>CANTUV010000041.1:0-10000000 GCA_947685225.1 Garcia nutans | reverse complement strand
CATCCACACGATCAAACAACTAGAAATTTATCGGATACCTGACTATCTCTCGGGAAATACCGGGTATCCTCACAAGGTTATGCTCATATGCCCATACCTACAATAATATAAAAGATCAAATTCATGCAAGAAAATAGTGGAAATAACATTAGTGAAGGAAAAGAATACCTCGACAACCGCCATCAAGCCGACAAAAGACTTCTTATTTTGGCAAAGCTTATCAAGACCATGGTAAAGACACACGAGACCAGCTTCACCCCAGCCAGAAGATGGTACCATTCTGAGATAAGAAAGGGCACTCAACACTGACAAGTGGATGGAGGACTCAGTGCTGCCTAAGATGGTCGATCCAAGCATATATAAAAAAAATCCTCAAGCACACTATTCGTGCATGTCTCTGCCCACTTGTCCTTCGTAGTTCATCCAATAACTACGAATTGGCTCTATTTTTATCTTAAAAGGCCCTTTATATGATGGTTCCATACCAATTAATTCCTGAATTTCTTCAAATGTTAAAATATCGTTGGTCAGAGGAACCGAAGCACCATCATATCGAATCCCAGTTATGGCAGTAAAATTGACCGGACCAATTGTCATCTCTCCAATGGGCAAGTGAAAATTGTGGCCTGTATCTAGGGCTGTAAATGAGCCAAGCTACTCGAGCTCGGCTTGAGTCTCGGCTCGGTAAAAGCTCGTTCAGGCTCGAGCTCGATTAAAAACAAGCCGAGCTCAAGCTGCTCGTTTACTAAATGAGCCGAGCCCAAGCTCAGAGATACTCGGCTCGTTAGGCTCGCGAGCTGGCTCATTTAAAAAGCTCGCGAGCTAAGCTCGTGAGCTAGCTCGTTTAGGTTATATTAAAAAATATATTATATATATTAGTATATTATATTTATTAATTTTACTATTAGTCTAATATTTTTAAGAATTTATGTTCTAAATTATAATAATTATTAATATAAATAATTAATATAAGAAAATTTGAATTGTATATATATGATATAATTGATACTTAATATTAATTATATATATTGTATATAAGATAAAATGATTAATGTTATATTAGTGTTGTTATAGTTAATATAACAACATCAATATAAAATGATATTATATATATATACTATACATAGTATAATAAACTATATAATATATATACTACTTAATACATGCTAATATTTGATAAAAATAAAGCATATATATGTACAAATAAAGTATAAATATACCATAAATATATTAAATGTGATACATGTACATGCTATATTATATATGCATGCTTTTCACTATATATACTATATATTATATGTAGAATATGTATATGTTATGTACTACAATATTATATATATATATTATGTATTATATGGGCTATATATATATATATTACCAATTATTTTCATTATATATTATAATATATTGTATATTCTTATTTTTACTATATATATAATATAAATATAAACACCATATATATTTTCATATGAATAGTATATCTATTGTAAAGCATATATATGTAATATATTTTATTTTTATCATATTATATATACATTATTATATTATATTTTAAAATTTTACTATTAGCCTTATATTTTTAAGAATTTATATCTCAAATTATAATAATTATTAATATATATAATAATATATAGTTTATACTATTAGCCTTGTATTATATTTAATTAATTGTCTTAATTTTCATATTTTTAGCATAAAATAAAATTTTTTTGTTCAAAAATAAAAAAACCCTAAAAAATACTGTTTACATTGCGTCTCTTAATCCCATCGCCGTCACTGTCGTTTTTCCTTCTCAATATTTCGCTCTCGCCTCTCGCTATCTCTCTCAGTCTCTGTCTGTATCGCTCTCCGGCTCTGTCTCCCCTCTCCATCGCAGCCGACTCAACCAACAACCTCAAGTCTCACCCTCTATTGCAGCTCTCACCATATCGATCTCGAGTCTCACCATCGCAGAGACCACCAGTGCCTAGCTCAGTGCCTCGCTCAGTCTCTGTATCTGTTTCGATCTTTGTCTCTGTTTCGCAAGCCATTCACACAGCAGGCCAACGAGGGAGCTCCGACCACCATCTTGCTCTCTGTTTCGCTCACTGCCTTGCCCTCGCTCTCTGTTTCGCTCCGACTAGCATCTTGTTCTGTGTTTCGCTCAGTGCCTCGCTCTGTCTCTGTCTCTGTTTCGATCTTTGTCTCTGTCTCGCAAGCCATTCACACAGCAGGCCAAAGAGGGAGCTCTGACCACCATCTTGCTCTCTGTTTCGCTCACTGCCTTGCCCTCTGTCTCTGTCTCTGTCTCTCTCTCGATCCCTGTCTCTGTCTCGCAAGACATTCACACACCAGCCATGGCAGCCTCTCAATCTCAGGTCGTTCATTTCTTTTTTTAATTTCAATATAGCAGATTGCTTAGATGTTCAATATAATGTGACTTGTGATGCTTAAATAAATGAACAACCTGAGCTTCTATAATGTAATGCTTATACCAGAAGAAATAACAGATTGCTTGAGGAGTTTATTGAGTGCTATTTTATCTACTGTGGTGATCTTATTGTGCAGTGGATAATAATTCCAGGCTCTGTGCAGTGGTATATATTGTAATGCTTAGATGTTCATTATCGACCTTTGCTTTCTGTTTATGGACAAGTCAAGAAAAAAGACACCCATTTTATTATCCCTAATTGATATGCATAACTTTGCTCTATAGATTCCTTATTTTATTTGAGAGCATTGTGTCCATTTAAGACATTAATTTATTGCAAGTCTTTGCCATACATTCCCATCTATTGGTAACAGAAATGCAAGCACATTGTTTCTGGAGAAGTGATTCTCTCCTTGCATTCTTGTTACCTATAAACAGATTCATCCATAGTTTCTTGGGGTTGCTGAGTTGGTTGTTGTCAGATGGTGTGAACATTGCAATGTAAGTTCACATGTAAAAGTATTGTCACTTTCTTTATCATGAAATATTGAATCTTCTGAGCTAACCATGCCATTTGGGTATAAATATCTGATCTGGGATGTGCTACAAGATAATTTATCTCTTATTGTTCTGCCCTTCAGTTGGATTTGGTTGATGCTATTTCATGTTGGAGATTTGACTTTGTAAAACTTGTCGCAATTATCCTCCCTTGTTATATTGTAGGTTTTGCATAAATGTTTTTCACTCTTTTTTGCTGATTTTAAAGTCTCTTGTAATTGTATTATTTTGATATTAGAGCTGAAATCAGCATTGTTAGAAGCCTATTAAGTGTTGTTTCAGATGGAAGTCTGCTTGTTAGGGCAGAGGTTGCTATAGGTATTTTCTTGTGCTTGGATTGTTTGTCACTTCGTCATTAAGAGTTGCCTGCCAGAATGTAAATAGGAATTTATTTGCTGTTAAGCAGCTTATAAACGAAATCGAGCTCGAAACGAGCTCGAAATCGAGCTCGAAATCGAGCTCGAAATGAGCTCAAAACCGAGCTCGAAACCGAGCTCGAGCTCGAGCTCAGCTCGTTTATCATATTAATGAGCCAAATACGAATCGAGCCGAGCCGAGCTCGAGCTTGGCAATATTCGTATAAACCGAGCCCCAGCTCGGCTCGAACCGAGCTCGAGCTCGAGCTCGAGCTCAAATTTTATGTGTCGAGCCGAGCCCTGAGCATGTCAAAACTCGGCTCGGCTCGGCTCGTTTACACCCCTACCTGTATCCAACCATCGCTCTGCAAGCGCCTGGACTACACTCCGATCTATTTGATATTCCTCAGATGGCAATTGTAAGATGAACTACTCAAAGCCGCAATCTCGAATAATCCGCCTTACCCGAGAAGGCACTACATCATACCATTGTCGGGATTTGTAAATACATCCTCCAGCCCGAATAACACAACGATCATGCTAACACAGACCCAGGTAAATTAATACCAGGTAAGTACATATTATTCTATCTTCTTAATTTAATTTATTTTTCTAAAAAATAATAATACAAAATAAACATACAAGTAAAAAATTTTTCAAAAATAATCAAAAATAATACAAAAAAATGAAAAAAAAATCGAGAAATAAAAGAAAAAAATAATTACCTCGCTCTTTTGATTGGAACTGCGATGGAGCGGCATCCCGGCCAGTATATCTAAATTTTCATCTTCATGATGTCGAATAAACTCCAATAACTCGGCATTAGAATGAGTCCCTGACCTCGAAGCATGCATTGTTTTCTTCAAATATGTGCTAAAATTGAAAGAATTTTGACAGAATTTTGAAATTGAAATCATGCTGTGAAATGAAATGAAGGAATGGTGGCTTTTTATAGAGAAGCGACAAGCAAAAAACAAAATTCAAAGCTGTTCATGAATAGTAAAATTTACTATTCATGAATAGTAAATTTTACTATTGATAAATAGTAAATTTTACTATTAATAAATAGTATTACTATTGATGAAATTGATACTATTCGCAAATAGTAAATTTACTATTTATGAATAGTAGATAGTAAATTTACAGTGACTACACATTAAATAAACAGTAAATTCAATTATTCACTTTAATCATTCAAATAATTGCGGGTATATAAATACTTTTACACGCATGGGGCAATAAGAAGACATGCATAAAAATTAACCAAACTTTTTTAAATTAAAAAAATTATTAGCTCGGGTCCAGAACCCAAATTTTCTTTAGGTCCAGAACCTAGAATCTTTTCTAAGTTCAGAACTTAGCTCGGGTCCAAAACCCAAATTTTTCTTAGGTCCAGAACCTAGAATTATCCTTGAGTCCAAAACTCGAACCGGATCCAGAACGCAAAACCTCCACCATCTCAAAATTTAAGTTTTATTGCTTTTCACTCTCTTTCACTAAAGTTTCAGATCATTCAAGCAGGGGGCAAACTGTAGACCCTTAATTTTTTACCCAGTTCGGTCCAATATATTTTATTTTGTCCAAAATAATTTTTATGTTGTCTAATATATTTTAATTGGTCCAAATTAATTTTTGTTTTCTTAATTAAATAATTTTTGCTTTAGTATCTAATTTTTATTAATAAAAAAATAAAAATAAACAAATAAAAATAAAAAAACAATAAAAATAAAAATAAAAAATCGACAACGAAAAAATCATCGCCAAAAACCAGCGCGCGGGACAATGGCCGTGGGCCATTTCTCCCGCAGGAGTTTCCTACAGGCGAAATGGCCCGCAGGTCGGTTCTCGCCCCCTGCCGCAGCCAACTGCAGCAATTATTTTTGCCAGCGTAATTTTTCCGCAGCAATTTTTTTTCGCCAGGGAAATTTTTTCGATGCAAATTTTTCGAAACCTAATGCAATTAGGTTTCGGTTTCCTTTTCTTAATGAATATTATGTTCTGTGAATGATTAGGAATGAACCATAAAACTTCTATAAATAAGGACTAAACAACACAGAAAAATCAAGGAGAAATAATCAAGAAATTCGAACAAAAACTTGGAGAAAAATTGGATCCGAAACTGTAAAGGAAAACCTTGAATCAAGTTGAGTTTTTGAGAGAGAAGAAAAAAAAAATTCAAGCAATTCAAAGGCAGCAAAGCTTATCTTTGATTTGGTTCATCCAATAAGCAATTTTGGTGTAACCTACGAAAGAAGGTTTGAATTCTTAATTTCTTTATATTTTTCACAGTAGCATAAACTATCCAATTATGTCTTTTAATTCAAAAACCCTAGAACTTTAATTTAGTTTTTTCTAAAGTTTAAAAACCTTATTTCATTGCTTTGTTTTCCAAAAAAACTTACATTATCAAATTGATTTTCAAACCCTAAAAACCTCAGGCATTCACCGAAACCCTAATTCAACTTTAAAACTAAACAATAAACCTTAAACTCCTTTAAAACCTTAAATCCTAATTTTTTCTAAACCCTAATCCTTTAGAACTTTAAAAACCATATAAATCCTAAATGTTTAATTTTACACAATAAGCTTAAAACACAATTCAATGAGTAACCGTAAGTCATAAATCTAAGTATTTTAAAGTGTTCAAACCCTAGTTTCATGATTTCACCATTCAAACACTAATTTAGTTAATCAAAGAACTTTATCAACCTTTTAAAACATAAACCCTTAATCTATTTTAATTCTCTTAAAAACTCATAGTAGCCTAATTCCACAAAATCCAAAACACAAAACACATGAAATAAAGAACCCTAAATGGAAACAGTAGCCATAATTTAGATTTTTATTTGCCTTATTCAATTTTATATTTGATTATGCTTTGATTTATTTTATATACTTCAATTTATTTAAGTTCAATGCTTGGTTTATTTAGTTTATCATGGATGGATGTTTACTTTCTATTGATATTTAATACCTTTGATGAATAATTTATGATGAATGGTTATTTACTTTTATCAATTTATTTAGATTTGCAAGTAATGTAAGAGGTATGTTTTCCACTTGGTGGGTACCTCATTAGTTAAATATCATATAATTTAAATTATTTTTATGTTTTAGAACCAATGTAAAGGGCATGTTTCTACCTTTCGGTGGGTGTTCTATTTAGGCATGAGATGTAAAGACATGTTTCCATCCTCGGATGGGTGTCCATTTATTTGTTTTGCTTGGACATTGTTTTGATTTTCAATATATCGATGCTTTATTTTAATTATTGTGTGTAATATGGATAATATTGTTATATTTAAGAATTTTATAATATTAAGACTTGTAAAGGAGGCCGGTTCCAATGAACCGGGCGTTGTGGGGGTGCTGGGCCATTTCTCACCTTCCCCACACGTACCCAACTTTTCGAACCCATTAGGGGGTTGGGGATTCCTTAGGAATCGAGTCATCTAGCCCTTTCTTTTTTCCTGGCCCATCCAGGTGGAGACTCCATTTTCTCCGGACTTAGGTCCATGTTCTCTAAGGCCCCAACCTAAACAGTGCCGAAGTCTCAAGAACCATTCCACAGGGAGTAGGGCAAAAATCCCCGCTCACAATATCCATATTGTTGGATGAAGGCTTTGTAAAGCAGATCCCAACTCTTTTGTGTTCAATCATCTAAGGTATTGAACCAATTTTGGACAACAGGATCCAATGAGACCATGAAGTACCTGTAGACCCTTAATTTTTTACCAGTCCGGTCCAATATATTTTAATTAGTCCAAAATAATTTTTGTTATCTTAATTAAATAATTTTTGCTTTATTATCTAATTTTTATTAATAAAAATAAAAATAAACAAATTAAAATTAAAAAATAAAAATAAAAATCGGCGACGAAAAAATCATTGCCGAAAACCACCAGCGCGGGCTTGGCTGTGGGCCATTTCGCCTGCAGGATTTTCCTACGGGCGAAATGGCCAGCAAGCCGTTCCCCGCCCCTTGGCGGAGCCAACTGTGGCAATTTTTTTTTTGCCAGCGCAATTTTTCTGCAGCAGTTTTTTTTTCGCCAGTTGAAATTTTCCGACGCAAATTTTTCGAAACCTAATACAATTAGGTTTCTGTTTCCTTTTCTTATTATATATTATATGCCATGGGTAATTAGGATTAGGAATGGAATTCTTCTATAAATAAGGGAGGCAGAAGGAGAGAAAATAAAATGAGAAATTGGGACAAAATTGAGAGAGTTTGGAAACCGAATTGTAAAGGAAAACTTTAGTCAAGCTGATTTTTTAAGAGCAAAAAAGCAAAGCCAGAAACGATCAAAGGCAGGAACTGCCTTTGTTTTTGTTCATCCAAGAAGAATTATTTTTGGAGGAACCATCAAAAGGAGGTATGCATTAAATTCTTTTTGTTATATTTTTCATAGTAGCATAAACTATGAAATTGTTTCTTTCAAAATAAAAAATCCCTTAACCTTAATTCCCTTTGTTCAAAGTTTAAAAACCTTATTTCGTTGCTTTATTTTCAAAAAAAAATTTCAATTGTTATTTTTGTTTCATCAAAATCTTAAAACCCTAATTTAACATATTTCTTTTCAAAACCATAAATTAAAATTATGTTTCTTTCAAAAAGACCTAAAAACAACTTTTCTATTTATAAAAACTTTAATTCATTTGGTTTACTTTCATAAAATTGTCAATTGATTTACAAATTCTAAACCCTAATTCTAAGAACACTAAACCCTAATTCTAGAACACTAAAAACCCTAATTCAACCCCAAACTTAAAATACTAAACCCTAACCCCTTTAAAACCTTAAACCCTAATTTTTTTCTAAACCCTAATCCTTTAAAACTTTAAAAATCATAAAAACACAAATATTTTAATTTCACACAATAAGCTTGAAATCACAAATCAAAAGTATTTTAAAGAGTCTAAATTCTAGTTTCATAATTTTATCCTTAGTTTGGTTAATCAAAGAGTCTTACCAACCTTTTAAAACATAAAATCCTTAATCTATTTTAATTCTCTTAAAGTCACAGTAGCCTAATTCCACAAAATCCAAAACCCTAAACACATGAAATAAAGGACCCAAAATGGAAACAGTAGCTATGATTTAGATTTTTATTTGCCTTTTTCAATTCCATATTTGATTATGATTTGATTTATTTTATATGCTTTAATTTATTTAAGTTCAATGCTTGGTTTATTTAATTTATCATGGATGGATGTTTACTTTCTATTGATGTTTAATACCTTTGATGAATGATTTATTTATGATGAATGATTATTTACTTTTATCAATTTATTTAGATTTTCAAATGTTGTAAGAGGTATGTTTCCACTTGGTGGGTACCTCATTAGTTAAATATCATGTAATTTAATTTGCTTTTCTATTTTAGAACCTATGTAAAGGGCATGTTTCTACCTTTCGGTGGGTGTCCTATTTAGGCATATGATGTAAGGACATGTTTCCATCCTCGTATGGGTATCCATTTATTTGTTTTGCTTGGACCTTGCTTTGATTTTAATATATTGATGCTTTCTTTTAATTATTATATGTAATATGGATAATGTTACTATATTTAAGAATTTTATAATATTAAGACCTGTAATGGAGGCCGGTTCCAATGAATCGGGCGTTGTGGGGGTGCTGGGCCATTTCTTACCTTCCCCACACGTACCCAACTTTCCGAAGCCATTAGGGGATTGGGGATTCCTTAGGAATCGAGTCATCCACCCATTTCTTTTTTCCCAGCCAGTTTGGGTGGCGTCTCCATTTTCTACGGACTTAGGTCTGTGTTCTCTAAGGCCCCGAGCCTAAACAGTGCCGAAGTCACAAGAACCATTCCGTCGGGAGTGGGGGCAAAAATCCCCGCTCAAAGTACCATAGGATTTGAGCCTTAGTAGCTCGAGCAGACTGCATAGCAGTGATATACTGCTTCACATGGAAATGAGGATTTTCGGTTCCATCAAACTTCGCGAAAGATGGCATCTTGAACTTGTACGGGACTTCTTCATCTAGCTTAAATAATTTGTCGACTTCGGACATTTCCTTGGTTTTTAGTTTCTTCTCAAATTTCTTTTCTAAATCAGCAATCATCTTTTCAACTTGTTCTCCATAGTTAATCTTTCAACAATCATTGGTTCTTTCTTCTTGTCTTGAGGATCTTGGTAGCATTGAGCCCAATCATCATCATCATCAATGATCACCTTTTCATCATCAAAAATCACTTCACCAACTTTAGTCTTCCCTTTGTCCTTTGGCTTCTTAGTGCTAGCAGATACCTCGGCATGATTTTCTAAGATTGCAGTCAATTGGTTCTTCATGTTCTCAACTAGGGCCTCTTTTATTTCTTCCATCTTGGCGTTGAGGGCATCATCCACCATTCTTTGAATTTGTTCGGGATCCAATATTTTTTGTGAGTAAGTGATTGAGTCGTTGCTAAATATTTCATCTTCGACGTAGGTCGGATTGTCGTAATCTTTTGAACTGTGGTAATCCAGGGCTGTGAGCCAGAAAGGATCAATGAGATGCAAATGTATGTATGTATGAATGTATGCACAAACAATAGACAAATAAGGATGAATAGGATGTTCCTTTTAGCCTTATAACATCCACACACGAATGCCGAGTCTCTTTTCCTAGGTATATGGTTAACAAAATACCAACATGGGGTATTTTGTTTTCGAATAATTCCCTCAGACATTTCAACCAATAGTTATATTTTTGAAAATGGAAATCCATTCATAATAATTCCCATTAATTAGGTTTTAATCCACTCAACCAACTATAGTAGCTTTTATGCTATATTGGATTAAAACTAAATTAAGAGGTTTATTATAGATAGATTTCTCACTTGAAAAGAGTAACTAATGGTTCATGCTAAAAACAAGCCCATGATTAATTATTCTTAGTATAAACTAGGCTCACAATTGATTTTTGGTATTTCATAATTGACCCAAATAATTTGTAAGCTCTTTGCAAGATAATTTTGTTTATAAGCCCATTGTAAGATTTTTAGAAAAAATGGATTTTGGGCTTTACATTTGGGTTATGAGCAAAATAATTTTTGATTTATTTTTAGAAAAGTCTTATGTCCAAAGAAAAATTTTGAAAATAGCTTTGGTCTTTTGGATTTTAAAGAAAAATTTATTTGAGCTCATAAATGTATTTGGGTCATATTAGAAAAAGATCAAACCAAATAAGCTATGATTTATGCCAAGATAAATTAACCATAGTCAAACAACATGCATTTGGAGTAAAAACCTAAGGAAAGTAACTAGACCAATTACATGAGCTTTAGTCTTTGGGTTAAAAGGCTTAGGTTTCCATATCAAGTATATACCAAATGGTACGAGGCTATGAGTGGTTATGCCATGCTCGATCTCCATACCTTGAGTGAAAGTATGATATCCCTTACATAACACAACACGGGTAACACGGGCATCCTAACTCACAAACACGATGCAATCTAAGATGATGCAATGGATAATATTGTTATAAGAAAGAATAGAATAATATAAAGACCAACGGAATCAACTTCTCTTACCCCCAGTGGAGTAGCCACTGTGAGCGGGGATTTTTTGCCCCCACTCCCGGTGGAATGGTTCTTGCTACTTTGGCATTGCTTAGGCTCGGAGCCTTAGAGAACACGGACCTAGGTCCGGAGAAAATGGAGTCGCCACCCGGACGGGCCGGGAAAAAGAAAGGGGTGGATGACTCGATTCCTAAGGAATCCCCAACCCCCTAATGGGTTCGAAAAGTTAGATACGTGTGGGGAAGGTGAGAAATGGCTCAACACCCCCACAATGCCCGGTTCATTGGAACAGTCCTCCTTTACAGGTCTTAATATTATAAAATTCTTAAATATAGCAATATTATCCATATTACACACAATTATTAAAATAAAGCATCGATATATTAAAAATCAAAACAATGTCCAAGCAAAAGAAATAAATGGACACCCATCCGAAGATGGAAACATGCCCTTACATAATCCATGCCTAAATAGGACACCCACCGAAAGGTAGAAACATACCTCTTACAATATTTGGAAATCTAAATAAATCGATAAAAGTAAATAATCATTCATCATAAATAAATCATTCATCAAAGATATCAATTAAAATATAAAATAAACATCCATCCATGAAAAATTAAATAAATCAATCATTGAAATTAAATAAACCAGCAAAGCATTTAAAATAAATTAAAGCATATAATAGACTACGTAATCAAATATAAAATTAAATAAAGCAAATAAAGATTCAAATTAGGACTACTGTTTCTATTTAAGATTCTTTATTTAATGTGTTTAGGGTTTTGGAATTTATGGGTTTAAGCTACTGTGAGTTTTAAAGGAATTGAAATGGATTAAAGTTTTATAATTTAAGAGGTTGATAAAGTTCTTTGATTAACCAAATTAGTGTTTGAGGAGTGAAATCATGAAATTAGGGTTTGGACACTTTAAAACATTAGATTTATGATTATTAACTACTTACTGTGTTGAATTTTAATATTTAGATTTATAAGGTTTTAGAGTTTTAAAGATTAGGATTTAGAAAAATTAGGGTTTAAGGTTTTAAGGGAATTAGGGTTTAAGAAAACTAGGGTTTAGAATAATTGGTTTGAGGTCACTGTCTTGGTTTTAAAGTTGAATTAGGGTTTTTAGTGTTTCAGAGAATGTATTAGATTTTAGAATTTGAAAAAAAAAACAATTTATAGTTTTATGAAGCTTTATGAAAATAAACAAAATGATTTAAGGTTTATAAAAATCGAAAAGATATTTTTTAGGGTTTTTGGAAAGAAAAGGATTCAATTTAGGGTTTTGGAAAATTGGAAAGCAGATTAGGGTTTTGGTAAATTTTGGAACGATTTAAGGTTTTGAAAAGTTAGAAAGTAGATTAGGGTTTTAAAATTTTGAAGAAACAGAAATTTTCAATCTTGAGTGATGAAGCTACTGTAAAGAAAAATATATAAAGAAATTCATACCTTCGTTTGTTAGTTCCACCAAAAATTGTTTCTTGGATGAACAAGAACAAAGACAAGCTTTGCTGCCTTTGATGAATTATAGATTGCATGCTTATTACTTCAGTTTGCTGAGTTTTGACCTCCTAATCAAAAGTCTTCCAAAGTTTTGAGTTCAAAAAGAATTCGACTCCGATCCTTTTCTAAGTTTTTCTCCAAAAGTCCTCTAAAATTTTCCTCCTCGATTCATCCTGTGTTATTTTTTAGTCCTTATTTATAGAAGATTTTGATGATTAATCTCAATTGTTCACGGAATCTAACATTAATTAAGAAAAGGAAACCGAAACCGAATTGAATTTGGTTTCAAAAAAAATTTCGTCAGAAAAATTTCGCTGGAAAAAAAAAACTACTGCGGAAAAATTTCGCTGGCGAAAAAGTTGCTGCAGGAGCTTGCGGGCTGCAGGGCGAAATTGCCTATGGGCCATTTCGTCAGACCCCTTTTCGGTGATGAAATTTTTTGTCGCCTATTTTTATTTTTATTTTTATTTATTTGTTTATTTGTTTATTTATTTTTTATTAATTATAAAAACTAAATACTAAAGCAAATATTATTTAATTAAGATAACACAAAAATTATTTTAGACTAATTAAAATATATTGGACCATACAAAAATTATTTTGGACTTATTAAAATATATTGGACCGAACTGGGTCAAAAATTAAGGGTCTACACCATCCTCTATTAGGTTGCTCCAGCATTCTTTGATCAAAATGACATCACCCTATAGCAAAATATACCCCATGTAGTGATGAAGACAATTTTAGCTTTATCCTTTTAGGCCATTAATACTTGATTGTATCCAAAAATTCTGTCTGTGAATGAGTGTAGCATAATAGAGGTTGTTCTATCGATAAGGACATCTATATAGGGTAAAGGAAAGTTATCTTTAGGGAAAGCCTTGTTCAAATCTCTATAGTCTACACAAACCCTAAATCTTCCATCTTTCTTTTGCACAGGAGCTATGTTAGCTAACCAAGTAGGATAATCTATCACTTGAACTTCACTTGTATCTGCTTAGTGACTTCTTCTTTGATTAGCTCTGCCCATTTTGGCCTTAACCATCTAAGCTTATGTTTGACAGGCTTTATGTGAGTGTAAGTGGGAATCATGTGCTCAGCTATTTCTCGATCAATTTTAGCCATATCCTCATAAGACTAAGCAAAGACTTTTTCATATTTTTAAATATTTTTTCTAATCTCTCTCTCTCTCTCTCTCTTAAGTTTTTAAGATCGAATGCTATGCTAATATTTTTAGGATTGTCGATTTTTTCCAAATTTAATGATTGTGTATCAACAGAGTTAATATTAAAATGCTCATGTAATCACTACTCAAATGTATACAACCATCAGAAAAAACATCACATAAGTAAGTAAAATCAGACTTTATTGCATTCATCTTGGAAAAGAAAACATCATCATCCTCATACAGAATAAACAAATTAAAATCAAAATCAGAATCATCGTTGTCATAAACTACAATGTTCTCAAACTGTTCTTCAAAGAGAGCAGCAATCTCCTTTAGTGTTTTCTAGACTTTCAAGGTAGCTTCCTTCTTCTCTTCTGGGCTACATTCCTTGTCAGCTGGCAGGGCAAGCTTCTTCTCCATCTATTCCACCAGTTCAACAACATTAGCAAAGATCTCAAAACCTAGAATCAGCTTCCCCATGAACATGATTGGCTTTGGCTTTCCTTAGAGTGGTTTCATATTTGAGGCTTTTACAAACACCTTTTCAAGTGGAGGAAAATTCATTTTCTCTTTCTTTTTTACCAAAACACCATCTCATCATCAGAAATAATAGCCACTTGAAATCCATTGAAAGGCCTCTCAATCATTAGGGCATTTACCACTTTGTTGTCTTCAGCTTCGATAACCATTGTCTCGTCTCCATTTGAAAACTTGATCTTCTGATAGAGCATAGCAGGAACTCCACCAAGAGGATGAAACCAAGGTTGACCCAACAACAATGTGAATGTGACTGGTATATCTAGGACTATAAATTTCACTATGGATTCAATTAGGCCAACCTTTATAATAGCCTTGAAGGTTCCCTCAACATGCTTCATAGTATTACCATATGCCCTAATTGTCACCTCGATTGGGCTCAAATCTCTTATTGACATAGCTACCTTTGGCAGGATCTTGAGTGGGCACACATTTATGGCAGATCCATCATCAACCATAACACATGGAGTCCTTTTTCCCTTGACTTCTACCTTGATAAAAAGTGGGTGGATGTGATCTCTTCCCTCTTATGGTAAATTAAAATCTAAAAACGACACCATTCCTACATCAACCTTGTTCTTCTTTTGAGTGTCATCACCTTTCTTTACTTCCTCAACCATGTTCACCCCTATAAAGTGAATCAGTTCATTTAGTGTTACAGAAGTGGAAATCTGCATGCTTGCCATTGCATTGGCCATAGTTTCTAGATGCTTCTTAAATGTAGCTAGCAAATCCCATATGCTAATACTAGCTTTAGTTCTTTTCAACTGTTTAAGGACAATATCATCTTCCTCTTCTTTACCCCCTATTTCAGCATCTTTTCCTTTATCGGCTTCTACTTCCTTTGGTGGTGGCCTTGCATAAGGCTTACTAGAGTGAGTTTTCATCACCTCATCCTCTTCGGGCTTAGACCATGTCCACTTTTCTTTCTTGGATTCTGACTCACCATCACTGTCTGCTGAATCCTAAAATTCATTCACAATGCAGATGCCACTTCATTCCCTTTCATCATAGCTGGTTTAATCTTGCTAAACATCTTCTTTTCTTCTTTTGTTGTCTCCCCACCTACATCTTGGAAAGAAGATAAAACAAATTTCTCATTCAAACCTCCTTTGATCATGAAAGTTGCTAGTGGTGGTACTCTGTTGAACCTTGGCAATGGATTGTCCTTTGTCCTTTGTGCTAGGCTTGTTAGGTTTATGCAACTTTCCACTGTTAATCAAACTCTGGATCTCATGGCTTAATCTCAAACCTTTATTTGTCTCATGTCCTTACATTTGGTGAAATTGACAAAATACCTTAGCGTCAAAGTTGGGTGGTAGAGGATTTGGCAATGAGGGCTTACAACTATTTAGGACAATTATGGAATACTTAAAATTAATTGTGGGCCTAATTTACACTATGACTTATTAATCATGGGCTTGTTTGAAGTATGGATTGTTAGTTGTTTTTTCCAAAATGAGAAATCTATTTATGATAAACCTTTTAACTTAGTTTTAAACTAATATAGCTTGGAAGCTATCTTTTGTTGATCCAATGGATTAAGACTTAATTAATGGGAGTTATCATGGACTGAGTTCTAAATTTGAAAAAAAAAACTATTGGTTAAATGTTTGAGAGAATTATTTGAAAATAAGATATTCCATGTTGATATTTTGTTGATCGCATACCTAGGAAAAGGGACTCACCATTCGTGTGTGGAAGTTATAAGGTTGGAAGGTTCATTCCTACTATGTTGAGTTGATTTGATTTATTTGTTCCTTGTGCATCCATACATACATGCATACATATATTGCATCTCATATCATTGATCCTTTCTAGTTCACAGCCTTGGATTATAATAGTTCAAAAGCCTAAAACAATTTGACCTACATCGACGACGTAGAATCCAATCACGACTCAGTCACTTTCTCACCAAAAGCAATGGAGCCAGAGCAGATTTAAAAGATGGTAGATGATGCCCTCAATGCCAAAATGGAAGAACTAAAGGGGGTCCTAGCTGAGACCATGAGAAGCCAAATGGTTATAATGTTTGGGAATGCTGCTGAAGCATCTGCTAGTACCAAAAAGCAGAAAGACAAAGGAAGGGCTAAAGTTGGTAAAGTAGCCTTTGATGATGACAAGATGGTTATGGATGATGATGAATATTGGGCTCAATACTTTCAAGATCCTCAAGATAAGAAGGAGCCGAAGATTGTGGAGAAATCAACAGCTGAAAAGATCAAGACTTCTAATGTGGAGAAGATGATTGCGGACTTGGAAATGAAGTTTGAGAAGAAGCTAAAAATCGAATTCAATAGTAGTTAATTACGGTAAAACATCAAATCCTAAATTCAAAATCATAATCTGCAAAATCAAGGTTTCAAACCATAAAACTCTAATATCTTAACTGTGAGTCCTAAACCCTAATATCTTAAAGTTCAAAAACTCTAATTTCATGATGTTAGCCCTAAACCCTAATTTGATTAACTAAAAACCTTATTACTTTCTTAAAATTATAAAACCCTAATCAATTCCATTTTTCCAAAGACCCTCACAGTAGCCTAAATAAATATAATAATTTTAAAATTTCAAAACCCTAAATGTTAATTAAAGAACTCTAAATTAAGACATAAACCTAAATTTGTATCTTTATTTGCTTTATTTAATTTTAGATTTGATTATGTAGTTTATTATATGTTTTGATGGTTGATTTATTTAATTTCAATGCTTGATTTATTTAATTTATCATGGATGGATATTTTCTTTATTATTGATTATTATTTGTTTGTTTTAGTATTAAAATTGTAAAAGGTATGTTTCCAGTTTGTGGGTACCTCATTAGTTAAATTTTATGTAATTTAAATTGCTTTTATATTTTGGACCAATGTAAAGGACATGTTTTCACCTTTCGGTGGGTGTCCTATTTAGTTTTTAGACATGGGCAATGTGAGGACATGTTTCCATCCTCGGATGGGTGTCCATTTATTTATTTTGTTTGGACATTGCTTTGATTTTAATATAATGATGCTTTATTTTAATTGTTGCATGTAATATGGATAATATTGTTATACTTAAGAATTTTATAATATTAAGACCTGCAAAGGAAGCCGGTTCTAATGAATCGGGCATTGTGGGGGTATTAGGCCGTTTCTCACCTTTCTCACACGTACTCAACTTTTCGAACCCATTAGGGGGTTAGGGATTCCTTAGGAATTGAGTTATCCACTCCTTTCTTTTTTCAGGCCTGTTCGGGTGGTGACTCCATTTTCTCCGAGCTTAGGCCCGTGTTCTCTAAGGCCCCTAGCCTAAACAGTGCCGAAGTCGCAAGAACCATTCCACTGGGTGTGGGGGGCGAAAATCCCCGCTGACAGTGGCGACTCCACTGGGGATAAGAGAAGTTGATTTCGTTGGTCTTTATATTATTCTATTCTTTCTTATCATGATATTATCCATTGCATCATATTATATTGCATTATGTGCGTGAGTTAGGATGCCCGTATTACCCGTGTTGTGTTATGTAAGAGATACTATACTTTCACTCAAGGTATGGAGATCGAGCATGACATAGCCACTCATAGCCTTGTACCATTTGGTATATACTTGCTATGGGAACCTAAGCCTTTTAACCCAAAGACTAAAACTCATGTAATTGGTCTAGTTACTTTTCTTAGGTTTTTACCCCAAATGCTTGTTGTTTGACTATGGTTAATTTATCTTAGCTTAAATCATGGCTTATTTGGTTTGTTCTTTTTCTAATATGACCTAAGTAAATTGTAAGCTCAAAATAAATTTTTCTTTAAAAGTCTAAAAGACCAAAGCTATTTTCAAAATTTTTCAAGATGGTCTATTGACATAAAACTTTTCTAAAAATAAATCAAAATTCTTTTCTCATGACTCAAGTACAAAGTCAAAAATCCATTTTTTCTAAAAATCTTTTTGCAATGGTTTTTTTTTCAAACAAAACTATTTTTGCATTTCATCCAACCTTTTCTTACAAAGAGCTTACAAATTATTTAGGTCAATTATGAAATACCAAAAATCAATTGTGAGCCTAGTTTATACTAAGAATTATTGATCATGGGCTTATTTTTGGCATGAATCATTAGTTACTTTTTGAAGTAAGAAATCTATTTATAATAAAACTCTTAATTTAGTTTTAATCCAATATAGCATAAAAGCTACTTTAGTTGGTTGGATGGATTAAAGCCTAATTAATGGGAATTATTATGAACTGATTTCCATTTTTTAAAATATAAATATTGGTTGAAACGTCCGAGGGAATTATTCAAAAACAAGATACTCCCTGTTAGTATTTTTGTTAACCATATACCTAGGAAAAGAGACTCGCCATTCGTGTGTAGAAGTTATAAGGTTGGAAGGAACGTCCTATTTATCCTTGTTTTTTTATTGTGCATACATACATGCATCACATGATATATCATTAATTCTTTCTAGCTCACAGACCTAGAGTATGACAATTCAAGAGCATACAATGATACCACTTACAACATTGATTTTGATTCAAGTGCTTCATTGGAAGGATGGATGCAAACTAGCTAAGGGACATAGTTGATGAAGTTGTCAAAGCTAGGATGGCTGAGCTATGAGATCAACTGGTTGAAATTATGGAGACCCAGTAGATTCAAGTTTTGGAGATCATCAACAATGCTAATGAGGCATCTCCCATTGACATAAAAAAGAAGGGAAAGGTAGAATCAATGGGGAACATGTTCACTAATAGAGATTGAATAAAAAATGAGGGATCAATCCCCATTCTATAAGACCAGCCGAACCATATGCTGTCTAACTGGAGCAATAAGAGCGGCTACCACCTCAATGAGCAAAATCAAAGGAAAAGAAGAGGTGTTGAGAAAAATGTAGCTTTTGAACCAGCAAAGAAGCGTAAATTTTCAAACTTGGGGGAGCCTTTGTCAAAGATGTTAGAAAATCTAATAAATATGGATTTGCTACAACCATTGGCACCTCAGCCTCAACATAAATTTTAATGCCAAGGTCTTTTGTCAATTCCATCAAATGCAAGGGCATGAGACAGATACATGTGTTCGATTAAGGCACAAGATCCAGAATTTAATTGATAGTGGAAAGCTTCTTGAGCCTGATAACCCCAACACTAAGAATAAGCCTCTGCCTAAAATTGGAAGGGCGCCATCGCTTGCAACCTTCATGAAAAGTTTTATCTTGTCAACTCATCATGATATGGATAGAGAAGCTGCTAAAGAGGATGTACTATTAAGCAAGTTTGGATTAACTGTGAATGATGAAGCAATGATCCTTGATGATGGAAAAAATTCTTTCCCTTGATATGTCTAAATAAATGAAGTATCTTCGACTCCAACTTAACGAACCTTCCTTAGCTTGAATGTTGCTTTTCAATTTTGCTTTCTTTAATTAGAACAATTATGTTTTTTTAAGATTGTTTGAATAAATTATTTTCATCAAATTTTTCATTGGTCTTTGTTCATTTTGGTGCTAAACCAATGAGGAATCTAGCTTGATGTTCATAAATTAATGTATCTAGGCATCATGATTTGAATGACTATACTAGATAAGGGAATTGCTCTAGAGCATTGTGTTGTGTATGCTTACTTAGAGAGGACTCCTGCATAATTACCTTTGTCTAGGTCCTAGTCAGTCTTAGAACATGCTTTGACAAAATTTTGAGGCAAAATTGAACTCTACTTATTTAAGAGAGAGATGATCTAGGCATTGTTTGGTTAGCCAACAACTAGTATCCACCCAATTAAATATCTATCCCTAGTTGTCCCTTTGAGCCTTCATAAAATTTTAGATTTCTTTTCATTGGCTTACAAATCCAATAACCTACCCTGAGCTATTGTCACACTTTTGACAAGTCTTATGATCACTAAGGTGAAGAGGCAAGAAGATCAAAGAATGGAATGCATAGCCAAAACTGTAAGGATAGTTGATGTTATCAAGACCGTAAGGGTAGTTGAAGTTCTCCTAATATCTCCAATCTATCAAGATGACATCAAAGTAACAAATGATTTATCCCTGTTAAAGAAGATTTATGTCACTCCACTCATCCATTATTGGAAACCCAAGTTGGTACAAACAAGACAACTCTTCTAGAGCTAGAACAAAAAAAAAAAGAGAAGAAGAAGAAAAGAAAAGAAAAGAAAAAAAAAGAAAAAAAAGAAAAAAAAAAGAAGATAAAACCTAAAAAGGGGGTTCAGAAAGCCAACTGAGTTATCTTTTACCTAAGGCAACAAAAGGCTTCCATTTGGTTTATAAGGATAGTTTGACTTGAATTGGTCCAACCCAACCAGAGATTTAATCAAAATTAGAGAGATAAAAGAAAGGTCACCAAGTTCTCAAAAGTCCTATACTTGGCAATCCTACAGGGAAGAAGGACAAAATGATAAAATGCTCAAAGAAAGAGAAGAGTAAGAAAAATAAAGAGAAAAAAGGGAAAAGAAGAAAAGAAATGATGATGGGTACCAAACTTTTTGTAAAGCCAAAGATTGTCCCAATCAAGATCCAGATTAATGCCAAGAAGATAGAAGGAATTTGGAGTCTATCAAGATTGCTCCCAACTGTCTAAAGTTTCAACAAGAAATTTGTAGTGTGAAGATTTGTCCATTGTGTCATATTAGCTCCAATCTCAAAATGGCTTTTATTTAACCCCTGTCCCTTATAGACCCCATTTCAAGCCTATCAAAGACATGTTGATCTCTCTTGGTAGGTAGAGTCTATTAGTAGAGATTGTTTGAATAAGCATGCATATGAGATAGATAATATTCAAACTCAATGAGACCTTTGGCCAATTAATGTGTATGTGTCTATCTAAAGTGCAACAGTTCTTGCTTAAATAGAAATGATTCCCGAGATTAGTATGGTAACTAGGGTTGTCATGTTATAGATATGTTAATTTGAAAAATCAAGTCCTGAGATACAATGACATTGATTTGGCAAAGCCAACATTTGATATCAAAATCAAAATTCAAAAATAAAAATATTTTTGTCATGCAAAGCCTTCAAGTTAAGAGAAGTTTCTTGAACAGTCAAACCCCGGAAGACACATAGGGCAAAGTAAATGATTATTGGCAAGGTTGTGGAGGTATGTATGCTGCTTGGGCCTCATCACTTATGTTCTCAACATCTTTAAGATAAAAGCCATAAAAGCAAAGCCTTCTGTAGACCCTTAATTTTTGACCCAGTCTGGTCTGATAATTTTTATATAGTCCAAAATAATTTTTGTGGTATTTTAATTAAATAATATCTATTTTAGTATTTATTATTTATTAAAAAAGTAATATTAGTAAAGTTAAAAAAAAATATATAATAATATATATATAATAAATAAATAAATAAATACTCGGCGATGGAAAAATCAGCGACGAAAAATTTCATCGCCGAAAGTGAATCAGCCTGGGCCAATTCGTCGCAAGAAATTCCTGGGGCGAATTAGCACCCGCCCGCAGCAATTCCCAGCCAGCACTCGTAATTTTTCCCGCAGCAGTTTTTTTGCCAAGGCAATTTTCCAATGAAGTTTTTTCCGAAACCAAATTCTATTTGGTTTTATTTTCTTTTCCTAATTAGTTTTAGTTTCCTTAGACAATTAGAAGTAGGTTTATGATTTTTCCTATAAATACCACACTAAAACATAGAATTAAGGGCTCAAAAAAATTATTTTACTGAGGGACAAAACTTAGGACTTCTGACTTGGCGAGGAAAAAAGAGACAGAAAACCCTAGGAGCAAGAGACATTAGCAACAAGTAACACTGCCTTTGTCATTGTTCATCTAGAAGCAAATTGTGGAGGAACCAACGAACGGAGGTTTGATTACAAGTCTTTGATTTGATTATATTTACATTGTTATTGCCATATTTTCTTTTAAATATTTATATCATTTGTTTTGATGTTAAGTCAATAACCGAAATTATTAAACTTAGTAATATGTTTTACAGATTAAATCGTCCATTCATCCAGTAGCCCAAGTCTTTGATCAAAACTTCAAAAATCCTAAATCATTCTTCTGTTTCTAAAACTTCAAAAACCCTAAAATTGTTCTTCTATTTCCAAAACTTCAAAAACTATAAAACTATCCTTCTGTTTCCAGAAACTTTAAAACCCTAAATTGCTTTTAATAAACCTACTTAATAAACTTTTAAAACCATTAAATTGCTTTTAATAAACCCTATTTCCTTCTGTTTCGCTTCAAACCATTTATTTGCTTTGTTTGGACATTGCTTCGATTTTAATATAATGATGCTTTATTTTAATTGTTGCATGTAATATGGATAATATTGTTATACTTAAGAATTTTATAATATTAAGACCTGCAAAGGAGGTCGGTTCCAATAAACCGGGCATTGTGGGGGTACTAGACCATTTCTCACCTTCCACACACGTACCCAACTTTCCAAACCCATTAGGGGATTGGGGATTCCTTAGGAATCGAGTCATCCACCCCTTTCTTTTTTTCGGCCCGTCTGGGTGGCGACTCTATTTTCTCCGGGCTTAAGCCTGTGTTCTCTAAGGCCCCGAGCTTAAATAGTGCCGAAGTTGCAAGAATCATTCCACCGGGAGTGGGGGCAAAAATCCCCGCTCACAGTGGCGACTCCACTGGGGATAAGTGAAGTTGATTCCATTGGTCTTTATATTATTCTATTCTTTCTTATCATGATATTATCCATTGCATTGTGTGCGTGAGTTAGGATTCCCATATTACCCGTGTTGTGTTATGTAAGGGATACCATACTTTCACTCAAGGTATGGAGATCGAGCATGGCATAACCACTCATAGCCTTGTACCTTTTGGTATATACTTGCTATGGGAACCTAAGCCTTTTAACCCAAAGACTAAAGCCCATATAATTGGCCTAGTTACTTTCCTTAGGTTTTACCTCAAATGTTTGTTGTTTGACTATGGTTAATTTATCTTGGCTTAAATCATGGTTTATTTGGTTTGTTCTTTTTCTAATATGATCTAAGTATATTGTAAGCTCAAAATAAATTTTTCTTTAAAGTCCAAAAGACCAAAGCTATTTTCAAAACTTTTCAAGATGGTCTTTGGATATAAAACTTTTCTAAAAATAAATAAAAAAAATTATTTTCTCATGACCCAAATACAAAGCCCAAAATCCATTTTTTCTAAAATCTTTTTACAATGGGCTTAGAAACAAAATTATTTTCATCCAACCTTTTCTTACAAAGAGCTTGCAAATTATTTAGGTCAATTACGAAATACCAAAAATTAATTGTGAGCCTTATTTATACTAAGAATAATTAATCATGGGCTTATTTTTTACATGAATCATTAGTTACTTTTTCAAGTGAGAAATCTATTTATAATAAATCTTTTAATTTACTTTTAATCCAATATAGCATAAAAGCTACTTTAGTTGGTTAAATGGATTAAAGCCTAATTAATGAGAATTATCATGAATTGATTTCTATTTTTGAAAATATAACTATTGGTTGAAATTTCCGAGTGAATTTTTCGAAAACAAAATATCCCATGTTGGTATTTTGTTTACCATATACCTAAGAAAAGAGACTCGTCATTTGTGTGTGGAAGTTATAAGGTTGGAAGGGACATTCTACTTATATTTGTTGATTGTTTATGCATACATGCATACATTTACATCTCATATCATTGATCCTCTCTGGCTCACAGCCCTGAATTATGCTAGTTCAAAAGCTTACGACAATCCGACCTACGCCGGAGACGAAGAATCTAATAGCAACTCAATCACTTGCTCACCAAAAGCAATGGAGCCCAAAAAAATTCAAAGAATGGTGGATGATGCCCTCAATGCCAAGATGAAAGAAATAAAAGATGCCATGGCTGAGACCATGAAGAACCAATTGGCTGCAATTTTAGGAAATAATGCCGAAACATCTGCTAGCACTAAGAAGCCAAAGGACAAGGGGAAGGCTAAAGTTTGTGAAGTGGTTTTTGATGATGATAAGGTGATCATTGATGATGATGATGATTGGGCTCAATACTTCTAAGATCCTCAAAACAAGAAGAAAGAACCGAAGATTATTGAAAGATCAGCTATGGAGAAAACTGAAACTTCTACTGTTGAAAAGATGATTGTGGATTTGGAAAAGAAATTTGAAAAGAAGCTAAAAATCGAAGAAATGTCCGAAGTTGACAAATTATTTGAGCTAGACGAAGAAGTTTCGTACAAATTCAAGATGCCATCCTTTGCAAAGTTTGATGGAACCGAAAATCCTTACCTCCATGTGAAGCAGTATATCACTGCTATGCAGTCTTCCCGAGCTACTAAGGCTCAAACTCTAAGGTACTTTATGCTCTCATTGGATCCTGTTATCCAAAATTGGTTCAATACCTTAGAAGAAGGAACACAAAAGAGTTGGGATATGCTATACAAGGCCTTCATCCAACAATATGGATACAACATCGAGATGGAAGTTACCTTAATAGAAGTTGATTCCATTAGACAAAGGCCAAACGAAAATTTTATGGACTATGTGAAAAGATGGAGAAATAAGGCTGCTTTGCTCAAGAAAAGGCCCGATGAATCTAATCAAATAAGGATGATTGTGAGAGTGGTGTTGCCTAGCCTTCATGAAAGGATGTTTCATACACTCATCCGTGATTTCAAAGATCTCCTCCAAGCTGGTCTGCAAATTGAAGAATGGGAAAGAGAGAAGAACCGTTTTTCAATAAGAAGGAACTAGAAAGGAAACTATCAGTCTGGTAACCAAGGCATGCAAAAGGCAGTTGGTGTTAATGCTACTAGCCAGGGAACAAGAAGACAATTTTCAGAATTGGGGAAACCACTGTCTTGGGTTCTCAATAAGCTTCAAAGGAAGGGATTGTTACAACCCTTAAATCCTCGTCCTTTACTTAACCCTCTCCCACCTAATTTTGACACTAAAGTATTTTGTCAATTTCATCAAGGGCATGACACGGATAGATGTGTGAGGTTGAGGCATGAGATCCAAAATTTGTTTGATAGTAGAAAGCTGCCGAGCCTAACAAGCCGAACACCAAAGACAATCCATTACCAAGGTTCAATAGAGTACCACCACCAGCAACCTTCATGATCGGAGGAGGTTTGCATGAAAGCTTTGTCATGTCTTCTTTCCAAGATGTGGGTGGAGAAGCAACCAAAGATGAAGAGGTATTTAGCAAAATTAAACAAGTTATGGTGGGTAAAGAAGTAGCAATTTGTGTTATGAATAGGTTTTGGGATTCAAACGATAGTGATGACGATCTTGTATCCAAGAAGGAGGAATGGACCTGGTCCAAGCCCGAAGAAGATGAAGTAATGAACATTAGATCCGGTAAGCCCTATGCAAGGCCACCGCCTAAGGAGGTAGAAGTTAATAAAAAAAAAGAAGCTGAAGTGGGGAACAAATAAGAGGAAGACCGTACTCAAGCAATTAAAAAAAACCCAAGCAAGTGTTAGCATTTGGGATTTATTTGCTACTTCTAAAAAGCACCGAGAAACTATGGCCAAGGCCTTGGCCAGCATGCTAATTTTCACCTCCATAACATCGAAGGAGCTAATCGACTTCATAAAAATTGAGGGAGTAATGAAATGTGAAGATATTCAAGAGAAGAGTGAAGTTAATATGGGATCGGTATCCTTCTCAGATGCGGATTTACTGGAAGAGGGAAGAGATCACATCTGCCCTCTCTTTATCAAAATAGAAATCAAAGGGAAAATTACTCCATGTGTAATGGTTGATGATGGGTCCACCATAAATGTTTGCCCACTTAAAATATTGCCAAAACTAGCCATGTCAAGAAGGGATCTAAACCCGATCTAGGTAACCATTCGGGCTTATGACAACACTAAGAGACATGTCGAAGGAACTTTCAAAGCTGCTGTCAAGGTTGGTCCAATTGAATCTATTATTGAATTTGTTGTTTTGGACATACCTGTTACCTTTACCTTACTCTTGAGATGACCATGATTTCATCCTCTTGGTGAAGTTCCTTCCTCCCTTCATCAAAAGATCAAGTTCCCTAACGGAGATGAGACAGTGGTCATCGAAGCCGAAGATAATGAGGTTGTTAATGCGCTAATGATTAAGAGGCCTCTCAATGATTTCCAAGTAGCTACAATTTCTAATGATGAAGTAGTGAACTCTAAGGTCTTGAACATAATGAAGAACATGAGCTATCTTCCCGGAGCTGGTCTTGGAAAGGGCAAGGCCGATTTGACTAAGCTTCCAGATTTTAAAACTCAAACTTCCAAGAAAGGGTTAGGGTATGATGAAGACAACAAAGATGTCCAGCCGAAGAAGAATGAGAAGATGAGCTTTCCGCCACATGAAAAAATCTTTGTCAAAGCTCCAGACATGGGACCACTCCAAGGAAAGCCCGAGCCAATCATGTTTATGGGAAAGTTGATCCTGAATTTTGAAATTGTTACAGATGTTGCCGAGTTAGTGGAGCAAGTGATGAAAGAGCTCACCCTGCCAGCCAACAAAGAGTCCAATCTGGAAGAGAAGAAGGAAGCTGTCCTGAAAGCTGAGAAGACTCCGGAGGAGATTACTGCCCTGGTTGAAGAGAAGTTTGAAGATATTCTGCCTTACGATTTTGAGAACAATGATTTTGATTTTGATTTTAATTTGTTTGCTTTGTATGAGGATGATGGTGTTTTCTTTTCCAAAATGAATGCAATAAAGTCTGATTTTGCTTACTTGTGTGATGTTTCTCCTGATGGTTGCATACATTCAAATAGCAGTTACATTAGCATCTTTAATATTAATTCTGTTAATACACAATCATTAAATTTGGGAACAATCAAAAATCCTAAAAATATTAGCATAGCATCCGACCTTACTCCTGATTAGAGAGAAAGATTTGAAAAAATATTCAAAAAATATGAAGAATTATTTGCTTGGTTTTATGAGGATATGCCTGGAATAGATTGAGACATAGCCGAACATCTTATTCCTACTTACACTCACATGAAACCTGTCAAGTAAAAGCTTAGGCGATTAAGACCTGAGTGGGCTGAATTGGTTAAAGAAGAGGTCACTAAATAAATACAAGTACAGTTCCTTGAAGTGATAGAATATCCAGATTGGCTAGCCAACATAGTACCCATGCCAAAGAAAGATGGAAGAATAAGGGTCTGTGTGGATTATAGAGATTTAAACAAGGCTTCCCCTAAATAGGATTTTCCTTTACCCCATGTAGATGTCCTCATTAATAGTGTAGCCTCTAGCGTGCTACATTCATTTGTAGAGATTTAAACAAGGTATATTTTGTTATAGGGTGATGTCGTTCAGCTTAAAGAATGCTGGAGCAACCTACCAAAGGATGGCCACCACACTATTTCATGACATGATGCATAAAGAAGTAGAAGTATATGTTGATGATATGATGGTGAAATTAGATACAAGGGAACAAAACTTCCAAAATTTAGAATTATTCTTCGATTGAGCATTGAAATATAAGCTAAGATTAAACCCGAAGAAGTGTGTTCAGGGTTACCTCAGGCACATTGTAGGGACATGTGATTGGTCTGAATGGCATTGAGATTGATCCTGACAAAGTTAAAGTAATCAGGGATATGTCAGCCCCTAAGATGGAGAGAGAAGTTTGGGGATTCATTGGTAAATTACAATACATTAGCAGGTTTATAGCAAAGCTCACAACAATCTGTGAGCCTATCTTCAAATTGCTTAAAAAGAATCAGCCAGTCCTGTGGAATGAAGAGTGTCAAAAGGTCTTTGAGTGAATAAAGGAGTATCTACTAAATCCACCTATTTTAAAATCACCTAAACCCGGTAAACCCTTGTTACTATACTTAGCAGTAGAAGAAGAGTCAATAGGAGCCATGCTAGCCCAAGCAGATGAGTCGGAGATTGAGCATGCAATTTACTATTTGAGTAGAAAGCTCCTACCTTATGAAATTATGTATAGTATCATTGAAAAGACCTGTATAGCCGTGGTTTGGTCTTCTAAGAAGTTGCAACATTACTTTCAATCTTATAGTGTGCAAGCAATATCCAGGTTGGATCCAATGAAGTACTTAAGGGAGACACCCTCTTTGATTGGGAAGTATGGTCGATGGTTGATAATATTGGAAGAATTTGAGATTGAGTATGTAACTAGAAAAACAATCAAAGGTAGAGCAGTAGCAGAATTCCTAGCCCAACAACCATTACCAGATAGCGAAGAGGTAGTCTTGGAATTTCCGGATGAACATTTAGAGGCAATTGAAGTACAAGGGTGGAAAATGTATTTTGATGGAGTAGTAAATAGGAAAGGAGTAGGTTTGGGAGTCATACTAGAATCGCCCGAAGGGAAACTCATCCCTTTATCCAAAAAGTTGAAATTCAAGACAACCAATAATATGGTGGAGTACGAAGCATGTATCTTTGGTTTGAAAACCCTAATGATTATGAAGGTGGATAAGGCGAAAATTTTTGGTGATTCATTGTTGGTAGTATCCCAAGTAAACGGAGAGTGGGAGTTGAAAGAAGAAAGAAGAAAGATTAAAACCATACCACCATTACTTGACCATGATGAAGAAGAACTTTAAGGAATGCATGTTTATACACCTACCAAGAGAAGAAAACCAGATGGCTGATGCCCTAGCCACAATGGCTTTGGTGTGGGAAAATCCTGTCAACTTATTCCTCAAGCCTCTGATTTTGACCAGTTCATCAACTCCTTGCCTTGAATATGAGACAATAATGGAAACTGATACAGACTATGATGCATGGTATGATACTACAAGTTGATTTTTAGAGGAAAGGGAATACCCGTCGAGGGCAACAAAGAAAGAAAGAAGAGCCCTAAGATGATGGTCTTTACAATACATCACCTTCCATGGAGAGTTATATCAAAGATGGCCTAATGGGGTGCACTTGAGATGCTTAAAGAAGTCTGAAGTGGAGCATATCATGTTAGAAATACATGCAAAAAGTTATGGTCCCCACATGAGTGGTTTGGCCCTAGTTAAGAAGATAATTTGACAAGGTTACTACTAGTTGACCATGGAGAGAGATTGTATTGAGTTGGTAAAGAAGTGCCAACAATGTCAGATGTATGGTAACTTGAATCACATGCCTCCTAAAGAATTGCATTCCATGTCTTCACCCTGGCCCTTTGCCACTTGGGGTATCTGTGAGCGGAGATTTTTGCCCCCACTCCCGGTGGAATGGTTCTTGCGACTTTGGCACTGTTTAGGCTCAGGGCCTTAGAGAACACGGACCTAAGTCCGGAGAAAATGGAGTCGCCACCCAGACGGGCCGAAAAAAAAAGAAAGGGGTGAATGACTCGATTCCTAAGGAATCCCCAACCCCCTGATGGGTTTGGAAAGTTGGGTACGTGTGGGGAAGGTGAGAAATGGCCTAGCACCCCCACAATGCCCAGTTCATTGGAACCGGCCTCCTTACAGGTCTTAATATTATAAAATTCTTAAATATAACAACATTATCCATATTACACACAATAATTAAAATAAAGCATCGTTATATTAAAAGAATCAAAGCAATGTCCAAGCAAAACAAATAAATGGACACCCATCCGAAGATGGAAACATGCCCTTACATAATCCATGCCTAAATAGGACACCCAGCGAAAGGTAAAAACATGTCCTTTACATTGGTTCTAAAATATAAAAGCAATTTAAATTACATGATATTTAACTAATGAGGTACCCACAAAGTGGAAACATACCTCTTACAACATTTGAAAATCTAAATAAATTGATAAAAGTAAATAATCATTCATCGTAAATAAATCAAAGATATTAAACATCCATTGAAAGTAAACATCCATCCATGATAAATTAAATAAACCAAGTATTGAACTTAAATAAATTAAAGCATATAAAATAAATCAAAGCATAGTCAAATATAAAATTGAATAAAGCAAGTAAAGATGTTTAGGGTTTTGGAATTCATGGGTTTAAGCTGCTGTAAATTTGAAAAGAATTGAAATAGAGCAAAGTTTTATAATTTAAGAGGTTGATAAAGTTCTTTAATTAACCAAATTAGTGTTTGAGAAGTGAAATCATGAAACTAAGGGTTTGAACACTTTAAAACATTGGATATATGATTTACGGTTACTTATTAGATTGTTGTTTTGGAATTTTAGAATTAGGATTTCTGAGAATGCATTAGGTTTTTAGGATTTTAAGAAACAATTGATAATTTTATGAAACTTTGTGAAAATAAATAAAATGATTTAAGGTTTATATAGACGGAATAGATGTTTTTAGGGTTGGTGGAAGGAAACAAACTCAAGTTTAGGATTTTGAAAAGAAACAGGTTTAATTAGGGTTATAAGATTATGAAGAAGCAAAAATAACAATTTGAAGATTTTTGGAAAACAAAGCAACGAATTAAGGTTTTTAAACTTTAGAAAAGGGGAATTAAGGTTCTAGGGTTTTTGAATTAAAAGAAACAATGGGATGATTTAAGCTACTGTGAAGAAATTAGACAATTGATGCATACCTCCGTTTGTTGGTTCCACCAAAAATTTCTTCTTGGATGAACAAAAACAAAGACAAGCTTTGCTGCCTTTGAATTGCTTGAATTGTTTGTCTGCTCTCTCAAAAAAATCAGATTGATTCAAAGCTTTTCCTCCTCAGTTTTGGTCTCTAATTTCTCCTCCAAATTTCCTCCGATCGATTTCCTTTCCCCCCCCCCTTTTTGTGTTGTTTTAATCCTTATTTATAGAAGATTTCTATAGTTAAATCTAGTTATTCACGGAATATAATATTCATTAAGAAAAGAAAACCAAAACCTAATTGTATTAGGTTTGGGAAAATTTGAGTAGGAAAAATTTTGCTGGAGAAAAAAAATTGCTGCGGAAAAATTGCACTAGCGAAAAAGCTGCCGCAGTTGGCTGCGGCAGTAGGGGCGAATTGGCCTGCGGGCCATTTTCGCCCGTAGGAAATTCCTACTGGTGAAATGACTTGGCCTTCGCTCGCAGTAAAAACAATCTGCAGGCAAAATGGCTTTGCCCATTTCGCCGCAAGCCGACTTTTATTTTGTTTATTATTATTATTTTTTATTTTTATTAATTATTAAAGCAAATATTATTTAATTAAAATAACAAAAATTGTTTTGGACTAAAAAATATTTTGGACAATACAAAAATTATTTTGGACTAATTAAAATATATTGAACCGGACTGGGTCAAAAATTAAGGGTCTACAGTTTGCCCCCTGCTTGAATGATCTAAGACTTTAATGAAAGAGAGAGAAAAGTAATAAGACTTAATTTTTGAGACGGCTGAGTTCTTGGGTTCTAGACCTGAGAGATTTGGATACTCGATCCTAAACTAGACTTGGATACTCGATCCTAACTGGATTTGGATACTCGATCCTAAACTGGATTTGGATACTCGATTCTAAATTGGATTTGGATACTCGATCCTAAACTGGATTTGGATACTCGATCCTAAATTGGATTGGGATACTCGATCGTAAATTGGATTGGGATATTCGATCCTAACTGGACTTGGATACTTGATCCTAAACTGGATTTGGATACTCGATCCTAAATTGGATTGGGATACTCGATACTAACTTGACTTGGATACTCGATCCTAAACTGGATCTAGATACTCAATCCTAAACTGGATTGGGATACTCGACCCTAACCGGATTTGGATACTCGATCCTAACTTGACTTGGATACTCGATCCTAAACTGGATCTGGATACTCGATCCTAAATTGGATTTGGATACTCGATCCTAACTGGACTTGGATACTCAATCCTAAACTGGATTTGGATACTCGATCCTAACTAGATTCGGATACTCGATCCTAACTGGTTTTAGATACTCGATCCTAAACTGGATTTGGATACTCGATCCTAAACTGGTTTGGGATACTCGATCCTAAATTGGATTTGGATAATCGATCCTAAACTGGATTTGGATACTCGATCCTAACCTAGATTTGGATACTCGATCCTAAACTGGGTTGGGATACTCGATCCTAAATTGGATTTGATTTGGGTACTTGGACCCGAGATTGGGTACTTGGACCCGAGACTAGATTGAATTTAGGCACTTGGACCCAAGATTAGATTGAATTTGGGTACTTGGACCACGGATTGAGTACTTGGACCGGAGATTGATTTGATTGAGGTGCTTGGACCTGAGATTGGGTTTGACTGACCTTTTATCAATTGAGAAGTCTGACTGCTCCGACTGTTCTATGCATTGTGGTTCTTCACCCTCAAAATGGATCTTCATCCTTTGAGATCGGGTTTTCACCCTTAAAAATGGATCTTCATCCTTTGAGATCGGGTCTTCACCCTTGAAAATGGATCTTCATCCTTTAAGATCGGGTCTTCACCCATGAAAATGGACTTTGATCCTTTGGAGATCGGGTCTTCACCCTTGAAAATGGACTTTCATCCTTTGGAAATCGGGTCTTCACCCTTGAAAATGGATTTTCATCCTTTGGACTTCAGGTCTTTACCCTTGGAGATTGGGTCTTCACCCTTGTAAATGGATCTTTATCCTTGGAGAGCGGGTCTTCAACCTTGTAAATGGATCTTCATCCTTGTAGGTTAGGTCTTATTCCTTGAAAATGCAACTTCATCCTTTGAAATTAGGTCTTCACCCTTGAAAATGGATCTTCATCCTTTGAGATCGGGTCTTCACCCTTGAAAATGGATCTTCATCCTTTAAACTGGATCTTCATCCTTGGCATCGGGTCTTCACCCTTTGAAAATGGATCTTCATCCTTTGGACTTCGGGTCTTCACCCTCTGAAATTGGATCTTTATCCATTAGAGATTGGGTCTTCACCCTTGAAACACGGATCTTTATCCATTGGAGATCGGGTCTTCACCCTTGAAAATGGACTTTCATCCTTTGGAAATCTGGTCCCTTGAAAATGGATCTTCATCCTTTGGACTTTGGGTCTTTACCCTTGCTTCAGCTTTTTTAGCTGGACTAATCTTTTGTCTTTTGCATCTTCATTCTTTTGAGAGTTCTAATGTTCCATTCTTTTGTATTTACTTTTTGCAAAAATTCAGCTATTTTTAATTGGATCTTATATCCTCTCCTTGCCCCCTGCGTGGCGAAATATTTGCAAGTAAGTTTGAAAATGTTTGGTATATAAACTTAAAAAATTGAAAAGGAGAAACTTTGCCCCTGTGTAGGCTCAAACCAAAGATTTTTTCCATGCAAGCTTTGATTGGTGTTTTTGTTGTCTAGTTCTTCGCACAAACACACATTTCTTCTCTTTGCAAATTACTGAAACTTTCTCTGGCAATGGGCCTTCTATGCCTCCCTGATTTGATATCTTCTTTTTATTGTTTACTTCACAAGGTGTTTGTCGTTTACCTTAATAAAGAATAGACAATACAAGACAAGAAGGTGCGATGTGATATGCTCATGTATGCATGATATGCATGAATGATACTTACAACGGTTTTATTGACTCACAAACTGAGGTGATCAGCAGAAGTGTTCTTATTGGTTCCTTTCAGATGCTCGTTTAGGTCTTACATTAGAATGACAGACTGCTTCACATTTATGGCTTTTATCTTCAAGATGTTGAAAATATGAATAATGGAGGCCCCAAACAGTAGAGATAGGGATTCATCTATTTCGAACTATGTTTCAGCATGTCAGTTGATAGCTTCTTCACGACCTTGCCAATATCATTTCCTTTGCCCAATATGTCCTTTGGAGGTTCAACATACTTCCCTTAACTTGAAGGCTTTGTATGACAAAACATTTTTTTTAGTTTTTTGAATTTTGATTTTGAAATCAAATGTTGGCTTTGCCAAATTAATGTCAATGTACCTCAGAACTTGATTTTCCAAATTAATATATCTATAACATAACAACCCTAGTTACCGTACTAAACTCGGGAATTATTTCTATTTAAGCAAGAATTGTTACACTTCAGATAGGCACATACACATTACTGGGCCAAAGGTCTCATTTGAGTTTAAATATTGTCTATCTCATATACATGTTCATCCAAACTATCTCCACTAATAGACTCTACCTACCAAGAGAGATCAACAGGTCTTTAATAGGCTTGAAATGGGGTCTATAAGGGACACGGGTTTAAATGAAGGCCATTTTGAGATAGGAGCTGGCATGACACAATGGACAAACCCTCACACTACAAATTTCTTATTTGAACTTTAGGCAGTTGGGAGCAATCTTGCTAGACTCCAAATTCCTTCTATCTTCTTGGCATTAATCTGGATCTTGATTAGGACGGTTTTTGCCCTTGCATAAAGTTTGGTTTCCACATTCGTTTCTTTTCTTCTTCTCCCTTTTCTTTCTTTTTCTTACTCTTCCCTTTCTTTGAGCATTTTATCATTTTATCCTTCTTCCTTGTAGGACTGTCAAGTACAGAACTTTCAAGAATTGGATGGTCTTTCTCCTTTTTTCTTTGATTTTGATTGAATTTTTGGTTGGGTTGGACCAATTCAGGTTAAAATGTCCTTATAACCCAAATGGAAGCCTTTTGTTGTCTTAGGTAAAAGAGAACTCAGTTGGCTTTTTAAACCATTTTGGGTTTTCTTTTCTTTTTTCTTTTCTTCTTCTTTTTTTTTTCTTCTCTTTTTTTTTCTTTTGTTTTTCTTTTCTTTTGTCTTTTTGTTTTTTTTTCTTTTCTTCTCTCTTTTTTTTGTTTGGTTTGTTTTTTTTTCTTTTTGGTTCTAGCTCTAAAAGAGTTGTCTTGTTTGTACTAACTTGGGCTTCCAATAATGGATGAGTGGGGTGACAAGGATAAATCATTTGTTACTCTAATGTTGATGTAAACTTCAACTACCCTTATGGTTTTGAGAACATCAACTATCCTTATGGTTTTGAGAACATCAACTATCCTTATGGTCTTGAAAACATCAACTACCCTTATGGTCTTGAGAACTTCAACTACCCTTGTGGTCTTAAGAACTTCAACTACCCTTATGGTCTTGAGAACTTCAATTATCTTTGTGGTCTTGACTATTCATTTCTTTCTTTGATCTTCTTACCTCTTCATCTTAGTGATCATAAGACTTGTCAAAAGTATCACAACAACTCAGGGCAGGTTGTTAGGGTTATATGTCAATGAAAAGAAAGCTAAAATTTTATGAAGGCTCAAAGGGACAACTAGAGATTGATATTTAATGGGTGGATACTAGTTGTAACCAAACAATGCCTAGATCATTTCTCCCTTAAATAAGTAAATTTCAATTTTGCCTCGAAAGTTTGTCTAAGCATGTTTTAAGACTGACTAAGACCTAGACAAAGGTAATTATGCAGGAGCCCTCTCTAAGTAAGTATACACAACTCAATGCTATAGAGCAATTTCCTCACCTAGTAAAGCCATTCAAGTCATGATGCCTAGACACATTAATTTATGAACATCAAGCTAGATTCTTCATTGGTTGAGCACCAAAATGAACAAAGACCAACAAAAATTTTGATGAAAGTAATTTATTCAAACAACTTTAAATTTGAAAAATACGATTGTTCCATAAAACACTAAATAAAGAAAATAAAATAAGAAAACAAACAAGCCAAGGGAAAATTGTTGAGTTAAGCTTCTTCTCCTTTCACATCTTCAATATTCCCATCTTGAAAGGAGGATAAGGCAAGATCTTCCTCCAATCCTCCTCCTACCATAAAAGTTGCTGGTGGATGTACTCTTCCAAACTTAGGCAAAGGATTGTCTTTAGTGTTGGGCTTATCCGGCTCGGATATCTTACTACTATCAATCAAATCTTGGATCTCATGCCTTAGACGAGCACATTTATCTGTTTCATGCCCTCGCATTTGATGAAATTAACAGAAGGCTTTGGCATTGAAGTTTGGTGGCAATGGATTATGTAGTGGTCGAGGAGCTAACGGTTGCAACAACCCTTTCTTTTGCAGCTTGCTAAAAACCCAAGATAAAGGTTTCACCAATTCTGAGAATTCTCTTTTATTTCCTTGACCAGTCGCATTAACATCAACTTCTTTTTGCATACTTTGATTGCTAGGCTGATAATTCCCTTTCTCATTCCTTTTTATTGAAAAGCGATTTTTCTCCCTTTTCCACTCTTCAATTTGTAGACCATCTTGGAGAAGATCTTTGAAGTCACGGATGAGTGTATGAGACATCCTTTCACGAAGACTAGGCAGGACGCCTCTCACGATCATCCTTTTTTTATTAGATTCATCGGGCCTTTTCTTGAGCAAAGCGGCCTTGTTTCTCCATCTCTTCACATAATCTACAAAATTCTCATTCAACCTTTGCCTAATAGACTCCACTTCCATTAAGGTAACTTCCATCTCGACATTATATCCATATTGTTGGATGAAGGCTTTGTAAAGCAGATCCCAACTCTTTTGTGTTCCATCATCTAAGGTATTGAAATAATTTTGGACAATAGGGTCCAATGAGAGCATAAAGTACCTTAGAGTTTGAGCCTTAGTAGCTTGGACGGACTGCATGGCAGTGATATATTGCTTCACGTAGAGATGAAGATTTTCGGTTCCATCAAACTTCACAAAATATGGCATCTTGAACTTGTACGAGACTTCTTCATCTAGCTCAAATAATTTTTCAACTTCGGACATTTCCTAGGTTTTCAATTTCTTCTCAAATTTCTTTTCTAAATCAGTAATCATCTTTTCAATATCAGAAGTTTCGGTCTTCTCCATAGTTGATTTTTCAACAATCTTTGGTTCTTTCTTCTTCTCTTGAGCATCTTGGCAGTATTGAGCCCAATCATCATCATCATCAATGATCACTTTATCATCATCAAAAACTACTTCACCAATTTTAGTCTTCCCTGTGTCCTTTGACTTCTTAGTGCTAGCAAATGCTTCGGCATGATTTTCTAAAATTACAGTCAATTGGTTCTTCATGGTCTCAGCTATGGCCTCTTTTATTTCTTCCATTTTGGCATTGAGGGCTTCATCCACCATTCTTTGAATTTGTTCGGGATCCATTATTTTTGGTGAGCAAGTGATTGAGTCGTTGCTGGATTCTTCGCTTCCGGCGTAGGTTGGATTGTCGTAAGCTTTTGAACTGTCGTAATCCAGGGCTGTGAGCCAAAAAGGATATGAGATGCAAATGTATATATGTATGTATGTATGCACAAACAATTAACAAAAGGACAAAGAGGACGTTCTTTCCAACCTTATAACATTCACACTCTCTTTTCCTAGGTATATGGTTAACAAAATACCAACATGGGGCATCTTATTTTCGAATAATTCCCCTGGACGTTACAACCAATAGTTATATTTTTGAAAATGGAAATCAACTTATGATAATTCCCATTAGTTAGGTTTTAATCCATTTAACCAAGTAATATAGCTTTTATGCTATATTGGATTAAAACTAAATTAAGAGGTTTATTATAGATAGATTTCTCACTTGAAAAGAGTAACTAATGGTTCATGCCAAAAACAAGCCCATGATTAATTTATTCTTAGTATAAACTAGGCTCACAATTGATTTTTGGTATTTCGTAATTGACCTAAATAATTTGTAAGCTCTTTGTAAGAAAAGATTGGATGAAAACCACTTTGTTTCTAAGCCCATTGTAAAAAAATTTTGGAAAAAATGGATTTTGGGCTTAGTATTTGGGCCATAAGCAAAATAATTTTTGATTTGTTTTTAGAAAAGTCTTATGTCCAAAGACCATCTTGAAAAGTTTTGAAAATAGCTTTAGTCTTTTGGACTTTAAAGAAAAATTTATTTTGAGCTTACAATATACTTAGGTCATATTAGAAAAAGAACAAACCAAATAAGGCATGATTTAAGCCAAAATAAATTAACCATAGTCAAACAACATGCATTTGGGGTAAAACCGAAGGAAAGTAACTAGGCCAATTACATGAGCTTTAGTCTTTGGGTAAAAGGCTTAGGTTCCCATAGCAAGTATATACTAAATGGTACAAGGCTATGAGTGGTTATGCCATGCTCGATCTCCATACCTTGAGTGAAAGTATGGTATCCCTTACATAACATAACACGAGTAACAAGGGTGTCCTAACTCACGCACACGATGAAATCTAAGATGATGCAATGGATAATATCATTATAAGAAAGAATAGAATAATAAAAAGACCAATGGAATCAACTTCTCTTATCCCCAGTGGAGTCGCCACTGTGAGCGGGGATTTTTGCCCCCACTTCCGGTGGAATGGTTCTTGCGACTTCGGCACTGTTTAGGCTCGGGGCCTTAGAGAACACAGACCTAGGCCCAGAGAAAATGGAGTCGCCACTCGGACGGGCCGGAAAAAAGAAAGGGGTGGATGACTCGATTCCTAAGGAATCCCCAACCCCCTAATGGGTTCGAAAAGTTGGGTACGTGTGGGGAAGATGAGAAATGGCCCAGCACCCCCACAACTCCCGGTTCATTGGAACCGGCCTCCATTACAAGTCTTAATATTATAAAATTCTTAAATATAACAACATTATCCATATTACACACAATAATTAAAATAAAGCATCGTTATATTAAAAGAATCAAAGCAATATCCAAGCAAAACAAATAAATGGACACCCATCCGAAGATGGAAGCATGCCCTTACATAATCCATGCCTAAATAGGATACCCACAAAAAGGTAGAAACATGTCCTTTACATTGGTTCTAAAATATAAAAGCAATTTAAATTACATGATATTTAACTAATGAGGTACCCAAAAAGTGAAAACATACCTCTTACAACATTTGAAAATCTAAATAAATCGATAAAAGTAAATAATCATTCATCATAAATAAATCAAAGATATTAAACATCCATTGAAAGTAAACATCCATCCATGATAAATTAAATAAACCAAGCATTGAACTTAAATAAATTAAAGCATATAAAATAAATCAAAGCATAGTCAAATATAAAATTGAATAAAGCAAGTAAAGATGTTTAGGGTTTGGAATTCATGGGTTTAAGCTACTGTAAATTTTAAAAGAATTGAAATAGAGCAAAGTTTTATAATTTAAGAGGTTGATAAAGTTCTTTAATTAACCAAATTAGTGTTTGAGAAGTGAAATCATGAAACTAAGGGTTTGAACACTTTAAAACATTGGATTTATGATTTACAGTTACTTATTGGATTGTTGTTTTGGCTTACTGTGTTTGAATTTAGGTTTATAAGATTTTAAGGTATAAAGGATTAAAGTTTAGAAAAATTAGGGTTTAAGGTTTTAAGGGAGTTAGGGTTTACTGTTTTGGGTTTTGGAGTTGAATTAGGGCTTTAGAATTTTAGAATTAGGGTTTCGGAGAATGCATTAGGTTTTTAGGATTTTAAGAAACAATTGATAATTTTATGAAACTTTATGAAAATAAATAAAACGATTTAAGGTTCATACAAATATAACATATGTTTTTAGGGTTGGTGGAAGGAAACAGACTCAAGTTTAGGATTTTGAAAAGAAACAGGTTCAATTAGGGTTTTAAGATTTTGAAGAAGCAAAAATAACAATTTGAAGATTTTTGGAAAACAAAGCAACGAATTAAAGTTTTTAAACTTTAGAAAAGGGGAATTAAAGTTCTAGGGTTTTTGAATTAAAAGAAACAATGGGATGATTTAAGCTACTGTGAAGAAATTAGAAATTGATGCATACCTCCGTTTGTTGGTTCCACCAAAAATTTCTTCTTGAATGAACAAAAACAAAGACAAGCTTTGCTGCCTTTGAATTACTTGAATTGTTTGTCTGCTCTCTCCAAAAAATTAGATTGATTCAAAGCTTTTCCTCCTGAGTTTTGATCTCCAATTTCTACTCCAATTTCCTCCGATCGATTTCCTTCCCCCCCCCCCCTTTTTGTGTTGTTTTAGTCCTTATTTATAGAAGATTTCTATAGTTAAATCTAGTTATTCACGGAATATAACATTCATTAAGAAAAGGAAACCAAAACCTAATTGTATTAGGTTTCGAAAAATTTGCATCTGAAAAATTGCGCTGACGAAAAAAACTGCTGCGGAAAAATTGTGCTGGCGAAAAAGCTGTCGCAGTTGGCTGCTGCAGCAGGGGGCGAATTGGCCTGCGGGCCATTTCGCCAGCAGGATTTTCCTGCGAGTGAAATGGCCCAAGGCCATTTCACCGCAAGCTGACTTCTTATTATTATTATTATTATTAATTATTAATTATTAAAGCAAATATTATTTAATTAAAATAACAAAAATTATTTTGGACTAAAAAATATATTGGACAACATAAAAATTATTTTGAACTAATTAAAATATATTGGACCGGACTGAGTCAAAAATTAAGAGTCTACAGTATCGACATTATAGGAGAGATACATCCGACAACCTCAAATGGTCACCGTTTCATTGTAGTAGCGGTGGATTAGTTTTTGAAATGGTTCGAAGCCAAATCCTTCAACAAACTGAGGGCAAGTCAGATGGCTAGATTTATTGAAAAGAACCTCATCTGCAGGTATGGGGTCCCGCACAGTGTGATATCAGACAATGCGGTACAGTTTTAAGGAGTAGTTAAGGACTTATTATCGAAGTACCAAATCCATCCTCACCGATCCTCTCCTTATAGACCAAAGACTAATGGTGCGGAAGAAGCAACAAACAAGACAATTAAGCAGATCATGTCCAAGATGACCAAGACATACAGGGATTGGTCAGAGATGCTTCTTTTTGCTTTATGGGGATATAGAACAAGTGTACGAACACCGACTGGAATGACACCGTTCTCTTTGGTTTACAGGATGGAAGCAGTGTTGCCAATTGAAATTGAGATCAAGTCGTTAAGAGGGGTCTTGGAAGCTGAACTGCCTAAAATGAAATGGGTAGTAAGCAGATACACATAGTTAGCTTTACTAGATGAGAGAAGGTTAAAAGCACTATATCATCATCAATTGTATCAAAGGAATATAGCTTGGGCATACAATAGAAGGATTAAGATCAGAAAACTCAGAATTGGGGATTTTGTGTTGAAATAATGTAAGCCTAATGTATCTGATTCAAGAGGGAAGTTTAGGCCTAGCTGGGAAGGGCCATATGTTGTGAAACAGTTCATGAATAAGGGTACAATGAAGTTATCAGACATGGACGGGAACGATTTTAGTGAACCAGTGAACATTGACATGTTTAAGAGGTTTTATGTATAAATAATAATAATAATAATAATAATAATAATAATAATAAAAGAAAAAAGAGCTCGCTAGGTTGAAAACCCAAAAAGGGGGGCCTAAGCAAAAGTTAGAGCAATCCGCTAGTTCTGAAAACCCGAAAGGGCAGGCTAGGCAACAATTAGGGCTAAATGAGAGAAAATCGTCAATTAGAGAACCCGAAAGGGCTAGTTGGCAACAGGAGTGATCTTGTGTATGCTGGCTTTATGTTTGGTTGTTCCCCAATTTAATAAAACAGAATTAATATTAAAATTATTCTATGTGCACTGTTATAAGTATTTGATCAGATATGGATGAAATAAATAAACACAATAGCAAAAGGTGATAACAAATTATAAAAGGAAAAGAAACATCTCTTATTATTACTTTTATTATTTTCATCCTAACAACACACTTTCTAAAAGAAATTGGCAAATGTAAAATCTATAGCAGACGATAAGTGTAATGTGTAGACCAGCTTTGCTTCAGCCGATCCAAGTAGGCTTCAGTCAGGAAAGGCATATCTAAATTGGGAGTGAATTCAAAACCTCGAGGCTCAACTCCATACTGACGGTTAAGCCGACGAGAATTATAGCAAGTACCTCGACGAAGAGCAGTAAGAGGAACATAGATCAAGTATGTCTGCATGGTGATACGAGAAATCTTCTACCAAGGTACTAACCAACAGATGTTGACTTCAGTGCGTGAGTGGATCCAGTCAACCCAGTCAACATGCGAAGAAGTAGGATGGAGTAATTTTCTAGCAGAATGATGTCATGGCAGATATCTAGAAAAATCCATGGATGGAGTATCAAGCAAGCAGAGACGCTCCTGAAGCCAAATATGTAAGAAAAAATTTAATTTAAAAAAAAGAAAAAAGAAAAAAAGGGTCCACTAAGTTGAAAACTCGCAAGGGCAGCTTAAGCAAAAATTAGGATAGCTCGCTAGTTCCGAAAACCCGCATGTGCGGACTAGGCAAAAATTAGAGCAATAAAAAATAATAATGAAAAGGGATCTGCTAAGTTGAAAACTTGCAAGGGCGACTTAGGTAAAAATTAGGACAGCTTGCTAGTTCTGAAAACCCAAAAGGGCGGACTAGGCAAAAATTAGAGCAATAAAAAAACCTAAATTGAAAACCCGAAAGGGCAGTTTAGGTAATTACCTGAAGCAACAATGGACTCCCGGTCAGTCTCTTTGACAATCCTGATTTAAGTTGATCTAATCCAACTAAAGTCTTGGCTAAGATCACAGGTATCAGCGATAAGCCTCCTTCCATTTGGTCCATGATATCCAATACTCGTGGATCAATATCACATCAGAAGAAACAAACAAGAATTGGCTAAGCAAGCAAAGACAAAGCATACGCCTCATGCCTTAGTAGGAGCCAAATGAGAAAGGCAAAAGTCAATTAAGGGACCAAGCAGAATTTTCTCACCACTCATCAACTGTAGAACTTCAGGCTTTGAAAGTTGAAATAACATTTGCATCTTTTGTTGAGTCTTGGAAATCAATATAGGTAAAACCATTTGTTGATTGTTTGGATATCCAAGGATGGTCTTAAATTCTTCAATCAAGGGATATATTTCAAAGCCATTAATTTTAAATGTCATAGAATCCACGTTCCAAAAAGAAGCCATAGCATGTAAAAAAGAATGGTCCAATTTAACATTTTGAAAACACTTCAAAGTATCAATTTTTGACCAAGATATTTGTTTCCAATGAATGGCATTCATATTTTTAAATAGAACTTTTATTTTGTTCAAATAGAGTTCGGTCATTGTGGAAGACTGAAGGAAAATTAGAATTTTTAAAAGGAGTTTTTACGTTGAAGTAGAAAATCTCCTAGCTTCTATATGAAATTGTGGCGTGAAAAGAGATTTATATAGGATGATTATGCTATTTCAAAATTGATAAGGAAAAGTGTGAGACTGAGATGTATGAGGAAAGGGAATTGGCGACAAAAGTTCTTGAATTGCCGCGTTGGATTTAGTTTTGTAGTGATACTGTGTAAATATTAAATATGAAGAGGAAAGTTTAATAATTGTACCGTAGTAATAATGATAAAAAAAGAAGAAGAAAAAAAAAAGAGTTGTAGTAAAGATAAAAATTATATACTTTCATTATTATTTTTATACTTATTATACAATATTTCCTCAATTAATACAATATTCATAGATCACTAAGAAGGAGGTGGTAGATCATCAAATAAAGTTCTGAAAAAATCGTCGCCTGTTGGAGGAGGAGGCATATCACCCATCCCAAGTCCGCCCGAAGTAGGAGCACTTGAATCTCTATTACCTTGGAATTCAGATATGTAACGATCCTCATTTGAAGCAGACAAAAGAATCTCATGGTCACCAGCTTGGGCCCTCTAGATGAAGAAGCACTAAGATCTCTCATCCCCTGAAATCGGAAGTCTTAAAAATCCTGCTCTGACTGGTGATACAATTTCTCAAAATGAACGACCTGTTGACGACTATCAACTAACTTTTCTTGAAGTTTCTTATTTTGATCCTCAAGCATCCGCTGAGCTAGAAAGGAAAAGAGTAAGAGCATACATAATCATTCATACATATAGCATAAATTATCATGAAACAAGAAAACCTACCAGGTAATTCATATCAACGCTCTGTGGATGAGATGTCATCTCCAGTTGATTAGATTGAGCAAATGGAGGAGCAGTAAAAGAAGGTCCAACCTCATGACCAAACGAGCCAGCAGCTTGCAACAATCATTAAAAAAAATCAAAATAAGTTAAGAAAGAAGCTATTGCAATAGAAAAATGGTAAAAGTTTACTTGAGAAGTGCTAGCCTCAAGATGTGAGACAAACTCTCCTCCCTCTGCATGATACTCCTCTTCATCTCTATCCTCATTTTCCTCGAGAATCTCCCATATACCAACAGGGGATACATCAAAGTTCAAGAGCCCTATTTGAATAAACTGGGTATAAGATGCATCCGGTGGATAGAGAAATGTTTTAACATCATAACTATGCCGAGCTAACCACCATGCATTTTTTGGCATTAACATAATATTTAAAGTATACTCCGGGCAACGCATCGGGATCCTCCGCTACTCGAGACCAAGAAACCACTTATATACTCTCTCTTTGAGAAACCAGCCACTAGACATGGGGCCGAAAATGACTCGGCGGGTATGTTGAAAAGGCAGTGCGACATTCATGGAGGAAGTCTAGTTCGTCCGCTCTTCTGTGTTCCACCAGGCCAAATTGACCTACAAAAAGACATAAGGTAAGTGAACTTTTATATAAATTTTAAAGTATACTAATGCTATTTTACCTAGCCCTAGGTTAAGTGGCTCAAGAGAAAGCGTTGGGTATGCACATGGTGAGAGCCGGGAACTTCTGCATGATCTGACAACCAAAAATTTAATCTCAGATACTCGACTCTCTCTCAGGGGCACCCTCATAAGATTGTGCTCATATGCCCATGCCTATAACAATAATAAAAATCAAATTCATGCAAGAATAAGAATGGAATTGACATTGGTGGAAGAAGAGTACCTCGACAACAGTCATAAAGCCGACAAAAGACTTCTTATTTCTGCAAATTTTGTCAAGTCCATGGTAAAGACAGGTAAGACCAGCTTCACCCCAGCCGTAAAGCGATACCATACTCATATCAGTAAGAGCCCTCAACACCGACAATGGATGGCGAATTCGGTGCTGCCTAAAATGGTCGACCCAAGCAAATACAACAAAAATTCTCGAGCATATTGTTTGGCTGTGTCTCTGTGAACCTGTCCTTTGTAGTTCATCCAATAACTCCGAATTGGCTCAATTTTTATATTAAAAGGCCCTTTAAATGATGGTTCCATACCGATTAACTGTTGGATTTCTTTGAATGTCAGAATATCATTGGTAAGTAGGACCGGAAGGCCATAGTACCGGACACCAGTTATGGTTGTATAATCGACCGGGCCAATGGTAATTTCTCCTATAAGTACGTGAAAAGTATGGGTCGTGTCCATCCACTGTTCTGACAATGCTTGAACTACACTCCTGTCTATCGGATACTCCTTGGATGGTAATTGCAAGATGAAGCTTTCAAAACCGCAATCTCGGATAATTCGTCTTACCCGAGAAGGCGCTACATCGTACCATTATCGGACTTTGTAGACACACCCTCCATCCCGGATAACGCAATGATCACGCTAACATGGAGCCAGATAAGTCAACACAAGGTAAGTATATCATCATATCAATACCACTGATTTTTAGGTTAAATTTATTTATATTCTATTTTTAGTCTATCTATTTAGTTAAATTCTTAAATATATTCATCTAATTAATTTATTTTTTCCTAAATCTTAAAAAAAAAAAAACAACAACAACAACAACAAAAAAGAAAAAGAAAAAGAAACAAAAAATAAAAACAAGAGAAAAAACAAAAAAAATGATGAAAAATAATATACTGTTAAAATAATTACCTTGCTATTTTGATGTGAACTGCAATGAAGCGGCATCCCGGCTAGTAGACTTATATTTCCATCTTCATGCCGCCGAATAAATTTCAATAACTCAGCATTAGGTCAAGTTTCTGATCTTGAAGCATGTATTTTTCCAAAACTCTATGCTAAACTCTCTAAAATAAAAGATGTATAACTATGAATGAAATGAAGAAATGAGCTGCTATGAATGAAGTGAAGAAATGAGCCGCAACGTTTATATAGAGAAATAAAAAAAATAGTATTCTCGTGAAAAAAAGAGAAAAAGTAAATTTTACTATTGATAAATAGTAAATTACTATTTATAAATAGTAAATAAACAGTGATAAATAGTGCATAAACAGTAATTACATAGTAAATAAATAGAAAACTAAATTATTCAATTCAATCATTCAAATACTTGCGTGTATATAAATATTTTTGCACTTTTAAAATATTTTTTACATGCAAGGGGCAAAAAGATATGTGCATGGTAAAAATCAGCTAAATTTTTTGCAAATTTCTTTAAGTATCCTACTGACTACAATTATTTTTTGCAGACAATTAAATCTCTCTTAGCTCAAGTCCAGAACCCTAATTACCTTTAAGTCCAGAACTTAGCTCGGGTCCAGAACCCAAATTACCCTTAAGTCCAGAACTTAGCTCAGGCCCAGAACCCAAATTACCCTTAAGTCCAAAACTTAGCTCGGGTCCACAACCCAAATTACTCTTAGTTTCAGAACTTAGCTCGAGTCCAGAACCCAAATTACTCTTAAGTCTAGAACTTAGCTCGGGTCCAGAACCCAAATTACTCTTAAGTCCAGAACTTAGCTTGGGTCCAGAACCCAAATTACCCTTAAGTCTAGAACTTAGCTCGGGTCCAGAACCCAAATTATTTTTTAGTCCAAAGAATCCAGCATGGCTCCAAACCCAGTCAAAAATTACATTGCTTTTCACTCTCTTTTGCTGTAGTCTCAGATCGCTCAAGCAGGGGACAAACTGTAGACCCTTAATTTTTTACCAGTCTGGTCCGATATTTTTTATATAGTCCAAAATAATTTTTATGGTATTTTAATTAAATAATATCTATTTTAGTATTTATTATTTATTAAAAAAGTAATATTATTAAAGTTAAAATATATATATAATAAAAAATATATAAAATAAATAAATAAATAATCAGCGACGAAAGTGAATTGGCCAGATTTTAAGACTGTAAAAGGCATGTTTTCACTTCGTGGGTACCTCAATTTTTATTATGTAATTTAATTTATCATTTTAAAGGTTGAATTAATGTAAAGGACATATTTCCACCTTTTAGTGGGTGTCCTATTTATTTTATGCATTGGTTATGATTGTAAGGGCATATTTTCATCTTGTGTGGGTGCACATTTATTATTTTGTTTTGAATATTATTTTGAATTTAATACAATAATGCTTTATTTTTATTATTCGCATGTAATATAGATAATATCATAGTAACTAAAAATTTTATAATATTTAGACATGAAAAGGAGACTGATTCCAATGAACTGGGCATTGTGGGGGTGTTGGGTCATTCTCACCTTCTCCACGTGTACCTAACTTTTCAAACCCATTAGTGGGTTATGAATTCCTTAGAAATTGAGTCATCCACCCCTTTATTTTTTTCGGCCCATATGAGTGGCGACTTTATTTTCTCCGAATTTAGGCCTGTATTCTCTAAGGCTGTGAGCTTAACAGTGTCGAAGTCATAAGAATCATTCCACATGGGAGTGGGAGAGAAAATCCCCACTCACACAAGACTTGTTACTAAAAGATATGTTCAAACATATGGGATCGATTATTCAAATGCTTTCTCTCCCATATCCAAACTCACCTTTGTTTATCTCTTTATATCCATTGCAGCTTCTCGAGATTGGCGTCTATACTAGTTAGACATAAAAAAAATGCATTCCTTCATGGTGGTAATCTCTAGGAAGAGGTGTATATGGAGCAACCACCTGGGTTTGTTACTCAAGAGGAGTATGGGAAAGTATGTCATCCGAAGAAATCACTGTATGAGTTAAAACAAATACATAGTGCATGGTTTGGCAAGTTTAGTGAGGTAGTTTAGGAATTTGGGATGAAGAAGGGCGGGTGTGATCACTCAATTTTCTACAGAATGTCAGTGTCTGGTAAGATTCTTCTTGCCATCTATGTTGATGATATTGTCATTATAGGAGATGATTATGTAAGGATCACTTCTCTCAAGTCATTCCTACTTACTAAGTTCCATATAAAAGACTTTGGCCAGCTAAGTATTTCCTGGGTGTAGAAGTAATAATAAGCAAGAAAGGAATCTTCTTATCTCAAAGGAAGTATGTACATGATTTGCTTGAAGAAACTAGAAAGATGGGAGCCAAGGCCTTGCAACACACCAATGGCCTCTATGCTAGTTAGACATCAAAGATGATGGTGATCCTTTTGATGACCCAGGAAGGTACAAAAGATTAGATGGGAAATTAAATTATCTTACAGTGACTCCTCCAGACGTAGCTTATGCATTAATCATTGCAAGTCAATTCATGTCACACCTACGGTAATATATTAGGCAGCCTTAGAGCAAATTCTATATAACTTAAAATTAGCTCCTGATTTTGGCATAGTTTATAACAATCATGGACATACTATCATTTAGTGCTTTGCATATGCTAATTGGGCTAGATCTAATATTGATAAGCAATCTACTATAGGTTATTGTGTCTTCATTGGTGGGAATGTTATATCTTAGAGAAATAAGAAGTAGAATGTTGTATTTAAATCAAATGCAGAATTAGAGTATAGAGCCATGGCCTAAGCTACTTGTGAAATTATATGGATATATTAAATTTTGTTGAAAGTTGGATCGAACTATGAGATTTGATAGTATGATAAAATCCAAGAGAATTTAATCTTTACTGGATATGTAAAAATAAGGGAACAAGGATATTTTTACAAAAACTTTAAGTGGGACTCGAGTTGAATATCTTTGTAATAAGCTTGGCATGATTAACGTCCATGCTTCAGCTTAAGGGGGGAGTGTTATAAAATCAATATGATTGACTTTCCTTGTTTAGATAAATTGATTATAGGCTTAATTTTAGCTATGCTTCCTTTATGAATATGTATATACCTATATAAACTGATGTAAATTTCTTCTCATAAAATCATTAGAATTTTTTTCCATTTTTCTAGCCTATTTCATTTCAATATCCTTATGTTAAAGGCCCCTACTAGTATCTGAAAATATTATTGTGATGGAACCATATTTACATAATAATCTAGCTTTGGTTATGTAGCAATAACCAACTTGATAAAGAAGAGTTTATTGCTACGATTCTTGGACACTTATATGGTATTTAGATGCTTACAGTATTAAAGCCATTGTGTTTAGAAAATCTTTTAAATGAGCAACTTCATCTTTGTGAAGTTATGGCATAGTTGAAACTTATTCATATTAATTCTTTTATACTCTCAATTCCCTATATGAGGATCTTTCATATGTTGGGTCTATTGTTAGTTATTTTAATTTTATGCTTTCATATAATCTCCATATCTCTGTTAGTTGGATGAAAAGGTAAGTGAAAATCCAATGGCTTATTGTAGATTCTTATATTTAAATTTTAGCTGAAATTCAGATTTTGGATATTTTTTGAAAAATATTAAAAATGTATTTAAAACATTCTTTAGAACATGTTTAAGCCCATTTTTTTGGAACAAATTGTCAATTTCAGTTGTCAATTGTCATTAATAACTGACATTTTGCTAATTTTCTCTTCAAACTCATTTTTGGGTGTTCTCTCTTAAAAATAATTAAAATATGTTTAAAACCTTTCCAGAATATGTTTAAACCCATTTTGGATTTTTTTAGGAAACTAAAGAATTATAAGTTAGTAATTGGCAAATTATCTATTTAGTTGTCAATTGTTACATATAACTAACATTTTGCCAGTTTTTCTTTTGACTTCATTTTTGGGTCTTTTTTTAAAGCATTTCAAACATAATTAAAATAATTTTAAAACTTATTTTTAAGTATTCTAGGAAATCTCAAACTGGAAAAAAATTTTTAGAAAGTCAAAAGACTAAAAAAAACTAAAAAACACAAAAATCATTTTTAAAAATAAACTGGCATACTACCAATTATCAATTGGCATACAACCAGGTCATAATCAATAATCCACCAATTCATTTTCCTTACAAATAAAGGAGGCCATTTGGGAGGACTTTCTTTTTTGAAAATCTTACTAAAAGTTTGCCCAAATTCTCTCTCAATCATTCCAACTCTTTAAAAACTACACAAAAAAAAATTCCAAATATCCAAAAAAAATCAAACACTTTGGATTTCGGAATAAATCCAAAAAAAAAAAAAGCTCATATCTAGTAACCAAAAACATAAGATTTTGGGGATTTTGAAAGGTTTTTTTTTCTTCAAAGATTAAGGACTACAGGAGCCAATTCATAAAAAAGCTCATATCTATTAACCATAAACATAAAATTTTGGGATCTTGAAAGGTTTTTTTTTTCTTTAAAATTAAGGACTACAGGAGCCAATTCGTTGATTTCCCTCTTTTAACTTCATTTTTCTTTTAGTTTTTATGATTTTTCCTCTTCCTACCATTCTTTGCATTATGATTGTGTTAATAAGCTTAAAAAAGGATTAAAAGCTTAAAATGAGTTAATATGCTCTTAAAGTGAACTTTGATGTCCACTTAGTAATTTTTAGGTTAAATAATTATGAAGTCTTTGAGTGTTTACATATTATACCAGTCAGTTCTTATATTTTCAACATCTAATTTTTGCATCCCTGTACTTTTAAAAATTAAACTGTTTAGTCCTTTTGTTAATATTTTTATCTTAAAATAATTAGTCAACTACTTTGATATTATAAAATAACTTATTTGCTCTTCCTTTATATATATATATATTATTAAGTTTATTTCATTTTTTATTTCATTTTATATATAGATCATTTGCAAAATAATAAAAGACATTATTCGTATTATTTGAAATTATTTTTTAGTAATATTTATAAAATTAAAATAAATAATATATATGGATTGTTTGCAAAATAATAAAAGATATTATTCTTATTATTTAAAATTATTTTTAATAATATTTATAAAATTAAAATAAATTATTTATAAGAAATATAAATAAAATTAAAAATAAGCATGACTTAACAAATATATATAAAGGAAAGACAAATAAATTATTTTATAATATTAAAGTAGTTGACTAATATTTTTAGGATGAAAATATTAACAGAAGGACTAAACAGTTTAATTTTTGAAAACAGAGGAATGTAAAAATTAGATTTTAAAAATACAAGGATTGACTAGTTTCATATATAAAACCTCATGGACTTTATAATTATTTACCCTAATTTTTATCATTAAAATCAATTTGATTTATATTTCTATGTAAAAATGAATGTTTGGATGTGGATATGGAATTTTTGTGATCCTTGGAACCTTTTTTTCCTTTGAATTGGAACTATGAACATTTGGATTTAGACATATTAGATATCCATGAACAATAATTTATTGGACCTTTTAGACATGATTTGGACCTCATTTTGGAACTTGTTTGAGTTGGGACTTTGACTTGGGCTTGAAAATTAATATTAACATAATCTAGACACTTAAAAACTCTTAAAGATTGGATCTAAAAGTGGCTAAAACAATTTATTTTCATCAAATTTTCACAAAACCTCAAAATCAGACCAACTTAGGGCCAGAAAGGCTATTTTGATGGAATTGGCAACTTGTCAGTTTGGAACTGGCAGTTTTCTAATCCCTAACTAATGGTCTGCCAGTTGGTAATTAGCAAACCACCAATTCTAACTGGTTGGTTGTTAATTTCACTAAAATAATCTTTTTTTGCGCCTTTTTGTGTCTATATTAGGTCATTCTTGATTCGATTTTCGCCGTTTTTTATTCTAATTATTTTTATAATGTTTTAAGATGATTAAATTGATTTTTTTTATTTTTGATAAAAAAAATCCTAAATTTGACTGCTAGACTATGTTTTGCCTCAATTTTCATGTAGAGCATATTTAAGCATCTGTTTTGGATATAATCAAACATAATAGTAATTTGTCCAATTTTAGGTTATTTAGAAGCATAAGTAAAAAATTGGATTTGCATAATTAGACTTCATTTTGTCTAAATATGCATGTCGTGCTTGATTTTGCTTCTTTTTTTTGTATTTGATGCACTTATTTGGTCCTTATATGATCATTAATGTTGTTGATAATTATGCAATTTTTTCTTGGTTTACATGCCACATATGATTGTCTCTATTTTTAGTTTGAATGTGATTTATTTGTGGCTAACTATGATAACTTTGAGTGATTTTAATGTGATATGTGATATTGCGTGAATTTTGATACATATTATGTCCTAATGTTTGATTTTGTGATGATTTTAATTTTCTTTCTTAGAAACAATATAATAGACCTTTTGATGTATTTTTTTTAGATTGATGTATATGATTTATTATTATACGTAAGTGTATGTTTCTGTCATTAATGAGTGCTCATTTATTTATTTTTTATTTATTTTATCATATCCGAACATTTTCATGTCATATATATGTGTAGTTCTTAATTTGAATAAAATATATTTTGCTTGCCCTTTGTATATTCTAGTAAATAATAATTTGATATTTAAAAATAATATGATAATAGAATCTAAAAAGGAGATTGGTCTCAATAAATTAAGTATATAACTATAATAGAATGCATTTTATGATGCTATATTTACTCAACTTATTAAATCTAGTAGGAAATTGGAGATTTATAGGAATCGAGTTGCCATATTTTTCTTTTATTTTCCCAATTTATCTTGGTGGAGATACCTATTCTTTAGACTTGGCCTTTATTCTCTAAATCTGCGAAACTAATAACATCGAAGATGCAATTATGGAATATCAAGACCAAAATTCATGGCTCACACTCATACTTTAGCCATAGTTTCATTTTAGTTAAATTTTGTTTAATTTTTCATGTAGGGTTAATTTCAGTTGATTTTGTGATTTATTAAATAATACTTTTCTGAATAAAATTGCAATTTTATACAAAATTTAAATTATATTTTATATTTATATTTTGCTTAAATGATGTTATATTTAGTGTATATATATGAGGATAAAACCGTTATAACTATATTTTTTAGTCAACTGAAAAATATTTTACAATTTATATATATATATTTATCATATTGAAACATAGTTCAATATAGTTACAATTATTATATTGTAAATTTATACAGTAAAAAAATTCAATTATTATATATAATAATTGTATTTTCATTTAAAATAATGCATTCATGTGATGCCATGTGCCACTGCCCCCATCAAATATAAAAAGGTATACAACAGGCTGGGTAAACAATAAATTTGTGTATGTTAAACAAATAAACAATATAGTATCAATAAATTTATATATATTTATCATACATAGCATTTATTATTGATTTCTAGTTACTTTCTCAATTTCAGTTTCTAGAGAATTTGGAAATCATTTTGTTGGATCTACGAATGTATTTTAAAAACAAAAACCTCATCGTATAATGAAATCGAATCTAATCAAGCATTACATATATATATATATATATATATATATTAATAGACATACATTTTTTTATTAATATAAATATTTTCTCTTTATTTTGAAACTAAATTAATTATTAAATAACAAAAATTATAACATACATACCGAAACTCTTTTATTTTATTTTTTGCTGATAGTCAAACTTGCATATGTCACAATGATTGTGAATCTAATTATTTGTATCATTATTATAGTATTATGTTAAAATATTGAGTGTCAAATTTTAGAAAAAAAAATAAAAATTATCATGTAATTAAAAAAAAAAAAGATATGCATTTTTTTCAAAAAATGTTATTTTATTGATTGAGATTAAATATTAACTGCATTAATAAAATAATTTTTCATAAAATAAAATTCTGAGTTATTTTTTTAAAAAATGAAATTAAATTTCACGTGATTGCTGTTGTTGAATTTAATTTTTTGTCGCTTCACCTCAGTTTTATCATCTTGGAAGAAGATGACAAAGAAATTATTAATTAATTACTTACATAACGTATAAAATAATAAAATCTGCCAGGCAAAGAAACGTGAGAATTTTGTTCCTCGGCTTTCTTTCTATGGCGCGAAGTTTCGATTTAGGCATGCTAAGAGACAAAGGGAGGGTATAATAGTAAATTCAACTTTTCAATATTTCGTTTTTTTATAGCGCGAAATTTCGCTACTCTATTCGCCACTTGTCCGTATTTTTAATTAACGATTGCATCTCAGCTGAGCTGGCATATCAGTATGGTCCCACCTAATTATTAGTCTTCCCTCCGTCGGATCACAAGTACTCTAAATTCATGTTTACTAGATCATCTCTCTTCACTTCATTTCCAGTTTGCTAAACCTTTAGGCTTTAGCAGTAGCACCTCTAGATCTCAACAATGGCGGGAGTTATTCAAACCCTAATTCTCTCTCCTCCATCATCCAAAACGCTGTCGTTTCACCAACACCGGTACCCAAATCTCCGGCCAATTTGTAACCAATACTATACTCGTTCTTCCATCTCTTTCAATTTCAGCCGTTCGATTTCTGTTCCTACTAGAATCAGAGCTTGCGATCGCTCTGATGGCAGTGGAAGCGGAGCTGCAAAATTTTCAAGTTCGCCAAAGGGGTTGGCTGTGGCCAAGCCATTATCGAATTTTGTGGACAAGAATTTTCTTCCTCTGGGTAATGATTTTTCTTTTGAAGTTTTGTGTTTATGGAATTTGCGTTTGGTTTGTTAATATGATGTTATTTGCAGCTCTTATTGGTGGAGTAATATTAGGGCTTGCAAATCCTAGTCTCGGTTGTCTTGCTGATAAATGGTATCTATCAAAAATCAGTACTGTTGGGATATTTTTCATTTCAGGTCAGAAAATCCAAAGTCATTTCTTTCTTGTGTTGATGTATTGATTTGTAGAGTAACTGAACCATATTTAATTCTATTTTTATATTGTCTCACTTTACAGGTTTGACATTGGAAAATGGAGAAATTGGTAATGCTGTAAAAGCTTGGCCTGTGGGACTTATTGGGCTTGTATGACCTTCATTTTCTTTGTGCCATTATTCATTTAGTAGGTTCAGCCTTTATAATTTTATTTGTATATATTGTTCTGATTATGTTTTATTTTATAATAGTTTTCTACATGTTTGAAATTGCGGGGATGTATTTCTTTTGGAATTTTAATTTTTGCTAATGCTAAAACTATTAAAAAAAATAGCTTTACATAATCAGGAAAATTAAAAAACAAGCCCCCCAAGATTAGGATTAGCAAAAAGCTCAAATCTCAAAAATGAAACAAAAACCAAAAAATAAAATTTTTTATTCTTCAAACAATGCATTCTATGATGTTGGATTATGATAATGAAAGTCGTAGCAAAAGAAACAAAGGATTAGCTGTAAAATTCTAACCTTAGGTTAAATGCTAGGAATTTAATCCAAATGTATCAAGTTTTGATGAATGCAAAATAAAAAAATTTGCAGTGTTAACACATTCACAAGAGCAACTGCAAAAGTAAAAAATTTCCATAGATATATTGAATTTAGGTTTCACAATTTCCAAAAAGCACTCTACCTTATAAAGTTCTGTAGGAAAACAGTGGATGATAGAAAAATCAAATATGAACATTATATTGATATTTGTTTTTTCAATCCAAATTTCACAAAATAAAAAAAATTAACCTAATTATAAAAGTGATCACACAAAGTAACCAGTATTTGATATATTCATAATGAGAGAATCAAGATGAAACTATAAATTCAAATGGATGTTGTTGAAAAACTGTTGGAGAAGACCAATTTTAGAGATTGATTTGAACCTTTTCTCAGAAAAAAAAAAATGCAGGCAGCGCTATAACGGTTTCATGTTTGTTCGCAATCAACTCCTTCGTCTTTTTTCAGTGTATTACAACGCATTTTGTGTTTCAATTTCCAATACATCCGGTGTTTCAATTCAATGAACAACAATACTTTACTGAAAACCTTAGCACATTAAAATCTTTCAAAAGATTTCGTGATTCTCTAATATAGTAATCATTTTGTGATTTGACGTGCAACACATTGGAGAACTTTTTAACTAAGGCTTTCTTTGTTGATCTTAAATAAGAAAAAGTGAGAAGCTATACAATACAAAAATAATTATTATGGCTGAATGGTGATAGCAACTAGGCTGTTCGAAACTAATAATAAAAAAAAACCAGATAGTCGATAGAATGGAAGAGGTGGATAAATTTAGAAAAGGCTCTTTTCCCCTGCTCATATTTTCCAAACTTTTGGATCTTAAACTCAAGATTTTTTATTATTATTATGCTTCTTGTAATTACTGACTGTGTCTTTGGTCATGTTTATTTGTCGATCTAAAAAAATGGAGAAGCGGAAACTTAGATAGCAATTAGATTTGTAACCTCTTAAAAAAAAATATTCGTAAGCAAATTAACTAGGAAATAGTAAAAGAAATGCAGGTTATAGGGTCTGTTTTACAAAGCACTAAGCACTCCAAATATTACTTCGTGAACAGTAATTCAAAGGATCAGTTTTCACTCAGAACTTCCTCAGTTTGATCCTTGAGGTCCCAGGGTATCGAACCTAGGATTGAATTGCAACACATAATCCAAGAGGCAACTTTTTGCAGGAAGCATTATTGACTCAAATTCTGAGTAATAAAGCATTACTATCTTTGGATCTACAGACTTCAATTTTCTTAACCTTTAAGAAACTAAAATCCTAAAACTAGTCCAAACCTCTACTCCCATACAAAAATGTTTTCCTAGACAATTAAGGACTCAATAAAAGGCTCAAAAGTAAATCCTAAAGACATCTAGCCTACCAATTACTGCATATGTTAAAGTTGCAAAAATGCTCTGACACTTAAAGTTGTAAAATACTAGTCTAGCATTTAATTTACTGAAATGACACAAATGTAAGACTAGAAAATACCAATAATGTCTCAAATAATTGTTGACATCCAGACCATAACTGTAAGCTTGCTTTTTTTAAAAAAAAAAAATGGTTTGTAAACATTATTAGATATGGATAATTTGATTTCTGTTACTTGTGTTCCAAGCTAAAGAGTTGAAAAGGAAAGGAGAATTAAATATATATATAAAAAAATTCATGATCTATTAGTTTCATGCTTGGAATAAATTGACATGTTGACAACAAAAACTCTGTGATGTTAGGTGCAATTGACTCTGCATAAGCGTGTACGAAAACCTTGGAACAAAAGAAGGAAAAAGGCGATTTATAAATTGGCTAAAATAAGAAAAAAAGTAATATCAAGATTTAAACCAAGATAAGTGCATCAAAGATGAAGAGAATATGTTTTGGTTCAAGAACATGATATCAAGGAAAGATGGAAAAGCTATTTTGAGAATCTTCTTAATGGTAACTGTAGTAAAAACTTTGAGGGTGTGGATGACATAGTCGAGAAAAATGCGAAGTGTACTAGACAGATTAGGTTCTCCAAAGTAAAGGAAGCTTTGAAGAAAATGAAAATCGGTAAAGTCTGTCGACCCGATGGAATGCCCATTGAGGTGTGAAAATATTTAGGAGATGTAGGAGTTGCGTGGTTGATGACTTTGTTGAATAAGATCTTAAGTAAAAAAGAAAATGTCTGATGAATGGAGATAACACAGTTTGATACCTGTTTTTAAGAATAAAGAGATTCAAAATTGTTTAAATTATAGAGGTATAAAATTTACGAGTCACCCCATGACACTGTGGAGGAGAGTTGTGGGACACTATCTACATTTGGACAGTTGTATCTCTCTAAACTAGTTTGGTTTTATGCCTGGTCGATCAACTATGAAATCTATCTTTTTTATTAGGGATTTGATAAAAAAGTATAAAGAGATGAAGAATGATTTACATATAGTTTTTATTGACTTGGTGAAGGCTTATGATAGAGTCCCTAGAAAAGTTTTATGGTGGATCCTAGAGCGTAAGGGGATATCTACAGGATATATCAAAGTCTTGAAGGATATGTATGATGGAGCTATCATTAGTGTTCACACTGTTGGAAGGGATACTAAATATTTTTCTGTTTCTATTATGTTACATCAAGGTTCAGCTTTGAGCCCTTATCTCTTTATCTTGGTCATGGATGAGCTAACAAGGCATAAACAGCCCGATATCCCTTGGCATTTGATGTTTCTAGATGATATTGTGTTAATAAATGAGACTCAAGCAGGAGTAAGTAAAAAATTAGAGTTATGAAGAAGCACTTTGGAACCAAAGGGTTTTAATCTAAATAGAACTAAGATTGAGTATATGCATTGTAGATTTAACAACGCAAATTGAGGAGGCGAAGTTGTTTTAGATAGAGTGGCAGTACCTCATAGTACTCACCTTGACTCTATTATTCAAGAGGATGGAGGTTGTAAAGAAGATGTAAGTCATAAGGTTAAAACTGATTGGATGAAGTGGAGGGGTGTTACAGGAGTGTTATGTGACTGAAAGATGTCAGTTAAATTGAAAGGAAAGTTTTATTGCACTGCAATACAACTTGCGATGATATATGATAGTGAGTGTTGAGCAGTAAAAGGACAATATATGAGTAAGATGCATATTGTGAAAACGAGAATAATAAGATGGATGTGTGAACACACTATGATGAATAGAATTCGTAATGAGTACATTAAAGAAAAAATAGAGATATCAACTATCGAGGATAAAATAAGAGAGCATATATTGAGATGGTTTGGTCATGTGAAACGAAAACCTAGTGATACGTTGGTCAAAAAAACTAAACAAATTAAAGTCGAAATAGCTAGGAGGGGCAGGAGTAGATCTAAACTAACTATGACAAAAGTGGTCCAAAATGATTTTACTGTTTTATATTTATTAGAAGATGTAGCTCTAAATCGAACCAAGTGAAAAAGAAAAATCTATATAGTCGACTCCAATTAACTTGGGATTAAGGTTTTGTTGTTGTTGTAATTGTAATGACTATAATCTTTGGGCATTTACTGTATCCTGTCACTTTCCTACTCCTACTCAATGAACTAGTATGCAGTTGAAAAAGGTTTTGCGAATGATTGTTTCTGGCCTTGTTATATATTGGTGATGCTTTAATGTCAAATGCCATTCATTAGTTCAGATGGCTTTAATTTCTTGCCTGGTTATGTATCAATCATGCCTTAATGTAAGATGCCTTCATTGCCTCAGACTGGTTGCGGATGGTTAGAGCTTGTTGTGACCAGAAGTAAATTTGAGCCACAATGAACTTTATTGTTATATCTTTATCATCATTGTTATGTTCTAAGCTGCTCTTTTTACATATCTGTAAAGGGTTCGTCTAAGAAATCATCTAAGAAAAATTTATGACCACTATTTGTGCCTTCAAGGCGTCATTCTAACTGTTTATATTTTAGGTCTATCACTTGTCATGTTACGTCGATGTTTGCATTGATGGTAATATGGATTGTTGATTCATTATCTTTTTCAAATGCAGTTGTCAATTCTATTGTTCACACCATACTTCTCAAAGCTAATTTTGCAAATTCAGCTCCAGCCACAAGAGTTTGTAACAGGTAAGTGGGAAGAAAGTTGGGGATCAATGATCTGTTTGATTCCTGCAAAAAAAATCAGACTTGTAACCTCTTCTAATTCATTTACTATGCAGATAAAAAAAGACATCATTTCATCATCTGTACTTGTGTGAAAGTACAAGCATACTTATGCTTTCTTGTCTGTGTGTTCATGCATGCATATGTTTGGAATTATGGATAAAAGTTAAAACTTCTAGCAATTCCATTGTTGCTTTTAATGCCTTTGTTTTTGGCTGTTGGAGTGTACTAGTAGTATTTGGTGGTTGGATTTCAAAAATATTTTATATCATTGAGTCTTTCCATGTATTTATTTTTATGTTTTTTTTGTCAAATTGGGATTCTTAACATTGTGTGAAACAGCAATCATTTATGGCTTTAGAGCATACTGTCCAACATAGTCCATGTTTCTCACAGGACTAGCTTTCTTTTGCTGCATGCCAACTACATTATCAAGTGGAGTGGCACTAACTCAGGTTTCTTAACTTTCATTTTTTTTATTTCTTCATTTCTTTTATTTTTCTTTTGTGTATTTTCTGCCTTTTTTCCTTAATATTTCTTTTGAAACAAATGACTTTTATACTTAAAACTTCCATACCTCAAATGCAGCTTGCTGGAGGAAATGCTGCTCTTGCTCTAGCAATGACAGTGATATCGAATCTCTTGGGAATTTTGATTGTAAGTTATGTAGAAAAGATCCTTAGTATCTGTTAAATTTCTGCCATTGCATATCCATTGGAATTTTTAAAGATTTAATTTTGCTTTGCATCTCATGTGCATTTTATTGCTGTAGGATTTAGTTTGGCAGTACATAACGACACTTGCTTACATACAGCCTTCCTCCAAACATAGTTTGAAAAAATCTAGTGCATTGGGATATATGGATAATATCTTAATGAGAGAGAGGCATTGGATCTTCTTTCCTACTTCTGTTGTTACTTCAACTCTCCACTTTAGCCTCTTAAATATTTTAGTGGATTGGAATACATGGACATGGATAATGGCACTTTGTGCATTTTATGTCAATGGGAAAATCATGGAAGTTTGAAAACTAAGCAAGTCGGAGTCATGATCTACTTAGCTTTCCTAGATTGTGTTGCTAAACATATGTACATGCAAATCCTAGAACAATTTGTACACTTCATCCAAATGTACATCTTGTCTGCGTTCTCAAATCTAACATTTCCTTTTTGTTCAGTGACATTTGAAAGGCTGACCCTCTTGAGGATATTTTGATTCATGATCCTTAATAGGATCATGACTGTTAAATGTGAAGAGGCTGAACATCATCTATTGATGTGCCATCTGTCGTCATAGTTATCTATAGTTATTCAATTTGCTGCTCTCCTGGTACAACCTTCTGGTACATGTTTCCCAGATCGTGTATCTCTAAAAATGGCTATCCAATTTCTTTTTTCAAATTGTTTTCTTAGTATCTTTCAAACAAAGATGATGGTGAACAAGAAAGAAGGTGAGGTTTCGATGTGGCCGACCAAAAGGGAAAGGTAACAACAAGGATAATAACAGGAGAGTAAGTAAGAGGAGTGTGAGAGTTGCATTAGGCTCTTGTCCAAAAACCTTTTTTTCCCTCTGTTTGTTTCGAAACCCCTCTATTCTCTCCTCTCTTTTTTTTTCTTTTGCTTTTGATTATCACTTTCATTTTTTATTAATTCTGCATTAAGATAATAGCTTCTGGCCTTGCTTTAAACTTTTTATACCCTTTTTAATCTTATTTATTTGGTCAAAAGGCCATCAGCCTAATATATAAAACTTTATAATTTAGAAAATTATTTTATAAAATTTTATTGTGTGTTTAGTAATGTGTGTTTAGTAGTAGTCAATTTTAAATATAATTATTGCTCATTTTGGGAGTGTGCAGGAAAATTTATGTACACTCATGCTCAATCGTGAGATTGCCTATTGAAAGTGATGGTGCCCTTGCTGTTCCGTTTCTTTATATAACTAAAAAGTTATTCCACCTTGAAGAAAATTGTTGATAAAAAAAATAGTTATGAACTCCTAGGTGTAAAATTTGAACAAATTGATCCTGAAAAGTGTGATTCACATCCTGTGTTCCATATGAGCATACCATCTAAGTCTAACCTATATTGTACCATACTCTAAGGCAATATATGATGCGGCATAATAGAATGTAATGTAATATAATTAAATGTATTCACAGTTTAATGTTTGAACTAATAATGCATTTGATTGCATTAAATTATTTTCCATTACGACATACCAAATACAGTCTAAGTAGTATATCCTGTCACTTGATCTGTATCTCAATCCAAAATTTACCATCTTCCAAAACTACGGTGGTGACACTCCTGTTATGTATGTGCTTGTGTGTTTGTATGGCAATTGGTTCATCCATGAAGCCTAGGTCACTCTTTTTGATTAATTACTGGCATTTTGAGATGAATAAATGGACAAGGATTCTTCAGAAATGTGCTATGTCATTGTTCTATGTTTATATGGTACAGGACCAGCTTTTCTTTTCCAAGTTTTTGTAGTATACTGCTTCTGAATTTTTCTGAGTTTCTTTAGCTCAAATGTAGAAGGATCAAAAAGCTCGTTTATTTCAATATATTCATTATATCCCAAGAAAGGGCCTTGTTCTTCTCATAGACATTTTCTTTCTCATGCTCAATGCTTCTGGTTATATAAAGATCATTGCAATAAGGAAGACTATTTTAATTTTCCATCATTAGGCGCCTAAGTATTTAGAAAAAAGGCTATTTATTGAAGGGAGGTTCTCTAATTATTTTAATGCCAGTGCTTGTACTCTTAATGAGTGTCTTAGACCCATCTTCCGAATTGGTCAAAATTCCAACTGGTAAGAACGTTGTGATTTGCAAATGAAATTTGATGATTTAGCATGGGAAAATTGGTTTTTTCTGCATGTCTCTTTCAAATGGAGCACTCTATGAGACTTTCTATTGAATGTTAGTTTCTTTTGTATTACATACTTTTCCTTCATTTATTTTGCTAAAGCCTATTTATTATCACTTTTCAGATTCCCTTTTCTATCTCTAAATTCATAGCTACTGGTGTTGGAGTATCTGTTCCAACTAAGGAACTGCTCCGAAGTCTTGTTCTCATGCTTCTAATCCCTCTTATTGTGGGAAAGGTAATATTTTGGAATCCATTTAGAATCTGCTAAATGAAATTCATGTGATCAGAAAGAAATATATAATTATAGAAACTGGGCTGCCATTGAGATTTTGAAGAATTTGCGTGTCTATTTGAGATTTTGAATAATTGTGTAAATAATGTATGAATTTTATTTTGTTGCCCTGTGAGATTTTAATTTTGCTGTCTGCAGATACATTAAAAATTTTGTACATCAGTCCCACAAATTATTAATTATTGCTTAAACATATCTTTTATGAAAAATTCACTATAATTTTAATTGTTATAAACTAATTTAAAAAATAGATATATATAAGAAGAAATAAAGTAGTTTATGTAAAAATAATGAAAAGAGTGAAAAAGCTGAAGTTGGTTAAATTGTTAGTAATAAGAAAGAAACAGAGGAAAAGACACTCTCTACGAATTTCTCTCTCTCTCTCTCTCTCTCTCTCTCTCTCTCCCTCCCTCCCTCCCTCCCTTCCTCCTTCCCCGTCAAAACTTAAAGCTTTTAATGTATTTGAATTGTATTTTTTAAAAATATTAGTATTTCATTGCTCATATTTGAGCTCTTTAATTGGTACATTTTACCATATGTCTGGTGATCTTGATTTGTTATAATAATTCACAACTTCTGATCTACAGGTTTTTCGAGAATCCTCTAAAGGTGAGTTTCTCATGGTTTTCATTCTATTAAGACGTTTCTGGTTTTTTCGCAGTGAATTGAATCAAATATGTGGATCCCAGCATTTGCATGCCACAGGAGCAACTTCTTTGTTAGAACACATTAATTAGTATTTTTGAAAGTATCCTTCTTCAGTTTCACCCTTCTTGTTTGCTTTAAAATAAGGAAAAGGAAATTAAATCTTCAGGAATTCATTGTAGAATTTTATACGAGGAACCTGTTTATGAATGAAGAAAAAAGGAAGAAAAATAAAAAAATGTTTGCTATGATTTATTGAAACTGGTTTAAGGAGAGAATTGGAAATTCCTGTCCTTCTGTACTGTTTTACATAAAATGATTATTCTCGGTGCCCTTTATGTTTGCAAAGCTGAAACATTTAGGAACTTTTGGCATTGCCGTTGCTAATAGCAGTTTTTGTTACAAAAATTAAAAAAGATTTTTTTGGACCAATAAATGATAACTTGTTGCAATTGATTTTTGTGTGTCTAAGAGGTAAGTTTGGAAAAAGTTTCAAATTCAGCTTTAGGTCTACGACAATTCGAATTACAAAATGCTATTTTCTGTTGGCTTCAAAGTAGCTATTAGCAATTGCAATGCTAAAATAACTGTTACTGTTGCACCCAATATGGATGTTGTGTCCACATGTGGCTTGTTATGCTTAGTACATCTGTGTCATAGTTTATCTTGGTGAACTATTCACCTGAAAAATTCAAAATGCAGTCAATAGAATATGTTTACCTTACCTCATCTATGTGGAGATGGTAAGTGTTGAAACAACTTTGAAACGCCTGTATAGATATTATATTTTATATTGATTTTATTCACCTACCAGGTTTGGTGGATTTTGTTGATAAAAATCGAAAGCTCTTGTCAAAGATGAGTGCAGTCTTCCTCAGTTTGGTAACCCAACTTTCAATTACCTTTTTTTATTTTTATTTTTTTAATTAATTTATTTTTTACTTTGTTGTGCCTGTTTGATCAAATGCTCTTTATCCCCAACTTGTTTGATGGATATTATGAAATCTAGGCGTCTCTACCAGGCATAAAATTTATTAGTTTATGCCAAATAGACAGCACTTGGCCTGAAAAATGTGTTAAGTTCAAGATTCAGTCTTTCAAGAATTTATACTTGCTTTAGAGGAGAGATAAAGTGTGGCTTAACCTCATCACCTTTTTCAGAGTTGTGATTTATCCTTAAATGAGGTGTTAACTATAAATTGTCGTGTGATCTATGCTTTAATTTTTCTACAGACATTTGGATTTGGAATTTTGGATCAACCACAGATTTTGTAATCCCATGATATTTAGTTATTTCATATCCTTCATAGTAACAGTATTACTAGTGTATATCCTGGAGAATAGATTCAGTCAGCTAGGATTTTGATTGCACATGCTCCATACACAAGGGACCTAGTAACATATGATAGCTTAAACTTTTTTAATCAAAGAATAATGTCATGAGCAGACCTCTGAGCATAATCTAGATTCTGGAGTTCTCTGAACTTTATAATGTTTGCTTGAAATGATTTCATGTTTGTGATGTAAGAGGGTAGCGCTTCCCAAGCTTGCAATATTTTAAATCCTTGGATCATCTATTTCTTTGTCCATTTACGTAAATGAAATGCTTAACAGATTGTACTGGTTTCAGGAGCAAGTTTGGAGGGAATTTCCATTTTTCTAATTTATTGACATTGAGAAAAAGGAGTTAAATGTAATTTCCTAAAAGCTCAGAAAGGGTTCAATCTGTTTGTCTAATTGACTTGAGCTGACTTTTGTTCACAATAACTTTCAGCTCTTTTTGTATTTCTCTTGGCCCTTGACTGATTTTATTAGTAGTGCACTTAAGTTGGCCTTATTATTGGATTTGTGCAGGGGAGGGTTGTCAAAATTAGCAGTAGAAAGACCTAATTCTTGATATCCTTGAACTAAGAATTAGTTTCCAAATTTAACAAGTGCATTTTTTAAAATTAACATAAATTTTAGGATTGTAGATAAAACAATGGAAATGGGTCAAATAATGTAACTTTTGAAGATTATCGTTGAAAAAATATTTGAAATAACCATGTCTAGATATTGGGTAGAATAATAGGCCGTGTATGCATCATTTTTTTTTTTTGCTTCAAACACAATCACTAAGTAAATCATATAATAACTTTAATTTTGAATAAACTCAAATTTATTAAGATAGTCATGGTGATGGACATTCAACATGATTGGAAAGCTTTATCATGTTCTTTTCATAGGAGGATGATTTATCCTTGTAAGGTTTCTCCTTCCTGTTGCCTAATATATTACCAAATATAATTAATGATAAACAAATAACTATTTTTTGCAATTGCTAATTTTATTGTACTCCAAGCAAAACCTAGGTTCAAGCATTTAATGAAGACTCTATTAATACTAAATTTTAGTTGAAGCAAATCTCAGTGGTACTTTTTTGTTAAACACTGATTTTTTATTTTTTGAATAAGTCATATTGAATTCGATTTTAAAGCTATGTTTTTTATCAGGCTCCATGGATACAAGTAAGCAAGTCAAGGCCACTGCTCTTGATGGTGAAGCCTGAAATTTTCCTTGTAGCTATTGGGATGGGAGTGTATGTTTTCCACCTTAATTTCTTCATGATTCTCTGTAATTTTCATAAAAGCTTTTAATATCTTTTATTCCTAGGTTTGTGCTGAACAGTAATATTTGTCGTTTTCTGGGTTTATTAATAGGTTTTGGGTTAAGTTGTAAAATGATAGGGCAGAGTCTTCTCTCAAAGACACGCACCGAGAGCACCCCAGAACAGGTTCTGAATTTGAACCTTCAGAATGGGATATCTGACATTCGTGTTATGCTTATAGAGATTTAAGTACAAAGAAGTGGTGTGAAGTCAAATCCCGTACTTACGCCTTAACTTGATTTAATCAATCTTCTTAGCTTAATCTTGGAAGAAAGACTTGCTTTTCTACCTAACCCCCCAACTTGCTGTCACCGTAGATTTTATAATTGAATTCAAAATACAAATATTGCATCTGACTGAATTGTCAACTCTCAACAAGTTAGTAATGGGGATAAACATCCCCCAACTCACCATATTGGTGAAAAGTTCCACCATTATGGCAGACCAGAGAACCTGAACCCAAGAATCCTCTCTCCTCCTTCCCTTAAAGGCCATGAGGACACTAACTAGGCTATTGTCTGATTGTAGTGTTGAATGATAATATATTAATTTTCTCTGAAAATTAGTATCATCTAGTCACTAGGCAGCAGACCTTCTGTTCAATATCTGCCCATTGTGGATGCATTACTGGCATTCAGGAAGTCAAAACTTTACATCCATAGGCTTATCCTTTCGGGAACCATTTAGGATGTTCTAAAGTTTAGTTTCGGTAGCCAATGTAGGTTGAAAAAATGTTCATTGAACTTTGCAACACTGCCACCAGTGGGAGAAAGAGGCTGGGGATTTGTGGATGCAGAAAGGAAAAGCACAGGAGAGATTTCAAATATGCTAAATTTGTCATATTATTTAGGCTTCAATTAATTAGCATCTTTCAAGTGTAAAAATGAATAGATGTGTCAATTTCAGGTTAAAAATGAAAAGAATTCACTAGATACAAAATGTAACCCTCCATTTTCAATTTGTAGTTGCTAAATTAGTTTTTATGTTTCAATGTAGTTGCTAAAAGCAGTATCTCTCTTTCTTGCAGAATTCTGCATGTTTTCCTAATTGCTTTTAATGCTCTCACTTTACAAGGCCTGTCAACTGTATCTGGTGGTGACCAATCAGTTTTTGCCAAGAAAGAAAATGCCAGTGCTTTTGTCCTTATAACAAGTCAGGTGAAATAGGATTACATCCTGAGCTGGATATTTCTTTATAAGAATATACTATTACCATCCATCTCAATATACTCTTCTCCATTACTGTCCAAGGGTGTACGGATTATCTTCTGTTGCAAATGTTTATAGAGTAATATAACAGCGCACTGGGAGAGGGTGAAAGTTGTGAACTATTTTTATTACTAGTATGGCACTCAATTATAGAAAATTTTTTGGGGCTTCATTTGTTCTTAACTAATTGATGTGACTTCGTATGTTCACATACTTGTGTAGAAAACTCTTCCAGTAATGGTGGCAGTAGCGGAACAGCTCCGTGGTGCATTTGGGTCAACTGGTTTATTGGTTCTTCCATGTGTTGCTGCACATTTGAATCAGGTTTTCACTTTGATCCTTCTCTCTCTCTCTCTCATTCACTTTTAATTCTCTACAATGATCTGATTCTCTTTTAATTCTCTACAATGATCTGATTCTCTTTTAATTCTCTACAATGATCTGACATTAAAATAACGAAATTATGTAGATTATCATAGATTCATTTCTTGTCAATTTCTGGCTCCGGAAGGATCAAGCATCAAAACAAGCCAAGTTAGCCTGAGTAATGGGAATGCAGACGAGGATTGCTTGACATGAGCATATGTTATTTTCCATCACATCAAGTTGTGATATGTTACAGGTGCAAGGGGTTAACGAGTCTGATGATCTTTGGTATTTGAGAGGATGTAGATTTGCTGGAAGTCATTCTTGCCTGCATTCATCTTCATGTTGCACCGGTCAACGTACACACCTGTATTTTTGTTAATCATTAAATGAATAAAATGCATGTATGTCTATTCAATGGATCTATGGGGTTCCACCTGCAAAACAAACTTGTTTATTGAATTGATAATTCATTGTTCCACATTGGCTTTCTTCCCTTCCATATTTGTCTATTCTCAGGCTAGTTTTCTCATCAGTGGAGGCTATACACTGGAGGGTTTTACTAATCCTTGCGGATCTGATGATAAAATTCATATTTGCAGCACTACTTGGAACCTGATGAGCATCAGGTTCCTGAGTCACGTGCTCATTCTCAACAGGCACGTGGGTACCCATCTATTCATATTAGAAGATCCCTGACTTTCAAGTTTTCAGTAAGTTTCTCATCTTATGGTTGTCCCTTAACTTTGACCTTTACCACAGAAGGCAGTGTTAGCCAACCAAACGGCTTAAATCAGCAACAGCGGCCTAATGCCTAATTCAACTTTGAAAACATTTTGTCAATTTAATTCAAGCAAAGTTAAACTAGAATACAATATTAACAAATTTAAGTTTAAATTTTACTTGTGGGTGATAAAATTATAGAAAAATAAAAAACAATACTATATTACTTTTTTTTAATAAAAAATACTATATTACTTAAAAAATATTATAAAATTGTTTTTTGATTAGCCTTAAAAAAAATACATTGAATGTTTGGCACTTGCAATGAAGGTGAGCGTTATCAAAATCATTTGAGGAAATGCTAGCATGGATATGCCATTTATCTTAATCTTTCTCCAACATCTTAGTAATTAATTACCCCAAATGGATTAAGCAAATACGAAAAAATGAAAAAAAAAATTGAATAGACAAGTGAAAAAAAGTGAAAATAGTGTTTAGAAAAAGCAAAAATTAGAAAGGCATAACACGATCTGATACAGAGAAATAAAGGAAAATTTTCTATTTTAAGTTTTAAATATATTTTTCATGAAAATGGTATTTGTTGACAGTGTGAGTATTTTAAGGGATCATGGCCTCCTAATTTTCAAAATATTAATTTTTAATATAAGTTCATGAAAAATTGTCATATATTGAGTACGATTTTTCTTATTTTATCTAAAAATTTTCTACAAATATATAAAAAAATATTTAATTAATTATAATATTAACATCAGGGCGGAATAAGGTGGGATCGTACGAATACTGACGATTTTTTTGGCCAACGTATATTTTTAAGAACAACAGAGGTGAAATTTTAACCACTCACTCCTCATCTCTTCTTTATATTTATTGAAGAGGAGTTTTGCCCTCCTCTCTTTCAACTGCTTCCGCCGCTTATTGACATTGAAAATCAGTGAAATGAATGAGCACAATTGTTGTATGAATAACATTTATATTATATTAATTCTGGCAAAAAAAAATATTTATATTAATGGTCTGAGTCATTATTTGTCAGTATTATTTAATGAAAGATCTGTGGCTGGAGTTTGGTAAAGTTGGTGGAAAATAAAGAAAATCGGTGATGAGATGTTGCTATTAATTGTTAGACAATAATTATGGAAAACCCACCTCAGTCGTCTACTTTTAATTTAATTATAGAAAACCCACACCTCAGTCGTCTACTTTTAATTTTTTATATTAAATTTGAGAAAATTTGTTGGAGTGTTTGAGAAAATTATTAAACCATGAAACGTTGGAAAGGGAATATTCTAAAAAACTCTTTAATGTTTCAATGGCCTAGGTAAGAGTAGCAGAATTTAAATAGCGCAGATACAAGTTTTATTTTATTTTATTTTTTAAATTCAACCATACCACTAATCAGATTTGATGTGAAGTAGAATAATAATTGTTTCATTCAATTATTTATATGCCTAATGATTAAAAAAAATTAATTTTAAGAATTAGTTCAGTCTATTTTTATTGATTTTAATTTTATTTTTATGAGAAATTAATTTAAAATACTTTTATTCTTTAAATAAAAAAAATCAAGTTTGTATGTGTTATTTTTAACTTTTATTAGTAATTTTGTTAAATTTAACTCACTGTTATAAATCTAATAACAATTTTAATCAATTTGGTGAGTGAAAACAAACATGGAGAGATTTTCATAGGTGATTTTTTTTCCTAGTATAGGCAAGCGATAGACACTTTTTGAATTATGACATTAAAAAAAAAAAGGGAAAAAAAGAAAGAAAGTTGTAGGATAAGTGCAAGTACTTTCCACCAACTCGCACTTTAGAGATTTTTTTTTAATTTTTCCAAACAATAAAAGGGGAAAATTATAAAATTAATTTAAAAAATTAATTTTTAAAAATATTATAAAAATGCTATAAAATATATTTTTACAATTTTTTAAAAAATAGAATGCAACTTCGACATTTAAAATATACTGTTAGCATCTGAATTCATTATTCAGACTCTATATAAGTAAAGTCCAACTAAAAAATGAAAGCTTACAAAAGCCTGATACCTAAAGAAGGAAAGCTTACAAAGACCCTAATACTAAATAGAACAATTGCTGAAGAAGAGAATCGTTCTTGGTATTACAGGGGTGGTTATAAAGATAAAAATTGCCCTCTATGACGTTCAACACTAAGGGATGATGCCATAAAAATAGGGATTGAAGGATAAAAGGAAAAAAGAGAGAAGAAAAGAAGCCTCCAATTTTTCATCAAAAAACTCATCTTGCAAATTTAGAAACTTAGCAAAAATATTAATTGTTGTTAATCTTCTTTTGATCAAGGAATTTCCATGATATTCTAAATGTTTTTAGTTTAAATAAATTTTATTAGTAGTTTGTTCCAATAACAAAGCATATTTTATCTTTATTTATACAAATAAAGTCAAATATTTTGTTGTGGAATTCAATTCATTTGCTCATCAAATGGTTTGAGGATTTTGCTTTCTTTGTGGTCCTTTGGGAAAACCACACAGTCTCTTGGTTGAAGGTCAAGATGATTTTTTTAACTTGAGATTTAGTCACCTTTGGCATGCCATAAAAAATAGGTATGGAGGAAATATTGACATTGATGCTGTAAGGGAGGCTATTCAAGAATTGTATAGTCTTGGCTTGAGATAGATTGGCTAGTTGAAATTTGTAAAACCATATCCTAAAATAATAGACCGAAAAAACTGTTACCCAAGAGGATATCACATCCCGGACTTTTCTTTGTTCTCTGGAGAGGATGGCTAGTCTTTTATAGAATATATTTTAGATTCACCATTCAGTATGGTGAATTAGCCAATTATGATAACTTTGCTTTTTATAAGTTGATACTTTTTTCAAATTCCTTAACAAAGAATGCGTTCAAATGGTACACTATGCTCCCTAGAAATTTTATTTTTACCTGACAAGAAATGGAGAGAAAATTCCACATCTAATTCTTCAAGGCTGAACATGAAGGTACATCACAGGGCTATCTAGGATTACTCAGATGGTTGGGGAAACTACTGACAAATTTATTATCATATTCAAGAAAATGAGAAACCGATGCAAGGTATATTTTCCCGAGATAGAGTTCGTGAAATGGCATAGGGTTTGGATATAGAATTGAGGAAGAAATTTCAAGGAATGAAGTTCAAAAACGTTTATGAATTGACTGCTAAAGTGGCCAAATATGAGGAATTGCTTCAGAAAGAAAGGCAGAGAAGAAAGAATGCGATAGAAACTTATTTTCAAAAAGTTAATCAATTAGAAGTGGTTGTGGCTGACTTGCACATTTTGGGTTTTGTAACTTGTCCTTTGTTGGAGAAAAAAAGTACCTGAAGCATGGAAGAAGTCAATCACTTCAAATACACAACCTTAGTACACATTTGATATATAAAAAACTGAAGCTATTTTTCACTTTCTTTTTAAGGAAAATTTCATAAAGCTTCCTCCATATCTTCACATTTCCAGTATTGAGGAATTAAAAGGGTAAGAATAGTGTAAGTTCCATAATTTAAAAAACCATTCCACTAGTACATGATGGGGTAAGAGTATTTACAAGATAGGATTAATATGGAAATTCTTAAATTCCCTAAAAAGAAAAAAGCCATGCTAGTAGATGAAGATTCCTTTTCTTCTGTGAATGTGGTCAGCTTTAATTTAAGGTCATTGTTGGATGCTAAGAGAGAACAAAAAGGATAGAGAGATTTAGGAGCATAAATCAAGAGTGAAAAATAGAAAGTTTAGGTGCTCAAAGAGAATGTGCAACAGTAGAGATTTGAAAGGGAGGAATGGATGAAAAAGAAAAGCCAAAGTTTGGGATTTTGAGCAAAAAGCTAGATTCGTAGCTCCCCTTTCTGTGAAGATGGTGGAAAAGTGGCATAGAGTGGAGCACAAAAAATATTCATAGCCACTTACTAGGACACAAAAAGAAAGACTGTTGAGAGAAGACAAAATTTGGGAGAAGAAAAAATAAAAAAAAGAAGATGTAGATGTAGAAAGTTCTGAAGATAATGAATAAGAACTCCTAGTTATAGAGGTTCAAAAGTCAAAATCTAAGTTTAGGTGGAAGGCAATAGAGGATGAGGAATATGATTCAGCAGATGAAAAAGAAATTATCAGAGAAGGATTCTTTGTTGGAAAAATTCATATTTCTTTTCGATGCTCAATAATGGAATTAATACTCCAAGAAAATTTCATGGCTCAAAATAAACCAGTAAAAGTTGTGGTGGAAGTGGATTTGACTGCAAGGGCAAAACTAAGGTAGGAAGTTACTGTAACACCCCATCTTAGCTTATGTTCGTAGACCAAGATGGAATGTTATTTTGTGATATTCGAGTCTTGGTTCTATACTTAGTCAATTTATAATACACATTTTACAAAAATTTTGCCAGAGTTTCCCCTATAATTGGTAGTCCCAAGTGTCGCCAAAACTGATTTTTTTTATTTTTTTGAAAACATTATTTTTTATCTCAATCAATCTCAAACACTTCTATAGTCGACCTCCTTATATCCTTCACCAAACCTGCATTAAAATTTCACACTTCTACACACACATCCATACACACTAATTCATGCCAACATACAGTAGTTAATATACTTAGCACACGTACTTTGGTCTTTTACTAGTCATACATACAATTCTTAGTTTACGCTAACATATGTGCATGCCATTCTAGTTACATTACTTATAATAACTTTCTATCCGAAAAGTTGCCAACACCAGCTGCTCGGGACACTGCAGAAAACAGCTTCTCGCTCAACCTACGAGTTTAGAAAAGAAAACTAAACTCGCTAAGCGTTTGCTTAGTGGGTACTTAAATCATTGCATTAAATAAATAAATTAAAAGAGTAATTAAAAACATGTATTTGAATACTTTAAATCAATGATTAAGATCTAAACATAATGATAAAGATTAAATCCCATATTCTGAATTTAGAAATTTCTTGTTTTGCTTTTATCAATTTAGGTGCTCTACTGGTTTAACAGAACATCAACGGATAAGGCACGGGTCATGATAAATATATCTCGTCATGGTGAGATATTACAGGATGATATTCATCATGGTGCATATTTCATCATCCTTTATCATAATTCTTGCACATGTGCTAATGGCCATTGTTCATTGAATCATTGATCATGTCATTGTAATCATTGGCCTTCAGCTGGAATATCATGTCATATCATGAGCAGTACTGCAATAATAGTATGATGCATCATACCCTTATCTCAAGGGTTCTGTCATAACCAAGTAGAGCGTAAACAATTTATTAATTAATTTGATTATGATATTCAATAAGCCATGATTTTTCCATAATGCATGTATTGTCGGAATAGCTTATCATGATGTCTTTCTGATCATTTCCAATTCTCCTTCATGTCATTTTATATGATTTAACATCAATCCATATCATAATATTCAAGTTTTAACATATTTAAAAAAATGACCAAATGAATAGTGGCGCGGCGCGGAGCGTAAAATCGGCAACACAATGGCGCGCGTCAACTAAATGGTAAAATCTGTTTTTACTGCTGAAAATCAGTCAACTTTGGCAATAGTTTTGACCAAGTAAACAAACTTATTTTTGGCTAAATTTTTGCAGGAAAACTCTTTCATAAGTTAACTAAATGCATGTAAAATTTTATCGGAAAATTCCTTCGTTTGCCCCTTTAACGGACTGCCCAAAATGAAAGCTGCAGAATGGTGCCCAAAAGGGACCATTCGGCCCAATTTTCAAAACTTGACGAAAATTCATTTTTTTCTTGCAAAATTGATTTTTAGACTCCTTTTGTGATACCATTTAAGGACTAAGGGTCCCTCTTTCAAAAATCAAACCAAAGAGGTGATTAAAAGTTCATCAAAGTTTATGGATAATTGAGCAAATTTAGCTAGTTTGTTTTGTTTTCATTCTTTTCACAATCAATTGATTACAAATGGTTCAAGAGCACTTTCCCACATATTTACTACACAAAATAACATCATTTCAAAACCATTTCAAAAGTCCCATAATGCAAAATATGTGAATTAATTAAAAAGGGCAATGATTTAAGTACCAAACCTTAATTCTTTTCACTTGTTTCTAGTTCTTTTATGCCTTCTTTGCTTCCTTCTCTCTCACTTCTTGAGTTCCTATAATTTTCATAAAATCCATGTCAAGAACATAATAAAATTTAAGTGCTTCATGCCTTATTTTGCTAACTAATACTACTAGTCATCCTTTTTATCCTTAATCTTATATGTGCAAATCATCTCTTTCACTTTCTCTTCAACTTCTTAAATTTTTCTATAATCATCATATTTATTCTTTCATTTTTATCTTTCAAATAATATAACCAATGAAAGAAATAGGACCATAGATGAATTTCCTTATCTTAAAGTCTTATTCTCCACCCAAGTTTGCAACCAAAATTAGCTACTTGAAAAACAATCTCTCTCTCTTTTCCCTTTCTCTTCAATTCGGCCAAGCAAGAACAAAGAGAGCTCTTGGCTTTTATTTATTTGGTGTTCTCTCCTCCAAATGGCAGCCAAGAGAGGTTAAGATGTGATGGTGTAAGTGTTGATTTCCCATTGGTACACTTAAGTGGGAAAATGGCTAATTCTCATTGGTCCAAATATCTCTTTCTTTTATTTATTTAAAAACCAAGCCCTTGGACTTTCTTTTAATTATATTTTGGCCCCTCAACCTCCTTGTACTGTAATTTTATGGTCTAAGATGTGAAAAGACCAAAATACCCTCCGGCGATTACTCGTTCGTAACTTTTAAATCGCACACTTTCGCCGAATGCTGTGGTACACTTATTTGACTCAGTTTTTCCTCTACTTTTCATTTTTGAGATCCATTATTACTTTCGAGATACTTTTGAAAATGACCATGATGCCCCTGGTCAAAATCCCCTATATCTTCCAAACCGTGCGTTTTCGAAAAAACCGTGTCACGCCGTTCTACCCAATTTTTCTCTACTTTTTATTTCTGGAGTATGTTATATGCACTATTAAGGACCTTCAGAACAACTTTTGGTATTTACGGTAACCTCCACAAAACTTTGCAATCTTTTCAAATAGGTCCTTTCAGTTCTACAGAACTTCCCTTCACTTCGCGCTCTTGAGTAGCTTCTCGGGATGGTTCCTCTTACTGTACATGGACGTACTGTACATATGTATAAGTTGGTTCTTGACATTTCTTCCCTTCTAAAATTTAGGCTTCGTCCCAAAGCTAGTCAGTTATAAATAAGTGCGGGTATTGCTGCTTCATAGTTTCTTCTCTTTCCCAGGTTGCCTCTTCTACCTTATGATTTCTCCACAATACCTTAACCAGAGGAATTTTCTTATTTCTCAATTCTTTAACCTCTCGTGCCAAAATCTTCACTGGCTCCTCTTCATAGGTCAAGTCGGGCTGGACCTCTATATCTTATGTCTTGATGACATGTGCAGGGTCTGAACGATATCGTCGTAACATCAAAACATGAAAAACATTATGTATCCTGTCCAGTTCGGGTGGTAGGGTTAGCCGATAAGCTACTGGGCCTATACGTTCGATGACTTCGTACGGTCCAATGAATCTGGGACGTAACTTGCCTTTCTGCTTAAATCTCAGTACTTTCTTCCATGGAGAAACTTTAAGGAAAACTTTGTCCCCTACTGCAAATTCTATGTCTTTTCGTTTCAGGTCTGCGTACGACTTCTGTCTATCTGATGCAACCTTTAGTCTTTCTCGAATGATGTCCACTTTCTCCTGAGTCTCCTTCACAATGTTGGGTCCAAGAACTTTTTCCTCACTTAGTTCTATCCAACATACTGGCATTCTGCACTTTCTTCCGTACAATGCTTCATAGGGTGCCATCTGTATGCTGGATTGGTAGCTGTTGTTATATGTGAATTCCATTAGGCTTAGGTACTTATCCCAGCTGCCTTTAAACTCCATAACACACACTCTCAACATGTCCTCCAAAATATGAATTACTCTTTCAGATTTCCCATCTGTTTGAGGATGGAAAGTAGTGCTATAGCTTGCTTGGGTTCCGAGGGCTGTTTGGAGCTTTCTCCAAAAGTTCAAAGTGAACTGTGGATCTCTATCCGAAATAATAGATGTTGGGACTCCATGCAATCGTACAATCTCTTTGACGTATATTTCTGCCAACTTATCCATTGAATAGTCCATTCGCACAGGCAGAAAATGAGCTGACTTAGTTAATCGATCGACAATTACCCATACAGCGTCATGTTTATCTCTCATCATTGGCAGTCCTGTGACGAAATCCATAGTGATGCGATCCCATTTCCATGTCAGAATTGTAATTGGCTGTAATAGTCCTGATGGTACTTGATGTTCTGCTTTCACTTGCTGGCATGTCAAACACTTAGTTACGAAATCTACAATGTCTCTCTTCATTCCTGGCCACCAACAGAATTTCTTCAAGTCTTGGTACATTTTTGTAGCCCCTGGGTGCATTGCGTAAGGACTACTGTGGGCTTCCTGAAGAATCTTCTTCTTTATATCTCCTGTTGCTGGTATTACTGTCCGACTTTCGTAATATAACCTGCCATCTTTTGAAATTTGAAACTTTGTACTTTTTCCTTCTTGTACTTGCTTGATCCATTTTTGGACTTGTTTATCTTTCTTTTTTTTTTTGTGCTTGGTGGATTTCCTGAAAAAGCGTGGGTCGTGTTTGCATTTCTGCTAGCAGTGCTCCTTCTTCTATTGGTCTCAAACTGATCCTCACAGCACTTAAGGCTTGCATTGATTTCCTACTAAGTGCGTCGGCCACGACGTTCGCCTTTCCTGGATGATAGTTTATGACATAGTCATAATTCTCCAAAATTTGGATCCATTTCCTTTGTCGCAAATTGAGGTCCTTTTGTGTCGGCAGATACTTCAAGCTTTTGTGATCCGTATAAATGTAGCATTTTTCTCCATACAGATAATGTCTCCATGTCTTGAATGCCAATACAATAGCCGCCAATTCTAAGTCGTGCTGGATAATTCTTCTCGTATGGTTTAAGTTGCCGGGAAACATACGCGACCACTTTACCTTCTTGCATGAGTACACAACCTAGGCCAATGTGCGATGCATCGCTGTATATCACAAAGTCCTTACCGGACACTGGTTGCATGAGTATCAGGGCATTTGTTAGCTTTCCTTTCAGTTTCTCAAAGCTTCTTTGACATTCATCTGTCCACTGAAATCTAGCATTCTTCTGAAGCAACTTGGTCATTGGGGCGGCGATAATGGAAAATCCTTTTACAAATTGTCGATAGTATCCTGCCAATCCTAAGAAACTTCTCACTTCTGTTACTGTCCTTGGCGGTTTTCAATCCAAAATAGCTTATATTTTCTTAGGATCCACTCTAATGGCCTCAGCAGATACAATATTTCCCAAGAATGTCACTTCTTCCAGCCAAAATTCACACTTACTGAGCTTGGCATATAGTTGTTTTTCTCTCAATGTTTGCAAAACAATGCGGAGGTGTCGATCGTGCTCTTCTTTGTTCTTTGAATAAACAAGAATGTCGTCTATAAACACCACTACGAATTGGTCGAGGTACGGATGGAAAATTCGATTCATCAAATCTATAAATACTGCTGGTGCATTTGTAAGCCCAAAAGGCATTACTAGAAACTCATAATGTCTGTACCGAGTTTTGAAAGCAGTCTTTGGAATGTCCCCCTCCTTAATTGGCAGCTGATGGTATCCCGATCGGAGATCTATCTTTGAAAATACACTAGCTCCTTTGAGTTGATTGAATAAATCGTCAATGCGTGGTAGTGGATACTTGTTCTTGATTGTGAGCTTGTTCAATTGTCGATAATCCACGCATAGCCTTAAGGATCCATCCTTCTTCTTGAAGAAAAGTACCGGTGCGCCCCATGGAGAAACGCTTGGTCGTATAAAGCCTTTGTCGAGTAGCTCTTGTAATTGCGTCTTCAATTCCTTGAGTTCCGCTGGCGCCATTCGGTATGGGGCAATCGACACTGGTGCAGCTCCCGGATAAACATCTATGGTGAATTCCACTTCTCTCTTAGGTGGTAGTTCGGGTAGCTCATCTGGGAAAACATCGGGAAAATCACGCGCCGTCGGTATGTCTTGGATCTTAGTAGCGTCTTTCTTTGCTTCCATGGCGCTTACTAGATATGCCTCGCATCCCTTTTGTATTAGCTTCCTTGCTGTCACTGCCGATATTATGTTGTTCAAACAGTCGCCTCTTTTTTCGACTACTGTCACTTCCTCTCCACGAGGGGTATGGAGCGTCACCCTTTTCTTCTCACAGTCAACTATTGCTTTATACTTTGCTAACCAGTTCATTCCTAAAATTACGTCAAATTCCCAAAATGGTAATTCCATCAAATTTCCAAGAAATACGTTTCCGTGTATCTCTATAGGGCATTCTTTGATTACTTTGTTCGTAACTACTTCATCTCCTATAGGGTTTGTAACTAGTATATCGGACTTGACATATTCTACTAGTAATCCTTCTAAATTCTCACTATGCATGCATATGTACGAATGTGTGGATCCGGGATCAATTAAAGCATGTACATGTTTGCTGAACATATAAAACGTACCAACAATGACGTCCGGTGCTTTTTCTTCTTCTCGAGTTCTCATCGCATATACCTTTGCTGGTGCACTTGTACTAGGCTAGTTAACAGTCTCTGATTGTGCCTTTTGAAAATTTGGATTACCTCCTCTTCTTCTACCTCGGCCTCTGCCAAAGGTAGGTTGTGACCTCTCCGTTGGTGCAGGAGTATTCATCTGTATTTTAGGGCAGTTCACCTTTATATGGTCTGGTGCTCCACATTCTCAGCATCCTTCGTTAAATACCAACATTCACCCCCATGTCTTCATCCGCAATGCTCACATAGGGGAAAAGTATATCCTTCAAAACCCGTGTTTCTTCCAAATGCTCCACTAATTCCTGAATTGTTCCTTTTTCCTTTGCCTCTACTTAATCCTCTTTCGAAGCCTCTTCCAAACGACCCCGGTGCACTGGCTATAGATGTTTGATAACTCATACCTCGGCCTGACCTCTGATTCTGAGATCGTCGGCCTTATTGTATAGAACTACTTCCTCCCATGAATCTCTTTCGAGCCTGCTGAGGTCCTCCCGGGCCTCGAGTTTGCGTCCTTTTTTGCTGCATGCGTTGATGCCTATTCCTCTCATCCACTTATACTTTCTCAGCGTCCAAAGCCTTTGCAACAAGCTTGGAAAATTTTGATATATCTATGGCTACCAATTGCACTTTGATTTCATTGTTTAATCCTTTTAAGAATCTCTGGCATCTTTCCTGTTATGTTTCTATCATTCTCCTCGCGTACTTACTAAGACGAGTGAACTCTTTTTCATACTCGGATACCGTCATTCTTCCTTGCTTTAAGTACGTGAATTCATTCATTTTTGCATTTAAGTACACCTCGGTGATATATCTCTTCTTAAACTCGGTTTGGAAAAATTCCCATGTCTGTTGTTCTGGTGGCACTCGCTGCTGTGTAGTCTCCCACCAAATGTACGCTTCTTCAACCAAAAGAGATGTGGCACAAATAAATATTTCCTCTGGCGTGCACCTTAATTGATCCAGCGCTCTAATGGTACTATCTAACCAGTATTCCGCTTCCTCAAATCCTTCTTCTCTACTGGCTTTAAATTCCTTAGCCCCATACTTCCTTAATTTCTCGATTTGGGGCTTTCTTTCTCTTTCGACAGCAGCAGGTACCATTCCTGCCATTTGTTGAAATGCTGCTGCCATCTGTCGTAAATAAGCATCGGGGCCTTCTGCGGCCGCTGCTGCTGGTTGGGGCATAGTTGCAAGACTCTCCTCTACATTTGTAGGCACGGAGGCACGTGACTCGCCCTCCTCGTCTACGGCTCTCTGTGATTCAACTTCTTGCAACATTCTACAATCATATACATGTATATCATAATAAAGTTGGCAGCTGGTTTGGCTTGGCATATTAAATTTCCTATATGGCATGTACATAGATAAATTCCAATCATAATTTCAGATCATACTCTCAACTGATCTATTACTTCCTCTTGCTCCTCCTGTTTTCCTTTCATTCTAACTAATTCTTCTTTTAACTCTGCTATTTCTCGCTCTCTGGCTTCCATTTTAATTTTCTGGCACAGATTCTCCTTCCCCAATTCAAAAAGCTTCTTATCTATGGCTTGTTTCTCACTTGTTCTGGCCCGAGAATATGGTTTAGGACCTAAAGCCAATTTAGCTGGTTGCTTCGAATGACTCATCCTCACTCCTGTTATCAATACCATAATATTACTAATAAGCATCATAAACATACACATCAGCTTATTAAAATTCCTTTCCTAAACCTATGTGTCATGCATTCACAATTTGATTCAACTCACTACCCAGAATCGACTAAACCAATACTCTGATACCACTAAATGTAACACCCCATCTTAGCTTATGTTCGTAGACCAAGATGGAATGTTATTTTGTGATATTTGAGTCTTGGTTCTATACTTAGTCAATTTATAATACACATTTTATAAAAATTTTGCCAGAGTTTCCCCTATAATTGGTGGTCCCAAGTGTCGCCAAAACTGATTTTTTTTTATTTTTTTGAAAACATTTTTTTATCTCAACCAATCAATCTCAATCAATCTCAAACACTTCTATAGTCGACCTCCTTATATCCTCCACCAAACCTGCATTAAAATTTCACACTTCTACACACACATCCATACACACTAATTCATACCAACATACAGTAGTTAATATACTTACCACACGTACTTTGGTCTTTTACTAGTCATACATACAATTCTTAGTTTACGCAAATATATGTACATGCCATTCTAGTTACATTACCTATAATAACTTTCTATCCGAAAAGTTGCCAACACCAGCTGCTCGGGACACTGCAAAAAACAGCTTCTCGCTCAACCTACGAGTTTAGAAAAGAAAACTAAACTCGCTAAGCGTTTGCTTATTAGGTACTTAAATCATTGCAATAAATAAATAGATTAAAAGAGTAATTAAAAACATGTATTTGAATACTTTAAATCAATGAATAAGATCTAAACATAATGATAAAATATTAAATCCCATATTCTAAATTTAGAAATTTCTTGTTTTGCTTTTATCAATTTAGGTGCTCTACTGGTTTAACAGAACATCAACGGATAAGGCACGGGTCATGATAAATATATCTCGTCATGGTGAGATATTACAGGATGATATGCGTCATGGTGCATATTTCATCATCCTTCATCATAATTCTTGCACATGTGCTAATAGCCATTGTTCATTGAATCATCGATCATGTCATTGTAATCATCGGCCTTCAGCCGGAATATCATGTCATGTCATGAGCAGTACTGCAATAATAGTATGATCCATCATACCCTTATCTCAAGGGTTCTGTCATAACCAAGTAGATCATAAACAATTTATTAATTAATTTGATCATGATATTCAATAAGCCATGATTTTTCCATAATGCATGTATTGTCGGAATAGCTTGTCATGATGCCTTTCTGATCATTTTCAATTCTCCTTCATGTCATTTTATATGATTTAACATCAATCCATATCATAATATTCAAGTTTTAACATATTTTAAAAAAAATGACCAAATGATTAGTGGCGCAGCGCGTAAAATCGGCAACACAATGGCGCGCGTCAACTAAATGGTAAAATCTGTTTTTACTGCTGAAAATCAGTCAACTTTGGCAATAGTTTTGACCAAGTAAATAAACTTATTTTTTTTCTGAATTTTTGCTGGAAAACACTTTCATAAGTTAACTAAATGCATGTAAAATTTCATCAGAAAATTCCTTCGTTTGCCCCTTCAACGGACTGCCCAAAATGAAAGCTGCAGAATGGTGCCCAAAAGGGACCATTCGGTCCATATTTCAAAACTTGAGGGAAATTCATTTTTTTCTTGTAAAATTGATTTTTAGACTCCTTTTGTGATACCATTGAAGGACTAAGGGTCCCTCTTTCAAAAATCAAACCAAAGGGGTGATTAAAAGTTCATCAAAATTTATGGATAATTGAGCAAATTTAGCTAGTTTGTTTTGTTTCATTCTTTTCACAATCAATTGATTACAAATGGTTCAAGAGCACTTTCCCACATATTTACTACACATAATAACATCATTTTAAAACCACTTCAAAAGTCCCATAATGCAAAATATGTGAATTAATTAAAAAGGGCAATGATTTAAGTACCAAACCTTAATTCTTTTCACTTGTTTCTAGTTCTTTTATGCCTTCTTTGCTTCCTTTTCTCTCACTTTTTGAGTTCCTATAATTTTCATAAAATCCATGTCAAGAACATAATAAAATTTAAGTGCTTCATGCCTTATTTTGCTAACTAATACTACTAGTCATCCTTTTTATCCTTAATCTTATATGTGCAAATCATCTCTTTCACTTTCTCTTCAACTTCTTAAATTTTCTATAATCATCATATTTATTCTTTCATTTGTATCTTGCAAATAATATAACCAATGAAAGAAATAGGACCATAGATGAATTTCCTTACCTTAAAGTCTTATTCTCCACTCAAGTTTGCAACCAAAATTAGCTACTTGAAAAATAATCTCTCTCTCTTTTCCCTTTCTCTTCAATTCGGCCAAGCAAGAACAAAGAGAGCTCTTGGCTTTTTATTTATTTGGTGTTCTCTCCTCCAAATGGCAGTCAAGAGAGGTTAAGATGTGATGGTGTAAGTGTTGATTTCACATTGGTACACTTAAGTGGGAAAAATGGCTAATTCTCATTGGTCCAAATATCTCTTTCTTTTATTTATTTAAAACCCAAGCCCTTGGAATTTCTTTTAATTATATTTTGGCCCCTCAACCTCTTTGTGCTGTAATTTTATGGTCTAAGATGTGAAAAGACCAAAATACCCTCCGGCGATTACTCGTTCGTAACTTTTAAACCGCGCACTTCCGTCGAATGCTGTGGTACACTTTTTTGACTCAGTTTTTCCTCTACTTTTCATTTTTGAGATCCATTATTACTTTCGAAATACTTTTAAAAATGACCATGATGCCCCTGGTCAAAATCCCCTATATCTTCCAAACCGTGCGTTTTCGGGAAAAACCGTATCGCGCCGTTGCTACCCGATTTTTCTCTACTTTTCATTTCTAGAGTCTGTTATATGCACTATTAAGGACCTCCGGAACAACTTTTGGTAATTACGGTAACCTCCACAAAACTTTGCAATCTTTTCAAATAGGTCCTTTCAGTTCTACAGAACTTCCCTTCACTTCGCGCTCTTGAGTAGCTTCTCGGGATGGTTCCTCTTACTGTACATGGACGTACTGTACATATGTATAAGTTGGGTCGTGACAGTTACAGATAATTTATATAGAGATATTACTATTTAGGCCAGTAGGCCGAATAGTTTCAAGAGGGTGGTGTTTAAGAAACCATCTGTTGAAATGACAAAACACATTTGTCCATTATATATTAAAGCATATTTTAATGGTCAAAAGGTCTCAAAAGTCTTGGTGAATAATGGGTTAGCTATCAATATTCTACCATGCATAATGCTAAGGGTGCTCGAAAAGAATGAGGAAGATTTAATTCCTACAGATGTCACTATATCAGCATTTACGGGTGAAGTAATGCCTGCTGTTAGAATTTTTTCCAGTATAATTATCTATAAGGAGTTTGACCTCTATGGCAGCATTTTTTATAGTGAATTCTTTAGCTAGTTATAATGTCTTGTTAGGCAGAGATTGGATTCATGCAAATGTATGTGTCATTCTACTTTGCACCTGGTGCTTTTATGCTAGAAATGAAATGAAGTAAAAACTAATTGGGTTGAAGAAAAACCTTTTACTCCATCTGCAGAATGCATTGAAGCTAGGTATTATGAACAAGGATTTGGACCCATATGCTTCATAGGTAAAAAGAAGATTGGTACTCCAAAGAAAGTGTATATGTCTTTTGTGGAGAAAAAGTGAATTCATGATCAGTCAAAGGCTCTCCTCAAACCCATTGCAATAATACCTTTTAGGCTAATAGATTTACCAATCATTGAGGAGGTCAATGATTAAAAGAACTATAGAGGAAGTGGCAGTAGCTGCAGCTGCCATGTGAAAATTTTATCTACAACATATATGTGAAGAATTAGGAGAGATGGAAACCTGTGGAGCAGAAGTTATTTTTGAAGATAATCAAGAAGAAATTGATATTGAGGAAATAAAGTTTGAAGATTTTCAGCAAACACCTAACATGTTTGAGGAAATTCAACCTGAAACTTAAGACGATTTAGAAGAATTTAATTTGGAAACACCAAAGGAGGCTAAAGTAACCTATGTGAGTTCATTGCTTGTTAGGACTTAAAATAGGAGTTAATAAGTTTGTTACATGAGTTCAAAGATTGCTTTGCTTAGACCTATGAAGATATTTCGGGAGTAGATAAGAGACTTGTAGAACACCATTTTCCAATTAAGTTAGGATTCAGGCCTTTTCAGAAACCACCTAGAAGAATGTCAAAGGATATGGAAACCAAGGTGAAGGAGGAAATAGAAAAATTATTGCGGGCCAAATTCATCAGGCCTGTAAGATATGCCAATTAGCTTTCTAATATTATACTTGTAGTAAAAAAGAATGAAAAATTAAGAATCTTTGTAGATTTTAGAGATTTAAATGATGTCACTCCAAAATATTTGTACGTCATGCTTGTGGCATATATGTTAGTATATTCTATAGCTAGGAATGAATTATTATCTTTTATGGATGGTTATCCTAGCTACAATCAAATTTTAATTTCAGAAGATGATGTCTCTAAAACAACTTTCAGATGTTCTGGTTCGATTGAAACTTTTGAATGACTAGTAATGCCATTTAGGCTTAAAAATGTTGGTGTAACATATCAAAGAGCCATGAATGTTATTTTTCATGATATGATTGGAAATATTTTAGAAGTGTATATTGATGATATAGTGGTAAAATCCAAAAAAAAAAAACTAGAGATCGTGTCCATCATTTGAGAAAGAGTTTTGAGAGAATGGGAGCTAATAAATTGAAGTTGAATCTCTTTAAATTTGCATTTGGAGTACAAACTAGGAATTTCCTAGGTTTCTTAGCTCATAGAAGAGGTGCTGAAGTGGATAAAAATAAAAACAAGAGCAATAATAGAAGCACAATCCCCATGAAATAAGAAAGAGTTACAAAGGTTCTTAGGCTAGATTAATTACTTGAGAAGATTTATTTCTAATTTGGCTAGTAGAACTAAAGTTTTTTTAGAATTGCTAAAGCTAAAAGCATCTAAAGAATTTGTCTGGGGTCCTCGGCACCAAGAGGCATTTGATAAAATTAAGAAGTACTTGATGAATCATCTAGTGCTAGTGCCTCCTAGGGAAGGTTATCCCTTGAAGATGTAAATTTTTGTAGTAGAAAATTTCATAGGTTGTTTGCTGGCACAAGATAATTCTTAGGGATTAGAGTAGGCTATCTATTACCTTAGCCACTTATTGAATGACACAAAGGTAAAATATTTCCCAATTAAGAAGTTATGTTTAGCTTTGTTTTTTGCATGTACCAAACTTCATCATTATATCATCAAGAGTAAAGTGTATATAGTGTCAGCCACTTACTTGATAAAATATATGCTAAATAGATCTCTCATTGCGAGGAGAATTGGCAAATGGACGATAGCTCTAGTAGAGTTTTCCTTAGTATATTTCCCACAGAAATTAGTAAAGGGATAGCCTGTGGCTGATTATTTTAGCAAACCATCCATCTTTTTCTCAACTTGGAGAAGATGATGAATTACCTATTTTTATGTGGAAAATAGTATGTAGGTTCTAAAATTTGATGGGTCTAGTAATAACATAGCGATCGGAGTAGAAACAATAATCACAACACCATACGGAGTCAAAACTACATTATCAGTCAATATGGGATTTGAATGTACTAATAACCAAGCTGAATATGAAGCTTTAGTGATTGGTTTAGAGATACTTCAATATTTGAGGGCCAAAAATTTAATGATAATGGGGGGATTCTTAATTGTTATTAAAGCAGGTGGCTGGGGAATATAAGTGTAACAATGTAATTTTAGCTCCATACTTTGCTGCAGCAGTTCATGTAATAAATAATTTCGTAGAGTTATTTTCATTCATATACTACGAGAGGAAAATTGGAAAGTAAATGAATTAGCTCAGATGGCATCAGGATTGATGATGACCGAAGAATAATCGAAAAGTTGATTGTGGTACAAAGGAAAAACCATCCTTCAATAAGTGAAAGAGGTATACAAGTGGAACCTTTCTCATTGGATGTTAATATGGCTGGAGATTGGAGACAAGAGATTAGGAGATATTTGGAACATCCCAATAGGAGAACTTTGCATCGAGTGAAAATTCAGGCTTTAAATTATATCTTAATAAATGATGAATTATATAGGAAAGGCCAAGATGGGTTATTATTAAAGTGTTTAGCATAACTAGAAGCTTTTGAAGTGATAAAGTAGGTATATAAAGGAGTCTGTGGAGCACACCAAGTTGGAGTAAAGAAGAGATGGCTTATCCATAGGCATGGCTATTTCTGGCCATCCATTTTAAAAGATTATATCACTTATGTAGAGGGTTGCCATCAATGCCAAAAAAATATGGAAGCATTCGAAGAGTGCCAGCAGAGGACATGCATGTAGTAGTTAAGCCTTGGCCTTTTAATGGATAGGCCATTGACTTAATTGGGAAAATTTATCCATCTTCTTTAAAGGGTCACAGTTTCTTGATTATAGCCAGTGAATATTTTAACAAATGGGTGGAGGCTGCACCAATGAAGAAAGTAGAGCAACAAGATGTTATAAAGTTTATTAAGGAATACATCATCCACAAGTTTGGCATTCCTCCATCCATAACTACTAATCAAGTGATGGTGTTTACATGGGATGAGATGAAAGATTTTGCGGAAGATTATGATATTAAGTTAATAAATTCTACCCCTTATTATCCCTAAGCCAATGGGTAGGCTGAAGCATCTAACAAAATCCTTATAAATAGTCTATATAAGATGCTGGAGGATAATCCTAGAGATTGGCACAGGATTTTGTAAGAGATATGATGGGCTTACAAAATCTCAAAAAGGAGTGCCACAAGGGTGTCTCCATTTTCTTTAGTATATGGGCATGATGCAGTTCTTCCTATAGAAGTTGTAGTTCCTTTACTAAGGGTGGCATTAAAAAATCAGCTAACACCAGATGACTATATAGAAGTAATGGTTATGGAATTGGAAGATTTTGAAGAATAAAGGATTCAAGCACTTAATCATATATTAGTGCAAAAGAAATTGATAACGAAGTCATATGACAAAAGGGTAAAAAAAGAAGAATTTTGAAGTTGGGGACTTGGTTTGGAAGGTGACTTTATCCATTGGAGCTAAAGACCAAGTATTTGAAAAATGATCCCCTAATATAGACAGTCCTTTTAAAATCTGTAAGGTACTCGATGGAAATGCTTATTGGTTGGAAAGTTCAGAGGGAGAACCACATTGAAGAGCAACTAATAGTAAATATTTGAAAAGATATTTTCCATCTATTTGGGAGCTTAGAAAGATAAGTTAATTGCTTAGGACTATAGAAAATTGTAAGGCCATAGAATGGCTTATTTATCATGCAAGTATATGAATCTTAATGAATTGAAAGTTAGCACAGTGGCCACTAAAAAACATAAGCATTAGAGTTTCAATTTAAAAATTACAAATGTACCTTATAATTCAGACAAAATAAAGGCCAATTCATGGCCAAAACAAAATTTAAAAGCATTTCTACAATATTCAAAAATAAAGTAAGGGCCAATCAATGACCACAATATTACAAATTCAAAATTTATCATGGAGTCACTGTAATTAAAGTGAATGACTATCAATTAACTAAAGAGCATTCCACTTGGCACAACAACTGGCAATGACTTCTTGAGCACTGGATAATTCATTTATCTAAGTGGTGGCACATTTCTTTTGGGACTCTAGAGAATATTTGAAAGCATCAACAATTTGTTTATGCTGGTTTTATTGGGCCTCCAATTTTTGGCCTTCGGTCAACATATCTTTATATTCAGCTTTAAGTTTTTCAATAGCAGCCAAATGTTCTTGGATTTGGACATCATGGTTGTGGGATTGAGCTTTCAAGGTATTAATGTGAGCATAAAATCCTATTTCTTATGTATCTTTGCTTCATGGCTAGCTTGATCTTATTGCATTTGAGTGATGTTTTCAGCTTAGTCAGCACTAACCTTTGTAGCAGTGACCACAGTAGTGAACATCGATTCATCTTCTTTCATCAAGGTGGTGACCACTTGTTTAGATTGTTCTTTGGTTAAGGAAGATAGTAGACTGGAAAGAGAAGCAAGAAGAGCGTCCTTTTCTAGAGGGGTCATAGAGATAATGTATTTTGATAGACAAAACATAGCGGTATTCTTGGCCAACTCGATCACAACAGGGGCAATATGATTAATAGCATGAGGGAGAGTGCTAACCATTTTAACTAATGGATTAAGATCCACATTTTTATCTTGTTCATCAGGAATTGGAGTAATGGTATTCTCCTAAAACAACCCCGATAAAAGTTGTCAGTAATGATCTTTTAATCAAGAAATCATATGAGGTACCAGTGTGGAAATGATTAATACCTTAGGGACTGATGAACCAACAATTGGGCAAACAAGAGTCCCCATTGGTGATAAAAGATCAGTTTTATTGGACAAAAGAACCAAACTAGTGGCAGCATCCTCTAGTTCATCAAAAGTAGTACTTTCTTCAACCCCATTAGAAGAAGAAGCTGAGGAACCTTTTCTTTTGGAGAGTGTAGGATCAACAGATATCTTTGTAGAAAGGTAATACAAAGGTAAGTGCATAGCAGAAAGTTAACAAGAATAGTTCAATTGAGACTTACCTAGAAGGATGTCATCAATAGCTAGAATTTCAAAAGGAGTGTCATTCGTGTTTGAGACTTTGGTCTTCAGAGGAATCTGATTGGATTTTTGGATCCTCGAGAGCTGGAGAAACTTCAGACTTTACTTTTGCTACTAGATTTGGATTCTTAAAGTTGGGTAAGAGTTCTGGCTCTTTTGCCTTAGAGTGGGAAATGTAAATACCTGAATAAAAGACTTCAGCACAGTGGTTACAATAAGATATATATATAACTAAGAGAAGAAAGTGAACAATTACCTAAGGAAGGCAGAAGCGATTGAATGGTTGGAAACCACCAATCTTCAAAGATTGTAAAGTAAGGATCGGAGACCGAAGTTACATGGTAGGATAAAGGAAATTGTTGAGCTATAATTTGTTCAACAAGTTGTTGAGAGAGTGTATTGGAGATTGTTAAAATTCCTAATGTGTTTTCAGGAATGATTAGGGAAAAACCGAATTGAGTACTCCATAGGCTTGGAGCATTGGCTTATGTGGAAATGGGACAAGTTGTAGGTTGAACTTTGAAAGCATAGGCTGCTCCAACAAACAATAATCTTTAAGTGGTAAAGACATAAAACAAACATTTCCTAATCTTAGCAAAAAAAAGATAAAGGAATTAAGCCATATGAGCATATCCATAGTGTCATAGTAAGTTTTGGGAATTATGTAATTGGGAGATTGAAAGAGTTATAAAATTTCAAGTAAAGACAAGGTCACTTCACAATTGATAAGTCTTTCTCCTAAGTAGTAGTTGGGATTTCCAAGAAGAGAGAAATGGACTGAGGGAAAAATACATGTATAGCCATAGCAGGACTATCCACATACAACCTGTGAGTTTTCCAAAAATAAAACATTTGCGAATATTGGAAGTATAAGAAGCTGTAGAAAATAGTACCTAGAGCAAAATGATGGCCATCAGCTAAGGCTTTGGCCAAGGTCAAATATTTTATATTGCCACTAGTAGGACAGAACACATATAAACAAAGAAGGACCCAAATAAATTCAGCATGTTTTGAGTCAGAAGGAGTACCAATAAGCTTTCCATAAGAAGATTGACTAGTTGAGGTAGCATTAACGTCAAGGTAAGAGATTCAGTAGGTAAAAGGCAGATAGCATCATTACCAAGTATTGAAAGGCCAGTAAGGTAGAAAGTATCCTTTAGAGTGATGGACATGGGGCTATAAGCAAAAAACAAAGAGTTAAGGGTAGGGCTCCAGAAATGAAGCACAGTTTCAATAAGCTCAGTACTAAGGTGCAAAGTAGTGTAACTCATGGTAATGAGTTGGAGAAGTCCTATTTGAGGCAAGGCCTCTTGATAATAAGGTCAGAGGCATTCCACCCACTAGTACCATTCCTCACTAGATTTGGAAATAGACCCAGTACTCTCAAAAAGAGTGTTGGATTTTTAAAGAGAAACCGAGGGTAGAGTTGGTTTAGGGTTTAAGGGAACATGGCCGAGAGTAAGAAGATCATTAGCTCTAGAGCTAATGAAAGTGAAATCCCTAGGAACAAATAAAGTTAATGCTAGAATAAGAAATCAAAAGAATAGAAGGAAATAATGGAAACTTACTCGAAGGACAAATGAGATGGTAAATCTTCAGCTAGAAAGCGTTGAAGCAGTTGGTCTTTTAGGAAATCGGTGTTAGAAGCCATAATAAAGATGAAAAGTGCAGAGAATGAGAGATTTTTGCAACTTAAAGTAGTCAAAGTCGAAGAAGAAGGCGAGATTTCAGGTGAAATGAAATTTGGAATTCAAAATGTTTCAAATTCGAAACAAAGAAATGGTAAACCCAAGAAAGTAGAAGCAACAAGAATGATGTCAATAGCAGCATGGACTTTGGTTTCCCTAAAACCAGAGGCACGCAGGGGGGCATTTGTTGGCACCGGAATTCATTTTTCAAGGCGAATGCAAGTAAAGCCCAACTAAAGAAGGAAAACCCATAAAGGCCCTGATGCTAAGTGGAACGATTACTGAAGAAGAAAACCTTTCTTGGCACTATAGGAGTAGTTATGAAGACAAAAACTACTCTCTATCACGTTTAACACTAAGGGATGATGCCATGAAATTAGGAATTGAAGGATAAAATAAAAAAGGTAGAAGAAAAGAAACCTCGATTTTCAACTAAAAAACTCATCTTACAAATTTAAAAACTTAGCAAAAATATTAATTGTTGTTAACCTTCTTTGATTAAGGAATTTCCATAATATTCTAAATGTTTTTAGTTTAAATCAATATTATTAGTAGTTTGTTCCAGTAACTAAACATATTTTATCTTTATTTATACAAATAAAAGCCAAATATATTGTTGTGGAATTCAATTCATTTGTTCAACAAATGGTTTGAGGACTTTATTTTCTTTTTGGTCATTTGGGAAAACAACACATTCTAATAGTTGGTGGTCAAGATTATTCTTTTAAGTCGAGGCTTAGTCACCTCTGGCATGCCCGCTTCATTTAATCAAAGCCCACCAGTGTTTTCTTCAGGTTTTGAGGAAACACACATAGAGGCCAAATGTTATAAAAATACCACTGTATATGTAATATACACCGATATATACCAACATACATTATTATTTTATAACTAATATATACCAATAAACATTAATATATATCAACATATACTTGCATATATGGATATTATATAACTAATATATAAAGACATATATCACATACACTGATATTCCATAGCTAACATATACCAATATATATTAATATCTATTGACGTATATCAACATATATCGATATATACATATATACATCGTATTTTAAAATTAAGAAAATAAAAAAATATATTTCTTTGAAATATTTTATTAAACACAGAGTGTGCATTTACATTGAAGAACAAAAAAAATTACATTCATTAGATTTAAATCTAAAACAAAAAAATTAAAATAAAAGATTTACAATAATAGATTTAGGTCAATTAACTTATTAGTTTGTCGTTTCAATTCAAAATATTTGTGTGAATGCATGAATTATGTTATTTACTAGATATTTAGATGCCAGTATATTTATATGTTTCTCATTAATTAAAGAGTAGAGTTTATCGGAAAAACTCTATGGATGTTCATGGTTTATTTCTATGGGTTATGACCTATTGAAGGAAGGGATGGCTAGGTATGTGGGTGAAACAATTGTCAGATGTGGCCATCTTTAGAGTTAGAGACACAGCATATGCATTGGCAGTTGATGTCTTCCTCTGAATTTCACATGTCAAATCTATTGTAATTTTTAGTTTCTCATGTAATACATGTTGAGTTTTATTGCATTACATCATAGAAAAGCATAAAATGTAGTTTCAGCTTCCAAATTGGATGTAGTGTATCATTAGCATAAAAAAAAACTGATATTCTCGATATTTCTCTTCACCCAAGCTATCCATTATTCTTTGAATTCAACCCATGAAATCCCACCTCAAGGAACTATCAAAGTGGCCATGAAAAAGGAAGTATATATAGAGATGAAAAGAAAAAAAAAATAAAGAAGCTAAAAGAGGCTGCAATGGAGAGAGAGAAGAAAAAAGCAAAGTAAAAAAAAAAAAGTAGAAAAGAAGAGAAAATGGAAGAAGAAAATAAGAAAGCAATTGCATATTTTAAAAAATAAAATAAAACATAAAATAAGGCAAAAATAAAAATTAAAAGGTTAAAACAAATTATACAAGAATAAATTGTTTTATATGACCAATAGGTAATTTATTTTTACCTTTATTATTATTATTATTATTATTATTATTATTATTATTATTATGCTTTAAAAGTTACTATTTAAATAAAAGTAACTTCTCAAAATTTTATTTTTTATTTAAATTTTTAATGAATTTTGTTAATTAATTCTTAGATAATTTTTAATTTTTATATTATTTTATTTTAACTTTTAAATGGACAATATAAATTTAATTATTTTAAAAATAATTTATGAATTATGATTAGATTTATATATATATATATTATTTGAGTTTATTTTAATAGAATTTATATTCATTTGAAGATATTTTTATCATATACTAAAAGAACTATAACTCCATAAAGAATACTGTTTCTTATGTGAATGAATTTCTAAAATAACCTTTTTTTTATTTTATTATATATCATTTTTTTTCATTCCTATTTTATCCCTATTACTTGACTTTTAAAGTTTAAAGGCATCTTGACTTGAGTGGCTTTTAGTAAGAACTTGGAGCGTACTTCGTCATCATAGTCAGTAATTTATTATTAGCAACTTCGCTTTTTAATAAACTCTGTATATTTTAGCTCATACGTCAACTCCAATAAATTAAATATATTAATGGTTAAAAAAATTTATTATAAACACATGTTTTGTAATTCACTATTTCTCTTGAGTTTAATGTTTCTTTCAAAAGATTGTATTTTTATTTCCTTAATCATGCAATTGTACTATGCATTTGATATTTGGGCATGTAAGGAAAAATAAAGTTTCATATTTTATTAGTAACAAGTTTATAATATTTATTGAAATATAAAACTTTAAAAATTATTTTTAATTATGTTTATTTTTTATTATAATTATTTAATAAGATAACTTAAAGAATTATAATTTGTAGAAATTATTCAAGTTGGATATGAAACTCTTAGAAAATAATTTAAAAAATTATATGAATTATTAAAAAAAATTATTTCATTAACTTATGTCAAAATTGAGTTTATTTTTAAAATTTTAAAATAAATAAAAAATTATTTATTTTCACCATAAATAAAATATAAATATAAAACCACATAATTATCTATAAAAACTACATAGATGTTATTTTAAGAAGTTATGATAGATAAATTTATTCTAAATCTAGAATATGCTCTAAAGTTAAACTAACTTTTTTTATTTTATATTTTTAATGTTTTATTGTTTTTAGGGTTAACTTTTAACTTCAAATGGTGCGGTTTATTATTAAAAAAATATAGTAAAATGCATTATATTATACTATTAATTTAATAATTAAATTTAAATAAAAATTAATTAAGTTTTTAACTTTATAAATTTGAAAACTATAAATATTCAATATTAATCACATTTCTAAAGTTAAATAATTTAATTTATTTCAACATAAATTTAGAAGTTAAATTGAAAATATTAGATCCTTTCTCCATTTTTTTTCACTTTTTTCTTTGTTTTTTACATTTGTTTCTTTCTTTTTTATAGCTTTTTTTTGTTGTTGACATTTTTTTTCCTTTTATATTATATTTATTTAATTTTTTTTATATTTTTGCCTTTTTTTTAAACTCGTGTGCTATTATATTATTATTAGTATGTATACGGACCTCCTCAAAAGAGTCTATTTCAATAAAGATAACCTTTCAAGTTTTTTATTTTTTTATTTTTATTTTAACTTTTAGTGTATTTTATGAGTTATAATTATAACAACTACTTTTTTAATTTTTGGTCTTTTTTTTCACTACTATTTTATTTTAACATTTACATTGGCCATATGAATTTAATTATTTTAAAAATAACGTAAAATGAATATGTTATTAATTATAATTGGATTTAAGTTCTATATTACTTGAATTTATTTTTACTAATTTTTCACTAACTTTAATATATTTTTACTAATTTTTCACTAACTTAAATATATTTTTATTGTACTAATTTTAATATATTTATTTGTTCTTTTACTAATTTTTATATTTTTTTCTCATATCATTTTCAAGTAAATTTATAATTTTTTCCCTTTCACTAAAAAATACATTTATAATTTTTTCCTTTTCACTAAAAAATATCTAACAATCAATTTATAAATTTTTAATTATTCTTTTGTATTCAAATTACTAATTCTAATTATTTTTCTAACTTTTTAACTAAAATAATAGAATTTAGAATTAATATTTTTATTTATTTTGATTAAAAAAATTCTTAAATCAATTTTAAAATAATATTTTAATACATTATATATATCTTATTATAAAGAAAAAATTACGTTCGCAGTCTAAACTTTTTAATATTGTACATTTTAATATCTTAACTTTTTTTTATTAGTTCAATATTACAATTTTAATGAATACTTTTAAATAAGTTATTTTGATCAATATTTATTATTATTTCTGTTACGATCAGTATTAATTGAAACAACTCATTTGCAGGTATTTATGAAAGTTCAAACACTGAACTTGAATACAAAATTTGAAATATTAAAATAGAAAAATATTAAAAAGTTTAGAGATCAATAATGTAATTCTTTATAAATATTTCATGATAGGTAAATTTAAAAATTTTTAATTCCATATATGTTCATATGTATAATACTATTTTTTTATAAAATAATTAAATTAATATATAAATTATTATTTTTAATTAAAATAATATAAATTATTCTAAACCGCAGTGTAGCACTGATAAATTTATTTGCTTGTTAATACTAAAGATGCTTAGAAAAATTAAATAAATCTCCCATGAACATGTTTTGATAATATAGCATATTGAAACTTAAAATGCATGATTTGACAATAAATTTTTATCTTAAAATATAATTTATGTGTACATCAATATATAAACTACTGATAAATATATATATATATATATATATATATATATATGGACAGACCCATGTTATGGTTGAGGGGACCATAGCTCTCCCTATTTTTTTTAAGGGAAAATATACAAATTAAACTCTGAAATTTACGGTCCGAAATGAGATAACCCATAAAGTTTAGGGTCCAATTGAACCTTTTTCTTTTTTTTAATAGATATATATATATATATTATATGTTATTTTTTTTTAAAAATAAATGGATTTTGGCCCCAGTTCTAAAGATTATAAGTGTAATCTAACAAAAAATAAATTGGAATAAAAAAATAATGTAATAAATATTTTATGGTGAAGGGATTCATCCAACCATCACAATCATAGTATTCATACATTCTTTTATTTTGTTCTTTCACTTTTCTCTCATTCCTTCTGCAGTCACTTTTTTATTGTTTTTGTTGGATTTTTTTGGGGTCAAATTTTAAGACATAAATTCTTAGATAAAATAAGATATTTAGACATCAAAGAGAATTAATAATAATTAAGTTGTCTATTTAATAAGCGAATTTCTTTGATCTTTTTTCATTTTTCCTTTAAAATTTTAGTTTTTATTTTATTCAAATCAAAATTTTCTTTGTCTCATTTGCAAAATCAAATTATAACAAAGGCAAATTAGTATCCTAAAACAAAAAATTTGCTAAAAATTGATTACATTATCAAAATTCCTACTTGAAACTATAAATTTTCAACGTTAAGTTCTTGAATAATTTGATTATTTTTGTTGTATTTTTTTTATTATACACATCAAATAATTGTAGTTAATTATTTAAGCATGAGTTTTTAATCAGTTATAGTGATTTTGTAAAATTGCCTGAAACTTTTGAATATGAATAGAAATGGATTAATTTGTGATATAAACTTGACTTTTATATTTTTTTTTTCCAATATGAATAAAAAAACAATAATCTATAATTTATTTTGTTCAAAAAATAATAAATTTTATCTTGTTGGTGAAATTTTTAATGAAATTTAAAAGTTTTTTATTATGAAAATTTATTAAAATTTTTATATTATTAGTATATATTTTGGCCTCCCTTATTTTTCAATCACGTGCTCGCCCCTATATATATATATATTGAACAATAAAAACATATTTGATTTCTCATACGTCCTTTTAAAACATATTTTATTTTATGAATTATAAAAATAATTTATATATAATTACTATTTAAAAAAATTTAAATATAACTTATAGATTCTAATAGAAAAACTATTTTATGTAATAGAGTTGAATTAAGTATTAACTCAAAAACAATTTACTAATTTTAAAATATAAAATCTGACTATCCTATTTTGCTTTATCATGTAAACTAAATCATGTAAAATCTAATTCATTTCTCATTTCAAAAAAATTAATAAAAATTAATTATTTTTTATTAAAAATATAGATTTGTCTATATTTTTCATTATATTCTTATTTTATTTTGAGATATATTTAATAAGTAACATTAAATGAGGGTATTATAGATATTTAACATACTAATTAAGTTATTAAAATAATAAATAAATTAAAATTTAGATTGAAGGAAAAAAATAACTCTATTAATTTAGGATGGAGGACATATAAAGTTGATTTCTATCCGAGCCATGTCGTGTAGGCTCGGCTGGCTGGTCATTGCGTCATTTTCTAGAAATTCCTGACATCTGAATATTCCCTGACACTCCCGCCCCCCAAGTTTGTCCTCCACGAGTTATCTTCCACAATCAGCAAAGGCTGTCTGCCACCACTGGCAGGTTTGGTCACCCATCACTAACAGGTTTGTCTCCCACCATCTGCAGAGCCTGCCTCCCACCAACTCCCACATATAAACAGAGGTAAAATGCTTCAGGTAGATCATCTCATTCTCTTTGAGCTACTGATTACTTACTCTACTAAGTTCGGAACTGACTTAGGCATCAAAGTGTTCCCCATTGGAACCCAAGCCTCTTCTCTTTTGTAGGTCTTCCCACGTAGCCACGGAGCCCCTTAGCACACGAGTCAAGCCTTGAGTTCGGAGGTCCACCTATCATCAGTGGTGCGGTGAGCGTGAACTTGGTTAATCACCAAAGATGGATAACAAGACTTAGACCCCAACTCATTCCAGACCAAACCACTCCCTCGCACAACAAAACCAACACATTCATCCACCCTACACCCCACAATGCCAATACATCCCCCAAAATGCTTCATTTGATTATACCCCGAATCCACCAGAGCCAGAAGCTGTTGACCCCTCGACAACCCCAGCCCCAATCGGGCCTTCCACTACAAACCCACTCCAACCCCCTCTAGTACATATGAACCAAACACCAATACTTCCAGAAGGCCTAATAGAATGCATAGCCCAGGACCTTACTGCCTCCATCAGAGATTTGATCTCTATTATAAGACAACAAGCCGAGCAATCTCAACCCGACCATGAGCCCTCAGCTGCACACCAAGCCCCGCCTCAAGCTGGCCATCCACAAACACTTTCCTCAGCTTATTATCACCCAACCATCTCCAATGAGTTTGACCAACACCTTGTTAGAGATGACTCCCTGGGACAACAAAACTAGGTCAGGAGGAGACTCTATTCCCCTAAAGACCATGACTCTGAACCAGAGGTTCACTTTCCCCAGTGCCCACCCGGGCTAAAGCACAAGGAGACAAAAGTATCTGAGCATGATCTCAATGCCCTCGTTGATGAGAGAATTAAGAAGATGCGCAAGAGGACCATATTATAGTATGATACCACCTTCCAATCCCCATTATCCAAACAAATCTTAATAGACACCTACCCAATCTTTCACATAGAAAAAATGAAAGAATATGATCGCTTGTTTGATCCCTGAACACATGTTGATAGCTTTTACAACATCGCCCTAGTATATACCACTTCAGACTCAGCCTTGTGCAAACTTTTTCCTAAAATCCTAATCGATAATGCACAAATTTGGTATAAAAGTCTGGAGCCAAACAACACATTCAATTTTATGCAGTTGACCGAGCTTTTCATCAATAAGTTTGTGGCATCTATCGATCCCGGGCAAACTTCAGCAGATCTACTTAAGATTGTGCGAAAACCCAAAGCGAAACTCTGACATTATGTTGAGAGGTTTAATAGAATTGTCAATAATATTCCCAGGGTGAACTTCAAGTTGGCTCTAGAGGCGATGATCCGCAATACAAAGTGCAGGCCATTCTCCAATTCCCTGAGTCAGAATCCTCTGGAGAATTTTGTTGACCTCATGGACCGAGCCTATAAGTACATTCGCATGGATGAAAATGACTGGATCTGGGAAGAGTTACGAGCCTCTAGGAAGGAACAATTGTCAAAGACATCAGCAAAGCCTGTGAAGTCAAGCACCAACATGTCATACTATTCTAAAGCCTCAAAGCTAAGCAGGCCATGGAAATGTCACAGCCAAAATATAAATTGACCTTTCAAAGAACACCATTCTGCAAGAACTTCTCAAAGAACTTATCACATTGCAGAGGCTTGGGAAAATCTGACCCCGTTAAATGCCTCTTCTGCAACCATTCTGCATTGGCTCAAAGATAATGCCGAGGTCAACTGGCCTAGGCTAATAAAGGAAGACCCCAACCGAGACCTAAACTAATATTGCAGCTTCCATATAGGTGCTGGTCATAAAACCAACGATTGCACTAGGCTACAAAAGGAGATTGAAAGGCTAATACAGGCTGGGGAGTTACGGTGGTTCATTAAAAGATCGGTGAGTCATGGCAGATCAGATAAAGATACCGAGACTTTCTCCCGATGCTGGAGGAAAACCCCAACTGGAGTGATACATGTTATTGTAGGGGGAGAGCATTATGGTATGACTGGTACCCCTAGAAAGCGCAAGAATAGAGAGGTCGGTAGTAAAGATGAAAGCCAACTCATTACTTTCTATGCCAAAGAATCAAAGCAAGTATCCGGTCCCCATGCTGATGCCTTGGTAGTCGAGGCTGTGATACATGACTACCTTGTTCAGTGCATTCTGGTTATACGGGAAGTGCGGTAAACTTGTTGACTCTAGATGACTACAATAAGCTTGGTCTACCCCTCAATATTATCAAGCCAATCCTGTCCCCCTCGTAGGCTTATCTGGAAGAATAGTACTAGTAGCAGGGTCGGTGATACTGGACGTTCAGTTAGGCAATAACACATTAGTTTGAAATTTTTGGGTTTGCTTTATGATTGTGGAGATGAACCTTGCGTATAATGCAATCTTTGGGTGACCATTGCTAGTAGAAGTAGATGCTTGCATCTCCATGAGAAGTTAACTGTTGAAGATTACCACTCGTATGGGTGTAGCAGTTTTAAGGGGGAGCTAACAAGTCGCACGAGAATCTTATGCGGCACTTCTTAAAAGCACTAACATGGTGTTTCCAATTGATTCTTTGCAACCATCGAATGACTCTCAATCCTGAGCCGAGCCTGGAGATATCCTGAAGGACACTGTTCTTGCATCTGGCAGAACCATAAAGATCGCAAGTTCATCGAGCCCTCAAAAGGAGCTTTCCCGTACATAGGTACTTCAGCAATATGAGGATTTCTTTGCTTGGACTCCATCCAATGTTAATGGTATATCACCCGAGCTTATGATGCATGAATTGCATGTAAACCATTATGCAACCCCAATCAAGCAAAAGAAGTGAAACTTGGGCCTGGAGAAATAGCTAGCAGCCAAGCAAGAAGTGGAAAACTTTTGAGGGCGGGGTTCATTTGGGAGATTCTATTCCTAAACTGGTTCACCAATGTTGTCCTAGTAAAAAGCCCATCGGATCTTAACCGAGCATGTCCTAAAGATTCTTATCCTCTACCAAACATTGATAATCTAGTAGGCTCCACTGCAAGGTATGAAGAGTACAGCTTCATTGATGCCTCATCAGGATACTTCAAAATTCCCTTAAAGCTAGAGGACCAAAGCAAGACCTCCTTTATGACTAATAATAGTACCTACTGCTATAAGGTCATGCCATTTGGCCTCAAGGATGCTAGAGCCACCTACTAGAGGCTCGTCAATAAGCTCTTCCAGAAGCAACTAGGCCACAGTATTGAAGTATATGTCGATGATATGATTATCAAGTCTAAAACCTTAGTAGAGCATCCATAAGACCTATAAAAAATCTTCGGAATTCTACGACAAGCGAACATGAGGCTCAACCTGGAGAAATGTGCCTTCAGGGTTCAATCAGGAAAGTTTCTAGGTTTCATAATTTTGAAAAGAGGAATTAAGGCTAATCTAAAAAAGATCTAAGCTATCATAGAAATGCAGCCTCCCAAGAACATCGGAGAAGTCTAGAAACTCAATGATCGAATCACTGCCCTCGGCAGATTCATATTTTGCTTGACCAAGAGATGTTTGTCATTTTACAAGATCCTGAAGGGTTTGAAGCAGTTCCAATGGATTGAAGAATGCCAGCAGGCTTTTATCGAGCTTAAGGAATTCTTGAGTTTGCCTCCTCTGCTCAGTCGGCTAGTTCACGGTGAGCCATTATTATTATACCTCTCAGTTTCACCGTCTGTCATTGGCTCGATTCTGATTAGAGAGGAAGGTAGCCAACAGTACCCAATCTACTATTCCACTCACACTCTGAAGGGCCCCAAACTAAGGTACTCAGCACTGGAGAAATTGGCACTGGCTCTGAAAACCGCTTCAGAGAGACTATTGCCATACTTTGATGTGCACACCATCATCTTACACACAAACTCTTGCCTTAAAAAGATCTTAAAAAGACCAAAAACTTTGGGATGACTCACTGAATGGGCAACCCAGCTCGGAAGGTTTAATATTCGATATGAGACAAGAAGAGTAATGAAGGCTTAAGTCCTGACAGACTTTGTTATAGAGCTCTATGAGCAACCCTGCGCGTCAATCCTCAAAGAGGATTAGGTACTGAATGCGGATGGAGCATCCTGTGGAGAAGTATCTGGTATCGGGGTCATCCTTAAGGGCCCAAGAAAAATTGTTATTAGGTATTCAACCAGACTTGATTTTATGGCCTCTAACAATATTGTAGAATACAAAGCCATTTCCTTAGGCTTGAAGCTCGCCAGTAAAGTTTGTCCTGAACGCCTCATGATCCTATCAGATTCCCAGCTCGTTATTAGCCAATTGACGAAAAAGTATGAGACTCGATATGTGAACATGATCCACTACAAGGAACACATATCAAAACTCCTTTTCAACCCTAGAGAGGCAAGGATGTTTCTGGGAGTTCTGTAGATATTACGAGCGAAGAACGAGTGTGCTGATAGGCTGGCCAAAGCCACTGCTACAAAAGAAGGGGGCCTCAGACTATGGAGTCCTAATAGAAGCCATTGCAAGAACCAGCTATGATGCAGTTGCTACCTTGACAACCGAACCTTTAGAAGGATGGAGGCTGCCAATCTACAATTTCCTTAATTCTGGAGAGCTTCCATCAGATCCAATAGAAGTCAAGAAGATAGTCAGAAAATCTAGCCTATACTCCATCTATAATGGGGTTTTGTACAGGAGGTCGTTCTCTCATTCCTGGAGTAGGTGTGTGTCTGAGGAAGAGGGTGTTTACTTGCTTAGAGAAATACATGAAGGGATCTATGGAGCACATAAAGTTGGCCGAGCCTTATCAATGAAAGCACTATTGCAGGGGTACTTTTGGCCTTCCATGGATAGCGACGTAAAGAAACTTGTTCAAAAGTGTGACAAGTGCCAGCGGCATACCAATCTACAACACCAGCCCGCCAATGAATAAAGGCCTATCAGAAGTCCATGGCTGTTTTCCCAGTGGGGCATGGACATTGTGGGACTCTTCCCTCAAGCTACAACATAGAGAAAATTCCTAATTATTACAGTCGATCATTTCACCAAGTGGGTCAAAGTCAAGCCTGTAGCTTCCATCACTCCAGCTTCCATCATCAAATTTTTTTTAGAAGTCTATAATCACCGGATTCAGCATCCCTCACGTCCTTATCACTGATAATGGCAAACAGTTTGATTACATGCCTTTTAAGGAGTATTGCGTCGAGATGAAGATAGACCTCAGGTTTACCTCAGCATACCATCCCCAATCCAATGGACAGATAGAGATGACAAACCATACTATAATTTCAGGACTGAAAAGAGGCTCGATGACGCCAAAGGATTATGGATGGAGGAACTCTACAATGTATTATGGGCTTATCATACCTCACCAGGACGGCCACAGAAAGATCCCTCTCGCGCTCTCCTACAGTACAGAGGCTGTCACCCTAGTCGAAATTGAAATCCCGTCAGGGAGAACCCTCGGCTACTTAGAAGATCAAGACCCAGACATCAAATACAACCTAGACATCCTAGAATTCAAAAGAGAGCAAGTTGTGATAAGAGCAGAAGCCTACAAAGCCAGGATTGCTAATTTTCACAACAAAAGAGTCCGGCACAAGTAGTTCAACAAAGGTGACCTGGTACTGAAAGGGTTGTTGCGACACAAGGAGCAGCAGGAACTGGAAAGCTCGGTGTAAATTGGGAAGGCCTATACATGATAGCTGAGATACTAAATGGAGGAGCCTACAAGCTTCGAGCTATGAATGGGAAAGAAGTTCCAAGAACATGTAATTCTGACAACCTGAAGAAATATTTTTTATAGCCGTTTCTCATGTAAAATGCTCTGCATCTCTAAACACACTTGTAAAACAATGCACCACAATTTTCAAAAGCTCTTTCTGAGCATTATAATAGCGCATTTACTGTACACTGAACTTTTAACTACAATCACGCTTATATGGAAGCACTCTAGTTGTACAATCATTTGAAGCATTCCTACCACACATCCAGTTTCAATAATTAAATATGAATACTTAACCAAACCTAATAACGTAAAACTCAAATTCAAAAGCAAGCATAATGAAGATTTCATTCAAAATTAAAACACGATTAATACAAGCTAAAGGCTATACAAAAAGCTCTACACCATGCCACAAAAAAAAAAGCTTTGTATTGAGCAAATAGGAGTAATCAAAGGTTCGCCTCATCTGGAGCATCGCCATCCAATGTAGCATCCCCTGCCCCCTCCTCATCTTCTTTAGGCTCATCAGCCAACTGGTCAATATCAATGTTGATCATCCAAGACAGATCCATGTCCGGATTCTCTTCCTGAAGCTGCCTAGACATCGCTTGACTGTAGCGATACACACCCTGAGCATATCAAACATTGCTCGCTTTCCACTTTCCCTCTAGCTCATCTAGGGCGGTCTTGAGAGTCTCTTGTGCCTCACGCTCAGACTTCAACTTGTCCTCAAGCTCGACAACCTTCTTGGATGCTTGCTCAGATTTTTGATGAGCGTGATGAAAATTTATTGACAAATTTAGTAGCCGCTCGGCAGTATGGTGGCAAAGCTATGCTAGCTGCAAAGTAAAATTTACTTAATATCACAACAAAGATCAGTAAAACACACCAAACATATGTACCATGGTTTTCGACACCTGAACCTCCGAGGCCAGAGCACCCACATCCATTTTTAAGTGCTCCTGCCTCTCTTGGGGCATTCCCCCTAGAATGACTGACAAAGCCCTTTGCACGGGCTTATCTCTTACAGAGAATTCAGACTGGTGAGGCCCGCTGAGTCTCTCTAACAAAGCAGCCACCAGCCTCATTGGGGTGTACTGGCTGAGCAATATCTTTGTCAAGCCCGCATCAACTGGACTTATAACCTTGGTTTCAGGCCCTTTTCCCCTTCTAGAATATCGACTGGGACCACCAGCCTCCCGCTGTTTTCCCTTGTCCCGGCGAGCCTTCTTCTTCACCTCGCATTCGGTTACCTGCTCTGCCAAGAGCTTAAGCTCTTTCGTCTCAATGCCCTTTGCCATTTCTATGCAAAAGCAAAATAAGTTGAGTAAATAAACCCAAATATTGTTAACTTGAAAACTCAAAGATAAAGATATACCGGCCCAGTTAGTAGGATGAGCCTCCTTCACTCCCCCAAATAAGGGGACGTGTTCTTTCACAAGGCACAAGACGCTCCTCTTCTCTCTCTGAACGTCCTGTCTAATTCGGTTATGAAACCCTCATTCTTCACTTTTGAGGTTCTTTGAGGTTATAACATGACTGTTGCATGAGTTAACCCAGTCGGTTCGACACCCAAACCCTCCCTCCTTTTCATAATAAAGAATCAATCCTTCCAATTCTTCATAGAGTCCAGTTTATTGAAGAATAGTCCTTACCTAGGCCTCCCTTACAGATAGAAAAATTCCTCATTTGCTCGCGATCGCAGCTTTAAAACCAAAAATGCACCTAAAACTCGGACAGAAGGAGGGATCCCTAGCAGCCCGCATAAAATTTCAAACCCTACCACCGTCAGCTGGGCATTCAGGCTTAGCTACCCCGGGGCCATATCATGAAACTCCAGGAACTCCAGAAGGAATGTCTTTAGAGGGAGCCTAACCCCGGATCTCACATCCTCTTCATACAATATAAGGTGGTCATCAGGAGGGTCGTCCATCACACGAGTATGATCAATAGGGACATACAGCTTGTACTCGGAAGGTATTTGATACTTATCTTGAATGCTATCTAAGTCTGCGGTACTGAGGCAAGACCTGATATTCCTAACCCGGGCCTTTTTTGCTACCACTTGTTCTACCTATTCTTCCTCATCATTCCTCACTTTCCCGAGTAGAGCCCTGTCGAGCTACAGTAACCCTTTTTAGTGTTCTTACTAGCTTGGCTACTGGTATACTCCTACTACCAACCCCCTTTGGTACTATAGTGAGCTTCCTCAATTGAGCTTACCCGAACAATTTGTAGTGATTCGGCACTCTCCCCAGAACTTAACTCCCTAAAATCTATAGAAACAACACTACCAGAACTCATAATGCAAAGACACAAGGAGCACTCACTGGTATAACTGAGATGCTTGGCAAGCAATTCCACACATTGTAGCTGCTATAAACTTGCGACTTATTAGAGCACTCGAGCTATCGCTTGAATAATTTAGTATCTTTCCTTGCTTCCATCTCCCTCATTTATAAAGGAGGGGCATAAAAAACTTAACCTACACAATTAATGCCATGCGTAGGAAACTTCAAATTCGAATATCTCGCTCTCACCATAAACTTTGCGAGCTGCCATGCCCTTCTTCTGCACCGGGACATCCACAGCCCTTTTGCCAAATGTCTGGCATAAATGCCAACACAACAGGGAGGGACTATTGGTGTATATCTATAGATAGGCAATAGCAGTTTAGCTGAGCCTTTCCTTTTCCACTAAATCTTGAGAAGCTTGGAGCTGACCTCATTGTTCACTAGAGTCATACATGAAAATAATAGAACTCTAATCAACCAAACCATATTGTCTAGGCTTGGCTGGCTGGTCAGTGCATCATTTTCTAGAAATTCCTGGCATCTGAATATTCCCTGACACTTCCACCTCCTAGGTTTGTCTCCCACGAGTTGTCTCCCATGATCAGCAGAGGCTGTCCGTCACCACCGGCAGGTTTGGTCTCCCATCACCGGCAGGTTTGTCTCCCACCATCTGCAGAGCCTGCCTCCCATCAACTCCCACCTATAAACAGAGGTAAAATACTTCTGGTAGATCATCTCATTCTCTTTGAGCTATTGATTACTTACTCTACTAAATTCAAAACTGACTTAGGCATCGGAGTGTTCCCTACTAGAACCCGAGCCTCTTCTCTTTTGCAGGTCTTCCCATGTAGCCACTGAGCCCTTAAGCACATGAGTCGAGCCTTGAGTCCGGAGGTCCACCTTGTCATCACCCCTAAACTCAAATTTTTCATAACTTTTAAACATAAGTAGCTAAGTCAGCAAAATCCTGTAGGCAAGTGAGGCATTTGCATGATGTAAATTCACAAAGTGTTTAAAATGAGTAAATAATGGGTATTTTTCTTTTATCTCTAAACCTTCAGCTTCTTCTCCCTAGTAAATTGAAATTCCTTTCTCAAATAAAAAAAATTTCCTAAATAAACTCATATTTTCTATCATGTTTTTCTACATAATTCATCTTTGTATTCTTCTTCTTCTTGAATCAAATTTTACCATTCAAAAACTTTTTACATTCTTCATTCAAGATGGATCTAACTTCATCTGAAACCTTAATTCCTAAATGCTATTACAGTAATGCAAACACGATTAGGGCTTTTTGGACTAAAACAAACCTTGAAAGAAGGTTTTTCAGTTGTTCTCAGTATGGGGTAAGTTGAAATTGAATATGATTATAAATTACGACAAAATTTTCAATTACATAATTGGAAGTTTTGTTTAAATGTTTTTTTTTTAATTTTTAGGGTGGTGAGGTTTCTAGCTTTTTCCTGTGGCTGGATCCACCCATGACTGATAATGCTAGGAACGTCATTGTTAGGCTACTGCAAAAAATCAACAATTTTGAAGAAAGAGAAAGTAGGCATGGAGTAGGCAAAGGTGTTTTCTGCTTGGGATTTTGGTTTCTGTTATGATTAGCAATTGGAAAGCCAATGTAATTTGATGTTGGTTTTTAGTGATTTATTATAGCTTGTAGTGTTGGACAAAATCTGCAGTAATCAAATATACAAATTTTAATTTTGGGTCTATATATGAAACTTGCTCCTTTGTAATGAAGTTGATTTTTTCAAGGAACCAATAGCATATTTTGGAAATTGATTGTTATTACTTATGATTTATTGTTTGTGTTTGTTGGTGTGGATTGTGGTTTGATATAATGCATATTGGTATAATGCATTTTGGATAAAATGCAGACTAATATTGTGATGCATATTGCAAATTGGCAATTCTATGATTGCGGAATGCTGGAATTCTATAGACTGTAATGAGCTATTAATAGTATAATATGGGTAATTGAGTTATTATGCAAATTGCAAATTATAAAATGGAATTCATTTAATCTAAGCAAATGATCTAATTTTGTTTGTATATTTTGTAAAAACTATAATCTCTAGAATTGCCACTAGAATAAAAAACAACATAATGTACTCTTAATAAAGCTTCAAAATTGAACCTTAAAACTAAAACCTACATATACACAATTGAACCAACTTATTAGAAACCATAAACCATAAAAAAACCTAAACTTGTTAGCATTTAAAACCTACACATTGCATTAAATTCAGCTTTTTGAACCAACATATTAGATACCAGAACAAACTAATATATTAAGCATTTAAATACCAATATACTCATTAAACCAACTTTTGTCAGCACGTATAAATATGTTTAAATAATATATGAAAAAACTAGAAACATAACCAACACTTACAAATACCTATGCTCAAATCTAATACTTACATCATCATCTCCAACGCTTACAAATCCACTTACTAAATGACTAAAATAGTAACTAATAGAAACACTATTGGTATTTAGCTCTTTTTTTGACCATCAACTGTTGTAGAGCTTGATTGTGATAGAATTACTTCTCCTGCAGCACTTCTTATGGTTTTTGGTAACAGCTTCTTGGTTTAGGGTTCTTGTTATCATAACACTCTTCTCTTAACTGAATACTAACTAAATAACAAAAATAATTGGATTAGGTATTTCTTACTCACCTTTTGCATATATGATACAATAATTAAGCCTGCTGCTATAACATCTCCTAACAATCTTGTCAGAAAATTTAGAAGATGCTACTCAGTAATTAACAATTCTATATCTGAATAGGTTAAACTTTTTAAAATATATCAACTAAAAATTTTGGTAGAGTTTTCTTTGTAATATTTACTGCCGAATTCTTCTCCAACTTAATATAATCTGCAAGAAAACACTTCAAACTTCCCCTCATTCATTCTCAAACTCCATCTAATCAATAATCAACCACAATCCAAATCAAATATCATATACTATATCAAACTGTATAAATTTATACAATCATTCTCCATAAGTTCCTAAATAAATATGAATCCCATCTAATATTTTTTTTTAATATTTACAAACCATAACTTAACTATTAAATATACAATTGTCATAAAATTAAATTATTGATATGTGAATTGTATTTATATATAGTATAAAATTCTTCAAAATGGACTTTTTTTTTTTTTACAATTGATCTTTGAAATCTTAAATCTTTAATTGTCAATTCTACTCCGATCCACCTTATGTGAATGTCAGAAAAATCTAACACGCTAAACATAATGTTTAGTGGTGCTTGTATATATATAATTTTCTATTTAATATTACAAGTAATTTATCACAATAATAAATTAAACATATTTAACTATTTACATTACCAATAGTTTTATTACCTTCTTAAGATAATATTGATGTTCAAATAACATAATCATTTATTTTTTAAGTATTTCGTCATGTTAATATTATTACTTAGACTTTTTTTTATTATCACATTCATGTAAATTAATACAATGATTATTATCTAATATGATAATACGATTAACATAATAAATTCATTATTATCTTACTTCACTTTGTAAAGTTCACGTTGTAAAGTTTGTAAAATCAATTTAGATTTTAGGGTTAATTTGAATAATTCATCATTTTATATCAACTAAATTTAAAGTTTGATAACTATTTTTTTCATTTCTAATTATCAAGCATATCTCGGTCAAAAACATTATCATAGCATAGAAAATAATATAACACCATTACACATGCAAATCATTAAAATCTAATAATATTATTATCCATGTGTTTCAATGCAAAATTAAATAACATTTTCATAATCATCCAAATTCATACAAAAACATCAAATCTTTAGTTCTCTAATATTTAGTTATCTTAAAAGTCTCGGTCTCATCACATTTCTTCCATAAACTTGTATTTATCTCATACAAAGTTAAAATTGTAAATTTAAATTAAATTTCTAATCCTTTTAGACCTTCATTTGAACATCCAATTATTTACTTTATTCAATTTTAAGTAATTTCATTATGCTTGAAATATCTTTATATATACATTAAATTATATTCTCACCTTTAGGCATGTGTTTCAATACATATTATAATATTATATTATCACAAAAAATTATATTATCATATATCATTTACACATAAAATTATATTATCATATATCATTTACATATCTAGCTTTCACATAGTATTAAAGTAACATTTCTTTTTCTTTTTTTAATCTTATATCTCACTTTATTCATGCATGGAAAGATTATTATACATGCATGTACTCACATTTCAGTAAATTTTACTTATTTCAATAAATTTTATTTATTTTAGTAAATTTCATTTAGTTCATAAATTCACTTATTTTAGTAAATTTCATTTATTTAAGTAAATATCACTCATTTTAATAGATTTCACTTGCTTTAATTTTCCTTATATACTGAGTTTCTAACCTTAGACTAGGGTAATGAATTCAGCAATGGCAAGTAAATATCTAATAATATATTAGTCAGTATGGTCGGTGGCCTAGTAGTGGCAAAATATCCAGTAATAGTAATGACATAAAGTGTCCAATAACAATATTGACAACCACTCTCTGGCTAATTATTCAATCTGATAATTAGGTTTATAACCGATATAATTCGAGCTTTCTTAATTTCAGTCAATTTCACAATTGATAATAATAATTTTGCTTAATGTATACCTTATGTACATTTCCTCTTTAAAACCATCTTCTTCTTAAATTCATATTTATATTATTTCTTTCTCTCTAATTAATTGGCAAACGGTAATAATTTAATTTATTAAATATATTCATATATAATTTATACATTATCTTAAATCACCAAGTGATATTGCTGTCAGGTATACAATAGTTATATAATTTGTATATCTAAAAACTGTTTACTAAATTTAACTGCTATAACTTATTTGATTATTCATTTCTTTTTCTCACCAACTAATATATATTTCATACTTTAATAATAGAAATAAATAAAATATATTTCTATTACTTATAAATAAATATATCAATTAATCTTTAATTATCAATTATACTATAAATATTCATTTTGTTCCATAATCCTAAAATCTCCCATAACCCTAAAATTCAATACTTGAATAATTCAACAATTCTTTTGGACATAATTTAAAGTTAAAAACTATAAAAACATACTTAGTGTCATTCATAATTAGATCTATAATATATTTCTTTTGCAAAAGGGTTTCATATTTCAACTATTTTCAATTTGTTTCATAATCAATTACTTTCACAAGATAATCCATAAATAATTATTTTTATTAATTACTCCATGATCAATTATTTCCACTAATCAATCCATAACCAATTATTATTCCAAATGATCAATTATTTTCACAATTTAATCCATAATCAAATATTTTCATAAACAAATCTATAATCAATTATTTTCACAAGTTATCTCTAATCATTTATTTTCATATATTAGCCCAAAATCAATTATTGTCACAAATTAGTTTATAATCAGTTATTATTATAAATTAATCCATAAGCAATAGTTATTACAAATAATCAATTATTTTCGCAAATATAAAGTCAATTTTGCTAAAAAAATTCCTTAAAAAGAAACTCATCTTTTCCTTTCCAATCAATTGTTTCTCAAACTTTAACAATACATTTAAATAAACTCTTCTTTAATTAAAACTAAATATATTTTATTTTAAAACATATTCATCAAATATATTATAAGTAATTACTTTTCTTCCAAAACCCTAAACTTTCCCATAACCCTAAACTTTCCAAAACCCTAATTTGTTTCATAACCCTAATCAACACTTAACTAATTCAATAACTGATTTAAACATAATTTTATTTAAAAACCAATAAATACACTCTTTATATATTGTAAAAATAACTTTATTCTCAAGAAGTAAAGCACCATACTCATCATCATCACAAATCATTCAATATATAAATTCTTTCACAAATAACTATACTTTATCAAATCACGATCATCTTTAAATAATTAAAATCAAGATTATTTCATTTAATAGCAAAAAAAATAGTATACAAGCCCAAACCTTTTTCAAACTAGCTCTTCCATCTCACCTCCTCTCAATCCTTTGATTCTATGATGGTTTCTTGAGAAATCACTCATAAAGTATCTAAATCCTCTCAAAACCCTAATCAGTTTTAAAGAATATATGGGTTTTAAGTAAAGTTTGGAAGAAGAAGAAGAAGAAGAAAAGAAGGAGATGGTGGTAGTGAAAAGGGAAATTTGGCCAAGGGAGAAGAAGTGGATGGCAAAGTGTAGAAACTGTGCATGAAAACAAACATATAGCTTATAAAACTTGAAATTTCCTTCTCCATTTTCGAGCTTTTCTCTTTTATAAAATAGGTAGTACAACTATTAAATCTTAGAACCCCATTCACATAATTATATAACAAACTAAACTCCATCCTATAATCACTCATTATTTTAGTTAGCACTATTAACTTGGTCCTTTTACAAATAGTCAAGCCCACTTTAACCTTTAGCTCAATCTTGCATAACTTTTGAATTTCCCTAATCTTTATCTCAGGTTGAGATACAATTCTTACTTGAAAATGCTTTGCAATATATGTTGAATTATATTATCTATTCTTATTAATTCTATAACATTTATGCCTTGGTTTATAAGTCTTCAAAATAAAATTATTGTTGTCCCTATCGATTGCACTATAAATTAATCATATGCAGTATGGTTTCTGACATTTTGCTCTAATCCTACCTTTCTCATTCAGTCTCAAATGAATTGAGATATCTTTATAATAGCATACTTTGCCAAAGCCTTCCTAAACTGATTAGCATTCCCAAAAATCATGTGAAGCTCAAACATTGGCTACTTAGCTATTCTATCAAAGTGAATTGACTTGCTTTCTTTCTTTGGAACCACATCTTCATCTACACTTTCAGGATTTGAACTGTTTATGCGGTGCTCATCTCCTCTAATTTTCCAGCATATCTATCCCCACCAATATCATGGTTTTCAAAACTTTCATCATCTCTTATCTCACCAAAATTAATTTCAACAAAAAATGAGTATCTGACAGGTATAAGTCTAGATGCTCCAACCTATAGGATCACTAATATGACAAAAATGGAGACAAGAGGCCCTCAACTTAGTGAATCATAACTTTAACATGCAGCTAGGTAGGATAACCAATAAAACATTATGCATAGAGGCACATACATTAATGAGTGAGTAATATCCATGAAACAAATAATCAAGTGAAAATCAAATTAGAGGTAACAAATTAGAATTCAAATGACTGTTAAGTACATAAATCATATTCAGTTAATAAAATATATTAGCAGCATAGATCAACATATATAAACATATGTATTGTGATATTCAGGATAGAATAACTATTGGTCGTAAACAAAACAATTATAAGTGGTAAATTTAGGAGAGTAACTTCTCTCTTTTGTGCATCACCCAGTATACACTGTCTAATGGTTTAACCCCATTAGAGTTGGGCCATGCCACAATATTAGAGACCAATAAAAATAGCTCAACAATCAATCTCAATAGAAGAATCAGAAATGATTTGTTAAATAATACATGGAAATCAAAAGCAAAGGGCTTTCCAATAACAAGAAATACAATCCAAGCTAGCAAAATTGGGGCATTAATGAAAATATAGATATTATTTAACACAAGTTAAACAATGTAGTTCAGAACAGAAAAATAAGTTAGAAATTATATCAGATTATCACTAACCTGTAGCCTCTAGTGGTGCTTTACCTTTCAAGCCAAAAGACTCTTCTATTTATTTTCTTTCTATATTATACATTAATATACATATCATTGTTATATCATATCACAAAATTCTGTCCTTGTTATGCCATTGATTTAGGTTATTATAATACTCGATTACTTAATTATTAAGAAGCTTTATTTTATCCTATTTTATACTTCCATTTACTATAACACTAACTCACTATTAGGTGTGGTTATATTCTTATTTACAATTCTTTAGTTAATTTACCATTAATATTTGAGTTAATAGTAAATCAATCCTTTGAAATTTACATGTTAATATAAGAAAACCATAAATTAGAATTATTCCTATAAATTAGAACTATTACCAAGCCATGACACATGCTTTTTGATTTTTCAAATTTTTAATCTTTTTTAATCATAACCTAGATTCTTCCTTACGGCTACCTATCAATATGATTATGATTATGTCTCCTAAATTTCATCTTTTCCCTACACGTTACTTAAGTTGGCATTATAACTTGACAAATTTGACAATTCTATTTTGTTATCCTAATAACTTACAAATGGAGTAAAACGTGTCCTTGTGTGTGTTATAACTTTATTAAATAAAATTTCAAATTGTTTTGTAAACAAATGCATTTGTACCGAAGTGTTTAAACTCTAATCAATTATAAAATTTGACTCTAATTATTTAAATTAACTTCTAGTTATAGTTTAGGTTAACTTCATATAACTTTCTTAACTTTTGATAATTAATCTAACATTTAGTCTCTAATGAAAATTTTAAATTTTGGCTTAATAAAATTTGATTCTTATCGGTTATCAATTTAATTCCCAACTATAACTTTATCTCTTGGTTTAATTTTTATCAGAAAATTAACTTGAGAAATTCTACCCATTTATGTTCATAATCCAACTTATCTAGACTATAAGCTCTATAATATTTATTTTTAGGAAGGGTATTACACTACCACTCTTAGCCTCACCAATTGTTTTTTCTCTAATAACATTATCTTCAATTGCCTTAGATTCCCTCTCATTGTTTATTGCTCCAATTACTCTATTAACCTCATTGTCTTTTTCACCGGCATGGTTATTTTGGTTTGGGCTGACTTTAATTGCACTTAGCTGTTGACCCTTCATGTTCCATATATATATATGTGTATATGTATGTATGAAGTATTTCCCTATCTTTTTTCACATTGTTAATAAGATTTAGTATAATTCTGTCACTACCTAGGGACACAGACTCATTATTTGATAACTTTTCCTTATAGTGAAATTCACCCTTACCTGTATATCCTAAATCATTTGCATATCCCCAAACCTCTAATAGTGATAATAAATCAGTATTAATATCAAATATAACTTCTTTAGAATGCCTCTCATCACTAAGTTCTTTACCATTAACAAATCTACCACCATGATGTAAAATTAAGTCCACACTGTAAAAAGAAAAAAATATCATTAATATTTACAATTTGACCAACAATACACAAAAGTTTCAAATTGGATGTAACATTGGACCATTTAGAGTAACATGCATTTTGAGGACTATTTATAGCAAAATGCATTTTGAGAAAAAAAAAAAAAAGAAGACCAAGTTTGAAAAAAGAAAGAACACCAACCAACCCATCCTTCTATTATTTGCTTCTCCCAAAGCCTCAAATAAGAAAATATATTCTATAGTTGAAGCTCAACCACCTGAAGTCCTGCTTCTTCAATAGGAGTAGAAAAATGTATGCTTTCACTTTTTTTCTTTAACGAAATCAACAATATACTTCATTATAATGTGTATTGATTAGAATATAGGGATCTGATTAGAATTAATGGATTTGATTTTTAGGTTTTTATTATGGAAAAGAAATTGGATTAAGAGAGAGGGATAGAGACGGGTAGAAGCAAACTTTTTTTTCCTTTAATTAACAGGAGTAATTATTTCTTAATTTAAAATTCCACGTAAGTATGAATGTATTACATGCATTTGCTTTCAGTTGATTTGTATTTAAAAGCTACGAAAAAAGTTGAGTTTCAGGGACTAGTTGGTAAAAATCAAAGTTAAAGAGATAAAGTGATTAAATGCTATAAGTTCAGAGAGTTATATATATATTTGGCCAAATTAATTTCTTAGATAGCCTAATATATGTCTGAAATTATTTGGGATTTTTAATTATATTTATACTTTAATGTAGTGGATTAAGCATCTACCTCATAATTTAGGAAATCAAAAATTTAAATATCTATAAATTTATTTTTTTTAGTTTTAAAGTATACAAAATTATTTAAATATTTTTAAAAGAAAATTATGTACCTTATCGTATTTTTAATTTTTTTTTTATTTTTACCATGTTTTTTAGTCATTTTATAAAAATTTATAATAAAATTATAAAAATTATCATTGTGAGAATTTTAATGTGGAAATTAACATATATCCAATTTCATTATATTCAAGAAAAAATTACGGATACATATCGTTCAAAGATTATAAACCATAATTGAATTGAGAATCCCCTTTGACGTAAACCTTAATTCTTTGACACACTTCTTCCCTCTATCAATCTATAATGCATAGAGTTTTTGAAACTTAAATTGATGGAAAAAACTAAATAAGGGGTTTTTGTGCTCTATTATTAATAAGAAAAAAAGGGCTAAAAATATTGTTCAACAAAAACTGAACATAATAACTGTTTCAATTTATTTATTATTTATTATAATTTTTAAAGTTACCTGCTCCATCAAGGCATTCTTTCGTCTCTTAATAAATGCTTATCTATTATTTGTGAACATAATTTCAGTTGGCTATAACCATTATAAGTAGATAAGTAAAAATAAAAATATTAAATTAGCGTACCATTCACTTAATTAACGTGTAATTAACATTCTCTCAGCCCACTAAATCGATTATGAAAACTATATCAAAATATATTTGTTGAACTTAACAAAGGAATTTGACACATGATCACAAATTTTGACAAAATTAGCCAACATGTTCAAAGTACTATACTGTATTATTGAAATAAGCTTATATTAATGCCTAGGATGTATAAGTTATTCATAATATTCATCTGAGTAATTCTTGTATGGAGGATACTACATACTGGAAATCCTAAAAAAAGGAATTTATAAGGTTAAATTGGGGCATCATATTGCTTGTAATGTGGAAGACACAACTTGGGGTAGCCTAACTTAGGAAAATTTGTGTAAGCGACAAGTTTAGAAGATCAGAGTTTCCTTGAGAATTAAGAATTTCATATGGAGACTCTAAACAAATTGTTTACCAACCAAAGACAATTTATAATAGAAGGGCATTTGCTTAGAAAATATTTGCCCCATATGTAATGCGGAATCAAAATCGATTACCCATATTTTTCTAAGCTGTCCTTTCACGAAAGAGTGTTGGATTCAAAGCAACTTAGATATCAATCTTAGCCATGGGCAAGATATATGTGAATGGTTTTCTAGTGTCTATGATAAGGCATATTAGGATTACATGCTTTAGATTATATATGTTCTTCATGGGATCTAGTGGAGTAGAAATAATTTAATATGGAAGGACAAGTATCTAAAACTTGTTCACAAGAAGAAAAGTGCTTTTGGAAGTATAGATGAGTGGAGAAACGTGAATGTAAACTTATGTGCAGAGAATAGAAGGAACACTCAGGAGGATAGTTAGGTGAAGTCTCCTATAGATGTACTTAAAATGAACATAGATGGGGACATGTCCACAATGGAAGGAAAATATGGTTTAGGCATGATTATCAGAGATAGTGGTATAGGATGGTAATATGCAGAAATTAGTTAGTTAAGGGTATGATGGATCCACCTATTGTTAAAACATTTGCTCTTCATGAAGCCCTTGAATGGTATCTATAAATGAATCTTAGTAAAATAAAAGTGTAATTCAATTTGTTGTTAGTGGTTTTAGTTATTAATAAAGCAGAGATGGATCAACCCTATCTAGAGGTGTCATCTAAGATTGCATCAAGCTATTATGTTAGTCTACTTTTCTTCACTCAAATAGATCAACATATAAGCAAATGAAGGGGCTCATCTTTTAGGTAAGAACTCTCTAATTTACTCTTAAGTTGTTTCTTGGATGAATGTCCCAAAATTTCTATCTGATGTACTAGTTTTTTTTTTTATTTTTAGTAGTAATACTACTCATTTTTCTTTTTGAAAAAATGATTAGATTATAAATACAAGTCATAGTTGTTACATGACTTCAGTTCCATATTTCATTCTATGTGCTACACATTAATAACCTTTGCGAACTTAGTCCATCAAGCCAAAACAACATTGCACCACTTGCTAGCATAAAGATAAAACTTGAGGTAGACTTTAAGCTATCGAGACAATCACCATATTTTAAATCTAAACATATAATAACCTCTAATAGTTCTTATCTTTTATATGTGAGCATATAATTCTTTATCCCTTGGAAGTACTTCATAACTTTCTTTACTGATTCCTAGTGTGTAACACCCTTATACCCAATATATGTACACTACATACTCCTAACATATGTAATATACAAATAAATGATACAAGAATGTCACAACCCATTTAACAGAACAACCCTTCACTTATAAAATATGTATAATCTTAAAACATTCAAATGATATCATATAAATAATAGATGAAATATTACTTGCTAAAACATATATGTTTACTTCATTACCAAAAGGTTTACCTAAAACATTTTCGATAGTTTACGGAATATACATATTTATATACATCAAAATCAATATGTACAAAAATATAAAATATATACATGTTGGCAGTTTGTCTCTGATCTTGATGTCCAACAATCAACTCTACACTCAAGGTCTCAAGCCTAAACTCGACTCGGTCTAGATGAACTCTCTGGCTCAACCGGATTTACCTTGTCACCTGCACGATGAATCACAATCGCGCTAAGCCAAAAGCTTAGTGGTACAAACTTTGATAATAATATAGTTCAAATATAATGCCAATGCGCAACATATAAGGATATTATATCTCATAGCATTATATCATTATATCTTCACAGTGATGCCCAGAGTCTAGCCCGTAGGCAAATCATAGGCATGCCTCCAAACTCAGAACTCTGAAAATTGAATAACATACTAGGCACACAAATTATTCTTATTTCTCATTTATATTGATATTAATTCATTATATTATGTTTCCATATATCTCATTTCATTATCGAATCATTTCTCATTTTCTCATGATCACATTAGACACAACGCCTCAAATATGTCACTTATATCAATATAGTCATTACCAATGACTTTACATACCATCTTTAATGTACACAAAACAATTTGCATTATCCTTACATTTTGGATCATTAACATATTTTTCACCAAGCCCACATTATACATAATGCATTTATGACATTATACAAATCATATCATATTATTCATGTACCAATCATGCAGTAACTTAACACATATTTCCAACCAAATGTGTTAATTCCCAATTTCATGTAAATATAAAAAATTATTCAAAGTTTGTACTTACCTCTAAAAACAACAAACACCACTTCCAACCTCCTCTTCCAAGATATCCCTCAACACTTGGATTAGGGTAGCTCAAGTCTCTTCAAAGCCGAAACTAAATGTGATTATAAATAATTATTAAGTGATACACTTTTAGATATAAACAAAACCTCTCAACACAAGAAAAATAAGAAAAAGAATTATCTAGGGCAAACTCTACACATGACACGCTCAACAACACGGGCGTGTCAATGACCGTGCTCTAAACCCACAACACAGAAGCTTTGACAAGCTCAGTGACATGGGCGTGTCACTGCACATGTAAAAGCTACAACAACACAGTAGCTATGACACGCTTAGTGACATGGGCGTGTCACTACTCGTGTCAATTCTATAACAATAAAGTAGCTATGACGCGCTTAGTGACATGGGCATGTCATTGCACGTATAAAAACTACAACAACACAGTAGTTATGACACGCTTAGTGATATGGGCGTGTCACTGTTCGTGTCACTAACATCAAAAATAGATTTATCGACTCGCCCAAAGGAATGGCCGTGCCACAGGGCGTGTCAGGCCAAAAATCCTGATATCCACACAATATTACCACATCCAACTATTATCTTTCTTTACCCTTTTTAACTCCACACAAAATCAACCAAATCCATCATTATAACACATAATGCTTGTGTAAACATTAAAACAACTCAATTACAAGCAAAAATACACAATCACAACAATGACTTCTCAACTCAAAAGTTACACAACCTAAAACTCTTATTCTCTTCACCAAACTTAACCCTTTTCTTCATCCAACCCCAAACTTCATAGTTAACTAAATAAAAGAACTTTAAACATACCAAAATCAACCATGAACACAAACTACAACAAATATCCAATTCACACAAATACAACTTCCAAAAAAAATCAAAGAAACAAGTTGGAAACTTATCAAATATGAAGAAAATTATTAAAACTCCAACTTGAATACTTGAAACCCTTCAATTACTTGAGTTAACAAGAAGCAACTTCTGTCTTTCCTTTGACAATGATGATCGACTTCAATGGAGAAAGAAGAAGATGAAAATAGTGATCATCAACTCCACTACTAACCAATTCTCTTTTAACCACATGAATTTCCTCTTTTAATCTCCACCTAGTATATTTATTATTATTTAATTAATATCAAATATCATCTTCCACTATCCATTAATTAACATTTATTTAAATAATTAAAATATCATTTGACCAAGCTAAAATGTTGACTTGTATATGATATGTATATCTTCATATATACATCATATACACACTTCCCTTTCTCTTTTCTTTTTACTTAATTATATATGTATACTTTTAAATCATTTATTAAATTTTTCAAAAATTAATATTTTCAAAATTTTGGGATATTACATAGTGTTTGATTCCTAAATCATTTTAGTATTTTCCAAACATACCAATAGCATAACTGATATCTAGTCTAGTACAAGTTTTAGAATACATCAAACCCTTTGTATGAGAGAGATTTTCACCTACTCCCATGTGGAATGATTCTTATGACTTTGGCACTGTTAGGCTCAAGGCCTCAAGGAACACGAGCCTAAACTCGAAGAATTTGGAGTCACCACTCGGATGGGCTGAAAAAAATAGAAAGGGGTGGATGACTTGATTCCTAAGGAATCCCCAACCCCTTTATTGAGTTTGAAAAGTTAGGTACACATGGGAAATGTGAGTATGGCCCAGCACTCCCATAACGCCCGGTTCATTATAACCAATCGCCTTTCTAGGTCTAAATATTTTTAAATTCTTATATTATTATGACATTATCCATATTACTTGCAATTATTGAAAAATAAATAACCATCATATTATAAATCAAAATAACCAAACAAAATGGGCACCCATTCGAAATGAAAACATGCCCTTATAATGTTCGACGTCCAAAATACAAGCAAATAAAATAGGTCACCTACCAATTGGTGGAAACATGTCCTTTATAATGTCCCAAAATCCATAAAATAAATTAAATTACAAAACCTAATAAGGCACCCACGAGTGAAAATATGCCTTTTACATCATCCTCCAAATCCAAGCAATTAAGCAAATATAATTGAACCATTAAATCATCCATCAATAATTAACAAAATAAAATCAAAGCTCATCATCTATCATAAGTAAATAATGACAAATCAAATAATCAAATATAGGGTTTAATCTTAAATTTGGCATTAATAATGTGAAATTAAGGTTTTACATATGTAAATTAGAGTTTTGATAATAAGATTAGGGTTTTAATAGGTTTTTGTGAAATTAAATCAATTAAACAAAAAAAAACATACAAGACTAAATAGTGAAGATAATTAATTAAATTAAATAGAACCAGTCAAAGAAAATCATAGCAGCATTGTTGGCTCCACCAAGTTAAATTTAGTGAATCAAGCTCGATTGTTTAAAGTGTTGGAAAGACTGAATCAATGAAGGTTCTTGGCTACTGCTAAAAATAATCCAAAGATTATTTGATGATTGTTCTCGGTTTGATGTTTTGTTTGCACTATATTGATTATGTGTTCTTTTTTGGTTTCATGCTCTTGATTGCTTTTCTTGCTTTTATTTTCCGAAAGTGGATGTTGTCGTTCTCCAATTGTCCCTCCAATCTATGTATTTATAGGCTCCTCTTAGGTTTAAATAGATTTACCAATCTTAACCCTATCCGAATCCTTCTTAATTTATGATCCTAAAACTGTTCATGTCGAATTCGGCCAACTGCTCATGTCGAATTGGAAATGGTCCAATTCAATATGAGCAAACTGCTCATGTTGAATTGGGCTATCCAATTCGGCTCATACAAAATTAAAACCCAGCCAAAACAATTTTGATTTTGGATCAGAACTATTCCAACTTTTAAAAATTGAACTGGCTTAATTTGGGCCTTTAAGATTGAAACCAAACTTGATTAAACCTTTTTAATTAGAACAAAATTTATACTGAGCCAAAATTAAGGGTCTATAGTTTTACCCTATAACACCCTTATATCATATATATATATATATAATATACACCTAGTATATGTAAAATATATATATATATGGTATAAAAATATCACAAACCAATTTCATAAAAAAATTTCACTTTACCAAATCAAAATCTCAAATAATTTGAAATGTATATTTAAATAATAAATAAAATATTCTTTATAGATTATAAGTTCCAAAATAAGCATTTTTATATAAAAATCGCTAGAAAAAATTTGCTAGAGTTTTGTCTGTAATTTGGACAATTCCAAAATTCAATAAACTCAACCATCATAAAACAAACACTCCCAATAAAATCAAAACATCGTTTCACCAATATTTCTCAATTTCTCCATATTTTCTCAAAATATTTATACATAGATATATATATCAACAACACATATAAAACCCATTTTAAACAAATTATTCAAAATATTCTTTATAATTTACAATATATACTTCAAAAACATAACATAATATACATAATATCAAAATGCACAATAATACCAAATATGTATATGTTGGCAAATGGCTCTGACCATGATGTACCCAAAAAGACTTCAAGCTCAATAAACACAAGCCTAGACCCTACCAGGTCGAGTAGAAATCTCCAACTTTACTAGATCGCCCCTATCACCTGCGCGAATAATTACAATTGTGCTAAGCTAAAAGCTTAGCAGTACAAACTTTAATAATAATAAAAGTGTAAAACAATGCCAATACAAAATGCTTTTATATATCATGTCACAATGTGTCATATAATTTCATTTTAAAACATATTCTTCAATCATTTTACCATTCACATAAGCACAAACCCAAGCATGGGCCCAAAGGATCTAGTATGTCATTCAAATTTCAGAGTTACTGTTTTGGTCCAAATTGACATCAAGTGTTTAGCCTCGAAGATAAATCATAGTAATGCTCAAAAGCTAGCCCCGAAGGCAAATCACATCACATTGACGCCAAGTCTCTAGTCTCGAAGGCAAATCAAAGTATTTCTCAAAAGCTAGCCCCGAAGAAAAATAATGAGGATAACCTCATAGGCATGCCGCCAAACACAAAACTCTGAAAATTGAATAACATGCTAGGCACACAATTATTTCATATTTTTCATTATCAATTTCTTTCTCATTTTCCCATAATCGACTAGGCACATTGCCTCTTTTCTCATTATCAATTAGGCATATTGCCTCTTTTCTTATTATCAACTAGACACATTGCCTCATTTTCTCATTATTCTCAATGTCATTTCATTCCAATTTATCACATTTCATCATATCTCAATGTATACACATTTCTCATAAAAAACACATCACCCAAATATTTTGGGTTATTTTCACATAATTCATATAAATCACATTTTATGCAATTTAGCCTTTAACAATGGCTTTTTACAGTGCATATAATGCATACACAATAAGTCACATATCATAGCACATTATTCATGAATAATCAATGCATCAATTAGCTTAACATATTTTTCTAACCAAAATGTGTTAAGCCCAAATGTAATTCAATTACGCCACATTAATCAAGAGTTTGTACATACCTTAATGAGCACTCAAAAGTAAGCTCAAAATCGACCTCCAACCTTCACTTTCAAGTTGCCCTTCAACACTAAGATTGGGCGAATCAACACTTCTTAATTCTTATACCAAATGTGATCAAATATAATTATTTAATATCATATTCTAAGGCATTTCAAGTACCAAACCTTAATTAAATACCACTTTAATTAAAATCCCAAAATTAGGCGTAACCTTTCTTTAACTTAGAAAAACTATATTAAACCATTCAAATTGGTGTTTTAAGTTTATTTATATCATTATAAACATATTTTAACATGTTTAAATCAATTATATTAAATAAACAAATGTTTTTGTTCAAAATCCTAAAATGGCATAACCTTCACCATTAAAGGTTCTCCATTGCAACTCAATCCAATTATCATTTCAATCTTATTTCCATCACTTATATCATTAAAGAACATGATTTAAGCATTACAATCTAATAATTAATCATTCTTTGAAAATTCACTTTTCTAAAATTCTAAATCAACACTACTTCATCCAATCTCTATCTAAACTTAACCAAATACATCATTTGACTTTAAAATTCATGTTTATGCATCAAAATAACACATTTAGAATCAAATTTCATAATTAAATCATATGAATTAAAAAATTCAAAAGTTTCATAACCCTAAATTTTCTCTCTTAATCAAACTTCACTCAAACTTAACCATTTCTTCAATCCAACTTAAAAATCATTATTAGCTACTTAAAATAATCTCATTCATACCCAATTAAGCAATTAAATATCATTTTCTCTCACTAGCAATCCAAACATAATTAAAAAAAAAAAAAGAAAACTAAGCTTTAGAGAATATGTACTTACTTGAATCTTGATTTTTCTTTAAAATTCCTTTTAAACCTTTGATTTCCTAATTAATTTGGAGTATATAGAAATAATTCACTCTCTATCACTTTCTAAATGGAACTCTCGGCCATGGCTAGAAAGGGAAGAAGAAGAAGCCCATTTTATGTATTTTTTCACTTTTCCTATCCATATATATTAAATTAATTAAATTATTTATTTTAATTCTCCACCAAGCATTCCATCTTTGATTTTTTTTTCTCTTTATTTATTTATTTATTTTCATCTTTCCCATCCATAAATATCTATATATATAAATATTTATATCCAATTTATATCTTGTATATATTTTAAGTATATGTATATGTCATTTATACATTACATATATTTCTCATATATCATTATGTACATATATAATGTATATACTATATATGTATAATGTATATTAAATATATTTAAATACTTATATGCACATATAATGTGTATCTCATATACACATCAAACATACCTTATATGTATTATATATATTATATTTAATTAATTAAATAATAAAAAATCATAAATTACATATTCTATTCATATATAATTTATTTTTAAATTATTTAAATCATTTTAATTTTCAAAGTATATTTACCATATTGCCACTTGACATTTAGTTGATTTTTATATATTTTATGTATATTTCATGTATATTTCACATATATATTCCATATTCTCACTTCTAAACCTTTTATTTCCCATTTAAATAATTTATTTAGTTTATCCAATTTAATTTTAATTTATTTTATTTAATTTCAAAAAAAAATAGGGATGTTAAAATTCTCTCCCCCTAAAGAAAATTTCGTTCTCGAAATTATCCATTACCGTAATAAATCATCTAAATTAAAATATAATCTTAAAATCTCTTATGACATTAATCATCTCATCAAATCATTATTTTATCAAATTATATAATTTCTACTTTCTCCCCTTAGGATCATTCTCAATTATCTTTTCATAATTTCATAACACATCGTTATACTTTCTATTTAATCAAACAATCACAATAGATTATCATATGTTTAACCGAATTGTCATTAGACAAAATTAATTCATCTCTTTAGTATATAAGCACCACACATCTATTACACTCAAGATATTTGATCACTTCATTATTTTAAAAAAATATATTCTCATAATCTTAAATATAAAGGTTAATAACTTATACCATAACTCTGACTATTCAGTCATCACATTCATTTCCAAAATTATATCTCTGTTTAATTACCACATTACTTATATTTATGAATAGTTATTTGTAAAAACCACAAATAACAACTCCCAATTCTAATTAATAAGTCTTAACACAATAATTTTGCACATCTCCACTTTGATCCTACTCTTTATACAATTACCACATATTAATTTAATATTATCATTATACAACAATAAAATCTTTCCTTATTAAGATTCATTCCCACAGGTTATTCATCAACTCAACATATATATATATATATATATATTCATTCCAATTATACTATAACTAATATTTTTCTCTTATAATCATTTGCAAGTAATATAACTTAGCTCCTTTCATATGCATATACATATCGGAACACTGCATTATACACATTACCATATATCTTTCATACTCTTAATACAACTACATACATTAAATTTCAATAATTACTTATAAACTTATTGCATTCCAGATCAATTGATTTAACTATTATAATATGACCATCACAACCTTATTCTATTCTAACTAACCTTTAGCCTATTTTAAATTCATCAATCTATTTCAATTCATGACCTAATTCTATTAGGTCAAACTTATTCTCAAATCTTAATTCTCTTCGAATTCATCATTACTGATAAAATTCATTTCTCCTAGTCTCATTCACTTGCGTCATTTTCATTAACTTATTCATTTTACACCATTTTCAAACACATTCAATATAACTCTTACTCACATTTCATAATTCTTCTCATTTACCATTTTCTCACATTTCTTATAGTTACTATATTTACAAAATCACTTTCCTTACAAATCTTTTATAGCTCATCATATTCTCACAATTCTCTTCTGTTTTCACACTATCTATGGTCATAAATAAATTTCTAGCATAAGGTTATGAGTCCAACTATACCAACCACAAATTTTTCTTATATCTCATGAAACAAAACTATCAATTTCACTAAATATATTTTACAGTTGTATCATCTTAAGCCCATGTCTGTATGTTACAAATAAACACCGCCTTTACTATAATTCTTTCTCAAACAGCTCTTATCTCGATATTACGCCCAAGTCTCAGTGGTCACACACCCATGACATTTCAAAATTACATATTTGCTCTTTAAACTCTTACTACATGAAGAGTTAATACATATCAATTCTGCTTAAAACAATTTACCCTTATCCAATTTTAAAATTCATTTACCAATAATTACTAATTATATCTCAATTTATCTAATAATTTTTTACAAATTTCTCCTCTTAAATCAAATAAATAATTATATAGGATTACAAATATACAATAATACTTCACTAACACTTTTTTTTTTTACATCTTTAAGTGATCAACTCAATACTTGATCACTTTCACATTACATCACATTGTCACAATTTTTAGGTGATTAACTTTATCATGATCACCTTCACCTCACAAATTCATATTATTTGACATTTTAAACATTTCCCATATTTTTAAATCATTCACATACACATCCATAAGTCACACTCATAATGTGACTTACTTTTCACATTTTTCTTACATATCATAATAGTATCCATATTGGACAACTTACCACACATATCATATACATGTATACACACAATCACACACTTATACTCAATTCCTCATTTACACACAATCTATATAAATTTAACATTTACCACATTTCATAGAATATTATCATTTCTTATTCTTATAACATTATTTAGGTCATTTCCCATTTTTTCCATCTTATATATTAAATAAATTATCCTCATTCATTTTTTTTATCACACTTTACATAAATATTAATCACATTTTCAATGTGACTTCTCTCTCACATTTTCATATATTTATCGTACTCTTCATATTCATTTTCATCATTAACAATCAAATTACCTAGTGAAACTCATTTTCACTTTCTTAACCATTCCTCTTTATTTCATATCCATTTTTTATACTATCAACTATATTACACATTACATGATACTTTCATAAATAATATTACTCATTCAAAATTACTCACATGCTCATTAAACATTAAACCATCAATATCTAAGCAATCCTCATCAAAATTCTCTTATAACTCTAAATTTCTAACTTACTACTGTACTTAAACTTCATTCTATTAATTTTATTTTTAACAGTTAACTTTATAAACATTATCTATATATTAATATAACATCAAAACACATCACTTTCATAATTATAGAAACCCATTTCAAAAATTTAAATTTTACATAATGCAACCAACAACATGAACTTCACCAAATCTCATCCATTACACATTCCCAATCTTAAGATAATAACATTTACTTTTAAACAACACTAATTAACATCATCTATTTAGATACCCTAATTTTACATACTCAAACCCTAAATCATGCATCATTTTTTCATAATAAACAATTCGCTATCACATACAATTTATCTCTTTGATTTTTTTAATTATGAATTATTTGTTCTAAATTATTAAAAGCTCCATATTTCTTATTCATACTTTTACCCATCTATATATAAATTTTCATAATTTTTCTCATTTATTTGTCGCATAAAATTAATTTATTACTCACTTACACAAAGCTGCATGACTTCCTTAGTTTCATGTCAATCTCATTTTCAATTTTTATATTCCTTACCAATTCTTTATAAACACTTGTAAAATTTTAACTATGTGTACTTGACATATTTATGGACATATATTTAAAATTTTAGATTTTTTCAAGTTGATTTACTATATTTAAAAATTAAGTCTTCCAAACCTGCAGAATCTGTCTCTTTAATAATTCCTATGGCAGCACCTGGTTATCCATTTTTTTTAGGTATCAAATCTTAATAACAAATCATGAAATTTTAACCACATGTTCTAGGAATACATATCATATGGTGTGTAAATTTTAAGATTTTTATGGGTTGGTTTTCCATAGTTTCTAAATATGTTTCTCAATTTCTACAAATTTTGAGTTTCTAGAACTGCTCTAACAATCTATATTCTTCTATTTTTCTTAATTAGTGATCCATCTTTAAAAAAATGAAAATTTAAAATTTAGATTATAACATATAGAAAAAGTTTCCATTAAAATTTGAAACTCATCCAATATTCCTAGATTTGTCCAAAAATTCAAAAAATATCACTTTGCAGCTCACATATAGAATTTTCTGTAACTATCATGCTCATCTCTCAAACTTTTTATTTCATATCCTAAATCATTTCCTAAATTATTTTTTTTAATTTCACTTATTTATCAATTGAATTAGTTATGAATCTTAATTTCAAATAAAAGTTCTAAAAATTCTTAGTCCATAATCTTCAGAATGATGCTTCTACTGCACCACTTTGATCTATATAACTCAGATGCCATCTCAACTCATATCTATTACATCGAACGGACATTGCCACATTAGAGATCAGATAAAATGTCAGTGCCAATTCATATATCACCATTTAAAACCATATTTAAAACCCACTTTTCCTTCTCTAAAAACCCACCTAGGTTGAGAACCTCAAACCTAAGCTCTGATACCAAAATAAATATAATACCCTTATACCCTTTATACGTATAATATATATACCAGTATATATAAAATATGCATATATGGTACAAAAATGTCATAATCCGACTTCATAAAAAATTTTTACTCTACCAAATCAAAATCTCAAATATTTTGAAATGTATATTTAAATAATAAATAAAATATTCTTTATAGATTATAGGTTCCAAAATAAGCATTTTACATAAAAATCTTTGAAAAAATTTTGCTAGAGTTTTATTTGTAATTTGGATAATTTCAAACTTTAATAAACTCAACCTGCATAAAACAAACACTCCCAATAAAATCAAATCACCATTTCACCAATATTTCTTAATTTCTTCATATTTTCTCAAAATATTTATGCATAGATATATATATCAACAACACATAAAAAATTCCATTTAAAAAAAATCTAAAATATTCTTTACAATTTACAATATATACTTACAAAAATATAATATAGTATACATAATATCAAAATGTACTATAATATAAAATATATATATGCTGACAAATGGTTCTGATCTTGATGTACAGAAAAATACTTCAAGTTCAATAAACACAAGCCTAGACCCGACCAGGTCTAGTAGAACTCTCCGGCTCTACCGGATCGCCCCTGTCACCTCGATGAATTACAATTGCACTAAGCTAAAAGTTTAGTAGTATAAACTTTGATAACAATAAAACTGTAAAACAATGCCAATACAAAATGCTTTTACATATCATGTCACATTGTGTCATATAATTTCATTTTAAAACATGTTCTTCAATCATTTTACTATTCACATAAGCACAAACACAAGAATGGGCCCAAAATATCTAGTATGCCATTCAAATCCTAAAGTTACTATTTTGGTCCAAATTGATACCAAGTGTCTAGCCCCGAAGGCAAATCATAGTAATGCTCAAAAGCTAGCCCTGAAGGCAAATCATATCACAGTGTAGCTAAGTGTCTAGCCCTGAAGGCAAATCATAGTAATGCTCAAAAGCTAGCCCCGAAGGTAAATCATATCATAGTGTCACCAAGTGTCTAACCCTAAAGGTAAATCAAAGTATTGCTCAAAAGCTAGCCTCGAAGACAAATAATGAGGACAACCTCATAGGCATACCTCCAAACACAGAACTTTGAAAATTGAATAACATGCTAGGCTCATAATTATTTCATATTTTTCATTATCAATTTCTTTCTCATTTTTTTTATAATCGACTATGCACATTGTCTCTTTTCTCATTATCAATTAAGCACATTGCCTCATTTTCTCATTTATCTCAATGTCATTTCATTATAATTTATTACATTTCATCATATCTCAATGTATACATATTTCTCATAAAAAACATATGACCCAAATATTTTGGGTTATTTTCATATAATTTATATAAAAATTACATTTTATGAAATTTATCCATTAACAATGACTTTTCAGAATGTATATAATATATACATAACAATTCACATATCATAGCACATTATTCATGAATAATCAATGCATCAAGTATCTTAACACATTTTTCAACCAAAATGTGTTAAGGCCAAATGTAATTCAATTATGCGACATTTATCAAGAGCTTGTACATACCCTAAAGAGCACTCAAAAGCAAGCTCAAAATCAATCTCCAACCTTCACTTCCAAGTTGCCCTTCAACACTAGGGTTGGGAAAATCACCACTCCTTCATTCCTATACGAAATATGATCAAATATAATCATTTGATATCACATTCTTAGGCATTTCAAGCACCAAACTTTAATTAAACGCCACTTTAATCAAAACCCCAAAATTAGGCCTAACCTTTCTTTAACTTAGAAAAAACATATTAAACCATTTAAATTGGTGTTTTAAGTTTATTTATATCATTATAAACATATTTTAACATGTTTAAACCAATTAGATTAAATAAACACATGTTTTTGTTCAAAACCCTAAAATGGCATAACCTTCACCATTAAAGGTTCTCCATTCCAACTCAATCCAATTATCATTTCAATCTTATTTCCATCACTTATATCATTAAAGAACACGATTTAAGCATTAAAATTAAATAATTAATCATTTTTTGAAAATTCACTTTTTCAAAACCCTAAATCAACACTACATCATCCAATCTCTATCCAAACTTAGCCAAATCCATCATTTGATTTTAAAATCCTTGTTTATGCATCAAAATAACACATTTAGAAACAAATTGCATAATTAAATCACATGAATTCAAAAATTCAAAAGTTCCATAACCCTAAATTCTTTCTCTTCACCAAACTTCACTCAAACTTATTCAATCCAACTTAAAAATCATTATTAGCTACTCAAAACAACTTCATTCATCCCAATTAAGCAATTAAACATCATTTTCTCTCACTAGCAATCCAAACATAATCTTAAAAAGAAAGAAAACCAAGCTTTAAAGAATAGGTACTTACTTGAAACTTGATTTTTCTTTAAAATTCCTTTGAAACCTTTGATTTCCTAATTAATTTGGAGTATATAAGAATAATTCACTCTCTCTCTCTTTCTAAATGGAACTCTCAGCCATGGCTAGAAAGGGAATATGAAGAAGAAGCTCATTTTATGTATTTTTCATTTTTCCTATCCATATATATTAAATTAATTAATTAACTAATTAATTTGTTTTAATTCTCCACTAAGCATTCCATCTTTGAATTTTTTTTCTCTTTTTTTATTTATTTATTTTCCATCTTCCCTATCCATAAATATATATATATATATATGTAAATATTTATATCCAATTTATATGTTGTATATACTTTAAATATATGTATATGTCATTTATATATTACTTATATTTCTCATATATCATTATGTACATAAATGTATAATGTATATACTATATATGTATAATGTATATTTAATGTATTTAAATGCTCATATACTCATATGCACATATAATGTGTATCTCATATACACATCAAACATACCTTATATGTATTATATATATTATATTTAATCATATAATTAATTAATTAATTATTTATTTATTTAATAAAAAACTATAAATTACATCTTCCATTCTTATATAATTTATTTTTAAATTATTTAAATAATTTAATTTCTAAAGTATATTTACCATATTGCCACTTGAATTTAGTTGACTTTTATATATTTTATGTATAGTTCATGTATATTTCACATATACATTTCATATTCTCACCTCTAAACCTTTCATTTTTCATTTAAATAATTTATTTAATTTATCCAATTAAAATTTATTTTATTTTATTTAATTTCAAAAAAATTAGGGATGTTACATGCCCCCCGCTTGAATGATCTAAGACTTTAGTAGAAGAGAGAGAAAAGCAATGATACAGCTTCCGAATTTTGCACCAAGCATCTGTAAAACAAAATATAGAGTCAAGTGGATAGAAATCCAAAGGATGGATACCCTATGGGGAAAACCCATTGAGTATCAACATTGACCATTGAATGATTTTAATATCTCGACGGGCAATTGAACAACTCTAATATCCCAATAAAAATCACCAAGAGGCTCTAATATCTTGGTTTTGATGAACTCGAACTAGTTTGGGTTGTGAACCCAATGTTAGATTTGGGTTCTAGACCTGAGATTTGATTTGGGTTCTGGACCCAAGACTGGAATTTGGGTTCTCGGCCTAAGACTATATTTGGGTTCTTGACCATAGACTGGATTTGGGTTCAAGACTCAAGACTGTATTTGGGTTCTCAACTAGAGACTAGGTTTGGGTTCTTAATCCGAGACTGGATTTGGGTTCTCGACCCAAGACTAGGTTTGGATTCTCGACCCGAGACTGAATTTAGATTTTTAACCCGAGACTGAGTTTAGGTTCAAAACTAGAGACTAAATTTGGATTCTCAACCTGAGACTAGGTTTGGATTCTCGACCCGAGACTGGATTTGGGTTCTCGACTTGAGAATGGGTTTGGATTCTCAACCTAAGACTGGATTTGGTTCTCCACTCGAGACTGGATTTGAGTTCTCGACCCAAGACTAGATTTGAGTTATCAACCCGTTAAACTACTCTAATATTCTAAAAGACTATTAGGCAACTCTAATATCCCAATATGTTCATCAGGCGACTCTAATATCCTGATGAAATGACCCAGCAACAAAACCATTGAGTGACTTTAATATCTCAATTGGTCATTGGGCAACTCTAATATCCCAATGGGTCTATTGAGTGAATTTAATATCTCAATAAAATCCCCAAGAAACTCTAATATCTTGGTGAGTGAAAACAGCCATTGAGCAACTCTAATATCCCGATGAAATCCACCAATCAACTCTAATATCTTGGTAAATCAAAATAGTCATTGAGCGACTCTAATATCCCTATGAAAACCACCAAACGACTCTAATATATTGGTAGGATAGTGAGCAACTATAATATCTCACTAAAAACAAACCTAGATACTTCAACATATTAAGAAAAATTGCGCCATCAGGATACTTCAGCAAATCCAAAATAGGCTGGGTAGTGGATGCTTCAACAAATCTGCTTGAAAATGTCTACCTTTATAGAAATGAATCTTTATCTCGATTCTCTATTCTTGGGGATGGACCTTTGTCTTGCCTCAACTTCAACTCTTCTAGCTAGACTGATTTGATCTTCATCTTGATCCCTCACTCTTGAGGATGGACATTTGTCCTGCCTAGACTTCAGCTCTTCTAACTGGACTAATCTTCTATTCTTGGACCTTTGTTCTGATCTTTTATCGTTTGTATCTTCATTTATTTGAGAGTTTTGATTTTCTTCTTGTTCCATTCTTTTAGTTCTTTAACTATGCAAAAAATTTAGTTATTTTTTAGCTAGCCTTCATATCCTCTCTTTGCCCCTTACGTGGCAAAATATTAAAAGTTAGAAATTATTTTGTACAAGCATAAAATCAAAAATTGAAAGGAGAAGCTTTGCCCCCTGTGTAGGCTCAAACCGATGATTATGCTCCCATGTGAGCTCTGATTTATGTTTGCATTTTGTCTACTTCCTTGCACAAGCATGCATCTCTTCTTTCTTTTGCAATGGCCCTTTCATGCCTCCTGATTCCATATCTACTTTTGATTGTTTACTTTGCAGGTTGTTTGCTATTCACTATGATAAATAATAGGTAACACAAGATAAAATTACAGTGTGATATGCTTATGTATGCATGATATGCATGGATGATACTTACAGTGGTTCCATTGACTCATAGGCCGAGGTGTTAGGCCAAAGCACTCCATTGGTTCTTTCCAGATGCTCATTCAAGTCTTTCATTAGAACAATGGATGCCCTTACATATATGGCTTTATTTTCAAAATGTTGGAAACATGAGTAGTAGGGGCCCAAGCATGGTAGTAAAAGACATGGGAGCTACCCATTTTGGCCTATGGTTCAACACATTAGTTAGTATCTTCTCTATGACCTTGCAAACATTTCATTCACTATCCTACCTTTGCCCAAAGTATCCTTTAAAGTTTGACAGTACGACGCACTTCCCTAAGTTTGACGGCTCATGCGACAAGAAATTTTTTTCTTTTTTTAAATTAAAATCATATTTTTATTTTTTCAAATCAGTGTCATTATACCTCAAGGTTCAATTTTTTCAAATTAATATATCTATAACATGAAATCCCTATTACCATACTAAATTTGGGAATCATTTCCATTTGAATAAGAACTATTGCACTTCAGATAGGCACATACAAATTACTTGGCCAAAGATCTCATTGAGTTTAAATATTGTCTATCTTATATGTATATTTATTCAAATAATCTCCACTAATAGACTCCACCTACTAAGAGAGATTAACAGGTCTTTATGAAATGAGGTCTATAAGGGATATGGGTTAAATGAAGGCCATTTTTAGATTGGAGCTAATGTAACACTATGAATAAACATTCACACTACAAACTTTCTTCTAGAACCATAGATAGTTGGAAACATTAAACTCTAGACTTCATTTTCACCTTTTAGGCATCTTGTTATTTTGCTTCATGAAAAGATAGAGCTTGAAATCTTGCTTCATGAAAAGACAAAACTTGAAATCTTGCTTCATGAAAAGATATAGCTTATCTTTTTGGTAGAAATCTGGATTTGATTAGGATGACCTTTGCTTTTGCAAAAAATTTGAAACCCTATTGTTCTTCCCTTTTTCTTCTTTTTCTTCTTTTTTATTTTTTCTTCTTTTTTTTCTTTGTTTTTTTCCCTTTTCTTCTTTCCCTTTTTATTTTTTTTATTTTTTATTTTATTTTTTGTTTGGGTCCTAGCTCTAAGAGAGTTGTCTTGTTTGTACCATCTTATGCTTCTGACTATGAATGAGCATGAATCCTTAGTAACCTTAATATTATCTCAATGATGAAATAGATATGAGATATTAGGTCTAGTTTAGGTAAACTTCGATCATTTTCATGATATTAATTAAGCATCCCTTTCTTCGATATTGTTGCTTCTCAATAACTCTATGATGTCAAAAGTGTTACAATAGCACGAGGTAGGTGATTGGAACCATAAGCCAAAAAAAAGTAAGATAAAATTTTATGAAGGCTCAAAGGGACAAGCTAGAGATTAAAATTTAATAGGGTGGATAATAGTTGTTGACTAACCAAACAATGCCAAGATCATTTATCTCTTAAATAAGTAGAGCTCAAGTTCACCTCAAAAGTTTATCAAAATATGTACTAAGATTGACTAGGACCTTGACAAAGATAATTATGTGGGAGCCCTCTCTAAGTAAGCATACACAGCTCAATGCTATATAACAATTCCCTCATCTAGTGAAGTCATTAGAATTATGATGCATAGATACACTAATTTATGAATATCAAGGTAGACTTGTCATCGGTTAAATGCCAAAATGGACAAAGACCAACAAAAAATAATTTATTTGTAAAATGTTAATTGAAAGATAATTGTTCCAAAAATATCAAAGAAAGTAGAAATAAAATAAGCAACACTCAAGCCTAATGAAGTTTGTTGAATTGTAGTTGAAAAAGTTTAATCTACATGGACATATCAAGGGTAAGGATTTTTCCCATCGTCAATGAGGTCATGTATGGTCTATTTCAAAATGGTCATTGCCTCCTCATCCATAGTTGGTCCAAGCTTACTTAGTATCACCTCCTCTTTAGCAGTTCTTCCATCTATGTCTTGAAAAGATGATAAAACAAAACTTTTCATCAATCCTCCCCCTATCATGAAGGTCGCTGGGGGTGGCTCTCTTTTAAATTTAGGCAAATTATTGCTCTTAATGTTAGGCTTATCTAGCTTAGGTAGCTTACCATTGTCGATCAAAGCTTGGATCTCATACCTTAATCACATGCATTTGTCTGTCTCATGCCCTTACACTTGATGAAATTGACAGAAGGCCTTAGCATCAAAGCTTGATAGAAGAGGATTCGCCAAAAGTCAGGGAGCCAATGGCTGTATCAACCCCTTTTTCTGCAACTTGTTGAAGACCCAAGACAAAGGTCTCCCTAGATCTGAAAATTGTCTCCCATTTGCTTGACCAATTATATTGACATCCATTGCTTTTTACGCACCTTGACTGTCAGACTGGAAATTTCCCTTCTCGTTTCTTCTTATAGAAAATTGATTCTTCTCTTTTTCTCATTCTTTTATCTGTAAATCAACTTGGAGAAGATCTTTGAACTCTCTAATAAGAGTGTGAGACATCTATTCATGCATATTAGGCAGGACATCTCTCCCTATCATCCTAATCTGATCAAACTCATTCAGCCTCTTCTTAAGAAGTGCAACCTTATTCCTCCATCTCTTCACATAATCAACAAAATTCTCATTTTACTTTTGCCTAATTGATTTTACCTCCATCAGAGTCACTTCCAATTCAACATTGATCTATACTACTGGATGAAGGCTTTGTACAACAAATTCCAGTTTTTTTGAGTGATTTCCTTTAAAGTATTAAACTAGTTTTTCACAACAGGATCAAATAAGAGTATGAAATACCTTAGAGTTTGAGCCTTGGTAGCTCTAGCAGACTGCATGGCAATGATATATTGTTTGACATGCAGATGAGGATTTTTGTACTATTGTACTTAGTGAAACTAGGTGTTTTGAACATGGACGGAACTTCTTCATCTTACTCAAATAGCGTGTCTACCTCTAACACCTCCTTAGCTTTAGCTTTTTTTCAAACTTCTTTTCTTAATTAGCTATCATCTGTTCAAAGCCAGCAGACTCAGCCTTCTCCATGGCCTTCTTCTCTTTTAGCTTTTCTTATTGGTCTTGAAAGTACGCATCCTAGTTATCATCATCATCATCAACTACTACGTTTTCATCATTAAACACCATCTCATCTGCCTTAGCCTTTCCCTTATCCTTCTGCTTCTTATTTCTAGCAGATACTTTAACATTGTTGTCCTCTAATAATGAAAGTAACTAGCTCCTCATAGTTTCAGCCATAGCCCCCTTTAATTCTTCCATCTTAGAGTTGAGGGCATCATTTACCATTTTTTGAATTTGCTCAGTTTCCATTGCCTTTGATGTGAAATTGATTGAATTCTCACTGGATTCTATGCCGTAGGTGGGGTTGTCATAAGGTCTTAAACTGCTGTACTTTAGGTCTGTCAGCCAGAAAGGATCAATATTATGTAATGTAATGCATGTATGCATGTATGTATAAGTAACAAACAAAAAAAGAAAGTAGGGGTGTTCTTTCCAATCTTATATCACCCACACATAAATGGTGAGTCTCTTTTCCAAGGTATATGGTCAACAGAATGTTGACATGGAATATTTTATTTTTGTGAGATCCACTTAGACGGATTAACCAATAATTGTATTTTCAAATTTAAAAGTCAGTACATGATAATTTTAACAAATTAAACATTCATCCATTAGATCAACTGAAAATAGCTTTTATACTATATTGTAGATTAAAACTGAATTAAAAGGTTTATCATAAATAGATTTCTCATTTGGAAAAGCAACTAAAGATTCATGCCACAAACAAACCCATGGCTAATAAGTCTTGGTATAAATTAGGCCTACAATTGATTTTAATATTCCATTATTAACCTAACTAGTTGTAAGCCCATTTAAGAAAAAGTTGTATTTTGATTGAGGTAAAAAAGTGCTACAACCCATTGTAAAAAAGGTTTTAAAATGAGTCTTGAACTTTGTGCTTGGGCCATGATATGGAAAAAGGATTTTTGGCCTACCTTAAAAATGTTTTATGAACAAATTCCATCTTTGAAAAAGAGTTTGAAAATAATTTGGTCTTTTGGGCCTTGATTTTAGGCTTAAAAGAGAAATTATTTTAGGCTTTAAAATTATTTTGGGCTTATACCACAATTAGGTCATATTAGGAAAAAAAACAAATCAAATGGGTCATAATTCAAACCAATATTTGTTAATCATAGTCAAACAATAAGCATTTGGGGTAAACTTAAGGAAAGTTACTAGGTCAACTAAATGGGCTTTAGTATTTGGGTTGAAAAGCTTAGGTTCACATAGCAAGTATATACCCAAAAGGTACAAGGCTGTGAATGGTTATGCCATGGTTGATCTTCTTGCCTTGAGTGAAAATATAGTATCCCTTATACAACATAACATGGGTTGCACAAGGCATCCTAACTCACACACATTATGCAATTCTAAGTGATATAATGGATAATATCATAAAAAGAAAGAATAAAATAATATAAAGACCAATGGAATCAACTTCTCTTATCTCCAGTGGAGTAGCCACTGTGAGGGGAAATTTTCACCTTCACTCTCATATGGAATGGTTCTTGCGACTTCGATACTATTAGGCTCAGGGCCTCAGAGAATAAGGGCCTAAACCCGGAGAATTTAGAGTCACTACCCGAATAAGTCGAAAAAAATAGAAAGTATTAGATGACTGTATTCCTAAGGAATCCCCAACCCCTTTATTGGGTTTAAAAAGTTGGGTACACAAGGGGTAGGTGAGAATGGCCTAACACCTTTATAGCTCCCAGTTCATTGGAACCGGCCTTCTTTTCAGGTATAAATATTATTAAATTCTTATGTTATTATGAAATTACCCATATTACATGAAATTATTGAAAAATAAATAACCATCATATTATAAATCAAAACAACCAAATAAAATGGGCACACATTCAGGATGGAAACATGCCCTTACAATATCCGATGTCCAAAATACAAGTAAATAAAATAGGACACCCACCAATTGTAGGAAATATATTCTTTACAATGGCCAAAAATTCATAAAATAAATTAAATTACAAAATCTAATAAGTCATCCATGAGTGGAAACATGCCTTTTACATCATCTTCCAAATCCAAAGAATTAAGAAAATATAATTAAACCATTAAATGATCCATCAATAATCAAAAAAATAAAATCAAAGCTCATCATCCATCATAAGTATATAATAACAAATCAAATAATCAAATCTAGGGTTTAATCTTAAATTAGGCATTAATCATGTGAAATTAGGGTTTTACATATGTAAATTAGGATTTTAGAAAAAAATTAGGGCTTTAATATGTAAATTAGGGTTTTTGAAATAATATTAGGGTTTTAATATGTAAATTAGGGTTTTTATGAAATCAATTAAACCAAAAAAAATAATAAACCTATAAGACTAAACAGTGAAGATAATTAATTAAATTAAATAGAACCAGTTAAAGAAAATCATGTAACACCCCTTCCCGGCCTACATGTGTAAGCCGAGTAGAGGCACCACACTATCCTAATGTTGCTACCAATTTTACTTAGTCAAATTTTAGTTCTGATTTTACAGAAATTTTGCCAGAGGTTCGCCTAGAAAATTGGGTCCCAAGTGTCGACAAAACTGATTTTTTTTATTTTTGAAAATATTTTTACACAAACCAATGCGAATACAATCAGTTTCAATACACTCCCAATGAATCCACCTTATAACCTCAACTACAAACCTGCAAGAAGAATTCACACTTCTAATACAAATTAAAGTAGAGGTTTCTTATTATTACATACTACTAACGTATAGTATAACATAGAAATTCTCAATCTTATATTTTCATATACATGCCACAACTAGCCAACTCATAATATAGGAAATGAAAGGCTACTCTGAGGTGCTGCGTTGTGTTGTGCTGCTCGATGCTAATCACCAAAATCTATTGCTCCGAACCTACGAGTCAAGGAAACTCAACTCTCTGAGCAATGACGCTCAGTGGGTACTTTACCGATGAAAATATAAGTAAAACATGAAAGCATTTGAAATAAAAGGAAATAATTAAATCATAAATCAACCCACCTTAAACCAATGGAAGTTACTGTACATTCAGTGTAAATAAGCTTCCAACAAATGTAAAAACCATAATTCAAACTCATTTTGCATTACATAGTTTAAAAGAAACACAGGACTTTGACTTTGGCTCTACTGGCATATAGGGAACCATAGCGATAAGGCAGTGGCCCTCACCATTGTAACATAGGTGGCCCTCACCACCATGGTTATAACCAATTCCGCTCTACGGCCTATACCAATAGGTAACCGCCGGAGCATTCCAATCACAATTTCACAACATCTCCGCTCCACGGCCTATACCCGAAGGTAACTGCCGGGGTATATCAAACACAATAAGTGGCAGTACTGCATAAGTTAGTATAGTGCACCATACCCTTATCTACCACTCCCAACTACCCAGTAGAGCATAAAGATTAAAACGATTCAATTTAAGTCTCAAACTTCATTTTAGAATGACTCAAGAAATTATTTTAAATTCCTATCGCGCTTTGCCATTTACGCCGCGCACTACATTCTTTAGTCAAACCATTACTCTTTTTCACATATTTAACATCCACAATAAACATATCAAACATTTCAAAGCATTCCTCAAAAGTCACAAATTGACCAAATGAATAGTGTCGCGGCACGTAAAATCGGCAACGCAAAATGGCATGACCATATGAATAGTAAAATCTGGATTTTTGTCAAAACTTCAGTCCGTTTCAGTCATGCATTTAACCAGGTAAATAATCTTATTTTTGGCTCAAATTTTACAGGAAACTTATTTCATATGTTGACTAATTACACGTAAAATTTCGTTGAAAAATTCATTCATTTGCTACCTCAAACAACTGCCACAAAGATAGTCCAGAAATCTGCCATTTTGAAACCATTTCGACCCAAACATATGAAATACATGGGATAGTTTATTTTTCTTTTTCAAATCAATATGAAGGCTTCTTTAATGATAAAGTGAAGATTCAAACACTTCCCTTTGACAACTTTTGCATGTTTAACTCAAATCAAACCAATTAAAGTTCATCAAATCAACTTGCCAAATTTTCTCAAAACATTTGGTTTCAATTAAATTTAAACAACTCAATTGCCATAATAAACCGAGAACATAACTCAAATATTTAATTTAAACTCAATCAATATATTTAAGCATCAACATCAAAACTTCCATAAACTAAAGTTTGTAAGAAAAATAAAATTTCTTTTATGGTAAAGTACCAAACTTTGTTCTTTTAAATCCCCTTGGCTTTTCCTTCTCCTTCCTTAATCATTGTTTCCCCTTCAAGAAATTCAAGAACACAACCTTAAACATAACCCTTAGCAATTTAGAACAATAAGCTATCCTCCATTTCTTTTCAAACTAAACCCTAATCTAATCTTATTAAACCTTAGAAACCTTGATTCTTCCATTTAATTAATCAATATCATCACTACTTAAAATTTTCCCCAAATCCACCATAAGAACCCTAATTTCCAATCTTCCAATAGATATATAAATACTTAAAATTGATACTAGAATTGAATTCTACATACTTGAAAACCTTAAAACTTACCTTGAAAATCAAAATTGACAAAAATTGGAAATCCTTTGGTGTTCTTCCTATGGTGGCCGAAATTTTGAAGTGGGAGAGAGAGAGTTTTGTTCTTCTTGCTATGATATATATATATATATATAGTGGAAATGATGTCCACTTTTGGGTAAATGAATGTTTTAAGGCGAAATGTCCACACTTTTTCTTTTCTTCTTTTTATAAACCCTAAATGGCTAATTTTCATTAGCCCAAATGTCTCTTCCTTTTATTAGTTTAAAACCCAAGCCCTTAAAATTTCTTTTAATTATATTTTGGCCCCTCCACCTCCTTGTGTTGAAATTTTTATGGCCTAGGGTGTGAAAAGACTAAAATACCCTCCGGCGATTAATCGGTCGTAACTTTTAAACCGTATAGTTCCACAAGGCAAACTGCATATGGTTTTGATCCTCTCGACCTCTACTTTCTATTTTTAAGGTCTATTTTAGGTTTCCAAGTCGTTTTGAAAAATTACCAATAATCCCTTGACTTTTTACAAAATTCCCTTTAGGTCCTTTCTTTGCTCGGGTTTTGCCCGGGCTCCATTTCTACTAACGATCATTTCATATTCAACCCCTTGACATCCTCTACTCACTCGTGTTTTTATTTCCTACTTTGGATTCATGTATAATGACCAAAATGGCCCTAGTCTACATGTCTTCGTTTCTCTTAAACGGGGCGTTTCCTGGAAAAACCGTTACGCGTCATTGCGACCCAATTTTTCTCTACTCTCCATCTTTAGAGTCTGTTATGTGCACTATTAAGAACTTCCAGTACAACTTTTGAAAATTACAGTTACCTCCCCAAAACTTTTTGTAATTACAGTCACCTCCCCAAAACTTTGCATTTTTTTCAATTAGGTCCCTTTGGTCCTATAGCCTTATCTTGGCCCGTTATCAGGAATTATCTTCTCCTTTCCCCTTCTCTCACTGTGCACGTGACTGCTATGCATAAATGTGGTGACGGATGTGACAAATCATACCTGCGTTGTTGGCTCCATCAAGTTGAATTTGGTGAATCAAGCTCGATTATTTAAAATGTTGGAAAGACTGAATCAATGAAGCTTCTTGGCTACTGCTAAAAATAATCCGAAGATTATTTGATGATTACTCTCAGTTTGATGTTTTGTTTGCACTGTATTGATTCTGTGTTCTTTTTTAGTTTCGTTCTCTCGATTGCTTTTTTTCTTTTATTTTCTAAAAGTGGCTACTGTCGTCCCCTAATTGTCCCTCTAATATGTGTATTTATAAGCTCATCTTAGGTTTAAATAGATTTACTAGTCTTAACCTTATCCAAATCCTTCTTAATTGATGATCCTAAAACTGCTCATGTTGAATTCAACCAACTATCCAATTCGACATGAGCAAACTGCTCATGTTGAATTGGATGTCCAATTCAGCTCACACCAAAGTAAAACCCAACCAAATCAAATTTAATTTTGGATCGAACCTATTCGAACTTTTAAAAAAATTGAACAGGCTTAATTTGGGCCTTTAAGATTGAAACCAAACTTAATTAAACCTTTTTAATTTGAACAAAATTGATACTAGGCCAAAATTAAGGGTCTACACTTTACAGATGATGTATAAGGAATTTTCTTCACTTGTTCTCTTTCTATGCCATTTGTTGGCACTATCTTTCACTATAAAAAACATAAAATTATCGATGGAATTTATTGGTCGATAAATATCTCTTGGTATGTACCAATAGATTACCAATAGACTATTAAGGAAACAAGGAAACTAAATTTATCAAAAATTTAGAAACATAATAGCAACTGAAAAGAGATCTTTGTTATTGATAGATGGCCTATTCTCTCGGCAAATGTATCAATAGCGACATATCAAGAGTCACCTTTTTGAGAGATTTTATATTCTGTTCATAAATTTTCAAGAGATAAAATTTAGGTGGCATTTTGAAGCTAATTTTTATTGATAGATAACATATTCTCAAATGATGGTATATTAGGAGTCTCATTTAGCGAGGGATTTTATGTTTTGTGAGTAAAAATTTAGGAGATATAATTTAGGGGCATTTTGATAGCTAATTTTTGCCGACAAATAATTTATTCTCTCGATAAATATTAAGAGTCTCATTTGCAGAGGGATTTTATGTTCTGTTGGTAAAGTTTTAGGAGATAAAATTTAGATGAGATTTTGACCACTAATTTTTACACAGTAACCTATTCTTTTGGTAAATGTATAAATGTTGCATATCAGGAGTCTTATTTGTAGAGGGATCTTAGTTTTCTCACCATGATTTACTAATAGAGTTAAGATTTTCTCAATAAACATATAGTTACTAGCATATTAGAAGTCGCATTTACCGAGTGAATAGGCCATCAGCTGGTAAATATTAGCAAGTTACTGACAAACACTTCAAATTATTAGTAAATTGTAAACCCTAGGTATAAATTCTTTTCTTCCTCATTCTTCCTTTATGGTCCCTCACTTTCTCTATCTCTCTATCTCTCTATCTAATTATCTCTCTCTAATGCTTTCAACTCTATCTCACTCTCTCACCATTTTGGTGAAGTAAGGTTCAATTTTTTGGTAAATTGTACATTTTCTATAATTTTTTTAACTTTCTTTTTCTCTTATGTTTTTTTTTCTTATTTGTTAGTTGAATCCAAAATCATTTAGTTATAAAGTAATTGAGATGTTGATAACTATCCTTTTCTATTAAATTTTTTTATGGAGAATCACTTTAATTGAGTAGAAAAATGGGTATTTTAATGTATTGAAGTTTTGTATCATGTTTATATATGTTAGATTTATGGACTGTTTCTTGGGTTTCATTAGAGGCATATGTAGAATAATCATCTAGGATAATATTGAACCATTCATTTCTACTATTCTTTTTCTTCATTAATGTGAACCAATGATAATTTTTACCTATTTTCAAACTAGAAAAAATATAAAGTTCTGAATATATGTTTTAATTAACATATGTGCGTGTGTGTTGATTTTTCTATTATATCTTATGTATAAATAGGCATCTGTAGGAAGCAAAAAGATTGTTGGGGTTTTCTACAAAGCCAATGAGTATACTTCTATTAGTCCTAATTTTGTAGCACGTGCAAAGTGAGATTTTGGCATACATGACCTGCTGGAATCACAAGGAAATCAATACATTATCACTGATGATAAAGAAGGACCAGACTGTGATGAGTGTATATGTACATCTATTGGGTTTTATATACTTTTTCACACAGGAAATTCAATGTGGATGAAACCATCTTATTTATTTTCAGTAAAGACTAGATTCTTATGCTCTCTAGATAGAGTAATTATTAATGATAACTATAAGTGTAGATTTTTGCCCTTACTCTTAGTGGCATGATTCTTGTGACTTCAAAGCTATTAGATTATGGGTCTTAGAGAATACGACCTAAATACGAAGAATATAAGTAGCCATCCCGATGGGTTGAGAAGAAGATAAAAGGAGTATATGGCTTCATTCCTTAGGAATCCCCAACTCCTATTGGGTTTGAAAAGTTAAATATGTATAAGAAATGTGAGAAATGACCCAACACCCTCCAAAACTCCCGATTCATTGGAACCAACCTCCTTTTCAGATCTAAATATTATTAAAATTTTATATTATTATGACATTATTCACATTACAAGCAATCAAAATAAATAAATTGAAAATTAATATCATACCATAAATTAAACAGTCAAACAATAAATGGGCACCTATACAAGATAGAAATATGCTCTTACAATGTCCAAAATCCATAAAAATAGGCACCCATATAAAGTGAAAATATATCCTTAAAATGTTTCAAAAATAAAATGAAATAATAAAAAGAAACAATTTAAATAAACAAGGTACCCGTAAGTGAAAACATATCTTTTATATTAATTCTCCACAAATAAACATAAATATCAAAATAAATCAAATAAACATAAAATAATACAAAATGAATTAATACACATGGAGCCCTATTTTTTCTAATTTTTATGAGAGATCAATGGAATTTTGGTTGAACAAAATAAATTTGGCTAATGTGTTTATTTTTTCTCTTTTGTGTTTTTGTTTTGCTCTTTGTTCTTGGTTTTTCCCTCCTAGTTATTAATTTAACACCTTTTATATTGTTGCATTAAGGTTAATTTGGTTGAAAAGTGTAGATTTTATTAGGAAACCTTATGTTTATCTGAATAAACCTGAGTTTAATTAGATTTAGGAAACATTAAAGTGTTGAGCCTGATAAGTTAATTGGCCATTGACTTATGGCAAATTGGCCATGAGTCATGGCCAATTTTCCATGACTTAGGGCCAATTCAGACCGATTTTGGTAATTTAATTTTTTTGGGCTTTTTAATTGAGACTGAATTTATTCGGGGGCCAAAATTAAGGGTCTATAATGATGCATTTTAGAGGGGCTACAAATATTGGGAGGAAATTATTATTGTATAAGTAAGAACTAATTTTGTTTTATATTATTGCATTTTAGACAGAAATCTTGTAGTTTTCTAAATTTTTTTACCAACAGTTCACCGGTACAAGGTCTAATCAACCCAATTATTCACTTTTGCTTCTAAACTATTTTGGTGATGCTAATTACTGTCGCTCATGAATTCCTATTATGGTTTAATGGTAATGAAGGTTATAATGTTTGTATATCAGAAAATAGAAAACAATAGGAAGCCCAATAATTAGGTTTAAATTTATTTTTTTAATAATTAGTGTTAAATTATAATTTTTTAGTTAATGGTATCTTTAATAATTAGGGTTTAAAATATAATTTTTAATTATTAGTGCTAAAATATAATTTTTTAGTTAATGTTATTTTTGAATTTTAGTATTCCTCTGTATCTACTATGGATATCACCCCGTTGGCATACATTCAAGCGAATAAACAGTGGCTACAGTAAGCTGTAGTGATTTCTGGTGAGGAACAATGTCAAGCAAGCTACAATGAAGGATGTTCAAGACTCTTGTGTTCATGATGGTTGTGCTGTAGAACCTCTCTCAATCTTTAATTGCTTATTCTCTAGCTTAGTTATTTTTTACCTTATTTATACTTTATACTTTATATGTTATTTTATTTATACATTAATTTTTATTAATTTAATTTTTATTCATATCACCATGGCTGAATTTAGAGAGAGAAAGGGAGAGATTTTCTTCTTCCAAAGCATCAATTTCATTAGAAATATCTAAGGGTTTCAAGTTGATTTAGTAGGAAATCAAAGGTTCAAAGTAAGTTTTCTATATTTAAGATTAGTTTAAGTAAGTTTTCTATCTTTAGGGTTAGTTGCCCTTAATTTTTAGATAATGTGATAATTTGGGTTGGAAAGAGAGTTGGTTTTAATTGAAAAGGAAGTTAGCTATGAAGCTAATCATATGTATTTATGTCAATTTATTGGTTAATTGATGAAAGTGAAATTAAAACATGAAACTAGGGTTTATGGAAATATTGAACTTAGCGTTTTGATGGGGATTTTGTTGAAATTAGTATAATTAAGGGTTTTCATGAATAATTTAAGTGAGAATATGATTTTAATTAAAGAACTGAACTTGTTGTTAGTTTAGGTAGGATTAGGCCAAATTGGCTCAAGAGGTAAAGGGTTACATGGAATTGGAGCTTGGAAGGTGATATTGGAGTGGTTTTGAAGCAAATTAAGGTTTTACATACTTTGACAACATATATTTTTAATGTTCATGTTTGGCATAATTGCATTGGCATTGTGAAAGTTTGTTATTTTGTTTTAAGATGAGGTTATTCATGTATTCCATGCACTATTTCTAAAATATGATTTGTGCACTATTTGAACTTAAAGGCTATTATTTTATGGTGAATTATAATATTTTATAAAATACATTGGTATTGTAGAAATAAGGCACATTGAGAATATGATCAAGGAAATTATGTTTGATGTGATTGAGAAATATGGAATATGGTGGATTATATGAAAATATAGAAAATTGATAAATGAGATGAAAATGTGATAATGTGGTAATGTGTTACATTTAGTTGCCCTGCACTATTACTTATTCCAAAATATTGAGTTTGGTACTATCGAGTTGGCATACCAACGATACGTCATGATGTTTTATATGCCTTTAGGCGAGATACACTGGTGTCACATTTATTATTATACCTTTGGCTGAGACACGCTGGTGTTAGACACTTTGTGTCAAGGAGACAACCTTCGAGTGATAGTGATACATTGATATCACATGATACTTAGATCTCCGGTGTCGGACCTTCGGGTCACTATAGGCCAAATCAATCTTTCTAAAATTTAAATATTGTATAGAGATTTATTGGGTCTAATGTATTTGATTGTGATTTGTTTACAAAGTTTAGGAGATAATAAATATTAAATGAGCATTGCATTTTAAGTGAATCATAATGCATTTTGTGCCATGAGAAAATGCATTGGTTTTAATTTTTTTTTTATCAAAGTATGTACCACTAAACTTGTTAGCTTAGCACGGTAGAATTGTAAAGCACATATGATAGAATTGCAAGACAAGAAAGTCTTGATAGACCTGAGCAGATCTAGGTTTTGAGATTGATTTTAAAGTTAGAGTTCTTGCCACGAAAGCGAACCTGTTAGTATTGCATACATGTATAATTTTATTTTCTATATAATTTGGTTTTGTATGTTATAATCATAATATGTATGTAACAAAAAAGTTTTGGAAGATTATGTATATAAATATTTATAACCATGATGTATATTGTTTTAAGTTATTAAAATTTTTAATGTGAATTCATGAAAAGGTGGATTTAGAGAAAATGAAATTTTTTGGAGTGTTTTCTTTCGCAAGTTGTGAAATATTTAATTTTGGGATTATTGAATTTTCAAATGGAACTCTGGCAAAATTTTCGCGGAAAATTTATTAATACTTATATTTTAATTTGTTTTATTTAATTGCAATATATTTATAAGCTTAAAATAAACTAAATCTTTGAAAAGCAAATTTTATTTTTGTATTAAAATTTTAGGTGGCAATATTTACAGTTGGACCACTGTAGCATTCTTATATTCTATGTATGTATTTTATATATTTAGAGTATAGAGTGTTATAGCTAGCTTGTTTTGGAGAGGGTGTTTAGCATTCAAATTATGACCAAATGATCCGAGCAATAGATAAACCTGATGATGAAAACCCATTGAGTCTTTTGATTAAGTTTATTTTTTTTGTTGAAATTCATAGAATGGTCATCCAAGGTTAATGGAGTGAAAATTAACTCAACAATAGTGAACACAATGTGGAAGATCCCAAAAATGGTCCATAACATAAAGGAATGGCTTAGAAATACAAAAGCAAGTGCTCTTTGAATGGACCTACCGCGCGATGGTTCTAACCACTGCATGGTGATTCTAGGTCTTGGCATGCGGAAGGTTTGAAAAACCATCGTGTGGTGCTTCCCTCCTTCCACATGGAGGTTCTTCTACAAAATAGGAAACAAATCACAATTTCAAGAATTTGAAGATTCTTTCCTTCTTTGTTTTGATTCTACCCAATTTATTTCCTTAAAACACATTCTAAACTAATTAGGAAGATTTTTAAGATAACCCTACGCCTATAAATGCATCCTAAACCAAATTTTTGAGGGGAATCCAACCTAAGTTCCAAAGATTTTAACTTTAATTCATTAGCCATCTCTATTTGTTCTTAAAACCACCAAAAACCTTTATTGTTCCAAAAGTTATTCCTCCACTAAAATCTTTTCCAATCATTGATAATGGAGATTTAAAGGAGCAAGTATTAGTCTGGGAAAAAATGAATTTTATGACTTGGATGATTATATCTTCACTAAAAAGAACAAGGAACATGGGGGAAAGCCCAAGGCCCAAGTATAATTGAGCTTAAGTGAAGAACTTATAGAAATTAAAAAGCTAGCTAAAGCAAAAGTAGAAAATGAGGTATATGACTTCACCTTACCGGACTTAATAGGGGATAAGCTATTACCACCTAAGTTCAAAATGCCAAGCCTTAGCAAGTTCAATGGGAATGGCAACCCCAAGATGTACCTAAGGCAATAAATAGCCATGATGACCACTACTGGGCTTACATAAAGCTAAGTGACTAGTCTCTTACCTTTTATCTTTGGAAGAACCTACGATAACTTCATATCATGGGCTTTCAAAGCCCAATAAGAATGAGAGAAAAGATCTAGCCAAGGCATTTTTGAAGTAGTATGTATACAACATCAACATTAAAGTAACCTTCCATGACTTGGAGCTCACTAAGCAAAAGAATAATGAGCCTTTTAAGGAGTTCCTAGCAAGATGGAGAGGGAAAGCAGCCCAAATGGCAATAGTGCCCCTTGAGAGAAATCAAGTCTGAATTGTAGTGGACAATGTCATACCTTACATTACTAATAAGCTCCAATACAACCCATTGACGACCTTCACAAATATGTAGGATGTAGCTCTCAAGGTTAAAGATGTGGAAAGTAGAAAGAAGCCCACCTTTAAAGTTGGGCTGAACCTAATAGTAATGGAAACCAAGTGGTAGAGATAGTTAATGTGCATACGATGCAAAATCACAAGTTCTCTAATTTTAAGAAGCCTTTGTCCAAGATAATTGAGAAGCTAATTGAGAAGAGATTGATGAAGCCTTTAACACCAGGAAAGGTGCGTGACCCAGCCCACCAATTTAGAACATGAATGCATATTGCAAGTTTCATCAACAGGTTGGTCATTGTTGTCCCAAGATGGCAACCAAGAGGGGGGGGGGTGAATTGGTTTTCTTAAGAAATGATGGTAAATAGAAACAAAGAATTCAAAACTCAACAACAAGAAATGTAGAAGAAATAAATGGTTAAGCAATGAGTAGGAGAAAGAACACATAAGTTTTATAGTGGTTCGGATTTACTCCAATCCTACATCCACCTCCTTAACAACTTGTTAAAGTTCCACTAACTTTGAGTTTTCTTCTTACAAGCTTAACTCTAACTTTACAATTGGTTTGGGATCATGTACCTCACAACCCTTATAAGAGTTTTTCCCATGCTCACTCTTACAAACTAAGTGTTTCCAAGCTCACACTTAAACTTTTTCAATGGTATTTTTAATGCTCACACCCAACACTTATTACAATTCAAGTGTTAACTGTAGTAATAAAAGAAAATATATTGCTTGGCTATAAAATTTAGGATTCCTCTTTTTTTAACAGAATAATAATTTGTGAATTTATAGCCAATGTGGTCTAACTAGCCGTTATAGATAGTGAGAAATAAGTCTTGGTAGTTTAGACCTTGTGTTAATAGACTGTTTGAAGTAGGTAGTGATCATCCTTGATACTAGGATGGTCGCGACAACATCGCACGTGGTCGCCCTTAGATAAGGGATGGTCGCTACATTCAAATTTGCTTCAACGGTCGAATTTAAGTGCTCTGCTGCTGGAATCTTACCCATGTTGTGGTTGTCAGGACGGTTGCGTATAAGCTAGGTGCGGTCACCCTTTTTGAATATTGAAGTGGGTTTATAACGGTTATTCCACATGGCATTCTTTAACTGGGCAAAATAAACTTTCGCCGAAATATGAATGTTGCGGTCACCCTAGGTGCCAATTAGCGGTCGAATTGAGAGACTCGCGTCAACCTTCTGGACGCACTTAAGGATGCAAACACTACTGTCAGTTTGAGTGATTTTCTCTTAAATTAGCATAGCGGTCACAGATTATTCAGGACGATCGTGAATACAGTAAGCGAGACTGTATCTTCCACCGTGCTTGTCACCGTGAACCTTACTGGAATTTGGATAATTTGGGTTACTCATGTTGCGGTCGTCCTTATTCGTTTGACGGTCGCTCATGTTGATGTGCGGTCGCTATTGTGGTCGAGTTTATAACTGTGAACCCTACTGTGATATGGTTTCATCCTTCAATTCAATGGGTTGGTCGTCTCCAGGGTTGTGCGACAGTGAAATGTGCCCTGTTTTAACTTATTTGAAACAATCTAATCCTGCAACAAGGTTCTTAAAACACATGTTAAATAAGTCATTCAATTTGTGTTGTCAATGATCAAAATTGAGATCATTTGGCTATCAATCTCCCCCATTTTGACTTTGACAATCAAATGGAATGATGATATAAAGTGAGAGAAATGTAAATTCAAGGAAAGAAATTTTAACTTCTCATGTATTGAGGGTTAATACATTTATGGAGGAATTCTATAAAGCTCCCCCTAAACATATGCATGTATCATGTTTATTTTGGAGTGTATAGCATATTTTATTGTAATAACTTGGCACATACACATGCACATTAGTATAATAACTTTACACACATTAGTTATACTCATATTTATATATTTCTCCCATTTGTATATTTCTCCCATTTCTCATATTTGTATATTTCTCCCCCTTTGTCATAGGCAAAATGCATAAGAAGATTATGATCATAAAAACCATAATGTCATTAAAAATAGGACAGTACAAAGGATATCAATGAAAATAGTAAGAGAGAAAAATAGAAACAACAAAACAGAAATAGAAACAGTAAAGTTAAACTAATCAGAATCTTCATCCTCATCTAACTCTTCTTCTTCTATAGGAGCTTTTCCCTTATCAGAGGGACATTGCTGGTAGAGCTAGTGCTGATGGATTCTTCTTCTTCAGGGGGACTCTCTGTATGATCACTTATATCCCAATCCTCAAGATTACATTGAGGCAAATCCATTTTGCCTTGCATGTCATAGAGATCATGATGCATGTGAGATATAAGATCAATCCTTTTGTTCAGGTGATAGAATCTCTTGGATACACTCTTCTTAAAGTGAGAGAGTTTCCTTGAAAGTGATTTGATGGCTCTCAAAATGAGTTTTGTAGGAGAGCTAGTTTTGGTAGGTTTAGATGAGGAAGCCTTGGGAGGTAGTTCAATAGTAACTTCCAAAGAGTCTCCTTCTTCCTCAATGATGTACCTTGGTCTTTTCTTGTGCCTATCTAAAACTCCTCTTTCGCCAAAGCAGTACACATATGTGCCTTCAATCTTTCTAACACAACCAACATGTTCTATATAGTCTATTATGATGGCACTAGAGGCAAGGTTGAAAGGATTTCTCAAGGTAGCTAAGTTAAGATCATTAAGTAAGTTTAGGTGCCTAGCTATTTGAGTGATTTGGGAGGATAAGAAGAAAGTTCCAGTTCTTGTGACAACATGATGATACAATGTGTCAATCAAGAATTTTGGTGTGTTCATATGGATGTTGTGGGTGAATGCATATAAGAAGATGAGGTCTCTTTTGGTGACCTTTTCATTCCCATCAGCCCTTTAGTGAATAGTGTAGGTTATAATTCTATGAAGCATCCAATGGGTGAGGGACTTGATGTGTCTAGCTTTTGACTCTTTCTCAAAGGACTTCTCTACAGAAATTTCTCTCTAAAAGGTAGAGAGGGTTTGGTTGGAGAAGGCTAAATCATTGTAGGAGGTGACTCCACCAACAAGAAAGTCCCAAATTTTTCCAAAGTCCTCTAAGGTTAAGGCTAGGCATTGATCAAAAAGCTTAAATCTAACCCCATACCACCCTAGTGCAGAATTTGCACTCTTTTCAATCTGAAGGGACATAAGAAATTTCCTACTAAGACTAGAGTAACTTACCTCATCAGGGAAAACAAATTTCCTCTAGCCAAGAACATCAAGTAGACTCTCAATCTCTTCCTTAATGTTGAGGGCAAGGAGCATGCCACGAAATGGAGATTTGGTTCCTTCAAATTTCTTCCTTTTTAGCATAGCATATCTCACATCTTCCTCAGGGGTTTAATGGTGAGGTTTATGAATTTTCTCACCTCTTCTAGATTGTGGAGGAGATGGAGGAACATCATGAGGTTCACTTATGGTGATTCCTAAAGGTTTCTTCCCTTTCCCTTTCCCTTTGGAAATACTTCTCTTTTTGGGGGCCATGAGAACTGAAGAAGTAGAGGAAACTTGAAAACAGAGAGTGTTTGAGAAGGAGATGATCTTAAGAGGATTTGGAGATATATAGGGAAGTTTGTATGTAATAAGTGATAAAAGACCTATGTAACTGATGTAAGATGGTCTTAAATAGAAGAAATTAAGAGAGTAGCCATTTATGACTGTTAGAAGGTTGAAAATTATGACCTGTCATACTGCCAGCTATTATAAAATTTTGAGCAGAGTGTACAAAGTGCGGTCACCTATTTGTATAGGTGCGATCGCTAAAAATACTATAGCAACCGTTAGTATAAAATGAGTGCTCACGAATGGAGAGAATGTCTGTAACGGTCAAAACTATTCAAATTATTTCTACCGCTCATCAATGTTTCCTGACCGCTTGCTGAAGGGACATTTCAGATGAGTCTGACTGGCAAGATTGCAACCGCAATAAACATTGAAACGACCTTGAGTATCTCAAAAAAAATGAAAAGGGCAAAAGTTATGGATTGTTATAGTTTTACAAAAGTGATCAAAGTTGATGGCTAGAGATGTTTAAGAGATTTTTATTAATAGGCAATATTTTATTCATTCACAGATGTTCCATCAATCATACCTAAATTATGCTTAATGAAGTTAAGCCTATCTTCATTCAAAGGTTTTGTAAAGACATCAGCTAGTTGATTATGTGTATCTATAAACTCCAAAACAATATTTTGGTTTTGTACATTATCTCTCAAAAAATGATGTCTAATGTCTATTTGTTTAGACCTAGAGTGTTGGATAGGATTTTTGGACAAGTTGATAGCACTAGTGTTATCACATTTAATGGAAATATTATTAAACACTTTACCATAGTCAAGCAATTGTTGCTTCATCCATAACACTTGTGTGCAACAGAAACATGCCGCAACATATTCGGCTTCCGCCGTAGACAAGGCTACCGATACATATTTCTTACTATGCCAAGAAACTAGACAATTGCCAAGAAAGTGACATGCTCCTGTTGTGCTTTTTCTATCCAAGATACTTCCAGCATAGTTCACATCCAAAAATCCTAAAATATGAAATGATGTGTTTGTAGGATACCAAAGACCTAAATGCAATGTACCGTTTAAGTATTTCAAAATTCTCTTAGTAGCATTCAAGTGTGATTCTTTAGGACAAGTTTGAAATCTAGCACAAAGACATACACTATACATTATATCAGGTCTAGAAGAGGTTAAGTAAAGTAGTGATCCGATAATACCTCGGTATTTCTTTTCATCTATCGCTTTACCATTTTCATCTTTACCCAATTTCAAGGATGTGCTCATAGGAGTCTTGCTAGTCTTGCAGCCATCCATTCCAAATTCCTTGATGAGTTCCTTTATATATTTGAATTGATTGATGAAGATTCCATATTTGCATTGCTTGATTTGTAGTCCAAGGAAGAACTTGAGTTCACCCATCATGCTCATTTCAAATTCCCTAGTCATAGAACAAGCAAATTCTTTGCACAAGGTTTCATTATTAGCTCCAAATATTATGTCATCCACATAAATTTGTACAATTAAAATGTTATGTTTATCCTTTTTAACAAAGAGAGTTGTGTCCACCTTTCCTTTTGAAAAATCATTTTCAAGTAAATATGCACTAAGTCTATCATACCATGCCCTTGGTGCTTGTTTTAATCCATATAAAGCTTTGGTGAGTTTGAAAACATGATTTAGAAAATTATAGTTTTCAAAACCCGGAGGTTGTTCAACATAGACTTCTTCATTTATAAATCCATTTAGAAATGCAATTTTAACATCCATTTGAAAGAGTCTAAAATTCATGTGACATGCAAAAGTAAGTAATATTTTAATAGCTTCTATTCTAGCTACGGGGGTAAATGTTTCATCATAATCAATGCCTTCTTCTTGGTTATAGTCTTTGGCTACCAATCTTGCTTTATTCCTGGTGATGTGGCCATTTTCATCAAGTTTATTTCTATAGACCAATTTACATCCTATGATTGAATGATCTTTAGGTCTAGAAGTAAGTTCCCATACATTATTTCTTTCAAATTGATTAAGTTCATCTTTCATTGCAATCATCCAACTCTCATCATTTAGAGCCTCCTCAATGGTCTTTGGCTCAATTTGAGAAACAAAAGCAAAGTTAACATCTATATGATTAGTTTTAGATCTAGTAATTACTCCCTTAGATGTTTCTCCAATGATGAGTTCCTTTAGATGATCTTTCTTGTATTGCCAATCCTTGGGTAGAACTTGAGTTTTTTCTTTATGATCGATCCTTGGAGTATCAACAGTCTCTTGTGGTTCAAGAGTACCTGCAAGGTCATCAAAAGTACTGCCTTTCCTTTGATCAAGCATAGATGATTCAACAAAAATAACATGCATTGATTCTTCAACTACTAGAGTTTTCTTATTAAATACTCTATATGCTTTGCTAGATAAAGAGTATCCTAAGAATATACCTTCATCCGATTTGGATGAAAATTTTCCAAGATTTTCCTTGTTGTTCAATATAAAGCATTTACATCCAAATACTATAAAATATAAAATTCTGGGAATTTTCCATTCCATAGCTCATAAGAAGTTTTATTAATTAAAGGCCTTTTGTAAACACGATTTGAAGTGTAACAAGCGGTATTAACGGCTTCCACCCAAAAATAAGATGGTAATTCACATTCATTGAGCATTATTCTAGCCACTTCAATCAATTCTATTTTTCCTTTCAACCACACCATTTTGTTGTGGAGTTCTAGGAGCTGAAAAATTATGTGAAATGCCAAATTCATTACAAAAATTTTCAAAATTTTCATTCTCAAATTCTTTGTTATGATCACTTCTAATAGATGTGATTACATATCCTTTTTCATTTTGAACTCTTTTTGCAAATGTTTTGAAGTGATTAAAAGCTTCATTCTTTTGAGCTAAGAAATTAACCCATGTAAATCTAGAGTAATCATCAACAAGGACAAATGCATATGACTTGCCACCTAGGCTTACAATTCTATTTAGTCCAAACAAATCCAAATGAATGACCTCTAAAGGTCCCGAGGTACTTACAACATTTTTTTATTTAAATGATCTCTTATGTTGCTTACCAAGTTGACAAGGTTCACAAGTTCTATCTTTGTCATATTTCATTTTAGGGAGACCATCAACTAGGTTTTCATTACAAATGTATTTTAATTGATCCATACTTGCATGTCCTAGTCTTCTATGCCATAACCAAGCATTATCATTAGTAGAGATTAAACATTTAAATGCATTATTGGAATGTATGTCAATTTTATACGTGTTGCTTATTCTAGTTCCTTTAAATACAATAACACCATTTGAATTGGTGATCTTGCATCTTTTAGAATCAAAATTTACATTGTATTTTCTATCACATAATTGACTAACACTTAGCAAATTATGTTTCAAACCATCAACAAGCCATACATCTTCAATAAAGTTTTTACCAAGTATTCCAATGGAGCCAACACCAATAATTTTACCTTTAGCATTATTTCCAAAAGTTACATTACCTCCAAGTTTGTATGTAATACTTGTAAAAAGCTTTGCATTCCCGATCATATGCCTTGAGCACTCACTATCCATAAGCCATGTGCTTTCGTTGATAGTAGATTTTAGGCATACCTACAAGGCAATAGTAGTTATCTTTTCTTAGGTACCCAAATGAAGTTGGGTCCTTAATGGTTAGCAATAGAGGTGTCTTCTAACTTGAGATGAGCCTTTCTAATATGACAAAAAATGCTTTTATGTCCAAATTGCATACAATATATACATTGCAACAATGTTTTATATTTTTGCACTTTCCTATTCATATTCCATGTGTTATGCATACAACTACAAGTATGTGATTGCTTTTGTGCATGTTTAGTGTATATAAATGCATGATTACTTTTTGAGAACTTAGCTCTATTTCCTAGTGAGCCATGAGTAGTTTTTTCGGAATTCTTTGAGTTGTAGAGGCTTTTACAAATGTTGGTGTGCTAAGTGTAGTGTTGGTTGAGCCATTAAATCCTAATCCATATTTCAAGGTGATATTTGATTATCAATTAATGTGTCTAAAGCTTCTTTTCCTTTATGAAATCTTGAAATTGATCCTCTTAGTTCTTTTAGTTCATGCTTCAAAATTTCATTTTCTTTAATAACATTTTCTAAGTCATATAAATTTTTGTTTAACTCATTTATTGATTTCACCAAGTGTTCATTTGAGGTTTTCAATTCTAGGGTAGAGTTCTTTAAGCATATAAAATCCTTTTCTAACTTAGAACTCTTTTCCTTATACAACATCATCTTGGAGAAATATTTTTCTATTTTAAAGTTCATGTTCTCAATCAAATCAATATCATCTAGGTCATCAATATCATCATGTGCTATTAGATTCAAGGATTGAGTAGTTACCTCATTGGAGTCATCTTTAATAGCCATGAGACATAAGTTTGCAAACCCTTCTTCTTCTTCTTCCCCTTCACTTGAAGAAGGGTCATCCCATGTGGCTTTGAGAGACTTTTTCTTTTCCTTGTCCCATTTCTTTTTGTTCTTTACTTTAAAGCAGTTCGTTTTGATGTGGCCAGATTTACCACATTCATAGCACTTTACCTCATTTTTCTTTTCTTTATCTTTGAAGGATGATTTAGGAAATGCACCTTTGTTAGCTTGTAATCTTCTCTTTCTTTTCCATTCACTTATTCTTTTTTAGAACATTGCCATTTCATCTTCATCATCAGTACCTTCGTTGCTTGAGCTCTCAACTTCTTTGATTGCTTTGAGAGCAATTGTTTTTCTCTTTTCTTTCTCACCTTGATCTGCTTCTTTTTCATTGTGTAGCTCAAATGTGAGTAGTTTTCCCACAAGCTCATCAGTTCTCAATGTGCTAAGATCATGAGCTTCTTCAATGGATGATACTTTTGATTCAAAGTTCTTTCTAGCTCTTAGGGCTCCTAAGATTTTGCTATTTACATCACCTTGATCATATATCTTGCAATACTTCTTTAGCTCATTGACAATATCAAGCAAGCGATTTGTCATGTCGATGACGTTTTTATTTGGTTTCATCTTGAATAGCTCATACTCATGAACATGCATTTATTTCTTGGTGAATCTCACTTGAGTGCTACCTTCATGATAGTTTTCAAGTGTCTTCCAAATGCAATGTGCACAAGTTAAGTGTTGAACTCTTCCACCTTCTTCTCTTGAAATGGAATTCATCAAGATGGAAGCGGCTCTATTGTTCTTGAATCGATATTTAACATTGACAATTGACCATTGTGCTTTGGGAAGAGGAACTTGAATACCATCAACTTCATGAGTAGGAGGTTTCCACTCACTTTTCACAAAATTCCATAGCTTAATCCCTTCACTATCTAGAAACAAATACATTTTGTGTTTCCAATAGAAATAATCCATTCCATCAAAATAAGGTCTAAGAATGGTGTTAAGATTTCCATGAGAGGTTGAGTTTGATGAAGAAGAAGTTGCCATAGTGGATCAAATTTCACAATTAAGTTTAAGAAATTTTTAGCTCTGATACCAATTGTTCTCCCAAGATGGCAACCAGGGGGGGGGTGAATTGGTTTTCTTGAGAAATGATGGAAATTAGAAATAAAGAATTCAAAACTCAACAACAAGAAATGTAGAAGAAATAAATGGTTGAGTAGTGAGTAGGAGAAAGAACACACAAGTTTTATAGTGGTTCGGATTTACTCCAATCCTACATCCACTTCCTTAACAACTTGTTAAAGTTCCACTAACTTTGAGTTTTCTTCTTACAAGCTTAACTCTAATTTTATAATTGGTTTGAGATCATATACCTCACAACCCTTATAAGAGTTTTTCCCAGGCTCACTCTTACAACCTAAGTGTTTCTAAGCTCACACTCAAACTTTTACAATGGTAATGCTCACACCCAACACTTATTACAATTCAAGTGTTAATTGTAGTAATAAAAGAAAATATGTTGCTTGGCTATTAAATTCAAGATTCCTCTTTTTTTAACAGAATAATAATGTGTGAATTTATAGCCAATGTGGTCTAACTAGCTGTTATAGATAGTGAGAAATAAGTCTTGGTAGTTTAGACCTTGTGTTAATAGACTGTTTAAAGCAGGTAGTGGTCGTCCTTGATACTAGGATGGTCGCGCCAACATCGCACGCGATCGCCCTTAGATAAGGGATGGTTGCTACATTCAAATTTGCTTCAACGGTCGAATTTAAGTGCTCTACTGCTGGAATCTTACCTATATTGTGGTTGTCGAGATGGTCGTGCATAAGCTAAGTGTGGTCGCCCTTTTGAATATTAAAGTGGGTTTATAATGGTTATTTCACGTGGCATTCTTTAACTGGGCCAAATAAACTTTCACTGAAATATGAATGTCGCGGTCGCCCTAGGTGCCAATTAGCAGCTAATTGAAAGACTCGCATCGACCTTCTAGAAGCACTTGAGGATGAGAACACTACTATCAGTTTGAGTGATTGTCTCTTGAATTAGCAGAGTGGTCGCAGATTATTCAGGATGGTCGCGAATATAGTAATCAAGACCGTATCTTTCAACGTGCTTGTCACCGCGAACCTTACTAGAATTTGGATGATTTGGGTTACTCATGTTGCGGTCATCCTTGTTCATTGGACGGTCGCTCATGTTGATGTGCGGTCGCTACTGTGGTCGAGTTTATGACCGTAAACCCTACTGTGATATGATTTCATTATTCAATTCAATGGGGTGATCGTCTCCACAGTTGTGCGACCGCGAAATGTGCCCAGTGTTGACTTATTTGAAACAATCTAATCCTGCAATAAGGTTCTTAAAACACATGTTAAATAAGTCATTCAATTTGTTTTGTCAAGGATCAAAATTGAGATCATTTGGCTAATAGTCATAATACAGATAAATGCATCCATCTAAAGCATGAGACCCAAGATTTCATTAACAACGGCATATTAATAGATCCTGAGAAAAGCAAGTCCAGTACTAAGCATAACATATTTCCCAAGCACGGTGCGGTTCCACCTCCTAAGAACTTATTTGTAATTGGGTCAGTTCTAAGTAAACATTTTGTATTTTAATCCTTCCAAGAAGTGGGCTCTTTAATTAGTACTATTGATATATAGGACAACAACATAGAAAGTGGGCTTGAAGATGGACCCTCTTTTTAGGATGAAATCAATGATGATGAGCCTATAAAGACCATCAATGTCAAAAGAAACTGTGATTTCAAAGATGAAACTATGGGAGAAATTCAAGGCATAACTATAAGTAGCAGATTTTATAAAGAAGCCAAACTGGAAGCTGAACCACCCATGAGGGAGAAAAGGAAGAGGAAGATGAGAACTTGGTCCTTAAGTAGCTCATGAAATCTCGAGCCAATATCAGTATCTAGGAGCTGCTCATGGCATTAAAACACACCAAGAAGAAGTTATGAAGGCATTAGATGGGCTAGCATCTCAACATTGGCAGCATCTAAAGAAGTAGTGACCTCCCTTGTCAATGAGACTAGTGGCTTGATTGCATTTTTTGACAAAAACATGGCCATGGAAGGAAAAGACCATATTAAGCCACTCTATATACAAGATGAAATCAAGGAAAAAGGGACCACATGTGCCATGGTGGATGATGGGTCAACTATCAATGTTCTACCTTCTAAATTATTGGCCACCCTTAGAATCAAGAAGGAAGAGTTGCAACCTTCGGATTTGGTTATCTGAGCCTATGATGATACAAGAAGGGGAGTTGAGGGAACTTTCACTACAATGGTCATGGTTGGCCCTATTAAAAGTGAAGTAGTTTTCACTATCCTCAATATCCCAGTCACCTTCGTCATGTTATTTGGATGACCCTGGTTTCATAATTTGGGAGGAATCCCATCTCTGCATCAAATGATCAAGTTCCCCCATGAAGGTAATGTAGTTATAATCAAGGCAACCCTGGCTAGAGAGACCATATCATTGTTAGGAATTGAACAACCACTTTTGATTGGGTTTAAAGTAGGGCCAATTCATGATGGGAAAAAGATCCTCATATGTCAAGCATCATGAAGAAGATGGGCTTCTTTCCTGGAATGGGCTTAAGTAAGAATGGTCAAGGTTTAGCAAGATTTCCTCGGTTCAAGCACCAAGTTAACAAGAGAATAATGGGTTGTGATAGTGATGAGGAAGAGAGGAAGCCATGGAAGAAGGCCAAGCTTCATGACTAATTTACCAAGGGCATACCAAAACCTATGGAATTTAAGGGAATTATGAAATCTGGGTTTGAGATTTTTACTGATGTGGCCAAGGAAAGGAAGGATGTGGATCTAGAAGAGATTATAAAGATAAGTAGCCTAAAGATCAAAGATAAAGGGGAAGTGATCAAAGAGAAAGTTCTTACCATGAAAGTTATAGCCATAGATTATGAGAACGTAAATGAGCCAAATGATACTATTATGACTATTGAATTGTTTGATGATGTACTTTTTCCCAAGATTAATGCATTTTCTAATTTGGTTTATTTGTTTGATGTTTTGCCTAATGGCACCATGAATGCATATGATTGTTCCATGAGCATACTTTGTATTAATAACATTAAAAGAAACAAATTCAACATGGAAAATGATCAAAGTCCTCACAAATTACTAATTATACAAAATCTAACAAATGAGGAAAAAGAAGCATTAGAAACGGTACTAAAGCAATACGAAGAAGTATTCACATGGATATATGCAAATATGCCAAATATAGATTGATGTATAGCTCAACACTTCATCTCAACATACTCACATTGTAAGCCTATTAATTAAAAGTTGAAACGGATGAGACTAAAATGGGCAAAAAAGATAAAGGAGGTCCAAAAACAAATTGACGATGAATTTTTAGAAGTTGTAGAATATCTTAATTGGCTTGTAAATGTAGTCTCCATGCTTAAGAAAGATGGATGATGTAACATCCCCTGATAATTCTCATTAGAACTATCAGAGAATGTTACTCAATATACTGTCAGTAAATTCATCGATAAAGTTTCCTTTCAAAATGTTACTAACAAAAATCTTTAAATAATAATACAATATGTATAATACAATACTTATAAATCTAACATATAAACCAATATCCACTATCTTTAATAATCCAAATACTAATTATAAACCAGATAACCATAATAAGTTTTTCAAATTAAATAAATATATAGTACATTGCTTTATTTGATAATCAGTCACTAGAATCTCAAACTTCGTCCTCTAAATACATATATTCCTTTCATGTTTACAAATTTATGCAATCTCTTAAATAGACAAGATAAATTGCATTTATATATACTCCATAACTTACAAGTACAATATATAAAAGATCTCTATATGTACTATAGATAATTCCTGAGATCCTTAATTCCACCTTCTTAACTTGTTCAGATGACCCGATACCTGCATGTCAGAAAATAATTCTAATATGCTAAACAAAGCTTAGTGGTGCTTGTATAAATATATTTTGTCACTTAATATTAAAGAAATATACTTACGGAAATATAGTAATAATACTCAGTTTTAATAAACATTTCAATATATTAAATATTTTCAATAACAAACCAACATAATATTTTGATTACATAAAATAATAACTTTAACTTTATAAAAGTCATCATGCTATACTACACTTTCGTTATTGTAACTTTTCTTTTTTGAATCATTTTATTTAAGACTTACTTTCTCATTGTTAACATTGTTCATATTACATTTATTTGTTTTCAGTGTCTTACTTTTCAGTTTCACATATAGGATAATCTCATTCAATCTATAATTTTGGCACTTAGATTTAGTACTATACTTTAGAGCACTTTGTATCTTATATCATTATATAACTTTCAGTCATTATAACACTTAGAAAGTTATTGATCAATTCAATATTTTGAATGTAACATTTTTATTCCATGCATTAGAACTTTCACTTGGAAACATTAATATATACATTATCAATCACTTTCACATTGTAACACAGTAAGACAATTTTAAGTAATTGACTTATATTATTATTTTGTATTTTTTTCCATTATTCACAACATCATATTCACATATATTTTCAATTTAGATATCTTCATTAAATGTTTCCATACATACTAAAATGAGATCATAGGTTTGGTTAACAGGTTAGTGTAACAATTTTAATGCCAAATCTCAAGAATGTATAATGGCAATTATGCCCACTGTCACTAATGACACAATGTGTCCATTAATGGCATAAGGTGCCCACTATCACTATGGCTATCTTTCCTCTGGTTAGCCATTCAATCCAAAGCTAGATCTGAAATCAGTATGATTTGGGCAATTCATTAGTTTTAATTAATATTGAATTATGTATATCACTTCAATGGAATAATTCTTTGATCAACACTTGGTATTACACATATTTATCATATATTCAAAATTTATTACGCTACTTGATAGGGTTGATTTCAAAAATCCATTACACTTTAAGACCTTATAGTTATTTAGGCTGAAATCATGGATGCAAGACAAGAAAAAGAGCCATTTTGGGTAAATTTCTTCAAGTGACACGCCCAATGACTTGGGCATGTCATTTATTTTATAATTTAGTAACTATAACATGCCTACTGATATGGGCGTGTCACTGCCATGTTAGGTAAAAATTCAACATTTCGCACACTTAACCATTTTAACTTAATATATTCAAAATTTATGATAAAAATGAATCAAATCTATTTTTTTTTTTACATAAAAGAGTCTATATCTAAAAATTTACTCAATTTTTAATTAATCAAACCTTCAAACATCACTTATGGCTAAAACAATATCAAACTACCCAATTCTTATAAAGATTAAATTAAGAATCATACTCACCACATATAAGTTCTTTTAATTCATTTTTTCACTCATCAATCCATTTAATCAATATTTTCAAGAAATAATTCATTATAAATGACAGAATCAATCAATTCAAATATTCAAACTCATAGAAATTCAAATATTTGTAAATTAAAATACATAAACACATATCTCTTTCAAAATCCCTCTTCTTCTCTCTTTTCCCTCTTTTTCTTTGATCACTTGTTGATAATCTCACCTATTCTAACTAATTCTCTTAAAAAAAATTGTTGGAAAAGATAGATTTTTCCCTTAATTCTTTTATGAAAGGAAGAAGAAAATAGAGAAGATGGTGATGGTGGTGATAGATGGCGTGGAAGGTGGGAGAAAGGAGGAGAAGACTCTACACACACACACATGTCCACATATATATATAATAAGTTTAATCTAATGTGGCCAATCTCATTTTAACTATGGTGTACCCTCTTTCTTATCCTTTGATTCTAATTCAATTTTTAGTCTCATAAACCCGTAAAAATACATAATTTCTTCAGTAAGTTTTAAGATCCACTATTCGCATCACTTATTCATGCCACTTATATCACAATTCACTATAAATTATTAATATTAAATTAAAAGTTTAGTATTTAAAATTTTAAACATTACAGATGATCTCGAATGTCTATGGATTTTAAAGACTTAAACAAGGCTTGGCCCAAAGATGATTTTTCACTATCCCATATAGATGTCCTAGTGGATAGCACCACCTCATGCACCACGTACTCACTGACAGATGGATTCTCAAGTTACTATTAAATTCTTATGGCTGAGGAGGATAAGAATAAGACAGCTTTCATAGCAAAATACGAAACATATCAATACAAGGTAATGTTGTTTGGACTAAAGAATGTTGAGGCTACTTACTACAGGATGGTCATGTCCCTTTTTCATTACATGATCCATAAGGAAGTAAAGTCTATGTTGATGATATAATAGTCAAATCCATGATGAGGGAAGGGCATATAGCTACACTAGGAAAATTTCTTCAAAGAGTAAAGGAGTATAAGCTTTGCCTCAATCTAAACAAGTACCCGTTTGTTACAATTGAAGGAAAATTATTGGGATACATGGTGAGCCATAGAGGGATAGAGGTAGACCCAAGAAATTACTACCTCGAAGATAAAAAAAATAGAGGATTCTTGGGCATGCTTTAATGCATAGCCTGTTTTATCACTAAGCTCACCTCAATAAATGAGTCCATCTTCAAATTGCTAAGGAAGAATTAGCCCAAGGAGTGGACTCCAAAATGTCAAACTACATTTAAGAAAATAAAAGCTTATATGTTATCTCCTTCAATTTTAAAGCCTCCAAGACTGAGAAAGCCTTTGACATTGTACCTGATAATTGAAGTCAAATCTATAGGAGCACTATTAGCAAAAAAGGATAAAAGGAGGATTGAAACATGTAATTTAATATTTGAGTGAAAGTTTCATTCAATATGAGGTGAAATATAGTTAAGTGTAGAAGACTTGCATAGCCATGGTATGGGCAATCAAGAAATTGGAACATTATTTCTAATCATACAAAGTGATAGTAGTCTCTAAGTCTGGCCCACTGAACTATTTATATTCAGCCCCTTTACTTTTGGAAAAATTGGCAAGATGGATGGTTATTCTACAGAAACATGATATAGAATGTATTACTAAGAAAACAGTGAAAGGGAAAGCCATTAAAGAGTTTTTTTTAGCACTAAAATATAAGTCAAGAAATAGCAAATATTCTTTAATGGGGTAGTAAATCAAAGTGGAGCTAGGATCGGGGTTGTGTTAGTATCACCAAAGAGGGAAAAATCTATCTAGCTAAGAAACTTTGATTTTTAATCACAAATAACATGGTTGAGTATGAGATATGAATTCTTAGGCTTGAAGCTCTATTATCATTAAGAGTGAAAGAGGTAGAAGTGTAGGGTGATTCAATGCTAGTACCCCCAATAAGTGGAAGACAAATGAGAAGGGATGAAAAGTTGAGACCATATTTACCTCAACTAGTTATGGATGAATTTGCATGAGTTATAATTCACTTATATTCTAGGAGAGAAAAATCAAATGGTTGATGCACTCGTAACTCTAGCATCCACTTGGGATAATCCCAGGGGCACCATACCCCAACTAATTGTGCTGACCTCATCTATGCAGCCTACTTGGGAGAAATAGTTGTGACAAATCAATGTAAAGGATGGGAGACCATAATTCTTTGATATTCATAAGTTTCTAATGAAAGAAGCACATCGAACAAGTTGAATTTGAAGGAAGAAATGGCTTTGAAGAGAGTGGCTTTCTGATTCATCATTATTAGGGATTTGTTGAATAAGAGAAATGTGGATGGACCAACCTAAGATGTGTATATAAAGTATAAGTTGGGAAAATAATGTAGCAGATCCATCTAGGAGTTAGTAGACCTCATATGAATGGACAAACCTTGGCTAAGAAGATAATTAGATAAGGATATTTCTAGTTAATGATGGAGTCCAATCACTAAAGTTTTTAAGTTTCATAACTACTAGATTCATACTAACATCAGCCATCTGCCACCATCTGAATTGAAAACCCGTTTGTATCCTTAGCCATTTTTCTGCTTGAGGAATGTATATCCTTGGAGAAATCAAACTAGCTTCATCGAATGGGCATAGATATATTATCGGGCTATCAATTATTTCTTTAAATGGATGGAAGTACAATCTTTCAATAAATTGGAGTAAAAGTAGATGAGTAAGTTTATTGAAAGGCAGCTAATTTATGGATATGGGGTACCCCATCATGTGGTAACTGGTAATGGGGTGCAATTTCAAGTGGAAACATGGACAATTTTTACAAAATATGGTATCCAACACCATAAATCTTCTTCATATAGGCTACAGGCAAATGGGATTGTTGAAGCTACAAATAAGAGCTTGAACAAGATTTTGGCTAAGTTGGTTCAAAAGAGTAGAGAATGAGTTGATAAATTGCCCTTTACCTTATAGGGATATCATAGTTCAATCAGAACTTCCATCGAAGTCACTCCATATTCTTTAGTTTTTGGATGTGAAACTATGTTACCTATGGAAATTCAAGAAAAATCATCAAGAGCAATATCGAAGGCTAAAATTCCAGATGCAGATTGGGTTAAGGAAAGATATGAGCAACTAGTTTTGTTAGATGAAGAAAGGTTTCGAGCCTTGTATCATTATCAAGGGTGTCAATGAAGAATGACTCGAATCTTCAACAAGAAAGTCAAGCCACATCAAATTCATGAAAGGGATCCAGTCTTAAAGTAGCTCAAGCTTGGAGCCATGGATATGAGAGGAAAATTCAAGCCTAATTAGGAGGGCTCATTTATGGTTAAGAGATTGATGAAGAATAGGGCAACACAATTGTCAAATATAGAGGAAAATGAATTCCAAGAGCCTGTAAATGTTGATAGACACAAAAATATATTACATGTAATTCATAGTCTATAAAATATTAAATTCATTTGTTTTAATATACAATTAATGTTTAGTAATGAGCATGGCATACTCGTTGCATGTGTTGGTACTTGAATGGCAAATATTAAAAAATTTAAATCAAATCATGAATTTCTTTAATGTGATTGGTATTATTGGGCTTTCCCCCTTTATTTCATAAATGGTATTAAGAAATATGTGAAAATCAAAAGATAATAATAGGAGGAGAAGAAAAATTTAAAGTAAAAGTCTGAAGGAAATAAGACAACTTTTAAGTTCTTTCTTTTCCTTTTGACTCCGAACCCAACACTTTTACCAAAAGGAAGATTCATGAATCACATGCTCTCATATAAATGAACAAGCTATAGGTCAATAAGTCCAGAAAAACTGAAGATTTTAGTATCTCAATCTTAGGCTTAATACGGTGATATCCAAACTAGCACTTATGCCCTAGCTTACATCTCTCAAGCCGACCAAGGCAACCGCATTACCCATAACTGAATTAGTCCTACTCTAAATCCCCCACCATGGATAAGTAAACTACACCTCGCTTTTAGGTTACTCTGACAAAGAGCTTTTCCATGCAAGAATAGAATCAAAATCTTAAAGTGGGAATCGATGAGGAAGAAAGCTAAGGAAAGGGTTCACTGAAAGATACCTGCAAGGAAAGAGGTCCACCATAAATGGGTTCCTAAGGATCGTGTGCTACTTTATTAAGACTATATTTAATAGTTTCACCTAAAGCCAAAGGTATGAAATTATGACCATGACTCATAGGTTTGAGCATCCCAAAGGCGGCATAAGACCCCTCTCTAATTGGAAGAACCATCAAGTAATGGGAGAGGATGTAGTAGGATAAAAAGAAAACCTTGCTCGCATTGGGTTCATCGTACATCTCAAGTTTTAGCCAAATAACCTCAATTTTGATCATTAGCACTCAAATTGAATAATGCATTTAACATCTCTTTTAGATACTTGGTGCAGGAATAAGATGCACAATATATTCCCAGAACATGGTAAAAATAACAGTCATCCCAGACTGAAGGGCAACCTCCCTTGAAGCTTTGAAGAACAAATGGAGTCACAGTACGGTTCATGGTAAGAAACTTGACTAGAGGAATGACCAAGATAGAGTTATCCATGACTATCCATATATTGGGATCATCACAACTCAAGTGACAAAAACTCCAACACTCATAGTAAGGAACACGGTGATAGGCACGGTTTGAGGAGCAGTCACGTGGAACTCTTTTGCGACTGTCCTTTTCATGGGCGACCGTCCATACATTTCTAAGATAAAATCATATGGATTGCCAGTAGCATTCAAGGTCTTGGGTGCGCCAAGAAGTTTGATGCGAGACATTCAATTTGATTTCTATCTCAGTTAAAGGCGATGTAGACCCTTAATTTTGGCCCTAAGCTAGTCTGAACCCGATTAAGAAGGTTAAGCTAAATTCGATCCGATTTTAAAAGTTTAAACTTAGTTTATAGCTTTTAAATAAGTCAGTCCAATTTTGCAAGGCCTAAATAAGTTGGTTCAATTTTAAAGCCCTTAACCTAGTTTGATTTATTATTTAAAAACTAAAATAAGTTTGATTCAATTTTAAAATACAAAATTAAAGTCAAACCGGACCTAAAATGGAAAACCATGACCCATTGGCTTAGCCTCCATGGAGAATTAGTGTGGTGACCATGGCGAATTGGCAAGCCAATTCACCCAGGCACCCATCCATGGCGACTTAGCAATGCCCAATTCGCCATGGATGGCATACCATGGCGAATTGGCACTAGCCAATTTTCCATTGTCCATTAATTCGGCCCTAACTCGATTTATTAATGTCCTAATTATGATTGGATTTTGTTTTAACTGTCAATAAGCATATTAGGGTTTTATTTTAAACCTTCTTCGCCTATAAATACTAAAACTTAAGGATTATCAAGGTAACGATTAGTACAGATCGACAAATATTAACAAGAAATAAGAATCAAACACAGAGCAATTTAACAAAAAGGCACCAGTCAATACCTTCATTGATCCATGCTTTCAAAGACAAGAGCTTGGTTCAACACATCACATTGGGTGGAACCAACGAACACAGGTTTTGTCTTCTAATTTCTATTTGTTTAAATATCCAGTAACTATACTTTTCTTTTAAATATTAAATTTTGATAGTTGTTTGATTCGGTAGCTAGTTAGTCTGGGTTGTAATTTTGTACAAACCTTAACAGCAATCACCAAAGTAATACATTATTTCACAATAGCCTAGAATTACTAAAACCCTAGTTATATATTTTATAAAACCAAAAATCTTAATAGTTGTTTCATCCAGTAGCTTATTTATTTAAGTTTGTTTCAATTTAACAATAGCTTAGGATTAGATTTGGTCCTCTAAACTAATTATCAAAACCCTAACTATATAACCTAAAATTATCTTTGCATATTCATAAAACATAAAAATCCCTAATCCTAAACCTTGTTTCTCATACCTAAGTTCCAAGCCTTAAACCCTAACCTTAAACCTTGCTTCTGAAATCCAAAATCTTAAACCCTCAATATCTAGTAACCTAATTTCCAAACCCTAATATCCAATAGCCCATAAATCCAAACCCTAGTTCCAAACCCTAATCCAAAACCCTAATATCCCAAACCTTAACCTTGAAACCCAAAGTCCAAAACCCTAGTTGCTACATTAAAAAACCCTAATCCTATTTTCTTAAACATCCAAAATCATATTTTTCTAAAAATCAAAACTTTAATCCCATTCTCCAAATACCTGAAACCCTAAATTTTCTAAATTATAAAAAACCTAATTTTCTTAAAAAATCATAATCTTATTTTCTTAACCCTAAAATCAATATTTTAAACCTTATAAATCTTAACTATAACATGTAACCCCCTAATTTCATATATTTATGCTCTAGATTGAACCTTGGATTTTATTATTTAATTTTCTGTCTTATGTTATCTTTGGATGGTTCATTTTATATTGCTTGATGATGAATTGAGTGTTTTCTATGAATTGTTTAATTATATTTATTTAGTTATTTGAATTTCAAAAGTTATAAAAGGCATATTTCCACTTTAAGGGTTCCTTGTTTATTTAATTTGTTCCTTTTATTTTAATTATATTTGGGGCTCAATGTAAGGGGCATGTTTCCACCTATGGTGGGTGTCCCATTTTATTTATTTTGTTTTCTTCATGGACTTAGACATTATAAAGACATGCTTCAATCCTTGGATGGGTACCTATTTTTGTTTTTTTTTTATTTTAATAAAGTGATGGATGTTTATTTCTTTTAAATCGTGTGTAGTATGGATAATCCCATAATAACTAAGAATTTAATAATATATAGACCTGAAAAAGAGGTCGATTCCAATGAACCGGGCATTATGGGGGCGCTGGTTCATTCTCACCTTCCACATACGTACCCAACTTTCTGAACCTATTATTATTTTATTCTTTCTTATTATGATATTGTTCATTACATCATTTAGATTGCATTGTGTGCATGAGTTAGGATGCTCGTATAATCCTTGTTGTGTTATGTACGGGATACCATACTTTCACTCAAGGTAAGGAGATTGAGCATGGCATAACTACTCATAGCCACGTACCATTTGGTATATACTTGCTATAGGAGCCTAAACTTTTCAATCCAAAGACTAAAGCTCATGTAATTGGCCTAGTTACTTTTCTTAGGTTTTTACCCAAATGCTTGTTGTTTGACTATGATTGATATATCTTGATTTGGATCATGACCTATTTGATCTGTTCTTTTCCTAATATGACCTAATTATATTGTAAGCCCAAAATAATTTTATTACATTAAGCCCAAAAGACCAAAATTATCTACAAAAAATTTCAAGATGGTCTTTGGACATAAAACCTTTCTAAATAGACCAAAAAATTTCTTTTTCACCTTATGGCCCAAATACAAAGTCCAAAATTTGTTTTTAAACAAACTATTTTACATTGGACTTTGAAACAAAATTATTTTTTACTTCAATCAAATTACAACTTTTTAAATGGGCTTACAACTAATTAGGCCAATTATAAAATATTAAAATCAATTGTGGGCCTAATTTATACCAAGACTTATTAATCATGGGCTTGTTTGTGGCATGAATATCAGTTATTTTTCCAAATGAGAAATCTATTTATGATAAACCTTTTTATTTAGTTTTAATCTAATATAGCATAAAAGCAATCTTTTTGTTGGCCCAATGGATTAAGGCTTAATTAATAAAAATTATCATGGGCTAACTTCTATGTTTGAAAATATAACTATTAGTTAAATCGTCCAAGTGAATTGTTCAAAAAACAAGATATTCCATGTTGATATTTTGTTAACCATACACCAAAGAAAAGAGACTCGTCATTTGTGTGTGAAATATATAAGTTTAAAAGGTTCATTCTTCCTCTTTTGGTTGGTTTGTTTGTTCATTACTTGTGCATCCATGCATACATATATTGCATCACATGTCATTCATCCTTTCTAGTTCACAGTCTTGGAGTACATCAGTTCAACAGTCTATGACAACATGACCTACACTAGTGACGTAGAATCCAACAACTACTCAGTTAGCTTCTTACCAAAAGTAATGGATCCTGAGCAATTTCAAAAGATGGTAGACAATGCACTCAACTCCAAGATGGAAAGCCAATTGGCTGCATTATTGGGAAACACTGTTGAAGCATCTGCTAGTATTAAGAAGTTGAAAGACAAAGGAAAGGCCAAGGTTGGTGAGGTAGCCTTTGATGATGACAAGGTAGTTGTTGATGATGATGATGATTGGGCTCAATACTTTCAAGATCCTTAAGTTAAGAAGAAAGAGCTAAAAGCTATAGAAAAGTCAACTGTGAAAAAGACTGAAACTTTAGATGTGGAAAAGATGATTGCTGATTTGGAAAAGAAGTTTGAAAAAAAGTTGAAAATAGAAGAGATGTCGAAAGTGGACAAGCTATTTGAATAAGATGAAGAAGTTCCTTACAAATTCAAGATGCCTTAATTTGCTAAGTTCGATGGAACTAGTAATCCTCGTCTGCATGTCAAGTAATACATCAATGCTATGTAGTCTACTTGAGCTACCAAGGCTCAAACTATAAGATACTTTATGCTCTCATTGGATCATATTATACAGAATTGGTTCAACACTTTATAGGACAACACTTAAAGGAACTGGGATTCATTATACAAAGCTTTCATCCAGCAATATGGATATAATGTTGAATTGAAAGTTGATAGAGGTTGAGTCAATCAGGCAAAAATAGAATTAAAACTTTATTGACTACGAGAAAAGATGGAGGAACAAGGCTGCATTACTCAAGAAGAGGCCAGATGAGTCAGATCATATTATGATGATTGTGAGAGGGGTGCTTCCTAATCTTCATGAAAGGATGTCTCATACTCTTATTAAGGATTTCAAAGATCTTTTCCAAGCCAGTTTACAAATAGAAGAATGGGAAAGGAAGAGGAACTATTTTTCTACAAAAAGGAATGAGAAAGGGACCTATCAATCTGGCAACCAAAGCACCTAAAAGGTAGTCAATGTAAATGCAACTGGCCAAGGATGTAGGAGATAGTTTTCAAAATTGAGAAAACCATTGTCTTGGGAGGGTTATTACAGTTATTGACTCCCTAACCTTTGCCAAATCCTCTGCCACCTAACTTTGATGCTAGAGCATTTTGCCAATTTCACCAAATGGAATGACACAAGATGAAAAAATGTCTAAGATTGAAGCATGAAATCCAGAATTTGATTGATAGTGGGAAGTTGCCTGAACCTAACAAGCCCAGCTTGAAGGACAACCTATTGCCAAGGTTCGATAAGGTACCATCATCAGCAACTTTCATGATCGGAGGAGGTCTGAATGAGAAGTTTGCTCTGTCTTCTTTCCAGGATGTGGATGGCCAATCACAAAGAAGAAAAGGTGCTTAACAAGATGGAATAAGTCATGGTTGAGAAGGAAGTGATCATTTGTGTTGTGAACAAGTTCTGAGCCAAAGAAGTAGGAGTGGACCTAGTCCAAGCTCAAATAGGATTAAGTGATGACCACTCACTCTGGTAAGCCTTATACAAGGCCACCACCAAAATAAATAAAAGTTGATAAGGGAAAAGAAGTTGAAATAGGGGGTAAAGAAGAAGATAATGTTGTTCTTAAGCAGTAAAAAAGAAATCAAGCTAGTATTAGTATCTGGGATTTACAAGCTACATCCAAAAGGCATCGAGTAACTATAGCCAAAGTTATGGCTAGCATATCAATTTTCACTTCTGTAACACCACAGGAGCTGGTTAATTTTATGAAAGTTGAAGGAGTGATGAAATCTGAGGATGCTCAAATGAAGAATAAAGTTGATGTCAGAATGGTGTCATTTTCAGATGCCGATTTGCTAGAAGAGGGAAAAGATCACATCCGCCACTTTTTATCAAAGTAGAAGTCAAAGAGAACTCTATGTGTAATGGTTGATGATGGATCTTCCATAAATGTGTGCCCACTCAAGATCTTACCAAAGCTATCTATGTCGACAAGAGATCTAAGCCCAACTTAGGTGATAATTATGGCTTATGATAATACCAAGAGGCATGCCAAAGGAACATTCAAAGTAGTTGTTAAGGTTGGTCCTATTAAATCCATGGTAGAGTTTATAGTCTTGGATATACCCATCACCTTTGCATTATTGTTGGGACGACCCTGGTTTCATCCTCTTGGTGGAGTTCCTTCCATACTCCATCAGAAGATCAAGTTCCCAAATGGTGATGAGACAGTGGTTATCGAGGCTGAGGATAATGAAGTGGTGAATGCTTTGATGATCGAGAGGCATCTTAATGGATTCAAAGTGGTTGTTGTTTATGATGATGAGATGGTGGACCCTAGAGTCCTAACTATGATGAAGAATATGAACTATCTACCAGGTGCTAGCCTTGAGAAAGGAAAGACGGGTGTGACTGAGTTTTCAAATTTCAAGACTCAAACTTTTAAGAAAAGGTTGGGATAAAATGAAGCTAATAAAGGTGTTCTACCGAAGAAGAATGAGAGGATGAATTTTCCTCCACTAGAAGAAGTGTTTGTCAAAGCTCCAAACATGGGACCACTCCAAAGAAGGCCAGAGCCAATTATATTCATAGGAAAGATGATTCCAGGATTTGAGATCTTTGTTGATGTTGTTGAAATGGTGGAACAATTAGAGAAAATGCTTAACCTGCCAGCTGATAAAGAGCCTATCCCAGAAGAGAAGAAGGAAGTTATCCTGAAGATCCAGAAGACTCCAAAGGAAATTGCTGCTCTCATCAAAGGACAGTTTGAAAGTCTTTTAGTTTCTGATTATGAGAACAATGGCTTTGATTTTGATTTTAATTTGTTTGCTCTGTATGAGGATGATGATGTTTTATTTTCTAAGATGAATGCAATAAAGTCTGATTTTACTTACTTGTGTGATGTTTTTCCTGATGGTTGTATACATTCAAGTAGTGATTACATGAGTATTTTTAATATTAACTTTGTTGACACACAATCATTAAACTTGGAAACAACCGATAATCCTAAAAATATTAGCAAAGCATCTGACCTTACTCCTGGAGAGAGAGAGATTAGAAAATTTTTTTAAAAAAGTTTGAAGAAGTCTTTGCTTGGTCTTATGAGGATATGCCTGAAATTGATTGAGACATAGCCGAGCACACGATTCCCACTTATACTCATATGAAACCTGTCAAATAAAAGCTTAGACGATTAAGGTCAGAATGGGCAGAACTAATTAAAGAAGAAGTCACTAAGCAGATACAAGTAAAATTTCTCGAGGTGATGATTACCCTGACTTATTAGCTAATATAGTTCTCATGCCAAAGAAAGATGGAAGAATTAGGGTTTGTGTGGACTACAGAGACTTGAACAAGGCTTCCCCTAAAGATTACTTTCCTTTACCCCATATAGATGTCATTATTGATAATATGGCCTCTAGCGTGCTACACTCATTCGTAGATGGATTTTCTAGATACAACCAAGCGTTAATGGCCCAAGAGGATAAAGCTAAAACTGCCTTCATAACAATATGGGGTATATTTTGCTATAGGGTGATGCCTTTTGGGTTAAAAAATGTTGGAGCAACCTACAGAGGATGGCCACCACCTTGTTTCATGACATGATGCATAAGGAAGTTGAGGTCTATATTAATGATATGATGGTGAAGTCAAATACAAGAGAGCAGCATTTTCAAAATTTAGAGGTCTTCTTGAAAGAGCAGTAAAGTATAAGATAAGGCTGAACCCAAAAAAGTGTGCATTTGGGTTTACTTCAGGCAAGATATTGGGACACATGACTAGTCTAAATGGCATTGAAATTGACTGTGACAAGGTTAAAGCAATCAGGGATATGCCAACTCCTAAGATAGAGAGGGAAGTTTGGGAGTTCATTGATAGATTATAGTATATTAGCAGGTTCATAGCAAAGCTCACCACAATCTGTGAACCTATCTTTAAATTGCTTAGAAAGAACCAGCCAGTCAAATGGAATGAAGAGTGTCAAAGGGCATTTGAGCATATAAAAGAATATTTATTGAATCTACTTATTTTAAAACCATCTAGACCTGATAGACCTTTGTTGCTATACTTAGCAGTAGAAGAATAGTCGATAGGAGTAATGCTAGCACAAGCAGATGAATCAAGAGTTGAGTATGCAATTTACTATTTAAGTAGAAAGCTCCTACATTATGAGATTAAGTATAGTATCATTGAAAAGACTTGTATAGCTATGGTTTAGTCGTCTAAGAAGTTACGGCATTACTTTCAATCTTATAGTGTACAAGTAATTTCCATGATGGATTCAGTGAAGTATTTAAGGGAAACATCCTCGTTGATCGAGAAATATGGCAGATGGTTGATCATTTTAGAAGAATTCAAGATTGAGTATATAACTAGGAAAACCATCAAAGGAAGAGCAGTAAAAGAATTCTTGGCTCTACAACCATTGCCTGACATTGAGGAAGTAGTTTTGGAATTTCTCGATGAACATTTGGAGGCCATTTAAGTACAAGGGTGGAAGATGTATTTTGATGGAGTAGTAAAAAGAAAGGGAGCAGGTTTGGGGGTGATATTGAATTGCCAGTAGGAGAGCTCATCCCTTTAGCTAAGAAGTTGAAATTTAGGGCAACCAATAATATGGTGGAATATGAAGCATGTGTTTTTGGGTTGGAAACCCTGATGATTACGAAGGTTGATACATTATAGGTCTTTAGTGATTCTTTGCTAGTAGTATCCCAAGTAAATGGAGAATGGGAGTTGAAGAAAGAAAAGCTGAAACCATACCACGATTAATTATTTGACCATGATGAAGTAGAATTTTAGGGAGTACAGGTTTATACACCTACCAAGAGAAAAAAAATGAGATGGCCGATGCCCTAACCACCTGGCTTCAGTATGGGAAGATCATGTTAAGTTATTTCTTAAGCCTCTAATTTTAATAAGTTCATTAACTCTTTATTATGAGCATGAGACAGTCATGGACCATGATGCATTGTATGACACCATAAGACGGTTCTTGAAAAGTAGGGAATATCCACGGGATGCAACAAAGGAAGAGAGAAGAGCTATAAGGCGATGGTCCTTGTAATACATAACCTTTCATGGAGAGCTATATCAAAGATGGCCTGATGAGTGCATTTAAGGTGTCTGAGGAAGTCTAAAGTTGAGCAAATCATGTCAGAAATACATGGAGGAAGGTATGGGTCCCACATGAATGGATTGGCCCCTGGTTAAGAAGATAATTAGACAAGGTTACTATTGGTTGACCACAGAAAAAGACTACATTGATTTTGTGAAGAAGTGTCAGCAGTGCCAAATGTATGGGAACTTGAATCACTTGCCTCCCAAAGAATTGCATTCTATGTCTTCACCCTGGCCTTTTGCAACTTGGGGGATTGATATTATTGGAGAGTTACAGCCGACGGCTTTGAATGGTCACCTATTCATTATAGTAGCAGTGGATTATTTTTTGAAATGGGTTGAAGCTAAATCTTTCAATAATCTGCGGGCAAGATAAGTGGCTAGATTTATTGAGAAGAATCTCATATGTAGGTATAAGGTCCCACACAATGTAATATTAAACAACGGAGTGCAGTTCAAAGGAGCCGTTAAGGACTTATTCTCAAAGTACTAAATTCGTCATCACTGATCCTCCCTATAGACCAAAGGCTAATGGTACAGTGGAAGCAACAAACAAGACAAATAAGCAAATACTATCCAAGATTACCAAGATGTACAGTGGTTGGTTAGAAATGCTTCCTTTTCCTTATGGGGGTACAGGACAAGTGTTAACTGAAATGATGTCATTTTCCTTAGTTTATGGGATGGAAGTAGTATTGTTGATTGAGATTGAGATCAAATCATTGAGGGTGGTCCTAGAAGCTGAATTGCCTAAGACATAATGGGTAGCGAGTAGATATACACAGTTGGCCTTATTAGAAGAAAGAAGGATGAAAGCATTATATCACCATCAGTTGTATCAAAGAAAGATAGCTCGGGCCTACAATAAAAGGGTTAAGATCAGGAGGCTTAAAGTTGACAACTTAGTGTTAAAGTAGTGCAAGCCTAATGTCCCTTATCCAAGAGGCAAGTTAGTGTTGAAGAAGTGCAAGCCTCATGTCCCTTAGACCTGGTTGGGAAGGACCATATGTTACCAAACAAGTCATTCACAAGGGTGCAGTCAAGTTATCGGACATGGATGGAAAAGAGTTTAATGAGCCAGTGAATATTGTCATGTTGAAAATATTTTATGTTTAATAATAATAATAATAGAAAGGGGCTCGCTAGGTTAAAAACCTGAAAGGGCAGCCTAGGCAAAAGTTAAAGCAGTCCGCTAGTTTTGAAAATATGAAAGGGAGGGCTAGGCAACAATTAGGGCTAAATGAGAGAAAAATGTCAATTAAAAAACTTGAAATGGCTGGTTGGCGACATGGGTGATCTTGTGTATGCTGGCTTTATATTTTTTGTTTTTTTTCCAATTTAATAAAACAGAGTTAATGTCCAAATTATTCTAAGTGCACTATTTTGAATAATCTGACCATTAGGATAAAATAAATAACACAATAGTAAAAAGTGATAATAAATTATAAAAGAAAGAAAAACATTTTTTATTATCATTATTGTTCATCTTAATATCATTTTTCCTAAAAAATTGACAAGTGTGAAATATATGGCAGATGATAAGTGTAACATGCAAGCCAGCTTTGCTTAAGTTGATCCAAGTAAGCTTCAGTTAGACGAGGTATGTCCAAATCAAGAGTGAACTCAAAAACTCAAGGCTTGGCACCATACTGGGGGTCAAGTCAATAAGGATCATAACAAGTGTAACGACCCTCCCCGACCAGGTCGGCTGCCCGGCCCACTAGTGGCTTACGGCCCGGCCTTTTCACCACCTGGGCACGGAGTCCGCAGGAGGCAAGCGATCGCTACAGTACTGGACAGCCCTCGCGGCCCACCCAGCAGGAATTTGTTTATTTGGCTCCCTAAGGAGTCGCCTCCCTGGATCGAACCCCTTACCTCCCACTTAAGAGAGCCAGCGAGAACCATCCAGTACCATTTCTGCTAGCGAGAACCAGCTAGTAGCAGAAATGGTACTGGATGGTTCTCGCTGGCTCTCTTAAGTGGGAGGTAAGGGGTTCGATCCAGGGAGGCGACTCCTTAGGGAGCCAAATAAACAAATTCCTGCTGGGTGGGCCGCGAGGGCTGTCCAGTACTGTAGCGATCGCTTGCCTCCTGCGGACTCCGTGCCCAGGTGGTGAAAAGGCCGGGCCGTAAGCCATAGTGGGCCGGGCAGCCGACCTGGTCGGGGAGGGTCGTTACAACAAGTGCCTCGATGGAGAGCAACAAGAGGAACATACATCAGATACATCCGAATGATGACATGGGTAATCTTCCACTAATGTACCAACCAAAAGATGTTAATAACAACCCAAAAGTAGATCCAGTCAACCCACTCAGTATATGAAGAGGCTTGATGAAGAACTTCCTTGCAGAGTGATGTTGGGGTAGATACCTAGTGAAGTCCATTGATGGGGCTAAATATGAAAAGGCAGCAATTCATTTAAAAAAAAAGTCTGTTAGGTTGAAAACCTGTAAGGACAGCCTAAGCAAACATCAGGGTGGTTTGCTAACTCTTAAACCCCGCAAGGGTGGTCTAGACAAAAATTAGAACCAATAAAAAAGTTTGATAGGTTGAAAACCCTCAAAGGCAGCTAGGAAAAATTAGGACAGCTCACTAGTTTTGAAATTCCACAAGGGCAGTATAGGCAAAAATTAGAGCAATAAAAATAAAAAGCCTAAATTGAAAAATCTGAAAGGGTGGTTTAGGTAATTACCTGAAGTAGCAAGAGACTTCCAACTAACCTCCTTGAAGAATTTGTCTTGAATTGATCCAATCCAACTAGGATTTTTCAACCAAAATCATGGGTACTAGTAAAAATCCTCCCTTCATCTGGTCCATAATATACAATGCTCGTGGATCGATGTTGCCATCAGACAAAACAAGTAGGAATTGACCATGCAAGCATAGACAAAACATGTGTCCCAAAGCTTTGGTAGGAACCAAATGGGAAGTGCAAAAATTGATCAATGGACCAAGCAAGATTTTCTCACCTGTGCTTAATTGTAGAACTTCATATTTTGAGAGTTGAAATAGCATATGCTCTTTTGATGAGTCCTTAAAGACAGTATGGGTAATTCCTTGGTTGATTGCTTGGGTAATTGAGAATAGCTTCAAATTCTTCAATCATAGGACATATTTTAAAGTTGTTTATCTTGAAAGTCCTAGTTTTCACATCTCAAAACAGGGCCATGGCATGTAAGAAGGAATGGTCCAATTTGACATTTTGGAAGCACTTTAAAGCATTAATTTGAGACCAAGATATTTGTTCCCAATGTATAGCTTTAATGGTCCTGAATAAACTTTTGATTTTCTTTAAATTAAGCTCAGTCATTGTTAGGATTTGAAAGATATGATGCTATTTAAATTGTTTATGTGAGATTTATTTCTATTACAGTAGCTAAATTTGTGAGAAAAGGAGGAGTATTGAATGGCAGGTTCACTTATTCTGAGTTGAGAATTGTCATGAGCAGATTGCTAGGATTGGTATGGATTAGAAATCGCCAATAATTTAAATAGACAAAAGGCTTGAGACCAAGGTGCATAAGGAAAAAGGATGTATGCGTGGAATTTGTGTCGAATACGTTTTGGCTTTATAAACCCAAATCCTAGTCCGTGATGAATTTAAATGTGGAAATCATCATGGACATTCTGTGTTTTATATTAAAAAAAAAGATACATAACAAAAAAAAGTCAAAACTGTAGGAAAGTTAAATATTATTATTATTACTGTTACTATTATTATTATTATTATTATTATTATTATTATTATTATTATTATTATTATTATTATTATTATTATTATTATTATCAAATACAAGCCTTTTGTTCAATTTTAATACAAGTTGATTACTGAGAAGGGGGAGGTAGTCTAAAATCGAATAAAGCCCTAAAAAAAAGTCATCGCTTGATGGAGGAGAAGGTATATCATCGGCCTGGAATCCACTCAAGGAAGAAGCACCTGAGTCCCTATCACCCTAAAAGTTGGGTCTATAATAGTCATCACCTGGAAAAGGAGGAGGCACATCATGGTCATTAGTCTGGGGCCCCCTCGAAGAAAAAGCATTGGGATCCCTCATGCCTATAAATTGAAAGTCCAAGAAATTTCGTTTCTACTAATGGTATAATCCTTCTAAATGAGCAGCATGTTGACGACTAGCATTTAATGCTTCCTGCAACTTTTTATTATGTTCCTCAAGCATCCGCTGTGACCTAGACAAGGAAAATGGTAAGCCCATGCATTTTCATGCATACGTACAACATATATTGTTAGGAAATAGGATGACAGACTAGGTAACTCGAATCGAAGCCCTGAGGATAAGATGGCATATCTGGAAAAAAAGAAGGAGCAAATGGAGAGAATTGTCATTGTATCGGAGTAACATACTGTGGGACAGCTTCCTGACTGGGACCACCTGATTGCTCAACGGCCTGTAAAAATTCAAGTTACACAAATGCCAATGAAAGGCCATCTTGGATAAGCACAAGAACATATTTCAACAACCTGCAAAGAGATAGCCATGGCATCATCACTCCCATCTTCATCCTCATCTTTACCCTCCTCCTCGTCCTCACCTTTACCCTCCTCATCATCTTCTCCTCCTTCTTCTCCCTCATCTTCTTCTTTTTCCTCATCATATTCTCTCTCATCCTGTTCTTCAATTCCTTCAACCTCAATAGCAGAAACTTCAAATTTTAGAAGTTGACTCAGAATAAACTGGGCATATGATACATCTGGCATAAACAACAGGGGGTCAATCCGGTATCCATTTCATTCATGCCTCCAAGAATTATCTAGCATGGCAGTAATGTATATAGTATATCTCAAAATAATCACAGGAACTCTCCACTAATCTGGACCAAGGAACCAATTATACACTCGTTCACCAAGGAATCAGCCACTGAAAATTGGTCCCACAATGACTCAGTGAGAATTTTGAAAAGGCAGTGCAACACTCATGACCAAGATCCATTCAGTCCTTTCATCATCCTTCCAACAAGCGATGTCCATCTGTACAATCATGAAAGAGGTAAGTTATCCTTTCCACAAATTTTAAATACTAATTTCATTTTTACTTTGTCCCAAGTTAAACGACTCAGGTGATACCGTTAGGTATGCACATGGTGACTATCAGAACCTCCTTGCAGTCTGACAGACAAAAATTCATCCTCGGGTATCTGACTCACTGTTCATTAAGTATGGGCACCCTTACAAGGTTATGCTCGTATGCCCAAACCTGCAGAAGCAATGAAAAGTCAAGCTCATATAAACACGCACATTATTTGAGTCATCAGTTGTGGAAATTTATACCTCAGCAATGACCATGAAGCTAGAAAAAGATATCCTTCTTTTGCATAGTTTGTCAAGACCATGATAAAAACATGCAAGACCGGCCACTCCCCAATTATAAAATGGCACACGCTCTAGGTTGGGAAGGCTCATAACATCGACAGGTACTGTATAGAATGGTTGATGCCAATAAATATAGAAAGAGCCCCCGGGTATATTGCTTAGCTCATCCACCTTCTACTGGTCTGGTGTAGTTCATCTAGTACTCTCGAATTGGTTCATACTTGATCTTATGCGGTCACTTGAACTTGGCCTTCACGCCAATCAACTCTCAAATTTTAGCCAATGTTAAGATGCTATCAGACAAAGGGACTAGAATCCCATGGCACCTCAAGCCCATTATAGCATCAAAATTGACTGAACCAATAGTCATTTCTCCGATAGGCAGATGAAAAGCATGACTGGTGTCCATTCACCACTCTGCACGTGCTTAGATTACACACTTTTCAATTTGAAAACTTCTTATCGACAATTTTAAGATGAAATCATCAAAGCCACATTCCCCAATCATTCTTTTCACGTGATGTGGCGTCCATTTGTACCATTGGCAGGCTTTATAAACACGCCCTCCACCGCGAACGACACATGGGTCATGCTGCCATCAGACAGGTAAGTTAGACAAGGTAAGTAAATTCTATTAATTTTTCATGCTTAATGTCTTATTTAAATTAATTTTCAATTTATACATAAATGTTAGTTTTATTTATACTTTTTATTAATTTTTGCTAAGTAACTCCCGCCTATTTATTTTCATACATGAATTTTATAGATTTATTTTGATATTAATTATTTTCATCTTTACATAAAAATTATATACATCTATATTATGTAAATTTATGCATATCTACCTATCTTTCTTATAAATATTTAAATTTATTTTCATTATAAATGGTCAATAAACATATCAATCAATTTTGTGCAAATAAGTAATTAGATTATGGGAACATAGCGCCTACCTCAGATCTTTCAACTATGCTGTGATGGAGATCTATTCCTGCTAAGAAGGTAACTATCCCATTTTTCTACGTTCGGATATGGTCTAGCAGTTCAGCATCAGACTGGGGCCCAGTCCTTGAAGCATGTTGCACATCCTCCATTTGTAAATTAAGATTAATTACTGAATATTGGAAGTTTAAGATGAAGAAGCAAGGAGTTTAGAGAACACTAAGGTAAGATGCAAAAGTTGAAGCTTGAATGAATAAACTACAAATTTTATAAGCTTCTAAACATTTAAAAATGATGCATATACAAAAGAACAAAAAGTAAAGTAAAAGAAAAGAAAAGAATAGTGCAGATACTTTGGATTAATTGACAAATGAGGACGAGAAGCATAGTATTGATACTTTGCACAATTTCCAAAAGGTAAGATGCATTTGTACAACAATTGAAGGTTACAAAGACAAGTCTACTATATGTGAAAGGTAAGTTCTATATTGTACTCCATTATTGAAAAAGTAAGTTGAATTCTTTTACATAAATGGAATTTCTATGATTATTTTTTTGATGCAAGCCTTATCTATACATGTCTAAAAATATATTTTTAAAAATAAAATATATTTTTCCACGTAGGGGCAACAGTAAATAAGGAATATCCAACATAAATGATAGTTAAAAATGGCTAAATTTTTTGCTTTTTTTTTTGCTAAATTGTTGAAACTTTTTTCTTGTAGATATCTTGGGTCTAGAACCCAAATTCAATATCAGGTCCAGAGCCCAAACCAATCTTGGATCAAGAACCCACATTCAGTCTCGGGTCTAGAACCCAAATCCAGTATCAGGTCTAGAGTCCAAACCAATCTAGGATCCAGAACCCACATTCAGTCTCGGGTCTAGAACCCAAACTAACCTCGGGACCAAAACCCAAAATAACCTCGGATCCAGAATCCAAATCCAATCTCGGATCCAGAATCCAAACTAACCTCAGGTCTAGAATCCAAATCCAGTCTTAGGTCCAGAATCCAAACCAATCTAGGGTCCAGAACCCACATTTAGTCTCGGGTCTAGAACCTAAACCAACCTCAGGTCCAGAATCCAAAACAACCTAGAGTCCAAAATTCAAATCTAGTCTCGGGTCCAGAACCCAAACCAACCTTGGGTTTAGAACCCAACTCCAGTCTCGGGTCTAGAACTTAAATCCAGTCTAGGGTCCAGAATCTAAATCTAGTCTCGAGTCTGAAATTCAAACCAATCTCGGGTCTAGAACCCAAATCTAGTCTTGGGTCTAAAACCAAAACCAATCTCAGATCTAGAAACCAAATCCAGTCTGAGGTCCAGAATTTAAATCTAGTCTCGAGTCTGAAATTCAAACCAATCTCGGGTCTAGAACCCAAATCTAGTCTTGGGTCTAAAACCAAAACCAATCTCAAATCTAGAAACCAAATCCAGTCTCAGGTCCAGAACCCAAACCAATTTCGGGTCCAAAACTTAAATCCAGTCTCGAGTTTAGAACCCAAATCAAGTCTTGAGTTCAGAACCCAAACCAACCTCAAATCTAGAACTCAAATTCAGTCTTGGGTCCAAAATCCAAATACAGTCACGAGTCCAAAATCCAAACCAATCTCGGGTCCAAAACCCAAATTCAGTTTGCGGTCCAGAACCCAAATCAAACTCAAGTCCAGAACCTAAATCCAGTCTCATGTCTAGAACCAAACCAAACTCAGGTTCAGAATGCAATCTAATCTTAGGTCAAAAACATAAAATTCAAGTCTCGAGGGCAGAACCCATTTCTGTCCAAAAGTAGCTCAAAAGTCATGTTGCTTTCCACTTTCTAAATGAAATTCAAGATCGTTCAAGCATGGGGCAAACTTTAGACCCTTAATTTTGGCCCTAAGCTAGTCTGATCCCAATTAAAGAAGTTTAAGCTAAATTTAGTTGGATTTTAAAAGCTTAAACTTAGTTTATAGCTTTTAAATAAGTCAGTCCAGTTTTACAAGTCCTAAAATAAGTTAGTTCAATTTTTAAAGCCTTTAACCTAGTCTGATTTATTATTTAAAAATTAAAAAAGGTTTGATTCAATTTTAAAATACAAAAGTAAAGTCGGAACAGACCCAAAATGGAAAACCATGACCAATTAGCTTAGCCAATTCGCCATGGAGGGCCTCCATGGCGAATTGGCTAAGGCCAATGAGCAATTCACCATGGATGGCATACCATGGCAAATTGGCACTAGCCAATTCACCATGGTCGATTAATTCGGCCCTAACTTGGTTTATTAATATCCTAATTAAGATTGGATTTTGTTTTAATGATCGGATTTGCGTATTAGGGTTTTATTTTAAACCTTCTTTGCCTATAAATACTAACAATTAAGGAATATTAGGGAAGCAATTAGAATGGATTGACAAAGATTAAACAAGAAGCAAGAATCAAACACAGAGCAATTTAACAAAAAGGCACCAGCCAAAACCTTCATTGATCCAGGCTTTCAAAGACATGAGCTTGGTTTAACACATCACATTGGGTGGAACCAGCGAACGCAGGTTTTATCTTCTAATTTCTATTTTTTAAATATCTAGTAACTATACTTTTCTTTTAAATATTGAATTTTGATAGTTGTTTGATACAGTAGCTAGTTAGTCTAGGTTGTAATTTTGTACAAATCTTAACAACAATCACCAAATTAATACATTATTTCGCAGTAGCCTAGAATTACTAAAACCCTAGTTACATTATAAAACCAAAAATCTTAACCATTTCTTTCATCCAGTAGCTTGTTTATTTAAGTTTATTTCAATTTTACAATAGCTTAGGATTAGATTTGATCCTCTAAACTAATGATCAAAACCCTAACTATATAACCTAAATTTATCTTTGTATGTTCATAAAACATAAAAAAAAAACCCTAATCCTAGACCTTGTTTCCTATACTTAAGTTCCAAGCCTTAAATCCTAACCCTAAACCTTGCTTCTGAAATCCAAAATCTCAAACTCTAAATATCCAGTAACCAAATTTCCAAACCCTAATATCCAATAGCCCATAAATCCAAACCCTAGTTCCAAACCCTAATCCAAAACCCTAATTTCCCAAACCTTAACCTTGAAACCCAAAGTCTAAAATCGCAGTTGCTACATTAAAAACCCTAATCCTATTTTCTTAAACATCCATAATCCTATTTTTCTAAAAATAAAAACTTTAATCCTATTCTTTAAACATCCAAAACCCTAATTTATTTTCTAAATTATAAAAATCCTAATTTTCTTAAAAAATCATAATCTTATTTTCTTAACCCTAAAATCAATATTTTATACCTTATAAATCTTAAGTATAACATGTAACCCCCTAATTTCATATACTTTATGCTCTAGATTGAATCTTGGATTTTATTATTTAATTTTTTGTCTTATGTTATCTTTGGATGGTTCACTTTATATTGCTTGATGATGAATTGAGTGTTTTCTATGAATAGTTTAATTATATTTAATTAGTAATTTGAATTTCAAAAATTAAAAAAGGCATATTTTCACTTTGTGGGTACCTTGTTTATTTAATTTGTTCCTTTTATTTTATTTATATTTGGGGCTTAATGTAAGGGGCATGTTTCCATCTATGGTGGGTGTCCCATTTCATTCATTTTGTTTTTTTATGGACTTGGACATTGTAAAGGCATGTTCTATCCTTGAATGGATGCCTATTTTTGTTTTTTTATTCTAATAAAGTGATAGATGTTTATTTCTTTTAAATCGTTTGTAGTATGGATAATATTATAATAACTAAGAATTTAATAATATATAGACCTGAAAATGAGGCTGGTTCTAATAAACTGGGTGTTATAGGGGTGCTAGGTCATTCTCACATTCCCATATGTACCCAACTTTTCGAAACCATTAGAAGGTTGGGGATTTCTTAGGAATCGAGCCATCCACCCCTTTCTTTTTTTCAGCCCGTCTAGGTGGCGACTCTATTTTCTCTGGGTTTAGGCCCATGTTCTCTAAGGCCCTAAGCCTAACAGTGCCAAAGTCGCAATGATAATTTCATATGGGAGTGGGGGCACAAATTCCAGCTTAAAGGTGGCTTTATCTTTCAAATTTTTGAAGAAAATTACTTTGTCAAATGAAGTAATGACATGTGGAATGACCGTTATAAGAGCAGGCTTTAAATTCAAAAAGGGCGATCATCCCTTACCTTCGGGAGACCGTCTCGATAGTCACAGGCTGGCAGATTACCAACATTTGATCGTTGGAAGATTTTTAAATGGAGCGACCGTCCCTAAATAACATACGACTGCCCAATGTGCCTGGGCAACCATCCACTGTTCTAGGATGATCGCTTTTTAAGGAAACTCTCTATAATCATAAAAACTATTCTAATAGAATATATCACATTACATATAACGGCTAATTAGACGAAATTGGCTATAAATATCTTAAGAAATCTCTTGTTTATGAGTTTCTTAAGATTGATATAGCTAAGGCAAACTACTTTCATTTTTCTTGTATCAAAATATATACTTGTATTGATTGATTATAGGGTGTGAGCATTAAACACCACCAAAAGTTTGAGTGTGAGCTTGGAAAGACTTAGCTTGTTAGAGTGAACCTGGAAAAACTCTTGTAAGGGTTGTGAGAATTGATCTCAAACTAATGTAATAGTTCAGTGTAAGCTAGTGAAAACACCAATTTAGAGTTGAGCTTGTAAAAACTCAAGATTGGTGGAACCTTAACAAGTTGTTAAGGAAGTGGATGTAGGATTGAGGTAAATCCGAATCACTATAATTCTTTGTGTTCTTTCTTGTCTACTCTACTCAATCTTTTTCTACATCTTCTTCATCTTGCTTTTGAATTTTTAATTTTTCATCACGACTCAAATCAACCAATTCACCTCCCTCCCCCCTCTTGGTTGCTAGTTTGGGACAACATCAAGCAAAGGAGAAAGAGAGATGTAACACCCTATACTCGATCTACAGTGAAAATAAGTATATGGATGCCACATTTTGTGTATAGAGCACCTAAATATATTCTGAATATCTTCCATCACATATAAAATACTCATAAATAAAATTTAATTTATGTTTAAATTTAGTCAATGTTCATACTTGGATATAGATATATCATATATAGAGTTTTTTAAACAAGCATATATGGAAAAATATAGTTCCATCAAAAGTCTTACTATAACACCCCTAGACAACCCTCTTAAAGAACTATCAGAAAATGCTACTTATTATACTAAATAATTTTAAAACAATTCAGTATCTAATTTCCTGTAACTTAATTAACAATCCAACTAAAAATTTTGGCAGAGTTTTTTTTTTTTTTTTTTGCAATAATTACTACTCAAATATTTCAACAATTAACACAACCTGAAGAAAAAACACTTTTATCTTTTGTTTAAACCGTCTCAACTAAAATAACTTCAATCAATCCAATACAACCATGAATCAAATAAATAACATGTACATATCAATCCATAATTATAATTATATACCACATTATCAGAACTATAACCACACACCAAATCTTATAACTCCAACTCAAAATATATATAAATACAAATATTTTTTCATATTTATAATTTATACAGTTCCTTAAATAAAACAAAATAAATTATACGATATACACAATCCACATTTGTATTGTATATAAAGGACATTGTCCATTTTGCAGCTGATCTCTGAAACCCTAGATCATCAATGGTCACACTGCTCTAGTCCATCTTATCTGCATATTAGAAAAATTTAACACGCTAAGCTTATTGTTTAATGGTACTTCTATGCACATACTTTGCTACTTAATGTTGAAGTATATAATTGAAATAATAAAGTAACAAATCTCAATTTTAATAAAACAAATCAATAAATCAAATGCTTTTGGTAGAACTTAGTTTACTATTAAATAATTTCAAATTTAAATAAAATTAATAAAAATAAAATCACTTTGCAATTGTTTACTAAAGTAACATTATTTATAATAAAATTTATATTCCTAGATTTCAAATTCAATTAAAATAAATAACAATATATATAACTATATAGCATTTGTCTATTACTTATTATATTTATAAACATTGCACTTTTATACTTTAATTTATATTTACCATTTATAATTTCTTTTTTAATTGTTATAATTATTTACATTACAGTTGTAACGCCTATATTTTTTTATCTACAGTTTATATTTGCACTTACAGTTTATATTAAAAAAATTTCAAATTCATTTTAAATAGTAAAATATCATTTCACTACAATTGCCCATATTTCATTTATACTATAAATATATATATATATATATATATGTTCCAATTACAAATTATGTATTCTACTTATAAGTTATTATACAATTCAAAGCAATGTTTGTATTGTACTTCAAATATTTTCAATAAATTTTACTTATGAATTTAACTCAATGAGCACTTCTGTTTAGTTTAAGACTTTGACCATTTTTATACAATTTAACACATTATTAATATTCTATACAATTAAAGTTTAATTAAAAAGCAGTAAATTACACTTTTTAGTATAATTTAGTATAATCATTTAATATACATATATGTAATATATATTTTAATAAGTTTTATATATTTTTATACTTTTGCCCTCATATACTTGGTATCAACCCTAAACTCGGATAATGAATCACTAATGACAAGTAAATATCCACTTTAGAAAATATGGCCAATAGTCAACTGATGGCATGATTGTCCACTACCACTGGTCACTCAAAGTATTTACTGATAACATAAAGTGCCCACTAATAATATAAACGTTCACCTTCTGGCTAGCCATTTAATCCTATAACTAGGTTTTTCACAAGTATAATTGGGCAATTCACTTATTTTTCTTGTTCCAAACAATATAACAATTATAATATTGACTCAAAATGAAAACATTTCTTTCTCATAGGTCTTTAATCTTTTCAGTTTAACAATGTGATAAAATAGGATGGTTCTATTTCCATTAATTATAATTATATTTTTTTTCTTTCTCATAGGTCTTTAATCTTTTCAGTTTAACAATGTGATAAAATAGGATGGTTCTATATCCATTAATTATAATTATATTTTATAAGATATTTTTAAAACTCAATGAAGTTACTTTTAAATATACACAAGTATATAAGAATTTTCACTCAAGCTTTTCCATTCACTTCTTATTACACTTGCTTATTTATCAACTCCTTTTTAAATTACTCTACACATTTTCTATAATTTTTTTATAAATTATGGACAATTACTTTCAATTTCATTTGTCATGTATATTATATATAAATGCATATATATTAGGTTAAATTTTTATCTTATCAATTCACATTTCACATTCAACTTGTAATAATTAGATTCTAGACTAGTTTCTTCTTAGTAGCTCTTTTCAATTATAAGAGTTACTTAAATTATTATCTTTATTTTAAGAAAGTATACACTATGTATAAATTATATATATTTTATGTATATAAACATATGTTCTATAAAATTTACACACTTCCATTAAAACATTTATTTTCTTCTTTTAACATATTATCCAAATTGTTTTATACATTTAACCCAATCCTTAAAATATCACTTCACTCACCTCCATTAACAACAAAATATACCAATTTTGATCCTCTTTAGGTTTCTCCTTTCATGTAATCATTTCTTTCCCAGTGACTATTAATAATTAATATAATTTGACTCATTAAATACTTCTATATACAACTTAATTTGACTAATTAAATACTTCTATATACAACTTATAAATTATCTTAAGTCACTAATTGGTGTTGCTTTCAAATATACATTAGATATACAATTTGTATACCCCCATACTATTTCTACAATTTAACTTCCATCACTAAATTATTCCTTCACTACTCCTCTTTGTTTTCTTTATTTTTAATTTTATTTTTTTAAAACTATCTTAAATCACTAATAATCCATCATTCTATCAATCTTCTTACCTTATTCCTCAATTTACCTTATTTCTCCAAAACTAATCCAAAATCTATTAATCATCATTTACCCATTATCTAGCTATATACTCATTTTGAATATCCCAAGATTTATATAAATATTTTCCTCATATTTTCCTTACTTTCTAAGATTCTCCATCTAATGAATTGATCTCACTTTAATCTTATGAACAATATATCATTAATTAAAAATACTTTCAAGATTTAACCAACAATTCACTACTAACTTCACTCACTTAAACCAAATAGATATTATCTAACACTCCAAAAGTACTATTAAATTCAAGTCTAAACTTCCATAACAAATTAATCAAGTGTAATTCAATACACTTACCTTAAATTCCATTAAGTTAAATACTAATCTTTCTTACTTAAGATAACCTTCCCACTTCAATTCTCATTTAATGACATTCTCTTTTCCTCACAACCTTTTTCTTATGCATAACTTAGCCATATAACTCTATAAATGCTATTATATTTAACTTCATATATACCTCATTTAAACCAAACTTATCTAACATGTATACACATGAAATAGTCATTTCACTGTACATGCATTTTCTATCCATAAATAAGTAATTCACATTTCTATACTCCAAATTACTATTAAACCAAAGTCCTCTAACATTTTTTTCAAATAGCCATTGAGTTTCATAAACACACTCTCTCTTCAAAATCAATTAATTTGACATTCTAATAACTCCAAATTTCATTTAAAACATATTTATGAAGATGAAAGATCTTGCTTTCCTAAATACCAAATCTTCCACAACCTTGTAATTCAATTCCAAGATTTTTTTTCAAAACTTGGTTCCAAGTAAATTATCTAGCAAACACACTTTTAATTGTTATGCATATACTTATACTTTCAAAATAAAAAGATTCCATAATCTTAAATTCTTCAAAAACCCTAAACTTGCCAAACCCTAATTTGTTTCCATAACCCTAAAGCATACTTTAAATTAATCAATTGTTAAGGTAAACATAATTTTAAGTTAAAGAACAACATAAACACTCTTTATGTATTAAAAAAATAATTTACTTTTAAAGAGATAAGATCTCACAATCATTCTCTTCATAAAGCACTTCATAAATAATTTCTTCATAATTAATCTTATTTAATCAAAACATAAGGTTCTTTAAGTAATTAAAAGTGAAATGAATTTAATTTATAGCAAAATAAGTGATATAAAAGCACTAACCTCATTGAAAATCCTCTTCCATCACTCTTCTATTCAATCTCCTAATTTGATGATGATTTTCATGAGAAATCGCTCATAAAGAAGCTAAGACCTCTTAAAACCCTAAATTATTTATAAAGAATCCATGTTTTTAAGTTAGAAATGGAAGAAGAAGAAAAAAAATGAAGAAAATGATTGTAAAAATGGTGAGAAATTCGGCCTCTCTAGAAGGAAGTATTAGGGTTTTAATTCTATACTTTGCTCATACCTTTGTTTCGGTACATCTATTTTCTTTAATTAACTCTTACTCCGATTTTTAACTCCATAAAATGATAAAAATAATTATTTTAACTATTTTAAGACCCCATTGTCAATATTTCAGGGCCATAAGGATATTTTTATAGTTTTGCCCCTTTAAATTTTTTTTTCAAAAATACAGATTAAAACTATATCTAAATTTAATTTTTCACTTATTAGGGCTTAAATCAACCTTATTACTATTAATTATAAACTCAAATCACATTTAACATCATGATCAGTCTAATATACACTTATATATATACTTAATATAGAAAATTATTGCGTAAAATTTCTAGACATTATACTTTCAATAACTCATTATATGTTTATATGATATATTACTACATACCACATGTACATGCAAAATGAGTACCAAAAAAATTCTAGGGTGGTAGTGTATCTACTATAAAGTTTTGATGATGAGATGACTCTAAACTTTACTGCAAATCCACTTCTCTTCCTACGTAAGGAAAGAAAATCCTACATGCTAACCTTGAGCTTAGTAGTACACATTTAATCTAAACAACCATAATAGTCATTTTATATTCTCTTCCTACGTAAGGAAAGAAAATCCTACATGCTAACCTTGAGCTTAGTAGTACACATTTAATCTAAACAACCATAATAGTCATTTTATAGAAAATAATACAAATAGCAATTATCATCAATTAATTGCACATATATTATAAATGATTCATATATAATTATTTTAAAGTAGAATAAATTAATCATTATGAAGCTAAAATGTAAAAATTTAAAATATATATATATATATATCAAATTTATATATTGTCTATGTAAATCAAAATCGCAATCTGCATAATATTTCAAAAATATTCTTTTAGAATTTAACATCTCTTTTTGTGCCCATAATAATCTATAACATAATTATTCAGACTGGATAATAGGACTCTCAATACTAAATACTCGATGCCTCAAACTGGTTTTATATTGGATACTCGAGAACTCTAGTAAAAAATAGACATTACATGTCATACTAAAATCACTGACCGGATAGTCGGTGCCTTTACAGTCTTTCATCAATCTATTTGTCATAATACATACAATACAGTACTACTATTAATGTCCTCCATTAGCTTGCCAACCTATCCAAACATATATGTCTAGTTACTTGAGCTCAAAATATAAAATAATGAGTTTTTATCATACATTATCTTTTTAAATTCAATATGTCATTTCTCATATTGCATAATTTAACAAAGAATATATAAATGCGAGCAGACTTCCACCTTTTTGAAATTTCCATATAACAAGTATTTTGATAATGTATATGCCTAAAAAATTTTCATAAGGAACAAACCTTAATAACAACAACAAAAATCAGGTTTTTGTGCATCACATTCTTCTATATTTTTTACCAAGAAATTGCAATAATTAAGTTCAACTTTCTTCATATGATTTTTAGATCTAGGTCTTAGCTTAAATATGAATTTTTGAATCATCTAATTTGGATTTATGAATCAAAAAATATGCAACTTAAGTCAATATTTGTCCAAAAATAAAATTTAATTTCACCAAATATAGGGCAACTTTAGTGAATTGAATTAGAGACTAAATTTGGGTATGATACAGCAAGAATTTGCAAATTTAGCCTTCTGAGATTTGTTCCCCTAGATCTTAAATTTGTATAGAATAAAAAAACACTCAATTTGGAGCTTTCTATGGTGAACTATGAGCATTTGAGGCTGGACTATTCAAAAATTTAAATTTTCCAGTTCTAGATTTTATGTTAACAATTCTAGCAGTTTTTAAGGTATGTTACATATATTTTTTGGCCAAAATTTCTTCATAAAAGTTATATTATTATGTCTTAAATTTCTATAGGATCAAGAATCACTTGATTTAGAGCGCTCTAGGGTGAATTACACGCATTTTAATCTAAATTGTTCGATGTCGAATAATCAGGATCGTTGGCTTGCGGATCCACCAACTCCTCAATAACACTTCCAATCCTGCGCATAGCATGAGCAGGGAGAAAAAAGAAACTAAGGCATGACTCAAGAGGATCCTCAAGCGTGGGCTTAGCAAATCGATTCAATGTGGCTATCCAAACCCTCTCTCCCAAATACCAAAAGCAGTATGAGAGACTCCCTAAAAGGTACCTCTGGGCAGATAAGCGTATGAACACCTCATAGAAGGAGACCAAGTATCCTTATGGGTGTCCCACCAAGTAATCTAGGTCAGTATATGATGAAACAAGTTATGAAAAGAACATAAGGCAATGTAAAAGAAAGATGAAAAGAAAAAATTATTAAGTTGACTTACAATGGAGAACTCTAGATTGTTCAAATGAGTCCGCAGCTGACGCACATCATGCATTCACCCTATGATGGACGCATTCCATCTCTTAAGTCAAGAGTATTCTCACTTCATAAAGTTGAGTGAGATGGGCTTTGGGACAAGCCCGATCTCATAAGCACAAAACTAATGAAATATAAAGTTACACGCAGATGCAAGAAGCTAAAGAACCAAAGCAAAAAGAAAGAAGCATTGTGACGTACCTCAACCAGCACAACAAGACCTTGCTGCTCTTGATCCCTCTATAGCATCAATCTAAGCTAGCATAGAGCAAGCTTAGAGTGAGAGATTCCTAATCAAATGAAGAAGTGGAATCTAGATCCCACAACGCTAATAAGAAGGATGAGTCAATGGTGTTCTCAGTGTTGGCAAATAGTGAATAGCCTAAAAGCACAAGTAGGAAGCTTTATGTCATCTAATCAATCAACACCAGAGTTAGGGGCTCAGCTAGAGGGTGTTATGACCAGTAATCTACAGTATGATGTAAGAGATGTCATTCTTTCCCTTTAGCCTAAGGAAAAATCCGAGGAGCAACTCGACATATTCCTAGCAATGGATCAGATAGTATAAACAATCATTAAAAATGATATGCTCACTACGGTAGGGAATCCCACTTATTATAGCAATGTCAATGGGTGTGATAATCTCCACACCGTATGGAAGTTGAAAGTGTGTGTAATGTCAATCCACCTCTCTAGTAGAGAAAAATATGTCACATGTTGCTTCCATTGGGTAGTTGGAAGGGACTTCAAGAAATAACATAAAGGAATGACCCGGATATGATCCTTCACCTCTTTGGGCAAGGTCGTGTGATACATCTAGACTTTGGAGATTTCCCTACCTCTCTTAATCTCTAAAACATCCTACAAGGTGTTAAAAAGGAGTAGGTTAGTTAAAGATGAAGAAAAATATGAAAGAAGATGAAAAAAGAAGTTGTGTTGATATGACACTATCGTGTGGGTGTACAAAACCACCACGTGGAAGTCCTTTAAACTACCCCGCGAAGTTATGAGACTACCATGCAAAGGTTTCAAAGAACCACCGCATGGAGATTCCCTCCCGTCGCATGGAGGTTCCCTCCTACCGCATGGATGTACTGCAAAAGGAAGCAGAGTCGCATGCCAAAAGCAAGAAATTCAATTTTTTCTCTAGATTTTCAACATTTTAAGCTGCACCAATGGTTTATAAACAAATATTGACATACTGAAGATGATTTTAAAGCAAAATAGAGAAGAAAAACTTGACATTGTGATTTCTGACAAACTTACAAAGATATGGGCTTGTGAAGATATGTGTTCGCCCATTTTCCAAAGAATTTTGGCCCCATTGTCAAAAAAGTGTGTGAACCATTTTTTTTTGCACCTAATTAAGAAAATTAGGCTAGAAATCTATTTTAGTTGCAATTAATTAAAATAATGAGGTGAATAATAAAAAAAATACTAAAAAATTACGAGAAAAGTAATTTTTGGGAAAAAAAAAATTAGACCCTGCACATGGCAGTCATGGTCGTGCTTGGCAAGCCACCTAACACAACCTGCATGGCTTGTCCATGCCTTGGGCCTTAGGCATTGTACGGCCATAATGCCCTCCAGGTGGTGGGTCAGGTCATTCCACGTGGTCTGGTTGGCCAGTCCAACGACACTACATGATACGCAAACAGTTCGAGCTCCTGACTTGCCTGTAGCACCCTCTATAAATTCTAATGTTAAGATGGTGGGGATTTCACATATTGAAACTCTGCCAAAATTATATTTGATATTAAAATACAATAAAATTCTTCTTTGCTCAAGTCAAATTAAATTCAATTTTTTAATAATTATTTTTACTCAAAGTTACTTTATATCTATTTCTCGAAACTCCCCAAATGGAGCGACGAAGTGGTAAAGCTCTTCAGCTATTTATTAAAAAGAAATGACTGCCCAAGATATTTATTTCTTCCCTTCATCTAATTTTATTTGGTAATTAATTAATTAAATTTGGTTAATTAAAATCATTTATAGTTAAATATACAAACTATTTATAACTCTGATTCTAATTCAAATAAAATAAGTAACATAGAATATTATTTCAAATAGCGAACCCTCACCTAAATACCTAAATTTAGCTCAATTAATTTGTTTTAACTTATTTTCTTTTATTTTCTTTTTTTTTCTGTATTATTATTTTTTTTGAGAGAAGATACAAATTAGCCCCCTAAAATTGGTTTATAGATACAATTTAACACTTGTTATTCATTTTGGAACAAATAAACACATATTTTTATAAATAAAATAAGTTTTTAGGCCCTCCACGAAACCGAAAGTTACCGAAGCTCTTGCGACGTTAGTGTATGCCGTCCTGGCACATTGGGATATTGAGATATTAGTAAGTTATATAATATTAAATTTTATTATATTATATAATATTGAGATATTATATAATATTAAGTTTTATACCTTTCCTTTCCTCTTGGTTTTTGGGTCTGTGTCAGTCAAGAGAGCTTATTATTCTTCTTCGTCTTCACTTGTATTGTGATTCTCCTATTCAACGATCATGGACGGAGAGGCTTCAACTGAGTTTCAAGACTAGGAGCTTTTACTAAACTCCGATACTGACCTCATTAACTCTTCCAATTCCAATTTGGTTAATAATTCACAGGAATTTTTATGAAATTGAAGCTGAATCCAAAGGTGTACTCAGGTTAGATTATTTCTCTCTTGAAAATGATAATAGATATGCTAAAACTGTTGTTCTCGATGTCAGTGAAGAGCGTTCTGTTGAGTTTGATAATCCTAGTTGGATTGATCATAGGTCGAAACCTCTTTATCATAGAATGAATTCTGGTGATTCTTTTTTATTTGTTCAGGTAGTGATCGTTGGATAAGCATAAATTTGGTGATTTTGATGTGAGAAATGAAATAGATTTTGAGGATAATGTGAAAATTGAAGTGGGTTTTGATGCAGTCGGAGATGTTGAAGGTAAGGAAGGGAAAATGGGAAATTTGAGTGTCGTCACCGTGGTTTTGGTAACTTGGAAGGTAAAAATGAAATGGGTTTTGAGGAGAATGTTAAAAAATTAACCGGTGTTGATGAATTTGGCGAAACCATAGCAGGTTATGGTCTGATTCAGGTGGTGATAATCGGGTTCTTGGTGGTGATGTGAAGGTGAATGAGGGTTCTGGAGAATTTGGGTGAATCCAATGTTATAGATGCCTCGAAAGGGTTCTGAGAAAGTGAGAGTATGTCGTAACGGACTGTTTAAATTAAAAAAATATTTTTATTCTACGCCAGCATACACTAATAGAAGATAAGTTTCGTTAACTTCCTGGTTAAATAAGGGGCCTGAAAACTTATTTTTATAAATATGTGTTTATTTATTTCAAAATAAAGAAAAAAGGGTTAAATTGTATATACGAGTCAATTTTATGAACTAATTTATACTCTCTCTATTGTAATTCATTATTGCGAGTCATTTTGTTTCAGTTTCATTTTTATTTGCTATTTTGAATGGGTGAGATTTTTTATTGAGATTTATCACTTATTTTTAATGAGCTTAGTTAGAGATTTGTACTTAATCTTGAATTTAAATATAAGTATTTAGTCGGTCAGTTAATTAACTGACTCTATCGATCGATAAAAAGAATCGATTTAGTTAAAATTTTTAATCGAATAGATCGATTTTCAATTTTAGTCAATTTGATTAATTAACTGAATCAAACACGTCTGTTCGGTCAATTTTTTTTTATTTTATGTTAAAATTTTTATTTATATGAAAAAATTAATATAACTAAATAACTTGATAAAACTTATTAAAAAACTAAAAATATAAATTTATTTCACAATAAAAGTGTATATTTATGATAAAAAAAATTAATATAATTAAATGATTAAATAAAAAATCAATAACTAAGTAAAATTTTATTTTAAAATTTTGGTTAATAGTTAACCAACCGAACTAAATCGGTTAATCATTAACCAAACTGAAAATCAAAATACTCTAAAATTATTTTTCGAACTGACCGATATATTATAATTTTGATTAATCGAATCGAATATTTGTCGATTAACTGAATATTCGTTAAATTAACCAAAATTTGTTCACCCCTACTAGAATTTATAAGGGTTAGAGTTAAAACTCTTATGTATATGAGTTTTAGAAATTGTAATAATCTATTTTTATTACATGTTGTGGATGCCATATTATTGAATTTATTCATTGCATATTTAATAACCATTCACTATAAATCCCGCCATTAAAAGCACATTAAAAATTATTTTTAATCATAAAGATTGAATTAATCAAAGAAAAAATCATTTTTAACAAAATTTACTTAAAAATGTAGTCCGGGATCCATTATGATTAGTTTAGAACTGGTGCCTCTTTGGTAAAATTGGTTAATGTTTACGAAGTTAATCAAATAGATTTTTTTTAAAAAAAATTCCATGCAAAATAATTTAAGGTGATGACACTTCAATTAACGCTTTTCAAAATAAAGATCATTATCTCTTTCCAAAGTAAAAGGAGAGTTTCTTTTAGAAGATAAAAGAAACAATTTTTTTCGAAATAAAAGATGACTTTAAACTCGTACTTATCGAACCAATTATAAATTGTATGCAGCGGTATTGTGTGGAGCTTAATCCAAAAGAGTCTTTCGGCTCCAATTTTCGAGCAGGCCAGATCAGTGCTCGGACAAGGTCTCACAAAGTGCTAGTAAGAGCTTTAACAAGATCCATGGGATCTTTGAAGGCAAATTCTAGAGCATTAGGTGTCATGTCCATTTAAAGGGTAAGAGAATTTGAGAATACAAAATTTTAGAAGAAGAGGATTATAGATGGTGAGAGCAAACGAGGATTTTAAAAGAGCTCATATAGTTGATGGGCCAAGTGAGCCAATTGAAGCAATATATGTTTAAGCCTCTTTGAATAAGGTGTGTTCAAGACTCTATAAGCAATGGCGTGTTTAAGAAGAATTTATGTCATTTAAAGAAGCCAACCTATGACATTGAAAAAATGATGTGACCTTACATAAGTAACCATGTGTCTCGAAAGACGTGCTATGAAAGTAAATGTTATGGATCAAGCCCTAGTGGAATAGGTAAGTATCCTAAACCTACTTTCAGATGTGTTTTATGCTCGCAAGTCCTAAGTGACCTAAGCCCAAATTCTAAGTGGTTCAATTGTCATGTTATGGGACTATAGGTCCCGAGTGGCCTAAGCTTGGATCCCAAGCAATCAATCTTGATGTGTTTTAGTTCTATGAAGCCTAAATGGCCAGAAAACCAGATCCTGAGTGATCCAACTATCGAGTTTTAAGCCTTTGGGTCTCAAGTGGCCTAATTTTTGACTTTGAAGGATCTGTGATGTGTTATGGCTCGATAAATCCCAAGTACCTTAGGAGTTCAGACCCTAAGTGGTCCCTATATGTTTTAGTTTTTAGCCCCAAGTGATTAAAGTTGTGACCCCAAGTGGTTAGCTTTGGTTAAAAAACTCAAATGACTAACTATAGTCAGTGGTCCCAAGTGATCACACTTTTCAATCCCAAGTGGTTGGAATCGTTGGCAAACCATACTGAATACAAGGTTATGCATTGTACCCTGCCTTGCTAATCCCCAGTGGTTGGCTAAAGTTGTGAAGATTGTTTAGTCAAAGTTTATTTTGTTCAAAATTATTGCGTTGTATGTGTCCTCTATATACTTTAACAAAAATCAAAAGCTGAGCCTTAAATGATTTTCGTTAAAGTGGGGTAAACTATTAATTCTCAAATTTTGACCAAGTAATCTAAGCAATGGACAAACCTAATGATAAAAATACATTGAGTTTTTTGGTTTATTTATTTTCTTATTAAAATTCATAGAATGGTTATGCAATGTTAGTGGAGTTAAAACTAACTCAATGGTAATGAACACAACATGGAAGATTCCAAAAATGGTCCAGTACACCAAAGAAATGGCTTAGAAATACAAAAGAAAGTGCTTTATGGATGGACCTGCCACGCGGTGGTTCCAACAACTGCACGGTGGTTCTGATCCTAAAACCCAAAAGGTTCAAAGAACCACTGCTTGGTGGTTCCCTCCTGCCGCATGGAGGTTCTTTGACATAACAAGCAGCAAATCACAGTTTTAATATTTTAAAGATTATTTCTTGCTTTGTTTGATTCTACCTAATTTCTTTCCTCAAAACATACCCTAAACTAATTAGGAAGCTTTTTAAGGTAATCCTAAGCCTATAAATGAATCTTAAATGAAATTTTAAGGGGATTCCAACCTAAGTTCCAAATATTCTAACTTCAATTCATTAGCCATCTCCATTTGTTCTTAAATCCACCAAAAACCTTCATTGTTCCAAAAGCTATTCCTCTACCAAAATCTTTTTCAATCCATTGTTAGTGGAGATTTAAAGGAGTATGAGTACTTTGATCAACACATAAGGGTTTTTTCTCATCATAATCAACTTGAAATTGGGAGAATTGATAATAAGGAGCTAGGCATGGTTTAGCATGCCAAGCACTTAAAAGTTGTTGTGTTCACTACTCTTGAGGTAGACAAATCACTTCATTAAGCCTGTTTATCTATTTTGTGAATGTTAAGCATGAAAAAATAACTAGATTAAAGGTATGTAATCTAGATGTGGTAAACCTGAGGTTTTAAATACTATGAATCATTGTTATCTAATTTTAAGAAGTTTGATTAAGTGATTTGTGGTTTTGTTAAATTGTGATTAACCATGATGTTTTCATTCAATGATGAGATAACCTCATTGGCATTATTGAATTGAGATAACCTCATTGGTATGATTGGATTGATGATTATGCTTTTGAATATGTTGCTTTTATACTCTTAACTATAAAATAAACTAACATAACAAGATATGGATTTGTAATGAATTTTGATGTCATGAGTTTGAATCTTTATTTACCGTGATTGATACCATGATATATTTGCTATGAATATGCATATTCCTTATTTGTTTTGTATTCTCATATATATCAACTATTATTATATTTGTATATCTAAAAGTGCCCCTTGGAAAATACAAAGTGTGGTGCATATGGATTACCTGACCTAGTCACAAGTAGTTTGGCTATTATTGAACACAGTATATGGAATTTATTTTGAGATATGAATTCTCAGTTTGCATCAAGTAACGACTCCTATAACTTCGTCCGCTCACAGGTAGAGCAAAATTTTAATTTTAGTATAAGAGAATTCAAAGTTAATGTAGGGAATTATTGAGATGACTTTAAATTATTTAAGAATTTTTATGAATTATTTAAGAATTTTTACTATTCCTAATTACTCTTATTTTGGAGGTTGAGTTTTTTTATTAGAGGTTAATCTTCTTAATGTATTATTATTTAGGAAGTCTCGTTAGATAAGACTTTCAATTCTTTTGTTATCAAGTAATTAAGAATCCCTCCTAAATAAGATTTATATTCTTCTTATTTAAATCAAGCACACCTATATATATACACACAGTCAAGATAAAGTTATATTGATAAGTGTGGCCATTTTATAACTTTTCTTTAGGTTTATAGTGTAACTTATATATTTGTGATATTGTGTGAGGTTTTTTAGTGTAATTAGATTAAGGATTTCGAGTGTCTTTCAGTAGTGAATTTTTCTCTTCTTCACCTATGAATATAGACTTATGTTAAACTACGTTCAATTTCTATTTGCTCTTTTATTTTTCGATTGCTCTTTTATTTTTCTTAATCTATTTTATTATTTATTTTGCTATTGGCATTAAATTAACATATATGAATATTTTTGTAATATTATTCTTGACATGACCTAATTGGGTTCTGTCTTGATGCTTTTTAATTTAGTGTAAGATTTAATTTTTATGTAAGTAAAGAACTTAATATTATATTATTTAGAAAATAGTCAAGGATGAGAGAGAAAAATAAATATTGAGTTTAAATATCTATTAGAACTTTAACTAGCTATCAAGAAACCTTTTTTTTCTTCCGAAACTCCTTCTCCCTCCTCGGTGTGAGGTTCCTTCCTTTGATAAGCCCTAAGATGGCATCTCTTATTTTGATATCAAAATCATGTTTACTAGCCAAACCCTAGGCTTAATTTACTCTATTTTGATCTTAGACAATCAAATTGAATAGAACAAATATTTATGCCAAGTTACACTTTATAGAACCTTAATATTTGGTGAAAATTCAAAAAGCCTAATCAAACCATTGATTAGTCCAACCGGACTCAAGACTAGTTGAAACAAGAAAATTACACAGAGTAAATCACAGTCAAAAGTACTCTCAGTTTCTCGGAGTACCTCAAGTTTTTCGATCGGACCATAAAAAGTATGATCAGACTTTTGATGAAAATTTTCCAAAAATATTCTAGTAAGATTCCTGGTCAAAAGTACTCCCTCATTTTCAGAGTACCATGAAAAGTATGACCAGACCAGAAAAGGTATGACTATACCATAAAAAGTATGACAAGACCAGAAAAAGTATGACCATACCATGAAAAGTATGTCCAGATAAGGAAAAGATATTATTGGACTTTTACGAAAGAAAAATGTTCAAAACATCCAGTAAGGTTCACTCCCAGTGTTACTCTCACATTCTCAGCATACCAGCATAAGTATGACCAGACCAAAGAAGGTATGACCAGACTTTTAAAGCAGATTTTAAAAATTATAGTCGTTACTCCTCCACTAAATTAATAGATGCCACGTGTACTAGCTGTTAAAGAATTATTGTTTGAAATTTGAAAAGTTCGGCCGGACCATGGATGGTATGACTAGGAAATTGATGATCCAACCATGAAATTACTGCAGACAATAATGAAAGTGGGAGACAAAGTTCAAACATGTTGGCACCTGCTTCAATCAGCTATATCAAGACTTAAAGGCTATAAATACCTCAAGAAACTTCATTTTTGATGATGATAGTAATTATAATAGCCAAGTTTAACATCTTTTATTTTCTTACATCAAAATTTATACTTGTATTCATTTGAATATTGGGAGTGAGTATAAAATACCATCAAAAGTTTGAGTGTAAGCTTGGAAATATTTAGGTTGTTAGAGTGAGCCTGTGAAAACTCTTATAAGGGTTATGAGAATTGATCTCAAATCATTGTAATAGTTCAGTGTGAGCTAGTAAAAATATCAAGTTAGAGTTAAGCTTGTAAAAACTCAAGACTAGTGGAACCTTAACAAGTTGTTAAGGAAGTGGACGTAGGATTGAGGTAAATCCGAACCACTATAACTCTTTATGTTCTTTCTTCTATACCCTACCCAATCTTCTTCTACATCTTCTTCATCTCTTATTTTTGAATTTTAAATTTATCATCACTCTTCATATCAACCAATTTACTCCCCCCTCCCTCTTATTTGCTAATTTAGGACAACAATTGGTATCAGAGATAGTAAAGTTCTTTAAATTTAATTGTGAAATTTGATTCAAAATGACAGCCATTCCACCAGCAAACACCTTTACACATGAAAATCTAAATGCATTTATTATACCTTATTTCGATGGAACGGATTATTCCTATTGGAAACACAAGATGTATTTGTTCCTAAATAGTGAAGGAATTGAGCTATGGAAATTTGTTGAAAATGAGTAGAAACCTCCTACTCATGAAGTTGATGGTATCCAAGTTCCTCTTCCTAAATCACAATGGCCAAGTACTAATGTGAAAGATCGGTTCAAGAACAATAGAGCAACCTCCATCTTGATGAATTCAATATCAAGAGAAGAAGGTGGGAGAGTCCAACATCTCACTTGTGTACATTGCATTTAGAAAACTCTTAAGAACTATCATGAGGGTACTACCCAAGTGAGGTTCACCAAGAAGCAAATGCATGCACATGAGTATGAGTTATTCAAGATGTAACCCAACAAAAATGTAACCGACATGACAAACTATTTGTTTGTCATTGTCAACGAATTAAAGAAATATGGCAAGATATATGATCAAGGTTATATCAATAGCAAAATCTTGAGAGCTCTTAGCACAAGAAAGAGCTTTAAGTCAAAAGTTTCTTCTATTAAAGAGGCTCATGATCTTAGCACCTTGAGAACTGATGAACTTGTGGGAAAGCTACTCACGTTTAAACTACACAACAAAAAGGAAGAAGAACACGGTGAGAAAGAGAAAAGTAAAGCAATAACTCTTAAGGCAATCAAAGAAGTTAAGAGCTCAAATAATAAAAATAGTGACGATGAAGAAGAAATGACAATGCTTTCAAAAAGAATTAGTGATTGAAAGAGAAAGAGAATATTACAAGCTAACAATGGTACATTTTCTAAATTCTCCTTCAAAGATAAAGATAAAAAGAATGAAGTGAAATGTTATGAATGTGGCAAATCTGATCACATCAAATCATATTGCTTCAAGTTGAAGAACAAAAAGAAGTGGGATAAGGAAAAGAAGAAATCACTCAAAGCTACATGGGATGATTATTCCTCAAGTGAAGAAGAAGAGGAGGAGGAAGGAATCGCTAATCTATATCTCATGGCTATTGAGGATGAAAATGACTCTAATGAGGTAGGTACTCAATCCTTAAACTTAATTGCATATGATGATGATGCTTCAGATGATAGTGATTTGATTGAACATATGAACCTTAAAGTGAAAAAGTATTTTTTTCTAAGATGAAATTTTATAAGGATAAATGTTCTAAGCTAGAAAAGGATTTTGTGTGCTTGAAAAACTCTATATTAGAATTAAAGACCTTAAATGAACAATTGTTGAAATCAATTGATGAAATGACTAAAAATTCACATAGCTTAGAAAATGTAATCAAGGAAAATAAAATATTGAATGATGAAATAAATGAGTTAAAAGAATCTATTTTAAAATTTCACAAGGGAAAAGGGGCCTTAGATACATTGATCAACAATCAAAGGTCACCCTCTTTGAAACATAATTTAGAATTCAATGGCTCATCCATCACTACATCTAATGCACCAATATTTGTAAAAGCATCTACAACTCAAACCTCTAGCTTTGAAGTTGTAAAGAACACTAATGCACAAAATAAACTTAAAAATCCTAAAAGGATTACTTTGGGCTCACAAGGCTCTAAAACTAAAGTTTCAAGAGAAAATCATACATTCATGTATACAAGGCATATACGTAAACACAAAAATGCACAAAAATAATCTTATTCAACACACACTTGTAATTGTGTGCATGGTTCATTGAATTTTAATAGGAAAGTACATAAGTATAGAACCTTGTATCAATGCACTTATTGTATGAAATTTGGACATAAGAGCTCATTTTGCTATATTAGGAAGGCTCATCTCAAGTTAGAGGATTTCTCTACTACTAACCCCATAAGGACCTAATTTTATTTAGGTACTTAAAAGAAGATGAAAATTGTTGTTTTGGAGGTATGCCTAAAATCTACTATCAATGAAAATGTTTGGCTTATAGATAGTAGATGCTCAAGGCATATGACGGGCAATGCAAATTTTTTTACAATACTCACTTACAAGCATGGAGGTAATGTTATTTTTGGAAATAATGTTAAGGGTAAAATCATTGGCATTGATTCCATTGACATGATTGGTAAGAATATGATTGAAAATATGTGACTTTTTGATGGGTTGAAACATAATTTGCTTAGTGTAAGTCAATTATGTAATAAAGGATATGATGTAAGTTTTAACTCTAAAGGATGCAAAGTTACCAATTCAAATGGTGAACTTGTATTCAAAGGAGTTAGAATTGACAATACATATAAATTTGACTTACATTCCAATAATGCATTTGAATATTTGATTACCATTAGTAATGATACTTGGTTATGACATAGAAGACTAGGACATGCTAGTATGAATCACTTACAATGCATTAGTAAAGAAGAACTAGTTGATGGTCTCCCTAAAGTAAAATTTGATAAAGATAGGAATTGTGAACCTTGTCAATTTGGTAAGCAACATAAAAGTTCATTCAAATCTAAAAATATTGTAAGCACTTCTAAACCCTTAGAACTCATTCACTTGGATTTGTTTGAACCAAATAGAGTTGCTAGCTTAGGTAGCAGGTTATATGCATTTGATTACTCAAGGTTTACCTGGGTTAATTTCTTAGCTCAAAAGAATGAAGCTTTCAATCATTTTAAAATATTTGCAAAAAGAGTTCAAAATGAAAAAGGCTATGTGTCACATCCGCCTACTGCATTTATGCAGTATAGACACGTGCATAGCGAGAGTAGGGAAAAGGAGAAGATAATTCTTGATAACAGCCCTAGATAAGGTTGTATGACAAAAGGGACATAATTGTAATTTTTAATAAAGTTGGGACGTAGATGTAATTTCAAAGAAAGTTGCACCGGATGTTCTTAATAGTGCATATAACAGACTCCAAAAATGGAATGTAGAGAAAAATCGGATCGCAACGACGTGTAACGGTTTTTCCAGGAAATGTCTCGTTAAAGAAAAATGATGAAATGTTGACTAAGGGCATTTTGGTCATTATCAATTAAAGTTATACATGAATTTAGGGTAGGAAATAAAGACGTGAGTACGTAGAGAATGGCGAGAGGTTAAATATGAAACGATCGTCAGTGGAAACGAAGCCGGAGAAAACCCGAGCAAAAATAGGACCTAAAGGGAATTTTGTAAAAAGTTGAGAGCTTATCGGTAATTTTTCAAAATGACTTGGAAACCTAAAATAGACCTTATAAATAGAAAGTAGAGGTCGAGAGGATCAAAACTATATATAGTTTGACTCATGGAACTATACGGTTTAAAAGATATGATCGATTAATCGCCGGAACGTAATGTGGCTCGGTTTCGTGTCGGGACCGGATGGGTAACCCGGGACAACTTTATGAGATCCAATGGAAAGAGAGACAAGTGGAAAGAAGTAAAGGAAAAAGGAAGTTATAAAAATCAAAGGTTGGCCAATCAAAAGAAAACATTTAGCATGTGTAATAAATGTGTAATAAATGAAGAAAGAGAAAAAGTGGACAAGTGGGCAAGGTGATCATCATTTCCTTTGTCTATAAATATATGTGATATGAAGAGCAAATTCTCTCTTTTTCCACTCACCAAATTCGGCCAACAAAAGAAAATACCAAGGGACTTCCAAGTTTCTTCAAACTTTGATTTTTAAGGTAAGTTCTAAGGTTTTTAAGTGTGTAGACTTTAATTTTAGTATTAGTTTTAGGTAGTTATATATTTATTGGAAGATTGGGAATTAGAGTCTTATATGGAATTGAAAAACATAATAATAATATTAAGTAAGTGATGAGATTAATTGATTAAATGGAAGAATCAAGATGTAGAAAGATTAATAAGGTTGAATTAGGGGTTTCGGTTGGAAAAGAAATAGAGGATAAATTATTATTTTGAAATTCTAAGGTTTATGTTGTATCTTGAATTGATTGAAGGAGAAATAAAGAATTAAAGAAGGAGAAGAAGGAAAAGCCAAGAGGAGTTAAAGAAATAAGGTTTGTGTAACACCCCTTCCCGACCTACATATGTAAGCTGAGTAGAGGCGCCACACTAACCTAATGTTGCTACCAATTTTACTTAGTCAAATTTTAGTTCCGATTTTTACAAAATTTTTGCCATAGTTTCGCCTAAAAATTGAGTCCCAAGTGTCGACAAAACCGGTTTTTTTTCTTATTTTTAAAAACATTTTACACAAACCAATGCAAACAAAATCATTCTCAGTACACTCCCAATAAATCCCCCTTATAACCTCAACTACAACCTGCAAAAAGGATTTACACTTCTAGTACAACATAAAATAAAGGTTTTGTGACAACCCCCATATTTAAATATTACACAGCGGAAGTTATAAAATATTTACATATTTACAAATTCATATACATCAAAACTCAAGTTTTACAACACATAAAATTTATACATGATTGGCAAGTCTGCTCTGATCTTTAAGCTCCCAAAATGGATTCAACAAGGTCTACTCTCACTTGGTCTTGAAGAACTCTCGGGTTCAACTCTATCCACTCTATTACCTGCGCGATTAAACACTATCGCGCTAAGCCAACGGCTTAGTAAGATAAAACATGCTAATAGTATGCTTTAATGCAATACAATGCCACATATGCTATTAATAAGATCAACATTATAAATATAAAGTTAACACATAATTATGCATTTCACAAATCATAGTCATATGAGCATACCACATTTCAACATCTTTCCACATTCAACATTACTCAATAACCAACATCTTATTTCATTAACTCATAACATTATTTAGGACATTCATATAACCTTGACACCTATGGGCCCAACAAATATTTAATACGATATTCAGAGTTCAGAGTTACTGCTTTGGTTCATAGTCACAATTCTCATAGTGTAACAGACCCAGTCTCTTGGACCATCAACTCAACACATTTGAGGAGATCCTCAACCCGGCAAGACTGTTACAAATCATATATTTCATATTCACAATTCTCATAGTGTAACAGGCCCAGTCTCTTGGACCATCAACTCAACACATTTGAGGAGATCCTCAACCCGGCAAGACTGTTACCTTTCATCATTTCTTAGGCATGCCACCCAAATCCAGAACTCTGAAACTGAATAACATATTAAACAAACAATTCATTTATTATATACTTACCATTTCCATTCTCAAATTCTCATCACATTTAGGCAAACATGCCTTCTTTCTTTCAATATCATCATCATAGCCAATCACAATGGCATTGTCTCATATCATGTCTTATTTGAATTATCATTTCAATTTCAATGTATATCATTCATGAAACACATAACCATTCACAATGCATAACATAACATTGCTCAATCTCAACAATGCAATTAGGGCAAAGAACAATTGATATGATTCATATAAATAATACATTCTGGTTTTAGACTCCATTTTATCCTTATTTTGAAAAATTGTATAAAATAATCTACTTGACTAAAAATTCTAAAATTTTTACAGAATTTAGTTTTGTATCTTAAAATCATCCCTTTAAAATTTCAGATCAAACTGAACACAAAATCTTGGTCAAATAGTTCACCTAACCAGACTGCCCCAATTGCCCTGCATCCTGGCAGCAGTTCTGAACTTTGTGAATTCCATAAATCAAATTCAATCAACGTGGTTCCAAATTATTTTTCTCAAATACTAGACTCACTAAGCAAAAACATATCCAAAATTCAATTGAATATGATTTTTCTACATTTTATTAAAAATCCCGAAATAGAGCTGTCTCAGTTAAGGTACCTGCTGGAACAGGTCTAATAAAAATAATCTTTCTAAACTCATAACCATTCCAAAATCGAATCAACATATTTTTCAGTCATTCTAGACTCATAGAGGCACAACATATCAAAAATTCACTTCAAGAACATTTTTCTAAAATTAATTAAAAATCATACAAGTCACAGCCTTTACTAATCCTAAAACAGAAACAATTTCACTAAACACCAATCTTACTCTTCCATCACCCACACCAACCCAACTTCTCATCTATCAAGAAAAATCAATACTTACAATCATACCATAAGCAACTTAATCATACCACTTCAAAAGAATTGAAGAAATTAGAGAAAAGATCTTACCTTAGTTAAAAACTTCTTAAATCAACACTTGAACACTTAATCTTTCTTCAATTTGAGCTTGAAATCATCAAAACCATCACTTGTCTCTTTCTTTCTCTTTGGCTATGGAGGGCCGGCCATCAACAAGAAGAAGAAGAAGAAATGATGAAGAAAACACAAGTCAAACCTTCTTTAAATATCCACCATGTGATTTTATCCAAGCAATTACCAAAGTGCCCTTATTCACATAATTATCTTTTTGTCTTATATGTGCCCAATTAAGTAATTTACCAATCTCAAATAAATATCTTCTCTTGCATTGACCAAGCCTTTTGACCACTTTATATGTCATATATATTAACATATACACAACATATAAATTTGTCTCTAAACCCTATTTCTTCCCAAAATACATATACATATACTTTCTCTTCTCAATTTCTTTTTTCTTACAATTTAACACATATATTCAATCCAATATATAACAATAACAACAACAACAATATGCAAAACGTCTAGGGCATAAATGAGGATATTACAATTCTCCCCCTCTAAAAAGAAAATTTCGTCCTCGAAATTACCTGATATCAACTCTGAAACAACTGCGGATACTGTTCTCGCATGGATTGTTCACTTTCCCAAGTTGCTTCTTCTTTTCCATGATTTTTCCACAAAATCTTCACCAATGGCACTCTCTTGTTTCTCAACTCTTTCACTTCCCGTGCCAAGATAGCAACTGGTTCCTCTTCAAATGTCAAGTCTGGGCTCACTTCAATAGATTCAAATGGCAACACATGAGATGGATCCGACCTATATCTCCTCAACATAGAAACATGGAATACATTATGAATACGATCCAACTCAGGTGGCAAAGCAAGTCGATACGCCACTGGCCCAACTCTTTCTAACACTTCATATGGCCCAATGAAACGAGGACTCAATTTTCCTTTCCGACCGAACCTCAAAATCTTCTTCCAAGGAGACACTTTCAAAAATACCTTATCTCCAACATCAAACTCTATATCTCTCCTCTTCAGATCTGCATAAGACTTCTGTCGGTCTGAAGCTGCTTTTAACCTACCTCGGATCAACTTCACTTTTTCTTCAGTTTCTTGAATCAAATCAGGACCAACCAACTTATTATCTCCAAGCTCATTCCAACAAAGAGGTGTCCTACACCGTCTGCCATACAATGCTTCAAACGGTGCCATACCAATGCTGGATTGGTGACTGTTGTTGTAAGCAAACTCCACAAGAGGTAAAAACCTATCCCAACTTCCAGAGAAATCGATGACACAGCTTCTCAACATGTCCTCAATAATCTGTATCACCCTCTCTGACTGTCCATCCGTCTGTGGATGAAAAGCAGTGCTGAAGTGCAGTCGAGAACCCAAAGCACTATGCAAACTCTTCCAAAATCTGGAAGTAAACCTGGGATCTCGATCAGACACTAAAGAAGTTGGAACACCATGCAGTTTCACAATCTCATGGATATACAGCTCAGCCAATCTCTCCAAAGAGTAATCCATTCGAACCGGAAGGAAATGAGCTGTTTTAGTCAATCTATCCACAATCACCCATATGGCATCATGCTTCTTTTGTGTCAATGGCAAACCAGACACAAAATCCATTGTCACTCTTTCCCACTTCCATTCTGGCACTGACAATGGTTGAAGCAACCCGGTTGGAACTTGATGCTCTGCTTTAACCTTCTGACAAGTGAGACATTTCGACACAAAATCTGCAATATCTCTCTTCAAACCAATCCACCAATAATGCTGTCTCAAATCATGATACATCTTCGTATTACCCGGATGCATAGCAAACATTGACTGATGAGCTTCTTCCAAAATGACCCTTTTCAAATCAGCATCATCGGGTACACACAATCGGTTCTTAAACCAGAGACTCCCATCGCTCTTCACAACAAAATCTCTAGTCTTCCCATTCTGACAATCTGAAATAATCTTCTGAATTTTCTTATCAGCCAATTGAGCCTCTTTGATCTGATCCAACAAAATCGGCTTCAATTGCAACTGTGCCAATAATTCACCATCAACACAAGGTACAAAACTGGCATGCAATGCTCTCAACTCAACAAGCAACGAGAGCGAGTAAACTGTTAAACCAGCTAAAGACTTTCGACTCAAGGCATCAGCAACAACATTTGCTTTACCTGGATGATAGTCAATCAAGCAATCGTAGTCTTTAATCAATTCTAACCATCTCCTCTGACGAAGATTGAGTTCTTTCTGGACACCCAAATACTTCAAACTCTTGTGATCAGTGTAGATGAAACATTTCTCCCCAAACAGATAATGGCGCCAAATCTTCAATGCAAAAACAATGGCAGCCAATTCCAAATCATGGGTCGGATAGTTAAGCTCATGCGGTTTCAACTGTCGAGATGCATAAGCTATAACTTTCCCTTCCTGCATCAATACACACCCCAAACCTCTATGTGAAGCATCACTGTAGATCACATATGGTTTGCCTTCAACAGGTAAAGTTAAAACAGGCGCTTGAGTCAACATTTCTCTCAACTGCTCAAAGCTAGCCTGACACTGATCCGTCCACACAAATCTCACTCCCTTACGAAGCAATCTGGTGAGTGGAGTAGCTATCAAAGAAAACCCTTTCACAAACCGCCTGTAATAGCCTGCCAAACCCAGAAAACTTCTAATCTCAGTCACAGACTTGGGTGGACTCCAATTCAATATAGCTTCAACTTTGCTCGGATCAACTCTAATACCCTCTGCTGAAACTATATGTCCGAGAAAAGCTACTTGATCCAACCAGAACTCACATTTCGACAATTTAGCAAATAACTGCTTTTCTCTCAAAATCTGCAACACAATCCGCAGATGCATATCATGTTCCTCTTCATTCCACGAATACACCAGTATATCATCAATGAAGACCACTACAAACTGATCCAAATAGGGCCTAAACACCCTATTCATCAAATCCATGAAAGCTGCAGGTGCATTCGTCAGACCAAAAGGCATAACTAAAAATTCATAATGCCCATACCTGGTCCGAAAGGCGGTCTTAGGAACATCTTCAGCTTTGACTCTCAACTGATGATACCCAGATCTCAAATCAATTTTGGAGAACACTGACGCTCCCTTCAACTGATCAAAGAGATCATCGATTCTAGGCAAAGGATATTTATTTTTAATAGTCACCTTATTCAATTGCCTATAATCGATACACAACCTCATAGTACCATCTTTCTTTTTCACAAATAGAACAGGAGCTCCCCAAGGAGAAACACTGGGGCGAATAAATCCTTTGTCCAACAACTCCTGTAATTGCACTTTCAACTCCCTCAATTCTGCTGGTGCCATTCTATAAGGAGTAATAGAGATAGGAGTTGTACCAGGCAACAATTCAATACCGAACTCCACCTCTCTCTCAGGAGGCAATCCTGGAAACTCCTCTGGAAACACATCTGGGAACTCTGCAACTGTGGCAATGCTATCAAAGGGAGAACTTCTTACTCTAGTATCTACCACATGAGCAAGATAGGCTTCACATCCCTTTCTAATCAACCTCCTGGCTGCAACAGCTGAAACAAATAAGGAGGCTAGCTGTTCTTGCTCATTAGATACTATCACCTCTCTACCATCAACAGTTTTCAAAGAAACAATTTTCTTCTTACAATCTACCACAGCTCCATGTCGAGATAGCCAATCCATACCTAAGATCACATCATATTCCTTAAATGGCATCTCAATCAAATCCCCTAAGAACTCCTCACCTTGCACCACTACTGCACTATCTCTATGCACCTTACTCACAACCACACTATGCCCTAACGGATTTGTCACCAACACATCAAATCCTAGGGACTCAGCATGCAAATCAGAGACAGGCAAAACAGATACACTAACATATGAATGCGTGGAACCCGGATCAATCAAAGCAAGTACTGGAGTATTAAATAAAGAAAAAGTACCAGCTATGACTGCCGATGTATCTGGCTGCCTCTGCATAACATACATCCTCTGGGAAGATCCAACCTCCTCTGGTCTACCCTCCCTGGATGTAGCACCTCCTCTAGAACTGAATCCTGGTCTACCTCCCCGGCTGGCACCTCTGCCTCCTCTGCCTCCCCTCACACTAGCTCGAGAAGCAGCAGAATCCACTGGCATCTGCTCCTGCCTCTCAGGACAGTCTCTCACAAAGTGGTCAGGTGATCCACACCTGAAGCATACCCCTGATCTACTATGCCTCCAACAAACGCCCCCATGTCTTCCACCACACTGGTTACACACAGGTAAGGTGGATCTCTGAACTCCAGGAGTAGGAGCACTCGCTACTGAAGCTGCAGGTCTAAATCTCTGCCTCTGGAACTGCACTGACCTACCCGCTGGTCTCTGGCTCCTACTACTCCGAGGAACAAAACTTCCTCTACCCCTCTTTGCAGAAGAAGACCCTGCCTCAAACTGGGGCCTCCTAACCCTAACCTCTTCCTCTGACGCAGCTGCAATAACTTGAGCTCGCTCTACACTTCGAGCTGCTGCAACAAGCTGTGAGAAATCCTGATATCTGGATCCAGCCACTAAGCACATGATCGAGGGCCTCAATCCCTCCTCAAATCGCCGACATCTATCAATCTCATCAGCAATGATGCCCCCAGCATACTGGCTCAGTCGAATAAATTCCACTTCATACTCAGTTACGGTCCGATGATCTTGCTTCAAATCTAGAAACTCTCTTTTCTTCCCATCTTTATACTCCCTAGGAGTATACTTCAACTCAAATTCTCTCAGAAAATCCGCATAAGACAAGGTTGGTGGATCATCCATAGAATGGGGCACTGTCTTCCACCAGTCGTAGGCATCCTTCTGTAGCAAAGATCTTGCATAGTCAAACTTCTCCTCTGAAGTGGCTTGCAACTGCACAAATACCCTCTGAACTCTATCAAGCCACTGTTCTGCTACAGCCGGATCAACTGTACCAAAGAAATCCTCTGCTCCATATTTCCTTAGCTTATCATAGTGCCTTACTGGTACTGAAGGCTGAGGGGGTGGTGGCGGTGGCTGTGGTTGCACAGGTGCTTGTCTCATAGCTTCCATCATAGGCCTAAACCAGGCTGGCGGAACCTCCTCCCCAGCTGGTCTACCCGACACCGAAGCAGGTGCCTCCTCAACACTATCAACCCTAGCTCCCTCAGCAGGAGCAATACTCTCGGCACTACCCTCAATCGACTGACGTGAGTGAGAATCCATCACAACCTAACACTGCAAACACAGCAGATTATATCTTATTAAAGATCAGAGACTGCCAATCTCAAACGTATATGTTATTCAAAACCACTTTTTAAGTAAAAATATTCTTTTTATTACATTTTACCTAGGTTGAGAATCTCAAACCTAGGCTCTGATACCAAAAATTGTAACACCCCTTCCCGACCTACATATGTAAGCTGAGTAGAGGCGCCACACTAACCTAATGTTGCTACCAATTTTACTTAGTCAAATTTTAGTTCCGATTTTTACAAAATTTTTGCCATAGTTTCGCCTAAAAATTGAGTCCCAAGTGTCGACAAAACCGGTTTTTTTCTTATTTTTAAAAACATTTTACACAAACCAATGCAAACAAAATCATTCTCAGTACACTCCCAATAAATCCCCCTTGTAACCTCAACTACAACCTGCAAAAAGGATTTACACTTCTAGTACAACATAAAATAAAGGTTTTGTGACAACCCCCATATTTAAATATTACACAGCGGAAGTTATAAAATATTTACATATTTACAAATTCATATACATCAAAACTCAAGTTTTACAACACATAAAATTTATACATGATTGGCAAGTCTGCTCTGATCTTTAAGCTCCCAAAATGGATTCAACAAGGTCTACTCTCACTTGGTCTTGAAGAACTCTCGGGTTCAACTCTATCCACTCTATTACCTGCGCGATTAAACACTATCGCGCTAAGCCAACGGCTTAGTAAGATAAAACATGCTAATAGTATGCTTTAATGCAATACAATGCCACATATGCTATTAATAAGATCAACATTATAAATATAAAGTTAACACATAATTATGCATTTCACAAATCATAGTCATATGAGCATACCACATTTCAACATCTTTCCACATTCAACATTACTCAATAACCAACATCTTATTTCATTAACTCATAACATTATTTAGGACATTCATATAACCTTGACACCTATGGGCCCAACAAATATTTAATACGATATTCAGAGTTCAGAGTTACTGCTTTGGTTCATAGTCACAATTCTCATAGTGTAACAGACCCAGTCTCTTGGACCATCAACTCAACACATTTGAGGAGATCCTCAACCCGGCAAGACTGTTACAAATCATATATTTCATATTCACAATTCTCATAGTGTAACAGGCCCAGTCTCTTGGACCATCAACTCAACACATTTGAGGAGATCCTCAACCCGGCAAGACTGTTACCTTTCATCATTTCTTAGGCATGCCACCCAAATCCAGAACTCTGAAACTGAATAACATATTAAACAAACAATTCATTTATTATATACTTACCATTTCCATTCTCAAATTCTCATCACATTTAGGCAAACATGCCTTCTTTCTTTCAATATCATCATCATAGCCAATCACAATGGCATTGTCTCATATCATGTCTTATTTGAATTATCATTTCAATTTCAATGTATATCATTCATGAAACACATAACCATTCACAATGCATAACATAACATTGCTCAATCTCAACAATGCAATTAGGGCAAAGAACAATTGATATGATTCATATAAATAATACATTCTGGTTTTAGACTCCATTTTATCCTTATTTTGAAAAATTGTATAAAATAATCTACTTGACTAAAAATTCTAAAATTTTTACAGAATTTAGTTTTGTATCTTAAAATCATCCCTTTAAAATTTCAGATCAAACTGAACACAAAATCTTGGTCAAATAGTTCACCTAACCAGACTGCCCCAATTGCCCTGCATCCTGGCAGCAGTTCTGAACTTTGTGAATTCCATAAATCAAATTCAATCAACGTGGTTCCAAATTATTTTTCTCAAATACTAGACTCACTAAGCAAAAACATATCCAAAATTCAATTGAATATGATTTTTCTACATTTTATTAAAAATCCCGAAATAGAGCTGTCTCAGTTAAGGTACCTGCTGGAACAGGTCTAATAAAAATAATCTTTCTAAACTCATAACCATTCCAAAATCGAATCAACATATTTTTCAGTCATTCTAGACTCATAGAGGCACAACATATCAAAAATTCACTTCAAGAACATTTTTCTAAAATTAATTAAAAATCATACAAGTCACAGTCTTTACTAATCCTAAAACAGAAACAATTTCACTAAACACCAATCTTACTCTTCCATCACCCACACCAACCCAACTTCTCATCTATCAAGCAAAATCAATACTTACAATCATACCATAAGCAACTTAATCATACCACTTCAAAAGAATTGAAGAAATTAGAGAAAAGATCTTACCTTAGTTAAAAACTTCTTAAATCAACACTTGAACACTTAATCTTTCTTCAATTTAAGCTTGAAATCATCAAAACCATCACTTGTCTCTTTCTTTCTCTTTGGCTATGGAGGGCCGGCCATCAACAAGAAGAAGAAGAAGAAATGATGAAGAAAACACAAGTCAAACCTTCTTTAAATATCCACCATGTGATTTTATCCAAGCAATTACCAAAGTGCCCTTATTCACATAATTATCTTTTTGTCTTATATGTGCCCAATTAAGTAATTTACCAATCTCAAATAAATATCTTCTCTTGCATTGACCAAGCCTTTTGACCACTTTATATGTCATATATATTAACATATACACAACATATAAATTTGTCTCTAAACCCTATTTCTTCCCAAAATACATATACATATACTTTCTCTTCTCAATTTCTTTTCTCTTACAATTTAACACATATATTCAATCCAATATATAACAATAACAACAAAAACAATATGCAAAACTTCTAGGGCATAAATGAGGATATTACAATTTGGTACTTTACTTTTGAATAATAAATTTTGGTTTGATGCTTTACAAACTTTGGTTTATGAAAGTTTTGTTGTTGATGCTTAAATATATTGATTTGAGTTAAACATGCAAAAGTTGTCAAAGGGAAGTGTTTGAATCTTCACTTTACCATTAAAGAAGCCTTAATATTGATTTGCAAAAGAAAAATAAACTATCCTATGCATTTTATGTGTTTGGACCGAAATGGTCCCAAAAAGACAGCTTTCTGGACCTTTTTGTGGAAATCGTTTGAGGCAGCAAATGAATGAATTTTTCAACGAAATTTTACATGCAGTTAGTCAACATATGAAATAAGTTTTCTGTAAAATTTCAGCCAAAATTAAGATCATTTACTTGGTCAAATGCATGACTGAAGTGGACTGAAATTTTGACGAAAATCCAGATTTTACTATTCATTTGGTCATGCCATTTTGCGTTGCCGATTTTTCTCGCCGCAACACTATTCATTTGGTCAATTCGTGATCTTTTGAGGAATGCTTTGAAATGTTTGATGTGTTTATTGTGGATGTTAAATATGGGAAAAAGAGTAACGGTTTGACCAAAGAAAGTGGTGCACGGCATAAATGGCAAAGCACAATGAGAATTTAAATTGATTTCTTGGATCATTCTAAAATGAGGTTTGAGACTTAAATTGAATCATTTCAACCTTTTTGCTCTACTGGATAGTGGGAGTGGTAGATAAGGGTATGGTGCACTATACTAACGCATGCAGTACTGCTCATTATTGTGATATGATATGTTATTCAGTGGTGAGGCCACTGAAGCCAATGGGGAGGCTCATTGGTTATAACCAGGATGGTGAGGGCCATTCCTGTGATCTGATATCGGTGGTGAGGGCCACCTATGTTACAGTGGTGAGGGTCACTGCCTTATCACTATGGTTCCCTATATACCAGTAGAGCCTGGATCAAAGACATATTATTTTTCGTTGAACTATATAATGCAAATGAATTTGAATTATGATTTTACATTATTGAAAACATATCATACTGAATGTATCACGATTTCTATTGGTATAATGTTGGTTGATTGTTGATTTTATTATTTCCTTTTTACTTCGAATACTTTCATGTACTACTTTTATTTTTATTGGTAAAGTACCCACTGAGCGACAACGCTCAGCGAGTTAAGTTTTCCTTGACTCGTAGGTTCGGAGCAGTAGATAAATCTTGGGGAAGCAACGACCAGACCACAGCAAATCTCAGGGGTAGATCTTTTAGTTCCATTATGAGTTGATAGTTGTGGCATGTATATGAATAAATATAAAAGAGATTTTCTATGTTATAATTGTATGTTAGTAGTATGTAATAATCATAAATCTTTACTTTATGTTATATTAGAAGTGTGAACTCTTCGTGCAGGTTTGTAGTTGAGGGTATAAGGTGGATTCATTGGGAGTGCATTAAATTTGATGGTATTCTTATTCACATTGGTATGTGTAAAATGTTTTCAAAAATCAGAAAAACAAGTTTTGACGACACTTGGGATCCAAATTTCTAGGCGGAACTATGGCAAAATTTCTGTAAAAATCAGAACTAAATTTTGACTAAGTAAATTGGTAGCAACAATTAGGATAGTGTGGCACCTCTACTCAGCTTACACATGTAGGTTGGGAAGGGGTGTTACAATTTGTGGTATCAGAGCACTGGTTTAGCCGGTTCTGGGTAGTTAGTTGAACTAAACCTTAAATGTAGGACACATAGGGTTAGAATAGGGGTTTTAATTATATAGCTATACATATGTGTGTTATTGTTAGTTATGTTATTCAAATTATACAAGAGTAATAATGGGTGATCTAAATGAGGTGAGGGAGCTAAGGATAAAAGTAGAGAGGTTGAGACAGCTAGTGCGGGAGCAAGATGAGACTATAGAAATTTTGGCCGATAGAAGTATACAAGATTATGAAGACTTGAGAATAAAAGATGAGATGATTTCCTCCTTGATAGATGACGTGCAGATGTTAAAAGAAGACAGGCTTAGTTATAGAGCGGAGTTGGGTAGTGTTGGTAGAAGCCTCGGGGTAGCACATCAAGAGATTCGAGCTTTACAGGAGAGGGTTCAAGAGCTAGGCCAGTACTTACCTAGTGAAGCATCACATGACCCAGATTTTGATCCTGAGATAGAAGAGTATTTTTCAGACAGTGCCACTTCACTTAGGGCACCTACTCACTGAGTCTTGAGATGTATTGTGTTTGGCGGTTCTTTTAGTTATATATATGTGACATAGAGGTATCATATAAATATTGTATGGTAGTATAATATGATGATATAATAGTAAGGAGTCCTAAATTTTGGAATGTACATAAGGACTTCCTAGTATTGTAAAACTTTGTGTTTGGAAATAAATAAAAGTTGTGTTGTATATGTGTTATTTAAGAATTTTATATTTATATACATGCCACCTAGGATAAGATAATGCTGTTGGTCTGGGTCGTTATATATGATGGGAGTGTATACGTTTTGCTCTATTCTTTAGATGTTGCAAGAAGTGCTAGACGTGATTGCAGGTCAGTTGTCTATGTTTGGGGTTCCGCTTTACGTTTTAATAGATCCAGGTTCTTCACACTCATATATATGCAAGAAAAATGAAAAACTTGAGAACCTAAAGGTAGAGCTAGAAAAAGAAGGAATATTAGTTACTAACCCATTAGGAAATGAGGTGATTACTAGGAAGGTAGTGAAAGATTGCCCCGTAGAGATACACGGACATATCTTTTGGGGAGATTTATTTGAACTACCATTTCAAGAATTCGATGCTATTCTTGGGATGGATTGGTTGGCCAAACACGATGCACTAGTTGACTGTAAACGGAAGAGAGTTACCTTGCATACTGCAGACGGTGACGAAGTGACCCTAGTAGGAAAAAGGAAGGATTATCTAACTAACATCATTTCTGCCATGACGGCTAAGAGGTTAGTGCAAAAAGGTTGCGAGGCATACCTGGTATGTGCATTAGTAGCGAAAGAAGAGGCACCAAAGTTACAAGATATACCTACTGTATGCGATTTTCCCGACGTATTTCCTGATGATTTACCCGGATTACCACCTAAACGAGAGGTGGAATTCACCATAGACGTGTACCCGGGAGCTGCACCAGTATCTATCGCACCTTATCGAATGGCGCCAGCAGAGCTAAAAGAATTAAAGGTACAGCTACAGGAACTTTTAGACAAGGGGTTCATAAGGCCAAGTGTGTCACCATGGGGAGCACCAGTATTGTTCGTGAAAAAGAAAGACGGATCCTTAAGGTTGTGTGTAGATTACCGTCAACTTAATAAGCTGACCATCAAAAACAAGTATCCGTTACCTCGCATAGATGATCTGTTTGATCAACTCAAAGGTGCTGGAGTCTTTTCAAAAATTGATCTACGATCGGGTTATCATCAATTGGGAATTAAAGATGAAGACATATCAAAAACCGCATTCAGAACTCGCTATGGACATTATGAATTCATTGTTATGCCTTTCGGATTAACGAACGCACCTGCAGTATTCATGGATCTGATGAATAGAATCTTCCACCCGTATTTGGATCAGTTCGTGGTGGTATTTATTGACGACATATTGGTGTATTCAAAGAATCGAGAGGATCATGATCGTCACCTTAGAATTGTTTTGCAAACCCTGCGTGAGAAGCAGTTATACGCTAAGTTCAGCAAATGCGAATTTTGGTTGGAAGAAGTAGCTTTCTTGGGACATATTGTATCGGCAGAAGGAATAAGGGTCGATCCCAAGAAAATAGAAGCAGTATTAGAATGGAAGTCACCTAAGACAGTAACGGAAGTCCGTAGTTTCTTGGGATTAGCAGGATATTATCGGAGATTCGTTAAAGGGTTTTCCATGATCGCCGTACCTATGACCAAGCTACTTCAGAAGAATGCCAAATTCCAGTGGACCGACACTTGTCAAAGGAGCTTTGAAAAGCTGAAACAAAAACTTACTGAAGCACCTATTCTTACACAACCAGAATCAGGAAAAGATTTTGTGATTTATAGCGATGCATCCCATATCGGGTTAGGTTGTGTATTGATGCAGGAAGGCAAAGTCATTGCGTATGTCTCTCGACAGCTCAAGCCACATGAAAAGAATTATCCTACGCATGACTTAGAGCTAGCAGCGATTGTTTTGGCTTTCAAGACGTGGAGGCATTACTTATACGGGGAAAAATGTTACATCTTTACGGATCATCAAAGCCTGAAATATTTGCCCACGCAGAAAGATTTAAACCTGCGACAGCGAAAATGGATGCAATGGTTAGCCAACTATGACTATACGATTAATTATCACCCGGGCAAAGCGAATGTCGTAGCAGATGCACTTAGTAGGAAGTCAATGCAAGCGCTAAGTGCTATGAGGGTAACGTTAAAACCTACAGAAGATGGAGCTATCTTTGCAGAAATGCACGTGCGACCTAACTTACATCAACAAATACGTGAGGCTCAGAAGGAAGATGAACAAGTGAAGAAGTGGAGTCAACAGGCGCAGGAGAACTGTTCAGGAGACTATCAAATTCGTCCTGATGGTATTCTCTACTACAAGAAGAGAATGGTGGTACCTAAGTCCAAGGAGCTGAAGAAACAGATTTTGCAAGAAGCTCATAACAGTTCTTATACAATGCATCCAGGAGTAACGAAAATGTATCGGGACTTGAAGGAGTATTATTGGTGGCCAGGAATGAAAAGGGATATCGTTGATCACGTAACGAAGTGTCTAACCTGTCAGCAAGTGAAGGCGGAACATCAACTACCCTCAGGGCTACTACAACCTATTACGATTCCAACCTGGAAATGGGATCGTATTACTATGGATTTTGTCACAGGATTGCCTATGACAAGGGACAAACATGACGCGATTTGGGTAATCGTAGACCGGCTTACTAAGTCCGCTCATTTCATACCAGTACGTGTGGATTACTCGCTAGACAAGTTGGCAGACTTGTATATCAAAGAGATTATACGTCTCCACGGAGTTCCAACTTCGATCATATCCGATCGAGACCCACGTTTTACGTCAAATTTTTGGTAGAAGTTACAAACAGCCCTTGGAACTCGAACTTACCACAGCACAGCATTTCATCCCCAGACAGACGGACAGTCGGAAAGAGTGATTCAAATTTTAGAAGATATGCTGAGGGCGTGCGTTTTAGAATTTAAAGGTAGTTGGGACAAACACCTAAGCTTAATGGAATTCGCGTACAACAACAGTTATCAATCCAGCATACAAATGGCACCTTACGAAGCACTGTATGGTCGAAAATGCAGAACTCCAGTTTGCTGGACAGAATTGAGTGAGGAAAAGATGTTGGGGCCAGACATAGTTAAGGAAACTGAAGAGAAGGTAGAAATCATTCGAGACCGATTAAAAGCAGCAGCGGACAGGCAAAAATCATACGCGGATCTAAAAAGGAAAGACATACAGTTTGAGGTAGGTGACAAAGTGTTCCTCAAAGTCTCTCCTTGGAAGAAAGTGTTACGATTTAAACAAAAAGGCAAGCTAAGCCCTAGATTCATCGGACCATATGAAATTATTAAACGGGTAGGTCCGGTAGCTTACCAGTTGGCGTTACCACCTGAATTAAATAAAATACATGATGTTTTCCATGTTTCGATGCTAAGGAGGTATCGTTCAGATCCAACCCACGTCATACAAGTTCAAGATATTGAGATTCAGCCTGAAATGACATATGAGGAAGAGCCGGTAGAGATCCTAGCACGTGAAATCAAAGAGTTGCGAAATAAGAAGATTCCATTGGTCAAAGTGCTTTGGACAAATCACAAAGTAGAAGAAGCTACATGGGAACGCGAAGAAACTATGAGGAAGCAATACCCATACTTGTTTTCACTTGATAAGCTTCGGGACGAAGCTTAAATTAACGAGGAAGGAACTGTCACATCCGCCTACTGCATTTATGCAGTATAGACACGTGCATAGCGAGAGTAGGGAAAAGGAGAAGATAATTCTTGATAACAGCCCTAGATAAGGTTGTATGACAAAAGGGACATAATTGTAATTTTTAATAAAGTTGGGGACGTAGATGTAATTTCAAAGAAAGTTGCACCGGATGTTCTTAATAGTGCATATAACAGACTCCAAAAATGGAATGTAGAGAAAAATCGGATCGCAATGACGTGTAACGGTTTTTCCAGGAAATGTCCCGTTAAAGAAAAATGATGAAATGTTGACTAAGGGCATTTTGGTCATTATCAATTAAAGTTATACATGAATTTAGGGTAGGAAATAAAGACGTGAGTACGTAGAGAATGGCGAGAGGTTAAATATGAAACGATCGTCAGTGGAAACGAAGCCGGAGAAAACCCGAGCAAAAATAGGACCTAAAGGGAATTTTGTAAAAAGTTGATGGCTTATCGGTAATTTTTCAAAATGACTTGGAAACCTAAAATAGACCTTATAAATAGAAAGTAGAGGTCGAGAGGATCAAAACTATATATAGTTTGACTCATGGAACTATACGGTTTAAAAGATATGATCGATTAATCGCCGGAACGTAATGTGGCTCGGTTTCGTGTCGGGACCGGATGGGTAACCCGGGACAACTTTATGAGATCCAATGGGAAGAGAGACAAGTGGAAAGAAGTAAAGGAAAAAGGAAGTTATAAAAATCAAAGGTTGGCCAATCAAAAGAAAACATTTAGCATGTGTAATAAATGTGTAATAAATGAAGAAAGAGAAAAAGTGGACAAGTGGGCAAGGTGATCATCATTTCCTTTGTCTATAAATATATGTGATATGAAGAGCAAATTCTCTCTTTTTCCACTCACCAAATTCGGCCAACAAAAGAAAATACCAAGGGACTTCCAAGTTTCTTCAAACTTTGATTTTTAAGGTAAGTTCTAAGGTTTTTAAGTGTGTAGACTTTAATTTTAGTATTAGTTTTAGGTAGTTATATATTTATTGGAAGATTGGGAATTAGAGTCTTATATGGAATTGAAAAACATAATAATAATATTAAGTAAGTGATGAGATTAATTGATTAAATGGAAGAATCAAGATGTAGAAAGATTAATAAGGTTGGATTAGGGGTTTCGGTTGGAAAAGAAATAGAGGATAAATTATTATTTTGAAATTCTAAGGTTTATGTTGTATCTTGAATTGATTGAAGGAGAAATAAAGAATTAAAGAAGGAGAAGAAGGAAAAGCCAAGAGGAGTTAAAGAAATAAGGTTTGGTACTTTACTTTTGAATAATAAATTTTGGTTTGATGCTTTACAAACTTTGGTTTATGAAAGTTTTGTTGTTGATGCTTAAATATATTGATTTGAGTTAAACATGCAAAAGTTGTCAAAGGGAAGTGTTTGAATCTTCACTTTACCATTAAAGAAGCCTTAATATTGATTTGCAAAAGAAAAATAAACTATCCTATGCATTTTATGTGTTTGGGCCGAAATGGTCCCAAAAAGACAGCTTTCTGGACCTTTTTGTGGAAATCGTTTGAGGCAGCAAATGAATGAATTTTTCAACGAAATTTTACATGCAATTAGTCAACATATGAAATAAGTTTTCTGTAAAATTTCAGCCAAAATTAAGATCATTTACTTGGTCAAATGCATGACTGAAGTGGACTGAAATTTTGACGAAAATCCAGATTTTACTATTCATTTGGTCATGCCATTTTGCGTTGCCGATTTTTCTCGCCGCAGCACTATTCATTTGGTCAATTTGTGATCTTTTGAGGAATGCTTTGAAATGTTTGATGTGTTTATTGTGGATGTTAAATATGGGAAAAAGAGTAACGGTTTGACCAAAGAAAGTGGTGCACGGCATAAATGGCAAAGCACAATGAGAATTTAAATTGATTTCTTGGATCATTCTAAAATGAGGTTTGAGACTTAAATTGAATCATTTCAACCTTTTTGCTCTACTGGATAGTGGGAGTGGTAGATAAGGGTATGGTGCACTATACTAACGCATGCAGTACTGCTCATTATTGTAATATGATATGTTATTCAGTGGTGAGGCCACTGAAGCCAATGGGGAGGCCCATTGGTTATAACCAGGATGGTGAGGGCCATTCCTGTGATCTGATATCAGTGGTGAGGGCCACCTATGTTACAGTGGTGAGGGCCACTGCCTTATCAATATGGTTCCCTATATACCAGTAGAGCCTGGATCAAAGACATATTATTTTTCGTTGAACTATATAATGCAAATGAATTTGAATTATGATTTTACATTATTGAAAACATATCATACTGAATGTATCACGATTTCTATTGGTATAATGTTGGTTGATTGTTGATTTTATTATTTCCTTTTTACTTCGAATACTTTCATGTACTACTTTTATTTTTATTGGTAAAGTACCCACTGAGCGACAACGCTCAGCGAGTTAAGTTTTCCTTGACTCGTAGGTTCGGAGCAGTAGATAAATCTTGGGGAAGCAACGACCAGACCACAGCAAATCTCAGGGGTAGATCTTTTAGTTCCATTATGAGTTGATAGTTGTGGCATGTATATGAATAAATATAAAAGAGATTTTCTATGTTATAATTGTATGTTAGTAGTATGTAATAATCATAAATCTTTACTTTATGTTATATTAGAAGTGTGAACTCTTCGTGCAGGTTTGTAGTTGAGGGTATAAGGTGGATTCATTGGGAGTGCATTAAATTTGATGGTATTCTTATTCACATTGGTATGTGTAAAATGTTTTCAAAAATCAGAAAAACAAGTTTTGACGACACTTGGGATCCAAATTTCTAGGCGGAACTATGGCAAAATTTCTGTAAAAATCAGAACTAAAATTTGACTAAGTAAATTGGTAGCAACAATTAGGATAGTGTGGCACCTCTACTCAGCTTACACATGTAGGTTGGGAAGGGGTGTTACACTATGTAATCACATCTATTAGAAGTAATAATGGTAGAGAATTTGAAAATGAAAACATTAAAAACTTTTGCAATGAGTTTGGTATTTCACACAACTTTTCGACTCCTAGAACACTACAACAAAATGGTGTGGTTGAAAGAAAAAATAGAACTTTGGTTGAAATAGCTAGGACAATGCTCAATGAGTATGATTTACCATCTTACTTTTGGGCAGAAGCCATTAATACCACATGTTATATTTCAAATTGTGTTTACAAAAGGCCTTTAATAAATAAAACTTATTTTGAGCTATCTAATGGAAGAATACCCAAAATTTCATACCTTAGAGTGTTTGGATGCAAATACTTTATATTGAATACCAAGGATAATCTTGGAAAATTCTCATCCAAATAAGATAAAGGCATATTTTTAGGGTATTCATCATCTAGCAAAGCATATAGAGTATTTAATAAGAGAACACTAGTAGTTGAAGAATCAATGCATATTATTTTTGACAAATCCTCTAAACTTAATCAAAGGAAATGTAGTGTTCTTGATGATTTTGAAGGTAATTTGAACAATACTGAATAATTGGTGTTCCAAAGAATAATCATGATAAACAAGAAGAAGAGTCTCAAGAGCTACCCAAAGATTGACAATACAATAAGGATCATCCAAAAGAACTAATCATTGGTGACACCTCAAAGGGAGTAACTACTAGATCTCAATTTAAATACTTGGATGCTAACATTGCTTTTGTTTCTCAAATTGAGCCAAGGAACATTGAGGAGGCTCTTAGTGATGAGTGTTGTGTGATTACTATACAAAATAAACTCAACCAATTTGAGAGAAATAAAATATGAAAACTTATTTCTAAATCTAAAGATCATCCAATTATAGGATATAAATAGGTATATAGGAATAAGATTGATGAAAATGGTCTCATTACTAGAAACAAAGCTAGATTGGTAGCCAAAGGGTATAACCAAGAGGAAGGCAATGACTATGATGAGACATTTACCCCCGTTGCTATATTAGAAGCCAATAGAATATTGTTTGTATTTGCATGTCACATGAGTTTTAAACTCTTTCAAATGGATGTTAAAAGTGCATTTCTAAATGGGTATATTAATAAGGAAGTTTATGTTATATGGATTATAAATTTTCAAATCATGTTTTTAAACTTACCAAAGCACTATATGGATTGAAACAAGCTACAAGAGCTTGGTATGATATATTTAGTACATATTTGCTTGAAAATGATTTTTTAGAAGGTAAAGTTGACACAACTCTTTTTGTTAAAAAGAAAATGCATAACATTTTAATTGTGCAAATTTATATTGATGACATTATATTTACTACTACTAATGAATCTTTGTGCAAGGAATTTGCTTCTTATATGACTAGAGAATTTGAATGAGTATGATGGGTGAACTTAAATTCTTCTTTGGACTACAAATCAAGCAATGCAAGGATGAGGTCTTTATTAACTAATCCAAGTACACAAAGGAACTCCTCAAGAAATTTGAAATTGATGGTTGCAAAATTAGCAAAACTCAAATGAGCACATCTTTGAAACTTGACAAAGATGAAAATGGTAAGACAATAGATGAGAAGAAATATCAAGGTATCATCAGATCACTATCTTACTTAAGCACTTCTAGAGTGGATATAATGTATAGTGTATGTTTGTATGCTAGATTTCAATTATACCCTAAAAAATCACATTTAAATGCTACTAAAAGAATTTTAAAGTATTTAAGTGAGACATTGTACTTAGGACTTTGGTATCCTAAAAATACATCATTTGACATTTTAAGCTTTTCGGAAACGGATTATGCTGATAGTCTTTTGGATAGAAAAAGCATGACCGAGACATGCCATTTTCTTAGTGATTGCCTAGTTTCTTGGTTTAGCAAGAAACAAGCGTCGATTGCTTTATCTATTGTGGAAGCCAAATATGTTGCTGCATGTTTTTGTTGCACACAAGTTCTATGAATGAAACAATAATTGTTGGATTATGGTAAAGTATTTGATCACATTCCCATTAAGTGTGATATCACAAGTTCCATTAATCTATCTAAAAATTTAATTTGACACTCTAGGTCAAAATATATAGACATTAGACATCATTTCTTAAGAGACAATGTTCAAAACCAAAATATTATCTTAGAATTCATTGAAACTCAAAACCAACTTGCTAATATCTTTACAAAATCCTTAAATGAAGAATGACTAAACTTCATAAAACAACAAATATGAATGATAAATAGGAGCACTACATATTAAATATATTTTGTTGATTAGTTTGAATGTATAATCTATGATGGAATTAGAATTGCTTACAAATGTAAAAATTTTATATGACCTAATTTCTCATTCACATATATTTTGATCATACATTCAGGCCTCCAAATAAGATGTCCCCTACTTTAATTTCTTTTAGTTTATCTTGTGTATGATTTCTATCTTTTGTTGGCACTTAATGAAAATGATCATACATACATGTTTACTTATGCTTGCTTGATCTTAATGAAAATGATCCTCATATTTTTACATTTGTCAAAGGGGGAGAAATTTGATTGAATTAAATTAAATTGAACTTATATGAAAAATATCATAGCATATGTTAAGGGGAAGAAATTTAAAACTAACGATTTAGCAAAAAAAAATGGTTATATTATTAAGCAAATTATCACAACTTTCTTTTGTCAAATAAGAGTTGAAAGGAGATGAACAAATAGAAGGGGAGTAACTTAATCAAAATACAAATTGAGGAAGAAGATACCCTTTAGACATGAAAACTTTTCGAAGTTTAATTTAATTGCTAAAATCAAAAAGGGGGAGATTGTTAGTCAAACCCTTGGTATAATTTACTCTATTTTGATCATAGACAATCAAATTGAATAGGACTAATATTTATGTCAAGTCACACTTTGCAGGAACTTAATTTTTGGAGAAAATTTAAAAAGCCCGATCAAACCATTGATTAGTCCGACCAGACTCTAGGCTAGTTGAAACAAGAAAATTACACAGAATAGATCATGGTCAAAAGTACTCTCAGTTTCTCGGAGTACCTCAAGTTTTCCGACCGGACCCAAAAAAATATGATCGAACTTTTGATGAAAATTTTCCAAAAATGTTCCAGTAAGATTCATGGTCAAAAGTACTCTCACATTTTCAGAGTACCATGAAAAGTATGGCCGGACCAGAAAAAGTATGACCATATCATGAAAAGTATGACCGGACCAAAAAAAGTATGACCATACCATGAAAAGTATGACCGAACCAAGAAAATGTATGACTGGACTTTTGTAAAAGAAAAATGTTCAAAACATCCAGTGAGGTTCACTCCTAGCGGTACTCTCACATTCTCTGCATACCAGCAAAAGTATTACAAGACCAAAGAAGGTATGACCGGACTTTTAAAGCATATTTCAAAAATTATAGACGTTACTTCTCCACCAAATTAATGAATGCCACGTGTACTAGCCGTTGAAGAATTATTATTTGAAATTTAAAAAGTCTAGCTAGACCATGAATGGTATGACCGGAAAATTGATGGTCCGACCATAAAATTACTGCAGACAATAATTAAAGTGGGAGATAAAGTTTAAACATGTTGGCACCCACTTCAAACGGATATATCAAAATTTAAAGGCTATAAATATCTCAAGAAACTTTATTTTTTATGATGACAGTGAGTGTAATAGCCAAGTTTAACATCTTTTATTTTCTTGCATCAAAATTTATACTTGTATTCAATTAAGTGTTGGATGTGAGCATTAAATATCATCAAAAGTTTGAGTGTAAGTTTGAAAATACTTAGGTTGTTAGAGTGAGCCTGAAAAAACTCTTGTAAGAGGTATGAATATTGATCTCCAATCATTATAATAGTTCGGTGTGAGCTAGTGAAAACGCCAAGTTAGAGTTAAGTTTATAAAAACTTAAAACTAGTGAAACCTTAACAAGTTGTTAAGGAAGTGGACGTAGGATTGAGGTAAATCCGAACCACTATAACTCTTTTTGTTCTTTCTTCTATACTCTACTCAATCTTCTTCTATATCTTTTTCATCTCTTGCTTTTGAATTTTAAATTTACCACTATTTTTCATATCAACCCCTCTTGGTTGCTAATTTAGGACAAAAATGTTATTTTGGTATATTTTTATAGAATCAAAGAAGCCAGAAGCAAAGCAATTGCAAGAACTCCCTTCTCTTATGGGGTTATGCTTGGATTTATGATAAAGGAATGTGGCTTTATGATATTTCAGGTGGTTCATTTCTCTCAGCTCCTTTCTTTTGTGTTATATAAGTTGTTTTCTCTTTTACCCTTTTATGGATGATTTGTCCCTCTGTTCCCTCAATTTGTTTCCCATTTGAGGAGATTAGGGGTGTTAGATTATCTTATGTTTGCTTGAATCTATTTGCAGGCCTTTGCAAGGCTTTGTTGCTTTATCTTATTGATGGCCATGTCCCTTATATTTTATGGCCTTTTTTCACAAAGTTGCTATGTTTTAGATGCAAGGTTCAAGAGATTGTTTACTTTTTGTATTCTATTGTTTCTTAGCTTTTCAAGGCAATTTGTAATTCCTAATTATTTTAATGATAATCAACTTTTCATGATTAAAAAAACAACTTTAACCAATTTAATGAATAAATAAATAAAATGCTAATGAATAATTTGTTTTCACCTTGATAATCGCTACTTTCCCCTTCTTTTAACTCAAAACTGGAGAGAATGTTTTTTGATCTTGGGCCAACTATACCATTTTTCTTGGAAGCTCCCTCTATACAACTTTTTCTTTTTATATAAGGGTAATTGCATTGTGTACCCCGCGTAGATTTTCATATTTCAAGAACACACAGTGGAAGCTGCTTTTTTCACTTATACACAAATTGTTATTTTTTTTCAAATTAAATTTATGCCGTTGTTTTTAAATTTTTTCTATTTTATTTTTTATTTTTTATTTGTAAATTTATTATATTTATTTATTCATAAAATTTTCTATGCCATATTTTTAATATACACACAAAAAAAATTATTATATACATAATATATACACCACATATATAAAATATATACTAAATAATATAAATTTTATCTATAAATCTACTACACATATACATATTATTTTTAATATTTATTTAATTTAATTTTTAAAATTTTTATTCTCACAACATCTACACAATATGCATATAATATTCAATAATATTTATATAAAATTCATACAACTTCGATAATAAATACATAATATGCATATAATATCTATAAAATATTTATAATATCTTCAAAATATATACATAACATCTATCAAATATTTATATAATATTTACGTAATAAAATTATATATATATATATTTTTTTTTTATTTTTTATATTTATAATTATTAAAAAAGTATTGCAATTGACTCCACAATAATTTAAATAAATGTATTACAATTGAATATTATAGTTTTATTTTTTATTATTTTATAATACTTTTAAAATAAAAATTATGTTTTAGGTAATCTGTAAATGTCCTTCTATAAAACGTTCAGGAGGCTATGGTTCATAGTTCCCCCAGCGCCCCCACACACGCACTTAAATATATTTGACCAAACGATTACATAATTTCAAATCTGACGTAAGTCAAAAAATTAAAGTCCAACTAAATACGGAGAGGCATAAATTTAGCTTTTTATATATTTTTCTATTTTGTCTTTTCTAATTGAATTTCAACTAATAATCTTATATTATTAAATACTATTATATCAAGAGTTTATTGGTAAATTTACATTTCTGTGTATAGAATATATATTGAATATATTCAATTCATTTTGAATTTCAAAAAAAAAAAGTTAGTCAGTGTTCTACTTTTTTTTTTTTTGAAAATGAGTCAGTGTTCTACTTAATTCAAACTTTTAATATATATATATATATAAAGATAAAATTAAAAAAAAAAACACTATACTGACTTCTTTTAGAATGAAGCTCCAAAAACATTTCTAAGCAAAATCAAGTTCAAACTCTTAATTTTAGTATTTAAGTTTTCAATTTAAATGATTTTATAATGTGTACCCATCAGTTAAATAATATTAAGTGATACACATTCATCTTTACAAGATCACAGTAGAAAATGAGGTAAACACTTAAAAAGTGAAATTTAAATTAAAACATTTTGTTTACATTTTTTTAAATATATTCAATTAAAAAACAAAAATTATTATATTAATTAATCATTGTACTATGTTCAAACTTTTAATTTAAGTATATTCATATTTTAGTTTTAAGTCATTTTATAAAATATATTGATCACTTCAATATGATTAGAAATATTTAATTTCAAGCTCACTTATTCGGATAGTACAAATGGTGAGGTAAAAATTTAAAATAACAAATTTTAATAAAATAAAACATAATGTAAAAACTTATATATTCTTAGAAGAGTTAATATCAAAAGTTAGCTTATAAAATTAGAAAACTCAATTATATATAAACTCATTAAATACTTTATATTTTATCAATATGAGATTGTATCATACTCAATAGCCTCCTCAAATAGCAATTGGACAAAAAAAAATTTTATTAACCCAGTTGACATTTACAATTTTATGATATTGACTGAATCAAGAGAATTTTATAATTTGAGAAATTTTTCATATCAGGTGAAAGATTAGAAAGTTCGAGTGATATCTCATTTCAAAAGAAAAATAAATTTTAAAAACCTATGATCGAGTGAATGAAAATTTTCAATGGGGTAAGAATTAGAATGATTTTAAATTCGAAAACATACTAAAAATTAAAAGAAAAAATCACAATCTAAATTATAATAGAAGATGAATTATGATAGAAGAGGAGTACAAATATTATTTTTACTCTAATAGTATAAAAATATTGAGAATTTATATATTTTTAAAATAGTCCACTTTAAAACTTGACTTATAAAATTAAAAAATTTAATTATATATAAACTTTTTCAATATTTTATATTTTATCAATATAAAATTATATTATACTTAACACTTATAAATATTGTTTTTTTATCACCTGGCCACCATCTTATCGAATATACACAGTAATTCTCAAGAATGGAAAAGCTATAGTTTAAGGAAAAATTAGAGAAAATAATGGCAAACCTTTTGTTTTAATATTTTTCTTGAAAGGGACACTTGAGGTGTTTGTCTTATTCCATTAAACATTTAGCTACCAAATTTATTAGCATAATTAATATTTGTTGATTTTTTTTTCTGAACTGTAATATTTGTTGATTAAAAAATTAATATTTGTTGATTTGACATATTATATAAATTAAGAAACTTATTTCCTCTAATATGAAATTTCACCATACCCTTTAAAACTTAATTTTGAACTAAAAATTTAAATTTAACAAATTATAAAAATTTTTATGAGAAAAAAGGAAAAATGCATTTAAAAAATTTAACAAAGTCCTAAATCTCAAATTTCATACTTTTTTTACAAGCACTGGAAAAGTAAAAAAAAAACCATAATTATAAAATCTTCAATATTTTAATATTTTTTTTAATTTTTAATCTTTATTTTTCCTTTTTTCCTTAAAAGAATTTTTAAAAATTTGTACAAACCTATTGTTATAATTATAGAAGAAATTCTTAACGTCAAAGAATTTTTAATAACTTTTCAATTAACACAATTATTTTAGCCGTTATTACTATTAACTTATTCTTTTTTTTTTTAAATAAAAAATTGGTAAAATTTGTCATATTAAATTTTAATGTAATTACATATGTAAGACTCAAACTCAAATTTTTTAATTAAAATAGAGTGATCTCTTATCAACTAATTTATTCTAAATTTACTTTTAACTATACTTTTAAGTATTTTTTTTCCAATAATATTAATATTCATATATAATTTTAAATATTTATTTCGAAAGCCATATAATATGATATAATATTTCTCAATTTCATCATATCAATTATTAATAAAATTTTAACGTTAGATAAATATTAATAAATTAAATAATATATCTGAAAATTAAAATTTTTAATATTTCACATATATTTTTTAAAAAAATTACTATCATATTCTGCCATATTTATTTTACTTGTTTTTATTAAAAAAATTCGAAATTTCTAATCTTGTTAACCTGTGGTTCTAAAAACATTAATTGATATTAATAGTTTTTATAATCAATAAAAATATGCATTTAACTATTTTTATAAAAATATTATGAGAATATAAAGAGTATTTTTTTATTTTATTTATAAGTGTTTGCTGTCTTTTTATTTTTAAGTATTAACATATATATATATATTAATAATATATATGTATATATATATTATGAAATTTTTAGTACAATTAATTTACTTCTACTTTTATCCAAGTAAATATAATTTATATTTTATTTTTAAATTTTATTAATGTATATTTTTTAAAGTTGTAATTTTCTTTTTTTTATTTAATATTAATAATTTTTATATATAATGATATAAGGGAATTTTCACATATTAATTATATATATTAAATGTATATGAAAAATAATATATTTGAAAAGAAATTAAGATAATATTTAAATATATATTTGGGAATTTTCAAATATTAAGTGTAAAAATAATTTTCAGTTAAAAAAAAAGTGTAAAAATAATTTTATAAATTGAAAATTTATTAACATTTGCTCTATTCCAAACTCTGCTATAAATCTTATAATAATTAGTGAAGTGGATCTATGTTGAAATTTCATATAAGAGAAAAATATATATATTTTAAATTTGTATTATTTATTAAATGATTAAATATTAACTGTATTAAATTATTAATGAATGGATGTTGGGAAGAGTTTACAGCCTGACAGAGTAGAGCTACAGATTGGATTGGATCAAATACAAAAGATAGAAGATCTAAGCTATAGTTATTGGTGGTGACAAACTGAAATATAACTTGAGATTTTAGCTACAAACAATCACTTGCTTTGCAGGACTTGTCCATTTACTCCACAGCCGCTTCAGTTTCTTTGTCCATTTCAGTTTTTTTCAGGTTCTTTCCATCTCTCTCTCTCTCTCTCTCTCTCTCTCTCTCTCTCTCTCTCCTTGTTTTGCTTTACTGTGTCGGTTCTTGCATTTTAGCTTATTCAAGTCCCCTTCTTTCCTTCAAGGGCAACTGGCTATTCATGTTTCTTTTTACTAAAATTTGTAGCTGATTGATTTTTACTCTGCCAATTTTTGAATATGAACTGGGTTTTTCGCTTTCTTGTGCAGGTATGATGGATTTACACTTAATTCTACAGCAAATATATCAAAAAAAAAAATCTTTCTTTTCCACGGTCTATAATATATGGCTGATAATGTAATTTGATTGCTAATTGAACACAACCCTTTTTTTTTCTTTTCAATTATATTCTGTAAATTGTTATTGATTTATAGAGTTTTGGGTGATTAGATTGATTTATGAAGATATTTTTCTTTAAGTTTCTTCTGCATACCCAAGTTTATTCTCTGTTTTATTAGTACTTAATCTCTTGGTAATGCTGATAACTTTCTGTTTTTGCTACATTTTAGCAATAAATTTCAATCCAGAATTTCATTCTGTTGTGAATATTACTAGCAATAATAATCAAGTGATGTGAGAATTTCCCCAACTCGTGAAAGTGAAATCCCAATGTTTTTGTAGTGATGTTGAGGGAAATTTCAGCTGTCTTTGTAATTGGATTCCTGGCATGGGCATACCAATCTACTTATCCACCGCCTCCAAAGATTGTTGGTAGCCCTGACGGCCCTCCCATTACTGGACCTAGAATAAAGCTGAGGGATGGAAGACATTTGGCCTATAAGGAGCATGGTGTATCTAGAGAAACTGCAAAATATAAGGTCATATATGTTCATGGCTTTTCGTCTACTAAAGAAGATTCTGCTATTCTCATGCATCTTTCTCAGGTACTTTCAGCTTCTATTTTAAATTTTATATTAGTGCTATTGCTAGATCCTAAAATTTCATTAGTCAAGAGATTTTGTTAGTTTTCCAAAGAGTTTTATTGTTTTTCTTTCAATTGTAGGAAGTCATTGAGGAGCTAGGACTGTATGTTGTGTGTCTTGACCGGCCAGGTTATGGAGAAAGTGATCCAGATCCAAAGCGAACACCGAAGAGTTTGGCACTTGATATAGAGGAGCTTGCTGATAATTTAGGACTGGGATCAAAATTTTATGTGCTTGGGTTTTCCATGGGAGGCCAGGTAGTCTGGGGCTGCCTCAAGTACATCCCTCATAGGTAATTTCATTTGCTATCCCGATCAATTTTCCGACTCAGGGAGCTTTTGCCTTCCCTGGTTCAGAATTTGGGATGTATTGTGATTTGTGAATGAAATAAAACAGTTTCTATAAAGTATTTGAGTGAAAGAAAAAATAGCATGCTGTGAAATTGAATTTCAAGTTTCATTTTATTATTTCAGATCAAACAATCTATTAATTGGAGTTCTGTTTTTAATAGGAAATTGTTTGAACATATAAATATTGATGAAGTATGTGCTTATGTCATTACTACCTAGTTTTAATTGAATGTTTTATCATAGTTACACTTGAAAAAGCTGATTTATATGGTGGTTGTTTTGGGAGATTACAGGCTAGCAGGAGCAACACTTGTGGCGCCTGTTGTCAACTACTGGTGGCCTGGCTTTCCTGCCAACTTGTCTAAAGAAGCTTACTACCAACAGCTACTACAAGATCAATGGACACTACGCGTTGCTCACCATACTCCGTGTCTAACCTACTGGTGGAATTCACAGAAATGGTTTCCTGCATCAGCTGTTGCAGCTGGAAAGCCTGAAGTTTTCTCTCCTCAGGATCATGAACTAGTTTCGAAGTTTCGCCGTAGGCTAAGAAGGCCTCAGGTAACACAACAAGGAGAATTTGAAAGCCTACATCGTGACCTCATGGTTGGATTCGGGAAATGGGAATTCGATCCCATGGATCTTGAGAATCCTTTTCCTAACAATGAAGGCTCAGTTCATCTATGGCATGGAGAAGATGATAGGATGGTCCCAGTTAGCTTGCAGCGTTATATCGCCCAAAAACTTCAGTGGATCAACTACCATGAGTTGCCTGGTGCTGGACACATGTTCCCTTACGCTCCTGGAATGGGTGAAGTTATTTTAAGGGCTTTTTTGCTTGGGGAAAAGTAGCCTTGTAGCCTTGTTGATTTTAATATAATGGTATCTTAATGTGTTCTGTACAAGACATTTGAGTCCTGTTACAAAAGGACTGATTTTTAATCACGAATTTTAATCAAATTATTATTTGAATACTCTATTGTGATGTCTTTTAGCAATTGTTTCAATGAAGTCCTGAAGGATTTATAAGAGAAATTTATTTTTGTTATGTTCAAAATTCTACAATTTGTACATATCTATGTACACAAGAACCATCCTAAAATAGGAAAATATTCACAAATATATAAATATAAGACACCAATTTGGCAACTAGTAAAAAAAAAATACTTATTAATAGTTTCCTATTATTCAACATTCCCCACAAGTTGGTAATTAAATATCACAAATGGCCAACTTATAAATTAAATTAAGAAATGAAATGAAATGTCTTAAACTGCTCTAGCAGGGAAAACTGAGAAACTACTGCAATTAGTACAAAATGCATTTCTTTGCTACAAAATATAATAACATGTTTTATGGTAGACTCTTTTATCAGGCAGAAATGAGTGGCAGGATTATTGGAACTTTACCTGTCAGGTAATCCCAGTAGCTAGGTTACTCCAGTGTTTATGGAAATTGATTAGATCAAGAACCCTCGATTGTGCAAATGCTTTGAAATCAATTTAAGGCCTTGACAGGGACCCAAGTTATTTTCATTGTTTTTTTATTTGGATTTGCAAATAAGAGGGTTGGAGGATATATTGGATTTCATTTGGAATTGATGAAAATTGTTGGGGATAATAAGTAGGACATTTACAAAACTACATACAAGAAACAAATTTTATTTTAAAAATACTATACAAAATAAAAATATTTATACTTTTAGAAGAAGTTGAAGTAAAATTTTAAAAATTTCTTACCCATTGCTAAAATAACTTTTTTTAAAAAATATATATTCGTTCACTGCAATCAATATTTTATTTTAAATTTTATCTTTTTTTTTAAAAAAAAAACTTTAATATTAACTAATATATTCTAATAAAATAAAAAAATTAATATTTTATATTATTTTTTCAGCATATAAAATTTATTAATTTTTATGAAGAAAAAATTTTAATTTTAATTACAAATAACAAATAATCCTCATAAAAAAATAAAAAAATCAAAATATATAAGAATATATTAATAAAAACTATTAAATTTATTTTTAAATAAATTTTATTTATTATACACATAAAAATTTTTTTAAAAAAATTTAATTTTGTTATGTAGATATTGTTATGTAAATGTTTGATAGATGTTATGTATGTTTGGTAAATGTTTTATAAATATTATAGATGTTTGATAGATATTACGTGAATATTATATATTTGTTTGTATATATTGTATATATTTTAATATTACGTGGAAGTTGTGTATATATCGTATAAATATAAAATTTAAAAAAATTAAAATTAAAAAATATTAAAACACTTTATAGATATTTAATAGATGTTTGATAAATATTTAATAGATGTTCGGTGGATATTTGATATATGTTATACATATATTATCAATTATTGTGTATACATTATACATATATTATACATATATAGTATATATATTTATTTTTTGTATGTATATGAAGAATATGACCTAAAAATTATTTTAAATAAAAAAAATGAAAAAATCAAATAAAAAAAATGTAAAAAACAACGTTATAAAAAAGTAAAATTAAAAAAAAAATTTGTGCATGTTAACATAATTGAAAAAAAAAAGAAAAAATAAAAGAAACTTTCTGCCGTAAGATCGAAAAGGAAAACCAAAAAATAGGCGTGTTAAGTAATTTCCTCTGATAAGTAGGGGGCCTTCAAGCTTAATAGTCATATGTTTCAGACTCAATTTCAAGCTCAAACAAATCTACACACTAGATTCAAGTTCAATCAAATTAATTTATTATTACTTTAAATTCAATAAAAGTACTCAAATTCAACTTTTCAAATCAATTAGTATTAAAAATTAGAAAATTTTTATATATTAATTGCATATTAAAACTCAAATTTTAACTTAAATTAGTAAATTATTATACAATATAACAATATAAAAAATAATTAAAATAATCTAAGAACTTAATTAGACTTGTAAGCCATCAAGTATTGCATTACTTGAATTTAACTCGAATTAACTTGTCATTAGAATTAAAATGAGCAAATTACATATATATCTTTTTTTAAGTTGTATTTACAAAAATACGGCACATATTTTTTTTTTCATTTTTTACTTTTTTTTTAACGTTTTCTCTTTGTTACTTTTTTCATATTTACGGCATTTGGCACTTAGTTAACGCTTCAAACTTTTAACATCTTCTTTTATTTATTATTTTTTTAATTATATGACTAGTGATTGATCTCTCTTTTTTTTTTCTCCTTCTTCTCTTATTTTTTTGTATTCTTGTTTTTCAATAATAATGTTAGTGATTTTTTGGTTTTTGAAATGTAATACATATTACATGCTCAATAAAATGTTTTAAAAAAAAAAGTTCCTTTATAAATTTTTTCTATGATTTTTTTTTATTTTTGTTTCTTTTTTTTTTACAATGTAGCATGAGCAAAGAAACAACTTTATGATTTCTATTGATTATTGGCAATTTAGAGTGCTTTAAATTTTATTACTCTCTCCGTCTCAAAATCATAGAGACATTTTTTAACTTTCACATATTAAAAAAAATAAATTATTTAATTAATGGGCATAATTTTTTCTATAATATACCTATTTTATCTTCTATTTATACTGAATAACTATTGATTATTATAAAAATCAAAATAACTATTGATTATAAATTATGTTTTAAAAAATATAAATAACTAAATGTAATATTGTTAATTATAAAATATTTAAATAAGAATATAATAGTTAATTTATAATATAACTATAATATAAATAAAGCAACTGAGCTATATTTTAAGACATACAAAAAAAATGTCCATATTATTTTGGAATGAAAGAAATATATTTTTTGTTTGTGCTAAATTGTATATGTACAGAGACAACATGCTTACATTTTTCCGATAATTTGTATTTGCATTTGTTGGAGGTATTACATTTTATACATTTTTTATGATAATTTGCATTTGTATTTGTTGGAGATGTTGCATTTATAGAAATTGAAAATATTTAACTCAACATATCGATAATATATACATTATATATCCTAAATATAAATAATATATTTATTCCTTTTTCAATATTATTGCATGTAATATAACTAGAAATTTAGCTTTTAAATAATATATTTACCATATATACAATTTAAGTATTATATAACTAATGGAAATATTGAGAAAATATCAACAACATATATATTACATATCCTCTACATATATAACATATATATTCTTTTTTTCAATATTGTTATATTTAATGACAATATGAATTTAGATTTTAAACAATATATTCATGATATATACAACTCAAATATTTTATAATTAATGAAAATATTAAGAGAGTAATATGTTTTCATATTTAACTTAATACATTAGCAATATGCACATTATATATCCTCTATATAAATAACATATTTATTCTTTCTTTAATACTATTGCATATAATGTCATTAGGAATTTAGATTTTGAACAATATGTCATGATATTATAAAAATCAAGTATTATATAATTAATGAGAATATTAAGAGAGAAATTATATTTTCATATTTAACTCAAGATATCAAAAGCATATATATTACATATCTTCTATATAAACAACATATGCATTATACATTATATATCCTCTACATAAATAACATTTATTTTTTTTTTCAATATTATTTGCATATATGTCACTATCAATTTATGTTTTGAACAATATATCTCTGATATATACAACTCAAGTATTTTATAATTAATGATAATATTAAGAGACTAATTATATTTTCATATTTAACTCAATATATTAACAATATATACATTATATATCATCTATATAAATAATATTTTTATTTTTGCTGATATTTTAGGGATATAGTTGATATATTTTAAATATTTTAAGGATATTTTAGATTATTTATGCTTATAAATATGATAATATATAATATTTATATAATATATATATATATATATATATATATATAATTCGTAAAGCCAGTGGAAGTTTTGAGAAACGACGAAGCACGGTATTCTTGAAAATTTGTGAACTTTTTATGTAAAACTGAAAATATTTTTGTAACCGCCGTATATATAAAAAATATAATGTTTTTGAATTACTTATATAATTTTTCCTAATAAAATTTGACTTGGGCCTTCTCCCATAGACAACAAAGTTTGATTCAAAAAATTAAGATTTAGAAGAATATCATGCTGTATTTTATATTTGTAACTTATCTTACTTTTTATATTGAGAAAGTAAAATTATATTCATACTATATGTGTTTCATATTTGTCTTATATTTGATCTATATGTGTATTATATTTTTTTATATATTTAATTTATATTTGCATACATATTATATGTATTATATATTTTGGATTTTGATTTATATTTATATTATAAGAAATATAAACTACATAGAAGGGGCATACATACAAGAGAAGAGTTTTTTTTTTCACTTGCAATTCAGCAAAGTTATACACTTACACATAACACATACAAAAAATATACATCACATAAAAGAGAGAGAGCACATTTTTTTTACTTACAATTCACACATAAAAGACATATACATCACATTATGAAAGTTTTCTGCAAATACTGTATTTTTGTGAGTAAGTTTCTTTTTAAGGAAAGTTGTTTGAATTTCAAAGATTTAACAGAATCAGATGCTCTGAAAGGCAAAACCAGCCCCATGTAAATTGTAGTAACTGAATCTTTCAAAAGCCAGCGTGAATTTTCAATGCTACTTCATTACAAAAATGTATTTGTCGTAACTGCTTGTCATTTGGCAAGTCTATTAGTCCAATTATTTCAAAGTTTAAGCCAGTAATATCTAAACTGAAATATCCAAATATTAACATATTCAATCAAGCCAGAAAATAATAGATTAAATCATTGAATCATGCAAATGTAACTATCCACATTTCTAGAGGTGCCCAAGGTAAACAACTAAAAGAATTTATTTGCCGACGAATGCATCAGACTCCACAATTTCAGATTCCAGTATAAACTACCTTAAAAGTTACAGCAGAAAGAAATTAAAACAGAGATGAACAGTTATTTCATCAGGAGTACATAAAACCCAAAATGGACTTTGAAGTGTGAAGAAAAATAATAATAGTAACCAAAAAAAATTACAAATACAAGATTAAAGCAGAATTGACTGCAAATTGCCATGAAAATTTACAGAGAATTTGCTCAACCACAACTTCATTACTGAAAACAATCATAAGAATGCAATACCTAGGCTCAGAGGGGCGTTTACCTGAGCACAGAAGATAACAGAAGTGCAAGGAAAAAGGGCAACGGATGCTACTTTCATTTAGGCAGCCCAGTTTCAGGGTTGAGAAGAGCTTGACTTTCATCAGATAGTAAAACAGGACCCTTACCAGGTCTTGTGCAGATGAAATAACTAACATCCCCTTTGTATCTTTGGGCATCCTTAATTTCTGGAGGTGGTGGCAATGCTTCCACATCTTTCAACTCTCGAATCCCAGCATCTCTTAGTATTGACTTATCACCAATAACGTAACTGAGAAGAGGAAGAAGTATTATCAGAACTCGTCTCGTGAGGTTCTGTAAATGCAATAACCCTAAGCATTGCATCTAAATCTTTCTAGTGAATCTTCAATTAACAAACAGTGTATATCATGCCTTAACATCAAAAGAAAGTGTACCCGTTTAAATCAGTGTCAGAATTCGGAGGGAAATAAAAAAGCAGCTTCTGCAGTAATTGAGCAGCAGTTATTCTATTATGTGCAATTAGAACAGCATTAGGCCCAGCATCAAAGGTATATGCCACCTGTAAATTTGATATTATAAACTGGCAATCTCACTTGGAACACAGTGTTTAATCAGAGTACATCTTAAAAATGTTGTCCCTAATTTCTAAAGCGGAAAAGACAGTGATGTCAAATCAGTCATTGGCTTCATGTATGGCATTCCAAAAGCATATAGAAGTCTTTAAGATTTCAAAAGCCCAAACCAACTAAATTAATAAGTCAAGACAGTGAGAAACACATCCAAGCAAAATAGATAAATGTTGGATAATATACTTTCAGCAAATGCAATACTAACCATGATTGGGTTAAATCAAACATGGAACACTATGGTATTTAAAGGGTGTTTGGCCTAACTTATAAACTGATCAAACCCGCTTATAAGCTCTAAATTTCAGCTCATTAACTCTAAATTTAAGCTGACGTATTTGTTTGGAGAATTTTATAAGCTTATAAGCTGGATAATTAGCTTATAAATTAAAAAAAAAAAAGGTTAGGGAACCAACATATTATTTTGATGCTTATAAGTACTTTGTTTATAAGGTAGTTTGACCAAACAATTTACTTTATTGCCTCTATTTAATTTTTTAAAATCCATTACATATCCTTATTATAATCTATTGAATACCTATTTTATTTATTTTAACAATAAATGTGTTTATAAGTTGTTTTTTAGCAAATGTGTCAGCTACTTATGAACCACTTAGATGTGTTTAAAACAAATACGTAACTGTTTAAAATTTTAAATACTTATAAGCTCATATTAACTTTTAAATACTTAATGCTTATGAGAAAACAGAAGATTGAGATGAAGAAAAATACTTGCTTATTCCCTCAAATGTTAGGGATTTAAATAGTACAACAAAGATACAATTTTAGGAAAATAATAAAGAAGAATCCCTAATAATCAGCTAGCTAATTATGCTCCTAATCAAAGTAATTACAGCAGCAAATCACAGCTAATTACAGCAGCATATCATAACACTCTCCCTCAAGCTGGAGCATACATATTGTAGGTTCCTAGCTTGGCACAAATGTATTCAATTCGAGGTCATCGTCAAGATTTGGTCAGAATATCTGCCAATTGATCGTTCGAACTGACAAAGGAAGTGGATATGCATCCTGACTCAATCTTTTGTCTGATGAAATGACAATCGATCTCAATATGTTTCGTTCTTTCATGAAACATTGGATTTGAGGCAATATGGAGTGTTGCTTGATTGTCGCATATCAGTATCATCTGTTTTATTTCTCCATACTTCAACTCTTGAAGAAGTTGCTTAAGCCAAACAAGTTCACAAGTGGCTAATGTCATGGCTTGGTATTCTGCTTCTGCGCTCGACCTAGCAACAACATCCTACTTTTTACTCTTCCAAGATATTAAATTTCCTCCAATCATTATACAATAACCAGATGTGGATCGTCTATCAGAGGGAGAACCTGCCCAGTCTGCATCTGAATAGCCAACCATTTGTGTATGACCCTTATTCTCATATAACAGACCTTGCCCAGGAGTGCCTTTGATATATCTTAGAATGCGAACATCCCAATGACCATCACATGGCAATTGAAGAAATTGACTAACCACACTTACCGAAAAAGAAATATCCGGTCGTGTAATAGTAAGATAGTTTAATTTTCCAACAAGCCTCCGATATCTGCTAAGGTCCTTAAATGGCTTCCCCTGTCCTGGAATAAGTTTCACATTGGGATCCATAGGAGTATCCACAGGTTTGCAATCCATCATACTTGTTTCTTCTAGTATATCAAGGGCATACTTCCTTTGTAAGATTGCAACACCATTCCTGGACTGTGCTACCTCAATCCCAAGAAAGTATTTTAGCTTTCCCATATCTTTAGTTTGAAAGCTGCTGAACAAATGCTGCTTAAGTTGAGAAATCCCTTCATGATCATTACCAGTTATGACAATATCATCAACATAAACAACTAGATAAGTACATTTCCCATGGCCTCCATGCCGATAGAAAACTGAATGATTAACATCACTTCGTCGCATGCCAAATTTCTGGACAGCAGCACTAAATCTTCCAAACCATACTCGTGGAGATTGTTTCAAACCATAGAGAGATCGACGTAGTCGACATACCAAACCAGACTCCCCCTGAGCAACAAAACCAGGAGGTTGCTCCATATACACTTCCTCTGTCAATTCCCCATGCAAGAAAGCATTTTTAATGTCAAGCTGATGAAGAGGCCATTGATAGATAGCTACCAAGAAAGAAAAAGGCGAACAGAGGCTATTTTGGCCACAGGGGAAAAAGTATCACTATAATCAACACCATAAATCTGTGTGTACCCCTTAGCCACAAGCCTAGCTTTCAACCTATCAATTTTGCCGTCTGGTCCAACTTTAACCATGTACACCCATCGACATCCAACAGTGCTCTTCCCAGGGGGGCAAAGGAACAAGCTCCCATGTACCATTATTATGCAAAGCAGTCATTTCCTCGGTCATAGCAGCAGACCAACCAGAATGGGTAAGTGCTTCACTTACAGTCTTAGGAATCGAAACAGTAGACAATGTGAAAACAAAGGCATAATATGAAGGAGATAATCGGTGATAGCTCAAAAAATTATAAATAGGATGAGGATTCCGAGTGGAACGAATACCTTTGCGAAGAGCAATGAGAGCATCTTCTGCCTCTGTGTTGGACAAGACTGGTGCAAGAGGAGAGACCAGAATAGGAGATGAGTCACTAGGCTATATATCTGCATTCAAAATAGGGTTAGTAGTGGGACGACGAGAATAGACCTGAAGAGGACGAGATGTAGCTGGAGGAAGAACAGGAAAGGGAAGAACATTGGAAACAGATTGCTGAAGCTCTGGCTGTTTAGGAAAATAAGTAGTTTCAAAAAAGGTAACATCGGCAGAGATAAAGAACTTAGAAGATATGAGATCATAACATTTGTACCCTTTCTGAAGACTAGAGTGGCCTAAGAAAACACGCTTAATGGATTTCGGCTAAAGTTTATCCTTGCCAGGAGTATGATCATGGACAAAACAAGTGCACCCAAAAAAACGAAGAGGAAGACGAAATGCATCCTGTTTAAGAAACAAAACAGAGTGAGGACTTTGATTATTTAAAACAGAAGAAGGCATCCTGTTAATAAGAAAACAAGCAGTAAGAACTACATCCCCCCAAAAATGAAGTGGAACTTGATTATGAAGGAGTAAAGTTCATGCTGTTTCAATGAGATGTCGATTTTTTCTTTCGGCAATTCCATTCTGTTGGGGTGTATAAGCACAAGAAGATTGATGAAGAATACCCTGAGAAGACATAAACTCGTTAAATTGTTGAGAGAAATATTCTCAGGCATTATCACTGTGTAATGTTTTAATGGAAACACCAAATTGAGTTCGAATTTCAGCACAAAATTTTTGAAAGATAGAGAATACTTCAGAACGATTTTTCATCAAAAACATCCAAGTACAGCGAGAATAGTCATCAATAAAGGTAACAAAATAATTAAATCCCAAAGTTGTACTGACACGACTAGGACCCCAAATATCTGAATGAACAATATCGAACATAGCCAAAGCTTCTTTATTAATGATATTAGGAAACGAAGCAAGAGATTGTTTCCCAAGTTGACAAGACTCACATTCTAAAACACTCAATGAAGATAAACTGGGAACTAAATGTTGAAGTTTGTAAAGACTCGGATCACCAAAACGACTGTGAAGAAGCTCAGCGGAAGCAGTAAAAGCTAATGCAATAGTGGCTCTTGGAATGGACATGTAATACAAGCCCTGTGACTCATATCCTATTCCAATCATCTTCCCTGTACGCCGATCCTGCACAAAAACATAGTCAGCAATGAAAGAAACAATGCAATTGAGCTGTTTGGTAATTTTGCTAATGGAAACTAAATTATAAGGGCATCCAGGGGTGAACAAGACAGATTGTAAGGTCATTGATGGAATAGGTTGAGTTGTCCCAATGCCTTTAACTTTAGTTTGGGATCCATTAGCTAAGGTAACTGTTGATGAATCGGGAGTATTAGTGAGATTAGAGAACAGTGTTTCATTACCAGAAATGTGATCGGAAGCACCAGAATCAAGTATCCAAGGATCGGGAGTTGAGGATTGAGTCAAACAGGCAACAGAAGTGCTAGAATGCGATAGATTGGATGACTGTTGTTAAGCTTGTTGCTTGGCTGCCTGGAATTTGACATATTCTTCATATTCTGGTCCTGTTAAAGTGATGCAATTGGTTGATGTAGCAGGCAAAGGAAGAATTCCAGCTCCATTACTCTGAACCATATGAGCTACAGGACGTCCAGTACCAGCAGATTGGTCTTGAGGTGGTTTTCCATGTAATTTCCAACAAGTTTCATGAGTATGACCTGGTTTATCACAATAAGTACAATGAACTTTGGACTTGTTACCTCTCCATTTTCGATCACCACTCTGGACAACAAAAGTAGAAGCCTCAATATTAGGAGGTGTAGATGGAGTGGTAGAGATACGGAGAAGTTGAGCAGAAATATCTTCCAAGGTAGGAACAATGGAACCAGTCAAAATCTGATCTCGAACAAAACTAAGATCGGGTCAAAGGCCAATTAAAGCCAAGACCATAAAAAACTTGTCTCTTTGTTTTTCTTGTTCAGCAACATTTTCTGTGAAAGGCATAACAGAAACAAACTCATCTTTCAATGTTTCAACCTGGCCAAGATAATTAGCCATATCCATTTGATTTTGCTGCAAATGGACAATATTAGAGACAACACTGTAAATTCGTTGTATATCATTGGTGTACAACGTTTTGGCCTTTGTCCAGACCTTACAACAGGTTTTACAGGACTGAAAAAGAGAAAGTAATTTGGGATCAAGAGTATGCTATAACAGGCTGCACAACTGAGCATCAATTTTAGTCCATGCTGCCCTATCAGTTGCAATAATATCAGTAGCATTTTTAACAAGATGATCATCATATCATTGGCCTAAAAACCACAACTCAACAGAATTGAACCAGGAAATATAATTGCTACTGCCTTGAAGTTTAACAGTAGTAATAACAGAAGGATTAGAGAGAAGAGACTTGAACAATGTAGATTCAGCCATATTCAGTAGCAGAACAGTGCTGGGAAGAGGAGGACGAGTTGACCGGAGTAGGTTGCAGGTGGTGGCGTCGCCAGAGTGAGACGCACGCGCCGGCGCATGAGAAAGATGGCAGAGACTATGAGCGGCGCGTGGTGATTGGCGGCGAAGATTCCGGTGACGAGATTTGGTGGCTGAAGTCGCCGGTCACTGGTGCAGCCTTTGGATGGTGGCTGTGACTTTAGAAATCGACTTTGAAGGAAGGAAAAAAAAAATAGGGTGATTGAGAAACAACCCTAATCAGTAGAGGAGAGAGAGAGAGAGAAAGAAAGAAGAATTCAGGCCCTTATTGTCTCTGATACCATGAGAAAACAGAAGATTGAGATGAAGAAAAATGCTTGCTTATTCCCTCAAATGTTAGGGATTTAAATAGTACAACAAAGATACAATTTTAGGAAACCAATAAAGAAGAATCCCTAATAATCAGCTAGCTAATTATGCTCCTAATCAAAGTAATTTCAGCAGCAAATCACAGCTAATTACAGCAGCATATCATAACAGCTTATAAGCTAATTTTTTTAAGTTAGGCCAAACACCCTTTTAATCTATGACGATGAGAACCTAATCCCTATGCAGGATAGGCACAACTAGTTAATATTCCCCAATGATTTCTTATGGAAATAGAAAAAGAAATGAATTATTTATTGAATTCTACAATGTACATTTGCAATTATTATGTTCTTTTAGTGCTTCTAAATATAGAGTGATATAGTGAAAGAGCGAAAGAAAAAGAACTAGAGGGAACTTTTATGTATTAATTGATTCTCCCAGTCCAAGACATAAGAAAAGTTCTATAGTGTCATCATGTATGCTTGTTTGACACACACACACACACAGAGTTTCAATTTCAACTAATTCTACATGCAATATTTCATTTCGGCAATACTATGCAGCTGCATTCAATTTTTTGCAACGTTATCACCAATTAATTCAGGCACAACTCAAGCCCAAAATTGCATGAGAATTCTTAATGATAGATGATCTATTTTCGATGGGAAAAAAAACCAACCAATTACCAGATTGCTGCACCCTCTCAGTATCCAAACCCTAATTTATTTTGCCTGTATCATCAACACCTTCCAGGTTACTCTGTTGTACCTTGTCATTTGGCTTAGTTCCTCATAATTTCCATATCCCTTGCAGTGTTGGTCCCCCAGTGGATGCTTACAACCCCATGGAACATCAAATGATTGCACTCAATAATGATATGGACGTGAAGGATAACATTAGCATTAAGGGGAGGATGAAAAGAGTCTCCAAAAGTTCACCATCTCTTTCACTTTTGATGCCAATACTGCTGGAAGGTAATAATTCAACTTGAATTCTTTTTCCTTTTTTTTTTCTCTTATCTCATCAATTGAAGGTTTTTTACTTTTAACAAATGAGAAATCAATAACATCTAAACTTTAATTGGTATGGCATTTTTGCTTCTTTTATTAATCCATTTTGTGTAGGATTGCAGTAACCTTTTTTCTAATTTTTGGCTAAAGGTATAGATAATCAGAATTTTTTTTTTGCCTCCTAACCAGATATCTGTTCAAAGAATTTATTTTATTCTCTTTATTATTTTGCTTACATAGAATGTGGTTTTAAGAACTGCCTGCCATGCCAGGAATTTCATGCTGGGATTAAGCTTGAGAACTGATCAGTGATAACATTGCAAAAAGTTGAAAGTAGATGCATAGCATTGCCAAAAAATTTTGGTACTTAGGCCATATTCTACTAACTAAAACTTTCAACATTGGGTTCTCTGTGATAGCTTTCAAGAACTGAGAGAGACAAAAAGTGAGTCAAGCACTAATATTAGTCATTTGAGAGGCAAATTTGTAACATTGCTATATTATAATAATTATTCTCGTGTCAACTTCAAAGAAGAAAATTATAATACTACTACTGCGGCGTATGCTAGTTCTGAATTTCTAAAATTTTGCTTTCAAGTTTGTAATTAAATTTCATCTCCTAATGGTGATGTATCCAATGTGAAATAAGCACATAAAAGTAAACAAACCTGAGGTGTTCCTTCAGAGCGATTCCATTTTTCAATGCAGCTAATTATCCTGAAACAAAGAGAATTTCCATTTTTCAATGCAGCTAATATTGAACTCTAGACTGTGATACCTTATAACACATAATTGAAGCATCCTACATATCCATGTAAGATTAGACTAGAAATGAGACTCGCCTGTGAGATGTATCATTCATATAGAAAATAGGGGGACATGTATCCAAGCAGACAGCATGGAACTGATTGCTATCTGCACAAGTTAATTGTGCAAAAGATGTAAAATCACGATTTCTTATGGCCTCTTCCATTTTTATAATGCGTTTTGGTACCACCTCCTATTAAAATCAAGGAAGAAAAGTAGTATCAAAAGTATATCAGATTCAAATATTTCCAGAATGGTCAATGAATGGCATAATTTGAAGATAACTACCACTGAGAAGAAGAGCAATGAAATTTCAATAGAAAAAAAAAATCTGAAGAACAGCAAAGGAAAAGAGACAATGCAAATTACAAACCATGCTTATCATCCAGAATAGATCCACTAATACGACTATCTCAAACCCAAAAATACAAGTCATTAAGTGAACTTTCCTTAATTATAGCAATACTCTTAGAATTAGGAGAATTGAAAAGCACCTTAGCTCTGTGTTGCAAAAGCAAGCTAGTTTCAACAGTCTCACGCATTCCAGTGGTGCTGCTAGTTTCTTTCTGCCGTGAGCTTACCTGGAAAACAAAATCAGGAATGAAATTACAAGAGCTGAAGCATAGAGAAGTCTTAAATTGATGACGGGAAAGAGAACCACAACTGCTAATCCTCTATAGCATGCTTCAATTAATTGTTCACCACAAACTCATCCAAAAAGTGCAGAGAAGGTTTGCTATATAGGGAACTAAAAATTGAAGTAATGATAATAACTAATATTCTTGTCCCAAAAACTAGAACAATGCTCATATAGTTCATCGTGGACCCGTTTGGTTTAGGTATTCATAACAGCTGTTAGCTGTTAGCTGGTAGATATTAGCTGATAGCTTATTGTTTTTAAGTGTTTGGTAAATTATTACTAGTTGTTGCTAACAATATGTTTAAAGACCATTAAGGATAGATACTAATATTACCTTTTTATTTAAATATTATTTTTTACAAGGGTAATTTACTCATTTTATTTAAATAATAGGATATGCTTCAAAAAAGCTGTGAATTGGAGTTTTTGGTAAACAGAAGCATACAGCATTTGTTTTAGCAGAAGTATACAGCATTTGTTTCACTACCTAACCGCTTAACTAAAGAGGTTCGATGCAGCTATTTGGAGCCAAAAAGCTATTGACTGTATCAAAAAACTTCGCCAAACGCCTTCTGCATAAAAAAATGTGATGCATCATATTATGCATTGTTCAACTGTATATCACACTTAAATTATAATTACATTATATTTTGTAGCTTTACAAAATATTAATAGGATCATGACTTAGATGATAGAATATGCCAAGATAAGGTGTTAAGCCTTTGTTGGCAAGATTCACGGTGGAGCTTTTACAGGATTCTAAAATTAGGAAAAAAGCTGCTGCTGCTATTTGACAATCTACTTATTCATTCACCCCTGATCTAATTCATTACCAATTGATCAACAGTTATATTTCATCTATGCCTCATGGCAGTGCTTAATACAATAAAGCATGATATGTAAATATCTTAAGCCAACTTGTTTTAAAATTTAGCATGCTTGCATTGCAGGTAGCTAAACAGATGATGCCTACATTTATGGGTCCACATTAAAGTTGTTTTCAAATGTTCAAACTACAGAAAATGAAGAGAAAATAACACATGAAAGAAGTCCGAAAAGGCAAATATGTGGTATAGGTTAAAAATTGTCAAATTTGTGAAAGGGAGATATGAGAATGTAATAAATAAATAAAACAAAATATCAAGGTAGTGCAGAGTTAAAACAACATATGCTGAAGCCAATCACATTAATACATGTTTCCAGATGCAAATTTCAAAATACATTCAATGTTATTATGACCAATAACTAAAATGGCCAATAATCAAAATTCTTATGTAGTAACTCCCACCGTAGACGAAGAAAGTATATAAAATAAAATAAGAAAAAGTGAAGTTCTACAAAATGAAATGATTGAGCCAAAAAAAACTGCGAAGGAACTTTAAGTAACACCATGTCCACATATTTTCAGAATTACTTAGTAGATAAGGCCAAAAGCAACAATGAAACTTGCTCAGAAAGAAAATTGCTAAATAAGAAACAGAAGCGTACCACTGCAATAATGATAACAAGATCATCCCAGTGCTCCTCATCAACAACTTGAACAGCAAGGCTGTCGCTTCCATCCTCAGCCTTGAGGTATTTGAAAAGATTAAAAAAAAGATATAACTGACCTTACTTGAAAAAAAAGGAATAATTTGAAAAAAATAAATAGACGGAAAAATCAACCTTAAAACAAATCTTACTTTTCCCATTTCCCACTTCACAAATCCACCAAACAAACTGCGACAAGCACTGCCAGAACCTTGCCTAAGAAAAAAAGTTTATGAATATCAAATGTTTGAATGTGAGAACAGAGTTTTAGGAGAGAAAGAGTTCAGAGTTCTTTTATTTCTCTTATTCTCTGTCACTTACACTGCTCAAATATAAGAATTTATATATACAACACACTACATATTTACAGTTCATTAAAATAATCAAACCATAACCAGCGCATACTCATACAGCTAAGCTTAGACATTATTCTGTTAACCTATACCTATACAACTAGACACTCTAACACTCCCCCTCAAGCTGGAGCATATAGATCAAAAGCTCCAATCTTGTTACAGAAATATTTGATTCTAGGTCCTCTGAGAGATTTAGTGAGTATGTCTGCCAGTTGATCATTAAAATTGATAAAATCTGTGACAATACATCCTGTCTCAATCTTCTGTCAGACGAAATGACAATCAATCTCTATGTGTTTGGTTCTTTCATAAAAAATGGATTAGAAGCAATGTGGAGTGCAGCTTGATTGTCGCAAATCAGTTTCATGTTTTTTTTATCTCTTGCCATCTTAATTCTTCAAGGAGTTGTCTTAACCAGATAAGTTCACATGTTGCAAGAACCATAGTTCGATACTCCGCTTCAGCACTTGATCTAACAACCACCTATTGCTTTTTGCTTTTCCAAGAAATCAAATTGCCTCCAATTATGATACAATATCTTGAAGTGGACTGCCTATCCAAGGGAGAACCTGCCCAATCTGAATCAGAGTACCTAATGATCTGGTAATAACCCTTATCTTCATACAATAATCCTTGTGATGGTGCTCTTTTAATGTATCTAAGGATCCAAATTACTGCATCCCAATAATCCTTGTGACTTGCTACACTAATTGCAAATGAAATATCAGGTCGTGTGAGTCTTAAGTAGTTTAATCTTTCAGCTAACCTCCGATATCTTCCGAGGTCTTCTAATAGCTCCCCTGTCTATGAACTAACTTAACATTGGAATCCATAGGAGTATCCACATGTTTGCAGTTGAGCATGCCTGTTTCTTCTAGTATATCCAGAACATATTTCCTTTGTAAAATAACAACTCCTGCTTTTGACTATGCAATCTCAATGTCCAAAAAATACTTCAGTTTTTCTAGGTCTTTGGTTTGAAACTGATTGCAAAGATGTTTCTTCAACTCACATATTCCATGATGATCATTATCTGTTATGACAATGTCATCCACATAGACAACTAGATAAATGCACTTCCCGTGAATATCATGCTTGAAGAATACTGAATGATCAGATTGACACCGAGTCATTCCAAACTATTGAATCACCACATTGAATCTTGCAAACTAGGCTCTTGGAGACTACTTTAAACCATATAGTGATCGGCATAGACGACATACTTGATGAGGAACATCAAATATATATCCCTAACTAATAAATTTTCATAAATCAAAAAAACCAATTTTGTTACTTCAAGAATAAGGAAGTCAAAACCAATTTTGCTACTTCAAGGAAGAGAAAGACAACTTGAACTTTGCTACTAGTTGTCAATTATAGCATTTTACATAATTCTAGAATGCTTAGCTATTAAGAATATGAGTTGTCAAGTGTGAGTTGGCAATGAGTTGTCAAATGAGTTGTATTTGAGTTATATAAGTCTTTTGTAGCTTATAAATATAGGCAATGCCCTCTAGCTATGTAATTTTTTGTTCATATCTTCTATTAATAAAACTTGATGTTCTCTTTTAAGATCTTGGATTAAATCTTGTGCTTTAAAGCTTTGAATTAAGCTTTTGCTGTCCGTGGATTCGGATTGCCTTAGGGCAATATCTTACAACACGTTGAAGTTGTTCCTTCAACATATTGTGTTGTTTCAATTATTCAGCACATTAGAGAGGTTCCTCTAATACTTGTGCTGCATCAGTTTGGTATCAGAGCTGGTTGATCCGCTATAGTTGTTGTTATCTCTTAGAGGAATAATGCAACAAGCTATGGAGGATCTTACAACGAGGGTGAACAACTTAGAAGAAAGGTTGGATCAGCAAATCGATGCCCTTCGTGAAGAGCTCACTAAGAGGTTTGAAGAACTTGTTATATTAGTGAGAAACAATCAAGGTGTTGCTGCTGGAAATCAAGGATTCAACATCAATAGAGGAGAAAATCAGCAACCACAACAAAGAGATATGGAGGTAAACAATAATCGGAGACAATATCGAGTTCAACAATATGTGAGAGAGGAAGGTGATGTGGAGGAGCAAGATCTTTATGCACAACCAAGAGGAATAGGTTATGCAAATGGTGGAGATATGTACAAGATTAAGGCTGAAATCCCAACTTTCAATGGTAATGTAAATATTGAAGGGTTTCTTGATTGGATCTATGTGGTGGAGACATTCTTTGAAATTATGAACATCCCTCTGGATCGACGGGTACCATTAGTGGCTTATAAATTGAAAGGAGGTGCTGGAGCTTGGTGGAATCGTCACCAAGAAGAGCTTCGTTTGAGGGGTGAAAATCGCATAAGATATTGGCCACAAATGAAAGCACTTTTAAAGGCTAGGTTCTTACCAGCAGATTATGAACAACTCTTATACCTGCAATTCCATAATTGTGTTCAAGGTAATCAATCTGTTTCAGATTATACAGAGGAGTTCTTAAGGTTACAAGTCAGATGCAACCTTTCTGAAAATGAAGACCAGCAAGTCGCAAGGTATATCAATGGTCTCAATGAATCTATCCAAGAACGTCTTGGCATAAAACAAATTTGGTCTATAGATCAAGCCCAAACTCTAGCCTTGAAGGCGGAGAGATATATAAAGACCAAGAAGCCTTTTAAAGCTATGTCTTATTCTCGCCCGGAAAATATATTAAGAAATTTCCCGCGCCGAGAGGAGGAAAGGTCCATTCCACCTAAAGGGAAGAAGACTGATAAGGGACCATCTTCTAGCAAAAATCAAGTGAAACAACCATCTAATATAATCAAGTGTTATAAATGTCGCGAAGAGGGACACATATCAAGCAACTGTCCAAGAAGGAAGTTCGTCAACACCACTTGTCGTGATGAAAGTGATGAAGAGGTGGAAGAATATGAAAGTGGAGAAGAGTCTGAATTATGTGAAGAAGAGGGAGAAGAAATAGTATGTGTGGTCAAGCGCCTTCTATGCTCAACCATGCAACCTGAAGAGTACGCTAACCATCACTCAAAATTCGAGAGAATTTGCCCAAGACTTGAAGGAGTCAAAATTATGTGCCGCGTTAGTTGTAAAAGGAGATGAGCAACCTATGAAAGAAATTCCAGTGGAGATGCAAAGCCTATTGTTTGAATATCAAAGCATACTTGGAGAACCTCAACATCTACCTCCTATGAGGGATATCCAACATCGAATCGACTTTGTTCCAGGTGCTAGTCTTCCTAACCTACCACACTATAGAATGAGCCCAAAAGAGCATGCTATTTTGAAGGAGAAAGTAGAAGAGTTATTACGGAAGGGGCATGTTAGGGAAAGCATAAGTCCGTGTGCTGTACCAGCACTACTCACGCCAAAGAAAGATGGGTCTTGGCGGATGTGCGTGGATAGTAGGGCTATCAATAAAATCACCACAAGATACAGATTTCCTATTCCACGTTTGGATGACATGCTTGACCAATTGAGTGGAGCAAGGGTGTTTTCAAAACTAGATCTAAAAAGCGGATATCATCAAATACGAATTAGACCCGGAGATGAATGGAAGACTGCATTCAAGACAAAAGAGGGGCTATATGAATGGCTAGTTATGCCATTTGGACTTTCTAATGCTCCTAGTACTTTCATGCACTTAATGAATCAGGTTCTTCGTCCATTCCTATCACATTTCGTAGTTGTTTATTTTGATGATATACTAATTTATAGCAAGAACGTGGAGGAACATTTTGTACATGTCAAGAAAGTGCTGGATGTATTGAAGGAAAACGAACTCTATGTCAACATGAAGAAGTGTGTATTTCTAGAAACAAAGCTAGTTTTCTCGGGCTTTGTTATCTCAAGTGAGGGAATTCAAGTTGATGAGTCTAAAGTAGAGGCAATAAAGGGGTGGCCAACTCCAAAAACTATCTCTGAAGTAAGGAGCTTCCATGGTTTAGCCACTTTCTATAGAAGATTTGTGAAGAATTTTAGTACTATAATGGCAACAATTACTGAATGTCTAAAGAAAGGAAAGTTCAAATGGGATGAAAAAGCTGAAGCTAGTTTCATGGAGATTAAAGAAAAGCTCTCACAAGCTCCTATTTTAGTATTACCAAATTTTAACAAGACTTTTGAGTTGGAATGTGATGCTAGTGGAGTAGGCATTGGGGCTGTTTTATCTCAAGAAAGGAAACCTGTTGCTTTCTTCAGTGAGAAGCTAAGTGAAGCTAGACAGAAATGGAGTACCTACCAACAAGAGTTGTATTTTGTCTTTAGAGCATTGAAGACATGGGAGGTTTATTTATTGCCTAAGGAGTTCATTGTCTACACTGATCATCAATCTTTGAAACATTTTAAAAATCAAAAGCATGTGGATCGCATGTTAGCAAGGTGGGCGGCATACTTAGAAAGATTCAATTATCTTATTGTCCACAAGTCTGGAGTAACTAACCGAGTGGCAGATGCTTTAAGCCGACGTGCAAGTCTCATGGTTTCTTTTGAAGCTGAATTACCAGGAGTAGATCAAATAAAAGAACTGTATGAAAATGATGAAGACTTCGAGCGAATATGGATGAAGCATATGAAAGGAATACCATTAGAAGAGAATTTCGTGGTACAAGATGGATATCTCTTTAATGGAAATCGCTTATGCATCCCCAGAAGTTCATTATGAGACAAGTTGATTAGAGAAATGCATTCAGGTAATCTTAGTGGTCATGTTGGGCGTGATAAAACTATTGCTAATTTGGAAGCACGTTTTTATTGGCCACAACTTAAGAGAGATGCCGGCAAGTTTGTGCAATGGTGTCCCGTATGCCAAGCATACAAAGGTCAGATTCAAAACTCTGGACTATATATGCCATTACCGGCTCCAAGTGCACCGTGGGAAGATCTATCAATGGATTTCGTACTTGGTTTACCAAGGACAAGGCGAGGGCATGATGCTGTTTATGTAATAGTAGACAGATTTTCTAAAATGGCTCATTTTATTCCTTGCCGTAAGACAACGGATGCCCATCATGTGGCTAAATTTTTCTTTAGAGAAGTAGTTAGACTACATGGTGTTCCAAAATCAATTGTTTCAGATCGTGATAGCAAATTTCTTGCTGCATTTTGGCTTACATTATGGAAGCAATTTAATACAGAATTGAAATTTTCAAGCACTGCACATCCACAAACAGATGGCCAAACAGAAGTGGTAAACAAATTTATGGGCAATTTGATTCGCTGTATATGTGGAGAAAAGAAAGGACAGTGGGATTTAGCTTTATCCCTTGCGGAGTTTGCCTACAATAATTCTGAGCATAGGTCTACAGGTCGTAGCCCTTTCTCCATTGTCTACACTAAAATTCCAAGACATGTGGTTGATTTAGTAAAACTACCAACAAGGGAGAACTCAAGATCAACTATTACGTTTGGTGACAATTATTCTGAGCTGTTTAAAGAGGTTCATGATGTATTAGAAGCATCAAATAAGAAATACAAGCAGCTGGCAGATAAGAAAAGGAGAGAAATGTCATTCCAAGTTGGTGACAAAGTAATGGTATACCTTAGGAAGGAGAGATTGCCTACTGGTGTTCATGGAAAATTAAGGCAAAAGAAATATGGACCATACACTGTTCTAAAGAAAATCAACAATAATGCCTATGTGGTAGATTTGCCAAGTGAGATGAATATTTCAAATACTTTTAATGTGGCTGACTTGTCACACTATCTTCCAGAGCAAATACTTTATGAAGATAACTCGAGGTCGAGTTGCAAACAAGTAGAGGAGAATGATGAGGAACATCAAATATATATCCCTAACTAATAAATTTTCATAAATCAAAAAAACAAATTTTGTTACTTCCAAGAATAAGGAAGTCAAAACCAATTTTGCTACTTCAAGGAAGATAAAGACAACTTGAACTTTGCTACTAGTTGTCAATTATAGCATTTTACATAATTTTAAAATGCTTAGCTAATAAGAATATGAGTTGTCTATGAGTTGTCAAGTGTGAGTTGGCAATGAGTTGTCAAATGAGTTGTATTTGAGTTGTATAAGTCTTTTGTAGCTTATAAATAGAGGCAATGCCCTCTAGCTATGTAATTTTTTGTTCATATCATCTATTAATAAAACTTGATGTTCTCTTTTAAGATCTTGGATTAGATCTTGTGCTTTAAAGCTTTGAATTAAGCTTTTGTTGTCCGTGGATTCGAATTGCCTTAGGGCAATATCTTACAACACGTTGAAGTTGTTCCTTCAACATATTGTGTTGTTTCAATTATTCAGCACATTAGAGAGGTTCCTCTAATACTTGTGCTGCATCAATACTCCTCCTGAGCAACAAATCCCAAAGGTTGCTCCATATACACTTCTTTAGTTACTTCTCCATGAAGAAATGCATTTTTAATATCAAGTTGGTAGAGAGTCTAGTGGTGCATAGCTGCTATAGAAATAAGAAGACGAACAGAGGTAATTTTAGCCACTGGAGAAAATATGTCATTATAATCAATGCCATAAATCTGAGTGTAGCCTTTTAGCAACAAGGCGTGCTTTGAGTCGATCAATTTGCCCATAAGGTTCAACCTTCACAGTAAACACCCATTTCCCCACCATAGTTTTTCCTTCCGGTAATGGAAACAACTCCAAAGTTTCATTGTTTTGTAACGCCATCATTGCATCCCACCACCCTGGATGATGTAGTGCTTCATTCACTGTCTTACGTAAAGTGACATTAGACAAGGTAGAAATAAAAGCGTTATATAAGGGGGGGTAAGCGATGGTAGCTAAGAAAGTTATAAATTGGATGTGGATTGTTAGTGGAACGAGTACCTTTGCGGATGACAATAGGTGGTATTGCTACATCTGCCACTAACATGACTGGAGTAGGTGACGACGAAGCAGAAGAGTCATTGGAATTCAATACTGCACCTGTATCAGAAGAAGAATTAGTATCGTAAATAGGGAGATAATGTCGTCTTGAGTAAACTCGAAAGGATGGGTTTTGTTTTATCAACTCCGTTTGTGGCGAAGTTAGATCTGGGATTGAAAGAACATTGGAGATGAATTTCGTGTTTTCAATATTAAATGAAAAATATGGTGATGACTCGAAAAAGGTTACAACAGCAAAAATGTGATACTTCTTTGTTGTTGGATCATAGCATTTGTGGCCTTTTTGAAGTCACGGGTATCCTAAGAAAATACATTTGATGGATTTGGGCTTTGAGTTTGTCCTTCCCTGAAGTGTGATCATGAACAAAATAAGTATAGCCAAACACTCATAATGGTAAGTGATAAGGATCTTCTCCTTGAAATAAAATAGAATGAGGGATTTGATGTTGTAATACTGAAGACGACATTCTATTGATTAAATAACAAGCAATAGGAAGTGCATCACCCAAAAAATGAAGTAGGACACTGTGATAAATGAGAAGAGTGCAAGTTATTTCAATGAGATATCGATTCTTACGTTCTGCAACCTCATTTTGTTGGGGAGTGTAAGCACAAGAGGTTTGATGAGTAATCCCATGTGAAGACAAAAAATTGGAGACAGAAAATGACAAATATTCCCTACCATTATCACTACGTAAAATTTTTATTGAAGTATTAAATTGATTCTGAATTTCTGCTAAGAATTTTTGAAAAATAGGAAAAAAATTCAGAACGATTTTCCATTAAATATACCCAAGTACAACAGGAATAATCATCAATAAATGTAACAAAATAGTGAAATCCCACAGTTATATAGACTCGACCTAGACCCCAAATGTCGGAGTGTACTAACTTAAATGGACATGTAGCCCTACTATTGACTCTCTTGGGAAAAGAGCTACGGGTATATTTCCCAAGTTGACATGACTCACATTCTAAGGAAGACAAATTTGAAAGACTAGGAGCAAGTTTTTAAAGTTTGTGGAGACTTAGATGATCAAAGCGGTGATGAAGAAGGTCGAGAGATTTGGTTGAAGTGAAGGCTACCGGTGAGTTTGGGTTGTAGAGATAATACAAGCCTTGTGACTCATATCTTGTTCCAATCGTCTTCCTCATACTCCGGTCCTGCACAATAACAGAATTAGCCACAAAAGTGATAGAACTATCAAGATTCTTTGCCAATTTACTAATTGAGATAAGGTTATAAGGACATGCAGGAGCAAATAAGACATCATTTAAAGGGGTGAAAAATAATTGAATATTTCTAATTCCATTAATTGCAGTCTGTGAACCATCAGCAAGAGTAATATTAGTTAAAGTGGAAGTAAATATTGTAAATTTGATTACCAGAGATATGATCTGAAGCACCAGAGTCTAGTATCCAGGAGCCAATAGGAGGACTCTTAGTAAGACAAGCAAATGATTTACCAGATTGCGAACCATCATTTTGTTTTGTAGCCTGATACTGCAGATGCTCATTGTAGTCTGCCCCAGTTAATGTAATTGAGTTTGATTGGGAATTTGTATCAGGTAAAGGAAATAACCCATCTTCTCGAGTTTGGACAATATGAACTGCATGACGATTATGGTTATACTGATTGTTTTGGGATGGCTTGCCATGTAGGGCCCAACAGGTTTCTCGAGTATGTCCATTTCTATCACAATGAGTACAGTAAGCCCTTGAGCCTTTTCCTTTGTTTCTCTGTGGACCTCCATGCTTGGTCTGAATGGCTAAAACAAATGACTCTATCTCATCATTTGGTGCTACAGCTGAAGATATCCTCATGAGTCGAGCAGAAACATCCTCTAATGAGGAAATAATGGGACTTGTCAAAATTTAATCCCGAACAGAACTCAATTTTGGTTTTAGTCCGATCAGTGCTAGGACAATAAAAAATTTGTTTCTTTGTTGTTCTTGTTCAACAACCTTTTCAGAAAAGGGCATAAGAGAATTAAACTCATCTCTTAAGGTTTCAACTTGTCCCAAATAACTAGCTATATCCTGAGAATTTTATTGTAGATGGACAAGATCAAACACAATTTTATAGATACGTTGAATATCATTAGTGTATAGTGTCTTTGCCTTAGTCCAAACTTTATAACATGTTTTACAGCATTGAAACAATGTAAGTAATTTCGGTTCAAGAGAGTGCCACAACAATCTACATAATTGAGCATCAGTTTTAATCCATGACTTCCTATCTTTTATCATCAATATCAGTAGCTTGTTTTTCTAGATGTTCAATATAGCCTTGACCCATAAACCATAATTCAACAAAAGCAGCCCAAGACACAAAATTATTGCTACTGGATAATTCAACAGTAGTAATAGCAGGAGTACCAGAAATAGAGTAAAGTGGTTTGATCACACTTGGAGTTTCTAACATTGGGAATATTTAATGTGAGAGATTTTGTTACTACCAAAAGGGAACGAAGAGAGAACTTTTAGACGTTGTAGAGAGTAACTTCCAGTATCAAGCTACTGTAGAGACCAAACCACTGTAGACAAAGCTACTATGGAGAGACACTCCCATGAATTCGCTTCGGAATATCAAAAGAATGCCACCAATGGAATCGGAAGGCCGGGGTGACTCTGCTGGATGAGTCGCGTCGAAAAAAGGCATCGGAACGTGACCACACGCCGGTGCGTGGATCGCCAACCAGATGCTTCTGTCAGGATTCCGGCGACAAAATTTTAGAGACGAGATCGCCGACGTACTGCACACCTATTGTGGTTGGTGGTGAGAAGTAAGGATCTCCAGAAAAGGTGGCGAGCCTTTACAGTGACAGTGAAGAAAAATGTCGAGGAAGAAAATGAAGGAAAAAGAAAGAGGAGAAAACGGGAGAAGAAGAACAACGACCCTAAGGCTCTGATACCATGAGAACATAGAGTTTTAGGAGAGAAAGAGTTCATAGTTCTTTTATTTCTCTTATTCTCTGTCACTTACACTGCTCAAATACAAGAGTTTATATATAGAGCACACTACACATTTATGGTTCATTAAAATAATCAAACCATAACCTGCCCCTACTCATACATCTAAGCTTAGACATTATTCTGTTAACCCGTACCTATACAGCTGACATTCCAACATAATGCATCTTATATAAGCATTCCAGACATGTTTAAGTAAAAACTTGCAACTCAAGATAGTAGTAAATATAACCATAATGAATTACAGAGATCTCTAATGTAGAAAAAAAGGCATTACGGCCACAAAAAAAAATAGTTACTAGCAATGATGCATGCAGTAAGGGAATTAAGAATGGGTACAAAGACCCAAAGACCCAATAGTCCGACCCTTCCCAAAACCCTGAGCAATGATGCATGCAACAAGGAATTAAGATTATAAAAATAAGAAAAATAAAAAAGGCAAGCAATAAGTTGAAAAAGAAAAAATAGGCCAATTGTCAATCATTATTGCAACAACTGAAAAAGAAAATTGGGGTAGTAGGCCTAAACTACTTATGCAAAAATGCAAAAAAGAAATTCATAAAGCTATATGTCAAACAGAAAGGATGTACCTTGCAACAGCAGAAAGCTCAATGTTATTTTCTTTAGCATTCATAAGCTTTGCAAGGGCAAAGACTGCAACAAAATATAAAAATCAGGCAAGTAAAGCATTCTAGTCTAATTCAGTTGATACGTTTATACTCATCATATCGAGCATACATCCAATTAAAACATTTACGGCTCAACTGGTAGATTCAAACAAACTTTTAATTATATCAAGTTGATACATTCAAAAAGGCTATGATGCAATCATATGCAATATTGCCTTACATAACAATATCAACTACACACATCATGCAAGGTGGGAGCCACCAAATGGATAAGAGAAATGTTGTTGTAGCTATAGCCAGGATTGAAGAAAGTAAATGGAAGAAAAAAAAATAACGTTTATTATTTCAACCATGAAAAATGACCAATAAAATGTTCTGCATCAGCTAACCTGAAACAATGTAGAATTGAGCTCACTCATGTTCAGTATCAGATCATTATTAAGGTTATATCTACTCTAAAAGCACCTTATCCTTGATCCACCTTAAAAGTAAATCTTGAATGCAGCAGATGAAAGTTTGAGGTACAAGAGAACAGACAACAATTATGAAGAAAAAATCAAAAATTGAAATAACACGTCCCAATAGCTTGGCTTTGTATCAGTTTCTTTTTGAAAACTGCATTAAACCTCATCAAATTATCCTTCTCCCAAGTAAAATTCATGTATGCATAGGCAGAAAAATAAGCCCTATTGTGAGAGTTTCAACAAAAGCAACCAATGTATGATCATGTATATTCTACACTTCTGTCATAACAATTTCTTAGAAACATGAATTGCAGCACCACTATCACACTAGAAGCTACTAAAACTATATTACAGAACTGCTTGTCGGCCATCTTTAAGAGGGAAGGAAAAAATGAATAAATATGCAAGAAAGACAGATTAAAATGTCTTTACCAAGACAAGCAAAGCCAGCTGCTGAAGAAGCCAATCCAGCAGCAGTTGGGAAATTGTTATATGATGCTATGTGTAAATGCAATTTCTCCCAATCCTTCTTGGCAATCTTGATACCCTTTTCTTTATCTTCAATATCACAGGCTCTGGCACGAATTTCCCTTAAACAATTTTGGAATCTGCCTCCAGAAAGAGAGATCTCCTACAATAGCCAGCAATAACCAGAAAGACCCATGAATCAACACAAAAGCAAAACAAGTTCAGTATGGAACTCTTTTTTAGTTGAAAAGAACCAAAACTAGCATTTTAACTATTGCACGCTGAGACATAGCCTAACTGCACATGCACGTCTCCTGGACATATCCAGGTTCGATTCTTCCTCCCCATATTGTAATATTAAAAAAAAAAAACTATTGCATAAATTGCACTTGAAGGCTTTCTGTAAGCAGACTGATGTTTGTATCAGATAAAGAGCAGCAAACAAAGGTCCGGATTCTTCCTTAGCCTTATCACCTGTTTGGCTACGACGTGAGCTCCAATGCGTAGCTCCTTGGTCAGACCATCAGTCACAACTAATTTGACCTTTTTAAAGACTCCACATACTATAAATAGGACAAGTTGACCAAATATTCACGCTTAGCGTAAAAGATTAATTAATGAATAAATCCCCGGTGTCTATTATCTGGCGGAAGAAACAAGAGAAAGTCAGATAGTTAAGAGTGATTCTCTTTTACCCAACCTTTCCAATTATCAAAACAATGAATTAGAAAGCCAATTATAATCTGATTCAAACATGGATCCACATCTGATCTTTCAAAATTATTTTTTTTTCCTAGACTCAAACAACTTCTTTCTTCCCCCCAACATTCTCTCAAAAAAAAAGAAAAAATTTACCCTTATTTCATATCAGATTCTCAACCAAACAAATTATTAGACACCAACACCCTTAAAGCCAGTTGAGTGCTATGAACTTGGATCGAAATAATTCTTAGTTAACGGACTTGATTGAGTAGATATACCCAGAATTTAAATAATGATAGTTGTCTACTGTAGCAATGTCATATAAAAAATGAATTATCAAAATAATTTTAACAGGAGAAAAAAAAAACTAAAAGATTTCATTTCCCCAAGGAACCAAGTCTCTGATTCCGCTCAGTTCAGTAAATTCCCATCTCACCAAGTCCCAAACAACCATTCTACACAAAAAAACAAAACAAACCCAGAAAAATTCACCATACATAGATTTTATTTCTTTCAAGTCATTTATGCAATAACACAAAAACCCAATTCAGCTAAGAAGAAAAAAAAGGGAAGAGGAATACAATTAAAGTAGATACCTTTCCATTAAGCCACATCCGATCCTGATCAAAACTCGGACTAACAGCAACAGTAGTGGTAGTACAAAGATGAGCAGGATCTAAAGTAACACTTATGCTATCATTAACAGGTAAAATCAGAGTCTCATTCCTTTTCCCCCAATACTTAATCACAGCTATATTAGTTGGCGTCTGTGCAGTAACAATCCTCACCCATGTTTCTGCCATTACCCACTAATTATCTCCTAAAACTAAAACTATCAGATAAACAATAAAAGAAAGAGATCTAAAGAATGTTCAAATTCAAATGCAAGAGCTCTATAAATAGGAGAAGAAGAGAAAAATGGTGGCGGGTGTTGGCGAGTTCATGGGAGGGGGTTTGTGGGTCCCGACGGGAATTGAATTCTTACAGGGTTTTGGGTCTTATTATGAACACTAGGAGATGTTGCAGTCCAAGACCAAGAATTCGCCCTTATTTGATTGTTTATTGATATCAACGTTCAAAAATCAAATTTTATCGCATTGGACCAGTTTGGGTTTTGGTATCTACATTTCATACCTACCTGATACGACCGTCTTAAACTGGATTCATAATATAACTATTATTATTATATTATTATGTGCATATTGTTAAAAAAAAAAAAATTTAACCATCAATATAGTTTGATGTTATTTTTATTTAAATTTTAAATTTAAATCTTGAAGGTGTTTCTCTTTTTCATATATAATTAATAAAAAAAATTGCCTTTTATATAACTAATTTTTAAAAAAATTCATTTTAAAAATACTAAACTTTTGAAAGAAAAAATTCAAAATTTTTCCAAATTTTTTTATTTAAAATAACTTATATAAATTGTGATAAAAAATAATGATAAAAAGATAAAAAAAAATTGACTTTTAACTTTCAATTATATAAACTATTTCGAATTTCAATTTTTTCTCTTGCTTCTTCAATAGGACAATTGATCCTAACAAAAGGATGCTTCTTAATCCCGAATCTCTCGCCTGTACCTATTAACTATTTTGCAATTTTGGATCTACTTTCTTGTAAAATTTTTATTCTCCATCCATTGAGTTTCTTTTCTCTTTTCCTGCCCTAGATCTAGGGTTGCCCTTGCAATCTTCTTTTTTTTTTTTTCTTCATTTTTTTCTTTTTCCTTAGTTTCTTTAGTGATATAGGTGTTTTCTTCCCCAGATCGACCAATAGGAGCCTCTATATTTAGCATTTCAAAGATCTGAAACCTTTGACTTAGTTGGCATATTTCTAATGTTTGGAAATTTTTTAAAGTCAAGGATTAGCTTTAGTCTGTTTAATTTTTGGCATTGTAACGATATCTTAAAGATTTTAGAAGCGATTCAATCTTCTCTCTGCAGTTCATGAGTATCTTGGAGCCCAACGTTGTTTCTCGATACAAGTCTTCCTTGGTCAGCTTATAAGGAAGATTCTTTGATGGCGTATATAGTAGCTCTATTCATTCAGCTCATTTGAGGATATATGAGATCTATAGACTGAGGACTATTCTTCTCTTAATCGTGTTCTATGTTATTGCTTGTGACCTTTCACAGGATTCTTTTTCTGGTTTTCTTAGTAGGGCCTTAATGTTGTTAATCTATGGCCGTTGTTTTGTATGGGCGTAGAATCCTTGTGTTTTAAGATACAGTTGACTATAGGAAAATTTGGCTTGCTTCCGTTCTTCTTTGTACCTTATTGGTTTGAGTATCTCCCACGGCCTACTATTTTCTCTAAAGTTTTATTATAAAAAATAAAAATATTATTTTCTGTTTTTTGAAAATAAAAACTTTAAAAAAAAGTAAAACCAAAAAATGAAAATATATAAATAAAAAATTAACAATAGTAAAAATGGAAAAAAAAAACTTAAAATGAAGTATATGATAGAATTTTTTTTACATATCAAATAAAATTTTAAAACAGTTTTAATTTTTTAAAAAATTATATGTTGTATAATTAATTTATTTTCACATCATCATATTTTTATAAATTTTAATTTAAGATTACGTTGATTGGTATATTCAATAGTATTTTTTTTTATCCTTCTTTAATAATTCATATAAAATAAACTTCATTTTTACTAGGGGCTAAGGTAGGATTTTAAGAAAAGAGAGAAAAAATTTCTCTTCAAAATTTTAATTTGGCTCATGATTATTCCTCTTTATTTTTATTTCAATATTTATTGTACCTTTCATACATTCATCATTTTATAAATTTATTAATTTATTAATAAACTATTTTCATTTGAAAAATTAAATTAATTAAAATAATATTAATATATAAATGTATATACTATTAAATTTATGTGATGATGCATACAAAATGAAATAAAGAAAAAAAAAATATAGATCATGAATATAATTCCCCGTAACTAATTGAAGCAAAAATTATAATACAATGTTAGAAGTAAAACATAATAAAATAAAAATTAAAAGTAAAGGGACAAATTTAAAAACAAAATTAATAAAAACAAAATAAAGAATTTATCTTATATTCTTTCTCCAATTTTCTTATTCTTTACTGTGCTTTTAATTTCTTTTAATTTCTTGATTTATTGAATGATTTCAAATTAATTTGGTAAAAAGTTTATTCATTTTTTTAATTTTCTTTCTTTTTTTGTATTTAAAGAGTATTGCTTTTTTTAGAAGAAAAATATATTTATGAGGAAAAAATGATTTATTGAAATTTGTTTTATTTAATTTAGTGTATAAGTTAAAGAAAGGGGTAAGTTAATATTTTAAAGGGAAAACAAAAAAAAGATAAAAATTTTAATATATATATATATATATATTTTTTTTTTTTTTCAAAAGAGAAGGAGGCAATGGCCCCTTCTCGGTTGAGTGGTCTCGCCAGTAATTCTTACTAATATATAAAATTATCATTATAAGTTATTAATAATAATAATAATTTATATATTTTAATTTTTTAAAAAAAATTAGCCAAACTAAAAAAATTACTAAAATTCATGTGATATTCAAGTCTGCATTTAGCTATAATATTAGAAATTTCTAATCAAGTAAAATTTAGCATTATATATTTATGCTTATCCTTAAATAATAAATATATTGATAATTAAATTAAATGTAAATACCATTGTTAGTAGAAAAATAAATAATTAATTGTTGAGAAATAAATTTAACATTATTTAGCTATTTATAATTTCGAATTTGGAACATTTCTAAAAGAATTCTAACTTCAAAGGTCCCGGACTGATAATATATTGACATGTTTATATAAGAGATCGGGAAAAAGCAATTGGGATTTGGGTTTTTAAATTGCTTATTTAGACTTTTTTTTTTGGTAGAATTAACTTCTATTTGAGAGAAAAAGTAAATTAGAAAATTAGTTAATTAGGATTTACTAAACCTAGACCAGTAGGTCTGTCCCATACAAGCAATCTAAATTTAATCCAAGAGAAAAACCTAAATTTGCTATAAAAATAAAATCATGAGTATTAAAAAAAGAAGCATATAGTAATTAAATAGAAAATGGAGGTTGGACAGTTTTAATAGAACGTTTGGTTATATCATAATGCTAGAAAAATTGATAAAATAATTATTTTGATCAAAAATATTATATTTATTTATAAATAATCTATGTAAAATAAAATATTGGTCTCATTAAATTTTACCAATCAGTTGATAAAATATTTTATATAGAGAGAAGTAGAAAAAATTATTTTACTAGAATAAAAAATTATAGGATCTCATGTTAAAAAATAATTATACCCTCACTTTAGAATATAGTAAAATAAGAAAGAGGTATATTATAATGATAGTTTAGACATTACTCGATTTTTTTAATAAAGTTAGATTGTCGCTAAACAAATTAACATCTTTTTAGTCTAATATACAGTAATATAATCTTTTATATTAAAATATAAATTCAGCAATATATATCTGTAAAATATATTTTTAATAATTAATTTTTTAATAATCTATGAAATGACCTATAAAATTTTTCTCTTTGAACTACCAAACTCGGCAAGGAAATGAGTAGTAATTAATAAAAATTTCAAACCTTTCAAATAAATAATAAAAATTGGTATCTTTTTCATCGAAATATTTTGCGGAAACTAAATATTATAGCAAATTATGGAAGCTATCAAAACCTCATCATTCCTAAAAGATTTGCATTAAATAAATAAATCAAAATTTAAAAGATAAATCAACAAGGTTACACTATTTTGTATATGGACTAATTAGGGTAATGTTCGAAATCAAATGGCTTACAATTTGAAATTAGCTATTTTTTATTTTCTAATTTTTCATTTAAAATGAAAAAAAAAAAAGAAAGAATATGATGGCACTAAAAGAGATTTTAATGGAACATATTTTCTTACAGTGTTGTATTTTAGGGTCAATAAAGTAGTATTTTAAGGTCCAATTTGATATTTAATTATTTACAATTTAATATTATATTTATTTTTTATGATTTTATATTTGAGATAAGAATTTAAATTTATAATTATTTTAAATAATTATTCATCTAATTAATGCAATTGGAATAGGGATGCTGCAAATTTCAATTTTATATTGAGAGTATATAATGAAACTAGAATTGAATAACTAACCTAATCATATGGAATTGAAAATATTTTGAGGAAGATTTTTGTCAATTTTCAAGTACTAACTCATTGACAATAACATATGTGTTATATTGCGATCAAGATAAAAAATAAAAATAAAAAAGCATAAAATTTTAATAAGTGATTTCACTTAGGAAGGAACACCCTACCAATAATTACATCAAGAAGAAAATTTATGTTTACACACAATAAATATATAAAATTAGAACAAATTTGTAACAAAATAGGACGTAAATTGTGTTCTAAAAAACAAAATTTGAGTAAATAATTAAAAATCAATAAAATATTACTAAACAATTTTAAAAAAAATTGGAATAACAATTGAAATTTAATGCACAATATAAAATTAAATTAAATCCAACATCGATTGTATCTTGAAAATAGTGGCGGAATCAGGAGATTGGGGAAGGCGGGGCAAAATTTTTAAGGAAAAAAAATTAATGACGAATTCAAAATACAATTAAAAATATAATATTACAATAGTTCAACATTTAATTTGTACTTCTAGATTGACTATAATTACGAGGTGGTAATTGTATTTTATGAGTTTGCATTATTTGAAAACGTTGCATAATAACTCATTTTCAATATTTACAAAAACGTCTTTCTACACATAACACACGGAGCAGTCAATAAAAAAAATCATCTTATATTTTTTTGCATAAATCCGTTTTGATAATGTTCGTACCAAATGCAACAGGTAAGACTAAAGCTAACTTAATAAATAAACATACCAAATGAACACACAGTGTCGTATCATGTCCAACCGTTTTCTGAGCAAGAGCTCAAATATCATGCAAATTAGAGAAAGCTTCATTCCATTTTACATCAGCAATGTAAGTTTTAAGTTGATTCTGAAGTATCACTCGATCGGTGTTAGAGAAATCAATTGGATATATTTCAACAAGATGAAGCAATCTAGATAGATTGAAGTTGAAGAATGAGTCTCTAGGAGAAAGACAATCAATGCACAAAAGTAAATACGTACTTAATTTGCAAAAATGACTCTCCATTTCTTGTGCAATAAAATCAATAACCTGATATTGAATAAAAAGAAAATAAGGTTGTAGTAATAATAATTAGTTGAGCATTAGAAATATGATTCATGAAGAAAAAAAAGTACCTGACAAAATATTCCAACTCGAAAGTGATGATAATAAGTAATAGGAAGATCAACACGTTTACTATGCAGACAGCTTGGAACATTGTCTTCCATATTAGGCACTGTCACACCATGATTTATACAAAAGTCATTAATAACTCCCAATAATTCATCTCATTCATTCTCCTTGAAGTTTTGTAATTGTTGTTTAGCAGTTAAAATTAAATGCACAACATTGCCAATGTTTTGATCTTTTCTTTGTAAGACTTGAGATAGATCATTGATCATTCCTAAAACTTCCTTCATTAAGAAAGTAATAAAAATAAATTCATAATTTTCCATTTTTGTCAACCAAACTCACAACTGTCCCTCAATTTTTTCTTTCAGCAACATCGTCTGCTATGTTCTCAAGAACTTCTTTTACTGCAGACCACATAGAGAGAAGTCGGACAATTATTTTATATTGTGAACCCCAACGAGTGGCACTAGGTCAAGCTAAAGTTGTTTCTTGATGCAAGTCTCTTCCCGTTTGAATATCACCACTTTCCAAATGTTCAACTACTTCATCATGTTATTTTTGACGGAGAGCATCCCTCCTTTTACATGAAGCTCCAACCATATTCACAATCATTGAAGTATAATAAAAAAATTGCTCACATATCTATTGCTCTATACTGTTGCAACAAGCACCAATTAAAGTTGATAAGCAAAATAATAAATATATCTTGCTTGGTGATTTTCATTTAATATGAGAGTCTTTAACCCATTTAATTCACCCCGCATATTAGAAGCCTCATCATATCCTTGGCCTCTAACTCTACTTAGTGATAACCCATGTTTTGTAAAAAAAATCATCAAGTGCACTTTTCAAAGATAAAGTGAATGTGTCACTCACATGTGCTACTTCAATAAATCATTTAACCACTTATTCCAGCTTATTAACATATCTTAATACTATGGTCATTTGCTCATTCATTGAATTATCTCAAGCCTCATCAATTAATAAAGAAAAAAAGTCATCTCCAATATCCTCAATAATGGCTCGTGTCATCTCCAAAGCACAATCACTCATAATTCGCTTTTGAATGTATGGAGAAGTGAGCTGATTATTTTCTGGAGCATTTGAATTAACTACTTTTCCCACATCAATATTGCGTTCACTGTACCAAGTAAGAAGTTTAAGAAAATTACCCCTGTTAAGCGACGTTTTTTATTCATCATGTCCTCGGAAAGCCAATTCGTGTAATAGAAGATAACGAGTAACATCAACAATGACTGTCAAACGTGTCCGATAAAAAGCCTCCTGCTCTTAACTGAGATTAGATAACATATGGGACACACTTTGTCTCTGATTTTTGAAGCTAAAATATTGCATTATTGCATTATTGTGTGGACTAGTTGGACCGCCGACATGTTCATTGAATTTTTCTAATGCCTTTTTTCAATTACTGACACCAATGGATGTAAAGATATTATCCCCATATTTAGCTCCTCTATTCGAGCTAAAAAGATAACACCAGAAATAAAAAATTGCATCTTTGGATATGATATACTCTAGTCACTCATTTTTAGAGAACTAAACATCCCTAAAACTCCTTTTAATTTTTTCAAATTCTCTTTGTGAAAAATTGTATACATAAGGTTGACAAGGTCCTTTAGCTAAATATTGTCTTCTAATATCATCCATAATCCTAACATCATAGTCATCAATGGGTTTGCACAGTACTGGGTCACCAATAATATCATCAAAACTAAACTCTGGACGCCCTTTTTTACTAACTTCCCCACCACCACTAGTTTTCCCTACTAACACTTATTTGACTACTTAATGTCTGGTTTGGGATCGAAATATTCGACAATTCACCATGTAAACTCTTAGTCTTGATAAAAAATATAAAAAATTTATCCGTATCTAATTCAAGATTTTCAAAATATTAACATAATTACGATACACTAAATTCTCAATTTATATTAATATTCAAATTAATTGATATCATAAGTAATAAAATCAAAACAATAAATTAAAAAACACAATTCATTAACTCATAATAAAATCAATATAACAAATTAAATAATATGTCTTTAAAAAATTAAATAAAACTATTGTCTAAAAAATACAACTCAAACCTCTAAACCTCAATTTTTTATAAATATTTAAATTCATTATCATTAACCTAATAAAATCAAAATATCAAATTAAAATCAACAAATTAAACCATACATCTTAAAATAATTAAATAAAAACTAATATTTAAAAAATACAACTCAAATCCCTAAATCCCAATTTTTCATAAATATTCAAATTCATTATCATTAACCTAATAAAATCAAAATATCAAATTAAAATCAACAAATTAAACAATACATCTTAAACAAATTAAATAAAAACTAATATTTAAAAAATGCAACTCAAATTCCTAAATCCCAATTTTTCATAAATATTCAAATTCATTATCATTAACCTAATAAAATCCAAATATCAAATTAAAATCAACAAATTAAACAATACATCTTAAAAAAATTAAATAAAAACTCATGTTTAAAAAATACAACTCAAATTCTTAAATCCCAATTTTTCATAAATATTCAAATCCATTATCATTAACCTAATAAAATCAAAATAACAAATTAAAATCAACAAATTAAACAATACATCTTTAAAAAAATTAAATAAAAACTAATGTTTAAAAAATAAAACTCAAATCCCTAAACTCCAATTTTTTTATAAATATTCAAATTCATTATCATTAACCTAATAAAATCAAAATATCAAATTAAAATCAACAAATCAAACAATACATCTTAAAAAATTAAATAAAAACTCATGTTTAAAAAATACAACTCAAATCTCTAAACCCCAATTCTTCATAAATATTCAAATTCATTGTCATTAACCGAATAAAATTAAAATAACAAATTAAAATCAACAAATTAAACAATACAACATCAAAACAAGAAATCAAGAAACTCTAAACCTAATTAATTTACCAAAAACACAAAAAATATTCAATAATTTAAAAAATTAAGATATAAATTTTTTTGGCCTACCTCTCACGTCGTCGCCATCGCTGGCCATTCGCCTGTGGTGGTTCGGTGGCTGGGTTTTCGCTTGCGATCACTGCTCAATCTCCTCCCTTGCCCGGTCGTTGCTTGGTCCTTAATCTCCCTCTCCTTTCTTTGCTGCTGCTGCTGTCTCTCGCTCGCAGCTCTCGCTTCTGCCTAAAACCAACTCTTATTATTATTTTTATTTTATCTTGGCTAAAACGACGCTGTTTCAGTCAAGGCAAATTATTTTTTAAAACCCTGGCTGGAACGATACCGTTTCAGCCAGGGTTTAAAAAAAATAATAATTTGCCTTGGCTGAAACGACATCGTTTCAGCCAAGGCAAAAAAAAAAAGAAAGGAAGAACAAAGTCGTCTTCCTCGATTCAGGGCACAGAGGAGAGGCTGAAGGGGGGTGCGCTCCCACCTCTACTACTTCGGTGAGCAGAAGCCCCCCCCCCCCCCCCCCCCCCCCAAGACCCCTGCCTCCGCCCCTGCCTGTAAACTAATAGAAAAAATAAAATGTAGTGTGGTAGAATAACTCATAACAGATAATATATATATATATATATATATATTTCATGATTAGGTAGAATTGACTAATTAAGTGGGATTGAGATGGTAAACCCATCACAGAAATTCAAAGGATTTTATTAATATTATTATTATTAGTTGGATTCACAAGATGCCTTTTCTTGGTGGTTTCCATTTTCTAATTTATAACTTAGTTTACAAGAATATGAATCAATACCTACAAAAAATAAATTAAATAACAAAAGAAAAAGTCCAAATTTGAGAATATAAAAATTTAAAATCTTTGCACCAATGTGATTAGCGACCAAAGAAATAAGTTGCACTAATTAAGTGAGAACAATTTTTTTTTTGAAAGGAATTTAGCGAGAACAATTGGTCAAAGAAGTTTGGTAGCAAGGATTTTACATGAGCGAAGTTAATAAATATAGTTACATTGGAAGTTTTATTGTGCAATTTTTGAAAATTAATGTAATTTCTTACAAAATTTTAAACAATTTTGAATATAATTTTTATTGACTTTTAATAATTTCTCATTATATGACTCTCTATAGATGAAAATTTTTAAGAGCTTATGGTTGAAAATATAGATTCAAAAAGATAAGTGAATTTTATTGAAATATGTAAAATATTTTAATTTTCTTTTAAAACAAAATGTGGAATTTTATTAACCTACTAATTCCTTGTCATCATTTTCACTAGAGGATTTCTCTTAATCTTTTATAGAAATTTTAAGAGCAGTAAATTTTTCTTTCTTTTGAGCACCTTCTTTTTTCTAGTTTATTATCTCTTGTTTTTCTTCATTTCATATGTAATGATATTGCCAGCTAGCTCTTCAAGAGTAAGGGAACTTAAATTCTTTGACTTTTCAATTATGTCTACCTTCGAGTCAAATTTTTTGGGCAATGATCTCAACAGTTTTGTGATCAACTCCTTTTGGATGAAGGTTTCATCCAAACCCTTAAGTTGTTCACTAGAGTTGTGAATCACATATACATTTCAACATAGTTTTATCCTTCCTTATAGCGAGCTTCTCAAAACTTCTAATGATAATATTGAGTTTTGTGTCCTTCACTTGACTTGTTCCTTCATTAGTCATCTTCAAGACATCTTATATCTCCTTTGTTGTTTCACAATGTGGAGACTCGATTAAACTCTGTTTCATCTAGAGCATAGAATAGTAAATCCATCACCTTGTCATTTTGAGTAAGCATATTCTTTTCGTCAGTTGTATATGTGGTCAATACTTGGGCATTAATCCATCATCATTCATTGGAATAAATGCTCCGTTTTTTATTACGTTTCATAAATCATATCCTTGAGATCGTATATGAACCCACATGAACCCACATCCTTAATTACCCTAAGATTGTATGTGAAAATTGTATCCTTACTTTCCATTGGTTGTAATTAGTACTACAAAGTAGTGATGGCCTTGTGCTATAATGATCTTCTTGAAAAGATGTCTTTGGTGTTCCTTGCATAGTGATCATGAGTTTTAAAAATCATTGGATTTTTAAAATAACAAGAACACATGCTCTGATACATTCTAGAGGGTGGTGAATAGGGTTTTGCAAATTTAAAAATGAAATGGATTGAGTAAGGAATAGATGAAGTGAGAGAAAAAAAAAATATTAAACAAACATAAACTTATAGCTGTATAAAGCAATTGACTTCTCCTATATCCACTCCACTTGGAGTTCCATTAACGCAATGGGATGCTACCCAACATACTACAATATTTTAATTCTGAGATTTCACCTTTCCACTAGTTAGAGTCCGAAAATTCTACCCTTGCAATAATTAGACTCTAAAAATTTTGTCCTTCCAATAGTTTGAATTCAAAAAATTTGTTCTTTCAACTTATACAAGAGTGTACAAGTGAGAGTTAAAGTCTATTTAGACACTTTACAATTTACAAGCTCCTTAAAAATGAAGGATGGAGCTTTTGAGCCTTTTTAAGTACTTTCTATAATGGAGTGAAGAATGAGACTCTAACTTAAAGCTCACAGTAGAACTATTTTCACTAAGAATTTTTAAGGTCTTTTAAATAGCTAGAGTCTTAAAAATTCTTATAATGTTTTGAATCTTTTCCCTTTTACATATTTTAGCTTCTTGAGCTTCAAGAATCACTTTTTAAATTTGGAATAATGCATAATGGCTAGTTTAGACAGGATAAGAATGGTATATCATATATATGGAGAAACCTATATAGCTTACTAGAATGAGTGTGCACTAATTTGGCATTGGGGGGGGGGGGGGGTAGCTTGATTCTATTTGAAATTCATTCTCTCACTTGGATATAGAACATGCATTCTTCTTATAGAATGACTATGTACCTTGCTTCTATCTAAATTTTCATGTCTTTAGACATTTGATGGAATGGTTGTAACACCCTCATATCTTATATACGTATAATACATATACCTCATATACATAGAATATATATATATATATGGAATACAAGAATGTTACAATAATTAACAGTAGAAAGTTCTTATACTCACTACCAAATAAATATTTACAACTTTTGAAAGATAGATTTAATAAATAAATACATGTATGTTAGTAATTCAATAAATCTTTATAAGAAAATATCTGAGAAAAAATTGCTAGAGTTTTGTCTGTATTTTTCATAAATCCCAAAATCTCAAATAATCCAACCTGCATAAAATAATACTCCCAAAATTCATACTTTTATATAATTCTATCATTCCTCTATCTTTACTAAGCCTTAATTATCACCATATATTTATAAGATGTCATAATCAATTTATATATTACATAACATTAGAGAACCTTGTTACCAGAAGATGTTTTTACGTAATGCTTATAATGTACTAAAACCAAAATACATTAAGAGTAACACTTTACATGCAATGTAGTATAGCACTAGCAACTGAGTCTCATGGCAACACTCTAACTTCACAATCAATCTCAAAATCTAGACCTGCCCACATTTATCAGGACTACCTTGCTCTGCAACTCTATCATTTGGACATGCAATACAATTCAACAGCACCACGCTAAGCTAAAAGCTTAGTGGTACATACTTTGATAATATAAAAATAATTTAAAAATTAATATATGCTTTCATGATACACGATGCACTGCTTATTTTAAAACATTCATTATCTCAAACATTTATTAACACATTAAAATCACAATCACATACATTGAGCCCAATAAATTTCTATGCAATATTCAGGTTCTAGAAAGATTAATTTGGCCTATCGGGATACTGGAGATCTAAGTATCATATCTATCACCCGAAGGCCATTCCTTTTTGATACCGATGCCAAAGTCTCAAATATATCACTTGAAGGTCACTCTCTATTGATACAAGGGATCTAAGTGTCATATATATCATTCGAAGGTCGTCTCCTATTGACGTCAGAGATAAAGTGTCATATAAATCACTCGAAGGCCGTCTTATTAGCACAAAAGTACCCGACATCAGCTTGTCTCTCTCGAAGGTATAATAAAATATCATTGGCATACTAACTCGACAATACCAAAATCAATATTTTGGACAAATAAACACACAAAGTCATATTATATATCACATTTTCCATATTCTCTTTACCATTCCTCATTTTTCCATAGTTTTCATATTATTTCATAATCATTTCCATATTTCTCAACCACATTAAGTATAACCCTTGATCACATTTATAATGTGACTCATTTTTCATATTACCAATATATTGTACAAATTATTACCAATTACAATAAAACAATTTTTTTTAAATCCAAAACAATGTACAAATCGCCATTTTAATTATAATGCACATGTTATATTAATAATCTAAACTCAAAGTAATATAATATATTTTCAAAGTATCAACGTAATTATGCCAAAACATGTATAATTAAAATACAAGTTATCAAAGTGTGCACTAACCTTAAAAAGCTCCAAAATCAATTTCAATTCACTCTCTAACCTTTACTTCCACCAAACCCTAAACTTCTTCACTTGGGAAACTTTGGCCAAAACACTTCTAAACCAAATAATAAGTAAAATTATCCAATTAGAATCATTTATATACTCATTTTATACAAAGTAACAATTAGTTATATGATTTCTACCCAAACTTCTATTAAATACTTAATTTTTCATACTATCTTCCTTCACTGAAACATACTCATTTCCATCATCCAACCATAAAATTAACACCTACATATCAAAATAACTTTAAAACTATCCATTTCAACAATTATATTTACTTCCATTAAAAATTCAAATTTCACAAATTCACTCATAAACCCTAGTTTCACCAATTGAGCTCACCTTAATCAATTAATCACTAAATTATCACACATTCATCATATTAATACCACATCTATTCTCCTTCACCATTAAAAATAATTTTCTCTCACTAACCAAATTATACATAATCTTAAAAATCAAAGAAAACAAACCTGAAAGATATAATTCTTACTTGATTTCTTGTTTACTCTACAAAATCCACTTGGTTCCTTAAGGTTTTTAGTGAAATTGATGTATTTGATAAAATCAATTTCTTCCCCTTTCTCTCTCTAAGGTTCGACCATGGAAGAAGAAAAAGAAGAAAAATAAATCTTTTTAATTTTCTTTTTTCCTTACAATCCATATGCACACATATATATTTAATTAATTAATTATTATATCAATATTATTTATTTAATTTTCTAAAATCACCATCCATAAATTTCTATTTTACTTTTTGACTTTTATTATTATTATTGTAGTAACATCATTTTGAGTGAGAAAATTAATTTTACAATAAAGCTTATTTTTTTAAAATAATAATAATTAATATAAAGGGTTTATTTTTGTGTTCTCTTGAATTAATGCTAATTTCCCATTTGAATAGTCGGCAACAAAATGTATTCATATGGTCTAAACTTATAATGTATGTGATAATCCATCTTTAAAAAAAATTAATATTTAAAAAATGATAAATAAATAAAATTATTGTTAAAATTCTTAGTACAAACATCCTCCAAATACATAAAGATAAAATAAAATTAAATAACAAAAGAAAAGAAATCAATTTTTGCTACCATTGCAAAAGCTCCATACCTACAACAAAATAACATAAATGGTAACGGGAAAATGCTTTAAAAAAATAAAATGAAACAGAAGGAAAAGAAAAAAAATCACTCAAAATAAAAATGATAAAATATCAAAGATAAAAGAATCCATCTTTTTCTTGAAAAGCATGGGAATAGAAAATGGGGTATGGGAGTTATGGGATTTGAAAAGCAACCATAACCTGTAAAGTATGAGAATGAAAATATTAGGTACTTAAAAAAAATAAAAAAAAAAGAGAGAAAAAATTAAAAAAAAAACATGAAAATGGAAAACATTTGCCTCTATAAATAGAGGCTGAAATGAACTGAAAGGGGGTGATCGAGAGAAAAAATAGGGAGTGAAAAAGAATAAAGGATATTCAAATTTCCTGACATAAGAAATTAATAAAATTCTTTTGCGTATAGGAAGTATGCTTCGTAACAAAAAATTCATATTAAAAAAAAGAACAAACAAAATACACAGAAAAAAGAGTAAAAATCGAAAAAAAGTTTTATAGTTTTCCTAGAAGAGGAAATTGAAAATTTTGTTAGATATAGATAGTGTATTTAATAAAATTTTAGAAATTAAAACAAGAAACTTATTAAGAAAAAATTAACACATAGAAAAAATTGACAAAAAAATACTCAAAAAAATATACAAAAGAAGAGGAGATTCAGAAAAGAAAAGAGCACAAAAAAACAACACAGAGAAAAAAACAAAAGAGCAATATATATATAGCAAAAAATTTCATAGTAAAGGAAAATTATAAGAAATATCAAGATTTATTAAGTACAAAAAATGTACTAATAAACTCTTGAAAATCTAAGCAGAAAGCAACATGTTTAAATTCAATATTTGATAATCCCAAAATCAGGTAAATATATTTATATGATTTTATTTAGCTAGTATTATTTTGTCTTGGCATTTATAGTTTTGCTGTATTTCTACTGAGACTTATTAGCATATATAGTAAAGTGTGATCTGGTTGTGATTATACTTGTTTTGTAAATGAAAATAAAACAATAAATAGAGAAGATAATTCATAAAATGCAGTGAGTGAATTTTATGCACAAAACTCAAACTTATCCGTAAAATTCATGAACACAGAAGTTAAATACTAATAAAAATGTGTATTCAAAACTAGTTATTACAAAAATAAAGAAGATAAAAAATATTATATAAAATTCAATTAAGTGGAAACCATAACAATAAAAATAAAAACAATTAGAAGATTGAGTTTTTGAGTCCTAAATGAATGCATGATCTCATATTTGTAAGACAAGTATGATAAAAATATCAAATTTGAAGATAAATAATGGAATATTTATTAGAAATCTAACCAACAACAAATAAAAATTGTCATGAAGATTTGATTTTTTTTTTTGACAAATCAAAATAAGCCTAACAATAAAATATGTTAAAAGATTTAACTAGGAACAAAATTTTAGAACTACAGAAAATTCAAAATTTACCTCATTATTTATTGATAAAGATTGAAACTAGAATACTTCAAACAAAAATTGGACGAATTAACATGAGCAAATGAGAGTATAAATTTTTATATTTGGGTCTAAACAAAAGGGAAAAGAGAGATAGGAAAATCAAAGGGTTAAAGAAAAAAAGGAAATTTGCGGCACAACAATAAAAAGAATTGGAAAAAGAGCATATATATATATATATGAGAATGGTTTTAGGGTTAGTAAGTATGATGTCTTTATAAAATAATAATAACAATAAATAAACTAAAACAATAAATATCGTGAAAATTTATGGGCAAATTTTAATCCTTAAAGACTGACATTGTGAGGTTCAAGAAGATGTGTTGCTTTATTTTTATCAGACTTCATTATTTTAGCTATAGTTACTAAGTTATCTTCCCCCATTTGTTTATTATAATTAAAATAACATGGCAATGCAACATCATTTCATCATTCTTTTTTATATACTACCTTATTAGTCACTTATTCCTCTATATATTAATTTATAGTAGTCTATTATTATTGTTATTATTATAATAGTAATAGTAGCATTGCAAATGCATGGCACAAAAAATAAGTTACAAAAATTAAAGTTACAGTGCAAGTTTCTTTTTTTTTTTTAAAATAATTTCTTTTTTTGGTTGAAGTAATAGGTATAAAAAGTTAAATAGGATAATCTGATTATTGCTATTGTTAGATAGGTCACTCATTATTATTATTATTATTATTATTATTATTATTATTATTATTATCACCATCATAAAAAATATAAATTTTCTCTTGGTACACATATTAATATTACCATTTTTTATTTTATCTCCTTAACCATTCATAATAAACATAATTTTTTATATGTTTCATTGATCACCGACAAAATTGAAATAAAACAATATAAATTATTATATTCAAGTCGTGAATATAATAATTATTAAGTAAAATTTACATTCAGAGAAAATGAAACATACGCATAATAAAATTTCATAATTGTATCCAAATTGAAAGTAATTATAAAAAAGAATAATAACATATAATAATTCAAGAAATAAAAAAATAATAAAAATAATTGTAATAAAATGATTGGATTCAGAAAGTGAACCTAATAATAATAACAATAAAAACAGTAAACACTTTAATAACTTCCCTTAAAAAATATATAATAAATGTGTACTAATAAAAAATGCAAAAAATATATAAATAATAAAAATATAGGATTAAAATAATAATCATAAAAAGTTATGTTCAAGAAGTGAATATTACTCAAAATAATAATAATAAATTTAATAATTATTAAAGTGTAAAACTTTCACATTTAGGAACTGAATATGGAGGTTAAGTTATAAACTAACAAAAATAAAAATTGTACCTACAACGGTAATAAAACTATTAAAAATAAAAAATAAAAAAAATTTAACAAAAAAAATTATTTCAGACAGTAGATACAATAATAAAAAATAAGAAAATATAATAAGAATTTTATATTCAGGAAGTGAGTCTAATTTCTCTAACAAATAAAAATAGATAATAAAACATGACAATAATTATAGTACAAATCTTGGATATTATAGGGTGCTTCTCCTTCCCTACATACAATCAACCTGTAAGCGGAGATTTTTGCCCCACTCCCATGTGGAATGGTTCTTGCGACTTCGGCACTGTTAGACTCAGGGGCTTAGAAAATACAAGTCTAAACCTAAAAAAATGGAGTTGCCACTCGGACTAGTCGGAAACAAGAAAGCGGTGTATGGCTCGATTTCTAAAAAATCCCCAACCACTTAATAGGTTCAGAAAGTTGGGTACGTATAGAGAAGGTGTGAATGACCCAGCACTCCTATAACACCTGGTTCATTGGAATCGGCCTCCTTTTTAGGTCTAAATATTATTAAATTCTTAAGTATTATAATATCATTTATACTATATGCGATTCAAAATAAATAAATATTTATTGTATTAAATTAAAAAATATCCAAAAAAAATTGGCATCAATGCAAGATGAAAATATGCCCTTACAATAATTATCCAATGTCCAAAACTAAATAAAATAGGACACCCATCATTTGTTGGAAACATGTCCTTTACATTAATCCAAAACTCAAAAATAAATTAAATTATATTGAACTTAACTAATGAGGTACCCACAAAGTGAAAACATACCTCTTACATCCTTGAAACCAAAATAATTAATATTAAAACAATTAACCAACTAAATTAAACTATTCAATCATTCATAATAAGCAAATCATCTATTATAAACTGAATAAAATAAATCATCCATCATAAGTATATAATAAATTAAATAATCAAATCTAGGTTTTAATATCACATTGAACAATAGATATACAAAAACTAGGGTTTTAATGTATGAATTAGGGTTTATAATTGAAAATTAGGGTTTTGGATTAAAGCTAGGATTTTTAAGGTAAAAATATGATTTTAGGGTTTTAGGATGACAATTACGGCTTTGGTGATTAAGGGTTAAAATATGATTTTAGGGTTGTTGAATGAAAACTAAGATTTTTAAATAAAAACTAGGATTTTAAATAAAAACTAGGGTTTTAGTATAGTTTTGAAAATAATATTAGGGTTTTAAAACACAATTTGAGATTTTGGTTGTTAAAACATGTAAATTAGGTTTTAGATAATTAAACTAGGGTTTCGATTAAATCTTAAGCTACTGGACACTTAAAATAAATGGATATTAGTTAAAGAATTTATTGAATGATAATAAAGTTGAATGAACAAAATACTATGAATTTGAAACCAATGAATACAAGCTACTGGAACTATTGGACGAAATAAGGTTTAAATAAATAAGCTACTGGATGTTTTATATAAATCAAAGGCAAAAGAATGAATTACTGGACAAAGACAATTCAATGGATGAAATAATAATAAGTGAACCTACTGTAAATTTAAATAAATTAAGTGACAAAACCAAACCTCCATTTGTTTGCTCTACCAAAACTAAGAGTGTTGGTTGAGTGAAGCAATTGCCCCAGGCAATTGTTATGTTTTGATCTCCTCTTAATTGTTGTTGCTGCTTAGTTTTTAATAATTGTGGCTGCTCAAAAGTCTCTTGCTCGTCCTCCCTTTGATAACTGTGGCTCCTTCTATTTATAATGTGGCAATTAGGGTTAATGGTTCCAAAGTTAAACACAACTCAGATTCCTAAACCGACTAAATTCTTCCAGAATTTGGATTCATGCCTATTTAGAGTGTCCAAATTGACATGGATCCAGGTCATGTCGATTTGGGCACTCCAAATCGACATGAGCACTAGCTCATGTTGACTTAGACCTCTTTGACTCAAACAAAATTCAAACTTCTTAATTTTGGGATCTAACCTCTTTTGCAAATTTAATTTTGGGCTTTTATGGATTAGAGTAGTTTAATTCAAGCCTTCAAATTAGGTTTAGGCTCTTTAAAATATAACAGACTAGGTTAAGCTTCTAAAATTGTACCAGACCCTTTTTAATTGGAACTGAATTTAATCTGTGTCAAAATTAAGGGTCTACAGTTTTGCCCCCCTACTTGAATAGTCTGAGACTTTCAGTATAAAAGAGTGAAAAGCAATATGACTTTAAGCTGAAATTAGATAAGGGTGAGGATGGGTTCTGAACATGAGAATTGGATTTTGGATTCTGGACCCCAGGGTATTTCGGGTTCTGGACTCAAGACTGGATTGGGTTTTAGATTTGAGATTGGTTTGGATTCAAGACTTGAGATTAGATTAGGTTCTGGACCCGAGACTAGATTGGGTTCTAGACCCGAGACTAGATTGGGTTCTGGATCTAAGATTGGATTGGGTTCTAGACCTGAGATTGGTTTGGGTTATGGACAGAGATTGGATTGGGTTTTAGACCCGAGATTAGTTTGGGTTCTAGAACCAAGACTGGATTGAGTTTTAGACCTAAGATTGGTTTGGTTCTGGACCCGAGATTAGATTGGATTTTGGACCTAAGACTGGATTGGGTTCTAGACTCGAGATTAATTTAGATTCTGAACCAGAGATTGGTTTGGGTTCTAGACCTAAGACTGGATTAGGTTTTGGACTTGAGATTGGTTTTTCAAAGATTCAAGAAAAAGTAGATCAACTTTAGCTCTGCTAGCTTGATTGATCTTCTGAGGATTTTGGCTTTCTTCTAGCCACTTGCTCTATTCTTTAATGGATTCTGCTAACTTTTTATCATCTGAAAGTTCCGACTTTCTTCTAACTGGTTGCTTTAGGTCTTCACCTTTCATAACTGATCTTTATCCTTAAACATTGGGTCTTTACCCTTCAAAATGGGTTTTCATCCTTTGGACAGTGGGTCTTCTCCCTTTAAAATGGATTTTTATCATTTGGACATTGTCTTGCATTGGCTTCAGCTCTTCAAGCTAGACTGATTTTTGGTCTTTTGTATCTTCATTTTTTTTAGAGTTTTTACTTTCTTCTTTTGTTTTTCCTTTTGTAAAAAATTTAGCTATTTTTTAGCTAGCCCTCATATTCTCTCTTTGCCCATGCATGGAAAAATATTGAAAGTGAGTCTAAAAGTATTTTATACATGTACAACATTAAGAATTGAAAAAGAGAAAGTTTTGCACCCTGTGTAGTCTCAAACTATGATTTTGTTCACATGTATGCTTTGATTGATGTTCGCATTTTTTTAGTTCTTTGCACAAGCACGCATCTCCATTTTTGTAAAGTGACTGGATCTTCCTCAAGCAATGGGCATTTTATGCCCCCTTATTCCATATCTGCTTCTCAATATTTGCTTCATAGTGTTTTATTGTTTATTTTAACAAAGAATGGGCAATACAAGGCAACAAAATACAGTTTGATATGCTTATATATGTATGATATGCATGAATAATACTTACAGTGGTTCCATTGACTCATATACTGAGTGATCAACTGAAGTGCTCCCATTGATTCTTTCCATATTCTCGTTTAGGTTTTGCATTAGAACAAAAAGAGACTTAACAATTTTGGCTTTTATCTTCAAGATAAAATCATGAGCAGTGAGGCCCAAGAAGTATAGTTAGAGACACAAGAAATATCCATTTCAACACATTTGATTGGCCACTTCTTCATAACCTTGCAAGTGATCCTTTCATGAGCCCACTTTTGCCCAATACATCCTTTGAGGTTCGAGAGTTCAACACACTTCCCTAAACTTGGAGGCTCATATGATAAAAAACACTTTTTTTTTTAATTTTCAAATCAAATTTTGGCTTTATTAAGTTAGTGTCAATATACCTCAGGGCTCAATTTTCCAAATTAACATATCCATAACATGACAACCCTAGTTACCATACTGAACTTGGTAATCAATTCTATTTGAGCAAGAGCTGTTGCACTTCAGATAGGCACATACACATTACTTGGCTAAAGGTCTCGTTGAGTTTAAATATTGTATATCTCATATTCATGCTTATTCAGATAATCTCTACTAAGAGATCAACAGATCTCTATTAGGCTTTAAATGAGGTCTATAAAGGACATGGGTTAAGTAAAGGCCATCTTTAGATTAGAGCTGATGTAACACTATAGACAAACCTTCACACTACAAACTTTCTACTGGAACTGTAGATGGTTGGAAATGTTAAACTCTAGACTTCATTGTCACCTTTTAGGCATCTTGTTATCTTGCTTTATGTAAAGACAAAACTTGAAATCTTGCTTCATGAAAGGATAAAGCTTATCTTCTTAGTAGATATTTAGAAATAATTAGTACAATCTTGATCTCTTTCTTTTGTAGAAACTCAGGACCATCATTCTGCCCTTTTCTCTTTTTGGAAAATATATCTAAGACTTTAAAAATTGTGGATTTGAAGCTGTGTGTGATGAAAGATAGTCTTTCCCATATTGTCTGATTTTATTTGAGTTTTGATTGGGCTGGACTAATTCAAGTCAATCTATTCTCGTAAACTGAGTGGAAGCCTTTTGCTGCTTTAGGTAGAAAGAACTCTGTTAGCTTTTTGAACTGCCCTTGTTGGGCTTTATTTGCTTTCCTTTTCCTCTTTCTTGTTTTATTCCTCTTTTCTCTTTTATTTCTTTCCTTATTTCTTTTTCTTCATTTTTTGCTTTTTTGCTGTTGTTGTTGTTGTTTTTTTTTTCCTTCTTTTTTTGTCCTAGCTCTAAGAAACTTATCTTGTCTGTACCATTCTATACTTCTGAGTATGGATGAGTGGAGTAGAGTGAGTTTTCTTCAACAAGGATAAATCATTTGTTGCCCTGATGACATCTTAATATATTGGAGATATTAGGTCTAGTATCAGGTGAACTTCAACTATCCTAATGGTCTCGACTATGCATTCCTTTCTTTGATCTTCTTGCCCCTTCATCTTAGTAATCATCAGACTTGTCATAAGAGTCAGAATAATATAGGGTAGGTTATCGGGCTTTTAAGCTAATAAAGAGCAAGCTAAAATCTCATGAAGGCTCAAAGGGACAACTAGGGATTGATATTTAATTGGATGTATTCTAGTTGTTGGCTTACCAAATAATGCCTAGATCATTTCTCTCTTAAATAAGCAAAGCTCAATTTCACCTCGAAAGTTCGTCAAAGTATGTTCTAAGATTGACTAAGACCTAGACACTCATAATTATGCAGGAGCCCTCTCTAAGTAAGCATACACAGCTCAATGCTATAGAATAACTCCCTGACCTAGTAAAGTCATTCGGATCATGATGTATAGATAAACTAATTTATGAATATTAAGGTAGACTCATCATCAATTGAGCACCAAAATGAACAAAGACCAATAAAAATTTAATGAAAATAATTTATTCAAACAATCTTAATTTGAAAAACATAATTATTCTAGAAAACACTAAAAAAATGAAATAAAAACCAAACAAGCCAATGGAAGTTTTATTGATTTAAAGTCGAAAGAGCTTTCTCTACTTGGATATATCAAGGGCAAGAATCATCAATGATAGTTATCGCGTCATCAGTCGTAGTTGGTTCAAGCTTGCTTAGTAGTACCTCTTTTTTAGCAACTTCTCCATCCATATCATGACAAGATGACAAGACAAAACTCTCCTTCAATCCTCCCTCTATCATGAAGGTTGCAGGCAGTGGCACCTTTCTGAAATTAGTCAAAGGATCATTCTTGGTGTTGAGCTTATCAGGCTCAGACATCTTTCCACTATCAATCAATTCTTAGATCTCGTGCCTTAAGCGAACACATCTATTTGTCTCATGCCCTTGCATTTGATGGAATTGATAAAAGGTCTTGGAATCAAAGTTTGATGCAAAGGCTTGTGTAGAGGTTGAGGTGCTAATGGTTGTAGCAAATCCATCTACATTAGATTTTCTAATATCTTTGACAATGGTTTCACCAAGTCTAAAAATTTATGCTTCTTTGCTACCTTTGTTGTTGCATTTATCTCAACACCTCTTCTTTCCCTTTGACTTTGCCCACTGTTATTACTCCACTTAGATAGAACATGATTTGATTAGTCTTGTAGAATAGGGATTGTCCTCTCATTTCTTATTTGATCCCTATCAGTGGACTTGTTCGTTATTTTAGTAGGAGATGCCTCCTTGGCATTGTGGATGATCTCCAAAATCTCGACCAACTAGGTCTTTATAATCCCAGCCAATTGATCCCATAGCTCGTCCATCCTTATTTCAAGAACTTCATTGACTATATCCCTAAGCTAGTTTGCATCCATCTTTCAAATAAAGCACTTGAATCAGAATCACTGGTATAGGTACTAATATTTTTACCCTTGAACTTGCTGTATTCCAGGTCTATAAGCCAGAAATGATCAATACCATGTAATGCAATGCATGTATTCATGTATGCCTGAATGCATAAGTAACAAACAAACAAAGATAATTAGGACATTCATTCCAACCTTATATCTTCCACACACGAATGACGAGTCTCTTTTCTAGGTATATGGTCAAGAAATATCAACATGGGATATCTTATTTTCAAAAAAATTCACTCGGACAGTATAACCAATAGTTATGTTTTCAATCTTAGAAGTCAATCAATGATAATTCTTATTAATTAAGCTTTAATTCACTAGGTCAGCAAAAAGATAGCTTTTATGTTATATTATGGATTAAAACCAAATTAAAGAGTTTATCATAAATATATTTTTTATTTGGAAAAACAACTAATGATTAATGTCATAAACAAGCCCATGATTAACAATTCTTGGTATAAATTAGGCCTATAATTGATTTTTAGTATTCTATAATTGACCTAAATAGTTGTAGGCTCATTAAAAAAAAGTTAAGAAAAGTTTGTGATTTGAATGAAGTGAAATAGTTTTGTTTCAAAGCCTATTGTAAAAAAGGTATGTTAAAAATGAGTCTTGGGCTTTGTATTTAGGCCATGAGGTAGAAAAGAATTTTGGCCCATTTTAGAAAAGGTTTTATACATAAAAGACCATCTTAGAAAAGGATTTGAAAATAATTTGGTCTCTTGGGCTTTAAAAAGGATAAAATTATTTTGGGCTTACAATATAGTTAGGTCATATTAGGAAAAGAACAAACCAAATAAGCCATGGTTCAAACGAAGATATATCAATTATAGACAAACAATAAGCATTTGGGTAAAAACCTAAGGACTAGGCCAATTACATGAGCTTTAATCTTTAGGTTAAAAGTTTAGGCTCCCACAACAAGTATATACAAAAAGGTATGAGACTATGAGTGGTTATGCCATCCTCGATCTCCATACCTTGAGTGAAAGTATGATAACCCTTACATAACATAACTCGAATAACATGGGCATCCTAATTCATGCACACAATGCAATCTAAATGATGCAATTGATAATATCATAATAAGAAATAATAAAATAATATAAAGACCAACAGAATCAACTTCTCTTGTCCCTAGTGGAGTTGCCACTGTGACAGAAAGTTTTGTCCCTACTTCCACATGGAATGATTCTTGTGACTTCTGCACTGTTAGGCTCAGAGTCTTAGAGAACACGGGACAAAATCTGAAGAAAATGTAGTTATCACTCGGACGAGCCAATAAAAAGAAAGGGTGGATGACTTGATTCCTAAGGAATCTCCAACCCCCTAATGGGTTTGAAAAGTTGAGTACGTATGAAGAATGTGAGAATGACCCAACACCCCCATAACACCCGGTTTATTGGAACCGAGCTCCTTTTTAGGTCTAAATATTATTAAATTCTTAAGTATTATAATATCATCCATACTAGATGCTATTCAAAATAAATAAACATTCATTGTATTAAAGCAAAGAAGGTCCAAACAAATAAAAATGGACACCCATGTAAGATGGAAACATGCCCTTACAACAATTGTCTAATGACCAAAACTAAATAAAATAGGAGACCCACTATTTGGAGGAAATATGTCCTTTACATTGATCCAAAATTCAAAAAATAAATTAAATTACATTGAACTTAACTAATGACGTACCCAAAAAGTGGAAACATACCTCTTACATCCTTGAAACAAAAATAATTAATATTAAAATAATTAACAAAATAAATTAAATCATTCAATCATTCACAATAAGCAAATCATCCATTATAAACCAAATAAAATAAATCATCCATCATAAGTATATAATGAATTAAATAATCAAATCTAGGTTTTAATATCATATTGAATAATAGATATACAAAAACTAGGGTTTTAATGTATGAATTAGAGTTTATAAATAAAAATTAGGGTTTTGCATTAAAGCTAGGGTTTTTAAGGTACAAACATGATTTTAGGGTTTTAGGATGACAATTAGGGTTTTAGTGATTGAACTAGTGTTTTTAGGGTTAAAATATGATTTTAGGATTTTTGAATGAAAACTAGGGTTTTGAAATAAAAACTAGGATTTTAAATAGGAATTAGGGTTTTAAATAAAAACTAGGGTTTTAGTATAGTTTTTAAAATAATATTAGGGTTTTAAAATATAATTTGAGATTTTGGTTGTTAAAACATGTAAATGAGGGTTTAGATAATTAAACTAGGGTTTTGGTTAAGTCTTAAGATACCGGACACTTAAAACAAATGGATATCAACTAAACAATTTACTGAATGATAATAAAGTTGAATGAACAAACTACTGTGAATTTGAAACCAAGGAATACAAGCTACTGGAACTATTGGATGAAATAAGGTTTGAATAAATAAGCTATTGGATATTTTATATAAATCAAATGCAAAAGAATGAAATACTAGACAAAGACAATTCAATGGATAAATAATAATATGTGAACTTACCGTACATTTAAATAAATTAAGTGACAAAATTAAACCTCCTTTTGTTGGCTCCACTAAAACTGAGTGTTGGTTGAGTGAAGCAATTGCCCCAGGTAATTATTATGTGTTGATCTCCACTTAATTATTGTTGCTGCTTGGTTTTTAATAATTGTGGCTACTCAAAAGTCTCTTGCTCATCCTCCCTTTGATAACTGTGGCTACGTCTATTTATAATGTGGCAATTAGGGTTAATGGTTCTGAAGTTAAACACAACTCAAATTCCTAAATTGGCTAAATTCTTTCAGAATTTGGATTCATGTTGATTTTGAGTGTCCTGCATCCATATCAATTTGGGGTGTCCAAATCGACATGAGCACCAGCTCTTGTTGGCTTGGGCCCTTCCGACTCAAACCAATTCTAATCTTCTTAATTTTCAGACCTAACCTCTTTGACAAATTTAATTTTGGGCTTTTATGGATTGGAGTAATTTAATTCAAAACTTCAAATTAGGTTTAGGCTCTTTAAAAATATAACAGACTAGGTTAAGCTTCTAAAATTATATCGGATCCTTTTTAATTGGGACTGAATTTAATCCGTGCCAAAATTAAGGGTTTACACAACCATCTGAACTTGGAAATGTGGACCAATATTAGGTATCTGATTAAACCTTATAATTGATTAGTGGCGACTCCTAACAAATAAAAATAATAATAATTAAACATAAGCCGACAAAAATTATCAAATCCTTATTCCTCTGCCGGCTCCTCTGTGTTGCCCCATGTGCGACAACTGGCGACTCCATTTGGGACTAGCTTTAAATTAGAGGGTTTAAGCTATGTTATTGTGATGTTTACCATTTATTCTTTTGATTATATTTTTTGATTTGTTTATTTCTTATTTTATGACATATATAAAAAGGCAGCCCGGTGCACGAATGCTCCCGCATTGAGTGGGGTCCGGGGAAGGGTCGGACCCATTGGGTCTTTGTATGTGGCCTTCCCTTGCAATTGCGAGAGGCTGTTTCCACGATTCGAACCTGTGACCTCAGGTCACATGGCGACAACACTTACCGTTGCGCCAAGGCTCCCCTTCATTTTATGACATATGTTACTATGTAATTATATTTTATCCATGTCCTTAAAAAAAATATTTGCATACTTCGACCCATAGTCTCTTATCACATGCACACTTAAAAGTTAGAAAGTGACATATTACCCTAATGGGCTTAGTATGAGGATGAAGTAGGGATACCTCTATGGGAAATGTGGTAGGGCCTCCAAAAAATATCATTCCTTTTAGCTAAGTATTGGTTGAAAAAACCTACTAGTCCAGGTTGGGGCGATAGTGGATGACCCATAGTCTAGGAACCTCAAAACTATAGTGAAATAATGTGGGTCCATACCCTTAAGAATAAAACTCAACCATTCACACCTCTTGGTAATCTCATCCAAATTTCTTTCTAACCCGTTTAGCATTATTTAATAGGCAATTCTTGCCTATATTTTATATATCATTCCCTAGACATCAAAATCCCAAACTTGGTATAAGTTCCATTAGTGCTAAAATCTTTTTTTTATGCATTGATGCATGTATACACATATCATTCATTCAAAATTATACATTTTACAAAATTAGAAAATAAAAATGTTTTCTAATTTAAAATAATATAACATTAGGAATGTCAATATAGTTTGGCTTTCGAAAAATAAGTCTGGCTTCACTCACAGTTACTGGACTCGGTCAAGAACTAGACTCATGGAAAACCAAGCCTAAGAAGAAATGATACAAGATATTGATTAAATAAAGAGAACGTTAAAGGAGGTTTTAGAAATGAAGAATCAATTGGCATGCTATTGAAATTGATTAAAGGCAATAACACCATAGAAACTATGCCTAATGCCTCAGGATTAGGAACCTCGATAGCTCATCCCTTTATGGGGCCATAGGAGATCCTGCATATCCACTAGGTTTTATCTTGCCATATAAGACAGTGGAAGGAGGACCAAGTAATAGTACACATCCAACTGAAAAATGTTGATGCTTCTTAATCATATCATAGAATGCTACAAAAAGGGCAAGCAAGAGAAGCTCAAATAAATTTGAGTTCTCTGGTTTTTCTTGAAGAACACATAGTAATCCCAGATTTGGATAACCTAAAGGTACAAAGCAATTTCAAAAGAGCTAGTCTTAAACCTATTTTAGAAAAGATAGAATGGTTATAAGAAAGTTTAAAGGCTATTAAAGGGGTTAATGTGTATATAACAACTGACGCATCCCAATTGCGCATGGTACTCGATATGACCATAGCATTGAAATTTAAGACTCCGGACTTTGAAAAATATGATAGTCTATATTGTCCTCAAAGTCATATATCAATATTTTGTAGTAGAGTGACAACACATATTAGTAATGAGAAATTACTAATTCATATTTTTCAAGAAAGTCTTACGTGACCAGTAATGATGTTGTACATAATTTAGATTGAACACACGTTAAAGATAAAAAGATATGACAGATGCTTTCATGAAATAATAAAACATAATATGGATATGGCATTTAGCAAAGATGATTTAAGAGCTACAAAAAAGAAAAGCAATGAAACTTTTAATGAATATGCATAAAGATGGAGGGACAAAGCAATATAAGTTAGCCTCCCCCCCCCCCCCCCCCCCCTCACGGATAATGAGATGATATCTAATTTCTTGGACACTTTGGGATAGCCATTCTATATCATGTTGCTAGCTAACATAACTAACAACTTCTCAGATTTGGTCCAAGCTAGGGAAAGGATTAAGCAAGGTATGAAAAAAGAAAAAAAAATTAAGGAGTGAAGTACTAAAGGGAATAGCTCAAAAAGACAATATTCAGGCAAAAATAAAGAAGGAGAAACCCACATAGTTGGAGGGAATCCACAACCTAAAGGAAATTACTATCATAATTCTCCATCAAATTATGTGGCAAATGTAGGGCTTGGAATGTATCAATTCCCTTATCATACTCCTAGGTTCATGAGCTCTCAACATAATCTTTATTCCAATCCATTAGGTGCTCCTACACTTACTCAAGGATTAAATAATTAAATAAGTCAACTTAATCAAGGAGGGTAATAAAACAATTTACTTCTAAAAATGAGGATAGAAACATTTAATCCTATCCCTATAACTTATGCATAATTGCTGCCTCAATTACTACAAGGACTACAAGTGTGTTTGATACTATTGGAACCAATGAAGCTACCTTACCCTAAGTGGTATGACCATAATGTGAAGTGTGAGTATCATGCGGGGGCATCTGGGCATTCTATTGAAAATTGCACTGTATTTAAAAGAAAGGTCCAAAGTCTTTTAAATGCGAGATGGTTGAAGTCTAATCAAGAATAAAAAACCTCTAATATGAACTATAATCCTTTGCTAGATCATGATGGAGGCAAAATCAATGTTGTTATTGAAGATGAGGTCCAACAATATAAGGAAAAGATAGAGAAAGTTCTGATGCCTATGGGATAGCTTTTCCAAATTTTGGTCAAAGCTAGTATGATTCTTAAAAGCCAATTGGGAGATGAATCTCTCCCTCAACGAGGACCTTTTTGTGAACACTATGTTGAGATATCAAATCATACAATCAATGAATGCTCATAGTTCAGGTTGAAAGTTCAAGAGTTGATGAATATTAAAATTATGATTTTTGGAGTAAAAAGAAATAAAGAAGAAGATGTGAATATGATATCTATTGATCTTTCTATCCCAGTGCCCATTATGATATCATATTCACTAGAAGTAGTAAAAAAGGAAAAATTTTGTTAAATCTCTATAGGTCCCAAAGCTTGTAATAAAAAACACTAGCTCCTTTTGGATATAAGGATTCAAAAATACTACCTTGGAAGTATGGATACGAAATGGCAAGTCAAAATCAAGGTGTATGCCAAGCAAGTAATGAAATTAGATTAGTGGTCAATATTTTTGAGGTAGGTGGCATGACCAGAAGTGGTCATTGTTATACTCCAAAAGAAGTAGAGAATTGAAGAAAAGATGAACTTGAAAAGAGTAGGAAGGGGAAAGCTAAGTAAGTAGAATTGGTGAAAGAAGTAAAGTCAAACAGTTTCAAGATGCAAGCAGCAAAAATGACTCATAATTGATATAAAAGATTACTAAAGAAGAAAAGAAGAGAATTTAGAAAGAGAAAAAGGATCATCGACTAGAAGTAATAGTAAATCAAGAAGCTTTAATAGAGAAAATGACATTCCCAACCCTAAAACAAACTTTCAAAAGTGTTGGCTTTTTATCATGGGGCAATGTCAAAGAATTCATTAGTGACTATGGTGAATGAGAAGGAGCCTCTTAATGAAACAACTTTATAGGTTAACCTTTTCCACGAGAATAATATCTAAACAATTGGAAAGCTCATGAATTACCATCTCATGATTCAAAGTAATTCAAATAATTATTTTCCTATGATTCTGCCTAAAATTTTAGAAAAATGTTAGCATGAGCTTTCTTTTTATAATGTTTCAGAATAATTTTTAATGAAATAAAATGCATGTTTCATTCCATTCTTAAACTCTCCTTGCTACTTTCATTCTGCTTGATCTTTTATATCTTTGTAATATTTTCATTTTTTATATTTAATCTATTTAGGAATGCCAATGATGAATTAAATCTTAACAAAATTGAGTCTGGATGTGATTTTGATAATCTTATCTTTAAAATCGCATCTGATAAAGAAGACAAAGATGATTTTCCTCCTGAAATAACTAAGATGATAGAATAGGATAAAAAATTTATGCAATCTTCAGAAGTGGTAGTAATGGCAGTAAACTTAGGAACTGAAAAAAAATAAAAAGGAAACAAGGATTAGTGTATTTCTACCTCCAGAACTTAAAGAAAGGATGGTTAGATTACTAGAAGAGTTCATGGATGTCTTTGCATGGTCATACCAGGATATGCTGGGATTGAGTACAACCATAGTTGTGCATCGTTTAGCATTAAAAACATAAAACAAAAGCTAAGAAAAATGAAGCCAGACATTTTGTTAAAAATAAAAGAAGAGGTAAAAAATAGTTTGAGGCAAGTTTCTTAAAGGTGGCCAAATATCTAGATTGGGTGGCTAACATTGTTCCTATCCCTAAGAAGAACGGAAAGGTTAGAATGTGTGTTGATGATTAAAATCTTAATTGAGCAAATCTAAATGATGATTTCCTTTTGTCGTACATTAATGTATTGGTTAATAATACATCTCAATTCCATATGTTCTCATTAATGGATGGATTCTTAGGGTATAACCAAATTAAAATGAATCCCGATGATGAGGAAAAAATAACTTTTATAATTCTTTAGATTCTCATAGAGTAATGGTTACCCTGTTTCATGATATGATGCACAAAAAATAGAGGTATATATTGATAACATGATAGCAAAATCTCAATATGGTGAAGACCATGTTACAATTTTAAGAAGATTATTTGAGAAGTCAAGAAAATATCAGCTCCAATTAAATCCTGCAAAGTGCACATTTGGAGCCTCATTGGGATGTTATTAGGGTTTATAGTCAGTAGGAGAGGGATTGAGATTGATCCTAATAAGATTATGGGCACAGTTGAAATGCCAGCTCCTAAAATCAAAAAGGAGGTCCGAAGCTTTTTAGGAAGGATTAATTATATAGCTCGAGTCATTTCACAATTAATAGCTATATGTGAGTCTATTTTCAAGCTTTTGAGGAAGAATAACCTAGGGAAATGGAATGCAGAATGTCAAATGGCATTTGATAAGATTAAACATTATTTGTAGACTCTAATTCTACAACCACCTATACCCGGCCATCCTCTTCTCTTATACTTGATAGTTTTTAAGAACTCAATGAGTGGTGTTCTTGTGTAGCATGATGACTCAGGAAGGAAAGAGCAAGTCATATATTATATAAGCAAACAATTCACCAATTACAAAGCAAAGCACTCTCTATTAGAAAGAACTTATGCTGCATTGGCATGGGCAACTCATCGATTAAGACATTACATGTTATACTGCACCACCCTTTTGATGTCTAGAATGGATCTCATTAAGTATATTTGTAATATCCTTATGCCCTAAATATGTATAATACATACATTCAGTATGTGTAAAATACATAGAATACGAGAATGCTACAGTAAAATATTATTAATAATAATAACTTATACATTAATAATAATTATAAGAAATTTATATATATAAGTTTAATACATCATTAATTTTTATAAGAAAATCTCTGTCGCCATAGTTCTTTTTCTATAAATTGGATAATTCTCAAAAATCAATCAAGACATAACTTGCAAAAAATAATACTCCTAAATTCTCAATTCAATTCAAACTCAATCTTCTCTCCAAAATCATCAAAGATCCCATAAACAAATAAATAATGTACTTGAAATATTTTTACAATACTTTACTGTGCATTAATTACACAATATTTTTACATAATAACATAATGTTCACAAGCATAGTATATTTAAACAAAAATATGTATTTACATGATATGCTAGGTGGCACTAATCATCCTGGTCTGATGGTAAAAATCTCTAACTTCTAGGACTACCCAAAAACTAGACCTAGTCAAGTCTATCAGGGCTTTTTGTCTCTACATTGTCACCTATGTGATAAAGTCAATCGCGTTAAACTATTAGCTTAGCACTACATATTTTGATAACAATAATGATTGTTAAACAAAGCATCATATATTTCTTCATGACACTGAATGCATAATACTTCAATGCAACACATTACTTATAAAGTTAGATAACATCTTATAAACATATACATTGGGCCCAAAAGTCTCTATACAATATTTAAGTTCTGGAAATATTAATTTGGCTTATCATAACACCGGGGGATCTAAGTGCCATATCATACTGTCCGAAGACACATCCTCTATCAACACCGGAGGTCAAGTGTCATATAGTACTACCCGAAGGCCTCCTCCTTATCATAGTAATATATGACACCAATTTGTCTCTTCCGAAGTCGTATGGTATGCCAAATAAAAAATAACAATTGTAATTCCCTGGAACAAGATATTGTATAAGGTAAACTTACATCATATATACATTATCACTTTTTCCATACTTTCATTCCCATTTCGCATTCTCATCACATTATTCATTTACCCACCTTTTCCAATCACATTTAGTATAATACTTAGTCACTTTCATAACGAGACTCTTATCTATATTTCTAATGCATACTTCACGATTTTCACAATTTGAACATAACAATGACATTAGCCATAATACAATGGCTTATCATTTCAAACTCCATGCATTATACACATTTTAAAGCAACAATGCATAGGTTATATGAAAAGCCAAATTCAAAGTAACATAAAACATTCCTAAAATAATAATGTGTTATACCAAATCAAGTATAATCCAAATATAAGCTATCAAAGTATGTACTAACATTTAAAAATGCCAAAACCAATGCCAATTCACACTTTAACCCTTACTTTTTCCAAAGCCCTTCCTTCCTTTAATTTGGCAATTACACTTTACATACTCCTAAACCAAATTATAAGTATAAATATATTATTAGTATCATATTTCTATCCATTTTATTCAAAATAATTACTTATTACACAAACCCTAACTTAACTTCCATGATAGCTCTAAATTCACCACTACCTTTACCAAACTTTACTATAACTTAATCATTTCCACCAATCAACCTTAAAATCATTACATATACATCAAAATTACTTCAAAATAATCCATATTAACAATTATTAAAATATACTTCAACAATTGAAATTTTACATATTCCTAAATTCCATAAAAACTAAGTTTAAAACATAAATTGCTTACCCAATACTTGAGGGTTCTTAAAAAACACCTTAATTCCTTAGAACTTCTTGTAAAATAAGTAGTAATTAAAGAAGAAAATCCTTCCTTGCTCATTCATTGAGATTTCAGTCAAACTTGGGAGAAGAAGATGAAGAGAAATTTAACTTTTTAATTAATGTCTTCTTAACCACACATATATATTAATTAATTAATTAATAATTAAATATTTAATTTTTCCTTCTTCCATCCATAATTATATTTATATATTATTATTTTTTAACTTTAACTTTTTTTACTTTTGTTTTTTAGTGCAATTATACTTTATGTATAACTTGCATATACACTAAGTATACATTAGTCATATTCTTCTTGCAACCCATTAATTAAACCTTGTATATTATTATTTAATTATATTTACTAAAAATATGGGTGTTACAATTTTGTACCCTTAAAAAATTTTATCTTCAAAAGTACCTGATGTTTATGCCTGAAAGAGTTATGGATACTGGCTTCACATGACTTCTTCGCTATCCTATGTTGCCTCTTTAGTAGAATGGTTCCTCTACAAGAATTAACCAAAGGTACCTTTTTGTTTCTCAAATTTTTCACTTCTTGTGCCAAAATTGTCACTAGTTCTTCTTCATAAGTCAGATCCGGATTCACCCCTATGGATTCAACGTACAACACATGCGATGGATCTGATATATACATCTAAAGTATAAAGACATTAAAGACATTGTGAATCTAATCCAAATTATGCAGTAATGCCAGTCTATATGTAACTGGTCCAACTCTCTCTAGTATCTCATATGGTCCAATAAATCAAGGACTCAACTTGCCTTTATGATCAAACCTCAATAACTTCTTCCATGAAGACATCTTTAAGAACACTTTCTCTCCCACATTGAACTCTATGTTCTTTTGTCTCAAATATAAATAAGACTTATGCTAGTCTGAAGCTACTTTCAATTAATCTCGAATTATCCTAACTTTCTCTTCTACTTCTTTAATCAAATAAGGACTTACCAGTTTTCCTTCTGTAACTCATCCCAACACAAGGGTGTCCTATATTTTCTGCTATATAAACCCTCATTAGGACCCATCCTAATGCTGGATTTATAACTGTTGTTGTAGATAAATTCAATTAGTGGCAAATACAGATCCAAGTGTTTTATTAGTTTTTGTCATATAATTGTGTCTTATTTATTATGATGATTATTGTTTTCTTTAGGTATTTTGGTAGTTTTAATCTGTTTATTTAGTGTTTTCATCAATTTTGGTAGTTTTAATTTATTTCAGTGTTTATGTCGTTTTTGTTCTAGTTTTTAGTGTGGTGTTTATGTGTTGTTGGTTAATGTTATTTGATTCTTGTTTAAAGTTTGTTTAAGTGTTTATTTTAGGTTAATATGCAAACATCATCTTAAGGGCAAAACCAAGGAACCAAGAGAGAAGGAAAATTTGGGCAGTGACTGACACACTCAGAGGACACGACCAAGCCACTGGCCGTGTCATGTGACTTGGCCGTGTCCCATACTAAGCCAAGGAAGAATACCAAAAAGAAAGAAGAGCAAAGAACAAAGAGTCAGTAGGTGACACACCCAGGGGACACGGCCAAGCCGTTGGCCGTATCCCTCCAAACGCATCAAACACGGCCAAGCTCATCTAAGCTTGGCCGTGTCACACTCAACTCCAAAGAAGAAAGATGAAAATCACACAGAAGCGGACACATTCAGCTGACACGGCCAAGCCACTGGCCGTGTCACATGACACGGCCAGGAGCTTGGCCGTGTCACTCCATGGACTAAAGGAACGGAGTTTTAAGCGAGGTTTCGTATAAATAATATGATTAGGGTTTTTTTTATTTTAAAAGGAGATTTTGATCAGCCGTCAAATCGAATCTTAGGGTTTCCAATTGTTTTCTTGGAGATTATTGATTACACTTTGATTCAAACAGTCTAGATTAATTTGTTTATGCCATTGCAACATTCTTCTAGCAAGGTTCTGAATAAGAGATTCTTCAGAAGCTAAAGGGAGTTTGTAATTTGGTTTTGTTCTCAAACTTTATCTCTTAAATTTCTTTGGAATTGTATTCATGAATTCTATTATGTCTAAACTGATTTCTTTGAATTTTAATGAGATGAATATGTTTGATAGCATCATTATGAACTAATTTGATATAGTCTAGGGTTTGTATGGAACTACTATAATTGTATGAATTGGTTATTGCTCTTAACTGAATTTATTTCTTTAGCCTTGATTGAATGGAATTATTGTTAATATATAATTGATTGGCCACCAATTATGTGTTTGAGGTATTAGATGAAGGATTGAGAGATGAAGTCTAATGCTGAAACAATTCAATTAGGGACTTAGGTGAATTAGAAATATAACCTAAGAAAAAGATCATTTCAATTGTAACAAGATTATTTGAAAGAGGTTTGAATGTGAGAGCTTATTTCCTTGATTCGATTAATTAAGTTGCTTGAGATCTAATCTTTGAAATTAAATTGGTTGAGAGGAATAACCGTTCATACATATAAGTTAGTAGAGAAGTGCAAACCCTAGACCTTTCTATTAAGTGAATCAATATATTAGCTTAGTTTACTTTTATTGTTTTAAACTCCAATCGATCTGTTTTCATTAGTTGTTAGCAATTTAAATTTATTATAATTTGTTATTTGCAACCTGATAATCAATTAGCTTATCTAGCTTCCTTATGAGATGAACTTGGGGCGATCACCTTTGCTACAACTACCTCGTATACTTGCGAGTGACGCTTATAGTACGTAGAACTTAATTCGAGCGCAACAAGTTTTTGGCTCCGTTGCCGGGGAGGCTAATTGGCGAAATTGTTTATTAAGCATAAATATTTTAGATTATTTTTCATTGTTTACTTTTGATTTTATTTGTATTTTGCTTTTAATAATTCTTTCTTTCCAAAAATTTTGTTTATGCAAGGCAGGAGATCACTCGGAGGAGAACTATACCCAGTCATTCCAGAAATTCAGAGATTGAAAAGGAGTAGAGAAGAGTTTGAACTGTACACCGGATTTGATACAGAGGAGGACACTTTTGATTTTGAGTCGGATACTGCACAATCTACCAATATGGGAGAAGAAAGGCAAAGAACTATGAGGGACTTTGCTAGACCTGTCATTGGAACTTCCACATCTTGTATAAGATTGACGGATGCAGCAAGAAATTATGAGTTGAAGAACATCCATTACAACATGCTGCCATCATTCTATGGAGTTCCAAATCAAGATCCTTTGAACTTTATTCGGGATTTCTATTCCACAATTTTCATTACACAATTTTTGCACTTTTCCTTCATTTCAATCCCTAAATTTCATTTTGCTTCCTTTCGTTCTCTCGACTTCTCTCTCCCAAAACCTCCATTGTTAATCCTTCAAAGCATCTAAAGTCCCATCAATTCTTAATTTCCTTCACCAAAACTGAAATTAATCCGTTCAATCTTCTTCTTCTCTCATAAAAAATCAATTTAACCGGTTTAAGTTTCAAGTTTTTTCAGATATTTCAATATGCCGAGAATGAAGATGGTGTCTCACCGTAAGAGGAAGCAACCTCCAACTGCAGTTGCATCTTCATCTTCCTCGTCTTCATCTTTAAAGAGAGCGAATATTTTGGCTCGGGGTTTCTTCCCGACGAGGTATGTCAGTGATGAATCCCTTAATGCTCTTCATATTAGGGATAATTTTTATCATTATGTTCAAAACCTTGGGTGGGAGAACCTAGTCTCCTTTCGACCTTTGCAGTTTCAAGAGCTTACTTTGGAATTTTTGACATCTCTTAAGGTTGAAAGAGATGAACAAAAAATTTGCTCTAAGTTGAACTTTAAATTGCTTGGGAAATCATTTATGGTTAGTATTGAACAATTGAATGTTATATTTGGTTTCCATTAACATGGTGAAAGGTCGGTACCTAAGGGTTTTAAACAATAATTTGCTTGGGGAGCATTGGGCTCGGGAACTTATGTGGCCAAATCGGCCAAAGCAACTAAATTGAGTAATCCCGCTTTGAGGTATTTGCATCGCTTTATGTCCTGTGGGTTCTTTGCTCGGAAGGAAAGCCCGGGTGTAGTGGAACTTAGTGAGCTCTTTTTCTTAGATTGTGCGTGTAATGCAGTGCCCATTAGTACCGGCTATTGGTTGGCCAATATTTTTGATAATGTGGCAAACAAAAAGAAGGGGGCTATCTGTATTGGAGGATTGGTTACCACATTGGCAACAACCCTTCTTGATGATTTTGACCAGAATACCTGTCGTATGACTAAAATTACGGATAATGATTCATTGGATTTAGCCACACTAGAGAAGATGCATATGGTGGTTTACAGGAGAGGGGCTTATATGATGGCTTCAGCTGAGCCAGAAGTACCGGGGGACAGATAAAAGAGAACACGAGTTCAAGAGGAGTCCGATTCGGATTCTCTTAATTTGGAAGAAGATGCTCCGGCCCCGGATAATCAAGAGATACTTAATAGGATTGAGGCACTGGAGAGCAAGGTAGATCGTAACCATGCTGCGGTCTTGCAACAGTTGGACCAAATAAATAGCAACCTTGCTAAGATTTTGAGTCTTCATCCCTCGGCTGCATTATCATCACATCCTCCTTCACCGTAGATCACATTGTCTCTAATCTTTCGAGACAATTCCTTACTTTCTTGTGTTTAGTTATAGCATATTTTTGTTGTTATTTTTCATTTTTGTTTTTAATGTTAACATTTTATATGTTGGATATTTTATTTTTATATATTATATTTTGTTTTTAAACATTTGCTGTTTGTGATGAAAAGGTAGAGTTTGCCTCACAAAGGAACGATGGAAAACAGGTTGTACCTTAACTCTTTTTCTTTATTATCCTTGTTTCCATTGAGGACAATGTAATTTTTAAGTGTGGGGTAATCTTTGAGCTTTCCTTTAATTCTTGTTTTGTTTGTCGTTATGTGTTATATTGTGAGTTGTGCATGACATAATTGTTGAAAACTTATTGACTTTTCTGTGATTCTAGCATTATATTTGAGACTTTAGTATCAGTATAGAGATTAGCATTTGAATTCATTCAGGATCAATCTTCACATTCTGCAATTTATGACATATAAATTTTTGAGAACCCACCTTTGTGAGTTTTGAGCCTCATAGATTGAATATTAGTGTCAATTGATTTTCTTTTCTTAAGTGTGTACCTTCATGATTTTGCATCTCTAGAGCTTGCTTTTGCATACTAATTGAACTCACATTATGATTTAATGCCAAGTTTTAAAATGATGAAGGCAAATTAGGATTATCCCTTTAGCTTAAAAAGATCACCCTTAATTATTAATTCCTTAGTGAGCCAAGTTGAGCCTTTGACTTTTCTTGATTGATCAACACAATTCACAACTCAACTTTTTCTTATTATCATCATACCTGCATTAAGGAATGGAGTTCTTATGATATGACAATAGGGTGGTTTAATTCATAAGTGTGGGGTAAGTAATAAAAAAAAAACAAAATCATAAGTGTGGGGTAAGTAATAAAAAAAAATAGTATTGCTATTTGGGGCTGAATTGCATACTTTGCACATTGTATTGGACTAAGAGTCGATTATTCTTTTCCTCTACATTTTAAGCTAGATGTTTCATGCAATTTTATATTTTGTATATATATATATTAAAAAAATAATAATAAAAAAAGAAAATAATAATAATATAAAAGAAAATAAAAGAGAAGATATATATATATATATATACAAAATTCATATATTTTCTAGCATTAGTCATCAAAGAGGAATGTTGACTTATGTACTTTTCTTTAAGTATGCAAGTATGTGAGATTATCAAGGGTTGATGAATATGCCATTTGAGAGAGCTATGAGTTTCTGAGCTATGAGTTTCTGAGCAAGAGTATTGTCTAATTTAGATACTCCATTTTTTGATGTTTCAGCTTAAATGTCTTTTCTCACACCTTCACCTTAGCCCCATTACATCCAAATAAAAGACCTTCAGATTATTTCTTAAGAAAATCAGTGAGAGAGATTGGATAATTAAGCAAGTTTATGGCAGTATGCAACCATGAGTGGTTTGAGTGAATTAACCTTTGAAATTGAGTGAAACACTTAGATGAGAGATAAGATTTGTATGTCTGGATTAATGAATGAGTTAAGAAAATCTTGATTGAAGTAAATTGCAATTATTTATGGCTGAGTCTTAAAGGATTTCATTTTATATTCTGGAATTATAGTTAAGGTTGTTTGAGTTTTTAATTTATGCCATGTGAATTTGCTTGAGGACAAGCAAAGTTTTAAGTGTGGGGTAGTTATTTTATTAGTTTTTGTCATAGAATTGTGTCTTATTTATTATGATGATTATTGTTTTCTTTAGGTATTTTGGTAGTTTTAATCTATTTATTTAGTGTTTTCATCAATTTTGGTAGTTTTAATTTATTTCAGTGTTTATGTCGTTTTTGTTCTAGTTTTTAGTGTGGTGTTTATGTGTTGTTGGTTAATGTTATTTGATTCTTGTTTAAAGTTTGTTTAAGTGTTTATTTTAGGTTAATATGCAAACATCATCTTAAGGGCAAAACCAAGGAACCAAGAGAGAAGGAAAATTTGGGCAGTGACTGACACACTCAGAGGACACGACCAAGCCACTGGCCATGTCATGTGACTTGGCCGTGTCCCATACTAAGCCAAGGAAGAATACCAAAAAGAAAGAAGAGCAAAGAACAAAGAGTCAGTAGGTGACACACCCAGGGGACACGGCCAAGCCGTTGGCCGTATCCCTCCAAACGCATCAAACACGGCCAAGCTCACCCAAGCTTGGCCGTGTCATACTCAACTCCAAAGAAGAAAGATGAAAATCACACAGAAGCGGACACATTCAGCTGACACGGCCAAGCCACTGGCCGTGTCACATGACACGGCCAGGAGCTTGGCCGTGTCACTCCATGGACTAAAGGAGCGGAGTTTTAAGCGAGGTTTCGTATAAATAATACGATTAGGGTTTTTTTTATTTTAAAAGGAGATTTTGAGAGATTTTGATCAGCCATCAAATTGAATCTTAGGGTTTCCAATTGTTTTCTTGGAGATTATTGATTACACTTTGATTCAAACAGTCTAGATTAATTTGTTTATGCCATTGCAACATTCTTCTAGCAAGGTTCTGAACAAGAGATTCTTCAGAAGCTAAAGGGAGTTTGTAATTTGGTTTTGTTCTCAAACTTTATCTCTTAAATTTCTTTAGAATTGTATTAATGAATTCTATTATGTCTAAACTAATTTCTTTGAATTTAATGAGATGAATATGTTTGATAGCATCATTATGAACTAATTTGATCTAGTCTAGGGTTTGTATGGAACTACTATGATTGTATGAATTGGTTATTGCTCTTAACTGAATTTATTTCTTTAGCCTTAATTGAATGGAATTATTGTTAATATATAATTGATTGGCCACCAATTATGTGTTTGAGGTATTAGATGAAGGATTGAGAGATTAAGTCTAATGCTGGAACAATTCAATTAGGGACTTAGGTGAATTAGAAATATAACCTAAGAAAAAGATCATTTCAATTATAACAAGATTATTTGAAAGAGGTTTGAATGCGACGGCTTATTTCCTTGATTCGATTAATTAAGTTGCTTGAGATCTAATATTTGAAATTAAATTGGTTGAGAGGAATAACCGTTCATACATATAAGTTAGTAGAGAAGTGCAAACCCTAGACCTTTCTATTAAGTGAATCAATATATCAGCTTAGTTTACTTTTATTGTTTTAAACTCCAATCGATCTGTTTTCATTAGTTGTTAGCAATTTAAATTTATTATAATTTGTTATTTGCAACCTGATAATCAATTAGCTTATCTAGCTTCCTTGTGAGACGACCTTGGGGCGATCACCTTTGCTACAACTACCTCGTATACTTGCGAGTGACGCTTATAGTAGAACTTAATTCGAGCGCAAAACCAAGCTCCCAGTAAACTCAATCACAGAGCTTCTCAACATATCCTCTAGCACTTGTATCACCCTCTCTGACTGTCCATCTGTCTGTGGATGAAAGGCAGTGCTAAAATGCAATTGAGTACCCAAGGCATCTTACAAACTCTTCTAAAATCTTGATGTAAATCGTAGATCTCACTTAGATACTAATGAAATTCAGACTCCATACAACCTCACAATTTCATTAACATATAACTCAGCCAGCTTGTTAAGAGAATTGTCTATCTTGACTGAAAGAACATGTACTGACTTTGTCATACTGCCCACTATCACCTAGATTACATCATGTTTTCACTTTGTCAAAGGTAGTCCAGGTACAAAATCCATAGTCATCCACTCCCATTTTCACTCGAGAACTGATAATGGATGCAATAAATCTTAAGGAACTTGGTGTTTAGCATTAACTCACTGAAAAATGAGGCATTTGGATACAAATTCTAGTATGTCGCACTTCATTCCCAACCATGAATAGTATCTTTTCAAACATACCACTTCCATTTCCAACTAAACTCAACCAAATCCATCATTTGACATTAAAATACTTCTTTATGCATAAAAAAAAAACTCATTTAGAACCAAATTGCACAATTAAAAACCATGATTTCATAAACCCAAAAGTTACATAACCCTAAATTCTCTCTCTTTACCAAGCTCAACTTAAATTCAACCATTTCTTCAATCCAACCTTAAAATCATTGTTAACTACTTAAAATAACTTCATTCATACCCAAATAGACAATTAAAATATAACACTTCAAAAGTCCAAATCACACATATTGAAATCTTTAAGGAAATCCAAGGAAAAAGTTAAAAAGCTTACTAAATATGGAGGAAATCCCTAAAAATCAAACTTGAACACTTGAAATATTTCAATTCTTGAAGTATGGAAGAAACAAAATCTCCTCGTGATTTGGCTATGGAGTTCGACCCTTGAGGTAGAAGAAGAAGATGAAAAAAAAAATTAATTCTCTTTCTTTCCACTAACTTATTAACCATATATATATATTATATTATATTATATTTTTATTTAATTATTTAATTAATAAAAACACTAATTTTTCTCTTCCATACAAAAATAAAATATTTTTGAATTATTTTTATAAATTTTAATTTCTAAAGTCTATTTACCAAAATACCCCTTGACTTTTGACTTTATAAGTTTACTTTTTTGTTGACTTGTATATATTATGTATATTCATATATATCACATATACATTCCACTTTTTCACTTAAAATCATTCAATTTTCTATATAAATTATTTATTTAATTTATCCAATTAAATTTTAATTTATTTTATTTAATTTCTAAAAATTAGAAATTTTAAAAATTAGGGATATTACAAATGGGGATAGTGCCCGACATCGCATCAATACCAAACTTCACCTCTCTTATAAAAGGTGGCCCTTGAAACTTATCTTGGAACACATTAGAGATCTTTGCAACCATAGGAAAACTATCAAGACTAGGCACCACAATTTTAATATCCACTACATATGTCAAGAAAGCTTTACACACTTTTCAAACCATCCTTCTAGCTATAATGGCTGAAATAAAATTAGATAACAGGTGTTTTTTCTTGCTTAACAACACAACTTCCTTTCCATCTTGTCATTTTAAAGTGACCCGCTTCTGATAACAATCTACAATGGCCTGATGTTTGAATAGCCAATCCATCCCCAAATAAGATCATAATCTCTAAAAGGCGTCTCATCTCCTAAGAACTCCTCACCATGCATCGCTATAGAACAATCTCAATATACCCTACTAACAACCATGCTATGTCCCAATAGTGACTAACACATCAAACCTTAAGGACTCAAAATGTATGTCACTCACAGGCAATATGGATACACTACTATATGAATGATCGATCTGGGATTAATCAATGCATATACATAAGTGCCAAATAAAGTGAGTTTTCCAGTAGTCACATTTAAGGCGTTATGTTGTCACTGCATTATATATACCCTCTATGATATCCTAGCCTCCTCTTGTCTGCCCACTAATGTAGATCCTCCTCTCTGACTAGATCCTGGTCTACCTCCTCTGACACTAGGTCTGGACACTGCCGTCTTTGCCTATCTATTCTCTAGCAACTCTAGACAATCATTAACATAATGATCTTAGGACCCACATCTGAAGCAACCTCTTAGTGCACTAATCCTCCAACAAATACCCTTGTGTGCCTTACCACACTGAGCATACGTGGGTGGAATAGATCTTTGAAAGGATGGGGGAGGAGCAATAGCCACTAATGTTGTAGGCCTCTACCTTTGCTAATAAGACCTACCCAACTACCCCTGGCTCTTGACAAATCTCTGTGAAAAACTCCCCCTACCTCTCTTCTAGGATGATGACCCGAGCTCAAACTAGGGTTTCTTGCCCCTGCTATCCTCCAACACTGTTACAACTGCAACCTTCAAGGCCTTCTCCATACTCATGGCTGTCGATATTGATCTAGAGAAAATCTCATACTGCACTGCTGCTACCTTTCATTTGATAGTAGGTTTTAACCCTTCTTCAAATGTTCTGCATCTGTCTATCTCATATGATACAATCCCAGTAGAATATTTACTTAACCACAGGAACATTTTCTCATATTCTATTACAGTTTTTGGTCTGGTGGTAAAAATCTTTGACTTTTAGTACTACCAAAAACTAGAATTGGTCAGGTCATTAGGGCTTCTCATCTCTACCATGTCACTTGCGTGATAAAGTCAATCACTCTAAACTACTATTTTAGCGGTACATACTTTAGTAAAAATAATGATTTTTGAACAATGCATTATATATTTCTTCATGACATTGAATGCATCATGCTTCAATGCAACACATTGCTCATAATGTTTGATAACATCTTGCAAACACACACATTAGGCCCAAAGTTCCTATACAATATTCAAGTTTTAAAAATATTAATTTGGCCTATCGTGACACTGGGGATCTAAGTGCCATATCATACTGCCTGAAGGTGCATCTCTTATCAACATTGGAGGTTAAATGTCATATAATACCACCCGAATGTTGCTACCTTATCACAGTAATATTCAACACTAGTGTGTCTCCACCGAATGGCAAGCCAAATCGACAGTACGAAATACAATTCTCTAGAACAAGATCTTATATAAGGCAAACATACATCACATATGTATGATCACATTTTTCATACTTTCATTCCCATTCCACATGCTCATCACATTATTCAATCATCACCTTTTCCAATCACATTTAGCATAATACTTAGTCACTTTCACAATGGACTCCTATCTACATTTCTAATGCATATTTCACAATTTTTACAATTTGAACATAATAATGACATTAGCCACAATACAATGGGTTATCATTTCAAACTCCCTGTATTAAACACATTTTTAAAGCAACAATGCATATGTTATATATAAAGCCAAATTCAAAGTAACATAACACATTCCTAAAACAATATTGTGTTATGCCAAATCAAGTATAATCCAAATACAAGCTATCAAAGTATGTACTAACCTTTAAAAATGCCAAAATCAATGCCAATTCACACTTCAACCCTTACTTTTTCCAAAGCCCTTCCTTCCTTTAATTTGGCAATTACACTTTGCACACTTCTAAACCAAATTATAAGTAGAAATATATTATTAGTATCATTTCCATCCACTTTATTCAAAATAAATACTAATCACAAATCCTAACCTAACTTCCATTCAAATCCTAAATTCACCACTACCTTCACCAAACGTCTTTCTATCTTAATCATTTCCATCAACCCACCTTAAAATTATTATATATACATCAAAATTACTTCAAAACAATCCATATTAATAATTATTGAAACCTCCTTCAAAAGTTGAAATTTAACATATTCCTAAATTTCATAAAAACTAAGTTTAAAATATAAATTGCTTACCTAATACTTAGGGTTCTTCAAAAACACCTTGATTCCTTAGAATTTCTTATAAAATAAATAGTAATTGAAGAAGAAAATCTTTCTTTGCTCATCCATGGAGTTTTCGGTCAAACTTGGGAGAAGAAGAAGAAGAGAAATTTGACTTTTAATTAATGTCTTCTTAACCACATATATATATATATATTAAATAATTAATTATTTGATTTTTCTTTTTTTCCATCCATTATTTTATGTATTTATTATCGTTTAACTTTAACTTTTTTACTTTTTGTCTTTTTTAGTAAAATTTATATTTTATATATATATCTTGTATATACACTAAGTATACATTAATCATATTCTTCTTCCAACCCATTAATTAAAACTTCCTTATTATTATTTAATTATATTTACTAAAAATACGAGTGCTACAACATTTTTGAAAAGTCAGCTCTAACTGGGAGAATTACTCAATGGTAATTTTTATTGACTGAGTATGAGATAATATATATCACTAAATGGGAGCATTATAGCTTATTATTTGGCAGATCGAGCTATTGAAGATTATTAATCAATAAGTTATGATTTTTTCGATGAAGAAATAATGTTAATGGAAGAAGAACAAGGATCAGAAAGAAAATGAGTCATGAAATTCGATGGTGTTTCAAATGCTTTAGGAAGTGGGATAGGAGTAATTTTAATCTCTTCAAAAGGAAAATATTTTCCTATGACAACCAAATTATGTTTCGAATGCACAAATAATATGACTGGATAAGAGCCTTGTGCTTTAGGAATATAGGTTGTTAACGATATGAAGATCAAAAGACTAAAAGTATATGGTGATTTAGCACTGATAATTAACCAATTGAAAAGATAATGGGCAACCAAAGATCCAAAATTGGTCCCTTATTAAGAATATATTCTTAATTCAACCGACAATTTTGAATTCATAAGTTTTGATTGTGTTTCTCGACTAGAGAACCAAATTGAAGATGCATTGGCTACATTAATTGTAATGTTTCGACTAGACACTTGTGGAAAGATGTCTCCCATCAAGATTGAAACCAGAGAGGTTAATGCTTATTGTACAAACATTAAAAAAGAACACAATGGCAAGCCATGGTTCCGTAATATCAAATAATACCTTAAAAATAAGACATATCCTCCAGAAGCCTTAGACACTGATAAAAGAATAATTTGGCGATTGGTTATGAATTTCTTTTTAAGTGGTGATATTTTATACAAAAGAAAATATGATAAAATACTAATTAGATGTGTGGATAAAAGAGAAGCTCAAAAATTGATATAAGAAGTGCATAAAGAGTTTTATGGGATGCATTCAAGTGGACATGTGTTGGCTCATAAAATTCTCAAAATGGGTTAATTCTAGTTGAAAATGGAATCAAATTGCATTAATTATGTTTGAAAATACCACAAGTGTCAAATATATGCTAATAATATCAACGCTCGTCCAACACCCTTGCATGTGATGGTTTCTCTGCAGCTTTTTTTAGTATGAGGAATAGATGTAATTGGTCCAATAAAATCTAAAGCTTCTAATGGCCATCGGTTCATTTTAGTAGCAATTAATTATTTATCTTATGCCAATGTGATAAAGAAGGTAGTCTTGAAATTCATTAAGCAAAATATCTTATGTTGGTATCATTTTCCCAAGTGTATTATCACCGACAATGTAAAGAATTTCATAAATAAAGACATAATAGAAATGTGTACAAAATTTAAAATTAAGCACCATAATTCTTCCCTATACCGCCTAAAGATGAATGGTACAGTTAAAGTAGCCAATAAAAATATCAGGAGGGTCATTTAGAAAATGGCATTAGCATATAAAGATTGACATGAAATGCTTCCTTACGCTCTTCATGGGTCTAGAACCAGAGTCTGAACATCTACTAAGGCAACACCATTTTGTTTAGTATATGACGTGGAGGCAGTATTGCCTATTGAAGTTTGAGATTCATTTTCTCAAGATTATTATGGAAGACTTGCTTGATGAGGCTAAATGAGTACATAATCGTTATGATCAGTTAAACTTTATTGAAGAAAAAAGATTGATAGCCTTGTGTCATGATCAATTATATAAAAAAAGACTTATCAAGGCCCAAACAAAGAAGATGGGATAAAGCAGTTTCAAGAAGGAGATTTAGTACTCAAAAGTATTATTTTTAGACATCAAGATCCTTGGGAAAAATGGACTCCTAAATATGAAGGTTCATATGTCATAAAAAGAGTATTCTCTGGAAGAGCTCTCATTTTAACCAATATGGATGGAGAAGATTGCCAAATTTGGTAAACTCATATACTGTGAAGATATATTATGCCTAAAGTTGCAAGGAGGAGAAGAAGAGCAGATGCGAGAAGTATAGTTAGAGATTATTCAAAATCAAATAAGACTTCTGATCATTAGATTTGTATGATTCATAGGCTTTCCTTAATATTTTTTTCCTTTTTCTTACGCATATTTATACCTTTTGAAAATAAAATAACCATGGAAAACATTGGTCAAGAGACTTGATAAACCAACATTTCTACCTAACCAATGATTTAAGGCATATATTTTATTGAAAACTATTCTTGAAATGTTTGAAAAAGGAACACAATATTAAGATATGGTTAAAAATAAGTTAATATATCTGCGAGACTTGAAAAATAACCTTGGAATGAAATGAACACATATTAATAGGATGAATGAATTGCTAACAAAATACTTATAGAGGCATTGATAGATGGGATCAATTTCAGATCTAGAGTTGTTCCCTAAACGAGCCTTTGGTTCACTTTTTTTTTTTCAAAAAGTTTCTAGTGTCAAGCACTAGGAACTCCTAGGGTCAAGCGTTAGGTTTCCCTTTTTCTTTTCAAAAGTCCTAATGTGGAACATTAGGCACTCCTAGGATCAAGCATTAGATTTTCTTTTTCCAAAAGTTCCTAATAGCAAATATAAGGAACTCCTATGGTCAAGCCTTAAGTTCTTTTTCTCTTTCCAAAAATTTCTAATATCAAGTATTAGAAACTCCTAGGGTCAAGCCTTAGGTTCTTTTTTCTTTTTCTTAAAAAAATTCCTGAGTTAAGCTTCAGACGCTCATAGGGTCAAGTCTTAGGTTCCTTTTCTCTTTTTCTACAAGTTTCAGTTATCAAGTATTAGCTACGCCTAAAGTCAAGTCTTGTATTTCTTTATGTTTTTTAAAATGTTTCTAGGTACTACTGAGGGAAAATCTTAAATTTCAGTTTTCCCCATTGTTTTCTAAAAAGGAGTCAAGTTTTAGATACTCCTAACGTCAAGCTTTAGTTTCCATTACCTTTAAAAAAATGTTTTCAAAATCAAGCCTTAAATACTATTCAGGTCAAGCCTAAATAACTTATTACTAACATTTTGCATAACTTTAGTTAAAGTATGCAAAAGGGGGAGCAACTATAGCAACCTCATTTTGAGTAAGAAAATTAATTTTATAATCGAGCTTATTTTTTTAAATAATAATAATTAACAATAAAAGATTTATTTTTGTGCTCTCTTGAATTAATGCTAACTCTCCATTTGAATAGTTGGCATCAAAATGTATTCATATGGTCCATGCTTATAATGTATGTGATAACCCATCTCTTTTTTAAATAAATAATAATAATAATTAATAAATGATGAATAAATAAAATTCTTATTAAAATTCTATATACATACATTCTCCAAATATATAAAGATAAAATAAAATTAAATAACAAGGAAAAGAAATCAATTTCTATTACCCTTGCAGAAGCTCCATACCTGCAAAATAACATAAATGGTAATGAAAAAATGCTTTAAAAACTAAAATGAAACATAAGGAAAAGAAAAAAATTCACTCCAAATACAAATGATAAAATATCAAAAGACAAAAGAATCTATCTTTGGTTGAAAAACATGGGAATAGAAGATGGACTATAGGAGGTATGGGATTTGAAAAGCAGCCATAACCTGCAAAGTATGAGAATGAAAATGATAGAGAAAAATTTAAAAAAAACATGAAAATTGAAGCATTTTCCTCTATAAATATAGGGTGCAATGAATTGAAAAGAGAGGGGGGGGGGGGGGGGGGTTGGGGAATCGAGAGAAAAAATAAGAAGTGAAAAAGAGTAGGGGTTATTCAAATTTCCTGAAGAGAAAATTAGCAAAATTCTTTTGAGTATAAGTTGTGTGCTCTGTAACAAAAAATTCATTTTATAAAAAGAACAAACAAAATACACATAAAAAAGAGTAAAAATCGAGATAAAGTTTTATATTTTTCTTGGAAGAGGAAATTCAAAAGTTTGCTAGATATAGGTAGTGTATTTAATGAAAGATTAGAAAATAAAACAAGAAACTTATTAAGAATAAATACAAAAGGAGAGGAGATTCAGAAAAAGAAAAAAAAGTATAAAAAACACTGAGAGAGAAGAACAACACAGAGAGAAAAACAAAAGAGCAAAAAAAAAATTATAGCAAAAAAATTCCTAGTAGAGGAAAATTGTAAAAAATCTTAAGATTTATTAAGTACAGAAAATGTACTAGTGAATCCCTGAAAATCTAAGTAGAAAGCAACAAGTTTACATTCAATATTTAACAATCCCAAAATCAGGTAAACATATTTCTGTGATTTTATTTAGCTAGTATTATATTGTCTCAGCATTTATAATTTTGTTATATATCTACTGAGACTTATTAGCATATATAGTAAAGTATGATCAAGCTGTTATTACACTTGTTTTATAAATGAAAATGAAACTTGTTAGTCCAATTACTCTATTTTTGATCTTAGGTAATCAAATTAAATTGAACTAATATTTGTATTAAGTTATACTTTGCATGAAGTTAATTTTTTGAAAAAATTATGAGAAGTCTAATTGGACCATAGGGAAGGCCGACTGGACCTTCAATGACAAATTGAGAAAAGTTACACAGAAGGATTCACGGTGGAAAATACTCTTAAAATATCACCGTACCACATAAAAGTCCGACCGGACCTTTAAGTAGTCCGACCAAAATATTGGTTGAAAAATGAGACAATTCACACAGAAAGTTTCACAGTCAGAAGTACTTCTAAATTCTCAGAGTACCACAGAAGTTCGACCGGACCTCCCAAGCAAATTTTAGTAAAATCATCTAGTAAGGTTCCCGGCTAGAAGTACGCTCGAAATTTAAACATACCATAAATGTTTTGACTAGACTATATGCATGCCGGACTGAAATATTTAAATATTACGTAAGTCAGAAGCCATTGCACCTCCACTAAATTAGTGGAAGCCATGTGGACCAACCGTTAGAAGAGCATTAAGAAAAATTTCAAATGTTGCGACCAGACTACTATGTTTCTTGACCAGAATTAAGAAAGTCCAATCGAACCTATCTAAGTCCGACCATGAAATTGCTCTGGCCAAGAAATTAGTGGAAGACAAGAATCAAACATGTTGGCCACACCTCAAATGGCTATTTCATGGTTTGTAGGCTCTATATACCATAAGATACTTCATTTTTAAGTAGAGTTGTGATTGTAATAGGCTACTAAAACATTTTTATTTTCTTTACATAAAAAATTACATCTTTTATTGATAAAGTGTTGGGTGTGAGCATTAAACACCATTTTAAGTTTAAGTATGAGCTTAGAAATGATAAGGTTGTGAGAGTGAGCCTAAAAAAACTCCTGTAAGGGTTGTGAGGATTATGCTCAAACCATTGTATAGTTGGGTGTGAGCTAGAGAAAACACCAAGTTAGAGTTAAGCTTGTAAAAAGTCAAAACTAGTGGAACCTTAACAAGTTGTTAAGGAAGTGGATGTAGGATCAAGGTAAATCTAACCCACTGTAAATCTTCATGTTCTTTGTTCTATTCTCTATATCTTCTACATTTTTTGTTTGTGAATTTTTAATTTATCATCACTTTTTCAAATCAACCAATTCTCCCCCCTCTTGGTTGCCATCTTGGGATAACAATTGGTATTAGAGCTTAAATATTTCTTATACTTAATTGTGAAATTTGATCCATAATGACAACTTCTTCTTCATCCACCTCAAATTCTCATGGAAATATTAACTATATTCTTAGACCCTATTTCGATGGAATATATTACTCCTATTAAAAACATAAAATGCATTTATTTCTAGATAGTGAAGGAATTGAGCTTTGGGATTTTGTAGAAAGTGAATGGAAACCTCCTACTGATGAAGTTGAAGATGTCCAAGTTCCTCTTTCTAAATCACAATGGTCAAGTGCCACAGTGAAAGTCCAATTCAAGAATAATAGAGTCGCCTCCATCTTGATAAATTCTATTTTAAGAGAAGAAGGTGGGAGAGTCCAACATCTCACGTGTGCTCATTACATTTGGAAGATACTTGAGAGCTATCATGAGGGCACTACCCAAGTGAGGTTCATCAAGAAGCAAATGCATGTCCATGAGTATGGGCTATTTAGGATAAAACCTAACGAAAACATCACCGACATGACAAATCGTTTGCTTACCATTATTGACGAACTAAAAAAGTATGGTAAGGTATATGATCAAGGCGATGTAAATAGCAAAATCTTAAGAGCTCTAAGAGTAAGAAAGAGCTTTGAATCAAAAGTCTCCTCCATTGAAGAATGATCTTAGCACCTTGAGAACCGATGAGCTTATAGGAAAGCTACTCACATTTGAGCTACATAATGAAAAAGAAGAAGAACAAGGTGAGAAAGAAAAGAGGAAACCAATAGCTCTCAAAGCAATCAAATAAGTTGAGAGCTCAAGCAATGAAGATAGTGATGAAGAAGAAGAAATGACAATGTTCTCAAAAAGAATGAATACAAACTAGTAAAGGTACCATCTCTAAACCCTCTTTCAAAGATAAAGATAAGAAAAATGAAGTAAAATGCTATGAGTGTGGTAAATCATATCACATCAAATCATATTGCTTCAAGTTGAAAAATAAGAAGAAGTGGGATAAAGAAAAGAAAAAATCACTCAAAGCCACATAGGATGATTCATTCTCAAGGGAAGAAGAAGAAGAAAAGGAAGGGATTGCAAATCTATGTCTCATGGCTATTGAGGATGACTCCAATGAGATAGGTACCCAATCCTTAAACTCAATTGCATGTGATAATGATGGTGATGAGTTAAATGATAGTGATTTGATTGAACATATGAACCTTAGAGTAGAAAAATATTTTTCTAAAATGAAATTTTATAAGGATAAATGTTCTAAGCTAGAGAAGGATTTTGTATGCTTAAAAAAATTCTACACTAGAGTTAAAAACCTCAAATGAACACTTATTAAAATCAATAGATGAATTGAATAAAAATTCACATGGCCTAGAAAATATAATTAAGGAAAATGAAAATTTGAAAAATGAACTAAAAGAAATAAAAGAATCAATTTCAAAATTTCATAAGGGAAAAAAAGCTCTAGACACATTGACAGATAATCAAAGGCCCCCCTCTTTAAAATATAGATTAGGATTCAATGGCTCATCCAATACTACATCTAGTATATCAATATTTGTAAAAGGATCTACAACTCAAACTTCTAGTGCTGAAGTTGTAAAGAATAAAAATGCACACACCAACCCTAAGAGTCCTAAAAAGACTACTCAAGTCTCACTAGGAAATAAAACTAGGTTTCCAAGAGCAAATCATGCATTCATGTATACTAGACATATACATAAGCACAAAGATGTACAAAAGCAATCACACACTTGCAATTATGTGCATAACACATTGAATATCAATAGGAAAGTGCATAAATATAGAACATTGTATCAATACACATATTGTGTGAAATTTGGACATAAAAGCACTTTTTGCTATATTAGGAAGGGTCATCTCGAGTTAGAAAATCCTTACACTACTAACCCCCTAGGACCTAACTTTATTTGGGTACCTAAAAGAAGATGAACACTATTAATTTATAGGTATGCCTAAAATCTACTATCAATTAAAGCACATGGCTTGTGGATAGTCGATGCTCAAGAAACATGATGGCAATGCTAAGTTCTTCACAACACTTACTTCCAAACATGGAGGTAATGTCACTTTTGGAAACAACGCTAAAGGTAAGATTATTGGTATCGGTTCCATTGGCATGCTAGGTAAAAATTTGATTGAAAATGCATGGCTTGTTGATGGTTTGAAATGCAACTTGCTTAGTGTTAGTCAACTATATGATAAAGGATATCATGTAAATTTTGACTCTAAAGGATGTAAGATTGTCAATTCAAATGGTGAAATTGCATTTAAAGGAGTTAGAATTAACAACACATATAAAATTGACATACATTCCAATAATGCATTTCAATGTTTGATTTCCATCAACAATGATGCTTGGTTATGGCATAAAAGACTAGGACATGCTAGTATGGATCTTTTAAAATGCATTAGTAAAGAAGAACTAGTTGATGGTCTCCCTAGAATAAAATTTGACAAAGATAGAACATGTGAACCTTATCAACTTGGTAAGCAAAATAAAAGCTTATTCAAATCTAAAAATGTTGTAAGCACTTTTAGGCCTTTAGAACTCATTCACTTGGATTTATTTGGGCCTAATAGAGTTGCTAGCCTATTTGAAAAGTTATATGCATTTATACTTATTGATGATTACCCAAGATTTACATGGGTAAATTTCTTAGCTCAAAAGAGTGAAGCTTTCAATCATTTTAAAATATTTGCAAAAATGGTTCAAAATGAAAAAGGTATGTAATCACATCTATTAGAAGTGATCATGGCAAAGAATTTGAAAATGAAAAATTTTAAAACTTTTGCAATGAATTTGGTATTTCATATAATTTTTTAGCTCCTAGAACACTATAAAAATGGTGTAGTTGAAAGAAAAAATAGAACTTTTGTTGAAATGGCTAGGACAATGCTCAATGAGTATGATTTACCATGGGCGGAAGCCGTTAACACCGCATGTTACATTTCAAATCATGTTTACAAAAGACCATTAATAAAAAAAACTTCTTATGACATATGGAATGGAAGAATACCCAAAAATTCATATCTTCGAGTATTTGGATGTAAATGCTTTATATTGAACACCGATGATAATCTTGAAAAATTTTCATCCAAATCAGGTGGAAGGTATATTTTTAGGATATTCATTATCTAGCAAAGCATATAAGGTATTCAATAAGAAAACTCCAGTAGTTGAAGAATCAATGCATGTTATCTTTGATGAATCCTCTAAACTTGATCAAAAGAAAGGTAGTACTCTGGATGATTTTGTAGGTACTTTTAAACAACAGGAAACAATTAATGTTTCAAAGAACAATCATGATGAACTAGAAGAAGGGACTCAAGAGCTACCTAAGGATTGGCAATACAAGAAGGATCACCCAAAAGAACTCATCATTGGTGAAACATCAAAGGAAGTAACTACTAGATTCAAAATTCAACATTTAGATGTCAATTTTGCTTTTGTTTCTCAAATTGAGCCAAGGACTATTGAGGAGGCTCTTAGTGATGAATGTTGGGTGATTGCAATGTAAGAGGAATTCAACAAATTTGAAAGAAATAATGTATGAAAATTTGTTCCTAGACCTAAAGATCATCCACTTATAGGATGCAAAAGGGTTTATAGGAACAAGCTTGATCAAAATGGTCTCATTACTAGAAATAAATCTACAATGGTAGCCAAAAGCTATAACCAAGAGGAAGGCATTGACTATGATGAGATATTTGCTCTCGTTGCTAGATTAGAAGCTATTATAATTCTACTTGCATTTGCATGTAATATGAATTTTAAACTTTTTCAAATGGATGTTAAAAGTGCATTTCTAAATGGATTTATAAATGAGGAATTTTATGCTAAACAACCTCTCGATTTTGAAGACTATAAACTTCCAAATCATGTTTTTAAACTTACTAAAGCACTATATGGATTGAAACAAGCTCTAAGAGCTTGATATGATAGACTTAGTGCATATTTGCTTAAAAATAATTTTTTAAAAGGTAGAATGGACACAACTCTTTTTGTTAAAAAGAATACGCATAACATCTTAATTGTACAAATTTATATTGATGACTTTATATTTGGTGCTACTAATGAATCTTTATGCAAGAAATTTGCTTCATGTATGACTAGGGAATTTGAAATGAGCATGATAGGTGAACTCAAATTCTTCCTTGGACTACAAATCAAGCAATGCAAAGATGGGATCTTCATCAACCAATCCAAGTACACAAAGAAACTCATCAAGAAATTTGAAATGGATGGTTGCAAGACTAGTAAGACTCCCATGAGTACATTCTTAAAACTTGACAAAGGTGAAAGTGGTAAAGTAGTAGATGAGAAGAAATATCGAGGTATTATCGAATCTCTACTTTATTTAACCACTTCTAGACTCGATATTATGTATAGTGTATATTTATGTGCAAGGTTTCAATCATTCCCTAAAGAATTACATTTAAATGCCACTAAAAGAATCTTGAAATACTTGAATGGTACATTGCATTTAGGACTTTGGTATCCTAGAAATACATCATTTGATATTTTAGGCTTTTCAGATGCGAATTACTCTGGTAGTCTTTTAGATAGAAAAAAGCACGACCCTAGCATGTCATTTTCTTAGTGAATGCCTAGTTTCTTGGTTTAACAAGAAACAAGTGTCGGCTACTTTGTCTACTACAGAAGCTGAATATGTGGCTGCATATTTTTATTGTACTCAAGTCCTTTGGATGAAACAATAATTGTTTGATTATGAAAAAACTTTTTATTATATTCCTATTAAATGTGATAACACTAGTGCCATAAATCTATCCAAAAATCCAATTCAACATGCTAGATCAAAACATATAGATATTAGGCACCATTTCCTAAGAGACAATGCCCAAAATTAAAATGTTGTCTTAGAATTCATTGATACACAAAACCAACTTGCTGACATATTCACAAAACCCTTAAATGAAGATAGAATGAACTTCGCAAAATATTGTTTAGGAATGATGGATGGAAGCACCATTTCATGAACTTGGAATTGCATGAAAACCTATTTCATTTCATAAAAAAATTCTCATTGATATCTATTTGTGATTGAAATTTTGTATCTTTAATTAAAAATACTCTTTTCTCCTAAAAATTTTACTTTTAGACTTTTTTTTCGATTGGATCAACTAGAAGTCCGATCGTACCTTTTGAACATTCATGATTTCAAAATTTTTCATTAAGGTATGACCATACTTTCCAAGGTACAATCGAGATTTTTCAAAATTTTATAACCGCTGTGCCTAAAGTCAACATTTCATTCGATCATTATATAGTCTGACCGTACTCTTCAAAAATTTCAAATTTCACCATCGGACTTTGTTAAGTCCGACTGGACTTTCACTCTGAATTCAAAAATTTCTAGCCATTGGAACTCAATCAAAACATGCAAATTTTGTCTCCAACAGCTATAAATGGTTATTTTTCATATTAAACACTATAAATACCCTCTAATATTAGTATTTACGTCTTTTTATCAAACTCTACACTTTTAAACACTCAAACTCTCTCAACATACACTCTCTTCTTCATCTATTCTCTTGAATTAAACCTCATGGCTCACAAAGAACATAAGAAGAAGGCTTCAAGAGCTGAAAAATGCAAAGGTATTGCTACCCCTTCTCAACAAGAAGAACCTCCTAGAAGAAGCCACAAGATACGGTTCAGAGATGAGGAAAAAAGGCAAAGGTATGCAGTCATAAAAAACAAAACCGTTGAACCAAACTTCTCTTCTCTATTATCACTCTAGAGTCTTTAGGGATTGAGAATGACATTAGGGTATGTCTTAGAAACTTGGGTTAGAAAAAGTTTATCTTTCTAGATCATGATGATCTTGGTTGGGAAAGCTTGACCAAAGAGTTTCTTACTACTTTGGTTGTTAGTAAGAAGAGCATTAACCCTTTAGGATTTTATGGGATATCCTTTAGGTTGTTTAATCAAGAGTATGGCCTCACTTTCGAGGATTTTTCTTTCGTTTGCGGTTTTCAACTAGAAGTCATTTCCCATATCTCAAATAACATCCTCACCTTTGAAAGATAAAAAGAATTTTAGACTAAAATTTCTATAGAAACCAATCTCCATAAATAGTCCAATGCTAAACACCTTAGGACCCTCACCTATTGGATGTTACATAGGATTGTCACTTACACAATTGGGGCAAAGGGAGAGAGCAATGAGAAAGTAAACCAAAAGGATTTACTTTTTCTTTATTACTTGATTAGAGGTCAACCAATTCAAACAGAAAAATTCCTTATTGACACTTTCCTACACATTAGGAAAACCAAATTAGGACTTATTCTTCTCACTTCACAAGTGACCCAAATTGCCACATATGTTGGTGCACTTACACCAACAAACAAAGCAACCCTCTCTAATCCTTTAGATCCCACTACAAAATTCATAAACATAGCATACCTAAAACATGCCAAATGTACGAGGGATGAAGATGGGAACTACGTCTACCTCTTAGGAGCACTAGGTGCTATGGGTCAACAAAGGAAAAGACCAAGGATTGTAAAGGAAAGTGAAAAGACTTTCCTAATAGAATTTCCAAGAACTACCACTCCACGACCTCAATCTTCTATCCTCCAACTCCTTCAAGATATTCATGGACAAATGAGCACACAAAGTTCAAGAAAAGACAAAATTACCAATGATATCTCTCATCTCCATCTTGACATTCAAACCATCCAAGAAGCCTTAGGCTAGCCAAACTACTTTGAGGATGAACCAAGCTTGTCACCCTCCATCCATGGCTCCTACCCTCAAAAAGAACAAGGAGAAGCTACTGCCTCTCAACCAAAGGAAGAAGAGCAAGGAGATCTTGGAGAAGAAGAAGGGGATGAAGAAGAAGAGGGAGATGAAGAAGAAGGTGAGGATGAAAAGAGTGATAATAATGTTTAATCCTTAGTCTCTTTATTATTTATATTTTTTTCTTTTCAATATTTATTTTTTTACTTTTAAGTTTGTTGCCTTCTTTTCTTTATTTGAAATTAAAGAAATTGAATTAATGAAGGTTTATCACTTTTAAATTTATAATTAGATGTATCTTTTTAACTTGGTCAAAGGGGGGAGAAGAAGCTATCTAATAGAATTTTGAATACACTTAAAACTTAAATAAATTTTACTTTAAAATCAATCAAAGTGCTTGAAGAACATTTTGAAGGTGAGTAAATTAAGCAAACTTAACTTTTTCACATCTTAAATTTAATTTAATTACCAAATTCAAAAAGGGGGAGATTATTAGTCTAATTACTCTATTTTTTATCTTAGGCAATTAAATTGAATTGAATTAATATTTGTATTAAGTTATACTTTACAGGAAGTTAATTTTTGGAAGAAACCATGAGAAGTCTGATCGGACCATAGGGAAGCCCGAACGGACCTTTAATGAAAAATTAAGAAAAGTTACACAGAAGGATTCATGGTGAAAAATACTCTTAAAATCTCATCGTAAAATATAAAGTCCGACTGGACCTTTAAGTAGTCAGACCGAACTATTGGCTAAAAAATGAGACAATTCACACAGAAGGTTTCACAGTCAGAAGTACTCCCAAATTCTCAGAGTATCAGAGAAGTTTGACCGGATCTCCCAAGCAAATTTTAGTAAAATCATCCAGTAATGTTCCCGACCAGAAGTACGCTCAAAATTTGAACGGATCATAAATGTTTCGATCGGACTAGATGTAAGTTCGACCGAAATATTTAAATATTATATAAGTTAGAAGCCGTTGCACCTCTACTCAATTAGTGGAAGCCACATGAACCAACCATTGGAAGAGCATTAAGCAAAATTTTAAATGTTGCGATTGGACTGCTATGTTTTCAGACCGAAATTAAGAAAGTCCAACTGGACCTATCTAAGTCTGATCATGAAATTGCTCTGGCTAAGAAATTAGTGGAAGATAAGAATCAAACATGTTAGACCACATCTCAAATGGCTATTTCATTGTTTATAGGCTATATATACCATAATATACTTCATTTTAAAGTAGAGTTATGATTGTAATAGCTACTAAAACATATTTATTTTCTTTGCATCACAAATTGCATCTTGTATTGATAGAGTGTTAGGTGTGAGTACTAAACACCATCTTAAGTTTAAGTGTGAGCTTGGAAACACTTAGGTTATGAGAGTAAACCTGGAAAAACTCTTATAACGGTTGTGAGGATTATACTCAAACCATTGTATAGTTGGGTGTGAGCTAGAGAAAATACCAAGTTAGAGTTAAGCTTGTAAAAACCAAAACTAGTGGAACCTTAACAAATTGTTAAGGAAGTGGATGTAGGATCAAATTTACATCTTCTACATAAACAAGAAATGTAGGATCAAATTTAACTATTCTCTACATCTTCTACATTTCTTGTTTATGAATTTTTAATTTACCATCACTTCTTCAAATTAATAAATTTACCTCCCCCCCTTCCTGGTTGCCATCTTGAGACAACAAAACAATAAATATAAAGAAGATAATTCATAAAATATAGGGAGATTATTTTATGCATAAAACTTAAAATTATCCATAATATTCATCAACACAAAAATTAAGCACCAATAAAAATGTGTATTCAAGACTAGTTATTACAAAAATAGAGAAGATACAAAATATTATATAAAAATCAATTAAGTAGAAACCATAACAATAAAAATCAAAATAAATAGAAGATGAGATTTTGAGTCCTAAATGAATGCACGATCTCATATTTGTAAGACAAATATCACAAAAATGTCAAATTTGAAAAAAAATAATGCAATATATTTTAGAAATCTAACCAGCAAAAAATAAACTTATCATGAAGATTTGATTTTTTTTTTGTTGACAAATCAAAATAAGCCCAACAATAAAATATATGTTAAAGGATTTGGCTAGGAACAAAATTTTAGAGCTACAGAAAATTTGAAATTTACCTCATTATTTGCTAACAAAGATTGAAACTAGAATACTTGAAACAAAAATTGAACGAATTAACATGAGCAAATGAGAGTATAAATTTTTCCGTTTGGGTCTAAACAAAAGGAAAAAGAGAGATAAGAAAATCAAAGGTTAAGAAAAAAAGGAAATTGATGACACAACAATAAAAAGAATTGGAAAAAGTATATATATATATATATGAGAATGGTTTTAGGTTTAGTAAGCCTAATGTTTTTATATAATAATAATAATAATAATAACAATAAATATCGTGAAAAATTATGGATATATTTTAATCCTTAAGGACTGACGTTGCGAGATTCAAGAAGATATGTTGCTTTATTATTATCAAACTCCACAATTTTAGCTCTAGTTACTAGATTATCTTCCTCCATTTGTTTATTGTAATAAAAATAAAGTGGCAGTGCAATATCAAATGCAATATTACAAATGGAGTGGCAGTGTTATTATTATAATTTTAATAACAATATTACAAATGCATAGCTCAAAAAATACGTTACAAATGTTAAAGTTACAATGCAACTTTTTTTTAAAAAAAATTAATTTCTTTTTTTTTTGTTGAAGTAACAATTATAAAAAGTAAAATTGGATAATCTGATTATTGCTATTTTTAGATAGGTCACTCATTATTATTATTATTATTATTATTATTATTATTATTATTATTATGATCATCAAAAATGTTAATTTTCTACTGGTAAACATATTAATCTTAGCATTTTTTTAATTTTATCCTCTTAACCATTCATAATAAATATAACTTTTTTATATGTTTCATTGATCACAAACAAAATTGAAATAAAATAATAGAAATTATTATATTCATGTAGTAAATAAAATAATTATTAAGTAAATTTACATTTAGGGAAAATGAAACATATGCATAATAAAATTTCATAATTATATCCAAATTGAAAATAATTATAAAAAATAATAATAGCACACAATAATTCATGAATAAAAAATAAAAATAATTGTAATAAAATGATTGGGTTCAGGAAGTGAACCTAATCATAATAATAACAACAACTGTAACCACTTTATAAAAAAAATATTCTTCCCTTCAAGAAAGAATATAATAAATGTGTATTAATAAAAAATGTAAAAAATATACAAATAGAAAAACATAAGATTAAAATATTAATCATAAATAGTCATGTTTAGAAAGTGTATATTACTCAAAATAATAATAATAATAATAATAATAATAATAAAGTATAAAACACCCACATTCAAGAATTAAATATGGATATTAAGCCATAAATTAACAAAAATAAAATTATATCTATAATGGTAATAAAACTATTAAAAATAATAAATAATGAATAATAAAAATTTAATAAAAAAATTATTTCTAGACAGTGAATATAATAATTAAAAAAATAAGAAAATACAATTATGATTTTGTATTTAGGCAGTGAGTATAGTACCAATTTTGGGCATTGTATGATACATCTCCTTCCCTATACATAATCAACTCATGAACCTAAAAATACGGACTAATATTAGGTGTCCGATCAAACCTTATAATTGATTGCTGGTGACTCATAACAAATAAAGATAATAACAATTAAACATAAGCCGACAAAAATTATTAAATCCAAATTCCTCCGCTGGCTCCTCTGTGTCGCTCCATGTGCGACAATTATTATTATTATTATTATTATTATTATTATTATTATTATTATTATTATTATTATTAACTTTCCACCTAAAATTTGTATTTATGTTATATGTATACATCATGTATACTTTATGTATACATCATGTGTATCCTTACATATATGTGTTTATATCATGTATATCTTGTGCATATCATAGGTGTATACTATGCATATCTCTCTTTCAACACATTAATTAATCCTCCAAATTAGTTAATCTTATGTCTTTTTTAAAATTATGGTTGTTATAAACAGGTTTGGACGAGTATGAGTAATGTTTTAACTATTTGTGATAGGTTCAGATAGGATATGTGCATACATCCAAGGTGCCCACTACCAGAATTCGCTTATGCAATAATTTTTTTATTATTTATATTTTTATTAAATTTTAATTAGTTATTTATTATATTGCATTTTACCTATATAATTTTATGATGTGAAGTTGTTTTAATAAGATTATATTATTAATTATTTTATTGAAAAATTATTATTTTTGTGATTTAAATTTTATTGTATTTTTAATTTTTTATATTTAAAATAGTAATTAAATGAGTTAAGATAGTATATGGGTAACATAAAATGGGTTTGGGACGGATATGAGTAATAAATAGATAATTATAAATGAATTTGGGATGGATACAAATAGTTACAAATTAAATAGGTTTAGGCTCTGGTAGGATAATATATTTTCATGAACACTCTATCTGTTGCCATTCTTTTACTTGATTAGCAAGTAACATTAAGCGATGAGCAAGCCCTTACCATCATGCTAGTTATAAGCTCATTATGCCTATTATAAGCTCGTGAGGAGAACTCTCCAAGGAGCCTAAGACTTGCCATAATGGTAGCTGAAAATCATTGAAATTTGGGTCTAAAATTATCAACCGTGTTTTGTCCCTCATGTGCATCATTGTTCATAAGCTTTTCTTGTTATTGGAGCTTCCTTGGAGGTTGCTAAACGGCAAAGATCCAACAGTGGTGGCGGTGCGGCTCACTACTGGCTGGAGGTGGTCAAAATGGCATCCATTGCCATTGCCCCTCTTTACTTTCTCTCTTCTGTCTTTCTTGCATGTCATCCTAGTTGGCTAGCTGGGTATTTTATGATGGATGTGCAATTATGTAGAAATAAATACAATGTAGTTAGTTGGTGTATCAAAAAGATTAATGGTGAGCTGGTGGTTAAAGCAATGACATTTTCTTCTAAACTCCTATGTTCGTCCCATTGTGTTTATAGTTTAGTGCAAAAAACCATTGGTCAATGTATTAAAATGGTCAAAAGAGAAATTATACAATATAACAGTTATTTCAACTAGTCATCTGACTAGTTGAAATGATAAACTAATAAGATAATAACAAGTGATAATATTTTTTTTTTGAAAATATACCATAAAATTTCTCTGGGTGAATCATTTAATTTCTCAATGATAAAATATAAAAGATTTGTCATTATTCAATTAGTTTGCTATTCTAATTAGGATATCTTATTAAAATTACCACTGCATTATACAGTGGCGGAACCAGCCACTATGCAAGAGGAGGGCAAAATTTTCACCGGTGCAGCTGCAAGGGGGCTCTGTTGCAGCGGACGGCCAAAGAGGAGGGGGGTCGCACTTCCTAACTCACGTATATTAGCTTTCGGCCGGCAGGCGCGAGGGGGGGGGGGGGAGGGGGGAGGGGGGGGGGGTCGTGCGACCCCACACGACCCCACTGATTCCGCCACTGGCATTATATAAGTTTTTATTCCTTCATAAATAAATTCAGTGTCTGATGTATAGTGCTTTTGTTGAGTTGTGCATAAGTGACATTATATTGAAACGGGTATTCTTGTGACAAAATGAGTTTGCAAGGCATCTCAGTTTGAAACATTGCATCCTTCACCGAAATAGAACGGTTGTTCCTGGAATAGAATAGGCGTTCTCCTTTACAAGTCTAGTGGAAATAATTAAACAAAACTTTTTTTTTGGTCAACAAGTTAATAGCATACACACATATAAATTAGATTTTCTTACATAAATTAAATTTTATTATAAATGATCTAACATGAGGAGATAATGGAATGTATTTTGATATTTTTATTATTAAATTTTTCTTCAATTACTAAAAATTGTTTGGATTAACGAAAACCGAGGGATTATTTTGTTAATGACAATAATTATTTAATTTGATTTTAAAACTAAGAGATGAACTTAATTATTAATTAATTAATTAAAATTTTAGACACTAACTAAAAATTATTTTAATAAATTTTGACAAATATTAGAATGAAGCTATATTATCGAGTAAAAATTATTATGCTAAAAGCTATTCGCTTTGTTAATTTATAAATTGACATATTGCTTCTTTTATTAACCTCAAAAATAATGATTGATTTTTATCTTTATTAAAATAAAAAATTGATTTTTTTTTTATATTGGTTTCGAACTAAATCCCATATAACTGAATACTTCATTTTTTTTAGAATAGAAATATTGAATTCTTAAAATTAAATCAATTTATTTAAATTATTTTTATCTTGATGCTGGTTTTAAAAAAAAAATCATAAACAATTGGAATTCATATAAACAAATATCATTAAATATTTGATAATCTATAATTTATTTTTCTTTTGTGATTGATCCATAAGTTTATCAAATAATAATATTGACAATCTCATCCAAATTATTTTAAAACAAATATTTATGATTTTATATGATTCAAGATGCAATAAAATATGAAGGATTGGTTTAATATAAATATTATTAATTTTTCATAGTATTACAAAATAATATTTTGAGTTATAAAAATTAAGAGAAAAAAAAGGACCAAAAGAGGAAAAAAATTAAATAAAATTTTCATCAATATTATATGCAAAGTTATAGTCTGCTTGATGGATCTTAATAAAATATAATACATATTCATGATTATGATAATATGATTTTTTAAAGAACAACAGAATTGTTCAGTTTTTAAGAGAAAAATAATTTTATTCTAACAATAACATAAATAAGAATCAAGCATACTTGTCAACCAACTTCACAAATATAAAATGAGGAGGTACTGATTTCCTTTTGCTTGCTATTGGTTGCTTGTTTGTCTTTCAACATATATTATTTTACAAAAAGAATATATTTCTTCCAAAAAAGAAAAAAAGAATATAATTGTAGTGTGCAGAAAATTTAATAAAAACCTATGCGTTCATTGAAATTGTCAAGTATCAAACAAAAAGAATCAAGTATTTGTAGTATTTTTTTAATATAAAAGTTAATTTAACAAAAAGAAAAATATAGTAATCCATTGTTTTATTTTAAGAAACATAAAAATTAGTACACAAATAGTAGTTTATAACCACCATAATTTTCTAATTTATATATTTTTCTTATATTTAACTACAATAATAGTTACTCATATATGTTGTTAAATAAAAATTTATAAAAGTTTTATAAATTTAATTATAAAATGAAAGCAAAAGGCTTCCATCAATCCTTCAATTTAGGGTAAAAATTCAATATGATCTTGCGCTTGGATAGAAAATTCCAATTAAAAAGAAAAGAAAAGAGAGAGAGAGAGCTATATTAATTCCATGTGTTGATAGCAAATATGGTATGCCATAAATTAATTTTTAAGGATAATCTCATCAGGTTATGCAATTATAAATTAGCAACCTATTTGATATTGTTATTTTTTTTTTGTTTTTCAATTATAAGATAAAGATTTTGTTGAATTAAAATATTCTCATCTAAGATTTTGATAATGATAAATGATTGATTGTGTTATTATAGAATTTTAAGTACTCGTATATGATTATAGGTAGCTCAATTGTGATAAAATTTTATGAATCAAGTGTTTTATAAAATTGAATATCAGTCTCTAAAAGCACTTGTTTAGCTAAATAATTGCTAGATCAAACTATATATAGTGTTAGAAGCAGTGACACTTAGGTTGTCATTTTGCTTTTGTTGAAATGATGATATTTCTGCATATGAATCTAAAAAGTTAAGCAAAATGTATAGTGACGCTTAGTTTAAGCAGAAATTTAAGAAAAGATTTAGGAAAAGTGATGTGTTAAATGAGATTTGTTTTGACTGTACTTTGCAAGCCTGCTATATAAAATGGCAGCACTTGTTAATGAAAGATAGAGTGAAAATATCAGTATGTTTTCTTGAATAATTTTAAAACTCTCACTATTGTGTTTCTTGTGTGGAGCCTTCTTGAAGTTCCATTTTCAGTCTCCGTTTTCACTCTGTTATTAAAAATTTGCAACAAATGGTATTAGAGCCATTTGATCTTTAAGGGGCTTGAGTTGAAGAAAATGAAGAAGAAGAAGGAAAAAAAAAAAGGTGCTCCAGATATTAAAACCTTTTTTCCTTTTTGTTTGTGTTTTTAGTTCTTGGTTTGTTGTCTTTCTTCCTTCATTGTCTTGGAAAATTTTTGAATCTTTGGCTTAAGATGAAGTTTGACTTCATCATGTGTTTTTTTTTTCAGCTCTACCCTTTTTATGTTTTGTTATGTAAAAATGTTGTAATCTTTTTAGCTTATGAGCTATGAAAGATTTTTTTTTAAAAAAAAAAAGAGAGAGAGAGAGAGACCATGCATATCTATAAACTGAAAACTTGAGGGACCAATTCATGACTGTAAACTAAAAATTTGATGGACCGATATGTCCTTCACTGAGATAAAGATTTGGAAGAGATATGTATATCGTAAAACTGTAAAATATTTGTTGATGAAGGATCCAAAACTGCAAATAAAAAATTTTGTTGATGTTCTTGTCGTTGTTAAAGAAGAAATTGTTGGTTGTGATTATTATTTCTACTTTTGTTGTTGAAGAAAAAGAAGATGCAAAAGAAGCTAGATATTTTTTATGAAGTTTGAAGAAAATGTGAAGTGTTTGTGTTAAGGAGGAGATTAATGATATGAAGCCCTGCAAAAGAAAGTTTCCAGCACTAGTGTTAAGGAGGAGTGTTAGAAGCCGTGACACTTAGGCTGTCACATTATTTTTGTTGTCATGATGATATTTTTGCATATGAATCTAAAAAAGTTAAGCAAAATGTATGGTGAAGCTTAGTTTAAGCATAAATTTAGGGAAATTTTTAAGTAAAGTGATGTATTAGTTGAGATTTGTTTTGACTTGCACTTTGCAAGCATGATAATGGCAGCACATGTTAATAAAAGATAGAGTGAAAACATTAGTATGTTTTTTTGAATAAAATTTTTTTTCTAAAAAGCTCAACCTTCAGAAATACGTTTTTGAGGATCGAACCCCTGCCCTCCCGTAGGAGTAACAACAGGTGGCCCGCTGGGCTAACCCCAGCGGGTTCTTGAATAATTTTAAAACTCTTATCGTATTGTTTCTTGTATAGAGCCTTCTTAAGGCCCCATTTGCAGTCTCTGTTTTCTTGGTCTCTATATTTCTTTATTTGTGTGCTATGTTGTTATTAAAAGTTTCCAACATATAGTCCAGAATGATAAAATTGTAGGTACAACAACCTTAGTTCTCATATTAATAGGAAAACCCTAAATTTCATATATTCAAGATTAATCATGTTAAATTATCAAAAAATATGAACTAAATGTTGAAGTGTACCTGAATCCATATTGCCAATAAAATTATTAAGTCTTATAGTTTTTGATCTTCCTAATTGATATATATATATATATATATATGAATTTGAGAGAAAAGTTTTCTGTCTTTTCTAACGATGGACTATCAAAAAAGAAATATATATATATATATACAATATGAGGACAAAACCCGAATTATATCTGCTTGCGCGGGAAAATTGGAGTTTGTATACCTAATTATTACATACTATCTTGGCATCCAACAATGTCGAAGTTTAAATACCCAATGATTTCTAATGTATTCGACCTCTTGTATGTAAGCATGTAATATTTTGTTCTCTGCAGATGCCACATGACTTGTTTGGTTGCTTTTCAATGATCAATTCTTGAATTACTTAAATATTTGCCTAACACTCCAATAATGTAGCAATATTTGAATGCGTACAAACTTGAGCATTAATTAGACTCCTTATTGAAGAAAAATAAGGAATCTTCTACATTTCCTCTTTCTCAAAAACATTCTTAGGACACTAATAAAGACTGAACTTATCTCCTTTCGCAACAGGGGTGTCACTTCACTTTCAACCCTGCATATCATATCACTTGAGAATGTTTTTGATGTAGGCCTTTTGTGATAATCTAAGAATACCTCAAAAGTATCCCTATGTATTTGAATCCCTAACATAAAATTTTCATCACCAAGATCTTTCATTTCGAAATTTCTTGCTAGAAAACTGTTGGGGTTTCATGTGACAATCCTACATCATCTCTAGCAAGCAAAATGTCATCAACACACAAAACTAAAAAACTATGCTTGCCCTTACTGAATTTATGCTATATACAATCATAAACCAAATTCACTTCAAAACATAATAAGACAATGACTTGGTGAAATTTATAATACCATTGATGACACACTTGTTTAAGCTTATAGATGATTTTCTTTAATTTGTAAGCCAATGACTTTGCATCACCAGAAAAGTAGTTTTATATTTGCATCATATAAATTATTTCATCAATGTTACCATTAAGAAGTGCAATTTTGACATCCATCTGATATAGCTCAAGATGAAAATGTGCCACTAAAGCCATTATAATCCTGAAAGAGTTTTTCGATGAAACTGGGGAGAACATTTCCTTATAATTAATGCCTTCTTTTTGTATGAAGCCGTTAGTAACAAGACGTGTCTTATACCTATTTACATTATCCTTTGAATCCCTCATAGTTTTAAATACTCATTTACAATCAATAGGTTTCATTCCTTCAGGCAAGGGGATAAGAACTCATACATCATTTTCTTTTATTGGCTTAATCTCTTCATTCATGGCGTCTATCAACTTTTGAGAGATGGCTTGATGGTAGTTGATTGGATCACTTTCCATCATTCCAATGTCATCATCATGTTCTTCAAGAAAGATAATATAATCATTCAAGAAAGATAATATAATCATTCAAAATTATATTTCTCCTTTCTCTAGTTGATCTTCCTAATGGAAATAGTTCTTGAGGTTATAGAGTTCATTCTTTTGGAATAACTTCTTGAATTGGAGCATGAGGTTTAATGACATTGTCTTGATCTTGAATTGCTTCTTGAACAATATTAGATATAGGAAACTATTCTTAGTCATTTTCAATTGTAAATAATAGAATGTCAACATATTCCTTTTCAAAGGCAAAGTCATTAACTTTGTCTCTCCCCATAAACTCAACATCCTCAAAGAACTAGACATTCCTTATATAAAAAATAGACTTAGCCATGTGATCATAAAATTTGTAACCCTTAGACCTTTTTGAGTATCCATCTAGCTATATTTAATCTAAATAACTAAATTCATAAAATTGAATTTCATATTTTAAATATTTCAAGCATAATTTTTTCAAAATATGGAACTCAAAATAATATTTCAAGAACCCATGGTTCTTAGTTGAAGCCTTTAGAAAAAATTCTATCAAAGTCAAGGGCAAATTAAAAAGAATGATGTATGTTACACTAATAGCCTGACACGTTGATTGCATTACTGAGAATGATGAGCAATATGAGAGTTCCCTTACTCTTAGATATTATCTTAGGATGAACACCTTTAGGTAGATGGGCATCACTGTGAAAGCCTTAAGATAATATGTGGAGGAGACTTTAGGATGACAATATTATAAAGGGAAAAAGTTATTCTAGCTACCTCATGACACAGAGGAGGATATTGACAGATACATTGATAATGAGATGCTTCCCTATTATTCACCACATTCTGCTTCTACACAATCACCTGCTGTTTAGTGGAATCTTGAGGATGGGAAGTTTGAGACAAAGATTGGTCTCATTAAGAGAAGAAAAAGAGCTAGAGCTCAGGCTCATGCTAAGGAGCAGCATGACTCCTTCGACTCTAGCAAAAGTTTTAAAGGTTATCTTAGATAAGGTGACCTTAATATAAGATAAAGTAGAAAGTGCCATAGAGAGGATTGATCAATTGCATACATAGGCTTAATCTATGTAGGACTCTATAAGTAAGATTTAGTGAGGCTTTCAGTTTAAAGTCAATACAGCATGGAGGATTTTTTCTTGCCACCTCCCCGCCTTTTCTAGCACCTAATGATTCTTCATAATCCAAAGTTTTTTACCATATCTTCTAGTGTTCAAGCACCACCTATTCCATATACTCCACCAATGCCACCTGTTGATCTTATTGATTTTGTCATCTCACATCTATCTCAAGTCTATTTTGCTCCTATTCATTCTCTTCCAACTAGTCCTTATTGATCATTTTCTTGTTTATACATTTTGGCATACATTCTTGATATGTGTTATTATTAGTTTGGATGATATTTTGGATATTTGATGTAACACCCTTATACCCTATATATATAATACATACACCTAGTATATGTAAAATATGCGTATACGGTATAAAAATATTACAACTCGATAAATTTAAAAAAATCACACTTTAAACTTAAGATCCCACATATTTAAAAATGTATATTTAAATAGTAATAAATTATTCCTTTTTAGTTATAGGTTTCAAAATAAGCATTTTATTAGAAAATCTCTAGAAAAAACTTGTCAGAGTTTTGTCTATAATTTGGGCATCTCAAATTTTTAACAATTACCCAACCTGCATAAAATACACTCTGAATAAAACAAATCATTTATTTCTACCCCAATTACTCAACTTCTCCACATTTTCTCAAAATATTTATTTATATACATATATATATATATTAAAACACATATAAACAACCCACATTATATAATTTGTCCAAAGAATCTTTATAATTTACAATATAGACATATATTTTAAAAACATAAACATAATATACAGAATATCAAAATGTATTATAATATCAAATATGTACATGTAGGCAAATGGCTCTGATATTGATGTATCCAAAAACACTTCAAGCTCATTAAACACAAGCCTAGACCTGACCAGGTCTAGTAGAACTCTCCGACTCTACCGGATCGTCCCTGTCACCTGTGCGATAAATTACAATCGCGCTAAACTAAAATCCTAGCGGTACAATCTTTGATAATAAACTTAAATACAATGCCAATGCAATATGCATTTATGCTATGTCACAAGGTGGCATTCAAGATCAATTTTAAACATATTCTTTCTTCATTCAATAATTTACACAAGAACAAACACAAGCATGGGCCCAAAAAAATCTAATATGTCATTCAAATTCTAGAGTTACTATTTTGGTCCATATTAACACTATGTATCTAGCCCTGAAGGCAAATCATAGTAATGCTCAAAAGCTAGCCCCGAAGGCATATCATATCATAGTGACTTCAAGCGTCTAGCTCCAAGGGAAAATTAAAGTAATTGCTCAAAAGCTAGCCCCGAAGGCAAATAATGAGGATAACCGCATATGCATACTGCCAAACACAAAAATCTGAAAATTGAATAACATACTAGGCACACAATTATTTCATATTTTTCATCATCAATTTCTTTCTCAGTTTTCCATAATCAACTACGCACATTGCCTCTCTTCTTATTATCAATTAGGTACATTGCCTCATTTTCTCATTTATCTTATTCATATCAATATCATTTCACTTTAATTCATCATATTTCATCATTTCATCACAATGTATGATATTTCATAACAAAATCACATTACCCAAACACTTTGGGTCATTTTCACATAATATACATATTTCACATTTTGTTCAAATTAGCCATTAACAATGGGTTTTCATAATGCATATAATGCATACATAACATTACACATGTCATAACACCTTATTCATGAATAATTAATGCATCAAATAACTTAGCACATTTTTCAACCAAAATGTGTTAAGCCCAATTTAATACCAACATATCTAATTCATCAAAAGTTTGCACTTATCTTATAAAGCACTCAAAAGCAAGTTCAAAAACTCCCGAAAACCTTCACTTCCAAGTTGCCCTTCAACACTAAGATTGGGCAAATCGCCTCTCCTTAATGCCTATATCAAATGTGATCAAATACAATCATTTAACATCACATTCTAAGGCATTACAAGCATCAAACCTTAATTAAACATCACTCTAATCAAAATCCCAAAATATAGCATTTCTTTTCTTTAACTTAGAAAAACCATATTAAACCATTCAAATTGGTGTTCTAAGTTTATTTATATCATTATAAACATATTTTAACATGTTTAAACCAATTATATTAATTAAACAAATGCTTTTGTTCAAAATCCTAAAATGGCATAACCTTCACAATTGAAGGTTCTCCATTTCAACTCAATCCAATTATCAATCCAATCTTATTTTCATCACTTATATCATTAAAGAACATGATTTAAGCATTAAAACTAAATAATTAATCAATCTTTGAGAATTCCCTTTCCAAAACCCTAAATCCAATACTACCATTTTCAAACTCTAATCAAACTTAACCGAATCCATCATTTGACTTTAAAATACTTGTTTATGCATCAAAATAACACATTTAGAAACCAAATTACTCAATTAAATCACATGAACTCAAAAATCCAAAAGTTCCACAACCCTAAATTCCCTCTCTTCAACCAACTCATCTCAAACTCAATCATTTCTTCAATTCAATTTAAAAATCATTGTATAATCATCATTTTAACATCATTTCTATTTGTTTAAACAATTTAAAATTAGTTTCTCTCACTATCCATCTTACACATAAACTTAAAATCAATTAAAAACAAACTTAAAAGAAATATTACTTACTTGCTTCTTGATTTTTCTTCAAAATTTTCTTACAATCCTCTTGAATTTCCTATGAATTTGATATATAACATGAAACAAAACCCAAGTTCTTGCTTCCTTCAATGTCACGTCCAGAAGAAGAAATATCTTTTTTCCCATTTAATTTTCATCTTTATCACTTATGTATAATAATTAATTACTTTAAATCTCCACCAAGCACTCTTCTTTGACTTTTCTCTTTCTCTTTTATTTTTATTTTATTTATTTACTTTTTTCCATCTCCTCCATCCATAAATATCTATATATATAAATATTTATATGCAATTTATATGTTGTATATACTTTAAGTATATATATATGTCATAAATATACTACTTATATTTCACATATGCCATTATGTATATATATAGTGTATATACTATATATGTATAATGTATATTTAATGTATTTAAATACTCATATGCACATATAATGTGTATCTCATATATACATCAAATATACCTTATATGTATTATATATATATATTATATTTTTAATTAATTATTTAATAAAAACCATAAATTACATCTTCCATTCTTATATAATTTATTTTTAAATTATTTTAATAATTTTAATTTTTAAAGTATATTTACAAAAATGTCATTTGACCTTTAACCTTTGACTTTTAAAGTGTTGACTTTTAGTTGACTTTGTATATATTATGTATATTTCATGTATATTTCACATATACATCTTATATTCTCACTTCTAAACCTTACATTTTTCATTTAAATAATTTATTTAATTTATCCAATTTAATTTTAATTTATTTTATTTAATTTTTAAAAATTAGGAATGTTAAAATTCTCTCCCTAAAGAAAATTTCATTCTCGAAATTATCAAATATCATAATAAAACATCCAAATCAAACATAATCTTAAAATCCCTTAAGAAACTAATCATCTCATCAAATCATTATTTCATCAAATTACATAATTTCTACTCTTTCCCCCTTAAGATCATTCTCAATTACCTTTTCATAATTTTATAACTCATTATTATACTTTCTATTTAATCAAACAATCACAATAGATTATAATATCTTTAACCGAATTGTCATTATATAAATTTAGTTCATTTCTTTAGTATATATGCACCGCAACTCTATTATATTCAAGATATTTGATCACTTCAATATCTTAAAAATATACTTTCATAGCCTTAAATTCAAATATTAATAACTTATATCTTAACACAATAATTTGTTGCACATCTCTACTTTGATCCTACTCGTTATACAATTGCCACATATTAATTCAATATCACCATTATACAATAGCAAAATCTTATTTTCATATTAAGATTCATTCCCACATATTATTCATTAACCCAACATATATATTTATATTCATTCAAACTATAATATAATTAGCATTTTTCTCTTATAATCATTTACAACCAATATAACTTAGCTCCTTTCATATGCATATACATATCAGAATGTTGCATTATGCACATTGCCATATATCATTCATACTCTTAATACAACCACATACATTGAATTTTAATAATTACTTGTAAACTTATTACATTCCAAATCAATTGATCTAACTATCATAATATGACAATCACAACCGTATTCTATTCTGACCAACCTTTAGCCTATTTTAAATTTATCATCATGTTTCAATTCATGATCTAACTCTATTAGATCAAAGTTATTCTCAAATCTTAATTCTCTTCGAATTCATCATTACAAATAATATTCATTTTTCCTAGTCTCATTCACTTTAAATGTCATTTTCATCAACTTATTCATTTTATACCATTTTCAAACACATTCAATATAACTTTTATTCACTTTTCATAATTCTTCTCATTTGTCATTTTCTCACATTTCTTATAGTTACCATATTTACAACATCACTTTCTTTACACATCATTTATAGCTCATCATATTTTCACAATTCTCTTCTGTTTTCACACTATCTATGGTCATAAATAAATTTCTAACATAAGGTTATGAGTTCAACTATACCAACCATAAATCTTGCTTGTATCTCATGAAGCAAAACTATCAATTTTACTAAATGTATTTCACAGTTGTATCATCTTAAGCCCATGCCTATGGGTTACAAATAAACACCGCCTTTGCTACAATTCTTTCTGAAACAGTTCTTATCTCGATACTATGTCTATATTCAATGGTCACATACCCGTGGCATTTCAAAATCACATATTTGCTCTTTAAACTCTTACTACATGAAGAGTTAACGCATATCAACTCTATTTTAAAACAAGTTACCCTTATCAACTTGTTTTTATTAGCCTAAACACATGATCCTCCAACCTTACCATCAATAACTCATATATATATATATTCTTATACCGATTCTATACAATTATTCAACAAAAACTTCCTTTCAAATTTTAAAATCCATTTACTAATAATTATTAATTATATCTCAATTTATCCAACAATTTTTTTTACCAATTTTTCTTTCTTAAATCAAATAAATAATTATATAGGGTTACAAATATGCAATAATACTTCAATAACACTTTTTTACATCTTTAAGTGATTAACTAAATACTTGATCACTTTCACATTACATCACATTGTCACAATTTCCAGGTGATTAAACTTATCATGATCACTTTCACCTTATAAATTCATATTATTTCACATTTTAAACATTTTTCATATTTTTAAATTATCCACATACACATCCATAAGTCACATTCATAACATGACTTACTTTTCATATTTTCTTACATATTACAATAGTATTCATATTGGACAACTCACCACATATATCATATACATATATATACACAATCACACAATTATACTCAATTTCTCATTTGCACACAATCTATATAAATTTGACATTTATCACATTTCATCTAATATTATCATTTCTCATTCTTATAACATTATTTAGGTCATTTTCCAATTTTTCCACCTTGTATATATTAAATAAATTATCCTCATTCATTTCATTATTATTATATATATATATATTATATTTTTTTTATCTCACTTTACATAAATCTTAGTGACATTTTAAATGTGACTTCTCTCTCACATTTTTCATACGTTTACCATACTCTTCATATTCATTTTCATCACTCCCAATCAAATTATCTAATGAAACTCATTTTCACTTTCTTAATCATTCTCTTTATTTCATATCCAGTTTCTATACTATCAACCATATTACACATTACATGATACTTTCATAAACAATATTACTCATTCAGAATTACTCACATGCTCATTAAACGTTAAACCATCAATATCTAAACAATCCTCATCAAAATTCTCTTATAACTCTAAAATTTCCACTTACTACTTTATTTAAACTTCATTTTACTAATCTCATTTTCAACATCTAACTTTATAAACATTATCTATATATATTAATATAACATCAAAACACATCACTTTCACATTTATGGAAACCCATTTCAAAAATTCAAATTCCACATAATATAACCAACAGCATGAACCTCACCAAATCTCATTCATGTCACATTTCCAATCTTAAAATCATAACGTTTACATTCAAACACACTAATTCATTTTATTACACTAATGAACATCATCTATTCATTAACCCAATATATATATTTATATTCATTCCAACTATACTATAATTAGCATTTTTCTCTTATAATCATTTACAACTAATATAACTTAGCTCCTTTCATATGCATATACATATCAGAACACTGCATTATACACATTGTCATATATCTTTCATACTCTTAATACAACCACATACATTGAATTTCAATAATTACTTGTAAACTTACTATATTCCAAATCAAATTGATCTAACTATCATAATATGACCATCACAACCGTATTCTATTCTGACTAACCTTTAGCCTATTTTAAATTTATCATCTTGTTTATATTCATGACCAAACTCTATTAGGTCAAATTTATTCTCAAATCTTAATTCTTTTCGAATTCATCATTACAAATAATATTTATTTCTCCTAGTCTCATTCACTTTAAACTCCATTTTCATCAACTTATTTATTTTATACCATTTTCAAACACATTCAATATAACTATATCAAAATAAATGTAATAACCTTATACCCTATATAAGTATATACATACATCTAGTATATGTAAAAAATATGTATACGGTATAAAAATATTACAACTCGATAAATTAAAAAAGTTTTCACACTTTAAGCTTAGGATCGCCCATATTTAAAAATGTATATTTAAATAGTAATAAATTATTTCTTTTTAGTTATAGGTTTCAAAATAAGCATTTTATTAGAAAATCTCTGGAAAAAATTCATCAGAGTTTTATCTATAATTTGGATATCTTAAATTTTCAACAATTACCCAATCTGTATAAAATTCACTCTAAATAAAACAAATCATTTATTTCCACCCCAACTACTCAACTTCTCCACATTTTCTCAAAATATTTATTTATATACATATATATATATATATGTATTAAAACACATATAAACAACCCACATTATATAATTTGTCCAAAGAATCTTTATAATTTACAATATAGACGTATATTTTAAAAACATAAACATAATATACAGAATATCAAAATGTATTATAATATCAAATATGTACATGCAGGCAAATGGCTCTGATATTGATATATCCAAAAATACTTCAAGCTCATTAAACACAAGCCTAAACCCGACCAGGTCTAGTAGAACTCTCCGGCTCTACCGGATCATCCTTGTCACCTGCACGATAAATTATAATCTCGCTAAAATAAAAGCCTAATAGTATAAACTTTAATAACAAACCTAAATACAATGCCAATGCAATATGCATTTATGCTATGTCACAAGGTGGCATCCAAGCTTACTTTTAAACATATTCTTTTATCATTCAATAATTCACACAAGAACAAACATAAGCATGGGCCCAAAAAAATCTAATATGTCATTCAAATTCTAAAGTTACCATTTTGGTCCATATTGACACTATGTGTCTAGCCCCGAAGGCAAATCATAGTAATGCTCAAAAGTTAGCCCCGAAAGCAAATCATGTCACAGTGAAGCCAAGCGTCTAGCCCCAAAGGCAAATCAAAGTAATTGCTCAAAAGCTAGCCCCGAAAGCAAATAATGAGGATAATCTCATAGGCATGCCACCAAACATAGCTCTGGAAATTGAATAACATACTAGGCATATAATTGTTTCATATTTTCTATCATCAATTTCTTTCTCATTTTTCCATAATCAACTTGGCACATTGCCTCTTTTCTCATTATCAATTAGGCACATTGCCTCATTTTCTCATTTATCTCATTCATATCAATATCAATATCATTTCACTTCAATTCATTACATTTCATCATTTCATCACAATGTATGATATTTCATAGCAAAATCACATTACCCAAACACTTTGGGTCATTTTCACATAATGCACATATTTCACATTTTATTCAAATTAGCCATTAATAATGGCTTTTCATAATGCATATAATGCATACATAACATTACACATGTCATAGCGCTTTGTTATTGACTGATCAATGCATCAAGTAGCTTAATAAAATTTTCAAACAAAATATGTTAAGCTCAATTTAATGCCAACATATCTAATTCATCAAAAGTTTGTATTTACCTTAGAAAGCATTCAAAAGCAAGCTCAAAAACTCCCACAAACCTTCACTTCCAAGTTGCCCTTCAACACTAAGGTCGGGCAAATCGCCTCTCCTTAATGCCTATACCAAATGTGATCAAATATAATCATTTAATTTCACATTCTAAGGAATTACAAGCATCAAACCTTAATTAAACATCACTCTAATCAAAATCCTAAAATATAGCTTTTCTTTACTTTAACTTAGAAAAACCATATTAAACCATTCAAATTGGTTTTCTAAGTTTATTTATATCATTATAAACATATTTTAACATGTTTAAACCAATTATATTAATTAAACACATGTTTTTGTTCAAAACTCTAAAATGGCATAACCTTCACCATTGAAGGTTCTTCATTCTAACTCAATCTAATCTTGTTTCCATCACTTATATCATTAAAGAACATGATTTAAGCATTAAAACTAAACAAGTAATCAATCTTTGAGAATTCCCTTTCTAAAATCCTAAATCCAATACTACCTTTTTCAAACTCTAACCAAACTTAGCCAAATTCATCACTTGACTTTAAAATACTTGTTTATGCATCAAAATAACACATTTAGAACCAAATTGCACAATTAAATCACATGAACTCAAAAATCCAAAAGTTTCATAACCCTAAATTCTCTCTCTTCAACCAACTCATCTCAAACTTAATTATTTCTGCAATCCAACTTAAAAATCATTGTATAATCATCATTTTAACATCATTTCTATTTGTTTAAACAATTTAAAATAAATTTCTCTCTATGCATCTTACACATAAACATAAAATCAATTAAAACAAACTTAAAAGAAATATTACTTACTTGCTTCTTAATTTTTCTTCAAATTTTCTTAAAGTCCTCTTGAATTTCCTATGAATTTAATGTATAACATGAAACAAAATCCAAGCTCTTGCCTCCTTTAATGTCACATCCAAAAGAAGAAGAAGAAGAAGAAGAAGAAGAAGAAATATCTTTTTCCCATTTAATTTCCATCTTTATTACTTATGTATAATAATTAATTACTTTAAATCTCCACCAAGCACTCTTCTTTGACTTTTCTCTTTTTCTTTTATTTTTCTTTTATTTATTTACTTTTTCCATCTTTTCCATCCTTAAATATCTATCTATATAAATATTTATATGCAATTTATATGTTGTATATAATTTAAGTATATGTATATGTCATATATATACTACTTATATTTCACATATATCATTATGTATATATATAATGTATATACTATATATGTATAATATATGTAACACCCTTATACCCTATATACGTACAATACATATTTTCAGCATATGTAAAATATGCATATACGGTACAAAAATGTCACAGACCAGGTTAATAAAAAATTTTACATTTTTGTTTTAAAATTTCAAATACTAAATATATAAAATTAACTAGTATATAAATATTATTTACTTGCTATAGTAGCCCGAAATAACATTTTATATGAAAATCTCTAAAAAAAATTCACCAGAGTTTTGTCTGTAATTTAGATGTTTCCAAAATTCAGCAAAACACAACCTGCATAAAACAAATACTCCCAATAAAATCAATTCACCATTTCACCAATACTTCTCAATTTCTCCACATTTTCTCAAAATACTTATATATAGACATATATATCAACACATATAAGATCCCATCTTAAATAAATTATTCAAAACATTCTTTACAATTTACAATATATACTTCAAAAACATATCACAACATACATAATATCAAAATATACTATAATATCAAATATGCACATGTTGACAACTGGTTCTGATCTTGATGTACCAAAAAATAACTCTTCAAGCTCAATAAATACAAATCTAGACCCGGCCAAGTCTAGTAGAACTCTCTGGCGCTGCTAAAACGTCCATGTCACTTGCGCGACGAATTACAATCGCGCTAAGCTGAAGCCTAGTGGTACAAACTTTGGTAATAACAATAAAACTCAAATGCAATGCCAATGCAAAATGCTCATGAACATTACTTCATTCCATTTTCTCATACCTTTCAAATAATTCACAATCCACCATTCATATAAAAACAAACACAAATATGAGCCTAAAGATAACTAATATGCTATTCAAATTTTAGAGTTACTGTTTTAGTCTATAATGACACCATGTGTCTAGCCCCGTAGGCAATATATCATTGTAATAATCCAACTAGGTCTGAGCTTACGACCCAGTCATTTCACTCAGCCTAGCTTCAAATACTTATTTTTGAGGCTTACGACCCGGTCATTTCACCTCAAAAATATTTTTACAATGACGCCTAGCGTCTAGCCCGTAGGCAATCATAGGCATGCCGCTAAACACATAACTCTGAAAATTGAATAACATACTAGACACACAATTTATTCATATCACATAATCAAAATAGGCACATTGCCTTATTTTCTCATTTTTTCCTCACTTTCCTCACTTTTCTCATTTTTCTCACTTTTCTCATTTTTTTTTATATCAATATCAATTCATTTCATTATATTTCCACATATCTCATTACATTATACATTTTTTTTTTTGCATTCACAACACATTACCCAATTAATTTGGATATTTTCACATAATTCACATACTTCACACTTTACATAATTTAGCCATTATCAATGGCTTTTCACAGTGCATTTAACATATATATGATATTACAAATATCATAGCACATTATTCAAACATAACCAATGTATTAAGTAGCTTAACACATTTTCCAAACAAAATGTGTTAAGCCAAAATGTCATGCAAACATAGCCAATGTACTCAAAGTTTGTACTTATCTCAAATAGCAACCAAAACAAGCTTAAAACTCTCAACAACATTCTCTTCTAAGTTGCCCTTCAATACTTGGATTGGCCAAACTACTTCCTCTCAATGCCTATACCAAATGTGATCATAAATAATCATTTAATATCACATCTAAGGGATTCTCAACATCAAACCTTAATTTAATAACACTCCTACAAAATTTTAAAAATTAAGTCTTTCCTTACTTTAACTTAGCATATCCATATTAACCCATTAAATTATTATTTTGAGTTTATTTATATCATTATAAACGTATTTTAACATATTTAAACTAATTATATTAATTAACCACATGCTTATGTTCAAAACCCTAAAATGCATAACCTTCACCATTGAAGGATCACCATTCCAACTCAATCCAATTATCATTTCAATCTTATTTCCACCACTTATATCATTAAATAACATGATTTAAGTATTAAAATCAAACAATTAATCATTCTTTAAAAATTCACTTTTCCAAAACCCTAAATCAATACTACCATCTTCAAACTCTATCCAAACTTAACTAAATCCATCATTTGATTTTAAAATCCTTGTTTATGCATCAAAACAACACATTTGAAACTAATTTGCACAATTAAAACTCATGATTTCAAAAATCTAAATGTTCCATAACCCTAAATTCTCTGTCTTCAACCAACTTAACTCAAACTTAACCATTTTTTTAATCAAACCTTAAAATCATTGTTAATCACTTAAAATAACTTCATCCATACCCGAATAGACAATTAAATCTTAGAACTTCAAAAATTCAAAACACACATATTCAAACTTTCATAAAATCCAAATAAAGAAGTTGAAAACAAACTAATTTTGGTGGAAATCACTAAAAATCCACTTTGAATACTTGAAATCCTTCAATTTGTGGAGTATGGAAGAAGCAAAATCCTTGGCTCCACAACAATGGAGGTTCGACCAAGGAGGAAGATGAAGATGGTGAAAATGGCTTTTTATTTTTTATTTTTGTTCTTTCATCTTTATTTATAACCATATATATATATTAAAATAATTTAATAATTATTTATTTATTTATTTATTTAATAAATTAAAAGTCCAAAATCCCTCTTCCATTAAAAAATAATTTATTTTTAAATTATTTTATAAATTTTGAATTTCTAAGATTTAATTACTAAAATACTCTTTTACTTTGATTTTTCTTTTAAAAAGTATTGACTTTTATATGTTGTATATATTTTACATATTTATCGCATATATATTCCACTTTTTCATTTAAAATCTCTTCATTTTTCATTTAAAATCATTATTTTAATTTATTCATTTAAATTATAATTTATTTTATTAAATTTTTAAAAATTAAAAATTTTTAAAAATTTGGGATATTATATATATGCCCAAGTAATGTATATCTTATATACACATCAAATGTACCTTATATGTGTATTAAATATATTAAGTGTGTAATGTATTAATCCAACATATACAATTAATATACCATAGGTATACGTTATATATACTCTAGATATATATATTGAGTATATACAACTTTTATATCTTCAATTATTTATTTAATTTCTCCAAAATCACGGATGTGACAATATATATTTAATATATTTAAATACTCATATGCACATATAATGTGTATCTCATATACACATCAAACATACCTTATATGTATTATATATTATATTTTATTATATTCTTAATTATTTATTTATTTATTTAATAAAAATCATAAATTACATCTTCCATTCTTATATAATTTATATTTAAATTATTTAAATAATTTTAATTTTCAAAGTATATTTATAAAAATGTCATTTGACCTTTGACCTTTGACCTTTGACCTTTGACTTTTAAAGTGTTGACTTTTAGTTGACTTTATATATATTATGTATATTTCATTATATTTCATATATACATCCTATATTCTCACTTCTAAACCTTACATTTCTCATTTAAATAATTTAAATAATTTATTCAATTTAATTTTAATTTATTTTATTTAATTTTTAAAAATTAGGGATATTCCATTTGATTTTTTCTAGATGATATTATTATTATTTTGGATGTTATATTATATGATGCGTTTCTTTAAATCTGTTCTATTTTTCATTTATTATTTTTCATTTTAATGATGATTACTATTAATTCTTAGCTTAATTTTATTTCTTATAGCTTGATTGTGATGGTTTCTTATCCTTCCTTCTGATTAAGACAAAAAGGGTATGAAAATATTGTTGTCGTTGTGAATGTTGAAATTGTTATAACTTATAAAAGTTTTGATTAATGAAAATGGCTATGGGAAAAGAATCTCACATCATGAATGAATGAAAAGAAAGAAGTGCATTGAGGGTGTCCAAATCAAAATGGCTTAGGTAATTTTTTCAAGTAGTCCAATTATGAAAAATTCCAACTCTAAAAGCAAGTCCAATGGTGCAAAGTAGCCTAATACTCCAACAATAAATCTACAAATCACATGCTAGAGCACCAATAACGATTTCTCACAAGGCCAAGACAATTTCCTAAAATAGGCACAATAATGGAATATGGACATTTTGGTCATATATTTCGAAGGGAAAAAAAACATTTATTGGCCTGTCTTAAATAGATTTGGGTGGTTTTAGAGAGAAGCAATCCTAAATTCATATGCAATATGGAAAATGATCTTAAAAAAAGACCTAAATGCAATTCTTCTTTAAGAGGAGATACCATGGCTGCAAAAATCTAGAGCATAATGGATTGTTAATGGAGATTGCAACATAACCTTTTACCATTAGAAGACTATGGTTAAAAGAAGAAAGAATAAGATCCACACCTTACAGATTCAAGATGGATCACGGTCCTTATATTTGAAATTTTTTGAGGACTATGTCATTAGTTATTTTGAGCATTTATACTTAGCCAATGATGGTCCAAGACTAACTTTAATCTCTTTGGCTTGTTTCCTATTTTATGTAGTTCTTCTCGTTAAAGATTAGAGGGTCTTGTGTCTGTCGAGGAGGTAAGAGCTATTATTTTTCAAATGGGCTTGCTCAAAGGTCCTAGTCCTAATAGGCTTCCTCCCATATTCTTTCAAAAGAAATGGAGTATTGTTAGGAAATCTATTGACAATTTAGTTAGAAGTTTTTTTTGAAGGGGGAGACTTATCAAAGAGTCTCAATGATACTTTAGTTGTTCTTATTCCTAAAAAGGATCATCCTAAGCCCATTTCTCATTTTTGTCCTATCAGTCTATGTAATGTGGGTTATAAGATCATTACTAAAGTGACTGCTAATAAAGTTAAAGGGATTCTTTCAGAACTTATTAGCCCAACCTAGACTAGTTTCATTTCGAGGAGAAATATTACGGATAATATTATTATAGCCTAAGGTTATTCACTCTATGAAGAAGAAGGTGGGCAAGATGGATGGATGATTATTAAAGTTTATTTAGAGAAGGCTTATGATAGAATGGACTGAGATTTTGTCTTGGAAACCTTAAAAGATCTAGGTTTTCCTTTAACTCTCATTTCAACCATTATGAAGTGTATCTCCACTCCAAGCATGAAATTATAGTGGAATGGCACAATATCTAGGGAATTTATTCCTAAAACATGGCCTCCTCCAAGGAGATTCCCTGTCACCCTATATCTTTGTGTTATGTATGGAATGCTTATTTGAACTCATTGAATAAGAAGTAGGATGGGGTAGATTGATTCCTATTAAGATAAGTCTAAGAGGACTGCCACTGTCTCATTTTTTTTAGTTGATGACCTAATTCTTTTGGCCAAAGCTAGTATGGAACAAGCTAGGGTGGTTAAGGAGGTGTTGTATAAATTTTATGCTTGTTTAGTTCAAAAAGTGTAGAGAAAATAGTAGAGAAAATATAACTTTTTTTCTTAAAAGATATGAAAGGAGCAAGCATTGGTGAGATTAAGAGAGAGCTTGGGTTTCCTCTGACTGCGGACTTAAGGAAGTATCTAGGGATGTTGTTGCTTTATTACATGATAACTGTAATACCCTTATACCCTATATACATATAATACATGCACCACGTATATGTAAAATACGTACACAGAATATAAAAATGCTTTTGTTTCAATTTTTATAAAATTCCACCAAAATTTTAATAAAATAATTTATTCCGTAAAACATAATTTAATAAGTAAATAAACATATTCTTAAGTAATTAATTATAAAAAATATGAATTTTAAAGAAATGTCTCTGAAAAAAATTTGCTAGAGTTTTGTCTGTATTTTTATATTTCCCAAAATCACAAATCAACCTGCAAATAAAAGTCACACTCCCAAACCTTTGTTTAGTCATGCATTTCTCCAAAAGTGCCCAAAAGCTCATAATTCATCCAACATTATAATATACAAATATATATATATATATATTCAAATTATCTAAATAGTTAATTTACATCAACAAACTTTAAAATTCATAACATTAGTACAAGTTATCATATTTTATGCACATAAATAAGTACATTATAGAAATATATACATGATATGTTGGCTATCGTGTCTAGTGGTAGATGCAACTTCGAGTACAATAATAAAAATTTAGACCAAAGTATGTACCACTAGACTTATTAGCAAAACCCTCTGGAGCCTCTGGATCTACCATCTCACCTGTACGATGAAATTTAATCATGCTAAGCTAAAAGTCTAGCAGTACATACTTTGGTACTAAAAATAACATTTTATATATAATACTATAAAATGTACTATGCTCCAATGTCAAGTAACATACAAGAAATGTTATCAACATATCAATCATCCATACACATTGGGCCCACAAGTCCTTATATATTAGTCTAGTTCTAGAAATATTATTTTGGTTCATCTCAATTATTATGACACTACCGTATCTCGTCCGAAGGCATAATAATATCAGTGACACCAATATGCCTCACCCGAAGGTGTAATAATATCTAATAATAATTCCCCGGAACAAGACTCTATATAAGGTAAACATGCAATTACATTTCTCATATTCTATTTTTCTCTTGTTTTTTCCAATTTTCCCTCATAACAACACATATATTACAAGTGTGGCTAACTTACACATTTTAATGCATAATTTGTACTTTCCACAATTTACACATATCATCTTTTTTAGCCATTCTTAAATGACTTATCATATCATATTAAACATTGTTATTTTAAATAATGCCTAACACACACATTCATCAAAACTCAAGTAACACAACATATTCACTATATGCATTATGTTATGCTTAAAACCAATGCAATAAATTAAAATAAGCATCAAAGTATGTACAAACCTCTGAAATGCAATAATAGAAGCCAAAACTCCACTCTACTCCAAATTCTTCTATTGCCCTTCACCACCAAGTTGTGAGACTTTGGTTCTACTCACTTTATAATCAAAATGTTAGTATATACAATCATTTAGAATCATATTTTTAAGGTATTTTAACTATTAAACATCAATTAAACATCATTCCCACCAACTTTCAAATTTTTCCCTAACTCTCTTCAATTTTGGAAAATCATTCCATCCCGTTCCAAATTGCATTTTAAGTTCATTTTCACCATTAGAATCATTTTATAACATGTTTTAAACAATTAAACACAATTTATATCCATTATTTAACAAATTTCTCTCAAAACCCTAATTACCTCAATAACTCATTCAAACTTCTACTAAACCTAAGCAAATCAACTATTTAACTATAAACTCCTTATCTCCGCATCAAATTGACACCATTTATACCCATTTAGCAAATTATCTCATCTCCCATCAAATTTCCAATTCTTACATAATTATAAATTTCAATGAAACTTCAAAATTCCAAAAGAATACTTACTAGTTAGTGTGAAAACTACCACAACTCACTTCAATCCTTTGAAATCCTTCCAAATTTTGGCGTTAGTGATGATGGAAGCTCCTTTCCTCATCCAACAATGGTGGTCGAACTCTCTTGAAGTAGAAAAAGATTAATAGCTTTTAATTTGACTTTGATTTTTCCTTTTCATTTTAATCATATATATATTTTTTAATTATTTTAATTATTTAATTATTTATTTATTTTTAAATCCTAATTTTCATCTTCCATTCAAAATTATTTTTATTTTTTTAACTTTTTAACCTTTTACTATTCACCTTTTGACTTTTACATTTTACCAATTGATTTTATATGTTATATATATATATATATTTATATCTCACATATATATTTGACATTTTCTCACTTCCAACGATTTATTTATCTCCAAATTATTTAATTTAATTTATATTTTAGTGAAAATACGGATGTTACAATAACCAACTAGACCTACCAGGGGATTTTAGACAAGGCAACTAACCAGTTCAACAATTGGTAGGCTTTGTCCCTCTCATCGGTGGGATGCACAACACTTATTCAATCTTCCATTCTTTTAATGCCCATTTTTGCTATGAAGACAACTATTTTACCCAAGACATTGTGCCTTAATATAGAAAAAGGTTGTTGAAGTTTCTTATGGGGACATAACACAGAGGTGCAAGGGAGTATCTCTTGTTTGTTGGCTGGATGTTTGCCTTCCAGAGGCTAAAGGTGGGCTTGGCTTGAAGAACTTACATGCCACTAACTTAGTGCTTTTAACTAAGTTAGTGTAGGAAATGTTGTTGGAAAAGGATAAACTATGGATCTAGGTTCTTTGTGATAAGTATAAAACAAGCCTTAATAGGGATCCTCACTCGAATCATGTTAAGGGGAGTTCCCAGTGTTAGAGGGCTTTAGCTTTGGTTTGGCCGGAGGATATAAAAGGAAGTAGAAAAGTTTTGGACTAATCTTTGGCTAATGAAAGATATATGTTTAATAAATTCTCCAACCATATCAGTTTTGGAGGATTCTCTATCACGTTCAAAGGGTAGTTTTGCTGTTAAGGATGGAGGTTGGAAGTGGGACATGTTCGAAGATTTTTTACCTAACTCTACTCTCTTGACCCTAGCTTCTTATTCAAGCCCTGCTCCTTCCAAGGAGGATGACAAGAGGTTTTAGGCACATACACATAATGGATGATTTAACTTAAAGTTTGGTTATGAGCAAATCATGAATCTACAAGTTAGAGGGGTGGATCATGAGTGAACATACATTTAGAAATAGTAGAGTCCATAAAGAATCCAGACATTTCTATGGTCAATTGCTGACAAATGAGGAACATGAGAGACGATACCTTTCATCTTCATTCGGGCGCTCTCACTTTGAGGGGGCAAAAAGAGTCAATTCTTCATGTATTAATTGGTTGCTTGAGGGCTATAATCATTTGGAATATTTTGATTCTAAGAATTGTTAGAGATAGGTTCTTCGCGATAAATTTGAAAACATGGATTATCTTTAATCATTTAAATTCTTTCCATTTGCAGGGAGATCCAAATTGACCTACAATGTTTGGAGTCACTCGATGGTCTTTGTGGAATTGGTGGAATGAGGACATCTTTAGTTTGACATTAGGCCAACGAGGTAGCAAAAATAGTGAGCTTAGAAGAAGAGCAAGGGAGATCAGCCTAGCTTGGAGTTTAGAGAAGGATATCAATAAGAAGAATCAATAGTACAAGGAGATTAATGTGTCATAGACAACTCCTCCTCGGGGCACTTTCAAAGTCAACATTGACAGTTCATAGCCATATAGTAATGGACAAGCTTTCATTAGAGGAATCCTACGAGACTCTTTAGGAAAGTGTCATGAAGGATTTATGATGAACATTGTATATAGTTCTATCACACGAGCTGAACTTTAGGGTATAATCTAGAGTATAAGGCTAACATGGGATCTTTGAGTGTCCAAACTTATTGTAGAGCCGGATAATACTTGTGCTTGTGAGTTGATCAGGAAATATATGGGACAAGCACATGCACACATGGTGTTAGTTGCTGATATCCATGAATTTCCTGTGTGGCCTTGGGAAGTTGATGCAATTCACATATATAGGGAAGCCTACTTCATTGCTGATGTGCTAGCTAAGGAAACATTCTGGTTTCCCATTAGTTTGCATAGGATTTCGACACCAACATCTATTGTTCAACAATGGCTCCTGCATGACTTGTGTAACACCCTTATACCCTATATACGTACAATACATATTTCTAGCATATGTAAAATACGCATATACGGTACAAAAATGTCACAGACCGATTTACTAATTTTTTTTTACATTTCCAATTTAAAATTTCAAATTCTAAATATATAAAATTTAAATAGAATATAAATATTATTTACTTGTTAAAAGAACCCAAAATAAATAATATATATAAAAATCTCTGGGAAAAATTCACCAGAGTTTTGTCTGAATTTTGGATATCCCAAAATTTAGCAATTACTCAACCTGCAAAAAGAAAATACTCCCAAATAATTTCCAACCACCATCTCAACTATACTTCTCAATTTCACCAAGTTTCTCAAACCTTTATAAATATAGATATATATAATTTAAAACACACTTACTCTCTCATTTCAAATACATTGACCCAAACATTCTTTATAATATACAATACATAAAATTCAAAACATAATATATTATGCATAAAACTCAAAATGTATAATAACATAAAAATATATACATATTGCTGGCAGTGTTTCTGATCTCGATAGCAACTCTACAAGCTCAACTACAAGTCTAGACCCGACCTGGTCTAGAAGAACTCTCTGGCTCAACTGGGTCTAGCCTGTCACCTGCGCGATGGAAACAATCACGCTAAGCCGAAGCCTAGTAGTACAAACTTTGATAATAACAATATAACTCAATGCAATACTAAATGCATAATGCATATAGATGTCACATCAATCCACTTTCTTATATATTTTTTAAATATTTCATAAGCACAACTCATAACATTATATTACTCAATTGTATCATAATTCATAATTCACATTAAAACAAAGATAAGCATGGGCCCAAAAAGGATCTAATATGCTATTCAAATTTCAGAGTTACTGCTTTAGTCCATAATGTCACCATGTGTCTAGCCCCTTAGGCAATATATATATCCATGGATAATGTAACAGCCCCAGTCTCTTGGACCTCAACCCGGCTAGATCCTTAGGCCCCAGTATCTTGGTCCTCAATCCGGCTAGACTGTTACAGTTTTTGAGACTTATAACCCAGTCTTTTCACCCCAAAAACATCATATTTATCAGCTGGCTTGGCTTACGACCCAGTCTTTTCACCATTCCAGCGTATAGCCCGTAGGCAATCATAGGAATGCCGCCAAACCCAGAACTCTGAAAATTGAATAACATACAATTTATTCATATTTCTCATTATTAATCTCTTTCTCATTTTTACATATTCAATCTAGGCACATTGCCTTATTTTCACATTTTTTTCTCACTTTTCTCATTTTTCACATCTTTCTCATTTTTCTCACTTTTCTCATTTTTATCAATATCAATTCATTTCATTATTACACATATCTCATTTTTGTATTCACAACACATTACCCAATTACTTTGGGTATTTTCATATAATATGCATATTTCATATGTTACACAAATTAGCCATTATCAATGGCTTTTCACAATGCATTTAACACATATATGACATTACAAATGTCATAGCATATTATTCATACACAATCAATGAACCAAGTAGCTTAACACAGTTTTCAACAAAAATGTGTTAAGTCCAAATGTTATGCAAATATAGACATTATATTCAAAGTTTGTACATACCTCCACTAGCAACCCAAAGCAAGCTAAAAACAACCTTCAATCCAATCTTTCTAACTTGCCTTCACCACTTGGATGAAGCAAATCAATCTCCCTCAATGCCTAAACCAAATGTGATAGCAAATAATCATTTAGTATCACATTTAATGACATTTCCAACATTAAATCATAATTACACAACACTCCTACAAATTTCCAAAAATTTAGCCTTTCCTTACTTCAACATTGAAATTTCACTCTACTACAATTAAATTAGTATTTTAAGTTTATTTATATTATTAAAAAATATATTTTAATACATTTAAATCATTTACATTATAAAAATATACTCTTATACACAAAATCTAAAAAATGGCATAACCTTCCCCCATTGAAGGTTTTCCATTCCAACACAATCCATTACTCATTCCAAGCTTATATTCATCACTTTGAACACTAAACAACAAGCTTAAACAAATAAAATCACACGATTCAACCATTTTGGAAAATCACTTTTTCAAAATCCTAAATCTCCACTTCCATTCTCAAACTCCAACCCAACACCACCAAATCCAATATTTGACTTTAAAATACTTGTTTATGAATCAAAACAACTCATTTGGAAACAATTTGCACAATTAAAGTTCATGTTTTCAAAACCCCAAAAATCAATAACCCTAAATTCTCTCTCTTCACAATTCTTTAACCAAACTTCATCATCACTTCAATCTAACTTTAGAATCATTGTTAACTACCCAAAATAACATCATACACACTAACTCCAACAATTATAACATCCTACATAAAAATTCAAATTCTCACATAATCTAAAATTTCAAGGAATTCAAAGAAAAGAGATGAAAACTTACTAATTTTGGTGGAAATCACCAAAAATTCACTTGAAACTTGTTAATTTCTTCAATATATGGAGTATGGAAGAAGCAAAATCCTTGGTCTTCAAACTTCCATGGAAGCCACGTTCTTGAGAAGAAGAAGAAGACTTTTAATATTCTTTCATTTTCATCTTTTTTTAACCACACATATATATATTAAAATAATTTAATATTTAATTATTTAATTATTTTTTTAATAAATTAAAAGTCCTAATTTCCCTCTTCCATTCAAAATTAATTTATTTTTAAATTATTTTATTAATTTTGAATTTATAAGATTTAATTACCAAAATACCATTTTCTTTTAAAAAGTGTTAACTTTTATATATGTTATATATATTTTGCATATATATCACATATATATTCCACTTTTTCATTTAAAATCCCTTCATTTTTCATTTAAAACCATTAATTTAATTTATCCTTTTAAATTATAATTTATTTTATCTAATTTTTTAAAAATTAGAAATTTTTAAAAAATTTTGGATGTTACAACTTATGTGGGGTAGCTCATAGAGATATAACCCCAGTGCCTCATTCCTAAGTTTGTATTTTTCTTCCATTATAACAATGACTAGAGTGGTGGTGATTGCATTTTCTCTATCTGCTCTATTTCAATTGTTTCTTAATTTTTTTTCATTACTTTTTTATTTAGTATAAGTGGAAAAGTTAAACTAAAATGAGGAATAGTTTAATATTTTTGCATATTATTAATAAATTTTTGGACAGAAAAACTAGGATTCATCACAATGAAAACAACAAAGTTGGTTTCTAATTTAATATTGAGATAGACATCCACCATGTCATTCAGTGCAAACATAGCAGAAATATAGTAATTCATCATTTGAGATTTATGGTAATGTCACAAAACAAAAATAATCTATTAAGATAAAATTTTAAACAATAGTTAAACAAAATAGTCTCAAACTATAAAAGTACCCCCACGATATTACTTGTGTTAAAAATTATAAAAATTTCATATAAGTTGTTTGAATTTCAATATTAGGTTTTATAATTTCAATAGATTTTTATTTTTTTAAGAGAAAATTATTGACTTTAAACAATATGACAATAATTAATCATTTAATACCATGAAAATATCTGTGCAAGGATTGTAATCACAAAAGGAGATGAAACTATTTAATAATGACTTAATTTTTTTTACTATTTTCATTTTCTTTCTAAATACTTTAACCCCTCAATTTCTTTTCTTTTGAAGATTTAAAAGGAAATAGTTAAACTATTAGTACTTAAATTCTTTTCATATTTAAAAATTTATATTGATAATTTATAAGTTTAATGGTTATCTTAAACTTTGGGACTTTTTGCAATTATTGTCTATTTATATAAATTTAATGATTTTAGCTATATAAAAAAAAAGTTTTACCCATGGTCAATCTATATTTAGCTAGTTGGTTGTCCTATATGAAAATATAATTTGTTACCCATGATTCGTTAATAGTTAACAATAGTATTAGTAGTTAAATAATAATGTTGTAGTTTTAACTATACATTATTGTAAATACAAATTTCTTTTAATTAAATTATAAATGTTTAAATTTATAGGATTATACTAATAAAAATATGTGATTTAGTTGAATGTTTATCGTTATAATTGTGCAATCTTCATAAATCTAGATTATTTATTGATATTTTGATAATTCATATCAATAAATATATATCAAGTAATAAAATAATTATTCTTAGCTAAAAAAATGATTAATTATTGAAAATTTAATTTAATTTTTTTATTTGAAATTTATAATTTTAATTTATTTTACAATTATTTAAAGGATTTTAATTTGAAAAGTGAAATTTGATTTTTTAAGTAATATATAAAGAAATAATAATAATAATATTTTAAAAATATGATGCGTGAGAAGATTATAGAGAGACACTTGGCAGAATACGGTGTGAGTGACTATAGATTTAGTATAATGAGAAATTCTATTATGAATCTGGATTCATATCTCCATGTATAGATCCGATTAATCACAATATGTTATTTAAATTATAATATTAAAAAATTTAATTTAATTAATTTTTATTTTTTAAATAATGTATTATGATTGGTTGGGTATATCCGTGGGGACATAAACCCAATTGAGGATAGAATTTTCCTAGTATAATATATAGCTAACATAAATAAATGATAATTTCTATTTGAATCTGTTAATTAGTTCAATTCTTCAAGTAAATCAATTTCATAAAAAATTTGTATTCAATTCAAAAGGTAAAATGCTTAGACTTTACCATAAAAATTAGAGCCACCATGATTGTTACAACTGCATGTATGGTTCATTATTTTTCCTTCTTCTGTTCACAATAAAAAGATTGACATCCCTCATTGTGCTACCTTTGAAATTCATAAAATTTTCATACCCCTCATATATGAAACAACAGTCAGTCATCGCCATCAGACATATTAATGGTAGTTTATGAAAGTATCTTCCAAAAGGAATTGCTCAAAGTTTGTTTATTTAGAGTTAGTGTTGGCTTCGTATTATCATATAAAGTAATTTACAGATTATCCATGGTTTTACATCCAAGAGATGGAAATCCTAGCTTTTAAAGTAACTAATGTCACATATTATACCCAAAAGTTCAGTAAGAGATTTTAAAATGCCATCCTACTGGTTTTTTCGCTCACCAAACAATTTTTTAACGGTTGAATTTCCATCTGCTGAGCACTAGCTTTCAAAGGTCAATCCAAAAAACCCACTTAAATACAGTGCAAAACAAGTTGAGATCATAAATTTTATAGAATCCTGATGCATAAACTCGTTTGAACAAATGCTCAAGTACCAGAAATGAGCAAAATTTTCCAATGAAATCTCCTTTATTTTCTAGTTTAACTTCGAAAATTTAAAAAAGAAGAGGTAAATGAGAAAGTTCGGGTATCACTAGAGATATATAATCCATCTGTTCAGTCATTTTCCAGATTTTAATCGAAGAGAGATTGCTAAGATCTATCAGCAAATGCAAGAAATTATAATCTAATATGTATGCATTTAAGTTTTATAATATGAACTTTTAACTGCTCAAGGCTTCAAAGAATAAGATTTGAGAGAAAAAGCATGGAATAAATAATTTTCCTTAGATTACTATAAAATACATGTCATGTCTATCATCCTCCTATTGACTTCAAGGTACATCAACAACTCTTACCTAGATTCTAATCAGAATCTAAATCAGCATCCACAATATCCGGTGCAGAATCTGCTGACAAGTCATTATCAGATTCATAAGCAAATGCTGTGCCTTTCAGAGCATCCGATGATTTGTAAGCATAAGCCTCAACTGATGCCATTTCCTTCCCTGTTGAAGGTAATGCACCCGCTACTGAAGCAAATTTGTTAACCCTATTTCACTAACTTTAGAAATGTCCGTGGCATTTGGAACTGTGGCACCTTTAGAAGATGCAAGTTCTTGATATTGCACCATTGATTCTTGAAATTGCTGTGATTTGACTATCATTTCATCACCAGCTCGTCCCATCTCTACATCTGCAATAGCTATTTTTGGTTCCTGCTCACTATGCCTGGGACTTCTTACAACCAATGAACATGCCACAGACATCTTTTCTTTCTGTTGAACTCCCCAGTTTTCAGTGTTTGTATTTTTACCTGGGCCATCTGCTGGAGCTTCAATTTCATTGCTACCACCTAACCAGCTTCCATACAGATCATCATCTGAATCAGAAGATCCATGTCCTATTTCCTGCATTCCACTTGAAAATGGGTTGCTAGGCTTCTCACCAACAGAGTACAGAGACTGTGGGAATCTACAGTTAACTTCATGAGAACTATTTGTAGAGGGCAAATCTGCTAGTGGTAGAGTCCGGGGATGTATAAGCACCTCCAAGGCTAAGAGTGCATATGAACAGAATTCAGAAAGTTTTGTTCCAGTCTCTTGCCTGCCTGCAGAATTGAATTCCAAATGGTTTGACCAACAGATTATACAGCAAATGTAAAAACAAATTAAATAGTTAATTTAACATGACTGCTGCATTTATTTACCTCTACCGAAAAGCTCAAGACTCGGGGCTAAATGTGGAGGACACATGCGAGATGGCGAAAGGAGAGATGCCAGAAGTGCATGGAAAGTTGCAAGCTGTAAATCTGCATATGTTGAAGTGGGTCTGCTGGGCAAGAAAATGATCCTATCCTCGTTAGCCCATCCCCCTTTATAAGAATCTGTTGCCATTGTTATTAAAAGATTATCAACTTTTGATCTCCAGGACTCTGATCTCAAAGCACCGCCCTGTCAAGAGTTTTATGTATCCAGATCAAATCAACAATGGACAGAGGAAACAGATCCATCCTGCTATCCCTAACTTTTTTGGATTAAGACTCAGTTGAGATTAGCAGAACAGATCATACTGCTAACTCGTTAGGATTAAGGCTCAGTTTTGATTAGCAGAACTGACAAAATCAACAATGGAAACAAAGAATCAAAAGCAGAAGTCTCTACATGACAATCAGTATTAGCTCTGTACATCGGAAAGTGATTGAGTTATAACAAAATTCATTTTCACATGAAAAACAAAAAAAAATGGTATTAGAACAACAACTTCAAAGTTAAATTCGCAAAAGGTATCATTAACTGTTCCTGTTTACACATGAAAATCCACAAGAAAAAGTACAAGTTAAATAAAGTTTCCAAGAACATCTGATCATCCATCCTGAGAGTTGGAGACTCAAAACTTAATTTATTTTTTGGTCAATTTACCCAGAAATAAGACCACAAATTTTGCCCCTCTTTAGTGTAAAGTTTATCTCCTAATGACAATTGTATACTCATAAGTCCCACAGTCATCCAGCATTATGAGAATACAGAAGAGATATCTGAATCAAAATTTTCAGAATCTAGAAATGATCACATTTCATCCCACTTAACATACAACAACAACAACAAAGCCTAAATCCTAAGTCAATTGTGGTCAGCAATATGAATTCTTCTTTTCCACTCAATACGATTTAAGGTTATCTATTCTGATAGATGTAACATCATAAGATCATTTTGGACCACCTTTGACCAAGTTAGGTTAAGCCTACATTTATCTCTCTTAGCTATATCTATTCTAACTTGTTCGGTTTTTTTAACCGGGGCATTCCTAGGTCTTCGTTCCACATGGCCAAACCATCTCAATTTATGCTCTCTTATTTTATTCTCAATAGGTGTTACCCCCACTTTTTCTCTAATGCACTCATTGTAGATTCTATCCATCCTAGTATGACCACACATCCATTTTATCATTCTCATTTCCGCAACATGCATTTTACTCATGTGTTGTCCTTTTACAGCCCAACACTCACTACCATACATCATCGCAGACCATATTACAGTGCGGTAAAATTTTCTTTTTAATTTAATTAGTATCTTTCGATCACATAGAACTCCTATAGCACCCCTCCACTTCATCCAATCAGCTTTAATCCTATGATTTACATCTTCTTCACAACCCTTAACTTCTTGAAGAATAGAGCCAAGGTATCTAAAATAAAAACTATGAGGTACTGCTATTCCGTCTAAAATAATTTTGCCTCTTTCTCTATTCTCGCTATTAAATCTACAATGCATATACTCAGTCTTAGTCCTACTTAGCTTAAAACCCTTATGCAATAGCAGTTTAGAGAATTTTTGATATTTAATGTTTTGTTTTCCCAAAATACCTGCTCTCTGGTAAGTCATTATTGTCAATTTTTTTGTAAGTCACCAAGACCAGACAATGTCAGCTTAGGTAACCATATGTTTGAAGTATTCTTTGACCACTAGAGAGAAAGAGAGAGTAGCCAAAAAAAAATCTTTTACAGATAAAAGAGATAGATAATCTAAATATTTCTACATACCAACACTAATCTGAAAATTTCTACATACCAACATCAATGGATATGAGCAACATCTTTGTAATTGAGTAGATTTTTATCCTTAACTCTGATATTTTACATCTCTTGAAATACTCTTTAACAAGTCGCACAACATACGCAGCATGTGGCAGCAGTGACTGCAATTGAAAATAACATAATGGAAAATTTTTAAATAAATAAATTCTCCAAAGCATTAAGAAACAGAAAATGCAAAGCATATAGCAGTTTACCTGTGCATACCCTTTATGATTGAAGTAAGAAGTTCCAAACCATATGAATGCAGAACTGGAAGCTCAGTACAAATGAAGTCTTGTTCTGTTGCAATCACAAAGAGTGTCAATAATGAGCGAACAGGGACTGCCACCTATTATTTTTAATAATAGAGTCATCTGTATTGATACTTCAAAAATTTTAAACAGTAATTGATAAAATAAAAAATTGTTATTTCAGTTTTCTTATCTCAATTAAAATATCTGATAGTAATCCGCCAATCGTACAGCACTACCTGAGTAGGATAAGAAGTTGTAAGCATTGTGCAACATGCAAGCATCAATGTAGAGACACTTGATATCTTTGATCTCTTTCTTGCTCTTTCTGATGTCTCTTCCAACAAATTTTGACCCCATAAGGATGCTGGGGTAACTTCTCCTGGTGGAACCAATAATCTAACAGCTTCATCCCATTTAGTTTCTAGATCACATACAAATAAATTTATTACTTACTGTCCTTAAGCATCACCAGAACCAATATGGATTTAAAATTTACCTTCTTCAAGACCATGGAAGATTTCAGTCAGGTAACCATTTACCCATAATAAGATCTTTCGCATCATTGAGAGCCAGGTATCCTCATCTCCTCTTGATTTAGGAAGTAATACTAGACAGTAAGCAAGTTTCTGAATGTCGAAAGTCAAGCATAATAGAAATTAAGACTATGCTCATCTCAAACCCTTAGTTTGTGTTCCTAATTATAATCCACATACAGTTAAAGGGAACAGAAAGAGGCATGTCACCTTAAGCACATTCATACTGCATCTTCCTAACAAAATTTTTGATGCAATAACAGCTTCAACCTGCAGAATGTGTTGTCATCTTTATATCATGATGTATTAATCAACTAAATCAAATAATTCCACTGCAGGTGTCCAGTCAGTAACAAAAAAATCCCCACTAGCAAATTGAAACCATGGATGTTAAGGCTTTCTCTTCACCGTAATTAAACCACCAGAAAACAAAGTGTCATATGCTTTTGTCACTATGGTGTGTATAACAAGAAAGAATGCCAAATATATGTTAGCATGGAATGCAATATAGTGATGGTAGGCTTCCTCTAAAGTTCTCAAAATTTATAAAATAACCTGCACTACAAAATAATGTGAGAAGGCAACTCTGGGGACATGGTCCGCCAATGGACATGAAATTGAGAAGACATACCATTTCTGCTCCCCTATATCATTTGATCAACTCCTTAGCTTGCATTCTAATATTATATAACAAAACTCAGCATTATACAAGTCATATTTCTAGATAGACATTGAGTTCTAGCATCTGCTTTTAAACTATCATATTCTCCACCCAAAGCCAAGTGCCCAAGTCCCTTTTGGAAGTCAAGATATTACAAAAAGGTATTAAACAAATGCAACAAATACAAAAAATTGTTAAACCAATGCACAAAATGTCTAAGTTAGAAGATTAATTACCCAATTAATGCTCCTCCTTAAGTTCTTTACAAAATACTAGCACTTGTATACACATTATATATGAACATGCAAATGTACGTGCATGCTTGTACAAGTACATTTTGTGTATATAATATATGCGTGTGCAGATGCATATTGTATATGTAAAGGTATATGGCATATTATAGATAAAACATCATATTTGAGCCCACATATTCTAAGACCTTTATTATGATTTAAACCTGAATAACTGCAAACACCATAATAAGTGGTCACAAATTGCATTTCTGCAAATGTGAAAGAAAATTACTGAATTGAAATATCAATAGAGAGATATTGCAACATACATTGTCATAATGGCGATAAACAGAAGCTGGAAAGCAAATGATAACCGTACATAACAAATGAACTGCTCCCTCCAGCACACCTCACAACAAACTGATTATGAAACTGTAGGAGAGGGAAGACCACATAACAAATGAATAAAGAGCATCCATGCCAAAAGCACACCATGCCTTCACTAAAATAATATGCTAACAAGAATGATAGAAAGTGACAAGTATAGAAAACAGAATCCAGACCAAGGTCATGCAACTGTCACTGTGTTTCTGTGCATGTCTGTTTGTGTGTGTCAGGGTCTGAGAGAGAGAGAGACATAAGAATAATTAAATTTGAACTCTCATCACATGTGGATAGGCGAAATCACTGTTTCAATGTGATCGATGACGTACATTCAAGTAAGTCGCCATACTTCTCATTACTTGACATAGTGGATAAAAGAAAGAGGCTCAAAATTGGAGCCAAATAAAAATCTTTTACTCACTGACTTCCTAAGGCTCAACAAAAGGAAGGGGAAAAGATAGAAGGGATTTTCAGGATATACAAAATGACAAAAATAGTGATGACAGGAGAAAAATAAAGCCACGTTTATAGTTGAATGAATTAAAAGTCTATCAATTCAAAAAAAAAAGTAAATAAATTAAAAAGTCTATGTACCCATGCATTTTCTGAACTATCCTCTTGCAATAGCTTCAGAATGGGTTAAATAAGTTTCCCAGCATGGGAAGTTCCATCCTTCTTAACATTAGGAAATCCAGCTAACCTATTTCAGCAAAGACGGTAGCTTCACAATTAACAAAGTTATTTCAAGTATTGTGGAAAATGACTATGTTAAAGCAAGATCAACAGTCTCAAAATGTTAAACGATCTTATCTTGTTATCAGATCAGATACAGAAGTACAAGAAGCCACCTTTACAAACTGAGAATTTTGTGGTGGCTATTTAAAACACAGATGCCAAATTCGGTGTGAAGGGTTGAAACAAGAGAAATATACAAAGGCAAGGAAAACAAACTGAAACCATAGGTTAAGAAAAAAGGCAAAAATCTTTAAAAAAAAAATGCATGATATTTAGTAGCAATAATTTGCCATTGCAGAATTACTATAAAGAAACATGTGCTGCTCTTGTAGCTATTTCGTTTCACAGGGACCATAATTTGAGGGCTTCTAAAATTATTGAAAAACTATCAAATATTATAGAAAGAGGTAGACAAATGCACTCAGTGAGAATGATTGAAAGGGAATTCTTATACATATATACCATTTTTCTTTTACAAATTTTACGGATAATCTCCTTTCTAGATTTGTCACTAAAATAGCAATTTGCAGCAAAAAAAATGAAAGTATTTAATAATAAAACAAAAATAGCAATAAAAAATAAAGGTAAAATAAAAAAATTTTCAATTAGTTACATCACTCGAGAATAAAAACATAATGCACACTTAAAGAAAAAAAAAGTTAAATTCATACCCGAACATGTAATAGAAGCTTGTCAAACCAATCGACATATGATTCGAGAAAAAGACCAGAGCTACATTCTTGACAAGTCACACCCACAAACAGATTCCCACCCAACATTTATCTGGCTAGAACAGAATCATATATTCAGAAATAAGCACTAAATCAATCTCATAACAACATCAATTCACATAAAAAGCTCCAACAAATTCACATGTCAAAATCTAAAAACTGAAATTTAAATTTGGAAAAGTACCATTTAGAGCTTGAGACAAGCAAAAGTAATCTATTGACCCAATCATCTACGGCGGACTTCCACTTTCAATGAGCTTAGGTTCCACATAATCGGTGTAGGATTCTGATAAAAGCTTGAAATTGTGGATAGTGGAGAAAACCCTTGATAGCTTGGATGGATTACCCAATTGCTTCTTCTCATCTGGGATATCTTCCTTCAACAATGTACTGAGAATTCTAGGTTGTAACGCAACGTCGTACATATACTTCAAATTTTCCAAAGCTGCCATTGAGACACGGACGGAGACGTCTCAAGGTGATAAATAGAGAATGGTGTTAGACCGTTAGGGTTTAAGAAGGGCTTTTGTCTTTTTTTTTTTTTTTTGATAATACTTTTGTCATTTATTTGATTATCAGATTATGGACTGTCGTTTGTGGGCCACTGGCTCTGTCGTTTTATCAGGCCTACGTTAACGTCGTTTCATCGTCCCTATAATTTTAAAATTAGACCTTACTTGCTTATTGCCGGAGCTTTATTAATGCAATGGCCAATTGAACACTTTTTTTCTTTTTAGAACGATGTAACTACGTAATTATATATGGACTAATCTCGGTGAAGCTGCTCCAAAGATACGGCGAAGGAGGATTAGTTGAAGTGAAATAGGAGGTTGACTAGAGCTGTAATCGAGCCAAGCCAAACCGAATTTTAAAAACTCAAGCTCGGCTTATTATAAAATAATCGAGTTCGAGCTCGAGCCGAATCCGAACTTGTATCAAACCAGCTCATATATCATGTATCTCGAGTTTGAACTCGAACTTAATTTAAATAAGTTTAACGAGCTTAATAAACTTATTTTTATTTTTATTTTTTATTTACATTTTCTAAATTTTTATAAAAAATATACTAAAATTTATATTGAAAGATGAATAATATAATTATATATTAATATAAATAAAATATTATATTACTATAATTTATATTTTAATATAAATTACTAAGCTATTTTATATTGTATATTATTTAATTTATTTATCACATATACCATATATTAATAAATTATATAAATTAAGTTAGTCAAAAATTAATATATTCACATATATAGTTTAATATATATAAATTAAATTATATATATTTTTAATCCAATACACTAAACGAGCTGGCTTACAAGCTTAACTCACGAGCTTTTTAAATGAGTTAGCTCGCAAGCTAACGAACCAAGTATTTCATAGCTTGAGTTTGTCTCATTTAACAAATTAACAGTTCGAGCTCAAGCCTGAACGAGCTTCTATCGAGCCGAGATCCAAGTCAAGCTCGAATAGCTCGGCTCATTTACAGCCCGAAGGCTGATCATATCATATAATTCGGTTCAGCTAATTAAACACCCAATTTACCATAACACTTTAATTATAGATATGTTAACAACTAGACACTTAATTTTTAAAAAAAACTATTTAATGTTTATTTATTAAACTTGGATCAAATAAATATTTTTGTTAACGGTACTTCAGTTTGCTGTTAAATATTATTGGCAAATATGGGCTCCACATAGCCTCTAAACTCTAAGCTTATGTATTAAGAAATTTACATCTTGTACCTTATTTTGACACTTACTTTTCATTTACACGGGCCTGAAGATTTATTTTTTTCAACAATAAGATTTTCTCTTTCTTTTCAAATTTACTTAAAAACGTTGATTTTTTTTTCTTTTTGTAATTTTTGAAATTTTCATTTTTTAACATTTTATTTTATTTATATTTTTTTTGTCTAAAAAATTGTTTATGCTATATTTTTAATATACACAAAAAAAACATATACATAACATATATATATAACATATATAAAATACACACTTAACAATTCAAAATAAACCAACAACAAATCTACAATACATGCATAATATTTTTAATATTTTTTATTTTTTTATTTTTAAAATATCCACAAAATATTTATATACTATTCACCAACATTTAACATTTTTTACATAAAATATATATTATTTTAATAATAAAAATATAATATATATACAATATCTATAACACATCTATAACAACTACACTATATCTACAATACATAACAACACGTCTACATAACATATACATAATAAAATTATATATTTTAATATTTTTTTTCATGTGTATAAATATATAAAATTTGTATAAAAATAAATTTAATGATTTTTATTAATATATTTTTATATTTTATATTTTGTTTTTGTTTTTATTGTTATTTATTTTTATAATTAAAATTAAATTTTTTTAGTTTTTATAAAAAATTGTGATTTTTATATGATAAAAAATAATTTAAAATATTAACTGTTATTACTTTATTATAATTTTTTATTTAATAGTGAAGTTTAAAAATAAAAATTTAAAGTAAATTATTGATTGTATTGAGGAAAGATGTTTTTTTGAAAAAAAAAATTATTTTATTGAGAAATGAAATATTTTTAAAATTTTATACAAACTTTTTATAAAAGTGTAAATATTTTTAGCTTTTGTAATATTTTTATAATAAAAGTTATTTTTTAGTGTAGTTATGTAAATGTCCCTTGCATATGTCAGAAGTTCAATTAAATGCTTTAATTTTGGCCTTGGTAGTAAGTAGACACTTAAAACTTTTCTTTTAACCATTCAAACAATTTTTTTAACTATTATTTTTTTAAAGAAAAATAAAAAATAAAAAGTTATTAATTAATTAGAAATATTATTTATTTGAAAAATTAGAAAAACTTATATTTATTAACTAATAGTTGAATTTTATAAATTTTTTTATTTTTTTATACATTGGTCTTAAAAAATATTAGAATTTTGTTTCTTACTTCAATCGAAATTGCAATTATATTTTTATTTTTTCATACTTTAATATTTTTATTTGATAAAATATTTTTTATAATTTAAAATAGAACTAATTTTTGAAAAATAATTAAACTTTGCACATATTTTCAATTTTATCATGAACTTTTTTTTAGACAAATTGGCACATAATCTTAACTTTTTTTATTTTATCTTTTGACCGGATGATCACCGTTTGACTGAGGCTTGTGTTGATGTATCAGTTTGTCTTTAATTTTTTTTATTTTGAATTAATAATTAATGCGCATTAAACAATATTTATGCCTATTCCCATAAGAAATTTTTTTAATATATCACAATATAAATGACGGGCATCAAAATCGATGCTTCCGATCTTAACATCCGTTTTTGGTAAAAAAAGACTTAAACCTAAACACAATATCAATACTCTCGACTGATTAAAAAAAAATATAAAATTCTTTGCCTTAACCCTTGCATGGAAAAAGATGAGGAAAAGGGGAAAATATTGACAAGGAATCGCAAAGAAGAATAAGTGGTCCACTTTTGTTAGCCTTGTGTGTGTTTTGATTGCCTTCATGTGCATTGAAGTGGTTTCTTTAGCTTTTTCTATAATACTCTTATACCATATATACATATAATACATATATCAGATATATATAATATACGCATATACAGTATGAGAATGTCACAGTTTCCAGTCTTATCAATTTTTTTTATAAATTCAAGAAAATATTTTGCAACTTAAATATACTTATAAATAAATAAATAATATTCATTAATAATTTAAATGCTAAAAATACATAATTTAATAAAAAAATCTATGGAAAACTAGCCATCATTTTGTCCGTAATTCGGATAAATTCAAAAACAACATGCACACAACCTGTATAAAAATTTTACACTTCCAAAATATTACTAATTTCATTCATTCTCCAAACTCGCTACTTTATTATTATAGAATTAAAATCTCAACACTTTAAATTTTATCTATTAAAATCAAATATTGACGTAGATATATACACATTGCCATCTTAAATCTACACAAGTGTTATAAGTTAATTTACATAAACCAAAATGCTTAAATCTTAAATACATATGTATGCAAATGGCATCGTTGGTTTTGCGGCAGTCTAGATCACCACGCATCTATCACAGTCTGAGTTTCATTGATTGGCATGCTCTTACCTGTGCGATTTACATAGTCGCGCTAAGCTTTACAGCTTAGTGGTACATATCTTTAAATAATAAACATTATACATATACATTCTTACTTCTTATTTTCTACATGGTGTATATATATATCAATACTTCTTTATTTTTCAATCTCAACAATCAAATCTAGTACACATATGAACAATCTCATGACTTAATTATGATTAGGTCAACTTCGTCTCTAGACCCAATTTTTCTTAGGTCTATCAACATTGATATTTTTAATCACATATCATAATTCATCTTACCATCCAAACGTCATATTCCATTATCCACAGCATAATACACATACACAAGCATGGAATCAAATAAATTAATATATTATTTAAATCTCAGAGTTACCGTTTTAGTCAAAATTAACGCCAAGTGTCTAGCCCAGAGGTAAATCATATATCAGTGACGCCTAGCATCTAGCTCCGAAGGCAAAATCATGTATTAGTGACGCATAACGTCTAGCCCGAAAAGTAAATAATGAAGATAACCTCATAGGCATGCCGCCAAACACAGAACTCTGAAAAATTGAATAACATATTAGACACACAAATAATTCATATTTTCCATAATTAACTTTTTTTCTTATTTTCCCATAATCAACAAGGCAAATTGCCTCATTTTCTCATTTTTCTCATTCATATCAATGTCAATTCATATTAATTCATCATATCATCACAATGTATGACATTTTATATTACCATTTAAACATCATTAATTTTCATATTTCAAATGTTTGTAACATATTTCATCATCTTTCTAGCCACAACCACAATGTGACTTGTAAATCACATTTCTAGCATCTTTATCGCATTTTTTTTTTATAACTCTTGTGATCATGCTGACTATGATCACTATTACATGCCTCATAAGTTATCATATTACATATTCATTTATTTAGCATTCTTCTTCATCATTCTCATGTCATAATATATAATTACATTTCAATTAATTTTATCATTTTATATTCATATAATATTTGTATATTTCTCTAAAATCATGTAATATTACCATGTCTCAAACATTTGTAAAGTTCATCATTCTATTAATATACAAACATTAATTCATAATAATGTCACTTTAAAGAATATTGTTTATTCTTTAAAGTGAACCAAATGGTATTTTTTTCACTCCCCTGTTCATTTTCCATTAATTCTTATCCTTATAATTCTTTTTTCATAATTTTTCATATTTTTCAAGTGGTCATAATTTTGTATGATCACTTTATATTTACCATATTTTGGTTATTATTCACATATTCATCATTATTTCACTATCACATTACATAATTATGAATCACACTCACATTATGACTCATTAAACACACATTTTATCACACTTTTCAATATACACATCTTAGTCATACTACTACATCTAGGTTCCTATCATAATTTTTACATCTTCTTTCTCTTTTCATATAACATTGTTTATTTTTCTTAAATTATTTTTTTTATTTTTAGTATTTTCCGTATCTAATACATTATACACATAACTATTGAAATGTCTATTCTACAATAGCTCAATTTGCAAATCTTATGCAATTCATGTATAAACCTTAATTTTACATTTAGCAAATATCCAATTTAACATTATCACATAACTATACCATATTGCATAGACTATGTAATTTTCTAAATTTTCAAATACTTCACATAAGCAGCACCAAACCATATATAACAAATTTCAAGTAGATAAATATATGTACTAACCTTAATTTGTCAAATACCAAGCCTATTTTACTTTCTAATTCAAATTTTCACCAATGCCCTTCAATTCTTTAAATTTTGTAATTTTCCTTTGCTCAACCCTAAACCACATTACAAGTTCCAACATAGCATTAGCAATTCATTTTAATACATTTTAATCATTCATACACCATTTACATTAATTCTATATAACATTTCACCAAAACACTATTTTCACCATTACTACCTTATTCAAACTTCAACATATCAAGCTCATTTCCAACAGTTAACTATATAATCATCAATTATGCATTAAAATAACATTAAAACAATTCCCTTCCATAATTATAAAAATCTCTTTCAAAAATCTAATTTTCACATAATATAACTATTAACATTAACTTCACCAAAACCTATTCATATCACATTTTCAACTTTAAAATCATAATATTTATATTAAAACAATGCTAATTCATCTCATTAAAATAATTATCAACATCTATATTTGAAATTCTAATTTCACATAATAGGTCCATAACCCTAAATTTAGCCAAACTTTCTCATATTTAATTTTCAACCATAAAATGATCATACTTGTATTACAACAACATTAAATCACTTCATTACAATAATTATGAATATCTATACTAAAACCCCAATGTACACATATTTATACCAAAACCATATTTCCATCAACTTTGTTCTTTTCAAACAATCAACCATCAACTCATTATATACTCATCCTTCTAGCATCATTTCTATCTATTTTAACAATTTAACATCACTTTTTCTCTCTAGCAATTCCTAACATAAACTTAAAACTAAGAAATTAAAGCTTTACAGAAAGAAGACTTACTTGTTGCTTTAATCTTTCTTTAAAATTACCCAAAATCTTTTAGAATCTTTGTGAAGTTTGATGGATTGAAGAAAAAGAAAAGCTTTCCTTTCTTTATCTATGGTAGGCAACGTGTGATGAGAACAAGAAGAAATGGACTTTTATTTTTTTTTCTTTCTTTATCATTCACATGAATATATATATATATATGTATGTATATGTATATTTAATTAAGCAATTATTAATTTATTAAGACACTTTTAGTTTCTTCCTATCAAAATCATTTTAATTTTAATTTTAATTTTTTCTATTTTACTTTCTTTCTTTTCTCTTAACCATATATATAATATAAAATATAATAATAATATAATTTATTAATTTATTAATTATTAGAAAAACATAATTTTCCACTATCACCAAAAATTACTTTAATTTGAATTATTTAATTAAATAATTAAATATCGTACTTCTTTTAATTTCTACCAATTACTTTATTTCGTTCTTTGACTTTCTTTTCCTCATCCTCATCATCATCATCACCTTTTTCAACACTATTTTATACATTATATATATGTATTGTATATTCTATGTATATTTATATGTTTTATATATGTCATTTATATTTCAAACAATCAATATGCATATCTCTTAGATTTCTATCTTCTTTTGACTTTCTTTTGACTTTCTTTTTATTTATTTATTTACTCATTTATTGTCTTCCCTTCACTAATTATACATATATGTTTATATTTCATTTATATTTCAATTATATATATATGTATATGTATATGTCATATATATGTTACTTATATATTACATATACATTATCTATATGTTTATATAATATATTTATATTATGTATATATATAGTATATTTAATATTTATATATATTATGCGTGCCCTATGTACACATTAAGTATAATATAATATAATATAATATAATATAATATAATATAATATAATATAATATAATATAATATATATCCAACATACAATATATATTATGTATATACTATGTATACACTAGGTATACATTAAGTATATACAACATATATACCTCCAACTACTTGTTAATTTCTCCAAGATCATGGATATTACATTTTCATAATGGGAACCTATTTTAATATAAAATATTTATTGTGGTGTTGAATTGAAACGGGTTGGGTTTCTTTGAGTTATGTGATTATGTTAAGGGAATAAGTTACAATGTTGTACGGATGTTCTATAAATTAGGATTTGAACCTAGATGATGGTATACATGAGATAAAATCAGACAAAGAAGTGCTGAAGATGCTTAAATTCATTTGTAATGGGGCAATTAACATGTATGTTGAAGGAAATGTGATTGAAGAGGTTTTGGGTGATAATGAGGAGGGAGGTATTAGAGGAAGTAGTAGTCATGAGGAAGGAGAAAGTAGAGCTTTTACAGAAGTAGAGATTCATCAATCATAGACTTTTCATGAAAATTAAAGTGACTCTGATGATTCTGATTACTTTTCTATGGATGGAAGTGACACCGATGATGGACAATCGGAAGGGGATTTCTTCACAGATGATGATGAGAATGTAAATGATTGAAAATGTACTAAGAATTATAAGAAAGAAATAAGTGAATGATGAGCATTGTGATGGCATGAGTGGAGGTTACTATACTTCTTTCATTGAAACAACAAAGGAGAATTCACACTTTAAAGGTGGAGATGATGATGATGAAAGTTTTGAAAGTGAATATCATGATTCTAATGATGATGGGAGGTCAATAGCTAGTAGTGGGTCAGATTTGGATGAAGCTACCAGTAAGAGGAGAAAGAAGAAAAGGGTGCACATTGAGTATGATGCAAAATGTGATCATCAACAATTGCAATGTGTGACTAGTATGACCTTTGATGATGGTCATCAATGTAAGGATGCTATTTAGAAATGAGCAATTGTGAGTGGCTACAACATAAAGTTCAATAAACTTATGCAAATCATTAATTGAAGTGGTTTGTGAAGATGGATGTCCTTAGAGGTTATATATGAGCAAAGTACAAGGAGTTATAAATTATTATAATAAAGACTTTAAAAAATGCACACAAGTTCTTTAGGAAAGTGACTAATAGCTAAGGAGTACCTGCACAAGTTCAATCGGAACCCTGAATAGGATGTAGTGGAATTAGTAAATGAGGTCAAAGACAAGTATTATTTGAATGTAAGCAAAATCACATGTTATCTTGCAAGATGGAAAGGTTTGGATATGCTAAGAGGATCAATCAAAAATTACTATAAGAAGTTGCATACATGATTGAATCAATGAGTGTTGACCAATATGGGACTTATGAGTTTGATTTAAACACAAATATGTAGCTGAGAAAGGTGTTCTTCAAGAGATTCTTTTATGGGTATTATTGCATTGAAACTTGGTTTATTAAAGGGGTGTAGACCCATAATTGGATTTGATGGTTGTTTTCTAACAACCGTGATGGGTGGTGCTCTATTGTCAGCATGTGGCAAGAATGGGAACAATTAGATGTTCCCTATATATTAGGCAGTAGTTGAGTATGAAAATGAGTACAGTTGGCAAGGGTTCTTGTGCTACGTATTTGATTTCTTGGGGATTGGTGATGGTCTTAGGTGGACTCTCATGAGTGACCAATAAAAGGTAAATATATGCAGTTATTTTTTCTTCACAAGGACATAAAATAGAATCTTTAATTGATAAATTACTTTTATTACACTTTTCTATATGTAGGGATTTAAGAAGGTTATCATTCAATTGGCACCACGCAAGGAACAGAGGAATTGTGCAAGGCACATATACTCCAATTGGAAAAAGAAACACACCGATAAGAAGTTGAAGAAATTATTTTGGGGAGCTGTGAAAATCACATATGAGGCAAGGATGAATGCTATCTTGAATGAAATGAAATCTAAAAATGCCAATGCACATGAAGACTTCAATGCTCGCCTAAAAGTGACATGATTGATAACAATGTTTTAAAAACTTTTAATGGATGTATTCTTAAGGTAAGGTTGAAACCAGTTATTGAATTGCTTGATGACATTAGGACATCACTTATGGGGAGAATGCACACTAAGTTCACAATGATAATGGCATGTTCGGATAAAATCTGCCCTAGGATAAGAGAGATGATTGAAAAGAATAGTTTGAGTATACGGTATTGTATTGTCAAACCTTCAATAGGAGATAAATTCCAAGTCTCATGGTATGAGGATCGGTATACAGTTGATTTAAAGAAAAAGAGTTGTAGCTATTGGGAATGAAATTTAGTTGGCATTCCTTACACACATGCTTGTGCATGCATCAATTTTCAGAAGAGAGACATTGCTAATTTTGTTAATGATTATTATTCGACTACAACTTATCCAAAGACATATGAGCAAGGAATAAAACCCATCAATGGCGAACCAATGTGGCCACCAAGATAAAAGAGGAGAAGATCTACTGAGGAAGAGCAAAAAATCCTCAAAATTTGAGCAAAAAAGGTATAGATATGACATATTCTTTATGCCATCAAACAAGATATAACAAAAGAACATGTATTATGAAGGGGGTTTCGACTGTCCCTACACAAGTCTAGAGACATAATGATATCCAAGTTAGAAAATCCTTTATTTCTATGCCATTATATATTACTAGTCCCTATTTAGTGTATTATAGAAAATCCTCATCATATATGCTTTTACAGAGGAAATGAGGCAGGCCTTGGAAAGAACCACAACCAACAACTATGACAGCGTCAAATACACTAAATAAAAGGAGTTGATTTGCAATCAATCGAATTGATTCTGATAATGCTCAAAAGAAATCATATGAAAAGGAATTGAGGAAAACCAAATAAGATTATAGGGTTCGCTTCTCATATGGAACATGAAATATTTGCATGTGGTAATGCCATCTGAGCCTTAAATAGCATGTGCTTGTTTTAATGAGGTATGACTATTAGAACTTGTTATTTTTGTAGATGCTTGCTGAGAAGAGGGTTAAGTATTATAGAGCTTCAGAGAAAGCAAGCTCTTTAGTAGCCAAGGAAATCAAACTGAATATGTTCCCATTGATTTTATTCTCACCTAACTAGAAGTTTCCTTAACATAAGAGTAGATGTGCACTATCATATGAACATTTGTGTTTTTTTAATTATATTATAATTATAAGTGTGGATGTTATTTTGTTTCAAAATATGGATGCTAGTTTTGTTTAAATAATGGATGTTATTTTTTGCTTGAAATGAGAACTTAAATGGATATAGTAGTTATTTTTTACGCCCGTTAGTTTATCATGACGCCTGTTAAATTCGTAATTGCAGTTGTGATTGAATTTACTTTGATAAGCCTAATGAGTGGTTGCATTTTATGATGAGCATCATATTTATTTTACCAATTTGTCAATAACTTTTTGACGCTCGACTATTGTACATGACACCTATCACTATTTTGTTATAATGTGGCATAAGCTACATTGATGCTCATCATAGAAATTAACACATGTTGGATATAATTCTATTCTATAAGGTAATCTGATGGAAAATCCTAATGCTGGCGGTCTAAAATTGACACCCATAAAATGAAATGGACATTTTGGCATAAGCTAAACTAACGCACATTATAACTATTTAACACACGTTAATCGTAATTTCACTCTATAGGGTAATCTGATGGAAGATCCTAATGCTAATGGTTTAAAATCGATGCTAATAAAAAGAAATGGGCCTTTTGGTAGAAGCTAAATTAACATGCATTAGAATAATTGATGCACATCAACCATATTTTAGTCTCTAGGGTTAATTGATGGAAAATCTTAACACTGGTGGTCTAAAATTGATGCCCATTAAATGAAATAGGCATTTTGACAAAAGCTAAACTAACATGCATTATACATATTTGACACACGTCAATCGTATTTAGGTCTATAGGCTTTACTAATGGAAATGCTAGTAGTGTTAAATGGACATCCATCAAATGAAATGGGCATTTTGGAAGAAGTTAAATTAACACGCCTTAGAATAATTTATGCACATCAATCTTATTCCAGTCTCTAGGCTTAACTAATGAAAAATCTTAATGTTGGTGGTCTAAAATCGATTACCATCAAATGAAATGGGCATTTTGGCAGAAACTAAACTAATGCGCGTTATATGTATTTATTGTCCCAAGATGGCAATCAGGAGGTGGTGTGAATTGGTTGATTTGAAGAAATGATGTCAAGTTAAAATTTGAGACAACAAAAAAATTAAAATGAAAAGGGAATAGAGTAGAGAAGAGTAAACACAAAAAATTTATAATGGTTTGGATTACCTTAATTCTACATCCATTTCCTTAACAACTTGTTAATGTTTCACTAATCTTGAGTTTTTACAAGCTTAACTCTAACTTAGTATTTTTACAAGCTCACTTGGTTTGAGTATTATCCTTATAACCCTACAAGAGTTTTTCCAAGGCTTGCTCAAAAACCTAAGTGTTTCAAAGATAACACTCAACTTACAATGGTGTTAATGCTCACACCAAACACTCATCAATACCAATGTTAATTTTGACATACAGAATTGAAAGTAGTTTTCTTTGGCTATATCAATAACAATTACCCTCAAAATATGAAGTTTCTACTAGTATTTATAGCCTATAAGGTTCCAACTACAGGTTTGAAATGGTTCTTACATGTTTAGTTCTTGTATCCCACTTAAATTCTTGCGGAGACACTTTGTGCGATCATCTTGTTGCATGAGTGGTAGCACAATTCAAATTTTCTTCAATGGCTATCTCTAACGATAACTTTAAGTAGCCCGACAAGATCCTAATTTCCCATCCTACCATGTCTTGCAGTCGCACGTGCATTTGTGCAGTCGCATAATACATAGGTTATCTTCAAATTTATAATTCTTCTTCCATATGTCCAATTATCATTGATCCATTATGTTTGATGCTAAAGTTTAAATTTATTGGTGTAGTACGGTTGCACAAATGAAGTTTCTCACCACACAATACCACCTCTATCTCTTCTATGGCTTGGTGGAAGTTTTGGTTAAGTCTTGTACGGTCGCACAACATATGGGAAGATCACACAAGTGTTTGTGCTTCAATGCTCAACTGCACACTCTTGCCGCTATCACCTCTATGAGTTTTGAGATTTTTGTCAATTGTGTTATGTGGTCACTCGAACCCTTGGAGCGGTTGCACAATGGCTTGTGGTTAGTTATTGTTGAGTTAGAGACCGTGATCTCTTCTGTGCTTTAGAAAGTTTCTTTCCCTTGGCTGTTGTGTGATAGCTCAGTCTGTCGAGTAGTTGCACAGTGCCTAAAATTGAGTACTTGTAAAAATAAACTTGTTGAACTTATTAGTATATATCAATTTCATTGTCAATTATCAAAATATAGTTTAATTATCCGATAGTATTTGGCGCACGTCAATTGTATTTTGGTCTATAGGCCTAACTGATGGGAAATCTTAACGTCAGTGGTTTAAAATTGACACTTATCAAACGAAATAGGCATTTTGGCAGAAGCTAAATTAATGACTGTTAGAATAAATGACGCATGTTAATGGCATAATCAAAGTGATGTGTGACAGTTGTCACAACATTGATGCCCGTCAAGTTAAATTAACTGGCAGTAACTGCTTTAACTATATATTAGTTACCCAAGCATTTAAATTCAATCTAACCCTCATCATTTATATCAAACTAAATAGCTCTTGTTTTAAGTACTGCTATTCTGACTTATCCATCATAATTTCTCCTCCAAAATCAAATTAATCATGGGAAGAATGAAATCAGTCACACATAAAAAGCAATATGCCAAAGAAAATTGAAGCAATGAATAATGCTCAGAGGCTAGAGATGACAGACCACCAACAGAGTAGGGGATGGATGAAGAAAGACCACATCAAAGTCATTTGGGCATTCGATTTACAAATGAGGTACACAAAGAATGCTACAATGTGATTAGAACTCAAAAATTAATGAGTGGTAGGCCTTTCAATTTCAGTGCACTAACACAAATAGAAATATGAAAGAAAGTGCTAGATTTATGTAGTAAGTTCTTTGGTGAGTCCAATTTTACAAAAATATTTGGTAGCATATTTTTAAATCATAAGTGTAAATTCTTTGCATCCCTTAATGTTAGCACATTTGGAGAAATGACCTTTATGTTAAAGGGTTAACATCGGAAGTTGAGTATGAATGAGTTAGAAAGGTTATTTAAAATATCAAGTGATGGGTAATTTGTAGCACCAAACAAATGGAATCCATCTCCTGCTTAGAGTGATTTAGCCGGGGAGGAACATTATATGTCACAATTCTATAAGGTCACCCATTTGAAAAGTTTAGCAATGGTTGTGTTCCATAGATTCCTTACTTACTCCATTTTTGCCAAAGGAGATAATAGTGGAAATGTTAGCAAGCAAGAACTTTTTGCCCTTCATCAACTATACAAAGGAGAACACTTTAATTTTGTAAAGGCATTCGTAGAAGCTTTCAGGGAACATTTGCTAAAAATAAGGAAAAACTATTATAGGCATGTATGTTACTCGTATAGCAGCACATTTCAAATGCCTTATCGAAAGTGATTGTCAATATGAGGTCAAACTATTAGAAATAGAGACAATTGGGTATAACACATTGAGGGAGATGAGAATTGCTATCAAACACCCCTAAAATAATGAGTGAAGAAGGGCTACGCCCGCTAAAATTAGGAAGGGTAAAGCACTTAAAACAAATGAGATTGAATCAGGTGATGATGTTGATGATAACAATGATGATAAAGGAAGGGAACATATTGAGAGAAATGAAAATAATGATGCAAACGTGGGAAGCGAAGAACCTTTATGGCAACATAAATAGTGAAGAGTTGAGGCTGGAGAAACTCTTTGAGAAATATGAACCTCATTTCCTATCACAAATGAAGTGACTCAGTCATTGATTTCAATTTTTGAGTCTAAGCTTGCAAATTTAGAGACTAAGATAATGTCAGTAGTTGAAGACCAAATTACTACATCATCAAACAAAATAGTTAATATGCAGTTGGATGTACAAGCTACAAGAGATATGGTGTTTGTAGTCCATAGAGGTATGACATCTATTCCCACCTCATTTGAGCCTGCTACATATGAAGCACATACCACTAGGCCTCATGTTGAGGTATTTGAGCTTTTTGCAAGTGTTCATGCTGCTTTTGACCCTCGAGTTAAGCCTGTTGTAACTATGGATCCATCTATGCCTAATGCAACTATGGATGCTGAAGTTGAGCTATTTATCCTTATGCAAATATGGATCCATCTATGCCTGTTGCAAATGTGGATGCTAAAGTTGAGACTCCTTCAATGGTGGATCCATCTATGCCTGCTACAACTGTTGATGCTACCAATGAAGATAATGCAATTTCAGATGATGCCAAATTAGAGGATTCCATTTCAAATGATGAATGTTTCAAAAAAGATGATGCTGATGATGTTGCATCTCACAATAGCGGATCTCAAGACGCTTCATAGTTATTTATTCTCATTATGTTTTTTTTTAGATAATTGTATATTTTAAGTATATTTTATCCCATATTAAAATGTGAGATTTTTAGGGTATTATAGATTATGATTGTTTATTGATATTTAGAAAATTTCATCTTTAATGCTCATTTGTTATGTTTTAATGCTCGTCATTTGCATGTTACATAGAAGCCAAAATACTTTTACTGTGGGTTTATAATTTTGATGAATGTTAAAATAAACTACTATTTATTATGATATGCATTTACATGTATTAAGGAATATAATGAGCGATAGGTAAAATTATGAGATTTGAGATTATACTATGAATAACGAGCGTCAAAATCAGGGGCATCGATTCTGATGCCCGTCTTTTGTATTGTTATATTTTTAAAAAAATTCTTATTTTAACGGGTGTTAATATTGTTTAACGTGTGTTAATGAATAATTCGAAATAAAAAAATAAAGACAAACTGAGATGTCAATACAAGTCTCGATCAAATAATGACCATTTGGTCAAAAGATAAAATTGAAAAAAAAAATTAAGACTATATGCCAATTTGTCAAAAGAAAAGTTTGAGATAGAATTGAAAATAGGTGCAAAGTTTAAGTACTTCTCAAAAATTATTCCTTTAAAATTTGAGAATATTTTTAGGTTGATTTTATAATAATTTAATTTTTTTATTTTATTTAAGATTATTATTTAATTATGATTTTATTTTTAATTTGAAAAAAATATATAAATGTTTAGGATATTATTTAAAAAAGAAAACAATTTAAATATTATGCAAAAATAAAAAATAGAATATAGAAAATAAGATTAAGTAAATATATTTTTTTTAATTTTTTAATTTTTCTTTTGAAAAATAATTAAAAAAATGAAAATAGAAAATATTTTTCACAACTAGATAGCTTGTAATTAATTCTTTAAATTTTATATAATTTAAAATATTTTTACTATTATATTATATTTTAAATAATAATTATTAATTTTAGAAATTTCTAACTTGTTTAAATTTATTAGAGTTTTAATTTAATATTAGTAAATATATTTATTTTAATTACCTTAATAATAAAAAATTAAATTGAATTTGAGCATCTAGTTAGATTAAAAAAAAATTAAGTGTCTAATTGCTATCAGGGTCATAATTGAGATGCATAATTGAATTTTTAACTTATATATAAACTTGGGTTTAGAGCCTATATGGAGCACATAATTGCTAGTAAAGTATTTTTTAAAGGCAAACTAAAGTGTTATTAATCGAAGTACTTATTTGATTCGAATTTAAAAAAAAAAAGTTTCTAAATGGATTTAAAAAAAATTAAGTATTTAGTTGCTCTTAGTTGATATGCTTAATTGGACATTTGGCCTTATTGAAATTAATATCATTTCATGGATAATGAGAAAAATATATTTAAATTATTAATATAAATAAAGTATAGTAATAATATATCGTTTAATATTTATTATATATCTTACAGTTTTTGACATTTATATATAAAATATAACAGCAATATATTGATATACACAATGTTTATTGTTTTAAAGATATAATAGGTTAACTTAATAATTGAGACATTTTTTAACAAAAAAAAAAATTCAAATTTGATATCATTTACTAATAACAAAAAAAGATAATATAATATCAAGAGAAGGACCTACATCAAGTTTAGGGGGGGCCTAATTTTTTTATTCTACTATATCATATATAATTGTTTAGGAAAATATATTTCACTCCCCCACCAAAAAAAAAAAAAAAACTCTTTTCACTTTCTTCTCATTATTTCTATTATCTTTTTTTCTTTCATTTTCTTTATTTTAAAGAGAAATTTTGAAAAAAAAAAGGACTTTTGAACATCAACAATAGTTGATAAAAGTATCTATAATTAGCAAGTAAATCAATTTGATTTATTTCCAATTTTCTTTTAAAAATCTTGAGTTTATATTTGATTCAAATATAAATTTTCTTAATTTTATTTGTAGAATTAGTTATAGTAAAGTAAATTAGTATTCTAAAGTAAAAGAATTTCGCTAAAAGCTTATTACCTTATTAAAATTCTCATTTAAAATCCTAAATTTTCAATGTTAAGTTTATTGAATATTTTTTTTTATTTCTATTCAATTTTCTTTGGATTATACTTGTCTAGATATTGTAATTAATTATTTATGTATGAGTTTTTAATTAATTTTGTTGATTTTGTAAGGCTAACTGAAAATTTTAGATCGAAATAGGATCAGATTAATTGTGATATAAATTTAATTTTTTTATATTATTTTTTGCAACTAAATGGATAACAAAAAAAATATAGTAATTTAATAGTTTTTTTTTTGTTAAAAAATAATGTATTCTATCTTTTTGGTCAAATTTCTTAATGAAATTAGAATAAATTTTAATCATGAAAATTTATTAGAAATTTCATATTATTAATGTATGGTTTTGGACCACCTATTGTACAATCTTGGGTCAACTCCTGACAATATCACATATAGATTAATGCTAGGTAAAATGTATGGTTTCTCCTTCTAGTCAAAATATTTATTCCCTTCTTGGTCTAGTTGATCATTGCATGGAAAGATAAAATTTATTTAATGTCTTAAGCAACAAGTGTAATGTCTGAAATTTTAAGCAATAATTTTCTATATTAAGTATATATATATAAGTATATATCATATTGTGTTCAAGATTATGTATGTGGTCTGCGTATTTGAAATTGATAGAAATAAGGTTGGATAAGCCTTTAAAAGAGGAAAAATAAATCTAGATATAGATTTATTTAGTATTTTTGAAAAATGATTTTAGAGGGAAAGAAAATTATGAAAATGCTTGGTAGCTTAAAATAAAATTCGACCATAATTGGGATATGGAATAGAGGTAATAGGGCTTTAAAATAATTAAAATAATTATTTTTATGATGTTATGGAGTTAAAAACTGAATTAAGATATAATTAAAGAAAGTAGGTGTAGACCCTTAATTTTGACTTGGATTGAATTCAATTCCAACTAAAAGGGGCTAACTTAAATTTGGTTTCAATTAAAAGGCCCTAATTAAAGTTAAATCAAATTAAAGGGCCCAAATCGACTCAGGTCTGACCAAAAAAATCTAAACATCAAGTGATCCTCGGATCATTGAAGCTCCAACCAAAACTCAGTTTGATTTAAGCAGTAACATCATCAACAGGAAGCTTGGTTCAATCTAATTGAACTTGGTGGAGTCAACAACATAGGTATGACTTCTTTTAACCAATTCAGTTCAATTTTATTATTTACTTTTATTGATTGGTTCACTCTATTTTAATTTAGCATAAAATGCAACATAAGAACTAAATCTTTACTCTAAAGCTTAATTATGCATTCAAAGCCCTAGTTTGCATCTTAAATCCTAATTTTACACGTTTTAATCTTAGTTTGCATCTTAAACCCCAACTTTGCATGTTTTAATTATAGTTTGCATCTTAAAACCCTAATTTTGTTCCAAAGCCTTAGTTTGTATGTTTAAGCCTTAGATTTAATACCCTAGTTTTGTTCCAAAACCCTAATTTGCATGTTTAAACCTTATTTTTAGATTTAAAATCCTATTTGTGTTCCAAAACCCTAATTTCTAGATTAAAACCCTAATTTCACAACTGAAACCCTAAATTAATGATAAAACACTAATTTTGCATATCAAAATCCAAATTACATGTCCAACCTAATTTCTTAAGATCAAACCTTAATCCTACAATTGAAACCCTAATTTGATGATGGGACATCTAATTATTTTGTTATGTGCTTGATGATTTATGATGAGTTTTGATTATTTATTATTGCTTATGATGAATGGATTGAATTATGTTTATGGACTTACCATTTGGATTTTAAGGAGCAATTTTCATTTTGTGGGTGCCTTATTTATTTTAATAACTTATTTTAATCTTAAGGATTTTAGGCTATTGTAAGGGGCATGTTTTTACCCTTTGGTGGGTGTCCCATTTTATTTTTGTATGGATATTTAGACGTTGTAAGGTATATTTTCGTCTTGTATGGGTGCCTATCTTTGATTGGTTTGTTTTAATTTAATACAATGCTAATTTATTTTGATCATTGCTTGTAGTATGGATAATATTGTAATAATCTTAGAATTCAATAATATTTATACATGAAAAGGAGGCCAATTTCAATAAACTGGACGATATGGGAGTGCTAGGTCATTCTCAACTTCCCTATGTGTACCAAACTTTTTGAACCTAGTAGGGGTTGAGGATTCCTTAGGAATCGAGTCATAAACCCTTTTCTATCTTCCTGGCCCATCCGAGTGGTGACTCCTATTCTTTGGATTTTGGTATGTGTTCTTTAAGGCCCAGAGCCTAACAGTACCAAAGTCGCAAGAACCATTCCATCGGGAGTAGGGGCAAAAATCTCCGCTCATAGTGGCGATTCCACTGGGGATAAGAGAAGTTGATTCCGTTGGTCTTTATATTATTTTATTCTTTCTTATTATAATATTATCCATTGCATCACTTAAAATTGCATTGTGTATGTGTTAGGACTCCTTTTATATCTTGTGTTATATTGTGTAAGGGATACCATACTTTCACTCAAGGTATGAAGATCAAGCCTGATATAACCACTCATAGCCTCGTACCTTTTGGTATATACTTACTGTGGGAACCTAAGCTTTTCAACCCAAAGACTAAAGCTCATGTAGTTGGCCTAGTAACTTTCCTTAGGTTTACCTTGAATGGTTATTGTTTGACTATGATTAATATATCTTGGTTTGAGTTATGTCCCATTTGATTTGTTTTTTTAATAATATGACCTACTTATGGTGTAAGGCCAAAAGACCAAAGTTATTTTCAAACTCTTTTTCAAAATGGTCTTTAGACAAAAATCCTTTTTAAGATGGGTCAAAAATCCTTTTTTCCACATCATGGCCTAAGCACAAAACCCATAAACAAACCTTTTTTACAATGGGCTTTGAAATGTTTTTTTAAAGATAGGCTCAAAAATATTTTCACTTCATGGCCCAAAGTAAGCTTTTGTTGCTTTTTGAAAATACAACATTTTCTTAAATGAGCTTACAACTAGTTAGGTAAATTATGGAATATTAAAAGTAATTGTGGGCGTAATTTATACCAATACTTATTAATCATGGGATTGTTTGTGACATGAATCATTAGTTGCTTTTCAAATGAGAAATCTATTTATGATACACCCTTTAATTTAGTTTTAATCCACAATATAGTATAAAAACTATTTTCAGATTAAGGCTTAATTAGTGGGAATTATCATGGACTGACTTCTAAATTTAAAAATAATCATCCTAGTGGATCCTTCGAAAATAAAATATCCTCTATTAATATTTTATTAACCATATACCTAGGAAAAGAGACTCTCCATTTATGTGTGGGTGATATAAGGTTGGAAGGAACATCAAAATTTAGTCAACTTCACACTAAAAGCAATGGATCTTGAGCAAGTTCAAGAACTAGTGAATGATGCTCCCAACTCCAAGATGGAAAAATTAAAGGGGGCCTTGGATGAAATCGTGAGAAGTCAGTTACTTTCACTATTAGAGGATAATATTGCTGAAGCATCTACCAATAACAAAAAGTAAAAGGATAAGGGAAAGGCTAAGGTAGTTGAGTTAACCTTTCTTGAAGAGAAAGTAGTGATGGATACTGGGATGCAAACTTCCAATATCCTCAAGAAAAGAAGAAAGAAAAGAAGGCTATTGTTTGGGTCATCTATGTGTTTATGTTTAGTGTGATTTTATTGGCTTTTGATTGATTTTTCTTTTAATTTGTGTTTAAAGTTTGTTTAAAGTATTTGATTCAGGTTGAAGAACAAAATAATGGAGCTTTAATTCAAATTGATGGATTATTAAGTGGAAAAAAATGAGACATGGCCAAGACACTTTATGGCTTGGCCGTGTCCCTCATCCAAGGAAAGAGGCAGGAAATTTTGGCAGGGACAGACAAACCCAAGAGACACGGCCAAGCCACTAGCCGTGTCACATGACACGGCCAAGGCCTTGATCGTGTCTCACCAATTGAACAAAGAAAAGAAGAGTCAAGGAGAAAATGCAGAAATGGACACACCCAAGAGACACGGCCAAGGCCTTGGCCATGTCCCATATGAAGAACAAAGCAAAGCTAGACAAATAAGGGAGAACACACTCAGAAGACACGGCTAAGGCCTTGGCCATGTCACACTTGGAAAAGAAGGAAAATTTGGGCAGCCATGTGACATGGCCAAGTCACTCATGACTTGGCCGTGTCTTATGAAAATTCTTTCAATTATTTTACATGAAATGGGGGACAAAATGGGGGACAACAAGTGTCATCTTTTAAAAAGAAATATTAAAAGAAGAAAAAGGTTGCCTAATTTATGAGATGAAGACTTCAATAATGAGAAAGTGAGAGACAAAGTGGAGTGTGTGAGTTGGCAAGGCATGGGTTGTGTCTTGAGAAATTAAAAAGAATGGGAGAGGATATACATATATACACATTTTGGGAGGAAGAGAGGGTGTAACACCCCTTCCCGACCTACATATGTAAGCTGAGTAGAGGTGCCACACTAACCTAATGTTGCTACCAATTTTACTTAGTCAAATTTTAGTTCCGATTTTTACAAAAATTTTTTTGCCATAGTTTCGCCTAAAAATTGAGTCCCAAGTGTCGACAAAACCGGTTTTTTTCTTATTTTTAAAAACATTTTACACAAACCAATGCAAACAAAATCATTCTCAGTACACTCCCAATAAATCCCCCTTGTAACCTCAACTACAACCTGCAAAAAGGATTTACACTTCTAGTACAACATAAAATAAAGGTTTTGTGACAACCCCCATATTTAAATATTACACAGCGGAAGTTATAAAATATTTACATATTTACAAATTCATATACATCAAAACCCAAGTTTTACAACACATAAAATTTATACATGATTGGCAAGTCTGCTCTGATCTTTAAGCTCCCAAAATGGATTCTTCAAGGTCTACTCTCACTAGGTCTTGATGAACTCTCGGGTTCAACTCTATCCACTCTATTACCTGCGCGATTAAACACTATCGCGCTAAGCCAACGGCTTAGTAAGATAAAACATGCTAATAGTATGCTTTAATGCAATACAATGCCACATATGCTATTGATAAGATCAACATTATAAATATAAAGTTAACACATAATTATGCATTTCACAAATCATAGTCATATGAGCATACCACATTCAACATTACTCAACAACCAACATCTTATTTCATTAACTCATAACATTATTTAGGACATTCATATAACCTTGACACCTATGGGCCCAACAAGTATTTAATACGATATTCAGAGTTCAGAGTTACTGCTTTGGTTCATAGTCACAATAATCACGCCCGTAGGCAAGTGTAACAGACCCAGTCTCTTGGATCATCAACTCAACACATATGAGGAGATCCTCAACCCGGCAAGACTGTTACAAATCATATATCTCATAGTGTAACAGACCCAGTCTCTTGGACCATCAACTCAACACCTATGAGGAGGTCCTCAACCCGGCAAGACTGTTACCTTTCATCATTTCTTAGGCATGCCACCCAAATCCAGAACTCTGAAACTGAATAACATATTAAACAAACAATTCATTTACATTCTCAATTCTCATCACATTTAGGCAAACATGCCTTCTTTCTTTCAATTACATCATCTTAGCCAATAACAATGGCTTCACATTTCATTTCACAATATAACATCTCATTATTCAAGTATATATATATATCTCATCCATGATCACATTATATCTCACATAGCATCATTCATAAATATCAACATTTCATTCCACATTACTCATGAAACACATTACCATTCACAATGCACAACATAACATTGTTCAATCTCAACAATGCAATTAGGGCAAAGAACAATTGATTATAACATTCATTGATTCAAGTGTGTTTAAAGTGTTTAGGGTTAGGTTTAAGGACCAACCTACCTTTGGAAAACCAAAGCAATGCAAAAAGAACAAAGAATTAAAACCCTAACCATAAATAGTACATTCTGGTTTTAAACTCCATTTTATCCTTATTTTGAAAAAATTGTATAAAATAATCTACTTGACTAAAAATTCTAAAATTTTTACAGAATTTAGTTTTGTATCTTAAAATCATCCCTTTAAAATTTCAGATCAAACTGAAAACAAAATCTTGGTCAAATAGTTCACCTAACCAGACTGCCCCAATTGCCCTGCATCCTGGCAGCAGTTCTGAACTTTGTGAATTCCATAAATCAAATTCAATCAACGTGGTTCCAAATTACTTTTCTCAAATACTAGACTCACTAAGCAACAACATATCCAAAATTCGATTGGATATGATTTTTCTACATTTTATTAAAAATCACGAAATATAGCTGTCCCAGTTAAGGTACCTGCTGGAACAGGTCTAATGAAAATAATCTTTCTAAACTCATAACCATTCCAAAATTGAATCAACATATTTTTCAGTCATTCTAGACTCATAGAGGCACAACATATCAAAAATTCACTTCAAGAACATTTTTCTAAAATTAATTAAAAATCATACAAGTCACAGCCTTTACTAATCCTAAAACAGAAACAATTTCACTAAACACCAATCTTACTCTTCCATCACCAACACCAACCCAACTTCTCATCTATCAAGCAAAATCAATACTTACAATCATACCATAAGCAACTTAATCATACCACTTCAAAAGAATTGAAGAAATTAGAGAAAAGATCTTACCTTAGTTAAAAACTTCTTAAAGCAACACTTGAACACTTAATCTTTCTTCAATTTAAGCTTGAAATCATCAAAACCATCACTTGTCTCTTTCTTTCTCTTTGGCTATGGAGGGCCGGCCATCAACAAGAAGAAGAAGAAGAAATGGTGAAGAAAACACAAGTCAAACCTTCTTTAAATATCCACCATGTGATTTTATCCAAGCAATTACCAAAGTGCCCTTATTCACATAATTATCTTTTTGTCTTATATGTGCCCAATTAAGTAATTTACCAATCTCAAATAAATATCTTCTCTTGCCTTGACCAAGCCTTTTGACCACTTTATATGTCATATATATTAACATATACACAATATATAAATTTGTCTCTAAACCCTATTTCTTCCCAAAATACATATACATATACTTTCTCTTCTCAATTTCTTTTCTCTTACAATTTAACACATATATTCAATCCAATATATAACAATAACAACAACAACAATATGCAAAACTTCTAGGGCATAAATGAGGATATTACAATTCTCCCCCTCTAAAAAGAAAATTTCGTTCTCGAAATTACCTGATATCAACTCTGAAACAACTGCGGATACTGATCTCGCATGGATTGTTCACTTTCCCAAGTTGCTTCTTCTTTTCCATGATTTTTCCACAAAATCTTCACCAATGGCACTCTTTTGTTTCTCAACTCTTTCACTTCCCGTGCCAAGATAGCAACTGGTTCCTCTTCAAATGTCAAGTCTGGGCTCACTTCAATAGATTCAAAAGGCAACACATGAGATGGATCCGACCTATATCTCCTCAGCATAGAAACATGGAATACATTAAGAATACCATCCAACTCAGGTGGCAAAGTAAGTCGATACGCCACTGGCCCAATTCTTTCTAACACTTCATACGGCCCAATGAAACGAGGACTCAATTTCCTTTCCGATCGAACCTCAAAATCTTCTTCCAAGGAGACACTTTCAAAAATACCTTATCTCCAACATCAAACTCTATATCTCTCCTCTTCAGATCTGCATAAGACTTCTGTCGGTCTGAAACTGCTTTTAACCTGCCTCGAATCAACTTTACTTTTTCTTCAGTTTCTTGAATCAAATCAGGACCAACCAACTTATTATCCTCAAGCTCATTCCAACAAAGAGGTGTCCTACACCGTCTGCCGTACAATGCTTCAAACGGTGCCATACCAATGCTGGATTGGTGACTGTTGTTGTAAGCAAACTCCACAAGAGGTAAAAACCTATCCCAACTTCCAGAGAAATCGATGACACAGCTTCTCAACATGTCCTCAATAATCTGTATCACCCTCTCTGACTGTCCATCCGCCTGTGGATGAAAAGCAGTGCTGAAGTGCAGTCGAGAACCCAAAGCACTATGCAAACTCTTCCAAAATCTGGAAGTAAACCTGGGATCTCGATCAGACACTAAAGAAGTTGGAACACCATGCAGTTTCACAATCTCATGGATATACAGCTCAGCCAATCTCTCCAAAGAGTAATCCATTCGAACCGGAAGGAAATGAGTTGTCTTAGTCAAACTATCCACAATCACCCATATAGCATCATGCTTCTTTTGTGTCAATGACAAACCAGACACAAAATCCATTGTCACTCTTTCCCACTTCCATTCTGGCACTAACAATGGTTGAAGCAACCCGGTTGGAACTTGATGCTCTGCTTTAACCTTCTGACAAGTGAGACATTTCGACACAAAATCTGCAATGTCTCTCTTCAAACCAATCCACCAATAATGCTGTCTCAAATCATGATACATCTTCGTATTACCCGGATGCATAGCAAACATTGATTGATGAGCTTCTTCCAAAATGACCCTTTTCAAATCAGCATCATCAGGTACACACAATCGGTTCTTAAACCAGAGACTCCCATCGCTCTTCACAATAAAATCTCTACCCTTTCCACTCTGACAATCTGAAACAATCTTCTGTATCTTCTTATCAGCCAACTGAGCTTCTTTGATCTGATCTAACAAAATCGGCTTTAATTGCAACTGTGCCAATAATGCACCATCAACACAAGGTACAAAACTGGCATGCAATGCTCTCAACTCAACAAGCAACGAGAGCGAGTAAACTGTTAAACCAGCTAAAGACTTCCGACTTAAGGCATCAGCAACAACATTTGCTTTACCTGGATGATAGACAATCAAACAGTCGTAGTCTTTAATCAACTCCAACCATCTCCTCTGACGAAGATTGAGTTCTTTCTGGACACCCAAATACTTCAAACTCTTGTGATCAGTGTAGATGAAACATTGCTCCCCAAACAGATAGTGGCGCCAAATCTTCAATGCAAACACAATGGCAGCCAATTCCAAATCATGGGTTGGATAGTTAAGCTCATGCGGTTTTAACTGTCGAGATGCATAAGCTATAACTTTACCTTCTTGCATCAATACACACCCTAAACCTCTATGTGAAGCATCACTGTAAATCACATAAGGTTTACCTTCAACAGGTAAAGTAAGAACAGGCGCTTGAGTTAACAATTCTCTCAACTGCTCAAAACTCGCCTGACACTGATCCGTCCACACAAATCTCACTCCCTTACGAAGCAATCTGGTGAGTGGAGTAGCTATCAAAGAAAACCCTTTCACAAACCGCCTGTAATAGCCTGCCAAACCCAGAAAACTTCTAATCTCAGTCATAGACTTGGGTGGACTCCAATTCAATATAGCTTCAACTTTGCTCGGATCAACTCTAATACCCTCTGCTAAAACTATATGTCTGAGAAAAGCTACTTGATCCAACCAGAACTCACATTTCGACAATTTGGCAAATAACTGCTTTTCTCTCAAAATCTGCAACACAATCCGCAGATGCATATCATGTTCCTCTTCATTCCGCGAATACACCAGTATATCATCAATGAAGACCACTACAAACTGATCCAAATAGGGCCTAAACACCCTATTCATCAAATCCATGAAAGCTGCAGGTGCATTTGTCAGACCAAAAGGCATAACTAAAAATTCATAATGCCCATACCTGGTCCGAAAGGCGGTCTTAGGAACATCTTCAGCTTTGACTCTCAACTGATGATACCCAGATCTCAAATCAATTTTGGAGAACACTGACGCTCCCTTCAACTGATCAAAGAGATCATCGATTCTAGGCAAAGGATATTTATTTTTAATAGTCACCTTATTCAATTGCCTATAATCGATACACAACCTCATAGTACCATCTTTCTTTTTCACAAATAGAACAGGAGCTCCCCAAGGAGAAACACTGGGGCGAATAAATCCTTTGTCCAACAACTCCTGTAATTGCACTTTCAACTCCCTCAATTCTGCTGGTGCCATTCTATAAGGAGTAATAGAGATAGGAGTTGTACCAGGCAACAATTCAATACCGAACTCCACCTCTCTCTCAGGAGGTACCCCTGGCAACTCCTCTAGAAACACATCTGGGAACTCTGCATAACATACATCCTCTGGGAAGATCCAACCTCCTCTGGTCTACCCTCCCTGGATGTAGCACCTCCTCTAGAACTGAATCCTGGTCTACCTCCCCGGCTGGCACCTCTGCCTCCTCTGCCTCCCCTCACACTAGCTCGAGAAGCAGCAGAATCCACTGGCATCTGCTCCTGCCTCTCAGGACAGTCTCTCACAAAGTGGTCAGGTGATCCACACCTGAAGCATACCCTTGATCTACTATGCCTCCAACAAACGCCCCCATGTCTTCCACCACACTGGTTACACACAGGTAAGGTGGATCTCTGAACTCCAGGAGTAGGAGCACTCGCTACCGAAGCTGCAGGTCTAAATCTCTGCCTTTGGAACTGCACTGACCTACCCGCTGGTCTCTGGCTCCTACTACTCCGAGGAACAAAACTTCCTCTACCCCTCTTTGCAGAAGAAGACCCTGCCTCAAACTGGGGCCTCCTAACCCTAACCTCTTCGTCTGAAGCAGCTGCAATAACTTGAGCTCACTCTACACTTCGAGCTGCTGCCACAAGCTGTGAGAAATCCTGATATCTGGATCCAGCCACTAAGCACATGATCGAGGGCCTCAATCCCTCCTCAAATCGCCGACATCTATCAATCTCATCAGCAATGATACCCCCAGCATACTGACTCAGTCGAATAAACTCAACTTCATATTCAGTTACGGTCCAATGATCTTACTTCAAATCTAGAAACTCTCTTTTCTTCCCATCTTTATACTCCCTAGGAGTATACTTCAACTCAAATTCCCTCAGAAAATCAGTGTAAGACAGTGTTGGAGGATCATCCATAGAATGGGGCACTGTCTTCCACCAGTCGTAGGCATCCTTCTGTAGCAAAGATCTTGCATAGTCAAACTTCTCCTCTGAAGTGGCTTGCAACTGCACAAATACCCTCTGAACTCTATCAAGCCACTGTTCTGCTACAGCCGGATCAACTGTACCAAAGAAATCCTCTGCTCCATATTTCCTTAGCTTATCATAGTGCCTTACTGGTACTGAAGGCTGAGGGGGTGGTGGCGGTGGCTGTGGTTGCACAGGTGCTTGTCTCATAGCTTCCATCATAGGCCTAAACCAGGCTGGCGGAACCTCCTCCCCAGCTGGTCTACCCGACACCGAAGCAGGTGCCTCCTCAACACTATCAACCCTAGCTCCCTCAGCAGGAGCAATACTCTCGGCACTACCCTCAATCGACTAACGTGAGTGAGAATCCATCACAACCTAACACTGCAAACACAGCAGATTATATCTTATTAAAGATCAGAGACTGCCAATCTCAAACGTATATGTTATTCAAAACCACTTTTTAAGTAAAAATATTCTTTTTATTACATTTTACCTAGGTTGAGAATCTCAAACCTAGGCTCTGATACCAAAAATTGTAACACCCCTTCCCGACCTACATATGTAAGCTGAGTAGAGGTGCCACACTAACCTAATGTTGCTACCAATTTTACTTAGTCAAATTTTAGTTCCGATTTTTACAAAAATTTTTTTTTGCCATAGTTTCGCCTAAAAATTGAGTCCCAAGTGTCGACAAAACCGGTTTTTTTCTTATTTTTAAAAACATTTTACACAAACCAATGCAAACAAAATCATTCTCAGTACACTCCCAATAAATCCCCCTTGTAACCTCAACTACAACCTGCAAAAAGGATTTACACTTCTAGTACAACATAAAATAAAGGTTTTGTGACAACCCCCATATTTAAATATTACACAACGGAAGTTATAAAATATTTACATATTTACAAATTCATATACATCAAAACCCAAGTTTTACAACACATAAAATTTATACATGATTGGCAAGTCTGCTCTGATCTTTAAGCTCCCAAAATGGATTCTTCAAGGTCTACTCTCACTAGGTCTTGATGAACTCTCGGGTTCAACTCTATCCACTCTATTACCTGCGCGATTAAACACTATCGCGCTAAGCCAACGGCTTAGTAAGATAAAACATGCTAATAGTATGCTTTAATGCAATACAATGCCACATATGCTATTGATAAGATCAACATTATAAATATAAAGTTAACACATAATTATGCATTTCACAAATCATAGTCATATGAGCATACCACATTCAACATTACTCAACAACCAACATCTTATTTCATTAACTCATAACATTATTTAGGACATTCATATAACCTTGACACCTATGGGCCCAACAAGTATTTAATACGATATTCAGAGTTCAGAGTTACTGCTTTGGTTCATAGTCACAATAATCACGCCCGTAGGCAAGTGTAACAGACCCAGTCTCTTGGATCATCAACTCAACACATATGAGGAGATCCTCAACCCGGCAAGACTGTTACAAATCATATATCTCATAGTGTAACAGACCCAGTCTCTTGGACCATCAACTCAACACCTATGAGGAGGTCCTCAACCCGGCAAGACTGTTACCTTTCATCATTTCTTAGGCATGCCACCCAAATCCAGAACTCTGAAACTGAATAACATATTAAACAAACAATTCATTTACATTCTCAATTCTCATCACATTTAGGCAAACATGCCTTCTTTCTTTCAATTACATCATCTTAGCCAATAACAATGGCTTCACATTTCATTTCACAATATAACATCTCATTATTCAAGTATATATATATATCTCATCCATGATCACATTATATCTCACATAGCATCATTCATAAATATCAACATTTCATTCCACATTACTCATGAAACACATTACCATTCACAATGCACAACATAACATTGTTCAATCTCAACAATGCAATTAGGGCAAAGAACAATTGATTATAACATTCATTGATTCAAGTGTGTTTAAAGTGTTTAGGGTTAGGTTTAAGGACCAACCTACCTTTGGAAAACCAAAGCAATGCAAAAAGAACAAAGAATTAAAACCCTAACCATAAATAGTACATTCTGGTTTTAAACTCCATTTTATCCTTATTTTGAAAAAATTGTATAAAATAATCTACTTGACTAAAAATTCTAAAATTTTTACAGAATTTAGTTTTGTATCTTAAAATCATCCCTTTAAAATTTCAGATCAAACTGAACACAAAATCTTGGTCAAATAGTTCACCTAACCAGACTGCCCCAATTGCCCTGCATCCTAGCAGCAGTTCTGAACTTTGTGAATTCCATAAATCAAATTCAATCAACGTGGTTCCAAATTATTTTTCTAAAATACTAGACTCACTAAGCAACAACATATCCAAAATTCGATTGGATATGATTTTTCTACATTTTATTAAAAATCACGAAATATAGCTGTCCCAGTTAAGGTACCTGCTGGAACAGGTCTAATGAAAATAATCTTTCTAAACTCATAACCATTCCAAAATCGAATCAACATATTTTTCAGTCATTCTAGACTCATAGAGGCACAACATATCAAAAATTCACTTCAATAAAATTTTTCTAAAATTAATTAAAAATCATACAAGTCACAGCCTTTACTAATCCTAAAACAGAAACAATTTCACTAAACACCAATCTTACTCTTCCATCACCAACACCAACCCAACTTCTCATCTATCAAGCAAAATCAATACTTACAATCATACCATAAGCAACTTAATCATACCACTTCAAAAGAATTGAAGAAATTAGAGAAAAGATCTTACCTTAGTTAAAAACTTCTTAAAGCAACACTTGAACACTTAATCTTTCTTCAATTTAAGCTTGAAATCATCAAAACCATCACTTGTCTCTTTCTTTCTCTTTGGCTATGGAGGGCCGGCCATCAACAAGAAGAAGAAGAAGAAATGGTGAAGAAAACACAAGTCAAACCTTCTTTAAATATCCACCATGTGATTTTATCCAAGCAATTACCAAAGTGCCCTTATTCACATAATTATCTTTTTGTCTTATATGTGCCCAATTAAGTAATTTACCAATCTCAAATAAATATCTTCTCTTGCCTTGACCAAGCCTTTTGACCACTTTATATGTCATATATATTAACATATACACAACATATAAATTTGTCTCTAAACCCTATTTCTTCCCAAAATACATATACATATACTTTCTCTTCTCAATTTCTTTTCTCTTACAATTTAACACATATATTCAATCCAATATATAACAATAACAACAACAACAATATGCAAAACTTCTAGGGCATAAATGAGGATATTACAGAGGGAGTTCTCTCTTGGTTCATCATCTTGTTCTTGGTCTTGAGAGAGACCAAGAACATCACCTTCACCTTCATCTTCCATTTCTTCCATAAACAAAATCTTTGACATTTTTTGGGATAAAATTGGGTGAGTAAGCTCTTGTGAAGGTTAGGGTTTGAAGAAAGCTTGATTGAGGAGTTGGGGGCTTGAGAGAGTGACCATTCAATCTTTCAAGAGGAGAGCCATTGATTGAAGAAGGCTTGTTAGTTCGTCATCATATTCAAGGTAGAGCTAGAAGGAAGACTAGAAGTCCAACTCTTAGGATCTTCAAAGAGGTTTTTATGTTCTATCTTTTAATTCATTTCTAGATTGTTATTGTTTGTTAAGAACATTAATATTTCAATATACAATTATGATTTGATTTATATTGAGATGATTATTTATTTTAAATTGATGATGTTGAATCAAATTACTCATGCCTAGGGTTTGCAGTAGATTTGATTGAATGACTTGATTTGATATTTTCATTAATATACCTTGTTGTTGATTGATCGCATTGGATTGAATGTTAGGTTAATAGATTAGCTACCTATTGATCTCTAGATATTGAATGAAGGACCAAGAGGTGAAATTTGATATTGAAACTATGTAATTAACTACCCTAAGAATGAAGTAGAAATATATGTTCTAGGCTTTTATTAATTTGCAATTTCAAAATAATTGGTTGTTGTTAATTCATGAATGTGAAAACTAATGAATTGGAAAATACTAATTAAACTCAAGGAACAAATTAAAATACAAGGTCAAATTAATGGATAATTTGAGAATTAAGCTTTGATTAAATTGATCTACAACCTTAGGCACCATTCCTAGAATTGTATTGATCTTGAACAACCATTATGCACGTTACTTTTAGATTTAAATTGTTCTTTCACCATTCCATAAATCACACTATTTCTTTTAAATTTACTTTCTAATCAAACTATTACAAAGCAATTCCTTCCTTGTGAGATGACCTTGGGGCGATCACCGTTGCTACAATTACCTTGTATACTTACGAGTGTCGCTTGTAGTAGTAATTAGTCAAGCACAACTAGTTTTTAGTGCCACTGCCAAGGAAGGCAATTATTGTTAGTAGTTTGATTTTTTTATTTAAATTATTTAATTGTTTAAAGTGTTTCTTTTTGAATTAATAAGTGTTTATTGTAAGGATGCAGTTTTCAATGCACGTGGGAGTTTATGATGCGAATGCTAATTCTGAAATGGCATGACAATTAGCAGAATTAACAAGTCAACTTAAGATGCTAAATTCAAGAGGAAGAGCACCTTTGCCTACTCGTGAAGTATGTCCAGCATGTGGCATTACAGGACATAGTACAAACATGTGTTTATTTGGTTTTGAACAATACCAAGAGAGGCAAGAGGAAGAATATGTCTTTAAAAGTTTCTAGCCAAGGGATAGAAATGACCCATATTCTGATCCTTATAATTCAAGTTGGAGAAACTACCCAACTTTTTCTTGGGAAAACCAATAGCAAATTCCACCTCAACAATTTTTTCAATCTTACCAAAGAAGTTCTTACTTTCAAGAATAATGCTCAAATCAAGATCACCTTAAGAAACCCACATTGGAAGATAGTTTGAATGCCTTTATTCAAATTAGCGCACAAAATCAAGATCAACTTAAGGAACCCACATTGAAAGATAATTTGAATGCCTTCATTCAAATTAGAGCACAAAATCAAGATCAATTCAAGAAATCCACAGTGGAAGATAATTTGAATGTTTTCCTTCAAATTAGCGCACAAAATCAGGAAGGGAGAAATAAGAGGTTTGATTCTTTGGAGGTATCATTGAAAAAAGGTGGAAACTCAAGTTGGACAACTGGCGAATCAACTCCAAGCACACCAAAAAGAGGAATTTCCTAGCCAATTAGAGCAAGTCAGTGCAATCACAAATTTAATGAGTGAACAGGTGATATATAACAAATTTTGTGATTCCTTTGATGCAGGTACTAATCAAGAACAAAATGGCGAGGAGATACAATCTAATATAGAGGAGCTAAGTCAATCAAAAGAGGAGGAGAATTTGGAAGCAACAAAATTGCATGAACCTCCAAATCCTTATATGTCACTAATTCCATTCCCAAGTAGATTGAAGGAAAAGAAACAAGGTAAGCAACTTTTCAAATCTATGACATGCCCCATAAAGAATAGAGTGAAGATAAGCTTGAGATGACCATGACGTTGGAAGTAGAGCCTAAAATTTTCAATTCAGATATTAAGGAGAGCAAATTAATCATAAATGATGAGGTTGTTGAGAGGGGACTTCGGATTGCTAAAGTGGATGAGAAAGAGATTCAACCAAACTTGGTTGAACTTAAAAAGACCCTAAAAATTTTGAAATATGTTTTGGATGGGGAGAACAGTATGCAACCAATGATCATCTCTTCCACTCTCGGTGGTGAGGAAGAGCAAAAAATGAATATAACCATGTTGCAGACTGAAAATAGTTTTTACCAAATTCCTACAGCATTGGAGGATCACCATAATACAACCTTCACATGTTTCCTTTGGAAAATCGCTCTTCAAAGGATGCTACTTAGGCTTTGCAATATACTGGGTACCTTTTGGAGTTGCATGCTATTCAATTTTTTAAACATGGGCGATAATTGCATTAAGGATGGAAGGAGCACTTCATATCGCATATGGGAACGATAGAAATTAGGTTTCTCTAAACTTCTCTCTTTTAATTTATGCATGCTCACATTGGGGACAACGTGAATCTTTAAGTGTGGGGTGTAGTTTGTGTTTTTACTTTTAATTTATCTTTGTTTAAGTTTAGTTAATATTTTTCTTTGAATAAATTAATTTTGAAAAGTTCAATTGTTATAAGATTGTTGATAGATGACCTTCGAATTTTTGAAGCATGAATTTGAGAATTTTTTAGAATTGGTACTTATTGTCAATTTTGATGGTTATTCTTTGCATCACCTTTAAACTAGTGAGGAATTGAGCCATCAACTTATTATTCTTTATTATGTGTAAACATCTTTGATTGATGAATTACTAGAACTTGCTTTGACATGCATTTTGAGACTATATAAAAATTTCAATTAGGCATCAATATGATTAAGGCAATTAGGTGAACCCATTTTGGCTTAAAAAGACCAACCTTATGTCCAACCTTAGTTAGCCAATTTTGAGCTTATTTTATTTTTCCTTTTCTTTCTTTTTCACAACACGATTAGCTTGAACCTTGTTGTTTTAACTATTACCCTTGCATTAGGTCAAAAGCATTTTAAGAGCGTATATGATTTAGTGTTGTGTTAAATAAAATGTGGGGTTAAATTTAGTGTGCTCAAAATTACAAATTATTATCTTCTTTAGTTGCAAACCCTAAAAAAATAGAAAATAAATAAAAATAAATAAAAAAATCAAAATAATAGAAGAAGTTGTTCTTTTTCGTAGGGTTAGAATAAGTTTGGGAATAATCATTGCAAGATTTAATAAGTGATTTCCCTTGAAAAGCTCTTTAATGTCAAGGGGTAGGTGAGAGGAAGGTTATTTGGGATTGTTGGATTATACATATGATCGGTTACATCATTCTTGAAGTGTTCTTGAACTTAATGAATAAGCTCACATTTTCTAAATGTCATACCTTTACCTTAGCTCCATTATAACCCAATGAAAGACCTTATGATTGATGCTTGATTGTAATTAGGTGGTAGAGATTTGATTGATAAGCAAGACTATAGAGATAATCTTTCATTGAATGTTGAGAGCTTAAACACTACTTGATTAAACACTTAAGAGGTTTTGTAAGGGAGTGACGATTTTTGGTATGCGTCGATTGACCATTAAATTGCTTGAGTACTGATTGTTCTTGATTTGATAATGATTGTGGATTTAATAAAATGGGAGTCTTGATACATCCTTATAACTCTTGAACTTGACTAAATTTATCTTGTTTAGTTTGTTTCGATTTTGACTTTACTTGGGGACAAGCAAAGAATTAGGTGTGGGGTAGTTGTTTGGGTCATCTATATGTTTATGTTTAGTGTGATTTTATTGGCTTTTGATTGATTTTTCATTTAATTTGTGTTTAAAGTTTGTTTAAAGTATTTGATTTAGGTTGACGAACAAAACAATGGACCTTTAAATCAAATTTATGGATTATTAAGTGGAAAAACATGAGACACTGCCATGACACTTCATGGCTTGGCCGTGTCCCTCATCCAAGGAAAGAGGTAGGAAATTTTGGCAGGGACAAACACCCTCAAGAGACAAGGCCAAGCCACTGGCCGTGTCTCACCAATTGAACAAAGCAAAGAAGAGTCAAGGAGGAAATGCAAAAATGGACACACCCAAGAGACATGGCCAAGGCATTGGCAGTGTCACATGACACGGCCAAGGCCTTGGCCATGTCCCATATTAAGAACAAAGCAAAGCTAGACAAACAGAGGAGAACACACTCAGGAGACATGCCAAGCCACTGGCCGTGTCTCGCTTGGAAAATAAGGAAATTTGGACAGCCATGTGACACAGTGTAGACCCTTAATTTTTTACCCAGTCCGGTCCAATATATTTTATTTAGTCCAAAATAATTTTTGTGTTATCTTAATTAATAATATTTGTTTTAGTACTTATTTTTTATAAATTTTGAAAATTATTATAATAATAAATAATAATAATAATAAATAAAAATAAAAATAAAAATAAAAATCGGCGACGAAAAATTCATCGCCGAAAACAGTGGACGAAATGGCCCACAGCCCGACCCTCTCAATTTTTCAACGCTGTTCCTCGCAGCAGCCCACAGTAATTTTTTTGCAAGCGAAATTTTTTTGACGTAATTTTTTCCGAAACCAACCTAATTGAATAGAGTTTCCTTAAACAATTAAAAATTAATCATCTAAATTTCCTATAAATAAGACTGAAAAATAGAAAAAAGGGGGGATCGGACTTTGGACTGGGACTTCGATTTTGAATTGGAACTTTACAAATTGATTGGACTTTTTAGAAGAGAATAAGGAAGCAAGCAATCAAGCTATCAAAGGCAGCAACCTTGCCTTTGTCCTTGTTCATCCAAGAAGCAATTTTTTGTGGAACCAATGAATGAATGTTTGAATCCTTAATTTCTTTTTATTTCTTATAGTAGCTTCGTTCTTTATTTGATTCATAAGATTATACACTCAAAACTTCAATCTTTGAAGATGAAATAATTTGATCTTTGTTTCCAAAAACCTTAAATGATTTCCTCTGTTTCTAGATACCTTAAAAAACCTTAATCCGTTTCTTTGTTTTTTCAAAAATCTTAAAACGTTTCTTTTGTTTCTTTTAAAACTCAAGAACCCTAATTTTGTTTCTTCTAAAATTAAAAACCCTAAATTGATCCTTTTATTTTCAAAAACCCAAAAAAATAATACTTTCTATTTCCAAAAACCTTAAATCATCTTGCCTATTTCCAAAAACTTTGTAAACTCTAAACTATTTTCTTCAATTCCAAAACCAAGACAGTAACCACAAACTAGCTAATCTAAACTCTAAGTTTTCTTAAACCTTAAAACCTTAAGACCTTAAACCCTAGTTTTCCTAAACCCTAATCCTTAAAACCTTAAAATCTTATAAACCTAAACATTCAAACCCAATATAGTAAATCCAAAATAATAATCCAATAAATGTGAGTCCTAAACTCAAATGTTTTAAAGTATCCAAACCCTAATTTCATGATTTTACACCTTAAACCCTAATTTGGTTAATCAAAGAACCTTATCAATTTCTTAAATTATAAAACCTTAATCCATTTCAATTCCCTTAAAACTTACAGCAGCCTAAACCAATAAATTCCAAAACCCTAAATATTAATTAAAGAACTTTAAATGAGAAACAGTAAACTTCAATTTGTATCTTTACTTACCTTATTTGATTATGTAGTTTATTATATGCTTTGATTTATTTAATTTCAATGCTTGATTTATTTAATTTATCATGGGTGAATGCTTACTTTCTATTTTGATTGATGTTTAATATCTTTGATGAATGATTTATTTATGATGAATGGTTATTTACTTCTATCGATTTATTTTGATTTTCAAATGTTGTAAGAGGTATGTTCCCACTTTGTGGGTACCTTATTAGTTAAATATCATGTAATTTAAATTGCTTTTATATTTTGGACCAATGTAAAGGGCATGTTTCTACCTTTTGGTGGGTGTCCTATTTAGTTTAGACATGAACAATATAAGGACATATTTTCATCTTCGGATGGGTGTCCATTTATTTGCTCTGCTTGGACATTGCTTTGATTTTTAATATAACGATGCTTTATTTCAATTATTGTGTGTAATATGGATAATATTGTTATATTTAAGAATTTTATAATATTAAAACCTGTAAAGAGGCCGATTCTAATGAACCGGGCGTTGTGGGGGTGCTAGGCCATTTCTCACCTTCCCCACACGTACCCAACTTTGCGAACCCATTAGGGGATTGGGAATTCCTTAGAAATCGAGTCATCCACCCCTTTTTTTTTCCTGGTCTGTCTGAGTGGTGACTTTATTTTCTCAGGACTTAGGTCTATGTTCTCTAAGGCCCCGAGCCTAAACAGTGCTGAAGTCGCAAGAACCATTCTATCGGGAGTGGCGGCAAAAATCCCTGCTCACAGTGGTGACTCCATTGGGGATTAGAGAGGTTGATTCTGTTGGTCTTTATATTATTCTATACTTTCTTATAATTATATTATCCATTGCATCATATTAGATTGCATCATGTGCATGAGTTAGGACGCCCGTGTTACCCGTGTTATGTTATGTAAGAGATACCATACTTTTACTCAAGGTATGGATATCGAGCATGGCATAACCACTCATAGCTTCATACCTTTTGGTATATACTTGCTATGGAAACCTAAGCCTTTCAACCCAAGGACTAAAGCTCATGTAATTGGCCTAGTTACTTTCCTTAGGTTTTTACCCCAAATGCATGTTATTTGACTATGGTTAATTTATCTTGGCTTAAATCATGGCTTATTTGGTTTGTTCTTTTTCTAATATGACCCAAGTACATTTGTAAGCTCAAAATAAATTTTTCTTTAAAATCCAAAAGACCAAAGCTATCTTAAAAATATTTCAAGATGGTCTTTGGATATAAAACTTTTCTTAAAATAAATCAAAAGTTCTTTTGCTCATGGCCCAAATACTAAGCCCAAAATCCATTTTTTCTAAAATCTTTTACAATGGGCTTTGAAATAAAATTATTTTTATCCAACCTTTTCTTACAAAGAGCTTGCAAATTATTTAGGTCAATTATGAAATACCAAAAATCAATTGTGAGCCTAGTTTATACTAAGAATAATTAATCATGGGCTTATTTTTGGCATGAACCATTAGTTACTTTTTTCAAGTGAGAAATTTATCTATAATAAACCTCTTAATTTAGTTTTAATCCAATGTAGCATAAAAGCTACAATAGTTGGTTAAATGGATTAAAACCCAATTAATGGAAATTATTATGAGTTGATTTCCACTTTAAAAAATACAACTAATGATTGAAACGTCCGAGGAAAATATTCAAAAACAAGGTACCCCATGTTAGTATTTTGTCAACCATATACCTAGGAAAAGAGACTCGCCATTCGTGTGTGGAAGTTATAAGGTTGGAAGGAACATCCTATTTGTCCTTGTTTGTTAATTTTTTATGCATACATTCATACATGCATACATTTGCATCTCATATCATTGATTCTTTCTGGCTTACAGCCCTGGATTACGATAGTTCAAAAGCTTACGACAATCCGACCTATGCCGGTAGTGAAGAATCTAGCAACGACTCAATCACTTGCTCACCAAAAATAATGGACCTCGAACAAATTCAAAGAATGGTGGATGATGCCCTCAATACCAAGATGGAAGAAATAAAAGAGGCTCTAGCTAAGACCATGAAGAACCAATTGACTGCAATTTTAGAAAATCACGCCGAAGCATCTGGTAGCACCAAGAAGCCAAGGGACAAATGGAATACTCAAGTTGGTGAAGTGGTTTTTGATGATGAAAAGGTGATCATTGATGATGACGATGATTGGGCTCAATACTACCAAGATGCTCAAGACAAGAAGAAAGAACCGAAGATTGTTGAAAGATCAGCTATGGAGAAAATCGAAACTTCTGATGTTGAAAAGATGATTGCGTACTTAGAAAAGAAATTTGAGAAGAAACTAAAAACCAAAGAAATGTCCGAAGTTGATAAATTATTTGAGCTAGATGAAGAAGTCCTATTCAAATTTAAGATGCCGTCCTTTGCAAAGTTCGATGGAACCAGAAATTCTCATCTCCATGTGAAGCAGTACATCACTGCTATGCAGTCTGCCCGAGCTACTAAGGCTCAAACTTTGAGATATTTCATGCTCTTCTGGACCCTGTTGTCCAAAATTGGTTCAATACCTTGGAAGAAGGAATACAAAAGAGTTGAGATCTGCTATACAATGTCTTCATCCAACAATATGGGTATAATGTTGAGATGGAAGTTATCTTAATGGAAGTGGAGTCCATTAGACAAAGGCCAAATGAGAATTTTGTGAACTATGTGAAATGATGGAGAAATAAGGCCGCTTTACTCAAGAAAAAGTCCGACGAATCTGATCAAATAAGGATGATCATGAGAGGCGTCCTACCCAATCTCCGTGAAAGGATGTCTCACACCCTTATAAGGGATTTCAAAGATCTTCTCCAAGCTGGTCTATAAATTGAAGAGTGGAAAAAGAAGAAAAAATGCTTTTCAATAAGAAGGAATGAGAAAGGGAATTATCAGCCTAGCAATCAAAGCACGCAAAAATAAGTTGATGTTAATGTGGCTGGTCAAGGAAATAAAGGACAATTCTCAGAATTGGGGAAACCTCTATCTTGGTTTTTTAGCAAACTGCAAAAGAAAGGGTTGTTGCAACCATTAGCTCCTCGACCACTACATAATCCACTGCCACCAAACTTCAATGCCAAGGCCTTCTGTCAGTTTCATCAAATGCAATGGCATGAAACAAATAAATGTGCTCGTCTAAGGCATGAGATCCAAGATTTGATTGATAGTGGCAAGCTACCCGAGCCGGATAAGCCCAATACCAAGAACAACCTTTTGCCTAAATTTGGAAGAGTGCCATCACTAGCAACCTTCATGGTAGGAAAAGGATTGGAAGAAGAATTTGTTTTATCCTATTTTCAAAATGGGAATGTTGAAGATGTGAAAGGAAAGGAAGCTTAAACTCAACAAACTTTCCTTAGCTTGAATGTTGCTTTTCAATTTTACTTTCTTTAATTTGAACAATTATGATTTTTGAGTTTAAATTTGTTTGAATGAATTGCTTTCATTATAATTTTTGTTGGTCTTTGTTCATTTTGGTTCTCAACCAATGAGGAATCTAGCTTGATAATTCATGAATTAATATATCTATGCATCATGATTCAAATGACTTTACTAGATAAGGGAATTGCTCTATAGCATTGAGTTGTGTATGCTTACTGTAAACCCTTAATTTTTGACCCAATCCGGTCCAATATGTTTTATTTAGTCCAAAATAATTTTTATTGTCTAATTAGTCCAAAATAATTTTTATTAAATAAATTTTGCTTTAGTATCTAATTTTTATTAATAAAAAATAGAAATAAACAAATAAAAGTCAAAAAATAAAAATAAAAATAATAATCGGAGTAAAAAAAATCGGCGACGAAAAAATCATTGCGCGGGCCCGTGGGCAGGGGCCCATGGGCATTTCGCCTGCAGGAATTTCCTGCCGGCAAAATCACTGTGCTATTTCGCACGCAAAATTTTTTCTGCCTGCGAAATAGCTTACGGGCCCGTTCCGCGCGCGGTGCAGCAGCCAACTGGGGCAGAATTTTTTTGCCAGCGCAATTTTTCCTGCGGCATTTTTTCGGCAGCGCGATTTTTTCTGACGTAAAATTTTCAAAACCTAATTCAATTAGGTTTCGGTTTCTTTTTCTTATTAATATTACTTACCTTAACTAATTAGGAATAAACAACCTCAAACCACTATAAATAAGGACCAAAGGCAATTAATTTGGGGGAGGCAAAAATCCAACAGTAGCTTAGAAAATTTGAAACCAAATCAAGGAAGGAAAAGAAGCAATTCAATTCAACTCTTTTCTGGAATAGCAGCATCACGATTTAAGCAATTCAAAAGGCAAAAAAGGTTTGTCTTTAGAGCTAGTTCATCCAAGAAGAATTATTTTTGGAGGAATCATCAAAAGAAGGTATGTGTTAATTAATTTTCTTTAATTATTTTTTACACAGTAGCAAATATATGAAATCAAAATTAAAAAACCTTTGAACTTTAATTTAGTTTTTCTAAAGCCAAAAAACCTTATTTCGTTAGTTTATCTTCCAAAAGGCTTAAAATTGCTATTTTTACTTCTTAAAAATCTTAAAACTCTAATTGAACATATTTTTCAACAAAACTAAGATTTAAATTCTGTTTCTTTTAAAATTTTAAAGTAGGTTCTATTTCATTCAAAAAGCCTTAAAAAACATCTTTTCTACTTATAAAAACTTTAATTTGTTTGTTTAAATTCATAAAACTTCATGAAATTATCAAATTGATTTCCAAATTCCTAAAAATTCATTCACCACCTGTGACCCTAATTCTAAATCCTAAAATCCAAAATTCAACTTTTAAACCTAAAATAATGAACCCTAATCCTTTTAAAACCTTAAACCCTAATTTTTATGAACCTCAATCCTTTTAAAACATTAAAAAACATAAAAACATAAAATTTACACAGTAGCTTAGAAACCCAATAACCAAAAATCACAAATCAAAGTATTTTAAAGTGTCTAAAACTCTAGTTTCATGATTTCATCATTCAAACCTTAATTTGGTTAATCAAAGTGTCTTACCAACCTTTTAAAACATAAAACCCTAATCTATTTTAATTCCATAAAAAGTCACAGTAGCTATAATTGAACTTTTATTTGCTTTATTCAATTCCATACTTGATTATGCTTAGATTTATTTCTTATGCTTTAATTTATTTAATTTCAATACTTGATTTATTTAATTTATCATGGATAGATGTTTATTTTATATTTTGATTAATAGCTTTGATGAATGATTTATTTATGATGAATGATTATTTACTTTTATCAATTAAATTAGATTTCCAAAAGTTGTAAGAGGTATGTTTCCACTTGATGGGTACCTCATTAGTTAAACAACATGTAATTTAATTTGCTTTTCTATTTTAGAACCTATGTAAAGGGCATGTTTCTACCTTTTGGTGGGTGTCCTATTTAGGCATGTGATGTAAGGACATGTTTCCATCCTTGGATGGGTGTCTATTTATTTGCTTTGTTTGGACATTGCTTTGATTTTAATGTATTGATGCTTTCTTTTAATTATTGTGTGTAATATGGATAATGTTGTTATATTTAAGAATTTTATAATATTAAGACCTATAAAGGAGGCCGGTTCCAATGAACCGAGTGTTGTGGGGTTGTTGGGCCATTTCTCACCTTCCCCACACGTACCCAACTTTCCGAACCCATTAGGGGGTTGGGGATTCCTTAGGAATCGAGTCATCCACCTGTGAGCGGGGATTTTCTCCCCCACTCCCGGTGGAATGGTTCTTGCGACTTCGGTACTATTTAGGCTCGGGGCCTTAGAGAACACGAACCTAAGTTCGGAGAAAAATAGAGTCGCCACCCGGACGGGCCGGGAAAAAGGAAGGGGTGGATGACTCGATTCCTAAGGAATCCCCAACCCCCTAATGATTTCGGAAAGTTGGGTACTTGTGGGGAAGGTGAGAAATGACCCAGCACCCCCACAACGCCCGGTTCATTGGAACCAGCCTCCTTTACAGGTCTTAATATTATAAAATTCTTAAATATAATAACATTATCCATATTATACATAATAATTAAAAGAAAGCATCAATATATTAAAATCAGAGCAATGTCCAAGCAAAACAAATAAATGGACATCCATCCAAAGATGGAAACATGTCCTTACATCACATGCCTAGATAGGACACCCACCAAAAGGTAGAAACATGCCCTTTACATAGGTTCTAAATAGAAAAGCAAATTAAATTACATGATGTTTAACTAATGAGGTACCCACCAAGTGGAAACATACCTCTTACAACTTTTGGAAATCTAAATTAATTGATAAAAGTAAATAATCATTCATCATAAATAAATCATTCATCAAAGCTATTAATCAAAATATAAAATAAACATCCATCCATGATAAATTAAATAAATCAAGTATTGAAATTAAATAAATTAAAGCATAAGAAATAAATCAAAGCATAATCAAGTATGGAATTGAATAAAGCAAATAAAAGTCCAATTATAGCTACTGTGACTTTTTATGGAATTAAAATAAATTAGGGTTTTATGTTTTAAAGGGTTGGTAAGACTCTTTGATTAATAAAATTAAGGTTTGAATGATGATATCATGAAACTAGGGTTTTAAACACTTTAAAATACTTTAATTTGTGATTTTTGATTATTGGGTTCCTAAGCTACTGTGTAAAATTTAGATTTTTAGGTTTTTATGTTTTTTAATGTTTTAAAAGGATTAGAGTTCATAAAAATTAGGGTTTAAGGTTTTAAAAGGGTTAGTGTTCATTATTTTGAATTTTGGAAGTTGAATTTGGATTTGATATTTTGGAAGTAGGGTCACGGGTGGTGAATAATTTTTAAGAATTGGAAAATCAAATTGATAATTTCATGAAGTTTTATGAATTTAAATAAATTAATTAAAGTTTTTATAAGTAGAAAAGATGTTTTTTTAAGGCTTTTTGAATGAAATAGAACCTACTTTAAAATTTTAAAAGAAACAAAATTTAAATCTTAATTTTGTTGAAAATCATGTTCAATTAGTGTTTTAAGTTCTTTAAGAAGTAAAAATAATAATTTTAAGCCTTTTGGAAGATAAACTAACGAAATAAGGTTTTTTTGGCTTTAGAAAAACTAACTTAAAGTTCAAAGGTTTTTTAATTTTGATTTCATAAATTTGCTACTATGTAAAGAAAAAAACAATTAAAGAAAATTAATTAACACATACCTTCTTTTGATGATTTCTCCAAAAACAATTCATCTTAGATGAACTAGCTCCAAAGACAAGCCTTTTTTTGCCTTTGAATCCTCTAAATAGTGCTGCTACTGTTCCAGGAAAAAGTTGAATTGAATTTCTTCTTTTCCTTCCTTGATTTGGTTTCAAATTTTCTAAACTACTTTTGGATTTTTGCCTCCCCTTTTTTAATTGTCTTTGGTCCTTATTTATAGTGGTTTGAGCTTGTTTATTCCTAATTAGTTAAGGTAAATAATATTAATAAAAAAAAGAAACCAAAACCTAATTGGATTAGGTTTCGAAAAATTTGCATCGGAAAATTTGCGCTGCCGAAAAAAAACTGCTGTGGAAAAACTGCGCTAGCAAAAAAATCTGCCCCAGCTGGCTGCGGCAGCGCGCGCGGATCGGTCCTGTAAGCTATTTCGCAGGTAGAAAATTTCTACGTGCTATTTCGCAATCAGAAAATTTCTGCATGTGAAATAGCACAGTGATTTCGCCAGCAGGAATTTCCTGTGGGCGAAATGCCCACGTGCCCGCGCGACGATTTTTTCGTCGCAGATTTTTCTGACTTTGATTTTGATTTTGATTTTGATTTTTTGAATTTTATTTGTTTATTTCTATTTTTATTAATAAAAATTATATACTAAAGCAAAAATTATTTAATAAAAATTATTTTGGACCAATTAGACAACAAAAATCATTTTAGACTAAATAAAACATATTGGACCGGATTTTGTAAAAAATTAAGGGTCTACAATTTGCCCCCTGCTTGAATGATCTGAAACCTTAGTGAAAGAGAGTGAAAAGCAATAAGACTTAATTTTTGAGATGGCTGAGGTTTTGGGTTCTGGACCCGGTGAGTTTTGGACTCAGGGATAATTTTAGGTTCTAGACCTAAAGAAAATTTGGGTTCTGGACCTGGTTCGAGTTCTGGACTCAAGGATAATTCTAGGTTCTGGACCTAAGGAAAATTTGGATTCTGGACCCGGTTCAAGTTCTGGGCTCAAGGATAATTCTAGGTTCTGGACCTAAGGAAAATTTGGGTTCTGGACCCGGTTCGAGTTCTGGACTCAAGGATAATTCTAGGTTCTTAACCTAAAGAAAATTTGGGTTCTGGACCCGGTTTGAGTTCTGGACTCAAGGATAATTCTAGGTTCTGGACCTAAGGAAAATTTGGATTTTGGACCCGTTTCGAGTTCTGGACTCAAGGATAATTCTAGGTTCTAGACCTAAGGAAAATTTGGGTTCTAGACCCGGTTTGAGTTCTGGACTCAAGGATGATTCTAGGTTCTGGACCTAAGAAAAATTTAGGTTCTGGACCCAGTTCGAGTTCTGGACTCAAGGGAGATTCTAGGTTTTGGACCTAAGAAAAATTTAGGTTCTTGACCCGGTTCGAGTTCTGGACTCAAGGATAATTCTAGGTTCTGGACCTAAGAGAAATTTTGGGTTTTGTACCCGAGAGATTTGGATACTCAATCCTAAACTAGACTTGGATACTCGATCCTATCTGGATTCGGATACTCGATCCTAAATTAGATTTGGATACTCGATCCTAACTGGATTTGGACACTCGATCCTAAACTGGATTGGAATACTCGATCCTAAACTGGATTAGGATACTCGATCCTAACTGTATTGGGATATTCGGCCCTAAATTGATTTGATTTCGGTACTTGGACCTAAGATTGGGCACTTGGACCCAAGATTGGGTAGTTGGACCCAAGATTGGGTACTTGGACTCGACCTTGAATTGACTTGGGTACTTGGACCCGAGATTGATTTGATTTGGGTACTTGGACCCAAGATTGGGCACTTGGATTTGAGATTGGGCACTTGGACCCAAGATTGGGTACTAGGACCCGAGAATGAATTTGACTAACCTTTCATCAGTTGAGAAGTCTGACTGCTCTGGATGTTCTATGCATTGTGATTCTTCACCCTCAGAATGGATCTTCACCCTTGGAGATCAGGCCTTCATCATTGAAAATGGATCTTCATCCTTGGAGATCAGGATCTTCTTTGTTCTTTGAAGATGGGAGTGACACGGCTAGTGGCTTGGCCGTGTTTCCTAGGTGTGTCAGCTTCTATGTTTTTTCTTTGGTTCTTCTTTATTCTTGGCTTAGGATGGGACACGACCAGTGTCACCTACTGTTTCTTTTCTTTCTTTGCTTGGTCCTTTTTGACTTTGTCCTTTAGGTGAGACTCGACCAGTGGCTTGGCCGTGTTGCCTGCCCGTGTCATATTCTGCCAAAATTTCTTTTGAGGTGACATGGTTAAGCTCGATTTTGCTTGACCATGTCTTGCTTGATTCATGCTCTTCTTTCCTTATTTTGATCTTCCAAGGGAGTTTTTTGCACTTTAACCACTTTTCCCTTGCAACTGCTTTTCCTTCCTTTGATTCTTTAATGATTGTTGCAGGCTGTTGGCTCGTTTGATCATGAGGCTGGACCTTTTTTCACTGCCCCTTCGTTTGCTCATTCTAGCTTGCCAGATACTCCATCTAATCCGCAGGGTATCAATGTGAACTAGCTGGTACGTTCCTCATTTCAGAAAAGTTATGCTATATGTATGCATGATTATGTATGCTCTTACCTTTTTCTCTCTTGGCTCACAGCGGATGCTTGAAGAACAAAATAAGAAACTTCAAGAAGAATTGGCTGCAAGTCATCAGTAAACTTCTCATTTTGAAAGTTTATATCATCAATCCGAACAAAATTTTTGTGACTTCCAATTTCAAGGAATGAGGGATCCTGGTGCTTCTTCATCGAGAGGCCCCCAGACTGATGACCATGAGATCCTTTCGTCTGCTTCTGATGAGGACCGTGACAAATCGAAACTCCAAGGCAATAGGGGTTTTAGTGCTTCTGCTTCGAATGATCCCGGGACGAGTAATTTTCCCCTTCCTCCAACAGGCGATGACTTTTTCAAGTCTTTATTTGGTGACCTACCACCACCTTCTTAGTGACATGTAAATATTGTAGCAATTGTAAAACATTGTACAATAATGAAAGATATACAATTTTTCTCTTTACTAATTTTTTTTTCGTTACTGCCAAAATTATTTATTATTTATTATTATTTATTTTTTTTATATATATAGTACATAATTAATATCCACTTCTTTTGTTAAACCAAATCCAATATGGTAAAGGAAATTCATTGCCACTTCCTTTCCTTATGCCATATGGTCTTATCCTTTCCCATCATCTTTTCCATTTCACTTTTGGAAAAGGTTTATTTTCTTCTATATAAATCACCTTGCATGCCATATTTCAATTCATAAACCAAAAATCTCTCTCTCTATCAACATGAAGACTCCCTTTAGCAATTTTGGTTCCCCTTTATTCATCAATCATGACCGAGCACCATTTAAAGAAAATAAAAATTCTATTTAAGAATATGGATGCCAACCATTGGAAGCAAATTTCATGGTCAAAGCTTGATGTTTTAAAATGCTTTCAAAATGTCAAATGGGACCACTCTTTCTTACATGCGTGGCTTCCCTGTGGGATACGGATTATAGGGTATTTAGAATTAATGGCTTTGAAATGTGTCCCTTGAATGAAGAATTTGAGGCCATCCTTGGACATCCCAATAATCAACAAATGGCGCTACCCACATTGATTTCCAAAACTCAACAGAAAATGCAGATGTTATTTCAAATTCCAAAACACGAAGTTCTTCAGTTGTTAAGAGGTGAAAAAATTCTACTTGCTCCTTTGATTGACTTTTATTTCTATTATTTGGCTCCTACTAAGGCATGGGGATGCATGCTTTGTCTTTGCTTGCTCGGCCAATTCTTGCTTGTTTCTTCTGACGGCGATATTGACCCACGAGTATTGGATATCATGGATCAAATGGAAGGAGGCTTGTCGCCGGTACCTGTGATTTTAGCCGAGACCTTAGTTGGATTAGACTGATTTAAATCAGGATTGTCAAAGAGACTGACTGGGAGTCCGTTGCTGCTTCAGGTAATTGCCTAAACTGCCCTTTCGGGTTTTCAATTTAGGCTCCTTTTTTTTTATATAGCTCTAACTTTTGCCTAGTCCGCCCATGCGGGTTTTCGAAACTAGTGAGCTGTCCTAATTTTTGCCTAAGCTGCCCTTGCGGGTTTTCAACTCAGCGAACTTCTTTCTCTTTTTTTTTAAACTTAATTCTTTATTCACAGATTTGGCTTCAGGAGCATCTTTGTTTACTTGATACTCCCTCCATGGATTTTGCCAGATACCTGCCACGTCATCATTATGCTAGGAAGCTACTCCATCCTGTTTCTTCATATGCTGACTGGGCCGACTGGATCCACTCACGCTCTGAAGTCAATGTCCGTTGGTTTGTACCTTGGTGGAAGATTTCTCGTATCACCATGCGGACATACTTGATGTATGTTACCCTTGCTACTCTTCGTCAAGGTACATGCTATGATCCTCGCCGACTTAGGCGTCAGTATGGAGCTGAGCTTCGTGATTCTGACTTTGCTCCTGACCTAGACATGCCTTGCTTGACTGAAGCCTACTTGGATCGGTTAAGGCAAAGCTGGCCTGCACGTTACACTTATCGACTGCCATAGATTTTACATTTGTTAATTCAGAAAGTGTTTTGTTAGGATGAAAAATAACTAAAGTAATAAAAGATGCTTCTTTTCCATTTATAATTTGTCATCACCTTTTGCAATTATGATTATTTATTTCATCTGTATCTGGTCAAATTCTTATAACAGTGCACATAGAACAAATTTAATTATTAATTCTGTTTTATTAAATTGGGGAACAACCAAGCATAAAGCCAGCATACACAAGATCACTCCTGTTGCCAATTAGCCCTTTCGGGTTTTCTAATTGACGATTTTCTCTCATTAGCCCTAATTGTTGCCTAGCCCTCCCTTTCGGGTTTTCGGAACTAGCGGACTATTCTAACTTTTGCCTAGGCTGCCCTTTTTGGGTTTTCAACCTAGCGAGCTCTTTTTTCTTCTTTTCCTTCCTATCATACATAAAACCTCTTCAACCTGTCAATGTTTACTGGCTCACTAAATTCATTCCCATCCATGTCTGAAAATTTCACTGCACCTTTGCTCATGACTTGTTTCACGACATATGGCCCTTCCCTGCTAGGTTTGAACTTCCCTCTTGGATCAGACACATTAGGCTTATATTGCTTTAATACCAAATCCCCAACTCTGAATTTTCTAATTTTAACAATTCTATTGTAGGCCCGAGCTATCTTCTTTTGATACAGTGATTTTAACCTTCTCTCTTCTAATAGAGCTAATTGTGTGTATCTGCTTGCTACCCATTCCATTTTAGGCAGTTCAGCTTCCAAGACTACTCTTAACGACTTGATCTCAATCTCAATTGGCAATACTGCTTCCATCCCATAAACCAAAGAGAATGGAGTCATTCCAGTAGGTGTTCGCACACTCGTCCTATATCCCCATAAAGCAAATGGAAGCATTTCCGACCAGTCCCTGTAAGTCTTAGTCATCTTGGACAAAATTTCCTTAATTGTCTTGTTCGTTGCTTCTACTGCACCATTAGCTTTTGGTCTATAAGGAGAGGACCGATGATGATGGATTTGGTACTTGGAGAATAAATCCTTAACTGCTCCTTGAAACTATACTCCGTTGTCTGATATCACACTGTGCGGGACACCATATCTACAGATGAGATTCTTTTCAATAAACCTAGCCATTTGACTTGCACCCAGCTTGTTGAAGGATTCGGCTTTGACCCATTTTGAAAAATAATCTACTTCTACCACAATAAAATGGTGCCCATTTGAAGCTGTCGGATGTATTTCTCCTATAATGTCGATACCCCAGGTGGCAAATGGCCAGGGTGAAGACATTGAATGCAGTTCTTTAGGAGGCATATGATTCAAGTTACATACATCTGGCATTGTTGGCACTTTTTAACAAACTCAATACAGTCTCTCTCCATGGTCAACCAAAAGTAACCTTGTCGAATAATCTTATTAACTAGGGCTAAACTACTCATGTGCGGACCACAACTTTCCGCATGTATTTCTGACATGATGCGCTCCACTTTAGGCTTTCTTAAACATCTCAAATGCACCCCATCAGGCCATCTTCGATATAACTCTCTATGGAAGGTGATGTATTGCAATGACCACCTCCTTATGGGTCTTCTCTCTTTCTTTGTTGCCCCCGATGGGTATTCTCTTTCCTCAAAAAATCGCCTTATAGTATCATACCACGCATCATGGTCTATATCAACTTCCATGATTGTCTCATATTCATAGCAAGGAGTTGAAGAACTGGTCAAGATCAGAGGCTTAAGGAATAAGCTGGTAGGATTTTCCCATACCGAAGCCAATGTGGCTAGGGCATCAGCCATCTGATTTTCTTCTCTTGACAGGCGTATAAACCTACACTCCTTAAAATTCTTCTTCATCATGATCAGGTAATGGTGGTATGGTTTCAATTTTTCTTCTTTCAACTCCCACTCTCCATTTACTTGGGATACTACTAGCAATGAATCGCCATAAACTTCCACCTTATCCATCTTCATTCCAAACCGAAAATACACGCTTCATACTCCACCATGTTATTGGTTGCCATAAATTTCAACTTCTTGGCTAAAGGGATAAGTTCCCCTTCGGGCGATTCTAGTATAACTCCCAAACCTGCTCCTTTCCTGTTTACCGCTCCATCAAAATACATTTTCCACCCTTGTACTTCAATTACTTCTAAATGTTCATCTGGAAATTCCAAGATTACCTCTTCACTTTCTGGTAATGGTTGTTGAGCCAGGAATTCTGCCACCGCTCTACCCTTGATTGTTTTCCTGGTTACATACTCAATCTCAAATTCTTCTAATATTATCAACCATCGACCATATTTCCCAATTAAAGAGGGTGTCTCCCTTAAGTACTTCATTGGATCCAACCTGGAAATTGCTTGCACATTATACAATTGAAAATAATGCCGCAACTTCTTAGAAGACCAAACCATGGCTATACATGTCTTTTCAATAATACAATACTTAATTTCATAAGGTAGGAGCTTTCTACTCAAATAGTAAACGGCATGCTCAATCCCGACTCATCTGCTTGGGCTAGCATGGCTCCTATCGACTCTTCTTCTACTGCTAAGTATAGTAATAGAGGTTTGCCGGGTTTAGGTGGTTTCAAAACAGGTGGATTCAAAAAATACTCTTTTATTCGGTCAAAGGCCTTTTGACATTCTTCATTCCATACGACCGGCTGATTCTTTCTAAGCAATTTGAAGATAGGCTCACAGATTGTTGTGAGCTTTGCTATAAATCTGCTAATGTACTGCAGTTTACCAATGAATCCCTGAACTTCTCTCTCCGTCTTTGGAGCTGACATATCTCTGATTGCTTTGACTTTGTCAGGATCTATCTCAATACCATTCGGACCAATTACATGTCCCAACAATTTACCCGAGGTAACACCGAATACACACTTCTTCGGATTTAATCTTAGCTTATATTTCAAAGCTCTATCGAAGAATAATTCCAAGTTCTAGAAGTGCTGCTCCCTTGTATCTGACTTCACCATCATATCATCAAAATATACATCAACTTCTTTGTGCATCATGTCATGAAATAGTGTGGTGGCCAATATTTGGTAGGTTGCTCTAGCATTCTTTAAGCCGAAAGGCATCACCCTATAACAAAATATACCCCATGTAGTAGTGAAGGCAGTTTTGGCTTTATCCTCTTGGGCCATTAACACTTGATTGTATCCGGAAAATCCATCTACAAACGAGTGTAGCACGCTAGAGGCCACACTATCAATGAGTACATCTATGTGAGGTAAAGGAAAATCATCCTTAGGGGAAGCCTTGTTTAGATCTCTATAGTCCACACAGACCCTTATGCTCCCATCTTTCTTTGGCACTGGTACTACCCAATCTGGGTATTCTATCACTTCAAGGAACTTCACTTGTATTTGCTTAGTGACATCTTCTTTAACCAATTCAGCCCACTCAGGTCTTAGTCGCCTAAGCTTTTGTTTGACAGGCTTAATGTGAGTGTAAGTAGGAATATGATGCTCGGCTATGTCTCGATCTATCCCAGGCATATCCTCATAAGACCAAGCAAACACTTCTTCATATTTTTTGAATATTTTTTCAAATCTCTCTCTCTCTCTTATCAGGAGTAAGGTCGGATGCTATGCTAATATTTTTAGGATTTTCAATTGTTCCCAAATTTAATGATTGTGTGTTAACAGAATTAATATTAAAGATGCTCATGTAACTGCTATTTGAATGTATGCAACCATTTGGAGAAACATCACACAAGTTAGCAAAATCAGACTTTATTACATTCATTTTGGAAAAGAAAACATCATCATCCTCATACAAAGCAAAAAAAATTAAAATCAAAATCATTGTTCTCAGAATCATAAAGCAGGATGTCTTCAAACTTTTCTTCAACCAGGGCAACAATCTCTTCCGGAGTCTTCTCGGCTTTCAGGGCAGCTTCATTCTTCTCTTTGTTGATTGACAGGGTGAGCTCTTTCTTCACTTGCTCCACTAGCTTAGCAACATCTGCAAAAATTTCAAAACCGGGGATTAACTTACCCATGAACATGATTGGCTCAGGCTTTCCTTGGAGTGGTCCCATATCTGGAGCTTTGACAAAGATCTCTTCAAGTGGTGGGAAGCTCATCTTCTCACTCTTCTTTGGCTGGACATTGTCGTCTTCGTCATATCCTAACCCCTTCTTGGATGTTTGAGTTCTAAAATCTGGCAACTTTGTCAAACCGGCCTTACCCTTTCCAAGACCAGCTCCGGGAAGGTAGTTCATGTTCTTCATCATATTCAAGACTTTGGAGTCCATTACTTCATCATTAGAAATTGCAACCACTTGAAAACCATTGAGAGGCCTTTCAACCATTAGGGCGCTAACAATCTCATTATCTTCAGCTTCAATGACCACTGTCTCATTTCCGTTGGGAAATTTGATCTTTTGATGAAGGGTGGAAGGAACTCCACCAAGAGGATGAAACCATGGTCACCCCAAGAGTAAGGCAAAGGTAACTGGTATGTCTAAAACAACAAACTCAACAATAGATTCAATTGGACCAACCTTGACAGCCGCTTTGAAAGTCCCTTCGGCATAACTCTTAGTGTTGTCATAAGCACGAATTGTCACCTCGGTTGGGTTTAGATCTCTTGTTGACATGGCTAGCTTTGGCAGTATCTTAAGTGGACAAACATTTATGGTGGACCCATCATCGACCATTACACATGGAGTCCTCTTCCTCTTGACTTCTATTTTTATAATGAGAGGGCGGATGTGGTCTCTCCCCTCCTCCGATAAGTCTGCATCTGAAAAAGAAACTGCTCCCATACTAACTTCACTCTTTTCTTGGATCTCCTCACATTTCATTACTTCCCCAATTTTTATGAAGTTGATCAACTCCTCCCGTGTCGTGGAGGTAGAAATTGGCATGCTAGCTAAGGCTTTGGCCATAGTTTCTCGGTGCCTTTTAGAAGTAGCTAATAAGTCCCAAATGCTAACACTTGCTTGGGTTCTTTTCAATTGCTCGAGCACATCATCATCTTCTTCCACTTCAACTTCCTTCCCCTTATTAGTTTCTATCTCCTTAGGTGATGGCCTTGCGTAAGGCTTACCGAATCTAGTATTTATCACCTCATCTTCTTCGGGCTCAGACCAAGTCCACTCCTCCTTTTTGGGTATAATATCATCATCACTATCACTTGAATCCCAAAACCTGTTGACAACACAAATTGCTACTTCTCCACCCATCATAGCTTGTTCAATTTTGACAAATGCCTCTTCTTCTTTGGTTGCCTTTTCATCCACAACTTGAAAAGAAGATATGACAAAGGCCTCATGCAAACCTCCTCCAATCATGAAGGTTGCCAGTGGTGGTACCCTATTGAATTTTGGTAATGGGTTGTCTTTGGTGTTTGGCTTATTGGACTCGGGTAGCTTCCCATTATCAATTAGGTTTTGGATCTCGTGTCTCAACCTTACACATCTATCCGTGTCATGCCCTTGCATTTGGTGGAATTGACAAAATGCTTTGGTGTCAAAGTTAGGTGGGAGAGGGTTAGGCAAAGGACGTGGATTTAAGGCTTGCAGCAATCTTTTTCTTTGAACCTTGTTGAGAACCCAAGACATCGGTTTTCCCAATTCCGAAAATTGTCTCCTTGTTCCTTGGTTAGTAGCATTAACACCGATAGCCTTTTGCATGCTTTGGCTACCAGGTTGATAGCTCCCTTTCTCATTCCTTTTTGTTGCAAAGCAGCTCTTCTCCCTTTCCCATTCTTCAATTTGCAAACCAGCTTGAAGAAGGTCTTTGAAATCACGGATAAGTGTATGAGACATCCTCTCATGAAGACTAGGCAACACCCCTCTCACAATCATCCTTATTTGATCGGATTCATCGGGCCTCTTCTTGAGTAAAGCAACCTTATTTCTCCATCGCTTCACATAGTCCACAATATTCTCATTTGGCCTTTGCCTTATGGACTCCACTTCCATTAAAGTAACTTCTAACTCAACATTATATCCATATTGTTGGATGAAGGCTTTGTAAAGTAGATCCCAACTCTTTTGTGTTCCATCATCTAAGGTATTGCCTCCAATTTTGGACAATAGGGTCCAATGAGAGCATAAAATATCTTAGGGTTTGAGCCTTAGTAGCTCGGGCAGATTGCATGGCAGTGATATACTACTTCACATGAAGATGGGGATTTTCGGTGCCATTATACTTAGCAAAGGAAGGCATCATGAATTTATAAGGGACCTCTTCATCTTATTCAAATAGTTTGTCAATCTCAGACATCTCTTCGGTTTTCAACTTCTTCTCAAATTTCTTTTCTAAATCAGCAATCATCTTTTCAACATCGGATGTCTCGGTCCTTTTAATAGTTGAATTCTCAACAGCCTTCGGTTCTTTCTTCTTTTCTTGAACCTCTTGGTAGTATTGAGCCCAATCATCATCATCATCAATGATCACCTTTTCATCATCAAAAACCACTTCACTAACTTTGATCTTCCCTTTGTCCTTTGGTTTCTTAGTGCTTGCAGATGCCTCGGCATGGTTTTCTAAGATTGCTGTCAATTGGTTCTTCATGGTCTTAGCTAAGGCCTCTTTGATTTCTTCCATCTTGGCATTGAGGGCCTCATCTACCATCCTTTGAATTTGTTCGGGCTCCATCATTTTAGGTGAGCAAGTGATTGAGTCGTTGCTAGATACTTCATCTCCGGCGTAGGTCAAATTGTTGTAAGCTTTTGAATTATCGTAATCCAGGGCTGTGAGCCAGAGAGGATCAATGAAATGAGATTCAAATGTATGCATGTATGCACAAACAATCAACAAATAAGGATAAATAGGACGTTCCTTCCAACCTTATAACATCCACACACGAATGGCGATTCTCTTTTCCTAGGTATATGGTTAACAAAATACCAACATGGGGTATCTTGCTTTCGAATAATTTCCTCGGACGTTTTAACCAATAGTTATATTTTCAAAAATGGGAATCAATCCATGATAATTCCTATTAATTAGTTTTTAATCCATTCAACCAACTATAATAGCTTTTATGCTATATTGGATTAAAACTAAATTATAGATAGATTTCTCACTTGAAAAAGTAACTAATGATTCATGCCAAAAACAAGCCCATGATTAATTTGTTCTTATTGTAAACTAGGCCCACAATTGATTTTTGGTATTTCATAATTGACCTAAATATTTTTGCAAGCTCTTTGTAAAAAATGGTTGGGTGAAAATAGTTTTGTTTTTAAGCCCATTGTAAAAGATTTTAGAAAAATGGATTTTGGGCTTAGTATTTGGGCCATGGGCCAAAAATTTTTTTGACTTGTTTTTAGAAAAAATCTTATGTTCAAAGACCATCTTGAAAAATTTTGAAAATATCTTTGGTCTTTTGGATTTTAAAGAAAAATTTATTTTGAGCTTACAATATACTTAGGTGATATTAGAAAAAGAACAAACCAAATAGGCCATGATTTAGACTAAGATAAACTAAACTAACCATAGTCAAACAACATGCATTTGGGGTAAAACCTAAGGAAAGTAACTAGGCTAATTACATGAGCTTTAGTCTTTGGGTTAAAAGGCTTAGGTTCCCATAGCAAGTATATACCAAATGGTACGAGGCTATGAGTGGTTATGCCATGCTCGATCTCCATACCTTGAGTGAAAGTATGGTATCTCTCACATAACACAACACGGGTAACATGGTCTTCCTAACTCACGCACACAATGCAATCTAATATGATGCAATGGATAATATCATTATAAGAAAGAATAGAATAATATAAAGGCCAACGGAATCAACTTCTCTTATCCCCAGTGGAGTCGCCACTGTGAGAGGGGATTTTCGCCCCCACTTCCGGTGGAATGGTTCTTGCGACTTCGGCACTGTTTAGGCTCGGGGCCTTAGAGAACACGGACCTAAGTTCTGAGAAAAATGGAGTCGCCACCCGGACGGGCCGGGAAAAAGAAAGGGGTGCCTTAGAGAACACGGTCATATTCTTTTTCTAATATGACCTAAGTATATTGTGAGCTCTAAATAAATTTTTCTCTAAAGTCCAAAAGACCAAAGCTATTTTCAAAACTTTTCAAAATGATCTTTGGACATAAGACTTTTTCTAAAAACAAATAAAAAATTCTTTGGCCCATGGCCCAAATACTAAGTCCAAAATCCATTTTTCTAAAATCTTTTACAATGGGCTTAGAAAACAAAACTATTTCTTATCAAGTGCTTGCAAAAATATTTAGGTCAATTAGAAAATACCAAAAATCAATTGTGGGCCTAGTTTACACTAAGAATAAATTAACCATGGGCTTGTTTTTGGCATGAACCATTAGTTACAGCTTTTAAGTGAGAAATCTATTTATAATAAACCTCTTAATTTCATTTTAATCCAACATAGCATAAAAGCTACTATAGTTGGTTGAATGGATTAAAACCTGATTAATGGGAATTACTATGAATGGATTTCCATTTTTGAAAATATAACTATTGGTTGAAATGTACGAGGGAATTATTCGAAAGCACGATACCCCCTGTTGGTATTTTGTTAACCATATACCTAGGAAAAGGGACTCGCCATTCGTGTGTGGATGTTATAAGGTTGGAAGGAACACCCTATTCATCCTTGTTTGTCTATTGTTAGTGCATACATGCATATATTTGCATCTCATGTCATTGATCCTCTCTGGCTCACAGCCCTGGATTACGATAGTTCCAAAGCTTACAACAATCCGACCTATGCCGGAAATGAAGTATCTAGCAACGACTCAATCACTTGCTCACCTAGAACAATGGAGCCCGAACAAATTCAAAGGATGGTGGATGAGGCCCTCAATGCCAAGATGGAGGAAATCAAAGAGGCCCTAGCTGAGACCATGAAGAACCAATTGACTGCAATATTAGAAAACCATGCCGAGGCATCTTCTAGTACTAAGAAACCAAAGGACAAAGGGAAGATCAAAGTTAGTGAAGTGGTTTTTGATGATGAAAAGGTGATCATTGATGATGATGATGATTGGGCTCAATACTACCAAGATGTTCAAGAAAAGAGGAAAGAACATAAGGTTGGTGAGAAGGCAACTTTTGAAAAGATCGAGACATCCGATGTTGAAAAGATGATTGCTGATTTAGAAAAGAAATTTGAGAAGAAGCTGAAAATTGAAGAGATGTCTGAGATCGACAAACTATTTGAACAAGATGAAGAAGTTCCTTATAAATTCAAGATGCCTTCCTTTGCTAAGTATAATGGCACCGGAAATCCCCATCTTCATGTGAAGCAGTATATCACTGCCATGCAATCTGCCTGAGCTACTAAGGCTCAAACCCTAAGGTACTTTATGCTCTCATTGGACCTGTTGTCCAAAATTGATTCAATACCTTGGATGATGGAACACAAAAGAGTTGGGATCTACTTTACAAAGCTTTTATCCAACAATATGGATATAATGTTGAGTTAGAAGTTACCTTAATGGAAGTGGAATCCATTAGGCAAAAGCCAAATGAGAATTTTATGGACTATGTGAAAAGATGGAGAAACAAGGCCACTTTACTCAAGAAGAGGCCCGGTGAATCCGATCAAATAAGGATGATTGTGAGAGGGGTGTTGCCTAGTCTTCATGAGAGGTTGTCTCATACACTCATCCGTGATTTCAAAGACCTTCTCCAAGCTGGTTTGCAAATTGAGGAATGAGAAAGGGAGAAGAGCCGCTTTGCAACAAAAAGGAACGAGAAAGGAAATTATCAACCGGGCAATCAAAGCACACAAAAAGAAGTTGATGTTCATGCCAGTAGTCAAGGGGGAATGAGGCATTTTTTAGAATTGGGGAAACCACTATCTTGGATTCTTAATAAGCTACAAAAGAAGGGATTGTTACAACCCTTGACTCCTCATCCTTTGCCTAATCCTCTTCCACCTAACTTTGATACTAGTACATTTTGCCAATTCCATCAAAGACCTGGACACAAAATGGACAATTGCATGAAGTTGAGGCATGAGATCCAAAATTTGATTGATAGTGGCAAGCTACCCGAGCAGGATAAGCCCAACACCAAAGACAATCCATTACCAAGGTTTAATAGAGTACCTCCACCAGCAACTTTCATGGTGGAAAAAGGATTGAAAGAAGACTTTGTTTTATCATCCTTTCAAGATGGGGATATTGAAGATGTGAATGGAAAAGAAGCCTAATTTAATGAACTTTCCTTAGCTTGAATGTTGCTTTTCAATTTTACTTTCTTTAATTGGAACTATCGTGTTTTTCAAATTTAAAGTTGCTTGAATAAATTACTTTCATCAAAATTTTTATTGGTTTTTGTTCATTTTGGTGCTCAACCGATGAGGAATCTAGCTTGATAATTCATGAATTAATATATTTATGAAACATGACTTAAATGACTTTACTAGGTGAGGGAATTGCTCTATAGCATTGACTTGTGTATGCTTACTTAGAGAGGGCTCCTGTATAATTACCTTTGTCTAGGTCCTAGTCAATCTTAGAACATGCTTTGACAAACTTTCGAGGTAAAATTGAACTCTGCTTATTAAGAAAGAAATGACATAGGCATTGTTTGGTTAGCCAACAACTAGTATCCACCCAATTAAATATCAATCCCTAGTTGTCCCTTTGAGCCTTTATAAAATTTTAGCTTTCTTTTCATTGGTTTACAAGCCCCAATAACCTACCCTGAGCTGTTGTGATACTTTTGAAAAATCTTATGATCACTAAAGTGAAGAGGCAAGAAGATAAAAAAGGGAATGCAAAGCCAAGACCATAAGGGTAGCTGAAGTTTTCAAGACCATAAGGGTAGCTGAAGTTTTCAAGACCATAAGGGTAGTTGAATTTTTCAAGACGATAAGGGTAGTTGAAGTTCACTTAATATCTCTAATATATGAAGACAACATTAGAGTAACAAATGGTTTATCCCTGTTAATGATGATTTATGTTACTCCCCTCATCCATTATTGGAAGCCCAAGTTGGTACAAATAAGACAACTCTTGTAGAGCTAGAACCGAAAAAAAAGAAAAAAAAGAGAAAAAAGAAAAAAAAAGAGACAAAAGAAAAGAAAAAGGAAAGAGAAAAAAAGAAAACCTAAAAAGGCAGTTCAAAAAGCCAACTGAGTTCTCTTTTACCTAAGACAACAAAAGGCTTCTATTTGGTTTATGAGGACGGATTGACTTGAATTGGTCCAACCTAACTAAAGATTCAATCAAAATTGAAGAAAGACCATCCAATTCTTGAAAGTTCTGTACGTTACAGTCCTACAAGAAAGAAGGAAAAATGATAAAAGAAAGGGAAGAATAAGGCAAGAGAAAGAAAAGGGAAAAGAAGAAAAGAAACGAATTTGGGTCTTAAACTTTTTGCACGGGCAAAAACTATCCTAATCAAGATCTACATTAATGCCAAGAAGATAAAAGGAATTTGGAGTCTAGCAAGATTGCTCCCAGTTGCTTAAAGTTCAAACAAGAAATTTGTAGTGTGAGGGTTTGTCCATTGTGTCACACCAGCTCCAATCTCAAAATGGCCTCCACTTTAACCCATGTCCCTTATAGACCCCGTTTTAAGCCTATCAAAGACCTATTGATCTCTCTTGGTAGGTAGAGTCTATTAGTGGAGATAGTTTGGATAAGCATGCATATGAGATAGACAATATTTAAACTCAAATGAGACCTTTGGCCAAGTAATGTGTATGTGCCTATCTGAAGTGCAATAATTCTTGCTTAAATAGAAATGATTCCTGAGTTTAGTACGGTAACTAAGGTTGTCATGTTATAGATATGTTAATTTGGAAAATCAAGTCCTGAGGTACATTGACATTAATTTGGCAAAGCCGACATTTGATTTCAAAATTAAAATCAAAATTCAAAAAAAAAAGTTTTTGTCACATAAAGCCTTCAAGTTAAGGGAAGTATGTTGAACCTCCAAAGGACACATTGCGCAAAGGAAATGTTTAGTGGCAAGGTCATGAAGAAGCTATCAACTAACATGCTGAAATGTAGTTTGAAATGGATACATCCCTGACTCTGCTGCTTAGGGTCTCCACCACTCATGTTTTCAACATCTTGAAGATAAAAGCCACAAATGCAAAGCTTTCAATCATTCCAATGCAAGATTTGAACGAGCGTCAAAAGGGAACCAATGAGAACACTTCTGCCGATCACCTCAGTCTGTGAGTTGATGGAACAACTGTAAGCGTTATTCATGCATATCATGCATACATAAGCATATCACATCGCACTTTTTTGTCTTGTGTTGTCTATTCTTTGGCAAAATGAATAGCAAACACCCTGAAAAGTAAAGAATCAAAAGAAGATGTCAAATTAGGGGGGCATGGAAAGCCCATTGCTTGAGAAAGCTCCAGTAATTTTGCAAAGAGAAGAAATGCGTGCTTGTGCGAAAAACTAGACAAAAAAATATCAATCAAAGCTTGCATGGAAAAAATCATGGGTTTGAGCCTACACAGGGGGAAAAGTTTCTCCTTTTCAATTTTTAGAGTTTATATATAAAATATTTTTAAACTCACTTACAAATATTTCACCACGCAGGGGGCAAGGAGAGGATACAAGGTCCAATTAAAAATAGCTAAATTTTTGCAAAAAGGAAGAACAAAAGAATGGAACATTAGAACTCTCAAAAGAATGAAGATGCAAAAGACAAAAGACCAAGAATTTTTCGCTCACACTTACTTAGAGAGGGCTCCTGCATAATTACCTTTGTCTAGATTCTAGTCAGTCTTAGAACATGCTTGGACAAACTTTGCCCCCACTCCCTTTCTGCGTCGCAGGCAGAAAAATTTGTTCAAGAACCAGGACCATAAGACAAAATTCATCCATGATAAAATTTGAGCAGAATTTTTGTCAAAGCCAAGACCATAAGAAGTTTGTTCAAGAACCATTCCACCGGGAGTGGGAGCAAAAATTTCTGCTCACACACGGCCAAGTCACTCATGACTTGGCAGTGTATTATGAAAATTCTTTCAATTATTTTATATGAAATGGGGAAAAAAATAGGGGACAAGAAGTGCCATCTTTTAAAAAGAAATATTAAAAGAAGAAAAAGGTTTCCTAATTTGTGGGATGAAGACTTAAATAATGAGAAAGTGGGAGACAAAGTGGAGTGTGTGAGTTGGCAAGGCATGGGTTTTTTCTTGAGAAATTAAAAAGAATGGGAGTGGATATACATATATATATAAGTTTTGGGAGGAAGAGAGGGAGTTCTTTCTTGGTTCATTATCTTGTTCTTAGTCTTGAGAGAGACCAAGAACATCACCTTCATCTTCATCTTCCATTTCTTCCATAAACAAGATCTTTGACATTTTTTGGGATAAAATTAGGTGAGCAAGCTTTTATGAAGATTAGGGTTTGAAGAAAGCTTGATTGAGGAGTTGGAGGCTTGAGAGAGTGACCATTCCATCTTTCAAGAGGAGAGCCATTAATTGAAGAAGGCTTGTTAGTTCTTCATCATATTCAAGGTGGAGCTAGGAGGAAGACTAGAAGTCCAACTCTTAGCATCTTCAAAGGGGTTTTTATATTCTCTCTTTTAATTCATTTCTAGATTGTTATTGTTTATTAAGAATATTAGTATTTCAATGTACAATTATGATTTGATTTATATTGAGATGAATATTTATTTTAAATTGATGATGTTGAGCTAAATTACTCATGCCTAGGGTTTATAGTAAATTTGATTGAATGACTTGAATTGATATTTCCATTAATATACCTTGTTGTTGGTTGATTGCATTGGATTGAATGTTAGGTTGATAGATTAGCTACCTATTGATCTCTAGATATTAAAAGAAGGATCGAGAGGTGAAATTTGATATTGAAACTGTGCAATTAACTACCCTAAGAATGAATTAGAAATATAAGTTCTAGGGTTTTATTAATTTGCAATTTCAAAATAATTGGTTGTTGTTAATTCATGAATATGAAAACTAATGAATTGGTAATTACTAATTAAACTCAAGGAATAAATTAAAATATAAGGTCATATTAATGGAAAATTTTAGAATTAAGCTTTGATTAAATTGATCTACAACCCTAGGCACCATTCCTAGAATTGTATTGATCTTGAACAACCATTACGCATGTTACTTTTAGATTTAAATTGTTCTTTCACCATTCCAACATATCACACTATTTCTTTTAAATTTACTTGCTAATCAAACTATTACAAAGTAATTCCTTCCTTGTGAGACGACCTTGGGGCGATCACCGTTGCTACAATTACCTCGTATACTTGTGAGTGTCGCTAGTAGTAGTAATTAGTCGAGTGCAACAGCTATGAAAAAGACTAAAACTACTGATATGGAAAAGTTGATTGCTAATTTGAAAAAGAAGTTTGAAAAGAAGCTAAAGGCTGAGGAGGTGTCAGAGGTGGACAAGCTAATTAAGCAAGATTAAGGAATTCCCTACAAGTTTAAGATGACTCCTTTTGCTAAGTTTGATGGAAACCCACCTACATGTCAAGCAGTACATCACTGCCATGCAATCTGATAAAGCTACTAAGGCTCAAGATCTAAGGTATTTCATGCTTTCATTAGATCATGTCATGCAAAACTGGTTCAACACCTTAGAGGAAAATACTCAAAAGGATTGGGATTTGCTGTACAAAGTCTTCATCCAACAGTATGGGTATAATGCTAAATTAGAAGTGACTCTAATAGAAGTAGAATCAATTAGGCAAAAGTAAAATGAGAACTTTGTTGATTATATGAAGAGATGGAGGAATACGGCTGCACTTCTTAAGAAGAGGCCGGATGAGTATGACAGATTAGGATGATAGTAAGAGGTGTCCTGCCTAATCTGCATAAACAGATGTCTTACACTCTTATCAAAGACTTCAAAGATCTTCTCCAAGTTGGTTTACAGATAAAAGAATGGAAAAGAGAGAAGAACCATTTTTCTAGAAGAAGTGAGAGGAAGAATTATTAATATGGCAGTTAGGGTACACAGAAGTAGTGGATATCAATGTAAGAACTGATCAAGCAAATAGGAGTCAGTTTTTAGAGTTGGGGAGACCTTTGTCTTGGGTTTTCAACAAGGTGCAATAAAAGGGGTTGTTATAGCCGTTGGCTCCTTGACCGCTATCGAATCCTTTGTCTTCAAATGTTGATACCAAGGCCTTCAATTAATTTTATCAAATGTAAGGGCATGAGATAGATAAATGTGTTCGGTTAAGGCACGAGGTCAAAGAATTGATCAACAGTGGAAAGCTACTTGAGCCCAATTGTGAGCGAGGATTTTTGCCTCCACTCCTGGTGGAATGTTTCTTGTTACTTCGATACTATTAGGCTTAGGGCTTTAGAGAACATGGGCCTAAATCCGAAGAATTTAGAGTCGCCACCTGGACGGGTTGAAAAAATAGAAAGGGGTAGATGACTCAATTTCTAAGGAATCCTAAACCCCTACTTGGGTTAAAAAATTTGGATAATTATGAGAAAGGTAAGAAATGGCCCAACACCCCCATAACGCCCGGTTCATTAAAACCGACTTCCTTTGTAGGTCTAAATATTATTAATTTCTTAACTCATTATAATACTATCCATATTACAAGTAATTATAATAAATAAATATTCATTATATTATAAATTAAAACAATCAAACAACATGGGCACCCATCCAAAGATAGAAATATGCCCTTACAATGTTCAATGTTCATACAAATAAATAAAATAGGACACCCATAACTTGATGGAAATATGTCCCTTACAATGTCTCAAAATCCTTAATATAAATTGGATTGCACAAACTAAATAAATAAGGCATCTACATAGTGTGAAAGCATGCATTTTACAATTCCCTTTAAAAATATATGTAAATCAAAGGAAAAGAACAAAGCAAGAAAAAAAAATTCAAATATATATGAAAATAAATGAATAATTAAAAAGAAAACAAACCAATATATCTTAATATTAAGCCGTTAATGAAATATAGAGGGCGACGCACACATTGGTCCTGCTAGTCGGTTAGCGGGCGGGGGTCAAGGGGGCAGCACCTCCGAAAGGAAAACGATTTACAAGATAGGGTATTGTTGGAAAATTAGGATTTCTATATAAATTAGGGTTTTATATTTATTCAAATTAGGATTTTTCATAAACTAGGGTTTTTGGTAACAAAATATGCAAAATTATAAGATTAGGGTTTTGAATGTGATTTGAAGATTTAATATACAAACGTGCAAACTAAGATTTGAATTAGTCCGTTTAAGGTTTCAGATCAAAACTAATTAAATCATATAATAAAATTTAACCTAGCTTTAAATTGAATTAAATACTAAGCTATTGGATTTTTAGAACTAATTATTGTTGAATGTTATTTAAATAGGCTACTTGAGGCGATATTGTTTTACAGAATTAATATAGTTGCTATAAAATGAGCTACTATATGAAGTAAATTAAGTTTAGAAAATTAAACCTTTGTTTGTTGGCTCCACCAAATTGAACATGTTGAACCAAGCTCTTTGTCTTACTGCCCGAGTCAACTTTGATTTTTGGTCGAGCGAGGCAATTTGAAGGCAATTCCTCTGCCTTCCTTGGTTGCTATTTTGTTCTTGCTTAATTGCTCTCTATCTAATTACTCCTAATAAGGTTAATTGTTACTTCTTTATTACTTTGTTTTAAAACTCTATTTATAGGCAAAAGACGACTTAATCATAACCCTAAATTTCACATCCTTTCTTCTTATCCAAAAATAATCCGAAGTTAAACCCAAATTAAGAATTTTAATTTGTCCCAAAATTAAGATTAAAAGCCAAATTTTAAGTTCCATGGAAAATTGGCTAAGCTAATTTGTCATGAATTTAGGTTTTGGGCCTGGTCTGAAGTGGTTTTGTCTTTTAAAATTGGATCAAACCTAATTTGTCTTTAATATTGGATCAGACTACGTTTAGGGCTTTAAAAATTAAACCATCTTACTGTGGGCTTTTTAAAATTGGACCGACCTTCTTTAGGGCTTTAAGCTTCTAAAGTTGGACTGCATTTAACTTGTCCTCTATTAATTGAGATTGAACTTGGTTAGGGCCAAAATTAAGGGTCTGCACTAATAATCCCAACACCAAGATCAATCTATTGCCTAAATTTAACATAGTATCTCCACCAGCAACCTTTATGATAAATAGAGGATTGAAGAAAAATTTTATCTTATCATCATTGCAAGACATAAATGGAGAAGCTAAAAGGGAGAAAATTCTATTTAGCAAGTATGAACCAACTTTGGATGAGAAGATAATGACTATTTTGTGTTATGAATGAATTTTAGGATTCAAATGATAGTGATGGTGAATCAGAGTCTAGGGAAGAAGAATGGGCTTGGTCTAAACTAAAGATGAGCAAGTTCTGAATATTCACTATGGAAGCCCTATAGAAGAGTTCCTCCAAAAGAAGTAGAGGCTGACAAAGGTAAAGATGCTGAGACAAAAGGAAGGAAAGAAGAAGATGATGATGTCTTTAAGTAATTGAAAAGGACCCAAGCTAGCATCATTATCTGGGATTTACTGGCTACATCCAAAAGGCACAAAATATAGAACCTCATTGATGATGGAAAGATCCTTGACCCTAAGATGTCCAAGTTTATGAAGTTTTTTCGACTCCAACTCAATAAACTTCCCTTGGATTGTGTGGTTTTCATTTCATTTTCTTTCTTTGGTTTTTTAGAGCAATTATTTTTCAATTAACATTTTTGTGAATAAACTATTTTTGTTACAATTATTTTTTTTGTTAGTCTTTGTTTATTTTGGTGCTCAACCAATGAAAAATCTAGCTTGATATTCTTAAATTAGTGTATCTATGCATCATTATCCGAATGACGTTGCTGGGTGAGGCTTAAGGATTTATTCTATAGCATTGAGCTGTGTATGCTTACTTAGAGAGTGCTCCTATATAATTATGAGTATCCAGGTTCTAGTCAATCTTAGGACACGCTTTGACGAACTTTCAAGGTGAAATTGAACTCTGCTTATTTAAGAGAGATGATCTAGGCATTGTTTATTAAGCCTACAACTAGTATCCACCCTAGGAATATCAATCCCTAGTGTGTCTCTTTGAGCCTTCATGAGATTTTATCTTACTTTTTATTGGCTCGTGAACCCAATAGCCTTCCTTAAGTTATTATGAAACTTATGATAAGTCTGATAATCATCGATTTGCTAAGGAAGCAAAAGATCAACAAAGGGATGCATAGTCAGGACCATAAAAATAATTGAAGTTTACCTAAACTTAATATTTCAGACCTATTGAGATAACATCAGGGTAATAAAAGATTCATCTTCACTGAAGTAGACTCATCCTGCTCCATTCATCCATAGTCAGAAGCATAAAATGGTGCAAAATAATATAACTTTTTAGATCTAGGACCTAAACAAAAAAAGAAGAAGAAAGAAGAAAAGAAAAAAGAAAAAAAATGAAGAACATAAAGAAAAAAAATGAAACAAAAAATAGAAATAAAAAAAAAGAGAAAGAAAAGGGAAGAACAGTAGGGTTTCAAACTTTTTTGCAAAAGCAAAGATCATTCTGATCAAATTCAGATTTCTACCAAGAAGATGAGCTTTGTCTTTTCATGAAGCAAGGCTCCTAAAAGGTGGAAATGAAGTCCGTAGTTTAATATTTTTTACTGTCTTCGGTTCCGACAGAAAGTTTGAGTGTGGAGGTTTGTCCATAGTGTTACATAAGCTCCAATATTAAAATGGCCTTCATTTAAACCATATCCCTTATAGACCCCATTTCAATCCTATTAAAGACATGTTGATCTCTCTTAGTAGGTAGAGTCTATTAGTAGAGATTATTTAAATAAGTATACATATGAGATAGACAATATTTAAATTAAATGAGACATTTGGCTCAAGTAATGTGTATGTGTTTATCTAAAGTGCAACATTTCTTCCTCAAATGAAAATGATTTTCGAGTTTAATATGGTAATTAGAGTTGTCATATAACATCCTTATATATGTATAATATATATCCTGTATATATTAAATACGTATATAGAATATAAAAATATCACAGTATGATCTTTCTAAAAATTTCCATAATTTCACGATAACCATTAAAAACACTTAAAATGCATTTTAATAAATAAATAAAAGTAGTCATTAGTGATTTGAAGAGTAAAAAGATATATTAAAAAGAAAATCTCTAAGAAAAATTCGCTAGAGTTTTATCTGTATTTTGGATAATCTCAAATTTCAATTATCACAACCTATAAATAAGATACACTTCTAATTGTTTATTCAATACATACATTTCTCCAAAATAGCACAATGGCTCAATCCACCAATATTTTACCAAAAACACATCTATAGATATAAAATTCCCATTTTTATTTAAAAATATATTACACAAAAGGAAAAACTTATAATTTACACCACATACATGGTTATATATATAATGTACATACTCAAATGTATTTTAAAAAGTTAAAAGTGTGTACATGATATGCAAGTGGCATTGGTCTGCGGTAGGTCAAAGATCTTCACACATAAAAACCTAGACCTAGGGTGGTCTAGCAACACTCTATGGATCTACCCTGTCACCTACGCGATAGATTTCAATCGTGCTAAGCATATTACCTAGTAGTACATACTTTAATAAAATTAAGAAATGATGTTATACATATATAATGCAATGTTTGCATTATGTTGTAAATGTTAAACATTGTTTATACACATTAAACAATACACTAAACATCCACATACATTGGGCCCAAGCACCATATACAATTATCTAGTCCCAGGCTCGTTGCCTAGGTCTATCATTGGCGTCTCACTTGGGCATAGGCACATCTCTGTGACACTTAGTGTCTCATCCCTTTTAGCGTATAGTATACCAACATCCAAGAGCAATCTTCTGAATAATAGATAGTGTATAAGGTGCACACAATACACATTTATTATTCAACATATTTTTACATCTCAACTTATATCATAGTTTTCACAAATCATTATCATATATAATGCAAATGTGGTTTACTTCCTCATGTTAGTGCACAACTTGCACTCTACACATTTTACGCAAATATTTTATTTAGCCATTTTCAAATGGCTTATCATACCACAATCAATACAAATTAAGCATTGTTACTTCAAACAATGCTATACACACATGATCATAAAAATCAAATACCATCACACATCTAACATATGTAATGGGTTATGCTAAAATTTAATGCAATCACACACATTATGAATAAAGTATGTACTAACCTCTTTAAAGTAATAAACGGAGTTAAAACTCCACTTCACTTCCAACACTTCCAAAAATCCTTCACCACTAGGCTGATGAAACAACAATCTATTCAACACCTATTAAAAATATGAATGAACATAATCAATTAATACCACATTTCTAGGTGTTTAAAGCCTAAAATATAAATTAAGGCATAATTCTACAATTTTTCAAGTTTCTGTCATAATGCACTTTAACTTTGGAAAATCATTCCAAAAAATTTTAAATTGAGTTTTAAGCTTAAATATATCTAGAATATTATATTTTAACACATTTTAAGTATTAAAATACAATGTATCACATTTTTTTAAAAATTCCAAAATTTTGCCTCAATCCACTTTAATTTTAGTTCAATATTCTAACCAAATCAAAATATCAATTTAAGTTCATTTTCATCATTAACATAATTTAATAACATGATTTAAACTATAAAATCAAATCACCCATACTTTAACAAAACCCTTCCAAAATCCTAAATCACTTTCTTCCCCCCTAAAACCTAACTAATTCCAATATTTTCTTATTCAACCTTAAAATCATTATACATACATCAAACTAACATTACCCAACACCATTTAAACAATTAAAACCAGCCCCTTCACAAATCATAATTTAACATAATTCATAAATTCGTAATAACTTTAAAAAAAACTTTAAAAAACCTTACTTGTTAGAAAATCACCAAAACTATTTTTGATTCTTGAAAATCTACTTAAAATTTAGTGTTTGGAAGAAAAGAAAATCACCCTTGAGCTCCCATGGAGGTTCGGCCCAACCAAGAAAAAGAGAGGAAGAAGAAAATGAATATTTGACTTTTTCTTTTCTTTTTCTTATTTAAAACCATATATATATTATTTTAAATTAATTAATTAATTTTTAAATTTCAAAAATTTTATCTTCCATCCATTTTTATTTTTTTAAAATTATTTAATTAATTTAATTTTTATAAGATTTATTTACCATTTTACCCCTCTTTTACTATTTAACTGTTGACTTTTTCTAACTCATGTTTGACTTTATATGTAATGTATATTTCTCTTGTATTTTACATATACATTACCTATTTCTCACTTTTAACTCATCATTTTTCCCTTAAATTATTTATTCTAATTAATTTAAATTAAATTTTAGGAATTAAGCAGATGCTACATATCATGTTATAGATATGTTAATTTGGAAAATTGAGCTCTAAGGTATAATGATACTAATATGAAAAAGACAAAATGTGATTTTGAAAATTTAAAAAAATGTGTCTTTTTTGTCATAAAAAGCCTTCAAGTTTAGAAAAATGGATTACACTGTCGAATGTCAAAGGACATATTGGGCAAAAATGGGCTAATGAAAGGATCATTTGCAAGGTCATGGAGAAGTTACCAACTGATGTGTTGAATCATGGGTTGGAACATATATCTCCTATGTCTCTAACTATCTTACTTGGGCCTTCACTACTCATGTTTCCAACATCGTGGAGATAAAGCCATAGATTTGAAGTCATCTGTTGTCTCAATGCAAGACCTACATGAACATTTGGAAGGTACCAATAAGATTGCTCTTATCTATCACCTGGTCTGAGTCAACCTTTGTAAGTATCACTCATGTATATCATAATACATGAGCATATCACACTGTATTTTATTATTTTGTGTTGCTTTTTCTTTCAATAACAAATACTTAATAAAGTAAACAATCATAAGCGGACATAGCGTCAAGTGGCATGGATGGCCCATTGCTTGAGAAAGATTCAGTCACTTTGTAGAAATAGAGATGCATGATTCTGTGAGAAACCATACAAAATACAAATATCAATCAGAGCCTGCATGGGAACAAAATTATTAGTTTGAGCCTACACAGGGGGCAAAGCTTCTCCTTTTAATTTTTTATTTTATGTTGTACAAAATATTTTCACACTTTTAATATTTTGCCATATAGGGGCAAAGAGAGAATATGAGGGCTAAAAAAATAGCTAAATTTTTTATAAAGTGAAGAGCTAAAAGGATAAAATAAGAAGAAAGTTAGAACTATCAAATGAATGAAGACACAAAAGGCAAAAGATCAGGAGAAAGGTCCAAGAATAGAAGATTAGTCCAGCTAAAAGAGCTAAAGTCGAGGCAGGACAAAGATGCATTCCCAAGATTGAAGAATCAAGATTCATTTCTGCAAAGGCATATGGTTCTTCTTAATTTATCCAGGCATGCCCTGTCAACAACAAGTAGCCAGAGGATGAGCAAGTCCAAAGGAGGGGCGAGCATACCATATCAACAATAATCAGCCAAAGGATGAGCATGTTCAAAGGAGGTGCGAGCATGCCCTATTGGCATCGATTAGCTAGAGGAAAAACATGTCTGAAGGAGCATGCCCAATAATCATCTAGCTTATATTGGATTTGTTAAAGCATCCTGATGGCACAATCTCCAGCCTAAATTGGATTTGTTAAAGTATCTTGATGGCACAATCTCCAACCTATATTAGATTTGTTAAAGTATCATGACAATGCAATCCCTAGCCTATATTGGACTATCCGAATGGCGTAAATTCATTGGTCCAAAACCCAAATCAATTTATGGGTCCAGAACCTAAACCTATTCATGAGGCTAAAACTCAAACCAGTCTCTTACGGGTCCAAAACCTAAACTAATTCACAGATTCAAAACCCAAACCAATTTATGAGACTAGAACTCAAATCAATCTCTTACAAGTCCATAACCCAAACCAGTTCTTGGGTTTAGAACCCAAATCAATTCATGGGTCTAGAACCTAAACCAATTTACAGGTCCACAACCCAAAACTAGTTCACACATCCAGAACACAAACAAATTCATGAGTCTAGAACCTAAACCAATTAATGGGTCCAGAATCAACACTAATTCATGGGTCTAGAACCTAAACTAATTCACGGGTCCATAACCCAATCCAATTCATGGATCCATAACCCAAAACTAGTTCACGGGTCCAAAACCTAAAACCAATTCATGAGTTTAGAACCTAAACCAATTAATAGGTCTAGAATCTAAACCAATTCACGGGTCTCGAACTCAAACTAATTCATGGGTCCGAACCCAAACCAATTCACAGATCCAGAACCCAAAACCAATTCACGTGTCTTGAACCCAAAACCAATTCACGAGTCCATAACCCAAACCAATTTGTGATTCCAAAACCCAAACCAATTCAAGGGTCCAAAACCCAAACCTATTCAAGGGTCCAAAAACTCAAATCAGTTTAGGGGTTCAGAACTCAAATCAATCCATGGGTCTATAATCCAAACTAATTCACTAGTCCAGAAATCAAACCATGATGTTGCGGGTACATAACCTACCCTATCAAAGCATCTATGATAGGCTTAAACTTATCAAAACAAATTTCTTTTCACTCTTTTAATAAATTTAAGATCATTCAAGTAGGGAGCAAAACTGTAAAACCTTAATTTTGGCCTAGATTGAATTTAACTCCAATTAGAAGGGGCCAAATTAAACTTGGTTCCAATTAAAAAGTCATAATTAAAGTTAAATCAAATTAAAAGGCCCAAGTTGACTCGGGTCCAACTAAAAAGCCTAAACATCAAGTGATCCTCAAATCATTAAAGTTCCAACCAAAACTCAGTTTGATCCATGCAGTAACATTATCAAGACGAAGCTTGGTTAAACTGAATTAAACTTTGTGGAGTCAACAACACAGGTATGACTTCTTTTAACTAATTCAATTCAATTTTATTGTTTACTTTTATTGATTGGTTCACTGTATTTTAATTTAGCATAAAGTGCAACATGAGAACTAAATCTTTACTTTAGAACTTAATTATGCATTCAAAGCCCTAGTTTGAATCTTAGACCCTAATCTTGCATGTTTTAATCTCAGTTTGAGTCTTAAACCTTCACTTTGCATGTTTTAATCATAGTTTGTATCTTAAAACCCCAGTTTTGTTCCAAAATCTTAATTTGCATGTTTAAACCCTAGTTTTAGATTTAAAACCCTAGCTTTGTTTCAAAATCCTAATTTGCATGTTTAAACCCAAGTTTTAGATTTAAACCCTAGTCTTGTTCCAAAACACTAATTTCTAGATTAAAATCCTAATTTCATAATTGAAACCCTAAATTAATAATAAAACCCTAATTTTGCATATCAAAACCCAAATTACATGTCCAACCTTAGTTTCTTAAGATCAAACCTTAATCCTGCAATTGAAACCCTAATTTGATGATGGAATATATAATTGTATTCTTATGTGCTTGATGATTTATGATGAGTTTTAATTATTTATTATTGCTTATGATGGATGGATTGAATTCTATTTATGGACTTATCATTTGGATTTTAAGAAAGATGTAAAAAGTATGCTTCTATTTTGTGTATGCCTTATTTATTTTAATCATTTATTTTAATCTTAAGGCTTTTGGGCCTATTGAAGGAGCATGTTTCTACCCTTTGGTGGGTATGCCATTTTATTTTTGTATAGACATTTGGACATTGTAAGGGCATGTTTCCATCTTGTATATGTGCCTATCTTTGATTGGTTTGTTTTAATTTAATACAATGTTGATTTATTTTGATCATTGTTTGTAGTATGGATAATATTGTAATAATATAAAAATTCAATAATATTTAGACTTGAAAAGGAGGTCGGTTTCAATGAACTAAGCACTATGAGAATGCGGGGTCATTCTCATCTTCCCCATGTGTACCCAACTTTTTGAACCTAGCAGTGGTTGGAAATTCCTTAGGAATTCAGTCATCCACCCGTTTCTATCTTTCTAAACCATCTAGGTGGCAACTCCTATTCTTCAGGTTTAGCCTTGTACTCTCTAAGGCCAGAGCCTAACAATGCCAAAGTCGCAAGAACCATTCCACCGGTAGTAGGGGCAAAAATCTCCACTCACGGTAGGTGTATTGAAGTTAAAATACGTGTAACACATATAAACAAAACCCTAAGATATTACAAAAGTTAACTTTGATTTCATTTATTCTTCTTCTTCTTCTTCATCATCATCATCATCATCATCATCATCATCAAACCCGAACCATTATCTTCATCATCACAATCTCTCTTCTTTCTTTCTTCTTCTTTATTTCTTCACTAAAAACCTAGGATCCATTGAAAATAATTCAATATTTTTAGGGGAATTAACTAGTTTATGTGTGATTCTTCAAGAAAATCACTATAAAACCAAGGATTAGGAGAAGAAAGACAGGAAAGAGCTATTTTGAATATGCTAGTGATTGTATATATAATAGTTTGCTATTACTTTGATTTTCTTTGATTTTAATTGCTGATGGAAGTTTACGAATTGATTAATTGGATTTAATTATAAAATAAATTAACTATGAGTTAATTTACGAAAGGATTTGATTAAGAAACTTTTCTATCTTGAAAGCAAAATAGTATTTGTGGTATATAAAGTAAGTTTGTTTGATTTTAAATTTAAAACCATGTTTAAATGAACTATTGAACTATTCAATTGTTGAGTTATGGTTATGGAAGAATTAGGTATTTAGGTAAGAAAACCCTTTTTCCTTGAAAATTATGGTTTAAATGAAATATTTTTGGATTTAATTGAAATAGAATTTACTTAATTGAATTATTAAAGTTTGAATGTCAATTAGTTGATGGAAAAAAAGGGCTTTTGCATTAAAGAATTGTTTTTAGCAACAATTATTATTATTGATTGTGAAATTGATTGTGAAATTGATTGAAAATGAGAAAATAATTAAATTGCCTGAATTATACTAGTAATAAACCTAGTTATCGAATATAATGACTAGCTAGAAGGTAGATGTTTATACTATTACTTGCCATACTGTGCCATTACTGGACATTATGTGTCATTACTGTTACTAGGCACCACGTGCCATCACTGGGCCATTGGTCACACTGACTGATGTAGATATAAGTACTATAGTGCTTATGCTGAGTTTTCTATTCTCATCTAAAAATTCTATTACTAGGCATCTAATTGCCAATACTGAACCCGTTATCTTAGTCTAGATTTTGAAACTATGTATATGAAGGCAAAATAAGTGAAATTTATTGAAACGCTAGAAATGCATTAAGAATGCTTATAAGGGGTTGTATTGCTAATTGATTGTGAAGATGTGATAAAAAAATAAAGATTGGTAGAATATTTGGCCTAAAAATGAATTTTATATGGAAAAATATACACTCTTTATAGTATGCATGGAATATAATTTTCTTTGAAAACTTAAATAATAATTTAGAAGACTTATATGGATGGGAGGAGTAAAGTTTGAAGGACTAGACTATCAACTTAAAATTTAAATTTTGTACATGTGGAATACAAAAGCTTAGGAAGATGAATTCGTTAACATTAAGAAATTGGCCACATGTTTCTTTTTTGTATTTCTTAGTATTATAATTGAGATTGATTTCTAAATCAAATTAGATATGAAAATATATAAGTTTCAAGTTGCTTGAAAGAATAAATAAATTTTATGAGATTTTTAAGTTAAATAATTACATGCATAACAGATAACTATAATTGGGGGACTTTCTTAAAGAAAACAGTTTAAGTAATAGATAAACAAAGTATTTGCATGATTACTATAAAGGGAATTTAATTTGTGGAATATGTGTTTGATTTCTAAAAATAAAATATCTGTATATAACGAAGTAATATTTTCCTTAAAATGTTGCAATAAGTTGAGTAAAGATATTGAATATGAAGGAACAAACTAATGAATTTTGTAGTTAATCTGCAATAAATTAAATAATAGAATTCTTGATTAATAGGGCTAGTATTTAAATTAAACCGAAAGTAGAATTATTAAGAAGAGAAGTTGAATCCGATGAATAAAATTTATAGTTAGTAAAAAATTAGCTTGAATTTTATTTGATTAAATAATTTAGTTTTAAAATTGTGATTTATGTTTGATTTACTAATTTAATTAATTCTTATAATATTAAATAGCAAATTATATATACACAAGCATCACTAAGTAATTTTCTTAGTGTGTTAGAATTTTCTGACATGCAGATTAGATGGATTGGAGCAGATCTGGCAAGTGAAGTGTTGGACTTTTAAAGATCAACTGCATTATAAGATGTCTTTTTTTAAAGAATCTTTTGTATTATGTATATTTAATTATAATTCACATAGAAGTATTTTGATTATACGACAGTTGTATAGTTTAATAATGTAAATTCTGGAACATGATTTATGTTTTATTTTTAGCTTGTATTTGGCGAGAAGACTTGATAGAGTGACTTTATTTTTGAGAATATGTGTACATATTTATACAAGTTGAGACAAACATGTAGTATTTGATTTGGGTTTATGGTTGATTATTGAATAAACGGTCTAAATGAGTTGAGTTTGATTGAAAGAAGGATAGAAATGTTTTTCTTGGGTAATGTTTGGTTGAAGAAAAATTTAACAGTGATTATTACAGAGAAAACTCTATTGCAATTTTTAGTTAGATTATTGTAAAAGTTTATTTAGAATTTGATAAAGGATTATTAAATATTGAGTAGTATCTTCTGATAGTTCTCTAATAGAAATATCAGGGATGTTATGAATAGTGTTGAATTTCACCGTCATATAACATATCAATAGAAGTAGAATAACAAATGACAAGGAAGTAATAATTAGAATTGATTATAAAGAAACATCTGCTTAATAAAGTATGGTGATTGCTTCTTTATTTTGTAGGATATATAAAATTTAGTCATTTTAAATCGGTATTTTTATTGTTCAACATTAGTTTATTTTTCTATTATATTATCATTACTTGCATTTTTTTTTTCTATCTGATCACTGTGAGGAAACAATTATTTTTATGATTCAATAATTATTGCTTGATAATGTGACATTAGGAGGTGGAAAACTCAGAGATTCTTCTTCTTGCTGTTGTCTAATGCATTTATTATATTGGAGTGTATTGCTAGTATAGAGCAATCTACAAAATTGCTCAGAAGAAAAAAATAGTCAATGGAAATTAGCAATCATTCGAAAAGACCTTTGAAACAATAAAGTTTCGATGGAATTTTCTAATTTATAATTGGACTTGAAACACTAGGCTTTTTCAATAATTTAGCTTATGGGTGGAGGCAATGAACGAGGATTACTATAATTGTCTTCATTTAATACTAATGAACATGATTTTTCAATCAAAACTTAAGCTAGTCTTACAAAAATATTGATCGTGATTTCTCTAATTTCATCTTTAATTCTCCATATTAATTTATAATTGTATAAAACCATAAAAAATGTTATTTTTTTAATTTAATTTTAACTATAATAAACTAAATATTTTAATATTGAAAAAATTCAAACTGAATATTTGAAAGTCAAATATTAGGATTCAGAAGGGAAATACAGAATTGCAACAATCAAGTCAAATACAGAATGTTACTGGAAGACATGATGAGTCATCCAGTGTTAGTCATTCAAATTGAAACGGTAAAAAACATAAATAGAAATATAAATCTTGCTATAACTCAATTCCAATTTTCATATTTTATTTATTTAGTCCTTTAATTCTAGAAAGCTCTCATTGATCCTTTTTACCTATGTTTTGATCAATAATGTTTATATTATCAGTTGGTTAATTTTCATTGTGATGGTAAATTGAATTATCCGATTTAAGCATATATTTAAATTTAATTCTTTATCTATTTATGTTTGTATATATTTGCATGTGCGCGTGTCTATATACATATATATAAAGTATAATTAAATAAACATATAGTTAGTAAGCTTATGTGCTTAGCCTAAATAAATGTGTATGCAAGTAATTATGTATAAATATATCAAATAATAAACAAAAACACTTTTTTTTTTTATATAAGAAGTTAGAATTAATATGATTAACTATCAGGGATGGGGAAAAATATGGGATGGAGAAGACTAACTATCCAAGCCAATAGGCACTCCACCATTCCATATGAAAAAATCCCAAGAAACCTAGAAAGATACATATGAATGCTTACATATCATTAAAAAATACGTATATTGATACAACGGAAGGATACCGAAATGGCCGAGAAAGAGAGAGCATTGCCGATAATTTAATGTTCAATCTACCCATTTTGACCTGTTCCTTTGAGATGCAGTGGTTGCTAATAAAATCAAGAATATTGCACATCTAGGCTGAGGCAATAAAAGATCCAGGTGCTAAAAGATATATTGTATTAACTCCATAACCAACCATAGTGTCCATGTATTAGCTCTATGATATATAGCATACCCAATAGGTTCCAAGGTAACTAACAATCGAAATACCCTTGTTACTCTGTTGGACTGATGGACCTAATTGGAAATATGCCCAATTCATAATAAATCCAAAAACTAATAACTATTTGAAGAAGCCAACGAAGAATTAGAAGAGCCACATCCCACTCTTGAGACTGAATAAACATAGCCTGCATATTGGGGTCTTGAAAGAAATATAACATGGTGCATATGTTCCTAAGAGATGAAGACTTAGTTTGAGATCCTTTATAATCCTCCACAGCAGAGACCACAAGCTAATCAGTGGCAATTAGTATGTAATGTGAGTATAACCTAAACAATCAGTGCTCAAACAACTGCCTTTCAACTGAAATTGTTCTAATATGGTAAACCAGACAAAAACAGACAATATCATTCTACCAATGACAAAGTATTTTTAGACCATAAGTAGCCAATATGGTTTGTTGCTATTGAAGCATAATGATTAAGTTCAAGATTGCCGAATGGCCATAACAAAACATAATTAGGCCTAAGAGCATACTAGCAGCAACATAAACCTAAGGGAGAAACCAAATAGATAACCAACCACCACAGATCACATTTGCTTATTCCAATAACAACAGATGTGTTGATAAAGATGAGTCAGAGAAAAAATTCCAGAATACAATCACCATGTCAACATATCAGATACAAAGATAGTTACTGGAAAAGAAGAGCCAGATCTCCTATTTCTCAAGAGTGATAATTCGACTGAAAATATTATGGTAACCACAATGCCCAGTAATTTGTTGCGCTCAAATTAACTCTACCACAAAGCGTCACTCGCAAGTATACGAGGTAGCTGTAGCAAAGGTGATCGCCCCAAGGTCGTTCTCTCAAGGAAGCCAAAATGGGTAATTGATTATCAAATTAAAAGTAACAAGTAATTAAAGAAATTTAAATTGCTAAGTAATGAAAAGATTGAATTGAAGTTTAAAACGATAAAAGTAAATTGAGCTGAGTTTTGATTCACTTGATAAAAGGGTCTAGGGTTTGCACTTCTCTACTACTTATTTGCATGAACGGTTATTCCACTTAACTAATTTAATTTCTAAGATTAAATCTAAACAACTTAATTAATTGAGTCAAGGAAATAAGCTCTCGCATTCAAACCTCTTACAACTAATCTTGTTATAATTGAAACAATCTTTTTAATAGGTTATATTTCTAATTCACCTAAGTCCTTAATTGAATTATTCCAGCATTAGACTTCATCTCTCAATCCATCATCTAATACCTAAAACACACAATTGGTGGCCAATCAATTATATGTTAACAATATTTCATTCAATAAAGGCTAAAGAAATCATTAGTTAAGAGAATAAACAATTCATACAATCATAGTAAATCCATACAAACCCTAGACTAGATCAAATTAGTTCATAATGCAATCAAACATATTCATCTCATTAATGTTCAAAGAAACCGAAATAGACATGATAATATCCATTCAATAAAAATAAAGTGAATAAGTTCGAGAACAAAACCAAGTTACAGCTCCTTGAAGTTTCTGAAGAATCTCTTGTTTAAAATCTTGCAAGAAGAATGAATCACTGGCATAAACAATCTAATCTAGCTAGTTTTGATCCAAAGTGAAATCAAAATTAAGAAAATAAATGTTAAAACCCTAGCTCTAATCTCTGACGGCTCAAAATCTGCTCCAAATCGTCAACCCTCGTAACCTAGCTCTCTTCTTTCCTTTTATACGAAATGTCCGCTTTAAAATTCGGTGCGTGTTTGGTTCATGAGGGACACGGCCAAGTCATGAGGGACACGGCCGTGTGAGAGCTTGTTGGAGGGACACGGCCACAAGACTTGGCCGTGTCCCCTGCAGGTGTCCACCTCTGTTTGTTTCTCTCCTCTCTTCTTCTTTGGTTGAGTGACACGGCCAAGTCAGAAGTGACTTGGCCGTGTTGCACCATGTTTGTATATATATATCTCCTTTTTTTTTTTACTTTTTCTTTTTCTTCTTCTTCTCTTTTTTTATTATTATATTTTTTTATTTTTATCAGCATTTTTTTTATTTTTTTAATAATATAAATATACAAAGTATAAACTTACATGGAACATCTAGCTTAAAATGTAGAGGAAAAGAATAATGACTCTTAATCAAATACAATATGCAAAGTATGCATTTCAACCCTCAATTAGGAATTCCATATTATTATTATTATATTTTTACTTACCCCACACTTGAAATAAACTACCCTATTGTCAAATCATAAAACTCCATTCCTTAATGCATAGGTATGATGATAATAAGAACATGTTAAGTTGAGAATTGTGTTAATCAAACTAGAAACGGTCAATGGCTCAACTTGGCTCACTAAGGAAATCAATATTAAGGGAAGTCTCTTTAAGCTAAAGGGGCTAACCTAATTTGCCTTCATCATTTTAAAACTTGAGATTAAATCATAATGTGAGTTCAATAAGTATGAAAAAGAAAACTCTAGAGATGCAACATCATGAAGGTGCACACTTAAGAAAAGAAAATCAATTGACAAAAATATCAAATTTTATGAGGCTCAAAACTCACACAGGTGGGTTCACAAAGATTTATATGTCATGAATTGCAGAATGCGAAAATTAATCCCGAATGAATTCAAATGCTCATTTCTATGCTGATACCAAAGTCTCAACTATAATGCTAGAATTAAAGAAAAGATCAATAAATTTTCAACAATTATGCCATGCACAACAAACACAATAAACAAAACAACCACAATAACCAAAACAAGAATTAAAGGAAAGCTTAAAGAGTACCCCATACTTAAAATTTACATTGTCCTCAATGTAAAACAAGAATAATAAATAAAAAGAGTCAAAGGACAACCTGTCTTCCATCGTACCTGGTGAGGCAAAATCCTAGCTTTCCATCTCAAACACAAAAGTTCAAAAATAAGAGTACAATATAAAAATAAGAGTACAACAAGAGACTGGATTCCTTAGAAGCATCTTTTAAGAAGGTGGAGACCCAAGTGGGGCAACTTGCACAACAGATGCAGATTCAACAAAAGGGGAAGTTCCCAAGCCAACCTGAGCAGGCACAAGCAGTGACTGTTCTTAGGAGTGGCAAGGTAATTAATAATAATGTTGAAAATAACTCTGTGAATGCAGGTGAGCAAGAAAAGAAAAAGGAAGGAGAATTAGAGAACAAAGGTGCAAAAGAAGGATCAATGGAGAAGTCCCCCACACCAGATTTGCACAAGGCAAGCAATCCATACCGGCCACCTATACCATTCCCTAGCAGGTTGAAGGATGATAAAAAAGATAAGCAGTTTTCAGATATCTTCAACATGCTATCTAAGGTAAGTATTAACTTACCCTTACTTGAAGCAATTAAGAACATGCCGGCTTATGCTAAATTCTTCAAAGAACTGAATACCAAGAAAAAGAGGTATGAGCCGAATGAAAAGGTGATAGTTTCTGAGGTAGCAAGTGCTGTTTTGCAGCATAAACTACCTCCTAAGCTAAAGGATCCTGGAAGCTTTATTATTCAAATTACTATGGGGAATGGAAAAGGTACTGAGGGCATGTGTGATTTAGGAGCTAGTGTGAATTTAATGCCTTATTCTGTTTATCTTGATTTGGAATTAGGGGAACTTAAACCAACAAAAATGGTGTTGCAATTAACTGATAGATCTCTTAGATTCCCAAAAGGGGTTATAGAAGATGTGTTAGTTAAAGTTGGTGGTTTGATAGTTCCTGTGGATTTCATTGTTCTTGACATGGAAGTAGGTAATTCTTCACCATCTGTACACACCATTCTGCTGGGTAGGCCTTTTATGGCGACTACCAATACTTTGATAGATGTTAAGAATGGAAAATTATCAATGACTGTTTTGGGACAAACTGTGGAATTTTCTATTTTTAACACTTCTCCTATTCCTACAACTGCTTTGTATGAGGATTGTTCTTTCATTGATTGTGTTGATGCAGTTGTTTCAGATGTTTTCTTGCAGACAGATTCCTCTGATAAATTGGAGCTGGCATTGACTTTGGATAGTGATTTGGAAATTTTTGATGCAGAAATAGCCAGTTGTCTTGAGACCTTAGGAAGTGCTGAAGTAGAGGAACTTAAGGAGGACACAGTTTGTGAGCTTTCCCCCCTTGAAAAAGAAGAGAAGAACCCCTCACTAGAGTTAGAGTTGAAAGAGTTACCTAAGAACCTGAAATATGTGTTTTTAGGAGATCACAATACTTTACCTGTGATAATATCTAGTGAACTTAGTGAAGGGGAGGAGATGAGGTTGGTGAGTGAGCTTAAAAGATTAAAGAGAGCAATAGGATGGGGATTGAGTGACATAAAGGGTATTAGCCCTTCTATGTGCATGCATAGAATCACTTTAGAAGAGGGAGCTAAACCTTTGAGGGAGACCCAAAGGCGACTTAACCCAAATATGAATGAAGTGGTTAAGAAAGAAGTGCTCAAATTGCTGGATGAAGGAGTAATTTACCCAATAGCTAATAGTGAGTGGGTGAGCCCAGTACATGTAGTTCCTAAGAAATCTGGAATCACTGTGGTGAAAAATGAGAATAATGAATTGGTTCCTACTAAGACTACGACTGGGTGGAGAATGTGCATCGATTATAGGAAGTTGAATAATGCTACAAAGAAAGATCATTTCCCTCTTCCTTTTATTGATCAGATGTTAGATAAACTTTCTGGACACTCACATTATTGTTTTCTGGATGGCCTTTCAGGTTACTATCAGGTGCCAATAGCTCCAGAGGATCAGTCAAAGACAACCTTTACTTGCCCTTTTGGGACTTATGCATTTCGACGTATGCCCTTTGGCTTATGCAATGCACCTGCAACTTTTCAGAGATGCATGATGTCTGTCTTATCAGATATGATCGACGATTTTATTGAGGTATTTATGGATGATTTTTCTGTTTTTGGTAATTCTTTTGATAATTGCCTCGATAAACTTGTTCGTGTGCTTGAGAGATGCATTGAATGTAACCTCACTTTAAGTTGGGAAAAGAGTCATTTTATGGTTACTCAGGGCATTGTCTTAGGTCATGTGGTGTCAAGTAAAGGGATTGAGGTGGATAAGGCTAAAATTGAATTGATTGCTAAGTTACCCCCACCTACCTCTGTTAAGGGAATAAGAAGATTTCTAGGGCATGCAGGATTTTACAGGAGGTTTATTAAGGATTTTTCCAAAATAAGCCAACCATTGTGCCATTTGTTGGGAAAAGATGTTCCATTTGAATTTACAGCATAATGCATGCAAGCTTTTAATTCCCTTAAAGAAAAATTGACTAGTGCACCAGTAATTGTAGCTCTTGTCTGGTCTTTACCTTTTGAAATCATGTGTGATGCCTCTAATCATGCAGTAGGAGCTGTTCTTGGGCAAATGGTTGATAAATACTTGAGAGTAATATATTATGCTAGTTTAACCCTGAATAGTGCACAAATGAACTACACCACAACTGAGAAGGAAATGTTAGCTGTTGTTTTTGCTTTAGACAAATTTAGAGCTTATTTAATTGGGTCAAAAATTATTGTGCATTCTGACCATGCAGCTCTTAAATATCTTTTAACAAAATAGCATGCTAAACCGCGCTTAATTAGATGGGTGTTGTTATTGCAAGAGTTTGACTTCCAAATCAAGGATACTAAGGGTAGTGAGAATGTTGTTGCTGATCATTTATCCAGATTACCCTTCTTTAGTGAAAACCTTGCATCTGATAGCATTCATAAAAATTTAGAGGTATTTCCTGATGAGCATTTGTTTGTGGTAATTAATGCACCTTGGTTTGCAGATATTGCTAACTATCTTGCCTGTGGTATTTTGCGATCTAACATGTCCTTTCAGGAAAAGAAAAGGTTTCTACACTTGAGTAAGTTTTATTTTTGGGATGAACCTTATCTATTCCGGATATGCAAAGATGAGATAGTTCGCAGGTGTGTATCTGAGGAAGAACAACTGAGTGTTCTTCAATTTTGTCATGACCTTCACTGTGGGGGTCATTTTGGAGGAAGAAAGACTGCAGAAAAGGTGCTTCAAAGTGGTTTTTACTGGCCTACTTTATTTAAAGATGCTCAAGACTATTGTAAGCACTGTGATCATTGCCAAAGAGTAGGTAACATTGGGAGGAGGAATGAAATGCCCCTTCAGTCATATATTGTTGTTGAACTGTTTGATGTGTGGGGAATAGACTTCATAGGTCCTTTCCCCAAGTCCTTTGGTTATGAATACATTTTAGTTGCTTTTGATTATGTTTCCAAATGGGTGGAGGCAATCCCCACCCGTACTAATGATTCTAGTAATGTTGTTAAATTTGTGAAGGAAAACATTCTTAGCAGGTTTGGCACACCAAGGGTGATAGTCAGTGATGGGGGGAGTCATTTTTGCAACAGGCTTTTTGAGAAGTTAATGCACAAATCTGGCGTGAAGCATAAGGTGTCAACCCCATACCATCCACAGACTTCTGGACAAGTGGAAACATCGAACAAGCAGCTAAAAGGAATTCTGGAGAAAACAGTCAACACATCCAGGAAGGATTGGGCAAACATATTGCACGATGCACTATGGGCATATCGGACTGCTTTCAAAACTCCTCTAGGTATGAGTCCATATCGATTGGTGTTTGGAAAAGCTTGTCACTTACCAGTGGAGTTCGAGCACAGAGCATATTGGGCAATCAAGACTCTGAATTTGGACTTGGACAAAGCAAAGAGAGAAAGATTTCTGCAAATTTCAGAGTTAGATGAGCTGAGGAATGAGGCTTATGAGAGCTCGAGAATTTACAAGGATCGCACTAAAGCACTTCATGACAGAATTATAGTGCAAAAGACATTGAGTCCAGGTATGAAGGTTTTACTTTTTAACTCACGACTCCGTCTTTTTCCAGGTAAACTCAAGTCTCGATGGAGTGGTCCTTTCGAGATAACTCAGGTATATCCTTCTAGTGCAATTGAATTACTTAACTCTAGAACAGGTGAGACTTTCAAAGTGAATGGACAGAGAGTTAAGCCATACAATGAAGGATTTCAGGAAGTGAGGGTCATTGACAGTACTTTGATTCATGATCCCTAGGCCTTGCATGATGTCCAGCTATATGACATTAAAGAAGCGCTAAATGGGAGGCAACCCATTGGTTTGCATTTATTTTTCATAGTTGTAATTTTAAATTTAGCGAGTATTGATTTTATGTTCGGTTTAAATAAATGGACTGTGCTTTGATCGGTTTTTCTTTACTTTGTGTTTCAGGGTGTTTAAAGAAGAAGGTTTGCAAATTTGTTAAAAAAAAAGAAGGTAAAAGTTAATAAAAAGGCAGTAGGTGACACGGCCAAAGGACTTGGCCGTGTCCCTTGGCCGTGTCACACACTGGACACGGCCAAGCTTTTTTGAAAAAAAAAAATAAAAAATAAATTGATCGATTTTGCAAATTTTGTACAGAATTGGACACACCCAGGGGACACGGCCAAGTCACCTGGCCGTGTCCCCCAAGATCATTAGACACGGCCGTGTGCTCTCCACTTGGCCGTGTCCCTTCACTTTCACACACAGACACGGCCAAGTCGACACACACACGGCCGTGTCACCTCAATTTTACACTTTTAAAAACCCGATCTAGCCCAGTTTCTTTTCATAAATCCCTAATTTCCTATTCTTCGTCTCTTTCGTTCTCTCGCTCTCTGTAACACCAAAACCATAGCTTTTGATTTCAAAACTCCACCTCTTCCATTAAAACTTCAAATTACTTCAACAAAACTTGAGATAATCACTTAAAACTTCCTCTTGAGTCGTATTATTTTGATTTAATTCAGTTTTGGGTGTTAATTTTTCAGATCTCAAGATGCCAAGAACTAAAACTGTATCACACCGCAAGAAGAAGAAATCTAATACCGAAGGAGCTTCTTCCTCTTCCTCCACTTTATCTTTCAAGAGGGCAACTCTTTTGGCTCGGGGTTTTTTCCCGACAAGGTATGTGAATGACGAATCTCTAGATGCTTTGCAAATTAGAACTGCTTTTTATAGATATGTGCAATATCTTGGGTGGGAGACTCTAGTATCATTGAGACCTTTGCAGTTTGAGGAACTTACTCTAGAATTTTTGACATCTCTTAAGGTGGAAAGAGATGATAAGAAAATCTGCAGGAGACTGATGTTTAAATTAATGGGTAAATCATTTGTGCTTACTATTGATCAGTTGAATGATATCTATGGTTTTCATCAACATGGGGAAAGATCGATACCCAGAGATTTTAGACAACAATTTGCTTGGGGAGCCTTAGGCTCGGGTACTTATGTGGCCAAATCGGCCAAAGCATCTAAATTACGGAACCCTACTTTGAGATATTTGCACAGGTTTATGTCATGTGGGTTCTTTGCTTGGAAGGAGAGCCCGGGTGTGGTTGAGTCCAGTGAGCTATTTTTCTTGGATTGTGTTTTGAATAAAATGAATATTAGTGCCGGCTATTGGTTAGCCGATATTTTTGATACTGTAGCTAATAAAAGGAGGGGGGCTATTTGTGTTGGACGATTGATCACTACATTAGCAGTAGCCCTTGTTGAGGATTTTGACCCGAGTACTACTCGGATGACTCGAATTTTGGGTAATGATTCCTTGGATTTAGCTACCCTTGAGAAGATGCACATGGTGGTGCATAGGAGAGGGACTTTTGTGATGCCTTCAGCTGAGCCTGAAGCATCGGGGGACAGGCAGAAGAGAGCCCGGGTTGAAGAGGAGTCAGACTCAGATTCTTTAGGTCTAGATGAGGATGCTCCGGTCTCGGAACATCAAGAGGTACTTCTGAGGATTGAGGCCCTGGAGGGCAAAGTGGATCGATTGGATAGCAAGGTGGACCATAACCATGCTGAGATCTTACAGCAGATGGAATAGATTAACAGTAACCTTGCGACGATCTTGAGTCTCCATCCCTCAGCTGCATCATCTTCCCGCCCACATTTTCCATAGATTTTCAGTCCTTGCTTTATTTTATTTAGTGTACTTTTGTTTTATTTTTCGTTTTTGTTTTAATGTTAACGTTTTGTATTTGGATATTTTATTTTTATATTGTACTCTTATTTTTGAACTTTTGTGTTTGTGAAGGAAAGCTAGGATTTTGCCTCACCAGGTACGATGGAAGACAGGTTGTCCTTTGACTCTTTTTATTTATTATTCTTGTTTTACATTGAGGACAATGTAAATTTTAAGTGTGGGGTACTCTTTAAGCTTTCCTTTAATTCTTGTTTTGCTTATTGTGGTTGTTTTGTTTATTGTGTTTGTTGTGCATGGCATAATTGTTGAAAATTTATTGATCTTTTCTTTAATTCTAGCATTATAGTTGAGACTTTGGTATCAGCATAGAAATGAGCATTTGAATTCATTCGGGATTAATTTTCGCATTCTGCAATTCATGACATATAAATCTTTGTGAACCCACCTGTGTGAGTTTTGAGCCTCATAAAATTTGATATTTTTGTCAATTGATTTTCTTTTCTTAAGTGTGCACCTTCATGATGTTGCATCTCTAGAGTTTGCTTTTGCATACTTATTGAACTCACATTATGATTTAATCTCAAGTTTTAAAATGATGAAGGCAAATTAGGTTAGCCCCTTTAGCTTAAAGAGACTTCCCTTAATATTGATTACCTTAGTGAGCCAAGTTGAGCCATTGACCGTTTCTTGTTTGATTAACACAATTCTCAACTTAACATGTTCTTATTATCATCATACCTATGCATTAAGGAATGGAGTTTAATGATTTGACAATAGGGTAGTTTATTTCAAGTGTGGGGTAGTTGTTCATCTCTTGGTTTTGAGCATTGACTTTGATGAAAGCTTGTAAACTTTCCTCCAAACTCTCTCTTTTAGGCTGACCTTGATTTGAGGATTGGCCCTGCTGTTGGTTCTGTCTCTGGAGCAAATGGAAAGGCTGTTGAGCATTATTTGTTGTCCAGGAAAAATTGGGGTGACTCCTCCAACCAGGATTGTAAGTGTTGGAGTAAGGATCATTCCTGGCTCTTGGTTGAAATCCCCCCATAGCATTAACTTGCTCAGCTTCATTCCCAAAAGACTCATATGCAGAGGGACATATATTTGCTCCATGCCCAAATGTCCCACAGATTCCACACACTTCTTGAGTAGATGAAGAAATATTGTTCTTCATGTTTAGCATCTGAACCTGCCTTGTCAACTCAGCTATTTGACTAACCATTTCAGTATTGGCTTCCAGTTGATTCACCCCCTTGCTTCTTCCCCTTACACTCTTTTGTTGAGAATTAGCTCCCAACATCTCAAAGATCTCGTAAGTCTCATCAGCTGTCTTTTCTCCCATGGCTCCCCCAGCTGCATTATCAACTGTGTTCTGAAATTGCTGGGTGAGACCATCATAGAAAAACTGATTAAGGAGTTGAAGTGGGTAGTGATGATGTGGACACTGGATCAATAACATCTTGAATCTGTCCCAAGCCTCATGAAATGGCTCTCCTTCGAATTGAGAGAATGTAGCAATCTTCCCTCTCAATTCAGCTGTCTTTTGGTGTGAATAGAACTTGCCCATGAACTTGTTATAAACTTGCTCCCAAGTTGTCAGTGAATTTTCAGGCAACATCTTGAGCCAACTCTTTGCCTATCCTTCAAAGTATAAGGGAAACATCTCATCCTCAACTGATCTTCTATTAGTCCTCCCAAAGGAAAAGTGTTGAGGGTGGAGTAGAAATCCCGAATAAAATTCAAAGGATCTTCATTTGGAACTCCATAGAATGATGGCAGCATGTTGTAATGAATGTTCTTCAACTCATAATTCCTTGCTGCATCTGTCAGTCTTATGCAAGAAGTGGAAGTCCCAATGACAGGTCTAGCAAAATCTCTCATGGTTCTTTGTCTTTCTTCAGCCATCTTTACAGATTTTTCAGATTCTGACTCAAAATCCGAAATGTCCTCCTCTGAAGTATCAAATCCGGTGTAGAGCTCAAACTCTTCTCTGCTCCTTTTCACTCTTTGAATTTCTGGAATGAATGGATGTAGCTCTCCTTCGAGTGATCTCCTGCCTTGCATAAATAAAAATTTCTAGAAAAAGAAATATCAAAAGCAAAAGACAAATAAAATAAAATGGAAAACAATGAAAATAATCTGAAATATTTTTATTTATTTATTTATTTATTTTAAATAAACAATTACGCCAATTAGCTTCCCCGGTAGCGGCGCCAAAAACTTGTTGCTCTCAAATTAACTCTACCACAAAGCGTCACTCGCAAGTATACGAGGTAGCTGTAGCAAAGGTGATCGCCCCAAGGTCGTTCTCTCAAGGAAGCCAAAATGGGTAATTGATTATCAAATTAAAAGTAACAAGTAATTAAAGAAATTTAAATTGCTAAGTAATGAAAAGATTGAATTGAAGTTTAAAATGATAAAAGTAAATTGAGTTGAGTTTTGATTCACTTGATAAAAGGGTCTAGGGTTTGCACTTCTCTACTACTTATTTGCATGAACGTTTATTCCACTTAACTAATTTAATTTCTAAGATTAAATCTAAACAACTTAATTAATTGAGTCAAGGAAATAAGCTCTCGCATTCAAACCTCTTACAACTAATCTTGTTATAACTGAAACAATCTTTTTAATAGGTTATATTTCTAATTCACCTAAGTCCTTAATTGAATTATTCCAGCATTAGACTTCATCTCTCAATCCATCATCTAATACCTAAAACACACAATTGGTGGCCAATCAATTATATGTTAACAATATTTCATTCAATAAAGGCTAAAGAAATCATTAGTTAAGAGAATAACCAATTCATACAATCATAGTAAATCCATACAAACCCTAGACTAGATCAAATTAGTTCATAATGCAATCAAACATATTCATCTCGTTAATGTTCAAATAAACCGAAATAGACATGATAATATCCATTCAATAAAAATAAAGTGAATAAGTTCGAGAACAAAACCAAGTTACAGCTCCTTGAAGTTTCTGAAGAATCTCTTGTTTAAAATATTGCAAGAAGAATGAATCACTGGCATAAACAATCTAATCTAGCTAGTTTTGATCCAAAGTGAAATCAAAATTAAGAAAATAAATGTTAAAACCCTAGCTCTAATCTCTGACGGCTCAAAATCTGCTCCAAATCGTCAACCCTCGTAACCTAGCTCTCTTCTTTCCTTTTATACGAAACGTCCGCTTTAAAATTCGGTGCGCGTTTGGTTCATGAGGGACACGGCCAAGTCATGAGGGACATGGCAGTGTGAGAGCTTGTTGGAGGGACACGACCATAAGACACGGCCGTGTCCCCTGCAGGTGTCCACCTCTGTTTGTTTCTCTCCTCTCTTCTTCTTTGGTTGAGTGACACGGCCAAGTCAGAAGTGACTTGGCCGTGTTGCACCATGTTTGAGGGACACGGCCGTGTCCCCTGCAGGTGTTCACCTCTGTGCAACTTTGATCTCTTTCCTGTGGAACCAAGTGAGACACAGCCAAGTGAAGCTTGACTTGGCCGTGTTGGGTCTTTTTGGAGGGACATGGCCAGGTGACTTGGCCGTGTCCCTTGCATGTGTCTGCTACTGGGACTTGTTCTTCAATTTAATCTTGGTATGGGACACGGCCACTGACTTGGCCGTGTCCTCTGCCTATGTCAGTCACTGCCACTTTCTCCTTCAAATTTGCTTCCTTGCCTTTTTAACCTAACACAAAACTCAAAACAAATCTTAACAAGAAATCAATAGACAATAACCAACACAACATAAACACAATACTAAAAACTACATAAAAAATGACATAAACATTGAAATAAACTAAAACTACCACAATTAAAGAAAACACTAGACAAACCGATTAAAACTAACAAAATACCTAAATAAAACAATAATTAACATAACAAACAAGACATAAAACTATAAGAAAAACTAATAAAACATAATTCTAAGTTTGTTTCCTAATCCATATCTCCTATGCTCTATAAATATAAATAATTTTTGACCCTAACACCTAGTCCCCCGATATTTTAGAATGATAAGTGCATTTTGGAATTTTCTTACCCCTATCAAGTTAGACCTTTTGAGTTAACTTATCAAGCTCCAAGCTTAACGATTCATTATCCTTCTGATCAAATCGTCCAAGCTCCAACCTGGCATTCCATGAGCTGGTTGCTTTAGAAGCAGATGGATCCAAGACCTTAATTGGTTGAATGATGATTGGATTTGGTTCGTTGGAGGTTAGGTATCCATGATTAACATGAATCATATTTTTGATACCATTGTCCAAGATAGAGTATTCCTTAAAATCATCTAGCAGTAGATCAATGGAGATGAATTTTTTTAGTCATATTCCTCTTGTACATTGGAAGCCTGGGTTTGAGAGATGTGATGGAGTGTTGGTTTGCCTCTTTTATATGACAACCCCTCACTCTAGAAGTGCTCCTTTCACAATTGAAATCATAATTATCCGAGACAATCGGCTGAGTTAATTTTCCTTCATAAGGTGGTTGAGATGGGGAAGAATGAGAATTGGGATTTTTGTTTTTTAAACGGGCTAGCATAGTAGAGTTAGATAGAGACACATTGGTGAAGCCATGCTCTACTCGATAGAGGGTGCAGTATTGTTGCTGTCACATGCTTTGAGATTACCACAAGACATAAGGGTCATTAGCCTTAAGTGGGTAGGATGTGCATCTCGGGGATGCAATTGTGTCAGCGGCTTGTTTCCTCACATGGGCAGAATTAGACACATGCCATCCTCTTGTCGCGACATTCAAAAAGACAAGGTATTCATGCGTGTGCCATCTCTAGCAGCCATGTCAACATTTATTGGAGATTTCTACTACACTTCCTTAGTTTCGTTCTGCTGGAGTAATGAGAAAAGAGAGACTACAATTGGGCCAGGGTCCTTAATAATTCACAGGATATGTGTATTATTGTCAATTTTGACTGAGACTTCCTCCCAAATAAAGGAATTGAGAGAGGTTGAGATGAGAATAGATGCATAATCAAAATGATCTTTGTTATAAGTCACTTCTTCCAATGTGATCATAGAACCCCATTGACTTAAGATTAATTCAAAAAAAGAATATGGTTCCAGGCATGTAACGATACTTTTTCAATCCTAATCCATGTGAGCCTTTCCTTAGCAACATGGTCACGTTCCCACCGTCTAAACAGAGTGAAGATCTCATATAACCATGGTAGATTTTTGGGTAGCAAGTCATTCAGATATATCTTACTCTTTAATTGAATGAGGACTAATTTTTCACCAAGGGGAGTAACTTTTACCACTTCACAATCATTTTTGGCAAAAAAATCATGCAGTGTGCACAAGTTGGTAATCACATTGACTTTACCCACATCACATGAATTTAACCAAGAGTTATCAGCTTCCACTAAGTTATAGGATATCATCCTATCCATTTTGGGGTTTATTTTTATGTGATTAGGAATGCCAAGATTATTGTTGAATTTGACTGCATTGGCAAAAGACATAGGCTGAGTTCCATTTGATGAAATCCATCTTGTTGGTTGAAGGCAACCGGATAGACTTGTGCAAGAGTGAATCAGCAAGGTTAACTAGTAATCTGTTTCCACCCATCTTCAGTCCATTCAGCTCAGATGCAGCTATACTCGCCTCGTCCTTGGTTTTAAACCTAATGAAGCCATATTTTAGCGATGATTTCTTCCTCATTTTACTTGGAATGAAGGAATCATATACCCTTCTAAATTTTTGAAACATAGCTGCCAGATTTTCAGATGAGAAATTGGTTGGGATGTTATCAGTGAAGAGAGAGACAAATCTCTTCCTCCATTCGATGCCAAATGAAAGCTTGTTAGGGTAGGGGGCTTTAGGTTGAAGAAAGTGTTTAGAGCAATATAGGTTTCTAAGAAGGGGGTTAGCATGGGTTAGATGAGTTTTTTTAGTGTTAACATAGGAGACATGAGACTTGCTCTCTGGTTTTCTCTCATGACTCTCTTTCTCTTAAAAACACTTAATTATAAGTTATTATAAATTTATGTATATATATACTCTACCATTTTTAAACCTTAAATATATTCATCATCTATCATGAATTGTGTATATTCCATAGATACTAACCAAACAAGCCCTTCATTTATTTCTTTTGATTTATATAATTATAAATAAGTCTTAAATAAATTTAACATCTCTTATAATGTTTTATATGTAACTTGTAATCATTTAATAATAAAACCATATTCTGCATAATTTATAACCTAACTAAGCTTATAACCTCAATATATATATCTGTATTGATTTACTAAACACATGCAGCCTATGACCTTCAACCCTTCGCTTGGTTGGTGAATAATTCATTTATCAACTTTAATTTTGTCACCTTGTAACTGACCAATTTTCATCATCCATTATAGCCTTTGTGTGACCCATAGCCAAACTTACTAGTATTAAGATATACTGTAGTCCAACAAATGTAATTTTAATTAATTAAAATAAGAGGAGTTCCATTCATTCCATACATATATTTTAAGTCCAACCTTTTATCATTTTAAATTCCTAATAATTTTTTTTAACAAGTCCTTCAGTTTCTCCCAAATTGGACAAGAAAAATTCCTAATAGCTTCATCTTAGCTCGAGCCCTCTCAAACCCTATAAATAATTCACTAAGTGTTCTCTTAAGTGGATAAAACAATGTTGGTTCTTTTAGCATTGTTTTGTTATTGTCTCGGTGTAGGAAAGTAAAAGATGAGAAGATGGATAAGAGAAGGAAAATGAAGTGAACGACTAAGTTGGACAAGAGAAAGCATGAAGTGTCAATATGCTTGGTTTCTTTATGTGCTTGGTAAAATAATGGCACTTGGCCTAAATATTTTCTATGAGCATGGTGAATAGTGGCAACCGCCTTCCCTTGTAGTTGCTGGATTTCCATTGGTTAAGATAATTAAATTATTCAACTATGCAAATTTTCATTTTGACCAATAAAACCTTAACTATTCTTTATTCATACCTCAATTCTTTTGACTTTCTTTCAATTAAATTTTAATGAAGTCTTCTTTGGTCTACAACATTTATCTAAAATTTTAATTTAGTCTTGCTTTTAAATTAGGACTCCTAATTGCATGCTAGACATTATCACTATTTTTATTTTTGTGATTATCACTAGCACTGTTGTTATTGTTATTGTTGTTTAATAGTTGATGGTCTATTATATTATTATTCATAACTTTAGGGTTTCATATACTATTAGAGTTCCTAAATACCTTTTTTTTTATTAACCAACCTACTAAGTCCAATCGTAAAACTAGGGTATTTCATTAGTGTTTGACAACTATATCTCTTCATTACTCAAAACCACATATATCACTAAGTATTAAACCACCAATATCATTAGAAGTAGGTAATTCATATTGTGAATTCTCTCATTTTCTTCTAACTAATAGTTGAGGTTTTAGAAAAAAAAAAACTATTTGATCAGAATAAAATATATCTCTCATGATTCTAAAAGTTTTTAACTATCTGATTTGTATCATTCAACATATTGATTAACCTTTTAACTATATTAGCATCTAAATTGACCTTGACTATTTGCATTTTGAAATGCCATTAATATATTTTATGCCTTACTTTCTATGTCATAATTATAGATGTCACACCAGTTGTCAGAGTGCATGAGGACCTAGGATCCAGGTCGGTTTAAGACCACTAGGTACCTTATAGAATCCATAACTATTATATTCTATTAGGTCTACAGTCATATTATAAGTCCATGTTTTTAGTTTCTTTTGAATACACTAATGGATACAATTACTTTTACTTCCTTGGATAACATATAAGAACTCTTTTTAACTTGTTTTAATGCATATGTGGTCCCCTACACTTGGTGTGATTAGTCGATTTGCTCCTTCTACTTTCATTTTTAGTCATTTTGTTTATTTAACTTATCAAATTCATATATTGCTATTTAACCCTTTATTTCAAAATATAAAACACATAAATAGTGCGTGAATTACAAACTCACTAACAATAAATACATATCATCAATGATTTAACAAGTGGATATCATGTGTGAAAAATTTCTCCATGTCAAAAGCATTTTCTCACTTTTGATCAACTTTGTCTTCATCACCATCACGAGCTTTTTTTCTGCGATTTCAAAGTTGAGTTCTTTGCTTCTCAAATTCTCAAGCAAAAGTTTCATCTATTTCTATTTGGTAATTTGATTAACTAAAATTGGTTAATTAAAGTCCTTTGCAACTAAAGGCACGAACTACTTATGACTCTAATTCCTATTCAAATGAGATAAGTAGGCACACATAGAATATTACTTCGAGTGGTGAGACCTCACTTAAACAACTTAACTGGTTCTTCCATTTGAATTTTTTCTATTATTTTATTATTCATTCCTTCTATGTGATTTTGAGGTTGTATTGAAAATTTGATGAGTTTTACAATTATTGTCATTTACTATTATTGTTTATTTCTTTAATTAGTTAATTGAAATTTTATATTTGACCTAGTACCCATAAGGGCTAGAGTAAAAGATACCCTATGTATAAGATTTTGGAGTTGCAATAATTTACATTTATTGCAATTGTGGATGTCATATTGATTTTACTCATACATATTTAATTGCTATTCATCCTTAATCTTGTCATAAACATAAAAGAAATTTGTTTTTGCAAACTATAAAGGGTAAATTTAATCAAAGAGAAAATATTTTATCAAACTTACTTGAAAACTTAGCCCATGACCCATCATGATTGGTTTTAGACTAGTGTCCTTTTTGGGTAAAAATTAATCAAATTTAATGGGATCAATTAAATAGGTTTTTCCTTGAATTTTTCTAAATAAAGTAATTTAAGGTGGTGACTCTTCAATCAATGTTTTTCAAAATAAAAGCCCTCATACCTTTTCTAAAATAAAAAGGAGAGTTTCTTTTTTAAAAGATAAAATAAATAAATCTTTTCAAAATAAAAAAAAACTTTAAACTTGTGCTTACTGAATTGACTGGAGATCATACATGATGATATTGTATGAGACAATGTCCAAAATGAGCATTTCGACTTCAATTTCTTAGGAGGGCCGGATAGGTATTCAGGCGAGGCCTCACAACTGGTGATTCCACTAGGGATAACTAAAAATTTTCAAAACAAAAATTTTTAATGGGCTCTTTTCAAAATCATTTTGTCTTTGATTGATCTTCTCCTTAAAATCATGTTTAAGGGTTCCTTATCCTTTAGTTTTAGGAATCCTTTGGGTAGCGAGTAGCATTCACTTGGCAACCTTCACTTGGTATGCTAGGGGATAGCAAAAGCATCTAACCTTGCAACGAATCCTCAATTCTTTTAAAATGTAACAAACGCATGTACTATTAGATTCACACCAGATTCATCATCTATCATGTAGCTAGTTATATAGTTATCATAGTGTGATGGGACCCTTTTGATCAGACCATCTTTTGCATATAAAGGCCATAAATCCTTACCCTTAAGTGATATGCACCTTAGTCCTACACTCTTCTCATAAAATGGTATTCATTCATGCATACATGCATGCTTTTCATTCATATTATTCCTGTAAGAAATCATCCCCTTAAAATTAAAAATCAAACCTATAGTTTTGAACCACATTAATCCTAAATCACACCTTGTTTTATTCAAATGATAAAATTCATAAACCTTGTCCAACAAAACTAGGCCTAGGCCATGTTGGCTTGGTCTATCACAAAATCAAAAATCAAAATTTATAATAGCTCAGTTACCCTAAAATTAAGGTTAAGGCCCCCATCGACATAACATTTTCTTCAAAAGTGGAACATTAATTTAACCTATCCAAAATCGAGTTTTACTAACCTCATCCAAATATGAGCACTGATTTTAGGCTACGCTGCTTAAACTATCAATAATTGATCTATTTAACAAAATCTAAAAGGAAAAGTTTTTTTTTTTAATTAAAATCTATGGAGCACACAAAATCTTTGGTTCCTGTCCCACATTAAAACTTTCTTTGTCACAAAGGTCAAACAATAAATCAAGGAAAAGATATAACTACCCTCTAAAAACATATTTGGGTCATAGTCCAAATCATGATAGAGCAAACATTTGCCCATATCATACCTTAGTCGAGCCACTAACCTCACCTTTTTTTTTCTCTTTACCCAAGGTACCTATGTCTCTGCCAATTGATTTCCTTGATATGCAAACTTTAATTGAGACTATCCTTAAGAGATAATAGGAAAGCTTTAGGAATATGCTAGTTAATCAGTAAACTTATTTTAATAAGACACTGGTTGATTCCCTGAGTACACAATAAAACTCCATCATGATTGAGTTTCAGACCACGGTGCATGGAAAGTAGCCAAACATTGATTCATCATCCACTTAACTAGCACCCTTCATTAACCATATCCAACAAAGGACTGCAACTGAGCTACCCAAAGTTTCAGTACATAGCTCCCCCCGTGAATCTTTTCAAAAGGGAGAACATCATGAAACTCACCTTCTCGTGGTAAAATTAGAAGCAATGGAAAAGCGGATTGAGAATTTCAAACACAGGGATGAAACTCTTGATCTCCAATCCTTGACTCTATGTCCCGAGACCCGTTTACAACTCAAGTTAAAAATGCTTGAAATGGATAAGTTTAATGGCACTACTTACCTTAAGGCCCACCTTAAAATGTATGTGGAGGCCCTCAAACCCATAGGACTCAATGACGAGCTCCTTGCTCAAATGTTCCAAAGATCCCCTACGGGAGCTGCTGCCAAGTGGTTCATGGACCTAGATAAGAAGAAGTACCAAAATGAGAGAACATTTACAATGCCTTTATTAAACAATATCACTACAACATTAAGGCGAACATCATAAGGAGGGAGCTTGAAACAACTAAATAAGCTTAGAAAGAATCCTTCTCCTTGTTCCTTATGAGGTGGAGAGAAAAGGCAGCTCAGATGCTTAACCGCCCTTCAGAACAAGAGTAAATTGACATCATTATCCAGAACCTACTGCTTATTTATCAAACTTATCTTCAAATTCAATATTTATCTTCCTTAAAAGCTCTCATTTCCACTACTACCAAGATTAAAAATCTAATGTATAATGATCAGATTAAGGATGAGACAACCTCCTCCTTAAGATTTAGAAAGACTCTAATATACAATATTCCATAAACTGCTAATCAAAAGGGTGGAGAAATAGCAAGCATTACCCCATAGCCACAGCTCCATTTGGAAATAAACTAACAATAAAGGAAATTCACTGATTTGGGTATGCCCCTCAGCTTAGTTCATAAGAAAGTCTTGGAAGCCCTTCTAGATCCTATGCCTGAGCCTAATCCACTTCCCAAAAAGTGGAATATCAATGAGTATTATGGGTATCATCAAGGCATAAGCCATAAGACAAATGTGTGTAGAAACCTCAACCACTATATCTAAGATCTCATTGAAAATAGATCCATTCTTCCACAAAGGTGACCTAATATCACTATTAACCCTTTGCCAACTCACCAAAACATCAATACCATCACTTCTTTAGATGACGGTGAACTGGATCCTACCTCTTTGGTCCATGATAATCATTATGTATTAGACCTAAATGATTTCATATATGAGGTAAATGTAATGATAAAAAGGGAAGCATTACACAACCACTTTTGGACTTATCATAGTCTATACCCCTTACCAAAGATAAACTATATTCATAAACTTGAGGAGGATCCTATACTGAAACAACTTAAGAAGTCCCAAACCAATCTTTTTATTGAGCCTCCTTCAATCCAGTTATCCTCATCGCTAATCTCTTTACAAGTCCTTGAGTCAGATTCAAATACCAGTTGAGACTACCCCTGAAGTTTTAGTTGCTTCCATCACCAAGTCATCAACCTTCTCTTTTTAAGACAAAGACATTTCTACTGGAGAAGCTAGCCATAACCATGCTCTTTATATCACAATCCTTGCCTACGAAAAAACATTACTATGGTACTGGTGGATAATGACTCAACATTGAATGTCTACCCACTTAAAGTCACAAGTTACTTGGGAATTGATATGTCTAAATTCATACTTTCTGATCATGTTATAAGGGCTTATAATAACACTAAGAGAGAAGCTTTAGAGGTAGCCAGCATTGGAGTAACAATTGGCCCTGTAGAATAGGAAATCCTTTTTCAAGTTCTAGATATCCTAGCTTGATTCGACTTATTAGTTAGTAAACCCTGGATTCACCAAGCTAAAGTGATTCCCTCCTTCCTCCACCAAGAGCTCAAGTACTCATTTAGAGCTCCAACCTAAACCTTCAGCTATAGCTCTATTCGGGTTCACTTTTGATTTGATCCAATTCATTGAAGAGGAGGCAAGTAAAGAACTTATTCCTTTTGATTTTGATTGGTATGGTAACCCAACAATGGCCAACATCCTTAAGCACATGAACTATTTCCCTAGATTGGGATTGGGTAAGAACTAAACAAGAAGTTTAACAACTCCCTGATTACCCCTTAGTCCGAAAACCATTTAGTTTGGGCTACAAGCCAACCCAAGAGGATGCAGAAGAAATGGAGAAAAGGGCTAAAAAAGATCCCAATGTAAGAAGATGGGATAAGCACTTGACGGGTCATGAAAAATTATTTTAAAACCATAAATAGATATTTTGTTCAAGAAGGAGCACATTCCCTTTATTATGGATTTACTGAACCATGGCTGAATTATATCACTAATGAACTAACCCTTAGTTTTGAAATTTTCTTTAATGTTAGGCTTAGCTTAGAAGATGGAGAGCCTGCCTTGGAGACATGAGATGATTTTGAGGATAACATGGAGCTCAATCTATTTCAAGTAGCTATATTAGAAGAAGGAGCATAGTCAAATTTCAGCTAGCTAATCCAATCAACTATGAGAATACTCCATAAATGGTGTTTCAAAAGAATAACATCCATCATCCCCAAAGTATAAAGCCCAAACTGTAGTAGAATCAAATCTCCATTTTGATCCAGAGTCAACGCTCCAGTTAGAGTACAACTTTGTGTCAAAAAGTAAGCCCAAAATCCAATTTGAGTTTGAGGTCAAGCCTAAGTCTAACACCTATTTTGTATCCAGCACTGAGTCCAAGTCCAAGTATGTAAGTTTAGATTTTGAGTATGTCAATTCAGATTTGACTCCTCTAAGTCGTTTGATATAGAGTCTTTCAATAATAAGGAACTTTGTGATCATTTTATCATTAATAAAAATTTCAAGGTTTCCTCTTACTTTCCCTTGTCTTCTTTGTCTCTTAATGAGCATTATGGAATATTCAACATCAATGAAAATAATGAAAATAAAGAAACAATAAATTTAGGAATGTTAAAAATGCTAAAAAATAAATCCATTGCATCTTCATTCATCAATAACTAGGATTTGAAGGCATTTCTAGAAGAATTCAAAGATTGCTTCGCATGAGAACTAAGCGATATGATAGGACTTGATCCCTCTATAGCAGTTCATAAGATTCTTACCTTTGATCATATGAAGTTAGTTAAATAGAAGCTCCACCGACTCAAGCTAGAATGGTCATTGACCAAGCTATTGGAAAATAAATTCATTGATCCCATCATATATCCTCAATAGGTACCCAAAATTGTACCAATTCCAAAGAAGGATGAGAAAGTTTGTATGTGTGTAGATTATAGAGATCTCAATAAGGCGCATCCTAAGGATGACTTCCTCTTGCCTCATATTGATATCCTAGTTGATTGACTTGCAGATTCTAAGGTGGTTTCAATAACCAACCTCTATGCCAAATGTAACCAAATTCTAGTTCATCCTCTAGATAAAGAGAAGACAACTTTTATTGTGGAATAAGTTACTTATTATCATAGGGTTATGCCTTTTGGTCTCAAAAATGTTGGAAAACCTATCAAAGAATGGTCACTACACTATTTCATGACATGATGCACCAAGACTTTGAAGTCTATATGGATGATATGGTCATTAAATAAAAAAAGTTGAGCTGCATACAGAGGCTTTGAGACTTTTCTTCCTTATACTCCATTAATGTAATTTAGAGCTCAATACTGCCAACCCTGTATAGGCCATATCTAAGGCTATTCTTGAAATGCCTGCAATCCAAGACAAAAAGGAAATTAAGGGGATTCCTAAGATGTCTATAATACATAAATAGTTTCATTTCATAAAGGCTGATGTATATGGACCCATTTTCAATTTACTTAAGAAAGAAACCCCAACAAAGTGGAATGACAAATGTTAAAAAAGCATTTGAGAAGATCAAACAGTTCCTCCTATCACCACCAATTTTACAGCTTCCCAAGCCTTGTGATCTATTACTTCTTTATCTTTCAGTAACTAAAGAAGCAATGAAGGCCATGCTTACTTAACATGAGGAAGGTTCAAGAAAAGAGTTTGTCATTTACTATCTTAGTAAGAGGCTATTTTTCTATGAGCTCAAGTATAATTAGATTAAAAAATTGTGTTTAGCTTTGGTATGGGTATGCCAAAAATTGTGCCACTACGTAGCTTCTTACACTGTATAAGTAATTACAGATTAGAGCCCTTTGAAATTTCTTATGGAGAGTCCGATTCTAGATAGTAAAATGGCATGATGGTTAGCAGTTTTAGCTACCTTTGGCCTCAAGTTTGTAGCCTACAAGGTAATCAAAGGTAATGTAGTGGTTGATCAGTTGGACACAGCCCCTGTTTAGGATAGTATTGAGGAACCAAAGTTCCCTGAGGAAGATATCATGAGTATCAGTAAGGAAGTATGGGTCCTGTACTTTGATGGTGCGTCTAACCATAGAGGTTATGGCACTGGTATTGTCATCATTACCCAGAAGAAGAGCAACATATGGTTGCATTATTGGGATTGAAGTTGCTTTGAGGTTGAATGTTAAAAAATTGAAGGTAATGGAGATTCAACACTTATTGTATCTTAGGCATTAGGAAAATAGAAAATAAGAGAAGAACATCTAGTTCCTTATCGTCGGCATTTGGAAAATCTAGTATAACAGTTCAAAGAGATTTTGTTTTATTATCTTCCTTGAACTAAAAACCAATTTATTGATGCCTTAGCCACCTTAGCATCTATGACTAATATGGGAAAAGCGATGGTGATTCACACCATCACTATAGAAGTGAAGACCCAGTTAGCCCACTGTGCTACATTACATGTGTTAGATAAGAAACCATGGTTTTGGGACATTCTTAATTCTATTTAGAGGGGTAAATACCTTGATTGGGCCTCAAAAGTAGACCAAAGAACTTTGAGGCAACTGGTGACCTAATATATTTTAAATGATAATGTATTATATAAGCATTCTTAGAATAATATTTACCTCAGTTGTGTGGATGATGCTGAAGCACAATAGATAATGAAATGGGTTTATGGTGACAAGTAGGGCCCTACGTAAACGGAATACCCTCAAAAAGGAAAATCATCAACCTCAGTTACTATTAGCTCACCATGAGAGAAGATTATACAAGCTTCGTCAGAAAATGCCATAACTGTCAAATATACAGTAAGCTTTAAAAATAGTCTCCAATCCCATTGCATCCTACTGCAACTCCTTAGCCATTTGTAATATGGGGAATTTATATGATAGGGAAAATTACTCCTAAATCTTCTAACGATCATAAGTATATACTGTTGGCCATAGATTAGTTCACCAAATGGGTGAAAGCCACTTCTTATTCTCTTCTCAATGCAGAGAAGGTAGCCCATTTCATCAATACCAACATCATTTTCCTGTAAGGGGTTCCTTTTGAAATTATTTTATATAATGGGTCTCATTTCTAGAAGGAGGTGGTTTAGTTAATGGATAAGTATAAGATATAACATCACATATCTTCCCTTTATTGACCCCAAAATAATGGAGCTCTGGAAGCTGCCAACAAGACCTTAAATAACATCTTACAAAAGATGATGGATAATTACAAAAGCTGGCATGAACATTTACCATTCACTTTGTGAGGTTATAGAACTTCAATTAAGTTGCCAATAGGGCAACTCCTTTCTCATTGGTATATGGTATAGAAGTTATTCTTCCAATAAAAGTAGAAATTTGGTAAGCTCGGGTCCTCCAAGAAAGTAAGATCAGTGAAGTTGAATGGGTCAAGGCTTACCATGACTAATTAAATGCCATTAATGAGAAAAGCATGGATGCTCTATACAGAGTGCAAGGATGTCAATAGAAGATAGCCAGACATTATGATAAAAGAATTAAAGACCGAGGGTTGCAAGAAGGTAGCTACTATTAAAGGAGATTAGAGCCCCAATGCACGATCTAAGAGGGAAGTTTGGACTAAATTGGGTAGGACCATACTTGCTAAAAAGATCCTATTAGGGGGCAACAATACTTTCACACTCAAGAGAAAGTTTGTCTGATTGTATTAACATCATTGTAATAGAACTATGTTGACTTGATTCTAAAACAAATAGAAAAGAGTTTGGCGAGTTGAAAACCAAGCGGCTTGGGCAAAAGTTAAAGAAAAAGTAATAATAATATAGAGATATATAGGAAGCCCTCATTAGGTTTGGTCCAAATCATTACATAAGATATATTCATCCTATGACAAGTATAATAATAATAATAACAAAAAAAAAACTTTATTCTATAATGCTCATAAATGTTTTCATCATAACATGAAAATTCCTCTACGTCCAAAATCAAAGTAAGCAAGAAGTAAAAAATCCTACTAGCTAAGCATAAGTGGCATCCTATTCAATCTATCCAAAATGATCCTTCAGAGTCTAGGCAATGCCATCAGTAGTCTATGCCTCTAGCTCATTAATCAAAATCAGTCGCCACACCTTCTCTCTAAGCCAAACCATAGTGATAAACCAGCCTCTGTACTCATCAACTGTGTCAGTCATTTTAGATGGCCATACCATGTGAAATCCCCAGGCCTAACCATTCAAGATGGCTCAGGTAGAAGCAAGAGTAATGATTGCAGGGATGTGTGCTATATTGTCAGTGGAACATCATGGAATGACCTATTTAGCATAGAATTTGAATCTCCTAGTAGAATATCGACATCGAAAAACTAAGCAAACAAACAACCTTGTAGCCAAAACTCATACTCATGAAAGATTAAATTTGATACCAAGGGTAATGCCACAAAATCTCATACAGACTAAGCACTAATAACTAAGAGGTCCATGACCTCTTTGAGTCATGGTGAATAAGGATCTATCTGCTTTTATAAGCAAAGGGAGAATACTAGCTAGCATAGCCAAGATACAAAAGATGGTCCCTAAGATAAACCTATCAACAGAAGACAAAATTGTTAAAAGAAAAAAAAAGGCACACCTGAAGGTCATAAACAATTCCCCTTGAGCTCTGTACACCCTATCCAAATTGATAAGGGTCTCAATCAACAATAGTAAAGCAATAGACTGAGAGTCCTCCATCTATCGAATCAATGGAACTAAATCCATCAAACCTCTGCTTGGGTCCCCCCTAAATAAAAATTCACTAGTAAAGCAAAATACCAAAGCCCGTAGTCGTAATCCCTGACTTTATCCTTAGTATTCTTCCAAAATTTAGCAATAAGTGTACACTAGTTCACTTTCTCTTCCCTCACAATGAGAGTTACCTCCGCCTTACCTAAGTTAAATAGCCTTTGAAAAGCATGAAAATGCCCAGTCCGACGTCTAGGAGTAGCCAATTTAGCTTTAGTAATGTATCCTAATATAGCACTAAATTTCTCAAAAGTAAGGCACATCTCTTCCATCATGGCTCCAAATCTAAACACATGGTCCACAGGGTCTTAAAAGTTCAGACAAGCTTGAATAAAATCCTTATCTAGTTTTACCCCTTTCAAGGTGATAGCCAGTATAATGCCATATCTGCCTAAATTTATTTTGTGAAAATGGGTTGTCCGATGTAAAGAATGAATAAAAAATGGTTCCATGCTAGCATGAATAATAGTCAAAATATTAAAAGTCCCCTAGAAAACCCAAAAAACTCTAAAAAGTTACTTGAAGTCAAAAAATTTATTTCACACATATAAGGCAGACTCCTAGTCCGCGTGGCATGAGGGCAATCAAAGCTCCCTTATGTTTGAGGTTTTGGATTTGTAATAATTTATATTTATTGCAACTATGGATATCATACTGATTATTTTCTCATGCATATTTAATTGCCATTTAACCTTAATCTTGTCATTAGCATAAAAGAAATTTTTGTTTACAAACCATAAAGGGTAAAATCAATCAAAGAGAAAATCTTTTATCAAAACTTACTTGAAAACTTAGCTTGAGAATCATCATGGTTGGTTACTGACAGGTGTCCTTTTTGGATAAAAAGTAACCAAATTTAATGCGATCAATTAAATGTGTTTTTTCTTGAGTTTTTCAAGTAAAATATTTAAGGTGGCGATACTCCTATCAATATTTTTCAAAAATAAAGGTCATCATTCCTTCTTAAAAATAAAAAGGGGAGTTTCTTTAAAAAAAAAAAAGATAAAAGAAACATATCTTTTCAAAATAAAAGATAACTTTAAATCTATGCTTATTGAATTGACTGGAGACCGTACACCGTGTTATCACGTGAGACCAAGCCTAATAGATGGTTTTGTTCATTTAAAGGATTTTTATAAATTTATGGTTTTGTTCATCAATAGTTGGTTTGATGGCTTTGATGGTTTTTTTGTTCATTTATTTTTTTTAGTTTCTTTAGAATTTATCAATGGGCTCTTGAAATTTCAATAGTTTTAAATAAACCAAGCATTTATTTTTACAAATTAAGAAAGTAAAAAAAATGAGGAGAGAAAGGGAAAAAAGGTTCCGTTGAAATGGCATTGACATGTGAAATTCTAGAAAGCAGGTTTAAAAGGTATTAAAGTAATTATATAGTTCATGTCAACAATTTGTTTTTTATATTCACACGTGGTAAGGAGGTGCGATAAGGTCAAAATAGTTATGAAAATGGAAGTTAGAGTCTCAAAATGACTAAAATAGAAGTAGAGAGGATAAAGTGACTAATCATGCCAAGTATAAGATGAATTAAGCCTTTTAACTTTACACATGTTCCTTTTATCACATGCTTCTTCATTATTTACATATTAGCTAATTACTCTTATGTCTTTTTATAAACTACACTACCATATTACATCTTTTTTTTCACACTTAATTAAACTCAACTCAATAAAGTCTTAATTCAAAGTTAATTAGGATCAACAATATAGATTCTATTTTTTCACTTGACATGATTGAGGACCATATATTTGAAGAGATATAAAGTGTTGTCCCAAGACGGCAACCAAGAGTGAGGTTAATTGGTTATCTTGAGGAAGTGATGACAAATTAAAATTTTTAAGCAATAAGAAAATCAAGATGAAGAAAGAGTATAGTAGAGAGAATCGAACACAAAGAGTTTATAGTGGTTTGAATTACCTCAATCCTACATTCACTTCCTTAAAAACTTGTTAATATTCCATTAATCTTGAGATTTTACAAGCACACTCTAACTTGGTGTTTTTGCAAGCTCACATCCAACTTTCACAAGGTTTGAGTATTATCCTCACAACCCTACAAGCATTTTCCTAAGGCTTACTCTAAAGCCTAAGTGTTTTAAAGCTAACACTCAACTTTTTCAATGGTGTTTTGATGCTCACACCTAACATTCAATCAATACAAATGTAAATTTTGATACAAGGATTTAAATGTAGTTTGCCTTAGCTATATCAATCACAATTACCTTCAAACAAGAGGTTTCTTATGGTATTTATAGCAATTAGGACTTTAACTAGCCATTTAAAATAGTTTCCACATGTTTGGTTTTTATTTTCCACTTATGTTGTTGCTGAGACACTTTGTGCGGTTGCCATATGCCTTGAGCGATCACACAATTCAAATTTTTTTCAATGGCTATGTCCAACGGTAACTTTAAATGGCCTGACAATATCATAATTCTCATCTTGCCATGTCTTATGGTCACAAAAAGGGTTTTTAGGATCGCACAATGCATGGTTACCTTTTAATTTGAAATCCTTCTTCCACGTGTCCAATTATCATTGATCTATCATGTTTAACACTAAAATTCAAATTGGCTAGTGTGGTGCAGTCGCACAAATGGAGTTTCTCAATGCACAATGTCACTGCTATCTCTTCTGTGGTTTGGTGAAAGTTTTGGTCATGTCTCATGTAGTCGCACAAATAATAGGGCGGTCGCACAAGTGTCTGTGCGTTGAGGCTTAACCGCACTCTCTGGCTGCTATTGTCTCTATGAGTTTTAAGATTTTTTCCATTGGCTTGTGTAGTCGTTCAAAGATTTGGAGTGGTCACACAATTGGGTTACATTCAACTATGGATTCGCCAGAGACCGTGCTCTCTTTTGTGCTTCAAAGAGTTCTTTCTCTTGGCTTTTTGTACGGTCTCTCAGTGTGTTAGGTGGTTGCACGAAGCCTAACATTAAGTACCCATAAAACAAACTTGTTTGAACTTATTAGCACGCATAAATTTGATTTTCTATGGTTAAAATAGAGTTTAATTATCTAATAATCTCTCCCTTTTTGACTTTGGCAGTCAAATTGAATTGAAAATTTATAAGTTGTAAATCAATCGAGTGAATTTTCAACTTGGATCAATTTAAAGGCAAGTCTTTGAATAAATTGTTGTTTGATTTTAGTTTTTCTTATAAGTTTCTCTTGTTATTTTAATGCAATGTCTAATGTATGTAATTCAATTTATTTCAATTTATGTATATTCTCCCCCTTTGACAAAGACAAAAAGAAGATAAAAGAAATATCATTACAATAAAAGAAATAGATAAAGAAATATCATATCATTAAACTTTAAAATTACAATACAATGTAAAAGATAAAAATAAATGCAAAATAAAGAAAATAGAAGATATAATTAAAAAGACTAAAAACTAATCTATGACTTTCTCTTTTTCTTTTCTATATGGAGGAGAAGGGGTGCCTTCATCTTCATCAAAGGATGGAGTAGGAGAGTAGCAATGTGAGGATTGAGAGGATTCTTGATATGGACTTTCAATGTGTTCATTCACATCCCTTTCACTAAGCTCACATTGTGGAAGATCAAATTTCCCTTACATCTCATAGATGTTATGATGAACATGAGATAGGAGTTCAATCTTCTTGTTGAGTTTAGTGATCCTTTTAGTCACATCCTTCTTAAAGTGAGTGAATTATTTTTAGGAAGAGTGGATGTCTTTGAGAAGGAGCTTCAAGGTTTTTGAGGATTCACTCTTTTCTTTTGTAGGTTTGGTTGGTTTGGGAGGGTGCTCAACTTCAACAGTTATAGGTTCTTCTCCTTCTTCTTGTGTGATGTGATACTTAGGCGGTCTTTTCCTCTCACTATGAAGCATATATTTGCTGCCAAAGATGCACTCATAATGGTCATTAACCTTTTAGATACATCTTGCATTTTAAGGTAATCAAGGTTGATGGAATTGGTGGAGTGGTCAAGAGGATCAATTAGGGTTGCTAAGTTTTCAAGGGTTAGCATTCCTAAATGTCTAGCAATTTGAGTGACTTGAGAGGAGAGGGAGAAAGGCCTAGCCCTATACTTCCCATGGTGAAGGAAAGTGTCAATAAGGAATCAAGCGGTTTGGATGGGCTCATTATGTTCTAAGGCATACAAGAAGAACTAGTCATGTTGTGTGAATTTCTCATTGCCATCACTCCTTTGATGGATGGAGTATGTGATGATCTTATGAAGGAGTCAAAAGATTAAGGTTCTAAAATGGATAGCTTCAGAAGATCTATTGTTATATTCGGTTTCTATGGATAGTTCACTCCAAAAAGATGAAAAATTCTTCAAAGGAAAGTCCTTATCGGAATAAGAGAATGCTCCATGAGTTTAGAAGCCCCAAACTTCAACAAATTCCTCTAAGGAGAGGGCAGACTCTTGATAAAAAAAAAGCCTAAAATGTACTCCATAGAATCCTAAAGAAGTATTGTGTTTCTTTTCTACCCTAAGGGACATCAAGAACTCTCTTGAGAGGCTAGGGTATCCTAGTTCATTAGGAAAGGCAAAATGTCTCTAACCTATCCTATCAAGATACCTATATAGCTCACTTTAAATGTTGAGGGTGATGAGCATACCTTCAGCAGGCATTTTGGTAGGCTCAATGGTTTTCTTTTTGAGCATGTAATATTTGGTCTTTTCTTCTTCAGTTTTGTGTTTAGGTTTGTGGGGTTAGACACTCTTTCTTGTGAAGTGTTTAGGTTGAGTTTGTGGTTCACTAATGATGACCCCTTTCCCTTTCTCAATGGTTAAGGCTTTCTTCTTGGACGTCTTAGTTTTGGGTGACAAAAAGAAAACATAAATGTAGAAGAAAGAGTAGAAATAGTATTAATGTAGCTTGCAATCTTCACAAAAGTCCTTCTTGATGATCAAAACAATAAGAAAGTGTTTAGAGAGGTGTATATGTGTTTGTAAAAGTGTATTTTATTGCAAAATGAGGGTATTTATGGACAAATTTAAAAAACTAGACATTTTATGACTGTTGGGGGGATAAAATGGGCAGAATTATGCAAGTTCCAACATTTAAAAATTTGGTAGTTACACCTCGTGTGCGATTGCATAAGCTATTGTGCTACCATAAGACTTCTCTTGTGACCACTGCATGCAGGAAGCGCTCACACAAACCAACAAGGTGTATAACGGTCGAGAAATTTGAAAATTTTGAATTTGAGTGGCTACACGATGTAGTTGTGCATTTGCACAAAGATATTTTTGGTGATCGAGAGACACAGAATTGGTGTCAATTGTGCAAGGGCAGTGAGCGACCGCAATATGGAATTTAGTGACAGTTTTGATGAAATTTTAAATTTTGATGATCAAAATTGGATTTAGCGATGTCAAAGAGTAATTTTTCAAGAGATTTCTTGTCAATCATACCTATGTGTTGTTTTATGAAGTTTAACCTCTCTTCATTTAGGGATTTTGTAAAAATGTTGGCAAATTGATTTTGAGTGTCAATAAATTCTAGCACAACATTTTGATTTTAAACATTGTCTCTGAAAAATGATACCTAATGTCTATATATTTTGATCTAGAATATTGAATGAGATTCTTAGATAGATTAATTGTACTCGTGTTATCACACTTAATAGGTATGTGATCAAATATTTTTTTTTATAATCTAGCAATTGTTGCTTTATCCAAAGAAATTGGTTCAACAAAAAATAAGCAGCAATATATTCATCTTATAACATCCATAATTTTATATATCCTAAAATTTAATAATATAAAAAGGATATTAAACATCTTAAGGGAGATATACATAATATATACACATAATATATATAAAAATATACATACAATTAAGTAAAAAATAATAAAAATAATAAATAAAAATAAAAAAAGTGGATGGTGGGACTTATTAATGGTGATAATAATAATAATAATAATAATAATAATAATAATAATAATAATAATAACAACAACAACATCAATAAAATATTAGAAGATAAGGATGAAAGAAAGTCTTTTCGTTCTTCCTTCTTCTCCTTCTTCTTATCCGTCGGCTTGGAAAAAAAAAAGTGAAGTTTTATATATTTTGCTCAAATTATCACTAAAAAAAAAATCAAAGGATTCAAGTAGATTTTGGAGGAAAAATTGAAGATTCAAGTAAGTATATTATTTTTAAGTTTAATTTCAAGAATTTTAGATTATTTAAATTTAGAAGTTTGGGATAAAATTAATTTATATTGAGAAATAAGATGTATATGAAGCGAATATGATGATTATATATTGAATTTTGATTAATTAGTTGAATTGAATTTGAATTAAGGAATTATGGTTTATGGAACTTTAAGATTAGGGATTTTGATGGGGTTTAGTTAGGATTAGTGAAATTAAGAGTTAATTTGAGTATTTTGAGTATAAATATATATTTAATTGAGGAATTAAATATTTAATTGATTTAGGAATATTTTGCCCAATTTAATTCAAGTGGTGGAGTTTAGAAATCTTTAAAACTAATGCTTGAGAAGTGAGATTAAATTGATTTTAGAGCTAATTGAGGTTTGTATTTACTTTGAAAATATTTAATTAATGTTGTTATATCTTTATATAAATTTAATTTAATGTTATTTTTAAGTTGTTACTTGAATATATTTGTGAAATTTGTATTAAATTTATGAATTATGATATAAATATTTTAGTTATTTTTTAAAATTATTACTTGATTTGATTATTTGTGAAATTCCATAGATAATTTTATAAATTTTTAATATAAATGTAAGAAAGGGTTGATTTGATTAATTATATTGAATACTATTACATTATGGAATTTTATAATTTATAAGAATGATTAAAGTATTTCAAAAATTATTTGACTATTAAGTTTATTCAATTATATGAATTTTAAATTTGGATCTAAATATTAAATAATTTATTAAAGGAATTATTTGTGTATATATATATATATTTATATATATTGATTATGTGATTTTGATGAAATATATATATTGATCAAGTGATTTTGATGAATTATGAAAAATTATGATAATTGTGATTTGAGATGAATTATGAAAAATGGATGAAAACATTATGGAAATTATATATATGGATGGAAATTGATGAAAATATTATTGTATTTTATTGTCATGCACATATTCTTATTTTGTAATACTGGACTTGGTACTGTCGAGTTGGCATGCCGACGATTATGGATGTGTCATGACGCAATTATTATATTTATGCCTACGGGCGAGATATTACGGTATCGCGATGCTACAATATCGAGACACTATGGTATTAGGAGACTTGTGATTTATGATATTTACACAGCTTCGACTTCGGTATCGTGAGGAGTCAAGACTGCGGGTCGTGATGAGGCTAATCAATGTTACTGAAATTTGAACAATTGTGCATGGGCATAATTTAAATGTGTTGTGATACGAAAAAGTTGAAAATGTGAAATTGTTTAAAGTTATGATTATTTCATTTATGAAATGTGTTATGCGTTAAATTATAATGAATTAAGTTTTTATTTATTTATTGTAACACCCCTATACCTTATATACATATTATACATTTACTCCATATATGTACAACATGCATATATGACATAAGGATGCCACGATACACTTCCATTTAAACATTTCATTATCGTATTTATACAAATATATAAATATATAAGAACATTTTTCATTATTGAACCACATTCTCATTGAAAATACTATTTCCAAACCATTTATAAGATTCATTCGATTACATGTATACAAATATACATTATCTTTTTCAAAATCCATTCATATACATATACATATGGTCAAACTACAAAATAACAAAATGTACATGCATGCACCACCTTCTAGTTGGTCTTTGGTACACCCCAGTCTTCTCATGGCACAACTATCTGACTCTCATATCAGTAATCTACTCACCTGCACAATTCACACAACTGCGTAAGCTTCAAAGCTTAGTGGTGCATATAAACAATATATACATACAAATACACAAATACAATATTGGGATTCACATCACACTCACACATCATTACAATATTGAAAATCACATTTCATACTCATACATAACTATTGGGAGTCACATCCCACTCACACATCATTACAATTACTAAGTTCAGCTATCACACTATCAGTTTATTGACCTAGCTCTGCTCGAGTCCATTTTCAATTTCAATCACATGACCTAGCTCTGCTCAGGTCAACCATCATCTCAAACACATGATCCAGCTCTGCTCTAGTCAAGACCTCTCTCTACTTAGGTCAATCGTCATCACAAACACATGACAAGGCTCTGCTCGGGCAGGCTCAAGACCTAGCTCTGCTGAGGTCCATTTGCATATGCACCTCTAGGCCTAGCCCTGCTCAGGGCCTCTCATGCATATTCAATCAATCTCAACAAAATTAGACAAGTAATGATATAGATTACATGTATACAATATCACTTTAGTTTATACTTTTCCAGTTATCATCACTATTTATAATCACATCATATTACTAGTTCACATCATTTATACATAAGTCACATCATTTCATTTCATCATTTCTCAGTATATTATCATAATATATCACATTTTATATTAAAGCACATTACCCAAATATCTTAGGTATCTTCGTATAATTCACATATTTATGCAATCTAGCCATTGTCAATGGCTTTTCACAATGTCTTTAATGTATGCACAACAAACCACATTAACTAAACACTTTGGGTCATTTCACATATTGCACATTTTTCACATTTACTTAATTTAGCCATTATCAATGGCTTTTCCAATGCATTTAATGCATACATGACAAATTACATGTGTGAGCGGGGATTTTTGCCACCACTCCCGGTGGAATGGTTCTTGTGACTTCGGCACTATTTAAGCTCGGGGCCTTAGAGAACACGGACCTAAGTCTGAAGAAAATGGAGTTTCCACCCGGATGGGCCGGAAAAAAAAGGGGTGGATGACTTCTTTCCTAAGGAATCCCCAACCCCCTAATGGGTTCGGAAAGTTGGGTATGTGTGGGGAAGGTGAGAAATGGCCCAGCACTCCCACAACGCCCGGTTCATTGGAACTAGCTTCCTTTGCAAGTCTTAATATTATAAAATTCTTAAGTATAACAATATTATCCATATTACATGGAACAATTTAAAAAAAGCATCATCATATTAAAATCCAAGCAATGTCCAATAAATAAATGGACACCCATCCGAAGATGGAAACATGTCCTTTACATTGGTTCAAAATATAAAAGCAATTTAAATTATATGATATTTAGCTAATGAGGTACCCACAAAGTGAAAATATACCTCTTACACTTTTAATACCAAAACAAATAAATAATAATCATAATAATAAAGAAAATATCCATCCATGATAAATTAAATAAATCAAGTATTGAAATTAAATAAATCAACTATCAAAAAATATAATAAACTATGTAATCAAATCTAAAATTAAATAAAGCAATAAATATATAAATTTAGGGTTTTAAAGAATTATCAATTGAATTTAGGGTTTTGGAACTCAGGGTTTTAGAAACTAAAGTTTTATAATTAGGGTTTTCAAATTAGAATTTTTAGGGTTTTCGAAACTAGGGTTTTAGAATTAGGGTTTTTAAAACTAGGGTTTTGGAATTAGGGTTTGGATAGTTATGGTTTTTAGATAGTTAGGGTTTTTGAAACTATGGTTTTGGAATTAGGGTTTTTAATGGCTTTAAGTATAATAATTTGGGGAAAGAGTTACGGGGTTTGACTTACTGCCGAAAAAAAAATATAATTTGGGATTTGGAGAAATAAATTAAGGTTTTGGAAAAATAATCAATATTTTGGAGTTTAATAATGAAATGGATTAGGGTTTTGGATAAAAATAGTTTGAGTTTTTGAGTTCAATGAAATAACATACGATTCTTGAAGTTAAAATAAACAAGATATATTTTAACAATTAATTTAAATCTTCGATGACTACTAGATAGTGTTATGTTTTTTATGAAACATGCCAGTGGGGTTACGAATACCAATTGATCAATGCGATAATTAAAGCAAATGATTAAAGTGATTAAAATAAAAACCAATTTACTGCATGTTCAAAGATCAAGGTACTGTGTATTCAAAGATCAAGTTACTGCATGCATGTTCTTATTAATCAAAGAAACGAAACTGCTGTGAACATAAATAATTCATGATTAAAGATCCAGCCTCCGCTCGTTGGTTCCTCCGCAATTAACTTCTATATGAACAATGAACAAAGACAGCATTGCTGTCTTTGATGGATTGATGACTGACGAATGTTTGTTGCTAATCTTTTTCTGTTTGTTGCCATCCCCCATTAATATTTTTCTCTTGTTAATGTTTTCTCCCTTTTGAATTTTATAACATTAATATTTATAGCCGAACCACACTCAGAATCCTTAACCTAATATTAATCAGTCCAAAAAATGAATTCTAGTTGAATTAGGAAAGGTATTGAACCCATGTCGACCTAGTTGCCCTAGGTCGACATGAGACCAACCTCATATCGACCGTGGGCTATCCAGGTCGACATGAGGCATGCTCATGTCGACCTTGGGCTGCCAAGGTTGACATGAAGCATGCTCATGTCGACCTAGCTTGCCTAGGTCGACATGAGTCCAACCTCATGTTGATCTGGGCTGCCAGATTGACATGAGGCATGCTCATGTCTCCCCAGCTAGCCTCACTCAAATTATTTTGGCCTTTTTTAATTTATGGACCGAAAAGTTTAAATTTGGGCCAATTTCACTTAATTTTAGGGTTTTACAATTGAATTTATGCCTCTTTAATCCGAACCGACTCCTTTAAAAATTATAAACTAGGTTTAAATATTTAATGTCGGATCAAATTTATTTTGGCATCCTTTAATTAGAACCATATTAAATTGGGGTCAAAAATTAAGGGTCTACAATTTGTCCCCTGCTTGAGCGATCTGAGACTGTTGCAAAAGAGAGTGAAAAGCAATGTGATTTTTGACTGGGTTTAGAGCCATATTGGACTCCTTACCCAAGGTTGGTTTGAGTTCTGGACTCAAAAATTATTTGGGTTCTGGACCCAAGGTGAATTGGTTTGGGTTCTGGACCCGAGACTGAGTTTGATTGACCTTTATTAGTTGAGAATTTTGACTGCTCTGGATGTTCTATTCTGTAACGCATTGTGGGTCTTCACCCTCAAAATGGATCTTCATCGTTGGACCTTAGATCTACATCCTTAGCATCGGATCTTCACCTTTGAAAATGGATCTTCATCCTTGGAGATCGGGTCTTCACCTTTGCAAATGGATCTTCATCCTTGGAGTTTAGGTCTTCACCTTGTAAATGGATCTTCACCTTGGAGATCGGGTCTTCACCCTTGTAAATGGATCTTCATCCTTGGAGATTAGGTCTTCACCCTTGTAAATGGATCTTCATCCTTGGAGATCGGGTCTTCACCTTTGTAAATGGATTTTCATCCTTTGAGATCAGGTCTTCGCCCATGAAAATGGATCTTCATCCTTGAAAATTGGGTCTTCACACTTGAAAATGGATCTTCATCCTTGGAACTTCGGGTCTTCACCTTTTGTAAATGGATCTTCATCCTTTGAGATCAGGTCTTCAAAGTTGAAAATGGATCTTCATCCTTGGAAATCGGGTCTTCACCCTTGAAAATGGATCTTCATCCTTTGGACTTCGGGTCTTCACCCTTTGTAAATGGATCTTCATCCTTTGAGATCAGGTCTTCACCCTTGAAAATGGATCTTCATCCTTGGAAATCGAGTATTCACCCTTGAAAATGGATCTTCATCCTTGGAAATCAGGTCTTCACCCTTGAAAATGGATCTTCATCCTTTAGACTTCGAGTCTTCACCCTTTGTAAATGGATCTTCATCCTTTGAGATCAGGTCTTCACCCATGTAATTGGATCTTCATCCTTAGAGATCAGGTCTTCACCTTTGTAAATGGATCTCCATCCTTTGAGATCGGGTCTTTACCCTTGAAAATGGATCTTTATCCTTGGAAATCAGGTCTTCACCCTTGAAAATGGATCTTCATCCTATGGACTTCAGGTCTTCACCTTTTGTAAATGGATCTTCATCCTTTGAGATCAGTTCTTCACCCTTGAAAATGGATCTTCATGCTTGGAAATCGGGTCTTCACCCTTGAAAATGGATCTTCATCCTTGAAAATTGGGTCTTCACCCTTGAAAATGGATCTTCATCCTTGGAAATCGGGTCTTCACCCTTGAAAATGGATCCTCATCTTTAGAGATTTGTCCTATATTGGCTTCAACTCTTCTAGCTGGACTGATCTTTTGTCTTTTGCATCTTCATTCTTTTGATAGTTCTAATGTTCCATTCTTTTGTTCTTCCTTTTTGCAAAAATTCAGCTATTTTTAGTTGGCCCTCATATCTTCTCCTGCCCCCTGCGTGCTGAAATATTCGCAAGTGAGTTTGAAAATGTTTTGTATATAAACTCAAAAAATTGAAAAGGAGAAACTTTGCCCCTGTGTAGGCTTAAACCCATGATTTTTCTATGCGGGCTCTGATTGATGTTTTTGTTGTCTAGTTCTTCGAAAAAGCACGCATTTCTTCTCTTTACAAAATTACTGGAGCTTTCTTAAGCAATGGGCTTTCCATGCCCCCCTGATTTGATATCTTCTTTTGATTGTTTACTTCACAGGGTGTTTGCTGTTCACTTTAATAAAGAATAGACAATACAAGACAAGAAAGTGTGATGTGATATGCTCATGTATGCATGATATGCATGAATGATACTTACAATGGTTCCATCGACTCACAGACTGAGATTATCAGCTGAAATGCTCTCATGGATTTCTTTCAGATGCCCGTTCAGTTCTTGCATTGGAATTACAGGATGCTTCACATTTATGGCTTTTATCTTCGAGATGTTGAAAATATGAGTGGTGGAGACCCCAAGTTGCAAAGTCAGGGATACATCCATTTTAAACTATGTTTCAGCATGTCAGTTGGTAGCTTCTTCATAACCTTGCCAATAACTATTTACTTTGACCAATGTGTCCTTTGAGGTTCGATAGTTCAACAAACTCCCCTTAACTTGAAGGCTTCATATGATAAAAACATTTTTTTTGTTTTTTTTTTTTTTTTGAAATCAAATGTTGGCTTTGCCAAATCAATGTCAATGTACCTCGGGGCTTGATTTTTCCAAATTAACATATCTATAACATGACAACCCTAGTTACCGTATTAAACTCGGGAATCATTTCTACTTAAGCAAGAATTGTTGCACTTCAGATAGGCACATACACATTATTTGGCTAAAGGTCTCATTGAGTTTAAATATTGTCTATCTCATATGCATGCTTATTCAAACTATCTCCACTAATAGGCTCTACCTACCAAGAGAGATCAACAGGTCTTTGATAGGCTTGAAATGGGGTCTATAAGGGACATGGGTTAAATGAAGACCATTTGTAAGTTGGAGCCGATGTGACACAATGGACAAACCTTCACACTACAAATTTCTTGTTTGAACTTTAGGCATTTGGGAGCAATCTTGCTAGACTCTAAATTCTTTCTATCTTCTTGGCATTAATCTAGATCTTGATTAGGACGGTCTTTTCCTTGCAAAAAGTTTGGTACCCAAATTTGTTTCTTTTCTTCTTCTCCCTTTTCTTTCTTTTTTATTTTTCTTGCTCTTCCCTTTCTTTGAGCATTTTATCATTTTGTTCTTCTTCCTTATAGGATTGTCAAGTACAAAACTTTCAAAAATTGGATAAATTTTTCTCCTTTGAAACTTTGGTTGGGTTATACTAATTCAATCAAATTGTCCTTATAGACTAAATGGAAGCCTTTGGTTGTCTTAGGTAAAAGAGAACTTAGTTGGTTTTATGAACCGTTTTAGGTTTTATATTTATTCTTTTTTCTCTTTTTTCTTTTTTTTTCTTTTTTTTTCTTTTTTTTATTTTGTCCTTCTTCCTTGTAGGACTGTCAAGCACAAAACTTTCAAGAAGTGGATGGTCTTTCTCCTTTTTCTCTGATTTTGATCGAATCTTTAGTTGGGTTGGGCCAATTCATGTCAAACTATCCTTATAAACCAAATGGAAGCCTTTTGCTACCTTAGGTAAAAGAGAACTTAGTTGGCTTTCTGAACCATTTTGAGTTTTATATTTTTTTCATTTTTTTCTTTTTCTTTTTCATTTTTTTTCTTTTGTCCTTTCTTCTTTTTTTCTTTTCTTTTTTCTCTCCTCCCTTTTTCTTCTTATTTTCTTTTCTTCTTTCTTTCTTTTTTTGGTTCTAGCTCTAAAAGAGTTGTCTTGTTTGTACCAACTAGGGTTTTCAATAATGGATAAGTGGAGTGACATAAATCTTCTTTAATAGGGATAAATCATTTGTTACTCTGATGTTGTCTTGATAGATGGGAGATATTAGGTGAACTTCAACTACCCTTATGGTCTTGAAAACATCAACTATCCTTACAGTCTTGACTATGCATTCCATTCTTTGATCTTCTTACCTCTTCACATTAGTGATCATAAGACTTGTCAAAAGTGTCACAATATCTCAGGTTAGATTATTGGGGTTTGTAAGCTAATAAAAAGAAAGCTAAAATTTTATGAAGGCTCAAAGGGACGACTAGGGATTGATATTTAATAGGGTGGATACAAGTTGTTGGCTAACCAAACAATGCCTAGATCATCTCTCCCTTAAATAAGTAGAGTTCAATTTCGCCTCGAAAATTTGTCAAAGCTTGTTCTAAGACTGACTAGGACCTAGACAAAGGTAATTATGCAGGAGCCCTCTTTAAGTAAGCATACACAACTCAATGCTATAGAGCAATTCCCTCACCTAGTAAAGTCATTCAAGTCATAATGCATAAATATATTAATTTATGAATATCAAGCTAGATTCATCATTGGTTGAGCAACAAAATGAACAAAGACCAACAAAAATTTTAATGAAAATAATTTATTTCAAGCAACTTTAAATTTGAAAAACACAATAGTTCCAAAATATTAAAGAAAGTAAAATTGAAAAGCAACATTCAAGCTAAAGAAAGTTCATTAAGTTTAAGGTTCTTTTCCTTTCACATCTTCAATATTTCCATCTTGAAAGGATGATAAAACAAAATCTTCTTCCAATCCTTTTCCCACCATGAAGGTTGCCAGTGGAGGCACTCTTCCAAACTTAGGTAAAGGATTGTTCTTGGTACTGGGCTTGTCTGACTCTGGTAGCTTACCACTATCGATTAGATCTTGTATCTCATGCTTCAATCGGGTACGGACATTTTTCCTATTTTCAGTTTCTTCTCAAATTTCTTTTCTAAATCAGCAATCATCTTTTCAACATCAGAAGTTTAGGTTTTCTCCATTGCTGATCTTTCAACAATCTTTAGTTCTTTCTTCTTGTCTTGAGGATCTTGGTACTATTAAGCCCAATCATCATCATCATCAATGATCACATTTTCATCATCAAAAGCTACTTCACCAACTTTAGCCTTCCCTTTGTCCTTTGGCTTCTTGGAACTAGCAGACACTTCGGCATTATTTTCTAAAATTGCAGCCAATTGGTTCTTTATGGTCTCGGCCATGGCCTCTTTTATTTCTTCCATCTTGGCATTGAGGGCATCATCCACCATTCTTTGAATTTGTTCAGGATCCATTGCTTTTGGTGAAAAAGAGATTGAGTCATTGCTAGATTCTTCGTCTCTGGTGTAGGTCGGATTGTTGTAAGCTTTTGAACTGTAATAATCCAGGGCTTTGAGCCAGGGAGGATTAATGATATGAGATGCAAATGCATGTATGTATGCATGTATGCATAAACAATTGACAAACAAGGACAAATAGGACGTCCCTTCCAACCTTATAACATCCACACATGAATGGCAAGTCTCTTTTCCTAGGTATATGGTTAATAAAATACCAACATGGGGTATCTTATTTTAGAATATTTCCCTTGGATGTTTCAACCAACAGTTATATTTTCAAAAATGCAAATCGATTTATGATAATTCCCATTAATTAGGTTTTAATCCATCCAACCAACTAAAGTAGCTTTTATGCTATATTGGATTAAAACTAAATTAAGAGGTTTATTATAAATAGATTTCTCACTTGAAAAAGTAACTAATGATTCATGCCAAAAACAAGCCCATGGTTAATTATTCTTAGTATAAACTAGGCTCACAATTGATTTTTGGCATTTCATAATTGACCTAAATAATTTGCAAGCTCTTTGTAAGAAAAGGTTGGATAAAAATAATTTTATTTCTAAGCCCATTGTAAAAAGATTTTAGAAAAAAAATGGATTTTGGGCTTAGTGTTTGGGCCATGAGCAAAAGAATTTTTGATTTGTTTTTAGAAAAGTTTTATGTCCAAAGACCATCTTGAAATGTTTTGAAGATAGCTTTGGTCTTTTGGATTTTAAAGAAAAATCTATTTAAGCTTGCAAATGTACTTGGGTCATATTAGAAAAAGAACAAACCAAATAAGCCATGATTTAAGCCAAGATAAATTAACCATAGTCAACCTAAGAAAAATAACTAGGCCAATTACATGAGCTTTCGTCTTTGGGTTAAAAGGCTTAGGTTCCCATAGCAAGTATATACTAAAAGGTAAAAGGCTATGAGTGGTTATGCCATGCTCGATTTTCATACCTTAAGTGAAATTATGGTATCCCTTACATAACACAACACGGGTAATCACGTGCGTCCTAACTCACACACACAATGCAATCTAATATGATGCAATGGATAATAAATTATAAGAAGGAATAGAATAACATAAAGACCAATGGAATCAACTTCTCTTATCCTGAGTGGAGTCACCACTGTGAGAGGGGATTTTTGCCCCCACTCCCAGTGGAATGGTTCTTGCGACTTCGGCACTGTTTAAACTCGGGGCCTTAGAGAACGCGGACCTAAGTCCGGAGAAAATGGAGTCGCCACCCAGACAGGCCGGGAAAAAGAAAGGGGTGGATGACTCAATTCCTAAGGAATCCCCAATCCCCTAATGGGTTTGGAAAGCTGGGTACGTGTGGGGAAGGTGAGAAATGACCCAGCACCCCCACAACGCCTGGTTCATTGGAACCGGCCTCCTTTGCATGTCTTAATATTATAAAATTCTTAAGTATAACAATATTATCCATATTACATGCAACAATTAAAAAAAGCATCATCATATTAAAATCCAAGCAATGTCCAATACAAGGCAAATAAATGGACACCCATCCGAAGATGAAAACATGTCCTTTACATTGTTTAAAATATAAAAGCAATTTAAATTACATGATATTTAGCTAATGAGGTACCCAAAAAGTGGAAACATACCTCTTACACTTTTAATACCAAAACAAATAAATAATAATCATAATAATAAAGAAAATATCCATCCATGATAAATTAAATAAATCAAGTATTAAAATTAAATAAATCAACTATCAAAAAATATAATAAATTATATAATCAAATCTAAAATTAAATAAAGTGATAAATATATAAATTTAGGGTTTTAAAGAATTATCAATTGAATTTAGGGTTTCGGAACTTAGGGTTTTAGAAACTAAAGTTTTATAATTAGGGTTTTAAAATTAGAATTTTTAGGGCTTTGGAAACTAGGGTTTTGGAATTAGGGTTTTTAAAACTAGGGTTTTGGAATTAGGGTTTTGGATAGTTATGGTTTTTGGATAGTTAGGGTTTTTGAAACTAGGGTTTTGGGATTAGGGTTTTTAATGGCTTTAAGTATAATAATTTGGGGAAAGTGTTACGGGGTTTAACTTACTGCGTAAAAAAATATAATTTGGAACTTGGAGAAATAAATTAAGGTTTTTGAAAAATAATCAATATTTTGGAGTTTAATAATGAAATGGATTAGGGTTTTGGATAAAAATAGTTTGAGTTTTTTAGTTTCAATGAAATAACATACGGTTCTTGAAGTTAAAGTAAATAAGATAGATTTTAACAATTAATTTAAATCTTCGATGACTACTGGATAGTTTTATGTTTTTTATGAAATATGCCAGTGGGGTTACAAATACCAATTGATCAATGTGATAATTAAAGCAAATGATTAAAGTGATTAAAACAAAAACCAATTTACTGCATGTTCAAAGATCAAGGTACTGTGTATTCAAAGATCAAGTTACTGCATGCATGTTCTTATTAATCAAAGAAACGAAACTACTGTGAACATAAATAATTCATGATTAAAGATAAAACCTCCGCTCATTGGTTCTTCCACAATTAACTTCTGGATGAACAATGAACAAAGACAGCGTTGCTGTCTTTGATGGATTGATGACTGATGAATGTTTGCTGCTAATCTTTTTCTGTTTGTTGCCTTCCCCTATTAATGTTTTTCTCTTATTAATGTTTTCTCCCTTCTGAATTCTAAAACATTAATATTTATAGCCGAACCTCACTCAGAATCCTTAACCTAATATTAATAGCCCCTAAAACGAATTCTAGTTGAATTAGGAAAGGTATTGAACCCATGTCGACCTAGTTGCCCTAGATCGACATGAGACCAACCTCATGTCGACCTTAGGCTGCCCAGGTCGACATGAGGCATGCTCATGTCAACCTTGGTCTGCCAAGGTCAGCCCAAGGTCAACATGAAGCATGCTCATGTCGACCTAGCTTGCCTAGGTCGACATGAGTCCAACCTCATGTCGATCTGGGCTGCCAGATCGACATGAGGCATGCTCATGTCTCCCTAGCCGGCCTTGCTCAAATTATTCTAGCCTTTTCTATCTTATGGACCAAAAATTTTTAATTTGGGCCAATTCCACTTGTTTTTAGGGTTTTACAATTGAATTTATGCCTTTTTAATCTGAACTGACTCCTTTAAAAATTATAAACTAGGTTTAAATATTTAAAGTCGGATCAAATTTATTTTGGCATCCTTTAATTAGAACCGTATTAAATTGGGGTCAAAAATTTAGGGTCTACAACATGCTATAATGTAGCAAATAGTTTAACACATTTCCCCATCCAAAATGTGTTAAGCCCAATGTAATGTAAACATAACCCAAACTCAAGCCAACTACTTAACTCTTTACTTCCTCTAACTCTTCATAACTTGATCTTCCAATCAAGATATGAATAATCAAGTTATTAATAACATCAATCTATATATCTCAATTATAACACTCAAATCCTCTCTTTCCTTCTCAACTCATAACACTATATTCAATACTCCATACTTTGGAGTTTCTCATTAACTAATACTATATGAAGTTTCTAAACTAATAATAATATCACATTCATCTCATCTTTATCATGTTCATTATTCATTAATAATTCACACTTAACACCCAACCACATTTTCCATTTCATTTTTTCATCATGCAAGCATTAGCTATACTCACCATATGACTGACCAACATTCCAATATTTAGAATAATCAATTTATTTTATCATATTTTTTCATGTGACACTCAACTTATAGAAACTTTGACACGCCCAAGGACATGGGTGTGTCATTGCCCATGTCCTTAATTCTGCCTTACAGTAGCTATGACACGTCCAGAGACATGGGCATGTCACTACCTATGCTCTTAGTCCTGCGTTACAATAGCTATGACACGCCTAGAGACATGGGCATGTCATTGCCCATGTCTTTAATCCTATATTACAGTGACTACGACATGCCTAGAGACATGAGCATGTCACTGCCCATGTCATTAATCCTGTATTACAGTGACTACGACACGCCCAAAGACATGGGCATGTCATTGGGCATATCAGGCTAAACCTCTGGGTATGCCCATGACATCGCAAAAACACACTTTCACTCCATTTTCATCAATACAATACTCACATATCACATAAGCAACTCCAAATCATGTTAAATCAAATATATACAAACTCAAGATCATATATATAAACTCAAGATCATGTGTATAAACCAAAGAGATTATGTACAAACCTTTTATTATTCCAAGTTTACTCTTCTTTACTTACTTCTTGTTAATCTAAACACAAAGTCATAATAACAATCATCATATATTTCATTCATACCATCATCCATATATCGATTCACCCAATCCCCAACTCAACTTTACCAAACCCTTACTTTTTTCCTTAATTCCAACTACTCGTCATTATCCCTAACATCTAACCATATTTACTTCATCTATGTATCAATTCAACATATATACACTTCAATATATCTTTGTCATCATATTATTCAATTAATCATCACTTTTTCTCATTAAATATATCATACATATATATATAATTCATAAAATAAGCTCAAGAAGAGAGTACTAACTTAAATTCTTTGCCAAACCTTCAATATCCACCTTCAAATCTCTTAAAACTCTTTCTCTCTCAATCTCATGTTCAAAGAGGACGAAGAAGAAAGAAGACTCTTCTTTTAAACTTTCATCCTTATCTCTAACAATATAATATTATATATTAAATACTTTAATTTACTCTCCACCAATCAACTCCCTACTCCTTTTGACTTTATCCTCTTCACTTTATTATTAGTACTATTATTATTATTATTATTATTATTATTATTATTATTATTATTATTATTATTATTATTATTTAATTAAAATCAACTTTTTCACCACCAATGTATACCTCATGCACATGTGTAGTATATGTTAGGTATATGTATATGTCTTATATATTTCTCATATATTTCAAATATATATATTACATATATAATATCCATCATAAACATCCATCTTATATTTTCTCTATCCATTACACCAATATGCTCTCCGGTATTTACCATTCTAAAGTACATCAAAAATTGAGATATTACATTTATTTCCAAAGTAAATACCATTAAGCTTTATATCTTAACACGATTAAATTTTATCTTTCAGGTGATAGGGTTAGAGAGAAAGGAAGCCCTAATAAATCTAAGTAGGTTTAGGGCTGAGAATCATATTGAAGTTAGTGTCTTGCCACAAGACCTATTTTGCTGGCCCTACTTTGCATGTATATTTTTCATCCTTCATATTTTAGTTTGTACTTATAAATATTATATGTAAGTAAGTTTTGGTAATAAAATTTTATATTATTATGGAAATATTTATGAGTTGTACATTATTTCTTTTGTTAAAAAAACTTAGTTGTGAATTGGAGTTATTGTGGATTTGAGAAATGAAAGTTTTGGGAGTGTTTTAAATGCAGGTTGTGTATTTTAAAATTTAGGGTTTTATAAAATTATTGACTAAACTCTGACAAAATTTTCATAAACATTTTTATATATTTAAATTAAGATAGGTTCTAATAGATTTACTTATTTGCTATATATATACATTTTTATTTATATGTCCATAATATTTAAACTTTTAATAAAACATTTATTTTGATAATTAGTATATTTAAAATGTGATTTCATAGTAGATTATTATAGCACTTTTGTATTCTATATATGCATTCTACGTATATAGGGTATAAAGGTATTACACAGCTTTCATGGTAGATAAAGCAACCGACATTTATTTTTTGTTAAACCAAGAAACTAGGCATTCACCAAGAAAATAACATGCTCCAGTGGTGCTTTTCCTATATAATATGCTATCGACAAAATCTGCATTTGAAAAACCTAAGATGTCAAATGATATATTTCTAGGATACCATAGATCTAAATGCATTATTCCACTCAAGTATTATAGAATTATTTTAGTAGCATTCAAATGTGATTCTTTAGGGAATGATTGAAATCTAGCACACAAATAAACACTATATATTATATAAGGTCTAGAAGCGGTTTAAGTAAAGTAGTGATCATATAATACCTCTATATTTCTTCTCACTATCATCTTACCACTTTCATCTTTGCCAAGCTTCAAGGATGTGTTCATTGGAGTTTTGCTTACTTTGCAACCATCCATTTCAAACTTCTTGAGAAGTTCCTTTGTATATTTTGATTCGTTTATAAAGATCTCATCCTTGCATTGCGTAATTTGTAAACCAAGAAAGAATTTAAGTTCACCCATCTACTCATTTCAAATTCCCTAGTCATACAAGAAGAAAATTCTTTACACAAAGATTTATTAGTAGCACCAAATATAATGTTATCAATAAAGATTTGTACAATCAAAATGTTATGCATTTTCTTTTTAACAAAAAGAGTTATATCAACTTTTCCTTTTGAGAAATTATTTTCTAACAAATAAGCACTAAGTCTATCATTCTAAGCTCTTGAAGTTTGTTTTAACCTATATAATGCTTTGGTAAGTTTGAAAACATGATTTAAAAATTTATAATCTTTAAAATCGGGGGGTTGCTCAACATACACTTCTTCATTTATAAATCCATATAGAAATGTACTTTTGACATCCATTTGAAATAAATTGAAGTTCATATAACAAGCAAATGCAAGCAAGATTGTAATAGGTTCTAGCCTAGCAACGGGAGCAAATACCTCATCACAGTCAATGCCTTCCTCTTGGTTATAGCCTTTGGCTACCAATATATCTTTGTTCCTAGTAATAAAACCATCTTCATCAAGCTTATTCCTATATACCTATTTATAACCAATAATTGGATGATCCTTGGGTCTAGGAACAAGTTTTCACACTTTGTTTTTTTAAATTGGTTGAGTTAATCTTGCATTGAAATTGCCCAATATTCATCACTAAGAGCCTCCTAAATGGTCCTTGGCTCAATTTGAGAAATAAAAGCAATATTAGCATCTAAATATTTAAATTTGGATCTAGTAGTTACTCCGTTTGAAGTGTCATCAATAACAAGTTCTTTGGGATGATCTTTCTTATATTGCCAATATTTGGGTAGTTCTTGAGTCTCTTCCATCATGAATTCTTCATGTTCCATTCTTGATTCTGGCTCATTATTGTCCTTTGGAACATTGTTTATCTCAAGTTCTTCAAATGCACCTGCAAAATCATCAAGAGCACTACCTTTCTTTTCACCAAGCTTAGAAGATTCATCAAAGATATCATGTATTGATTCTTCAACTACTAGAGTTCTCCTATTAAATACTCCATGTGCCTTACTAGAAGATGAATATCCTAAAAATATACCTTCATCCGATTTAGATATTCAATATGAAGCATTTGCATCCAAATACTATAAGGTATGAGATTTTGGGTTTTCTTCCATTCCAAAGCTCATAAGAAGTTTTATTTATCAAAGGCCTTTTGACAACTCGATTTGAAATATAACATGCGGTATTAACAGCCTTCGCCTAAAAGTATGAAGGTAAATTGTACTCATTGAGCATTATTATAGCCATTTCTACCAATGTTCTATTTTTGCCTTTCAACTATGCCATTTTATTGTAGTGTTTTATGAGCTGAAAAATTACGTGAAATACCAAACTCATTGCATAAATTTTTAAAATTTTCATTTTTAAATTCTTTTGCCATGATCACTTCTAATAGATATGATAACATAGCCCTTTTTATTTTGAACTCTTTTTGCAAAAAATTTTGAAAAATCTTTATTCTTTTGAGCTAAGAAATTAACCTATGTAAACTTTGAGTAGTCATCAACAAGCACAAATGCATACAACTTGCCTCATAGGATAGCAACTCTATTTGGACCAAAAAAATCCAAATGAATTAATTCTAGAGGTCTAGATGTGCTTATAACATTCTTGGTTTTAAAGGAACTCTTATATTGCTTTCCAAATTGATAAGGTTCACATATTTATCTTTATTGAATTTTATTTTATGGAGTCCATTTACAAGTAAAACTTCACTAATGCATTGCAATTGGTCCATACTAGCATGTCCTAGTCTCCTATGCCAAATCCAAGCATCATTACTAATTGTAATCAAACATTTAAAAGCATTATTAGAGTGTAAGTCAATTTTATAAGTGTTACCAATTCTAACTCATTTGAATGCAAGTTCAGCATTGGAAGAAATAATTTTGCATCCTTTAAAGTCAAAATTTATATTATATCCCTTATCACATAATTGACTCACACTTAGTAAATTATGTTTCAAACCATCAACAAGCCATACATCATCAATCAAGTTTTTGCCAAACATACCAATGGAACCACTGCCTATAATTTTACCTTTAGCATTATTCCCAAAAGTGACATTATCTTATTGCTTGTAAGTGAGAGTTGTAAAAAGTTTTGCATTGCTTGTCATGTGCCTTGAGCATCTACTATCTATAAGCCAAAAACTTTTATTGATAGTAGACTTTAGGCATACCTATAAGACAATAATATTTATCTTATTTTAGGTACCCAAATGAATTTAGGTCCTTGGAGGTTAGTTGTAGAAGGGTCATGTAGTTTGAGTTGAGTCTTTCTAATATATAAAAAAGTACTTTTATGGCCAAACTTCATACAATAATGGCATTGATATAAGATTTTATATTTTTGCATTCTTTTATTGAAATTTAATGTGCTATGTGAGCAATTACAAAGTGTATTGAGTGAAATTGCTTTTGTGCATTCTTATGCCTAAGTTCATGCTTTGTGTACATGTATGCATAATTTGCTCTTGGAACCTTAGTTCTAGAGCCTTGTGTTCCCAATGTAATCGTTTTAGGATTTTTATACTTAGAGTGTGCATTTGAATTTTTACAATCTCAATACTAGAATTTTGAGTTGTAGATGCTTTGACAAATGTTGGTGCACTAGATGTGGTAGTAGTTGAGCTGTTGAATCCTAAATCATATTTAGAAGAGGATGATCTTTGAACACTAATTAATGTATCTAAAGCTCCTTTTCCTCTTTGAAATTTTAGAATTGAATTCTTTAATTCATTTATTTCTTCTTTCAAAATCTTATTTTCCTTAACAATATTATCCAAGTTAGATTAATTTATTGATACCTCATTTAAAGGTTTCATTAATTGTTCATTTGAAGTCTTTAAATGTAAGGTAGGGTTCTTTAAAGAGATAAAATCCTTTTCTAGCTTAGAGTATTTTTCTTTATAAAATTTCATTTTAGAAAAATTTTTTTGGACTCTTAGATTCATATGCTCTACTAATTTACTATCATCTAAAGCATTATCAATATCATCACTAAATGCATTTGAGTTCAAGGATTGAGTACATATCTCATTGGTGTGATCATCATCTCCAATAACCATAAGACACAAATTTGTAATTCCTTGCTCTTCCATTACTTTTTCTTTACTTGAGTAGTCATCATCCCATGTGGCTTTGAGAGATTTCTTCTTTTCCTTATCCCATTTCTTCTTACTTTTCAATTTGAAGCATTCCGATTTGATGTGACCGATTTTGCCACTTTCAAAGCATTTTACTTCATTTTTTCTCTCATGTCTTTGAAATAATATTTAGAATAAGTACCTTTATTGGCTTGAAGTCTTCTCTTTCTTTTCCATTTACTTACTCTTCTAGACAATGTAGCCATTTCTTCATCATCATCACTATCTTCATCACTTGAGCTTTCACTTTATTTGATGGCTTTGAGAGCAATTATTTTTCTCTTATCTTTCTCATCTCGGTCATCTTCCTTCTCAGTGTGCAACTAAAAGGTAAAAAATTTTCCTACAAGCTAATCGGTTCTTAGAGTGCTAAGATTATGAGCTTCTTCAATTGAAGAAACCTTAGACTCAAATTTCTTTTTGGCTCTAAATGCCCTCAATATCATGCTATTGATATCACCTTGATCAGAAATGTTACCATATTTCTTCAGGTCATTGACAATAGCAAGCAATCAATTTATCATATCAGTGACATTCTCATTGGGCTTTATCTTAAAGAGTTCATACTCATACACAAGCATTTGAGTCTTGGTGAACCTCACTTGAGTAGTACTTTCATGATAGTTCTCAAGAGTTTTCTAAATGCTATATGCACAAGTAAGGTGTTGAACTCTTCCACATTCTTCTCTTGAAATTTAATTCATCAAGATTAAAGTTGCCCTATTATTCTTATAATAAGCTCTTACTTTGCCATTAGACCATTATGCTATAAGGAGAGGAACTCGAATACCATTAACTTCATGAGTAGGAGGTTTTCACTCACTTTGCATAAATTCCCAAAGCTCAATTCCTTCACTATCAAGGAATAAGTAGATCTTATGTTTCCAATAGGAATAATCAATTCCATCAAAATAGGGTCTAAGATAGGAATTTAGATTTCCATAAGAATGAGCCATGGAGTTGTAAGTAGAAGTTGATGTAGAGGTGTTTATGGGAGTGGCTGCCATTGTGGATCAAATTTCATAATTAAACTTCTTGAAATTTAGAGGCTCTGCTACCAATTATTGTCCCAAGATGGCAACTAAGAGGAGGATGAATTGGTTGTCTTGAGAAAGTAATGACAAATTAAAATTTTGAAGCAACAAGAAAATCAAGATGAAGAATGAGTAGAGTAGAGAGAATCAAACACAAAGGGTTTATAATGGTTTGGATTACCTTAATCCTACATTCACTTCTTTAACAACTTGTTAAGGTCCCACTAACCTTGAATTTTTACAAGTATAACTCTAACTTGGTATTTTCAGAAGTTCATACCCAAGTTTCACAAGGTTTGATTATTATCCTCATAACCCTACAAGAGTTTCCCAAGGCTCACTCTAAAATATAAGTGTTTTAAAGTTAACACTCAATTTTGCAATAGTGTTTGATGCTCACACCCAACACTCAATCAATACAAATGTAAATTTTGATACAAGTAATTGAAAGTAGTTTTTTTTATCTATATCAATCATAATTACCTTCAAACAAGAGGTTTCTTCTAGTATTTATAGCCATTAGGGCTTTAACTAGCCATTTGAAGTGGTTTCCACATGTTCAGTTCTTGTTTTCCACTTAAGTTATTGCCGAGACACTTTGTACGGTCACCATATGCCTTGAACGGTTGCACAATTAAAATTTTCTTTGATGGCTATCTCTAACGATAACTTTAAGTGGCTTAACAAGATTATAAGTTCTCATCCGGCCATGTCTCGTGGTCGCACAATGCATGGTTACCATTTAATTTAAAATCCTTCTTCCACATGTCCAATTATCATTGATCTATCATATTTAGCGCTAAACTTCAAATTGGCTAGTGTGGTGTGGTCACACAAATGGAGTTTCTCACCACACAAATTCATCTCTATCTCTTATATGGTTTGGTGGAAGTTTTGGCCATGTCTCATATGGTCACACAAATAATGGGGTTGTCACATAAGTGTTTGTGCATCGAGGCTCGGCCACACACTCTGGCCTCTATCGCCTCTGTGAGTTTTGAGATTTTTGTCCATTAGGTCGTGCAGTCTCTCAAAGCTTTGGAGCGATCACATAATTGGCTTGTGGTCAGTTATGGATGTGCCAGAGACTGTGATCTCTTTTGTGCTTCAAGGAGTTTTTTCTCTTGGCTTTTGTGTGGTCGTTCAGTGTGTTAGGAGTCGCACGAAGCCTAACACTGAGTACCTATAAAAACAAACTCATTTGAACTTATCAACACATATTAATTTGATTTTTAATGATCAAAATAGAATTTAATTATCCAATATAAAGTTGTAAGATCATTTTAAACCACTTTTGTCCAAGTTGGTTTAGGCTTAGCCCTACCTCTCCTAGCTATATCTACCTTAACTTATTTAGTTTTTTGACCAACACATCACTAAGTCTTTGTTTTGCATGGCCAAACCATCTCAATTTATGTTCTCTTATCTTATCCCCGACAGGAGCTTCCCTCACCTTTTTCTTTAATACACTCATTGTGGAATCTATCCGTCATAGTAAGTCCATGTATCCATCTTAGCATTATATTTATGCAACATATATCTTATCCATGTGTTGTATTCTTTTCACACTACATCAATATATATATACATGTACATAGTGGAACTCTACAAGCATACAATACAATAGTAGTTACTAACATATACCACACTATGTATATAAATCCAACTCCTAGAGGAAGGAGTAAAAGTAGTCATGAGCTATTCGACACTTTCATCAATAATTAATATGAAGTGAATTTTCATCTCAGTGAGAATTTAGTACATACACATAAATATGGGGTTATGAAAAGACAACAATAAATAATTAACAACTCTACAATTGAATAAGCTTATCATGTAACAATTAGCTCAACATCACAACATAATACAATACATGTAAGGGATGGTATAATATTCATATTAATGGAAAAAAGAATAATACAATACTATTATTATTTTTTCCATTTATAGGCTAGTAACTTCTCCTTTTTAATATTACCAAGTTCTTATGGTCACGTAGGTTTCTTCTACCAACATGAGATTTAGGGCTAGGTATCAGCTTGATAGTCATTCACAATAAATGGACCCATTGGTCCTTCTTAAGCAAGTGGCTATTTTAACTAAACAATCATAATTCAATGTATTGCAATAAAATAAGGCAACAATAATGGGCATTACAAAGCCATGTTAAAAGAATGCATGAACAATAATAAATATAGAAAGACTATCAATTGTATAAGGAAGCATTTAGGTTAACCATACTCATGAATATATACTATAACTCACTTTAATAACCTATTCTTTTGCTAAAACATTGCTCGAACACTGGAACCTCATTTAACCTACAATATTGCATTTAGATTGTTAAATGTGTATCTAGGTTAACCCTAATTTTAAAGATTCATAATGTTCTATCTTTTTTTCATCTTAAGGTTCTATTTTAAGATGTTTTGATATTTATTTTAGGTCTAATTATGTTTATGCCAAGTGTATAAAATTTATAAGATAGCACAATATAAAGTTTCTTTGAATTTTATCTCCAAACATCCTCTAGACATTAGGCAGAAGCATGCCTACCAATATGCTTCTATTTCTCATGAAATATATCTCAAATGGATGGCATGGTCATGCTCCTTTGAGGGTGCATGCCCGTGCATCCAAAATGGCCTTTGGCTTTCTTAGTTCAAGCTTACTTTCACCCCTAAAGGCTTCAATTTCTTCCCTAGATCAATTCCTTCCGTAACCTTGAATTTTATGTATAAAAACTCATACTTTCCATATAAATTTACCTTGATTTAGTTAGTTTATCAAAGCCATATTTTATCCTTTAAAACCATAATTCAATCCAAGCCATGTGCATAGGATTTAGGTGCTTTTAATTCCCACGTTTAACTTGGTAGTTATAGTCTTTAGACTTAGCTTATTGTCTATGTCCAATTTGATTTAACTTAGCTTGTTGTCTATGTCTAATTTGATTTCTCCAATTTGATTTAACTTAGCTTATTGTCTATGTCTAATTTGATTTGTCCAATATGATTTAACTTAGCTTATTGTCTATGTCCAATTTGATTTATTTACGGTTAAGATTGATTAGATACTTATAACTATTGTTCCTCTTACTTTGGTGTCAAAGTTAAATTCTTGTCAACTATACTCATATACTCACTAAACTCTTAAATCTAATATTAATATAAGTTGAAGGCACTTTCTCCATCCTAGTCTCATATTCACCCATTTCCAAACATATAGTCATCAAGTTTCTAAAATGTATGATGATACCTTAGTTGTTTCCATGTCTTAGTCTTCAATAATGTTACATGTTCAAGTTTTGGTTTTTCCAATTTTCTTCCATCTTTTTGCATCTTCACTTAACAATATTCTCTAATCAATGAATGCAAGGACCCAATTCCCCTTTTTACCTTGGATGGACAACCTCAAAATGATGAAGGAAGAAAGAAAGATTAACAAGAACCTTGTTTCTTAGCGGTTTCATTCTAGGTATATGTATAATGTCCTGGCTTTTCCATCATCTTCAAGGAATGGTCATCATGAAAGAGAAAAAAGGTAGAGGAAGAAGGCTTTTGTGCTTAGCTAAGGAGAATGAACTTTTTTGCTTCTCAAAATTCAGATTATACTTCTTCATATGCTTAAGTGTCGTCTTAGAGTTAATTAACATGCTAGATGGCTCTTAATTTGGCTTAAGAGAATTTGTGTTGTCTTCTTTCCAATGGTCAAGGTGAGTTCCTTATATAGTCCTTTTCCTTTTTATCATTTTATGGTTTCTACCACCAATCTATCTTAATCTTTCACATCCATGCTTTCCATCCCTATAAAACCCCTAAACTTATTTTGCTTAAATTTAAGCCCACTCTTCTTTATTTAATTTTGCAGTTGAGCCCTTTTCCCCTTCTAATCTAACCCCTATACTTTCAACGCTCTCTCACACTATTATTTGCACTTTCTCAATTAAGTCTAAATACACCTTTGCTTAAGTTTTTTCCTTCCCGATTTGATTTATACTCCGCTTAGCTAGGGCTTACTTTCAAATGTACTATTTTAGGGTGATTTCTTACTTCTCATTTCTAATTCTAGATTTTTCCCATTTTCTAAATTTCCTAATTCTTTGACTGACGTCATTTGAACTGCACATGCTTGAAGCGAGATACAATAGAGGTATGCAATTTTGGATTTTTGCCTTCAAGCAATAATAAAGATCATATGAGATTATGCACTTGTCCACTTGTTCTACTTGCCACTTATTCTAAAAATAGGGGATTTATAATATGTATGGATTAGATCAATTTTTGCACAAGAAAATGTAAACACGAACATTGAGTTATAAGCTTTAATATTTTTTTTCCAAAATTTCTACTTCTTGATCCTCCTTGATGATTACGAAAACTATGAAGAAAGGTGGAGTTTTTTTAGCTAATGGAAAGGAAGCCTTTCCATCTTGAAAATGTAAAAAAAAAAAAAATTGACTTATGGGAACTCTTCACATGCTCTTGATACCAAAAAAAAAGAACTATAATGCTGGCAAATATAGGATCATTCCCAAAAATCAACATAGGAATCATTATTTCTTGCAATACTAGATGTAATGCAATGAAAATTAAGTTAATAAGAATTTTATAACATGTTTGGGATAAATGCATAGGTCAAATAGATTATAGACAGACCAATAAAAGGATATGCTACTGGATAAAAGTATCATTAGTACACCGTTCAGTTTCGTCTGCTGCTATATATAAAGGAACTGATTTAGCAAGATTTGAAGATGGTATTAATGGTTGATAGGATGAATTTTTTCATTTCTGTCATGATCATGATTAAATGAACAATCATCTTGCCACAATGTATTAAAAGATCTCCTTGTTTTTTTATTGAATAAAAAAAACATAGAATCTATATTAGTTGAACCAAGCTTGGAAAATTAAGATGATCATTGAAATTATTACGGTGACAATACTGTATTATCTGGCTATACTAATAGGTCGCTTGGTTCATCTAATAAATTTTTTAATTACAATAGCAACTGCAAAGAAGAAACAGACACATCTCCACTCGTTTTCTAGACCATGGCTTACACCTTGCACGTAGAATATTTTGGAATTCAATAGTACATGATGTTTACATAAAGCTTTGATATATTCAACTTGTAAATAAAGTTGAAAGTTGTGCATCCCATAGCCGACATGTTATAACATGTAGAGTGAACAAGTATAATTCTAGCATTCTTGTTTACACAAGAACGCATAAAGTTCAAACCTTGGTATTATATTAGTCTCTCATTCATTAAAATTTTCGAACACATTGTAGGCAGCAACGTATTTGAATTTGCTAATGAATGCAGGACTAATCCAATGCCAACTTTTAACTTTCCACTTTCTTGTTTACATGCAACAATTATGGTTATTCACTTTAAAGGTTATAATATTGTATTATTCGACTACACTGATGGGTCTCGTGGTTCATTTAATAAATGTTTTAGTTATAAAAGTAATTGTAAAGAAGTAACAGGCACATCTCTTCTCATTTCCAAACTATGCTTCTACTTTGAATGTAGAATATTTGCAATTCAATAATACAGGACGTTTACATAATTTCCCATTAACTTATATCAACGTCTGCCTTTTGGTTATTATAATGTTAACAATAGTTACAACTTGATCAAGTTTAAGCTAAAAATTCAACATGTTTGAATTTGCTAATGGGAGACTAACCAAATACCAAAGTTTTAAGGAGCGAACAATTGGTGGGCTGGGCTGAGTTAGTTTACTGTAGACTATTAATAAAGGGGATTATTAAACTTACATTATATGTCATATAAATATCCTTTATTTATAATTTATATGTGCTTTTTTATAATCCTAATCACATAGTTGGATGCTTTTTTATAATCCACTCTTTTTGTAGCTCGTGGCTTCTATTTTGCACATAGAATTCTTGGAACCAAAACATTTATTAAATGAATCATGACACTCAATGCTTGTTCATTGAGTAGCTCAATCCACTCTTTTTGTAGCTCGTGGCTTCTACTTTGCACATAGAATTCTTGGAACCAAAACATTTATTAAATGAATCATGACACTCACCATTCAAGCCATTGAACACATTTTCGCCCATTTTCTATACCATTAGCTCTGACATTGTAGGCTGCAATTATGCTTGTTCACTCTATATATTACAACACAGTCACAGAGGGTTACACTACATGCTCCTATAGTTACCCTAATACATAATTGGGTTACAATAATAAGTGTCCACTCTTAGCTTTTACTTTCAATTTCGATTACTTAGAATAAAATATTAAGCCACAAGATCTTTGCATTACATGGATTTTTACTGATCTGTGGGAGAAGTCTTATATTTTGGTTCTTCCTGTATATTACTAATGGGTGTGAGTGCAAAGCTCAAACCGAAAGTCATACTTTCTATTTAAGCTTTTTAATTTTTTTATAAATTAAAATTTTAAATTTCAGTTTTAATTAATTTATTTTTTAAACAAACAAACCGAAGGTGATTCTTTTAGTTTATTTTAAAATTTCTTTTGTAGCCAAATTGAAAGTTTTAATTTCAGTTTGGCATGTAACAAAGATTATTGGAATCTCTGCTGCTACTACTGGCTGAGGAGCCCCTTAGCCAGGTTGATTCCCACGCCAGGTATTAGCCTGCTGGCTGAGGTAACTCCTCAGCTATCAATATTTTTTTTTATTTTTTGAAAACCCTATAAACTTCATCTTCTTCTTCATTTTGCAACTACCTTTCGTTATCTACAAATTTTAACAACACTCTCTTTCATTCTCTTATACAAACCTCTTTCATTCATCAATTTTTTCTTATTCTCTCTCATTCTCATTATCTAATACAACTCTCTACTAAATTAAATCTTTCTCATACAACCAAAAAACAAATATCTTTCTCTTTCAAACAACTCTCTCTTAATTTTTATAACTACTGTTACTCGAATTTCATTCTTACTCGCACCTTCACTTTTTAAAATAAAAAATACATTAATTTTTAAATTGCTATATTTTTTGTGAATTTTTAATCAATATTTTTCTTGCATATTTTTAATTATTATTGTATTCTTTTTTTAGATTTTCGCATTTTTTGGAACTAAATAAGATATTTATTATGATAAATAAATTATATATTTATTTGTTAAAATTTGTGTATTATTTTTGCAATATATGTTTTAATTTTTAAATATATGTTAAAGAATAGCTTCTTAGGATGGGATGAGAGAAATTTTTGTTTGGAATTTAATAATTTTCTTTTTAAGAATATAAAAGCATGAATAAAAGTTTTTTTTTATATATTTTTTTAAAAAATTAAGCAATATATGTTTTTTTTAATTTGTAAATATATTTTAAAAATAGCTCAAAATTAATTTAATTTTAACAAATTTTAAATAAATTTTTAGTTTAAATTTTAAAAATGCAAATCAAAACTATTAGTTTTGGTTTGCCTTAAAGTTTATGCTAGGATTGGTTTGCCTTAAAGTTTATGCTAGGATTTTATGGAATAATATTTATATTTTATTTATTTTTTATTTTTTTAGAAATAAAATAAGTAAACTAAAACTTTGAGCTTTGATTTAATTTAATTTTTTTTAAAACCAAAACTATTAGGCTTGCTAATATTTTATAGGGCCAATTTTAAAAATAAATTTAAAGCAAACCGAAACTCAAAGTGTTAGTTTGTTATAAATTTTTTTTTTTAAAAAAATAAAGTTTTGGTTTCCTCAAAATTTTTTTAAAGAAAATATAAAATATTAGCAAGGTGAAACTAATAGTTTTGGTATGCTAAAACTGAAATTTTTAGTTTTATTTTTTTTTTTCATTTTATAGGACTGGTTAAAAATAAATTTAAAGCAAATCAAAACTCAAAGTTTTGATTTGCTTCAAAAAAAATTTTAACTAAAGTAAGCAAACTTTGCTTAATTTTTTTTAAAAAAAATCAAAACTTATAGTTTTGATTTACTAAAACCGAAACTATTAGTTTCAGTTTTTCTATTTTACAGAGCAAGTTAAAAGAAAATTGAAAGCAAACTAAAACTCAAAGTTTCAGTTTACTTTGCTCAAAATTTTGATTTGCTCAAAATTTATTTTTTAAAAAAATATATAAAATATTAGCAAGCCGAAACTAATATTTTGGTTTGCTAAAATCAAAATTATTAGTTTTGGTTTTTTCTATTTTATAGGACAATGTTGCGCTCAAATTAAGTACTACTATAAAGCGACACTCATAAGTATACGAGGTAATTATAGCAATGGTGATCGCCCCAAGGTCATCTCACAAGGAAGGTGTTGTTTGTAATAATTTGATTTAAAAAAATAGTTTAAAGGTTGGAAATGTGGTGTTTGCAATATTGGTAAAATTATAACAAAAGTAAAATAGCAAGTGAATAATTAATGGTGTGCTTAGAATTGGTTTAATTCTTGGAATGGTGCCTAAGGTTGCAGGTTAACTTAATCAAAGCTTAATTCTCAAATTATCTATTAATTTAACCTTGTAAATTAATTTGTTCATTGAATTTAATTAGTCAATTACCAATTCATTAGTTTTCACATTCATGAATTAACAATAACCAATTATTTTACATTTCTAAATTAATAAAACCCTAGAACTTATATTTCTAATTCATTCATAGGGTGGTTGATTATATAGTTCCGATATCGAATTTCACATCTCGGTTCGTCATTCAATATTAAAAGATTAATAGGTAGCTAATCTATCAACCTAATATTCAATACAATACAATCAACCAACAACAAGGTACATTAATGGAAATATCAAATTAAGGCATTCAATCAAATCTACTACAAACCCTAGACATGAGTAAATTAGCTGAACATCATCAATTTAAAACAAACATTCACCTCAATATAGATCAAATCACAATTGTCCATTGAAATATTAATTCTCTTAATAAACAACAACAATCTAGAAATGAATTAAAAGAAAGAATAGAAAACCCCCCTGTAGATGCCAAGAGTTGGACTACTTATCTTCCTCCTAGCTCCACTTTGATATTGATGAAGAGCTCAAGCCCTCTTCAATTGATGATTCTGGCTTTAAAAGATGGAATGGAGCTTTCTCACCAAACCTTCAATGAAGATTCTTTAAACCCTAATCTTCAAGAGCTTTTTAACCTAATTTATCCCAAAGACCTAAGTTGAAGCTTGTCTATGGAAGATGGAGAAGATGAAAATGCAGGATGAGGAAGAGAATGGTGTCTTCTTCTCCAAGAAGGAGAAGAATGGAATGGAATTGGAGAGTGTCACCCTCTCCCAACGTGTGTCTCTCTTTTTCCCTTCCTCTCCTTTTTAATTCTTTCAAAACCCTAAGAATGCTTGCCAACTCACCACACTCACCTTTGTCTCCCCCTTTTTTTCTTTGTTTAATATTTCTTCCATGAAGTTAGGCAACCTTTTTCTTATTTTAATATTTATTTTGGCAAAAGCAAGGTCTTTGTCCCCCGCTTGTCCTCCAATTTGTGCAAGTTAATTCAAAGATTCCATAGGTGACACGGGCAAGCCATGAGTGGCTTGGCTGTGTTTCTCACTTTCTTTTGGACACGGCCAAGCTTGCTAGCCGTGTCCCTGCCTGCCCATCTTGCTTTCTTTCTTTTCAAAAAGTGACACGGCCAAGCTCCTAGCCATGTCATGTGACACAACTACTGGCTTGGCCATGTCTCTTGCCAGTGTCTCCTTCTGCCTTTTTTTTTTCTTTCTTTGGTTTTGTTTCATAGGTGAGACACGGCTAGTGGCTTGGCTGTGTCTCCTGCCTGTGTTAGTTTTTGCCTAAATTTCTTTGAGGGACACGGCCAAGCCAACTTGACTTGGCCGTGTCTCTTGTTTGCTCCTTTCCTTAGTGAGTGACACGACCAAGCTTGATTTGACTTAGTCGTATCTTACTTGATTCATGCTCTTCCATCATCGTTTTGATCCATCCAAGGGAGTTTTTGCACTTTAACCTAAAACCAACATTTCAAACAAACTTTAAACACAAATCAAATGAAAAATTAACTAAAAACAAATAATATTACTTTAAAAATACAATCATAAATGATCTAAATAAATACCTCACACTTAATTCCTTGCTTGTCCCCAAGCAACGTTAAAATCAAAACAAATTAAATAAGAAAAATTTAGTTAAGTTTAAGAGTTCTAAGGATGAATCAAGAATTTTCTTTTCCTAAATCCGCAATCAATATCCAATTGAACAAAATCGATACCCATGCAATTTTGGTGGCTTTCCATGCATAACAAATGTTATCACTCCCTCGCCAACTCTTAAAAGTGTTTGATCATGGTAATGTTTACACTCATAACAATCAATGAAAGATTATCGTCATAGGCTTGCTTATCAATCAAATCTCCACCACCTAATTGCAATCAAGCATCAATCATAAGGTCTTTCTTCCGGTTGTAATGGGGCTAAGGTAAAGGCATGACATTTAGGAAATGTGAGCTTATTCATTAAGTTCAAGAGCATTCCAAGATGAAGTAACCGATCATATGTATAACCCAACAATCCCAAAACACATTTTACTTACCTACCACTTGACATTAAAGCACTTTTCAAGGGAACTTACTTATTAAATTTTGCAATGATCATTCCCAAATTTATTCCAACCCTGCGAAAAAAAATAACTTCTTCTATTATTTTTTTTATTTTATATATATATTTTTATTTTATTTTTTTTATTTTTTAGGGTTTAGAACTAAAGAAGATAATAATTTATAATTATGATCCCACTAAATTTAACCCCACACTTTATTTAACACAACACTTAATCATAAACTCTCTTAAAATGCTCTTGACCTAATGCAAGAGTAATAGTTAAAACAATAAGGTTCAAGCTAATGGTGTTGTGAAAAAGAAAGAAATAAAAAAATAAAATAAGCTCAAAATTGGCTAACTAAGGTTGGATATAAGGTTGGCCTATTTAAGCCAAAATGGGTTCACCTAAATTGCCTTAATCATATTGATGCCTAATTGAAATTTTTATGTAGTCTCAAAATGCATGTCAAAGCAAGTTCTAGCAATTCATCAATTAAAGTTGTTTACACACAAAAAGAATAATAAGTTGATGGCTCAATTCCTCACGAGTTTAATGGTGATGCAAAGAATAACCATCAAAATTGACAATAAGTACCAATTCTAATCAATTCTCAAATTCATGCTTTAAAAATTCAAAGGTCATCTATCAACAATCTTATAACAATTGAACTTTTCAAAATTCATTTATTCAAAGAAAAATATTACATTACTAAAACTTAAAACAAAAACAAGTTAAAAGCAAAATTGCACCCCACATTTAAAGATTCACATTGTCCCCAATGTGAGCATGCATAATTTAAAAGAGAGAAGTTTAGATGAAACTTGATTTCCATCGTTCCCATATGCGATATGAAGTGCTCCTTCCATCCATAATGCAATTGTCGCCCATTTGTGAGAAGATGAATAGCATGCAACTCCGAAAAGTACCCAATGTATTGCAAAGCCTAGGTAGCATCCTTGGAAGAGCAATTGTCCAAAGAGAAAATGTGAAGGTTGTCTTACGGTGATCCTCCAATGCTATAGAAACTTGGTAAAAACCTTTTTCAGTCTGCAACATCATTATATCCGTTTTTTGCTCCTCCTCACCACCGAGAGTGCAAGAGATGATCATTTGTTGCATATTGTTCTCCTCATCAAAAACTTATTTCAAAATTTTTGGGGTCTTTTTATGTTCAACCAAGTTTGGTTGAATCTCTTTATCATCCTCTTTAGCAATCGGAAGGCCCCTCTCAACAACCTCAATTTTTAAAATTAAATTGCACTCCTCAATTTTTGAATTGGAAATATTAGGCTCTACTTCCAAGGTCATGGCCATCTCAAGCTTATCTACACTATCTTCACTAACTTTCTTGGAGGGCATGTCATAGAGTTCAGAAAGTTGCATACCTTGCTTCTCATCCTTTAATCTATTTGGGAATGGGATTGGTGGCATATAAGGATTCGGAGGCTCATGCAGTTGTGATGAAGTTGATACTTCCAAATTCTCCTCCTCCTTTGATTGACTTAGCTCCTCTATGTTGGGTTGTATCTCCTCGCCATTTTCTTCTTGATTAGTATCTGCATCAAAGGAATCACAACTTTTATTATATATCACATGTTCACTCTTCAAATTTGTGATTGCATTGACTTGCTCTAATTGGCTAGGAAATTCCATTTTTGGTGTGCTTGGAGTTGTTTTGCCAATTGCCCAACTTGAGTTTCCACCATCTTCACTGATACCTCCAAAGAATCAAACCTCTCATTTCTCCCTTCCTGATTTTGTGTGCTAATTTGAATGAAGGCATTCAAATTATCTTCCAATGTGGGTTTCTTGAGTTGATCTTTATTTTGTGTGCTAATTTGAATGAAGGCATTCAAACTATCTTCCAATGTGGGTTTCTTAAGTTGATCTTGGTTTGAAAATTGTCCTTGAAAGTAACGACCTCTTTGATAAGGTTGAAAAAAATTTTAAGGTGGAATTTGTTGCTGATTTTCCCAAGAAAAATTTCGGTGACTTCCCCAGCTTGGATTATAAGGATTGAAATATGGGTAATTTCTATCTATTTGCTGAAAACTTTTAAAGGCATATTCTTCTTCTTGCCTCTCTTGGTATTGTTCAAAACCAAATGAACACATGCTTGCACTATATCCTGCAATGCCACATGATGGACATACTTCACGAGTAGGCATAGGTGTTTTTCCTCTTGCATTTAGCATCGTAAGTTGATTCGATAATTCTGTTAATTGTCATGCCATGTCAGAATTAGAATTATCATCATAAAATCCCTCGTTCCTTGAAAACTGCATCTTTACAACAAAAAAAAAACACTTAGCAATTTAGAGAAAACAAACAAACAATTAAATTAAAAAAAATCAAACTATTACTACTTAAATAGCCTTCCCCGGTAGCGGCGCCAAAAACTTGTTGCGCTCAAATTAAGTACTACTACAAAGCGACACTGGTAGGTATACGAGGTAATTGTAGCAACGGTGATCGCCCCAAAGTCGTCTCACAAGAAAGGTGTTATTCGTAATAATTTGATTTAAACAAAATAATTTAAAGGATGGGAATGTGGTGTTTGCAATATTGGTGAAATTATAACAAAAGTAAAATAGCAAGTGAATAATTAATGGTGTGCTTAGAATTGGTTTAATTCTTGGAATGATGCCTAGGGTTGTAGGTCAACTTAATCAAAGCTTAATTCTCAAATTATCTATTAATATAACCTTGTAAATTAATTTGTTCTTTGAATTTAATTAGTCAATTACCAATTCATTAGTTTTCACATTCATGAATTAACAATAACCAATTATTTTACATTTCCAAATTAATAAAACCCTAGAACTTATATTTCTAATTCATTCATAGGGTGGTTGATTATATAGTTCCGATATCGAATTTCACCTCTCGGTCCGTCATCCAATATTAAAAGATTAATAGGTAGCTAATCTATCAACCTAACATTCAATACAATACAATCAACCAACAACAAGGTACATTAATGGAAATATCAAATCAAGACATTTAATCAAATCTACTACAAATCCTCGGCATGCGTAAATTAGCTCAACATCATCAATTTAAAACAAACATTCACCTCAATATAGATTAAATCATAATTGTCCATTGAAATATTAATTCTCTTAATAAACAACAACAATCTAGAAAAGAATTAAAAGAGAGAATAGAAAAACCCCTTGTAGATGCCATGAGTTGGACTACTTGTCTTCCTCCTAGCTCTACTTTGATATTGATGGAGAACTCAAGCCCTCTTCAATTGATGATTCTAGCTTTGAAAGATGGAATGAAGCTTTCTCAAGTCACCAATCCTTCAATGAAGCTTCTTCAAACCCTAATCTTCAAGAGCTTATTAACTCAATTTATCCCAAAGAACTAAGTTGAAGCTTGTCTATGGAAGATGGAGAAGATGGAAATGGATGATGAGGAAGAGAATGGTGTCTTCTTCTCCAAGAAGGAGAAGAATGGAATGGAATTGGAGAGTGTCACCCTCTCCCAATGTGTGTCTCTCTTTTTCCCTTCCTCTCCTTTTTAATTCTTTTAAAACACAAATAATGCTTGCGAACTCACCACACTCACCTTTGTCTCCCCTTTTTTTCTTTGTTTAATATTTCTTCCATGAAGTTAGGCAACCTTTTTCTTATTTTAATATTTCTTTTGGAAAAAGCAAGGTCTTTGTCCCCCATTTGTCCTCTAATTTGTGCAAGTTAATTCAAAGATTCCATAGGTGACACGGCCAAGCCATGAGCGGCTTAGCCGTGTTTTTCACTTTCTTTTAGACAAGGCCAAGCTTGTTGGCCGTGTCCCTGGCTGCCCATCTTGCTTTCTTTCTTTTCAAGAAGTGATATGGCCAAGCTCCTGGCTGTGTCAGGTGACACGGCCAGTGGCTTGGCCATGTCTCTTGCTAGTGTCTCCTTCTGCCTTCTTTCTTTTTCTTTCTTTGGTTTTGTTCCTTAGGTGAGACACGGCTAGTGGCTTGGCCGTGTCTCCTGCCCATGTCAGTTTCTGCCTAAATTTCTTTGAGGGACAAGGCCAAGCCAACTTGACTTGGTCGTGTCTCTTGTTTGCTCCTTGCCTTAGTGAGTGACACGGCCAAGCTTGATTTGACTTGGTTGTGTCTTACTTTATTCATGCTCTTCCATCATCGTTTTGATCCATCCAAGAGAGTTTTTGCACTTTAACCTAAAACCAACACTTCAAACAAACTTTAAACACAAATCAAATGAAAAATTAACTAAAAACAAATAATATTACTTTAAAAATACAATCATAAATGATCTAAACAGACGGGTTAAAAAAATAAATTTGAAGCAAGCCAAAACTCAAAGTTTTGGTTTGCTTCAAAATTTTTGCAAAATAAAAAAAACCGAAACTAATAGTTTTGGTTTGCTTCAAACCCTAAAAATTTTTGTAATATGTTGTAATTCCCCAACCCGAGTAGGCCGCAATTATAAGGTATACTGATATATCTACTTGGAATTTTTTTTTAAAAAAAAGAGTATATATATATATATAAGTTTGAGTAAGGAAAAAGGAATTATAAGGAATACTAAACAGAATTAAATAGCTAATTATTAATAAAAAATGATAAATCAAGATGAGATTAACTCTAAATAATAGTATTACAAATTATTTAGATTATGAGCTTTAAAGGATCCGAATTTTGTAAGTTTGTATGTGAATGAATGAAATAATAATAATTAAACCAACATTTAAATTATATTTGGAGATTAAATGTTATGATAACTTGTTAATAAAATCTTAAACTATCAGTAACTTGGAAGTTCAAAATTGGTGTACCACTAGCATAAATGCATTTTACCTACAATTGCTAAATTTTAAATTTATAAAAGCTAAGATTTGGGCAAATCATTTTCTTCTTGCAATGTGTAGGAAAAGTAAGATTGATATGGAACATTAGCTAAAATTAGTCATAATTATATTAGGTTAACATGGTAGATGGTGAAAAATAATAATAATAAGATAAGATATATTTTTATATGTTACCAAAATCTTGAAACTTGTAGAGAAATAATAGTTTACTTATGTTAAGAATTGACAAATTGTTGGATAAGGAAATAATAAGATGACACATATGTAATATGTATGAAAAGTTGGTGAAGATAATTTTGGTTTATGAAAATGATAATAATAAAAAAAATAATAATAATCAAATTGCCTTGCATGTAAGTGTAAGAGGAGGTGTAAAGTGATTGGTAATATGACAAGTGGACCAATAGGTGTCTACTAGAAATTTCATAGAAGTGAGCAAAATTACAAGAATCAATTCGGTTTCCTCCTTTGTAAAGTGAAAATGAAGAGAGATTAGGATGATTTCATAATTATAAACTTATTTCATGACTAAGTTAAAGGATTAACAAATGTTGATGGAAATGTACAAGTATAACAACACTTGTTAAAGAATAGAGAAGCTAACTCTATTCTTCATTCTCCTTAAAAAATGTGCATGAAGAAGAAAAGGAGTCTTAAGGAAAGCTCAAATTTCCTAACCAATTATAACAATAACAAAAACATATAAGTTTAGCAAATTCAAATTTGGTGATGCAAACAAAGAAGTTGTGGGTAGAAAGTCAAGAAGCTAAAATGTCTTGGCTAAATAAGATGAGCATTCCAAATATCCTTATTTTAAAAGCTTTAGAAAGAAAATGTTAAATGAAAATTTAATTGTTTGCCTGAAGTTATATTTGGATCATTAATATTTATAATTGATGATCAAAGATAATGAAACAAAGGAATTTAATTGGAAGAATTGATTATAGGTATATATATGTGATGGTTGCTGGAATTTTTTTGTTTCAAAACTGAGAAGTAAATTATCTGAATTCTCATACTGATCTAGAGAAGTTTAATGAATATGAAATTTTAAATGAGAATTTATTTATGAGTTAGTAGTTGATTTATGAAATTTGATAATTTTTAAAAATGATTTACTATTTAATAAAAATAGAAAAAGATAGACTACTGAAGTTGTCCTAGTAATTTAGAATCTGTAGATGTTGAGAAAACTATTTAAAAAATCATAATAAATGAATCCAAAAAAATCTGAAATTTTGCATATAAGTTTATTTTATATCTGAGACATATGATTAAACTTTTATGACTTTAGATAAAGGTTTAGTCATTAAAAAAAATGATTCTTCCAGAGTAGTAATAGTAAGATTGAAATCTATGTGGTTGAATAAGCATAATTTAAAAACACAGTAAATAAATGCATAAAATTCTAAAAATTTTGATTTAAATTGATATATATGTCTGTATTATGTGATTAAAACTGCATAAATTTTGCTAAATGTTTCGTAAAGAAATAAAATTGGTAATTAGGTGCAGCCAGAGAAGTTAATATGGAAACAGAATTTGTTAGTTTGAAAAACCTAATTTTTAAATATAGTAAACAAACTTAGAAAAGTCTAAAATTTTAAATATAATATAAGCCTAGGTTATATGATTAAGATTTTATAAATTTTGGTTAAGATTTAATAATAAAATAAAATAGGAAAAGAAGGTTTGCTAGGGAAAATCTAAAATTGGCAGATATGAAGAGTTAGTAAATAATTGGAAATTTAAATATTAAATGAATAAGAAAAATCATAAAATTTTACAAGTTAAAGAACAGATCTGGGTTTTTAATAAACTGGAATCAAGGGTTCATAATTAAAAAAAATAGAAGAATTAATTTAAGGTAACAATTTTTACTATGCAAGTATATTGAGGATTTACTAAATTGATTTATTGTTTTGGTTAAATGAAGGTTTTATGATTAATTATGAGTAAATCAAAGTTAAATGATATTCTTTTTTATAAGTATTTATCAATAATGATTATTTTCCAAGTTATATGTGAATAAAAAAATTAATTATAAGTTTTTATTAATGTGAATAATAATTGATTTATTATGTGAAAAAGTATTTATCATTGATTTTTGTAAAGGTAATTAAGGAAATGACTGTATTTATGACTGAGTTACTATTTTTAAAGTGATTTTATTAAGAATAATTTGGCGATGTTCCTATATAAAGTATATGAATTCTTAAACTAAGTTATTAATATTTTAAAGGAATTTTAAGTTGTGATTTATAATAAAAGAAGAAGTAAAATCATAAAGTTTTGATACATATATATATATATATACATATATATATGTTTTCTAATTTTACATGTATTTATGATAATGTAATTAAAGTTTTGAAAAGAATTTTATTGCATAAAAATTTTTTAAAGGTCGACCAAATAATATATGTATTGACCTTAAATAGATAGCAAAGATCAAGGATTCAACTAATACACACATATATATATGTGTGTGTGTGTGTGTGTGTGTGTGTGAATTAAGAGTGGAATACGTAACATATGATGAATTGTATAAGTTAAGAGTTATATACTGGTGAGTAAGGTATACTCTTATGAAGATAGTTATAGCTGCTAAATATTATGATGATAATCAGGGTCATTACAAAAGATTGAGTAATATTATAATTATAGTTAATCAATTGAGATTAATTAGCTAGTAGAAAAGAGAATGTTAAGATAGAAGTAAAGAAATAATTGGTGGTTAAGAAAAGGGATTTAAAAAAACTTAATGGATTTCATTTTCTTTTCTGTTTTAATCTAAGTTCTATGAGGTTCCAACATATTATACGAACCTGAACCCTAGGACCATTCCACTCCAAATCCAAGGTGTGACAGAGATGGTATCAAAGCAAAGATTTGGGAAAAATAAATTAGAGAGGAATATTAGAGCAAAGGTTTAAGAAAAAGTAAAATAAAGGAAGATACCACAGTTCAGAGTTGCCATGATTAAAAGAAGAAGTAAGTTACATGAGTATGTTATGGTTAATAGCTCAACGTAGCATGGTAAAGCAAAGTAAGAGTTTCAGCATGAGAAGAAAGTAAAGGGATATGTGTTTATATGGTACAAGCCTGTGTAACGCATATGCATTGCATCACTCACACATCATGCATCACCTCTAACATCATCATTGTATGAGCATAACATAAATGCATTTATCAGTATATTTAAACCAGCACATTCTTATTACTATATATATGTATATATGTACAAGAAAATATGTATAAAGAAATAAGTTAAGCAAGAGAAAGATGTAAAAAGGGAACCAAATAAAAGTAGTTAAAAGAATATATTAGAGTAGCACAGCGGAAGCAGAATAAATTTAAGCATATAATTGGAGTTCGAGAAATTTGAGGATGAATGTCTAAAATGGGGAAGAATGTAATACCCTAACCCGAAGTAGGTCGCAACTAAAATGTAGATATATCTAATTGGAAAAAAATTGTGTTTAGAAAGTATATATATAAGTTTGAGTAAGGAAAAAAGTTATAAGGAATAATAAACAGAATTAAAGAGAAAATTATTAACATAAAATGATAAACCAAAATAAGATTAAGTTTGAATAATAATATTATCAATTATTTAAATTATGAGCTTTAAAGGACCCAAAATTTATAAGTTGGTATGTGAATTAATGAAATAATAATAATAGACCAAGAATTAAATTATACTTGGAGATTTAATGTTAGGATAACTTATTAATAAAATCTTAAACTATCAGTAACTTAGAAGTTCAAAATCGGTGTACCGCTAGTATAAATGCATTTACCTATAAAAGCTAAATTTTAAATTTATAAAAGCTAAGTGTTGGCAAATCATCTTCTTCTTGCAACATGTAGGAAAACTAAGATTGATATGGAACACTAGCTAAAATTAGCCATGATTATGTTAGATAAACATGACAGATGATGAAAAAGAATAATAATAAGATAAGATATATATTTTTATATGTTAGCAAAATCTTGAAACATTTAGAGAAAGAATAGTTTACTTATGTTAACAATTGACAAATGGTTGGATGAGGAAATAATAAGATGACACTAATGTAATATGTGTCAAAAGTTAATGAAGATAATGTTGGTTTATGAAAATTATAATAATAAAAATAATAATAATAACCAAATTGCCTTGTTTGTAAATGTAAGAGGAGGTGTAAAGTGTTTGGTAACATGACAAGTGGGCTAATAGATGCCTACTAAAAATTTCATAGAAGTGAGCAAAATTATAAGTGTCAAGTTGGTGCCCTCCTTCTTTGTATCATGGAAATGAAGAGAGAATATAGTGCTAACTCTATTCTTTATTCTCCTTAAAACGTGCATAATGAAGAAAATGAGTCTTTAGGAAAGCTAAAGTTTCTTAACGAATTATAACTATAACAAAAACATTTAAGTTTAAAAAATTCAGTTTTGGTGATGCAAAGAAAGAAGCTATGGGTAGAAACTTAAGAAGATAAAATGTCTTGGCTAAATAAAGTGAGTGTTCCTAGCATCCTTATTCTAAAAGCTTTAGAAAGAAAATGTTAAAGGGATAATTTAACTTGTCTGGTTGAAGTTATATTTAAATGATTAATATTTATAATTGACGATTAAAGATAATGAAATAAAAGAATTTAATTGAAAGAATTGATTATAGGTATATAAATGTGATGATTGCTAGAATTTTCACTTTGAAGTAATTTATCTGAATCTTCAGACTAATTTAGAGAAGTTCAATGAAAATGAACTTTTAACTGAGAATTTATCTATGTGTTAGTAGTTGATTTATGAAATTTTATAATTTTTAAAGATGATTTACTATTTATAATTATCTAGCCAACGGTCCTAAGTGATCACACCTTTCAAAGTCCTTGGCAATCCTAAGTGAGTATCAAGATCATGCATTGCATTTTGACTTGCTAGTCCCTAGTGATTGGCAAGTGTTGCAAGAATTATTTTAATGCAAGCATGGCTACAAACTCATGGATGTAAGCTTTGAAACACAAAGCTTGAAGATTCATAGTAGATCAATCACAAGACAAAGAGCCAAAAAGATAAAGAAAGCTTTACAAGCTTATATTCAGAGCTTCATTAATTCACATATGGAGCCAATGGACAAAGCAGAGACCAAGGAAGGCTTATCAACTTGTTGGAAGCATTAGAATTGTAATATCCCCATATATGCCCTAGAAGTTTTGAATGTTGTTGTTGTTGATGTTGTTGTTGTTGTTGTTTTAAATGGGATTGAATGTATGTTGATTTGAAAGAAAAAAAAAAGAATTGGAAAGTGAATGCTTATGTATATGTGTTTTGGGAAAGAAAAGAGGGTTTAGAGAGAAATGTATATGTTGTTTATATGATAATATATATAACATATAAGTTGGTCAAGGGAGAGTCAATGCAAGAAGATATTTTCATTTGTGATAGGTGAAATTACTTATATGGGCATATAAGAGACAAGAGGTTAGTTAAATGGATAAGGGTATATAGGTAATTGTTTGGTTAAAAACTCTTGGTGGAGATTTAAAGAAGAATTGACTTTGTTTTCTTCATTATTTCTTCTTCTTCTCCATTGTTGGCCGACTCCTCCATAGACAAAGGAAAGCAAGAGACAAAGAGAAGATCTTGAAGAGTTAAGCTCAAATTGAAGGAAGATTAAGTGATCAAGTGATGATTCAAGAAGTTTATAACTAAGGTAAGTTCTTTTCTTTGATTTCTTTTATTCTTTTGAAGTGGTATTTGAAGTTAATTAGGGTTTGTTGATTTGATGATGAGATGTGTTTGTAATGTGTTTTCAAGTTTTAAATTTGGTTTTAAGTTAAGAGTTTAAATAGGTGTTGTTGTTGGAAGTGGTGGATTTTGATTTTGGAAGATGGAGAAGGATGTTGGTTTTAGGGTTTTGAGATAGTATGTGTTTAAATGTTTTGTGGATGTGTTTTTAATAAGGTGAATATTGTGATAAACATGTAGAATTTGTGTTTAGAACATTGATTCCATTCATTTGAACTATGCTATTTTGTGTATGATGAGTTTGAGTGCAATTAGAGGAGACTGGTGTATGTTAGGGTTTCAATCCATGAGTGACACGGCCAAAAGCAAGGAGAGACACGGCCAATTCATGAGAGATACGGCCAAGTTAAGGGAATTTTGGCCGTGTTGGGTGGATTTTGAGGAGACACGGCCGTGTTCTATGCCAGTGTTGGTCACTGCCAATTTGTTTTGAGAGACACGGCCACAAGCTTGGCCGTGTCCTGTGCCCGTGTTTGCTACTGAAGTGTTGGATTGAGAGACACAGCCACAAGCTTGGCCGTGTCCCTTGGGTGTGTTGGTTACTGTGTTTGGTTTTTGTTCTTCTTAAATGATTGGAATTGAACTTACATTTGATAATGCATATGATATTTTATGAACAAGGTTATGTACTATGCTTTGTAAGTCTTGTGAATGGTGATGTGTTATATGAATAATGTATTTGAAATGTGATACTAATGATGCTATATGTATAATGTGAGTGATATGATGGGGTAATTGATTATGTATACTCGAATAATGAAAGGTTATAACATAAATTGAGATGTGAAGCCATTGTTATTGGCTATGATGATTCAAATGACATGTGAAGCCATTGTTATTGGCTATGATGATTCAAATGACATGTGAAGCCATTGTTATTGGCTATGATGATTCAAATGACATGTGAAGCCATTGTTATTGGCTATGATGATTCAAATGACATGTGAAGCCATTGTTATTAGTTATGATAATTCAATTGAGAATGAAATTGATAAATGAATTGTATAGCTAATGTGTTATTCCATTTTCAGTGTTTGTTATTGGTGGCATGCCTAATATGAGTAACAATCTCTTGAAGTTAGGTTGGACTTGATCCTTGAAGCCAAGTTGGGTTGAAGTTTAACATGTTTTACTCCCCTTGAAGCTTGGTTGGGTCAAATCCTTGAAGCCTAATTGAGATGTTACAACCCTTGAAGCTAGGTTGGATTGGTTCTTGAAGCCAAGTTGGGTTGATACTTAGCATGCTTTGTTCCCCTTGAAACTTGGTTGAACCTAAATCCTTGAAGCCTATTTGGGATAATGATAAATGTGATGATTAAACCAAAGCATTAACTCTGATAATGGAATGGCATGTTAGTGTTTTGTTTGGGCCCGAGTCTGTCTTTGTTGTTAATGTGATATCCAAATGTTGAACTAAATGAGTAATGAGATCTATGGTTTCTTTTGTTGGAAGTGTGTTTCATGATTAATAAATTTGTGAATAAAATAATGTTATGAAGTATGATTTGGTAATGTGTGTAATGATATATTGAAAATGAATATGGCTTGAGGAGTTTTGTTGAGATATGAGTTTATGAGAATATAGTATGATGTGTAAAATGTTTATGAATGTGGAATTTGTGAGAATTGTTCTCATGAAGGTTTGGATAGATCATTGAATAGTGATTTGTTAAAATGATGTATATGTATATGTATATGAGATAGAAATGGTAAGTATAGTTTTGTGAATGTTCTATGTAAATACGTGTATGATTTATGAGATCAGTGGGAATATATGAAGAATGCTTTAAGAAAGGAAAACAGGGTAAGAAAACAATAAAACATGATGCTAAAAGTATAAGGTATGATCTTTATGTAAAGTATATATATTTTATATTTATTTGTATTACTAAGCTCTCGAGCTTAGCGCGGTGGTGTAATTGCGCAGGTGGTTATGCGGTTGATCTGGAAGTCCAGCTGTTATGCCACGAGAAGGGTAAGAGTGTCTCGAGACCAACTAGAAGGTGATGCATACATGTGTGACTTCAATTATGTTGTATTTTTTTATAAGAATAATGATTTTTGTAAATGCTATTGTTATTTTAATGAAATATTGCTTAAACTTGGATAAAGGTTTTTAATTGGAAATGAAAAGTGACATTCTTATACTTCATATACGTATTATATGTATACTTGGTATATGTATAGTACTTATATAGAGTATGGGGGTGTTACAAGAACTGGAAAACTTGGAGGCACATAATGTCTAGCGGTCATCCAGCAGGTTGTGCAGTGGCCACTATGGTTTAGTAGTAGTTCGTGCGATTGCGACAGTCACTGCGAACCCTACCTAGTTCCATATTCAATTTTAAATCCTAAACTTTTCATAACCCTAAATTGAATCTTTTAAGAATCGAAAGTTGTTTTAAATATTTTTTAAGCTAAAAACTATACATACACACTTAAAATTATTCAAAAATGGATTCTAAACTATTTTCTCTTCACATAATTTCATACTTTAATTTTCTTTCTCAACAATTTCAATTAACAAATTTCATCACAAAAATTCAATTAAAATAATGAAATTAACTTCCATATTCCATGAACATCAAAACAAAATAAAAGAATAGCAAATTATAAATAAAAAGAATAACAAATTATGAATAAACAAGCATAAACCTCTTTACAATGTAACACTTTATCTTTCTTCATCAAGTTTCCTTATTTGGCAATGATTTTAGTCTTTTTAACCTAATAAAATGAATTCTACTAAAAATTTTGAGTTATATGTGAATTTTCCTTAATTTTTACTTATATTGATGAAAGAAAATGGAAGAAATGAAATTCCTGGCTGTAGAAGAAGGTAGGTCGGTTTTGGTGATGGGAAGAAGAAGAAGAAAAAAAAATCTCATTTACTTGTATATATATTATTAGGGTTTTGATTGTGTAAGGTTCTCACACCATAACTTTGGTACTTTCTTAAAATAATTTATAAATTCAATTTTTAATTCTATAAAACATCAAAAATAAAATTTTTTTTAATTAATTCAAAGCTCTATTATCCATATTTTACATTTCAATTTCAATAAAAATTCAATTCTAGAGTCAAAATGGCATTTCTGTAAAGTTTTATTACTTAAAGATTATTTTTTAAAAAATATCGATTAAGTCCATATTCGAATTTAATTTTTAACTTTTTAAGATTTAACCAACCCCATTTCTCCATCTATTTCAAATACCAGAGTCATTCTCAATATTATACACATCCAATATCTATATAATTTAGAAAATACTGCTTAAAAATTTCAAACATTACAGTGTCACTTTGTACCACCCCTTGACAATCCTATTAAGAACTATAAAGGAATGTTATGCCTATACACTTATTCATTCAGTTATTAATAAATACTAAAGTTAATATCAATAAAAACTTTGGCAGAGTCTCTACTAATATTTGATACATGCCAACATCTTCTCTAAATAAAATAAAATCTGCAAAAGAAAATACTCAACTCTAACCGCAATATTCTAACATTCATAACTTAAAATTTTATTTCAAACACTTTACTTTAGTAACATTTTTGCATATCAGTCATTCTCCATGTTTATCATAATATACCATACTATTTTATCCCAAACCATATTTAAAAAGTATACATAACTTTAGGTTTATCATAATTATACAATTGCCATGTAAAATTCATACACTGCTATATGAACTTAGATAAAATACTGTAAGCGAAGATTTTTACCCCCACTTTTGGCTGAATAGCTCTTGCAATTTCTGCACTGTTAGGTCTAGGCCTTAGAAAACATGGGTCTAAACCCGAATAATATGAGTCACTACCCAGATGGATCAAAAAAAAATATAAAGGGGCGGATGACTCGAGTCCTAAGGAATCCTCAATCCCTACTAGGTTCTAAAAGTTGGACACACATGAAAATGTGAGAATGACCTAGTACCCCCATAATGCCCTATTTATTGGAATCAGCCTCTTTTTCGTATCTAAATATTATTAAATTTTTAACTTATTAAAATATTATCCATAATACCTACAATTAAAAGAAATAAACATTTATCATATTATTCAAACAAATCAAACAAGAATGGGCACCTAATCGAAATAGGAATATGCCCTTACAATTTCCAAATGCCCATCACAAAAATAGGATACCCACCAAAGAGTAAAATGTGTCTCTTACAACCGTCCAAAAGTTCAAACCATTAAAGTAAACAATTAAAATAAATAAGGCACCCATGAAGTGGAAACATGCCTTTTACATCTTAAATTCCAAATAACAAAATAAACATAAATCCACAAACACATACATAATCATCATATAAAGAATTATAAAATTAGAGCTTTAATTAAAAGGAAATAAAGATTAATCATAAAAGATGCAATCCACAAATAAAATATTGACTCGTTAATGAAATATAGGGTACAACGCATATGGGTAAATGATTTATAGGATTGGGCTTTGTTGTAGAATTAGGGTTTGATTGTGGAATTAGGGTTTTAGCATTCAAATTAGGGTTTTAATCCTAAACTAGGGTTAACATGCAAAATTATGATCTTAATTATAAGATTAGGGTTTTAGTTATAAAACTAGGGTTTAGATATCAAATTAGGGTTTGGGATAAATTAAGGTATTAGATTGTAATTTAAATCAATTCAAAATTGTAAATCAAAACTTAACAAATTGATGAGATTAAACAAAGATGATGATCAATTGAGTTAAATGGATTTAGTTACTAGATATCATACCTTCGTTATAGGTTTCGCCAAAATAATTTATGTTGAACCAAGCCTTGCTACTATTGGATCTTCCAATTGGTTTGGATCAATAGAATTTTGATTGAGCAATATTGCTTAAGGATTTTTCCAGCTTATTATCTGCCTCTCTTGCTCTCTGTGTGTTTTTTTTCTCTTTTTTTTTGTTTCTGTATTACATTTAATTTGCTAATTCTGGCTTCTTAATTGTTAAGGGTGGCTACTGTCTCTTTACTTTTGTTTTACAATTAAACTCTATTTTGATCATTGACAATCAAATTGATATGTACTAATGATTTCAAACAAGTTTATTATTGTAAGTATAAAACCCTAACCCTTATGCGATTGGTCGAGCCCATTGAGCTACCGCACAAACCTACAATGCAAATGTACCAAAGTTACAGAAAGAATAGCAGGCTTGCAGAGTGGTAAAGTTATAACATGAGATGTTTATGCGACCGCCAGAGCATACCAAGCTAAATCCATAAACTTACAGACAATGTCGCAGTCTCAGTGTACGGTAAAGTCAGGGCACACGACAGGTTTACAATTCAATAAGCCTAAAATCTAAAAGTGACAGAAGCAATAGCGGTTAGTCCGTGCAGTGCTTACTCAATGCTTAACAAATTATGTGTTTGCTTGAGTCAATCGAGCAACCATACAAGACCAATACTTTTGAATTTTAACGCCAAATACTTTGGATCAATAATACTAGGACACGTGGATGAAGAAATTCAAATTAAACGGTAACATTGTGTCATGCGACCGTACAAATGTATGTGCGGCTATAAGACATGGTGTCATGGGAAAACAAGATCTTATTAGATAGTAAATTCTTACCGTTGGAGTTAGCCGTTAGAGAAATATTTGAATTGTATGACTGCACAGGGTGCAGTGTGGCTGCATAAAGTGTCTTAACCACCAAATTAGTGGAAGATATTCTAAAGATGTGGGAACCACTTCAAATGGCTAGTTCAAGTCCAAATGGCTATAAACACACCAAGAAACCTCTTATTTAAGGGTAATTGTGATTGTTATAGCCAAAGCAAACAACTTTCAATTTGTTACATTATAATTAACATTTGTATTAATTGAGTGTTGGGTATGAGCATTTAAAACACCATTATAAGTTGAGTGTTAGCTTTGAAACACTTAGGTTTTACAGTGAGCCTTGGAAAAACTCTTGTAAAAGTTGTGAAGGATATACTTAAACCTTGTGAAAGTTGGGTGTGAGCTAGTGAAAATAGCAAGTTAGAGTTAAGCTTGTAAAAACTCAAGATTAGTGAAACTTTAACAAGTTTTTAATGAAGTAGATGTAGGATTGTGGTAAATCTAAACCATTATAAACTCATTGTGTTAATTCTTCTCTTCTCTACTCCATTTTCATCTTCATCTTCTTGTTGCTTAAATTTTTTAATTGATCATTACTACTCCAATCAACCAATTCACCCCCTCCTCTTGATTGCTAGTTTGGGACAATAATTAGTATCAGAGCCTTGGACTACAATTCTTGTATGACTAGAAAATTTGAAATGAGCATGATGGGTAAACTCAAATTTTTCCTTGGATTACAAATCAAGTAATGCAAAGATGGAATCTTCATTAACCAATCAAAGTACACAAACAAACTTGTCAAGAAGTTTAGAATAGATGGTTGCAAAGCAAGTAAAACTCCACTGAACATATCCTTGAAACTTGACAAAGATGAAAGTGGTAAAGTAGTAGATGAAAAGAAATATCAAAGTATTATCAAATCACTACTTTACTTAACTACTTCAAGACTCGATATAATGTATAGTATTTGTTTGTATGCTAGATTTCAATCTTGCCTTAGGGAATCACTTTTGAATGCTGCTAAAAGGATTTTAAAATATTTGAATGGGACATTGCATTTAGGTCGATGGCATCCAAGAAACACATCATTTGACATATTAGGTTTTTCGAATGCGGATTTTTCTGGTAGCCTACTAAATAAAAAAAAGCACCGTCGAAGCATGTAATTTTCTTGGTGAATGCCTAGTTTCTTAGTTTCAACAAGAAATAAATATCGATTTTGTCATCTACCATAGAAGTCGTATATGTTGCCATATATTTTTTATGCAAACAAGTTCTTTGGATGAAACAATAATTGCTTGATTATGGAAAAATATTTGATCACATTCCAATTAAGTGTGATAACACAAGTGCAATTAACTTATCAAAGAACCCCATTCAACATTATAGGTCAAAGCATATAGACATTAAACATCATTTTTAAGAGATAATGTTCAAAATTATAATGTAGTCTTAGAATTCATTGAAACTCAAAACCAACTTGTCGATATTTTTACAAAACCCTTAAATGAAGAATGATTAAACTTTATAAAATAACACATTGGTATAATTGATGGAAAATCCATTATATGATCATACTTTGACACTTACACATCTATTTTGATCATTTGATTTTGAACCATAATTTGTGTCTCCCGAGCCTCAAAATCCCTCTTGTGTAAATGCACAAATGCTCGTGTGATTGCCTGAATTTAAAACTTTTCAAATTTCTCGACCATTACACACTCAACAAGTTTGTGCGAGTGCCCAATCTTTGTAGCAATCACAAGAACTGTCTTGCGGTCACACAACAGGTTGAGTGTCCACACAACGAGTGTAACTGCCATAATTTTTTAACATTGGAACTTTCAAAATTTAGCCCATTTTGGCCCCTAATGATCAGAAATGGCTAGTTTTTCAAATTTTATCCACAAATACCCTCCTTTTGCATGAAAATGCATCTTTACAAACTCTCAAACTCATTTTCAATCAATCTTTCAAACTTTGTTCATCAAGAAGAAGAATTGTGAAGTTTTTCAAGCTACATCAACATTCTATCTTCCACCTTTCTTTTCTATCTTCTACATTTCTATTTTTCTTTTGTGATTTTGCTTTTGTTTGGGATTATGGCACCTAAAACCAAGACTACCAAAAAGAAATACTTAACCAAGGGAAAGGGAATTGTCATTATTCAACCCCAATCTCAACCTTAACCTAAACCAAAACACTTCACTAGAAAAAGTGTCCAACCTCATAAGCCAAAATACAAAACAGAGGAAGAGAAAACACAAAATATTACATATTAAAGAAGAAAACCATAGAACCACTCAAGATGATTATGGAAGGGATGCTCCTTGCCCTAAATATCCAAGGTGAAATCCTTATTTACCTTGATAGAATTGGATGGAGGCATTTTGCATTCCTAAATGTGTTAGGTTATCCTAGTCTCTCAAGGGAATTCCTAATATCCTTTAGGGTAAAGAAAAACCATAATGCACCTGTAGACTTCAATAGAGTTTACTTTAGTCTTTTTGACCAAGAATTTGCCCTCTCTTTAGAAGAGTTTGGTGAAGTTTGGGGTTTCCAAACCTATGGAGCTTTCTCTTATTCAAATAAGGATTTTCCTTTTTTGAACTTCTCTTCTTTTTGGAGTGAGCTTTCCATTGAAACTGAGTACAATAATAGGTCATCAAAAGCTATCCATTTTAGGACTCTCCTCTTTCGACTCCTTCATAGGATTATTACTTATACAATCCATCAAAGGAGTGATGATAATGAGAAGGTCACTCAACGTGATTTGTCCTTCTTGTATGCTTTAGAGCACAATGAGCCAATACAAACTGATAGGTTCCTTATTAACACTTTCCTACACTATGGGAAATATAGGGTATGCACCTTCTTTCTCTTCTCTCAAGTTACCCAACTTACAAGACACTTAGGCCTTCTAACACCTAAAAATCTTGCAATCCTAAGTGAACCCCTTAATCTAGCCACCAATTCTATCAACCTAGACTACCTTGAGCATGAAAAATGCATCCAAAAGGTTAATGATCACTATGAGTATATTTTTGGCAGTAAGGGAGTTATTTAAAGAGAAAGGAAGACACCTAGATACCATATTACCCAAGAAGAAGGAGAACGTACCCATGTAGAAGTGGAGCACCCCCTAGACCTTCCAAACCTCCCAATGAAAAGGGTGAATTCTCCAAAACCCTAAAGCCTATCCTCAAGGCCATAACTTCCCTTCAAAAGTAATTCACCCATTTTAAGAAGGTTGTAACCAAAAGGATCACTAAGCTCCATAAGAAGGTTGACCTCTTGTCTCATATTCACTATGACATATATGAGATACAAAGGAAACTCGACCTTACCTAATGTGAGCTAAGTAAGTGGGAAGTGAGTGAGCACATTGAAAGTCCTTATGAACAATCATCTTATGGTTACTCTCCATCTCCTTCCATTGATGGTGATGATGATGAAAGCACTCCAACTCCTCCTCCACCATCAAGAAAAGGTAAAGAAAAAGTTCTTGATTAATTTTGTTACTTTGTTTTCATTTTGCTACTTTACTTAGTTTATGTTTCAAATTTGTACTTGTCTTTATCTTGCATTTATCTTGTATTTAAATTTCAAATCAATGAAATGATGTTTCTTTTTCTATTTCTTGCCAATTATTTTCATTCCTTTTTGCCTTTGTCAAAAGGGGAGAGTTTTATGCATTTAATTTCATGATTACATTCCATATACAAAAGGGAAGAAAACTTCAAACTTAAATTAATCTTAATACATTCCACACATTAAAGGGGAAAATGATTTGCATTTGAATTGCAATTGAAATGATTTATGGGGAAGTAACTAAATTAAACTTAATACATTCCATACAATGATTTGAGGGGGAGTAACTAAATTGAAACAACTATTAGCATCAAACATTTGCATTTGAATTGCAATTGAAGCATGAACTTGATTATTTTTAAATTAAATTCAATTTGATTGCCAAAGTCAAAAAGGGGAAGATTATTGGACAATTAAACTCTATTTTGATCATTGACAATCAAATTGATATATACTAAAGGTTTCATACAATTTTATTATTGTAGGCATAAAACCCTAACCCTTGTGCGACTGCCTGAGCCCACCGAGCGACCACACAAACCGACAAGGCAAACATACCAAAGTTACAGAAATAATAGCGAGCTTGCCGAGGGATAAAGTTAAAATGTGAGACAATTGTGTGACCGCCCAAGGACACCGAGTGACCGCACAACATACCGATCTAAATCCACAAACTTATAGGCAAGGTCGCGATCTCAGCGTGTGGTGAAGTCAAGATGCATGGCAAGCTTGTGACAGCACTAAAATCTCAAGCAACCGTACAAGTTAATAAGCCAAAAACCTAAAAGTGACAAAAGCGATAGCGATTAGCACGTGCGGTACTTCCTCAATGCTCAACCAATTGTGTGACCCCCCAAGCGAACCGAGTGACCGCACAAGACCAATACTTTTGAATTTTAGCGCCAAATACTTTGGATCAATAATACTTTGGATTGATTTTAGAGCCAAATACTTTGGATCAATAATACTTCGGATCAATTTTAGTGCCAAATACTTTGTATCAATTTGAGCGCCAAATGTATATGTGACCATAAGATCCGGTGTCATAGGCAAGACAATAAAATATTACCGTTGGAGTTAGTCATTAGAGAAATATTTGAATTATGCAGCTGCACAGGGTATAGTGAGACCGCACAAAGTGTCTTAGCCACTAAATTAGTAGAAGACAAATTTTAAACATGTGGGAACTACTTTAAATGACTAGTTCAAGTCCAAATGGCTATAAATACCCCCCTAAGAAAGCAAATAACTTTAAATTTGTTACATTACAGTTAACATTTGTATTAATTGAGTGTTAGGTGTGAGCATTTAAAACACTATTATAAGTTGAGTGTTAGCTTTGAAACACTTAAGTTTTAGAGTGAACCTGGGAAAAACTCTTGTAAGGGTTGTGAGGGATAGACTCGATTCTTATGAAAGTTGGGTGTGAGCTTGTGAAAACACCAAATTAGAGTTAAGCTTGTAAAAGCTCAAGATTAGTGGAATCTTAACAAGTTGTTAAGGAAGTGGATGTATGATTGAGGTAAATCCAAATGACTATAAACTCATTGTGTTAATTCTTCTCTTCTCCACTATATCTTTATCTTCATCTTCGTGTTACTCAAAATTTTTAATTGATTATTACTACTCCAATCAACCAATTAACCCTTCCCTCTTGGTTTCTAGTTTGGGACAATAATTTTCTTTGGTCTCTGACTATTTCTTTTTAATTTGTTAATTATGGTCGTAGCTTATAGCTAAACCTAATTTATGGCTGCTACCTCTTTTTTCTAATTTTCTCTATATTTATAGGCAGCATTAGGGTTTTAATTAAACTCCTCTTTGATTCAGGAATCCTCTTTTCTTTAGCTTATCTTAGTCTTATTTGAGTTTTGGCACAATTGAAACAAAATCTGGCCCGAATTAAAGACTCAAGGCGAATTACCTGGACTAACATCATGGTGAATTGCCCTTGGCCAATTCACCATGTATAGGCCTCATGGAGAATTGGCTATGCCAATTCATCATGATACTGTCTTTTGGTATTAGACCAGCTCGATTTGGGCTTTTAAGATTGGACTTGACCTAATTCAAGCTTTTTAAAGTAAGATTGGACCATATTTAAGCTTTTTAAATTGGATCAAATTAGGTTTAAACTTTTAAAATTGGATTGGATTTGGCTTGGCCTCTTTTAATTGGGACCAACTTATTCAGGACCAAAATTAGGGGCCAATAAATACATTATGCAAAATTCTTCATATAACACCTTTTGTATGTAGTTGATCTTGAAGCTTTAATAGCTCTTTCTGCTGAAGCTATTCTTCTATTTGATTTGCATGTCAAAAATAAATCTAACACGCTAAACTATTGCTTAGTGGCTCTTATATATTCATAATTTACCAAGAATTATAACATAAGAGAATAAATATTGAAATTCTACTTAAGACAAATATGATCATCACTTTTAATTTATTAGATAAAAATTTGCACTTTAAAATATCAACAAGGCATGTGATTAAATATTTACAATGTAGTTAATTAATTGTAGAATAAATAAATTCAATGTTCATTAAAATTAATTATAATTATTCACTTTGTAGAATTTATTTATTTTGGTAAATTTCATTTATTGTGCCCTCACATACTGATTTTTAAATCTTAGACTTGGATAAAGGGTGCGATAATGACAATTTAAATGCCTGATAAAATATCAGTTGGTGTGGCCAACGGCCTAGTAACAGCACGAATGGCTAGTATCAGTAACGACCCATATAGTGTCTGGTAACAATTTAGAGGTCCACCCTTTGGCTATGTAGACCCTTAATTTTGGCTCTAAGCTAGTTCAGTCCTAATTAAAGAAGGCCAGGCTAAATTTGGTCCGATTTTAAAAGGCTTAAACATACTTTATAGCCTTTTAATAGGTTAGTTTAATGTTAAAAGGCCTAAAATGAGTTGGTTCAATTTTAATTTATAAAATCTTAACATAGTCTAATTTAATTTTTAAAGGACTAAATCACACTCCAACTCAATTTTAAAAGCTTGAATTAAATTTGGCCTAATTGAAAAATCCTAAACAAATCCAACCAAGCCCATTTCACTATTGAAAGCCCAAATACCCAGGAACTATGGCAAGTTGGAGCCCCAATTCACCACTAGACCATTGTCTAAGTCAAATTAAAGCTCCAGTTCACCATGGACTATTGTCCATGGCGAATTAGGAGCTTCCTAATTTGCCATGGATGGTCTATGGAGAATTAGGAGCTTCCCAATTCGCCATGGACTATTAGGGGCCTTAATTCTCCATAGGTCTTTTTAGTCAGTTTTAATTATATTTTTTGGGGCTAATTAGGCTTCCTAATTAAGATAGGACTTCGAATGACCTTCAGATAAGCAGATGATTAGGGTTTTTAATGAGACAAACTTTGCCTATAAATATATGACTTAGCACGAAAGAGAGGAGGCATAAACAATTAATCAAAAAGCAACAATCACAAAACCCTGGCAGCCATAGTTAAGTAAAAGACAGAGAGTTAAAAAATAGTTATTAACACACACAGCAGATTACCAAACCAAAAGACTAAACCATAAAGGCAGTAGCACACTGTCTTTGTCTTGCTCGACTAGAATTTTAGTTTGTCGCAAGAAAAAGCTTGGATCAACTTTTTATTTTGTAGACCCAACAAACGATGGTACATTCTAAATTAATGCAATATAAGATGTTTTGATGATGGTTTTAAACACTGAATGCATTTGTTCTCCGTCTAAATTATTTCCAGTAGTTTATGTTCATTAATTTCAATCCATATTCATTTATTTAAAATATGTCCAGTTGCTTGCATTGATAATTTTCAAGTTAACAGTAGGTTATGTGTTCAATTTTACTTTAATCCAGTAACCATTCATCAAAGTTTATCCCCCACACTTTTTTTTATCAAAGTCAGAATTATAGTGGCCCTAAGTCTTTATAGTAGCCTTACACCATCAACCCTAATATGTAAAAACTCTATACCTAAAATCCAAAAAACCTTAATACCCTAATACTATTTTTCTAAAACTAAACCCTAATATTGTTTTTTTAAATTTAAAATCCTAAACTAATTTACATGTAAAATGTTAGTTTAGGAAAAATCGTAATATGTATAAATATAAAATCATAGTTTAGGAGAAACCCTAATTTCCCAACAAAACTATATTATGTAAACCGTCTACCTTTCGGGGGCGCTACCACCTTAACCCTCACCCGCTAACCGGCTAGCGGGACCACCGTATGCGACCCCTCGTCAATGGGGTTAATATTTATTTGTGAATGGTACGTCTTTGTGATTGACCTTAATTTCCTTTTATTAAACTCTAATTTTGTATATCTAATACTCTATTTAAGATTAAAACCTAGATTGGATTATTTAATTTATTGTTACATGCTTTTTGATGGATGATACAATTTGATTGCTTATTTTATTTAATTAAACTATATTTGTTTATTTGGGGTTTAATGATGTAAAAGGCATGTTTTCATCCGTGGGTGCCTCATTTGTTTAATTTATTTATTTTATGTAGTTTAGTTTATTTAAAGGCTTTAGAACAATTGTAAAGAATACATTTTCACCTTTCGATGGGTGTCCTATTTTATTTATTTTCTTTGTAAGGACATTCAGACATTATAAGGGCATATTTCCATCCTTGGATGAGTGACTATTTTATTTGTTTTATTTTAATTATATGATGAATGTGTATTTCTTTCCATTGCATGTAAAATGGATAATATTATAATGCTTAAGAATTTATTAATATTTAGACCTGAAAAGGAAGCTGGTTCCAATGAACCTGGTATTATGGGGGTGTTGGGCCATTTCTCACCTTTTCCATATGTACCCGACTTTTTGAACCCAATAAGGGGGGAGGGGGGTTAAAGATTCCTTAGAAATCGAGTCATTCACCCCTTTCTTTTTCTCGGTCCATCCATGTGGCGACTCTATTTTCTTCGAGTATGGTTTGGGAAACTATATTCTTCCTCATTTTCCAATCAATATTATCATTATTATGTCATTTAGTTAAAATCAATAACAATTATTTTTAAAGAACACTCTTTCTTACACTTTTCTTCTTTATCATTCAAATGTTTTCACTTTAACCATATAATTAAGAAATAATTCTTAAACATATTTCATTTGGGTTATATTAACCAAACATATTAGGAACAATCATTTCAACTTCAAAACCTAATAATTTTATATTTACTTTCACTTACAATGAAATTTTGTTAAATTGTTGTGATTTTTGATAAATAATCTTGCATACGATTGAGATGGAGCATTTTGAGGCTTAAAAAGAGAGGGAACATAAGAAAAAGGTTAGACACAGATGTGTCTAATAATTCCACATGCCCTTGCTGAAAGAAGAAAGAAAAAGAAGCAAAACCTAAAAATTTCAAAAGAAAACAAAAGAATAACAAATTATCAATATAGAAGTACAAACCTCTTCATAAGTATCATCTTCTCTCTAATCGTAATTTTTCCTTGATTATTTGGTGGTGATTTTAGTGTTTATCACCAAATCTAATGAATTCTACTAAAACTTTTGAGTTGTTTGCAAAGTTTCTTTAATTTTTAACTATTTTGATGGGAGAAGAAAAAAGAAGAAAGAATTTGGCTATGGTCAGGGGCGAAGTTATTTGATAGAGAAGGGGGGCAACTGCCCCCCTTCTTTTTTGGAAAAAATATATTTATATATATTTATATTTATTAAAATTTTTAAAAAAATTAATTACCCCTCTTTAAAATTTTAAATTACACCCCCTCCCCCTCAATCTTTTAAATTCTACTTTAAAAATTGACTAAAAAATAATTGACACTCTCTAAAATTAAAAAAAAAATTAAAAAAGGGACAAACTCATTCAAAAATAATACAAGATTATAATTTTTATATTTTTAATATATATTTTTTAAATTTCTTCTCTTTAATTTTAATTTTATTATTTATAATTCTAATATTGTGTAATAATTTTTACTTCAATTATTATTTAAGAAATTATATTTGTGATTCAATATAATTTTTCTTTATTTTATTTTTATAATGTATCATTAGGTGAATTTAGGAACACATATATAAATATTAATATTATATTTAATTACATAATTGTTATTGTTGTATTTTTTTTAGAATTATGAATTACTATCAAGATATGAAAATACATTAGAGCAATGTTTTTTTTGCTTCTTTAATATTTATATAAGAAAAATATTTATGTATTAGTTTGTAAATATATAAAAAGCTAATTATTTATATTATTTTTAATATATATATATATATATGATATTTTTATTTTGCCCTCCTTTCTTTTAATGTCTGACTTCGCCCCTGGCTATGGTGGAGGGTGTATGATGGTTTTGGATGGGAGAAAAAAGAAGACTCTACTCACTTATATATATATATATATATATTAGGGTTTTGATCCTATAAAGCATTCTCACTATAACTTTCGTACACCCACTTTCTTTAAATTATTTCTAATCCGACTTTTAATTCTGTAAAATCAGAAAAATAATTTTTTTTAGTTAATTTAAAGCTCCATTATCCATATTTTTATTCTAATTTTAATAAAAATCCAATCCTATGATTAAAAAGATATTTCTATAAGATTTTACCGCTTAAAGATTCTTTTTCAAAAATATTAATTTTGTCCTTACCTAAATTTAACTTTCAACTTTTTAAAACTTAATTAATCCTATTTTTTCATTTATTTCAAATATCTAGGTCACTTGCACTATAATACACAATCCAATATCTATGTATTTAAGAAATTTATTGCTTAAAAATTTCAGACATTACAACTCTCTCCCTCTTAAGAAATTCCGTCCTCAAAATTTACTTATTCACTTGAATCTAGTTTCTTTTCTGGATAATTTAGTCAAAGGAAATGCTATTTTAGAGAATCCCTACACAAATCTTCTATATTAACTAAGATCTAATAAGGCATAAACATCAAGACCAAGGAGAATTCACCAATAGCTACAACTAGGCATCCTGATCTTCTACTATTTTCATGGCATATGTCCTAGTTGGAGCACTACCCTATGTCCGGGGTTTGTCAATAGTCTCTGATCCTCTCTATTAACTAATACTAGATCGGCTGCTTTTTCCTGATCTATGACCTACTTGTGATTCTTGCACAGATCTCTGTCTCTTAGAAGTATCAAATTTTCTCATTACTAGATAATCCTTGACTTTGTGGTCCATGGAACCACATCTCTTACAAGCTCTAATCAAGTATCAACAAACTTCATTTCCATGCCTCTTATCATAGTACTGATAAAGTGTAGAAAGTACTCATGAAACTGAACCTATAGGAACACTAGGCCCAATCTAACTAGATTTTAGTAACTAGCTCTATTGGTATAACCTCCTCTACTAGATACCTAAATCTATGTCTTTGCTTGATCGCTTTTCTACTTTTTTTGACCACCCTATTGTTGTTCACTAGGTGATCATTTCCCCTGTTGTTGTTTCTATTCTGCTTATGTTTGATTTCATTTTCTATGGCCACTGCTGCATTAACAATAATAGAAAACTCTGTAATCCCCTTTGCCACCAAATAAACATGGATTTAACTATTCAATCCCTGCTCAAACCGCTTGTATTTATCTTCTTCAAAAGTAACAAACTCTGCAAAATATTTACTAAGACAGATAAATTGTCTCTCATACTCTATCATAGAAAAATTGTCTCTACTTCAAGTATAAAAATTCCCTACATTTATTTTCAACATAAACTACACTAACATATTTGTTTTTAAATTCTTCCTAGAAAAATGTCTTGGTAAGTCTATTTGCTGGAGTAACTTTCCTTTTTGTATCCCACTAATCATAAGCTTGTTCCTATAGTAAAGAGACTGTGCACTTCAACCTCTGTTCATCAGTACAATGTAATAGATAAAAAACTCTCACAATCCTCTCCAACCAATACTATGTTGCAGAGAATTCATCCATACCACGGGCTTTAAAGTCTTCTACCCCTAATTTCCTAATGTTCTCTAGGGGAGATTTTTGAGCTACTAGTGGTGCTAGAGGAATTACTCCTATAATTTGTCTAAGGACTTCTCCCATATTTCTCAGAAATTAGGGGTTCACCAGTGCCCAATCTGTTGAAGGCTCAGCTGGTTGTTGATTCCCTACACTCGCCTGACTGTGTGAGGATGTAGCTTCTTCCTCTTTTCCTTGATGAGATCTAGATGCCATCTTGTACCTATAAATATTTCAAGATCAATTATATCAGAATACTTATTCACTCATATAGTTCACACAGCAATGACAGTTGTATTTTACTTTTTCCCATAACCTACATGTCAGAATCGTCTAAACTGGGCTCTGATACTTCCAAATGTAATACCCATTGACAATCCTATTAAGAACTATCAAGGAATGCTATACAATGCCTATACACTTATTCGTTCAATTATTAATAAATGCTAAAGCTAATATCAATAAAAACTCCGGCAGAGTCTCCCCTATTATTTGATACTTGCAACATCTTCTCAAAATAAAACATAACCTGCATAAGAAAATACTCAACTCCAATGTCAATAATATAACATCCATCACTTATAATTTTATTTCAGACAATTTACTTTTAATAACATTTTTGTATATAAGTCATTTTCCATGTTTATCTTAATATACCATACTATTGTATCCCAAACCATATTTACAAAGTATACATAAATTTAGGTTTATCGTGATTATACAATTGTCATTTAAAATTTAAATATTGCTATGTGAACTTAGACAAAATACATTATGCAAAATTCTTTCGATAACACTTTCTATGATGCACTTGATCTTGAAGCTTTAATATCTCTCACTGCTGAAGCTATTTTATTGTTTTTTCTGTGCGTCAGAAATAAATCTAACATGCTAAGCTACTACTTAATGTTGCTTGTATATTCATAATTTACCAAGAATTATAATATAAGATAATAAATATCAAAATTCCACATAAGACAAATATTATCATCACTTTTAATTTATTAAATAAAATTCTCACTTTAAAATATCAACAAGACATGTGAATAAATCTTTACAATGTAGTTAATTTATTGTAGCATAAATAAATTATTGTTAAAATTAATTACAATTATTCACTTTGTCGAATTTATTTATTTTGGTAAATTTCATTTGTTATGCCCCCATATACTGAATTTTAAATCATTGACTTAGATAACGAGTTCGGTAATGGCAATTTAAATGCTTGATAAAATATCAGTTGATATGGTTAATGGCCCAGTAATGGCACGAATGCCTAGTATCAATAACAACACATATAGTGCTTGGTAATAATTTAGACATCCACCCTCTGGATAGCCATTCAATCAGATTCTAGGTTTAAAATCAGTATGATTCAGGCAACTAAATTCTTCCTCTTTTTTCAATCAATATTATCATTATTATGTCACTTAGTTAAAATCAATAACAATTTTTTAAAGAACTCTTTCTTACACTTTTCTTCTGTATCATTCAAATGTCTTCACTTTAGCCATATAAATAATAAATAATTCTTAAACATATTTCATTTGAGATATATTCACAAAACATATCAAGAATGATCATTTTAACTTCAAAACTTGATAATTTTGTATCTACTTTCAATTACAATGAAATTTTGGTAAATTATTGTGATTTTTGATAAATAATCTTGAATAGGATTGAGATGGAGCATTTTGAGACTTAAAAGGGAAGGAAACAAAAGAAAAAGGTTAGACATGAATGTATCTAGTAATTCCACATGTCTGTGCATATTAAACCCTTGCTGAAAGAGGAAAAGAAAAAGAAATAAAACCTAAAAATTTCAAAAGAATAACTAATTATCATTATAGAAGCACAAACCTTTAAACCTTTTATCTCTCTTCTTCAATTTTTCCTTGATTATTTGGTGATGAATTTAGTGTTTATCACCTAATCTAATGAATTCTACTAAAAATTTTAAGTTGTGTGCAAAGTTTCTTTAATTTTTAGCTATTTTGATGGGAGAAGAAAGAAGAAGAAAGAACTTGGCTATGGTGGATGATGTATGATGGTTTTGGATGGGAGAAAGAAGAAGAAGACTCTACACACTTATATATATATATATATATATTAGGGTTTTGATCCTTTAAAGCGTTCTCACCATAACTTTCGTACACTCACTTTTTTAAATTATTTCTAATCTGGCTTTTAATTCTATAAAATCATAAAAATAATTTCTTTAGTTAATTTAAAGCTCCATTATATATATTTCTTATTTTAATTTCAATAAAAATCTAGTCCTATGATTAAAAAGATATTTCTATAAAGTTTTACTGCTTAAAGATTCTTTTTCAAAAATATCGATTTTGTCCATATCTGAATTTAACTTTCAACTTTTTAAAACATAACTAATCCCATTTTTCCGTTTATTTCAAATATCGAGGTCTCTCTCACTATCATATATAGTCCAAATATATATATATATATATTTTAGAAATTCATTGCCTAAAAATTTCGGACATTACACACTGAGGTTCATCTGTTAAGCTAGCCCTCCTTTTGAGATATGTATTCTCAGTCTACACCGAGTGGTGATTCCATTCAGCCTTGCTCAAAATAGCCTAATCTTCAGAGTCACTTCAATTATAAAAATTGATATAATTTGGTTTCGAAGAAAGTCAAAAGTTAACAGATCTTTCCAGTTTTAGATTTTTTGGATTTGGATATTCGGGTCGATTCGTATATCTGTAAGATCGATGCTCAGTCTTACCTCGTAGCGTAACCAAGTTGAAAATAGTCACTTAAAAGTTTCTATACCCTCATATGAGATCAAAGCACAATTAAGAAGAATAAATTGACAATAATGATAACACCCACAAATGCAACAAATGGTATCCAATATTTATTCACAAAATATGTCGTGTTAAAGCTAATGATGAAATTCCTAATTCCTCATAACCAACATTTATCTTAAAGATGAATCCAAATAACATTCTTTAATCTACTAGAATCATTAACATCCACCAAGTGGAAGAATCTTCATCCTTCCTTTGCATTTTACAAAAGAACTTATGGAAAAACTTGGCATGGCCCTCATGCAGTCTCAACCTCATATTACTTTGTATATAATTTATATAGTCCTCCAATGGACAACTTATTTAATCAAGCTTGTTAAATTAAACTTCAAGTAGTATAATATTCTTATAAATTCTAATACCAGCTCTATCATTTACCTCAAAGTTCTTTTTTAATCCATTTGGCACATTTACATGTCTAGCCATGAGCTTAAACATGTTAGGATCTAATGGATGGGAATGCACTTGCATCATCTTAGTTATGCACCATATTCCATCGCCATCAATAGCAATATTAACTCTAGCAAGACAACTAGTCCTGATGTGGAACCCAAGGATCAAATATTACATCTAAAACCCCATACATACATCTAGCATAGAATCTTAGAACTCAAAAACAAATCCTCCCTACCAAACCCACAACTAACCTGTAATTAAGAACTTGAGTGATTGGGATAAAGAAAATGAATTGACTTAAACTTCACAACTCAAACTTGATAAGTTAGAACCAATTCTTCATGCAATAAGAATAAGAAGAAAACTTATCAAACTTGAAAACACATAAATTACAATCGGCATAATCTGAAAATTCATATCAGCCCTTTTAGTTCTTTCCACCCCTCTCTATATAGCTAGAAAAGAAGAATTAATAGCATAGAAGTTTAGGCTCACATGTATCTAGTCACACTAGCATTAACTATCCATCCACATCAATATTATATTCTAAATTAGTGCCCATAATTCTGATAATATTGATAGGTAGAATCTACATGCATTTTGGTGTTGGTTCACATGTATCTAGTCACACAAGCACTAAACCACATCAATATTTTATTGTAAATTCATGCTAATTTCCATCAACATATTTATAGGTAGATGCTTCATGTTTTTTAGTGAGTTTCTAACTTTCCCTTCATGATTCTTCATATTCAGTACAAGTTGATATCCCTCTTCATTAATCGACATTTGAATGAAGTGTTAGAACACATGCTCGAGTTTTTTTTATTGTGATCTTGTGATTGGTCCACTTGGCATAATGATATCATCAACATATTTGCTACCTTGTGTAGATTCATCAAGCTTGCTTATCGTTTCCTTCTCATTCCCTCCTTGCTAAAAAAGAGTTATCCTCAAATTTGAACCTACATCAAAAGGAGAAAGATCACTAACATTGAAAGTTGCAGAAACATTATACTCACCTAGTAGATCAATTTTGTAGGCATTGTCATTGATTCTCTCTAAAACTCGAAATAGGCAATCTCTCCTTGCATCCAACTTGGATTTCCTTTGTTTAAAAAATCTTTTCTTCCTCATATGAACCCATACCCAATCACCAGGTTGGAAAACCACATGCTTCCTTCTTCTATTTGCATTATGGCCAAATGATTCATATTTCTTCTCAAGATGAGCTCTTGCCTTCTCATTTATCTTCTTAACCAACTCTACTTTCTTTTCACAATCTAAGTTAGTTATTTCATTTAATAGCAAAGTGCAGACCCTTAATTTTTTTACCAGATCCGGTCTGATATTTTAAAAAGGTCCGAAATAATTTTTGTGGTATATATTATTTATTTTAATATTTATTATTTGTTTTGATAATATAATATTTATTTTACTTATTATTTATTTATAATATTTATTTTATTTATTATTTATATTTATTTTACTTCTCATTTATTATTTATTTATTTTATTATTTATTAATTACATTTATTTTTAAATACATATATATAAATCAAAAATAAAAAAATCGACAACGGCAGAATCGATGACAAAAGTTGCAAGCGTGACGAATTGGCTTGGACCAATTCACAGCAGGAGTGCCTGTGGCAAAATTGCGCCCAGCCCAGCGCTCCAGTCTCGCCTAGCAGCCCGTTTGCACTATCAATTTCTGCTCAAACCTTATTTTACTCGGTTTTAGTTTTATTTTCTTAACAGTTTTTAATTTCCTTAACATACTAGATTTTTTCTTTTAATTACCTATAAATATCACATTAAAAACACACATAAAAGGGGAGAGAATTGACTAAAGAATTATTCAGACTCTTCTTAGCAATTTATTTAGATATTTGGACTTTGGCTTTTGGATTGGCTACTGGAACTCTGGGAAATTCAGTATCTATCAACAAAAACCCTAAGCAAGCTTCATCAACTTGAAACAGCAAGCAACAAAGCAGTAAAAATGAGAGAGAAGTATCAAACCGTTTGAACAATTTTACAAAGGCAATGATACACTGTCTTGGTTTCTGCCCAGCCAAAGTTTAAGTTATTAAATTGTGGTGGAGTCTTCAAACACAGGTATAACCTTTTAAACTCTCTAAAATCATAACGAGTTTTGCTTACTAATATTATGAAGTTCATATATAGTGTTTAGTTTAAACACGTCCAATAAAGTTCTGTTTGATAACATTATCAATTTATATCCACAATGTCTTCATTGAAATATATTCAATAGTCATGTCTCTGTGAGCGGGGATTTTTGCCCCCACTCCCGGTGGAATGGTTCTTGCGACTTCGGCACTGTTTAGGCTCGGGGCCTTAGAGAACACGGGCCTAAGCCAATGGAGTAGCCACCCGGGCGGACTGAAAAAAAAAAGGGGTGGATGACTCGATTCCTAAGGAATCCCCAACCTTCTAATGGGTTCGAAAAGTTGAGTACGTGTGGGGAAGGTGAGAAATGGCCCAGCACCCCCACAACGCCCGGTTCATTGGAATCAACCTCCTTTACAGGTCTTAATATTATAAAATTCTTAAATATAATAATATTATCCATATTACATGCAATAATTATAATAAAACATGATTATATTAAAATCAAAATAATGTCCAAACAAAGCAAATAAATAGACACTCATCCAGGGTGGAAACATGTCCTTACATCGTTCATGTCTAAACTAAATAGGACACCCACGGAAAGGTGAAAACATGTCCTTTACATTGGTCCAAAATATAAAAGCAATTTAAATTACATAATATTTAACTAATGAGGAACCTACAAGGTGAAAACATACCTCTTACAATTTTAATACCAAAAAGAAACAAATAATAATCATAATAATAAAGAGAATATCCATCCATGGTAAATTAAATAAATCAAACATTGAAATTAAATAAATTCATCATCAAAACATATAATAAACTACATAATCAAATCTAAAATTAAATAAAGCAATAAATATTTAAGTTTAGGGTTTTAAAGAATTTAGGGTTTTTTGGAATTAGGATTTAAATTGAGGTTTCATCATTTAGGGTTTAGGGTTTTTTTTGAGGTTGCTGGGATTATGAAATTTAGGATTTAAGAAATTTTAAGGTTTCTATGAAATTAGGGTTTAGGAATTAAGTTATTAGAATTAGGGTTTGGGCCTAAGTTTGGGAATTAAGCAACAGGAGTTAGGGTTTTAGGTTTTTTGGAATTAAAGGATTATGGCATTTTAGAATTTGATCAAGGCTTTGGTGTTTTGAATTTGGAAAATAGATTTTATCAATTTAGGTTCGGAATTTAGAAAGAATTGTAAGGTTTTGGAAAATTATGAAAACAATTAGGGTTTTGGGAATTAATAAAACGTTTGAAGGTTTTGGAAAATTATGAAAACAATTAAGGTTTTTGTAACACCCCTTCCCGACCTACATGTGTAAGCCGAGTAGAGGCACCACACTATCCAAATGTTGCTACCAATTTTACTTAGTCAAATTTTTATTCCGATTTTACAGAAATTTTGCCAAAGGTTCGCCTAGAAATTTGGATCCCAAGTGTCGACAAAACTTGTTTTTCTGATTTTTGAAAACATTTTACACAGACCAATGTGAATACAATCAGTTTCCAATACACTCCCAATGAATCCACCTTATACCCTCAACTACAACCTGCAAGAAAAATTCACACTTCTAATCCAGAATAAAGTAGATATTTATTATTATTACATACCAATAACGTACAGTATCACATACTGACTCTCAATCTTATATACATATACATGCCACAACTAGTTAACTCATAATGGAAACTAAAGGCTACTCTGAGGTGCTGCGCTGTGTTGTGCTGCTTGATGCTAATTACCAAAATCTACTGCTCTAAACCTACGAGTCAAGAAAACTCAACTCGCTGAGCGTTGTCGCTCAGTGGGTACTTTACCAATAAAAATAAAAGTAGTATATGAAAGTATTCGAAATCAAAGGAAATAATTAAATCCACAATCAACCAACTTTATACCAATCGAAATCGTGATACATTTAGTGTGATATGCTTTCAATAATGTAAAATTATAATTCAAACTCATTGGCATTATATAGTTTAATGAAAAATAACATGTCTTTGATTCAGGCTCTACTGGTATATAGGGAACCATAGTGATAAGGCAGTGGGCCTCCCCACTGTAACATAGGTGGCCCTCACCACCGATATCAGATCACAGGAATGGGCCTCCCCATCCCGGTTAACCAATGGGCCTCCCCATTGGCTTCAGTGGCCTCACCACTGAATAAAATATCATATCACAATAATGAACAGTACTGCATACGTTAGTATAGTGCACCATACCCTTATCTACAACTCCCACTATCCAGTAGAGCAAAAAGGTTAAAATGATTCAATTTAAGTCTCAAACCTCATTTTAGAATGACTCGCGAAATCATTTTAAATTCCCATCGCACTTTGCCATTTATGCCGCGCAACACATTCTTCAGTCAAACCATTCCCCTTTTTCGCATATTTAATATCCACAATAAACATACTAAACATTTCAAAGCATTCCTCAAAATATCCCAAATTTACCAAATGAATAGTGTTGCGGCGAGAAAAATCGGCAACGCAAAATGGCATGACCAAATGAATAGTAAAATCTGGATTTTCGTCAAAATTTCAGTCCACTTCAGTTATGCATTTGACCAAGTAAATGATCTTATTTTTGGCTGAAATTTTACAGAAAGCTTATTTCATATGTTGACTAATTGCATGTAAAATTTCGTTGAAAAATTCATTCGTTTGCTGCCCCAAACAATTGCCACAAAAATAGTCCAGAAGCTGTCACTTTGGGACCATTTCGGCCCAAACATTTGAAATGCATAGGATAGTTTATTTTCTTTTGCAATTCAATATTAAGGCTTCTTTAATAGTAAAGTGAAGATTCAAACACTTTCTTTTAACAACTTTTGCATGTTTAACTCAAATCAAACTAATTAAGGTTCAAAACAACTTACCAACTCAACTTGCCAAATTTTTCTCAAAACATTTGGTTTCAATTAAATTTAACAACCCAATTGCCATAAGAAAACAAAAACATAACTCAAATATTTAATTTAAACTTAATCAATATAGTTAAAAATCAACTTCAAAACTTCCATAAACCAAAGTTTGTAAGCAAATAGAATTTCTTTTATGGTAAAGCACCAAATCAAAAGTAATTATTCAAAGGTAAAGTACCAAACCTTATTTCTTTAACTTCTCTTAGCTTTTCCTTCTTCTCCTTCTTTAATTCTTTATTTCTCCTTCAATCAATTCAAAATACAACATAAACCTTAAAATTTCAAAAGAATAAATTATCCTCCATTTCTTTTCCAACCGAAACCCCTAATCCAATCTTATTTATCTTTCTACCTCTTGATTCTTCCATTTAATCAATTAATCTCATCACTTACTTAATATTTTTTTTTTCCAATTCCATATAAAAACTCTAATTCTCAATATTCCAATAAATATATAACTACCTAAAATTAATACTAAAATTAAAGTCTACTTACTAGAAAACCTTAAAAACTTACCTTAAAAATCAAATTTTGAAGAAACTTGGAAGGCCTTTGGTGTTTCCCTTTGTTGGCCGAATTTTGTAAGTGGAAAAAGAGAGAATTCGCTCTTCATTTCACATATATTTATATACAAAGGAAATGATGATCACCTTAGGTGTTGGTTAACCTCTTAAGACCACTTGTCCACTTTTTCTCTTTCTTCATTTATTACACATTTATTACACATGCTAAATGCTTTCTTTTGATTGGCCAACATTAGATTTTTATAGCTTTCTTTCTCCTTTACTTCTTTCCACTTGTCCCTCTTTTCATAGGATATCATAAAGTTGTCCCGGGTTACCCATCCGGTCCCGACATGAAACCGAGCCACATTACGTTCCGGCGATTAATCGGTCATATCTTTTAAACCGTATAGTTCCACGAGTCAAACTACATATAGTTTTGATCCTCTCGACCTCTACTTTCTATTTATAAGGTCTATTTTAGGTTTCCAAGTCATTTTAAAAAATTACCGATAAGCCCTCAACTTTTTACAAAATTCCCTTTAGGTCCTATTTTTGCTCGGGTTTTCTCCGGCTTCGTTTCTACTGGCGATTGTTTCATATTTAACCCCTCGCCATTCTCTACGTACTCACATCCTTATTTCCTACCCTAAATTCATGTATAACTTTAATTGGTAATGACCAAAATGCCCTTAGTCAACATTTCTTCGTTTTTCTTTAACGGGACATTTCCTGGAAAAACTGTTACATGTCGTTGCGATCCGATTTTTCTCTACATTCCATTTTTGGAATCTGTTATATGCACTATTAAGAACATCCGGTGTAACTTTCTTTGAAATTACATCTACGTCCCCAAAACTTTTTAAAAATTACAACTAGGTCCCTTTGGAGATTAGGGTTTTCAGCAACTGGGCAATTAGATTAGGGTTTTGATAATGTTTTGTGAATATATGAACATTAAACTCAAATCATGTTGTTTAAATCAAGTAATCAAGACTACTAGGTTTAAGTTAACTACTGGACCTAAACAACTTCTTAATCTTCAAACTTCTAATGATATTTATAGAAGGGAATGTATATACTAGACAATCAAATAAGTTGTAACTCAAGGATGAAACTACTGTAAATTCAAATAAATTAAAAAACTAAATCAAACCTCCGTTCGTTGGTTCCTCCACAATTGACTTTTGGATGAACAATGAACAAAGACAGCGTTGCTGTCTTTGATGACTGATGAATGTCTGCTTCTTGCTAATTTCTTTTTTCCGTTTCTGCTTTTAATCTCTTTTAATCTCCATTGCCCGACCTCTAGGGTTTTTCTCCTTCTTCTTTAAGGATTTTCTATGTTATGTCCATCTTTTCTTCTTCTTTTTTTAATCGTGTGTTTAATGCTAGTATTTATATGAAAATAAAGAGTCATAATCCTATTTTAATAAGGAAATAACAATTGTTTAGGAAAAAATAGAAAACTGAAAAAAATAAGGTTTGGTCAAAAAATCGGCAATGTGCGGGCTATCAGGCCCGCGGCCTGTGCTAGCAGAAATTGGGCTAGCGAAAAAAGGTGCGGCGGGCTTGCTGGCAAGCCAATTCACCCTAGAATTGGCTGCGGCAAATTGGGCACTGCCCAATTCGACGTAGACAATTTCTGCGGTGAAATGGGCTGCCGCGCTGCAGCGCTGATCCGTCTGATTTTTTATTTTATTTTTTATTTTTTATTTTTATTTTTATTAAAAATAACTATTAAATATTATTAATAATTAAAATATTAGCAAAATAAATAAAATACCACAAAAATTATTTTAGAGTATCAGATTTGAATGAGTTAAAAATTAAGGGTCTACAATTTGCCCCATGCTTAAACGATCTGAGACTACGGCAAAAGAGAGTGAAAAGCAATAAAACTTAGACATAATTTTTTTGAGATTTTTTAAATTTTGAGTTCTAGACTCAGTTTGAGTTTTGGACTCGGGATGGTTTGAGTTCTGGACCCAGTTCGAGTTCTGAACTCGAAATAGACTTGGGTTCTGGACCCGAGATGGTTTGGGTTCTGGACCCGGTTCGAGTTCTGAACTGGAAAAAGACTTGGGTTCTAGACCCAGGATGGTTTGGGTTCTGGACCCAGTTCGAGTTTTGGACTTAGAAAAGACTTGGATTCTGGACCCGGTTCGAGTTCTAGACTAAGAAAAGACTTGAGTTCTGTACCCGAGCTATGTTCTGGACTTAATGATAATTTGGGTTCTTGACATGAAACTAGATTTAGATACTCGATCCTAAACTAGACTTGGATACTCGATCCTAAACTAAATTTGGATACTCGATCCTAAACTTGATTTGGATACTCGATCCTAAACTGGATTTGGATACTCGATCCTAAACTGGATTTGGATACTCGATCCTAACTGGATTTGGATACTCGATCCTAAACTGGATTTGGATACTCGATCCTAAATGGATTTGGATACTCAATCCTAAATTAGATTTGGATACTCGATCCTAACTGAATTTGGATACTCGATCCTAAATTGGACTTGGATACTTAATCCTAAACTAGATTTGGATATTCGATCTTAACTTGATTTGGATACTCGATCCTAAACTAGATTGGATAGTCGATCCTAACTAGATTTGGATAATCGATCCTAAACTGGATTTGGATACTAGATCCTAACTGGATTTGGATACTCGATCCTAAATTGAATTTGGATACTCGATCCTAATTGGATTTGGATACTCAATCCTAAACCAAATTTGGATACTCGATCCTAAACTGAATTTGGATACTCGATCCTAAACTAGATATGGATACTCGATCCTAAATTGGATTTAGATACTGGATTTGGATACTTGATCCTAAACTAGATTTGGATACTCGATCCTAACTGGATTTGGATATCGATCCTAAAGTGGACTTGGATTTTGGACCAAAATATTTGAAAGTGAGTTTGAAAGTATTTTTTTATACGCATAAACTCAAAAATTAAAATGGAGAAACTTTGCCCCCTGTGTAGGCTCAAACCAATAATTTTTCTTATGCAGGCTCTGATTAATGTTTGTATTTTGTCTTTTTCTTTGCATAAGCATGCATCTCTTCTTTCTTTTGTGAAATGACTAGTGCTTCCTCAAGTAATGGGTCTTCCATACCCCCCTGATTCAATATCTTCTTTTGATTCTTTACTTCACAAGGTGTTTGCTGTTCACTTTGACAAAGAATAGACAATATAAGACAATAAAGTGCGATGTGATATGCTCACGTATGCATGATATGCATGGATAATACTTCCATCGACTCACAGGCCGAGGTGATCAGCCGAAATATTCTCATCAGTTCCTTTTTGATGCTCGTTCAAGTCTTACATTGGAATGACAGAAAGCTTTGCATTTATGGCTTTTATCTTCAAGATGTTGAGAAAATGAGTGGTGGAGACTCCAAGCAGCAGAGTCAGGGATACATCCATTTCAAACTATATTTCAGCATGTCAATTGGTAGCTTCTTCATGACCTTGCCAATAATCATTTACTTTACCCAATGTGTCTTTCGAGATTCAACAGTTCAACATACTCCCCTAAACTTGAAGGCTTTGTATGACAAAAACTTTTTTTATTTTTTGAATTTTGATTTTGAATTTTGATTTTGAAATCAAATGTTGGCTTTGCCAAATTAATGTCAATTTACCTCAGGACTTGATTTTTCAAATTAACATATCTATAACATGACAACCCTAGTTACCGTGCTAAACTTGGGAATCATTTCTATTTAAGCAAGAATTGTTGCACTTCAGATAGGCACATACACATTACTTGTTTAAAGGTCTCATTGAGTTTGAATATTATCTATCCCATATGCATGCATTCTTATTCAAACTATCTCCACTAATAGACTCTACTTACCAAGAGAGATCAACAGGTCTTTGATAGGCTTGAAATGGGGTCTATAAGGGACATGGGTTAAATGAAGGCCATTTGTAAGTTGGAGCCATTATGACACTATGGGCAAACCCTCACACTACAAATTTCTTGTTTGAACTTTAGGCAGCTGGGAGAAATCTTGCTAGACTCGAAATTCATTCTATCTTCTCGGCATTAATCTGAATCTTGATTGGGATAGTCTTTGCCTTTGCAAAACGTTTGGTACCCAAATTTATTTCTTTTCTTCTTCTCCCTTTTCTTTCTTTTTATTTTTCTTACTCTTCCCTTTTTTTGAGCATTTTATCATTTTGTCCTTCTTCCTTGTAGGACTGTCAAGTACAGAACTTTCAAGAACTGAATGGTCTTTCTCCTTTTTCTCTTATTTTGATTGAATCTTTGATTGGGTTGGACTAATTTAAGTCAAACTGTCCTTATAAACCAAATGGAAGCCTTTTGCTGATTTAGATAAAAGATAACTCAGTTGGCTTTCTGAACCGCCTTTTTAGGTTTTACCCTTCTTTTCTTTTCTTTTTTCCCTTTTTTTTGTTTTGTCCTTTTTTCCTTTTCTTTTTTTTCTTTTCTTCTTTTTTTTTCTTCTTCTTTTCTTTTCTTTTTCTTTTATTTATATTTTTTTTGGTTCTAGCTCTAAAAGAGTTATCTTGTTTGTACCTACTTGGGTTTCTTATAATGGATAAGTGGAGTGACATAAATCTCCTTTAACAGGGATAAATCATTTGTTACTCTGATGTTGTCTTGATAGATTGGAGATTCTAGGTGAACTTCAACTACCCTTATGGTCTTGAGAACATCAAATATCCCCATGGTCTTGATAGCATCAACTATCCTTATGGTCTTGACTATTCATTTTTTTCTTTGATCTTCTTGCCTTTTCATCTTAGTGATCATAAGACTTGTCAAAAGTATCACAACAGCTCAGGGTAGGTTGTTGGGGTTTGTAAGCCAATGAAAAGAAAGCTAAAATTTCATCAAGGCTCAAAGGGACAACTAGAGATTGATATTTAATTGGGTGGATACTAGTTGTTGGCTAACCAAACAATACCTAGATCATCTCTTCCTTAAATAAGCAAAGTTCAATTTCACCTCGAAAGTTTGTCAAAGCATGTTCTAAGACTGACTAGGACCTAGACAAAGGTAATTATGCAGGAGCCCTCTCTAAGGAAGCATGCACAACTCAATGCTATAAAGAAATCTTCTCACCTAGTAAAGTCATTCAAGTCATGATACATAAATATATTAATTCATGAATTATCAAGCTAGATTCCTCATTGGTTGAGCACCAAAATGAACAAAGACCAACAAAAATTTTGATGAAAGTAATTTATTCAAACAAATTTAAATTTGAAAAACACAATTGTTTCAATTAAATATTAAAGAAAGTAAAATTGAAAAGCAACATTCAAGCTAAGGAAAGTCTGTTGAGTTAAGCTTCTTTTCCTGTCACATCTTCAATTTTTTCATCTTGAAAGGATGATAAAACAAAATCTTCTTCCAATCCTTTTCCCACCATGAAGATTGCCAGTGGAGGTACTCTTCCAAACTTAGGCAAATGATTGTTCTTGGTATTGGGCTTCTTCAATTTCGGTAGCTTACTGTAGACCCTTAATTTTTGACCCAATCCGATCCAATATGCTTTATTTAGTCCAAAATGATTTTTGTTGTCTAATTGGTCCAAAATAATTTTAATTAAATAGTTTTTGCTTTATTATCTAATTTTTATTAATAAAAAATAAAAATAAACAAATAAAAATCAAAAAATAAAAATAAAAATCGGAGTCAAAAAAAAATTCGGCAGCAAAAAGTGGTCGCGCGGGCCCGTCGGCCCAGCAGCAGCTCACCCGCAGGCCTGCGGGCGAGTTATTTCACCCGTAGAAAATTCCTGAGGGCAAAATAACTTCCTGCGGGCTGGCACGCCCACTGGCCCTAGCCACGGGCCCGTTGCCACAGTTTTTGCCAGCGCAAAATTTTTCAACCAAAATTTTTGAAACCTAATCCAATTAGGTTTTAATTTCTTTTTTTTATTAATATTACTTACCTTAATTAATTAGGAATAAATAACCTTAAACCATTATAAATAAGGACCAAAGGCATAGAAAAAAGGGGGAGGAAAAATTTTCACAGTGAGCTTGGGATTGGAAACCAAATCAAGGAAGGAAAAGCAACAATTAAATTCAATTAATTTTTAAGGGAGTAGCAGCACGAATTAAGTAATTCAAAGGCAACAAAGGCTTATCTTTGGAGCTAGTTCATCCAAGAAGAATTATTTTGGAGCAACTTACAAAAGAAGGTATGAAATTCTAAATTCTAATTTTTTACACAGTAGCTAAACTAGGATTTTTTGTGTTTTTCAAAAGTTAAAATCTTAGAAATTTAATTTAATTTTTCCAAAATTAAAACACTAAAACGTGACTTTCTTTTCTAAAAAGACTTAAAATTGTTATTTTTTCTTCTTAAAAACCTTAAAACTTTAATTGAACATATTTTTTTACAAAACCAAAATCAAATTCTGTTTCTTTCAAAATTTTAAATTAGGTTCTATTTCATTCAAAAAGCCTTAAAAAACATCTTTTCTACTTATAAAAACTTCAATCCATTTGTTTAAATTCATAAAATTTCATAAAATATTAAATTGATTTTTAAAACACTAAAAATTCTTCATTACCCGAGACCCAAATTTCAAAACCCTAAAATCCAAAATTCAACTTTTAAACCTAAAATAATGAACCCTAATCCTTTTAAACCTTAAACCATAATTTTTATGAACCCTAATCCTTTTAAAACATTAAAAAATATAAAAACAAAAAACTCAAAATTACACAGTAGCTTAAAATTCAATAACCAAAAATCACAAATTAAAGTATTTTAAGGTATTTAAAACCCTAGTTTCATTATTTCACCATTCAAACCTTAATTTGTTTAATCAAAGAGTCTTACCAACCTTTTAAAACATAAAACCCTAATCTATTTTAATTCCATAAAAAGTCACAGTAGCTATAATTGAACTTTTATTTGCTTTATTCAATTCCATATTTACTTATACCTTGATTTATCTCTTATGCTTTAATCTATTTAATTTCAATACTTGATTTATTTAATTTATCATGGATGGATGTTTATTTTATTGATATTTAAATACTTTTGATGAATGATTTATTTATGATTAATGATTATTTACTTTTATCAATCAATTTAGATTTCCAAAAGTTGTAAGAGGTATGTTTCCACTTGGTGGGTACCTCATTATTTAAACATCATGTAATTTAATTTGCTTTTCTATTTTAGAACTTATGTAAAGGGCATGTTTCTACCTTTTGGTTGGTGTCCTATTTAGTCATGTGATGTAAGGACATGTTTCCATCCTTGGATGGGTGTCCATTTATTTGTTTTATTTTGTTTGGACATTGCTTTGATTTTAATATAATGATGCTTTCTTTTTATTGTGTGTAGTATGGATAATGATATTATACTTAAGAATTTTATAATATTAAGACCTGTAAAGGAGGCCGGTTCCAATGAACCGGGCATTGTGGGGGTGCTGGGCCATTTCTCACCTTCCCCACACGTACCCAACTTTCCGAACCCATTAAGAGGTGGGGGATTCCTTAGAAATCAAGTCATCCACCCCTTTCTTTTTCCCAACCCATCCGGGTGGCGACTCCATTATCTCCGGACTTAGGTCCGTGTTCTCTAAGGCCCTGAGCCTAGACAGTGCCGAAGTCGCAAGAACAATTCCACCGGGAGTGGGGGCAAAAATCCCCGCTCATAGTGGTGACTCCACTGGGGATAAGAGAAGTTGATTCCGTTGGTCTTTATATTATTCTATTCTTTCTTATAATGATTTTATCCATTGCATCATATTAGTTTGCATCATGTGCGTGAGTTAGGATGCCCGTGTTACCCGTGTTGTGTTATGTAAGGGATACCATACTTTCACTCAAGGTATGGAGATCGAGCATGGCATAACCACTCATAGCCTCGTACCATTTAGTATATACTTGCTATGGGAACATAAGCCTTTTAACCCAAAGACTAAAGCTCATGTAATTGGCCTAGTTACTTTCCTTAGGATTTTACCCTAAATGCATGTTGTTTGACTATGGTTAGTTTATCTTAGTCTAAATCATGGCTTATTTGGTTTATTCTTTTTCTAATATGACCTAAGTATATTGTAAGCTCAAAATAAATTTTTCCTTAAAATCCAAAAGACCAAAACTATTTTCAAAATTTTTCAAGATGGTCTTTGGACATAAGACTTTTCTAAAAAAAATCAAAAATCCTTTGGCTCATGGCCCAAATACTAATCCCAAAATCCATTTTTCTAAAATCTTTTACAATGGGCTTAGAAACAAAACTATTTTCACCCAACCTTTTCTTATAAAAAGCTTGCAAAAATATTTAGGTCAATTATGAAATACCAAAAATCAATTGTGGGCCTAGTTTACACTAAGAATAAATTAACCATGGGCTTGTTTTTGACATGAACCATTAGTTACTTTTTTCTAATGAGAAATCTATTTATAATAAACCTTTTAATTTCGTTTTAATCCAATATAGCACAAAAGCTACTATAGTTGGTTAAATGGATTAAAACCTAATTAATGGGATTTATTATGGATTGATTTCCATTTTCGAAAATATAACTATTGGTTGAAACGTCCGAGGGAATTATTCGAAAGCAAGATACCCCATGTTGGTGTTTTCGTTAACCGTATACCTAGGAAAAGGGACTCGCCACTCTTGTGTGGATGTTATAAGGTTGGAAGGAACGTCCTATTTATCCTTATTTGTTGTTGGTGCATACATGCATACATGCATCTCATCTCATTGATCCTCTCTGGCTCACAGCCCTGGATTACGATAGTTCAAAAGCTTACAATCCGACCTACGCCGAAGACGAGATATCTAGCAACGACTCAATCGCCTGCTCACCAAGAACAATGGAGCCCGAACAAATTCAAAGAATGGTGGATGAAGCCCTCAATGCTAAGATGGAAGAAATAAAAGAGGCCCTAGCTGAGACCATGAGGAACTAATTGACTACAATCTTAGAGAATCATGCCGAGGCTTCTGCTAGCACTAAGAAGCCAAAGGACAAAGGGAAGACTAAAGTTAGTGAAGTAGCTTTTGATGATGATAAGGTGATCATTGATGATGATGACTGGGCTCAATACTACCAAGATCTTCAGGACAAAAAAGAACCGAAGGCTATCGAGAAGGAAACTATTGAAAAGACCGAGACATCCGATGTTGAAAAGATGATTGCTGATTTAGAAAAGAAATTTGAGAAGAAGCTGAAAACCAAAGAGAAGTCTGAGATCGATAAACTATTTGAACAAGATGAAGAGGTCCCTTATAAATTTAAGATGCCTTCCTTTGCTAAGTACAATGGCACCGAAAATCCTCATCTCCATGTGAAGCAGTATATCACTGCCATGCAATCTGCCCGAGCTACTAAGGCTCAAGCCCTAAGGTACTTCATGCTCTCATTGGACCCTGTTGTCCAAAATTGGGTCAATACCTTTGATGATGTAACACAAAAGAGTTGGGATCTACTTTACAAAGACTTCATCCAACAATATGGATACAATGTTGAAATGGAAGTTACCTTAATGGAAGTTGGGTCCATTAGGCAACGACCAAATGAAAATTTTGTAGATTATGTCAAGAGATGGAGAAACAAGGCTACTTTACTCAAGAAGAGGCCTGATGAATCCGATCAAATAAGAATGATTGTGAGAGGGGTGTCACCTAATCTTCGTGAGAGGATGTCTCATACACTCATACGTGATTTCAAAGATCTTCTCCAAGATGGTCTACAAATTGAAGAGTGGGAAAGGGAGAAGAATCGCTTTTTAATAAAAAGGAATGAGAAAGGGAACTACCAGTCTGGCAATCAAAGCACACAAAAAGAAGTTGATGTTAATGCCGCTAGTGAAAGAGGAATGAGGCAGTTTTCAGATCTGGGGAAGCCACTGTCTTGGGTTCTCAATAAGCTACAAAAGAAGAGATTGTTACTGTTTTATTAGTTTTTGTTATAGTTTTGTGTCTTGTTTGTTATAATAATTAATGTTTTATTTATGTATTTTGTTAGTTTTAATCGGTTTGTTTAGTGTTTTCTTTAATTATGTAGTTTTAGTTCATTTATGTGTTTCTTTCATTTTTATTTAATTTTTAGTATGTGCTTATATTTTGTTGGATATTGTTTATTTAATTCTTGTCTAAGTTTTGTTTGCCAGTTTTGTGTTAGGTTAAAACAGCAAGGAAACAAATTGAAGATGAAATGGGCAGAAGCTGACACAGGCAGAGGACACGGCCAAGTCACTGGCCGTGTCCCATACCAAGATTAAATTGAAGAGCAAGTCCCGGTAGCAGACACAAGCAAGGGACACGGCCAAGTCATGTGGCCGTGTCCCTCCAAAGAAGAGCAACACGGCCAAGTCACCTTGACTTGGCCGTGTCTCACTTGTTACCAAAGGAAAGGAAGATGAAAAATTAAATAGAAGCGGACACAGGCAAGGGACACGGCCAAGTCATGTGGCCGTGTCACTCAACCAAAAGAAGAAGAAAGACAAGAATGCAACAGAGGTGGACACCTGCAGGGGACACGGCCATGTCTTGTGGCCGTGTCCCTCCAACAAGCTCTCACACGGCCGTGTCCCTCATCACCTGGCTGTGTCCCTCCAACAAGCTCTCACACGGCCATGTCCCTCATCACCTGGCTGTGTCCCTCATGAACCCAACGCGCACCGAATATTTAAAGCCGACGTTTCGTATAAAAGCAAAAAGAAAAGTTAGGGTTTTGTGTGGTGGAGATTTTGAGCAAACTTTGAGCCGTCAAGAGAGTGGAGCTAGGGTTTAACTTAGTTTTCTTTATTTTGATTTCACTTTTTGGATTAAACTAGCTAGATTAAATTGTTCTTTCCATTGTTATATCCTTCTTGCAAGATTCAAACAAGAGATTATTAAGAAGCTTCAAGGCGTTGTAACTTGGTTTTGTTCTTGAACTTATTCTCTTTATTTTTATTGAATGGATATTATCATGTCTATTTCGATTTCTTTAAACATTAATGAGATGAATATGTTTAATTGCATTATAAACTAATTTGATCTAGTCTAGGGTTTGTATGGATCTGCTATGATTGTATGAATTGGTTATTCTCTTAACTAATAATTTCTTTTGCCTTTATTGAATAAAATATTGTTAACATATAATTGATTGGCCACCAATTGTGTGTTTTAGGTATTAGATGATGGATTGAGAGATGAAGTCTAATGCTGGAATAATTCAATTAAGGACTTAGGTGAATTAGAAATATAACCTATTAAAAAGATTGTTTCAATTATAACAAGATTAGTTGTAAGAGGTTTGAATGCGAGAGCTTATTTCCTTGACTCAATTAATTAAGTTGTTTAGATTTAATCTTAGAGATTAAATTAGTTAAGTGGAATAACCATTCATACATATAAGTAGTAGAGAAGTGCAAACCCTAGACCCTTTTATCAAGTGAATCAAAACATCAGCTTTTGTTTATTTTTATTGTTTTCAAATTAAATCAATCTTCTTCATTACTTTGCAATTTAAATTTCTTTAATTACTTGTTACTTTTAATTCGATAATCAATTACCCACTTTGGCTTCCTTGTGAGACGACCTCGGGGCGATCACCTTTGCTACAGCTACCTCGTATACTTGCGAGTGACGCTTTGTGGTAGAGTTAATTTGAGCGCAACAGTTACAACCCTTGACTCCTCGTCCTTTGCCTAATCCTCTTCCACCTAACTTTGATACTAATGCATTCTGCCAATTCCATCAAAAGCCTAGACATGAAATGGACAATTGCATGAAGTTGAGGCATGAGATCCAGAATTTAATTGATAATGGCAAGTTGCCCAAGCCGGACAAGCCCAACACCAAAGATAATCCATTTCCAAGGTTCAACAGAGTGCCATCACCAGCAACCTTCATGGTGGGAAAAGGATTGGAAGAAGACTTTGTTTTATCATCCTTTCAAGATGGAAATATTGAAAATGTGAAAGGAAAAGAAGCCTAACTCAATGAACTTTCCTCAGCTTGAATGTTGCTTTTCAATCTTACTTTCTTTAATATTTTAGAACTATTGTGTTTTTCAAATTTAAATTATTTTTATCATAAATTTTTGTTCATTTTGATGCTCAATCAATGAGGAATTTAGCTTGATGTTTATAAATTAATGTGTCTAGGCATCATGACTCGAATGACCTTACTAGGTGAGGGAATTGCTCTATAGCATTGAGTTGTGTATGCTTACTTAGAGAGGGCTCCTGCATAATTACCTTTGTCTAGGTCCTAGTCAGTCTTAGAACATGCTTTGACAAACTTTCGAGGCGAAATTGAACTCTGCTTATTTAAGGAAGAGATTATCTAGGCATTGTTTGATTAGCCAACAACTAGTATCCACCCAATTAAATATTAATCCCTAGTTGTCCCTTTGAGCCTTCATAAAATTTTAGCTTTCTTTTCATTAGCATATAACCTCAACAACCTACCTTGAGCTGTTGTGATACTTTTGACAAGTCTTATGATCACAAAGGTGAAAAGGCAAGAAGATCAAAGAAAGAAATGAATAGTCAAGACTATGAAGATAGTTGAAGTTCTCAAGACCATAAGGGTAGTTGATGTTTTCAAGGATAGTTGATGTTCTCAAAACCTTAAGGGTAGTTGAAGTTCCCTTAATGTCTCCAATATATCAAGACAACATCAACATTAGAATAACAAATGATTTATCCATGTTAAGGAAGATTTATGTTACTCCACTCATCCATTATTGGAAGCCTAAGTTAGTACAAACAAGACAACTCTTTTAGAGCTAGAACTTAAAAAAAAAGAGAAAGAAAGAAAAAGATAAAACCTAAAAAGGCGGTTCAAAAAGCCAACTGAGTTCTCTTTTACCTAAGTCAATAAAAGGCTTCCATTTGGTTTATAAGGACATTTTGACTTGAATTGGTCCAACCCAACCAAAGATTCAATTAAAATTGGAGAAAAAGGGGAAAGACCATTCAGTGCTTAAAAGTTCTGTACTTGACAGCCCTACAAGGAAGAAGGACAAAATGACAAAATGATCAAAGAAAGGGAGGAGTAAGAAAAAATGAAATGAAAGAAAAGGGAAAAGAAGAAAAGAAATGAATTTGGGTCTTAAACTTTTTGCAAGAGCAAAGACTGTCCCGATCAAGATCCAGATTAATTCCAAGAAGAATTTGGAGTCTAGCGAGAATGCCTCCAAGCTGCCTAAACTTCGAACAAGAAATTTATAGTGTGAGGGTTTGTCCATTGTGTCACACCAGCTCCTATCTCAAAATGGCCTTCATTTAACCCATGTCCCTTATAGACCCCGTTTCAAGCCTATCAAAGACCTGTTGATCTCTCTTGATAGGTAGAGTCTATTAGTGGAGATAGTTTGGATAAGCATGCATATGAGATAGACAATATTTAAACTCAAATGAGACCTTTGGCCAAGCAATGTGTATGTGCCTATCCGAAGTGCAACAATTCTTGCTTAAATAGAATTGATTCCCGAGTTTAGTATGGTAACTAGGGTTGTCACGTTATAGATATGTTAATTTATCAAGTCCTGAGGTACATTGACATTAATTTGGCAAAGCCAACATTTATTTTCAAAATTCAAAAAAAAAAGAGTGTTTTGTCATACAAAGCCTTCGAGCTAAGGGAAGTCTGTTGAAATGATTATTGGCAAGGTCATGAAGAAGCTATCAACTGACATGTTGAAACATAATTGGAAATGGATGCATCCTTGACTCTGCTACTCAGGGCCTCCACCACTCATGTTTTCAACATATTTTAAGATGAAAACCACAAATGCAAAAGCTTTCGAGCATTCCATGCAAGACTTGAACAAACGTCAAAAGGAGTCAATGAGAACACTTATGCTGATCACCTCGGTCTGTGAGTCGATGGAATGACTGTAAGTATTATTCATGCATATCATGCATACATGAGCATATTACATCGCACTTTCTTGTCTTGTGTTGTCTATTCCTTGTCAAAATGAACAGCAAGCAATCAAAAGAAGATATCAAATTAGGGGGCATAGAAAGCCCATTGCTTGAGCAAGCTCCAGTAATCTTGCAAAGAAAAGAAATGCATGCTTATGCGAAGAACAAGGCGGCAAAAATATCAATCAAAGCTTGCATGGATAAAATCTTTGGTTTGAGCCTACACAGGGGGCAAAGTTTCTCCTTTTCAATTTTTTGAGTTTATATACCAAATATTTTTAAACTCACTTACAAATATTTTGCCACACAAGGGGGCAAGGAGAGGATATAAGGTCCAATTAAAAATAACTAAATCTTTGCAAAAAGAAAGAACAAAAGAATGGAACAATAGAACTCTCAAAAGAATGAAAGTGCAAAAGACAAAAGACCAACCCAGCTAAAAGAGCTGAAGCCAGGGTGAAGACCTGATCTCAAAGGATGAAGATCCACTTTTCAAGGGTGAAGACCCGATCTCAAAGGATGAAGATCCATTTTCAAGGTTGAAGACCCGATCTCAAAGGATGAAGATCCATTTTCAAGGGCGAAGACCCAATCTCAAAGGATGAAGATCCATTTTTAAGGGCGAAGACCCGATCTCAAAGGATGAGGATCCTTTTTTAAGGGTGAAGACTCGATCTCAAAGGATGACGATCCATTTTCAAGGGTAAAGACCAGATGTCAAAAGATGAAGATTCATTTTCAAGGATGAAGATCCATTTGCAAGGGTGAAGACCCAATCTCCAAGGATGAAGATCCATTCTGAGGGTGAAGAATCACAATGCATAGAACAGCCGGAGCAGTCAGACTTCTCAACTGATAAAAGGTTAGTCAAATTCATTCTCGGGTCCAAGTACCCAAATTCAATTTAGGATCGAGTATCCAAATCCATTTAGGATCTAGTATCCAAATCAAGTTTAAGATCGAGTATCCAAATCCAATTTAGGATCAAGTATCCAAATCCATTTTAGGATCGAGTATCCAAATCCAGCTTAGGATCGAGTATCCCAAGTCCAGTTAGGATCGAGTATCCCAATCCAGTTTAGGATCGAGTATTCAAATCCAGTTTAGGATCGAGTATCCAAATCAAGTTAGGATCGAGTATCCCAACCCAATTTAGGATCGAGTATCCGAACCCAATTTAGGATCAAGTATCCCAATCCAATTTAGGATCGAGTATCCAAATCCAGTTTAGGATCGAGTATCCAAATCCACTTAGGATTGAGTATCCAAATCCAGTCTAGGATCAAGTATCCAAATCCAGTTCGGATCGAGTATCCCAATCAAAATTAATATCGAGTATCCAAGTCTAGTTTAGGATTGAGTATCCAAAATCGGGTCCAGAACCCAAATTTCCCTTAGGTCCAGAACCTAGAATTATCCTCGAGTCCAGAACTCAAACCGAGTCCAGAACCCAAATTTTTCTTAGGTCCAGAACCTAGAATCTCCCTTGAGTCCAGAACTCGAACCGGGTCCAGAACCCAAATTTTCCTTAGGTCCAGAACCTAAAATCTCCCTTGAGTCCAGAACTCGAACCGGGTCCAGAATCCAAATTTTCCTTAGGTCTAGAACCTAGAACATCCTTGAGTCCAGAACTCAAACCGGGTCCAGAACCCAAATTTTCCTTAGGTCCAGAACCTAGAATCTCCCTTGAGTCCAAAACTCGAACCGGGTCCAAAACCCAAATTTTTCTTAGGTCCAGAACCTAGAATTATCCTCGTGTCCAGAACTCAAATCCGGGTCCAGAACCCGAATTTTTCTTAGGTCCCGAACCTAGAAATATCCTCGAGTCCAGAACTCGAATCCGGGTCTGGAACCCAAATTTGCCTTAGGTCTAGAACCTAGAACCATCCGTGAGTCCATAACTCAAATTGGGTCCAAGTACCCAAAACAAGTCGCCATCTCAAAAAATTAAGTCTTATTGCTTTTCACTCTCTTTCACTAAGGTTTTAGATCATTCAAGCGGGGGGCAAACTGTAGACCCTTAATTTTTGACCCAATCCGATCCAATATGCTTTATTTAGTCCAAAATGATTTTTGTTGTCTAATTGGTCCAAAATAATTTTAATTAAATAGTTTTTTCTTTATTATCTAATTTTTATTAATAAAAAATAAAAATAAACAAATAAAAATCAAAATATAAAAATCAGAGTCGAAAAAAAATCGGCAGCAAAAAGTGGTCGCGCGGGCCCGTCGGCCCAGCAGCAGCTCACCCGCAGGCCTGCGGACGAAAATTTCTGCGGGCGAAATAACTTCCCGCAGGAATTTCCTGCGGGCTGGCATGCCCACTGGCCCTAGCCACGAGCCCGATGCCACAGTTTTTGCCAGCGCAAAATTTTTCAACCAAAATTTTTGAAACCTAATCCAATTAGGTTTTAATTTCTTTTTTTTATTAATATTACTTACCTTAATTTATTAGGAATAAATAACCTTAAACCATTATAAATAAGGACCAAAGGCATAGAAAAAAGGGGGAGGAAAAATTTTCACAGTGAGCTTGGGATTGGAAACCAAATCAAGGAAGGAAAAGCAACAATTCAATTCAATTGATTTTTAAGGGAGTAGCAGAACGAATTAAGCAATTCAAAAGCAACAAAGGCTTGTCTTTGGAGCTAGTTCATCCAAGAAGAATTATTTTGGAGCAACTTACAAAAGAAGGTATGAAATTCTAAATTCTAATTTTTTACACAGTAGCTAAACTAGGATTTTTTGTGTTTTTCAAAAGTTAAAATCTTAGAAATTTAATTTAATATTTCCAAAGTTAAAACACTAAACCGTGACTTTATTTTCTAAAAAGACTTAAAATTGTTAATTTTTTCTTCTTAAAAACCTTAAAACTTTAATTGAACATATTTTTCTACAAAACCAAAATCAAATTCTGTTTCTTTCAAAATTTTAAATTAGGTTCTATTTCATTCAAAAAGCCTTAAAAAACATCTTTTCTACTTATAAAAACTTCAATCCATTTGTTTAAATTCATAAAATTTCATAAAATATTAAATTGATTTTTATAACCCCAAAAATTCTTCATTACCCGAGACCCAAATTTCAAAACCCTAAAATCCAAAATTCAACTTTTAGACCTAAAATAATGAACCCTAATTCTTTTAAAACCTTAAACCATAATTTTTATGAACCCTAATCCTTTTAAAACATTAAAAAGTATAAAAACATAAAAACTCAAAAATTACACAGTAGCTTAAAATTCAATAACCAAAAATCACAAATTAAAGTATTTTAAGGTATTTAAAACTCTAGTTTCATGATTTCACCATTCAAACCTTAATTTGTTTAATTAAAGAGTCTTACCAACCTTTTAAAACATAAAATCCTAATCTATTTTAATTCCATAAAAAGTCACAGTAGCTATAATTGAACTTTTATTTGCTTTATTCAATTCCATATTTACTTATACCTTGATTTATCTCTTATGCTTTAATCTATTTAATTTCAATACTTGATTTATTTAATTTATCATGGATGGATATTTATTTTATTGATATTTAAATACTTTTGATGAATGATTTATTTATGATTAATGATTATTTACTTTTATCAATCAATTTAGATTTCCAAAAGTTGTAAGAGGTATGTTTCCACTTGGTGGGTACCTCATTATTTAAACATCATGTAATTTAATTTGATTTTCTATTTTAGAACTTATGTAAAGGGCATGTTTCTACCTTTTGGTGGGTGTCCTATCTAGGCATGTGATGTAAGGACATGTTTCCATCCTTGGATGGGTGTCCATTTATTTGTTTTGTTTTGTTTGGACATTGCTTTGATTTTAATATAATGATGCTTTCTTTTTATTGTGTGTAGTATGGATAATGTTATTATACTTAAGAATTTTATAATATTAAGACCTGTAAAGGAGGCCGGTTCCAATGAACCGGGCGTTGTGGGGGTGTTGGGCCATTTCTCACCTTCCCCACACGTACCCAACTTTTCGAACCCATTAAGGGGTTGGGGATTCCTTAGGAATCGAGTCATCCACCCCTTTCTTTTTCCCAACCCGTCCAGGTGGCGACTCCATTTTCTCCAGACTTAGGTCTGTGTTCTCTAAGGCCCTGAGCCTAAACAGTGCCGAAGTCGCAAGAACCATTCCACCGGGAGTGGGGGCGAAAATCCCTGCTCGCACCTACCACTATCGATTAGATCTTGGATCTCATGGTTCAATCGGGTACATCTATTAGTCTCATGTCCTTGAGTCTGATGAAATTGATAAAAAGCCTTAGTATTAAATTTTAGGGGTAAAGGATTTGGCAAAGGTCGAGGGGCCAATGATTGTAATAGTCCTTCCTTTTGTAGTTTGTTGAAAACCTAAGACAAAGGCTTTCTCAGATCTGAAAATTACCTTCTATTTGCTTGACCAATTATATTAACATTAACTTCTTTTTGCATGCTTTAATTTTCAGACTGGTAGTTTCCTTTCTCATTCCTTCTTATTGAAAAGTGATTCTTCTCGCTTTCCCATTCTTTAATTTGCAGACCAGCTTGGAGAAGATCTTTGAAATCACGGATGAGTGTATGAGACATCCTTTCACGAAGACTAGGCAACACCCCTCTCACAATCATCCTTATTTGATCAGATTCATCGGGCCTTTTCTTTAGTAAAGCAGCATTATTTCTCCATCTTTTCATATAGTCCCCAAAATTCTCATTTGGCCTTTGTCTAATGGACTCCACTTCCATTAAGGTAACTTCCAGCTCGACATTGTACCCATATTACTAAATGAAAGCCTTGTATAACATGTCCCAATCTTTTTGAGTACTTTCCTCTAAGGTGTTAAATAAATTTTATACAACAGGGTCCAATGAGAGCATGAAGTACCTTAGAGTTTGAGCCTTAGTAGCTCGAGCAGGCTGCATAGCAGTTATATACTACTTCACATGGAGGTGGGGATTTCCAGTTCCATTGTACCTAGCAAAGGAAGGCATCTTGAACTTATAAGGGACCTCCTCATCTTGTTCAAATAGTTTGTCAATCTCGGACATCTCTTCAATTTTCAACTTCTTCTCAAATTTTTTTTTTCTAAATCAGCAATCATCTTCTCAACATCAGGATTTTTAGTCTTTTTAAATGTTGTCTTGTTGACAACCTTTGGCTCCTTCTTTTTATCTTGAGGATCTTGGAAGTATTGATCCCAGTCATCATCATCATCAACGACTACCTTGTCATCATCAAAAACTATTTCACCAACTTTAGCCTTCCCTGTGTCTTTTGGCTTCTTAGTGCTAGCAGATCCCTCGGCATTATTTCCTAAAATTGTAGCCAATTGGTTCTTCATGGTCTCAGCCAGGGACTCTTTTTTTCTTCCATCTTCACATTGAGGGCGTCGTCCACCATTCTTTGAATTTGTTCGAGCTCTATTGCTTTTAGTGAGCAAGTGATTGAGTTGCTACTAGATTCTTCATCTCCGGCATACATCAAATTGTCGTAAGCTTTTGAACTATTGTAATCCAGGGCTGTGAGCTAGTGAGGATCAATGATATAAGATACAAATGTATGTATGCATGTATGCACAAACAATAAACAAACAAGGATAATTAGGACATTCCTTCCAACCTTATAACATCCACACACGAATGGCGAGTCTCTTTTCCTATGTAATGTGGTTAACAAAATACCAACATGGGGTATCTTGTTTTTCGAATAATTCCCTCGGACGTTTCAACCAATAGTTATATTTTCAAAAATGAAAATCAGTCTATGATAATTCCCATTAATTAGATTTTAATCCATTCAACCAACTAATGTAGCTTTTATGCTATATTAGATTAAAAGTAAATTAAGAGGTTTATTATAAATAGATTTCTCACTTCAAAAAGTAACTGATGATTCATGCTAAAAACAAGCCCATGATTAATTATTCTTAGTATAAACTAGGCTCACAATTGATTTTTGGTATTCTCATAATTGACCTAAATAATTTGCAAGCTCTTTGTAAGAAAAGGTTGGATGAAAATAGCTTTGTTTCTAAGCCCATTGTAAAAAGATTTTAGAAAAAATGGATTTTGGGCTTTGTATTTGAGTCTTGAGAAAAGAATTTTTTGATTTATTTTTATAAAAAGTTTTATGTCCAAAGAACATCTTGAAAAGTTTTGAAAATAGCTTTGGTCTTTTGGATTTAAAGAAAAATTTATTTTAAGCTTACAAATGTACTTGGGTCATATTAAAAAAAGAAAAAACCAAATAATCCATGATTTAAGCTAAGATAAATTAACCCTAGTCAAACAACAAGCATTTGGGGTAAAAACCTAAGGAAAGTAACTAGGCCAATTACATGAGCTTTAGTCTTTGGGATAAAAGGCTTAGGTTCCCATAGCAAGTATATACCAAATGGTATGAGGCTATGAGTGATTATGTCATGCTCAATCTCCATACCTTGAGTGAAAGTATGGTATCCCTTACATAACACAACACGGGTAACACAGGCGTCCTTACTCACACACACGATGCAATCTAATATGATGCAATGGATAATATCATGATAAGAAAGAATAGAATAATAAAAAGACCAATGGAATAAACTTCTCTTATCCCCAGTGGGGTCGCCACTGTGAGCGGGGATTTTCACCCCGCACTCCCGGTGGAATGGTTCTTGCGACTTTGGCACTGTTTAGGCTCGGGCCTTAGAGAACACGGGCCTAAGCCCAAAGAAAAATGGAGCCGCCACCCGGACGGGCCGGGAAAAAGAAAAGGGTCAATGACTCGATTCCTAAGGAATCCCCAACCCCCTAATGGGTTCGAAAAGTTGGGTACATGTGGGGAAGGTGAGAAATGGCCCAACACCCCCCACAACGCTCAGTTCATTGGAACCGGCCTCCTTTGCAGGTCTTAATATTATAAAATTCTTAAGTATATCAATATTATCCATATTATATGCAATAATTAAAATAAAGCATTATTATAATAAAATCAAAAAAATGACCAAACAAAGCAAATAAATAGACACCCATTCAAGGGTGGAAACATACCTTACAATTTTAATACCAAAAGAAATAAATAATAATCATAATAATAAAGAGAATATCCATCCATGATAAATTAAATAAATCAAACATTGAAATTAAATAAATCCATCATCAAAACATATAATAAACTACATAATCAAATCTAAAATTAAATAAAGCAATAAATATATAAGTTTAGGATTTTAAAGAATTTAGGGTTTTTTGAAATTAGGATTTAAATTGAGGTTTCATCATTTAGGGTTTAGGGTTTTTTTTGAGGTTGCTGGGATTATGAAATTTAGGATTTAAGAAATTTTAAGGTTTCTATGAAATTAGGGTTTAGGAATTAAGTTATTGGAATTAGGGTTTGGGTCTATGTTTGGGAATTAAGCAACTAGAGTTAGGGATTTAGGTTTTCTGGGATTAAAGGATTCTGACATTTTGGATTTTGATAAGGGCTTTGGTGTTTTAAATTTGGAAAATAGATTTTATAAATTTAGGTTCGGAATTTAGAAAGAATTGTAGGGTTTTGGAAAATTATGAAAACAATTAGGGTTTTGGGAATTAATAAAACGATTTAAGGTTTTGGAAAATTATGAAAAAAATTAAGGTTTTGGGAATTAATAAAATAATATAGGTTTTGAAGTTGGAAAGCAGATTAGGGTTTTTAGCAACTGGGTAATTAGATTAGGGTTTTGATAATGTTTTGTGAATATATGAACATTAAACTCAAATCATGTTGTTTAAATCAAGTAATCAAGACTACTAGGTTTAAGTTAACTACTGGACCTAAACAACTTCTTAATCTTCAAACTTCTAATGATATTTATAGAAGGGAATGTATATACTAGACAATCAAATAAGTTGTAACTCAAGGATGAAACTACTGTAAATTCAAATAAATTAAAAAAAACTAAATCAAACCTCTGTTCGTTGGTTCCTCCACAATTGACTTCTGGATGAACAATGAACAAAGACAGCATTGCTGTCTTTGATGGCTGATGAATGTCTTCTTCTTGCTAATTTCTTTTTGTCGTTTCTGCTTTAAATCTCTCTTAATCTCCATTGCCTGACCTCTTGGGTTTTTCTCCTTCTTCTTTTAAGGTTTTTCTGTGTTCTATCCATTTTTTCTTTTTTTTAATCGTGTGTTTAATGCTAGTATTTATATGAAAATAAAGAGTCCTAATCCAATTTTAATAAGGAAATAACAATTGTTTAGGAAAAATTAGAAAACTGGAAAAAATAAGGTTTGGTCAAAAAACGACAACGTGTAGGCTGTCGGGTCCGCGAGCTGCGCTGGCAAAAATTGCCCTGGCAAAAATAGGCGCGGCGGACTTGCTGGCAAGCCAATTCACCCCAGATTGTATCTGCGGCGAATTGGGCACTGTCTAATTCACCGCAGACAATTTCTATGGCGAAATGGGCTGCCGCGCGTCTCTCGCCAATCCGTCTGATTTTTTATTTTTTATATTTTTTTTATTAAAAATGACTATTAAATAGTATTGGTAATTAAAATATTATTAAAATAAATAAAATACCACAAAAATTATTTTAGACTATCGAATTTGAATGGGTCAAATTAAGGGTCTACAGTCTCGTACCAGTATCAATATTAAAAGTTATTAGGGTTTACACAGTGACCATTTTTTTTATCAAAATCCTAAACCCTAGCATTGTCTTCGTAAAAGTTTCAAGTTTTTATCAAAATCCTAACCCTAATTTCTAAACTAAAAACCCTAGCCTTATTTTCTAAAACCCTAATCATATTTTCCTTAAACCTTAAAACTAGTTTTCAAAATTTTCAACACCAAAACCTACAACCCTAAAGACCAGTTTTTAAAATTTTCTAGGGCGCTGCCCCTTGATCCCGCCCGCTAACAGGCTAGCAGGACCACCACCGTATGGGCTTGTTGAAGGGGTCAATATTTATTTATGTATTATAAGTCTTTGTGTTTAACTTCCTTTATTTTAAATCCTAATTTAGTTATTAAAATTCTAAAAACTTTAATTTAAGATGTGAACCCTAAATTTATATATTTATTGCTTTATTTAATTTTAGATTTGATTATGTAGTTTATTATATATCTTGATGATTGATTTATTAATTTTGATGTTTGGTTTATTTAATTTATCATAGATAAATATTTTTTCAATTATTATTTGTTTATTAAAATTGTAAGAGGTATAATTTCATGATTGGGTATCTCATTAATTAATTTTTATGTAATTTAAATTATTTTTATATTTTGGGATTAATATAAAGGACACGTTTTCACCTTTTGGTGGGTGTCCTATTTAGTTTAGAAATTAGACCATGTAAGGACACGTTTCCATTCTCGGATGGGTGTTCATTTATTTATTTTGTTTGAATATTGCTTTGATTTTAATATAACGATGCTTTATTTTAATTATTGAATGTAGTATGGATAATATCGTTATATTTAAGAATTTTATAATATTAAGACCTGAAAAGGAGGCTAGTTCCAATGAACAGGGCGTTGTGGGAGTGCTGGGCCATTTCTCACCTTCCCCACACATACCCAACTTTTCGAACCTAGGGGATTCCTTAGGAATCGAGTCATCCACCTCTTTTTTTCCCAGTCTATCTGGGTAGAGACTCCATTTTCTTCAGGTTTAGGCTTGTGTTCTCTAAGGTCCTGAGCCTAACAGTACCGAAGTCGCAAGAACCATTCCACGTGAGAGTGGGGGCAAAAATCCCCGCTCGCAGTGGCAACTCCACTGGGGATAAGAGAAGTTGATTCCATTGGTCTTTATATTATTCTATCTTTTATTATCATGATACTATCTATTGCATCATTTAGATTGTATCATGTGCATGAGTTAGGATGCCCATGTTACCCATGTTATGTTATATAAGGGATACCATACTTTCACTCAAGATATGGAGATCGAGCATGGCATAATCACTCATAGCCTTTTACCTTTTGGTATATACTTGCTATGGGAACCTAAGCCTTTCAACCCAAAGACTAAAGCTCATGTAATTGGCCTAGTTACTTTCCTTAGGTTTTTACCCCAAATGCTTATTGTTTGACTATGGTTAATTTATCTTAGTTTAAATCATGGATTACTTTTTCTAATATGACCTAATTACATTGTGAGCTTAAATAATTTTTTCCTCTAAATCCAAAAGACCAAAACTATTTTCAAAATTTTTGAAATGTTCTTTGGACATAAAACTTTTCTAAAAACAAGTTAAAAATCTTTTCTTATGACCCAAATACAAAGCCCAAAATCTATTTTTTCCAAATCTTTTTACAATGGGCTTAGAAATAAAATTATTTTCACAACCTTTTTAAAAGAGCTTATGAATATTTAGGTCAATTGTGGAAGTACCAAAAATCAATTGTGATCCTACTTTATACTAAGAATTATTAATCATGGGCTTATTTTTGGCATGAATCATTAGTTACTTTTTCAAGTGAGAAATATATTTATAATAAACCTCTTAATTTAGTTTTAATCCAATATAGTATAAAAGCTGCTTTAGTTGATTGGATGGATTAAAACCTATCTTTGTTCGAAAATATAACTATTGATTGAAATGTCTGAGAAAATTATTCAAAAATAAGATACCCCATGTTGGTATTTTGTTAACCATATACCTAGAAAAAGAGACTCGCCAAGCGTGTATGGAAGTTATAAGGTTGGAATACCTATCTTTGTTTGTTGTTTGTGCATACATGCATACATACATTTATATCTTATATCAATGATCCTTTCTGGCTCACAGCCCTGGATTGCAATAGTTCAAAAGCCTACGACAATCCAACCTATACCGGTGATGAAGAATCCAACAGCAATTCAATTAGCTTCTCACAAAAAGCAATTGAACCTAAGCATATTCAAAAGATGTTAGATGATGCCCTTGAAGTCAAGATGGAAGAATTAAAGGGGGCCCTAGCTGAGATCAAGAAGAGTCAAATGGTTATAATGTTTGGAAACACTGCTGAAGCATCCACAAGCACCAAGAAAGATAAAAGGGAAGGCTACAGTTGGTAAAGTGGCTTTTGATGATGACAAGGTAGTCGTTGATGATGATGATGACTGAGCTCAAACTTCCAAGATCCTCAAGACAAGAAGAAAGAGACGAAGGTTGTTGAAAGATCAGCTATGTAAAAAGATTAAAACTTCAGATGTTGAGAAATTGATCGTTGACCTAGAAAAGAAGTTCAAAAAGAAGCTAAAAACTGAAGAAATATCCGAGGTCGACAAGTTGTTTGAGCTAGATGAAGAGGTTTTGTACAAGTTCAAGATGCCATCCTTCTCCAAGTTTGATGGAACTGGAAATCCTCACCTCCATATGAAGCAGTATATCATTGGTATGTAGTCTTCCCAAGCTACTAAGGCTCAAACCCTAAGGTACTTCACGCTCTCATTAGATCATGTTGTCCAAAATTGGTTCAATACCTTAGATAATGGCACTCAAAAGAACTGGGATCTGCTATACAAGGCCTTCATCCAACAATATGGATACAATGCTGAACTAGAAGTTACCTTGATGGAGGTGGAGACCATTAGGCAAAGACCAAATGAGAACTTTGTTGATTATGTAAAGAGATGGAGAAATAAGGATGCTTTGCTCATGAAGAGGCCTGATGAATCAGATCAGATTAGGATGATTGTGAGAGGTTCAACAGAGTGCCACTACCAGTAACTTTCATGGTAGGAGGAGGATTGGAGAAAGATATTGTCTTATCCTCTTTTCAAGATGGGAATATTGAAGATGTGAAGGGAGAAGAAGCTTAACTCAACAAACTTCCCTTGGCTTGTTTGTTTTTTTGTTTTATTTTCTTTATTTGGTGTTTTATGGAATAATCGTGTTTTTTAAATTTAAAGTTGCTTGAAATAAATTATTTTCGTCAAAATTTTTATTAGTCTTTACTTATTTTGGTGCTCAACCGATGATGAATTTAACTTGATATTTATAAATTAGTGTATCTATGCATCATGATTCAAATGACTTTACTAGGTGAGGGAATTGTTCTACAACATTGAATTATATATGCTTACTTAGAGAGGGCTCTTGTATAATTACCTTTGTCTAGGTCCTAGTCAGTCTTAGAATATGCTTTGATGGACTTTCGAGGCGAAATTAAACTCTGCTTATTTAGGAGAGAAATGATCTAGGCATTATTTAGTTCGCCAACAACTAGTATCAATCCTATTGACATCAATCCCTAGTTGTACCTTTGAGCCTTCATAAATTTTAGCTTTCTTTTCATTGGCTTACAAACCCCAACAGCCTACCCTGAGCAGTTGTGGTACTTAGGGTAAATCTAATTATCACTAAAGGGAAGAGGCAAGAAGATAAAAAAAAAAAAAAGGAATGCCTAGTCATGAACATAAGAAAAAAGAAAAAAAGAAGAAGAAAAGAAAAAAAGAAAAGAAAAAAAGAAAAAAAGCAGAAAAAGAAAAAGAAATAAAATCCAAAATGGTTCAGAAAGCCAACCAAGTTCTCTTTTACCTAAAGCAACAAAAGACCTCTATATGGTTTATAAAGACAGTTTGACTTGAATTGGTCCAACCTAACCAAAGATTCAATCAAAATCAGAGAAAAAGGAGAAAGATCATCTAGTTCTTGAAAGTCCTATACTTGACAGTCCTATAGGAAAGGAGGACAAAATGATAAAATGCTCAAAGAAAAGAAGGAGAAAGAAAAATAAAGAGAAAGAAAAGGGAAAAGAAGAAAAGAAAAGAATATGGGTACCAAACTTTTTGCAAAGGCAAAGACTGTCCCATTCAAGATCCAGATTAATGCCAAGAAGATGGGAGAACATTCAAAGCTCCATCTTTTCATATTTTCAACTGCCTAAAGTTCCAACAAGAAGTATGTAGTGTGAAGGCTTGTCCATAGTATCACATCAGCTCCAATTTTAAAATGACCTTCATTTAAACCATGTCCTTTATAGACCCCATTTCAAGCCTATCAAAGACCTGTTGATCTCTCTTGGTAGGTAGAGTCTATTAGTGGAGATAGTTTAAAAAATCATGCATATGAGATAGAAAATATTCAAACTCAAATGAGATTTTTGACCAAGTAATGTGTATGTGCCTATCTGAAGTGCAACAGTTCTTGCTCAAATAGAAATGATTCACGAGTTTAGTATGGTAACTAGGGTTGTCATGTTATAGATATGTTAATTTGAAAAATTGAGTCCTGAGGTATAATGACACTGATTTGACAAAGCCAAAATATGATTTTGACACTGATTTGACAAAGCTAAAATATGTATTTACGATTTTAAAAAAAAAATATTTTTGTCATACAAAGCCTTCAAGTTAAGAAAAGTTTGTTGAACCATCGAATCTCAAAGGACACATTGGGCAAAGTAAATGATTATTGGCAAGGTCATGAAGAAGCTACCAACTGACATGTTGAAACATAGTTTGAAATAGATTTATCCCTGACTATGCTTCTTGGGCATCACCACTCATGTTCTCAACATCTTGAAGATAAAAGCCATAAATGAGAAGCATTCTGTCATTCCAAAGAAAGACCTGAATGGGCATCTGGAAGGAGTCAATGAGAATACTTTAGTTGGTCATCTCGGTCTGTGAATCGATAGAACCACTGTAAGTTCATGCATATCATGCATACATGATCATATCACATTGTATTTTCTTGTATTGTATTTTCTATTCTTTGTCAAAGTGAACAACAGATACTCTATGAAGCAAAGATGAAGCGGGTATAGAATTAGGGGGCATTAAGGGCCCATTGCTTGAGAAAGCTCTAGTCATTTTGCAAAAGAAAGAAGAGATGCATGCTTATGCAAGGAACCAGACAAAAATACAAACATCAATCAAAGTCGGCATGAGAAAAATCATTGGTTTGAGCCTACACAGGGGGCAAAGTTTCTCCTTTTTAATTTTTGAGTTACGCGTATACAAAATATTTTCAAGCTCACTTTCAAATATTTCACCACACAAGGGGCAAGGAGAAGATATGAGGGCCAATTAAAAAATAGCTAATTTTTTTACAAAAGGAAGAACAAAAAAGAATAGAATAGCCGGTTCAACCAGAATTCTCAACTGATAAAAGGTCAGTCAAAATTTAGTTTCGGGACAAGCACCCAAATTCAATTTTGAATCGAGCACCCAAATGCAGTCTAGGATTGAGAATCCAATTTTGAGTCGAGAATCCTGATCAAGTACCCTAATCTAGTCTCGGGTCGAGCATCCTAATCCAATTTTGGGTCGAGAACCCATCCTAACCCAAAATCTACTCAAAGTCATATTGCTTTTCACTCTCTTCTACTGAAAGTCTCAGATTATTTAAGTAGGAGGGAAATTGTAGACACTTAATTTTTTACTAGGTTCGGTCTGATATTTTAAAATAGTCCGAAATAATTTTTGTGGTTTATATTATTTTATTTTAATATTTATTATTTATTTTGATAATATAATATTTATTTTACTTATTATTTATTTATAATATTTATTTTATTTATTATTTATATTTATTTTACTTCTCATTTATTATTTCTTTATTTTATTATTTATTAATTATATTTATTTTTAAATATATATATATAAATAAAAATCGGCGACAGCAGAATCAGCGACGAAAGTTGCAAGCACAATGAATTGGCTTGGGCCAATTCACCGCAGGCTTTGTGCCCCAGCCCAACGCACCCTCACCAGCCCGCAGCAACACGCCGGTCTCGCCCAGCAGCCTGCGCATGCTGCTGATTTCTGCCCAAACCTTATTTTACTTTGTTTTAGTTTTATTTCCTTAATAGTTTTTAATTTTCTTAACATACTAAGTTTTTTCTATTAATTACCTATAAATACCACATTAAAAACACACATAAAAGGGGAGAGAATTGACTCAAGAATTATTCAAACTGTTCTTAGCTATTTACTCAGATCTTTGGACTTTGGCTTTTGGATTGGCTGCTGAAACTCTGGGAAATTCAGTATCGATCAACAAAAACCCTAAGCAATCTTCATCAACTTGAAACAGCAAGCAACAAAGTAGTAAAAATGAGAGAGAAGTATCAAACCGTTTGAACAATTTTACAAAGGCAGTGATACATTGTCTTGGTTTCTGCCCAGCCAGAGTTTAAGTTATTAAATTGTAGTGGAGTCTTCAAATGCAGGTACAACCTTTTAAACTCTCTAAAATCATAATGAGTTCTGTTTACTAATATTATGAAGTTCATATCTGTTGTATAGTTTAAACACGTCCAATAAAGTTCTATTTGATAATATTATCTATTTATATCCATAGTGTCTTCAATGAAATATATTCAATAGTCATGTCTCATACCAGTATCAATATTAAAAGTTATTAAGGTTTACACAGTGACCATATTTTTATCAAAATCCTAAACCCAAGCATTGTCTTCGTAAAAATTCCAAGTTTTTATCAAAACCCTAACCCTAATTTCTAAACTAAAAACCCTAGCCTTATTTTCTAAAACCCTTATCATATTTTCCTCAAACCCTAAAACTAGTTTTCAAAATTTTCAACACCAAAACCTACAATCCTAAAGATCAGTTTTTAAAATTTTCTGGGGCACTGCCCCTTGATCCCACCTGCTAACCGGCTAGCGGGACCGTCTTATGAGCTCATCGAAGGGGTCAATATTTATTTATGTATTATAAGTCTTTGTGTTTAACTTTCTTTATTTTAAATTCTAATTCAGTTATTAAAATTCTAAAAACTTTAATTTAAGATGTGAACCCTTATATATTGATTGCTTTATTTAATTTTAGATTTGATTATGTAGTCTATTATATGTCTTGATGATTGATTTATTTAATTTTGATGTTTGATTTACTTAATTTATCATGGATAAATATTTTTTAATTATTATTTGTTTATTAAAATTATAAGAGGTATGTTTTCATAATTAGGTATCTCATTAATTAATTTTTATGTAATTTAAATTATTTTTAAATTTTGGGATTAATGTAAAGGACACGTTTCTACCTTTTAGTGGGTGTCCTATTTAGTTTTAGACATTGGACCATGTAAGGACGCGTTTCCATCCTTGAATGGGTGTCCATTTATTTATTTTGTTTGAACATTGCTTTGATTTTAATATAACAATGCTTTATTTTAATTATTGCATGTAGTATAGATAATATCGTTATATTTAAGAATTTTATAATATTAAGACCTGAAAAGGAGGCCACTTCCAATGAACCGGGCGTTGTGGTGGTGCTGGGCTATTCTCACCTTTCGCACACGTACCCAACTTTTTAAACCCAATAGGGGGTTGGGGATTTTTTAGGAATTGAGTCATCCACCCCTTTCTTTTTCCCTGCCTGTCTGGGTGGTGACTCCATTTTCTCAGGATTTAGGCTCGTGTTCTCTAAGACCCTAACCCTAACAGTACCGAAGTTGCAAGAATCATTCCATGTGGGAGTGGGGGCAAAAATCCCCACTCACACGAAGAAAACAGATCAAGTGGTGTAAGCGGATTAAAACCATAAACAATTTCAAAAGGTCAATAACATGTAGAAGAATGTATGCTTCTATTATATGCAAACTCAACTAATGGTAAATAATCTTCCCAAGTTTTCAAATTCTTATCCACAACAGTACGTAACAAAGACCTAAAGTCCTATTTACTACTTTTGTTTGTCCATCGATTTATGGATGACAAGTTGTAGAGAACAACAATTTAGTACCTAACTTATTCCACAAAACACGCCAAAAATGACTCAAGAACTTCACATCTCTATCACTTACAATTGTTTTAGGAATGCCATGCAAACGAAGTATTTCAATAAATTAGCAATATTTGTTGCATCATCAATTTTGTGACATGCAATGAAATGAGTCATTTTATTGAATCTGTCAACAATAATGAATATGTTATCTTTCCCTTTTCTAGTCCTAGGTAGCCCCAAAATAAAGTCCATAGATATGTCAATCCAAGGTGCATTAGGGATAGGTAAAGGAGTATACAACCCATGAGGTAAAGACTTAGATTTTGCTTGCATGCAATACACTTGGTACAAATTCTTTCAACATCTTTTCTCATGTTTGGCCAATAGATATGTTTATGCAGAATGTCTAAAGTCTTAAATATCCCAAAATGTCCCATGAGTCCTCCACTATATGCCTCAAGTACAAGCAATTCCCTTAATGAGCAACTAGGCATGCATAATCTTCTATCCTTAAACAAGCACCCATCATGCCTATAAAACTTCTGAAATGCAGAATGCTCATATGCTTTATAAACATTTGCAAAGTCAACATCATTGGTATACATATCCTTAATTTGCTCAAAGCTTAATAACTCAAAACTAAGAGTTGAGTTTAAGGAATACCTTATTGAAAGTGCATCTGCTGCTACATTATCTTTACCACTCTTATACTTTATCACATATGTAAATGGCTCAATGAACTCTATCCACTTTCCATGTCTTCAGTTCAGCTTGGTTTGTCCTTTTAGATGCTTTAATGATTCATGATCTGTATGAATAACAAATTTTTTAGGCAATGAGTAATGTTGTCACACTTATAAAGCTCTTACCAAAGTATACAACTCCTTGTCATAATTGGAATAATTTAATTGTGCACCATGAAGCTTCTCACTAAAAAATGTAATTGGTTTCCCTTCTTGCATCAAAACCGCACCTATGCCCACACCTGAAGCATCACACTCTAATTCGAAGGTCTTATCAAATTCTAGTAAAGCAAGAATTGGAGCAGTAGTTAATCTTTCTTTCAACAAATTGAATGCCTTTTCATGAATTTTAGTCCAAATAAACTTTACATCTTTTTTTTACCAATTCATTTAATGGTACAACAATGGAACTAAAATCTTTAACAAACCTCATATAGAAACTAGACAAACCATGAAAACTCCTTACCTCACTCACAGTTTTAGATGCTGGCCAATCTCTTATTGCCTTTACCTTTTCATCATCAACCGCAATTCCTTGTGCACTAACCATAAAAACCTAAGAATATGATTTTATCACTACGAAACATGCACTTTTTTCAAGTTGGCATATAAATTTCCTTTCTCAAAACATCAAGAATAGCCCTAATATGTTCTGCATGCTCATCTACTGATTTTCTATAAATGAGTATGCCATCAAATATACAACAACAAATTTACCAAGATATGCACAAAAAGCATAGATCATTAATCTCATGAATATACTAGGTGCATTAGATAAACCAAATGGCATAACCAACCACTCATAAAGACCATATTTTGTTTTGAATGCAGTTTTTCACTCATCTCCTTCTTTCATCCTTATTTGATGTCAAATCAATCTTAGTAAAAATGCAAGAACCACTTAACTCATCAAGTCTAGGAATTGGATGTCTATACTTTACCATGATTTTATTGATTGCTTGGTAGTCCACACACATTCTCCATGATCCATCCTTCTTTAGGACTAATAAAATTGGAATAGAAAATGGACTACGACTTTCACGCACATGTCCCTTTGCTAGCAACTCCTCCACTTGCCTTTGAAGTTTCCTAGTTTCCTCTGGATTACTTCTATAACCTAGTCGATTAGGAATTATTAAGCCTGGAATGAAGTCAATTTGATGCTTAATTCCTCTTAAAGGTGGTAAACCTTTAGGCACATCTTCTAGAAAGACATCTCCAAATTTCTGTAAAAGAGAACTAACACCATTAGGCAAAGGGTTATCAAGGTCAGATGTATAAGTTAAGGTCTCTTTGTACCTAAGTACAATCAGACTTCTTTTCTCATAAAAAGCACTCCTTAACTCTTTTTCTTTTGCATAGAAACACTCTCTTTCATTTTCTCTCCCTTTTTCTTTTTCTCTCACCAATGGGCCCTTTTTATCATTCTTTTTCTCACTCTTGGCCTCTTTTATTCCATTTTTATTTGTTTTACCCTCACCACCAAAATTCCTTTCAAGTGATCTCAAAATCTTCACCTAACCTTCATATACTTGTTTAGGTGACAATGGAGCAAGAGTGAAATTTAACCCATTTAGGCCAAAAAATAATGATTCTTAGAGCCATCATGCAAAGCCTTTCTATTAAACTGCTATGGACGACCAAGAAGAATATGGCCAGCATGCATAGGCACAACATTACAACAAAATTCATCTTTGTATCGCCCAACTGTAAAAGAGAACAAAACCTGCTTTGTTACCTTCACCTCTCCACAATCATTCAACCATTGCAGCTTGTAGGGACTAGGATGTTTGTGCATGTTAACTCTAATTTATCCATAAAATCGGTACTAGCAATATTTGCATAATTATCCCCCATCAATGATCATGCTGCACACTTTTCCATTCACAATGCAACGAGTATGGAAAATATTCTCTCTTTGATTACTTTCTACATCTTTAATTTGTGTGTTTAAAGCTCTTCTAATAACCAAAGATTCACCATGTGCAGGATATTCAATGATATATACAATTTTCTCTAATGGTGGCATGCTATCATTATCATCATCATCACTTTCATGTTCACTATCACTATTAATTTTTTCCATTATCTCTTATCAGCATGATTTTCTTATTTAGACATTGAGATACTATATGCCCTACTCCTAAACACCTAACGCATTTAATGTTACTATACTTTTGATTAGAGTTTGATGTTTTAGAGTTACTTTTAGAATCAGCTAGAACTTGCTTTTCCTTTCATTTTCAAGTAGCCTTATTACCTTTAGGTTTGTCTTCTTTCTTTGGCCACTTTAAAGTGAAACTGGAGCTGGAATTAGAAAATCCTTTTGTTGCTCCCTTGAGTTTCAGTTGTTTCTCTACTTTTTTGGCCATGTGTACCATATCTTCAAGTTCCACATAATGATGTAATTCAACTATGTTGACAATCTCCTTATTCAGCCCATTCAAAAATCGAGTCATAATGATTTCTGGATCCTCCTCTATATTAGTTCTACTCTTGATCATCTCCATTTCTTTATGGTAATCCTCCACTGACATGGATCCTTGTGTTAACTAATGCAATCTTTGGTGAAGCTCGATAATAGTAAGATGACACAAATCTCTTTCTCATCACAGTTTTTATTTTAGCCCAAGTAGTGATGGTTCTTTCTCCATTTCTCCTCTTAGAAATCATCAATTGATCCCACCAAACTAGTGCATAATCTGTGAATTCAACTGCTGCAGGTTTAACTTTCTTCACTTCACTATATTTATGACAATCAAACACCAACTCAACTTTTCTTTCCCATTCAAGGTAATCTTCAGCATCATTTCTCCCTTTGAATGATGGTATCTTCATTTTTATGGAAGATATGTTGTTGTCCCTTTGTTCAAGTCTTCTTTGGCCTGTTGATTCCTCACTTTCTTCATTGGTTTCCCTTTCTACCTCATCATCGTTCATCATGTTTCCTCTCCCCTTATTCTGCCCCCTTCTATTAGTATTACTTTGCTGCCTTTACATCATGCTGTCTACATCACCTCTCATGTTGTTTATGACCAAATCAAACCTTTCAAAATTCCTTTGCATTGCCTCTAACATGAAGGCTATGTCATTCATGGTCATATCACATTTTTCAACTCAAGAATTTGACATTGTGTAAGAACCTACAAGAAAATATTAGTAAATAAAAATTTTCTCACCACACTCCCTTGCGTGTTTCACTCAAGATCATATTGCCATTCTTGTATTTCACCCAAAACTTGGTCCTTTTTTTGTTTTTTTATAAGCTCAAATTCTTAGCCTTTTTACCTCTCAATTATTCTTTTATCAAGTTGAATTTCATAACTGGATCCACTTAAACCAAGTAAAACAAGTGTTATTTTAAAGACTCTACAAGGAACCTAAAGAATAAAATGAATTCAACAATTCTAGAAGCAATTCAATTTAAATCAACAAGAAATGAAAGTTAACACAAGAGGCAAGAAGTATTTGTGTTAATCAAACCAAAGTAACTATGATTCAAAATTACCTACTTAATGCATACAAGAAACAAGAGGTATATGAAAGAATGAAACTAAAAGTACAAAGAAAAATAATTCTAGATATTGAAAAAATAGAATCCAAATCACCCCAATAAGCAATCTGAATATGCAACCTAAATCTATTCCCAATGTAAGCTATGCTCCAAGTATCAGATTTTAAATGCTAAAGGGATGCATAATGAGGAACTAATGCAATTTGATCAAATATAATAAGATAGAGAGTTGTTAATGGCATAAATAAGCAAAACTCTTACACACTTGTGTAGAAAAATAATGGATAGAAATAGGTATGAATTTTTTTATGTATATTGAGGAAGCTGAATCTGATTCTTTTTTTTTTTTTGGTTTTTCTTTTGATCTTTTCCTCTTTTTTTATATAAAATTTTCAGTAAACAAGAATAGAAAATGAAAAGATAAAACAAGGTGCAACAATAATAGAAAATGAAGAGACGTAGATGACAAACAAGAACAAAGATATAAATTGAGATAATTAAAACATAAATGATACCTAGAGATTTATCTTTAAGCCAAAGCTCTGATACCAAATGATGCAAAACCCATGGATCAAAGATTACATCTAGAACTTCACATATACACCTAGCATATAATCTTAGAACTCAAAAACAAATCCTCCCTACCAAGCCCACAACTAACATGTAATTGAGAACTTAAGTGATTGGGATAAAGAAAATGAATTGATTTAAATGCCACAAGTCAGACTTAATGAATTAGAACCAATTCTGCATGCAACGAGAATAAGAAGAAAACCTCTCAAACTTGAAAACACATAAATTACAATAAGCATAATCTGAAAATTCTTATCAGCCCTTTTAGTTCTTTCTACCCCTCTCTATATAACTAGAAAGAAGAATTAATATCTTAGAAGTCTAGGCTCACATGTATCTAGTCACACTAGCATTAACTATCCATCCACATCAATATTATATTCTAAATTAGTGCCCATAATTCTGATAATATAGATGGGCAGAATCTACATTCATTTTGGTGTTGGTTCATATGTGTCTAATCACACTAGCACTAAACCACATTAATATTATATTGTAAATTCGTGCTAATTCCCATCAACATATTTATGGGCAGATTCTTCATGCTTTTTGGTGAGTTTCTGACTTCCCCTTTATAATTCTTCATATTCAGTACAAGTTGATCTCCCTCTTCATTAATCCACCTTTGAATGAAGTGTTGGAACACATGCTGGAGTTTCTTTGATTGTGATCTTGAGATTGGTCCACTTGGCATAATGATATCATCAACATATTTGTTGCCTTGTGTAGATTTATCAAGCTTGCTTATAGTTTCCTCATCAAGTCCACTTACTACTTAATACAATTGGATTTTCCTCCTTTATCACAAGTAGAAACGACATACTTTGGGATTCCTTATCACACCCTGCTTCTAGAGGCTTAATAGTCCTAGAGTCTAGGGAGGCATAAGGCCAACGAGCACCAAGTAGAACCCTTATTTTCTTTGGTTCAGTTCTTTTTATTTCAACATTAAAGATAGAATGTATTATTTATTTTAAATTTTAAAGAAGCATTCTTATGAGCCCAAATTAATTGCATATCTAAAACAAATATCTTTTAACTATATTATTGTTAATTTCATAATTAATATACATAGATGAATAAACATAGATGCTGATTGGACTAACTTATAAAAATTAGCTTATATGTACTTGATATGAGTTTAAAAGTATTTAAACTTTTAAACAATTACATTGTTTTAAGTGCTTGTAAGTGACTAATAAGCATCTAATATGTTTGGTAAAAAAAAGCTTATAAGCACATTTATAGTTAAAATGACTAAAAAGGAGACAATATAGTAAATTACTTTGTCAAACTAACTTACAAGTCAAGTTCTTATAAGTACTAAAATAAGTTGGTTCCCTTATCTTTTTCTTTTTTTAACTTTTAAGCTGAACTTATGAGCTCATAAAATTATCTAAATAAATGCATCAACTTAAATTTAGAGCTTACTGGCTTATAAGATAAGTAAACCACCCTCAAAATTGACTCTTAATTCTAATCACTCTTTTACAAGCTCACTATCTCCCATGCTAAGCTTCCACTGCCTCTCTTTGTCTTTTATGTCACTCTTTACTATGATGCCATGGAGTTTCTGTGGATCAAACTATTACCTACAAAACTAAGCACAAATGATCTAATGAACTGTCATTTCAGTAAGATAATAGTATGCAAAAGAGAATGACATAATGCACAATCAACTAATAGATAGGATGCCTTGCATCCAAAATGAAATTCAAAAAGGTTGTATCAAGTCCTATAGATAATAAGAATGGATCACAACAAATACTTAAGATCAATGTCCAATTAGAAATAAGAATGAATTATAAGAATTCAACAAAATTTAGAGGAGACCACGTTCATTGTATGCATCAGAATCACATATGACATATGGCAATTGCTAGCGATGCCCAAAATGGGACAATAAACTCTTCTCGTGATTAGAATGGTAACAGATGGTTTTCCCCATTATATATATATATATATATATATATATTACACCCACATGGTCAGAGGCTAATAATCATTATTCACAATTCATAAATCACTTTAATCTCAATGAATGATAGTAAGCTCAGATCAAGGAGCTTATCCAATAATCATATCACAGGACTAAGAAGTAGACCACATCAAAAGCAAGTTGTATTAGATGTGGAGGTGCGAACCTTAATTTTTACACCCACATGAAAGGGAACATCAATACATACCCAATGCAACTTAAATCACCTAAAACGAAGATTAAAAGGGCCTAAAAAGGCCCAAAAAGATGAGAAATATGGGTCCGTGCTAAGCATGATGATTCACACTAAGCACGGGCATTCACACCAGGCATGGATAGTAGCACCAAGTGCAGCTCAGTCCGTACCTCCCATGTCCAGCTGAGCACCGCTGGGATGAATTTTGGCCCTAAAATCTGATTTTATGACCTATTTTTTCTCTATAAATAGTAGTATTTTCTTTTAACTAATTTTAAGAAAATGTTTTGGCAAAAATTACACTCAAATTAGTGCTCACTTATTCCGAAAATCTAATTAATATTTCAAAAAAATTAATTAATCATCAAAAAATTAATTTTCATTCTTCCTTTTTTCATGAAATTATTTCTTTCTTCCTTAAAGTTCAAGAGTGGTGGAATTGTGAAGTGGGAAAAATACTTTAATCTTATGTCGAAGATAACCAACAAGAGAACAACAAAGGTAAATCTCTCAACTCATCTTTTCAAGTTCGGTAACATAACTAAACCTAAATAAACAACTCTCGCCCTTTGTAATAAAAAAGTAAACTACTAAGAGGCTCTAATTCTTATTCAAAAGGGATAAGTAGGTATGTTTAGAATTTTACTTCAAACAACAAGCCCATTAAATGCCAAATAATTAGTTCCTCCCTATTAATTTATTTGTTCACATGGCTTTGATTTAATTTGCTTAATGTTATTATGTTAATTACTATTTGCTTAAGTTGATTCCTTTTGAGGATTTATGCTTAGCTATACCTATAAGGATTGAGCTAATGTTCCTCTGTGCATGCAATCTTAAAGTTGCAATCTTTAATATTAGTTGAAAATTTATCCTTAACTTAGTACCCATAAGGGTTGGAACCAAAGCTCTCCTGTGTATGGTAATTTGGGCTTGTAATTTTAATTTTACTTTTGCATTTGGATGGATGTCATGATTATAATTGCTCATGCATATAATTATTTATCAATAATATTTTTAATCGCTATTGCATAAAAATTAATTTTTCAAGAGTTAATGTTTAATTAAAGGGGAATATTTTATTACTTAAAGTCAACTTGAAAAGTTAGCCTAAAACTCATCATGATTGGTTTCGGACTAGCATATTTTGGTATAAAATTAATTATTTTTCATAAAATCAACAAAATGGGTTTTTTTCCTTAAATTTTCTCCAAAATAAATAAATTGAGATGTCAACTTTCTAATGAAGCTTTCAAAACAAAGTCATCATCTCTTTTCAAAATAAAAGGAGAGAAAATCTTTATCAAAATAAAAATACCAAAATAAAAAGACCAATTTTTAAACTCATTTTTACAGAACTGACTAGAGACTGTACGCGACAATGTTATGTGAGTTCAAACCCAAATAAGCATTTCGACTCCCTCTTAGTGGGCCAAATTCAGTGCTTGGGCAAGGACTCGTAGGAGGCAATTCAATATATACTTCCATTGGAAAGAATGTGCCAAGTATAATCATTAGATAAAAACTATATTGGATATGAGGAAGCTAGTCAAGCAAACCCAATTCAAGAAACAGGGAAAATTTAATGGCAAAGGAGGACAATGCTCAAATTGGAGTATTAAGATTACAAGGTTTTAATAAAAGCAACAATGTGAGGATGGATCCAAGAAAACAAAACTCACCTCTTTCATGATTCAGTAATATAATAGAATTCAATGAATGGATAAACAAATAAGATTAATGTAATCAATAGGATTTAAGGTTAATTGAAAATGCACAATGGTGAAATCATAAGCTTAATAACAAATCAAAGGATTTAGGAAAAATGGAAAGCATGTTATGTATCTCATCTCGACTCCTCAATCCTTAGCTTAACAATTAACTTACATTTCGAAGCTTCACAAACTTCCTTCCTTACTCTAAGACATTCTTAGCCTTCTTTTTACTATATGAACATATCACATTTACATAGGTATAAGTTAGACTGAACAAATAGAAGCTGCGTAAATTACTTAGTCCTAAAACAATTTAATTTGCAGTCTCTATGTACTAGATCACTTTTGTTACCCAAACTAAGCTTGGAGGTTTGAGGTCCACTAAGGATCGCTATCAGGATAGATCATGATGTTGTCCATGAGGCACAAGTCGTGGTTGCTATTCCTTATAGCGATCTAAATAAATTATTTAAGATTGGCCCAAAAATCATAGTAAGAATCACAGTCACACTCACGGTCACCAAAGGGTCTCACGACTGCCACCGGAGTGCGAAGCTATATGTTAGAGATACAAAAAGGATTGTGCCCTGAGTCACAGTCGCGACTAAGTGGTTTATAGGGCATGTTATGTTTTCTTTCAAGTTTTAAGTTATTTCTCACTAGTTCTTTGATTTCCTACACTTTTAATTCTTACGTAACATCCTTAAGCTCATTTTTTCAAGGGTTTTATTCATCTTAATTATACCACTTAACATAAATTAATCTAACCATTTTAAAACCCTAATTTCATCTAACTTCTTGTATTACTTTTGTTCAATAAATCTAAGCAAGTTATATTATCTATCTTAGGGTTCCATCATCCTAGTTTATCAAGTGTTTATACTTGTTCTAGAATCAATAATTCTCAAACCCCATTATCCTTAGAACTTAGGGTAACTAATATAAATTACTATCTCAGTTTCAATTCCTAGATTAGTCTTGATTCTCTTGTTACTTTAATTATCTCTATCCTTGTTCTTGTTCTCAAATTATTTTCTTTTGATCATTTATTCCAATTATACATACATATGTTCCAGGGGAAGTTTTTTTAAATGTTTAAACTTATTTTATTTGTCAATTTTAGGTTCTATCCCAGTGGTTCCGAGAAGAAGAAAAGAGAAGAGAAGTAAAACTAAGTTTCACTTACTTTCAAAAACTCTTTGCCTAAGATCTTCCTCTTCTTCTTTAGTATCTTAAGGTTCTTGCACAATTCTTAACCTAGGTGAGTACTCGAAGGAAAGTTAAAGAGAGAGGAGAGGTTCCCTCAATCACTCGGTAGAAGAATTGAACAAATTCTACATTTCTTTTCTTTAAACTTCCTTATTACCTTAGTTATTCACTTAGCAGCTTAATAAGTTGGAGGTGGTAGCCTATTAAGCCTTAGGAATGTATTAATTGCCTTAATTTCATTGGTTAAAGGAGAGTTTTTATGAAACCCTTAAAGTTTCATTTTTTCAATTTTTCTCTCGACTCTTCTTGGCTCTTCCAATCAAGTCCCTTCGATCCTAAAATGCTTACAGTTTAGTCCTTTCTTCTTAAATTTATTTCGTAATTAAACCTAACTTTGGCCTTTTAGTGTTTTATCTATTTTTTATACCCAAATTCCTTCTATTGAACTCCAGTTATACTTCCTAATTAACGAATATAAGTATTTATTTCCATTCCTTCAATGAATTATTATTTCCTAGTTTAAATTAATCTAAATTCCTTAGTTTCAAGTTGTAAGTTCTTAAAAATTTTAGGACATCACCTAATCTGATTCTAGGATTTTCTCCATTAGGCTAACGAATGTCGCATGAACCTCACGTGCTTAAGATAAGGGTGTTAGATTCCACCACCTTGTTTTTACTATGATCTCATTACTACACTAAATCCTTTGATTTTGTCATGATTCCTATAAAAATTAGACAAAGCATCATTACAAGAAAATCACATACCTGTATTGGACTTGTTTCTAAGTCCTGCATCTCATTACCATCTCACGCTGCATTCTTTTTGTATAATCCTCAAATGATTCATCATCAAGTTCATCCCATTTAATTGACACCATTATAAATTTAATTAGACACATGCAAGGATGAATCTGCGTGCCCTCGTTACTCATTGACCAAACTATTATCTTCAAAAAATTTGAAACTATCAACTAAAGTATTTCTTATATTACTGTATAAATTCACATTATTAGGACTATTAGATTAGGCTCCTTCAAGGATGTTGCCATTCATGTTTTGAGATTCATTTACATGATCCATGGTCCTATTTTAATCATAAATCATAATTTTTATTCTCTCATGAGAATTATGTTCTACTTATAAATATATTAGTATTAATATATTATCCCTATCAATATGGGTCACATATGCAATTAAAGGTTTTGAAAAATACTTTTGAATTCAAATCCTTATGGATCTCGTAATATATGAGTCACTGGCATTAAGAATGAGATTTTGGAACTATGCAAATCTTATCTAGCATGTCTCTGTCACTAACTGCACAAAGTGGAAGAAAAAAGTAAAGGGAAAAATATCGGTAATAGACCATTTTTTTTTTTTTTGTATAGATATTAGGTATCATTAAGTTTTCAATTGGTCTAGACAAATTTTATACAAGCTGGGATGACTAACACTCTTTTTCTTTTTAATATGATAATTTTATATGCCATTTCTTTTGATTAGCATTTATCATATTCCATCAATAGCATTATTAGATGTGTTAGATGTGTTGAATAGAGGCAAGCATGAATCTAGGAAATCTTTGAATCAATCCGAATAATTAGATAAAAAAAAATATTTGAAACTGAAAATTTTTATTGACTTTTGCCCTTTCTCAAACCAAATTGTACTAATCTTTGTAATATGGGACAATTGTAGATCTTAAGCTATACTCATACTGAAAATCATTCCAAATCAATATTTGTTTATTTAGTTTTATTAATATAAAGCATATAATACATGAAACAACCTTGAATACTAATATATTAAAAACAGTTTGATTGATATTAATCATATATATATATATACGATTAATTCTTAAAAGACAATAACATATCGATAAAGTTGTTAAAAGACATATTGTATATAAATAATAATTAAAAATTATTTATTTTGCATATTAACATCAATATCTTATTATTCAATATAGAAAGTTAATCTATTTACAAAAATTGTTACTAATTATTAAATAACAAATTAAGTTGACATAATATTGTAAAAATATTATATAAACATACGTAGTTATAGATCTGGCCATAGGCAAGCTGGGTTGAGCTTGGATCAGGTTTGATGCGGGCCAAATTTTATATGATTGAGCCCAAACTTAGAACGCTTTAAAAAATGTTTTCTTTCTCTTATACAATCTCGACCTAGTAAATACTTGTACAACTCGAACTCAGCCAACTTAGCATAGTTTGAATTTATGCATTCAATTAAAAGTTTAAAAAAAATTACAAATCTTTAAAATAATATACCATTAAAATAAAATATTATTATTTCTTAATATATATAAATATAAATATATATATATAATAAAAATAAGAGTTTATATAAAACTCTTAATAAAATACTAATTTATAAAAGATTTTAACCATTAAAATAACTCCCATTATTTTATAAAAATATTTTCTTTTTTTAATGTCTGAATCTTTGTTGATGAAAAATATTTTCTTCATTAGTCTATATTAAAGCTTATAATTTTATACAAATTACCTTAAAATTTTAATTTGCACCAAAAATTATATCATTTCATACTTTTTTTATTACTTTTTTATAATATGTGAACTTATATATATATATATAATTAAAATTAATGAATTTCATTAGTGTTTAAAAAAATATTTGACTATTTAAATCCTTTACAGATTAACTTTTTTATTATGGATGTTTTACTTTAGAAAGATTTTAGTTGACGAAATGTATCAAGTTTTTGAATCTAACTTTCTCGAAATTCTAGAATAAGATAATATAAAATTTTTTATTTATGTAACAATTTTAATTCTTACATTTTTAAAATTTATAAGTTTTGAGAGGATTTTAAAAATTTTTAAATTTTCAAATGGGACCAAATTGTTCTAACCAAGAGGTAAATATGTAATTTGCAATAGATTGTTTTACTTGATTAATTTAAAAGTGAGAGTTATTAAAAGGGAAAATTACACTCCTTATCAATTTTTATCAATTTTTCTTTTATACCAGGCTATTTTTATCATTCACGGAAAGTGCTAAATTTTTGCATTTTTACCATATTTTTAAAAAAATTTTTAATATTACCACTTTTTGTTATTTTGCTTTTATATGTAGACTGGCTCTTGTGACTTGAGTGAGAAGCATCTTCACATTTGTATCAACTCCAATTATTTAAAAAAAAAAAAATAGCCATGGCTACCAGAAGAACAAATTAAGAGATGCCATCAAATCTAACCCTTTCATAATGCTGGAGTTGTTGTTATTGGTGCACAGTACCACGTCTCCTCGAGCCGGTTAAAATCTAAAAATTGCAAGGTGTCCCATCGAACCCTAGCCCTTTATTTGCTTGGCTTGGCTGCTTAGAAAACGATAGAAACATAATTAAATCAATGAATAATAGAAATTTCATGTAATTGTTTTATACTTATTTTGTCTTTCACAAGTCGATTCTCACTAAGCCTAAATTCAATTTTATTTTGTAATTATTTTCTTTAGATTGTTTTTTTATAACTTTGATGGCTCTGCTTTTTATTTTTATTTTGGGTTTATTAGATATTTGATATTATTTGAATTATTATATATAAATTATTTATACCCTCTATAATGTTGATATAAATTATTTGAATATGAATTTTTGTTTAATAAAGGCTTTATATACTAAGTATAAACTTTATATATATTAAATATAAATTTCATATATACTAAGTGTAAACTCTATATATTTATATAACAAATAAATATGTATTTTTAATTTTTGTAATATGTTATTATTAGTATATTTATATTACATGAAAAAATTATTAATTATGTAGTTTGTATATAATAAACCTAATCTATATATAAGATTAAAATATATAATACTAGCATAATATTGTGTTATGTGTCTCTCTCTCATCTTAACATGGATTCTATTTTTCTAAAATAATAATATTTTTTTTTATTATTTATTATAATAGAAATTTATTTAATAATTAATTATTTAAATAGTTCAAATAAAATTAAGAAATCCTATTTGATATTGATAATAATTATATTTATTTAAAAAATTTAAATAGGATTAGAATATTTTATTTGATATTGATAATAATTAGATGTTATCAAATAATATAAATTAATTTTTTAGATATTAAATTAAAAATTCAAATAAATAAAAATTCAAATAAAATAAAATTTTAAAAATGAAAAATTTTCACTAAACATCTAAATTTATGATTTTCTTGTGTATAGTTTGGCCGGGATTGTAAATAACAAATACTAATAATTGCAATAATTTAATCTACTAAATCTAATTTAATTTGTTTATTTACTCTATTTAAACATACAAAGAGTAGAAATTGCCAATAAATTACTCAATTTATTAATATAGTTGATGTGTGATAATTATTTAAAATTTTTATAGAATTAATTGTATAAATAATTAAAACCAAAATTCCTTAAATCCAATTCAAAAAACTACAATAAAATCTGGAGATTACATTAAATTTATCTATTGTATAATAAAAATATCTATATTAAATTTTAAAATTTAAAATTTTAAAATATTAAAATTATCTAATATCAAGTTTCAAATTACATTAATTTTTCAAAATATTAAATTTTTATTTATTAAAATAGATAATTAATTAATTGTCACAAATACTTATTTGGAGCTTTCGGATAAGATTAAAGTATTCTATTTAATATTAATAATAATTAATTATTATCTAATAAGATAATCAACCATTATATATAGATATACACAAATAAAAGGAATATACATGAAATTGAGCTCTTCTCTCACTGTTATTTTCTTATATGATTTTATAGGTTATGATAATTTTTATATTTTTATTATTATTTTGATAAATTTAAAATGCTAATATTATGATGAATTAACGAATTAATCATAGACTACTTCTTCAATTTACCTAAAATTATTTAACATATAATTTCTTAGTTTAACCTTGTCAAGATTTACTTAATTTATATTCATGATCTTTGTTGATTATCTTTTTTTAAGTAGTTAATATATATGTTAATTTTTCTGCTAATTCAAATTTTCTTGAGGTACAATTTTAATTATTATCAAATAAATATTTTGAATTTATTGGTATTGCTCTTTTAATTTTTGTTATAAATAATTTTTTATTTGTAATTATTGGTGTTGACTTCATTTAATTTAAAAAAATAATTTATATTATTTATATAAAATATTATGGTATTATAAATTTTTCTGTATTTTATAATTTAATAATTATAAATTATTAGATAAAATTTATCAATATATTAATGTTTATAATTGCATGTAAATAATTATTTATTTAAATTATCGTAAAATTTAAAAATAAAAATACTCATAGTTTATTTTAATATATATTAAATATAAATTCTATATATACCAACTCATTATAGCTTTTTCTTTTGGGTATTTCGATGTTATTTGATCGAAAAATTTGATATTTTTTAAAAAAGTTCGTTAAAGCTTGGTATTTTTATAACATTAAAGATTAAAGAGATTTTGCAATTTGGTCAAAATCCCCTTATTAAAATGCTGTTCAAAAACTGCTCCACCCGATCAAAGTGATACAATATGATCCAAATAAAAATTTAGTTTTCTTTCAGAATATCTATTCAGTTAACCAAAACCAAACTAAACTAAAATACGAGCTAACTGGATTTTTTAAAATTTTATAAATTATAACTGAATTAAACTAAATATTTTAAAAATTAAATTATAATCAAATCAAAATATTTTAATTTGATTAATTAATTATTTTAGTTAATCAATTTTTTTATAAATATATAATAATAAAATTTTTTAAATCAATCAATTAATAAAATTTTAAAATAATTTTTTTTTGAAAATTTTTTTGAAAATTAAATAATTAAATTTATACTAATTATTTAGTAATGTTATTAAAAATTATAGTTAAGTCAGTATTAAAATATTAATATTTAATATTAATAAATATTATTATATAAATAAAAATAATTTAAAATATATTTTTAATTAACAATAATCTCAAAATAATCAATAAATTTATAATTTTAATTACATTATAAAAATTTTTAATTTCATATAATAAATGATTCAAATATCAATTAATTAAGAAAATAATTATCAATAAAATATTATATTAATTAAATTATAAAGTTTTTATTTATATAATTAACTATAATATTTAAATACAACATTAAAAAATACAATAAATTTATATATATAACTAAAATAATATTTTAGTTAATTTGGTTATTATTATAAAATTAACTAAATTGATAACTAAAAATTTTAAATTTTAAATTTTAATAACCAAATTAAAATAAAATTTAATTATTTCTCTAGTAAAATAATTAAAATTTTATGATTTGATTCAATTATTCGATTTTAACTGAATAATAAACATTCCTGGTTTTCTTGTGCTATTTGTCGGGTTGGGAAAGGTCGGGTTGGTTACTTGATACAGTTAAATAAAGGAGCTGTTTCTATCTTTTCACTTTTCAGATTTTAGATTTTCAGTTTCAAAATTTGAGGACTCCGATTTTCACTTCTCTTCTCCTCTTCTTAAAGCTCTGATTTGGTAAGTTCAGATTCTCGGAAGGGGATTTGGGAATTACTGATACTGCTTTTTGATTTTTGTGGGCTTTCTTTGTTTTTTTTTTTTTTTGCTTTTTTGTTAATAGTGGTAAATGATATTTTAGTTATTTTAACTGTAAAAGGAAGAAGAGAAGAAGATGAGACGAAGGGCCTGTGTTGTTGTTTTAGGGGATATAGGACGCAGTCCTCGAATGCAATATCATGCTCTTTCCCTTGCCCGTCAGGTTTGCTTTCTTATTTGTCAATTTTTGCCATTAGATTTTTTTTCTACCAATTTCTGTCACTCTGTTTTTTCTTCATGAATTCTGATTTTTTGAGCTTTTCACTGGTCTTGTAGGCATCTCTAGAAGTGGACATTGTTGCGTATGGAGGTACTCTTTTCTTATTATTGATTTTTCTTAATCCAAAAAAAAAAGTTCATTAAATAATCTCGTGGGTGGTCGAGAGGCATCTACTTGTTTTGATTGGATTGAGATGTGGAAAGATGAGTTTATCAACTTTTAGGAGGACTTAAAAAGAACATTCCTTTCCAATTTTATCTGTATCATGCAAATGGGAAACGTGTATTTCAATTGAATGTATATCCATCTCCCAGTTTAAAGTTGTTGCGGGGTAATTTCCTGTAACCTGTCCCGCAAAAAGAGAGAGAGAGGGAGAAAGAAAAAGGCTTGGAAAAAATCCCAGTTTAAAGTTATTGTTATTTAAGAAAAAGGCTTGGAAAAAAGACCGTAGAGATTCGAAGTTAGTGACACTTTTTTTTGGTATGTATCATTTAACTAATGTTTATAATTTTTCTGAAAGGTTCTGAACCCCATATGGCAATACTAGAGAATCAGTCTATTCATATCCATACAATGGTACATGTTATTATCACTTATCTCGTACCATTGATATTGAATTGGGATTGATGCGCTTATATTTTATTACTCTTTTACGTTGTTGATGTTACAGAAACAATGGCCAATACCTCCTCAGAGAGTTCCAAAGATGCTTAATCCTTTTATTCTCTTGTTGAAACCATTGTTTCAGTTGTTTATGCTGCTTTGGTATCTCTGCATCAAAGTAGCAGCTCCTGATGTTTTCATAGTGCAGGTGAGAATCAACTTCACATGGTTAACTGTTTACCCTTTCTTAATATGCTTTTATTTAATTAGCTCTTATAACTCTATGATTGAAGCTGCTTTACTAATCAAGTACTTCTACATATAGATTGTTATAACATTTGTGAATATCTCTTTACCATTTGAGAAATTTTTTACACAAACCTAAAATTTTATGGTCAACTATTGAGACTATGATGATATAAGTAGCTTTTGTAACTCTTCTAAAATTTTTCTTTGCCACAAAAATGAAATGTATTGCACAGTTGAGTGTTTTTACAAATTTGTATTGTATTATTGCCATATGTTTATTAGAATAACTTGAGCACAAGTGTGTGTGAGTTATCGGACTTCATAATCTTAACCACAATCTATTTGCAACTTTTCAGTACTGGGGGGAGGAGGCTATTAATTAGAATTTGCTAGTACCAAGTGTAGTTTCTTTGTGGCTAAGCATATTTGATCTTCTGATGTTTTGTTTCTAAAGTTTCAAGCTGGGAGTGGGGATCCTATGTATTATGTTTTTAATTTTTTTTTCCATTTTTGCCTGCTTTTCCATCTCTTTAGGATGTATTCTCCTCCTCTTTGCACTCTCTTTTGAGAAGCCTCATGCTTTTGTGGTTGAGTCTTGGTAGGATGGAAGGATTGTTCTGCTGTGACCTGGATGTCTTTAAATAATGGAAGCAGTCTCCTTGTAATGCAAGGAGAAGATTAGATACATCTAATTTTCTGAGAAATACAGTCCCTTCACAAAATTCTTTTGACTAATTAGCTATTTAATGTGAGCATTTTGTCATGCCCTGTTTACAATTCAACTCCCATGTTTGTGTGGACTATTGATTTTCCAAAGTTACTTAGAGAAACATTTACTAGAATCTTTTGGTCTTTCAATGATTTTCTTTGAATTCGGTTCAATCTTGCCACTTGTATTTATTGTTTTATCTTTTTCCTTGCAGCAGTCATTTTTACCAAAATATTGATTGAAGATGGTTTAAGGTCTAATATGCAGTCTTGCAGGAAGGCTACAACCATCTACTTTCTCTCTCCATCTATACTTATTTGGTCTTTGTGAATTAATTGTGCCTTTGGCTTCATCAATTGATTTACCAAAGCTTTAATACAATTAAAACCATGGTCTATTGACATTCATATGATCATTTTCATGTTAAAGTAATTGCAAAATGTGATGTTTCCAATAGCAGGCTGTTTTCCAATTATATTTTATTTAGAAATATATATTTATAAATAAATTTTATTCTTTTACTTCATAGCGTGATGAATTGTTATATTGTTCAATTTTTCTTTCTGAACTGTTTCTAAAAGCTTGACCAACTATAATATTAGGTTTAGCTTAGTTTAAACAAACTGAAATTTTATTGTTCGGTTAGGAGTTTTTCTAGCAGCACTAAACTGGACTGTTTATGACCCTAATGATGAATATGTACTATGCCTGATGTTAAACAAATGTGTGTTCTACGTTATTATGGTATATTTAAAGTTTAAACATGAAAAATTATTAACTTAATTCAACTCAGCTAAGCCTTAATTCCAAGTTAATTAAAAATTTTAGAGTTAACAACATAGAAATATTTTGATGCCCTGAGTTATTAGCATTTGCTTATGTGTGTTACACGACATCTCTTTGCATGTCTATATTATTTGGTTTGGTTTGATGAGGTCCTTTGTATTTTTTTTTTCTTGCTTTCATAGAATCCACCATCTGTTCCGACTTTGATGGCTGTGAAATGGGCAAGCTGGCTGAGGAACTCAGCTTTTATTATTGATTGGCATAACTTTGGATATACTTTACTTGCGATGTCTCTTGGAAGAAACAGTCGATTTGTGGCAGTATATCGTTGGTATATCTACATCGTTGGTATATTTAAATGCATTCTTCTTATCACAATTAGCTATAACTGGTTGTGCACCAGGGGTTTGAGTTTTCTACCTTCACAGGTTTGAGAGACATTATGGAAAGATGGCCGATGGTTCTCTTTGTGTAACAAGAGCAATGCAACATGAATTGGCTCAAAACTGGGGAATTAGGCAAGAGTGTCAGCTTAACATTATTACTTTTTCTTCTTGATGGAAAAAATTTATTGTCAATTTTACTACTGATCAACTGATCATCTTTTCCTTGTTAAATTTGATAGAGCTGCAGTTCTATATGATCAGCCTCCCGAGTTTTTTCATCCTGCTTCACTTAAGGAAAAGCATGAGGTAAGAAGTTGTTTTCTTTTGTACCCAAGTCATTTAGAAAAAGTTGAATTGTAAGTTTGTCATAAGCCATGAATCATTTTTAGTTGTTCTGCAGATTAGACAAACACATAACTCAGCCTGACAGTATCCGTGATTGCGCTAGCCATAGTGGTATAGAATTTTTTTGTTTTTTTAAATGTAAGTTGTGGTTCCGTTACATCGGGTTATCTGTGTAAAATATGCATTTCTTGTTGGATCCACAGGAATGAGAAATCATAATTTAGATGGGACTATCTTTACGACCATGGTTGATGGTGCTATATCCTTGAAGTCAAACAGGCCAGCACTTGTGGTTAGCAGTACAAGCTGGTGAGTTCAGCTTTTTTTTTTTTCAAGTTAATGATGAAAACTGTAAACCTTTATGTGCTTCTATTTCAAATGCGGTTATAGGATTTGGGTTTGGCACGTGCAGTTGACAATTGACATGTTAGTTGGTGTCTTCTAGTTGCTTCCTTGTTCCAATTTTTAAATCAGTTCATTTATTTTGATGCCATATTTCATTACACAGCATCAATTCTTGTTTGATTCTTGTTCTGATAGTTTCCTCCAGTGAATTGCATTCCTCCTACTATATAACATCCCTATAAACCTAATATAATCTGGGCCTTAATTTTAAATATTCTCCTGTCTTTAATCTTGTTTTTCCTAGATCTTTAATCTTCCTTGTTGTCTACATCTGTAAGTTTGATTATCATTCCTATTTTTCATGGGGATATTATGATCTTCAAGATTTTTCTATGTAGCTTTTGAAATACTATATAAAAGTTGCTGCTCCAATTCCATGTTGCTTCTCCATTTTTCTTGAATTCACTCCTTAATTTGATTGTCTAGCGTTTTCTAGAAATATGTCTATTTATTTGTTTGATCATCCATGTTTTAAATTTTTTTTATATCACCCCTCCAATTTCAGTCAACACCTATATGTAGCCAGGGATCCTATAATAGAAGATTTCCATTTGAAGCAATGGATATATTTGGAGTTGATTTGAGAGAATAATGTTTTCAGGACATCAGATGAAGATTTTGGCATTCTCCTGGAAGCTGCAGTCATGTATGATAGACGTGTTGCTGCAATCTTAAATGAAAATGATTCTGCTCTTGAAGAGGTCCTTTGGAAGGAAATAACTGATGGGAGGAAATGCTTGTATCCTAGGTTATTATTTGTCATTACAGGTATCTTATTTATTTATTTTAATATCAACATCCTTTTTCCTTCAAATGAATGGACTGAAGTGTTCAGTATGATATAACCTTTTAGCCAATCTTACACCATTTATGAAGGTAAGGGGCCTGAAAAAGAAAAATATGAAGAAAAAATAAGGCGACTACACCTCAAACGTGTGGCATTTCGTACCATGTGGTTGTCAGCTGAGGATTACCCATTGCTTCTAGGTAGAAAATTTGTTTCAAATTAATCCTTTTTTTATTCTTTATTTTTCCCCTATGCAATCTCCATCTCTTTTTACGTTTACAGGGTCGGCAGATCTTGGTGTGTGCTTACATACTTCATCATCTGGGTTGGACCTTCCCATGAAAGTATAGCGTAAATCTGATGTTTTGCATTAAAATCATGTTTAGCAATAGGTTGCATTCTAAAAAAAAATCTTTGGCAATAGGTTGTTGATATGTTCGGTTGTGGACTGCCGGTTTGTGCTGTTGCCTACTCTTGGTAAAGTATTATTCTCTCTTTATTTCATTATCTTAGCTTAAATTATGTTTTTTTTTTTTTTTTTCTGAATGCCGTTTATTATTTCTGAAAGCCGTTTATTATTGTTAGTAAATCATCCTTTTGTTTTGAAGCATCAAGGAGCTAGTGAAAGTTGAGAAAAATGGGCTCCTCTTCTCATCATCTTCAGAGCTAGCTGATGAACTTTTGGTAAATACTTGTTTAAATTTTCATGGCGGAGTAAAATCCGAGGGCTTGTTTTATGTTTCTATCTTTTGGCAATCTCGTTGAGCTAGCTGAAGTAGCAAGGATGGTGTATAAATTAGGTTCCGCGTACAATTCATAATAACAAATTAGTACCCATCATTAAATTTTCATGGAACACAAATGCTTGAACAAAAGTTGATAGCTGTTTGGTAACCTCATTTAGCTAGCAGAACTAGGAAGAATGAGGTAAAAGTTAGGTGTTACATTAAAATCTTAATTGTCAATTAAATGAACAGAGGTCATTTTAGGTTCATGAGCATGTGTACTCGATCACATATGGCCATCCAATTCCTCACACACAATTGCCGACTCTTTGACATTGATATGAAAACCTGATTCTGCATTCAAGTTTTTTGGTTGTATGTTGATAAATTATATTAGTATCTCCAGTTCTATTCAAATTTTGAGAAATATTCACCATAAAATGAGAGAAGTTGCAATGTTGAATATGCACAGATGCTGTTTAAGGGTTTTCCAGATGAGTGTAATGCATTGAGGTCACTGAAAAATGGTGCACTGGAAATGGGTTCCTCAGGGTGGGCTACTGAATGGGAAGAGCACGCAAAGCCCTTAATATCAGAGGCAAGATTATTTCTCTTGATATAAGTGTAAATAATAGGATTTAATTATTGTTAAATTTTTAAAATTTTCAATTTAGTCCTCAAATCTAATCTCTGTTACACTAACAGTATTTTATTGTCACCTCCAAATTTTACTAGCCTGATAACAAAGGCGTTGCTCCTTTTTTTATGATTTCTATAGGCATTGCTCCTTAATTGAATGCTTTATTATGACCAATTTATACTTTTTTTTTCCTGTCTCTTTGTGCCAGCACCCATTTTCATTATATGCATTTTTACATCGTCATTTAGATGATTTGAACTCCTAAATTTGCAGGTTATTTCCCACAACTCGAAGTAATTTCCAATCTCAAGTTGAAAATTTGTTACAAAGTAATTTAAACAGGTAAGTTGGAGTTCTTCTAAGTCGTACCTTTGCAGTAGGAATCTCTAGGCCATTTTTGGGTTGAGGGAGTGTCGAATCCCAGGTATTTACCTCTTGTTTGGTATGAGAGTTGAATCCACAGTGTTCTTTAAATTAAAAAGAACTTTTTAGAATGCCTTATTCATTAAAATGAAGGATTTGATAATTTCTACCTCCTGGGTGCGATGTAAAATGAGGGATTCGGGGGATGAGGGATTTTCTACATTTCATGGATTTTGTTCTCTTTTTACAATCTAAATGATGGAATTTGACGAAATCTGTGGATTGTTTAAATTCTTACTCAAAATCCCTCCATCCAAACATTGCATTGTGACTTTTTTGGAGTTCTATTTTTCCTATTGGAACATCAGCAGTGTTTACACTACCAAAATTACAAATGATGGTATCGGCCTTTTGACAACACACTGTCTATTCAGAACCAACCTTGTTCTGGAACACTGAGAACCAACCATGTTTCAAAAACATATTGGAAATATCTGAATTCAAATGATTTTTGTCATTTTAAGCAACATGTTTAGAAATCATTCAACTTTTCTGGGTTATCAGGATTAACTCTTTTAACATTTTATTGCAGTTATGTATGGAGGCTGTACGAATTCAGTGCCATGCACTTCAATTGCGGCCATGTTTTCACCCGTTGCTCGTTGCCAGGAGAAATTTCAAACCTGATGTTTGATATGTTTTGGGAATTATGGGTTTGCTGAAAATTTATTCGAAAATTATCAAGTTTATGATATTGATTTGAAAGATTTTTTTTTGGAATGCAAAATAAATTTTTATTTATAAATCAAAAAGCATATTTATAAGGTGCAAATAAAATATATAATTTTAAAGTATATGAAACATATATGATAAATGAAGTTATTAGATGTTTTAAAATTTTTTAATATATATAGTATATAATGGTAGCATATTGTGGATAATTTGACTTTTAGTATGATGGTTATTTCATTTGTCATTTGTAGTAAAATAGTGAGTCACTGTCCATACGAAAAGACTTCTCCATTTGAAGGGGGTAAATCTTTATTTAAAGAGATATATAATTTTTAAATAAAAAATGATAAAAATTTATGATAAAAATTTAAGTTTATATTTAGTTTTATTTTAAAAGATGAAAAAAATATAAAAATAAAAATAAATATTACATTTTAAATCTATTTCGATTTGAAAATTATTTTAAGATTAAATTACGAATAAAAATAAATAAAATAAATAAATAATATAGAAATTAAGTAGTGAATGAAAAAGAAAGATGAAGAAAAATGGACAAGTATATTGCTCATCAATGAGTTGTCGAACGAGTTAATTTTTCATCAATAAATTGACGATTATTTTACTCTCAAATTAAAAAAGAAAAAAATATATGAAAATAAATTAAAAAAAAGGGTTAGTGTGTGTGTGTATATATATATACATATATCATCATAATGGTTGGACTAACCATTTATATTATGAATGGATCCAATTCCCAGCCAGAAGATTTGGGTTGGGATTTGGGGTTATTTTAATTCACGAACATAAAACTACAAATGCTTGAGTCTTCGTGCTCTTACTATACATATTCTTGGATTGATCCTCTTCTTTTATCTTGTCTTTTTATTCTATATATCTACATGTAGTTAAGAATATAATAATAAAAGAGCTCGAAGGCTAAATAAATTCAATTTGCAATTTAAACTACTAATTAACATATTTCAAGTATATCGAGACATAGTCTAGAAATAAATATATCACTGTATTTCCTTTGTAATACTGTTATACCATATATATATATATATATACACATTATATATATCCATATATGTAGAGTATATACATAGAATACATGAATGTCATATCAATTTATTGTAGAAACTGTTTTAATTAACCTCAAAATATTTATATTATTTAATAAAAAACTTAACTGATACAACTATACATTTTATAATATTAAAATAATATATTTAATAGAAAAAATCTCTAAAAAAATTTCGCCAGACTTTTAATTTCAGTAAATTTCAAATTCAAATATCACAATCTGCAAATAAAAATTTAACACTTTCGATAATTCCACTTCATTCACAAATCTTCTCAAATCTCCAATATATAATCAAAACATATTCAAAATTATTTATCCGATTTAAATAAATACTTATATATATATATATCATAATCCTAATTACTCAATTCATACACAAGAGTTGAGAATCAAAATATATAAACTGAAATACTTATAAACAATAATTTTTACATATATGCAATTGGCAATGTTGGTTTTATGGCACCATAATCTCTAAAGATCACCTACAACCCAAATATTCCTGATTAGCGTTTTTTTCACCTACACGATTCATATAACCGCGCTAAGTAATACTGTAACATCCGTAATTTTTAAAAATTAAATTAAATAAATTAAATAAATAATTTAAATAAAAATTTAAGGATTAGAAGTGATAAGATAAAGTGTATATGTGAAAAATATATTAAATATATATAATATATACAAAAGTCAACGTTAAATAGTAAAGTCAAATGTTTTCATGGCAAAATTATAAATATACTTTATAAAATTAAAATTAATTAAATAATTTAAAAATAAATTATTCATGGATGGAAGATGTTAATTATTATTTTTTTAATTAAATAAATAATTAACTAAATAAAATATTAAAATAATATAAATATATGGTCTTAAATGTAAAATGAAAAGAAAGTCAAAAATATTAAAAATTCATTTTTCCTTCTTCTTCTTCTCCAAGCTGAGACACCATTAGAGAGAAAGGGAGATCTTCTCTTCTTCCATACACCAAGATTTGAAGGGTTTTGTAGGATTTGACAAGAGAATTGAAAGTTTTTTCATGAAAGTTTTTTCATCAATTGATAAGTTTTCTTACCAATTTTTCAAGTTCTATGGGAAAGTATGAATATGTTGATTTTGGATTTTTGTATTATCATGATTTAATTGCTTGATTAGGTATGAAAGATACTGTTTTGATTAGTTATTAATGATTCTTAAGTTAGATAGGAGAAATGATTAAGTTTGGGTTGAGTTTGGTTGAAGGAGATGATTTTAGGGTTTTGTGTAAATTAGAATTTTTCAATCATGTGTTTTAATTGTTCAAATGGATTCAAAAGACGCTGTTTTGATGCTTCAATAAGGATTTTAAAGTCAAATGATAGATTTAATTAAGTTTGATTAGAGATTGGGAAAGGTAGTATTGAATTTAGAGTTATGGAAAAGAGTTTTTAAAGTATTGATATTTATTTGATTTTAATGTATAAACTATGTTATTAAATGATATAAATAATGAAAATAAGTTTGGATTAATATTTGGATTGGGTTAGAATGTAGAATTGAAAATGAAGAGGCTTAGGGCATATTTTAGGGTTTTATTAAAGAATATGTGTTTATTTTATTTAAGTGGTTAAAACATGTTCTAATATGTTTTCAATGATAAAAAATAAACTTAAAATATCAATTAAAATTGATTAAAAGAGAATTCTAATGTTAAAGTAAAGAAAGGTAAAATTTTGAGATAATGGTTGGAGTGATGTTTAATTAGGATTTTATATTTAAAATGCCTTGAAATGTGATTATAAATGATTTATTTGCTCACATTTTGAATAGGCATTAAGAAGAAGTGATTTGCCCAACCTTAGTCTTGAAGGGCAAATTGGAAGTGAAAGTTAGAGAGTGATTTTTAGCTTGGGTTTGAGTGATAATTAAGGTATGTACAAACTTTTGATAATTTAGATATATTTGCATTAAATTTGGCCTAACATATTTTGAATAGAAAATATGTTAAGCTATTTGGCAACTTCAACATTTATGTACACTGTGTCATAACATATGATTTGATGAGTATGCATTATGTGCATTGTGAAAAATAATTATTAATGGCTAAAATGAATAAAATAAGGTTTATATGAATTATGTGAGAATGACCCAAAAATATTTAGGTAATATGATTGTGATGTTAAATGATATAATTGTGATAAAGTGATAATATATGATGAATTAAAGTGATTTGGCATTGCTATGAATGAGAAAAATGAGAAAATGAGGCAATGTGATGATAAAAATTGATTATGGAAAATATATACTATTTATGTGTGCCTAATATATTATTCAATTTTCAGAGTTCTGTGCTTGGCGGAATGCCTATGAGATTATTCTCATTGTTTGCCTTTGGGGCTAGACGTTGAGCGTCACTGATATATGATTTGCCTTCAGGCAAGACATTGGATGTCATTATGATTTGCCTTCGGGCTAGACACTGGATGTTACTTAATTTGCTTTCGGGCTAGACAATGGGTGTCAAACTAAACCAAAATAGTAACTTTGGGATTTAAATACTGTATTAGATTATTTGGGCCCATACTTGTGTATGTGTTAATGTGAAGTATAAAAGATTAAAGATTATGTTTTAGAGTGGAATTGTATACCACATTATGAAATACCATACATCAACTTTATACATTGTCATTATTTTAAAGTTTTTTTATTATTAAAATTTGTACCACTAGGCTTTTAACTTAGTGTGATTGTTATTTATCGCACAGGTGACATAGTTGATTTGGTAGATCTAGAGAGTTCTTCTAGACCTAATCAGGTTTAGGCTTGAGACTGTTTGAGCTCGAGGTGATTTTTACTGCCACAGGGTCAGAGCCAGTTGTCACCATATATATATATATATTCTATGTTATAGTGTATTTTATCACTATGTACATTATTTTGGGCACCTAAACCTAATAAAGAACATTTTTATTGGTTTATTAAAATCACATTTTAAAGTGTTTGAGATTTTAAATTGAGATTTTAAATTTTTTTATTAAACTGTGTTGTGGCATTCTTATTCTTTATACATGTATTTTATATTTATTGGGTGTATGTATTATATGTATATAGAAAATAAGGGTGTTATATTTATTTTGATATCAGAGTCTAGGCTTGAGGTTCTCGACCTAAGTGGATTTTTAGAGAGAGAACAAAAATTTTAAATATGGTTTTAAATTGTAATATATGCATTAGCACTGACATTTTATCTGATATCTGATGTGGCATTTTCTGCTGTATTTTCAGATATAGGTAGTCATGGCGTCTAGGATGCACCAGTCTGTAGAGGGCAATGTAGAGAATGTAGCTCTAGATGAGGGTAGAAATGGAGTTAGTACTGAGACTGATGGAGAGGCATCTGCATCTGTGCCAGTTAGATCAGTAGCTAAGGAGGTTCCGCAGGGCTAGTTATGACATATGGTAGAGTTGTTACTACAGGCTCTGGTACATCAGCCGCAGCTGCAGCCACAACAGCAGTTGCAGACTCAGAAGTGTGACAAGCTAAGGAAGTTTAGAGCCATAGATTATGTTGACACTACAGACCCGGCTATAGTAGAGCAGCGGCTGGACAGGGTCCAGAGAGTGTTCATACAGTTGCAGGCCACTGCAAAGGAGAAGTTTGATTATGTCAGGTCTCTTCTATAGGGGGATGCTTATGAGTGGCGAAAGATAGTTCCCTATGGAACAACTGATTCACAAATACTAACATATGCCGATTTTCTATGGGAATTCGAGAAGAAGTATACCCTTAGAGAGTATAAGGATGCTAAGAATATGGAGTTCCTGAGTTTGAGGTAGGAGACGAGGATAGCGACTGAGTATGAAATAGAGTTCATCCGGCTGACCAGTATGCATCGGGGATTATATCAGATGAGGTTGACAGATGCCGGAGGTTCGAGGAGGGCTGAGACCATCTATGATGTGTCTTATGGCAGGCTCTCGGTATGAGAATTTTTCTAAGTTGGTTGCAGCTGCCAGGAGTGTAGAGAATGCATAGGGACTTATAATAGCTGCCAGAACAGAGAAGAGTAGAGCTAGGAGACCCCAGGGTGAGGCAGGGTCTTCATCATCGAAGAGAGGTCAATGTGGATATCTTTAGAGGTTCAGTAGGAGCCAGGGGCAGCCTAGCAGGACATCACAGTAGTAGAGATAGAGACAGAGATCTGCAGCCTCAATGGCTAGTGCCCCGACTCCAATGACCCAGAGACCTGCTCTATCTACATGTGCTCAGTGTGGTAGGGCACATGGAGGTCTTTGTTAAAGGACTAGTGCATCAGCAGTTTGTTTTAGATGTGGATCACCAAACCATTTTATCATATACTGTTCATAGCCACCAGATGATAGACAAACAGATACAACAGTGTGTAAACCCAATGTCCGAGGGGGTTATAGTGGCAGAGGCTTTGGTAGAGGTGGTAGATCAGGGTCTGGTCAGAGAGAAGATTTTATAGCAGGGAGTAAACTAGATGATGCAGGGCTGTCGTAGCGGATTTACCTGATGCAAAGGCAGCCGGTTGCTTCAGATGTCATAGCTAATATTTTTACTTTATTTGGTACTACACTTCATGCATTGATAGACCTTGGGTCGACACATTCATACATCAGTGCATCCATCTTGCCTATGAGTGACATGCATTCAATGTTCTTAGGATTTGATGTATTGGTTACCAATCCTTTAGGGCATAATGTTGTAATTAGCAGGGTACGCCGTGATAGTCCAGTTGTAGTTCATGATGAGGAGTTTCTCAATGATCTGATTGAGATACCTTTTAGAGAGTATGATCTGATTTTGGGAATAGATTGATTATCCAGGCATGGGGTCATAGTAGACTGTCAACAGAAATATGTTACTCTAACAACACATGATGGTAGAGATGTGGTGGTATCTAGTGAGCAGAGACACCTTTTATCCATGTTTATTTCAATTATATCAGTTAAGAGGATAATCCAGAAGAGATGTGAGGCATATCTGGCTCATGTTATAGATATCAGAGTAGTGGGGTCTTAGCTTGACAATATACCTACAGTTGCTGAGTTTTTTGATATTTTTCCCTAATGAGTTGCCAAGGTTACCTCCTGAGAGAGAGGTGGAGTTTGGTATCAATTTGATGCTTGGTATCACTCCCATCTCCATTACCCCTTATCGGATGGCACCTGCAGAATTAAAGAAGTTGAAGGTGCAGTTGCAGGAGTTACTTGATAAAGGGTTTATCTGCCCTAGTGTGTCACCATGGGGAGCACCTATTCTATTTATGAAGAAGAAGGATGGCACCTTGAGATTATGCATTGATTACCAGCAGTTGAATAAGGTGACCATCTAGAATAAGTATCCATTATCTCGGATAGATGATCTCTTTGATCAGTTGAAGGGAGTAGCAGTATTTTCTAAGATTAATCTGAGATCAGGGTACCATCAGTTGAGAGTTAGAGATGCAAATGTACCCAAGATAGCTTTTTGCATGAGGTATGGCATTATGAGTTTTTAATGATGCCCTTTGGACTGACGAATGCACCAGCAACATTCATGGATTTGATAAACAGAGTGTTTAGACCATACTTAGATCAGTTTATAGTGGTCTTCATTGATCATATTCTGGTGTATTCATGTTCTTATACTTTATACGTATATTTTACATATACTGAGTGTATGTATTATACGTATATAAGGTATAAGGGTGTTACAAATATAACTTAGTGATACATATTCTAAAAATAATATATATATATATAACTTAACCTTTAATGTTATTTGCAATTTCAAAATAATAACCTTGTAATGTTATTTGAAATTTCAAAATAATTATCTTTATTTTACAATTCATTCATCATATATATATATATATATATTCAATTCTCTAACACATACACACATTTACACATACACAAATTAGGCTCAATATCCCATATACAATTATTAAGTCTAATTATCACAATATCAATATCATAACCCAGCTTTGCTTGGGTCCATAACCAGTCTCAATCAAATGACCTAACTCTGCTCAGGTCTATCAACATATGCATTATCAATCTCACTTCACTGGACATGTAATTGTTTAGGCACAAACAAGCAGTATCACTATAGTCAATCACATACTCATACTCTTAACCTTGTCATGATCACTATCACATTTCCTCATTCTCACTTATTATTTCCACATTTTAGCTCATCCAATTACATATGCAAAAGCCACATTCATAATGTGACTTATTTTCCACATTTCCTCACAAGTAAAAAATATGTCCATATATCACATACCACATAACATAAATATACCTCACGTATATCACATTTATACATCAATCTATAATGAACTATTGCCAATGTGACACCCATCACATAACTATGCCACATTGCATAGATTATGTGCATAACCATATCTTAAAGTAATATTATACATATATAATGCCCACTCTTACTTAATGTAAACACAAGTTATTGAATATGTACTAACCTTGTTCAATTTTTCAAGCCTTATTTTTGGTGAAACTCTGTACTCCTCCACTTTTATTAATATGACTTATGCACACATAATCCAACAACAATTAACATTACTCATTTAAATTCACTTCCATGCTCAATGTATATCAAACTATCATTATTTATGCAATTTCCATCAAAATTTCATTAAAACCCTAAATCACAACTTACTACTTTATCCAAACTTCAACTCAAATAAACTCATTTCCAACTTTTATCTATAAAATCATTACTTACATACCAAAATAGCTATAAAACAATTCATTTCCATAATTATCTCAACCTCCATTCAAAACTCTAACTTCACATTACATCGCCATAACCATAACTTCATCTAAGCTTGACCATATTCCATTTTGTAACCATAAAATTATCACATACATATTAAAACAACATTGAATTCATCCATTACCATAATTATAATAATTTATATTAGAAACTCTAATTACATATATTCATTATCAAACCCTACTTTCATCAATTATATCCAATTTAACTAATTAATCAATAAATCACCGTATAATAATCATTTTAATTTCATTCTATCAAGTTTAGAAATCAAAACATACTTTCTCTCTCTAACTATTTTAAACAAAATCATAAAACCAAGGAAAAAAAAGCTTTAAAGAAAGAGGACTTACTTGAATTCTTATTTTCTCTTCAAAACCAACTTGTAAACCTTGGATTTTTGGCTAAATTTTAGTATTTTTAAAGAAACTCTCTCTCTCTCTCTCTCTCTCTCTCTCTCTCTCTCTCTCTCTCTCTAGATGTTGAATTCAGTCATGGCTAACCAAAAGGAAGAAGATAACTCTCCTTTGCTTTTACTAATTTTCCCATCTATAAATATGTATATATTAAGTATTTTCTTAATTAATTAATTATTTAATTTGCCTGTAATTTCCACCATATATTCTTTTTCTTCTTTTGACTTTTTTTCTTTTTACTTATTTATTTATTCAACAACTTCCGATCTATAATTATACATATATATATATATGTTTATATTTCACTTATATTTTGTTTATACGCCGTATATATTTTATGTATATATATGTAATGTATATGTAATGTGTACACTAAGTATACCTTATGTATATATCTTGTATTTCTCTTCCAACATACTAACTATTCTCCAAATTAATTATTTAAAAATATCTAAAATTTACGGGTGTTACATCCCTTGAATAGATCCAAGTTTAATTCTCCCTTCCCATATTGTAATACTGAAAAAAAAATTGCATTACAAGTATGGTGTAAATATAATAATTCATCTTTTATATGTTAGTCATGTGGAAAATTTCAAAGACATTTTCAAATATCTTCTACTTAAAAATATCTTTTAATTGCAATCATATTTCAAAATATTATTTTGTTTAATTGAAATTAGGTTTAAGATATTTTTGAAGAAGTAACAATGTATGTTTGATTTAGAGTGATTATCGGTTGTTATAGGACTGTCAAGCTTGTGAGAGCTAATACAAGAACTTGAATTTTGCTAATGACTTGAAAAAGTTATTTTAGGATATCAAATGGGTAAGATAAAAAACTAATGGGCTTGTTTTAGACTAGTTTTCTACTTAAAACCCAAATCAGCCACGTGGATCTTTAAAAGAATTGTGTGGATTACTTGAAACTGCAATCGAGGGTACCTCCCTAGATTACTGAATGTCAGTCTAATGACCCCCATGCATTTCAAACCACCGTGTGGTAGTCTCTGGTACACTGAATCTAGATATGTTCTAAAACCAATAAACTATATAACCATCACTAATTACCTTCATACCTAGTTGTTGATATTGATTTTTTATCCATCAATTGTGATAGAATTTATCCTCTAGGATCAAATTCTATCATTTCTCCAACCCTTATCACTTATCATTTTCAATCTATAAATATCCACACCTCTCACATCCTAAAAGGAGGATGCCCATAGAGTTTAGCTCTCTCATACGTGCTCAAACCTCTTTGATTTCCTCTCTAAAACACCTTCTAAGCATTCCCACAAATTTAGTAGTTGATTTCCAATTCCAATGGGGCTTTTGAGTAACTTTTGAGTGAGAAATCAACACTCTTCCTCCCATCCTAATTTCCAAGGTTATTCATTTAAGTTCTATTGTGTTCATTATCTATAAAGTCCATTTGATTTGTTTTAAAGCCCAAAAATCAACATTTTAGTATTTTCTAAAGAGAATTTATGCTCAAATCAATCCAATGACATATTTGGTAGAACTCTAAGGATAAAAATTAAATCAAACTCTTTTTTTTCTTGTAAGTTCATATTTTATTCATTTTAATTATTTGTTTTAATCTTTATAAGTTTCTTTGCATAATTAAATGATGTTTTTCACTTAGGATAATTCTATCACATAATTGAGCTAACCTAATTGTTAATAATGAAGGAAAAAGACCCATGTAGTTGTTTTAATTCCTTTTTTATTATCAGTATATGTTAGATATATATCTTATTAGTCTATGATTGATATATATCTTGTTTATGCATTGTTCATATTTGATATATGTTTTGTTCATACATTGTTTATTCTATTTGAAAGTATTGCATTGGCTTGCATATAGTTTTGGCTTTTTGATAAATGCAAAGACCACTATTTTTAGATTACTTGACTTTGACATTAGTAGTTTGCCATCATCGAACCCAGACTCTAAAGAACATTGAATTTGTCCTCATATGGGGGTTAGAACATTTATGATGGTCTAATTGATTGATCCTCTATTTGAGGTTAAAACATTTATGCCAACCCATTTGATTGATTTTCTGTCAACATCGAGTGGCAACTCCATTCAATCCACTCACAGCGAAGCCAAAATTTGGCTCACATACATACAAGGTATTGCACATAAATTAGGTGACTTTAATATCGCTTGAAGGGCAAAATGCAAACCTTTGGTGACTAGAAGCACAACGGAGTTAACTTTTTAAACTTATCAATATTGCATTATGCTATTAGGTAGGCGCATAACCTATTAAAATTTTATTTGCAAAGTTCTTTCATAAAGAACTGACAAGAAGAAAATGAATAAGAAAAGCGAAAGAAAGAATAATTATTCTTCTTGCGCTCTTTCCCTCTAAATTATATTTTTAGCTTTGCATGCAATACTAAAAATGATTTAGTTACTTTTTCTTTTTCTTTCTTTGTGCACTATATCTAGCTTCTTATTGACTCTTAATGGTAGGTGAACGGGGCGAAACTATGTTGTAATTGAATTTTTAAATTTGAAAATAAATAAGTTTAATATATTTAAATTTTTAAATATAAATAAATTTTTAAATTTTTCTATAATGTATTTAATATATGTATTACTTTTTAAAATACATAAGTTTTGGCCCCTCTTAATTATTTTATTTTTCATTTTCTTCTTCCTTTATTCATTTTTTCTTTTCTCTTGGAATTTTTTTATTTGAGTTTGAAGATAATTTTTAAAGTAAATAAGGTTTCTAGGTATTAAAAGGAGTTAATCAATATGTTTACCATTAAAAAGTAATTACATTATTTTACATTTAAAGTATCCTTTCACCCTATAAATATTTAAAAAAAATAACTATAATAAGTAATTACATTATTTTAATTTTATATCAATGATGCTATTTCTTACCTCTAAAAAATAGACCTAATTAAATAAAGATACTTGTATATTTTTTATTTGGCAAACATTCATTGCTAATTATATTATATTATTTATTTTGCTATAAAATTTTTATTTATTATGGAAATTTGTCTCAATTTAAGAATGAAAATATTCGTGTTTCAAATTTATCCCTAAATTATTAAATTTTTATAATACTATGTATGGATTTTATTTAAATTAATAAATTTGATGAATATGCATTTTTAATTAAATAAAAAATTATTTATGTTGTAAAACTTTTGTTGCTAATTATAAAAAAAGAAGAAAAATATAATATTAATTTTTTAGGGATGGATTTACTAAAATTAAATCTAGATAAAATCATTTTAAAAGCGATTTAGATGTATTTATTTATTGTTTCTAGTTAAGGAGACTTCGTAAAAATTTTAGTAGAATTTTAAGAGTTATTTGGGTCATACACATTCTAATATTTAGTGTCTGTTATCCAATATTGGTTTTTCAGGCATCTACGAAATTATAAAATTATAGTTCCTGTAATGAGAGATGGTTGAATTCTGTCAAATCTATGAATGATACTTCCCAATATAATTTATTGATTCTCATTCATTTGCATTTTTGTATGTATATATGTATATAAATATGCAACTTGAATATATATGAACATTTTGGCATTTGTTTGTATATGTTACATTATATTGATGAACACATTTTACTTTTGGATGCTAAACGAGATTAGGGTGATATAGGACTTAAAACTAGAAAGTCCTCTTACTTGGGAGATCTTCTTCATAGGCCTAGTGAGAGAACACATTTTGTGGACTTAACACCACATCTCAGCTCAAAACCTTAAGGCTTTGAGTTTTTGGGTCCTTTCCACTTACATATCTATCACTAAGTCCATCTTTTTCCGATATGAGTGATAAGTGCATATTGAACATATATTTCTCTATCAATTTTAGCATGAAATTGAGTGGAGTTAATTTATTCTAAGCCTATTTATATGTTCTAATTTTATTATTTTTGAGTATACCTTAGTTTGAGTGATTTTGTTTTTTTGTAGGACTTTTGCAAGAGGAGATTTCAGGTAGATTGGACCTTTAAAGCTTCAATGAAGATTTTAGAGATAATAGAGTTTGAGATTGGAAATGCTGTCTTCATGAAAGTTATAGAGAACATCTCAAGCTTTCCAAGAGGTCTGGTTCATTAAAATCCAAGATCGTTTGGGCCTCCAATTATTAAGTCGAAATTAGGCTTGAGATGCTAAAGTAAGGTTCCTATCCAAACCACTAACAGTAATTGGGCCATAACTTAGGCTTCCAAAGTCCAAATGAGGTGATTCAAAAGCCTAACATTATAGACACTTCCATCTCTAAAACTTTGATGAAGAAGTATGAACGAGATAATATTGTTATCTTACTTCAAATCAGCTTGCAAAGTACAACTCAAATTCTGGAAGAAGTAGAGTCCAATTAGGTGTCTGTTTTTAGGTAGTTTCTTATTATTAAACAATTGGTATTTTATTTATAAAGGGAGAAGAGGGCTGGAAAGAAATTATACAGTTTTTAAAAATAAGTTTTTAGGTTCTTATTGTTGAGAAGAAAAATTCAAGTGAGGAAGTTGTGAGATATCGACCAAGAGATTGGAATTGATTTACTATTGAATCAAAAGAATTTTTCTTCACTTCTCTTAATTACTTCTATTTCAGTTTTACTTTGTATTGACTATGTTTAATTTAATTAATATGATGAGTTTTCTTATTAATATGAGTAGGTAAATTTATTATCTAGAATATTGATGAAGTGCAATTAATTGTTTGATATATGTTTGTGATCTATTTTTCTTTACCCATGTTAATTCTATTATTACAACTAATGCTTGAAATTGCTTGGCCACCAATTTCATGATTCTAGATTAATGAATATGTCTGAGAGGAATATTCACCGATTGGAACAAGTTAATAGAATTACAAGAAAATAATTAGTATGACAGTATTCAATTTGACTTGTATGAAATTATATGAATGATTGACTCTTAATTAATTGATTATAGGTTGTTAAGGGCATTGAAAAATAGGTTAATGATTTATAATTAATATGTTATTATGTCTTGAGAGAGAATAATAATTATTTAGGAATCATTTATCCATAACATGAATAATTAAAATTGAGTTAATAGACACAATAAATTATCATTCGATTATCGTATGGATTCAATATTCTAGGTTGTTAGTTTGATTGTTAGTAATTTTAAATTAAATTGCTATTAATTAATTTAGATTTAGAATTATTTTTCTTCTTAATTACATTCACTATTCGATAACTTAAATAGTGATTAAGTTGATTATGGTCGGTAATTAGTAAACACTCTCTGTGGGAATGATATCTTATTTCATAACTATATTACTGGGGTACGATTCTGTGCATTTATAGATTTTGCATATCAAGTTTTTAGTGCCTTTGCCAGGGAGTAAATTTATTAATATCAATATCAATTAACTTGAATACTAATTAATATGTTATTTTATTATATTATATTTTTATTTTTTTAGGTACTTTGAGATTTGTACAAGTTTATACAAAGATCAAAAGATAAAGAGTTATTGCCATTTAATCCAGAAATTGAAAGCACTTGTAGAAATCTAAAAAAGCAGTGAAAGGAAAGAGTTGCAAAAGAGAGAGAGTAAAGGTGATTGAAAGTGGAAGAAGAACAAGAAAATTTTCATCTATAGTTGGACACTTTGACTGAGGAAGATAACATGGCTAAAGAAAATAAATGATTACGAGATTATGCTATGCCCATTGTTGATGGAGCAACTTCAGGGATTACTAGAATGACTGTTGAAGCTAATAATTTTAAAATCAAGCCATCTTTTATACAAATGATTCAGAACACACTTCAGTTTGGTGGATTTCCTAGTTATGATCCTCATACTCACATCACTAGTTTCTTTGAGATGTGTGAAACTTTCAAGATGAATAGGGTGTCAAGGGATGGAATCTACTTGAGATTGTTTCCGTTTTCTTTGAAAGATAAAGCTAAAAGTTGGTTGCAGTCAATACTAAGAGGCACTATCATAACAAGGGATGACTTGGCAAATAAATTCTTGGCAAAATTCTTTCCACCTTTTAAAACATCCAAGTTAAGGAATGACATAACAACAGTTTCTCAACATGATATGGAGAATCTTTATGAAGCTTAGGAGAGGTACAAGGATTTGCTGAGGAAGTGCCCATATCATGGTGTACCTGAGTGGTTAGTTGTTCAAACTTTTTATAATGCTTTGAATGGTTCTACAAGATTAATTCTTGATGCAGCAGCTAGAGGATGTTTTAATACAAAGAATCCTGAAGAAGCCTATGATTTGATAGAGGAGATGGCAACCAATAACTATCAGTGGAATACAGATAGAAGTATCCATAGAAGACCTGTTGGTGTCCATGAAATTGATCCTTTATCAACCATTAATGCTAAAATTGATACTTTAGTTAAGAGAATGGACCAAATGAGTGTCAATTCACTTCAAAGCCAAGTTGTTTGTGAGATATGTCCTAGAAAATATGCTATAAATGAGTGTGAAATAAATAATTCTAATTTGAACCAATGGTTGGAAGAAGTTAATTGTAATATCCCAATGCATGCCCTAAAAGTTTTGATTATGTTGTTATTGTATATTGGATTGAATGTATATGTATGTGATAAGAAAAGAATTTGGAAAAGAATGTTTATGTATATGTGTTTTGGGAAAGAAAATAGGGTTTAGAGAGAAGTGTATATGTTGTTTATATGATTATATATATAACATATAAGTTGGTCAAATATGTGGTCAAGGGAAGAAGATATTTTTAGTTGAGAATTGTGAAATGACTTAAAAGGACAAGTGATTGTAAGGAAATCAAAACATGTGGTTAAAGGGTGTTTTGGTAATTGCTTGAATTGAAATACTTGGTGGAGATTTAAAGATGAGTTGACTTTGGGCTTCTTGATTGTTCTTTGTGTTTTCTTCTTCTTTTTCTTTCATCTTGGCCGGCTCTTCCATAGACAAAGGAAAGCAAAAGACAAGTGAAGATCTTGAGGTGTTTAACTCAAATTGAAGGAAGATTGAAGTGATCTAGTGGATGATACAAGAAGTCTTATAACTTTGGTAAGTTCTCTTGTGATCTTTGTGCTTATTTGAAATGATATTTGAGTTTGATAGATTTTTAAGAGTGTGTTGGTTGATTTTGAGATGTGAGAAGTGTTTGAGTGATTTGATGATGGATTTTGAGTATGGATTGAAGAAAATATTAAGTGGTTGGAAGAGATGATGTTGTATATGTGGTGAGGGTTTTGAGATGATTTTGTGTTTTGTGTTTGATGTGTGTTTTGGCTTGTTTTGGTGTGTTGTAAGTTTGAGATGAGTTTTGAGTATGTTTTGTTAAGATTGTTTGAAGAGGATGTTAATGAATAGAAGTGTGTTGTTGAGTGTTTGGTTGTTTTGACCGGAGTTTTGATTTGTGGCCGGACATGCCCATGAGCACGTCCAGGGTTTTTAGGCGTGTCAATTGTGTTGGAGGCAGTAGGTTTGACACGACCAGTAACACGCCCGTGTTATTGAGCGTGTCATAGCTACTGTGAGTTTGGAGAATTTACACGGCCAGGAGCACGTTCATGATGTTGGACGTGTTGTTATGGTTGAGAGGCAGTAGGTATTACACGCCCATGAACACGCCCGTGTGGGTGATCGTGTCAGGGTTAGGGTTTGCCCTAATTAATTCCTAATTGGATTATCTCTTGTGTATCCCTAAGCAAGTATATGCTATTACTTTTGATTTAGGTCTTGAAGATAGTGATTGATCATTGATTTAAGAGGTAGAAGGATCTTGAACAAGGAATTGTTAAGAGTGGTGTGATTTGCTTTTGAGGTAAGTACAAAACCTATATGATTGTATGTAAGTACAAATGTGACATTACTACATTGTTAATTTATGTGAGTAATGTGTGTTGTTATGTTTATATCAATGATGATATATATATATATGAATAATGTGAATGACATGATGATGCAAATGATGGTGTATATTAAAGATTGAAATGCTATGATGTGAATTGAGATGAAATGGAATATAAAGCCATTGTGATTGGCTATATTGATTCATTTGAGAATGAAATTGATAACAAATTAATGAATGAGTTGTGTGGCTAATGTGTTATTCCATTTTCAGAGTTTGTTGTTGGTGGCATGCCTAAAGATAGTAACAATCTCTTGAAGTTAGGTTGGGCTTGATCCTTGAAGCCAAGTTGGGTTGAAGTTTAACATGTTTTACTCCCCTTGAAGCTTGGTTGGGTCTAGTCCTTGAAGCCTAATTGAGATGTTACAACCCTTGAAGCTAGGTTGGGTTTGGTTCTTGAAGCCAAGTTGGGTTGAGACTTAGCATGCTTTGTTCCCCTTGAAGCTTGGTTGAACCTAATCCTTGAAGCCTAGTTGGGTATATGTGATAATGATAAATGTGATAAAACCAAAGCATTAACTCTGAAAATTGAATGGCATATTAGTGTGTTTTGGGCCCATGCTTGTCTTTGTTTCTATGTGATTCATTGATGGTTAAATAATTGAATAATGAAATTTATGAAAGAACTTTGAGATGTGATATGCTTATATAATTATGATTTGTGAAAGGCAAGGGTTTGATGTTAGCTCTTCACTTATGATGTTGATATTAATGGAATGTGTGACATTGCATAGCATACAAGCATAATGTTAGCATGTTTTGTACTACTAAGCCCTTGGCTTAGCGCGATAGTGTTGATCGCGCAGGTGATAGAGTTGATAGAGTTGAACCCGAAAGTTCATCGAGGCCGAGTGAGAGTAGACATTGAAGAGTTGATTTTGGGACTTAAAGATCAGAGAAGATTTGCCAATCATGTATAACTCTTTAAATATTTTGTAAAGTATTGTTTATAATGTGAATATATGTACATTTGTAAAAATAAATATTTAAATGTTTTCCTATATGTAAATAGTTCTAAATTCCGCTGCGTATTAAGTATATGTATATATGTATATATATATCTATTTTGTTTTATATTACAGGTTAATCACTTATTTATTTTTTCTATTATGTATAATGAGAAAGATTATAGTATCATTGGAAATGTTTTGAATGTTAAGAAAATTCGTAGCATTCCTATATTCGATGCATGTATACTACATTATGGTGTATGTAGTGTGTATGTATTGGATGTGGGGGTGTTACATTAATTATGTTGCTAACCAATGGAGGCAACAAAACAATCCTTATTCTAACACTTACAATCCAAGTTGGAGGAATCATCCAAATTTCTCATGGAACAATCAGAATGCAATGAGACCACCACCAGGATTTCAACATCAAGAGAATAAACCATCCTTAGAGGGGATGTTTGTTTCTTATATGGCTAAAACTGATCCCTATCTTCAAAATCAACAAGCTTTTATCAAGAATTTAGAGAATCAAATTGATCAATTGGCAGACAAGGTAAATAATAGAGCCCAAGGAATCATTGCCTAGAAATACTATTGTTAATCCTAAGGAACAAAGCAAAGGCAATCACCTTAAGGAGTGGAAAGCAATTAGAAGAACCATTACCCAAGAAGCTAACCAAGAAGGAGTCCAATAAAGAAGAGATTGAAGAGGGGCTACCCTAAAATAAGAAGAAAATAGAAGAATTAAAAGATTTCTTTTTCTCAATGCCTTTATAAAGCTAATGATGAGAAACATTTTCTTAAATTTCTTGATATGCTTAAGAAACTTCAAATTAACATTCCTTTTGCAGAGGCTATTGCTCAAATGCCTAAATATGCCAAGTACTTGAAGGAAATTATTTCTAATAAGAGGAAGGTGAAGGATTATGGAAAAGTGATGCTAACTGAAGAATGTAGCGTAATTATCCAAAAGAAGCTACCTCAGAAGATGAAAGATCCTGGAAAATTTACTATACCATGTAAGATTGGAGACTTCGAGTTTGGTCAGGTTCTTTGTGATCTTTGTGCTAGTATTAACTTAATGCCTTTGTCTATTTACAGAAAGCTGGATATGAAAGGAATGAAGTCCACAAAAATTTCATCATAATTGGCTGAAAATCAGTTACCTATCCCAAGGAGTCATTGAAGATGTATTGGTAAAAGTAGATAAATTCATATTTCTAGTGGATTTTATTATGCTTGATATGGAAGAAGATGAAGAAGTACCTCTAATATTTGGAAGACCATTCCTTGCTACCAGCAAAGCAATTATTGATGTAAAAATGATGTAAATTGACCTTATGTGTAAGTCAAGAAGAGCTAACTTTTGATATTTTAAATTCTATGAAACATGATATGAACTATGAACCTTGTTATAAAATTGATGTGATTGACCATTGTGTTGATAAAATTGTAAAATATGAGCTTGAACATTTAAATGAATTGAATGAAGTAGATGATTGCATTGAATATGTAGAAAGTAATTGCATTAGGGAGAAAACTTTTGAAATTTTAGAAAAATTTTCTAAACCAGCTTTACCTTTCATTGAAAGCCCCCCAAATCTTGAATTAAAACAATTACCTATATATCTAAGGTATGCATTTTTAGGGAAAAACTCTATCTTACTAGTTATTGTTTCTTCACATTTGAACAAGGAAGAGGAAGATAAACTTTTGTATGTTTTAAAGAAGCATATTAAAGCTATAGGTTGGACCATAGCAGATATTAAAGGCATTAATCCTTCTCTATGCATGCATAAGATTTTAATGGAAGAGAATGACAATCCTACTATAGAGCATCAATGTAGATTAAATCCTAATATGAAGGAGGTAGTGAGAGGTGAAATCATTAAATTATTTCATGCTGGAATTATATATCCAATATCTGATAGCAAATGGGTGATTCATGTGCAAGTTGTGCCTGAGAAAGGGGGAATAACTGTAATTGAAAATGAAAATAATGAATTAATCCCAACTAGGAAAGTAACAGGTTGGCGTGTGTATATAGATTATAGGAATTTAAATTCTACCACTCGTAAAGATCACTTTTCTTTACCTTTTTATGGATTAAATGATTGAAAGACTTGCTGGGTTTGTTTACTATTATTTTCTAGATGGATATCCAGGATATAATCAGATACCTATTGCACCTTAAGATCAAAAGAAGACCATATTTACTTGTCCATATGGTATTTTTGCATATAGAAGAATGCCTTTTGGTTTGTGTAATGCACCTATAACTTTTCAAAGGTGTATGATGGCAATTCTGATATGATTGAAAAATATATTAAAGTATTCATAGATGATTTTTTTGGTCTTTGGTTCTTCGTTTGATCATTGTTTAGCTAATCTTTCCCAAGTTTTATAGAGATGTGAAGAAACTAACCTTGTTTTGTTTTGGGAAAAATGTCATTTTATGGTTCAAGAAGGAATTATGCTTGGTCATAAAATTTTAGCTAAGGGTATTGAGGTAGATAGGGGTGAAAATTGAGGTGATTGATAAACTTCCACCTCCCACATCAGTAAAAGGCGACAGAAGCTTTCTAGGTCATGCAGGTTTTTATAGAAGGTTACTAAACCTTTTTGTAATCTTTTGGTAAAAGTTGTACCCTTTCAGTTTGATTAAGAATGTTTAGAGGCTTTTAATTGACTTAAAAAGGAACTAATATCTGCCCCCAATAATAGCAGCTTCATATTGGAATATACCTTTTGAGCTTATGTGCGATGCAAGTGATTATGCAGTAGGAGTAGTTCTTGGTCAAAGAAAGGATAAGAAGTTGCATGTCATTACTTATGCGAGTAGAACTCTCAATGAAGCACAACTTAATTACGCTACTACTGAGAAATAACTTTTAGCTTTCATTTTTGCTTTTGATAAATTTAGATCATATCTTATGGGAGAAAAAACTATTGTTTATACTGATCATGCTGCTATTAGATATCTTTTTTCAAAGAAAGATGAAAAGCCTAGACTAATTCGTTGGATTCTTCTTTTGCAGGAATTTGATATAGAAATTAAGGATAAGAAGGGAGCTAAAAATTTAGTTATTGATCACCTATCGGGAATGAAACAATTGGAGGATGATGATGCTTAACCAACTATCAATAAATACTTCCCCGATGAACAACTTTTTGTGATATCTAATTCTATTTCTTCTCCTTAGTTTGCTAATTATACAAATTATTTGGTATGTAAAATACTCCCAAGTAATTTAACTTATTAATAGAAAAAGAAGTTTTTGCATGATGTATGATATTATTTTTGGGATGATCCATATTTATATAAATATTGCTATGACCAAAATGATTAGAAGATGTGTGAATGAGGATGAAATTCATAGTGTATTGAATCATTATCATGCTTTAGAATGTGGGAGTTATTTTGGATCTTCTAGGGCAGTTGCTAAAGTGCTTTAATGTGGATTCTATTGGCCTACATTGTTTAAGCATGCCCATAAATTTATGTCTAGCTATGATAAATGTCAAAGAATGGGTAATAAATTTTTCCTGGCTAGTTAAAGTCTAGATGGTCAGGCCCTTTTACAATTTCTAAGATTTTTTCTCATGGTGCAGTGGAACTTCAAAGCCATGATAGTAAATTTAAAGTTAATGGGCATCGCCTTAAACCATATAATGAAAATGGATTTGAGTCATTCAAATCCATTACTTTACTCTCTTGATGCAAATAGCTAAAATAGTCAAGCTAATGACTATAACCAAGCTCTTCTTAGGAGGCAACCCAAGTGATTTTCTTTGAGTTTATTTTATTTTTAGTTAGATTATAGTTTAACAAATTTTTAACATTGTAATTTTTTTTATGATATTTAATGTTTTTACTTTTATTGTTAAGCAAATAGCAACAATGGGGGAAGAAAAGACAAGAAGGGTGAGCTTAGAAAGAGTTAATTATATAAAAAGAACTACCGAGGTCCTATCACGATCACGCCAGACCGCGCGATCGTGAGAAAAGGAGGACCTCAGGTCCTCATCTCGAGCAGCGCGCTCACACTATGAGTGAACCATCTAGCCTCTGTTACGATAGAGCTAGACCGTGCGATAGCGATGGGCCAATTAAAAATAAAATAAAATAAAATTGTGAGCTGCTATCACGATCGTGCCAACCCGCGCGATCGTGATAGGCCAGTTGCTCGCAAAATGCACAGTAGGGGACAAAAAAAATTTAAAACCCAATAGCCACCCAAACCGCTTTCCTCTCTCCTCACTTATTCTTCTTATTCTTCTCTCTAAAATTCCCAATTTCTCTCAAAATCCCTAATCATAAAACCTAAAAAAATTCTCTCAAATTTCTTCCATAATCACACAAATCCTTACTAAATACACCATACCCATTACTCAATTCACTAAATCATGGAATCAAGAGTAAAATGCATTGCAAGGAAATCATCATAAGGAAAGGAAAGGAGAAGGCTTCAAGTTCTTCAAAGGATGAGGTAGATCTATCTTCTCAATTTAATGCTTCTTTTCCTATATATAATGAACACGAAGGTGTGAAATTCTTATCCTTATGTTTAAGAGAAATTTCTCCTTGTAGATATTATAGCCATGGCTTGTTTGAACACTTGGGTATTGATGCTAGGATGAAGCAATTGTATGCTAGACTAGATTAGGAAAAATTGGTAGGGAATGCATATGATACTTATAGAGAACTCACTCTTGAATTATTTACAACTCTTAAAATGTTAAAATCTAAATATAAGAATTTAGAGTGTAGAACATTTGGTATGGATTATATGATTGATCATGATGTTATGTTCAAGGCTTTAGGCTTGCCTAAAGGAGATGCTTTTACTCATTCTAACGAATTTAACATTGATAAATTTTCGAACACAATAGCTAATTTTAATTTGTTTAACATTAGGAATGCACCTAACAGATTAATTCGTAATTGTGAATACTCGAATTTTGAGGCTCGGAAAGCCGATTTTCTCAGACTGCAGATGACCGGGCCAGACCGGGGGTCCACGGTAAAAGTTCACCGAAAGTATGTCTTCATGGTACTTGAAATGTCTGGAATGATGCAAGGATCACGGATATGGTCTCAGAATAATTTTTGAAAGCATGTGGCTCCCGAAAAATCAGTTTGAGCGAAAATCGTGCAAGCCGACGGACAAATTTGGGGCCAGAAGAGCCGGGACCGGCGGCTCAGCCGCCGTGGCACCGGCGGCCGAGCCGCCACTGCTTTTTGCTTTTTTTCGTCTTTTCGGCTGGTCGCATTCCCAGCTACTCGGCCGCCGTGACTGGCGGCCCAGCCGCCGTCCAGCCCAATTTTGTCTATAAAAAGCCTCCAAATTTTCAGAACAAAGGTTGGCTTTTGGCATCCCGGGACCTCGTGCTGTCGAATTCTTTATTTTCACATGCTTAAGAACTTCTAACCTTGTGTTACAGGAAGCAAGGATCATATTCCAAGAAAACAAGATCTGAAACTTAGAAGTGGAAAAATTGTAAACAAGGTAATATCCTAATTCATCATTTGTCAATTCGAGCATATCTTAAGCATTCCACCTTCTTCTTAATTTCTTTTTGGTCAAAGACCTAATCTTTTTAGGTCTGAGGCCTAGTTAACTAATCAACTAATATCTCGGCATTAAGCCATGAATCAATTAATCTTTTTGGCATGAAGCCTAAATTGCATACTTTTTGGTACCAAGTACTCAAATTTCATTAAATTTAGCACTAAGTGCTCAAAATCTCACAATTTTGGCAAAAAGCCCGACAATGCACGAAGCATACACACACATGCATAATGCATCATTGCCTTTAAATAGGCTTTTTCGAACTACATGGGCTTTGATCTCTCATAAAAATGAGAGTATGTAGGCATATTTGGGATTCACCCCAAATAGCAAGTCCACAATTTACTAACAATCTGTTTGTTTTCTTTCCTTCATCCCTTTTAAGATTTATTTCTTTTATTGGCAAGTTAGTCGAATGCATGACATAGTCCCCGAATCCTCCTTGGGTTCGCAAATTAGAAACCTTTACATTGGACGCGTTATTGGAGTCAAACAAGGGTTTTCTTAGTTTTTCCCTTCGAACAAAATAAACTGAGTGGCGACTCCCAACAACAAGTGAACGTTCCTCCGAATCCTTTTCGGGTAGAAAACCGAGGTTCACAATTTGGCGACTCCATTGGGGACCATAAAAATGATTTATGGGATTCTAGTAGACTACTATTGTTTATTTGATTAACTTGCCCTTCTTTAGGGTATTTTTATTTATTTTGCAGGGTACCTTAGCAATGGTTGTCCTTTCTTTAAGGACATTAGAATTGAAAATTGACTAAAAGAATCTTTCTGGGGACCATAAAAAAATAATAATAAAATAAAAAAAATAAAAAAAATAATTTATGGGATCCTAGTAGACTATTATTATTCATTTAACTGATTTGCCCTTCTTTAGGGTACTTTTATTCATTTTGCAGGGTACCTTAGCAATATATATCCCCTCCTTGGGGATACTGGATTGAAAATTGACAAAAGGAATCTTTTTCCTTTAATGGACCCCTTGTTTGATTAATTGTGAATTTATTTTGTCATTCAGAGAATCTTTTTCTCTTGCATTATATGGGGGAATCCTTTTCCTCCATTGCATAAAAAAAATTGTTTTCAAATGAATTTCTTCTCTTTCTATTCAAAATTCTGAGTCTGGATAGCAAGTAGCTCTGACCGGCAGGTCTCCTTATGCCGGCGGACAGCCAAAGCGTCCTCCCTGTTGTCGCAAACCATTCCAATCCTTTTGGAGTGGCCCATGAGTAATCGTACTATTGGACCCACGCGAAACTCCTTGTTTCACATGTGGTTAGATATATCTTACTCAAGACTCAAAGGTCCCTATTATGAGCTAATTCTCTATTTTTCATGAATAATAGAACCTTCCCTTAGGTTGTATGTACCCAATGATAGTGCCGCATTCCATTAAAATGAATTATGATGTGATGAGGTGCATTCATGCAACATGACAACATTATTTTGGGGGAAAATCTTTTGGGGAAAACTTTTGATGTATATAAGTGGACCAAGAGTTTTTCCTATCCTACACACTACCCTTATCTCTTGCCCTTAACCTTTTCAGGTATCCACTATCCGTGTGCCTTCACCCACACAAGCTACACCAACTCCAACTGTGCAATCACCCACAAGTCCTGCTACCCCAATTTCACCAACTGCTCCAATTACTGAAATGGCTACTATTGAACAGATTAAGGCCTTGCTAGATGGACAGGTTAAGGAAATTGAAGCTAGGATGCAAGAGAGAATTGATGAAGCTTTGGCTGCCCAAAGGGTAGCCATCCTGGCTGAATTGGGAGGGGCACCAAAGACGGCCTCTACTCCTGGAAATTTAGGAAAGGAACCCATTGTGGGGCAAACTAGTACCCCCATGACTGCTCAGAACAATACCCTTGTCATCAATTTGGAGGATCCACCCTCTAAGAATGAAACTGATGAACTGAAAAAGAAACTTGAATTGCTTGAAAGGTCAATCACTGCCATGAAAACTCATAAAGAGGTGGTAGACATGGATTCCTTATCCTTGTTTCCCCAAGCTAGATTGCCTCCAAAATTCAAGATGCCTGGGATGGACAGATTTGATGGGACCACTTGCCCTAAAACCCATTTGAAGATGTATGTGGGGGCCTTGAGCCCTTGGGGTTTAAATGATGAGCTCTTTGCTCAACTCTTTCAACAATCCTTGACTGGGGCTGCCCTAAAATGGTTTGTAAGCCTGGACCGTGCTAAGATTAAGACCTGGGAAGACATCTGCAATGCATTTAACACTCAATACCACTACAATATTGAGGTGGATGTCACTAGAAGAGAACTTGAGACTACCAAACAAAACAACAATGAACCCTTCTCCTTGTTCCTTATGAGGTGGAGGGCAAAAGCCACCCAAATGATCAATCGCCCTTCAGAATAGGAGCAGATTGATATTATAATCAGGAATTTAAGGCCTACATATCAAGCTCAACTGCAAACCCAATACCTACCTACTTTCAAATCGCTCATTGCGACTGCAACTAAGGTAGAAGACTTGATACAATTGGGTAAAATAGTAGATGAGGGAGCTACTTCGAAGTATAGGAAACAAGGCCAAGCTACTTCCTCAAGCAAGGTCAATGAAGTGGCCATTATTGCCCCTGCGAATCCTTTACGTGTGGGCAATCTTGGGCAGAGAAATCAGCCAAGAAGGCAATATACCAACCTTGGGGTGCCCCTTCATCTAGTGTTTAAAAAGGCCGTGGAAGGGAAGTATTTGAAGCCTTTGGACCCAAGGCCACCTCCAAACCATTACCCTCCAGTTATAAGGCTAATGAGTATTGTGAATACCACCAAGGAAAAGGGCATAGAACAGATGCTTGCTGGACTCTGAAAAATCGCATCCAGGATTTGGTGGATAGGGGTGACATCATTCCTCTCAGGAGTCAACCGAACATTAATACTAACCCTTTGCCTAATCATTCCATCCACGCCATCACTGTGGAAGAAGAGCTGTTTGATCCTTTCAAATTTCTCTTAGAAATGAATGAAGTGTGTGTGTTCGACGCTTTGACAGAAAGCGGAAGGCAATATCAGCCACTCGACTTGGGAAAAGCCCCTACAACCTCAAATCACCCCCATAAGAAGACACCAGAGCCAAAAGAAGACCCTGTCCTCTCTCAGCTTAAGCAAACTCAAGCTAGGGTGTCAATTTGGGAGCTCCTTGCTTCCTCATTCCCACACCGTCAGGCTCTCAGTGAAGCTTTAAGTCAACTTGATACATCAGTGGACACAAGCCCAGAAGCTTTGGTGGCCACTTTGACTCAATCAACCAAGGCATTGAGTATCCGATTTTCTGATTCAGACCTACCAGAAGATGGCAGTAAACACAATGATGCTCTATACATCACCATACAAACTGGGGGAAAGACTGTGCCCATGGTTCTCATTGATAATGGGTCAGCCTTAAATGTATGTCCCTTGAAGGTAGCAAGCTGTCTGGGGTTGGAGGCTACAGATCTTACACCTTCTGATCAGATTGTTAGAGCATATGATAACACTCGAAGAGAAATTTTGGGTGTTGCCACTCTGGAAATTGCTATTGGGCCGGTGAAAATGAGAGTGCCCTTCCAAGTCATTGATGTACCCGCGAGCTTTAATCTCCTCCTTGGAAGGCCGTGGATTCATCAGAATAATGCTGTCCCTTCTTCATTACATCAAAAACTTAAGTTCCCTTTTGAAGGAAAAATCATCACTATCAAAGGTGACACCTGTGAAATCAACAAGAGAACCATGGATCAGTCTCTCTTTGAGGTTGTTCTTGGCGAAACCGCCATGACCTTGACTGGTTTCCATTATGATACAGTCCAATGCATTGAAGGAGAAAAACCCAAAGGACCATTTATCTTATATGATTTTGGGGAGGTCCAAATCAATTGCCTGGTGGGAATGATGCTAAGGATAGGTCTGCTGCCCGGAGTGGAAATGATAAAGTCTGGGAGGGAAACACCCGTAGTGCGGCCATGGGAAGAACCTGAGAATAAGGGAACTTTTGGCCTGGGGTACAAACCCACAGATGAGGAGATAGAAGAGTTTGAGCATGGAAGGAAGAAAAAGAAGAATTGGGGGGCAAGAAGCCTCAAAATGCGCCCTTATTTTAGAACTCTGAATGGTCACTTCTGCAAACCTGGAAAAGCAGTTCCTTACTGTGGTTTTCAGGAACCATTCTATTCTCCTATGACTGGAAAGAAGCTACCGGGTTTTGAGATGTTCGATGATGTTTTAGCCATAAAAGAAGAAGAGCCAGAACCTATAGCTGACCCACAAATGGAAGATTTTATGCGGCCTAGTCTCTTTGATGAGGTTGCTATGATAACCAATTTTGAAGACAAAAGGGACTTCACAAAGCTGATCAAGACCACAGATGGACCACTGATGAACTGGTATGCCAAGGAGGGACAAGCTGCTGTAGTCAAATCTAGTCCTGTGTCACACCCTAAACCTGAGTCTTGTACTGAGTCAAATTCTGAGTCAAACACTGAGTCAGAGTCTAGTTCTGAGTCTTTCTTAGCTTCAGGAATAGAAAACCCTAATGTTGAATATGATGTAACTCTGGGGGATGACTCCGCCATTATTAATTAAACTGTTCAAGTTCTTGGTTACCCTGTGTCTTTTGCTTTCCAAGTATTATCTAGCAAAAATGAAATAGATGAAATAAAAGAAATAAATGAAAAAATAATGATTGGCAAATAAAATGAACATACATACATTGCATATGATTGTGTGAATAAGGAACAGGTTGTTGAGTGCATCAGAAGATATGTCGACTGCTTCATGTGGAAGGCAAGTGATGTCACGGGAATAGACCCAGCCATAGCAGTTCATAAGATTCCACTATACCCAGATGCGAAGCCGGTTAAGCAAAAATTGAGAAGAATGAAGCATGAATGGTCTTTGAAAATTAAAGAGGAGGTTGCCAAGCAACTGGACAATAAGTTCATAGAACTAATTGCCTACCCTTCCTGGTTAGCAAACATCGTGCCAGTCCCGAAGAAAGATGGAAAGGTCAGGATGTGTGTTGACTATAGAGATTTGAATAAGGCCTGTCCCAAGGACAATTTTCCACTACCACACATCGATTTGCTGATAGACAGGATGGCTGGGCATATGATGGTTTCCATGACTGACCTCGCGGTTGGGTACAATCAGATCCTAGTGCACCCACCAGACAAAGAGAAGACAGCTTTCACTGCAGAATGGGGCACTTTTTGCTACAGGGTTATGCCTTTTGGGTTGATAAATGCAGGGGCTACCTACCAAAGGATGGCGACAACAGTCTTTCATGACATGATTCACAAAGAAGTAGAAGTGTATGTTGATGATATGATTGTTAAGTCAAAATCTCCAAAAGAACACGTTGAAGCACTTGAGAAGTTCTTCCTTAGACTTCGCAAGTACAATTTGAAGCTTAATCTTACAAAGTGCCTATTTGGAGCAACATTAGGCTTATTTTTGGGGTATTTGGTCAGCAAGAGAGGAATAGAAGTTGATCCAGCAAAGTCAAAGGCTATTTTGAAAATGCCTCCGCCAAGAACAGAAAAAGAGATCCAAGGCTTGCTAGGTAGATTACAGTATATCGGTCGATTCATATCGCAATTGGCAGAGACTTGTGGTCCAATCTTTAAGCTACTAAGGAAAGGTGCTTCACAAGAATGGAATGAAGACTGCCAAAAGGCCTTCGACAAGATCAAAGAATACTTGTTAAGTCCGCCAATTCTACAACCTCCCAGAATGGGAAAGCCTCTGCTCTTGTATTTGTCTGTAACAGATGAAGCCATGGGTGCAATGCTAGCTCAAGAAGCCGAAAGTACAAAGGTGGAAAATGCAATTTACTACCTCAGCAAAAGGATGCTGGACTATGAGTTAAAGTATAACAAGATTGAGAAGTTGTGTTTAGCATTGTATTGGGCTTGCACAAAGTTACAACACTACTTGTCTTCTTACACTACTTGTGTCATTGCAGAACAGAGTCCCTTGAAATTCCTTATGGAGTGGCCTGTTTTGGACAGCAAAATGGCAAAGTGGGTGTCAACATTGGCAGCCTTTGACTTAAAATTCATTCAAAGGAAAGCTATGAAATGTGGCGCAATAGCTGACCAATTAGCAGAATTACCCGTAAAAGACGAGATGCGAGAAATGGGTTTCCCTGACGAAGACCTCTTGAATGTGGAAAGAAGTGTTTGGGAGATGTATTTTGATGGGGCATCCAATTATCATGGAAATGGAATTGGGATTGTGTTCAAAACTCCTTGTGGAGAATACATTCCTTTTGCAGTTAAACTTGACTTTAGCTGCACTAACAATGAAGCGGAATACGAAGCTTGCATCAATGGGCTTGAAGCCGCTCTGGAATTGGGGATTAACAACCTAAAGGTCTACGGTGATTCTGTTTTAATAGTATCACAAGCTTTAAGGAAATGGAAGATAAGAGAAGAGCGTTTGGTTCCTTACCTACAACGCCTTGATCATTTGGCACAACAATTCGATGATCTGTCCTTCGAATATCTCCCAAGAGCAAAGAATCAGTTTGCTGATGCCCTGGCTACTTTAGCTTCCATGATCAATATCAAGGAGGGGAAAGCCATTCGTCCATTGAAAGTTCAACTTCAGAAGCAACCTGCCCACGTAATGCATTTGGCCGATGGTAAACCATGGTTTTGGGATATCAACAGTTATCTCAAGGATGGAAGTTATCCGGAGGGATCATCAAGGGTTGATCAGAGAGCAATAAGGTGGCTAGCCACAGGTTACATTCTTAATGGAGATATTCTCTACAAAAGAAGTTGGAATGGAATGCACCTAAGGTGTGTGAATGAAGCAGAGGCTAAGCGGATAATGGAAATGGTACATGGTTGCGAATCAGGACCACATATGTACGGGATCGCCTTGTCTCGAAAAATAGCCAATCTAGGATATTATTGGTCCACCATGAATGCAGACTGTGTAGCATTTGTGCAAGGATGTTATCAGTGCCAAATATTTGCTAAGCTACAGAAGCAACCTCCTGTTGCCCTGAATCCAATCACTTCTCCATGGCCCTTCGCTACTTGGGGAATAGATATAATTGGCAAAATACATCCAAAAGCCTCGAATGGACATCAGTTTATCTTGGTAGTGTTGGATTACTTCACAAAGTGGGTTGAAGCAGCTTCCTATGCAGAATTAGACGCCAAAAAGGCAGCACAGTTTGTCCAAACCAACATCCTTTGTCGGTACGGAACGCCATTTGAGATTATCACTGATAATGGAACTCATTTCCAAGCAGAATTTGCTAAGCTCTTGAAGGATAAGAATGTCCAGCATCATAAGTCCTCTCCTTATAGACCTCAAACAAATGGAGCTGTAGAAGCAGCGAACAAGTCTATAAAGGTGATCATACAAAAAATGATCAAGGAACATAGGCGTTGGCATGAGAAGTTACCGCTGGCTTTGTAGGGATATAGAACATCAATTAGAACTCCTACTGGGGCAACCCCATATTCCCTGGTGTACGGAATGGAAGCAGTACTCCCCATTGAACTGGAAGTTCAATCGGCGAGGATAATTCAAGAAAGTCAGATAAATGAAGCTGAATGGATCAGCAATTATCATCATCAGTTGTTGGGTTTGGATGAAAAAAGACTTCAAGCTCTACATCGGATTCAAGGGTATCAGAGGCGAATGGCCAGACATTTCAACAAAAAGGTCAAAGATCGAAAGTTGGAAGAAGGTTGTTTGGTTCTGAAAGAGATCAGAACACCTATTACAGATCCTCGTGGGAAGTTTCATCCTCATTGGGCGGGACCCTACATTTTAAAGAAAATACTTTTCGGCGAAGCCGTCATCTTGTCTGATTTGGATGGTCTGGAGTTCACAAACCCATGCAATTTGGATCAGCTAAAGAAATATTATGTATAATCATGCATTGTGAGGAACTACAGTAGACCTGATTCTCGCAAACTAATTCGAGATATGTAGGCAGCTCTCCTTGAGCACGGTCTAAATTTTAATAAAAATCATTGATTCATTTTTCTTTTGCCAACGTAAAAAAAATAATAATAAATAAAAAAAAAGAAAAGAAAGAAAAATCCCGCTAAGTCGAAAATTCACAAAGGGCGGCTTAGGCAATAGTGGGGCCCGCTAAGTCGAAAACCTGCAAAGGGCGGCTTAGGCAAGAATGGGTAAGAGCTCGCTAAGTTGAAAATCCGAAAGGACGACTTAGGCAAAAATTAGAGCAAGTAAGCAAAGTAGATAATGCTTGGAAAGCAAATGAAATAGTCATTCATTCCAAAAAGAGTCATTCATTACAAAAAGAGTCATTCATTCCATGAAAAGAGTCAAACCATAGGTCCTAAACATCCAAGGAACCAAAAAGGTACAAAAAAAAAAAACAGACAATAGAGTCAACCCTAGGATCTAAATCCTACGTCTCCTTCATGGGGCAGAGTCTTCGGTATCTTCTTTAGTTCCGGAACTCTCTACAACATCTATCTTCCTCTCGTTAAGAGGAACCACATCCTCTCCCTCCAACTCCTGCAACAATGCATGCCTCCTTGGCTTTTCAATTGGCCAAACTTCAGCTATAAACCAAGCTCTGTACTCTGGAGTAGGCTCGACAAGGGAAGGTTCTGCAAAAGGTCTGATCATCTGATGGTTCCTAACCCAAGTTTGAAGAGCAGCTTGAGTAACTCCGGGCATAATAGGGGCAGCAACAGTAAGCCCAACAGGAAGAGGAACCCTCTGATTAATCCCCATCTGCCTAATCATGGGGCAAAGCTTTAAATCTCCAAAACTAGGGTCACAGTTGAAAAGAAACCCAGCTAACAGGCAGAAAATAAAAGCTCGCATCCTATGCTTCAGTTGAATCTCATCTTCAAAATTAGCAGTCAGGAATGCATCAATCAAAGGGAGCAGCATCGCCTTATACAAGCATCAATCAAATGAATCTGATACAAGCATGCAAGAAATCCCAATCTATAGCTACGCCTCTAAGAGTAGCAACAACTTTCAATCCATATCTTCCCATATTGATCCTTTCAACCTTTTGAAGACTCTTGGTCCAGTTGTGCATGCAATGGTTGTAAAGAAGCAAATAAATACCTTTATGAAAATAAAAGGGGACATCATGCATACATATGTACTGTTTGTGCTAAACAAAAGTGCAGGTACAGAAAAGTCAGAATACAATCAGAGAAAAATCAGAAGTGTTGCAAGCAATCCAGAAATGCCAAAAGGCGGGTCTTTTACCCCTCACTCAAAATTCGCTCTTCAGACGACCACTGGGCCCCATAAATCATTTTTTTGGACCCCAGTGGGGGGCAATTGTGAATACTCAAATTTTGAGGCTCGGAAAGCCGATTTTCTCAGACTGCAGATGACCGGGCCGGACCGGGGATACACGGTAAAAGTTCATCGAAAGTATGTCTTCATGGTACTTGAAATGTCCGGAACGACGCAAGGATCACGGATATGGTCTCAGAATAATTTTTGAAAGCCTGTGGCTCCCGAAAAATCAGTTTGAGCGAAAATTGTGCAAGCCGACGGACAAATTTGGGGCCAGAAGCGTCGGGACAGGCGGCTCAGCAGCCGTGGCACCGGCGGGCTGGCCGCAGAGACCCCGGCGGGCGAGCCGCCACTGCTTTTTGCTTTTTTTTGTCTTTTCGGCTGGTCGCATTCCCAGCGGCTCGCCCGCCGTGACTGGCGGCCCAGCCGCCGTCCAGCCCGATTTTGTCTATAAAAAGCCTCCAAATTTTCAGAACAAAGGTTGGCTTTTGGCATCTCGGGACCTTGTGCTGTCGAATTCTTTATTTTCACATGCTTAAGAACTTCTGACCTTGTGTTACAGGAAGCAAGGATCATATTCCAAGAAAACAAGATCTGGAACTTAGAAGTGGAAAAATTATAAACAAGGTAATATCCTAATTCATCATTTGTCAATTCAAGCATATCTTAAGCATTCCACCTTCTTCTTAATTTCTTTTTGGTCAAAGACCTAATCTTTTTAGGTCTAAGGCCTAGTTAACTAATCAACCAATATCTCGACATTAAGCCATGAATCAATTAATCTTTTTGGCATGAAGCCTAAATTGCATACTTTTTGGTACCAAGTACCCAAATTTCATTAAATTTAGCACTAAGTGCTCAAAATCTCACAATTTTGGCAAAAAGCCCGACAATGCACGAAGCATACACACACATGCATAATGCATCATTGCCTTTAAATAGGCTTTTCCGAACTACATGGGCTTTGATCTCTCATAAAAATGAGAGTATGTAGGCATATTTGGGATTCACCCCAAATAGCAAGTCCACAATTTACTAACAATCTATTTGTTTTCTTTCCTTCATCCCTTTTAAGATTTATTTCTTTTATTGGCAAGTTAGTCGAATGCATGACATAGTCCCCGAATCCTCCTTGGGTTCGCAGATTAGAAACCTTTACATTGGACGCGTTATTGGAGTCAAACAAGGGTTTTCTTAGTTTTTCCCTTCGAACAAAATAAACTGAGTGGCGACTCCCAACAACAAGTGAACGTTCCTCCGAATCCTTTTCGGGTAGAAAACCGAGGTTCACAGTAATCATAGCTTGTAATTATTGCATAAACTCATGCGTCATATTATTTTTGGAAAAAAGGAGAGTAATACAGTATCAACTCAATAATTAATTATATTGTATTATGTGCATAAAAGTAAGAAAGTCTCCATAACATATCATATTTTTCAGAGTTTGATGTTTATTGCTCAACACCTTAAGAGCACCATTACATTGGGAAATATTGTTACTGGATTAGCATTATATTTTGATATTTTTTTATCCTAATAACACTATAATGGAGTGCATTAGTGGGGAGTCTTATTCATATGAAACATTATGCCGTGTTGAGATTTTGGATGCAAGCAATAGATTGAGGGATCCCACAACAAGAAAGTGCTACAAGAACCCATTCAAGGAGGTTCTAGTAGCACTACACTGAATGTCCAATCAATGGAAGAGGAAAGTGATTAAGACAAGAGTGATGATATTGACAATGAAGAACAAGAATGGCGACAAGTTCTTAAGCAAATCGATTCAATGGACGAAATGAACAAACAGTTGAGCTCGAAGTTGAATGTTATGGAGGAGCAGCAGAGGACAATGGGAGACCAATTGGGGTCCATGAATAAAAAAATTGTCAACATGGAGAGGAGCCAGACGTATCATAATTACAAATTAATGAAGTATATAGAGCTTTTGAGTTTGTCTATCCCTTCTTCGACGCCATCACCTCCACCATCACCATAAAAGAGGGAAACTTTCATCCTTTACCTTTTCTTCATCATTTTTTCTTTTTCTTGTTATTTATATTTTATCTTATTTATGGTAGATTATTTTTCATTTGGGACAATGAAAAAATTAAGTGTGGGAGGAGAGTAGTCAGTTTATGTTGCTATTTTGTTTGATTTTTTTATTTCTATTTAGTTGTATGAATTTTGTTTCACTTATAAAAATAAAAAATATATATATAGTAAAATAAAAAAGGGATTTTTTTATGTAATTATTTTTTGTTAGGTGTTTAGAAGTTTTAGTTTTTCTAGGATTAGAGTATGCTTTTAGTCTTTTGCTTTGAATTGAATTCCTAGTCCTAGTAAACTAAGATTTTATTAGTTGTAATAGTAATAAGAGTTTAAGTAAAATTTCCTTAGATGAATGGCATTAGGATTAGTCCTTATTTCTTCTCTATATAAGGCTGAGTACTTATCAAGTTGAAATCATAATTAAAGAAGCTTTAGAATAGAGAAAGATGAACAATAAAGAAAGTACATACACTTGGGGTTGGAAACATGAAGATAGTATTTGGGATCCAGCTTCATCTTATGTTAATCCACCCGTAGAGACGCTTGAACAATTCACTGCATTCTATATTTTTAGGCGTGCTTATCCCAATCCTAATGAATACACTATGAATCTTGAAGAGATAGTGGAGAGGGAAAATTTGGAGAAAGATATTGAAAAAGCTAGATCACAAATTGATTTAGTGGTTTTGGATGATACTTCAAGTGATGATAATGAACCCAAGCCATTACCAATTAAGAGGAAGAGAGGTAGGCCATCAAAAGTGGAGAAGAAAAGAAGAGGAAGACCTCCTAAGATCCCTAAGAAATAGTTGTTTAATATAGTAAACATTAATAATGAAGAGAGAGATGCTTAGAAGATTCTAGTTAACTCTTGTTAATAGTCTACTTTACATTAGATTTGGTTACATTGTTTTTGGTTTTTATTGTCATTTAATTTCAGTTCTTTTATTTGTACTAGATTTAAATTTCAGTTTTAATAAATATTAGGATTTGTTTTATGCCTTCTTGGCAATATATTTGGTTACTTTGATCCATACTTGTGATTTACTTGTTATTAAGTGTGTTAATTGTTGTTATTTTAGATTCCAACATGATAATTGAACTCATTTAGCTAGATTGAAATAAAATTTCTTATTTTCAATTTAACGCATGGAATAGAAGAGGTTATGATCTTGAAAAACTTTGCAAATTGAGAATAATTTTTTGTTAAGAAAAAGTTATAATTGTTTATATAATAGTCTTTTAAGTTCATTATGATGACATGGATTCTTAAGTTAGTATGTATCACTAAGTAAGCAATTGTTTAAATTATATGAGGATATGATATGAAAATTATGCACAATAATAATAATAATAATAATAATAATAATAATAATAATAATAATAATAATAATAATAATAATAATAATAATAATAATAATAATAATAATAATTCTTTGCGAGATGGAACGCAAAACGCACTCGCATTAGATATTAAAGGTGAAATGGAGCATAAAATAAATTCACCATGTAACACCCTTATATTTTATATACATATAATATATACACCCAGTATATATAAAATATACATATAGAATACAAGAATGTCATAGTTTTCGTCATTACAAATTTTCTATAATTTCAAAAAAATTATTTTATACCATAAAATGTACTTTAATAATTATAAATAAATATTCACTAATAGCTTAAATTACTAAAAACACATATTTTAGAGAAAAAGATTTAGAAAAAATTCACCAGTGTTTTATCTGAGATTTAAGTAATCCCAAAATTCAAACATACAAAACCTGCACTAAAAGTTCATACTCCTAAAACATATTGACTCATTCACATCTCTAAATAAATATTTTCATAATCCAACATCAATGGCATCACATGTTCAGTTCATTACATATATGGTGTTCCGAAGATTTACATTACTTAACTTATGCTAATCTCAAAACAAATTAATAAGATCCATAATGTATACAAAACATAATATGTTTATTAAAACAAATAAACATTTAAATGTTATGCAATGGCCTCTGGTCTGGTAGCAACCAGATAAACTTCAAGAATTATCCAAAGACTCAAGATTTAGTTAGATCAATTAGAGTTATCCGTCTCTATCTTGTCACCTGCGCGATGGACAAGTTGCACTAAACTTTTTGCTTAGTAGTACATACTTTGATAATAGTGAAAATTTAAAAACAATAATATAAAATGCTTTTCTTTTGTAAATCACAATATGGCATGAAACTACACTTTAAATCTTATGCATTTTTTCATCTTAAACCATCGCATATGACATTCACATGTATTGGACCCAAATGACCTTATATAATATTTAAATTTCAGAGATATTGCTTTAGACCAACTTTTAACACCAGTGTCTGGCCCGAAAGCAAATAATAGTGACGTGTAGTGTCTGGCCTGAAGGCAATATAATAGTGATGCCTAGCATCTGGCTGGCCCGAAGGCAAATAATTGGTATACAGTATAACCAAACACAATACTCTGAAAATTGATATTACATAAGGTTTCACACATAACACAAATAATTTCATATTTTTCTCATACTTTGGCAATTATGCCAATTTCCATTCGTTCTATACTTTTTTTCATCTTTTCTCATTATTTCCACACATTTTCATCAATTTACTTTCCACATCCCTAGTATGGCCAAATTATGCCTACATTTGGCATAATTACACATTTTTGACAAATACATTATTAAATGCTTTTAGCCAAACTAGAAAACTTGAAGAATTGAAGTAAAATGGAAGAAAAAATTTCTCCTTTGGACCTTGGCAAAATCAGCACACTTAAAGAAATGATAAAGAAGATGACCATAAATGGTATTTTTAAATTCTTTCCTTTTAATTTATAGGCACGCATAGATATTAATTAATTAATTAATAATTAATAATTAATAATTTATTAAATCTTTCCCACCATCATCCACTATAATCTTTCCCACCATCATCCACTATCTAATTTATTATTATTATTATTATTATTATTATTATTATTATTATTATTATTATTATTATTATTATTATTATTATCAACTTTTGAATTTTTACCATTTTGTCCCCTTTTTTTACTATTTAACTTTTGTCTTTTTCTTTTTACCAATCAACTTTATATGTTATGTATACATGTTTTATATGTTATATATATTTTACATATACTTCACATATACCATTTTATATTTTTCCATCTTCCAACATCTTAATTAACCTTCTACACTATTTGTTTAATTCAATTTCAATTTTTTTCTTATTTTAGTAAAAAAATATGGATGTTACAACTCTCTTCCTCTTAAATAATTTCGTCCTCGAAATTATTCGTCACGATACATAATTAACCTCAACACTAATCTCAATTTTTTATAACATCTGTCTCATATAATCTATTTTAAAACCATAATTGTCACCTTTTTAAATCAAATATTCCTTACTCTCCCCCTTATGAGTTCCTTATTCACCTTTCAAAATTTCATTCTTATTTCCATACTTCAATTGTATCAACATAACATTGATAATCCATTCCACATTAAGTAATTATCTCATATATAAATAATTATATCAAACAAAAGAATTAACTATTAGCCACACTTGAAAATTTTTAATCCCACAGTATCACAAAAATCATGTATAAAGTTCTAGTCTCCTTTTATCTACTCACAAATGTAAACTTTTCTCTTAAACCCAAATGATTTTATTATCTTAAATTTAAGAATTATCAAATTACATCTTAAAAATTTAGATAACAATTATTAAAATTATCTCAAAATTGTATCTTTGTTTAATTATTTTCATTCTACTATCACAAATAAATTCTTATAATATTTCAAAATAACAGTAACTTCAATTTACAAATCAATAATTCTTATACATACTCCTTCCATTATAACTTAATTATTTTCTTTAAACATATAATTTGAACTCTTTTTGCATTCTTAAATATCTCTTCAACCTTTTAAATATCTTTTTGTTAGCACTCATAGTAACACAAGTTACTAAATTTTGATTTTCATTAGATTCCTTTACTAACAATAATTCCTTCTCCTTTAATCATTTATCAACATGATTTAGCTCATTCCATACTTTCTGTATTAGCTCAATTGACTATTTTAAATTCACAAATACTTTCATATATATATATATATATATATTATCAATTAGCTTAAATCACTTCATAGTATTGCTACTAGGTATACCATGTATATATATTATGCACATTTATATATATATACACGATTCATAATATCTAACTTCCATCATGAAATTATTTCTATTCTTCTCCTCTTGATTTTCTTTTTCTTCTTTTTCAATCCATTCTAAATTATTAATAGTTTATAATTCTATGCTTTAATAATATGTTCTTTTTCCCAATCTTAAAACAACCCAACAAATTTATAACAATATATCTACATTTCATTCAATTACATACTAATCTTTCTTACTCAAGTTCATCTTTTCAACTTCAATTCTCAATTGATAGTACTTATACTTTTTCTTCAATATATTTCAATATTTACAAACCATATCCACTTATCATCCATCCGTACCCTAACTATATATTTACTTTGATTCTTCACTTACTTTGGTCAATAATTTTTCTCAAGTTTCCTCATTTTTTTACCATAAAGTTTATTTACTTACTCTAGTATTTCCTTCTTCTTCTCAAATATGTAAACATACTTACTTCAACAACATAAATTAACAATTACTATCATCTTTGATTTTACTTTTGTTTCTTTTGAATCAAGATCCACCAATCACATTTCCATTATTTTATAGATAAATTGTCAAAGAACAATACCAAATACTTTACATTATACAATTCAAATCAAATTTTGTCCATTACATACACCCGTGTTAAGTTATATTACACATTCGTATAAAATAAATCCCTTATGCTTTAAATAAATTACTTCACCAACTCACAACACATCCATATTTCCACTATATGTACACCTATGTAAATCCAATTTTCACTACTTTCCTCCAAATTGATACTTATAAATTTTATACTCTTAATATGTATTCACTTAATACCACTTCAATTTTTTTTTCCTTTCATCTTTCAATACTCATAATTTTCATCAATCCTTAAACTCATATCCATACATAAATACATAACCAGTAATTTATATATTTATTAATTTATATTCCACCAAACATTTGTATATCTATACAAAACTTGCCCAAATAATTCATTAACCCACTACTGTAATCACATATAAACCAAACAGTTAATATCTAAGTCTCTCACTTACAATTAAATTCAAACCCCAAATTTTCATTTAATTACTCTTCCATTGCTCATGTAACATAAAAAACCATTTATGTATATTTATAATTTAATTGCTTATATTCATTTATAACTTAGAAAATACCCAATATGGATAATTGCTCATAATAAGAAATATTATTTAATTTTGATTTACTCATAGTAAATCTTAACTTCACCAATACTATAAGTTACTTTAATAAATCCTCTATATTCATTCATAATAAATGAAATTATTTCATAAACTAATTCTTCCATTTATTCTAATGTCGAACCCCCTTTTTTTTTTTGAAGCACTAATATTAAACCCTTAGTTCTAATTTATTAAGAACTCCATATTTCTTCATCATACATCTACAAATTCATATATATATTTTAATAATTTTCTTCATTCATTTGCTATATAAAATTAAATGTGGTACCCAATTTTACAAATCTGCTCGACTTCCTAATTTCATGATAATCTCCATTTTCAACTTTTCATTCTTCATTAAATCTTCAGTAGAGACTATAACCTCTTAACCATGTTCACTAGTCACATATATGAACTTAGATTTATAATTTTAGATTTTTCTAAATTGATTTTCTGTATTAAAAAAATTAAATTCTCTAAACCCACAGATTATGTTTCTTCAGCAACTTCTCTATCAATACTTATTTATCCATTTTTTTTTCAGGTACCAAACCTTAATAGAAATTTATGACATTTTAACTATATGTCCCAAGAATACATATGATCTTGTATATACATTTTTGAGATTTTTCTGGGTTCATTTGGTATAGTTTTTAAATACCTTTCTCAACTTCTACTGATTTTGAATTGTTGAAACAACTCCGATAATTTTATCTTCTTCTATTTTTCTTAAATAGTAAATCATCTCTAAGAATTATGAAATTTTAAACATAAAATAGTAACACATAGTTAAATGTTCACTTAAAATTCCAAGCCCAATTATTATCACCAGATCAATATAAAAATTTGGACAAAGTCTGTTCGCAGAATATGAACAAAATTTCCAACAACCTTCATGATCATCATATCTTTACTAATTCCATCCACTTAAAATCAAATGCATAATATTTAACATACCTAAACTCAATTTAAATTCATTCTAAACTTTCATAACTTAATCAACCAAATACTATTCAACTCCCTTACATTTAATCCTTACCAAATTACATACCAGTCTTTCTTATTTTCAATTTTCATTCAACAGTACTTTTCATTCTCTTTTCCTCCAATCTCTTACTTATATATGTCTTAACTATATAATAATATTATCATTATCACCTTAAAATTTAGACATAACTCATTTAATTCATCATCTCATATATATAATAGCTATTTAATTTCATACAAAATTTCTTCCACAATCTTATAATTCAATTCAATTTCTTTATTCCTAGATTTGATTTAATAACTTATACCCTAAACAATTTTCATGTATTACAACAATAATTTACTTGAAAGAAAAAAATTCAATCATCTTCTACACAAATCACATCATAATTAGTTTCTTCAAGATTAATCATATTTTATCAAAACTCTACTTCTTTTAAATTATCAATTGAATTAATAAACTTTTCCAGCTTCTTCGTTACATACTCTCAATCTAAACTTTACTTTGTGTTCACTTGAAGCATCACTCACCCCTTATTACTATTGTCACATCAAAGACCAGTTCAGATGCCAATGCATATGTATGTATTACACTTTTAAAATCATATTTAGAATTTCCTTTCTCACTCTTAAAAATTCACCTAGGCCGAGAGCCTCAACCTAGGCTCTGATACCAAAATAAATATAACATTCTTATACCATGTATAAGTATAATATATACACCTGGTATATGTAAAATACTCATATAGAATACAAGAATGTCATAGTTTTCATCATTATAAAATTTTTATAATTTCAAGAAAACTATTTTATACCATAAAATGTACTTTAATAATTATATATAAATATTCATTAATAGTTTAAATTACTAAAAACACATATTTTAGAGAAAAATCTCTGAGAAAAATTCGCCACAGTTTTATCTAAAATTTAAATAATCCTGAAATTCAAACATACATAACCTGCACTAAAAGTTCACACTCCTAAAACATATTGACACATTCACAGCTCTAAATAAATATTTCCATAATCCAACATCAATGGTATCACATGTTCATTTCATTACAGATGGTGTTTTGAAGATTCACATTACTTAACTTATCCTAATCTCATAACAATTTCATAAGATCCACAATATATACAAAACGTAATATGTTTATTAAAACAAATAAACATCTACATGTTATGCAATGGCCTATGGTCCGGTGGAAACCTGATAAACTTCAAGAATTATCAAAAGACTCCATATCTAGTTAGGATAATTAGAGTTATCCGTCTCTATCTTGTCACATGCGTGATGGACAATTCACGCTAAGCTTTTTTCCTAGTGGTAGCCCAAATGACCTTATATAATATTCAAATTCCAAAGATATTACTTTGGACCAATTTTTGACACCTAGCGCCTGGCTCGAAGGCAAATAATAGTGATGCCCAATGTCGGGCCCGAAGGTAATATAATAGCGATGCCCAGGGTCTGGCTCAAAGGCAAATAATTAGTATATCGTATAATATACAATACTCTGAAAATTGATATTGCATAAGGTTTCACACATAACATAAATAATTTCACATTTTTCTCATACTTTGGCAATTATGCCAATTTCAATTCTTTTTGTACTTTTTCCATCTTTTCTTGTTATCTCCATACATTTTCATCAATTTACTTGTCACATTCTAAATATGACCAAATTATGCCTATATTTGGCATAATTACACATTTTTGACAGACACATTATTAAATATTTTTAGCCATCTTAAAGTGGCTCACTCAATCATACATCATACATTTCATAAGATAAACATATATCTATGCTCTTTTCATATATATTCACACATCAAAGTAGCATAGTTATCACTTTCACATGTAATGCAACATGTCATTCAAGTGCATATAAACACATTTCAATCAAAGTATGTACTAACCGCTTAAATGTATAAATGTGAGCTAAAGCTCTACTCCACACCAACTTCTCTTATTGTCCTTCCTCTATTGGTTATGAGATTTTAATCTCACCACTTCCTAATAAAATGTTAGTGAACATAATCAATTAAAATCAAATTTCTAAATGTTTTAACTAATAGAATTCAATTAAACATAACTTCTTCAAATTTTCCTTTTTTTGCCCTAATAAACTTTGACTTTGGAAAACCATTTCTACCAATTCTAAGTTGAGTTTCAACCTTAATTATGTCTCTAGCATTGCATTCCAACAAATTTTAAATAATAAAACTCAATTTACAAATATTCCCTTCAAATTACCAAAATGTGCCCTGACTCACCTTAATTTTAGAACTTCATTCTATTCAATTTCAAATAGTATTTTAAGTTCACTTTCACCATAAAAATCATATTAGAACATGATTTAAATAATGAAATCGCATAAACATTACTTCTTTATCAAAACCCTTCCAAAACCCTAAATTTAACACTAATTCATCCAAATTTCTACCAAACTTAAACATACCAACCATTTAACCATAAAATTCTTATATTGTCATCAAAATAATATCTTACAAACCCATTTGAACAATTATATCTCACTCCATCAAAATTCAATTTTTCACATATCCATAAATTTTTAAGAATCCCTTAAATTGGAAAGAAAGATTACCTTTGATTGAAGAAACTTCAAATTCACCTCAAGACTCCTAGAAAACTTGAAGAATTGAAGTAAAATGGAAGCAAAAATTTCTCCTTTGGACCTTGGCAAAATCGGCACACTTGAGGAAATGAGGAAGAAGATGACCATATATGGTATTTTTAAATTCTTTCCCTTTTAATTTATAGCCACACACATATATATATATAATTTAATTAATTAATAATTCATTAAATCTTTCCCCACATCCTCCACTATCTAATTTATTATTCTTATTATTATTATTTAACTTTTGAGTTTTTACCATTTTTCCCCCCTTTTTACTATTTAACTTTTGTCTTTTTCTTTTTATTATTCAACTTTATATGTTATGCATACTTTTTATATGTTATATATATTTCACATATACTTCACATATACCATTTTATATTTTTCCATCTTCCAACATCTTAATTAACCTTCTAAACAATTTTTTTAATTCAATTTAAAATTTTTTTTCTTATTTTAGTAAAAAAAATATGGATGTTACATACCATATATATATAATGGGATAGAGCATAAAATGCACTCATTTTTTTTTAAATATATACATTACATAGTTCTTTTTGATCCTCAATTATTGTTTAGAGTTAGCTACTTAGTAATGCTTACTATATTCTTGGATTAATGAAGTTATGATGAATTGCTTATGGCTATGGTTTAATGTGGAAGTTTTTGTAAACTACCCTAATAAATAAGTGTGCTGAGATTGAGAATTCGGTTAAGGTTATGATTCTTTGAAGTTTAGTGTTTTAAGTTGGGAATATGTGATTGTTATTTTTTTTTTGGTTAATTTTGTTTGGTTGAATATTGGGATTTAATCTAATGATGGTAAATTTGTTTGAGGACAAGCAAAGGCTCAAGTGTGGGAGAATTTGATAAGTGCATAATGAACATCTATCATTTTTAGCATAAAATTGAGTTGAGTTAATTTATTCTAAGCTTATTTTTATTTTTATTTTTATTATTTTTTTAGTAGAGCTTAGTTTAAGTGATTTTGTTTTATTGTAGGATTTTTGCAAGCAGAGATTTCAGGTAGATTGGACCTTTAAAGCTTCAATGAAGATTTTGGATATGATAGAGTTTGAGATTAAAAATGTTATCTTTATGGAACCTATAGAGGACATCTGAAGATTTTCAAAGAGGTCTAGTTCATTAAAATCCATGATCTTTTGGGCCTCTAATCATTAAGTTGAAATTAGGCCTGAGATGCTGAAGTAAGGCTCCTGTTCGAACCACTGAGAGTAATTAGGCCATATCTTGGGATTTCAAAGGCCAAATGAGGTGATTAAAATTTTTTTTAAAGTTATAAAAACTTCAACTTCAAGAGCTAAAACTTTGATGAAGAAGTCAAAACGATATAAGATTGTTATCTGACTAAAAATCGACTTGCAAAGTATAACTTGAATTCTGAAAGAAGTAGAGTCCAACTAGGAGTTTGTTTTTAGGTAGTTTCTTATTATTAAACAATTGGTATTTTATTTATATAGGGAGAAGAAGGGCAGAACAAAATTAGAAAGGTTTTAAAAAAACAAGTTTTTAGGTTTTTATTGTTGAGAAGAAAAATTCAAGAGAGGACGTCGTGGAGATATCGGCCAAGAGATTGGAATTGATCTACAGCTGAATCAAAAAAGTTTTTCTTCACTTCTCTTAATTACTTCTATTTCAATTTTACTTTGTATTGACTATGTTTAATTCAATTAATATGATGAGTTTTTGTATTAATATGAGTAGCTAAATTCATTATCTATAATATTGATGAAGTGCAATTAATTGTTTGATATATGTTTGTGATCTATTTTTATTTATCCATGTTAATTATATTATTGAACCTAATGCTTATAATTGCTTGGCCACCAATTGCATGATTCTAGATTAGGGAATAAGTCTGAAAGGAATATTCACCGATTGGAACTAGGTAATAGAATCACAAGATATGAGAGCATTCAATTTGACTTGTGTGGAATTATATGAATGATTGACTCTTAATAAATTAATTTTAGGTTATTAAGGCTATTGAGAAATAGGTTAATGATTTATAATTAATATGTTATTATGTCTTCAGAGAGAATAATAATTATTTAAGAATCATTTATCTATAACATGAATAATTAAAATTTAATTAATAGACATAAGAAATTATCATTTGATTATCACATGGATTCAATATTCTAGGTTATTAGTTTGATTGTTAGTACTTTTAAATTAAATTGCTATTAATTAATTTAGATTTAGAATTATTTTTCTTCTTAATTACATTCACTATTTGATAGATTAAATAGTGATTAAGTTGATTCTAGTTGGTGATTAGTAAACACTCTCTGTCGAAATGATATCTTATATCATAACTATATTACTTAGATACGATTCTGTGCGCTTGTAGATTTTGTATATCAATGGGATTCACATCTTCCTCTTACACTTGATATTCCAACAATCTCTCAAATTATTAGCTTTCTCATTAGGCTTGAGCTCCTCTTTGAGCAAAATCTTTTTTAGATTTAAGTATATGGTGTCACCTTAGAGCACTTTCACTCTGCCAGTGTAGGCTCACCGGGAGTAACTTTGCTCTTCCTGTTAGAGATGCCAATTATGAAATTCGATCACCATCTCTATACTCATTGTAGACCCTTAATTATGGCCCTAAGTTAGTACGATCTTGATTAAAGAATGCAAAAATAAATTAGATCTTACTTTTAAAGATTTAAACCTAGTTTACAACTTTTAAATAAGTCAGTTCAGTTTCAAAAGGCATAAATTCAACTTATTAAAGCCCTAAAATCAAATTTGTTTGGCCCAAATTGAAAGTGTCCTATCCATTATAGAAAAATACAATACTATTTTGAGTCGGGGCGGCCTCAGGTGACTTGAGCTTTTACTCATGTCAACCTGGAGGGCCCAGGTCGACATAAGCATGTCTCATGTCGACATGGTGGCCCAGGTTGACATGAGATTTTGATCTGGTTGCCCAGATTGACATGGCCTTAGCCCATGTCAATCTAGCATACTAGATTGACATTGTCTTAACGTATTTTAAGTTTTGGCTGACCATTTGGTTTTCAAATTAGGCTAGAATTCATTTTAAAGTTGGATTATGTAGATTAGGTTTAGGGTTTTTTGAGATGATTTGCCTATAAATAATAAGGTTTAATGCTAATAACAAGGAGTAACAACGATTAAAGAAGCAATAATGAGAAACCATTGGTAGTTAACATAGAGCAACAAAGCAAAAATTATCAAACAAGAATGAATAAACCATAAAACACAGGGAGAGCAATATCAAAAAGGATAGTAGTTCACTGCCTTAATTTTATTCAACCAAGAATTTTAGATTGGTGCAAGCAAAGAGTTTAGATCAACATTTAATTATTGGTGGAACAAACAAATGAAGTTACGCCCTTTAAACAAATTTTAATTAAGCTCAGCATGAGTTTTGATGATGTTTCTTATTGAACATATTTATTCCAGTAATCTAATAGTTCCAGTAATTTAGATACATTCAATTTATGTTCGTCAATACACTACCATTAGTTTAAACATGTCCATGTAAACCATACTCCATATAAATATTTATCAAAAATCAATTGTTGAAGTATTTTGAAAGTTTACAGTAACTAAGATTTTTTCAAATCCCAATTTGTTTTTCCAAATTTTCCAAACCCTAATTTGTTAAATCTATTTTCTAATTTCTAGTAACCTCAATTCCTTAAACCCTAAACAATAAAACCTTAATTCTATTTTCTTTAACCAAAACCCTAACCAAATTTTCAAAATACCAAAACCCTAACCCTAATTCCAACTTCCAAAGCCTAAGTCCTAAACTTAAATCTGTAAAACCCTAAACCCTAAATATCCAAAACTCTGATATCCTAATACTATTTTTCCAAAACTAAACCCTAATACTAGTTTTCTAAAATTAAAACCCTAATTTACATGTAAAACCCTAGTTTAGAAAAAACCTTAATTTGTATAGATATAAAACTCTAGTTTAGGAAAAACTCTAATTTCCCAACAAAACCATATCATGTAAACTATCTACCGCCGTAAGTGTGACTCTCGTCAATGGAGTTAATTTTTATTTGTGGATTGTATGTCTTTGTGATTAACCCTAATTTCCTTTCATTAAACTCTAATTTTTTATATCTAATGCTTTATTTCATATTAAAACCTAGATTGGATTATTTGATTTATTATTACATGTTTTATGATGGATGATATATTTTAATTATTTATTGCTCATTTTGTTTAATTGAACTATATTTATCTATTTGGGTTTTGATGATGTAAAAGGCATATTTCCACGCATGGGTGCCTTATTAGTTTAATTTATTTATTTTTGTAATTTAATTTATTTTAAAATTATTGGGACAATTGTAAGGGACATGCTTCCACCTTTTTGTAGGTATCCTATTTTATTTTCTTTTTGACATTGGACACTTGTAAAGGCATGTTTTCATCCATAGATGGGTGCCTATTTGTTATTTTGTTTGAACTTATTTTGATTTTAATGCAATAATTATTTATTTTAATGTCCACAAGTAATATGAATAATATCATAATATTTAATAATTTTATAATATGTAGACCTGAAAAGAGGCTGGTTCTAATAAACCGGGTTTTATAGGGGTGCTGGGCCACTTCTCACCTTCCCCATGCGTACCCAACTTTCAGAACCTAATAATGGGTTGGGAATTTCTTAGGACTCGAGTAGTCCACCCTTTTTTTTCAGCCCGTCTGGGATGCAACTCCATTTTCTCTGGATTTAGGTCTATGTTCTCTAAGGCCCTGAGCATAACAGTGCCGAAATTCTAAGAACCATTACACATAGGAGTGAGGGTGAAAATCCCCACTCATACTCATCCCTATTGAACCATCGACTTTGATACCAATTGTTAGAAAAATCTTGTATTTTAGAACTTGTAAAATAAGGAAACAATCTATGAAAAGAAAAATTAAGGAGAAAAATAAGAGAAATAATCATATAAGACACAAAGATTTATGTGGTTCAGCAATATATATACGTCCATTAGAGAATTTTCACTTTATTTCCTAGGGAGAGAATATAAATGAAGTGCTCTATATATTTACCACCTAGAGTGCTCTATATATACTGTTTACTTTACCCTAAATATAAAAGGAAATTCTTTTCATATTATAATCTCTTTTTCCTATTCAAACTCTATAACAAAAATTTATAATCCTACTTTTTGTTGAAACTTATAGTACAAAATTAATTTTGATTATGAGCCATTATTTAACAATCTCCACTTTGGCGAATAATCATTCCTATTAGAAAACTCGCTCAACCTTGAAAATTTGTACCTCCACCTGGAGTTTCAACATCTATATAAATTCTTAGTTTGTGACTTGGAGCAAGTCCAAACAATGTTTGAACTTCTCCAAAGGTAGCATCTTTATTAACATATTTGCTGCATTTTCCTTTATATATGCCTTCATCAATAGAATCTCAAATGAAGAAATTAACTCTCGTATTTTCTGATATCTTACATCAATATACTTTATTCTAGCACAACAGACTTGATTGTTGTACAACTCTATGACACTTTAACTATCATAATATATGAGAAGAGCTTGCTATTTGAAGCTAATTCTGAGAAAAGCCCTTTCAACCATAATGCTCCTTCAGCCACTTTCATTATTGCCATGTATTTTGTTTTTCTGGTAGATAAAGTAATCACACTTTGTAAAGTTGACCTCCAACTAATTGGACCATTTGCAAGTGTGAAAATGTAGCCTGTAGTGGACTTCCTATCATCCACATCTTCAGCGTAGTATAAATTAACATATCTAATAACAGAAACTAAATCATTTACTGCACTATAGTAAATTTCATAATCAAATGTATCTCTTAAGTATCAAAGAATCCACTTTACAGTCTGCCAGTGTTCCTTGCCTGGATTAGCTATAAACCTGCTAACCATACTAACTGCTTGTGTTAAGCCTAGTCTTGTACACATGATTGCAAACATCAAACTCCCTGCTGCACTAGCATACAAAATATTTGCCATGTACTGCAATTCTTCTTTTGTTCTGGTACACTGATGGCTAGATAATTTAAAGTGATTAGCTAGAGGAGTAGTAACCTGTTTGCTTTGTCCATATTGAATCTCTCTAATACTCTTTCAATGTAATTCTTTTGTGAGAGTCATAGCATCCTATTTTTCCTATCCCTGTTAATCTTCATGCCAATAATTTCTTTGCAATACCTAAGTCATTCATGTTAAACTCTTGACTTAATAAAGATTTAAGGTTACACACATCTTTCATGTAATATCCATATTTTTATTAAGTAAAATTAAATTAAATTAAATTAAAATGTATAAATTGAGGGAAAAGTGAAGAAATAGAAGTGAGAAGAAAGTTTGTATATGTTAAATATATGTGAGATATAAATGACATATAAAAGTCAAAGGTAAAAAGGTAAAAGTGAAAGGTTGAATAGTAAAAGTAAAAAAGGTTAAAAAAATAATTCAAAAATAAAAATTAATTATGGATGGAAGATAAAATTTTGAATTAAAAATAATTAATTAATTATAATAATATAATATTATAATAATATATATATATATGGTTGAAAATGAAGAGAAAGAGATAGAAAAATCAAAATTTGCTTCAACTTCTTCAACCTTACTCTCACGGCCGATTTTCTGTTGTTGTAGAGAGAAGAAATTTGCTTCTTCCTACATCAAGTTCTTCAAGGTTTTCTTAGGGTTTTGGAGAGAATTTGAAGTTCCTCCCATCAAAGGTAAGCTTTCTTACCTTATTTTGAAGATTTATGAATATATGTGATTATGTATGATTTGAATTTTTGCAAGAGTATGTTATAATTTGTTTTAAGGCTATGGAACATGTTATTTTTATGAATAAACAATGATTTTAAGGTTAGATTGAAGGAAATGTTGGGTTTGGCTAGAGTTTGGAAAAGGTAGTATGTGATTTTAGGGTTTTGGAAGAAATTGGATAAAATATTCATGTTTATTTGGTTTCATGATTTAAATTGAGTTATTAAGTAATTTAAATGATGGAAATGGACTCAAATTGATATTTGGAAGTGGTTGGAATGAAGAACAAGAATGGAAATGAGTTAAGGCACATTTTAGGATTTTGGAAGGAATGTTTCTAAATTGAGTTTAATTGCTTAAAGTGTCTTAAAATATGATGTTATAGACATATTTGAGCTTAAAACTTAATTTGAAATTTATTGAATTGTAGTTCTAATGTTAAAGTGAATAGGGCTAAGAAAAGGGGAAAATGATGGAATGTGTCTTAATTTATATCCTATGCTTTAAACACCTTAAAAATGTGATTCTAATGTATGGTATAGATTCACATTTTGAATAGGTGTTGAGTAAATAGTTATTCCACCAACCTAATAGTGAAGAGTGATAAGGTATTTTGAAGTACAGTGGATCTTTGGTTCACTTTTGTGCATTAAAGAGGTATGTACATAATTTGGCATTTAATAACATTGATTGCATTATTTTTAAGCATAACACATTTAATATGATAAATGTGTTATGATATTTGATTGATAATGTGTATGTATATGTAGCATTGTTTAAAGTAACAATGCTTGTTTGAATTGAATGTTGTATGATATGACCTTTAAAAATGAATAAAAGTGATGATATGTGAAAAATGAGAAAAGTGCAAATACTATACTATGATATAAAATAAGCTACATTTGTAATCTATGAGGAAATGATGTTGATTATGAGTAGTAGATAATGAAATATAATTGTATTTTTCCTTATATACAGTATAATTCTAGAATATTATTTTTGGATAGTGTAACACCTTCGGGCTAGACACACTGGTGTCATGGATAGCATGACGTCTTCAGGCGAGGCATATTGGGGTTACAAATGAATGAGATAGCCCAAGATAATAGCTCTGGAATTAGAACAATATATAGGGTTATATGGGCCCATTATGTGTGTATAGATGATTGGTATGTTAATAAATTATATGTATATATATTGCTTGGCATTAAGACATACTGTATGTTATGACATTACATATATAACATCATTATGTTCGTTTATACCAAATTATGTTCTACTGAGCAATATGCTTAGCGCAGTTGAAATTCATCACGCAGGTGACAAAGTTGATCTATAGATTCCGGATAGTGCTGCTAGACCACACCAGGTATAGGTTATAGTGGTCATTTTATAGAACGTTGATTTGTCACAGACCTGAGCTATTGCATCGCATGTAAATATTTTAAACTTTGTTTTGAAATTTTGTAAAGTATGTACATTATATCTATAAATGTGGACATGATGTAAATTATAAAAATTCTTCTTTTAAGTTAAATGTTGGAAGTTGAAAATGGGATATACGTATATGTTAATATCTAAAAATGTTTGAATGTTTTTCTGAAACATTGGCCATTTTTGAGAAATGGATGTATTAATAGGATATTTGGGAGTGTATTGCATTGTAGGTTGTGTAAATTAAAATTTTGGGATTGTCCAAAATACAAATAAAACTCTGAAAAATTTTTTTCAGAGATTTTTAATATAAAATATGTAGTTTTTTTTTTAAACTTATTATATTTTTTATTTATCCTTTATGTATGTTATGATTTTAAAATATTTTCATTATAAAAATGGAAATGTTTGTAAAAATGGAACTGTGAAATTCTCATACTGTATATGTCTATTTTACATATACCATTGTGTGTGTATTATGTGTATATATGGTATAAGGGTGTTACATTTATTTTGGTATCAGAGCTTGGTTTGAGATTCTCAACCTAGGTGGGTTTTTGGGGAGAGAAAATGAAATTTCATATGTGATTTAAACATGTTATACATGCATTTGCATTGGTATTTTATCTGGCCCCCTGATGTGGCGAATCTTTTTGTATTTATAGACATAGACAGACATGGCATCTCGGATGCATGATTCTAGTGAGGGGACTACCAAGAGTGTTGCTCCTGGAGAGGGTGATGTTAGATTTGGTACAGAGATGGCTTGAGAGGGATCAGTGCCTGCTAGATCAACAGTTGAGGAGGTTTTGCTATGACAGGCCCCAGTGCAGCAACAGTAGCAGCAGTAGCCAATTAGGAAATATGATAAGCTGAGGAAGTTTAGGGCTACTGATTTCTTGGGCACTACTGATCCAGTTGTAGCGAAGCAATAGTTGGATAAGGTTCAGAGGATATTCATCCAGTTACAGGCCACTGCATAAGAGAAGTTTGATTATGCCAATCTCTTCTGCAAGGGGATGCCTACTACTGGTGGAAGACAGTTCCCCAGAGAATGGGTGATCCTCTAGTGTTGACATTTGATGACTTCCTGCGAAACAATGAGAAGAAGTATACCCCTCGGGAATATAAAGATGCGAAGAAGAAAGAGTTTCTGAGTCTAAAGCAGGATATAAAGACAGTGACAAAGTATGAAAAGGATTTTATCCAGTTGAGCAAATATGCAGAAGAGATTGTGAGAGATGAGATTGATAGATGCTGCAGATTTGAGAAAGGGTTGAGGCCGTCCATTATGTTTCAGGTGTCGGTTGTATAGCATGAGGACTTTTCATGATTGGTATCTACCACTAGAAATATGGAGAAGGCTTAGGGAATTACGACTACAGTCAGAACAGAGAGCAGAGACAGAAGACCACACTTGGAGGCAGGGTCTTCATCATCTAAGAGAGGCCAAGGGTGTTTCCCACAGAGATCTGGCAGAGGCCAGGGGAAACCTAGCAGGGATCTCCACAGTAGCAAAGGCAAAGACTTTTAGCCTTAGTCACTAGTGCACCAACTCCAGATATGCAAAGATCTATTTTACCCACTTGTGCTCAGTATGGATGGGTGCATAGAGGTGTTTGCTAGGGGACTCGTACATCACCTAGTTGTTTTAGATATGGGTCATGGGACTATCTTATGAGGGATTGTCCAGAGCCATTTAAGGACAAATGAGCTAATACAGTAGCATCTAGATAAAGTGTCAAAGGGGGTCGTGGTGGTAGAGGTAGTAGCAGGGGTGGTAGACCAAGGTCCAGTCAAAGAGGAGATTCCACAGCAGGGAGTAGACCAGATGATGCAGGGCCATCACAGTGGGTTTTTGTGATGCAAAGACAATCGGATGCTTTAGTTATCATACCTGGTATTTTTACTTCATTTGTCACTTCAATTCATGCATTGATAGACCATGGGCCAATCCATTCATACATTAATGCATCCATCCTACCTGTGAGTGATATGCATTTGGAGTCTCTAGGATTTGTTGTATTGGTTACCAATCCTTTAGTGCACAATGTCGTAGTTAGCAGGGTGCACCGAGATAGTCCAATTGTTGTTCATGATAAGGAGTTTCTTGGTGACTTGATTAAGATGCCCTTTAGGGATTATGACCTGATTCTGGGTATAGATTGGTTATCCAAATATGGGGTTATGGTAGACTTTTAGTAGAAACGTGTTACGCTGAAAACACGTGATGGAAGAGATGTTGTAGTATCTAGTGAATAGAGACACCTCTCATCCATGTTTATCTCAGCTATATCAGCTAGGAGAATGATCTGAAAGGGGTGTGAGGCATATCTGGCTCATGTTGTAGATAACAGGGAAATATGGTCTCAGCTCGATAGCATACCTACAGTTGTCGAGTTTCTAGATATTTTCCTAAAAGAGTTGCCAGGGTTACCTCCTAAGAGAGAGGTGAAGTTTGGCATCGATTTGGTACTTGGTACCACTTCCATCTCTATTACCCCTTATCGGATGGCACCTATAGAATTAAAAGAGTTAAAGGTGCAGTTGTGGGAGTTGCTTGATAAAGGGTTTATCCACCCTAGTATCTCACCATGGGGAGCACCGATGCTATTTATGAAGAAGAAGGATGACACCTTGAGATTATGCATTGATTACCGGCAGCTGAATAAGGTGACCATCAAGAACAAGTATTCACTAACTCGTATAAATGATCTTTTTGATCAGCTAAAGGGAGCAATAGTATTCTCTAAGATTGATCTGAGATCATGGTATCATCAGTTGAGAGTTAGAGATGTAGATGTACCCAAGACTATTATTTGCACATGGTATGGGCACTAAGAGTTTCAATAGCATTCATGGGTTTGATGAACTGGGTCTTCCAACCATATTTGGATAAGTTTGTAGTGCTTTTCATTGATGATATTATAGTGTATTCGTATAATAAGGAAGATCATGATAGGCATCTACGGATTGTATGACAATCATTGAGAGAGAAGTAGCTATATGTTAAGTTGTCTAAGTGTGAGTTATGGATGGATCAGGTGACTTTCCTCAGACATGTGGTGTTAGCATAGGGTATTAAGGTTGATCCAAGTAAAGTCGAGGCCATCTTAAATAGGAGTGCACCAAAGAATGTTACAGGGGCAAGAAGTTTTTTGGGTTTGGTAGTCTATTATCATTGATTTGTAAAGGGCTTTTCTATGATAGCTACACTACTTACCATATTACTTTGGAAAGGAGTTAAATTTGTGTGGAAAAATTAGTGTCAGGAGATTTTTGAGAAGTTAAGAGACATGTTGACTCAGGTTCCTGTCCTTACTCTGCCTGTGGAAAGTAAACCCTAAGTGGTATACAGTGATGCATCACAAAGTGGTTTGGGTTTTATGTTGATACAGGAGGGTAGAGTTATTGCTTATGCATCCCAATAGTTGAAGTCTCATAAGTTAAATTATCTGACTAATGATTTAGAGCTACCAACCATAGTTTTTACACTAAAAATTTGGCGGCATTATTTATATGGGAAAAATGTTTTATTTACACAGATCATAAGTGTTTAAAGTACCTGGGTGTTCAGAAGAGTTGAATCTTCAGTAAAGATGGTAGTTGAAGTTGATAAAAGACTATGACTACTTGATCAATTATCATCCTAGCAAGGCTAATGTAGTTGCAGATGCCTTGAGTCGAAAGTCCATTGCAAGTTTGACTATCTATTCGCTCTTGTTGCTTGTTGAGTTGAGAGCGTTGCATGCTAGATTTGAGTTATGTGATGATGGTGCACTGATGGCTAGTTACAGTTGAGGCTAGTGTTGCTAAATCAAATTAAAGAAGCACAATAGGCATATGAGAAAATCCAAAAGATTATGGAGGATTGCCAAAAGGGGGAGAGCAGAGACTTTTATGTGATAGATGATGGTAGTTTATGGTATAGAGATAGATTGTGTATTCCTGATGATGTGGAATTGAAGAAGAATATTTTAGAGGAAGCATATCAATCATTCTATGCCATACATCCCGGAAGTACTAAGATGTATCAAGACTTGAAGCAGTACTATTGGTGGTCAGGTATGAAGAGCGACATAGAAAATTTTTTATCTAGATGTCTCACTTGCTAGAGAGTGAAGGCTGAGCACAAAGTTCCTTAAGGGTTGCTATAGCCATTGTCAATACCTGAGTGGAAAAAGGAGCGAGTGACCATGTATTTTGTGACTGTACTGCCTTTGACCCAAAAGAAGCATGATGCAATTTGGGTGATAGTTGATCTAATGATGAAGATAACTCTTTTTCTTCCCATTGGAATGGACTACTCACTTCATAGGTTGGCTGAGCTGTATATCAGTGAGATAGTGAGATTGCATGAAGTCCTAGTTTCATTGGTGTCGAACCGAGATTCCCATTTTACATCGAGATTTTAGAGGAGATTACATGATGCATCGATTGTACTTTAGTATTACTTTCCATCCACAGACAGATGGGCAGTCAGAGAGAGTGATACAAATTCTAGAGGATATGTTGAGGAGATGTATCATTGATTTTACTGAGAGTTGGGACCATTGTTTTCCACTTATGGAGTTCGCCTACAATAACAGTCATCAGTCCAGTATTAGGATAGCACCATATGAGGCCATGTATGGTAGGAAGTGCAGGACACCATTATGGTGGGATGAGATTGGAGAAGGTAAACTAGCAGGTCCCAAATTGGTCAAGGAAACAAAAGAAAAAGTGAAGGTAATTCGGGTTTATTTGAAAGCAGCTTCAGACTGATAGAAATCCTATACATATTTGAAGAGGAAATATATAGAGTTCAGTGTTTCTGAAGGTGTTTCTATAGAAGAAGATTCTGAGATTTGGTCAGAAAGGGAAGCTGAGTCCTCGCTTTATAGGATCTTATGAGGTACTGGAGAGATTTGGACTAGTGGCTTGCAGATTAGCTCTGCCACCTAAGTTAGATCAGATACACAATGTCTTCCATGTCTCTATGCTTCTGACTTATGAAGAAGAACCATTGGTAAGTCCAGATCTAACTTACGAAGAAGAACCATTGGTGATTTTAACAGGAGAGGTGAAGGAGTTGAGAAACAAGAAGATGTCACTTGTTAAAGTTCTATGGAGGAACATTCCACTTAAGAGGCGACGTGGGAGAATAAACAGACGATGTGAAGCCAGTATCCTCAATTATTTCAGAGTTAATATCAGGTAATTTCGAGGACAGAATTCTTTTAAGAGGAGAAAGTTGTAATATCCACATTTTTATTAAGTAAAATTAAATTAAATTAAAATGTATAAATTGAGGGAAAAGTGAAGAGTTATAAGTGAGAAGAAAGTTTTTATATGTTAAAAATATGTGAGATATAAATGACATATAAAAGTCAAAAGTAAAAGCCAAAGGTAAAAAGGTAAAAGTCAAAGATTGAATAGTAAAAGTAAAAAAGTTTAAAAAAATAATTCAAAAATAAATTAATTATGGATGGAAGATTAAAATTTGAATTAAAAATAAATAATTAAAATATTATAATAATATATATATATGGTTGAAAATGAAGAGAAAGAGATAGAAAAATCAAAATTTGCTTCATCTTCTTCCTAATTCCTCTCATGGCCGATTCTCCATTGTTGTAGAGAGAAGAAATTTTCTTCTTCCTACATCAAGTTCTTCAAGATTTTCTTAGGGTTTTGGAGTGAATTTGAAGTTGCTCCCATCAAAGCTAAGCTTTCTTACCTTATTTTGAAGTTTTATGAATATGTGATTATGCATGATTTGAACTTTTGCAAGAGTATGTTATAATTTTTTTTAAGGTTATGGAATATGTTATTTTGATGAGTAGGCAATGATTTTAAGGTTAGATTGTAGGAAATGTTGGGTTTGGCTAGAGTTTGAAAAAAGGTAGTATGTGACTTTAGGGTTTTGGAATAAGTAGGTTAAAGTACGCATGTTTATTTGGTTTCATGATTTAAATTGAGTTATTAAGTGATTTAAATTATGGAAATGGACTCAAATTGATATTTGGAAGTGGTTAGAATGAAGAACAAGAATGGAAGTGAGTTAAGGCACATTTTAGGGTTTGGTAGAAATATTTCTAAATTGAGTTTAATTACTTAAAGTGTCTTAAAATATGATGTTATAGACATATTTGAGCTTAAAACTGAATTTGGAATTGATTGAATTTTAGTTCAAATGTTAAAGTGCATAAAGCTAAGAAAAGGTAAAAATGGTGGAACGTGTTTTAATTTATATCCTATGCTTTAAACACCTTAAAATGTGATTCTAATGTATGGTATAGATTCACATTTTGAATAGGTGTTGAGTAAATAATTATTGCACCAACCTAGTAGTGAAGGGTGATAAGAAATTTTGAAGTGAAGTGGAGCTTTGGCTCACTTTTCGTGCATTAAAGAGGTATGTACATAATTTGGCATTTAATAATATTGATTGCATTGCTTTTAAGCATCACACAATGAATATGATAAATATGTTATAATACTTGATTGATAATATGTATGTATCTGTGGCATTATTTGAAGTAACAATGCTTGCTTGAAATGAATGTTATATGATATGACCTTTAAAAATGAATAAAAGTGATGATTTGTAATGTATGAGGAAATGATATTGATTATGACTAGAAGATAATGAAATATAATTGTATGCTGTCTTATATACAGTCTAATTCCAGAATATTGTTATTGGATAGTATGACGCCTTTGGGCGAGACACACTGGTGTCATAAATAGTATGATGCCTTCGGGCGAGACACACTAGTTTCATTGATAGCATGACGCCTTTGGGCTAGACATACTAGCATCACAAATGAATGAGATAGCCCAAGACTATAGTTCTAGAATTAGAACAATATATAGGGCTATATAGGCCCATTATGTGTGTATAGATGATTGGTATGTTAATAAATTATATATATATATATTGCTTAGCATTGAGACATATTTTACATTATGATATTACATATATAACATCATTTTTTGTTCATTTATACCAAATTATATACTACTGAGCAATATGCTTAGCACGTTTGAAATTCATCGCGCAGGTGACAAAGTTGATTCGGAGATTCCAGATAGTGCTGCTAGACCACACCAGATCTAGGTTATAGTGTTTATTTTGGAGATCGCTGAGCTGTCATGGAACAAAACCATTACATCTCATGTAAATATTTTAAACTTTATTTTGACACTTTGTAAAGTATGTACAATATATTTATAAATGTGGACATGATGTAAATTATAAAAATTCTTCTTTTAGGTTAAATGTTGGAAGTTGAAAATGGGATATATATATATATGTTAATATATAAAAATGTTTGAATGTTTTTCTGAAATATTGGTTGATTTGGGTCGTTAGACCATTTTGGAGAAATGGATGTATTAAAAGGATATTTGGGAGTGTATTGCATTGCAGATTGAGTAAATTAAAATTTTAGGATTGTCCAAAATATAGATAAAACTTTAGCAAATTTTTTCTAGAGATTTTTTATGTAAAATATGTAGTTTTAGTTTTTTTAAAACATTAATCTATTTTTATTTGTCCTTTAAGTATGTTATGATTTTAAATTATTTTTATTATAAAAATGGGAATTTTTGCAAAAATGAAACTATGACATTCTCATATTGTATATGTGTATTTTACATATATCGTTGTATGTGTATTATGCTTATATATGATATAAGGGTGTTATATTTCATGTCTCTTACTACAATTAACATATCATCAAAATATATTAACAAGTATATGAAAGATCCATTCTTCAAAGACTTAAGATATAAATAACAATCATACTCACAGCTGGGAAAGCCAATACTTATCATGTAAGAATCAAACTGCTTGTACCTTTGCCTTGGGGATTGGTTCAACCCATAAAGGGATTTCTTAAGCTTGCATACTAGATGCTTATTACCTTGCTCCTCAAACACTTCTAGTTATTCCATGTAAATATGCTCCCCCAATTCACCATGAAGGGAAGCTATCTTAACATCTAACTGCTCCAACTTTAAGTTTAACTGAGTTCTTAATGCCAACAATACTCTGATAGCTGTATGTCTAACTATCACTGAGAATACTTCATTATAGTCAATTGCCTTCTTCTGTTAATATCCCTTTGCAACTAATCATGCCTTGTATCTAATATCTTCTTTATTTGAAGTTTCTTCCTTCTTCTTGTAGACCCATTTTCATCCAACTGCCTTCTTTCCCTTAGGAAGTTTTACTAACTCCTAAGTTTGATTCTTGTACAGTGACTCCATTTCTTCAACCATAACTTCTAACGATCTTTCTTTTTTTAGAATTGACACTGCTTTGTAAAAAAACATGGTTCTTCTTCACTTGTTAGTAATGTAAAGGAAGTTGAATCATCGTCTTCACAATATCTAGCTAGACGTCAAATATGTGTCTAGGTCACATCTATGGCAATATTGCTCTCATATTGATGATGTTGCAATTTTATATTCTTTGAATCATCATTCTTGCTTTCATAATCAACAACTAGTTGAATTGGTTTTGAAGGACTATCCAACCTAAGCTCTACATCTACCTTGGAGGATCATCCTATAGCTTTTTTAGATGATTCCTTCTTATTTATTAGAGCTTGCTCATCAAAGACTACATCTTTACTAACCATCATCTTCTTTGCATTAGGATCCCAAAGTCTATATCCTTTTATCCCTTTTCTATGTTCGATAAATATTTATTATCTTGACTTTATCACTTGGGATTTATATGTAGGTTAAACATCCAAATACTTTGAGTATAGAGTAGTCGACATCTTTACCTATCCAAACCTATTGTGCAGATTTTCCCTCTAACTTATTTGAAGGTGACATGTTTATGATGAAACAAGTAACATTCAATGCTTCTGCCTAAAACTATTTGGGTATCTCTACTTATAATCTCATTGCTCTGGCACTTTCTATTAATGTCCCATTCCTTCTCTCTATTATCCTATTATGCTAAGGTATCTTAGAAATTATGAAGTGCCGCTCAATCACTTCTTTCTTACAGAAATCTATAAACTCTTTAGATGTGTACTCACCCCCATTGTCAAACCTTAAGTACTTCACACTTCTTCTTGTCTATTTTTTAACATTGGTTTTTCACTTTTTAAACCTTGAGAATATTTCACCTTTCTTCTTCATGAAATATACCAAAACTTTTCTAGATAAGTCATCAATGAATATTATAAAATACATGTCTCCATCTTTTGTTGCAACTTGTGTTGGACTCCAAATATCTGAGTGGGCATACTCTAATACATGCTTGATTTTTTATAAAGAAGCCTTAAATTGAACTCTATTTTGTTTTCCGTAGACACAAAACTCATAGAATCCAACTTCACACCATGTTATCCCATTCAACAATTTTCTTTTATGAAGTTCTTACAAACCTTGCTCACTTATATGACCTAATCGCATATACCAGAGCTTTAATGCATCCAAACTATCTTCTGTTGATGAACATGCAGAATTGTTGTTCACAATTATACTGCTTTTTAGCCCATACAAATTATTTTCTATTCTCTTCCCCTTTATCACAGTCATAACACTTATGGATACCTTAAGAACTCCACTACCTGAAGTTGTTGAAAATCCATACAATTTCTTCTCTAATAGACCCAATGAAAGCATATTTTTCTTCAATTCAAGAACATATTTGACATTCTCCAATGTTCTAATTATGCCATCAAACATCTTGATTTTAACAGTTCCAATCCATACTGCCTTGCAAGTATAATTATCACCCAATGTTACACTCCCAGCGTAATTGTGGAACTAATCATTGTGAGAAATATAATATTATAGACCCTTAATTTTGACACATATTTAAATATGGTTTTAATTTAAAGGTTGGATCAAGTTTGGTTCCAATAATAAGGCCAAAATTAAATCAAGTCTAATTATTTACAATTTGAATTAGGTCGGTTCAATTTAAATCGGGCCAATGCGGTTAAATTTTGATTTAGTCCATGTCCAATTTGTTGTGTGAGTGTCCCATATCAAATTGGCCAAGCCAATTCGATATGGAATGCCCCCATATCAAATTGGCCATGCCAATTCAATATAGGCAGGCCCTATGTTGAATTGGTTGAGGCCAATTCGTCGTGGCTTTGGTATATGCTTAAATTAAAACTCTAATTAGGTTCAACAGAGGTAAATCCAAGGAGTCTGAATTAGCGTAGGATAAATGGCCAAAGTAACCCTAATTAACCAATATAAATATAGAATTAATAAAACAAATAGAGGGGACTCTTTCTAGCCATCAGGTACAGAAACCAAGATTAAACTAGCAACACCATTAAGAGAAAAACAATTGATACAGAACCCAAAAAACACACAAGCAACACATAACAATCAAAGGAATAGTGGCTAAATAAATTGTCTTCGGATTACAGTTAAACATCCAGCCAAAAAGCAAAATTGGTGCAGGCAGTAGCAAGCTTGGTCTAATATATCAACCTTGGTGGAGCCTTCGACGCAGTTTTTGTTTTCTAAATTTAGTTTACTTAAAACATCCAATAGTTGTGTTTTCCTTTAAAAACATCATTGAATGATTTGAAGGTTATGAAATTGTTTTATTCAGTAGCAATGTACATTACATAAATTAATATATCTCGTGCAATATATATCTAATCTAATATCTAGTGGCCATAGGTTTATGAATATAATCACAGTAGCCAAACTTTAAGCATTAAACCCTAATTTTGGTTATTTTGATCATGACCTTACACCAACCCTAATAGCATGATTTAAACAAAATCTAAAACCATAGTTTTCATATTAAAGTCCTAATTTTTATCCCCAAAAACCTTAATCTTATTTTCAAAGCGTAAAACCGTAGTTTTATTTCCAAAAACCCTAAAACCCTAGTTTTATCTCAAAACGCTAATTTTCATCTAAAACCTTAGTTTAGTTTCCAAAGCCCAAAAACCTTAGTTTTTATCCCAAAACTCTAGTTTCTACCTAAAACCCTAATTGTCGCTTTAAAATCTTAATTTGCATGTTTAAAACTTTAAAAATCCTAATTCTTACCTCAAACCCAAATTTCATATGTAGAACCCTATTTTGTATATCTAATTTGAGCTTAAATTCTAGATTTGATTATTTAATTTATTGTTATATACTTATGATGGATGATTTACTTTTATTTATGGTGGATGATTTAATAATTTAATTATATTTAATTATTTGGATTTGAAAGTTAATGTAAAAGGCATGTTTCCACCAAATGGTGGATGCCTTATTAGGTTTTGTAACTTAAGTTATTTTACGGATTTTGGATTATTGTAAAGGACATTTTTCACCAAATGGTGGGTGTCCTATTTTTTTAATTTTGTACATTGGACTTTATTGTAAAGGCATATTTCTATCTTGTATGGGTGGCCATTTTATTTGTTTGTTTGGACTTTCTTAATTTTAATATAATGAATCTTTATTTATTTCCATTGCATGTAGTATGGATGGTTTGACAATAAGTTAAAGAATTTAATAATATATAGACCTGAAAAGGAGGCCGGTTCTAATGAACCGAATACTGTAGCGGTGCTGGGTCATTCTCACCTTCCCCATATGTACCTAACTTTCCGAGCCCAATAGGGGGTTAGGGACTCCTTAAGAATCGAGTCATCCATCCCTTTCTTTTTTCAAGCCCATCCGGGTGTTGACTCCATTTTTTTTGGGTTTAGACCTATGTTCTCTAAGACTCTGAGCCTAACATTGCCGAAGTCGCAAGAACCATCCACATAAGAGTGGGGACAAAAATCCCCGCTCACAAATATGCTAAGAATGCTGAAACTAAACTCTACGTGTTTGATTGTGAATCATTATTTGTCATTGAAGCTACTAAGAGATCTTCTCCTTCTAAAGTATCACTAGCTACATAAGCCAAACTTGAAGTTGCTTCCTTTTTTCAGCTCCTTGATTCTTCAATAATGGACAATCTTTCTTCTGGTGACCCTTCTGATGACATTTGAAAAATTCTTCCTTTGATACTCTTGGCTTTGACTTTCCTCTTAATTTCCTTCTCTTCTACTGCTTAATCCTTCAGATGCCCCTTCCGCATTCTGAATTAATTAATGAATCCTTAGCTTGCGAATTTCTCATCTCCAACTTCAGCATTAAAATATGATACCTTAGAGCAGTTACCACTTCCTTATATTCTAATATGTCCTTCCCATGTAACAATGGTGTATTGAATTGATTGAAAGATGGTGGCAATGAACATAAGAGCATTAGTGCCTTATCCTTATCATCTAATTTAATGCTCACATGCAAATAAATCACTAACCTTTTGATTAAATTGGGTTATGTGATTTTCTAGGTCTCCTTCTTCCATTCTAAACCAGAATAGATAGCTCTTCATGAATAATTTATTAGTAATGTTCTTAGACATGAACAAACTCTTCAACTTTGTCCATAAACTTTGGCTATCTTCTCATCGATTATGTCGTATACTATTGAATTTGCTAAACGCATATGGATTGTACTAAAGGCTATTGATTCAATATCTTGCCAATCCTCTTCATCCATGTTTGTTGGCTTTATTCTCCTTAATTCCTTGTGAACCTGTATCTATATTAATAGATCATTCACTCTCATCTAACATATAGAGAGATATTCCCCTTTCCATAAAACTTGTCGAGCATAACATGTGTTCCAACTAGCATGTGTTTCTCTCACACTTGATATTTTAACAATAGGATTGTGGCATGGATTTCGATAGTGAAATGAGCTAAAGATATGATGAGCCTATAACTAGTGTGACGAAGGGGCCTTGCTAATTACTCAATGTTGCTACTGTAACGAAAAAATTGTATGTATTGAATCTTAAGAGATAATATTTAAGCCTAAAGAGTTAGATAAGGGGATCAGCTCCCTAATTTAAGGTTTAGAGTTATATGAATTAATTCCCATCCTTGGATGATTAAGTGATTTAGTGTAGTTTGATACCATGTATAAGCATTCTTAGTAGCATAATGATAAGGGCACCAAGTTTATATATTGGTCAATATCATACACCGAGTGAAGATACTCACCCTTGTCTCCCTTTATTTTTTTTCAAGATGCAAGTTGAGCTTGAAGAAGTTAATTTTTATGAGTTATTCTTGCTTTTCATCCTCATACATCAAAGCTATTCTACTAAATTCAGATATACAATTCTTTTTTTCTTTTCTTTTATTTTTTATTTTTTTATTTTTTTGCATTCTAACACTCAGCATTGTTATTTTGTTATATGTAAAGTGAGGTAGGTAATTAAGCTTTTCCCAGTTAAGTTGGTATGATATTTCTATTGAGTAATAACCTGATGATGGTGTTGAGAGGATTGAGATGGTAGCCTAAGTGGTAGTGATGTGATGTTAGTATACGTTTTACTTGAATGGTGGACCTATTTTTTGTTACAATTGTTATATCATAGTTTTGTCATTTAGCGCCTAGTCAAGCTGGCTATAGGTTCTAAAAGTTTTATGCTTTCCCACTCCCTTGTTTCGATCATGTACCATTGACAAAGTTGGTATTAGAGAAAAGGTTCTATAACCTTTAGTATGTTTAGAGTTGAGAAAGTCCTAGATGATCTAAGTTCATCTAACATATAGAGTATAAGATTCCATTTTAATCTTGTTGAGTTTCTCTTGCCTCTAATTCAACATTATCCATATGTGCATATATATGTGAGTTGTATGCTTTTGTGGGTATGACATACTTAGTCGCTTTTCGAATATGAATAGTATCCATTGATGATTGCTAAATGACGATGATTGGTGAGTAAGGTGTTCAATTTTTGCTCATGGAACCTAGATTATTGAGGATGATAAAGGATTTTGAATAATTACTTGGACAAAGAGCTTGGCTTTGATAATTAGAATTTTGTGAAGAGATTAGAATATTCCTAATATTAGTTATTAGCTAGAGTGTTTGGACTAAAAGTAGTAGTAGTTTTGATATGCATACATGATATTGGATCTATAATCTAAAGTTAGCATTAGGGGTCAGTATTGGTTAAGGTATGAAATTAGAGTTTGAGTTATCAATGATAGTTTTTACTTATGTTGACTGAGAGGATATAGAAACAATTGTCATATTGGAGTATTAAAAGTGCAAAAGAATTAATGGATATATTGTAAAAGTTAGAATTATCTAGGTAAGTATATGAGGTCAATGTGATTGATTTTGTTTTATTGTTATTATTAGGTGAAAGATGTCCTTAGCTGAGGTGTAATTATGAGTACTCTATAGGTAACCTAGTTATAGTAATTTAGACTTTATAGTAGATTTGGCTTGTGCCACTTTCAGACAATAATCCCATTTGGGTTTTAGGGTAGTGGCCTTGATCAACAGATAAACCTCTTTCAATTGAGATTTGGGTCTAAAAATGTTATCTAAGTGCCATGAGAAATTGTGGATCCATTTAGGCCCAAATAGTAATCTTGCAAAGTATGAGAGCTAGTATGCATCTTGGAGTTTGTGAATATGCAGATCAGTTTCTTAAGAGTTTTAGTTATGGTTCTTAAGGGAGTATGGTAGAATGCACAAAAGAAGCATAATAGAGGGTTTGGTTTGGATAAGATAGTGCTTGTTTGGTTTGAAAATTTGAGAATGAATTTTTCTTCGAGGGCGAAGATTATAATAACCTAAATTTTTAATTCATTTAAAATCCTTCTATAAGAAATTATATATGATTATATTTTTATAATGATATTGAAAATAATATATGTTTAATATATGTCATGAACCTTGGGAGAGCTACACCCCAAAAGCTAGCTCAAAGTGTTAGAGAGTCCAAAGTCTATATAAACCTCATATTAAAATCATGTATACTTTCAATGTCGAATTCCTAAGTCTCATATCTTAACTAATAAGATCCTAACATTTTTCCACAATTGAAACCTTGACATCCTTAGCCGCTCTTACTCCTATTGACACCAGCCTGGCTTAATTTTTTTTTCTTCTTGAGACTACTAATAATTTTAGTATGGCTTGTTGGGTACCTCTGATACCAACATTTATAAACTTGGAAGAAACATACTCCAAAAGTTAGTTCAAGGGGTTAGAGAACCTAAAATCTTTATAACCCCACATTAAAATCTCATACTTCCAATATGAGATCCACCAAGTCCCACACCTTGGCTAAGGGTCCTAACAATTTATGCTTAAGACAAAAAAAAATATTTGTTTAAGAAAATATTTGATAAAAAAACGTTTTTTTTATTTACTATAGATTTATTTCAAAATAGTTTTATAAATTGCATAAAAAATCTGTAATCTTTATGGTTTGATCTTGTGACATGATAGTTGTTCAATTTGATGTTAACCACAAGGCCACTTGTGTTTCATTATTATGTTAATTATTGAATTTCTAGTTATTCTATAATTTTGATTTAAAACACATATACTTCGAACCAATCAGAATAGATGAAGTTGATAGGAAAGAGAAAGAGAGACTACTGCTACTCGCCACTATTGCTTGGTTGCACTACCACCACCACCACCATATAGCCAACCTTCTAGTAATTCCAATGCCATTCGTCTACCCAAGAATCGCCACTAGATGACGAAGAACATGCCAAATGAAGTTTTTGGATGCATCACCGCCATTAAGGCTTTTAGGCGTCATTTCTGCTATTATTTTGAGAGTTCTTGATACCATTTTGAAGCTCTCTACTCCAAGATTTAGTATTAATCTCAACCAGTCAGGAAAATAGTGGCTGCAAACATTAGAGAGAGAAGATTTAGGCCTCCATAACTTTTGACATATTTTACAGCAAAACTAAGAAAAGTTAAATTGGGTCGAAAGTGCAATAATAACCAATAATGTTGGGTGTGTAGTCCCCCACCACTCACCATGCTTTCTTGGGTTTTTTACTGTTACAGTCATCCTTTGTTTTTCCTTTTATTAGTCCTTTCACGCTGTAAAACAATACCAATTATGTTTAAATGGCCTACGCCTCCGCATGTCACGCCTCTTACCAAAACCTTTTTTTTTTTTTGCCAACCACCACAGTTCTCTTTTTTTTAAAAATTGATTGAAATTTATTCTGTACTATAACTACTTCCACTTAGCTACTACTACAATGGCATAACAATGCTGATTTTCATATATTCTAAAAGCAAAAAGAAAAAAAAAATCATGCTTTTATTGAAACGACATGTAGTCCATTGTCCTTATCGCTTAGAAGCCAAGTTTTAATTATTAACAATCAATAAGTGTAACTTGATTGATTTGTTCAAGTTCTCTAACATTCTATTTAAATTACGGATAAGAAATTATTGAATCCAATTTAACACTAGAAAGGATGTGTTTGGGATTAACAGTTTCAAAGTTAATGGATAAGAGAGTGATAGTTACATGTGCAATAAAAGAGGTGTTGTAGCCTTTATTCCTAGGCCCATTCGTTAACAAATTAACATGCTTTTGGGGTGACATTTTATTTGGTTGAAATATTCAATTTCACTCACTAAACAGTTAAAAGGAGGTAAATTGTTACCCCATAAGTGTTATCATCTGTTTTTTTATCAATTATATTTGAGGAAAGAAAAAATATTTAGACTTAAATTCAAGACTTAAACGAGAGCAATACCCGTTTTTAACTAATAATTTATGTGTTTAAGTTTTATCATTTGTTAATTTCCAATTAAATACACCTTAAAGGTATATGGTACAAAAACAAACACAGTTTAAAGGTAAATGGTAAAGAAGGATACAATTTAATCCTATTTATCCTTTGAACTCTTTAAACTCTCTTATATTTCAAATTATATATGATCGATTCTGGAAAAAATATACTTTTGTAATTTTAACACTATATATATGCAATTTTTTTTTTCAAAAGTAAATTTACCTATTAAATATTTTTCTCTCAATTAATGAAAGCTAACATACAAAGACTAAGAATGATACCAAAATTTATGAAATTTTAGCCTAGCTATTTAATTTATGGAAGCTAAATAGTATATTGTGTAACCTATTCATCTACCTTAAATAGTAAGAGTGTTCTTGAATTGAGTTAAGTTGAGTTTTAGTCGAGCTCGATCACAATTTGATTCAAAAAATATTTGAATATAAGTTTTGTATTGGAAGTTCAACTCATTCAAGTTTTCTGCCTAAAAAATTGGTTAGGTTTTGTCTAAAACAATGTTATTTTGAACAAATTAAAATGAGTCTATTTCATTTAAAAAAAAAAAAAGGCTATTTTGGAGAAAAAAAAAGGGCATCGTTTTGATAATATGTCATTTTAAAAAAAAAATCCCGAGGCGGGGGTGGCTCAACACGAGATCCCATCCGATTTTTTTTTTTTTTTCCTAATTTTTGTGTTCTCAATAAAAAGTTGGACCCGATACTTTAAAAACACCAAATTGCACAAACTATAGTGAATTGAGTCGCTACTTGGATCGACGGGCTGATCATCCCTCCTAAAAGTTGTTTTATAATTTATGAAAGTTGAAGAAAATGAAAATCTAAAAAATATTAAAAAGAGTGAGCTTAGAAAATAAAAAGTAAAAGAGATAAAATTAATATAATGGTATGTTTATTGGTTGTAGTCGTATTTACACACAAAAAAAAGACTAAATTAGATAGAGTTATAAATACAATGAAAAAATTAATTCTTAAAATATTTATTCAAACAAAGTTCAAAATTAAATATTAAAGAATAATATCAAGATTTGTATTTGGATGTTGCCACCCATTAACTTAATTTTTTTTTATTAGATTCATTTTTCACGTGGTGTTAAAGTTGGCTCTGCTTGCTAATCTTTCTGTGCTCTTTTATATGTTTCACTAGGGCTGTTTATGCAACCCGTGGCTCGACCAATCCGGCCCGGCTCAAAGGATTTCAGCCGGATTGGGCCGGCCCGAATTCATATTAAGGTCGGGCCACGAGCTTCAAAATTCAACCCGAGTTATGCTCATGTCGGGCCTCGAATTAGGATATTTTAATTTTTTTTAAATTTATATTTTAATAATTTATTTTTTTAAAATATTATATATAAAAAATGATATAATAATTTATATATTATTAGATATAATTTAGTATAATAAATTTTTAAAATAATATTTATAGGTAAATTTTATTAAAATTTTTAAAAAATTTTATTTTTTAATTTTAAAAAAATCGGGCCGGCCCAACTCGGTCCAAAGTGGCCTTGCCCGATCGGGCTGGATTTACAGCCCGAAAAAAACTCGAGCCAAACTTCAAGCCGGGATTAAATTCGGCCCGACTAGACCTGTGTACACCCCTATATTTCACTAGGTAACACAAGACCAGAGCCATACATTATAGCATCTGGTACCGTTCTTTTATAAGTGCTGCGACCGAGGTAATAATGCTGTTGAAGACCAGTTATAACATATCTATTTGTAATTAGAATTAGTATCATTTTCAAAAATAAACAAAGGTAAAATGAGAAAGAAAAAATTAAATATGGTTAAATGTAATTCATCGTTACAAAGAATAATAATGTTATGACAAATTTAGTATATACAAACTGGATTCCTCACATGTTATTGTGAGAATTATTATTCTTATTTATTGCGAGAATTAATATTCTTATTTTAACAACAAAAAAAATATTTAATTTATTAATTTAAATATTAATATATAGTAGTACATATAATTTAACATTTATTTATATCTTATAATTTTTTAATATTTATATACAAAATATAACAGTAAAATAAAATCTATATACAAAACTTCTATATATAAAATGTCTATTTTATTTTATTAAGATAAAGGAGATTAATTTAATAATGCAAATTTTTTTTAATAAAAAACAGTAGTAAATTTGATATTATTCAGTAATAACAAAAACAAAATTGAGTACTACAATATTACTTATAGATTAATGTTAGGTAAAATGATTCTTTTCCCTTATAGTCAATATATTTCTTCCCAGTTTCCTCTTTAGTTTAATTATTCACAATATGAAAATATAAAATTCATTTGATATTTTAAACAATCAGTAACGATTTTCATCATTATACTATATATATGTATGTATAGAAGTAAAATAAAATAATATTATATGTATCTCACGAAAAAGTTATAAATATTCTTAAATAATTGTAATAATATATTAAAAACTTGTATCAATAATAAAAATAATCCAAACCAATTAATTTAATTTTTTATATTTATTTCTTTTCATCATTATTATATAGAGACATTTTACCATCAATAGACAGGGTCAAAAATTTTGTCATTAAACTACATGTTTCAAGCACTAAACTTTAAAATAAATTAGATATACTATTAATATATAATACTCATAGAATAAATAAAGATATATATATAATACAATATCAGTTGATATTTTAATATAAATACATTTATTAAAAAAATATAAAAATTACTTTATAAATCAATTCTATTCTATAAAAAAGGTTATTAGGGTCAATAAATCAAATTATAATAACTTAAAAGGTTGAACCATTAGCAATATATAATCAACTTTTAATTTTTAAATCATTTTTAAATTTTAGGTCATTTAGTAGATTTATTTTCTAACTTTTATAATTAAGTCAAATTAATTTAAATATGAGCTTCATTGAAAAACTTTTAATGTGTGTGCGTATATATATATATATATTATTAATTATCTTCATATTTTTATTTTTTAAATAATTATATAATGTATTAAAAGTTTGAATTATAGATTAATTTGTAAGATTTTACATTTAAAACTAAACAATAAGAAGCCCAGCCCATGTCTTCTAAACCTGTACTCTGTTTATTTGAATTAGTCTCATTGTCAATATCCTCTCAAATCTTTATTTGATACAGATTTGATAGTGATTCTGTACAGATATTATAGTGATTTAGGTTTGACTATCTCTAGCAATGTTGTATATATAAGTGAGTTTTACAGAATAATAAAATGATCAGCTTCCTCCACTTAAATATCTTACATGGTATCAGAGCTTCTTGACTAACGTCTTTTCTTTCAATTTTATATCTTTTTTTTCTTCTTCCGCTCGCCATGGCCAATACCACCACCCCTGCTGCGATTGTCGCACCAACTGCTGCAGTAAATCAGCAACTCATTTCCTTTAATATAGCTGCTCAAGCTCCTCTTAAATTAACCTCATCAAACTACCTTTCCTGGAAATTACAATTTGAAAGCCTTTTTATTGGTTACGACTTACTTGGATTTGTTGATGGCACCAAACCATGCCCACCCACTGTTACCACCCCAGATAATACACCTAATCCAGAACACCGTCTCTGGATTCGTCAGGATCAGCTTATTCTCAATGCTCTTATTGGCTCTCTGTCACCTCAACTCATCCCCTTTATTGCCAAATCAAAAACCTCCAAGCAAGCATGGGATACTCTTTCTAACACCTATGCCAAACCATCAAGGGGACGTGTCAAACAAGTGAAAGCACAGCTTAAAAATATTTCTAAAGGCAAACTATCTATAACAGATTATATGCAGGCCATAAAAATAAAAACTGATGAGTTAGCATTGCTTGACCCACCAATGTCAGATGAAGACATCACTGATCGAATCCTTGAAGGTCTTGATGATTCCTACAAAGACACAATTCAGGCAATTAATGCAAGAGACAACGCAATTTCTTTTGATGAGCTTCATGAAAAATTAATTACATTTGAAGCTTCTTTGCTACACCAGGCTCCTCGAGCATCTATCGAATTTCCTGTTACAGCTAATGTAGCCACCAAAAGCACTGGAAAGGGATACTTTAGTCAGCCCAATTATCAGTCTCAACAGCCTGGCTTTTCTCATAGAAATTTTCAAAAAAATGCAGGTGGAGTCTCTACTGGTTCGGTTCACAATTCGCAGCAGAGAACTCCTAAACCATATCTTGGTAAATGCCAAATATGTGGGACGCAAGGCCACTCTGCCAAGAGGTGTTCTCTATTTCGAATTGTTCCAGTTACTCCTGGTACACAAACTCCGTGGCAACTACAGGCGAATGTCACAACCTATCCTACTCACTCTTCTGCACAGCCTTGGCTGATGGATAGCGCTGCATCGAATCATGTCACAACTGATTTACATAATTTATCCATTCACAGCCCGTATGAAGGTTCTGATGATATAATGGTTGGCGATGGAACAGGTTTAACCATTACACATTCTGGTTCTACAACTATAAATACACCACACAGACAGTTACAATTAGACAATGTACTTTGTGTGCCTGAAATGAAAACGAACCTGATTTCAGTTTATCAGTTTTGCAATACTAATCAAGTTACTGTTGAGTTCTCACCATTTTCTTTTGTTGTGAAGGAACTGCTGACAGGGACTCCGCTTCTTAGAGGCAAACCGAAGGATGGAGTTTATGAATGGCATTCATCTTCTCCTTTTTTTTGCTTTTGCGTCTTCTGTTGCTTCTGCTGCCGATTGGCATTCACGTTTAGGTCATCCTGCAAAGTCAATTCTTCAAGTTATTGTGTCCTCAAATAAATCTCAGGCTGTTTGTGATTTTTCCAAAAATATTGAAAACTGTAATGCATGCTCCATGAATAAAAGTCACAAACTTCCTTTCTTTACATCTACGCTTAACTCTACTGCTCCTCTAGAAATTATATATTCTGATGTATGGACTTCACCTCTTTACTCTCATGACTCATTCAAATACTATGTGATTTTTGTAGACCACTATACTCGCTACACCTGGTTCTACCCACTCCGTCAAAAGTCAGATGTCAAGTCTATTTTTGTGCGGTTTAAGTCTATTGTTGAGAAATTCTTTTCAGCCTCTATTAAAATGTTTTACTCGGATAATGGCGGAGAGTATGTTTCTTTGGCTCCTTTCTTTGCTTCCACTGGTATTTCGTTCCATACAACACCTCCACATACACCAGAGCACAATGGCCTTTCTGAGCGTAAGCATAGGCATATTGTTGAGACAGGACTGACATTACTTTCACATGCATTTATGCCTTTAAAATATTGGTCTAATGCTTTTTCTACCGTTGTCTACTTGATAAACAGAATGCCTACAAAAGTTTTAAGCATGTCAAGTCCGTATTTTCAATTGTTCAAAAGTCAGCCTAATTACTCAAAGTTAAGAATCTTTAGATGCCTATGCTACCCATGGCTACGACCTTATACTAGTCATAAACTCAACTCAAAATCTGTTCCGTGTGTGTTTCTTGGTTACTCGTTAACACAAAGTGCTTATTATTGTTTAGATGTTGAAAATTCAAAAATATATACCTCCCGTCATGTCAAGTTTGTTAAGTCCATTTTTCCGTTTGCTACCCGTCCAAAACATGTTGTTAATGAGTCTTCTAATTCGTTGACTGCTTGGTTTCCTCCTGCTGTAATTGTTCCTTCAGTGCCATCATTTACTTCATCTGCAGGTACAACTTCTCCTGTCAGTGTTTCCTCCTCATCTCAAGACTTTGGTGCGTCTTCACAGTTTGTTGATGCCCCGGTTGCTTCAGCAGCTTCAACCACCTCTGCACCTGAGTTGCCTATAGTTGTTTCGCCACCTGAACCTGCCACTTCTACTACTGCGCTGCCCCTGGTTGTCTCGACCACAGCACAGCTACCACTTGAACCTGCACCATCAGAACAGTCGGTTAATGTGCACCCCATGGTTACACTTGGTAAAAATAACATTAGAAAGCCAGTACAAAAACTTTGTTTGACAATGCAGGTTCATTCTCATGCTGATTCAGTCCCTAGAAGTGTGTTACAAGCGTTAAAAGATCCTAAGTGGCGAGCTGCCTGTTCTGAAGAGTTTAATGCACTTGTTAACAATGGCACATGGGTTCTTGTTCCAGCAAGTGAAGCACAAAATTTAGTTGGGTGCAAGTGGATTTTTCGTGTCAAACGCAATTCTGATGGTTCGGTACAGCGGTATAAAGCACGCCTAGTTGCCAAAGGGTTCAATCAAAGGCCCAGAATTGATTATCAAGAGACTTTCAGTCCAGTTGTGAAGCCTACTACTATCCGACTGGTTCTTAGTATTGCTCTCACTAAAGGTTGGGTTCTCAAGCAACTAGACGTCAATAATGCATTCTTACAAGGACCGTTACATGAGAAAGTGTTTATGAAGCAGCCCCGAGGGTTTATGGATCCTGACAAACCTGAACATGTTTGCTTACTCAAGAAAGCTATCTATGGGCTCAAGCAAGCTCCTCGCGCCTGGTATCAGGCTTTGCGGTCTTTTTTGCTTGATACTGGGTTCACAAACTCACTTTCTGACTCATCTCTGTTTGTTAAACACTACTCCACTGGAATTTTAATTTTGTTGGTGTACGTTGACGACATAATTCTTACCGGAAGTAATTCTAGTCATATTTCTGATTACATTCAGCTTCTATCTCAGAAATTTTCTCTAAAGGATCTTGGTTCTCTCAGTTATTTTCTTGGTATTGAAGTGATTCCTAATTCAGATGATTTTTTGTTGTCCCAACGGAAATATATTGAAGATCTTCTCCATGATACTGGTATGGACAAGGCTAAACCTGTTTCGACTCCTCTGGCGACAACAGATCAATTAACTGATAAAATTGGTGCTGCACTTCATGACCCAAAAGAATACAGAAAAATAGTGGGAAGTTTACAGTACCTGGTGCTTACAAGGCCGGATGTCGCTTATGCCGTTAATAAACTATCACAATATAATCATAAGCCTACGGTTCTTCATTGGAATGCAGTTAAACGGTTACTACGTTACTTGGTTGGAACTGTAGGTGACGGTCTTCAACTGTATTCTAAGTTGCCTTCACATCTGCCGTCTCTCTCATCTGCTCCTATTCATGCTTACTCTGATGCAGATTGGGGAGGAGACAAAGACACCTACTGCTCCACTGGTGCTTATGTTGTTTATTTTGGTCGAAATCCAGTATCTTGGAGCTCTAAGAAGCAGCAGTCTATTGCTCGCTCGTCTACTGAAGCTGAGTATAAATCAGTGGCTAATACTGCTGCAGAAGTAGCTTGGATTTGTCATCTGTTGACAGAACTTCATTATCCCCTTGATCAATGTCCTGTAATTTATTGTGATAATGTAGGGGCAACTCACCTCAGCGCCAATCCTGTTTTTCATTCCAGAATGAAACATGTAGCTTTGGATTATCACTTCATTCGAGATAAGGTGCAGACTGGTGCGCTTCGTGTTGCTCATATTGCTGGTGCAGATCAGATTGCCGATTTTCTAACGAAGCCATTGTTGAAATCTCGATTCTGCGAGCTTCGTGACAAGCTAGGGATCCGACCCGGATCTAGCTTGAGGGGGGATAAACAATAAGAAGCCCAGCCCATGTCTTCTAAACCTGTACTCTGTTTATTTGAATTAGTCTCATTGTCAATATCCTCTCAAATCTTTATTTGATACAGATTTGATAGTGATTCTGTATAGATATTATAGTGATTTAGGTTTGACTATCTCTAGCAATGTTGTATATATAAGTGTGTTTTACAAAATAATAAAATGATCAGCTTCCTCCACTTAAATATCTTACAAAAACATGAGAAAATGATGAGTTTTTTAGCAAGAGGTTTGGAAATTGAAGATGTATGCCCTCTGTGCAACTCCAGTGAGGAATCGGAGTCTCACATTTTTTTACATTGTCCCTTTGCTAGACAGTGTTGGGTGGATAGTAATCTTGAAAACCATATTGTAAATGAAATGGGCTTTTGATGACTGGTTTGTTACTTTATGCCAAGGAGCTAGTAAAGAGTATCTGTAATCAATTATAGTGAATACCCCACTTCTTCTTTCATTGTCAGATATGCCAAGGAGAGCCTTACAGATTGGCTTCAAGTTAATTCTGATAATAATCCTATTTCAAGGCTAGAACATGTTTGTCAATGGATCAGACCACCGAAGAATTTCTTGAAGAAGATTGTTGATGGTGCTTGTTTTTTGCAACAGAATAGATTTGGAGTAGGCATGATTATTCGTGACCATAGTGGCTCATTAGTAGTTGCAAAATCTCAATCCTTCGAAGGGAATTTGGATGCTGTCATGGTAGAAGCTTTGGCAATTTATCAGGCTTGTGTTTGGGCTCAAGATCTTGGTCTTTCTAATTTGATTATAGAATCTGATAGTGCCCTTGTTGTAGCTGCCATCAACTCGGTTTTAACTGAGAATAGATCTCCTTGTGATGGTATTTTTCAAGACTGCAGATCCATCTTGCAAAGTATGCAGTCTAAGCTGCTTTGGATTCGTAGAAATGCTAACACTGCATCACATATCTTAGCTAGGTCTTCTTGTAATCATGTTATTGAGATGAGTTGGAATTCTATCCTAGAATTTCTTCATGATGTCCTAGTTAATGATTTGAGTTAATGATACTCTTCCTTTCAAAAAAAAATAACGAAACAAATTATTATTGGGGAAAAATATTGATTGAGGGGAAAAGAAAAAAAAAGTAAATAAGGAGTTGGCAAGAGAGAATGAAATTGAGGATAGTTTATTATCTTCTATATATAATAAATAAAATATTATATAAAATTAAAAATTATATAAATAAAAAATAAATTGTAATCTTTCTGAGCTTCTATGCGAGCTCTAAACTTGAGTTCTACATGTTATCATAAAGCCTCCTTGTATCATGATTCGGCCATTTACCTTAGCTTTGTTGAGCTCTTTTGCATGGCATGATTGTGTTTGACATAAATGACAAAAGACTAGAAGGGGATTAGTGATAGTAACCCTGTTAACCAAGCACTCTGACGAGCTCCTTGTCTGGTTAGACAGACTGAACTTTACTGAAGAATGTTAAACCTTGGTCGTGGACACCCTTAGTCCAACTAGATGACTTTAACACATCCACAATTTATACTGATATTGCTCAGACATTGCCCACCAACTATATATAAGGATAAATCCCCATAGGTATGACTCTCTTCTCCCGTATTCTTCACTTTTACTCTCTTTACATTCAGACCGACCGAGCTATGATTTAGGCATTAGAGTCTCCCCCTGTGGAGCCTGATCTGCCTCTTTCTCGTCTTGTAGGTTAAGAACCCAACAGTAGTAGCACCCGAGCTTAAAGAGATAGAAGGACCACCTTGAGGTAGCCCCAACATTAGTGGTGCGGTGAGTGTAGATAAGATATTCCTCGATATAGGCAATGGAGCCTCAGAACATCCCATAGCTCACACAAGAGAAGTACTATAACTATGCAACACTTTAACAGTTTATATTATAGTGCCTTGCGCCTCTAACTCTTAAAGCGACCTGCGCGTCGAACCACTCTAGCGCCCTTGCACACAGCGTAAAATTCAGCACATATTGTGTAGCTCACCATGCCTCAGTCACACACCGAGCAGCTCACCACACAGTGGTCGCGTACCGAGGTATTAACACTCTTCATAATGAGATACTGTCACGCATCGAGCCAATATCACTTGATTTTGCAGTTCAACGTGCCCTTGTGTGGACCGAGCTGCTCACTACACACTTGCGCACCTCGAGCAATCAACATTTGATCATTGAACTCAATGCACCTCGCATACCGAGTAGCTCAGCTCACCCTCACTTGTACTAAACAATTAACACAATCGTGCATCTTTAAATGCCCTTGAGCACATTGAGCATCTCAGAGCACACTTACGAGTACTGAGCTATCAACACTAATCGCGCAGCTCACTGCGCCCCTTGCACAAACTGAGCACTCAACTCCTTAATTATGCATGTTATAGCACCCTGGTCATGCACTGAGCTTTTAGCTCTTTAATCATTCCATAGCATATTGGCCGCATATTGGTCATGCACTCAATAACTATCTCTTACATTGTAACAAGCAATATCACACATAATATATCTATTTAAGCAAATTGAACTGTTTAAGAGCAAGCAAGTTTGATCAAGCATCAATGCTTTAATTTTATTCATTTCCTATGTAATGACGTTCTTATCTGTATTCACATTGGCATCCCCAACTACTAAGCATTGACATCCCAACCGACAAAGCATCGGTACTCACACTCATCAAAGAGCCAAACATCGACACTCAAGCTCATTAAAGAGAAACTCCTCACTCCTACACACCAAGCCATTGTCAAGCTAATAGCATAGAAAAGAAAGTTTATGCAGCTCCTACTGAGTCACAATGTTCGATTCCAGAAGGCTCTCCCAGGAGCCATACTTCAAATTAGGTCGGCCCAATCGACCGCTTAAAATAACACCTTAGGCAGGTAATTCCTCTATAATGTCACTTTCAATTTTATTTTACAAGTTCTTAAAGTAAATGTATGAATTCATATTATATCATAGCATGAAATGAAGTTCGAGTTAACCCACCCGCCATATTTAGCAGCGCGCTCAGTTTAAGAGCTCCAAAGGGCACACCTTGACTCGAGCGCACTATTTAGAACTATGCCCAAGGCACATATGTAATGGTAGAATGCTTGGATGCAGCTCATGCTCGGGTAGAAATGAACAAATATCATAAATATGTTAACAAAATGCAACAGATAGAGCATTCATTTTATCATTGTATCGGGTTCGGTTATAGACTGAACCATTAAGTTAAAATAGATCGCATACCACAAAAAAAGCACAAATATCAAACTATGGTTCAAAAGAAAAGATTTAATTAAAAGGTTAAAATTTCATTACATAAGTAGCCTGGTCCTTACAATTTGCTAATGGACCAAGCATAAATAGCTCCTACAGTTCATACACTAAAATTTGCAAGTCCTAGGCCTTGTCCTCTTGGTTATCGTTCTTTTGGTCCCAGTCCTCTTCATTTTCTTCATCTTCTTCTTCTGCCTCGGCCTCAGCAGCTAGCTGGTCGATATCTATATCCATCATCCAGGACAAGTCCATGTCCAGATTTTCTTCCTTCAGCCGCTTTGTCATAGCATGCTGGTAGGCAAAGACATCTTGCGAGTAGTGCTTGTTGTTCCTTGCAGACTCAGTGCCCAGTCCTTGCCGAACAACTTCAAGAGTCTCTTCTGCCAGGTGCAGTGTAATATCCCAAATGATACCCTAAAATTTTGGAAATGCTAATTGTTGAAATTGAATTAAATAATTTAAAGTGTATATATGATTAAGTGAAAAGATAAGAGGAAGGAGTGTGTATATATTGTATATATAGAGATATATACATTATATACAAGTCAACAAGTTGAGTTGGTCAAATAATATATTTAATTATTTAAAATAGAAATTAAATGTTAGTCGAAGATGATATTTGATATTTATATATTATAATAATATATTATTGCTTGGTGGAGATTAAGTGGGGATTTATGTGGTTAAGTGAAGTGGAGTGGTTTTGATTATTTTCATCATCTTCTTCTTTCTTCTCCAAGAGGGCCAGCCATTGTTGCTTGCTAACTCAAGCAATTGAAGGATTTCAAGTGATCAAGCTAGAGTTTTAAGGATTTTTCTTCATATTTGGTAAGTTTTCAACTTGTTTCTTTGATTTCTTTTGAGTTTGTGTATACGAGTTTGGTGGGTGGTTGGTGTAGTTGTGTTTATAGTTGATTTTGGTATGTTTGAGGTTATTTTGACTAGTTAATTTTGATTTTGGGGTTGGATTGAAGGAAAAAAATTAAGTTTGGTGAAGAAAATAAGAGTTGTGGATTGTGTAAGTTTTGAGTTGTGAAATATGGTTGTTATTGTATTTTGATGCATGTAATTGAATTGTTTTGATGTTTATGTAAGTTTATTGTGGCATTTTGATGGTTTTGGTTGAATTTGTTTGGAGTGAAAAAGGGTAAAAAAAAAAGATGATAGTTGGATGTGGCATTTTTGGTGTCGATTTCAGATTTTTTTGGCCTGACACGCCTAGTAGCACGGCCATGTCTTTGGGCGTGTCGTTGGTTATGTTTTCAGTGTTAGTGACACGAGCAGTGACACGCCCATTTCACTGAGCATGTCACAGCTACTGTGTTATTGGAGGATTGACACGTCCAATGACACGCCCATGTCATTGAGCATGTCATAGCTTCTGTGTTGAAGGAGAATTGACACGTCCAGTAACACACCCATGTCATTGAGTGTGTCAAAGCTTCTGTGTTGTAGGTTTAGGGCATGGTCAGGGACACGCCCGTGTTGTTGAGCGTGTCATGTGTAGAGTTTTCCCTAGATAGTTCTCTTTCTTATTTTCCTATGTGTATCACTAAGTGAGTATGTGTATTCACATTTGGATTAGGTTTTGAAAAGATTTGAGTTACCCCAATCCAAGTGTTGAAGGATATTTTGGAAGAGGAGATTGGAATCGGTGTTTGTTGCTCTTAGAAGTAAGTATAAACCTTAAATGATTGCATACATTTACATGACTTTGGGACTTAATACATTTGGTTGGAAAAACATGTTAAGTTACCTACTATATTGTTGGTGCATGAGAATAGTGCTATGGTTTGCATAATGTGAGCTATGTGAAATATATAATGATGATTCAAAATGTATGGATAATGCAATTTGTTATGTATACACTAGTGATGGTATGCAAAGTCATTGGTGATGGTTAAACTGATATAAATGAGATATTTAAGGCATTGTGCCTAGTGGATCATGAGAAAATGAGAAAGGATTTGTATATGAAATTATAAAAGAATTGTGTGCCTAGTATGTTATTCAATTTTCAGAGTTTTGATATTGGTGGCATGCCTAAAAAGTAACAATCCCTTGAAGCTGGGTTGGGCTTGGTTCTTGAAGCCTAGTTAGGTGTTACATGATGTAGCAAACCCTTGAAGCTGGGTTGGGCCTAGTCGTTGAAGCTTAATTGGGATGTTACATATGAGGTAATCCTCATTGTGATCATGATTCGCCTTCGGGCTAGATAAATGTGATTATTGGACCAAAGCAGTAACTCTAAAATTTGAATGACATATTAGATCTCTTTAGGTCCATGCTTGTCTTTGCTTAAATTTGAAATATGATTTATAAACAATTGAGTAATATAATGTTATAAGTTGTGGTATCCATTTGTGTTGTGCATTAGCATTGCAATTGAATAATATTGTTATCAAGGTTTGTACCACTAAGCTTCTGGCTTAGCACGATTGTGATTTATCGCGCAGGTGACATGGTAGATCCGGTTGAGCCGGAGAGTTCAGCTAGACCGAGTCGATTCTAGGCTTGAGATTGTGAGAGCAGTGTTGATTTGGACATCAAGATCAGAGACGAACTGTCATCATGTATAAATTCTATATTTTTATAAATATTTATTTTGATGTATACATACATATATATATATATTCCGTTGCTTATTAAACAAATGTTTTGGATAAACTTTTGGGTAATGAAAATATATATATGTATTTTAACAAGGAATGTTTTATCTATTACTTTCTATAATATAAATTAAATGTTTTAAGTTTACTTAGATTGTAGAAATAATGATTTGATGTTAAAGTTAAAGATTGGTTGGTTTAGAAGGGATTGTGACATTCTTGTATCCAATATACGTATATTACATATGTGTGGTGTATGTGGTGTACGTATATGGGGTACAAGGATGTTACACGCAGTTCCTCGGTCTTGGCTTTTAGAGCTTCTTCGGCAAAACGCAGTTCCTCTGTTTTAGCCTTTAGCTCTTCCTGAGCCTTTAACTCTTCAGCCTCCCACCTCTGTGTGGACTCTTCCTCGTAGCTCTTGGAGGCCTGGGCAAAATTTTTTTCATGCCCACCACCCGATCTACCACGATGTAGGTGAGCTTGGCGAGCTACAAAGCATCATTCAGTTAATTTCTATAACAAAATTGAATCCTAGAACCGAGTTTGGATTACCTTTTACCATGTGAGAAGCTGTGACCATTTGTTGTGCCACATGCTCCGAGCTCATTCATGCTTACTCTCATCTTTCTTGATGGATAACTTGATATATTTGTTTGAGTACTTTTTAAGGATCGGGTTCCTACACTGAGAATGTTATACCATGCGGACCCGCGAGCTTCTCGTTAACTGCCTCTACCAGCCAAGCCAGGCTGTAGCGGTGGGCTAGAGATTTCTCTACCTCTTTGCGAGGCAATGTTTATTGTCCTCCAGCTCTTTGGAGTAGTGTTTCTAGCACCACCTCCTAGGGGAGGGACAGGTCTTCAGTGGCAGGCTCTTTTTCTTGGGTAGAACCAGCCCTGATAGTTCATCCACTTGATGGCTCACCAGAAACCCTGGCCTTCTTCTGGGCCTCTATCCTTGCATTGCTCCCAACCATCCATTTCAGTTCCTTGGTAGCTAACCTTGAGCCTCTTCTACACAATCGAGCAAAGAGTTAACCAAATAAATAATTAAGCAAACACAGGTCAAGTCTATAAGTTCCAATACTTACCGCCCCGATCTTTAGGGCAAATTTCTTTTGGAGCTTTCCCAAGGGGGAAGTACTCTCTTATAAGTGAGATGACATTCTTCGTCTCCTTCAAAATGTCCTTTCTTTGGCCACTTGTTCACCATTGGGCTCGACCATCCATGTGTTCAAACAACAGAACCCCTCACGCTTCTTTAGGATAAAGAATCAATCTTTTCAGGCCTTTATTGGGTCTGGCTTTTCTATGAATAGACCATGCCTGGACCTCCCTTATAGATATAAAAAGTCCTCATCCGCCCCCGAGCATAGCCTAAGAACACTGAACTCACTCAGCAACCGAGGGGTACGAAAGCCTGCATAGGATCTCAAAGCATGTGATTGTCTGCCAGGTGTTTAGGCTCAGTTGGCCAAGTGCAATGTTGTGGTAACATAAGAATGCTAGGAGTAAGGGTTGCAACCACACCCCAGACCTCAAGTCTTCTTCATATATCATCACTTGGTTCTCAACCAAGTAATCGTACGCTCAGACTTCCTCTCCAAGGACGAGCATCTTATACTCTTCCAGTATGCAATACTTTTGCCAGATCCCTTCTAAGTCCCTCTCCATTGGAAAGAATAAGATATCACTTACTCGGTCCTCTGAGCAATCGTAGGCACCCTAGCATCCTTGGCCACATCTTCTTCCTCTTCATCAATCAGTGCAGGAGGTCTCCTTGCAGTCTGCTCAGCCCGCTCGGTCATTGCTGACCCAACATCAACTCGAGCCTCTTCTTAGTAAGTAGCCTCATCTAGAGTAATAGGCGAATTCATTTCCCCAGCCTCCTTTGACATAACCGAGCTAATGGTTGCTCGCACCATCCTTCCTACTAAATTTTAAATGCACAAATCTTAAAGAAAAACTAACCTCTTTAGTTTGTCAAACCAAACCCTCAATCCTTAGGAAACTCTTAACACAATAGTCAATAAGAGCAATCGAACTATTTTCACTTAGTCGAGTGAAGAATAATGCTTACCCCACTCTATTTATAGAGGAGAATTCAGCCACTCGAACCAACGTCATTAATGAGTGATGCGGAATTACGCCTTTTCATTTTTTCCCCAAACCGTTACCAAAATTTACGAAGCATCATCTCACTCTGGCATGGCACGTGTGCTTCTGGTATCTTAATCGACTCTCCTTGGCATAAATGTCAAGCTTCTAAGGGGGACTCGTGGTACTACCCATACTACCCCTAGAAACCGGGCTTAGCCCTCAAACTCCTCAAGTTTTCCCTCGAGCTCCTCAAGTTCTACCTGTTGTTTCTTAGTTTTCTTGCAACTCTGTGTGAGGTTGACCTGACTTCTCTAAGTCATTGACCTTAGTCTGACATAAATGTCAGATGACTAGAAAGGGACTAGTGATAGTACCCCCATTTTTCAAGCTCCGGTACAAGCTCCACACTTGAGTTCTACATGTTATCATAAAGTCTCCTTGTATCACTATTCAACACATTTACTTAGCTTTGCCAAGCTCCTTTGTGTGGCATGATTGTGTTTGACATAAATGTCAAATGGGACTAATGATAGTACCCCCGCTTACCGAGCTCTCTGCCGAGCCTGACTAGACTCTACTGAAGAATGTTGAACCTCGGTCCTGGAGACCCTTAGTCTAACCGAGCTCTCCTAACAGCCACTGAACGGCTCTGACACATCTGCAATTTACAATGACCCTGCTCAGATATTGTCTCTCTCCACCAACTATATACAGGGGTAAACTCCCACAAGTATGACTCTCTTCTTCTCTCTTCTTCTCTATTTTTCTCCACTTTTACTCTTTTTACATTCAGACTGACTAAGCTCTGACTTAGATATCAGAGTCTCTCTCCCGTTGAGCCCGATCCCTCTCTTTCTCATCTTACAGATTAGGGACCCAATAGCAACAGTACCTGAGCCTAGAAAGCTAAGAGGACTACCCTGAAGTAACCCCAGCATCATAAATATATATGTATAATAAAGGGAAAAGGGACAAAGTATTTGATGGATTTGAATTTTAAAAGCATCCTATATAATGTATTTTTAAAATATTAGAAACTCTCTAATAAATCTAATCAAAAGTATTAATATTTTTTATACTTCATACTGAATGAAAATATTAACAATGAAGTTAGGTATTTTATATGGGTGAATAATTATAGTTTTGATGTTATAATATTGGTCTTTTAGTTTATAACATAATAATAGTGGCATAAAACATTATCGAATTTATAAATTAGTTAGTAAGGAATTGTTCTAAGTTAACTATAAGTCTCAAGTTAGAATCTTAAGTACGTAGCTATGCGAAATAATATTTCTTGTGACTTTTTGTTGAACCATTTGATATTCGAGACATTATTCAACTAATCTGAATTCGAGTATTGTCAGATTTTGAAGGGGATGGCTGTCCAATAGAGTTTTTTCCATATATATATATCCATGTTTGAGGTTATGTAGAAAAAAGGAAAGAAAATAAATAAAGAAATAAAAGCAAAATATATATATATATATATATATAAAGGATAAAATTGAAAATTCAAAAGAAAAATACAGGTTTTTTTTAGATATCCATTGTCATAAACAACAGTCCTAATCGCTCTTTTGTTTTTGTGTGTGTGTGTGTGTGTATATATATATATATTATAATTACACCTACGGTCATGTGTGAGTTAAACCTTGCACATGTTCTGATTTGGATATGTATAGTTCTCGATTAGCTAGTGGTGAGGAAACTTAAAAAGCCTCAAATAAGAACACAAATAATATCAAGACCTAACATGATGTTTGGTTCTCACCACCTATTAGTTCAGAATTTTATATTGGATTTGAGAACAAAACTATCAGATATATGGTGAATTCCTATAATAATACAAAATTCTAAGAAGGAAAAATTCATAAAATACATATTCAAATATGCCTAGTGCCTAATCATAACATAATATATAGTGATTTTACCTCAAAACGTTAAACTTTTTCCGTTCTCCATTCTAATTGGCATTTTTACCCAATTAAAAAACTTATCCATAATTTCATAGAAAAATAAAAAAAAGGAAATTTAAAAAAAAAGTATTTGGACACAACAAGAAGAAGATCTCTATACACATAGAGATCAAAATTCTTCATTTGTTAGTTCAGTTGGTAATCAAAACGACCGACAGTGAAAATGACAACTGTTACATTTTCTTCTTCACCTTCATCTTCTTGTTGTCTCTATGAACACAATAGGCTGCTTGATTAATATTTATTTATTTTTATTTGTTTCTTTTTTAAAAAAAAATTAACATTTTTAATTTTATTAATTTAATGATGGGTTCGAAAAATATTATACAAATACTAAGAAGAAAATTGTGTATATTTCTTTTCAATCCAGTTTTAAAAAATTAATTTTTTAAATTGGGGTAAATTTGTCAAAAACAAAAATTTTAAATAAGACACTATGCAAAATGATATAAAATTTAAAAAATGAAAATGTATATAAGACCCATTTGAAGTAATAATAAAATAATTATTTCTATAGAATTAAACAATTTACCCATTTGCAAAAAATTTAGGGGTAACGCAACCATAATAAAATCATTTTTCCTTCTCATATTATTGGTATAGACATACAGATCGTCAACCTTCGAAAAAAGCATGGATATGGATTGCAAAAGAGAACAAATTATAAAATTGAAATGGATTAAAATTTTGAACTCAAAAAATTTACATTCTAATATATAAATTTATTATGAATAAACTCAAAATAAAATTAAATAAAAAAATAATTCTTTTAATATTATAATAGTATAATTATTAATTTTTACTCTTGATTTGACAATGATTGAGAGGTAATAATTATATCATATGAAAGTATTTTATTTATAGTATTTTTATATTTTAGCTGATAAATTATATATTAATGATTTAAAATAATATTATTAATATTTAAATTTTATAAATCTATATCATAAAATTAATATCATATTCTTATTCTTTTTTTACAATTAACAATAAAAAATTTTACAATATAAATAATATTTTTATTTTAATATAAATTCATACATATCAAATTTATAAACTTCAATAAAATTTATATATAGTATTATAAAAAATTAATAATTTAGAGATAAATTTTAAACACAAATATTTTAATTCTTAAATTAAAATAAATTAAAAATAAATTTGTGACTGATGATTTCAAATAAATAAAAATTTTATATCAAAATAAATAATATAATATAATTAAAAATAAATATTTGCTGTATAAAGAAATATTTAAATATATTTATTTAATTAAGTGTATTATTTAGAGATAAGCAATAACATAATTGGTATAAAATTACAAAAAAATTATTTATTATAATTATTTATAAATATTTATAAGATGAAATGATATTTCAAATATCTTATTAATAACAAATCAATAATATATATATATATATATATATATATATACACCCTTCTAAATCTGCCTATGGCTATAGTTAGCGCTTGAGAAAGTTCTCTCGTCTTTCCCTTCTTCCCATTCGTTTTCCACGACCTTTTTCTTTTCTAGATTTAGATTTAGGCAGGTGACAGCTACAGCTATAAATCTTCAAATTTTTATTATAGCGTCTCTATAATATAATTTGTGGTTTTGTATAGCTCTAAAAACTAGTTTTAAGATGACATCTTTGGTTATTGGATGGCTTTTTTTATATTTATTTTAGGAAGAAAACCAGTAATTAGCTTTAGAGATTTGCTTGCTCATCGTGGACTCTAATGATTTCTAGTCCATTTCAAGATGGATTGCATATTCCATCAACTTGTGGATTGAAGAGGATTTGACCCAGGTTTTGATTCTCAAATCATCCTCACCCAAATCTAACTTTTGACTTTATATATATATATATATATATTTATTTATTTACTTCTGTGTTATCCTATGATGCTTATTTGACATCTAATATACTCCTTTCACTTATAGTGTTTTTTTTTTTTTTTTTTCAGTTGTATTAGGGCATCTCTAACGTGGAGAGACTTATGTCATATTTTTATACTATATAGATATAAAATGAGATTTCAGTAAAAATGAGATTTGATACTTTAATGATGGGAGTTAAGTTCTATTTTAGTGGGATCTATTTTTATATTTGTTTTATTTATTATTTTATATTTTGTATTTAATAATTCAAATTTAATTATTAATTTATTTTATGATAAAATAATAAAATTATTTAGTTATATAAATAATTTATTTAATTAATTTATTAATTTTTATTAAGTTAATTTTTAATTATATAAAAATATTTAGATAATTTTAAATTATTTTATTTAATAATTAATTTTTAATAATTAAAATGACATTTTTATCATATTAATAAACTATATAATTAAAAATAATATATTATAATTTCAAATATCAAATTATAAATATGATTAAAAATAATATATTATAATTTTAAACATTAAATCAAAAAAATATATTATAATAATATAGGTATTTAATGAGATTTTAATAATAATTATTATTTTTATTAAAAATTATATAAATTATTATTTTTATTAAAAAATTATTAAAATTATTTTTTATTTTTTTAATAGAGTACTTGGGATCAAAAAAGCACCTCCTTAGACTAAAAAAGCACCCCATTGGGGGTGCTCTTAGTTTTCTCAAAGAGGACTCTTGTATATAGCTGTTCTAGGTGTTTTAGGCATTTTGTTTAGGTTTTATATTTTGCAGTATCTATGAGTTGTTTATTGACAAAAAAAAAAAAAAAAAGCTGATGTTACCCGTCCCTATGAACTATAAAGTATGGATAAGTGGCACGTGTCTCCAACGACATTCTTTTTGTTTTTTTAGGCTTGTTGAGTGTTTACAGCTGGTGTATTGAAGACTCGGTATCCAAAGGTAAATGTTTGAGCCTTAGATTTTGGAAGCTTAGACGTATGAACTCTCAGTATATTATCACATCACCAATAGATTATTTGTTTTTAAAAAATACGAATGAAATATATAATGAAAAAAAGCGAATTTTTCAGATAAATATTTTTTAATAAAATATTAATACATTTTAAATTTTATTATTTTAAATTAGACTTTTTTAAATAAAAATACACTTAAAAATTTAAAAGCTCGTTTTATATTTTTAGAAGCCATTTTTTTTTCTCTTCCATTTTCGAATTTCATCTTCTCCTTCTCGAACTCTTTGTCGTAGCAAGAAATCCTCGATCTATAGTAGCCGTATCTTCGCTATTTCTTCGTTGTTTCTCTTAATTTTTATCGTTTTAAGGTCGAAGCAACTGCTATTTTTTCACAGTAGCCATTATTTCTTCGCTATTTCTTTACTGTTCCTCACTGCGATATAAAGGTATTTATATTGTTTCTCTCTCGATCTCTCTCTCTTAACTCGTTGTGTTTATTTTGATTTCGAGAATAAAAATTTATTTGTGGAATGTTTGGTGTTCGGTGAAATATTTGATTTTAATTACTGATTTTCGCTTTACTGTTGTGGTGATATAAACAGTTCAGATGGAAGAACAAACTATGCATAATATGAATTGATATGAGTTGGTATGAGTTTGTCTTGAGTTGATATGAGTTGGTATATTTTGATATGAGTTGATATGAGTTTGAAATTAATTATTATGAGTTTGCTAAGAGTTGATATGAGTTGATAATAAGTTAGTATGAGTTGGTTTGAGTTAGTATGAGAGGGTATGAGTTGCTATCAGTTAGCATAAGTTGGTATGAGTCTAATATGAGTTTGTATTATTGATATGAGTTTTAATATGAGTTGTTATGAGTTAGTTTAATTGGTGTGAGTTTGATATGAGCTTGGTATGAGTTGGTATGAGTTAGTAAGTGTTGATTTGAGATAGAAATTAGTTGGTATGAGCTTGGTATGAGTTAGAATCAGTTTGATATGGGTTACTATTAGCTGTTATGAGTTGATATGAGTCTGATATGAGTTTTTATTATTGATATGAGTTGTTATGAGTTAGTTTAATTTGTATAAGTTTGATATGAGTTGGTATGAGTTTGATATGAGCTTATATGAGTTGGTTTGAGTTGATATGAGTTGGTATGAGTTTGTCTTGAGTTTGTATGAGTTGATATAAGTTTGATATGAGTTAGTATGAGTTTGTCTTGAGTTGTTATGAGTTTTATATGAGTTGATATGGGTTGGTATGTGTTTGTCTTGAGTTGATATGAGTTGGTATGAGTTTGTCTTGAGTTGATATGAGTTAGTATGAGTTTGATATGAGTTAATATGAGTTTGTCTTGAGTTTATTTGAGTTGGTATGAGTTGTTATGAGTTGGTATGAGTTTATATTATTGATATGAGTTGTTATGAGTTAGTTTAATTGGTATGATTTTGGTATGAGTTGGTATGAGTTTGATATGAGCTAGTTTAATTAGTATGAGTTTGATACGAGTTGACATGAGTTTGATGTGAGTTGATATGAGTTTATCTTGAGTTGATATGAGTTGGTATGAGCTGATATGAGTTTATCTTGAGTTAGTATGAGTTGATATGAGTTGGTATAAATTTGAAATAATTAGGTGGTATGAGTTTATATGAGTTGATAATAAGTTGGTATGCATTGGTATGAGATGGTATGAGTTGCTATCAGTTAGTATGAGTTGGTATGAGTCTAATATGAGTTTGTATTATTGATAAAAGTTTTGATATGAGTTGTTATGAGTTAGTTTAATTGGTATGAGTTTGGTATGAGTTGGTATCAGTTAGAATCATACCAATATGGGTTACTATTAGCTGTTATGAGTTGGTATGAGTCTAATATGAGATTGTATGAGTTGGTATGAGTTTGATATGAGCTAGTTTAATTGGTATGAGTTTGATATGAGTTGGTATGAGTTGATATGAGTTGGTATGAGTTTGATATTAGATGATATGAGTTGGTATGAGTTGGTATGAGTTGATATGAGTTGATATGAGTTGGTATGAGTTGAAATGAGTTTGATATGAGTTGGAATTAGTTGATATGAGTTTAATATTAGTTGGTACGAGTTTATCTTGAGTTGATATGAGTTGGTATGAGTTGATATGAGTTTGATATGAGTTGGTATGAGTTGATATAAGTTTGATATGAGTTGGTATGAGTTTGTCTTGAGTTGATATGAGTTGGTATGAGTTGATATGAGTTAGATATGAGTTGTTGTGAGTTTATCTTGAGTTGATATGAATTGGTATGAGTTGTTATGAGTTAGTATGAGTTTGTCTTGACTTTGATATGAGTTGGTATGAGTTAGTATGAGTTTGGTATGAGTTGGTATGAGTTTGTCTTGAGTTGATATGAGTTGGTATGAGTTGTTATGAATTTGGTATGAATTAGCAAGTGTTGATTTAAGTTAGAAATTAGTTGGTATGAGTTGGAATCAGTTTGATATGGGTTACTATTGCCTGTTATGAGTTGGTATGAGTATGATATGAGTTTGTATTATTGATATGAGTTGTTATGAGTTAGTTTAATCGATATGAGTTTGTATGAGTTTGATATGAGTTTATATGAATTGGTATGAGTTGATATGAGTTTGATATGAGTTGGTATGAGTTGATATGAGTTTGATATGAGTTGGTATGAGTTGATATGAGTTTGATATGAGTTGGTACGAGTTTGTCTTAAGTTGATATGAGTTAGTATGAGCTGATATAAGTCTGATATGGGTTGGTATGAGTGGATATGAGTTTGATATGAGTTAATATGAGTTTGATATGAGTTGGTATGAGTTTTTCTTGAGTTGGAATGAGTTGGATTGAGTTGATATGAGTTTGATATAAGTTGGTATGAGTTTGTCTTGAGTTGATATGAGTTGGTATGAGTTGTTATGAGTGAGTTTATATTATTGATATGAGTTTTGATATGAGTTGTTATGAGTTAGTTTAATTGATATGATTTTGGTATGAGTTGATATGAGTTTGATATGAGCTAGTTTAATTGGTATGAGTTTGATATGAGCTGATATGAGTTTGATATGAGTTGGTATGAGTTTGTCTTGAGTTGATATGAGTTGGTATGAGTTGATATGAACTGGTATGAGTCTGATATGAGTTTATATGAGTTGGTATGAGTTTGATATGAGCTAGTTTAATTGGTATGAGTTTGATATGAGTTGGTATGAGTTGATATGAGTAAGTATTAGTTGTTATGAGTTAGTTTAATTGGTATGAGTTTGATATGAGTTGGTATGAGTTGATATGAGTAAGTATTAGTTGTTATGAGTTAGTTTAATTGGTATGAGTTTGATATGAGTTGGTATGAGTTCATATGAGTTGGTATGAGTTCTTATGAGTTTGATATGAGTTGGTATGAGTTTTGCTTGATTTGGTATGAGTTGAAATGAGTATGATTTTGTGATGAGGTGTTTTAATGTTGACTTTGTAATGAAAAATCAAATAGGAAAAATGACAACAGGTTCTCATACTAGCCCATCTTCTCAAAGTGAGCAATCTCCCTTATGCGGGGACAAGCCCACAATGCTCCATGGAAGTCTAGGAGTAATGTCGTCAACTTCTCCTAAAGGCTAGAGGATAAAAAGAAGAATTTCTTCTAAATCAGGTGTGGCAGGTAAGACAAAGAAGGTAAGATTCGGTGTGTTTTATAGTGACGACATGTCAATTTTTGAGAAGAAAGTGGGAGGTAAACATAGTAATGAAGAACGCATCAGAGTAAATAATTATCAAAAATTATCTACTTCATACAACTTTATTTGAATATGGACAAGTCAATGATTGAGTAGCTAATCAATAGGATATGTACCAGGATGTTGATTATATCATCCCTCCAAGTGATTAGAGGTACCACCAGGTCAACAGGGTAGGCCATAGACTGCAAACAATTTAGCTGATAAAGAATGTAATTGGTTCTAATAAAGATAAGGTTTGTTTGATTTACAATGTGTGACTCATTGTGATTTATGATGCTACTATGTTCAATCTCATATAAAACTTATTGATAACACTCTTTTATTATTTTGGTGTAGATGGCTGCCTTTAAACGATACAATATCAACCACCTTCTTGGGCTTGATGAAGAAAATTTTGATCATTGGTCTGGGCTTTTTCATTGGCTTTTTATACATCAAGTTCTAAATAAAAATAAAAATGAGCTTTCATTAAAGTTTGGAAAGTCAATCCTGAAGTTTGAAATTATTAAGTGTTGTTTAATAACTGGGTTGAAAAACAGTGGCGTGAAACACCTAGTTGGGAGGGACTAAACTCTTAGTTCATCGCTATGGTGGATGGGCATGGGAGAGATTGTACAATGAATTTTAAAAATGCCAGAATGCTGAGTTGCATATCAAACTAGGAGTTGCTTACCTGGTTGACATGTTGATTTTGGGAAAGGCTAAGACTATAAAGGTTGATCCCAAAATTTTAGCTCTTGTTGACGATGTTGAGTCATTCAACAACGTCGCATGGGGATTCATGAGCTGAAAATTTCTGTATTCTAAGTTGACAAAATCCCTAGAAACATTGAAGAGCAGAGTGGTGGGCACCTACTTTGTCATTAGTTTTTCTGATGCCATAACCATATTTGGACTGGAGGTAATTACAAATTTACAAGAGATAGGGGTGGAGAGGTGCGAAAATGAGTTTTCGCGATTGATGAACTGAAAAATATCTGCAAAATATCCATACCCACAGATTTGTTTGAAGTTATCACAGCAGATATTTTACTTGATGTGAGCTTGTTATTTTGTATTTTTTCCAGTACAAATGCTTTTATATTTTTAACACATATTGAATCAATATGTTAATGTATAAGAGTTGACTACTATAGAAATGAAGATAACAAATGTTGAGGCTGATTCTCCAAATCTACAAGGAATTTTCCGAGAGGAAATTACTGACCCTATGATATTTGTTGCATCTCCTTCCATTTATGGGATCATAATGCTTATCAATTGAGTAACTGATTCGGCTGCTAATTACTGTATAATTTTTTAGGAAACTTAAGTTGATAGTAAAACAGTCAGTGATACTGCAGAAAAAAAAGTTCAAAATATTTGAATGCAGAAGCAAAAGGAATCAAGATCCGAGTGCCATGCATGAAAGAAAAATGCATGTGGATGTAGATTTGGAGAAGAATGAAATGGATTTATGTTTATCGCAACTGGAGTCTAGATGCAGTGCATTAAAAATTGAAAATGCATTGCAAACTCAGGTGAATAAGGAGCTGAATTCTACCCTTTCCCAGTTGAGCGACAGACTCACGGCCTTGGAGGCAATTAAACATGAAAGGGCCTCAAAGAAGAGAAAAACCAAAGAAAATGAGGCCTCAAGATGTCAAAAGGAAAAGGAAGAGGCAAAGGATGAAAGGAAAAAGATTCATAGAGAAAAGGACAGTGAAGATGCAAAAAGGCAGAGGGCATGGAAGAAAAAGCAAATGAAAAAGAAGCTCAGGGATTGGATTCTATATTTTGTACACCTCTGGATGAGTATGATGATTATACTAAATCCAGGTTATTTATTGCAAAATTTTATAAATGCATGTACATCTAATCACATAAAATATCTCTACTTGCAGAAAAGAAGTTTCAATGGTAGCCGAGAACATAATGCAACTCAATATGTCATTGGTTGAAGTGACGGAGACCACGTATGAGAAATATAAAAAGAAACATTTACAGATTCCAAATATTAAATACATTGGTGATGAGTGAACTCTTGAAGGAAGAGGGCAGCACAAAAAAATGAGCAAATGTCTGCAAGTCTTATGCCGGAAGATGGCAGATGAAGTTACATATGCACCTATTCTGCTATTGGATCCTTTCTCACCCCCATTTGCTAATCAGTGCCGAAGTTTTGATAACTGGTGGCAGATGCATTTTGATAACTATAAGCAGTAAGCTGCACATTAATTATAAATTTATACTTTCACATTAATGATATTTAGATATAAACAAACTATTCTTCCAAGCAAATAAATATAATGTTATTTTGATGTATAACAGTGATCTAAGAGTGGAACAACCTTTTTCGGAGGGTGAGACCTATGATTTCATAGTGCATTCCACGAATTACAAGGATTTTTGGTATCGATTATGAGTACCCTATGTTTGGCTGTCTAACAATGTAAGATTTTCAATATAAATGCATCTTGTTGGATATTACATTGCAAATCAGTGTATTATCAAATTTATATTAATTTTCTTTGTGTTGATTGTAGGAAATTAATATCATATCATATTATATGCAACAAAAATAAAAATATAATGCAGACTTTTTTTAACAGAGAAAGACATGTGGTTCTTGCTATGTCCATCAAATTTTTATGGCATGTCATGAAGATTTCAAAAAGAAAAACTGGATGACTCCTAGTTATTTAACAGATTTTCTGAAAGACAAGCACTAGTATTGTAAACATGTCAAGGATGTTGACATCATTTATCTATCAGTCAATCAATCTAGACAACACTGAATTCTTATAGAAATAAATCTACCGAAGTGGTCAATAAAGATATATGATTCGTTGTATGCAGACGCCAGTAGAAGCGATAGAACAAAAATGTATTAAGCCAATTGCGGAGATGTTGGCCCATGCTTTGAATGATGTTAAAATTTTCAACCATAGGCCTAAATTGGTTTATAAAAATAGTACGAAGCTGATAATAAATTATGAGAAGGATATTTGTCCGTGCCAAGAAGGGTACGCTCTGTTCTCAGTCATTGTGTAACGATAGTTATTTGTCTTTTACAGTTACTAATGATAATACATTGTAACAGTAAAGATTGCAGAATGTTTGTTGCCAAAGTCATCAAATTTTTAATGATGGCAAACCTCAACATGTGGGACTGCAATCAGAAAAACATAAAAATACTTAGATATAATACGACAGTGCATTTATAGGTGCATGCTACAAACAAGAATAATAATGCTTATTATAGCGAATAACATTTTGATATTTTTGTACATAATATTATGAATAACTCAAGTGGTATATATGAAAAACTTTATTCTCAATTATTTTGTTCGCAATAAAATATAAGCAATTATTAATTTACATGAGATTTTATTATTTGTGTCGGATGCAGGATGTTGATCTGAGTTAATGCAGGTGTCTATCAGATAAATTGGTTTGGTCTGAGTTGTGGAAGTCTGTTTATCCAAGATGTTCAGAAGATTATTGACACAAGATGCTCCAAACTCATACTAACTCATATAAATACAAATACACTCATAACAACTCATACTAACTCATACTAATAATTTTATAATAGTACCAAACTCATACTAATTCATACTAATAAAAATACACTCATACCAAACTCATACTAACTCACATCAATAAATTTACACTCATACCAAACTCATAATAACTCATACCAATAATTTTATAGTCATACCAAACTCATACTAACTCATACCAATAAAAATATACTCATACCAAACTCATACCAAACATTTTATACTAATACCAAACGCATGCTAAATCATAACAAACTCATACTAACTCATTCCAAACATTTTATACTCATACCAAACTCATACTAACTCATAACAAACTCATAATAACTCATACCAATAATTTTATAGTCATACCAAACTCATACTAACTCATACCAATAAAAATACACTCATATTAAACTCATACTAACTCATACCAAACATTTTATACTCATACCAAACTCATACTAACTCATACCAATAATTTTATAGTCACACCAAGCTCATACTAACTCATACCAATAATTTTACACTCATACCAAACTCATACTAACTCATACCAAATATTTTATACTCATATCAAACTCATACCAATTCATACTAACTCACATCAATAATTTTATACTTATACCAAACTCATACTAACTCATACCAATAATTTTACACTCATACCAAACTCATATTGTGATTGATAATTCAAACAAAAATTTCACCCTTCCTAAATCTATACCATCTCTATTATCAACCAGTCAAAAAAGGGTGTTTGATGGCATAAGATAAATGATATATATTTTACTGTAATTTTGTAGAAAGGTAAATAAATTATGTTGTACTTGTCATTCTTTAGTAAAGTTATCCAAAGATAATTTTGGTTTTTTACTTTATTGAGGAGGTTCCTCCCACTTTCCAACATTTGCTCCAATTTTGGCTTTTTCATTGTTATTCTGATTCATAGATATAAGAGGAAGGACCTTAGTCTAACAATAATTAAATTACTATGTCCAAAATATTGTTTAATTTTTACAAAACCTTTTTTATAATTAATAGATATTGTAAATAATTAATGATAACGTCATACTCTAAATAATATAAATATTTTTTCATTATACATATAATTCATAAAATTATTTTTTAAATAAAATCTATCTCAATAATGTGATATTTTAGTAAAATTATATGTAATGAGGATTTAAATTCTAACTTTCAAATAATAATTTAACTGTATAGTTTACACTTTTAAAGTTCACTCTGTTCCATTCTGCTTTGAGAACAAAAAGAATATGAGAAATCAGAATACTGAAATCCTATCCATACTTCTTCTATTCAACTCAACTCAACTCAACAAAGTCTTAATCCCAAGTCAATTAGGGCCGGCTATATGGATTTTTCTTTTCCAATTAATAAGATTTTGGGTTATCTCTTCTGATACATGTAACATCATAAGATAATTTTGGACCACCTTTGACCAAGTCAGTTTAGGCCTATCTCTGCATCTCTTAACTATATCTACTCTAACTTATTTGGTTTTTCTAATCGGTGCATCGCTAGATCTTCATTTCACATGGCCAAACCATCTCAATTTATGCTCTCTTATCTTATCCTCAATAGGTGCTACCCCAATTTTTTCTCTAATGCACTCATTGCGGATTCTATTCATCCTAGTATAACCACACATCCATCTTATCATTCTCATTTCTACAACATGCATTTTACTCATGTGTTGTCCTTTTACTGCCCAACACTCACTACCATATATCATCGCAAGCCGTATTGCAGGGCGTTAAAATTTTTTTTTTTAAAAATTTAATTGGCATCTTTCGATCAAATATAACTCTTGTAGTACTCCTCCACTTCATCCAACCATCTTTAATCCTATGATTTACATCTTCTTCACAACCCCCATCTTCTTGAAGAATAGAGCCAAGGTATTTAAAATAAGTACTATGAGGTACTGCTATTCCGTCTAAAATAATTTTGCCTCTTTCTGTATTATCGCTATTAAATGTACAATGCATATACTCAGTCTTAGTCCTACTTAGCTTCTTAGATTCCAAATTGCTTCTCCATAACTCTAACTTTTGACTTATCTCTACTTGAGTCTCATCTATTAATATAATATCATCTGCAAACATCATACACCAAGGAATGTCATTCTGTATATGTCTTATTATCTCATCCATGATCAAGGCAAAAAGATAAGAGCTCAAAGCTAAACCTTGGTGTAATCCAATAGAAACGGGAAAATCCTTAGTATCCCCTCTCACGGTGCGGACACTGGTGATGGCTCCCTCATACATATCCTTTAAGACTTGGATATATCGTATAGATATTCCCCTACACTCTAGGGCCTACCATAAAAATTCTCTAGGGACTCTATCATATGTCTAAGTCAATAAAAACCATATGTAAGTCCTTCTTCATCTCTCTATACTTTTCCATCAAATCTTTTATAAGAAAAATAGCTTTCATAGTTGATCGACCATGCATAAAGCCAAACTGATTTGAGGAGATATAAGTATCTAACTGCAAATGGTGTTCCATAACTCTCTCCCATAATTTCATAGTTTGGATCATAAGTTTTATACCTCTATAATTTGAGCAATTTTAAATATCTCCTTTATTCTTAAAAATAGGTATCAAATTACTTTGTCTCTATTCATTAGGCATCTTCTTTGTACTTAAGATCTTATTGAATAAAGTTGTCAACCATGCAACTCTTGTATCTCCCAAATATTTTCAAATCTTAATAGGTATCCTATCTAGTCCACAAGTTTTACCAACTTTCATCCTCTTCAAAGCTTCTTTAACTTTCAAAAACCTAATCTGTCTAGTGTATTTCACATTTTTCTTCGGCCTAACGTCTAAACCCTCAATGTTATCACTATGGTTACCATTAAGAAGTTCCTCAAAATAACTTCCCCATCGTTCCTTAATATCCTCTTTTTGAACTAGAACCTTATTCTCTTTATCTTTAATGCACTTAACTTGGTTTAAATCATGACATTTCTTTTCCCTTATCTTAGCCAATTTATAGATAGCTTTTTCCTCTTCCTTTGTTCCAAATTTCTCATACAAACTCTCTAAAGATTGTGCTCTTGCTTGACTAACAGCCTTTTTAACATCTTTTTTTGCTTGTTTGTAATGCTCAAAAGCATAATTGTTATTACACTTAGGCAAACTCTTATACCATTCCCTTTTACTTCTTACCGCTTTTTGCACTTCCTCATTCCACTACCAAGACTTCTTCGAGGGATGTCCAAACTCTTTAGATTCTCCAAGAATTTTTCTAGCTACTCCTTTAATTGTTGTAAACGTGCCTGTCCACACATCATTTGATGACATACTCACATCTTCCTCCCACCTTTTAACTTTGACTAACTCATCCTTGAATAATAATTGCTTTTCATCTTTTAAAGTCCACCACCTAATCTTAGGAATATTGTTCCTCTTTGGCCTACTAGTCAACCTCTTAAACTTGATATCCAAAACCACTAACCTATGCTGAGTGCTCAAAGCCTCACCTGGAATAACCTTACAATTCTTGCATCGAGTTCAATTGGTTTTTCTTGTGAGTATGAAGTCAATCTAACTTCTATTTTGCCCACTTTTAAAGGTCACTAGATGTGATTCCCTTTTTATAAAATATGTGTTTGCCAGAATCAAACCATAGGCTAAAGCAAAATCAATGATACTTTTACCTTCTTTATTTCTAATTTCAAAACCATACCCTCCATGTACCTCCTCAAAACATACTATGTCTTTTTCTACATGTCCATTTAAGTCTCCTCCTATAAAAATATTTTCATCATTTGGAATCCCTCGCATAAGTTCATCCATATCATCCCAAAATTTTTGTTTGCTCTCCCCATCCAATCTAACTTGAGGGGCATATGCACTAACTATGTTGATAGTCTCATTCTGGAGCACAAGTTTAATTAAAATAATTCTATCGCTTACTCTTTTCACCGCTACAACTATCTTCTTTAGGTTTCGATCCAAAATTATACCGACTCCATTTTTACTTCTATCTGTACCTGTATACCACACTTTATACCTAATATTCTCAACTTCTTTACTTTTTTTCTCTAACCCATTTAGTCTCTTGAATACAAGCAATACTAATGTTCATTCTCTCCATAGTATCAACAAGTTCTCTCAGTTTACCTGTAAGAGATCCAATATTCTAAGTTTCTATTTTGATCTTACTCTCTGCTTGTTCTTTCTTATGCTTCTTCCTATAGAATCTTTTACCATTATCTAAACATGTATCTCTTGTATTACTCGTATTACTTATATTTTGGACTAACTTCTTTACCTACACCCGTCCATGATGTAAGAACCCTTGTTTATTATACACCACATTCGGGCACCGACATGGCGCATCGCATTCGAAGAATACCCTACACCCTTGCTTATTCTTCACCACACCTGAGCTCCAATGTAGCGCGTCGCAAGTAAGGAACGCCCCAACTATATTATTATTAGAATCCATATCATGAGATGTGACAAAAGTTTTACACTGGCTGTCACCTACCGTAACCCTCCTCCTTTATCCAGGCTTGGGACTGGCTATACATAAGAAACATATATATAGGTGGAGTTATCCATACTTCTTCTATTGCTGTTCATAAATTGGAAGAATGAAAGTGTTAAGAGAATGCAAAGAATTAGATTTTGTCATGCACCAAGAAAATTTTTTTTTCTGAGTTTAAATACATGAATTTGAAATGAAATATATATTTAATTTTAATCGATTTAAATCCATTAATAATCAATTCAAATATTCAGTTAATTTAATTCTAATATTTTTTTTGACTCAGCATTATAAGAATCTATCGATTTAGTAAAAAAATTCTAGTGACAGCAAATATTGTCCAACATTGTTTGTCTGAAATAGTTGTCAATGTAATGATAGGATTGCATGTAAACAACTTTGCATGTTCTAGCTTCTTCATGAGCCATTTCTAATGTACTACATCAGGAGGTTTAACATTAAATGCAATGCCTTCAATTAGAGCTTCAACATCATGAAGAATGGGAATAAGCTTTTCAAGGCATATGGAAGCCCAAGAGAAAGCAAAGGAAGCCAAGGAGTGTGCTCTTAAGGATCAAATAGAGTAGGAGATCTAGCAACATAAATAGTTTTTATAATTCCTATCTCCCCTCAAATGATTATGATTTTCCACTATCTCCACCACCACCTTCCTCCACTATATATGTATATATATATATATATATATATTGGTATCAAAGAAGAGGCAAAAGCCTAAAAAAACAAAACTAAATTACACAAGATATTGGGTATGAGACACCCATTCAATCCTCCATAATAATGGGTCTAAGAGGCAAAGGAGATTGATCATAGTATTCATAATCTTGATTAAGAATGAAACCATTATTAGCCAACCAGTCAACACGCATATTGCCTTCTCTATAGGTATGGTGAATTTGAACAACCCATTCTCTAAAAAGAGCAGCTTAATTGCCTGATGGATGTCGCCACTAGCATTAGAAATTGTTCCTATTGCAAATAGAAGTTGAACGACAATCAAGTTGTCCATTTCAAGAATAACTCTTCTGATTAAACCACTAACACATGCCCCCATATGTACGGATAGCCCCATATGTATTTATTTCAAGAATAATCTTTAATCGATACGGATAGCCCCATATGTATTTATCTTTACCCAACATGTCGGTGGTTTCCTCCAAACAATGAGAAGCTCTTCCTTGTGTCCCTTATTTCCATTATCAGGTCTATAGACTCAATGGCTTTAAGTGTGTACTGAAGAGAGGAATAGATGGATTGAAGAAGCTCATTAGGTCCTTGATAGAAGTGCTCGAAAATAAATTGATTCCTTCTCCTCTAGATGCTCCAACAAAGTAATACCAAATAACAAGCTCCAATTTTGATTATCATTGATCCGTGGTAGCCCACCTTTTAAATTTTTCAGCAAACAGTCCTTATACCCTCATGAAAAGAAATCATTAGAAAAATCACTAGGGATAGTTTTTTTCCAAATACCTTTAGCAGCCATGCAATAATGACGTAGGACATGGTCTGCATCTTCTTAATCAGCTCCACAAATAGCACATCCTTCATAGCTGGTCAAATGTCTTCTTTCCCTCTCACAACTTATGAGAAGCTTTTTCTTCATTACTAACCAAAGGAATACACCATTAGGCACCATGCCAACTCTAAATCAACTTCCACCTATCATAATCCAAATTCCATACATCTTTATGTAACAATGTATAAGTAGATTTGATTGAGAATTCTCCTGATCCTGTTAACCCCCAAAAGCTGGTGTCCACACCAACTTCTTCACATGGAGGCTGGATGGCAGCAATCTAAATAAGAATTCTTATAGGAAGTAAATCTTAGAGAACATGCCAATTTCATTGGCCTTCAATAGTGACCATATCCTTAACTTCGGGTGAGAGATCTGCCTCTTATATAAGTCTGTAAGTAAGGAGTTTTAATGGCCTATAGTCTCCAAGCTAATTATCCTCCCAAAACTTAATCTATTTACTATTCCCCAAATTCCATTAGATACCTAGTTGCAAATCCTTCCAGATCAGAAGTAAGTTACGTCATAAATGGGAGCAAGATTTCTGCTTAAAAGCATTGAGACTACTAACATCTAGCTTATATTTATGTTGTAGGACTTGAACCCACATAAGATTCTCCTTAGTAAGCACTGCAAAAGCAACCTTCATCAAGAAAGCTTTGTTTTGGTCCCCCATTTTCCTTAGACCACATCCTTCATTAATGCATGGTGCACACATTTCTTTCCAGCTCACAAGATTAACTTTTATTATTATAATTATCTTGAGAATACCCCTAAACAAATTGTCTAATGAGACCTTCCATCTCATCACAAAAATCCTTTGGCAAGGTATTCATTTGCATAATATAAGGGGGGATGGATGCTAGAACTGATTTGCCAACGTAATTTGTCCAGCCATAGATAACATACTAGCACTCCAACCTAAGAGTTTGGCTTGAATTTTTTCTAGAATATGGTTATAAGTTTCCTTGGTTACTCTTTCATGAAGCAAGGGCACCAATGTACTTATCCAGATTCTCCACTTTCTGAAAGCCAAGATTTGTGCATATCCAAGTTTCCTTACTTGGGATAACATTACATGAGAAGCAAATTTTGGTCTTACTTGTGTTAATTCTTTGACTCAAGCTAGCACAAAAATCCTGAATGACTGAATTTATAATCAAGGCTTGATCATTAGAAGCCTTACTGAGAATGGCTAAATCATTACTGAAGAACATATGGTAAAGAGGAGGGCCAGTTTTACCAAGTATAATAGGTTTCCACACCTTTTCTCTAATAAACTTGGTTATGTGTTGAGATAGTCTTTCCATGCAAAGCACAAAAATATAAGGTGATAAGGGATCACCTTGTCTAATTCTTCTAGATGGCCAATATTCCTTAGTAGGGACTCCATTCCAAAGAACTCTAATAGAACATGATGAAACACAGAGCATATATGGCCTTAATAAGGTATTGATGAAAACCAATGTCCTTGAAGGTATCCTTAATGAAATCCCATCTCAATCTGTCATAAGCTTTTTCTTAATCAACCTTAATGTTCATCCAACCTTCCTTACCTCTCTTGTTTCTAAGGGAATGAATCTCTTCATGAATTATAATAATGTTGCTAGAGATATATCGGCCTGCTATGAAACTTGGTTGATTAAGAAGAACTAAATGTGACATAATGTCCTTTAACCTATTAGCAATAACTTTAGTGACAATCTTATATGTAACATTGAGAAGGCTAACAAGACAAAAATCCTTAATATACTCAAGCTTCACCACTTGGGGATGAGGATGATCAAGGTTTCATTCATTCTGGGTTCCAACACACCACAGGCAAAAACTTTCCTAACATAAGGCAAATAGATTTGCCCATAATATTCCATTGATTTTATAAAATGCATCATGCATTTTTATCACTACTAAGAGCTTTAAGAGGCTTCATATCAAAGAGGGCCTACTAAATTTCATAATCTAAAATATAAGCGTTGTTTCTATCTACTATTATCTAAAAATAATCAAGTTATTAATGACTGGACGAAACCAAGAAATAACCCCTTATCCCCCATAAATGGAAGGAGCCCAAGAAAGGTTGTTGATAATGAATGCATAGGCATAACCTTAGAATCCTTTGTGTAAAGGTTTTTATTGAAGAAGAAAGCCATATCTTTTAATCTTGTTTCATCCTCCTGCCAAGTGCTTGAATCATCCTTAAGCAAAACAATCTTATTCCAATTCCACTTATCTATCATCTTAGCATAGAAATAGGATGTATTTCTATATCCAAGAGCAATATCTTCACATCTAGATTTCTAAAGCCAAAGCATTTCTTCCTAGAGAAGTGTTTCTTCCAACTCATTACTAAGTGTTTCTTCCAGGTTAGGCAATTGATTTCCTCTTTCCAAAGCCTTTAGGATGCCATTTAATCTAGCAATGAGCAATTCTTTTCCTTTTAATAATATGCCCAAAGACCTCTACATTTCAGAACCTAATTTGTATTTTGAAATTATTAATATTATCCCCCACATAACCTGTAACAAACTAACTCTTCTAGATTAAAATTTGAAAGTCTAGATGAGCAAGCCAAGAAGTAAAAAAATTAAAGGGTTTTAACCCATTAACCCTGCTTATTTGCTGGTTCAATTTGATAAGAATAGGCTTTTGGTCAGATTGCATTTTTTGTATATGATAAACCACAACAATTTTGAATATTTAATAAACAAATATAATTACACAAGGCCTAATCCAGTCTCTAGAAAAAAGGTTCTTCTCCTCCATGTAAATTTAGGACCAATAAAATCTATTTTCTTCAAAGCATTTTGATTTATGAAGTTATTAAACAACTTACAGCCTCTATTATGTTTTAAAGCATCCCCTTGCATATTAGCAGAATCCATAATGGCTCTAAAGTCCCCTGCTAGTAAACAAGGATCACTAGACTTAGAGAGCATATATGATAAAAGATCCTAAATAATTTTCCATTTGTTGAATTGGGGACTTTCATAGATGACAGTAAAATAAAACTTATCAATCCTATAATCTAAAGAGACTAAGGTATGAATAAATTAGCAGTGATTTTGAATAATATCTACACACACTCTCGCCTTCTATAGGAGCCAATTGCCACCTGAGAAACCATTAGCTTCAACTCTGTGAGAGAAGTCAAAACCCAGGCTCTTGATAATTTTATTAGCCTTGATACCTGCTATACGAGGTTCTAAAATAGCAATAATCAAAGGGTTGTCCATTGAAACAAAGTTTCTGAGGATCCTGCCAAACTTTTTATTACCTGCACCTTGAAAATTCCAACCAAACAAATTCATTATTAAAAAAACAAAGGAAAGCAAAATAGGTCATTGAGACAAACCTCGCTTACACTAAATTCTGTTTCTCTAGAACCACGATTGGTTCATTTCTGACAATTACCATACCTTCTTTTGAAGCAAATTGCCCTTCCAATTCCTCTAATAAACTTTCAACAATACTGCCAGAGTTGGGTAAAAAATAATTAGTTTTTCGTTTAACCTTTAGGTTTTTCTTGGATACTTTATTTATTTTAATCCCTTTGGTTCCTAAACTAGGAGGTTTAAAGGCTTTAATGATTTTTTACCTTAATGAAAATCTTTCTCACGAGCAACAACGTCATCAGACATAAGTTCTGTGCTTTCAATTATCATCACTACTAAGTTGGTGGATGGGTCGAGTGTAATATATGTAGGAATAATCTGGAAACCATTTGGTTTGGTCAAATAGTTTTCATGAGGGCATACTTCATAACCAATTCTGCTTGAATTATTAGTCACGTGCATGTGCCTATTAGCATTCCTTTGCATGGTTGATGTCACTGTCTTGCCTTTTGAACTAACTTCTGGCTCTTTATTGAAGTTACCACCTTGTTTTTTTTATTATAAAACCACTAGCTTTTCCAACCTTTGTTGAGTGTCCATGCTTTCCTTTTTGTGTGAAATCTATAACGGCAACCTCCTCTTTAGCTGGTAAGATTCTTACCAAATTGGTTATAGGAGAATCCTCATTTGCCTCCATAATTTTCACAATCAGATCGAATCTTATTCTCAAGATATTTTCTTTCCCATCCATTCGTACCTCCTCCTGTTTGTTTCTGTTTCAGTCACTCTTTCTTCCCTGGTGAGCCATTTGCATCCAAGGCTCGTAGTTAGATTCCCAATCATCAACTTTCGCAAATTGGACTAGTTTTGATGCATTAGCCGCTACTTCAAATGAAATTTTTGAATGAGATACATTTGGACAATCGGACTTTATATGCCTTCAGAATCCACATTCAAAACAAATTGCCAGAAGCCCTTCATACTCCAATTTTTGCTTTTTATTATCTATCACTAGCTTAGCAATAAGAGATTTTATAAGATCTGGCAAAATAGCAAGACGTGTAAATTTCTTTCTTTCCGTAGCTTCATTGTTATAATCAATTTTAATAATATTGCCAATCGCTTTACCAATAGCCCATAGAACTTTTTTTATGATAGTATTGAATGGATAAGCTTGGGAGCCTCACCCAGGCCACCACATAAGTCACATTGTTGTTATGAATAGAGAAGGATGGAGTTCATGGTTTCACTATGAGATAATGGCCAAATAACATTGAGGGCCCTCCAGCAAGCACCATTAGGTAGTCATCTGAGGCAAAGAATTTGGAAAAAAATTATTGTTTAAATCCACTAGGTGAAGAGAACTTATAGGTTTCTAGATATTGTGTAGTCATCCTAATAGGTTTTTACACCTTACCGGTCTTCTAAAAAGCTTTAAAATCACTAAATTCTTCATAGAGTGATATATGAGGTTGTGTACTCTATCAAAAAAATTAATTACCGGAATATCAGTCTTAGACTCAATGTTAACATAATTATCCAAAACCTCAAACTCATCTTTCAAATTCTCCATCAGAGCATACTTATAGAGATTATCTCTAAAAGAGACCAAAAACTGGTTATTTAATGGAGAAGCCTCAATAACATTGGGATTTTGTTCGTATGAGGCAACAGGAGCATCCTCCTCCATAGGCCCCTTTAAATAATCTAGTATGCTATTTTTTTATTAGAGCATCATTCTCTGATAATGGAAAAGCATCACATATGCGTACTTTCTTCATCGAACGATCTTCATTTTGATTTGCAAGTGTCTCCTCTTTCTCACAAAGAGAGATACCGACGGTAAGATTCAGAGCATCCATCTTTTTCTGCCATAGTTTTTCTCTAATGCACCTCCCTCCACTTTTTAGTTGTATGAATTTTGGTATTATTTAATTTTTTGTACTTTTTGTTCAATTTATTATACATTATATTTTTGTTTATAGATTTTTTTGCTATTTAAATACTTTTTTTTTAATTTTTCTAATAATTTGAAAATTTTTACCCAATTACAAATAAAATTTTTGAAAAAATTGATTCTTTCTATAAATTTAATAAAAAATAATTTTTTAATTTACTGACTACTTATCAACGAGATATAAAAAAATAAAATTGTTTAAAAAAATACTGAAGAAAAATTATATATGTAATTATGTGTTTAACAATCCAGACTAATCTATCAATAAATACCAATGAATATTTTTGTTGGTAAATATCTATGGCTCTAAAATCCTACCAATAAAATGTTCAATGATGAAGATATTATCAACCGAAATACTCCTTTGGTAATCTGTCGATAATTATATTTATAGACATAATTTTATGTATCAATTGATGAAAAATTTCATCAATACATCGATGGATTTTTTTGTAGTGGAAAAAATTAGTTATTTGATTCAAAATAAATAAATAAATTTTTTTTCTAAAAAATTTCAAAAGTTACTTTTTAAAAAGTTAAAAATATATACAATTTAATTATATCCATATGACTTATAAAATTTATTTGAATGTGAGTTAGAAATTTGTTCAAAGTGTGAAATTAATATAAAATATTTCTATCTAAATTCAGTCTATTTGACCCATTTGCCTCTTAAAGGCCTAATAATTTTCTTATATATATATAAATAATTTTTTACTGCAAAATAAATTTTTATTAATAAAATAAAAATATATCTATAAGGTATAAATAAAATTATAAAATTTTAAAGTATACAAGATATATATAACTATTAAAAATACTGAATTTTCTTAAACTTCTTCAATGCAAACAATGAATAATGATAACATGCTGCGGACAATCAGTTTTTTAGTGGAATATTCATTTTAGCTGTCAATTATAGAAAAATATCGAGCCATCTTCTATATTAGAAGAAAACTTTTATTAGATATTAATAAACATCTATTAAAGAATGATAAACCTTTAATAGAGAAAGACAAACCTTAATTAGAATAGAATACGTAACTTTCAAATAAAGAAGAATAAAACTCCATAATAAAAATTTAATTTTTTTTTTACTTTTATTCTAGATGACAAAGAAAATAAAAATAAGAACAAACGTTGAATTTCATATCTATATTGATTTGAAAATTTATTTTAAAAATAAATTATAATAAAAATACGTAAAATAAAAAATATTAAAATTTGAATTTATATTAATCTGAAAATTATTTTAAGAATAAACAAGAAATTTAAAACTCAAAAGACAAAAAAATAAAAATAAAAATCTAATAATATATGAGAAATAAAAGAGAATTTAGATAGATGGAGATACCAGAACTATCAGCAATCTACTTTCAAATAAAAAAAATAATGAAAACTCAAAGAAAAAAAAGATTGGCTTTTAACTTAATACAGCATAACTTGAACTAATTAATAATTTTCTATTTTTGAAGCTCGAGAAATGTTGAATGGTTATGTTGTAACATTTAATTGCATTTCTATACTTTATTCACGTAATAAAGAAAGGCAAAAAAAAAAATTAAGTAAAAAGGCTTACAGACATAAGAATTACTAGAAGAAATAGTAATGATTAAAAAGAACATTTCTTATGGGTCCCATCTCTCCGTAACTCAAGCCTTAATGGAAACAAACACAACACACTTCTTCTTCTTCTTTAATTTAATTCAATTCACCCACCACCACACTTTGTCTACTCAGAGCTCCATTTTCTGCTTCTTCAATGGCTAATAAACCATTTATAATTTGCTTCTTCTTTACCATTTTTCTCTGTTTTTTCAATGTCAAGTCATCTCAGTTTGATTTAGAAGATGGTTTGTCCTGGCTGAATGAAGAAGATGGTGAAGCTGATATGGTCCAAACAAGGCATGACTTATCATCAAGTAGCTGTGATTTTACTTCAGGAAAATGGGTTTATGATCAATCGTACCCTTTGTATGATTCAACTTGCCCTTATCTTAGTTCTTCTGTTACTTGTCAAAGAAATGGAAGGCCTGATTCTGACTATGAGAAGTGGAGATGGAAGCCCCATGCTTGCTCAATTCCAAGGTACTACATACATAATTACTTCAAGTTAATTATCAGTTAATTAATGTTGTTAAATAATTACAGGTTTGATGCACTGAATTTTCTAGCGAAAATGAGAAGGAAAAGAATAATGCTGGTGGGTGATTCCATCATGAGGAACCAATGGGAATCTCTTGTTTGCTTAGTACAAGGAGTAATTCCAACTGGGCATAAGATGGTTAGCTATAATGGTCCTGCCATGGCCTTCCATGCTTTGGTAAGATTTGTTTGCGGTTAATCGAACTGAATCAAATAAATTATGGAAATCCAACCTAACCAAAGCAGCGGCATTTCTTTGTATTGCTAATTAATAGGACTTTGAGACAACAATTGAGTTTACATGGGCTCCATTACTAGTGGAATTGAAAGCAGGAGCTGGAAATAAGAGAATCTTGCATTTGGATATGATTGAAGAGAATGCGAGATATTGGAGAAATGTTGATGTTCTGGTGTTTGATTCAGCTCACTGGTGGACTCACTCTGATAAATGGAGCTCGTAAGAAATGGATTCAACCCTTTATAATATCAACTAATTGTAGTTAAGATTCTAAAATATTCATGCTGTATTATATATGCACTTCCAATAGTGAGCTGCAGCTGATGATTTCAATTGTCTTGAACAAGCAGTGTGGCACTATCATCCTAACTGAATAGCAATATATGTAACTAAAAAAAATTTCAGGTGGGATTACTTCATGGAAGGACAAACTCTCATCCAATATATGAATCCAATGATTGCTTATCAGAAAGGACTAACTACATGGGCAAAATGGGTTGATCTAAATATTGATCCTCGAAAAACCAGAGTCATTTTTCGAAGCATGTCTCCTAGGCATAACAGGTACGATGCCCTTATGCACATTACAGTTTCAATTTTTTCATATGTCATTGCCATTTTGCTGAATTTTCTTTGCAGGGAAAATGGTTGGAAATGCTATAAACAGAGGCAGCCTTTAGAATTTTTCAGCCACCAGCACGTCCCTGAACAATTAGTAGTATTGAAAAAAGTTCTGAGAAAGATGAGTTTTCCTGTATATTTACAAGATATCACAACTATATCGGCTTTTAGAAGAGATGGGCATCCTTCTGTGTATGGAAGGGCAATAAGTCAAGAAGAAAGGCAGCACCCAAAAGGCTTTCCTTCTGATTGCAGCCATTGGTGTCTCCCTGGAGTGCCTGATATTTGGAATGAGATGTTAAGTGCACTTCTTTAGGTGAAAAAAATAGGGTAAGAGTTGGTAGAAATGACTCTTCTACTAAAAATTAATTAGGCTTTCTTTCTTTTTCCATTTCAATTAGAGTCTATGATGACTAGGTAATGGTGTTGTGTTTTTTGGTGTTGTAATATAATGAGAAATGAATGATAGTGTTCTTGTCTTTGATTATTACCTGAAACAATCACTAGGTTTCTTTTGTTTTCATTTTTATCATTAGCTTTTGGTATGAAAAAGTTTATCTGTAGGCCAACCCCTTACCTTTGGTGGGTATTCGGATTGTCCATCTCTCTTTCATCCAACGAACCAGGTATAATTTTTTTTCTTTATTAATTATGTGGGGGAGAAGGACACTAGGATTCTGAACTCGAAATTTAAGTAGCGGCAACACATTTTTTGCCACTAAACTTCATTTTGGTGATTACTAACTAGGTTTGATTAATATATTCCACTTAACCTCAAAAATGGAAGTCAGGAGTAATTAAGAGAGTCAAAAGTCTTTCCAATACGTATAAATGTGAAGGCTAATTGAAAAAGAAGAAGAAGAAAGATTATGAGAAAAGGATCCAAGAAAAGAATAGTAAATTCTAGTTGGTGATATATGCTGGTACTTGACCTTTAAACGTTACTTATTAAATCAATAGCAAGAGAGGTCTAAAGTTAACCAAGCATTTCACTTTTGCTTCACCAATCTAAATAAAAAGCTTATTTCTTTGCATATTCTAGTTAATTATTATTGCCAACCACAGTAAAAAGCAAACCTGTTCATGAATTAGACATGAAAATTTGGAAAATGACAAAATTTCCAACACTCAACTGACTCATTATTTTCTTCACAAATTGAGCCGGATGCCCAAGTTCAGGATATATTAATTATTTGAAAAATTATATTTTATGTTATTTTTTTTATTTTTTTTAAATATCTTATACTTTCTATATATTTTTCATATAATAGATTTACACCTCTGAACCTGAATATAAATTTAATATACTAAACTGCAGTATCTGTAATATTCAAAATTTTTAAAAAATTAAATTAAGTATATTAAAATTAAATTAAATAAATAATTTAAGTGAAAATTGAAGGATTTTAAATGAAAAGTAAAGTGTATATGTGATATATATTAAATATATACAATATATATAAAAGTCAATATTTTTAAATAGAAAAGCCAAAAAGTCAAAATTCAAAAGGCAAAATAGTAATTATACTTTGTAAAATTAAAATTATTTAAATAAATTAATTTTGAATGGAAGAGAAAAAAATTATGATTTTTTTAAAAATAATTAATTAACTAATTAATTAAAAATATAATAAAATAATATATATAGTCATTTTTGAAAGAGGAAAGAAAGAAAAACTAAAACTAATCTTCATCATCTTCTTCTTCAAGTGGAGGCTGAACCCCCATAGCCTCGGAACCAAGGTTTTTTCTTCTTCCAAGCTTCATCAATTGAAGGAATTAATAAGATTTAAGTGAAGTTTTGGTTATTTCCTCTTGAAATAGTAAGTTTCCAACTTATTTCTTTAAATTTTCATGAAGTTATGAATATGTTGAATTTGAAATTTTATCTTAGCATGATTTAATGGCTTGAATAGGTATGTATGAAGTTATTTTGATTAGTTATTAATTATTCTTAAGTTGGATTGAAGCAATGATTAAGTTTTAGTTGTGTTTGGTTGAAAGAGCTAATTTAGGATTATGAAAATTTTGAATTTATGAAATCATATGTTTTAATTATTCAAATTGATTCCAAATGTGTTGTTTTAATGTATAAACAATGATTTTAAAGTCAAACGATGGATTTAACCAAGTTTGGTTACAGTTTAGATAAGGTAGTGTTGAATTTAGTTAGAAGGGAATTTTCAAAGTATGATTGGTTGTTTGATTTTAATATTTAAGTCATGTTATTAAATGATATAAGTGATGAAAATAAGCTTGAATTAGCAAATGGAATGAGTTGGAATGAAGAACCTTAAATGATAAAGGTTATGACATTTTAGGATTTTGTATAAAGAGCATGTGTTTATATAATGTGATTGATTAAAACATGTTATAATATGTTTTAATGATATAAATAAACTTAAAACACCAATGTAAATGGATTAAAATGAATTTTCAATGTTAAAGTAAGGTTATGCAAGATTTTGGGATATTTGTAGGAGTGATGTTTAGTTAGGGTTTAATGTTGAAAATGCCTTAAAATGTGATATTAAATGATTGTATTTGATCACATTGTGTATAGGCATTAAGAGGAAATAAATTTCCCAACTCTAGTGTTGAAGGGTAAGTTGGAAGTGAAGGTTGGTGGGAGATTTTTAGTTTGAATTGGAGTGCTATTTGAGGTGTGTACAAACTTGTGATAAATTGGATATGTTTGCATTAAACTTGGCCTAACACATTTTGGATTAAAAAAATGTGTTAAGCTATTTGATAGCTTGAACATTCATGAACATTGTATTATAAATGATGAGATATGATGAATTAAAATGAATTGACATTGATGTGAATGAGAAAAAAATGAGAAAATGATACAATGTGATGAGAAATTGAGAAATTGAGACAATATGATAAGAAAAGTTGATTATGGGAATCATATATTATCTGTGTGCCTAGTATGTTATTCAATTTTTAAAGTTTTGTGTTTGGCGGCATGCCTATGAAGTTATCCTCATGATTTGCCTTCGGGATTAGACGTTATACGTCACTAATATATGATTTGCCTTCGAGGCTAGACGCTAGACGTCACTGATATATGATTTGCCTTCGGGCTAGATGTTAGACATCACTATAATTTGTCTTCAGAGCTAGATACTGAGTGTCAATATGAACCAAAATAGTAACTTTAGGATTTGAATGATATATTAGTTTGTTTGGGCTCATGTTTGTGTATGTGTTAATGTGAATTATAAAATAATTAAAGATTATGTTTTGAATGGAATTGTATGCCACATTGTGAAACAATATGTAAAGGCATTATGCATTAACATTATATTAAGGCTTTATTATTATAAAAGTTTGTACAACTATGCTTTTAGCTTAGCGCAATAGTAATTCATTGAGCATGTGACATGGCTGATCTGATAGATCCGGATAGTTTTGCTAAACCTAGTCAGGTCTATATTTGAGTTGATTTTTACTACTTCGAGATCAAGCCAGCTGCCATCATGTATATATTTTATGTTATAGTACACTTTGTTATTATGTACATTATATTATGTTTTGAGTACTTTATAAATTATAAAGAATATTTTGGATAAATTGTATAATGTGGGATATGTGTTTGATATATATATGTATATGCATAAATATTTGAGGGATTATAGAGGAAATTGAGAAGTTGAGGTGAAGTGTGTGATTTGTTTTATTGGGAGTGTTTTGTTAAAGTTTTGGGATGTCCTATTTATAGACAAAACTGTGGTAAATGTTTTTCAGAGATTTTCAATAAAATACTTATTTTGGAATCTATAACTAATAAATAATATTTTATTACTATTTAAATATATATTTTAATGTGTTTAGGAATTTAAATTGAAAATGTGAAAATTTTTATTAAATCGGGTTGTGGCATTCTTATATTTTCTATGCGTCTTTTACATATACTGGATGTATGTATTATACGTAGATAGAGTATAAGGGTGTTACATTTATTTTGGTATCAGAGCCTAAGTTTTAGACTCTCAACCTAGGTGGATTGTTAGAGAGATAAAATGGGGATTTTAAATATAGTTTTAAATTGTAATACATGCATTGACAATTGCATTTATCTGATCTCTGATGTGACAATTTCTGTTGTATTTGTAGATATAGATAGTTATTAGTTATGGTATCTTGGATGTACCAGTCTGCGGAGGGTAGTGCAAAGAGTATAGCTCCTGATGATAGTAGAGTTGGAGTTAGTGTTGAGATTGCTATAGAGGCGTCTATTTCTGTGACAGTTAGACCCTCAGCTGATGAGGTTCCGCTGAGCTAGGTACGGTATATGATGAAGTTGTTAAGACAAGCTCTAGTTCAGCAGCTGCAGCCGTTACCACAGCCGCCATCACAACAGTAGTTGCCAACTCGGAAGTATGATAAGTTGAGCAAGTTTAGAGCCACAGATTTTGTTGGCACTACAGACTCGACTATAGCAGAGCAGTGGCTGGACAGGGTCCAGAGAGTTTTCATTCAGCTGTAGGCTAGTCCGGAGAAAAAGTTTGATTATGCTAGATCTCTTTTACAGAGGGATGCGTATGAGTGGTGAAAGACGATTCACCATGGTACAGCTAATCCCCCAGTTTTGACATATGTCAATTTTCTACGGGAAATCGAGAAGAAATATACTCCTAGAGAGTATAAGGATGCTAAGAAGATGGAGTTTTTGAGTTTGAGACAGGACACGAGGACTGTGACTGAGTATGAGATTGAGTTTATCCGGTTGAGATAGTATGCTGGAGGGATTATATCTGATGAGATTAATGGATGCCGGAGGTTTGAGGAGGGGCTGAGACCCTTTATCATGTGTCTTGTGGTAGGCTCTTTATAACACCCTTATACCATATATATGTACAATACATATTTTTAGCATATGTAAAATATGCATATACAGTATAAAAATGTCACAGAACGATTTAATAAAAATTTTCTCATTTCTGTTTTAAGATTTAAAATACTAATATATAAAATAAATATTATATAAATATTCTTTGCTTGTTATAGGAATCAAAAATAAATATTTTATATGAAAATCTCTGGAAAAAATTCGCCAGAGTTTTGTTTGTAATTTGGACGTTCCCAAAATTCAACAAAACACAACCTGCATAAAATAAACATTCCAAATAAAATCAATTCACCATTTCACCAATACTTCTCAATTTCTCCATATTTTCTCAAAATACTTATATATATGTATATATATCAACATCACATATAAGATCTCACCTTAAACAAACTATTCAAATCATTCTTTACAATTTACATTATATACTTCAAAAATATATCATAACATATATAATATCAAATATTTACATACTGGCAATTGGCTCTGATCTTGATGTACCCAAAAACAACTCTTCAAGCTCAATAAATACAAACCTAGACCTGACCAGGTCTAGTAGAACTCTCCGTCTCTACCAAATCATCTATGACACCTGCGCGACGAATTACAATCTCACTAAGCCGATGCCTAGTGGTACAAACTTTAATAATAATAATAAAACTCAATGCAATGCCAATGCACAATGCATATAGATGTCACATCATTCTACTTTCTTATATTTTTCAAATATTTCATAATCACAACTCATAGCATTATATTGCTCAATTGTATCACAATTCATAATTCACATTAAAGCAAAGACAAGCATGGGCCCAAAAAAGATCTAATATGCTATTCAAATTTCAGAGTTATTGCTTTGGTCCATAATGACACCATGTGTCTGGCCCATAGGCAATATAAATATCCATGGATAATGTAACAGCCCCAGTCTCTTGAACCTCAACCCGGCTAGACCCTTAGGCCCTAGTATCTTGGTTCTCAACCCGGCTAGACTGTTACGGTTTTTGAAGCTTACGACCTAGTCTTTTCACCCCGAAAACATCATATTTATCATTTATCAGCTGGGCTCGGCTTATGACCCGGTCTTTTCACCTACCCAGCAATTCATAGGCATGCCGCCAAACTTAGAACTCTGAAAATTGAATAATATACTAGGCACACAATTAATTCATTTATCTCATTACCAAATACTTTCATAATTCATTCCTTATTTTATTTCTTATAATCAGACTAGGCTCATTGCCTTATTTTCAAATTTTTTTTTCTCATTTTTCTCATTTTTTCTCATTTTTATAAATATCAATTCATTTCATTATTCCACATATCTCATTTTTTTGCATTCACAACACATTACCCAATTACGTTGGGTATTTTCACATAATATGCATATTTCACACTTTACACAATTTAGCCATTATCAATGGCTTTTCACAATGCATTTAACACATATATGACATTACAAATGTCATAGCACATTATTCATACTCAATCAACGAACCAAGTACCTTAACACATTTTTCAATCAACATGTGTTAAGTCCAAATGTCATGCAAATATAAACATTATACTCAAAGTTTGTACATACCTCTACTAGCAACCCAAAGCAAGCTTAATATAACCTCCAATCCTATCCTTCCAACTTGCCCTTCACCACTTGGATGAAGCAAATCAACCTCCCTCAATGCCTATACCAAATGTGATCATACATAATCATTTAATATCATATTCTAAGGTATTCTCAAAATCAAACCATAATTAAACATCACTCTAAATCAAATCCCAAAATTAAGCTTTACCTCACTTTAACTTTGAAAAACCATATCAAGCCATTTAAATTAGTGTTTTAAGTATATTAATATCATTAGAAGCATATTTTGAACTATTTACATTATAAAAATACACTCTTATATACAAAACCATAAAATGACATAACCTTCCTCCATTGAAGGTTTTCTCTTCCAACACAATCCATTACTCATTTCAAGCTTATATTCATCACTTTTAATACTAAACAACATGCTTAAACAAATAAAATCACACAATTCAACCACTTTGGAAAATCACTTTTACAAAACCCTAAATCTCCACTTCCATTCTCAAACTCCAACCAAACACAACCAAATCCAATATTTGACTTTAAAATACTTCTTTATGTATCAAAACAACTCATTTGGAATCAATTTACACAATTAAAAACCATGATTTCAAAACCCCAAAAATTACATAACCCTAAATTCTCTCTTTTCACCAATCTTACCCAAACTCAACCATTTCTTTAATCCAACCTTAAAATCATTGTTAATCACTTAAAATAACTTCATATATACCTAAATAGACAATTAAATATTAGAACTTTAAAAACCCAAAACAAACATAACCACAATTCCTATGAAATCCAAAGAAAGAAGTTGGGAACTTACTAATTTTGGTGGAAATTACCAAAAATCCACTTTAAACTTGTTGAATCCATCAATTTGTGGAGTATGAAAGATCAAAATTCTTGAGATTAATAGCCATGGTGGCCGGCCCTTGATGGAGGAGAAGAAAAAGATGAAAAACTTTTAAATTTTCTTTTTCTTTTCATCTTTTATTTTTAACCATATATATATATATATATATTAAAATAATTTAATAATTATTTATTTAATTATTTATTTAATAAATTAAAAGTCATAAATTTTCTCTTCCATTCAAAAATAATTTATTTTTGAATTATTTTATTAATTTTTAATTTCTAAAATTTAATTACTAAAATACCCTTTTACTTTGACTTTTCTTTTTAAAAAGTATTGACTTTTATATGTTATGTATATTTTACATATGTATCACATATATTATCCACTTTTTCATTTAAAACCCCTTCATTTTTCATTTAAAACCATTAATTTAATTTATCCATTTAAATTATAATTTATTTTATCAAATTTCCAAAAATTAGAACTTTTAAAAAATTTAGGATATTACGCATATGCACAAGTAATGTGTATCTTATATACACATCAAATATATGTGTATTAAATATTAAGTATGTAATGTATTAATCCAACATAGACAATTAATATACCATATGTATATGTTATATATACTCTAGATATATATAATGAGTATATACAATTTATCTCTCTAAATACTTATTTAATTTCTCCAAAATCACGGATGTTACAATTTTCTCCCCCTTAAATAATTTCGTCCTTGAAATTATTCAGTATAGTAATAAATCATCCAAATCATTATTTTACCAAATTACATAATTTCTATCATCCCCCTTAGGTTCATTCTTAATTTTCTTTTTACCATTCCCTAACACATCATTATACTGTCTATTTACTCAAGCAGTCACAACAGATTATTATATCTTTAATCGAATTGTCATTAGACAAAACTAGTTCATCTCCTTAATATATATACACCACACACCTATTGCACTCAAGATATCTGATCACTTCATTATCTTAAAAATATACTCTTATCGCCTTAAATTCAAATGTTAATGACTTTTATCTTAACACAATAATTTTACACATCTTCACTTTGATCCCACTCTTTATACAATTACCATATATTAATTTAATATCACCATTATACAACAACAAAATCTTATTCCCTTATTAAAATTCATTCTAATTATACTATAACTAATACTTTTCTCTTATAATTATTTGAAACTAATATAACTTAGCTCCTTTCATATGCATATACATATCAAAACACTGTATTATGCATATTATCATATAGCTTGTATATTCTTAATACAACTACACACATTGAATTTCAATAAATACTTGTAAACTTATTGCATTTCGGATCAATTGATCTAACTATCACAATATGACCATCACAACCTTATTCTATTCTGACCAACCTTTAGTCTATTTGAAATTCATCAATCTGTTTTCAATTCATGACCTAATTCTACTAGATCAAATTTATTCTCAAATTTTAATTCTCTTCGAATTCATCATTACAGATAATATTTACTTCCCCTAGTCTTGTTCACTTTAAACGTCACTTTCATCAACTTATTCATTTTATACCACTTTCAAACACATTCAGTATAGCTCTTATGCACATTTCATAATTCCTTTCATTTACCCCTTTTCTCATATTTCTTATAGTTACCATATTTACAAAAATCATTGTTCTTACACATCATTTATAGCTTATCATATTTTCACAATTATCTTCTGTTTTCACACTATTTATGGTCATAAATAAATTTCTACATAAAGTTATGAGTCCAACTATACCAGCCACAAATCTTGCTTGTATCTCATGAAACAAAACTATTAATTTCACTCAATATATTTCACAATTGTATCATCTTAAGTCCCCGTCTGTAGGTTACAAATAAACACCGCCTTCACTATAATTTTTTTTCAAATAGCTCTTATCTTGAAACTACACCCATGTCTTAATGGTCACACATCCGTGGCATTTTAAAATCACATATAAGTTTTTTAAACTCTTACTGCATGAAGAGTTAACACATTTCAGCTCTGATTCAAAGCAATTTACTTTTGATCAGTTGATCATCATTAGCCTAACTCATGTTTCAACAATATTATCATTTTTATCTCTTACATATACACATTCGTTCATATGCTAATTTACATAATTTCCATTTATTACTCCATTTCTAATCTATCTCTTATAAAAATTTTCATTCATATATATATATACATATATATATATATATGTATTTTTCATTTCCATACTTTCTTCATTATACTTTCCTTTTCCTTACAATCTCTTATTTATACGTATATACTTTAGGCCCAAAACACTATACAATCATCAAGTTCAGTTGTTACAATAATAATTTTACCGTCCAACGCTGCTCGGGTCCAATCTCAATCTCAATTTCATCACATGAACTATCTCTACGCAAGTCAAGACCTAATCTCCCTTAGGTCTATTAATACATGCAATATCATTCTCAATATCACTAGACAAGTAATTGTATAAGGTAGCAAACATTCAATAACATTTTTTTTTTCATCCACATACACCTTTGTAAGTCATATTCACAATGTGACTTACTTTTCACATTTTCTTACATATCACAACAACATTCATATTGAAAAATCTCATCATACATATCATACAATTATACTCAATTCCTCTTTTACATACAACCTATACAAAGTTAACATTTATCACCTTTCAGAGAGCATTATCATTTCTCATTCTTTTGACATTACTTAAATTATTTATCACTTCAACATATATATACACTCTGACCACAACATAATTAATATCTTTTTTATTTAATCGCCCATTACTTAAATAAGTTTCTTATTATATATATATATATAATACTTCATATAAATCTTAGTCACATTCCCAATGTGACATCTCTCTCACACATTTTTTTTCAATTATTCATTTTTCTCATTATCAATTTCTTTCTCATTGTCACATATTCAATCTAGGCACATTGCCTTATTATATCATCTTTTTCTCACTTTTTTTTTATTTATTATGGATAATGTAACAGCCCCAGTCTCTTGAACCTCAACACGGCTAGACCTTTAGGCCCCAGTATTTTGGTCCTCAACCCAGCTAGACTGTTATGGTTTTTGAGGCTTACGACATAGTCTTTTCACCCCAAAAACATCATATTTATCATTTATTAGCTGGGCTCGGCTTACGACCCGGTCTTTTCACCTGCCCAGCAATTCATAGGCATGCCGCCAAACCCTGAACTCTGAAAATTGAATAACATACTAGGCACACAATTAATTCATTTATCTCATTATCAAATACTTTCACAATTCATTTCTCATTTTATTTCTCATAATCAAACTAGGCTCATTGCCTTATTTTCACATTTTTTTCTCATTTTTCTCATTTTTCACATCTTTCTCATTTTTCTCACTTTTCTCATTTTTTTTTCTCATTTTTATCAATATCAATTCATTTTATTATTCCACATATCTCATTTTTTGCATTCACAACACATTACCCAATTACTTTGGGTATTTTCACATAATATGCATATTTCACACTTTACACAATTTAGCCATTATCAATGGCTTTTCACAATGCATTTAACACATATATGACATTACAAATGTCATAACACATTATTCATACTCAATCAATGAACCAAGTAGCTTAACACATTTTTCAACCAAAATGTGTTAAGTCCAAATGTCAAGCAAATATAAACATTATACTCAAAGTTTGTACATACCTCTACTAGCAACCCAAAGCAAGCTTAATACAACCTCCAATCCTATCCTTCCAACTTGCCCTTCACCACTTGGATGAAGCAAATCAACCTCCCTCAATGCCTATACCAAATGTGATCATACATAATCATTTAATATCATATTCTAAGGTATTCTCAACATCAAACCATAATTAAACATCACTCTAAATCAAATCCCAAAATTAAGCTTCACCTCACTTTAACTTTGAAAAACCATATCAAGCCATTTAAATTAGTGTTTTAAGTTTATTAATATCATTAGAAGCATATTTTGAACTATTTACATTATAAAAATACACTCTTATATACAAAACCATAAAATGACATAACCTTCCTCCATTGAAGGTTTTCTATTCCAACACAATCCATTACTCATTTCAAGCTTATATTCATCACTTTTAATACTAAACAACATGCTTAAACAAATAAAATCACACAATTCAACCACTTTGGAAAATCACTTTTACAAAACCCTAAATCTCCACTTCCATTCTCAAACTCCAACCAAACACAACCAAATCCAATATTTGACTTTAAAATACTTGTTTATGCATCAAAACAACTCATTTGGAATTAATTTACATAATTAAAAACCATGATTTCAAAACCCCAAAAATTACATAACCCTAAATTCTCTCTCTTCAGCAATCTTACCCAAACTCAACCATTTCTTTAATACAACCTTAAAATCATTGTTAATCACTTAAAATAACTTCATATATACCCAAATAGGCAATTAAATCTTGGAACTTTAAAAACCCAAAACAAACATAATCACAATTCCTATGAAATCCAAAGAAAGAAGTTAGGAACTTACTAATTTTGGTGGAAATCACCAAAAATCCACTTTAAACTTGTTGAATCCTTCAATTTGTGGAGTATGAAAGATCAAAATTCTTGAGATTAATAGCCATGGTAGCCGGCCCTTGATGGAGAAGAAAAAAAAGATGAAAAACTTTTAAATTTTCTTTTTTCTTTTCATATTTTATTTTTAACCATATATATATATATTAAAATAATTTAATAATTAATTATTTATTTATTTATTTAATAAATTAAAAGTCATAAATTTACTCTTCCATTTAAAAATAATTTATTTTTGAATTATTTTATTAATTTTAAATTTCTAAGATTTAATTACTAAAATACCCTTTTACTTTGACTTTTCTTTTAAAAAAGTGTTGACTTTTATATGTTATGTATATTTTTCACATATATCACATATATTATCCACTTTTTCATTTAAAACCCCTTCATTTTTCATTTAAAACCATTAATTTAATTTATCCATTTAAATTATAATTTATTTTATCAAATTTTCAAAAATTAGAACTTTTCAAAAATTTAGAATATTACACATATACACAAGTAATGTGTACCTTATATACAAATCAAATGTACCTTATGTATGTATTAAATATTAAGTATGTAATGTATTAATCCAACATATACAATTAATATACCATATGTATATTTTATATATACTATAGATATATATATTGAGTATATACAATTTATCTCTCCAAATACTTATTTAATTTCTTCAAAATCACGGATGTTACACTCTTGATATCAAAATTTTTCTCAGTTAGTTGCAGCTTCCAGGAGTGTATAAAAGGCATAGGGTCTTGCAGCAGTTGCCAGAGTAGAGCTAGAAGACCCCAGGGTGAGGCAAGGTCTTCATCAGTGAAGATAGGTCGAGGTAGATATCCTTAGAGATTTAGTAGGAGCTAAGGGCAATTTGGCAAGTTGTCACAGCAGCAGAGGCAGAGACAGAGACCTGCATCCTCAGTGGATAATGCCCCGACTCCACTGACTCAGAGGCCTGCTCCACCTACCTATGTTTATTATGGTAGGGCACATGAAGGTGTCTGCTGAAGGATCGATGCACCAATAGTATGTTACATATGTGGATTACTAGACCATTTTCTTAGTGACTATACATAGCCACTAAATGATAGACAGATAGATACAATAGCTTCTAGATCCAGTGTCAGAGAGGGTCATGGTGGCAGAAATTTTGATAGAGGTGATCGATCTAGGATTGGTCAGAGAGGAGGTTATACATTTGGGAGTAGACCAGAGGATGCAGGGCCATCACAATGGATTTATGTGATGCAGAGGCAGCCGGATGCTTCAGCTATCATAGCTAGTATTTTTACTTTATTTGGTACTTCAGTTCACGCATTGTTAAACTCTGGGTCAACGCATTTATACATCAGTGCATCCATACTATCTGTGAGTGATTTACGTTTGGAGTCCCTAGGATTTGATATGTTGATTACGAATCCTTTAGGACACAGTATTGTAGTTAGCAGGGTACACCGAGATAGTCCAGTTGTTGTTCAGGATGAGAAATTTCTCGATGATCTTATTGAGATGTCTTTTAGGGAGTATGATCTGATTCGAGGTATGGATTGGTTATCCAAGCATGGGGTTATGGTAGAATATCAGCAAAAAACATGTTACCCTGAGAATATATAATGGTAGAGTTGTGGTGGTATCTAGTGAGCAGAGACACCTTTCATCCATGTTTATTTCAGGTATTTCAGATAGGAGGATGATCCGAAAGTGATGTGAGACATATCTTTTTCATGTTGTAGATACCAGAGTAGTAGGGTCCCAGCTTTATAGTATATCTACAGTTGTCGAGTTTTTGGATATTTTTCCTGATGAGTTGCCAGGGTACCTCCTGTGAGAGAGGTTGAGTTTATATCGATCTGATGCCTAGTATCACTCCCATCTCTATTATCCCTTATCAGATAGCACCTGCTGAATTAAAGGAGTTGAAAGTGCAGTTGCAGGAGTTGCTTGATAAATGGTTCATTCGCCCTAGTGTGTCACCGTAGAGAGCACTTATCTTGTTTGTAAAGAAGAAGGATGACACCTTGAGATTATGTCTTGATTATAGGCAGTCGAATAAGTTGACCATCAAGAACAAGTATCCAATACCTCAGATAGATGATCTCTTTGATCAGTTGAAGGGAGCAGCAGTATTTTCTAAGATTGATATGAGATCAGGGTATCTTCGGTTGAGATTTAGAAATGTAAATATACCCAAGACAGATTTTAGCACAAGGTATAGGCATTATGAGTTTCTGGTGATGCCTTTTAGATTGACGAATGTACCAGCACTATTTATGGATTTGATGAACAGGGTGTTTAGACCATACTTATATCATTTTGTAGTGGTCTTCATTAATGATATTCTGGTGTATTCGCGTAATGAGAAAGCTCATGACAGGCATTTACGGATTGTATTGTAGACTTTAAGAGAGAAGCAGTTGTATGCTAGCTATCTAAGTGTAAGTTCTGGCTTGATTAGGTAACTTTTTTCGATTATGTGGTATCAGCAAAGGGTATTAGAGTTGTTCCGAGTAAAGTCGAGGCTATCTTGAATGGGAGACCACCAAGAAATATAACAGATGTTTGAAGTTTTCTAGGATTGGCAAACTATTATCATCGGTTTGTGAAAGGTTTCTCTATAAAGCTACACCACTCACCAAATTACTTTGGAAAAGGGGTTAGATTTGTTTGCACAGATCGGTGTTAGGCGAGTTTTGAGCAGTTGAGGAAGATGTTGACTCGAGCACCTATCCTTACCCTGCCTATGAAAGGTAAACCTTATGTGATATATAATGATGCTTCACATAGTGGTTTAGGTTGTATTTTGATGCAGGAGGATAGAGTCATTACATATGCCTCTTGACAGTTGAAGCCTCATGAGCTAAATTACCTGATTCATGATCTGGAGCTAGCAGCCATAGTTTTTTACATTGAAGATTTGATGGCATTATTTATATGGGAAGAAATATTTTATTTATACTGATCATAAGAGTTTGAAGTATATGGGTGTTCAGAGAGAGTTAAATTTGAGACAAGATGGTGGTTAGAGTTGATTAAAGACTATGACTGTTTGATTGATTATTATCCTAGCAATGCAAATGTTATTGTAGATGTCTTGAGTCCGAAGTCTATGGAACATTTGACTGCTTATTCACTCTCGTTGCTTATTGAGTTGAGAGCGTTGCATGCCAGATTTGAGTTATGCGATGATGGTGCATTGATGGCTCAGTTGTAGTTGAGGCCAATGTTGTTGGATCATATTAAGGAAGCCCAGTTGGTAGATGAGAAAATCCATAAGATTGTAATGGATTGCCAAAAGAGGGAGAGTTGAGACTTTAATGTGAGAGATGATGGCAGTTTATGGTACAGAGATAGATTGTGCATTCCTGATGATGCAAGATTAAAGAGGAAGATTTTAGAGGAAGCACATCAGTCATTTTATGCTATACACCCTGGAAGTACCAAGATGTATCAAGATTTGAAGCAGCATTATTGATGATCAGGTATGAAGAGGGACATAGCAGAATTTGTATCTAGATATCTCACTTGCCAGAGAGTGAAAGCTGAGTACTAAGTTCCTTTAGGGTTGCTTGAGCCATTATTAGTGCCAGAGTGGAAATTGGAGCGAGTGACGATGGGTTTTGTGACTAGATTGCCTTTAGAAGAAATATGATGCAATATGGGTGATAGTTTATTGGATGACAGACAACTCATTTTGTTCTAGTTTGAATGGACTACTCACTTGAGAGGTTGGCTGAGCTGTATATCAGTGAGATAGTGAGATTGCATAGAGTCTCAATTTCTTTGGTGCCGAACCAAGATTCTCATTTTATATCTAGATTTTGGAGAAGCTTGCAAGATGCTTTGGGTTCTCGATTGCACTTTAGTACTGCTTTTCATCCTCAGACATAGGGCAATTAGAGTGAGTGATATAGAATCTAGAGGATATGTTGAAGAGCTGTATCATTGATTTCACTGGGAGCTGGGACAGATTATTGCCATTGATTGAGTTTGCCTACAATAACAGTCATCAGTCCAGTATTAGAATGGCACCTTATGAGGCCTTGTATGACAGAAAGTGCATAACACCTTTATGTTGGGATGAGGTCGGAGAAGGTAAACTAGTTGAACCCGATTTGATTAAGGAAACAAAAAAGAAGGTGAAGGTGATTCGGGGTCATTTGAAAGTAGCATCAGACTGATAGAAATCCTATACAAATTTGAAGAGGAAAGATATAGAGTTCAGTGTGGGAGATAAAGTATTCATGAAGGTGTCTCCATGGAAGAAGATTCTAAGATTCGGTCGTAAAGAGAAGTTGAGTCCTCGTTTCATAGGACTTTACGAGGTACTAAAGAGAGTTGGTCAAGTGACTTATAGATTGGCTTTACCGTCCGAGTTAGACCAGATACATAATATCTTCCATGTCTCTATGCTTTAGAGACACAGATCAAACCCATCTCGTATCTTGTCAGTGAAGTCTATTGAGGTGAGTCTGGATCTAACTTACGATGAAGAACCAGTGGCGATCTTGGCACGAGATGTGAAAGAGTTGAGGAACAAGAATGTACTACTTGTTAAGGTTCTTTGGAGGAATCATGCTACTGAGGAGACGACATAAAAGAGTGAACAGTCGAAGCTGAGCTAGTATCCTCAGTTATTCCAGAGTTAATATCAGGTAATTTCGCAGATAAAATTTTCTTTAGGGGGGAGAGAATTGTAACACCTAAAATTTATAAAAAATTAAATAAAGTGAATTAAAATTAATTAAATAAATAATTTAAGTGAAAATTGAAGAATTTTAAGTGAAAAAATAAAGTGTATATGTGATATATATATTAAATATATACAATGTATACAAAAGCCAACATTTTTAAATATAAAAGTCAAAAAGTCAAATGGTAAATGGCAAAATGATAATTACACTTTATAAAATTAAAATTATTTAAATAAATTCATTTTGAATGAAATAGAAAAATTTATGGTTTTTTAAATAAATGAATAATTAAGTTTTGGTGATTTTCTCTTGAAATAGTAGGTTTTCAACTTATTTCTTTGGATTTTTAAGAAGTTATGAATATGTTAAATTTGGAATTTTATCTTAGCATGATTTAATGGCTTGAATGGGTATGTATGAAATTATTTTGATTAGTTATTAATGATTCTTAAGTTGGATTGAATAAATGATTAAGTTTGAGTTGAGTTTGGTTGAAAGAACTAATTTAGGGTTATGAAAAATTTGAATTTGTGGAATCATTTGCTATAATTGTGTAAATTGATTTCAAATGTGTTGTTTTGATGCATAAACAAGGATTTTAAAGTCAAATGATGGATTTAACCAAGTTTGGTTAGAGTTTGGATAAGGTAGTATTGAATTTAGGGTTTTTGAAGGAAATTTTCAAAGTATGATTGATTGTTTGATTTTAATGTTTAAATCATGTTATTTAATGATATAAGTGGTGAAAATAAGCTTGAATTAATAATTAAATAACCTTAAATGATAAATGTTATAGCATTTTAGGATTTTGTATAAAGAGCATGTGTTTATGTAATGTGATTAATTAAAATATATTATAATATATTTTAATGATATAAATAAACTTAAAACACCAATGTAAATGGATTAAAATGGATTTTCAATGTTAAAATAAGGTTGGGCAAGATTTTGGAATATTTGTAAGAGTGATGTTTAATTAGGGTTTAATATTGGAAATGCCTTAAAATATGATATTAAATTATTGTATTTGATCATATTGTATATAGGCATTAAGAGAAAGTGAATTGCCCAACCCTAGTGTTGAAGGGCAAGTTGGAAGTAAAAGTTGGTGGGAGATTTTTAGTTTGGATTGGATTGCTATTTGAGGTATGTACAAACTTGTGATAAATTGGATATGTTTGCATTAAAGTTGGCCTACATTTTGGATGAAAAATGTGTTAAGCTACTTGGTAGCTTGAACATTCATGACCATTGTATTATAACATATGAATTGTTAAATATGCTTTATGTGCATTATGAAAAGCCATGAATAATGGCTAAAATGTGATTTATGTGCATTATGTAAGAATGACTCAAAAATATTTGGGTAATATGATTTTAAGTGTGAAATGAGATACATTATGATGAAATGATGAGATATGATGAATTAAAATAAATTGACATTAATATGAATGAGAAAATGAGGCAATGTGATGAGAAAATTGAGAAATTAAGATAATATGATAAAAAAAAGTTGATTATGAAAATCATGTATTATCTGTGTGCCTCGTATATTATTCAATTTTCAAAGTTCTGTGTTTGACGGCATGCGTATGAGGTTATCTTCACTATTTATCTTTGGGGCTAGACGTTATGCATTACTGGTATATGATTTGCCTTTGAGGCTAAACGCTAGACGTCACTGATATATGATTTGCCTTCAAGCTAGATGTTGAGCATCACTATGATTTGCCTTAGGGGCTAGACACTGAGTGTCAATATGGACCAAAACAATAACTGTGAGATTTAAATAATATATCAGTTTGTTTGAGCCCATATTTCTGTATGTGTTAATGTGAATTATAAAATGATTAAAAATTATGCTTTAAATGAAATTGTATGTCACATTGTGAAATAACATGTAAAGGCATTATGCTTTGACATTATTTTAAGGTTTTATTATTATCAAATTTTATACACTAAGCTTTTAGCTTAGCGCGATTGTAATTCATCGCACAGGTGACATGGGTGATTTGGTAGATCCGGAGAGTTCTGCTAGACCTGATCGGGTCTAAACTTAAGTTGATTTTTACTACTTCGAAATCAAGCCAGTTGCCATCATGTATATATTTTATGTTATAGTACACTTTGTTATTATGTACATTACGTTATGTTTTGAGTACTTTGTAAATTATAAATAATATTTTGGACAAATTGTATATTGTGAGTTGTATATATATGTGTTTGATATATATATATATATATATGTATGTATAAATGTTTTGAGAGATTATGGAGAAAATTGAGAAGTTGGGGTGAAGTGTAGGATTTGTTTTATTGGAAGTATTTTTATGCATGTTGTATTTTGTTAAATTTTTGGGATGTTCTATTTACAGATAAAATTCTGGTGAATTTTTTTCAAAGATTTTTATATAAAATGCTTATTTTGGAATCTATAACTAATAAAAAATATTTTATTACTATTTAAATATGCATTTTAATGTATTTGGAAATTTAAATTGGAAATGAGAAAATTTTTATTAAATCTGGTTGTGGTATTTTTATTCTTTCTATGCATATTGTACATATGCTAAATATATGTATTATATATATATAGGGTACAAGGGTATTATAGTATCTATGAAATTAAAAATTGAAAAATGGATATTTAAAAAAGTGACTATTTTTTAAAAAATGTTTTATTTTTTTAAGTATTTTTTGGGTACAATTAGGTTTTTATCTTTTGAAAAATTTCTATTAGTGATGTTTTTCTATTTTTGCCATAGCTGTAGAAAAATCTATAGTGCTGCTACTGTAGTGAATAAAGGTCCTATTTCCTTTATCTGAAGATTTTGCAAAATTTTATCAAATCTTGAAAATTCAGAAAAACTTATTTCTTCTTGTAAGAGCTTTGGCAAATCATAACTCAATGGACCGTTAATGTATGTCTCTGTCTGTCTCTCTCTCTAGGCTTAAATGCTTAATTATCAATATAGTGATTCATATCATAATGATTATTATAAGCTAAACCTTTTGACAGACTGAGTTTTGCAATAAAAAATCACCCCGGAGAAATTTGAATGGTAAATTCAGCCATTCACCTTCTAAAAATTTACTTGCAGCCCTATTTGACTTACTCAAGTCTCAATTACTGAAGTAGGCTAGAAACCAAACAACTTAATTTTTTTTATTCTGTTAATAGTACAGAGAAATTATTTGGTCTTTCAAATGCTGTGAGGTTGCAAGTTCTAATCTCACTTGAAGCAAATAAAATAATGATTTATATGTGGTTGCTATTAAGAGGGTGTTTCTCAAAACTTAAAAGCTGGTCAAAACTGATTATAAGCAGTTTTTAGATTATAAGTTGTTTATTTAAGTGTTTCTAAAAACTTAAATAGTAGATTATAATTTGATTTTAATCAATTTTTTAAAAGTTGGATTTTGCTACTTTTTTTTAAGCACTTATTTTTTAAGCAGTTTTGACCAAGTAAAAGACCATACCACCCCTGCATAATCTTCAATATTCCAAATTTGCACACCCAATACACTTTATTATTATTATTATTATTATTATTATTATTATTATTATTATTATTGCAAAATAAATTTTGAATTGACATTTAAAAAATTATTTTTATACAATAAATAAACTCAGGGACAGTTTGGTCATTTTGACAGTTTCTGCAATTAAAAACTGATTATAAGCTGATTTTACAGAAACACTTAACTGATTATAAACTGATTATCAGCTGATTATTAACTAGTTTACAGAAACGCTTAACTGCTTATTTTTAATCTGATTATAATCTAAAAATCACTTATTTACAATAAACTGAAAAGCTCCAGTTTTGAGAAACACCCTCTAAATATAGCACAACAAAAAATATGTATACTAAAATTTAACATTTAAATATCAACTCACATAATTCTGAGCAGCTTTTTGCAAGTTTTATCAGCAGAGTAGTTTCATTAGTCTTATGAATCCATAAATTTAAACATACCCTTTAGTAAGTTTAGCTTAACAAATCATGTGGAGCAAATCTTCTTTTCAACTGAGCAATCTCCTTAGAATTTAATCCAAAAACCTTCTCCAAAAGCTCTTCTTCAATTCCTGATCCAAATACAGCAGTTGGGATTCTTTGCAATCCTGGATTTTCACTATTGAAACTTCCCAAAATTGTTGCTGGTTTATCTCCAACGTTCATCTGGAAATGGATTAGTCCTCGTGGAAACACCATTACTTCACCTTTCTCAATCACCTTAGCAAAAATTATGTTCTATGTATTGATAAATCCTGAATAAATTTTCCCTTCAAGAACAAAAGCAGTCTCAGTTGCTCTTGGATGGAAATGAGGTACATTGACACCACCAATATCAAAATTAGCTCGAACAAGTGACATTCCTAATGTATTTAGCCCTGGAAATACATTCACATTTACAGCAATGGAAGATAGTCCTGTTACTTTGTCGAATTTTCCGAGTGATTGTATCCCAGAAAATATGAAATCTTCTACAGTTGCAGTTGATGAGTTCTTGCAAGAAACAGAATGAATTGCAGAATCTGTATTAAGTATACAGAAGTCTTGGACAGGATCAGGATCAGAAGCAAATGAAAAACTGAAGTAGAAAATTAAGGCAAAGAAAAATATCAACTTCGTTAAAGCCATTGTTTTTGCAGCTTTCTCTCTTTTGATATATGACTCTTAAAACTTAATGGCAGCACTAATATAAGATATAAAACATTTTCTGCAGAATGTTGTTTGCTTGATAAGAAAGGTAAAGAGGATTAGTTGGGTGCCATTTGCCAATGCTGTTTTTTTTTCTTTTTATAGTTTTTAAAAAAGAATGAGGGTAAGGACAGTAATGGTTATGACAGGGTCCATGGAGGTTATGGTTTTGGCAACAGGAATGAGGAGGGAAAGAGCATTTTGGATTTTGCGGTGGCTTATGATCTAGTGCTGGCAAATACCTGCTTTGAAAAGAGGGGGTCACACTTGATTACCTTTAAGAGTGGATGAACCCAAAGTCAAATAGACTTCATACTTACTCGAAGACGGGACAAAAATAAGTGTAAGGATTGCAAGGTCATTCCGGGTGAAGCATTGACGGCGCAACATCGTATTTGTGGTTTTAGATGTTAAGAATAAAAGTAGCTGGAGGAATGATAAGAAAGTATTGGAACCAAGGATAAGATGGTGGAAATTGAAAGACCTAGCTCAAGGTACCTTTAAGGAGGAGTTACTAAAGGAAGACATTTGGAACCTTGAGGCTAGTGCAGAGGACTTGTGGACAAAAATGAAAGGTGACATTAAGAAAGCAGGTAGTAAATTGCTTGGGATCTCTAAAGGGGCAGGGCCTCGACCGCACGATGCATGGTGGTGGGATGAGGAGGTTCAAAAGGCTATTAAGGCTAAGAGGGAATGGTATAAAAAGTTACCAAATGCGGTTAATAGCGAGGCCTTTGAGGAATATAAGAGGGCTAAGAAAGAGGCAAAGAAGGCTGTTAGTGTAGCTCGTGGCAGAGCCTTAGAAGGGATTTATCAAAAGTTAGGTACTAAAGAGGGAGAAATGGGCATTTATAAGATTGCAAGGATGAGAGAAAGGAAAAGCAAAGATTTAAGCCAAGTCAAATGTATAAAGGACGAAGATCAACGGGTGTTGACAGGAGATGTTGAGATTAAGGAGAGGTGGAAGGCTTATTTTGAGCAGTTATTCAACCCTGAACATGAACAAGATTTTCAAGGTCTTCTTACAACAAATGGTTATATCAGCTGGTCTAGGAGGATCTTGCATAGTGAAGTAAGAGAAGCCTTGAAGTATATGAAAGTTGGTAAAGCTTGTGGCCCGGATGGTATTCCTATAGAGGTTTGGAAGAACCTTGGAGAGGTTGGAGTTGCCTGGTTAACTAAACTCTTTAATGCTATTGTGAAAGGACGTAAGATGCCGAATGCCTGGAGGAAGAGTATCCTGGTACCCATATATAAAAATAAGGGAGACATTCAATGCTGTACAAATTATCGGGGTATCAAACTTATGAGCCATACTATGAAATTATGGGAAAGGATTATTGAACACAAATTGAGGAAGCTTACAAGAGTTTCGGAGAATTAGTTTGGGTTTATGCCAGGGAGATCTACCATGGAGGCTATTTCTCTTCTAAGAAGACTAATGGAATTGTATCAAGAGAAGAAGAAAGATCTCCACATGGTATTTATTGACTTGGAGAAAGCCTATGATAGAGTACCAAGAGAAGTGTTATGGTGGGTTTTGAAGAGGAAAGGAGTCAACGGCAAATATATCAACATCATCAAGGACATGTATGAGAATGCATCCACTAGTGTGAAAACACCTGGTGGAGACACTGAGGCTTTCCCCATTACTACCGGATTGCATCAAGGTTCGGCCATGAGTCCATACTTATTTACCCTGGTTATGGACGAGCTAACCAGAAGCATACAAGACGATGTTCCTTGGTGTATGTTGTTTGCTGATGACATTATTTTAATTGATGAGACTAGTGCTGGTGTAAACCGTAAGTTGGAAGTGTGGAGAAAAACCCTCGAGGACAAGGGTTTTAAGTTAAGTAGGAGTAAAACGGAATATATGCACTGTGAGTTCAGTCTAAGGAAGAAGCAGGAACATGAGGTTAAGTTGGATGGAGTTTTGGTGCCTAAAACCAAGCAGTTCAAATATTTGGGTTCGGTGTTCCAGAATGATGGCCGTATAGATGAAGATGTGGCTCACAGAATACAGGTAGGGTGGTTGAAGTGGAAGGGTGCGACCGGGGTTCTATGTGATAAGAAAATACCTCTGAAAGTGAAAGGTAAATTCTATAGGACGGTTGTTAGGCCTGCGATGTTCTATGGTAGTGAGTGTTGGGCACCAACGGGACAACATTTGCATAAGATGAGTGTGGCAGAAATGAGGATGCTAAGATGGATGTGTGGACATACCAGACTGGACAAAATTAAGAATGTTCATATTCGACAAAAAGTCCAAGTAGCGGATGTCGGAGATAAGGTGAGGGAATGAAGACTTAGATGGTATGGACATGTTTTAAGAAGACCTCCTAATGCTGCGGTTCGTAAGTGTGAGAATTTGTTGATTGAGGGGGCTAGAGGTCGTGGAAGACCTAGAACTGTGTGGAAGGAGGCACTACAAAAATATTCGGCATTTGCGACGAAAATCTGCGACGGACATGTTTCCGTCGCAAATTTGCTACAGATCTGCGACAGATTTGCGACGGAAGGACAAGTCAGAGGAATTTTGAGAAATTGGTCGCAAATCCGTTGCAAATCCGTCGCAGATCTGTGACGAAAATCATTCCGTCGCAAATAATCGTCTCAAAAGTTGGCGCGGAAACTTGGCGCGAGAGAGAAAACACTAAAAAAATCAATTTGCAACGGAGATCTGCTACCATCTATTGCCGTCGCAAATTTCACTATAAAAATATTGGGAATTTTGCGACGGAAATCTGCCACGGACATGTTTTTCGTCGCAAATTTGCTACGGATCTGCGACGGACATGTTTTCCGTCGCAAATTTGCTACGGATCTGCGACGGATTTGCGACGGAAGGACGAGTCAGAGGAATTTTGAGAAATTGGTCGCAAATCCGTTGCAAATCCGTCGCAGATCTGCAACGAAAATCAGTGCGTCGCAAATAATCGTCGCAAAAGTTGGCGGGATTACTCCCGCCGAGAATTTTTGCGGAAAATGTTACGTCGCAAATCCGTCGCAGATCCGTAGCAAATTTGCGACGGAAACATGTCCGTTGCAGATTTTCGTCGCAAATGCCGAATATTTTTATAGTGAAAAATTGAATTTGGATGAGCTTGGCATTCCTTACCTGGAGACAAGTGCTAAAGATTCAATTAATGTGGAGCAAGCTTTCTTAACCATGGCAGGCGAAATCAAGAAAAAGTAAAACTACTAATGAACTTTTCCTACAACCATTGTTCCATATGCTTGAACTTTTTTTTAATTTAAGAATCCAAATTATATTTAGAGATTGTACAATAAATCCAATTGACTGGGATTTCTTATCCTTTTTTTCTTATTTCAAAATTTTATGCAGAATGGGCAATCAGCCAACTGCAAGCAATTCAACAGGAACTGTTCAAATGAAAGGGCAGCCTATCCAGCAGAAGAACAACTGTTGTGGGTAGCCTTTTGTGTGTATTTATAATTTCCTGTCAGTAAGAATGTTAGACATAAATATGCTCTACGTTATGGATCTTTTGAATGCTGTCAAATATTCACTGCTTGAAGTTGTCTGTGAAAAATGAAATTCTTATGTTTCCTTTTTGAAAAAAAATGGCTATTACTCAAACTATTGCCATTGTGAACTAGAGTATCTCCAACTCATCATTTAATAACCATTGATTCATCATGTGGACCAAGTTTTGTAACAGCTCATCATGTGGACCAAGTTTTGGATTTCTGGGTTTTTATGGTTTTGTGAAATTTTTTATTTGTCAATTTAGCTTTTCTTGAATATCTTGGAATTGTTGATTACCTCTGCAATGGCCCATTGTATAGTCTCTGCAGTAGAATCTATGCCTGCCAAGATTATTTCCTACTAATCAAGATTACAATATCCAATATGCTAGAAATGTATATGGATGTTAGTTTATAACATTTAAGTGAATGTTGTCAATTCTTTGCTTTAGTTATTTCATAAACAATGTTCAAATCTTAATTGAACATTTCAAAGATAAATCTTGCCAATTCAGTCATTTTTAAAGGATTGGAAAAGAGCTATTTGATAATGAAATCTACATGCAGTTTTGAATTGGAAATGGATAGACTTAAAACAAATTGAACAATTATATATAGGGTACATCGACAACATACTCATTATTTGAAAGAAATAATTGATATAAGAGAAGAACTTACAAGCAAGAAAAGTTTGATCTGATTTCTGGTTATTTTGAGTTCAGCACTTTAGTCTTTATAGGTCATCAACAATATATCTATAACATCCTTAACTTCTTGTCCTGAATTATTCATCTTGTCATCTTCATAATCCTTGACCAGCTACTAGCTTCTCCTGTAGCTGGTCGTACTCCCAATTTGCAGATATAAGCCTTTTCCCGTTTCCAGAGAGATCAAAGTTCTTCAAAGGGCCAATTAATTGAGTGAAGCTTAGCTTCGTTGTAAATTCCATGATGGCCTGAATTGATTTCCTTATTTTCATAAGAAAATTAGGTTTTTCTGCACATCTTTTGCCTACTGCCATCTTACAAAGAATAGTATTTGTCAAGTTTGATAGTTCCTTACCCATATCTCAAGGCTCTCCTTCTCCAGATTTCACCAGTAGTAATTTTAAAAGTCTCTCTTTCTCTCGAATATGGGTGAACCCTTCTAGTTGTGGCCTTGCAAATAGCTGTGTCCTGCATTGCTTCTTCATGAACTGCCAATATGATACATTTTTAGAGGTCAAAACTTACTTTTAGACTTTTTTTTTGTTGGGTAAAAATGCTTTCAATGTAATACTGTTATAGATATTGCTCTGATTTGGATTGCAGCTTGGCAATGTTTTGTTTGCTGGTTGTTTTTATTTGAGTACTATATGCTGCTGCTATGATTTTTGCTACTTGATGATGTCAAATATGTCCCATTAGCAATCTGTTTTAACATTATTTTCCTCTCTTCAGTTTTTCTCATGCTCTAATGTATTATCTGCAGTTTCTGTTTCAATGGAAAACTACTTTTTTTTTTAATAACCCATTGCTAATTTGTTGTCCCCTAGAAATTTATATGATTCATGGACCTAAGGTGATTAATGGCAGTTTCTCCACAAGCTATTCAATATAGAAAAAAAGAAAAAAATTGGGAAAACTTCATGTTTTAACGGTTTTGCAGCCCAAGAGAATTCATGCCTGTTCATCTTAGAGCATCTACATATGAAAAATTAGGACCTTTTCAGTTTCAGTTTCCAAATCCCTTTAAAAAAAATTAATCATTTTTTTAGGGCACATTACTCCATTTCAGCTGTCTATTTATAGTTGGTAACATGTTGAGAATGGCTGACTAATCATGAAATGAGTAATGCTCGGGGCTAGAAGAAAAAAAATAATTATTTGGGGTGCATTTGATGTAAATGTGCTTTCTATCATTTCTTCTGTGCATGTTATATATGGATTTGGTTGTTAGTTACTGAGGCTTATGCATTTTGCAATACAGGAAATTTGTTTTTCTGGTGAACTTTAGGCTCCGACTAGTACTCAAAACTCAAGAATTCTCAACCTTAGAGACAACTCTAGTAACATAGGACATATTTGATACTAAAGAAGGATACAAATTAGAAGTGTTTGAGAGCCCCTTCCTTGTATGAGTCTCTTCAAGCGGATAATGTCTGCCAAACGAGGGCTTGTGATGTCACAAAGCACATGAGAGGTAATTATGTTTATTTACTCTTGATGGGTTTAAATCGCCTTTTATTGGTTTTCTAATTACATGCTTGATTTATACAGTGATCAATATCAATATGCTAATTTGGCATTTGGAAAAATGTGGTGGCTTATGTCCCATAGTCCATTGTTGTGTAAATTAATCTGGTTTGTGTTAGTTATTCACTTGTTTGAATGAGTTCTAGGGAAAAAGCCAGCAATAGAGGTTAGAAATGAGGGAATCTAATATCAAATAAGATTTTTTTTCTAGGAGTATGAAGCGGTTTGGTTCTTTGATAATTGTTTCATATTCATTGCAGGCTCTTCTTTTTACATTTCCCATTCAGCACCAGATGATAGTCATGTTCAACTTCATTCTCAAGAGCAGGAGGTAGTAATTGCTTTGGGAAGCAATATGGGTAACAGACTTCATAATTTTACCCAAGCATTGCAGTTGATGAAGAAATCTGGCATTACCATTACTAGACATGGTTGTTTGTATGAGGCAGCACCTGCCCATGTAACCGATCAACCTCTGTTTCTTAACTCTGCAGTTAGAGCTGTTACAAAACTTGGTCCACATGATGAGCTGTTACAATTCATCAATTCATCATTTAATAACCATTGATTATTGTTGCACCAATTGCTTATGCGGCATTGGGCCTTTGATCGGCTGACACCAGTGCCTAGAGGGTGGTCCCACAATTCCCTTCTGCGCTTTTTTTTATTCAACTATTTTGAGAAATGAAAAGGCAAAAAGATAGAATAAATAAATAAGGTGTAGTGTATATGCACAATCAAAAGTTCATGCTTTGTTTGTTGATTTGACCTTATGCATATGCTTACTTGAATGGTTGAAGAATTGGCGTTAATTGGTTAAGTTAGGGTTTTATTGCGCTGTTTGATTAGGTATAAATTATGCTCGTTATTTGACTTGGCATAATATGATGAAATTATAATATGTGCTACTTACATATTCCTATTTTTTGTTTTATTATATATTCTATACATTTCTTTTCTAAAATGAGAATCATAAACTTGGTTCTTGCAGGGGAGCGGCTGTGACAGTGATGGAGCCTTGGACTTGTACGTGTTTGGCAAAAGGGACCCTTGAATGATTTCTCTTTTAATATAATATAATTTGCTAGTGGTTGGGGATCTAGATATTGAATGATTTATTTTACTTTATTTCTCCATTTGAATTATGACTTATATTTGCATGTTACATATTGGGGATTTTTCATTGTTGAAGTGCTAATTCATCTGCTTTGAATTTTCAGATGCCTTTACATTGTGCTACATGCTCGGGCTAGATTCGTCTAAATTTAATATTAATTATAGTTTTGAATCCCAAGTATTTGGGCTGATTGCTAAATCATACAGCTACTATATATTCTATTATCTTGTGAGAACGTGTCTCTCATCAGATCTTCATTTTATTTTGTAGGGAAAGCGTGGTATTGAGAAGCAACCTTTTCAACTTCCTGATTTCATTGCAGCCACTGGCATTGAGAAAATTAGACAGGTGGTTATTATGCGATTAATCTTTTACATGTTTGTGCTTCTCCATAAAAAAAAAGATCTTACCATTGCTTGGACACTTTTTCTTTCTCAAACACACACATGCATATAATTTTCTTGTTGAAATGAGCAGATCCTTTAGCAAATATAATTATTCTTTGATTTCCCTTGGTAACTTTTTGTCATGCCTTTCTAGTTTAGGATTTTGGAACAATCATCCATTAAAAAAGTTTTTTTGATAGCCAGCGTACTTGCCATACTCTTTATGTGGCATTTGTTCAGTTGGATCTACTGGAGATCAAACTAAAAGATCTTGTTATTACTTATGGCTTGATAATTTACTGCATTATCTTCTTATGCAGGCTTACATTGAAAAAGAGGACAGTAAAAAGTTAAAACAGAAGCAACGTGAACGTATGCAGCCAAAGATGGGAAAAATGGATATCGACTATCAGGTTTGTCAGTTTCCTTGAATTGTTTTAAGATGATGTGGCAATTTTTTCTTCCATTTCTGTTATCCTATTAGCACAATGGGTCTATTTTTCTTTTTAGGTTCTCCATGATTCATTTTTAAGTACAATATCTCAGGTTATTGTTACATTTTAAATGAAGTTTTATTTCTCTAGTTGCATATCATTGACAAAGAAGGTAGGTTCAGTGGGTGTTATAAAACAATTGTTAGTTGTTTAGAAAGGGATAATAGCACAACAAAGAATCTTCTAGTGGCATTAAACTCTTGTTTTTTGTGAATGTGCAATGAGATTCATTCATTACTATAATCTGAATGCATCAGAATCTCCATCTATCGGGAGAAATTACGGGCATTGACAGCTTGAAGGAACATCCAAATGTACACAAAGATCAATCACAGAAACTATAATTTGTCTCTCTAATACATCCAAGCTCTAAACACACTTCAATGGTTGAGAAAACGTGTATCATATTATTCTTTTCATTTACTCTTTTTAATATTATTTGCAGGTTAATAATGATGATGCAAGTCATGATTCAATGGAAAATGATAATTGAAGATCTATATTGTTATTTTCAAGATAGATTATTTATAGTAGTGTTCTTAACACTTGTATAGTTAAATTGTAAAATATTTTATTCTATTGAAGATTAATAAAAGAATTATTTTTATCAATGTAATTAGTATTTTTTTAGATTGTGTTTAAATGTTCCAAATGTATTTATAAAGTTCTCATAAAATTAATTGATAATACAAATAGTTCCAATAAAAATCAATATTAAATTACTACGGATTTGCTACGAATCTGCGACGAATATTTGAAATCTATGACGGAATCTGCGACAGATACTGCGACGACAATCTGCGACGGAATCTGTGACGAATTTGCAACGAAAATCTGTGACGGAATCTGCGACGGAAATCTGCGACGAAATCTGCGACGGCCTATCGCAAATTGAAAATTGCGACGCCTTTTTTATTAACGGATCGTATCCGTCGCAGATCGGTCGCAGATCGGTCGCAAGACTTGATTTGCGATGGATCTGCGACGGATCTGCGACGGATTCTGTCCGTCGCAGATAGCGTGTTTTTTTGTAGTGAGGTGATAGCAAGAGACTTACGTGCCTTAGATCTTGATGCAGATTTGATTAATGACAGACTTGAATGGAGACGTAAAATCTGTGTCTTGGAAGGGGCCTAAGGCTGGAGTATCTTTTTTAGTGTCTTTTGAGCTTATTTTGTTGAGGATCCATATAGCCGACCCAACTTGTTTGGGACTAAAGCTTAGTTGTTGTTGTTGTTGTATAGTTTTTAAAATTTATAAGACAAAAGATGATTTCTGATGATGTATTTGATTATTGAACAAAGAGTATGTCTAAAGAAACAAAAAATATTGTCAAGACTTCAACTGAACTCTAGATTCCAACTACTACATTAGCCAAAAAGTAGCTGGTCCTCGATTAACTTTTTATTTATTTATTTCATTTTTTCATATAAAATTATTTTTCCTTAGTCGAACCGGATAGTATTACAAAAGTAATAAAACTCTTCTAACTGAATTTTAACGCAGCTAATAATTAGAGACTCGAACTCAACAGCTGATTTATTTATTTTATAAATTTGATTGGGATGAGACTTGTTGCACGAGATTTTATCATTCAGTTTTAATACAATTCAACTGTTTAAAGGCTCATTAATTATAAAATAATTATTAATATGATATTTACTAGGTAAAGTAAAAAAAAGGAAAAGAAAAATCCGTGAGATTTGGTTTGATATTCACTCAAGTCCTTTTCTTTTCTCTTTGCAAAATCAAACTTTTTAAATCATGAAGTTTAAAGCAAAAACACTTTTTTTTTTCCAATTTTCTCTCGGTTTCGGTCTCAATTTGGCTGTTTTCTAATTTATTTTTACCTTGAACAAATAAATAGGAAAAAACCTATTCCGTTTATAATTGAAGAAATAAGAAAATATAATATTTTATTGATTATATTCTGTAGGTGCTTTTTGTAATAGTCTGAATTTTAAATTATCTTAAAAGTCTATTTTTTTCAATTATTTTGAAAAAGATAAAAGAGAAATTTACAAAAATAATCAAAAATTAAAATTGTTTGTAAAAATACAGTGACCTAAAAAAATTTCAAGTTAATTACAAAACCTATGTTATAATATATTATAATATATATTAAATCCTTACAATATATATAATATATCCATGACATCATTGAGATATAATTTTAATTTTTTCTGTAAAAATGTTCACTTAATAATTTTGAGGAACTCCTAAAATTAAACAAATTGAAATATTAAATTACATAACAAATTGATAAAAAAAATTAAAAAATATTTGGTAATAAGAGGAAAAAGTGTATTTTGAGTTTTTTAACCCTTTCAAATTAACTTGAATATAAATACTAATGCCAGTTATTTATATTAATTCTTTAATATAAAAATAAAATTAAATATAAATTTATTTGTAATTTTTTGCTCCCTTTATCTAAATTCTAGTTCCGTTACTAAAAACAGGTAAACAATAACCATAAAAGTACTTGTTGTATATGTTGTATTATGTTCTTTATATATTATATATATTGTTTATATGTTGTTTATGTTGTTTATAGGGTGTATATGTTTTTTGTATATTATTTATATGTTATATATGTTGATTATATGTTTGTTTATATATTGTATATGTTGTTTATATATTTAATTATATATTGTATATGTTGTAAAATACCAAAAATTTTCTTTCTTTTTCACTCAGTCTTCAGAACCAAACATTATAAATACAAATTAATAAAAAATTAAACAAAATACAACTCAAATAAAATGACATATACAATTCGCCAAATGCAAATTGAAAAAAGAACAATATAAAAAAAATTTCTTTGAAATATTTTATTGAACATCTAAAGTGCATTACAATTGAAGAATATAAAAACCTCTATTAGATTTAACAATAATAGCACATTCAATATTCTCAAAAGCTGTCAATAAGGTCTCTCTATAATCACGGTCAAAAAATCCGTAAAAAAAATAAAAAATGAAAACCAATAGAACCAAATCAAGAAAAAAAAAAGAAAATGAAATAATGGAGAAATCATAGTTTGATTGTAAGATAAAGAAGAAGAAAGTAAAAAAAAAAACAAATAGGCCAATTAAAAGAAAAACAATTGAGAAAAGAGAAGGAAATGGAAAAAAGAAAAACTGAAAAAAACATTAAATAAAAATAAAAATGGAAAAAGGGTTAAAAATAAAAATAAAAAATAACAGCAGTAAAAATAAAAATAAAAGTAAAAAACAAGTAGTATATTTTGTAATTTTCTCAAAATAAAAAAACTATAATTTTCAATGTTTTGCGACAATTGAAACCTAAAGATCAAAGGTTAATCTAACAAGTCTGTAACCGCCAAGCCAAACTCCTTTTTTTTTTTATAAATATTTTATGTCTTTTATTTATATAGACGAATAAATGAGAAAAAGAGAGATCTATTGGTGTTGTTCACCATCGTTCGAGGACCGTCTATCGACATTCAAAACTCCACCAGTCACGTGCTTAGTGATGGTTGTGATTTAGCGTGCATGGTGATTTGAACCAGTAGGCTCAAACCAGTTTGCTGGCCTGGATCAGAGTCTAGAAAAATTGGCCAAACTAGAATCAAGACCAGCTAATAAATGTCCAGTCTAAATTTATTATTGAAAAAATAACGTTTTTTACTGTATTTTTTAAAATTTTAATTTTTTTATTAAAAATATTTTAATTATTTTATTATAATTTCATAATAAATCATATAAAATATATAAATTTATAATAAATTCATAATAAATTATATAAAATCTATAAACTTATAATAAACTTATTATAAACTAATAAAAATTTAGTATTTTAATAAATATTTTATAAATATAACAAATTTAAAATTATTTTTAATTATTTTTATATTTTTTTATAAAAAATACTTTGTTATTATATGAATCGGGCCCACGGTTCCAGACTCGAATAGTGAAAAAAGTCCAACGTTTGCTATGTGGCATGCAATTTAGAAGCAGCAGGTTATTGTTGTATCAGGTAACAACAGTCACATGCACTTTCAATTATAAATAACTATACTCATAAATTTGGATTTGGAAATTTCAATTTTACCCCACTGACAATAAAAAAATCATTAATATTTATGGGTATTTTATGGAAATTAAAAATTTACAAATTCTAAAAATACCTCATTCCATTCCATTATTTTCACATAGCAAATTTCATAATCCCTCTCAACTCTCAATTTTCAAACTCTTGTAATTCTCTCAACTCTCACAAAGTCACTTGCCACTGTTGCTATTATTATTGTTATTGTTGTTGCTGTTATTTATCAATTTTATTGTTATTACTTATTGTTATTAGTATTATTATTATTGTTGGTATCATTGTTTTTATTTGTTGTTATTATTGCTGTTGTTGTTTATCATTTTAATTGTTATTACTTATTATTATTGTTGTTGTTGTTGTTGTTATTAGAACAATTATAATTTTATTATAATAATTTATAACCTAAGCAATTACGAGCAGCAAATCCCACAAGAACAATACGTTCTAAATTTTCCAACTCAAGAGCACATCAATATTATGCATGAAGAAGAAGAATTGAGTTTATGCCAACAAACAATTGATATGAGCCGAGGTAATAAATCAAGAAAATTAAAATATAATATTTTTCTTTTACATTTTTTAGATAGAAAAGTTGTGGATGGCACAAAGAGAGCCAACTGCAACTATATATTGCACCACCACAGTAAAATGACAAGAAGGAAGAGGCAATGAAACATTAAGTAAAATGACAAGAAGGAAGAGGCTATGAAACATCTTGAAAAGAAATATCATGTTCAAACTGGTATATATAGAAGCCTAACACAATTGATGAGTTGTACATAAATAGGCTCATCATCTGTACCTTCTCAACAACAAGACCCTATTCCACTATGACCAAAATATGGTCAAGGAGGAGCTAGCAAGGTGCATTATATTGACAAATTAGTTTTTAATTTTAGTGAGAAATTAGGAGTCACTGATTGGATTTGGAGTTAAAAATCTTTAAATCCTACTCATCAACGTGTTCTATTCATAATACTAACATGCACTTTATGCAAGCTTTATGAAAAATAAAAAACAAGATTTGCACATATTGTTTCCAAAATGCCAATTTCACCAGTCAATTTTTGGTGACATATAAAGCGATAATTGACAAATACATTCATATATGAGTATTATATATCATTGGGTTGATGATCAATGGACTTTACAAAAAAGACTAAATGCATTTAGATATTTTTATAATAGACATATTACTAATAATATTTATAAAATAATAACAAATATTTTGGAAGAGTATCTTATTTTAAAAAAATGGAAGTATTAATGAAGCTTATGTTAAGGGAAAACATTTGTATGTTTTCTTAAATCGAAAAATATTGTTTCCATTTCTCAAACTGTAGAATTACATCATATGGATTTATTTGGACCCACAAGAATATCTAGCCTTGGTGATAAAAGTTATTGCCTTATGATTATTGATGACTATTCACGCCTCGTATGGATTCTATTTCTTAAACATAAGAGTGATGCATTCCATGCATTCATACCATTCATCAAATTTTGTGAAATAAAAAAGCATACTCTATTTTATTGCATTAGAAGTGATCATGGAAAATGAAATGAAAATTTAGATTTTGAAAATTATTGCAATGATGATGGCATTTCATACAATTTTTCAACACTTAGAACTCCTCAACAAAATAGTTTTATTGAAAGGATAAATAGTTCTCTTGTAGAAAAGGTTAGAACTATAATTTGTAAAAATATTTTGCCAAAATACTTTTTGCATGGTTGAAGCCTAACACTACATACTTTTATCCATTTGGCTGTAAATGCTTTATTCTAAATAAGGGAAAGAATACCCTTGAAAATTTAATGCCAAATAGGAAGAGGCTATATTCAATGGATATTCAACTCATTCTAGAGCTTATTGAGTATTCAACAAAAGAACTCTCCTAGTTGAAGAATCCATTCATATTAATTTTGATGAATTTCCTTCTAAATAATGTTAATAGGGATAATCACATAAAAAATATTAAACATATATAAAAGAAGATCTATCCATGAAGCAATTAAATGAACAAAGCAAGGAAAATAAAAAGGAATATGAAAGGGATACACTTGAGGAACCTATTCATCAACATCATGAAGCTTCTCAATCAGTGGTGAGAAATGAGGTTAAAGATACACTAAATCATTGGAAATGTAACATCCAAAATTTTAGAAATTTAATAAAATAAATTAAAATTAAAATAAATAAATAATTTTAATGAAAAATAAAAAAAATTTAAATGAAAAAGTAAAATGTATATGTGATACATATGTAAAATATATATAATATGTATACACAAGTCAATAAAAGTCAAATCTTTTAAAGAAAAAGTCAAAGTCAAAAAGCATTTTGTTAAATATACTTTAGAAATTGAAAATTTTAAAAATAATTTTAAATATTTTATTTTTGTGTGGAAAATGTGAATCTTGGATTTTTATTAAATAATTAAATAATTAAAATTTATTAATATATATATATATATATGTGGATATAAAAGAAAGTGGAAGGAAAGAGAACATTCAAAGTTTATCATCTTGTTCTTCTTCCTTCTTCAAGGCCGAATTCCATGCTTGTCCAAGCTCAAAGTTTTGTTTTTTTCTAAGCTTCCAAAATTGAAGGATTTTCAAGGTTTCAAGAGAAGATTTGGTGATTTTCACTTGAATTAGTAAGTTTACTCACTTTTTCTTTGGATTTTCATGGAAGTTTGGAATATGTGTGTTTTGGGTTATTGAAGTGGTATGATTTAATTGTTTATTTTGGTATGAATGAGGTTATTTTAAGTAGTTAATAATGATTTTAAAGTTGGATTGAAGAAATGGTTAAGTTTGAGTAAAGATTGGTGAAGAGAGAGAATTAAGGGTTATGAGATAATTGAACATTTGAATTTATGGGTTTTAATTGTGCAAATTGATTCTAAATGAGTTGTTTTGATGCATAAACAAGTATTTTAAAGTCAAATATTGAATTTGGCTAAGTTTGATTAGAGTTTGGGAATGGAAGTATTTATTTAGGGTTTGGAAAAAGGTATTTTCAAAGTTGGCGAATTATTTGATTTTATTGTTTTAAGCATATTGTTTAATGATAAAAGTGATGAATATAAGCTTGAAATAATAATTGGATTGAGTTGAAATGGAAAACCTTTAATGGGGAAGGTTATGTCATTTTAGAATTTTGGACATAAGTGTATATTTATGTAATGTAATTGTGTTAAACATGTTATAATTTATTTTTTATAATATAAATAAACTTAAAATACCAAATTGAATGGCTTAATATGGTATTCCAAAGTTAAAGTGAGGTTATCCTTAAATTTGAGATTTTAGTTTGAATGATGTTTAGTTATGATTTAAGATTGAAAATGCCTTAGAATGTGATATAAATGATTATTTATGATCACATTTAGTATAGGCATTGAGAAAAATTGAATTGCCTAATCCATTTGTTGAAGGGCAAGTTGGAAGAAGAGGTTGGCGATAGTTTTATGGCTTGCTTTTGAAAGCTTTTAGAGGTAAGTACAAACTTTGGATTAATTGATTATATTTGCATTACATTGGACTTAATACATTTTGGATTAAAAAATGTGTTAAGCTACTTGATACATGGAACATGTATAAATAATGTGCTATGACATGTGTAATGTCATATATGTATTAAATGCATAGTGAAAAGCTATTGTTAATGGCTAAATTGTGTAAAATGTGAAATATGTGTATAATGTGAAAATGACCCAAAGTGTTTGGGTAATGCCATTTGTCGTGTATGTATTAAGGGCATTGTTAAAAAGCCATTGGCAATGGCAAAAGTGCATAAAATATGAATCATATATGGATTATGTGCAATTACCCAAAATATTTGGGTGATGAGTTTTAAGGTAAAATATGATGCAATGTGATGATATGATGAAATATTTGGGTGATGAGTTTTAAGGTAAAATATGATGCAATGAGAAAAGTGAAAAAAAAAAAGATGAGAAATAAGGCAATATACCTAATAGATAATGAAAAATGAGGCAATATGCCTAGCTTGATTATAAGAAAATGAGAAAGAGATTGATAATGAGAAATGTGAATTAATTATATACCTAATATGTTATTCAATTTTCAGAGTTTTGTGTTTGGCTGCATACCTATGAGATTATCCTCATTATTTGCCTTCGGGGCTAGCATTTGAGCAATTATTAATTTCCCTTCAAGCTAGATGTTGGATGTCATTTGCCTTCGAGTTAGATGCTGGGCATCACTATGATTTACCTTCGGGCTAGATGTTGGGCGTCACTTGCTTTCGGGCTAGACTTTGGGTGTAAATATGGACCAAAATAGTAACTCTGTGATTTGAATAATATATTAGATTATCTGGGACCATGCTTATATGTGTTTTATGTGAAACATAAAATGATTGAAAAGATATTTAAAATGAAATAATATGACATATGGTGTCATGATATACATAAGCATTATACATTGGCATTATTTTACAATTTTATTTCTATAAAAGTTTGTACCGCAAAGCTTTTAGCTTAGGGCGATTGAAATTTATCGCGCAGATAACAGGGGCGATTTGATAGAGCCGGAGAGTTCTACTAGACCAGGTCGGGTCTAGATTGAATTTGCTTATTGAGTTAGTTTTGCTACTCAATATCAGAACCATTTTTCCATCATGCATATATATATATATATTCTATTATAGTATAATTTGTTATGATGTATTTTATGATTATGTTTTGGAGAATAAATTGTAAATTATAGATAATGTTTTGGGATAATCTATGTAATGTGGGATTTTAAATATATTTTAATATGAGTATGTATATTTATAAATGTTTTGAGAAAATATGGAGAAATTGTGAAGTATTGGTGGAATGGTGATGTGATATTATTGGGAGTTGTTCTATGCAGGTTGTAATTTTGTTGAAATTTGAAAATGTCCAAATTACAAATAAAACTCTGATGAATTTTTTTCAGAGATTTTTATATAGAATATTATTTTGATAACTATAATAAATAAAGAATATTTTATTACTATGTATATATATTATTAAGTATTTAAGGTTTTTAATTTGAACGTTGAAAAAAAATTTATTTTACCGGATCGTGACATTTTTATACGTTATATGAATATTTTATATATACCGGGTATATGTATTATACGTATATCGGGTATAAGAGTGTTACATTTATTTTAGTATCAGAGCCTAGGTTTGAGGTTCTCTACCTAGGTGGATTGTTAAAGAGAGAAAATGGAGATTTTAAATATGATTTTAAATTTTGAAACATGCATTAATACTAACATTTTATCTTATCTTTGATGTGACAATATCCGTTCGATGTAACGGATATGAGTTGAGATGACGTTTGGGTTGCATAGATCCGAGTGGCATAGTGGAAGCGTCATTTTGGAGATTATGGATTGAGAATTTTTAGAACTTTTAATTTGAAATTAAGATTCATAGTTGATTCAATTGACGATTAAGAGAAATTAAGGAAAAAAATAATCTAAGAATGCGGGATGAGTTTAAAATTTAATGGAAAGTTTTTCTTTATGTTAGAATTCAATGTATAAATTTCATATTTTTTAACGATGGATTCCTAATTAAGAAAAATAGAAGAACGCTGATTGTTGGAGCAATTTCAACAACTCAGAATATGTAGAAATTGAGAAAAATATTTATAAAACTATGGCAAATCGACCCAGAAAAATCTGAAACTTGACACACCATATCATATGTATTCCTAAAACATATGATTAAAATTTCATGAATTTTTATTAAGGTTTGATGCCTAGAAAAAAATGGATAACCAGGTATTGTTAGAGAAATTAATAAAGAGATAGATTATGTGGGTTTGGAATACTTAATTTTCAAATATAGTAAATCATCTTAAAAAATCTAAAAGTTTAAATATAAGTTCATATGTATATCAAGTGCATATGGTTAAAAGCTCATAATCTCTTATAAAGAATTGGGGAAAAAAAAAGGAAGAAAAAAAATGAAAATTGAAGGTGAGCTTAATATGAAAACGAGAAAGTTAAGCAGATTTGTGTAAGTAATAAAGTAATTTCAGGTGATAAATGAATGAAGAAATTATGAATATATATATATATATATATGTATATGGATGGATAAAGGCATGAAGAAGGAATATGAAGTTTTAAATAATCTAGAACAAAGAGTTCTTAATTAGAAATTAAAGAGAGAAATAGTATATAACGACAAAATTATTTATTATGGAAATATACTGAGGATATGTTAATATGAAGTATAGTATTGGTTAAGCCAAGAGTGACTATGTCTAAGTAAAGATTTAAATGTTGTTTCTTATATTGAAAAATTAAAATATAAATATATATAAATGGATCACTAAGTTAAAGCAAGTTAAGGTTATGTCTATAATCCATATTTGAATGCAGGATTGAGATGTATTCATTAATGCACTATGTGTAGATGAATATTATGAGAAAGGATAATAAATGCGTTTTTGGAATATTTAAGGTTGATATAAATGTTTAATACTGGATATAAGGTGATTATATAATAAATGATATTTTAATTTATTCTATGAAGGGTAGTTAATTGACTAATCAAAACATGATTTAGTTGATTTAAGTGGTAGAATAAATTGAAACATAAAGAGAAAATTATGAGAGTAGTTGTAATTGATATTAAATTATTATAAAAATAGTAATGAGATCAATTCATCAGAGGAGTTAAAAGTATAATTTATATAAAGAGAATTTGACATTTCTATGTAAAAGTAAAAAAAAAGCGTAACAAAAATTAAAGAATTTGGAAGTTAGTGATCAAAATGATTTTAAATGTATGGATGTATTATTATATTGAACAACTGAATTTGTGATTCGAATTTTGAGTTAAAGTGTACATGAGATATAAATAAATGGAGAATTTATATTTGTTAATGATCTTTATAATAGACGTTATGCAAATAATTAAGAGTATTTGTAAGAGAAGAGAAAAAAGGATTATATGGTTAGAACATACTTTTATAATATTTAATTTAATTGACAATGTATGATATTATGTACGTGGGCATTCTTTAGAGAGAAAAAAAAGATTCTTTAAAGTGCATGTATAAATGAGTATGTGGCTAAAATTGAAGTGAGGAATAATATTTTTGTGTGCGGAAGGGAAAAAGTATGGAAAAATATAAAATATGATTAAAAGTATGAACTATGTTAAAAATGACTTGAAAAGATGATAATGAAAATATGAAATTGGGATGGAATATAAAATGCAACATAATATGTATGTATTTATAAAAAAAAAATGATAAAATGTGGAGATGAGTCACATCATAAATGTGACTCATGATTATGTTAAGTGAGTATGTGAATTAAGAAATATGATAATTGTGTGAAATTTTGAGAAAATTTATAAATGAAATAATATATGAAAGTGATCATGAGTGAATTGATCACTTGATAAATTTGGAAAATTATGGAAAGGAAGTGAATTATGATTATGAATATGGAAACTGAGAAAAGTGTCTATATATATATATATATGATATAAACAATGAAGAAATGATAATAGTGAAGTAATAACATGTATAAAATGTGTAATTTTGAGATGATACAAGCTTATGACCACCAAATCATAGACGTGACAGCGAGATAAAAACTATTTGAGGAAATTTGTAGTGCATGCAATGTTTATTTGTAACCCATGGGTGTGGGCTTAAGATGACACAATTGTGAAATGCATTTGATTAAATTGATAGTTTTGCTTTATGAGATACAAGCAAGACTTGGGGTTAGTAAAGTTGGAACTCATAATCATATTTTTAGAAATTTATCTATAGCTATAAGCAGTGTGGAAGTAGAAGAGAATTGTAAAAATTTGATGAGTAACAAATGATGTGTAAGAAAATAGTTATGTAAGTAAGATAACTATAAGTAATGTGAAGAGATGATAAATGAGAGAAATTATGAAAGGTGATTAAGAGTTATCTTGAACTTGTTTAAAAATGGTATAATATGAATAATGTGATGAAAATGACATTTAAAGTAAATAATATTAGGGAAAGTGATTAAGATAAGAGCTGGTCATGAGAATTATCTGGAAATTGTATGGAAAAAAGTAAAAGTAAAGTATATTGATTGTATACAATCATTAGCACCAATAAGTTAAAATGAATATTGTTAATGAAGATGAATCCAAAAAGATTTAAGAATAAGTTTGACCTAATTGAGTTAGGTTATGAATTGAAACAAATTAATAAATTTAAAGTAGGCTAGAATTTAATTAAATGGAATAAGACTGTGATAGTCATATTGAAATAGTTAGATCAATTGATCTGGAATATGGAAATTACAAGTAATTATTGAGATTCAAAATATATATAATTGTACTAAGAATCTGAGAGATATGTAATAATGTATATGATGTAATGTTCTGATATGTATATGACTAAGAAAGGAGTTAAGATATATTAGTTGTAAATGATTATAAGAAAATATGTTAGCTATATTGTGATGGGAATATATGTAAATTTTGGGTTGATGAATAACATGTGAGAATGAATCTTAATAAAGAAATAAGATTTTATTGTTGTATACTGATAATCTTGAGGTAATATATGGTAATAATATAGAAAATAAGATCAAGGTGAGGATGTGTAGAAGATTATTAAGTTAAGACTTATTATTTGGGAATTGAGAATTATTATTATTTGTTATTTTTATAGATAACTATTTATAAGTATAAATAAGGTGATAATTTAACAAAGATACAATTCTAAAAATAACTGTAATAACAAAATAGTCAGTGTTAAAATATAAGTTATTAACATTTAAATTTAAGGTTATGAAAGTATATATATATATATATTTAAGATAATGAAGTGATTAAATATCTTGAGTATAACAGATGTGTGATGCATATTTATTAAAGAGATGACTAATTTTGTTTAATTTCAATTCGGTTGATGATATGATGATCTATTATGATTGTTTGATTAAGTAGAAAGCATAATGATGAGTTATGAAATTGTGAAAAGGTAATTGAGAATGATCCTAAGGGGGAGAGTAGAAATTATGTGATTTGATGAAATAATTATTTGATGAGATGATTAATTTTATATGAGTTTTTAAGATTTTATTTTGAGTTTGATAATTTATCATGGTATTGGATAATTTCGAGGATGAAATTATTTAAGCGGGAGAGAATTATAACATCCGAAATTTTTAAAATTTTAATAAAATAAATTAAAATTAAATTGGATAAATTAAATAAATAATTTTAATAAAAAATAAAAGGATTTTAAAAGAAAAAAATAAAATTTATATGTGATACATATGCAAAAAATATATAATATATATACACAAGTCAATAAAAGTCAAATCTTTTAAAGAAAAAGTTAAAGTCAAAGAGCATTTTGATAAATATACTTTAGAAATTAAAAATTTTAAAAATAATTCAAAAATATTTTATTTTTGTGTGGAATATGTGAATCTTGAATTTTTATTAAATAATTAATTAAAATTATTAAAATAATATATATGTATATATGTGGATATAAAAGAAAGTGGAAGGAAAGAGAAAATTCAAAGTTCATCATCTTCTTCTTCTTCCTTCTTCAAGGTTGGATTCCATGGTTGTCTAAGCTCAAAGTTTTGTTTCTTCTAAGCTTCCAAAATTGAAGGATTTTCAAGGTTTCAAGGGAAGATTTGGTAATTTCCGCTTGAATTAGTAAGTTTACTCACTTTTTCTTTTGATTTTCATGAAAGTTTGGATTATGTGTGTTTTGGATTGTTGAAGTATTATGATTTAATTATTTATTTTGGTATGAATGAGGTTATTTTAAGTGGTTAATAATAATTTTAAAGTTGGATTGAAGAAATGGTTAAGTTTGAGTAAAGATTGGTGAAGAAAGAGAATTAAGGGTTATAGGAGAATTGGATTTTTGAATTTACCGGTTTTAATCAAGCAAATTAATTCTAAATGAGTTGTTTTGATGCATAAACAAGTATTTTAAAATCAAATATTAGATTTGGCTAAGTTTGATTAGAGTTTGGGAATGGAAGTATTGATTTAGTGTTTTGAAAAAGGGTATTTTTCTAAGTTGGTGAATTATTTGATTTTATTGGTTTAAGAATGTTCTTTAATGATAAAAGTGATGAATATATGCCTGAAATGATAATTAGATTGAGTTAGAATGGAAAATCTTCAATGGGGGGAAGGTTATGCCATTTTAGGATTTTGGATATAAGTATATATTTATGTAATGTAATTGTGTTAAACATGTTATACTATATTTTTAATAATATAAATAAACTTAAAACACCAAATCGAATGACTTAATATGGTATTCCAAAGTTAAAGTGAGGTTAGCCTTAAATTTTAAATTTTAGCTTGAATGGTGTTTAATTATGATTTAAGATTAAAAATGCCTTAGAATGTGATACTAAATGATTATTTATGATCACATTAGGTATGGGCATTGAGAAAAATTGAATTTCCTAATTTAAGTGTTGAAGGGCAAGTTGGAAGAAGAGGTTGGTGATAGTTTTGTGGCTTGCTTTTGAAAGCTTTTAGAGGTAAGTATAAACTTTGGATGAATTGGTTATATTTGCATTACATTAGGCTTAACACATTTTGGATTGAAAAATGTGTTAAGCTACTTGATACATGGAACATGTATAAATAATATGCTATGATATGTGTAATGTCATATATGTATTAAATGAATAGTGAAATATGAAATATGTGTATTATGTAAAAATGATCCAAAGTATTTGGGTAATGCCATTTGTTGTGTATGCATTAAGGGTATTATTAAAAAGCCATTGGTAATTGCTAAAGTGCATAAAATATGAATTATTTATGGATTATGTGCAATTACTCAAAATATTTGGGTGATGAGTTTTAAGGTAAAATATGATGCAATGTGATGATATGATGAAATGTGATGAATTGATATTGCTATAAATGAGAAAAGTGAAAAAAGTGAAAAAAAAGATAAAAAAAATCAAGCAATGTGCCTAATAAATAATGAAAAATGAGGCAATGTGCCTAGCTTGATTATGAGAAAATGAGAAAGAGATTGATAATGAGAAATGTGAATTAATTATGTGCCTAGTATGTTATTCAATTTTCAGAGTTCCGTGTTTGGTTGCATGCCTATGAGATTATTCTCATTATTTGCCTTCGGGGCTAGCTTTTGAGTAATTATTGATTTACCTTCAAGCTAAATGTTGGATGTCATTTGCCTTCGGACTAGATGTTGGGCGTCACTTGCCTTCAGGCTAGACACTGGGTGTAACTATGGACCAAAATAGTAACTCTGTGATTTGAATAATATATTAGATTATTTGGGATCATACTTGTATTTATTTTATGTGAAACGTAAAATGATTGAAAAAGATATTTAAAATGAAATGATACGACATATGGTGTCATGATATACATAAGCATTGTACATTGGCATTATTTTACAATTTTATTTCTATAAAAGTTTGTATCGCAAAGCTTTTAGCTTAGCGCGATTGAAATTTATCGCGCAGGTAACATGGGCGATTTGATAGAGTCAGAGAGTTTTACTAGAACAGGTCGGATCTAGATTGAAGTTGCTTGTTGAGTTGGTTTTGCTACGTCAAGATCAGAGCCATTTTGCCATCATGCATATATATATGTATATATATATATATATATTATAGTATAATTTGTTATGATGTATTTATGATTATGTTTTGAAGAATAAAATGTAAATTATAGAGAATATTTTGGGATAAACTATGTAACGTGAAATTTTAAATGTGTTTTAATATGAGAATGTATATTTATAAATATTTTAAGAAAATGTGGAGAAATTGTGAAGTATTGGTGAAATGGTGATGTGATATTATTGGGAGTTTTTTTTGTGCAGGTTGTAATTTTGTTGAAATTTGGGAATGTCCAAATTATAAACAAAACTCTGACAATTTTTTTTTAGAGATTTTTATGTAAAATGTTATTTTGATAACTATAATAAATAAAGAATATTTTATTACTAAGTATATATATTATTATGTATTTAAGGTTTTTAATTTGAAAGTTGAAAAATTTTTTATTTTACCGGGTCATGATATTTTTATACCTTATATGCGTATTTTACATATACCGGGTGTGTGTATTATATGTATATCGGGTATAAACAGAAAATCCAAATCAAGGTATTAAAAGAAGATTAAGAACTTATAACATTTGTGAATATGTGGTATTCTTATCACAAGTTGAACTAAGAAATGTATTGAGGCTTCAAAGGATGACTATTGGATAATGACCATGCAAGAAAAACTCAATCAATTTGAAAGAAGTCTAGTGTGGACCATGGTACCTAGACCACAAGACCATCCAATATTTGGATCTAAATGGGACTTTCATGAAAAAATTGACAAATCTAGAATTGTGGTAAGAAACAAAGCTAGTTTAATATCTAAAAGGTACTCACAAGAAGAAGGTTTTGATTATAAGGAGACATATTGGTGTGTGTGAGATTGGCAAATGTACGAAATATATTCAAGTAATAATGAGTAAGTGAGTATCATTCCCATGATGATTGAAGACTAAGTACCCAAATCATATTAATTTACTATTATCTAGACAATCACTATTTATATTGATAATTAAACTAAATTAAAAATAATATAGTAGGGTTGAATAAAGAGACAAAAAATCAAGGGATTAAAACAAATAAATATAAAGCTAGGGTATCTTTGAGTTCCCTTGAATCTACCAACTTTAATTAAATCTATTAGCAATCAATTTAATTACTTTTGCAAAGAAAGGATAATCCTTAATTATTTAACATGCTCTCCCAAGTTATGCTAAACCTATTCATTAATCATCCTTTTATAATATAAATCAAAGAACACAAATAAATCTGTGATTAACCTTAGCAACTTCCCACAAGTCAAGTTATATTACTTCATTTCAAACTATATTCTTGAGTTTTTTATAATTAAATTCAATTCTCAAGTTTTTCCTTCTATACTAATCCTAAGAAAATCAATCAATCAATTAGTGGCTAATTAATTGAAAGCATTAAGCATAATTATAAATAATTACAAAAGTAAAGAAAGCTTAATTGGATAAAATTAAAGGAAAAAAAATTCAAGCCACATCAAAGATAACACTAAAAGAAATTTAGTTCATAGTGCTCATGTTCAAAAACCTAATATAATAAATCAAATTCAAAAGCGTAACAAAATCAAACTTGTAACTTGAAATAAGAATCTTGGCGTTGTGTCTTTGAACTTATATAATCTTCTTTTCCCAATTTCCTTCCTTCTTGGTCTTTTCTTTGGACTCTTGATCCTTCTGCCTTTTTATAGGGGTAAATCCTCTTCTAAATAGGAAGGAACTATATCTCTTGATTGTGATCTAAAATTCTAATTGGAATAGAGAATTCTAGTTCAAGAATGATTTCTTTATTCTTCCATATCTAATTCAGATTATGTCTTCAAAATAGTCAAATCTTCCTTTTTTGTTAAAAAAGACCTAAAATTATAAAATTTAAATAATTAAGCCATTATTAAAATAAAAATATTTTACTCAAAATTCCAACTAAAAAGTAAATAAAATCTAATAAAAATACTTAAAAATTAATTAAAAATAAATATAATATTATACGCTAACAAAATACCCCAAACTTAAACATTTGCTCATCCTCGAGTAAATAAGAATAATCTAGACTTTTGAACAACTCTCAAACTCATATTACTTCAACCATCCTCAGCCAAAATAAATAAGTGCATAGTAAAATGTCTATATTAATTCACTTCAATTATCAATAAAAATTTAATTATATGCAAATCCTTAGAGTGTGTGTGAGAGACCAAAAGAAATTTTATATTTTATATTTTAGAAAACAAAATACAAGCTTTGTTATCCCAAACTAGCAACCAAGAAGGGGGGAGTTAATTGGTTAATTTGAGTGATAAATTAAAAATTCAAAAGCAAGATGAAGAAGATGTAGAAGAAGATTCAGTCGAGTAGAGAAGAAAGAACACAAAGAATTATAGTGGTTCAAATTTACCTCAATCCTACGTCTGCTTCCTTAACAACTTGTTAAGGTTCTACTAGTCTTGAGTTTTTATAAACTTAACTCTAACTTGGTGTTTTCACTAGCTCACACCGAACTATTATAATGGTTTGAGATCAACTCTCACAACCCTTACAAGAGTTTTTTCAGGTTCACTCTAACAACCTAAGTATTTCCAAGCTCACACTCAAACTTTTGATTGTGTTTAATGCTCTCACCCAACACTCAATCAATATAAGTATAGATTTTGATACAAGAAAATGAAAGTAGCTTACCTTAGCAATATCATTCTTAAGAACCTCATAAATAAGAGATTTCTTAAGGGAATTATAGCCTATTTGGTCTAACTAGCCATGTTGAGTAATGTGATATATTCTATTAGACTAGTTTTTATGATTAGAAAGAGTTTCCTCAGGAAGCAATCATCTTGGAACAGTGGATGGTTGCCCAGGCACATTGGATGGTTACCACTGGTAGAAATTGTACTGGATTGTGCTCGCTGGCTCTCTTAAGGGAGAGGTCAGGTGTTCGATCCGGGGAGGCGACTTAAATGGTTTGCATACCATTTAAGCCAAATAAACAAATCCTACTGGGAGCTCGCGAGGGCGATCCAGTACTGTGGCGGCCTACCGGGTTGAGGACTGGGACTACAGTCCACCCACTAGAGAAAAGGCCCAATAGACCAACTGTTGTAAGACCATGCAGGTAGAGTCGTTACAGTTAAAAAGACACCTTTTTAACTGTAATAACCCCACCTATATAGTCTTACGACAGCTGGTCTATTGGGCCTTTTCTCCCTTAGGTGGATCGTAGTCTCAGCCCTCAACCCGGCAAGCCGCCACAGTACTGGATTGCCCTCGCGGGCCCTCCAGCAGGATTTGTTTATTTGGCTTAAATGGTGTACAAACCATTCAAGTTGCCTCCCCGGATCGAACACTTGTCCTCCCACTTAAGAGAGCCAGCGTGAGCCATCCAGTACCATTTCTACCAGTGGTATAAATGGTACTGGATTGTGCTCACTGGCTCTCTTAAGGGAGAGGTCAGGTGTTTGATCCTGGGAGGCGACTTAAATGGTTTGTATACCATTTAAGCCAAATAAATAAATCCTGCTGGGATCCCACGAGGGCGATCCAGTACTGTGGCGGCCTGCCGGGTTGAGGGCTGGGACTACAGTCCACCTACTGGAGAAAAGGCCCAATAGATCAGTTTTCATAAGACCGTACAGGTGGGGTCGTTACAATTGCAGGTGGGTTGAGATGGTGATTGAAAATTATTTGGGAGTGTTTTCTTTTTGCATGTTGTGTTTTGATAAATTTTGGGATGTCCAAAATACAAACAAAACTCTAGCAAATTTTTTCCAAAGATTTATATATATATATTATTTATTTTGGGTTCTTATAACAAGTAAAGAATATTTATATTCTATTTAATTTTTATATATTTAGAATTTGAAATTTTAAATTGGAAATGTGAAATTTTTTTATTAAACCGGTCTGTAACATTTTTATACCGTATATGCGTATTTTACATATGCTGAAAATATTTATTGTACATATATAGGGTATAAGGGTGTTACATTTGTTTTGGTATCAGAGCCTAGGTTTGAGGTTCTCGACCTAGGTGGGATGATATAGACAGAAAATGGGAGATTTTAAAATAGTTTTTAATTGTAATACATGCATTGGCACTAGTAGTTCTGATCTCTGATATAGTGTTTTCTATTTTGTTTGCAGATATAGGTAGTTATAGCGTCTCGACCACATCAGGCTGCTGAGGGTAGTGCAGAGAGTGCGGCTCCCGAAGAGGGTAGAGATGGAACTAGAGTTGTATTTGCTGGTGAGGAGTCTATTTCTATGCCTGTGAGACCAGCAGCTGATGAGATTTCGCCTGGCTGGGTATGGCATATGGTAGAGTTGTTGAGGCAGGCACCGGTTCCATAGCAGCAGCCGCAGTTGCCGGTGAGGCAGTATGATAAACTGAGAAAGTATGAAGCTGAGGACTTTGTTGGTACTACAGACACTGCTGTAGCAGAACAGTGGCTATACCAGGTTTAGAGGATATTTATTCAGTTACAAACTAGTCCAGAAGAGAAGTTTGATTATGCCAGATCTCTTCTACAAAGAAGATGGAGTTCCTGAGTCTGAGACAGGATACCAGGATAGTGACCGAGTATGAGATCGAGTTTATCCGGTTGAGTCACTATGCTGGTGGGATCATTTCTGACGAGTTTGACAGGTGCAGGAGGTTTGAGGAGGGACTGAGACCCTCTATCATGTGCATCATTGCAGGCTCTCGGTATTAGGATTTTTCCTAGTTAGTTGCAGCTGCCAGGAGTGTTGAGAGGGCACAGAGTCTTACAGTAGCTGCCAAGGTTGAGGAGACCAGAGTTAGGAGACCCCAGAGTGAGGCAGGGTCTTCATTAGTGAAGAGAGGCCGAGGGGAAAATTTTCAGAGGTTTAGTAGGAGTCAGGGGCAGTTTGGCAGGTCAGTACAGTAGCAGAGACAGAGGCAGAGACCTGCAGTTTCAGTGGCTAGTGCTCTAACTCCAGTGGCTCGGAGACCTACTCCACCTACTTGCATTCATTGTGGTAGAGTACATGGAGGTTTCTGCTGGTGGAGAGGTGTTTCGGGAGTGTGTTTTAGATGTGGATCGTCACACCATTTTATCAGAGATTGTCCCAAGCGACTAGAGGTTAGGCAGGCAGATACTGCATCTTCTCGACCCAGTGTCAGAGGTGGTCGTGGTGGCAGAGGTTTTAGTAGAGGTGGTCGACCTGGGTTTAGTCAAAGAGGAGGCTCTACATCCGAAGATAGTAGGCCAGATGAGGTTGGGCCATCTCAGCGGGTTTATGTGATGCAGAGGCAACCGGATACTTCAGCCGTCATTGCAGGTACATTTTATTTATTTGGTATTTCAGTCCTTACTCTATTAGATCCTGGATCTATGCATTCATACATAAGTGCATCTATCTTGCATGTGACTGAATTGCATTTTGAGTCCCTAGGATTTGATGTCTTGGTGACAAATACTTTAGGGCATAGTGTTGTGGTGAGCATGGTGCACCGAGATAGTCCAATTGTTGTTCAGGATAAGGAGTTTCTCGGTGACCTGATTGAGATGCCTTTCAGGGAATATGATCTTATTTTGGGCATGGATTGGTTATCCAAGCATAGAGCTGTGGTAGACTGTCAGAAGAAATGTGTTACTTTGAGAACACGGGATGGTAGGGATGTTAAAGTATCTAGTGAGCAGAAGTATCTTTCATCCATGTTTGTTTCAGCTATTTCAGCTGGGAGGATAATTCAGAAGGGATGTGAGGCTTATCTTTCTCATGTTGTAGATACTAGAGTAGTGGGATCCCTGCTTGAAAATATACCCACAGTTGCCGAGTTTTAATATGTTTTTCCTGATGAGTTGCCAGGGGTACCTCCTAAGAGAGAAGTGGAGTTTGGTATCGATTTATTGCCTGGTACCACTCCTATCTCTATTACCCCTTATTGGATGGCACCTGCTGAGTTGAGAGAGCTGAAGGTGCAGTTACATGAGTTATTGGATAAAGGGTTCGTCCGCCCTAGTGTATCCCCGTGGGGAGCGCCTGTGTTTTTTGTGAAGAAGAAGGATGGCACCATGAGATTGTGTATTGATTATAGGCAGTTGAATAAGGAGACCATTAAGAACAAGTATCCTTTGCCTTGGATAGATAATCTCTTTGATCAGTTGAAGGGAGCAGCAATATTCTCTAAGATTGATCTGAGATCAGGGTACTATCAGTTGAGAGTCAGATATGTAGATGTACCCAAGATAGCTTTTCGTACAAGGTATGGACATTATGAGTTTCTGGTGATGCCCTTTGGATTAATGAATGCACCAACAGATTTTATGGATTTGATGAACATGGTATTCAGACCATTTTTGGATTAGTTTGTGATAGTCTTCATTAATGACATCTTGGTATATTCGCGTAATGAGGAGGATCATGATAGGAATTTGCGGATCGTATTGCAGACTCTGAGAGAGAAGCAGTTGTATGCTAAGCTATCTAAGTGTGAGTTCTGGCTAGATCAGGTAGCTTTTCTTGGTCATGTGGTTTCAGCAGAGGGTATTAGAGTTGATCCAAGTAAAGTTGAGGCTATCTTGAATTGGAGTCCACCGAATATTGTGACAGAGGTTAGAAGTTTTCTGGGATTGGCAGGCTATTATCTTAGATTTGTGAAGGGTTTTTCTATAATAGCTACACCGCTCACCATATTACTTCAGAAAGGAGTTAAATTTGTGTGGACAGATCGGTGTCAGGTGAGTTTTGAGCAGCTGAGGGAGATGTTGACTCAAGCTCCTATCCTTACCCTGCCTGTGGAAGGTAAACCATATGTAATTTACAGTGATGCTTCACACAGTGGTTTAGGTTGTATTATGATGCAAAAGGGTAGAGTCATTGCTTATGCCTCTCGACAGTTAAAACCGCATGAGCTGAATTATTCGACGCATGATTTAGAATTAGCAGCAATAGTTTTTGCCTTGAAGATTTGGCGGCATTACTTGTATGGGGAAAAGTGTTTCATTTATATCGATCACAAGAGTTTGAAATACCTGGGTGTTCAGAGAGAACTGAATCTTCGGCAGAGACGGTGGTTAGAGTTGATTAAAGACTACGACTGTTTGATTGATTATCATCCTGGTAAGGCAAATATTGTTGCTGATGCCTTGAGTCAAAAATCTTTGGCAGGTTTGACTGCTTATTCGCTCTCGTTGCTTATTGAGTTGAGAGCTTGCACGCTAGATTTGAATCTTCTGATGATGGTGCTCTGATAGCTCAGTTGCAGTTGAGGCTAGTCTTGTTGGATCATATTAGGGAGGCTCAGTTGGCAGATGAGAGAATTCAAAAAATTGTGTTGGTTTGTCAGAAGGGGGAGAGTCGAGACTTTTATGTGAGAGATGATGGCAGTCTATGGTACAGAGATATATTATGTATTCCTGATGATGCAGAATTGAAAAGAATGATATTAGAGGAAGCACATCAGTCACTTTTTGCTATGCACCCTAGGAGTACCAAGATGTATCAGGACTTGAAGCGACATTATTGGAGGTTAGAAATAAAGAGGGACATAGTAGAGTTTATATCCAGATGTCTCACTTGCCAGAAAGTGAAGGCTGAGCACCAAGTTCCTTCTGGATTGCTCCAACCTTTATCAGTGCCAGAGTGGAAATGGGAGCGAGTGACAATGAATTTTGTGACTGGACTGCCTTTGACCCAGAAGAAGCATGATGCAATCTGGGTGATAGTTGATCGGATGACGAAGACAACTCATTTTCTTCCAGTTCTGATGGATTTTTCTCTTGAGAGGTTGGCTGAGCTGTATATCAATGAGATAGTCAGGTTGCATAGAGTCCCAGTTTCTTTGGTGTCGGATCGAGATCCCCGATTTACTTCGAGATTTTGGAAGAGTTTGCATGATGCTTTGGGTTCTCGATTGTATTTTAGCTCTGCTTTCCATCCTCAGACAGATGAAGTGGAGGATATGTTGAGGAGCTGTACCATTAATTTTACCAGGAATTGGGATAGATTTTTGCCATTAATTGAGTTTTCTTATAACAACAGTCATCAGTCGAGTATTGGGATGACTCCTTATGAGGCTTTATATGCAAGGAGATCCAGAACACCTTTGTGTTGGGATGAAGTTGGAGAAGGTAAACTGGTTGGTCCCAATTTGATTAAGGAAACAGAGGAGAAAGTGAAGGTGATTCGGGGTCGTTTTAAAGCAGCTTCAGACCAATAGAAATCCTATTCAAATTTTAAAGAGAAGAGACATAGAGTTCAGTGTAGGAGATAAAGTGTTTCTGAAGGTGTCTTCATGTAAGAAAATTTTGAGATTTGGCTGCAAAGGAAAGTTAAGTCCTCATTTCATAGGACCATATGAGGTGTTGGAGAGAGTTGGTCCAGTGGCTTATAGACTAGCTTTTCCGCCTGAGTTGAATCGAATACATAATGTTTTCCATGTCTCAATGTTTTGGAGATACAGGTCTGACCCATCTCATATCTTGTCAATGGAGTCTATTAAGGTGAGTCCAAATCTAACTTACGAGGAAGAACCAGTGGCAATTTTGGCATGAGAGGTTAAAGAATTGAGGAATAAGAGGGTACCACTTGTGAAAGTCCTTTGGAGGAATCATGCCACTGAGGAGGCGACATGGGAAAGAGAGCAGGTGATGCAGAGTCAGTTTCTCCAATTGTTCCAGACTTGAGGACAGGTAATTTCGAGGATGAAATTTGTTTTAGGAGGAGAGAATTGTAACATCCTAAAATTTTTAAAAAATTTGATAAAATAAATTATAATTTAAAAGGATAAATTAAATTAATGGTTTTAAATGAAAAATGAAGGGATTTTAAATGAAAAAGTGATATATATTTGTGATATATATATATATGCAAAATATACATAACATATATAAAAGTCAACATTTTTTTAAAAGAAAAGGTTATTTTGGTAATTAAATCTTATAAATTTAAAATTAATAAAATAATTCAAAAATAAATTATTTTTGAATGGAAGAGGAAAATTATGACTTTTAATTTATTAAAAAAATAATTAAATAATTAAATATTAAATTATTTTAATATATATATATATGGTTTAAAAAAAAAGATGAAAGGAAAAGAAATATTAAAGTCTTCTTCTTCTTCTTCTTCTTCTTCTTCTTCTCTTTCCTTTGGCCGAAATTCCATGGGAGCTAGATCAAGGATTCTACTTCTTCCATACTCCATAAATTGAAGAAATTAACAAGTTGCAACTGAATTTTTGGTGATCTCCACCAAAATTAGTAAATTTCCATCTCTTTTCTTTGAATTCCTTGGAAATTTGGATTATGTGAGTTTTGAGATTTTGATTTAGTATGTTATAATTGTTGGAATTGGTGTGTATGATGTTATTTTGGGTAGTTAACAATGATTCTAAGGTTGGATTGAAGAGATGATGGAGTTTGGTTAAAGAATGGTGAAGAGAGAGAATTTAGGGTTATGGATTTTTGGGGTTTTGAAAATATGAACTTTAATTGTGTAAATTGGTTCTAAATGAGTTGTTTTGATTCATAAACAAGTATTTTAAAGTCAAATATTGGATTTGGTGGTGTTGGGTTGGAGTTTGAGAATGGAAGTGGAGATTTAGGGTTTTGGAAAAGTGATTCTCCAAAGTGGATGAATTGTGTGATTTTATTTGTTTAAGCATGTTGTTTAGTGTTACAAGTGATGAATATAAGCTTGAAATGAGTAATGGATTGTGTTGGAATGGAAAACCTTCAATGGGGGAATGTTATGCCATTTTTTAGATTTTATATATAAGAGTGTATTTTTATAATGTAAATGATTTAAATGTATTAAAATATGTTTTTAATAATATAAATAAACTTAAAACACTAATTTAATTGTAGTAGAATGGAATTCTAATGTTGAAGTAAGGAAAGGCTAAATTTTTGGAAATTTATAAGAGTGATGTGTAATTATGGTTTAATGCTGGAAATGCCATTAAATGTGATACTAAATGATTATTTGTTATTACATTTGGTTTAGGCTTTGAGGGAGGTTGATTTGCTTCATCCAAGTGATGAAGGGAAAGTTGGAAAGATTGGATTGAAGGTTGTTTTTAGCTTGCTTTAGGTTGCTAGTGGAGGTATGTACAAACTTTGAATATAATGTTTATATTTGCATAACACTTGGACTTAACACATTTTGGTTGGAAAATGAGTTAAGTTACTTGGTTCATTGATTGTGTATGAATAATATGCTATGACATTTGTAATGTCATATATGTGTTAAATGTATTGTGAAAAGCCATTGATAATGGCTAAATTGTGTAAAATGTGAAATATGCATATTATGTCAAATACCCAAAGTAATTGGGTAATGTGTTGTGAATGCAAAAATGAGATATGTGGAATAATGAAATGAATTGATATTGATAATAAATGAGAAAAGTGAGACAAATGAGAAAGATGTGAAAAATAAGAAAAGTGAGAAAAAAATGTGAAAAATAAGGCAATGTGCCTATATTGAATATGTGACAAAGAGAAAGAGATTAATAATGAGAAAATTGAATAAATTATGTGACTAATATGTTATTCAATTTTCAGAGTTCTGGGTTTGGCGGCATGCCTATGATTGCCTACGGGCTACACGCTGGAATGGTGAAAAAACTGGGTCATAAGCCAGGTCAGCTGATAAATATGATATTTTTGGGGTGAAAAGACTGGGTCGTAAGCCTCAAAAACTGTAGCAGTCTAGCCGGGTTGAGGACCAAGATACTAGGGCCTAAGGGTCTATCCAGGTTGAGGTCCAAGAGACTAGGGTTGTTATATTATCCATGAATATATTGCCTACGGGACTAGACACATGGTGTCATTATGGACCAAAGCAGTAACTCTAAAATTTGAATAGCATATTAGATCCTTTTTGGGCCCATGCTTGTCTTTGTTTTAATGTGAATTATGAAATATTTGAAAAATATAATAAAGTGGAATGATGCGACATCTAAATGCATTGTGCATAGTATTGCATTGAGTTATATTGTTATTATCAAAGTTTGTACCACTAAGCTTCGGCTTAGCGTGATTGTTTCCATCGCATAGGTGACAGGGTAGACTTAGCTGAGCCAGAGAGTTTTTCTAGACCAGGTCGGGTCTAGACTTGTAGTTGAGCATATTGAGTTGCTATCGAGATCAGAACACTGCCAGCAGCATGTATATATTTTTATGTTATTGTACATTTTTTTGAGTTTTATGCATAATATATTATGTTTTGGATTTTACGTTTTGTATATTATAAAGAATGTTTGGGTCAATGTATTTGAAATGGGAGAGTAAGTGTGTTTTAAATTATATATATCTATATGTATAATAATTTGAGAAAATTTGTGAAATTGAGAAGTATGGTTGAGATGGTGATTGAAAATTATTTGGGAGTGTTTTCTTTTTGCAGGTTGTGTTTTGATAAATTTTGGGATGTCCAAAATACAGACAAAACTCTAGCGAATTTTTTTCAAAGATTTATATATATATATATTATTTATTTTGGGTTCTTATAACAAGTAAAGAACATTTATATTCTATTTAATTTTTATATATTTAGAATTTAAAATTTTAAATTGGAAATGTGAAATTTTTTTTTAAACCGGTCTCTGATATTTTTATACCGTATATGCATATTTTACATATACTGAAAATATGTATTATATGTATATAGAGTATAAGGGTATTACAAAACATCTATATTCAATGGAAGTTACAACATTATTACATTATATTGATGATATAATTATGAATAACAATGATGAAAAGGAAAGACAAGTGATGAAGGAATGAGTAGTTAATAAATTTGAAATGTAGTTAAAAAGGTTGAAGAATTTTCCAGAAATTGAATTAGGGATCATTATTTCACAACAAAAATATGTTTTTAATCTCCTATAACAAACAAAACAATTGGCTTAAAAACTTGCTCCAACTCCTATATAACCTTACCATAAACTTGGTGGAGTTTGTCAAGAGTCTAATGTTGATCAAAAAATATATTGAATATCTAATTGGGAAACTTATGAATCTATTGCATATGAGGCCACATATAACATATATTTTGTTAGTGTCATAAGTGAGCCTATGTATAGGATAGGTTGAGCTAGGTTTGCACTCCGCCTAAAGCCTAGCCTAACTTTCATTCGAGCAAATCTTTGATCCATAACTCAGGCCACCAAATTTTTGGGCTTGGTTCACCAGTTAGAGCAGTCAAAGTACAAAATTAAAAAAAACTGAAAATTAAACAAAACATCTGAAAATTAAAAAAGAAAAAAATACAACAATAAAACATCTATATTCTATTTAGAGTATTTCTAGATTTTTTTTTGGCTTTCATTATTAAAATTCAACAAAAAATTAAAAGAATAAAACACACATATTCGCAAAGAAACCTAATAACAATGGTGATGCATGATAGAGGATGAGGAAGATGAAACTCTTACGAGTCCTAAAAAAATAGAAAAATCATGAAACTTGGGAAGTACAACAATAAACAACAACAACAAAGCCTTAATTCCAAGTTAATTGGTGTTGGCTATATGGATTCTACTTTTTTCACTTGATTTGATTTAGGGCTACCTCTTCTAATAAATTTAAAATAATAAGATCATTTTGTATCACTTTTATCCAAGTTTGTTTAGGTTTACCCTTGCCTTTTTTGGCTATTTCTACTTTATCTATTCAGTTTTCCTGACCGGCTTATCAATAGGTCTACATTTCACATGGCTAAACCATCTTAATATATGCTCTCTTATCTTATCCTTGATAGACACTATCTCTACTTTTTCTCTAATGCACTCATTCCGGATTCTATCCATCTTAGTGTGCCTATATATCCATCTTAGTGTGCCTATACATCCATCTTATCATTCCTATTTCTGCACAATGCATCTTACTCACGTGTTATCCTTTCACTATCTAACACTCACAAACATATATTATTGCTGGTTATATCATAGTATAATAGAATTTTTCTTTCAATTTAATTGTCATCTTATAGTCACATAACACTCCTATAATACTCCTCTACTTCATCCAACTAGCTTTAATCCTGTGACTTACATCTTTTTCACAACCCCCTTCCTCTTGAATAATAGAGCCAAAGTACTTAAAATTAGTACTGTAAGGTACTGCCACTCTTAAAATTAGTCTATGAGGTATTGCTGCTCTGTCTAAGACAACTTTGCCTCCTTCTCTATTCGCGTTATTAAATCTATGATGCATATACTCAGTCTTGGTTTTACTTAGTTTAAAATTCTTTGCTTTTAAAGTACTTCTTCATAACTCCAACTTGTGATTTACTCTTACATTAGTCTCATCTATTAACACAATACCATCTGCAAACATCATATACCTAGGAATATCATCTTATATGTGCATGGTTAGCTCATCCATGACCAAGGCAAAGAGATAAGAGCTCAAAGCTAAACTTTGATGTAATCCAATAGAAACAAGAAAATCTTTAGTATCCCCTCCAACCATGCAAACACTAGTGATAACTCCATCATATGTATTCTTCAAGACTTGGATATATTTTATAGAAATCCTCTTACACTCCAGGACCCATAATAAAGCTTCTTTAATGACTCTATTATAAGCCTTCTCCAAGTCAATGAAAACCATATGTAAATCCTTCTTCATCTCTTTATACTTTCCCATCAAATCTCTAATAAGAAAGATAGCTTCCATAGTTGATCGACCAGACATAAACCAAAATGGTTTAGGGAGACACAAGTATCCAAATGTAAATGGTGTTCCACAAATCTCTCACAAAGTTTCATGGTGTGGCTCATAAGCTTAATACCTCTATAATTGAATGATTTTGAATATCTTCTTTATTCTTAAAAATAGGTATCAAACTACTTTGTCTCCATTTATTTGACATTTTCTTTGTACATAGGTTCTTATTAAACAAAGTCATCAACCACCATCAAACTTCTCTTGGGGAGTAAAAATAAAAATAAAAACTAGAAATAAACACCAAAAAAGCTATCTTACATTTTAATAAAATAAAAAAAAACTAGAAAAGTAAAAAATAACCAATGATGATGGTGCCTCCATCTTAGCAAGTGGTAGCCACCGCCAAAGCTTAGGGTTTCATTAAATGAATATAGAAAGCGAGAAAAGAGAGGGAAAAGATGGGAGATGACATGCACGACAAGAAAGAGAAGAGAGAATGAGGATTGAATGATAGAAGGAGAGTGGTGTAGCAAACAAAGAGATTAATAGCATGAGGCATGATAACACAAGAAGAAAGAGAACAATTATTAACCAAAATAATTTGTTGCCATGAATTGAGTATCATATTGCAAATTAATGTATATTCCTAATTAGAAATGTGTTTCTAATTAGAATAAGAGTTCTTTGTATAAATTAGCCCAATTCTCTAGTAAACCTAAGGTTGAGAAATTCCAAAAATTTTCTCCTAAAATCTTCATGGTATCAAAGCTGGGTTCCTGATTTTTAGATCTGAATTTGTTTTTGGTACATTAAACCCTAGAATAGGCTAATTAGTTAATCATCTATCTAGCCCCTTCAGTCATCCTTACAGCCACCCTAGTTTAAGTCAAAATCCCATCTTATCATCACAAATTCTAACTAAATACATTAATTTTTGAAATGACAAATTAATTAAATAATGATATTTTTTATATTTTATAAACAAATAAAAAATTCATAAAAATTATAAGACACATTTTAAAAAAGAAAATTGCCCATAATTTACTATTCAATTAAAATGCATAATTGAAATCACGATTGTATTTATAATTTTTTGCAGTAACCATCCATGCAAGAGAAAAATCTTTCACATAGCATTGAACAAGTGGGGATTTGCATGAGCAGAAGGTGGTTATATGGATCATGTGTGGCCATTTGACAGTATGGCTAGCACGTGTCTAGATAAGAAACAACACAAATGATATGCCAGTTTTGGCTAATTTCTTGAGGCTCTAACATCATTTGTTATGCTATCAATGTGGTTATGGTGATTTGGTTAGGATTGGATGAGTGAAGAAGCAATAGTTCAAGTGGCTTCTTCTTGTCTTGTTTTAGGTAATAGCTAAAATGTTTGGAGATGGAACAATGCAAATGGCTAGTCTTTTTGACAAGTTTTATCATTCATAAGCTCATAAAACACCCAAACAATGGGGGAAAAAAAAAGCAAACCCTTTTCAAGAAGGAATCAATCTCAATTTCCAAAAGCACTTTATTTATAACTTCTTAGGGTGTTTATACCAAAATTACCCCTGAAACTCTACTTGTCATCTCTCTTTAGTCCTTCCTTTCTTTGCTTACAGAACCTCATACTTCATATATTCTTTGCTTTTTTGTCTTTAGCTTTGCTCTCAAAGCAAAATAATAACAAGCATAAGAATAGGAAGGACAATTTTTTTTTGAAGGGAAAAAAGTGTAATCCAATCATACCTATGGTAAGCCATAGGATCTTGGAGCGAAGATGGCGCATTTTTTCAAAAATTATGACAGTAACTGGGAATGCAAGGGTAGAGATAGTTGTTGTTGCTACTGCTATTAGTAATGGTGGCTCAATGAACGGGTGTGTTTATTCATCTATAGATCACCCAGGTTCTTTTAGGTGCAGACATCACCATGTTGATTTTGTGTAGAGTCGTAGAATAACAAAGAAGTTAGTATAGTACTATACTTGTAATCATAGTTCAAAAATTTAATCCAAAGTGTATAAAGTATATGAAAAGTTGAAGACTTTTTATTCCATTTCATGTTTCTTTATAATACAATTCCTTGTATTGCTTGCTCAAGGTATATTTATTGGTTTCTCAGCTTGTTCATGGTGAGAAACATAACCCATAAGAGAAAAGAAAAGGGCAGAAATATCCCCCTCCCTCTACTTTCCAATCTCACAATTTCAGTTCAAACCCTCGAGAATTAAAATCCATCCCAATGAACATTAACACTAGTTAGTCCTCGCAACAAAAGTGTTGAGAAAATGATTCAAAATTAGAAAAAAAAAAAAAAGATGAGTCAAAACACTACAAAAAAAAAATTCAGTTTTGCAATGGATTTGATAAAAAGAATTCATTGCAAAATACAGTTTGCAACAGATTTACAACGAAATTCGTTCGTGACCAAAAGTGGCATCGCTAAATAAATTGCAATGAATTTAGTTCCGTTGCAAACTTTTGAAATGGATTTTGCAACGGACTATTTCATTGCAAATTTTGTATGGGTAAAATCTCCTTTGCAAATTCATTACAAAACTCATGTCAAATTTGGCAAAATTTTCAAAAGTTTGCAATGGAAATTATGTTGCAAAATCCAATACAAAATCCAAAGTTTCTCAACAATCATTTTCATTATCTATCATTAATTAATATTTTTTATTTTATTAAATTATAAATATCACTATATTATATTTTTTTTTTGAAATTCAATATCTTTTCAAATAATATCCATCATAACAATATTGATAAAAAAAAACCTATTATAATAAAAATCATTATATTATAAGAATTATCTTCTTGCAAAAAAAATTGATAATAGTACAATAAAAAAATTAATAATAATTTTAAAAACACTAATAATTCTAATACATATTTGTGCTTTGACCTTTCATTATTTTGAATAATTTGGAGAAGAAGAAGATCATACTCATGAGGCAGGCTTCACACTCTCATATGCAAATCATCCAACTTAATTATTTTTTGCTCTCCTTCTTTGATTTATCTTTCGTTCACTTTTCAATATTTATTTTCTCCTACATTCAAAATTTGTAAACAATAAACAAACAATACATGTAGACTATAGTGAAATACTTCAAGATTCAAATGACAAAATTTACTTCACAGTTAAAAAAAGTAAAAAATTTTTAAAAGTCGGTTAAATCAATATATATATAGTTTATAACTAAAAATTTAATTCAATTACCTTCCAATTAGCAAATTCACACCATCTCAAAATTTTGTTTCTTCGATAGTTCTTTACAGAGACACTAAATTTATTTCCCTTCTTTCTCCTCCTTAACTTGAGCTAAAAAAATGCTTCATTGTCTATTGTCTTGTAACCTGCAAATAAGCAAATAAAAAAAAGGTCTCCAAACAATTAAAAAAAGGCAGTGATGAGGCATTAATTAATCCTAGTTAGCATTCAATCCTAGCTTCACAAAATAAGAAATACAAGTGTAAAGTATACTTAAAAAAAATACTTTACCTAACTAAAAATTCAAAATCCATGATAAGTAGGTAACTAGTTGATAGAATCTAAGTATAACAAATGATATCAGCAAAAAAAAAAAATTAATGGGCATATTAGGAAGCTGGCTTGATTAAGTCGATTTTCAATATTTTTCATTCAATCTTAACTACAGAAAATTTTGCAATATAGTAGAAGGTGCCTAATTTTTTGAAATGCTCAAACTTCATATATTTGTTATAGGATTCTTTGGAAAACATGAGAGATAACATCTAAATTAAAATCTAAATAGCATTCAAAAAAATATACCTAATGATGAATAACACCCGAGACTTTAGATAAATTAAATAATTAATGTGGAGGGTTAATTAGGGTGATGGAAGAAGGATATTCATGGTATATGCCAAATATATACACAAGACATACATGAAATATATATATTGGATGCTTAATATATGCATGGTTTATACCTAACATATATATAATATATATTGTAGACATAATGTATATATAATATATACATGATATCTACATTTTCATTAAAAGACAAATACTTAGTAAAAAGTCAAAAAGGTAAAAAGGTAAAGAGTTAAATATAAATTAAATATTAAAAATTAAATTAAATTGTGGATAGGAACAAAGAATAAAATATCTAAATTTAATAATAATTAATTAATTAATTAATTATGAATGGATGAGAAAGAAAGAAGAAAAGAAAGAAAAGTCTTCATCTTCATCTTCTTCCTTGGCCGATTTTTTGAGGAGAGGAGAAGGAAAATTTTGTTTCTTCAACTACACCAAATCTCATTGAAATTCAAGGGTTTTAAAATGTATTTTATAGAGAAATTAAAGAATCAAGTAAGTATTTTCTTTTTAAGCTTTATTTTCTTTAGATTTTTAGGTTATGTATGGTTATGTAAATGTAAGGATAGAGAGAGAAATTGGTTTAAATTGAAATAAAAGATATTTATGGATTGATTGTGATATGTTTGAGATAAGAATATGTTGAATTTGAGATTAAATTATTGAAGTAATGAATTGATAAGCTAGGGTTTACAAGTGAATATGTGAAATTTGAGATTTTAAAGGAGGATCCAATAATTGTTAAAATGAAATTTCATTAAGTTATTTTGATATATAAATAATGATTTTATGGTTAGTTGGTTGAAATGATTGGGTTTTGTTGTAGTTTGGATGAAGTACTGAGTGAATTAAAATTTTTGGTGGAATTTGGGTAGTAAGGGTATAATTGATGTTTGATTGATTAAAATGACTTGGAATGCGTTGCTAATGGAATATTTTCACTAATAATGTGGTTTAGGATTGAGTAAAGTGAAGTTATAAATTTAAAAAAAGGATGGCAATTGGTGAATTTGGAATTTAGAGTAGTTTGGGCTTAGATTTTGGCAAATTTTGTAACATTCTTATGCCCTAAATACATATAATACATATACCACATTTATGTAAAATACATATCTAAGGTATACAAGTACTATAATAAATACCTATAATAACCCTTTTATTTTAATATTAATAAATAATTAATAAATCTATAAAGAAAAATTCTGTGAAAAAAAATTGTCAGATTTTTATCTGTAAATACAATATTCCCAAAAGAAAAACACCGGACACACATAACCTGCATAAAACTTCACTTCCAAAATAATAATTACAATCAATCCTTCAATCCACCAATTCATTAATTTACATACAAAAGTTTATACTCAACTCAATTCTCATCATAACTATTTATAAATATACATATATAATATTGCCAAAATAATTAAATAAACATGAATTTAGTCCAAGATTTACAAAACCAAAGTTCATAAAGTGAAAGCTATATACGTATGCAATCCTAGCACAGTTGGTCCTGTGGCAAAATAACTACTATAATCTTCACCTCACTCTGGACTGCCCTGCTCCACAATTCTCATACCTGCGCAATACAACTAACCACGCTAAGCCTATAGCTTAGTGAACATATTTAATAGAAATAAATATACAAACAAGTATTCGATTACATAATGTAGTATGCATTATTTTAAACAAACTTCCATTAACTTGCACCATGTATCATCATGACATAATCACACACATACACTCTACCCAACACTCCATCTACAATGATCCAAAAGTCCGACACTAGGGACACGGTGTCACATATCACTCATAAGTTGTCCCCTATCGACACTGGAGATAAGTATCATATATCACCCGAAGGCCGCATCCTCTCAACATCGAGGGTAAAGTGTCAATTACCACCCAAAGGCCGCCCTCTCCACACCGGAGACAAAGTGCCAATTATCACCCGAAGCCATTTCCTTAACATAATTTACCAACCACACTTTTCATGACCACTTCCACATTATACTACATATAACCATAAGTCACATTCACAATCTGACTCATTCCCCACATTTCATAAACATAACCATTATACATTATATTACATAACTTTAATATATTTTATGTATTTCATATATTAACATCAATTTATATTTGATTATTGCCCAACGTGACACTCACCACATAACTATATCACATTACATAGGTTATGTAAATATCTACATTTCAAGAGAATAATCTAAATTATGTGAAATCACATTTAATAAAAATACAAGTTATTAAAATATGTACTAATCTTAATTCATTCCAAATACAACTCAACACCTCTTTTCATGCCAAACCTTAAACTCCACCTCTTATACCAATTTGATCTACACACACATAAATCCAACAACAAGTGACATTACTTAATTTAAATCCATTTCCATGGTCAATCTATATCAAACCATCATTAAACATACAATTTCCATCAAAATCCTAATAACACTCTAATTTCAAACTTTTCTACTTTGTTTAAACTTCAACCAACCAAACTTATTTTCAATATTTAACTATAAATTCACTATTTAAATGTTAAAATAACATCAAAATAACTCATTTCAATAATTATATCCATCTCCACCTAAGACCCTAATTTTACATAACCTTCTATAAACCCTAACTTTATCCAAACTCATTCATATTCGATTTTCAACCATAAAATTACCATATATATGCTAAAACGACACTAAATCAATCTATTACCATAATTATAAATATCCTTAGCAGAAACCCTAATTGCACATATTGATTCACAAAATCTAGTTCAATAAATCTTGTGTATCTCAATCAATTACTCATTAAATCACTACATATATATCCATCATATTAACTTCAATTCTATCAATTTAACAATTTTAAATAAACCTTCTCTCTCTACCCTTATCAATACATAACTTAAAAATCCATGAAAACAATCTTAGTAAGAGTTTACTTACTTGAATTATTGATTTTTCTTCCAAAGCCACTTGATTCCTTGAACTTTTTATTGAAATTTAGTGTATTTATGGAAATCACTTTCATCCTCTCACTCTCAAGTATTTTGGCCATCCATGACTAAGGAATAAGAAGATGATATTTTTATATACTCACTTTTCCAAAATACCCCTCACTTATTTACATATTTACTAAGTAATTAAATATTAAAATAATGTGATATTTTTAGCCTTTCCTGTAACACCCCTCGACGTCCTCTAATCACTCTTATGTTTATTTTCTACTTTGGATTCATGTATACATCTTAATTAAAATGACCAAAATGCCCCTAGTCTACATGTCTTTGTTTCTCTCTAACGGGGCGTTTCCTGAAAAAATCGTTACACGTCATTGCGACCCGATTTTTCTCTACTCTCCATTTTTGGAGTCTGTTATGTGCACTATTAAGAATCTCCAATACAACTTTTGAAAATTACAGTCACCTCCCCAAAACTTTTTGGAAATTCAGTCACCTCCCCAAAACTTTACATTTTTTTTCAATTATGTCCCATTGATCCTATAGCCTTATCTGGGGCAGTTGTCAGGAATTGACTTCTCTTTTCCCCTTCTCTCACTGTGCACGTGAATGCTATGCATAAATGCGGTGGACGGATGTGACAGTTCCTCCCTCGTTAATTTAGGCTTCGTCCCGAAGCCCATCGGGTGAAAATAAATATGGGTACTGCTTCCTCATTGTTTCTATGCGTTCCCATGTGGCTTCTTCTACTTTGATCCCCAATTGATGATAACCCGATCGTAGATCGATTTTTAAAAAGACTCCAGCACCTTTGAGTTGATCAAACAAATCATTTATGCGAGGTAGTGGATATTTGTTCTTGATGGTCAGCTTATTGAGTTGATGGTAATCCACACAAAACCTTAGGGATCCGTCTTTCTTTTTCACGAACAATACTGGCGCTCCCCATGGTGACACGCTTGGCCTAATGAACCCCTTGTCTAAAAGTTCCTGTAGTTATACCTTTAGTTCTTTTAGCTCCGCTGGCGCCATTCGGTAAGGTGCAACGGATACTGGTGCAGCTCCTGGGTACACGTCTATGGTGAATTCCACCTCTCCTTTAGGTGGTAATCCGGGTAAATCGTCAGGAAATACGTCGAGGAAATCGCAAACAGTAGGTATATCTTGTAGCTTCGGTGCCTTTTTTTTTTTTTTTGCTTCTAACGCGCATAACAGGTATGCCTCGCAACCTTTTTGCACTAACCTCTTAGCCATCATAGCGGAAATAATGTTAGTTAGGTAGTCCTTCCTCTTTCCTACTAAGGTCACTTTGTCGCCGTCTGACGTATGCAGAGTAACTCTCTTCCGTTTACAATCAACCAGTGCATCGTGTTTGGCCAACCAATCCATCCCAAGAATAGCGTCGAACTCATAAAATGGTAGTTCCAATAAGTCTCCCCAAAAGATACGTCCGTGTATCTCCACGGGGAAATCTTTCACTACCTTCCTCGTAATCACCTCACTCCCTAATGGGCTAGTAACTAATATTCCCTCTTCCTCTAGTTCTACCTTTAGGTTCCCAAGTTTTTCATTTTTCATGCATATATATGAGTATGAAGAACCCGGATCTATTAAAATGTAAAGCGGAACTCCAAACATAGACAACTGACCTGCAATCACATCTTGCACTTCTTCATCTTCTCGCCTCCTCATGGCATACATTCTAGCAGGAGCCCTCGCTTCTGATCGATTCACCGTCTCAGACTTCACACGTGATGGATTTTTGCCCCTACCTCTGCCTCGGCTTCGCCCTGCTGTCGCTTGCGATCCCTCAGTCTCCCTAGGTAGATTCTGCATTCGCTGGGGACACTCTCGCATAAGGTGATCTAGAGATCCACATATGTAGCATGCAAATGTTCGACCCCAACATTCTCCCATGTGGCGGCGTCCGCATTGATCATAGTATGGATTAGTATTTTCGCCTTCATTACCTCTCGAATCGGTAGAAAAGTTACCTCCACTTTGGTTAAATCCTCTTCCTTGCCCTCTTCCGGATCGTCCGGTACTAGCGACTGAGGTGGCTTGACTTAGGCCATTGCAATTCAATCCCTGACTGTAATCCCGGCGTTGACCGCCTCCCGTGGAACCACTGCCTCGGAATCGCTTCCTTGATGATTGGTAGTTTCCCGAATAGTTTTGGGTACCTCTCTTCTGTTTCATCTTCTGTCTTCTATTCTGCTCATCAGACTGACATTGCTCTACTTCCAGAGCCCTAGTGACCAACTCAGAAAATTCCTTGATATTAGCAGCAATTAGCTGCATCATAATCTCATTATTCAAACCATCCTGGAATTGCTTACACCTATCATGTTTGTCTTCAATTGTCTTCTTGGCTTATCTACTCAGCCTGGTAAATTCCCTCTCGTATTCGGCAACGGTCAGTCGACCTTGCTTTAAGTGTAGAAACTCCTTTTTCTTGGCATCTAGGTATGCCTCTGATATAAACTTCCTCTTGAACTCATTCACAAAGAAATCCCATGTCCTTTGTTCCGGTGGAACTCGTTGTTGAACTGTGTCCCACCATATATATGCTTCTTCCACTAATAAGGAAGTAGCACATACCACTCGCTCTTCTGGTGTACACTGTAACTGATCTAAGGCTCGTACTGTTCCTTCCAGCCAATATTCGGCTATAGAAGAATCATCGTCCTTTCGGGCCCTAAACTCCTTCGCCCCGTACTTCCTTATCTTTTTGATCGGGGGTTTCCTTTCCCCTCCTACAGCAGGTACTGGTATGGGTGCTGGCACTGGTGGTGGTGCTGGGGCAACACCGGCTATCTGTCGTAATACGGCAGCCATTTGTTGCAACATTTCGTTAGGAATAGGAGCATCTGCTGGTGGTTGCTCAGATGCAGGTATCTCTGATACCCGCGTTTCTATAGTTCGAGAGGCCTGAGACTCGACCTCCTCCTCTATATCACGCTGCGCTACTCGCGACATCTAAAGACAGAGCAAAACGTATACAATCCCATCATCAATAATGACCCAGACCAACAGCATTATATTACCCTAGGTGGCATGTATATTAATATAAAGCTCTATCCAGAACCGACTAAACCGGAGCTTTGATACCAAAAATTGTAACACCCCTCGACGTCCTCTAATCACTCTTATGTTTATTTTCTACTTTGGATTCATGTATAAATCTTAATTAAAATGACCAAAATGCCCCTAGTCTACATGTCTTTGTTTCTCTCTAACGGGGCGTTTTCTGAAAAAACCGTTACACGTCATTGCGACCCGATTTTTCTCTACTCTCCATTTTTGGAGTATGTTATGTGCACTATTAAGAATCTCCAGTACAACTTTTGGAAATTACAGTCACCTCCCCAAAACTTTTTGAAAATTACAGTCACCTCCCTAAAACTTTACATTTTTTTTCAATTATGTCCCATTGATCCTATAGCCTTATCTGGGGCCGTTGTCAGGAATTGACTTCTCTTTTCCCCTTCTCTCACTGTGCACGTGATTGCTATGCATAAATGTGGTGGGCGGATGTGACATTTCCTATCCATAATTATCTTACTTTTAATTTAATTTAATTATATTTAATTTAGTTTTTTAAATAATTATATATTTAACTTTTGACTTTTTAACTTTTTCTGTTTGTTTTTTTTGTCTTTTAGTAAAATTTATACTTTATGTATATCTTGCATATACATTAGGTATACACCATCCATATTACTCTACCATCACTCTAATTATCTTTCATATTAATTATTTAATTATCTTTAAAAATTGTGGATGTCACAATTCTCTCCTCCTTAAGTAATTTTATCCTCGAAATTATCTACTGTGGAAAACAAATTCAATTAACATAAACCCCGATCCCAACTCTCTCCCTTAAAGAAGTTCTTTAATAATGTACATAAATCCCTAGATTAGCACCAAGGATTCTCAATTTCATCATAATAACTAAACTACTCAATCAACCAATGTATAAATAACATCAAGAAATAAAGATTTACCTTCATCCCCATCTTAAACATCATGTCTCCTCTACATCGCATACACCCTCTGTGTGATTCTAGACTCTTCATGTCTTCCCACTGATGCAAACCCTCCTCTTTGACTAGATCCTGCCCTACCTCTTATACCACTTCTACCTCCTCTAACACTCGATCTAGATGCATTAATATCTATCTGCCTAGCTCCCAGTGGCTCTGGGAAATCCCTCAAATAATGATCCCTAGATCCAAAACTAAAACAACCTCCTAAGCTAGGTCCCTAACAGATCCCCTTATATGCCCTACCACATTGGGCGCAAGTAAGTGGAACAGACGTCTAAAAAGATGGGATAATAGCACCAGTAACTAAGGATGTAGGCCTCCGCCTCTGCTGCATAGGTCTACTAGACTGCTCTTGACTCTCACTAAGACTCTATGATAAATCTTCTCGTCCCCTCTTTGTGAGATGATGACTCTATCTCACTCTGAAATTTCTTACTTTTACTCTCTTCTGTAGCTGCAGCAGCTGTAATTTCCTGAGCCTTATCTACACTTCGAGCAGTTGACACTAGTCTAGAAAAATCCTCATACTAGATAGCTACCACTTGAAACATAATAGACGGTCTCAGTCCCTCCTCAACCATCTGCACCTATCTACCTCATTAATCATGATCCCTCCTGCATACTTGCTCACCTTCAGAAATCTTTCTCATACTCTATCACACTCTTCTCCCCTATCTCAAATCAAGAAACTCTCTCTTCTTTCTATCTTTATAATCTCTAGGAGTATACTTCTTCCTAAACTCCAAAAAGTAATAATCATATGTCAACACTGGTGGTTGAGCTAACCTCTCCAACACTCGGTCTGGATGCCCTAATCTTTGTCTGCCTAGCTCCTAGTGGCTATAGGCAATCTCTCAAATAATGTTTCTAGATTCATATCTAAAATAATCTCCCGAACTAGGTCCCCAATAGATCCCCTTATGCGCCCTACCACATTAGATGCAAGTAGGTGGAATAGATTTCTGAAAAGATGGGATAATAGCACCAGTAACTGAGGATGTAGACCTATACCTTTACTGCATATATCTACTAGACTGCTCACGGCTCTCACTAAGACTTTGTGATAATCTTCTTGTCCCCTTTTGCGAGATGATGACTCTACCTCACTCTGAAATTGCTTACTTTTACTCTTTTCTGCAGCTGCAGTAGCTACAATTCCCTGAGCCTTCTCTACACTTCGAGTAGCTAACACTAGTCTATAAAAATCCTTATAGTGGATACCCACCACCTAACACATAATAGATGGTCTCAGTCCCTCCTCAAACTTTCTGCACCTATCTACCTCATCAATCATGATCAGTCCTGCATACTTGCTCAACCTTAGAAACTCTTTCTCATCCTCTATCACACTTCTCCCCTCTCTCAAATCAAGAAACTCTCTCTTCTTTCTATTTTATAATCTCTAGGTGTATACCTCTTCCCAAACTCCAATAAGAAATCATCATATGTCAACACTGGTGGTTGAGCTAACCCTTAAGGAACTGTCTTCCACCAATCATATGCATCCCCCTACAAAAGAGAAAGAGCATAATCAAATTTCTCTTTCATTGTGGCCTTTAGTTGTATAAACACCCTCTCAAACCTGTCCAACCACTTCTTTATCACTTTTGGATCTACAATTCCCACAAAATTAATCGCCCATATTTCCTAAGTTTCTCATACCTCCTACCCTATTGAGGTGCTGGAACTTGATGAAATACTTTCACCATCTATTGCATCCATGCTGGAGGACACTGTACCTCTGGTCTTGCTACCCCTAAAGCTTTTCTAGCATCAACTCTACCTCCCGTTCTTCCCTCACCTAGAGTCATACTCCCCACACTATCCTCTGAGTCACGTCCTCCAGATGCCATCACAATCTATATCTGTCATATAAATTAAATAATGCAATTTCAGAAACCAACTCAAGTTCCAATACATATGTGTGTATTAAAAGTCAAATCATATTTTCGAATTTCCCCTTTCTCTCTTTCTAAATCCACCTAGGTTGAGAATCTCAAACCTATGCTGTAATACCAAAATAAATATAACACCCTTATACCCTAAATGCATAGAATATATATACCCCATATACATGAAATACATATCTAAGGTACCCAAGAAATATAATAAATACATATAATACCCCCTTATTTTAATATTAAAAATAATTAATAAATCTATAAAGGAAAATTCGTCGAAAAAAATTTGCTAGAGTTTTATCTGTAAATGTAATATTCCTAAAAGAAAAACATCGAACACACACAAACTGCATAAAACTTCATTTCCAAAATAGTAATTACAATCAATCCTTCAATCCACCACTTCATTAATTTACATATAAAAGTTTATACCTAACTCAATTCTCCTCATAACTATGTATAAATATGCATATATAACATTGCCAAAATAATTAAATAAACATAAGTTTTGTCCAAGATTTACAAAATCAAAGTTCATAAAGTGAAAAATATACATGTATACAATCCTGGCATGGTTGGTCCTGTGGCAAAATAACTACTCTAATATTCACCTCACTCTGGACCGCCCTACTCTGCAGTCCTCTTACCTGCGCGATACAACTAACCACGCTAAGCCTATAGCTTAGTGGCACTTGTTTAATAAAAATAAATGTGCAAATAAGTACTCAATTACATAATTTAGTATGCATTATTTTAAACAAACTTTAATTAACTTGTACCACTCATCATCATGACACAATCACACACATACACACACACTGGGCTCGACACTCCATCTATAGTGACCCAAAGGTCTGACATCAGGGATACAATGTCACATATTACCCAAAGGCCATCACCTATCGACACCGAAAGCAAGTGTCATATATCACCTGAAGGCAACCTCCTCTTGACATCGAGGGTAAAGTGTCAATTACTATCCAAAGGCCTCCCTCTCGACATCGGAGATAAAGTATCTATTATCACTTGAAGGTCATCTCCTTAACATAATGTACCAACCACACTGTTCATGACCATTTCCATATTATACTACATATAATCACGAGTCACATTTACAATGTGACTCATTTCCCACATTTAATAAGCATAACCACATTTCATATATTAACATCAATCTATATTGGACTATTGCCCAATGTGAGACTCACCACGTAACTATGCCACATTGCATAGGTTATGTGGATATCCACATTTCAAGAGAACAATCTAGATTATGCCAAGTCATATTTAATAAAAACACAAGTTATTAAAATATGTACTAACTTTAATTCATTCCCAATACAACTCAACACTTCTTTTCAAGCCAAACCTTAAACTCTACCTCTTCTACCAATTTGATCTATACACACATAAATCCAACAACAAGCAACATTACTTAATTTAAATCCTTTTCCATAGTCAATCGAAATTAAACTATCATTAAACATATAATTTCCATCAAAATCCTAATAACACTCTAATTTCACCCTTTTCTACATTGTTTAAACTTCAACCAACCTAACTTATTTTCAATATTTAACTATAAATTCACTATTTACATATTAAAATAACATCAAAATAACTCATTTCAATAATTATATCTATCTCCATGCAAATCCCTAATTTTACATAGCCTTCCATAAACCCTAACTTTGTCCAAACTTACTCATATTCAATTTTCAACCATAAAATCACTATCCATATGTTATAATAACACTAAATCAATCCATTACCATAATTATAAATATTCTTACTAGAAACCTTAGTTACACATATTCATTCCCAAAATCTAGTTTCATCATTCTTGTGTATCCCAAGCAATTACTTATTAAATCACTACATATCCATCATAATAACTTTAATTCTATCAATTTAAAAATTTTAAATCAACTTTCTCTCTCTAATCTTATCAATACATAACCTAAAAACCTATGAAAACAAAGCTTAGTAAGAGTTTACTCACTTGAATTCTTGATTTTTCTGCCAAAGCCACTTGATCTCATGAACTTTTTGTTGAAATTTACTGTATTTATGGAAATCACTTTCTCCCTCTCACTCTTTCAAGAATTTTGGCCATCCACAGCTAAGGAAGAAGAAGATGATATTTTTATATACTCACTTTTCCAAAATGCCCCTCACTTATTTACATATTTACTAAGTAAATTAAATATTAAAATAATGTGATATTTTTTATCTTTCCTATCCATAATTATCTTACTTTTAATTTAATTTAATTATATTTAATTTAGTTTTTTAAATAATTATATATTTAACTTTTGACTTTTTAACTTTTTCTATTTCCTTTTTTTGTCTTTTAGTGAAATGTATACCTTATGTATATCTTGCATATACATTAGGTATACACCATCTATATTACTCTATCATCACTCTAATTACCCTCCATATTAATTATTTATTATATTTAAGAATTATGGATGTCACAAATTTAGAGGCTAGTACGTACGTTGATAATTATGTTTCAATTACATTTGAATTGGCATATTACATTGTGTTTCTAATATTGTGTTATGCTACTTTATTGTGGATATTCACATATAAAGTGTGTGGTTTATGTCAAAATGTATGAAATGTATAAAGTGTGAGTTGTTAAGCCATGGTAGAATGGCTAATGGCATTGTTGTGAGTGTAAATTCTGAAATTTTGCATTATATATTTTGAATGGTAAAAATTGGCCTCATTGTGGAAGTGGCAAGGAAATGTGTTATCCATAATTACAATATGTAGAAATTGAGAAAAATTATAAGAAAATGTGTTGAAAATGAAGAATGATGGAAATGGATATGATAAATGATAATGTATATGAAATGTCCATTTACGATAATGTATATGAAATGTGTGTTTGCCTTATGTAGTATCTTATTCTAGAGAATTGTGTTTGGTGCTATCAAATTGGTATGCCATTGATATGAGATAAGATATTATTTACCTTCGGGTTAGACATAGTGATGTCACTTATGATGATTTCTTTATTTGCCTTTGGGGCTAGACACATTAGTGTAAATAGATGACGCACCTTCTGATAGTTTGACATGACACTTTGATCCCCGACGTCATGATAAATCAGATTAATATTTCTAGACCTTGAATATTGTGTATGATTATTTGGGCCTAGGGCATGTGATTATGATATCTTGAGGAATTATATGAGTAACACATGTATTAATATATATATTATATATATTTCATGTTTGGAAAAGTAAACATATAGCATTGTTTTAAAATTACTTTTGTTATCAAAGTATTAACATAATAGCTTAGCACAATTATTTCATCGCGCAGATGATAAAGAATGTACAGAGAGCTCTACTAGACCTGACCAGGTCTAAATTTTTGGATAGTACTAGAAGTTTACTTTTGTGCCACAAGACCAGTGCCAACACGCATATTATGTAAATAAATATTTTTAGATTTAAACTCATGATATTTATGAATTTTATGTTATTATATGAAATGATGCGTAATTAATAAATGATTAAGTGTTGTAAATTATTGAATTACAATATATATATATATGAGATATTGAGTATATTTGGAGGAAAATGTTGGAAAATGTTTAGTATTGTCATTAAATTAGAAAAAATAATTACTTAATTGTATTTATTTATTTATTTTTAAGTTAGTATTTATAAATTAAAATAGAATAATTTTTATAATTTATAGATGAGTGTTGAAATATCATTATAGTGAAATAAAGAAAAATCAAGCTATATATAAATCATAATAAAAAATTTAACAGCTTTGTCATATAAAAATATAAAATTTCAGGAGTTTATCATATAAAAATATAAAATTTCAACAGTTAATATAATTATTATATGAAAATTAGTAAAGAGATAAGATGAGATCCATTCATGGTTTCTGATTTTTAAATTTTAATTAATATTTTATTAATGTAATTAATAGTCTCATAAAATATGCGTATATCAATTCATTATGTTATAAGTTAAAAATTATGTATAATCATACAATTCATTATTTTGTATATTTATATTATATTTATATTTATATTTATTCTAAATTAATTGAAAATTTACTTTAATTATTTATATAATATTAAATATTAAATAATGAGTTAATAAAATAAAATATATTTTAATATTATTAGTAATAAATCAATTATTATTTCAATTATTCAATTTGGAACAGTTTTGGATGGTTTTTAGTGAAGATATAGCCGAAAATTCAGAATCATTTTATATTATAAAGATTGAAATCATTTAGTTGACATAAAATCAAAAGCCAATGAGACTTTCGGTTATAGATAATTCCAATCCAAATTTTTGGATCGATTTGATAATTGCTTAGTTTTATAATTGAATTTAGGCTTTAGAAATAATCTAACATCTTATGATAAATACGCAAAGACTTTTACTTATAAATTTGAGCTTTCATTATACTTTTAATTCAATGGACTTTAAAGAAAGCTGATTATTACAAATTGAATGGATTCCAAACTATATCTATACTATAGAAATTGTTATTACTTAATTGAGTATAGTTATAATTTAATTAGAAATAATAGCAATAAATAATTAGGAAATGCAATTTAATAAAATGACCACACATACTAAAAAAATTATTTAATCTAATTAACATTTATTTTGATTAAATAAATTATAAAATCAATATTTATGTAATTTTAAATTTTTTATGATTAATTTGAAAAACAATATATGTATAGTAAAGTATTATAAAAAAATCTAAATAATTGATTTATTATATTAACAAAAGTGGAATTTTGTTCATTACTGCATAAAAATATATGATAAAAAACGTTTTGTAACGGATTTGCAATGTCCAAAATCCATTGCAAAATTTTCTTTCTATTTTTTTAAATATTTTTGTAATGGACATTTGTCGTTACAAATTTTGCTCCTACAGTTGTTGCAAATTGTGCAACAGAAAAAATCTGTTGCAAATCTGTTGCAAACTTTGGCACTAACATTTTGTGCCATGATTTGCAATGGAAGAATGTCAGTCGCAAAAATTCGTTGCAAAGGCGGATATGTTCATTGTAAATTTTCGCTACAAGAATTTCAAGATTATGTTTACTAATTTTCTATCGCAAAGTAGTTGCAAATTTGTTACTATTTTCAAGTATCTATTTTTCTTATAATATAATTCCTATGTTAGTGGCTAATATAATATTTAAAAAATAATAAATGCAAATTTTTCTCTATATTATCTTGATTTTGTTAAATATAAAGCCTATAAAAAGCTTAATTATTTTGTTTTATGGAATAAAAATACACACAATGCATTGCTTAAGTTTCAATACTCTTTCTTATATTCTTTTGTCACACTCCAATTTCAGGGGGTGAGACGGTCCTAAGGTTTAGGTTAACTTAAGGCCACCGAATACCTCATAAAACTTATTACTATTCTACTATATGTATTTTTTTCTTTAATTAGTGACCCCATGTTTTTTTCCTTCAATTGATTACATACACATATATATAAATCACAATACGCTTTGCCATCCCGAATCATCAACATGTTTAAACTCTTATATGTTATAAATATGTACTTTTACATTCTTATTAACATCCATGCTACTATGTTACAATCTCTCTTTATAAAATTCATACTCCATACATTACTATACATATAATATACTTATACTATAGAGCTCTATAGAATACTTATATCATTCTAGACAATGTATACATACACATATGCAGCACCTTAGAGAATAATAAAGATGTTGTTGCGAACTACTCAGCACCTACATCTATGGTAGAAATGAAGTGAGCTTTCATCTCAGTGAGAAATATAGTACATACATATGAATATGGGGGCTATACAAGATTTGGACTGACAGTTAAACAGTTATTAATTCAAAAACAGTTCAACAACACTAAATCAATATTAATGAAACACAATTCCAATTAGGGTTGTATGTAAATGGATAAGGTCATTCTTAATAATATAATATATAATAGTATAGTACAGTAATATTTTTTTTATTCAGTATAGGACAACAACTTCTCCCTTTTAATATAATAATTCATCTATGTACACATAGGTCTCTTCTATCAATATGAGGTCCATGGCTAGATATCAATTTGGTAGAACAATAAAAAAAAATGAACCCACTGGTCCTCATACAAAGGGCTAAATCAACAATTCAATTCAGAACTATATAGTAAAATAATACCAATAGATAAAATAATGCAGCCCCATTGAAAAGTATCAACAATAATCAATGCGGAAAAGAAGTAAGAATAATAAACAGTCAAGGTAACCATATTCACATGCGTATACTATAATACTCACCTCTTTTGTCCAACCTCAAGCAATTCGCGATTCAAATACCAAGATCTGGTTTAACCTACAAATACTTTTAGACATATGATTGAATTTATTATTCCGAAATTTAAAGGTTAATAATTGTTTTCATCATTGTTATTTTTATCATTATTGTTTACCTTGTTATCAATAAACTTGTTATTTATCAAATCACTTACTGATGTATGCATAATCTTCCATTCAGTTATTAGGATACCATTTGTATTTCAATAAGTCTTTGTTTGTTAAATTATACTATAAATGTCATTATTCTTTTTATAACTTAGTTATTTTAATCTACTAATTAAACTAAATTCTTAATTTTATACATGGGATGAAAACTTATATTTATTATTTACTTAATTTCCTAAATTGTTGGTTTAATTATCGAACCAATATAGGGATATTTATATAACTACCCTAAAAAATAACTTTTATTATAAAAATACTACAAAAATTAAAAATATTTACACTTTTATAAAAATTTAATATAAAATTTTAAAAATATCTCATTTCTCAATAAAATAAATTTTTTTTCAAAAATACCTCTATTCTCACTACAATCAATATTTTACTTTAATTTTTTTTTAAACTTCAATGTTAAAATGAAAATTTTATAATAAAATAATAAAAATTAATATTTTAAATTATTTTTCATCATATAAAAATCACAATTTTTTATGAAAAGAAAAATTTTAATTTTAATTATAAAAAATAAGTAACACTAAAAAAATAAAAAAAAGACATATAAAAATATATTAATAAAAATTATTAAATTTATTTTTAAATAAATTATAAAAAAAATATAAATAATTTTATTATATAAATGTGTAGTAGATGTATTGTAGATATATTATAGATGTTGTGTATATGTTATGTTTTTATTATTTAAGTTGTATCTTATGTAAAAATTATTAAATGTTGTGTAAATATTGTATGAATATTATGTGGATATTTTAAAAATAAAAAATCAAAAAATAAAATTAAACAAATATTAAAAATATTATGTAGATGTGTTGCAGCTTCATTATAGATGTATTATTGATATGCTGTAAATATTTTAGATGTAGTTTATATTATTGAGTGTGTATTATATATATATATTATGTAACACCCCGATACCCTATATAAGTACTATGCGTATACCTAGTATACATACAATAAATATATAAAGTATAAGGATGTCACTTTTCGTTACCTTTTAAAATATTTATAACAGAGTTCAAACCATAATACATTAATTTAAATAACATTTACAAAATCATTATCTTTATTAAAACTTCATTTATACATATAAATACTCTCTCGTCAGAAATACATCATAATTAAAATTTATACATATATGCATTACCCTCTAGTTGGTCTCGACAAACTTTACTCTTCTTGTGGCATAACAAAAGACTTCATATCTTCCATCTATATACCTGCGCGAATAAACACCCGCGCTAAGCCCGAGAGCTTAGTAGTCCAAATATAAAATATAAACATATAGTATAGAAGTATTGATATATAATGATACATCGATTCAATATATAATTAGTTCTTATCATATCTTCTTTTCTTTTTAATTTTATCTTTAATATATCCTAGCTAATTTCATATATGATGTATATATATACATAATATTATCACCAACCCCAATGCATCACCAATACTCAAAACCAATATATTAATACCCCTACATTATATATATACCACACCAACCATTATTGCAATACACACTTTACATATCATACCAATTATTATTGCAATACACACATTACATATCATACACTCATTATTGCAATACACACATTACACATCATATCACTCATTATTGCAATACACAATTTACATATCATACAAATCATAAATCATATTTCCAATAAAGACAACCTTTATCATCAACCACAATTCATTTACATATTACACTTAATAACATTATATTATTCACAATTCACCAAGCATAATTCATTTTTAATACTCACAATCAATATTTCAATACTTGCATTTCACATTGACAATAAAGACAGACTCGGGCCCAAAACACTAATATGTTATTCAAAGTTCAGAGTTACTGCTTTGGTTCATAGTCACAATCATCACGCCCGTAGGCAATGTATATACATGTCTCTCTATCCATGGATAGTGTAACAGACCCAGTCTCTTGGACCATCAACTCAACACATATGAGGAGATCCTCAACCCGGCAAGACTGTTACAAATCATATATCTCATATTCACAATTCTCATTGTGTAACAGACCCAGTCTCTTGGACCATCAACTCAACACATATGAGGAGATCCTCAACCCGGCAAGACTGTTACCTTTCATCATTTCTTAGGCATGCCACCCAAATCCAGAACTATGAAACTGAATAACATATTAAACAAACAATTCATTTATTATTTCATTATCAATCTCATCATCAATTAGGCCAACATGCCTTATCTCTTTCAATTGAATTATCATAGCCAATCACAATGGCTTCATATCATATCATATCTCAATCCATATGATACATATAGCATCATTGATATCACATTTCAAAGTATATTATTCATATAATACATTGCCATACACAAAGATTCACAATGCATATAACATAACATTTTCTCACTTCTCAAAACACATTAACATCATTCATTACTAGAACATTTATCATAACAAATTGCACATACCTTAAGAATGATCCTCATTTCTTCCTACCTTTCCCATTTCATATTTCATCCTTTATATATATTCTTCATTTACATTCACAATATAATAGCTTATTTAACACTTTCATCCCAAATGTGTTAATGTTCAAAGACATATAAGGATATACAATCAAATAGGGTTTATGCTTACCTTGTTAATGATCTTCACATCCTTCACATCATTCAATCATCACCTTAGTCCAATTATGTTAACAATATAATAGATCACTTAACACATTTGCAAATAAATGTGTTAAGCCTCGAATTATGTAATTAAATACAATCATATGTATTGGTACTTACCTCAAGAACTAGTCCCATCAATCTATACATTTCTTTTCTTTCCAAGAATTCTCCACATTTAGGTTAATGCAACCCAATCTCTTCAAAACCTTTGAGGGACACGGGAAGCACCACTTGAGGGACACGGTTAGGGCAATTCAACCTCTTCACAATCTAATCCAAAAGGAATATTAGCAAAATGACCATATGAATAGTACATTCTGGTTTAAGACTCCATTTTATCCTTAATTTGAAAAATTGTATAAAATAATCTACTTGACTAAAAATTCTAAAATTTTTACAGAATTTAGTTTTGTATCTTAAAATCATTCCTTTAAAATTTCAGATCAAACTGAACACAAAATCTTGGTCAAATAGTTCACCTAATCAGACTGCCCCAATTGCCCTGCATCCTGGCAGCAGTTCTGAACTTTGTGAATTCCATAAATCAAATTCAATCAACGTGGTTCCAAATTATTTTTCTCAAATACTAGACTCACTAAGAAACAACATATCCAAAATTCAATTGGATATGATTTTTCTACATTTTATTAAAAATCCCGAAATATAGCTGTCTCAGTTAAGGTACCTGCTGGAACAGGTCTAATAAAAATAATCTTTCTAAACTCATAACCATTCCAAAATCGAATCAACATATTTTTCAGTCATTCTAGACTCATAGAGGCACAACATATCAAAAATTCACTTTAAGAACATTTTTCTATAATTAATTAAAAATCATACAAGTCACAGTCTTTACTAATTGTAAAACAGAAAAAAAATTCACTAAACACAACTCTTACTCTTCCATCACCAACACCAACCTAGCTTCTTATCTTTAATTCCATTTCAACACTTTTACACACACCATACATAAACACACTTAATCATACTATCCATAAACCTAACTCAATCTATACACAACTTCAAAAAGAACCAAAGCAAACAAGAGAAATCTTACCAAAATGATGAAATTCCTTGAAATTCTAACTTGGTTACTTGGAATCTCTCTCAACTTTGGAGCTTAGAACATCAAACCCTTCTTTTACTCTCTTGCTTTCCTTTGTCTTAGGTGAGCCGGCCACACAAGGAAAAAGAAGAAGAAATGATGAAGAAAACACAAAGTCAATAGGCATTAAATACTCCTCCAAAAAAAAATTACTATCTTACCCTCATACACATTTTAATTCTCTTTACAAGCTCTTGCCCATTTTGGTAATTTCACATTCAACAATTTAAATATCTTCTTCCCTTGACTAAGCACTTTGACCAACATATATGTCATATATATTGCCATATACCCAACATATACACTATCTCTCTCTATACAATTCTTTCCTTTGCAAATACACATATTCATTTCTCTCAAATACTTTTACCATTCAACCAAACCCTATACAAATATACCACTTATCAATTACACATTCAAATCAATTATAACAATATTATCATAACTTCTAGGCACACTTAGGGATATTACAATTAGACATATACATATACATCACATATACATTAAATCCAAATACAACAACTCCTCCAAAACTTTTAAGGTATATCTCGGGATATTACATATTATATATATATTATGTATATGCTTATTTTTTTGGGTATGTATATATTAAAAATATATTATGTATATGTTTAGGTGTAGTTTGTATTCTTGAGTGTATATTATATATTATATATATATTTATTTTTTGTGTATGTATATATTAAAAATATGAAATTAAAAAAAATTTAAAAAAATAAAAAATCAAAAAAATCCACGTTGGAAAGTTAATTTTGAAATAAGAAAAAAAAAAAAGCGTAATCCGTAAACTTGAAAAAAGTTTGGTCGGCTTACGTAAAATTGCAAAGTGGATGAAAAAACAACGTACATAGTGTAAATTTCCCACCCACATATTCATGCAGGATTGTAGATGGCATGGGCTGAAACCCATTATTAGTATTTTGACTGTATTTGTCTACTACTCATATATTTATACGGGTATAACTAAACTCATTAGTATTAGGGCTTTTCACAAAAATATAAAAAAATTTAAAATTAATTTTAAATTTATCATATTTATAAAATATTTATTAAAATACTAAAATTTATAAAATATTTATTAAAATATTATATTTTTATAGTTTATAATAAATTTATAATGAGTTTATTATGAGTAATGAGTTTATAAATTTTACACAATTTATAATGAATTTATTATGAATTTATAATAAAATTACTAAAATATCTCTGGTAAAAAAATAAAATTTTTAAAAATACGGTGGAGAGTGTCATTTTTTCTTAGTATTATATCTATTTTAATTAGGCTCATCTTTAAATTAAACTTTCTTTTCTATTTATATTAAAATTCTTGTCCTGCTAGTATCATTTTTAATCATTCATAAATTGTTATTGTAATTTACTTTCTATAGATTATTTCAAAACTTAAATTTTTCCAATGATTGTTATTAGAAATTAATCTAATTGTACTTTGTTTATACAATAAGTTACCACTGTACAGATTTAAGAGTTGTAAAGTTTCCATATTTCTAATGATTAATTGACAAAGTTGTTTCTTAATTTATTCTATAACTCCCAAAATTGTTATTATTTTATTGTAACCGTATTAATTAAGATTTTTTTTAATAGGTATTAATTAAGATTTGAAATCATAAATATCCATATATCTTAATCCAAGCTCATCATATATGTGTATTTATTCAAAATAAGTAAGGAATATTTACATAACTATCTTAAAAATAAATTTTATTATAAAAATATTATAAAAATAAAAAAATATTTACCCTTTTAAAAAAGTTAATGTAAAATTTTAAAAATACCATATTTTTCAATAAAATGATTTTTTTAAATCTCTTATCTCACTATAATCAAAATTTTATTTAAAATCTTTATTTTTTAAAAAATTTAATATTAAATAAAAATTAATATTTTAAATTAATTTTCATTATATAGAAATCACAAGTTTTCATAAAAAGAAAAAAAATTTATTTTTAATCATAAAAAAGTAACACTCAAAAAAATAAAAATAAAAGAAAATATACAAAAATTTATTAGTAAGAAAATTAAATTTATTTTTAAACAAAAATTTTACATATTATATATATGAAAAAACTAAAAAAAAAACAAATAATTTTATTATTTAGATATATAGTAGATGATGTATTGTACATCATTTTGTAGATATATTGTAGATATTATGTGTATATTATATATTTATTATTTAAGTTGTGCATATTTTATGAAAAAAAATTATTGAATATTGTGTGAATATTATATAAATATTGTGTGAATTTTATAATAAAAAATTTAAAAAATAAGATCAAATAAATATTAAAAATATTATGTAGTTGTATTGTATATTTATTATAGATGTAATGTTGATGTATTATAAATATGTAGATATAGTTTATACCGTTGAGTGTGTATTTTATATATATTATGTATATGTTGTGTATATGTTATATATATATATATTGTGTGTGTATTACAAATATAACATAAACAAATTTTATGTAAAAAAATACGAATAAAAACAACTTTGTAAAAAAATGAAATAAAAAATTACAAAAAAAAAGAAAAAAAAGAAAAATTGATGTTAAATATGTAACTTTAAAAAAGAAAAAACTTCCGTGCGCCGTATATATGAAAAGTAAAGAGGTTTTTGAAGCATTGGATGTAATTTCCTCAATAACCAATTCAACAACATAAATTGTACTAGAAATTGGATTCCATAAATTTTATTTTACTGATAATTAAATTTAATTACCTTTGCATTTGAGAATTCTTCCTTCAATCTTCTTTACCTGTCTCCTAGTTTAGAAGCTTAAGGATTAGAGTTGCTTTTGTTTCATTTTTGCCTAATTCTTCAAGGTGGCTTCGGTATAAAACGGAAGAAGGAAAGACTGAAATTATAGTTTAGCAAGGTGGCTCGGTGGCTTATGAGAGAATGCTACTTTGATGGATATGGTGTCCAAAAGCATTAGCTAATTCGTCTAGTTGTGATTAGTGGCAAGCTTAGGTGTCTCATGGCCACCTTGGTTGTTAGCTTCCTGAAATTCTTTTTTTGCCACTTGCTTCCACTTGTTTACTAATTGTTTTCTTACAATTAATAATATGATCCCTCCTTTGGCTCATCACCGATTTTTATAGGCTTGGATTCTGTGGTTCGAATGTTGTTACTCATCTATTTAGCCAACTCTCTATTGGTGGGTTTAGGTACACTATTTCACTCCAATATTTCTTCCAATCCATGCACGTTGCATGGTTTCACTTAGTTATACTGCTTGTTTCTCTGTTGACTACACTAACCACTAACATTAACTTATGCCCATACAACTTGCTGAAGTTCTTAGTATAACTTAATAACTTAAGTAGTAATTGTCACATTTAATTTCTAGCAACTATATTTTATTAATGCTTCTAAAAATTAAATTTTCACCAATTACTTTGATTATTTTAACGTTTCCAAATTATCTTTATAAGAAGAATTAAATTAAATTCTCATATTTATTAATATTATTTTAGGTTCTATTTTGCTCAACTGTCGTGGTCCAAATAATTTCTAAATTGTGGGGTGTTACATCTTTGAAATTCCAACAAAAAAATTAGCAACTAGTAAAAGATTTCATTATTTTAAAAAGAACAGATATTATTATTACAGAGAATAACTCATCGCATCAGACGCTATAGGAGCATAAATTGTGTGTGACTCTGTATATAAACATTGCCTTCAAGAGCAATTCAACACTAAGAAATAACCAATGGGCATTTCCACAATGAAGTAAGCTACTATTTCATTGCAGAAATACTGCAATGCATATAAATTTTGTTCTCCAAAATTTCAGAGTGTCAAATCATTCTAACTCATCTTATACACATCTTCAAGAATAGATCGCTGCTGCAATAATCTATGCAAATTACCTGATGTGAATAAGTGTACTCACAGAAACTGAATTAGTATAATTCTCGTTCGCGAATAGCCAACATTATATGTCGTAAAATAATGCGTATTTGCAGGATCAATTAGTTTCTCAAGTGATATAATCGTGTAGGGTCAATAAGAAAATACAAAATGTGTAAAATGTCATGTAGAGTCACTAATTGCAAGCCTGTAACTCTCTAAGATCTCAAGCTAAACTATAAATGACTAACAACTGATGAATTGAACAACCAGTACAAGAACCCCAAAGGGTGGCTGGAACAAAAAAATAAACATTTACCTCCAGCAACCAACTCTATGTTCTTCCACTTCATGGCATACTGTCACAACCCAAGTAGGACATGCTTAGCACATCTAAAGAAAACAAAATCTTAAAATCAGTTCTCTTTACCAATAAAATCAGAAGTTTGGCATTTCTTTCTACAAAATTAGAAATTTCTCCTGTCCATGAGTAAATCCTCCTTCCTAAAACAAAGGCAAAAGCTCAAATTTTAAACCTAATTTAGATGAAAATCATTCAATAATAATAATAAAACAAAGAGTATCTAAGTAAGTATATACTACATACCTTAAAAACAAAAGTGTGTTAGTGTTACGAGTAGATAGAAAGACATTCAAAAAGAAATGTCTCGAGAGGGTGATTAGGATATACAATACGCCTGCGAAGACAAAATTACAAAGGTCATTATTCTTTCAATATTTATCAATCAGAAGACCATATGAAATAGTTGTATTTTAAAAGAGTATCGAATATCTATAATACCTTTGTGTTTCAAAGCTGTAAAAAAAGACTATGTATAACACTGGGAATGCATTTGGTAAGTAATCATACAACTCTTCTATAGTTTTTTACCATAGCTGCATGCGTGAATAACCAATTCTTCCTTTTTCTTGTAAAGAGAAAAGTATGTGGAAAAAATTTACCTCACCTAATAAACCTACTGAAAAAATTTCAAAATTATGTCACTGATTAAGTCATATATAAATTTTATTTCACATGATCAACCTCCTGATTATGCTCTAAACAATTCCTTAAAAATCTAGCTAGCACACTTGGTCTATTGTAGCTGCCCTTCATTTGTTCATAATCAATCACAGACCACAAGCTTGAACTCTTCGGAATTCTATTTTCCCAAGTACTCAAAGGCAATTTGCTTGTGTCTAAGTATTTATCACTCATGAGTAGTTTCTGACATAGTAGGTGAGCCTTTAATATGAATTTTGTCGCATGTTCCTCATTCTAGAAAAGAGGATGTCTATACAAAAATATATACTTTTTCCTGTAGTATTTATTTAGTTACAAAGAATCAAGAAAATAAAAATTGAACAAACTACAAAATAGTAATTACCTCAATTCATGATATGTCATACCGCGAGCACCCCTAACATCTATTTGGCCATGAGTAAGGTAATCATAGATATGATAAAAAGAATGAATGAGCATATCCCGTAAACAAAGATATGGAGGTATATTTACATAAACAAAAGTCGCTATCTATCGAATTTTATTCAAATCACGGAATCCATCTAGTACAAAATAAATAATTGCAATAATTAAAAAAGCACATCCCACCATTACAATATTTTAGAATTAAAATATCCAAAAACTTTTTAAAATCAAGAAAGTCAAACTTTGAAATGAAGATCTCTCTTATCGTCAGAGGAAAATTCTTACCTAGACAGGGTATATGTGTACCCAGCCAATAGAAAACCACTACAAGAGTGACAATAGAAAAACTATGTGATTTTATTGGTCGGGTGTATGTCCACCCAGTCTAGGTAAGTCTTTCCCATCGTCAAATAAGGTTATCGATATACGACCTCTAATATATATGTGATACTTGCTATGCATCCTCATATAATCATAAGTTTCCGATATTTTTCTGTATAGTTCACGAATATGTCAATATTTAAAAAAAAGAAAGAAAGAATTCATTTTATTTAACTTACACAATAACTTTCTTGACTAAAGGACGCAAGTCTTGTATCATAGACTCATCTGGAGTTCGGTTAATAAATGACTCACCAAAATGACTTTTGCATGAGATGATAAATTCTTTGAAGCTCATGTATAGCCTTGGCAAAACATGATAAGTCAATCCTTCGTGGGTATATGGAAGTGTCAAAAAATCAAATTTGTTTGTTATCCCTTTGGCATACTTATAGGACTCATATATATGTGCAGTTTGGTTTCCCAATTTAAATAAGACAAGAGATACAAATTTTGATACTTGATACCCATGATAAGTTAATATAAGTTTTCCATCCATAATTTCCAATCCCTCAAACCATGATTATCTCTGAGCTTCACCTCAATTATTTTGTAACAACCTCTAGTTTGGTTCTCCTGCATATATGCATACAAAATAAATATGTGAACTGTGACAACATAATTTAACTAAAAATAGTTAATGAAAATACATAAGTTCAGTAAGTTACCTGTGCTACCATTTGAATTCATTTTTTACTTTATGCACAACTTGCTATATATTCACTCAATTGACAACTCACTAGATCATCTATGGTTTCATGTGCACTGTATAGGAGTTAGCAAGTTCTTGGTTTCCTTCTTCATCAAGAGCTTGAAGAATGTAAAGATGGCTAACTCTTTAGATTTTGCAATGTATAAAGTTCTAATGTATGTGAATATATATATAAAGGACCAACTTCTAGAGCTTCATGGATGTATTTGTATCAACTTAGGCTACTAATTCAATCAAAGAATAAGAAGAATAGAGAATTAGGATTTAGAGCAAGGGAAAGGAAGAAGTTAGGAAGGAGAAGAATTAAAAAGCGATGAAGAGAATGCTAGGAGAGGGATAATTTCCATTCATTCATATAGACATTGGCATCACCACCAGTACAATTATATATACATCATACATAAACAAACAAAAGACTATAACCCATATCTTACATAGCTAATCATAATTTATTCTTTGTCCTATTCATAACTCAGCTCTTCCAACCCGGTTCATCAATAATAATTTGGATTCAACCCCCTCCTACTGCTTTTTTTCCTTCTTTTACATGCACCAATATTGCAATATGATGTAGCATATTTGTGTATGGTCTACTCGTATAACTCTCTCAGTTCACCAACAATAATTTAGACTCAACCTCTCCGATTACTCTTTTTTCCTTCTTCTATATGTAACAATATTACAAGATGATAGTAGTTTAGGTGTGAATGGCCTGCTTGTGTAACTATATAAGTGAGAATTTTTGTGTAAAAAATGAAAGCATGATATGTTTATACTAAGTGACATAATTATGTATGGTTAAACTAGTGTTTGGTTAAGGAATTTAACTATGAAGCAAGGTTTAGTACAATTCAGAGGTTCTATGAGGTAGCCAACAACTTTAAGCCGACTTGGCCCTTATAACCATCACATCGGTAAAAAAATATGGGGTGTGACAAAATGGTATCAAAGCTTAAGTTTTAACTATCATAAATAGCCATCTATGATAGAATATGTGTAGGTACACCATGGAGCATATGATTCAATCAGCCTTAACATATTCCTCCTGCTATAGATTAACGGAATATCATGTTGGAGCTTATATTTTGTTTTTCCTATAGGCCAAGTATGCAGCTTCTAGATAAGATAGATCTATTGCTTCTAGTCAACGATATCAATAGACGGGGAAGCAATTCCACTTGATGAAGAATCAGTTCAACAAGTGAGAAACTAGGCTCTACAACCTCCTCCCTTACCTGAACCAGAGACAAATGCCACCAAAAATGGCGGGAAGGTTCAGACTGCTACAAAGGAATCAAGTACTAGTAGAACTTGTAGCATAATAGAGGCAGCAATGGCCACTGCCTATCCTAGTAATTTAAGTTCCAACAGCTCCATCACCACATCTAATGGATCTAAAGGAGGAGAAGAAGTTGTTGGAACAATTTTTGAAGCTATTTCCTTTGTGTATAAGGGAGAGAACCTGACCAAAATTTTGAAGGAAATGATATCTAAAACCCAAATCCTTCATTGTCCTAATAGAAAAGCCATAGAGTTTACTGGATACCAGATGAGAAGGGAAGGAAAGGAATAGTATATATTTTGTTTGACCTATTATTTTTTTTTCATTTGACCTATTACTTATTTTTTTTCATTTAATCATGTTTATAATTATGACAGAAAAGATTATCATTCTTCCTCTTATCATTGTTTTTCACTCTCTTTTTTATCTTTTTTCCATCGTCAGTTACTATTTAATACAGGTTTTTTTAATATTTTATGTTATGTGATTATTTCTTAAATAATTTATTGTGTTGTTTGATATTGATTTTTTTGTTAGAAGATTTTTTTTATTTTTTTATAACAAAAAAATTAAAATCAAACAACACAATAAATTATTTAAGAAATAATCATATAACATAAAATATTAAAAAAAATTGTATTAAATAGCAACTAACGGTGGAAGAAAGATAAAGAAGAGAGTGAAAAACAATGATGAGAGAAAGAATGATAATCTTCTCTATCATAATTACAACCATGATTAAGCGAAAAAATAAATAAATAATAAGTCAAATGAAAAAAAATAATAGGTCAAACAAAATATATACTATTCCTTTCCTTCCCCTCTCATCTGGTATCCAGTAAACTCTATGGCTTTTCTATCAGGACAATAAAGGATTTGGGTTTTAGATACCATTTCCTTCAAAATTTTGGTCAGGTTCTCTCCCTTATACACAAAGGAAATAGCTTCAAAAATTGTTACAACAACTTCTTCTCCTCCTTTGGATCCATTAGATGTGGTGATGGAGCTGTTGGAATTTAAATTACTAGGATAGGCAGTGGCCATTACTGCCTCTGTTATGCTATAAGTTTTACTAGTACTTGATTCCTCTGTAGTAGTCTGAACGTTCCCGTCATTTTTGGTGGCATTTGTCTCTGGTGCAGGTAAGGGAGGAGGTGGTAGAGCCTAGTTTCTCACTTACTGAACTGATTCTTAATCAAGTGGAATTGCTTCCCCGTCTATTGATATCGTTGACCAGAAGCAATAGATCTATCTTGTCTACGGAGAGGCCTAATTGGCCTATAGAAAAAACAAAACATAAGCTACAACACGATATCCTGCTGATCTATAGTAAGAGGAACATGACAAGGTTGATTAAATCATATGCTCCATGGTGTACCTACACACATTCCATCCTAGACGGCTATCTATGGCAGTTAAAACTTAAGTTCTAATACCATTTTGTCATACCCCAAATTGTTTACTGATATGACGGTTCTAGGGACCAAGTTAGCTAAAAGTCGTCCGGTACCTCATAGAACATCTAAATTGTACTAAACCTTGCTTCATAATTAAATTCCTTAACCAAACACTAGTTTAACCATACATAATTATGTCACTCAGTATAAACATATCATGCTCTCTTTTTTTACACAAAAATTCACACTTATATTGTTACACAATTAGGCCATACACACATAAATGACATCATCTTGTAATATTGTTACATATAGAAGAAGGAAAAAAGAGTAATCGAAGAGGTTGAGTCCAAATTATTATTGGTGAACTGAGAGAGTTATACAAGTAGACCATACACAGACATGCTACATCATGCTGCAATATTGTTACATGTAAAATAAGGAAAAAAAAGTAATAGGAGGGGTTGAGTCCAAATTATTATTGATGAACCAAGTTGGAAGAGCTGAGTTGTAAATAGGACAAGGAATAAATTAGGATTAGCTTTATAATATATGGGTTATAGTCTTTTTTTTTATATGTGATGCCTATATAATTGTACTAGTGGTTATGCCAATATCTATATGAATGAATGAAAATCATCCCTCTCCTAACATTCTCTCCGTCACTTTTTAATTCTTCTCCTTCCTAACTTCTTCCTTTCCCTTGCTCTAAACCCTAATTCTCTATTCTTCCTATTCTCTGATTGAATCAGTAACCTAAGTTGCTACAAATACATCTATGGAGCTCTAGAAGTTGTTCATTTATAAATATATATATATATATATATTCATACACATATTAGAACTTTATACATTGCAAAATCTAAAGAGTTAGCTATCTTTACATTCTTTAAGCTTTTGATGGAGAAGGAAACTAAGGACTTGCAAACTCTTATACAATGCACCTAAATCCATAGATGATCTAGTGAGTTGTCAAATCACTGAATATATAACAAGTTATGCATAAGGTAAAATATGAATTCAAATGGTAGCAAGGGTAACTTACTAAACTTACGTATGTTCATTAACTATTTTTAGTTAAATTATGTTGTTACAATTCAAATATTTATTTTGTATGCATATATGCTGAAGGACCAAACTAAAGGTTGTTATAAAATAATTGAGGTGTAACTCAGAAATAATCATGGTTTTAAGGGATTGGAAATCACGGATAGAAAACTTATATCAGCTTATCATGGGTATCAAGTATCAAAATTTGTATCTCTAGTCTCATTTAAATTGGGAAACCAAAATGCACATATATATGAGTCCTTTGAGTATGTCAAAGGGATAGTAAACACATTTGATTTTTTGTTGTTTCCATATACCAATGATGGATTGACTTATCATGTTTTGCCAAGGCTAGGCATGAGCTTCAAAGAATTTATCATCTCATGCAAAAGTCATTTTGGGGCGGCATTTATTAACTGAACTTCAGATGAGTCTATGATACAAGACTTGCGTCCTTTAGTCAAGAAAATTTTTTTGTAAGTTAAATAAAATGAATTCTTTTTTTTTTTGAATATTAACATATTCATGAATTATATATAGGAAAAATTGACATATTCATGAATTATACATGAAAATATCAAAAACTTATGATAGTATGAGGATGCATAGCAAGTGCCACACATATGCGAGATCGTATATCTACAACCTTATATGACGATGGGAAAGACTTGCCTAGACCAGGTACATATGTGTCCGACTAATAAAATCATACAGTTTTCTATTATCACTTATATAGTGGTTTTTTATTGGCTGGGTACATATACACCTGGTCTAGGTAAGAATTTTTCTCCGACGATAAAAGAGATCTTCCTAATTTCAAAGTTTTTAACTTTTTTAGTTTTAGAAAGTCATATTATGGTAAGTTTTTGGATGTTTTAATTCTAAAATATTATAATGGTGGGATGTATTTTTTAATAATTGCAATTATTTATTTAGTACTAGATGAATTTTGTGATGATTTGAATAATCTTTGACAAATAGTGATTTCTATTTATGTAAATATATCTCCTTATCTTTGTTTACGAGATGTGCTCTTTCATTCTTTTTATCATAACTATGATTACCATACTCATGGCCAAATAGATGTTAGGATTGCTTGTGGTATGACAGATCATGAATTAATGTAATTATTATTTTGTTGTTTATTGAATTTTTATTTTCTTTATTCTTTGTAACTGGATGAATACTATAGGAAAAAGTCTATATTTTTGTATAGACATCCTCTTTTATGGAATGAGGAACATGCGATAAAATCCATATTAAAGGCTCATCTACTATGTTAGAGACTGCCCATGAGTGATAAATGCTTAGACATAGGTAAACTACCTTTGAGTACTTGGGAACACAGAATTCCAAAGAGTTCAAGCTTATAGTCCGTGATTGATTATGAACAAATGAAGAGCAGCTATAATAGACCAAGTGTGGTAGCTAGATTTTTAAAGAATTATTTAGAGCATAATCAGGCAGTTGATCAGGTGAAGTAAAATTTATATATGACTTAATCAGTAACATGATTTTGAAAATTTTTCAATAGGTTTATTAGGTGAGGTAAATTTTTTCCACATAATTTTCTCTTTATAGGAAAAAGGAAGAGTTGGTTGTTCGCTCATGCAGCTATGGTCAAAAAATATAGAAGAGATATATGATTACTTACTGGATGTATTCCCATTGTTATACACAATCATTTTTTACAGCTTTGGAAAACAAAGTTATTATAGGTATTAGATACTCTTTTAAAGTACAACTATTTCATTTGGTCTTCTGAATGATAAATATTGAAAGAATAATGAACTTTGTAATTTTATCTTCGCAAGCGTACGGTGTTTTCTGATCACCCTCTCGAGACATTTATTTTTGAATGTCTTTCTATCTACCCGTAACATTCTTCTGTTTTTGAGGTATGTAGTATATACTTACTCAGATACTCTTTGTTTTATTATTGAATGATTTTCGTCTAAATTAGGTTTAAAATTTGAGGTTTTGCCTTTGTTTTAGGAAGGAGGATTTGCTCATGGACAAGAGAAATTTATAATTTTGCAGAAAGAAATGCCAAACTTCTGATTTTGTTGGTTAAGATAACTGATTTTAAGATTTTGTTTTTTTTTTTTTTGTTTAGATGTGTTAAGCATGTCCTACTTGGGTTGTGATAGTATGCCATGAAGTGGAAGAACATAGAGCCGGTTGCTGGAGGTAACTGTTTTTCTTTTGTTCCAGTCACCCTTTGGGGTTCTTATACTGGTTGTTCAATTCATCAATTGTTAGTCATTTATAGTATATAATATGGTCAATCTTAATAATATCTTAAGGCAGAATGCACAAGCACATTTTAGCTAATCAAGCTTAAATAACCTTTACAAGATGTCAATAATTACATCACTCAAATACGCAGCTATATGGTTAAAAATTTCAAATTCTAATTATTTTGAAGAAAAAACAGAGAATACCACACAAGATAAATCCATTTCCAAATTCCAACCCAACAAACAAATACTACTGAAATTTCTAGAGAAGTTAATTTATAATTGTTATTTCATAAATACTAGAATCCAGAAACAAAACAAATCTTAATATAGTGGTATACCATTAACAAACATTCAAAATTCAGCAGTAGATCAACCATTTTATGAAGTGACGGAACCAAAAATTTTGTAGATTAAGGTTCTCAACTTAATATCAACTATTAATTCAACCATTACCCTCATTAATTCAATTATTATATATTATTAGTTACGAGTCATTTTTTGAATAGAGCAATACTAGGCTAAAAATCAATTTTATCCCTATAAGTGAAAGATTCATATTATAAGAAAAAAATCAAATTGAAAAATTAAATAATACAAATAGGGGAAAATTAATTTAAAATTTAAATTTATAATAGTTATCTTACCAAAGATTACACTTAATTGAATTATGGATCCCACATTACATTTTACGTGTCCATATTTCACAAGGGATTTAAATTAAATTTAATTAAAAGAAAAACTAAAAAAAATTGTTCATGCATCAAAACCTGCCCACATAGCATTCCCTTAAGGTTTTGAAGTGGGTTTAATTTTGGGAAAGTTACACATATAACTTAAATAACAAACAAATTTATAAAATTACGGTTCTTTTTATAAAGTTACAAAAATACGATTTTGTTAAAAAAGTTTACAAATATATGTCGTTTGAAATTTATGCTTTATTCTTTATTTCCAAGCATCTTTGCATTTTCTTTCTCAAACCAAGAAGTAAAATGAAGACTCAAGAACTACCAGTAGAAATTGATTATAGATCTAAAAGCAAAGCAAATAGCTTAAACCCAAGATGTTTATGGGTCTCTTGCTGAAACAACTCAATCACCTAAGCTAACCATTTCACCAAATAAATTTTTGAAAAGCTTGCAATAAATTAATTTTGTGATTTCTGATTTTTAACCACAATTATGTGTTTTAGGAATGTTGGTTTTGATCCTTCAAGAATTCAAGTTCATCCATATAGCAATTTTCTTTTTTTTTCCCCTCACTGATAAGGTTTCTCCTCTTGCTTTAGACATTAGCCATTGGTTTTCTTATTAAAATATAGACTAAACTCAACTTTTCCCCTCACTGATAAGGTTTCTCCTCTTGCTTCGGTGCTCGGACATTAGCCATTGGTTTTCTTGTTAAAATATAGAATAAACTCAACTTTCTAATCTCTATCTTTCTTTCTGTGCTTTAGAATATTTGAAATATGTTTTGTATTGTAGGGGAAGGATTAAGAGTTCCAAGTAATATGAGCATACTCCATTGGCAAGTGTTAAAAAGAAAGCAGTATACATATATATATTTATATACATGAAGGCTTAATACATCAATTGCCCATTGTACTTGGGCATTTTTATCATTTTGCCCCCTCAACTCTTCTAGTAATCATGTAGCTTCTTATAATTAATTTTTTCCTTATCTATTTGCCCCTTCTTTTAACAAAATCAGATAATTTAAAGCGTGTGTTTGTCAAATGCGCTGATAGTGCAACCAACTAGATACCATGTAAGAAAAAAAAACACGTCAGAAATACTTAAAAATTTTCCCAGGTCATTCTCAGAACTTGATTTTCCCCAAAATCAAACTTCTACCCTAAATTCCTCAATCAAATTTATCCAAACTTTAAATCTTTTACCCAAACTAATTTCGTGTTTACTTTTATTATCATTTTCAAAAATGAAAGTAGAAATTATTTTCGAAAGCGATTTCAGTTTTTGAATTTGAAAATCAAACTCTCAATTGAACAATCACTCAGTCCAAAGTAGATGAAGTAGGCAAATCTTATTATATCTTCTTGAGTTGGCTAACAAAATTCGGGTCGTTTTGGATGGTGGTGGAGGTGGTGGTTACTGCAAAGAGTTTCTGCTTCTCGTAATAATGCAAAGTTAGCTTTTCAAAAATCTTTGTTGACAAAGACTATGAAATCAAATGCTCAGAAAAAAAAAAAAAGGTTTGATTTCTAAGATTTTTTTTTTTGTTATTTGGCCCCAAAATCGATTGAAACCTTCAAATTCTATTCCACAAATTCAGTTTCAACCTACTTAATCTTCAATTTCAAGTGCCATTGTGAAAATCTGTCCATCATAAACAAAACCCAATTTAAATTTTGATCTTTTTCTTCATTATCTGCTACACATGCCTCATATTCTCAAGTTTTTTGAGTTTAAATACATAAACGGCAACCATGTGGGTGTTGACATTAATAGCTTTAAATCTAATGCATTTGTTGTTGCTACTTATTACCCAGATGAAAATACTTCTATAAAATAGGATATAAATCCCAAAGGTGGAAACTTTGTCATTTCCTCTAGATCTCTCCTTTTCTTCTTCAACGGGTTTGGTGATTGCCTGGAGATTGACAAACAGTGATGATATTGGCTTTGTGATATTTTTATTTATTTTTTTCAAATTTTTTATTTAATTAAATTTATTTATAATTATTATTTTATTTATAAAGTTATAAATAAAATTGTAGTTTAAAATTTTTAATTAAATTTTAACTTGTCTTTTTAATTTGAAATTTTTAAGGGGTTAGAGAAAATTAAATGAAAAATAATTAAATTAATTTTATAAGTAATTCTATATAATATTATAAAATAAATTTAAATATAGTTAATTTCTAATAAATAATATATAAATAATTTTAGAATTTAAGACAATAGTAAAAAAAGCAATTAAAACTTTAAAGGAATAAATTTAAAATTTAGTATTAAAAATTGAAATTTAATAAAAAAAAGAATAAAAAATTAATGGAAATAAGAAATTCTACGCGCTTCAGCGAGTGCAAAATCACTTTCTATGCCACATCAGCAAGGAAGGGGCAATTGATTATGCAAAAAATAAAGTTTAAGAGACTATATAGTTAATCAAAAACTATAAGAGGCAAAGTGACAAATCACGCATGTCAAGTACAAGGGGCTATAAATCTATTAAGTCGATATAGAAAAAGCTTTACAATGTAAAATATAATTATATAATGCAAAATAAATATGAAAAACAATGCAAACATAATATAAAAATGTAAAATAAACCAAATATACACCAAAATTAAATCAAAAGCAACCAAATTACATAATCCAAACAAAAAACTCATAAAACCAAAAAAAAATTATTGATGTAATAAATCTTATTTAATCAATAATTTTGTATCATCAACTGTTTTAATATTTTTATAGTCAAATTTTAAAATCAGAAACTCTTAAGAAATGCTATTATATTATAATTATATTATTAAATATTGCATGTATATAGTATACATTATATATATTTTAGGTATCTAAAACTATTTTATAAGTGAATGTATGAGTAAATGCTATACATTACATATATTTTAGGTATCTAAAAGTATTTTATATATAAAGATTACCAATTTAAAGATACTACAATTGTGTATTCTTGGGAAATGGTATACATTAAGTATATTTTTGGTATGTCTCTCTTGATTTTTTGTTAGTATGATTGGCCATTGATTCATTTAATGAATAATTATCTTTCCCTTTTTTAAAAATAGTATATTTTTTATATTTGTAATTATTTTATATGTATAGATTGCAACTTAAAAAAATCTAAAATAATATATGTTAAGTATATTCTTAGCATCTGCATTTATTTTATATATACAGATTGCAAACTTAAAAAAACTAAATTTCAACTTTCAAGAAATAGTATATCTTAAATATGTTTTTCCTATTAGCAATTGTTTCAAATATATGAATTATAAATTGAAAAATCTAAAAATGTCAAGAAAATAGTATATAGAAAATATATTTTTGGTACGGAAATGGTATATGTTGAATATATTTTAGGTATGTGAAACTATTTTATATATAATATACATATGGAAAACTTAAAAAAAAAAACTAAAAGTATCCTACGCTAAATAAATAGTATATGTTAAGTATATTTTTGATATCTACAATTATTTTATATATATATATATATTGCAAACTTAAAAAAACTAAATTTCAACTCTCAAATATCTTAAACATATTTTTCGTATTAGCAATTGTTTTACATATATGAATCGCAAATTAAAAATTCTAAAAATGTCAAGTATGAAGGAATAGTATATATTAAATATTTTGGAAAGAAAATGGTATATGTTGAGTATATTTTAGGTATTTAAAACTATTATATATATATATAGAAAACTTGAAAAATCTAAAAATATCAACTCTCAGAAATTGATACACATTAAGAATATTTTTAGTATTCATAATTATTTAATTACTTAAATTATATATACGCTTACAACTATGTGTTGTATAATTGTGTTAAAAACTTATATATTGTTAATCATAAATTTAAGAAATTGTTTCAAATTGATATCCAATTGTGGAGAAGATAGATTTGAGGTATAATGAGGGCATAAATTTATCAATATCATAAAGAAACATACAACAATATCCATGGCCTATATATATATGTATATTCAGAGAACTTGATTCAAAATAATAGCCAAAGAGTCTTGAGGCGGCTAAAGACCAGAAATGGGCAAGACTATTCTAATGGCATGGATTTCAACTTCAAGAAACTCTAAAATGCCATGGATATATAAAATGAAACCATAAGCATTCCAAAGAATACCATTAATGCATGACAATTCAGCAATGCCAAAGGATGAACCATGAAATCAAAACAATATGTATATATTTGTATAAAAATTATCATCTAAGTAGGAAAGATAAAAGAAAAATAGAAGAAAAAACCAAACTCAAAACCCCAAACAAAAACATTTCCATAAAACAAGAAAAAAAAATGTTAAAAACTGCACATATTAATTACTTATTAATTTTATCAAACAGATAATGTGCATTAGCATACGAAAAAACAAAACAAAAAAGTTTCAAAAATACTTGACAATGAAAAACAACACATACAAAATAAAGAAACATACTAAAAAACTAACAATAAAAATTACCTTATATACATCATGTTCTTTAATGGTCATTTTTAAACTCTGTATATTTTCATTAAAATTTAAATTTCTAAGAATTTGAAAAGTTGATTTAGGAAGTGAAGAATAATTGTAACGATTATCAACCATAATACATCCAAAAATTTAAAAGAGAAAGACAACATACCAAAAAATAATAAAGAACAATTATAAAACTTAATTTCAAAAAAAAAACAGAGGAGGAGCTTTAAACCAGAAAACAAGCAAAATGGATAGAATAGAAAGCCAGAGAACTACGAATAATGACAACAAAACTTGATTCTGAGAAAAAAAAAATCAAACAAGCAGAATAGGTAGAACAAAAAAGCCATGAATAAAGTCAAATAACGAATTTTAAACAACAAATTAAGGCAAATAACATCAAAAAATAAAAAACATATAAAAGAAATATTTTAAACAAAACATCGTAAAATTGTAAATAGAAAACATAAAAATATAAAAAAGAAATAACAACACTATAAATGTAATTTTTAGGTAAAATATTATATTGAATGTAATTTCCTCTCTAATTCTTGCCCATAATAAGATTAAAATGGGGACAATTACAAAAATAACTTAAAAACAAAATAAATTTACAAATTTACGGCGACGTGAAATAAGTACCAAAAGTACTATTTTATTCTCTAAAAGTTAGAATTTTACGGTGTAAAACATGTCTCTAATCTTCAACAAAAACTCTAACAGATCTCTTCGACAAGCAATCGAAAGCAAAAATTTTAATTTCAAATTCGATTTTGAAGATAAAATTGACCATCAAAGAGACAAAATCGAAAGCAAACAAGTTTGTTTTCGTTCTACCAAAATCTATTTCTATTTTCTGTTAAAGTAACATTGAATCTGTTTGCTTTCTTCAGTTGCGTGTTTTTTTTCTTCTATTTGTATTCTACCTTTTGTTTATTTTTCGTTAAAGTAAAAAATAAAAATTAGTTGTCGCAATTCAATAAGATTTTGCTTGTTTTCAATTGATTTTCAAATCTGACTTCCAAAAAACCAAAGATAAATCAAAACCCATAAGTTTGTGAATATTTTCTGCAAGAACGAATGAAGAAAAAATTTGAGAAACAATGAATCTGCATTTGCAAACAATACTCTTATTTTGTTGTCTTGTTGATTGTTCTACGTTCTAATCCTACTTTGTATTATGTGGCTATGTGTAAATGACCGGAATATTAGAATAATTTATACTGAATATACACAGGGTTTTTTTTTACAGAAAAATCTTTCGCATCATGGCATGATTAAGTTTTACTTTACTCCGTCATGCTAAATTATTCTGGGGATTGCGGAATAATGATTTCTGGACTCAAATCTCTGTGTAAGCTTTAAGGGTTTATTTTGACTTCTAAGGTTTAACATTTCAATCAATGCATGCAGTGGATTTATTTGCATGCTTGTTAATATTGATTGTCTGAGCTAGTCAAATAAGTTATTGTTAGTCTTATAGGATTGAAATTCAGTATGTTTCGAAGCCTGCAGTTTGTTGTATTTTGTTTTTTGCTTGGCACCCTTTCAGAAGATGAAGCTGCAGATGGCAATTAGTCATATCGGAGCATAGATTACTCGACAGTTGTGAAAGGTAAAACATTGCACATCAACTCTCTTATTTTAGTGACAAAAAGTCCATTTTTTTTACTATTTTTCTACAAGCATGATTATCCTGAAAACTTAATTAAAACTTAAATTTTACTAACCAAATAAAAAAAGGGGGAGTTTTGACAAAAAAAAAAGCCTGAAAAAATAAAAAAAAATTATTATATTTTCAAAATATATTTAGATTTACAAAAATTTATAATTAGTTTAATAATTTATCAAATTTATATAATTTATTATAAGTTTATTATTGGCTTATTATGAGTTTATTATGAATTTATTATGAGTTTATTATAAAATGATTGAAATACTCTTGATAAAAATAAAAAAAAAATCTACAAAAGATAATGGAGGCGTGATTTTCCCTAAAAATTATGCTTCAGTGCCATACCCACTAAAAGCCTCACTTATTTTATCTGTGCTTTTTTGATAAGTTGCATCGTTTATAAAGAGAAATAATAGATATTGTAACACCCCTATACCCCGTATACGTACACAGCATGCTAATACGATTGTAATATACGTATACTGAATATAGAGTTGCCACTGTTTACTAAACAAACGACTCATCCCTTTTCAAAAACATGAACAAACTTAAAACATTTAAAAGAAACTATAAACACAAAAGATAAAGTGTTTATTTAAAAGCAGCGGAAAATATAATAATTATTTACAAATACTTATACATCAAAACTCAAGTTTTACAAAACATAAAATATATACATGTGTGGCAGTATGTCTTTGATCTTTAAGCTCCACTATCAACCCCTCGAAATCTAGACTCTACTCGGTCTAGAGGAGCTCTCTGGTTCTTCTCTGTCACCTGCGCGATGAATCACAATCGCGTTAAGCCAACGGCTTAGTGGTACAAACTATAATAATATTATACTTTAATGAAATGCAAATGTCATAATCTCAAACATATAAACAATTCTCAAGAATCTCATTCTTCATTTATTTCATCATTCATAAATCACATTGAAAACAAAGACAAACTTGGGTCCAAAAGACACTAATATGTTATTCAAAGTTCAAAGTTACTGCTTTGGTCTATAATCACAATTATCAAGCCCGTAGGCAATATATATTTATCTCTATCCATGGATAGGGTAACAGACCCAGTCTCTTGGACCTCAACCCGCTAAACTCAAGGAGATCCTCAACCCGGCTAGACTGTTACCTGTAACAGACCCAGTCTCTTGGACCTCAACCCGGATAAACCCAAGGAAATCCTCAACCCGGCTAGACTGTTACTTTAATTCACATTTCACATTATTCAACTGGAATCGGCTTACGATCGGGTCTTTTCACCTATCCAGTACTATATAGGCATGCCGCCAAACCCAAAACTCTGAAGGTTGAATAACACATTAGACACATAATCTTTTCATTTATATCTTTATACATTTCTTTCTCATCATTATAGCCAACAACCATGGCTTCATATCTCATAATCAAAATAGGCAACCATGCCTCAATCATCTCATTTCACATTAAATCAATTGATCATTCAAGTATACATAACCAATTGCATTAACATACCTTTCATATTTCATCAAATGTTTTAACCCTGTAATCAATTGCTTAGCATATGTATAATCAAATATGTTAAGTATCAAATCATGTGAATGTATGCAACAATGTAGTTTGTACTTACCTTAGGAACAACTCACACCAATCACCAACCTTTCTCTTTTAAGAATTCTTCACCACCTAGGTTAGGACAATTCAACCTCTTCAATACCTAAACCAAAGGTGAATAATACATACTCACTTAGAGATACACATGAGATAATAAGACTAAGAACCAACCAAGGCAACCCTAAACATGACACGTTCAACAACACGGGCGTGTCCCTGACCGTGCCCTAAACTCATAACACAGAAGCTTTGACATGCTCAGAACCATGGGCGTGTCACTGAACGTGTAATACATTCTGTTTCACAGAAACATTGACACGTCCAACAACATGGGCGTGTTCATGGCCGTGTCAATTCCTCACCAACACAGTAGCTATGACACGCTCAGTGACATGGGCGTGTCACTGGACGTGTCAATACTACAACTACACAGAAGCTGTGACACGCTCAGTGACATGGGCGTGTCACCGCTCGTGTCACCCATCCAAGAACACAGAACCATCGACATGCCCAAAGACTTGGCCGTGCTCATGGGCGTGTCAAGCCAAAAATTCAGATTCCGGCAACATCAACAACACAACCAACAAATTACTTCCTTTCACCAAAATCCACTTCAAACAAACTTAGCTCAACATACCCAAGAACAATAACAAACTTGCAAAAACACCAAAACAACTAAAAAAATATACATCCAACACAAATCAAAATCATCACCACAAACCCAAAACACAACAACAATACTTTCACTTCCAACAACTTACTCTTTCCTTTAATCCAACCCCAAAATCCAAAATCACTTGAACCAAACACTCTTAAACACATCTTAATCAAACATAATCACATACCATCAATAATCAACCAACAAACTCAAACACATCTTAAAAGAAAATTAAGGGATCAAGAGAAAACTTACCAAGGATGAAGAAACTCTTAAATTTCCAACTTGATCACTTGAAAACTTCCTTAGACCTTGAGTTAGAAGATCAAATCTCTTTCTTGCTCTCTTGATTCTTTGCTAGCAGGCCAAAAGAAGAGAAAAAAGGAAAGAAAAGAAAATGAGAGCAAGTGGTCCACGAAGAAGAAAGAAGGAAAGAAGAAACAAAGTCAAATCTCAACCACTCTCTCCTCAAAATCCTCTCCTCCAAGCATTTATATTAAAAATATTCCAAATATCTCATTCCACTCACTTAATTTTCCATTTCCATTAATTAACTTAATTAATTAAAATCATTAACTAATCATCTTTGACCTCCACTAACTTGACTTGTATATGTTGTGTATATTGCTATATATACAACATATACACTCTCTCTTCACTTCCTTTTTCTTTCCAATTACACAAATACATAAAATCCAATTAAAACAACAATTATACCCAAAACTTCTAGGGCACATTTTGGGATATTACAGATATGGTATATGATAATTTTCTGATTTGCGTAATTAAATTGGTGAATAAATTAATATATTATTTAAATTAGTATATTACTATTTTTCATACTAACTAGTATATGAAAAGTATATTGTAAGTATATACAACTAATATTCTATATTTATTACAAATCTTGAAAAAAATAAAAATATCAAATCTCAAAAAGGTATATGTTAAATATATTTTAGATATATCTAAATCATTTGATTGCATTTGGAAATAAAAATTAACTAGTAATCATATATGCATATAAATAAATAGTACATGAAAGATATATTTTAGATATACACACCTATTATTCAATATACAGAGTGCAAATCTTGAAAATAAAAAAAAAATTCAAATTCTAGAAATGATATATGTTAAGTATATTTAAGGTATATATTTAAATCACTTGGTTGCTTTGCTTTCAAAAATAAAAAGTAATTGGTAATGGTATATATATATAAACAAATTATTTATAAATCGTATATTTCAGGTATTGCAACTGATATTCTATATATGAGGTTCAAATCATAAAAAAATAAAAATATCAAATCTCAAAAAGAGTATATGTTAAATATATTTAGGTATATCAAAATCACTTGGTTGCTTTTAGAAATAAAAATTAACTTATAATTAATGTTATATGTATATAAACAAATGGTATATGAATATTTTAGATATGTACAACTATAATATTCTATATGGAGTGCAAATCTTGAACAAAAATAAAAATGTCAAATCTATACATTAGGTTTATTTTAGTTATATTTAAGTCAATCGATTATTTTTTAAAATAAAAAGTAGTTGGTAATGGTATATATATAAACAAATGGTATTTGAAAGGTATATTTTAAGTATATACAATTGATATTCTATAGTATATATGGAATGGAAATCTTGGAAAAAAAATGCTAAATCCTAGAAAGGATATATGTTAATTATATTTTAGCTATATTTAAATCATTTGGTAGTTTTAGAAATAAAAGATAACAGGTAATAGTATATATACATAAACAAATGATATTTGAAACTTATATTTTAAGCATCTACAAACTAATATCCTATATATGGAGTGCAAACCTTAAAAATATTTTTTCCTACTAATATTCTATGAACCTTAAAAAAATGTGAATAAAATTTACATAAAAGACATGTCACTGACTGGTTATTACACATCTCTGGGTATAAGAAATAAGGTTGAGTTCAATTGTGGATTAATAGTGAAATAACCATGTTGTAAAGAAGACAAATAAGGCATCCTTTATTACATTGTGCTAATATGCAAAGAAAACAATTTGGGAAAAGCACACTAAGAAAATCCGGTTCTAGTCTCTATATAATGGAAGAATAGCAAATCTAAAAAAGTCCAAAGGGAAAGAAGAATTATAAGAGAGAGAGTTAATTTGGAACTCCCAATCCAAAATATATACAAAATAATATCCTCTGTGTTCATTGAATAGGCACTGAAAAATTCAATATTTGCTCTTTAGTTGAAATTCACTGTCTTTCACTTATTTGAATTGAAACTAGACAAATTATACCAATTTAAATTAAAGTGCCTCAATAATTAAAAAACAAACATATATTAGTGAATACAGTGAAATCTCAAAACGAACTAGCAATTAGAAAAAGAAAGGCACTAACAGCTTAAGAGTGAAGTTCACCTGTGAAGTAGATCGAGAGACTGCTTTGGGCTGTGTTTAGAGAAAAAGAAAAGAAATGCAAGTCATGATTACCTTGGGCTCTGATCAGCGACACCAGCAAGGGCTTGGAAAAGCCACAGATCGCGATGAAGTGGGTCTGGGTAGACAGTAATCTTGAGTTAATCTTCACTCACTTTTGATAGTCCCTTTGTACCTGACTTTAATCCCTATTTCATTTCAAAAATTGAAAATCAGATTTCTAAATATATGCAAAAACATAGAGAGAGCAGGGAGGAGGAAAAGGACCAAAGAGCTAGCCAACAGTGATGGAGACGCTGGTGATGGTGGCATTTGGCAAAATGGCAGTAATCAAGAAAGTTATCAACGATGGAAGAACAAATACACCGTATGAAAGGGAAAAAAAATGATGAACCGTAAAAATGTAAAAATAATAACGTAAAAATGTATAAAATAAACAGGAGCCGCATAAATGTAATTTAGAGAAAAAAATATAGTATTTCATGTAATTGGAGAGGATGGTGGACTGCTACCTCACATACTAGAAGCCAATCAAAGGCTAGTTGGTGGAACCAAGCAGAGGCCTCTGCTCCCCGCCGCCCCACCCAATCCCTGCTTGATTCCGCCATAGACACATGCACAGGTTGTTTCAAGAGATTAGCTTTAAGTACATTGATCTAACTTTTTCAAGTAAACTACAATAGCATTATCACAATCAAAAAGAAGATAAAAAACACAGAAGCAGAGGGGTAAAAGAACTCACAACAGAAATGATGGTGAGCAGCTGGCTGGAGCGGCAATGGTGAGGGTGAGAAGAAGATGATGGTCAGTAGCCAGTTTGCGATGCAGACAATGAGGATCGGCGAGCATACATAAATATTTATTATTATTAAAACTTTTTGCTATAAATTTTTTTTATTTAATCTGCCATAAAAGAACAGATTAAAATAAGCAGCCAGTTTTAAGAATAAACGTGTAACGAAGCAAAAACAAGTGACACACAACACCTGTGCAACCTCCAGATATTTGAGCAACCAAGAGAGAGAAACAAAACATATGCTGATCCCAGGCATTAAATGAAAGCAAAAACGCTTGGATCGAGACTTTCAGCAAAAAAAGCACATTTTTTCTCCATTGAAATATTCCTAATTTTACCATCTCTTTTGTCTTCAATCTCAGTTTAGTATTCAGTTTACCGTTCCACATGTTTCTACATGCTGTAAAGTTAAATATACATTTTAGTTGTGTCTCGAGCCATGCAGAAACTCAGAATCCTAGAAAGCTTAGCTAGCTCATTTCATATATATATATATATATATTAAACAAATGGGTTCGTTCTTCACATGTATGATCTTTATCAGAATCAGACTATGCCTTTGATGTTTTTGCTAAAATCATGCAAGAAAAGGACCATAATGCTTTGGTTAAGTTGACTGACAAGTTTTTGAGTTTATCTTTTATGTAGAAGAGTCAAAAGCCTCACTGGTTTGTCACTTTATTCATTATAATATTATATGCAATCAAATTGCTTTAAACCACTTAAGCAAGAAATTCTCTTCCTTTTGCTGTGTTTTGATTGCCCATTTGGCTATTTTATATATAGAGAGACTAATTTATGTTAAAAAAAATTGAGAATGTGAAGGTTTTACTGAGGCTGGCAACAATTAATACCCGTCTTTTCAACTTTTTAAAGGCATTACCCCAACCCCATCCCATTGGAAACCTTTTTTTATTTTGTATTTGGGGCTTTTTCATTCTTCTTCCCCTCGCTGCAATTTCATGAAGCTGGGAAACCCTTTTTTCACATTTTTATTTCATATGTAAAATACGTCTTTAAAAATAATTCCGCTGAATTAAAATTATATCTATCAAAATTTTATTGATTATAGTAACAATTAAAGTTTTATATAAATAAATTTTAAATTATTTATGAATCATATAAAAAAATAACTAAAAACATTCCTTGTAACATTTAACTATCAAGATGGCTGGACAATGGCAAAATATATTTTATCCGTTCCATTTTAAATCATGTAAATAAAAAATTTGTTCCACTAAAATTTCAAATTTATTCTTATTAGACAAGGTTAATAATGAATAAGAAGAGAATAGTTGAAAAGAATAATTAAATAAAATTTTATAAATTTTATAATCATTAATAATTATTTTAAATTATTTTAATATATATGTAATTATTTTTAAAATTATACTTAAAATTGAATAGAGTAAATATATATTAATTAAAGACAAATGAAATATTTAACTATATTTTCTATATCCAAAAATCTATATATAAACCAAAGCAATTGTCATCGGTGCCCTATTATGCCAGATAGCATGGTACTATTAATATTAAATATTTTAATTTAATATTTTAAAAAAATTAATTTATATTATTAAATAATTATCAATTATTATTAATATTAAATAGATTTTAATTCAATCATTGGAATATTTATGAAGGGCTAAACCAATTTAGACCGAAATAAAAATTCGATCGGTTCAGTTAATTAACTGACCGAATTAGTTGATTAATTAAATTGAAATATAAGAAAATAATTAACCAAACCGATCGAATTTTTATTTCGGTCTATTCAGTTAATTAATCAAACCAAATTGGTCGGTTCAGTTAATTAACCAAACCGACTAATTTTTTTAATTATATAATAAAATTATATTTATAAAAAATTGGTATAATTAAATAACTAAATAAAGTTTATTATAAAATAAACAAAATATAATTTTATTTTGTTATAAAAATTTATATAATTAAAGAATTAAATAAATAATAAAAAATAACAAAAAAATTAAAAAAATCAGTTAATCGATTAATCGACCGAACCGAATCGATTAATCATTATCTGAAATAAAAACTGAAATATTTTAAATTCTTCAATCGAATCGACCGAATTAAACTATTAGTCAATTAATTGAATCAAATTTTTAATCGATAACTAAAAATTTAAACGATTAATTAAATTGCGTTCACCTCAAAAGTTAGCTCCTTTAGTGTCGCACACAATGAGTGGGCCTATGCGAGAGCCATAGATACATACATACATACATGCATATTTTAGTCCGAAATACGTACAGACATATTAATTAAGCAAGGTGAGGAAGAAATAGATTTTATTTCGCGAAGGGTATGGTCGTTATTTGTTAAATTTGATGAAAAATTTTGCAAAAAAATCTAAAGGATTTGAATATTTAGAGGTCTTACCGTGTTTGTAAAAAAATTAAGATTCATTAGTAAATAGTAATTTGTCATAATTACTTTAAAAAAAATTTGTCATAATTACTAAAATTTTATTATCCATATTAATTTATTTATAAAATAATAATTTGCATATTGTTGGTTGAAGTTTAGATTTCTTCACTCATATAATATTTATTTCAGTAATATATAATTTACGTAATGACTTTTATTGCACTGTGTTTTATAGGTAATTAATATTGAAATAATGATGGTCAGCGGCGGAATGACCATGGGATCGTGGGGTCACACGACCCCCCCTCACCGGCAGCCAGACGTAGAGGATTGATAGTTGCCGGCTCTTGCGTGGAAATTCAGCCCCCGCTGAGTTTCAGAGGAAATTGCAGCGAGGGGTAGACGAACTCCTCGCTACAATTTCTATTTTTTTTATAAATAAGTCCCTGGCGAAACGGCGCCGTTTCGCCAGGGGTTTAATAAAAAAAAATAAACTGGCCCAAGCGAAACGACACCGTTTCGCTTGGGCCGGTTCAAAAAAAATAAAGGGCTGTGTTTCCTTCTTTCTTCTTCTTCATTCACTGCCTCTCTTAAATCCCTCTCCCCAACCCACTGCCAGCAGCACCACACCCACTGCACCGGCCGCCCGCAGCAGCAGCAAGCCGCCCCCACCAGCAGGTATTTTTTATTTTGTCTAATTTTTTTTATAATTTTTTTTATTTTTGTCAATTTTTTTTGTCTAATTTTTTTAATATTTTTTAATGAAATATTAATTTTGTGTGTTGTTTAATTGTTGTAATGTGATTTGTGATTTTTTTATTTAATTAGATTGATGTTTATTTTTGTGTATTTTTAATTTTATTTATTAATTAGATTTATTAAAAATTATATATAATTTATTTAATAATTGTTGATTTTTTATTTGATTTAATTTATGTAATTTGAGAGTTTTTTTTAGAAATATTTAATAAGATTAGATTAATTAAAATTTATTATTGTAATTTGATTATTTTGTTTTATTTAATTGTTGATTATTTAATTTTGGTTTGTTTTGATTTTAATATTGTAATTTGAGATTTTATTAGAAATATATAATAGAATAAAAATAATTAAAAATGATATATAGTTTATTTATTGATTATTTATTATTTATTTTATTTGATTTTAATATTGTAATTTGAGATTTTATTAGAAATATATAATAGAATAAAAATAATTAAAAATGATATATAGTTTATTTATTGATTATTTAATTTTGGTTTTATTTGATTTAATTAATGTAATTTGAGATTTGTTTTAGAAATATATAATAGGATAAAATTTATTAAAAATTATATATATTTTATTTATTGATTATTTAATTTTAATTTTATTTTATTTTAATATTGTAATTTGAGATTTTATTAGAAATCTATAATAGAAAAAAAATAATTAAAAATGATATATAGTTTATTTATTGATTATTTAATTTTGGTTTTATTTGATTTAATTAATGTAATTTGAGATTTGTTTTAGAAATATATAATAGGATAAAATTTATTAAAAATTATATATATATTTATTTATTGATTATTTAATTTTAATTTTATTTGATTTTATTATTGCAATTTGAGATTTCTTTAGAAATTTGATTTAATATATACTGATTATATATTATAACAAAAATGGATAAATTTTTAATCAAGACAAAGAGAGTGCGGCGGAATGAATGTGGTGAATCTTCAAATATTCTCAAACCAATTTCAACATCAAGTAGTCACGCAATTGGCGAAGAAACTAGCAATAAAAAAGGACGTCAAGAGTTAAATTTAGATAATATTATTAGCGATCCCGCATTGCATAAACCCATTGACGAGTTTGATGTTGGGATTAGAGATGATGTTAGGAGACACTATGTGATTAAAGGACCTTGTCAACCAATTGGGCATAATTTTCCACAAACAAATTTTTCAAAAATTATGAGAAGTTTTAGAGATCACTGGTTCTCTAAATATAAGTGGTTGGAATATAGTATTAGTAAAGATGCGGAATTTTATTTTTGGTGTTATCTTTTTAGATCAAATAGAGGCTCCAAGCATGGGGATAATGTCTTCACAGATATTGGATTTCACAATTGAAAAAAAGCAATGGAGAGGTTTAATGAACATGTTGGGGTCCAAATAGTCCACACAATTATGCTAGAATGCAATATGTTGGTTTTAAAAACCAGAGACAAAGCGTGTCTCATGTCTTATCTTCTCATAGTCATGAGATTGAGATTACTTACCGCACTCGTTTGACCGCTATTGTTGATTGCATTCGTTTTCTTCTAGTTCAAGGGTTGGCTTTTCGCGGGCATGATGAGTCAGTGAATTCAACAAATCGGGGTAATTTTCTTTCACTTCTTAGTTGGTACAGCGAACGCAGTGTTGATGTTGGGAATGCAGTTAACTCAAATGCTCCTGGTAATAATCAACTCACTTCTCCATTAATCCAGAAGCAAATAGTTAATGCTTGTGCTTTGGAGACGACACAAGCCATTGTTAATGATATTGGAGATGACTTCTACTCCTTATTAATTGATGAGGCTCGTGATAATTCAGTAAAGGAGCAAATGGCTGTGGTATTGAGATATGTTAAAAAATTGGGACAAGTGGTTGAGCGATTAATTGGAGTAGTACACGTGAGTGATATATCTGCTTTGTCTTTGAAAAGTGCACTTGATGATTTCTTGGCAAAACATGGGTTATCAATAAGCAGAGTTAGAGGTCAGGGTTATGATGGAGCTTCCAATATGCGAGGTGAATTCAACGGGTTAAAAACTCTCATTTTAAATGAAAATCCTTCGGCAAGGTACATTCATTGTTTCGCTCATCAGCTCCAATTAGTACTTGTTGCAACAGCAAGGAGCAATAGATTTGTAAGTAAATTTTTTGATTATGTTGCAATGATTGCAAACATTGTTGGAGTTTCATGTAAAAGGAGGGATGCTCTCCATCAAAAACAACATGATGAAGTAGTTCAGCGTCTAGAAAGTGGTGATATTCAAGCTGGAAGAGGCTTGCATCAAGATACAAATTTAGCTCGACCTGGTGACACGCGATGAGGTTCTCATTATAAAACAATTATGCGTCTTCTCTCAATGTGGTCTCCTGTGAAAGAGGTTCTTGAGAATATTTTTGAGGATGGTTCTGATCTGAGAAATCGAGGGGCAGTTGTGGGCTTGCTTGATAAAATGGAAAGTTATGAATTTATTTTCATTGCTTTCTTGATGAGAAAACTTTTAGGAATGACAAATGATTTATCTCAAGCCTTACAAAGAAATGATCAAAATATTGTTAATGTAATTCATTTAATTGCAACTGTTAAACAAGCATTGCAAAGCTTCAGGGAGGATGGATGGAATAAATTACTGGACGTTGTTAATGATTTTTGTATAGATCATGATATCGCAGTGCCTAATATGGAAGATAATGCAAATTATCTAAGATCTAAGCGTGTTGGTACTCCAATTACTTATTACCACCACTTTCGAGTAGAAATATTTTGTCAGGTACTATTTTATTAATTAATAATATATTTAACTTTTTATTATGCTATTACCTAATATTATTTCATCCAAATTTCAGGTTATTGATTTCATTGCTCAAGAAATGGAAAATCGCTTTACAGAATCAAGTACGGAATTGCTTTCATGCATTGCTTGTCTTTCTCCTAGAAACTCATTCTCCAGCTTCCAGGTATCTAAATTACTTCATCTCGCTGAACTATATCCATATGATTTCACGATTACTGATCGGATGGTACTTGAAGATCAACTTGAGACTTACATTGCTGATGTAAGAAGAAATATAGCTTTCTCTGATCTAGATGATATTGGAGCTCTTGCTGAGAAAATGGTTGAGACAGGTTATGACACTATGTTTTCTTTGGTATATCTGCTTATCAAGTTGGCGTTAGTCTTACCTGTTGCAACTGCTACTGTCGAAAGAGCTTTTTCAGCAATGAACATTATCAAGACGGATTTGCGCAATAAGATGGAAGATGAATTTTTGAGCGACTGTTTGATTTGTTATGTGGAGAGAGAAATTTTTTTAAAAATTGAAAATGAGGCTGTTATGCAACGTTTTCAAAAAATGCAGACTCGTAGGATACAATTATCGTTTCTTAGTCATAGTCAACCTAATAGCACAAATTAATTTTTGAACTACTGATACTGTAATATTAAATGTTTAATTTTATTGTGAACTCGTCTGTAATTTTTATTTTGTATAAATTTTGACCCTCCCTCGGAAAATTCTTGGTTCCGCCACTGATGATGGTTATTAGTTAGGGTAATTTCACATGGAATTGAATAATAAATTAATCATGTTTGAACTTTTAAAATGAATATAATTTATGACTAATTAGATAATCATTAATAATTATACGATGAAGACTTTAAATAGTATTATAATATTATATGTTATATTAATAGTATTAGTTATCTCTTGGAATTAATAAAAAAATATATTTTTATAAAACACTAATAATTTTTAGACTATACTCACGTTAAATGGACCCTTTTAGGATATTTTTACCATCTAACCTAAAAAAAAAGAAAACTAAAATTTGACTCCTTTATCTCTCTTTTCTAATCTCCTCTCTCTTTTCTCTTTTTCGATTCTTTTTTTTTCTTTTTCTTTCTCGATCGTCTCTCTTTCTTTCTAGTTTTCAAAGCTCCTTTCTCTCTATTTTATTTTGTTGATTGCAGATTTCCTTTTCTCTTTTTTATTCTTGTAATATGTGGAGACTGAAACTACTTGAAGATCCATTAAAATTGATAAAGTTGTTTCTTTAAGCTATATATATATTTTTATTTTGTGAATAAAAATTAGATCTGAACAAATATGATAAAATCTAAATAACAAATGTATGTGTTTGGGTGCAAATATAATGAAATCTAAATAATACTTATATGTTTTGGGTTTTGAAAGTTCTATGCTCAAAGAAAACTTTTTTTGACTTTGATTTAGTTTGTCGATATTATAGCTTTTTTCTTTTCGTGGTCATCTATTCTTCATTTCTTTCATTATTTTATTTTATTTTATTTTCTAGGGGCTTAAAGAGTTTGAACGGTGTATGACGTAAAATACATATACATTGCTATGAGTTAGATCTTTCATATTAGATCTTTCATATTTTGTTAAGAATTAATATAGATTTTTTAGAAATTTTGCATTTGTTATAAGGTTGATATAAGGTTGCTATGAGTCATTATAATTAATGATTACTTTGTAGGTTGTTAAGAGTTATTTTGGATAATTGTAATTAATGATTTCAGACTATGAAAAATATTATTTAGTATTTTCTAAATAGCCTAGAATTATGTATTTGTACATTAATATGGATTGATAAGGGTGATATATGTGTTAAAAGATTATATTGGATTGAATCATTTTTTTATTCTAAATAGTATTTAGGTATACTAAAAACTCTAGAATTATGTATTTGTATGTTGATATGGATTGATATGGGTTGATATGGATTGACATAGGTTAATATAGATTTATATGAATGATATATGTATTAAAGGATTATATTTAATTGAATCTTTTTATGTTCTAAATGATTTTTAGATGTGATAAATTGTTTAAAATTATGTATTTATATATTAATATGTATTGATATGGATTGATATAGGTTAATATGAATTGATATGAGTGATATGCATTGTAACACCCTTATACTCTATATACGTACAATACATATTTTCAGCATATGTAAAATATGCATATACAGTACAAAAATGTCACAGACTAGTTTACTAATTTTTTTTTCACATTTCTAATTTAAAATTTTAAATTCTAAATATATAAAAATTAAATAAAATATAAATATTCTTTACTTGTTATAAGAACCCAAAATAAATAATATATATAAAAATCTCTGGGAAAAATTCGCCAGAGTTTTGTCTGTAATTTGGATATCCCAAAATTTAGCAATTACTCAACCTGCAAAAAGAAAACACTCCTAAATAATTTTCAATCACCATCTCAACCATACTTCTCAATTTCACCAAGTTTCTCAAATATTTATATATATATATATATATATAGATATATATAGAATTTAAAACACACTTACTCTCCCATTTCAAATACATTGACACAAACATTCTTTATAATATATAATACGTAAAATTCAAAACATAATATATTATGCATAATACTCAAAATGTACAATAACATAAAAATATATACATGTTGCTGGTAGTGGTTCTGATCTCGATAGCAACTCAACAAGCTCAACTACAAGTCCAGATCCAACTTGGTCTAGAAGAACTCTCTGGCTTAACTGGGTCTACCATGTCACCTGCGCGATGGAAACAATCGCTCTAAGCCGAAGCCTAGTGGTACAAACTTTGATAATAAAAATATAACTCAATGCAATACCAAATGCACAATGCATATAGATGTCACATCAATCCACTTTCTTATATCTTTCAAATATTTCATTAGCACAACTCATAACATTATATTATTCAATTGTATCATAATTCATAAATTCACATTAAAACAAAGACAAGCATGAGCCCAAAAAGGATCTAATATGCTATTCAAATTTCAGAGTTGCTGCATTTGGTCCATAATGACATCATGTGTCTAGCTCCGTAGGCAATATATATATCCATAGATAATGTAACAGCCCCAGTCTCTTGGACCTCAACTCGGCTAGACCTTTAGGCCCCAGTATCTTGGCCCTCAACCCGGCTAGACTGCTACAGTTTTTGAGGCTTACGACCTAGTCTTTTCACCTCAAAAATATTATATTTATCAGCTGGCCTGGCTTACGGCCCAGTCTTTTCACCATTCCAGCATTTAGCCCGTAGGCAATTATAGGCATGCCGCCAAACCCAGAACTCTGAAAATTGAATAACATACTAGGCACGCAATTTATTCATATTTCTCATTATTAATCTCTTTCTCATTTTTACATATCCAATCTAGGCACATTGTCTTATTTTTACATTTTTTTTCTCACTTTTCTCATTTTTCATATCTTTCTCATTTTTCTCACTTTTCTCACTTTTCTCATTTTTATCAATATCAATTCATTTCATTATTACACATATCTCATTTTTTCATATATATCACATATATATTCCACTTTTTTTTATTTAAAATCCCTTCATTTTTCATTTAAAATCATTAATTTAATTTATCCTTTTAAATTATAATTTATTTTATCCAATTTTCCAAAAATTAGAAATTTTCAAAAATTTTAGGATGTTACAATTCTCTCCCCCTAAAATAAATTTTGTCCTCGAAATTACCTGTTCTCAAGTTTGGAACAATTGGGGAAACTGACTCTGCATCGCCTGCTCACTTTTCCATGTCGCCTCCTCAGTGGCATGATTCCTCCAAAGGACTTTCTCAAGTGGCACCCTCTTATTCCTTAATTCTTTAACCTCTCGTACCAAAATCGTCACTGGTTCTTCCTCGTAAGTCATATCTGGACTCACCTCAATGGACTCCACTAACAAGATATGAGATGGGTCAGACCTGTATCTCCGAAGCATCGAGACATGGAAAATATTATGTATTCGATCTAACTCAGGCGGCAAAGCTAGTCTATAAGCCACTGGACCAACTCTCTCTAACACCTCATGTGGTCCTATGAAACGAGGTCTCAATTTTCCTTTGAGGTCAAATCTCAAAATCTTCTTCCACGGAGACACCTTCAGAAACACTTTATCTCACAAACTGAACTCTATGTCTCTTCTTTTTAAATCTGAATAGGATTTCTGTTGGTCTGAAGCTGCTTTCAAACGATCCCGAATCACCTTCACTTTCTCCTTTGTTTCCTTAATCAAATCGAGACCAACCAGTTTACCTTCTCCAACCTCATCCCAACACAAAGGTATCCTGCATCTCCTGCCATATAAAGCCTCATAAGGAGTCATCCCAATACTCAACTGATGACTGTTGTTATAAGCAAACTCAATTAATGGTAAAAATATGTCCCAATTCTCGGTAAAATCAATGATACAACTCCTCAACATATCCTCCATAATTTGTATCACTCTCTCTGACTGTCCATCTGTCTGAGAATGGAAAGTAGTACTAAAATGCAATCGAGAACCCAAAACATCATGCAAACTCTTCCAAAACCTCGAAGCAAACCGGGGATCTCGATCCAACACCAAAGAAACTAGGACTCCATTCAACCTGACTATCTCATTGATATACAGCTCAGCCAACCTCTCAAGAGAATAATCCATTCGAACCGGAAGAAAATGAGCTGTCTTCGTCATCCGATCAACTATCACCCAGATTGCATCATACTTCTTTTGAGTCAAAGGTAGTCCAGTCACAAAATCCATTGTCACTCGCTCCCATTTCCATTCTGGCATTGATAAAAGGTTGGAGCAACCCTGAAGAAACTTGGTGCTCAGCCTTCACTTTCTGGCAAGTGAGACATCTGGATACAAACTCTACTATGTCCCTCTTCATACCTGACCACCAATAATGTCGCTTCAAGTCCTGATACATCTTGGTACTCCCAGGGTGCATAGCAAAAAGTGACTGATGTGCTTCCTCTAATATCATTCTTTTCAATTCTGCATCATCGGGAATACACAATCTATCTCTGTACCATAGACTGCCATCATCCTTCACATAAAAGTCTCGACTCTCCCCCTTCTAACAAACCAACACAATTTTTTGAATTCTCTCTTCTGCCAACTGAGTCTTTCTAATATGATCTAACAAGACTTGCCTCAACTGCAACTAAGCTATCAAAGCACCATCATCAGAAGATTCAAATCTAGAGTGCAACGCTCTTAACTCAACAAGCAACGAGAGCAAATAAGCAGTCAAACCGGCCAAAGACTTTCGACTCAAGGCATTAGAAACAACATTTGCCTTATCAGGATGATAATCAATCAAACAATCGTAGTCTTTAATCAACTCTAACCACCGTCTCTGCCGAAGATTCAACTCTCTCTGAGCACCCAGGTATTTCAAACTATTGTGATCCGTATAAATGAAACACTTTTCCCCATACAAGTAATGCCGCCAAATCTTTAAGGCAAAAACTATTGCTGCTAATTCAAAATCATGCGTCGGATAATTTAGCTCATGCGGTTTCAACTGTCGAGAGGCATAAGCAATGACTCTACTCTTCTGCATTAGAACACAACCTAAACCACTGTGTGAAGCATCACTGTATATCACATATGGTTTACCTTCCACAGGCAGGGTAAGGACAGGAGCTTGAGTCAACATCTCCCTTAGCTGCTCAAAACTCGCCTGACAGCGATCTGTCCACGCAAATTTAACTCCTTTCCGAAGTAATCTAGTGAGTGGTGTAGTTGTTATAGAAAAACCCTTCACAAATCGACAATAATAGCCTGCCAATCCCATAAAACTTCTAACCTCTGTCAGAGTCTTCGGTGGACTCCAATTTAAGATAGCCTCAACTTTACTTGGATCAACTCTAATACCCTATGCTGAAATCACATGACCAAAAAAAGCTACCTGATCGAGCTAGAACTCATACTTAGACAACTTAGCATACAACTGCTTTTCTCTTAGAGTCTGCAATACGATCCGCAAAAGCCTATCATGATCCTCCTCATTACGCGAATACACCAAGATGTCATCCATGAAGACTACCACAAACTGATCCAAAAATGGTCTGAATACCTTGTTCATCAAATCCATAAAAGCTGCTGGTGCATTCGTCAATCCAAAGGGCATCACTAGAAACTCATAATGCCCATACCTTGTGCAAAAAACTGTCTTAGGTACATCCACATCTCTGACTCTCAACTAATGGTACCCTGATCTCAGATCAATCTTAGAGAATACTGCTGCTCCAACTAATCAAAGAGATCATCTATCTGAGGCAAAGGATACTTGTTCTTGATGGTCACCTTATTCAACTGCCTATAATCAATACACAATCTCATGGTGTCATCCTTCTTCTTCACAAACAACACAGGCGCTCCCCACGGGGACACACTAGGGCGGATAAACCCTTTATCCAATAACTCCTGCAACTGCACCTTCAACTCTCTCAACTCAGCAGGTGCCATCCGATAAGGGGTAATAGAGATAGGAGTGGTACCAGGCAACAAATCGATACCAAACTCCACTTCTCTCTCAGGAGGTACCCCTGGCAACTCATTAGGAAAAACATTTGGAAACTAGGCAACTGTGGGTATATTTTCAAGCAAGGATCCCACTACTCTAGTGTTTACAACATGAGCAAGATAAGCCTCACATCCCTTCTGAATCATCCTCCCAGATGAAACAGCTGAAACAAACATGGATGAAAGATACCTTTGCTCACTAAATACTATAACATCCCTACCATCTTGTGTTCTCAAAGTAACACATTTCTTTTGATAATCTACCATAGCCCCATGCTTGGATAACTAATCCATGCTCAAAATCATATCATATTCCCTAAAAGGCATCTCAATCAGGTCACCGAAAAACTCCTCATCCTAAACAACAACTAGACTATCTCGGTGCACCCTGCTCACCACAACACTATGCCCTAAAGGATTTGTCACCAAGACATCAAATCCTAGGGACTCAAAATGCAATTCATTCACAGGGAAGATGGATGCACTTATGTATGAATGCATAGATTCAGGATCTAATAGAGCAAGGACTGAAATACCAAATAAAGAAAATGTACCCACAATGACGGCTGAAGCATCCGGCTGCCTCTGGATCACATAAACCCGCTGAGATGGCCCAGCCTCATCTGGCCTACTACCTCCGGATGTAGAGCCTCCTCTCTAACTAAACCCAGGTCGACCAGCTCTACTAAAACCTCTGCCACCATAACCCCCTCTGCACTGGATTGAGAAACTACAGTATCTGCTTGCTTAACCTCTGGTGGCTTGGGACAATCTCTGATAAAATGGTCTGACGACCCACATCTAAAACACACTCCCGAAGCACCTCTCCACTAGTAGACACCCACGTATACTTTGCCACAATGAACGCAAGTAGGTGGAGTAGGTCTCTGAGCCACTGGAGTCGGAGCACTAGCCACTGAAACTGCAGGTCTCTATCTCTATCTCTGCTGCTGTACTGACCTGCCAAACTGCCCCTGACTCCTACTAAACCTCTAAAAATGTCCCCCTTGACCTCTCTTCACTGATGAAGACCCTGCCTCACTCTAGGATCTCCTAACTCTGGTCTCCTCAACCCTTGTAGCTGTTGCAAGACTCTGTGCCCTCTCAACACTCCTGGTAGCTGCAACTAACTGGGAGAAATTCTGATACCGAGAGCCTGCGATGATGCACATGATAGAGGGTCTCAGTCCCTCCTCAAACCTACTACACCTGTTAAACTCGTCAGAAATGATCCCACCAGCATAGTGACTCAACCGGATAAACTCGATCTCATACTTGTTCATTGTCTTGGTATCCTGTCTCATACTCAGGAACTCTATCTTCTTTGCATCTTTATACTCTCTCGGAGTATACTTCTGCTCAAATTCCTGCAGGAAATCATCATAGGTTAGGACTGGTATATCATTCAGAGCATGTGAAACCGTCTTCTACCAATCATATGCATCTCTCTGCAGAAGAGATCTGGCATAATCAAACTTTTCTTCTGGACTAGCCTGTAACTGAATAAATATCATCTGAACCCGGTCTAGCCACTGCTCTGCTACAGCAGGATCTGTAGTACCAACAAGGTCCTCAGCCCCATACTTTCTCAATTTATCATACTGCCTCACCGGCAACTGAGGTTGCGGTTGTGGCTGTGGCGGCTGCGGAACTGGAGCCTGCCTCAACAACTCTACCATATGTCATACCCAACTAGGCGGAATCTCATCAGCTGTTGGTCTCACAGGCACAGAAACAGATGCCTCACCAGCAGATACAACTCTAGCTCCATCTCTACCCTCATTTGGAGCCACACTCTCTACACTACAGCAGCCTGATGCGGCCGAGATGCCATAACTACCTATTTCTGCAAACAAAGCAGAAAATACTATATCAGAGATCAGAAACTGCCAGTGCTAATGCATGTATTACAATTAAAAACTATTTTTAAATCCCCCATTTTCTCTCTATCATCCCACCTAGGTCGAGAACCTCAAACCTAGGCTCTGATACCAAAACAAATGTAACACCCTCATACCCTATATAAGTACAATACATATTTCTAGCATATATAAAATATGCATATACTGTACAAAAATGTCACAGACTAGTTTACTAAATTTTTTTTTCATATTTCTAATTTAAAATTTCAAATTCTAAATATATAAAAATTAAATAAAAAATAAATATTCTTTACTTGTTATAAGAACCCAAAATAAATAATATATATAAAAATCTCTGGAAAAAATTCGTCAGAGTTTTATCTATAATTTGGATATCCCAAAATTTAGCAATTACTCAACCTACAAAAAGAAAACACTCCTAAATAATTTTCAATCACCATCTCAACCATACTTCTCAATTTCACCAAGTTTCTCAAATATATATATATATAGAATTTAAAACACACTTACTCTCTCATTTCAAATACATTGACACAAACATTCTTTATAATATATAATACGTAAAATTCAAAACATAATATATTATGCATAATACTCAAAATGTACAATAACATAAAAATATATACATGCTGCTGGTAGTGTTTCTGATCTTGATAGCAACTCAACAAGCCCAACTACAAGTCTAGATCCGACCTGGTCTAGAAGAACTCTCTGGCTCAACTGGGTCTACCCTATCACCTGCATAATGGAAACAAACTTTGATAATAAAAATATAACTCAATGCAATACCAAATTCACAATGCATATAGATGTCACATCAATCCACTTTCTTATATTTTTCAAATATTTCATAAGCACAACTCATAACATTATGTTACTCAATTGTATCATAATTCATAATTCACATTAAAACAAAGACAAGCATGGGCCCAAAAAGGATCTAATATGCTATTCAAGTTTCAGAGTTACTGTTTTGGTCCATAATGACACCATGTGTCTAGCCCCGTAGGCAATATATATATATATATATATCCATGGATAATGTATCATCCTCAGTCTCTTGGACCTTAACCCAGCTAGACCCTTAGGCCCCAGTATCTTGGTCCTCAACCCGGCTAGACTGCTACAGTTTTTGAGGCTTACGACCCAGTCTTTTCACCCCAAAAACATCATATTTATCAGCTGGCCTGGCTTACGATCCAGTCTTTTTACCATTCCAGCGTTTAGCCCATAGGCAATCATAAGCATGTCGCTAAATCCAGAACTCTAAAAATTGAATAACATACTAGGCACGCAATTTATTCATATTTCTAATTATTAATCTCTTTCTCATTTTTACATATCCAATCTAGGCACATTGCCTTATTTTCACCTTTTTTTTCTCGCTTTTCTCATTTTTCACATTTTTCTCATTTTTCTCACTTTTCTCATTTTATCAATATCAATTCATTTCATTATTACACATATCTCATTTTTGCATATATATCACATATATATTCCACTTTTTCATTTGAAATCCCTTCATTTTTCATTTAAAACCATTAATTTAATTTATCCTTTTAAATTATAATTTATTTTATCCAATTTTTCAAAAAATTAGAATTTTTCAAAAATTTTAGGATGTTACATGCATATTAAAAAATTATATTGAATTGCATCATTTTCTATTCTAAATGGTATTTAGGTGTACTAAATACTCTAGAATTGTATATTTCTATATTGATATAGGTTGATATGGATTGATATGGGTTGATATAGATTTATATGAGTGATATGTATATTAAGGGATTATATTGGATTGAATTTTTTTCTGTTCTAAATGATATTTAGGTATGATAAACAATCTAAAATTGTGTATTTGTATGTTAATATGTGTTGATATAGATTGATATGAGTTGATATGAATTGATATGAGTGATATACGTGTTAAGAAATTATATTGAATTGAATCATTTTCTACCAACAAGGACATTAAAATTTATATTGTGAATATGTACAATGGTTGAGATAGATGCTGAACATGCTGAATATCTCACCACATTCGCAAATCGAATATTCTGAATATAATGCGCCAATTTGAGAATGCGGTGATGTAATATCCCAAATGATACCTTAAAATTTTGAAAATGCTAATTGTTGAAATTGAATTAAATGATTTTAAAGTATGTATATGATTAAGTGGAAAGAAAGGAGAAAAGGAAAGTGTGTATATGTTGTATATATAAAGATATATACAACATATATAAGTCAATATCTTTATAATTGAAAGTTACTTTATCAAGGAATATTGTTATTGGCCTATATATTGATGCAATTAAATTCTTATATGATTTGTTTATTTTTTTCTCTTTTATTAATGCAATTCTATCTTATATTTCTTTTAAAGCATAGATGAAATGTGTACAGTGCTGAAAAATTAGCCCTTTCATCATAAAATGCTCAATAAACTTGGCAACAAACATAGTTATTATACAAGTGATATGGGATGATATGTATTGATATTTATTGATATGGGATGATTTGTCTTCATATGAGATGATATGTCTTGATATGGATAAAAAATAGTTGCTAAACAAATGATATAGGATGATATGTATTGATATGTGTTGATATTGATTAATATGTGTTGATATAGGATGATATGTCTTGATATGGGATGGTATGTCTTGATGTGGATAGAAAATAGTTACTAAACAAATGATATAGGATGATATGTATTGATATGTGTTGATATTGATTGATATGAGTTATTATACAAGTGATATGGGATGATATGTGTTGATATGGGATGATATGTCTTGATATGGGATGATATATCTTGATATAGATAGAAAATAGTTACTAAACAAATGATATAAGATGATATGTATTTATATGTGTTGATATTAATTGATATGAGTTATTATACAAGTGGTATGGGATGATATGTATTGATATGTGTTGATATGAGATGATATGTCTTAATATGGGATGATATGTCTTGATATGGATAGAAAACAGTTACTAAACCAATGATATAGGATGATATGTATCGATATGTGTTGATATTGATTGATATGAGTTATTATACAAGTGGTATGAGATGATATGCATTGATATGAGATGATATGAGATGATATGTCTTGATTGATATTTGTAAAATCTCAATTACTACAAATTATATAATGCTCAACAATCACACAAACGGTTCAACCTGTAAAATCTTGGCCTAATAAATTATACCATATCAAAATCCTATATTAAAAACTTTCCTCAACCTGTAACATATCTATCTCATTTCTAATATCAATATTCATTCAAAGTATATCTATTCACCCTATAACACATATATACATCTAACACTCCAACAAACACACCCAAGAAATTCGCAGCACATAGATCAACTATATGATTGAACATATAAATGAATAATAAACTAGAATTATGATTTATATAATTCAGCATCTAAATCAACAAATTTACATATTCACAATCTAAATTTTGACATCCTTACTGGTTCACAAAAAACACTCGACATCGTCATCATCATCCTCACTATAATAGGTGCCCTCTCTCTTATTTGAAGCATGAACCCATATATTAACTATTGTGTTGAATCTATATATGTCCATAAGTTATTGTGTGCAATGCTGAAAATTTAGGCCTTTTGTTATAAAATGCTCAATGAACTTGGCAATGAACATCACTCAATCCATTATGCAACAACTTTTAAGTATTAAAAAACTGATTTAAAAAAATATCAACAAACATCAATAAAGATCAATCACTATCAGTGAATAAAAAAACTTCGATTTACAGTCTAAAACATCTAAATAACATATAGAAGTCAAATACTATGTATTTTAGAAGTCTCATATCAAGCCATATCAAGACATATCAACCCATATCATCAAAGATCAATACATATCAATTAACAAAATACTTTTATTTACTGTCTAAAACACCTAAACAACATATAGAAGTAAAATGCTATGTATTTTAAAAGGCCCATAGCAAGCCATATTAAGACATATCAACTCATATCAATACATATCAACCCATATCATTAAAGATCAACAAATATCAGTCAACAAAATACTTTTATTTACTGTCTAAAACATTTAAACAACATATAGAAGTCAAAATCTATGTATTTTAGAAGTCTCATATCAAGCCATATCAAGACATATCAACCCATATCAAGATATATCACCTTATATCAAGCTATATCAAGACATATTACCCCATATCAACCACATATGAAGACATATCACCCCATATCAAGACATATCAAGATATATTAACCCATATCAACTCAAATCAATCTGTGTCAATATACAAATACATAATTTTAGATTATTTAATACACTTAAATATTATTTAGAACATAAAATGATTCAATCTAATATAATCTCTTAACACACATATCATCCATATCAATCCATATTAACCCATATCAATCTATATCAACAGATATCAATGTTAACAAACACATATCAATACATATCAAATCCATATCAATCTTTAATAAATACATATCAAACCATATTAACTCATATAAACCCATAATAATTTTATATCAACTCATATTGATCCAAAACATACTCAAAATTGAAGTATATTGACACATATCAAACTATATATATATTTTGTACTAACCTCTATAAATAGAGCTAGATTAAGTTTTGATTAAAACTCTGGCGAGAACTAAAATTTTTGGCTATAAGTTTTACAATAAAATAGATTAATCCAATGAAATCACCTTCGTTCTCTTTTAAAACAACTAACTAAAAAAAAACCTCATTTTTTGAGAGAGTTAAGGTTTTTTGTAGGAGAAAAAATTATTATAAATGGATTTAGGGCATGAGAGAGGATGGAAAAAGGATGAAAAAAGAGAGAGAGAAAGATGAAGAAGGAGGTGTGAGAAAGAGAGAGAAAGAAAAAAAAAGAAATGATGCTTCTTTTAGATCGATTAAAACTCCGATGGGAACTAAAATTTTGGGCGATATTTTACTGCAAAATCGATTTTTAAATCGATTAACATAGTGAAATCACCTTCTTTTTCTTTTGAAACTATTAATCTAAAAAAAACTCCTTATTGATAGAGAGTTTAGGTTTTTTGTAAGAGAAAAAGAAGAGAAAAAAATTGTTAATGAATTTAGAGCATGAAAGAAGAGGAAATATGATGAAAAATAGAAAAATAGAAAAAGAGAAAAAAGGAGGCGTGAGAAAAGGAGAGAGAAAGAAGAGAAGGAAGAAAAAGAAAAGATAATTTTTTTAGGGTAAAGGACATTTTTGTCTTAATTGATCTATTTAAAATTAGTGGAGTCTAAAATTTATTAGTATTTTCTTTTAGGATATTTTCTTGATTAATTCCCCGTTATCTTTCTTTATATAAATATAAAAAAAATATTATTTTTCTCCCCCATAACATTATTCAATTTTAAAACTATAATACTATTGTTCAACTACTATAATATTGTTGAATTAACATGTAGGTAATATATTATATTTTTTATATTTTTATTTTTATTTTAATAATTTTTTTATATTTTATTTGATCTATTATTTATTATTTATTTATTTATTTTTATTTGATTATTATATATGCAATTGTAATGAAAAATATTATCTTTCTTCATCTCATAGTCATTTTTCACCCTATCTATTACTGTTTTTTGTGTTATTAGATTTTTTTATTTTTTATTATTTATTTGTTAGGTAATTTTTTGAGTTAATTTGTATTGTTGGATTATTGTATAATTTTTTTTTGTTTTCTTTGTAATATTTTGGGTTGATTATTTTTTGTGATATTTTTTAGCTTTTTTTTAATAGAAATTCTTAGCTTATTTTTGAATTTTTACATTAATAATTTTTATTTGATTTTGGGTAAACTGTAATTTTATTTTAATTTATGTTAAGATTTTTAATTTCTATAATTTAATTTTTTGTTAGGGTTTATTTAATTTTAATTTTTATTTAAAATTATTTTTCGATTATGTTTTGTTTTTAATTTATATAATTTAAATTTTTTGTTTGATTTATTTTTAATTTGCTATTATTTAAATTTTATTTTATAATTTTTATAATTTAATTTTTATTTTATTAGCTTAAAATTATTTAAATTTAAAATTAATGTACAACGGAACGTTATTCTAATATTTAATTATAATTAGCAATTTGTTATAAATAAAAGAAGAGAGAAGATGGATACAAAATGAGAAATATGTGAAATATGAAAAACGTACTAAATTGAACTCTAAAAATCTTGATATGAGCTAAATAATCTGGGCAAATATGACATAATCACCTATTTGAATACTTAGAAAAAATGAATATTAACTCATGTGTTTTATCTAGAAGATAAATTCAGAATTTGCTGTAGTTGTAATTTATTTTGATGATTTAAATATAGTAAAAACTCCAAAACAAATCTCAATTACTGCAGACTATTTAAGAAAAGAATTTGAAATGAAGAATTTTAGAAGAATAAAATTTTATCTTAAATTTCAAGTTGGGTATCTATCAAATGAAATTCTTATCCATTAAACATCATTTTGAAATAATTTTGATAAATATTATCCATTAAACACTTTAATGGTTATTCATTCTCTTGATGTAAAAGAAGATTCTTTTTCACTTATAAAAAGATAATGAATAAATTCTTAGTCCTGAAGTACTATATCTCAGTGTAATATGGGCGATTTTATATCTTGCTAATAATAAAAGAACAAATATTATTTTTGTAGTTAATTTGTTTGCAAGATTTAGTTTTACACAAACCAGAAGATATTGGAATTGAGTGAAACATGCTCTATACTATCTACATGACACATATCATATGTGTTATGCCTCTACATATAATAATATTACTATTTTATGGTGATGTGTGAAGCAAACAATCACTGCTACTTCACCAACTTCTTTAGAGATATTAGCCATTTATAAAGCCAGATGAAAATATGTATGGTTAAGAACCATAATCAAAATATTAGAAAATCTTGTAGATCACCTATATAAGGCGACAAATCAACAATATTACATGAATGTAATGCAACGTATATTGCACAAATTAAAGGATGCTACGTAAAATATGATATGACAAAACATGGATCACCAAAGTTTTTTTACACTCATGAACTCATGAAGGAAGTAAAAATCGATATTTGCAAAGTTCGTTTAAATGACAATTCAGCAGACTTGTTCACAAAGATACTATTGACATCAGTCTTTAAAAGACATATATATAATATTGAAATACGTACAATTAAAATATCTTAGTTGGATATATTTTTTAGGAAAATTTATCTATAAATTTTGTACTCTTTTTCTTTCTTTAAGTTTTTATCCCACTAAATTTTTCTTATTAAGGTTTTAATGAGGTATATTCATAAGGATAGTTACCTAAGAGAAAGTATTAGAAAATATGTGGATGATTACTTAATTAGATTAACTTTATCCTATCAAGATTATGATTAATTTTATCCTATTCAAATTAAAATTTAATTTCATTATAGTTGTAATCTTTTATTTTCATTTAAGTTCTACATATACCACTATAAATACTTCATTATAGGTGGTGCATGATACACAATCAATAATAAAGAGATTTCTTATATTTCTCATTATGTGTCCGTCTTCTCTCTTCTTTTATTTATAACACAACTCAAGTATTTTGAAAATCAAGCCTCACTAAATAAGTAAATTCTTCAAATGTGATTATAACACAGAATATATTAACGGAAGTTATATTACTCCATCGGTTTACTCAGTGCTTGTTTTTAAAATAATTATACAAACAAAGTTAATAATTAGTTATGATAAATTTTATAAAAAAATTTATAATAGTTTACTTAATCACCATTTTCAAATATTATCTTTTTATTAATTAAATACTTGTAAGGTGAATTTAGAATTTTATAATTAATAGTATTTTAAAATTATAAAAGTGAAATAAAAAATTTCCTTTCATAATAGTTGAAGTGAAACGGATGGAGTATTATCTTTTAAATAGTAATAAATATTTTATTTTTATTAAAATATATTTTATTGTTTATCAATTATTTTAAAAAAATACTATTATGATAAATTTTAATAAAAATAAAATAGGATTTTTCTAAATTGTGCCTTCATGATACATGTTAAAGAGTATTAAGTGTTCTATTTTTTTTTATTAAGATGCATATTATTTTTATTGAAATTTATTGCAATTATTTCTTTTAAAGTGATTAATAAATAAAGTACATATTACTTCTGTCTCGTTTATATTGTTGTCTTAAGCTTATGCATACTTATTAAGAAAATAATTAAATTCTTTTAATATTATACAAAATTAGTTTAAATGGATTCAAATATCCTTCATTAACGCATTAATATTAAAAATATTTTATCCTCATTTCATTACTTAACTCATTAAAATAATTGTATAATTAGAAAAAAAATTAATTAATTTTTATTAATTTTATAAAGTAATAATATGAGTGAGATAATTTTTTTTATAAAAATAATAATTTAAATGGGATTGAAATAGCATATTATAAAGTGATAATAATATATTTCAATAAAAATAACACATATTTTAATAAAAATAAAATATTTAATGCTCCTTATAATATTGTAGGTGAAGACACGTTTTAAAAAAAATCCAATAAACTAGGATAATATATATTAAGTTATCTTTTTATCAAAAATATAAACTAATAATTTAACAGGAGATGTAATTAAATTGATTAAAATAATACATATTACAAAAATTTTATAAAATTACATTGTTTGAGTTTCTTTGAACGTACAATAACATCTACAGAACTTTTGATCATTGTAATGCATTTTGTGAAATTATGATCTTTGGATGAAGGGCAAATCCTGAAAAAAAAAAAAATGAAATTGAAAATATGCATATATAAATATAAAAAATACATAGGGAGAGAGAGAGGAGATAATAATGATGAAAATACTATAGCAGGAAGTGGAGGCCATGTGGGTGCATCCGTCTCAATGAAAAGGGCCAAAATCAGTGGTAGTAGGTGCTGCCACCAAAGTTCTAGTCTAATATATATATATATATATATATATATATATATATATATATATTGAGCTTTTACAAAATTAACTATAAAATTAATTTTTTAAAAAAAAAATATTGTTGGTAGAATTTTTTTTAAATACCTAAAAAATTTATCAAATTATAAAAATACCTTTTATCAATATATTTTTATAATTTATATATGTCATAGATATATTATATATATATTATAAAATTCTTCAAAAAAATATAAAAATTGAGTTTATTTAAAATATTATTTTATAAAATAATACTTTTGAGAAAAATAACATAATTTTATAAAAATTTCTCAAAAAAAATTTAAAAATATCATTTCTTAATATAAATTTTATATATTTCAAATATATTATGTATATGTTATAAATAAGTTATACATATAATGGTGCATATATTATTTTTTAACCTTTATATATTATATAATATTTATATGCTGCTTAATTATAATATATATACATTTTAGATATGTCTTTTAGTCATTATAAGTTGGTTAATTATAGTGTATATATTGAAGACATATTACTGATATGTTATGTATATGTTATAGGTATATTATTGTTTGTTTTGTGTATTATGTATATATTATATATATGTAATATATATGTTAATTTTTTTGTATATAATGAGAATATAAAAATAAAAAAATTATTTATAAATAAAAAAATAAAAATAAATTATTAAAAATAAAAATTACAAAAATACAAAAATAAAAAAACATTGGTAAAGAAAAAAATGGATGTCGTAATTTTGAAAAAAAAAACAACCCACCGTATATTTCAAAACACAAAATTTACGCATCGTACTAAATTTCCTTTTCTTCTTCTTTTTTTTTTCCAATTTTTCATCTATGTTTTATGCAGAAAATAAAAATAAAAAAGGTTGTCATGTCAGTTGCCATTTAGTAGGTGAAAGAAGATGTTTCCCCATTTTTTGCAAACTGTATTCTGAGAAATTTGAAACCCTCAGTCCGCTTGCCCCATTTCAATGGATATTTCATCCCATTCGAATAGTATCTCTCTTTACAACCTTATTTCTTGGGATCATTTCCATTCAAAAAGCTGTTCTTGAGTTTGGATGAGGGATTTGGTGTTGGGCAGCGGAAGTAAATAGCACGCAAATTACTTACTATTATATAAGTAAATAGTATATGAAATATTGTACTAAAAATAAATACTAAGAAAATTCTCAGGAAAGGCTGGAGGGGTCCCGCTTAAAACCCAGTCTCCTTAGATAGAATTTCACCTGGATAATTAATAGCACAATATAACAAAACAACTACCCTTGATAATAGCTATAAAATTGAGACAAAATAACACATCAAATTTAACGTAGTTTACCCTTTTACTTTGGGCTACGTCCACGGGACAAACTCCGAAAAATATTCTTCCACTATTAAAAATAGTAGGTTTATAAGAGAGACTTCTCTAGAAATATTTCTAGAGGTACAATTATTACAATTGAGATAAATCCAAAATAGTGACACTCAAGTGTTTCCCAAACACTTCCAAAATTAAACTACTTCACTATTTTGTCACTCCCCAAATAATTATCTCTCTCTCTCACAATTCTCTAATGTTTCTTCTCTCAATTTTGTATTTTTGAAGAAGAAGGGGAAGGCCATATATATAGGCCTTCCCATGAGGTTGTTGGCCTAACTTAATTAGGCCAACAACCATTTTCAACTTATTATATATATATTTTTTAATTTGGTCAAAAAAAATACCAAATGGTTAATTATCAAATGGTTGGTATTTTCCAACAATTCTCCCCCTACCAACCATATGAATTAACTATCATTTCTGTAGATGATCAACAAAACTCAAACTTTTCCCTTGGTAGAATCTTTGTTAACATGTCTACACCATTTTCTTCAGTATGAATCTTTTCAAGTTGTAAAAGCTTTTTCTCTAACACATCTCTGATCCAGTGGTATCTCACATCAATATGCTTTGATCTTGAGTGGAAGGAGGAATTCTTTCTAAGGTGGATAGCGCTCTGACTATCACAATAAAGTGAATATCTATCCTGCTGAAATCCAAGTTCATCTAAGAACTTTTTCATCCACAAGAGCTCTTTGCAAGCTTCAGTTGCAGCAATAAATTCTGCTTCAGTTGTTGAGAGAGCAACACACTTTTGCAACCTTGATTACCATGACACGGCTCCCCCTGCAAATGAAATCAAATAACGTGATGTAGACTTTCTTGAGTCAACATCACCTGCCATATCTGCATCTGTGTAGCCAATTAACACAGGTTTACCATCACCAAAACATAAACATATTTTGGAAGTACCACAGAGATATCTGAGAATCCATTCACAGCAGCCCAATGTTCCTTGCCAGGATTAGAAAGGAACCGACTTACTACTCCCACTGAGTGAGCAATATCTGACCGTGTACATACTATGGCATACATCAAACTGCCAACTGCTGAAGCATATGGAACTCTATCCATCTCTTCTTTCTCTTTATCTGTGGAAGGACATTGTTTTGAAGTTAATTTAAAGTGGTTAGCAAGAAGACAACTAACCGCTTTAGCCTTGTCCATATTAAACCTTTGAAGTACTTTCTTAATATACTTCTCCTGTGACAACCACAATTTCTTAGTGCCTCTATCTCTGATTATCTTCATACCAAGAATTTGTGCTACTGGCCCTAAGTCTTTCATAGCAAAAGACTTGCTTAACTGCTTCTTCAGATTGTTAATTCTGGAAATGTTCTGGCCAATGATTAACATGTCATCCACATAGAGTAAGAGAATTATAAAATCATCATCAGAGAATTTCTTCACAAATACACAGTGATCTAAAGAGGTCTTTTTGTAGCCTTGCTCCCCTATAACTGACTCAAACTTCTTGTACCACTGTCTCGGTGCCTGCTTCAAGCCATACAAGCTTTTCTTGAACTTGCAAACATAATCCTCTTTTCCTTTTTCTTTGAAACCCTATGGTTGTTCCATGTATATCTCTTCCTCCAACTCACCATGAAGGAAGGCAGTCTTTACATCCATCTGCTCAATCTCCAAGTCGAGACTTGCAACTAATCCCAGTACTGTACGAATGGATGTCATCTTCACCACTGGTGAAAAAATATACATCAATATATACATCTTTTTATCCAACACTAAACATCTAAACTCTTAAAAGCACTCAAGCTCTCTCAAATTCAAATCTTCTTTTCATCTTTTCTTTAATAAAATTGATGGCTCCTAAAGAACATAAGAAGAAGGCTTTAAGATCTAAGAAAGGAAAGGGAATTGCTGCCCCTTCTCAACAAGAAGAACCTCCTAGAAGAAGCCATAAGATAAGGTTTAAAGACAATGAAGAAAGGCTAAGGTATGAAATTATCAAAGACAAAGTCATTGAACCTAACCGTCTCTTCTCTACCCTCACTCTAGAATCCTCAGGTATTGAAAATGACATTAGGGGATGTCTTAGAACCTTGTGTTGGGAAAAATTTATTTTCCTGGAACGTGATGATCTTGGTTGGGAAAGCTTGAGCAAAGAATTTCTCACCACCTTGGTAGTTAGTAAGGAAAGTACAAATCCATTAGGTTATTATAGGATTTCCTTTAGACTTTTTAATCAAGAGTATGGCCTCACATTTGAAGATTTCTCTTCCATTTGGGGTTTCCAATTAGAGGGGTTTTCTCATATAACCAACACCATTCTCACCGACAAAGAGAATTTTGGACCGAAATCTCTATATAAACCACTCTTCACAAACAATCCAATGCCAAACACCTCAGGACCCTTGCCTATTGAATGTTGCATAGAATTATCACCTACACTATTAGTGCTAGAGGGGAGAGCAATGAGAAATTAACCCAAAAGGATCTAATTTTTCTTTATTGCTTGATTAGAGGTCAACTAATTCAGACAAAAAAATTCCTAATTGATACTTTCTTACGCATTAGAAAAATAAAAATCGGTCTGATTCTTCTCTCTTCACAAGTGACCTAATTTGCCAAAGATGTTGGTGCACTTACACCAACAACCAAAGCCACTCTCTCCAATCCCTTAGATCCCACCAAAAAATCCATAAACATAGCATACCTAAAACATGCTAAGTATATTAGGGATGATGATGGGAACTATGTTTATCTCTTAGGAGCACTAGGTGCTAGGGCTCAACAAAGAAAGAGACCAAGGATTATAAAGGAAAGTGAAGAGACTTTCCAAATGGAATTCCCAAGGCCTACCACTTCAAGACCTCAATCCTCTATCCTCCAACTTCTTTAAGACATACATGGACAAATGAGCTCCCAAGGATCTAAAATTAAGAATCTAACAAACTAAATTGCTCATCTTCATCTTGATGTTCAAACCATCCAAGAAGCCTTAGGCTTGGCAAAGTGCTTTGAGGATGAACCAAGCTTGTCACCCTCTATTCATGGCTCCTATCCTCAAGAAGAAGAAGGAGAAGCTGCTGCCTTTCAACCTAGAGAAGAGGATCAAGGAGAACATGAAGAAGAGGAAGGGGATGAAGAAGAAGAGGGAGATGAAGAAGTAGGTGATGATGAAGATAGTGATCATGATGATTAGTTTCTTTAAAATTTATTAATTATTTGATCTTGTTTGTTTGTTTGTTTGTTTTCTTATGCTATTTTTAATGGGTGTTCCTTTCTTGAACTTAATGAAATTACATTAATGAAAGCTTGTTGCATTTAAGTTTTAAAATTTATCCTTAGATGTATTTTTTTGCCTTTGTCAAAGGGGGAGACAACTTATATTGAATTTTGAACAAATATTGAACAAAATGAAATTGAATTAATCAAAGTGCATATAGCACACATTGAGGGGGAGTAAATTAAGCAAATTAACAACTTTACAAATTTTGAACCCCTTAAAATTCAATTATTGCCAAAGTAAAAAAGGGGGAGATTGTTAGCCTAATTAATCTGTAATATCTCAAAGTATATCCTAAAAGTTTTGGAATATTTATTTTTGTATTTGGATTAAATGTTATAAGTGTATATGTTTAAGTGGAAAGAGAACAGAGGTAAGGAGAAGAGTGTATATGTTGTATATATAGAGATATATACAACATATACAAGTCAAAGAAATGGAAGGTCAAAAGAAGATTTACTTATTTTTAAATTAATTGAAATGGAATTAAAGGAAGTGGATGAGGATATTTATGAATATTTTATTATTTAATTTTCTTGGTTGAAATTTAAAGAGATGATTGAGTGGTTAAGAGAGAGTTGACTTGTGTTCTATTCATCTTCTTCTTCTTTTCTTTTCACCTTGGCCAGCTAACTCCATAGCAAGAGAGAAAGTGAGATTTTGTCTTTCCAAACTCAAGATTGAAGGATGTTTCAAGTGATCAAGTTGGAATTCTAAAGATTTTCATCACTTTTGGTAAGTTTTCCACTTGATTCCCTTGTTTTCTTTTAAATTTGTGCATTGAGTTTGGTGTTTGATTGTTGATAGTATGTGTATATTTGATTATGGTGTATTTGAGGGTGTGTGATCTTCTTGGTGTTGATTTTGGAGCTTGATTGAAGAGATAGAGTTAAGTTTGGTGTTGGAAGAGCAAGTGTTGTGTTTGAGTTGTGTGTATGTGATGGTTGTGAATTGGTGTTTGATGTATGTATTGAGTTGTTTTGGTGTTTTTGCAAGTTATTATGGTTTATGGGTGTGTTTAGTTAAGTTTGTTTGAAGTGGAAATGGTGGAAGTAAGAGGTTTGTTGGATGTGATGTTTTTGTTGCCGGAATCAGGATTTTTGGCCTGACACGCCCATGAGCATGGCCAAGTCTTTGGGCTTGTCAATGGTTCTATTTTCTGGATGGGTGACACGACCAGTGACACGCCCATGTCATTGAGCGTGTCACAGCTTCTGTGATGTTGGTGGATTGACACGGTCAGTGACACGCCCATGTCACTGAGTGTGTCAAAGTTTCTGTGTTGTGGACTTAGGGTATGGTCTTGGACATGCACGTGTTTCTGAGCGTGTTAAAGCTTCTGTGTTGTGTATTTAGGGCACGGTCAGGGACACGCCCATGTTGTTGAGCGTGTCATGTGTAGAGTTTGCCCTAGTTGGTTCTTAGCCTTATTATCTCATGTGTATCTCTAAGTGAGTGTGTGTTATCCCTTTTGGATTAGGTTTTGAAGAGATTGAGTTGTCCTAATCCAAGTGTTGAAGGATTCTTGGAAGAGGAGTTTTGTGTTGTGTGAGTTGCTCTTGGGTAAGTACAAACCCTACATTATTGTATACATTTACATGACTTTGGAACTTAACACATTTGGTTGTAAATGTGTTAAGTAATCTATTACATTGTTGATATATTTGATTAATATTATGATTTGCATAATGTGAAAGATATGATGATCATTCAAATTATATGTACAATGCAATTGGTTGTGTATACCTTAATGATGAGATGTGAAGCCATTGTTGTTGGCTATAATGATGCAAATGAAATAATTGGGGCATGGTTGCCTAGATGGTTATGAGGAAATGAGAATGGAATTTATAATGAAATAATAAAAGAATTGTGTGTCTAATATGTTAGTCAATTTTCAGAGTTTTGTTATTGGTGGCATGCCTAATGGTAACAATCTCTTGAAGCTGGGTTGGGCTTGATCCTTGAAGCCAAGTTGGGTTGAAGTTTAGCATGCTTAACTCCCCTTGAAGCTTGGTTGGGTCTAGTCCTTGAAGTCTAGTTGAGATGTTACAAACCCTTGAAGCTGGGTTGGGTTTGGTCCTTGAAGCCAAGTTGGGTTGATGCTTAGCATGCTTTGCTCCCCTTGAAGCTTGGTTGGGCCTAATCCTTGAAGCCTAGTTGGGATGATAAATGTGATAATTGAACCAAAGCATTAACACTGAAAGTTGAATGGCATATTAGTTTCTTTTGGGTCCATGCTTGTCTTTGTTTAAATGTGAATTATGAATGGTGAAACAAATGAATAATAAAATTTAATGTAAGGTTTTGAAATATGATATCCTCATGTATTGTTTATAATATTTGAATGTATGACATTGGCATTACATTAAAGCATATTGTTATCATGGTTTGTACCACTAAGCCATTGGCTTAGCGCGATTGTGGTTCATTGCGCAGGTGACATGGTAGATTCGGTTGAATCGGAGAGTTCAGCTAGACCGAGTCGAGTCTAGGCTTGTGAAGTGTTGATTGTGGACTTCAAGATCAGAGACGAACTGCCAAACATTTATAAACTTTATATATTTTTGTAAATATTGATTTTGATGTAAATATATATGTAAATACCGCTACATTTTTCGCTGCCTAATAAATAAATGTTTTATCTAGTATATTTTATAATATAATTTGAATGTTTTAAGTTTTCTTATATTGTTGTTAAATTGAAAAGTTGGGTTGTCTAATATAAACCGTGGCACTCCTGTATCCGGTATACGTATATTACAGATGTAGTAGTATGTAGTGTGCGTATACGGGGTACAGGGGTGTTACATAATCTATTTTTGATCTTGGGCAATCAAATTGAATTAAACTAATGTGTGTATCAAGTCACATTTTGCAAGAACTTGTATTTTTGAAGAAGCTATCAAAAGTCCAATTAGACCATATGGGATCCCGACCAGATCTTCAATGACAAATTAAAAAAATTCTCACAGAAGGTTTCACAATGGAGAGTACTCTCAAAATCTCATCGGACCACATAAAGTCTGTGTATCCCAACCGGACCATTGCATGTGATGTTGAGCAAATCACATAGAGTCTTTCACGGTCAATAGTACTCTCACATTTTCACCATAACACAAGACGTCCGACTAGACCGTACAATGTCCTGACCAGACTTTCAATGCAAATTTTCTTAAAATCATCTAGAGGAGTTCCTGACTAGAAGTGTGTCCAATTTTTTACTGTACCACCAATATTACGGCTAGACCTAATGCTAGTATGACTGAGATATTTAAATATTACAGAAGTTAGAAGCCGTTGCACTTCCACTCAATTAGTTGAAGCCATATGAACCAACCATTGGAAGAGCATTAAGTAGAATTTCAAATATTTTGACTGAACCACCAAGTTTCTCGATCGAAAAGCATGAATTTCAATCGGACCACACAAAGTCCGACCATAAAGTTTCTCTGACTAAGAAATTAGTGGAAGACAAGAATCAAACATGTTGGACCATACCTCAAATGGCTATTTCATGATTTGCAAGCTATAAATACCATATGTTTCTTCATGTTTATAAGGGATTTGAATTTGTAATAGCCTACATTGATAAATTTACTTACTTTGCATCAAAATTATCATTTGTATTGATTGAGAGTTGGGTGTGAGCATCAAACACCATCTTAAGTTTGAGTGTGAGCTTGGAAACACTTAGGTTATGAGAGTGAGCCTGGAAAAACTCTTATAAGGGTTGTGAGGATTATACTCAAACCATTGAATAGTTTAGTGTGAGCTAGAGAAAACACCAAGTTAGAGTTAAGCTTATAAAAACTTAAAGCTAGTGGAACCTTAACAAGTTGTTAAGGAAGTGGATGTAGGATCAAGGTAAATCCAAACCACTATAAATCTCTTGTGTTCATTCTTCTACTCTCTACTCAATCTTTTACATATTCTACATTTCTTGTTTGTTTAATTTTTTGAATTTGCAATCAATTACCAAATAACCAATTCGCCCCCTCTTGGTTGTCATCTTGGGACAACACCTTATATCAATGCACATATTTTATAAAATTTGGACATAAGAACACTTTTTGCTACATTAGGAAGGCTCATCTTAAATTAGAAGATAGATCAGGAATCCTTCTACTACTAACCCCAAGGACCCAACTTCAATTGGGTACCTAAAAGAAGATAGATCATATTATTTTGTAGGCATTTATAAAGTACACTATAAATGAAAATGTTTGGCTTATGGATAGTGGATGCTCAAGGTATATGATGGGCAATGTAAAACTTTTTACAACACTCACTTACAAGCATGGAGATAATGTAACTTTTGGTAATAATGCTAAAGGTAAAATAATAGGCATAGGTTCCATTGGCATGCTTGGAAAAAATTTAATTGAAAATGTATGGTTTGTTGATGGGTTAAAGCATAATTTACTTAGTGTAAGTCAATTATGTGATAAAGGATATGATGTAAGTTTTGACTCTAAAGGATGCAAAGTTACCAATTCAAATGGTGAACTTGTATTCAAAGGAGCTAGAATTTGCAATACTTGTAAAATTGACTTACATTCAATGATGCATTTGAATGTTTAATTACTAAAGTAATGATGCTTGGCTATGGCATAGAAGACTAGAACATGCTAGTATGGATCACTCATAATGCATTAGTAAAGAAAAACTAGTTGATCGTCTCCTTAAAGTAAAATTTTATAAAGATAGGATTTGTAAACCTTGTCAACTTGGTAAGCAACATAAAAGTTCATTTAAATCTAAAAATATTATAAGCACATCTAGACCCTTAGAACTTATTCACTTGGATTTGTTTAGACCAAATAGAGTTGCAAGCTTAGGTGGCAATTTATATGCATTTGTACTTGTTGATGATTACTCAAGATTTACATGAGTTAATTTCTTAGCTCAATAGAATAAAGCTTTCAATCATTTTAAAATTTTTACAAAAAGTGTTCAAAATGAAAAAGGCAATATAATCACATCTATTAGAAGTGATCATGTCAAAGAATTTGAAAATGAGAACTTTGAAAATTTTTGCAATGAGTTTGGTATTTCACATAATTTTTTGGCTCATAGAACACAACAACAAAATGGTGTGGTTGAAAGGAAAAATAGAACATTAGTTGAAATGGCTAGGACAATGTTCAATGAGTATGATTTACCATTTTACTTTTGGGTTGAAGCCATTAATACCACATGTTATATTTCAAATTGTGTTTACAAAAGGCCTTTGATGAACAAAACTTCTTATAAGCTATGAAATGGAAGAATACCTAAAATTTCATACCTTAGAGTGTTTGGTTGCAAATGCTTTATATTAAATACCAAGGACAATCTTGAAAAATTCTCATTCAAATCAGATGAAGGCATATTTTTAGGATATTCATCATCTAGAAAAGCATATAGAGTATTTAATAAGAGAACATTAGTTGTTGAAGAATCAATGCATTTTTTTTGTGATGAATCATTTAAATTTGATCAAAGGAAAGGTAGTGTTCTTGATGATTTTATAGGTACATTTGAATAACAAAAAACAATTAATGGTCTAAAGAATAATTATGATGAACAAGTAGAAGAGTCTCAAGAGCTATCCAAAGAATGACAATACAAAAAGGATCATCCAAAAGAGCTTGTCATTGGTGATACATCAAAGGGAGTAACTATTAGATCTAAACTTAAGTACTTAGATGCTAATTTTGCTTTTGTTTTTCAAATTGAGCTAAGGACCATTGAGGAGGCTCTTAGTGATGAATGTTGGGTGATTGCTATGCAAGATGAACTCAACTAATCTAAGAGAAACAAAGTGTGGGAACTTGTTCCTAGACCTAAAGATCATCTAATTATAGGATGGAAATTGATATGTAGGAATAAGCTTGATAAAAATGGTCTCATTACTAGAAACAAAGATAAATTGGTGGCCAAAGGCTATAACCAAGAAGAAGGCATTAACTATGATGAAACATTTACTCCTGTTGCTAGATTAGAAGCTATTAGAATATTGCTTGCATTTGCATGTCATATGAATTTTAAACTTTTTCAAATGGATGTTAAAAATGCATTTCTAAATGGGTTTATAAATGAGGAAGTTTATGTTGAATAACCTCCCATTTTTGAATATTATAAATTTCCAATTTATGTTTTTAAACTTACCAAAGCATTCTGTGGATTGAAACAAGCTTTAAGAGCTTGGTATGATAGACTTATTGTATATTTGCTTAAAAATGATTTTTCAAAAGGTAAAGTTGACACAACTCTTTTTATTAAAAAGAAAATGAATAACATTTTGATTGTGCAAATTTATGTTGATGACATTATATTTGGTGCTATTAATGAATCTCTGTGCAAGGAATTTACTTCTTGTATGACTAGGAAATTTGAAATGAGAATGATGGGTGAACTCAAATTCTTCCTTGGGCTACAAATCAAGCAATGCAAGGATGCGATCTTCATCAACCAATCTAAGTACACAAAGAAACTTCTCAAGAAGTTTGGCATGGATGGTTGCAAATGAAGTAAAACTCCTGTGAGCACATCTTTGAAACTTAACAAAGATGAAAGTGGTAAGGCAGTAGATGAGAAGAAATATCAAGGTATTATCAGATCACTACTTTACTTAACTGCCATTTGACTGGATATAATGTATAGGATATGTTTGTGTGCTAGATTTCATTCTTGTCCTAGGAAATCACATTTAAATGCAACTAAAAGAATTTTAAAATACTTGAGTGGGACATTGCATTTAGGTCTATGGTATCCTAGAAACACATCATTTAACATATCAGGCTTTTCTGATGTAGACTTTGCCTGTAGCCTACTTTATAGGAAAAACATCACTGGAGTATGTCATTTTTTTTTGGTGAATGCTTAGTTTCTTAGTTTAGCAAGAAACAAGTGTCGGTTGCTTTATCTATCGCTGAAGCCGAATATGTTGCTCATGTTTTTATTACACATAAGTTCTTTGATGAAACAATAATTGCTTAATTATGGAAAAATATTTGATAACATTCTTATTAAATGTGATAACACAAGTGTAATTAATTTGTCCAAGAACCTGTGAGCGGGGATTTTTGCCCCCACTCCCGGTGGAATGGTTCTTGAAACTTCAGCACTGTTTAGGCTAGGGGCATTAGAGAACACGAGCCTAAGCTCGAAGAAAATGGAGTCGCCACCGTGATGGGCTGAAAAAAGAAAGGAGTGGATGACTCGAGTCCTAAGGAATCCCTAACCCTCTAATAGGTTAGGAAAGTTGGGTACGTGTGAGGAAGGTGAGAAATGGCCCAACACCCCCACAACGCCCGGTTCATTGGAACCGGCCTCCTTTGCAGGTCTTAATATTATAAACTTCTTGAATATAATAATATTATCCATATTACATGCAATAATTAAAATAAAACATCATTATATTAAAATCAAAACAAAGAAAATAAATGGACACCCATCCGGAGATGGAAATATGTCCTTACATTATCTATGTCTAAACTAAATAGGACACCCACCGAAAGGTGAAAACATGTCCTTTACATTGGTCCAAAATATAAAAGCGATTTAAATTACATAATACTTAACTAATGAGGTACCCATACGGTGGAAACATACCTCTTATAATTTTAATACTAAAATAAACAAATAATAATCATAATAATAAAGAAAATGTCCATCCATGATAAATTAAATAAATCAAGCATCGAAATTAAGTAAATCAACCATCAAAACATAGAATAAACTACATAATCAAATCTAAAATTAAATAAAGCAATAAATATATAAGTTTAGGGTTTTAAAGAATTTAGGGTTTTTGGAACTTAGGGTTTTAGAAACTAGAGTTTTGTAATTAGGGTTTTGAAATTAGGGTTTTTAAAACTAGGGTTTTGGAATTTAGGGTTTGGAATTAGGGTTTTTAGGGTTTAGCTTACTGCATAATCAAGGCTTGGAATTAGGGTTTTTAGGGTTTAACTTACTGCCTTAAAAAATAACTTTAGATTTGGAGAGATAAATTAAGGTTTTGGAAAAATAATCAATATTTTGGAGTTTAATAATGAAATGGTTTAAGCTTTTGGATAAAAATAGTTTACGGTTCTTAAGGTTTTAGTAAACAAAATAGATTCTAACAATTAATTTAAATCCTCGACGGCTACTAGATAGTTTTAAGCTTTTTTATGAAACATGCAAGTGGGGTTACGAATACCAACTTATTAATGTGTTAATTAAAGCAAACGATTAAAGTTATTGAAACAAGGATAAATTTACTGCATGTTCAAAGATCACGTTACTGCATGCATGTGCTTATTAATTAAAGAAACGAAGCTACTATGAGCATGAATAATTTACCATTAAAGATCAAACCTGCATCATTGGTTCCTCCACAATTGGCTTCTGGATGAACAATGAACAAAGGTAATGTTGCTACCTTTGATGGATTGATGATTGATGAATGCTACTCGTTGTTGATCTCTTTTTTGCTATCTTCTCCTTTGCCGTTTAATCTTTCTTCATATTAATTACCGACCCTTGTTAATGTTACTTCATACCCTTGTTAATGTTCATTGCCACTTTTCTAAATTCTGAAACGATATTATTTATAGGCCCTAACCTCACTCAGAATACTTAACCTAATATTAATCAGTCCTTAAAATAAATTCTAGTTGAATTAGGAAACTCAATGAAACAAATTCTAGTTGAATTAGGAAACTCATTGAAACCATGTCGATATGGGCAACGAGATTGACATGGACCAAAGCCATGTTAACTTAGTTGCCCTAGGTTGACATGAGTCCAACCTCATGTTGATCTAGGCTGCCAGATCGACATGAGGCATGCTCATGTCTACCTGGTGTGCCCAAGTCGACATGAGTCCAACCTCATGTCGATCTAGGCTGACAAGATCGACATGAGGCATGCTCATGTCGACCTTGTCTCTCTAGGACAACATGAGCAATTGCTCAGGCCGGCCTAATTCAAATTATTATTGCCTTTTTTAACTTATGGACCAAAAAGTTTAATTTGGGCCGATTCAACTTGATTTTAGGGTTTTGTAATTGAATTTATGCCTCTTTAATCCGAACCGACTTCTTTAAAAGTTATAAACTAGTTTTAAATATTTTAAAGTCAGATCAAATTTATTTTGGCATTCTTTAATTAGGACCATATCAAATTGGGGTCAAAATTAATGGTTTATAGTTTGCCCCCTGCTTGAACGATCTTGAATTGATTCAGAGAGTGAAAAGCAACAAGACTTTTAATTTTGGCAAAAATAGACTTAATTTTCTTGAGATGGTTTTGGTTTTGGGTTTTGAACCCGAGATGGTTTGGGTTCTGGACCTGGTTCGAGTTCTAGACTAAAAAAAGATTTAGGTTCTAGACCCGAGATGGTTTGGGTTCTAGACCTGATTTGAGTTTTGGACTAAAAAAAGACTTGGGTTTTGGGCCTGGGATGGTTTGGGTTCTTGATCCAGTTTGAGTTTTGGACTCAGAAAAGACTTGGGTTCTGGACCCAGGATGGTTTGGGTTTTGGACCCGGTTTGAGTTCTGGACTCAGAAAAGACTTGGGTTCTGGACTCCGGATGGTTTGGATTCTGGACCCGGTTTGAGTTCTCGACTTGAAAAAGACTTGGGTTCTGGACTTGGGATGGTTTGGGTTCTGGACCCTGTTTGAGTTCTGGACTAAAAAAAGACTTGGATTTTGGACCCGGGATGGTTTGGGTTCTGGACCTGAGATGGTTTGGTTTCTAGATCCAGTTTGAGTTTCAAACTCGAAAAAGACTTAGGTTCTGGACCCGGGATGGTTTGGGTTCTAGACTCGAAAAAGACTTGGGTTTTGGACTCGGTTTGAGTTCCGGACTCGGAAAAAATTTGAATTTTGGACCCAAGATAAGTTTTAGACTTAAGGGTAATTTTGGGTTCTGGACTCTAGCTAAGTTCTGGACTTAAGAGAGAACTTAGGTTCTAGACCTAAGCTAAGTTCTGGACTTAAGGGTAATTTTGGTTTCTGGACCCGAGCTAAGTTCTGGACTTAAGAATAATTTGGGTTCTGGACCCAAGCTAAGTTCTGGACTTAAGGGTAATTTTGGATTCTAGATCCGAGCTAAGTTCTGGACTTAAGAGAGATTTTAGGTTCTAGACCTAAGCTAAGAGAGATTTAATTGTCTGCAAAAATAATCGTAGTCAGTAGTATACTAAAGGAATTTGCAAAAATGAACATATATCCCTGCATGTAAAAATATTTTAAAAGTGCAAAAATATTTATATATATACGCAAATATCTGAATGATTGAATTGAATAATTGAGTTTTCTATTTATTTACTGTGTAGTTACTGTTCATGCAATATTCACAACTATTTATTTACTATTTATAAATAGTAATTTCCTATTCATCAATGGTAAAATTTACTTTTTCTTTTTCACGAGAATACTGTTTTTTTGATTTGTCTTTTTCCTTTGCCATTTCTCTATATAAATGCAGCAGATTTCTTCATTTCAGTCACAATAGATTTCTTCATTTCATTCATTCATTCATAGCTATACATCTTTTATTTTAGAGAGTTTAGCATAGAGTTTTGGAAAAAATGCATGCTTCAAGATCAGGAACTCGATCTAATGCTGAGTTATTGGAGTTTATTCGGTGACATGAAGATGGAAATATAGGTCTACTAGCCGGGATGCCGCTTCATTGCAGTTCAAATCAAAAGAGCATGGTAATTATTTATTTTAACAGCAGATTATTTTTTATTTTTTTATGTTTTCATTTTATTTTTTTTCTTTTTATATATTCATTTTCCTTTTCTGTTTCTTTTTATTTTTTGTTTTTGTTGTTTTTTTTAAGAAAAATAAATTAATTAGATGAATATATTTAAGAATTTAAGTAAATAGATAGACTAAAAATAAATTTAACCTAAAAATCAGCGGTATTGATATGATGATATACTTACCTTGTGTTGACTTACCTGGCTCCATGTTAGTGTGATCATTATGTTATCCGGGGCAGAGGGTGTGTCTACAAAGCTCGACAATGGTATGATGTAGTGCCTTCTTGGGTAAGACGAATTATCCGAGATTGCAGTTTTGAAAGCTTTATCTTACAATTACCATCCGAGGAGTATCTGATAGACTGGAGTGTGGATCAAGCATTGTCAGAACGGTGGATGGACACAACCCATACTTTTCACCTACCTATAGGAGAAATGACCATTGGCCCAGCCATAACTGGTATCCGGTACTATGGCCTTTCGGTCCCCCTTACCAATGATATTCTGACATTCAAAGAAATCCAACAGTTAATTGGTATGGAACCATCATTTAAAAGGGCCTTTCAAGATAAAAATTGAGCCAATTTGAAGTTATTGGATGAACTACAAAGGACGGGTTCACAGAGACACAGCTAAACAATATACTTGAGGATTTTTGCTGTATTTGCTGGGGTCGAACATTTTAGGCAGCACCAAATCCGCCATCCATTTATCTGTGTTGAGGGCCCTTACTGATATGAGTATGGTACCGCTTTATGGCTGGGGTGAAGCTGGCCTTGCCTGTCTTTACCATGGACTTGACAAAATTTGCAGAAATAAGAAGTCTTTTGTTGGCTTTATGGCGGTTGTCGAGGTACTCTTCTTCTACCAATGTCAATTCCATTATTATTCTTGCATGAATTTGATTTTTATTATTGTTGTAGCCATGGGCATATGAGCACAATCTTGTGAGGGTGCCTGGTATTTCTTGAGAGAGAGTCGGATATCCGAGATTAAATTTTTGATTGTCAGATTGTGTAGAAGTTCCCGGCTCTCACCATGTGCATACCCAACGCTTTGTCTTGAGCTGCTTAACATGGGACCAGGTAAAATAACATTAGAATACTTTAAAATTTATATAAAAGTCCACTTATCTTATGTCTTTTTGTAGGTCAATTTGGCCTGGTGGAACACAAAAGAGAGGATGAACTGGACTTCCTCCATGAATGCAGCACTGCCTTTTCAACATACCCGCCGAGTCATTGCCGGCCCTGTGTCTAGTGGCTGGTTTCTTAGAGAGAGAGAGTATATGAGTGGATTCTTGGTCCCAAGCAGCGGAGGATCTCGAAGTGTTGCCCAGAGTATACTTTAAATATCACATCAATGCCGGAGAATGCATGATGGTTGGCTCGGCACGGTTATGATGTTTAAACCTTTCTCTATCCACCGGGTGCATCTTATAACCAATTTATTCAAATAGGGCTTTTGAACTTTGATGTATCTCCTATTGGTGTATAGGAGATTTTCAAGAAAAATGAGGATAGAGATAAAGAGGAATATCATGGAGAGGGAGGAGAGTTTGTTCCACATCTCGGGGCTAGCACTTCTCAGGTAAACTTTTACCATTTTTCCATTGCAATCGCTTCTTTCTTAACTTATTTTGACTTTTAATTATTGTTGCAGGCTACTGGCTCATTTTATCATGAGGCTGGACCTTCTTTTACTGCTCCTTCATTTGCTCATTTCAGTCCATCGGATATGCCATCTCATCCACAGGGCGTTGACATGAATTACCTAGTAAGTTTTCTTATTCCATGATAATTTATACTATATGTATGCTCTTACTCTTTTTCTTTCTGGCTCACAGCGGATGCTTGAAGAATAAAACAAGAAACTTCAAGAAGAGTTGGCCGCTAGTCGTCAACAGGTTTCCCATTTTGAAAAATTGTACCATTAATCAAAGCAAAAATTTTGAGACTTTCGGTCTCAGGGGATGAGAGATCCTGGTGCTTCTTTGTCTAGAGGCCCCCAAGCTGATGACCATGAGATCCTTTCATCTACTTCTGATGAGGACCGTTACAGATCTAAATTCCATGGTAATAGAGATTCAGGTGCTCCTACTTCGGACGGACTCGGGACGGGTGATATGCCTCCTCCTCCAACAGGTCATGATTTTTTCAGAGCTTTATTTGATGATCTACCACCTCCTTCTTAGTGATATATAAATATTGTATCAATTGAGAAAATATTGTATAATAAGTATAAAAATATTAATAACAATATATAATTTTTATCTTTACTACAACTCTTTTCTTTTTTTTTTTTCTTTCTTTTTTTAACATCATTATTGCACTACAATTTTCCTTTTCACATTCACAGTCACACCAATTAACTAAAACCAAATGCAACACGGCAATTAAAGACCTTTCGTCATCAATTCCCTTTCCTCATGAATCTCAGTCTCACGCTTTCCTTATCAAATTTGGAACAACATAATCATCTTATATAAATCACTTTTCACGGCACAATTTCATACAGAAGCCAGGAAATTTTCTACTTCAACGTAAAAACTCCTTTTAACAATTCTGATTTTCTTTCATTCATCAACAATGACTGAACTCCATTTGAAGAAAATAAAAGTTCTATTTAAAAATATGAATGTCATTCATTGGAAACAAATATCTTGGTCAAAAATTGATAAGTGTTTTCAAAATGTTAAATTGGACCATTCCTTTTTACATGCCATGGCTTCTTTTTGGAATGTGGATTCTAGGACATTTAAAATTAATGGCTTTGAAATATGTCTCTTGATTGAAGAATTTGAGGCCATCCTTGGATATCCAAGCATTCAACAAATGACATTACCTATATTGATTTCCAAGACTCAACGAAAGATGCAGATGTTATTTCAACTTTCAAAGCCCGAAGTTCTATAGTTGATGAGAGGTGAGAAAATTCTTCTTAGTCCCTTAATTGACTTTTGCCTTTCTCATTTGGCTCCTACTAAAGTATGGGGACGTATGCTTTATCTATGCTTGCTTGGCCAATTCTTGCTTGTTTCTTCTAATGGCGATATTTATCCGCGAGTATTGGATATCATGGACCAAATGTAAGGAGGTTTATCTCCGATACCCGTGATTTTAGCTGAGACTTTAGTTGGATTAGACCAACTTAAATCGAGATTATCAAAGAAATTGACCGGGAGTCCATTGTTGCTTCAGGGAATTACCTAAACTGCCCTTTTAGGTTTTCAATTTAGAAATTTCTTTTTCTTTTTTTTTTAATTTTTTTATTGCTCTAATTTTTGCCTAGTCTGCCCATGCAGGTTTTCGGAACTAGCGATCTGTCCTAATTTTTGCCTAAGCCGCCCTTGCGGGTTTTCAACTTAGCGGACCTTCTTTTTTTATTTTATTTTATTGCTCTAATTTTTACCTAGTCACCCATGTAGGTTTTCGGAACTAGCGAGCTGTCTTAATTTTTGCCTAAGCCGCCCTTGTGGGTTTTTAGCTTAACGGACCCTTTTTTTAATTTCTAATTTTTCCTCATAGATTTGGCTTCAGGAGCATCTCTGCTTGCTTGATACTCCATCTATGAATTTTGCCAGATATCTGCCATGACATCATTCTGCTAGGAAATTACTCCATCCTGCTTCTTCATATGCTGACTGGGTTGACTGGATCCACTCACGCGCTGAAGTCAACATCCGTTGGTTGGTACCTTGGTGGAAGATTTCTCGTATCACCATGCTGACATACTTGATGTATGTTCCCCTTGCTGCTCTTCATCGAGGTACTTGTTATGACCCTTGCCGGCTTAACCTTCAGTATGGAGCTGAGCCTCGAGGTTCTGAATTCACTCCTAATTTAGATATGCCTTGTCTGACTGAAGCCTACTTGGATAGGCTAAAGCAAAGCTGGCCTGCACGTTACACTTATCGTCTGCCATAGATTTTACATTTATCAATTTCTTTGGAAAGTGTGTTGTTAGGATGAAAATAATAAAAGTAATAATAAGAGATATTTCTTTTCCTTTTATAATTTGTCATCACCTTTTGCTATTGTGTTTATTCATCTCATCCATATCTAGTCAAATACTTATAACAGTGCATATAGAATAATTTTAATATTAATTTTGTTTTATTAAATTGGGGAACAACCAATCATACAGCCGGCATACACAAGATCACTACTGTTGCCAACTAGCCCTTTCGGGTTTTCTAATTGACAATTTTCTCTCATTTAGCCTTAATTGTTGCCTAGCCCGCCCTTTTGGATTTTTAGATCTAGAGGACTGCTCTAACTTTTGCCTAAGCTGCCCTTATGGGTTTTCAACCTAGCGAGCTCTTTATTCTTTTTCTCTCTTTTTTTTCTTCTTTTCTTTTTTATACATAAAACTTCTTCAATATGTCAATGTTCACTGGTTCACTAAACTCGTTCCCGTCCATGTCTAATAACATCACTGCACCCTTGTTCATGACTTGTTTCACAACATATGGCCTTTCCCAGCTAGGCCTAAATTTTCCTCTTGGATTAGATACATTAGGCTTACATTGTTTCAACACTAAATTACCGACTCTGATTTTTCTAGTCTTAACTCTTCTATTGCAGGATCGAGCTACCTTCCTTTGATACAGTTGATGATGATACAGTACTTTTAACCTTCTCTCCTCTAGTAAAGCTAACTGTGTGTATCTGCTTACTACCCATTCCGTTTCAGGCAGTTCAGCTTCCAAGACCACTCTTAACGAATTGATCTCAATTTCAATTGGCAACACTGCTTCCATCCCGTAAACCAAGGAGAACGGTGTCATTCCAGTCTGTGTACGCACACTTGTTCTATATCCCCACAAAGCAAAATGAAGCATCTATGACCAATCCTTATATGTCTTGGTCATCTTAGACAGAATTTGCTTAATTGTCTTATTTGTTGCTTCTACCGCACCATAAGCCTTTGGTCTATAAGGAGAGGATCGGTGATGATGGATTTGGTACTTCGAGAATAAGTCCTTAACTGCTTCTTGAAACTGTACTCCATTGTCTAATATCACATTGTGCGAGATCCCATACCTACAGATGAGATTCTTTTCAATAAATCTAGCCATTTGACTTGCCCCTAGTTTGTTGAAGGATTTGGCTTTGATCCATTTCAAAAAAAAAATCTACTGCTACTACAATGAAACAGTGACCGTTTGAGGCTGTCGGATGCATCTCTCCTATAATGTCGATACCCCAAGTGGCAAAGGGCCAGGGTGAAGACATAGAATGCAATTCTTCAGGAGGCATGTGATTCAAGTTACCATACATCTGACATTGTTGGCACTTCTTTACAAACTCAATACAATTCTCTCCATGGTCAACCAGTAGTAACCTTGTCGAATTATCTTCTTAACTAGGGCCAAACCACTCATGTGCAGTCCGCAACTTCCCGCATGTATTTCTGACATGATATGCTCCACTTTAGGCTTCTTCAAGCATCTCAAGTGTACCCCATCAGGCCATCTTCAATATAACTCTCCATGGAAGGTGATGTATTGCAAGGACTGCCTTATGGCTCTTCTTTCTTTCTTTGTTGCCCCCAATGAGTATTCCCTTTCCTCTAAAAATTGTCTTATAGTATCATACCACGCATCATGGTCTGTATTAGTTTCCATGATTGTCTCATATTCGTAGCAAGGAGTTGACGAACTGGTCAAAATTAGAGGCTTCAGGAATAAGCTGAAAGGATTTTCCCATACCGAAGCCAATGTGGCTAGGGCATCAGCCATCTGGTTTTCTTCTCTTGATAGGTGTATAAACCTACACTCCTTAAAGTTCTTTTTCATCATGGTCAAGTAATGGTGGTATGGTTTTAATTTCTCATCTTTTAATTCCCACTCTCCATTTACTTGGGATATTACTAGCAATGAATAGCCAAAAACTTCCACCTTATCCACCTTCATAATCATTAGGGTTTCCAAACCAAAGATACATGCTTCGTACTCCAACATATTATTGGTTGCCCTAAATTTCAATTTTTTGGCTAAAGGGATAAGTTTCCCTTCTGGCGATTCTAGTATGACTCCTAAACCTGCTCCTTTCCTATTTACTGCTCCATCAAAATACATTTTCCACCCTTGTACTTCAATTGCCTCTAAATGTTCATCTGAAAATTCCAAGACTATCTTTTCGCTATCCGATAATGATTGTTGGGCCAGGAATTCTGCCACTACTCTACCTTTGATTATTTTTCTGGTTACATACTCAATCTCAAATTCTTCCAATATTATTAACCATCGACCATACTCCCAATCAAAGAGGGTGTCTCCCTTAAGTACTTCATTGGATCCAACCTGAAAATTGCTTACACACTATAAGATTGAAAGTAATGCCGCAACTTCTTAGAAGACCAAACCACGGCTATACAGGTCTTTTCGATGATATTATACTTAATTTCATAAGGTATGAGCTTTCTACTCAAATAGTAAACTGCATGCTCAATCCCTGACTCATTTGCTTGGGCTTGCATGGCTCCTATTGACTCTTCTTCTTCTGCTAAGAATGGTAACAAGGGTTTACCGGGTTTAGGTGGTTTCAAAATAGGTGGATTCAGCAAATACTCTTTTATTCATTCAAAGGCCTTTTGACACTCTTCATTCCACAGGACCAACTGATTCTTCTTAAGCAACTTAAAATATGCTTACAGATTATTGTGAGCTTTGCTATAAATCTGCTAATGTATTGTAATTTACCAAGGAATTCCCGAACTTCTCTCTCCATCTTAGGGGCTGGCTTATCCCTGATTGCTTTAACTTTGTCAAGATCAATCGCAATGCCATTTGGACTAATCACATGTCCCAACAATTTACCTAAGATAACCCCGAACACACACTTCTTCAGGTTTAATCTTAGCTTATATTTCAATGCTCTATCAAAGAATAATTCTAAGTTTTGGAAGTGTTGTTCCCTTGTATCTGATTTCACTATCATATCATCAACATATACTTAAACTTCTTTGCGCATCATGTCATGAAATAGTGTGGTGACCATCCTTTGGTAGGTTGCTCCAACATTCTTTAAGCTGAACGACATCTCCCTATAACAAAATATACCCCATGTAGTAATGAAAGCAGTTTTGGCTTTATCCTCTTAGGCCATTAACACTTGGTTGTATATGGAGAATCCATCTACAAATGAATGTAGCACGCTAGAGGCTACACTATCAATGGGGACATCTATATAGGGTAAAAGAAAATTATCTTTAGGGGAAGCCTTGTTTAAATCTCTATAGTCCACACAGATCCTTATTCTTCCATCTTTCTTTGGCACGGATACTATGTTGGCTAGCTAATATGGATATTCTATCACTTCAAGGAACTTTACTTGTATTTGTTTAGTGACCTCTTCTTTAACCAATTCAGCCAATTCCGGCCTCAAACGCCTAAGCTTTTATTTGACAGGCTTCATATGAGTGTAAGTAGGAAAAAGATGTTCGACTATTTCTCGATCTATTCCAGGCATATCCTCATAAGACCAAACAAATACTTCTTCATATTTTTTGAATATTTTTTTTTTCAAATCTCTCTCTCTCATCAGGAGTAAGGTCAGATGCTATGCTAATATTTTTAGGATTTTTGATTGTTCCAAAATTTAATGATTGTGTGTCAACAGAATTAATATTAAAGATGCTCATGTAACTGCTATTTAAATGTATGCAACCATCAGGAGAAACATCACACAAGTAAGCAAAATTAGACTTTATTACATTCATTTTGGAAAAGAAAACGTCATCATCCTCATATAAAGCAGACAAATTAAAATCAAAATCAAAATCATTGTTCTCAAAATCATAAGGCAGAATATCTTTAAACTTCTCTTCAACCAAGGCAGCAATCTCCTCCGGAGTCTTCTCGACTTTCAGGACAACTTCCTTCTTCTCTTCTAGATTGGACTCTTTGTTGGCTGGCAGGGTGAGCTCTTTCTTCACTTGCTCCACTAGCTCGACAACATCTGCAAAAATTTCAAAACCCGTGATCAACTTTTCCATGAACATGATTGGATCGGGCTTTCCTTGGAGTGGTCCCATGTCTGGAGCTTTGACAAAGATTTTTTTCAAGTGGTGCAAAGCTCATCTTCTCATTCTTCTTTGGGTAGACATCTTTGTTGGCTTCATCATATCCCAACCCCTTCTTGGAAGTATGAGTTTTAAAATCTGGAAGCTTTGTCAAACCGGCCTTGCCCTTTCCAAGACCAGCTCTGGGAAGGTAGTTCATGCTCTTTATCATGTTCAAGACCTTAGAGTCCACTACTTCATAATCAGAAATTGTAGTTACTTGGAAACCATTGAGAGGCCTCTCAATCATTAGAGCATTAACCACCTCATTATCTTCGGCCTCGATGACCACTGTCTCATCTCCGTTAGGAAACTTGATCTTTGGATGGAGAGTGGAAAGAACTCCACCAAGAGGATGAAACCATGGTCGTCCCAAGAGTAAGGCAAAGGTAACAAGTATGTCCAAAACAACAAATTCAATAATAGATTCAATTGGATCAACCTTGACAGCAGCTTTGAAAGTTCCTTTGGCATGTCTCTTGGTGTTGTCATAAGCCTAAATGGTTATCTCGGTTGGGTTTCGATCCCTTGCTAACATGGCTAGTTTTGGCAATATTTAAGTGGGAAAACATTTATGGCAGACCCATCATCAACCATTACACATGGAGTCCTTTTCCCTTTGATTTCTATTTTGATAAAGAGAGGGCAGATGTGATCTCTCCCCTCTTCTGGTAAATCCGCATCTGAGAAAGATAACTTTCCCATATTAGCTTTGCTCTTCTCTTGAATATCTTCATATTTCATTACTCTCTCAATTTTTATGAAGTTGATCAGCTCCTCCGGTGTTATGGAGGTGAAAATTGGCATACTAGCCAAGGCCTTGGCCATAGTTTCTAGGTGCTTTTTAGAAGTAGCCAATAAATCCCAAATGCTAGCACTTGCTTGGGCTCTTTTCAATTGCTTGAGTCCGGTATCATCTTCCTCTTCTTTATTCCCTACTTCAACTTCCTTTCCTTTATTAACTTCTACCTCCTTAGGCGGTGGCCTTACGTAAGGCTTACCGAATCTAGTGTTCATTACTTCATCTTCTTCGAGCTCGGACCAGATCCATTCTTCCTTCTTGGGTACAAGATCATCATCACTATCGGTTGAGTCCCAAAACCCATTCACAACACAAATTGCTACTTCTTTACCCACCATAGCTTGTTTAATTTCACCAAATACATTTTCTTCTTTGATTGCTTCTCCACCCACATCTTGAAAAGAAGACATGACAAAACCTTCATGCAAACCCCCTCCAATCATGAAGGTTGTCGGTGGTTGTACTCTATTGGATCTTGGTAATGGATTGTCTTTAGTGTTCGGCTTGTTGGGCTTGGGCAACTTTCCACTATTAATCAAATTTTGGATCTCATGCCTCAACCTCACACATCTATCCATGTCGTGCCCTTGCATTTGATGAAATTGACAAAATGTTTTAGTGTCGAAATTAGGTGGGAGAGGGTTAAGCAAAGGACGAGGATTTAAGGGTTGTAACAACCCCTTCCTTTGAAGCTTATTGAGAACACAAGACATCGGTTTCCCCAATTTTAAAAATTATCTGCTTGTTCCTTGACTAGTAGCATTAACACCAACTGCCTTTTGCATGCCTTGGTTACTAGATTGATAGTTTTCTTTCTCATTCCTTCTTGTTGAAAGATGATTCTTCTCTCTTTTCCATTCTTAAATTTGCAGACCAACTTGGAGGAGATCTTTGAAATTACGGATGAGTGTATGAGACATCCTTTCACGAAGACTAGGCAATGCCCCTCTCACAATCATCCTTATTTGATCAGATTCATGGGGCCTCTTCTTGAGCAAAGCAGCCTTATTCCTCCATCTTTTCACATATTCATTTGGCCTTTGTCTAATGGACTCAACTTCCATTAAGGTAACTTCCATCTCAACGTTGTATCCATATTATTGGATGAAGGCCTTGTAAAGAAGATCCCAACTCTTTTGTGTTCCCTCTTCTAAGATATTGAACCAATTTTGGATAACAGGATCTAATGAGAGCATAAAGTACCTTAGTGTTTGAGCCTTAGTAGCTCGGGCTGACTGCATAGCAGTGATATACTGCATCACATGAAGGTGAGGATTTTCGGTTCTATCAAACTTTGCAAAAGATGGCATCTTGAATTTGTATGGCACTTCTTTGTATAGCTCAAATAATTTGTCAACTTCGGACATTTCTTCAGTTTTTAGCTTCTTCTCAAATTTCTTTTCTAAATCCACAATCATCTTTTCAACATCAGAAGTCTCAGTTTTCTCCATAGTTGTTCTTTCAACAAATCTTTGGTTCTTTCTTCTTGTCTTGAGGATCTTGGAAGTATTGAGCCCAATCATCATCATCATCAATGATCACCTTATCATCATCAAAAACCACTTCACCAACTTTAGCCTTTCGATTGTCCTTTGGCTTCTTAGTGCTAGCAGATGCTTCGGCATGATTTTCTAAAATTGCAGCCAATTGGTTCTTCATGGTCTCAGCCAGGGCCTTTTTTATTTCTTCCATCTTGGCATTGAGGGCGTCGACCACCATTCTTTGAATTTGTTCAGGCTCTATTGCTTTTGGTGAGCAAGTGATTGAGTTGCTACTAGATTCTTCGTCTCCAGCATAGGTCGGATTGTCCTAAGCTTTTGAACTATCATAATCTAGGGCTGTGAGCCAGAGAGGATCAATGATATGAGATGCAAATGTATGCATGTAAGGACAAACAATCAACAAAGAAAGATAAATAGGATGTTCCTTTCAACCTTATAACTTCCACACACGGATGACGAGTCTCTTTTCCTAGGTAATATGTTTAACAAAATACCAACATGGGGTATCTTTTTTTTTTGAATAATTCCCTCGGACGTTTCAACCAATAGTTATATTTTTAAAAATGGAAATCAGTTCATGATAATTCCCATTAATTAGGTTTTAATGGCCCATCACCCCCACAACGCCTGGTTCATTGGAACCGGCCTCCTTTGCAGGTCTTAATATTATAAAATTCTTAAATATAATAATATTATCCATATTACATGCAACAATTAAAATAAAATATCATTATATTAAAATTAAAGCAATGTCCAAATAAAGCAAATAAATGGACACCCATTCGAAGATGGAAACATGTTCTTACATCATCCATGTCTAAACTAAATAAGACACCCACCGAAAGGTGGAAAAATATCCTTTACATTGGTCCAAAATATAAAAGCGATTTAAATTACATAATAACTAATGAGGTACCCACAAGGTGGAAACATACCTCTTACAATTTTAATACTAAAATAAACAAATCATAATAATAAAAAAAATGTCCATCCATGATAAATTAAATAAATCAAGCATTGAAATTAAATAAATAAACCATCAAAACATAGAATAAACTACATAATTAAATCTAAAATTAAATAAAGCAATAAATATATAAGTTTAGGGTTTTAAAGAATTTAGGGTTTTTGGAACTTAGGGTTTTAAAAACTAGAGTTTTGTAATTAGGGTTTTCGAAACTAGGGTTTTGGTTTAGGGTTTGGAATTAGGGTTTTTAGGGTTTAACTTACTACATAATCAGGGTTTGGAATTACGATTTTTAGGGTTTAACTTACTGCCTTAAAAAATAACTTTAGATTTGGAGAGATAAATTAAGGTTTTGGAAAAAAAAATCAATATTTGGAGTTTAATAAAGAAATGGTTAAAGCTTTTGGATAAAAATAGTTTATGGTTCTTGAGGTTTTAGTAAACAAAATAGATTCTAATAATTAATTCAAATCCTCGATGGCTACTGGATAGTTTTAAGCTTTTTTATGAAACATGCAAGTGGGGTTACAAATACCAACTGATTAATGTGTTAATTAAAGCAAACGATTAAAGTTATTGAAACAAGGATAAATTTACTGCTTGTTCAAAGATCACGTTATTGCATGCATGTTTTTATTAATCAAAGAAATGAAGCTACTATGAGCATGAATAATTTACCATTAAAGATCAAACATGCATCGTTGGTTCCTCCATAATTGGCTTCTGGATGAACAATGAACAAAGGCAATGTTGCTGCCTTTGATGGATTGATGATTGATGAATGCTACTCGTTGTTGATCTCTTTTTTGCTATCTTCTCCTTTGCCATTTAATCTTTCTTCATATTAATTGCCGATCCTTGTTAATGTCACTTCCTGCCCTTGTTAATGTTCATTGCGACTTTTCTAAATTCTGAAACGTTATTATTTATAGGCCTTAACCTCACTCAGAATCCTTAACCTAATATTAATCAGTCCTTAAAATAAATTCTAGTTGAATTAGAAAACTCATTGAAACAAATTCTAGTTGAATTAGGAAACTCATTGAAACCATGTCGATCTGGGGCAACCAGATTGACATGGACCAAAGCCATGTTGACCTAGTTGCCCTAAGTTGACATGAGTCCAACCTCATGTCGATTTAGGCTGCCAGATCGACATAAGGCATGCTTATGTCGACCTGGTGTGCCTAGGTCGACATGAGTCCAACCACATGTCGATCTGGGCTGCCAAGATCGACATGAGGCATGCTCATGTAGACCTTGTCCCTCCAGGTCAAAATGAGCAATTGCTCAGGCTGGCCTAATTCGAATTATTATTGCCTTTTTTAACTTATGGACAGAAAAGTTTAATTTGGACCGATTCAACTTGATTTTAGGGTTTTGTAATTGAATTTATGCCTCTTTAATCGGAACCGACTTCTTTAAAAGTTATAAACTAGTTTTAAATATTTTAAAGTCAGATCAAATTTATTTTAGCATTCTTTAATTAGGACCATATCAAATTGGGGTAAAAATTAGGGGTCTACAGAACCCCATTCAGTAATCTAGGTCTAAGCATATAGATATTAAACATCATTTTTAAGGGATAATGTTCAAAATAACAATGTTGTTTTAGAATTTGTTGAAACTTAAAATCAACTTGTGGATATTTTTACAAAACCCTTAAATGAAGAAAGATTGAATTTTATATAATAAAATATTGATATGATTGATGGAAAATCTCTTGCACAATCATTCTTTAATTCTCCCAAAATTTATTTTGATCATGTGCACTTGAAAAATGATAAAAACTTATATGTTTACTTTGTGCGATTGTCCCTTTATACTGAGCAGTAGCACATCATTTGCACTTTCCCGAGCTAGAGCTTAAAAACTAAACTCTCTCCCAAGCTTCAACATATGTCTCTCCCAAATTGAGCTTCAAAAATAAATCTCTCCTGAGCTTCAAAAATAAATTTCTTGAGCTAGAGCTTAAAAACTGAACTACCTCCCGAACTTCAAAAATAAATTCCTCTCAAACTTCAAAAAATGAATTTTTACCAAGCCCGTGCTCCAAAAAGTCTCTTGAGCGAGTGCACAACACCCCATATGGTTGCCCAAAACTTAGATTTTCAAATTTTCTCAACTGTTACACGCTCTTTAGGCTTGTCCGAGCGCCACATTTCCTGGAGAGCTTGCTAGACCAAGCTTGCTATCACACAATAGGTTGAGCGACCGCACAACATGTGTAACTAACATTTTCTTTTGAACGTTAGAACTTTCAAAATTCAAACTTTCTTAATCTCTAGCGGTCAAAAATAGCTATTTTTTTTTAATTTTTGTCTATAAATATCCTACTTTTGCATGAAAATACATCCTTAGAAACTCATAAACACATTCTTAAGTAATCTTTCAAAATTTTGATCATCAAGAAGAAGCTTTTAAAAGTTTTTCAAGCTTCATCAACAATCTATTTTTCTACATTTCTTTCCATCTTCTACATTTCTATTTTCTTTTACTCTTGCTTATAATAGAGGATATGACACTGTAGACCCTTAATTTTTGACCAAGTCCAGTCTAATATTTTAAAACAAGTCTAAAATAATTTTTATAATATTTATTATTTATTTCAATAATAATATAATATTTATTGTTTTAAATATTTATTTTTAATAATAAAAATAAAATAAAATAAAATAAAAATCGGACGAATTGGCGTACGACTTGCGATAGCGGCTGCCTGCATGGCAAGTCAAGGCCTACGGCTAATTGGGCAGCACCTCACCCAGAGCCTCATTGCTCACTCGACCGTTGCTTGCATGCCAACAGTCTTGCTCTCCCAGCAGCCTATTGCTCGCATGCCTATTTTATTAGTTTTTTGTTATAGATTTGTGTCTTATTTATTATGATAATTATTGTTCTCTTTAGGTATTTTGTTAGTTTTAATATGTTTATTTAGTGTTTTCATTAATTTTAGTAGTTTTAGTTTATTTCAGTGTTTATGTTGTTTTTGTTCTAGTTTTTAGTGTGTGTTTATGTTTTGTTGGTTAATGTTCATTTAATTCTTGTTTAAAGTTTGTTTCAAGTTTTGTTTTAGGTTAAATATGCAAGGAACCATGCTAAGGAAGGAAAAAAAACTAAGGAATCAAGAGAAACGAAAAAATGGATAGTGGCTGACACATGCAGAGGACATGGCCAAGTTTATGGCCGTGTCCCATACCAAGCTAAGGAGGAAGATTAAGACACAGAGGTGGACACACTCAGGGGACACGGCCAAGTCAGTGGCCGTGTCCCTCCAAAGAAGCTCAAACACGGTCAAGTTGCTTCAGCCTGACCGTGTCTCACTTAAGTCCAAAGGAAAAAGGAAGATGAAATCAAGCAGTAGAAGACACAAGCAAGGGACACGGCCAAGTCACTGGTCGTGTCCCTCCAAAATAGTCCAACACGGCCAAGCTTCCTCGAACACGGCCGTGTCACTCAACCACTCCAAAGAAGAAAAGAAGAAAATCACACAGAAGCGAACACAAGCAAGGGACACGGCCAGGCTTGTGGCCGTGTCCCTCCATTGCACCTCCAACACGGCCGTGTCTCCTTCAACTTGGCCGTGTCTCTCATGGACCAAAGACCTCAGACACGGCCAAGTCTACTTCAACCTGGCTGTGTCACTCATGGATTAATGAAGACGCGCGGAGGTTTCGTATAAATATTAAAGTTAGGGGTTTTTTGAGAGTTTGGAGATGGAATCAGCCGTCAAAGAGAATTTTAGGGTTTGATAACTTGTTTTCTTTGATTTTTGAATACACTTTGGATTAATCTAGCTTAGATTAGATTGTTCTAGCTATTGATACATCATTCTTGCAATATTTGAACAAGAGATTCTTCAGAAGCTTCAAGGAGTTTGTAATTTGGTTTTGTTCTTGAACTTTATCTCTTTATTTTCATTGGAATTGTATTTATGGATATTATCATGTCTAAATTGATTTCTTTGAATATTAATGAGATGAGTATGTTTGATAGCATTATGAACTAATTTGATTTAGTCTAGGGTTTGTATGGATCTGCTATGATTATATGAATTGGTTATTACTGTTAACTCAATTATTTCTTTAAGCCTTTATTGAATGAATTATTGCTAATATATAATTGATTGGCCACCAATTATGTGTTTTAGGTATTAGATGATGGATTGAGAGATGAAGTCTAATGCTGGAACAATTCAATTAAGGACTTAGGTGAATTAGAGATATAACCTAGGAAAAGATTATTTCAATTGGAACAAGATTATTTGAGAGAGGTTTGAATGCGAGAGCTTATTTCCTTTATTCAATTAATTAAGTTGCTTGAGATTTAATCTTTGAAATTAAATTGATTAAGAGGAATAACCGTTCATACATATAAGTAGCAGAGAAGTGCAAACCCTAGACCCTTCTATTAAGTGAATCAAAACATCAGCTCAATTTACTTTTATTTGTTTTAAACTTCAATCAATCTGTTTTCTTTAATAGATAGCAATCTAAATTTATTCATTACTTGTTATTTATAATCTGATAATCAATTAGCTACTTTAGCTTCCTTGTGAGACGACCTTGGGGCGATCACCTTTGCTACAGCTACCTCGTATACTTGCGAGTGACGCTTTGTGGTAGAGTTAATTCGAGCGCAATAAGTTTTTGGCCCCGTTGCCGGGGAAGCTAATTGGCGTAATTGTTTATCAGTCATAGATACTTTAGATTATTTTTCATTGTTTTCATTTTATTTTATTTGTCTTTTGCTTTTAATATTTCTTTTGTTCTAGAAATTTTGTTTATGCAAGGCAGGAGATCACTCGAAGGAGAGCTGTATCCATTTATTCTAGAAATTCAGAGAGTGAAAAGGAGCAGGGAAGAGTTTGAACTTTATACCGGATTTGATACTACAGAGGAGGTCACTTCTGATTTTGAGTCAGAATCTGCACAATTTGTTAAAATGGCAGAAGAAAGACAAAGAACTATGAGAGATTTTGCTAGACCTGTCATTGGAACTTCTACCTCTTGCATAAGACTGACAGATGTAGCAAAGAACTATGAGTTGAAGAACATTCATTACAACCTGCTGCCATCATTCTATGGAGTTCCAAATGAAGATCGTTTGAACTTTATTCGGGATTTTTATTCTACCCTCAACACTTTTCCATTGGGAGGACTAACAGAAGATCAGTTGAGGATGAGATGTTTTCCATATACTTTGAAGGATAGAGCAAAGAGCTAGCTTATGATGTTGCCCGAAAACTCTTTGACAACTTGGGAGCAAGTTTATAACAAGTTCATGGGCAAGTTTTATTCACATCAAAAGACAGCTGAATTGAGAGGGAAGATTGCTACATTCTCTCAATTTGAAGGAGAACCATTTCATGAGGCTTGGGACAGATTTAAAATGTTATTGATCCAGTGTCCACATCATCATTACCCACTTCAACTTCTTAATTAGTTTTTCTATGATGGTTTAACCCAGCAATTTCAGAACACTGTTGACAATGCAGCTGGGGGAGCCATGGGAGAAAAGACAGCTGATGAAACTTATGAGATCTTTGAGATGTTGGGAGCTAATTCTCAACAGAAGAGTGTAAGAGGAAGAAGTAAAGGGGTGAATAAATTAGAAGCCAATAGTAAAATGGTAAATCAAATAGCTGAATTGATAAAGCAAGTGCACATGTTGAACATGAAGAACAATATTTCTTCATCTACTCAAGAAGCGTGTGGAATCTGTGAAACTTTCGGGCATGGAGCAAACATTTGCCCCTCTGCATATGAATCATATGGGAATGAAGCTGAGCAAGTCAATGCCATGGGGGGATTTCAACCAAGGACCCGAAATGATCCTTATTCAAATTCATACAACCCTGGTTGGAGGAATCAACCAAATTTTTCTTGGGCAACAAATAATTCTCAGCAGCCTTTCCATTTGCTCCAAAGACAGAACCAACAACAGGGCCAATCATCAAATCAAGGGCAGTCTAAGATAGAAAGTTTGGAGGAAAGTTTACAAGCTTTTATCGAAGTCAGTGATAAAAATCAAGAGATGACCAACAAGAGGCTGGACTCATTAGAAGCATCTTTTAAGAAAAGTAGAGACTCAAGTAGGGCAACTTGCACAACAGATGTAGATTCAACAAAAGGGGAAATTCCCAAGTCAACCTGAGCAGGCACAATCAGTGACTGTTCTTAGAAGTGGTAAGGAAATTAACAATAATGTTGAAAATGATTCTGTGAATGCAGGTGACCAAGAGAACAAGAAGGAAGGAGAACCAGAGAATAAAGGTGTTGGAAAAAGTTCAATGGAGAAGTCCACTTCAGCAGATTTACACAAAGCAAGCAATCCATACCGGCCACCTATACCATTCCCCAGCAGGTTGAAGGATGATAAACTAGATAAGCAATTTTCTAATATCTTCAACATGCTGTCTAAGGTAAGTATTAACTTACCCTTACTGGAAGCAATAAAGAACATGCCGGCTTATGCCAAATTCTTCAAAGAGCTGATCACCAAGAAAAAGAGGTATGAACTGAATGAAAAGGTGATAGTTTCAGAGGTAGCTAATGCTGTTCTTCAGCATAAACTACCTCCCATGCTAAAGGATCCTGGTAGCTTTATAATTCAACTTACTATGGGGAATGGAAAGGGGACTGACGGCATGTGTGATCTAGGAGCTAGTGTGAATTTGATGCCTTATTCTGTGTATCAAGAATTAGAACTAGGGGCACTTAAACCAACCAAAATGGTGTTGCAATTAGCTGATAGATCTTTTAGATTCCCGAAAGGGGTTATAGAAGATGTGTTAGTTAAGGTTGGAGGGTTGATAGTACCTGTGGATTTTATTGTTCTTGATATGGAAGGGAGTAACCCTACACCATCAGCACACACTATTTTGTTGGGTAGGCCTTTCATGGCTACTACCAACACCTTAATAGATGTTAAAAATGGTAAGTTGTCAATGACTGTCTTAGGAAAAACTGTTGAATTTTCTATTTTTAACACTTCTCCTATTCCTACAACTACTGTATATGAGGAATGTTCTTTAATTAATTGTGTAGAAGCAGTTGTTTCAGATGTTTTCTTGCAGACAGACTCCTCAGATAAATCGGAGATGAAACTGACCTTAGAAGAGGGGGCTAAACCAGTGGGGGAGACCCAAAAATGCCTTAACCCAAAGGCATATGAGAGTTTGAGGATTTGCAAGGATCGCACAAAAGCACTTCATGACAGATTTATTGTGCGAAAGACATTGAGTCTAGGTATGAAAGTTTTACTTTTTAATTATCGACTCTGTCTGTTTCCAGGTAAACTCAAGTCTCGATGGAGTGGTCCTTTCGAGGTAACTAAGGTATGTCCTTCTGGTGCCATTGAATTGCTTAACTCTCGAACAAATAAGACTTTTAAAGTAAATAGACAGAGAGTTAAACAACCATATAAAGAAGGATTTCAAGAAGTGAGGATCAATGACAACACTTTGATCCGTGATCCCTAAGTCTTGCAGAGATGTCCAACTTTATGACATTAAAGAAGCGCTAAATGGGAGGCAACCCATTGGTTTGGATTTATTTTTCATAGTTGTAATTTTAAATTTAGCAAATTTTTATTTTATGTTTGGTTTAAATAAATGGAACGGGTGCTTTGATCGGTTTTTATTTTGTGTTTCAGGGTGGTTTAAAGAAGAAGGTTTGCAAAATCTTTAAGAATTAAAAAAAAAGGTTAAAAAGGGCAGTAGGTGACACGGCCGTGTCCCTTGGCCGTGTCACATGGGACACGGCCAAGCTTCACCACCAAATTAACTTTCTTTCGTTTTTGCAAATTTTTGTACAGAAGAGGACACACCCATGGGACACGGCCAGGTCACTGGTCGTGTCCCTCCAAGTGCATTTGACACGGCCGTGTCCACCAAGACTTGGCCATGTCTCTTCAATTTCACACACTAGACACGGCCGTGTTGCCCACAACTTGGCCGTGTCTCCCACTTTTTCACTTTAAAAAACCACGATTTTTGCACAGATGTTCCATTCAATCCCTAGTTCTCTTTCTTATCTCTCTCTCGCTCTTTCGTTTTCTCTCTCACCAAACCTCCATAACTTGTGCTTCCAAGCTCCAAATCCTCCATTAAACCTCATTTTTCTTCACCAAAACTAGAATTAATCTGTTAAAACTTCTCTTTCTCTCATAAAAGGTCGATTTAATCAAGTTTTGGTGTTGAATTTTTCAGATTTCTCAAGATGCCAAGAACAAAGATAGTTTCACATCACAAGAAGAAGAGACCTACAACTGAAGGGGCTTCTTCATCTTCATCAGTTTCATCTTTGAAGAGGGCAAATCTTTTGGCTCGGGGTTTCTTCTCGACGAGGTATGTTAATGATGAATCCCTTGATGCTCTGCAAATTAGGACTAATTTTTATCGTTATGTGCAAATTCTTGGGTGGGAGAACCTAGTCTCCTTGCGACCTTTGCAGTTTGAGGAGCTGACTTTGGAATTTTTGACATCTCTTAAGGTTGAAAGAGATGATAAAAAAATCTGCACTAGAATGAGTTTTAAATTACTTGGTAAATCATTTGTGCTTAATATTGAACAATTGAATGCTATATATGGTTTCCATCAGCATGGCGAGAGGTCGGTACCTAAGGAGTTTAGACAACAATTTGCTTGGGGAGCATTAGGCTCGGGTACTTATGTGGCCAAATCGGCCAAAGCATCTAAATTGAGCAATCCCGCATTGAGATATTTGCATCGTTTTATGTCTTGCGGATTCTTTGCTCGGAAGGAGAGCCCGGGTGTGGTGGAATTGAGTGAACTATTTTTCCTGGATTGTGCTTGTAATGTTGTGCCTGTTAGTTCCAGCTATCGGTTAGCCGATGTTTTTGATAATGTGGCTAATAAAAGGAGGGGGGCAATTTGTATTGGAGGGTTGATTGCCACATTAGCAGTAGCCCTTCTGGAGGATTTTGACCCGAGTACCAGTCGCATGACTAGAATTTTGGGTAATGACTCTTTGGATTTGGCCACATTAGAGAAGATGCATATGGTGGTGCATAGGAGAGGGACTTATATGATGGCTTCAACTGAGCTAGAAGCACCGGGGGACAGGCAGAACAGAGCACGGGTTCAAGAAGAGTCCGACTCGGATTCTCTTGATCTAGATGAGGATGCTTTGGTCTCGGCTAATCAAGAGGTACTTAATAGGATTGAGGCCCTGGAGGGAAAAGTAGATCGACTGGATGGCAAGGTGGACCGTAACCATGCTGAGGTTTTGCAGCAGTTGGAACAGATTAATAGCAACCTTGAAAAGATTTTGAGTCTCCATCCCTCGGCTGCATCATCTTCTCATCCGCCTTCACCATAGATTTTGAGTTCCTTGCTTTATTGTGTTTAGCTTATTTTTGTTAATTTTCATTTTTGTTTTTAATGTTAACATTTTATATTTTGGATGTTTTATTTTTATATATTGTATTTTGTTTGTTTTTGAACATTTGTGTTTGTGATGAAAAGTTAGGGTTTTGCCTCACCAGGGTACGATGGAAGACAGGTTGTACTTAACTCTTTCTCTTTATTACTCTTGTTTTCCATTGAGGACAATGTAAATTCTAAAGTGTGGGGTATTCTTTTAGCTTTTTTTTCTTTATTCTTGTTTTGTTTGTCGTGGTGTGTTTTATTGTGTTATGCATGGTATAATTGTTGAAAATTTATTGATCTTTTATGTGATTCTAGCATTATAGTTGAGACTTTAATATCAGCATAGAAATGAGCATTTGAATTCATTCAGGATCAATTTTTGCATTTTGCAGTTCATGACATATAAATCTTTGAGAACCCACCTGTGTGAGTTTTGGGCCTCATAATTTGATATTATTATCAGTTGATTTTCTTTTCTTAAGTGTGCACCTTCATGATTTTGCATCTCTAGAGTTTGCTTTTGCATGCTAATTGAACTCACATTATGATTTAATCTCAAGTTTTAAAATGATGAAGGCAAATTAGGTTAGCCCTTTAGCTTAAAAAGACCTCCCTTAATATTGAATTCCTTAGTGAGCCAAGTTGAGCCTTTGACCTTTTCTTGATTGATCAATACAATTATCAACTCAACTTTCTCTTATTATCATCATACCTGCATTAAGGAATGGAGTTCTTATGATATGACAATAGGGTGGTTTATTTCAAAGTGTGGGGTAAGCAAGTAAAAAAATAAAAAATAAAAAATAAAATATAGTATTGCTATTTGGGGTTGAAATGCATACTGTGCACATTGTATTTGACTAAGAATTGATTATTCTTTTCCTCTTCATTTTAAGCTAGATGTTTCATACAAGTTTATATTTTGTATATATATATATATTAAAAAAATAAAAAAAATATAGAAATAAAAGAAAAAGAAAAAGAGAAAATAAAATATATATATATATATATACAGAATTCATATAATTTCTAGCATTAGAGGAATGTTGATTCATTGCTTTTCTTTAAGTATGCAAGGGTGTGAAAGTATCAAGGGTTGGTGAATATGCCATTTGAGGGAGTTGTGAGTTTCTTAGCAAGAGTATTGTCTAATATAGATACTCCATTTCTTGATGCTCCAGCTTAAATATCTTTTCTCACACCTTCACCTTAGCCCCATTACATCCAAATGAAAGACCTTCAGATTATTTCTTGAGAAAATCAGTGAGGGAGATTGGATAATTAAGCAAGTTTATAGTAGTATGCAGTCATGAGTGGTTTGAGTGAATTAACCTTTGAATCAAGTGAAACACTTAAATGAGAGATAAGATTTGTATATCTGGATTAATGAATGAGTTAAGAAAATCCTTGATTGAAGTAAAGTGCAATTATTTATGACTGAGTCTTAAAGGATTTCATCTTATATACTGGAATTATGATTAAGGTTGTTTGAGTTTTTAATTTATGCCATATGAATTTGCTTGAGGACAAGCAAAGTTTTAAGTGTGGGATAGTTGTTTTATTAGTTTTTGTTATAGATTTGTGTCTTATTTATTATGATAATTATTGTTCTCTTTAGGTATTTTGTTAGTTTTAATATTTTTATTTAGTGCTTTCATTAATTTTGGTAGTTTTAGTTTATTTCAGTGTTTATGTTGTTTTTGTTCTAGTTTTTAGTGTGTGTTTATGTTTTGTTGGTTAATGTTCATTTAATTCCTGTTTAAAGTTTGTTTAAAGTTTTGTTTTAGGTTAAATATGTAAGGAACCATGCTAAGGAAGGAAAAAAACTAAGGAATCAAGAGAAAAGGAAAAATGGACAGTGGTTGACACATGCAGAGGACACGGCCAAACTTATGGCCGTGTCCCATACCAAGCTAAGGAGGAAGATTAAGACACAGAGGTGGACAAACTCAGGAGACACGGCCAAGTCAGTGGCCGTGTCACTCCAAAGAAGCTCAAACACGGCCAAGTTGCTTCAGCCTGGCCGTGTCTCACTTAAGTCCAAAGGAAAAAGGAAGATGAAATCAAGAAGTAGAAGACACAAGCAAGGGACACGGCCAAGTCACTGGCCGTGTCCCTCCAAAATAGTCCAACACGGCCAAGCTTACTCCAACACGGCCATGTTACTCAACCACTCCAAAGAAGAAAAGAAGAAAATCACACAGAAGCGAACACAAGCAAGGGACACGGCCAGGCTTGTGGCCGTGTCCCTCCATTGAACCTCCAACACGATCGCGTCTCCTTCAATTTGGCCGTGTCTCTCATGGACCAAAGACCTCAGACACGGCCAAGTCTACTTCAACCTGGCCGTGTCACTCATGGATTAATGAAGACGCGCGGAGGTTTCGTATAAATATTAAAGTTAGGGTTTTTTGAGAGTTTGGAGATGGAATCAGCCGTCAAAGAGAATTTTAGGGTTTGATAACTTGTTTTCTTTGATTTTTGATTACACTTTGGATTAATCTAGCTTAGATTAGATTGTTCTAGCCATTGATACATCCTTCTTGCAAGATTTGAACAAGAGATTCTTCAGAAGCTTCAAGGAGTTTGTAATTTGGTTTTGTTCTTGAACTTTATCTCTTTATTTTCATTGGAATTGTATTTATGGATATTATCATGTCTAAATTGATTTCTTTGAATATTAATGAGATGAGTATGTTTGATAGCATTATGAACTAATTTGATCTAGTCTAGGGTTTGTATGGATCTGCTATGATTATATGAATTGGTTATTACTCTTAACTCAATTATTTCTTTAAGCCTTTATTGAATGAATTATTGCTAATATATAATTGATTGGCCACCAATTATGTGTTTTAGGTATTAGATGATGGATTGAGAGATGAAGTCTAATGCTGGAACAATTCAATTAAAGACTTAGGTGAATTAGAGATATAACCTAGGAAAAGATTATTTCAATTGGAACAAGATTATTTGAGAGAGGTTTGAATGCGAGAGCTTATTTCCTTTATTCAATTAATTAAGTTGCTTGAGATTTAATCTTTGAAATTAAATTGATTAAGAGGAATAACCGTTCATACATATAAGTAGCAGAGAAGTGCAAACCCTAGACCCTTCTATTAAGTGAATCAAAACATCAGCTCAATTTACTTTTATTTGTTTTAAACTTCAATCAATCTGTTTTCTTTAATAGATAGCAATCTAAATTTATTCATTACTTGTTATTTATAATCTGATAATCAATTAGCTACTTTAGCTTCCTTGTGAGACGACCTTGGGGCGATCACCTTTGCTACAGCTACCTCGTATACTTGCGAGTGACGCTTTGTGGTAGAGTTAATTCGAGCGCAACAATGCCAGCAGCCTAGCACATAGCAACAATTGGCCAGCAGCTCACGCTGACGATTTGCCAAAAGCCTTATTTAGCTCTGTTTTAATTTATTTTCCTTAATAGTCTATTATTTCCTTAAGCTAATAGTATTAGGTTTTTATTTTCTTATAAATAGCATGGTTAAACAATTAGGAAGTGACTTTTGCTTTTGACGGAGAATTAGGATTTTTGAGAGAATTAAACACAGAAACAAGGACGACATAATTATTCAAGGACTTTGGCTTTTTCGGCAGAGACAATTGGGATAGTAGCAATTATTCAGAAGTAATTTCTCCGGGTTTAAGCATGTGTTCTCTAAGGCCTTGAGCCTAATAGTACTGAAGTAGCAATAACCATTCCATCTGGAATGAGGGCAAAAATCCCTGCCCACAAGCACCCAAATCCAAAACCACCAAAAAGAAGGACACAACCAAAGGTAAAGGGATTGTTATTAGCGAACCCCAACCCCAACCTCAACCCATACTTAAACACTTCACTAGAAAAAGTGTCCAACCACACAAACTTAAATACAAAAATGAGGATAGAAAAGCAAGTACTACATGCTCAAGAGAAAGGCCCTAGAGCCAACCAAAATCCTTGCTGAAGAGATGCTCCTAGCCCTAAATATCCAAGGTGAAATCTTTAGCTACCTTGATAGAATTGGATGGAGACATTTTGCATTTCCTAATAAGTTAGGTTATCCTAGTCTCTCAAGGGAATTTCTAATGTCTCTAAGGGTAGAAAAGAACCACAATGCACCTATAGGATTTTATAGAGTTTATTTTAGTCTTTTTGACCAAGACTTTGCTTTTTCTTTAGAAGAATTTGGTGAAGTTTGGGGATTCAAAACTAATGGAGCTTTCTCCTACAATGATAGGAATTTTCCTTTAAAAAAATTATTTATCTTTTTAGAGTGAGCTATCCATTGAAACCCAATATAATAATAGGTCTTCAAAAACCATACACTTTAGAACACTTCTTTATTGGCTATTACATAAAATCATCATTTACACCATTCACCAAAGAAGTGATGAAAATGAAATGGTTACTCAACGTGACTTATTTTTCTTGTATGCTATTGTGCATAATGAGCCAATCCAAAGTGCTAGGTTTCTCATTGACACCTTTATACATCATGGGAAGTATAAGGCAGGAACTTTGAACTTTCTTTGTATGCTCCCAAATTACCCAACTTGCTAGACACTTAGGTCTCCTAACCCCTGAAAATCTTACAACCCTAAGTGATCCCCTTGATCCAGCCACAAACTTTATCAACCTAAACTTCCTTGAACATGTTAGATGTATACATAAGGTTAATGATCACCATGAGTATACATTTGGTAGCAAGGGAGTTATCCAAAGGGAAAGGAAGAGACCTAGGTTTCACATTATGGAAGAAGAAGGTGAACCTATCCATGATGAAGTTGAGCACCTCTTTAGACCTTCCAAACCCACCAAAGAAAAAGGTGAATCATCCAAAACTCTCAAACTTATATGTTGACCCATAATTTTGGCCTTAAATGAGTTTGATTTAATGAAAGACTTAAATTAAATTTAATCTGAATGAATTAGGTCCAATTGAAGTTGAACCAATTGAAATACAGACCAACTCAGTTTGATTAGGTTAGACAAGCTTAATATGGGCCAAATATGAGCCAAATAAGCCATAAGCCAAGTCCATAAGCAATTTGGCTAGCCAAATTTGCCGTAAGGTATGGTCATAGCGAATTTGGCAAGCCAAATTCACCATGGACACTTGGCCTTGGCAAATTGGAAAGCCCAAATTCACCATGGTCCTTTAGTCTAAGTTTAAAATGGGTTATTAAGCGGTTTTAAGATTCCTAATTAATGTGGGACTTCAAATAGCTTTCAGATAAGCAAGGATTAGGGTTTTAATTGAATGATATTTGCCTATAAATATATGATTAAAAGAATACAAAAATGGGGGAGAATTAGCACGGATTAGCAATAAATAACCTAGTAGCCAAGGTAGCAATAGAGACATAGCAACTAAATAAACAAGGCAGTCTCTAGCCAAAACAAAATTGGTGCAGGCAAGTTAGAAAGCTTGGATCAATATATTCAACTTTGGTGGAATCAACAAACGAAGGTTTGCCTTTATCCTTTAATTTGCTTAAATTCACAGTAGCTTCATCCTTGATTTACAATTTATTGAAACATCCCATGGGCATGTCTTCTTTTGAAAATATCATTAAAGGATTTGTAAGTTGTGAAATTATCTTAGTCCAGCAGTTAAACTTAATTCTAGTAGCTTTAAATATTTTGATTAACTTGATTTAAATATTGTAATTCTAACTTAATGGTCAAATAATCCAGTAGCAATGCCATTATTAACATCAAAACCTTAAATCTTCTTTTTTAAAATCCTAAACCTATTCTGTAAAACCTAAACCTTAATTTCCAAAACCCTAATCTATAAAACCAATTTCCTAAACCACAACCTATTTTGTAAAACCTAAACCCTAATTTTCAAAACCCTAATCTGTAAAACCAATTTCTAAAATCTAAAACCCTAACCAGTAAAACCAATTCCCAAACCTTGAAACCCTAAACCCTAGTTTCCAAACCCTAATCCAAAATCTCAATCCCTAATATCCAAATATCCAGTAACCTAATTTCTAAAACCCAAAATCCAAAACCCTAATTTGTAAATTAAAAACACTAATCCTTTTTTAAAATATCCAGCATCTTAGTTTTCAAAAATCAAAAACATAATTTCCAAACCTTAATTCCTTAAAACCCTAGTTTGATCACCAAAACCCTGATTTCCATTTATAAACCATAATTCATATGTTAAACCCTAATTCTACATGTCTTATGCTTAATTTAAAGATTATGAGCCTAGATTTAACTGTTTTATGTTTGTGATGAGTGATTTATTGATGTTCTATTTTTCATGGATGATTTATTTTTTATTATTATGGATGTTTGTATGGTTTAATTTATTTTGTTAATTATTTTTTATATTGATTTATCAATTGAATTTTAAGGTATGTAAAAGGCATGTTTTCACTTTGTGGGTGCCTTAATTATTTTTAATTATGTCATTTATTTTATGAATTTTGAGTTTTGTAAAGGACATATTTCCACCTTTTGGTGGGTGTTCTATTGTATTTGTGGACTTGGACATCGTAAGGGCATGTTTTCATCCTTGGATGAGTGCCTATTTTTTTTTTGTTTTTATCTTAATAAAGTGATGGATGTTTATTTCTTTTAAATTATGTGTAGTATGGATAATATCATAATAACTAAGAATTTAATAATATATAGACTTGAAAAGGAGGTCGGTTCCAATGAACCAGGTGTTGTGAGGGTGCTGGGTCATTCTCACATTCTCCATACATACTTAACTTTTTGAACCCATTAGGGATTTTGGATCATTAGAAATTGATTCATCCACCTCTTTCTTTTTTTTTGGGCCCGTTTGGGTGGCGACTCCATTTTCTCTTGGTTTAGGCCCGTATTCTCTAAGGCCTTGAGCCTAAACAGTGTCAAAGTTGCAAGAACCATTCCACATGAGAGTGAGGGTGCAAAACCCCACGCATAGTAGTGACTCCACTGGGGGATAAGAGAATTTTATTTCGTTAGTCTCTATATTATTTTATTCTTTTTTATTATGATTTTATCCATTGCATCATTTAGATTGCATTGTGTGCATGAGTTAGGACACCCATGTTACCCGAGTTAAGCTATGTAAGGGATACCATACTTTCACTTAAGGTATGGAGATCAAGCATGGTGTAGCCACTCATAGTCTCGTACCTTTTGGTATATACTTGCTATGGGAACCTAATTTCAACCCAAAGAATAAAGCTCATGTAATTGGCCTAGTTAATTTCTTTAGGTTTTAGCCCAAATGCTTATTGTTTGACTATGATTGGTATATCTTGGTTTGAACCATGGCCTATTTGGATTGTTCTTTTTCTAATATGACCTAATTATATTGTAAACTCAAAATAGTTTTATTACTTTAAGCCCAAAAGACTAAAATTATTTTCAAAACTTTCCAGATAGTCTTTGGATAAAAAAACTTTTATAAAATGGGTCAAAAATTCTTTTCTACCTCATAGCCCAAATACAAAGCCCAAGATTCATTTTTAAACAAACCTTTTTACAATTAGCTCTGAAACAAAACCATTTTTTATGCCATTCAAATTACAAACCTTTTTCTTAAATGGGCTTACAACTAATTAGGTCAATTCTGGAATACTAAAAATCAATTGTGGGCCTACTTTATGCCAAGAATTATTAATTATGGGCTTTTTTGTGGTATGAACCATTAATTTCTTTTTCAATGGAAAATCTATTTATGATAAACCTTTTTCAATTTAGTTTTAATCCAATATAGCATAAAAGCTATCTTTTTGCTGGACCAATAGATTAAGACTTAATTAAAGAGAATTATCATGGACCGACTTCTAAGTTTAAAAATACAACTATTGGTTACACCGTCCGGCTAAATTGTTCAAAAATAAGATATCCCATGTTGGTATTTTATTGACTATATACCTAGGAAAAGAGACTCGCCATTCTTGTGTGGAAGATATAAGGTTGGAAGGTTCATTCCTACTTTGTTGGTTTGGTTTGGTTTGTTTGTTTATCACTTATGCATCCATGCATACATGCATACATGCGTTGTGTTACATGTCATTGATCCTTTCTAGCTCATAGTCCTAGATTATAGCAGTTTAAAAGCTTATGATAATTCAACCTACACCAGTGGTATAGAATCCAACAATGACTCAGTCAACTTCTCACCAAACATGATGGATCCTAAGCAAGTTCAAAAGATGGTAGACGATACACTCAACTCCAAGATGGAAGAACCAAAGGGGACCCTAGCTGAGATGATGAAAAGCCAACTGGCTGAATTAACACTGTTGAAGCATCTGCTAGTACTATGAAGCCAAAAGACAAGAGAAAGGCTAAGGTTAGTGAGGTAGCCTTTGATGATGACAAGGTAGTTATTAATGTTAATGATGATAGGGCTCAATACTTCCAAGATCCTCAAGATAAGAAGAAAGTGCCGAAGGCTGTGGAAAAATCAACTATGGAAAAGACTCAAACTTCAGATGTGGAAAAGAAGATTGCTGATCTAGAAAAGAAGTTCAAAAAGAAGCTGAAGGTTGATGTGATGTCAGAGGTGGACAAGCTATTTGAGCAAGATGAGAAAGTCCCTTATAAGTTCAAGATGCCTTCTTTTTAAGTTTGATGGAACTAGTAATCCTCATCTACATGTCAAGCAATGCATCACAGCCGTGCTGTCTGCTCGAGCTACTAAAGCTCAAACCCTAAGGTATTGTATGCTCTCATTGGGCCATGTTGTGAAAAATTGGTTCAATACCTTAGAGGAGAACACCCAAAAAGATTGGAATATGCTATACATAGCCTTTATTCAGTAGTATGGGTATAATGTGGAATTGAAAGTTATCCTAATCGAGGTAGAGTCAATTAGACAAAAGCATAATAAGAATTTTGTTAACTATGTAAAGAGGTAGAGGAACAAAGATGCACTACTTACGAAGAGACTAGATGAGTCTGACCAGATGAGTCTGACCAGATTCGAATGATAGTAAGGAGTGTCCTGCCTAGCCTGCATGAGCGGATGTCTCACATGTCATAAGGGATTTTAAAGATCTTCTCCAAGCTGGCTTACAGATAGAAGAATGGAAATGGGAGAATAACCATTTTTCTTAAAGAAAGAATGAGAGTGGGGAATTATCAGTCTGGCAGCCAGAGCATATAGAATGCAGTGGATGTCAATGAGGCAACTGGTCAAGCAAATAGAAGATAATTTTTAGAGTTACCTTTGTCTTGGGTTTTTAACAAGCTGTAAAATAATGGGCTATTATAGCCATTGGCTGCTCGACCTTTGTCGAATCCATTCCCATCAAATTTTGATACTAATGCCTTTTGTCAAATTCATCAAACATAAGGACATAAGACAGATAAATGCTTGTGATTAAAACACAAGATCCAAGATTTGATCAATAATGGCAAGCTACCTGAGTCTAATAAACCCAACACTAAAAGCAATCCATTGCCTATGTTTGGAAGATTTTCGCCACCGGTGACCTTCATGATAAAAGGAGGATTGATAGAAAGTTTTGTCTTGTCATCTTTTCAAGATGTAGATGGAGGAATTGTGGATGAGGAGGTGATGACCATTGCCTCTGACATGCCCAAATAAATGAAGAATCTACGACTCCAACTCAACAAACTTCCCTTTGCTTGTTTGGCTTTTGTTTCATTTTCTTTCTTTGGTGTTTTTTGGAACACTTATATTTTTCAAATTAATATTGTTTAAATAAATTACTTTCATTAAATTTTTTATATTGGTCTTTGTTCATTTTGGTGTTTCAATCAATGACGAGTCTACCTTGATATTTATAAATTAGTGTATATATACATCATGATCCAAATGACTTTACTAGGTAAGGGAGTTATTCTATAGCATTGAGCTATGTATGCTTACTTAGAGAGAGCTCCTGCATAATTATAAGTGTCTAGGTCCTAGTCAATCTTTGAACATGCTTTGATAAACTTTCGAGTCAAAATTTAACTTTACTTATTTAAGGGAGAGATGAGTTAGGCATTATTTGGTAAGCCAAGAACTAGTATTTGCCCTATTAACATCAATTCCTAGTTTGTCCCTTTGAGCCTTTGTGAGATTTTAGTTTTCTTTTTATTGGCTTGTAAACCCCAATAACCTACCTTGAGCTATTGTGACATTTATGAAAAGTCTAATGATCACGGGTTACCAAGAAGACAAGAAGATCAAGAAAAGGGATGCACAATCAAGACTATGATGCAAAGTTGAAGTTTACCTAAATTTAAGTCCGATGACATCAAGATTATAACACCCTCATACCTTATATACATATAATATATACACCTGATATATGTAAAGTACGTACATTGAATACAAAAATGTAACATTACAATCTGTTTAAATTTTTTTTTTATTTTGTGGTAATCATTTAAGAAAACTTAAAATGTATTTTAATAAATAAATAAAATTAACCATTAGTAATTTGAAAATTAAAAAGATATTAAATAGAAAATCTCTGAAAAAATTAGCCAGAGTTTTGTTTGTATTTTGGATAATCCCAAATTTCAAATAACACAACATGCAATGAAAATACAATCTCAAATATTTATTCAATACATACATTTCTCCAAAAAAACATGACGGCTCAATCCATCAATATTTTACTAAAACACATCCATATATACAAATATAAATTCCATTTTATTTAATATATTACACAAAAAATATATATTTTACACCATATACATGATTATATATATAATGTACATACTCAAAAGTTTTATTTTTTAAATTTAAAAGTGTATACATGATATGCAAGTGACTCTGGTCCGCAGTAGCTCAAAGATCTTTACACACAAAAACCTACACCTGGGGTGGTCTAGCAATGCTCTCTGGATCTCTCGGATCTACCCTGTCACCTGCATGATGAAATTCAATCGCGCTAAGCATTTTGCCTAGTAATACTTCAATTAAATATAAAAAAATGATGTCATACCTATATAATGCTATGTTTGCATCATGTTATAAATGTCAAACATTATTATACACATTGAACAACACACTAAAAATGGGCCTAAACACCTTATGCAATTATCTAGTCCAAGGCTCATTGCCTTGGTTTATCATTGGCGTCTTACTCGGGTGTAGGCACATTTCTGTGACACCTAGTATCTCATCCATTTTGTTTTATGGTATACCAACATCCAAGTGCAATCTTCTAGTAACTAGATAGTATATAAGGTACACACAATACACATTCCTTCCAATGTGCTTTTACATCTCGACTCATACCATAGTTTCCACAAATCATTATCATAAATAATGCAAATGTGGTTTACTTCCTCATGTTAGTGCATAAATTGCACTTTACACATTTTACACAAATATTTTATTTAGCCATTCTCAAATGGCTTATCATGCCACAATCAACACAAACCAAACATTGTTACTTCAAACAATGCCATACACACATGTTCATAAAATTCAAGTATCATTACACATTCAACATATGTAATGTTTATGCTAAAATTCAATACAATCACACACATTATGAATAAAGTATGTACTAACCTTTTTAAAGCAATAAATGGAGTTAAAACTCCCTCCACTTTCACCACACCCATAAATCCTTCACCACTAGGTTGATAGAACAATAACCTATTCAACACCTATTGAAACTGTGAATGAACATAATCAATTAACATCACATTTCTAGGTGTTTAAAACATAAAACAAGAATTAAGGTATAATTATACAATTTTTCAAATTTTTGCCATAATGAACTTTAACTTTGAAAAATCATTCCAGCACATTTCAAATTGAGATTTTAGATTAAATATACCTAATACATTATATTTTAGCACATTACAAGCATTAAAATATAATGTATCACTTTTTCATCACAGTTTCAAAAATTTACCATAAGCCTCTTTGATTTTGAATTTTCATTCTAACTAATTCTTAATGGTAATTGAAGTTTATTTATATTATTAACGACATTAAATCACACAATTTAAATCATAAAATTAAATAAAAATAAATTCTTTGCGTTTACTATTCCTGAAACCCTAACTCACTCTCTTCCTCTTCTAAACTCTAATTATTTTCAAACTTTTCTTAAGTTTAATCTTAAAATCATTATATATACATCAAAATAACATCACCCAACACCATTTAACCAATTAAAAACAGCCCATTCAAAACTCAAAATTTTACATAATTCAAAATTTAGATAAACTTAAAAATTAAAGAAGAAACTTACCTGCAAGTTGCAAATCCTTTAAAAATCACTTCAAACCCTTGAAATCCTTCCAAAATTGAGTGGTAAAGAAGCAAAAATTCCCCCTCTTTTAAGGCTATGGAGTTCGGCCAAAGAAGATGAAGAAGGATAAAGATGATTTATTTCTTTTGACTTTTCTTTTATTTTAAAAAAATAAACATCTTTCTATATAATATTTAATTATTTTTAATTATTTATTATTTAATTATTTTTAATTCTTTAAATTACTTCTTCCACCCAAAAACAAAATCATTTATGAATTTTTAATTAATTTATTTTTTAAGTAAAATTACCATTTTGCCCTTCATTTTTCTATTCATTTATTGACTTTTCTAACTCATGTTTGACTTTACATGTAATATATATTTCTCTTATATTTCACATATACATGACTTATTTCTCACTTCTAATTCTTCATTTCTCCCTTAAATTATTTAATTTAATCTAATTTAAATTAAAACCTAGCAATTAAGTGGATGCTACAAAGATTACAAAGAATTCATCCTCATTGAAGCAGACTCATGCGGATCCATAGTTAGAAGCATAGGGCAGTACGAACAAGAAGACTCTCTTAGAGTAAAAAAACAAAACAAAAAAAACAAAAAAAGAAATGAAAAGAAAAGAAAAAAAAGAAAAGAAAAAGAAGAAGAAGAAGAAGAAGAAGAAAGAGGAAAAGAAAATAAAACCCAAAAGGCAATTCAGAAAGACAACCAAGTTCCTTCTTACCTAAAACAAGCATGAGACTTCCACTTAGTTTATGAGGACGGATTGACTTGAATTGGTTCAGCCCAGCCAAAGGCTCAAATACATAAGGGAAAGACCATCTTTTGTTTTATCCAACATAGCTCCAGGTCCGCAATCTTGAAAGTCTTAGACTTGATATTCCAAAAGAGAAATGGATGAAAGAAAGAGGAAGAAAAAAGGTGGTCTAAATATCAAGATAATACTGATTGAATACAGATTTCTGCCAAGAAAATGGAAGGGCATTCAAGCTTTGTATTTTCATGAAGTTAGAAGGAAATGATACCAGAAGCTAAAAATGGAACCTCTAACAGTATATAGTTCCAACAAGAAGATTGTAGTGTGAAGGTTTGTCAGCAGTGTCACATCGGCTCCAATCTAAAATGGCCTTCACTTAACCTATGTCCCTTATAGATCCTGTTTTAAGCCTATTAAAGACCTGTTGATCTCTCTTGGTAGGTAGAGTATATTAGTGGAGATTGTTTGAATAAGCATGCATAGGAGAGAGACAATATTTAAACTTAATGAAACCTTCAGCCAAGTAATATGTATGTGCCTATCTGAAGTGTAATAGTTCTTGCTTAGATTGAAATGATTTCCAAGTTTAGTACGGTAACTAGGGTTTTCATATTATAGATATATTGATTTGGGAAAGTCAAGTCCTAAGGTACAATGATACTAATTTAACAAAGCCAAAATATGAATTTTAAGATTCAGAAATTTTTTTTTACAAAGCCTTCAAGTTAAAGGAAGTATGTTGCACCGTCGAACCTTAAAGGATACATTGGATAAAATAAAATGATTATTTGCAAGGTTATGAAGAAGTTACCAATTGGTATGTTGAACAATAGTTTGAAATGGATGTATCTCTGTTGCTTGGGCCCCACCACTCATGTTTTCAACATCTTGACGATAAAAGTCATAAATGTGAAGTCTTTTGCCATTTTAATGCAAGACCTAAATGAACATCTAGAAGGAACCCATGGGAGCACTTCAGGTGATCACCTCAGTCTGTGAGGCAATAAAACTGCTGTAAGTATTATTCATGCATATTATGCATACATAAGCATATCACACTATATATTTTTTATCTTGCGTTGTCTATTCATTATCAAAGTAAATAATAGATACCCTATAAAGCAAACATGAAGTAGATATGAAAACAAGTGTCATGGAAGGCCCATTGCTTGAGGAAGATCCAGTCACTTTATAAAAATTGATATATGTGCATTTGCAAAGAATAGACAAAATGCAAACATCAATCAAAGCTTATATGGGAATAAAATCATTACGGGCAAAGAGAGGATATGAGGGCTAGCTATAAAAATAGTTGAATTTTTTTCAAAAGGAATAACAAAAAGAACAGAACAAGAAGAAAGTAAGAACCCTAAAAGAATAAAGATGCAAAAGACAAAAGATTAGTCCAGGAAGAAGAGTTGTAGTCAATGCAGGATAAATATCCAAGGATGAAGATCCATTTCAAAGGTCTAAAGGATGAAGATCCATTATGAAGGGTGAAGACCTAATATTTAAAGATTCATTGTGAAGGAAGAAGATGTAAAGATGATGGCTAGAAGAAAGCCAAAATTTTTAGATGATAAAAGTTTAGCATAATCCATTGAAGAATGGAATAGGTGGCTAGAAGAAAGCCCGCACTCTCAAATGATAGAAGGTCAGTCCAGCTAGAAGAGCTAAAGTCGATCCATTGAAGAACGAAACTTGTGGCTAGAAGAAAGCCTACACTTTCAAATGATGGTAGGTCAGTCCAACTAGAAGAGCTGAAGTCAATTCATTGAAGGATAGAACAAGTGGCTAGAAGCAAGCCTGCACTCTCAAATAACAAAAGGTCAGTCCAGCTAGAAGAGTTGAAGTCAATCCATTGAAGGATGGAACAAGTGGCTAGAAGAAAGCCCGCACTTTCAAATGACGGAATGTCAGTCTGACTAGAAAAGCTAAAGTTAATCCATTGAAGGATGGAACAAGTGGCTAGATGAAAGCCAAAACCCTCAACTGATAGAAGGTCAGTTAGCTAGAAGGACTAAAATTAATGGCTAGAAGAAATTTAGAACTCTCAATTGATATATGGTCAGTCGAACCAATTCTCGGGTCCATAACCCAAAATCTAATCTCAGTTCTAGAACCCAAAAAACAAAACTCGAGTCCAAAACCCAAATCACTTTCGAGTCTAGAACTCAATCCGGGTCCAGAACCCAAACTAACTAGAGTCTAGAATCCAAATCACTTTTAAGTCAAGAACTCAATCCGGGTCCAAAATTCAAACCAACTCGGGTCTAAAACCCATATAAATTTTGAGTCCAGAACTCAATCCTAGTCCAAAATCCAAACAAACTTGGGTTCAGAATTCAAATCCAATCTCGAATCTAGAACCCAAAATCAGTCTTGAGTCCAGAACCCAAATCCACTCTTCGGTCCAGAACCTAATCCAATCTCAAGTCCAGAACCTAATCTAGTATTGGGTTAAGAACCCAAACCAGTCTCAAGTCTAGAACCCAAACTAATCTCGGGTCTAAAACCTAATCCAGTCTCGGGTCCAGAACCTAAACCAATCTCTAGTCCATAACCCAATTCAATCTCGAGTCCATAGCCCAATCCAATCTTGGGTCCAGAACCAAATCTAGTCTCGGGTCCAGAACTTAATCCAGTATCGGGTCCAGAACCCAAATCAATCTCGGGTCCAGAACCCCATTGAGTCTCAAGTCCAAGCATCCAAATCCAGTTTTGGGTTGAAAACCAAAATTCAATCTCGAGTTGAGAACCCAAATGTAATCTCGGGTCTAGAACCCACCCTCATCCAAGATCAGCTTAAAGTCACACTGTTTTTCACTCTCTTCTACTGAAGTCTCAGATTGTTCAAACAAGGAAAAAACTATAGACCCTTAATTTTGGCCTTGAATGAGTTTGATTTTAATGAAAGACACAAATTAAATTTAATCTGATTGAATTAGGTCTAGTTGAAGTTGAACCAATTGAAAATACAGACCAACTCGATTCGATTGGGTTAGCGAAGCTCAATATGAACTAAATATGAGCCAAATAAGCCATGAGCAAAGCCCATAAGCAATTTGGCTAGCCAAATTAGCCATGGGCCATGGTCATGACGAAATTGGCATGCCTGAATTTGCCATGGTCCTTTAGTCTGAGTTTAATATGGGTTATTAAGCAGTTTTTAAGCTTTGTAATGAATGTGGCACTTCAAATCGCTCTCAGATAATCAAAGATTAGGGTTTTATTTGAATGATCTTTGCCTATAAATATATGATTAAAAGCACATGGAAATGGGGGAGAATTAACATGGATTAGCAATAAATAACCTAGTAGCTAAGGTAGCAATAAAGACATGGCAACTAAACAAGCAAGGCAGTATCTAGCAAAAAAAAATTGGTGAAGGCAAGTTAGAAAGCTTGGATCAATATATTCAACTTTGGTAGAATCAACAAATGGAGGTTTGGCTTTATCCTTTAATTCGCTTAAATTCACAGTAGCTTCATCCTTGATTTACAATTTATTAAAACATCCAGTGGGCGTGTCTTCTTTTGAAAATATCATTAAAGGATTTGTAGGTTATGAAATTATCTTAGTCTAGTAGTTAAACTTAATTCCAATGGCTTTAAATATTTTGATTAACTTGATTTAAATATTGTAATTCTAATTTAATGGTCAAAAAATCCAGTAGCAATGCCTTTATTAACATCAAAACATTAAATCTTATTTTTAAAATCCTAAATCTATTCTGTAAACTCTAAACCCTAATTTCCAAAACCTTAATATATAAAACCAATTTCCTAAACCCCAACCTATTCTGTAAAACCTAAACTTTAATTTCTAAACCCTAATCTGTAAAACCAAATTTTAACATCTAAAACCCTATCCAGTAAAACCAATTCCCAAACCTTGAAACCCTAAACCCTAGTTTCCAAACCCTAATCCAAAACCTCAAACCCTAATATCCTAATATCCAGTAACCTAATTTTTGAAATCCAAATCCAAAACCCTAATTTCTAAATTAAAAACCCTAATCCTTTTTCAGAATATCTAGGATCTTAGTTTTAAAAAATCCAAAAACTAATTTCCAAACCTTAATTCCATAAAACCCTAGTTTGATCATCAAAATCCTAATTTTCATTTATAAAGCATAATTCATATATTAAACCCTAATTCTACATGTCTTATTTTTAATTTAAAGATTGTGAGCCTAGATTTAATTATTTTATTCTTGTGATGAGTGATTTATTGATGTTCTTTTTTCTTCATGGATGATTTATTTTTAATTATTATGGATGTTTATATGGTTTAATTTATTTTGTTAATTTTTTATATTGATTTATCAATTGAATTTTAAGGTATGTAAAAGGCATTCTCACCTTTCCCATACGTACCCAATTTTTTGGATCCATTAGGGTTAGGAATTCCTTAGGAATTGAGTCATCCACCCCTTTCTTCTTCTAGGCCTGTTCGGGTGGGGACTCCCTTTTCTCCGGGGTTAGGCCTATATTCTCTAAGGCCCTAAGCCTAACAGTACCAAAGTAGCAAGAACTATTCCACATGGGAGTGGGGGTGAAAATTCCCGCTCATATTATCCTTAAAGCCATATCTTCTCTCCAAAAATAGTTTAATCATTTTAAGAAGGATGTCACAAAGAGAATTTTAAAACTCAGGAAAAAGGTTGATCTCATTTCCCACATTCATTATGACATACATGACTTACAAGGAAAAATTGATCTTCCTCAATGTGAGTTAAGTGAATGGGATGTGAGTGAGCATATTGAAAGTCCTTATGAATGATCCTCACCAAATCGAGCTAAAAATTCATAAACACACAAAAAGGATCACAATTTCAGCGAGAAATGAAGTCAGGACGCCTAAACTTTCTTGCGACCACCCAAGATGCCCGAGCGACCGCACATGACAAATACCTAAAAACCTAAAAGTGATTGAAGAGATAATGGTCTGCTCTTGCGGCACTCCCTCAATGCTCAAAGCCTTGTGCGACCACCCAAAATGAACCGAGCGATAGCACAAGTTTGGCATATTTGAATCTTAGTGCCAAATACCTCAGACCAATGATGACCAAACACATGGATGAAGAAATTTAAACTTAATGGTAACATTGTGCAGAGTGACCGCACATCGAGCTATGCGACAACAAGACACAAAGGTATGGGAAAGCTAGATTCTATCAGACAACAAAATTTGACCATTGAAATTAGCCGTTATAGAGAATTTTCAAACTGTATGATCGTACACCGAGTCGAGCAACTAAACACCAAGCTCCAGCCACTAAATTAGTGGAAGACAAGCACTAAACATATGGGAACCATCTCAAATGGCTAGTTCTAGCCAAATGGCTATAAATACCACATCAAACTTCATTTTTGTGGTTAGAAAATTTTAAAATTGTGATTGTAATTTCATTGAAGAACAATTTTCATTTTCTTACCTAAAAATCAAAAACCTATAAACTTAAAGTGTTGGGTGTGAGCATTATACACCATAAAAAAATTGAGTGTGAGCTTGGAAAAACTTAGGTTATTAGAGTGACCTTGGAAAAACTCTTGTAAGCGTTGTAAGGATTGATCTCAAATCATTATAATAGTTCGGTGTGAGCTAGTGAAAACACCAAGTTAGAGTTAAGCTTGTAAAAATGTAAGATTAGTGGAACCTTAACAAGTTGTTAAGGAAGTGGATGTTGGATTGAGGTAAATTCGAACCACTATAATTCTTTGTGTTCTATCTTCTCTACTCTGCTCAATCTTCTTCTACATCTTCTTCTTCTAGCTTTTAAATTTTAAATTTATCATCACTACTCAAATCACCAATTCACCCCCTCTTGGTTGCTAGTTTGGGACAACATCATTCAAGTTAAGCTATAATTATACTAATAATTAGGCCAGTATAAAATGATCATCATTATCTCAAAGAAAGACTTACCCGCAGAAGGAGTGATGCTATGATGCATACGCTTGCATCAAAAATCAAAATTGCATATAAGGTCAATGGTAGTTAAAAAAAAGAAAGATTAAAGTAAAGTTTGTTTCCATAAAGCTTCCCTCATAGTGTCCATCTTCCATGGAGATTTAGGTAAATCAATGCCAAGCTAGGGGTTGGGACGGTAGGAGTCAAGCCAAATTGCAAACTTTAGAGACAAGGAGTGTAAGTATCAAGAGAAAGAGAGGTGGTATCCACATGGTTCTTAAAGGAATGCTTCCTATGAATAAATAAGAGTCAAGGGGAAGTGGAGATGTAAAAAAAGCGAAGTTCAATTTCCTCAAGGTTTAAGGACTCAAAACATTTCAGCCATTAAGGCATGGATCTCGCCTCATCATAAGGCAAAAAAAAAAGGATTAATGGTTGGAGGTGCAAGAGAAGAGGTCAAATAAAATTAGGACATCCAAATCACACTTATAGTCCATTAAGTAGGCACTGAAGAATGTTTTCAGATAAGGATGGGGCCTAAAAGATGTTGTTAGGGTTATATTCTAAGCCAATGAAATGTATGCATATTATTACATTCAATAAATGAGGAATATCATTATCATGTGTGTATTTATTATTTTAATATGGTTAAAGTTCCAAGAATAGATAATTCAACTTTATGTAATCAAGTATGTGAATTGATAGTAAAACCTTAAAGTAATATGAATCCTATTCTAAATTATACCTAATCGATCATTATTTATGGAACGATAATAAATAAAGATTAGAATGTAGTTTAACCAATGATCGCATTTTACTCATCATGAATATGAGATATTAAGTTAAAACATAAGTACGTGTTAGAGAATATTGTACTAGATATACCAGAAATGAGAATACTACATGGATTAATGTCATAAGTGATTCTCATCACAACGGTGTTATGTAGTCCTTTGACCTAAAATCACTATGGTTCCTACACGAGGAATTTTGACTAACCTATTTTTTCTTCCTCCTATAAATAGGGATCCCCTTTTCAGTCTAAGAGTCTAATTTTTAGACAATAAAATTCTGCCAAACTAATTTTTTGACACTCTAAGCTTAAATTAATTTTGCAAATTAATTTATTTCTTTAATCAATTAATCACCACCATACTTATTTCATTCAATTAATTACATAATTAATTTTTGAGTTGGTCAAGTGGAGTTAAGAAGAGGTAAAACTCTCCTATCATTAATTATGAGGAAACTATAAACTCTCCTATCATTCATTACGAGGAAACTATAACCAAATGTATTTATTTTCTCACTTTATCTTTTTTTTTATTTGGTAACAATTTAACTAAAATTGATTAATTAAGTCTATTATAATCAATCAAAGGCATAAATTATTTACAGTTCTGATTTTTATCTAACACGATAAGTAGGCATACTTGGAATATCACTCCAAATAGCGAGCCCTCACGTTAAAATCCCAAATTGTTTTATTAAATTAATTTTAATTTATTTTCCCTAATTTTGCAATTTCATCATATTATAATTTAATTTGAATGGATGAATGAAATTTAATTAATTCATTATTTGCATTAAAGTAATTTAGTTTGGGATTTGTGCTTGACTTAGTACCCATAAGGGCTAGAGTCAAAGCTCCACTATGTATGCAGTTTGAATTGTAATTTATTTATTTTCATTGAAATTGTAGATGTCATCTTATTAAGTTGGTTGTGCATAGTTAATTTCCATTTATATTAATTCTTGTCATCAATATGAAAAATTATTTTTAATCACAAAGGTTAAAACTAATCAAAGAGAATCTTTTTCATTAATTTTTTTTTGAAAACATCGCCCATATTTCATTGTGATTGATTTTGAGCTATTGCCTTTGTGAGCGGGGATTTTCTCACTCATTCCTGGTGGAATGGCTCTTGCGACTTCGACACTGTTAGGCTCTGGGCTTTAGAGAATACGTGCCTAAACTCAGAGAATAGGAGTCGCCACTTGGACAGCCCGAGAAAATAGAAAGGGGTGGATGACTTGATTCCTAAGAAATCCTAAAACCCCAACTATGTTTGGAAAGTTGGGTATGCACGAGGAAGGTGAGAATTGTCCAACACCCCCACAACTCCCGGTTCATTGGAATCGGCTTTCTTTTAGGTCTAAATAATATTGAATTCTTAATCATACTATAATATTATCCATATTATAAGAAATGATCAAAATAAAATGAACATCATATTAATTTAAATAATCAAACAAAATGGTCACCCATACAAGATAGAAACATGCTCTTACAATGTCTAATGTCTAAAATACAAGTAAATAAAATAGGACATCTACCAATTAGTGGAAACATATCCTTTATAATGACCCAAAATCCATAAAATAAATTAAATTATAAAACCTAATAAGGTACCCATGAGTAGAAATATACCTTTTACATCATCCTCCAAATCCAAATAATAATAAGAAAATATAATTTAACCTTTCATACAAAACAATTGATTCAAACAAACAAATAACCATTAAATAATCATTAATAAAACATAAACTTTAATAAAATTAGGGTTTAGTATCTAGTTTAGGGTTAAAATATGCAACTTAAGGTATTGAAAAGCTATTTAGGTTTAAAATATGCAAATTATTGCTAAAATATTCAACTTAGGGTTTTGAAAAGATATTTAGGGTTAAAATATGCAAATTAGGGTTTTAGGATGCAAACTAATCAAATTAGGGTTTTAGGATGCAAAATTATTTTAGAATATGCAAGCTAGGATTTAAAACATAACTTAAGGCTAAAATATGTGAAACTATATTTAATATACAAAAGAAATTTAATCCTCAAACTTAAGATACAAGACTAGAGTTTAAAGCATGCATTTTGGATTATGTAATATCATTATATATTTGTAAAGTGGAATTATGTTTTTAAATTATCTAACTGAGGTCAAAACTTATATAATTAGGGTTTAGATCAAATTGAATACCAATGTTGTGATTTGTTAAATAAAATTCCCGAAGTCAAATTGAATAATCAATGGAATTTGAAATAAAATAAGTTAATATGATAATACCTGCATTATCGGATCCTCCAAGGTAAATTTGCTAAACCAAGCTTGATCGTTTACAAGATTACCTTTTGGATAGCCTGGATGAACTAAAGTCTTGGCCGAACTCTAGCAATTTGAAAATTGTTTAGTCATTGCCTTAGTTTTGCTCTTTGCTTTTCTGTTTCTCTTTTGTTTCTTTTTTTTTTTTGGTGATCTTAATTTATTTTTTCCACCTTCTACTCCTGAATGTAGTCTTGTACTTATAGGCTGCAATTAGGGCAAACATAGCTGGAAAATCCTCATCCAACTCAAACTCTCCCTGCTTATCTGAAGCTTCTTTGAATTTAATCATAATTAGGAATGCATTTGTACTGAATTAAGGCTAAATCGAGGCCTCATGTCAAACTGGCCCAGCCAAATTTGACATGAGCTAGCCTCATATTGAATTTGGCTTGCAAAACTCAATATAAGGGAGCCCCATATCGAATTGGCTATGGCCAATTCGATATGAGATAGCCTTATATCGAATTAGCCAAGCCCAAATCCAACTTATTTTGTCCATATAAATAAATTGGCTCAACTCAACTAGACCAGACTTAATTCAAACAGATTAAATTTAATTTGGTCCTTTCATTAAAATTAAACTTAATCCGACCTCTTTTAATTAAAACCAAATTTGAACTGAACCAAAATTAAGGGTTTATAGCCTTGCCCCCTACTTAAATAATTTTGAACTTGTTCAAAGAGTGAAAAGCAATAAGTTTTGAGCTAATATTTGATATTATGAGCTGGACTGAAAAAATAAAACAAAAAAAGAGTTGCTTTGACAGGTTGGGTTCTGGTTTGGGTTATGGACCCATGAATTGATTTGGGTTCTGGACCCGGTTTGGTTTGGGTTATGGACCCATTAGTTTGTTTAGATTCTCGACTAGGATTGGTTTGGGTTTTGAAACCATGAATTTATTTGGATTCTGGACTCATGACTTGGATTGGGTTAGGATACTTCAACAAATCTAATATAAGCTAGAGATTGCACCATCAGGGTACTTCAATAAATCTAATATAGGCTAGAGATTATGCCGTTGTAGACCCTTAATTGTGACCCTAAGTTAATACGACCTTAATTAAAGAATGTCAAAATAAATTCGATCCGACCTACAACTTTTAATAAGTTGGTTAGATTTTAAAAGGCACAAACTCAGCTAAAAAACCCTAAACCAAGTCTTTTTTAGAAGGTCCGGTCCAAAAAATTAAAAAATGCAAAATTAGTTCAAGTTCAAAGGGCCCAAGTGACTTGAACCTTGGCTCATGTCGACCTGGATGCCCAGGTCGACATAAGCCAAGGGACATGTTGACCTGGATGTCCCAGGTCGACATGGCTTTGGTCCATGTCGATCTGGTTGCCCCAGGTTGCCATGGCTTTGGTCCATGTTGATTTAGTTACCCCAGGTCGACATGGTTTCAATTATTTTTTGAAATTAGTTTCCGAATTGAATTAAAATTTATTTTAAGGATGATTTAATATTAGGGTTAGGGATGCTGAGTGTGGTTTTCCTATAAATAATAACGTTTCAGAATTTAGGAAGGACGGCAATTGTAACACTCCTATACCCCGTATACGTATACAGCATGCTAATACGATCGTAATATACGTATACTGAATATAGAAATACCACGGTTTACTAAACAAATGACTCATTTCTTTATACAAAAATATACATAAACTTAAACACAATAACTACAACATTTATTTATTACGCAATGGAAAATATAGTTATATTTACAAATACAAATACATCAAAAACAAACTTTTTCAAAACATAAAGTTTATACATATTTGGCAGTCAGTCTTTGATCTTTAAGCCCACTATCCACACTTCAGAATCTAAACTTGACTTGGCCTAGAGGAACTCTCTGGTTCTACCTTGTCACCTGCGCGATGAACCACAATCGCGCTAAGCCATAGGCTTAGTGGTACAACCCACAATGATAATATGTTTCAATGCAATGCCAATATCATATGTTCAAACATTATAAACAATACATAAGAATATCACATTTCAAAGTCTTACATTGAATCTCATTATTCATTTGATTCACCATTTATAAATCACATTTAAACAAAGACAAGCATGAGCCCAAAAGACACTAATATGTTATTCAAAGTTCAGAGTTACTGCTTTGGTCCATAATCACAATCATCAAGCCCGTAGGCGATATATATATATATATATCTCTATCCATGGATAGTGTAACAGACCCAGTCTCTTGGACCTCAACCCGGCTAAACTCGAGGAGATCCTCAACCCGGCTAGACTGTTACTGTTTTTGAGGCTTACGACCCAGTCTTTTCACCCCAAAAACATCACATTTCACATATTTCACATTTTTCAACTGGAATCGGCTTATGACCCGGTCTTTTTACCTATCCAGTGATTCATAGGCATGCCGCCAAACTCAGAACTCTGAAAATTGAATAACATATTAATCACACAATTATTTCACTTATCTCTTTATCAATCTCTTTCTCAATTCATTTCTCATTTCATTTCTCCTTTCATATTCCATAATCAAATAGGCAACCATGCCCCAATTATTTCATTTACATTGTCATAGCCAACCACAATGGCTTCATGTCACATCATATCTCAATTCACATTAAGGTAATTCATCATTAAAGTATTCATAATCAATTGCATTGAACATACATTTCATATTTCATCATATCATCATATCTTTCACATTTTCAACATACATTCCACAAAGTTCACTTTATGCAAAACATAACATTATTAATATGCATCAACAATGCAATAGATTACTTAACACATTTACAATCAAATGTGTTAAGTCTCAAGATCATATAAAGGTATGCAATATTGTAGGGTTTGTACTTACCTCCAAAAGCAATTCACACACAACACTAAACTCCTCTTCCAAGAATCCTTCAACACTTGGATTAGGACAACTCAAACTCTTCACAACCTAATCCAAAAGGAATAGTACACATGAGATAATAAGGCTAAGAAACAACTAGGGCAAACTCTACACATGACACGCTCAACAACACGGGAGTGTCCATGACCATGCCCTAACTCCACAACACAGAAGCTTTGACACGCTCAGAACCACGGGCGTGTCACTGAACGTGTAATACATTCTATCTCACAGAAACATTAACACGTCCAACAACACAGACGTGTTCATGGCCGTGTCAATCCACCAACATCACAGTAGCTATGACACGTTCAGTGACATGGGCGTGTCACTGCTCGTGTCACCCATCCAAGAACACAGAACCATTGACACGCCCAAAGACCTGGCCGTGCTCATGGGCGTGTCAGGCCAAAAATACAGATTCTGGCAACATCAACACTACATCCAACAAACCTCTTACTTCCACCATTTTCCACTTCAAACAAACTTAACTAAACACACCCATAAACCATAATAACTTGCAAAAACACCAAACAATTCAAAACATACCTCAAACTCAAATCATAATCATCACCACAAACCCAAAACACAACCACAACACTTACTCTTCCAACAATCTTACTCTTTCCTTTAATCAAACCACAAAAATCCAAAATCAATTGAACCAAACACTCTTAAACACACCACAATCAAACAAACACATATCAACCATAACCTCAACTCATAAACTCAAAGAAAATCAAAGAATCAAGTGGAAAACTTACCAAAGATGAAGAAACTCTTAAATTTCCAACTTGATCACTTGAAAACTTCCTTCAATCTTGAGTTTAGAAGATCAAATCTCTCTCTCTTGCTCTCTTGCTATGGAGCTGCCGGCCAAAAGAAAAGAAAAGGAAAGAAGAAGAAGATACACGAAGAAGAAAGAAAGAAAGAAGAAAAGAAAGAAAACAAAGTCAAACACTCAACCTTCTCTCTCCTCAAAACCCTCTCCACCAAGCAATTAACTATTAAAATATTCCAAATATCTTCTTCCACTCATAAATACAATTTCCTTTTAATTAATTTAAAATAATTAATTAATCTTCTTTGACTTCCACATTTTGACTTGTATATATGTTGTATATATTTCCATATATACAACATATACACTTTCTTCACTTCTTTTCTCTTTCCAATAAACACATATATTAAATCCAAATAAAACAACAATTATACCAAAACTTTTAGGGTGTACTTTGGGATATTATAGCAATGAACATTAACAAGGGTGGCAATTAACATTAAAGAGGTTGGCAATTAATATTAAGAGAAATTAAACAAAAGAACCGAAGAGACAAGAACAAACAGAGAAGAATAGCAGCAACTTTTTTAGAAGACGAAGGAAAAAACAAACAGAAATATCAAGACAACTAAAGAAGAAGGTAGAGTCCATACTGTCTTCACATTGTTCATCCAGAAACAATTGTTTTAGTGGAACCAGCGACGGAAGTTTGATCTTTAATCATAAATTATTCATGGTCACAGTAGCTTCATTTTCTTTGATTAATAAGAACATGTAGTAACATGATCTTTGAACATGCAGCAACATGATCTTAGAATATGCAGTAACTTGGTCTTTGAACATGTAGTAACTTGATTTTTGAACATGCAGTAAATTGATCTTTGTTTTAGTAACTTTAATTGTTTTCTTTAATTAATACATTGATCAGTTGGTGTTTGTAACTCCACTTGAATATTTTATAAAAAACTTAAAACAATCCGGTAGTTGTTGAGGATTTAAATTAATTATCAGAATCTATTTTTTTAATAAAGCTTTAAGAATCGTAAATTATTTTATTGAAACTCAAAACCTTAAAATATTTTTATCCAAAAGCTTAAATCATTTCATTATTAAACTTTAAAATATTGATTATTTTTCCAAAACCTTAATTTATCTCTCCAAATCCAAAATTATTTTTAAAGGATAGTAAGTCAAAAACCCTAATTCGAAAACCCTAGTTTCAAAAATCCTAATTCCAAAACCCTAGTTTTAAAAACCCTAATTCCAAAACCCTAATTCCAAAATCCAAGTTTCAAAAACTCTAATTCCAAAATCCTAATTACTAAACTCTAGTTTTAAAAACCCTAGTTTCAAAAACCCTAATTCCAAAACCCTAATCACAAAACTCTAGTTTCCAAAACCCTAAGTTCCAAAAACCCTAAATTCTTTAAAACACTAAACTTATATATTTATTGCTTTATTTAATTTTAGATTTGATTATATAGTTTATTATATATTTTGATGGTTGATTTATTTAATGCTTGATTTATTTAATTTATCATGGATGGATATTTTCTTTATTATTATGATTAGTATTTATTTGTTTTGGTATTAAAATTATAAGAGGTATGTTTCCACTTTATGGGTACCTCATTAATTAATTTTCATGTAATTTAAATTCCTTTTATATTTCGAACCAATGTAAAGGACATATTTCCACTTTTCAGTGGGTGTCCTATTTAGTTTAGATATGGACGATGTAAGGACATGTTTCCATCCTCGGATGGGTGTCCATTTATTTGCTTTATTTAGATGTTGCTTTGATTTTAATATAATGATGCTTTATTTTTTGCATGTAGTATGGATAATATTGTTATATTTAAGAATTTTATAATATTAATACCTACAAAGGAGGCCGGTTCCAATAAACAGGGCGTTGTGGGGGTGCTGGGCCATTTCTCACCTTCTCCACACGTACCCAACTTTCCGAACCCATTAGGGGGTTGGGGATTCCTTAGAAATCGAGTCATCCACCTCTTTCTTTTTCCCAGCTTGTCCAAATGGCGACTTCATTTTCTCTGAGCTTAGGCCCATGTTCTTTAAGTACTCGAGCCTAAATAGTGCCGAAGTCGCAATAACCATTCCACCGGGAGTGGGGGCAAAAATCCTTGCTTACAGTGGTGACTCCACTGGGGATAAAAGAAGTTGATTCCGTTAGTCTTTTTATTATTCTATTATTTCTTATCATGATATTATCCATTGCATCATTTAGATTGCATCGTGTGTGTGAGTTAGGACGCTCGTGTTACCCGTGTTGTGTTATGTAAGGGATATCATATTTTCACTCAAGGTATGGAGATTGAGCATGGCATAACCACTTATAGCCTTGTACAATTTGGTATATACTTGCTATGGGAACCTAAGCCTTTTAACCCAAAGACTAAAGCTCATGTAATTGGCCTAGTTACTTTCCTTAGGTTTTACCCCAAATGCTTGTTGTATGACTATGGTTAATTTATCTTGGCTTAAATCATGGCTTATTTGGTTTGTTCTTTTTCTAATATGACCCAAGTACATTTGTAAGCTCAAATAAATTTTTCTTTACAATCCAAAAGACCAAAGCTATTTTCAAAAACTTTTTAAGATGGTCTTTGGATATAAAACTTTTCTAAAAATAAATCAAAAATTCTTTTCTCATGACCCAAATACAAAAGCCTAAAATCCATTTTTTCTAAAATCATTTTACAATGGGCTTAGAAATAAAATTATTTTCATCCAACCTTTTTCTTACAATGGGCTTGCAAATTATTTACGTCAATTATAGAATACCAAAAATCAATTGTGAGTCTAGTTTATACTAAGAATAATTAATCATGGGCTTGTTTTTGGCATGAATCATTAGTTACTTTTTTAAGTGAGAAATCTATTTATAATAAACCTCTTACTTTAGTTTTAATCCAATTTAGCATAAAAGCTACATTAGTTAGTTGAATGGATTAAAACCTAATTAATGGGAATTATCATGAACTAATTTCCATTTTTGAAAATATAACTATTGGTTGAAATGTCTGAGGAAAATATTCGAAAATAAGATAACCCATGTTGGTATTTTGTTAACCATATACCTAGGAAAAGAGACTCGCCAGTCGTGTGTGGAAGTTATAAGGTTGGTAGGATCATCCTATTTATCCTTGTTTGTTTATTGTGCATACATGCATACATGCATCACATGACGTATCATTAATCCTTTCTGGCTGACAGACTTGGAGTACGGCAATCCAAGAGCATACAACGATACCACCTATAGCATTGATTTTTGATTCACGTGCTTCATTGGGAGGATGGATGCAAACTAGCTAAGGGATATAATCGATGAAGTTGTCAAAGCTAGGATGGCCGAGCTACAAGATCAATTGGTTGAAATTATGAAGATCCAGTTGATCGAAATTCTGGAGCTCATCAATAATGCTAAGGAAGCATCCATAGAGAACATGTTCACTAATAGAGATCGAATGAAAAATGAGGGACCGATCCCTATTCTATGAGATCAGCCGAATCATGTGTTATCTAAGTAGAGTAATAAGGACAGTTATCACACCAGTGGAAAAAGTCAAAGGGAAAGAGAGAATAATCATTTTTCTACAAAATGGAGTTATCAGCCTAGCAATCAAAATACACAAAAGAAAGTTGATGTTAATACCACTGATCAAGAAGGAATGAGGTAGTTTTCAGAATTGGGGAAACCTCTATCTTTGGTTCTCAATAAGCTACAAAAGAAGGAATTGTTACAATTCTTGGCTCCTCGTTCTTTGCCAAATCCTTTACCCTCAAAATTTGATACTAGGGCTTTTTGTCAATTTCATCAGACTCAAGGACATGAGACTGATAGATGTACTCGATTGAGGCATGAGATCCAAGATCTAATCGATAATGGTAAACTTCCTGAGTCTGATAAGCACAACACTAAGAATAATCTTCTACCTAATTTTGGAAGGGCGCCACCGCTTACAACCTTCACGAAGAGTTTTATCTTGTCAACCTGTGATGATATGGATAGAGAAGCTGCTAAAGATGATGTGCTACTAAGCAAGCTTGGACTAACTGTGGATGATGAAGCAATGATCCTTGATGATGGAAAAAATCTTTGACTCCAACTCAACAAACTTTCCTTAGCTTGAATATTACATTATTTATTTTGCTTTCGTTAATATTTAATTGGAACAATTGTGTTTTTTTAAATTTAAAGTTGTTTGAATAAATTACTTTCATAAAATTTTTATTGATCTTTGTTCATTTTGGTGCTTAACCAATGAGGAATCTAGCTTAATGATTCATGAATTAATATATTTATGCATCATGACTCGAATGACTTTACTAGGTGAGAAAATTACTTTATAGCATTGAGTTGTGTATGCTTACTTAGAGAGGGCTCATGCATAATTACTTTTTTCTAGATCCTAGTCCATCTTAGAACATGTTTTGACAAACTTTCGAGGAAAAATTGAACTCTGCTTATTTATGGAAGAGATAATCTAGACATTGTTTGACCAGCCAACAACTAGTATCCACCCTATTAAATATCAATCCCTAGTTGTCCCTTTGAGCCTTCATAAAATTTTTGGCTTTCTTTTCATTGACTTATAAGCCCAACAACCTACCCTGAGCTATTACGATACTTTTGATAAATCTTATGATCACTAAGATGAAGAGGTAAGAAGATCAAAGAAAGGAATGAATAGTCAAGACCATGAAGATATTTGAAGTTCTTAAGACCATAAGGGTAGTTGAAGTTCTCAAGACCATAAGGGTAGTTGAAGTTCATCTCAATTAGACCAAATATCACAAATAAAGTCAAGATCGAAGCAGATTAATACTTCTCCACTCATCCATTATTAGAAATACAAGTTGGTACAAACAAGACAACTCTGTTAGAATTAGAACCCAAAAAAACAAAAAAAAAAACAAATAAAGAAATAAAGAAATAAAATAAAAGAAAAGAAGAAGAAAAATAAAGAAAAAAAAGAGAAAAAAAAAGGGACAAAAGAAGAAAAAAGGGGAAAAAAGAAAAGAAAAAAAAAAGAAAGATAAAACCTAAAAAGGCGGTTCCAAAAGCCAACTGAGTTCTCTTTTACCTAAAGCTGCAAAAGGCTTCCATTTGGTTTATAAGGAAAGTTTGACTTGAATTGGTCCAACCCAACCAAAGATTCAATCAAAATCAAAGAAAAGAGAGAAAGACCATCCACTTCTTGAAAGCTCTATACTTGACAGTCCTACAAGGAAGAAGGACAAAATGTTAAAATGCTCAAAAGAAAGGTAAGAGTAAGAAAAATAAAAAGAAAGAAAAGGGAGAAGAAGAAAAGAAGCAAATTTGGGTACCAAACTTTTTGGAAAGGCAAAGACTGTCCTAATCAAGATCTAGATTAATGCCAAGAAGATAGAAGGAATTTGGAGTCTAGCAAGATTGCTCCTAGCTACCTAAAGTTTGAACAAGAAATTTGTAGTGTGAGGATTTGCCCATAGTATCACAACAGCACCAACTTACAAATGGCCTTCATTTAACCCAAGTCCCTTATAGACCCCATTTCAAGCATATTAAAGACATGTTGATCTTTCTTGGTAGGTAGAGTCTATTAGTGGAGATAGTTTGGATGAGCATGCATATGAGATAGACCATATTCAAACTCAATGAGACCTTTGACTATTTAATGTGTATGTGCCTATCTGAAGTGTAACAGTTCTTGCTTAAATAGAATTGATTCCTAAGTTTAGTATGGTAACTAGGGCTGTGATGTTATAGATATATTAATTTGGAAATTTGAGTCTTGATGTGCTATGGCACTGATTTGACGAAGCCACTATATCTAATTTTAAAAAAAAATTCATCATTACCATTTTTGCTTAATTTTATTACAAGTTTTATATTTTTGGCACTGCAAAGAAGGAGACGGTTCATAATCAAACAAAGCCCTAAAAAAATCATTACCTGTTGGAGGAGGGGGCATATTATCCATCCAATATTCGCTCGAAGAAGAAATATCTAAACCTCCAGGATTTCAAAAATCGGTTCTATCATCGCCTAAACAGGGAGGTGGTATATCATGGATAACAGTCTGGGATCCCTTGATGAAGAGGCATTTGGTTCCCTCATGCCATGAAATCAAAAGTATCGGAAGTCCCGTGCCTCTTATTGATACATTTCCTCAAAATGGGACGCATGTCGATGACTCGTAGCTAATTTCTCTTGAAGCTTCCTGTTTTGCTTTTCAAGCATCCGCTGTAACACCACTATACCCAGTATACGCACACTACATACCACCATATCCGTAATATACGTATACTGAATATAGGAATGCTACGTTTACTAAACAAACCATTCATTCCTTTATACAATAATATGAGCAAACTTAAAACATTTAAGTTATATCATAAAACACAATAAGTAAAACGTTCATTCAATACGCAATGGAAAATGTAGAGGTATTTACAAATACATAAACATAAAAATCAATTTTACAAAATATAAAGTTTATACATGTTTGGCAGTCAATCTTTGATCTTTAAGCTCACAATCAACACTTCAAAATCTAGACTCGACTCGGTCTAGATGAACTTTCTGGCTCGACCCTGTCACCTGCGCAATGAACCACAATTGCGCTAAGCCAACGGCTTAGTGGTACAAACCACAAATGATAATATGTTTCAATGCAATGCCAATATCATATGTTCAAACATTATAAACAATACATGTCATATGTTCAAACATTATAAACAATACATAAGAATATCACATTTCAAAGTCTTACATTGAATCTCATTATTCATTTGTTTCACCATTCATAAATCACATTTAAACAAAGACAAGCATGGGCCCAAAAGACACTAATATGCCATTCAACTTTCAGAGTTAATGTTTTGGTTCAATTATCACATTTATCATTATCATTATCCCAACTAGGCTTCAAGGATTAGGCTCAACCAAGCTTCAAGGGGAATAAAGCATGCTAAGTATCAACCCAACTTGGCTTCAAGAACCAAACCCAACCTAGCTTCAAGGGTTGTAACATCTCAACTAGGCTTCAAGGACTAGACCCAACCAAACTTCAAGTGGAGTAAAGCATGCTCAACTTCAACCCAATTTGGCTTCAAGGATCAAGCCCAACCTAGCTTCAAGAGATTGTTACTATTAGGCATGCCACCAACAACAAAACTCTGAAAATGGAATAACACATTAGACACACAATTTATTCATTATTTCATTATCAATTCCATTCTCATTTTCTCATAATCATTTAGGCAACCATGCCTCAATTATCTCATTTGCATCATTATAGCAAAAAACAATGGCTTCACATCTCATCAATAGAGTATACATAACCAATTGCATTGGACATTCATCATCATCTAGGCAAACATGCCCCATTTAATTCATTTGAATCATTATAGCCAATCACAATGACATCACATCTCATCATATTTCAATTCACATTAAAGTAATTCATCATAATCAATTGCATTGCACATACCTTTTGAATGATCATCATATCTTTCACATTATACAAATCATAACATTAATCAATTTGTATTAACAATATAGTAAATTACTTAACACATTTATAACCAAATGTGTTAAGTCTCAAAATCATGTAAATGAATGCAACCATGTAAGTTTGTACTTACCTCAAGAACAACTTACACCAATCTATACACTTCCTCTTCCAAGAATCCTCAACACTTAGGTTAGGGCAATTCAACCTCTTCACAACCTAATCCAAAAGGAATAATACACACTTAATTACAAATTCACATGAATCTTCAATACAATTATACACCTATTAGTATCATACTAGACCCATAGATCATAAACTACAAGCCAACATCTATCTCTAAGACCCCACGGTCGTGGCCTCCCAACCCCCACGGGCGTGGGTTAGCAAATGGATCTGCCTCCCTTGCTCAAAACCCCCACGGCCATGGCTTCCAATGGCCACGGTCGTGGTAGCCAAGGGCCACGGGTGTGGCCACGGGCGTGGCATCCAAAATGCTTCTGTTTCAGACCAAACTCATGTATTCTATGCTTCTAACTTCATTAAACACCAATATCATGAAGATCTACAAGACTAATTATTCAAACTCAACATCTACAACAATCACCAATTCACAACACTAACACAAACACAACTCATACACTTCCAACACCAACACCAACCTAACTTCTTATCTTTAATTCAATTTCAACACTTTCAAACACACCACAATCAAACATAATCATACTATCAAATATCAACACTCAAACTCAATTACAACTCAAAATAAAACAAGGAAATCAAGAGGAAACTTATCAAAGTTGATGAAACTTCTTAAATTTCCAACTTAATCACTTGAAACTTCCTTCAATTTTGAGCTTGGAAATCAAAACCTCTCTTTCTCTCTATTGCCTTCTGTGAGCTGGCAAACAAGGAAAAGGAAAGAAAAGAAGAAGAAAATGAAGATGCCAAGTCAAACACTCTTCTCTTTAAAACCTCCACCAAGTATTTTAATAATAAAATAATCAATTTTCTCTCTTCCACCTATTTTAATTTCCTTTTAATTACTTAATTAAATTTAAAATAATTAAATATCTTCTTTGACCATATAATAATTTGACTTGTATATATCTCAATATATACAACATATACACATCTCTCTTTACTTCTTTTCTCTTTCCATTAAACATATACTTCAAATCCAAATACAACAATAATTCCAAAACTTCTAGGGCATACTTTAGGATATTACATCCGCTGTGAGCCAGAAAAGGAAAGGGTAAATCCATATATTTTCATGCATACATGCAAGCATACATCATTATGGGATAAGAATGACTGACCAGGTAACTCAGATCTAACCTTTGCGAATCAGATGGCACATCTAAATGAGAAGGGGAAAATGGAGAAAACTATCATTGTATTGGGCTATCATACAGAGGGACAGCCCCACAGTCAGAGCAAGCAGCAGCCTGCAATGATCATATAAATAATCAGAATAGATAAATGAAGAGATAGTTATAATGACAAAGTGATAGCTACCTGGAAAGTGCCAGCCCTGGAATTGCCATGGGATTGAGAAGAAGGCTCCTCCTCATCTTCTTCCTCCTCCTCATCCTCTTCCTCATCTTCTTCATCCTCTCCTCGCTCCACTTCTATTTCTTCTTCACCTCCAGGCAGCCCACGGACACCAGCAGGTGACACTTCAAAACTTAGTAGATGATTCTGAATAAATTGAGCATATGACACACCCGGTAACAGCAGGAAGTCATGAACATCGAAACCATTACGGGAATGACTCCAATAGGGCTCCAACATTGCTATAGGGTTCAAAACAAATGATGGAATATCAACTGGTACTCTGCGCCGGTTAGGTCCAAGGAACCAGTCATGTACTCTCTCGTCTAGAAACCACCCACAAGAGACCGGGCCAGGAATAATTCTATGAGAGTTGTGCAAAGGCATTGCATTAGTCATGCGTCTAATCCAACCATTTTTCTCTTCGGCTCTCCACCAGGCTGTATTCACCTACAAAAAATCAAACAGGTAATTTATCTTTTATCATAGGTTTGATATTAATATTAACATTTTTCTCACTTGATCCCAGGTCAGACAACTCAAGTGGTAACGGTGAGAGTGCACATGGTGACTCCTGGACACTTCCCTGCGACCTTACAACCAAACACCCAACCTCGGAAAATTGACTCGTGGCCGTGTAATGTTTGGAACCCTCACCAAGTTGTGCTAGTATGCCTAGACCTGTACATGAAAGAAAAAATCAAGCCTACACACATGCATTGTGTGGATCAATAATTTTAAAGGAAGTAGCACCTCAGCAATGGCTGCAAAACCAATAAAGGATAGCACATCAAAACCGTGATAAAGACAAGCTAGACCAGCTTCCTCCCATGCATAAGAAGATGCATGATCCAAGTTAGAAAGGGCGCACAACATAGATAAGTGAATGGCAGACTCAGTGCTACCCAAAATGGTTGCCTCCAACAAATATAACAAAAATCCCTGAGTATATTGTTTTGCCCTCTCACCCTACACGGGTTGAGTGTACTTTACCCAATACTCTCGGATAGGCTCATATCGGATCTTATATGACCTCCTATATCAGGGCTTGACACCGATTAACTGTCGAATTTCTTCTTCTTTCAAAATATTGCTGGTCAAAGGGACGGGAGTTCCATCACATCGAAGGCCGGTTATAGCAGCAAAGTCAACCGGACCAATTGTCATCTCTCCAACGGGCAAATGAAAAGTATGAGTTGTGTCCAACCATCATTCTGCAAGTGCCTAGATCACGCTCCGATCTATTTGATAGCCCCGTGCTAGTAATTGCAAAACGAAGTCCTCAAAATCACTTTCCCACACTATTCTCTTTATTGCAGGCGGGGCCTGGTCATACCACTTACGGGCCTTGTGAATATTTCCCCCCACTTTAATATCACAACCATCATGCTGTCCAAATACAGGTAAGTCCAGGTAAGTACACATGTAATTTTTCTCATACACTTTTGAAAAGTATAACTATAATAATAAATAAATAAAAAGTAAATAACAGTAACATAAAATAGTAAATAATATAGAATATATTAAATAATAAAAAATAAAATAATTTTGTATAAATATATAAAGCAATATATTTATGTATATAATAAATAAAATAAAAAAAATAAAAAAAATATAAATAAAAAAAGGACACAGACAAATAATTTCTCGCATAACAATTGATGTGTTTCATTCTTATACAATCATTTTACATTAGAAATTTCATGCATAAATTTGTAGATTTTGTTATATAAATTATGCTACGTAGATATTTTTGTATATCAATTTTTCATACTTATTCTTGTATAATCTACATGAACATAATTATGTTAACAAACCTTGTAATAAATTACTTGTATGTATGGAAAAGTACCACTTACCGGTGTTTTATCTTTAAAACTCCAATGCAGATGCATGCCGGGTAATAATGGAATTTGCACAACTTCGTTGTCTCGAAGGTAAGAAATCAATTCATTATTTGATCAAGTCCTATGCCTTGAAGAGTGTTGGACGCCTGCCGTGGTAAGTGCTTGAGCTTTAAGAATCTTACAAATGAAATTGAAATATTCTAAGTGACAGTATTTAGTTTGCAAGATGAGAAATAGCACGACCTCTTTATGAAGAATGAAATGTATATAAGTCAAAAATAGTAAATATAAAAAATATATAAAAAAAATCAATCAAATAAAAGGGGGACAAGTTCACGTGTTGTTTATTATAAATTTCTTTATGTAAAGTCATTTAACTTTAGTTAGTCAAAATTGTTTACTTCATCTTCTATCTATTTCAATAATGTGCATAGTATTGCGTTATGAGTACAAATAATTTTAATAGATATTTATTACATCCATAATAATAATAATAATAATAATAATAATAATTTAATTTTTGCAAAATATTTTAATGACTCTAATTTATTTTTGTAGGGGTCCAGAACCCAATTCTTTTTCGAGTCCATAACTCGAACTGAGTCCAAAACCCAAACCATTTCAGGTCCAGAACCCAAGTCTTTTTCGAGTCCAAAACTCGAACTGGGTCCAGAACCCAAACCATCTCGGGTCCAGAACCCAAGTCTTTTTCGAGTCCAGAACTCGAACTGGGTCCAGAACCCAAACCATCTCAGGTCCGGAACCCAAGTCTTTTTCGAGTCTAGAACTCAAACCGGGTCTAGAACCCAAACCATCTATGGAACAGAACCCAAGTCTTTTTCAAGTCCAGAACTCGAACTGGGTCTAGAACCCAAACCATCCCGAGTTCAGAATCCAAGTCTTTTTTATTCCAAAACTCAAACCGAGTCTAGAACCCAAACCATCCCAAGTTCAGAATCCAAGTCTTTTTCGATTCCAGAACTCGAACCGGGTCCAGAACCTAAATTGTCTCGGGTCTAGAATCTAACTCTTTTCTGAGTCTAGAACTCGAACCAGGTCCAGAACCCAAAACCAAAACCATCTCAAGAAAATTGAGTCTATTTTTTCCAAAATTAAAAATCTTGTTGCTTTTCACACTCTGAATCAATTCAAGATCGTTCAAGCAGGGGGCAAACTGTAGATCCTTAATTTTGACCCTAAGTTAATACGGTCTTAATTAAAGAATGCCAAAATAAATTCGATCTGACCTACAACTTTTAATAAGTCTGTTAGATTTTAAAAGGCAAAAACTCAGCTACAAAACCCTAAACCAAGTCTTTTTTTAGAAGGTCAGGTCCAAAAAATTAAAAATTGCGAAATTAGTTCAAGTTCAAAGAGCCCAAGTGACATGAACCTTAGCTCATGTCGACTTGGAGGCCCCAGGTCGACATGAACATTAGCTCATGTCGACCTGGATGCTCAAGTCGACATGAGCCAAAGGACATGTCGATCTGGTTGCCCCAGGTCGACATGGCTTTGGTCCATGTCAATCTGGTTGCCCCAGGTCGACATGGTTTCAATTATTTTTTGAAATTAGTTTTCGAATTGAATTAAAATTTGTTTTACGGATGGATTAATATTAGGGTTAGGGATGTTGAGTGAGGTTTGCCTATAAATAATAAAGTTTCAGAATTTAGAAAGGATGGCAATGAACATTAACAAGGGTGGCAATTAACATTAAGGAGGTTGGCAATTAATATTAAGAGAAATTAAACAACAAAACAGAAGAGACGGAAATAAATAGAGAAGAACAACAATAGCTTTTTTTGGAAGACGAAGGAAACAATAAACAGAAATATCAAGACAACCAAAGAAGAAGGCAGAGTCCATACTGTCATTACATTGTTCATCCAGAAATCAATTTTTTTAGTGGAACCAACGACGGAGGTTTGATCTTTAATCATAAATTATTCATGATCACAGCAGCTTCATTTTCTTTGATTAATAAGAACATGCAGTAACATGAATTTTGATCATGCAGTAACGTGATCTTAGAATATGCAGTAACTTGATATTTGAACATGCAGTAACGTGATTTTTGAACATGCCGTAAATTGATCTTTGTTTTAATAACTTTAATTGTTTGCTTTAATTAATACATTGATCAGTTGGTGTTCGTAACTCCACTTGCATATTTTATAAAAAAAAACTTAAAACTATCCAATAGTTGTTGAGGATTTAAATTAATTATCAGAATCTATTTTTTTTACTAAAGCTTCAAGAATTGTAAATTATTTTATTGAAACTCAAAACCTTAAGCTATTTTTATCCAAAAGCTTAAACAATTTCATTATTAAACTCTAAAATATTGATTATTTTTCCAAAACCTTAATTTATCTCTCCAAATCCAAAATTATTTTTTAAAGGAAAGTAAGTCAAAAACCCTAATTCCAAAACCCTAGTTTCAAAAACCCTAATTCCAAAACCCTAGTTTTAAAAACTCTAATTCCAAAACCCTAATTTGGGATCAAACTAGCTTAGAGCAAAAATTAAGGGTCTACGGTTTACACCATGCTTGAACGATCTTGAATTCATTCAGAGAGTAAAAAGAAACATTACTTTTGAGCTAATTTTGGGCAAAGATAGGTTATGGACCCAAGAATTGAATTTTGAGTTCCGGACCTGAGAATGGATTGGGTTCTATACCTGAGATTAGTTTGGGTTCTAGATTCGAGACTAGATTGGATTCTAGACTTGAGAGTGGATTAGGTTTTGGACCCAAGATTAGTTTAGGTTCTAGACCCGAGATTAGATTGGATTCTAGACCCGAGACTGAATTGGGTTCTGGATCCAAAATTGAATTGGGTTTGTGTACTTAGACCCGAGACTAGTTTTAATTTGGGTACTTTAACAAATCCATAAAATTATGCCGTTAGGAAACTTCAACAAATCCAATATAGGCTGGAGAATGTGTCGTTAGGATACTTCACCAAATCTGATATAGCTAGAGATTGTGCCATCAGGATACTTCACCAAATTCGATATAGGTTAGGGATTGTGCTGTCAGGATACTACACCAAATTCTATATAGGTTAGGGATTGTGCCATCAGGATACTTCATCAAATCTGATATAGACTGGGGATTGTGCCGTCAGGATGCTTCACCAAATCTGATATAGGCTGTGTAGTGGATGCTTCAACAAATTCATTTGAAAATTTTTTCTCTTATAGAACTGAATTTTTATGCTTGGGGATGGAACTTCAGCTCCTCTAACTGGACTGAACTTCTGTCATTTGAGGGTGCGTGCTTTCTTCTAGCCGCCTATTCCATTATTCAATGGATCAACTTTAGCTCTTATAGTTATATTGATCTGTTGTCATAATAGAGATTTGACTTTTTTCTAGCCACTTGTTCTATTCTTCAATGGATTATGTTGACCTTTTATCATCTGAGAGTTGTGGCTTTCTTCTAGCGGGTGTTCCATTTTTCAATGGATTGTGTTTACCTTTTGTCATCCAAGAGTTCTAGCTTTCTTCTAGACGATGTTCCATTTTGTAAAAAGTTCAAGTATTTTTTGGCTAGCCCTCATATCCTCTCTTTGCCTCATGTGTGACAAAATATTGAAAGTGAGTCTAAAAATATTTTGTATACGTATAAATTAAAAAAATTAAAAAGGAGAGGTTTTGCCCCCTGTATAGGCTCGATGCAATGATTTTGCTCCCATGTAGGCCATGAATGATGTTTGCATTTTGTTTAGTTTTTTGCGCAAGCATGCATCTCTATTTCTACAAAGTGACTGGATCTTTCTCAAGCGATGGGCCTTTCATGCCCCATGATTCCATGTATGCTTTTGATTGTTTATTTCATAGGGTATCTTTTGTTTATTTTGACAAAGAATAGTCAACACAAGACAATACAAATGCAGTGTGATATGCTCATGTATGCGTGCATGTATGATATGTATGAGTGATACTTACAATAACTTTATCGACTCATAGACTGAGGTGATAAGCCAAAGTACTCCCATTGGTTCCTTTTAGGTGCTTGTTTAGAATAATAGAAGACTTCACACCTATGCTTTATCTTCCATATGTACAAAGCATGAGTAGTGGAGGCCCAAGTAAGGTAGTCTAAGGCATAGGAGGTGCTCATTTTAGCCAATGTTTCGACACATTAATTGGTAACTTCTTCGCGAATGATCCTTTCATTAACTCTCTTTTGCACCATATGTCCTTTGAGGTTTGATAATGAAACATACTTTCCTCAACTTGAAGGTTTATGTAATAACAAAAAAATGCCTTTTTTTATTTTAAAAAGTTGGCTTTGTTAAATAAGTGTCAATTTACCTCAGGGTTTGATTTTTCTAAATTAATATATCTATAACATGACAACCCTAGTTACTATCCTAAACTCGAGAATCATTTCTATTTGAGCAAGAACTGTTGCACTTCAAATAGGCACATACACATTACTTGGCCAAAGGTCTTATTGAGTTTAATTATTGCCTATTTCATATGCATGCTTATCCAAACAATCTCCACTAATAGACTCTTCCTACTAAAAGAGATCAATATATCTTTAATATGCTTGAAATGGGGTCTTATAAGGGACATGGGTTAAATGAAGGCTATTTTTAAATTGAAGCTGATGTGAAACTATGGATAAATCTTCACACTCTAAACTTTTTATTGTTGTTAGGGGTATTCTTAACCTTTTGGCACCATTTTCTCCTTCTAGGTATCTTGTTATTTAGCTTCATGAAAAGATGGAGCTTGAATGTTTTTCCATCTTTTTGGTAGAAATCTTGATCTAACAAGACGATTTTGATCTTTTTTCTTTTTTAAAAACTCAGGACCATTATTTTTCCCTTTTCCCTTTTTGAAACATCAAATCTAAGACTTTTAAGATTGCAGATTTGCAGCTATGTTGGATAAAATGAAAGATGGTTTTTCCCTTATGTATTTGAGCCTTTAGCTGCGCTGGACCAATTCAAGTCAATTTGTCCACACAAACTAAGTGGAAGTCTTCTACTGCTTTAGGTAAAAAGAACTCTGTTGGTTTTTTGAATCGCCTTTTTCAGGTTTTATTTTTTTATTTTTTTCTTTTCTTTTCCTTCTTTATTTTTCTTTTCTTTTTTTTTTCTTCTATGTTTTTTTGGTTTTTGTTTTTTTATTTGTTTTGCCCTAGCTCTAAGAGAATTATCTTATTTGTACCATTTCATGCTTCTAGCTATGAATGGGGTAGGATGAGTCTACTTTAGTGAGGATGAATCTTTTGTTGCTCTAATGTCATTCTGATATATTAGGTCTAATTAAGGTAACATTCAACTATCCCTATAGTTTTGGTTATGCGTCCTTTTCTTTGATCTTCTTTTTCCTTTATTCTTTAGTGATCATCAAACTTGTCATAAGTATCACAACGGCTCAAGGTAGGTTATTGGGGTTTACAAGCAAATAAAAGCAAGCTAAAATTTCATGAAGCTTCAAATAAAAAAATTAGGGATTGATATTTAATAGGGTGGATAGTAGTTGTTGGCTAACCAAATAATGCCTAAATCATCTCTCTCTTAAATAAGTAGAGTTCAATTTCACCTCAAAAAGTTCATCAAAGCATGTTCTAAGATTGACTAGGACCTAGCCAAAGGTAATCATGCAGGAGCTCTCTCTGAGTAAGCATACACAACTTAATCCAATAGAGCAAATCCCTCACTTAGTAAAGTGATTCGAATTATAATGAATATATATATTAATTTATGAATATCATACTAGACTCATCATTGGTTAAGAACCAAAATGAACAAAGATCAATAAAAATTTAATAAAAGTAATTTATTCAAACAATCTTAATTTAAAAAATATAATTATTCTAGAAAACATTAAAGAAAGAAAACAAAAACCTAATAAGCCAAGGTAAGTTTTATTGAGTTGGATTCGAAATGCACCATCTACTTGGACATATCAAGGGCAAGGATCTTTCCATCATCAATGAAAGTCATCCACACTTGGTCCAAGCTTGCTTAATAGTACCTCCTCTTTAGCAGTTTCTCCATCTACATCTTGAAAAGTTGACAAAATAAAACTTTCCTTCAATCTTCCTGCTATCATGAAGGTTGTTGGTGGTGGCACTCTTCTAAATTTACACAAAGGATTACTCTTAGTATTTGGCTTATCAGGCTCAGATAGCTTACCACTGTCAATAAGATCTTGAATCTCATATCTTAATAGAATTCATCTATCTGTCTCATGTCCTTATGTCTGATGAAATTGACAAAAGGCTTTGGTATCAAACTTTAGGGGTAAAGGAGTCAACAAAGGTCGAGGAGGTAATGGTTGTAACAACCCTTTCTTCTGTAGCTTGTTGAAAATCCAAGACAAAGGTCTCCCCAGATCTTAAAAGTGCTTCCTATTTTCTTAACCAGTTGCATTGACATCCATTGTTTTTTTGTACCTTGATTGCCATTATGATAATTTCCTCTATCATTCCTTCTTCTAAAAAAAAAGGTTCTTCTCTCTTTCCCATTCCTCTATTTGTAAGCCAACTTGATATTTGAAAACTCTGATAAGAGTGTGAGACATCCGTTCATGAAGATTAGGCAGCACACCTCTCACTATCATCCTAATCTAATCAGACTCATCTTGCCTCTTCTTAAGCAGTGTAGTCTTATTTCTCCACCTCTTCGCATAGTCAACAAAATTCTCATTCCGTTTTTGCCTGATTAATTCCACCTCCATCAGAGTAGCTTCCAATTCAACATTGTACCTATAATACTGGATCAAGGCTTTATACATCAAATCCTAGTTCTTTTGAGTACTTTCCTCTAAGGTGTTGAACCAGTTTTGCACAACAGGGTCTAATGAGAGCATGAAATACGTTAGAGTATAAGCCTTAGTAGCTTTAGCAGATTGCATGGTAGTGATGTACTGCTTGACATGTAGATGAGGATTCCCAGTTCTATCAAACTTAGTAAGGGAAGGCATCTTGAACTTGTAAAGGACTTCCTCATATTATTCAAACAACTTGTCTACTTTTGACATCTCATTAACCTTCATATTCTTTTCAAACTTCTTCTCTAAATTTGCAATCATCTTCTCCACATATGAAGTTTTAGTATTTTCCATAGTTGATTTCTCCATAGCCTTCACTTCTTTCTTCTTGTCTTGAGAATCTTGAAAATCTTGAGCTCAGTCATCATCATCATCAATCATCACCAACCTTAGCCTTTCCCTTGTCCTTTTGCTTTCTAGTACTAGTAGATGCTTCAATAGTATTTCCCAATAGTACAGGGCTGAGATTGTTGAATAATCAAACTCTATTTTGATCATTGACAATCAAATTGATAAAGTACTAATAATTTTAAATAAGTTTATATTGCAAGGATAAAAACTGAGCCTTTGTGTGATCGCCCGAGCTATTGAGCAACTACATAAAAGCAACCCAAACAAAGAACGAAACAGCGTATATAAAATTACAGAGCTGGATGTGCAACCACCAGAGCAAATGTTGAGCTAAGCAAGTGGTGAAGTTGCATACCTGTAGACCTTTAATTTTAGCACTAAGCTAGTCTGATCCCAATTAAAGAAGGCCTAGTCAAGATTGGTCCATTCTTAATGGCTTAAACCTTTTTTAAAACTTTTAATTTGATTGGTTTAGTTTTATAAGGCCTAAAATAAGACGGTTCAACTTTTAAATCCCTGAAACGGTTCGATTTGATGTTGAAGCAGGTTTCGTTCAGTATGAAGCATGCCATATCAAATTAGGCTTGTCCAATTCAACATAGACGGTGTCCATATCGAATTAGACTTGATCCAATTCGATATGGATGGTCCATATTGAATTAGAACAAGTCTAATTTGATATGGAATCATCCATATCGAATTAGATCAATTCTAATTTGATATGGACACATCCATATCGAATTGAACTTGTCTAATTTGATATGGATATTGGTCTATGTCAAAGTAAACAAGTTTTAATTCGATATGGCTACAGTTTTCTTGTCAAATTTAAAACATGTTAATTCTATATGGTTACTACTTGGGACTTATTAATTTGGAAATCCGAATTAAGCTTGGGTTTTAGCTCATTATTTACTGATTTTGACCTGGTTTCTTCTTATAAATAGTGAGCTTAACAATTAAACGGGCTAGGCAACTATTATCAAGGGCCAAAATGATTAAGGAGAGAATTATCAAAAGAAAATAACAATTAATGCACATATAACACTATAAGCATAGAAAATGACATACAATAGAAAGGCAATAACTATTGTCTTTATTTTGCTCAACCAAGATTTAACATTAGTGCAGCAAGAAGGGTAAAATGTAAAATATTGGTAGAGTCAACAATGGAGGTTTGAGTTCTTTATTTATCTTGCTTTAAATTTACAATGATCATTTAGTTAATTAACATTGTTTTTGAATATCACAGAAGCCATTAGTTAAATCATAGTAGCAACTAACAATGCTTAGATAAGTCCAGAACATTTTTTATTAACATTATTTTTAAATCACGGAAGCAGTTAATAATTAATTTTCAAATACCATTGGGCAGGAAAATGATCTTAGCTCACAACCTATGTCAATCCTCTAAACCATTATTATTTTGCTCAATAATTCATTAGAATACTCAATAGCCAAGCCACTAGTAGTATTATAATTATTATTTTTATTAAAACCCTAATATTACTCTATAAATCCTAATCTTGTTTTCTAAAATTATAAAACCCTAATAATTTGATCCAAGACCCTAATCTATTAGGTTTAAGTTTAAATTACATGTTCTATCCCTAATTTGACCATCCAAAATATTATTTTTGAAATATTAATACCCTAATTACATGTTTTTTTTAAAAAAATAAATACCCTAATTAGTTCATCCAAAACCCTATTTACATGTCTTTAAAACTAAAACCCTAATTTGATCCCCCAAAACCCTAAATTTTAGTTTAAAACCCTAGTTTTCCATCTAAAATCCTAATTTTATCCCAAAACCCTAATTTTTCCCTATAATCCTAATTTTGCCCTAAAAACTCTAATTTAATATGTGAACCCTAATTTTGTGCATTTAATGATTTATTTAGGATTGAACCATTATATTTAATTATTTGATCTATTATGTGCTTATGATGAGTGGTTTATTTCTATTTTATTCATGATGAATGGTTGGATGTTTTAGTTGGTTTATATTAATTTTAAGAATGTAAAAGGCATGTTTCCACTTTGTGGGTACCTTATTTGTTAGGATCAATGTAATTTTATTTATTTTAAGTTTTGGATTAATGTAAAAGACATGATTTTACCAAATGGTGGATGCCCTATTTTCTTTATTATTAGACATTGGACATTATTATAAGGGCATGTTTCCATCTTGTATGGATTCCAATTTTTTTGGCTTGTTTGGACATTCTATGATTTTAATACAATGAATGTTTATTTATTTTGAATTGTATGTAGCATGGATGATATTTCAATAAGTTAAAAATTTAATAATATTTGGACCTAGAAAGAAGGTCGGTTCCAATGAACCGGGTGTTGTGTGGTGCTGGGTCATTCTCACCTTCCCCATGCGTATCCAACTTTTTAGACCCAATAGAGGGTTAAGAATTCCTTAGGAATCGAGTCATCCACCCCTTTCTGGTTTTCAGGCCTATTCGGGTGACGACTCTATTTTCTCCAGATTTAAGCCCATATTCATTAAAACTGGCCTCCTTTTCAGGCCTAAATATTATTGAATTCTTAAATATTATGATATTATTCATATTACATGCAAACATTAAAATAAAAAATTATTAAATTAAAATAAAAATAAGTCCAAATAAAATAATAAATAGACACTCATCCATGGATGGAAACATGCCTTTATAATGTCCAATGCAATGCCTAAAAAAGACATAGAAAGTAAATAAAAATGAGACACCCATCATAGATGGAAACGTGTCCCTTACAACAGTCCCAAAATCTTTATAAGATAAATTAAATTGCATAATAAAATTGAGGCATCCACAAAGTGGAAACATGCCTTTTACATCCTTGAATTCCAAGAAAAATAAATGTAAACTCATAAACACATAAATAATCATCATAAAAAGAGTAATAAAATTAGGACTTAATTAAAAAGGAAATAAGATAAATATCAAACAATACAATCTATAAATAAATATTGACCCTATTGACGAGGGATCGTGTACAGCAGTCCTGTTAGCCGGTTAACGGGTAGGGGTCAAGGGGGCAGCGCCCCTTGCAAGGGATCGGGGGCAATGCCCCTGAAAGGTAAAGGGTTTATAATATATGGTTTTATTAGGGAATTATGGTTTTTATGTAAACTAGGGTTTTATATTTATACAAATTAGGATTTTTTCTAAACTAGGGTTTACATGTAAATTAGGGTTTTAGGGTTTTAATTTTAGAAAACAATATTTAGCATTTAGTTTTAGAAAAATAGCATTGGGGTTTAGGGGTTTATGGAAAACAAATTAGAGTTTTGGTATTTTAGAAAACATATTTGGGTTTAGGATTTTATGAAAAATAGATTAAGGTTTAGGTTAATTAAATTAAGGTTTCTGGACACTAGGGTTTTAAAACAAGGCTTAAGATTAGTTTCTGAATAATATAATTATGGTTTTGGTAATTAAATTAAAAGTCAAGATTCAATCCTATGTTACTGTGAAATCGAAACAAACAAATACAAAACAAGAAAGTTATTAGATGAAATAAGATTCGAATAAATAATTTGTTGTGATGATGCTTTAAAAGAAGTTTGTAATTATAGGATAAACAAATTGAATTAGAAAGCTAAACTTGTGTTTAAAGGCTAAACCAAGATTAAATATATTGATCCAAGCTTTTAATTGCCTGCCCCAATTTCGGTTTTTGGCCAGAGACTGCCAAGTGATGTGTCTGTGTTGCTGGATTGTTGATACTCACTTGATAATTGATGATTGTGGCTTCTGTGTTGCTTTTGTTAAATTATGCTCCTCTTTTTTTTTAATCGGATTAGCTTAGGGCTAAAATTAAGGGTCTACAAGCTCATTAGCTCCAAAAAACCCACAAGAGCAGGCTAGGCAAAAATTAGAGTGATAAAAATAAAGGCCTAAATTGAAAACCTGAAAGGGAAATTTAGTTAATTACCTAAAGTAACAAAGGATTTTTAGCTAACCTCCTCATAGAATCTGTTAATTGATACAATCCAACCAGGGTTTCAGCCAAGATCATAAGTACTAGTGAGAATCCTTCCTTTATTTGGTCCATGATTCCAGTACTCATGGATCAATGTCATCATCAGAAGAAACAAGTAGGATTTGACCAAGTAAGCGCAAGCAAAACATGCGTTCCCATGCTTTGGTGGGAGCCAAATGGAAAGTGAAAAAATCACTCAATAGATCCAACAAGATTTTCTCACCTCTGGTTAATTGCAAAACTTCAGATTTTGAAAGGTGAAACAACATCTAAATCTTTTGATGAGTTTTTGAAGTCAATATAGGTAATGCCATTGGGTACTCAGATATCCAAGGGTGGCTTCAAACTCTTCGATTGTGGGACATATTTCAAAATTATTTATCTTGAAGGTTCTAGTTTCCACATCCCAAAACAGAAGCCATAGCATATAAAAATGGTTGGTCCAACTTGACATTTTGAAAGCATTTTAAAACATTAAGTTGAGACCATGATATTTGTTCCCAATGTGTAGCTTTGATAGTCTTGAATAAATTTTTTATCTTCTTTAAATTAGCTTCAGTCATCATTGGGGCAGTGAGAGTTGAAATTACTTTGAATTTACATGAGTGTTACTTCTTTAATTGTCAATGAAAATAGGGAGAATTGTTGATTTATATAGCAGTAGGGCAAAGTCCAATTTATTTAAGGCATAGGTATCCATGTCTAATTAGTTTTGGATTTGAAAACACTGAATTTGTTAAGCCAAATCCGTGTTGGTTTTGTAAATTGCATTATAATCCCAATTCATGTCGAATTCATTTTAACTTAATTCGGTCCAAATATGTATATATGTATGTAAAATGTCAAAGTAGTGTTAAAAAAACATCGAGAAGTAAAAAAAAGTTAAAAAGTCAAAATATTATATTTTATTATGTACATTAAATTTAATACAAGCTTTTATTATGTGTATAATAAATTTAATACAAGCTTTTTGATGTAGCACAAGCCAAATCACTGTGAAGGGGGAGGCGGTCTGTAGTCAAATAGATCCTTGAGGAATTCATTACCTGTTAGAGGTGGAGGCACATTGTCTGCCCAAGTTCCTCCCAAGAAAGAAGCACTCAGATCCTGATTATCCAAAAAATCAGTCCTATCATAGTCGTTGCCTGAGAGGGGAGGAGGCACATCATGGTCATCATTCTAGGGCCCCCCTTGATGAAGACGCATCAGGATCCCTATAGTCCTAAAATCTAAAGTCTTAGAAATTTTATTCAAGATAATCAACACGCCAACGGTTGGCAGCCAATTCTTCATGCAACTTCTTATTTTGTTCTTTAAGCATCTACTGTGAGCTAGAAAAGGAAAAGTTAGGTTCATATATTTTTATGCATATATTTAGCACATATCAATATAAAACAGGGATTACAAACCAGATAGTTCAGTTTAAAGCCTTGAGGATCGAAAGATGGATTGACATAGGGGAATGCATGCGAGACATATGGTTGAGGCAATGCCATACTGGATGGATCAACTTCATCTTGACCAGGACTATTTGATTGTCTGACCGCTTACACAGATTCATAAAAGTTAGACAAGTAAAATGAAAAGGAAAGTTTAGAATTAACAAAAGAGCATGTCTGATCAACCTAAGAGGAGACAACCATAGCATCATCATGGGAAGTAGAATCCCCTATACCATCCTCCTCCTCATCCTCCTCTTCATCACCCTCCTCCTCATCATCATCACCTTCTTCCTCCATACCCTTATCATCATTTTCTTCATCTCCTTCACCCTCTTCTTCCTCCATGCCCTCAACTCCAATAGGGGACACTTTGAAATGCAGAAGATATTCCTAGATAGACACGGTATATGATACTTCTGGTCAAAGCAAGAAAGCATTAATATCAAACCCATTTCGGGCACATCTCAAAGAGTTCTCCAACATTGATATACAAGTCAACATAGTTACCGAAATATTTGTTGGCATATACCTCTGGTTTGGACAGAGGAACCAATTATGCACCCTCATACCAAGAAACCAGCCACTAGAAATAAGATCGGCAATGATCTAGTGGGAATTTTATAGAGGCAATACATCATTCATGGCTAGAGTCCAGTTCACCCTCTCATTCGCCCTCCACCAAGCAATGTCCACCTGCGAACGGCAAGACATGTAAGTTATTTCTCTCATAAATTTTAACAGTCATACTAATTCCATCTCTTTACTAGATCTCAGGTCAAACGGCTCAGTTGATAGCGTCGAGTGTGCACATGATGGCTACTGGGCACCTCCATAGGACTCAATAGCCAATGGCTCAGCCTCGGGTATTCAACCCATCTCCCAATAATGTCAAGGGCCTTCACAAGGTCATGTGCATATGCTTGCACCTATCGAGGCAAAATAGTAAAGGTCAAGCTTATATACATACATCATTTTATTTGATGAAGGGGGGAACTCATACCTTGGCAATGACCATAAAGCTGGTAAATGATCTCTTGTTCATGCAAACTTTGTCAAAACCATGATAGAGGCAGGCAAGACCAGCCTCCCCCAGGCATAAAATGAAAAAAGATTGAAATCAGCTAGAGCACACAAAATCGACAGTGAATGGCTACTTTAATGTTACATAGGATCGTCGTGGCTAGCAAATATAACAAGAATCCACAGGTGTATCGTTTTACCCATTCACCATGTATTGGTCGGGTCTGCCTCATCTAGTATTTTCAAATATATTTATATTTTATTTTGCATTCTCCTTTATACTTGGGCCTTAGAATAATCAGCTGTCGAATGTCATCCTCAATATGTCATTGGTCAAGGGAATGGGGACCCAATCACATTTCAAGCCCGTGATTGCAGTAAAGTTCACTAGACCAATGGTCATATCTCCAATAGGCAAGTGAAAGGTATGGGTGGTTTCCATTCGTCGCTCAGTAAACACTTGAATTATGCTTCTATCAATATGGTTCCCTTTTGTTGGCAGCTGGACATAAATTACTCAAATACTCGGGGTGGCAATTACTCATGTCACTGGCAGGCCTTATGGATGTTTCCACCACCATGGATCACACACCTATCATACTGCCATAAAAAAAGGTGAGTCAAGCCAAGTAAGTATATCAACTCTACTATTAAAATAATAAAATAAATAATAAATAATAACATAAAAGTGCAGTATAAAAATTATTTTAAGCCCCCCAATAATTTTGTTGTCTTTACTAAGTTCATTTCCTTTTTCTCAATAGACTCTAAAAATTTATTTTTGGCATTCTTTTGCATTATGCCTAATATTTTGTCAAAATTATTTTGTATTCATGCATAAAGATGTTTTTTTATTATTATTTTGTCTATTTTAACACTAATATTGTATGCTTTTTACAAAGTTTTTGCTAAATCAATCCTAAAACTTAGTTTTCATGCATATAGAAATTTTCTACATTAACTTGTCTATTTTCACAATACTTTGTCTATTTTTCATAAATTTTTGCTAAATAAGTCCTCAAAAAATAATTTTTATACATAAGTTTGTTTTCTATACTAATTTGTTTATTTTACCACTAATTCTAGGTATTACAATAATATAATTGCAGGGAAAAAAAGGGGCTTGTGTTTTTTTTCTTTTGAACTACGATGGAGATGCATTCCTGATAGAAGGGGAACCTGATCCAATTCCCTATTCCCAAGGTAAGCCATCAATTTGGCATCCTCACAGGTGTCCAGTCCTCGATGCATGTTGATTTGGTGCCATTTTTATATCTAGTGCACATTGAGAATTCTTGATGAATGAAGAAACTGAGATAGAAATTTGGTTGAAGGTTTTGAATGAATTGATTTACATGTATACTGCCCAATTTATGGAAAATGAAGTGAAGGATAATATCAAGTAAAAAAAATGAAATGATGAAAGCTAAGCATATTCACGTGCTTAGCTTTCAAGTTAGGAAAAGCATGATGAATGGAACAAGCAAAGTAACAAAATAAGCAAAATATCTCTATGCTTTTATCAATTCTATCTACTTTTCAGAGCACACATGCTCACAATAACTTAAGCTCAATAATTCATTTTTTGACATAGCACACATGCACTGTAAATTTATATTTATTATGGGTATAAATTTTTGTGCGTCTAAAAAATATTTTTCTACTCACAAATATGTTTTTCACATAGGGGGCAAGACTACATGGATACACATATACTGAAAAAAATAGCCAAATATTTTGCAAATCCTTTTCTAACTATTGAAATTAATTTTTTATAAATATCTCGGGTCCAGAATCTAACCCAATCTCGGGTCAAGAACCCAAACCAATCTCGAGTCCAGAACCCAATCTAGTCTCAGCTCCAGAACCCAATCTAATCTTGGGTTCAAAACCCAAATTCAGTCTCAAATCCAAAACCCAAACCAGTCTCGGGTCCATAACCCAATCTAGTCTCGGGTCTAGAATCCAACCTAATCTCAAGTCCAGTATCCAAACCAATCTCGGGTCTAAAACCCAATCCAGTCTCAGGTCCCGAACCTAAACTAGTCTCATGGTCAGAACCTAATCTAGTCTCGGGTCTAGAATCCAATTAAGTCTCGAGTCCATAATCCAAATCTAGTCTAGGGTCCAAAAACCAATCCAACCTCTAGTCCAGAATCCAACCAATCCATTCTCCGGCCTAGAACCTAATCAACCTTCAGTTCATAACCCAAATCTTATCTCAGGTCTAGAACCCAATCCAATCTTGAGTCCAGAACCCAATCCAGTCTAGGGTCCAGAACCCAATCCAACCTCGAGTACAGAACCCAACCAATCCAGTCTTCGGTGGTCCAAAACTCAAATCCAATCTCGGGTCCAAAACCTAAATGTAATCTCAAGTCTATAACCTAATCCAATCTCGAGTCCAGAACTCAATCTAATCTCGGGTTTAGAACCCGATATTGACTCCGGACCAAAATCTAATCTAGTCTCAAGACCATAACCCAACAACCTCGGGTCTAGAACTTGAATCAATTCCTCGGGTTCAGAACCCATCTCTCTGAATGAATTCAAAATTATTCAAACATGGGGTAAATTGTAGACCCTTAATTTTGTCCCTAATCTAGTCTGATCTCAATTAAAGAAGGCCTAGTCAAGATCGGTCCATTCTTAATGGCTTAAACCTACTTTAAAGCTTTTATTTAGATTGATTCAGTTTTATAAGCCCTAAAATAAGCCGGTTCAACATTTAAAGCCATGAAACGGTCTGATTTGAAGTTGAAGCAAGTTTGGTATGGACCATGCCATATCAAATTGGGCTTGTCCAATTCAACATGGACAGTGTCCATATCAAAATGGACTTGATCCAATTCTATATGGATGGTCTATATTCAATTAGAACAAGTATATTTCGATATGGTAGCATCCATATCAAATTAGATCAATTCTAATTCGATATGGATACATTCATATTGAATTTGACTTGTCTAATTCAATATGGATGTTGGTCCATGTCGAATTAAACAAGTTTTAATTTGATATGGCCACGGTTTTCATGTCAAATTTAAAACAAGTTAATTCGATATGGTTCCTATTTGTGACTTATGAATTTGGAAATTTGAATTAAGCTCAGGTTTTAGCTTAGTATTTATTGATTTTAACCTAGTTTCTTCTTACAAATAGTAAGCTTAACAATTAAATGGGCTAGGCAACAATTATCAAGAGCCATAACGATTAAGGAGAGAATTATCAAAGGAAAGTAACAATCAATACACTCAAAACACTATGAGCCCAGAAAATTACATGCAATAGAAAGGCAGTAGCTACTGTCTTTGCTTTGCTCAATCAAGATATAACACTGGTGTAGGCAGAAGGCTTGAACATAAAATATTGGTGGAGTCAACAATGGAAGTTTGAGTTCTTTATTTATCTTGCATTAAATTTACAATGGTTATTTAGTTTATTAACATTGTTTTTAATATCACAGTAGCCATTAGTTAAATCACAGTAGCAATTAACAATACTTAGATAAGTCCAGAACATTATTTATTGCATCATTTTTCAATCACAGAAGCAGTTAACAATTAATTTTTAAATACCATCGGGCAAAAAATTGATCTTAGCTCGCAACCTATGTCAATTCTCTAAACCATTATTATTTTGAAAAATAATTTATTAGAATACTTAATAGCCGAGCCACTAGTAGTATTATAATTATTAGTTTTATCAAAACCCTAATATTACTCTAAAAACCCTAATATTATTTTCTAAAATTATAAAACCCTAATAATTTGATTCAAAACCTTAAATTATTAGGTTTAAGTTTAAATTGCATGTTCTATCCCCTATTTGATCATCCAAAATATTATTTTCAAAATATAAAACCCGAATTAGTTCATCCAAAATCCTATTTACATGTTTTTGAAATCAAAACCCTAATTAGTTCATCCAAAAACCTATTTACATGTCTTTAAAACCAAAACCCTAATTTGGTCCCCAAAAACCCTATATTTTAGTTTAAAACCCTAGTTCTCCATCTAAAATCCTAATTTTACTCTAGAACCCTAATTTTTCCCTAAAACCCTAATTTCACAATAAAAACTCTAAATTCATATGTAAACCGTAATTTTGTACATTTAATGATTTATTTAAGATTGAACAATTGTATTTAATTATTTGATCTATTATGTGCTTATGATGAAAGATTTATTTTTATTTTATTCATGATGAATGGTTAGATGTTTTAATTGGTTTATTTTAATTTTGAGAATGTAAAAGGCATTTTTTTCTCACTCTGTGGGTGCCTTCTTTGTTAGGATCAATGTAATTTTCTTTATTTTAAGTTTTTGATTAATTTAAAAGAAATGTTTACACCAAATGGTGAATGTCCTATTTTGTTTATTATTGAACATTGGACATTATTGTAAGGGCATATTTCCATCTTGTTTAGGTGTCTATTTTTATTGGCTTATTTGGACATTCTCTGATTTTAATATAATGAATATTTATTTATTTTGAATTGCTTGTAGTATGGATGATATTTCAATAAAGTTAAGAATTTAATAATATTTGGACTTAAAAAGAAGGCTGGTTCTAATGAACCAGGTATTATTGGGGTGCTGGGTCATTCTTACCTTCCCCATGCATACCCAACTTTCTGAACCTAGCTCTGAATCGAGTCATTCACCCCCCTTTTGAACTCTATTTTCTTTGGATTTAGGCTCGTATTCTCTAAGATCTTAAGCCTAACAGTGTCGAAGTCATAATAAATATTCTACATAAGAGTGGAGGTAAAAATCGCCACTCATAATGTGCGACCGCCCAAGTAAATTGAGCAAACGCACATCCAAAATCTCACAGAAGAGTTTGCATTGTCGATGAGCGGTGAAGTTAGGTCGCGAGACAGGTGTGCTACCATACTTGAGCACCAAGCAACCATGCCAAAATCGAGCTAAAAATTTATAAACTCATAGAATGGATCACGGTTTCAGCGTACGATGAAGTCAGGATGCCAAAACTTTATGCTACCGCATAAAAAGCCCGAGCAACCTCACCAAGCAATGACCAAAAACCTAAAAGTGGCAGATGAGATAGCAGTCAACTCTCATAATACTTTCTCAATGCTTAAAGCCTCGTGTGACTGCCCAACTTAACCGAGCGACTATACAAGTCCAGCAGATTTGAATCTTAGATCCAAATAGCTCAGACCAATGATGACTGAACACGTGGATGAAGAAATTTAAATTTAACGATAGCCTTATGTCGAGCGACCGTACGACGAGCTGTGATACCACACGACACAGAGGTATGGGCGAGCTAGATTCTGTCAGACAATAAAATCTAACCTTTGGAATTAGTTGTTACGAAGAATTTTTAAATTGTGTGATCGCATGTCGAGCTGAGAGATCGCACACCAAGCTTCAGCCACCAAATTAGTGAAAGACAAGCACTAAACATATGGGAACCACCTTAAATGGCTAGTCCAAGTCCAATTGGCTATAAATACCCCAATAAACATCTTGTTTAAGGGTAATTATGATTGTGATAGCCTAAGCAATATACTTTCATTTTCATTTACTAGAATTAACAATTGAATTGTTAGAATGTTAGGTGTAAGCATTAAACAACATTAAAAGTTTGAGTGTGAGCTTGGAAACACTTAGATTTTAGAGTGAGCCTTGGAAAAACTCTTGTTGGGTTGTGAGACTAGATCTCAAACCATTGTAAAGTTTGGTGTGAGCTTGTGAAAATACCAAGTTAGAGTTAAGCTTGTAAAAACTCAAGATTAGTAGAACCTTAACAAATTGTTAAGGAAGTGGATGAAGGATTGAGGTAAATCTGAACCACTATAAATATCCTATGTTTGTTATTCTCTACTTTACTTCATCTCCATTTTGATTCTCTTTATTTTGCTTTTAAAAGTTTTAATTTATCACCACTATTGGAATCAACCAATTCACCCCCCCCCCCCCCCCCCCCTCTTTGTTGCTAATTTGGGACAATAATTGGTATTAGAGCTAGTTAACTTCAAGAAACTTAATTATGAAGTTTGATCCAAAATGGCAACCATTCCACCAACAAACACCTCTACATCAGCTTCTTCTTCCAACTCAACACATGGAAACCTAAATTCCTCCCTTAGACCTTATTTTGATAGAATAGATTACTCTTATTAGAAACATAAGATGTATTTATTTCTTAATAGTGAAGGAATTGAACTTTGGAATTTTGTTGAGAAAACCTTCTACTCATGAAGTTGATGGTGTCCAAGTTCCTCTTTCAAAAACATAATGGTCAAATGAAAATGTGAAAGCTCATTTCAAGAATAATAAGGCAACCTCTATCTTGATTAATTCAATATTAAGAGAAGAAGGTGGAAGTGTCCAAATCTTACTTGTGCATATAGCATTTGGAAAACTCTTGAGAACTATCATGAAGGCACCACCCAAGTGAGGTTCACCAAGAAGCAAATGTTTGTGCATGAGTATGATCTTTTAAAGATGAAGCCCAATAAGAACGTCACCGACATGACAAACTGTTTGCTTGCCATTGTCAATGAACAAAAGAAATATGGCAAGGTTTATGATCAAGGTGATGTTAATAAAAAAATTTTGAGAGCACTTGGAGCAAAGAAGAGTTTTGAGTCTAAGGTTTCTTCAATTGAAGAAGCTTATGACCTTAGCTCTTTGAGAACCGATGAACTAGTGGGAAAACTACTCACCTTTGAATTGCACAACAAATGGGAAGACAAACAAGGTGAAAAGGATAAGAGGAAGGTAATAGCTCTCAAAGCTATGAAGGAAGTTGAGAGCTCAAGTGAGGAAGATAGTGATGATGATGAAGAAATGGCTATGCTATCCAAAAGGATAAATGATTAGAAGAGAAAGAGAAGACTACAAGTTAACAAAGGTGCATTTCCTAAATCTTTCTTTAAAGATAAAGAGAAGAAGAATGAAGTAAAATTTTATGAATATGGCAAATACAATCACATCAAATTGGATTGCTTTAAATTAAAGAACAAAAAGAAGTGGGATAAGGAAAAGAAGAAATCACTCAAAGCGACATGGGATTATGATTTCTCAAGTGAAGAAGAAGAGGAAGAGGAGCAAGGAATTGCCAATATATGTCTCATGGCCATTGAGGATGATACTCACACCATGAGGTAGGTAGTCAATCCTTGAATTTAATTGCATATGATGATAATGTTCATATTGCTTTAGATTACAGTGATTTAACTGAGCATATGAACCTTAGAGTAAAAAAGTATTTCTTTAAAATGAAATTTTACAAAGATAAATGCTCTAACCTAGAAAAGGATTTTATACCTCTAAAGAATTCCAAATTAGAATTAAAGACATTAAATGAGCAATTGTTGTAATCCATTGATACAATGTCTAAGAACTCACAAAGCTTAGAAAATATGATCAAGGAAAATAAAATTTTGAATGATGAAATAAATGAATTAAAAGAATCTATTTCAAAATTTCATAAGAGAAAAGAGGCCTTAGATACATTGATCAACAATCAAATGTCACCTTCTTTAAAACATGGTTATGATTTAATGGGTCATATATCACTACATCTAATGCTCTAACATTTGTAAAAGCATCTACAACTCAAACCTCTAGCGTTGAAGTTGTAAAGAACACTAATGCACAAACCAAGCCTAAAAATCCTAAAAGGATTACATTGGGTTTACAAGGCTCTAGATCTAAAGCTCCAAGAGAAAACCATGCATTCATGTATATAAGGAAGGTACATAAACACAAAAGTGCACAAAAACAATCTCATTCAACACACACTTGTAATTGTGTGCATGGTTCATTGAATTTTAATAGGAAAGTGCATAAGTATAGAACCTTGTATCAATGCACTTACTGTATAAAATTTGGACATAAGAGCACATTTTGCTACATTAGGAAGGCTCATCTTAAGTTAGAGGATCCTTCTACTGCTAACCTCCTAGGACCCAAATACATTCAGGTACTTAAAGAAGATGAACATTGTTATTTTATAGGTATGCCTAAAATCCACTATCAATAAAAATGTTTGGCTTGTGGATAGTGGATGTTCAAGGCACTTGACGGGCAATGCAAAACTTTTTACAACCCTTACCTACAAGTAAGGAGGTAATGTTACTTTTGAAAATAATGTTAAATATAAAATAATTGGCATTGGTTCCAGTAGGATGCTTGGTAAGAATATGATTGAAAATGTACATATTGTTGATGGTTGAAACATAATTTGCTTAATGTGAGTCAATTCTGTGATAAAGGATATAATGCAAATTTTGACTCTAAAGGATGTAAAATTGCTTCATCCAATGGTAAACTTGCATTCAAAGGAATTAGAATTGGTAATACATAAAAAATTGACTTACATTCTAATGATGCATTTGAATGTTTAATTACTATTAGCAATGATGCATGGATTTGGCATAGGAGATTAGAAAATGCTAGCATGGATCATTTACAATGTATAAGTAAAGAAGAACTTGTAGATGGTCTCCCTCAAATAAAATTCAACAAGGATAAAATTTGTGAACCATGTCAATTTGGTAAACAATATAAGAGTTCATTTAAATCCAAGAACATTATGAGCACTTCTTGACCACGAGAACTAATTCATTTAGATTTGATTGGTCCAAATAGAGTTGCTAGTTTAGGTGGCAAGTTATATGTATTTGTACTTGTTGATGATTACTCAAGGTTTACATGGGTTGATTTCTTAGCTAAAAAGAATAAAGCTTTCAATCATTTTAAAATTTTTATGAAAAGAGTTCAAAAAGAAAAAAAAAAGGGCTATATAATCACATCTATTAGAAGTGATAATGGCAAAGAATTCAAAATGAGAACTTTAAAAATTTTTACAATGAATTTGGGATTTCACATAAATTTTTGGCCATAGAACACCGTAATAAAATGGTGTGGTTGAAAGAAAAAACAGAACATTGGTAGAAATAGCTAGAACAATGCTCAATGAGCATGATTTACCATCTTACTTTTAGGCGAAAGCCGTTAATACAACATGTTTATGTTTCAAATCGTGTTTACAAAAGGCACTTATTAAACAATAGCTCTTATGAGATTTGGAATGGAAGAAAAACTAAAATTTCATACCTTAGAGTATTTGGATGCAAATTGTATACCCTTAATTTTGGCACAAATTAAATTCAAGAAGCTTAAACCTGGTCAGTTACAAGTTTAAAGAGCTTAAACCTAGTTTAATGAAGCTACTTCAATTTATACAGGCCCAAATTAAATTTATAAAACATGTTCAGTCCAAAAATTATAAAAATGGATTCGGTTTGAGTTAGACTGGACCCAAATCAACATGAGCATGACTAATGTCGATTTGGATGCTCCAACTCGACATGAACCTTAATTCAGCCTTTAATCAGAACAAAATTGAGTTTAATTGGGTTTGAGAGTCTTTGATCAGAAAAAAACCTTTGAGAGTCTGAGTGGGATGCGGATTGCCGAGCAAAGGTTTCCCTAGTTGTGCCTTATAAATACAAGGTTACATTCAATGAAAAGAGGAGCCAAAATCATCAATTAAGATTATAAGAGACCAAGAGCAGTGATTAGTAATTAAACTGGCAAAAAATGACCACTAGCAATAAACCAGGCAACAAGAATTAACAAACAACAAGACTTAAGAGAAATCAATTAACATACATAGCAATCTAAGAGGCAGGAACCAAAACCATCCTCGATTGCACTAAACCTCCAGCCAAAAAATTAAGATTGATTAAGGCAGTAGTTGGCTCAACAAACAAAGGTGTGTTCTCTACTTTCAATTCCTTAAAACAATGCTATCGTGTAGTAGCTTATTTAACAAACATCCAACCATTATTTATTCTAAAACATCTAGTAGTTAATTAATTATAGTAATATGATTATTTCGTCCAGTGATCAAACAATATTGGTTATGATTTTACATACACCCTATAAAATGATTTAATTTAACATATTTTGATTCAAAACTCAAACCATAATTTTATCCCAAAAATCATAGCTTTTATCTTAAAACCTAGTTTAGGAAAAATCCCAATTTCTATAAACATAAAACCCTAAGTTTGGATAGAAATTATAATTCCTCAACAAAACTTATTCTATAATTTGTTTACCTTTCAGGGAGAACTGCCCCCTTGACCCCCTGCCCTCTAACCAGCTAGCAGGACTGACGTACATGACCCCTCATCAATGGGGTCAATATTTATTTTTAGATTGCAATTTGTGATTAATCTTAATTTTCTTTTATTAAATTCTAATTTATTATTATTTTTGTGATGATTAAACTATATATTTGGATTATTTATTTGCTATGAATGATTGAATGGTGTTAATTTTATTATTTTAATTTTAAGGATGTAATAGGCATGTTTCCACTCGTGGGTACCTTATTTGTTTAAAGTATTGCTTTTTTATAATTTAATTTACCTAAAGACTTTGGGACAATTGTAAGGGACACATTTTCACCTTTTGGTGGGTGTCCTATTTTATTTTTTTTTGTGGGCATTTGAACATTTATAAGGGCATATTTCAATCTTTGGATATATTTCCATTTTATTTGTTTGTTTAATTTATAATATAATGATTATTTATTTCAATAATTGCATGTAGTATGGATGAATCATAATGCTTAAGAATTTAATAATATTTAGACTTGAAAAGGAGGCTGGTTTCAATGAACCAGGCATTATGGGAGTGTTGGGTCATTTCTCACATTCCCCATGTGTACCCAACCTTCCAAACCCAATAAGGGATTGGGGATTTCTTAGAAATCGAGTCATACACCCTTTTCTTTTTCCTGACTCATCTGGGTGGTAACTTTATTTTCTCTGGGTTTAGGCCCGTGTTCTCTAAAGCCTTGAGCCTAACAGTATCGTAGTCAAAAGAAACATTTTCCAAGGATTGGGGGTGAAAATTTTCGCTAACACAAATTCTTCATATTAAATACCAAGGATAATCTTGGAAATTCTCATCCAAATCGGATGAAGGCATATTTTTAGGGTATTCATATTCTGGCAAGGCAAATAGAGTATTTAATAAGAAAATACTAGTAGTTGAAGAATCAATGCATATTATCATTGATGAATCCTCTAAACTCAATCAAAGGAAAAGTAGTGTTCTTGATGATTTTATAGGTACATTTGAAGAATATGAGACAAGTATTGTTCCAAGAGACAACAATGAAATAAGGGTGGAACAAGAAGAAGAATCTCAAGAACTACCCAAGAATTAGCAATACAAGAAGGATCATCCAAAAGAACTAGTCATTGGTGACACCTTAAAGGGAGTAACTACTAGATCTCAATTTAAATACTTGGATGCTAACATTGCTTTGGTTTCTCAAATTGAGCCAAGGACTATTGAGGAGGCTCTTAGTGATGAGTGTTGGGTGATTGCCATGCAAGATGAACTTAATCAATTTGAGAGAAACAAAGTATGGGAACTTGTTCCTAAACCTAAAGATCATCAAATTATAGGATGTAAATGGGTATATAGAAATAAGCTTGATGAAAATGGACTCATCATTAGAAACAAGGCTAGATTGGTAGCCAAAGGCTATAACCAAGAGGAAGGCATTGACTATGATGAGACATTTACTCCCATTGCTAAATTAGAAGCCATTAGAATATTGATTGTTTTGCATGTCACATGAATTTTAAACTTTTTCAAATGGATGTTAAAAGTGAATTTCTAAATGGGTTTATAAATGAGGAATTTTATGTTAAACAACCTCCCGATTTTGAAGATTTTAAATTTCCAATTATGTTGTTAAACTTACCAAAGCATTATATGGATTGAAACAAGCTCCAAGAGCTTGGTATAATAAACTTATTGCCTACATACTAGAAAATGGTTTTTCAAAAGGCAAAGGTGACACAAGTCTTTTTGTTAAAAAGAAAATGCATAACATTTTGATTGTGCAAATTTATGTTGATGACATTATATTTGGTACTATTAATGAATCTTTGTGCAAGGAATTTACTTCGTGTATAACTAGGAAATTTGAAATGAGTATGATGGGTGAACTCAAATTCTTCCTTGGACTACAAATCAAGCATTAGAAGGATGAGATCTTCATTAATCAAATCAAGTACACAAAGGAACTCCTCAAGAAGTTTGGCATGGATGGTTGCAAAGTAAGAAAGACTCCAATGAGCACATCCTTGAAACTTGACAAAGATGAGAGTCGTAAGGTAGCAGATGAGAAGAAGTATTAAGGTATTATTAGATCAATACTTTACTTAATCGCTTCTAAACCGGATAAAATGTATAATGTTTTTTATGTGCTAGATTTTAATCTTCTCCTAGGGAATCACATTTGAATGCTACTAAGAGAATTTTAAAATACCTAAATGGTACAATGCATTTAGGCCTATGGTATTCTAGAAATACATCATTTGACATATTAGGTTTTTTGTATGCGAATTTTGCCGGCAGCCTACTAGATAGGAAAAGCACTACCGGGGCATGTCATTTTCTTAGTGAATGCCTAGTTTCTTTATTTAGCAAGAAACAAGTATCATTTTCTTTATCTACCACCGAAGCCAAATATTTTTCTACATGTTTTTGTTGTACACAAGTTCTTTGGATGAAACAACAATTGCTTGGTAAAACATTTGATCACATTGTTATTAAATGTGATAACATAAGTTCAATTAACTTATCCAAGAACCCCATTCAACATTCTAAGTTAAAGCATATAGACATCAAACATCATTTTTTAAGAGATAATGTTCAAAACAATAATTTAGTCTTAGAATTCATGGACACACAAAATCAACTTGTCGATATTTTTATGAAACCCTTAAATCAGGAAAGACTAAACTTCATAAAATAACACATTAGATGATTGATGGAAAATCCCTTGTATCATCACTCTTTGACACTTCCACATCCATTTTGATCATTTGTATTTGAAAAATCTTTAAAATCCCTATTTGTTGCCTTTGTGCAGTCGCCCAAACATTCTGAGCAGTCTCACATCATCTGCATTCTCCTGAGCCAAGCTTCAAAAATAAATTTCTCCCGAGCTTCAAAAATAAATTTCTCTCGATAGTTAAAAATGAATTTTTCCCAAGCCCGTGCTCCAAAAAGTCTCTTAAGCCAGCGCACAACACCCCGTGTTTTCACCCATAATTCAAATTTTCAAATACAGAAGAAGAAGAAGGTGAACCTACTCATGTAGAAGTTAAGCATCCTCCTAGACCTTCTAAACCTTCTAAAGGAAAGGGTGATTCATCCAAAATCCTAAAGCTCATCCTCGAGGCTATAACTTCTCTTCAAAAGCAATTCAATCATTTTAACAAGGATGTAACCAAGAGGCTAGCAAAAAGCAACAAGAAGGTTGATCTTATTTCCAACATTCATCATGACATATATGATTTACAAGTGAAATTTGATCTTCCTCAATGTGAGTTGAGTGAATGGGATATAAGAAAGCATATCGAAAGTCCTTATGAAGAATCCTCCCAATCCTCTCATGGTTACTCTCCCTCTCTTTTTCTTAATGGTGATGATAATGAAAGCACTCCAACTACTCCTCCACCATCAAGAAAAGAAAAAGCAAAATTCATTGGTTAATGTTATTTCTTTGCTTTGCTATTCTTTCATTTACTTTGTTATGTTCCATTTGTACTTATTTTGCATTTACTGAAATGGAACTTCCTTTTCTATTTTACTTGTTTTTCTTTTCTGTTTCTTGCACTTTATTATCATTTCCTTTTTGCTTTTGGCAAAGAGGGAGATATGTATGAATTCAATTATCCTTTTATTCCTATACAAAGGGAGAGAAAATTAATCTATAAAGGGAAAGATAAATAAAGGGTGAGATACAAAGAAGGAAATGTTAAAACTTAAAATTTAATGATCATGCATTTCATAGACGTTAATCATTTGAGGGGGAGCAATTAAAATCAAAATTCCATTGGCATTAACACTTGAATTTGAATTACAATTGATGCATGCACTTGATTATTCTTAAATTAAATTCAATTTGATTACCAAAGTCAAAAAGGGAGAGATTGTTGAGATTGTTGGATAATTAAACTCTATTTTGATCATTGACAATCAAATTGATATAGTACTAATAATTTTAAACAAGTCTATATTACAAGGATAAAAATTGAGCCTTTGTACGACCGCCTAAGCTACTAAGCAACTGCTCAAAAGTAGACCAAGCAGAGAACCGAATAGCACATATAGAATTACTAAGCTGGATGTGCAACTGCCCGAGCAAATACCGAGCTAAGTAAGTAATGAAGCTGCATCTCAAGCTAGATGTACAACTGCCCGAGCAAACAGAGTGAACACACAGCCATACCGAGCTAAATACATAAATCTCACAAAAGAGTTTGCGCTGCCAATGACCAATGAAGTCAGGTTGCGAGACAGACATGCTATCGTACTATAGCACCGAGCAACCGCACCAAAACTGAGTTAAAAATTCATAAACTCACAGAAAGGATTGTGGTTCAGCATACGTTGAAGTTTGGATGCCAGAACTTTATATGACAACAGAAGAAGCCCGAGCGACCATACCAAGCAATGACCAAAAACCCAAAAGTGGTAGAAGAGATGGGCGTCAGCTCTTACGATACTTTCTCAATGCTCAAAGCCTCGTGCGGCTACCTAACTTAATGAAGCGACCACACAAATCTAACAGATTTGAATCATAGTGCCAAATACCTCAGAACAATGATGATCGAACACATGGAAGAAGAAATTTAAATTTAATGGTAACCTTGCGTCGAGCAACTGCACACTGAGCTGTGCGACGGTACAACACAAAGGTATTGAACAGCTAGATCATGTCAGACAATAAAATTTAACCATTGGAATTAGCTGTTACAAAGTATTTTTAAATTGTGCAACCATATGCCAAGCCAAGCGACCGCACACCGAGCTTCAGCCATAAAATTAGTGGAAGACAAGCACTAAACATATGGTAACCACCTCAAATGGCTAGTTCAAGTCCAATTAGCTATAAATGCCCTAAAAACATCTTGTTTAAGGGTAATTGTGATTGTAATAGCCGAAGCAATATACTTTCATTTTCATTTACTGCAATTAACAATTGAATTGTTAGAGTGTTGGGTGTAAGCATTAAACACCATCAAAAGTTTGAGCCTGAGCTTGGAAACACTTAGGTTTTAGAGTGAGCCTTAGGAAAACTCTTGTTGGGTTATGAGGATAGATCTCAAACCATTGTAAAGTTTGGTGTGAGCTTGTGAAAACACCAAGTTAGAGTTAAGCTTATAAAAACATAAGATTAGTGGAACCTTAACAAGTTGTTAAGGAAGTGGATATAGGATTGAGGTAAATCTAAACTAATATAAATCTCTTGTGTTCACTCTTCCCTGCTCTACTTCATCTTCATCTTGATTCTCTTCATTTTGCTTTTAAAAGTTTTAATTTATCATCACTGCTTGAATTAAACAAATCACCCCTCCCCCTTCTTGGTTGTTAATTTGGGACAACATGCAGCTAGCTGGTTTTTCATGGTCTTAGCTATGGCCCCCTTTAGTTCTTCCATTTTGGAGTTGAGGGTGTCATCTATCATCTTCTGAATCTATTTAGGTTCCATTACTTTTGGTGATAAGTTGACTGAGTTATTACTGGATTATACATCACTAGCATAGGTTGGATTGTCATAAGCTCTTGAACTACTGAGCTTTGGGTTTGTGAGCCAGAAAGGATCAATGTCATGTAATGCAATGCATGTATGCATGGGCACACAAGTAACAAACAAGCAAAGATAATTAGGACATTCCTTCCAACTTTATATCTTCCACACACGAACAGTGAGTCTCTTTTCCTAGGTATTTGGTCAACAAAATATCAACATGGGATATCTTCTTTTTAAAAAATTCACTCGGATGGTTTAACCAATAGTTGTATTTTTAAAACTTAAAAGTCAGTTCATGATAACTCTCATTAATTAAGCCTTAATCCATTTGATCAACTAAAAATAGCTTTTATGTTATATTATATATAAAACTAAATTAAAGGGTTTATTTAAATAGATTTCCTATTTGGAAAAATAAATAATTATTCATGACATAAACAAGCACATGATTAATAATTGTTTGTATAAATTAGGCCCACAATTGATTTTAATATTCTATAATTGACCTAAATAGTTGCGGCCCATTTAAGAAAAAGGTTAAAAAAAGTTATAATTTGAATGGAGTAAAAAATAATTTTGTTTCGAAGCCCATTGTAAAAAGCTTTGTTTAAAAATGAATCTTGGGCTTTGTATTTGGGCCGTGAGGTAGAAAATTTTTTTACCCATTTTAGAAAAGTTTTATGTCCAAAGACCATCTTGATTTTTTTGAAAATAGTTTTGGTCTGTTAGCCTTAAAGGAATAAAATTATTTTGAGCTTACAATATAATTAGGTCATATTAGAAAAAGAACAAACACAATAGGTCATGGTTTAGACCAAGATATATCACTCATAGTCAAACAACAAGCATTTGAAAAAAAAAACATAAGGAAAGTAACTAGGCCAATTACATGAGCTTTATTCATTGAGTTGAAAAGGTTTAGGTTCTCGTAACAAGTATATATCAAATGGTACGAGGCTATGAGTGGTTATGCCATGCTCGATCACCATAACTTGAATGAAAGTATGATATTTCTTACATAACACAATACGGGTTACACGGGACATCTTGACTCACGCACACAATGCAATCTAAATGATGCAATGGATAATATCACAAAAAAAATAAATAAAATAATATAAAGACTAACAAAATCAACTTCTCTTATCCCTAGTGGAGTCTCCACTGTGAGCGGAGATTTTTATCCCCACTTTCATATGAAATGGTTCTTGCAACTTTGACACTGTTAGGCTCAGGGCCTTAGAGAACACGGGCCTAAACCTGTAAAAAATGGAGTTGCCACCCAGACAGACCTAAAAAATAGAAAGGTGTGGATGACTCGAATCCTGAGGAATCTCTAACCCCTTATTGAGTTCGAAAAGTTGGGTACGCATGGGGGAGGTGAGAAATGGCCAGTACCCTCATAACGCTCGATTCATTGGAACCAAAATCCTTTTTAGATCTAAATATAATTGAATTCTTAAGTATTGTAATATTATCCATACTGCATGCAATTATTGAAATAAATTTTATTGTATTAAAATCAAAATAAGTTCAAATAAAATAATAAATGGGCACCCATACAAGATGAAAATATGCCCTTACAATGTCCAATGTTTAAAATACAAGTAAAACAAAATAAGACACCCACCAATTGTTGGAAACATGTCTCTTACATTAAACCCCAAAAATAGAATAAAAAACAAATTAAATAAACAAGGCACTCACGAAGTGAAAATATGTCTTTTACAACTTTAAAACCCAAATAAAAAACATAATTCAATTAAATAAAATGAGTAATAAAACAATCAAAATGCATCGTCCATCATAAACATGTAATAATAAATCAAATTGTCGAATCTAGGGTTTGTTGATGTAACTTAGGCTTTTAATAATCAAATTAGGGTTTATACCTAATATTAGGGTTTAATATGCAAACTAGGTTAAAATATGCAAACTTAAGATTTTTAAAAGATAAACTAAAGCTAAATATGTAAACTACATTTTAAATAATGTAAGATTAAGGTTTAATATTAATAGGTTTCGGACCACACTAAAAAAACTAAGATTACAGTGTGTTGAACGAAATTTAAAAATTCAATCGAAACATCATGACATACCTATTTCATAAACTAAATATGAAGATAATTAATTAAAGTTTAAACAAAATAATAGAATCATACCTGTGTTTATAGAAATCCACCAATTTTAATCCATTGAACCAGTTTTGCTTGTGCTACTGTCTGGACCAATTATAATATTGGTTGGATGAAACAATTAGAAGACCACTCCTTTGTTGAGTTGCTGCCTTCCTTGATTGCCATGTTTTAATTTTGTGTTTTTTTGTTTCTCTATGCTTTGTTTTTTCCTTTTAATGGCTAATTCTTGCCGTCTATGTTAAATTGTTATGGCTTTTAAGAGTTACTTTGTCTCTAGCTCTCGCCCCTTTTTTCTTATCATTTAACTTCTATATTTATAGACAAAATTAGTTTAATGCCCACCCTAATACACTTAATTTGACAATCATTCAAAGTCCGATCTTAATTATAAAATCTAAAACCATTTAATAAGCTAAATTATGCCTGGATTAAAAGACTATGGCAAATTGGCTCAGTCAATTCATCATGAATTTAGGTTTTGACTCGGTTTGGCTTGGTTTTATCTTTTAAAATTGAATCCAACCTAATTTGGTCTTTAAATATTAAATCAAACTGGGTTTAGGGTTTCAAAAATGAAATCGACTTACTTTAGGCCTTTTAAGATTGGGCCGACCTAATTTAAAGCTATAAACTAGGTTTAAGCTTTTAAAATCAAATTTAGCTTGGCCTTCTTTAATTTGGGATTGGACTAGCTTTAAGCCAAAATTAAGGGTCTACAGTCAGTTCCATCCTCCTTTCATGAAAAGCTTAAGTTTCCTTATAAGGATGGGATTGTCACTATAAAGGGAAAACCGAGTGGGAAAATAGATCTTCCTCTTTAAGTAACTTTTTTGGAGATCAACCAGAACTCATAGCCATAGCTTTGTCAAGGTTCACTTTTGATTTAGTGCAGTTCATTGAAGAAGAGGTAGGTAAAGAACTTGTTCCTTTTGACTTTGATCTATATAGTAATCCAACAATTACAAACATCCCCAAACACATAAACTATTTTCTTAGATTGAGATTAGGCAAGAATAAATAAGGAATCTCATAGTTCCTGCATTACCTTTCTATCCAAGTGCCATTTAGATTGGGCTATAAGCTAGCCTAAGAAAATATTGTAGAAATGGAGAAAAGAACTAAACAGAAGTCCTGATGCAAGAAGACATAAGAAATTTTTTACTGGCCCATGAATTCTATTTCAAAACCCTAAATATATATGTTGTTAAAAAAGGGACATATTCCTTTTACTATGGATTTCCTAAACCTTAGGTAAACCCTATCACTAATGAACTAACTCCATCTTTTAAAATTTTCTTTAATGTCAAACTTAGCTTAGAATATAGTGAGTCTACCTTAAAGACAAGTAAAGATTTTGAAGATAACATGAAGTCCAGTCTATTTCAAGTAGCTATATTAGAAGAAGGAGCATAATTAGATTTTAACCACCTAATCCAATCAGTTACAAGAATACTTGACAATTGGTATCTGAAAAAAAAGGTAACCATTTTCTCTAGTGTCTAAAGCCCATCCCATAGTAGAGTTAGATCTCTAAATTAGCCCAGAGTTAGTCTTCCAGTCATATTCTAAGTCTATGTTAGATACCAAGGCAAAGATTTAGTTTAAATTTAAGGTCAAGTCTAGATCTAGTACCGAGTCCGAGTCCACTAGTTCAGATTTTGGGTCTGTCAGTTCAGAATATGATTCTTCTGATTCATCTGATTTTCAGCCTCAGTATAATAAAGAGCCTTGTAATCGTCTGATTATTATGAGATTTTTACTCCCATAGTTAGATTAGAAGCTATTAGGATTCTTCTTGTATTTGCATATCATATGAATTTTAAATTATTCCAAATGGATGTTAAAAGTTCATTTTTAAATGGTTTTATAAATGAGGAAGTTTATATCGAACAACCTCTGGGTTTTAAAGATTATAGGCTTCTTAATCTTATTTTAAAATTAATTAAGGCCTTGTATGGGCAAAAAAAAGATCCAAGAACCTGGTATGATAGGCTTAGTTCATATCTTTTGAAAAAATGATTTTACAAAAGGAAAAGTAAACACTACTCTTCTTATTAAGAAAAGTTGCATCACATCTTAATGGTTTAAACTTATGTTGATGATATTATATTCAGTGCTATTAATGAGGTCTTACGCTAAGAGTTTGCTTCATGTATAACTAAGGAATTTGAGATGAGCATGATGGGAAAGCATAAGTTTTTTTTTGTCCAAAAATTAAGCAATGCAAGGATGATATATTAATCAACCAATCCAAGTACACTAAGGAACTTCTCAGGAAGTTGGGATGGATGGTTGCAAGGCTAACAATACTCTAATGAGCATATCCTTGAAGTTAGATAAGGATGAAAGTAGTAAGAAACTAGATGAGAAGAAATATAGAGGTATTATTGAATCTTTACTTTATCTTATCATATCTAGACCAGATATAATGTTTAGTGTTTATCTTTGTGCTAGATTTCAATCATTCCCTAAAGAGTCTTATTTTAATGTCACTAAAAGGATTTTAAAATATTTAAGTGGAATATTGCATTTAAGACTTTGGTATCCCATGGTTACTTCATTTAACATTTTAGGATATTCAAATGTCAATTTTGCGATAGTCTATTAGATAGGAAGAGCACAATCAAGGCATGCCATTTTCTTAGTGATTGCCTAATTTCATGGTTTACCAAGAAACAAATTTTGATTTCTTTATTTACACGGAGGCTAAATATGTTATGGCTTGCTTTTTGTTGCACTCAAGTCTTATGGCTAAAGCAACAATTTCTAGATTATGGTACAGTATTTGATTATATTTTCATCAAATCAGATAACACTAGTGCCATCAAAAAATCTCATCCAATATTCTAAGTCAAAGCATATAGACATTAGACACCAATTCCTAAGAGATAATGTTCAAAACCACAATCTTATTTTGGAGTTCATTGAAACCTAAAACCAAATTGTGGATTATTTTACCAAACATTTCAATGAAGAAAGATTAAATTTTATTAAGAAAAATATTGGGATGCTCGATGGAAGCACCTTAAATTGAAAATGTTTGCATTTGATTGACATTTGGATTCTATGATTCTCATTTGGTTGTTTATGTGCTTATATGTGTAATTCTTGATTTATTGAATGTTTGATTATTTGTGATTGTATATTTTGCTTGTTTTTATGTTTGGTTGAAAAATTTTGGCAATGTGTAAGATTATATAATCTTTGACAATCAAAAATTTTAAAATATTCACTTGATCATGCATTGTAAGTCCACCATATTAAAACTTTACTTTCTAAAACTCTTTTCTTTTCATTTTCTTCTATTTTGATATGTAGGGATTACCAACCGCCCTAACAGTCGTTAGTATCTTGACTAGATGAATTTGAATTGTTATGAGCTCTAGTGGTTGCATCTCGACCATTATATGATATCGATTGGGTATCTAACATCCTGCTTGGCTAATGGTTAGACCAAGTCTCACAGTGGTACCATCCCAAGGACGGTCACGACCGACTCATTCTGCAGAAAAATATAACCATTTTAACTCTGCAATTTTCAACATTTCTACCCTTATAACATTTAAAAAATGGCTCTTTTTATTTTCCTCTAGAAATGACACCTAACTTCAGCTTAAAACTTTTCTAATGTATTTTAAGTCTTAAAATTGTCCTACACACTTAAACTCTCTAAAAATTCTCTCAAAGCTATTTTCTACTTTCTTTCATCTTTTCTCAATCCACTTATTCCAATCCTTTGTTATGCCTCCTAAGAAGAATATTGGTTCCAAGGATAAAGGGAAGAGCCTATGGGGATAACTATTAGGGAAGGTGGCCAATATTCTCCCTCTCCTCCTCCAAATATGAGTGATGAGAAACTTCATATGCCTCACTATGAAAATTTAGTAGAAGATGCTAGAAATTTGATGCTTAAAAGGAAGAATATGGTAGCTATTGAGATTCCTTATGAAGGTATGCTTATAGCTTTAGGGATTGAGGATGAGATTTATGGACTTTCTAGGGTGGATGAGATTTAATCGGGAGTTTTTAATGAGTTTGCAAATTGAGAAGAGTGATAGTGCAGCTACTCGGTGGTATGGGATTAGATGTAAGTTTTTTGATAGATATTTTTCCATGAAAGTCAATGAGTTTGCAAGCATTTGGGGTTTCCAAACCGAAGGATCCATGACCTATAATGATCCTAATTTCTCATTACATGTTCCTTCCATTTTTTTTTTTTTTTTGGAAAGAAATTTTTGTTGAAACCACCCTAACAAAAGAATCAAAGGCTAGGCACATCAAGTCTCTAACCCACTGGAAGCTTCATTGCATCATCACCTACGCCATTCACCAAAGGCTGGATGGAAATGAAAAGGTGAACTAAAGAGACATTTTCTTTCTATATACTCTTTTGAACAACATCAAGGTGAACACCACCAAGTTTTTGTTTACACTTTTCACCATCATTAAAGTTGAATCATATGAATAGAAGGTTAAACGAGCATGAAACGGCAAAAAAGAGCCTCAGTCCATGATGCCGGTGGATACCCACGGCATGCACAGTTGTCCACATGGTTTACAGACAGTCCGTAAGTGGGCTTACCATTCGACGCGTGCACGACCCGAGGATCTTTTCTTTTCGATCTTTCCTACTTTCCATTATAAATAGGGATCTCCTTTTTCAATTAAAGGGCCATAAGATTATGAGCTAATTACTCTCAAAATTACCCCAAAATACTGAAATTTTACCCAATTTCTTAAAAACTATATAAATTCTATAAAATAGTTACTTTTTTCAATTTTTATGAAAAAATTGAATTTTCCCTATTAAATTTTGTTTCATAAATTTCTTTTTTTTCATGATAAGTCAAGAAATTTAATCAAACCCAAGGTTGCATTGATGAGTGGAAAAGCGCTTCAAGCTTTAAGGCAAGCAAGAGAAAATCTTCAAAAAAGTAATGTGTCTTGAACTCTCTATTTCAATTCGGCAACACAATCAAACATAATTACTTAATTTACGCCTTTTTGTATTCAAATGCATGAACTATTTTACGGCTCTGATTCTCATTCAAATAAGATAAGTAGGCATACTCTAGAATCTCACTCTAGGGAGCGAGCCCATTAAAGCCACAAATTTGGTTTTCTTTATTTTAATAATCATTTTAACTAAATTATTTTGTTTTATTTTATTTTATTTACTTAATTTATTTTATTTTTAAACATTATTTAATTTTATTAATTAGTTGAAGATTTGTTCTTGACCTAGTATATATAAGGGCTAGAATTAATGCACCCATATGAATGTGATTTTAGGATTATAATAATTTACTTTCCTCGCATTATGGATGACATATTTTAACTACTCATGCATTAGTAGTTATGTCATTCATTCATAATGATATGTCATTACACAAAAATAATCTTTTCTAAAAAAAAGTTAAGATTTCATTAAAGTAAAATATTTCTTTACTTAAAATTTACTTGAAAACTTATCCCGAAATCCATTGTGATTGATTTCATACTAGTATTTTTTGGGTTAAAAATTACATATTTTTCATGAAGACAAATCAAATGGGTTTTTTTCCTAAATTTCACATAAACAAATAATTTGAGGTGGTGACTTTCCAATCAACTTTCAAATAAAGCCATCGATTTATCAAAATAAAAAGGATAATTCTTTTAAAAAAATAAAAGTATAAATCTTTTCAAAATAAAAGATCAATTTTGAACCCGTTCTTACTGAACTGACTAGATATTGTACGCGGTAGTATCATGTGAGACTAAGCCCAAATGAGTTTTTCGACTCCATATTTCTAGTAGGCTGGATTGGTGCTTGGGCAAGGCATTATATTAGGTATAGTATAGTACAAGGAAAGGAAGGTGATGACAATCTGAAGGTTGAAATAGAAATGCCTAAGAAACCATCCTCTTCTCATATTGGCAAAACTTCTTCCATAAATCTTTTTTTGAGAGCCTTTCATTTCCTCTAAAAGAAACTTTCCCACTTTAAGAGGAATGTCTCCAAAAGATTCAAGATGTTGAACTAAAGAATTGACCTCCTTTCTCACGTCCACCATGACCTCTATGACATGTAAGACAAGATAGAGTTACCTCAATGTGATTTAATGGAATGGCATGTAAGTGAACATGTGAAGAGTCCTTACGAGGATGACCTAATAGAAGTAGGAGGGAGGCTAAATGGAGAATAGGAAGTCACCCAAGACCCGAAAGGAAAAGGGAAAGCTCCTCTGGTTGAGGAAGAAGCAACTCAATCCAATTAGGGCCATCTTCTTTGTCATTTTTCCTTTGTTCATTTTTTTTTGGTTTCTGTGTTTCATTTTGATTTTCATTGTTTGGTGGACCTTCATGTAATAACCAACAAATCCTTATGTTTTCTTTTTATTTCTATGTAATTTATCTTTTATTAATACAATTTTTATTTCCTATATGCATTTGATTTTTAATTGTGTATTTTTTTTTTTGCCTTTGACAAAGGAGGAGAAATATGATAAATTTGAGATAAGTTTGAAATGAACCTAAAATGAACCTTCAACATTAATGAACTTTCATAATTCTTTAAAAAAGTTCAACACTAATGCTAATAATCTTAATAATCAACTCTACTTGAACCAAATCAAATTGATATTCCAGCTTAATTTCAATAAATTAATAAGATCATTAAGAATAAGCACAAGTTGAGGGGGAGTTTTACAAATTTACATGTATATCCCTTAAATTTTGTCACGTTTGTTTAATTTTTATTTTGTTATTTCAATTTGATTACCAAAGACAAAAAGTTAACCAAATGTTTGGCATACATACTCTATTTTGATCTTTTTACTTTCAAATTGAAAGGCATTTCACTATGTTTTCAAGTGTTTTCACTTTAGGTTCAATTGTCTTTGAGTTGTCTACACAAGGTAGATCTCATGATTGTCCATGTAATAGGTGCAACCGCACCAAGAATTGAGAAAAAGAAAAACATCACAATAGGGTTTATAGTCTTGTTTGTCGCGACAAGAGTAACCATGCACCAGGGTGGTGAGACCCTCTAGAAGCTGAAGTGATTGCACTAGAAAGATGAAATCCTTAAGACTCATAGTCAAGTTAATTGTGATGGGCATGGCCTTAAAGATAGGCGTTGAACTCGGGCTAGCTATTGCATGCAGCCTTAGTGTGACTACACCATTCTTGAAGGTAGAATTCACTTAGAATGGCAGTAGATATCGCGATTTTAATAGTGGCAAAAATCTCACCATGAGAGTCCTCCTCTAACCGCTATACAGAGTTGGCACAACCGCACCATTCAAATTTTTGGCTTATTTTCTCTCAACAAATGATTACATGCCATGTATGAAGATCAATTTCGTTTGAAATTAAAACTGATAGAACTGAAACCGCATTAGCTTGGAGTGTGACCATAAAGTTTATAAAGCTTAACGCACAGCATTTCACACCGACCTATCAGTGTCATATGTACTAGCCATTAAAACTAGCCAGCGCACATATTTATCTCCTTATGACCTCAAAATATTGAAGGATTACTACTAATCAGGGCCTCGTGATGGCCCTAATAAGGTAAACAACCGTCAGACTCATCTGATAAGCATTTAATACAAGAGATTTGGTTGGCAAAAATCTTGATCTTCCTATACTCATTTCAAATGACATTTTTAGATGAAGATGGCTATGAATACATCACCAGCATCATTTATTATAATATTTTGCATATTTATAGTTTAAACTCTTACAAATTTAATTCTTAGTTACCTTGTTCTTCAATTTTCATTTATTATAGTTTGAGTGTTAGGTGTGAGCATTAAACACTATTGTAATTGAGTTATTTAGAGAGTGAGCTAAAGGAGAAAACTCTTATTGGGTTGTGAGGATTCCCAAATCTTATAAAAGTTTAGTGTGAGCTTGTTAAAACACCAAGATAGGGTTTAACTTGTAAAAACCTATGTTAGTGAATTACTCAACTTGTTATTGAGAAGTGAATGTAGGATTGGCTGAATCCAAATCAATATAAATTTATGAGTTCTTTTTTCTCTGGCTTATCTCATTTTTACTTGCCAAATAATTTAAATTATCCTTAATTCTCCAAAAACACCAATTCACCCACCTTTTGGTTGCTTAAAGGATCAACAAAGATGATGACATTGTTGTAAAAGAATGTTCATAAACCATTTAGCCATACTGGATGTCAACAATTGGGGGGGCATTGCAAGAACACATAGATTAGTGAAGCAATTTCATACAATCCATAAACCCAAGTAAACTTTAGCAATAAAATTTTATATGTCCGTTTTAGGTCAAAACCTAGAATATGCCTTCTCTTACCACATTAGGATAGGTTTATATAAACATTTTAGGTTAAACTCAAGATGGGCCTTTCTTAGCTCTATCAGGATAAGTTTATACATACATTTTAAGATAGACCTATGATAGGCCTTCCATTTTCCCATAGGTCAAAATCTAGGGTGGGTCTTCCTTACCCCTATTAAAGTAGGTTTACATACACATTTTAGGTCAAAACCTAGAACAAGCCTTTCCTTACCACATCAGGATAGGTTTAGTTAGACATTTTAGGTCAAACCTAGGATAGGCCTTCCTTGCCTCTATTATGGTAGGTTTACATAAATATTTTATGTCAAAACCTAGAATGTATCTTCCATTACCCCCTATTAAGGTAGGTTTACATAGACATCTTAGGTTAAATCAAGGATGGGCCTTCGCTTACTCCATTAAGGTAGGTTTACATAAACATCTTAGTACAAACCTATGATGGGCCATTCCTTACCTCATTAGGGTAGGATTGCATAAACATCTTAGCTCATATTTAGAATGGCCATTCTCCTTATCTCATTAGGGTAGGTTTGCATAGACATCTTAGGTCAAACCTAGAATGGGCTTTCCCTTATCCCTATTAGGTTAGGTTTACATAGACATCTTAGGTCAAACCTAGGATGGACCTTTCTTACTATCATTAGGATAGGTTTACATAGACATAAAGATAGGTTTACTTCCATTAAGACAAGTCAAACTTAGGATAGACCATTCTTACTTCCATTAGAATAGGTTTACATAAATATTTTAAGATAGTTATAAAATAAACCTTCCCAATCACAGTCATTCCATCATGTTTGCAATATCACAATTATTTGCCAAACAAAGTAATCATGATAGAGGGCAACTTTAAACCCTAAATTTATCATCTAATTAAATTAGGTGATTCCAATTCAAAATCAAAAATCAAAATTTCTCAAAAAATAGGAATTAATATTTATTTATTTACTTTAAAAAAAGATATTTAATTTAGGTGCAACTGAGCCTCTCTCCAGTCGTACACGCTCAGCCAGTACCTTAATGTCTATTTTTTGCCTTATTTTCATTATAAGTAGTGGTACCTTTTTCAAAAGAGATACCAAAATTATCTTAGCTAGTTGCTCTCAAGTTTATTCCAAAAAGATCCAAAAATTTATAAAAATAAATTAATTCTTTCCAATTAAATTTTGTTCAATTAATTTCTTTTCTTCATAATAAGTTGAGAAAATTCATCAAGCCTAAAGCTAAATTAAGGAGTGCAAAAGATCTTCAACCACACATCAAGTCAACAAAAAGGAGATCCGCAAAAGTATTTTTCCTAAACTTATTCTTTTTTAATTCAGTAACATAACCACACATTAATTGAACCCTGCCCTTTACAATCAAAGCTGCGAACTACTTACGACTCTAATTCTCATACAAACGAGATAAGTAGGCACACTTGAAATCTTACTCCAAGAAATGAGCCATTTAAAATCTACAAAATTGATCCTCCTTATTTCCTTTATTTATATTGTTTGGTTCTTTAATTTTACTCCATTTATTTTATTTAAATGCCATTTATTTAATTATTACTTGTTATTTAATTGCTTTTAAGGATTTGTGCTTATCCATACATATAAGGGTTGAGCTAATGCTCCTCTATGTATGTTTTTGGAGTTATAATAATTAATTTTAGTTTGATATTTGTGCTTGACCTAATACATATAAGGGCTGGAGTCAAAGCTACTCTGTGCATGCTTATTTTGGGGTTGTAATCTTTATTCTTATTTTTTTCATGGATGGATGCCAAGACTACATTGCTCAAACAATTATAAATTGTCATTCATTTTATTATCTACCATTACATGAAATTAATTATTTCTCAAAAGTAAAGATTTCTTTAAAGGAGAATATTGCATTACTTAAAATCTTAAAAACCTAACTCAAAACTCATCGTGATTGGTTTCAGACTTTTTATGTAAAAATTACCATTTTTATGGAGCCAAAATAAAATTGAGTTTTTTTTTTTAATTTTCACAAAACTAAAATAATTTAAGGTGGTGACTCTCCAATTAAGCTTTAAAAACAAAGTATAGACCTTAAATTTTTGCCTTGGATGAATCTAGTCCCAATTAAAAAAATCCAAATTGAATACGATCCCAATTAAAAGCCCGAATTACTATATTGGCCTTAAAAATCATGATGAATTGGCCATTGCTCATGGCTAATTCACCATGAGTATTGCTAATGGCCTAGCCATGAGTATTGCCTTATGGCAAATTCGCCATGTGACTCGCCTATTAAACTCTACTAAACCGCATTAAACTTTAGGTAGTTGCAGATAATTACAAAGCTTTTTAGTTAAATCAGGACTCAATTCCCGATTAACCTTAGTAAAAATAAAATTTTAATTTTGTAATTAAAACTCTAATTTGATGATGAAACTCTAATTTCATTAGTTTAACGCTAATTTACTATTATTTGTGTGATGATTAGTTATATATTTTGAATATTTGTTTTATTATGAATGGTTGAATTGTGATTGGTTTTTTATTATTTTTGACTTTAAGGTTGTAAAAGATATATTGGGTACCTTATTTATTTAGTTATTGTTATTTAATTTATTTTAAGGACTTTGAGACAATTGTAAGGGACATATTTTCATATTTTGATGGGTGTCCTATTTTATTTGTATTTTGGACTCAGACATTTTACTAGCATATTTTCATCTTATATGGGTGTTCATTTTATTTGTTTTATGAATTAATGGATGTTCATTTACTTTAATTGCATGTAATATGGGTAATATCATGATAATATAAAATTTTAATAATATTTAAACCTAAAAAGGAGGTCAGTTCTAATGAATCGGGCATTATAGAGGTGATGGGCCACTTCTCACTTTCCTCATGTTTACCACTCTTTCTGAACCCATTGGGGGGTTGGGGAATCCTTAGGAATCAATTCATCCACCTCTTATATCTTCTTCCTGACCCATCCAGATGGCGACTCCTACTCCCAGAGCTTAGGCATGTGTTCTCTAAATCCCAGAGCTTAACAATACCGAAGATGTAAGAACTATTTTACCGAGAGTGGAGGAAAAAATTTCTGCTCACACACATCCATTACTTGCATTCCAGACTGAGCAAAGACCGTATGCGACGGTGTTATGTAAGTTTGGACCCAAACGAGCATTTTGGCTTCATATTTTTAATAAGTTGGACTGATTCTTAGGTAAGGCCTCACACCCTCAAGGTTAAACATTTCTTGTGGAGACTTTGTAAGGGTTATTTACCAACAAAAGACCTTAACCAGCTTCACCATATTAAGGTAAACCCATTATGACCTTTGTGTAATGTTCAGGAAGAGTCTATGGTGCATCTTTTTTTAAAGTGTCCTATTGCTTTGAATGTCTAAGGTCACTCAGTGTTGGATCTAGTTATGATGTCCTATAACTTAGTGTTCAAATGGCTTGGTGATATTTGGTCAGCCTTGGTTAAGAAGGATAGTGTGAGAGGGGATTTTTGCCCTCACTCCAGGTGGAATGAATCTTGCGACTTCAGCACTGTTAGGCTCAGGACCTTAGAGAACAAGGGCCTAAACCCGAAGAAAATAGAGTCGCCACCCGGACGGGCCGAAAAAAAAGAAAGGGGTGGATGACTCGATTTCTAAGGAATTCCTAACCCCATATTGGGTTCGAAAAGTTAGGTACACATGGGGAAGGTGAGAAGTGACCCAGCACCCCCATAATGTCCGGTTCATTGAAACCGGCCTCCTTTTCAGGTCTAAATATTATTAAATTCTTAAGTATTATAATATTATTCATACTACATGCAATGGAAAGGAATAAACATTAATCATATTATTGAAAAAATCAAATAAAAGGGGAAACTATCCAAGGATGGAAACATATTCTTATAACATCCAAAGTCCAAAAATAAAGTAAGATAAACAAATTAGGACACCCACCATAGGTGGAAACATGTCCTTTATAATTGTCCCAAAGTCTAAATAAAATAAAATAAAATAAATGAATCAAATAAACAAGGCACCCACAAAGTGAAAATATGCCTTTTACAACTTTAAAATCCAACAAATAAATAAATATTAACATAGTTCAATTATTCATAATAAAATATGTAATCCAAGAACATAGTTTAATCATCACAAAAATAAATAATAAATTAGAGTTTGATAAAAGGAAATTAAGGTTTAATCACAAAGAAGTACAATCCATAAATAAATATTAACCCCGTTGACGAGGAACCGCTTACGGTGGGCAGTGCCCCTAAAACGTAGACGGTTTGCACAATTTGCTTTTGTTGGAGAATTAGGATTTCTATCTAAATTAGGGTTTTATACTTATACATATTAGGGAAATAAGGGTTTGGATTAAGGTTTTAGAATTTAGGCTACTGGATTAGAGATTAGGTTTACAAAATAGGTTAGGGTTTAAGAAATTGGTTTTAGGGTTTAGGAAATTGGTTTTAGGGTTTAAAGAATAGGTTAGGGTTTTAAGGATTGCTGGGATTTGGGGTTTACAGAATAAGTTAGGGTTTTAATGATTTCTGGGATCTGGGCTTAGGTTTTACATATTATGGTTTTAGTTTTATAAAATATGTACTTCGGTGTTAACAATGAAGCTACTGGATAAAACAATTTAATAAACCAACTTCTGCGATAATATCTTAAATGTTGATTTGCAAATACTGAATAACCAAATGGTATTAAAAGCTAAAATTGCATTTGAAGGCTCCACCAAGGTTCAATGTATTGATCCAAGCGTTTAAATTGCCTACACCAATTCTAGTTTTGGCTGGAGACTGCCTCGCTTGTTGAATTACTGTGTCTGTGTTACTGCTAATCTTTGTTGATTCTTGTTGTTGATAATTTTCAATTCTTAATCGTTGTTGCTTTTGATAAACCATGCTAATTGATGGTTTCATTCTTCACAATTTGTACTGCCTATTTCAAAATTAAACATCAGTATTTATAGGCATAATTATGTTTAAAGTAAAACCCTAAAACTTAATCCAACGTCCTAAACAGAGTCCATGTTAATTAAAAAATTAATAAACCATATTAGAGCTGAACTAAGAGTCCATGGCGGAGTGGGATACTCTAATCCGACATGAACCAAAGACCATGGTGGATTGGGACGTCCCAATCTGCCATGAACCAAGGTCCATAGCGGATTGGGAGTCCAATCTGCCATGGACTAAAGGTCATTGCGAATTGGGAACTCCCAATCCACCGTGGACTTTAGTCCAGGATGAATTGGTGTCCCAATTCATCATGGATTTTATATTCAGGTTCGGTCCGACTCATTTTTGTATTTTAAAATATAATCAAACCTGTTTTAATTTTCAAATGATAAATAGGACTTGATTTAGGATCTTTTAAAATTGAACCACCATAATTTAGGCATTTAAAAATTGGACCGACCCATTAAAAGCCATAAACTTAGTTTAAGCCTTTTAAAATTAGAAAAAAAATTAGCTTAGCCATCTTTAATTAAGATCGAACTGGTTTAGGGCCAAGATCAAAGGTCTACAATTTGTCCCCTGCTTGAACGATCTTGAATTTATTCAGAGAGAGTGAAAAATAACATGACTTTGACAAGAATGGGTTCCAGACCCGAGGTCAATTTGACTTGGAATCTGGATCGGTTTGGGTGTTCGGATCCAGATTGAGTTTTGAGCTCAAAAATAATTTGGGTTCTGGACCCAAGCTGGTTTGGGTTCTAGACCCAGTTTAGTTTGGGTTCTAAGCCTGGTTTAGTTTGGGTTCTGGATCAGACTAAGTTTTGAACTCAAAAATAAATTGGGTTCTAGACCCGAGCAGGTTTGGGTTCTGGACCCTAATTGGTTTAGATTCTAGACCCAGATCAAGTTTTGATCTAAAAAATGATTTGAGTTCTAAACCCGAGTAGGTTTGGGTTCTAGACCCGAATTGGTTTGGGTTCAGGAGCTTAATTGAGTTCTGGACTCAAAAATAATTTGGGTTCTGGACCCAAGCAGGTTTGGATTTTGGACCCAGTTGGAATTAGGATACTCGATCTGAAACTGTATTAGGGTGCTCAGCCCAAATATTGGATTGGATTTGGGCTTGGGTGCTTGACCCAAGGCTGAATTTTGGGTTCTCGACCTAGGACTGAATTAGGGTGCTCGACCTGAAACTAGATTAGGGTGCTCAACCCAAAATTGGATTAGGGTGCTTGACCCGAGACTAGATTTTGGATTCTTGACCCCAAACTGGATTTTAGGTTCTCGACCCTAAACTGGATTTGGATTCTTGACCCGATACTGAATCTTGGGTTCTCGACCTGATACTGAATTTTGGGTTCTCGACTCGATACTGAATTTTGGGTTCTCGACTTGAGACTATATTTAATTTGGGTACTCGACCCGTGACTTAAGCTCTTCTAGCTTGGTCATCCCTTTGCCATTTGAAATTCAAAATTTCTTCTAGCCAATTGGTTCCATTCTTTAATGAATTCTACTGACCTCTTGTCATCTATAAGTTCTCACTTTCTTTCAGCAATTTGTTCTATTCTTTAATGGATTTTGTTGATCTTTTGTCAACTGGAAGTTTTGTCTTTCTTTTAACTGGTTGTTCCATTCTTTAATGGATTGTGCGCCTTTACCCTTCAAAAATGGATCTTTATCCTTTGGAGATTGGGTTTACCCTTCAAAAATGGATTTTTATTCTTTGGAGATTTGGGTCTTTACCCTTCATGATGGATCTTTATCCTTTAGAGATTGGGTCTTTACACTTCAAAATGGATCTTTATCCTTTGAAGATTGGGTCTTTACCCTGCAAAATGGATCTTCATCCTTGGACATTGTCCTGTATTGGCTTCAACTCTTCTAGTTGGACTGATCATTTGTCTTTTGTATCTTCATTCTTTTAGGGTTCTTACTTTCTTCTTTTGTTCTTTCTTATACAAAAAATTTAGCTATTTTTTAGTTAGCCCCCGTATCCTCTCTTAATTTTATATTTTTTTAGCTAGACCGTGAGGAAAATTTTTTGCCCTCTTTTCTATGTGGAGTGGTTCTTGTGACTTCGGCACTGTTAGGCTCAGAGCCTTAAAGAATACGGGCCTAACCTCAAAGAAAATAGAGTCACCACCCGGATGAGCCGGGAAAAAAGAAAGAGGTGGATGAATCGATTCCTAAGGAATGCTCAACCCCCTATTGGATTCATAAAGTTGGGTACATATGAAAAAATGTGAGAAGTAACCCAGCACCCACATAACGCCCGATTCATTAGAATCGACCTCCTTTTCAGGTCTAGATATTACAAAATTATTAAATATTATGATATTATCTATATTACATGCAATAGAAATGAAGAAATAAACATTTATCATATTATTGAGATAAAACAAACAAAACGGGCACCCATCCAAGGATAGAAATATGCCTTTACAATAATGTCCAATGTCCAAAGGATAAACAAGATAAATAAATAAAATGGGACACCCACCAAAAGGTAAAAACGCATCCCTTACAACTGTCCCAAAGTCCTTAATTAATTTAAAATACAAAAAATAAATAAATTAGACAAACAAGGCACCCACGAGTGGAAACATGTCTTTTACAATCTCAAAATATAAAATAATAAGAAATTACAATCCATAAGCAAATAAATCATAATAGTGTAAATTATTATTAAACAATAATAAATTAGGACTTAAATATAATAGAATCACAAAAAAGGTACAATTCATAACCAAATATTAACTCCCTTAATGAAATATAGGGCACGGCACATACGACGGTCAACCTAGCCGGTTAGCTGAAGAGGGTTCGGGGGCAGCGCCCCCGAAAGCTAAATAATTTTCAAAGAAAGTGTAAGGTTTTTGACCTTTAGAAAAATAAGATTAGGGTTTCCAAGTTTTGAAAACTGGTTCTTAGGATTTTATGATTGAAAATTTGGTTACCGGGCTAAGGTTTAGGAAATTAGGTTTTGGATTAGGGTTACTGGAAATTAGGTTTGAGGTTCTAGGCTATTTTTAGAAAATAGATTAAGTTTTGAAAATTTTGAAACGGATTAGGGTTTTAAAAACTGGAAAACAGGTTAGGTTTTATGGTTTTATGAAAACATAATCATTGTAAAAATTTTTAAGGCCACTTTGACATTGATAATTGCATGGGACGTAGCTACTAGACGAGATACAATAGATATAACTTAATGGCATTGTCATATAAACTCATTGGAAATCATTTAAACAAAAACCACAAGTATGAAATTCATGATTTTAGTAAACTGGACTTGCTATAATTTAAAGGGTTTAGAAAACGAAACCTGGGTTAAAGGCTCCACTAAATTATCCTTTGATCCAAGCTGCTGCCTACACAAATTTAAAATTCTGGCTGATCAAAGATAATGACAGTGGTTACTGCCTTTGGTGTGTTATATTTGATGGTTGTTGCTTTGTTAATCAGTGAAAGTTGTTTGGTATGTTGCTTTCCTTCTTTGATTGTTCTTGATCGTTGTTCTAATCTCTTAGTTCTTAATTACTAATTGTGGCTACCTCCTTATTTTCATGTTAAACATCAGTATTCATATGTATAATTAGGTTTAAAATAAAACCCTAAAACTTTATCCAACGGCCTAAACGAAGTCCATCTTAATTAAGAAATTAATAAACCGAATTAAAACCGAATTAAGGGTCTATGGCAGAGTGGAACACTCCCATCCGCCATGACCCATAGACCATGGCCGGTTGGTTCCCAAACCGCAATGAACCATGGCGAATTAGGAACCAATCTGCTATAAACCAAAGGTCATGGTGGATTGGGACTCCCAATTTGCCATGGACCTTTGTTCATGGTGGATTGGGAGCCAATTCGCCATGAGCCAAGGGTCATGGCGGATTGGGGACTTCCAATCCTCCATGGACCATGGTTCATGATGTACTGGTATCCCAATTTATCATGGTTTTTATATTTGGGTCTGGTCTGGCTCATTTTTATAACTTAAAATATAATCAAACCTCTTTTAACTTTCAAATGATAAATAGGACTGGATTTAGGATTTTAAAATTGAAACCACTTAATTTAGGCCTTTTAAAATTGGACCGATCTATTTTAAGCTATAAATTATATTTAAGCTTTTAAAATCGAACCAAATTTAACTTGGCTTCTTTAATTGAGATCAGATTAGCTTAGAGCCAAAACTAGGGGTCTATAGTTTGCCCCCTGCATGAACGATCTGAGACTTCAGTAAAAGAGGGTGAAAAGCAACATGATTTTGAGCTGATTTTGGAGATCGAGCATGGCATAACCGCTCATAGCCTTATACCTTTAGGTATATGCTTATTATGGGAGCCTAGACTTTTCATCCCAAAGACTAAAGCCCATGTAGTTGGCCTAGTTTGTAATATCCCAAAGTGTGCCCTAGAAGTTTTGATATAATTGTTGTTTTATTTGAATTAAATGTATATGTGTAATTGGAAAGAAAAAGAATTTAAGAGAGAGTGTATATGTTGTATATATATAAATATATATAACATATACACAAGTCAAATAAGAAAGTCAAAGAAGAAGATATTTATGTTTATTATTGTTGAATTAATTAATTAATGAAAAATAGAAATTTAGATGATTGGAAGAGAGTTTATATGTTATATATATGGAAATATATATAACATATATACAAGTCAAAATGGATGGTCAAAGGAAGAAGATATTTAATTTGTTATTTGTGAAATTACTAAAAAGGACAAATAAGTAAAAGGGAGTTAAGATATAAAGAAGAGGGTATTTTAGTAATTTTCTTTTTGGAATACTTGGTGGAGGTTTAAAGAGATGAGGAATTTGACTTTTGCCATTCATTTTTATTTTTTCTTCTTCCTTTGTGGTTTGGCCGGCCATCACTCAAGCAAGAGAGTAAGAGAGGGATTTGATTTTCCAAGACCAAAATTAAAGGAGTTTTCAAGAAAACAAGTTAGAAATTCAAGAAGTTCATCATTTTTGGTAAGTTTTCTCTTGATTTCTCTTGTTTTATTTGGAATTTTGTTTGAGTTTGATGGAGTGTTGTTGATGGTTGGAGTGTGTTTGTGTATGGTGTGTGTAAAAGTGTTGAAATGGAATTAAAGATAAGAAGTTAGGTTGGTGTTGGTGATGGAAGAGTAAGAGTTGTGTTTAGTGAAATTTTTCTGTTTTATAATTAGTAAAGGCTGTGACTTGTATGATTTTTAATTAAATATAGAAAAATTTTATTAAAGTGAATTTTTGATATGTTGTGCCTCTATGAGTCTAGAATGACTGAAAAATATGTTGATTCGATTTTGGAATGGTTATGATTTTGGAAAGATTATTTTTATTAGACCTGTTCCAGCAGGTACCTTAACTGAGACAGCTATCTTTCAGGATTTTTAATAAAATGTAGAAAAATAGCATCCAATTGAATTTTGGATATGTTGTTGCTTAGTGAGTCTAGTATTTGAGAAAAATAATTTGGAACCACTTTGGTTGAATTTAATTCATGGAATTCACAAAGTTCGGAACTGCTGCCAGGATGCAGGGCAATTGGAGAAGTCTGATTGGGTGAACTATTTGACCAAGATTTTGTGTTCAGTTTGATCTGAAATTTTAAAGGAATGATTTTAAGATATAAAATTTAGTTCTATAAAAATTTTAGAGTTTTTAGTCAAGTAGATTATTTTATACAATTTTTCAAAATAAGGATAAAGTGGAGTCTAAAACCAGAATTTACTATTCATATGGTCATTTTGCTAATATTCCTTTTGGATTAGGTTGTGAAGAGGTTGAATTGCCCTAACCTAAGTGTTGAGGATTCTTGGAAGAGTAAGTGTATAGATTGGTGTGAGTTGGTTTTAAGGTAAGTACAAACTACATTAATGCATACATTCATATGATATTGAGACTTGAGACATATTTGATTATAAATGTGATAAGGAATCTAATGCATTGTGGATGTATATTAATAATGTTATGTTTGGTATAATGTGAATGTTGTGATGAGAATGTAAAATATGTGTTAATGTCATTGATTATATCCATTTGAATAATGAATTGATTATTGTGATTTGAGATCATATGAGATGATTGAGGCATGGTTGCCTAATTTGTTTATGAGAATGAAATGAATTGAGAAAGAAATGTATAAAGATATAAATGAAAAGAATTTTGTGTCTAATTTGTTATTCAACCTTCAGAGTTCTGAGTTTGGTGACATGCCTATAAAGTACTGGATAGGTGAAAATACCAGGTCGTAAGCCGATTCCAGTTGATAAATGTCAAATGTGAATTATAGTAACAGTCTTGCCGGGTTGAGGATCTCCTTGGTTTATCCGGGTTGAGGTCCAAGAGACTGGGTCTGTTACAGGTAACAGTCTTGCCGGGTTGAGGATTTCCTCGAGTTTAGCCGAGTTGAGGTCCAAGAGACTGGGCCTGTTACCCTATCCATGGATAGAGATATAAATGTGTATCGCCTACGGGCTTGATGATTATGATTATGGACCAAAGCAGTAACTCTGAACTTTGAATAATATATTAGTGTCTTTTGGGCCCATATTTGTCTTTGTGTCAATGTAAATCATAAGTGATGAATAAAATGATGAAATGTAGTCTTGAACAATATAAAGATATCATTTGTGAATATTGTCTTAACTATTGAAATGTGTGACATTATCATGGCATTAAAGCATCATAGCACTGTAGTTTGTACCACTAAGCCGTTGGCTTAGCGCGAATGTGATTCTTCGCGCAGGTGACAGGGAAGAACCAGAGAGTTCCTCTAGGCTGAGTCGAGGCTAGATTTTGAAGAGTGAATAGTGGGCTTTAAGATCGAAGACTGACTGCCAAACATGTATAAATTTTATGTGTTGTAAAACTTGAGTTTTGATGTATATGAATTTGTAAATATTGTTACTTTCCGTTGCATAGTGAACAAATATTTTATTTACTGTTTTTCTTAATAAACCTTTACTTTATTTTGTACTAGAAGTGTAAATACTTTTTGCAAGTTGTAGTTGAGGTTATAAGGGGGATTTATTGGAAGTGTACTGAGAATGATTTTGTTTGCATTGGTTTGTGTAAAAATGTTTTCAAAATCAGAAAAAATCCAGTTTTGTCGACACTTGAGATTGAATTTTTAGGCGAAACTATGGCAAACTTTCTGTAAAAATCGGAACAAAAATTTGACTAAGTAAAAGTGGTAACAACATTAGGATAGTGTGGCGCCTCTACTCAGCTTACACACGTAGGTCGGGAAGGGGTGTTACAATTTTTGGTATCAGAGCCTAGGTTTAAGATTCTCAACCTAGGTGAATTGTAAGAAAAAGAATATTTTGATTTTAAAAGTTGGTTTTTGAATAAAATACATGTTTTGGTATGGCAGTCTTTGATCTTTAATGAGGAATATTCTGCTGTGTTTGCAGATATAGGTAGTAATGGAGTCCCATTCATGTCAGACTGTAGAAGGAAGTGCTGAGAGTGTAGCTCCAGGAGAGAGTAGAGATGGAGCTAGAGTTGACAGAGTTAGTGAGGCACCTGTTTCTGTGCCAGAGAGACCAGCTGCAGAGGAGGGTCCGCTGGGTTGGTTGAGGCATGTGGTAGAACTATTTAGACAAGTTCCAGTGCAACCACCACCACAGCCTCAGATGCCGGTAAGACATTATGACAAGTTGAGAAAATATGGGGCTGAAGATTTCTTAGGCACTACCGATCCTGCAGTGGCTGAGCAGTGGTTGTATAGGGTACAGCGGATATTCATTCAGTTGCAAGCCACTTCGGATGAGAAGTTTGACTATGCCAGATCCCTCCTTCAGAAAGATGCCTATGATTGGTGGAAGACTGTCCCTCATGCTATGGATGATCCACCTACACTATCTTATAGTGATTTTCTGAGGGAGTTCGAACATAAATATACTCCGAGGGAGTATAAAGATTTAAAGAAGATGGAATTCCTGAGTTTGAGGCAAGACAACCAGACGGTGATGGAATATGAGATTGAATACATCCGGTTGAGTCGTTATGCCGGGGGAATTATTTCTGATGAAATAGATAGGTGCAGAAGGTTTGAGGAGGGATTGAGGCCCTCTATTATGTGCATCGTGGCTGGTTCTCGGTACCAGGATTTCTCTCAACTTGTTGCAGCAGCTAGGAGCGTTGAGAGAGCGCAGAGCATTGCAGCAGCTGCTTCTGAGGAGGAGACCAGGGTTAGGAGACCCCAGTTTGAGGCAGAGTCTTCATCTGTGAAGAGGGGGAGAAGAAGTTTTGTTCCGAGAATCAGTAGGAGTCAGAGACAGCCGGGTAGGTCAGTGCAGTATCAGAGACAGAGATCGAGACCTACACCTTCTATAGCTAGTGCTCCAACTCCGATGGTTCAGAGATCCATTCCTCATATATGTGTTCAGTGTGGTGGAAGACATGGGGGTGTTTGTTGGAAATATAGTGGATCAGCTGTGTGTTTTCGATGTGGATCGCCTGATCATTTTATTAGGGAGTGTCCTGAGGTGCAGTAGCACAGGCAGGCTGAGTCTACAGCCTCTCGACCCAGTGTCAGCAGAGGTGGTCAAGGAGGCAGAGGTTTCAGTAGGGGTGGTCGATCCGGGTATAGTCAGAGAGGAGGATCATCATCCGGAGGCAGTAGGCCAGATGAAGCCGGATCTTCTCAGAGGGTGTATGTGATGCAGAGGCAGCCAGATGCTTCAGCAGTTATAGTGGGTACATTTTCTTTATTTGACATTTCAGTACTTGCTTTGATTGATCCAGGATCTACTCATTCATATATTAGTGCATCTATCTTGCCTGTGTCTGAATTGCATTCTGAGTCCTTAGGATTTGATGTCTTGGTGACAAATCCTTTAGGACATAGTGTGGTTGTTAGTAAGGTGCACCGTGATAGTGCAGTTGGGGTGCAAGGTGAGAAGTTTCTTGGTGATCTGATTGAAATGCCTTTTAAAGAATATGATTTGATCTTAGGCATGGATTGGTTGTCTAAGCATGGAGCTGTGGTAGATTGTCAAAAGAAATGTGTTACTTTGAGAACTGGTGATGGTAGAAGTATATTAGTATCCAGTGAGCAAAGACAACTTGCATCTTTGTTGGTTTCAGCTGTAACAGCTAGAAGGTTGATTAGAAAGGGGTGTGATGCTTATCTTGCTCATGTGGTGGATACTAGAGTAGCAGGTTCTCAACTTAATAATATAACCACAGTTGTAGATTTTCCGGATGTGTTTCCTGAGGAGTTGCCAGGGTTACCCCCTGAGAGAGAGGTTGAGTTTGGTATCGATTTGTTTCCTGGTACCACTCCCATCTCTATCACTCCTTATAGAATGGCACCTGCTGAATTGAGAGAGTTAAAGGTGCAGTTGCAGGAGTTGTTGGATAAAGGGTTCATTCGCCCTAGTGTTTTACCGTGGGGAGCTCCTGTTTTGTTTGTGAAGAAGAAGGATGGTACTATGAGGTTATGCATCGATTATAGGCAATTGAACAAAGTGACTATTAAGAATAAATATCCTTTGCCTAGGATTGATGATCTCTTTGATCAATTAAAGGGAGCAGCAGTGTTTTCCAAGATTGATTTGAGATCCGGGTACCATCAGTTGAGGGTTAAAGCTGAAGATGTTTCTAAGACAGCTTTCCGCACCAGGTATGGGCATTATGAGTTTTTAGTGATGCCTTTTGGGTTGCCGAATGCACCTACAGCTTTCATGGATTTAATTAATAGGGTGTTTAGGCCCTATCTGGATCAGTTTGTGGTGATTTTCATCGATGATATTTTGGTGTATTCACATAATGAGGAGGAACATGACAAGCATCTGCGAATGGTATTACAGATCTTGAGAGAGAAGCAGTTGTATGCTAAGCTGTCAAAGTGTGAGTTTTGGCTTGACCAAGTAACTTTTCTCGGTCATATAGTTTTAGCAGATGGTATAAGAGTTGATCTGAGTAAAGTTGAGGCCATTTTGAATTGGAGTCCACCAAAGTCAGTGACTGAAGTTAGAAGTTTTCTGGGTTTGGCAGGCTATTATTGAAAGTTTGTGAAAGGTTTTTCTTTGATAGCTACTCCACTCACCATATTGCTTCGAAAGGGAGTTAGATTTGTGTGGACAGATCAGTGTCAAGCTAGTTTTGATCAGTTGAAAGAAATGTTGACTCAAGCACCTGTTCTTACTTTACCCGTGGAAGATAAACCTTATGTAATTTATAGTGATGTTTCACATAATGGTTTAGGATGTGTCTTGATGCAAGAGGGTAAAGTTGTAGCTTATGCTTCTCGGCAGTTGAAGTCGCATGAGCTCAATTATCCAACACATGATCTGGAATTGGCAGCTATAGTGTTTGCTTTGAAGATTTGGCGACACTACTTGTATGGAGAAAAATGTTTTATTTATAAGGATCACAAAAGTTTGAAATATTTGGGTGTTCAGAAGGAGCTAAATCTTCGGCAAAGGCGATGGTTAGAGCTGATCAAAGACTACGACTGTTTGATTGACTATCATCCTGGTAAGGCAAATGTGGTTGCTGATGCCTTGAGTCGGAAGTCTCTAGCAGGTTTGACTGTTTATTCACTCTCGTTGCTTGTTGAATTGAGAGCGTTACATGCTAGTTTTGAAGCATGTGATGATGGTGCATTGTTGGCTCAGTTGCAATTGAGACCAGTATTGTTGGATCAGATTAAGGAGGCTCAATTGACAGATGAGAAAATTCAGAAGATTGTTTCAAATTGCCAAAACGGGGAGAGCCGAGATTTCTTTGTGAGAAGTGATGGTAGCCTTTGGTTTAAGGATAGATTGTGTGTTCCTGATGATGCTAAATTGAGAAAAATTATTTTAGAAGAAGCACATCAGTCGGTTTTTGCTATACATCCGGGAAATACAAAGATGTACTATGATTTAAAACAGCATTATTGGTGGTCAGGTATGAAAAGAGACATAGCGGAGTTTGTATCCAAGTGTCTCACTTGTCAGAGGGTGAAAGCTGAGCATCAAGTTCCAACAGGGTTGCTTCAACCTTTATCAGTGCCTGAATGGAAATGGGAGAGAGTGACAATGGATTTTGTGTCTGGTTTACCTTTGACACAGAGGAAGCATGATGCTATTTGGGTGATTGTTGATAGGTTGACAAAGACAGCTCATTTTCTTCCGGTTCGGATGGACTATTCACTTGAGAAGTTGGCTGAGCTGTATATTAGTGAGATAGTGAAGTTGCATGGAGTTTCAATTTCTTTAGTGTCTGATCGAGATCTTAGATTTACTTCAAGATTTTGGAAGAGTTTACATGGCGCTTTGGGTTCTCGATTGCACTTTAGCACTGCTTTTCATCCGCAGACAGATGGGCAGTCAGAGAGAGTGATACATATTATTGAGGATATGTTGAGAAGCTGTGTCATTGATTTCTCTGGAAGTTGGGACAGATTTTTGCCACTTGTAGAATTTGCTTACAACAACAGTCATCAATCCAGTATTGGTATGGCACCATTTGAGGCATTGTATGGTAGAAGATGCAGAATGCCTTTATGTTGGAATGAAATTGGAGAAGGCAAACTAATTGGTCCTGATTTGATTAAAGAAACTGAAGAGAAAGTGAAGATAATTCGGGATCAGTTGAAAGCAGCTTCAGACCGACAGAAATCTTATTCAGATTTGAAGAGGAGAAACATAGAATTTGATATTAGAGATAAAGTATTTTTGAAAATATCTCCTTGGAAAAAGATTTTAAGATTTGGTCAAAGAGGGAAGCTGAGTCCTCGTTTCATTGGACCGTATGAAGTTTTAGAAAGAGTTGGGCCAGTTGCTTATCGTCTTGCTTTGCCGCCTGAGTTGGATAGAATTCATAATGTATTCCATGTTTCTATGTTGAGGAGGTACAGATCAGATCCATCTCATATCTTGCCAGTTGAATCTATTGAGGTGAGTTCGGATCTGACATTTGAGGAAGAACCATTTGCTATTTTGGCATGAAGTGAAAGAGTTGATAAATAAGAAAGTGCCACTTGTAAAGGTTCTTTGGAAGAATCATGGTGGAGAAGAGACAACTTGGGAGTGTGAGCAAGCGATGCGAGATCAGTATCCTCAACTGTTTCAGACTTGATATCAGGTAATTTTGAGGACAAAACTTCTTTTTAGAGGGGGAGAATTGTAATATCCCAAAGTGTGCCCTAGAAGTTTTGATATAATTGTTGTTTTATTTGAATTAAATGTATATGTGTAATTGGAAAGAAAAAGAATTTAAGAGAGAGTGTATATGTTGTATATATAGAAATATATATAACATATACACAAGTCAAATAAGAAAGTCAAAGAAGAAGATATTTATGTTTATTATTGTTGAATTAATTAATTAATGAAAAATAGAAATTTAGATGATTGGAAGAGAGTTTATATGTTATATATATGGAAATATATATAACATATATACAAGTCAAAATGGATGGTCAAAGGAAGAAGATATTTAATTTGTTATTTGTGAAAATACTAAAAAGGACAAATAAGTAAAAGAGAGTTAAGATATAAAGAAGAGGGTATTTTAGTAATTTTTTTTGGAACACTTGGTGGAGGTTTAAAGAGATGAGGAATTTGACTTTTGCCATTCATTTTTATTTGTTCTTCTTCCTTTGTGGTTTGGCCGGCCATCACTCAAGCAAGAGAGCAAGAGAGGGATTTGATTTTCCAAGACCAAAATTAAAGGAGTTTTCAAAAAAACAAGTTAGAAATTCAAGAAGTTCATCATTTTTGGTAAGTTTTCTCTTGATTTCTCTTGTTTTATTTGGAATTTTGTTTGAGTTTGATGGAGTGTTGTTGATGGTTGGAGTGTGTTTGTGTATGGTGTGTGTAAAAGTGTTGAAATGGAATTAAAGATAAGAAGTTAGGTTGGTGTTGGTGATGGAAGAGTAAGAGTTGTGTTTAGTGAAATTTTTCTGTTTTACAATTAGTAAAGGCTGTGACTTGTATGATTTTTAATTAAATATAGAAAAATGATCTTGAAGTGAATTTTTGATATGTTGTGCCTCTATGAGTCTAGAATGACTGAAAAATATGTTGATTCGATTTTGGAATGGTTATGATTTTGGAAAGATTATTTTTATTAGACCTGTTCCAGCAGGTATCTTAACTAAGACAGCTATTTTTTGGGATTTTTAATAAAATGTAGAAAAATAATATCCAATTGAATTTTGGATATGTTGTTTCTTAGTGAGTCTAGTATTTGAGAAAAATAATTTGGAACCACGTTGGTTGAATTTACTTCATGGAATTCACAAAGTTCGGAACTGCTGCCAGGATGCAGGGCAATTGGAGCAGTCTGGTTGGGTGAACTATTTGACCAAGATTTTGTGTTCAGTTTGATCTGAAATTTTAAAGGAATTATTTTAAGATATAAAATTTAGTTCTGTAAAAATTTTAGAGTTTTTAGTCAAGTAGATTATTTTATACAATTTTTCAAAATAAGGAAAAAGTGGAGTCTAAAATCAGAATTTACTATTCATATGGTCATTTTGCTAATATTCCTTTTGGATTAGGTTGTGAAGAGGTTGAATTGCCCTAACCTAAGTGTTGAGGATTCTTGGAAGAGTAAGTGTATAGATTGGTGTGAGTTGGTTTTAAGGTAAGTACAAACTACATTAATGCATACATTCATATGATATTGAGACTTAAGACATATTTGATTATAAATGTGATAAGGAATCTAATGCATTGTGGATGTATATTAATAATGTTATGTTTGGTATAATGTGAATGTTGTGATGAGCATGTAAAATATGTGTTAATGCCATTGATTATATCCATTTGAATAATGAATTGATTATTGTGATTTGAGATCATATGAGATGATTGAGGCATGGTTGCCTAATTTGTTTATGAGAATGAAATGAATTGAGAAAGAAATGTATAAAGATATAAATGAAAAGAATTTTGTGTCTAATTTGTTATTCAACCTTCAGAGTTCTGAGTTTGGTGGCATACCTATAAAGTACTGGATAGGTGAAAATACCGGGTCGTAAGCCGATTCCAGTTGATAAATGTGAAATGTGAATTATAGTAACAGTCTTGTCGGGTTGAGGATCTCCTTGGTTTATCCGGGTTGAGGTCCAAGAGACTGGGTCTGTTACAAGTAACAGTCTTGCCGGGTTGAGGATTTCCTCGAGTTTAGCCGAGTTGAGGTCCAAGAGACTGGTCTGTTACCCTATCCATGGATAGAGATATATATGTGTATCGCCTACGGGCTTGATGATTATGATTATGGAACAAAGCAGTAACTCTGAACTTTGAATAACATATTAGTGTCGTTTGAACCCATATTTGTCTTTGTGTCAATGTAAATCATAAGTGATGAATAAAATGATGAAATGCAGTCTTGAACAATATAAAGATATCATTTGTGAATATTGTCTTAACTATTGAAATGTATGACATTAGCATGGCATTAAAGCATCATAGCACTGTAGTTTATAACACTAAGCCGTTGGCTTAGCGAATGTGATTCTTCGCACAGGTGACAGGGAAGAACCAGAGAGTTCCTCTAGGCCAAGTCGAGCCTAGATTTTGAAGAGTGAATAGTGGGCCTTAAGATCGAAGACTGACTGCCAAACATGTATAAATTTTATGTGTTGTAAAACTTGAGTTTTGATGTATATGAATTTGTAAATATTGTTACTTTCCGTTGCATAGTGAACAAATTTTTTATTTACTGTATTTCATAATAAACCTTTACTTTATTTTGTACTATAAGTGTAAATCCTTTTTGCAGGTTGTAGTGAGGTTATAAGGGGGATTTATTGGAAGTGTACTGAGAATGATTTTGTTTGCATTGGTTTGTGTAAAAATGTTTTCAAAAATCAGAAAAAAAAAACCAGTTTTGTCGACACTTGGGATTGAATTTTTAGGCGAAACTATGGCAAAATTTCTGTAAAAATCGGAACAAAATTTTGACTAAGTAAAAGTGGTAGCAACATTAGGATAGTGTGGCGCCTCTACTCAGCTTACACACGTAGGTCGGGAAGGGGTGTTACATAGTTACTTTCCTTAGGTTTTACCCAAATATTTGATGTTTGACTATGATTGATATATTTTGGTTTAAACTATGGCCTATTTGGTTTGTTCTTTTTTCTAATATGACATAATTTTGGTGTAAGCCCAAAGTAATTTTAAAAGCCCCTTTAAAGACCAAAATGATTTTATTCATTTTAGATAAAGGAACAAAAATATTTTCAAACCCTTTTTTCAAAGATGGTCTTTGGACATGAAATCCTTTTTAAATGGGTCAAAATCTTTTTTTTACCTCGTGGCACAAATGCAAAGCCCAAAACTCATTTTTAAACAAACCTTTCTACAATGGGCTTTAAAACAAAATCATTTTTTATTCAAATTACAAATCTTTTCTTGAATAGGCTTATAACTACTTAGGTCAATTATGGAATATTAAAATCAATTATGATCTCAATTTATACCAAGACTTGTAAATCAGGGGCTTGTCTGTGACATGAATCATTAGTTGCTTTTCTAAATGGGAAATCTATTTATGATAAATATTTTAATTTAGTTTTAATCCAATATAGCATAAAAACTATCTTTTGTTGGACCAATTGATTAACACTTAATTAGTTGAAATTATCATGGACTGACTTTCTAGTTTGAAAATACAACTTTTTGTTAAACCGTCAGAGTGAATTTGTTCAAAAACAAGATATCCCATGTTAATATTTTGTTAACCATATATCTTGAAAAAGAGACTCGCCATTCGTATGTGGAAGTTATAAGGTTAGAAGGTTCATTCCTTCTATGTTGAGTTGATTTGGTTTGTTTTGTTTGATACTTATGCATCCATGCATACATTCATGGCATCTCATATCAATGATCCTTTCTAGCTCATAGCTCTAGATTACAATAGTTCAAGAGCCTATGACAACCCAACCTATGCTAGCGATGTAGAATCCAGCAACGACTCAGTTAGCTTCTCACCAAGAGCAATAGAAACTAAACAGATTCAGAAGATGATAGACATTGCAGTCAACACCAAGATGGAAGAGCTAAAGGGGGTCCTAGCTGAGGCCACAAAGAAGTCAAATGGCTGCAATGTTTGGAAATACTTCTGAAGTATCTGCAAGTACCAAGAAGCAGAATGACAAAGGAAAGGGCAACATTGGTGAAGTAGCCTTCGATGATGACAAGATGGTTATGGACGATGATGAATACTGGGCTTAGTATTTTTAGGATCCTCAAGATAAGAAGAAAGAGCCGAAGGTTATGGAGAAGTCAACTGTTGAGAAGACTGATACTTCTGATGTGGAGAAGTTGATTGCTGATCTGGAGAAGAAATTTGAGAAGAAGCTGAAAATAGAAGAAGTGTCGGAAGTTGACAAATTATTTGAAGATGATGAAGGAATCCCTGACAAATTTAAAATGCCCGCTTTTGCTAAGTACAATGGTATAGGAAATCCTCACTTGCATGTCAAGCAATACATCACAGCCATGCATTCTGCCTGACCTACTAAGACTCAAACTCTAAGATACTTCATGTTTTCACTAGATCCTATTGTCCAAAATTGGTTCAATATCTTAAAAGATAGTACTCAAAAGAGTTGGGATTTGTTATACAAGGCCTTCATCCAACAATACGAGTACAAGCTGAGTTGGAGGTTACTTTGATGGAGGTTGAGTCAATTAGGCAAAAGTCAAATGAAAATTTTATCGACTATGTGAAGAGGTGGAGGAACAAGGTTGCATTGCTTAAGAAGAGGCTCGATAAGTCAGACCAGATTAGGATGATTATGGGAGGGGTGCTACCTAATCTTCGTGAACAGATGTCTCACACTCTCATAAGGGATTTCAAAGATCTTCTCTAAGCTGGTTTACAGACAGAAGAATGGGAACGAGAGAAGAGCCATTTTTCTGAAAGAAAGAATGAGAGGAGGAATTATCAGTTTGGTAGTCAAGGTACATAGAAGTCAGCGAATGTCAATGCAACAACTGGTCAAACAAATAGAAGACAGTTTTTAGATTTGGAAAAACCTCTAGCTTGGGTTTTCAACAAGTTATAGAAAAATGGGCTAATACGGCCTTTGGATCCTCGACCTTTGTCGAATCTTCTGCCATCAAGCTTTGATGCCAAGGCCTTCTGTCAATTCCATCAAGTGCAAGGACATGAGACAGATAGATGCATTCACTTAAGGCATAAGATCCAAGATTTGATCGACATTGGAAAGCTACTTGAGCCAGATAAATCCAACACTAAAAGCAATCCATTGCCTAAGTTTGGATGAGTGTCACCACTAGCAACATTCATGTTAGAAGGAGGATTGATGAAAAGTTTTATCTTGTCATCTTTTCAACATATAGATGGAGAAGCTGCTGAGAAAGGGGTTGGTGGTTTTGGTCCTTGCCCTTAATATGTTCAATTAGAGGAAGCTCTTTCAACTTCAAATCAATAAAACTTCTCTTGGCTTGTTTGGCTTTATAGTTTCATTTTCTTTCTTTGGTGTTTTCTAGAACAATTATGTTTTTCAAATCCAATTTGCTTGAATAAATTACTTTCATTAAATTTTTGTTTATGTTGGTCTTTGTTCATTTCAGTGTTTAACCGATGATGAGTCTACCTTGATATTCATGAATTAGTGTATCTATGCATCATGATTCGAATGACTTTACTAGCAGAGGGTGTTGTTCTATAACATTGAGCTGTGTATGCTTACTTAGAGAGGGCTCCTACATAATTATGAGGGTTTTGGTCCTAGTCAATCTTAAAACATGCTTTGATGAACTTTCAAGGTGAAATTGAACTTTGAGTATTTAAGGGAGAAATGAACTAGGCATTATTTGGTAAGCTAACAACTAGTATCCACCCATGTTAACATAAATCGCTAGTTGTCCCTTTGAAACTTCATGAAATTTTTAGCTTGCTCTTATTTGATTATAAACCCCAATAACTTATCCTAAGTTGTTGTAATACTTATGGCAAGTTTAATGATCATTAAAGTACTAAGGACTAAAGAAGATCAAGGAAGAGGATGCATAGTCAAGACCACAAAGATAGTTGCAGTTTACCTAAATTGGACTTAATATCTCAGATCTCTCAAGGCAACAAAGGATTCATCCTCACTGAAGCAGACTTATGCCTCTCTATTCATCCATTATTAGAAACACAAGTTAGTATAAATAAAACAACTCTTTTAGAGCGAGAAACTAAAAAGAAAAGAAAAAAAGTCAAAGTCAAAAAAAGGAAAGAATAAAAAGAAGAGTATGAAGGTTTGTCAGTAGTGTCACATTAGCTCCAATTTAAAAATGGCATTCACTTAACCTATGTCCTCTATAGACCCCATTTCAAGCCTATTAAAGACATGTTGATTTCTCTTGATAGGTAGAATATATTAGTGGAGATTGTTTGAATAAGCATGCATATGAGGTAGACAATATTTAAAATGAGACTTTTGGCTAAGAAATATACATGTGCATATCTAAAGTACAATAGTTCTTACTTAAATATAAATGATTCCCGAGTTTAGTACAGTAACTAGGGTTATAATTTTATAGATGTGTTAATTTGAAAAAGTCGAGTCCTGAGATAAATTGACATTGATTTAACAAAGTCAACATTTAATTTTGAAAAAATATTATTGTTTTCTTATTATATAGACCTTCAAGTTAAGGGAAGTATGTTACACTGTTGAATCTCGAAGGACACATTGGGCAAAATAAATAATCACTTGCAAGGTTATGAAGAAGTCGCCAGTCAAATGTATTGAAATGGATGCTTCTTGTGTCTCTAACTATGCTACTTGTGCCCCCATTACTCATGTTTTTAACATCTTAGAAATAAAAGCTATAGATATGACGCCTTCTGCAATTTTAATACAAGACCTAAATAGACATCTGGAAGGAACCAAAAGGGGTGCTTCAGCTGATCACCTAAGTTTGTGAGTCTATAGAACCACTGTAAATATCATTCATGCATATCATGCATACACGCTTGCTTGAGTATATCACATTTCATTTTGTTATCTTATGTTACCTATTCTTTGAAAAACAGATACTTTATAAAGCAAATATGAAGCAAATATGGGATCAGGGGGTATAGAAGGCCAATTGCTTGAGGAAAATCCAGTAACTTTACAAAGATGGAGATGCATGCTTGTGTAAAGAATGAGACACAACACAAACATCGATGAGAGCCTGGAAGGGAACAAAATCATTGGATTGAGCCTACATAATGGGGTAAAGCTTCTTCTTTTCAATTCTTAATTTTATGCATGTACAAAATATTTTTAGATTCACTTTTAATATTTTACCACGCAAGGGGCAAAGAGAAAGCTAACTAAAAAAAGCTGAATTTTTGCAAAATGATTGACACAAGAAGAAGTAAGATCCCTAAAAGAATGAAAATGCAAAAGATAAAAGTTCAGTCTAGCTAGAAGAGCTGAAGCTAGTGCAGCCAAAATCTAAGGATGAAGATCCATTTTGAAGGGTTAAGACCTAATGTCCAAGGATGAAGATCCATTTCAAAGGGTGAAGACCCAATGTCCAAATGATGAAGAACTATTTTGAAGGGTGAAGACCCAATGTCCAAGGATAAAGATTCATTATGAAAGGTGAAGACATAAAGCAATCGACCAAAAAAAAGTCAAAACTCTCGAATGACAGAAGGGCGGTTAAGCTATAAGAGCTAAAACCCAGCCTATACTGGATTTATTGAAGTATCCTGACGGCACAATCACCCAGCCTATATTGAATTTGTTGAAGTACCCTAATAGTGCAACTTTTTTTATATGATTGAACTATCTGAGTTTGTTTCTGCCAAGATATTAGAATCCCTTGGTGGATTTCATCGAGATATTAGAATTGCTCGATGTCGATTTTCACTCACCAAGATATTAGAATTGCTTGGTGATTATATCAAGATATTAGATTCGCTCGGTAGACCCCTAAGGATATTAGAGTTGCCCAATATCCTATTAAGATATAAGAGTCGCTCAATAGTTTTGTTGCTTGGTCATTAGGATATTAGAGTTGCCTGATGAACCCATAAGGATATTAGAGTTGCCGATTGACCCGTTGAGATATTAGAGTCGCTTAATGATTTTTTTTTATTTTGTCATTAGGATATTAGAGTCGTTTGATGAACCTATTGGGATATTAAAGTTGCCCAAATCATTTTTATGTCCATAACTCAATCCAGTTCCAGAATCCAAACCAACCCGGGTCCAAAACCCAAACCAGCTCGGGTCCAAAACCTAAATTATTTTTTAGTCCAGAACTCAATTCGGGTCCAAAATCCAAAAAAATCTGGATCCATAACCCAAACCATCTCAGGTCTAGAATCCAAATCTTTTTTTAATTCCAAAACTCAAACCGAGTCCAGAATCTAAGCCATCTCGGGCCTATAACCCAAATCTTTTTCGAGTCTAGAACTTAAACTGGATCCAAAATCCAAACTAGCTCGGGTCCGAAATCCAATATCATTTTTTAGTCCAAAACTCAATTCAAATCTCGAACCCAAACCAATCAGGGTCCAGAATCCAAACCTGCTCGAGTCCAGAATTCAAATTATTTTTTAGTTAATAACTCAAACTGATCCATAATCCAAGTCAAACTGACCTCAGGTCCGAAACCCATTCTTGCCAAAGTCATGTTGCTTTTTACTCTCCCTGAATAAATTCAAGATCAAACTGGTTTTGAGCCAAAATCAAGAGTCTATATTTTGTCCCCCTGATTGAACGATCTTGAAAAAAAAATAGCTAAAAAATATGGGATTTTCGCCCCCACTCCCAGTGGAATTGTTCTTACGACTTTGACACTGTTAGGCTTAGGGCCTTAGAGAACACGAACCTAAACCCGAAGAAAATGGAATCGCCACCCAGATGTTGTAGATCCTTGATTTTGAGCATAACCTAGATCGATCCTTATTAAAGATGGCATAAGTACTTATAAATTCATTCTTAACGGCTTAAACCTATTTTAAACTTTAATTTTGATTGGTCCAATTTTTATAAGGCCTAAAATAGTTTGGTCCAGTTTTTAAAACCTTAAAACGGTCCGAAACAGGATTTTTAAACCTAAAAAATAGTCTGAAAACAGGATTAGCAAACTAGTCCATTCTTAACGGCATGCCCAGTTCAATATGGGCACCAGTCCATGTCAACCTAGGGAGTTTTTGGTTCGATATGGTCAATTTAGCCTCAAATTCATATTATTTTAGTTTGATATAGGCCTAGTTCATGTCGGATTAAGATGTTTTTAATTTGATATGTCTCAGGAAACCGTGTCTAATCAGGAAATGAAGACGGGTTTATGAAGTTTAACCTAATCATTCCTTATAAATATAGGTTAAACAGACTGATCAAAGAGGATTAGCAATTGTTAGCAGTTATCAAGCAATTAGCATGACAACAAAACAACAGCCATTAAAGCAAAGAAACAGCAACCAAAACCTAGCAACTTGAAGTGAGCAGAGAGAAAGAAGATCATCAAACAACCAAAGCAAGAAGGCAAGGATACATCTGTCTTCAACCTTTTCAACCAAGATTTTATAAGTTTGATCAATGTACAATATTGGTGGAACCAATAATGGAGGTTTGTAATCTTTTATCTAATTTGTTTTAAACTTACATAAAACTTTTGTTTCTGTTTCTCTGTTTTGTTTCATTTTTGCATTGTTATAAACATCCAGTAGCCATGACTTAAGAAACTCACTTAGTTCAAGCGTGATTTAAATAGGTTTAATTTATGTGATGCCATGTTTATTTATCCATTAGATTATTTAATTGAATTCCAAAATAATTTGTCTAAACCAAAGTTTAAAGCCACAATAGTTAAGAATTTATAAAACCTAATGGCCCAATAACCTGTTTCTTAAAACTTCAAAACCCTGAAACCAGTTTGCAATATCAAAGTCCTAAAATCAGTTTTTAAATCCTAAGATCCTAAAACAGTTTCCAATCCTGAAACCCTAAAAACTAGTTTTCTAAAACTTTAAAACCCTAATTCTAAATCGAAACCCTAATTTTCCAACAAAATCATATCATATAAACCGTCTACTTTTCGAGAGTGCTGCCCCCTTAACCCTTGCCCGCTAACCAGCTAGCGGGACCGTTGTTTGAGCTCGTCGAATGGGTCAATATTTATTTGTGGATTTTAATTCTCAGTGATTAATCTTAATTTTATTTTATTAAACTCTAATTTTGTAGATCTAATGTTTTATTTAAGATTAAAACTTAGATTGGATTATTTGATTTATTGTTGCATACTTTATGATGGATGATAAATTTTGATTTTAATTGAACTATATTTGTTTATTTGTATTTTAATGATATAAAAGGCATGTTTCCACTTCGTGGGTGCCTCAATTTTTATTATGTAATTTAATTTATCGTTTAAAAATTTTGGGACAATTGTAAAGGACATATTTTTACCTTTTGGTGGGTGTCATATTTATTTTAGACATTAGACACAATTGTAATGGCATGTTTTCATCTTCAGATGGTTGTTCATTTATTATTTTATCTTGAACATTATTTTAATTTTAATGCAATGATGTTTTATTTTAATATTCGCATGTAGTATGAATAATATCATAATAATTAAGAATTTTAAAATATTTAGACCTGAAAAGGAGGTCGGTTCCAATGAACCGGGTGTTATGGGGGTGTTGGACCACTTTCCACCTTCCCCATGTGTACCCAACTTTTCAAACTCATTAGAGGGCTAGGGATTCCTTAGGAATAGAGTCCTCCACCCCTTTCTTTTTTCCGGTTTGTCCGGGTGGCGACTTCATTTTCTCTGAATTTAGATCTATATTCTCTAAAGTCCTGAGTCTAATAGTATCGAAGTAGTAAGAACCATTCCACAGGGAGAGTGGGGGCAAAAATCTCCGCTCACAGTGACGACTCCACTTGTGATAAGAGAAGTTGATTCCATTGATTTTTATATTATTTTATTCTTTCTTATTATGATATTATCTATTGCATCATTTTAGTTTGCATTGTGTGCGTGAGTGAGAATGTCTGTGTTACCCGTGTTGCATTATGTAAGGGATATCATACTTTCACTCAAGCTATGGAGATCGAGCATGGTATAATCACTCATATCCTTCTACTTTTGGGTATATACTCGCTATGGGAGCCTAAACTTTTCAGCATAAAGACTAAAGCTCATGTAATTGGCCTAGTTATTTTCCTTAGGTTTTAACCTCAATGCTTGTTGTTTGATTATGATTGATATATCTTAGTTTAAACCATGCCTTATTTAGTTTTTTTTTTCTAATATAACCTAACTATATTGTAAGCCCAAAATAAATTTTATTCTTTTAAACCCAAAAAAATAAAATATTTTCAAAATTTTTCAAGATGGTCTTTAGATGGGTCAAAAATTCTTCTTTTTTCATGGCCCAAGTTCAAAGCCCAAAATCTATTTTTCAAACAAATTTCTTTATGAGCTTTAAAACAAAAATATTTTTCACCACGTGACCCAAAACTCAAAGCCTAAAAATCATTTTTTTTTAAACAAATCTTTTACAAAGGGCTTTGAAAAAAAACTATTCATAAATGAGCTTACAACTACCTAAATCAATTATGGAATACTTAAAATCAATTATGGGCCTAGTTTACACTAAGACTTATTTATTATGGGCTTGTTTGAAGTATGAATCATTATTTATTTTTCCAAAATGAGAAATCTATTTGTGATAAATCTTTTAATTTGGTTTTAATCCAACATAGCATTAAAGTCATCCTTATTGATACAATGGATTAAAGTTTAATTAATGGGAGTTATTATGGACCGACTTCTAAATATTAAAAATACAACTATTGGTTAAACCGTCCGAGTGAATTGTCCGAAAATAAGATATCCCATGTTAATATTTTATTGACCATATACCTAGAAAAATAGACTCGTCATTCGTGTGTGGGTGATATAAGGTTGGAAGAGACGTTCCTACTCTTTTTGTTTGTTTGTTTACTTGTGCATCCATGCATTCATGCATACATGTATTGCATCTCATATCATTGATCATTTCTTGCTCACAGCCCTGGAGTACAGCAGTTCAAGAGCCTACGACAACCCTATTTATGTCAGTGACTCAGAGTTCAGTGAGAATTCAGTTAATTTCACATCAAAAGCAGTAGATCCTGAGCAAGTTCAGAAATTGGTGGATGATGCCCTCAACTCCAAGATGGAAGAAATGAAGGAGACCCTAACTAGGACCATAAAAAGTCAACTGGATGCAATGTTTGTGAATGTTGCTGAAGCATCTGCTAGTACCAAAAAGCAGAATGACAAAGGAAAAGCCAAGGTTGGTGAAGTAGCTTTCGATGATGACAAGATGGTTTTGGATGATGATGAATATTGGGCTCAATACTTTCAAGATCCGCAAGATAAGAAGGAGCCGAAGGTTGTGGAGAAGGCAATTGTTGAAAAGACTGAGACTTCTGATGTTAAGAAGATGATTGTTGACCTGGAAAAGAAGTTTGACAAGAAGCTGAAGGCCGAAGAGGTGTTAGAAATTGACAAGCTATTTGAAGATGATGAAGGAATCCCTCACAAATTTAAAATTTCTACTTTTGCTAAGTACAATGGCATAGATAATCCTCACTTGCATGTTAAGCAATACATCACTGCCATGCATTCTACCCAAGCTACTAAGGCCCAAACTCTAAGGTACTTCATACTTTCACTAGATCCTGTTGTGCAAAATTGGTACAACACCTTGGAAGAAAGTATTCAAAAGACCTGGTTCTTGTTATACAAAGCCTTCATCCAGCAGTATGGGTATAACGTGGAATTGGAAGTTACTTTGATGGAGGTGAAATCAATAAGGCAAAACCAGAATAAAAATTTTGTTGATTATGTGAAAAGATGGAGAAACAAGGTTGCATTACTTAAAAAGAGGTCTAATGAATTAGATCAAATTATGATGATAGTAAGAAGAGTGCTACCTAATCTTCGTGAGAGGATGTCTCACACCCTTATCAAAGATTTTATAGACCGTCTCCAAGCTAGACTACAAATAGAAGAATGAAAAAGGGAGAAGAATTTTTTTTCTAAAAGGAGGAATGAAAGGGAAAACTACCAATCTGGTAGTCAGAGTGCACAAAAAGAAATGGATGTCAATGCAGCTACTGGCCAAGGGAATAAAAGGTAATTTTCAGAGGTAGAGAGACCTTTATCTTGGGTTTTCAATAAGTTACAAAAGCAAGGGCTATTACAACTATTGGCTCTTGACCATTACATGATCCTCTGCCACCAAACTTTGATGCTAAGGCCTTGTATCAATTTCATCAAATGCAAGGGTATGATATAGATAAATGTGCTCGATTAAGGCACGAGATCCAAGATTTAATCGACAGTGGCAAGCTGCTTGGGCCCGATAAACCCAACATTAAGAGCAATCTATTACCTAAGTTTGGAAGTGTGCCACCGCCTACAACCTTCATGATAAAAGGAGGATTGATGAAAAGTTCTGTCTTGTCTTCTTTTCAAGATATAGATGGAGGAATTGTGGATGAGGATGCGATGACTATTGCCCCTAACATGTCTAAGTAGATGAAGCATTTTTCGACTCCTACTCAACAAACTTTCCTCTACTTGTTTGGTTTTTATTTTATTTTATTTCTTCAATGTTTTCTCAAACAATTATGATTTTTAAATCCAGTTTATTTAAATAAATTACTTTTATTAAATTTTTGTTTATATTGGTCTTTATTTATTTTGGTGTTTAACCAATTATAAGTCTACTTTGATATTCATAAATTATTGTCTCTACGCATTATGATCTGAATGACCTTACTAGGTGAGAAAATTATTCTGTTGCATTGAGCTGTGTATGCTTACTTAGAGGGGGCTTTTGCATAATTAACTTTGTCTAGGTCCTAGTCAATTTTAAAATATGCTTTGACGAACTTTCGAGACAAAATTGAACTTTGCTTATTTAAGACATAAATAATCTAGGCATTTTTTGGTTAGCTAATAACTAGAATCCATCCAATTAAATATCAATCCCTAGTTGTGCCTTTAAGCCTTCATGAAATTTTAGCTTGCTTTTTATTGGCTTTTAAGCCTATTAACCAAACTTATGTTATCGTGATGCTTATGACAAGTCTGATGATCACTAAGGAATGAAATGGAAAGAAGATCAAAGAAATGAATGCACAATCAAGATAATTAGGATAGTTAAAATTAACCTAAATGGAACTAAATATCTTAGATCTATCAAGGCAACAAAGGATTCATCCTCATTGAAGCAAATTCAACCTACCCCATTCATCCATAGTCAGAAGCATAGAATGATGTAAGCAAGACAATTCTCTTTGAGCAAGGCCCAAAAAAAAAAGAAGTCAAAAGAAAAAGAAGAAAAAGCAGAAAGCAAAAAAAAAGTAAAAAAAAAAAGAGAAATATAATAAATAGGAAAAAAACAAAAAAAAATAAACAAAGAAAAAAAAACTCTTCATTCTCTTCAAGTTAAACTCTAAACTAAAATCTGAAATTTTTAACATAAGATCTAATGTATCAGTTGTGAGGAAGGTTTAGGGTATTTATAGGGCTTAGGGAACTTCTTCTATAAGTAGGAAAAGGTTAGGATAGATTTCAAAGAGTTCAAATTATAGTTGATCGGATGACGAAGACAACTCATTTTCTTTCAATTCGGAAGGATTATTCTCTTGAGAGATTGGTTGAATTGTATATCAGTGAGAATGTGAGGTTGCATGGAGTCCCGGTTTCTTTGGTCTCTGACCGAGATCCCCTATTTACATCGAAATTTTGGAGGAGTTTGTAGGATGCTTTAGGTTCTCAGTTATATTTTAGCACTACTTTCCATCCTCAGATAAACGGGTAGTCAGAGAGAGTGATACAGATTCTAGAGGATATATTGAAGAGTTGTATTATTGATTTCACTAGGAGCTGGGATAAATTATTACCACTGATTGAGTTTGCTTATAACAATAGTCATCAGTCCAGTACTGAGATGACACCTTATGAGGCATTGTATGACAAAAAATGTAGAACACCTCTGTGTTGGGATGAGGTTGAAGAAGGTAAATTGGCTGATTTCGATTTGATTAAGAAAACATAAGAGAAAGTGAAGGTGATTCGGGATCGTCTGAAAGTAGCCTCAAACCGACAAAAATCCTATTCAGATTTAAAAAAGAGGAGACATAGAGTTCAGCATGAGAGATAAGGTATTTTTGAAGGTGTCTCCTTGGATAAAGATTTTGAGATTCGGTAGCAAAGGAAAGTTGAGTCCCCGTTTCATAGGACCATATGAGGTACTGAAGAGAGTTCGTCCAGTGGCCTATAGACTGGCTTTGAAGCCTGAGTTGGATCGAATTCATAATGTCTTCCATGTCTCCATGCTTCGGAGATACAGGCCAGACCCATCTCATATCTTTTCAGTAGAGTCTATTGCGGTGAGTCCGAATCTAACTTATGAGGAAGAACCAGTGGCGATCTTGGCACGAGAAGTGAAAGAGTTTAGGAATAAAAAGGTGCCACTTGTGAAAGTTCTTTGGAGGAATCATGCCACTGAGGAGGCAACATGAGAGAGTGAGCAAACGATGCAAAGTCCCCAGTTGTTCCAGACTTGAGAGCAAGTAATTTTGAGGGCGAAATTATTTTTAGGGGAAGAGAATTGTAATATCCTAAAAATTTAAAAATTTTAATTTTTGAAAATTTAATAAAATAAGTTATAAATTAATTTGATAAATTGAATAAATGATTTTAAAAAAAGAAATGAAAAGATTTTAAGTGAAAAATTAAAATGTATATATTATATATATGAAAATATACATAACATATACAAGTTGATATTTTAAAAGTCAAATTTTATTTTAAATAATTAAAAAAATAAATTGTATAGTTAGTGGATGGTGATATTTGATGTTAATTAAATAATATATATATACTTGGCTAAGATTAAAAGTGGAAATTTTGTTGTTAAAAGAATAAGTGGGTGGAGAGAGAGTGATTATTTGGTCTTCATCTTCTTCTTCTCTCCTTCCTTGGCTGGTTCTCCATGATCGAACAAGAGAAGATTTTTCTTCTTCCAAGCTCAAGTAATTGAAGGATTTCAAGTGTTCAAAGGGGATTTTTGGTGATTTCCATTACCTTTGGTAAGTTTTCCAACTTCTTTCTTTGAATTCTATAGAAGATTGATTATGTGGATTTTGGGTTGTTGAAGTAGCATGTTTTATTTGTCTATTTGGATATGAATGAGATTATTTTAAGTAATTAACCATGATTTTAAGGTTGGATTGAGAAAATAGTTAAGTTTGAGTTGAGTTACTTTGATGCATAAGCAAGTATTTTAGAGTTAAATGATGGATTTGATTGAGTATGAATAGAGTTGGAATGGAAAGATAGATTGTTCAAAGTGTTGTCCCAAGATGGCAACCAAGAGGGGGGGGGGGGTGAATTGGTTTCCTCACGAAATGATGGCAATTTAAAAAACTCAACAAACAAGAAATGCGGAATAGAGAGTTGGTTGAGTAATGGAGGAAGGTAAGAACACACAAGATTTATAGTGGTTCGGATTTACTTCAATCCTACATCCACTTCCTTAACAACTTGTTAAGGTTCCACTAGTCTTTGAAGTTTTCACAAGCTCACTTCCAACTTTTACAAGTGTTTTTCTTAGGCTCACACTTACAACCCACACAAGAGTTTTACAAGGCTCACTCTCTCAACCTAAGTGTTTCCCAAGCTTACACTCAAACTTATACAATGGTGTTTTCAATGCTAACACCTAACATTCATAACAATTCAAATACAAGTTTAAGCAAAAGGAAATTTGTTGCTTGGCTATGAAAATCTTTTCTTAATAATGTTGTTCTTTTGTTTTCTCATGGAAACATTGTATTTATAGCCAATGTGGTCTTACTAGCCGTTATTGCTGTTTAGAATAAAGTCTTGGCAGATTAGACCTTCTTTACTTAAACTGTCCGAAGCACTTAGCGGTCGCCCTTCATACAAGGATGGTCGCTCTCATGCTTCACGCGGTCGTCCTTTTAACCAGGGACGGTCGCTACTTTTGAAAAAGTTCAACGGTCGAATTTTAGTGCTCTACAGCAGGAATCTTGCCCATGATGTTTTTGTCGGACCGTTTCTTGCCCATGCTGTGTTTGTCGGGACGGTCGCGCATCACAAAGTGCGGTCGCCCTTTTTTGAATACTGAAGTGGGATTACAACGGTCATGTCACGTGTCATTTTCTGACAGGGCAAAAGAGATGTCCGCCATAATTTGAATCTCGCGGTCGCCCTTAGTAGCTTTTCGCGGTCGAACTCATATTCTCGCGTCGAACTTCTGGACGCACCTGAGGACGCGAACACTACTGTCTCTTTCAGCAATTTCTTCTTGAATTGTTGGGCGGTCGCGACTATAAATGAGCGGTTGCGACTATGGTCGAACTTCAGACCGCGAAACCTACTGTGACAAGGTTTCATTCTGTAATTGCATGGAGCGGTCGTATTTAGGTGATGTGCGACCGCGAGAATTGTTCTGTTCACCTTTAATTGAAGCAACCTAATCCTGCAACAAGCTTTCTCAAACACAAGTTAAATAGATCATCCATTTGAGTTGTCAAGGATCAAAATTAAGATCATTTGTCTAACAATCTCCCCCATTTTGACTTTGACAATTCAAATGGAATGATGAGAAAAATAATAAGTCTAAAATGCTCCCCCTTAACATATGCAACAATCATGGTTAAGAGCATTTGTGATTTAGTAGTTTATCTTGGTGCAAACATTTTTCTCCCATAAACATTTTTTCTTATTTGCAAATGTTCAATAAATTTCAACAAGAAATTAACTCCCCCATAAACATTTTTTCCTAATTTTGCAAATGTTCAAACAGATTGTTCTTATTTCTCCCCCATAATTTTATTGACATTCCATTTATACCACATTCCATTTTGGTATTTTCTCTCCCCCAGTGGCATAGGCAAAATGAAATAAATGTTAAGCAAAAATATTAACAAAGCAAATGAAAGGAAATATAAACATTATATAGATTGAAGTGGAGGAAAATACAAAACAGAAAGCAAATTAGCAAACATATGAAAATGCAAGCAAAAACAGACTAAAGCTAAGCTATTCTGAGTCATCATCTAACTCTAACTCTTCTTCAACTAAAGGAGCTTTCCCCTTATCTTGAGGTGCAACAGAGGCAGAGCTAGTGCTAATGGACTCTTCTTCTTCAGCAACGCTTTGGGTGTGATCACTTATATCCCAATCTTCAAGATTGCATTGAGGCAAGTCCAATTTGCCTTGCATGTCATAAAGATCATGGTGCATGTGGGATATAAGGTCTATCCTTTTGTTCAAGTGCTGGAATCTCTTGGAGACACTCTTCTTGAACTTAGAGAGTTTCCTTGAGAGAGTCTTGATAGCTTGGAGGATGAGTTGTGTGGAGGATGAAGCAGTTTCTTTAGCAGCTTTTGATGAAGTTGCTTTTGGAGGTAATTCTACTGCAACTTCTACAGAATCTCCCTCTTCCTCAATTGTATACCTTGGCCTTTTCTTTTGTTTATCCATAACTCCTTTCTTGCCATAGCAGTATACATATGACCCTTCTATCTTCCTTACACAACCAGCATGCTCTAAGTAATCCATTGTGATAGCATTGGAGGCTAGAGTGAAAGGGTTCCTCAAAGTGGCTAAGTTCAAATCATTCAGAAGGTTTAGGTGCCTAGCTATTTGAGTAACTTGAGAGGATAGGAAGAAGGTACCAGTTCTTGTAACAGCATGATGATAAAAGGTATCAATCAAGAACTTGGTTGTGTTCATTTTGATGTTGTGGGTGAAAGCATAGAGAAAGATAAGGTCTCTCTTGGTTACTTTCTCATTCCCATCTGCTCTTTGGTGAATGGTATAGGTGATAATCCTATGGAGCATCCAGTGGGTGAGAGATTTGATGTGCCTGGCTTTAGATTCCTTTTCAAAGGAAGTTTCAATGGAAATTTCTCGCCAGAAATCAGAAAGGGTTGGGTTTGAGAAGATTTGGTCATTGTAGGAGGTTATACCTTCAGAAGGGAAGTTCCAAATTCTGCTAAAATCTTCAAGGGTTAAGAATTGATACTGATCAAAGAGTTTGAACCTAACCCCATACCACCCTAGTGCAGAGTTTGCACTCTTCTCTATCTGGAATGACATTAGAAACTCCTTACTTAGACTAGAGTAACCTACCTCTTCTGGAAAGACAAAATTTCTCCATCCAAGGACATCCAACAATCCTTCAATTTCGTCCTTGATGCCCAAGGCAGACAGCATCCCACCAAAAGGTGATTTGGTGCCTTCAACCTTCTTCTTCTTTAGCATGGCATACCTAATGTCTTCCTCAGTGGTTTGGTGATGAGGTTTGTGAATTTTCTCACCCCTTTTTGATTGTGGAGGAGATGGAGGTTCAACAACAGGTTCTCTAATGGTGATTCCTGGAACTCTCTTAGCTTGACCCTTAATTTTGGAAGTGGTTTTTCTTTTGGGAGCCATTGAAACAGAAAGAACAGATGAGAGCAGGAAAACAGAGGTTCAATTGAATGACAGATGATGATGAGTAGATTTTAGGGTTTCAGAAAGTTTTCAGAAGCAAAATATCAAAGAAAATGATTTATTATGCTCTTAAATAGATGAAATAACGAAAATAGCCGTTTATGACTGTTGAAAGTCAAGATTTGCGACCTGTCACACAGCCAACGGTTATAAATTTTCGAGCAGAGTGTACAGGGTGCGGTCGCAGATTTAATAAGGTGCGATCGCGACATGGGGTACAGCGTCCATTATTATGATCAGTACGCTCGCGAGTGAAGAAAAACATCTGTAGCGGTCGAAACTATTCAAATTGGTGCGATCGCGCACAAATTTTCTCGACCGCGCTCAGAGAATTTTATTGAATGAAACTAGCAGACGAAGTAGCGAGCGCGAAAGAACACTGGAGCGACCGCTACATACTCAAAAATAAAAGATTCAAGGAAAGATGGAAGATATTCTAAGTGTGTTAAGAAAAATTAATTTCATGCACATAGAAACTTTATTTTAAGGCAAAAAAAAAAAATTCTAATTAACTCAAAGTGATTCCATCAATCATTCCTAAATTGAGTTTGATGAAGTTAAGTCTATCTTCATTCAAGGGTTTTGTAAAGACATCAGCAAGTTGATTTTCTGTATCTATGAATTCTAAGATTATGTTCTGATTTTGTACATTTTCCCTCAAAAAATGATGTCTAATATCTATATGCTTGGATCTAGAATGTTGGATAGGATTTTTAGACAAATTGATAGCACTAGTGTTGTCACATTTAATGGAAATATTGTTAAAAACCTTACCATAGTCAAGCAATTGTTGTTTCATCCATAATACTTGTGTGCAACAAAAACATGCTGCAACATACTCAGCTTCCGTTGTGGATAAAGCAACTGATGCTTGTTTCTTACTATGCCAAGAAACTAGACAATTACCAAGAAAGTGACATGCTCCTGTTGTGCTTTTCCTATCTAATATACTACCAGCATAATCTGCATCTGAAAATCCTATAATATGAAATGATGTGTTTTTAGGATACCAAAGTCCTAAATGTATTGTACCGCTCAAATATTTCAAGATTCTCTTAGTGGCATTCAAGTGTGATTCTTTAGGACTAGTTTGAAATCTAGCACAAAGACATACACTATACATTATATCAGGCCTAGAAGCAGTTAAGTAAAGTAGTGATCCGATGATACCTCGATATTTCTTCTCATCTACTGCTTTACCATTATCATCTTTACCTAATTTCAATGATGTGCTCATAGGAGTTTTGCTAGTTTTGCAGCCATCCATTCCAAATTTCTTGATGAGTTCTTTTGTATATTTGGATTGGTTGATGAAGATCCCATCTTTACATTGCTTGACTTGCAGTCCAAGGAAAAACTTGAGTTCACCCATCATGCTCATTTCAAATTCCCTAGTCATACAAGAAGCAAATTCTTTGCACAGGGCTTCATTAGTAGCTCCAAATATTATGTCATCCACATAAATTTGTACAATCAAAATGTTGTGCTTATTCTTTTTAACAAAAAGAGTTGTGTCTACTTTTCCTTTTGAAAAACCATTTTCAAGCAAATATGCACTAAGTTTATCATACCAAGCTCTAGGTGCTTGCTTTAATCCATATAAAGCTTTGGTAAGTTTGAAAACATGATCAGGAAATTTGTAGTTTTCAAAACCAGGAGGTTGTTCAACATAAACTTCTTCATTTATGAGTCCGTTTAGAAATGCACTTTTAACATCCATTTGATAAAGCTTAAAATTCATATGACATGCAAAAGCAAGTAATATTCTAATAGCTTCCAATCTAGCTACGGGGGCAAAGGTTTCATCATAGTCAATTCCTTCTTCTTGATTATAACCTTTGGCTACCAATCTTGCTTTATTTCTAATGATGTGACCATTTTCATCAAGCTTATTCCTATAAACCCATTTGCATCCTATTATAGAATGATCTATAGGTCTAGGAGTAAGTTGCCAAACATTATTTCTTTCAAATTGATTAAGTTCATCTTGCATTGCAATTATCCAATTTTCATCATTTAAAGCTTCCTCAATAGTTTTTGGTTCAATTTGAGAAACAAAAGCAACATTAACATCAACATGATTAATTTTAGATCTAGTAGTTACTCCCTTTGATGTTTCTCCAATGATGAGTTCCTTTGGATGATCTTTCTTGTATTGCCAATCCTTAGGTAGATCTTGAGCCTTTTCTTCAAGTTGATTGATCTTTGGAGCATCAATAGATTCAAGAGGTTCAAGAGTGCCTGCAGGGTCATTGAAAGTAATACCTTTCTTTTGATCAAGTTTAGATGATTCATCAAATACAACATGCATTGATTCTTCTATAACTAGAGTTTTCATATTAAATACTCTATATGCTTTGCTATATGATGAATATCCTAAGAATATGCCTTCATCTGATTTGGATGAGAATTTTCCAAGATTATCCTTGGTATTCAATATGAAGCATTTGCATCCAAATACTCTAAAATATCCAATTCTGGGTATTCTTCCATTCCATAGCTCATAAGAAGTTTTATTAGTTAAATGCCTTTTATAAACACGATTTGCAATGTAACAAGCTGTATTAACGGCTTCCGCCCAAAAATAAGATGGTAAATCATATTCATTGAGCATTGTTCTAGCCATTTCAATTAAAGTTCTATTTTTCCTTTCAACTACACCATTTTGCTGTGGAGTTCTAGGAGCAGAAAAATTGTGTGAAATGCCAATTTCATTGCAAAAGTTTTCAAAGTTTTCATTTTCAAATTCTTTGCCATGATCACTTCTAATAGATGTGATCACGTATCCTTTTTCATTTTGAACTCTTTTTGCAAAGGTTTTGAAGTAATTAAAGGCTTCATTCTTTTGAGCTAAGAAATTAACCCATGTGAATCTAGAGTAGTCATCAACAAGAACAAATGCATATGATTTGCCTCCTAAGCTTGTAACTCTATTTGGTCCAAACAAGTCTAAATGAATGAGCTCTAAAGGTCTAGAGGTGCTTATAACATTCTTTGTTTTAAATGAGCTTTTATGTTGCTTACCATGTTGACAAGGTTCACAAATCCTATCTTTATCATATTTTATCTTAGGTAAGCCATCAACTAAATTCTCATTACAAATATATTTCAATTGATCCATACCAGCATGTCCTAGTCTTCTATGCCATAACCATGCATCATTATTAGTGGACATTAAACATGTATGATCAGAATGTATGCTTACATTGTAAGTGTTGTTTGTTCTAGTACCCTTAAATATGATAACATCATTTGAATTTGTGATTTTGCATTCCTTGGAATCAAACTTAACAAAGTATGCTTTATCACAAAGTTGACTAACACTTAGCAAGTTATGTTTCAAACCATCAACAAGCCATACATCTTCAATTAAATCCTTACCAATAGAACCAATGGAGCCAACACCAAGAATTTTACCTTTAGCATTGTTTCCAAAAGTTACGTTACCTCCATGTTTATAGGTAATACTTGTAAAGAGCTTTGCATTTCCAGTCATATGCCTTGAGCATCCACTATCCACAAGCCATGTGCTTTCATTGGTAGTAGATTTTAGGCATACCTGCAAGCCAATTGTGGTCATCCTTTTTTAGGTACCCACATATAGTTGGGTCCTTGATGGTTAGTAGAAAGAGTGCCTTCTAAATTTAGATGAGCTTTTCTTATATAACAATAGAAATTTTTGTGACCAAATTTCATGCAATATGTGCATTGCCATGGTATCCTATGCTTCTGCATTTTTCTTTTTGGATTATACATACAACTACAAGTATGTGATTTCTTTTGTACAAGTTTAGTAAACAACAATGCATAATTGTCTTTGGCTTTATCTCCTAGTGAACCGTAAGAAGTTCTTTTAGACTTGGTGCAAGCATCTTTGATATGAACATCAGAAATTTTAGTTGTAGATGCTTTCACAAAAGTTGGTTTACTAGGTGCAATGTTGGTTGAGCCATTGAATCCTAATCCATATTTCAAGGAAGGTGATCTTTGATTATTAATTAATGTGTTCAATGCTTCCTTTCCTTTATGAAATCTGGAAATTGATTCTTTTAGTTCTTTTAGTTCATGCTTCAATGCCTCATTCTCTTTAATCACTTTTTCTAAGTCATGTGAGCTTTTATTTAATTCTCCTATTGTATTCATCAAATGTTCATTTGAGGTTTTCAATTCTAAGGTAGAGTTCTTTAAGCATATAAAATCCTTTTCTAACTTAGAGTTTTTTTCTTTATAGAGCATCATTTTGGAGAAATATTTTTCTATTTTAGAATTCATGTGCTCAATCAAATCACTATCATCTATATCACTTATATCATCATGTGCTACAAGATCAAAAGATTGAGTACTTACCTCATTGGAGTCATCTTCAATAGCCATGAGACAAAGATTTGCAATTCCTTCCTCTTCTTCTTCTTCACTTGAGGAAGAGTCATCCCATGTGGCTTTGAGAGACTTTTTCTTTTCTTTATCCCATTTCCTTTTGTTCTTTAATTTGTAGCAATCCGACTTGATGTGACCGGTTTTTCCACATTCATAGCATTTTACCTCATTTTTCTTTTCTTTATCTTTGAAGGAGAATTTAGGAGGTGTACCTTTGTTTGCTTGTAATCTTTTCTTCCTTTTCCATTCATTCATTCTTTTTGAGAACATTGCCATTTCATCTTCATCATCAGTACCTTCATTGCTTGAGTTCTCAACTTCTTTGATTGCTTTGAGTGCAATTGGTTTTCTCTTTTCTTTTTCACCTTGATCTTCTTCTTTTTCACTGTGCAGCTCAAAAGTGAGTAATTTGCCAACTAGCTCGTCGGTTCTTAATGTGCTGAGATCATGAGCTTCTTCTATGGATGATACTTTGGATTCAAAGTTCTTTCTAGCTCTTAGGGCTCTCAAGATCTTACTGTTTACATCACCTTGATCATATACCTTGCCATACTTCTTCAGTTCATTGACAATAGCAAGCAAGCGATTTGTCATGTCGGTGACATTTTCATTTGGTTTCATCTTGAATAGCTCATACTCATGAACATGCATTTGTTTCTTGGTAAATCTTACTTGAGTTGTACCTTCATGGTAGTTTTCAAGTGTTTTCCAAATACAATGTGCACAAGTTAAATGTTGAACTCTTCCACCTTCTTCTCTTGAAATGGAGTTCATCAAGATGGAAGCAGCTCTATTGTTCTTGAATCGATCTCTGATATTGCTAGTTGACCATTGAGCTTTGGGAAGTGGAACTTGAATACCGTCAACCTCATGAGTAGGAGATTTCCACTCATTTTCCACGAAATCCCATAGTTCAATCCCTTCACTGTCTAGAAACAAATACATTTTGTGTTTCCAGTATGAGTAATCCGTTCCATCAAAGTAAGGTCTAAGAATAGAGTTAAGATTTCCATGAGAGCTTGATGAAGAAGAAGTTGCCATTGTGGATCAGATTTCACAATTAAGTTTAAGAAATCTCAGGGCTCTGATACCAATTGTTGTCCCAAGATGGCAACCAAGAGGGGGGGGGGGGTGAATTGGTTTCCTCACGAAATGATGGCAATTTAAAAAACTCAACAAACAAGAAATGCGGAATAGAGAGTTGGTTGAGTAATGGAGGAAGGTAAGAACACACAAGATTTATAGTGGTTCGGATTTACTTCAATCCTACATCCACTTCCTTAACAACTTGTTAAGGTTCCACTAGTCTTTGAAGTTTTCACAAGCTCACTTCCAACTTTTACAAGTGTTTTTCTTAGGCTCACACTTACAACCCACACAAGAGTTTTACAAGGCTCACTCTCTCAACCTAAGTGTTTCCCAAGCTTACACTCAAACTTATACAATGGTGTTTTCAATGCTAACACCTAACATTCATAACAATTCAAATACAAGTTTAAGCAAAAGGAAATTTGTTGCTTGGCTATGAAAATCTTTTCTTAATAATGTTGTTCTTTTGTTTTCTCATGGAAACATTGTATTTATAGCCAATGTGGTCTTACTAGCCGTTATTGCTGTTTAGAATAAAGTCTTGGCAGATTAGACCTTCTTTACTTAAACTGTCCGAAGCACTTAGCGGTCGCCCTTCATACAAGGATGGTCGCTCTCATGCTTCACGCGGTCGTCCTTTTAACCAGGGACGGTCGCTACTTTTGAAAAAGTTCAACGGTCGAATTTTAGTGCTCTACAGCAGGAATCTTGCCCATGATGTTTTTGTCGGACCGTTTCTTGCCCATGCTGTGTTTGTCGGGACGGTCGCGCATCACAAAGTGCGGTCGCCCTTTTTTGAATACTGAAGTGGGATTACAACGGTCATGTCACGTGTCATTTTCTGACAGGGCAAAAGAGATGTCCGCCATAATTTGAATCTCGCGGTCGCCCTTAGTAGCTTTTCGCGGTCGAACTCATATTCTCGCGTCGAACTTCTGGACGCACCTGAGGACGCGAACACTACTGTCTCTTTCAGCAATTTCTTCTTGAATTGTTGGGCGGTCGCGACTATAAATGAGCGGTTGCGACTATGGTCGAACTTCAGACCGCGAAACCTACTGTGACAAGGTTTCATTCTGTAATTGCATGGAGCGGTCGTATTTAGGTGATGTGCGACCGCGAGAATTGTTCTGTTCACCTTTAATTGAAGCAACCTAATCCTGCAACAAGCTTTCTCAAACACAAGTTAAATAGATCATCCATTTGAGTTGTCAAGGATCAAAATTAAGATCATTTGTCTAACACAAAGTATGAGCAAAGAATGATAACTTTGGGTGTGACAATTATGTGTTGATAGCAGAAATTTGGCCTGACATGCCCAGTGACACCGCCATGTCAATGGGTGTGTCGATGGTTCTGTTTTCAGTGTTGGTGATATGTGAAGGGACACGCCAATGTCACTGAGCGTGTCACAGCTTCTATAATGTTATGGTAATGACACGTGCAGTGACACGACTATATCACTGAGCGTGTCACAGCTACTGTGATGTAAGAGTTTTGGTGCGGGCAGTGACACGCCCAAGTCTCTGGACGTGTCGTAGCTACTGTAATGCAGAGCTAAGGACACGGTCATTGACACGCCCAAGTCACTGAGTGTGCTAAAGCTTCTGTGTTGTGGGCTTAGGGCACGGTCATTGACATGCCCGTGTTATTGAGCGTGTCATTTGTAGATTTTTCCAAAGACAGCTATTTTCCTTACTTTTCCTTTATGGTTCTTATCTTTGTGTTGAGAGATCATATATATGCCTTTAAGTGTGATACTAAGTGATTATTTATAATCACATTTGGTTTAGGCTTTGAGGAGATTTGAGTTGTCCAATCTAAGTGTTAAAGGATATCTTGGAAGAGAAGGTTGAAAGTGGTGTTTGAGCTTGTTTTGTTGCTTTTAGAGGTAAGTACAAACTTTGAATAAATTGGTTATATTTGCATGGCATTTGGGCTTAACATATTTTGGTTGAAAAATGTGTTAAGTTACCTACTATATTGATTACGCATGAGTAAAATGTTGTGACTTGTGTAATTTCATAAATACATTATATGTAATATGTAAAGCCATTGATAATGGCTAAATTGAGTAAAAGTGAAAAATATGCAAGATGTGAAAATGTCCCAAAGTGTTTGGGTAATGTGGTTTGTTGATTCTTTGGGCCCATGCTTATATTTGTCTTTATATGAATTATGAATGGTGAAACAAATGAGAAATATGAGATATGATATCCATATGCATTGTGTATTGGCATTGCATTTGAACTTTATTGTTATCAAAGTTTGTACCGCTAAGCTTTTGGCTTAGTGCGATTGTAATTTATCGTGCAGATGACATGGTAGATCCAGTAGAGTCGGAGAGTTTGTCTAGACCAAGCCGGGTCTAGATTTAAGATCTTGAGTGTAGAGTTGATTATTGGATATCAAGATCAGAGACACACTGCCAGCATGTACATATTTTATATTTTCGTATATTTTGACATTATGTATATTATATTATATTTTGATGTATATATATATCGTAAACTATAAATACTATTTTGGATAAAAGTATGTATGTATTTTTAACAAGTAATATTTTATTTGCTATTTAAATTATATTCGTTAAATTGTTTAAGATTATATAGATTCGAAAAGTAAGGTTTTTATTAAAATGGATTGTGGCATTCTTATACCATATATACGTATATTACATATGTTAGATGAATATATTCTACGTATATAGGGTATAAGGGTGTTATATTTATTTTGGTATCAGAGCCTAGGTTTGAGGTTCTCAACCTAGGTGAGTTGTGAGAGAAAGAAATTAGGAATTTTTAAATATGGTTTTCAATCATACATTGGCACTGGCAGTTTCTGATCTTTGATGTGGCAATTTCTATTGTGTTTGCAGATATAAATAGTTATGACGTCTCGGACGCATCAGTCTGTAGGGGGTAGTGCAGAAAGTGTAGCTCCTGAGGAGGGTAGAGTTGAATCTAGAGCTGAGATCGCTGGAGAGGCACCTGCTCCTGTGCCAGAGAGACCAGCAGCTGATGAGATTTCATCGGGATGGGTACGACATATGGTGGAGCTGTTGAGGCATGCTCCAGTTTAGCAGCCGCTGCTACCGCAGCCGCAGTTACTCACGAGGAAGTATGATAAGTTGTTGGTACTACAGACCCTGCTGTAGCAGAGCGGTGGCTAGATAGAGTTTAAAAAGTGTTCATCCAGCTGAAAGCTACGCTAGAGGAGAAGTTTGATTATGTCAGATCTCTTTTGTTGTGGGATACATATGATTGGTGGAAGACAGTTTTACATACTCTAGATGATCCACCAATCCTGACCTATGATGATTTTCTGCAGGAATTCGAGCAGAAGTATACTCCGAGGGAGTATAAGTATGCGAAGAAGATAAAGTTTCTTAGTTTGAGGCAGGACACCAGGACAGCGACAGAGTATGAGATAGAGTTTACCCGGCTGAGTCAGTATGTTGGTGAAATTTTTTCTGATGAGATTGACCGGTGCCAGAGGTTTGAGGAGGGATCGAAACCCTCTATCATGTGCATTATAGCAGGCTTCTAGCATCAAGACTTTTCCCGGTTGGTTGTTGCTACCAAGAGTGTTAAGAGAGCACAGGGTCTTACAGCAGCTGTTAGGGTTGAGGAGACTAGAGCTTGGAGACCCAAAGTGAGGCAGGATCTTCATCAGTAAAGAGAGGTCGAGGGGGATATCTTCAGAGATTCAGTAGGAGCCAAGGGCAGTCTGATGGGTCAGTACAGCGGCAGAGACAAAGATAGAGACATGCAGTTTCAGTAGCTAGTGCTCTGACCCCAATAGTTTAGAGGCCTGCTCCACCTACCTGTGTCCATTGTGGTAGGGCACATAGGGGTGTCTGCTGGAGAACAGGTACACTAGTAGTATGTTACAGATGCGGGTCGCCAGACCACATTCTCAGAGATTGTCCAGAGCCACCAGAGGATAGACAGACAGATATTGCAGCTTCTCGACCCAGTGTTAGAAGGGATCACGGTAGCAGAGATTTTGGTAGGGGTGATAGATCTAAGTCTGGTCATAGATGAGATTCTATAGCCAGAGGTAGACCAGATGAGGCAATTCCATCGCACCGGGTCTATGTGATGCAGAGATATCCAGGTGTTTCAGCTGTTATTGCTGGTACTTTTTCTTTATTTGGTACTTCAGTTCTTGCATTGATAGACCTTGAATCGACTCATTCATACATCAATGCATCCATCTTGCCTGAGTAATTTGCATTCAGAGTCCCTAGAATTTAATGTTTTGGTGACAAATCCTTTAGCGCACAGTATTGTGGTTAGCAAGGTGCACCAAGATAGTCTGGTTGTAGTTCATGATGAGGAGTTTCTCGGTGACCCAATTGAGATGCCTTTCAGGGAGTATGATCTGATTTTAGGCATGAATTGGTTATCCAGGCATGGAGTTGTGGTAGACTGTCAGCGAAAATGTGTTACCCTCAAAACACGTGATGGTAAAAATGTGATGGTATCTAGTGAGCAGAGACATCTTTCATCCATATTGTTTCAACTGTTTCAGCAAAGAGGATGATTTGGAAGGGATGCGAGGCTTATCTTGCTCATGTTGTAGATACCAGAGTAGTGGGGTCTCAGCTTATGGATTTGAGCTCATGTTCAGACCCTATCTAGATTAGTTGGTGATGGTTTTCATTGATGATATTCTAGTGTATTCATGTAATGAGGAGACTCCGAGAGAGAAGCAGTTGTATGTTAAGCTGTCTAAATGTGAGTTTTGACTCGATCAAGTGACTTTTCTCGGTCATGTGGTTTCAGCATAAGGTATTAGAGTTAATCCGAGTAAAGTTGAGGCTATTTTGAATTGGAATCCACCGAAGACTGTGACAGATGTTAAAAGTTTTCTGGGTTTGGCTAGCTATTGTCGTCGATTTGTGAAGAGTTTTTCTATGATAGCTGCACCACTCACCATATTACTTCAGAAAGGAGTTAGATTTGTATGGACAGATCGGTGTCAGGCGAGTTTTGAGTAGCTGAGAGAGATGTTGACTCAGGCTGCTATCCTTATCTTATTTGTGGAAGATAAACCTTATGTGATTTACAGTGATGCTTCACATAGTGGTTTGAGTTGTGTTTTGATGCAAGAGGGTAGAGTCATTGCTTATGCCTCTCGATAGTTGAAGCTGCATAAGCTGAATTACCCAACTCATAATTTGGAGCTAGCAGCCATAGTTTTTGCCTTAAAGATTTGGCGATATTACTTATATGTGGAGAAGTGTTTCATTTTTACGGATCACAAGAGTTTGAAGTACCTGGGTGTTCAGAGAGAGCTAAATCTTTGGCAGAGACGGTGGTTAGAGTTAATTAAAGACTACGACTGTTTAATTGATTATCATCCTGGCAAGGCATGCTGCTGATGCCTTGAGTCGAAAGTCTTTGACAGGTTTAACTGCTTATTCGTTCTTGTTACTTATTGATTTGAGAGTGTTGCATGCCAGATTTGAGTCTTCTGATAATGTGCTTTGATTGCTCAGTTGTAGTTGAGGCCATTGTTGTTGGATCAGGTTAGGGAGACTCAGTTGGTAGATGAGAAAATCCAGAAGATTGCGATGGATTACCAAAAGGGGGAGAGTCAAAGCTTTCATGTGAGAGATGAAGGCAGTCTGTGGTACAAAGATAGGTTGTGTATTCCTGATAATACAGGACTGAAGAGAATGATTTTAGAGGAAGCACATCAGTCACTCTATGTTACGCACCCTGTGAGTACCAAGATGTATCAGGATTTGAAGCAGCATTATTGATGGTCAGGTATGAAGAGTTTTTTTTATCAAATATGTATACATGTTTAGGTTAATTTTATTAATTTTTAGTTAATTTTTTTAATTTATATTTAAAGTTTGCTTGAAATTTTTGAGTTAAATGAAAGTGCAAAAGAATGGATTGATGGATCAAAATGGTGGAAAAAAATGTGAGACACGGCCAAGATAGTTTATGGCTTGGTCCTGTCCCTTATCTAATGCAACCACTCACATGACACGGGCTGAATCAACAAGGCTTGGCCGTGTCCTTCAGAGCAATTGGACAAAGGCAGACACTGGCAGAAGACACGGCCAAGCCAAGTCCTTGGCATGTCCCACTTGATGAAACCAAAGAGCAAGAGAAAGGCAGTAGAGAACACAGTCAAGAGACACGACCAAGCCACTGGCCATGTCACATGACACGGCCAGGGCCTTGGCCGTGTCTCACTTGGAAAAGGAAGAAGACATTGAGACAGCCATGGATACAACCACATGGCTTGGCTGTGTCCCAAGAAAAATGAGTGACATGACTAAGTCACTCAAGGCTTGGGTCATGTGTCATATGGTCCCTTAAATTATTTTGCACGAAGTGAGAGATAATTGGGGGACAAAAGGCTCTTTCTTTTTTAAAAAAAACTATTAAAAATGAGTGAAAGGTGGATGAATTTATGGGAAAAATATAAAACAAAGAAAAAGAGGGAGACAATGTGTGGTGTGTGAGTTGGCAAGAGATGGTTGGTATCTTAAAAATGAAAAGGAATTGAAAGTGGAGGGATGGAAGGACATACACGTTTGGGGCTTATTTGAAGAGCTATCTATCTTGTTCTTAGTTTGGTTCTTGTTTTTTAGGAGGAGAAACAATTCTCTCTTAAACACTATTTTCTCTTCATCTTCAATATTCATTCATCTTTCATTTCTTCCATAGACAAGATCTAACCAAGTTGAGAATCAAATTGAGTGAGCAAGCTCCTTAGAAGATTAGAGTTTGAAGAAAGCTTGATTAGAGTTAGAAGCTGGAGAAAGTTATTATTTCATCTTTTAAGAGGAGAGTCATTGATTGAAGAGGGCTTGAAAGTTGTTCATCATACATCAAGGTGGAAGCTAAGAGGAAGACAAGTAGTTCAACTCTTGAAGTCTACAAAAATGGTTTTTCATATTCTCTCTTTTAATTCATTTCTAGATTGTTGTTTTATTATGAACATTAAAATTACAATGTATAATTTTGATTTGATGAATATTGAGATGGATATTTGTTTTAAATTGATGATGAGCTAATTTACTCATGCCTTAGGTTATAGTAGATTTGATTAAATGACTTGATTTAATAATTCTATTAGTATACCTTGTTATTAGTTGATTGCATTAGACTTAAGGTTAGTTTGATAGATTGGCCACCTATTAATCACTCAATATTGAACGATGGACCGAGAGGTGAAATTCGATATCAAAACTATGAAGTCAACCACCCTATGAATGAATTAGAAATATAAGTTATAGGGTTTATTTAATTTGCAATTTCAAAATAATTGGTTATTGTTAATTCATGAATGTAAAAACTAATGAATTGGTAATTATTAATTAAACGCAAGGAATAAATTAAAATACAAGATTATATTAATGGATAATTTGAGAATCAATATTTAATTAAATTGACCTACAACCCTAGGTACCATTTCTAGAATTGAATTAATCTTACACAACTATTACTCGTTTTTACTTTCAAACGTTAATTACAACTCACAAATTCGACAACACATACTCAATTTTTAATTTATTTGTTAATCAACCTATTGTAAAATAATTCCTTCATTGTGAGACAATCTTGGGGCGAACACCGTTGTTACAATTACCCCGTATACTTGCGAGTGTCACTTTGTAGTAGTAATTAATCAAGCGCAACAAAGAGGGACATAGCAGAGTTCGTATGTAGATGTCTCACTTGCCAGAGAGTGAAGGCTGAGCACCAGGTTCCTTCAGGGTTACTCCAGTAATTATCAGTGCCAGAGTGAAAATGGAAATGAGTGAAGATGAATTTTTTTACTGGACTACCTTTGACCCAAAAAAAGCATAATGCGATCTAGGCGATAGTTGATCGGATGATGAAGACAGCTCATTTTCTTCCCGTTCGGAAGGATTATTCTCTTGAGAGATTGGCTAAGTTGTATATCACTGAGATAGTAAGGTTGCATGGAGTCTCAGTTTCTTTAGTATCTGACTGAGATACCCGGTTTATATCAAAATTTTGGAGGAGTTTGCATGATGCTTTAGATTCTCAGTTGTATTTTAGCACTACTTTTCATCCTCAGACATATGGGTAGTCAGAGAAATTGATACAAATTCTAGAGGATATGTTGAGAAGTTATATCATTGATTTCACTAGGAGCTGGGATAAATTCTCACCACTAATTGAGTTTACTTATAACAACAGTCATCAGTGCAGTATTGGGATAGCACCTTATAAGGCATTATATGGCAAGAAATGTAGAATACCTCTGTGGTGGGATGAGGTTGAATGAGATAAATTGGTCGATTTCTATTTGATTAAGAATACAGAATAGAAAGTGAAGGTGATTCGGGGTCATCTAAAAGTAGCCTCAGACAGACAGAAATCTTATTCAGATTTAAAATAGAAGAGACATAGAATACAGTGTGAAAGATAAGGTGTTTTTGAAAGTGCCTCCTTGGAAGAAGATTTTGAGATTCTGTCTCTAAGGAAAGTTGAGTCATTGTTTCATAGGACCATATGAGATACTGAAGAGAGTTGGTTCAGTAGCCTATAGACTGGCTTTGCCGCCTGAGTTGAATCGGATTCATAATGTCTTTCATATCTCTATGCTTCGGAGATACAGGTTAAACCCATCTCATAGCTTGTTAGTAGAGTCGATTGAGGTGAGTCCGGATCTGACTTATAAGGAAAAACCAGTGGCAATCTTGGCACGAAAAATGAAAGAGTTTAGGAATAAAAAGGTGCCACTTATGAAAGTTCTTTGGAGGAATCATGTCACTGAGGAGGTAACATGAGAGAGTGAGCAGACGATACGGAGTCAGTATCTCCAGTTGTTCCAGACTTGAGAGCAGATAATTTCGAGGGCGAAATTATTTTTAGAGGAGAGAATTGTAATATCGCAAAATTTTAAAATTTTTAGTTTTTAAAAATTTAATAAAATAAATTATAAGTTAATTTGATAAATTGAATAAATGATTCAAAAGAAAAAGAAATAAAAAGATTTTAAGTGAAAAAGTAAAATATATATATTATATATATGAAAACATACATTAATATATACAAGTTGATACTTTTAAAATAAAATTTTATTTTAAATAATTAAAAAAGTAAATTGTAGAGTTAGTGGAAGATGATATTTGAAGTCAATTAAATAATATATATATATATATATATGCATGCTGGACTAAGATGAAAAGTGAAAATTTTTGTGGTTAAAAGAGTAAATGGGTGGAAAGAGTGATTATTTGGTCTTCATCTTTTTCTTCTCTCCTTCCTTGGCCGGTTCTCCATGATTGAATAAGAGAAGATTTTTCTTCTTCCAAGCTCAAGTTATTGAAGGATTTCAAGTGTTCAAATGGGATTTTTGGTGATTTCCATTCACTTTAGTAAGTTTTCCAACTTCTTTCTTTGAAATCTATGGAAGATTGATTATGTGAATTTTGGGTTGTTGAAGTAGCATGTTTTAATTGTCTATTTGTGTATGAATGAGATTATTTTAAGTGATTAACCATGATTTTAAGGTTGGATTGAGAAAATAGTTGAGTTTGAGCTCAATTACTTTGATGTATAAACAAATATTTTAGAGTTAAATGATGGATTTGATTGAGTATAAATAGTGTTGGAATGAAAAGATAAATTGTTCAAAGTATGAGCAAAGAATGATAACTTTGGGTGTGACAACTATGTGTTGATATCAGAAATTTGACCCGACACGCCCACTGACACGGCCATATCATTGGGTGTGTCGATGGTTCTATTTTCAGTATTGGTGACACGTGAAGTGACACGCCCATATCATTGAGCGAGTCACAGCTTCTATAATGCTATAATATTAACATGTGCAGTGACACACCAATATCACTGAGCGTGTCGCAGCTACTATGATATAAAAGTTTTGACACGGACAGTGACACGTCCAGACGCCCAAGTCTCTAGACGTATCATAACTACTGTAATGCAGAGTTAAAGACACAGTCATTGACAAGCCCAAGTCACTAAGCGTGTCAAAGCTTCTGTGTTATAGGATTAGGATACGGTCATTGACACGCCAGTGTTATTGAGCGTGTCATTTGTACATTTCGCAAAAGATAGCTTTTTTCCTTACTTTTCCTTTATGGTTCTTATCTTTGTGTTAAGTGATAATGTATAATCACATTTAGTTTAGGCTTTAAGAAGATTTGAGTTGCCCAATCTAAGTGTTGAAGGATATCTTGGAAGAGAATGTTGAAAGTAGTGTTTGAGCTTGTTTTGTTGCTTTTAGAGGTAAGTATAAACTTTGAATAAATTAGTTATATTTGCATGACATTTGGGCTTAACATATTTTTATTGAAAAATGTGCTAATTTACCTACTGCATTGATTACGTATGAGTAAAATGTTATGGATTATGTAATGTCATAAATGCATTATATGTAATATGTAAAGCCATTAATAATGGCTAAATTGAGTAAAAGTGAAAAATATTCAAAATGTGAAAATGTCCCAAAGTGTTTGAGTAATATGGTTTGTTATGTATACATTAAAGATATTATGTAAAGTCATTAGTAATGGCTAGATTGCATAAAATGCGATATATTATTATTATATGAGAATGTTGATATAAAAGAGATAAATGAGACAATATGTCTAGCTTGATCATGAGAAAATGAGAAAGATATTGATAATAAAAATACGAAATAATTATATGCCTAGTATATTATTCAATTTTCAGAGTTATGTGTTTGACGGCATGCCTATGAGGTTATCCTCATTATTTTCTTTCGGGGCTAGACGTTTGGCGTCACTGAGATATGAGCTACCTTCGGAGCTAGCTTTTAAGCAATTACTTGATTTAGCTTCGGGGCTATACACATAGTGTCAACTTAGACCAAAACACTAACTCTAAAATTTGAATAGCATATTAGATGATTTAGATCCATGCTTGTGTTTGTTTTTATGTGAATTGTAAAAGGTAAAACAAATGAGAAATATGAGATATGATATCCATATGCATTATGTATTGGCATTGCATTTGAACTTTATTGTTATCAAAGTTTACACCGTTAAATTTTTAGCTTAGTGCAATTGTAATTCACCGCGCAGGTGACATGATAGATCCAATAGAGCCGAAGAATTCATCTAGACCGAGCCAAATCTAGATTTGAGATCTTGAGTGTAGAGTTGATTGTTGAACATATTTTGGAATATAGAGCTGATTGTTGATCAAGATTAGAGACACACTACCGGCATGTATATATTTTATATTTTTATACATTTTGACATCATTTATATTATATTATATTTTAATTTGTATATATATGTATATATATATATATATATTGTAAACTATAAAAAATATTTTGGATAAAAATTTTATAATGAAGATATGTATATATTTTTTACAAGTAATATTTTATTTGTTATTTAAATTATATCCGTTAAATTGTTTAAGATTATACAGATTCGAAAAGTAAAATTTTTATTAAAATGAATTATGACATTCTTATATTATATATACGTATATTACATATATTGAGTGTATATATTATACGTATATAGAGTATAAGAATATTACAAAAATGATATATAGTTAGTTATATAACATTATATGTTACATATAATAACATATTAAAATTTTAAAAAATAAAAGTGATATATTTTATTATATATTAGTACATGTTACACATAATGATATATACGTGTTAAAAATTCAAAAGAAGAAAAATATAAAAATAATATATACTTAGTTATATATCGATATATATTGCATATAACGACATATATACATAAAAAATTTAAAACAATAAAAATATAAAACTATTATATATATTTTAGTATATTTGGCATGTTATATCATATACTTGTTAAAAATTTAAAATAACAATAATATAAAAATGATATGTTTAATTATATGTCGGTATATATTATATATAACAAAATATATTTGTTAAAATTCAAAAAAAATATGATAAATGTTTAGTTATATATTAGTTCATGTTATATGTATATAACAATATATAATTGTTAAAATTTAAAAAAATAATATTGTAAAAGTGATAAATATTACATACTATTAAATATTTTTTTAACACGTAGAAATTGACAGAGACAGAGCACATATCACCAAAAAACTATAGAGATTTTGTAGAGACATGTTAACCTATATATTCCAATATATACACACACACACACTTAGCTTACCGATACAATAATATAAAATAATATGTTTAGTTATATGTCAATATATGGTATATATAATAACATATATTTGTTAAAATTAAAAAAAAATAAAAGTATAAAAGTGATAAATATTTAGTTATATATTGGTATATATTACATGTATATAACAATATATAATTATTAAAATTTTAAAAATAAGTGTAAAAGTGATATATATTACATATTATTGGATATATTTTTTTAACACATAAAAAAGGACATAGACAGGGCACATATCACCATAAAACTATAGAGATTTTGTAGAAATATGCTAACATATCCCAACACACACACACTTAACTTACTAATGTGGGATGAGGAGAGCCAAAGCCACAGTCTCCCTTCACCAGTCAACACACAAGCCAGATCAACGGAGCCCAGCCAGGGCTGAACCCATCAGTTCAATGCAGCTATACCCCATACAACACATATCAATTTTTTTTAATACGTAAAAAATGGACAAAGACATGACACACGTCACCTTAAAACCATGATGATTTTATAGAAACGTTCTAATCTATATATCCCAACACACATACTTAACTTATCGATGTGACCCCAAATTATTAGATATATTTTAGCTATATATTTGTATATATTGCATACAAATAAAAAATATAAATTAAATTTAAATTTCAATCTTATCTAAATAATAAAACAATATAAATAGTATAAAAAAAACCAACTACAAAAAAGGCGAAAAAACAGATAAAAAATCACAAAAACAAATAATATAATATATACATATATCTATAAATATATATAACATATAATAACATAGAACTAAATTTTATTTAAATTTTTATTTTACAAAAAGTAAATATAAAAAAATATTTTCATATAATTTTGATATATATTTTAGCTAGATCATTAATAAAATAAAAATAAAAATTACAATATTTATTTTTAAATTAATATTTATTCCATTGATACATTTAATTAATTAATTTATATAAAAATATACTAATTAATTTATAATATTGGATCTATATGAAAATTAGCTGAGATAATAAATTTTATATATTACTCAACTCTATATATAAAATTATGCGTCGGTCATTCTAATCCACCCTCTGCCCCTCGAAACATTGTAAAAGCAAGCATAGTGTACAATAAAATATTAAACATGAGTTAAGGCCACGAAAATGAGCAAAGCAAACTTGTCATCTGTTCACAACAGCAACAGCTTCCTTACCTTAAGTCGCTCTGTTTACTAGCCCTAAAACAAACATTCATTTCCCCCATATCCACTCCATTTGCATCAGAACCTCAGTCAGCATCACCAAGTCCATCACTACCATCCCCTTTCTTTGAGATGGGTGCATAATGAGAGTTAGATTTCTTGGTCTGCGATGCAATTTCAGCATTCTTCCGCAACACAGCTCCAGGGGATGGGTATGGTCGCTGTTGGAATAGAGGACCCTGACAATCCCAAAAACAAACCATAAAAAACCATGACAAACAATGAACTTGATATGGTGAAAAGCATTGGCAGATGACGGAGGAAAACACTTAGTGGGACAATCTCTTGGCATGCATCATTTGTGGCATATTAATTTGTAATTGATGCTCAAGTTAGACAAACTTTTTTTCTCCTCTTGCAGAATATCAAATTAACTATTAACATGAATTGTAATGTTTCTAGTCCCCACTTCACTTCATCCAAATAAAACCTTCAGCCTGGCCATGCCAACATGTCCAATTTTGGGCAAAGAGCATCAAAAAAGAAGCATACTATATGGAAGCCCATACAAAGTTTATTACTTTAACCATCAGTACGCAAACAGCAGCAAAAGTGGTGTACCGTAGCAGTAGTATCAGCTGCTCGTGGCTGCACTCCTTTCAAGCCAACAACCCTGCAGAATCAGCACCAGATGAAAGGTACCATCAGTTGCTCAAATAATTATCATTATCATTCTGTCACATATCATGTAAGATGTTCAATTTCAAGACAAATCGCAAGGAAAATCACAAGGAACCAGAACGAGCATTTTATCAAAAGACTTACACTGAAACATGTAGACTTTGATTTCATCCATGGTCTCTAACATAGTGCTAATGACAGTCTGGTGACTAATATTTAAATTTGTATCAACAAACTCACTCCATCTTCATGTGCCTCATTTCCCTGTATCTAGGATATGGTTTTGTTAAGAGTACTTCCGACATTAAACTATCCTCAGTTCTTCATATGCCTCATTTCCCTATTAATTTGCTATTTGTCAGTTCCCTTACAGAAGTAGTCAACTGTAAAATTTAATTTTTCCTAGTCACTGTATTTTTCAGGATCTTCACACATGGAAGAGGATTGACACCGTTAGACTACAAAATGGCTTGTATATCCTAGAAGGGAGTTAAAGCTTGAAGATGAATCAAGTGTTTTTTGGGAATAAAGAAGTCAAACAAGAGATCTTGCAGTGGCATCGGCAGTTAGAATATCCATCATTTTTTGCCTTAAAGAGGTTATATCCCAACTGATTTCAAAAGACTTTGTTTGATTCTCTCTTTCATGATGCATGTGAACTTGCCTTTTTTGTTTGATTCTCTTTTATTATTACTGATTTCAAAAAACCTTGTTTGATTTTCTTTTTTGTGATGCATGTGAACTTGCCAAACACACAAGGAATCCTCAGTAATAATAAAAGTTCTATTCCTTTTATGACTATTAATTTTGATGTTTGAGGACCTACTCAAAATCCTTTTTTATCTAGTTATTGATGGTTTGTCACTTTTATTGATTGTCATATTAGATTAACCTAGATTTATTTAATGAAAGCCAAAAGTGATGTGTTTTCATGTTTTTAGTCTTTTCATAGAATGATATGTACTCAGTTTGATACTAAGATCAAGATTCTAAGAACAAACAATGATACAGAATATATGGATTGCAAGTTTCGAGTTTATCTGGACTCCTATGGAATAATATGTCAAACTAGTTGTATCTATAGCTCGGTCTCTTCTGCTCACCATGAATGATCCCAAAAGTTACTGCAGCGATACAGTTCTGAAAGTTGCTTATCTTATTATTAGAATGCTTATCAAAACCCTCAACTTTAGAAGCCGATCAAAGATGTTACAAAGTAAAAGTTCTTACACTGTGCCACAGAAGGTGTTTGGATGTTTATGTTTTGCTCATGCTAAGAATGCTGAAAAATTAGAACCCACAACTCTAAAGTGTGTGTTTGTTGAATAGTCTCCAGCTGAAAAAAGTTATAGATGTTACCACCTTCTGTCTATGAAATACTTTGTGAGTGTGGATGTTACCTTTAGAGAATCTGAGCCATATTTCAGCACACACCAATCACCTCTTCAGGGACAGAGTGAGAGAAAAAAGGTGATGAATGGTTTTATAACTCTCGATAGGCCTAATCGGGAGGAGAGTTCTGTTCAAGAGAAACATATTCAAAGAGATAATTCTATTCAGGGGGAGACTGAACACATTCAAAGAGATAATACTATTCAGGGAGGAGACAATTGAGTATTAAGACAAGCTAGTTTTAAAGAGATATTCAAGGAAAGATAAGATAGACACAACCATCATGCAATCTATATCGTGCCAAGAATCATCCTCTTTTCCTGAAGATATTGGTGACTTACCCTTGTACTCTAATTCTGCTAATGACTTGAATAAGCCAATTGCTCAAAGAGAAGGGATGAGATGCTGCACCAAACACCCAATATCCAACTTTGTTTGTTATGATTCCCTATCACCTACCTATAGAGCCTATGTCTAATCTATTTCCTCTATGTTCATTCTACAAGATTGGAGAGAAGCTTTGCAAGATCTCAAATGGAAGGAAGTCATGGTTGATGAAATGAAAACTCTAGCGAAGAATAAGATTCAGGAACTTGTCACACCTACCTTGGGAAAGAAAATGATTGGTTGAAAATGAATATTTACTGTAAAACACAAGGTAGATATTTCAATTGAAAAATATAAAGCTAGATTAACAGCCAAAATGTTCACTCGGACTTTTAGAGTAGACTATCAAGAAACTTTTGCATTGATAGCTAAGATGCATACAATCAAAGTTCTACTATCATGTGCAACTAGATTGGGATTATTGCAGGCTCAGTGTAAAGAATGTATTTCTTCATGGAGACTTGGAGGAAAAGTATACATGGAGATCCCTCCAAGCTTTGAGGATGAAAAAACACAATGGAAGGTTTGCAAATTAAAAAAAGGCTTTATATGGATTAATATAGTTTTCAAGAGGATGGTTTAAAAGGTTCAGTAAGCAATGATCTCTTTTGAATATCAACAGAGCAACGCTGATCATACCTTATTCATCAAAAACCTTAAAGGTAAAATCACTCTTTTCATTGTCTATATTGATGATATAATGGCAACTAGAGATAATATAGAGGAGATGGCTCAGCTGAAAAAACCTCTTGCTCAAGAGTTTGAAATAAAAATCTATGAAAATTGCAATATTTCCTAGGAATTGAGATTGCTAGATATGATAAGGGGATCTTCATTTCTCATAAAAAATATATTTTAGATTTATTCAAAGAGACTAGCATAACCGGCTGGAAACCAACATAATCTCCTGTTAAAAACAATCACAAGATACAAGCATAATCCAGTGCATTAGTAGACATGGGATGATATCAAAAATTAGTTGAAAGACTCATTTATCTCCCTCACACCAGACCAAATATAGCATTTGCAATCAGAGTTGCAAGCCAATACATGCATGATCCATCTGAGCCTCATTTCTTTTTTTTTTTAATCTTGTGATATCCAAAGTCTACACTAGAAAAGGTATTTTTTTTCTCCAAACATGGCTACTTCAACATATAAGCATTCACAAATACATATTGGACTGAATCTCCAAATGATAGGAGGTCAATTATTGGATATTGCACACTCATGGGAGGAAATCTAATCATTTGGACGAGTAAAAAGTAAAGTGTGGTTGCTCGATCAAGCGCTGAAGCAAAGTATACAACTATGGATCAAGGAATATGTGACCTATTGTGGTTTATCTCTATTTTGTGACAATAAAAAAGCTATTAACAAAGCCTATAATCCAATTCATCATGACAAAACAAAGTACCTTGAGATTGATAAACATTTCATAAACAAAAAAATAGTTGATGGCTCCTTATGCTTATCCTATATGGTTTCAAATGAACAACTAGTAGATATCTTCACTAAAGGACCTAGTAACAAACCATTTCATAACTTTGTTTGTAAGTTGGGCATATGTGATATCTATGCTCCAAGGGAAAGTGTTAATCAAAATTGATTTGTTGCCCTATTTGAGTTATTATGTAAACATATAAGAATTCCTAATTTATGAATATTCCTAATAGGAATGGGATTTCTCCATATAAATTGATCCTAATTAGGAATAGGATTCCTCCATATGAATTCATGCTAACTCTGTTATAAATTTAAGATCGATAAATAATATAAATTAATTTTTATCCTAAAACCTTCAATTGATAATATTGACATTATTGGAAGTGATACTATCAACATTTCATCTCTGAAATCTTTCCTTCATACTCAGTTTTAGACAAAACACTTGAGATTGTAACGTATTTTTTGGGGGTTGAAGTGACACAAAGTGAGAAAGGAATTTTTTTGTCCCAAAGACTTGTTGACAAAACTAGGTTGCCACTAAAGTTTTATCTAACTAGAATATGCCAATTAAATTGAACGATAAATTCTATCACACTACAATACGGCCTACCATGATGTATGGTAGCAAGTGCTACGATTGGAAAAAAAAAAAACATAGGTAAGATGCGTATTACTAAAATGAGAATGTTAAGATGTGTGGACATACTAGGATGGATAAAATCCACAATGAGTACATTAGAAAAAAGATGAAAATAGTTTCTATCGAAGATAAAAGAAAAGAGCATAGATAAAAGTGGTTTAGCCATATGAAACAAAGACCTGGTAATATGCCTGTCAAAAAAATCGAACAAGTTAAGGTAGATACAGCTATGAGAGGCAACAATGGGCTTAAAGTAACTTCGAAAAAAATGGTTCAAAATGAACTAATTACCTTGTATCTCTCTAAAAACTTAGCCTATAATCACTCTGATTATAAAAAGAGAATCCATATAACCAACTCCAATTTACTTGACTAAAACTAAAAGAGTTAAGTTGACAGAAACAGGAAAATTGGGTGCTAAACCATGCAATACACCAATGAATCTCGATATGCAACTTTTGAAAGAAGATGGGGAATTATTTAAGGATCCAAGAAAGTATAGGAGGTTAGTTCAGAAAGTGAATTATCTCACAGTCACACGATCTAATATTGCATTCTTTATTAGTGTTGTAAGTCAATTCATGTCTTCATCCATAGTTAATCATTAGGCAATACTAGAACAAATTTTATGTCATCCGAAAGGGGCTCTAAGACGGTTTATTATATTGTAACCATGGCCACAATAATATAGAATGATTTCAAATGTAGATTGGGCAGGAACCAAAATCGACAAAAGATCCACTATTGAATATTATATTTTTATTGGAGGAAATTTGATATCATGGAAAAGTAAGAAATAAAATGTAATGTCTCGGTCAGAAATAAAATATAGTGTCTCAGTCAAATGCAAAGTCAAAATATAGAGCGATGGCACAATCTATGTATGAGATAGTGTGGATATATCAAATATTAGAAGAATCAAGTCTTAAACCATCTCCACTAGCAAGATTATGGTATGATAATCAAGCAGCTCTAAATATTGCATCTAATCCCATGTCCATGAATGAACCAAGCACATTGAAATTAACCGTCATTTTGTTCATGAAAAACTCCAACAAAATTTCATCTATACAGGTTACGTTAAAGCCAAAGATCAACTGAGAGACATCTATACAAAAGCATTAAATGGTACACAGGTCACTTACATTTGTAACAAGCTGGCATGATTAATACTATGCTCCAACTTGAGAAGAGAGTGTCACAAAATAGGAAATAACTTATGTATTCCATAACAGATAAGGGATTTGATTTGTTTCTTATTTAGTATCTTTCCATACTAAGTAATACAGAGATGTAAATATATATGTGCCTACACTATGTACAATAGATAGATGAACAAATATTGCTTCAAATTACATTAAGTGCATGCATGGCATGGTTATTTTATTGAAACAAAACCAAAATTAAATGATTTTGCTAATATAATTGAAATTCATTGATAAATTTAGCAACCATTGTGCCATTGCGCCAAAATGTATCACATACCAGCCACCACGGGGAGCATCTGAATAAGAACTTGGGTCCATAGGGTCCAACTCATCATCTTCAGTATAGGCACGCTTTTTGCTTTCTCTTTTGTTTCCTTTGCCTACAGGTGGTTTCCAGTTGGACCTAGAAACTCAAAATAAACAATTAAGAATGGGTAAATTCGACGCAAACAAATTTCATTTCCAATTTGTATACCTAGGTCCTTTAGTAAAGCTCATAGATGAAAATTCTAGTAGGAGAATTCACACAATTTTCAACTTGCTTCCATGTTGTCTAGATGATAATATATCTATAGAATACAGGCCTTGTTCAACTTACTATGACCAACTATTGGTAAGTGTAGCTTCTAGAGAAACAATTTACTCAGAAAAATTTTATTTGGTATAGACACGTGAGGCAAAGACCTAGAGAGGCCCTCATTAGGAAGATCAACCACATTGTGATAAAGGAAAGGAATAAAGTGAGCATTAGACCTAAACTATCTTACAGGAGAGGAGTACTATATAATCTAGAGGCATTACAATTATCAAAAGACGTAGTCCAAAATAGTTTAGAATGGAGACAAAGATTCATAAGTTGAACCCAATTGATTTTGGGACTAATTGACGTCGAGTTGAGTTTTTGCTTTATATGGAAGATAGGACTACAAATGGCTTGATTTTGCAAACCGAAAATACCAATAAACGTAATTCATGGAACTCTATTGAGAAATGAAAATAAATATAGATATTTTGCATTGTGAAGGAAACTCAATGTTTTAAGTATGAGTTAGTAGGTTTAGAAGCAAGTTATGGCTGAGGTATGGGGCTATTTCAAGGGGCCATCCTTTTCTATCAATGGCTTGGCCATGGGATAAAAATAGTAGAATTATTATTTCAAATTACCCTTCAAAACTGAACTAAAAAAATTTAACACAATTTGATGCATAATTTGTCTAATGATCTTATTAGTCCTATCTATGTCAAGCATTACACAAGAAAATCATTTCCATTCTGTAATATCCAATATTGTGTCGTCCCTCACCCCATTAAAGATAAAAAATAATAAAAAAAAAAGCCTATCCTATTGAACCTATGAGGTCATTACCATCACAACTAATAAACTTGAGCACCAGCATCATTACATGATACAATGTTCAACATCCAAAAAAAAAAAAAAGATTATCAACATTGGGTACAATGATTGGTATATCCATGTTCCTAATACCTTCCCCTCCACATTTTTGTGGATTATTACCCTGTTGAATCATAATATCTAAATACAAATGGAACTCAATCATGGGTTGTTTAATGCATAAGCAAAAAAAACAATACAAATCAAAATTTATTTTGATTAGTTCTTCTCATTAGCTTGACACGTGATGATGTAATGTCCAACCCTGTGAATAGTATCATTCATCGTATCAATATTGTCTATCCCAAAGTAAAATTTAGTTGACCAAAAAACACATGAAAGTAATTTAAGGTTGAACAGAGTCTTGTTATTATACATAAATCTTCTAATCAAAAACAATAAAAGTCAGTTCACCCTACAGGGATTCAAGAATGAGTAGCTAAAAAATCCTCATTTTTTTAATAATTAAGGTTGGTATAATGTAACTTATGCACATAATTGTTTCAACAAAATCAATTTAAACATTGTCAATGATTATTTTGCTTGCCTACTACAAATTTTCCAGTGATTTGCCGATGTTTTATGTTCGCCTCTTTTTTTAAGCATAGGGCAAGTTGAACATCTAGCCATAAAATTGCACCAAGCACATGTAACTCATTCCATGAACAGTAGGCCTATACAAAAGGATAAAGATATCCCAGAATTTTACTCTTAAGACCCAACATCAATCAAACCATAATCTAGTATGGGCCTTTACCTGATAGATGAGCAAACTCATTCTGTAAATGTCTAACAACAATTTTCTTTTTTTTTTCTCTTCAAGGACTTAACTATGTGAATATGATTAAAGTGAAATTAATTTATTAAGGTCAAGCAAAGCTTCCTAGAAAAAAAGTGGCATTAGTCAACAAAAAAAAAATACCTTTCAGCCATAACAGCATTTAGGATTTAAACTTTAAATTGTCACCAGCATGAAAATTGAGATTTCAAATTATAGCCAAGGAGAGAAGTTTACAGTTGTCCTGAACTAACAGGAAATCTCTCCCCATCAGAAATTTGTTTTCAAGTATTTACTCAGCTTTTCTTGAAGTTCAGCCACAAAAATAAGCCATTTCATTTGAAAACAGAACAAAAAAATGAAATCCTATTTGCATTGGATATTGAACATGAGAAATACAAAAATTCTTCAAGAAAGTTATGGAAGCCAAAAGTTCCAAAATTAAAGTTTGCACATTAAACATGTCTTGTATAATCCAATTAGTTCTCTAATCTGGGTCCTAACACCCAGTAACTTGCATGTGAAACTTACAACCATCTCACCCACACAGCGAGTTGGATTTCCCAAGAATAGGAAGATCAGGGGAGTACCATTGGCTAACATAGACTTACTCTGGTTCAACAGAATTCCTTGAATCAAGCAATCCTCTTCCCTGTAGCTACATCAAACCTTTTTCTTTCTTTTTTTCTGACCAAATCTATTAAAGCTTGGAGTTATATTTCCAAGGAAGATTTAAGTAAGATAGATCACATACCTCTGCTTGGAAGCTTTTTTATCGAGATCTCCTTTGTCATTTTCAAAATTGGCGGTCTGCTGCTGTTTACTTAAATTAGATGTTAGGCTGTGGTACTGTGGAAGGTTAAGAACTCTGCATTGGATTCAGTTTCCAAAAGTAAGGACAACTAAGCAACTTTATATTGACTTGAACTTAATTTATAGATTCTTTCAGAAGAAAAGAAAGAAAATAATGGGAAAGGTATATTGAAGAAAATAAAAGAAATATGAAGTTTCCTGCAGTGTTACAAGGACTCTTCTTCCTTTGTTTGCTTGCAAACTAAACATATTTTTTTGCAAGCTAAAATATGATAATATCATTTCATATAGAGAACTGAGACCATGAATTCAGAGAGCCATGAGAGAAAGTAATGAAGTATAAGAGAGTTGTATATTTGAGGGTGAGTATAAGCATACAGCATAAAGCATGGTAGATGCACCGTATTAGATTAATGTGCCATATGACTTAATTTTGGCTAGAGGAATTTTTTGTGAATTTTGAATAAGGTTAGCTACCAACATATCTTCAAAGACATATAACTTGCATTCAACCTCAATAGCAAAAGTCAAGTAAAAGTTCTTTTGAGGGCCCAGCCTAGATCCGACCAGGCCAGACCTCTTTATCATTCCACATATTATGAATTATCCTGATATAGATTTCCTTGTAATAACTTCTATGAAATTTTTTTAAAAAAAAAAAAGGAGGAATGAAAAATTTCTATCATTCTATGATATTTAAAAATGGGAGATGTTGAAAGGACAAGCAATTTTAGATTCATTTCCTTTTCAGTACCTAAATCTAGACCAAAAACAACAAAAAATATCTCCAAGTTCAAACAACTACTTTCCCAATATTAGAGACAAATTTCGAGATGGTTGGCTGAACAAGATAGATTATTTCAAGTTCTACCTTATAATTAAAATTACAGAAAGCTGGAGCTACAAAAAGGCCTATTTGGTTCAGCAGTTACAATCAACTATTAGCTGCTAGTGGTCTATTAGTTGTTGGTAGTTCGCAACCAACAATTGAAAGGCCAGACACTAGATAATTACAAATTTCAGGTTCTAGCGTTTCAGTTATTTTTTTTAACCACTAACTATCAGATTTCTGTCAAATGCTAACTCCCAACTAATCATCCTATAAATTTCAGGTTTTAGCATTTCAGTTATTATTTTGAATCACTAACAATCAGATTTTTGTCCAATGCTAGCTCCCAATTGCTCATCCTAACATGCCCTAAAAGGATTTTATCAAAGCCACCATAAGTTTTTCCCTGGTTGAACCTGACCCTTTAAGGCTAAGTCATCCAAGATGTTCACTAGTTTATGAATAATCCTTCACCCACAAATAATAGCTACTAATTTACATCATACTTAATTTAATGAATATTCTAGAATGTGACAATTTTAATTGTTAAAAATATGCGAAATTGATTAGAACTTAGATTGAATACATATCTCTCGGATTCCACAGTGATTTTGATTAAACTCTTCACCAAGTCAAATACAAATCCCCAAATTGGAAATGCACTAAATTTCCAGAGTCTATTTATTCTAGAATGTTGTATTTTAATTACTACTTGTAGAGTGCTCTCTCTCTTTTTTTTTTTGACATTTTTTCTTGGTATAAATATAAATGTCAAGAGTCACTCATGTAACCATTACTATGGTTACATTGTTTTGTATGGTTGCAACTATACCAATAAATCCCGATCAACCCATCATGGGCAAACCCAATTCATCAAATATTTCCAACAATGATATATCTACACTTCGCCTAGCATGAGAGCCATTTTGATAAAAAAGAAGATTCCACCCACATTCAATGTATTATGATGGCTATTTCTCTAATAACGAATATAAAAATATGATATTTCAAATTAATTTTTTTATGGAAATAAATGCAAATACTCAACAATGTACGCATGCACTCGTGAATCTGCAACATCGATACAAATTGATAGATGGTAATAGAAGGGAAATGCTCAGTCAAGCAGTGATCACTACTAGAATAATGAAGATGTGTAAGGTTCAACTCCCTAAACGCCTTTCAAAATCATCAATTAATGTTCCAGGATTTTTCATCAGTATCCAGCACTAGCCTGGTTTAGGCCACTGCAATCTAGGTAACCTAGGGTTATCTCATTTCAACATGCAGACATTTGTTTCTCTTTTTCAAAAGCATGCATTGTCACTTGAACCTTAAAAAATTGCATAGAGAACTTGAGAGAGAGAGAGAGAGAGAGACCATTGCAATTTTAATAAAAGGTGAACTTAAGAAATTCATAAAAAGCATGCAACGGGAATCTAAAGAAAAGTCAAGAATTTAAAGGCTTCAGAAACTTAGAATTTTGGTTTGGATTCATGTACAGGGCTTATTTTGTGAAAGTATTTGACTACTTTCTAATCCTTAAATGGTCTTGCATTTATGTTTGTTCAAATAAATATATCTAATATTTTTAACTTTAGAATTCAAGATATGTTAGCAATTTTCAGCGTTGCTGAAATAGTCAGCAAGAATGTCTTTAGGGTTTATTTTGATTCCATGTCCACGTAGGTAAAGATTAATCCTCCTACTTTGTAATAAGCACAAAGGCCAAAACCTTATGGGAGCAGATTAGTTTTATGTCTATGCCCTAGACACTTGAAGCTAATCTGCCATAAACCTCATAAAGGTTTATACTTTATGAGTCCACGCATAACATTTTGAATAATGGCAATCAAGATTTTGAATACCAGACTTAGACATTATAGACAGTATTGCGGTATTGCTCTGGAAAAGCCAGCCTTTCAGATTTTTTTTTTTTTCTGAAGTAAGAAAAATGACTCAAACTTACTATTTAGCATATACATACATATAATATAGATATATTTAAACATACATACATCAATATCCTTAACAGCTAAAATAAATTATGATTCTTCTATCATGATTGACAACTTTAAAAAAAGAAAATAATAAAGTAACTATTAAATGTGCATTAGAAATCTTTTTTTAAAAAAATCTTTCTGAAAATAATATTCTAAAATGCAGCGTTCTTAAAAGATAATTAGCCCTTGTTATTTTGGTCAAAAAATGAAGAGTGAAACTTAACCTAAGTAGGACTTTATAAGAAGATCCATTAGTATGGCATTGAAAAGGATGTCCATATCAGAGCAAGGATTTTAAAAGCCAAGTTCATAAAAATATTAAAAGAAAAGGGTAAGTTACTTTAGCAGCCGAGTTTTGCCATCTTTAGCATGTTTGTCCGCATTATTTTCGAAATTAGTATTTTTGTCCCTAGGATTTTTTAATAGCCAACACTTCAATTTGCATTTGGAAAATTATGAATTTTTTCCTTCATTTTAATCCTTGACATTTTAGTTTATAAACATTTTCATCCCTAAAATCTAAAAATATAATGTACTTTAGTCCAATTATTATATCATAGAACACTTTTGTCCCCCAAAATCTAGCCCTGTTCATTGAAATTAGTTTAGGAACCAAAACTGCTAATTCTGAAACAGTAGGGATTAAAATGTTAATCATTTAAAATCTCAAGAGTTGTAGTAATTTACCCAAAAGAAAAAAAAAAAGAAGAAGATAGAAAGAAAGAGCTTTACAGGTACCTGACAAGCTCTCTCTCCCTCTCCTCTACCTCTTCTTCTTCACCTGTTGCACCTTGCTGGTTAATGGTGCTTATTAGACTTTTCATATGTATCACATGCCCAATCTTGCATTGGTTGGCTGCCCATTCTTCTGTTGCAATCTAAACCAATATGAGGAAATACATCTGTCTTTTGAAACCCTAGCATTTGATGCTTTATTATTCAGTTTTCAACAAATAAAATTCCAAGAACAATTGCTTCTTGAAATGTGTTACATATTTCAATTCTAGGTATGAGGCCGAAGAAATTTTCAGTGTGAATCTTAGAATTTTTAATTATTTTTCTTTACTTTCAATGCAACCTGATCTGAAATTCTGCAAATAATTGAAGATTTCATTCACCTACATTTAACCATTGGAAGTTGTCTACTTCAGTTTCTACCCTTCCTTGTTTCTATCAACTCGAGATCAATCCTAAATACTGAACCAGCAAGATGTCTCCTTTGTTATTCAAAGGAAAACAAATAATGTGTATCTGCAAATGTGAAACTATTGACAGCTTCTTCAAATTAAATCTTTATCACAGCAAACAGATCATCCATATTTATGGGCATATAAATTAATGAGAAAAGACAAAGGACACAACTATTTTCTAGACTGCTAATAAATTTACCGTGTGCAATGATTGCAGTAACCCCACACCTGCACAAGGCCTACTCCCCACCCCCCACATCCCATGCATTTCTTTAGCTCAGATGATTTATCCTCCCAAATTTGATCTCTGGAATATGAAGTGTTGGCGTGTGGTTTAGAGTTAACAATCTGTGATGAATTAGGACTCTCCCACTGTGATATATGGGTCTTCGTATTATAGTAATACTTATGACCTGCACAGAGAACACAATGTTTTTAGAGGAAAATCAATGAGACTGCAAACATAATTATTGTTTTAAAAAAAAATCAATAGTTGATACTGATTAGCTATTTCTCATGCTGACACAACATAAGCTAATAACCTCAATACACACAAGTGTTTGAGAAAAGAAAACCTTCAAGAATTTTATTAATTGAATTATGAATGAATACAATAATTGTAAAGGGCTATCTTGATAGGCATAAAAAAAGAATCCTAGATAGATTAGGATTAAAATAAATAAGAAGAAAATTCAGATTATATATATATTAACGCTCCGCATCACATGCACATAAATATTCATTTCACTTCCGCATGTTCATCAAAAGTTTGACCATGCATGAAGATCTTAAATACAGAATGAAGCACTAAAAATTCTGACTAGCACCATTAAGAGCATCATACTAATTCATTAGAACAATAATTGAGGTCGAAAATGAAATACTGAGTCCAGTGATAGCATCACAAAAAGCATAAGTGTTGTCTGATTATGGAAAAAATATTTTTGTCTTTTTTTATTTTATTGGTTTGCTAAATTTTTTTGTGACATTCTACTTGTTATTAACATTAAAAATAATATTTTTATTAACTTGGTATTAAACATTTAATATATTAAAAATAATATTTTTTATTAACTTGATATTAAAAATAAAGAGTCCTCATATAACTACACATACAATAATCATTCAACTAAAAAATCAATAACAATGTTAAAAAAATAATGAAATAAAAATTTAAAAATCAAACATAAATTAACCAATAGAAGTTCTAATTTAGTAAATGTGTAGAGTACTTGAATTTAACATCTGTACTGTCAAAATTCATACATACACCATCCATTAATATTGGAAAAAAAAATTCACACACCAATGACAGAAGTACAGTAACAATTAAAAAAAAGACATAGTTAACCTAATCTTTATTAAGTTACAAGTACACATAGGATAAGACAAGAAAAAGAATATGCAATTCGTAGGAAGAAAGCACATAAAAAGTCTTAAAAATACTGACCGCTGGTATGGTACAGTGTTCTATGACTTCTGATTTGATTAGGTTAGAAGAACTTTGTTTTGAATATATGAAAAGACTTAAGAAACAGGTAAACAAAATAGAACAAAAAAAAATGGTTTATTGTGGGATTTGAAGGAAATAAAATGACGCTGATGCTAAAACACTTTGTTTTAAAAAAGAAAATTATGAAAACATCCTATGTCTATTTCTATCAATAGTTATAAATTAGGAAAAATTTTAAAATATTGGTTTTTGATTCACTAAATGGAAAAATATCTCAATTAAACACCAATTTCCTTTCATAAATTTTTTTAGGAGTAATTTTTTGAAGACAGACCTAGTTTTCAACTAAAGAACCCCAAAGTGTTCAACTTCGGATGCTATGTTTCTGTGTGTCCTTGCTGTGTTATTTGCTGTATCCTACAACTATCCACTTCTTTTGCATCCTACAAATCCAACTCTTTTCTTTTTCTTCATAAATTCTTTGTTTCAATTCTTTTCTTTTTCTTAATAAATTCTTTGTTTATGATGCAAAAGAAGTGTTACTACCTATAGAATTGTCAACCGTAAACGAAACCTTTCAAAATTTTGGTTCACATAGTGTCCAGCTCCTCTAAAAACCATACAAGAAACTTTTTGTTTTATTAATTAAAAACTACAAAAAAGATTTTTAAAACATATTGAAACAGAATACCTAAATATGCATGCTATTGAAGACAGCGATTCCATGAATCACTTCTCTCCCTATTTTCTTACTATTAATGAAAAAGAAGTATAGAAAGGTAAATAGATATCTGATATGAAATATACCAGTAGTTTCATCGAATGCCTCAATCCAGTCTTCTAGAAAAGACAGTGTTTGTGTAATCAAAGAAGTTTCAACAGGCATTTCCCACTGACTCTTTCTAGTGTTTTCATTGTAATAATAAGAAGCACTAGTTGCTGGATCTTTTGCTTCCACCTGATTAGAGATGGACAAAATTAGCAGCAGCATTAAAGAAGGCCATGAGAAGAAAATAGAACAAAACAAAACAGAAGGATGAGGAGTAGCATAGAACATATGAATCTATGGTTTTCAAAAGAATTTCACAAAGACATTGCCAAAATATCTGTTTAAAAAACAACCTTGTTTATGAAAATGTATTTCAGTTTGCAAATATCTAGTGGTTTAGGCAATTATATCTAGTCATCCACAGTCATATGCTTGATTTTTTTTTTTTGAGAAATTGCCATATACCAATTATATTTCCTTGTGTTATTAGCGAAATTCACCAAAACATTTAGTCCCAACTAGGATTTCAAAATGGACTAAACTAAGGCAGGTCAATGGAGACCTTTGTAGGATGTTGGCTTGAGCTCTGCGCCAATATTTTAATCCATTGAGCCCAAATTCAGCTGGAAGCTCATTTAACTTTCCAACTGAATTCAGTCTGTCCAAACTATTTGACCACATTTTTCTCTATCTGGTCATCTCTCTCTTTTGTTATTTGTTAAACCTGACTTTTAAAACTGACTCTAAAATCTACATGGCTATAACTTGGTTATTTTGAATTCTGTAGAACAAATTCACTTGCTAATAAAAACATAACAATCAAGGCAAATTGCATAATCACCAAGTACTATAAATTGTAGCACAGATACTCTACCAAGATTGCATAAAAAATTTTATCACTCTTATCACTATAAAATTTTATCAAGACCATTTATAGTTGTAGCACAGATATTCTACCAAGATCACATACAAAAATTAGCTACTCCACCCTTTCAAACCTGGAGTCTGTTTAATGCAATGTACAAAATGTAAATGATTCTGCCATGATTCCACTTGATAAATTCAAAATTCCCCTGAAATCTAGCCCATGAGGGAGGCCTCTGATGGCAGATTTAAGAAGTGTCCAAAATTGCCCTTAAACCTAGGTCATAAGATAAGCAGCAGCAGGCGAACTCCAAAAATGTTCCATATCAATATATAATGGTTACCAAGTACAAAAATCCTATAGAGCTGTTTTGTCGACAGATAATAATCGAAAAGCATACCCATCCAGAAGGCAATTTTCCAATGTTAGCTGGCTGAGCTGAGACATTCTCAAAATTCTGCAATTCAAAATTTCAAGCATTTAAGAAACAAAAAAAAAAAAAAAGAAAAGATAGCTTAAAAGGCAAGCATCAAGAAAACTGAGAGCCAGAAGTGCAAGTTGGAAATTTCGAAAGGTGAAAAAACAGTTGAATAGATTAAATCATGCAGTTTCAAGGATGTGTAATACAAGTACAGAAAAGAGGGCAAGTAAAGATGAAAATCTAGGGGATTAAAGGATATAAACTTGCATTATCATCTTTTAATGGCTGGCCTTTTCCTGCATCATCTTTAAGAATACCCCTTGCTCTCAACTTCTGCTTCAGATACTCAGGAAGTTCCCTAGTAGTGGGCTTCCTTTCAGAGTCTCTATCGATTTGAGGCCTTGAAGAGTTATAATATGCACCTCCGCCTGGGACGCCATACCCATTACCAATTTCAACATGGCCTGAAAGAAAAGCATTGAATTAGCACATCTTCCCACAACATAGTTGGACTTAATCAGATGTTGCTAAACCCTGTTATCCACCAAATTTATTTGCAAAGTGGGGAACTTCATAATAAGGTGCGCATTTTAACAATGCCGTGTGCCTTTCTATGTTTTAGGAACCATGGCTTGCGCCGCTTGCACCTCGGGCACACCCTTAACAAGGCTGGTAAAGTCTAGAGGATTTTGCTGCATTCCAAGATACTTTATCCTTAATTTGCCAAAATGATAAAATCTTTTGATACTTTATCCTTAATTTGCCAAAATGATAAAATCTTTTGATGATTAGGCATGCTTACAAATTCTTTACATTCAAAAAGAATAAGAGGGTGGGAAGTGATTGTATAATATCAATAAGAAAGAAGGCTATACATTGTCAACCTTCTTCAGCAGTGGCAGGTTTCCCACGCTTTAAGGCCATTTCTGCGCGATGTTCAGTGGTCATCTTAAGTAGATGCTCCTGCAAGAACATCCTTATTTATAAATGAAAAAAACCAATAAAAATACTTTAAAAACTTTTCAGTAACAACAGCAAGAGATAATATCATTACATACAAACCACATACCTTTAAAGCATTGGGATCACGTTTTTCAGCAAAAATATCAGCATCATCTTTTGGAGGTGCCTCTCTAAAAATATACATATTTGTCATTCTAAAGCCAAGCTTAAGAGGAAATTTTACTAAACTCTAAAACCATAACTAACCTTTGACCTTGTATGACTCTCTGGGTTTCAATTTCCTATTTTAAAAAAAATAATACCCAAAAATTATTGCAAGGGAAAAAAATTATACAGTGAAAAGCAAGCAAAAGAGAAGCATACTTGTTCACGCATAACGGCATTCTGGGCCGCAGATTCAATATCACTAGCAGAGCTGTTATAATGAACTTGATACACTGGATTGTCCCCCTTCTGAAATAATTCCTCAGCCATCAACCTATGATTGTTTCCCAAATTAGGGTTTTATAACTTGAAAGGCGGGAACAACAGCCCAATTCAGGACAATTGACGGTGGCTTGGGTTTATTCTTAATTTTTTTATGGATTGGGAAAGCTTTCAATCACGACTGAGAGCGGGAATCCAAGATTGGTTTCAGTTTTAGCCTTGGTTTGGATGAGAGTAAGTAAGAGGAGAAATGAAATCTAATTTAATTTAATGGAGGAATATGGAGTAATGGGGAGAAATGTAAATGTACTCTAAATTCTTTTTTATTGTTCGGTAGTCTAAATAAATGGGGGAAGTCATTTAAATTTTTTTCTTATTTTTAAAGAAGGAGATGAGAGTTAAAATAATAATTTTATATATTTAAATAATTACTTATCTTCATTTATTTTTTTTCTCTATTTTGAAAAAAAATATTTTAGAGTTGAAATGTAAATAAGAAAAATAAATTTCTCTCTCTTTAGCCTTATTTACTCTTCTAATATTTACTTCAAATAAAAAAATAAAATAAAATATATTTATTTTTTCACATTTTATCTCTTATTACTAGCATTCAAATAGAAGCTTATTTTATCTTAAAAGGGAGAGAAAAAAGAGAAATTGCATAAAATAAAAAAAATAATAATAAAAGGGTGAAAATAACAACTTCCATGTTTAGTCATTGCTTTCGATATCACCCATTTGCAACAAATCTTATAACTCAATTACAATTACAAAAGTAACTTTTGAAAATTTAATTTTAAAAAACATTGCAAAAAAAATATAAAGATATTATACAAAAAAAATTTTGAAAAAAAAATTGGTTGAAATAGTGAACACGCTAAATATGAGACTATATATTTATAAAAATATTATTTTTTAGTTATTTGTATGACACTATGTATGGTTATATATGATGTGTATGTAAATAAACATGATGAATTTAAAAGGAATAATTACTCATATGACATATATTTATTTATATAATATATATATATATATATTTGGTTATATGACATATTTCTATTTATATATAACATATAATTATATATAAATAAATATATAACAATTATGTAATTTTATTATTTTATAATTCAACACATTTATTCACTTATATATAATATATAAATACATATAACTAAACATATAATAGTTATGTAATGTTATTTTTTTTTTCAATTCAACACATTTATTTATATATAATGTATAAATACATATCAATAAATATATAACAATTATATATTATTGTATATAATATATAAGTACATATAACTAAATATATAACAAATATATATTGTTATTTTTTTAAAATTTAAAATATATATCTACTTTTATGTAACATATAAGTACATATAATAGTTATATACTATTATTTGTTTATAATTCAATATATACATCTACTTATATGTAACATATATATATATATTGTTATATTATTATTGTTTTGCAATTCAACATATATACCTACTTATATGTAATATATAAGTAAATATATAATATTTATATATTATTATATGGAACAGTTAAGTGCATATAACTGAACATATAATATTTATATACTATTATTCTTTTACAATTCAATACATAATCTACATGTATGTGAAATGTAACAACTTATTGATTATGGATAACAAGTGGATCACATTCCCATCAAATGTAATAATACTAATAGAATTAACCTATCTTAAAATCTCATCCAACTTTCTAGAAGCAAACATATAGACTTTAGGCATCATTTTATAAGAAATAGTGTGCAAAATAGTGGTGTTGTACTTGATTTTTTTTTTGAAACTCATAATAAAATTGGTAGATATACTCGCGAAACCTTTAAATGAAGAAAGGATATTTTTTTTACAAAATAAAACCTTGGTATGCTTGATGGGTGCACCTTGGACTAGATAATTGCATCATATATTTTGGTTGATTCATGTGAGTGCTTCAAATTTTTTGCATATTTGATTGCATGTTAGGTATAAGACTAATTGACTATGTGAGCCAAAGAATTTACTCTGTCTCTATGCACTTGTTGATTGTCCAAAATCTATTTTGATCTTGATTGAGTGCCCAATGCATTGCATAATTCCTATTGCTCTTAAAAATCTCTCTTTATTTCAAAGTCACATTCAGTTGTGGAAACAATTTCAAATCACAGTCATGATATATGAAAAGACTAAGCCCCTGGCATTCGAATCACTTTTGTGGTCATTGATCCTTGTAGTGGATGCTAATTTTTCAAAAATTATAACCATTGTATCATTTTTTTTAAAAAAGATCCTGGGCACTAAATGCTAGTCGCTACCACGAGCATATGCATTTCAGCGAAAAATATAGTCATTTTATAATTGGCAAAAATGCATTAAATGATGCACAACTACCTTTGTCACCCAAAAGTTACTTATCTTGGCATATAACACTTCCTGTCTTTCCTAGTTAAAAAGTTTTTCTTTCACAGTGGTTGAACTATACCTTAACAAGGGCTCTATTTCTTCTTCTCACATCCTACTTCAATCAAACTCTTAATCTTTATAGCTTCCTTTTATTTTGTTTTCAAATAAACTCGCAAAGATCATGAACATCCATTCTTTAACCATCATCACGGCCCTTAGGATCAAATACAACAAGGGAAAAGAGCCATGACATCCTAATCTCCACCAAGACAACAAGTGGATATAAAAAGGTGTGACTAAAAAAGAAAAGAAAATATATACTATAATTGAGAAGAAACTCATCCAACCTAATTGAATTCTAAGTGGGGTAAGTGTTAAAAAACTTAGTATGAGGACTCTATACACTCTTACAATAGGAATCTATCTTGGATAGATTTTGCCATTGTGACAGCTATTGGATATGAAGATTTGACTCAATTTTTTTTTGCCACATTGGTAGTTGAAAAGAAGGATGATAATCCCCTAAGATAATATAGAATACGTTTTCATATGTTTGAGGGAGTAATATGGGTTGACCTTATGTATACACCCTAATTTAAAACCGTTCTACAAATCTTTTCAATCGTTAAAGTTTTGTCGAGCTTGATAGTTTTTAATTACTAAGCTCGATAATCATACAAAATTGTCGAAGGTCACAGATGAGCCAGGTGCACTAAACTCAGTAACATTCTGTCACATAAGAATTAATTACTAAGCTTGATACTTATTATTGTTAAGTTCGATAAGTATGAACTTTTGACAGAACCTGAAACCTATAACACGCAGCCACCTACACCTATTTTGGGGGTTCAAATTTCAACCAATCAGAAGCTATTCTTCAACCTAAACTAACCAATAGCAAGCTTTCCAAGGAGACTATCAAGGCCAATCATTAAAAGCCAAAGGAGATCATCAAAAATGGAAAATTTTTGTGGATCAACCACCTTGGTAGCAAGTTCTTCAACTTTCAAATAGGTACATCTTTAACTCCATATGAATTAATCATAATGCCTCTAATCCCTATTAAAAATTTTAATGTAGTTAAGTCACACATGATTAAAAAGAGAGATGTTTTGAACTAACCATTTACAACCAGTTTTGGGATAAAAAATCACATTTTGAAATTAAGTATAAGAGTTTCCTAAAGACCTAAAGAAATTCAAAGACCTTTTGAGACTCTAGTGAAATTTTCATATGTGTAGACCCTTAATTTTAGCCCAGATTAAATTCAAGAAGCTTAAACCTGGTCCGTTACAATTTTAAAGAGCTTAAACCTAGTTTAAAAGCTTGAATTAAACTGGTCCAGTTTATAAAGAACTAAATTAAATTTATAAAACAGGTTCGATTCGAGAATTAGAAAAATTGGATTCTGTAACACCCCTTCCCGGCCTATGTGTATAAGCCGAGTAGAGGCGCCACACTAACCTAATGTTGCTACCCATTTTACTTAGTCAAATTTTAGTTTCGGTTTTCAAAGAAATTTTGCCAGAGTTTCGCCTAGAAATTGGGTCCCAAGTGTCGACAAAACTGGTTTTTCTGATTTTTGAAAACATTTTTACACAACCAATGCGAATGCAATCAGTTTCAATACACTCCCAATGAATCCACCTTATACCCTCAACTACAAACCTGCAAGAAGAGTTCACACTTCTAATACAAAATAAAGTAGAGGTTTATTATTATTACATACTGCTAACGTACAGTATAACATAGTAATTCTCAATCTTATATACACATATACATGCCACAACTAGCTAACCCATAATGGAAACTAAGAGATTTACCCTGAGATGTTATGGGTCTGGTCGTCGCTTCCTAAGAATTAGTTACTGCTCCGAACCTATGAGTCAAGGAAAACTTAACTCGCTGAGCAATGTCGCTCAGTGGGTACTTTACCGATAAAAATATAGTTAAAACATGAAAGCATTTGAAATAAATGGAAATAATTAAATAATAAATCAACCCACATTAAACCAATGGAAATTATTGTACATTCAGTGCAAATATGCTTCCAACAAATGTAAAAACCATAATTCAGACTCATTGTGCATTACGTAGTTTAAAAAAAATAATAACCGGACTTTGGCTCTACTGGAATATAGGGAACCATAGCGATAAGGTAGTGGCCCTCACCACTATAACATAGGTGGCCCTCACCACCGATATCAAATCGCAGAAATGGCCCTCACCATCCTGGTTATAACCAATGGCCCTCACCATTGAGTTTGGATCATAACAATTCAATCACAATATCAAGCAGTACTACATAAGTTAGTATAGTGCACCATACCCTTATCTACCACCCCCACTATCCAGTAGAGCATAAAGGTTAAAATGATTCAATTTAAGTCTCAAACTTCATTTTAGAATGACTCGAGAAATCATTTTAATTCCCGTCGCACTTTCCCATTTACGCCGCGCACCACATTCTTTAGTCAAACCATTACCCATTTCACATATTTAACATCCACAATAAACATATCAAACATTTCAAAGCATTCCTCAAAAGGTCACAAATTGACCAAATGAATACTATCGTGGCACGTAAAATTGGCAACGCAAAATGGCATGACCAAATGAATAGTAAAATCTGGATTTTCATCAAAATTTTAGTCCACTTCAGTCATGCATTTGACCAGGTAAATGATCTTATTTTTGGCTGAAATTTTACAGAAAACTTATTTCATATGTTGACTAATTACACGTAAAATTTCGTTGAAAAATTCATTCATTTGCTACCTCAAACAGCTGCCACAAAAAGAGTCCAGATATCTGCCATTTTTGAACCATTTTGGCCCAAACATATGAAATACATGGGATAGTTTATTTTTCTTTTTCAAATCAATATGAAGGCTTCTTTAATGATAAAGTGAAGATTCAAACACTTCCCTTTGACAACTTTTGCATGTTTAACTTAAATCAAACTAATTAAAGTTCATCAAATCAACTTGCCAAAATTTTTCTCAAAACACTTGGTTTAAACTAAATTTAAACAACTCAATTGCCATAAGAACCCAAGAACATAACTCAAACATTTAATTTAAACTCAATCAATACATTTAAACATCAACATCAAAAATTCCATAAACCAAAATTTGTAAGAAAAATAAAATTTCTTTTATGGTAAAGTACCAAACCTTGTTCTTTTAATTCCCCTTTGCTTTTCCTTCTTCTCCTTCCTTAATCTTTGTTTCCCCTTCAAGAAATTCAAGAACACAACCTTAAACATAAACCTTAGAAATTTAGAACAATAAGCTACCCTCCATTTCTTTTCAAACTAAACCTTAATCTAACCTTATTAAACCTTAGAAACCTTGATTCTTCCATTTAATTAATCAATATCATCACTACTTAAAATTTTTCCAAATCCACCATAAGAACTCTAATTTCCAATCTTCCAATAGATATATAAATACTTAAAATTGATACTAGAATTGAAATCTACATGCTTTAAAACCTTAAAACTCACCTTGAACTTGAATCAAACTTGATAAAACTTGGAAATCCTTTGGTGTTCTTCCTATGGAGGCCGACGGTTTGGGAGAGTTGTGAGAGAGAGATTTTGCTCTTCTTGCCATGATATATATAGTGGAAATGATGTCCACTTTTGGGTTGGATGAATGGTTTTTGACCATTTGTCCACACCTTTTTCTTTTCTTCTTTTTATAACTTTTAAATGGCTAATTATGATTGGCCATCAAAAGATTTTTATACATTTCTTTCCAATTAAGTCCTCCAACTTGTCCCTCTTCCCATTTGATACTCCAAATTGTTCCATGTCACCCATATGGTCCCTACATGGAACTGGGCCCACTTTACGCTCCGACGATTAATTGATCGTATCTTTTAAACCGTACAATTTCACGAGGCAAACTACATATGGTTTTGATCCTCTCGACCTTTACTTTCTATTTTTAAGGTCTATTTTAAGTTTCCAAGTCATTTTGAAAAATTACCAATAAGCCCTTGACTTTTTTTAAAAAATTCCCTTTAGGTCCTTTCTTTGCTCGGGTTTGCCCGGGCTCCGTTTCTACCGATGATCGTTTCATATTTAACCCCTCGACGTCCTCTACGCACTCGTGTGTTTATTTCCTACTTTGGATTCATATATAAATTTTAATTAAATGACCAAAATGCCCCTAGTCTACATGTCTTCGTTTCTCTCTAACAGGGCATTTTCTGGAAAAACCGTTACGCGTCGTTGCGACCCGATTTTTCTCTACTCTCCATTTTTGGAATCTGTTATGTGCACTATTAAGAACATCCAGTACAACTTTTGGAAATTACAGTCACCTCTCCAAAATTTTTTGAAATTACAGTCACCTCCCCAAAATTTTTTGAAATTACAGTCACCTCCCTAAAACTTTGCATTTTTCTTCAATTAGGTCCCATTGATCCTATAGCCTTATCTGGGGCCGTTGTCAGGAATTATCTTCTCCTTTCCCCTTCTCTCACTGTGCACGTGACTATTATGCATAAATGCGGTGGGCGGATGTGACAGTTCCTCCCTCGTTAATTTAGGCTTCGCCCCGAAGCCCATCAGGTGGAAATAAATATGGGTACTGCTTCCTCATAGTTTCTTCTTCCCTCTGAGCCTCACGTATTTGTTGATGTAAGGTAGGTCGCACGTGCATTTCTGCAAAGATAGCTCCATCTTCTGTGGGCTCTAATTCTACCCTCATAGCATGTAGCGCTTGCATTGACTTCCTACTAAGTGCATCTGCTACGACATTCGCTTTGCGCGGGTGATAGTTAATCATATAGTCGTAGTTGGCTAACAACTGCATCCATTTTTGCTGTCACAGGTTTAAATCTTTCTGCGTGGGCAAATACTTCAGGCTTTCATGATCCTTATAAATGTAACACTTTTCCCCGTATAGGTAGTGCCTCCACGTCTTGAAAGCCAAAACAATCGTTGCTAGTTCTAAGTCATGCGTGGGATAATTCTTTTTCGTGTGGCTTGAGCTGTCGAGAGACATACGCAATGACTTTGCCCTCCTGCATCAATACGCAACCTAACCCGATGTGGGATGCATCGCTATAAATCACAAAATCTTTTCCTTATTCGGGTTGTATAAGAATGGGCGCTTCAGTAAGTTTTTGCTTCAGCCTTTCAAAGCTCCGTTGGCAAGCGTCGGTCCACTGGAATTTGGCATTCTTTTGAAGTAACTTGGTCATAGGTGCAGCGATCATGGAAAACCTTTTGACGAATCTCCGATAATATCCTGCTAACCCCAAGAAACTACGAACTTCCGTTACTGTCTTAGGTGGCTTCCATTCCAATACTGCTTCTATTTTCTTGGGATCGACCCTTATTCCTTCTGCCGATACAATATGTCCCAAGAAGGCTACTTCTTCCAACCAAAATTCGCATTTGCTGAATTTAGCTTATAACTGCTTCTCTCGCAGGGTTTGCAAAACAATCCTAAGGTGGCGATCATGGTCCTCTCGATTCTTTGAATACACCAATATGTCGTCAATGAATACAACCACGAACTGATCCAAATACGGGTGGAAAATTATGTTCATCATATCCATGAATACTGCAGGTGCATTCGTTAATCCGAAAGGCATAACGATGAATTCATAATGTCCATAGCGAGTTCTGAATGTGGTTTTTTGTATGTCTTCGTCTTTGATCCCCAATTGATGATAACCTGATCGTAGATCGATTTTTGAAAAGACTCCAGCACCTTTGAGTTGATCAAACAAATCGTCTATGCGAGGGAGCGGATACTTGTTCTTAATGGTCAGCTTATTAAGTTGACGGTAATCCACACACAACCTTAGGGATCTATCATTCTTTTTCACGAACAATACTGACGCTCCCCATGGTGATACGCTTGACCTAATAAACCCTTTATCTAAAAGTTCCTGTAGCTATACCTTTAGTTCTTTTAGCTCCGCTGGCGCCATTCGGTAAGGTGCGATGGATACTGGTGCAGCTCTCGGATACACGTCTATGGTGAATTCCACCTCTCATTTAAGTGGTAATCCGGGTAAATCGTCTGGAAATACGTCGGGGAAATCACAAACAGTAGGTATATCTTGTAGCTTCGGTGCCTCTTCTTTCGCTTTTAACGCGCATAATAGGTATGCCTCGCAGCCTTTTTGCACTAACCTCTTATCCGTCATAGCGAAATAATGTTAGTTAGATAGTCCTTCCTCTTTCCCACTAAGGTCACTTCGTCGTCGTCTGACGTATGCAGAGTAACTCTCCTCCGTTTGCAGTCAACCAGTGCATCGTGTTTAGCCAACCAGTCCATTCCAAGGATAGCATCGAATTCTTGAAATGGTGGTTCAAATAAGTCTCCCCAAAAGATACGTCCATGTATCTCCACGGGGCAATCTTTCACTACCTTCCTCGTAATTACCTCACTTCCTAATGGGCTAGTAACTAATATTCCCTCTTCCTCTAATTCTACCTTTAGATTCCCAAGTTTTTCATTTTTCGTGCATATATATGAGTGTGAAGAACCCAGATCTATTAAAATGTAAAGTGGAACTCCAAACATAGACAACTGACCTGCAATCACGTCTTGCGCTTCTTCATCTTCTCGCCTCCTCATGGCATACATTCTAGCAGGAGCCCTCGCTTCTGGTCGATTCACCGTCTCAGACTGCACACGTGACGGATTTCCGCCCCTACCTCTGCCTCGGCCTCGCCCTGCTGCCGCTTGCGATCTCTCAGTCTCCCTAGGTAAATTCTGCATTCGCTGGGGACACTCTCGCATAGGGTGATCTAGAGATCCACATATGTAACATGCAAATGTCCGACCCCAACATTCTCCCATGTGGCGGCGTCCACAATGATCACAGCGTGGATTAGTATTTTCGCCTTCATTACTTTTTGAAATTACAGTCACCTCCCTAAAACTTTGCATTTTTCTTCAATTAGGTCCCATTGATCCTATAGCCTTATCTGTGGCCGTTGTCAGGAATTATCTTCTCCTTTCCCCTTCTCTCACTGTGCATATGACTATTATGCATAAATGCGGTGGGCGGATGTGATAGATTCGGTTCGATTTGGACCTTCCAAATCGGCATGAGCCTAAATTTGAAATTAGAATTAAAAAAAATTATTTAATAAAAAGCATAAAAGATTAGATTAAGATTATTTAAATCATAAAAAATTATTTGATTTTAATATTTAATATTTGTATGGAATACCATAATTTATATTTATCAACTGCTCCTTTTAGGTTTAGAACCTATTCGTATAATCGAAATAGGATCGATTGGCCTAAACCCTACTTCTATTTCACTGCTCGGGTACTTAATAATAGAAGGATTTGGCAGAAATATATAAAATTATCCCTCCTAAAAAGATTATTCCAGAATAAATGGGCAATTAGACCACTTAGAATGATAACTTTTATGTCTTTTGCCACTCCTTTTTTATTATCATATCATAATATTATTTTATTCAGAAATCTTTCTTAATTATTTCTGTGGAATATGGAAAAAGTTGGCTATTTTTTTATTCTTTTGATAATTTTATAAAAAAATTTCTTCTTTCTTCTAAATGTGTTATAACTCAAATTTTTTTTTTCATTTTTCTAATTTTTTTGTCAACTTTTTTAAAGATGAGTTCAAAAAGGGAAAGCCGTAAATATATATATTATATATAAAGTTAACTACATAAAAATAAAACTTTCCTCCTCAATTCTTACAATTTCATTTATTTCATTTAGAATTTAGATATTTATATAAGGATTCTAAATATATATATCCCTGAAAAAAACAAAATTGTTCCACGCACTCACTGATTATGTGAACCTGGTCCATAGATGTTTTTGCAAACAAAACAAGTTCAAGTCCAATTCGACATGAGCCTAGCCCATGTCAATTTGGCCACTCCAAATCAACATGAGCTTAACTCATGTTAATTTGGACACTCCAATTTGACATGAACCCTATGCTTTGATGATTCTAAATGAGATGGGTTTTATTTAGGAATCCTAATCACACTTAAATTGTACAAATCTCAGAACCCGATGAGGATTAACAAGGAGTGTTAGCCCTAATAGATACATTATAAATAGCAAGACAAAGAGAAAGCTAAGGGCAATGAGAGGATTAATTAAAACATAACAATTAAAGAAAATAAAGACAAAAAGACAAACAAAAAGCAAAAAGAAAATAGAGTGGTAGTAGCAATTGTCTTCAAATTGCTTCACTCAACCAAACTCAATTGATCCAGGCAAACATCTAAACGAGCTCGGTTCAATAAATTAAAATTGGTGGAGCCTCCAACGCAGGTATCATCTTCTCATTTTGTTTGAATTTCAATTAATTGTCTTTGTGTTACGAATTAGGCATACTTTAGACCTTGATTTTGGCCCTTAGCTAGTCCAGTCCCAATTATAGAAGACCTAAGTCATGATCGGTTCATTATTAATAACTTAAACTTACTTTAAGCTTTTAATTAGATTAGTCTAGTTTTATAAGGCCTAAAACAAGTTCGGTCCAACTTTTAATGCCCTGAAAGGATCTGATTTGAGGTTAAAACAGTTTTGGTTCGATATGGATTATGCCATATCGAATTAGGGTTGTCCAATTTGATATGGATTATCCATATCGAATTAGGTTGATTCTAATTTAATATGAAGGCCCGTATCGAATTAGATCAATTCTAATTCGATATGGAGCATGTCCATATCAAATTAAACTTGCTAATTCAATATGGTTTTTTGTCCATGTCCTATTAAACATGTTTTAATCCGATATGGTCACGGTTTTTCTCGAATTTAAAAGGCTTTAATTTGATAGCTTAAATTAGAAATCAGAATGAGGCTTGGTCACACGCTGGTTTTAGCCTAATTCACTCCTTATAAATACAGGATTAAAAGAATTAGGAGGAGGCAGCATGGATAAGAGGGAGAATTAGCAGCTTGAGTTATCAAAAGCAACCAACAACCGAAGCAAAAAAGACACAGAATACTAACCATCATCAACAATCATGAAGGCAGTGGACATTGCCTTCACTTTGCTCAACCATGATTTGATACTGGTGCAAGCATAAAATTTGGATCAATATAAAATAATAGAGCCAACAAACGGAGGTTGAAATTCCTTATTAAATTTGCTTTAAATTTACGGTAGTTCACTCATTATTGTTTCACTCATTGAATTGTCTTTAATTCGTTCCTTTATTTTTTTTATAAAACATCCAGTAGCCTATTTGAGAATCCAATAATTAGTTTATATTCACAGAACTGATTTTCATGCTAGCATATTAATTTACTTAATTTATATCCATAGTAAACCCTAATTTAATATCACAGTAGCTTGTTTAATCAAACTAGCATTAAGTTTTAATAATCTATTAAAACACTTAGTGGCAATTTTTTATTCTTTAAACAATGTCACTCTTCACAGTAGCTCATAAAATACAGTAGCAATGAAATTGTTGAAGTCTTGGATAGAAATCTTACTTTAAACATTAAACCATTAGATTATAGCTCTAATCCCAGTAGCCAACATTAAACTTTGTTTTTAACCAAAAACCCTAATTTTGTTTTTTAGAAACTCCAAAACCTCAAGAATAAAACCCTAATTTTCATATATAAACCCTAATTTAAAAATAAAACCCTAATTCAAGAATAAAACCATAATTTTCATATATAAACCCTAATTTAAAAATAAAACCCTAATTTTCATTCATAAATCCTAATCATGTAACATCCTTATACCCTATATACGTACAATACATACACCCAGTATATGTAAAATATGCATATATAGTATAAAAATATCACAGATTGGTTTAATAAAAAATTTTACTTATTAAATTTAAAATCTTAAATACTTTAAAATGTATATTTAAATATCAAATAAAATATTATTATAAATCATAGGTTCTAAAATAAGCATTTTTTATTAAAATCTCTGAAAAAAATTCGCCAGCGTTTTGTCTGTAATTTGGACATTCCTAAATTCAACAAAACCACAACCTGCATAAGATAACACTCCCAATAAATATCAAATCACCATTTCACCCATACTCCTCAATTCCTTCAAATTTCACAAAACATTTTTACATGTATATATGTTTATCCAAAAAATATATATAAAATCCATAATATAATATTTATCCAAAACGTCCTTTATAATTTACAATATATATACCAAAAAATAATATAATGTATTTAATTTCAAAATGTAATAAAAATATATACATGATGGCAGTCAGCACTGATTTCAAAGAAGCAGCCAAATCAACTCAAGCAAACTTAAAGCTAGACCCGACCTGGTCTAGACGAACTCTCCGGCTCTACTGGATCTCCCCTGTCACCTGCTCGATGAATTTCAATCGCGCTAAGCCAAAAGCCTAGCGATACAAACTTTGATAACAATAAAGTTCAAATGCAATGCCAATGCACAATGTTTATGGATATCATATCTCATATCATTTGATTATAACATATTTTTCAATTGTTTCACAATTCACATAAAAACAAATACAAGCATGGGCCCAAAGGATTTAATATGTTATTCAAATTTCAGAGTTACTATTTTAGTCCATATTGACACCTAGTGTCTAGCCCAAAGGCAAGTGACATCCAACGTCTAGCCCGAAGGCAAAATATAGTGATGCCCAGCATCTAGCCCAAAGGCAAGTAACGTCCAACGTCTAGCCTGAATGCAAATCAATAATTGCTCAAAAGCTAGTCCCGACGGTAAATAATGAGGATAACCTCATAGGCATACCGCCAAACATAAAACTCTGAAAATTGAATAACATACTAGGCATACAATTAATTCACATTTCTCATTATCAATCTCTTTCTCATTTTCTCAAATCAAGCTAGGCACACTGCCTCATTTTCTCATTTTTTTTCTCACATTTCTCATTTTTCTCATTTATAGCAATATCAATTCATCATATCTCATCATATTATCACATGGAATCACATTTTACCTTAAAACTCATCACCCAAATATTTTGTGTAATTTCACATAATTCACATTTTATGCACTTTAGCCATTACCAATGGCTTTTTAACAATTCTCTTAATGCATACACAACAAATGGCATTACCCAAATACTTTAGGTCATTTTCACATAATACACATATTTCACATTTTACACAATTTAGCCATTAATAAAGGCTTTTTACAATGCATTTAATATATATATGACATACACATGTCATAGCACATTATTCATACATGTTCTACGTATCAAGTAGCTTAACACATTTTTCAATCCAAAATGTGTTAAGCCCAATGTAATGCAAATATGCCCAATTCATCCAAAGTTTGTACTTACCTCTAAGTGCAACCAAAAATAAGCTCAAACACCACCTTTAACCTTCTCTTCCAACTTATCCTTCAACACTTGGATGGGGGCAAATAAACTCTCTTTAATGCCTATACTAAATATGATAATAAATAATCATTTAGTATCACATTCTAAGGCATTTCTAATCTTAAACCATAATTAAACATCATTCAAATAAAAATCCCAAAGTTAAGGCTAACCTCACTTTAACTTTGGAATACCAAAGTAGGCCATTCAATTTGGTATTTTAAATTTATTTATACTATTAAAAACATATTTTAATATATTTAAACTAATTACATTACAAAAATACAGACTTATGACCAGAATCCTAAAATGGCATAACCTTCCCCCATTTAAGGTTTTCCATTCCAACTTAATTTATTTATCATTTGAAGCTTAAATTTATCACTTTTATCACTAAAGAACATGCTTTAACCAATAAAATCAAATAATTCAACAACTTTGAAAAATCACTTTTCTAAAACCCTAAATCAACACTTTCATTCTCAAACTCCAATCAAACTCAACCAAGTCCAATATTTGACTTTAAAATACTTGTTTATACATCAAAATAACTCCTTTAGAATCAATTTGCACAATTAAAACTCATGAATTCAAAAGTCCAAAAGTTACATAACTCTAAATTCTCTCTCTTCACCAATCCTTACCCAAACTCAACTATTTCTTCAATCCAACCTTAAAATCATTACTAACTACCCAAAATAACTTTATTCATATCCAAATAGACAATTATAATATCCTACTTCAACAAATCAAAATTTACATATTCTTAATTTCATGGAAATTCAAAGAAAAAAAGTTAGAAAGCTTACTAATTTTCGTGGAAAACACCAAATCTTCAATTAAAACCTTGAGAATCTATCAATTTTTGGAAGATTGGATGAAGCAAAATCTTGTCTCTAAACCTCCATGGAATTCGGCCTTGAAGAAGGAAGAAGAAGAAGATGAACAAAGATATTAATTTCTCTTTCCTTCCACTCATTTATATCCATATATATTATTTAATTAATTAAAAATCCAAAAATTCATCTTCCATTTAAAATAATTTATTTTTGAATAATTTTAATTTTTCAATGTAACACTCTTATAACCCATATACGTACACCACATATACTCTCAATATGTAATATACGTATACCAGATACAAGGATGTTACAGTCTATTTGAAGCAAACCAATCTTTAAAATTTAACATTAAATCATTATTATAAATAGTAATAGATAAAACATTCCTTGTTAGAATACATAACCATATATCTTCATTACCTTAAAAGTTTATCCAAAATATTTATTTAATAAGCAGCGAAAAATACATACATATATATCAAAATCAATATTTACAAAAATATAGAGTTTATACATGCTTGGCAATTTGTCTCTGATCTTAAAGTCCAAAAATCGACACTTCACAAGGGATCATAATCCTAGACTCGACTCGGTCTAGCTGAACTCTCCGGCTCATCCGGATCTACCCTGTCACCTGCGTGATAAATCACAATCGCGCTAAGCCAATAGCTTAGTGGTACTAACCATGATAACAATATGATTCAATGTAATGCCAATGTCAAACTTTCAAGAATTATAAACAATACACAAGGATATCATATTTCATAACATTACATTTCATTATATTATTCAATTTTTTCATCATTCATGATTCACATTTAAAGCAAAGACAAGCATCGGCCCAAAAGAAACTAATATGCCATTCAAATTCCAAAGTTGCTGTTTTGGTTCAATAATCACATTTATCAAGCCCGTAGGCGAATCATTATCACAATGAGAAACATCTCATATGTAACATCCCAACTAGGCTTCAAGGACTAGGCCCAACCAAGCTTCAAGGGGAGCTTAGCATCAACCCAACTTGGCTTCAAGGACCAAGCCAAACTCAGCTTCAAGGGATTGTTACTTTTAGGCATGCCACCAATAACAAAACTCTGAAAATTGAATAACATACCAGGCACACAATTCTTTCATTCTTTCATTATCAATTCCATTCTCATTTTATCATAATCATCTAGGCACAATGCCTCAATATTTCATTTACATCATTATAGCCAACATCAATGGCTTCACATTTCATCATTTGAGTGTACATCACAACTTACATTGTTCATATATTTTGAATCCTCAACATATAATTCACATAATACAAATCATTGCACCATTTTCATATATCAACAATATAATAGGTAACCTAACACATTTTCCAACCAAATGTGTTAAGTCCCAAAATCATGTAAATGTATGCAGTCATGTAGGGTTTGTACTTGCCTCAAGAGCAACTCACACCAATACCAAACTCCTCTTCCAAGATTCTTTCAATCCTTAGAATAGGGCAACTCAAATCTCTTCAAAACCTAATCCAAAGGTGATTATACATAAGAAATAAGAATAAGAGCTAACTAGGGAAAACTCTACACATGACACGCTCAACAACACGAGCATGTCCCTGATCGTGCCCTAAACCCACAACACAGAAGCTTTGACACGCTCAGTGACATGGACATGTCATTGCACATGTCAATCCTCCTCCAACACAGAAACTATGACACGCTCACTGACATGGGCGTGTCACTGGATGTGTCAATCCTCCAACAACACAGTAGCTACGACACGCTCAGTGACATGGGCGTGTCAATCTCCCAACAACACAAAAGCTGTGACACGCTCAGTGCCATGGGCGTGTCACTCATACTGAAAACAGAATTAATGACATGCCCAAGGACATGGCCGTGTTCATGGGCGTGTCAGGCCCAAAACCTGAAATCGACACCAACAATGCCACATCCAACAAACCTATTTCTTTCACCCTTTTCCACTCCAAACAAACTTAACCAAAACCATCAATATACCGTAATAAACTTGAATAATATCAAAACCACTCAATTTCATGCATCAAACACAAATCATAATCATACTTCACAACTCAAGGTCACAACTCCCACAACTCTTATCTCTATCACCAAACTTAACCCTTTCTCTTCAATCCAACCTCAAAATCAAAGTTAACAAAATAACACAATCCTCAAACATACCAAAATCAATCATACACACAATTACACCAACCATTCACTAAGCTCAAAAACACAAACTCCATCAAACAATCCAACAAACTCAAAAGAATACAAAGAAACAAGTTGGAAACTTACCAAAAGTGAAGAACATCTTGAGAACTCCAACTTGATCTCTTGAAACACCCATTAATCTTGAGTTTGGAAGCAACAAAATCCCTTATTCCCTTTAGCTATGGTGATGGCCGGCTAACCCAAAAGAAGAAAGAAGAAGATGATAGAAAAGCAAAGTCAAACAACTCTCACCTCTTAAACCACACAAACTCTCTTTCAATATCAACCAAGTATTAATATATTAAAATAATACAAATATCATCTTCCACTTAATTTTATTTCTATCTTAAATAATTAATTACCCTATTTGACCATCAACAAAATTGACTTGCATATGTTGTATATATCTTCATATATACAACATATACACACTTTCCTTTCTTATCTTTCCACTTAATCATATAAACATTTTGCATTTAATTCCATTTTCAACACTTAACATTCAAACTTTTTGGGGTATCATTTGGGATATTACATTCAAAGTTTATTTATAAAAATGCCATTGGAATTTGATTTTGACTTTTAAAAAGTGTTGACTTTATATATAATGTATATTTTGCATATATATCACATATACATTTCACTTTTTCATTTAAAAACCTCCCATTTTTCATTTAAAACCATTTATTTAATTTATCCAATTATTTTATAATTTATTTTATTTAATTTTCAAAAATTTAAAATTTTAAAAATTTTGGGATATTACAATTCTCTCCCCCTAAAAATAAATTTAATCCTCAAAATTATCTGCTCTCAAATCTGGAACAATTGAGGATATTGACTCCACATCATCTGCTCACTCTCTCATGTCGCCTCCTCAGTGGCATGATTCCTCTAAAGGACTTTCATAAGTGGCACCTTCTTATTCCTCAATTCCTTCACTTCTCTTGCTAAGATCACCACTGGTTCTTCCTTGTAAGTCAGGTCCAGACTCAGCTCAATGTACTTCACTGACAAGATACTAGATGGGTCTGACTTGTATCTTCGCAGCATAGAGACGTGGAAGACATTATGAATTCGATTCAATTCAGGTGGCAAAGCCAGTCTATAAGCCATTGGACCAACTTTCTACAACACCTCATAGGATCCTATGAAATGAGGACTCAACTTTCCTTTGCGGCCGAATCTCAAAATCTTCTTCCAAGGAGACACCTTCAGGAACACTCTATCTCACACACTGAACTCTATATCTCTTCTCTTCAAGTCTGAATAGAATTTCTATCGGTCCGAAGCTGCTTTCAGAAGACCCCAAATCACATTAACTTTCTCTTCTATTTTCTTAATCAAATCGGGACCTACCAATTTATCTTCTCCAACCTTATCATTGGATTGGATTTGGGTTTGGGTGCTCGACCCAAGACTGGATTTTGGGTTCTCGACCTAAGACTGAATTAGGGTGCTCAACCCAAAACTGGATTAGGGTGCTTGACTCGAGACTAGATTTTAGGTTCTTGACCCAAGATTGAATTTGGGTTCTCGATCCTAAACTAAATTTTGGGTTCTCGACCCTAAACTGGATTTGGGTTCACGACTTGATACTGAATCTTGGGTTCTCGTCCCGATACTGAATTTTGGATTCTCGACTAGAGACTGGATTTGATTTAGGTACTCGACCCGTGACTTAAGCTCTTATAGCTTGATCATCCCTATGCCGTTTGAGAATTTTGGCTTTCTTCTAGCCATTTAGTTCCATTCTTTAATGGATTATGCTGACCTCTTGCCATCTAAAAGTTCTGACTTTCTTTTAGTGATTTGTTGCATTCTTTAATGGATTGTGCTAACCTTTTGTCAGTTGAGAATTTTTGTCTTTCTATCACTGGATGTTTCATTCTTTAATGGATTATGAGCCTTTACCCTTCAAAAATGGATCTTTATCCTTTGGAGATTGGGTATTTACCCTTCAAAAATGGATCTTTATCCTTTGGAGATTTGGGTCTTTACCCTTCATGATGGATCTTTATCTGTTAGAGATTAGGTCTTTAGCCTTCAAGATGGATCTTTATCCTTTGGAGATTGGATCTTTATTCTTCAAGATGGATCTTTATCCTTTGGAATTGGGTCTTTACCCTGTAAAATGAATCTTCATCCTTAGACATTACCCTGTATTGTCTTCAGCTTTTCTAGCTGGACTGATCATTTGTCTTTTGTATCTTAATTCTTTTAGGGTTCTTACTTTCTTCTTATGTTCTTCCTTTTGCAAAAAATTTAGCTATTTTTTAGCTAGCTCTCATATCCTTTCTTTGCCCCTGTGTGGAAAAATATTAAAAGTGAGTCTGAAAATATTTTATACACGCATATAATCAAGAATTGAAAAGAGAAAGTTTTGCCCCCTGTGTAGGCTCAAACCAATGATTTTGTTTTCATGCAGGCTTTGATCGAGTATATATAAATATGATTTTGGTTTCTTATACAAGCATGCATCTTCATTTCTGCAAAGTGACTGGATCTTTCTCAAGCAATGTGCCTTCTATGCCCCTTGATTCCATATCTGCTTTTGATTGTTTACTTCATAGGATGTTTGTTGTTCACTTTGACAAAGAATAGACAATGCAGTATGATATGCTCATGTATGCATGATATGCATGAATAATACTTACAGTGGTTCTATTGACTCATAGACTGAGGTGACTAGCTGAAATGCCTCCATGGATTCCTTCCAAATGCTCATTCAAGTTTCACATTGAAATGGTAGAAGACTTTATATTTATAGCTTTCAAGATGTTGAAAACATGAGTGGTGGGGCCCAAGCAGCATAGTTAAAGACACAAGAAACATCCATTTCAACACATTTTCTTCATGACCTTGCAAGCGATCCTTTCATTAGCCTACTTTTGCCTAATATGTCCCTTTGAGGTTTGACAGTTCAACACACTTCCTTTAACTTGAAGGTTTATAAAATATATTTTTAAAATTTTTTATATTATTATTTTTTTAAAATCAAATGTTGGTTTTGTCAAATCAGTGTCATTATAGATCAGGACTCGATTTTCCCAAATTAACACATCTATAATATCATAACCCTAGTTACCGTATTAAACTTAGGAACCATTTCCATTTAAGCATGAGCTGTTGCACTTTATATAGGCACATATATATTGCTCGGCTAAAGGTCTCATTTGAGTTTAAATATTATCTATCTCATATACATGCTTATTCAATCAATCTCCACTAATAAACTCTGCCTATCAAGAGAGATTAATAGGTCTTTAATAGGCTTGAAATGGGGTCTATAAGGGACATGGGTTAAATGAAGGCTATTTTCAAATTGGAGCCAATGTGACACTATGAAACCTTCACACTATAAACTTCTTGTTGGAACCTTAGACAGTTGGAGGTTCCATTTTCACCTTATGGGTAGCATTTCCTTATAACTTCATGAAAAATACAATGATTGAATGTCTTTCCATTTTCTTGGCAAAATTCTTGATTTTTTCCTTTTGTAAAAACTCAGGACCATTATTCTGTCATTTTTCCCTTTGGAATATCAAGTCTAAGACTTTCAAGGTTGTGGACTTGAAACTGTGATAAGATGATCATTCTCTTATTGAGTCTTTGGCTGTGGTGGACCAAATCAAGTCAATTTATCATCATAAGCTAAGTGGAAGTCTTTTATTGCTTCAAGTAAAAGGAACTCTTTTTAGCTTTCTAAACTGCTCTTGTAGGGTTTTATTTTCTTTTGTTTCTTTTTATTTTATTTTCTCTTTTTCTTTTTTTTTTGTCTTTTTTTGCTTTGTTTTTATTTGTTTTTTCTTCTTTTTGTTTTTCTAGCTCCAATAGAGTTGTCTTATTTGCACAATTCTGTGCTTCTGACTATGAATGAGTGAATTAAAGTGAGTCCGCTTCAGTGAGGATGGACCTTTCGGTGTCTTGATAGATTTGAGATATTAAGCCCAATTCAAGTAAACTTCAATTATCTTTGTCATCTTGACTATACATCCTCTTCTTTGATCTTCTTTAGTCCTTGGTACCTTAGTGATTATCAAACTTGCCATAAGTATCACAACAGCTCATGGTAGGTTGTTTGGGTTTACAAGCCAATAAAAGCCAGCTAAAATCTCATGAAGGTTCAAAGGGATGACTGGGGATTGATATTAATAGAGTGGATACTAGTTATTGGATAACCAAACAATACCTAGATCATTTCTCCCTTAAATAAGCAAAGTTCAATTTCGCCTCGAAAGTTCATCAAAGCATGTTCTAAGATTGATTGGACCTAGACAAAGGTAATTATGCAAGAGCCCTCTCTAAGTAAGCATACACAGCTCAATGCTATAGAATAATTCTCTTGCCTAGTAAACTCATTCGGATCATGATGCATAGATATACTAATTTATGAATATCAAGGTAGACTCATCATCGATTGAACACAAAAATGAACAAAGACCAACAAAAAATTGATAAAAGTAATTTATTCAAACAATATAAATTTGAAAAACATAATTGTTCTAGAAAATGTCAAAGAAAGAAAACAAAACATATATCTAAATAAGCTAAGGAAGGTTTTATTGAGTTGGAGTCGAACAATGCATCATATACTTGGACATGTCAGGGGCAATGATCATCACCTCCTCATCCATAATTCCTCCATCCACATCATCAAAAGATGACAGGATAGAACTCTCCATGAATCCTCCTTCTATCATGAAGGTCGCTGGCGGTGGCACTCTTCCAAATTCAGGAAAATGATTGCTTTTGGCGTTGGGCTTGTTAGGTTCAGGCAAATTTCCACTGTCGATCAAATTTTGGATCTCATGTTTGAGTCGCAAGCATTTTTCTATCTCATGTCCTTGTGTCTGATGAAATTGGCAAAATGCTTTAATATCAAATTTTAGGGGTAAAGGATTCGGCAAAGGTTGAGGGGCCAATGGCTGTAACAATCCCTTTTTATATAGCTTGTTGAAAACCCAAGACAAATGTTTTCCTAGATCTGAAAACTATCTTTTATTTTCTTGACTAGTTGTTGCATTGACATCTACAACCTTTTGTGCATTCTGATCACCAGCTTGGAAATTTCCCTTTTCATTTCTTCTCCCACAAAAATGGTTCTTCTCCCTTTCCCATTTTTCAATTTGCAAGACGGCTTGGATAAGATCATTGAAACCCCTAATAAGGGTATGGGATAGTCTCTCATGGATGTTGGTAAGACAGCTCTCACTATTATTTTAATCTGGTCAGACTCATCAAGCCTTTTTTTTAGAAGAGCAACTTTACTTCTCCACCTCTTTACATAGTCAATAAAATTCTCATTCTGCTTCTGTCTGATTAAATCTACCTCCATTAGGGTAACTTCTAATTCCATATTATACCTATATTGCTGAATAAAAGCTTTGTACAGTAGATCTCAATCTTTTTGGGTGTTCCCCTCTAAGGTATTAAATCAGTTTTGCACAATTGGATCCAAAGAAAGCATGAAGTACCTTAGAGTTTGAGCCTCAGTAGCTCAAGCAGACTACATGGCAGTGATGTATTGCTTAACATGCAAGTGTGGATTTCCTATGCCATTGTACTTAGCAAAAATAGGTATTTTGAATTTCTACGAGACCTCCTCATCTTGTTTAAACAATTTGTCCACCTCCAACATTTCTTCAGTTTTTAACTTCTTCTCAAATTTCTTCTCTAATTCCATACTCATCTTCTTCACATTAGAAGTCTCAGTCTTTTCAACAGTTGATTTCTCCATAATCTTTGGCTCCTTCTTCTTATCTTGAGGATCTTGAAAGTGCTGAGCCCAGTATTCATCATCATCCATAATCATCTTGTCATCATCAAAGGCTACTTCACCAACCTTAGCCTTTCCCTTGTCTTTCTTGGTACTACCAGATGCTTCAGCAGTATTTCCAAATATTGCAGCCATTTGGCTTCTCATGGTCTCAACCAGGACTCCCTTTAGCTCTTCCATTTTAGTGTTAACTACATTGTCTATCATCTTCTGAATCTGTTCAGGTTTCATTGCTCTTGGTGAGAAGCTAACTGAATCATTGCTTGATTTTACATTGGTAGTGTAGGTTGGGTTGTCGTAGCCTCTTGAACTGCTGTACTCCAGGGCTGTGAGCTAGAAAGGATCAATGACATGGAATATGTATGCATGTATGCATGGATGCACAAGTAACAAATAAACAAACTTAATATAATGGGATTTTTGCCCCCACTCCTGGTAGAATGGTTCTAGTGAGTTCGGCACTGTTAGGATAAGGGCCTTAGAGAACACGGGTCTAAACCCAAAGAAAATGGAGTCACCACCCAGACGAATGGAAAAAAAAAGAAAGGGGTGGATGACTTGACTCCTAAGGAATCCCTAACCCCCTATTGGGTTTGGAAAGTTGAGTACGCATGAGGAAGGTGAGAAGTGGCCCAATACCCCCATAACGCTTGGTTCATTGGAACCGACCTCCTTTTTAGGTCTAAATATTATTAAATTCTTAAGTATTATAATATTATCCATACTACATGCAATGGAAAGGAATAAGCATTCATCATATTATTGAAATAAATCAAATAAAATGGGCACCCATCCAAGGATGAAAACATGCCCTTACATTGTCCAAAAATAAAGTAAAATAAACAAATTAGGAAACCCACCATAGGTGAAAACATGTCCTTTACAATTGTCCCAAAGTCTAAATAAAATAAAATAAAAGAAAATCAAATAAACAAGGCACCCACAAAGTGGAAATATGACTTTTACAACTTCAAAATCCAACCAATTAATAAATATTAACATAGTTCAATTATTCATAATAAAATATATAATCCAAGCATATAGTTTAATCATCACAAAAATAAATAATAAATTAGAGTTTGATAAAAGGAAATTAATGTTTAATCATAAAGAAGTACAATCCACAAATAAATATTGACCCCATTGATGAGGGGCCGTGTATGGCAAGCAGTGCCCCCAAAAGTAGACGGTTTACACAATTTGGTTTTGTTGGCGAATTAGGGTTTCTATCTAAATTAGAGTTTTTTACTTATACAAATTAGGGAAATAAGGGTTTGGATTAAGGTTTAGATTAAGGTTTGGAAGTTAGATTTTGGGAAACATATTAAGTTTGGGATTAATGTTTTAGAATTTAGGTTATTGGATTAGAGATTAGGTTTACAGAATAGGTTTGAGAAATTGGTTTTAGGGTTTAGGAAATTTGCTTTAGGGTTTACAGAATAGGTTACGGTTTTAAGGATTGCTAGGATTTGGGGTTTACATAATAAGTTAGGTTTTAAGGATTTCTGGGATCTGGGCTTAGGTTTTACATATTATGGTTTTAGTTTTATAAAATATGTACTTGAGTATTAACAATGAAGCTACTGGATAAAATAATTTAATAAACCAACTTCTGTGATATTATCTTAAATGTTGATTTACAAATATTGAATAAACAAATGGTATTAGAAAGCTAAACTTGCATTTGAAGGCTCCACCAAGGTTGAATGTATTGATCCCAACATTTAAATTGCCTGCACCAATTCAATTTTTGGCTGGAGACTGCCTCGCTTATTGAATTACTGTGTATGTGTTACTACTAATCTGTGCTAATTCTTGTTGTTGATAATTGTTAATTGTTAATTCTTAATTATTGTTGTTTTTGTTAAATCGTGCTAATTGGTGATTCCATTCTTCACAATTCTTGCTACCTGTTTCAACTTTAAACATCAGTATTTATAGGCATAATTAGGTTTAAAGTAAAATCCTAAAACTTAATCCAATAGCCTAAACAAAGTCCATGTTAATTAAGGAATTAATAAACCATATTAGAGCAGAATTAAGGGTCCATGGTGGAGTGGGACACTCCAATCTGCCATGAACCAAAGACCATGGCGGATTGGGACTTCCTAATCTACCATGGACCATGGTTCATTGTAGATTGGGAGCCAATCTGCCATAGACCAAAGGTCATGGCCGATTGGACTCCCAATCCACCATGGACCAAAGGTCATGGCAGATTGGGGACTCCCAATCCGCCATGGACGTTGGTCCATGACTCATTGGTGTCCCAATTCGTCATAGTTTTTATATTTGGATCCGGTCCGCCTCATTTTTGTATTTTAAAATATAATCAAACCTGTTTTAATTTTTAAAAAAGAAATAGGATTTGATTTAGGATCTTTTAAAATTGAACCACCATATTTTAGGCATTTAAAAATTGGACCGACTTATTAAAAGCCATAAACTTAGTTTATGCCTTTTAAAATTGGGCCAAATTTAGCTTAGCCTTCTTTAATTAAGATCGAACTGGTTTAGGGCCAAAATCAAGGGTCTACAAATAGAAAGTTGTTAATCATGATTTTGTGGTCTTTGTTGTATAATAGAAACCAACTAGTTTGTAAACTATAGACATCAAATCTGGAACCCCATTGTACAAAGAGCCCATGAATAAAATAAGCCTTATGCAAAAAGAGAGCAACTTAGAGCAGAAATCGCCCAATAATGATAATGGAAGACTAGCCATTAGTAGTGGCAATTCTATCATTCCTTCCTACTGACAGGCATAATCATGCCACTCCATTAAATGATTACTATGCCTGCCAGTCAACTATGAGACGATGCTTAGGAAACTAACTTACTTGACAATATGTGATTCATTCTAAAGAAAGGATATGGAATATGTGTATCTGGAAATGAGGATTGCCTATCTGCTGCCTTATCCTAATAGGAGGATGGCTTTGTCAAATAAAATGAAGAGGCATGTTTCCTCTCTTGCCTATAAAAAGGAGAGAGAAAGAGAAAAGAAGCGGATGAAAAAATGAAGGGTCAAAACTCTACTGTAACAGAATTTGAGTTAGTTACTGAGTAAGTAATTGAGTTTTGAAAGCATTAGAAAGGAGAGAAAAGGCAACCAATCATCGACATCTCGAAATATAATGCAATTGGAACAAAAGATCCTCTATTAGACCTCCTTACGCAACTTTTATTTCTAAAGTTGAAGGAATTAACAATGAAGGCTTTATATTTCTAATCTCTCATCTTCCTTCTATATGATATATTATTAGTATCATTATTTGAGGCTTATATCAACATTAAACTGAATAATGGAACAAACATAATTTGTGCAATGCCTAAAAATGAACCAATAAAATGGATGACTAGGAACCATTGCTTGTGTAAAGATGTAACCATTGGAGGTAATCTTGATTAAAAATAAAAATAATGGCGTAATGATTGGGGATTGAGTGGACTGGCGCGGATGACGTCTTCATCACTCCCTCTGATGACCCTACCAGATGGAGTGGTGCCCACGCTCATCCCATCATAGCCACTATTGCTGGCAGATGTCAAAAACATATAAATTTATACATGGAGTGTTAATGACCGAGATAATGGCAACGGTGTTGTTAACACTGGTGGACTTGCCACTCCTTCTAGTCTGATCGACACACTAAGCCCCTTTAATCCTACAATATTATGGTAATGACCTTATTACTTTCTCATTTTCAAAATATTTGATGACTTTGAATGGCTGGATGTTTGGATATTTGTTATATCTTTTATGGATGTTACTGTCATCATGATTTTCATGCATAACCATAGCATTGTATATCCATAATTCTCGGTGTAATCTATAATTAATGTAATAGGATTTTCTCTTTTGTAATTTTCCTTTTCATAAATTGATTATGGTAGGAAGAGCTTCATGTAATTTTTCTTTAGACAATTTGTAGTGGGAGTTTTTTTGTATCTTGATGTAATTATTTCTATAAAAGCCTATATCCACTATGTAGTGGTTCATTTTTACCATGCACAAATTTTCAGCATTGGCATAAGCATAAGCATACATGATAAAATGAATTTCCTTATTTTAATCTCATGATGTGTTGTATAAAATTGGGTAATAAGTCAATAATTAAAAGTGCATGTCACTAGAACAATAGAGAAGTCTAGTTCCAATGAACAAAACTTATTGGGTCACTAGAGCCATTTTTCTATCTTTCTTGTATGTACCCAACTTTCCAAACCCAATAGGGGTTGGGGATTACTTGTCTAAGGATATTCATCCCCTTCTTTCCTGACCTTTCAAGTGATGACTCCTTTTCTCTGGGACTAGGCTTATCATTTCCCAAGGGCTCAATTGTAACAGTGTCATAGTTGTAAAGTTTGAAGCCATACCCTTAGCTCACAGTGGCAACTCCACTGGAGACAAAGAGAAGTTAACTCCTTGCTTCGAGCAATATTTCACCTTTAATTATTGGGGTATTATTGACTTGCATTAGTAGATTGCATTTGGTTATGTGTGTTAGGATGCCCTATTTACCCGTGTCTCAAAGCTGAAAAGGAGACTATACTTTCATTCAAGGTATGGTGAACAATCCCTGTGTGTCTACTCATACGCCTCGTAACTTTGGGTATATTTTGCTATAGAAGCCTTTTGACTTTACCCTGTGAGACTCAAACCTCATGTAGTATTCATAGCAGTTTCCTCTAGGACTACCTAGTGAGTTGTTTGAGAAGTGTGAACATTTACTTCAAATATATTCCTTACTTATATCTTCATCTTCTAAAAGGAAATAGGAATTTTGAATTTCTTGATATATGAACTAATTTTGGGTTGAATTTTAGTTAGAATATCATAATCACTCCCCTTGTTTGTAATATACCCTAAACTCTTATCGAAATGCATGGATAAATTACCTTATTTATGGGAAAATCTAAATCTGCCACAATAAGAGTAGTATGGTACTATAACAAGTGTCTAGGACTCAGAGAGATGTCAATGGAATGGCTCCGAATGACCTATTTCATAACTTAAAATACCTAGGACAAGAGATTCACCAATGTACTGATGGAGTTATATGGTCAGAAGGATCGATGTGATAATGTGCAAAGTACAAAATGACATGCCACATGACTTTTTCATGCCATTGCATGCATCTCATTTTATGCATGGACTTGCAAACCTAGAGCTTTCTCAAGTAGCTGGATACTATAGTGAAGGAGACAAATCTTCAAATGGAGCCTCAGTAGGAACCATGGACAATGAATGGACCAAGAGAATAATCAAAGAAGTTGTAGCCGTTGAAATGATGGATATGAGACAACATATGGAGAACATGTTGAGACAATTTGAGACGATCTTGAGTAAATATACTGAAGGAGAGTCATCAGCTAGTGTAGTCAAAAAAGAAAGGGAAAAAGAGGATGGAAGAACATAAGGAACCATCCTTTGATGATTTAGAGGACTATTTAAAGAAAAAGCAAAGTTTAGCTAAAAGAAACCTTCACAATATACTCTCAAAAAGGCTCTGCGAGAGAGAATGGAAGTACTGGAAAAGAATATTCAGCCTGAGTCTTTTTTTAATAAGGTTAAGGAGATCAAAAGGCTTTGTAACATAGAGGAGAATTTGCCTTCCAAATTCAAAATATAGGATCTCTCAAAGTTTAACAAAACTAGGGATCCTTATGCTCATGCTTATAGATATGTGGCTGCCATAAAAATAGCAAAAGCTACTCCAGAAGATATGCATTAATTCTACATGTTTTCCTCGAAAGGAAATACAGAATCCCGATATTGGTCACTAAAGGAAAGTGAAAAGTTAGACTGGTACACTTTGTAGTATGGCTAACAATACTAAATTGAAAACATCATTAATGGAGTTGGAGTCGGTAAGATAGAAGAGAGATGAAGGGTTTGCATAATACTTAAAGAGATGGAGGGGGTTATTGCTACAATAAAGAATTGTCCCATTGAGAGAGATCAGATCAGGATGATTGTCAGAGGATTTAGTGCAAGCCTAAAAAAGAGGTTGAATGGCATGTTAATTAGGAACTTTATTTGCCTATATGAAGCAAGGTTGCACTCAGAGGAGGTTAAAAGGGAGGAATCCCAAGCATATGTAAGGGAAGATGGGAGAGCCATTCAATAGTTAAGGACAACCTTAAAGATAGTTGAGGTAAATGTAATGGAAGAAGGACACCAAATTTAAGTCAATGCTTTAAGAAATAGGCAGTTCAGTGAATTTCCTAAACCCTTATCCAAAGTCCTAGAAAAGCTTAAAGAAAATGGTTTAGTCTAATAACTTCAACTAAACCCATTACCTCACCGCTACCAACCAACTTTAACACTAAACCTTTTCTCACTTCCATCAAACTTGTGGCTATGACACCAACTGTTGTATCCATTTGAAGCATGAAATATAATACCTCATTGATAGAGGAAAATACCTAAACTTAACAAACTTAGCACCAAAAATAAACTCATTGCCCATATATAATAATACACTACCCCAGCCACATATATGATTGACTCTGGTATGAGTAAGGCATTTGTGATGACTTCATTTTGGGACATGTTAGATGAAGAGAAGACTCCAAATCCAACAAATCATGGGTTTATCATGATAGTGAAAGACTTATGGGACCCATCTTCATATGAGATGAGGAAGAGGAGAACAATGAGAGAAAGGAGGATGAGTTAGGAGTTCACCAATGTGAGAGGAACCAAGCCTTTTGGGATGAACTTTCCCAAGCCAAACTTTATGAGCCACGAGTCAATAATTTCACTAGGTCCAGGAAATACTATATTGCAAAACCCTTATAGGCGGGGAGTAGGGGACAAAGGAAAAGAGGAGGTAGGGTAGTCTTCCAACATTATAGGAGAGTGGAGAGATGGATAGGGGGACTATGATAAGATGGACACTTAGGCCAAAGTAGTAGAAGAATAGATGAAGAGATCATAAGTTAAGATGACCATTTAGGACTTATTAGTATAGTCTAAGAAACACAGAGAAGCCTTAGCTCGGGCCTTGGCAAAGATGCCCATTGACCCTCACATCGGTTAGAAGGCTAGAAAATTACATGAAAGGGGAGACATAAAAGGTTGATTCATCATTCCCAAAAGAAAAAAAAATCACTTTTTATGATAGAGAGATGCTAGTGGAAGTGCGAGATAATAATGATCCCTTGTTTATCAGAGTTAGACTATTTGATAAAGCTACATCATGTACTATGGTATTGCCATCAATATGTGCCCTCTTGGAGTGCTCCCAAAGTTAGGTTGAGCAAGAAGGATCTGCAAGAGACAAATTTAACCATCCTAGCATATGAAAACACCAAAAGAAAGGCAATAGGGACACTCAAGGTGTTGGTCATGATAGGTGATATCAATTCCATGGTGGAATTTACTGTATTAAACATCATAATCACTTTCTCCCTGCTGCTTGGGCGCCCCTAGCTCCATGAGTTAAGAGGAGTTCCTTTCACCCTACACCAAAGAATTAAAATCCCATGGGAAGATAGGTTAGTCACCATAGAGGCAGCTTAGTTTGAGGTGGTAAAATGCTTTGATCATGACACAACCGTTGGTTCCAAGCCTTACCACTATAGCATCTCCTATCATGAAAGAGCCAAATGAAGATGAATGGTATGTTGGCGATATTTCCTTGGAGTTAATGGAAAAACTTAACTATACTCAAGGCAAGGGATTAGGAAGAAATGGATAACGAAGGCCTCAACATATAGATCTACCTACTTAAAAGACAAGAAACGGGCTAGAGTACAAGGAAGAGAAAGAAACTATAACATATATAATAGAGTGAAGGATGCTCACATGGAGGGACCGTTAGAAAAGTGTTTGTGGGATTTTAAAAGGGAAAAGGCCCTTTTTGTGGTGAACCTGAGCCTATGGAGGTGGATGGAGAAACACTCCCAGGATTCAAGATATTTATAGATGCGGTTATAGAATCAAGATGATAAAGATGAAAGAAGATGAAGAATTAGTGTAATATCCCAAAATGTGCCCTAGAAGTTTTGGGTATAATTGTTGTTTTAATTGGATTTAACGTATATGTGTATTTGAAAAGAAAAAGGAAGTGAAGGGAGAGTGTATATGTTGTATATATAGCAATATATACAACATATACAAGTCAAGTTAGTGGAGGTCAAAGATGATCAGTTAATGATTTTAATTAATTAAGTTAATTAATGGAAATGGAAAATTAAGTGAGTGGAATGAGATATTTGGAATATTTTAATATGAAAGCTTGGAGGAGAGGATTTTGAGGAGAGACTGGTTGAGATTTGACTTTGTTTCTTTTTTCCTTCTTTCTTCTTCGTGGACCACTTGCTCCCATTTTCCTTTCTTTCCTTTTTTCTCTTCTTTTGGCCGGCTAGCAAAGAATCAAGAGAGAAAGAGGGAGATTTGATCTTCTAAACTCAAGATCTAAGGAAGTTTTCAAGTGATCAAGTTGGAAATTTAAGAGTTTCTTCATCCTTGGTAAGTTTCCTCTTGATTCCTTGATTTTCTTTTAAGATGTGTTTGAGTTTATTGGTTGATTGTTGATGGTATGTGATTATGTTTGATTAAGATGTGTTTAAGAGTGTTTGGTTCAAGTGATTTTGGATTTTGGGGTTGGATTAAAGGAAAGAGTAAGTTGTTGGAAGTGAAAGTATTGTGGTTGTGTTTTGGGTTTGTGGTGATGATTTTGATTTGTGTTGGATGTATGTTTTTAGTTGTTTTGGTGTTTTTGCAAGTTTGTTATGGTTCTTGGGTATGTTGAGCTAAGTTTGTTTGAAGTGGATTTTGGTGAAAGGAAGTGATTCGCTGGTTGTGTTGTTGATGTTGCCGGAATCTGGATTTTTGGCCTGACACGCCCATAAGCACGGCCAAGTCTTTGGGCGTGTCGATGGTTCTGTGTTCTTGGATGGGTGACACGAGCAGTGACACGCCCATGTCACTGAGTGTGTCACTGTTTCTGTGTAGTTGTAGTATTGACACGTCCAGTGACACGCCCATGTCACTGAGCGTGTCATAGCTACTGTGTTGGTGAGGAATTGACACGGCCATGAACACGCCCATGTTGTTGGACATGTCAATGTTTCTGTGAGACAGAATGTATTACACGTTCAGTGACACGCCCTTGGTTCTGAGCTTGTCAAAGCTTCTGTGTTGTGAGTTTAGGGCATGGTCAGGGACACGCCCGTGTTGTTGAGCGTGTCATGTTTAGGGTTTGCCCTAGTTGGTTCTTAGTCTTATTATCTCATGTGTATCTCTAATTGAGTATGTATTATCACCTTTGATTTAGGTATTGAAGAGATTGAATTGTCCTAACCTAGGTGGTGAAGAATTCTTGAAAGAGAAAGGTTGTAGATTGCTGTGAGTTGTTCCTAAGGTAAGTACAAACTACATTGTTGCATACACTCACATGATTTGATACTTAACATATTTGATTATACATATGCTAAGCAATTGATTACAGGGTTAAAACATTTGATGAAATATGAAAGGTATGTTAATGCAATTGGTTGTGTATACTTGAATGATCAATTGATTTAATGTAATTTGAGATATAATGAGATATAAAACCAATGTGATTGGCTATGATGATGGTGTTAATGCAATTGATATTGTATATTATCTTGATGAGATATGAAGCCATGGTTGTTGGCTATAATGATGCTAATGAGATGATTGAGGCATGGTTGCCTATTTTGATTATAAGATATGAAGCCATTGTTGTTGGCTATAATGATGAGAAATGAATTGAGAAAGAAATGTATAAAGATATAAATGAAAAGATTATGTGTCTAATGTGTTATTCAACCTTCAGAGTTCTGGGTTTGGCGGCATGCCTATAAAGTACTGGATAGGTGAAAAGACCGGGTCGTAAGCCGATTCCAGTTAATAAATGTGAAATGTGAATTATAGTAATAGTCTTGCCGGGTTGAGGATCTCCTTGGTTTATCCGGGTTGAGGTCCAAGAGACTGGGTCTGTTACAGGTAACAGTCTTGCCGGGTTGAAGATCTCCTCGAGTTTAGCTGATTGAGGTCCAAGAGACTGGGTCTGTTACCCTATCCATGGATAGAGAGATATATATATATAAATTGCCTACGGGCTTGATGATTGTGATTATAGACCAAAGCAGTGACTCTGAACTTTGAATAACATATTAGTGTCTTGTGGGCCCATGTTTGTCTTTGTTTTCAATGTGATGTATGAATGATGAAATAAATGAATAATGAGATTCTTTTGAATTGTTTATATGTTTGAGATTATGACATTTGCATTTCATTAAAGTATAATATTAGTATAGTTTGTACCACTAAGCCGTTGGCTTAGCGCGATTGTGGTTCATCGTGCAGGTGACAGAGAAGAACCAGAGAGTTCCTCTAGACCGAGTAGAGTCTAGATTTTGAGGCATTGATAGTGGAGCTTAAAGATCAAAGACATACTGCCAAACATGTATATATTTTATGTTTTGTAAAACTTGAGTTTTGATGTATAAGTATTTGTAAATAATTATTATATTTTCCGCTGCTTTTAAATAAACATTTTTATCTTTTGTCTTTTATAGTTTCTTTTAAATGATTTAAATTTGTTCATATTTTTGTAAAGGAATGGGTCGTTTGTTTTGTAAACCGTGGCATTTTCTATATTCAGTATACGTATATTACGATCATATTAGCATGCTGTATACGTATACGGGGTATAGGGGTGTTACAATTATTTTGGTATCAGAGCCTAGGTTTGAGATTCTCAACCTAGGTCAATTGTAAGAAAAAGGAAATTTTGAGTTTTAAAATTAAGTAAGATACATGTTATGGTATTGGCAGTCTTTGATCTTTAATGGAGTATATTCTGCTGTGTTTGCAGATATAGGTTGTAATAGAGTCTCAGTCACGACAGTCTGTAGAGGGTAGTGCCGAGAGTGTAGCTCTTGAAGAGGGTAGAGAGGGAGCTAGAGTTGAGAGAGTTAATGAGGCACCTGCTCCTGTGCCAGGGAGATCAGCTGCTGATGATGTACTGCCGGGTTGGTTAAGGCATATGGTTGATTTGTTGAGAGGAGCTCCAGTGCAGCAGCCACCACCACCACAGCCTCAAGTGCCGGTGAGGCATTATGACAAATTGAGAAAGTTTGGAGCTGAAGATTTCTTGGGAACTACCGATCCTGCAGTGGCTGAGCAGTGGCTGGATAAAGTGCAGAGGATATTCATTCAGTTGCAAGCTACTTCGGATGAGAAGTTTGATTATGCAAGATCCCTTCTGCAGAAAGATGCCTATGACTGGTGGAAGACGGTTCCTCATGCCATGGATGATCCACCTACATTATCTTATAGTGATTTCCTGAGGGAATTCGAGCAGAAATATACTCTGAGGGAGTATAAAGATATTAAGAAGATGGAATTCTTGAATTTGAGGCAAGACAACCGGACGGTAACGGAGTATGAGGTTGCGTACACCCGGTTGAGTCACTATGCCGGTGGGTTATCTCGGACGAGATTGATCGATGCAGAAGATTTGAGGAGGGATTGAGGCCCTCTATTATGTGCATTTTTGCTGGTTCTCGGTACCAGAATTTCTCACAGCTAGTTACAGCAGCTAGGAGTGTTGAGAGAGCACAAGGTATTGCAGCAGCTGCTGCCGAGGAGGAGACTAGGGTAAGGAGACCCCAGTTTGAGGCAGGGTCTTCATCTGTGAAGAGAGGTAGAGGAAGTTTTGTTCCGAGGATCAGTAGGAGTCAGAGACAGCCGGGTAGGTTAGTACAATATCAGAGGCAGAGGCCGAAACCTACAGCTTCTATAGCTAGTGCTCCGACTCCAGTGGTTCAGAGGTCTACTCTACCTGCATGTGAGCTTTGTGGTAGGAACCATGGGGGTGTTTGTTGGAAGGTTGGTGGATCGGTTGGGTGTTATAGATGTGGGTCACCAGCTCATTTTATTAAAGATTGTCCTAAGATGCAGGAGTATAGACAGGCTGAGTCTGTAGCTTCTCGACCGAGTGTTAGCAGAGGTGGTCGAGGGGGCAGAGGTTTTAGTAGAGGTGGTCGGCCTGGGTTTAGTCAGAGAGGAGGGTCGACATCTGGAGGAAATAGGCTAGATGAGGCCGGATCTTCTCAGAGAGTTTATGTGATGCAGAGGCAGCCGGATGCTTCAGCAGCTATAGCGGGTACATTCTCTTTATTTGGCATTTCAGTTCTTGCTTTGATTGATCCAGGATCTACTCATTTATACATAAGTGCATTCATTTTGCCTGTGTCTGAATTACATTCAGAGTCCTTAGGATTTGATGTCTTGGTGACAAATCCTTTAGGACATAGTGTTGTTGTGAGTAAGGTTCATCGTGATAGTGCAGTGGTAGTGCAAGGTGAGGAGTTTCTTGGGGATTTAATTGAAATGTTTTTTAAGGAGTATGATTTAATCTTAGGCATGGATTGGTTGTCTAAGCATGGAGCTGTGGTAGATTGTCAAAAGAAGTGTGTTACCTTGAGAACCGATGATGGTAGAATTGTGATGGTGTCTAGTGAGCAAAGACAACTTGCATCCTTGTTCATATCAGCTGTAGCAGCTAGAAAGCTGATTAGAAAAGGGTGTGATGCTTATCTTGCTCATGTTGTGGATACTAGAGTAGTGGATTCCCAACTTGATAGTATACCCATGGTTGCAGATTTTCCAGACGTGTTTCCTGAGGAGTTTCCAGGGTTACCCCCTGAGAGAGAGGTTGAGTTTGGTATCGATTTGTTGCATGGTACCACTCCCATCTCTATTACTCCTTATCGAATGGCACCTGTTGAGTTGAGAGAGTTGGCAATTACAGGAGCTATTGGATAAAGGGTTTATTCGCCCTAGTGTTTCTCCATGGGGAGCCCCTGTTTTGTTTGTGAAGAAGAAGGATGGTACTATGAGATTGTGCATCGATTATAGGCAATTGAACAAAGTAACTATCAAGAATAAGTATCATTTGCCTAGAATTGACGATCTCTTTGATCAATTAAAAGGAGTAGCAGTGTTTTCTAAGATTGATTTGAGATCGGGGTACCATCAGTTAAGGGTTAGAGCTGAAGATATTTCTAAGACAGCTTTCCGCACAAGGTATGGGCATTATGAGTTTTTGGTGATGCCTTTTGGGTTGACGAATGCACCTGCAGCTTTCATGGATTTGATGAATAGGGTGTTTAGGCCCAATCTGGATCAGTTTGTGGTAGTTTTTATTGACGATATTTTGGTGTATTCGCGTAATGAAGAGGAACATGACAAGCATCTGCGGATTGTATTGCAGATCTTGAGAGAAAAGCAATTGTATGCCAAGCTGTCGAAGTGTGAGTTTTGGCTTGATCAAGTTACTTTTCTGGGTCATATAGTTTCAGCAGATGGTATTAGAGTTGATACAAGTAAAGTTGAAGCTATTTTGAATTGGAGTCCACCAAAGTCAGTGACTGAAGTTAGAAGTTTTCTGGGTTTAGCAGGCTATTATCGACCCTTTGTGAAAGGTTTTTCTTTAATAGCTACTCCACTCACCAGATTACTTCGAAAAGGAGTTAGATTTGTGTGGACAGATCAGTGTCAAGCTAGTTTTGAGCAGTTGAAAGAGATGTTGACTCAAGCGCCTGTTCTTACTTTGCTTGTGGAAGATAAACCTTATGTGATTTATAGTGATGCTTCACATAATGGTTTAGGATGTGTTTTGATGCAAGAGGGTAAAGTTGTAGCTTATGCTTCTCGGCAGTTGAAGCCGCAAGAGCTTAATTATCCGACTCATGATTTAGAGTTGGCGGCTATAGTGTTTGCTTTGAAGATTTGGCGACACTATTTGTATGGGGAAAAGTGTTTTATCTATACAAATCATAAGAGTTTAAAATATTTGGGAGTTCAAAGAGAGCTTAATCTTCGACAGAGGCGATGGTTAGAGTTGATTAAAGACTACTACTGTTTGATTGATTATCATCCAGATAAGGCGAATGTTGTTGCGGATGCCTTGAGTTGGAAGTCTTTGGCAAGTTTAACTGTGTATTCACTCTCGTTGCTTGTTGAATTGAGAGCATTGCATGCTAGTTTTGAATCATTCGATGATGGTGCACTGTTGGCTCAATTGCAGTTGAGACCGGTATTATTGGATCATATTAAAGAGGCTCAATTGGCTGATGAGACAATTCAGAAGATTGTTTCATATTGTCAACATGGAGAAAGTAGAGATTTCCATGTGAGAAATGATGGTAGCCTTTGGTTTAAAGATAGGTTGTGTGTTCCTGATGATACTAGTTTGAGAAAGTTTATTTTGGAGGAAGCACACCAATCAGTTTTTGCTATGCATCCGGGAAGTACAAAGATGTACCATGATTTGAAACAACATTATTGGTGGTCTGGTATGAAGAGAGACATAACGAAATTTGTATCCAAGTGTCTCACATGTCAGAGGGTGAAAGCTGAGCATCAAGTTCCAACAGGGTTGCTTCAACCTTTAACAGTGCCCGAATGGAAATGGGAGAGAGAGACAATAGATTTTGTTTCTAGTTTGGCATTGACTCAGAAGAAGTATGATGCTATCTGGGTGATTGTTGATCGGTTGACAAAGACAGCTCATTTTCTTCCAATTAGAATGGACTATTCTCTTGAAAGACTGGCTGAGTTGTATATTAATGAAATAGTGAAGTTGCATGGAGTCCCAATTTCTTTAGTATCTGATCGAGATCCTCGGTTCACTTCAAGGTTTTGGAAGAGTTTGCATGATGCATTGGGTTCTCGATTACACTTTAGCACTGCTTTTCATCCTCAGACAGATGGGCAGTCAGAGAGAGTGATACAGATTATTGAGGATATGTTGAGAAGCTGTGTCATTGATTTCTCTGGGAGTTGGGACAGATTTTTGCCACTTGTGGAATTTGCTTACAACAACAGTCACCAATCAAGTATTGGAATGGCACCATTTGAGGCATTGTATGGTAGAAGATGCCGAACGCCTTTATGTTGGAATGAACTTGGAGAAGGCAAACTAATTGGTCCTAATTTGGTTAAAGAGACTGAAGAGAAAGTGAAGATAATTCGGGAACGGTTAAAAGCAGCTTCAGACCGACAAAAATCTTATTCAGATTTGAAGAGGAGAGACATAGAGTTTAATATTGGAGATAAAGTATTTTTGAAAGTGTCTCCTTGGAAAAAGATTTTAAGATTTGGACGTAAAGGAAAATTGAGTCCTCGTTTTATTGGACCGTATGAGATATTGGAAAGGGTTGGACCAGTTGCTTATCGTCTTGCTTTACCGCCTGAATTGGATAGAATTCACAATGTCTTCCATGTTTCTATGCTGAGGAGGTACAGATCAGACCCATCTCATGTTTTACCAGTTGAATCTATTGAGGTGAGTCCGGATTTAACATTTGAAGAAGAACCAATTGCTATTCTAGCACATGAAGTAAAAGAGTTGAGCAATAAGAGAGTGCCATTGGTGAAAGTTCTTTGGAAGAATCATGGTAGAGAAGAGGCAACTTGGGAGAGTGAGCAAGCAATGCGAGAGCAACATCCTCAACTGTTTCAGATTTGATATCAGGTAATTTCGGGGACGAAATTTCTTTTAGAGGGGGAGAATTGTAAAATCCCAAAATGTGCCCTAGAAGTTTTGGGTATAATTGTTGTTTTAATTGGATTTAATGTATATGTGTATTTGAAAAGAAAAAGGAAGTGAAGAGAGAGTGTATATGTTGTATATATAGCAATATATACAACATATACAAGTCAAGTTAGTGGAGGTCAAAGATGATCAGTTAATGATTTTAATTAATTAAGTTAATTAATGGAAATGGAAAATTAAGTGAGTGGAATGAGATATTTGGAATATTTTAATATAAAAGCTTGGAGGAGAGGATTTTGAGGAGAGAGTGGTTGAGATTTGACTTTGTTTCTTTTATCCTTCTTTCTTCTTCGTGGACCACTTGCTCCCATTTTCCTTTCTTTCCTTTTTTCTCTTCTTTTGGCCGGCTAGCAAAGAATAAAGAGAGCAAGAGGGAGATTTGATCTTCTAAACTCAAGATCTAAGGAAGTTTTCAAGTGATCAAGTTGGAAATTTAAGAGTTTCTTCATCCTTGGTAAGTTTCCTCTTGATTCCTTGATTTTCTTTTAAGATGTGTTTGAGTTTATTGGTTGATTGTTGATGGTATGTGATTATGTTTGATTAAGATGTGTTTAAGAGTGTTTGGTTCAAGTGATTTTGGATTTTGGGGTTGGATTAAAGGAAAGAGTAAGTTGTTGGAAGTGAAAGTACTGTGGTTGTGTTTTGGGTTTGTGGTGATGATTTTGATCTGTGTTGGATATATGTTTTTAGTTGTTTTGGTGTTTTTGCAAGTTTGTTATGGTTCTTGGGTATGTTGAGCTAAGTTTGTTTGAAGTGGATTTTGGTGAAAGGAAGTGATTTTTTGGTTGTGTTGTTGATGTTGCCGGAATCTGGATTTTTGGCCTGACACGCCCATGAGCACGGCCAAGTCTTTGGGCATGTCGATGGTTCTGTGTTCTTGGATGGGTGACACGAGCAGTGACACGCCCATGTCACTGAGCGTGTCACAGTTTCTGTGTAATTGTAGTATTGACATGTCCAGTGACACGCCCATGTCACTGAGCGTGTCATAGCTACTGTGTTGGTGAGGAATTGACACGGCCATGAACACGCCCATGTTGTTCGACGTGTCAATGTTTCTGTGAGACAGAATGTATTACACGTTCAGTGATACGCCCGTGGTTCTGAGCGTGTCAAAGCTTCTGTGTTGTGAGTTTAGGGCATGGTCAGGGACACGCCCGTGTTGTTGAGCGTGTCATGTTTAGGGTTTGCCCTAGTTGGTTCTTAGTCTTATTATCTCATGTGTATCTCTAAGTGAGTATGTATTATCACCTTTGATTTAGGTATTGAAGAGATTGAATTGTCCTAACCTAGGTGGTGAAGAATTCTTGAAAGAGAAAGGTTGTAGATTGCTGTGAGTTGTTCCTAAGGTAAGTACAAACTACATTGTTGCATACACTCACATGATTTGATACTTAACATATTTGATTATACATATGCTAAGCAATTGATTACAGGGTTAAAACATTTGATGAAATATGAAAGGTATGTTAATGCAATTGGTTGTGTATACTTGAATGATCAATTGATTTAATGTAATTTGAGATATAATGAGATATAAAACCAATGTGATTGGCTATGATGATGGTGTTAATGCATTTGATATTGCATATTATCTTGATGAGATATGAAGCCATGGTTGTTGGCTATAATGATGCTAATGAGATGATTGAGGCATGGTTGCCTATTTTGATTATAAGATATGAAGCCATTGTTGTTGGCTATAATGATGAGAAATGAATTGAGAAAGAAATGTATAAAGATATAAATGAAAAGATTATGTGTCTAATGTGTTATTCAACCTTCAGAGTTCTGGGTTTGGCGGCATGCCTATAAAGTACTGGATAGGTGAAAAGACCGGGTCGTAAGCCGATTCCAGTTGATAAATGTGAAATGTGAATTATAGTAACAGTCTTGCCGGGTTGAGGATCTCCTTGGTTTATCCGGGTTGAGGTCCAAGAGACTGGGTCTGTTACAGGTAACAGTCTTGCCGGGTTGAGGATCTCCTCGAGTTTAGCGGGTTGAGGTCCAAGAGACTGGGTCTGTTACCCTATCCACGGATATATATATATATATATATTGCCTACGGGCTTGATGATTGTGATTATAGACCAAAGCAGTGACTCTGAACTTTGAATAACATATTAGTGTCTTGTGGGCCCATGTTTGTCTTTGTTTTCAATGTGATGTATGAATGATGAAATAAATGAATAATGAGATTCTTGTGAATTATTTATATGTTTGAGATTATGACATTTGCATTTCATTAAAGTATAATATTAGTATAGTTTGTACCATTAAGCCGTTGGCTTAGCGCGATTGTGGTTCATCGCGCAGGTGACAGAGAAGAACCAGAGAGTTCCTCTAGACCGAGTAGAGTCTAGATTTTGAGGCGTTGATAGTGGAGCTTAAAGATCAAAGATATACTGCCAAACATGTATATATTTTATGTTTTGTAAAACTTGAGTTTTGATGTATAAGTATTTGTAAATAATTATTATATTTTCCGCTGCTTTTAAATAAACATTTTTATCTTTTGTCTTTTATAATTTCTTTTAAATGATTTAAATTTGTTCATATTTTTGTAAAGGAATGAGTCGTTTGTTTTGTAAACCGTGGCATTTTCTATTTTCAGTATACGTATATTACGATCGTATTAGCATGCTGTGTACGTATACGGGGTATAGGGGTGTTACAATTAGCCTGACGAAATGATAAGATGGAGGTGCCTACAGCTAAGGATGATCAGCTAGTGGAAGACTTCACAGCCATGATCCTTGATGACATTTATAGTGTTTATATCCCAACAAGCCCAATGGAAATGGATGATGTATTCTTATTTGATCTATATGAAGATGATGATATGTTTGATGTTAAGGTTAAAGAAATAAATGATGATTTTTCTTACTTAGGTGTTGTGTCTTGTGATCAAAGCATTTATGTGTATGACTGCATGAGCATTTTTAATATAATTTCTATTAATATGCATTCATTGAACTTAGGAACTCCTGAGAATCCTAAAAACATTTGCATTGCATCAGATGTTGCCCTTGAAGAGAGAGAGAGAAATTTGAAATGTTATTTAAAACATGTAAGAAAGTGTCTACGTGATCATATGAGGATATACCAAGAATTGACAGAGACATAGCAAAATACTGCATCCCGACTCATGATCATATAAAGCTAGTAAAATAGAAATTGAGGCATCTCCAACTAGAATTGGTGAAAAAGGATGTGGAAAACAAGTTAATGCATGGCTTTTTGAAGTGGTAGAGTACCCTAGGTGGTTATCCAATATAGTACCAGTCCCTAAGAAGGATGGAAGAGTGCGAATGCGTGTGGACTACCAAGGCTTAAACAAAGCATCCTTAAAAGATGACTTCCCATTTCCCCATATTGATGTGCTTATAGATAGCATGAAAGCCAGTGTAATGCACTCCTTCATTGATGGTTTCTCAAGATACACTTAGATGATGAGGGAAAAAGAAGACAGAGACAAAATTGCCTTCATAATGGGGTGGGGAACATACGCATACAATGTAATGTCATTCGGGCATCCATAAGGAGGTGAAAGTGTGTGTGGATGATATGATGGTCAAGTTAGAGATAAGTGAACAACACATTGAGAACCTAGAAAAGCTTTTCAAGCCGGTCTAAAGTATAATCTAAGACTCAACCAAAAAAAATATGCACTTTTGGGGGTTACATTAGGAAGAATGCTGGAACATATGATCACACCCAATGGCATTGAGATATGCCCAGAGAAAATAAAGGCTATATATGATATGCCTAAACTAAAAATTGAAAAGGAAGTGAGGGGCTTCATCAATAAATTAGAGTATATGAGCAGATTCATAGCCGCCTAACCACTGTCTGTGAGCCCATTTTCAAGTTGCTTAAGAAAAATCAAAACCTTAAATGGATCCCAGAGTGCTAAAAATTGTTTGAAAAATAAAAAAGTACTTAATCCACCGGTACTTAAACCTCTAAAGCTAGGGAAAGCACTAATTTTGTATCTGGCAATTGAAGATGGATCAATAGGGGTAATGTTGGTATAGGCAACTGAAAAGGGGGCATAATTCGCCATGTATCACCTCAGTAGGAAATTTTTGCCTTATGAAGTAAAGTCTAGTCTGATAGAAAAGACTTGTGTAGCATTAGTATGGTCCTAAAAGTTGAGACATTATTTCCAATCTTATAGTATACAGGTGATGTCTCAAATGGACCCCTTCAGACACTTAAGGGAGGACCCACTCATGCTAGGGAAATATGGAAAATGGTTCTTGTTGTTCAAAGAGTTTGACAATGAGTATGTCACTAAGAAAATTATCAAAGGGAGAGCAGTGGCAGAAGTTTTGGTTCAACAATCACTAATAGAGAAAGGGGAAGACTTCGAATTCCTATATAAGAATTTGGGGGCAATAGAAGTGCAAGAATGGAAGATGTATTTCGATGGCATAACAAATAAGAAAGGTTAGATTAGGAGTAATCCTGGATTCACCTGAAGGGGAGTTGCTCCTGCTAGCTTCCTAGCTAAAATTCAGGGTGACCAATAACATGGCAGAGTATAAAGCGTTCATATTCAATCTAGAAAGTTTGGTAACAATGGGGATTGAAAAAGTGCAAGTAGTGGGGGCTCTTTATTTATAATACAATAGGGCACTAAGGAATGGGAAATAAAAGAGGAAAGTTTAAGCCAATTTGGGAAGGCCCATACATTGTAAAGAAAATCATAAGGAAAGGAGCCATGAAGATAGCAGACATGGATGGCAATGAGTTCACCAAATCAGTTAATGTGGATAAGATAAAGGTGTTCTATATATAAAAAAATAATATAAAAATAAAAAAGGGAAATCATAAAATGGTGCATGAAAAACCTAAAAAGGTCATATGATAATAAGATTTAGATGCATTGTGCATGTAAAAATGTTCCCGAGATAAATGAAAATTCATTCTGAATTTATATCAAAATTTGTTAGTCAAACATGCCATGACATCCATCTAACACACATGATGAAAATGTAAAAAATGATATCCAAAAAGAAATGACAAAAAACATTAAACATAAGAATCTAAAGTCGAATCAATCCATCACAAATCCCACTATAAACATGGGTATCCGTTTGAGCCCAAGTATGGCATAGATCCTCAAAGAAGGCAGGTGTGAGCAGGGGGAAGTTCAAATTAAAAAGGCCCTAATCTATGGAGGGAGTGATGTACTGAGGACCTAGATGAGCAAGAACATAACAAGTCTCGCTATGAAGACGACCAATGGTGATGAAAAAATGATGGCAAGAGTGGAGAGTCACTATGATAATCTGCCACCAAGGGGTTACCCACTAGATCTAATCTCTCCTTCGGTTGCACAACCAATGACACCATTCTTCATAAGTTTAGGTGGGATGCATTAACAGATGACTTGAGTAATGTTGAGAATAGTAGCAAGACATGGTATGGCAGGCCCATCAAGCAAAGCAAACTTCACAATTTATAATAAATAAAAAGAAAGAAGAAAAATAAAAGCTTGCTACATTGAAAATCCAAAAGGATGACCTAGGCAAAAGTTATAGAAAAAAATCACCTTCTAAAGAAGGAGACTTTCTTGAAGTTTAAGCGAGTGGCCATTCACAAGGTTGTTTGGGCCAATAAGGGTCTCGGCCAAAATGGTTGGCATTACAGTAAAGCCTTGCTCCATTTGCTCTATTAATGAGAGAGCCCTAACATCAATGTCACCATCAAGCATGACAAGGAGTAACTGCCTTAGTAAACAAAGGCACACTATACATGCCCAGGTTCAATTAAGAGCTAATCACTCAATACGAATGTCAACTAATGACTCTAAGAGGATTCTCTTGCCTAAAGTGAGTTAAAGGGCCTCATTGTCAGTTATATGAAAAAGCTCCACCAAATTTCTCTGGAAGTTAAAGACAAATTAGGGTAGAGTAAGAGAGTTGGACTGGAAAGGTTGATAGCCGAAGATGGCAGCATACTCCTCCACCATGGGGCATATTTCAAAGCCATTGAAAGGTTCTAGAAAGTGGCAGTAACATGAAGAAAGGCAGGATCAAGTCTGAGATTCTAAAATAACAAAGATTGGAGAGATGATAACTAACTAGCAGGTTAAAATGGCATACCCTAATATTCTTGAAAAAGCTTTTGATCTTCCATAAACTACTTTTTGTCATTATGATGGAGATGGTGGAAACCTTACTAGGAAGGGAAGAAAAAGTGAGTGATTGTAACACCCTTATATTCTATATACGTATAATATATATACCTCAGATACATAGAGTGCATATATAGAATACAAGAGTGGTACGATAATTCACTATAATATCACCCTTTTATAACACATTAATAGTTAAAAATATAATTAGATAAATTTGTAAGGCAAAAATCTATGGAAAAATTTCATCAGAGTTTTGTTCATAATTTTAATATTTCCTAAATCATCCAACACACAATCTGCAACAAAATTGAACACTCCAAATAATCCACTTTTACTCAAAACTTCTTAATTTTAAAAACACATTCAATATATAATCAAAATATTATCTTAATTAAATTCATGTGTACATAAATACACCATAATCCCAATTTTCTTTAAATGCACAAGTATTGTAAATTTATGGCATTAGCCAAAATGCATAACACAAAGCACAATTATACATGAATGTAGTCAGAACTGTTGGTCTTGAGGCACCCCAGATCTCCAAAAAACCTCCACAATCTAGATCATGCAAGTTGATAACTCTTTTGCACGCGTCATTCATACAGCAGTGCTAAGCTTATAGCTTAGTGATACATATATATAAACAAAATACTCATAATGTAATTTGCAATATAACTATAATCACCATTTATTTTATAATTCATTTATTATATATATATATCCAAACTCACATCTCATATTACAACTCTCAATATTTACACAACACACGCATATGCACACATACACAAATCACATCCAACCACACACACATTGGCCTCAATAACCCCTACACAATTTCCAAGTCCAGTTATGACAACTTTAATTTCTTAATCCATCTCTATTGGGGTCTATTTTCAGTCTCAATCTCATGACCTAGCTCTGCTCAGGTCTGTCAATACTTGCATATTCATTCTCAACATTACTGGAAAAACAATTGTATAGGGTTACAAACACACAATAACACTTTTCCATAATTTTCAACTAATCAACTCAATCCTTGTTCACTTACACATTACATCTCATTATTACAATCCCAAGTGATCAACCTTATCATGATGACTTTCACATTACATTTTCATGTTATTTCTCATTACATTACACAATCATGGACCACAGTCACAATGTGACCCATTTTCACATATCATTTCCATGTTCTCATTTCATTTATCAATTCCTCATTAATTCATAACCAATTACTACATTACACATTATATCGTCCCTTTTCACAACTTAATCACATTTTATCACTTTCCATATTTTTCTTCATATTATTTATCACAAAATTTGCTTCTCATCTTTTCCAATCCATTTTAACATATTTCACATTTTTACATCATGTACATAATAATTGCAATAGCCATTCTACAATAGCTCATCCTCATTCGCCATACATTAATTACTCTCTTAATTTTACAATACATTTATCCTTATCAAATCCAAAAATGAAAGTGACATAACACATTCTTAAATTCACAATGTGTTTTGCCAACTACCATATTATTCAAATTATATTTATTAAAACATGTACTAACCTCACAATTGACAAAATCCAAGCCAATCCACTCTTCAAATTCTAAATTCACCAATGCTCTTCACTTCTATAATTTTGGAAATCCTCTCTATTCAATCCAAAATCAAGTTTTAAGTTAAAATAAATAATCAAAAACATATTTCTATTCATTTAATTCAACCAAATATCAATTACTTTAATTATATCCAATTCCTACCAAATGCTCTTCCATTATTTAAACGTACAACTTCACCTTACTCAATCCCTAACCAAATAATGAGTTTAAATATTGCATTAGAATTCCATTTTAATATATTTTAATCAATTAAATCCAATTATACTCATTCAAGCTAAGAGTTGATCCAAAACCCTAATTACCTTATTACTTCCTCCAAACTTCTACCAAACCTAATCATTTCAATCATCCAACCTTAAATTCATCACATATACATCAATACCACATCACAATAACTCATTTTCACAATTGTGTCAACCTCCATGCAAAACCCAAATTTTACATAACCACTTCAAAACCCCAACCTTATCCAAACTTACTCATATACAAATTATTACCATAAAATCACAACATACGTATTAAAATAACATTAAATCAATACATTATAAGAATTATAATCATTTATATCAAAACTACTATTCACACATAACCATCCCATAACCCTAAATTCATCATCTAAGTTTATTTTAATAAGTCAATCATCAAATCATCATATACACATCCCAATCATATAACAACTATTATCTTTCTCAATTAACAACCACTATTCACACATAACCATCCCATAACCCTAAATTCATCATCTAAGTTTATTTCAATAAGTCAATCATCAAATCATCATATACACATCCCAATCATATAATAACTATTATCTTTCTCAATTAACAATCATTTTCTCTCTCTAACCAATTCAAACATAATCTTACAATCAAATAAAAATAAGCATAAAGAGGAGTACTTACTTGGATTCTTAGTAAACCTCCAAAATCTCCTTAAAACCTCTGAAATTTCCTATGAATTTTGAAGTATTATGGAAGAAATTCTCTCATGCTATTTTTATAATTAAATAATTAAATATCTTACTAACTTTAATTTTCTGCCAATTACTTTTACTTTTGAAAAAGAAAATAACACTAGAAACTAAGAGTCACGTCGATCCTTGTAACTGCAAATGTTTAATGGCAAAAGAGGGGAGATTTAGTAATGGGCCTGCCACAAGGAGCAGAGGTCACACCATAGCCGGAGAGAGGAGAGACTAAAGTGCAAATGCATAATGATTTAAATAAAGCTACCATTAGATCTAGCGAGCCTGTCGCTTAAATTGGTGGGACCATCGAATGAAGATAAAAAAAGTGGAATATCAGCAAAAAAGAATAGACAATAACAGAACTCCACAAATAAAACCATGTATTAGCACTACAAAGGTAAAATCTAGTTCCATAAAGGATCAACCGAATTGTCATTTCTCAATTCATAAAATGTATACACCAAGAAATCTATTGGGGACCCTAGCCACCATGGCCAGGTCCACCTCTACCTAGGAGGAAGATATGTAGAGTTCTCATCCCTGTCTCATGAAAGTTAGACTTTAGACATTGACACTCATCCCTCAATAAAGCAGCTCCTCTCTTCTCAGTCTCTAATTGATCTTGCAACATGAAAATATGGGATTCCTTGTAAGAAGATTCACTACGAGCAAAAGATAGCTTGGTCTGCAAGTCAAATAAGATTTAAAAAGTTAGTAAAAAAGGAGACACATGCATGACATTATATAAGCATATTTTTATGAACTAACCGATAGCTGCAGGGTCATAAAAGTAAGCTTAGCACGTACCTTGGAAGAGATGGGCAACATCTTATTACACCTAGGGAACCTATGGATGCAAAGTCAAAGTTAGAAACTGCCAAAAAAGAAAACTAAAAGCAAGAAGAAATAGTGGTCAACTAAAATGAGTAGTGTCTTCAGGAGTGCGAGGGATAGAATTGATTGTTGAAGGGAGGATGACCATAACGCATGCACATGAGGGATCATAGTAGGTCACCTTAGTAGGAATGGTATAGATAGGATGACCTATCACAAAGTCTCCTAGATCAAGATGAACAAGAGGTGTAGGCATCATAATAGGACCCTATGAGGATGACCCCGTAAATAAAGGAGGACTAGATACGGGGGAGAAGTACATCTAGAATGAGGCCTCTTCTGGTGATCCGAAGGCTGAAAATGAACAAGTCAGTTAAAGATGCTCATAAAAAAGAAAAAGGTGTTGAGAAAGAAGAGTAGAGGAAGGAAAATACTTATGGCAAAGGATCTTGAACTGGAGAATGAGCATGTAGAGTAATTTCACTAACCCTTCGCTTAGCAAAAAGAGTAGCAGTAGCCTCAACTTGAGGTTGATGTGTTAAGTCCACGTGAAGAAGCTTATGATTAATGAAACTGTGATAAGCTCCTTCCTCGAAGGGTAGTAAGAAATCAAGAGCATTGTCACTAAGATGGTCCATCCACCAATCATCGGGATTAGTCATAGGTAGAAAACATCGACAAGGGGGGATCTTGTTGCACTCTACTTAACACTACTAAAAAATGACTCTCACAAGTATACAAGGTTGTTATAGTAATAGTAAAACATCCCAAGGTTATCTCACAAGGAAGATGTTATTCGTAATAATTTGATAAAAATAAAATAAATAAAAGAATATGTGTGTGATGTTGAAATGGAATTAAAAGTGAAAATTACAAGAAAAACAAATAACAGTTTGCTTAAAATTGATTTAAATTCTTGGAAGGGTACCTAGGGTTTATAGATCGATTTGATCAAAGTTTAATTCTCAATTATTTATTAATATAACCTTGTAACTTAATTTCTTCCTTATGATCAATTAGCAATTATCGATTCATTTGTTCTCACATTCATGAATCAATAAAAATAAATTATTTTTAACTTGCAAATTAAGTGCATCATAGAACTAATTCATTCTTAGGGTAGTTGAATGTATAGTTCTAATATCAAATTTCACCTCTCGGTTCTTCACTCAATATCTAGAGATTAATAGGTAGCCAATCTATCAACCTAACATAAAATCCAATGCAATCAACTCATAATAAGGCTTATTAATGGAATTTATTGAATTAAATTATTTAATCAAATCTACTAAAAATCCTAAGCATAAATAATTTAGCTCATCATCACAACAAGATAAAACTTCATCTCAATACAATTCAAATTACAAAACTTCATTGATATTAATGTGTTTAACAATCAAATTCTAAAAATTGAATAAATTAAAGAAATAGGAAAACCAATTTTTTATGATGATTCGAGTTGCTACGCTTTTGCTCTTCTTGGATTTATGATGGACTTCTCCACATCTCTAAGAAGACTTGTTAAGAATTCCTTGCTTCCTCCTGATGAACTTCTTGCTTGTGTCTATCTCCCTTTTTTTTTGTATGATGGTGGTTATGTCCCTTAGAACAACCTTCTTCTTTTGCAAAAACCAAAACCATGGTCATGTCTATGTATGTGTGAATATCAAAATATGGAGATAATAGCCCTAATCCTCAAAGCAATCCCCCTTTTTAATTGAAAACTTATTCCCTTTTCAAAAAAAAAATACTTATTTTTTTCTTATGCCATCTTCTTTTGTCCCAACTAATTCCAACAATCCATCCTTCTTTTCATTTAATAACTCATCATTCCTCTTATTCGGCGGAGCCACATCTCTATGCCTCACTTTTCAGCTCATATATTCGCCTTCCCATTTGCTCCTTCAATTGAGAGCCACGACTTCATTTTAGTTAGTCTTGGTCATTGTTATGATCGTGTTTATATGAATATTTAATGTATTTTTGTTTGCTTTTTAGTTGTTTTCTAAATAGTTTATTGTTGCGCTCGAATTAAGTACTACTACAAGCGTCACTCGCAAGTATACGAGGTAGATGTAGTAAAGGTGATCGCCTCAAGGTCGTTTCCCCAAGAAGGTGTGGTTCGTAATAGCTTGATTGATAAATTATTTAAAGCGAGAGTTTGTTGCATTGGAATGTAAAAGAACAATTTAAACCTAAGATTAAGGAGTGTAGGGTTGATGTATGAAAGTTGTTCAAGATCAAATCGATTCTTGGGAAGGTGCCTAGGGGTATAGGTCCATTCAATCAAAGCTCAATTCTCAATTATCCATTAACATAACCTTGTAATTAATTTGTTCCTTAAGGTTAATTAGTCAATTACCAATCCATTAGTTCTCACATTCATGAATTAACAATGACCAATTCTTTTACATTACCAAATTAACAAAACCTTAGAACTTATAATAATTCATTCATAGGGTAGTCGATTGCATAATTCCGATATCGAATTTCACCTCTCGGTCCTTCATTCAATATCTAGAGATCAATAGGTAGTTAATCTATCAACCTAGCATACAATCCAATGCAATCAACCAACAACAAGGTACATCAATGGAAATATCAAATCAAAGCATTCAATCAAATATACTACAAACCCTAGGCATGGGTATTTAGCTCAACATCATCAATTTAAAACATTCATTCAACTCAATATAAATCAAATACAAATTGTTCATTGCAATATCAATTCTCTTAATGTAACAAAAACAATATTGAAATGAATTAAAAGAAAGAATAGAAAAACCACTAGTCTTCCTCCTAGCTCCACTTTGATATTTGATGAAGAACTCAAGCCCTCTTCAATGGTTGATTCCCCTTTTGCAATATGGGATGGAGCTTTCTCAAGTCACCAAACCTTCAATTGATTATGCCTTTGAGAGATGGAATGGAGCTTTCTCAAGTCACCAAACCTTTCAATGAAGCTTCTTCAACCTTTAAGAGCTTGTTAACCCACTTGATCCCAAAGAACCTCAAAGATCTTGTCAATGGAAGATGGAGAAGATGAAGATGGAGGATGAAGATGAAGGGACAAGGAGAGTGTCACTCTCTCCTCATCCCAAATTGTGTTTTTTGGCCCCCTTCTCTTTTCTTTTCTCTCCTTCTAAAACCCTACCCGTCCTCTTCTTTTCTGTCGTGCGAAAGAACTTAAATAGATATTAAGGGTGACACGGCTAAGCTTGAGTTGGCTTAGCCGTGTCTCTTGGTCTTTTCCTTGCTTTCCATTAGGTGACACAGCCAAGTCAAGTTTGGCTTGGCCGTGTCTCTTGATTTCCATGGGACACAGCCAAGCCAGTTGGCCGTGTCCCTCACTGGCTCTTTTCTTCTATTTCTTTCTTTTCTTTCTTTTCAAGGAGGTGACATGGCCAAGCCAAGGTTGGCTTGGCCGTGTCTCATGTGATCTTCATCTTTTCTTTAGAATGGAGTGTGACACGGCCAAGCTTAGGTGAGCTTGGCCCTGTTTGACATGTTTGGAGGGACACGGCCTGTGGCTTGGCCGTGTCCCTTGGGTGTGTCACCTACTGACCTCTTCGTTCTTTGCTCTTCTTTCTTTGCTTTGTTCTTTGGTTTGCTCCTTGGGTGAGACACGGCCAGAGGCTTGGCCGTGTCTCTGGGTGTGTCTCTCTCTGCCCTCTTCAATCTTTGAGGGACACGGCCAAGCCTGATTTGGCTTGGCCATGTCTTGCTTGGTTCATGCTTTTCTTGTACTATTTTGATCTTCCAAGGGTCTTTTTGCACCTAAACCTAAAACAAACACTTTAAACACACTTAAAACAAAAATTAATCAAAACATTAACTAAAACACACATAAAATCATACTAAAAACAAGTATAAAAGTGATCTAAACAACTACCCCACACTTAACTCCTTGCTTGTCCCCAAGCAAGGCTGAAATCAAACACACTAAACAAGATGAATTTTGTTAAGTTCAAGAGTTATAAAGATGCATCAAGACTTCCCTATCCCTAAATCCACAATCAATATCGAATCAAACAAAATTGACACTCATGCAATTAAGTGGTTTTCCATGCATAACCAATGTTGTCACTCCCTCACCAACTCTTACAAGTGTTTGATCATGGTGGTGTTTACACTCATAACAATCAATGAAAGATTATTACCATAGGCTTGCTTATCAATCAAATCTCCACTACAAAATAACAATCAAGCATCAATCAAAATGTCTTTATTGGGTTGTAATGGGGCTAAGGCAAAGGCATGGCATTTAGGAAATGTGAGCTTAATCATTAAGTTCAAGAGCACTTTAAGAATGAAGTACCCGATCATATACATAACCCAACAATCCCAAAACACCTTCCTCTCATCTACCCCTTGACATTTAAGAGCTTTTCAAGGGAACTCACTTATTAAATCTTGCAATGATACATTCCAACCCTTTTAACAAGAACAACAATTATTCTTATTATTATTATATATATATATTATTTCTCTTTCTTTTTATATAATAAATAAATAAATAAATAAATAAATATTTATTTTTCTATTTATTTTTTTTCTTATAATATGCACTTTAAGCCCATTATGGTTTGCAATCTTAAACCTACTAAATTTAACCACACACTTAATTCAACACAACACTCGGTCATAAACGCTCTTAAAATGCTCTTGACCTAATGAAAGGGCAAGAGTTAAACAATAAGGTCCAAGCTAATGGTGTTGTGAAAAAGAAAGAAAAGGAAAAATAAAATAAGCTCAAAATTGGCTAACTAAGGTTAAATATAGGGTTGGTCTTTTTAAGCAAAAGTGGTTCACCTAATTGCCTTAATCATCTTGATGCCAAATTGAAAATTTTATGTAATCTTAAAATGCATTTTAAAGAAAGTTCTTGTAATTCATCAATCAAAGATGTTCATCCACAATAAGAATGATAAGTTGATGGCTCAATTCCTCACTAGGTTAATGGCAATGCAAAGAAAAACCAACAAAATTGACAATAAGCACCAATTTTACTCAATTCTCAAATTCATGCTTCAAAAATTCAAAGGTCATATATCAACAATTTTTATAACAATTGAACTTTCTAAAACTCATTTATTCAAAGAAAAACATTAAAAACATTAACTAAAACCTAAACAAAAACAAGTTAAAAGTAAAAACACAAAAACACAAAATGCAATTAAAAGTAAAAACACAAAAACACAAAATGCAATTAAAAGTAAAAACACAAAACATAAAATGTACCCCACACTTAAAGATTCACATTATCCTCAATGTGAGCTTGCATACTACAAAGGGGGTTTAGATGAAACCTGATTTCCATCATTCCCATATATGATGCGTAGGGCTCCTTCCACCCATAATGCAATTGGAGCACATGACTGAGAGGATGAACAACATGTAACTTTGAAAAGTACCCGATGTAAGGCAACCCCTAAATAGTATTCCTTGAAGAGAACATGTCTCAAAGGGACATGTGAAGGTCGCATCAGGGTGATCCTCCAATGCTATAGGAACGTGGTAATAATCTTTGTCTTCGTGCAACCTGGGCATATCAGATTTCTGCTCTTCCTTACCACCAAGAGTAGTAGAAATGACTTTTGGGGATTCTTTAAGTTCAACCAAGTTTGGTTGAATCACTTCTTCATCCACTTTAACAATGTTAAGTCCCATCTCAACAACCTCAGCATCTAAAATTAGCTTACACTCCTCAATTTCTAAATTGAGCATTTCATGCTCTTCTTCTAAGGTCATAGTCATCCCAATCTTATTTCCACTATCTCCTTGGGAGTGCATATTATAAATGTCAGAAAGTTGCTTACCTTGCTCCTCATCCTTCAAGCTACATGGAAATGAATTTGGTAGCCTATCAGGATTGGAAAATTCATGCAACTTTGGTGAGGTTAATGCCTCCAAATTCTCCTTCTCGTTTGATTGGCTCAACTTCTCAATTTTGGTTTGAATCTCCTCGCCATTATCTTCTTGATTAGGGCCTGCATCCAAAGAATCACAAAATTTGTTATATATTACCTGTTCACTCTTCAAATTTGTGATTACCTTGACTTGCTCCAATTGGCTAGGATATTCCTCCTTTTGGTGTGCTTGGAGTTGATGTGCCAGTTGCCTAACTTGAATTTCCACCCTCTTCAATGATTCCTCCAAAGAATCCAACCTTTCATTGATCCCTTCCTGATTTTGTGTGCTAATTTGAAGGTAAGCATTCAAATCATCTTCCACTGTGGATTTCTCGAATTGATCTTGGTTCTGTGCGCTAATTTGAATGAAGGCATTCAAACTATCTTCCAAAGTGGGTTCCTTAAGTTTTTCTTGATTTTGTGCGCTAATTTGAATGAAAGCATTCAAACTATCTTCAAGTGTAGGTGTCTTAAGGTAGTCTTGGTTTGAAAATTGTCCTTGAAAGTAAGTACCTCCTTGGTAAGGTTGAAAAAAATTTTGAGGTGGAATGTGCTGCTGATTTTCCCATTAAAAATTTGGTTGGCTTCCCCAGCTCGGGTTGTAAGGATTGGAATATTGGTCATTTCTACCCGTTTGCTGAAAACTATCAAAGTCATCTTCTTCCTCTTGCCATTCTTGGTATCGTGCGAAACCGAATGAGCATGTATTTACACTATGCCCTGCATTGCCACATGCTGCACATATCTCTTGGTGTGGCATAGGTGCTCTTCCTCTTGCATTTATCACCTTAAGTTGATTCGTCAATTCTGCTAATTGCCATGCCATTTCAGACTCATCGTTCCTATCAGAAACTCCTCCGTGCCTTGAAAACTGCATCTTTACAAAAGGCACTTAGCAACTTAAAGAAAACAAACAAATAATTAAATTAAAAGAAAATCAAACAAAAACAAACAAACAATTAAAAGAAAATAAACAAACAACTAAATTGTAAAGAAAAAAAATCAAACTATCACTACTTAAACAACTTCCCCGGCAGCGGTGCCAAAAACTTGTTGCGCTCGAATTAAGTTCTACTACAAGTGTCACTCGCAAGTATACGAGGTAGCTGTAGCAAAGGTGATCGCCCTAAGGTCGTTTCCCCAAGAAGGTGTAGTTCGTAATAGCTTGATTGACAAGTTATTTAAATGCAGAAATTTAATGTTTGAGTTGTGACTTTAAAACAATTAAAACTAAAAGAGTTGTGCGTAGGGTTGATGTATGAAAGTTGCTCCAGATCAAATCGATTCTTGGGAAGGTCCCTAGGGTTATAGGTCCATTCAATCAAAGCTCAATTCTCAATTATCCATTAACATAACCTTGTAATTAATTTGTTCCTTAAGGTTAATTAGTCAATTACCAATCCATTATTTCTCACATTCATGAATTAACAATTACCAATTCTTTTACATTACCAAATTAACAAAACCCTAGAACTTATATTTCTAATTCATTCATAGGATAGTCGATTGCATAATTTCAATATCAAATTTCACCTCTCGGTCCTTCATTCAATATCTAGAGATCAATAGGTAGCTAATCTATCAACCTAGCATACAATCCAATGCAATCAACCAATAACAAGGTACATCAATGGAAATATCAAATCAAAGCATTCAATCAAATATACTACAAACCCTAGGCATGGGCATTTAGCTCAACATCATCAATTTAAAACATTCATTCAACTCAATATAAATCAAATACAAATTGTTCATTGCAATATCAATTCTCTTAATGTAACAAAAACAATATTGAAATGAATTAAAAGAGAGAATAGAAAAACCCCTTGTGAAGATGCCAAGAGTAGGATTACTAGTCTTCCTCCTAGCTCCACTTTGATATTTGATGAAGAACTCAAGCCCTCTTTAATGGTTGATTCCCCTTTTGCAATATGGGATGGAGCTTTCTCAAGTCACCAAACCTTCAATTGATTATGCCTTTGAGAGATGGAATGGAGCTTTCTTAAGTCACCAAACCTTTCAATGAAGCTTCTTCAACCTTTAAGAGCTTGTTAACCCACTTGATCCCAAAGAACCTCAAAGATCTTGTCAATGGAAGATGGAGAAGATAAAGATGGAGGATGAAGATGAAGGGACAAGGAGAGTGTCACTCTCTCCTCATCCCAAATTGTGTTTTTCGGCCCCCTTCTCTTTTCTTTTCTCTCCTTCTGAAACCCTACCCGTCCTCTTCTTTTCTGTCGTGCGAAAGAACTTAAATAGATATTAAGGGTGACACGGCCAAGCTTGAGTTGGCTTGGCCGTGTCTCTTGGTCTTTTCCTTGCTTTCCATTAGGTGACACGGCCAAGCCAGTTGGCTGTGTCCCTCACTGGCTCTTTTCTTCTCTTTCTTTCTTTTCTTTCTTTTCAAGGAGGTGACACGGCCAAGCCAAGGTTGGCTTGGCCGTGTCTCATGTGATCTTCATCTTTTCTTTGGAATGGAGTGTGACACGGCCAAGCTTAGGTGAGCTTGGCCGTGTTTGACATGTTTGGAGGGACACGGCCTGTGGCTTGGTCGTGACCCTTGGGTGTGTCACCTACTGACCTCTTCATTCTTTGCTCTTCTTTCTTTGCTTTGTTCTTTGGTTTGCTCCTTGGGTGAGACACGGCCAGAGGCTTGGCCGTGTCTCTAGGTGTGTCTCTCTCTGCCCTCTTCAATCTTTGAGGGACACGGCCAAGCCTGATTTGGCTTGGCCATGTCTTGCTTGGTTCATGCTTTTCTTGTACTGTTTTGATCTTCCAAGGGTCTTTTTGCACCTAAACCTAAAACAAACACTTTAAACACACTTAAAACAAAAATTAATCAAAACATTAACTAAAATACACATAAAATCATACTAAAAACAAGTATAAAAATGATCTAAACATTTATTCAAGTTTGTTGTTAGGTTTTGTATTTTAGGTTAAAGTAAGGAGCCTATGAAAAAAATAGCAATAAAATGTACAAGTCCATTATTGGAATCTATCATTGGAAGTGAATATATAACATGGTCAGGATAGCTTTAACATGGCCGTGTTCCAACTCAAAAGAAGAAACTTAAACATGGCCAGGATAAGACCCATCTTGACCAGGTCGCATTGGACATAGCCAGGACAATACCCATCTTAGCCATGTTGCATTGACAAGGCCAGGACAAGATTAATCTTGGCCATGTCACTGGCCATGCCACATGACATGGACAAAACAACTTGAATCTTGGCCATGTCTCTCATAAGAAAGAATTGAAAGACATACAGAATAAGACGCATTTACTTATCTTAGCTGTGTTATAAGAGACATGTCCAAGACAAAATCCATCTTGGGCGTGTCACATGGCATGGCCAAGATAAATGGGAGCTTGACCGTGTCTTTCATAATAAGAGAAGTGAATCAAGACAGAAATGAATACGTGCAAATATCTTGGTTGTGTCTCTGGACATGTCACATCACATGGCAAAGATAACTTGGTCTTGGTCGTGTTCTAGTCAAGAAAGTAAAGTTTTTGAACTTGGCAGTAAGGGACATGCTCAGCCATCTTGGTCGTGTCCAATGTAAAGAATAGAATACAAGGACAAGCCATAATAATCTTTGCCGTGTCTCTTAAATGAAGAAGCAAATGGAAGGCGAATATATGAGCTGTAAAGTGAGACAAAGAAGCTTGGCGCAATAGAATAAGAGGAATGGTGCGTTTTTAAAATAAAAGCAAGATGGATTGTTGGAGAGAGTGGGAACAAAGGGTAATGACACGAGAAAAGGAAGGAATTTTTTAATTAAAAAGAGGACAAGCTTTGAAATAAAAGGTAGTTTTTAAAGAGAGAGAGGCCATCTCCATTTTGATTTATGACCACCATCAGTTCCATTTGTTAGATACACATAGAGAGGAGATGGAGTAACACGACCAAGATAAGGATTTTGGCAAAAGAAGGAGAATTATCATCATCTACTCGCTATCATCATTCATACACATAGATATACAGGCAGGACTTCATTTTTAGGGAGTAAGGATTTCTAGCAAGCCATTTGGAGAAAGAGATTGAGAGATCATTAACAAGTCCAAGTGAAGCAAGAGAAAGAGCAACCTAAACTTATAGTCAAAATAGGTTTTTCTACTCTTTCAATTTATTCAAATTTTCAGACTTTGATTGTTTAATACATTTATATTGCAATGAAGTTTTGTAATTTGAACTCTATTGAAATGATTTTCTATCTTATTATGAAGATGAGCTAAATTATTTATGCCTAGGATTTGTAGTAGATTTGATTAAATGATTTAATTCAATAAATTCCATTAAAAAGCCTTGTTATGAGTTGATTGCATTGGATTGAATGTTAGGTTGATAGATTGGCCACCTATTGATCTTTAGATATTAAATGAAGAACCGAGAGGTGAAATTTGATATTGGAACTATGCATTCAATTGCCCTAATAATGAATTAGAAATATAAGTTCTAAGTTATACTTAATTTGCAAGATAAAAATAATTAGTTTTTATTGATTCATAAATGTAAGAACTATTGAATTTATAATTGTTAATTAATATTAAGGAAGAAATTAAGTTACAAGGTTATATTAATGGATAGTTGAGAATTAAACTTGATCAAATCGACCTATAATTCTGAGGTACCCTTCTAAGAATTTGAATTAATTTCAAGCATACCATTTTTTGTTTTAATTATAATTTTCACTTTTATTACCATTTTAAAAAATCACACACTTATCATTTAATTTATTTTGTTTTAATCAAACTGTAGACCCAGTCCAGTTTGATATTTTTAAACAGTTTAAGATAATTTTGTGGTATTTTAATATTTATTACTTATTTATTTTTAATGAAAATAAAAAATAAAAAAGATAAAAGAATAATAATAAAAAAAATAAAAATCGGCGATGGCAAAATTGGCGACGACAGAATCGGTGACAAATTGGTCTGCCAATTTGCCGCAAGTTTTGCCTGTGGCGAATCAGCGCCCCTCGCAGATCCTCATAGCGCCCAAGCCAATCCTTGCCAGCCCGATCATCGCGTAGCTTGCCCAGCGTCAATTTCGCCCTGGCTCGCGTGCAGTTCTCATCGAAATCTTATTTTACTTGGTTTTTGATTTTATTTCCAAAATAATTTTTAATTTCCTTAACATACTAGGTTTTCATTTTTTTTCCCTATAAATACCACATTAAAACAAATTGGAAGGGAGGATTGGGATCTTTTGGAGGATTTTTAGATTCAGCCAGAAGGGAGCTTTGGATTTTTTTTGGAGACGAAACTTGGAGAGGCAATGACTATTAGGGGAAGCAGTTTACCATCTAAAAATCAATCAACAAGAGACGATCCATATCAAGGCAACAAATCAGTGTTGTCTTGGTGATTGTTCTGCCAGAATTTTACTCAATAAATTGTGGAGAAACCAACAACGAAGGTATATTCCGAACTAAATAAATATAATATGCTTTGATTATTTTAAGTATTAAATATGTTATTTATTCACCTAAATTAATTCAAAAAAGGTTATATATTTAAAGTTTTAATACATCACAGTAGCTTCAGTGGCATCGTTTAAATTTTTGAAAAATTATCACAACAGCCTAAGTACTTAAAAATAATAATGATGTTAATATTCTTAATCCAAACCCTAAACTATTTTCAAACCATTAATCCCTAATTGTTTAACATTCTAAGACCCTAACTTATAAAACCTAAATCCCAAAACCATGACCTAAACCCTAATTTCTAAACTAAAAACCCTCGCCTTGTTTTCCAAAACCTTAATCATATTTTCCTTAAACCCTAAAACTAGTTTTTAAAATTTTCAACACCAAAACCTACATCCCTAAAAACCAATATGGGCTCATCGAAGGGGTCAATATTCAGTTGTGTATTATGAGTCTATGTATTTAACTTTCTTTTTTCCAAAGCCCTAATTTAATAATTAAAATTCTAAAACCCTATTTTAAGATACGAACCCTAAATTTATATATTTATTACTTTATTTAATTTTAGATTTGATTATATAGTTTATTATATGTTTTGATGATTGATTTATTTGATTTCGATGTTTTATTGGTTTAATTTATCATGGATGGATATTTTCTTTATTATTATGATTATTATTTATTTATTTTGGTATTAAAATTGTAAGAGGTATGTTTTCATATTTTGGGTATCTCATATTGTGAGCATCATGTAATTTAATTTATTTTAAAGTTTGTTGGAATTAATGTAAAGGACATGTTTCCACCTTTTGGTGGATGTCCTATTTAGTTTTAGACATTGGACTATGTAAGGATACGTCTCCATCCTTTAATGGGTGTCCATTTATTTATTTTGTTTGGACCTTGCCATGATTTTTTTATAAAGTATTTATTTATTCTATTTATTGCATGTAGTATGGATAATATCATTATATTTAAGAATTTTGTAATATTAAGACCTTAAAAGGAGGTCGGTTCTAATGAACCGGGCGTTGTGAGTGTGCTGGGCCATTTCTCACCTTTTCCACACGTACCCAACTTTTTGAACCCATTAGGGGGTTGGGGATTCCTTAGAAATTGAGTCATCCACCCTTTTCTTTTTCCTGGCCCGTCCGAGTGGTGACTTAATTTTCTCCAGGCTTAGGCCCGTATTCTCTAAGGCCCTGAGCCTAAACAGTGCCAAAGTCGTAAAAACCATTCTACCAGGAGTGGGGGCAAAAATTTTCGCTCACACAAATTATTACGAATAACACCTTCCTTGTGAGACGACATTGGGGTGATCACCATTACTATAACAACCTCGTATACTTGCGAGTGTTGCTTTTAGTAGTGTTAAGTGGAGAGTAACAGCCGTGTGTTCAATGTTTTACCTTAGACATGGCCAAGCCTCCTAAAATGTGTCCATCATTGCCAAGTTTAATGTTTTGCTTTCTTGAGTGGCACATGGCCAAGAGAACGGCCAAGAATCTCTCCCCATGTTCAACTCTGCCTTAATTATTGATTTATTTGGAATAGGACATGACTAAGTTAGACTTGTCTTGGACATGTTCATTCAACTTCACCTTGAACACGATAAAGACTTTGGCCATGTCATGTGACACGGCCAAGATAGGTGAGTGTCTCATTTTGCATGTCTTTCAATTTCTTCTTGAAAGGACACGACCAAGAACTGAGTATGTTTAATTCTACCTTGAAATCTTGCTTCTTCAATTAAGAGACACAACCAACTTGGCATGGCTTGGCCGTGTTCTATATTTTCTTAAGAATATTGCTTCCAATAAAGGACTTAGCACATTTTATTACCTTTTTTCTCATGAGCTCCCTTGCTTCAACCTAACATGTAAAACCTACCAACAATCTTAAATAAACCATTTAGAAAATAACTAAAATGTAAACAAAATCAACTTAAAAACACAAATAAAAATTAATCATAATAGATCTATGGGCACATGTCAACTGTCAAGACCAACCCACCATTCCTAAGAACATTTGCCCATATACTAGCTATTGGCTATATGACTAACAATAAGAAAATGAGCTTATTGAAGAGGCATTGCTTCATTTATTGCTCCAATCCATTAACCTTCCTCATTGCGAACATCATCTCCCTACCATGCCAAGTCAACCTAGCAAATTAAAGACATCAAGTGAAGTGACCAATGTGTGCACATGTGTAAGAATTGATGATTTTCTTTTATTCTCATAGATTCCTAAGAGACTTGGTCAAGAATGACATGGTAGGCAGTGAATTGAATTGCAATGCTGGACTTGTCCTTATTCACCATCCATGCATCTAAACAAGGAAAAGAAGGGTGTCAATACTCGGTATTGACATGGGAAGTTGGAACTAAATGATGCTCCCATGCCCATACCTATATCATCATCAATTAGCCAATGTACAATAATAGAGAGATAAGAAGGAAAGTGGTATCTTGAGAATTATAGGAAAGCCACAGTATGTCAGCAAGTTGCTACTCAACTTGTCTGAACCTCGATAGAGGTGAACCAATCCAACCTTACCCTAGTTAAAGCCAAGAATGACATTAAGGTTAGTAAGTGCTTGTAAAATAGGAGTCAAATCCCTAGCCTTAGTATTAACAAAAGGGTGGAGCATGGCAAGAGTGAATCCATTAGCACACTACTCCCTTAACTTTGTCCAAATGACTCCCTACCATATTAAAGTCCAGTGCAACTGAATGGCATCATGTTTAATGCATCCATTATCCTTTCAAGAACACTTAAAACCTAGCAAAGTGATTCCTTCCTCTCTTGTCAAGGGCTCAGCATAAAAAGAAATAGATTTTCTATTAAAGCAGATACTAGTAATGATGACAAAATCAATATGACCAATATCATCTCACCAATCTGAAAGTGGAAAGTGGGGGTAGAGTCCAACTAGTGCTTAGCTAAAGCCTTGATTATGCCCCTATCGGCACAGAAGGCATAAAGGGTTAGCCAATGAATAAAGGTTCCAAAATTAGCATCTCATATAATATCCATGATGCCTGAATCCAGGACATACCACCATTTGGCATTAACATTAATAGAGCCACCTACTCGAACACTACCAGTATTAACCTACAAAGAACATAGCAGAGAGTGAAACTCAAAGAGAAGTTTATATGGCCATAAAGATTGATTGAATAACGTACTCATATGATATTTTTCAGGATGAACGATGAAAACAATAAAGGACTAGTGAGCCCACTAGTCCTTCAGGCAGAAATGCTAGAATGGCCAATGCGCTCATCCGAATAAATGGCAAAAAATATCATGATGACAAAAAATAAGAATGATATAACTAAAGGAAGGACATGAAAGGCTTACTTTTCTATAATGTGAAGCGGCAACCATAGGAATCTGCTTACCAAAACATAGACCCAACGCATCTATCCTTTTAGGAGGCTTCTTGCCATTAGCGGAATGAACATATTCATTGTCTTCTAGAATATGGCTACTTAGATTCTTAGTACAAACCATGGTGATCAAACAATGACAGAAAGAAGAGTGGATAATGAAAGAGAAGTTTAAAAGAAAAAAGAGAGCAAATGGGAAGCAGAAGAAAACTAAAGAAGAAGCAGCTTTTGTATTTAAAAAGAGGGAACAAGACTCTAATGGGACACACCAATATGAGTGGTGTGCTCGCCATTCCCTCTGACGGTCTCGCCAAATATCTGAAGTAAAGGGACCATGGGCCAAGGACTAAAAAGCAAAAAGGTAAAAGGTTATTATACATTCAAAGACATTTTTCTAACTCTGGTCAAGTATCTTTTCATGTAGGGGGTAAGAGTATAGAGGATAGCCAAAAATAAGCTGAAAGTTTTGTAAAATAATGATGTTATAAAAAGCCTAACCCGAGGATAGAAAGTCCTCACGGCTAAAAGAGCGAAGTTGTAAAAGGGATAGAAGGTTCCAATGATGAACAACAGACAAATAACCGAACCTAAGGATAGACATCCTCATTGCTAGAAGAGCCAAGTTACAAAAGGGATAGAAGGTCCTGACAATGAATAGAGGGGCAGAAGACCCAACCCGAGGATAGAAAGTCCTCCAATAAAGGGAAGACGTAACTTAAGATAGCATGCTTTTCTTGAGCTTAGCCGAAGAAGACAAGCCCATTTGAGTAGTGGGCAAACTATGGATATCAAATTTGGACCCCTATTGCAACAAAAAGCCTATGGATAAAATAGGCCTTATGTAGAAGGAGAGCAACCCAAAGCAGAAATCACCTGTCAATGACAGTGGCAGACCCACCACTAGTAGTGGCAGTTCCATCATTCCTTCCTGCTGACAGGCACAATCAGGCCACTCCATTAAATGATCACTATGTTCGCTAATCAACTGTGAGATGACACTTGGAAACCAACATATCAGACCATGTGTCATGTATTATGAAGAAAGGGTACAAAATATATGATATTGGAAATGAGGATGGCATGTCCGCTGCCCTATATGAATAGGAGGATGGCTTTGACAGATAAAATGAAGAGGCATGTCCCTGCTCCTACCTTTAAAGGGGGAGAAAAAGAGAAAAGAGGAGGATGAAAAGAAAGAGGGATCAAAACTTTATTGTGATAGAATGTGAGTTAGTTACTGAGTAAGTGATTGAGTTCTAAAAGCATTATAAAGGATAAAGAAGGCAACCAATCATCGACATCTCGAAGAAGACTACGATTGGAATATAAGATCCTCTACTAGACTTCTTTGCACAACTACTATCTCTAAAGTTGAAGGAACTGACAATGGAGATTTTGTAACACCCTTATAACCTATAAATGTATAATACATACACTCCTAGTATGTAAGATATGCATATACGGTATAAAAATGTCACAATCCGATTTAATAAAAGTTTTCATATTCCCTTATTACTCAAAATATTTGTATAAAAACATATGTATACATATGAAAATACACAAAATTCTCACATTACTTAATTATTTAAACATCCTTTGTAATTTACAATGTATATACATATACTCTCAAAACATAATATAATATACATAATGTCAAAATATACTATAAAATAAAATATGCACATGCTGGCAAAGTGGCACTGATCTTGTTGTAGCAAAAACACTTCAAGCTCCAATAACACAAGCCTAGACCCGATTTGGTCTAGTAGAACCCTTCGGCTTTACCGGATCACCCCTATCACCTACGCGATGAATTAGAATCATGCTAAGCCGAAGCCTAGTAGTACAAACTTTGATAATAATAAAACTCAAATACAATGCCAATGTAGAACGTTCATATGCTATGTCATCACATGATATTCAAGACCACTTTTGGATATATGCGTTCATCACTTGATAATTCACATCAATACATATACAAGCATGGGCCAAAACAATTAATACATCATTCAAATCTCAGAGTTACAATTTTGGTCCATAATGACACCATGTGTCTAGCCCCGAAGGCAAAATATCACTGTAATAGTCCAACTAGGCCTGAGCTTACGATCCTGTCTTTTTACCCAGCCCAGCTTCAAGGACTTGTTTCTGAGGCTTACAACCTGGTCTTTTCACCTCAAAAATATTTTCACAGTAATGCCAAGAGTTTAGCCCCATAAGCATATATAGGCATACTACCAAACACAGAACTCTGAAAATTGAATAACATACTAGGCACACAATTATTTTGCATTTTCCATTCTGAATTCCTTTCTCATTTTTCCTATTTTCTCATTCATATCAATGTTATTTCTTTTCAACATTTCATCCTCATCATAGGATATTTCATGACAAAACTACATTACACAAACATTTTGGCTCATTTTCATATTTTGCATATAGTTCCCATTTCATTCAATTTAGCCATTAACAATGGCTTTTCACAATGCATAATAATGCATACATAACAATTCACATGTCTTAGCACCATGCTCATGAATACTTAATGTATCAAGTAGCTTAACACATTTTCCATCCAAAATGTGTTAGGCCAAATGTAATACAATCACATCCATTTATCAAGAGTTTGTACATACCTTAGGGAACACTCCAAAATAAGCTTTAAAAATTCCTCTAACCTTCTCTTCCAAGTTTCTCTTCAACACTAGGGTTGCATAAACTGCTCTCTCTCAATGCCTATACCAAATGTGATCATAAACAACCATTTAATATCACATTCTAAGGCATTCTCAATATCAAATCATTAAAATAGGAATTACAAATGAAAAACAAAGAAAAGAGTTATTCTCAAGTGACACGCCCAATAACACAGGCATGTTACTGACCGTATCACTAATCCAATCATACAAATGCTTTGACATGTCCAATGACATAGCTGTGTCGCTACCCATGTCATTCATTATGCCTTATAGAAACTTTAACATGCCCAATAACATGGGCATGTTAATAGGCATGTCAATTATTTTGCCTTACAGAAGCTACGATACAATCAGGGACATAGCCGCATTAATGGTCATGTCATCAATGTTGAACTCAGCACTATTGACACACCCAATGATATGGCCGTGTCAGGCAAAAATCATGCATTTTGTAACTCAACCATATGAACACAAACATTCCAAACTCAACACTACAACACCCTTAATAATCATCTTAGTTTATATCCATAATTCACCCATAAATTCAACACTTATATAACTCCAACATATCATAACTATCATCTTATTCAATAAATCATCAATTTCTCTAATAACACATTCAAAGAAGAAGAAAGAAAAGAAATCTCTTCTCTTTCAATCCAACCTTAAAAATCATCATTAGCTACTCACAACATCATTATACATATCCAAATAAACCATTAAAACATGCTGATACACAATCCTTAAAATCAATATGTCATTCTTCCATAGAATTCCAAAGAAACTTGCAAAATAATAAAGGAATTTACCAGTTGATGAAGAATCCTCAAAATCTTCACATGAATCCTTGATATCCCTTGTAAAATTGGTGTATGGAAGAAGAACAAACTCTCCCTTACTCTCTCTCTAACTCACGGAAAAAAGGAGGAAAAGAAGAAGAAGAAGAAAATATGTTCTCTTTCCATCCTTATCTATATATATATATTAATTATTCTTTTATATGTGTTGTATATGTTTGGTATATGTATATGTCATATTTACTTTAAATATATTTCAAATATACATTTCACTTAAAATCCTTTCATTTTCCATTCAAATCATTTATTTAATTTATCCAAATTTAATTTATTTTATTTAATATTCAAAAATTAGGGGTATTACATTTCTCTCCCCCTTAAGAGAATTTCGTTCGCGGAATTATCTGCTACCAACTCTAGAACAACTGAGGATATTGACTCCGCATCAGTTGTTCACTCTCCCATGTCGCCTCCTCAGTGTTATGATTCTTTCAAAGAACTTTCATAAGTGGTACTTTCTTATTTCTCAACTCTTTCACCTCTCGTGCCAAAATCACTATTGGTTCTTCCTCATAAGTCAGATCTGAACTCACCTCAATGGATTCCACTAACAAAATATGAGATGGGTCTGTCCTGTACTTTTGAAGCATCGAGACATGGAAGACATTATGAATTCGATCTAACTCAGGCGGCAAAACCAGTCTATAGGCCACTGGACCAACTCTCTCTAGTACCTCATATGGTCCTATGAAATGAGGACTCAACATCCATTTGCGGCCAAACGTCAAAATCTTTTTCCACGGAGACACTTTCAGTAATACTTTATCTCGCACACTAAACTCTATGTCTCTTCTTTTTAAATTCGAATAGGATTTCTGTCTATCTGAAGCAACTTTCAAACGACTTTGTATCAATTTTACTATCTCTTCTATTTCTTTAATCAAATCAAAACCAACCAGTTTACCTTCTCCAACCTCATCCCAACACAAAGGTGTTATGTATCTTTTGCCATACAATGCCTCATAAAGTGCCACCCCAATACTGGACTGATGACTGTTATTATATGCAAACTCAATCAGTGGTAAGAATCTGTCCCAACTTCCATTGAAATCAATAATACAACTCCTTAACATATCCACTAAAATCTGTATCACTCTTTCTGATCGCCCATCTATCTGAGAATGGAAAGTAGTACTAAAATACAATCGAGAACCCAATGCATTATGCAAACTCTTCCAAATGTAAACCGGGGATCTCGGTCTGATACTAAAGAAATTGAGACTCCATGCAACCTCACTATTTCACTGATATACAGCTCAGCTAACCTCTCAAGTGAGTAATCTATCTGAACTGGAAGAAAATGAGCTATCTTCATCATTCGTTCAACAATCACCCATATTGTATCATGCTTCTTTTGGGTCAAAGGTAGTCCAGTCATAAAATCCATCATTACTCGCTCCTATTTCCACTATGGTACTGACAAAGACTGAAGCAACCTCGAAGGAACTTGGTGCTTAGCTTTCGCTCTTTGACAAGTGAGGCATCTGGATACAAACTCTGCTATGTCTCTCTTTATACCTGACCACCAATAATGCTACTTCAAATCTTGATGCATCTTTGTACTCCCAGGGTGCATAGTATAGACTGACTAATGTGCTTCCTCCAAAATCACCCTCTTCAATCCTGCATCATTAGAAATACACAACCTATATCTGTACCACAGACTGCCATCATTTCTCACATAAAAGTCTCGACTCTCCTCCTTTTGGCAATCCAATACAATCTTCTGGATTTTCTCATCTACCAACTGAGCCTCCCTAACTTGATTCAACAACACTGACCTCAATTGCAATTGAGCCATCAAAACCATCAGCACAAGACTCAAATTTGGCATGCAATGCTCTTAACTCAACAAGCAACAAGAGCGAATAAGCAGTCAAACCTGCCAAAGACTTTCGACTCAAGGCATCAACAACAACATTTGCCTTGCCAGGATGATAATCAATCAAACAATCATAATCTTTAATCAATTCTAACCACCATCTCTGTTGAAGATTCAGCTCTTTTTGAATGCTTAAATACTTCAAACTCTTATGGTTAGTATAAATGAAACACTTCTCCCCATACAAGTAATGTCGCCAAATCTTCAATGCAAAAACTATGGCTGCTAACTCTAAATCATGAGTTGGGTAATTCAGCTCATGCAGCTTCAACTGTCAAAAGGAATAAGTAATGACTCTACCCTCCTACATCAGAACACAACCTAAACCACTATCTGAAGCATCACTGTAAATTTCATAAGGTTTACCTTCCACAGGCAGAGTAAGAACAGGAGCCTGAGTCAACATCTCCCTCAGCTGCTCAAAACTCACCTGACACCGATTTGTCCACACAAATCTAACTCCTTTCCGAAGTAATCTAGTGAGTGGAGTAGCTATCATAGAAAAACCCTTCATAAATTGACAATAATAGCCTACCAAACCCAGAAAACTTCTAATCTCTGTCACAGTCTTAGGTAGACTCCAATTTAAGATAGCCTCAACTTTACTCGGATCAACTCTAATACCCTCTGTTGAAACTACATGACCAAGAAAAGTCACTTGATCGAGCTTTAACTAATATTTAGACAGCTTAGCATACAACTACTTCTCTCTCAAAGTCTGCAATACAATCCACAAATGCCTGTCATGATCCTCCTTATTACGTGAATACACCAGAATATCATTAGTGAAAATCACCACAAACTGATCTAGATAGAGTCCGAATACCATATTCATCAAATCCATAAATGTTGCTAGTGCATTTGTCAATCCAAAGGGCATTACCAAAAACTCATAATGCCCATACCTCATACGAAAAGCTATCTTAGGCACATCTACATCTCTGACTCTCAACTAATGGTACCCTGATCTTAGATCAATCTTAGAGAATATTATTGCTCCCTTCAATTGATCAAATAGATCATCTATCCAAGGCAATGGATACTTTTTCTTGATGGTCACCTTATTCAACTGCTGGTAATCAATACACAATCTCAAGGTGCCATCCTTCTTCTTTACAAACAAAATAGACACTCCCTATAGGGACACAATAGGGCAAATGAACCCTTTATTCAATAACTCAAAAAAACCATAGATCAACTCTAATACCCTCTGCTGAAACCACATGACTGAGAAAAGTCACTTGATCAAGCCAAAACTCACATTTAGACAGCTTAGCATACAAATGCTTCTCTCTCAGAGTCTGTAATACAATCCATAAATACCTGTCATGATCCTCCTTATTACACGAATACACCAGAATATCATAAATGAAAATCGCCACAAACTGATCTAGATAGAGTTTGAATACCCTTTTTATCAAATCCATAAATGCTACTGGCGCATTCATCAATCTAAAGGGCACCACCAAAAACTCATAATGCCCATACCTCATGCAGAAAGCTGTCTTAGGCACATCTACATCTCTGACTCTCAACTGATAGTACCCTAATTTCATGTCAATCTTAGAGAATACTACTGCTCCCTTCAACTGATCAAATAGATCATCTATCTGAGTCAATGGATACCTTTTCTTGATGGTCACCTTATTCAACTGCCAGTAATCAATATACAATCTCAAGGTGCCATCCTTCTTCTTCACAAACAAAATAAGCACTCCCCACGGGGACACAGTAGGGCGAATGAACCCTTTATCCAATAACTCATGCAACTGCACCTTTAACCCTCTCAACTCAGCTGGTGCCATCCAATAAGGAGTAATAGAGATGGGAGTGGTACTAGGCAATAAAATGATATCAAACTCAACCTCTCTCAGGGGGTATCCCTGGCAACTCCTTAGGAAAAACATCTGGAAACTCGGTAACTATAGGTATACTATCACGCTGGATCCTACTACTCTGGTATCTACCATGTGAGCAAGTTAAGCCTCACATCCCTTCTGGATCATTCTCCTAGCTGAAATAGCTGAAATAAATATGGATGAAAGATGTCTATGCTCATTAGATATCATCACATCTCTACCATCACGTGTTCTCAAAGTAACATATTTTTGTTGACAGTCTACCACTACCCTATGTCTGGATAATCAATCATGCCTAAAATCAAATCATATTCTCTAAAAGGAATCTCAATCAGGTCACCAAGAAACTCCTCATCCTGAACCACAACTGGGCTATCTCAGTGCACCCTGCTAACTGCAACACTATGCCCTAAAAGATTTGTGACCAAAATATTAAATCCTAGGGACTGTGAATGCAAATCACTCATAGGAAAAATGGATGCACTAATGTATGAATGAGTTGACCTAGGGTCTATTAATGCAAGAATTGAAGTATTGTATAAAGAAAAATTACTAGCAATAACGACTGAAGCATCCGGCTGCCTCTGCATCACATAGACCCGCTGCAATGGCCCTGCCTTATCTAGTCTACCTCTGGCTATAGAACCTCCTCTCTGACCAGACCCAGATCTACCACCCCTACCAAAACTTCTACTACCATGACTCCCTCTGACACTGGGTCGAAAAGCTGTAGTATCTGTCTGTTTATCATCTGGTGGCTCTAGACAATTTCTAATAAAATGATCTGGTGATCCACATCTATAACATACTGTTGGTCCACCTATCCTCCAGCAAACATCTCCATGTACTTTACCATAATGAACACAGGTAGGTGGAACAAGCCTCTAAGTCACTGGGATCGGAGCACTAGCCACTAAAACTGTAGGTCTCTGTCTCTGTCTCTGCTACTGTACTGACCTACCAGATTGCCCTTGGCTCCAACTGAATCTTTGAAAATATCCCCTCAGCCTCTCTTCACTATTGAAGACCCTGCCTCACTCTGGGGTCTCCTAGCTCTGGTCTCCTCAACCCTGGTATCGGCTGCAAGACCCTGTGCTCTCTCTCAATAATCCTGGCAGCTGCAACCAACTGAAAAAAATCCTGGTACTGGGAGCCTGCTATAATGCACATGATAAGGGGTCTCAGCCCCTCCTCAAACCTTCGACACCGGTCAAAATCATCATAAATGATCCCACCAGCATACCGACTCATTCGAGTAAACTCTATCTCATACTCCGACACTGTCCTGGTATCTTGCCTCAAACTCAGGAACTCTATCTTCTTTGCATCCTAATACTCCCTTGAAGTATACTTCTGCTAGAATTTCCGTAGGAAATCATCATAGGTCAGGACTGGTGGATCATCCAGAGCATGTGAAATCATCTTTCACCAATCATATGCATCCCTCTATAGAAGAGATCTGGAATAATCAAACTTCTCCTCTAGAGTATCCTGCAGCTGGATGAAAACTCTCTCAACCCTGTCTAGCCTTTGCTCTGCTACAGTAGGGTATGTAGTACCAGTAAAATCCTTAGCTCCAAACTTCCTCAGCGTATCATACTTTCTCTTCGACAACTACGGCTGGGGCTGTGGTGGCTGCTGAACAGGAGCATGCCTCAACAGCTCCACCATATGTCGTACCCAGCCCGATGGAATCTCATCAATTGCTGGTCTCTCTGCATAGGAGCAGGTGCCTCTCTAGCAATCTTAGCTCTAGCTCCATCTCTACCCTCACCAGGAGCCACACTCTCTGCACTACCCTCTGCAGACTGATGCGTCCGAGATGCCATAACTATGTATATTTGCAAACACAGTAGAAATTGCCACATCAGAGATTAGAAACTGCTAGTGCCAATGCATGTATCATAATTGATAACCATATTTAAAAATCCCCATTTCCTTTCTCTCACAACCCAACTAGGTTGAGAACCTCAAACCTAGGCTCTAATACCAAAATAAATATAACACCCTTATACCGTATAAACAAATAATTCACACACTCCCAATATGTAAGATATGCATATACAGTATAAAAATGTCATAATCCGACTTAATAAAAATTTCCATATTCCTTTATTGCTCAAAATATTTGTATAAAAACATATGTTTACATATGAAAATACACAAAATTCTCACATTACTTAATTATTTAAACATCCTTTGTAATTTACAATGTATATACATATACTCCCAAAACATAATATATTATACATAATGTCAAAATATACTATAAAATAAAATATGTACATGCTGGCAAAGTGGCACTGATCTTGTTGTAGCATAAATACTTTAAGCTCCAATAACACAAGCCTAAACCCGATCTGGTTTAGTAGAACTCTCCGGCTCTACCGAATCACTCCTATCACCTGCGTGACAAGTTACAATCACGCTAAGCCGAAGCTTAGTGGTACAAACTTTGATAATAATAAAATTCAAATACAATGCCAATGCAGAATGTTCAAATGCTAAGTCATCACATGATATTCAAGACCACTTTTGGATATATGCTTTCATCACTTGATAATTCACATCAACACATACACAAGCATGGGCCCAAATAACTAATACATCATTCAAATCTCAAAGTTACTATTTTGGTCTATAATGACACCATGTGTCTAGCCCCGAAGGTAAAATATCAATGTAACAGTCCAGCTAGGTCTGGGCTTACGACCCGGTCTTTTCACCTAGCCAAGCTTTAAGGACTTGTTTCTGAGGCTTAGGACCTGGTCTTTTCACCTCAAAAATATTTTTATAGTGACGCCAAGCGTCTAGCCCCATTGGTAAATATAGGCATGCCACCAAACACAAACTCTGAAAATTGAATATCATACTAGGCACACAATTATTTTGCATTTTTCATTCCGAATTCCTTTCTCATTTTCCCATTTTCTCATTCATATCAATGTTATTTCTTTTCAACATTTCATCTTCATCATAGGATATTTCATGACAAAACTACATTACCCAAACATTTTGGGTCATTTTCATATTTTGCACATAGTTCACATTTCATTAAATTTAGCCATTAACAATGACTTTTCACAATGCATAATAATGCATACATAACAATTCCCATGTCGTAGCACCATGTTTATGAATACTTAATGTATCAAGTAGCGTAACACATTTTCCATCCAAAACGTGTTAGGCCAAATGTAATACAATCACATTCCATTTATCAAGAGTTTGTACATGCCTTAGGGAACACTCTAAAACAAGCTTTAAAAATTCCTCTAACCTTCTCTTCCAATGACATGGGCGTGTCACTGCCTGTGTCATTCATTCTGCCTCATAGAAACTTTGACATGCCCAATAACATGGGCGTGTTAATAGTCGTGTCAATTATTTTGCCTTACAGAAGCTATGACACACTCAAGGACATAGCAGCGTTATAGGTCATGTCATCAATGTTGAACTTAGCACCATTGACACACCCAACGATATGGTCGTGCCAGGCAAAAATCATGCATTTTGTATACTCAAACATATGAAAAAAACATTCCAAACTCAACACTACAACACCCTTAATCATCGTCTTAGTTTATATCCATAATTCACCCATAAATTCAACACTTATATAACTCCAACATATCATAACTATCATCTTATTCAAGAAATCATCAATTTCTCTTATAACACATTCAAAGAAGAAGAAAGAAAAGAAATCTCTTCTCTTTCAATCCAACCTTAAAAATCATCACTAGCTACTCACAACATCATCATACATATCCAAATAAACCATTAAAATATGCTAATACACAATACCTAAAATCAATATGTCATTCTTCCATAGAATTCCAAAGAAACTTGCAAAATAATAAAGGAATTTACCAATTGATGAAGAATCCTCAAAATCCTCACTTGAATTCTTGAAATCCCTTGTAAAATTGGTGTATGGAAGAAGAACAAACTCGTCCTTACTCTCTCTCTAACTCACGGCAAAAAGGAGCAAAAGAAGAATAAGAAGAAAATATCTTGTAACATCCGTTATTTTGGAGACATAAAATTGTATATACTCAATATATATATCTAGAGTATATATAACATATACATATGATATATTAATTGTATATGTTTGATTAATACATTACATACTTAATAATTAATACACATATAAGGTACATTTGATGTGTATATAAGATACACATTACTTGTGCATATATGTAATGTCCCAAATTTTTGAAAAGTTCTAATTTTTAAAACTTTGATAAAATAAATTTTAATTTAAATGGATAAATTAAATTAATGGTTTTAAATGAAAAAGTGGAACATATATGTGATATATATGTAAAATATACATAACATATGAAAGTCAACACTTTTTAAAAGAAAAGTCAAAGTAAAAGTGTATTTTGGTAATTAAATCTTAGAAATTCAAAATTTATAAAATAATTCAAAAATAAATTATTTTTTAATGGAAGAGGAAATTTAATACTTTTAATTTATTAAATAAATAATTAAATAAATAATTATTAAATTATTTTAATATATGTGTATATGGTTTAAAATAAAAGATGAAAAGAAAAAGAAAAAAAAATCTTCATCTCTTCTTCTTCTTCTTCAAGGTGGCCACCATGAGAGCTTAAGGCCAAGGTTTTGATTCTTCTGTAGTCCACAAATTGAAGGATTTAACAAGTTTAAATTGGATTTTTGGTGATTTTCACCAAAATTAGTAAGTTTTCAACTTCTTTATTTGGATTTTATGAAAGTATGAATATGTGTGTTTTGGATTTTTGAAGTTCTAATATTTAATTATCTATTTGGATATGGATGAAGTTATTTTGAGTGATTAACAATGATTTTAAGGTTAGATTTAAGAAATGATTGAATTTAAGTTGAGTTTGGTGAAGAGAGAGAATTTAGGGTTATGGAACATTTGAGTTTTTGAAATCATGAGGTTTAATTGTGCAAATTGGTTCCAAATATGTTGTTTTGATGCATAAACAAGGATTTTAAAATCAAATGATGGATTTAGTTAAGTTTGGATAGAGTTTGAAGATGGTAGTATTGATTTAGGGTTTTGGAAAAGTGAATTTTCAAAGAATGATTAATTGTTTGATTTCAATGCTTAAATCGTGTTATTTAATGATATAAGTGGTGGAAATAATATTGAAATGCTAATTGGATTGAGTTGGAATGGAGATCCTTCAATGGTGAAGGTTATGCCATTTTAGGGTTTTGAGCATAAGCATGTGGTTAATTAATGTAATTGGTTTAAACATACTAAAACATGTTTCTAATGATATTAATAAACTTAAAACACTAATTTAAATGGCTTGATATGGTTTTTCAAAGTTAAAGTGAGGTGAAGCTTAATTTTGGGATTTGGTTTATAGTGATGTTTAATTATGGTTTGATGTTGAGAATACCTTAGAATATGATATTAAATGATTATGTATGATCACATTTGGCATAGGCATTGAGGGAGGTTGATTTGCTTCATCTAAGTGGTGAAGGGCAAGTTGGAATGATAGGATTGGAGGTTGTGTTAAGCTTGCTTTGGGTTGCTAGTGAACGTATGTACAAACTTTGAATATAATGTTTATATTTGCATAACATTTGGACTTAACACATTTTGGTTGGAAAATGTGTTAAGCTACTTGGTTCATTGATTGTGTATGAATAATGCGCTATGACATTTGTAATGTCATATATGTGTTAAATGCATTGCGAAAAGCTATTGATAATGGCTAAATTGTGTAGAATGTGAAATATGTATATTATGTGAAAATACCAAAAGTAATTGGGTAATGTGTTGTGAATGCAAAAATGAGATATGTGGAATAGTGAAATGAATTGATATTGATAAAAATGAGAAAAATGAGAAAAGTGAGAAAAAAGAGAAAGATGTGAAAAATGAGAAAAAAAAAGTGAAAATAAGGCAATGTTCCTAGATTGAATATGTGACAATGAGAAAGAGATTAATAATGAGAAAAATGAAAAAATGAAAAAAAAAAAAAAGAAAGTGAGAAAAAGATGATATAATAAGGCAATGTGCCTAGTTTGATCATGAGAAAATGAGAAAAGTTTTGATAAAGGAATTATGAATGAATTTTATAATGAGAAATATGAATAAATTGTGTGCCTAGTATGTTATTCAATTTTCAGAGTTCTAGATTTGGCGGCATGCCTATGATTGCCTACGGGCTAAATGCTAGAATGGTGAAAAGACTGGGCTGTAAGCCAGGCTAGTTGATAAATATGATGTTTTTAGGGTAAAAAGACTGGGTCGTAAGCTTAAAAAACTATAGCAGTCTAGCCGGGTTGAGGACCAAGATACTGGGGCCTAAGGGTCTAGTCGGGTTGAGGTCCAAGAGACTGGAACTGTTACATTATCCGTGGATATATTGCCTACGGGGCTAGACACATGGTGTCATTATGAACCAAAGCAGTAACTCTGAAATTTGAATAGCATACTAGATCCTTTTGGGCCCATGCTTGTCTTTGCTTTAATGTGAATTATGAATTGTGATACATTTGAGCAATATAATGAGATATAATATTATGAGTTGTGATATATATATATATATATATGTATTGTGCATTGACATTACATTTGGACTATACTGTTATCAAAGTTTGTACCACTATGCTTCGGCTTAGCACGATTGTAATTCATTGCGATGGTGTCATGGATGATTTGGTAGAGCCGGAGAGTTCTACTAGACCTGGTCAGGTCTAGGTTTATATTTATTGAGCTTGAAGAGTTGTTTTTGGGTACATCAAGATCAGAATCAGTTGCCAGCATGTAGATATTTGATATTACAATGTATTTTGATATTATATATGTTATGACATGTTTTTGGAAGTATATAATGTAAATTGTAAAGAATGTTTTGAATAATTTGTTCAGATGAGATTTTATATGTGTTGTTAATTTATATATCTATATATAAGTATTTTAAGAAAATATGGTGAAATTGAGAAGTATTGGTGAAATGGTGAATTGATTTTTATTGGGAGTGTTTGTTTTATGCAGGTTGTATTTTGTTGAATTTTGGGAACGTCCAAATTACAAATAAAACTTTAGCGAATTTTTCCCAGAGATTTTCATATAAAATATTTATTTTGGATTCCTATAACAAGCAAAGAATAATTATATACTATTTATTTTATATATTAGTATTTGAAGTCTTAAAACAGAAATGTGAAAATTTTTATTAAACCGGTCTGTGACATTTTTGTACCGTATATGCGTATTTTACATATGCTGGAAATATGTATTGTATTTATATAGGGTATAAGGGTGTTACATATCTTCTCTTTCCATCCTTATCTATATATACATATATATATATTAATTATTCTTTTATATGTGTTGTATATGTTTGGTATATGTATATGTCATATTTACTTCAAATATATTTCAAATATACATTTCACTTAAAATCCTTTCATTTTCCATTCAAATCATTTATTGAATTTATCTAAATTTAATTTATTTTATTTAATATTCAAAAATTAGGAGTATTACAGGTTTCATATTTGTAATCCCTCATCTTCATTCTATTTATTGATATATTATTATTATAATTACTTAACGCTTATATCGACATTAAACTGAATAACTAAACAAATATAATTTATGCAACGCCTAAAAATGGAGCACTGAAATGGATGACTAGGAACCATTACCTTTGTAAAGATGTAACCACTAAAGGTAATCTTGATTAAAAAAATAAAAATAATTATGTAATGATTAGGGACTGACTGAAGTTGTGTTGATGAAGTCTTTATCACTCTCTTTGGTAATCCCGCTTGATGGAGTCGTGGCCACGCTCATCCCGTCATAGCCACCGTTGCTGGTAGATGTCAAAAATGTGAAAATTGGTACCTAGATTGAGATAGTGGTAGGGTCGTCGTTAACACTGGCTACCCCACCACACCTTCTAGCTTGATTGACACACTAAGCCACATTAATCCTATAGTATTATGATAAATGACTTCATTACTTTCTTATTTAATCCTGTAAATATATTTGATGATCATGGATAATTGGATGCTTGGATATTTGATCTATCTTTTATGGATGTTACTGTCATCACGAATTTCATGCATCAATCATAGCATTGTATATCTATAATTCACAGTGTAATCTAGAATTAATATTATAGGATTTTCTCTTTTGTAATTTTCCTTTTCTTAAATTGATTATGGTAGGAGGAGCTTGATGTAATTTTTTCTCTAAATGGCTTGTAAAATGAGTTCTTTTTGTATCTTGATGTAATTATTTTGGAAGGAATATAAGAGTCTATTTCCACTATGTGGGGGCTCATTTTTACCATGCATATATTTTCTGCATTGGCATAAGCATAAATATACCTGATGAAATGAATTCCCTTATTTTAATCTTATAATATGTTGTTTAAAATTGGGTAATACATCAATAATTGAAAGTGTCATGTCCCCAGAACCATAGAGGAGGCCGGTTCCAATGAACTGGGTGTATGGGGGTACTAGAACCATTTCACTACCTTTCTCATATGTATGCAACTTTCTGAACCCAGTAGAGGTTGGGGATTCCTCGCCTAAGGATTTTCACCCCCCTTCTTTCTTAACCTTTTAGGTGGCACCGCCTTTTCTTTAGCCTAGGCTTATCGTTTCCTAATGGCTCAACCCTAACAGCGTTATAATTGCAAAGCTGAGGGTCATACCCCTAGCTTACAGAAATAAAGACATTTTTCTGAGAAATAGATTTTATCTATTGCTTCTTCAATATTGGATCAATAGAGTCAAGCCTAGCTTAAGGGTTATGTTGTTCAAGGTGACGAGTTTTGCATAAAATGGTATATACCAAATGTGGGTTAGGTGAAGTTTAATGTTGTTGCATAACTATTTTTGAATGATAGGAAATATGGTTGGGTCTAATCATTTGGGATAAATCTGGTACATTTAAGGCTAGTTCTTATACTGCTTATCCAGGGTCTCCTTCACCTATGTTTCCCGAGGCATTATGTTTCTGTGAAACTTTTAGTTGGATCATGAAGCAGGGTTGGCAGTGTATTATTTTTTAGCTTGATTGTATGTTGGTGGTCCAAGCACTACATTCTTCTTCCACTAATTTATCTGAATTAGGTTAGGTTCTATATCATTGTAAGTCTCTTCTTATTTGTTTAGGAGAGGCCAATGTTTGTTTTGTGAAACTGTAATATTTGTAAATTTTTTAAATAAAATAAAATAATTAATATGGAAGGATAATTAGGGTGGGGGAAGAAGAGTATCTATAGTGTATACTTAATGTATATGTAAGATATACATAAAGTATACATTTCTCAAAAAGACAAAAGTAAAAAAGTCAAAGTCAAAGGTTAAAAGCAAAAAAATTAAAATATATAATAAATTAAAAGATATAAATTAAAAATTAAAATTAAAGTCAAATATGGATAGGAAAAAGAAGTACATTTCTTATATTTTAATAATTAAATATTATGTATAAATATTAGTGAGGGGCAAAATTGAAATTAGGATAATATAAAGCCATCCTCTTCCTCTTTTTCATTCACTTTGGCCAAATTTCATAAGGAAGCAAGGGGGAGATTTTCGCTTCTTCAACTATTTCAAATTTCACCAAAGTTTCAAAGGAATCAAGGTGTTTTTGAGGATTAACAAAAAATTTGGTAAGTAATCTTTTAATTAAAGTAAGATTTCTTTAAATTTAAGATTAAATTTTGGGATTTTGATGGGATTGTTTTTAATTATTGCAATGGGTGATTTTGAAGTTGTTTTAATAAATATGTGATGATGTTATGGTTTGTTGGTGAAAATGAATTGATTTTGGTGAAGTTAGGGATTTAGGGTAGGTTATGTGAAATTAGGGTTTTTGATGAAGGTTTCAATAATTGTAAAATTAATCATTTTGATGTATAATTGATGATTTTATAATTGAATAATGGAAATATGTTGGTTATGGTGAAGTTTCAAAAAAGGTAAAAAGGAGAAAATTAGGGTTTTGGTAGAATTTAGGTAAAATTGATGTTTGATTGAATAAAATGGGTTTGAATGAGATGCTAATGACATATTTGCACCTATAATTTGATTTAGGATTAAGTAAGGTGAAATTGTAGAATTAAAGAGAGGAAGGACATTGGAGAAGTAAGGCTTGGGTGGTGAAATTAACATTGGATTTGGCATTTCCAAGGTTAGTACATACTTTGATTATTTGTATTATAATTGCATTTGGTTTCGCCTAGCACATTGTGATTTATAAATGTGCTAAACTACTTTAAAATTGGTTTTGACTTGTAATGTGCATTATTTTGTGTAATATTGTAAGAATTGCATAAAATAAAAAGTGTTAAGCTATTGTCGAATGGCTAATTACATTAATGTGTGTTATTTGTGAAAAGTGTGAAAAATGCCCAAGAAATCTGGGAAGGGATGTCACATTGTCAATGTAACTAAAATTATAAGAAATGTGGCTGAAATATGTGAAATGTGGAAATTATACATGGTTAGGGAAAATGGAATGAAAATGGTTAAAATGTGCTGCATGTTAGTCTTATGTAATACCTTATTCCAGAGAATTATGTTTATTACTATCAATTTGGTATGCCATTGATATGAGATGATGATTATATTTGCCTAAGTGGCTAGACACACTGGTGTCATAAGGGACACGCCTATGGGCGGTATTTATGACACTTAGATCCCTAGTGTCGATAGGAGATGCGCTTACTGACGGTATTATTAGACACTTAGATCCCCGGTGTCTATAAGGGATGCAGCTTTGGGTGGTTTTACATGACACTTAGATCCCTAGTATTGTGATATACCAAAATAATATATGTAGAACTTGAATATTATATAGAGACTTTTGGGTCTAATGTATATGTTTGTGAAAGTTTGATGTTTCCTAGGAGTAATGTGTGCATTTTACAGACCACATTTCATGTATTTGAGGAAAAATGTGGTGCATTATTTTTAAAATTACTTTTATTATCAAAGTATGTACCTCTGAGCTAGTAATTTAGCACGACTGTTTCCATCGCATAGGTGACAGGGTAGAGGCAGAGAGCCCTGCTAGACTTGACTAGGTCTAGGATCTTTGGATTAGTATTAAAAGCTTAAAATTTTTCCACCGGACCAGACCCTACTTGGATATCATGTAAATATTTATTTTTCTTTAAACTTAATATATTTTTAACTATCATGTTATTATATAACAATGTTGTAGACCTAATGTTTGGTTAAGTATTTTAAATATTTGAAATAGTTTATATATACAATAGATGTGATTATGAGATGTTGGATGATTGTGGAGGATTATTGGAGATTTGGATGTACATTTATATTGGGAGTGCATTGTTTGTACAGGTTGAGATTGTTTGTTTTTGGGAAATGTTTAGTTTACAGATAAAATTCTAGCAAATATTTTCTAGAGATATTATATATATATATATTATTTTAATCTTTAATTATTTATATATCTTTATTTACCTATTAAATTATCTTTTAAAGATTAATTTATTATGGAAACAGCTAAAAGAAATTTTCTACTGTATTTATCGTAGCATTCTTATATTCTGTATATGCATTTTATATATAATGTGTGTATGTCTTATATGTATATTAGTTATTAGGGTGTTATGGAAACACTCTATGAATCAGGTTGCTCATAGGTTAGCTAGGGCAGTTGGTTATTATCTGAGTCTAGTATATGGGTTAATGTCCCACCCTCTTTTACTGTTGATTATCTTGCTTTGGATTTGAAGTAATGATATATTCCACCTTTGAGTTAAAAAAAAATAAATATAGCATAAAACTATTATATGTTTAGTTATATATTGGAATATGTTACACATAACAATATACACTTGTTAAAATTTAAAAGAATAACAGTATAAAAATAATATATATTACATATAGGTAGATATATTTTAGTTATATATTGATATATATTATATATAAGTGGAAACTTAATATAAATATTTTTAATTTAATTTTTTAAAAAATTTAATTTGAAATTTGTCTTAAAAAATATATAAATAATATAAATAGTATAAAAAAACATACTAAAAAAATAAAAATATGAAAACAAATAAAATCACAAAAAATAAAAATAAAAAGGATAAAAATACAATAAATAAATAAATAAATAATGGCCACATAACTAAAAGTATAAAAAAATTAAAAATTTTATAATCATGTAATTGTTGTAAAATTAATGATAAAATTGTTAATAAAAAAAATAAAGAATAAAATTTAATTATCATAAGAAGCAATTTAGAGAGAAATAACACTTATATTTTTCACTCTTTTATTATATATACAAAAATCTTATAACATTTTCTATTTGTAAAGTTGAAATTTAAATGAAGTGTTACATTTTAATTAATAATTCATTAATAAAATAATAATAGAGATAAATGATTAAAGAGATAAAGAAACAAGATGATTAGAGATAAAAAAAATAATGAGATAAAAAGATAGGAAGATAAAGAGATTAGGAGAAACATCCACTCATTAATATTTTTTTATTATTCATAGCACTCTCCCTTGGATGTTTATCTGTTAAGAATATATCTCATTAAAATCTTACTTGAAGAAGCCCTGTGGGATAAAATTCGAGGGAAAGTAAAGAGTATACATTATTAATACACATATATACCGCCTCATTAAAAATCATGCAAGGAAATACCAGTGGAAAAAAACTTAGCTAGGGAAGAAAGAGTACAACATATATTTTACTCCTTCTCATAAAGATATCACTTTACATTTTTAAGTTTGTGTATTCCAATACTATATCTTAATTTCTCAAATGCTACAGTAGATAGAGCCTTTGTAAACAAATATGCTAGAATATCACTTGAAAGAATTTGTTGAACATCTATTTCACCTTTCTTTGATGATCATGAGTGAAGAAAAATGTTAGTAAAATATGTTTCATTCTATCACCTTTGATATACCCTTCCTTTAGTTGAGCTAACATATTGTATTATCTTCATATAATATTGTTGGAATATTTTCTTGAAATGGTAAGCCACACATCTTTTGGATATAATAGATCAATGACCTTAGCCAAACACATTCTTGACTTGCTTCATGCGTTGCTATTATTTCTACATTGTTTGAAGAAGTAGCAACTAAGATATGCTTTGTGGATCACCATGATATAGTTGTATATTCACATGTGAATAAATACCCTATTTGGGATCGAACCTTATGTGGATCAGTTAAATATCCTACATTTGCATAGCCAACTAATTGTGATTTAAATTTGTTAGAATAAGACAAACCCATATCAATTATTCCTTGGAGATATCAAGAAATATACTTAATTCCGCTCCAATGTCTTCATATTGAACAAGAACTAAACCTTGCTAATAGAATTACAGTAAATATTATGTATAGTCTTGTATTATAAACAAGATACATTAGTGCATCTATAGCACTTAAATGTGGTACTTAAGAACCAAGAAGTTCTTCATCATTGTTTCGAGGACAAAAAAAATCTTTATTCACTTCTAGTAATCTCATAACCATTGGAGTATTCAATGGATGTAATTTATCCATATAAATCGCTTTAATATCTTTTTTCTATAAGTTGATTGATGAACAAAAATTTCATCTTTTAGATACTCGATCTGCATGCCAAGGTAAAATTTTATTTTTCCAAGATTTTCATTTTAATTTCTATCTTTAAACAAACAACTGCCATTTGAAACTCTTTAGGATTTTTAATGATATTTAGATCATTAACATATACAACAACTATTAAAAAATATTATTCTATATCCTTTTATAAAAACACATAGACAAATTGGATTATTTTTATATCCCTATTTCAATAAATATTCATTAAGATGATTATATCATATTCTTCCTGATTATTTAAATCTATACAATGATTTTTGTAATTTTATTGAATAGACTTCCTTGGAATATTTATATGCCTCAGACATTTTAAATCCTTCAAGGATTTCATATAAATTTTACTATCAAGTGAGCAATATAAATATACTGTAACAACATCCATTTGATGCATGTCAAGCTTTTCAATATTATCAAAATAATCAAATATTTAAAGGTTATTGCATCCACCACAGGAGAATATGTCTCATCATAATCAATGTCAAGTCTTTACGAAAATCCTTCTGCAACTAATCAAGCTTTATATCTCATAATTTCATTTTTCTCATCGCATTTTCGTACAAATACCCATTTGTATCCCACTGGCATTACACTTTTAGGGGTTTGGACTATATGTCCGTAAACTCTATGCTCTAAAAGCCAATTCAGTTATGCTTGAATTGCATATTTTTCATTTTGGCCAATAATTTCTACACCTACATTCCTCAATAGATGTAGTTTCAAGAGTCTCATTTTGTTTTAAAATACCAACAATAACATTATAGGCAAAAATGTTGTCGACAACTATATTTTTTTATTCCGTATTTTTCCCGTAGCGACATAACTTATTAAGATCTCATTATTTTTACAATTCTGAAGTATTTGAGCCTCTTTTAGAGCTACATGATTAGTTATGTTGTGGGTTTCTTTAAGAGCATCTGCCTCCAAAATATGATAATCTTGGTTATATGTTCCTTTCTTTTTTCGAGTATTTTTATCTTTGGAACCAACTAGTCGAATCGAATTGACATTCCCGTAGGACAATATAATAAATGCCTCAGGCATGGATTATTAGTATTTGCATTATTATATTGTCCTACATGAATGTCAATTCGAACTGGAGCATTTACAACTTATATATGAGATTTAGTAATTCTCTTTAAATCAATAAATGCATATGGTAGCTAATTTGTAATATTTTACAAATTTATTATCTCTTGAACTTTCAGTTCACATTGCTTTGTTCAAGGATTTAAATGAGATAATAATAATGTAAAACCTTATACCTTATATACATAATACATACACCCGGTATATGTATAATATGCATATATGGTACAAAGATGCCACGACCCAATTTTACCAAACATTAAAATGTATTTTTTAAAAAGCAAATAAAATATTCCTCTTTAGTTTTAAGTATAAAAAAATAAATATAAAATATAAAACTCTCTAGAAAATATTTGCTAGAGTTTTGTCTATAATTCGGATATCCCAAAAATTTTAACATTTCACAACATGCAGCAAACACACTCCCAAGTTAATTGCAACCTTTCATACTTCCAAAACTCTATCAATTTTCCTAAAACACTCATACATACATATATATATATACATAGCCATTATTTACAGGAATTCAATCCCATGTTTTTTTTTAAAAAAATTACATCATTTACGTATTTACAACATAACATACATACTTAAAAGTTAAGTTATCAAAATAAACATATTACATGTTTGCACGGTCATGGTCTTTGGCGGCCAACTCAAAACTCCATAAAGCAAGGATGCTTTACACCTGCTCTGGTCCATTAGGGCTCTCTGTAATAGCCCTATCACCTGTACGATATACAAATCATGCTAAGTAAAATTGCTTAGTAGTACATACTTTGAAATAAAGAAAATAACATGAATAGTGCAAAATGCATTTCTTCTCAAAATGCAAACTTGAATGCATTTCCGTACTGCAGGTCACTCAATTAACAGTTTCAAACAATCACATTTTTCATACACATGCATTGGGTCCAAATGACCTTATATAATATTAAAGTTCCAGAGATATTATTTTGGACTCGCATTTGACACCTAGTATCTGGCCCGAAGGCAAATATATTGACGCCCAGCGTCTGGCCCGAAGGCAATAATAATGATGCACAGCATCTGGCCCAAAGGCAATAATAATGACGCTCAGTATCTGGCCCGAAGGCAAATATTCGGTATACCGTATCACACCAAACCCAATACTCCAAAATTTGATATTATATAAGGTTACACACATTACTTAAACCATTTCACATTTTCCTTTATTTCTCATTAGTTTCATATATTTTCATCTGCTTACTTGCCACATACATAATATGGCTGAATTACACATTCACCAAGCATTTTAATGTATTTTCACAAACATTCACCTCAATGCTTTTAGCCAACCCAAAGTGACTCACAAACACACACATTATGCATTTCAAACTTCAAACAAATATTTATGCACTTTTTATGTGAATTGACACATCAAAGTGGCATATTCACCAAATCATTCAATCACAAAACATATCAACCAAGTATAATTTAATGCATAATAATTAAAGTATGTACACACCTCTCAAAAGGCACTTCCAAGCTCACAAGCTCAACTTCCTCAAAATCTTTTACTCACTAAGTTGTTGAAACAACAACTTACACAACACCTAACCAAAATGTAAATAACAAAAAAACGTTAGCATCACATTTTAAGGTGTTTCAACTACTAAACATCAATAAAACCTATTCCTTTAGTTTCCCCTTTCTTAAGCCATAAGGCACTTTAACACTACCAAACCAATCTCATTAATTCCTTTAAAGCTTAAAAACATCTTCAACATTATATTTTAACACATTTTAAACATTAAAACATAATGTCCCACTCTTCCATCAAAACTTCAAAATTCAAACCCTAAGTCTTTTTTATTTTGGTTCATCACTCTAACCAATTCCAATTGTTAATTGAAGTTCATTTCAAACATTTAAATCATTAAACAACATGATTTAAGTGATGAAACTGATTGAACAACAATCTTGAGCAATACCCCTTTTTCATAACCCTAAACCTTACTACCTCTCTCAAATTCCACCCAAACTTTAAATTATAAACCATTCAACCATAGAATCATTGCCTAATCATCAAAATAACTTGTTTACCATGCATAGAAATCATTCACAACCAGCCCATCCAAATCCCAAATCACACATAAGCTTAAATTGCCTTAAAACTTGAAAATAAGGTAAGAAAGCTTACCTTTGAATGAAGAAACCACCAAATCTCACTTTAATCTTTGAAATTCCTTCAAAATTTGATGTTGGAAGAATCAAATCTCCTCTTGCACTCCCATGGATATTTCAGCCAAGCTTGAAGAGAAGAAGATAATGAGTTTTTTTTTTTTTACTTTCCATTCTCTTTCATTTCTATCCATATATATAATATTTTATGATTTTAAATAATTATTTATTTATTTATTTTAAAAATATCAATTTTCATCTTCCATCCAAAAATTATTTTATTTTTAAATTATTTAATTAATTTTTAATTTTTATAAAGTTTAATTACCATTTGACTTTACTATTAATGTTTTGACATATTCCAACTTATTTTAAAATTTATATGTTATGTATATTCCTCATATATATAACATATACACTTTCATTTCTCAATACCAACTCAACATTTCTCCCTTAAATTATTTATTTTAATTTAATTTAAATTAAAATTTTGCAATTAAATGGATGTTACAAATAATGCATCCTATGTAATCTCCTTTCTCAGTTTTTTATTCTTTTTCCCTAATGGTAGAAAAATTATTTTATTAAAATGACAATTAGCAAATCTTGCTATAAATAAATCTTTAGTTAATGGCTCAAGATATTTAATTATAGAAGGAGACACATATCCAATACATATTCTCAATGTAACACCCCTATACCCAATATACGTACACCACATACACCCACACATGTAATATACGTATACCATATATAAGAATGTCACAGTCTATTTTAAACAAACCAATCATTCATTTTAACAATATTAGAAAACTTAAAACATTTAACTTATATTATAAGAAGTAATAAATGAAACATCCTTTATTAAAACACATTGACCTATATATTCATTACCCTAAAGGTTTTTTTTTTCCAAACATTTGTTTAATAAGCAGTGAAAAATGTAGTGGAATATACATATGTTTACATCAAAAACAATATTTACAAAAATACAGAGTTTATACATGCTTGGCAGTTCATCTCTGATCTTGAAGTCCAAAAATCAACACTTCATAAGGGATTACAAGCCTAGACTTGACTCGGTCTAGCTGAACTCTCCGTTCAACCGGATCTACTCTATCACCTGCGCGATAAATCACAATCACGCTAAGCCAAAGACTTAGTGGTACTGACCATGATAACAATACGATTCAATGTAATGCTAATGTCAAACTTTCAAGAATTAGAAGCAATATACAAGGATACCATATTTCATAACATTAAATCTCATTATATTGTTTAATTGTTCCATTATTCACAATTCACATTAAAGCAAAGACAAGCATGGGCCCAAAAGAAACTAATATGCCATTCAAATTCCAGAGTTACTATTTTGGTCCAATAATCATATTTATCAAGCCCGAAGACGAATCATTATCACAATGAGGATTACCTCATATGTAACATCCCAACTAAGCTTTAAGGACTAGGCCCAACCAAGCTTCAAGGGGAGCTTAGCTTCAACCCAATTTGGCTTCAAGGACCAAGCCCAACCCAGCTTCAAGGGATTATTACTTTTAGGCATGCCATCAACAACAAAACTCTGAAAATTGAATAACATACTAGGCACAAATTTCTTTCATTAATTCATTATCAAAACCTCTTTCATTTTCTCATGATCATTATAAGCACAATGCTTCATATATCCCATTTATCAATATAGCCATCACCAATGGCTTAACATATCATCATTATAGTACACATCACCAATTACATTGTTCATATATTTTGAATCCTCAACATATAATTCACATAATACAAATCATTGCACCATTCTCATATATCAACCATATAATAGGTAACCTAACACATTTTCCAACCAAATGTGTTAAGTTTCAAAGTCATGTAATTGTATGCAATCATGTAAGGTTTGTACTTACCTCAAAGCGCAACTAACACCAATCTATTAACATCCTCTTCCAAGAATCCTTCAACACTTGGATTGGTACAACTCAATTCTCTTCAAAACCTAATCCAAAGTTGATTATACACACTCACTTAGTGATACACATAAGAAAATAAGAATAAGAGCTAACTAGGGCAAACTCTACACATGACACGCTCAATAACACGAGCGTGTCCTTGGCCGTGCCCTAAACCCACAACACAGAAACTTTGACACACTCAGTGACATGGGCGTGTCAATGCACGTGTCAATCCTCTAACAATACATTAGCCGTGACACGCTCAGTGACATGGGCGTGTCACTGGACGTGTCAATACTACTCCAACACAGAAGCTGTGACACGCTCAATGGCATGGGCTACTCATGTCACCCATACTAAAAACAGAACCAAAGACACACCCAAAGACATGGCCATGTCACTGGGGGTGTCAGGCTAAAAACCTAAAATCGACACCAAAAACACCACATCCAACAAACATCTTTCTTTTACCCTTTTCCACTCCAAAAAAACTTAACCAAAACCATCAATAAACCATAATAAACTTGCATAACATCAAAACAACTCAATTATATGCATCAACACACAATCACAACCATATTTTACATCTCAACCCATACACAATCCACAACTCTTATTTTCTTCACCAAACTAAACTTTTTCTTCAATCCAACCCCAAAATCAAAGTCAATTAGACCAAACTACCTCAAACATATCAAAATTAACCATACACACAACTACACCAACCATCCACCAAGCTCAAATACATAAACTCAAAAGAAAACAAAGAAACAAGTTGGAAACTTACCAAAAGTGAAGAAAATCCTTAAATCTCCAACTTGATCTCTTGAAATCCATCAATTGATTGAGTTAGGAATCAACAAAACCTCTTTTTCGCTTTGGCAATGGTGATGGCTGGCTGGCCAAGAGAAGAAAGAAGAAGAAGATGATAGTTATCAATAAGTCCAACAAAACCACTTCTCTTAACCACAAGATTACCCTCTTTAATCTCAACCAAGTATTAATATATTATAATATTATAAATAAGATCTTCCACTCAAAATTAATTTCTATTTTAAATAATTAAATATATCATTTGACCAACTCACTTGTTGACTTATATATGTTGTATATATCTTCATATATACAACATATACACACTTCCTTTTCTCTTTTCTTTCCACTTAATCAAACATATACTTTAAATCATTTAATTAAATTTCAACAATTAGCATTTCCAAAATTTTAGAGTATCATTTGGGATATTACACTCAATATCCTTTGAGGACCTATCTTTGTGCATTGTGTTAGAGTAACTGGAACATATATTGCACAACTAAAAATTCTAAGATGGAAAATATTTAATTCATGACTAAAAGTTAATTATAATGAGATAATTTATGATAACTAATTGGTCTAATAAGTATGGTCTAATAAGTGTTGTTGCATGTAAATAGTATGTCCCCGAGTAGAAATAGGGAGTTTTATTCTTATAAGTAATGGTCTAGCTATTAATTTGAGGCATTTAATAAATTATTCTAGCAACCATTTTGCATATGCATGCGAGCAGAGATTTTTGCCCCCACTCTCACGTAAAATGATTATTGCGACTTCGGCACTGTTAGGCTCAGGGTCTTAGAGAACACGGGCTTAAATCTGGAGAAAATGAAGTCGCCACCTAGAAGGGCCGGGAAAAGGAAAGAGGTGGATGATTTGATTCTTAAGGAATTCTTAACCCTCTAATGGGTTCGAAAAGTTAGGTATGTATGGGGAAGGTGAGAATGACCCAGCACCCTTAAAACTCTTAGTTCATTAGAACCGGAATCCTTTTCAGACCTAAATATTATTAAATTCTTCATTATTATAATATTATCCATACTATACATAATTTAAAAGAAATAAACATCCATCATCTTTATTAAAAAAAAAAAATAGGCACCCATCCAAGGATGAAAATGTGCCTTTACAATGTCCAAATCCATAAAAATAAATACAAAGTAAATAAAATGAGATGCCCACCATAGATGGAAACATGTCCCTTACAATAATCCTAAAATCTTTAAAACATAAATCAAATTACATAATAAAAATTGAGGCACCACAAAGTGGAAACATGACCTTTATAATTTTAGAATCCAAATAAACAATTAACCAAATAAATTAAACCATTCAAGCATGATAATAAAAATAAAATAAATCATCCATCATAAAAGCATGTAACAAATTAAATAATCAAAACTAAGGTTTAAACCATTAAATAAACAAAATTAGGGTTTTGAGCTTCAAAAATTGGGGTTTTGGCTTGGAAATTAGAGTTTTAGGTTTTGAGATTACGGTCTTGGTTTTACAGCTGTGGCTACTGGATATTAAGGTTCTTAGGGATTAAAGGTTCCGGATATATGGGTTACTGAATATTAGGGTTTGGATTAGGATTTAGGTTAGGGTTTAAGAAATTAGGGTTTCTAGAGTTAGGGTTTAAGAAATTAGGATTTTTTGAATTAGGGTTTAGGATTTTAGAAAACATGTTAGGGTTTTGAGAAATTAGGGTTTTTGGAGTTAGGGTTTAGGAAATTGATGAACTAGATAAGGTTTAGGGTTTTAAAACTTAGTATTTTGGATTAGGGTTTTGGTATTTGAAAATAGATTATGGTTCTAGGAATTAAGACTACTGATTTTGGTTATTGGATGTGGTTTAGGGAACTAGGGCTACTGGATAAAATTTAGGATTTTTTGGAATTTATTGTTTTGGATTAGTGTTTTAAGAATTAGGGTTTATAACAATGGATCAAAGAATTAACATGAATTATACATTAAAATTCACTACTGCCCGATGACATATGAGGTTTAATGTTTAGAACATATAATTTATGGCAAGCTTAATATGTTTAGGTTTTATGCAAGTTATAACCTAGGTTACTTAGCTACTGGCTTAAGGAAAAATATAGCTGCTGGATTACCATGGATTATCAAAACGTTTAATGCTCAACAAAAAGATATAACTCTTGGATGCATTAAGTGAATGAAATTTAGAAAATAAAACATGCGTTGGAGGCTCCACCAAATATTGATACACTGGAATAAGCTTGCTACTGCCTGCCTTTGGTGAGTTTTTGGCTAGAGACTGCCTCATTATTGCTTCTGTGTTAATTCATGCTACTAGGTTATTGATTGCTCATCTGTCTGCTTGATAATTGTTCCTTTCCTAGTTTAGTATTAAACCTTGTTATTTATAGGCAAACGATGACTTGACCCTAAACCTAATCTGCTTAATCCAAGGTTTAAAATAATTCTAGCTTGATTAGGAAATTAAATTGTCAGCCAAATTGCTTTGGAATTAACGTTTATGTTGATTTGGCACGTCCCTAATTTAAAAGTCTAGTAATGGCTCAAGTCACCTGGACCCATCCCGACTCAAACCATTTTAAATTTTTGGTCCAAACAAGTTAAATTAGGGCTAATTTGGGCTTTTTAAATTTAATTTGGGCCTTTTAAAATTGGACCGACCTATTTAAAGGTGTAAACTAAGTTTAAACCTTAAAATTAAACTAAATTTAGTTTGGCCCTCTTTAATTAGGATTGTACTAGCGTAAGACCAAAATTAAGAGTCTACAGTTTGCCCCCTGCTTGAACGATCTTGAATTCATTCAGAAAGTAAGAAGCAACATGACCTTTGAACTGATTTTGGGTAAAAATGGGTTTTGGACCATAGAATGGTTTGGGTTCTAGGCCCGGAATGAGTTCTAGACTAAAAAATAATTTGGGCTCTGGACTCAAGTTGATTTGGGTTTTAGACCCGGTTTGAGTTCTAGATTCGAAAATGATTTGGATTCTGGACCCGAATTGGTTTACATTCTGGACCAAGTTTGAGTTTTGGACTTGGAAATGATTTGGGTTCTAGACCCAAGTTGGTTTGGGTTTTAGACCCAATTTGAGTTCTGGACTAAAAAATAATTCGGGTTATAGACTCGAGTTGGTTTGGGTTCTGGACCAGGGATGGTTTAGGTTCTGGATCCGATTTGAGTTGTGGACTAAAAAATAATTTGGGTTCTGAATCCAAGTTGGTTTTGGGTTCTAGACCTGGTATGAGTTTTGGACTCAAAAATAATTTAGGTTCTGGACCCGAATTGAATTGGGTTCTAGACTCGGTTTGAGTTTGGATTTTAGAATCGAATTGAATTCTAGACTTGAAAAGTATTTGGGTTATGGACTCGAGGTGGTTTTAGGTTTTAGACTCAGTTTGAGTTTCGTACTAAAAAAATATTTGTATTTTGGACTAGGATTGTCTACAAAAATTGATTTTAATAGTTAGTTTTGCAAAAAAACAAAGAGGCTATTTTTACCATACCTATATACTCTTGTCCCCTGTGTGAAAAACATATTTGTTAGTACAATAACATTTTTTAGACATGCAATAATAATATATAACCATAATAATTAGACATGTGTTGTGTGAATTATTGAAACAAAGAAAGAAACTAATAATGGAATGCTAATTATGAATTACTAGAATCGAAACAAAAGATGAACTATTTGATATGACAAGGAAATGAATAATGGAAACCAAACTTTGACTTATTAATTATTGAAATGGATGAAAGACTTTGAATTATTTGATCTGAGAATGAATTATTGAGACCGTAGTGCACGTGACCTTTATTATTATTTTTTTACCTGATACTTGCCCCATTTTCCTATATAAATGATCATTCCGTTGCAATTTTGTATTCACAACATCTTCATCTTCAAAATTCTTATAATTTTAAGTTTTTGAAAGTGTTAATGCTTATGATAAATGGCTGCTATCCAACATTCCTCGAGGTTCGGGACACATTCAAATAATGAGTTGCTTACTTACTTCTGAGCCAGTGGGGTAGGGCAAATTCCTCTTTTACCCGAGATGCATCTTTACCGTAGTTCTAAAGAAAAATGATGGTAAACATCATTTTGCTACACTTTTAATTACTTATTGACATAAAATTTGTTAGTATAATTTGTATGAAAATTGATAATTTAATGATAAATATTGTCTAAAATTAATAAAAGACCCATTAATTATTAACCCAAAAATTATTAGTATGAGTTGATTGATTATATTAAAATATGCAGAGAAATTTATATAGTAAAATCCATAAGAATTGGTAAAAGAGAGTGGACATAAGTACATGAGAATTGGTAAAAGAGAGTGGATATAAGTATTTTTTTATAAAAGAGAATGTACATTACTTGCTTTGACTTACCTTTATTTGGATATCATGATGGTTGTGAAATTAAGGGAGGAGGAAATATTCACAAAGACCGTAAATTTCACGATCGTGCCCTACCTGCAATAAAGAGAATGGTTCGAGAAAGTGGTTTTTTAGGACTTTGTTTTGCAATTACCACCTCGGGGATACCAAATTGATAGGAGTATGATCCAAGTGCTTGTAGAGTGATGGTTGGACACTACCCATACTTTCCACTTGCCGAGATGATGATTGGTCTAGTTGATTTCACTACCATAACAAGTCTTCGATATCATAGGACCCCTGTCCCTTTAACTATCAATATTTTAAATGAGGAAATCTGACAGTTGATCGGTGTTAGGCCCCGTTATAGAGGACCATATGAAATCAAATACAAGCCCATCTGAGAGTATTAGATAAATTATACTCAACCCTTGCAAAATGAGAGGGCAAAAAAATATACCCAAGGATTCCTATTATATTTGTTGGGGGCAACCATTATGGGTAGCACTGAGCCTGTCATCCATTTGTCGATGCTATATGCCCTTTTTGACTTAGACCATATACCTTCTTATGCATGGGGAGAAGTTGGCCTCACCTACTTTTATCATGGATTTGATGCAATTTGCAGGAATAAAAGATCCTTTGTTTGTTTCATGGCCGTTACCGAGGTATAACTTTCTTTAAAACTATTGATCCAAATAATGCATGTGCACATACTTGATTTTCCTTTTCATGTATAGGTTTGGACGTATGAGCACAACTTGGTGAGGGTTCTCAACATTATGAGGCCATGGGTTGGGTATCTAAAGCTAAGTTTCTATTATCGGGCATTAGTGAGGTGCCTGGAAGCCACCATGTTCACACTCACAACTTCTACATGAGTCACTTAACCTGGGACCAAGTAAGAAAAATGTTAATATTAATATCAAACTTATGATCAAAATATCTTACCTGTTTGCTTTTCTGCAGGTGAATATGGCCTAATGGGGAGCCGAAGAAAGAAACAGCTGGATTAGATGCATGACTAATGCGCTACCCTTGCAAGACTCTCATCAGATTATTGCTGGTCCAGTTTCTTGTGGCTGGTTTCTTGGTTAGAGGGTATATAACTGGTTTCTTAGACCTGACCAGTAGAGAGTACCAGCAGATATCCCATCATTCATGATAAATACCATATCTATGCCATAACCTTATTGGAGCCAGGCTCGCAATGGCTTCGATATTTGGGACTTTCTGCTTTCACTAGATTTGTCATATGTCCAATTTATTTGGGACCAGCTACTAAATTTTGAAGTTTCACCTGCTAGCATTTGGGGGCTCCCTAGGGTGAAGAAGTGGAAATAGTAGTGAAGGAAGGAGAGGAAGAAGAATACGAAGAAAAAGATGAAGATAAGGAGGAGGGTGAGCCTTATTCCCATTCTCGCGGCAATTCTGGTGCTGGCAAACACTTAACATTTTTTCCATTACAACTGTTTCTTCTTAATTTGCTCTGGCTATCTTTATGATTATTACAGGCTGCAGGTTCCTCTGGCCATGGAACTATCCCTCTATATGATACTCTAATACAATGGCAATTCTCTCCATTTGCTCCTTCTTTTCAGCCAGACATGCCATCTTATCCATAGGGCTTTGATTTGAGTTACCTGGTTTGTCATCCTATTCCATAATGATATATACTTATATGCATACATAAAAATGTATGAACTTACCCTTTCCTTATCTAGCCCACAGTGGATGCTCAAGGAGTAAAATAGAAAGCTGCAGGAAGAGTTAACTGCCAGTCGCCAACATGCTGCCCATTTTGATGGATTATACCATTAGGAGGCATAGAACTTCTAGGACTTTCAGTTTCAAGGCATGAGGGATTTGAATGCTTCTTATTTAAGGAGACCCCAGACTGATATCCATGACATGCCTCCTCCTTTCTCAAGTGATGATTATTATAGAATTGATTCTCAGGGCAATAGGGGCTCGGGTGCTTCCTCCTTGAGTGGACTTTGGATGAACGATATGCTTCTCCTCCAATAGGTGATGACTTTCTCTAAGCTTGTTTGATTATGGACTACCACCCCCTTCACAGTGATTAGCTTGCATCATTTTTACAGTGATCAACTTGTATCATTTAAATAAAAAGGCTTGTATTAATTGTAACAATAATAATACTAATAATAATGACATTCTACTTTACCAGCAACTTTGACTTTTCACTTTATTTTTTATAAAATTTTTGCCTTTTTGTATCTTTTTATTTTTTATAATATATACAAATTTATACAAGGCATCCACGATGAATCCACAATTTGAATTCGTCATGAACTTAAATTTACAAAACCATGGCAGACTTCGCATCTCAACAATCACTCAACGTGAACACCTTTTCCATGCGCGTCTTGGTTTCAAACCACTACCTAGTCATTGTGCACTTCGATCTACAAGCCACTGGCTATTTAAATCTACTTCAATTCCCCAATCATGCCACAATTCTCAATTTCAATAGCAACAAGTTCATAACCTATGAATTTTATCACAGCAATAAAAATAATTCCAACAATTTTGATTTTTCTTTAACTTCAACAATGACTGAGCTCAATTTAAAGAAAATAAAAGGTTTATTTAAGACCATGAAAGCTACACATTGGGAAGAAACATCTTGGTCTCAAATCAATGCTTTAAAGTGTTGTCAAAATGTCATGTTTGCGAGCTGGGATTTTCGCCCTCATTCTTGGTGGAATAGTTATTGCGACTTCGGCACTGTTTAGGCTCGGGGCCTTAGAGAACATGAGCCTAAATGCAGAGAAAATGGAGTCGTCAACTGGATGGACCAAGAAAAAGAAAGGGGTGAATGACTTGATTCCTAAGGAATCCCAACCCCCTAATGGGTTCGGAAAGTTGGGTAAGTGTGGGGAAGTGTTGCGCTCAAATTAACTCTACCACAAAGCGTCACTCGCAAGTATACGAGGTAGCTGTAGCAAAGGTGATCGCCCCAAGGTCGTCTCACAAGGAAGCTAAAGTAGCTAATTGATTATTAGATTAACAAGTAATGAATAAATTTAAATTGCTAACAATTAATAGAGACGGATTGATCGAAGTTTAAAACAAATAAAAGTAAACTGGACTGATGTATTGATTCACTTAATAGAAGGGTCTATGGTTTGCACTTCTCTACTACTTATATGTATGAACGATTATTCCTCTTAACTAATTTAATTTCAAAGATTAAATCTCAAGCAACTTAATTAATTGAATAAAGGAAATAAGCTCTCGCATTCAAACCTCTCTCAAATAATCTTGTTACGATTGAAATAATCTTTTCCTAGGTTGTATCTCTAATTCACCTAAGTCCTTAATTGAATTGTTCCAGCATTAGACTTCATCTCTCAATCCATCATCTAATACCTAAAACACATAATTAGTGGCCAATCAATTATTTATTAGCAATAATCCATTCAATAAAGGCTTAAAGAAATAATTAAGTTAAGAGTAATAACCAATTCATACAATCATAGCAGATCCATACAAACCCTAGACTAGATCAAATTAGTTCATAATGCTATCAAACATACTCATCTCATTAAATTTTGAAGAAATCAATTTAGACATGATAATATCCATAAATACATTTCCAATGAAATTAAAGAGATAAAGTTCGAGAACAAAACCAAATTACAAACTTCTTAGCTCTTGAAGAATCTCTCGTTCAGAACTTGCTCGAAGAATGTATCAATGGCAAGAACAAATCTAATCTAGGCTAGTTTAATCCAAAGTGTTATAAAAAATCAAAGAAAACAAGATATGAAACCCTAAAACTCTCTTTGACGGCTCAAACTCTCAACACCCGTTTTGAAAACCCTAACTTTTACATTTATACGAAACCTCCGCTTTTAAAAAAACCTCCGCTTTTGGTCCATGAGAGACACGGCCAAGTTGGAGGAAACTTGGCCGTGTTGGAGGTCTTTGGAGGGACACGGCTACTGCTTTATTTTCTTCTTTCTTTTTCTTTGGACTTGAGTGAGACACGGCCAAGCTTAAGCAACTTGGCCGTGTTGGAGCTTTTTTCATGTGTCTTCTTCTGTGTCTTGTGGCTTCTCCTTAGCTTGGTATGGGACACGGCCACAAGCTTGGCCATGTCCCCTGCATGTGTCAGCTACTGTCCATTGATTTCTTCCTCTTGATTCCTTAGTTTTTTCCTTCCTTAGCATGGTTCCTTGCATATTAAACCTAAAACAAAACTTGAAACAAACTTTAAACCAGAATTAAATAAACAATAACCAACAAAACATAAACACACACTAAAAACTAGGACAAAATGACAAAAACACTGAAATAAATTAAAACTACCAAAATTAATGAAAACACTAAATAAACTGATTGAAACTACCAAAATACCTAAATAAAACAATAATTATCATAATAAATAAGACACAAATCTATAACAAAAACTAATAAAACAACTACCCCACACTTAAAACTTTGCTTGTCCTCAAGCAAATTCAATGGCATAAATTAAAAACTCAAACAACCTTAACAATAATTCCAGTATATAAGATGAAATCCTTTAAGACTCAGCCATAAATAATTGCATTTTACTTCAATCAAGGATTTCTTAACTCATTCATTAATCCAGACATACAAATCTCATCTCTCATCTAAGTGTTTCACTCGATTTCAAAGGTTAATTCACTCAAACCACTCATGACTGCATACTACCATAAACTTGCTTAATTATCCAATCTCCCTCACTGATTTTCTCAAGAAATAATCCGAAGGTCTTTCATTTGGATGTAATGGGGCTAAGGTGAAGGTGTGAGAAAAGACATTTAAGCTGGAGCATCAAGAAATGGAGTATCTAAATTAGACAATACTCTTGCTAAGAAACTCATAACTCCCTCAAATGGCATACTCACCAACCCTTAATACTTTCACATACTTGCATACTTCAAGAAAAATACATAAGTCAACATTCCTCTAATGCTAGAAAATATATGAATTCTGTATATATATATATATTCTTTTTTTTTCTTTTTTTTTATTTTATTTTTATCATCATTTTTTTAAATATATATATATACAAAGTATAAACTTACATGGAACATCTAGCTTAAATGTAGAGGAAAAGAATAATCGACTCGTAATCAAATACAATGTGCAAAGTATGTATTTCAACCCCAAATAGCAATACCATTTTTTTTAATTGCTTACCCCACACTTTTGAATTAAACCACCCTATTGTTATATCATAAAACTCCATTCCTTAATGCATGTATGATGATAATAAGAAAGTATTGAGTTGAGAATTATGTTGATCAAACAATAAAAGGTCAAAGGCTCAACTTGGCTCACTAAGGAATTCAATATTAAGGGAGGTCTTTTTAAGCTAAAGGGCTAACCTAGTTTGCCTTCATCATTTTAAAACTTGAGATTAAATCATAATGTGAGTTCAATTAGTATGCAAAAGCAAGCTCTAGAGATGCAAAATCATGAAGGTGCACACTTAAGAAAAGAAAATAAATTGACAATAAAATTCAATCTATAAGGCTCAAAACTCACAAAGGTGGGTTCGCAAAGATTTATATGTCATGAATTGTAAAATGTGAAAATTGATCCTAAATGAATTCAAATGCTAATCTCTATGCTAATACTAAAGTCTCAACTATAATGCTAGAATCACATAAAAGATCAATAAGCTCTTAAATAATCTAGGGTTTGCACTTCTCTACTACTTATATGTATGAACGGTTATTCCTCTTAACTAATTTAATTTCAAAGATTAAATCTCAAGCAACTTAATTAATTGAATAAAGGAAATAAGCTCTCGCATTCAAACCTCTCTCAAATAATCTTGTTACGATTGAAATAATCTTTTCCTAGGTTATATCTCTAATTCACCTAAGTCCTTAATTGAATTGTTCCAGCATTAGACTTCATCTCTCAATCCATCATATAATACCTAAAACACATAATTGGTGGCCAATCAATTATATATTAGCAATGATCCATTCAATAAAGGCTTAAAGAAATAATTAAGTTAAGAGTAATAACCAATTCATACAATCATAGCAGATCCATACAAACCCTAGACTAGATCAAATTAGTTCATAATGCTATCAAACATACTCATCTCATTAAAATTCAAAGAAATCAATTTAGACATGATAATATCCATAAATACAATTCCAATGAAATTAAAGAGATAAAGTTCGAGAACAAAACCAAATTACAAACTTCTTATCTCTTGAAGAATCTCTCGTTCAAAACTTGCTCAAAGAATGTATCAATGGCAAGAACAAATCTAATCTAGGCTAGTTTAATCCAAAGTGTAATAAAAAATCAAAGAAAACAAGATGTGAAACCCTAAAACTCTCTTTGACAGCTCAAACAAACTCAAACTCTCAACACCCCTTTTGAAAACCCTAACTTTTACATTTATACGAAACCTCCGCTTTTAAAAAATTTGCGTTGCTTTTGGTCCATGAGAGACACGGCCAAGTTGGAGGAAACTTGGCCGTGTTAGAGGTCTTTGGAGGGACACGGCCACAAGCTTGGCCGTGTCCCTTGCTTGTGTCTTCTACTGCTTGATTTTCTTCTTTCTTTTTCTTTGGACTTGAGTGAGACACGGCCAAGCTTAAGCAACTTGGCCGTGTTGGAGCTTTTATGGAGGGACATGGCCACAAGCTTGGCCATGTCCCTTGCATGTGTCTTCTTCTGTGTCTTATGGCTTCTCCTTAGCTTGGTATGGGACACGGCCACAAGCTTGGCCGTGTCCCCTGCATGTGTCAGCTACTGTCCATTGATTTCTTCCTCTTGATTCCTTAGTTTTTTCCTTCCTTAGCATGGTTCCTTGCATATTAAACCTAAAACAAAACTTGAAACAAACTTTAAACCAGAATTAAATAAACAATAACCAACAAAACATAAACACACACTAAAAACTAGGACAAAAATGACAAAAACACTGAAATAAATTAAAACTACCAAAATTAATGAAAACACTAAATAAATCGATTGAAACTACCAAAATACCTAAATAAAACAATAATTATCATAATAAATAAGACACAAATCTATAACAAAAACTAATAAAACAGGAAGGTGAGAAATAGCCCAGCACCCCTACAACGCCCGGTTCATTGGAACCGGCCTCCTTTGCAGGTCTTAATATTATAAAATCCTTAAATATAACAATATTATCCATATTACATGCGAAAATTAAAATAAAGCATCATTATATTAAAATCAAAGCAAATGTCCAAACAAAGCAAATAAATGGACACCCATCTGAGGATGGAAACATGTCCTTACATCGTCCATGTCTAAACTAAATAGGACATCTACCAAAAGGTGAAAACATGTCCTTTACATTGGTCCAAAATATAAAAGCAATTTAAATTACATGAAAATTAATTAATGAGATACCCATAAAGTGGAAACATATTTCTTACAATTTTAATACCAAAACAAACAAATAATAATCATAATAATAAAGAAAATATCCATTCATGATAAATTAAATAAATCAAGCATTGAAATTAAAAAAAAATCAACCATCAAAATATATAATAAACTACATAATCAAATCTAAAATTAAATAAAGCAAATAAAGATACAAATTTAGGTTTATGTCTCAATTTAGGGTTCTTTAATTAACATTTAGGATTTTGGAATTTTGGAATTATTATTATTATTATTTAGGATACTGTGAGTGTTTTTGAAAAAAATGGAATTGATTAGGGTTTTATAAATTTAAGAGAGTAGTAAGGTTTTTGGTTAATCAAATTAGGGTTTAGGGTTAACATCATGAAATTAGGGTTTTGGAAACTTAAGACATTTAGGGTTTCGGACCTGGATTGTGGTTACTGAGTTAGGAATTAGGATTTTAGATTTACTAGATTGGGTTTTAGGTTCACTGGATTAGGGCTTTAGGGTGTTGATGAACTTGTCATAAAGTTTTGATGTTTTAAGAGTTAGGGTTTAGGAAAACCAGGGTTTACTGGATTGGGTTTTAAGAAAATTAGGGTTTAGGAAAATTAAGGAATTAAGACACTGGGGTTAAGGTTTTGAGAATTAATAAGATAGTTTAGGGTTTTTAGAAAGGTGTAATTAGGATTTTAGATTTGGAAAACATTTTTTAAAACTATTAAAGTTTTAGGGTTTTACGATTAAGATATTAGGGTTTTATAGTTTGAAATCTCAATTCTGTGGAAGATGATTTTGAATTTAGAATTTGATGCTTTTCTGTAATCAAAGTTGAGTGTGCTTTTAATATTGGCTATATCAACTACTTATGTATTTTTTAGGTGAAAACAAATATAGAAAGCCAAATTTATTGTTGAAAGATTAAAATAACTCACTGAATGAAATTATAACAAAATAGATACTGTGGAAGTTTGGAAATGAAATTAATTAAGATTTAGGGTTTGAATAACTTAGGGTTTATGAAATTAGATTTGTGCTGAATGATTATATTATATACTTTAATTAAGACCTTAAGTATTGTATGAATTAATTCATGCTACTGCCTAAACTAAATTGAAGGTAGAATTAAATAACTAAGGCAGTGTGATGTGGCTTAGAAGATGAAGATGATTAATGATTGAATAAAATAAAGTTAGAGCAATTTACCTATGTTTGAAGGCTCCACTAAAATTGAAGAGATTGAACCAAGCTGTTGCCTTCTTCAGATTTGATTTTGGTCGAGCATAGCAATCTGGAGATGATTGCTACCTTTGGTTGTTGTCTCTTGAATTTCTCCTTGCTTCTCTTTTGGCCGAAAGAATTTTTGAGAGTCCCAAGTTTGGTTTCTAATTTCTTTTGATTTTGAAAGATCTAAGTTTCATCTTCTAAAGTCCAGATCAAAAGTCTAGATCCCTTTTGAAGTGTTTTAATGTGGTATTTATAGGAAAATATCCAAACCTAATTCTAATTGTCTAAGGAAATTAAAACCATTTAGGAAAAGAAATCAAAACCATATAGAATTTGGCTTTGGAAAAAAATGCGTTGAAAAAATTACGCTGGTAAAAAAAATTGCAGCGGGCCAGCACGAAAATTGAGAGCGGGCTGCGGCGAATTGGCCCACCAATCCACTTTCGGCAACGAAAATTTTTCATTGTCGATTTTTCCGTCGCTAATTTTTATTTATTTATTTATATTTTTTTGACTTTACTAATATTACCTTTTATTTTTATTAAAAATTATAAATAATAAATACTAAAATAAATATTATTTAATTAATATACTATAAAATTATTTTGGACTATATAAAAAATATTAGACCAGACTGGATCAAAAATTAAGGGTCTACAATGTTGGACCACTCCTTCTTACATGTCATGGCTTCCTTTTGGGATGTGAAAACTAGGACTTTCAAGATAAATAACTTTAAAATATGTCCTATGGTCGAAGAATTTGAAGCTATTCTCAGATATCCAAGCAATCAACCAATGTCATTGCCCGTACTAACTTTCAAGACTCAAAAAAAGATGTAGATGTTGTTTCAACTCTCAAAACCTGAAGTTCTATAATTAACCAGAGGTGAGAAAATCTTGCTTGGTCGAATTTTCTACTTCTTCTTTTCCTTTGATCAAAGCATGGGGAAGCATGTTTTGCCTGTGTTTGCTTGGTCAATTCTTATTTGTTTCTCCCGACAGTGACATTGATCCGTGAGTATTGGATATCGTTAACCAAATGGAAGGAGGATTGTCACCTGCACCTGTGATCTTGGCTGAGACCCTAATTGGATTGGATCAATTTAGGTTAAAATCTTCAAGGAGATTGGTTGGAAGTCCCCTGCTGCTTTAGGTAATTACCTAAACTACCCTTTTAGGTTTTAAATTTAGGCTTTTTTTTATTGCTCTAATTTTTGCCTAGTTTGCCCTTGCGGGTTTTTGGAACTAGTGAGCTGTCCTAATTTTTGCCTAGGCCGCCCTTGTGGGTTTTCAACCTAGCATACTCTTTTTTTTGTTCTAACTTTTGCTTAGACTACCCTTGCGGGTTTTCAGAGCTAGCAAACAATCCTAATTTTTGCCTAGGCCGCCCTTGTAGGTTTTCAACCTAATTGTAGACCCTTAATTTTGGTCCTAAGTTGGTACGGTCCTAATTAAAGAATGCCAAAATAAATTTGATCCGATTTACAACTTCTAATAAGTCAGTTCGATTTTAAAAGACACAAACTCAACTAAAAAACCCTAAACCATGTTTTTTAGACGGTCTGGTCCAAAAAAATTAAAATGCAAAATTATTTCAAAGGGTCGTGACATGAGCCTTGGCTCATGTAGACCTGGATGCCCCAAGACGGCATGAGCCAAAGGCCATGTCGACCTGGTTGCCCAGTTCGACATGGCCTTGGTCCATGTCGATCTTGGCATACCAAATCGACATGGTCTTTAATTATTTTTTGTTTCCTAATTAAACTAAAATTTGTGTTAAGGACGGATTAATATTCAGGTTAGGGTTTTTGAGTGAGGTTTTGGCCTCTAAATAATAAGGTTTTAGACTTTAATAAGGGTTGGCAATTAATTTTAAGAGGATTAAATAGCAAAGCAAAAGACAGCAAAAAGGAATTAGCAACAAGTATCATTCATCAATCATCAATCCATCAAAGGCAGCAACACTGCCTTTGTTCTTATTCAGCCATAGTCAATTGTGGTGGAACCAACACACGAGTTTTATTATAAATCTTTGATTTGTTTATATTTACAGCATTCTTATGTTTTGATTCATGAATTGTTTAAGCATACGATAGTATTGCCATATTTTCTTTTAAGTGTTTCTATTATTTGTTTTGACATTGAGTCTTTCAGTAACCTAAACTATTAAACCCTAATCATGTGTTATATATATCAGATTTTTCATTTATTCAGTAGCCTAAGTCATTGATTAAATTATCAAAATCTTAAACTGTTCTTTTGTTTCCAAAACTTTAAGCCCTAAATTATTCCATTAAAGTCTCAAAACCCTAATTATTTTCCAAAATCTTAATTTATATTCTGAATCAATATTTCTTCTAAAATGATAAATCGAAACCTTAATTTTTCAAACCCTCATCTAGTAAACCTACAAACCCTTAAGCCCAAATCCAATGAATCCAAAAATCCCCATCCAGTAATCCTAAAAAAAAAATCATAAACCATAATTCCAATCTTTTAAAATTATAAACCATAATTTCCAGACCCTAATTCTTTAAACCTTAATTTCATTTGTGTAATGATATAAACTTTGATTTTAGTTATTTATTGGATTTGTTATATATTTTCAAGGATGACTTATATTTTTTGATGGTTGATTTATTTAATTTCAATACTTGATTTATTTAATTTATCATGGATGGATATTTTCTTTATTATTATGATTATTATTTATTTGTTTTAGTATTAAAATTGTAAGAGGTATGTTTCCACTTTGTGGGTACCTTATTAGTTAAATTTTATGCAATTTAAATTGCTTTTATATTTTGGACCAATGTAAAGGACATGTTTTCACCTTTCGGTGGGTGTCCTATTTAGTATTAGACATGGATGATGTAAGGACATGTTTCCATCCCCGGATGGGTATACATTTAATTGTTTTGTTTGGACATTGCTTTGATTTTAATATAATGATGCTTTATTTTAATTATTGCATGTAGTATGGATAATACTATCATATTAAAAATTTTTATAATATTAAGACCTGCAAAGGAGGTTGGTTCCAATGAACCAGGCATTGTGGGGGGTGCTGGGCAATTTCTCACCTTTCCCAAACATACCCAACTTTCCGAACCCATTAGGGGGTTGGGGATTTATTAGGAATTGAGTCATCCACCCCTTTCTTTTTCCTGGCCTGTCCAGGTGGTGACTCCATTTTCTCCGGGCTTAGGCCCGTGTTCTCTAAGGCCCCAATCCTAAACAGTGCCGAAGTCACAAGAACCATTCCACCGGGAGTGGGGTTAAAAATCCCCGCTCACAGTGGCGACTCCACTGGGGGCAAGAGAAGTTGATTTTGTTAGTCTTTATATTATTTTATTCTTTCTTATCATGATATTATCCATTGCATCATTTAGATTGCATCGTGTGCATGAGTTAGGATGCCCATGTTACCCGTGTTGTGTTATATAAGGGATACCATACTTTCACTCAAGGTATGGAGATCGAGCATGGCATAACCACTCATAGCCTTGTACCATTTGGTATATACTTGCTATGGGAATCTAAGCCTTTTAACCCAAAGACTAAAGCTCATGTAATTAGCCTAGTTACTTTCCTTAGGTTTTTACCCCAAATGCTTGTTGTTTGACTATGGTTAATTTATCTTGGCTTAAATTATGGCTTATTTGGTTTGTTCTTTTTCTAATATGACCTATGTACATTGTAAGCTCAAATAAATTTTTTCTTTAAAGTCCAAAAGACCAAAGCAATTTTAAAAATTTTTCAAAATGGTCTTTGGATATAAAACTTTTCCATAAACAAATTCTTTTCTCATGACTCAAATACAAAGCCCAAAATTTATTTTTTTCTAAAATCTTTTTACAATGGGCTTAGAAACAAAATTATTTTCATCCAACCTTTTCTTACAAAGAGCTTACAAATTATTTAGGTCAATTATGAAATACCAAAAATCAATTGTGAGCCTAGTTTATACTAAAAATTATTAATCATGGGCTTGTTTTTGGCATGAATTATTGGTTACTTTTTCAAGTGAGAAATCTATTTGTAATAAATCTCTTAATTTAGTTTTAATCCAATATAGCATAAAAGCTACTTTAGTTGGTTGAATGGATTAAAACCTAATTAATGGGAATTATCATGAACTGATTTCCATTTTTGAAAATATAACTATTGGTTGAAATGTCTGAGAGAAATTTTTGAAAACAAGATACCCCATATTGGTATTTTGTTAACCATATACCTAGGAAAAGAGACTTGCCATTCATGTGTGGATGTTATAAGGTTGGAAGGAATGTCCTTTTTATCCTTGTTTATTGTTTGTGCATACATGCATACATATATTTGCATCTCATATCATTGATCCTCTCTAGCTCACAGCCTTGGATGACAACAATTTAAAAGCCTACGATAACCCCACTTATGCCGGTGATGAAGAATCTAGCAACGAATCAATCACTTTTTCACCAAAAGCAATGGAGCCCGAACAAATTCAAAGAATGGTGGATGACGCCCTCAATGCCAAGACGGAAGAAATAAAAGAGGCCCTGGCTAAGACCATGAAGAATCAATTAGCTATAATTTTAGGGAACAATGTCGAAGCATCTGCTAGCACTAAGAAGCCAAAGGACAAAGGGAAGGCTAAGGTTGGTGAAGTGGCTTTTGATGATAACAAGGTAGTCCTTGATGATGATGACGACTAGGCTCAATACTTCCAAGATTCTCAAGACAAAAAGAAGCCGAAGGTTGTTGAGAAGATAACTATTAAAAAGACCGAGATGTTCGATATTGAGAAGATGATTGTTGATTTAGAAAGGAAATTTGAGAAGAAGCAGAAAACCGAAGAAATGCCCAAAGTTGACAAATTATTTGAGCTAGACGAAGAAGTTTCGTATAAGTTCTATTTTATTAGTTTTTGACATAGAATTTTATCTTATTTATTATGATGATTATTTTTTTATTTAGGTATTTTGGTAGCTTTAATCTGTTTATTTAGTGTTTTCATCAATTTTGGTAGTTTTAATTTATTTCAGTGTTTATGTCATTTTTGTTCTAGTTTTTAGTTTGGTGTTTATTTGTTGTTGGTTAATGTTTATTTGATTCTTGTTTAAAGTTTGTTTAAGTGTTTATTTTAGGTTAATAAGCAAACATCATCTTAAGGGAAAAACCAAAGACAAGAGAGGAAGGAAAAAGCAAGGAACCAAGTGAGGAAGAAAACAATGGATAGTAGCTGACACACTCAAGGGACATGGCCAAGCTTGTGGCCGTGTCCCATACCAAGCTAAGAAGAAGTCCAGAAGAGCAGTAGGTGACACACTCAAGGGACACGGCCAAGCTTGTGGCCGTGTCCCTCCAAACATGACAAACACGGCCAAGTTGTCAAAGCTTGGCCGTGTCACACTCAAGTCTAAAGAAGAAGAGATGAAAATCACACAGGAGCGGACACACTCAAGGGACACGGCCAAGCTTGTGGCCGTGTCCCTCCAAACTTGTCAAACACGGCCAAGCTTCCAAAGAAATATATATGAAGGCAGAAGTGGACACCCTCAGGCGACACGGCCAAGCTTGTGGCCGTGTCCCCTCCAAGCACCTCAAACACGGCCAAGCTTACCTGAGCTTGGCCGTGTCACTCATGGACTAAAGAAAACGCAGATTTTTGGAGCGGAGGTTTCGTATAAATAATAGAATTAGGGTTTTCAAAAAAAAAGAAGAAGAGACGACTAGGGTTTGAGTTAGAGAAAAGAAAAGAGAAGGAGAGGGCAAACATAATTTGGGATGAGGAGAGAGTGATACTCTCCTTGTCCCTCATCTTCATCTTCTCAATCTTCCATTGATAAGATCTTTGAGGTTCTTTGGGATAAGTTGGGTTAACAAGCTCTTGAAGGTTGAAGAAGCTTCATTGAAAGGATTGGTGACTTGAGAAAGCTCCTTTCTATCTTCCAAAGGCACAATCAATTGAAGGGTTGGTGACTTGAGAAAGCTCCATTCCATATTGCAAAAGGGAAATCAACCATTGAAGAGGGCTTGAGTTCTTCATCAAACATCAAAGTGGAGCTAGGAGGAAGACTAGTAATCCTACTCTTGGCATCTTCACAAGGGGTTTTTCTATTCTCTCTTTTAATTCATTTCAATATTGTCTTTGTTGTATTACGAGATTGATATTACAATGAACAATTTGTATTTGATTTATATTGAGTTGAATGAATGTTTTAATTTGATGATGTTGAGCTAAATACCCATGCCTAGGGTTTGTAGTATAATTGGTTGAATGTTTTGATTTGATATTTACATTGATGTTCCTTGTTGATTGGTTGATTGTATTGTATTAAATGCTAGGTTGATAGATTAGCTACCTATTAATCTTTGAATATTGGATGACGGATCGAGAGGTGAAATCCGATATCGGAACTATATAATCGACCACCTATGAATGAATTAGAAATATAAGTTCTAGGGTTTCATTAATATGGTAATCTAAAATAATTGGTTATTACTAATTCATGAATGTGAGAACTAATGAATTGGTAATTGACTAATTAACCTTAAGGAACAAATTAATTACAAGGCTATGTTAATGGATAATTGAGAATTGAGCTTTGATTGAATGGACCTATAACCCTAGGCACTTTCCCGAGAATTGAATTGATCCTGTGCACCCATCACTTACATCAATCTCTACGCACGTTACTTTTAGGTTTAAATTAATCTTGCACATTTCATATAACAAACTTTTCCTTTTAATTTAATTGCTTTAATCAAGCTATTACGAACCACACCTTCTTGGGGAAACGACCTTGGGACGATCACCTTTGCTACAACTACGTCGTATACTTGCGAGTGCCGCTTGTAGTAGTACTTAATTCGAGCGCAACAAGTTCAAGATGCCATCCTTTGCAAAGTTTGATGGAACTAAAAATCCTCACCTCCATGTAAAGCAGTATATCACTGCTATGCAGTATGCTCGAGCAACTAAGGCTCAAACTCTAAGATATTTCATGCTCTCATTGGATTCTATTGGCCAAAATTGATTTAACACCTTAGACGAAAGTACTCAAAAAGATTGGGACATGTTGTACAAGGTTTTCATTCATCAATATAGACAATGTCGAGCTGGAAGTTACCTTATTGCAAGGAATTAGGGAGAAATGAATAACGAAGGCCTCAACATATAGATCTACCTACTTAAAAGACAAGAAAAGGGTTAAAGTACAAGGAAGAGAAAGAAACTATAACATATATAATAGAGTGAAGGATGCTCACATGGAGGGACCGTTAGAAAAGTGTTTGTGGGATTTTAAAAGGGAAAAGGCCCTTTTTGTGGTGAACCTGAGCCTATGGAGGTGGATGGAGAAACACTCCTGGGATTTGAGATATTTATAGATGCGGTTATAGAATCAAGATGATAAAGATGAAAGAAGATGAAGAATTAGCCTGACGAAATGATAAGATGGAGGTGCCTACAACTAAGGATGATCAGCTAGTGGAAGACTTCACAGCCATGATCCTTGATGACATTTACAGTGTTTATATCCCAACAAGCCCAATGGAAATGGATGATGTATTCTTATTTGATCTATATGAAGATGATGATATGTTTGATGTTAAGGTTAAAGAAATAAATGATGATTTTTCTTACTTAGGTGTTGTGTCTTGTGATCAAAGCATTTATGTGTATGACTGCATGAGCATTTTTAATATAATTTCTATTAATATGCATTCATTGAACTTATGAACTCCTGAGAATCCTAAAAACATTTGCATTGCATCAGATGTTGCCCTTGAAGAGAGAGAGAGAAATTTGAAATGTTATTTAAAACATGTAAGAAAGTGTCTATGTGATCATATGAGGATATACCAAGAATTGACAGAGACATAGCAAAATACTGCATCCCAACTCATGATCATATAAAGCTAGTAAAATAGAAATTTAGGCATCTCCAACTAGAATTGGTGAAAAAGGATGTGGAAAACAAGTTAATGCATGGCTTTTTGAAGTGGTAGAGTACCCTAGGCGGTTATCCAATATAGTACCAGTCCCTAAGAAGGATGGAAGAGTGCGAATGCGTGTGGACTACCAAGGCTTAAACAAAGCATCCTTAAAAGATGACTTCCCATTTCCCCATATTGATGTGCTTATAGATAGCATGAAAGCCAGTGTAATGCACTCCTTCATTGATGGTTTCTCAAGATACACTTAGATGATAAGGGAAAAGAAGACAGAGACAAAATTGCCTTCATAATGGGGTAGGGAACATACGCATACAATGTAATGTCATTCGGGCATCCATAAGGAGGTGCAAGTGTGTGTGGATGATATGATGGTCAAGTTAGAGATAAGTGAACAACACATTGAGAACCTAGAAAAGTTTTTCAAACAGGTCTAAAGTATAATCTAAGACTCAACCCAAAAGAATGCACTTTTGGGGGTTACATTAGGAAGAATGCTGGAACATATGATCACACCCAATGGCATTGAGATATGCCCAGAGAAAATAAAGGCTATATATGATATGCCTAAACTAAAAATTGAAAAGGAAGTGAGGGGCTTCATCAATAAATTAGAGTATATGAGCAGATTCATAGCCGCCTAACCACTGTCTGTGAGCCTATTTTCAAGTTGCTTAAGAAAAAATCAAAACCTTAAATGGATCCCAGAGTGCTAAAAATTGTTTGAAAAATAAAAAAAGTACTTAATCCACCAATACTTAAACCTCTAAAGCTAGGGAAAGCACTAATTTTGTATCTGGCAATTGAAGATGGATCAATAGGGGTAATGTTGGTATAGGCAAATGAAAAGGGGGCATAATTCGCCATGTATCACACGCATATGCACACGTACACAAATCACATCCAACCACACACACATTGGCCTCAATAACCCCTACACAATTTCCAAGTCTAGTTATGACAACTTTAATTTCTTAATCCAGCTCTATTGGGGTCTATTTTCAGTCTCAATCTCATGACCTAGCTCTGCTCAGGTCTGTCAATACTTGCATATTCATTCTCAACATTACTTGAAAAACAATTGTATAGGGTTACAAACACACAATAACACTTTTCCATAATTTTCAATTAATCAACTCAATCCTTGTTCGCTTACACATTACATCTCATTATTACAATCCCAAGTGATCAACCTTATCATGATGACTTTCACATGACATTTTCATGTTATTTCTCATTACATTACACAATCATGGACCACAGTCACAATGTGACCCATTTTCACATATCATTTCCATGTTCTCATTTCATTTATCAATTCCTCATTAATTCATAACCAATTACTACATTACACATTATATCGTCCCTTTTCACAACTTAATCACATTTTATCATTTTCCATATTTTTCTTCATATTATTTATCACAAAATTTGCTTCTCATCTTTTCCAATCCATTTTAACATATTTCACATTTTTACATCATGTACATAATAATTGCAATAGCCATTCTACAATAGCTCATCCTCATTCGTCATACATTAATTACTCTCTTAATTTTACAATACATATATCCTTATCAAATCCAAAAATGAAAGTGACATAACACATTCTTAAATTCACAATGTGTTATGCCAACTACCATATTATTCAAATTATATTTATTAAAACATGTACTAACCTCACAATTGACAAAATCCAAGCCAATCCACTCTTCTAACTCTAACTTCACCAATGCTCTTCACTTCTATAATTTTGGAAATCCTCTCTATTCAATCCAAAATCAAGTTTTAAGTTAAAATAAATAATCAAAAACATATTTCTATTCATTTAATTCAACCAAATATCAATTACTTTAATTATATCCAATTCCTACCAAATGCTCTTCCATTCTTTAAACGTACAACTTCACCTTACTCAATCCCTAACCAAATAATGAGTTTAAATATTGCAGTAGAATTCCATTTTAAAATATTTTAATCAATTAAATCCAATTATACTCATTCAAACTAAGAGTTGATCGAAAACCCTAATTACCTTATTACTTCCTCCAAACTTCTACCAAACCTAATCTTTTCAATCATCCAACCTTAAATTCATCACATATACATCAATACCACATCACAATAACTCATTTTCACAATTGTGTCAACCTCCATGCAAAACCCTAATTCTACATAACCACTTCAAAACCCCAACCTTATCCAAACTTACTCATATACAAATTATTACCATAAAATCACAACATACGTATTAAAATAACATTAAATCAATACATTATAAGAATTATAATCATCTATATCAAAACTACTATTCACACATAACCATCCCATAACCCTAAATTCATTATCTAAGTTTATTTTAATAAGTCAATCATCAAATCATCATATACACATCCCAATCATATAATAACTATTATCTTTCTCAATTAACAACCACTATTCACACATAACCATCCCATAACCCTAAATTCATCATCTAAGTTTATTTCAATAAGTCAATCATCAAATCATCATATACACATCCCAATCATATAATAACTATTATCTTTCTCAATTAACAATCATTTTCTCTCTCTAACCAATTCAAACATAATCTTACAATCAAATAAAAATAAGCAAAAAGAGGAGTACTTACTTGGATTCTTAGTAAACCTCCAAAATCTCCTTAAAACCTCTTAAATTTCCGATGAATTTTGAAGTATTATGGAAGAAATTCTCTCATGCTATTTTTTATAATTAAATAATTATATATCTTACTAACTTTAATTGTCTGCCAATTACTTTTACTTTTGAAAAAGAAAATAACACTAGAAACTAAGAGTCACGCCGATCCTTGTAACTGCAAATGTTTAATGGAAAAAGAGGGGAGATTTAGTAATGGGCCTGCCACAAGGAGCAGAGGTCACACCACAGCCGGAGAGAGGAGAGACTAAAGTGCAAATGCATAATGATTTAAATAAAGCTACCATTAGATCTAGTGAGCCTGTCGCTTAAATTGGTGGGACCATCGAATGAAGATAAAAAAAATGGAATATCAGCAAAAAAGAATAGACAATAATAGAACTCCACAAATAAAACCATGTATTAGCACTACAAAGGTAAAATCTAGTTCCATAAAGCATCAACCGAATTGTCATTTCTCAGTTCATAAAATGTATACACCAAGAAATCTACTGGGGACCCTGGCCACCATGGCCAGGTCCACCTCTACCTAGGAGGAAGATATGTAGAGTTCTCATCCCTGTCTCATGCAAGTTAGACTTTAGACATTGACACTCATCCCTCAATAAAGCAGCTCCTCTCTTCTCAGTCTCTAATTGATCTTGCAACATGAAAATATGGGATTCCTTGTAAGAAGATTCACTACGAGCAAAAGATAGCTTGGTCTGCAAGTCAAATAAGAGTTAAAAAGTTAGTAAAAAAGGAGACACATGCTTGACATTATATAAGCATATTTTTATGAACTAACCGATAGCTGCAGGGTCATAAAAGTAAGCTTAGCACGTACCTTGGAAGAGATGGGCAACATCTTATTAGTACACCTAGGGAACCTATGGATGCAAAGTCAAAGTCAGAAACTGCCAAAAAAGAAAACTAAAAGCAAGAAGAAATAGTGGTCAACTAAAATGAGTAGTGTCTTCAGGAGTGCGAGGGATAGAATTGATTGTTGAAGGGAGGATGACCATAACGCATGCACATGAGGGATCATAGTAGGTTACCTTAGTAGGAATGGTGTAGATAGGATGACCTATCACAAAGTCTCCTAGATCAAGATGAACAAGAGGTGTAGGCATCATAATAGGAACCTGTGAGGATGACCCCGTAAATAAAGGAGGACTAGATACGGGGGAGAAGTGCATCTAGAATGAGTCCTCTTCTGGTGATCCGAAGGCTGAAAATGAACAAGTCAGTTAAAGATGCTCATAAAAAAAGAAAAAGGTGTTGAGAAGAAGGAAAATACTTATGGCAAAGGATCTTGAACTGGAATATGAGCATGTAGAGTAATTTCACTAACCCTTCACTTAGCAAAAAGAGTAGCAGTAGCCTCAACTTGAGGTTGATGTGTTAAGTCCACGTGAAGAAGCTTATGATTAATGAAACTGTGATAAGCTCCTTCCTCGAAGGGTAGTAAGAAATCAAGAGCATTGTCACTAAGATGGTCCATCCACCAATCATCGGGATTAGTCACAGGTAGAAAACATCGACAAGGGGGGATCTTATTGCACTCTACTTAACACTACTAAAAAATGACTCGCACAAGTATACAAGGTTATTATAGTAATAGTAAAACATCCCAAGGTTATCTCACAAGGAAGATGTTATTTGTAATAATTTGATAAAAATAAAATAAATAAAAGAATATGTGTGTGATGTTGAAATGGAATTAAAAGTGAAAATTACAAGAAAAACAAATAACAGTTTGCTTAAAATTGATTTAAATTCTTGGAAGGGTACCTAGGGTTTATAGATCAATTTGATCAAAGTTTAATTCTCAATTATCCATTAATATAACCTTGTAACTTAATTTCTTCCTTATGATCAATTAGCAATTATCGATTCATTTGTTCTCACATTCATGAATCAATAAAAATAAATTATTTTTAACTTGCAAATTAAGTGCACCATAGAACTAATTCATTCTTAGGGTAGTTGACTGCATAGTTCCAATATCAAATTTCACCTCTCGGTTCTTCACTCAATATCTAGAGATTAATAGGTAGCCAATCTATCAACTTAACATAAAATCCAATGCAATCAACTCATAATAAGGCTTATTAATGGAATTTATTGAATTAAATTATTTAATCAAATCTACTACAAATCCTAAGCATAAATAATTTAGCTCATCATCACAACAAGATAAAACTTCATCTCAATACAATTCAAATTACAAAACTTCATTGATATTAATGTGTTTAACAATCAAATTCTAAAAATTGAATAAATTAAAGAAATAGGAAAACCAATTTTTTATGATGATTCGAGTTGCTACGCTTTTGCTCTTCATGGATTTATGATGGACTTCTCCACATCTCTAAGAAGACTTGTTAAAAATTCCTTGCTTCCTCCTGATGAACTTCTTACCTGTGTCTATCTCCCTTTTTTTTTTGTATGATGGTGGTTATGTCCCTTAGAACAACCTTCTTCTTTTGCAAAAACCAAAACCATGGTCATGTCTATGTATGTGTGAATATCAAAATATGGAGATAATAGTCCTAATCCTCAAAGCAATCCCCCTTTTTAATTGAAAGCTTATTCCTTATTTTTTCTTATGCCATCTTCTTTTGTCCCAACAATCCATCCTTCTTTTCATTTAATAACTCACCATTCCTCTTATTCTGCTGAGCCACATCTCTATGCCTCACTTTTCAGCTCATATATTCGCCTTCCCATTTGCTCCTTCAATTGAGAGCCACGACTTCATTTTAGTTAGTCTTGGTCGTTGTTATGATCGTGTTTATATGAGTATTTAATGTATTTTTGTTTGCTTTTTAGTTGTTTTCTAAATAGTTTATTCAAGTTTGTTGTTAGGTTTTGTATTTTAGGTTAAAGTAAGGAGCCTATGAAAAAAATAGCAATAAAATGTACAAGTCCATTATTGGAATCTATCATTGGAAGTGAATATATAACATGGTCAGGATAGCTTTAACATGGCTGTGTTCCAACTCAAAAGAAGAAACTTAAACATGGCCAGGATAAGACCCATCTTGACCAGGTTGCATTGGACATAGGCAGGACAATACCCATCTTAGCCATGTTGCATTGACATGGCCAAGACAAGATTAATCTTGGCCATGTCACTGGCCATGCCACATGACATGGCCAAAACAACTTGAATCTTAGCCATGTCTCTCATAAGAAAGAATTGAAAGACATACAGAATAAGACACATTCACTTATCTTAGCTGTGTTACAAGAGACATGGCCAAGACAAAATCCATCTTGGGCGTGTCACATGGCATGGCCAAGATAAATGGGAGCTTAACGGTGTCTTTCATAATAAGAGAAGTGAATTAAGACAGAAATGAATACATGCAAATATCTTGGTTGTGTCTCTGGACATGTCACATCACATGGAAAAGATAACTTGGCCTTGGCCGTGTTCTAGTCAAGAAAGTAAAGTTTTTGAACTTGGCAGTAAGGGACATGCTCAGCTATCTTGGCCGTGTCCAATGTAAAGAATAGAATACAAGGACAAGCCATAATAATCTTTGCCGTGTCTCTTAAATGAAGAAGCAAATGGAAGGCGAATATATGAGCTGTAAAGTGAGACAAAGAAGCCTGGCGCAATAGAATAAGAGGAATGGTGCGTTTTTAAAATAAAAGCAAGATAGATTGTTGGAGAGAGTGGGAACAAAGGGTAATGACACGAGAAAAGGAAGGAATTTTTTAATTAAAAAGAGGACAAGCTTTGAAATAAAAGGTAGTTTTTAAAGAGAGAGAGGCCATCTCCATTTTGATTTATCACCACCATCAGATCCATTTGTTAGATACACAGAGAGAGGAGATGGAGTAACACGACCAAGATAAGGATTTTGGTAAAAGAAGGAGAATTATCATCATCTACTCGCTATCATCATTCATACACACAGATATATAGGTAGGACTTCATTTTTAGGGAGTAAGGATTTCTAGCAAGCCATTTGGAGAAAGAGATTGAGAGATCATTAACAAGTCCAAGTGAAGCAAGAGAAAGAGTAACCTAAACTTATAGTCAAAATAGGTTTTTCTACTCTTTCAATTTATTCAAATTTTCAGACTTTGATTGTTTAATACATTTATATTACAATGAAGTTTTGTAATTTGAACTCTATTGAAATGATTTTCTATCTTATTATGAAGATGAGCTAAATTATTTATGCCTAGGATTTGTAGTAGATTTGATTAAATGATTTAATTCAATAAATTTCATTAAAAAGCCTTATTATGAGTTGATTGCATTGGACTGAATGTTAGGTTGATAGATTGGCCACCTATTGATCTCTAGATATTAAATGAAGAACCGAGAGGTGAAATGTGATATTGGAACTATGCATTCAATTGCCCTAATAATGAATTAGAAATATAAGTTCTAAGCTATACTTAATTTGCAAGATAAAATAATTAGTTTTTATTGATTCATAAATGTAAGAATTAATGAATTTATAATTGCTAATTAATATTAAGGAAGAAATTAAGTTACAAGGTTATATTAATGGATAGTTGAGAATTAAACTTGATCAAATCGACCTATAATTCCGAGGTACCCTTCTAAGAATTTGAATTAAGTTCAAGCAAACCGTTTTTTGTTTTAATTATAATTTTCACTTTTATTACCATTTTAAAAAATCACACACTTATCATTTAATTTATTTTGTTTTAATCAAATTGTAGACCCAGTCCAGTTTGATATTTTTAAACAGTTTAAGATAATTTTATGGTATTTTAATATTTATTACTTATTTATTTTTAATGAAAATAAAAAATAAAAAAGACAAAAAAATAAAAAAATAAAAAATAAAAAATCGGCGATGGCAAAAGTGGCGACGACAGAATCGATGACAAATTGGTCGGCAAATTTGCCGCAAGTTTTGCTTGTGGAGAATCAGCGCCCCTCGCAGATCCTCATAGCGTCCAAGCCAATCCTTGCTAGCCCGATCCTCGCACAGCTCGCCCAGCGTCAATTTCGCCCTGGCCCGCGTGCAGTTCTCGTCGAAATCTTATTTTACTTGGTTTTTGATTTTATTTCCAAAATAATTTTTAATTTCCTTAACATACTAGGTTTTCATTTTTTTCCCTATAAATACCACATTAAAACAAATTGAAAGGGGGGATTGGGATCTTTTGGAGGATTTTTAGATTCGGCCAGAAGGGGGCTTTGGACTTTTTTTGGAGACGAAACTTGGAGAGGCAATGACAATTAGGGGAAGAAGTTTACCATCTAAAAATCAATCAACAAGAGACGATCCATATCAAGGCAACAAATCAGTGTTGTCTTGGTGATTGTTCTGCCAGAATTTTACTCAATAAATTGTGGAGAAACCAACAACGAAGGTATATTCCGAACTAAATAAATATAATATGCTTTGATTATTTTAAGTATTAAATATGTTATTTATTCACCTAAATTAATTCACAAAAGGTTATATATTTAAAGTTTTAATACATCACAGTAGCTTCAGTGGCATCGTTTAAATTTTTGAAAAATTATCACAGCAGCCTAAGTACTTAAAAATAATAATGATGTTAATATTCTTAATCCAAACCCTAAACTATTTTCAAACCATTAATCCCTAATTGTTTAACATTCTAAGACCCTAACTTATAAAACCTAAATCCCAAAACCATGACCTAAACCCTAATTTCTAAACTAAAAACCCTAGCCTTGTTTTCCAAAACCTTAATCATATTTTCCTTAAACCCTAAAACTAGTTTTAAAATTTTCAACACCAAAACCTGCATCCCTAAAAACCAGTATGGGCTCATCGAAGGGGTCAATATTCAGTTGTGTATTATGAGTCTATGTATTTAACTTTCTTTTTTCCAAATCCCTAATTTAATTATTAAAATTCTAAAACCCTATTTTAAGATACGAACCCTAAATTTATATATTTATTACTTTATTTAATTTTAGAGTTGATTATATAGTTGATTATATGTTTTGATGATTGATTTATTTGATTTCGATGTTTGATTGGTTTAATTTATCATGGATGGATATTTTCTTTATTATTATGATTATTATTTATTTATTTTGGTATTAAAATTGTAAGAGGTATGTTTTCATATTTTGGGTATCTCATATTGTGAGCATCATGTAATTTAATTTATTTTAAAGTTTGTTGGGATTAATGTAAAGGACACGTTTCCACCTTTTGGTGGATGTCCTATTTAGTTTTAGACATTGGACGATGTAAGGATACGTTTCCATCCTTTGATGGATGTCCATTTATTTATTTTGTTTGGACCTTGCCATGATTTTTTTATAAAGTATTTATTTATTCTATTTATTGCATGTAGTATGGATAATATCATTATATTTAAGAATTTTGTAATATTAAGACCTAAAAAGGAGGTCGGTTCTAATGAACTGGGAGTTGTGAGTGTGCTGGGCCATTTCTCACCTTTTTCACACGTACCCAACTTTTTGAACCCATTAGGGGGTTGAGGATTCCTTAGAAATTGAGTCATCCACCCCTTTCTTTTTCCTAGCCCGTCCGGGTGGCGACTTCATTTTCTCCAGGCTTAGGCCCGTATTCTCTAAGGCCCTGAGCCTAAACAGTGCCGAAGTCGCAAAAACCATTCTACCAGGAGTGGGGACAAAAATTCCCGCTCACACAAATTATTACGAATAACACCTTCCTTGTGAGACGACATTGGGGTGATCACCATTACTATAACAACCTCGTATACTTGCGAGTGTTGCTTTTAGTAGTGTTAAGTGGAAAGTAACAGCCGTGTGTTCCATGTTTTACCTTAGACATGGCCAAGCCTCCTAAAATGTGTCCATCATTGCCAAGTTTAATGTTTTGCTTTCTTGAGTGGCACATGGCCAAGAGAACGGCCAAGACTCTCTCCCCATGTTCAACTCTGCCTTAATTATTGATTTATTTGGAATAGGACATGACTAAGTTAGAATTGTCTTGGACGTGTTCATTCAACTTCACCTTGAACACGACAAAGACTTTGGCCATGTCATGTGACACGGCCAAGATAGGCGAGTGTCTCATTTTGCATGTCTTTCAATTTCTTCTTGAAAGGACACGACCAAGAACTGAGTATGTTTAATTCTACCTTGAAATCTTGCTTCTTCAATTAAGAGACACAACCAACTTGGCATGGCTTGGCCGTGTTCTATATTTTCTTAAGAATATTGCTTCCAATAAAGGACTTAGCACATTTTATTACCTTTTTTCTCATGAGATCCCTTGCTTCAACCTAACATGTAAAAACTACCAACAATCTTAAATAAACCATTTAGAAAATAACTAAAATGTAAACAAAATCAACTTAAAAACACAAATAAAAATTAATCATAATAGATCTATGGGCACATGTCAACTGTCAAGACCAACCCACCATTCCTAAGAACACTTGACCATATACTAGCTATTGGCTATATGACTAACAATAAGAAAATGAGCTTATTGAAGAGGCATTGCTTCATTTATTGCTCCAATGCATTAACCTTCCTCATTGCGAACATCATCTCCCTACCATGCCAAGTCAACCTAGCAAATTAAAGACATCAAGTGAAGTGACCAATGTGTGCACATGTGTATGAATTGATGATTTTCTTTTATTCTCATAGATTCCTAAGAGACTTAGTCAAGAATGACATGGTAGGCAGTGAATTGATTTGCAATGTTGGGCTTGTCCTTATTCACCATCCATGCATCTAAATAAGGAAAAGAAGCGTGTCAATACTCGGTATTGACATGGGGAGTTGGAACTAAATGATGCTCCCATGCCCATACCTATATCATCATCACTTAGCCAATGTACAATCATAGAGAGATAAGAAGGAAAGTGGTATCTTGAGAATTATAGGAAAGCCACAGTATGTCAGCAAGTTGCTACTTAACTTGTCTGAACCTCGATAGAGGTGAACCAATCCAACCTTACCCTAGTTAAAGCCAAGAATGACATTAAGGTTAGTAAGTGCTTGTAAAATAGGAGTCAAATCCCTAGCCTCAGTATTAACAAAAGGGTGGAGCATGGCAAGAGTGAAGCCATTAGCACACTACTCCCTTAACTTTGTCCAAATGACTCCCTGCTTAAAGTCCAGTGCAACTGAATGGCATCATGTTTAATGCATCCATTATCCTTTCAAGAACACTTAAAACCTAGCAAAGTGATTCCTTCCTTTCTTGTCAAGGGCTCAGCATAAAAAGAAATAGATTCTCTATTAAAGCAGATACTAGTAATGAGGACAAAATCAATATGACCAATATCATCTCACCAATCTGAAAGTGGAAAGTGGGGGTAGAGACCAACTAGTGCTTAGCTAAAGCCTTGATTATGCCCCTATCGGCACAGAAGGCATAAAGGGTTAGCCAATGAATAAAGGTTCCAAAATTAGCATCTCAGATAATATCCATGATGCCTGAATCCAGGACATACCACCATTTGGCATTAACATTAATAGAGCCACCTACTCGAACACTACCAGTATTAACCTACAAAGAACATAGCAGAGAGTGAAACCCAAAGAGAAGTTTATATGGCCATAAAGATTGATTGAATAACGTACTCATATGATATTTTTCAGGATGAACGATGAAAACAATAAAGGACTAGTGAGCCCACTAGTCCTTCAGGCAGAAATGCTAGAATGGCCAATGAGCTCATCCGAATAAATGGCAAAAAATATCATGATGACAAAAAACTAGAATGATATAACTAAAGGAAAGACATGAAAGGCTTACTTTTCTATAATGTGGAGCGGCAACCACAGGAATCCACTTACCAAAAAATAGACCCAACGCATCTATCCTTTTAGGAGGCTTCTTGCCATAAGCGGAATGAACATATTCATTGTCTTCTAGAATATGGCTACTTAGATTCTTAGTACAAACCATGGTGATCAAACAATGACAGAAAGAAGAGTGGATAATGAAAGAGAAGTTGAAAAGAAAAAAGAGAGCAAATGGGAAGCAGAAGAAAACTAAAGAAGAAGCAGCTTTTGTATTTAAAAAGAGGGAACAAGACTCTAATGGGACACACCAATATGAATGGTGTGCTCGCCATTCCCTCTGACGATCTCGCCAAATATCTGAAGTAAAGGGACCATGGGCCAAGGACTAAAAAGCAAAAAGGCAAAAGGTTATTATACATTCAAAGACATTTTTCTAACTCCGGTCAAGTATCTTTTCTTGTAGGGGGTAAGAGTATGGAGGATAGCCAAAAATAAGCTGAAAGTTTTGTAAAATTATGATGTTATAAAAAGCCTAACCCGAGGATAGAAAGTCCTCACAGATAAAAGAGCGAAGTTGTAAAAGGGATAGAAGGTTCCAATGATGAACAAGAGACAAATAACCGAACCTAAGGATAGACATCCTCACTGCTAGAAGAGCCAAGTTACAAAAGGGATAGAAGGTCCCGACAATGAATAGAGGGGCAGAAGACCCAACCCGAGGATAGAAAGTCCTCCAATAAAGGGAAGACGTAACTTAAGATAGCATGCTTTTCTTGAGCTTAGCCGAAGAAGACAAGCCCATTTGAGTAGTGGGCAAACTATGGATATCAAATTTGGACCCCTATTGCAACAAAAAGCCTATGGATAAAATAGGCCTTATGTAGAAGGAGAGCAACCCATAGCAGAAATCACCTATCAATGACAATGGCAGACCCACCACTAGTAGTGGCAGTTCCATCATTCCTTCCTGCTGACAGGCACAATCAGACCACTCCATTAAATGATCACTATGTTCGCTAATCAACTGTGAGATGACACTTGGAAACCAACATATCAGACCATGTGTCATCTATTATGAAGAAAGGGTACAAAATATATGATAGTGGAAATGAGGATGGCATGTCCGCTGCCCTATACAAATAGAAGGATGGCTTTGATAGATAAAATGAAGAGGCATGTCCCTACTCCTACCTTTAAAGTGGGAGAAAAAGAGAAAAGAGGAGGATGAAAAGAAAGAGGGATCAAAACTTTATTGTGATAGAATGTGAGTTAGTTATTGAGTAAGTGATTGAGTTCTAAAAGCATTATAAAGGATAAAGAAGGCAACCAATCATCGACATCTCGAAGAAGACTATGATTGGAATATAAGATCCTCTACTAGACTTCTTTGCACAACTACTATCTCTAAAGTTGAAGGAACTGACAATGGAGATTTTGTAACACCCTTATAACCTATAATTGTATAATACATACACTCCCAGTATGTAAGATATGCATATATGGTATAAAAATGTCACAATCCGATTTAATAAAAGTTTTCATATTCCCTTATTACTCAAAATATTTGTATAAAAACATATGTATACATATGAAAATACACAAAATTCTCACATTACTTAATTATTTAAACATCCTTTATAATTTACAATGTATATACATATACTCTCAAAACATAATATAATATACATAATGTCAGAATATACTATAAAATAAAATATGCACATGCTGGCAAAGTGGCACTGATCTTGTTGTAGCACAAACACTTCAAGCTCCAATAACACAAGCCTAGACCCGATCTGGTCTAGTAGAACCCTTCGGCTTTACCGGATCACCCCTGTCACCTACGCGATGAATTAGAATCATGCTAAGCCGAAGCCTAGTAGTACAAACTTTGATAATAATAAAATTCAAATACAATGCCAATGCGGAAAGTTCATATGCTATGTCATCACATGATATTCAAGACCACTTTTTGATATATGCTTTCATCACTTGATAATTCACATCAATACATATACAAGCATAGGCCAAAACAATTAATACATCATTCAAATCTCAGAGTTACCATTTTGGTCCATAATGATACCATGTGTCTAGCCCCGAAGACAAAATATCACTGTAATAGTCCAACTAGGCCTAGGCTTACGATCCTGTCTTTTTACCCAGCCCATCTTTAAGGACTTGTTTCTGAGGCTTACGACCTGGTCTTTTCACCTCAAAAAAATTTTCACAGTGATGCCAAGAGTTTAGCCCCATAAGCAAATATAGGCATACTACCAACCACAAAACTCTGAAAATTGAATAATATACTAGGCACACAATTATTTTGCATTTTCCATTCTGAATTCCTTTCTCATTTTTCCTATTTTCTCATTCATATCAATGTTATTTCTTTTCAACATTTCATCCTCATCATAGGATATTTCATGACAAAACTACATTACACAAACATTTTGGGTTATTTTCATATTTTGCACATAGTTCACATTTCATTCAATTTAGCCATTAACAACAATGGCTTTTCACAATGCATAATAATGCATACATAACAATTCACATGTCTTAGCACCATGCTCATGAATACTTAATGTATCAAGTAGCTTAACACATTTTCCATCCAAAATGTGTTAGGCCAAATGTAATACAATCACATTCCATTTATCAAGAGTTTGTACATACCTTAAGGAACACTCCAAAACAAGCTTTAAAAATTCCTCTAACCTTCTCTTCCAAGTTTCTCTTCAACACTAGGGTTGCATAAACTGCTTTCTCTCAATGCCTATACCAAATGTGATCATAAACAACCATTTAATATCACATTCTAAGGCATTCTCAACATCAAATCATTAAAATAGGAATTACAAATGAAAAACAAAGAAAAGAGTTATTCTCAAGTGACACTCCTAATAACACAGGCGTGTTACTGACCGTATCACTAATCCAATCATACAAAAGCTTTGACATGTCCAAGGACATAGGCATGTCGCTGCCCATGTCATTCATTCTGCCTCATAGAAACTTTAACATGCCCAATAACATGGGCATGTTAATAGTCATGTCAATTATTTTGCCTTACAGAAGCTACGATACAACCAGGGACATAGCCGCATTAATAGTCATGTCATCAATGTTGAACTCAGCTCTATTGACACACCCAATGATATGGCCGTGTCAGGCAAAAATCATGCATTTCGTAACTCAACCATATGAACACAAACATTCAAAACTCAACACTACAACACCCTTAATAATCATCTTAGTTTATATCCATAATTCACCCATAAATTCAACACTTATATAACTCCAACATATCATAACTATCATCTTATTCAATAAATCATCAATTTCTCTTATAACACATTCAAAGAAGAAGAAAGAAAAGAAATCTCTTCTCTTTCAATCCAACCTTAAAAATCATCATTAGCTACTCACAACATCATCATACATATCCAAATAAACCGTTAAAACATGCTGATACACAATCCCTAAAATCAATATGTCATTCTTCCATAGAATTCCAAAGAAACTTGCAAAATAATAAAGGAATTTACCAGTTGATGAAGAATCCTCAAAATCTTCACTTGAATCCTTGATATCCCTTGTAAAATTGGTGTATTGAAGAAGAACAAACTCTCCCTTACTCTCTCTCTAACTCACGGCAAAAAGGAGGAAAAGAAGAAGAAGAAGAAAATATCTTCTCTTTCCATCCTTATCTATATATATTAATTATTCTTTTATATGTGTTCTAGATGTTTGGTATATGTATATGTCATATTTACTTTAAATTTATTTCAAATATACATTTCACTTAAAATCCTTTCATTTTCCATTCAAATCATTTATTTAATTCATCCAAATTTAATTTATTTTATTTAATATTCAAAAATTAGGGGTATTACATTTCTCTCCCCCTTAAGAGAATTTCGTTCGCGAAATTATCTGCTACCAACTCTAGAACAACTGTGGATATTGACTCCGCATCAGTTGTTCACTCTCCCATGTCGCCTCCTCAGTGTTATGATTCTTTCAAAGAACTTTCATAAGTGGTACTTTCTTATTTCTCAACTCTTTCACCTCTCGTGCCAAAATCACTATTGGTTCTTCCTCATAAGTCAGATCTGAACTCACCTCAATGGACTCCACTAACAAAATATGAGATGGGTTTGTCCTGTACTTTTGAAGCATAGAGACATGGAAGACATTATGAATTCGATCTAACTCAGGCGGCAAAGCCAGTCTATAGGCCACTGGACCAACTCTCTCTAGTACCTCATATGGTCCTATGAAACGAGGACTCAACTTCCATTTGCAGCCAAATGTCAAAATCTTTTTCCACGGAGACACTTTCAAAAATACTTTATCTCGCACACTAAACTCTATGTCTCTTCTTTTTAAATCCTAATAGGATTTCTGTCTATCTGAAGCAACTTTCAAACGACTTTGTATCAAATTTACTATCTCTTCTATTTCCTTAATCAAATCAAAACCAACCAGTTTACCTTCTCCAACCTCATCCCAACACAAAGGTGTTATGTATCTTTTGCCATACAATGCCTCATAAAGTGCCATCCCAATACTGGACTGATGACTGTTATTATATGCAAACTCAATCAGTATTAAGAATCTGTCCCAACTTCCACTGAAATCAATAATACAACTCCACACAAATCTAACTCCTTTCTGAAGTAATCTAGTGAGTGGAGTAGCTATCATAGAAAAACCCTTCATAAATTGATGATAATAGCCTGCCAAACCCAGAAAACTTCTATTCTCTGTCACAGTCTTAGGTAGACTCCAATTCAAGATAGCCTCAACTTTACTCGGATCAACTCTAATACCCTCTGTTGAAACTACATGACTAAGAAAAGTCACTTGATAAAGCTAAAACTCATATTTAGACAGCTTAGCATACAATTGGTTCTCTCTCAAAGTCTGCAATACAATCCGCAAATGCCTGTCATGATCCTCCTTATTACGTGAATACACCAGAATATCATTAGTGAAAATCACCACAAACTGATCTAGATAGAGTCCGAATACCATATTCATCAAATCCATAAATGCTGCTGGTGCATTTGTCAATCCAAAGGGCATTACCAAAAACTCATAATGCCCATACCTCATGCGAAAAGCTATCTTAGGCACATCTACATCTCTGTCTCTCAACTGATGGTACCCTGATCTTAGATCAATCTTAGAGAATATTATTGCTCCCTTCAACTGATCAAATAGATCATCTATCCAAGGCAATGGATATTTTTTCTTTATGGTCACCTTATTCAACTACTGGTAATCAATACACAATCTCAAGGTGCCATCCTTCTTCTTTACAAACAAAATAGACACTCCCTATGGGGACACACTAGGGCAAATGAACCCTTTATCCAATAACTCAAAAAAACCTTAGATCAACTCTAATACCCTCTGCTGAAACCACATGACCGAGAAAAGTCACTTGATTAAGCCAAAACTCACATTTGGACGGCTTAGCATACAAATGCTTCTCTCTCAGAGTTTGTAATACAATCCATAAATACCTGTCATGATCCTCCTTATTACACGAATACACCAGAATATCATCAATGAAAATCACCACAAACTGATCTAGATAGAGTTTGAATACCCTGTTCATCAAATCCATAAATGCTACTGGCGCATTCATCAATCTAAAGGGCATTACCAAAAACTCATAATGCCCATACCTCATGCAGAAAGCTGTCTTAGGCACATCTACATCTCTGACTCTCAACTGATAGTACCCTAATTTCATATCAATCTTAGAGAATACTACTGCTCCCTTCAACTGATCAAATAGATCATCTATCTGAGTCAATGGATACTTTTTCTTGATGGTCACCTTATTCAACTGCCAGTAATCAATATACAATCTCAAGGTGCCATCCTTCTTCTTCACAAACAAAATAAGCACTCTCCACGGGGACACACTAGGGTGAATGAACCCTTTATCCAACAACTCATGCAACTGCACCTTTAACCCTCTCAACTCAGCTGGTGCCATACAATAAGGAGTAATAGAGATGGGAGTGGTACTAGGAAACAAAATGATATCAAACTCAACCTCTCTCAGGGGGTATCCCTGGCAACTCCTCAGGAAAAACATCTGGAAACTCGGTAACTGTAGGTATACTATCACGCTGGGATCCTACTCTGGTATCTACTATGTGAGCAAGATAAGCCTCACATCCCTTCTGGATCATTCTCCTAGCTGAAATAGCTGAAATAAACATGGATGAAAGATGTCTATGCTCACTAGATATCATCACATCTCTACCATCATGTGTTCTCAAAGTAACATATTTTTGTTGATAGTCTACCACTACTCGATGTTTGCATAATCAATCCATGCCTAAAATCAAATTATATTCTCTAAAAGGAATCTCAATCAGGTCACCAAGAAACTCCTCATCCTGTACCACAACCGGGCTATCTCAGTGCACCCTGCTAACCGCAACACTATACCCTAAAAGATTTGTGACCAAAATATTAAATCCTAGGGACTGTGAATGCAAATCACTCAAAGGAAAAATGGATGCACTAATGTATGAATGAGTTGACCTAAGGTCTATTAATGCAAGAATTGAAGTATTGTATAAAGAAAAATTACTAGCAATAACGACTGAAGCATCCGGCTACCTCTGCATCACATAGACCCGCTGTAATGGCCCTGCCTTATCTAGTCTACCTCTGGCTGTAGAACCTCCTCTCTGACCAGACCCAGATCTACCACCCCTACCAAAACTTCTACTACCATGACTCCCTCTCACACTGGGTCGAAAAGCTGTAGCATCTGTCTGTTTATCATCTGGTGGCTCTGGACAATTTCTAATAAAATGATCTGGTGATCCACATCTATAACATACTGTTGGTCTACCTATCCTCCAGTAAACATCTCCATTTACTTTACCATAATGAACACAGGTAGGTGGAACAAGCCTCTGAGTCATTGGGGTCGGAGCACTAGCCACTGAAACTGTAGGTCTCTGTCTGTGCTACTGTACTGACCTACCAGATTGCCCTTGGCTCCAACTGAATCTTTGAAAATATCCCCTCGGCCTCTCTTCACTGTTGAAGACCCTGCCTCACTCTGGGGTCTCCTAGCTCTGGTCTCCTCAACCTTAGTATCGGCTGCAAGACCCTGTGCTCTCTCTCAATAATCCTGGCAGCTGCAACCAACTGGAAAAAATCCTGGTACTGGAAGCCTGCTAGAATGCACATGATAGAGGGTCTCAGCCCCTCCTCAAACCTCCGACACCGGTCAAAATCATCAGAAATGATCCCACCAGCATACCGACTCATTCGAGTAAACTCTATCTCATACTCCGACACTGTCCTGGTATCTTGCCTCAAACTCAAAATCTATATCTTCTTTGCATCCTAATACTCCCTTGAAGTATACTTCTGCTAGAATTTCCGTAGGAAATCATCATAGGTCAGGACTGGTGGATCATCCAGAGCATGTGAAATCATCTTTCACCAATCATATCCATCCCTCTATAGAAGAGATATGGAATAATCAAACTTCTCCTCTAAAGTATCCTACAGCTGGATGAACACTCTCTCAACCCTGTCTAGCCTTTGCTTTGCTACAGTAGGTTCTGTAGTACAAATAAAATCCTTAGCTCCAAATTTCCTCAGCTTATCATACTTTCTCTTCGACAACTACGGCTGGGGCTGTGGTGGCTGCTGAACTGGAGCATGCCTCAACAGCTCCACCATATTTCGTACCCAGCCCGATGGAATCTCATCAATTGCTGGTCTCTCTACCATAGGAGCAGGTGCCTCTCCAGTAATCTTAGCTCTAGCTCCATCTCTACCCTCACCAGGAGCCACACTCTCTGCACTACCCTCTGCAGACTGATGCATCTGAGATGCCATAACTATGTATATTTGCAAACACAGCAGAAATTGCCACATCAGAGATTAGAAACTGCTAGTGCCAATGCATGTATCATAATTGATAACCATATTTAAAAATCCCCATTTCCTTTCTCTCATAACCCAACTAGGTTGAGAACCTCAAACCTAGGCTCTAATACGTATAAACATATAATTCACACGCTCCCAATATGTAAGATATGCATATACAGTATAAAAATGTCATAATCCGACTTAATAAAAATTTCCATATTCCTTTATTACTCAAAATATTTGTATAAAAACAAATGTTTACATATGAAAATACACAAAATTCTCACATTACTTAATCATTTAAACATCCTTTGTAATTTACAATGTATATACATATACTCCCAAAACATAATATATTATACATAATGTCAAAATATACTATAAAATAAAATATGTACATGCTGGCAAAGTGGCACTGATCTTGTTGTAGCACAAATACTTTAAGCTCCAATAACACAAGCCTAGACCCGATCTGGTTTAGTAGAACTCTCCGGCTCTACCGAATCGCCCCTATCACCTGCGTGACAAGTTACAATCGCGCTAAGCCGAAGCTTAGTGGTACAAACTTTGATAATAATAAAATTCAAATACAATGCCAATGCAGAATGTTCATATGCTATGTCATCACATGATATTCAAGACCACTTTTGGATATATGCTTTCATCACTTGATAATTCACATCAACACACACACAAGCATGGGCCCAAATAACTAATACATCATTCAAATCTTAGAGTTACTATTTTGGTCCATAATGACACCATGTGTTAGCCCCGAAGGTAAAATATCAATGTAACAGTCCAACTAGGTCTGGGCTTACGACCCAGTCTTTTCACCTAGCCAAGCTTTAAGGACTTGTTTCTGAGGCTTAGGACCCGGTCTTTTCACCTCAAAAATATTTTTATAGTGACGCCAAGCATCTAGCCCCATTGGTAAATATAGGCATGCCACCAAACACAAAACTCTGAAAATTGAATATCATACTAGGCACATAATTATTTTGCATTTTTCATTCCGAATTCCTTTCTCATTTTTCCCATTTTCTCATTCATATCAATGTTATTTCTTTTCAACATTTCATCCTCATCATAGGATATTTCATGACAAAACTACATTACCCAAACATTTTGGGTCATTTTCATATTTTGCACATAGTTCACATTTCATTAAATTTAGCCATTAACAATGACTTTTCACAATGCATAATAATGCATACATAACAATTCACATGTCGTAGCACCATGTTTATGAATACTTAATGTATCAAGTAGTTTAACACATTTTCCATCTAAAACGTGTTAGGCCAAATGTAATACAATCACATTCCATTTATCAAGAGTTTGTACATGCCTTAGGGAACACTCCAAAACAAGCTTTAAAAATTCCTCTAACCTTCTCTTCCAAGTTGCCCTTCAACACTAGAGTTGCGCAAACTACTCTCTCTCAATGCCTATACCAAATGTGATCATAAACAACCATTTAATATCACATTCTAAGGCATTCTCAACATCAAATCATTAAAATAGGAATTACAAATGAAAAACAAAGAAAAGAGTTATTCTCAAGTGACACGCCCAATAACACAGGCGTGTTACTGACCGTGTCACTAATCCAATCAAACAAAAGCTTTGACACGTCCAATGACATGGGCGTGTCACTGCCTGTGTCATTCATTCTGCCTCATAGAAACTTTGACATGCCCAATAACATGGGCATGTTAATAGTCGTGTCAATTATTTTGCCTTACAGAAGCTATGACACACTCAAGAACAGCCGCGTTATAGGTCATGTCATCAATGTTGAACTTAGCACCATTGACATGCCCAACGATATGACCATGTCAGGCAAAAATCATGCATTTCGTATACTCAACCATATGAACACAAACATTCCAAACTCAACACTACAACACCCTTAATCATCGTCTTAGTTTATATCCATAATTCACCCATAAATTCAACACTTATATAACTCCAACATATCATAACTATCATCTTATTCAATAAATCATCAATTTCTCTTATAACACATTCAAAGAAGAAGAAAGAAAAGAAATCTCTTCTCTTTCAATCCAACCTTAAAAATCATCATTAGCTACTCACAACATCATCATACATATCCAAATAAACCATTAAAATATGCTAATATACAATCCCTAAAATCAATATGTCATTCTTCCATATAATTCCAAAGAAACTTGCAAAATAATAAAGGAATTTACCAATTGATGAAAAATCCTCAAAATCCTCACTTGAATCCTTGAAATCCCTTGTAAAATTTGTGTATGGAAGAAAGAACAAACTCTCCCTTACTCTCTCTAACTCACAGCAAAAAGGAGCAAAAGAAGAAGAAGAAGAAAATATCTTATAACATCCGTGATTTTGGAGATATAAAATTGTATATACTCAATATATATATCTAGAGTATATATAACATATACATATGATATATTAATTGTATATGTTCGATTAATACATTACATATTTAATAATTAATACACATATAAGATACATTTGATGTGTATATAAGATACACATTACTTGTGCATATGTGTAATGTCCCAAATTTTTGAAAAGTTCTAACTTTTAAAAATTTGATAAAATAAATTTTAATTTAAATGGATAAATTAAATTAATGGTTTTACATGAAAAAGTGGAACATATATGTGATATATATGTAAAATATACATAACATATGAAAGTCAACACTTTTTAAAAGAAAAGTCAAAGTAAAAGGGTATTTTGGTAATTAAATCTTAGAAATTCAAAATTTATAAAATAATTCAAAAATAAATTATTTTTAAATGGAAGAGGGAATTTAATACTTTTAATTTATTAAATAAATAATTAAATAAATAATTATTAAATTATTTTAATATATGTGTATATGGTTTAAAATAAAAGATGAAAAGAAAAAGAAAAAAAATCTTCATCTCTTCTTCTTCTTCTTCAAGGCGGCCACCATGAGAGCTTAAGGCCAAGGTTTTGATTCTTCCGTAGTCCACAAATTGAAGGATTTAACAAGTTTAAAGTGGATTTTTGGTGATTTTCACCAAAATTAGTAAGTTTTCAACTTCTTTATTTGGATTTTATGAAAGTATGAATATGTGTGTTTTGGATTTTTGAAGTTCTAATATTTAATTATCTATTTGGATATGGATGAAGTTATTTTGAGTGATTAACAATGATTTTAAGGTTAGATTTAAGAAGTGGATGAATTTAAGTTGAGTTTGGTGAAGAGAGAGAATTTAGGGTTATGGAACATTTGAGTTTTTGAAATCATGAGGTTTAATTGTGCAAATTGGTTCCAAATATGTTGTTTTGATGCATAAACAAGGATTTTAAAATCAAATGATGGATTTAGTTAAGTTTGGATAGAGTTTGAAGATGGTAGTATTGATTTAGGGTTTTGGAAAAGTGAATTTTCAAAGAATGATTAATTGTTTGATTTCAAGGCTTAAATCATGTTATTTAATGATATAAGTGATGGAAATAATATTGAAATGCTAATTGGATTGAGTTGAAATGGAGATCCTTCAATGGTGAAGGTTATGCCATTTTAGGGTTTTGAGCATAAGCATGTGGTTAATTAATGTAATTGGTTTAAACATGCTAAAACATGTTTCTAATGATATTAATAAACTTAAAACACTAATTTAAATGGCTTGATATGGTTTTTCAAAGTTAAAGTGAGGTGAAGCTTAATTTTGGGATTTGGTTTAGAGTGATGTTTAATTATGGTTTGATGTTGAGAATACCTTAGAATATGATATTAAATGATTATGTATGATCACATTTGGCATAGGCATTGAGGGAGGTTGATTTGCTTCATCCAAGTGGTGAAGGGCAAGTTGGAATGATAGGATTGGAGGTTGTGTTAAGCTTTCTTTGGGTTGCTAGTGAACGTATGTACAAACTTTGAATATAATGTTTATATTTGCATAACATTTGGACTTAACACATTTTGGTTGGAAAATGTGTTAAGCTACTTGGTTCATTGATTGTGTATGAATAATGCGCTATGACATTTGTAATGTCATATATGTGTTAAATGCATTGTGAAAAGCTATTGATAATGGCTAAATTGTGTAGAATGTGAAATATGTATATTATGTGAAAATACCCAAAGTAATTGGGTAATGTGTTGTGAATGCAAAAATGAGATATGTGGAATAGTGAAATGAATTGATATTGATAAAAATGAGAAAAGTGAGAAAAATGAGAAAGATGTGAAAAATGAGAAAAATGAGAAAAAAAAATGTGAAAATAAGACAATGTACCTAGATTGAATATGTGACAATGAGAAAGAGATTAATAATGAGAAAAATGAAAAAATGAAAAAAAAAGTGAGAAAAAGATGATATAATAAGGCAATGTGCCTAGTTTGATCATGAGAAAATGAGAAAAGTTTTGATAAAGGAATTATGAATGAATTTTATAATGAGAAATATGAATAAATTGTGTGCCTAGTATGTTATTCAATTTTCAGAGTTCTGGATTTGGCGGCATGCCTACGATTGCCTATGGGCTAAATGCTAAAATGGTGAAAAGACTGATACATTTGAGCAATATAATGAGATATAATATTATGAGTTGTGATATATATATATATATGTATTGTGCATTGACATTACATTTGGACTATACTGTTATCAAAGTTTGTACCACTATGCTTCGGCTTAGCACGATTGTAATTCATCGCGTAGGTGTCATGGATGATTTGGTAGAGCCGGAGAGTTCTACTAGACCTGGTCAGGTCTAGGTTTGTATTTATTGAGCTTGAAGAGTTATTTTTGGGTACATCAAGATCAGAACCAGTTGCCAGCATGTAGATATTTGATATTACAATGTATTTTGATATTATATATGTTATGATATGTTTTTGGAAGTATATAATGTAAATTGTAAAGAATGTTTTGAATAATTTGTTCAAATGAGATTTTATATGTGTTGTTAATTTATATATCTATATATAAGTATTTTAAGAAAATATGGTGAAATTGAGAAGTATTGGTGAAATGGTGAATTGATTTTTATTGGGAGTGTTTGTTTTATACAGGTTGTATTTTGTTGAATTTTGAGAACGTCCAAATTACAAATAAAATTTTAGCGAATTTTTCTCAGAGATTTTCATATAAAATATTTATTTTGGATTCCTATAATAAGCAAAGAATATTTATATACTATTTATTTTATATATTAATATTTGAAGTCTTAAAATAGAAATGTGAAAATTTTTATTAAACCGGTCTGTGACATTTTTATACCGTATATGTGTATTTTACATATGCTGGAAATATGTATTGTATTTATATAGGGTATAAGGGTGTTACATATCTTCTCTTTCCATCCTTATCTATATATACATATATATATTAATTATTCTTTTATATGTGTTGTATATGTTTGGTATATGTATATGTCATATTTACTTCAAATATATTTCAAATATACATTTCACTTAAAATCCTTTCATTTTCCATTCAAATCATTTATTTAATTTATCCAAATTTAATTTAATTTATTTAATATTCAAAAATTAGGAGTATTACAGGTTTCATATTTGTAATCCCTCATCTTCATTCTATTTATTGATATATTATTATTATAATTACTTAACGCTTATATCGACATTAAACTGAATAACTAAACAAATATAATTTATGCAACGCCTAAAAATGGAGCACTGAAATGGATAACTAGGAACCATTACCTTTGTAAAGATGTAACCACTAAAGGTAATCTTGATTTAAAAAATAAAAATAATTATGTAATGATTAGGGACTGACTGAAGTGGTGTTGATGAAGTATTTATCACTCTCTTTGGTAATCCCGCTTGATGGAGTCGTGGCCACGCTCATCCCGTCATAGCCACCGTTGCTGGTAGATGTCAAAAATGTGAAAATTGGTACCTAGATTGAGATAGTGGTAGGGCCATCGTTAACACTGGCGACCCCACCACACCTTCTAGCTTGATTGACACACTAAGCCACATTAACCCTATAGTATTATGATAAATGACTTCATTACTTTCTTATTTAATCCTGTAAATATATTTGATGATCATGGATAATTGGATTCTTGGATATTTGATCTATCTTTTATGGATGTTACTGTCATCACGAATTTCATGCATCAATCATAACATTATATATCTATAATTCACAGTGTAATCTAGAATTAATATAATAGGATTTTCTCTTTTATAATTTTCCTTTTCTTAAATTGATTATGGTAGGAGGAGCTTGATGTAATTTTTTTCTCTAAATGGCTTGTAAAATTAGTTCTTTTTGTATCTTGATGTAATTATTTTGGAAGGAATATAAGAGTCTATTTCCACTATGTGGGGGCTCATTTTTACCATGCACATATTTTCTGCATTGGCATAAGCATAAATATACCTGATGAAATGAATTCCCTTATTTTAATCTTATAATATGTTGTTTAAAATTGGGTAATACATCAATAATTGAAAGTGTCATGTCCCTAGAACCATAGAGGAGGCCGGTGCCAATGAACTGGGTGTATGGGGGGTACTAGAGCCATTTCACTACCTTTCTCATATGTATGCAACTTTCTAAACCCAGTAGAGGTTGGGGATTCCTCGCCTAAGGATTTTTCACCCCCCTTCTTTCTCAACCTTTTAGGTGGCACCGCCTTTTCTTTAGCCTAGGCTTATCGTTTCCTAATGGCTCAACCCTAACAGTGTTTTAATTGCAAAGCTGAGGGTCATACCCCTAGCTTACAGAAATAAAGACATTTTTCTGAGAAATAGATTTTATCTATTGCTTCTTCAATATTGGATCAATAGAGTCAAGCCTAGCTTAAGGGTTATGTTGTTCAAGGTGAGGAGTTTTGCATAAAATGGTCTATACCAAATCTGGGTTAGGTAAAGTTTAATGTTGATGCATCACTATTTTTGAATGATAGGAAATATGGTTGGGTCTAATCATTTGGGATAAATCTGGTACATTTAAGGCTAGTTCTTATACTGCTTATCCAGGGTCTCCTTCACCTATGTTTCCCGAGGCATTATGTTTCTGTGAAACTTTTAGTTGGATCATGAAGCAGGGTTGGCAGTGTATTATTTTTTAGCTTGATTGTATGTTGGTGGTCCAAGCACTAGATTCTTCTTCCACTAATTTATCTGAATTAGGTTAGGTTCTAGATCATTGTAAGTCTCTTCTTAGTTGTTTAGGAGAGGCTAATGTTTGTTTTGTGAAACTGTAGTATTTGTAAATTTTTTAAATAAAATAAAATAATTAATATGGAAGGATAATTAGGGTGGGGGAAGAAGAGTATCTATAGTGTATACTTAATGTATATGTAAGATATACATAAAATATGTAAGATATACATAAAGTATACATTTCTCAAAAAGACAAAAGTAAAAAGTCAAAGTCAAAGGTTAAAAGCAAAAAATTTAAAATATATAATAAATTAAAAGATATAAATTAAAAATTAAAATTAAAGTCAAATATGGATAGAAAAAAAATTTCATTTCTTATATTTTAATAATTAAATATTATGTATAAATATTAGTGAGGGGCAAAATTGAAATTAGGATAATATAAAGCCATCCTCTTCCTCTTTTTCATTCACTTTGGCCAAATTTCATAAGGAAGCAAGGGGGAGATTTTCGCTTCTTCAACTATTTCAAATTTCACCAAAGTTTCAAAGGAATCAAGGTCTTTTTGAGGATTAACCAAACATTTGGTAAGTAATCTTTTAATTAAAGTAAGATTTCTTTAAATTTAAGATTAAATTTTGGGATTTTGATGGGATTGTTTTTAATTATTGCAATGGGTGATTTTGAAGTTTTTTAATAAATATGTGATGATGTTATGGTTTGTTGGTGAAAATGAATTGATTTTGGTGAAGTTAGGGATTTAGGGTAGGTTATGTGAAATTAGGGTTTTTGATGAAGGTTTCAATAATTGTAAAATTAATCATTTTGATGTATAATTGATGATTTTATAATTGAATAATGGAAATATGTTGGTTATGGTGAAGTTTCAAAAAAGGTAGAAAGGAGAAAATTAGGGTTTTGGTAGAATTTAAGTAAAATTGATGTTTGATTGAATAAAATGGGTGTGAATGAGATGCTAATGACATATTTGCACCTATAATTTGATTTAGGATTAAGTAAGGTGAAATTGTAGAATTAAAGAGAGGAAGGACATTGGAGAAGTAAGGCTTGGGTGGTGAAATTAACATTGGATTTGGCATTTCCAAGGTTAGTACATACTTTGATTATATGTATTATAATTGCATTTGGTTTCGCCTAGCACATTGTGATTTATAAATGTGTTAAACTACTTTAAAATTGGTTTTGACTTGTAATGTGCATTATTTTGTGTAATATTGTATGAATTGCATAAAATAAAAAGTGTTAAGCTATTGTCGAATGGCTAATTACATTAATGTGTGTTATTTGTGAAAAGTGTGAAAAATGCCCAAGAAATCTGGGAAGGGATGTCACATTGTCAATGTAACTAAAATTATAAGAAATGAGGCTGAAATATGTGAAATGTGGAAATTATACATGGTTAGGGAAAATGGAATGAAAATGGTTAAAATGTGCTGCATGTTAGTCTTATGTAATACCTTATTCCAGAGAATTATGTTTATTACTATCGATTTGGTATGCCATTGATATGAGATGATGATTATATTTGCCTAAGTGGCTAGACACACTGGTGTCATAAGGGACATGCCTATGGGCGGTATTTATGACACTTAGATCCCTAGTGTCGATAGGAGATGCGCTTACTGACGGTATTATTAGACACTTAGATCCCCGGTGTCGATAAGGGATGCAGCTTTGGGTGGTTTTACATGACACTTAGATCCCTAGTATTGTGATATACCAAAATAATATTTGTAGAACTTGAATATTATATAGAGACTTTTGGGTCTAATGTATATGTTTGTGAAAGTTTGATGTTTTCTATGAGTAATGTGTGCATTTTACAGACCACATTTCATGTATTTGAGGAAAAATGTGGTGCATTATTTTTAAAATTACTTTTATTTTCAAAGTATGTACCTCTGAGCTAGTAATTTAGCACGATTGTTTCCATCGCATAGGTGACAGGGTAGAGGCAGAGAGCCCTGCTAGACTTGACTAGGTCTAGGATCTGTGGATTAGTATTAGAAGCTTAAAATTTTTCCACCGGACCAGACCCTACTTGCATATCATGTAAATATTTATTTTTCTTTAAACTTAATATATTTTTAACTATCATGTTATTATATAACAATGTTGTAGACCTAATGTTTGGTTAAGTATTTTAAATATTTGAAATAGTTTATATATACAATAGATGTGATTATGAGATGTTGGATGATTGTGGAGGATTATTGGAGATTTGGATGTACATTTATATTGGGAGTGCATTGTTTGTACAGGTTGAGATTGTTTGTTTTTGGGAAATGTTTAGTTTACAGATAAAATTCTGGCAAATATTTTCTAGAGATATTATATATATATTATTTTAATATTTAATTATTTATATATCTTTATTTACCTATTAAATTATCTTTTAAAGATTAATTTATTATGGAAACAACTAAAAGAAATTTTCTACTGTATTTATCGTAGCATTCTTATATTTTGTATATATATTTTATATATAATGTGTGTATGTCTTATATGTATATTGGTTATTAGGGTGTTATAGAAACACTCTATGAATCAGGTTGCTCATAGGTTAGCTAGGGCAGCTGGTTATTATCTGAGTCTAGTATATGGGTTAATGTCCCACCCTCTTTTACTATTGATTATCTTGCTTTGGATTTGAAGTAATGATATATTCCACCTTTGAGTTAAAAAAATAAATAAATATAGTATAAAACTATTATATGTTTAGTTATATATTGGAATATGTTACACATAACAATATACACTTGTTAAAATTTAAAAGAATAACATTATAAAAATAATATATATTACATATAGGTAGATATATTTTAGTTATACATTGATATATATTATATATAAGTGGAAACTTAATATAAATATTTTTAATTTAATTTTTTAAAAAATTTAATTTGAAATTTGTCTTAAAAAATATATAAATAGTATAAATAGTATAAAAAAACATACTAAAAAAATAAAAAGATGAAAAACAAAAAAAATCACAAAAAAAAAATAAAAAGGATAAAAATACAATAAATAAATAATGGCCACATAACTAAAAATATAAAAAAATTAAAAATTTTATAATAATGTAATTGTTGTAAAATTAATGATAAAATTGTTAATAAAAAAATAAAGAATAAAATTTAATTATCTTAAGAAGCAATTTAGAGAGAAATAACACTTATATTTTTCACTCTTTTATTATATATACAAAAATCTTATAACATTTTCTATTTGTAGAGTTGAAATTGAAATGAAGTATTACATTTTAATTAATAATTCATTAATAAAATAATAATAGAGATAAATGATTAAAGAGATAAAAAAACAAGATGATTAGAGATAAAAAAAATAATGAGATAAAAAGATAGGAAGATAAAGAGATTAGGAGAAACATCCACTCATTAATATTTTTTATTATTCATAGCACTCTCCCTTGGATGTTTATCTGTTAAGAATATATCTCATTAAAATCTTACTTGAAGAAGCCCTGTGGGATAAAATTCGAGGGAAAGTAAAAAGTATACATTATTAATACACATATATACCGCCTCATTAAAAATCATGCAAGGAAATACCGAGTGGAAAAAAACTTAGCTAGGGAAAAAAGAGTACAACATATATTTTACTCCTCATAAAGATATCACTTTACATCTTTAAGTTTGTGTATTCCAATACTATATCTTAATTTCTCAAATGCTACAGTAGATAGAGCCTTTGTAAACAAATATGCTAGAATATCACTTGAAAGAATTTGTTGAACATCTATTTCACCTTTCTTTGATGATCATGAGTGAAGAAAAATGTTAGTGAAATATGTTTCATTCTATCACCTTTGATATACCCTTCCTTTAGTTGAGCTAACATATTGTATTATCTTCATATAATATTGTTGGAATATTTTCTTGAAATGGTAAGCCACACATCTTTTGGATATAATAGCTTAATGACCTTAGCCAAACACATTCTTGACTTGCTTCATGCGTTGCTATTATTTCTACATTGTTTGAAGAAGTAACAACTAAGATATGCTTTGTGGATCACCATGATATAGTTGTATATTCACATGTGAATAAATACCCTATTTGGGATCGAACCTTATGTGGATCAGTTAAATATCCTACATTTGCATAGCCAACTAATTGTGATTTAAATTTTTTTAGAATAAGACAAACCCATATCAATTATTCCTCGGAGATATCAAGAAATATACTTAATTCCGCTCCAATGTCTTCATATTGAACAAGAACTAAACCTTGCTAATAGAATTACAGTAAATATTATGTCTAGTCTTGTATTATAAACAAGATACATTAGTGCATCTATAGCACTTAAATGTGGTACTTAAGAACCAAGAAGTTCTTCATCATTGTTTTGAGGACAAAAAAATCTTTATTCACTTCTAGTAATCTCACAACCATTGGAGTATTCAATGGATGTAATTTATCCATATAAATCGCTTTAATATCTTTTTTCTATAAGTTGATTGATGAACAAAAATTTCATCTTTTAGATACTCTATCTGCATGCCAAGGTAAAATTTTATTTTTCCAAGATTTTCATTTTAAATTCTATCTTTAAACAAACAACTGCCATTTGAAGCTCTTTAGGATTTTTAGTGATATTTAAATCATTAACATATACAAAAACTATTAAAAATATTATTCTAGATCTTTTTATAAAAACACATAGACAAATTGGATTATTTTTATATCCCTGTTTCAATAAATATTCATTAAGATGATTATACCATATTCGTCCTGATTATTTAAATCTATACAATGATTTTTGTAATTTTATTGAATAGACTTCCCTGGAATATTAGACATTTTAAATCCTTCAAGGATTTCATATAAATTTTACTATCAAGTGAGCAATATAAATATACTGTAACAACATCCATTTGATGCATGTCAAGCTTTTCAATATTATCAAAATAATCAAATATTTAAAGGTTATTGCATCCACCATAGGAGAATATGTCTCATCATAATCAATGTCAAGTCTTTACAAAAATCCTTCTGCAACTAATCAAGCTTTATATCTCATAATTTCATTTTTCTCATCACATTTTCGTACAAATACCCATTTGTATCCCACTGGCATTACACTTTTAGGGGTTTGGACTATATGTCCGTAAACTCTACGCTCTAAAAGCCAATTCAGTTATGCTTGAATTGCTTATTTTTCATTTTGGCCAATAATTTCTACACCTACATTCCTCAATAGATGTAGTTTCAAGAGTCTCATTTTGTTTTAAAATACCAACAATAACATTATAGGCAAAAATGTTGTCGACAACTATATTTTTTTATTCCATATTTTTCCCGTAACGACATAACTTATTAAGATCTCATTATTTTTACAATTCTGAAGTATTTGAGCCTCTTTTAGAGCTATATGATTAGTTATGTGGTGGGTCTCTTTAAGAGCATCTACCTCCAAAATATGATAATCTTGGTTATATGTTCCTTTCTTTTTTCGAGTATTTTTATCTTTGGAACCAACTAGTCGAATTGACATTCCCGTAGGACAATATAATAAATGCTTCAGGCATGGATTATTAGTATTTGCATTATTATATTGTCCTACATGAATGTCAATTCGAACTGGAGCATTTACAACTTATATATGAGATTTAGTAATTCTCTTTAAATTAGCAAATGCATCTGGTAGCTAATTTGTAATATTTTACAAATTTATTATCTCTTGAACTTTCAGTTCACATTGCTTTGTTCAAGGATTTAAATGAGATAATAATAATGTAAAACCTTATACCTTATATACATAATACATACACCCGGTATATGTATAATATGCATATATGGTACAAAGATGCCACGACCCAATTTTACCAAACATTAAAATGTATTTTTTAAAAAGCAAATAAAATATTCCTCTTTAGTTTTAAGTACAAAAAAATAAATATAAAATATAAAACTCTCTAGAAAATATTTGCTAGAGTTTTGCCTATAATTCGGATATCCCAAAAATTTTAACATTTCACAACATGTAGCAAACACACTCCCAAGTTAATTGCAACCTTTCATATTTCCAAAACTCTATCAAGTTTCCTAAAACACTCAAACATACATATATATATATATACATAGCCATTATTTACAGGAATTCAATCCCATGTTTTTTTTTAAAAATTACATCATTTACATATTTACAACATAACATACATACTTAAAAGTTAAGTTATCAAAATAAACATATTACATGTTTGCACAGTCATGGTCTATGGCAGCCAACTCAAAACTCCATAAAGGAAGGATGCTTTAAACCTACTCTGGTCCATTAGGGCTCTCTGTAATAGCCCTGTCACCTGCACGATACATAAATCATGCTAAGTAAAATTGCCTAGTAGTACATACTTTGAAATAAAGAAAATAACATGAATAGTGCAAAATGCATTTCTTCTCAAAATGCAAACTTGAATGCATTTCCGTACTGCAGGTCACTCAATTAACAGTTTCAAACAATCACATTTTTCATACACATGCATTGGGCCCAAATGACCTTATATAATATTAAAGTTCCAGAGATATTATTTTGGACTCGCATTTGACTCCTAGTATCTGGCCCAAAGGCAAATATATTGACGCCCAGCGTCTGGCCCAAAGGCAATAATAATGATGCCTAGCCCGAAGGCAATAATAATGATGCCCAGCATCTGGCCCAAAGGTAATAATAATGAGGCTCAGTATCTGGCCCGAAGGCAAATATTTGGTATACCGTATCACACCAAACCCAATAATCCAAAATTTGATATTATATAAGGTTACACACATAACTTAAACCATTTCACATTTTCCTTTATTTCTCATTAGTTTCATATATTTTCATCTGCTTACTTGCCACATACATAATATGGCTGAATTACACATTCACCAAGCATTTTAATGTATTTTCACAAACATTCACCTCAATGCTTTTAGCCAACCCAAAGTGACTCACAAACACACACATTATGCATTTCAAACTTCAAACAAATATTTATGCACTTTATATGTGAATTGACACATCAAAGTGGCATATTCACCAAATCATTCAATCACAAAACATATCAACCAAGTATAATTTAATGCATAATAATTAAAGTATGTACACACCTCTCAAAAAGGCACTTCCAAGCTCACAAGCTCAACTTCCTCAAAATCTTTCACTCACTAAGTTGTTGAAACAACAACTTACACAACACCTAACCAAAATGTAAATAACAAACAAACGTTAGCATCACATTTTAAGGTGTTTCAACTACTAAACATCAATAAAACCTATTCCTTTAGTTTCCGCTTTCTTAAGCCATAAGGCACTTTAACACTACCAAACCAATCTCATTAATTCCTTTAAAGCTTAAAAACATCTTCAACATTATATTTTAACACATTTTAAACATTAAAACATAATGTCCCACTCTTCCATCAAAACTTCAAAATTCAAACCCTATGTCTTTTTTATTTTGGTTCATCACTCTAACCAATTCCAATTGTTAATTCAAGTTCATTTCAAACATTTAAATCATTAAACAACATGATTTAAGTGATGAAACTGATTGAACAACAATCTTGAGCAATACCCCTTTTTCATAACCCTAAACCTTACTACCTCTCTCAAATTCCACCCAAACTTTAACTTATAAACCATTCAACCATAGAATCATTGCCTAATCATCAAAATAACTTGTTTACCATGCATAGAAATCATTCACAACCAGCCCATCCAAATCCCAAATCACACATAAGCTTAAATTGCCTTAAAACTTGAATATAAGGTATGAAAGCTTACCTTTGAATGAAGAAACCACCAAATCTCACTTTAATCTTTGAAATTCCCTTAAAATTTGATGTTGGAAGAATCAAATCTCCTCTTGCACTCCCATGGAAATTTCAGCCAAGCTTGAAGAGAAGAAGATAATGCGTTTTTTTTTTCTTTCCATTCTCTTTCATTTCTATCCATATATATAATATTTTATGATTTTAAATAATTATTTATTTATTTATTTTAAAAATATCAATTTTCATCTTCCATCCAAAAATTATTTTATTTTTAAATTATTTAATTAAATTTTAATTTTTATAAAGTTTAATTACCTTTTGACTTTACTATTAATGTTTTGACATATTCCAACTTATTTTAAAATTCTCATATATATAACATATACACTTTCATTTCTCAATACCAACTCAACATTTCTCCCTTAAATTATTTATTTTAATTTAATTTAATTTAAAATTTTGCAATTAAATGGATGTTACAAATAATGCATCCCATGTAATCTCCTTTCTCAGTTTTTTATTCTTTTTCCCTAATGGTAGAAAAATTATTTTATTAAAATGACAATCAGCAAATCTTGCTATAAATAAATCTTTAGTTAATGGCTCAAGATATTTAATTATAGAAGGAGATACATATCCAATACATATTCTCAATGTAACACCCCGATACCCAATATACGTACACCACATACACCCACACATGTAATATACGTATACCATATATAAGAATGTCACAGTCTATTTTAAACAAACCAATCATTCATTTTAACAATATTAGAAAACTTAAAACATTTAACTTATATTATAAGAAGTAATAAATGAAACATCCTTTATTAAAACACATTGACCTATATCTTCATTACCCTAAAGGTTTTTTTTTCCAAACATTTATTTAACAAGAAGTGAAAAATGTAGTTGAATATACATATGTTTACATCAAAAACAATATTTACAAAAATACAGAGTTTATACATGCTTGGCAGTTCATCTCTGATCTTGAAGTCCAAAAATCAACACTTCACAAGGGATTACAAGCCTAGACTTGACTCGGTCTAGCTGAACTCTCCGTTCAACCGGATCTACTCTATCACCTGCGCGATAAATCACAATCACGCTAAGTCAAAGACTTAGTGGTACTGACCATGATAACAATATGATTCAATGTAATGCTAATGTCAAACTTTCAAGAATTAGAAGCAATATACAAGGATACCATATTTCATAACATTAAATCTCATTATATTGTTTAATTGTTCCATTATTCACAATTCACATTAAAGCAAAGACAAGCATGGGCCCGAAAAAAACTAATATGCCATTCAATTTCTAGAGTTACTATTTTGGTCCAATAATCATATTTATCAAGCCCGAAGGCGAATCATTATCACAATGAGGATTACCTCATATGTAACATCTCAACCAGGCTTCAAGGACTAAGCCCAACCAAGCTTCAAGGGGAGCTCAGCATCAACCCAATTTGGCTTTAAGGACCAAGCCCAACCCAGCTTCAAGGGATTGTTACTTTTAGGCATGCCACCAACAACAAAACTCTGAAAATTGAATAATATACTAGGCACACATTTCTTTCATTAATTCATTATCAAAACCTCTTTCATTTTCTCATGATCATTATAAGCACAATGCTTCATATATCCCGTTTATCATTATAGCCATCACCAATGGCTTAACATATCATCATTATAGTACACACCACCAATTACATTGTTCATATATTTTGAATCCTCAACATATAATTCACATAATACAAATCATTGCACCGTTCTCATATATCAACCATATAATAGGTAACCTAACACATTTTCCAACCAAATGTGTTAAGTTTCAAAGTCATGTAATTGTATGCAATCATGTAAGGTTTGTACTTACCTCAAAGAGCAACTAACACCAATCTATTAACATCCTCTTCCAAGAATCCTTCAACACTTGGATTGGTACAACTCAATTCTCTTCAAAACCTAATCCAAAGTTGATTATACACACTCACTTAGTGATACACATAAGAAAATAAGAATAAGAGCTAACTAGGACAAACTCTACACATGACACGCTCAATAACAAGGGCGTGTCCCTAGCCGTGCCCTAAACCCACAACACAGAAACTTTGACACACTCAGTGACATGGGCATGTCACTGCACGTGTCAATTCTCCTCCAACATAGAAGCTATGACACGCTTAGTGACATGGGCATGTCACTGGACGTGTCAATCCTCTAACAATACAGTAGCCGTGACACGCTCAGTGACATGGGCGTGTCACTGGACGTGTCAATACTACTCCAACACAGAAGTTGTGACACACTCAATGACATGGGCGCTACTCGTGTCACCCATACTGAAAATAGAACCAAAGACACACCCAAAGACATGGCCATGTCACTGGGGGTGTCAGGCCAAAAACCTAAAATCGACACCAAAAACACCACATCCAACAAACATCTTTCTTTTACCCTTTTCCACTCCAAACAAACTTAACCAAAACCATCAATAAACCATAATAAACTTGCATAACATCAAAACAACTCAATTATATGCATCAACACACAATCACAACCATATTTTACAACTCAACACATACACAATCCACAACTCTTATTTTCTTCATCAAACTTAACATTTTCTTCAATCCAACCCCAAAATCAAAGTCAATTAGACCAAAATGACTCAAACATATCAAAATTAACCATACACACAACTACACCAACCATCCACCAAGCTCAAATACACAAACTCAAAAGAAAACAAAGAAACAAGTTGGAAACTTACCAAAAGTGAAGAAAATCCTTAAATCTTCAACTTGATCTCTTGAAATCCTTCAATTGCTTAAGTTAGGAATCAACAAAACCTCTTTTTCCCTTTGGCAATGGTGATGGCCGGCTGACCAAGAGAAGAAAGAAGAAGAAGATGATAGTTATCAATAAGTCAAACAAAACCACTTCTCTTAACCACAAGATTACCCTCTTTAATCTCAACCAAGTATTAATATATTATAATATTATAAATAACATCTTCCACTCAAAATTAATTTCTATTTTAAATAATTAAATATATCATTTGACCAACTCACTTGTTGACTTATATATGTTGTATATATCTTCATATATACAACATATACACACTTCCTTTTCTCTTTTCTTTCCACTTAATCAAACATATACTTTAAATCATTTAATTAAATTTCAACAATTAGCATTTCCAAAATTTTAGGGTATCATTTGGGATATTACACTCAATATCCTTTGAGGACCTATCTTTGTGCATTGTGTTAGAGTAACTGGAACATATATTGCACAACTAAAAATTCTAAGATGGAAAATATTTAATTCTTGACTAAAAGTTAATTATAATGAGATAATTTATGATAACTTATTGGTCTAATAAGTATGGTCTAATAAGTGTTGTTGCATGTAAATAGTATGTCCCCGAGTAGAAATAGGGAGTTTTATTCTTATAAGTAATGGTCTAGCTATTAATTTGAGGCATTTAATAAATGATTCTAGCAACCATTTTGCATATGCGTGCGAGCGGAGATTTTTGCCCCCACTCCCACGTAAAATGATTATTGTGACTTCGGCACTGTTAGGCTCAGGGTCTTAGAGAACACGGGCTTAAATCCGGAGAAAATGAAGTCGCCACCTAGAAGGGCCGGGAAAAAGAAAGAGGTGGATGACTTGATTCTTAAGGAATTCTTAACCCTCTAATGGGTTCAAAAAGTTAGGTATGTATGAGGAAGGTGAGAATGACCCAGCACCCTTAAAACTCTCAGTTCATTAGAACCGGAATCCTTTTCAGGTCTAAATATTATTAAATTCTTCATTATTATAATATTATCCATACTACACATAATTTAAAAAAATAAACATCCATCATCTTTATTAAAAAAAAAAAACAAAATAGGCACCCATCCAAGGATGAAAATGTGCCTTTACAATGTCCAAATCCATAAAAATAAATACAAAGTAAATAAAATGAGATACCCACCATAGATGGAAACATGTCCCTTACAATAATCCTAAAATATTTAAAACATAAATCAAATTACATAATAAAAATCGAGGCACCCACAAAGTGGAAACATGACCTTTATAATTTTAGAATCCAAATAAACAATTAACCAAATCAATTAAACCATTAAAGCATGATAATAAAAAATAAAATAAATCATCCATCATAAAACCATGTAACAAATTAAATAATCAAAACTAAGGTTTAAACCATTAAATAAACAAAATTAGGGTTTTGAGCTTCAAAAATTGGGGTTTTGGGTTGGAAATTAGAGTTTTAGGTTTTGAGATTAAGGTCTTGGTTTTACAGCTGTGGCTACTGGATATTTGGGTTCTTAGGGATTAAAGGTTCCGGATATAAGGGTTACTGAATATTAGGGTTTGGATTAGGATTTAGGTTAGGGTTTAGGAAATTAGGGTTTTTAGAGTTAAGGTTTAAGAAATTAGGATTTTTGGAATTAGGGTTTAGGATTTTAGAAAACATGTTAGGGTTTTGAGAAATTAGGGTTTTTGGAGCTAGGGTTTAGGAAATTGATAAACTAGATAAGGTTTAGGGTTTTAAAACTTATTATTTTGGATTAGGGTTTTGGTATTTGAAAATAGATTATGGTTCTAGGAATTAAGACTACTGATTTTGGTTATTGGATGTGGTTTAGGGAACTAGGGCTACTGAATAAAATTTAGGATTTTTTGGAATTTATTGTTTTGGATTAGTGTTTTAAGAATTAGGGTTTATAACAATGGATCAAAGAATTAACATGAATTATACATTAAAATTCACTACTGCCCGATGACATATGAGGTTTAATGTTTAGAACATATAATTTATGACAAGCTTAATATGTTTAGGTTTTATTCAAGATTATAACCTAGGTTACTTAGCTACTGGCTTAAGGAAAAATATAGCTGCTGGATTACCATGGATTATCAAAATGTTTAATGCTCAAGGAAAAGATATAACTCTTGGATGCATTAAGTGAATGAAATTTAGAAAATAAAACCTACGTTGGAGGCTCCACCAAATATTGATACACTGGAATAAGCTTGCTACTACCTGCCTTTGGTGAGTTTTTGGCTAGAGACTGCCTCATTATTGCTTCTGTGTTAATTCATGCTACTAGGTTATTGATTGCTCATCTATCTGCTTGATAATTGTTCCTTTCCTAGTTTAGTATTAAACCTTGTTATTTATAGGCAAACGATGACTTAACCCTAAACCTAATAAGCTTAATCCAAGGTTTAAAATAATTCTAGCTTGATTAGGAAATTAAATTGTTGGCCAAATTGCTTTGGAATTAACGTTCATGTTGATTTGGCACGTTCCTAATTTAAAAGTCTAGTAATGGCTCAAGTCACCTGGACCCATCCCGACTCAAACCATTTTAAATTTTTGGTCCAAACAAGTTAAATTAGGGCTAATTTGGGCTTTTTAAATTTAATTTGGGCCTTTTAAAATTGGACCGACCTATTTAAAGGTGTAAACTAAATTTAAACTTTAAAATTAAACCAAATTTAGTTTGGCCCTCTTTAATTAGGATTGTACTAGCGTAAGACCAAAATTAAGGGTCTACAGTTTGCCCCCTGCTTGAACGATCTTGAATTAATTCAGAAAGTAAGAAGCAACATGACCTTTTAACTGATTTTGGGTAAAAATGGGTTTTGGACCCGAGAATGGTTTGGGTTCTGGGCCCGGAATGAGTTCTAGAATAAAAAAAAATTTGGGCTCTGGACTCAAGTTGATTTGGGTTTTAGACCCGGTTTGAGTTCTGGATTCAAAAATGATTTGGATTTTGGACCCGAATTGGTTTACATTCTGGACCAGGTTTGAGTTTTGGACTCGAAAATGATTTGGGTTCTAGACCCAAGTTGGTTTGGGTTTTGGACCTGATTTGAGTTCTGGACTCAAAAATAATTTGGGTTATAGACCCGAGTTGGTTTGGGTTCTGGACCAAGGATGGATTGGGTTTTGGATCCAATTTGAGTTGTGGACTCAAAAATAATTTGGGTTTTGAATCCAAGTTGGTTTTGGGTTCTAGACCTGGTATGAGTTTTGGACTCAAAACTAATTTAGGTTCTGGACCTGAATTGAATTGGGTTCTAGACTCGGATTGAGTTTGGATTTTAGAATCGAATTGAGTTCTAGACTCGAAAAATATTTGGGTTATGGACTCAAGGTGGTTTTGGGTTTTAGACTCAGTTTGAGTTTCGTACTAAAAAAATATTTGTATTTTGAACTAGGATTGTTTACAAAAATTGATTTTAATAGTTAGTTTTGCAAAAAAAAAAGGGCTATTTTTACCATACCTATATACTCTTGTCCCCTGTGTAAAAAACATATTTGTTAGTACAATAACATTTTTTAGACATGCAATAATAATATATAACCATAATAATTAGACATGTGTTGTGTGAATTATTTAAACAAAGAAAGAAACTAATAATGGAATGCTAATTATGAATTACTGGAATCGAAACAAAAGATGAACTATTTGATATGGCAAGGAAATGAATAATGGAAACCAAACTTTGACTTATTAATTATTGAAATGGACGAAAGACTTTGAATTATTTGATCTGAGAATGAATTATTGAGACCGTAGTGCACGTGACCTTTATTATTATTTTTTTACCTGATACTTGCCCCATTTTCCTATATAAATGATCATTCCGTTGCAATTTTTTATTCACAACATCTTCATCTTCAACATTCTTATAATTTTAAGTTTTTGAAAGTGTTAACGCTTGCGATATATGGCTGCTATCCAACATTCCTTGAGGTTCGGGACACATTCAAATAATGAGTTGCTTACTTACTTCCGAGTCAGTGGGGTGGGGCAAATTCCTCTTTTACCCGAGATGCATCTTTACCGTAGTTCTGAAGAAAAATGATGGTAAACGTCATTTTGCTACACTTTTAATTACTTATTGACATAAAATTTGTTAGTATAATTTGTATGAAAATTGATAATTTAATGATAAATATTGTCTAAAATTAATAAAAGACCCATTAATTATTAACCCAAAAATTATTAGTATGAGTTGATTGATTATATTAAAATATGCAGAAAAATTTATATAGTAAAATCCATAAGAATTGGTAAAAGAGAGTGGACATAAGTACATGAGAATTGGTAAAAGAGAGTGGATATAAGTATTTTTTTTTTATAAAAGAGAATGTACATTACTTGCTTTGACTTACCTTTATTTGGATATCATGATGGTTGTGAAATTAAGGGAGGAGGAAATATTCACAAAGCCCGCAAATGGTACGATTGGGCCCTACCTGCAATAAAGAGAATGGTCCGAGAAAGTGGTTTTTTAGGACTTTGTTTTGCAATTACAACCTCGGGGATACCAAATTGATAGGAGTATGATCCAAGTGCTTGTAGAGTGATGGTTGGACACTACCCATACTTTCCACTTGCCGAGATGATGATTGGACTAGTTGATTTCACTACCATAACAAGTCTTCGATATCATAGGACCCCTGTCCCTTTAACTATCAATATTTTAAATGAGGAAATCTGACAGTTGATCGGTGTCAGGCCCCGTTATAGAGGACCATATGAAATCAAATACAAGCCCATCTGAGAGTATTAGATAAATTATACTCAACTCGCGCAGAATGAGAGGGCAAAAAAATATACCCAAGGATTCCTATTATATCTGTTGGCGGCAACCATTATGGGTAGCACTGAGCCTGTCATCCATTTGTCGATGTTATATGCCCTTTTTGACTTAGACCATATACCTTCTTATGCATGGGGAGAAGTTGCCCTCACCTACTTTTATCATGGATTTGATGCAATTTGCAGGAATAAAAGATCCTTTATTTGTTTCATGGCCGTTACCGAGGTATAACTTTCTTTAAAACTATTGATCCAAATAATGCATGTGCACATACTTGATTTTCCTTTCCATGTATAGGTTTGGATGTATGAGCACAACTTGGTGAGGGTTCTCAACATTATGAGGCCATGGGTTGGGTATCTAAAGCTAAGTTTCTATTATCGGGTTGTAGTGAGGTGCCTGGAAGCCACCATGTTCACACTCACAACTTCTACATGAGTCGCTTAACCTGGGACCAAGTAAGAAAAATGTTAATATTAATATCAAACTTATGATCAAAATATCTTACCTTTCTGCAGGTGAATATGGCCTAATGGGGAGCCGAGGAAAGAAACAGCTGGATTGGATGCATGACTGATGCGCTACCCTTGCAAGACTCTCATCAGATTATTGCTGGTCCAGTTTCTTGTGGCAGGTTTCTTGGTTAGAGGGTATATAACTGGTTTCTTAGACCTGACCAGTAGAGAGTACTAGCAGATATCCCATCATTCATGATAAATACCATATCTATGCCATAACCTTATTGGAGCCAGGCTTGCAATGGCTTCGATATTTGGGACTTTTTGCTTTCACTAGATTTGTCCTATGTCCAATTTATTTGGGACCAGCTACTAAATTTTGAAGTTTCACCTGCTAGCATTCGGGGGCTCCCTAGGGTGAAGAAGTGGAAATAGTAGTGAAGGAAGGAGAGGAAGAAGAATACGAAGAAAAAGATGAAGACAAGGAGAAGGGTGAGCCTTATTCCCATTCTCACGGCAATTCCGGTGCTGGCAAACACTTAACATTTTTTCCATTACAACTGTTTCTTCTTAATTTGCTCTGGCTATCTTTATGATTATTATAGGCTGCAGGTTCCTCTGGCCATGGAACTTTTCCTCTATATGATACTCTGATACAATGGCAATTCTCTCCATTTGCTCCTTCTTTTCAGCCAGACATGCCATCTTATCCATAGGGCTTTGATTTGAGTTACCTGGTTTGTCATCCTATTCCTTAAAGATATATACTTATATGCATGCATAAAAATGTATGAACTTACCCTTTCCTTATCTGGCCCACAGTGGATGCTCAAGGAGTAAAATAGAAAGCTGCAGGAAGAGTTAACTGCCAGTCGCCAACATGTTGCCCATTTTGATGGATTATACCATCAGGAGGCATAGAACTTCTAGGACATTCAGTTTCAAGGCATGAGAGATTTGAATGCTTCTTATTTAAGGAGACCCCAGACTGATATCCATGACATGCCTCCTCCTTTCTCAAGTGATGATTATTATAGAATTGATTCTCAGGGCAATAGGGGCTCGGGTGCTTCCTCCTTGAGTGGACTTTGGATGAACGATATGCTTCTCCTCCAATAGGTGATGACTTTCTCTAAGCTTTGTTTGATTATGGACTACCACCCTCTTCACAAAGATCAGCTTGCATCATTTTTACAGTGATCAACTTGTATCATTTAAATAAAAAGGCTTGTATTAATTGTAACAATAATAATACTAATAATAATGACATTCTACTTTACCAGCAACTTTGACTTTTCACTTTATTTTTTATAAAATTTTTGCTTTTCTGTATCTTTTTATTTTTTATAATATATACAAATTTATACAAGGCATCCATGATGAATCCACAATTTGAATTCGTCATGAACTCAAATTTACAAAACCATGGCAGACTAGGCATCTCAACAATCACTCAACGTGAACACCTTTTCCATGCGCGTCTTGGTTTCAAAACACTACCTAGTCATTGTGCACTTCGATCTACAAGCCACTGCCTATTTAAATCTACTTCAATTCCCCAATCATGCCACAATTCTCAATTTCAATAGCAACACGTTCATAACCTATGAATTTTATCAAAACAATAAAAATAATTCCAACAATTTTGATTTTTCTTTAACTTCAACAATGACTGAGCTCAGTTTAAAGAAAATAAAAGGTTTATTTAAGACCATGAAAGCTACACATTGGGAAGAAACATCTTGGTCTCAAATCAATGCTTTAAAGTGTTTTCAAAATGTCATGTTTGTGAGCTGGGATTTTCGCCCCCATTCTTGGTGGAATAGTGATTGTGACTTCGACACTGTTTAAGCTTGGGGCCTTAGAGAACATGAGCCTAAGTGCAGAGAAAATGGAGTCGTCAGCCGAATGGGCCAGGAAAAAGAAAGGGGTGAATAACTTGATTCCTAAGGAATCCCCAACCCCCTAATGGGTTCGGAAAGTTGGGTAAGTGTGGGGAAGGTGAGAAATAGCCCAGCACCCCCACAACACTCGGTTCATTGGAACCAGCCTCCTTTGCAGGTCTTAATATTATAAAATCCTTAAATATAACAATATTATCCATATTACATGCAACAATTAAAATAAAGCATCATTATATTAAAATCAAAGCAAATGTCCAAACAAAGCAAATAAATGGACACCCATCTGAGGATGGAAACATGTCCTTACATCGTCCATGTCTAAACTAAATAGGACATCTACCAAAAGGTGAAAACATGTCCTTTACATTGGTCCAAAATATAAAAGCAATTTAAATTACATGAAAATTAATTAATGAGATACCCACAAAGTGAAAACATACTTCTTACAATTTTAATACCAAAACAAACAAATAATAATCATAACAATAAAGAAAATATCCATTCATGATAAATTAAATAAATCAAGCATTTAAATTAAAAAAAAAATCAACCATCAAAATATATAATAAACTACATAATCAAATCTAAAATTAAGTAAAGCAAATAAAGATACAAATTTAGGTTTATGACTCAATTTAGGGTTCTTTAATTAACATTTAGGATTTTGGGATTTTGGGATTATTATTATTATTATTTAGGATACTGTGAGTGTTTTTGAAAAAAATGGAATTGATTAGGGTTTTATAAATTTAAAAGAGTAGTAAGGTTTTTGGTTAATCAAATTAGGGTTAAGGGTTAACATCATGAAATTAGGGTTTTGGAACCTTAAGACATTTAGGGTTTAGGACATGGATTGTGATTACTGAGTTAGGAATTAGGATTTTAGATTTACTAGATTGGGTTTTAGGTTCACTGGATTAGGGCTTTAGGGTGCTGATGAACTCGTCATAAAGTTTTGATGTTTTAAGAGTTAGGGTTTAGGAAAACCAGGGTTTACTGGATTGGGTTTTAAGAAAATTATGGTTTAGGAAAATTAAGGAATTAAGACACTAGGGTTAAGGTTTTGAGAATTAATAAGATAGTTTAGGGTTTTTAGAAAGGTGTAATTAGGATTTTAGATTTGGAAAACATGTTTTAAGGCTATTAAAGTTTTAGGGTTTTACGGTTAAGATATTAGGGTTTTATAGTTTGAAATCTCAATTATGTGGAAGATGATTTTGAATTTAGAATTTGATGCTTTTCTGTAATCAAAGTTGAGTGTGCTTTTAATATTGACTATATCAACTACTTATGTATTTTTTAGGTGAAAACAAATATAGAAAGCCAAATTTATTGTTGAAAGATTAAAATAACTCACTGAATGAAATTATAACAAAATAGCTACTGTGGAAGTTTAGAAATGAAATTAATTAAGATTTAGGTTTTGAATAACTTAGGGTTTATGAAATTAGATTTGTGTTGAATGATTATATTATATACTTTAATTAAGACCTTAAGTATTGTATGAATTAATTCATGCTACTGCCTAAACCAAATTGAAGGAAGAATTAAATAACTAAGGCAGTGTGATGTGGCTTAAAAGATGAAGATGATTAATGATTGAATAAACTAAAGTTAAAGCAATTTACCTATGTTTGAAGGCTCCACCAAATTTGAAGAGATTGAACCAAGCTGTTGCCTTCTTCAAATTTGATTTTGGTTGAGCAAAGCAATCTGGAGATGATTGCTACCTTTGGTTGTTGTCTCTTGAATTTCTCCTTGCTTCTCTTTTGGACGAAAGAATTTTTGAGAGTCCCAAGTTTGGTTTCTAATTTATTTTGATTTTGAAAGATCTAAGTTTCATCTTCTAAAGTCTAGATTAAAAGTCTAGATCCCTTTTGAAGTGTTTTAATGTGGTATTTATAGGAAAAGATCCAAACCTAATTCTAATTGTCTAAGGAAATTAAAACCATTTAGGAAAAGAAATCAAAACCAAATAGAATTTGGCTTTGGAAAAAAATGCGCCGAAAAAATTACGCTGGTAAAAAAAATGCCGTGGGCCAGCATGAAAATTGAGAGCGGGCTGCGGCGAATTGGCCCAAGCCAATCCACTTTCGGCGACGAAAATTTTTCATTGTCGATTTTTTCGTCGCTAATTTTTATTTATTTATTTTTATTTTTTTAACTTTACTAATATTACCTTTCTATTTTTATTAAAAATTATAAATAATAAATACTAAAATAAATATTATTTAATTAATATACTCCAAAAATTATTTTGGACTATATAAAAAATATTATACCAGACTGGGTCAAAAATTAAGGGTCTACAATGTTGGACCACTCCTTCTTACATGTCATGGCTTCCTTTTGGGATGTGAAAACTAGGACTTTCAAGATAAATAACTTTGAAATATGTCCTATGGTCGAAGAATTTGAAGCTATTCTCAGATATCCAAGCAATCAACCAATGTCATTACCCGTACTGACTTTCATGACTCAAAAAAAGATGTAGATGTTGTTTCAACTCTCAAAACCTGAAGTTCTATAATTAACCAGAGGTGAGAAAATCTTGCTTGGTCAATTTTTCTACTTCTTCTTTTCCTTTGACCAAAGCATGGGGATGCATGTTTTGCCTGTGTTTGCTTGGTCAATTCTTATTTGTTTCTCCCGACAGTGACATTGATCCGTGAGTATTGGATATCGTTAACCAAATGGAAGGAGGATTGTCACCTGCACCTGTAATCTTGGCTGAGACCCTAGTTGGATTGGATCAATTTAGGTTAAAATCTTCAAGGAGATTGGTTAGAAGTCCCTTGCTGCTTTAGGTAATTACCTAAACTACCCTTTTAGGTTTTCAATTTAGGCTTTTTTTATTGCTCTAATTTTGTCTAGTTTGCCCTTGTGGGTTTTTGGAACTAGCGAGCTGTCCTAATTTTTGCCTAGGCCACCCTTGTGGATTTTCAACCTAGCATACTCTTTTTTTTGTTCGAACTTTTGCCTAGACTTCCCTTGTGGGTTTTCAGAGCTAGCAAACAATCCTAATTTTTGCTTAGGCCGCCCTTGTAGGTTTTCAACCTAATTGTAGACCCTTAATTTTGGCCCTAAGTTGGTACGGTCCTAATTAAAGAATGCCAAAATAAATTTGATCCGATTTACAACTTCTAATAAGTCAGTCTGATTTTAAAAGGCACAAACTCAACTAAAAAACCCTAAACCAAGTTTTTTAGACGGTCCGGTCCAAAAAAATTAAAATGAAAAATTATTTCAAAGGGACGTGACATGAGCCTTGGCTCATGTCGACCTGGAAGCCCCAGGACGGCATGAGCCAAAGGCCATGTTGACCTAGTTGCCCAGGTCGACATAGCCTTGGTCCATGTCGATCTTGGCATACCAAATCGACATGGTCTTCAATTATTTTTGGTTTCCTAATTAAACTAAAATTATTGTTAATGACGGATTAATATTCAGGTTAGGGTTTTTGAGTGAGGTTTTGGCCTCTAAATAATAAGGTTTTAGACTTTAATAAGGGTTGGCAATTAATTTTAAGAGGATTAAATAGCAAAGCAAAAGACAGCAAATAGGAATTAGCAACAAGTATCATTCATCAATCATCAATCCATCAAAGGCAGCAACACTGCCTTGGTTCTTGTTCAGCCAGAGTCAATTGTGGTGGAACCAACACACGAGTTTTATTATAAATCTTTGATTTGTTTATATTTACAGCATTCTTATGTTTTGATTCATGAATTGTTTAAGCATACGATAGTATTGCCATATTTTCTTTTAAGTGTTTCTATTATTTGTTTTGACATTGAGTCTTTCAGTAACCTAAATTATTAAACCCTAATCACGTGTTTTATAAATCAGATTTTTCATTCATCCAGTATCCTAATTCATTGACTAAATTATCAAAATCTTAAACTGTTCTTTTGTTTCCATAACTTTAAACCCTAAATTATTCCATTAAAGTCTCCAAACCCTAATTATTTTCCAAAATCTTAATTTATATTCCGAATCAATATTTCTTCTAAAATGATAAATCGAAACCTTAATTTTTCAAAATCCCTGCTCACAGTGGTGACTCCACTGGGGATAAGAGAAGTTGATTCCGTTGGTCTTTATATTATTCTATTCTTTCTTATAATGATATTATCCATTGCAACATATTAGATTGCATCGTGTGCGTGAGTTAGGACGCCCGTGTTACCCGTGTTATGTTATGTAAAGGATACCACACTTTCACTCAAAATATGGAGATCGAGCATGGCATAACCACTCATAGCCTCGTACCATTTGGTATATACTTGCTATGGGAACCTAAGCCTTTTAACCCAAAGACTAAAGCTCATGTAATTGGCCTAGTTACTTTCCTTAGGTTTTTACCCCAAATGCATGTTGTTTGACTATGGTTAATTTATCTTGGCCTAAATCATGGGCTATTTGGTTTGTTCTTTTTCTAATATGACCTAGGTACATTTGTAAGCTCAAAATAAATTTTTCTTTAAAAAATCCAAAAGACCAAAGCTATTTTCAAAATTTTTCAAGATGGTCTTTGGACATAAAACTTTTCTAAAGAAAAATCAAAAATTCTTTTGCTCATGGCCTAAATACTAAGCCCAAAATCCATTTTTTTTCTAAGATCTTTTTACAATGGGCTTAGAAAAAAAATTTTTTCATTCAACCTTTTCTTACAAAGAGCTTGCAAATTATTTAGGTCAATTAAGAAATACCAAAAATCAATTGTGAGCCTAGTTTATACTAAGAATAATTAATCATGGGCTTGTTTTTGGCATGAATCATTAGTTACTTTTTCAAGTGAGAAATCTATCTTTAATAAACCTCTTAATTTAGTTTTAATCCAATATAGCATAAAAGCTACTATAGCTGGTTGAATGGATTAAAACCTAATTATGGGAATTATTATGAATGGATTTTCATTTTCGAAAATATAACTATTGGTTGAAATGTTCGAGGGAATTATTCAAAAACAAGATGCCCCATGTTGGTATTTTGTTAACCATATACCTAGGAAAAGAGACTCGCCATTTGTGTGTGGATGTTATAAGGTTGGAAGGAACATCCTAGTTATCCTTGTTTGTTAATGGTTTGTGCATACATACATACATGCATACACTTGCATCTCATATCATTGATCCTCTATGGCTCACAGCCCTGGATTACGAAAGTTCAAAAGCTTATGACAATCCGACCTATGCCGGAGATGAAGTATCTAGCAACGACTCAATCACTTGCTCACCAAAAGCAATGGAGCCCGAACAAATTCAAAGAATGGTGGATGAAGCCCTCAATGCCAAAATGGAAGAAATAAAAGAGGCCCTAGCTGAGACCATAAAGAACCAATTGACTGCAATCTTAGAAAATCATGCCGAGGCATCTGCTAGCACTAAGAAGCCAAAGGACAAAGGGAAGACCAAAGTTGGTGAAGTGGTTTTTGATGATGAAAAAGTAATCATTGATGATGATGATGATTGGGCTCAATACTACCAAGATGCTCAAGAGAAGAAAAAGGAACCGAAGTTTGCTGAAAGATCAACTATGGAGAAGATCAAAACTTCTGATATTGAAAAGATGATTGCTGATTTAGAAAAGAAATTTGAGAAGAAGCTGAAAACTGAAGAAATGTCTGAAGTTGACAAATTATTTGAGCTAGATGAAGAAGTCCCGTACAAGTTCAAGATGCCATCTTTCGCAAAGTTTGATGGAATCAGAAATCCTCATCTCCATGTGAAGCAGTATATCACTGCTATGTAGTATGCCCGAGCTACTAAGGCTCAAACCCTAAGGTGCTTTATGCTCTCATTGGACCCTGTTGTCCAAAATTGGTTCAATACCTTAGATGATGGAACACAAAAGAGTTGGGATCTGCTTTACAAAGCCTTCATCCAACAATATGGATATAACGTCGAGATGGAAGTTACCTTAATGGAAGTTGAGTCCATTAAGCAAAGGTCGAATGAGAATTTTGTGGATTATATAAAGAGATGGAGAAACAAGGCCGCTTTGCTCAAGAAGAGACTTGATGAATAAGGATGATTGTGAGAGGGGTGTGGCCTAGTCTTCGCTAGAGGATGTCTTATGCACTCATCCGCGATTTCAAATATCTTCTTCAAGCCAGTATATAAATTGAAGAATGGGAAAGAGAGAAGAACTGTTTTTCAACAAGAAGGAATGAGAAAGGGAACTATCAATATGGTAGCCAAAGCATGCAAAAGGCAGTCGGTGTCAATGCTACTAACCAAGGAACGAGGAGACAATTTTTGGAATATGGAAAATTGATGTCCTGGGTTTTCAATAAGCTTCAAAGAAAGGGATTGCTACAACCCTTGAATCCTCGCCCTTTGCCTCACCCTCTCCCACCTAATTTTGACACTAAAGCATTTTGTCAATTTCACCAAATGCAACAGCATGACATGGATAGATGTGTGAGGTTGAGACATGAGATCCAAAATCTAATTGATAATGGGAAGCTACCCGAGCCCAATAAGCCAAACACCAAAGACAACCCATTACCAAAGTTCAATAGGGTACCGCCGCCGGTGGGGAAAGAAGCAACCAAAGAAGAAGAGGTATTTGATGGAATTAAACAAGTTATGGTGGGTAAAGAGGTAACGATTTATGTTGTCAATGGGTTTTGGGATTTAAGCGATAGTGATGATGATCTTGTATCCAAGAAGGAGGAGTGGATTTGGTCCGAGCCCGAAGAAGATGAAGTAATGAACACTAGATCCGGTAAGCCCTATGCAAGGCCATTGCCTAAGGAGGTAGAAACTAATAAGGGTAAGGAAGTTGAAATAGGAAATAAAGAAGAGGAAGATGATGCTGTGCTCAAGCAATTGAAAAGAACCCAAGCAAGTGTTAGCATTTGGAACTTATTAGCTACTTCTAAAAAGCACCGAGAAACAATAGCCAAAGCCTTGGCTAGCATGCCAATTTCTACCTCCATGACACTGAAGGAGCTGATCAACTTCATAAAGATTGGAAAAGTAATGAAATGTGAAGATGTTCAAGAAAAGAGTGAAGTTAATATGGGAGCAGTTTCTTTTTCGGATGCTAATTTACCAGAGGAGGGGAGAGATCACATCCGCCCTCTCTTTATCAAAATAGAAGTCAAGGGGAAGAGGACTCCATGTGTAATGGTCGATGATGGGTCCGCCATAAATGTTTGTCTGCTTAAAATATTGCCAAAGCTAGCCATGTCAACAAGAGATCTAAAGCCGACCGAGGTAACAATTCGTGCTTATGACAACACTAAGAGACATGCCGAAGGGACTTTCAAAGCTGCTGTCAAGGTTGGTCCAATTGAATCTATTGTTGAGTTTGTTGTTTTAGACATACCGGTTACCTTCGCCTTACTCTTGGGGCGACCATGGTTTCATCCTCTTGGTGGAGTTCCTTCCACCCTTCATCAAAAAATCAAGTTCCCCAACGGAGATGAGACAGTGGTCATTGAAGCTGAAGATAATGAGATTGTTAACACTCTAATAATTGAGAGGCCTCTCAATGGTTTCTAAGTAGCTGTGATTTTTGATGATGAAGTAGTGGACTCCAAAGTTTTAAATATGATGAAGAACATGATCTACCTTCCAGGAGCTGGTCTTGGTAAGGGTAAAGCCGGTTTGACAAAGTTGCTAGATTTTAGAACTCAAACTTCCAAGAAGGGGTTGGGATATGATGAAGACAATATGTCCAGCCAAACAAGAGTGAGAAGATGAGCTTCCAGCCACTTGAAGAGATCTTTGTCAAAGCTCCATATATGGGACCACTCCAAGGAAAGCCCGAGCCAATCATGCTCATGGGTAAGTTGATCCCAGGTTTTGAAATTTTTGTAGATGTGGCTGAGCTAGTCTACCAAGTGAAGAAAAAGCTCACCTTGTCAGCCAACAAAGAATCCAATCCAAAAGAGAAGAATGAAGCTATCCTAAAAGCCGAGAAGACTCCGGAGGAGATTGCTGCCCTGGTTGAAGAAAAGTTTGAAGACATCCTGGCTTATGATTTTGAGAACAATGATTTTGATTTTGATTTTAATTTATCTACTTTGTATGAGGATGATGATGTTTTTTTTTTCTAAAATGAATGCAATAAAGTCTGATTTTTCTTACTTGTGTGATGTTTCTCTTGATGGTTGCATACATTCAAATAACAGTTACATGAGCATCTTTAATATTAATTTTGTTAACACACAATCATTAAATTTGGGAACAACCGAAAATACTAAAAACATTAGCATAGCATCCGACCTTACTCCTGTTGAGAGAGAGAGAGATTTGAAAAAATATTCAAAAAATGTGAAAAAGTGTTTGCTTGGTCTTATGAGGATATGGCTGGAATAGATCGAGACATAGCCGAGCATCATATTCCTACTTATACTCACATGAAACCTGTCAAACAAAAGCTTAGGCGATTAAGACCTGAGTGGGCTGAATTGGTTAAAGAAAAAGTCACTAAGCAGAATATCCAGATTGGCTAGCCAATATAGTACCTGTGCCAAAGAAAGATGGAAGGATAAGGGTCTGTGTGGATTATAAAGATTTAAACAAGGCTTCCCCTAAAGATGATTTTCCCTTTACCTCATATAGATGTCCTCATTGATAGTGCAGCCTCTAGCATGCTACACTCATTTGTAGATGGATTTTCTGGATACAATCAAGTGTTAATGGCCTAAGAGGATAAAGCCAAAACTGCTTTCATTACTGGAGCAACCTATCAAAGGATGGTCACCACACTATTTCATGACATGATGCAAAAAGAAGTTGAAGTATATGTTGATGATATGATGGTTAAATCGGATACAAGGTAACAACACTTCCAAAACTTAGAATTATTCTTCGATAGAGCTTTGCAATATAAGCTAAGATTAAACCCGAAGAAGTGTGTGTTCGGTGTTACTTAAGGTAAATTATTGGGACATGTGATTGGTCCGAATGGCATTAAGATTGATCCTGACAAAGTTAAAGCAATCAGGGATATGCTAGCCCCTAAGACGGAGAGAGAACTTCAGGGATTTATTGGTAAATTAGTAGATTCATAGCAAAACTCACAACAATTTGTGAGCCTATCTTCAAATTGCTTAGAAAGAATCAGCCGGTCATTTGGAATGAAGAATGCCAAAAGGCCTTTGAGCGAATAAGAGAGTATTTGTTGAATCCACCTGTTTTAAAACCACCTAAACCCGGCAAACCTCTATTACTATACTTAGCAGTAGACAAAGAGTCGATAGGAGCCATGCTAGCCCAAGCAGATGAGTCAGGGATTGAGCATGCAGTTTACTATTGAGTAGAAAGCTACTACCTTATGAAATTAAGTATAGTATCATTGAAAAGACCTGTATAGCCGTGGTTTGGTCCTCTAAGAAGTTGCGGCATTACTTTCAATCGTATAGTGTGCAAGCAATTTCCAGGTTGGATCCAATGAAGTACTTAAGGGACACACCTTCTTTGATTGGGAAGTATGGTCGATGGTTGATAATATTAGAAGAATTTAAGATTGAATATGTAACCATGAAATCAATCAAAGGTAGAGCGGTGGCAAAATTCCTGGCCCAACAACCATTGCCAGAAAGCGAAGAGTTAATCTTGGAATTTCCGGATGAACATTTAGAAGCAATTGAAGTACAAGGGTGGAAAATGTATTTTGATGGAGCAATAAATAGGAAAGGAGTAGGTTTGGGAGTTATACTAGAATTGCCTGAAGGGGAACTTATCCCTTTAGCCAAAAAGTTGAAATTTAGGGCAACCAATAATATGGTGGAGTACGAAGCTTGTATTTTCGGTTTGGAAACCCTAATGATTATGAAGGTGGATAAGGTGGAAGTTTATGGCGATTCATTACTAGTAGTATCCCAAGTAAACGGAGAGTGGGAGTTGAAAGAAGAAAAATTAAAACCATACCACCATTACCTGACCATATGAAAAAGAACTTTAAGGAGTGTAGGTTTATACACCTATCAAGAGAAGAAAATCAGATGGCTGATGCCCTAGCCACATTGGCTTTGGTATGGGAAAACCCTGTCAGCTTATTCCTTAAGCCTCTGATTTTGACCAGTTCATCAACTCCTTGCTATGAATATGAGACAATCATGGAAATTGACACAGAGCATTATGCATGGTATGATACTATAAGGCAATTTTTGGAGGAAAGAGAATACCCGCCGGGGGCAACAAAGAAAGAGAGAAGAGCCATAAGGCGGTGGTCATTTCAATACATCACCTACCATGGGGAGTTATTGTTGCGCTCTAATTAACTCTACCACAAAGCGTCACTCGCAAGTATACGAGGTAGCTGTAGCAAAGGCGATCGCCCCAAGGTCGTCTCACAAGGAAGCTAAAGTAGCTAATTGATTATCAGATTATAAATAACAAGTAATGAAGAAATTTAAATTGCTAACAATTAATAAAGACAGATTGATCGAAGTTTAAAACAATAAAAGTAAATTGAGCTGATGTTTTGATTCACTTAATAGAAAGGTCTAGGGTTTGCACTTCTCTACTACTTATATGTATGAACGGTTATTCCTCTTAACTAATTTAATTTCAAAGATTAAATCTCAAGCAACTTAAGTAATTGAGTCAAGGAAATAAGCTCTCGCATTCAAACCTCTTTCAACTAATGTTGTTACAATGAAATACTCTTTTCCTAGGTTATATCTTTAATTCACCTAAGTCCCAAATTGAATTGTTCCAGCATTAGACTTCATCTCTCAATCCTTCATCTAATACCTTAAAACACATAATTGGTGGCCAATCAATTATATATTAACAATATTCCATTCAATCAAGGCTAAAGAAATCATTAAGTTAAGAGTAATAACCAATTCATACAATCATAGCAGATCCATACAAACCCTAGACTAGATCAAATTAGTTCATAATGCTATCAAACATACTCATCTCATTAATATTCAAAGAAATCAATTTAGACATGATAATATCCATAAATACAATTCCAATGAAAATAAAGAGATAAAGTTCAAGAACAAAACCAAATTACAAACTCCTTAAAGCTTCTGAAGAATCTCTTGTTCAAATCTTGCAAGAAGGATGCATCAATGACTAGAACAAATTTAATCTAAGCTAGATTCATCAAAGTGTAATCAAAATCAAAGAAAACAAGATATCAAAACCCTAAAACTCTCTTTGACAGCTAAACAGCTCTCAAACTCTCAACAACCTCAAAAGAAAACCTAATTCTTACATTTATACGAAACCTCCGCGCATCTTCATTAATCCATGAGTGACACAGCCAAGTTGGATGAGACATGGTCGTGTTGGAGGTGAATTGGAAGGACACAGCCACAAGCTTGGCCGTGTCCCTTGCTTATGTTTGCTTCTGTGAGAATTTCTTCTTTTCTTCTTTGGTGTGATTGAGTGACACGGCCGTGTTGGAAGGAGCTTGGCCGTGTTGAATCATTTTGGAGGGACACGGCCACTGACTTGGCCATGTCCCTTGCCTGTGTCTTCTGCTGCTTGATTTCCATCTTCTTTTGCTTTGAATTTGAGTGAGACACGGCCAAGCTAACCAATCCTGGCCGTGTTTGAGCTTTTTTTGGAGGGACACAGCCAGTGACATGGTCGTGTCCCTTGAGTGTGTCCACCTCTGTGTCTTGTGGCTTCTCTTTAGCTTGATATGGGACACGGCCAGTGGCTTGGCCGTGTCCTCAGCATGTGTCGGCTACTGTCTAGTTATTTCTTCCTCTTGATTCCTTAGTTTTTTCCTTCCTTAGCATGGTTCCTTGCATATTAAACCTAAAACAAAACTTGAAACAAACTTTAAACATGAATTAAATAAACAATAACCAGCAAAACATAAACGCACACTAAAAACTAGGACAAAAAATGACAAAAACACTAAAATAAATTAAAACTACCAAAATTAATGAAACACTAAATAAACATATTAAAACTAACAAAATACCTAAAGAAAACAATAATTATCATAATAAACAAGACACAAATCTATAACAAAAACTAATAAAACAGTTATATCGAAGATGGCCTGATGCATTTAAGATGTTTAAGAAAGCCTGAAGTAGAGCGTATCATGTCAGAAATACATGCGGGAAGTTGCGGTCCGTACATGAGTGGTTTGACCCTAGTTAAGAAGATCATTCGACAAGGTTACTACTGGTTGACCATGGAGAGAGATTGTATTGCGTTTGTCAAGAAGTGCCAACAATGTCAAATGTATGGTAACTTGAATCACATGCCTCCTGAGGAATTGCATTCTATGTTTTCACCCTGGCCTTTTGCCACTTGGGTTATCGACATTATAGGAGAGATACATCCGACAGCTTCAAACGGTCACCGTTTCATTGTGGTAGCAGTAGATTATTTTTCAAAATGGGTCGAAGTCAAATCCTTCAATAAACTGGGCGCAAGCCAAATGGCTAGATTTATTGAAAAGAACCTCATCTGCAGATACGGGGTCCCGCACAGTGTGATATCAGATAATGGGGTACAGTTTCAAGAAGCAGTTAAGGATTTATTCTCAAAGTACTGCGTCCATCATCATAGATCCTCTCCTTATAGACCAATGGCTAATGGTGTAGTAGAAGCAACAAACAAGACAATTAAGCAAATTCTGTCCAAGATGACCAAGACTTATAGGGATTGGTCAGAGATGCTTCCCTTTGCTTTATGGGGATATAGGACAAGTGTACGAACACCTACTGAAATGACACTATTCTCTTTGGTTTATGGGATGGAAGCTGTATACCCTTAATTTTTAACCCAGTCCGGTCCAATATGTTTTATTTAGTCCAAAATGATTTTTGTTGACTAATTGGTCAAAAATAATTTTTGTTAAATAATTTTTGCATTAGTATCTAATTTTTATTAATAAAAAATAAAAATAAACAAATAAAAGTCAAAAAATAAAAATAAAAATAAAAATCGGAGTTGAAAAAATCGGTGACAAAAAAATCATCGCACGGGCCGTGGGCATTTCGCCCGCTCCTCTCCCCCTGCCGCAATTTTCTGCAGCAGATTTTTTTCGCCGGCGCATTTTTTCTTAAGGCAATTTTTTCGGCAATGCAATTTTTCGACGCAAATTTTTCGAAACCTAATTCAGTTAGGTTTCGGTTTCCTTTTCTTATCAATATTACTTGCCGTGATTAATTAGGAATAAACCATATGAAAACTCTATAAATAAGGACCAAAGGCAATAAAAAAAGGGGTGGCAAAAATAAAAAAAACTTGGATAGTAGCTTGAAAAAGTGGAATCAAATCCGTGAAGGAAAAGGAGCAATTTAATTTGATATTTTTTCTGGAATAGCTGGGACATGATTGAAGCAATTCAAAAGGCAGTAATTGTCTTTATTTTAATTCATCCAAGAAAAAAAAATTTTGGAGGAATCATCAAAAGGAGGTATGTATTAAATTCTTTAGTTATTTTTTCACAGTAGCTAAAACTAGGAATTTGTGTTTTTCAAAATTTAAAATCATAGAACTTTAATTTAGTTTTTCTAAATTCAAAAACCTTATTTCGTTGGTTTATTTTCCAAAAGGCTTAAAATTGTTATTTTTACTTCTTTAAAATCTTAAAACCCTAATTAAACATATTTTTCAACAAAACCAAAATTTGATTCTGTTTCTTTCAAATTTTTAAACTAGGTTCTGTTTCTTTCAAAAAGCTTTAAAAAATATCATTTCTATTTATAAAAACTTTAATCCATTTGTTTAAATTCATAAAACTTCATAAAATTATCAAATTGATTTCCAAATTCTAAAAGCCAATTCATCACCCGAGACCCTAATTTTAAATCCTAAAACCCTAATGCAACTTCCAAATTTAAAATAGTAAACCTTAACCCCTTTAAACCCTTAAACCCTAACTTTTTCTAAACCTTAATCCTTTAAAACATTAAAAAACCATAAGAACATAAATATTTTAAATTTACACAGTAAGCTTGAAATCACCATTTAAAACCATGAATCAAAAGTATTTTAAAGTGTTCAAACCCTAGTTTCATGATTTCACCATTCAAATATTAATTTAGTCAATCAAAGAGTTTTACCAACCTTTTAAAACATAAAACCTTAATCTATTTTAATTCCATAAAAAAGTCACAGTAGCTTAATTTTATGAATTTTAAAACCTTAACACATGAGATAAAGAACCCTAAATGAAAACAGTAGCTATAATTTGAATTTTTATTTGCTTTTCTATTTTAGAACCAATGTAAAGGGCATGTTTCTACCTTTCGGTGGGTGTCCTATTTATGCATGTGATGTAAGGACATGTTTCCATCCTTGGATGGGTGTCCATTTATTTGTTATGTTTGGACATTGCTTTGATTTTAATATAATGATGTTTTTTTTATTGTATGTAGTATGGATAATATTGTTATATTTAAGAATTTTATAATATTAAGACCTGTAAAGGAGGCCGGTTCCAATGAACCGGGGGTTGTGGGGGTGCACTATTTCTCACCTTCCCCACAGGTACCCAACTTTCTGAACCCATTAGGGAGTTGGGGATTCCTTAGGAATCGAGTCATCCACCCCTTTCTTTTTCCCGGCCCGTCCGGGTGGCTACTCCATTTTCTCCGGACTTAGGTCCGTGTTCTCTAAGGCCCGGAGCCTAAACAGTGCCGAAGTCGCAAGAACCATTCCACCGGGAGTGGGGGTAAAAATCCCCGCTCACAGTGGCGACTCCACTAGAGATAAGAGAAGTTGATTCCATTGGTCTTTATATTATTCTATTCTTTCTTATAAAGATATTATCCATTGCATCATCCTAGATTGCATCGTGTGCGTGAGTTAGGATGCCCGTGTTACCCGTGTTATGTTATGTAAGGGATACCATACTTTCATTCAAGGTATGGAGATCGAGCATGGCATAACCACTCATAGCCTCGTACCATTTGGTATATAATTGCTATGGGAATCTAAGCCTTTTAACCCAAAGACTAAAGCTCATGTAATTGGCCTAGTTACTTTCATTAGGTTTTGCCCCAAATGCATGTTGTTTGACTATGGTTAGTTTATCTTAGTCTAAATCATGGCTTATTTGGTTTGCTCTTTTTCTAATATGATCTAAGTATGTTGTAAGCTCAAAATAAATTTTTCTTTAAAGTCCAAAAGACCAAAGCTATTTTCAAAATTTTTTTTTCAAGTTGGTCTTTGGACATAAGACTTTTCTTAAACAAATAAAAAATTCTTTGGCCCGCGGCCTAAATACTAAACCCAAAATCCATTTTTCTAAAATCTTTTACATTGGGCTTAGAAACAAAACTATTTTCACCCAACCTTTTCTTACAAAGAGCTTGCAAAAATATTTAGGTCAATTATGAGATACCAAAAATCAATTGTGGGCCTAGTTTACACTAAGAATAAATTAACCATGGGTTTGTTTTGGCATGAACCATTAGTTACCTTTTTCAAGTGAGAAATCTATCTATAATAAACCTCTTAATTTCGTTTTAATCCAATATAGCATAAAAGCTACTATAGTTGGTTGAATGGATTAAAACCTGATTAATAGGAATTATCATGGATTGATTTTCATTTTCGAAAATATAACTATTGGTTGAAACATCCGAGGGAATTATTCGAAAGCAAGATACCCCATGTTGGTATTTTGTTAACCATATACCTAGGAAAAGGGAATCGCCATTCGTGTGTGGATGTTATAAGGTTGGAAAGAACGTCCTATTTATCCTTATTTGTTGATTTGTTTGTGCATATGTGCATACATGCATACATTTGCATCTCATATCATTGATCCTCTCTGGCTCACAGCCCTGGATTACAATAGCTCAAAAGCTTACAACAATCCGACGTACGCCGGAGATGAAGTATCTAGCAATGACTCAATCACTTGCTCACCAAAAACAATGGAGCCTGAACAAATTCAAAGAATGGTAGATGAAGCCCTTAATGCTAAGATGGAAGAAATAAAAGAGGCCATGGTCGAGACCATAAAGAATCAACTAGTTGCAATTTTAGGAAACAATGCCGAAGCATTTGCTAGCACCAAGAAAGTCAAGGGGAAGACTAAAGTTGATGAAGTAGCTTTTGATGATGAAAAGGTGATCATTGATGATGATGATGATTGGGCTCAATACTACCAAGATGTTCAAGAAAAGAAGAAAGAACCGAAGGTTGTTGAGAAGGCAACTATTGAAAAGACCGAGACATCCGATGTTAAAAAGATGATTACTGATTTAGAAAAGAAATTTGAGAAGAAGCTGAAAATCGAAGAGATGTCTGAGATCGACAAATTATTTGAACTAGATGAAGAAGTTCCATACAAATTCAAGATGCCATCCTTTGCTAGATAAAATGGTACTGGAAATCCTCATCTCCATGTGAAGCAATATATCACTGCTATGCAGTCTGCCCGAGCTACTAAGGCTCAAACTCTAAGGTACTTTATGCTCTCATTGGATCCTGTTGTCCAAAATTGGTTCAATACCTTAGATGATGGAACACAAAAGAATTGGGATTTGCTGTACAATGCCTTTATCCAGCAATATGGGTATAATATCGAGTTGGAGGTTACCTTAATGGAAGTGGAGTCCATAAGGCAAAGGCCAAATGAGAATTTTGTGGACTATGTGAAGCGATAGAGAAACAAGGTCGCTTTGCTTAAGAAAAGGCCCGATGAATCTGATTAAATAAGGATGATCATGAGAGGTGTCTTGCCTAATCTCTGTGAAAGGATGTCCCACACCCTTATAAGGGATTTCAAAGATCTTCTCCAAGCTGGTCTGCAAATTGAAGAGTGGGAAAGAGAGAAGAATCACTTTTCAATAAGAAGGAATGAGAAAGGGAATTACCAACCTAGTAATCAAAGCACGCAAAAAGAAATTGATATTAATGTAACCGGTCAAGGAAATAAAAGACAATTTTCAGATCTGGGGAAGCCTCTATCTTGGGTTTTTAGCAAGCTACAAAAAGAAAGGGTTGTTACAACCATTAGCTCCTCAACCTTTACATAATCCATTGCCACCAAACTTCAATGTCGAGGCCTTCTGTCAATTTCATCAAATGCGAGGACATGAAACAGATAAATGTGCTCATCTAAGGCATGAGATCCAAGACCTAATCGATAGTGGCAAGCTACCCGAGCCGAATAAGCTCGATACCAAGGACAACCCTTTGCCTAAATTTGGAAGAGTGTCACCACCAGCAACCTTCATGGTGGGAAAAGGATTGGAAGAAGATTTTGTTTTATCATCCTTTAAAGATGGGCATGTTGAAGATGTGAAGGGAAAAGAAGCCTAACTCAATGAACTTTCCTTAGCTTGAATGTTGCTTTTCAATTTTACTTTCTTTAATTGGAACTATCATGTTTTTCAAATTCAAAGTTGCTTGAATAAATTACTTTCATCAAAATTTTTGTTGGTCTTTGTTCATTTTGGTGCTCAACCAATGAGGAATCTAGCTTGATAATTCATGAATTAATATATTTATGCATCATGACTTGAATGACTTTACTAGGTGAGGGAATTGCTCTATAGCATTGAGTTGTGTATGCTTACTTAGAGAGGGCTCCTGCATAATTACCTTTGTCTAGGTCCTAGTAAGTCTTAGAACATGCTTTGACAAACTTTCGAGGTGAAATTGAACTCTGCTTATTTAAGAGAGAAATGATCTAGGCATTGTTTGCTTAGCCAACAACTAGTATCCACCTATTAAATATCAATCCCTAGTTGTCCCTTAGAGCCTTCATAAAATTTTAGCTTTCTTTTCATTGGCATACAAACCCCACTAATCTACCCTGAGCTGTTGTGATACTTTTGACAAGTCTTATGATCACTAAGATGAATAGGCAAGAAGATCAAAGAAAGCAATGATTAGTCAAGATCATAAGGATGGTTGAAGTTTCAAGACCATGAAGATAGTTGAAGTTCTCAAGACCATAAGGATAGTTGATTTTCTCAAGACCATAAGGGTAGTTGATGTTTTCAAGATCATAAGGGTAGTTGAAGTTCACTTAATATCTCTAATATATCAAGACAACATTAGAGTAACAAATGGTTTATCCCTGTTAATGAAGATTTATGTTACTCCCCTCATCCATTATTGGAACCCAAGTTGGTACAAACAAGACAACTCAATTTGAGCTAAAAAAATGAATCAAACAAAAAAAAGAGAGAGAGAGAAGAAAAGAAAACAAAAAAGGACAAAAGAAAAGAAAAAAAAGAGAAAAAAGAAGAGAAAAAAAGAAAATAAAACCTAAAAGGCGATTCAAAAAGCCAACTGAGTTCTCTTTGACCTAAGATAACAAAAGGCTTCCATTTGGTTCATAAAGACATTTTTACTGGAATTGATCCAACCCAACCACAGATTAAATCAAAATTGGAGAAAAAGGAGGAAGAACATCTAGTTCTTGAAAGTTTTGTATTTGATAGTCCTACAAGAAAGAAGGACAAAATGATAAAAGGAAGGGAAGAGTAAGGAAAGAGAAAGAAGAAGGAAGAGTAAGAAAAATAAAAAGAAAGAAAAGGGAGAAGAAGAAAAGAAACAAATCTGGGAACCAAACTTTTTGCAAGGGCAAAGACTATCCCAATCAAGATCCAGATTAATGCCAAGAAGATAAAAAGAATTTAGAGACTAGCAAGATTGCTCCCAATTGCCTAAAGTTCAAACAAGAAATTTGTAGTGTGAGGGTTTATCCATTGTGTCACACCAGCTCCAATCTCAAAATGGCCTTCATTTAACCTATGTCCCTCATAAACCCCATTTCAAGCCTATCAAAGACCTGTTGATCTCTCTTAGTAGGTAGAGTCTATTAGTGGAGATAGTTTGGATAAGTATGCATATGAGATAGACAATATTTAAACTCAATGAGACCTTTGGCCAAGTAATGTGTATGTGCCTATTTAAAGTGCAACAATTCTTGCTTAAATAGAAATGATTCCTGAGTTTAGTATGGTAACTAGGGTTGTCATGTTGTAGATAAGTTAATTTGGAAAATAAAGTCCTGAGGTACATCGACATTAATTTGGCAAAGCCAACATTTGATTTCAAAATTAAAATTCAAAAAATCAAATAAAAAATGTTTTTGTCATATAAAGCCTTCAAGTTAAGGGGAGTATGTTGAACCTCCAAAGGACACATTGGGCAAAGGAAAGTTATGAAGAAACTACCAACCGACATGCTGAAATATAGTTTGAAACGGATGCATCCCTGACTCTACTGCTTAGGGTCTTCATCACTCATGTTTTCAACATCTTAAAGATGAAAGCCACAAATGCAAAAGCTTTCGATCATTCCAATGCAAGACTTGAACGAGCATAAAAAAGGAACCAATGAGAACACTTATGTTAATCACCTCGGTCTGTGAGTCGATGGAATGGCTGTAAGTATTATTCATGCATATCATGCATACATGAGCATATCACATCGCACTTTCTTGTCTCGTGTTGTCTATTCTTTGGCAAAATGAACAGTAAACAACTTGCGAATTAAAGAATCTAAAGAAGATATTGAATCAAGGGGGCATGGAAAGCCTATTCGCTTGTGGAAGCCCTAGTCACTTTGCAAAGGGAAGAAATGTGTGCTTATGAAAAGAACTAGACAATAAAAACATCAATCAAAGCTTGTATAAAAGAAAAAATCCTTGGGGAAAAGGAGAGGATATAAGATCCAATCAAAATTGGAGAAAAAATGGAAAAGCAATTGCAAGGGAAAAGTGGTTAAAGTGCAAAAACTCCCTTGGAAGATCAAAACAAGGAAAGAAGAACATGGATCAAGCAAGACATGGCCAAGCCACTGGCCGTGTCTCACCTAAAGGGCAAAGCCAAGAAGGACCAGAAAGAAAAGAAACAGTAGGTGACACTGGCAGGCAACACGGCCTAGCCACTGGCCGTGTCCCATCCTAAGCAAAGAAGAAAGAAGAACCAAAGAAAAGGCACAGAAGCTGACACACCCAGGAGACATGGCCAGGCCACTTGTCGTGTCACTTCCATCTTCAAACAACAAAGAAGACCCAATCTCCAAGGATGAAGATCCATTTGCAAGGGTGAGACCCAATCTCCAAGGATGAAGATCCATTTTGAGGGTGAAGAATCACAATGCATAGAACAGCCGGAGCAGTCAGACTTCTCAACTGATGAAAGGTTAGTCAAATTCATTCTCGGGTCCAAGTACCCAAATTAAATCAAAATCAATTCAATCTCGGGTCCAAGTACCCAATCTCGGGTCCCAAATCAAATCCCAATCCAGTTTAGGATCGAGTATCCAAAGCCAATTTAGGATCAAGTATCCAAATCCAGTTAGGATTAAGTATCCCAATCCAATTTAGGATCGAGTATCCAAAGCCAAATTAGGATCGAATATCCAAATCTAGTTAGGATCGAGTATCCGAATCTAGTTAGGATCGAGTATCCCAATCCAATTTAGGATCGAGTATCCAAAGCCAACTTAGGATCGAGTATCCAAATCAAGTTTAGGATCAAGTATCCAAACCCAATTTAGGATCGAGTATCCCAATCCAAATCTGATTTTGGATCGAGTATCCAAATCCAGTTAGGATCGAGTATCCAAATCAAGTTTAGGATCGAATATCCGAACCTAATTTAGGATCAAGTATCCAAATCCAGTTAGGATCGAGTATCCCAATCCAACTTAGGATCGAGTATCCAAATCCAGTTAGGATCGAGTATCCAAATCAAGTTAAGATCGAGTATCCGAATCTAGTTTAGGATCAAGTATCCCAACCCAGTTAGGATTGAGTATCTGAATCCAGTTTAGGATCGAATATCCCAATCCAATTTAGGATCGAGTATCCCAATCCAGTTTAGAATCGAGTATCCAAATCTAGTTAGGATCAAGTATCCCAATCCAATTTAGGATCGAGTATCCAAATCCAGTTAGGATCGAGTGTCCCAATCTAGTTTAGGATCGAGTATCCAAACCTTTCGGGTCTAGAACCCAAAATACCCTTAGGTCCAGAACCTAGAATCTCTTCTAATTCCAGAACTTAGCTCGGGTCCAGAATCCAAATTTTTCTTAGGTCCAGAACCTAGAATCATCCTTGAGTCCAAAACTCAAACCGGGTCCAGAACCTAAATTTTCCTTAGGTCGAGAACCTAGAATTATCCTTGAGTACGAATCTCTCAGGTCCAGAACCCAAATTTTCCTTAGGTTCAGAACCTAGAATCATCCTTGAGTCCAAAACTCAAACTGGGTCCAGACCCAAATTTTCCTTAGATCGAGAACCTAGAATTATCCTTGAGTCCAGAACTCGAACCGGGTATAGAACCCAAATTTTTCTTAGGTCTAGAACCTAGAATTTATCCTTAAGTCCAGAACTCAAACCGGGTCTAGAACCCAAAACCTCAAACATCTCAAAAATTAAGTCTTATTGCTTTTCACTCTCTTTCACTAAAGTTTCAAATCATTCAAGCAGGGCGCAAACTGTAGACCTTAATTTTTGACCCAGTCCAGTCTAATATGTTTTATTTAGTCCAAAATGAATTTTGTTTTCTAATTGGTCCAAAATAATTTTTGTTAAATAATTTTTGCTTTAGTATCTAATTTTTATTAATAAAAAATAAAAATAAACAAATAAAAGTCAAAAAATAAAAATAAAAATAAAAATCAAAGTCGGAAAAATCGGTGACAAAAAATTTATCGCGCGGGCCCGTGGGCATTTCACCTCGCCCCCTGCAGCAATTTCCTGCGGTAGATTTTTTTCACCAGCGCATTTTTTCCTGCAGCAATTTTTTTCGGCAGCGCAATTTTTCCGACGCAAATTTTTTGAAACCTAATTCAATTAGGTTTCGGTTTCCTTTTCTTATCAATATTACTTTCCATGATTAATTAGGAATAAACCATATGAAAGCTCTATAAATAAGGACCAAAGGTAATGAAAAAAAGGGGGGAGGCTGAAAAAAAAAAAACTTGGACAGTAGCTTGAAAAAGTGGAACCAAATCCGTGAAGGAAAAGGAGCAATTTAATTTGATATTTTTTCTGGAATAGCTGGGACACGATTGAAGCAATTCAAAAGGCAGTAATTGTCTTTATTTTAATTCATCCAAGAAAAACAATTTTTGGAGAAATCATCAAAAGGAGGTATGTATTAAATTCTTTGGTTATTTTTTCACAGTAGCTAAAACTAGGAATTTGTGTTTTTCAAAATTTAAAATCTTAGAACTTTAATTTAGTTTTTCTAAATTCAAAAATCTTATTTCGTTGGTTTATTTTTCAAAAGGCTTAAAATTGTTATTTTTACTTCTTTAAAATCTTAAAACCCTCATTAAACATATTTTTCAACAAAACCAAAATTTGATTCTGTTTCTTTCAAATTTTTAAACTAGGTTCTGTTTCTTTCAAAAAGCTTTAAAAAATATATTTTCTATTTATAAAAACTTTAATCCATTTGTTTAAATTCATAAAACTTCATAAAATTATCAAATTGATTTCCAAATTCTAAAAGCCAATTCATCACCCGAGACCCTAATTTTAAATCGTAAAACCCTAATTCAACTTCCAAATTTAAAATAGTAAACCTTAACCCCTTTAAAACCTTAAACCCTAACTTTTTCTAAACCTTAATCCTTTAAAACTTTAAAAAACCATAAAAACATAAATATTTTAAATTTACACAGTAAGCTTGAAATCACAATTTAAAACCATGAATCAAAAGTATTTTAAAGTGTTCAAACCCTAGTTTCATGATTTCACCATTCAAATATTAATTTAGTTAATCAAAGAGTGTTACTAACCTTTTAAAACATAAAACCTTAATCTATTTTAATTCCATAAAAAAGTCACAGTAGCTTAATTTTATGAACTCCAAAACCTTAACACTTGAGATAAATAACCCTAAATGAAAATAGTAGCTATAATTTGGATTTTTATTTGCTTTTCTATTTTAGAACCAATATAAAGGGCATGTTTCTACCTTTTGGTGCGTGTCCTATTTAGGCATGTGATGTAAGGACATGTTTCCATCCTTGGATGGGTGTCCATTTATTTGCTATGTTTGGACATTGCTTTGATTTTAATATAATGATGCTTTCTTTCTTTTTTTTTATTGTGTGTAGTATGGATAATATTGTTATATTTAAGAATTTTATAATATTAAGACCTATAAAGGAGGTCAGTTCCAATGAACTGAGCGTTGTGGGGGTGCTTGGCCATTTCTCACCTTCCCCACAAGTACCCAACTTTCTGAACCCATTAGGGGATTGGGGATTTCTTAGGAATCGAGTCATCCAGCCCTTTCTTTTTCCTGGCCCGTCCAGGTGGCAACTCCATTTTCTCCAGACTTAGGTTCGTGTTCTCTAAGGCCCCGAGCCTAAAAAGTGCCGAAGTCGCAAGAACCATTCCACAGGGAGTGGGGGCGAAAATCTCTGCTCACAGAAGCAGTATTGCCAATCGAAATTGAGATCAAGTCACTGAGAGTACTCTTGGAAGCTGAACTGCTTGAATGGAATGGGTAGCGAGCAGATACACACAGTTAGCTTCACTAGAAGAGAGAAGGTTAAAAGCATTGTATCATCACCAACTGTATCAAAAGAAGATAAATCGGGCCTACAATAGAAGGGTTAAAATCAGAAAATTCAGAGCCGGGGATTTGGTGTTGAAGCAATGTAAGCCTAACGTATCTAACGCAAGAGGGAGGTTTAGGCCTAGTTGGGAAGGGCCATATGTCGTGAAACAAGTCATGAACAAAGGTGCGGTGAAGTTATCAGACATGGATGGGAATGAGTTTAGTGAGCTAGTAAACATTGACAGGTTGAAAAAGTTTTATGTATGAAAAATAAAAAAGAAAGAGCTCGCTAGGTTGAAAACCCAAAAAGGGCAGCCTAGGCAAAAGTTAGAGCAGTCTGCTAGTTTCGAAAACCCAAAAGGGCGGGCTAGGCAACAATTAGGGCTAAATGAGAGAAAATCATCAATTAGAAAACCCGAAAGGGCTAGTTGGCAATAAGAGTGATCTTGTGTGTGTTGGCTTTATGTTTGGTTGTTCCCCAATTTAATAAAACAGAATTAATGTTAAAATTATTCTATGTGCATTGTTATAAGTATTTGACCAGATATGGATGAAATAATGGACAAAATAGCAAAAAGTGATGAAAAATTATAAATGGAAAAGAAGCATCTTTTATTACTTTAATTATTTTTCATCCTAACAATACACTTTTTGAATTGACAAATGTAAAATCCATGGCAGTTGATAGATGTAACGTGCAGGCCAGCTTTGCTTCAGCCAATCCAAGTAGGCATCAGTCATCAAGGCATGTCTAAATCGGGAGTAAAGTCAGAATCACGAGGCTCAGCTCCATACTGACGGCCAAGACGACGAGGATCATAGCATGTACCTTGACGAAGAGCAGCAAGGGGAACAAACATCAAGTATGTCCACATGGTGATACAAGGAATCTTCCACCAAGGTACCAACCAGCGGATATTGACTTCAGAGCGTGAGTGGATCCAGTCAACCCAATCAGCATATGAAGAAGCAGGATGGAGTAGTTTCCTAGCTGAATGATGATGTGGCAGGTATCTGGCAAAATCCATGGATGGAGTATCAAGCAAACAAAGACACTCCTGAAGCCAAATCTGTGAACAAAGAATTAAATTAAATAAAAAAAAAAGAAAAGAGAGTCCGCTAAGTTGAAAACCCACAAGGGTAGCTTAGGCAAAAATTAGGACAGCTCGCAAGTTTCGAAAACCCGCATGGACGGACTAGGCAAAAATTAGAGCAATAAAAAAAATAATAAAAAAACTAAATTAAAAACCTGAAAGGGCAGTTTAGGTAATTACCTGAAGCAGTAATGGACTCCCGGTCAGTCTCTTTGACAATCCTGATTTAAATCGGCCTAATCTAACTAAGGTCTCGGCTAAGATCACAGGTACCGGCGACAAGCCTCCTTCCATTTGGTCCATAATATCCAATACTCATGGATTAATATCGCCGTCGGTAGAAACAAGTAAGAATTGGCCAAGCAAGCAAAGACAAAGCATGTGTCCCCATGCCTGAGTAGGAGCCAAATGAGAGAGACAAAAATCAATCAAAGGAGCAAGTAGAATTTTTTCACCTCTCATCAACCAAAGAACCTCGGGTTTTGGAATTTGAAATAACATCTGCATCTTCTGTTGAGTCTTGGAAATCAGTGTGGGTAATGCCATTTGTTGATTATTTGGATATCCAAGGATGGCCATAAATTCTTCAATCAAGTTTAGAATATGTATCCCAAAAGGAAGCCATGGCATGTGAGAAGGAGTGGTCCAATTTATCATTTTGAAAACACTTTAAAACATCAAGTTTTGACCATGAAATTTGCTTCCAATGTATGGCATCCATATTCTTAAATAGAATTTTTATCTTCTTTAAATGATGTTCGGTCATTGTTGATGAATGAAGGAAAATAAAAATGGTTAAGGGAGTTCTTTGTGTGGGAATGGAAAATATTTTGGCTTCTGTATTAAATTAGGCATGAAAGGTGATTTATATAGAAGAACCAAACCTTTTCCAAAATTGATAAGGAAAAGGTGATTGGAAAGAATAAGACCATATGGCATAAGGAAAGGAATTGGTGACAATTTCCTTTACCGCGTTGGAATTGGTTTTAGCAAATGGTGCGGCTGTGAAAAAAGAAATTGTGATTCACTGTTTATGATGTGATAAAAAAAAGTGGCGCTGTGAAAAAAAAAAGTTACAGTAAAAATGGAAATTGTATTTTTTCATTATTGTACAATATTTTACAATGCTACAATATTTACATATGACTAAGAGGGTGGTGGTAGGTCATCAAATAAAGCCTAGAAAATGTCATCGCCTGTTGGAGGAGGGGGCAAATCACTTGTCCCGAGTCTGCCCGAAGTGGGAGCACCAAAATTCGGCAAGTTACTTGTCCTGGGATCACCCGAAGTAGAAGCACCAAAATTTTTATTACCTTGAATTTTTTATCTGCCATGATCCTCATCAAAAGCAGACCAAAGGATCCCATGGTCATCAGCTTGGGGGCCTCTTGATGAAGAAGCGCCAGGATCCCTCATCCCCTGAAATCGGAAGTCTCGGAAATGTTGTTCTGATTGATGATATAAACTTTCAAAATGTGAAGCCTGCTGATGACTTACAGCCAACTCTTCTTGAAGTTTTCTATTTTGTTCTTCGAGCATCCACTGTGAGCCAAAAAGGAAAAAGGTAAGAGCATACATAATCATGCATACATATAGCATAAATTACCATGAAATAAGGAACATAACAGGTAATTCAAATCAATACCCTGCGGATGAGATGACATATCTAGCGGGCTAGAATGAGCAAATGAAGGGGCAGTAAAAGAAGGTCCAACCTCATGATCAAATGAGCCAACAGCCAGCAACAATCATTAAAGAATCAAAGAAAGAAAAAAGCAGTTGCAAGGGAAAAGTGGTAAAAGTTTTACCTGAGAAGTACTAGTCCCAAGATGTGGAATAGACTCTCCTGCATCTCCCTGATGTTCCTCTTCATCTCTACCATCATTTTCTTCGGGAATCTCCTGCACACCAATAGGAGTTACATCAAAGTTTAAGAGCCTTCTTTGAATAAAATGGGCATCGAATGGACCCAGTAGATGGAGAAATGATTCAGCACCATAACCGTACCGAGCTAACCACCATGCATCCTCCGGCATCAACATAATATTTAAAGTATATTTCGAGATATGCATCGGGACCCGCGGCTACTCTGGACCGAGAAACCACTCATAAACTCTCTGTCTGAGGAACCAGCCACTAGACACTGGGCCAGCAATAACTCGGCGAGAATGTTGGAAAGATAGTGCAACCCTCATCAAAGGAGACCAATTCGTTTGCTCTTCTGGGTTCCACTAGGCTAGATTCACCTGCAAAATAACATAAGGTAACTAAACTTTCACATAAAATTTAAAGCATACTAATGTTATTTTACCTGGTCCCAAGTTAAGCGGCTCAACACATAGCGATGAGTATGCACATGATGAGAGCCGGGAACGTCCACACGATCGGACAACTAGAAATTTAATCTCGGATACCCGACTCTCTCTCGGGAAATACCGGGTACCCTCACGAGGTCGTGTTCATATGCCCATACCTACAACAATAATAGTAAAGATCAAATTCATACAAGAAAAGAGTGGAAATGACATTGGTAGAAGAAGAATACCTTGACAACCACCATCAAGCCGACAAAAGACTTCTTGTTTCGGCAAAGTTTATCAAGACCGTGGTAAAGACACACAAGGCCAGCTTCACCCCAGCCAGAAGATGGTAACATTCTGAAATAAGAAAGGGCACTCAACACTGACAAGTGGATGGAGGATTCAGTGCTGCCTAAGATGGTCGACCCAAGTAGATATAACAAAAATCCTCGAGCATACTGTTCGGCCGTGTCTTTACCAACCCGTCCTTTGCAGTTCATCCAATAACTACGAATTGGCTCAATTTTTATCTTAAAAGGCCCTTTATATGATGGTTTCATACCAATTAATTCCTGAATTTCTTCATATGTTAAGATATCATTGGTAAGAAGAACTGGAACACCATCATATCGAAGGCCGGTTATAGCAGTAAAATCGATCGAACCAATTGTCATCTCTCCAATGGCAAGTGAAAAGTGTGGGTTGTGTCCAACCATCGCTCCACAAGCGCCTGGACTATGCTCCAGTCTATCTGATACTCCTCGGATGGCAATTGTAAGATGAATTGCTCAAAGCCGCAATCTCGGATAATCTGGCTTACTCGAGAAAGCACTACATCGTGCCATTATCGGGCTTTATAAATACACTCTCCAGCCCGAACAACGCAACGATCATGCTAACACGGAGCCAGGTAAGTACATGCTATCCTAAATTAATTTATTTTTCCTAAATTTTCTAAAAATTATAATAAAAATAATAAATAATAAATAAAGGCAAACACAATAATAATAAAAGAAAAACATAAATAAAAAATAAAAAATAAAAAAAATAATAGAAAAAACATAAATCAAAAATAAACAAAATAAATAACAGAAAAAAAACAAGAAGACGAAATATCAAGAGAAAAGGAAAGAAAAAATAATTACCGTTCTCTTTTCGTTGGAACTTCAGTGAAGCGGCATCCCGGCTAGTATATCTATATTTTCATCTTCATGATGCCGATAAGCTCCAATAACTCGGCATTAGAATGAGTCATTGACCTTGAAACATGCATTTTTTTGAAAAATATGTGCTAAAATTGAAAGAATTTGAGAGAATTATATAATTGAGGAGTTATGTTGTGAATTGAATGAAAGAATCAGCTCCTTTATATAGAGAAACGGTAAGCAAAAAAATAAAATTCAAAACTTTTCATGAATAGTAAATTTTACTGTTCATAAATAGTATAATTAACTATTCATAAATAGTATTGCTATTGATAAATAGTAAAATTACTACTTCCAATAGTAAATACTATTTGTTACTATTTTTAAATAGTAAATTTACTATTTATAAATAGTAAATAGTGCATGAACAATGACTACACAGTAAATAAACAGTAAATTCAATTATTCACTTTAATCATTCAAATAATTGCGTGTATATAAATATTTTAACACGCATGGGGCAAGAAGAAAACATATGCATAAACATTAGCCAAACTTTTTTGAAATAAAAAATTATTAGCTCGGGTCTAGAACTCAAATTTTCCTTAGGTCCAAAACCTAGAATCTTTCCTAAGTCTAGAACTTAGCTCGGGTCCAGAACCTAAATTTCTCTTAGGTCCAGAACCTAGAATTTCTTTTAAGTCCAGAACTTAGCTCGGGTCCAGAACCCAACTTTTCCTTAGGTCCAGAACCTAGAATCTCTTTTAAGTCCAGAACTTAGCTTGGGTCTAGAACCCAAATTTTCCTTAGATCCAGAACCTAGAATTATCCTTGAGTCCAGAACTCGAATCGGGTCCAGAACCCAAATTTTACTTAGGTCCAGAAACTAGAATCTCTTTTAAGTCCAGAACTTAGCTCGGGTCTAGAACCCAAATTTTTCATAAGTCCAGAACCTAGAATTATTTCTAAGTCCAAGAACTTGGCTCGGGTCTAGAACTCAAAATTTTCTTAGGTCCAAAACCTAGAATTTATTTCTAAGTCCAAGAACTTAGATCGGGTCCAGAACCCGAACCTAGAATCTCTTTTAAGTCCAGAACTTAGCTCGGGTCCAGAACCCGAATTACCCTTAGGTCCAGAACCTAGAATTATCCTTGAGTCCAGAACTCGAATTGGGTCCAGAACCTAAATTTTCCTTAGGTCCAGAACCTAGAATTATCTTTGATTCCAGAACTCAAACTGGGTCCAGAACCCAAAACCTCAACCATCTGAACAATTAAGTCTTATTGCTTTTCACTCTCTTTCACTAAAGTCTCAGATCATTCAAGCAGGGGGCAAACTGTAGGCCCTTAATTTTTTACCCAATCCGGTCCGATATATTTTAATTAGTCCAAAATAATTTTAGTGTTGTCTAATATATTTTAAATAGTCCAAAATAATTTTTGTTATCTTAATTAAATAATTTTTGCTTTAGTATCTAATTTTTATTAATAAAAAATCAAAATCAAAAAATCAAAATCAAAAAATAAAAATAAAAATAAAAAAATTGGCGACGAAAAAATCATCGCCGAAAACCGGCGGGCGGGACTAATGGCCATGGGCCATTTCGCCCATAGGAACTTCCTGAGGGCGAAATGGCCCGCTGGCCAGTCCTCGCCCCTACCGCAGCCAACTGCGGTAATTTTTTTTTTGCCAGCGCAATTTTTTCGCAGCAGTTTTTTTTCTCCAGCGAAATTTTTTTGACTCAAATTTTTCCAAAATCTAATGCAATTATGTTTCGGTTTCCTTTTCTTATCAATATTAGCTTCCGTGAATAACTAGGAATGAACCATAAAATTCTTCTATAAATAAGACTAAAAACAACACAAAAAGAGAGGAAGAAATCGGAGGAAGAAATCAGGGGAAGAAATTGGAGAAATTGATCAAAAATTGAATCCGAAACTAAGTAGGAAAAGGCAGTGAATCAACCTGATTTCATTTTTTGAGAGAAACAAACAATTCAAGGAATTCAAAGGCAGCAAAGCTTGTCTTTGATTTTGTTCATCCAAGAAGAATTTTTTTTGTGGAACCAACAAATGGAGGTATGCATCAATTGTTTAAATTATATTCTTCACAGTAGCTAAATCATCCCATTGTTTCTTTTAATTCAAAAACCCTAGAACCTCAATTCACTTTTTCTAAAGTTTAAAAATCTTAATTTGTTGTTTTGTTTTTCAAAAAGTTTAAAGTTGTAATTTTTGTTTCTTCAAAACCCCAAAATCCTAATTTGATTTTGTAGACCCTTAATTTTTGACCCAATCTGGTCCAATATATTTTATTTAGTCTAAAATGACTTTTGTTGTCTAATTGGTCCAAAATAATTTTTATTAAATAATTTTTGCTTTAGTATCTAATTTTTATTAATATAAAATAGAAATAAACAAATAAAAGTCAAAAAATAAAAATAAAAATAAAAATCGGAGTCGGAGTCGGAAATCATGAAATCACTGTGCTATTTACGGGCCCGCTCCGCGAGCGCTGCCGCAGCCAGCTGCGGTAGATTTTTTCGCCAGCACAGTTTTACAAAACCAAATTACAAACTCCTTGAAGCTTCTGAAGAATCTCTTGTTCAAATCTTGCAAGAAGGATGTATCAATGGCTAGAACAATCTAATCTAAGCTAGATTAATCCAAAGTGCAATCAAAAATCAAAGAAAACAGGTTATGAAAACCCTAAACTCTCTTTGACGGCTGATTCAATCTCAAAACTCTCAACAACACTTTTTAAAACCCTAAATTTCCTATTTATACGAATCCTCCGCTTTAAAAGTCCGCTTGTCTTTGGTCCATGAGAGACACGGCCAAGTTGGAGGAGACTTGGCCGTGTTGGAGGTGTATTGGAGGGACACGGCCAGTGACTTGGCTGTGTCCCTTGCTTGTGTCTTCTACTGCCTGGTTTTGATCTTTCCTTTGGACTTGAGTGAGACACGGCCAAGCTGGATGAGACACGGCCATGTTGGAGCTTTTTTGGAGGGACACGGCCAGTGACTTGGCCGTGTCCCTTGCTTGTGTTTTCTTCATTGAGAGTTTCTTCTTCTTTACTTTATGCTCTCATTAGATCCCGTTGTCCAAAATTGGTTCAATACCTTGGAAGAAGGAACACAAAAGAATTGGGATTTGCTTTACAAGGCCTTCATCCAACAATATGGATATAATATCGAGATGGAAGTTACCTTAATGAAAGTGGAGTCCATTAGACAAAGGCCAAATGAGAATTTTGTAGACTATGTGAAGAGATGGAGAAATAAGGCTGCTTTGCTCAAGAAAAGGCTCGATGAATCTGATCAAATAAGGATGATCATGAGAGAGGTGTTGCCTAATCTCCGTGAAAGGATGTCTCACACCCTTATAAGGGATTTTAAAGACCTTCTCCAAGCTGGTTTGCAAATTGAAGAATGTGAAAGGGAGAAGAGCCGCTTTGTAATAAAAAGGAACGAGAAAGGGAGCTATCAACTTGGTAGCCAAAGCACACAAAAAGAAGTTGATGTTAATATAACCGGTCAAGGAAATAAAAGACAATTTTCAGATCTGGGGAAGCCTCTATCTTGGGTTTTTAGCAAGCTGTAAAAGAAAGGATTGTTACAACCCTTGACTCCTCGTCCTTTGCCTAATCCTCTACAACCTAACTTTGATACTAGTGCATTTTTCCAATTCCATCAAAGGCCTGGACACGAAACGGACAATTGCATGAAGTTGAGGCATGAGATCCAGAATTTGATTGATAGTGGCAAGATACCCGAGCCGGATAAGCCCAACACCAAAGAAAGTTGGAAGAAGATTTTGTTTTATCATCCTTTCAAGATGGAAATATTGAAGATGTGAAGGGAAGAGAAGCTTAAACTCAACTTTCCTTAGCTTGAATGTTGCTTTTCAATTCTACTTTCTTTAATGTTTTGGAACTATTGTAACACCCCTTCCCAACCTACATGTGTAAGTCGAGCAGAGGCGCCACACTATCCTAATGTTGCTACCAATTTACTTAGTCAAATTTTAGTTCTGATTTTTACAGAAATTTTGCCATAGTTCCGCCTAGAAATTTGGATCCCAAGTGTCGACAAAACTTATTTTTTTGATTTTTGAAAACATTTTACACAGACCAATATTGTGGATAAGAATACCATCAAATTTAATGCACTCCCAATGAATCCACCTTATACCCTCAACTACAAATCTGCAAGAAGAGTTCACACTTCTAATACAACATAAAGTAAAGGTTTATGATTATTACACACTACTAACATACAATTATAACATAGAAATTCTCTTTTATATTTATTCATATACATGCCACAACTAACTATCTCATAATGGAACTAAAAGTTCTACCCCTGAGATTTGCTGTGGTCTGGTCGTTGCTTCCCCAAGATTTATCTACTGCTCCAAACCTACGAGTCAAGGAAAACTTAACTCGCTGAGCGTTGTCGCTCAGTGGGTACTTTACCGATGAAAATATAGTAAAACATGAAAGCATTTGAAATAAAAGGAATTAATTAAATCATAAATCAACCAACATTAAACCAAAGAAAGTTATTGTCCATTCAGTGTAGATATACTTTCAACAATTATAAAAACCATAATTCAAACTCATATTGCAGTACGTAGTTTTAGAAAAATAGGACTTTGGCTCAGGCTCTACTGGTATATAGGGAACCATAGTGATAAGGCAGTGGGCCTCCCCACTGTAACATAGGTGGGCCTCCCCACCGATATCAAATCACAGGAATGGGCCTCCCCATCCTGGTTAACCAATGGGCCTCCCCATTGGCTTCAGTGGCCACCGATATCAGATCACAGGAATGGGCCTCCCCATCCTGGTTTACCAATGGGCCTCCCCATTGGCTTCAGTGGCCTCACCACTGAATAAAATATCATATCACAATAATGAGCAGTACTGCATGCATTAGTATAGTGCACCATACCCTTATCTACCACTCCCACTATCCAGTAGAGCAAAAAGGTTAAAATGATTCAATTTAAGTCTCAACTTCATTTTAGAATGATTCAAGAAATCAATTTAAATTCTCACTGTGCTTTGCCATTTATGCCGCGCACCACTTTCTTTGGTCAAACCATTACTCTTTTTCACATATTTAACATCCACAATAAACACATCAAACATTTCAAAGTATTCCTCAAAAGATCACAAATTGACCAAATGAATAGTGTTGCGGCGAGAAAAATCGGCAACGCAAAATGGCATGACCAAATGAATAGTAAAATCTGGATTTTCGTCAAAATTTCAGTCCACTTCAGTCATGCATTTGACCAAGTAAATGATCTTATTTTTGGCTGAAATTTTACAGAAAACTTATTTCATATGTTAACTAATTGCATGTAAAATTTTATTGAAAAATTCATTCGTTTACTGCCCCAAACAATTGCCACAAAAATAGTCCAGAAGCTGTCACTTTGGGACCATTTCGGCCCAAACATTTGAAATGCATAGGATAGTTTATTTTTCTTTTGCAAATCAATATTAAGGCTTCTTTAATAGTAAAGTGAAGATTCAAACACTTCCTTTTGACGACTTTTGCATTTTTAACTCAAATCAAACTAATTAAAGTTATGAACATCAAAATTTCATAAACCAAAGTTTGTAAGAAAAATAGAATTTCTTTTATGGTAAAGCACCAAATCAAAAGTAATTATTCAAAGGTAAAGTACCAAACCTTGTTCTTTTAATTCCCCTCTGCTTTTCCTTCTTATCCTTCCTTAATATTTGTTTCTCCTTCAAGAAATTCAAGAATACAACCTTAAACATAAACCTTAGAAATTTAAAACAATAAGCTATCCTCCATTTCTTTTCAATCTAAATCCTAATCTAACCTCATTAAACCTTAGAAACCTTGATTCTTCCATTTAATTAAACAAGATCATCACTACTTAAATTTTTCCCAAATCCACCATAAGAACCTTAATTTCCAATCTTCCAATAGATATATAAATACTTAAAATTAATACTAGAATTGAATTCTACATACTTGAAAACCTTAAAACTCACCTTGAACTTGAATCAAATTTGACAAAAGTTGGAAATTCTTTGGTGCTTTTCTATGGAAGCCGTAGGTTTGAAGTGGGAGAGAGAGATTTTTCTCTTCTTGCCATGATATATATATATATAGGAGAAATGATGGCCACTTTTGGATGAATGAATGTTTTAAAGCCAAATGTCCACACTTTTCTCTCTCTTCTTTATTATAACTTTTAAATGGCAAATTTTCATTAGCCCAAATGTCTCCTCCTTTTATTTATTTAAAAACCCAAGCCCTTAACTTTCTTTTAATTATATTTTGGCCCCTCCACCATCTTGTGTTGAAATTTCTATGGTCTAAGGTGTGAAAAGACCAAAATACCCTCCGGCGATTAATCGATCATATCTTTTAAACTGTATAGTTCCACGAGTCAAACTACATATAGTTTTGATCCTCTCGACCTCTACTTTCTATTTATAAGGTCTATTTTAGGTTTCCAAGTCATTTGGAAAAATTACCAATAAACCCTCGACTTTTTATTAAATTCCCTTTAGGTCCTATTTTTGCTCGGGTTTTCTCCGGCTCCGTTTCTACTGACGATCGTTTCATATTTAACCCCTCGCCATTCTCTACGTACTCATGTTTTTATTTCCTACCTTAAATTCATGTATAACTTTAATTGATAATGACCAAAATGCCCCTAGTCAAAATGTCTTCGTTTTTCTTTAACGGGACATTTCCTGGAAAAACCATTACACGTCGTTGCAACCCGATTAATCTCTAGAATATTCTTCCGAGGTCGGATATGGGCACTATTAAGAACTTCCGACACTTAATTTTTAAGTTTACATAGTTGCCCCTAACTTTTGAGAAATTTCCACTTAGGTCCTTTTGATATCCCTTCTTGACCTTGCTGTCTTTCTTTATTAATATCTTTTTACTCACAACTCCAAATTCAGTAATTCTTATTCCCACTGAAACTAGACATCCGGGGATATATTGTATCAAAATTTGAGGTCGATCCGAGCTATATCTGATTTTTGACTGTCCTTTGAAGTCAAGCCTACTATGCTGTCCTGAGGCAGCTTGCACATTGTCTAGTAAATCCATCATATCTTATTCTGTACAACTCAAAATTGAGTAAATTTAAGTTATAAATCTAGCTAAGACACAAATAAACAATTAAGTCTTATTTGAGACTCTCTAATTTTGTCATTAACTTGGATGAAATTCGAGCTCAAGTTATAGGTCACGTTCTGAACTCCTTTGTTCTAAGCCTAAATCATATCCTCTATGTTTGTTTCTTACCAATCTGGGATTTGGGATGTTACAATTCTATCCCCCTTAATTTAAGTTTCATCCCAAAACTTACTCATTCTATATACTTGATGTTCTTTAACTACTGTCTATTGCTTTCGCCACTCTTTCGCCTTATTCACTTGATTGCTCTCTGTCATCTTTCTATATTGTTTACGTATTGCCTTATTTTGATTGAGATTAACTATTTTAAGATTCAACATGTTTTACCTTTTGTATTCTGTTTTCTTCCCATATCTGTTCACTTGCTGTTTATTATTCTACAAGATTATCCAATAGACTATTATGTGGTTCAACATGCTTTGACTTTTGTCACGATTTCTCATTTGAAACATCACTATTACTCTCTTGTATTTCCTTCAACTTTGATTCAGGTTTGTTCTTTCTCATTCCTTCTTGTATGTTTTTCACTTTCTAATGTATTCATTTCTAAGCTTCCTTCTCTTTGCATTGTGGTTATTCTTTATTTACTTCTTACTGAATTTATATGTCCTATGTATATTCGTGCAGTGTGGTAGCATTCCTTAAGTATCAACTCATCTGACTTTCCTTGTGTTGTCATATATACATCTCAAATAATAGCTCATGGGTGATCAGTCCATGATACCATTATTCTCGAAGTACTATTTATTTCATTACGTGTCTCGCTCTATGTTGGTTACGGCCGATCCCAACATAAGGTGAGAACATCTTCTTCTTTTTTTTATTACATTTAAAACTCTTTCTTTCCTTTCTTTTTTGAATATGCTTCAATTCACTTTCTGTTTATTTTCATATATACTTTTTTTTTCATTTGTATATTATCACATATTTTTCTTACTTAGCTCCTCAAGGTAATGACAGTAGAATCAAAGTGGGATGAGACAATACCATATAGAACCAGCATGGCATGGGTGGCCCTCACCACCATTTCATTTCCATGGCACAGGTGGCCCTCACCACCTTTTTCATCAAACCAATGGCCCTCACCATTGGCCCCCAGTGGCCCTCACCACTGAGTATATATATCGGTGCCAGATAAATATCAAACCAGTGGCCCTCACCATTGAGTATAAATGTTAATGCCATATAAATACACTCATCCCAACTCTGATTCAATCTGAATTACCAAGGTAAGCATATCTTTCTAATATTTTATTCTCTTTCCTTCATTCATATCAATGCACCCATAGGCACAAAAATTCTCAAGTTGTCAGAACACATTACCAAACATTTCCAACATAAGTTTAAATAGTTCATTATATAAGGCACACATGATTTCAACCAGGTAAAGCATTAATCCTGGAGAATCTAACTAGTTTCGCTTCCTTTTCTTAGTTCTCAATTTTATTTTCTATGATTTGTTTTTTTTTCTTGCCGTACTATTATTCTTCACTCTTTCAATTTTAGACTCTTGTATTATGGTCGGTATTCTATTCGTTATTATTCTTTCGGTGCTTTTACTACTTACCTTTCATAATTGCCTTAACCTTTATTGCATATATTTCTCAATTTTTCGTGCATATAAATGAGTGTGAAGAACCCAAATCTATTAAAACGTAAAGAAGAACTCCAAACATAGACAACTGACCTGCAATCACGTCTAGCGCTTCTTGCGACATCTAAAGAATAGAGCAAAACGTATACAATCCCATCATACGTAACGACCCAGACCAACAACATTATCTTATCCTAGGTGGCATGTATAAAAAGATCCCATCATCAACTAATTACCCAGAACCGACTAAACCTTTGCTCTGATACCACTAATTGTAACACCCCTTCCCAACCTACATGTGTAAGTCGAGCAGAGGCGCCACACTATCCTAATGTTGCTACCAATTTACTTAGTCAAATTTTAGTTCTGATTTTTACAGAAATTTTGCCATAGTTCCGCCTAGAAATTTGGATCCCAAGTGTCGACAAAACTTATTTTTCTGATTTTTGAAAACATTTTACACAGACCAATATTGTGAATAAGAATACCATCAAATTTAATGCACTCCCAATGAATCCACCTTATACCCTCAACTACAAATCTGCAAGAAGAGTTCACACTTCTAATACAACATAAAGTAAAGGTTTATGATTATTACACACTACTAACATACAATTATAACATAGAAATTCTCTTTTATATTTATTCATATACATGCCACAACTAACTATCTCATAATGGAACTAAAAGTTCTACCCCTGAGATTTGCTGTGGTCTGGTCGTTGCTTCCCCAAGATTTATCTACTGCTCCGAACCTACGAGTCAAGGAAAACTTAACTCGCTGAGCGTTGTCGCTCAGTGGGTACTTTACCGATGAAAATATAGTAAAACATGAAAGCATTTGAAATAAAAGGAATTAATTAAATCATAAATCAACCAACATTAAACCAAAGAAAGTTATTGTCCATTCAGTGTAGATATACTTTCAACAATTATAAAAACCATAATTCAAACTCATATTGCAGTACGTAGTTTTAGAAAAATAGGACTTTGGCTCAGGCTCTACTGGTATATAGGGAACCATAGTGATAAGGCAGTGGGCCTCCCCACTGTAACATAGGTGGGCCTCCCCACCGATATCAAATCACAGGAATGGGCCTCCCCATCCTGGTTAACCAATGGGCCTCCCCATTGGCTTCAGTGGCCACCGATATCAGATCACAGGAATGGGCCTCCCCATCCTAGTTAACCAATGGGCCTCCCCATTGGCTTCAGTGGCCTCACCACTGAATAAAATATCATATCACAATAATGAGCAGTACTGCATGCGTTAGTATAGTGCACCATACCCTTATCTACCACTCCCACTATCCAGTAGAGCAAAAAGGTTAAAATGATTCAATTTAAGTCTCAACTTCATTTTAGAATGATTCAAGAAATCAATTTAAATTCTCACTGTGCTTTGCCATTTATGCCGCGCACCACTTTCTTTGGTCAAACCATTACTCTTTTTCACATATTTAACATCCACAATAAACACATCAAACATTTCAAAGTATTCCTCAAAAGATCACAAATTGACCAAATGAATAGTGTTGCGGCGAGAAAAATCGGCAACGCAAAATGGCATGACCAAATGAATAGTAAAATCTGGATTTTCGTCAAAATTTCAGTCCACTTCAGTCATGCATTTGACCAAGTAAATGATCTTATTTTTGGCTGAAATTTTACAGAAAACTTATTTCATATGTTAACTAATTGCATGTAAAATTTTATTGAAAAATTCATTCGTTTACTGCCCCAAACAATTGCCACAAAAATAGTCCAGAAGCTGTCACTTTGGGACCATTTCGGCCCAAACATTTGAAATGCATAGGATAGTTTATTTTTCTTTTGCAAATCAATATTAAGGCTTCTTTAATAGTAAAGTGAAGATTCAAACACTTCCTTTTGACGACTTTTGCATTTTTAACTCAAATCAAACTAATTAAAGTTATGAACATCAAAATTTCATAAACCAAAGTTTGTAAGAAAAATAGAATTTCTTTTATGGTAAAGCACCAAATCAAAAGTAATTATTCAAAGGTAAAGTACCAAACCTTGTTCTTTTAATTCCCCTCTGCTTTTCCTTCTTATCCTTCCTTAATATTTGTTTCTCCTTCAAGAAATTCAAGAATACAACCTTAAACATAAACCTTAGAAATTTAAAACAATAAGCTATCCTCCATTTCTTTTCAATCTAAATCCTAATCTAACCTCATTAAACCTTAGAAACCTTGATTCTTCCATTTAATTAAACAAGATCATCACTACTTAAATTTTTCCCAAATCCACCATAAGAACCTTAATTTCCAATCTTCCAATAGATATATAAATACTTAAAATTAATACTAGAATTGAATTCTACATACTTGAAAACCTTAAAACTCACCTTGAACTTGAATCAAATTTGACAAAAGTTGGAAATTCTTTGGTGCTTTTCTATGGAAGCCGTAGGTTTGAAGTGGGAGAGAGAGATTTTTCTCTTCTTGCCATGATATATATATATATAGGAGAAATGATGGCCACTTTTGGATGAATGAATGTTTTAAAGCCAAATGTCCACACTTTTCTCTCTCTTCTTTATTATAACTTTTAAATGGCAAATTTTCATTAGCCCAAATGTCTCCTCCTTTTATTTATTTAAAAACCCAAGCCCTTAACTTTCTTTTAATTATATTTTGGCCCCTCCACCATCTTGTGTTGAAATTTCTATGGTCTAAGGTGTGAAAAGACCAAAATACCCTCCGGCGATTAATCGATCATATCTTTTAAACTGTATAGTTCCACGAGTCAAACTACATATAGTTTTGATCCTCTCGACCTCTACTTTCTATTTATAAGGTCTATTTTAGGTTTCCAAGTCATTTGGAAAAATTACCAATAAACCCTCGACTTTTTATTAAATTCCCTTTAGGTCCTATTTTTGCTCGGGTTTTCTCCGGCTCCGTTTCTACTGACGATCGTTTCATATTTAACCCCTCGCCATTCTCTACGTACTCATGTTTTTATTTCCTACCTTAAATTCATGTATAACTTTAATTGATAATGACCAAAATGCCCCTAGTCAAAATGTCTTCGTTTTTCTTTAACGGGACATTTCCTGGAAAAACCATTACACGTCGTTGCAACCCGATTAATCTCTAGAATATTCTTCCGAGGTCGGATATGGGCACTATTAAGAACTTCCGACACTTAATTTTTAAGTTTACATAGTTGCCCCTAACTTTTGAGAAATTTCCACTTAGGTCCTTTTGATATCCCTTCTTGACCTTGCTGTCTTTCTTTATTAATATCTTTTTACTCACAACTCCAAATTAAGTAATTCTTATTCCTACTGAAACTAGACATCCGGGGATATATTGTATCAAAATTTGAGGTCGATCCGAGCTATATCTGATTTTTGAATGTCCTTTGAAGTCAAGTCTACTATGCTGTCCTGAGGCAGTTTGCACATTGTCTAGTAAATCCATCATATCTTATTCTGTACAACTCCAAATTGAGTAAATTTAAGTTATAAATCTAGCTAAGACACAAATAAACAATTAAGTCTTATTTGAGACTCTCTAATTTTGTCATTAACTTGGATGAAATTCGAGCTCAAGTTATAGGTCACGTTCTGAACTCCTTTGTTCTAAGCCTAAATCATATCCTCTATGTTTGTTTCTTACCAATCTGGAATTTGGGATGTTACAACTATTGTGTTTTTCAAATTTAAATTATTTGAATAAATTGCTTTCATCAAAATTTTTGTTGGTCTTTGTTCATTTTAGTGCTCAACCAATGAGGAATCTATCTTGATAATTCATGAATTGATAGATTTATGCACCACAACTTGAATGACTTTACTAGGTGAGGGAATTGCTCTATAGCATTGAGTTGTGTATGCTTACTTAGAGAGGGCTTCTGCATAATTACCATTGTCAAGGTCCTAGTCAGTCTTAGAACATGCTTTGACAAGCTTTCGAGGTGAAATTGAACTCTGCTTATTTAAGGGAGAGATGATCTAGGCATTGTTTGGTTAGCCAACAACTAGTATCCACCCAATTAAAAATCAATCCCTAGCTGTTCCTTTGAGCCTTCATAAAATTTTAGCTTTCTTTTCATTGGCATATAACCCCAATAACTTACCCTGAGCTGTTGTGATACTTTTAACAAGTCTTATGATCACTACGATGAAGAGGCAAGAAGATCAAAGAAAGCAATACCATGAAGATAGTTAAAGTTTCCAAGACCATAAGGGTAGTTGAAGTTTTGAAGACCATAAGGGTAGTTGAAGTTCACCTAATATCTCTAATCTATCAAGACAACATCAGATTAACAATTGATTTATCCCTGTTAAAGAAGATTTATGTCACTCCACTCATCCATTATTGGAAGCCCAAGCTAGTATAAATGAGACAACTCTTTTAGAGCTAGAACCAAGCAACAAAAAAAAAGAGAAAGAAGAGAAGAAGAAAAAAAGAAGAAAAGAGAAAAAGAAGAAAAAAAGTGAGACAAAAGAAAAGAAAAAGAAAATAAAAAAAGAGAAAAAAAAAGTAAAGAAAAAGAAAACCCGAAATGGTTCAAAAAGCCAACTGAGTTCTCTTTTACCTAAGACAACAAAAGGCTTCCTTTTCGTTTATAAGGACGATTTGACTTGAATTGGTCCAACCCAACCAAAGATTCGATCAAAACCAAAGGAAAAGGAGAAAGACCATTTAGTTCTTGAAAGTTCTATACTTGATAGTCCTATAAGAAAGAAGGACAAAATGATAAAAGAAAGGGAAGAGTAAGGAAAGAGAAAGAGAAGGGAAGAGTAAGAAAAATAAGAGGAAAGAAAAGGGAAAAGAAGAAAAGAAACGAATTTGGGTCTTAAACTTTTTGCAAGGGCATAAACTATCCTACTCAAGATCCAGATTAATGCCAAGAATTTGGAATTTAGCAAGATTACTCCAAGCTGCCGAAAATTCAAATAAGAAATTTGTAGTGTGAGGGTTTATCCATTGTGTCACACCAGCTCCAATCTCAAAATGGCCTTCATTTAAACCCATGTCCCTCATAGACCCCATTTCAAGCCTATCAAAGACCTGTTGATCTCTCTTGGTAGGTAGAGTCTATTAGTGGAGATAGTTTGGATAAGCATGCATATGAGATAGTCAATATTTAAACTCAAATGAGACCTTTGGCCAAGTAATGTGTATGTGCCTATCTGAAGTGCAACAATTCTAGCTTAAATAGAAATAATTCCCGAGTTTAGTACGGTAACTAGGGTTGTCATATTATATATATATTAATTTGGAAAATCAAGTCCTGAGGTACATTGACATTAATTTGGCAAAGCCAACATGTAATATCCCAAAATGTGCCCTAGAAATTTTAATACAATTGTTGTTTTATTTGGATCAAGTGTATTTGTGTTTAATTTGAAAAGAGAAAATAAATGAAGAGAGTGTATATGTTGTGTATATGAAAATATATACAACATATACACAAGTCAATGAGAAAGTCAAAGGAATAGATTAATTATTGTTAATTGTGTTTAAGGGATTATTTAATTATAAGTGGGATTAGAGTTAGTGGAGTGGAAGAAGATATTTGTATTATTTTATATTAAATGCTTGGAGGAGAGGATTTTAAGGAAAAGAGGATTTGACTTTGTTTATTTGGTTTGTTTTCTTTTCTTCTTCCTTCGTGGCTCCCTATCTTTCCTTTCCATCTCTTTTCTTTTCTGTTGTTGTCCGGCCATCAAGAAGCAAGAGAGCAAGAGGGAGATTTGCTTTTCCAAGTTCAAGATTGAAGAGAGTTTTCAAGAGATCAAGTTGGAGGTTTGAGAGTTCTTCATCATTGGTAAGTCTTTTCCACTTGATTCTTTGATTTATTTGGGTTTGTGAGTTGGAGTTGTGATGGATATATGTTTGGTTAGATTGTGTGGTGTTTAAGAGTATTTGGTTTAAGTGGTTTTGGATTTTGGGGTTGGATTGAAGAAAAGAGTAAGTTGGTTGGTATAGATTGAGTTGTGGTTATGTTTAGAGTTTTTGACGATGTTTGTGATTTGTGTTTGATGTGTGTTTTGGCTTGTTTTGGTGTTGTTGCAAGTTTGAGATGATTTTTGGGTGTGTGTAATGAAGTTTGTTTGAAGTGGATGTGGGTGGATAGGAGTGAGTTGTTGGTTGTGGTGTTGTTTTGGCCGGAGTTTGGGTTTTTGGCCTGACACACCCGGGAGCACGTCCAGAGTTTTAGGCGTGTCAATTGTGTTGGAGGCAGTAGGTTTGACACGACCAGTAACACGCCCGTGTTATTGAGCATGTCATAGCTACTGTGAGATTGGAGAGTTTACACGACCATGAGCACGCTCACGTTGTTGGACGTGTTGATATTTTTAAGAGAGGTAGAATGTATTACACACCAGTGACACGCCCGTGGTTCTGAGCGTGTAAAAGCTTCTGTGTTGTGGAGTTAGGGCACGGTCAGGGACACGCCCGTGTGGTTGAGCGTGTCATGTTTAGAGTTTGTCCTAGTTAACTCTTAACTTGATTATCTCATATGTATCCCTAAGCAAGTGTATGTTATTATTTTTGGATTAGGTCTAGAAGAAAGGGATTTGTCATTGATCTAAGAAATAAAAGGATCTTGGAAAAGGAAAGTGTTTAGAGTTGTGTGAATTGTTATTGAGGTAAGTACAAATATTGCATTATTACATTGCTAATTCATATGAATATTATACTTTATTATGTATTATCAATTATGTTACATGAATAATGTGAAAGATATGATGATGCAAATGATTATGTATTTGTAATGTGGATTGAGATGTGATGGAATGTATAGCCATTGTGATTGGCTATAATGACTTTAATGAGGCATGTTTGCCTAATTGATAATGAGAATTGAAAATGGAATTGATGATGAGATAATAAATGAATTGTGTGTCTAATGTGTTATTCTATTTTCAGAGTTTTGTTGTTGGTGGCATGCCTTCTATTAGTAACAATCTCTTGAAGTTAGGTTGGGCTTGATCCTTGAAGCCAAGTTGGGTAGAAGTTTAACATGTTTTACTCCCCTTGAAGCTTGGTTGGGTCTAGTCCTTGAAGCCTAATTGGGATGTTACAACCCTTGAAGCTAGGTTGGGTTGGTTCTTGAAGCCAAGTTGGGTTGATACTTAGCATGCTTTGTTCCCCTTGAAGCTTGGTTGAACCTAATCCTTGAAGCCTAGTTGGGATAATGATAATGATAAATGTGATAACAAAACCAAAGCATTAACTCTGAAAATTGAATGGCATATTAGTGTATTTTGGGCCCATGCTTGTCTTTGTTTAAATATGATTATCTTTCCATCTATGAAGCTGTATTGATTATTAAAATATATGATATTGCATTGCATTAAAGCATAATGCTAGCATACTTTGTACTACTAAGCCGTTGGCTTAGCGCGATAGTGTTAATCACGCAGGTGACAGAGTTGAACCCGAGAGTTCCTCGAGACCGAGTGAGAGTAGACATTGAAGAATTTATTTTGGGACTTAAAGATCATAGAAGAGCTGCCAATCATGTATAACTCCTTTATATTTTGTAAAGTATTGATTTTAATGCAAATATATGTATAATTGTAAATATAGTTTTAAGAGTATTCATATATGTAAATATTTTATAAATTCCGCTGCGTATTAAGTAAATGTATATATATATCTATTTTGTTTTATATTATAACTTAATTACTTATTTTCTATAATGTATAATGAGAAAAATTATGGTATCATTGTAAAATGATTTAAATATTAAGGAAAACCGTAGCATCCCTATGTTCAGTGCACGAATATTACATTGTGGTGTTTGTAGTGTGCGTGTACCGGATGTAAGGGTGTTACACAACATTTGTTTTCAAAATCAAAATTCAAAATTAAAAAAAAAAAGAGTGTTTTTTCATACAAAGCCTTCGAGCTAAGGGAAGTCTGTTGAAATGATTATTGGTAAGGTCTTGAAGAAGCTATCAACCGACATGCTGAAACATAGTTGGAAATGGATGCATCCCTGACTCTGCTGCTTAGGGTCTCCACCACTCATGTTTTCAACATCTTGAAGATGAAAGCCACAAATGCAAAAGCTTTCAAGCATTCCCATGCAAGACTTGAATAAGCGTGGACCATTAGAACTCTCAAAAGAATGAAGATGTAAAAGACAAAAGACTAATCCAGTTAAAAGAGCTGAAGCCAGGGTAAAGACCCGACCTCTAATGGATAAAGACCCATGTTTCAAGGGTAAAGACCCAATCTCAAAGGATGAAGATCCATTTGCAAGGGTGAAGACCCGATCTCAAAGGATGAAGATCCATTTTTTTCAAGGATGAAAACCCGATGTCAAAAGATGAAGATTCATTTTCAAGGATGAAGACCCGATCTCAAAGGATGAAGATCCATTTTGAGGGTGAAAAACCACAATGCATAGAATAACCGGAGCAGTCAGATTTCTCAAATGATAAGAGGTTAGTCAAACTCAATCTCGGGTCCAAGTACCCAAATCAATTCAAGCAAGGGTCTAAGTACCCAATCTCGGGTCCAAGCACCCATTCTCGGGTCCAAGTACCCAAATCAATTCAAACTCGGATCCAAGTACCCAATCTTTGGTCCAAGTACCCAATCTCGAGCCCAAGTACCCAATTTCAGGTCCAAGTACCCAAATCAAATCTAATCTCGGGTCCAAGTACCCAAATCAAATCAATCTCGGGTCTAAGTACCCAATCCTGGGTCCAAGTACCCAAATTTCATCCAATCTTGGGTCCAAGTACCCAAATCGAATTCAACCCAATCCCGGGTCTAAGTACCCAAAATCAATTCAATCTCGGGTCCAAGTACCCAATCTCGGGTCCAAGTACCCAATCTTGGGTCCAAGTACTCAATCTTGGGTCTAAGTACCCAAATCAAATCAATCTCAGGTCCAAGTACCCGATCTCAGGTCCAAGTACCCAATCTCGGGTCCGAGTACTCAATCTTTGGTCCAAGTACCCAAATCAAATCAATTTCGGGTCCAAGTAACTGATCTCGGGTCCAAGTGCCCAATCTCGAGTCCAAGTACCCAAATCAAATTCAATCTTGGGTCCAAGTACCCAAAATCAATTGAATTTCGGGTCCAAGTGGGTCCAAGTACCCAATTTCGGGTCCAAGTACCCAAATTCAATCAATCTCGGGTCCAAGTACCCGATTTCGGGTCTAAGTACCCAATCTCGGGTCCAAGTACCCAAAACAAATTTAATTCGCCATCTCAAAAATTAAGTCTTATTGCTTTTCATTCTGTTTCACTAAGGTTTCAGATCATTCAAGCAGGGGGCAAACTGTAGACCCTTAATTTTTGACCCAATCCGGTCTAATATATTTTATTTAGTCTAAAATGATTTTTGTTGTCTAATTGGTCCAAAATAATTTTTATTAAATAATTTTTGCTTTAGTATCTAATTTTTATTAATATAAAATAGAAATAAACAAATAAAGTCAAAAAATAAAAATAAAAATTGGAGTCGGAAAAATCGGCGACAAAAAAATCGTTGCGCAGGCCCGTGGGCACGGGCCCGCAAAATCACTGTGCTATTTCGCACGCAGAAATTATCTGCCTGCGAAATAGCTTACGGGCCCGCTCCGTGCACGCTGCCGCAGCCAGCTGAGGCAGATTTTTTCCCCAGCGCAGTTTTTTCGCAACAGTTTTTTTTCGGCAACGCAATTTTTCCGACGTAAATTTTTCGAAACCTAATCCAATTAGGTTTTGGTTTCTTTTTTTTATTAATATTACTTACCTTAACTAATTAGGAATAAACAACCTCAAACCACTATAAATAAGGACCAAAGGCAATTAATTTAGGGGAGGCAAAAAATCCAAGAGTAGTTTGGAAAATTTGAAACCAAATCAAGGAAGGAAAAGAAGAAATTCAATTCAACTCTTTTCTGGAACAGTAGCAGCACGATTTAGAGGATTCAAAGGCAAAAAAGGCTTCTCTTTGGAGCTAGTTCATCAAAGAAGAATTGTTTTTGGAGAAATCATCAAAAGAAGGTATGTGTTAATTAATTTTCTTTAATTGTTTTTCTACACAGTAGCAAATTTATGAAATCAAAATTAAAAACCTTTGAACTTTAATTTAGTTTTTCTAAAGCCAAAAAAACCTTATTTCATTAGTTTATCTTCCAAAAGGCTTAAAATTGTTATTTTTTTTTCTTCTTAAAAATCTTAAAACTCTAATTGAACGTATTTTTCAACAAAACTATGATGTAAATTCTGCTTCTTTTAAAATTTTATAGGTTCTATTTCATTCAAAAAGCCTTAAAAAGTTCTTTTCTACTTATAAAAACTTTAATTTATTTGTTTAAATTCATAAAATTCCATAAAATATCAAATTGATTTCCAAATTCCTAAAAATTATTCACCACCCATGACCCTACTTCCAAAATATCAAATCCAAATTCAACTTCCAAAATTCAAAATAATGAACACTAACACTTTTAAAACCTTAAAACCCTAATTTTTATGAACCCTAATCCTCTTAAAACATTAAAAAACATAAAAACCTAAAAACCTAAATTTTTCACAGTAGCTTAGGAACCCAATAACCAAAAGTCAAAAATTAAAGTATTTTAAAGTATTTAAAATCCTAGTTTCATGATATCATCATTCAAACCTTAATTTTGTTAATCAAAGAGTCTTACCAACCCTTTAAAACATAAAACCCTAATTTATTTTAATTCCATAAAAAGTCACAGTAGCCATAATTGGACTTTTATTTGCTTTATTCAATTCCATACTTGATTATGCTTTGATTTATTTCTTATGCTTTAATTTATTTAATTTCAATACTTGATTTATTTAATTTATCATGGCTGGATGTTTATTTTATATTTTGATTAATAGCTTTGATGAATGATTTATTTATGATGAATGATTATTTACTTTTATCAATTAATTTAGATTTCCAAAAGTTGTAAGAGGTATGTTTCCACTTGGTGGGTACCTCATTAGTTAAAAATCATATAATTTAATTTGTTTTCTATTTTAGAACCTATGTAAAGGGCATGTTTCTACCTTTTGGTGGGTGTCCTATATAGGCATGTGATGTAAGGACATGTTTCCATCCTGGGATGGGTGTCCATTTATTTGCTTTGTTTGGACATTGCTTTGATTTTAATATATTGATGCTTTCTTTTAATTATTGTGTGCAATATGGATAATGTTGTTATATTTAAGAATTTTATAATATTAAGACTTGTAAAGGAGGCCGGTTCCAATGAACCGGGCGTTGTGGGGGTGATGGGACATTTCTCACCTTCCCCACACGTACCCAACTTTTTGAACCCATTAAGGGGTTGGGGATTCCTTTGAAATCGAGTCATCCACCCCTTTCTTTTTCCCGGCCCATCCGGGTGGCGACTCCATTTTCTCCGGACTTAGATCTGTGTTCTCTAAGGCCCTGAGCCTAAACAGTGCCGAAGTCCCAAGAACCATTCCATCGGGAGTGGGGGCGAAAATCCCCGCTCACAGATTTCTAAATTTTCAAAACCCTAAATTGAGTTCTGTTTCTTTCCAAAAGCCCTAAAAACTTCTCTTTTGCTTTTATAAACTTTAAATCATTTTGTTTATTTTCATAAAACTTCATAAAATTATCAATTGATTTTCAAATCCTAAAAAAACCTAATGCATTCCCCGAAACCCTAAACCAAAAATCCTAAAAAACCCTAATTCAACTCCAAAAACCAAAACAATGAACCCTAACCCCCCTTAAAACCTTAAACCTTAATTTTTTCTAAACCCTAATACTTTAAAACTTTAAAAACCATATAAACATAAATGTTATAATTTTACACAGTAAGCTTCAAACCATAATTCAATGAATAACCATAAACCATAAATCTAAGTATTTTAAAGTGTCCAAACCCTAGTTTCATGATTTCACCATTCAAACACTAATTTGGTTAATCAAAGAACTTCATCAACCTTTTAAAACATAAAACCTTAATCTATTTTAATTCCTTTAAAAACTCACAGTAGCCTAATTCCACAAATTTCAAAACCCTAAACACATGAAATAAAGAACCCAAAATGGAAACAGTAGCCATAATTTAGATTTTTATTTGCCTTATTCAATTCTATATTTGATTATGCTTGATTTATTTTATATGCTTTAATTGATTTAAGTTCAATGCTTGGTTTATTTAATTTATCATGGATGGATGTTTACTTTCTATTGACGTTTAATACCTTTGATGAATGATTTATTTATGATGAATGGTTATTTACTTTTATCGATTTATTTAGACTTCCAAATGTTGTAAGAGGTATGTTTCCACTTGGTGGGTACCTCATTAGTTAAATATCACGTAATTTAAATCGCTTTTATATTTTATAACATATACAAGTCAACATTTATTTAAGGTCAAAGGAGATATTTTGGTTATTTTTAAAATAGAAATTTAATTAAGTAGATGATGATATTTATGAATATTATATTATTATAATTGCTTGGTGGAGATTAATTGGAGAATTGTGTGGTTTAAGAGTTGAGAGTTGTTTGACTTTTTCATTATCTTCTTCTTTCTTTCTTCAAGAGCCGGCCACCATTAACAACCAAGGAAGAGAGGGTTTTGTGATTTCCTAACTCAAGATTGAAGGGTGTTTCAAGTGATCAAGTTGGAATTCTAAGGGTTTGCATCACTTTTGGTAAGTTTCCAACTTGTTTCCTTGGTTTTCTTTTGAATTTGTGTATTGAGCTTGGTGTATGGTTAATTTTGATGTGTTTGAGATTGTGTTGTCTATTTGACTTTGATTTTGGGGTTGGTTTAGAGGAAAGGTTAAGTTTGGTGAAGGAAAGCAAGAGTTGTGATTTGTGTAGAGGTTGAGTTATGATTGTGATGATGATTTGTGTTTGATGCTTGTTTTGAGTTGTTTTGGTGTTTATGCAAGTCTAGTATGGTTTATTGATGGTTTTGGGTAAGATTGTTTGGAGTGGAAAAAGGTTAAGTATGATTTTTGTTGGAAGTGGTGTTGTTGGTGTCGGAATCAGGATTTTTGGCCTGACACGCCCATGAGCACAACCAAGTCTTTGGGCATGTCAATGGTTCTATTTTCTGGATAGGCGACACGACCAGTGACATGCCCATGTCACTGAGCGTGTCACAACTTCTGTGTTGGAGTAGTATTGACATGTCCAGTGACACGCCCATGTCATTGAGCGTGTCATAGCTACTATGATGTTGGTGGATTGACACGTCCAGTGACATGCCTATGTCACTGAGCGTGTCATAGCTACTGTGTTGTGGGAGGATTGACATGACTAGTGACACGCCCATGTCACTGAGCGTGTCAAAGCTTCTGTGTTGTGAGTTTAGGGCATGATAAGGGACACACCCATGTCATTGAGCGTGTCATATGTAGAGTTTGCCCTAGTTGGTTCTTATCATTATTATCTCATGTGTATCTCTTAGTGAGTGTGTATAATCACTTTTGGATTAGGTTTTGAAGAGATTGAGTTGCCCTAATCCAATTGTTGAAGGATTCTTGGAAGATGAACTGGTTAGATTGGTGTGAGTTGCTCTTGAGGTAAGTACAAACCTTACATGGTTGCATACATTTACATGACTTTGGGACTTAACACATTTGGTTATGAATGTGTTAAGTAATCTATCACTTTGTTGATACATTTGATCAATGCTATGATTCGCATAATGTGAAAGATATAATGATCATTTCAATGTATGTACAATGCAATTGGTTATGTATACCCTAATGATGAGATGTGAAGCCATTGATGTTGGCTATAATGATGTAAATGATATATTGAGGCATGGTTGCCTAGATGATTATGAGAAAATGAGAATGGAATTAATAATGAAATAATAAAAGAATTGTGTGCGTAGTATGTTATTCCATTTTCAGAGTTTTATTATTGGTGGCATGCCTAAAAGTAACACTCCCTTGAAGCTGGGTTGGGCTTGGTCCTTGAAGCCAAGTTGGGTTGATGCTTAGCTCCCCTTGAAGCTTGGTTGGGCCTAATCCTTGAAGCCTAGTTGGGATGTTACATATGAGATGTTTCTCATTGTGATAATGATTTGCCTACGGGCTTGATAAATGTCATTAATGAACCAAAATATTAACTCTGGAATTTGAATGACATATTAGTTTCTTTTACGCCCATGCTTTTCTTTGCTTAAATATGAATTATGAATGATGAAACATTTGAATAATATAATGTAATGTTATGAAATATGATATCCTTGTGTATTGTTTATAATGTTTGAATGTATGACATTGGCATTACATTAAAGCATATTGTAATCATAGTTAGTATCACTAAGCCTATGGCTTAGTGTGATTGTGGTTCATCATGCAGGTGACAGGATAGATCCGGTTGAATCGGAGAGTTCAGCTAGACCAAGTTGAGTCTAGGCTTGTAATCCCTTATGAAGAGTTGATTTTTGGACTTCAAGATCAGAGACAAACTGCCAAACATGTATAAACTTTATATTTTTAAATATTGATTTTGATGTATATATATGTATGTATATGCCGCTACATTTTTTGCTGCTTAATAAACAAATGTTTTATCTATTATGTTTTATAATATAACTTAAATGTTTTAAGTTTTCTCATATTATTACTAAAAGGAAAGATTGGTTTGTTTAATATAAACCGTGACACTCCTGTATCCGATATACGTATATTACAGATGTGGTTGTATGTATTGTACGTATATGGGTTATAAGGGTGTTACAACTATTTTGGTGCAGAGCCTAGGTTTGAGATTCTCAACCTAGGTGAATTGTAAGAAAAAGAAAATTTTTGATTTTATAATATGGTTTTTGAATAAGATACATGCTTTGGCACTGGGAGTTTATGATCTTTGATGAGGTATATTCTGTTGTGTTCACCGATATAGGTAGTGATGGCGTCTCAGACACGTCAGTCCATAGAAGGTAGTGCTGAGAGTGTAGCTCCCGAGAAGGGTAGAGATGGAGCTAGGGTTGAGAGAGCTGGAGAGGCACCTACTCTTGGGCTAGAGAGATCAGCTGCTGGTGAGATTTCGCCGGTTTGGTTACGGCATGTGGTAGAATTGTTGAGGCAAGCTCTGGTGCAGCAGCCGCCACCGCAAGCACAGCCACAAGTACTGGTGAGGCATTGTGATAAATTGAGAAAGTTTAGGGCTGAGGATTTCTTTGGTACCACAGATCATGTAGTAGCTAAGCAATGGTTGGATAGAGTGCAGAGGGTATTCATTCAGCTGCAGGCTACTCCTGAAGAGAAATTTGATTATGCTAGATCCCTTATGCAAAGAGATGCTTATGATTGGTGGAAGACGGTTCCACATGCCATGGATGATCCACCGACCCTAACTTATGGTGATTTTCTACGGGAGTTTGAGCAGAAATATACTCTGAGGGAGTATAAAGATGCTAAGAAGATGGAGTTTTTAAATATGAGGCAAGATAACCGGACAGTGACAGAGTATGAGATAGAGTTCATCCGGTTGAGTCATTATGCAGGTGGGATTATTTCAGATGAGATAGACCGGTGCAGGAGATTTAAGGAGGGATTGAGGCCCTCTATTATGTGTATTATTGATGTTTCCAAGTACCAAGATTTTTCTCAGTTGGTTGCAGCAGCTAGAAGTGTTGAAAGAGCATAGGTATTGCAGCAGCTGCTACTGAGGAAGAGACTAGAGTTAGGAGACCTCAGTTTGAGGCAGGGTCTTCATCTATGAAGAGAGGTAGAGGAAGTTTTTTTCTGAGAGTCAGTAGGAGCTAAAGGAAGCCTGGTAGGTCAGTACAGTATCGGAGGAAGAGATTGAGGCCTACAGTTTCTGTACCTAGTGCTCCGACTCCAGTGGTTCATAGATCTATTTTACCTACATGTGTTAATTGTGGTAGGGCACATGGGGGTGCTTGCTGGAAGATGAGTGGACCATAAGTATGTTTTAGATGTGGGTCACCAAATCATTTCATCAAAGATTGCCCTGAGCTAATGGAAGATAAACCGACTGATACCGCAGCTTCTCAACCTAGTGTCAGCAGAGGAGGTCGAGGGGGCAGAGGTTTTAGTAGAGGAGGTCGACCCAAGATTAGTCAAAGAGGAGGCTCTACATCCAGGGGCAGCAGGCCAAATGAGGCTGGGCCATCTCAGTGAGTATATGTGATGCAGAGGCAGCCAGATGCTTCAGCAGTTATTGTGGGTACATTCTCTTTATTTGGCATTTCAGTTCTTGCTTTGATTGATCCAGGATCTACTCATTCATACATAAGTGCATCTATCTTGCCTGTGTCTGAATTGCATTCAGTGTCCCTAGGATTTGATGTGTTGGTGACAAATCCTTTAGGGCATAGTGTGGTAGTTAGCAAGGTGCACCGAGATAGTTCAGTTGTGATGCAGGATGAGGAGTTCTTGGGTGATTTGATTGAAATGCCTTTTAAGGAGTATGATCTGATTTTAGGTATGGATTGGTTGTTTAAGCATGGAACTGCGGTAGACTGTCAAAAGAACTATGTTACCCTGAGAACCAGTGAAGGTAGAAGTGTGATGGTATCTAGTAAGCAGAGACATATTGCATCCTTGTTTGTTTCAGCTGTTGCAGCTAGAAAGTTGATTCGAAAAGGATGTGAGGCTTATCTTGTTCATGTTATAGATACTAGAGTAGTGGGTTCTCAACTTGATAGTATACCCATAGTTGCTGAATTCCCAGATGTGTTTCCCGAGGAATTGCCAGGGTTACCCCCTGAGAGAAAGGTTGAGTTTGGTATCGAGTTGTTGCCTGGTACCACTCCCATCTCTATTACTCCCTATCAAATGGCACCTGCTGAGTTGAGAGAGTTGAAGGTGCAGTTGCAGGAGTTATTGGATAAAGGGTTTGTTCACCCTAGTGTGTCTCCGTGAGGAGCGCCTGTTTTGTTTGTGAAGAAGAAGGATGGTACTTTGAGACTGTGCATCGATTATAGGCAGTTAAATAAGGTGACTATCAAGAATAAGTATCCTTTGCCTAGGATAGATGATCTCTTTGATCAATTGAAAGGAGCATCAGTGTTTTCCAAGATTGATCTAAGATCAGGGTACCATCAGTTGAGAGTCAGAGTTGAAGATGTATCTAAGACAGCTTTTCGCACAAGGTATGGGCATTATGAGTTTTTGGTGATGCCTTTTGGGTTGACGAATGCACCAACAACTTTTATGGATTTTATGAATAGGGTGTTTAGACCATATCTATATTAGTTTGTGGTGGTCTTTATTGATGATATTTTGGTGTATTCGCATAATAAGGAGGATCATGATAAACACTTGCGGATTGTATTACAGAATTTGAGAGAGAAATAGTTGTATGCTAAGCTGTCGAAGTGTGAGTTTTGGCTTAATCAAGTAACTTTTCTGGGTCATGTGGTTTTAGCAGATGGTATAAGAGTTGATCTGAGTAAAGTTGAGGCCATTTTGAATTGGAGTCCACCGAAGTCAGTGACTGAAGTTAGAAGTTTTTTGGGTTTGGCAGGCTATTATCGACAGTTTGTGAAGGGTTTTTCTTTGATAGCTACTCCACTCACCAGATTACTTCGAAAGGGAGTTAGATTTGTGTGGACAAATCAGTGTCAAGCTAGCTTTGAGCAGTTGAAGGAGATGTTGACTCAAGCTCCTGTTCTTACCTTGCCTGTGGAAGATAAACCATATGTGATTTACAGTGATGCTTCACATAGTGATTTAGGATGTGTTTTAATGCAAGAGGGTAGAGTCATAACTTATGCTTCTCGGTAATTGAAGCCGCATGAGCTCAATTATCCGATGCTTGATTTGGTGTTAGCAGCCATAGTTTTTGCTTTGAAGATTTGGCAACATTATTTTTATGGGGAGAAGTGTTTTATCTATACAGATCACAAGAGTTTGAAATATTTGGGGGTTCAAAGAGAGTTGAATCTTCGGCAGAGACGGTGGTTGGAGTTGATTAAAGACTATGACTATTTGATTGATTATCATCCTGGTAAGGCGAATGTTATAGCAGATGCCTTGAGTCAGAAGTCTTTGGCAGGTTTGACTGCTTATACGCTCTCGTTGCTTGTTGAATTGAGAGCGCTGCATGCTAGTTTTGAGCCTTGTGATGATGGTGCTTTGTTAGCTCATTTGAAATTGAGACCGGTGTTGTTGGATCAGATTAAAGAGGCTCAATTGGCATATGAGAAAATTCAGAAAGTTGTGTCGGATTGTCAAAAGGGGGAGAGCCGAGATTTTCTTGTGAGAGATGACGGCAGTCTTTGGTACAAGGATAGATTGTGTGTTCCTAATGATGCTGAATTAAGAAAGATAATTTTAGAGGAAGCACATCAGTCGGCTTTTGCTATGCACCCTGGGAGTACCAAGATGTATCATGATTTGAAGTAACATTATTGGTGGTCAGGTATGAAGAGGGACATAGCGGAGTTTGTATCTAAATGTCTCACTTGTCAGAGAGTGAAGGTCGAGCACCAAGTTCCTACAGGGATGCTCCAACCTTTATCAGTGCCTGAATGGAAATGGGAGCGAGTGACAATGGATTTTGTGACTGGTTTGCCGTTAACTCAAAAGAATCATGATGCCATCTGGGTGATTGTTGATCGGTTGATGAAAATACCTCATTTTCTTCCAGTCTGAATGGACTATTCTCTGGACAAGTTAGTTGAGTTGTATATTTGTGAGATTGTAAGATTGCATGGAGTCCTAATTTCTTTGGTGTCTGATCGAGATCCCCGATTCACTTCAAGGTTTTGGAAGAGTTTGCATAATGCTTTGGGTTCTTGATTGCATTTTAGCACTACTTTTCATCCTCAGACAGATGGGCAGTCAGAAAGAGTGATACAAATTTTGGAGGATATGTTGAGAAGCTGTGTCACTGATTTCTCTAAAAGTTGGGACAGATTTTTGCCATTGATGGAATTTGCTTATAATAATAGTAATTAGTCCGGTATTAGAATGGCACCTTATGAGGCATTATATGGTAGAAGATGCAGGATGCCTCTATGTTGGGATGAAGTTGGAGAAGGTAAGTTGGTTGGTCCCGATTTGATTAAAAAAACAGAAGAGAAAGTGAAGATAATTCGAGATCGGTTGAAAGCAGCTTCAGATCGGCAGAAATCATACTCAGATTTGAAGAGGAGAGACATAGAGTTTTGTGTTGGAGATAAAGTATTTTTGAAAGTGTCTCCTTGGAAGAGAGTTTTAAGATTTGGTCGTAAAGGAAAGCTGAGTCCTCATTTTATTAGACCTTATGAGGTATTGGATAGAGTTGAACCAGTTGCTTATAGACTTGCTTTGCTGCCTGAATTGGATAGAATCCATAATGTCTTTCATGTTTCTATGCTTCGGAGGTACAGATCAGACCCATCTCATGTTTTGTCGATTGAATCTATTGAGGTGAGTCCGGATCTGACTTATGAGGAAGAACCAGTGGCTATTTTGGCACATGAAGTAAAAGAGTTGAGAAATAAGAAAGTGCCACTTGTGAAGGTTCTTTGGAAGAATCATGTTAAGGAAGAGGCAAATTGGGAGAGTGAGCAAGTGATGTGAGACTAGTATCCTCAGTTGTTTCAGACTTGAGATTAGGTAATTTTGAGGACAAAATTTATTTATAGAGGAGAAGAATTGTAATATCCCAAACTATACCCTAAAATTTTTGGAATGATTATTGTTGAAATTGGATTAAATGATATAAGGTATATTTAAGTTTAAGTGGTAAGAGAGAAAAAGAGAAGTGTGTATATGATATATATATATAGACATATATAAAATATACAAGCTAACATTTATTTAAGGTCAGAGGAGATATTTTGGTTATTTTTAAAATAGAAATTTAATTAAGTTGATGATGATATTTATGAATATTATATTATTATAATTGCTTGGTGGAGATTAATTGGAGAATTGTGTGGCTTAAGAGTTAAGAGTTGTTTGACTTTTCCATTATCTTCTTCTTTCTTTCTTCAAGAGCTGGCCACCATTATCAACCAAGGAAGAGAGGGTTTTGTGATTTTCTAACTCAAGATTGAAGGGTTTTTCAAGTGATCAAGTTGGAATTCTAAGGGTTTTCATCACTTTTGGTAAGTTTCCAACTTGTTTCCTTGGTTTTCTATTGAATTTGTGTATTGAGCTTGGTGTATGGTTAATTTTGATGTGTTTGAGATTGTGTTGTATATTTGACTTTGATTTTGGGGTTGGTTTGGAGGAAAGGTTAAGTTTGGTGAAGGAAAGCAAGAGTTGTGATTTGTGTAGGGGTTGAGTTATGATTGTGATGATGATTTGTGTTTGATGCCTGTTTTGAGTTGTTTTGGTGTTTATGCAAGTCTAGTATGGTTTATTGATGGTTTTGGGTAAGATTGTTTGGAGTGAAAAAGGGTTAAGTATGATGTTTGTTGGATGTGGTGCTGTTGGTGTCGGAATCAGGATTTTTGGCCTGACATACCCATGAACACGGCTAAGTCTTTAGGCGTATTAATGATTCTATTTTCTGGATGGGTGACATGACCAGTGACACGCCCATGTCACTGAGCATGTCACAACTTCTGTGTTGGAGTAGTATTGACACGTCCAGTGACACGCCCATGTCACTGAGCGTGTCATAGCTACTATGTTATGGGAGGATTGACATGGCCAGTGACACGCCCATATCACTGAGCATGTCAAAACTTCCATGATGTGAGTTTAGGGCACAATCATGGACACGGCCGTGTTGTTGAGCATGTCATATGTAGAGTTTGCCCTAGTTGGTTCTTATCATTATTATCTCATGTGTATCTCTAAGTGAGTGTGTATAATCACTTTCGGATTAGGTTTTAAAGAGATTGAGTTGCCCTAATCCAAGTGTTGAAGGATTCATGGAAGAGGAAGTGGTTAGATTGGGGTGAGTTGCTCTTGAGGTAAGTACAAACCTTACATGGTTGCATACATTTACATGACTTTGGGACTTAACACATTTGGTTGTGAATGTGTTAAGTAATCTATTACTTTGTTGATACATTTGATTAATGCTATGATTTGCATAATGTGAAAGATATAATGATCATTCAAATGTATGTACAATGCAATTGGTTATGTATACCCTAATGATGAGATGTGAAGCTATTGATGTTGGCTATAATGATATAAATGAAATATTGTGGCATGGTTGCCTAGATGATTATGAGAAAATGAGAATGGAATTGATAATGAAATAATAAAAGAATTGTGTGCCTAGTATGTTATTCAATTTTTAGAGTTTTGTTATTGGTGGCATGCCTAAAACTAACACTCCCTTGAAGCTGGGTTGGGCTTGGTCCTTGAAGCCAAGTTGGGTTGATGCTTAGCTCCCCTTGAAGCTTGGTTAGGCCTAGTCCTTGAAGCCTAGTTGGGATGTTACATATGAGATGTTTCTCATTGTGATAATGATTCGTCTATGGGCTTGATAAATGTGATTAATGAACCAAAACATTAACTCTGGAATTTGAATGACATATTAGTTTCTTTTGGGCCCATGCTTGTCTTTACTTAAATATGAATTATGAATGATGAAACATTTGAATAATATAATGTAATGTTATGAAATATGATATCCTTGTGTATTGTTTATAATGTTTGAATGTATGACATTGGCATTACATTAAAGCATATTGTCATCATAGTTTGTATCACTAAGCCTATGGCTTAGCGCGATTGTGGTTCATCGCGCAGGTGACAGGATAGATCCGGTTGAACAGGAGAGTTCAGCTAGACCAAGTCGAGTCTAGGCTTGTAATCCCTTATGAAGAGTTTATTTTTGGACTTCAAGATCAGAGACGAACTGCCAAACATGTATAAACTTTATATTTTGTAAATATTGATTTTGATGTATATATATGTATGTATATGCCGCTACATTTTTCGCTGCTTAATAAACAAATGTTTTATCTATTATGTTTTATAATATAACTTAAATGTTTTAAGTTTTCTCATATTACTGCTAAAAGGAAAGATTGGTTTGTTTAATATAAACTGTGACACTCCTGTATCCGATGTACGTATTTTACAGATGTGGTTGTATGTAGTGTGCGTATATGAGTTATAGGAGTGTTACAGATTTATCCCTATTAAAAGAGATTTATGTCGCTCCACTCATCCATTATTAGAAACCCATGTTGGTACAAACAAGACAACTCTTTTAGAGCTAGAACAAAAAAAAGAAAAAAAAAAGAAAAGAAGAAAGAAAAAGAAAAGGAAAAAAGGACAAAAGAAAAAAAAGGAAAAAAGAAGAGAAAAAAAAAAGAAAGATAAAACCTAAAAAGGCGGTTCAAAAAGCCAACTAAGTTCTCTTTTACCTAAAGCAGCAAAAGGATTCCATTTAGTTTATAAGGACAGTTTGACTTGAATTAGTCCAACCCAACCAAAGATTCAATCAAAATCAGAGAAAAAGGAGAAAGACCATTTAGTTTTTAAAAGTCCTGTACTTGACAGTCCTATAGGGAAAAAGAAAAAAATGCTCAAAGAAAGGGAATATTAAGAAAAAGAAAGAGAAAGAGAAAAGAAAAAATGATGATGAATATGGGTATCAAACTTTTTGCAAGGGTAAAGTCTATTCTAATCAAGATCCATATTAATGCCAAGAAGATGGGAGGATACTCAAAGCTCTATGTTTTCATGCTCCCAACTATCTAAAGTTCCAACAAGCAGTTTGTAGTGTGAAGGTTTGTGTATTGTGTCACAATAGCTCCAACTTCCAAATGGCCTTCATTTAACCCATGTCCTTTAAAGACCCCGTTTCAAGCATATCAAAGACTTGTTGATCTCTCTTGGTAGGTAGAGTCTATTAGTGGAGATAGTTTGGATAAGCATGCATATGAGATAGACCATATTCAAACTCAATGAGACCTTTGACTAAGTAATGTGTATGTGCCTATCTGAAGTGCAACAATTCTTGCTTAAGTAGAAATGATTCCCGAGCTTAGTATGGTAACTAGGGTTGTCATGTTATAGATATGTTAATTTGGAAAATATAGTATTGAGGTACATTGACATTGATTTGGCAAAGCCAACATTTGATTTCAAAATCAAAATTAAAAAAAAACACAAAAAAATTAAAAAAAATTACAAAGCCTTCAAGTTAAGGGAAGTATGTCGAATCATTGAACCTCAAAGAACACATTTGGCAAAGAAAATGATTAATGGCAAGGTTATGAAGAAGCTACTGAATCATAATTTGAAATGGATGTATCTCTACTGCTTGGGGCCTCCACCACTCATATTTTCAATATCCTGAAGATAAAAGCCATAAATGTGAAGCATCCTGTAATTCCAAAGCAAGAACTGAACAAGCATCTGGAAGGAGTCAATGAGAACACTTCAGCTGATCATCTCGGTCTGTGAGTCGACAGAACCACTGTAAGTATTATCCATGCATATCATGCATACATGAGCATATCACACTCCATTTTTCTTTGTAAAAAATAAACAGTAATATTCTATGAAGCAATCGAAAGAAGATATTGAATTAGGGGGGCATGGAAGACCCATTGCTTGAGGAAGCTCTAGTCATTTAGCAAAAGAAAGAAGAGATGCATGCTTATGCAAAGGAACCAAATAAAATACAAACATCAATCAGAGCCTTCATGAGAAAAATTATTGATTTGAGCCTACACAGGGGCAAAGTATCTCCATTTTAATTTTTGAGTTTATGCGTATACAAAAAATTTCCAAACTCACTTTAAAATATTTTGGTCCAGAACCCAAATTTCTCTTAAGTCAAGAACTTAGCTTAGGTCCAGAACCTAAATTCCCTCTTAAGTCTAGAACTTAGCTCGGGACCAGAACCCAAATTATCATTAAGTCTAGAACTTAGCTTAAGTCCATAACCTAAATTTCCTCTTAAGTCTAGAACTTAGATCAGGTCTAGAACCCAAATTATCCTTAAGTCCAGAACTTAACATAGGTCCAGAACCTAAATTCTCGCTTAAGTCCATAACTTAGCTCGGGTCCAGAACCCAAATTATCCTTAAGTCCAGCACTTAGCTTAGGTCCAGAACCTAAATTCCCTCTTAAGTCCAGAACTTAGCTCGGGTCCAGAATCCAAATTATCATTAAGTCCAGAACTTAGCTTAGGTCTAGAACCTAAATTCCCTCTTAAGTCTAGAACTTAGCTCGAGTCCAGAACACAAATTATCCTTGAGTCCAGAACTTAGCTTAGGTTCAGAACCTAAATTTCCTCTTAAGTCCAGAACTTAGCTCGAGTTCAGAACCTAAATTTCCTCTTAAGTCCAGAACTTAACTGAGGTCCAGAACCTAAATTCCCTCTTAAGTCCAGAACTTAGATGGGGTCCATAACTTAAATTACGCTTAAGTCCAGAACTTAGCTCGGGTCTAGAACCCAAATTAGCATTAAATCCATAACTTAGTTGGGGTCCAGAACCTAAATTAGCATTAAGTCCAGAACTTAGCTTAGGTTCAGAACCTAAATTCTCTCTTAAGTCCTAAACTTAGCTCGGGTCTAGAACCCAAATTATCCTTAAGTCTAGAACTTAGCTCGGGTCCAGAACCCAAATTATCATTAAGTCCAGAACTTAGCTCAAGTTCAGAACCCAAATTATCATTAAGTCCAAAACTTAGCTTAGGTCCATAACCTAAATTTCCTCTTAAGTCTAGAACTTAGCTCGGGTCCAGAATCCAAATTACCATTAAGTCCATAACTTAGTTCGGGTCTAGAACCCAAATTATCATTAAGTCCAAAACTTAGCTTAGGTTCGGAACCTAAATTCTATCTTAAGTCCAAAACTTAGCTTGGATCCAGAACCCAAATTATCCTTAAGTCCAAAACTTAGCTTAGGTCTAGAACCTAAATTCTCTCTTAATTCCAGAACTTAGCTCGAGTCCAGAACCCAAATTATCATTAGGTCTGGAACTTAGCTTAGGTCTAGAACCTAAATTCCCTCTTAAGTCCAGAACTTTAGCTCGGGTCCAGAACCAAAATTACCTTTAAGTCCAGAACCTAAATTCCCTCTTAAGTCCAGAACTTAGCTTGGGTCCAGAATGCAAATTACCCTAAAGTCCAAAACTTAGCTCGGGTCCAGAACCCAAATTACTCTTAAGTCCAGAACTTAGCTTGGGTCCAAAATCCAAATTACCCTTAGGTCCAAAACTTACCCTGGGTCCAAGTACCCAAATCAAATCCAAGTATCCATCCTCATCCAAAATTTCCTAAAAGTCATGTTGCTTTTCACTCTCTTCTACTGAAAGTCTCAGATTGCTCAAGCAGGGGGCAAACTGTAGATCCTTAATTTTAGCCCTAAGTTGGTACAGTCCTAATTAAAGAATGCCAAAATAAATTTGATCCGATTTACAACTTCTAATAAGTCAGTTTGATTTTAAAGGCACAAACTCAATTATAAAACCCTAAACCAAGTTTTTTAGACGGTCTGATAAAAAAATTAAAAAATGCAAAATTATTTCTAAGGGTCATAACATGAGCCTTGGCTCATATCGACCTGGAGGCCCCAGGTCGGCATGAGCCTATCTTATGTTGATCTGGCTCCAGATCGACATGAGCATTGGCTCATGTCGACCTTGATGCCCAGGTCGACATGAGCCAAAGGCCATGTCGACCTGGTTGCCCAAGTCAACCAGGTCGACATGGCCTTGGTCCATGTCGATCTTAGTACACCAAATTGACATGTCTTCAATTGTTTTTTATTTCCTAATTAAACTAAAATTTATTTTAAGGATGGATTAATATTTGGGCTAGGGTTTTTGAGTGAGGTTTTGGCCTATAAAAAATAAGGTTTTAGACTTTAATAAGGATCGACAATTAATTTTAAGAGGATTAAACAGCAAAGCAGGAGACGACAAAAATAAATTAGCAACAAGTATCAATAATCAATCATCAATCCATTAAAGGCAATAACGCTACCTTTGTTCTTGTTCAGCCAGAGTCAATTGTGGTGGAACCAACACACAGGTTTGATTATAAATCTTTGATTTGTTTATATTTACAACATTCTTATGTTTTGATTCATGAATTGTTTAAGCATATGATAGTATTGCTATGTTTTGATTTAGTGTTTCTATTATTTGTTTTGACATTGAGTCTTTCATTAACCTAAACTATTAAACCCTAATCATGTGTTTCATAAATCATATTTTCCATTCATCCAGTAGCCTAAGTCATTGATTAAATTATCAAAACCCTAAACTGTTCTTTTGTTTCCAAAACTTTAAACCCTAAATTATTCCATTAAAGCCTCAAAACCCTAATTGTTTTTGAAAATCTTAATTTATATGTCGAATCAATATTTCTTCTAAAATGATAAATCAAAACCTTAATTTTTCAAACCCTCATCCAGTAAATCTATAAACCGTTAAGCCCAAATCCAATGAATTAAAAATCCCCATCCAATAAACCTAAAAAAAACTGTAAACCATAATTCTAATCTTTTAAAATTATAAACCATAATTTCCAGACCCTAATTCTTTAAACCCTAATTTCATTTGTGTAATGATATAAACTTTGGTTTTAGTTATTTATTGGATTTGTTATATGTTTTCATGGATGACTTATATGTTTTGATGGTTGATTTATTTAATTTCAATGCTTGATTTATTTAATTTATCATGGATGGATATTTTCTTTATTATTATGATTATTATTTGTTTGTTTTGGTATTAAAATTGTAAGAGGTATGTTTCCACTTTGTGGGTACCTCATTAGTTAAATTTTATGTAATTTAAATTGCTTTTATATTTTAGACCAATGTAAAGGATATATTTCCACCTTTTGATGGGTGTCCTATTTAGTTTTAGACATGGATGATGTAAGGACATGTTTCCATCCTCGGATGGGTGTCCATTTATTTGTTTTGTGTGGACATTGCTTTGATTTTAATATAATGATGCCTTATTTTAATTATTGCATGTAGTATGGATAATATTGTCATATTTAAGAATTTTATAATATTAAGACCTGCAAAGGAGGCTGGTTCCAATGAACCGGGCGTTATGGGGGTGTTGGGCCATTTCTCACCTTCTCCACACGTACCCAACTTTCTAAACCCATTAGGAGGTTGGAAATTCCTTAGGAATTGAGTCATCCACCCCTTTTTTTTTCTAGCCCGTCCGGGTGGCTACTCCATTTTCTCCGAGCTTAGGCCCATGTTCTTTAAGGCCTCGAGCCTAAACAGTGCCGAAGTCGCAAGTCCACCGGGAGTGGGGGCAAAAATCCCTGCTCACTGTGGCGACTCCACTGGGGACAAGAGAAGTTGATTCTATTAGTCTTTATATTATTTTATTCTTTCTTATCATGATATTATCCATTGCATCATTTAGATTGCACCGTATGTGTGAGTTAGGATGCCTGTATTATCTGTGTTGTGTTATATAAGGGATATCATACTTTCACTCAAGGTATGGAGATCGACCATGGCATAACCACTCATAGCCTTGTACCATTTGGTATATACTTGCTATGGGAATCTAAGCCTTTTAACCCAAAGACTAAAGCTCATGTAATTAGCATAGTTACTTTCCTTAGGTTTTTACCCCAAATGCTTGTTGTTTGACTATGGTTAATTTATCTTGGATTAAATAATGGCTTATTTAGTTTGTTTTTTTTTTTTCTAATATGACCTAAGTACATTGTAAGCTCAAATAAATTTAAGGCCCCGAGCCTAAACAGTGCCGAAATCGCAAGAACCATTCTACCGGGAGTGGGGGTGAAAATCCCCTCTCACACTAATGGGCTCTTTTTTTTATTAAATTGCTGCCTTTTCTGATCTGGATACAGGAGTGCTTCTACTTGCTCGATACTCCATCTATGGATTTCATCATATATCTGCCCCGACATCATTCTGCTAGAAAACTTTTTCATCCTACTTCTTCATATGCTAAATGGGTCAACTGGATCTGCTAATGTGTCGTGATTAATATTCATTGGTTGGTACCTTGGTGGAAGATTACCCACATCAACATTTGGACATATCTGATGCATGTTCCTCGAGCCACTCTCCACCGAGGCACTTGTTATGATCCTCATCGACTTGACCACCAGTATGGTGCCAAGCCTCAAGGTTAATTTCGAGTTTACTTATGATTTGGACATTCCTTGTCTGATTGAAGCTTACTTGTATTGACAGCAAAGCTGGCCTGCACATTACACTTATCGTCTGGCATAAATTCAACATTTGTTTGTTAATTCTTTAAATACAGTGATGTTAGGATGAACAATAATGATAATAAAAAGATGCTTTCCTTTCTTTTATAATTTATCATCACTTTTTGCTATTATGTTATTTGTTTTACCTAATGGTCAGATTATTCAAAATAGTGCGCATAAAACAATTTTAACATTAACTCTGTTTTATTAAATTGTGGAACAACCAAAAATATAAAGCCAGCATACACAAGATCACTCCTATCCCCAACTAATCCTTTTGGGTTTTCTAATTGACAATTTTCTCTTATTTACCCCTAATTGTTGCCTAGCCCTCCCTTTTAGATTTTCAGAACTAGCAAACTGCTCTAATTTTTGCCTAGGCCCCCATTTTGGGTTTTCAACCTGGCGAGCTCTTTTTTTTATTTTCAAATATAAAACCTCTTTAATTTGTCAATGTTCACAGGTTCACTAAACTCATTCTCATCTATATCTGACAACTTGTCTGCACCTTTGTTCATGACTTGTTTCACAATGTATGGACCTTCCTAACCAGGTATGAACTTCCATCTTGGATCAGGGACGTTAGGCTTTTAAATCCTTAACCCTTCTACTGTAGGCCAGAGCTATCTTTCTTTGATACAACTGAGGGTGATACAACGCTTTCAACCTTCTTTCTTCTAATAAGGTCAGCTGTACTATAGACCCTTAATTTTTGACCCAGTTCGGTCCAATATATTTTAATTAGTCCAAAATAATTTTTGTGTTGTCCAATATATTTTAATTAGTCCAAAATAATTTTTATGTTATCTTAATTAAATAATATTAGTTTTAGTATTTAGTTTTTATAATTAATAAAAAATAAATAAATAAAAATAAAAATCAGCGACGAAAAAATTCATCTCCGAAAAGTTAGGATGAAATGGCCAAAGCCATTTCGCCCTCAGAATTTTTCGCCAGCAGGAAAATCCTGCCGGAAAAATGGCCCGCAGCCAATTTCGTTAGCCCAGCTCGAAGGTTCCCACGGCAATCCTCGCAGCAGCCCGTAGCAGCTTTTTCGCCAGCGAAATTTTTCCGCAGCAGTTTTTTTTTTGCCAGCGAAATTTTTTCGAAGCAAATTTTTTTGAAACCAAATTCTATTTTGATTTTGGGTTCTTTATTTCATGTGTTTAGGGTTTTGAAATTTATGGAATTAGGCTACTGTGAGTTTTTAAAGGAATTAAAATAGATTAAGGTTTTATGTTTTAAAAGGTTGATAAAGTTCTTTGATTAACCAAATTAGTGTTTGAGTGGTAAAATCATGAAATTAGGGTTTGAACACTTTAAAACACTTAGATTTATGATTTACGGTTACTTACTGAATTATGGTTTTAAGCTTTACTGTGTTTGAATTATAATATTTAAATTTATAAGGGTTTAAAGTTTAAAGGATTAGGGTTTAGAAAAATTAGGGATTAAGGTTTTAAGGGAGTTAGGGTTTACTGTTTTATGTTTTGGATTTGAATTAAGGTTTTAGCATTTTTGATTTAGGGTTTCGGGGAATGAATTTAGGTTTTTAGGATTTGAAAATCAATTTGATAATTTTATGAAACTTTATGAAAATAAACCAAACGATTTAAAGTTTATAGAAGCAAAAAAAAAAAGTTTTTAGGGCTTGTGGAAAGAAATAGAACTCAATTTAGGGTTTTGAAAATTTTGAAAGCAAATTAGGGTTTTGGGGTTTTGAAGAAACAAAACTAACAACTTTAAACTTTTTGGAAAACAAAGCAACGAATTAAGGTTTTTAAACTTTAGAAAAAGTGAATTGAGGTTCTAGGGTTTTTGAATTAAAAGAAACAATTAGGTGATTAAGCTACTGTGAAGAATAAAATTTAGACAATTGATGCATACCTCCGTTTGTTGGTTCCACCAAAAATTTCTTCTTGGATGAACAAAATAAAAAACAAGCTTTGCTGCCTTTGAATTGCTTGAATTGTTTGTTTCTCTAAAAAAAATCAGGTTGATTCACTGCCTTTCCTACTTAGTTTCGGATCCAATTTTTGATCGATTTCTCCTCCGATTTCTTCCTCCCTTTTTGTGTTGTTTTTAGTCTTATTTATAGAAGAATTTTATGGTTCATTCCTAGTTATTCACGGAAGCTAATATTGATAAGAAAAGGAAACCGAAACCTAATTGCATGCACTATTTACTATTCATAAATATTAATACTATTCATGAATAGTAAAGTTTACTATTTATGAATAGTAAAGTTTACTATTCATGAACAGTTTTGAATTTTATTTTTTTGCTTGCCGTTTCTCTATATAAAGGAGCTGATTCTTTCATTCAATTCACAGCATAACTCCCCAATTCTATAATTCTCTCAAATTCTTTCAATTTTAGCACATATTTTTCAAAAACATGCATGCTTCAAGGTCAGGGACTCATTCTAATGCCGAGTTATTGGAGTTTATTCGGCATTATGAAGATGGAAATATAGATATACTAGCCGGGATGCCGCTTCACAGAAGTTCCAATGAAAAGAGCACGGTAATTATTTTTTCTTTCCTTTTCTCTTGATTTTTCGTCTTTCTGTTTTGCTTTTTTTTTGTCTGTTATTTATTTTTATTTTATTATTTTTGTTTATTTTTGATTTATTATTATTATTTTTATATATGTTTTTATATTATGCTCTTTTTATTATTATTGTGTTTGCCTTCATTTTTATTTATATTTTATATTATTATTCTTTTTTAGGAAAAATAAATTAATTTAAGCAGATAGAATAATATGTACTTACCTGGTATTAACTTACCTGGGTCTGTGTTAGCATGATCATTACATTGTTCGGGCTGGAGGGTGTATTTACCAAACCCGACAATGGTACGATGTAGTGCCTTCTCGGGTAAGGCGGATTATCCGAGTTTGTGGCTTTGAGCAGTTCATCTTACAATTGCCATTTGAGGAATATCAGATAGACCAGAGCATAGTTTAGGCGCTTGCAGAGCGATGGTTGGACACGACCCACACTTTTCACTTGCCCATTGGAGAGATGACAATTGGTCCGGTCGATTTTACTGCTATAACCAACCTTCGATATGATGGTGTTCCGGTTCTTCTGACCAACGTTATTTTAACATTTGAAGAAATTCAGGAATTAATTGGTATGGAACTATCATATAGAGGGCCTTTTAAGATAAAAATCGAGCCAATTCGTAGTTATTGGATGAACTACAAAGGACGGGTTGGCAGAGACACGACGGAACAGTAAGCTCGAGGATTTTTGTTATATCTGCTTGGGTCGACCATCTTAGGCAGCACTGAATCCTCCATCCACTTGTCAGTGTTGAGTGCCCTTTCTTATTTCAGAATGGTACCATCTTCTGGCTAGGGTGAAGCTGGCCTTGCGTGTCTTTACCACAGTCTTGATAAACTTTGTCGAAACAAGAAGTCTTTTGTCTGCTTGATGGCGGTTGTCGAGGTATTCTTCTTCTACCAATGTCATTTCCACTCTTTTCATGTATGAATTTGATCTTTACTATTATTGTTGTAGGTATGGGCATATGAACATGACCTCATGAGAGTACCCGATATTTCCCGACCAAGAGAGAGTCAGGTATCCGAGATTAAATTTCTGGTTGTCCGATCGTGTGGACATTCCTGGCTCTCATCATGTGCATACTCACCGCTATGTGTTGAGCCACTTAACCTGGGACCAGGTAAAATAACATAAGTATGCTTTAAATTTTATGTGAAAGTTTACTTACCTTATGCAGGTGAATCTGGCCTGGTGGAACCCAGAGGAGCGGATGAATTGGTCTCCTTTGATGAGGGCTGCGCTATCTTTCTAACATTCTCGTCGAGTTATCTCTGGCCCAGCGTCTAGTGGCTGGTTTCTCGGAGAGAGAGTTTATGAGTGGTTTCTTGGTCCAAAGCAGCGGTGGGTCCTGATGCATATCCCGAAATATAATTTAAATATTATGTCGATGCTGGAGGATGCATGGTGGCCGACTCAGTACGGTTATGGTGCTGAGTCATTTCTCCATCTACCGGGTCCATTCTATGCCCATTTTATTCAAAGAAGGCTCTTAAACTTTGATGTACCTCCTGTTGGTATGCGGGAGATTCCCAAAGAAAATGAGGATAGAGATGAAGAGGAACATCAGGGAGATGTAGGAGAGTCTGTTCCACATCTCGGGACTAATACTTCTCAGGTAAAACTTTTACCACTTTTCCCTTGCAACTGCTTTTTTCTTTCTTTGATTCTTTAATGATTGTTGCAGGTTGTCGGCTCATTTGATCATGAGGCTGGACCTTCTTTTACTGCCCCTTCATTTGCTCACTCTAGACCGCCAGATATGCCATCTCATCTGCAGTGTATTGATTTGAATTACCTGGTATGTTTCTTATTTCATGGTAATTTATGCTATATGTATGCATGATTATGTATGCTCTTACCTTTTTCCTTTTTGGCTCACAGCGGATGCTCGAAGAACAAAATAGGAAACTTCAAGAAGAGTTGGTTGCATGTCGTCAGCAGGCTTCTCATTTTGAAAGTTTATATCATCAATCAGAACAACATTTTCAAGACTTCCGATTTCAGTGGATGAGGGATCCTGGCACTTCTTCATCAAGAGGCCCCCAAGCTGATGACCATGAGATCCTTTCGTCTGCTTCTGATGAGGACCATGACGGATCGAAACTTCAAGGTAATAGGGATTTTGGTGCTCCTGCTTTGGTTGATCCCGGGACGAGTAACTTACTGAATTTTGGTGCTTCCGCTTTGGGCAGACTCGGGACAAGTGATTTGCCCCCTCCTCAACAGGCAATGACTTTTTCAAGGCTTTATTTGATGACCTACCACCACCCTCTTAGTGATATGTAAATATTGTAGCATTGTAAAATATTGTACAATAATGAAAAAAATACAATTTCTATCTTTACTGTAACTTTTTTTTCATAGTGCCACTTTTTTTTATCACATCATAAATAGTGAATCACAATTTTTTTTCCACAGTCTCACCATTTGCTAAAACCAATTCCAATGCAATAAAGGAAATTGTCGCCAATTCCTTTCCTTATGCCATATGGTCTTATTCTTTCCAATCACCTTTTCCTTATCAATTTTGGAAAAGGTTTGCTTCTTCTATATAAATCACCTTTCATGCCTAATTTAATATAGAAGCCAAAATATTTTCCATTCCCATGCAAAGAACTCCCTTAACCATTTTGATTTTCCTTCATTCATCAACAATGACCGAACATCATTTAAAGAAGATAAAAATTCTATTTAAGAATATGGATGCCATTCATTGGAAGTAAATTTCGAGGTCAAAACTTGATGTTTTAAAGTATTTTCAAAATGTTAAATTGGACCACTCCTTCTTACATGTCGTGGCTTCCTTTTGGGATATGGATTCTAGGGTATTTAAAATTAATGGCTTTGAAATATGTCCCTTGATTAAAGAATTTGAGGCCATCCTTGGATATCCAAATAATCAACAAATGGCATTACCCACACTAATTTCCAAGACTCAACAGAAGATGCAGATGTTATTTCAAATTCCAAAACCTGAAGTTCTTCGGTTGATGAGAGGTGAAAAAATTCTACTTGCCCCCTTGATTGATTTTTGTCTCTCTCATTTGGCTCCTACTAAGGCATGGGGATGCATGCTTTGTCTTTGCTTACTCGGTGAATTCTTGCTTGTTTCTTCTGACGGCGATATTAATCCACGAGTATTGGATATTATGGACCAAATGGAAGGAGGCTTGTTGCCGGTACCTGTGATCTTAGCCGAGACCTTAGTTGGATTAGACTGACTTAAATCAGAATTGTCAAAGAGACTGACTGGGAGTCCGTTGTTGCTTCAGGTAATTACCTAAACTGCCCTTTCGGATTTTCAATTTAAGTTTTCTTTTTTCTTTTTATTGCTCTAATTTTTGCCTAGTCTGCCCATGCGGGTTTTCGGAACTAGCAAGCTGTCCTAATTTTTGCCTAAGCTGCCCTTGCGAGTTTTCAACTTAGCATACTCTTTTTCCCTTTTATATATATTTTTATTGCTCTAATTTTTGCCTAGTCTGCCCATGTGGGTTTTTGAAACTAGCGAGCTGTCCTAATTTTTGCCTAAGCTGCCCTTGCGGGTTTTCAACTTAGCGGACTCTTTTTTTTAATTTAATTCTTTCTTCACAGATTTGGCTTTAGGAGCATCTTTATTTGCTTAATACTCCATCCATGGATTTTGCCAGATACCTACCACGTCATCATTCAGCTAGGAAACTACTCCATCCTGCTTCTTCATATGTTGATTGGGTTGACTGGATCCACTCACGCACTGAAGTCAATATCCGTTGGTTGGTACCTTGGTGGAAGATTTCTCGTATCACCATGCGGACATACTTGATGTATGTTCCCCTTGCTGCTCTTCGTCAAGGTAAATGCTATGATCCTCACCGACTTGGCTGCCAGTATAGAGCTGGGCCTAGTGATTCTGACTTTACTCCTGATTTAGACATGCCTTGCTTGACTAAAGCCTACTTGGATCGGCTGAGAAAAAGCTAACCTGCACTTTACACTTATCGACTGCCATAGATTTTACATTTGTCAATTCATAAAGTGTATTGTTAGGATGAAAAAATAATTAAAGTAATGAAAGATGCTTCTTTTCCATTTAAAATTTGTCATCACCTTTTGCTATTGTGTTTATTTATTTCATCCATATCTGGTTAAATACTTATAACAGTGCATATAGAAAAATTTTAACATTAATTCTATTTTAATAAATTGGGGAACAACCAAACATAAAGCCAGTATACACAAGATCACTCCTATTGCCAACTATCCCTTTCAATTTTTCTAATTGACGATTTTCTCTCATTTAGCCCTAATTGTTGCCTAGCCAGCCCTTTCAGGTTTTCGGAACTAGCGGACTGCTCTAACTTTTGCCTAGGCTGCCCTTTTTGGGTTTTCAACCTAGCGAGCTCCTTTTTTTTTGTCATACATAAAACCTCTTCAACCTGTCAATATTTACTGGCTCACTAAATTCATTCCCGTCCATGTCTGACAACTTCACCGCACCTTTATTCATGACTTGTTTCACGACATATGGCCCTTCCCAGCTAGGTCTGAACTTCCCTCTTTGATCAGATACATTAGGCTTACATTGCTTCAACACCAAATCCCCGACTCAGAATTTTCTGATTTTAACCCTTCTATTGTAGGCCCGAGCTATCTTTTTTTGATACAGTTGGTGATGATACAGTGCCTTTAACCTTGTCTCTTCTAGTAAAGCTAACTGTGTGTATTTGCTCGCTACCCATTTCGTTTTAGGCAGTTTAGCTTCCAAGACTACTCTCAATGACTTGATTTCTATTTCAAATGGCAATACTACTTCCATCCCGTAAACCAAAAAGAACGGTGTCATTCCAGTGGGCGTTCGCACACTTGTCCTGTATCCCCATAAAGCAAAGGGAAGCATCTCTGGCCAATCCCTATAAGTCTTGGTCATCTTGGACAGAATTTGCTTAATTGTTTTGTATGTTGCTTCTACTGCTCCATTAGCCTTTGGTCTATAAAGAGAGGATCTATGATGATGGATGTGGTACTTTGAGAATAAATCCTTAACTGCTCCTTGAAACTGTACCCCATTGTCTGATATCACACTGTATGAGACCCCGTATCGGCAGATGAGATTCTTTTCAATAAATCTAGCCATTTGACTTGCACCCAATTTGTTGAAGGATTCGGTTTCGACCCATTTTGAAAAATAATCTATTGCTACCATAATGAAACGGTGACCGTTTAAAGCTGTCGGATGTATCTCTCCTATAATGTTGATACCCCAAGTGGCAAATGGCCAGGGCGAAGACATAGAATGCAATTCTTCAGGAGGCATGTGATTCAAGTTACCATAAATCTGACATTGTTGGCACTTCTTTACAAAATCAATACAATCTTTCTCCATGGTCAACCAGTAATAACCTTATCGAATAATCTTCTTAACTAGGGCCAAACAACTCATGTGCGGACCACAACTTCCCGCATGTATTTCTGACATGATGCGCTCCACTTCAGGCTTTCTTAAACATCTTAAATGCACCCCATCAGGCCATCTTTGATATAACTCTCCATGGAATGTGATGTATTGCAATGACCACCGCCTTATGGCTCTTCTCTCTTTCTTTGTTGCCCCTGGCGGGTATTCTCTTTCTTCCAAAAATTGCCTTATAGTATCATACCATGCATCATGGTCTGTATCTATTTCCATGATTGTCTCATATTCATAACAAAGAGTTGATGAACTGGTCAAAATCAGAGGCTTAAGAAATAAACTGACAAGATTTTTCCATACCGAAGCCAATGTGGCCAGGGCATCAGCCATCTGATTTTCTTCTCTTGATAGGTGTATAAACCTACATTCCTTAAAGTTCTTCTTTATCATGGTCAAGTAGTGGTGGTATGGTTTTAATTTTTCTTCTTTCAACTCCCACTCTCCATTTACTTGGGTTACTACTAGCAATGAATTGCCAAAAATTTCCACCTTATCCACCTTCATAATCATTAGGGCTTCCAAACCGAAAATACAAGCTTCGTACTCCACCATATTATTGGTTGCCCTAAATTTCAACTTTTTGGCTAAAGGTATGAGTTGCCCTTCGGGCAATTCTAGTATAACTCCCAAACCTACTCCTTTCCTATTTACTGCTCCATCAAAATACATTTTTCACCCTTGTACTTCAGTCGCTTCTAAATGTTCATCAGGAAATTCCAAGGTTACCTCTTCGCTTTCTGGTACTGGTTGTTGGGCCAGGAATTCTGCCACCGCTCTACCTTTGATTGTTTTCCTGGTTACATACTCAATCTCAAATTCTTCTAATATTATCAACCATCGACCGTATTTCCCAATTAAGGAGGGTGTCTCCCTTAAGTACTTCACTGGATCCAACCTGGAAATTGCTTGCACACTATACGATTGAAAGTAATGCTGCAACTTCTTAGATGACCAAACCACAGCTGTACATGTCTTTTCAATGATACTATACTTAATTTCATAAGGTAGGAGCTTTCTACTCAAATAGTAAACTGTATGCTCAATCCCTGACTCATCTGCTTGGGCTAGCATGGCTCCTATCGACTCTTCTTCTACTGCTAAGTATAGTAATAGAGGTTTACCGGGTTTAGGTGGTTTTAAAATAGGTGGATTCAATAAATATTCTTTTATTCGCTCAAAGGCCTTTTGACACTCTTCATTCCATATGACCGGCTGATTCTTTCTAAGCAATTTGAAGATAGGCTCATAGATTGTTGTGAGCTTTGCTATAAATCTGCTAATGTATTGTAATTTACCAATAAATCCCCTAACTTCTCTCTTCGTCTTAGGGGCTGGCATATCCCTGATTGCTTTAACTTTTTCAGGATCAATCTCAATGCCATTTGGACCAATTACATGTCCCAATAATTTACCTGAGGTAACACCGAACACACATTTCTTCGGGTTCAATCTTAGCTTAAATTTCAAAGCTCTATTGAAGAATAATTCTAAGTTTTGGAAGTGTTGTTCCCTTATATCTGATTTCACCATCATATCATCAAATTATACTTCAACTTCTTTGTGCATCATGTCATGAAATAATGTGGTGGCCATCCTTTGATAGGTTGCTCCAGCATTCTTTAAACCGAACGGCATCACCCTATAACAAAATATACCCCATGTAGTATTGAAAGCAGTTTTGGCTTTATCCTCTTGGGCCATTAACACTTGATTGTATTTGGAAAATCCATCTACAAACGAGTGTAGCATGCTAGAGGCTGCACTATCAATGAGAACATCTATATGAGGTAAAGGGAAATCATCTTTAGGGGAAGCCTTATTTAAATCTCTATAATCCACACAAACCCTTATTCTTCCATCTTTCTTTGGCACGGGTACTATGTTGGCTAGCCAATCTGGATATTCTATCACTTCAAGGAACTTCACTTGTATTTGCTTAGTGACCTCTTCTTTAACCAATTCAGCCCACTCAGGTCTTAATCGCCTAAGCTTTTGTTTGACAGGTTTCATGTGAGTGTAAGTAGGAATATGATGCTCGACTATGTCTCGATCTATTTCAGGCATATCCTCATAAGACCAAGCAAACACTTCTTCATATTTTTTGAATATTTTTTTAAATCTCTCTCTCTCTCATCAGGAGTAAGGTCGGATGCTATGCTAATGTTTTTAGGATTTTCAGTTGTTTCCAAATTTAATGATTGTGTGTTAACATAATTAATATTAAAGATGTTCATGTAACTGCTATTTGAATGTATGCAACCATCAGGAGAAACATCACACAAGTAAGCAAAATCAGACTTTATTACATTCATTTTGGAAAAGAAAACATCATCATCCTCATACAAAGCAGACACATTAAAATCAAAATCAAAATCATTGTTCTCAAAATCAAAAGGCAGGATGTCTTCAAACTTTTCTTCAACCAAGGCAGCAATCTCCTTTGGAGTCTTCTCAGCTTTCAGGATAGTTTAATTATTCTCTTTTGGGCTGGTTGACAGGATGAGATCTTTCTTCACTTGGTCCACTAGTTCGGCCACATCTGCAAAAATTTCAAAACCTGGGATCATCTTACCCATGAACATGATCGGCTCGGGCTTTCCTTGGAGTGGTCCCATATCTGGAGCTTCGACAAAGATTTCTTCAAGTGGTGGGAAGCTCATCTTCTCATCCTTCTTTGGCTGGACATCGTTGTCTTCATCATATCCCAACCCCTTCTTGGAAGTTTGAGTTCTAAAATCTGGCAGCTTTGTCAAACCGGCCTTACCCTTTCCAAGACCAACTCTGAGAAGGTAGTTCATGCTTTTCATCATATTCAAGACTTTGGAGTCCACTACTTCATTATCATAAATTGCAGCTACTTGAAAACCATTGAGAGGCCTCTCAATCATTAGAGCGTTAACAATCTCATTATCTTCAGCTTCAATGACCACTGTCTCGTCTCTGTTAGGGAACTTGATCTTTTGGTGAAGGGTGGAAGGAACTCCACCAAGAGGATGAAACCATGGTCGCCCCAAGAGTAAGGCAAAGGTAACTGGTATGTCTAAAACAACAAATTCAACAATAGATTCAATTGGACCAACTTTGACAGCAGCTTTGAAAGTCCCTTCGGCGTGCCTTTTAGTGTTGTCATAAGCCCGAATTGTTACTTCGGTCGGGTTTAGATCTCTTGTTGACATGGCTAGCTTTGGCAATATCTTAAGTGGATAAACATTTATGGTGGACCCATCATCGACCATTACACATGAAGTCCTCTTCCCCTTGACTTCTATTTTGATAAAGAGAGGGCGGATGTGGTCTCTCCTCTCCTCCGGTAAATCCACATCTAAAAAAGAAACCGCTCCCATATTAACTTTGCTCTTCTCTTGAACCTCTTCACATTTCATTACCCCTCCAATTTTTATAAAGTTGATCAGCTCCTTTTGTGTTGTGGAGGTAGAAATTGGCATGCTAGCTAAGGCTTTGGCCATAGTTTCTCGGTGCTTTTTAGAAGTAGCTAATAAGTCCCAAATGCTAACACTTGCTTGGGTTCTTTTCAATTGCTTGAGCACATCATCATCTTCTTCTTCTTTATTTCCTATTTCAACTTCCTTTCCCTTATTAGTTTCTACCTCCTTAGGTGGTGGCCTTGCATAAGGCTTACCGGATCTAGTGTTCATTACTTCATCTTCTTCGGCTCGGACCAAGTCCACTCCTCCTTCTTGGATACAAGATCATCATCACTATCGCTTGAATCCCAAAACCCATTGACAACACAAATTGCTACTTCTTTACCTCCCATAGCTTGTTTAATTTCATCAAATACCTCTTCTTCTTTAGTTACTTCTTTATCCACATCTTAAAAAGAAGACATGACAAAATCCTCATGCAAACCTCTTCCAATCATGAAGGTTGCCGGTGGTGGTACTCTATTAAACTTTGGTAATGGGTTGTCCTTGGTGTTTGGCTTGTTGGGCTCGGGTAGCTTCCCATTATCAATTAGATTTTAGATCTTATGTCTCAACCTTACACATCTATCTGTGTCGTGCCCTTGCATTTGGTGAAATTGATAAAATGCTTTAGTGTCAAAATTAGGTGGGAGAGGGTTAGGCAAAGGATGAGGATTTAAAGATTGTAGCAATCCCTTTCTTTGAAGCTTAGTGAGAACCCAAGATATCGGTTTCCCTAATTCCGAAAATTGTCTCCTTGTTCCTTGGTTAGTAGCATTAACACCGACTGCCTTTTGCATGCTTTGGCTACCAGATTGATATCTCTCTTTCTCGTTCCTTCTTGTTGAAAAATGGTTCTTCTCTCTTTCCCATTCTTCAATTTGCAAACCCTCTTGGAGAAGGTCTTTGAAATCACAGATGAGTGTATGAGACATCCTCTCACGAAGACTAGGCAACACCCCTCTCACAATCATCCTTATTTGATCGGATTCATCGGGCCTCTTCTTGAGCAAAGCGGCCTTGTTTCTCCATCTCTTCACATAATCCACAAAATTCTCATTCGACCTTTGCCTAATGGACTCTACTTCCATTAAGGTAGCTTCCATCTCGACATTATATCCATATTGTTGGATGAAGGCTTTGTAAAGTAGATCCCAACTCTTTTGTGTTCCATCATCTAAGGTATTGAACCAATTTTGGACAACTGGGTCCAATGAGAGCATAAAGTACCTTAGAGTTTGAGCCTTAGTAGCTCGGGCAGACTGCATAGCGGTGATATACTGCTTCATATGGAGATGAGGATTTTCGGTTCCATCAAACTTTGCAAAAGATAGCATCTTGAACTTGTACGGGACTTCTTCATCTAGCTCAAATAATTTGTCAACTTCGAGCATTTCTTCAGTTTTTGGCTTCTTCTTAAATTTCTTTTCTAAATCAGTAATCATCTTTTTCAATATTAGAAGTTTCGGTCTTCTCCATAATTGATCTTTCAACAATCTTCGGTTCCTTTTTCTTCTCTTGAGCATCTTAGTAGTATTGAGCCCAATCACCATCATCATCAATGATTACTTTTTCATCATCAAAAACCACTTCACCAACTTTGGTCTTCCCTTTGTCCTTTGGTTTCTTAGTGCTAGCAGATGCCTCGGCATGATTTTCTAATATTGCAGTCAATTGGTTCTTCATGGTCTCAGCTAAGACCTCTTTTATTTCTTCCATTTTGGCATTGAGAGCTTCATCCACCATTCTTTGAATTTGTTCGGGCTCCATTGTTTTGGTGAGCAAGTGATTGAGTCGTTGCTAGATACTGTCTCTAGCGTAGGTCGAATTGTCATAAGCTTTTGAACTTTCGTAATCCAGGGCTGTGAGCCAGAGAGGATCAATAATATGAGATGCAAGTGTATGCATGTATGCATGTATGCACAAACCATTAACAAACAAGGATAACTAGGACGTTCCTTCCAACCTTATAACATCCACACACGAATGGCGAGTCTCTTTTCCCAGGTATATGGTTAACAAAATACCAAAATGGGGCATCTTGTTTTCAAATAATTCCCTCAAACATTTCAACCAATAGTTATATTTTCGAAAATGGAAATCCATGGTAGAAACATGTCCTTTACATTGGTTCTAAAATAGAAAAGCAATTTAAATTACATGATATTTAACTAATGAGGTGCCCACCAAGTGGAAACATACCTCTTACAACATTCAAAAATCTAAATAAATCGATAAAAGTAAATAACCATTCATCATAAATAAATCATTCATCAAAGGTATTAAATATCAATAGAAAGTAAACATCCATCCATGATAAATTAAATAAACCAAGCATTGAACTTAAATAAAATAAAGCATATAAAATAAATCAAAGCATAATCAAATATAAAATTGAATAAAGCAAATAAAGATTCAAATTAGGGCTACTGTTTCTATTTAAGATTCTTTAATTCATGTGTTTAGGGTTTTAGAAGTTATGGGTTCAAGCTACTATAAATTTTAAAGGAATTGAAATGGAGCAAAGTTTTAGAATTTAAGAGGTTGATAAAGCTCTTTGATTAACCAAATTAGTGTTTGAGAAGTGAAATCATGAAACTAGGGTTTGGACACTTTAAAACATTTAGATTTATGATTTACGGTTACTGAATTATAGTTTTTAAGCTTACTGTGTTTGAATTATAACATTTAGATTTATATGGTTTTAAGGTTTTAAAAATTAGGGTTTAGAAAAATTAGGGTTTAGGTTAGTTAGTTTAGGATTTACTATTTTGGGTTTTGGAGTTGAATTAGGGTTTTAGAATTTTAGAATTAGGGTTTTGGAGAATGCATTAGATTTTAGAATTTGAAAATCAATTGATAATTTTATGAAACTTTATGAAAATAAACAAAACGATTTAAGGTTTATAGAAACAGAAAAGAAATTTTTTTAGGGTTTTTGGAAAGAAAAGGATTCAATTAAGGGTTTTGAAAATTTGGAAAGCAAATTAAGGTTTTGAGATTTTGAAGAAATAAAAATAACAATTTTAAGATTTTTGGAAAACAAAGAAATGAATTAAGGTTTTTAAACTTTAGAAAAGGTGAATTGAGGTTCTAGGGTTTTCTTGATTTTGAAGAAACAGAAATAATAATTTTTAGATTTTTGAATGATGAAGCTACTGTGAATTAATGAAACAAAAAAAGAAATTCATACCTTCGTTTGTTGGTTCCACCAAAAATCACTTCTTGGATGAACAAGAGCAAAGACAAGCTTTGCTGCCTTTGATGGATTGAATTGCTTGTTTGCTCTCTCAAAAAGTCCTATTGATTCAAAGTTTTCCTCCTCAATTTCGGTCTCAAATTTCTCCTCAAAATTTTCGTTCCCTTTTTATGTTGTTTTTGGTCTTATTTATAGAAGATTTTTTTATTAATTCTAGTTATTCACGGAATATAACATTAATTAAGAAAAGGAAATCAAAACCTAATTGTATTTGGTTTCAAAAAAATTTGCGTTGGAAAAATTTCGCTGGCAAAAAAAACTACTGTAGAAAATTGCGCTGGCAAAAAAGCTGCTGCAGCTGGCTGCGACAGCGGGCAAAAATTGGCCTACGGGCCATTTCGCCGCACGCTGATTTTCGGCGATGATTTTTTCGTCGCTGATTTTTTTCGTCGATTTTTATTGATTTTTTCTTCCCTAATTTGAAAATTGCCTCATTCCTCCTTGACTAGCGGCATTAACATTATCTTCCTTTTGTGTACTTTGACTGTTAGGCTGATAATTTTCTCTCTCATCCCTTCTTGCTGAAAAGTGGCTCTTCTCCCTTTCCCACTCTTTGATTTGCAAGCCAGCTTGCAAAATATCTTTGAAATCACGGATGAGTGTATGAGACATTTTTTATCAGATTCATCGGGCCTCTTCTTGAGCAAAGCAGTCTTATTTCTCCATCTTTTCACATAGTCCACAAAATTCTCATTTGGCCTTTGTCCAATGGACTCAACTTCCATTAAGGTAACTTCCAACTCGACATTATACCCATATTGCTGAATGAAAGCCTTGTATAACATGTCCCAATCTTTTTGAGTACTTTCCTCTAAGGTGTTGAATGAATTTTGGACAACAGGGTCCAATGAGAGCATAAAGTACCTTAAAGTTTGAGCCTTAGCAGCTTGGACAAATTGCATAGCAGTGATATACTGCTTCACATGAAGGTGAGGATTTTCGGTTCCATCAAACTTTGCAAAGGATGGCATCTTGAACTTATAAGGGACCTCCTCATCTTGTTCAAATAGTTTGTCGATCTCGGACATCTCTTCAATTTTTAGTTTCTTTTCAAATTTCTTTTCTAAATCAGCAATCATCTTCTCAACATCAAAATTTTTAGTTTTTTAAAAGTTGTCTTGTCAACAACCTTTGGCTCCATATTTTTATCTTGAGGATCTTGGAAGTATTGAGCCCAGTCGTCATCATCATCAACGACTACCTTGTCATCATCAAAAGCCACTTCATCAACCTTAGCCTTCCATTTGTCCTTTGGATTCTTGGTGCTAGCAGATGATTCGGCATTGTTCCCTAAAATTGCAGCCAATTGGTTCTTTACGGTCTCAACTAGGGCCTCTTTTATTTCTTCCATCTTGGCATTGAGGGCGTCATCCACCATTCTTTGAATTTGTTCAGGCTCCATTACTTTTGGTGAGCAAGTGATTGAGTTGCTACTAGATTCTTCATCTCCGGCGTAGGTTTGATTGTCATAAGCTTTTAAACTGTCATAATCCAGGGCTATCCAGAGAGAATTAATTATATGAGATGCAAATTTATGTATGCATGTATGCACAAACAATAGACAAAGAAAGATAATTAGGACCTAAATTCCACACACGAATGGTGAGTCTCTTTTCCTAGGTATATGGTTAACAAAATATCAACATGGGGTATCTTGTTTTTTGAATAATTTCCCTCTGACGTTTCAACCAATAATTATATTTTTAAAAATGGAAATCAGTTCATGATAATTCCCATTAATTAGGTTTTAATCCATTCAACCAACTAAAGTAGCTTTTATGCTGTATTAGATTAAAACTAAATTAAGCGGTTTATTATAAATAGATTTCTCACTTGAAAAAAGTAACTAATGATTCATGCCAATAACAAGCCCATGGTTAATTATTCTTAGTATAAACTAGGCTAACAATTGATTTTTAGTATTTCATAATTGACCTAAATAATTTGCAAGCGCTTTGTAAGGAAAGGCTGGATGAAAATAATTTTATTTCTAAGCCCATTGCAAAAAAAGATTTTAGAAAAAAATGGATTTTGCGCTTTGTATTTGAGTCTTGAGCAAAAGAATTTTTGATTTGTTTTTAGATAAGTTTTATGTCCAAAGACCATCTTGAAAAAGTTTTGAAAATAGCTTTGGTCTTTTGGACTTTAAGGAAAATTTTATTTTGAGCTTATAATGTACTTAGGCCATATTAGAAAAAGAACAAACCAAATAAGCCATGATTTAAACCAAGATAAACTAACCATAGTCAAACAACAAGCATTTAGGGTAAAAACCTAAGAAAAGTAACTAGGCCAATTACATAAGCTTTAGTCTTTGGGTAAAAAGGCTTAGGTTTCCATAGCAAGTATATACCAAATGGTATGAGGCTATGAGTGGTTATGCAATGCTCGATCTCCATACCTTGAGTGAAAATATGGTATCCCTTTCATAACATAACACGAGTAACACGGGCGTCCTAGCTCAAGCACATGATGCAATCTAAATGATGTAATGGATAATATCATGATAAGAAAGAATCGAATAATATAAAGACCAATAGAATCAACTTCTCTTATCCCCAGTGGAGTCGCCACTGTGAGCGAGGATTTTGACTCCACTCCCGGTTGAATAGTTCTTGCGACTTCAACACTGTTTAGGCTTGGGGCCTTAGAGAACACGGACCTAAGCCCAGAGAAAATGGAGTTGCCACCCGGACAGACTAGGAAAAGGAAAAGGGTGGATGACTCGATTCCTAAGGAATCCCCAACCCCCTAATGGGTTCAAAAAGTTGAGTACGTGTGGGGAAGGTGAGAAATGGCCCAGTACCCCCACAATGGGTTCATTGGAATCGGCCTCCATTGCAGGTCTTAATATTATAAAATTCTTAAATATAACAATATTTTCCATATTACGTGTAACAATTGAAATAAAGCATCATTATATTAAAATCAAAGCAATGTCCAAATAAAGCAAATAAATGGATACCCATCCAAAGATGGAAACATGTCCTTACATCATCCATGTTTAAACTAAATAGGACACCCGCTGAAAGGTGGAAACATGTCTTTTACATTGGTCCAAAATATAAAAGCAATTTAAATTACATGAAAATTAATTAATGAGGTACCCACAAAGTGGAAACATACCTCTTACAATTTTAATACCAAAACAAACAAATAATAATCATAATAATAAAGAAAATATCCATCCATGATAAATTAAATAAATCAAGCATTGAAATTAAATAAATCAACCATCAAAATATATAATAAACTATATAATCAAATCTAAAATTAAATAAAGTAATAAATATATATATTTAGGGTTTTTAGAATTTAGGGTTTTTGGAACTTAGGGTTTTAAAATTAGGGTTTAAATTTAGGTTTCATCATTTAGGGTTTAGGGCTTTTTTGAGGTTGCTGGGATTATGAAATTTAGGGTTTAAGAAATTTTAAGGTTTCTATGAAATTAGGGTTTAGGAATTAAGTTATTGAAATTAGGGTTTGGGTCTAGGTTTGGGAATTAAGCAACTGGAGTTAGGGTTTTAGGTTTTCTGGAATTAAAGGATTCTAACATTTTAGAATTTGATCAAGGCTTTGGTGTTTTGAATTTTAAAAATAGATTTTATAAATTTAGGTTTGGAATTTAGAAAAAATTTTAGGGTTTTGGAAAATAAAGAAAACAATTAGGGTTTTAGGAATTAATAAAATGATTTAAGGTTTTGGAAAATTATGAAAACAATTAAGGTTTTGTGAATTAATAAAATAATATAGGTTTTGAAATTGGAAAGCAGATTAGGGTTTTTAATAACTGGGCAATTAGATTAGGGTTTTGATACTGTTTTGTGATTATATGAACATTAAACTCAAATCATGTTATTTAAATCTAGTAATCAAGAATACGAGGTTTAAGTTAACTACTGGACCTAAACAACTTCTTCATCTTCAAACTTCTAATGATATTTATAGAAGGGAATGTGTATACTGGACAATCAAATAAGTTGTAACTCAAGGATGAAACTAATGTGAATTCAAATAAATTAAAGAATTAAATCAAATCTCCGTTCGTTGGTTCCTCCACAATTGATTTCTGGATGAACAATAACAAAGACAGCGTTGCTGCCTTTGATGGATTGATGATTGATGAATGCTTGCTACTAATCTTCTCTGTTTGTTGCCGTCTCTCTTTAATGTTCCTTGCTACCCTTGTTAATATTCCTCCTTAATGTTCATCCTCCTCTTGTTAATTCTGAAATGTTAATATTTATAGCCAAACCTCACTCAGAATCCTTAACCCTAATACTAATCCGTCCTTAAAACAAACTTTAGTTTAATTAGGAAACTTATCCAACCTCATGTCGACCTAGTTGCCCTAGGTCGGGGCTGCCCAGGTCGACATGAGGCATGCTCATGTCGATCTGGGCTGCCAAGGTTGACATGAAGCATGCTCATGTCAACCTAGCCTGCCAAGGTCGACATGAAGCATTCTCATGTCGACCTAGCCTGCCAAGGTCGACATGAAGCATTCTCATGTCGACCTAGCCTGCCCAGGTCGACATGAGTCCTACCTCATGTTGATCTGGGCCGCCAGATCGACATGAGGCATGCTCATGTCTCCCTGCCATCCTGACTCGAATTATTCTTGACCTTTTTAACTTTTGGACCAAAAAGTTTTAATTTAGGCCGATTCAACTTGATTTTAGGGTTTTATAATTGAATTTATGCCTCTTTAATCTGAACCGACTCCTTTAAAAATTATAAACTAGGTTTAAATATTTAAAGTCAGATCAAATTTATTTTGACATCCTTTAATTAGGACCATAAATTGGGGTCAAAATTAAGGGTCTACAATGAGCCATGCTCATGTCAACTTGGATCCTCTAGGTCGACATGAGTAACAGCTCAATTCACCTAGACTCGTCCCGACTCAAACCATTTTAAATTTTTGGTATGAAGAAGTTAAATTAGGGCTAATTTGGGCTTTTTAATTTAATTTGGTCCTTTTAAGGCTGGACCTACATATTTAAAGCTGTATACTAAGTTTAAGCCTTAAAATCGGACCAAATTTTATTTGGCTCTCTTTAATTATAATCGTACTAGCTTAGGACTAAAATTAAGGATCTACAATGTACATGTGCAATAGGCCTTTCAATTGTTGTTCCAATTGACATATAATATTTATTAAAAGCCTAAGATGGAAACTCGCCAGTATTATCAAGTCGAATTGCTTGATTGTCTAATTAGGAAATTGTGTTCTTAATCTAATTATTTGAACAAGTAATCTTGCAAACGCCAGGTTGTGAGATCCTAATAAACAAACATGTGTTCATCTTGTCAATATATCAATTAAAATCATAAAGTATTTGAATGGTCCACATGGTGGATGAATAGGTCCATAAATATCATCCTGAATATGTTTTGAAAATGAGGGGCATTCAATTTCAATTTTAGCTAGTGATGGTCTAATAATCAATTTGCCTTAAGAACAAGTAGCATATGAGAATTCTTTAAACTGAAGAATCTTCTAGTTCTTTAATGGATATCTATGTGAATTCTTAATAATGTTACGCATCATAATTGATCGAGGATGGCCTAACCGATCAAACCAAATTGTACAAATATTTTGATTTGTAAACTTCTGGCTTACTATAAAATTTATTTCAATTGTACTACTTCGTGTGCAATACAAACCAGAGGAAAGAATAGATAATTTTTTAATATATATTTTTCTCCTAAAATAATATTTATAATATGGAGATATTCTTGATTTCTCTCACTTATAGTCTTAATATGATATCAATTGCTATGAATATCTTTAAAAATCTAACAAACTTCTATGAGACTTCGAAGAAAATAATGCATTATTTATAATAATTTTTATTCCTTTGGGTAATAATATATCTGCTCTTCCAGAGCCTTCAATTATTTTCTGTACTAGATATTGTAGTAACAATTACTTCAACTTCACCCATTTTTAAAAAAGAAAAATATTTTGAATTTTTAATGATTGTATGTGTGGTTGCATTATCCATAATATATATATATATCTTCTCCATTTGTCTTGGATTTAATCAAGAGATAAGAAGTACTCATTTGTTTCTTCATTTTGAAACAAAACATAATATTATTAAAAATATTATCAAGGAAAACATTGCCTAATGAAGAATAAAGGAAATAAAGAAGAAAAAATTAAAGTAATAACACACACAAAAATATAATAAAAAAAATTTGCTTACAAAATTAACTATCATAATATTTTGATATATATATCTATAAGTGGGGATTTTCGCCTCCACTCCTGGTGGAATGGTTCTTGCGACTTCGGCACTGTTTAGGCTCAGGGCCTTAGAGAACACGGGCTTAAGCCCGGAGAAAATGGAGTCGCCACCCAGATATGCTGAGAAAAAGAAAGGGGTGGATGACTCGATTCCTAAGAAATTTTCAACCCCCTAATGGGTTCGAAAAGTTGGATACGTGTGGGGAATGTGAGAAATGGCCCAACACCCCCCACAATGCCCTGTTCATTGGAACCGGCCTCCTTTTCAGGTCTTAAAGCTACAAAATTCTTAAATATAATGATATTATCCATACTACATGCGATAAATAGAACAAATAAATACTTTATTAAAAAATCATGGCAAGGTCCAAACAAAATAAACAAATGGACACCCATCCAAGGATGGAAACGTGTTCTTATATCGTCCAATGTCTAAAACTAAATAGGACACCCACCAAAAAGGTAGAAACATGTCCTTTACATTAGTCCCAAAATTAGAACATAAATTAAATTACATGATGCTTAATACATGAGTTACCCAAAATATGAAAACATACCTCTTACAATGTTAATACCAAAATAAACAAATAATAATCATAATAATAAAAAAAATATCCATCCATGATAAATTAAACCAATCAAACATTGAAATCAAATAAATCAATCATCAAAACATATAATAAACTACATAATTAAATCTAAAATTAAATAAAGCAATAAATATATAAATTTAGGGTTTGTATCTTAAAATAGGATTTTAGAATTTTAATTATTAAATTAGTGCTTTGGAAAAAAGAAAGTTAAATACACAGACTTATAATACACAAATGAATATTGACCCTTTCGACGAGCCCATACAACGGTCCCATACTGGTCTTTAGGGTTGTAGGTTTTGGTGTTGAAATTTTTGAAAATTAGTTTCAGAGTTTGAGGAAAATATGATTAGGGTTTTGGGAAACAAGGCTAGGGTTTTTAGTTTAGAAATTAGGGTTAGGGTTTTGATAAAAACTTGATTTTGGGATTTAGGTTTTATAAGTTAGGGTTTTAGAATGTTAGGGATTAATGGTTTGAAAACAATTTACGGTTTGGATTAAGAATATTAAATCATTATTATTTTTAAGCACTTAGGCTACTGTGATAATTTTTTAAAAATTTAAACGAAGCCACTGAAGCTACTGTGATGTATTAAAACTTTAAATACATAACCTTTTGTGAATTAATTTAGGTGAATAAATAACATATTTAAAACTTAAAATAATCAAAGTATATTATATTTATTTAGTTTGGAACATACCTTCGTTGTTGGTTCCTTCACAATTTATTGAGTAAATTTTTGGCAGAACAATCACCAAGACAACACTGATTTGTTGCCTTGCTTATGGATCCTCTCTTGTTGTTGATTGATTTTTAGATGGTAAACTGCTTCCCCTAATAGTCACTGCCTCTCTAAGTTTCATCTCCAAAAAAAGTCCAAAGCCCCCTTCTAGCCAAATCCAAAAATCCTCCAAAAGATCAAAGTCCTTTTCTATATATTTTTATTGTGGTATTTATAGGCAACTAAAATAAAAAAAAAACATATTATATTAAGGAAATTAAAAACTTTTTTGGAAATAAAATCAAAAACCAAGTAAAATAAGGTTTCGGTAAAAACTGCGTGCGGGCAAGCTGGGGTGAGCTGCGGGCTGGGCGCAGGCAAAATTATGCGCGGGGCACAAGTTCATCGCAGCGGAAAAATGGCCTGTGGCCAGAATTGGCCCAAGCCAATTTGTCGCCGATTCTGTAGTCGTCAATTTTGCCGTCGTCGATTTTTTATTTTTATATATATTTTTTTATTTTTTATTTTTATTATTAAAAAATAAATATTATAAGTAATAAATATTATTTTATTAAAATAAATAATAAATATTAAAATATCACGAAAATTATTTTGAACACCTTTAAAAATATCGGACTAGATTGGGTTAAAAATTAAGGGTCTACAATATCTTTTCCAAATCTGTTATATCAATAGGATTATTATCTTGAAAAATGCAATTGACCTCAATATATTTTCCCTTTTTTTATGATGTTGGATAAAGTTCAATAAGATATTTAACTATATGATAAATACATGACCAATGTCTATTCATACTACATCAATAATATTTGCTTTCTACATTTTTTTTTTGCACATTTATTCTATCCACTTTTACCTTTATCTTATTTTTCATCAATGTTATCCCACTTCTGGTAGTAATTTATATTTTTAGAATTAAAAACACTATGATAATTATTTGGGCTATTACTATAATTATGACCATGGCCATAACTACGACCATGACCACAGTCACAACCATGTCCTCTTATATCTTTATTATTATTATATTTTACTATATTCACTTCAGAGAATAGAGTAGAGCCAGTAGGACATGCCTTATTTAATCAATAATTTATTATTTTGCTCAGCTACAAGAAGGTTTGAAATTAATTCAAAATATTTTTTAAATTCTTTTTCTCAATATTGCTACTACAAGAGCATATTTGATGTATAAAAAATAGAGAAACTTTTCTCTAGCATATCATTATCAGTTACTTTTTTTCACACAAATTTAATTGAGAGCTAATTTAAATAATATTGAATTATATTCGCTCACAGTTTTAAAATTTTGTAATCTTAAATGCATCTAATCATAACAAGCTTTTAAGAAAATTAAAGTCTTTTGATAGTCGTATCTTTCTTTCAAATTTTTCCATAGAATAAGTAGATCTTTTTACAGGGAGATATTTGGCATAGCATCTATATGAATTTCAGCATCTAATATTCATGATAAATAATTTTTTCTAATAATGTCAAGTGTCACAAAATCAAGTTTTATATATAAAATGAATAGTTATGGAAATGATGAATATTTATAAATATTAAAATATTATTATTGTTTAATTATTATAACAAAATATAATAACAGACCTTAATTCCAAGGCAAAAAGCTTGTAAGAAAAAAAAAAGCACAAATTGAAACATCAAAATATTTACACTCTACAAGAAAAGTTAGGGATAAACATTAACTAAAGCATGTGATGTTATTGCCAACCACTTGAACTCATAGCACACAAAATCCAGTATAAGTCAATATAGATTAAAAATAGGCAAATATAAATTTATTGAGACGGCATAAACTCATGATCATAGATTATTCTAGTGTAAACATTCTATGAAGCAAAAACATCAAATTGAAACATTGCTATTCCAAGATAAAGTGAATTAAGAGCGAATAAAATCCAAATATGTTTAAGCAAAACAGTCAAAATACAAAGTAGTATAGCCCAATAACATAAAGAATGATAATCTTTGAAAATAGAAAGAGCAAAGAAACCACTTATTATCATCATTCTAACCATCTTAATTTTACTATTATATTACATATTGTTTATTTTCAATGATTTTCAATATTCTTTTACTCTGTTATATTAAATTATAGAAATATAAAGAAAAATTAGAATGATTACCTTGAACTTCAATACTGGCGTAGCAAAAGTTAACGAACAAAGGGTAAAAAGTGTTATAACCTGTTTAGTCTAAGAATGCCTAGGAAAATAGACATAAAAGATAAAAAAGTTTCTCTTTAAAAATGTTATTGAATTCTAAAAATTGCTACCTTTTTCTCAAGTAATATAATATATAATATTAGGGTTACAAAAATCTTAATTCCAATCAAGGAAAGTTTTCAAGAAAAAGTAACAGACTGCCAAAATAAAAAGAAGTACAAACATAGAAAAATAATATTTAACTAGGCAGATAAAATGATTAAATGGCGCCTTGATCTAAGATTTATAAATAAGAAAATAAAAATCTTCCATAAGCTGTCAGAAACAGAAAAATACATTTTTTGAGGCCTAAACAATGAAATTTGTCTAAAAAGTGATTGACCTCACTACAACGAGTGATTTTGACTTGTTGGCCTATTTTTCATTGGATTAGGCCCCTAGAATACCATGTTTGCTACTTCAATTTTTGGCAATAAGTACCAAACTGTCACTAGAGCAGTTTTTAGTCAAACTACTCCATGAAAGTTAGAGTTATCTATTTCGCATTAAATACTTAGACTAAATAAATTGATAGAGCTTCATGCTAATAACATTTTATAAAATTAATGATAAAATTATTAATAAATAAAAAGAAAACAAATAATAAAAATTAATTATCTTAAGAAGCAATTTAGAAGGGAAAAACACTTATATTTTTTCACTCTTTTATTATATATATGAAAACCTTACAACCTTCTCTATTTATAGAGTTGGAATTTAAATGAAATGTTATATGTTAATTAATAATTCATTACTAAGATAATAATAAAGATAAATGATTAAAAAGACAAGATGATTAAAGAGAAAAGGAAATATTGGGATAAAAATAGGGAAACAAAGGGATTAGGAGAAACATTCACTCATTAATATTGTTTTATTATTCATAATAATAATGAAATTTTAAAAACATATTGTATGCAATTTACTATAAAAAAAAGAAATAAATAAAGAAACAATAGTGGCCAAATAATTCAAAATTAAAGGCAAATAAATATTAAAAAAACTAAGAATCTATCTTTTAATAATTTTATCTTGTTATGAATGGTCCCTTCCAAAGTATACTACAGCTAAATGGTCCCTTCTATGTTTTTATAAGATAAAGATTTCCTCACCCTATTTTTGCAATTTTTTTAAACTATTTTACTTTGAAAGTTGATTTTTTTACTAGTTATTTTTGTAATTGTCTCAAAATTAATTTACATAAGATATAAAAATAAAAATGAGAAAATTACATCATATACTACTTTTTAAGCTTTATTTTTTACTTTTACTGCCTTACTTTTTCTTTCCACTTTTTAACTTTTCAATTTTAATCATATATATATATATATATATATATTTGCAAAAATACAGTCTTATCTTTCTACTCCATTTTTTTATGGTTTTCTTCTTCTCTTTCTCTGTTTTATTTCTGAAAAGCTTAATATTATCATTATCACTACCAATATGAAACTTCATTTCCTCTGTTATTTTGTTTCTAGTTTTCCATGTTTTAATCTTCAAAAATGATCAATGAGCCCTTATATATATATATATATATATATATATATATATATAAACACAAACAAACGTGGATAACAAACTCCCTAAAATACAACCACTAACTAAAGACTAAGTCTATAGACAAAAAAAATAGCAACTAAGAGATCATACTTTGACTAAAAATTGATTTGCAGTGTTCGAGACAAAATCTAACAGTCTTTTAGTTCTTGAAATTCATTGATGGGTTGCCTATTGACAGACATATTCATAATGTTATGCTAGGCTAATTAAAGTAGAAGAGTTATGCTCGTCTTTTGGTGATTTTTTTTTAATTCTAATTTGTTCAACACGGAGCAAAATTGGAAATTCATCATGGAGATCTCTTGGATATGAAGTATTTGGGAACAATTGCAAATAATTTTAATTATAATGATTTTTTTTATTTTTTAAAAAAATTTTGGTTGTTTGATCATTTTTTTTTTGTTTTGTGGATTTAATTGTAATGATTAGAATTTTTTTTTGTTCTTTAATTTAAATACACACCATATGTTCGATAAAATATTTCAAAGAGAGTTTTCTAATTTTTTAACTTTTCGTCAATTTTAACATATTGTATCAACGTATATATAACATAAGAATCATCACCATTAGTGCAAATTTCCAATATGGAAGCTAATATTTATTCAGGCCAATTTGGTTTTTGGTTCCATGGGGTAGAATTTTATGAGAAGTATGGATTGAAGGCATGCTAAAAGTGACCGGAGAAAGTTTTGCATATATATATATATATATATATATATATATGGTTAAGGTGTTTCCATAATGTACAATTTATATTAGATGCATTAAAAATTATTGAGTGACATAAGTTGAATGAGAACATGTTGGTGTTGGTTTAATTAGTGATTCTTAACTTTTATGTTAAATTTTAAAACTAATAAATAAATATAGTATCTTAAATTTTTCATAAAACAGTAAAGATATAATTGTATTGCAAAAAAATAATAGTACTTATTACATATATGTGGATATACATCAATATATGTCAGTATATGTGTAGATATGTGAATATATATTGTAAAAGAATAACAATATATGTTACATATATATTGGTATATATATGTCGGTATATGCCTATATATATATAAGTTATGTAACAACAGTATATGTCATATATGTGGGTATATGTTAGAATTGAATGTAAATTAATATTCGTTTTTGCAGCTCAACTGATATTCATAAATTGATAATTGTTTTTACAAATCAAATGATATATATTGGCAATATATATTGTTATATATGACATATATCAATATATAATAGTACATAATAGTTATATACTAATATTTCTTTTACAAATTAATTATTATATGTTGTTATATGTTTATAAACGTTGATATACTGTTATTTATGTAAACGTGCAAGCTTTTTTGTTGGTATCAGAGCTTATTGGTATAACAATGCTTATTTATGTTAGACCCAATGCTTATTTATGTAACATATATGAACATATAACAACATATATTAGCATATTTATTGATATTTTATTTTAAATCAACTATTATATATTTAATATGTAATATATACAAACATAAACAGCAAATAACAATTAATTTGCAAAAAAAATATCAATATATAACTAATATATGTTGATATATGTTACATATAACAAGTTGATTTGCAATAGAATATCAATATATATTATTACCAATATATATTATTAGTAAATAACTGATATATGTATATATAACAATAAGTTGATTTGTAATAAAATATCAATATATAAGTTAATATCTGTTGTTATATGTAATATATATATATATATGAATATATAATAATATATATTAGTTTGTATATTGATATTTTTATTACAAATCGACTAATATGTGTTGTAAAATGTAATATATATCAATATATATAAGTTATATAATAATATTTCTTTTGTAAATCAACTCATATATATTGTTATTTGTGACATATATTAAAGTATAATGGTATATAATAGTTATATACTGATATTCCTTTTTGTAACTATGCTCATATACGTTGTTATATGTTATTTGTGACATATATCAACATATAATAATATATAATAGTTGTATATTAATATTTTTTTGTAATTCAACTAATATATATTATTATATGAAATATAAATAAACATATAATAGCATACTTATTTACATTTTTACTGATATATATTATTATATGTAATATATATGAATAAATAATAACATATATCAGTTGTATATTAATTTTTTTTTTGTAAATTAATTGATATATATTTTTATATGTAATATATACGAATATATTTATATTTTATTTTTTATAATATATAGTGATAAATGTTTAGTTATATATGGGTATATATTACATTTAACTAGATATATGTATTAAATTTAAAAAAATAACAGTATATGTGAGTATATGTTTTGATCAAATATGTATACATGTTTAGGTTAATTTTATTGGCTTTAAGTTAATTTTTCTTTTAATTTGTGTTTAAAGTTTGCTTGAAGTGTTTGATTTAGGTTGAAGTGCAAAAGAATAGATTGATGGATCAAAATAGTAAAAAAAATATGGGACACGGCCAAGACACTTCAGGGCTTGGCCGTGTCCCTCATCCAAGGTAAGATGTACAAAGCACTCACATAACACGGCCAGGTCAAGTCAGCTTGGCTATGTCCCTCATGAAAATTTGGCAGAGACAGACACAAGCAAGAGACATGGACAAGCCACTGGCCGTGTCACATGACACAGCCAAGGCCTTGGCCGTGTCTCACTAGAAGAACAAAATAAAGAAGAAGCAAAGAGAAACAGTAGAGAACACATTCAAGAGACACGACCAAGGCCTTTGCCATGTCTCACTAGAAGAACAAAATAAAGAAGAAATAAAGAGAAACAATGGAGAACACATTCAAGAGACACAGCCAAGCCACTGGTCGTGTCACATGACATGGCCAAGGCCTTGGCAGTATCTCACCTAGAGAAGAAAGAGGGCAGAATGGCAGCCAAGGACACGGCCACATGGCTTGGCCGTGTCCATAGGGAAATGAGTGACACGGCCAAGTCACTCATGACTTGGCCATGTCTTGTGAGAATTCTTTCAATTTGTTTACACAAGATTGGGGACAAAGTGGGATACAACAAGTGCTATCTTTTAAAAAGAAATAATAAAAGAAGAAAAAAGTTGCCTAATTTATGGGATGAAGATTTAAATAATAAAAAAAAAGAGACAAAGAGGAGTGTGTGAGTTGGCAAGACATGTTTGGTGTCTTAAAAAATTAAAAAGAATTGAAAGTGGAGATCTACATACACATTGGGGGCTTGGTCCTAATCTAGTTCTTAGTTCATCTTCTTATTCTTGGTCTTAAGAGAGACCATGAACATCACCTTCATCTTCACCTTCTATTTCTTCTATAGACAAGATTCTTAATATTTTTAGGATAAAATTGGGTGAGCAAGCTCTTTTGAAGGTTAGGGTTTGAAGAAAACTTGATTGAGGAGTTGGAGGCTTGAGAGAGCTACCATTCCATCCTTCAAGAGGAGAGCCATTGATTGAAGAAGGCTTGTTAGTTCTTCATCATATTCAAAGTGGAGATAGGATGATGACTAGAAGTTCAACTCTTAGCATCTTCAAAGGATTTTTTATATTCTCTCTTTTAATTTATTTCTAGATTGTTGTTATTTGTTAAGAACATTAATATTTCAATGAACAATTGTGATTTAATTTATATTGAGATGAATATTTATTTTAAATTGATGATGATGAGCTAAATTACTCATGCCTAGGATTTGTAGTAGATTTGATTGAATGACTTGATTTGATATTTCTATTAATATGCCTTGTTATTGGTTGATTGTATTGGATTGAATGTTAGGTTGATAGATTAGCTACCTATTGATCTCTAGATATTGAATGAAGGACCGAGAGGTGGAATTTGATATTGAAATTATGCATTCAACTACTCTAAGAATGAATTAGAAATATAAGTTCTAGGATTTTATTAATTTGCAATTTCAAAATAATTGATTGTTGTTAATTCATGAATGTGAAAACTACTAAATTGGTAATTACTAATTAAAGTCAAGGAACAAATTAAAATACAAGGTTATATTAATGGATAATTTGAGAATTAAGCTTTGGTTAAATTGATCTACAACCCTAGGCACCATTCCTAGAATTGAATTAATCTTGTATAACCATTACACACATTACTTTTAAATTTAAATTGCTTTTCACCATTCCAACACATCACACAATTGCTTTTCAATTTATTTGTTAATCAAACTATTGCAAAATAATTTCTTCCTTGTGAGATGACGTTGGGGCGGTCATCATTATTACAATAACCTCGTATACTTGCGAGTGTCACTTGTAGTAGTAATTAATCGAGTGCAATAAATTTTTGGCGTCGTTGCCGGGGAAGGAAATTGTTGTTAGCAATTTGATTTTTTTTATTTAAATTGTTTAATTATTTCAAGTATTTATTTTTTAATTACTAAGTTTTTATTGTAAGGATGCAGTTTTCAAGGCACGAAGGAGTTTATGTTGTGAATGCTAATTCTAAAATGGCATGGCATTTAGCAGAATTAACAAGTCAACTTAAGATGCTAAATGCAAGAGAAAGAGCACATATGCCTAGTCAAGAAGTATGTCTAGCATGTGGCATTGCAGGACATAGTGCAAATATGTATTCATTTGATTTTGAACAATATCAAGTGAGGCAAGAGAAAGAATATGCCTTTGAAAGTTTCCAGCCAAGGGATAGAAATGACCCATATTTCAATCCTTATAATCCAAGTTGGAGAAACTACCCAAATTTTTCTTGGAAAAATCAGCAGCAAATTCCACCTCAATAATTTTTTCAACCTTATCAAAGAAGTTCTTACTTTCAAGGATAATTTTCAAATCAAGATTAATTTAAGAAACCCATATTGAAAGATAATTTGAATGTCTTTAGTCAAATTATCACACAAAATGAATATCAATTCAAGAAACTCACATTGGAAGATAATTTGAATGCTTTCATTCAAATTAGCACACAAAATCAGGAAGGGAGCAATGAGAGGTTTGATTCTTTGGAGGTATCATTGAAAAAGGTGAAAACTCAAGTTGAGCAACTAGCACACCAAAAAGTTGAATCTCTTAGCCAATTAGAGCAAGCCAATGCACTCACAATTTTGAGGTGTGAAAAGGTAATTTATAACAAAGTTTGCGATTTCTTTGATGCATGTACTAATCAAGACGAAAATGGTGAGAAGATACAACCCAACATAGAGGAACCAAGTCAATCAAAGGAGGAGGATAATTTGGAAGCATCAACCTCACCAAAATTGCATGAGCCTCTAAATCGTTATATGCCACCAATTCCATTCCCAAGTAGATTGAAGAATGAGAAGCAAAGTAAGCAACTTTCTAAAATCTATGGCATGCCCTCCAAAGAGGATAGTGAAGATTAAGCTTAATATGGCCATGACCTTAGAAGTAGAGCCTGAAATTTCTAATTCAGAAGTTGAGGAGTGCAAGTTAATCTTAAATGCTGAGGTTGTTGAGAGGGGACTTCAGATTGCTAAAGATGGTGAGAAATATATTCAACCAAACTTGGTTGAACATAAAAAGAACCCAAAACTTTTGAAATATGTTTTGTTTGGGGAGAACAGTATGGAACCAATGATCATTTCTTCCACTCTCGGTGGTGAGGAAGAGCAAAAAATGAATATAACCATGTTGCGGACTAAAAAAGATTTTTACCAAGTTCCTATAGCATTGAAGGATCACCCTAAGACAACCTTCAAATGTTTCCTTTGGACATTTGCTCTTCAAAGGATGCTATTTAGGCTTTGCAATACACTGGGTACCTTTTGGAGTTAAATGCTATTCATCTTTTCAAACATGGGTGACAAATTCATTAAGGTTGGAAGGACCACTTCATATTGCATATGGGAACGATGGAAATTAGGTTTCATCTGAACTCTTCTCTTTTAATTTATGCATGCTCACATTGAGGACAATGTGAATCTTTAAGTGTGGGGTGCAGTTTTTACTTTTAACTTATCTTAGTTTAAGTTTAGTTAATGTTTTTCTTTGAAGAAATGAATTTTGAAAAGTTCAATTGTTATAAGATTATTGATAGATGACCTTTGAAGTTTTGAAGCATGAATTTAAGAATTGATTAGAATTGGTGCTTATTGTCAATTTTGATAGTTATTCTTTGCATCACCTTTAAACTTGTGAGGAATTGAGCCTATTAAGTTGGATACCAACTTATTATTTTTTTTTTGTGAAAATCTTTGATTGATGAATTGCTAGAACTTGCTTTGATATGCATTTTGAGACTACATAAAAATTTCAATTATGCATCAATATGATTAAGGCAATTAGGTGAACCTATTTTGGCTTAAAAAACTAATCTTATATCCGACCTTAGTTAGCCAATTTTGAGCTTATTTCTTTTTTTTTTCTTTTCTTTCTTTTTCACAACACCATTAGCTTGAACCTTGTTGTTTTAACTATTACCCTTTCATTAGGTTAAGAGCATTTAAGATTGAGTGTTATGTTAAATAAAGTGTGGGGTTAAATTTAGTGGATTTAAAATTACAAAGTATTGTGTTCTTTAGCTGCAAACATTATTTTGATTAAATAAATAAATAATAAAAAAGAGAGAAAAATCAAAATAATAGAAGTTATTATTTTTTTCGTAGAGTTGGAATAAGTTTGGCATTGATCATTGCAAAATTTATTAAGTGAGTTCACTTGGAAAGCTCTTTAATGTCAAGTGGTAGGTGAGTGGAAGGTGTTTTGGGATTATTCGGTTGTATTACGTTGTTTACTTTATTCTTAAAGTGCTCTTGAACTTAGTGAATAAACCCACTTTCTCAAATATCATACCTTTACCTTAGCCCCATTATAACCTAATGAAAGACCTTATGATTGATCTTGATTGTAATTAGGTGGTGGAGATTTGATTGATAAGCAAGCCTATAGAGATAATCTTTCATTGAATGTTGAGAGCTAAAATACTACCTGATTAAACATTTAAGAGGTTTTGTGAGGGAGTGACAATTTTTGGTATTCATGGATTGGCCATTAATTGCTTGAGTACAGATTGTTCTTGATTTTATAATGATTGTGGATTTAAGAAAATGGGAGTCTTGATACATTCTTATAACTCTTGAACTTATCTAAATTTATCTTATTTTAGTTTGTTTTGATTTTAACTTTGCTTGGGGGTAAGCAAAGGAGTTTGTTTGGATTTTAACTTTGCTGGGGGGTAAGTAAAGGATTAAGTGTGGGGTAGTTGTTTTGATCAAATATGTATACATGTTTAGGCTAATTTGATTGGTTTTAAGTTAATTTTTCTTTTAATTTATGTTTAAAGTTTGGTTGAAGTGTTTGATTTAGGTTAAAGTGCAAAAAAATGGATTGATGGATCAAAATGGTGGAAAAATATGAGACACGACCAAGACACTTCAGGGTTTGGCCGTGTCCCTCATCCAAGGCAAGCGGCATGAACCACTCACATGACATGGCCAGGTCAAGTCAGCTTGGTCGTGTCCCTCAGAAAAATTTGCCAGAGATAGACACAAGCAAGAGACACGGCCAAGCCACTGGCCTTGGTCGTGTCTTACCAGAAGAACAAAACAAAGAAGAAGCAAAGAGAAACAGTGGAGAACACATTCAAGAGATATGGCCAAGTCACTGGCCATGTCACATGAAATGGCCAAGGCCCTTGTCGTGTCTCACCTAGAGAAGAAAGAGGGCAGAATAGCAGCCAAGGACACGGCTACATGGCTTAACCATATCCATAGGAAAATGAGTGACACAGCCAAGTTATTTACATGAGATGGGGGACAAAGTGGGAGACAACAAGTGCTATCTTTTAAAAAGAACCAATAAAAGAAGAAAAGAATTTCCTAATTCATGGGATGAAGATTTAAATAATGAAAAAAGAGGGAGACAAAGTGGAGTGTGTGAGTTAGCAAGGCATGTTTGGTGTCTTAAAACATTAAAAAGAATTGAAAGTGGTGATATACATACACATTGGGGGCTTGGTCCTAATATGGTTCTTGGTTCATCTTCTTGTTCTTGGCCTTGAGAGAGACCACCAACATCACTTTCATCTTCACCTTCTATTTCTTCCATAAACTAGATTCTTACCATTTTTGGGATAAAATTGGATGAGCAAGCTCTTGTGAAGGTTAGGATTTGAAGAAAGCTTGATTGAGGAGTTAGAGGCTTGAGAGAGTTATCATTCCATCTTTTAAGAGGAGAGCCATTGATTGAAGAAGGCTTGTTAGTTATTTATCATATTCAAAGTGGAGCTAGGAGGAAGACTAGAAGTTCAACTTTTAGCATTTTCAAAGGGGTTTTTATATTCTCTCTTTTAATTCATTTCTAGATTGTTGTTGTTTATTAAGAACATTAATATTTCAATGGATAATTGTGATTTAATTTATATTGAGACGAATATTTATTTTAAATTGATAATGATGAGTAAAATTACTCATGCTTAGGCTTTGTAGTAGATTTGATTGAATAACTTGATTTGGTATTTCCATTAATATAACTTATTATTAGTTGATTGTATTGGATTAAATGTTAGTTTCATAGATTAGCTACCTATTGATCTCTAGATATTGAATGAAGGACCGAGAGATAAAATTTAATATTGAAATTATGCATTCAACTACTCTAAGAATGAATTAGAAATATAAGTTCTAAAATTTTATTAATTTGCAATTTCAAAACAATTGATTGTTAATTCATAAATGTGAAAACTACTGAATTGTTAATTACTAATTAAACTCAAGGAACAAATTAAAATACAAAGTTATATTAATGGATAATTTAAAAATTAAGTTTTGATTAAAATGATCTACAACTCTAGGCACTATTCTTAAAATTGAATTAATCTTGTACAACTATTTCACATATTACTTTTAAATTTAAATTATTTTTCATCATTCCAACATATCACACAATTGCTTTTCAATTTATTTATTAATCAAATTATTGTAAAATTATTTCTTTCTTGTGAGACGACCTTGGGACAATCACCGTTGCTACAATGACCTCGTATATTTGCGAGTGTCGCTTGTAGTATTAATTAATCGAGCATAACAATACATATATATTATATATAACTAAATATATATGCATATAGAGTGTGAATTATGTTATATATTAAATAATATTTTTAAATAATTTTTATAGTATATATTAAAATTATTTTAAAAATATAAATTAAATAAAATATATTAATATAATAAAATTCATATTTTATTTTCAAAATGATCAAAATGAGAGTATATATAGATATATATGGGTATTTATTATATATAATAACATATATTAAATTAATTTATATATTAATTATCTAATTTAGTTTATTAAATTTAATTTTCATCTATATATGTATAATGAAGTTTGAGTTTAATAGCAGTTTTGGAAAATTTTCACAATGTATCAAATACTTTTTTAAAAAAAATTAATTTTTATATTACATTTTTACAAAATTTAAATAAAATTTATATGAATTAATATATTCAATATTTCTTGTTTATATCTAAAATTGTCCATAATCAAAATTTAATAAAATAGTAATAACGTAATTTATATATATCAATTTATATTAAGAAAATATAAATTAATTAAATATTAAGAAAATAATTTGGACAACTAGTGACCATAACCATAAGCCATCAATCCAGATGAAAGCAAACAGCACCACCTTCAAACCTCTTGAGGAGCAAACTTAGTGAACTACGGGAATTGAACGAGCCTCCTCACGTGGTCCCTTTTTTATGTTTTTTGGGGGCACAATTTTGTAAATTAAAAATTTTATTACCATATAACTGAAAATTTTAGTGACATTTAGATAATTATCTTAAAAAAATTATTGTAAAAATATTATAAAAACTAAAAATATTTATAATTTTATAAAAAGTTAGTTAAAAATTTTAAAAATATCTTATTTTTTAATAAAATAAAAAAATTTATTTCTAAAAATTTATTTTTCTTGATACAATTAATATTTTACTTTAAATTTATATATTTTTTAAACTTTATTATTAAATAAAAAATTATAATAAAATAATAAAAATTAATATTTTAAATTATTTTTTATCATATAAAAATCATAATTTTTTATAAAAAATTTAATTTTAATTATAAAAAATAAAATAATACAAAAATAAAAAAAATATATATATATAATTTCGTTATGTAGATATTTTATAGATATTGTAGATGTGTTGTACATATTATGTGTAATATATTTTGTTATTAAAGTTGTGTATATTTTATGTAAAAATTATTGAATATTGCGTGAATATTATATGAACATTATGTGAATATTTTAAAAATAAAAAAAATAAAAAAATATTAAAAATATTTTATAAGTATTGTAGATTTATATTGTTGATGATATATTTTATATATGCTATTTATATATTATATATGTTATATATATTTATTATACATGTATATTAAAAATATGATAATTTATAAAAAAAATATAAATAAAGTCAAATACAAAAAAACGAAAATAAGAAAATTATTAAATTATAAATAAAAAATAAAAAAGAACGTCAAATTATAAAAGTGAAAAAAATTTTCGATACCCGTGCTTTTGAAACCGGAAATTTTTTTCCGTGCATGTGGTTATCTCAAAATTTTATTTAACTACTGCAAAATTGAAATTAATTTTTATTTCTAGATTATTTTATAAAATGCCAATAAATTTTTTTTTAAATTTCATAATCAGTTTTACATGCAATGCAGCGGCTCAAAAAATAATTAACTTACAAATAAGGCACTTGGAAATTTTGGGACCCCAAATAAACGAACAATTATTTAAAAGAAAAAAAAAAAAAAAGAAGAAGGCTCCCAGATAAAAGAACAATTATTTAAAAAAAAAAAAAAGGCTCTATAAGTAACAAAAAGAAAAGTACCTTGATACAACAGATTATCTAGATCCCAAACAAAATTTCCTTACGTCTCTGTAACTTCAGACAGACGTATAACAAAAGAATGACCTATAATTATGATAGTGCAAATTTGCATGGGACAAATTATATAAGCAGGTTGGTCCCAAACAACAGCACTCCAAATCTCTTTTTAATCCATGGAACTTTACACTCTTCTCGCTTCATAAAAGCATATTCAACTCTGACAGGTCATCCATAGGTATTTCTAGGCCGTCCATTGGTAAATCAAGGCCCATTAAGTCATTTTCCGGCAGTCCATCATCATCAAAGTTAAACAAATTACTTAGATCTTGATGGCTGCCAATATCACTGGCAATACTAAGCTCTAAAGATAAATCTTGCAAATCTGCAATATCTGTTGTTCCCTTGTTTTCTTTAGAAGAATCTTGAGGAATATAACCATAGGAATTCAGGCTGCTTTCTCGTTTTGTATTGATGCTGGTTTCTTTGAACTTGTTACTAATTCCATCTACAGAAGTTGATAGCTGAGCTGTCTTCTGCTTGGGCTTCAATTTTGTTTTGCGGTCACCCTTCACATTAGGTTGCGATGCACGCCCAGCTTTGGTAATGGGATTTTTGGATAATGCATCCATTTCTCTCTCACTTCTCTTTCCCTTGGTTCCAGCCAGCAGTGCATTACCAAGAGATGGGGTGGGTCTGACGGTAGCATTACTGCTAACATCATCTAGCAGCAGTTCCTTCTTCTTCCCCCTGTTCAATAGTGGTCCAGTTTTGACAAAACCATCATCACGTGAATGGGTAAGAGTTGCAAGTGCACCAGTTGCAACTCTGCCAGATTTATCATTATGATGATCATGCAGTTCAGCTCTACTGAGGAAAGAGCCTGCAAAAGCAAGAACAGAAACCATTTATTAGAGTAAGCATTAGGAATGAGTAAAAATTAAATAACGTGGGCGTGCTAGGAACAGTGAGAACACTTTGTGCAAGAAGCAGGAAATCAATTTATTAAAAAAGCACACGTAAGCTGGTTAAAAACTGAATGTCCAGGGAGTTAGTAACAGGCTTCTCCATTATGTGCAAGCAGAAAACATTCCTCGTCGCTTCTAAGCCTATTCACATGGCCCCTACCTCATAACCTGCACAATGATCAAATGATGCCTTCCAATTTGCTCATCCAAATGATAGATATGGCAATTTCAACCCACTTGGCCCTCTAAAAAGGGGAAGGGAGAGATCCATGCCCTTACAATGGTAGGGGCCACAGCGGGTTTAGGGCCTCCCACCCTCAGCCAAGGATTTTTTATGTGATTATTGAGTTTAAATCTTAAACAACATACTATTTATTACATAAAATTAACAGTTCTTCTAAAATATTAATATATAGCATTGAAAATTTCATATATATGTATATACAATTAATGATAACATATAATTATTTGTTAATCGTTTAAATTATAGAAAGTATTGCGGAATACCCAACCCCCACTCCAGAAATTTGTTTTTCCATCCCCTCGCCTATCCTAATGTCAATGGGTTGGGGACAGGAATTGCAAAATCCACCACGTCCTGCCTAGCCCATTGACATTCCTAAATGGAAGGTCAAAGCATCAAAAAATACAATGACATTTCTTGAAATAAGTAACATATATAGACTAAAAGCATACCTGTGGTACCAGTATTATGTTGAAAGCAAGGAGTTCCACGTTGCACATCTGATGTAACTGTTGTGGTATTGCAACTTGAAGATTCTATGTGATTTCCAAAAAGAGGTGGAGCTAGAATGACATCTCGTAGTGCAGGCTCTGCAAAGCAACTTTTCGCTGTATCTTCATATTTCTTACATCTAGCAAGGGTCCTCTTCATAAAAGCCAGGGCAACTTGTTTTGAAACCTTAGGAACACCATATTTTGAAGCAAAGCTTCCTCTAGTGGCCTGTTAGTTGAGACAATGTCAAATTTATAACACTGACAAATCATGGTAATTTCAAAATCTGAAACTGATGCCCGGAGTAACTATGCAAAAGTTACAAATTCAAGTAGCTTAAAATAAAAAAGAAGGGATCTCCAGAAGCATGGGAGTATAATCCATCAATAGTGAAGGTAGTTCTGCTGCTTCCATTTGGAAGCCAAGAATTCCATGCTTCTTCAACAAATGCTTGCGATTACCAGAGTTTTTTCTCCTTTCAATAGTTATCAACACACACAATAAATGTTGGCGATGGCCAGGGTTTTTTATCCTTTCAAATAGTATCAACACACACACACAAAGAAAGTCCAAGCCAATGGTCAGCTCACCATCCATGCTAAACTTCTAAATTTAACTTCAGCTTAAAACATGAATTTCCCAATTTCAATACAATCACATGAAGAGAATAAATGAATCTCAAATATATAATAAAAACTGTACTTTCCCCATCCCCTTATAAAGGAGATGGTGAAAGTCTAACAATTAGAGGAGTCCATCCAATTTTCTGAAGCATGTCTGGGTCACCTTATAGGACTTGTAATATATGTTCCGGGACATTTTTAATTTCATGACACGAAGTCTATAATGCAAACTTGAATAGATGTTGGATTTTCTTTCCCAGATTTTTCAGAGAATCCCACTGCTAATAGACTTGATCTTGAACAACAGTCCATTAACTTCTAGATAACAACATATAAGCATCTAAGCAAACAAAACACTGCTTTCAGAATGCGTTCTTGGAAATGATAGTGGAAAAATATGAAAGAACCTAAAAGCAGCTGAGTTAAAAAGCAGAAAATTTACTGTAACATAATTTGAATAGAGACTCACTATATAATTATCTAGCAACATGCAACATAGTACATCTTCAGATTTGGGAGAAACAAAAAAAATAGGTATAAAAATTAATTAATAAATAAATGATAAAGTACCATCAACTTTTTGTATGCCAACTCAACCAGCTTGTCCATTGCAACCTGCTCAAGGGCCCTGCAAATGAACCACAAAATACTGCAATTCAGTAAAATTTCAAAGCCATTTCAATAATTGATGTTAATTCTGGAAACAACAGAATCCTAAAATTAGATGATATTCAAAATACAGAATTACTTACCCTCTTTCCACTTCCTTGCCTTTCTCCACTGCTTTAATCACTTTCTCCAAGTGTGTTTTCTTTTTGCCAATCTATAGAAGCAACAATATCCATCATATTCTGATAAATTTCATATCTTTATATATATATAGGACATATATGCTGGACATTCTTAAGACTCTGCAACTTATTCAAAAGTTTGCAACAGGTTGACTTTGAATCTGGAACTTTCAAGCAAATATGTTTTGGAGAATTTGATTGGCTAAAAAAGAGCAAAAGTATAGAAACTTAACCTGCTGATGAAGTCCCATCTGTAGTTCAACAATATCTTGATTTATTGTTTCATCATCCCCATCTGCTAGATCAGGCTGGAAAATGGCACCCATACAAGGGATCAAGCCCCAGAGATAAAACAAATGAAAATGTGTATATATATATATATATATATTATATAGGGAAGAGAGAGAGAAGATATTCCATATCAAAATGTACTCCATAAGAAAAATTCTAAGAACAAGACATGAACCTAAAATGGCATTATTTCTTAGTCAGATTGGCTGCAAAAGGCTTCTCATCTCACTCTTTATACACAAGAAAGTATTTTCCATTAATATAATGTATCCTTCATTTATTTCATTTCACAGAGCATATGGTAGGAGTCATTAGCAATCTGAAGTAACAGTCCCTCCCATTTCAGGTGGTGCACTTAAGTGGAGAAAAGCTAAGAGGCACTCAGGTGGAAGAGCCTACATAACCTCTAGATGATAATCTTAGAAAAACCTCCTTGGCTCTTGAATATCTAAAATCTTTATATTTTCTTTTATGATCAGCTAGATGGATTAAATTACAAAACATAATACTTCGCTTTTTTTTCCCCTCGTTTCAATGCATCTTTTGTATATTCCACCACAAGGTTATGACCTTTTAAATAAAACATTTGAGAAAAAGAATAAAGTACAAACAAATAAATTTGAGTATATTTACCACTGATTCAGGATACAGGTCAACACTCTGAAGTTCCATCAAGAGTCTCCTCTCCAAAGACATCTGCTCATAGTGGCAGTCCAAGGCAGAAACACAAAAAACATTAGTTTGTACTAGCTTTCCATCATAATTTCCTGAATGTGCAGAGATCATCCCAGTCTTCATGTCCATAAATCTCTGATCTCCTTGAGAGAAATCATCATTATATACTTGATTGTGAAAACCAGTAGCCTTGTTAATAGTAGCATTTCCATTACAACAAAAACTGTCAACAGGAGATTGCTTCTGAGTTTGAAAACCCAAAATTGAGTCATAATCAAAATCAATTATATCCTTGATCCTAGGCTCAAAATCGACAGAAATGGAAGCAGCATCAGGAAAACTATCACTGCTATTCTGAAAAGAGATATTTCTCTCTCCACAGTTCTCTTCAAATTCTTCAGATTCATGTTCTATAATCAGAGCAGATAATACTCTTTGGCACAGTGGAGCAATTTGACTTCTTTCCAAGTTTCCACATAATGCACCATTGTCCAGACCTTGATCTTCCACATTTACAGTTGTCAGTTCTTTAGGCCAAATGTTGTCTGGCAAGCTTTTTCCTCTTTCTTCAGTAAGGAGTTGAGACTGAAAATCTTCTTGATGCATATCTCCCTGAGAAATCAAAAAGTTTAAGCACCACGGGAGGAAAAATGAACAACAGAATGGATAAGATTGAATACTCTTTGCATCCAACCATTAAGTATTAGTACACGCAGAAAATGGAACTGATAATCTGAACCAGAATTAGTTTGATGCTGTTAAACCCAATGAGGATCCTGACCAACACAATAGTTCTAACACAAATCCAAGTACACCACCAATACCTATTTTGCACTGTGGTTCTCTTATGGTATTGGAGAGTAGTTGTTGCAACTCGTTGCATCCCAGGGATTTCATAACAGTAACATCCAAAATTACGATAATTAATTTTCAGAGATGCACATTCATCAATGTAAAAAAACAACTCCACTCAAGGAAGCATCTAGCAATCAAAGAATAGTTAAAAGATAAAATACTCAAATGGCATAATAAAAGATTTCACTTGCAGTAACAATTTCCACGTGATATTGGAATACTAACTTTAACCATGAATCAAAAACTATACTTGAAATTAAGTAACAAAAGATTAAATAATATCAAATTGGATGTGATGCTTCTCAGAAAATAGCAAGGCTATGATGAAAATTTGGAGCAGCAAGATGACAAAATATGTGTCTATTGGGCTTCTGTTGAATCGAGCAATGGGTTTGATCAAGCCATACATGTATTCTTTGCTTATCTACTTCTTGAGAAAAGGAATAAAAACAAAAAGATCACCAAAATTCAAGGAAAAAAATAGACAACAACAACAACAAAGCCTTAATCCCAAGTCAATTGGGGTCGGCTATATGGATTCTTCTTTTCCACTCAATACGATTTAAGGTTATCTCTTCTGGTAGATGTAACATCATAAGATCATTTTGGACCACTTTTGACCAAGTCAGTTTAGGCCTACCTTTGCCTCTCTTAGCTATATCTACTCTAACTTGTTCGGTTTTTCTAACTGGCGCATCCCTAGGTCTTCGTTTCACATGGCCAAACCACCTCAATCTATGCTCTCTTATCTTATCCTCAATAGGTGTGCTACCTCCACTTTTTCTCTAATGCACTCATTGCGGATTCCATCCATCCTAGTATGACCACACATCCATCTTATCATTCTCATTTCCGCAACATGCATTTTACTCATGTGTTGTCCTTTAACTGCCCAACACTCACTACCATACATCATAGCAAGTCGTATTACAGTGCGGTTATACACAAGAAATTCATATATAGGCGGAGGGTTGCGGTAGGTGACAACCAGCGTAAAACTTTTATCACATCTCATGATATGGATTCTAAAGGAAAAAAATAGACATTACCAAAATATTATTGCCATGCTTAGATATCTCAAATAAGCTTTTGTGGAGCTCCTCTGCAGATTTCAACTGATAACAATAAAAAATGAATAAGAGAAATCATCGGTGAATTATCATTGTGACTAAAAAAAATTTGGCTTAATGGTAAAAATAATCCAAATCCTTGTGTGCCTTGTTAATTTTAGCTGATACTTTGAATTTTTACTGACTTGTACCTCAACATTTCACATTAATTCAGTGTAAGCAATTAAATGCAATTTGAGGGGAAAACTCATTTCATTTGCTGAATTAGATACAATTTTGATCCTCTGAATACACTTTTTTCCACTTCTTCCCAACTTCAGCCCCGGAAAGGAGGCCCAAGTTACTTCTTAATAAGAAAATTTCAGAAGTTTGGGATAATAACTTGTCCACTGCTCTTCGTTGCAGTCAATAAATTTTAAAAAAAGAAAAAAGGGAGAAAGACACAGATATTTTTTTTTTAAACACGATTTAGGCTTCTTCTTTTTTTTTTTATAAAACTTATAATTTGAAAAAAAAAATTATTTGGATTATTCTGACGATAAGGTGAAAATATTTACATAGCTCAAAAAATGCTTCAAATCATATATTCAGAGGTAGATTATAGCAACCTGTTGCTTCAAGTAGGATGCATCCTCTGAGCAGACAGAAGCAAAAACCGGCTCTACATTCTTCCAAAATGGACTGGAACAGGAAAGATCTACAAAAGCAAAAAAAAAATTAATATATCTATGCATGTGTACTTGCAAAAAGGATCTAGATGAGGGGAAAAAAAGGCTTCACTCCAGGTACACATACAGCTAGCATTGCAAGCGAAATTTGCAGCTGCCAAGAGTTCTTCTCGATCATCATCTGGCTCACCTGCTATACACCAAATACATAAGCTATCATTACACCCTTTCCTCTCATTTTAATGAGTATGATAACATAATTGATACAAAATTCTAGGCACACGTGTCCAAAGATGCATACTGATGTGAAAAATAATACATGCATGTGCAAAAATTTCTTGGAATATCATCCAAAAAAACAGTATCCATTCCCAACTTTGATAACTAAGAGATCCAGGCAACAATAACAAATCAAAGTTCTAGGTCATTTTTTTCATTATTTCTGACCAATGCAACTAAGGCTCTGCTCAACCAAGCCAGTACTAAAACCTTGACTATTTTAAGCAAATTTTTCAGTAGCTGATGAATCCAAACAGTGCAAAACAAGAAAAAAGATTCCTTCATTTTTCTGAGCAAATGATCAAAGGTTGAAGAATCAAGGAGTATATTCATGGTGCCCTCACTCTGAAGCATAATGGAACTCTCAAGTGCATTAATTAAAACACACAGCACCATGCAGTTTCCAACTTCATTTATAACAAGTGCAGGTTTAATTAACCATCATGTTTTGCTGGTTTAAGTGCGGGATAAGACTAGATATTATTGATACAGTAGCAATGGAGTTTTTATAGATGACACTAAAGCTCAAGTACTTTTAACCTGATCTACTGAAAAGCTAAAAGCAGTCCAGTACAAAGAGTTTTCTAAGCTTCATCTAATAGTTTCAGCCTCACTATCTAAAACTCAGAATAAATGTTTAATATGTAAGACATAAATAAATCATTCAGTTTATTAATTATGTATTTTTACAAAATTCAAGTTATTAATTATGTATTTTTATTAAGTTAATTTATAATTACAATTTCTATTTTAATAATGGTGAATAACAAGAAAAATCCAAAATTTTTGTCTGATTTTCAATTCAAAACAATGTTTGAATTTATTCTAATTATATATATAACCTTTCATATTGGTGCCAATTATAGCAAGAATTGGAGAGGCAAATACCTAATCCCTAAATTGCTGACAGGATTTATGTTTTATTCAGGCAAATTCACATCAAGATCTAACTTTGCAGATTTAAGTCACTCCACATGAAACAATCGAAATTATTGATTAATTTAGAGAAACTACTAAGAGATGGTTTGAATAAATGAATTCCATATAATTTTATGGAATTCATTACAAATCCACACTTGTCATGTTTGGCATAATTGAAAATTCATTTAGCATTCTAGATTTTTTTATTTTGTTGAATTGACTATGCTACAGCCAAATTGCACCAACATTGATAGAATTTGTAAATTAATTATGAAGTTAATAAGGGTAAAGCTAAAAAAGCTATAGAATTTTAACTTAACATAGGCACAAAAGCTAAAAGTACAAGATGAATACCACATCTAATCCTTAACATTCTGAACATAAGAATTCATTTACAAATGATTCTTTTTAATGAATTCATCTGCAAACCAAATGGATTCTATGTTCACTTACTTCAAACACTATGTAATTAATATTTTAATAATTAAAATAAAATTTTGAAAGCTCCTTAATTATGTCACTTAAGATGCTGGTGTGAGATTCTTTTGAAGAAAAAAAAACATGCTGCATCAGTAATATGAAGCCTTGGCACATTCTAACTCAAGCATAGCATAAATGCATTAATAATATTAAGGATTATGCATATATTAGGACAAATTTTAGCATTTGCTATAATTGAAAACTAAAAGGTTCACATTTTTTTATAGCCATTGAACTTTTCAATTAATATTTTATACAGATATATTCACAGAAAACTGCAAAAGAAGGTGCCACATAAAGTTACTTTGAGATTATACCCGTAAAATCTGGAGAACCACCAGTCATTTGCCCACGAGCAAAGGCCTTGCGATCTGAAATTTTCTTAAGAGGAGGACGGCCTGACTTACTGAACTAGGAAATACATAAATTACAGCAACAGTGAAATCTAATTAAATAGTAATGACTTTGATGATAATAATTAGAACAAACAATGAAACCATAGATTCCTCCTTTCGTCAAAGAAAGAAAATATTAACCACCTTCCGTTCTTATCTGAAACAGGCTTTGCAATTCTAACTGGTTTTGCTGAAGCTAGATTCTCCAGCTTCTCTCTCACTGGTGAATTGACAGTCCTAGAAGATGATGCACCTCTACCAATCCGTCCTTGTCTTCGCAAGCCATCACTGACATCTTCCTTATTAATTATCTTAGTTTTCTTCATGAGCACTACAGAAGGACCAGCACTTTGGTTTTGGGATTCTTCCCTTTCAGATAATATAGCTGGTGATGAAACACTTTCATGTTTCACTCTAACTGGCTGATTCCCAACATTAACATCCTTAGCAAGAAGTGAGCCATTACTCCCTGAAGCAGTTAATCGAATGGCAAAATCAGAACTTCGACCTTCTGATGACATTGGCACTTCATCATGATTTGATACAGGAGACACTACATTTGCTCTTCTAGTACGAGAGATTTTTTGTGGTCTCTGTCCAACCCATTGAGCCATTGGAGGTGAGGATGATCCTGCAGGCATTGTACACTTGCGATTATTAGGCCCACTGATTGAGTTAACTTTATTTATGGTAGAAGTTTGCTGCCGATGTAGAGTTAAAATAGGAGATGAGTTTGCTCCCATTACGGAGCCAGTTCGATGTGCTCTGGAGGCTTTTCCTTTCAGCACTGGACATGGACCAACAATATGATTGTCTTCAACAATACTTAACCTAAATAGCATGGTTACCATTGCATCAAACATCAGAAAATGAATATTGCAGAAATATTACAATAGCAAACAAAATTGGACAGGATTTGCAACACTTCTGTATCAAGTCCTAGTATAAGTATGTTAGGGAATGAACAGTGACATTATTGATCCATAATAGTGACTATAATTAGTACATACTTATTATTAGCTTTTGTTACAAGTCGCTCCTTATTCACACTATCTGCAAAGTCCCTAGTCAAAGAAACTTTTTCAGGCTCATTCTTGGGAATGGAACGTAGATTTGAACTGGCTGGTGATGAGCTTCCATCTAATTTATTGATTCCATTAGGACCATTAAAAGACCCTGTGCTGCAAAACAGAACAAAGTTTCATCAGCAAATAAAGCATCAATTTCATTGGCAAATAAAGCAAAACTAATTTTTGTCTCATGAAAACAAAGCAACCAACAGTAAAATCTCATAAGGAAGGCAATGAACTCCATAGAAAGTCAATTACGTGCAGGAATATAGTCAAAGACGAATAAGTTTTAGAAATGCAAGATAAAAGCCCATCCTCCTATTCTGATTGCCAAAGAAGAGTACAACTCATTGGTATTTAAGTGAATACTGTACATGAGGATTATAACAGAACCCAATTGGGAAAATCAAAGAGAAGGTAATTTCACTGAATGATCACAAGGACATATAATCTTTTCAAATTGCTAAAAGTGATTTTACCATAATATCACCTTCAAGTTTTATATGATTCAAGCATTTACAGCCCATGTACTCCCAGTAGCTTTTACGAAGATATTAAGGATCAATAAACTATAATTTCCAAGCTTAAATGCAATCCCACTGAAGCCCCGACATTGTCATTCCAAGATTCATTATTAGTGAGTAGTTATTAAGTTTCTTTACTGTAGTGGGTAGTCATTGTACTCAGTTGTTTAAAAAGCTATATGTTAATGAATTAATTAAAATTTTATTGATTAAATAGACCCAGAACTAGCCCCAAACTCAGGGCCATAACATGAACCCCTTCACTTTTATTTATTTTGTAATTTTATAGTATCACTGTCAAGTATAGGTAAATTTCTTTTAAGTGTCCCACTGAACATGTAACAATATTTCAGGATCTTTTAGAAAATATATGAAAAATGAAAAATATAAAATTTCCTTCACCATATTTTATCTCACCATATTTTATTAGGATAATGATTTTATCATGAAAACTTATTTTTCAAAGTAACTTTTTTAAATTCATTTTTATTTAATTTTCTTAATTATAGAATAAAGTCCTCTTATATAGGCTCAATCCTCTAAAGAGATGAAGGTTGTGAGGAGGATATTAACCATATGATAAAAGTTGGGTGGTTGAAATGGAGGTTTACTATAGGAATCTTATTGTGACAGTAAGAGTCCAACCAAATTGGAAGGAAAATTCTATCATAAAGTTATATGGCACACGGTAGAGAGCGTTTACTAAGAAAGGAACAACATGTGTGCAAGATATGTGCAGCCTAGATGAGAATGCTAAGATAGATGCACCGTCATGCTAGAATGGATAAAATACATAATGAAAGAATTTTAAAAAAAGTTGGGAGTAACATTGATTTGAAGAAAAAATGAGAAAAGGGAGATTAAGATGATTTTGGACACGTGAGACAGAGGCATAAAGAGGCACCCAATTATAAAGGTGAAGCATGTCATGATGCAGGAAAAGAAAAAAGGAAGGAGTAGATCTAAAATAACTTGACAAAAAGGAGTATAGAATGATTTAGAGGCTTTACAATTACCAGAAAAATAGCTTAAAGTCATTTACAACATAAATAAATAATCCATATAGCTGACCCCAATTAATCTAGGGATTAAAGCTAAATTGAGTTGAATTAAGTTGTATATAATAAAGTCCTCTTCAAATCACAAAAGGTGAATAAAGTTTAAAATTTTCCCATGTTTGAAAACAAAAGGAAACTACACTCATCTCTCCTACATACAAATAATTGGTTCGTACATACCAAGATCCATAATTCATAATATTACCAAGATCCATAATTCATAATATATATACTTGTCATTAAAATAATTTATGAAAGGTACATTTTATATTTTAAAAATCATTTAGAAATTAAACTAGCAATCTAATATTTTATTTTTTATCTCATTATGTAAAAATCTATAAAATTAAAATCCCTATATCATGTTTTTGTTCCCTGTCTCTTGAATAAAAAGGAAAAAAAATATCTTTTGGATAACAAAAAATGAACAATAGTGCACAAAATGAATACGATTCTGGCCTCCACCATTTTAGTCAGCTAAAATGAAAGAAAATTGCAAGAGATTGTTTTTGAAGTCAAAATTTTATTCTCTAAAAAAGTCACTTTTGAAATCTGAATTTTTAAATTCCCATATCCAGACTCCTGCTCTTACCTTACATCAAAAAACATATAAAACAATTACAAGTCTAATTCGGTCCTAAGCCCAGTACGGTTTTGAAACTTGCTTGATAAAAATATAAAAGTAAAATCCCAATTAACAGAAAATCCATCTCCACCAAGCACCATCAAAAATAAGACATTACCAAACTATCACCCATGTCAGTCACTAACCTAGAACTTTTCAAATTTTTATGGGGCAGAAAAGCATCTTCAAGACACAATTCAGACATCCAATCCCTTGCCTTTGAGAAGCATAGGTTTTTACCCCTTCTACCTGGCTCAGAGGAGCTCTATTCCTTTTTAAAACAGTAGCTTCTCGGTTCATTCTATTTGAAAAGAATTATGGAAAGATCACTATATTGAAAATAATGATAAGACTTGTTGATGAATGTTAAGTTGGAAATAAATAAATAAAAACATTTTTAGTAAAAATCAGCACTTAACCAATAAAGAAATACCTGAAGCCCTGGGCATCATAAGGCTGCAGACTGGGTTCATTTTTAAACATATGATGCAGGATCCGTTTAACCTCTCCATCACTATCTGTGGATCTGGAAAAAACAGAGCCTACAGAACGCTTCCTTTTCATCTTTCTGTCCCATCCTTCCCCTCCTGCAGGCATTCTCCGAAACTTTTCTTCAGGCATATCAGAACCTTCACCACCATCCCTAAGTACGTCTCTATCTTTCCCCATTACTAACGACTGCCTCGGCAGGGTGTTGTTTCGGCCATCAGCCTAAATATTTCAGAAAAGAAACATGATGAAAAATGAGGATAAATCCAGTAAACAAGGAATATATTGTGTAGAGGACACAAAAATTGAAGCAATACCCAAGCACTATTATGTCAACAAAATTGAACAATTAAATTTTACAGATAGGTTGAAGCATATCTAATGCCATTCTTTTCTAGCATTGAGGACAGTATATCTCTACACGTCTCGACAAAATTGAAGTATTGATCATTTAAGCATATGGAAGCACCATTAGGTCAAATGTCCAAGAAATTTGAAGACGCACATTTAAATTAACATATAAGTTGCATATATCCTAAAATTTTCTATCATTTAAGTCAGCAACCATTTGACGTAAGAAAGACGAAGGACCGCCAGAGGAACCAAATAGTCCAGTTATCATAAATTTTAACTCAAGCAGACTTTTCAAATCATATTGCAACCCCTGTGCTTTTTGTTGTTCTCTTATTTTAAATGTTAATAAAACTGCACCGATTCTGTCCTCTTATAATGACTAAACATTGTTCTGTTACAAAAGTGACATGGTTTATCAAGTAGCAAGATAAAAGAACCAGGAAGGCTCATTTCAATAGCTCTGATTGTAACCCACAGACCCAGTTTATCTGGTCCTGAGACAGTATAAATATGCCACATCATACTTCTTTAACACATGTCCAAGGAAGTGTTCTCATATAATTTGAACACAGAAAAGGAGAAAATCAAATAGCAACCACACTAATGGATCTATTGGTTCATGCCCTCTCAAAAAACAAAATCTTTGTTGTATAACAGAAAAAAAAAAAAGTTAAACTAATAAAAGAATCAAGATCATTTACACGTGCTAAAACAACATCAAACAAAAGTGTTTAGCTTCCACAAATAAAATTAACACTGAAGGGCTGTTCATAGATGATACAGTACTATTTGACAATCACAAGAAGAAAAATTTGAGAGTTGTTCATGTACAAACCCGTAATTCTGCAACTGAAGATCGAACTCGCTTGTTCAAAACAATATTCTTTGCACGATCCTCTAATCTTTGAGTTCCAAGAGCAGAAGAATTTCGATGAATCTGAATTCCCATTTTCGTAAAGTTTGACCCGCCTGATCTTTCAGTCATCAATATATCATTTTGGTGCTGCTTCTTAATATTCAATGCTTCACAATACTTGTTCAATTTTGTCAGAGATTCACTCAACCTGTTTATTCGGAACCTGATAGAAAAGAACATGCATTTTCAAAAGAGATTAAAATTCCAATTGCAATTCATTACCTCTTATATTTACAAAATAGTGATACTATATTTTGTACAAGATATGCACACATAATTATAGACCAAAATATTTTACACTTAAAGTATACAGAAATAGCTTCATGTATCGAAAAGATTATGCCACTGTTACAGATTAACTGGCAAAATTTCACCAACCAACAGTTATTTCAGAAGAATACAACATTACCTGGCCTTCGAACTGGCATCTTTTACACTTAATTTGAAGCGCTTCAGTTCCTCTGTAGCCACTGGTGGAGGAGGCTTAGAGTGAGCAGCTCCAAAAGAATTATCTTCCGTTGCATTCCCGAGAGATATTCCTAGAACCCTTCTTAACTCACCTGACCTGGTATATTTTTGTTCCCCCATTGTAATAGGATCCAGCAACAAATAGTGAGGAAGTGAGGCCAAATCTGATGAAGCAATAGCCCGGGGCGTACTAGCTCCAGAACCAAGCCCACGGTTCTCATTGCCTTCCCGAAAGCTTCCAGACCTATCCATAGTGGCATTAGTATAATTCCCCCTCTGGCCATTGGAATAGCTCCCTGTAAAACCTAACTCCTCAGTACTAACTGAACTGGATTCAAATCTCACATTTCCGGCCATCAATTCAAACCAAAGTTAACCATCAAGTCATTAAATTAATGGTTTATTTCATCTCAACAGCTTGTTTCAGTGAGTCCAATAATCTTCTCTAAAGCAGCATCAAATGACGGACCCACTTGAGGAAATGTCAAGAAAAATAATAAATAATCACCAACATTTCAAAGGAGTAACTATATCTGCACTACCCAGAAGAGTTCATCAGTGTTTGTTTAGCATCATTCTTTTCTTCAAGTATGGTAAAGCCAACATAAATAATAAATAACTAGAAACATTGAATAAAACTGGAAAATAAAGCAGCAGCTGGAAAGATAGAGAGCAGAGAAAACCTGTCCTATAGTTAAAGAGTACTAAAGAAAACAAAACTAAATAAAAACTGAAAACAGTAATTCTGCATCATCATTGAATTTCCAAAATGGAAAAATTGGTTTCAACCAACACAGAAGTTATATTTCACATAGTTAACTAAAAATTTTCTGCTGCGAATAAATACATGAAAAAAAACCAACTTTCAAATTTGAACTTCTTTTCCCTTTCCTCCAATTTCTCAGCAACCAAATAAAGCTTAACGGCCAAGGCATTGCTACAGAAACATACTATAACGAAACTAAGCGAAGTACCCTCTCCAAAAGCAATGCCCAACTAACAATTAAACCTCTAAAAACAATTAAGCAAGTAAAACACTAAAATTCATGAGATTCAAAAAAAAAAAAACAGGAATAAAAATAAAATCCATGATAATGACAAATTATGCAAAACCCATACCGCGCAAATAACTGAGAATCACAAAAACGACTAATACGCAACTTGCAGAAACTTCGAAGACCCAATTAGAGCAAAAATAAATTAGGGTTTTTTTCTTTTGTATTACAAACAAATTAGGAACCCAAAATTTCCATAAAAGAAGAAAAACCCACACATCCCTGAAATAACTGAAACGCAATCGAAACGTACCGGCATTGAATCATCGGAATAAGTAGCAGAAGATCGAAATGTACAGGGAAATTAAAAAAATTCAAAAAAAAAACTGTTTTTGAAGAGAGAGAAAGAGGAAGAAAGTACAAATTTAGTGTTAGAAAGAGAGAATCTGTGTGTGTGTGTGTGTTTGAGGGTCCCGCAAGAAAGATGAGAAAATGGGTGAGAATCAGAGAAGAAGGACAGTGGCACTAAAATCAGGGCCCTTGATCAGGTTTATTTTCTGCCTATCAGGTTTTTTATTTTTGGGTCCTCCTCTCCTCATTTACCACTTTGTCGTTCGTAGGGAATATACTATCTTATCTGTTTACTTGGCGACTTCTTATTCAGCTTCTTACATTAGCAAATGATTGAATCTCTCTCCCATATGTGTTTTTTCTTTTTTTTCTTTTTTTTTTCCTTTCTTTTTGTTAAATTATTTTAGAGTTCTTTTGCCTTTGGGGGGCAGTTTGGTAAGATGGTATGTGATTAAATGTCGGAACGACTATGGATCGTATGAGGTCATACGACCCCTCCTCACCAGTGGCTAAAAAAAGAAGTGTCGGTGGAGGCGTGGAGCCATGGAGGTGGAGCTAAACTTAGCTCTCGTTGAAGGAGGCTGAGTTGCAGACTGTCTGCAGCGAGGGGTTGACGAACTCTCGCTCCGAATAACTTTATTTTTTTATAAATTAGTTCCTGGCAAAATGACTTCGTTTCACTGGAGACTAATTTTTTTATAAAATAACTCCTGGCGAAACGGCGCCAGGGGTAAATTTTAAAAAAAATCGACCCAACGAAACGACGCCATTTCGCTTGGGCCGGTTCAAAAATAAAAATGGGGTTGCGTTTCTCCTCTTCCCCTCTCCTTCTTCCCTCTCCCCTTTCCCTCTCCAAGCCAAGATAGCCACCACTCACCAGCAGCCCCACCACCGCCGGTAAATTTTGACCCTCCTCAGTAAATTTCTGGTTTTGCCACTGACTAAATGTGAATTGGATTATTTAAGGGATAAAAAGGTCATCATTGATTAATCATGTGTTTTTTAGATAGAAGCGGGCAAAATTCGATTAATTGACCGAATTTGTAGTTAATTGATTAAAAATTTAATTCGATTAATTGACCGATGGTATAATTTGATTGATTCGGTTGAAAATTTAAAATATTTTAATTTTTAATTCAGTTAACGGTTAATTAATTTGGTTCGTTCAGTTAATCGATTAATCAAATCATTTAAAAAAAAATTAATTATTCTTTTGTTTAATTTTTTAATTATATAAATTTTTATTATAAATATATAAATTTTTATTACAAAATAAAGTTATATTTTATTTATTTTTATAATAGATTTTATTTAGTTATTTAATTATATTAATTTTTTTATAAATATAATTTTATTTTAAAATTTTAAAAAAAATTGGTCGGTTCGGTTAATTAACCGAACTGATCAAAATATAAATTTAACCTGTTCGATTAGTAATTTTTTATACTTCGATTCAGTTAACAGACCGATTTGATCGGTTAATTAACTGAATCGACCGATATCCACTCTTATTTTTAGAGATAAAATTGACTCGAAAATCTATATGAGCTCTTTTAATGTTAAATAGTATAACTTGAATAAGTTGTGTGATTCATTTTGTTAAGTTATTTTTAGATATAAGATTTTTTTTTGGGATGTATCAACAATTTTTTTTCATATATATTTATTTAACTGTATAGATATAAGATTAATTTTGTTCGAGTCGGAGATCTCAGATTAAGGCTCTTTATCCCTCTCCAAAGAGATATTTAGTAGGATTCAAACTTGCATCTTCATCTACTTGTTCAACCATATTTAACCAACTGAGCTACCTATCTTGGATTAGATGTAGAATTTTATTAATGTAGTAAATATTATTGTATTCTTATTTTCATTTTTCCATTATACATATGAAATGTTTGTATACATATTTGTACAGGTTTTATTTAAAAATAAATCTAAATTTTTCAATCAATTGTTTTCTTATCACCATAAAAGAGCTTAAAAAAAAATCTTAATTTTTCAATTATTTATTTTTTTATCCCGACAATAGAGTAATGAGGATTTTATTTTATTTTGTTCTTTTTTCTTTTGGACTCACTATGACAAACAATGAAATTGATATTTCATCTTCCTTACTATTTGTATTATTTTAATAATCCAAGAATTTTGTTAGTCTCCCAATCGCTAATTGGAGACAATTGTCTGATGTAATGTTAAATAATTACTGTTGCTTTTGAAGTCAAAACTCAATTGGATTTCATTGATAGCACAATGGTCAAACCTTACAGAAAATATGCACTTTTTTATTTGGAATCAGTGCAACAGTAAGGTTCTCTTATGATTTCTTAGTGTTGTATCCAAAGAGATCCCTAATAGTATTATCTTTATACAAAGAGCCGATGACGTTTAAAAGGACCTTGAAGCATGATTACTAAAGTACTCCTATTCATGAGATATAACAACTCATAGTAAATTGCCAACAAGGAAATAATTTTGTGGCTTTATACTAAGCTATTCACATGCCTTATAAGATGAGCTTAAGATACAATTCCTTACCCAATTTTGCTCGTGATTCTACAATAGAGTTGGGTGATCTATAATAATATGATCAAGTAATTCAATTTATGGTGGAACTTAATGATGCTTATTCATCACTGGCAAGCCCGGGTCTTTCACATTTTCTCTCTATATATTCTCTCTATATAGCACGTGCTTACTCCTTTATCAAGTAAGAAGAATACAAGCATAACATTTTTGTTTTCCATAGTCATCCATTCCTAGCTATGATCAATCTGCTGTGGCCACTTCATTCAATGACAAAAGTGAGAATTGGGCCACTTATTATTGTGATTTTCGTGGTAGAACTGCATACAATAAACTTTATTGTTGTAAACAGACTAAGGTTTTGTTTGGATAACTGGCGGTATGGTTTATTAATATATAGTATGGTATGGTAGTGTATGGTATGGTACTGTGATCAGTATTTTTTATATTTAAAAAGATATATGGTATAGTATAGTTAATTAAGCTCTTTTTGTTTGGTTTGATGGTGTGGTATGGTTGTAAGAATAATAAAATGACAATAATACCCTCAAATTAAAATTAATACTAATTTTAATTAAAATTTATACAAAATAATATTAAATTTATTTTTATTGTCAATAATTAATTTCAATAATATATATATAATTAATATAAAATAATATTAAATTTATTTTTATAGTCAATAATTTATTTTTAATAAATAATTTATTTTAATTATTAATTATAACTATTTTATAATTGATTATTAATTTCATTATTATTTTTTATTTCTTTTTAAAGAATGAATATGATGAGAAAAAAAAAAAGGAAGATTATTAAGTTAAAAAATTATAGTTAAAAATTTAAGTACTTATTAAGCGTATTTTTGGAAGAAAAAAAAATTTAAACCATGGCAAACCATCAATTTGGTTATTTGAAAATTTTGACAAAACTCATGGTTTTTAAACCATGAAAAAATCATGGATACCATACCATGACATTGGAAATTAAAACAAACATAAAATTAAACTATACTATACCATATCATTGTAACACCCTTATATCTTATACACATATAATACATACATTTAGTATATGTAGAATACGCTCTGATTTAAAATTTCAAATACTAAATATATAAAATTAAATAGTATATAAATATTCTTTACTTGCTATAGGAACTCAAAATAAACATTTTATATGAAAATCTCTGAGAAAAATTCGTCATAATTATGTCTTTAATTTGAACATCTCAAAATTTAACAAACACAACCTAAATTAGAAAACATTTCCAAATAATTTCAAATCACCATTTCACCCATAATCTTCAATTTCACTAAGTTTCTCAAACATTTATATATATATATATATAATTTAGAATATATTTAAACCCACATTTCTAAGAACTTAACCCAAACATTTTTTATAGTTTACAATACATAAAATCTAAAAATATGATATAATATGCATCATACCCAAAGTATACAATAACATAAAATATATACATGTTGCTGACAGTGTTTCTGATTTTGATATCAACTCTACAAGTACAACCACAAGTCTAGACTCGACCTGGTCTAAAAGAACTCCTGGCTTAGCCGAATCTACCTTGTCACCTGCGCGATATAAACAATCGCGCTAAGTAAAAAACCTAGCGATACACACTTGATAACAAAAAAACTCAAATGCAATGTCAATGCACAATGCATATGGATATCACATTATTCCATTTTCTCATACTTTTCAAATATTTCACAATCCATAATTCATATAAAAACAAACACAAGCATGGGCCCAAAGATAACTAATATGTTATTCAAATTTCAGAGTTACTGTTTTGGTCTATAATGACACCATGCGTCTAATCCCGAAGGCAAAATATCAATGTAATATTCCAACTAGGTCTGAGCTTACGACCTGTTCTTTTCACCCAGCCCAGTTTTAAGGACTTGTTTCTGAGGCTTACGACCCGGTCTTTTCACCTCAAAAATATTTTCACGGTGACGCCCAGCATCTAGCCAGAAGGCCAATCATAGGTATGCTGCCAAATACAGAATTCTGAAATTTGAATAACATACTAAGCACACAATTTATTCACATTTCTTATTATTAATCTCTTTTTCATTGTTACATAATCAAGCTAGGCACATTGCCCTTATTTCTCATCTTTTTCTCGCTTTTTTTATTTTTCTCATTTATATCGATATCAATTCATTTCATTATGTTTTCACATATCTCATTACATTATACCATATTTTTATATTTACAACATATTTTCCAATTACTTTGGGTATTTTCACATAATTCACGTATTAATCACATTTAATGTAATCTAACCAATACCGATGGCTTTTTAATAATGCACTTAATGCATACACAACAAATGGCATTACCCAAATAGTTTGGGTTATTTTCACATAATACACATATTTCACATTTTACACAATTTAGCAATTATCAATGGCTTGTCACAATGTATTTAACGATATTATAAATGTCATAACACATTATTCATACATAACCAATGTATCAAGTAGCTTAACACATTTTTCAACCTAAATGTGTTAAGCCCAAATATCATGCAAATATAACTAATGTATTTAAAATTTGTACTTACCTCAAATAGCAACCAAAACAAGCTTAAAACAACCTACAATTTTATCCTTCCAACTTGTCCTTTACCACTTGGATGAAGCAAATCAACCTTCCTCAATACCTAAATCATATGTGATAACAAATAATCATTTAGTATCATATTTAATGGCATTTTCAATATTAAACCATAATTAAACTCCATAAAAGCAAAAATCCCAAAAGTTAAGGCTAACCTCACTTTAACTTTGGATTCTCATACTAAGCCATTCATTTTAATATATTAAATTTATTTATATTATTAGAAACATATTTTAATATATTTAAATCATTTACATTACAAAAACACACTCAAATATGAAACCACTCAAATCTTGACACATACTCTCCATATATTTTGCAGCAATAAAAACAATCACAAGAGACCCAAGGGTCATCAATTAAACACCATATATATAATAACTAATACTGACCATGATATGTTGTTACCATATGGGTTTCCTTTTACTTGAGAACAAGTTCAATTGATTCTAGTAATGTTACCTTCCAATTCTACCAATATTCAAAACCATTAGCAAATCTCACAAGTACTATTTCTTATTTTTCATCTAACTTATTTGACTTTTGGAATATTGATTAAAGTTCAGAATAATGTTTCTTATAGATTTTGTAATAACATACTCACATTAAAGAAAAAAGGTAATATATTAACTTTGATGATGTCCGTGGAAGACTTTGACCATAGCTTGTACTACTAATCATTTGAGCAATCACTAATGGAGAAAAAACTCTTGTGTTCACAGTCTAATAGAAAAATAACCTCACAATCATACTCTACTCACAAAGAGAGAATTACTTTTAGAAGAAGAAATTTGTAAAGAACTAAGAAAGAAAAAATTGTATAGAGAAAGCTAGTTCTTTTCTTCTTCTTAAGATATTTCTAATAAACTTGGATTATGATCCTTTTATTCTCTTTATAGGATTTTATCAAGAATCAAAATCATAATGTGGATAGAATTCCTAATCTCATTCATACTCTATAAATATTTATCCACATATAATACTTAATTATTACTTAGATGTTTTGGGCCCATGGATCTTACTGTAGGCTCCTGGTCCGGCTGTGCCCCCGGTGGGTCATTGGTTTTGCAACTCAGCACTATTGCATTCTTGACCTCAGGAATCCAACAGACTAAGTCCTATGGGAATGAAATCACTATCCAATTTGGACTGAGAAATAGTAGTAGGGCATAGCATACTCTTATTTTCATGAGGAATCCACCTTTTTCTATTCGAAAAGTTAGGTGCACATAGAAATGGCAAGAAAACATTCTTACCACTCGCATACGTTCGATTCAGAAGAACCAACCTCCTCTATGATTCATGTATTAGTCAATTAGAGCTATTCATAATATTATAAACTATACGGCTTTATTTGCAATAAATAAAATACTCATTGCAAAATACCATACATAACATAATGATGCATGCCATGCGTATGTTACAAAAATACATAACAAGCACCCACCAAAGTAGAAACATGCCCTTATAATCTTTAAAAATGAAAAATTAATTAATTTACTTAACTTTGAACAAATTCTATACATTTGTCTAAAAGGGAAAAATTAATTAATTTACTTAACTTTGAACAAATTCTATACATTTGTCTAAAAGGGAAAAATTATATAGAGGGCCTATATACATTGGATCTAAAAAAATGCAACGTGTATGGATGTATGACATAATAATAGTAATACTTCTTGATTTGATCAAGCAGTTATTCTCATAAGTTATAGGCATGGTGATGGTTATAGCTAACATGTAGATGTTTATTAGAAGAACAAGCTCATTGGATGCCCAACTATGAGATATTCACATGGATATCTATTTAATATTAGTGATCTTATCTCATTCTATTAGTTATGCAGATATCCTTAGACTTGAGGTCTCCAATGTATCTTAGATATCAAGTGTTCTACTTTAATCATATTTCTCGTTGTCTCATGAGAGATTACTCATAGGATGGATATTGGGTATTGCATGAGGTATTCGAAGATAGTTGAAAGATTAACAAAGGATACATCACTCATAATAGAAGAAGAGTATATCTCACAATCTCTTATAGAAAGGCGTTACTATATGAATCCTTAGCCAAGGTAGATAGATATCTAGCAGAGTCTCAAAGATGTCTTTTATAGAGTAACGGGCTTCGAGAATAAGAACTAATTAATTCAAGCTAGGTGTGACATAGCCAATCGGGCAAGAGTTGACACAAAGTCCATACTCTAAATCGAATGTGACATATTATGATGTAAGGAGTTTGTTACACGATAACTATCTATGGAAAGGTTGAAGTCAAACCACTTTGACTTTATCAACACTTGGGTGGCCATGATACATTTTACGCTTTTTTTTCAAAATTAAATTTTTATGGTAATTTTTATTTTTTTGCTAGTTTTATTTTTTTTATTTTTTTATTTTTCTATTTTATTTATATTTTTTATTTAAAAATTTTAGTGTTATATTTTCAATATATACACAAAAAAATATAAACAAAAAATAAATATATACACAATATATATAAAATACATACTCAACAATACAATCTGCATCTATATCATCTACAACATATCTACTATATATCTACATAATATTTTTAATATTTTTAATATTTTTTAATTTTTTTATTATCACAACATTCACACAACATTCATACAACATTAATAACTTTTACATAAAATACACACAACTTAAATAACAAAAACATAATACACACGCAACATTTATAAAATATTTATTACACATTTACAATACATCTACTACACATCTGCATAACATTTTTAATATTTGTTTAATTTTATTTTTCTATGTATATAATACATAAAATTTTTTAAAAATAAATTTAATGATTTTTATTAATATATTTTTGTATATTTTACTTTTTATGAGTGTTATTTATTTTTATAATTAAAATTAAAATTAAAATTTTATCTTTCATAAAAAAATTATAAATTTTATATACTGAAAAATAATTTAAAATATTAATTTTTATTATTTTATTAGAATATTTTTTTAATAGTGAAGTTTAAAAAAAAGATAAAAATTAAAGTAAAATATCGATTATAATGAAAGAAAAGGGATTTTTAAAGAAAAAAAAGCTCTTGTTTTATTAAAGAATGAGGTATTTTTGAAAATTTAGTCAAATTTTTTCTAAAAGTGTAAATATTTTTTTATTTTATGCAGTATTTTTGAAATAAAGTTTATTTTTTAAAATAGTTATGTAAATGTCCCTTTATTTTATTATTCTACTTATAAATAAATTTTAACGTAGATAATATTTTAAAGGGAATTAACCAAAAACGTATCTTCATACCAAATACTAATACATTTTAGACTGTATTAATTTTAAATAGACCATTTTGGATAAAATTACCCTTTAACCTAAAAAAATGCTCTCATTCTCTTTCCCTTATCTCCTCTCTCTCTTTCTCTTTCTCTCAACGCTCAGCTCCTCCCTCCCTCTCTCTCTCTCTCTCTCTCTCTCTCTCTCTCTCTCTCTCTCTCTCTCTCTCTATTTTCACTATGGATTCACATTGAAAAAACACATATCTCCCTAAATAATTGGCTAAGACTACTGTTTTTCAAAAGCTTTCGAAACCACCCATTTTCTTAAAGAATCACGATCAACATAAAGAACCTAACTCTCTCAAATCTTTCTAAAAATCAATCTAAACTCTCTCTTTTTGGTGAAGCAACTTGTTCAAAACTCTCTTGCTCTCCTTCAACTCGGTTTTCAAAAGCAAATCGCAAAGCAACTCATTCTCTTTACTCGATTTTTAAGAATTTTTTATTTGGAATCAGAAAGTTTAGTGGGTCTTTTGGATATTTTGTTTTTAAAAGAGAATGAATGAATGTCGTTGTGAATCAATAAGTTTTTGAGATTTTCTAACTTTGAATTAGTAAGTTTGTGTTGAAATTGAGAAAATTAGTTTTTTTTTGTATAAATAGTTAGTTTTTGTTGGGGTTATTAATTATTATTGTTGAAATATTGATTTATATTGATGATTAGGGATTGCCATTAGATTCATTATGGATTCAATTTTTCTTACCTTCTCCTCATCTTTCTTCATTCTTCCTTTCTTTCTTTATTTTAGCGTATGGAATCTTGAAGAGTTTAAATGTGTTCTTTTGGGTAAATCATTGTTGTGGATCATTATGAGTTGTCATGGATTAATATATGTTGTTACGGAGTTTTTTCGGTTATTATAGACTAGGTCAATATGATCAGTGGCAAAATCAGAAACGTATTAAAGGGGGGCAAAATTACCAAGAGAAAAAAGTTACAGATGAATTTTGAATAAAATTAAATATTTAATATTACAATAGTTCAATAATTAATTTATGCTATTATATTGACTATGCCTAAGATGTGGTAATTGTATCTTATGAGTTTGCATTTTTTGAAAACGTTGCATAATAGCTTCATTTTCAATTTTTACAAAAATTTCTTTTTCTACATAACACACTAAGTAGTCATTCAGAAAATCATCTCCCATCTTGTTGCACAAATCTGTCTTGATAGTGTTTATTGCTGAAAAAGCTTTCTCGACGATAACAGTTACAATAGGTAAAACTAAAGCTAACTTGATAAGTAGATATACCAAATAAAATATAGTGTTGTAACATGTCTTAACCATTTTCTAAGCAAGAGCTCCAATGTCATGGAGGTTAGAGAAAGCTGCATTCCTTCTTACATCAACAATGTAAGTCTTAAGTTGATCTTCAAGTACCATTCGATCAATATTGGAGAAATCATTTAGATATAATTCAGCAAGATGAAGTAATTTAGATCGCTTGAAGTTAGAGAATGAAGTTCTAGGAGAAAGATAAGAAATGCATAAAGCAATTCTGCAATTATTTTTGTAAAAAGATTTTCCATTTCTTGAGCAATAAAGCCAACAACCTGGTCTTGAATGAAAGAAAATTATGTTGTAGTGTTATGAATAGTTCTAGTATTATAATACAAAAAAAAGTACATGACAAAATATTTTCACTCGAAAGTGGTGGTAATAAGTAATAAGAGGGACTATGACATCATGATCTGTACAAAAATCATTAACATCTATCAATATAATACCCTTATATCTCATATATGTATCGTACATACACTCAATATATGTAAAATACACATATAAAATATAAAAATGCTACAATCCAATTTAATAAAAAATTTTACACTTCCAACTTAAAATCTCAAACACATTAAAATGTATATTTAAATAGTAATAAAATATTCTTTCTTAATTATAAATTATAAAATAAGTATTTTATATGAAAATCTCTAAAAAAAATTTATTAGAGTTTTGTCTGTAATTTGGATAATCCCAAAATTCAACAATTACACAACTTGCATAGAAACACTCTTAATATACAATACATCACACATTTTTTCCAACATTTCTCAATTTCTCCATATTTTCTCAAAATATATATACATATTCATATATATATATATATATATATCAAAAACACATAAAAAATCTCACTTCATACAAATTATCCAAAACATTCTTTATAATTTATAATATAGACTCCAAAAACATAACATAATATATATAATATCAAAATATACTATAACATAAAATATATATATGCTGGCAAATGACTTTGATCTCGAAGATGCAGCAAAAACAACTCAACAAGCAATCTCAAATCTAGACCTGACCCAGTCTAGAAGAACTCTCTGGCTCTGCCAGATCACCTTTGTCATCTGTGCGATGAATTACAATCACGCTAATCTAAAAGTCTAGCGGTACAAATTTGAATAATAATAACACTTTAATACAATGCCAATGCATAATACATTTGTATATTATGTCACAATATGACACTCAATTTCACTTTTAAACATAATCTTCCATCTTTATATAATTCGTATAAACACATACACAAGCATAGGCTCAAACAAACTAATATATAATTCAAATTTCAGAGTTACTATTTTGGTCTATATTGACACCAAGTGTCTAGTCCCGAAGGTAAATCATATATTAGTGACGCCAAACGTCTAGCCCTGAAGACAAAATCATGTATCAGTGACGCCAAGCGTCTAACCCCGAAGGCAAATCATAAATTAGTGACGCATAGCATCTAGCCCTGAAAGGCAAATAATGAGAATAACCTCATAGGCATGCCACCAAACACAACTCTGAAAATTGAATAACCTTAATTAAACATCAGTCTAATCAAAACTCCAAAGTTAAGCCTAACCTTACTTTAATATTGAACTTCCATTATAATCCATTTAAATTAATGTTTTAAGTTTATTTATATATTAAAAATATATTATAACATGTTTTAATCAATCACATTCAATAAACATACATTTTTTAAACCAACCCTAAAATGCCACAACCATTACCAATGTAGGTTCTTCAATCCAACTCATTCCAATTATTAATCAAAGCTTAATTCTATTACTTATATCTTTTAATAACATGATTTAAACATTCAAATAAAACAATTAACTATTCTTTGAAAATTCCCTTTCCAAAATCTTAAATCAACACTACCTCATCCAATCTCTATCTAAACTTAACCAAATTCATCATTTGACTTTAAAATCCTTGTTTATGCATCAAAATAACACATTTGGAATCAAATTGCACAATTAAAATACATGAACTCAAAAGTCCATATGTTCTATAACCCTAAATTCTCTCTCTTCACCCAACTCAACTTAAACTCAATCATTCCTTCAATCCAACTTAAAAATCATTAATAACTACTCAAAATAACTTCATACATACCCAATTAAGTAATTAAATCATGCTATCACAACAACCCAAACTCAACATATTCATATATCCATGAAATTCCAAGAAAAAAGTTAGAAAACTTACTAATCCAAGAGGAAACCACTAAAACTTCATTTGAAACCTTGAATTCCTTTCAATTTTGGAAGCTTGGAAGAAGAAAAACCTTTTCGTGGACAACCATGGAGGTTCGGCCTAGCTTAAGGAAGAAGAAGAAGATGAAGACTTTAGAATTTTCTCTTTCTTTCCACTTTCATTTTAAAACCTTATATATATTATTTTATTATACTTTTAATTAATTAATTATTAAATAAAAACAATAAATTACATCTTCCATTCAAAAATAAATTATTTTTAAATTATTTAAATAATTTTAATTTTTCAAAGTATATTTACAAAATTACCACTTGACTTTGACTTTTCTTTTAAAAATGTTGATTTTTAGTTGACTTTGTATATATTTTGTATATTTCATGTATATTTTACATATACATTTCACTTTTTCACTTCTAAACCTTCCATTTTTATTTTAAATTATTTATTTAATTTATCTAATTAATTTTAAATTATTTATTTAATTTTTAAAAATTAGGAATGTTACAATTCTCTCCCTTTAAAGAAAATTTCGTTCGCGAAATTATCTAATATCAACTCTGAAATAACTGAGGATACTAACTTCGCATCATCTGCTCACTCTCCCATGCCTCCTCCTCAGTGGTATGATTTCTCCAAAGAACTTTAACAAGTGGCACCTTCTTGTTTCTCAACTCTTTCACCTCTCGTGCTAAGATCACTACTTGTTCTTCTTCGTAAGTCAGATCCGGACTCACCTCAATGGACTTCACTGATAAATGGGTTTGACCTATATCTCCGAAGCATAGAGACATGGAAGACATTATGTATCCAGTATAACTCAAGCAGTAGAGCTAATCTGCAAGCCATTGGACTAACTCTCTCAAGTACCTCATATGGTCTTATGAAATGAGGACTCAACTTTCTCTTTCAACCAAATCTCAAATCTTCTTCCACGGAGACACCTTTAATAACACATTATCTCTCACACTGAACTCTATATCTTTCCTCTTCAAATTTGTATAGGATTTCTGTCGGTCTTGTCTTCCACGGATACAGCTCCTCAACATATCCTCTAGAATCTGTATCGCTCTTTCTGATGACCATCTATCTGAGGATCGAAAGCAGTACTAAAATGGAACCGAGAACCCAATACATCTTGCAAACTCCTCCAAAATCTTGATGTAAACCAGGGATCTCAGTCTGACACTAAAAAAATTGAAACTCCATGCAATCTCACTACCTCACTGATGTACAACTCAACCAACCTCTCAAGTAAGTAGTCCATCTGAACTGAAAGAAAATGAGTTGTCTTCATCATCCAATCCACAATCACCCAGATTGCATCATGTTTCTTATGGGTTAAAGGCATTCTAGTCACAAAATCTATCATCACTTGCTTCCATTTCCACTCTGGCACTAATAATGGCTGAAGCAACCCCGAAGGAACCTGGTGTTAAGCCTTCACTCTCATGCAAGTAAGACATCTAGATACAAATTTTGCTATATCCCTCTTCATACCTGACCACTGATAATGATGTTTCAAATCTTGATACATCTTGGTTCTTCCAGGCTGCATAACATAGAATGACTGTTGTGCTTCCTCTAGAATATTCCTCTTTAATCCTGCATCCTTAGGAATACACAATCTATCTCTGTACCACAAACTGCCATCATCTCCCACATGAAAATTTCGACTCACCACCTTTTGGCAATCCATCACAATCTTCTAGATTTTCTCATATGTCAACTGGGCCTCTTTAATATGATCCAACAACACTGGCCTCAACTGCAACTGAACCAACAATGTACCATCATCACAAGACTTAAATCTGGCATGCAACGCTCTTAACTCAACAAGCAATGAGAGCGAATAAGCAGTCAAACTTGCCATGGACTTCCAAATCAAGGCATCCGTAACTATATTCGCCTTGCCAGGATGATAATCAATTAAACAGCCATAGTCTTTAATCAACTCTAACCATTGTCTCTGTCTCAAATTCAACTCTCTCTGAATACTCAAGTACTTCAAACTCTTGTGATTAGTATAAATAAAATATTTCTCTCCATAAAAGTAATGCCGCTAAATCTTCAATGCAAAAACTATGGCTACTAGCTCCAGATCATGAGTTAGGTAATTCAGCTCATGAGGCTTCAATTGACGAGATGCATAAGCAATGACTCTATCCTTCTGCATCAGAACACAACCTAAACCACTATGTGGAGCATTACTATATATCACACAGGGTTTACCATCCACAGGCAGAGTAAGGACATGAGCCTGAGTCAACATCTCCTTCAACTATTCAAAACTCGCTTGACACCGATCTGTCCACACAAATCTAACCCCTTTTCGAAGTAATCTGGTCAGTGATGTAGCTATCATAGAAAGACCCTTCACAAATCGATGATAATAGCCTGCCAATCCTAAAAAACTTCTAACCTCTGTCACATTTTTTGGTGGACTCTAATTCAAGATAACCTCAACTTTACTTGGATTAACTTTAATACCCTTTACTGAAATCATATGGCTGAGAAAAGTCACCTGATTGAGCCAGAACTCACGCTTAGATAGCTTATCATACAACTACTTTTCTCTCAAAGTCTTCAGTACAATCCGCAAATGCTTGTCATGATCTTCCTCATTACGTGAATACACCAGAATATCATCAATGAAGACCACTACAAATTGATCTAAATATGGTCTAAACACCCTATTTATCAAATCCATAATTGCTGCTGTTACATTCATCAATCCAAAAGGCATCACCAGAAACTCATAATGCCCATACCTCGTGCGAAAAGCTGTCTTGAGTACATCCACATCTTTAACTCTCAACTGATAGTACCATGATCTTAGATCAATCTTGGAAAATAATGTTGCTCCCTTCAATTGATCAATGAGATCATCTATCCGAGGTAATGGATACTTTTTTTGATGGTCACCTTATTCAACTGCCGGTAATCAATACATAATCTCAAGGTGCCATTCTTCTTCTTCACAAACAAGACAGGTGCTCCCCATAGTGACACACTAGGGCGGATGAACCCTTAATTAAGCAATTCTTGCAACTGCACCTTCAACTCCTTTAACTCTGTAGGTGCCATCCGATAAGGGATAATAGAGATAGAAGAGGCACTAGGCATCAGATAGATACCAAACTCCACCTTTCTCTCAGGAGGTACCCTGAAAACTCATCAGGAAAAACATCTGAAAACTCAGCAACTGTAGGTATACTGTCAAGCTGGGACTCCACTACACTGGTATCTACAACATGAGCAAGATATGCCTCACATCCCTTATGAATCATCTTTAGCTAAAATAAATATGGATGAAAGGTGTCTCTGCTCACTAGATACCACACCTCTCTACCGTCATGTTTTCTCATGGTAACACATTTTTGCTGTCAGTCTACCATAGGCCCATATCTGAATAACCAATCCATGCCCAGAATTATATCATACTCCCTAAAAGGCATCTCAATCAGGTCACCGAGAAACTCCTCATCCTGAACAACAAATGGACTATCTCGTCGCACCCTGCTAACTACAATACTGTGCCCTAAAAGATTTGTAATCTAAACATCAAATCCTAGGGACTCCGAATGTAAATCACTCATAGGCAAAATGGATATACTGATGTATGAAAGAGTCGACCCAGGATCTATCAATGCATGAACCACAGTACCAAATAAAGTAAAAATACCAGCTATGACAGCTGAAGCATCCGGCTGCCACTGCATCACATAAATTTGTTGTGATGGCCCTGCATCCTCAGGTCTACTACCTGCTATAGAACCTGCTCTCTGACTAGTCTCAGATGTACCACCTCTACCAAAACCTCTGCCACCACGATCCCCTCTGACACTGGGTCTAGAAGTTGCTGTATCTGCCTGTCTATCATCTGGTGGCTCTGGACAATCTCTGAAAAAATAGTATGGTGATCCATATCTGTAATATACTGCTGCAACACCTGTCCTCCAGCAGACACCCTTATGTGCCCTACCACAATGAGCATAGGTAGGTGGAGCAAGCCTCTGAGTCACTGGGGTCGGGGCACTAGCCACTGAGGCTATAGGTCTCTGTCTCTGCCTCCGCTACTGTACTGTTGAAGAATTTATGCTTTTATAATGTTACTGCAAGTTCATGGGTCACACAAGTAATAAAGTAGTGAGTAAGATATCATTCCACTGGGGATAAGGTCAATTACTAGTGCAAATTTCAACTGTTGTTTAGCAATCTAATAATTTTTGTGATTATTAAAATAAAAAAATGAAATACCTAATAAACTAAATTAAGAAATAATTGAGTATTGTGCAAACATAATTGATGATAAAAAATACTATTTAGATATTGAATCCCGCTAGCTATAAAAAAATATTTATGAATACCAATTCAATTAAATCAAATAACAGAGTTGAATTGGCATTCCTCTAAATTAGACTAAAACCTTTCTCAAGTGAGTTAATCTCTAATCACTAAGTAGAATGCTAGGAATCTCTTCTCAAGCATAGTTAAACAGATATTGCAATAAGAACAAGGAATTATAAATCAAAGGATCCTGTAAGTCTATCTCTAGCACTCTCATCAACCCTCAACCCTAATGAGAATTCTATTCATATCAAACATTTTCAAGTCAATAATATGAAAATTGCAGCTAATTGATAAGCATGCTATTATCAATTGGAAATAAATAATTAAAAATAATAAGAATAAGACAACTCAATTAAATGATTTAATTTAATAAAAACTATTCAATCCAGACAATAAAGCTAGGGTTCATCAATATCTAGATAGAAATAATTTGGTTCATGTTCATAACCAGAAAACCATAATAAAAGAAATAAGTAAAAGAATTCAAACAAAAGAAATAAGTAAAAGAATTCAAACAATCCATGATGAATGATTTGTATTTCTTCACTTCAATATTTGATTCTTGATTTAAATCTTGTATAAATTGGATCTTCACCTTCAATCTTAGTTGCCAAACTCTTTTTTTTCTAAAGAAGTTGCCTCTAAGTGATAAAAAAAAGATACCTAATTCGCACTTCAATTCAGATTTTATACCCCAGAGATTTAGCCTGACACGCCCAGTGACACGGCTGTCTCTGGGCGTGTCAACGATATTATTTTTCAACATTGATGACATGAGCAGTGACATGACCAAGCTGTCGAATGTGTCATATCTATTGGAATATAGGATTAAGGACACTGGCAGTGGCATGCCCATTTCCTTAGGTGTGTCGAAGCTTCTGTAAGGTGGGAGAACAATACGGTCATTGACACGCCTATGTCGTTGGGCGTGTCAATTGAAGAATTTACCCAAAATAGCTCTTTTTCTTATCTTTCATCCGTGATTTCGACCTAAATGAACATAAGGCCTCAAAGTGTAAAAGATTCATGAAATTAACCCTAACAAGCACTTGAACAAACAAATTAAACTCAAATTGACAATAAATATACTAAGAAATAGGGGCAAAAATATCATCAATTATACACTTATTATGTACTGACCTGCCAGACTAGCTCCTACTGAATCTCTAAGGATATCCCCCTCGACCTCTCTTCATTGATGAAGATCTTGCCTCACTCTGGAGTCTCATAGCTCTGCTCTCTTGTACTCTAGCAGCTGCTGAAAGACCCTGTGTATTCTCTACACTTCCAGAAAATGCAACCAACTGAGAAAAATTATGATACCGATAGCCTACCACAAGACACATAATAGAGGGTCTCAACCCTCCTCAAACCTTCAACATCTGTCAATTTCATCTAATATAATTCCATCAGTTTACTGACTCAGTAAGATAAACTCTACCTCATACTCTATCACAGTCCTCGACTCCTGCCTCAAACTTAGAAACTCCATCTTCTTGGCATCCTTATACTCTCTAAGAGTATATTTCTTCTCGAATTCTCGTAGAAAAATTGTCATATGTCAGAACTGGAAAATCAATTGTACCATGAGGAACCGTCTTCCACCACTTATAGGTATCCCTCTGTAAAAGAAATCTAGCATAATTAAACTTCTCCTTCAGACTAGCCTGCAGCTGAATAAACACTCTTTGGACCCTGTCCAGCGACTACTCTGCTATAGTCAGGTCTATAGTGCCAACAAAATTTATAGCTCCAAACTTTCTCAGCTTGTCATACTTCTGAGTCAGCAACTGCTGTTGTGGCTGCGGCTATGGTGGCAGCTGCGGCTGCTGAACTGGAGCCTGTCTCAACAACTCCACCACATGCCATACCCAGTCCTGCGAAACCTCCTCAGTTACTGGTCTAACTGGCACAGAACTAGATGCCTCTCCAATAGTCTCAACACTAGCTCCAACTCTACCCTCATTAGGAGCTATACTCTCTGCACTACCCTCTGCAAACTGGTATGTTTGAGATGTCATAACTAACTATATCTACAAATACAACAAAAATTACCATATCGGATATCAGATAAATTGTCAGTGTCAATGCATGTATCACAATTTAAAAATATATTTAAAATCCCCATTTTCTCTCTAGAAATCCACCTTGGTCGAGAACCTCAAACCTAGACTCTAATACCAAAATAAATGTAACACCCTTATACCCCATATATGTATAGCACATATATCAAGCATATGTAAAATACACATATAAAGTATAAAAATGCCACAACCTGGTTTAATAAAAATTTTTACACTTTCAACTTAAAATCCCAAACACATTAAAATATATATTTAAATAGTAATAAAATATTCTTCTTAATTATAAATTACAAAATAAGCATTTTATATAAAAATCTCTAAAAAAATTATCAAAGTTTTATCTGTAATTTGGACAATCTCAAAATTCAACAATTACACGACCTGCATAAAAACACTCTTAATATACAATACATCACATATTTTTCCATCATTTCTCAATTTCTCCATATTTTCTCAAAATAATTATAAATATACATATATGTATATATATCAAAAACACATATAAAATCCCACTTCATACAAATTATCCAAAATATTCTTTATAATTTACAATATATACTCCAAAAACATAACATAAAATACATAATATCAAAATGTACTATAACATAAAATATATACATGCTGGCAAATGGCTATGGTCTTGAAGAAGCAGCAAAAATAACTCAACAAACAATCTCAAATCTAGACCCGACCCTGTCTATAAGAACTCTCCAGCTTTACCAGATCATCCCTGTCACCTGCATGATGAATTATAATCATGCTAAGCTAAAAGCCTAGCGGTACAAACTTGGATAATAACAATGCCAATTCATAATGCATTTGTATGTTATGGCACAATGTGACACTCAATTTCACTTTTAAACGTAATCTTCCATCTTTATATAATTCACATAAACACATACTCAAGCATGGGCTCAAACAAACTAATATATCATTCAAATCTCGGAGTTACTATTTTGTTCTATATTGACACCAAGTGTCTAGTCCTGAAGGCAAATCATATATTAGTAACACCAAGTGTCTAGCTCTGAAGGCAAAATCATGTATCGGTGATGCCAAGCCTCTAATCCCAAAGGCAAATCATAAATCAATGACGCATAGCATCTCGTCTCGAAGGCAAATAATGAGAATAACCTCATAGGCATGCCGCTAAACATAAAACTTTAGAAATTAAATAACATACTAGGCACACAAATATTACATGTTTTCCATAATCACTTTTCTTTCTTATCACATTGCCTCAATGTCTCATTTTTCTTATCACATTGCCTTTTTTCTCATTTTTCTCATCACATCATCTCATTTCTCATTCGTATCAATGTTAATTCATCATATCTCATCATTTCATCACAATGTCAAATAATTTAGGTCATTCTCACATAATGCACATTTTATTCATTTTAGCCATTAATAATGGCTTTTTATAATGCATATAATGCATACATAATAATTCACATATCATAGCACAATGTCCATGAATGTTCAATGTATCAAGTAGTTTAATGCATTTTTTCATACAAAATATTTTAAGCCTAATTTAATGCAATTATACCTCATTTATCAAGAGTTTGTACATACCTTAATAAGCACTCAAATGTAAGCTAAGAAACTCCCACAAACCTTCATTTTCAAGTTGCCCTTCACACTAGGGTTGGGCAATTCATCTCTCCTCAATGCCTATACAAAATCTGATCAAATACAATCATTTAATATCACATTTTAAGGCATTACCAACCTTAAACCTTAATTAAACATTACTCTAATCAAAACTCCAACGTTAAGCCTAACCTTACTTTAACATTGAACTTCCATTATAATCCATTTAAATTGGTGTTTTACGTTTATTTATATTATTAAAAACATATTATAACATGTTTTAATTATTCACATTCAATAAACATACATTCTTTAAACCAAATCCTAAAATGCCATAACCTTCATTAATGAAGGTTCTTCATTCCAACTCATTTTTATTATTAATCCAAGCTTAATTCCATTACTTACATCATTTAATAACATGATTTAAACATTAAAATCAAACAATTAACCATTCTTTGAAAATTCCCTTTTCAAAACCATAAATCAACACTACCTCATCCAATCTCTATCCAAACTTAACCAAATCCATCATTTAACTTTGAAATCCTTCTTTATACATCAAAATAACACATTTGGAATTAAATTGCACAATTAAAACACATGAACTCAAAAGTCCATATGTTCAATAACCCTAAATTCTCTCTCTTCACCCAAGTCAACTTAAACTCAATCATTTCTTTAATCCAACTTAAAAATCATTAATAACTACTCAAAATAGCTTCATACATATCCAATTAAGCAATTAAATCATGCTATCACAACAACCCCAAACTCAACATATTCATATATCCATGAAATTCCAAGGAAAAAGTTAGAAAACTTACTAATCCAAGAGGAAATCACTAAAACTTCAATTGAAACCTTGAATTTCTTTCAATTTTGGAAGCTTGAAAGAAGAAAAATCTTCTCTTGGACAACCATGGAGGTTTAGCCTAGCTTAAGAAAGAAGAAGAAGATGAAGACTTTAGATTTTTCTCTTTCTTTCCACTTTCATTTAAGACCTTATATATATTATTTTATTATATTTTTAATTAATTAATTAATTAATTATTTAATAAAAACCATAAATTATAGCTTCCATTCAAAAATAAATTATTTTTAAATTATTTTAATTATTTTAATTTTTAAAGTATATTTACAAAATTGCTACTTGACTTTGACTTTTCTTTTAAAAATGTTGACTTTTAGTTGACTTTACATATATTATGTATATTTCATATATATTTCACATATATATTCCACTTTTTTACTTCTAAACCTTCTATTTTCCATTTAAATTATTTATTTTATTCATTTTAATTTTAATTTATTTATTTTATTTTTAAAAATTAGGAAGATTACAGTTAATAAATTATCCCATCCATTCTCCCTAAAGTCTTGCAATTATTGTTTACAGTTGCAATCAAATGTACAATATTATAAATATTTTGATCATTTATTTGCAAGACTTGAGATAAATTATTTGTTATTACCAAAACTGTCTTCATTAAGTAAGTAATGAAAATAAATTCATAACTTTCCATTTTATCAACCAAGCTTACATTTGTCCCTAAATATCTTTGTTTAGCCCTATCATCTATCATGTTCTCAAGAACCTCTTTTACTACTGGCCACATAGAGAGAAAATGCACAATTATTTTAGAATAAGAACCCCAACGTATGTTACCAGGTCGAGTTAAATTTATTTCTTAATGCAATCCTCTTCCAGATTGAATATCACCTGTTTCCAAATGCTGAATGATTTCATTATGTTATTTTTGACGGAGAGCATCCCTCCTTTTACATGAAGCGCTAACCATATTCATAATCATTATAACATATTCAAAAAAATTACTCATAAATTTATTGCTCCTTGCTGCTGCAACAAGAACTAATTGGAGTTGATGAGCAAAACAGTGAATATATCTTACTTGGGGATTTTCATTTAAAATGAGGGTTTTTAACCCACTGAATTCACCTCACATATTAGAAGCACTATCATAACCTTGACCTTAGACTGTACTTAGTGATAACCTATGTTTTGCAAAAAAAACTCATCAAGTGCACTTTTCAAAGACAGAACAGATTTGTCACTCACACGCATTACTCCAATAAATTACTCCATCACTTGTCCCATCTTGTTGACATATCTCAACACTATTGCCATTTGCTTATTCACTGAATTGTTTCGAGCCTCATTGATTAATAAAAAATAAAAATCATCTCCAATATTCTTAATATTGGCTAATGTTATCTCCAAAGCACAAGCACTCACTATTTGCTTTTGGATTAATAGATAAGTAAGTTGATTATTTTCAGGAGCTCTTGAATTAATCACATTCTCAACATCAATATTACATTGGCTTTACCAATTTAAAAGTGCAAGAAAGTTTCCCCATTAAAGTGAATTTACTGACTCATCATGTCCTTGGAAAAGCCAACCCTTGTTCTAGAAGGAAATGAACACAATCAACAATAACGTTCAAACACGTGCGGTAAGAAGCCTCCTGCTCTATAGGCTTTAAGAAGATAAGATATGAGACACACTTTGTTTTTGGTTTTTAAAACTAACATATTGCATTATAGTATTATTGTGTGGACTACTTGGACTGTTGACATGTTCATAAAACTTCTCTGTGGCTTTTTTCCAATTACGAAACCTGATTTCTGTGAAGACATTATCTCTTTTTAGCACCTCTATTCGAGCTAAATAGATAATACGAGAAACAAAATACTATATCTTTTGAAACACTATATTCTAACCACTCATATTTAGAGAACCAAACATCTCTAAAAATCATCTTAATTTTTTCAAATTCTGTTTGAGGATAATTATGGCCATATGGCTGACAATGTCCTTTAGCCACATATTATCTTCTAACATCATCCCTAATCCCAACTTCAAACTCATCAATATGTTTATGCATAGTCGAATCGCCCACAATATCATCAAAACAAAACTCCAGACGCCTTATTATATCACTAGTTTCTCTAACACTTGTATGACTACTTATTGTCGGGATCAGTGTTGGAGTCAAAATAAATGAGGATTCACCACCTTCATTCCGCAATCTTCTAATCTTGATCACAAATTTATCTATATCTGCTTCAATTTATAATTATATTATATTCAATTTATAAGTAATTTACATTCTAAATATAATTAGTTTTGGACATTTTAGTTATATTAGGGTTTAGGATTTAACATTTCTCATTTTATAATTAGTTTATATTTAACTGTTAATTAGTTTATATTTAATTTATAATTAGTTTATATTCAATTTATATATATTTTATATTCTAAATATTTAGGTTTGGATATTTTGGTTAAATTTAGGGTTTAAAGGTTAGTATTTTTTTATTTTATAATTTGTTTATATTTAATTTATATTTAACTATTAATTAGTTTATATTTAATTTATATTCAATTTATAATTAGTTTATATTCAAAACATAATTAACTTATATTAAATTTAGGGATTAGTTTATATTTTTCAATTTATAATTTATAATCAATGTTTAATTATATTCAACATTTTAATTAAACCTAATATATTTACTTTTTAGTTTATATTCAACATTTCAATTTAACCCAATCAAACCATATTCTATTTTCCTTAAAAAAAAATATAAACACGATACTTACAACCCTAAATAAATCATTTATCATCATCAATTTAATCATCACCAAAAATCAACAATTAAAACAAATTAATATACTTTATTTCTAAATTTTAATAAATTAAACCCTAATTAAAAAAACCCTACACAAAACCCCCCAAATTATACATATTTACAAATTAAAAATAACACTACACAAATTATCATCAATATAATCATAACACAAACCAACAAACAACAATCAAAATAAACAAATTCAACAACATTCTATAATTTAAAAAAAATTCCCAAATTATATCAAGTTTTTGAAATAATAAAATGAAAAAGAGGCATAAATACCTCAGGCCGGCAAAAATCCGATCGGTGAAGGGTGGTCGGGCACTCGGTTCCTCCTCCTCCTCGCCGGTCACTGCCTCACCTCTCTCTCTCTCCCTCTGCTGGCTCTCGGCGTCTCCCTCTTTGTCTACTACTGTTGCTCAATTTTAAATCTGACTTTTATTTATTTTTTTAAAATTTACCTTGGCAAAATGACGATGTTTAGCTAAGACAAATTTAAAATAAATAAATAAATAAAATAAGTGAGTGGTTGTTTTCAACCCCTCGCTCGACGTCTCTGCAATAGCAGATAAGGGGGGTTCTCCCATGAAACTGCCGACAGCCATAACCAGAAGCCCCTCCTATGGGGGCTTCTAACCGCCAACGAGGGGGGGTCCATTGCCCTTGCTGGACCCCTAGTTTCGCAACTGGATATGAGTTATTGTGATGCATTAATGGATTATTCAATTGAATTATTTTTCTATTTTATATATTGTTTTAGTGGTTTACACAATTAAAAAGTATGTATTTATAAGTTGATATGGTTTGATATTGATAGATATGATTTGATATGGATTGATATAGTTTGATATAGAATTATTCCATATTGTATCATTTTCTATTTTATATGTTGTTTAGGTATTTTACACTGTTAAGAAGTGTATTTTGTAGGTTGATGTATACCCTTAATTTTTGACCTAGTTCGGTCCGTTATTTTTTATAGTTCAAAATAATGTTTGTGATATTTTAATATTTATTTTAGTGAAGTGAATAAAAATAAAAAAATAATAATAAAAATAAAAACAAAAATCGGCGACGAAAAAATTCTTCGCCGAAAGTAATAGGACGAAATGGCCAAAGCCATTTCGACCGCAGGATTTTCTTGCTGGCGAAATGGCTTCTGCCCGTGCCCCTCGCAATTTTCCACGCTAATTTTCACTCGCAAGCTTTCATTATAGATTGGTATGAGTTGTTATTAAGGTAAGTACAAACCCTACATTATTGCATACATTTACATGACATTGGGACTTAACACATTTGGTTGTAAATGTGTTAAGTAATCTATTACATTGTTGATACATTTGATTAATGTTATGATTTGCATAATGTGAAAGATATGATGATCATTCAAAATGTATGTTCAATGCAATTGGTTATGTATACTTTAATGATGAATTGCTTTAATGTGAATTGAGATATGATGAGATGTGAAGCCATTGTTGTTGGCTATAATGATTCAAATGAAATAAGTGGGGCATGTTTGCCTAGATGATGATGAGAAAATGAGAATGAAATTGATAATGAAATAATGAATGAATTGTGTGTCTAATATGTTATTCCATTTTCAGAGTTTTGTTGTTGGTGGCATGCCTAATAGTAACAATCTCTTGAAGCTAGGTTGGGCTTGATCCTTGAAGCCAAGTTGGGTTGAAGTTTAGCATGCTTAACTCCCATTGAAGCTTGGTTGGGTCTAGTCCTTGAAGCCTAGTTGAGATGTTACAACCCTTGAAGCTAGGTTGGGTTTGGTTCTTGAAGCCAAGTTGGGCTGATACTTAGCATGCTTTGTTCCCCTTGAAGCTTGGTTGAGCCTAATCCTTGAAGCCTAGTTGGGATAATGATAATGATAAATGTGATAATTGAACCAAAATATTAACTCTGAAAGTTGAATGGCATATTAGTGTCTTTTGGGCCCATGCTTGTCTTTGTTTCAATGTGATTCATGAATGGTGAAATAATTGAATAAAATAATGGAATGTAGTGTTATGAAAAATATTAATATATCATTTTTGAATATTGTCTTTATTGTTGAAATGTATGACATTGACATTGCATTGAAGCATATTGTTATTGTGGTTTGTACCACTAAGCCGTTGGCTTAGCGCGATTGTGGTTCATCGCGCAGGTGACAGGGTAGAGCCAGAGAGTTCAGCTAGACCGAGTCGAGTCTAGACTCTGAAGTGTTGATAGTGGGCTTAAAGATCAAAGACAAACTGCCAAACATGTATAAATTTTATGTTTTGTAAACATGGATTTTTGATGTATATGTATTTGTAAATACCGCTACATTTTCCGCTGCGAATCAAATAAACATTTTATCTATTGTACTTTATAATATAATTTGAATGTTTTCAAGTTTTCTCATAATATGATTAATTTTAAATGATTTTAAAAATTGGGTTGTTTAATATAAATTGTGGTACTCCTGTATTCGGTATACGTATATTACAGATGTAGTAGTATGTAGTGTGCGTATACGGGGTATAGGGGTGTTACAGGGTACTTGTCCTCGAGATTGAATTTGGTTTGGGTACTTGGACCCGAGATTGGATACTTGGACCCGAGACTGAATTTGATTTGACTGACCATTTATCTGTTGAGGATTCTGGCTTAACATATTCATTCTTTTGTTCTTCCTTTCGCAAAAATTCAGCTATTTTTAGTTGGCCCTCATATCTTCTCCTTGCCCCATGCGTGGCAAAATATTTGCAAGTGAGTTTGAAAATGTTTGGTATATAAACTCAAAAAATTGAAAAGTAGAAACTTTGCCCCCTGTGTAGGCTCAAACCAAAATTTTTTTTATGCAGGCTCTGATTGATGTTTTTGTTGTCTAGTTCTTCGTAAAAGCATGCATTTCTTCTCTTTGCAAAATTACTGGAACTTTCTCAAGTAATGGGCTTTCCATGCCCTCCTGATTTGATATCTTCTTTTGATTATTTACTTCACAAGGTATTTGCTATTCACTTTAATAAAGAATAGACAATACAAGATAAGAAAGTGCGATGTGATATGTTCATGTATGCATGATATGCATGAATGATACTTATAGTCATTCCATTGACTCACAGACCGAGGTGATCAGCAGAAGTGTTCTCATTGGTTCCTTTCAGATGCTCGTTCAGTTCTTACATTGGAATCACAGAATGCTTCATATTTATGACTTTTATCTTTAAGATGTTAAAAATATGAATAATGGAGGCCCCAAATAGCAAAGATGCATCCATTTTAAATTATGATTCATCATGTCAGTTGGTAGCTTCTTCATGACCTTGCCAATAATCATTTTCTTTGCCCAATGTGTCCTTTGGAGGTTCAATGATTCGACATACTTCCCTTAACTTGAAGGCTTTGTAAAATTTTTTTTTGAATTTTCAATTTTGAATTTTGATTTTAAAATCAAATATTGGCTTTGCCAAATTAATGTCAATGTACCTCAGGACTTGATTTTCCAAATTAACATATCTATAACATGACAACCCTAGTTACCGTACTAAACTCGGGAATCATTTCTATTTAAGCAAGAATTGTTGTACTTCAGATAGGCACATACACATTACTTGGCCAAAGGTCTCATTTGAGTTTGAATATGGTCTATCTCATATGCATGCTTATTCAAACTATCTCCACTAATAGACTCTACCTACCAAGAGAGATTAACAGGTCTTTTATAGGCTTGAAATGGGGTCTATAAGGGACACAGGTTTAAGTGAACGTCATTTTGAGATTGGAGCTGGTGTGACACAATGGACAAACCCTCACACTACAAATTTCTTGTTTGGACTTTTAGGCAGCTGAGAGCAATCTTGCTAGACTCGAAATTCCTTCTATCTTCTTGGCATTAATCTGGATCTTGATTAGGATAGTCTTTGCCCTTGCAAAAAGTTTGGTACTTAAATTTGTTTCTTTTATTCTTTTCCCTTTTTTTTCTTTTTATTTTTCTTACTATTCCCTTTCTTTGAGCATTTTATCATTTTGTCCTTCTTCCTTGTAGGACTGTCAAGTACAGAACTTTCAAGAACTTGATGGTCTTTCTCCCTTTTCCCTGATTTTGATTGAATCTTTAGTTGGGTTGGACCAATTCAAGCCAAACTGTCCTTATAAACCAAATGGAAGCCTTTTGTTGTCTTAGGTAAAAGAGAACTCAACTGGCTTTCTGAACCACCTTTTTGGGTTTTATCATTTTTTCTTTTTTTCCTATTCTTCTTTTTTTTTTCTCTTTTTTTTTTCTTTTTTTTCTTTTTTTTTGTTCTAGCTCTAAAAGAATTGTCTTGTTTGTACCAACTTAGATTTCTAATAATGGATGAGTGGAGTGACATAAATCTCCTTTAACAAGGATAAATCATTTGTTACTCTGATGTTGTCTTGATAGATTGGAAGTATTAGGAAAACTTCAACTACCCTTATGGTCTTGAGAACTTCAACTACCCTTATAGTCTTGACTATTCATTTATTTCTTTTATCTTCTTGCTTCTTCATCTTAATGATCATAAGACTTGTCAAAAGTATCACAACAGCTCAGGGTATGTTATTGGGGTTTGTAAGCCAATAAAAAGAAAGCTAAAATTTTATGAAGGCTCAAAGGGACAACTAGAGATTGATATTTAATTTGGTGGATACTAGTTGTTGGCTAACCAAACAATGCCTAGATAATTTCTCTCTTAAATAAGTAGAGTTCAATTTCACCTCGAAAGTTTGTCAAAGCATGTTTTAAGACTGACTAGGACCTAGACAAAGGTAATTATGCAGGAGCCCTCTCTAAGTGAGCATACATAATTCAATGCTATAGAGTAATTCCCTTACCCAGTAAAGTCATTTAAGTCATGATGAATAAATATATTAATTCATAAACATCAAGCTAGATTCCTCATAGGTTTAGCACCAAAATGAACAAAGACCAATAAAATTTTGATGAAAGTAATTTATTCAAACAAATTTAAATTTGAAAAACAAGATTGTTCCAATTAAATATTAAAGAAATTAAAATTGAAAAGCACCATTCAAGCTAAGGAAAGTTTGTTGAGTTGGAGTCGAAGATACTCCATTTATTTAGACATATCAAGGGAAAGGATTTTTTTATCATCAAGGATCATTGCTTCATCATCCACAGTTAGTCCAAGCTTGCTTGGTAGCATATCATCTTTAGCAGTTTCTTTATCCATATCATGACAAGGTGACAAGATAAAACTCTTTATGAAGGTTGTAAGCGATGGTGCCTTCCAAATTTAGGCAGAGGATTATTCATAGTGTTGGGCTTATCAAGCTCAGGCAGCTTTCCACTGTCAATCAAATCTTAGATTTCGTGCCTTAATCGAACACATTTATTTGTCTCATGCCCTTACATTTGATGAAATTGACAGAAAATCTTGGCATCAAAATTTGGTGGTAGAGGCTTATGTAGAGGCCGAGGTGCCAATGGTTGTAGTAAATCCATTTTCATTAGATTTTCTAACATCTTTGACAAAGGCTCCCTTAAGTCTGAAAATTTACGCTTCTTCGTTGGCTCAGTTGTTGCATTTTTCTCAACATCTCATCTTTCCCTTTGACTTTTCCCATTAGGGTGATAGCCGCTCCTATTGCTCCACTTAGATAGCACATGGTTTGGTTGGTCTTGTAGAATAGGGATTGATCTCTCATTTTTCATTTGATCTCTATCAGTAGACATGTTCTCCATGGATGTTGTCTTAGCATTGTTGACGAGCTCCAGAATTTGAATCAACTGGGTCCTCATAATTTCAATCAATTGATCTCGTAGCTTGACCATCCTAGCTTTGACAACTTCATTGACTATGCCCCTTAGCTGGTTTGCTATTAGGATTTTCTTGCGGGCGAAATGGCTTCTGCCAGCGCCCCTCGCAATTTTCCAAGCCAATTTTCACTCGCAAGCTCCCAGCCCGTCTCAAATTTTGCCAGCGAAATTTTCCAACGCAATTTTTTTTAAAACCAAATTCTATTTGGTTTTGATTTCTTTTCCTAATGAATTTTAGTTTTCTTAAACAATTAGGATTAATCATATAAATTTCCTATAAATAACACTAAAAAACAGAGAAAAGAGGGGACTTGGCAGTGAACGATCGGACTTTTGGAGAAAAAAAAAACTTTGAATTAAGATCGGATAGTGGAACTTCAGATTTGAAAGGAGTAATAAGCAAGCAATTCAGAATTTATCAAAGGCAGCAACCTTGCCTTTGTCTTTGTTCATCCAGAAGTTAATTTTGATGGAGCCAACTATGCAGGTTTGATCATTAATAATAAACTACTCATAGCTTTGTTTCTTTTATTCATAATAATATACATACAAAACTTTGATCTTTAAAGATGTAATGACTTGATCTTCATTCCAAAAACCTTAATTGATTTCTTTTGTTTCCAAATATCTTAAAAACCCTAATTTGTTTCTTTTATTTCCAAAGACTTTAAATGATTTCTTCTGTTTCCAAATACCTTAAAAACCCTAATTCGTTTCTTTTGTTTCCAAAAACCTTAAATCGTTTTTCTTATTTCCAAAAGCTTTTAAAAATCCTAAACTGTTTTCTTCTAATTCTTTTCCAAAATTTTCAAATGTTTTGTTAAATATCCAAACCCTAACTTACTTTAAAGTTTCCAAAAATCACAATTACTTTATGAAACTCTAAACTATTTTTTTCAATTCCAAAACCAAGACAGTAAACCCCAAACGAGTTATTCTAAACCCTAAGTTTTCTTAAACCCTAATTTCCCTAAAACCATAACCCTAATTTTCCTAAACCCTAATCCTTAAAACCTTGTAATCCTAAAAATTCAAACCCAATATAGTAAATCCAAAATAATAATCCAGTAGCTAAGAATTATAAAGCTAAGTGTTTTAAAGTGTCCAAACCCTAATTTTATAATTTTACCCCTCAAATCCTAATTTGATTAATCAAAGAACCTTATTAATTTCTTAAATTATAAAACCCTAATCCATTTCAATTCTCTTAAAACTTACAGTAGCCTAAATAAATAACAATAATAATATCTTAAGGTTCCAAAACTCTAAATATTAATTAAAGAACTTTAGATGGAAACAGTAAACCTCAATTTATTTCTTTACTTGTTTTATTTGATTATGTAGTTCATTATATGCTTTGATTTATTTCAATGCCTGATTTATTTAATTTATCATGGATGGATGTTTATTTTATATTTTGATTGATATCTTTGATGAATGATTTATTTATGATGAATGGTTATTTACTTCTATCGATTTATTTTGATTTCCAAAAGTGTAAGAGGTATGTTTCTACTTTGTGGGTACCTCATCAGTTAAATATCATGTAATTTAAATTGCTTTTATATTTTAGACCAATGTAAAGGACATGTTTCTGCCTTTTGGTGGGTGTCCTATTAGTTTAGACGTGGATAATGTAAGGACATGTTTCCATCCTCGGATGGGCGTCCGTTTATTTATTTTTCTTGGACATTGCTTTGATTTTAATATAACGATGCTTTATTTCAATTATTGTGTGTAATATAGATAATATTGTTATATTTAAGAATTTTATAATATTAAGACCTGTAAAGGAGGCCGGTTCCAATGAATCGGGGTGGGGGTGCTGGGCCATTTCTCACATTCTCCACACATATCCAACTTTTCGAACTCATTAGGGGGTTGGGGATTCATTAGGAATTGAGTCATCCACCCCTTTCTTTTTCTCTGCCCGTTTGGGTGGTGACTCCATTTTTTTCAGACTTGGGTCCGTGTTCTCTAAGGCCCTGAGCCTAAACAATGCCAAAGTCACAAGAACAATTCTACCGGGAGTGGGGGCGAAAATCTCCGCTCACAGTTGATATATGTTAATATGGATTGATATGTGTTGTTATGGGTAGATATAATTTGTTATGAGATTATTCATTATTTTATTATTTTCTGTACTATATGTTGTTTGTGTTTTTAATAGTTAACAAGTGCATATTTGTAAATTGATATAGGTCAATATGGGTTGATATATTTTGATATGAATTGATATGTATTGATATGAGATTATTAAATATTGAATCATTTTATGTTCTATATATTGTTCAAGTAGTTTAAACAGCCAATAACTGTGTATTAGTAAGTTGTCATGGATTTATTTTGCTAACATAATTAATGATTACAATTGTAGGGTATTGATGGAGTGCTTGAAAATTATTGGAGGACGAATTCAAATGATGGACGAATTAATAATCCTTATATATCATGGTGAGAAATTTGATGTGGATACTAATAAATATGTTGGTAGGGGTGTTGAATATGTTATATTGAATAAAAGAACTAATTTCAAAAAACTTAAGATAATAGTATCTGAAGTGCTTTACATTAACAATACATCAAATATTGAGCTCAAATTTGTTATATGTAATGACCTACATCCTTTATATGATGTTGTAGATAATACGTCATGTTGGATATTGATGAACATTGCTATGGAGGATAAAAATAAACATCTATTGTTAGAAGTTGAACTGTTAAGCATTATAATGGCTTGCTTTGTCATATTAATAAGTTTTTTACTATAAAGAATTATTAGATGTTGTTGGAGTGATATGAAAATTGTTATGGATTTGTTTATATAGGTTAATATGATTTGATACGGATTGATATGTGTTGGTGTGAGTTGATATGTATAGATATGAGATTATTCAATATTGAATAATTTTATATTGTGTATGTTATTTAACTGGTATAAACGGTTAAGTATAAATTTGTAGGTTTATATGAGTTAAATTGAATGAATTTATGTGAATTGATGTGAGATTATTTAATATTAAATTATTTTATATTCTATATGTTGTTTAAATGGTTTAAAGAGTTAAGAAGTATAGATTTATAGATTGATAATGATTGATATGGATTGATATAAGTATTAAAAGATTATTTATAAAAGAATTATTTTATGTCATATTTGTTATTTAGTTATTTTAAATAGTAAAAAAGTATGTATTTTTAAGTTGATATGAATTGATGTGAGTTTTAGTTTCCATAACCCGTTCAGTAACCCATATATATCCAATAACATCATGTGTTTTCCACAACCTGTTCAGTAACACATATATATCTAACATCAATAACACAATATAACTTGTTTAGTAACATATACATCTAACATCAACAACTTTCCACAACCTGTTCAACAACAGCTATATCCAACATCGACATCAACAATGCAGTAATAGTTATATATGTATAAATGAGAATTTATATTTTTTTAGATTTAAAAGCCCATCATCCACATCAACACTTTGAGAAATCTAAAATAATCACAATATTTATAGAAAATAAAAATATTCCCAAGCAAGTTTGCTTAAAATTCACTAGGCATTGAAATCGTCATAAGTGAATTGTTGTATCTCTCCATAACATTTAGAACACAAAATCGTTCATTCATTAGTAATCTCATATCAATTCATATCAACCCGTCAACATAAATCAATATAGATCAATCCATATCAGTATACAAAACACACATCTCTAGTATTTTAAATAGTTAAAAAACATGAAGAAAGCAAAAATATTCATTCTTTATTAATCCTATATCAACTTATATCAAACTATATCATCAAATATCAACACAGATCAGTCAACAAAAATACATTTCTTCACAAGTTAAAACATCTAAACAACATATAAAAAATAAATGGTTCATATATCAAATTATATCAACACATATCAAAGAATATCAACCCATATCATCAAAGATCAACACAAATCAGTCAACAAAAATATATTTCTTCACTATTTAAAACAACTAAACAACATATAAAAAATAAACGGTTCATATAACAAACTAATCAATACATGTTAACACATATCCAACCATATCAAACTATATCAACCCATATCATCAAAGATCAACACAGATCAGTTAATAAAAATACATTTCTTCATTTTTTAAAACACCTAAACAATATATAAAAGACAAATGATTTATATTTTAGTAATCTCATATCAAATCAAATCAAACTATATCAACACATATCATCAAAGATCAACACAGATTAGTCAACAAAAATATATTTTTTCACTATTAAAAACATCTAAATAACATATAAAAAATAAACGGTTCATATTTTAGTAGTCTCATATCAACGTATATCAAATCATATCAATGCATATCAACCCATATTATCAAAATCTACACAAATTAGTCAATAAAAACATATTTCTTCACTATTTAAAACATCTAAACAACATATAGAAGACAAATGAGTCATATTTTAGTAGTCTCATATCAAAGTATATCAAATTATATCAAACCATATCAACCCATATCAAAGCATATCAACACATCAACACATATCAACAAAGATTTATACATGTTATTCATAAAAAAAAAACATAGTTCATTATACATGTTATTAAAAAAAAACATAGTTCTACACTATTTAAACAGCTAAGCAACATCTATAACAAAAAACCTATCATTCTTTAGTATATGAAGCCAATATGCATAAAATCAAACAAATTTAGCTCAAGAATGAGTAACTATTAACTCTTATTACAACACCTGAAGCTTCCTCAAGAGTATGAAATATACAAACTTTCAATTATTGTCCTTGAGTTTATACATCTCAGTTAGGGAGAAGTAATTTTATATTTCTTACTATTTTGAGTTTATACACCTCAGTTAGAGAGAAGTAATTTTATATTTCTTACTATAACGAAGAAATATATTCCTATAAACTCATGTAGTGCCAATCATTTTTTTACTTAGTTACTAAACATTAAACAACTATGCAAAGAGGTTTTAGTTTTAAGTATTAAAATAATCTTTAAAATTATAAGAAGTTACAAATTTAGACCAAATAAGAAAATACGAAAATAGATAACACAGTACCATGAATTAATATTTGCATGAAATCATTGAAAGAAGGAATATAATTAAGAAAGATACATGATTTGACATAACAAGCTACAAACCCAAATATAAGCAGAGTAATCATTTTATGAACAAAATGACAAACATAAATTATGAATAACATTGATAAATAACAAAGCTTAAATATACCTCTGTCAATTTGAACTTATCAATCCATTGTAAATTATGAATCATTACATTGATTGCTCAATTAAAGATATGAAATTATTCTATTGTGTAGAAAGAAAAAATAATTTTAAGATGATATTCTTCTACAATTGGAAAGTTTAGAAGTCTAAAATTTTTTTTTTATGATTCGTTATAAATAATTTGCAATTAATTTCAAAAGTAACTTGTTTTTGAATTTTACTAGCTAGCTTATAAAGAACTGAATGTTATCAATGTCATTAATTTAATATTCATCAAGAAACCAGAAAAAGTGATAAAAAAAAATTTCTAGATTTAATGCTTTTCTCTTAAAAGAATGTCATAGACACATAATTATGACTACTCAAGAATACTTTGTTTCCATTAACTGTCAAACATATAAATGAAAGGATAAAAGAGAATGGGGCAAAACAAGTGCCAAACAATCACATATTTTTCAAGCTGACTATAATTTATATTAGATAATCCTAATCTTCCATATTTTAAAGGAGAACAAGAATGGTTTGGCAGCTCAAACTATAATAGATAATCCTAATTTTCAATATTTTAATCCTAACAATATGTTTTTTCAAACTTGCACATTTACCTACTAAAATGTTAAGTCAGCCAATTAAAAAAAAGCATAAAACCCATGGTTTCAAATTTTCAAAAGCCTCTCAGCTCAAGCAAATCTTATAATCTTATGCTTATTAATGAAAGTATGTGAGAATCTGAATGCAACAAAAGCACATACAGGAAAAAAAAATCAAGTATCAAAGATATTGAACCTTTACTCAATCATCAAGAAGTATCAAAAAACCCATTAACCATTTAACATCTAAGTTGTAGATTTGTGCACCAAAAGCCAAAATTCTAATCAATACAGAGGGAGATAAAAATACCCATTAATAAATCAAAACTAACCTTCACCATCTTTAACTCAATTAGCAAGTGATGTTAGTTCTATAACAAAAACCCATAAAACTCAATTACTATGAAGCAAAAACAAAAAGAGCACAGAACAGAAGCAAGAAGCATAACCAAATGTTGAAAACTAAATAGATATGAAGATCAAATAACCTTACTAGATGTTCTTCGTTCAATCCTCATATCCTCTTTTCTATTCATTGCCATTCCTAACAGAGTATGAAATCAATCAGCAATCAAGCAGAGAGAGAGAGAGAGAGAGAGAGAGAGAGAGAGAACATACCTTACCTCTGCCTTCTTGAAGAATAATTGAGCAATGGCGTAAGATTTTTTAGAAAGAGAGAGAGAGGAAAGGTTTGAAAGAAAGAGAGAGAGGAAACAATACTCTTTGATCAGGCAAGATTGTAGGGATTTTAGGTTTGCAAGAAAGATAGAGAGCAACAATTTTTGAAAATTTTGAAATCAGAGACAATGGGGCGTGTTTTTGGAATTTCAAATGATCGAGATTTTTTCATTAAAGGGCAATTTTGTAAAAAAAAAGTCAATGTGAGTGGAGTCTAAAATTTATTAGTGATATGTGAAGAGGTATTTATTTGGTTAATTCCTTATTTTAAATTCTTCTAAAGATAAACATTTTTACATGCTCAAAAAGTTTAGTGATCTAGATGTATTGCGATCTAAATCGATATACCAACTAATCCCACTCTTAACATATCTCATTTTAATTTAAGCGGCGTATCGCGTACCGGCACTTGTAACTATGTCCTCACCTCGGGGCTTATTAGGGTATCCTTTTGATTATCGAAAACCTCCATCTGAATCAGTCAATTGAGGGAGAGAATTAAGAGAGAGAAAAAAAGATAGCAAAGAATGTTGTTGTATTATGATTGTTGCTGTCTTGCATATAAGATATTTGCAATTGTTTGGTAAATGAGATAGTATAAGAAAAAGAAGGAATTGGGAGAAAAGATAAGGAAAATGAAGAAAGATTATTGAATAATCTCTGCCTTCTTGAAGAATGATTGAGCAATGTCGTAAGATTTTTTAGAAAGAGAGAGAGAGGAAAGGTTTGAAAGAAAGAGAGAGAGGAAACAATACTCTTTGATCTGGCAAGATTGTAGGGATTTTAGGTTTGCAAGAAAAATAGAGAGCAACAATTTTTGAAAATTTTGAAATCAGAGACAATGGGGCGTGTTTTTGGAATTTCAAATGACCGAGATTTTTTTATTAAAGGGCAATTTTGTAAAAAAAAGTCAATGTGAGTGGAGTCTAAAATTTATTAGTGATATGTGAAGAGGTATTTATTTGGTTAATTCCTTATTTTAAATTCTTTTAAAGATAAACATTTTTACATGCTCAAAAAGTTTAGTGATCTAGATGTATTGTGATTTAAATCGATATACCAACTAATCCCACTCTTAACATATCTCATTTTAATTTAAGCGGCGTATCACGTACCCGCACTTGTAACTATGTCCTCACCTCGGGGCTTATTAGGGCATCCTTTTGATTATCGAAAACCTCCATCTGAATAAGTCAATTGAGGGAGAGAATTAAGAGAGAGAAAAAAAGATAGCAAAGAATGTTGTTGTATTATGATTGTTGCTGTCTTGCATATAAGATATTTGTAATTGTTTGGTAAATGAGATAGTACAAGAAAAAGAAGGAATTGGGAGAAAAGATAAGGAAAATGAAGAAAGATTATTGAATAATCTCAGCAGGTAACATCAGAAGTCTCATCTTATATAGTAACTTACATCATTAAGCTGCAAGGGTAGTTCAACTACGTTAACTACCATAACTATGTGCAAAATCTTGAACATTCAATTAAGTTGGTGTAAAGAACCATTCAGCTGTGCACTAGTGATTTGTAAGAATCAAGTCTTCATAGAGCAAGACAATGACAAGCAAGGTTCTTGATATTGGAGAACTATTTCATGGGAACCTTTTAACTTCATTTCTTGTTGAGCACGCCATGTTAATTATCAAGGGCTAATTCTGCAAATACAGTCTTGCATGGCAAATCAGAATGTTGAAAGCTTTTTGGTTCTATCTTTGCATATTAATTACTCTTTATTCTAGCGATCATCAGAACCATCTGCAACTAGGATGAGTTGTTCTACTGCTCTTGCAACAAATCTCACATTTGGTAGATAAAGACCTTTGCGGTACTCTTCTTCATCATACTCCAACTGGCTTATTGTACTGTTGTAACTTTCTGTAGCTGCTTTTGGGTGACCCTTAGCAACAGACACCTGCAGTTCCATAAGATATAACTACAGAAAGTAATTTTTAATTTTTTTTTTCATTTCTTCTACTAAAATAAGGGGGAAAAATAATCAAAAGCTAGTATCCGTAGCATAAGTTAGAAATGAATCAACCAGGCTTGACTTCTGCTTGAAGTTGGTTTTGAATTTATGAATTAGAACTGCAGGAACATGATGCATACTAGAAAAGAAATTTAAACTAAGCCATGCGATTATTAATGTTGTCAAGAAGACCAATAAATTATAGAAGTAACAAATCAAATTATACTTTTCTTTCAATAAAATAAAAGAGTTGTAAACAGTTTGTGCCAGAAATTGCTCTCTCTTATTTCTTAGATGGTGATTTCCTCTTAAATTATTCTTTCCATGGAGTGCTGACCATCCAAAACTTACAATTATATTGCTTAAAATAATAGAAAGATTAAACTTATCTATAATTTTCAGAACCATATCCATAGAACATGTGAGAACAGAAAGGCAGTCTACAGAACTTACCCAATGTCTTTTTTGCAGCCCAAAGATCCAAAATCTCCACTCCTTCATTGGCTTCCTGTCGATTTTAACAAATATGTTTGTCCACTTAGTGTGATGAAACTCTACTCTGTCCAATCCATTCACTAGTCCACTCCCTAAAGCTTTGACATATGCTTCTTTGAGACTCCAGTATCTACAGAAAACACACAGATTAATAATCATACTTGAATCCTACTGATTAACTTGAATATTTCATGCATCAGAAGTTCTGATTCAGAACTAAATGAAGCTATTAATTTTAAATTTTTAAATAACAGACTCCAATAAGCCACCCATTTCTGGTTCGGACCATGTAATAAGAAGGAATATCAATATAGCAAGACACAGGTATCAAGGAGAATGCCAAAAGAGGATTTCATAGAAGGTAAAATCATGAGCAGAGTTAAGAATGTTAATAGAATATGACAAATTTTTTACACCGAATACATCAAAATTTCCACTGCTGTACAACTGGATGCCATAATCATGATATAATTATAACAATTAACCATTAAACTCACTCTGAAGGTCCATTAAGAATCAAAGAAACTAAACCATTTGAAAATGAAACTACTATATTTGTGATTTTGGTATAATTGCACATTAGTTATCCTTTTCTAGGAATGAAAAAGCATTAGAATGCAACTAATTGTAGTGTAACTATAACAAGATTCCAAATCTTATTATTATCTTCGCCCAGCTTCTATATAACCAAATGGACCATAAATATGAGTTGATACAAGTTCTGGGCTACTCAACTCACATTAGTTAAGCAGCGGGCAAAGACTCTTCTAATTATGGATTTCCACCCAAAATCACCAGAAAGGAAAAATGAAAAAATTGAGCAGCCTTTCAAGTTTATAGATGTTCTTTCATGACATATGTGTATGCAAAAGTATGACCATACCTGTAAAATTCAACTAACATTTCATCATCAGTTCCAGAATTAATTATACTATTCCATTCCAAGTCTGAAAAGTAAAAAATGAAGTGGTGAATGAATTCTGGAATTGTCTCATTCTTCGGCTTGACACAGCATGCAATGTCCACTCCAACAATGCATACAGGTTCACATGCTATCGCCACAAAGTCATCATGAAGAGATACATTGAAATTAAAATTGGGAAATTCCGAGTAAACTTTAGGACATTCCTGAAGAGCATGGAAAAATTTGCAATCTATAAACATGATTGTAATCTAAAGTAATAGGAACAGGGAACATACACTTGGAAAGGAATATGCAACTAAGGAAGACGTGAAAAAAAAGTGAAAAAAAAAAACAAAGGGAAAATATGAAATTATGATATCAACTTCCTTAACTGCTGAAGCTAAAGAATTTGTAAATCATGGGCTATAATATAAATATTCTCTCGTCTAACTTCCCAGTAACTAATATGAATCCAAACACACTACACAAATCAACACGAATAAATGATTAAAGAAAGCATCAGTACAACTAGAAACCATCTCCATCCATGACTCTCCATATCTTTGAAAGACATACTTAAGAAACAAGATTCACATGCAAATCTTATCAACGTTCCCAAGAAACCAGAAGCACTACCTAGGGCAACCGAGAACAGACAAAAGGGAGCAAGTTTCACTAGTAAGCTTTTAAGCAAAAATACTTTCATTAATAACTGGGTTCTAGCAATTGAATTTTGATAGGTTTTCGCGATTCTGGTGAGTGACTTTAATTTACTAATTATTCTGAATTTGAACAAATTAATTCCCTAACACTGAAAAAGAATTTTTGAATTTAGTCAAGCATCTCTTAGATTTCACTTATTTTCAAAACAAAATCATCTGCACCAACAAAATAACGTTTAACTGGAATTAAGAAACAATAACAAAATTGCAATCTTTAAATCTTACTAGGTAGGGTTTCCCTTCCAATGTGACAATTTCATCGTATGGAATTCCCAAAACTTCATGTACAAGAGCATATTGAAGCAACCGACTAACAAGTGCCCGCTTCTTATCCTCCATCCTCATAAATCTACCAATGTAATAATGCAACAGGTCATAATATTCTCAACAGGTAACCTAAATTTACAATCTTTTTCCATTTATACTAAGTAATCACCATGATAATTCTAAGGACATATGCATAGTAATTAAACTTCTTGAATTCAAGAAATTACCTGTCCTGCCCATATTTCTAAGCATTTTGGATAGTGGGTATATATAATAGTAGTGGGGTTAAATTATTGAAAACTAGAATTGATTTTCTTGCTCAAATTTTCTCAGGAAGCAAACAAAAGATCAAAAGAAAAAGCTTGAAAATGGGAAAAAGAAAAGACCTGATGATGGAGGAGTGCTCATGTTGAGGAAGAATAGAAAAGGCAAAAGAGAACTGATGGGGAGACGGGTTCCACTTTGATATGTCTACTATCCATCTTTGTACTCCTTTCTCCATTATTGAATTTTGGATAGTTCAATACTTCTCTTACATTTTTATAGCTTTCTGCAACATACTGCTTTGACTCTATCAGAGGGTGAGGCCGGCAAATTCTTGGGTCTTGGATAGGTACTCGTGCCACATGCCGACATACAGGGGGCGGGTCAAATTGACTTAGACTGGTGTTGGATTCGGATTATATTTTTAAAAATATAAAATATTATTTTTTTCCTTAAAAATACATTAATAAGTTTTACAAAATTACCTAAAAAAATAATTTTTATTATAAAAAAATATATATAAAAAATAAAAATATTTATATTTTTATAAAAAAAATTAGATCAAAATTTTAAAAATAATTCACTTTTCTTCAAAATAAAATATTTTTAAAAAATATTTTTATTTCACTACAATTATTATTTTACTCTAAACTTTATCTTTTTTTTCATAATGTTAAATAAAAATATTTTAATAAAATAATAAAAATTATTATTTTAAATTATTTTTCAGCATATAAAATTTATTAATTTTATAAAAAAATTTAATTTTAATTGCAAATAATAAAATAATACTCACAAAATATAAAAAATAAAAAAATGAAAATATATTATTAAAAATCATTAATTTTATTTTTTAAATAAATTTTATATATTATATATATAAAAATAAAGTTAAAAAATATTAATTTTATTATATAAATATTGTATAGATATTTGATAGATATTTTGTATATGTTTAGTAGAAATTATAAATGTTTGATAGATATAGTATGTATATTATGTATTTATTATCTCGGTTGTGTGTATTTTATATAGAAGTTATTTGAATGTTATATAAATATTGCGTGAATGTTGTGAGAATAAAAAAGTAAAAATATTAAATTAAATAAATATTAAAAATATTATGCAGATGTTTAGAAGATATTTAATAGATGTGGTGAATGTTGTTTATTTTATTGTGTGTGCATTTTGTATATATTTATATATATTATATGTATATTATATATATATATTTATTTTTATGTGTATATTAAAAATATAATATAAAAAATATAAAAATATATTATATGTATATTATATATATATATTTTTTTATATGTATATTAAAAATATGATATAAAAATATAAATAAAATAAAATTAAAAAAATATAAATTAGAAAGAAATATAAAATAATGTTGAAAAAATATAATTGAAAAAAAGTATAATGCGTTTTTCTAGAATTTGAAAAAATAAAAAAAAAATCCGCTGCGATATTGAAAAGGTAAATTAAAATAAGGTTAGGTTATGGATGTGTGTTATATAGTACATATACTATGCTATATAGTATAATATCCTATATTATATATATTGAAAATACGATATTTATTATATCATGTAATGAAAATAATTGTTAATATGTGTGTGTATATATATATATATATCAATTAGTTTCATTATGTAGTATATATAGTATAATATACTATATAATATGCATTAAAAAAACATACTATATAATATATATAATATTATACACAAACTGTATTGTACGTATATATTAAACACCATTTAAATTAAAACTACATAATTATATTTATATACTATATATTATATGTAGTATATGTGTATGCTATACATTATATCATATTATTTTTTTTATTCATTTTTTATTGGTATCTCAAATAGGGTGTGTTAGCCGCCTCTAAAAGTACAATCTCTCGCAGTAACTGAGATAACAAGTTGAAAGAGTAAAAAATACAAGACATATTGTTAATTCTAAAAAAAGAAGCCAAGAAGTGAGCGGCTTGATTCCCCTCCCTATAGATATGTTGGATCGAAGATGCATGAGACCTTAGACTGCAAGCAAAATCTCTAATGCGCCGATCACCTGAAGAAGTCCAAAGAGCATTTTGAATAAGAAGAACTACCTTGTTGCATTCCATTTCCAGCTGCAAAGGGACATAGCCTTCATGGACGCACCAACTGAGACTTTGTATCACAGTGAAGAGTTCGGCTTCAAGGGCTGTAGAAGAAATAAAAGTGAAACATTTTGCTGCCACAACATTACCATAAAAATCCCGTAAAATGCAACCACCAGCAGCTCCATGAGGCGTGAAGGAGGCATCCACATTAAGCTTGAAATGTCCCACTAATGGTCTCTTCCATGAAACAAGAATGGGCCTTAATTGCTTTCTACCAAAGCTATCCGAAATCAAACCTGCAGAAGCTAACGTGGGAATAGAGACAGCAAAGCTTTTGTCTGAGTTAGCAATACTCCATGTAATAATAAACTTTTGAATCTCATTGCTAAGTAATGATGGAAAACAAGCCCCATCTCCCCATGTAACCCGAGCATACATTTTCCACACTATCCATAATATCACTTGAGGAAGAAGGCGTCGAAGTCTTCCAACTGCTGTCTTCGGCTTTCCCATAACCCACCAATACACAAGCTCTTGCCTTAAGGAACGTTTGAATGCTATGGAATCCAAGAAGAAAGCTCCGAAGAAGATCCAGATTTTATGAATAACAGAACAAGCATAAAATAAATGGTCCACTGTGACCTGTGCATGCCTACAAAAAGGACATCGAGTGGGACCATGAACGCCCAACAACTCCAGATTTGAGGCAAGGGAACTGCCCTACAAAACAACTTCCATGTGAATATAGAGATTTTCAGAGGTATTGTAGAATCCCAAATAGCCTTAGCAGTTAGCGTCAGAGCTCCTTTCTGCCTAACACAATCATAACCAGAGGATAATGAGAAAACACCATTAGCCGAACCCTTCCAGATCAAAGAATTATCATCCCTTATAGCCATCTCATCCGCCACAACATTAATCTTGCATATTCGCTTCCAAGAGCAAGAATCGATAATTTGATAATTCATATTGCCTTTCCTGTGATACTTTTGACTCATATAAGAAGCCCACAAAGAGTTGTTGCTCATATACATCCACCAAAGTTTGATTGAATATGCCTCCTGCAAAGATAGGAGAGAATGAAGGCCTAGGCCCCCCTCATTGGTAGGAAGGCACATACCTTTAAAACTGATCCGGTGATGCTTAGACTGACTAGATTCGCTGCCCCAGAAGAAGTTTGACATCTTTTGCTCAATTATCCGGATAACTTTCTTCGGTAATTCCATAGCTCCCATGATATGAATTGGGATGGAGCTGAGCACATGTTTAATTAAAAGCAAACGGCCACCCTGAGAAAGAATTTTTTTCATCCACCTAGAAAGCTTGCATTCAATCTTATGAATAATCTCCCACAATATTCGACACGGTTGATACCTTGATAGATTGGAGCTCCCAAGTAGGTAAACGGTAAAGCCTTCCGCTTGATACCTAAAGCATTCTGAATTCGATGAGTTGCATTTTGGGGAGTTTTCCTCGAACAATAGAAAGAGCTCTTTTCAAAATTAATTAAATGACTAGAGGCAGACTGATAAAGCTGCAAGAACTTCTTAAAATTATTAATACTTCTGACATCACCTTTAAGGAAAATCAACAGATCGTCAGCAAAAGCAAGATGGGAGACAAAAGAACACTGCCTAGCCAATTTAAAAGGAGAAACAGTACCAGCCAACATCAATTGATTAATACCTCTAGAAAAACACTCAGAAGCCAGAATAAATAAATAGGGTGAAAGCGGATCACCTTGCTTAACACCTCTAGATGGTTGAAAGAAACCATGGTGAAAACCATTCACAATAATAGATAAAATGAGTAGCAGAAAGATTACCCATAATAAGTCGAACAATAGAGGCAGAGAAACCAAAGCGAAAGAGAACCGCTTCCAAAAAATCCCAGGCCACTCTGTCAAAAGCCTTAGCCATATCAAGTTTAATAGCAAGATTGTAACCTTTGGATTTCCTGTCAATCTCATGTATCATCTCATTTGCAAGCAGGATGTGCGCATGAATTGACCTGCCCTTCATGAATCCTGCTTGCTCCTTGGAAATAAGCAAGTCCAAAAAAGGAGAGATTCTATTAGCTAAAATACGAGTACAAACCTTGATAATAAAGTTGGTGAGACAGATTGGCCTGAATTAACTGAAATTCGAAGGATTATCCACCTTCAGAATAAGAATAATCTGAGCAGCACCAAAAGCAGTAGGCACGGGGAGACCCAAGAAAATTTCTTTCACAGCACTACATACATCCCAACAAATAATATCCCAGCACTCCCTGTAGAAAGAACCATAAAAACCGTCAGGTCCAGGAGCACTAGTCGGATCCAACTGCCAAACCGCATGTTTGATCTCAGCTTCATCAGGAATACGTTCAAGAGATACGTTATCTTCAGTAGTAATCAAAGTGGGCAAGAATTCTAAGAGTGGATGAAAGTCCGGCTGGTCAGCCTTAGTAGTAAACAAGGATGAAAAGAAATCCACAGCTTCCCTACCAATATCATCCTGACTCGAAATCCAACGACCATCAGCAGTTTTAATAGAAGAGATCCGCTGCAGCTTCCTGGAAACCTTCACATAATTATGGAAAAACTTTGAATTAGATTCACCTTCACCTAACCATTTAATATGAGCTTTGTGCCACTAGAACATTTCTTCCATTTTTAATGCACGAATGAGAGCACAATTCTTATCTTGCCAAATTTTCCTGTTTGCCGATGATGGATCTGAATCAAAAATAACTTCCGCCGCTTCAACTTCCTTCTCCGCAGCCTGAACATTATCAAAAACATTCCCAAAAATAGTTTTGTTCCATAATCGAATGCTCTCCTTGAGATCCCGAAGCTTAATATAAAGCCCCTTCATGCCTCCTCCATTAAAGTCAGAACTCCATTTTTCTCTAACCAACGGCAAAAAAGTGGAATGGGACAACCACATTCGTTGGAATTTAAAAGGCTTTGGAGCAGCAACATCAACATCTTTACAACTGAGAAAGAGAGGGGCATGATCAGAAGTGGCCCTACCAAGATGATGAACATTAGCATCCCCAAATAAGTCCAAAAATACCGAGTTTTCCATAAACCTGTCAAGTCTCTCCCAAACCCTACCATTACTACGAACACCCGTCCAGGTGTAACTGGACCCTTGAAAAGGAATATCAAGAAAACCACACTCATTAGAAACTTCAGAGAAATCTTGCATACTCTATAAACAAGGCACATAATTACCCTTGTAATCAATCAAAGATTTTATGCAATTGAAATCCCCACCAATCAACCAAGGACCCACATAAGAAGAAGCAAAACCAGATAAAACAGACCACATATTGCTTCGCAAAACCCGAGTGTGCAACCCATAGATAGCCGAAAATAGAAAAGACTGATTCATAGAGTGAAGATCAACCGTGCAACTAAAAACTTGAGAATCATCATGAAAGCTAGACAGCTGCATAATAGAACTCTCCCAAAAAATCCAAATTTTATTGTTGGAGCTAGCAGAGACATCACTAAAGCCCAACTTAGGAGCATACAAAGCCGCTTTGGAAACATCAATCATTGGTTCAATGACAGCAAGCAAAAAAATTTTATGAATACGACAAAGTTTGAGTAAACGATCAAAAGAAGATGGCAAACCTCTAAGATTCCAGCTCAGCACATTCATTAGAATGGGTAGCATTTGAAACAGTTAAGGATTGCTTCTGTTTACGGGTAATCATTGAATGCGCTTGATTCTGCTTAGGAATGCGACCACGACCACGACCCCGCCTACGATGAACACCATAGTAAAACCATCATTGCCACATATATAATATAATATCATATTATATATATATATACTTTACACTATATGCGCCGTATATTATATGTAGTATATGTTATATACTACATTACTATACACACACACACACACACACACACACACACACATATATATATATGCATATATCATATATTACATATGCTATATATAAATGTATACTTTACACTATATACACTATAAATAGGTAACATTTGTTATATACTACAATACTACACACATATATAATCATTATAATACACACACACACACAATAATAGATATATATTAAACATCATTTAAGTTAAAACTACGTAATTTTACTTTGTATTATAAAATATATCTAATATTTTAATTCTTTTATATATTAAACAATATTTAAATTAAAACTACATAGCTTTGAGATAAAACTATATATAGTTTTACTTTGAATTATGTAATACATTTAATATTTTAATTCATTTATATAATAAAGATCATTCGAGTTAAACTACGTAGTTTTAATATAAAATTACAGAGCCCTTGTATTATATATATATTAAGATTTTTTTAAAATTTATTATTTTTTTATATTTTTCCCTCTTAAAATTTAGCTTATGCAAGAAGAAAAATAAAAATAAATCCCAATAAATAAGTTCTTTCCCAAATAATGTTTTTCTTCTGAAAAAAACTTATGAAAACAAATAATATTTTTCAAATGTGAAAAAGAGGAAGAAAAAAGAAATTAGAAAAGAGATAAATTCTTCAATCAAATTAATTTGATCTTATTCAATAAATTAAAAGAATAAGAAGTAGTTAAAAGTACAATAAAAAAGAATGAAAAATGAGAAAGAAATTAAGCTTAAAATCTTTAACCATTTTTTTAAAATATGTTTTTGTTTTTGTCTTTTAAATTTATTCTCTTTACTTTTAATTTTTATTTTGTTATTTCTACTTCTAATATTGTATGATAATTTTTATTTTATTATTTATTAAGAGGTTATATTTATAATTTAATATTTTTTCTCTTTATTTTATTTTATTTTATGTATCAACAGATAAATTTAGAAGCATATATACATATATATTAATATTTTTTTATTAGTTTAATTATTTTTTATGATAAATAAACATGATTTATTAATAAATTAATAAATTTACAAAATAATGATTGTGTATGAATGACACATTGAGCACCAGTACAAAAACAAAGAGAGGTCATTAGGGGCAAAATTAGAATTTCAAGAGAAATTTTGTTCCTTTTTTTTTAAATTTCTGGCTTCACCCTTGATCAGTAGGTATCAGAGTTGTGTAGTCAGTTATGGCACCACAATAACAAAAATAAAAGCATAGAAGAGATTTATGAATATGATCAGATGGCCTATCTTGAGTAACGACCTAAATAGATGATGGAGAAATGGATGAGATTGATGATGGAATGACTAATAGAACTTATGATGAAACTCATGGAAAATTAGAATAGGATTAACCCTAACCAACGAGGAAACCCTAATTCATAGGGTTTTGATGGAGGTTTAAATGTTAAAAGAGGGGACTCTTTTGAGAAGGTGTCATGCACATAATAGAACTCTTATTGAAGATAAGCATTGGGAATCTGGGATGAGAATGAAAATACCATAATTTTATGGCAGCTTTAAGCTAGAAGGATTCTTAGGTTGGTTGGTTACTATCACATCCCACTCTCTAAAGCTAGGGTAGACTTATCCTGTTATAAAAATCATCTTTCATTAATTGAATATTTCTTATTTCTCATATACACATAACTATGAGTCTAGTTTTATAATCATCATTAAAATTAATACTATTATTATTAAATACAATTTTGATATTATCCACCATAATTAAACACACACAACTCTAAACAAGATCAAACTATAAGAATAATATGTTAGTTTAATCTCTTCTACACGCTGATGGATTAGAATAAAAAGAAATTCCACTGAATTATTCTCTAATATCTGAAAATATTTATATATTAAAGGGGTGAGTCTAACTACTTAATGAATAAATAAATATATAATAAGAGAGAACAAATAAGGTTTAATAATATATAATATATATAAATATCATCAGTAGTTCAGTTAGATAAATATAATTTCAATTCCATGATTCTTAGAAAATTAAAAAATAACTCAATCCAAACATCTTTTATATACACTCAAATATAATTTCTTTCAGATCCCTCCTCAATCTAAGGACCTCACAAGCTCATGGAGAAAAAACTTCAATACACATATGCAAAGCAATAACCCAAAAGGGTAATTCATAGTATCATTAAATTAATATAAACATCATTCATCAAGGTGTGATCATGCATGATTATAATAAGAGTGTATATAAATTATTTATGTAACACATTATAATTAATCAGTCACATATATGAAAAATCAAACTACCATAATATTATCAATTTATAAAAAAATAAAAATCATTCAAAACGAAACTTGATTCTGAATTTAGTAAATTCTTCTTTTAAGATCACATTTATAATATTTTTAGAAATATAATGTTACATATTTATTCACTCACCTAAATTGAAGGCTATTCTTATCTAGCCAACTGGATCTCTTCTATATTCTAATTTGCTCCTAAAATAATATAAGAGTGATCTTTAATTAAGGTATTGTGAGTAGGGATTTTTGCCTCAATCCTGGTGGAATGATTCTTGTGACTTCAGCACTGTTAGACTCTAGGCCTTAGAGAAGACGGGCTAAACCCGGAGAATTGGAGTTGCCATTCGAATGAGCTAGGAAGATATAAATGTGTGGATGACTCGATTTCTAAGAAATTCACAACCCCTACTAGGTTTGAAAAGTTGGGTATGCATATGGAAGGTAAGAATGACCTAACACCCCTATAGTGCCCGGTTCATTAGAACCGACCTCCTTTTTAGGTCTAAATATTATTGAATTATTAGTTATTATAATATCATTCATAATATATGCAATTATTTTAAGTAAATAATTATATTACAAAATCAAACAAGTCCAAAATACATCAACAAAATGGGCACCCATACAAAATGAAAATATACCCTTATAATGTCTAATGTCCAAAATATAAGTAAATAAAATAGGACACCCACCACTTGATGAAAACTTATCATTTACATTAATCCCCAAATGCAAATAAATAAATAAAATAAATAAGATACCCATAAAGTGAAAATATGCCTTTTACATCATCTTTCAAATCCAAACAACAATAAGAAAATATAATTTAACCATTCATACCAAATAATTGATTCAAACTTATAAATAACCATTGAATAATCATCAATAAAACATAAACTTTAATAAAATTAGGGCTTGGTATCCAAATATGCAAATTAGGGCTAAAATGTATAACTTAATCAAATTGGGGTTTTAGGATTTAAAATTAGGATTTTAGGATTTTGATCATATAAATAAGGGTTTTGGCAATAAAATTAGGTTTAAATCTAAACCTAAGAATTTAGTGGTTGGATTAGGGTTTCTCCTTTTTTGGATTTACAAAAACATGCAACTGATCTATTAATTATTTCCAACCCTAAATCTATAGCTTCTGCAAAAGATTTGCAATATTGATTCTTAATTAGACTGCATAGTGTATTAATCAGTAAAAATAAACCATGAAACTGAATTGAATTGGTTAATAAGAAGTTATACTTGTGTTGTTGGCTTCACTAAGTTTATTTTATTGAACCAAGCTTGATTATTTGAACGGTTGGGAAGTCTGGATCAAATTAAGTTTTTGGTTGCTACTTCCAAGGATCACTTGTGTTTCAACTACTGCCTCTTTTGATGCTTTGCTTTCTATTTTTTATTGCTTTCTGTCTCTCTTGATTTACTGTATTTTTTTATTCAGTGTGTTTGTTCAAGACGGCTTTAATTGCCAAGCCCTCTTGCTGCCTAATAGGGTTTTTTATATTGGTCTCGCTGCCTTTTCTTACCTTGTTAATTGTTATGGCCTCCTGTTGCTGTGTTTTAGTTTTATATTTATAAGTAATAATTAGGTTAATCCTAGCTCAATAACCCTAAATTTTCAAACACTTTCTTATTTATCCAAACGCAATTAGAATTTAAACTTGATTAGGATGCTTAAAATGGCTGGAAACCAAAATTAAAAGCCCGAATTTAAGTTCAATTGCCAATTTTCCATAAAGCTAATTCATCATGGCTTTACATTTTGGGCTCAAACTAGCTTGGTTTGGGATCTTAGGATCGGACCAGATTTGATTTAGGTTTTTAAAATTAGATCACACTAGGTTTAAGCTTTTAAAATTGGATTAAACTAGGTTTAAGCTTCAAAAATTGGATCAGACTAGGTTTAAGCTTCTGAAATTGGACCACACTTATTTAGAGCTAAAATTAGGCTCCATGCTTGAATGATTTTGAATTTTGTTCAGAGAGTAAAAAATAATCTACCTTTAGGCTGATCTTGGATGAGGGTGTGTTTTGGACCCGTGATTTGATTTGGGTTCTAGACTCATGAATGGATTTAGATTCTGGATTTGAGATTGGATTTGAATTCTAGACCCGAGATTTGGTTTAGGTTCTCGACTCGAGACTGAATTTGAATTCTAGATCCGAGATTGGATTTGGATTATGACCCAAAACTGGATTTGGATTCTAGACCTAAGACTGGATTGAGTTTTTAACCCGAGGATGGATTTGGGTTATGGACTAGAACCTTGGTTTGTGTTCAGGATCCAAGACTTGATTTAGGTTCTGGACTTGAGGATTGGTTTGGCTTATAGACCAGAGAATTGATTTGGGTTCTAGACCCGAGACTAGATTTTCTTCAAAGAGTCAAGAAAAACTAGATCAACTTCAGCTCTTCTAGCTTGATTGATCTTTTGTCATTTGAGAATTGTGGCTTTCTTCTAGCCACCTCTTTCATTCTTCAATGGATTCTGCTGACCTTCTGTCATCTGAGAGTTCTGACTTTTTTCTAGCTATTCATTCCATTCTTTAATGGATTCTACTGACCTTCTATTGTCTGAGAGTTCTGGCTTTCTTCTAGCCATTTATTCCATTCTTCAATGAATTCTGCTGATCTTCTGTCATCTGAGAGTTTTGGCTTTCTTCTAGTTGGTTGTTCTATTCTTCAATGGATTTTGCTGACCTTTTATCATCTAGGAGTTCTAGCTTTCTTCAAGCCATTTGTTCCATTCTTGAATGGATTCTACTGACCTTCTGTTATCTGTGAGTTTTGACTTTCTTCTAGTTGGTTGTTCCATTCTTTAATGGATTCTTCATTTTGCACTTCTGTAAAAAATTCAGCTATTATTTAGCCTGTCATATCCTCTCTTTGCTCCCTACGTGGAAAAATATTGAAGGTGAGTCTGAAAATATTTTATATATGTATAAACTCAAAAATTGATAAGGAGAAGTTTTGCCCCCTGTATAGGCTCAAACTACTGATTTTGCTGCCGTGCAGGCTCCAACTATTGTTTGTATTTTGTCTCATTCTTTGCACAAGAATACATCTCTTCTTTCTTTTGTAAAGAGATAGGATCTTCATCAAGCAATGGGTTGTTCATGCCTCTTTGATTCAATATTTGCTTCTGATTGTTTATTTCATTGGGTGTCTATTGTTCACTTAAGAATAGACAACACAAGGCAACAAAAATGCAATATGATATGCATGTACGCATGATATGCATGAATAATACTTACAGTGGTTCTATCGACTCCCATATTGAGGTGATTAGCTGAAGTATTCCTATTAGTTCCTTGCAGATGCTTGTTCAGAATAATAGAAATGTGAGCGGGGATTTTTCGCCCCCACTCCCGGTGGAATGGTTATTGCGAATTCGGGATTGTTTAGGCTTGGGGCCTTAGAGAACACGGATCTAAGTCTGGAGAAAATGGATTCGCCACCCGGACGGGCAGAAAAAAAAAGAAAGGGGTGGATGACTCGATTCCTAAGGAATCCCCAACCCCCTAATGGGTTCAGAAAGTTGGGTACATGTGGAGAAGGTGAGAAATGGCCCAACACCCCCACAACGCCCGGTTCATTGGAACCGACCTCCTTTACAGGTCTTAATATTATAGAATTCTTAAGTATAACAATATTATCCATATTACATGCAACAATTGAAATAAAGCACCGTTATATTAAAATCAAAGCAAAGTCCAAGCAAAACAAATAAATGGACACCCATAAACTAATAGGACACCCACCAAAAGGTAGAAACATGTCCCTTACATTGGTCTAAAATATAAAAGCAATTTAAATTACATGATATTTAACTAATGAGGTACCCACTAAGTGGAAACATACCTCTTACAACATTTGAAAATCAAAATAAATCGATAGAAGTAAATAACCATTCATAAAAAATAAATCATTAATCAAAGATATTAAACATCAATCAAAGTAGAAAGTAAACATCCATCCATGATAAATTAAATAAATCAATTATTGAACTTAAATAAATCAAAGAATATAATAAACTACATAGTCAAATAAGGTAAGCAAAGATACAAATTGAAGTCTACTGTTTCTCATTTAAAGTTCTTTAATTAATATTTTAGGGTTTTGGAATTTTAATATATTAAGGTTCATGCTACTGTAAGTTTTAAAGGAATTGAAATGGATTAAAGTTTTATAATTTAAGGGATTGATAAGGTTCTTTGATTAACCAAATTAGGGCTTGAGGTGTAAAATCATGAAATTAAGGTTTGGATACTTTAAAACATTAGGTTTATGATTTACGGTTAGTGGATTATTATTTTGGATTTACTGTGCTGAATTTTAATATTTAGGTTTATAAGGATTAGGATTTAGAAAAATTAGGGTTTACGGTTTTAGGGGAATTAAGGTTTAAGAGAACTTAGGATTTAGGTTTACTAGTTTAGGGTTTACTGTTTTTGGTTTTGAAGTTGAATTAAATAATTTAAAGTTTATAAAGATTTTGGAAATTGGCAAGACGATTTAAGGTTTTTTGAAAACAGAAAATATTTTTTAGGGTTTTTGGAAATAAAAGGATCAATTTAGTGTTTTAAGGTTTTGGAAAATTGGAAAACAGATTAGGGTTTTGGGAATTAATAAAACAATTTAAAGTTTTAAAAAGTTGAAAAGTAGATTAGGGTTTTAAGATTTTGAAGAAATATATTAGGGTTCTTAGGTTTTAGAAGAAACAAAAAAACAATTTTAAGATTTTTGGAAAATAAAGAAACGAATTAAGATTTTTAAAATCAAAAGAGACAATTTAATGATTGAAGCTACTGTAAGAAAAAAAGATTAGATATTCAAACCTTCGTTTGTTGGTTCCACAAAAAAATTGCTTCTTGGATGAACAACGACAAAGGCAAGGTGGCTACCTTTGATAGATTGATTGCTTGGTTGCTTATTCTTGTCTCAAAAAGTCTGATTGTTTTCACTGCCAAAATGAATTTTTAAAGTCCGATCTCCTCTCAAAGTTTTTCCTCAAAAGTTCGTCCCCCCCTTCTGTGTTGTTTTTAGTCTTATTTATAGTAAATTGCAATGATTAATCTTAATTGTTTATGAAATCTAACATTAATTAAGAAAAGAAAACCGAAACCAAATAGAATTTGGTTTCGGGAAAATTGTGTCGAAAAAATTTTGCTGGAGAAAAAAAACTGCTGCGAAAAAATTTTGCCAGCGAAAAACTACTGTGGCTGGCTACGAGGATTGGCGAGCAAAACTTGCGAGAGTTGGTGTGCTGGACATTTTGCCCGCAGGACTTTCATGTGGGCAAAATGGAATCATCCTTTCATTAGCCATATTTGCCTAATATGTCCTTTGAGGTTTGACAATGCAACAAACTTCCCTAAGCTTGAAGGCTCATGTGACAAAAATACTTCTTTTTAAAAAAAAAAAATTAAAATCACATTTTGACTTTGTCAAATTCGTGTCAATTTACCTCAGGGCTCAATTTTTTCAAATTAATATACCTATAATTTGACAACCCTAGTTACCAGAATAAACTTAGGAATCACTTCTATTTAAGCAAGAACTGTTGCACTTTAGATAGACACATGCATATTACTAGGCCAAAGGTCTTATTAAGTTTAAATATTATCCATCTCATATGCATGCTTATTCAAACAATCTCCACTAATAGACTCTACCTACCAAAAGAGACCAATAGGTCTTTAATAGGCTTGAAATGGGATTTTATAAGGGACATGGGTTAAATGAAAATCATTTTCAGATTAGAGCTGATGTGACACTTCTGACAAACCTTCACATTGTAAACTTTCTGTTGGAACCATAGACAGTTGGAAACATTAAACTCTAGACTTCATTTTTAACTTTTAAGCATCTCATTATCTTGTTTCATGAAAAAATAGAGCATGAATGTTCTTCAATCTTCTTGGCAGAAATCTAGATTTGACCATAATGATTTTTGCTTTTGTAAAAAGTTTGAAACCCTATTATTCTTCCCTTATCTTCTTATTTTTCTTTTTTCTTTTTTTCTTTTTTTTTCTTTTTCTCCTTTTTCATTATCTTTTTTCTTTATCTTTTGTTTGGGACATGGCATTTCATTATTCCACCATTTTCCTCTTTTGTGGGACTTTTCAAAATTGTTGACTTGGAGGTAATGTTGGATATCATGAACCAAATAAAAGATGGTCTTTCTCTTATTTCTTTGATTTTAGCTAAGTTTATGATTAGGCTAGACTAATTCAGGTGGAATCCTTTTGTTGCTTTAGGTAGATAAAACTGTGTTGGGTTTTAAATCTTTCTTTTGGATTTTCAATTTAAACTTTTTTTTTGGGTCCTAGGTCTAAAAGAATTGTATTATTTTGTACCATCTTATGCTTCTGATAATGGATGAGTGAAGTGGCATAATTCTGCTTTAGTGATGATGAATCCTTCGTTGCCCTGACTTTATCTCAATGATGAAAGAGAACAGAGATATTAAATATAGTTCAGGTATACTTCAACTATCTTTATGGTCTTGACTATGCATCCTTTTCCTTGATCTTCTTTGGCTTTCTTAGCAACTCAGTGATCATCAGACTTATCATAAGTGTCACAACAACTTAAGGTAGGTTATCGGGGTTTATAAGTGAATAAAAAGCAAGCCAAAATCTCATGAAGGCTCAAAAAGGGACAAACTAGGGATTGATGTTAACATAGTGGATACTAATTGTTGGCTCACTAAACAATGCCTAGATCATCTCTCTCTTAAATAAGCAGAATTCAATTTTGTCTTGAAAGTTCATCAAAATATATTCTAAGATCGACTAGGATCTAGACACGTATAATTATGCATGAACCCTCTCTAAGTAAGCATATGCAGCTCAATGCAATAGAATAATCGCCTCACCTAGTAAAGTTATTCAAATTATAATGCATAGATACAATAATTTATGAATATCAAGATAGATTCGTCATTGTTGAGCACCAAAATGAGCAAAGATCAATAAAAACATAAATATAACAACAATAGTTTATTTACAAAAATATTAATTGAAAATAATTATTCCAAAATATCAAAGAAAGAAGAAATAAAATAGGCAGCACTCAAGCCTAAGGAAGTTTGTTGAATTATTGTAAAAAAAGTTTTGTCGATTTGGACATATCAGGGGCAATGATTTTTCCATCCTCATCCTCAAGCCTATATGATCTGTTTTAAAATGGTCATTGCCTCCTCATCCTCAATTAGTTCAAGCTTGCTTAGTAGTACCTCCTTTTTATTAATTTCTCCACCCATGTCTTGAAAAGATGATAAAACAAAACTTTCCTTCAATCCTTTTTCTATCATGAAAGTCACTGTCGGTGGCACTCTTCCAAATTGAAGCAGAGAATTACTTTAATGTTGAGTTTATCGGGCTTAGGCAACTTTCCACTATCAATCAAATTTTAGATCTCATGCCTTAATCGCAAATATTTATCCATCTCATGCCATTGTATTTGATGGAATTGGCAGAAAGTTTTGGCATCAAAGCTTGTTGAAGAGGATTCGATAAAGGTCGGGGAGCCAATGGCTGTAACAGCCACTTTTTTGCAACTTGTTGAAAACCTAAGATAAAGGTTTTCTTAGATTTGAAAACTATCTCATATTTGCTTGACCAGTTGCATTGGCATCTACTGATTTTTGTGTTCCCTGATAACCAGAGCGATAATTTCCTCTCTCATTCTTTCTTCCAGAAAAATAATTCTTCTCTTGTTCCCATTTTTCTACCTATAAGCTAGTTTGAAGAAGATCTTTGAAGTTTCTAATAAGAGTGTGAGATATCCGTTCACACATATTAGTTAGGATACCCCTCACTATCATTCTAGTCTGATCAAACTCACTCGGCCTCTTTGCAAGAAGTGAAGCCTTATTCCTCCATCTCTTCATATAATAAACAAAGTTCTCATTTTTTCTCTGCCTGATTGACTCTACCTCCATCAGAGTAATTTTCAATTCAATATTATACCCATACTACTGGATGAAGATTTTGTACAGTAAATCCCAGTTCTTTTGAGTATTTTTCCCTAAGGTGTTGAACCAATTTTATGCAACATGATCTAACGAGAGCATGAAATTTCTTAGAGTTTGAGCCTTAGTAGCTTTGGTAGACTACATGACTGTGATGTATTACTTAACATGGAGATGGGGATTCTCAGTTCCATCAAACTTAGCAAAGGAAGGCATCTTGAACTTGTAAGGAACTTCTTCATCTTTCTTAAATAGCTTGTCCACCTCCGATACATCCTCAACTTTCAGCTTCTTTTCAAACTTCTTTTCTAAGTCAGCAATCAATTTTTCAACATTGGCAGGTTGAACCTTCTCTTTAGCCTTCTTTTCTTCTTTTGATTGAAAGTAAGCATCCCAATCATCATCATCAATTACCGCTTTGTCTTCATCAAAAGCTACCTCATTTACTTTAGCCTTCCCTTTGTCCCTTTGCTTTTTAGAACTAGCGGATGCCTCAGCAGTATTTTCTTTCAACAATTTAGCTAGTTGATTTCTCAAGGTCTCAGATAAGGCCCCCTTTAACTCTTCCATCTTGGATACGAGGGCTTCATTTGCTAGGTTCTAAAATTAGTCAAGATTCATGGTTTTGGGAGTGAAATTAACTGTATCTTCACTAAAATTTGAGTCACTAACATAGGTCGGGTTGTCATACATCCTTGAACTGCTATACTCCATGTCTAAGTGAGCTAAAAAGGATCAATGCTATGTAATGCAATGTATGTACGCATGTATGCACATGTAACAAACAAACAAAGAGAGTAAGGACATTCCTTCCAACCTTATATCACCCACACACGAATGCAAGTCTTTTTTTTTCTAGGTATATGGTCAACAAAATATCAATATGGGATATTTTATTTTTGGAAGATCCATTCAGATCGTTTAACTAATAATTGTATTTTCAAATAGAGAAATCAGTCCATAATAATTCCTACTAATTAAGCCTCAATCCATTGGATCAATTAAAAAAGTAGCTTTTATGTAATATTGTGGATTAAAACTAAATTAAAGGGTTTATCATATATAGATTTCTCATTTGAAAAAATAACTAATGATTTATGCAACAAATAAGTCAATGATTAACATGTCTTGGCATAAATCAGGCCCACAATTGATTTTAATATTCCATAATTGACCTAACTAGTTGTAAGCCCATTCAAGAAAAGATTATAATAAAAATCTTAATTTGGGTCATGAATATTTTTGAGCCCATTTTAAAAAGTGTTTCAAAGCCTATTGTAACAAAGGTTTATTTAAAAATGAAATTTGGGCTTTGAGCTTGGGTCATGAGGTAGAAAAGGATTTTCGACCAATCTCCAATCTTAAAAAGGTTTTATGCCCAAAGACTATCTTGAAAAGTTTGAAAATAATTTTGGTCTTTTTAAGAGAATAAAATTATTTTGGGCTTATATCATAATTAGGTCATATTAGGAAAAGACCAAACCAAATGGGCCATAACTCAAACCAAGATATGTCAATCATAGTCAAACAACAAGTATTTGAGGTAAACCTAAGAAAAGTTCCTAGACCAACTACATGGGCTTTAGTATTTGGGTTGAAAAGATTAGGTTTCCATAACAAGTATATACCGAAAGGTACAAGGCAATGAGTGGTTATGTCATGCTTGATCTCCATACCTTGAGTGAAAGTATGGTATCCCTTACACAACATAACACGGGTTATGCAAGACATCCTAACTCACCCACACAATGCAATCTAAGTGATGCAATGGATAATATCATAATAAGAAAGAATAAAATAATATAATGACCAGCTGAATCAACTTGTCATATCCCCAGTGGAGTTTCCACTGTGAGAAAAAATTTTCATCTCCACTCCCGATATAATGGTTCTTGTGACTTTAGCACTGTTAGGCTTTGAACCTTAGAGAACACAGACCTAAATTCGAAAAATTAGAGTTGCCACCCTTACAAGCTGGGAAGATAGAAAAGGGTGGATGACTCGATTTTTAAAAAATCTCTGACCCCTACTAGATTCAAAAAATTGGGTATGCATGGGAAATGTGAGAGACCCAGCACCCTTATAATGCCCAGTTCATTGGAACCGACCTCCTTTTCAGGACTAGATATTATTGAATTCTTAGTTATTATAATATTATCCATAATACATACAATTATTAAAGTAAATAATTCTATTATAAAATCAAATAAGTCTAAAACAAATCAATAAAATGGACACCTATACAAGATTAAACATGCCCTTATAATGTCCAATGTCCAAAATACAAGTAAATAAAATAAGATACCCACCACTTGAAGAAAATGTGTCTTTTACATTTATCGCCAAATACAAATAAAAAAAATAAATAAAGACACCTACAAAGTGGAAACATGCCTTTTATATTATCCTCTAAATCCAAACAATAATAATAAAATATAATTTAACCATTCATAGCAAATAATTGATTCAAACATATAAATAACCATTAAATAATCATCAATAAAACATAAACTTTAATAAAATTAGGGTTTGGTATCCAAATATGCAAATTAGGGCTAAAATATGCAACTTAATCAAATTGGGCTTTTAGGGTTTTGAACATGTAAATTAGAGTTTTGGCAATAAAATTAGGGTTTAAATATAAAGCTAGGAATTTAGTGGTTGAACTAGGGTTTCTCCTTTTTCGGATTTACAAAAACATGCAACTGATCTATTAATTAGGTTCAACCCTAAATCAATAGCTTTTGTGAAGAATTTGCAACATTGATTCTTAATTAGACTACATAGGGCATTAATCAGTAAAAATAAACCATGAAATTACATTGAATTAGTTAATAAGAAGTTATACCTGTGTTGTTGGCTCTACCAAGTTTATTTTATTGAACCAAGCATGATTATTCTAATGGTTGGGAAGTCTGGATCAAATTAAGTTCTTGGTTGTTGCTTCAATGCTCCAAGGATCACTTGTGTTTCAGCTACTGCCTTTTTATTGCTTTCTCTCTCTCTCTCTTAATTTGCTAAATTTTTATTCAGTGTGTTTTGATTGTTCAAGATGGCTTTAATTGCCAAGCCCTCTTGCTGCCTAATGGAGTTTTTTAAATTGTTCTCGCTTCCTTTTCTTTGTTAATTGTTATGCCCCCTGTTGTTGTATTTTAGTTCTATATTTATAGGCAACAATTAGGTTAATCTCAACTCAATAACCTTAAATTTTCAAATACTTTCTTGTTTATCCGAATGCCATTAGAATTTAAACTTGGCCAATTCACCATAGGCCATGTTCATGGCATCCATGGCGAATTGGCTAGGCCAATTCATTATGGTTTTACATTTTAGGCTCGAACTAGCTTGGTTTGGAATCTTAGGATAGGACCAGACCTAATTTGGGCTTTTAAAATTGGATCAAACTAGGTTAAAGTTTTTAAAATTGGATTAAACTAGGTTTAAGCTTCTAAAAATAGATCAGATTAGGTTTAAGCTGCTAAAATTGGACCACACTTATTTAGGGCTAAAATTAAGGGTCTACAGGTATAACCTAGATTTGTCAGCTATTATGGAATACATGCTATGAGAAGAATGTATGGACATGGTCCTTAGATTCTAATGAAAATTTGGCGAAGTTTTAGGTAAATTGGACATTTCTCAAATTCCAAAAATACTTCAATGAATATTACCTTAATTTTCAGTCCAATTGTTCCATTTGGACCTCTATCAATATTTTCAACCACTCATTGTAATTTGAACGTCTAATATTGTTAAGTATTTAAAATACTATGATGTACTATTAGACTACATTAATTTAAATTGATTAATCCTAGTAGTTTAATAATAATAATAACAATAATAATAATTCATTTATTCAATTGTGTTTAATAGTTTATTTAAACCATTGACATATTAAAAATAATATTTTTTCATAATTATCTTTGATTTAAAACAAATTATTATATATATTTAAAACTTATTATCTTAGTTTTCAAAAATCAATTTATAATAACAATATCAGTAATGATATACCATAATAAAGAATTTATTAAAATATCATTATTATGATTTACTTTAATTTTATTGGTTGCTATACTTTGAAATATTATCAATAATAATAATAACAACAACAACAACAACAACAACAACAACTTGATCATTATAATTATAATAATACAAATTTTAATAAAATATTTAATTTATGAATTTTTTTAAACATAGTATATGTACCACTTAATTTTATCATTTAATAATTAATTAACTCAATTTAATTAAAAATTGTAATCCTTATAATAATATAATTTAATGGTAGCAATAAATTTAAATTAATTAACTAATTACCAATTGATATTTCTCAAATTAATTTACCAATTCTATATACATTTATATATTGAAATATAATTAATTTATTTTGCAAATTACTAACAAATATTTATAATTCAAATCTTTAATTTATTTTAATCATACTTTATACTGATATTTTTATTTTTTAATTTAATATATATATAGTTATTTATAATCATTATTTATCTATTTATTTTTCTTACTCTGAATTTTTTTCTTTTAAACATAATTAATTAACCAATTAACTATAATTATTATTTCTAAATATATTTTATTTCATAAACCTTAGTTAATTTGAATTTAATTAATTTCCTATTACTATTATCTTAAATTTCTAATATATATATTTATATAGGAATATTCTAAAAACTTGTCCAAAATTTACAAATAATATATCAAATTGAAGCTCATAACGAGTCTCAAAAATAACAAAATCACTAAAAAAGAAGACCGAAATCGGACAAAAAAGTCATTGGAAGTCACTACCATCGTTAGCCATCATAGAAGCTTTGTATGGCTTGTGCTCCCTCCTTCAGTGGTCGTTGACGGCAATTAAAGTGGCGGTCGACTCGTCAGACGGTGGTCTTCCTCCTTGTATGGCGTGTGTCACTCTCCAACATCAGACGACGGTAGATCGGAGCTGAAATAAAATTAATGAAATTTCATTCTCTTTCTCCTTTGTTTTCCCTCTCCTAATTAATCTCTCTCTCATTATTTAATCACTCTTCTCTTTTTTTTTCTTCTCTTTAATAACGCATCAGACATAATTTATTCATTATTTTTTATTTTTTATACTATTAACATAATTTATAATTTAAATGTTATTCAAAAAGATAAATGAACAGATATATGCTACTTAGCTTAATGTTAAACTATTTGCTACTCTTCCTTCTTAGCCCAGGTTTGAACTGCAGTGATGTTAAACACATTTTTTATATATATTTTCCTTTCCTTTTATTTTTTATTATTATTTTTAAAAATACAAGGTATTATAGGCACAGTGGAAGAGATCATGAAATTTAAAGAGGGGGAGGGGAGGGTGTGCTTGATGATAAACATGTAACTTTGATCGCTACCAAGTTGCGGAACAAGGTGGTAACCTGGTAACATCTAAAATTAACTAGGAATAGACTAGGAAAAAAAAACTAAGATTAACAGCTTGAAGAAGATGAATAGGCATCTTACGCTCTATAAGTTGATTGGCTAAAGAAAAGAGGCAAGGTAACTATCTCCTAACGTGCTTTGATATCTTTTTCTATTGGTTCTAATAAAAAGATATATAGTGTATGGTGCGATATGATTGCCATAGATGCATGTCATTTATTAGTTGGAAGACTTTGGCAGTGTAATAGGATAGGTCATATATGATTATGCGCTAAAACCACATAATTTAATTTTTTGAAAAAATTATTAAAAATTTGATTAGTAGATATATTTTATATTACATTATTAATTTTACAAGTAAATTTATTGAACTAATCAATTAAATTCATTTCCTCTTATTTGATGAGATGGTGAAATTTGAAAATTCATTTGAATGTTGTTGATGATATAAAATTAATAATTTAATTTTTAAAAATAAAACTAACGCTTTATATCATGACCCAAATCTGAGAGGAGATGACCAATACTAGGAAATAGAAAAGCACATAGCTTCTAAAACCCATAGTTAATTAGACTAATTATAAATCGATAAAACTATACTATTGATAATCTCATATTTGATCTTATATTATAATTAGAATTTGTACATTTATTGTTAGTTTCAGTGGGTATTTTGCCTATCTTTATGGAATTTTGTGTTATGATGATAGGATGATAGAGAAATTACACATAAGGATGGAAGTGGAGCATTTTGCGGTTCAAAACAGAAGAAAACAGAAGAAAAATGATAGACATGGGTGTGTATAGTGAATCCACATGCCTGTATATATCAAATCCCTACTGGAGAAAGAAAAGAAAAAGAAACATAAGCGAAAAATTCTACACGCGTGTGTAGATTTAATCCATACACCTGTATGAATTTTTCATGGTTTGCCAAAGTTATGAAAAATCAAGTTTTTGAAGGGTTTTATGTAATGCTCTGGAAATTTTAACTATGAATTTTTCTATAATAAGTGTACATGTAATAAGTGAGATTTGTTTAGAGTGTTATATATTTCTTTGGAGTGTTTGAAATATATATATATATATATATATATATAAAGTGGCTATTTCATTCCTACGGGTGTGGCTTTGGAGTGCTAAGGCCGTGGCCTAGGTTCTAGGAGTGTTTTGAGGTAATTTTCCAAAGTGGCAGAAGTTGTTTATTGCACACGGGCATGTCAATGAGAAGACAAGGGCATGTGTCTTGAATTAAATTTAAAGTTCAGTTTTAAAGGTTAAGTACATGATATAAATGATATAAGTAGAAAATGGTGAATAATAGATCTTAAAACTTTCTTGAGAAAATTTATTTTTACTGTTTTACAGGATAAAAAATCGAATTAGAATCAAAGATTAAGAAAGAGGGTGCACCATAGTTAAAATAAGATTGCCCTCACTCGATTAAACTTATTATATATATATATACATGTGTGTGTGTGGAATGTTGTTTAGTTCATTTTTATACTAGTTTTTAGAGTGTGTTTTATGTGCTTTTAGTTATTGTTTTGATTGATTTTTGTTTAAAGTTTGTTTTAAGTGTTGTTTTTAGGTTTAGGAGCAAAAACGCCCTTGGAATATCAAAATAAAGGAAAAAGAGTAAGAATCAAGCATGACATGGTGTGAACACTCGAATTTTGAGGCTCGGAAAGCCGATTTTCTCAAACCGCAGACAACTGAGCTGGACCGGAGGTCCACGGTAAAGTTCACCGGAAATATACAATATGGTACTTGAAATGTCCGGGACGACGTGAGGATCACGGATATGGTCCCGGAATAATTTTTGGAGGCCCGTGGCTCCCGAAAAATCAGTTTGAGCGAAAACCGGACAAAACCGGTGGCCCAGCCGCCGTGACCCCGGCGGCTCAGCCGCCGTGATCCCGGCGGCCGAGCCGCCAAAACTTTTCATCTTTTCGGCTTGTCACATCCACGGCGGCTCGGCCGCCGAGACCGGCGTTTCAACCGCCGTCCAGTCCGATTTTGCCTATAAATAGTCTTCAAGTGTTCAGAAAAAGGGGGTTGGCTTTTGGATACTCCGGGCCTCATGCTGACGAATTTAATCCGTAATCAAAAATCATAATCGAAAGTCCAAGAAAATGAGATCTGGAACTTCGAAGCAGGAAAATCCTAAGCAAGGTAATATTCTAATCCATCATTTGTCAATTTAAGCATCTCATAAGCATTCAATCTTCTTCTTAATTTCTTCTCGGTCAAAGACCTAATCCTTTTAGGTCTAAGGCCTAATGGACTAATCAATCAGCCTCTTTGGCATGAAGCCTAAATTGAATCCCTTTGGTACAAAGTACCTAAATTTCACAATTAAAATCAACCTTTTGGCACGGAGCCTAAATTACACCATTTTGGTACAAAGTACCTAAAATTTCACAATTTAGCACTAAGTGCTAAAACTCACATCTTTGGCAAAAAGCCCGACAATGCAGGCCTAAGGCCTAAAAATTGCATTCTTTTGGTACAAAGTACCTAAAATTGCACCATTTAGCACTAAATGCTAAATTTCACAAATTTGGCAAAAAGCCCGATCAATACTTGGCAGAAGGCCCGACACCAGCACAAAGCACTAAGTGCTCAAAATCTCACATTTGGCATGAAGCCTAAATTGCACTCCTTTGGTACAAAGTACCTAAATTTCACCATTTAGCACTAAGTGCTAAAACTCACAACTCTGGCAAAATGCCTGAAAAATGCACGAAGCATACACACACACATGCATGAAGCATAAATTTCATCGCCTTTAAATAGGCTTTTCCGAACTACATGGGCTTTGATCTCCCATTCAAACGGGAGTATGTAGGCATATTTGGGATTCACCCCAAATAGCAAGTCCACAATTTACTAACAATCTGTCTCTTCTTTTCTTCATTCCTTTTAGATTTGTTCTTTTTGTAAGTTAGTCAAATGCATGACATAGTCCCCGAATCTTCCTTGGGTTCGCAGACTAGAAACCTTTACATTGGACAAGTTATTGGAGTCAAACAAGGGTTTTCTTAGTTTTTCCCTTCGAACAAAATAAACTGAGTGGCGACTCCTGACAACGAGTGAACTTTCGCCCGGATCCTTTTCGGGCGGAATCCGAGGTTCACACATGGCCAAACCAAATGAATATGAGAACTAATGAATTAGTAATTGACTAATTAACCTTAAGGAACAAATTAATTACAAGGCTATGTTAATGGATAATTGAGAATTGAGCTTTGAGCTTTGATTGAACGGACCTATAATCCTAGGCACTTTTCCGAGAACTGAATTGATCTTGTGCACCCATCACTTACATCAATCTCTACGCACGTTACTTTTAGGTTTAAATTAATCTTGCACATTTCATACAACAAACTATCATTTTTAAATTAATTGTCAATCAAGCTATTACGAACCACACCTTCCTTGGGAAACGACCTTGGGGCGATCACATTTGCTACAACTACCTCGTATACTTGTGAGTGCAGCTTTGTAGTATTACTAATTCGAGCGCAACAAGTTTTTGGTTGTTTAAGTAGTGATAGTTTGATTTTTCTTTACAATTTAATTGTTTGTTTATTTTCTTTTAATTGTTTGTTTGTTTTTGTTTGATTTTCTTTTAATTTAATTATTTGTTTGTTTTCTTTAAGTTGCTAAGTGCCTTTTGTAAAGATGCAGTTTTCAAGGCACAGGGGGAGTTTCTAATAGGAACGATGAGTCTGAAATGGCATGGCAATTAGCAGAATTGACGAATCAACTTAAGGTGCTAAATACAAGAGGAAGAGCACCTATGCCACGCCAAGAGATATGTGCAGCATGTGGCAATGCAGGGCATAGTGCAAATACATGCTCATTCGGTTTTGCACGATACCAAGAATGGCAAGAGGAAGAATATGCCTATGAAAGTTTCCAGCAAATGGGTGGAAATGACCCATATCCCAGACCTTATAATTCAAGCTGGGGAAGCCACCCAAATTTTTCTTGGGAAAATCAACAGCAAATTCCACCTTAAAATTTTTTTCAACCTTACCAAAGAAATCCTTACTCTCAAGAACAATATTCAAATCAAGATCACCTTAAGAAACCCACATTGGAGGATAGTTTGAATGCCTTCATTCAAACTAGCGCACAAAATCAAGATCACCTTAAGAAACCCACATTGGAGGATAGTTTGAATGCCTTCATTCAAACTAGAGCACAAAATCAAGATCTACTTAAGGAACCCATTTTGGAAGATAGTTTGAATGCCTTCATTCAAATTAGTGCACAAAATCAAGATCAATGCAAGAAATCCACAGTGGAAGATGATTTGAATGCTTACATTCAAATTAGCACACAAAATCAGGAAGGGATCAATGAGAGGATTGATTCTTTGGAGGAATCATTGAAGAGGGTGGATATTCAAGTTAGGCAACTGGCACATCAACTCCAAGTACACCAAGAAGAGGAATTTCCTAGCCAATTGGAGCAAGTCAAGGTAATCACAAATTTGAGGAGTGAACAGGTAATATATAACAAATTTTGTGATTCTTTGGATGCAGGCACTAATCAAGAAGATAATGGCGAGGAGATACAAACCAACATTGAGGAGTTGAGCCAATCAAACGAGAAGGAGAATTTGGAGGCATTAACCTCACCAAAGTTGCATGAATTTTCCAATCCTGATAGGCCATCAAATCCATTTCCATGTAGTTTGAAGGATGAGGAGCAAGATGCTGAGGTTGTTGAGATGGGACTTGACATTGTTAAAGTGGATGAAGAAGTGATTCAACCAAACTTGGTTGAACTTAAAGAGTCCCCAAAAGTCATATCTACTACTCTTGGTGGTAAGGAAGAGCAGAAATCTGATATGCCCAGGTTGCACAAAGACAAAGATTATTACCATGTTCCTATAGCACTGGAGGATCACCCTGAGGCGACCTTCACATGTCCCTTTGAGACATGTTCTCTTAAAGGAATACTATTTAGGGGTTGCCATACATCGGCTACATTTCAAAGTTACATTCTGTTCATCCTCTCAATCATGGGCTCCAATTGCATTATGGGTGGAACGAGCCCTACACATCATATATGGGAACGATGGAAATCAGGTTTTATCTGAACTCTCTTTAGTTTATGCATGCTCACATTGAGGACAATGTGAATCTTTACGTGTTGGATGCATTTTGCATTTTATGTTTTTGTGTTTTTACTTTTAAGTTATTTTTGTTTAAGTTTAGTTAATGTTTTTAATGTTTTTTGTTAAATAAATGAATGTTGAGAAGTTCAATTGTTTTAAACATTGATGATAGATGACCATTGAATTTTTTAAGCATGATTTGGATAATTGAGTAGATTTGGTGCTTATTGTCAAATTTGTTGGTTTTTCCTTGCATTGCCATTAACCTTGTGAGGAATTGAGCCATCAACTTATTATTCTTTTTGTGGGTGAACATCATTGATTGATGAATTGCTAGAACTTGCTTTGACATGCATTTTAAGACTACATAAAAGTTTTAATTAGGCATCAAGATGATTAAGGCAATTAGGTGAACCTACATTGGCTTTAAAAGACCAACCCTATTTTTAACTTTAGTTAGCCAATTTTGAGCTTATTTTATTTTCCTTTTCTTTCTTTTTCACAACACCATTAGCTTGAACCTTGTTGTTTAACTCTTACCCTTTCATTAGGTCAAGAGCATTTTAAGAGCGTTTATGACCGAGTGTTGTGTTGAATTAAGTGTGGGGTTAAATTTAGTAGGTTTGAGATTGCAAACTATTATGTTATTTAGTTGCAAACCCTAAAAATAAAAAATATATAAAGTAAAAAAATAAAAAAAGAAGAAGAAAAAAAATAAAATAAAATAAAAATAATTGTTGTTCTTGTTGACAGGGTTGGAATTTGTTTGGGAATAATCATTGCAAAATGTAATAAGTGAGTTCCCTTGAAAACCTCTTTAACGTCAATGGGTATATGAGAGGAAGGTGTTTTGGGATTGTTAGTTATACATATGATCAGTTACTTCACTCTTGAAGTGCTCTTGAACTTAATGATTAAGCTTACATTTCCTAAATGTCATGCCTTTACCTTAGCCCCATAACAACCAAAAGAAAGACCTTTTGATTGATGCTTGATTGAAATTTGGTGGTGGAGATTTGATTGATAAGCAAGCCTATGGTAATAATCTTTCATTGATTGTTATGAGTGTAAACACCACTATGATCAAATACTTGTAAGAGTTGGTGAGGGAGCGACAACATTGGTTATGCATGGAAAGCCACTTAATTGCATGAGTATCGATTTTGCTTGATTTAATATTGATTGCGGATTTAAGGATAGGGAAGTCTTGGTGCATCTTTATAACTCTTGATCTTAATAAAACTATCTTGTTAGTGTGTTTTGATTTTATCCTTGCTTGGGGACAAGCAAGGAATGAAGTGTGGGGTAGTTGTTTAGTTCATTTTTATACTAGTTTTTAGAGTGTGTTTTATGTGCTTTTAGTTATTGTTTTGATTGATTTTTGTTTAAAGTTTGTTTTAAGTGTTATTTTTAGGTTTAGGAGCAAAAACACCCTTGGAAGATCAAAACAAAGGAAAAGGAGCAAGAATCAAGCATGACATGGCCAAGCCAAATGAAGCTTGGCCGTGTCCCTCAAGAATGGAAAAGGACAGTAGCCGACACACCCAAGAGACACGGCCAAGCCACTGGCCGTGTCTCACCTAAAGAACAAAACCAAAGAATCCAAGAAAAGAAGCAAAAATAAGAACATAAGTGGACACACTCATGTGACACGGCCAAGCTTGTGGCCGTGTCACATGAGACACGGCCAAGCCACTCTTGGCTTGGCCGTGTCACACCTTGAAACCAAAGAAAAGAAAGAAAAGAAAGAAAGAAAAAAAAGCAGTGAGGGACACGGCCAGATGGCTTGGCCGTGTCCCAAAGGAAAGCAAGAACACGGCCAAGCCACTCTTGGCTTGGCCGTGTCACCCTAAATTTATATAAATTCATTGCACGAAATAAGAAAGGGGACTTTTTCTTTTGGCTGGGACGGCTAGGGCTAGGGAGAGAGGACACTCTCCTTAGTCCTTCATCTTCAACCTCTATTCCTATCCTCTTCATCTTCTACATCTTCCATTGACAAACTTCAATTTGGTTCTTTGGGATAAGTTGGGTTAACAAGCTCTTGAGGGTTGAAGAAGCTTCATTGAAAGGTTTGGTGACTTGAGAAAGCTCCATTCCATCTTCCAAAGGTATAATCATCCAAAGGTTTGGTGACTTGAGAAAGCTCCATTCCATATTGCAAAAGGGGAATCAACCATTGAAGAGGGCTTGAGTTCTTCATCATACATCAAGAGGAGCTAGGAGGAAGACTAGTAATCCTACTCTTGGCATCTTCACAAGGGGTTTTTCTATTCTCTCTTTTAATTCATTTCAATATTGTTTTTGTTGTATTAAGAGATTGATATTATAATGAACAACTTGTATTTGATTTATATTGAGTTGAATGAATGTTTTAATTTGATGATGTTGAGCTAAATACCCATGCCTAGGGTTTGTAGTATATTTGGTTGAATGTTTTGATTTGATATTTACATTGATGTTCCTTGTTGATTGGTTGATTGTATTGTATTAAATGCTAGGTTGATAGATTAGCTACCTCTTAATCTTTGAATATTGGATGATGGACCGAGAGGTGAAATCCGATATCGGAACTATATAATCGACCACCCTATGAATGAATTAGAAATATAAGTTCTAAGGTTTCATTAATTTGGTAATATAAAATAATTGGTTATTGCTAATTCATAAATGTGAGAACTAATGAATTGGTAATTGACTAATTAACCTTAAGGAACAAATTAATTACAAGGCTATGTTAATGGATAATTGAGAATTGAGCTTTGATTGAATGGACCTATAATCCTAGGCACTTTCCCGAGAACTGAATTGATCTTGTGCACCCATCACTTACATCAATCTCTACGCACGTTACTTTTAGGTTTAAATTAATCTTGCACATTTCATACAACAAACTATCATTTTTAAATTAATTGTCAATCAAGCTATTACGAACCACACCTTCTGTGGGAAACGACCTTGGGGCGATCACATTTGCTACAACTACCTCGTATACTTACGAGTGCAACTTTGTAGTAGTACTAATTCGAGCGCAACAAATGGTCTCCCATCTTCTTCCATTCTCCACGCCTCTCATCACCATCATCACCAAAATTTCTTCTTTCTTCTTCTTTTCATTGATTTAAGTAAGATTTAAGAAGGAATCACATATAGATATAAGTTCTTAGAAGAGAAAAGGTGAGATTATCAACAAGTAATCAAAAGGAAAAGAGAAAGAAATGGATTTTTGGAAAAAGGAAGATGCTTTTGTATTTATATTGGCAAATATTTGAATTTCTTTGGGTTTAAATATTTGAATTAGTTGATTGAGTCGCTCATAATGAGTTATTTCTTAAAGTATTTGATATGAACTCTTTTTATGTCAAAAATTTGGTTTTGATTCATTTTTATAAAAGATCTTGAATATTTTTTATGTTTTATGGTGTTTAATGTATAAATACACAATTTTAGGATGCCACGGGCATGGCTGTTAAGTGCCACTACCGTGGGCCTTTAATTAAACCTTTTTTTTGAAAATTTTTGAAGAAACAATGTTGTTTTGCATGCCATAGGCATCGCCCTTGAATGCCATGACGTGTGTCCAAAGGTGTTTGGCAGCCTCGTATTATATCCTAGGGCATAAGGTTAAGTTTCCAAGTGTAACACCCCTATACCCCATATACGCACACTATATATAATCATATATGTAATATATGTATACCGGATACAGGAATGTTACGGTCTATTTTAAAGCAAACCAATCTTTCAATTTAAAAATATAAGAAAACTTAAAACATTTATGTTATATTATAAAAAATAATAGATAAAACATTTGTTTATTAAGCAGCGGAAAATGTAGCGGTATTTACATATATATATACATCAAAATTAATATTTACAAAACATAAAGCTTATACATGCTTGGCAGTTTGTCTATGATCTTGAAGTCCACAATCAACACATCACAAGCCTAGACTTGACTCGGTCTAGCTAAACTCTTCGGTTCAACCGGATCCACCCTGTCACCTGCGTGATAAACCACAATCGCCCTAAGCCAACGGCTTAGTGGTACAAACCATGATAACAATATGCTTTAATGTAATGAAAATGTTATACTTTCAAATATTATAAACAATCCACAAGAATATCATGTTTCATAACATTACATTAAATTATATTATTCATTTGTGTCATCATTCATGATTCACATTTAAACAAAGACAAGCATGGGCCCAACAGAAACTAATATGTCATTCAACTTCCGGAGTTAATGTTTTGGTTCAATAATCACATTTATCAAGCCCTTAGGCGATTCATTATCATAATGAAACATCTCATATGTAACATCCCAACTAGGCTTCAAGGACTAGGCCCAACCAAGCTTCAAGGGGAGCTCAGCATCAACCCAACTTGGCTTCAAGGACCAAGTCCAACCCAGCTTCAAGGGATTGTTACTTTTAGGCATGCCACCAACAACAAAACTTTGAAAATTGAATAACACATTAGGCACACAATTCTTTTATTATTTCATTATCAATTCCATTCTCATTTTCTCATAATCATATAGGCAACAATGCCCCAATTATTTCATTTGCATCATTATAGCCAACAACAATGGCTTCACATCTCATCATTAGGGTATGCATAACCAATTGCATTGTACATACATTTTGAAAGATCATTTTATCTTTTACATTATGCAAATCATAGCATTAATCAATTGTATAAAAAATGTAATAGATTACTTAACACATTTACAACCAAATGTGTTAAGTTCCAAAGCCATATAAATGTATGCAATCATGTAAGGTTTGTACTTACCTCAAGAGCAACTCACACAAATCTAACCACTTCCTCTTCCAAAGGTGATGATACACACTCACTTAGAGATACACATAAGATAATAAGGATAATAACCAACTAGGGTAAACTCTACTCATGACACACTCAACAACATGGGCGTGCCACTGATCGTGCCCTAAACCCACAATACAGAAGCTTTGACACGCTCAGTGACATGGGCGTATCACTGCACGTGTCAATTCTCCTCTCACACAGAAGCTATGACACGCTCAATGACATGGGTGTGTCATTGGCCGTGTCAATCCACTAACATCATAGTAGCTATGACACGCTCAGTGACATGGGCGTGTCACTGGCCGTGTCAATCCACCAACATCATAGTAGCTATAACACGCTCAGTGACATGGGCATGTCACTGGCCTTGTCAATGCTACTACAACACAGAAGTTGTGACACGCTCAATGACATAGGTGTGTCACTGGTCGTGTCACCCATCCAGAAAATAGAACCATTGACATGCCCAAAGACTTGGCCATGCTCATGGGCATGTTAGACCAAAAATCCTGATTCTGACACCAACAACACTACATCCAACAAACATCATACTTAACCCTTTTTCACTCCAAACAATCTTACCCAAAACCATCAATAAACCATACTAAACTTGCATAAACACCAAAATAACTCAATTTCATGCATCAAACACAAATCACCATTACAATCACAACTCAACCCGTACACAATCCACAACTCTTGTTCTTTCACCAAACCTAACTCTTTCCTCCAAACCAACCCCAAAATCAAAACCAAATAGACAACACAATCTCAAACACATCAAAATAACCATACACATATCATCAACAACCAATCAACAACCTCAATTCACAAACTCAGTAAAAAACCAAAGAAACAAGTTGGAAACTTACCAAAAGTGAAGAAAATCTTTAGAATTCCAACTTGATCTCTTGAAACACCCTTTAATCTTGAGTTTGGAAGAGCAAAAGTCTCTCTTTCTCTCTTGCTATAGAGATGGCCGGCCAAAGAGAAGAGAAAAGAAGAAGATGAAGAAAGAAGAACAAAGTCAACCTTCTTAAACCACACAATTTTCCAATTAATATCCACCAAGCAATTTTAATAATAAAATATTTTAATTACCTAAAATATCTTCTTCCACCACCACATAATTTCCCATTTAAAAAAATAATCAATAAATATCTCCTTTTGACCATTAATAAGTTGACTTGTATATGTTGTATATATCTCCATATATACAACATATACACACTCCTCTTTCCTTTCTTATCTTCCCACTTAAACATATATACACTTATAACATTTAATCCAAATACAATAATAATCATTCCAAAAATTTTAGGGTATATTTTAGGATATTACAATTCTCCCCCTCTATAAATAAATTTCATCCTCGAAATTACCTATTCTCAAGTATAAAACAGCTGGGGATATTGTTCTTGCATCACTTGTTCACTCTCCCAAGTTGCCTCTTCCTTAGCATGATTTTTCCAAAGAACCTGCACAAGTGGCACTTTCTTATTTCTCAACTCTTTCCCTTCATGTGCCAAGATAGCCACTGGTTCTTCTTCAAAAGTCAGATCCGGACTCACCTCAATAGATTCAACTGACAAGATATGAGATGGGTCTGTCCTGTACCTCCGTAGCATAGAAACATGGAAGATATTGTGAATTCTATCCAAATCAGGCGGCAAAGCGATTCGATAAGCAACTGGTCCAACTCTTTCTAGTACCTCATAAGGTCCAATGAAACGAGGACTTAGCTTCCCTCTACGGCCAAATCTCAAAATTCTCTTCCAATGAGACACTTTTAAAAATACTTTATCTCCAACATTGAACACCATATCTCTCCTTTTTAAATTTGAATAAGATTTCTGTCGATCTGAAGCTGCTTTCAATCGACCCTGAATTGTCTTAACTTTCTCTTCTATTTCTTTAATCAAATCGGGACCAACCAACTTGCCTTCTCCAACTTCATTCCAACATAGAGGCATCCTGCATCTTCTACCATACAAAGCCTCAAATGGTGCCATTTTAATACTAGATTGATGATTGTTGTTGTAAGCAAATTCCATCAATGGCAAAAATCCGTCCCAACTTCCAGAGAAATCAATGACACAACTTCTTAACATATCCTCTAAAATCTGTATCACTCTTTCTAACTGCCCATCTGTCTGTGGATGAAAAGCAGTGCTAAAATGCAATTGAGAACCCAAAATAGCATGCAAACTCTTCTAAAATCTCGAAGTGAACTGGGAATCTCGACCAGACACCAAAGAAATTGGGACTCCATGCAACTTCACTATCTCACTGATATACAGCTCAACCAACTTCTCCAGAGAATAGTCCATCCAAACTGGAAGAAAATGAGTTGTCTTTGTCAACCGATCAACAATCACCCAGATGGCATCATGCTTCTTCTGAGTCAATGGCAAACCAGCCATAAAATCCATCGTTACACTCTCCCACTTCCATTCTGGCACTGATAAAGGTTGGAGCAACCCTGTTGGAACTTGGTGCTCGGCTTTCACTCTCTGACAAATGAGATATCTATATACAAACTCCGCTATGTCCCTCTTCATACCTGACCACCAATAATGTTGTTTCAAATCATGATACATCTTGGTATTCCCAGGGTGCATAGCAAAAGCCGACTGATGTGCTTCCTCTAAAATAATCTTTCTCAATCTTGCATCATCAGGAACACACAATCTATCTTTGAACCAAAGGCTGCCATCATCTCTCACAATAAAATCTCGGCTCTCTCCTTTTTGGCAATCCGATACAACTTTTTGAATTTTCTCATAAGCCAACTGAGCCTCTTTAATCTGATCCAACAACACTGGTCTCAATTTCAAATGAGCTAACAAAGCATCATCATCACATGATTCAAAACTAGCATGCAATGCTCTCAACTCAACAAGCAACGAGAGCGAATAAACAGTCAAACCAGCCAAAGAATTCCGACTCAAGGCATCTGCAACAACATTTGCCTTACCAGGATGATAATCAATCAAACAGTCATAGTCTTTAATCAACTCCAACCATCATCTCTGCTGAAGATTTAGCTCTCTCTGAACCCCCAAATATTTCAAACTCTTGTGATCTGTATAGATGAAACACTTCTCCCCATAAAGATAATGTCGCCAAATCTTTAAAGCAAATACTATAGCTGCCAACTCCAAATCATGCGTCGGGTAATTAAGCTCATACGTCTTCAACTACCGAGAAGCATAAGCTATGACTCTACCCTCCTGCATCAAAACACAACCTAAACCACTATGTGAAGCATCACTGTAAATCACATATGGTTTATCTTTCACAGGCAAGGTAATAATAGGAGCTTGAGTCAACATCTCTTTCAACTGCTCAAAGCTTGCTTGACATTGATCTGTCCACACAAATTTAACTCCCTTTCGAAGTAATCTGGTGAGTGGAGTAGCTATCAAAGAAAAACCTTTCACAAACCATCGATAATAGCCTGCCAAACCCAGAAAACTTCTAACTTCAGTCACAGACTTCAGTGAACTCCAATTCAAAATGGCCTCAACTTTACTCGGATAAACTCTTATACCATCTGCTAACACCACATGACCAAGAAAAGTTACTTGATCAAGCCAAAACTCACACTTAGACAGCTTAGCATACAACTGCTTCTCTCTCAAAGTCTACAATACAATCCGCAGATATTTATCATGATCTGCCTTATTATGCGAATACACCAAAATATCATCAATAAAGACCACTACAAAATGATCTAGATAGGGTCTAAACACCCTATTCATCAAATCCATGAAAATTGCTGGTGCATTCGTCTATCCAAAAGGCATCACCAAAAACTTATAATGCCCATACCTTGTGCGGAAAGCTATCTTAGATACATCTTCAGCTCTGACTCTCAACTGATGGTACCCTGATCTCAGATCAATCTTAGAAAACACTGCTGCTCCCTTCAATTGATCAAAGAGATCATCTATCCTAGGCAAAGGATACTTATTCTTTATAGTCACCTTATTCAATTGCCTATAATCAATGCACAGTCTCAAAGTACCATCCTTCTTCTTTATAAACAAAACAGGTGCTCCCACGGAGAAACACTAGGGCGAACAAACCCTTTATCCAACAACTCCTGCAACTGCACCTTCAACTCTCTCAACTCATCAGGTGCCATTCGATAGGGAGTAATAGAGATAGGAGTGGTACCAGGCAACAAATCGATACCAAACTCAACCTCTCTCTCCAGGGGTAAACCTGGCAATTCCTCAGGAAACACATTTGGGAATTCCGCAACTGTGGGTATACTATCAAGCTGAGAATCCACTACTCTGGTATCTACCATATGAGCAAGATAAGCATCACACCCTTTTCAAATCAACTTCCTAGCTGCAACAGCTGAAACAAACAAGGATGAAAGATGTCTCTGCTCACTAGATACCATCACACTTCTACCATCATCGGTTCTCAGGGTAACACACTTTTTTTGACAGTCCACCACAGCCCCATGCTTAGACAACCAATTCATGCCTAAGATCAAATCATACTCCTTAAAAGGTATTTCAATCAAATCACCAAGAAACTCCTCATCATGCATCACAACTGAACTATCTCGGTGCACCTTGCTAACTACCACACTATGCCCTAAAATATTTGTCACCAACACATCAAATCCTAGGGACTAGGAATGCAATTTAGTCACAGGCAAAGTAGATGCACTTATGTATGAATGAGTAGATACTGGATCAATTAGAGCAAGAACTGAAATACCAAATAAAGAGAATGTACCCACAATAAATGTTGAAGCATCCGGCTACCTCTGCATCACATATACTCGCTGAGATGGCCCAGCCTCATCAGGCCTACTGCCTCCAGATGTAGAGCCTCCTCTCTGACTAATCCCGGGTTGACCACCTCTACTAAAAGCTCTGCCCCCTCGACCTCCTCTGTTGACACTAGGTCGAGAAGCTGTAGTATCAGTCTGTCTATCTTCCAATAGCTCAAGGTAATATTTGTTGAAATGATTCGGTGACCCACATCTAAAACATACTCCTGGTCCACCCGTCTTCCAACAAGCACCCCCATGTGCCCTACCATAATGAACACATTTAGGTAGAATAGATCTCTGAACCACTGGAGTTGGAGCACTAGCTACAGAAACTGTAGGTCTCGGTCTCGGCCTCTGATACTGAACTGACCTACCAAGCTGCCTCTGACTCCTACTGAACCTCGGAACAAAACTTCCTCTGCCTCTCTTCATAGATGAAGACCCTGCCTCAACCTGGGGTCTCCTAACTCTAGTCTCCTCCTCAGTAGCAGCTACTGCAATACCCTATGCTCTCTCAACACTTCTGGCTGCTGCAACCAACTGAGAAAAGTCTTGATACCGAGAACTAGCAACAATATACATAATAGAGGGCCTCAATCCCTCCTCAAATCGCCTGCATCGGTCAATCTCATCTGAAATAATCCCACCGGCATAATGACTCAACCGGATAAACTCAATCTCATACTCTGTCACTGTCCGATTATCTTGTCTCAAATTCAAAAATTCCATCTTCTTGGCATCCTTATACTCCCTCGGAGTATATTTCTGCTCAAACTCCCACAGAAAATCACCATAAGACAAGGGCGGTGGATCATCCATGGCATGTGGAACCATCTTCCACCAATCATAAGCATCTCTCTGCAGAAGGGATCTAGCATAATCAAATTTCTCTTTAGAAGTAGCCTGCAGCTGAATGAATACCCTCTAAACTCTATCCAACCACTGCTCAGCTACTGCAAGATCGGTGGTACCAAAGAAATCGTTAGCCCCAAACTTGCTCAATTTATCATAATGCCTCACCTGCACTTATGGCTATGGTTGCGAGGGCGACTGCTACACCAAAGCTTGCCTTAACAATTCTACCACATGCCGTAACCAAACTGGTGAAATCTCATCAGCAGCTGGTCTCTCTCACACAGGAGCAGGTGCCTCTTCAGCTCTCTCAACCCTAGCTCCATCTCTACCCTCTTCAGGAGCTACACTCTCAGCACTACCTTCTATGGACTGACATGACTGAGACGCCATTACTACCTATATCTGCAAACACAGCACAATATACCTTATCAAAGATCAAAGACTGTCAGTGCCAAAGCATGTATCTTATTCAAAAACCATATTTCAAAATCAAAATTTTCTTTTTCTTATAATTCACCTAGGTTGAGAATCTCGAACCTAGGCTCTGATACCAAAACAGTTGTAACACCCCCATACCCCATATATGCACACTACATACAACAATATCTGTAATATACGTATACCGGATACAGGAATGTTACGGTTTATTTTAAAGCAAACCAATCTTTCAATTTAACAATATAAGAAAACTTAAAACATTTAAGTTATATTATAAAACATAATAGATAAAACATTTGTTTATTAAGCAGCGGAAAATGTAGCGGTATTTACATATATATATATAAATCAATATTTACAAAACATAAAGTTTATACATGCTTGGCAGTTTGTCTCTGATCTTGAGTCCACAATCAACACTTCACAAGCCTAGACTCGACTCGGTCTAGCTGAACTCTTCGGTTCAACCGGATCCACCCCGTCACCTGCGCGATGAACCATAATCGCGCTAAGCCAACGGCTTAGTGGTACAAACCACGATAACAATATGCTTTAATGTAATGCAAATGTTATACTTTCAAATATTATAAATAATCCACAAGAATATCATGTTTCATAACATAACATTACATTAAATTATATTATTCATTTGTGTCATCATTCATGATTCACATTTAAACAAAGACAAGCATGGGCCCAACAGAAACTAATATGTCATTCAACTTTCGGAGTTAATGTTTTGGTTCAATAATCACATTTATCAAGCCCTTAGGCGATTCATTATCATAATAAAACATCTCATATGTAACATCCCAACTAGGCTTCAAGGACTAGGCCCAACCAAGCTTCAAGGGGAGCTCAGCATCAACCCAACTTGGCTTCAAGGACCAAGTCCAACCCAGCTTCAAGGGATTGTTACTTTTAGGCATGCCACCAACAACAAAACTCTGAAAATTGAATAACACATTAGGCACACAATTCTTTTATTATTTCATTATCAATTCCATTCTCATTTTCTCATAATCATATAGGCAACAATGCCCCAATTATTTCATTTGCATCATTATAGCCAACAACAATGGCTTCACATCTCATCATTAGGGTATACATAACCAATTTCATTGTACATACATTTTGAATGATCATTTTATCTTTCACATTATGCAAATAATTGTATAAAAAATGTAATAGATTACTTAACACATTTACAACCAAATGTGTTAAGTTCCAAAGTCATATAAATGTATGCAATCATGTAAGGTTTGTACTTACCTCAAGAGCAACTCACACTAATCTAACCACTTCCTCTTCCAAGAATCCTTCAACACTTGGATTAGGGCAACTCAATCTCTTCAAAACCTAATCCAAAAGTGATGATACACACTCACTTAGAGATACACATAAGATAATAAGGATAAGAACTAACTAGGGCAAACTCTACTCATGACACGCTCAACAACACGAGCGTGCCCCTGATCGTGCCCTAAACCCATAATACAGAACCTTTGGCACGCACAGTGACATGGGCGTGTCACTACACGTGTCAATTCTCCTCTCACACAGAAGCTATGACACGCTCAATGACATGGGCGTGTCACTGGCCGTGTCAATCCACTAACATCACAGTAGCTATGACATGCTCAGTGAGATGGGCGTGTCACCGGCCTTGTCAATCCACCAACATCACAGTAGCTATGACACACTCAGTGACATGGGCGTGTCACTGGCCGTGTCAATGCTACTACAACACAGAAGCTGTGACACGCTCAATGACATGGGCGTGTGACTGGTCGTGTCACCCATCTAGAAAACAGAACCATTGACACGCCCAAAGACTTGGCCGTGCTCATGGGCCTGTCAGGCCAAAAATTCTGATTCTAACACCAACAACACTACATCCAACAAACATCATACTTAACCCTTTTTCACTCCAAACAATCTTACCCAAACCCATCAATAAACCATACTAAACTTGCATAAACACTAAAACAACTCAATTTCATGCATCAAACACAAATCACCATTACAATCACAACTCAACCCATACACAATCCACAACTCTTGATCTTTCACCAAACCTAACTCTTTCCTCCAAACCAACCCTAAAATCAAAACCAAATTAATTATTTAGTTGGGGAGAGTTAGATATTAATTATTTAGTTTAATAAGTGAAATTTATGAGAGAAAATTAATATATGTTATTTATTAATCAAAACAAGTGTATAGTTAAAGAAGGACTAAAAGATAATTGTATGAGATTAGTGAATTTTATAATACTTATCTAAGGGATAAGATGATTTGAAAAATAAGATATGAAGAATGATATACTAATGAATTATTATTAATTTTAAATAATTCGGAGGGCGAGTTAAGAAAGCTCAAGAGAAGAATAAATTGATTAGTATATTTATGGAAATTCGTGTGCAAAGGTATACAAGTCATATACATTGTGTATAGTTGATAGCAATATCATTTGATAATTTAAGAAAATTCATTGATTATATACAAAAGTGTTTAGAGAGTTAAATTATATAGATTGATAAATCACTGATGTTCCAAATGGTGCAGAAAACGAGCCAAGGAAAGTAAGAAGTATCTGTAAGAATTGATTGGATGATGAAAATAAGAATATGAAATATACGTATTGTATGGTCATCATATACTTGATTGTAATATTATTTAGTGATTGAAGATAAGTTGTAAAGTGTTTATAAAAAATGATAAGGGTTGATAGATACTGATTAATGATAATATACATAAAGGAATTGATAATGTGAAAAGAAAGAATCTAATGAGATTCGAAAATAGTTTATTATTTCAAGTGAAACAATATCTCAAGGATCAAGTTAGTGATATACATATGTTTAAGAAAGTAAATGTTATGCACTAAATAGAATGGATATATGCAAAATATTGAATTAATCAGCAATTCTCTAAGTGTTATAATAATTGAAAATAGATATAGTGATATTTGAAACAAAGTGCTTCAAACTATAGTATTAAATCAAAGTGCTAAAGTTATAAAAATTGAACAAAAATATTCTATATATAAATTTGAAAAGTGAGACTTACTGAAAAATACAATAGGTGTAACATGAGCAATGTTAATAGATGCGAAAGCAAGTCTTGAATGAAATAGCTTGATAAAAGTTAAGTTATAATACCGAAAGTGTAGTATAGCATGATAGATTTTATAAAGTTAAAATTATTATTTTGTGTAATCAAAATATTGCATTAGTTTGTTATTGTGAATAATTGATTTATTGAAAAAGCTTTATTAATATTGAGATTTATTACTATAGTTTTATAAATATTTTCTTTAATATTAAGTGGTAACATATGTTTATATAAGCACCACTAAGCTATTGGCTTAGCGTTTTAGAATATTTGTAACACACGGGTATAATGGAATGAATGAAGTTGAGGATCTATAGTGAAGATGTTCAGAAGAATGGTGCTGCAGTGAATAATTCTTATACATATAAATTGTTTATAGAATTGATATATTGTTTAGTACAATTGATAATATTATAACACTGTACAAGTTTGTAAGCATGATTAAAATATTTGTACTTAGAGACCTAATGGCCTCAAATTCTTACCATATTTGATGTATATTATATTGTGAACTATTAAGTTTATAATAGATTCTTTGATACATGAATGGAGATAATGTTATTTGGAGATGTTAGAGTTGGATTGAATGTCAGAAAAAGAAAACAAATGGAATGTTATGTGACTAGTTATGATCTTATATTTGAAAATTTTTGTTTAGTGACAATTTTAAAGGAAACTTTATTGATAACTTGATCAAACTATTATTAATATTTCTTAAATGAAGAGTTCTGAATGGTTATACGATAGATAGTATGTTAAGTGACATTCTCTAATAGTTTTATATGAAAATTATCAGAGGCTGTTACATTTTAGGTCCACATGCCTGTGCACTTTTTCCAACATGCCCATGTATAATTATACCTAGCTGATAACGTGTTGAGAAAATTTTCTCTCTCTACCCTAGGGCATCTAAGGACAAAGTGGAAATATTATATAATCATCGTTTGAGAGGTTTTAAAGGAAGCTTACCTAATATCTTACATTTCTTGGAAAACTTTAGGATTCTAAGCAAGAAGAGAGAAGAAATCAATCATCCAAGAAGGAAACCTGTAGATTTGACAGTTTTTTTTTTTTTGGGTTTTTGATGACTTTGCAGCAAGCTTAAGGGAGTTTTTCTAGTTTTAATAATTTATTTTCATTGTATTTGTTGTTTAAATCTTCTTTAGCTTAGATTTATTGATATCTTAGTTGAAATTAATAGTTCTTTTGATATTTGTTCTATTTTGCTAATGGGTATCTAATCCCCTTGCAAGATTAGGTGGATTTGGATATTTTAACTATGAGTATGATTATTATACATTAATATCATAGAGGAAATTTCTTTAAATCCTTGACTTGAGGATTTTGGTTTAATTGATTAGATATTGCTTGGCCACTAATTGCTAAAATCTAAAGAATCATATAAAATACGAAAGTTGAATATGCTTTTTAAAGTGGACTCATCAACCTTAAGTAATTAACTTAGAGATAATTTAATTACTTAGGGATCTTTATTGACTTGGATTGGGTGTTGGTTCTTTGACATGAAAATAGTGATTTAACCCTTATCCAATCATATTCTTCTTTCTTGAGAGAGAAGTGGATGAAATTAGTGACACTAGATATCTCGGAGAAATGGACTTAATTGAAATCATTAATTAAACCCATTAGAAAAACTCCAATGAAACTTAATCTTACTCTTTTATCGTTGGTTGTTAACATCTATTGTATATTTATTAGTTGATTAGAACAATTAGATATTTGATTTATTGCAAATTGATAATTTTTCAGATAATAGTTGAATTGAATTAAGGTTCCTCAAAACACCATTTCACTGTAGATACGATACTCATATTCCTACGTTACTATGAGCAATGATACCATGCACTTGAAGTATTTTTTTTATAGTAGAGCACTCTAGACACAATTTATTTCACCCCACACACACAACAACTATGATAACTATCATTGTAAAAAACCAGGGATGCGAATCTAATTGTCAAGCAGAATTTACACAACATTACATCATAACCACTCATCTGCCATCACATTAACCGATTGAGAAAGAAACTCAATCCCAAATAAAAAACCTAAAGTAACTCAATGGCCACATAAAAAACATAAAATAGAAAACAATACAGAATTTTAGAACACAAGTAAATATAAAATAATTATATGACAATATAATGAAATGCATTTCACCACTAAAGAAGGAAGTAGGGGAAACTTGACTAAAACATATCACCTCAGGCTCATCTTGCACCCTTAGAAAAATAGTCAATATGGATAAGCTTTTGATTCAATGAGCTATACTATTATTAATAGAATATACTATTTTGATGCCAAACATGCTCATGCATAATGTTAAATAGACAAATAATCACATAGTCATTCAAAGCTAGGAATTAGTCTATAAAAATAAAAATAAACCTTAATTGTGGGAGCTGGTTCACCAAACATGACTCTCTTATCCAAATGCGTCTCTTCAAATACAATACATAGTTCACCATCATGATCATAGCCAATAAGTGCCACCCAATTAACAACAATGTCAATCAATGAGTAAACTCCTGCCGTCATGCCAATCCTTGCTTATCATTACATCTTAATCAACATATCAAAGTTAGTATAAAAAGATCATATCTATGGTCTTATATCATCCTAACCCTATTCAAACATGTACAAGTAGAACACAACATTCACAATTAAACTTAGGCACCCACATGCATCATACTTTTCTAATCTAATACTAATAATTATGTACACATACTCACCCACACAAACTATCAATGCATCTATACAAATGTAAATATTAAATAAATTTAGGGGAACGAGATATTATATTAAAATATATAACTTATAAACTCAACAAAAACTCAAACATACTCTCCCTATAGTGCTTGATATTTGGTGAACAAGAAGACACTTGAACTGAATAATAGAAAAAAAAATATTAGAATAAGATCACCTCAAACTCTAAATTCAACGACTCTAAAGATTCTGTCTAATTTTGATAAAGTCTCTTCTAAAATTAAGACATTACTCTTAAGATAAAATAAAAAATGAACACTTCTAAATAGCCTATGAGGGTCATAATTAACATCCAATAATAATTTAATTATCTCATTGGGCTTCCAAACTCATCAAAAAATTTAAATGTCCAATTTTAAATAAATATTATTAAAATATTTTAAATAAAAATTAAAATATCAAAAATTTCAACAATATAGGGGTGGGTTCTAAATTCCAAAATTGCCAACCACCCATGGGACGGTTTAATGGTAATTCTAAAACTACTAGTTTCAGTTCAAGGATTGTTCAATGGAATAGTTCCAAGTGGTTTTAGGGCGGTTCAAAGGCGATTTTTCCATAATTCAAGGCTAGGAGGCTTTTTATAGATGGTTTTAATTAAAAATTTAGAGAAAAATCTATTTGGAATTAAGATTAATGAAAATAAATATATTCAAATTAAGTTTTCTTAAAAAAGGAAAACATTGGAAAATATAATAGAGTATTAGAGAGTAAATTAAAGAATATACATTGTGAAATAATATTGGAGAGGAAAGTGTAAGAGAAACAGAGATAAATTGGCAGATATTAGAAACTTTTAGAATTAGAAAATGAGAACACAATAAGTTTTATAGAGTTTGAGTGTTAACCAACCTACATCCATTCCCCAATAGGACAATTGGGTATTTCGCCATTAATTAGATTTTTACAAGTTCATTCCCAAATTGATACAAGGGTTTTACAAAGCTCACTTTCCAATTGTTAGAAGTATTTTTCTAAGGCTAATACTCAAACCTTACACAAATGTTTTCTAAAATCACACCCTCGCCTAATGTTTAAAGCTCAACCAAACTTTTCCAAGTGTTTTATGGTCACATTTAGACCTTCACAAAGAGCATTTAAAGCTCTTATAAACCAAATCACAAAGTTAATGAAGACCGAGGCTCAAAAACAAAAGTAGAGTTTGGTTATAATTAACTAATACAAACATGAAATATTATTTGGGAGTGTATTTATAGCTTCAAGATAGATTTTCTTGTTGCACTTGGCAGGTGGGAGAATCCCTTCTTCAATAGTGATAAAATCTATATTTCATGATATTTTAGAGTGATTTGTGTTGCCGTGAAGCTTAATTAATAATGGTTGTAATCTCCTTTTCGCGGTCGAGATGGCTAAGTTTGCAACTGTAAACTTCTTATATGACTAACGAACAACCAATGGCTAGTGATACGTGGCAGAGGGTCATTGATTCCATATGTATCTATTGTCTTCCCTCTGACAGTTGCATGAGCATTATGGTCATTGAATCTCCTTCGCAATTACCATTCCTTTTCTCGTTTAGAATTATTGTTGTGCTCGTTACTACGAACTCCTTTATAGTCGCAATCTTGCCATCACTTCCATCTGGCGCTTGTAGTTAATTTCTCCTTAGCCAAAGCTGCTTCACAATCACGATCATAAGGTTGCAATTGTGATCTCGGGTCCAGTTTTGTCGCATAATCTCCACCATGATTGCTTTTGTGTGAATTGTACTCTCAGGTCAAACTAGGTCGTGTTCGCACTTGTCCTGGTGAGGTTGCATCAAATTAAAGTCCATTTGTATATTTGGAGAATTTTTGAGTTTTCTCAAAATCAATTTTTGTAAGTATTTTGCCTGTCAAAAAGACATTAAATTGAAACATCATATAGCTTCAATTTGATTGTTAAGATCAAAATAGAGATTGACTAACATTTAGTTTAACATCACAGATGCGAAAAGAAACCGGATTAACCAACGGGGTTTAATAGCTTGCTGAACTAATTTTGCTTCAGCAAGTTTGCACAAATCATGCATCATCATTAAATGTAATGTTCAGTTTGTTGTTCTTTTCACACCTCTCTATCTTTAAAAAAATGCTTAGGTCATTCTTTTTTTGCCGTTGCAATGTTCTTTGAATATCTAGTCATCAGGTACTATAATTAAATTCCAGGGCCAATTAGACATCATGTGCTGCATATATACTGTCATTTAGTAAAGGAGTATCTTCATATAAGTGAAGACATTTTTAGTTAAAAGTGATTCTGTGTTTACTTAATTATATGAAGGTGTCAAGCAACAGAAGTATAAAAAATGCCAATATTTGTAAAATTCATCCTCTTCCTATTTTTTAGAATTCCTAATTAAGCTGCTTCATTTCTTGTGAATTTCGGTGAGATGGTGAATAACTGATTATATTGCAAAAGTATTGACTTCCAACAACCCAAACTGCACATACTCACTTATGCCTTTTATTTTTAATTTTATATTGATTAAGCTCAATCTTAAATGTCTGTGTTGACTTCACCAATTGCCACGAATTATAAGGACCAGAAAGTATAAGGCTATTTCAGAGCCTGAAATAAACATAACCAGGCAAGAACATAACTGAGCTTTATTGGCTTTTTTTTTAAAAAAAAATATTATATGTAACTCGACAGAAAAAAACCCTAAATCCTAACAAAAATTAAAACCAAGTCACTCATAAATTATTTTTTTCCAAAAACAAAATTGTCAAATATTACATTCACTTATAAGTTGCTTGTTACTATTATCAAATTAAAATATTAATTAAGAAAATTTGAGAAAAATATTTATCTATATTGTTTGTCAAACTTAAATAATATGATAATAATTAATCTTTGAAATAAATAAGGGCAGGCATATCTTTTAATGATAGAAAATGGATATAAAATCATATTAGTGAATTATTTTTTTAAAATTATATTCACATATTCACCTATTGTAAACATATATAAAACAAAAATATATAGATATGATATAGGCAAAAATTTTCTGGAAACAAATTCTTGCGTGAACTGATATATTACAACTTTACAAGCCAATAAAGCTTATCCTATATGCATGTATTACAAAAAGTTTAACAAGAAAACACAAGTCAATGTTCGGTGGTTCATTCAAATATACTCCAACCTTTATAGTAGTTCACAGCACTACTTATTAGGCGGCTAAACGAAATTTATAAGACCAAAAATAATAAAAGGATATATTTATTTATTTATTATATGGAATAAATCATAAATCAGCTTTGCCTTTACGTTTTGTTTGCTTGCCAATTTGCTTCCACAGTGTAAAACAAAACTTGTAATGTTTAAGTGGGGTTGTTGTCCTAACCCATGTTTTTAACCTCTAAGCACCACCACCTAATGCAGATATTGCCCTATATATATTAATGAAAGATCATATCTAAAAGCAAAAATTATAATAAGAAAAATAAAGAAATCTCCAATGAAGTATGTGAAGCTTCGCAAGTGCCGGCTCCGGCAAGACGAGTTATTTTCGGAGCTGAAAATCGATAACCGGAGTGAGAGAGGGATAGTAGGTGAAATGGAAGGCAAACCTAGAAGTACACATCAAGTGACCAAATTTGTGGAAGCCGTGCGAAAGGTGATTATGGCTATAGATCAACAAGGGAGAAGAGAACAGCCATATGATCATAGTGTTGACAAAAATGATGCTGAAAAGGTCAAACAGTTAAATGGTGCAAGCAATTAATCTATGAAATGGAAACTTTAAAGCATGATATCAAATTGTGCACATTATAATAAGGTAGATATTTGATTACATAGTTTATTATTATTTTTATTTTTAAGTAAATCGATTATAAAGAGAGCATCAATTAAATATGTTAAGAAGAAATTGTCATAACTCTTATATATACATTTGTCGATAATTGCAATCTAAAACTTTAATTATTTGTGTTTCTTGTATATAGAGTTTGCATGTTTTCAAGTTATATATACTTGAAGATGATTGCTATTGTTATATTGTAAAAAAAAATCCAAAATTTTCGTAATTTCTTTTTTTTTTATTTAGAAATTATTTCTTTCTAATTTAATAATTTGTCAATTATATATAGTCGAATTTAGAGAAATATATATATGTGCCTAAATTAACATTCTAGATGCTAAATTGAACTGTATATGAAGCAACTTATAATAGTTGGAGGAGAATGAATTCTGGATACCTTTCCATGATTTAACAAGCCAGCTATGCACCTTGCTCTTCTCTTATCAGTTTGAGCGATTACTTGATTGATTATTAAACACTGTCTAAATCTATTGAAATACCATACCACTGAAAATTAGAATTTTTATAAGTATTTAATTTTGAATTTTATCATCTTAACAATTAAATATTTTACAAACTTAAAAGCCAATATTATCAATTAGAAGGTCTTATATCATATGAATAAATATATAAAATCCACTTTAGCACTTAGGGTCCTATGGATGTAAAAGTTTGATGTTTCTTTTGCTTCATTCTAGCCATTACTAAAATAATATTGGAATTTCCATTATTAAAAGAAATATTGTAAAAACCTATGAAATCTATTACATACTGTAAAAAACATCGCCATTAAATAGTGAAAGGATGCTTTTGGATAAATACTCATAAAAAAATATTGACTATCTATATAATATATTAATATATTATATATATTAATATATAATTTTATATTTCAAAATATAGTTAACATTTCAAATATAAACTAATGAGATTTGAAATAATTTTCACCCAAAAGTGAGCTCGAGTAATGTATAAGACAAATATTTTGCAAAGAAAATTATAATAAAAGGGACAAAAATTAATTTGGCTCTTCAACTTTTAGTTAATGTTTATTTAAACTAAAAAAAGAAAAAAGAAAAAGAAAAATTTTACGAAATATTTATGGATAAGGGATCCTATGGAACAGCTCTAATAAGTGAATTGAATTTCTAATAAGAAACTCATCCTGGTTTCAATAGGTTCATCAAACTTTTATTTGTCATTTTCAGTCATCAAATTTTAAATTCACATTAAGTAATATAATCTTCCACTAAAAACATTTATTTTATCATAATAAAAATTATATCATTTTCTGTCATTAAATTTTAAGTTCACATTAAATCACAATAAATAAGTCCTGCATAAACAAAACACGATAAAGAAAAAAAATAAGAAAAAACTAATATGAAAATTACATTTTTTTTAGCGAGTCGATGTACAGTAACAATAAAAAAACAAAAATTATATATATTTTTTGAAATAGGATTAAAGACTTTTATTAATCAGAATTTAAGAAATTAATAATCCATTGTGCCCACATTCTCACTAAGAAAGTACAACTCCAACTAAAGCATGGATCGCAACATCCGCAGAACGATTAACAAAATTATATTTATTTAGTGAGCGTGCGTTTTACTCTAACATATTATATGAGAATATGAAATTTTTTTGAATAGAATATTTTATTTTTAGTGGAGTGTCAGTACTTTAACCATCAGGTTTTAGTATGTGACTTGTTATTGAAAGGAAAAATAAAATAAAATCTAGTAACTAAAAAATGAGAAATTTGAAGTGATATAATCCTATTGAAATATAAATGCATTGTTTGTGGACTGTTGTTAGTAATTACTGAAATCCTGCCCTAAAAAATAAATAGGCTCCTGAAAACCTTAACCTAAATTCCAGGAAATTGCCTATGTAATGCAGTGTGTGCTTTAAGGGATCAGAAAGTTCCTAGCTTATTACCGGAGCATAAAATGTACATTTATTTTATGTAAAACATAAGGGATACATATATAAATATATATATATATATATGGTCACTTTCCCTCATGTAAAGTTCCTAAAATTTCAGAATCATGTCTTTTAAGAGAATGGAGAATTAAGCTTTACTAAAAACTAAAAATATATACAGAATATATTGTGCAGCCTTTTTCTTCTAGTAGCAAATCAAACCTTCACCTCAGTTTTTAACAAAGAATAGAATTTTGATGCAAATTGGACTATTCAAACTATACTATTTTTGTTTTGGTAAATAAATTGGATCAGTTATGTACTGAGATATTGAGATGGTTACAAGAAAGAACATATATCGAACACCTTCAACCTTCATCATAGGAAAAATGATTCCTTGGAGATTGAAAATAAAAAAGTGAACCAGTATTCAATAACAACCAATAAGAAAATTTATGGAAATACATTATTTATGTTAATGGAGACTTATTTTAGCTTTGTTAATAAAGGAGAGACATGTCAAAATCAATCTAGCTCCAATCTAGATGCTTTTTAGGTGAAGGAAATTGAAGTATTGTTAAATATTAGATTATAATATAAAATAAATAAGATTTTAATGTTTTATTAAAGGCATAATAGTTTGGCTCTTTTTGGAGAGTCACAACCACACCAATGGGCACCATAAGACTAAAAATTATAGTTTAATTTTTAGTAGTTATTTTGAAGAGTTTCATACTCTTTCAAAATCATGTCCTTTTGTAAATAGTTTTTAAAAAAGACATGACTATTAAATACAATTATGCCTTTAAAGAAAAGTTATATGGTTTCTAAAAGACATGGCTCTTATTTAGATGAAAGTTATAATTTTTTATGAAGAGTTATGTCATTTTTGAAGAGATATGACTTATGACATTACAATCTATATATATGTGAAGGATTTTGAGAAGTGGAGAAGATTAACAAAAGAATTCTTTTTTTAATTGTCTTGTCTTGAAGTTTTCTTTCTTAATTTCAATTATTCTAAGATATACATAGAACTACCTTTAGAAGTTGCTATCTAAAGGCATTTGTGTAGTTTTGTTATATCCTAATAGTGATTTGCCATAATCTTGTAGCAAACTTGTGGGGGGCAAATATCACTTAAAAGATAGTATTGTTCACGCCTCAAAACTACAATAAAATTCATTCTCTATCTTCTTTTACTACACATTTTCCTAATAATTTTTAAGTGATATTTATACAGTGGAATCTTATTTGGATTTTACTTTCAAAGTTACTAATCAAGAACTTGTAAAGTTGGACAAGTTTGATAGAACCGACTTAAGATGGAGAGACAAGATGTTGTTTTTACTCACTACCTTAAAAATAGTTTATGTTATTGATGCCTCATTACACACAATATCCGAACCATAATCAAATGAGAATGATGAATTAAAAAAGGTAAGGAACTAACAACAAGTTAATGAATTCTTATGTAGGAGTTAATATTGAATTCATTATCCGATCATTTATATGATTTGTTCTCCTCTATGTCATCACCAGAGGAGATATGGATTTCTTTGGAGAATAAATACAACACTGAAAAATAAGATGCAGATAATTATCTTATTGCTAAGTATTTTGAATTTAATATGATTAATAATAAGTCTATTCTTGATCAAGTACATGAACTTGAAGTTCAAGTTTCAAAATTAAAGGACTTGAAGGTTGATGTTTCTGAAGCATTGCAAGCAATTCTAACAAAGTTGGCTTAAAGTTGGAATGATTGAATGCTTCATACTTCTGAAATTTCACTTTGGATCAACTCACAAAGCATTTGGGGATTGAAGAAGAATTCCAAATTCGTAAGAAGAACTTCGCTTTTGAGTTAAACAATAAAGTGAAATTTGTTGATACTATTAATAAAACTCAAAATAAGTATAGTGGAAACAAAAGGAAATTTAATGAAAGAAGTTAGTAATTCCAACAATTTTAAGAAAGGTAAAACTTACTATAATTATGGTAAGAAAAGACACTTCAAAAGGGATTGCAGGTCTAAGAAGAAACCAAAAAAAAAAAAAGGAAATGCAAATTCTAGTAGTGCACATGTTGCCAATGTGGTAGAAGAAAAAAAGATTGTTGATTTGGTTGCAATGGTATTGGATATGCAAATTAGTATGATTATAGAATTGCATATGGTCGTTGTCAATTCATCTAGTGATTAGTGGTATGCTTTGGATCCAATCGCTCATACTTGTAAAAATAAGCAATTATTCCAAGATTATAAAGAATTTAAGAATGAGCAAGAAGTGCTTACGGGAAATCATGACACCGCAAGAGTACTTGGAAAAGTGTTGAAATTCTATTTTCTTCGAAAAAGAAACTACTACTTATGAATATCCTTCATGTTTCAAACATTAGAAAAAATCTTACGTCTGCAAATTTATTTTATAAGAAGGGCGTAAAAGTTGTGCTTGAGTCAACAAGTTGATTATGTCCCAAAATGGGGTATTTGTTGGGAAGGGTTATTCTTGTGATGGTATATTTAAGTTAAACATTGTTAATGATAATAATAAATCACATGTTTCTAATTATACTATTGATTGTTCATTTTATATATAGCATAATAAATTAGCACACGTTAATTATAGATCTTTAAGGTTTATGAATAAATATGGTTTGATTACTTATAAAGATGACCATAAAGAAAAATGTGAAATATGCATCCAAGCAAAGATGACAAAGAAACCGTTTCCTAAGGTTCATAAAAATATAACTTTGCTTTAACTTGTGCATTCGGACATATGTGAACATAATGGCGTTTTAGTTAGAGGTTGAAATAGATATTTTATAATATTTATTGATGATTTTTCAAGATATACCTATGTACTTTTAATGAAAAATAAGGATGAAGCTTTTAACATGTTCAAGTTATATAAATTAGAGTTTAAAAATCAAAAAAATGAAAAGATTAAAATATTGAGAAGCAGTAGAGAAGGTGAATACTTCTCAAATGCTTTTTCACCTTTTTGTGAAGAACATGGGATTGTATACCAATCAAGTAATCCATATACTCCTCAACAAAATGGCTTACATAAAAGAAAAAATAGAACATTGGTTGATATGTTGAATGCTATAATTCTTAATGCTAAGTTGCCATTAAATTTGTGGGGTAAGCTTTTTTAACATCTTGCCATTTGCATAATAGAATACCTTCAAAGAAAAATAAGTCCTCTTCATATGAATTATGGAAAGGAAGAAAACTAAACTTATCTTATTTGAAGGTATAGGGATGTCTAGCATAGTATAAAGTGTATGATCCTAAAAGAAGTAAAATTGGTCCAAGAGCTCTCAAAAGTATTTTTATTGGATATGTTAAAATTCTAAGAAGTATAGACTATTAGATTTTGGATTCTAATGTTGTAATTGAATATAGGGATGTAGAGTTCTTAGAAACTAAGTTTCTTTGCAACTCTAATGAAACTACAAATCACAAGAAGAAAATAATATTCATAATTCATCTTCTAGTGATAAAAGAATTACAGCACAATCTTTTATTAAACCTAGAAGGAGCTAAAGAGATAGAAAAGAAAAGAGCTTGGGACATGATTTTATTTATTCTCAAGCTATTGTTTTCTTGGTAGAAGGCAATAAGAATGAGGTTACCAATAAGATTCTCATATTGCTTAATGTTGAAAGAGATCCAAAAATGTTTGATGAAGCAATGGAATCAACAGATGCTACATTTTGGAGGAAGGAAATAAATGATGAAATGGATTTATTGTTATCTAATAACACTTGGATCCTAGTAGATTTACCTCTCGGATCAAAACCAATATTTGGTTGCAAATAGGTATTCAGAAAGAAATATAATACTGATCGATCTTTACAAACATTCAAAGTAAGGTTGGTAGCTAAAGGCTTTAGAGAATAGGAAGGTATTGATTATTTTGATACCTATGCACCCATGGCAAGGATTACATCTATTAGAGTGCTTTTAGCACTAGCATTAATATACAAATTGTATATTTATCAAATAGATGTTAAAACTGCATTTTTAAATGGAGGCTTTGATGAAGAAGTGTACATGGAACAACCTAAAGGTTTCATCCTTCCTAGAAATGAAGGAAAGGTTTGTAAACTTATTAAGTCACTATATCATTTAAAGCAAGCTCCTAAACAATGGCATGAAAATTTTGATTCTATAGTTTTAGAATATGGTTTTGTACATAATAGTGCAGATAGATGTATTCATTCTAAGTTTACAGAAGAATATGATATCATTGTTTATTTATATGCTGATGATATGTTAATTATAGGCACCAACATGATAGGAGTAAATGATACTAAGAAATATTTGTCATCACGATTCAAAATGAAAGATTTGAATAAGGTTGACACTATCTTAGGTATCAAAATTAAGAAACATGATGGGGGTATTACTCTTAGTCGGACTCATTATATTGAAAAGGTGCTTGAAAATTTAAACATTTAAGGATTAAAGAAGCAAATACTCCATATGGTGTTTCAGTTAAGATAACTGAAAATGTTGGAAGGTCGGTGGCTCAATTAGAATATGCAAGTGCAATTAGATGTTCAATATATGCCATGCATTGCACAAGATGCGATATATCCTTTACGGTATGCAAGCTTTCTTGATATACAATTACTCCTGGAGTTAACCATTGGAAAGGAATTGAAAGAATTTTTGGTTACCTAAAGAAAACTAAAAAATTATGACTATTTTATAACAACTTTCCTACTATGCTAGAAGGGTATTTTGATGCTAGTTAGATAACTAGTGCAAGAAATAATAAGTCTACTTATGGTTGGATATTTACTTTGGCAGGGGAAGCCATCTCTTAGGCTTCTAAGAAGCAAACATGCATAACACATTCCACTATGAAATTAAAGTTTATTGCATTAGTTGTTGTGGACAAAGAAGAAGAGTAGCTGAAAAATCTATTATCTGATATAAAGTTGTAACCATAACCGAAGCCACCTATTTCTTTGCATTGTGATAGTGAAGCTACTATATATTTCAAGAGCTTTGAGTAAGATTTATAATGGAAAATCAAGGCACATAAGCTTAAGACATGAATACGTTAGACAATTATTGTCTGAAGGCGTAGTTACAATTATTTATATTTGGTGAAATAATAACTTGGCAGATCCTTCCACAAAAGAACTCTCGAGAGAAAAAATTAAAACTACATCACTTGGAATGGGTATAAAACCATTCATTTAATACACTAACAATGAAAACCTCACCTTATATTTGTATCTTACTAATGTAAGGTTTAATGGGTAATATCAAATTGTTAATAATTAGTTAATACATTGAATGGTGTAAATTTTATTCAATGTATAAAATAAAGAGGTTGAGCTGTTAAAGTAATCTTAATGAAGTCTACACTTCACCTATATGAATATAAGGAGTGGTGGCACTCCTAGCAAAATGTTTGGAATAACTTTTGTAAATATTCATAAATTTAGGATGGAGCACAAGGCCATAAACGTGTTGACGTTAATATATTGCATATCTTTTAAGGATAAACTATTTATAGTGTATGTTTCTTTCAGTTTCTACATATGGAATTTTAGTTCAAGATATATATATATATCACTAAAATTTCTTGAAACTTTGAAGTAATTATATTAATAGAAGGTTTAAGATGAAAATTACTTTTTTTATGCTTAAAGAAATTTGAAAAGTGAGTTAAGTATTTTATATTACAATCTAAGTGGGGGAATGTTAAATATTATATTATAATATGAAATAAATAAATAAGATTTTATTATTTTATTAAAGGCATAATAGTTTGGTTGTTTTTGGAGAGTCACAACCATACCAATGGGAACCATAAAACTAAAAATTATAGTTTAATTTTTAGTAGTTTTTTTGAAGAGTTTCATACTCTTTCAATAATGTCATGTCCTTTTGTAAATAGTTTTTAAAAAGACATGACTATTAAATAAGATTATGCCTTTAAAGAAAAGTTATGTTGTTTCTATAAGATATGGCTCTTATTTAGATTAAAGTTATAACTGTTTATGAAGAGTTATGTCATTTTTGAAGAGACATGACTTATGACATTAAAATCTATATATACATGAAGGATTTTGAGAAGTGGAGAAGATTAACAAATGAATCATATTTTCATTCTCTTCTTTTGAAGTCCTCTTTCTTAATTTCACTTATTCTAAGATATACATAAGAAATACCTCTAGAAGTTTCTATCTAAAGGTACTTGTGTAGTTTTGTTGTCTCCTAAAAGTGATTTGCCATAACCTTGTAGCAAACTTATGGGGGCAAATATCACTTAAAAGATAGTGTTATTCATGCCTTAAAACTGTAATAAATTTTATTCTCCATCTTCTTCTACTACACATTTTCCTAATAAGTATTAATTACATGACTAACATCATGGATATAGCCACAACAGTAAAATATAAGACTAAGCTTAATATAACTCTAAGACTCAAACAATCAGAGTTGTTGGAGATATGATTCAAAATTTTTTTTCAACAAAATTCTGCAGCATCTTCTCAAGATTAGTTGTGTTGTTAACAACAAAAATAAATGTTTTTTAGTCAAAGAAATTACCAACTAGTTTTTCAATTATATTACTGGAAAAAGGTAATTTATAGGAGGAAAAACCCAAATTTCATAGCCTAAAAGTTCTTCAAAGATGCAGGAAGTTAATTTCTTTTTACATAATTTTCCAGATAGAGTTTTCTATATCTCTATATTCTTCTATTTATATATATATATGAAATGGGGGACACATTCTCTTGTATAACAACTGCCTAGAGCAGTTATTTACACACACCCACATCCTATAGAATGTGGGTAGTTATTTATTGGATCAATCCACATCCAATTTAGATACATGTGGATTATTTTCAGGATTGAATTGACCCATCATGGTGACCAGACCGAGTATCCATTACTTTCGATTTATAGGATGTGATTTAAAAAATAGCAAAGTCCCATTATTATCAACTTTCCAACTTCAGTGCAACTTAATAGTCACAATGTGTTTATTATGTATAACAAATCTTAGCCTTTATTGTACTTTGTGAGCCTACTAAAGTGTGTAAGTTCCTCAACTTAAATATTGTGCTATAGAACTAACTTATGACAAATAGTTGTGTGAATTTCTTTAAAGGACCAAATATGAAATAAAATCTCTAAGTGCCCTTTCATGGTTTACTTAGATTCTATAGGTATCAATCTTTATATAAATAAAAGTTTTAATTGAATGCTGTCATAGACATAGATTTTTTAAAAAATAGAGCTTAAAGGTTGTTAATGCAATGTTGCTATTAAAATAATAAATTAAACTATAATTACGAAAAAGGTTGGAAAAATTAAAAACAAATATAGAAGGAGCATAAAAAGTTGTATAATTCTAATAGAGAACAAAAAAAAGAATGTAATTGTGAGCCAACTGCATAGCTCCTATTGTTTGGAACTTTAACATTACTTAGGGTCAATATCTTAGGAACCACAAGTCTAAACCAGAAGAAAGGAGTTGTCACTGAAAGGACAAGTAAAGAAAGGGGGTGAAAACTCATTTTAAAGAATTTTCAACCCCTACTGGATTCAAAAAATTGAGTACGCGTGGAGAAGGTAGGAAATGGGCTATCACCCCCATACATCTGGTTCATTAGAATCAACCTCCACTTAGATTCTAGTAATATGTCATATTTAATTATTAACACATTATTCAAACTAAACCACACAATAACATGAACATATAAAACATGAATATTATAGATGATAAATGAATGAGTGATATACATGATAATAAAATAGGCACCCACTTATGCGGAAACATGCCTTTATAATTCCTACATCCAATAAATTATATAAGGTAAAAATAATGACATGAATATATCTACTATAACAAATATAATAAGATAAAATGACATTGGATATAACCATACTACAATAGTCTAAGTAAGCAAAATAAAAGATACATGCATGAAAAATGCAATGCAAACAATAGTAATAATAACATAACATAAACATAATAATATCTAGTCAAACATCCATCATAAAAGAAAACATAATATCATGTAAAGGTATAAATTTGTAAAGGAAACATAATCAACACATAATATAAACACATTATAACAACAAAATACAATTGATCACACTCAATAACTATTAAAAGGCATAACCAATATTCATGCATGAGATAAAGCCAACACATTATTAATATGAAATGAAGATATGTAAACTTATACAAAAGTACATATGTGAACATGAAGAATGCAGCATCAATCTTGTAGTGTTTATGAAAAACATAGTTTTGAGTTTAATTTAGGTATGATTTCAAAGATGAAAGTCAAAGGTCCAAGTGGTTCAAAAAGTCTAGAAGAGAAGATGTAGGAGTATAGCCACAGGACTTTAAACTGATGTTGACAACATAATGGTGGTTGTGCCATTTCCTCTGGTGAATGATCCAAAAAGAAGGATGTAGACACCATTTACTTTGGTGTCTCATGTCATTCTCCCTCTGACTTTCAACAAGACAAAAAAGAAGAGAGTTTACATCGATCATAATGATGGAAGCACCATAGAGATGCACATTTACTTCACTGCCTTTAGTGTTTCTGCCAAAAGGGATGATATACATGCCATTCCCAAATGTTCAAAGCCATTATAGATCATTGTTATATTTTTTTTCCCACGTTCAAGCAATCCAAGCTCTATAATCATGGCACAAACATGTCTTTTAAGTTCTAGAAGTCCTTCTCCATATCAAGGTAGTATTTTGAGTGTGTTTTAGTCCATCATTTATCTTAAAAATAATATTTTTACTGGCTTTGAACCATTATAGAACCAAGTATACTTTTTTAACATGTTTATAGTCTCTTAATCATTATAAGACATTTTTAGGTTTATTAAGGTCTAACATGAACATACAACCATAAAAGGGAAGAAAACATAAAAAGAAAAAGGAGCACAAATGTTAGATGAGGAACATAAAAAAGATAATATACAAATTATCATAGAAGAGCGTAACACATATCTCAAGCAACAAACATATATAGATATTAGAAACAATGTTGAATCACAAAGGTGAAATTATAAATAGAAGGTTTATGGCATAATACCTCTGTTGTCGGTTCATTCACTCTTTAGACTTGAAGAATATGCATGGAGGTCCTTTAGGATTTGCCTTAGCCTTTCAATACTAAGAGTTAAAATCCTATTTTTGAAATTGTAGTTTATGTGGTTTTTGAGTGGTGGAGTTTGCTAGTTCTTGTTTTTGAAATGGTGAACATAAGTCAATGTAAGTGTTTTATAAGTTATTCTTCCACTGCAGCTATGGTGGCTACATATGAAGGAAGATTCTTTTCTAAAATGTCTTCTTCCCCTATAATTTACCCTAACTAACTCACTAAATGCTAGAATACTAGACTTAAATTGCCTAAAAATTCCATTTCTTGGTGTACAATGGCTAATTTATAGGCCATAGACTCTTTTGTTACCCCAAGATGGTAACCAAGAGGGGGGTGAATTAGTTGATTTGAAGAAGTGATGATAAATTAAAATTTGAAACAACAAGAAAATTACGATGAAGGAGTATAGTAGAGAGAAACAAACACTAAGAGTTTATAATGGTTCAGATTACCTCAATCATGCATCCACTTCCATAACAACTTGTTAAGGTTATACTAATCTTGAGTTTTTACAAGCTCAACTCTAACTTAGTGTTTTTCACAAAGCTCACACCAAACATTTTCAAGGTTTAAGTATTATCCTCACAACCCAACAAGAGTTTTCCAAGCTCAATCTAAAACCTAAGTGTTTCAAAGCTCAAGAAATAATCTATTGAATTTGTTTTCTTTAACTTCTTGTATAAGTTAATGAATATAGGGCAATTTAAAATTTTGAAGGAGAATAAACAAAGAATTCTAAAAATTTTAATAATTATATATACAAATATTTTTCAAATAAAAAATTTAATATATATATATATTCAAAAGAGAAAGAGGGAGTCACAACCATTCTGTATCATATGGCTTCACCACTAGTTCAAAGATATAATGTTTGTCAAATAACAAAAGGTCGGTCAAAGACTATTGGTCTTTATATGCCTTTACTTATGCCTTATAGTAATTTGAGAGGACTTGTCAACAGGTTTCGTGGTTAGCTCCAATAAAAATAGAGAGGTTCAAATTACATATTGGTCTTTGTTGACATGTTTTCCAAGATGGCATACATCATTACTTATTGAGTGACTTCATATGCAATTAGTGTCGCTAGGTTATTTTCCAAGCAAGTGGTTCATTTACATGTTGTGCCAAAACCATTTCTTCTAATAGGGACAACAATTTCCTTAGTCAATTAGGGAGGTACCTATGAAAGCTGCTTTACCTTAAATTTTAATACATAACTCACATGTAAATAGATGGTTAGAAAGAAGCAGTAAACTAAAACCTAGGTAATATAATTCAAAGCATTAGCAATGACACACATAAAAGTGGGATGTAGCTTTATATCAAACAAAATTTGCTTACAACAATATTGCTCATAATGTAATTAGAATACCCTATTTTTTTATTTCTTACATTCGAGGGCACCTCAATGTACATTAGATTTGATTCAGTTACTAAAAGAAGCAAGTAAGAATGTTGCAACAACTCACATGGCATAGCATGTTGTGGAGATGCTTTAAGGTGTGAAATAGAAACTTGAGGAAGATTATTAGAAATACAAGTAAGCTATAGATAAGTACAAGAGGAATCATACTTTTGAGGTTGGCAACTCTAAGATAGTATTTCTTAAGCAAGAGTGGTTTCCAATCGGCACTTGTAGAAAGTTTAGCCCTAAGAAATATGGGCCTTACATTATTAGTAAGAATAGTAATGACAATGCATGTATTATTGATCTTCCTGGTAGCATGGAAATTTCCAACACTTATAATGTAGTTGGCATGTTCCTTTACAATTCCGTTGATGAACCACTATCCCATATCTAAGTCCAACTCAAGGTCAAGTTTTTTCCAAGTAGAGGAGACTAATATGGAGGAACCCAATTGATAGTTGTTGGATCAATTCGATTGCAAAATCAAATAAAATCCAAGTAATTTTAGGATTTTATCAACAATAATTAACAGACCATAACTTTTGATATGAAACAAGTTACAAGGTTGTTTATGTATAAAAAAAATTACCCTTATAAAGTCCCACCTACAGTAGACTAAATGAAATCATTTCAAACTTTAAAATCAATCATTTATGCCACGTTCGAGCTCTTTTTAGTTTGTACTTAATTTTCAAGTTTTGTAACTTAGCCCTATTTTGTTATTTCTTTTTAGGGTTTGTAAGATGTACATAAGTTAGGGGTATTCTCTAGTTAGATCAAAATAAGAAATTTTTAGCTTGAAATTGAAGCCTAAAGCCTAACCCATAGTTAGCATGGCATAATTAAATTATGGTTGTTCAAGTTCCAATGTTGAGTATTATGTCATAAAATTAAGTTAAATTTCTCAAAAATGGCCCATACCTTTAAATTTAAGCCCAAAGTTAGGCCCATAGCCCCAGTGGCCATATTGAATTCTAGCCACTCGGGTTCTTTAACCGAGTATCAGATCATAAAATTAGCTTAAATTTGTCCACAATATCACTATTTTGATACAAGGGAAAGCGCATAAATGAATGTCAAGGGGCCAAATTCAAATAGTCATATATAAATAATAATAATCACTTGCAATTAAAAATAATCTCATAACTGTCATATCTAATATAATATATCAAAAAAGAGCACATCACTCTTTTAAGTCATGAAAATCATTTATAATTGAATCTACAATAAATTCTTTTGCAATTTCTTTATCTATGTATACGAAAGACAATAAAAAAGAAGTCCATCTTCAATCTTATTACGAAACTTATTTTTAATTCTGTTCATAATTGAAAAGGATCACTCCAAGTCACAGGAGAAACTGAAAGATAAGAAGGAGAGTCACCACTCTGCATACAAGTGGATAAATCTCAAATTTTCTTATTTTCACCATTCATTGACACAAATAAAAAAAACTATCGATAATGATCCAAATTCTGAAAGTCGTTGCACATGATCAAAATGTTCAAATTGCACCCTCAATTACATCATATCATGCTCACTGAAGTCTTGAGAATAAAATATTTCTTCCAATTTCCAAATGTCATCAATTATGAATTATGTGCTCATCTGCTTTGGCTTCAAAGCTAGCAAAGTATAATCAATTTTATTATATGATCATAGAATTTGCTTTTCAATTCTTGTTGTTTAGAGTCAATCACTGTGTTTAATATGTCAATTTTGTAATGGTGCTCTATTGTAGACGGTGAGCCCTTCCTCTTCTTACAACTGAAAGAGCATTAAGATATGGTATAGGTATATTAACTAATTCATAAAAATATTTCACCTTAATAATTAAGTTATCCCATCCTTCATCTCTTAATTTCTAAAAAAAGTGACTTTATAGATGAAACAAGATGCATTGCATTCAAAATTTCTTGACTTTGTAGCTGAAGTTTGGCATAGCAATTTAGAGATCTCAAGGACTCTTCTCGTAAGATGTGGAACAAAGACAAACTCAAAAGAAGCTAATGCCTTATAAGTTGCTTCTGCATCTCCTCGTTAAGCTAATTTAGCTTTATCATTAATTAGTTCAATAGAACCTCACATGTTGAACTAAACATATTGATCAAGCTATAAAAAGATCTCACATGTGAACTCTATTGAGCCCATTATAATACCTTTATACTATATATACATATAATACATACATCATATATATATAATATGTATAGAATATAAGAATGCCACCATTCTAATCATTAGAAAAATTTTTCTTAATTTTAACAAAAATAGTTTATTCTTTAAAAGATAATTTAGTAGATAAATAGATATATATATATATATGTAATTAATATCAAAATATTATTTATTAAAGAAAATCTTTAGAAAAATTTCGCCAAAGTTTTGTCTATAGTTTGAACATTTTTCCAACTTAACATAACTCAACCTGCACAGAATTACACTCTCAAATAAATAATTTTCAATCTCAACCTCCAAGATCTTCCTCCACATATAATCAACATCACATACATTTGATATATGAGAAAATATTTCAAACATTCATAACACTTAGTCCAACATTAAGTTTACAACATTTTTATATAAACCATAATTTATACAAACATAATGAGATTACCCAAAAAACAAACATTTACATGTTATGCAGTGACTTTAGTCTAGTGGCAAACTGATAAACTTCTAGTATCATCCACAAGTCTTAGATCTGGTCAGGTCTAGTATGGCTTTCTATATCTACCATGTCACATGTGAGATGAAATTCAATCGCGCTAAGCTACTAGCTTAGCGGTATATACTTTGATAATAAAAATGCAATATGAAGTTCTTTAAAATATAACATGATTAATGTCTTTACATACATTCATTTTCATGAATTCAATCAAAATCCATAATTATATGTATTGGTCCCAAATAACCTTATACAATACTTAAGTTCAAGAGATATTATTCTAATCTATCGCGACACCTTTGTGTCTAACCCAAAAGATAAATAATATCATCAAAGTGACGCCATCGTATCTAGTTCTGAAGGCAAATCATATCATCAATAGTGATACCATCGTGTCTAGCCTCGAAGGCAAATTATATAATAGGCATGCCATATCAATAGCTCTAATTACAATTTTCTAGAATATGATATTATATAAGATAAACATACATCATTTCACATTATCACTTAAGCATGGCCAAGTTCATCATTCTTGATTTTTTCAACACTTTTTTCATCATTTTTCTCAATTTCCACATATTCTCATCATGGATATCATATTCTTTGCCACTTTCATAATGTGGTCGAATTTTTGTTTGACATTATCCTAATGTGGTCGAATTTTACTATTTAAATTGCATAATGCACATTTCTCAAAATCACACACAATAATGTCATTAGGCATTCTACAATGGCTTAATAATTCATGCTTTATGCTTTTTACACATGTTAAAACAAAACCATGTACTTTACATATGAACATTCACATTAAAGTAGCATGGGACAATCATCATTGTACAATGTAACAAGCCTATTCAAATGCAATTTAACACATAATTATCAAAGTATGAACTAACCTCCAATTATGGCAATTTTCAAGCCAATTTCACTCCCACTCCTTACTTTTTCCAAAATGTCATTCACTACTTTAATTGGGCAAATCTACTCTATATTCGATTCCTAGCCGAGTTATGAGTTTAAATATAGCATTAGAAATCCATTTCACTACATTTTAATCAATTAGACTTCAATTAGACTAATTCTAACCAAAAATCCTTTAAAACCCTAATTTACTCTCTACCTTACTCAAACTTCCCCTAAATCCATTCATATCAATCATCCAACCCTAAAATCTTTACTTACAGTGGCGGAACTAGATTTTTACTTAGGGGGGGTCGACGTGCAGCTGTAGTCCGATGAGAAAAGAGTGGCCGGCGGTACCTTGGCTCTGGTGGAGCTGTGGCTTGCCTGACTGGAAGTGGAGTAAGGGTTGCTGGGGAGGGAGGCAGAGAGGCTGCGTGATTTTTTCACGCAGCTCTATTAATTTTTTTTTAAAATCAGTCCCTCGCATTTATTTTTTTTTAATTTAGCCCCTATCGAAACGACGTCTTTTCGATAGGGGCTAAATTAAAAAAAATAAATACGTCCCTGGCGAATCGGCGTCGTTTCGCCAGGAACCAATTTAAAAAAAAATAAATTTTATTTGCTGCGAATGGTTCTTCAACCCTTCGCTGCGAAAACTATGCAAACTCAGCCCCCATCAATGGGGGGGCTGAGTTTTGCACCTTCAGTGGCCTTCCCTTCTTGCCACCGGTGATGGGGGTCATGTGACCACACACGACCCCATAGTAGTTCCGCCACTGTTTACTTATACGTCAAAATAATATCATTGCAACCCACCTTAACAATTATCCAAGCTTCCTTCAAAAATCAAAATTTGACATATTTTTAAATTTCCAAGAAAGCCTTTTAAAATCAAGTAAATCTTACCATTACTTAAGCTTTCCTCAAAATCTCCTTAATTTCTTTGAGTTCTTTGCAAGATTTGATATGGAAGATGATGAAATTTGTAATACCCCAGCCCCAAGTAGATCACCACTACAAGTTATATAGTAAAATCTACTTGAAAAATCAATTAAATTAGTAATTAAGAAACAGGGATTATGATAGGATTACCTAGATAATTATTGAAATAATCAAAATAAGATTAGCCCGATCAAATTCTTATGACATGTTATCGTATAAGTTCAAATGGGTTTTATAAATTCAAATGATTAGATTAATTGTAATACTCTGCTTAAATATAAGAATCATTATTGGAAATATAATTATACAACTTGAATTATATATATATATATGTACATGTAGAATATTGGTCTAAAATGTTAGAAGATAAAATAAGCCCATAATTTTGGCCTAAATTATATAGATAGTAGACCCAACTATAAGAATAAAAATATGGGTCATAATCAGAATGAGAATATGAAACAAAGCCTAAAAGAAAAATGATATGAAATAAAGTACAAAACTAATGCATAAAAAAGAAATCAAAACTAAATATAAGTTAAAGGCCCAAAACAATGTACAAAAGCTCAAAAGTTGTCTAAAAGTGCATAATTTTGGTTTAAAAAGAAAATTTAAATAAAAATGTAATTAATTAACTATGTAATTAAAAGTAATGTATTAATAATTAACATGAAATTTTTTTTAAAAGTGCAAATGAAGCCCAAGATTCGGCCCAACATATAAATTATAAAGATAAAATGTATGTCATCATCATCGTATAAAATGCATAGAAGAAGATGTGTGCTCATGATTAATTTAAACCATGTACAAGCCACTTGTGAAGTGATAAGATAGTAAAATACATGTGTTGTTTTATTTAAAAGCTAGAAAACGTATAGGATTTTTAGCTAATGGAATAATGATACTGCAAAGCTATAGGATTAAAATAATAGTTTAACTTATATGCATACTAAATACTACTAATTAAATAATATTAAAAGTTAAATGAGAGAATGCATAGTTGAATTTATTAACAAGCACGTATAAGGTACATGCTAAATGTATGTGTTTAGGGATGAATATTTAATGATTGATTCATTAAAAATTTAATTTTGATTAATTAATTAATTAAATTAATTATCGATTCAGTTAATAATTTAAAAAAAATTTAATTTTTAAATAATTAATAATTAATTATTTTTATTTGATTAATCGTTGGCTGAATAAAAAAAAGAAATATGCACATTTTGTTATGCCCTTGTCAAAGAAGCTATATTCAACCACGTGAGATACAATTGTAAACCCATTGAACATGCACACTTAAGCACTGGTAAGACTCTGACAGAATTAAAAAAAGGACTGATAAGACAAATAAAAAACCATTTTTTCAACCCAACTTTACTGTTCCTACTAATAGACTCATGGTAGGGTCATGATGTGTTTGACCCAATGCCACATTGTCTTATTTTTATAAATTAATTAATCAAACAAATACTATACACGAATAAAGATGCAATATGTTTTATTTTTATTTATTAATCACCTTTCTTTTTCTTTGATTATGTGGTTTGCTAATCACATGACAAATTTAAAGCAGAGAAAAAACAAAAAGTTGGACCAATTAAAAAACAAATACATATATTAGAAAAATAATTTCTAACTGCTGCACAGCATCAAAGCCTCCATTTTTTGAACGTTCTCTCTACTGAAGCACAAGCTCGGTTCATTAAAGCCATGGCTAGCAATCGTTCTCAACTCTCCTCCCATCAAAGCTAAGATCCAAAAGTATGGATAATAATGGAAGGAGTCAACATAGTACTTGAAGATATATTTAATATGAAATCAGAGCTAATGGACGGTGATTATCAAGCTTGATCAGATACTGCTAAATGAAAATAACATCGCCATTCTTGTTCTTGCTGGTTTCCTCGATTATGAATGGTCAGAATTAGATATCTGATTTGTTTTCCTTTTCAGTTAACTAGTGACATAACTGGTGAGAGATGATATTTAGTGTTTTTTTTCTTAAGTTTAGCAATAGCAAAATTTTGATTAAAATGAAAATTAATCAAAGTCATCGATTTGATTAATTAATTAAATTCAATCAGTTCAATTATATAAATAAACAATTAAAAAAATCAATTACAGTTATTAGCCTAAGCACAACCTCTTCATCCTCACATAGTGTTGTTGGCACAAGAAAAATTTAAAAAAAAATGCTTATGGAAAAAATTAGCAAAATCTCCATAATTGAAAGCTCGCAACTATTTCTTTATCTATCATATATAAATTTAATGCTAATTTTTTGTTCAAGTCTGATTATATGATAAAAATTATAGAACAAATCATTCCTATTCATGAAGGTTTTAACTCTTTTAATCTTCTCTTTGAAGAACTAATTAGTAAGTACCATGAAAAGTATAAGTTACTCCTTATTGGAATGGTACAAGTGGCTTTTTAAGAACCAACTGCTAGACTTACCATGAATACTTCTGTAGTCCGTATTTGAAACAAGAGGCACTAATAAATTTTATGCTTCCTTAATAGGAGTTATTGAATCCACACTATGTGACGACCCAATCTACTTTTCTTATTCTCCAAACTTTACAATATCTCTTACAAACTCGTACTTATTAAGTGTTGTTACTTTGGATATTAAGATAAAAGGCTATGATATGCTCCAAAACTCAGAAATGTGACCTTTATTTATAAGATTCATTATAAAGCAATGAACTATAATCTCTAATTTAAGGGAATCGTTCATAAAGTTTCTTTAAAAAAAAAAAGGAACAACCTTACTTTTGACAAATTTATCATAAAGAAATTTTGATTGTTTTAAAATTCATTTTTCTAGAATTAGGTTAATTTATCTTACAGAAGGCTCTTGAAACTAGCTACTCCTATCAAAAAGGAGGAATTGAGGAAGATTCAAGAAGTAATAGAAGATAACGGAAATGTTTAGGTAGTATTTTCTAGAATCAGAATAGCAAATCTTCAATATGGAAGATCTATTTTGAAATTATCTAATATCTCGAGACCTCAGTCGGCTCCTATTAATGATATGTCCTCATTTTCCTTAGTGCCCATGATTTAATTCCTTATTAGAAATTACTCATTCGAGGAAAAATATAGTTCAACCACAATATAAAAAGAGCGGGCTTAAAGCCCCTGCTACTTCAAATATGGGTTATGATCAAGCAACCTTTAGGAAAATTTACTTGATTTACGATATTTGAGATCCCACTTTCAAATTCACGCCACTTTGTTTTTCTGTGCATTTATAAAATTTTATGCCTTTTTTTGCACTTTTACGGATTGATGGCGGTGTTTTTTATTTTTTTTATTTGCATTTATATTTTTTATTTATAAATAATTTTTTGTTCTCATATTTTTAATATACATATAAAATACATAAATATATACACAGCATATGAAATGCACACACAACAAATATTAAAATATAAACAACATATACCAAGCATGCATCTACATAATTTATTTAATATTTATTTATTTTATTTTTTTAATTTTATATACACAAAATATATACAACAAATACATAATATATAATATCTACACAACATCTACAACTATCTACATAATATGTACAAAACATAGACATAACATCTATGCAACATCTATATAATAAAATTAATATTTTTAACTTTATTTTTTATATTTTTAATATGTAAATTTTATTTAAAAATAAATTAAATATTTTTACAAATACATTTTTACATATTTTATTTTTTTATATTACTTTTATGAGAATTATTTCTTATTTGTAATCAAAATTAAAATTTTTCTTTATAAAAAATTAATATATTTTATATGTTGAAATATAATTTAAAATATTAAATATTATTATTTTATTAGAATATATTTATTTAATAGTAATAAAATTGAAATAAAATATTATTTGTAGTAAGAGAGTAGATATTTAAAAAAAATTATTTTAGTAAAAATTGAGGTATTTTTAAAATTTTGACCCATTTTTTTCTAAAAGTATAATTTTTTTTTCATTTTTTTAAAAAAAATAATTTTATGAGTAATTTTATAAAAACCTTCAATCTTTATTCAAGATCATTTAAGTTTGACGGTCTTGGTATCTAAGAAAATATAATTTAATAAAATAAAGTAGGATACAGTAAAATAAAATAGATTATTAATTTTTATTACGTTTGAAAAGAAAATTTGGCATTTAAAGGTTAAATATTTTTTATTTATTTAGTGAAAAAGTATCATAAGATAATGTTATATATAAAATTATAAATATATCCTTTATAGTTTTTTTTTAATAATATCAATATTATAATATATTTTTTTTCTTAAATAATATCAATCTCAATAAATCTTTATATTGATATATTATTTTTTAATAAGATTGATATATTTATCAAATTAATATTTTAATATTAATTTCAATAAATATTAATATTAATCTTAATATATATTAGTTTTTTTCATATACTAACATCAAACCAGTAAAAAATATGGTAAATGCGCAAAATTAATCTTGCAATACAATTTGCAACTAGATCAGTGGTTGAATCAAGTGGAGTCGTGTGGGGTCGCACGATTTCTCTGGCTGGCCGGCCGGAAGCATATGTGAAGAGAAACGAAGACCTTTCTTGGCTGCTGGTTGTACAGCTGCTATAATAGAGTCCTCTTTTCTTGGTTGCTGGTCTGATTTTCTTTCTTTCCTCTTATACAACTGACCGGTCAGTAATTCTGACAATGACGGTGAAAATTTTACCCCTCTTAATAAGTCGCTAGTTCCGTGATTAATAATGAAATTTAAAAAATTTTACACTCTTGTAATAAAAATCCAAGCACATGCTAATAATTAAAAAAAGTTTAGCCTCAGCAAATTATAAATGTAAACTCTATATTTCTCATATATTAAAATAGGATACAACCTATCTATTTATACAAGTTCTAATTAGCCTATCTAGGTAAAAAATATCGACTAATTTATCTCCTACAATCAAGCTTCCCTATTTACATTACTTCCTAATTTATCTCCTACAATCAAGCTTCCCTTTTTTACACTTCTTTCCATAACAATAAACAAGAGAAAGAAAGAGATAATAAGAAGGATAAATGGTAAAAAAATATTAAAAACATGTAAACACAAACTGCACTTTAAGTTCACACAAAAATATAATTAAATTATTTTAATTTGTAAAAAATAAAATAAAATGATATAGGCAACGAATATAAAAATTTATATTAAACATTATCAACAATGCATTTTTTAAATATCAACGTTAAATTACAATTCTGAGAAATAAAATTTAATTAAAAAATGATGTTTCAGAATATGACTCAAATTTATTTATTTGTTTATTTATTCAATTTTATAACACGCTTTTTTACTTATTCTCTCTTTAAAGGTGATAAAGATCTTGGCTTTAAAAACCCTTTGGATGACTAATTGGCCAGAGTCAATTAATGACAATAGATAACCATTTCATGCTTACACGGGTAAAATAAAATTCATTTGAATTGATTACTCATAAAATTTAATTTCTAAAATGGAACAAATTAAAATTTTTTTCAATGTATTTATAATGCCAAAGTATACCTATGTGAAGATGGTCTATAAGCGGTAGAGATCACACTAGAAAAGATTGATGTTATTTGAAATAAGATAAAATATGAGAAACTGATCCAAAAATATGATTGTGTACATGAGTTCCTAACAAATACAGCAAAACTAATACAGAGGTTATAAACCTAACTGCATTCCTTGACATAGCAACAGAGACGAGTCATGCTAAGAAAAAAAATAATTCATTAGGTTCCTTTCTCAAGCATTGCTCTAACCTTCATTGGAAGACCATAAAGCCGAATGAAGCCAGCTGCATCAGCCTTATCATATATCTTCCCACTTTCAAAGGATGAGATGTCTTGCCTGTACAGGCTATAAGGACTTGTTCGACTCGTTACAGACATAGATCCCTTGTACAGCTTAAGTGTCACAGAACCATTGGTTTTCTCTGTGATCTTGTCCATGAATGCATCCATAGATTCACGCAATGGGTCGAACCACCTGCCTGCATACACTAGTTCAGCATACTCGAGGGCAAGTGAATATTTAACCTGCATTGTTTCTCGATCAAGAGTCAAGGACTCCAGTTCACGAGCAGCAGTGAAGAGAATGATTCCTCCAGGAGTTTCATAGACCCCACGACTTTTCATACCAACAAGTTGATTTTCAACCATGTCAATACGGCCAATACCATGTCTTCCACCAATATCATTGAGCTCAGAGAGAAGAGAAGCTGGGGAAAGCTTCTTCCCATTTACTGAAACAGGGAGCCCTGACTCTATCCCAATTTCTACATATCTACAAAAATCAATAGCATTCGGTCTGAAAGATAATAAACTTAGCTAAGCTCACCTGAAAATATAACAAGGAAACTTACTCCGGTTCCTTAGGGGCATCTTCTGGATCAACAGACATCATGTACATATCTTTCTTTGGCTCATTGGCTAGGTCTTCCAAGATGTCACCCTTGAGAGAGAAAAAAAATTTAAAAATAAGCAAAAAGAGTCTTTTCATCTCTCATGCAGCAATTTAGAAAAGCTATTCAAACCCAAAAGCTCAACAAAATATTAAAACTACTTCAACAAGTGTGGATTTTTTACCAGTGAGGTCTAGATTCATTAATTCAAATTTAAGCAGTTTCATCTTATTGCAAAGCTAAGACAAATTTATGACATTCTATGTTTGCCAATGGAAGTTAGTAGCTTGTACAACCAAAAGATTTCCACAAAAGGGTGCCTAAGATAAAAAGAAGACAGATTAGTTTTCAGAATATCTTAGATCTCCAAATGACAATTAAAAAGCACCTAGATTCAGCCCTGTACATTCACCATGATACATTAGAAGAGCATAAAAACTATTATAATAATAATAAAAAAAAGCTTTGGAACGTTTTAAAACTGGGTTTAATCACAATGCTGAGAGAGTTTCAGCAGCAGTGCAGGAAGGCACTTTCACTGCCAAATCTATCTTCTGGAATGGTGAAGAATGCTGAGTGAAAATTAATTTTATTAAGTGACAATTTCAAGTTGAAGATTATGTACCACAGGTATATACAATTTCAAAAACTTTACCATGAATTGTTATGAATACATTCATCAACTCAACTCAACTCAACTCAACAAAGCCTTAATTCTAAGTCAATTGGGGTTAACTATATGGATTCTTTTTTTCTACTCGGTACGATTTAGGGCTATCTCTTTTGATAGAGTAACATTATAAGATCATTTTAGACCACTTTTAACCAAGTCAGTTTAGGCCTACCCCTGTCTCTCTTAGTTAAGGCCTACCCCTGTCTCTTTTTTTTCTACTCGGCGTATCGCTAAATCTTCGTTTCACACGACCAAACCATCTTAATCTATGTCCTCTTATCATATCTTCAATAGGCGTACCCCCACTTTTTCTTCTCATTGCAGATTTTATCCATCATAGTGTGTCCACACATACATCTTATCATTCTCATTTCCGTAACATGCATCTTACTCATGTATTGTCCTTTTACTGCCCAATACTCACTACCATACATCATCGCAGACCGTATTGCAGTGCGGTAAAACTTTTCTTTTAATTTAATTGACATCTTTCGATCACATAGAACTCCTGTAGCACTCCTCCACTTCATCAAATCACACAATATTTAGGACATCTAAATATGCTATGTAACAAATCCATACACCTTAAAGGTTTGTCCTGGCCACTTCAGATTTAATTTGTTGATGCAAGACATGTGTACGCTACAAGTAGAAAACATGCATTGGGTAGAGTGACTAGAATTTGAACACAACTCAAAATCAAGTGGAGATAAGAGATATTGTTTAAAATGTTAGACTACATCTGTATCAACTTTAGAGGGAAGAGGCCATTTAGTTTTACTGAAAGAAAATATAAGGACACATGCATGTATTTGTGTGTGTACAGAGTTATCCAACTGTGGCACCACATCACCAGAGGGATATAGTTTTCTTTACCCATTCAACCAATCACTTTGCAACCTACAGAGCACAGACATTAACTTTATTACATCATATGAACCTTTTTGTTTACTAGATGTCCAAATAACTTCTTGAGTGAAGGCAACTCTTTGAAGCATTTAACTTTTGCTTTTCTGATTTGTTTTTCAAGCTCTTTTTCCTCATCAGATTATCAAAATGTAGAAGGCCCCCAGAAACAACACAGAATATTGAACCCAAAAATTAAATGCCTAGCATTTCATTTTGAGGTGAATAAACTTTGGACATGTTACCATTATCAACACTGACACCTAGTCCACCAAAATTGCATAGGAAATTTTCAAGTTTTCAAGTGTGTGTTACTACAAAAAATGAATAAAGCAGAAGTTACAATTCTAAGATATTGTCTTCTCATTAAACACCTTTTACCTTTAAATTAAACTCAATATTTTATGTCTTTTCACCTACCTCTATATGTGATATATTTACAAAAACAATTCGATAAGGTCAGGATACTAACCTCATGGCTAAGGTGCCATAAGTTTCTATCTCTGATGCATAGGGATTTCTTTGTCACAGGGATAGGCACATTATGTTTTATTGCATATTCAATGGCATCCTCTCTCCCCTTAATATCCCATTCTCGCCAAGGAGCTACAACATTCAGTTCAGGATTTAGTGCAAAGAAGGTGAGTTAAAAGCGAACCAGCATGGACAAACAAGCCGGGAAAGCTTGTGTCAAAGCAAGTATACTCAGTAATACATAATTATTTAAGATTTTCAACTGTAAATGCATGCCTAATCATTTCCTTTTCCTGTGCATCCATGAGCAACAGCATCAGCTCCAACCTCTTTTGCAACACCCACCATGGCCTGTCATATTATTGAAAATGTAATTATCAGAATATAACATGAACTAATGCAACCGGATAAATATAATTCAAAGATTGCAAAATTTTGAAGTAGAGTCACTGACCATCAAAGTGAAGAATTATCTCTTTTTATTTCTTGATGACTAAAAGAATATAATACCAGAAAGTGGCCAAAAATCCTCCTTTTGGATTAAGTAAAGACTTAAAACAAAGGGAAATACACTTCTATAAGAGCTGAAATTGTGCTATTATGACATATAATTGCTTGATATGTATGTTAATACTTGGTAGAATTTAAAATCACAAAAATAAAAATTTAGTTACCAAACTTTGCAATAACAAGGCGTGCCATTGAGGTCTCGAGCAAGTATTTCCTTTCATAGATTGCTCCAGCTCACAAGCAAGGAAAAATGTAATCTCTCACAAATTCTTCCTGCAAGTTATTCACCACCAGCTGACAAGCTATTGCGCTCTAATTAATACTACTACAAAGCGACACTCGCAAGTATACGAGACTATTGCAGCAACGGTGATCGCCCCAAGGTCGTCTCACAATGAATGAATTGTTTGTAATAGTTCAATTAACATGAAATAATAAATTGAGTGTGTAGTTGGATTGGCTAATTGTAATTAACTTTAAAAGTGAAAACGAGTGATGTTGTGCAAGATAAATTCAATTATAAAAATGATGCCTAGGGTTGTAGGTCCATTTAATCAAATGTTTAATTCTCAAATTATTCATTAATATAACCTTGTAAATTAATTTGTTTCTTAAGATTAATTAGTCAATTACCAATTCATTAGTTTTCACATTCATGAATTAACAACAACCAATTATTTTACATTAGCAAATTAATAAAACCCTAAAACTTATATTTCTAATTCATTCTTAGGATAGTCAATTGCATAGTTCCAATATCAAACTTCAACTCTCGGTCCGTCATTCAATATTAAGTAATCAATAGGTGGCCAATCTATCAATCTACCCTTAATTCCAATGCAATCAACCAATAACAAGGTATATTAATGGAATCATCAAATCAAGTTATTTAATCAAATCTACTACAATCCAAGGCATGAGTAAATTAGCTCATCATTAACTTTAAACAAATATTCATTTCAATATAAACCAAATCAAAATTATTCATTGCAATATTAATATTTTTAATATAACAACAATAATAAAGAAATGGATTTAAAGAAAGAGTTTGAAAAACCCCTTTTGAAGATGCTAAGAGTTGGACTCATTGTCTCTTTCGTAGTTCCCTCTTTGATGTGTGACGAGGAACTTCCAAGCTCTCTTGAATCAATGGCTCTCTTCTTGAAGGATGAATGATAACTCTCTCAAGCTTACAACTCTTCAATCAAGCCTCTTTAAACCCTAATCCTCAAGAACTTGCTAACTCACTTCGATCCCAAGAATTGTCTTTGTTCTTGTTTATGGAAAAAAATGGTGAATGAAGATGGTGAGAATGGTGTCTTCCTCTCCCTAGCAAGAACCAAGGAAGAAGATGGAATGTGTAGAGAATGTCCACTCCAAGATATCCAAGATGTCTCTTCCTTCCATGCTCCTCCACTTCCACTCTTTTCAATATTTTAAGACACCCATTCACTCTTTGTCTCCCACTTTTTTCTTTGTTTAATATTTCTTCCATAAATCCATCCACCTTTCACTCCTTTTTATTATTTTTTTTCAAAAGATAATGCATCTTGTCCCCCACTTGTCTACACCTCGTGAAAAATAATTTAAACATATCAAGGGTGATCAAGGGTGACACGACCAAGCTTCTGGCCGTGTCTCACTTTTCTTGGGACAAGGCCAAGCTTGCTGGCCGTGTCCATTGCTGCCTCCCCTTCTTTCCTTCTTCTCAAGAGGTGACACAGCCAAGCTCCTGGTCGTGTCATGTGATACGGCCATTGGCTTGGTCGTATCTTGTGAGAGTGTCTCTTTCTGCTTCTTTCTTTTCATTCTTTGCTTTTGTTCCTTAGGTGAGACACAAAAATTGGCTTGGTCATGCCTCATGCCAGTGTCAGCTTCTGCCCAATTTTGCTTGAGGGACACGGCCAAGCTTGGTTTGTCCTGGCGGTGTCCTGCCTTGTCCTTGACCTCTTTTGCTTTTGATGAGAGACACGGCCAAGCCATGTCTTGCTTGGCTGTGTCACATGCTTTTCTCCAACAAGGCTCCATCAAATTTTAGTTAAAGCTCCATCAATTGCACCTCAACCTAGATCAACCACTTCAAACAAACTTAGGCACAAATTAACATGAAAATTAACTTAAAATCAATAAAAACATCATAAAAATTATATACAAAATTAATCCAAACGCAAGCTCCACTCGCTCTGGCCTTTTCTTCCAAGCCTTCCAGTTCCTTCAATCCCTAGAAATTTTAAACTTCCTATCAAGCACACATGTAAAGAAGGTATCATACTAAACAGTCCATAAGAAGAAAATTCAGGAGTTTCAAACTTTCTCAAAAACAAATCAAGTAAAATTTGTGCATTGGCATACCTGACCAACATCTGCAGTGAAGCAAACAACCTCACAACCATAATTCTCTCTGCATTAAAAAAAGTGACAAAAATGATTGGAAGAAAATACCTAATATACATCATAACAAAGACTAACATGGATTATATTAATTTTCAAGAATCATTTAGAAGGACAAATAGAAAACGAAGAAAATTTTCCTTTTGTTGTTCTTGACTTATTCTGCAAGAGTAACTAGGTTAATTTTAGTTTATAATTGGAAAAAGCTAGACACTTCCAGAAATTATACTAAAGTGTAGAACAGGTTGAAGATAACATGCATTTTGAGTGATAACAGCATTCCTTTTGTATTTATTATTTTGTATTCTTTTTATTGATATTAAAAAGTAAAAGAAAAGTTTATGATATGAAAAGAAAGGAATGATGCCAGCCAGGTGCTAGCAGATTGAGAGTAAGTAAAATGAAAATGCCAGGACCCAATGACTTGTCATACTTCGTAGCATAGCAAGAAATTTCACTAATACTTGATCAAGGGAAAAAGAATCTTATAGGCTACAGCCCATTATCAAACCCAAATTTAGACTACCAAAATACCCCTAGATGCAGGCTTCTAGATTTCATATCACACAATGCACCACGTGTATTCTTTTTTATCAGTTCTAATCTTTTTGTGGCATCAATAACAATTGAAGCTTGAACAAATTCACTCAGTATACCAAGGTCGGGCAAAAATGACATTTCAAGATCAAGCTTCCATCACATTGCAGTTTAACCAAATCTTGAGAAAACAAACACTTCAAGAGTCATGAACCATGAGTCCTGCTGTCCTAATTCTTTTGATAAAAGCTAGTCACAAACGTGACATAAGGAACATACCTTAGCCAGGGGACTATAACTGATGTGTCTAAACCACCACTATAGGCTAAAACAACCTTATTTAATTGGCCTCGTAGACCTTTACCCTTTGTGGCTTCATGCGTTTCCACTTCTCTATCACTGGATAAGACTGCTTGAATGGCTATAAATAAAGGTCAGATCAATATGTCAGTAAGTGGAAACTATGAACAAAATTATCAAACACTAGCATCCTAGCTTTCTTGGATGCTTTGAGATATAAATGTAAGATCAAAATCTATTGATGAAAACCATCATCAATAGGTAGGATCAAAATCTATTGATGAAAACCATAATCAATCCAAGATCATTCATGTTCAATCATCAAGAATAATTAAATAAAACTGAAAGCGGAAGCGTACCTGAATCCATATGGAAGATCTGAATCCTTAGCCTTATGGTTTTGATCTTCCAAATTGATGTGTTTGAGAGGTTTTAGTTTTAGAGAAAACTTTAAGCTCTTAAAATCTTAAAACACATCTTATATATGATGGGATATATATAAGAAGAAACTCAAACACATAATTTGGGGACCATAACCCTAATGTCTTTATTTCTAATTTTGCCCATCATAAAATTAGAAATTACATTAGAGTATCTACACATATATTAACCCATACTTTACAACCTTAGATATGCCCATAAATAACCTAAACCAAATTAGATCACTTTAATATTTGGGCCAAGCCTTTTATGATAGTATATATATGACATAAAATTATTTTAACCTAATGTTATATTTAATGTATAAATATTAGTCCATATAAATAATCCAACAATCTCCCACTTGGACTATATTTGTACATAAATATAACTTTACAACTTTATAATCTTATGCCATAGTATAACCTTATGAGCTCAAAACTTATCTATCATAACCAAATGGCTTTTCTGAACAATCTCGTCCATTAGCTATATCAATATAGAACCAAGGCATTATTTATTATAGTTACATCATAATAAAATTATCCTTGATCACATATACCAATATAACCAAATGACATAGATCAAGTATGGATGTGTAGCATGAAAATTACATGCAATGTGATCTAAACATGTCTATTTCCAATTGATCCTCCTAAAACCATGATGAAACCACATCATGCCAAAATCAAAGTGGAATAAACTGAAAACTTTATTTCTGCAGAAAATCAAACATAACTTAACCAAAGTTTGTCTATTACAAGAAAGCATAATACAAAACTCCCACTAAAACTGAATTTCTTCAAATGACGTAACACCCATATGAGTAGTGTGCTCATGAAAGACCTTGGGTGGTAGTCCCTTAGTAAGCGGATCCGCAATCATGGAGTTTGTACCAATATGCTCTATAGACAATTGACCACTTTGAACTCTTTCTTTAACAACTAGGAACTTGATGTCAATGTGTTTTGACTTCGTCGAGCTCCTATTGTTATTGGAATATAAAACTGCTGATTTATTGTCACAAAATAACTTAAGTGGTCTTTCAATATTATCCACAATTCGCAGCCCAGTGACAAAATTTCGCAGCCATATTCCATGATTAGATGCTTCATAGCATGCTACAAATTCAGCTGCCATGGTGGAAGGAGCTACAAGTGACTGTTTAGCACTTTTCCAGGAAATAGCTCCACCAGCAAGCAGATAAATATAACCCAATGTAGACTTCTTGCTATCTTGGCATCCAGCAAAGTCGGAATCTGAATATCCAAGAATCTCTAATTTATCCAACTTTCTATATGTGAGCATATGATGTTTTGTTCTTTGTAAGTACCGCATAACTCTTTTGGCTGCCTTCCAGTGATCCATTCCTGGATTACTCAAATATCTGCCTAACATTCCACAAATGTACGCAATATCCTGACGCGTACAAACTTGTGCATACATCAGACTCCCTACTGCTGAAGCATAAGGAATCTTCTGCATTTCCTTTTCCTCAAAGATATTTTTAGGACACTGATCAAGACTAAACTTATCTCCTTTAGCCACAGGGGTATCTCCTGGTTTACAGTCTTGCATGCCAAATCTCTTTAAAACCTTTTCAATATAGGCCTTTTGTGATAATCCAAGTACACCTTGAGAGCGATCTCGATGTATTTGGATTCCTAATACAAAAGATGCATTACCAAGATCTTTCATCTCAAAGTTCTTAGCTAGAAATCTCTTGGTTTCATGCAATAAGCCTATATCATTACTGGCAAGCAATATGTCATCAACATATAAAACCAGAAAAATATACTTACTCCCACTGAACTTATGGTATATACAATCATCAACCAAATTCACCTCAAAACCAAATGAGATGACAACTTGATGAAACTTGTAATACCATTGTCGAGACACTTGTTTAAGTCCATAGATGGATTTCTTTAATTTGCAAACCATATACTTTACATCACCCGATACAAAATTTTCTGGTTGCACCATATAAATTGTTTCATCAATATTGCCATTGAGAAACGCAGTCTTAACATCCATCTGATGTAACTCAAGATCAAAATATGCCACTAAAGCCATTATAATCCTAAAAGAGTCTTTCGAGGAAACTGGAGAGAAAGTCTCTTTATAATCAATGCCTTCTTTCTGTGTAAAGCCCTTAGCAGCAAGACGTGCTTTGTACCTCTCCACATTACCTTTCGAATCCCTCTTGGTTTTAAAAATCCATTTACAACCAATGGGTTTCGAACCTTCAGGCAATGGGACAAGATCCCATACGTCATTATCGGTCATGGACTTTATCTCTTCATTCATGGCATTAGCCCACTTTTGAGAGTTAGGACTTTCCATGGCTTGATGAAAGTTGATTGGATCATCTTCCATCACTCCAATGCCAACCTCATGTTCTTGGAGAAATACAATATAATCATCTGGTATTGCATTCCTTCTTTCTCTAGTGGATCTTCTTAATGGCAATGTTTCTTGAGGTTGTAGAGTTTGTTCTTCTGGAACAATTTCTTAAACTTGAGTGGGAGATTCAATGACATTGTCTGGAATTGCATCTTGAACAATATCAGGTATGGAGTAGTGTTCTTGATTATTGTCAAGAGCAATTAAAGGAATATTTACATATTCCTCTTCAAAGTCAAAGTCTTTAACTCTTTCTCCCCTTGCAAACTCAACATCCTCAAAAAATCGGGCATTTCCCGTCTCAAATATAGCCTTAGTTGTGGGATCATAAAATTTGTAACCCCTGGATCTTTCAGAATATCCAATAAAGTAACAACTGACAGTTCTTGAGTCCAGTTTCTTTTCATTTGGCCTGTAAGGCCTTGCCTCAGCTGGACATCCCCATATATGCAAATGCTTAAGACTAGGCTTTTTACCTGTCCAAAGTTCATATGGAGTTTTTGCAGTTGCCTTAGTTGGAACTCTATTGAGTATATAAGCTGCAGTCTTTAATGCCTCTCCCCAGAGTGATTCTGGTAAGGTAGAATGACTAATCATACTCCTTACCATATCCTTAAGTGTTCTGTTTCGTCTTTCAGCTACACCATTCATAGTAGGTGAACCAGGCATGGAGTACTGTGGGACGATACCACATTCCTCTAGGAATTTCGCAAATGGGCCTGGACATTGTTCACCTGAACCGTCATATCTACCATAGTATTCACCACCACGGTCAGATCTAACGCTTTTAATCCTTTTGTTGAGTTGGTTCGCAACTTCAGCCTTATAACTTTTGAACATGTCCAGGGATTGCGATTTCTCATGTAAGAGATAAAGGTAGCCATATCGTGTAAAATCGTCTATGAACGAAATAAAGTATTGTTGTCCATTCCAAGAAGCCTTAGGGAATGGACCACAAATATCTGTGTGTATTAGTTCTAAGACGTTTGATTTCCTGTTGGCACCAAATCTCCGCACATTTGTTTGTTTTCCCTTGATACAGTTTATACACACATCAAAATCTGTAAAATCAAGGGGATCAAGAATACCGTCAGACACAAGTCTCTCAATTCTCTTTTTAGAGATGTGACCTAGTCTCTTGTGCCATAACGAAGCTAAATTCTCATTTGTTAATTTGCGTTTTATGCCTATTGTATTAATAGACAAGGATTCATGAAATGAAGCAACTGTATCAATCATATATAGATTATCATAACCAGATAAAGAACCGGAACCAAATAAATTTGAATTTTGAAAAAGACTAAATTTTCCATCTCCAAATGAGCAAGAAAAACCAAATTTGTCCAATACAGAAACAGAAATCAAATTCCGTCTAAAAGACGGTACAACAAAAGTCTCATTCAAATCCAAATAAAATCCAGTTCTTAATAATAATTTAAATGTCCCAATTGCTTCAACTTCAATCTCCTGTCCGTTGCCAACGTAGATGTATCTTTCAACATCATTAGGCTTTCGGTAACTCAGGCAACCCTGCATAGACACACTGATGTGAGTTGTTGCACCAGAATCTATCCACCATGTGTGTCTAGGCACAGAAGTCAAATTAACCTCTGAACAAACAAAATTAAGAAGCTTACCCTTTTTCACACGCCATGCATGATAATTGGTACAATGCTTCTTAACATGACCTGGAGCACCACAAAAGAAACAAGTAATCTGATTTTGTTCCTTATTTTGTTTCTTTTGTGGCGCTTCTGCAGCTTCCTTATTTTTCTTTCTTTTATTGTCTTTCCTTTTGTCCTTAGAAGTGGAAGCTAAATGAGCACTTGGTATCTTTTCTTGCTTCATTCTATCCTCTTCCTGAACACAGTGTGAGATGAGCTCATTAAGTGACCAAGATTCCTTTTGGCAATTATAGCTCACCTTAAACTGGCTAAACTGTGCTGGAAGAGATATCAAAACCAAATGCACTAACAAGTCCTCAGACAAGGTCAAGTTAAGTTCTTTTAACTTTGAAGCAAGATGTGACATTTCCATAATGTACTCCCTTATGTTTCCTTTACCTGTATACCTCATAGAGATAAGTTTTGCTAAGATTGTACTAGTTTCAGCCTTTTCATTCTTAGCAAATCTTTTCTCTATATCCTCAAGGAAACCCTTAGCAGTATCCACTTGATCAGACATAGTGCCCCTAAAAGCTTCTGGAACAGCACGCTTAATGATCATAAGACTTATGCGATTAGACCTTTCCCACTTTTCCATCTCCCTCTTTTCCTCAGAGGTACTCTTATCAGTAAGATCATCGGGTTTCGGAACTCTAATCGCATAGTCTAGATCCATGACTCCGAGAGTGATAAGTACGCTCTCTTGCCATGCCTTAAAATTTGTGCCATTTAACATAGGAACCGAATTAATATTGGCAGAAATATTAGCTGCGGTAGCATTAACTGAATCCAAAACAAAACAAACAATCAATATACTAACATATTTCCAAAGTATAACTGAAGTTGAATAATAAATTTAAATAATGGTAAACCCCATCTCAAGATACCGGACACTCCATTAAAATTTTATCTTTGGATAAAATATTAACTTGCAAGTGGTATCTTGGCGTAGCAATTAAATATTGATGATAAATTAACATGCCAAACAATATATCCTCCTTTGGGCTGATTTATTGCTCACATGTAAAACCAAATAATCATCACATATTTATCACCACAAGAGCATATGTGATTATGTTGAATATAAACTTTCCTTTGGGCCAATTTATATTCACATTAGTCACACACACTTAACTCTTTATATATTTAAAATAAATTAATCTCCACTAAGTTCACTTTGGCGAGCCTTATTGTGTCAATCAATTTATCTCAATATATATATATAATCTTTCTATTATTTAAATCTAAAATTCCCAAAATCCAAAATTAATTGATAAAATATATTTAATCAATGTCCAAACATATCAAATACATCTTTTTTCTAAATTTCAACATGTAATAATAAATGGGACCTATATGAAGAAAATATTTCAACACATAATTAATTAATGGGACCCATATGAAGAAATATTTCTACATATCCACAAAACCACAAACATATACTATACAAATCACAACTCAATTTAACCAAAACACATATCCATAAATGAACCAAGTCTTAATCCATATCCAAAACAACAATAATGAACCAAGTCTTAATCCATATCCAAAACAACAATAAAATAACTTGAATCTCAATGATTAAACATGAAAAGCTCTGATACCAATTGTAGGATCAAAATCTATTGATGAAAACCATCATCAATAGGTAGGATCAAAATCTATTGATGAAAACCATAATCAATCCAAGATCATTCATGTTCAATCATCAAGAATAATTAAATAAAACTGAAAGCGGAAGCGTACCTGAATCCATATGGAAGATCTGAATCCTTAGCCTTATGGTTTTGATCTTCCAAATTGATGTGTTTGAGAGGTTTTAGTTTTAGAGAAAACTTTAAGCTCTTAAAATCTTAAAACACATCTTATATATGATGGGATATATATAAGAAGAAACTCAAACACATAATTTGGGGACCATAACTCTAATGTCTTTATTTCTAATTTTGCCCATCATAAAATTAGAAATTACATTAGAGTATCTACACATATATTAACCCATACTTTACAACCTTAGATATGCCCATAATTAACCTAAACCAAATTAGATCACTTTAATATTTGGGCCAAGCCTTTTATGATAGTATATATATGACATAAAATTATTTTAACCTAATGTTATATTTAATGTATAAATATTAGTCCATATAAATAATCCAACAATAAACAAACAGAAACTCAAACAATTAAAACCACATTCACACTGGCAAACCTTAGGCGAAGAAGAACCCACTTACCGAATAGTAATCAATTGAAGGAGGGAAGAGAAACAGAGAGTAATTAGAAATAGTATAAACAGGCTTCAATAAGTAAAATGCTAGAAAAATAAAAAGTTAATTAATTGTTTTTGTTTGTCCAGAACGGAAAAAATAATAATATCACTTATAGAAAAAACAAAAGCAAAACAACAATGGATATTTTAAAAAATAAATACTATTTTTTTGAGAATTAAAAAGAGAAGAATAGTATCAAAAAAGCAAAATATCAATCTTTTGAACAGCTGCAAGATTATCTATATCCCATAAATAAACTTGTATACACACACAATAATATATACATATATATATTATAAAACTAACCTTTGTTGCGAGGAGTTCGAAGAACAATCCGACTATTACCCACAAGTGCATCACCTTGAAGCTCGCTAAACTGTGCTCCAAACTGCAAAGATTTTAAAAAAATAAATAAATAACATAATTCAAAGATATGAAAATTACTTACCCTTTGGTATGAAATTGCCGACTTGCTGGTAGAAGATACCTTGTGATTGTGTAGCAACGCATCTGAAAGTGGAAACAGAAAGAGAAATAAATAAAAATTGAAATTATTTTTATGAAAGAACTAAATATTAGAAAAATGCAGCAGTGGCAGCACCTCTTTTACGGGTATGAGATGCGAGATTGAATGAAGAAGAGTATGGCCTTCAACTGAGCCATTGTCTCTTCGTTCTTTACAGTGAGTGCTGAAATTTGCGGCTAGCAATATGACAATAATATATTAAAATTATAACCCGATAAAAAGACAAACCTTTATTTTAGGGTTTTATTAGGCTTTTAGACAATCGCTCTTGCAATCTAGCTACATTGCCTTTTCCACATTTCCTATAGTGCCACTTCCGTAATAATAAATATTCTACACCAAAGCCCAAATTACTTAAAATAACTGTCCTTCTTTTATTTTTTATGAGATGAATAATTTTCTTTCTATTACTTATAAAAATAAATTTTATATGATTTTTTTTAATATATGACTGAATTAATAAAAATAATTATTCGAAAATCAAGTATTTTATTTTTGTTTTCATTAATTCCTTCAAAAAAAATTGTTTCCTAAATTTTCTTAAATCGATTAAAAAATTAAAAAAATAAATATCAGTTATTTTGAGGTATTTAATACCTAAAATACCCTCATCATTTTTCTACTTCCACATTTTCAATTTATAGTAACAACGGAAGTAGCTAAGAAAATATTAAAGTTGAAATGACTTGTTTCTGAATTAGACATCAGGTAATAGACTCTTAGTATGTATTACAATAGTCAAAGTGTCATATATTTATCTAAGAATTAAGTGTACTATACTAGAACAAAATATATTGATGTGATATATTATAAAATTAGAAAATTATTATTTTTAGTTAAGATTTTATTGATGAAAACCTTTAGAGAAGTTCAAATATTATTTGAATTTACTCCAAGTCACAAGCTGAGAATTTATGAAGCTGTTGGAACTCTAGATAGAGGTACAAATCCTCAAGGTTGAACGAGTCTTTTAAGGAGAAGATTATTCGCTAAGATGGAGATTGTTAATTAATGACTTATGATCAAATTAGTTTTATACTATGAGTTCCAATAAAGAGAATGATTATCAGTTTTATAATAAAGTTTAAGCAGAAAAATGGGTTAAAATAGAAAAAAAAATTTCTTATTTTTCTTGAGCAAGTAAAAACTATATATAAAGTACATCATATAACAAACAATACATTATGAAAAAAATTTTAGTTGCATTCTCTCTTTAAAAAATAAACTGAGAAGCCTTCTGTGGATGTAGTTAAATTGTTAAACCATGTAAATCTTTGTGTCTTTTATGATTACTTCTCATATTCTTCTCCTTATGTTCATAGATTGACTCCTAATTCTTGCACATTCTAAAACACAAAAATATTCAAACAATTTTGATGTGGTATAGCAATAAAAAAAAATTTTAAAATTTTATAATAAGAGTGTGTTAATAAATTGGATGGTGTTAATATTTTTTTATGGGTTGTAAATATCCTCATCCAATAATAAATTTAAAGAAGGTAAAAGGCAATGTCATTTTGAAGAGAGAGAGAGAGAAAAGGCTCAAAAGTTACCTTAAAATAAAGTAAATTAACAAGTTTATTAAAATTGTCATTTCTTTCCAAACTATAAACCAATACAAAATAATAATAATCGCATGAATTATGGGATGCGGCCCAGGCTCAAAAAAAAAAGTCTCAACATGATAATATGGCTCCATTTCTTTGCCAAATTTTTTTTTGCATATTTTAGTTTTTGGAGTTATATGGAAAATTAGTTATTATAAAATAATATTTTAGATAATAGAAGTTAAATTATTTTACTTTCACTTTTCAAAATGCGGTCCATGTATTTATTTTAACGCTGGCAAAACTTATTGATTTATTGAAATTATGTGATCAAAATAATTATAAAACTGTTAATGATATGTAAGAAATATTGTTCATTATAAATGCATAATAAATGTTACAATAAATTGAATTTTAAAAAATTCAAGCAAATACAATATATGTAAAATAAAAGTTAAAGTAGCTAAAGACGGAAAAAGTGCTATTAATAGGAGTGGACGTTAATCGGTTAATAGATTGAGTATTTAGCTAACTGACTGAATATCTCAACTTAGTTAATCAACCATATAAAATTTGATCGACTAAATTAAATACATAAAATTTTTTTATTTTCAGTTCGATTGACGGTTAACTTTTTTTTTTTTATCAGTTGGCTAACCATTCACTAAAACTAATATATGTATATATGAGAGAGAGAGGTGGATCCATAGTTATTAGCTATTAATATAGGTGCTGTTCTTTTTAGGGAGTAGGTGTTGAAAAAGTATATTCTTCCAAGGCCCATTAACAGATATTTCAATTCAATTAACCTCAAGTCAAAACCATTTCTTCTTAAATTCACCAACCCATTCAAGAAATTTCATTTTCATATTCAACCACTTGAAAAGATCCTTTCTTTCTCTGAATCTCTCTGTATCAAGTTTCTAAGGTTTCAATGTTTGTTAGTTTATTTTTTTTGCTACTCTTTATTTTTTATTCTTGGGGATATTATCTTACTTAAGATATAAAACTGTTTTAAAAATATTAATTGATGAGTAGTTTGTGATTCATTGCGAATTTGTGAGTTGAGACATAATATGCTCTGCTTTGATTCTAGACTCAGTTTTGCCTTTTCATTCTATTAATTAGATTAGGCTAAGAATTCTTTTATAGTTTTATTTTTAATTTTTCAAAATTTTCATTCTATTTATTAGATTAGGCTAGGACTTTATAATTTTAGTTTAAAATTTTCACTCTGCCACTTTGATTTAACATTAGAATTTTTAACTCAATTATTGTAACACTCTTATACCCTATACACGTATAATATATAATCTTAGTATATGTAAAATTCGGATAAGAATATAAAAATGTCACAATTCTTATTAGTAAAAAATACTACATAATTTTAACAAAAGACTTTATCCTTTCTAAGATAAATTTATTAGGTAAATAAATATATATATTAATAATTAAATATTAAAAATACAAATTTAAAATAAAATATCTATAAAAAATTTGTCAGAGTTTTATTTGTAAATTAGATATTTCTCAAAAATAATAAAAAAACACAACCTGAAAAAAATACACTCCCAACACATCTACATTTATCTAATTCTCTAACAATTATCCAAACATCATTCAACATTCCAAAATCACATGTGTGTATATATATAAAGTATTTTAAATATTTTCATTATATAACCAAACCATAAATTTACAATATTGACATATATAACATATTATATGAACATAATAAGTTTACAATAAATAAAAATTTACATGATATGCAGACATGCTCTGATCATGTGGTAAAATATTAACTTCGAGTACAAATCCATTAACTTAGACATGGTCAAGTCTAGCAGGGCTCTTTACCTCTACCTGATCACCTATGTAATGAACAAATTGTGCTAAGCTACTAGCCTAATAATCCATACTTCGATAATAAAAGAAAATTTTAAAGCAATGCAATATGGCTTTCCTTTAAAACCTAAAATGTAGTATGTAAAATGCATTCTATACTCATGAAAGCATCAAACATTTCACAAACATATACATTGAGCTCAAATGACCTTGTACAATATTTAAGTTTTAGAGAAATTGACTTGGTCTATGGTGACATCGGAGATCTAAGTATCCAACAATACCGCCCAAAGACATATCCCCTAATGACATCAGCGTGTCTAGCCTTGAAGGCAAATAAATATAATGTTATAAGTGACACCATCGTGTCTAGCCCTGAAGATAAATACTATATTATTACATCTCAATGGCATGCCAATCCGGCATCACCAAATATAATTCTTTGCAAAAAGATATTATATAGGATAAACACGCATTTCATTTACATTATCTTTTTTCATACTCATTTTCATCACATTATATCCATTTTCCTTTTTTTCCATAAATATATATAATTTTCTCATTTCAACATAATTAATCACATTTTTCATAATTTTAATCATATTTACAATGTAACCTCTCTTTTCATATTCTTTGGATATTTTTCACACTTTTCTCAAATAATGCATATTAATGATTTTAGTCATTCCACAATGGCTCAACACATTGTATTTCATGCATTTCATATATCATTATATATAACAATGCACTTTAAGTATGAATATCAAACTTAAAGTAACATAACACTATCATATCAACGTAATGTGTTCTGCTAATCCAAATGTACTTAAAACACATAAAATCAAAGTATGTACTAACCTCTAAATGTGCTAAAATCCAAGCATATTTCACTCTCCAACTTCAACTTCAACTTCACCAATCATCATTCTTCATTTTAATTGGGCAAGTCCATTCTTCTCACTTTTAAACCAAATTATAAGAATAATAATAGCATTAGAGATTCATTCTAACACATTTTATTAAATTAAACTACATTTTCAACCATTCTACCTCAAAAAATCCACCAAAACCCTAACTTTTCTTACTATCTCTTCCAAACTTCAATAAAACCTAATCATTTCCACTGTCTAACTATAGAATCATTACATATACATCCACACAGCTTCAAAACAACACATTTATACAATTATAGAACCCCCTTCAAAAATAAAAATCTTACATATTCAACAATTTAAAGAAAATTTTCTAAAAACTAAAGAAAACTTACCTTTTGCTTGAGAATTCTCCAAAACTATTCTTAATCATTTGAATTCTCTATGAAATTTGGTCCTTAATCCTTTGAATTCCTATGAAATTTGATGTAACAAGTAATGAAACTCCTCCATTTCCTTAGCTATGGTGGAAGGCCATAAGATGGAGAAGAAGAAGAAGTGCTTTAGTTTATTTTCATTCCTTCCTTGACCACACACACACATATATAAACATATTTTAAATATTTAATTAATTAATTCATAATTCATAATCTACCTCTTCCACCGAATATTATTTTAATTTAATTTTTTTAACTTTTTACATTAACTTTTTTCTTTTTAACCTTTTATTTTTTAGTTAAATTTATACTTTAGATAAATTTCACATATATATTACATATATTTTCATTATATTCTCCTTCCAATATATTTATTATCTATTTTAAATTATTTATTTAATTATATTTAATAAAACTATAAGCGTTATGACTGCTTAAAAAACTCAACAATTACCAAGGTTTTTAAAAGAAGATCCACCTGGCCTATTTCCATCCATTGGCTTTCTAAAAAGCTTCTTCACTTCTTGTCTCTTGCTGTTATCATTTTTTTTATAAATTTAGTTGATGTGAAAATTAAGTTAAATGGTTAATTAATCGAGCCGACAGAGTCAATTTAATCAATTAATTAAATCGACCAAAATTAAAAATTAATCAATTTGATCAGACAAAAACACTCACGGAATAATTGGTCAGATCTTGGTTCGATTGATTAATTAATTGATTGATCGAATGACCACTCCTAACTATTAAATTACGACATCATCAATTTTTTTAATTAATTTTTTATTTAATTTTAATAATTTATATAAAAATTTAAAATTTAATAAATTCCAATAATTTCACAATAATATAATTTCATAATATTAATTAAATATATTATATTTATAACTTTTAATTTTTTATAAATTAATTACACATTAATATAATTTAATGATATTAACTGATTTATACATTTTTTAGAAATTTAAAAAGTTAAAAAAAAATATGACTTAACTTTCATAATAAATTAATAATTTATTTATAATAATAATTAATTTATATATTTTTAGAAATTAAAAAATAAAATATATGACTTTTAACATTCCTAACTTTGCTTGAATTTATGTTTTTTTAATAAAATTTATAATTTTTTATAGTAAAAATATGTATAAATTTATTTTTAATTAGTGAAATTATCAAGTTTAAAATAAAAAAAATTATATTTGTTCATTTATTTTATTTTAATGAAATTATCATAAAAATTGAGATAAATATTTTTTATTTTATATTTTCATAATAAAATTAGTTATTAATTTGCATATAAATTATTTTATACTTATTTATTATTAAATATATAAATATTTATTTATATTTTATTATTTTCATCAATTCGTGGACGGATAAAGTCTTAGTAGAAAGATGATGGCATTATACTTTTTAAAATACTTGTAAATAAAAAAAATAAAATTATTTTTTTAAAAAAATGTTACAGTATATTCAAGTGATATTTGTTACACATTATTATTGAATATCATCCATCAAGATGAAATTAAGACTTTTAACATTAAAAAAAATACATTTCATTTATGAAAGTCACTAATATTATCAAAATAAAGTAATGAATGTTATCTGTTGTTATCAGCAAATTTTGCAGAGCACATTAAAAATTACTCATGATGATGTAAGCATGAAAAATATTTTTTAAATAAAAACAACCATATTTTTGCATTTGAAATCAATAACTAAAAAATCTATATATTTCTATGTTGAAAAAGAAGAAATTCTAAAATTTCAGCTCTTACAACTCTAATCTTAGCATAACTTATACTATACTTTTTATATATTTTATGTTCACTTATTTAGTTTCAATTTTTGCATTAGGTTCCTAACGAATTTTTGAGAGATTAATCTTTAAAAATATTTTGTATTTCTTATATTGCGAACAATCACGAAGCATTAGTAGAAAAGTGAACTACTGAACTGTGGACTTAAAAATGGACAGAAAAAAAAAATACTAATCCCTATAAAAATTAGCCAACTTTTTTTTTTCCATTTATTTATTATTGTATTTGTCAAAAAATATTATTTAAAATATAAAATTGCATTAAAAATTCAAATTCCCATTTATCCCTCTAAAAAAATTGTTATATAAGATTTTACGAGAGGAGACATTTTTTAAAATTTTAACAATCTCATCATAACAACAATAAATTACATAAATACACTTGTGGTGATATCCCATTACAAAGAGACAAGGAATACCAGAAACTTAAATACAATTAAATATATGTCTTTCATTTAAATTTTCGAATTATCAAAGAAAATTTAATTATTAAAATATATTTATTCTCAGTATTTAAAGACTTTAGTAAAAAACATATTTCCACAACGATGAAGTAATCTTTTCTGGTTTCCTCAACTCTTTCCCCAGTATAGACTGATCTACTATCAGACAACGTTAGAAAAAATTATATTACTCTCAAGTTAATTATAAATTAGCAAAATTTAAAGAAGAAAAACAAACTCCAGAGATTATATGCTAATAAAATATTTTACCAGCCGGTAATTTGCAATGCTATATCACTCTATTTCTCCACACAATGGAATATTATTTTCTTTAGCTGGGAAATCACATCCCATAGTAAAAATTGAAGCCTTTTTGCGTCATCAAAATGCTAATCACAGGTTTTTTATAACAAAAAACCTTCTATTGGAAAGTAGCTTCTCCTCATCTTTGACTATGTTAACAAAAATATCCAACAAAACAACATTAAAAAGAATGCAATAAGTACCCCTACCATGAAGCCTTCGATGCAAATGAAACCAAGATCCAGTATGGTTTTCTTCTATCTATGATTATGAAGGTAACCATTTCTGGCATCCAATGAATCAATTTTGAGATTCACCATGGTGTTTTCACCTTTCACTCAGCCTTCACAACATCCTACTTAGAGACTTGATAAGTGCTTTCAAGTTCCGTCTTGTGGCTTCATCGCCCGTGAATCCCAGAATATCAGAGCTTATATTCTAATATTGTTGAAGAAGAAAACAGAACAGGAAAAAACTTAGTACATAAAATATTCATGATTGCAGCATAGCAAAACAAGAAGGGATATTCAGATTCGAATCTCACCTCAATATTTCTCAAGGTAAATATCAGACTGTAAATGGACTTCTGAATCAACTCGGTGTTATCTGGAGTCATAATGGATGTATGTGCCTTTCTGAAGAAAAGAAAAATTAATCATTGTGATATAATGTTATGCTGGAAGAAAGTGACACAATAATGATGTGGGAAGCAAAGTAATTGTGATTATGGGAATTATCAATGACAGTGAAAGAACAGAAAGATTATGGCGGTTTTGAATTAATTTACAGACAAAATGCATTCTACAATATCACAACTTATTCCTAACAAATTGTCAATAAAGACAAGATTTTTTCTGTTTGAAGCATTGTTAGGAAAATAGTTATCACAATTCAATGGTGATGATTGATGAATGACAAAAGTTTATGTTATATTGAACCATCCCAAAAGGAAGTAAAAGGTATACCCACAGGGCTTTTGAATGTCCACTGGAAATCACACCTAAAAAACATAAATGCTATACAAGTTACAAAAGAAAATGGGTTTTCCATAAAAAAATGCAATAGCAAAACACAACTTGCTTTTGGAACTTCCGATTTTATACTGGCTAAAACTGTCTACAGAACATTTAAGCTTTACCATGTTGACACCAACAAGGTTTTATGCGAGAATATGATGTGAGTAGATATAAGGACCAATGTGCCTATAAGCATAGCAAAAAGTTAATCAAACGAAGATGCTAAGGGCAGAAAACAATATTTATTGGCAAGCTCCAGAGCTATAATCAGTAATCGAACTTTATATGTGAGCTTAAGGCAACACAGCTAACAGCCCAATAGTTGAGTGCTTGCCTCTTATTTCAAGCAGCCCCGCAACCCCGAATTAAGAACAGAAAGCTTTGACCTTAAGGATCATAAACTTACCTATCTAGGCTGAGCTAACTTAAGTACCACAAAGTAAAATTTGAACATGATTTTGTTTATGGTTTTTGTATGATGTAAAGGCTGGCAGTTTGCTGGCTCCATATGCACAACAGTCCATGAATGCCTATAGTCCATGAATGCCATAGGCCAAAGTGAACCTGAGGCCAGAAAGTTAAATGAAACCAAAACAATATTTTAATTAAGGGTTATGGTGTGTCCAAGTCATCTGAAAACTTCTCACAGGCCTTTTTTGACCTCGTAGCATCTGGCATCAAATTGTTTGTTCAAACTGTAATGTGTATCCTCGTCAGTAGTGTTATTATAATCTCACTTTGTCCGCTTGATAGCTGTTCAAAGTTGAGTGTGTCTTAGTTTGACCACAACGCTAGTCTCCTGGGAGATTCCTAGGGTCACGAAGATGGTGTGTGCATGCCTGTCACTGATTTTTTTTCTTCCTATTATTTAGTTTGGAGTGTGGAAAGACTACCAAAATCAAGCTGGTTGCAAAAAGAGGTTATAATTCACCTTAAATCTTCAGAGGCTTGTGTTAGGCTTCTGGCCAAAGCCTCAACATCCTTAAGGAGACCACTATCTCGAGCCTCAGCTAGCAAAGGTTGAACATCTTCAGCCATTTCCTGGATCTGAGACATCAATACATCAGAACCAAAATTTGCATGAGTATCCATTAATGTTTTAGCAGAAATATGGAATAAATTTTATTGCACTGCCTAGCAGATGTACAGAATTAAGAAAAACAGTCAAATTCAAGTGGTGTAACAGCTCTTCAAATTGAACTAACCACTAATAAAAATGTCAACTTATCAACATTTGTAATGCAATTGCGTTATGTTAATAAAACACTGCTATAATATATTTTCATTGAGAAAACGCAAATTATATTGTTTTCCTTTGAAGCTCTCTGCAAAATGTTGCATGCCATAAACTAATGCACTTAAGGTAATTACTGATCAACAAGAACTACTGATACATTGAACTTAAACATGACAAAAATGAATAATTGTTTTTCCTATACACTAGATTAAATCAAAAACACAATTTACAAATGAGAAGAAGGTCTGAACAACTAATCAATGTATAATTTCTCAAGGATTTGCTAATATAATGCAAAAATCTCTAAATCATTCTAGATAAGTAGCATTTGATTCAAAGTCTGTACTCTTACATTAAAACTGGATGAGCCTTAACATATTTATTCAATTATATTGGCTCTCAACAATATATTTGCTCAAACGCCTCAACCAAATTGAATTAACAATAATTCTACTCGTCAGCAGGTTACCATTAATTTGTTTATCAATAAAGATATTATTCTAGAGTAACCTTGATATTCAAAAAAGCAAAAATGTTGATCACATCAACAATGTGGTTACAACAAGCTATTATCAATCAAATGCAAAAAGAAAACATACAAAGGGCAGACCGTACCTTTATGAGCAGTGGCTTTGCATCTTCAATGACGGCAGCAACACGCTCAGCTAATGAAAAACTATTAGCAACACCAATGCTCTCCACTTCACGTCCCATTCGGGTGAATATGCCAACCAATTCATCTAAACTTACCCCTTGATGTCCCTTTATCTTTTGCCTATCACATACAATTAGACCTTCTTTAAAACATTCAGCATCAAGAGGACCTAGAGCAGGTGATGGAATTGGATCTCTAGGTGTAATATCAATCATTGTTTCCATAAGAAGACCGGACTGGTTCACCTCAATCAGTGAATTTTTAGGTATGATTATTTTATCATCTTCAACCTAGAAAATACAAAGGAAGAAATTTGAGGAGCAAAAGCCATATAAATCAGAAGAACTTAGTGTTATTACAGAACATAGACAAAAACAAAATTTCAATTGACACACCTCAACAACCGCTTCAATACTTCTTAAGGAAGGATTAACTTTGATGACATTGCCAACAGTTACCCCTCTAATCCTAACTGGGGTTCCTGTGCAAATACCACAAGCTTGGGCAAACTCAATTACAGCCACATACTTCCTGAATTTAGAACGTAACTGAAACCCTCTCAACCAAGCCAAACTAAGTGTAAGAAGGATAGCACCTGACACAAGAAACAACCCCACGCCACCTTCCCAAACACTCTTCCTTCCAAACCCAAAATCACTCAATGGCTTTAATGTTTGCCTCCAAATACTTTGAGGAGCCTCTAAAACAACTGCAAGTGGATTCTTTTTCTCTGAAGAGGAAGGAGAAGATGCCTGGCTATGTCCTGCATCTGCTGACGTCGCTCTCACATGGAGCTGCTTTTTCTGTCTTGATGGAAGATAAGGCATAAACTTTGAAGAAACATGGGGGGCAACAACCAGTGAAGACGATAACACAGCAGGGCATGAAACCTGAACTAATGAATTTCCAACCATTTTTTTACACCACCACTACAACAAAACCAAAGTCTCTCTCTTTACAGACTTGCCTTTATCAAAAATTCAAGAGGAAGTAACAATTAGGTTTCAAAAGAACCCTCAACAATTGAAATATCCATGGATCCCAATACAAAACCCTAAAAGTACCTACAAATGATCATCATAAAATAAGCAATGAAAGTAGATAATATAAAAAACAATTGGTTTTTAGAAAATATAATCTCACAACAACAGAATCCAAATCGCAAAACAAAGTCTAGAACTCAAATTAAACTTCAATCTTCCATCTCCGTTTTCCCACATTTTCTCAGCAACCAAACACAAGATTAAATTAAACTAAACCCAAGTATTGACTACACTCCAATAATAAAATTCTGAATCAAAACTCAAACTTACAAGACTTACCTACCTCATCGAAACCAGCAATTTTGACTTGCCCAACTAAAAAGGAAAATAAAAGAAAATGAGAATAGAAAAAATTTCAAAGGTGAGTAATAAGAAATGAAGAACAATAAAAAACGAAACATGAAATCAGTTTCTCACTAGATTTTGGGAATTGATTCTAAAGAAACATGAAATAGAGAATTGAATTGTGATGAAGTTTTTGAGAGATTTGTGAAAGAAAGGTTACTGACTGTGACAAAATCCACTGTAGTCTATGGACAGAAATAAATAAATAATAACTAATAATAATTAAATAAAAACAGAAGTTGCCTATTCGATGACTTCTGTTAGAAACACGTGTTTTTTAAAATTGGAGCTTTTCAGCTTATCGTGAATAAGTAATTTTTAAATTATAATCAGATTAAAAATAAGCAGTTAAGCATTTCTGTAAACTAGTTAATAATCAGCTGATAATCAGTTTATAATCAGTTAAATGTTTCTGTAAAATTAGCTTATAATCAGTTTTTAATCGCAGAAACTGTCAAAATGACCAAACTATCCCTGAATTTATTTATTGTATAAAAATAATTTTTTAAATGTTAATTCAAAATTTATTTTACAATAATAATAATAATAATAATAATTTATTTAATAATAATAATAATAATAATAATATTGGTGTTATCAATAAATTATATAAATAAAAAACTAAAGTGTATAGGTGGGCAAATTTGAAATATTGAAGATTAGGTAAGGATAGTATGGTCTTTTACTTGGTCAAAACTGCTTAAAAATAAGTGCTTAAAAAAATAGCAAAACCCAACTTTTAAAAAACTGATTAAAATCAGATTATAATCTACTATTTAAGTTTTCAGAAACACTTAAATAAACAACTTATAATCTAAAAACTGCTTATAATCAGTTTTGACCAGCGTTTAAATTTTGAGAAACACCCTCTAAATATAATATATACATCTTTAGAATTAATTTTTATTTGAAAATTTAGTTTTTAGAAAGCGAAACATATATCTAATCCTTCGAACATGCAGTCATTAGTCAATTTATTTATTGATCTTTTAATTTAAATATATAATTATTTAAATTTATATTTTTTAATTTATAAATATAAATTCAATAAATTATATTAAGTCACATTAATAATATATTTATTTAATATAAAATATATAAATATAGAAGATACAATTATTAGTATTCATCAATTTAAGTATTTAATAATAAAAAAATAAATATTAAGAATAAAGTGATTAAAATGAAAGTTTAAAAAGTAAAATGATTAAATTTTATAAGTTTAGAAGACTATTTATATATTTGATTTTTTTAAAAAAAATTAATAGTATATTTGATAAATTATTAAAAAAAATAATTACTGAAAATATATTTTACAGATGTATATTACTGAGATTATATTTTATTAAAAAATATTATATTACCGTGTTTAAAATATATAATAAAATATTAAAAAAATAAATTAAAAAAATATCACCTTATTAGTTGAACTCAATTTTACAAAAAAAATTTAATACTAACTAAATTATTTTATAAAATTTCTTTCTTATTTTATCAGTAAAGATATAATTATTTTTTAATATGTAAATTTTTTGATTTTTTTTAATAAAATATTTTTTTAATTTATTTTAAATAAAATATTTTATAAACTGATTAATAAAATTTAGTAACTTAATATTTATTTTATTTAAATTATTTATAAATAAATATAATATTATTGATAAAATAAAATTATGTAATTAATTTTTTTAAAATTTTTATATAATTAAACGCAATATAAACAAATTGTTATTTAATTTTTGATATTTGACTTAAATTTGTTAGACAACAAAATCTACTGATTCAAATTGTCAGATATGTTACCTTCAAAAAAAAAATTGTCAGATATGCATTTAATATTTCATGTAGTAAATAATTATACAAATTAATTTAATTTTATTTTAAGGAAAAAAAAAAAGAGGGCAGGGTCATCTCCAGTTACTGTTTACTGTTTACGGACTCCCACATGTGGAATATGAAAAGATAATTTAGATATTTTACAATAAAACATCCCTTTTTAATTATTGAAACAAATTTTCATTGAATATTTTTATAATAAAATTTACATAAAAAGTAAAAACTAGTTTTATAATGAATAAAACTTAATTATATCTTAATGTGTTTCGTAAAGTCAATGCAAAGATTATGCCCAATTTTCAAAATTAAATAATAATTTATTTTTAAGCAATTATATGACAAATTATTTTTAAAAAGTTAATTAATATATTTAATTAAAAATTTTATATAAAAATATTAAATCTGAAAAAATAAATAATTATTACTCGTATTCAATAATTTTATTGATATTTTATTTTTATCTCTTTATTGTTTATTTATATATATATATTTAAAAATTTGAATTGATTCATGAAGTAAGTGTAACAAAACAAAATTATATATAAATTATACAGTAAGAATAATCATTGTTTTTAATAATTCTGTCATTTGATTAAAAAAGAAACTCTCATATTGTTATTCATGTTGAGAAGATTATTAATAATGAAATTATATTTTAAGAAAAATTTGTTAACTAATTTAAAAATATTTTATGCAAGCAGCACTACAAAAATTCGATCTCTGCCGATTAAACGGAAAAGAAAGAACTGAATGAGCAAAAGGACCCTTGCTTGAAAAAAAAAAAAGAAAAAAAAAAAGCAAAGGACCCCACCACTCTTTTTTCTTTGACAGATATATGAACCCCACCGGTTGATGATCAGGATTAGAATATTTTATGCAACCTTAAATTACTATAACAACATACCCCACCACCATTTCGTTTTTTATTTTTCTCAACTTCTATTTAATGATTCATTTACTTTCTTAGTTTTTCCATCTAATCAACTATGATTTTCTCTGTTTTTTTTTTTGGCAATATAGTAACTCCTTTTGACCTTGAGAGCAAAGGTAGATTGATTAAGATGATTTCATTTAAATATATATATATTTTTTAAAATCAAAAGAGGAGCTTTATTAAGAAGAATTAGAAATGACAATGTAATGTAGGAAAGACTCTTATTGTTGGAGACTAACGTAAGAAATCAATGCCCAAAGCTAACTGATGAATCATCGAATTCACTTGATTTCGAATCTGGGACAAAGAGATATCTTGTCTACGACAAAGAAAAACCTTGTAATCCTCAAGAATAGCACCCAAAGTTGGAAGGTTGAGTAGAGAAGACTTAATACCATAGAACATCTCCTGTTAATCTAAGAAAATATGGCATGGACCATTAAAATACTCTCACAATCATTTCAAAGAATTTCGCACTGCAATTGCCTTAGATAAAGCAAGAGAGGCACAATCGATTTGATGACCTGATAAAGTAGCCAATAACCTCCCCTCACCATTAGTAACTACCGCACCAAAACCAAACTAATTCAAAGCTTGAAAGACAGCTCCATCCACAACCTATCTAGCTTCTAGATTGAGGAATGGCCATCTAAACTCCTAAAGAATACTGAAGAGGAAAAGCGATCCCATAGAGAGATAGAAGTTTATTTCCATGATCTTAAATAATTAATTGCTTGCTAAACTATTAAAGAGGCAGTCTAAGGTTATCATTTCCATAAGAAACAATTCCAAGCCATCCAACACAGCCATCCAACTGCAACAAATTCAGCCAACCTCTCCTTAAATAAAGAAGCAGCACCATTAATATGTAACACCCTTATACTCTATATATGTATGATACATACATCCAATATATGTAAAATATACATATACGGTATAAAAATATCACAATCCGGTTTAATATAAATTTTTTACTTTTTCAATTTAAAATCTTAAATACTTTAATATATATATATATATTAAAAACACATATAAACCCACATCTCAAACTTTATCTAAAACATTTTTTTAATTTACAATATATACATAAAAAACATAGTGTAATATAGATAATCTCAAAATGTAATATAAAATATATATATACTGGATGTGTCTCTGATCTTGATGCCGACTATTAACTCTACAGCAAAAATTACAAATCTAGACCTGACCTGGTCAAGAAGAACTCTCCGGCTCTACTAAATCTCTTCGGTCATCTGCGCAATGAATTACAACCACGCTAAGCCAAAAGCTTAGCGATACAAATTTTGATAATAATAAAACTATGAAACAATGTCAATGCACAATGCTTATGTATATCATGTGACCATGTGACATACCATTTCATTTTAAACATACTTTTCAATCATTTTACAATTCACATAACAACAAACACAAGCATGGACCCAAATAATCAATATGTTATTTAAATTCCAGAATTACTATTTTGGTCCAAGTTAACACTATGTGTCTAGCTCCAAAGGCAAATCAAGTAATTGCACAAAAGCTAGCCATGAAGGCATGTCATAATAATTGCTCAAAAGTTAGCCCCGAAGACAAATCAAATAATTGCTTAAAAGCTAGCCCTAGTGGCAAATAATGAGGATAACCTCATAGGCATATCGCCAAATATAGAACTCTGAAAATTAAAGAACATACTAGGCGCACAATTATTTTATATTTTTCATCATCAATTTCTTTCTCATTTTTCCATAATCAAGTTAGGCACATTGCTTCATTTCTCATTTTTCTTATTTATATCAATATCATTTCATTTCAATTCATCATATTTCATCATATCTCAATATATCATTATAATATATCATATTTTATGCAATCTAGCCATTACCAATAGCTTTTCACAATGTCTTTAGTGCATACACAACAAACTACGTTATCCAAATACTTTGAGTCATTTTCACATATTGCACATATTTCACTTTTTATTCAATTTAGTCATTATCCATGGCTTTTCACAATGTATATAATGCATTCATAACAAATCACATCATATAGCACAATATTCATGCATATTCAATATATCAAGTAAATTAACCTTTGGAACATTTAACTTATAAAATTTTGACTTTTGTTGACTCTGTATATGTTATGTATATTTCGAATATATATCACATATACATTTCACTTTTTTACTTAAAATCCCTTCATTTTTATTTAAAATTATTTATTTAATTTATCCAATTTAATTTTAATTTATTTTATTTAATTTTTAAAATTTTGGACGTTACATGACATCCACTGATTGAAATCATCAAGCTATAGAAAATAATTCGGACCCCATTTACTCTAGCAATCTTCAACAAAAGGACATCTATAGAAAACAAGAAATCTATCCTCCCAAAGACCGCACCTTGCATTGCTAAGATCAACAAACAAAGGGTGAGAATTAAGGTGTGCTTTAGAAGGAAGAAAGTCATAAGCTAAACGCCACCAAAATTTTTAATTTTTGGCGATACATGAAGGCGCCAAAGTTTTGCCTAAAAAGAGACAGAAAAATGTGAATGGCTTATGTAAAAACCTTGTACTGTCACTTTATATGCACTCTTCACAAAATAATGGCCATCTTTTGAGAAGTGCTATAACAAAAAATCTCTATTACAAAATGACATAGAGGAATTCAAAGAAAAACCCATACCTCATCAATTGATAGACAAGACCATAAAATATCAACATTCCAACTACAATAGCCTTCATTGGTCAAATCTGAAACTAGCAAATCATTTGCATCAGAATCTAACAGACTCGTGGCATAGAAATGACCGTCCCAAGGAAGCTAAGGTTCCTAAAAAACTCTTATAAAACTACCATCACCTACACTTCTCCTCACTCTAGATTTTAGCAAATTTTGGATAGCAAGAATACTTCTCCAAGTATATTTCAGATTGTGGCCCAATCCAAAGTTTAAAAAATTTCCAGACGAAAAGTATTTAGCTTTGAGAACCATAGCAAATAAATAGTTAGGGTTTGAAAGCAGCCTTCAAGATTGCTTACCCAACATGGCCAAGTTAAAAGTGACGCAGGCTATGAAAACCCATACCACCAGCCTTTTAGCTTTTCCTATGAAAGTTAATAAATGGAACGAGGGCCCTCTATCTTCAATCCCCATGAAAAGGAATTTATTATGCGTTGCAATTCATTACATAATGAGAGAGGGATAAGAAAGCATATCATACACTATGATGGCATTACCAAGGTAATAGATTTCAACAGAACCTCTTTTTTCGCTCTTGACAAAAAAATTACATTCCAACTCCGAATCCGAGATAATAGCCTATCCTTTAATAAAGAAAAAAAATTTTGTTTGCTTTTTCCAACAAGTGAAGGTAGACCAAGATAGCATCTATGGTTAACATTAAAAAAAAAAACACCTAATATGACAGAGATATTATGTTGAAGTTTATGGGGTACATTTGGGCTAATTTTTTTTTTTAACTTCTTTAGATTAATTGCTTGTTCTAAAGCATTCTTATAGGTGTACAAAAGTTATTTAACAATTCCACATTACAACATAGTAATTTCAAAAAAATAAGAAAGAATTATTAACAAAAAGCAAATGAGAGATGCTTGGACTAACTCTAACAATCCAACAGCCAAGGATATCCCTTGAAGTATGGGCATGTCAAAAAAGAGCAGAAAAACCTTTTGCACAAAGAATAAATAAGTAAGATGATAATGGATCTCTATGTCTTAAACATCGCCCAAGAATCATAGGACCAACTTCAGAATCATTAAAAGAAAATAAATTTTAAGTAAATGAATTTTTAAGTTTAAATTACGTAATGTAATTGAATTTTAGATTTTTATATAAAAAATAAATTTATTATTAAATTATTTTTATTTAATGAAATAATATTAGTGTAATAAATTTCAATCCAAAGGTAAGACAACTAAAACATATAATTAATTTTTAATTTATTAAAATATAATTAAAATAAATAAAGAAACAAGTAAAAAAATAAATGAGAGATATAAAAGGAAAGTAAATAAAAGAAGAGAGAGAGAAAGAAAAAAAAATAAAGAGAAAAGAGAAGGAGAGAAAGAGATGAAAAATTGTGAGGAGGTATATGAGGAAAATACAAATAAAATGGTATTTTTTGGAATATTTATAAAAATAAATATATTTATATTTTTAAAAATTTTTATAGTAAATTTGTAAAAATATCTCACTCATACTAAAATAAGAGTTTTTTTTTAAAAAAAATCATATTCTCTCACTATGATTAATATTTTACTTTAATATTTATCTTTTATTTTAAATTTCACTATTAAATAATAATATTCTAATAAAATAATAAAAATTAATATTTTAAATTATATTTTTAGCATATAAAATTTATTAATTTTTATAAAAAAAAAATTTTAAATTTGATTACAAAAAATAAATAACACTCATAAAAAAATAATAAAAATATAAAAATATATTAATAAAAATTATTACATTTATTTTTAAATAAATTTTATATATTATACACTTAAAAAATAAAGATAAAAAATATTAATTTCTTTATGTAGATGTTGTGCAGATGTTTAGTAAATATTTTGTGTATGTTTAGTAATGTTATAACTGTTTAATCGATATTATGTGTATGTTATGTAATTATTATGTGTGAATATTATAAAAATAAAAGATTAAAAATAAAATTTAAAATATTTTATAGACATTTAGTAGATATTTAGTAGAAATTTGATAGATATTTAGTAGATGTTTGGTAGATATAATAGATATTATTTGTTTCATTTTGTGTATAGTTTATATGTATTGTGTATATATTTATTTTTTATGTGTATATTTAGAATATGATATTAAAAAATTATTTCTAGATAAAACAACATAAATAAAAATCAAAAATAAAAATAATTAAATAAAACACTGTTTAAAAAATTAAAAATAAAAAATATGCCATGTGTGTCATTGTTTGAAAATAAAAAATTTTGTAATGTAAAAATAAAAAGAGGAACATAGATTGTGCATTTGCCCTGTTTTTTTCTTTTTTTAGACAATTAAATTTGGACTATATACTATAGCGACAAATTAAAATTAGTTTTAAAAGTTTTTTAGATAAATTAATACTTTTTTTTTTAAATTCAAGCCAAATTAAAATATTTTCTTTCAAATTCAGGTCTAATTAAAATTTATTTGATAAAATCGTTAAATCAAGTATATGGTAGGATCTGGTTTGAACTTTAATTAAATATTAAGATTCAATTTAAATTTCAATTGAATATTAGAGTTCAAATTGAACTTAAAAAATATTTATAATTTAGTAATACTAATATAATATTTTTTAAAAAATTATTTATTAATACATAATTTTTAATAAATAATATTTTAATATTAATAATTTATAATATTAATAAATAATATTTATAATATTATAATTTATGATAATTTTAGTAATTTATAATTTTAACAAATAAATAGTAATTTAATAATTTATAATATTAAAAAATTATTAATATTTATAATATTCATAAATACATTTTATAATACTATTAATATTATAAACTAATGATGAACATCGTCTGTGAGGTTGTTAGATTGGTGTAGGTTGCATGATTAAACTTCCATAAATTGCGATAAAGGAGTTGATAGTTGCTGGTAGATAACTGAGTGTGATAATAAAATTTTAGATTACCAACTATTATGACATTATCAATTAGTGATGATGGTGATTGGATTTAGAGTGATCTATGCACAAAAAAAAGTTTAAAATAAATTTTTTTTTGTTTATATAATTTTTAATTTTTTTGTAATTTTTATATTTTTATATCAATTCATAATATTAATGATATTATAAAAGAATATTTGTTAATATTATAAATTATTAATAATAAAAATTTATTGCCCCTTATATGAAGATAATTTTTTAATATTATAAGTTGCTAAATTATTAATTATTTGCTAAAATTATAAATTATTAAAATTATGTTAAATTATAATAATATAAAATTTATTTATTAATATTAAAATATTATTTATTAAAAATTTATGTATTAATAAATAATTTTAAAAATATTATATTAAATATTAATAAATTATAAATATTTTTTAAATTTAATTTGGACTCTGATATTTAATTCAAAAATCAAATTGAATCTTCGTATTTAACCGAAGTTCAAATTAGATCCTGTGTAACACCCCGATACTCCATATAAGTACCATATACATATCTAATATATATATATAGTAAGTATATAAAGTATAGAGATGTCACTAATCAAGACCGTTAAACATTTTTACCTTTACTAAAATATATTGTTATAAATTTAGATAAAATCCTTTAAAAATAAAAATATGATTCACTTGTACATGAATGCATCACATTCTAGTTGGTCTCGAACTACACTTGCACTTTTTCTGACATAATGGTTAAACTTCAGATCCATCATCTAATCACCTGCGCAATTAATGTAACTACGCTAAGCTCGAAAACTTAGAAGTACAAATAAATATTGAAATATAATATATAAAAGAATCATACCTCATATTTTTAGCATCATGTTATATTGTTCACTAAACCTGTTTTCCCTTTTACAATGCATTCTTCATGTATTCCCACTAAACTCATGAATTATAAACATATTTACATAGAACATTACAATTAACCATAATTCAATAACTTATTAGAACATTCATGAATTGATACTTACCATTTCTACCTCATATACATATTCCATGTCATTTTATACTTTTAGAATTACATATTTCAACCTAGCTTCTCAAACCATATCTATTTTCAATAATTCATTTATATAAGATTATCATGTCATACTTTTTAACATTACACTTCATTACATCATTCAATTAAGTCATTATCCAAAATTCACCAATCACAATCCATCACTAACACTCACAATCAATATATCAATACACACATTATATATCATACTTCATAACATTATTTTATTCACAATTCAACAATCATAAATCACATTGATAACAAAGACAGACTCAGGCCCAAAAGACACTAATATGTCATTCAAAGTTCAGAGTTACTGCTTTGGTCCATAATCATAATCATCAAGCCCGTAGGCGATACACATATATATCTCTATCCATGGATAGTGTAACAGACCCAGTCTCTTGGACCATCAACTCAATAAACTTGAGGAGATCCTCAACCCGGCAAGACTGTTACCTGTAACAGACCCAGTCTCTTGGACCATCAACCCGACTGTATCGAGGAGATCCTCAACCCGGCAAGACTGTTACTTTTCATATATTTCATATCCATAATTCACATAATGCAACAGACCCAGTCTCTTGGACCTCAATTCAGCTCAAATTGAAGAGATCCTCAACCCGGCAAGACTGTTACTATAATTCATAGGCATGCCGCCAAATGCAGAACTCTGAAACTTGAATCAACATATTAGACACAAAATCATTCCATTTATAACTTTATACATTTCTTTCTCATCATTATAGCCAACAATCATGGCTTCATATTTCATAATCATAATAGGCAACCATGCCTCAATCATCTCATCAAGAGAGTATATTTCATTAATTACATTAAACATTATCATTTAGGCAACCATGTCTCAATTGTAATTCATTTCCATCATCATAGCCAACAATCATGACTTCATATCTCATCACTCACAATTCACATTTCATCTTTCATCACAACATCACATCTTTCATATTTCATAGCACATACATTTCATATTTCATCATTGATATATATATATACATAACCATTCATCACTCAAGTACATATATAATCAATTGCATTATCATACCTTTTGAATACCCATCCTATCATTCACATCATACTAATCATATCTTCACATCTTTCATAACACATACATATTGAATGCTTTCACATTTCATATATTTCATTATATCATCATATCTTTTACATTTCATATTCCCTCATTGATATATTTATAGCAATTTACATTATTCATATGCATCAACAATATAATAGATTACTTAATACATTTATAACCAAATGTGTTAAGATTCAAGAGCATATAATTATATGAAACCAAATAGGGTTTGTACTTACCTCATGAGCAACTCACATCAATCCATATACTTCCTCTTCCTAAATATTCTTTACCATTTAAATTAAAGCAATCCAACCTCTTCATAACCTAATTCAAAGGAATAATACACATTTATTTACAAATACTCATAAATTCCAATACAATGATTCACCTATTGGTCCCATACAAGGCTCTTAGATCACAATTCACAAGCCAAATCCAACATTTAGGTCTCCACGGTCGTGGCTTCCCAATCCCTACGACCGTGGGATCTAACACGGTTCTGTCCACTTTTCATTACAACCCCCACGGTCGTGGCCCTCATTTGCCACGGCCGTGGCATCCAATCCGGGACTGTTTTCTGAGACAAACTCAAATATTTGCATTTTAAACCAATCCATTTGAATACAAACATAATCAAACTCTTCCTTTCTTCTAAAAATTGAGTTAAAGTTCAAATCTAACATAGAAAGACTATTTTGCACTCATCCATCTACTTAATCCATACTTACAATTTTCACTATCATCACACCTTAATCATATCAAATATCAATTCAATCAATAGAAATCAACACAAAGAAAGGGTACTTACTTGGATTCTTTGCCCAAATCTTCAATATCCACTTGCAAATCTCTTGATATCCTTTAATCTTTGGTGTAAATAGAAGCAAAATCACCTTTCTCTCTCTAGCTTCACTCTCTCTCTCTCTCTCTCTCTCTCTCTCTCACGAAGAAGAAGAAGCAGAAGAAGAAAGAAAGAATTTCTTCTTTCTTTCGTTCTTATCATATATATATAATAATAATAATAATAATAATAATAATAATAATAATAATAATAATAATAATAATAATAATATATAATAAAATCTCCACCACACACAATTCCTTTTGACTTTCTTCTTCTTTTTCTTTTTGTCCTTATTATCATTATTATTATAATTAATTAATTATATATATAACTCACTTTTTCTACACCAATTTATATCCCATGTATATGTGATGTATATGTATATGTCTTTTATATTGTAGTTATATTTCCCATATATACATATACATTAAATCCAAATACAACAATAACTCCAAAACTTTTAGGGTATACCTTGGGATATTACATCCTGACACTAATTCAATTTAACAATTCTATTAAATAAGTTTCAATTTTATGAATTTGAAAGAAAATGTTCTAGTTTGACATGAATTTGAAATTAAAAATTATAATTTGTCTAAAAACAATTTAAGAGCTAATTTTAACTTTTTTTATTTATTTATTATAGTATAGGATCTAAATTGGACTATTGTCAATTTTTTTTATTATATTTATAATTTTTTTAGCTTTGTAGAATTTCTTTTAAAATTCCATCTATTTTAATAGAGTTTGATATAATAATATATTTATTTTCTTGGAAATGAAAATTAATTTTTTAATATTTCAAATATAAAAGTTTTAAAAATATAAAATTTATTTGTAAACACATGTTAATAGGTATTAAAATAATAGGTTAAGAAAAGATTATGCAATCATCCATAATTTTTTATCTTTGTAATTTATTATTTAATTTTAAGACTTTTAAGGATTTAATGGTATTTAATTGATATAGAATATTTCACAGATAATATTGAAACCCTAGTTAATTTAAGTTTTTTTTTATAAAGAAATTACAAGGTATACTATATTTTAAGTTATATTTTCATTTTTACTATTAGTTTTTTTTTTCAGTTTTTAACTTTTATCTTTTCCAAGTACAATCTTTTTTATATTTTATTTTTTTAAATATACATTTTTTTTACATTATGGTATTCTTCTCTGTCTTTCCTTTCTCTCTTGTTTTCAATACCCCTTCTTTGTTACAATTTTTTTCATATCACTTTTCCATTTTCATTTTCCATTTTGTCTTTGTAGTCTAGTGGCTTTGTTGTTTTAATTTCATGTTTTGTATTTTCAATTCCATTTTCATTTGTGGGTTAATTGTTGTTGTTTGTTCTTCATTTTTATTTGTTAGCTGTTATTAGTTTCTTTTTCAACTGATTGTCTCCAAGTTTTCATTTTCTTTTCTATTTTCCTTTTTTTAGTGGGTTGTGTGGTTTTATTATTTTGTTTTTGTTTTTAAATGGTTAAGAGTACTTTTATGTTATTTTGCAATGGCTAAAAGTTAAATCTATAGAAATATCTTAATATAATAAAATTGAAATAAGAAATAGGAATAAAAGAGATTTAAAATTAATTAGATAAATTTACTTTACTGTTTCACAGAACTAAAAGTAGGGTTAGAAGTAATTTAAAAAAGTAGGTGTACTAAAGTTTTGATGAGAGTGCCTTATAGCATTAAAACCCTAAGTGGCATAATTGTAATTTTTTGATTTCTAGAATTTTCTTTCATCTTCTTCCCATCTAATAGCTACACAAATTCATCCACTATCACCATCTTTCTCATCTTCTTTCTTCTTCCACCACCACAAAAGAAACTACCAAGATCTCTACATATGACTCAAATTTTTCATAGAAATTTACTAGTTTGCGAGAGAATCACTAAGATTGCCATCATCTAATCAAGGAAAAAGTGCTTTAAAGAAGGTTTTGTGGTTGTTTGATCATAAGTTGCTTTTCTTTTAATTTCTCTTAAATTTTCATGTGTTATGTGAATTGATTTTATTATTTTAAGTGAAATCTTTGTGATGAAACTTGTTAATTGAATTTGTAGAGAGAGAAAGTTGAAACATATAACTAGGTGAAGAGACTAATTTAGGGATATGGAATTTTAGGGTTTAAATTTGAATATGAGATTAGTTCTTGAAGAAATTAGTTTTGAATTCTTGATTGATTATGGAAAAGTATATTTATAAAAATTTAAGGTTTTGGAAATGAAAAATTCCTCAAAAAGTTAGGTATAATTAAGCATGAGCCTATGGAAAACTATACATGGGCGTGTGAACTAAAAAATCTTTAAAATCTTGAAATTAGTAGAATTGACAGAAATTGAAAAATACATACGGGTGTGTGGACTAATCCCACACGGCTGTGTGGATTTTTAGCAGCTGTTTTAGCACTTCCAGTAAGCATTTTGTATACACGGGCATGTGAGTTCCTTAGGCACACCCGTGTACATTATTTTCCACTTGTTTCCTTCATTTTTAACCCTAAAACATTTCATTTAGTTTCCTTAACATAATTTCTTTATCAATTAATTATTATGACATGAATTCCATACTAAAATGGGCAAGATCATCAATTTGGGAAATTAGGGTTTGAGAAGAACTTAGAATTAAAAAGAAAATGATTGTGCAACATATATGACAATGTGTACCATAACTAGATAAAGAAAGGTATATTTTTAAAAAGTAATGTTTTAGAAACATGGACATAATGGAAAGATTGATTGTAACAAGAGAAATAAATTAAATGCCCAAGTGTACTGGTGTCGAATCTAATATCGGATTGAATGACTAGCCAGAGGGTGGACGTCCATAGTGAAAGTGGGCACTCTGTGCCAATAGTGGACACTTTCGTGTCATCAATGATAGTGGGCATTCATGCCATCAGTGGATACTTTGCATAACCAGTGGGCCTTTGGCTATAATCTATAACAGTAGGCATTTGCTTACCACAAATGGCCCATTATTAGAGTTTAAGATTTTAAAATCAGTATATGAGGGAAAAACAAGTGAAATCTACTGTAGTAAATAATGTATAGTGAAATTAATTATGAGCATTGTTTGGAAAAGTGTATGTGAAGTGACGTTACAATATGGCCAGAAGTGTTCTTATGCCCTTTTGATTTGAGCTAAGTCTTAAATCTTATTTCTATTATTATAAATAGTTAGAGTTTCATTGATATATATCTGCTTGTAATCAAAGTTCAAAATTTATTTCTATTTATTATTTCAATTATCTTTTTTGTATTGTAAATTGGCTAATTATGATTTTACAAGCACCACTCAGCATTGCTTACCGTGTTATTGATTCTTGATGCACAGGTCAGAAGATCAGGATAAACCCAGTTGAGTGAGATATAGAACTCAAGATCAACTGTATTTCAGAAGGTGGTTATTCTAAAGAGTCTTTTTATATTATGTATTTACTCTTGTTCACATAGCAATAATGGATTTATAATGATAGTTGTATATTTCAACTGACCTTAAGTTTAGCATACTTTATAAGAATGGTTGGGTGTAAATTATATTGATTATATAAATAGACATATAATGTTAACAGGTTGATAAATGTATATTTATTTAAATTATGTAATAAATAATCATGAGCGTGTTATTTAGATTAAAGTTGTGATTGGAATGTGAAAAATATTAGAAGTACATTCTCCTGTAGGTTGTGTTTTTAGTTGCAAAAGATTTTAGTAGTATCAAATTTTAGGAGAAACTCTGTCGAATTTTTATTGACATCAGAACTAGTAGCTATTGATGATTGAATAAAAAATGTTTAAGTAACGTGTGACATTCCTTGATGTCTCTTAATAGAATTTTCTAGGGGTGTTTGTGAGCGGAGATTTTCGCCCACACTCTCGGTGGAATGGTTCTTGCGACTTTGGCACTGTTTAGGCTTAGGGCCTTAGAGAACACGGGCCTAAGCCAGGAAAAAATAGAGTCGCCACCTGAACGGGCCGAAAAAATACAAATGGGTGGATGACTCGATTCCTAAGGAATCTCCAACCCCCTAATGGGTTCAGAAAGTTGGGTACGTGTGGAGAATGTGAGAAATGGCCCAACACCCCCACAATGCTCCTTTTCAGGTCTTAATATTATAAAATTTTTAAATATAATAATTTTATCCAAACTACATGCAACAATTAAAATAAAGCTTCATTATATTAAAATCAAAGCAATGTTCAAACAAAATAAATAAATGGACACCCATCCGAGGATGAAAATGTGTCCTTACATCATCTAATGTCTAAAACTAAATAGGACACTCACCAAATGGTGAAAATGTGTCCTTTACATTAATCCCAAAATATCAAAATAATTTAAATTATATGAAAATTAATTAATGAGATATCCAATAATTTAAATTATGTAGTTTATTAAATGTGTCCTTTAAATTAATACCAAAATAAACAAATAATAATAATAATAAAGAAACCATCCATCCATGATAAACAAATCAAATATAGAAATTAAATAAATCAATCATCAAAACATATAATAAACTACATAACCAAATCTAAAACTAAATAAAGCAATAAATGTATAAGTTTAGGGTTTACATCTTAAAATAGGGTTTTAAAATTTTAATTACTAAATTAGGGCTTTGGAAAAAAGAAAGTTAAATACACAGACTCATAATACATAAATAAATATTGACCCCTTTGACGAGCTCATATGGCGGTCCCGCTAGCCGGTTAGCGGGTGGGGTTAAGGGGCAGCGCCCCTTGCTGGGTCGGGGGTAGTGCCCCAGAAAATTTTAAAAACTGGCTTTTAGGGTTGTAGGTTTTGGTGTTGAAAATTAAGATTTTAGGGTTTAAGATTTAGAAAAAAGGGTTTTGGAATTTTGAGGAACTAATGTTATTTTGAAAATAATAATGCTACTGTGTGATTTTGGAAAGAAGAATTAATTAGGGTTAAAGTTTTTGATACTTAAAAAAATAAGGCTACTGGAACATTTTTATAATTAAATAATCATGTATTAAAAATATTAATTTAACACATATAAGTAACCATAACTTAAACTTAATAGGTTATAGATTTATTTTGTATGATTAACAAAATAACACCATTAAACTATACTCTATGTAAATTGCTATGAGCTAAAATTAAAAGATATAATCTACTGTAATTAAAATATACATAGAATAGGTTATATTATATATGTTTAGAATTTACCGTCATTTATTGGCTCCACCAATAATTAAACGTTGATGCAAAGTATTTACTTGCACAAAATTTGTTTTTCTTGGTTGGAAGGAAATCAAGACAGTGAGAGTTTGCTACTGTCTTATTTTATGGTGTTTGACGATTTGTGGCCTGCTCCTTATTTGTTTGATGCTTCTGGTCATTCAATCTCTGAATTAATTGCTAAAAAGTTCGAAGAAATAAAAGTCCAAAAGTCCCCAATAATTGTGCCGTCCCAAAATTTTTCTCCTGGCCGAAATAAAATTCTTCCCCCCTTTTTCTTTATGTCTTTTAATATGGTATTTATAGGCAATTAAAATAAAAAACCTAGTATGTTAAGGAAATAAAAATTATTTTGGAAATAAAATTCAAACCGAGTAAAATAAGGTTTTGGCAAAAATCAGCAGCGCGCGCGGGCTGGCTGCTGGGCCTGCGAGGATTGCTTGCGGGCTAGCGAGGGCATGCGAGATTCACTGCTGGTTGGCGAGGAACAAACTTGCTGGCATGTGGAGTGAAATGGCTGGGGATTATTTCACCGCAGGCCAAGCCTGCATCGCCGATTTTGCCATCGTCAATTTTTTAATTTTTTTTATCTTTTATTTTTTATTTTCATTATCAAAAATAAATATTATAAGTAATAAATAAATATTAAATATTAAAATATCACAAAAATTATTTTGGACAGTTTAAAAATATCGGACTGGTTTGGGTAAAAAATTAAGGGTATACAGTTTGCCCCTTGCTTGAATGATCTGAGACTTTCAGTAGAAAAAAGTGAAAAGCAACATGACTTTGAGCAGATTTTGAATAAGTGTGAGCGGAGATTTTTGCCCCCACTCCTGGTGGAATTTCTTGCGACTTCGGCACTGTTTAGGCTCGGGACCTTAGAGAACACGAACCTAAGCCTGGAGAAAATGAAGTCGCCACCCAGACGGGCTGGGAAAAAGAAAGGGGTGGATGACTCAATTCCTAAGGAATCCCCAACCCCCTAATGGGTTCGGAAATTTTGGTACGTGTGGGGAAGATGAAAAATGGCCCAATGCCCCCATAACGCCCAGTTCATTGGAACCAGCCTCCTTTGCAGGTCTTAATATTATAAAATTCTTGAATATAATAATAATATCCATATTACATGCAACAATTAAAATAAAGCATCATTGTATTAAAATCAAAATAAGGTCCAAACAAAGCAAATAAATGGACACCCATCTAAAGATGGAAACATATTCTTACATCATCCATGTCTAAACTAAATAGGACACCCATCGAAAGGTGAAAATATGTCCTTTACATTAGTCCAAAATATAAGAGCAATTTAAATTACATAATACTTAACTAATGAGGTACCCACAAAGTGGAAACATACCTCTTACAATTTTAATACTAAAATAAACAAATGATAATCATAATAATAAAGAAAATATCCATCCATGATAAATTAAATAAATCAAGTATTGAAATTAAATAAATCAACCATCAAAACATATAATAAACTACATAATCAAATCTAAAATTAAATAAAGCAAATAAAGATACAAATTTACGTTTATGTCTCAATTTAGAGTTCTTTAATTAACATTTAGGGTTTTGGAATTTTAGAATTATTATTATTATTATTTAGGCTATTGTAAAGATTTTGAAAAATTGGAATGGATTAGGGTTTTATAAATTTAAGAAAGTAGTAAGGTTTTTTGGTTAATCAAATTAAGGTTTAGGGGTAACATCATGAAATTAGGGTTTTAGAATCTTAAGACATTAGAGTTTATAATTCATGGTTACTGGATTGTGATTTTAGGTTTACTGAATTATGGCTTTAGGGTTTATATTTACTAGATTGGGTTTTAAATTCACTGGATATGGGTTTAGGGTGTTGATGAATTTGTCATAAAGTTTTGATGCTTTAAGAATTTAGGGTTTAGGAAAACTAGGGTTTACTATATTGGGTTTTGAGAAAATTAGGGTTTTTGATATTTTGGAAAACATATTTGATATTAGTATTTAAGAAAACAGTTTATAGTTTTATAAAAATAATTATAATTTTTAGAAACTGTAAAGAAGATTAGGGTTTGGAGATTTAAGAAAACATTTGGAAATTTTGGACAAAAAGTTAGGGTTTAGATGAAAATAGTTCTGGAAAAACAATTTAGGATTTTAAAGTTTTTGGAAACAGAAGAAACAATTTAGGGTTTTTAAGGTTTTTGGAAGAAGAAGAGTAATTTAGGGTTTTTGAAGTTTTAGAAACAGAAGAATGATTTTAGGGTTTTGAAGTTTTGATCACTGACTAAAGCTACTAGATGAATGTACGATTTAATGTAAGACATATTACTAAGTTTAATAATTTAGGTTACTGACTTAATATAAAAAATAAACAATAAAAACATTGTAAATAACATCAAATCAAAGATTTATAATCAAATCTCCGTTCGTTGGTTCCTCCATAATTTGCTTCTGGATTAACAAAGACAAAGACAGTGTTACTATCTTTGATGGGTTGATAATTGCTAATGTCTCTTGCTCCTTAGGGTTTCTGTCCTCTTTTTCTCCCAAGTCAGAAGTCCCACGTTTAGCTCAGTAAAAACAAAATTTTGATCCCTTAATTCTGTGTTTTAATGTGGTATTTATAGGAAAAATTATAAACCTACTTCTAATTGTCTAAGAAAACTAAAACTAATTAGGAAAAGAAACCAAAAACAAATAGAATTTGGTTTTGGAAAAAACTGCGTTAGAAAATTGCACTGGCAAAAAAACTGCTGCGGGAGAAATTGCGAGCGTTGGCTGAGAAAATTGCAGGTGAAAATTGCGAGCTGGTTGGGGCGCGTGCCAATTCGCCTTCGGTGACGAATTTTTTCGTCACCAATTTTTATTTATTTAACTTTACTATTTTTATTTATATTAAAAATTAAAAATTATAAATACTAAAATAAATATTATTTAATTAAAATACCACAAAAATTATTTTGGACTATATAAAAATTATCGGACCAGACTGAGTAAAAAATTAAGGGTCTACAGTTTGCCTCCTGCTTGAACGATCTGATACTACAACAAAAGAGAGTGAAAAGCAATAAGTCTTAATTTTTTTGAGATGGTTTGGGTTTTGGGTTCTGGACCCGGTCGAGTTCTGGACTCGAAAAAGACTTGGGTTCTGGACCCAGGCTGGTTTGGGTTATGGACCCGAGATGGTTTGGGTTCTGGACCTGATTTGAGTTTTGGACTAAAAAAAGGCTTGGATTCTAGACCCGGGATGGTTTGGTTTCTGGGCTCGGTTTGAGTTTTAAACTCGAAAAAGACTTGAATTTTGGACCCGAGCTAAGTTCTGGACTTAAGGGTAATTTTAGATTCTGGACTCAAGCTAAGTTCTGGACTTAAAAGTAATTAGGGTTCTGGACCCAAGCTAAGTTCTGGACTTTAGGGTAATTAGGGTTCTGGACCCGAGCTAAGTTCTGAACTTAAGAGTAATTAGAATTCTGGACCCGAGCTAAGTTCTGGACTTAAGAGGAAATTTAGATTCTGGACCCGAGCTAAGTTAATGGTAATTTGGGTTCTGAACCCGAGCTAAGTTAATGGTAATTTGGGTTATGGACCCGAGCTAAGTTCTGGACTTAAGAGGGAATTTAAGTTCTGGACCTAAGCTCAGTTCTAGACTTAAGGGTAATTTGAGTTTTAGACTCGAGCTAAGTTCTGGACTTAAGAGTAATTAGGGTTCTGGACTCGAGCTAAATTTTGAACTTAAGAGTAATTAGGGTTCTGGACCCGAGCTAAGTTCTGGACTTAAGAATTATTAGGATTCTGGACCTGAGCTAAGTTCTGGACTTAAGAGTAATTAGGGTTCTGGACCCGAGCTAAGTTTTGGGCTTAGGGTTTTGGACCCGAGCTAAGTTTTGGACTTAAGAGTAATTAGGGTTCTGGACCCGAGCTAAGTTTTGAACTTAAGAGGGAATTTAGGTTCTGAAACTAAGCTAAGAGAGATTTAATTGTCTGTAAAAAATAATTGTAATCAGTAGGATACTAAAGGAATTTGCAAAAAATTTAGCTAATTTTTACCATGCACATATCTTCTCCTTGCCCCTACGTGTAAAAATATTTTAAAAGTGCACAAATATTTATATACATGCAAGTATTTGAATGATTGAATTGAATAATTGAGTTTTCTATTTATTTACTGTGTAGTTACTGTTTATCCACTATTCACCACTATTCATTTACTATTTATAAATAGTAACTTACTATTTATCAATAGTAAAATTTACTTTTTCTCTTTTTTTTTCATGAGAATACTGTTTTTTTGATTTTTGTGTTTTTCCTTTGCCATTCCTCTATATAAATGTTGCACTCAGCAGCTGATTTTTTCAATTCATAGCAGCTCATTTCTTCATTTCCTTTATAGCTATACATCTTTTATTTTAGAGAGTTTAGAGAATTTAACATATAGTTGTGAAAAAAATGTATGCTTCAAGATTAGAAACTCGATCTAATGCTGAGTTATTGGAGTTTATTCAGCGGCATGAAGATGGAAATATAAGTCTATTAGCCGCGATGCCGCTTTATCGCAGTTCAAATCAAAAGAGCAAGGTAATTATTCAATTATTTATTTTAACAGCAAATTATTATTATTTTTTGTTTTTATACTATTTTTTGTTTTTTCCTTTTTCTTTTGATTTTTGTGTTTTTATTATTTATTATTTTTTTGTGTGTTTTTTTCTTTTTTTCTTTCTTTGTTTTTTTTTTCTTGTTTTCCTTTTTCTGTTTTTTTCGTTTCGTTTTCTTTTTCTTTATATTTTTTGTTTGTTTTTTTAGGAAAAATTAATTAGATGAATATATTTAAGAATTTAAATAAATAGATAGATTAAAAATAAATTTAGCTTGAAAATTAGTGGTATTAATATGATGATATACTTACCTTGTGTTGATTTATCTGGCTTCGTGTTAGAGTGATCGTTGCGTTATCCGGGGTTGTGGATGTGTTTATAAAGCTCGACAATGGTATGATGTAGCGCCTTCTCGGGTAAGATAGATTATCCGAGATTGTGATTTTAAAAGCTTTATCTTGCAATTACCATCCGAGGAGTATCCGACAGACCAAAGTGTGGTTCAAGCATTGTCAAAACGGTAGATGGGCACGACTCATACTTTTCACCCACCTATAGGAGAAATGACCATTGGCTCGGTCGATTATATAGCTATAACTGGTATACATACATATACATCAAAATCAATGTTTACAAAAATATAGAGTTTATACGTGCTTGGCAGTTTGCCTCTGATCTTGAGGTCCAAAATCGACACTTCACAAGGGATCACAAGCCTAGACTCGACTCGGTCTAGCTGAACTCTCTGGTTCAACTGGATCTACCTTGTCACTTGCGCAATAAATCACAATCGCGCTAAGCCAAAGGCTTAGTGATACAAATCATGATAACAATATGATTCAAATGTAATGCCAATGTCAATCTTGCAAGAATTAGAAATAATATACAAGGATATCATATTTCATAGCATTAAATCTCATTATATTGTTCAATTGTTCCATTATTCATAATTCATATTTAAACAAAGACAAGCATGAGCCCAAAAGAAACTAATATGCCATTCAAATTTCAGAGTTACTGCTTTGGTCTAATAATCACATTTATCAAGCCCGTAGGCGAATCATTATCACAATGAAGATTTTCTTATATGTAACATCCCAACTAGGCTTCAAGGATTAGGCCCAACCAAGCTTCAAGGGGAGCTCAGCATCAACCCAACTTGGCTTCAAGGACCAAGCCCAACCCAGCTTCAAGGGAGTGTTACTTTTAGGCATGCCACCAATAACAAAACTTTAAAAATTGAATAACATATTAGGTACACAATTCTTTATTATTTCATTATCAAATCCATTCTCATTTTCTCATAATCATCAAGGCACAATACCCAAACTATTTTATTTACATCGTTATAGCCATCACCAATGGCTCCACATATCATCACTAGGGTATACATAACAAATTACATTATTCATACATTTTGAATCCTCAACATATATTTCACATAGTTTACATAATGCAAATCATAACACCAGTCTCACACATCAACAATATAATAGATAACTTAACACATTTTTCAACCGATTTGTATTAAGTCCCAAAGTCATGTAAATGGATGCAATCATGTAAGGTTTGTACTTACCTCTAAGAGCAATACACACCAATCTATCAACCTCCTCTTCTAAGAATCCTTCAACACTTGGATTGGTTACCTTTCAAAACCTAATCCAAATGTGATTACACATACTCACTTAGTGATACACATAAGAAAACAAGAACAAGAACTATCTAGGGCAAACTCTACACATTTGACACACTCAACAATCCGGGCGTGTCCCTGATCTTGCCTAAACCCACAACATAGAAGCTTTGACATGCTCAGTGACATGGGCGTGTCACTGCACGTGTCAATTCTCCTCCAACACAGAAGCTATGACACACTCAGTGACATGGGCGTGTCACTGGACGTGTCAATCCTCCAACAACACAGTAGTTGTGACACACTCAGTGACATGGGAATGTCACTGGATGTGTCACCAACCCAGAAAATAGAACCAACGACATGTCCAAAGACATGGCTGTGTTAATGGGCGTGTCAGGCCAAAAACCTGAAATAGACACCAAAAACACCACATCCAACAAACATCTTTCTTTTACCCTTTTCCACTCCAAACAAACTTAACCAAAACCATAATAAACTTACATAACATCAAAACAACTCAATAATAAACATCAAACACAAACACAACCATATTCACAACTCAAGGTCACAACACCCACAACTCTTGTCTCTTTCACCAAACTTAACCCTTTCTCTTCAATCCAACCTTAAAAATCAAAGTTAATAAGACCAAACACTTCAAACATACCAAATCAACCATAAACACATCTACAACAACCATTCACCAAACTCATAATCACAAACTCAAAAGAAAACAAAGAAACAAGTTGGAAACTTACCAAAAGTGAAGAAAATCCTTAAAACTCCAACTTAATCTCTTGAAATCCTTCAATATTGAGTTAGGAATCAACAAAATCTCTTCCTTAATGAATATGATGGTGGTGGCCGGCTATCAAAAGAGAAGAAAGAAGAATATGAAAGTCAACCACACCCTCTTCTCTTTTAACCAAACCTCTTTCCTAAAATCATTCTCCACCAAGCAAATTAATTATTATAATAATATAATAAATAAAATATCATCTTCCACTAATAATGTTTAATATTTAATTAATTCAAATATCCTTTGACCCCATATCAACTTGTTGACTTGTATATGTTGTATATATCTCTATATATACAACATATACACACTCCTTCTTTTCCTTTTCACATAATCCAATATACACTTTAAATCATTTAATTCAATTCCAACAATTAGCATTTCCAAAAATTTTAGGGTATCATTTGGGGTATTACAAAATTTGCAGAAATAAAAAGTCTTTTGTTGGCTTTATGGCGGTTGTCGAGGTACTCTTCTTCCACCAATGTCAATTCCATTCTTTTCTTGTATGATTTTGTTTTTTTTTTATTATTTTAGGCATGGGCATATGAGCACAACCTTGTGTGGGTGCCTGGTATTTTTCGAGAGAGAGTCGGGTATCCGAGATTTAATTTTTGGTTGTTAGATCGTGTAGAAGTTCCCGGCTCTCACCATGTACATACCCAACACTTTGTCTTGAGCTGCTTAACCTGGGGCCAGGTAAAATATAATTAGTATACTTTAAAATTTATATAAAAGTTCACTTACCTAATGTCATTTTGTAGGTGAATTTGTCCTGGTGGAACATAGAAGAGCGGACGAACTGGACTTCCTCCATGAATGTCACACTACCTTTTCAACATACCCGCCGAGTCATTCCCGGCCCTGTGTCTAGTGGCTGGTTTCTCGGAGAGAGAGTATATGAGTGTTTTCTTGGTCCCCAGCAATGGAGAATCCCGATGCATTGCCCGAAGTATACTTTGAATATCACATCAATGCTGGAGAATGCATGGTGGTTGGCTCGGCACGGTTATGATATTGAAACCTTTCTCTATCCATCGGGTGCATCTTATACCCAGTTTATTCAAATAGGGCTTTTGAACTTTGACGTATCTCCTATTGGTGTATAGGAAATTCCTAAAGGAAATGAGGATAGAGATGAAGAGGAATATCATGGAGAGGGAGGAGAGTTTGTTCCACATCTCGAGGCTAGCACTTCTCAGGTAAACTTTTACCATTTTTCCATTGTAATTGCTTCTTTCTTAACTTATATTGACTTTTTTAATGATTGTTGCAGGCTACTGGCTCATTTGATCATGAGTCTAGACTTTCTTTTATTGCTCCTTCATTTACTCATTATAGTCCACCGGATATGCCATCTCATTCACAAGGCATTGATATGAATTACCTGGTAGGTTTTCGTATTTCATGATAATTTATGCTATATGCATGCATGATTATGTATGCTCTTACTCTTTTCCTTTCTGGCTCACAGCGGATTCTTAAAGAACAAAACAAGAAACTTCAAGAAGAGCTAGCCGTTAGTAGTCAACAGGTTTCCCATTTTGAAAAATTGAACCATCAGTCAGAGCAAAATTTTCTAGACTTCTAGTTTTAGGGGATGAGAGATCCTGGTGCTTCTTCATCTAGAGGCCCCCAAGATGATGACCATGAGATCCTTTCGTCTACTTCTAATGAGGACCGTTACAGATCGAAACTCTAAGGTAATAGAGATTCTGGTGCTCCTACTTCGGTCAGACTTGGGACTGGTGATATGCCTCCTCCTCAAACAGGCGATGATTTTTCAAAGCTTTATTTGATGATCTACCACCTCCTTCTTAGTGATGTATGAATATTGTATCAATTGAGGAAATTTTGTTTAATAAGTATAAAAATACTAATGACAATATATAATTTTTATCTTTACTGCAACTCTTTTTTTTTCTTTTTTTTATCATCATTATTGCGCTACAACTTTCCTTTTCACATTCACAGTCACACCAATTAACTAAAACCAAATGTAACATGACAATTAAAGAACTTTCGTCTCCAATTCCTTTTACTCATGCATCTCGGTCTCACGCTTTCCTTATCAATTTTGGAATAGCACAATCCTTCTATATAAATCACTTTTCACGCCATAATTTCATACAGAAACCAAGAGATTTTCTACTTCAACATAAAAACTCCTTTTAACAATTCTGATTTTCCTTCATTCATCAACAATGACCGAACTCCATTTGAAGAAAATAAAAAGTCTATTTAAAAATATGAATGCCATTCATTGAAAACAAATATCTTAGTCAAAAATTGATACTTTGAAGTGTCTTCAAAATGTTAAATTGGACCATTCTTTTTCACATGCCATGGCTTCTTTTTGGAATGTGGATTCTAGGACATTTAAAATTAATGGCTTTGAAATATGTCCCTTGATTGAATAATTTGAGGCTTGGATATCCAAGCAATCAATAATTACCTATATTGATTTCCAAGACTCAACAAAATATGCAGATGTTATTTCAACTTTTAAAGCCCGAAGTTCTACAGTTGATGAGAGGCGAGAAAATTCTGCTTGCTCCCTTACTTGACTTTTGCCTTTCTCATTTGGCTCCTACTAAGGTATGGGGATGTATGCTTTGTCTATGCTTGCTTAGCCAATTCTTGCATGTTTCTTCTGATGGAGATATTGATCCACGAGTATTGGACATCATGGACCAAATGGAAGGAAGCTTGTCGCCGACACCCGTGATCTTAGCTGAGACTTTAGTTGGATTAGACCAACTTAAAACAGGATTATCAAAGAGACTAATCGAGAGTCCATTGCTGCTTCAGATAATTACCTAAACTACCCTTTTGGGTTTTCAATTTAGGTTTTTTCTTCTCTTTTTTTTGTATCTAATTTTTGCCTAGTCCGCCCATGCGGGTTTTTGAAACTAGCGAGCTGTCCTAATTTTTGCCTAAGCAGCCCTTGCAGATTTTTAACTTAGTAGACCTTTTTTTTATTTTTTATTATTACTCTAATTTTGCCTAGTCCGCCCTTGTGGATTTTCGGAACTAGCGAGCTGTCCTAATTTTTGCCTAAGCCACCCTTGCGGGTTTTCAACTTAGTGGACCTTCCTTTTTTAATTTTTTTCTTATTAAAAATTTTCTTACAGATTTGGCTTCAGGAGCGTCTCTGCTTGCTTGATACTCCATCTATGAAATTTGCCCGATATTTGCCACGACATCATTCTGCTAGGAAATTATTCCATCTTGCTTCTTCATATGTTGACTGGGTCCACTCACGCACTGAAGTCAACATCCGTTGGTTGGTACCTTGGTAGATGATTTCTCATATCACCATACGGACATACTTGATGTATGTTCCTCTTACTGCTCTTCGTCGAGGTACTTGTTATGATCCTTGCCGGCTTGACCTTTAATATGGAGCTGAGCCTCGAGGCTCTGAATTCACTTTAAAATTGTTCTATGTACTTGTTGCTAAAGCCTACTTGGATCGGCTGAAGCAAAGCTAGCCTGCACGTTACACTTATCGTCTACCATAGATTTTTCATTTGTCAATTTCTTTAGAAAGTGTATTGTTAGGATGAAAAAATAATAAAAGTAATAATAAGAGACGTTTCTTTTCCTTTTATAATTTATCATCACCTTTTGCTATTGTGTTAATTTATTTCATCCATATTTGGTCAAATACTTATAACAGTGTACATAGAACAATTTTAATATTAATTCTGTTTTATTAAATTGGGGAACAACCAAACATAATGCCAGCATACACAAGATTACTCTTGTTTCCAACTAGCCCTTTCGGGTTCTCTAATTGATGATTTTCTCTCATTTAGCCCTAATTGTTGCCTAGCCTGCCCTTTCGGGTTTTTGGAACTAGCGAACTGCTCTAACTTTTGCCTAGGCTGCCCTTTTTGGGTTTTCAACCTAGCGAGCTCTTTTTTTATATATAAAACCTCTTCAACCTGTCAATATTCACTGGCTCACTAAACTCGTTCCCATCCATGTCTGATAACTTCACTGCACCCTTGTTCATGACTTGTTTGACAACATATGGCCCTTCCCAGCTAGGCTTAAACTTCCCTCTTAGATCAGATACATTAGGCTTACATTGTTTAAATATAAAATCCCCGACTCTGAGTTTTCTAATCTTAACCCTTCTATTATAGGCCCGAGCTATCTTCCTTTGATACAGTTGATGATGATATAGTGCTTTTAACCTCCTCTCCTCTAGTAAAGCTAACTGCGTGTATCTGCTCACTACCCATTCCGTTTCAGGCAGTTCAGCTTCCAAGACCACTCTCAACAACTTGATCTCAATTTCAATTGGCAACACTGCTTCCATCCCGTAAATCAAAGAGAATGGTGTCATTCCAGTCGGTGTACGTACACTTGTTTTATATCCCCATAAAGCAAAAGGAAGCATCTCTGACCAATCCCTGTATGTCTTGGTCATCTTGGACAAGATCTGCTTAATTGTCTTGTTTGTTGCTTCTACCTCACCATTAGAATTTGGTCTATAAGGAGAGGATCGGTGATGATGGATTTGGTACTTTGAGAATAAATCCTTAACCGCTCCTTGAAATTATACCCCATTGTCTGATATCATATTGTACGGGACCCCATACCTGCAGATAAGGTTCTTTTCAATAAATCTAGCCATTTGACTTGCCCCCAGTTTGTTGAAGGATTCGGCTTCGACCCATTTTAAAAAATAATCTATTGCTACTACAATGAAACGGTGACCATTTGAGGCTCTCGGATGTATCTCTTTTATAATGTCGATACCCCCAGTAGCAAAGGGCCAGGGTGAAGATATGGAATGCAATTCTTCAGGAGGCATGTGATTCAAATTACCATACATATGACATTATTGACACTTCTTTATGAACTCAATACAATCTCTCTCCATGGTCAACTGGTAGTAACCTTGTCGAATTATCTTCTTAACTAGAGCCAAACCACTCATGTGCGGACTGTAACTTTCCGCATGTATTTCTAACATGATATGCTCCACTTTAGGTTTCTTCAAGCATCTCAAGTGCACCCCAGCAGGCCATCTTCGATATAACTCTCCATGAAAGGTGATGTATTGTAAGGACCACCGCCTTATGGCTCTTTTTTCTTTCTTTGTTGCCCCCGACAGGTATTCTTTTTCCTCCAAAAATTGTCTTATAGTATCATACCACTCATCATGGTCTGTAATAGTTTCCATGATTGTCTCATATTCATAGCAAGGAGTTGACGAACTGGTCAAAATCAGAGGCTTAAGGAATAAGCTGACAGGATTTTCCCATATCGAAGCCAATGTGGCTAGGGCATCAGCCATCTGGTTTTCTTCTCTTGATAGGTGTATAAACCTACACTCCTTAAAGTTCTTCTTCATAATGGTCAAGTAATGGTGGTATGGTTTTAATTTCTCTTCTTTCAAGTCCCACTCTCCATTTATTTGGGATACTACTAACAATGAATCACCAAAAACTTTCACCTTATCCACCTTTATAATCATTAGGGTTTCCAAACCAAGGATACATGCTTCGTACTCCACCATATTATTGGTTGCCCTGAATTTCAACTTTTTGGCTAAAGGGATAATTTCCCCTTTGGGCGATTCTAGTATGACTCCCAAACCTGCTCCTTTCCTATTCACTGCTTCGTCAAAATACATTTTCTACCCGTGTACTTCAATTGACTCTAAATGTTCATCCAAAAATTCCAAGACTACCTCTTCGCTATCCGGTAATGGTTGTTTGGCTAGAAATTCTGCCACTGCTCTACCTTTGATTATTTTCCTGGTTACATACTCAATCTCAAATTCTTCCAATATTATCAACCATCGACCATATTTCCCAATCAAAGAAGGTGTCTCCCTTAAGTACTTCATTGGATCCAACCTGGAAATTGCTTGCACACTATAAGATTGAAAGTAATGCCGCAACTTCTTAGAAGACCAAACCACAGCTATAGAGGTCTTTTCAATGATACTATACTTAATTTCATAAGGTAGGAGCCTTTTACTCAAATGGTAAACTGCATGCTCAATTCCTGACTCATCTGCTTGGGCTAGCATGGCTCCTGCTGACTCTTCTTCTACTGCTAAGTATAGTAACAAGGGTTTGCATGGTTATGGTTTCAAAATAGGTGGATTCAGTAAATACTCTTTTATTCATTCAAAGGCCTTTTGACATTCTTCATTTCACAGGACCAGCTGATTCTTCTTAAGCAACTTGAAGATAGGCTCACAGATTGTTGTGAGCTTTGCTATAAACCTACTAATGTATTGTAATTTACCAATGAATCCCTGAACTTCTCTCTCCGTCTTAGGGGCTGGTATATCCCTGATTGCTTTAACTTTGTCAGGATCAATCTCAATGCCATTTGGACCAATCACATGTCCCAATAATTTGCCTGAGGTAACCTCGAACACACACTTCTTTGGGTTTAATCTTAGCTTATATTTCAATGCTCTATCGAAGAATAATTCTAAGTTTTGGAAGTGTTGTTCCCTTGTATCCGATTTCACCATCATATCATCAACATATACTTCAACTTCTTTGTGCATCATGTTTTGGCTTTATCCTCTTGGGCCAATAGCACTTGGTTGTATTTGAAAAATTCATCTACAAATGAGTGTAGCATGCTAGAGACTGTACTATCAATGAGGACATCTATATGGGGTAAAGGAAAATCATCTGTAGGGGAAGCCTTGTTTAAATCTCTATAGTCCACTCAGACCCTTATTCTTTCATCTTTCTTTGGCACGGGTACTATGTTGGCTAGCCAATCTGGATATTCTATCACTTCAAGGAACTTTACTTGTATTTGTTTAGTGACCTCTTCTTTAACCAATTCAGCCCACTCAGGTCTTAATCACCTAAGCTTTTGTTTGACAGGTTTCATGTAAGTGTAAGTAGGAATATGATGTTCGGCTATGTCTTGATCTATTCCAGGTATATCCTCATAAGACCAAGCAAATACTTCTTCATATTTTTTGAATATTTTTTCAAATCTCTCTCTCTCATCAGGAGTAAGGTCGGATGCTATGCTAATATTTTTAGGATTTTTTATTGTTCCCAAATTTAATGATTGTGTGTCAACAGAATTAATATTAAAGATGCTCATGTAACTGCTATTTGAATGTATGCAACCATCAGGAGAAACATCACACAAGTAAGCAAAATCAGACTTTATTGCATTCATTTTGGAAAAGAAAACATCATCATCCTCATACAAAGCAGACAAATTAAATCAAAATCAAAATCATTGTTCTCAAAATCATAAGGCAGAATATCTTCAAACTTCTCTTCAACCAGGGTAGCAATCTCCTTCGGAGTCTTCTCGGCTTTCAGGACAGCATCTTTCTTCTCTTCAGGATTGGACTATTTGTTGGCTGGCAGGATGAGCTCTTTCTTCACTTGCTCCACTAGCTCGACAACATCTGCAAAAATTTCAAAACCCGGGATTAACTTTCCCATGATCATGATTGGTTTGGGCTTTTCTTGGAGTAGTCCCATGTTTGGAGCTTTGACAAAGATTTTTTCAAGTGGTGGGAAACTCATCTTCTCATTCTTCTTTGGTTGGACATCTTTATTGGCTTCATCATATCCCAACCCCTTTTTGGAAGTTTGAGTTTTAAAATCTAGAAGCTTTGTCAAACTGGCCTTGCCCTTTCCAAGACCAGCCCCAGGAAGGTAGTTCATGCTCTTCATCATGTTCAAAACTTTAGAGTCCACTACTTCATCATCAGAAATTGTAGCTACTTGGAAACCGTTGAGAAGCCTCTCAATCATTAGAACAATAACAACGTCATTATCTTCTCATCTGTTAGGGAACTTGATCTTTTGATGAAGGGTGGAAGGAACTCCACCAAGAGAATGAAACCATGGTCATCCCAAGAGTAGGGCAAAGGTAATAGGTATGTCCAAAATAACACATTCAGCAATAGATTCAATTGGACCAACCTTGACAGCAGCTTTGAAAGTTTCTTCGACATGTCTCTTAGTGTTGTCATAAGCCTGAATGGTTACCTCGGTCGGGTTTAGATCCCTTGTTGACATGGCTAGTTTTGGCAATATTTTAAGTGGACAAACATTTATGGCAGACCCATCATCTACCATTACACATGGAGTCCTTTTCCCTTTGATTTTTATTTTGATAAAGAGAGGGCGGATGTGATCTCTCCCCTCTTCCGGTAAATCCGTATTTGAGAAAGATACCGCTCCCATATTAACTTCACTTTTCTCTTGAATATCTTCACATTTCATTACTCCTCCGATTTTTTATGAAGTTGATCATCTCCTCCGGTGTTATGGAGGTGGAAATTGGCATGCTGGCCAAGGCCTTGGCCATAGTTTCTTGGTGTTTTTTAGAAGTAGCCAATAAATCCCAAATGCTAATACTTGCTTGGGTTCTTTTCAATTGTTTGAGCACGGTATCATCTTCCTCTTCTTTATTCCCTACTTTGACTTCTTTCCTTTTCTAACTTCTACCTCCTTGGGCGGTGGCCTTGCATAAGGCTTACCAGATCTAGTGTTCATTACTTCATCTTCTTCAGGCTCGGACCAGGTCCATTCCTCCTTTTTGGATACAAGATCGTCATCACTATTGCTTGAATCCCAAAACCCATTCAAAACACAAATTGCTACTTATTTACCCACCATAGCTTATTTAATTTCGCTAAATAACTCTTCTTCTTTGGTTGCTTCCCCACCCACATCTTGAAAAGAAGACATGACAAAACTTTCATGCAAACCATCTCCAATCATGAAGGTTGCCGGTGGTGGTACTCTATTGAACGTTAGTGATGGATTGTCTTTGGTGTTAGGCTTGTTGTTTGGTAGCTTCCCACTATCAATCAAATTTTGGATCTCATGCCTCAACCTCACACATCTATCCGTGTCATGCCTTGTATTTGATGAAATTGACAAAATGCTTTAGTGTCAAAATTAGGTGGGAGAGGGTTAGGCAAAGGACGAGGATTTAAGGGTTGTAACAATCCCTTCCTTTGAAGCTTATTGAGAACCCAAGACAGCGATTTCCCCAATTCTGAAAATTGTCTTCTTGTTCCTTAGCTAGTAGCATTAACACCAACTGTCTTTTGCATGCCTTGGTTACCAGATTGATAGTTTCCCTTCTCGTTCCATCTTGTTGAAAAATGATTCTTCTCTCTTTCCCATTCTTCAATTTACAGACCAGCTTGGAGGAGATCTTTGAAATCACGAATGAGTGTATGAGACATTCTTTCACGAAGACTAGGCAACAGCCCTCTCACAATCATCCTTATTTCTCCATCTTTTCACATAGTCCACAAAATTTTCATTTGGCCTTTGCCTAATGGACTCAACTTTCATTAAGGTAACTTCCATCTCAACTTTGTATCCATATTGTTGGATGAAGGCCTTGTATAGCAGATCCCAACTTTTTTGTGTTCCTTCTTCTAAGGTATTGAACCAATTTTGGATAACAGGATCCAATGAGAGCATAAAGTACCTTAGAGTTTGAACCTTAGTAGCTCGGGTTGACTGCATAGCAGTGATATATTGCTTCATATGGAGGTGATGATTTTCGGTTCCATCAAACTTTGCAAAAGATGGCATGTTAAATTTGTATGGCACTTCTTTGTCTAGCTCAAATAATTTGTCAACTTCAGACATTTCTTCGAGTTTCAGCTTCTTCTCAAATTTTTTTTCTAAATCTGCAATCATCTTTTCAACATCAGAAGTCTCAGTTTTCTCCATAGCTGATTTTTCAACAATCTTCGGTTCTTTCTTCTTGTCTTGAGGATCTTGAAAGTATTGAGCCCAATCATCATTATCATCAATGATCACCTTATCATCATCAAAAACCACTTCAACAACTTTAGCCTTTCCTTTGTCCTTTGGCTTCTTAATGCTAGCATATGCTTTGGCATGATTTCCTAAAATTGCAGCCAATTGGTTCTTCATGGTCTCAGCCAGGGCCTCTTTTATTTCTTCCACCTTGGCATTGAGGGTGTAGTCCACCATTCTTTGAATTTGTTTGGGCTCCATTGCTTTTGGTGAGCAAGTGATTGAGTTGCTACTAGATTCTTCATCTCCGACGTAGGTCGGATTGTCGTAAGCTTTTGAATTGTCGTAATCCAGGGCTGTGAGCCAGAGAGGATCAATGATATGAGATGCAAATGTATGCATGTATGCATGTATGCACAATAAACAAACATGGATAAATAGGACGTTCATTCCAACCTTATAACATCCACACACGAATGGCGAGTCTCTTTTCCTAGGTAATATGGTTGACAAAATACCAACATGGGGTATCTTGTTTTTGAATAATTCCCTCAGACATTTCAACCAATAGTTATATTTTTAAAAATGGAAATTAGTTCACGATAATTCCCATTAATTAGGCTTTAATCCATTCAACCAACTAAAGTAGGTTTTATGCTATATTGGATTAAAACTAAATTAAGAGTTTTATTATAAATAGATTTCTCACTTGAAAAAGTAACTAGTGGTTCATGCCAAAATCAAGCCCATGGTTAATTATTCTTAGTATAAACTAGGCTCATGTAATTGACCTAAATAATTTGCAAGCTCTTTGTAAAAAAGGTTGGATGAAAATAATTTTGTTTCTAAGCCCATTGTAAAAAGATTTTAGAAAAAATGGATTTTGGGCTTTGTATTTGAGTCTTGAGAAAAGAATTTGTTTATGTAAAAGTTTTATTTCATGTGTTACCTAAAACCAATCGGTATGGATTCATACCCAAGGGAGTCTTGAAGCAGTCCCCTTTTGCCCTAATTCTTCTATTTATACAAATTCCTTGCTAAAAATTCGGCGTCTTTTCTTTCTTTGGTTTCATGGAGTGACACGGCCAAGCTTGTGGCCGTGTCATGTGACACGGCCACTGGCTTGGCCGTGTCACCTGGGTGTGTCATCTTCTATTTCTCCTTTGGTCTTCTTTGTTCTTTGAAGATGAGAGTGACACGCATGTCTCCTGGGTGTGTCAGCTTCTGTGTCTTTTCTTTGGTTCTTCTTTATTCTTGGCTTAGGATGGGACATGGCCAAGCTTGTGGCCGTATCATGTGACACGGCCAGTGGCTTGGCCATGTCACCTGCCAGTGTCAGCTTCTGCCAAAATTTCCTTTCTTTCTTAGTTTCTTTGGTTTTGTCCTTTAGGAGAGACACGACCAGTGGCTTGGCCGTGTCTCCTGCCCGTGTCATGATCTGCCAAAAATTTCCTTGAGGTGACACGGCCAAGCTTGATTTGGCTTGGCCATGTCTTGCTTGATTCATGCTCCTCTTCCTTTGTTTTGATCTTCCAAGGGGGTTTTTGCACATTAACCTAAAACAAACACTTAAAACAAACTTTAAACAAGAATCAAATGAAACATTAACCAAAAACACATAAACATCATACTAAAAACTAGTACAAAAATGATCTAAACACTAGGATAAATCAAAACTACCAAAATGCACGAAATCACTAAATAAACAGATTAAAACTACCAAAATGCATGAAGAAAACAATAATTATCATAATAAATAAATAGCAATTTTATGACAAAAACTAATAAAATAACTACCCCACACTTAAAACTTTGCTTGTCCTCAAGCAAATTTACATAGCATAAATTGAAAACTCAATTAACCTTAACTATAATTCAAGTATATAAGATGAAATCCTTTAATACTCAGCAATAAATAAATGCATTTTACTTCAATCAAGATTTTATTAACTCATTCATTAATTCAGACATAACAAATCTCATCTCTCATCTAAGTGTTTCACTCAATTTCAAAGGTTAATTCACTCAAACCAATCATGACTGCATACTACCATAAACTTGCTTAATTATCCAATCTCTCTCACTGATTTTTCTCAAGAAATAATCCGAAGGTCTTTTCGTTTGGATGTAATGGGGCTAAGGTGAAGGTGTGAGAAAAGACATTTAAGTTGGAACATCAATAAAGAGAGTATCTAAATTAGACAATAATCTTGCTTAGAAACTCGTAACTCCCTCAAATGGCATATTCACCAACCCTTGATAGTCTCACATACTTGCATACTTAAAGAAAAGTAAATGAGTCGAAATTCCTTTTTGATGACTAATGCTAGAAAATATATAAATTTTGTATATATATATATTCTCTTTTTATTTTTATTTATTATTTATATATATATATACAAAATATAAAATTGCATTGAACATCTAGCTCAAATGTAGAGAAAAAGAATAATCGACTCTTAGTTAAATACAATCTGCAAAGTATGCATTTCAGCCCCAAATCTTACTAGAACAATACTATTTTATTTCTTTTTATTTTTATTTCTATTTTTATTTTAATTTTTTGCTCTTTTTTTATATTTATTTACCCCACACTTATCAATTAAACCACTCCTATTGTCATATCATAAGAAACTCCATTCCTTAATGAAGGTATTATAATAATAGGAAAATGTTGAGTTGTGAATTGTGTTGATCAATCAAGAAAAGGTCAAAGGCTCAACTTGGCTCACTAAGGAATTCATAATTAAGGGAGGTCTTTTTAAGCTAAAGAGGGTAATCCTAATTTGCCTTCATCATTTTAAAACGTGAGATGAAATCATAATGTGAGTTCAGTTAGTATGCAAAAGCAAGCTCTAGAGATGCAAAATCATAAAGGTGCACACTTAAGAAAAGAAAATTGATTGACAATGATATTCAATTTATGAGGCTCAAAACTCACAAAGGATGGGTTCTCAAAGATTTATATGTCATGAATTCCAGAATGTGAAAATTGATCCTGAATGAATTCAAATGCTAATCTCTATGCTGATACTAAAGGCTCAAATGTAATGGTAGAATTACAGAAAAGTTAATAAGTCTCCAACAATTATGCCATGAAAAACGCATAATAACTCATAAAGAAAACAAAACCAAAAATTAAAGAAAAGCTTAAAAATTACCCCACACTTAGGAGTTACATTGTCCTCAATGTAAACAAAAGAAAAGATAGAAAGAACCTCTTTTGTTTCACGCATAGTGAAGCTTTCGTACAAATAATCAACTTGAAAAAAAACAACTAAAGCAAATACCGCGACTTCAGCATAAACTTGCGAGCAAGGAAAGTTGAAACTGGATGGCTCTCCTTTTCTCAATTAAACTGAATGCTCCTGGCCTGTTCTGTAATATCCCCATGTATGCCCTAGAAGTCTTGGTTATGTTGTTGTTATAAATTGGATTGAATGTATATGTTATGTGATAAGAAAAGAAATTGGTAAGAGAATGCTTATGTATATGTATTTTGGAAAGAAAGAGGGTTTAGAGACAAGTTTATATGTTGTTTATATGATGATATAACTAACATATACATAAGTCAAATAGAGAGTCAATGCAAGAGGATATTTAGTTGAGATTTGTGAAATTACTTAAATGGGCACATATGAGACAAAAGGTTAATTAAATGGATGAAGGGCATTTAAGTAATTGTTTTGTCAAATTGTGTGGTGGAGATTTAAAGAAGGAAAAGTGTTTGACTTGTGATTATTTTGCTTTTCTTCTCATTTTGGGTGCCGGCCATTGAAGAAAAGAGAGAGCAAGAGAGGTGTTCTTGAAGCTAGAATCAAATTGAAGAAGGAATCAAGGGATTTGGTTAGAGATTTGTGGAATTTCTTCATTTAAAGTAAGTACTCTCTTGTTTTCCTTTGTTAATTTTGAAGTTGTGTCTAAGGTGAATTGTGATTTGTTGATGTGATGATTTGGTGTGTTTGATATGTGTTTACAAGGGTTAAAATTGATTGTAAGTTAAAAGATGGAATTGGTGTTGGTTTGGTTGTGAAGATTGTATGGTTAAATGGATGTTGATAGTGGAAGAAGTTGGTTTTAGGGTTTGGGATTTGGTGAATGATTTAATGTATGGTTAATGTGAATATTGTGTTAAACATGCAAAATAAGTGTTAATAACTTTGATTACATTCATTTGAATGAGTTTGTGATGTGCATAAGGTGTTAAAATGCATTTAGAAGAGGATTGGCAAAAATTAGGGTTTTGTTCTTAAGTGACACGACCAAAAGAAAGGAGAGACACGGCCAAGCCAAAAGAATTTGGGCGTGTTGGTTTGGTTTTTGAGAGACACGGCCGTGTCCCTTAGCCGTGTTCACTACTGGATTTTTGTATTGGGAGACACGGTCACAAGCTTGGCCGTGTCCTATGCCCGTGTTTGCTACTGGAATTTGTGGTTGAGAGACACGGCCACAAGCTTGGCCGTGTCCCTCAAGTATGCTGCCCGTGTCCCTCAAATGTGTTAGTTAATGTTTTTTTTATTCTTTGTTTTTCTTGCATTGTTTTGGTCCTCCAAAGGTAAGTTGGTACCTAAACCTAAACCTAAACACTTTAAACACACTTAAATCAATGAATGACATAAACAAATGTATGTGTAAGATCCTAAAGCTATGAACAATGGTATGTTATATGCATAATATGAATTGAGACATAAAGAAATGTGAATGATATGATTGAAGCATGCCTTGATGATATGATTAAATAATAATATGTGTGTTTAGATAGTGTAATTGATGTTGTATACTATGATGAAATGAAATGTGAAAGATATAATGTTATGAAGAATTGTTTTATTGTAATGTGAGATGATTAAAGCATTGTTGTCTAATTTGCTTATGAGAATGAAATGAATTGAGAAAGTAATGTTAAAGATTGTTGCACGGACCTATCCGTCTCCTGCGGAACCATGCGGACCCAGTGAGTTAGGCAACCGATCTTGGACTACCGACCTGGCTGGGGAAAGGTTCGATACAATCAGTATTATACGTACCTATTTGCCTCCTGCGGAACCATGCGGACCCATTTGGGATGGGCAACCAAACTTGGACTACCGACCTGGTTGGGAAAAAGGTTCGTTACTGATAGTTTTATACGTGCCTATCTGCCTCATGCGGACCCTTGGGATTAGAGGGCAACCGACCTGGTTGGGGGAGGGTTCGTATATGAAGCTATGGTTATGGGCTTTAATGATGAATTTGAATGAAGTATGTAATTGATTGTGACATTGCATTTTAGTATAATGTTATTATATCTTGTACTACTAAGCCGTTGGCTTAGCGCGATAGTGTTTGATCGCGCAGGTAACAGAGTTGAACCTGAGAGCTCCTCGAGACCAAGTGAGAGTAGACCTTGAAGAGTTTATTTTAGGACTTAAAGATCGGAGAAGAGCTGCCAATCATGTATATATTCTACATTTTGTAAAATTTGGTTTTTAACCTATTTGTAATAACTTCCGCTGTGAATTAATAAATATTATATATATATATGGTGTCTTTTGGATTTCTTTTAAAATATTTGAGTTGGTTTCAATTACTTACAAAGGAAATTGTTATGTATCATTTTAAAACTGTGGCATTTCCTATATTCAGTATACGGATACTACGATCGTTTAAGCATGCTTGGTACGTATATAGGATATAGGGGTGTTACAATTGTTTTGGTATCAGAGCCTAGGTTTGAGATTCTCAACCTAGGTCAAGTGTAAGAAAAAGAGTGTTTTGATTTAAAAAAAAAGTTGGTTTTTGAATAATATACATGTTTGGGATTGGCAGTCTCTGATCTTTAATAGGATGTATTCTGCTGTGTTTGCAGACATAGGTTGTGATGGATCCTCATTCGCATCAGTCAATTGAGGGAAGTGTGGAGAGCGTTGCTCCTGATGAAGGAGCTAGAGTTGATAGTGCTGGGGAGGCACCTGCTTCGGTGTCGGGGAGACCAGCTGGTGAGGAGGTTCCGCCAGCTTGGCTTAGGCATGTGGTAGAGGCTTTGAGGCAAGCACCAGTGCAACCACAGCCGCCACCCCCTCAGCCTTTGGTATCTATGAGGCACTATGACAAACTAAGGAAGTATGGAGCAGAGGATTTCCTTGGTACAGTTGATCCAGCTGTAGCGGAGCAATGGCTTGATAAAGTACAGAGAATCTTCATTCAGTTGCAAGCCACCTCAGAGGAAAAGTTTGACTATGCAAGATCTTTGCTACAGAAGGATGCATACGACTGGTGGAAGACAGTGCCCCATTCTATGGATGATCCACCAACCTTGTCATATGCCGATTTTCTGAGAGAATTTGAATTGACGTATACTCCAAGGGAGTATAAGGACATGAAGAAGATGGAGTTCCTGAGCTTGAAGCAAGACAGCAGGACCGTTACTGAATATGAAGTTGAGTTTATTCGGTTGAGTCAGTATGCTGGGGGCATTATATCTGATGAGATAGATAGATGCAGGAGATTTGAGGAGGGATTGAGGCCCTCTATCATGTGTCTAGTGGCTGGATCTAGATATCATGATTTTTCCCAGCTTGTGGCAGCAGCTAGGAGTGTAGAGTGAGCTCAGATTATTGCAGCTGCTTCAGAGGAAGAGATCAGGGAGAGAAGGCCCCAGTTTGAGGCAGGGTCTTCATTTGCTAAAAGAGGTAAAGGTAGCTTTGTTCCTCGAGTTAGTAAGAGTCAGAGGCTAGCTGGTAGGTCAGTACAGTTTCAGAGGCAGAGATTTAGACCTACAATTTCAGTGGCGAGTGCTCCAACCCCAGGGATGCAGAGATCCACTCCACCTAGATGTGCTCAGTGTGGGGGTTATCATAGAGGTGTTTGTTGGAAGAGTGGTGGACCAGCTGTATGCTTTAGATGTGGATCTCCTGATCATTTTGTTAGAGATTGTCCTGAGAGGCAAGAGCAGATGCCAGTTGATTCTGCAGCTTCTCGACCCAGTGTGAGGGGAGGTCGAGGAGGCAGGGGTATTAGCAGAGGAGGCAGACCTGGGTTCAGTTCTAGAGGAGGTGCTACATCCAGGGAGAGTAGACCAGAGGAGGTTGGATCTTCTCAGAGGATATATGTTATGCAGAGGCAGCCAGATGCTTCGGCAGTCATAGCTGGTACTTTTTCTTTATTTGATACTTCAGTACTTGCTTTGATTGACCCCGGATCTACACATTCATATATTAGTGCATCTGTTTTGCCTGTGTCTGATATGAATGCTGAGTCTCTAGGGTTTGATGTATTGGTGACAAATCCTTTAGGGCATAGTGTGATTGTTAGCAAAGTGCACCGAGATAGTACAATAATGGTGCAGGGTGAGGAATTCCTTGGAGATTTGATTGAGATGCCTTTTAAGGAATATGATGTGATTCTAGGCATGGATTGGCTATCTAGACATGGAGCTGTGGTGGATTGTAAAAAGAAAATTATTTCTTTAAGAACTGGTGATGGTAGAGAGGTGATAGTATCTAATGAGCAAGGACAGCTAGCCTCCTTATTTGTTTCAGCTGTTGCAGCTAGGAGGTTGATTAGAAAGGGATGTGAAGCCTATCTTGCTCATGTGGTAGATACTAGAGTAAGAGGTTCTCCTATTGATAGCATTGCCACAGTTGCAGAGTTCCCAGATGTATTCCCAGAGGTGTTGCCAGGATTGCCTCCAGAGAGAGAGGTGGAGTTTGGTATTGAATTATTGCCTGGTACCACTCCTATCTCTATTACTCCTTATAGAATGGCGCCAGCAGAATTGAGGGAATTGAAAGTGCAATTACAGGAGTTGTTGGATAAAGGATTTATTCGCCCCAGTGTTTCTCCTTGGGGAGCTCCTGTATTGTTTGTAAAGAAGAAAGATGGTACTATGAGATTGTGTATCGATTATAGGCAATTGAACAAGGTGACTATTAAAAATAAATATCCTTTGCCTAGAATTGATGATCTCTTTGATCAATTGAAGGGTGCAGCTGTGTTTTCTAAAATTGATTTGAGATCAGGGTATCATCAGCTGAGAGTCAGAACTGAAGATGTTCCTAAGACCGCCTTTCGGACCAGGTATGGGCACTATGAGTTTCTAGTTATGCCTTTTGGTCTGACGAATGCACCTGTAGCTTTTATGGATTTGATGAATAGGGTGTTTAGGCCCTATCTGGATCAGTTTGTAGTGGTCTTCATCGATGATATATTGGTGTATTCGCGGAATGAGGAGGAACATGATATGCATCTGCGGATTGTGTTGCAGATTTTGAAAGAGAGGCAGTTGTTTGCCAAATTGTCAAAGTGTGAGTTCTGGTTGGATCAAGTCGTTTTTCTCGGACATATTGTTTCAGCAGAAGGCATTAGAGTTGATCCGAGTAAAGTTGAAGCTATTTTGAATTGGAGTCCACCCAAGTCTGTGACTGAGGTTAGAAGTTTTCTAGGTTTGGCAGGCTATTACCGACGGTTTGTGAAAGGATTTTCTTTGATAGCTACTCCACTCACCAGATTGCTTCGTAAGGGAGTGAGATTTGTGTGGACGGATCAGTGTCAGGCTAGCTTTGAGCAGTTGAGAGATATGCTGACTCAAGCGCCTGTTCTTACTTTACCTGTTGAAGGCAAACCATATGTGATCTACAGTGATGCTTCACATAATGGTTTGGGATGTGTGCTGATGCAGGAAGGTAAAGTTATAGCTTATGCATCTAGACAGTTGAAACCGCATGAGCTTAACTATCCAACCCATGATTTGGAATTGACAGCCATTGTGTTTGCATTGAAGATTTGGCGCCACTATCTGTTTGGGGAGAAATGTTTTATCTACACTGATCACAAGAGTTTGAAATATTTGGGTGTCCAAAAAGAGCTTAATCTTCGACAGAGGAGGTGGTTGGAATTGATTAAAGACTACAACTGTTTGATTGATTATCATCCAGGTAAAGCAAATGTTGTTGCTGATGCCTTGAGTCGGAAGTCTTTAGTTGGTTTAACTGTTTACTCGCTCTCGTTGCTTGTTGAGTTAAGAGCTTTGCGTGCTAACTTTGTATCTTGTGATGATGGTGCATTGTTGGCACAGTTGCAATTGAAACTAGTTTTGTTGGATCAGATTAAAGAGGCTCAATTGGCGGATGAGAAGATTCAAAAGATTTTGTTAGATGGTCAAAATGGAAGGAGTCGGGATTTTACTGTGAGAGGTGATGGGAGTCTCTGGTTTAAGAACCGATTGTGTGTACCCGATGATGCTAATTTGAAAAGGATCATTTTAGAAGAAGCACATCAGTCAGTATTTGCTATGCATCCGGGCAATACCAAGATGTATCATGATTTGAGACAGCATTACTGGTGGTTTGGTTTGAAGAGAGACATTGCTGAGTTTGTATCGAAATGTCTCACCTGTCAGAGAGTAAAAGCAGAGCATCAAGTTCCAACCGGGTTGCTTCAACCGTTGTCAGTGCCTGAATGGAAGTGGGAAAGAGTGACGATGGATTTTGTGTCTGGTTTGCCATTGACACAAAGGAAACATGATGCCATTTGGGTGATTGTGGATAGATTGACTAAGACAGCTCATTTCCTTCCGGTTCGGAAGGATTACTCTTTGGAAAGGTTAGCTGAGCTGTATATCCATGAGATTGTTAAGTTACATGGTGTTCCAACTTCTTTAGTGTCTGATTGAGATCCTCGCTTTACTTCAAGGTTTTGGAAGAGTTTGCATAGTGCTTTGGGTTCTCGACTGCACTTCAGCACTGTTTTTCATCCACAGACAGATGGGCATTCAGAGAGGGTGATACAGATTATTGAGGATATGTTGAGGAGCTGTGTCATCGATTTCTCGGGAGGTTGGGACAGATTTCTATCACTTGTGGAGTTTGCTTACAACAACAGTCACCAATCCAGCATTGGTATGGCACCATTTGAAGCACTGTATGGTAGACGGTGTAGAACACCGCTGTGTTGGAGTGAACTTGGTGAAAGTAAGTTAATTGGGCCTGATTTGATTAAAGAAACTGAAGAGAAAGTAAAGTTGATTCGAGGCAGGTTGAAAGCAGCTTCAGACTGACAGAAGTCTTATGCAGATCTGAAAAGGAGAGACATAGAGTTTGATGTTGGAAATAAGGTATTTTTGAAAGTATCTCCTTGGAAGAAGATTTTGAGGTTCGGTCGGAAAGGGAAATTGAGTCCTCGTTTCATTGGACCACATGAAGTTTTAGAAAGAGTTGGGCCAGTTGCTTATCGGCTTGCTTTGCCACCTGAGTTGGATCGTATTCATAATGTATTCCATGTTTCTATGTTGAGGAGGTACAGATCAGATCCATCTCATGTGTTGCCAATTGAATCTATCGAAGTGAATCCAGATCTGACATTTGAAGAGGAACCAGTTGCTATCTTGGCACGTGATGTGAAAGAGTTGAGAAACAAGAAAGTGCCACTTGTGAAGATTCTATGGAAGAATCATGCAAAAGAAGAAGCAACTTGGGAAAGTGAACAAACCATGTGAGATCAGCATCCTCAGTTGTTTCAGACTTGATATCAGGTAATTTCGAGGACGAAATTTCTTTTTAGAGGGGGAGAATTGTAATATCCCCATGTATGCCCTAGAAGTCTTGGTTATGTTGTTGTTATAAATTGGATTGAATGTATATGTTATGTGATAAGAAAAGAAATTGGTAAGAGAATGCTTATGTATATGTATTTTGGAAAGAAAGAGGGTTTAGAGACAAGTTTATATGTTGTTTATATGATGATATAACTAACATATACATAAGTCAAATAGAGAGTCAATGCAAGAGGATATTTAGTTGAGATTTGTGAAATTACTTAAATGGGCACATATGAGACAAAAGGTTAATTAAATGGATGAAGGGCATTTAAGTAATTGTTTTGTCAAATTGTGTGGTGGAGATTTAAAGAAGGAAAAGTGTTTGACTTGTGATTATTTTGCTTTTCTTCTCATTTTGGGTGCCGGCCATTGAAGAAAAGAGAGAGCAAGAGAGGTGTTCTTGAAGCTAGAATCAAATTGAAGAAGGAATCAAGGGATTTGGTTAGAGATTTGTGGAATTTCTTCATTTAAAGTAAGTACTCTCTTGTTTTCCTTTGTTAATTTTGAAGTTGTGTCTAAGGTGAATTGTGATTTGTTGATGTGATGATTTGGTGTGTTTGATATGTGTTTACAGGGGTTAAAATTGATTGTAAGTTAAAAGATGGAATTGGTGTTGGTTTGGTTGTGAAGATTGTATGGTTAAATGGATGTTGATAGTGGAAGAAGTTGGTTTTAGGGTTTGGGATTTGGTGAATGATTTAATGTATGGTTAATGTGAATATTGTGTTAAACATGCAAAATAAGTGTTAATAACTTTGATTACATTCATTTGAATGAGTTTGTGATGTGCATAAGGTGTTAAAATGCATTTAGAAGAGGATTGGCAAAAATTAGGGTTTTGTTCTTAAGTGACACGGCCAAAAGAAAGGAGAGACACGGCCAAGCCAAAAGAATTTGGGCGTGTTGGTTTGGTTTTTGAGAGACATGGCCGTGTCCCTTAGCCATGTTCACTACTGGATTTTTGTATTGGGAGACACGGTCACAAGCTTGGCCGTGTCCTATGTCCGTGTTTGCTACTGGAATTTGTGGTTGAGAGACACGGCCACAAGCTTGGCCGTGTCCCTCAAGTATGTTGTCCGTGTCCCTCAAATGTGTTAGTTAATGTTTTTTTTTATTCTTTATTTTTCTTGCATTGTTTTGGTCCTCCAAAGGTAAGTTGGTACCTAAACCTAAACCTAAACACTTTAAACACACTTAAATCAATGAATGACATAAACAAATGTATGTGTAAGATCCTAAAGCTATGAACAATGGTATGTTATATGCATAATATGAATTGAGACATAAAGAAATGTGAATGATATGATTGAAGCATGCCTTGATGATATGATTGACTAATAATATGTGTCTTTAGATTGTGTAATTGATGTTGTATACTATGATGAAATGAAATGTGAAAGATATAATGTTATGAAGAATTGTTTTATTGTAATGTGAGATGATTAAAGCATTGTTGTCTAATTTGCTTATGAGAATGAAATGAATTGAGAAAGTAATGTTAAAGATTGTTGCACGGACCTATCCGTCTCCTGCGGAACCATGCGGACCTAGTGAGTTAGGCAACCGATCTTGGACTACCGACCTGGGTGGGGAAAGGTTCGATACAATCAGTATTATACGTACCTATTTGCCTCCTGCGGAACCATGCGGACCCATTGGGATGGGCAACCGAACTTGGACTACTGACCTGGTTGGGAAAAAGGTTCGTTACTGATAGTTTTATACGTGCCTATCTACCTCATGCGGACCCTTGGGATTAGAGGGCAACCGACCTGGTTGGGGGAGGGTTCGTATATGAAGCTATGGTTATGGGCTTTAATGATGAATTTGAATGAAGTATGTAATTGATTGTGACATTGCATTTTAGTATAATGTTATTATATCTTGTACTACTAAGCCGTTGGCTTAGCGCGATAGTGTTTGATCACGCAGGTAACAGAGTTGAACCTGAGAGCTCCTCGAGACCAAGTGAGAGTAGACCTTGAAGAGTTTATTTTGGGACTTAAAGATCAGAGAAGAGCTGCCAATCATGTATATATTCTACATTTTGTAAATTTTGGTTTTTAACCTATTTGTAATAACTTCCGTTGTGAATTAATAAATATTATATATATATATATAGTGTCTTTTGGATTTCTTTTAAAATATTTGAGTTGGTTTCAATTACTTACAAAGGAAATTGTTATGTATCATTTTAAAACTGTGGCATTTCCTATATTCAGTATACGGATACTACGATCGTTTAAGCATGCTTGGTACGTATATAAGATATAGGGGTGTTACATGTTCTCTGTAAGAATAAAAGCAGTTCCAATCTCCAAACCATCAAGTCTTAAAGAAAAATAGAAAGGAAAATAAATAAATAAACTGAAGATACTAAACTAAAATGATAAAAATAATAACAATAGGTTGCCTCCCATTGAGAGCTTCTTTAATGTTGTCTTAGCTGGATGTTTCTGCAAGAATTAATGATCGTAGATCAAAGTACTATCGACGATCCTTACTTCTTGGAACCCCTCATTATATGGTTTAACTCTCTGTCCATTTACTTTAAAAGTTTCATTTGTTCGAGAGTTAAGCAATTCTATAGCACCGGAAGGATATACTTGAGTTATCTCGAAAGGACCGCTCCATCGATGCTTGAGTTTTCCTGGAAACAGTCAGAGACAAGAATTGAAAAGCAAGACCTTCATACCTGGGCTCAATGTATTTGGTACTAAACTTTGGTCGTGAAGTGCTTTAGTAAGGTCCTTATAAATCCTCGAACTCTCATATGCCTCGTTCCTTAGTTCATCTAACTTAGAAATTTGCAAAAAAACATTCTCTCTTTGCCTTGTCCAAATCCAAATCTAAACTCCACTGGTAAATGACAAGCCTCACCAAAAACCAATCGGTATGGACTCATACCCAAGGAAGTCTTAAAAGCAGTTCGATATGCCCACAATGCGTCATTCAATCTACTTGCCCAATCCTTCCTTGATGAGTTGACTGTTTTTTTCAAAATTCCTTTGATTTTCTTGTTGGATGTCTCAACTTATTCTGAAGTCTGTGGATGGTATGGAGTCGCCACTTTGTGTTTCACACCCGACTTATGCATTAACTTCTCAAAAAATTTATTGCAGAAATGACTTCCCCCATCAGTGACTATCACTCTTGGCGTGCCAAATCTGCTAAGAATGTATTCCTTCACAAATTTAACAACCACATTAGCATCATTAGTTTGGGTGGGAATTGCCTCCACCCATTTTGAAACATAATCAACAGCAACCAAAATGTATTGATAACCAAAGGATTTGGGAAAAGGACCCATGAAGTCTATTCCCCAAACTTGAAACCGTTCAACCACAATATAAGATTGAAGGGGCATTTCATTCCTCCTTCCAATGTTACCTACTCTTTGACAGTGGTCACAATGCTTACAATATTCTTGAGCATCCTTGAATATGGTAGGCCAATAAAATCCACTTTGAAGCACTTTTTCGGCAGTCTTTCTCCCTCCAAAATGACCACCGCAGTGAAGGTCATGACAAAATTGAAGAACACTCAGTTGTTCTTCCTCAGATACACACCTGCGAACTATCTCATCTTTGCATATCTAGAATAGGTAAGGTTCATCCCAAAAATAGAATTTACTCATGTGCAAAAACCTTTTCTTTTCCTGAAATGACATGTCAGAATGCAAAATACCATAAGCAAGATAGTTAGCAATATCTGCAAACCAAGGTGAATTCATTACCGCAAACAACTGCTCATCAGGAAATGCTTCTAGATTTCTATGAATGCTATCAGATGCAAAATTTTCACCAAAGAAAGGTAACCTAGATAAATGATCAGCTACAACATTTTCACTTCCCTTAGTATCTTTGATTTGAAAATCAAATTCTTGCAATAATAACACCCATCTAATTAAACGAGGTTTAGCATGTTGTTTTGCCAAGAGATATTTTAGAGCTGCATGATCTGAATGCACAATAATTTTAGACCCAATCAAATATGCTCTAAACTTATCTTAGGCAAAAACAACAGCTAGCATTTCTTTTTTAGTTGTTGTGTAATTAACTTGTGCGCTATTTAGGGTCAAGCTAGCATAATAGATCTCTCTCAAAGATTTCTCAACCCTTTGCCCAAGGACAGCTCCTATTGCATGGTTGGATGCATCACACATAATTTCAAAAGGTAAAGACCAAACAGGAGCTACAATTACTAGTGCACCGTTCAATTTTTCCTTAAGGGAATTAAAAGCTTGCATGCATTGTGCAGTAAAATCAAATGGAACATCTTTCCCAAGCAAATGACACAATGGTTGGCTTATTTTAGAAAAATCTTTAATAAACCTCCGGTAAAAACTTGCATGCCCAAGAAAGCTTCTTATTCCCTTAACAGAGGTAGGTGGGGGTAATTTAGCAATCAACTCTACCTTAGCTTTATCCACCTCAATCCCTTTACTAGACACAATATGGCCCAATACAATGCCGTAAGTGACCATGAAATGACTTTTTTCCTAACTCAAAGTGAGATTACATTCAATGCATCTTTCAAGAACAAGAACAAGTTTACTGAGGCAATTATCAAAAGAGTCACCAAAAATAGAAAAATCGTCCATAAATACCTCAATAAAGTCATCTATCATGTCCGTGAAAATAGACATCATGCATCTCTGAGAAGTTGCAGGCACATTGCACAAGCCAAAGGGCATACGCCGAAATGTGACAGTTCCAAAAGGGCAAGTAAAAGTGGTCTTGGATTGATCCTCTGGTGCTATCGCCACCTGATAATAACCTGAAAGTCCATCCAAAAAGCAATAGTGTGAGTGTCCAGAAAGTTTATCCAGCATTTGATCAATAAAAGGAAGAGGGAAATGATCTTTCTTTGTGGCATTATTTAACTTCCTATAGTCTATGCACATTCTCCACCCAGTGGTAGTCCTAGTAGGAACCAATTCATCCTTTTCATTTTTTACCACAATGATTCCTGATTTCTTAGGCACTACATGTACTGGGCTAACCCACTCACTATTGGCTATCGAATATATCACTCCTTCATCAAGCAATTTAAGGACTTCCTTCTTAACCACTTCACTCATGTTTGGGTTAAGGCGCCTTTTGGTCTCTCTCACAGGTTTAGCTCCCTCTTCTAAGATAATTCTAAGTATGCACATTGAAGGGCTAATACCTTTGATATCACTCAACCCCCATCCTATAGATCTTTTCAATCTTTTTAATTCACTCACCAACCTCATCTCTTCCCTTTCACTAAGTTCGCTAGAAATTATCACAGGTAAAGTGTCGTGATATCCTAAAAACACATATTTCAGGTTTTTAGGCAACTTTTTTAGCTCTAACTCAAGTGAAGGATTTTTCTCTTCTTTTTGGATGGAGGGGAGCTCAAATGATGGTTCCTCTTTGAATTCCTCTATTTCAGCACTTTCTAATATATCAATGCAACTGGCTACTTCTGAGTAAAAAATATCCAAGTTACGATCTAAGGTCAGTGCCAGCTCCAATTTATCCGAAGAACCTGTTTACAAGAAAACATATGAAACAACTGCGTCAATACAATCAATTAAAGAGCAATCCTCATATAATGCAGTTGTAGGAATAGGAGAAGTGTTAAAAATAAAAAATTCAACCGTTTGTCCCAAGACAGTCATTGACAATTTACCATTTTTAACATCAATCAAGGTGTTGGTCGTAGCCATAAATGGCCTACCCAGTAGAATAGTGTGTGCGGATGGTGTAGGGTTATCTCCTTCCATGTCAAGGACTATAAAGTCCACGGGCACTATCAACCCACCAACCTTAACTAACACATCTTCTATAATTCCTTTCGGGAATCTAAGAGATCTGTCAGCTAATTGCAAGACCATCTTAGTAGGTTTAAGTTCCCCAAGTTCTAATTCAAGATACACAGAATAAGGCATCAAATTAACACTGGCTCCTAAATCACACATGCCATCAGTCCCTTTTCCATTACCCATAGCAATTTTAATTATGAAACTGCCAGGATCCTTTAGCTTTGGAGGTAGTTTATGTTGCAAAACAACACTAGCTACCTCTGATGCTATCACCTTTACATTTGGCTCATACCTCTTTTTCTTGGTGTTTAATTCCTTGAAGAATTTGGCATAAGCTGGCATGTTCTTTATTGCTTCAAGTAAAGGTAAGTTAATACTTACCTTAGACAGCATGTTGAAGATGTCTGAAAATTGCTTATCTTGTTTATCATTCTTCAACCTGCTGGGGAATGGTATAGGTGGCCGGTAAGGATTACTTGCCTTGTGTAAATCTGCTGAAGGAGATTGCTCCATTGATTTTTCTCTAGCACCCTTGTCCTCTGGTTCTCCTTCCTTTTTGTTTTCTTAATCACCTGCATTCACAGAATTATTTTTAACACCATTATTTATTACCTTGCCACTTCTGAGAATAGTCACTGCTTGTGCTTGCTCAGGTTAACTCAAAAATTTTTCTTTTTGCTGAATCTGCATCTGTTGTGCAAGTTGTCCCACTTGGATCTCCACTTTCTTGAAAGACGCTTCCAATGAATCCAACCTTTTTTTATTCATCTCTTGATTCTTGGTACTGACTTGGATAAAAGGATGTAAACTATCCTCCAAACTGTCTCTCTTAGGCTGCCCTTGATGTGAAGATTGCCCCGGCGCTTGATTTTGTCTTTGGAGCAATTGGAAAGGCTGTTGAGAATCATTTGTTGCCCACGAAAAGTTTGGATGATTCCGCCAACTAGGATTGTAAGTTTTTGAGAAAGGATCATTTCGGGCCCTTGGTTGATATCCCTTCATAGCGTTAACTTGCTCAGCCTCATTTCCATAAGACTCATACGCAAAGGGGCATATATTTGCTCCATGCCCAAAAGTTCCACAAATTCCACACACTTCTTGAGTGGATGAAAAAGCATTATTCTTCATGTTCAGCATTTGCACTTGTCTTGTTAATTCAGCTATCTGATTGACCATCTCACTTTTGGCTTCCACTTGACTTACCCCTTTACTTCTTCCTCTTACACTTTTTTGTTGGGAATTAGCTCCCAACATTTCAAAGATTTCATAAGTCTCTTCTGCTGTCTTTTCTCCCATAGCTCCCCCAGCTGCATTATCAACAATATTCTGAAATTGCTAGGTTAGTCCATCGTAGAAAAACTGATTCAGCAGTTGAAGTGGGTAATGATGGTGTGGACACTGGATTAACAACATCTGAAACCTGTCCCAAGCCTCATGAAATGGTTCTCCTTCAAATTGAGCAAATGTAGCTATTTTTCCTCTTAATTCAACTGTCTTCTGATGTGAGTAAAATTTGCCAATAAACTTGTTATAGACTTGCTCCCAAGTTGTCAAAGAATTTTCAGGCAACATAATAAGCCAGATTTTTGCTCTATCCTTTAATGTGTAAGAAAAACACCTCATCCTCAATTGGTCTTCTGTTAGTCCTCCCAATGGAAATGTGTTGAGGGTGGAATAGAAATCTTGGATAAAATTCAAAGGATCCTCATTCAAAACTCCATAGAATGATGGCAGCATGTTGTAATGGATATTTTTGAACTCGTAATTTCTTGCTGCATCTGTCAATCTTATACATGAGGCGAAAGTCCCAATGACAGGTCTGGCAAAATTCCTCATAGTTCTTTGCCTCTCGTCTCCCATATTGGTAGATTGCGCAGTATCTGACTCAGAATAAGAAATTTCCTCCTCTGTATCAAACCCGGTATACAATTCAAACTCTTCCCTGCTCCTTTTCACTCTTTAAATTTCTGAAATAAATGGGCAAAGCTCTCCTTCGAGTGATCTCCTACCTTGCATAAAAAGAAGTTTCTAGAAAAAGGAATTATTTAAAGCAAAAGAAAAATAAAATAAAATATAAACAATGAAAAATAATTTAAAATATAAATATGACTGATAAACAATTACGCCAATTAGCTTCCCCAGCAATGGCGCCAAAAACTTGTTGCGCTCTAATAAACACTACTAGAAGCTACACTCACAAGTATACGAGGCTGCTGTAGTATTTCGGTGAACACCTCAAGGTCGTCTCACAAGGAAGCTAGATGAGCTAATTATTTATCAAGTCGTAATAAACAAATTACCAATTAATAGTCTTTGATTTATAAAATTAAATTGCTAACAACTAATGAAAACAGAAAGGAATTGAATTTAAGACAATGAAAGAAAATTGAACAGATATATTGATTCACTTAATGGAAAAGCCTAGGGTTTGCACTTCTCTACTAACTTATATGTATGAACAACTATTCCTCTCAACTAATTTAATTTCAAAGATCAGATTTCAAGCAACTTAATTAATCAAATTAAGGAAATAAGCTCTCGCATTCAAACCTCTTTCAATTAATCTTATAACAATCAAAATGATCTTTTCCTTAGGTTTATATTTCTAATTCACCTAAGTCCCTAATTAAATTATTCCAGTATTAGACTTCATTTCTCAATCCTTCATCTAAATACCTAAAATACATAATTGGTGGCCAATCAATTATATATTAACATTAATCCATTCAATTAAGGATAAAAGAAATAAATCAGTTAAGAGCAATAACCATTTCATACAATCATAGTAGATCCATACAAACCCTAGACTAGTTCAAAATTAGTTCATAGTGATGCTATCAAACAAATTCATCTCATTAAAATTCAAAGAAATTAATTTAGACATTAGAGAATTTATAAATACAATTTCAATGAAACTTAAGAGATAGAGTTCAAGAACAAAACCAAATTACAAACTTCCTTTGGCTTCTGAAGAATCTCTTACTCAGATTTTTGCTAAAAGAATAATGCAATGGCTAAAACTAATTTGATCTAGAGTGTTTGAATGAAAGTGAAATCAATCTTTAAGAGAAAAGTGAAGAACGACTCAAAGATATGTGTTGGGCGGCTGGAAGAAGTTGAAGCAGTCCCCTTTTGCCCTAATTCTTCTATTTATACAAATCCCTTGCTAAAAATCTGGCGTCTTTTCTTTCTTTGGTCTCATGGAGTGACACGGCCAAGCTTTTGGCCGTGTCACCTGGGTGTGTCATCTTCTGTTTCTCCTATGGTCTTCTTTGTTCTTTGAAGATGAGAGTGACACGGCCAAGCTCCTGGCCGTGTCATGTAACATGGCCAGTTGCTTGGCCGTGTCTCCTGGGTGTGTCAGCTTCTGTGTCTTTTCTTTGTTTCTTCTTTGTTCTTGGCTTAGGATGGGACACGGCCAAGCTTATGGCCGTGTCATGTGACACGACCAGTGGCTTGGCCATGTCACCTGCCAGTTTCAGCTTCTGCCAAATTTTCCTTTCTTTCTTGGTTTCTTTGGTTTTGCCCTTTAGGAGAGACACAACCAGTGGCTTGGCCATGTCTCCTGCCCGTGTCATGATCTGCCAAAAATTTCCTTGAGGTGACACGGCCAAGGTTGATTTGGCTTAGCCATGTCTTGCTTGATTCATACTCCTCTTTCTTTATTTTGATCTTCCAAAGGGGGGATTTTTGCACTTTAACCTAAAACAAACACTTAAAAAAAACTTTAAACAAGAATCAAATGAAACATTAACCAAAAACACATAAACATCATACAAAAAACTAGTACAAAAATGATCTAAACACTAGGATAAATCAAAACTACCAAAATGCATGAAATCACTAAATAAACAGATTAAAACTACTAAAATGCATGAAGAAAACAATAATTATCATAATAAATAAATAGCAATTTTATGACAAAAACTAATAAAATAATTTGTTTATGGAAAAGTTTTATATCCAAAGACCATTTTGAAAATTTTTGAAAATTCTTTTGGTCTTTTGGACTTTAAAGAAAAAATTTATTTTGAGCTCACAATGTATTTAGGTCAGATTAGAAAAAGAACAAACCAAATAAGCTATAATTTAAGCCAAGATAAATTAACCATAGTCAAGCAACAAGCATTTGGGGTAAAAACCTAAGGAAAGTAACTAGGCTAATTACATGAGCTTTAGTCTTTGGGTTAAAAGGCTTAGGTTTCCATAGCATGTATATACCAAATGGTATGAGGCTATGAGTGGTTATGCCATGCTTGATCTCCATACCTTGAGTGAAAGTATGGTATCTCTTATATAACACAACACGGGTAACACGGGCATCCTAACTCACACACACGATGCAATCTAATATGATGCAATGGATAATATCATGATAAGAAAGAATAAAATAATAAAAAGACTAACAGAATCAACTTCTCTTATCACCAGTGGAGTCGCCACTGTGAACGGGGATTTTTTCCCCCATTCCCAGTGGAATGGTTCTTGTGGCTTCGGCACTGTTTAGGCTCGGGGCCTTAGAGAACACGGGCCTAAGCCCGGAGAAAATAGAGTCACCACTAGGACGGGTCAGGAAAAAGAAAGGGGTGGATGACTCGATTCCTAAGGAATCCCCAACCCCCTAATGGGTTCGGAAAGTTGGGTACGTGTGGGGAAGGTGAAAAATGGCCCAGCACCCCCACAATGCCCGATTAATTGGAACTGGCCTCCTTTGCAGGTCTTAATATTATAAAATTCTTATTAATAATAATATCCATATTACATGCAACAATTAAAATAAAGCATCATTATATTAAAATCAAAGCAAGGTCCAAACAAAGCAAATAAATGGACATCCATCAGAAGATGGAAATATGTCCTTACATCATCCATGTCTAAACTAAGAGCAATTTCTACCTTTTGGTGGGTGTCCTATTAGTTTAGACATGGGTGATGTAAGGACATGTTTCCATCCTCGGATGGGTGTCCATTTATTTATTTTGTTTGGACATTGCTTTGGTTTTAATATGACGATGCTTTATTTAAATTGTTGTGTGTAATATGGATAATATTGTTATATTTAAGAATTTTATAATATTAAGACCTGTAAAGGAGGCCGGTTCCAATGAACCGGGCATTGTGGGGGTGCTGGGCCATTTCTCACCTTTCCCACATGTACCCAACTTTCCGAACCCATTATGGGGTTGGAGATTCCTTAGGAATCGAGTCATCCACCCTTTTCTTTTTCCCGGCCCGTTCGGGTGGGGACTCCATTTTCTCTGGATCTAGGTTCTTGTTCTCTAAGGCCCCGAGCCTAAACAGTGCCGAAGTCGCAAGAGCCATTCCACCGGGAGTGGGGGCAAAAATCCCCGCTCACAGTGGTGACTCCACTGGGGATAAGAGAAGTTGATTCTGTTGGTCTTTATATTATTCTATTCTTTCTTTTCATGATATTATCCATTGCATCATCTTAGATTGCATTGTGTGTGTGAGTTAGGATGCTCGTTTTACCTATGTTATGTTATGTAAGGGATACAATACTTTCACTCAAGGTATGGAGATCGAGCATGGCATAACCACTCATAGCCTCGTACCATTTGGTATATCCTTGCTATGGGAACCTATGCCTTTTAACCCAAAGTCTAAAGCTCATGTAATTGGCCTAGTTATTTTCCTTAGGTTTTACCCCAAATGCATGTTGTTTGACTATGGTTAATTTATCTTGGCTTAAATCATGGCTTATTGGGTTTGTTCTTTTTCTAATATGACCTAAGTACATTGTAAGCTCAAAATAAATTTTTCTTTAAAGTCCGAAAGACCAAAGCTATTTTCAAAACTTTTTCAAGATGGTCTTTGGATACATAAAACTTTTCTAAAAACAAATCAAAAGTTCTTTTCCTGATGGCCCAAATACTAAGCCCAAAATCCATTTTTCCTAAAATCTTTCTACAATGGGCTTAGAAACAAAATTATCCAACCTTTTCTTACAAAGAGTTTGCAAATTATTCAGGTCAATTATGAAATACCAAAAATCAATTGTGAGCCTAGTTTATACTAAGAATAATTAATCATGGGCTTGTTTTTGTCATGAATCATTAGTTACTTTTTCAAGTGAGAAATCTATTTATAATAAACCTCTTAATTTAGTTTTAATCCAATATAGCATATAAGATACATTAGTTGGTTAAATGGATTAAAACCTAATTAATGGGAATTATCATAACTTGATTTCCATTTTTGAAAATATAACTATTGGTTGAAATGTCCGAGGGAAATATTCGAAAACAAGATACCCCATGTTGGTATTTTGTTAACCATATACCTAGGAAAAGAGACTCGCCATTCATGTGTGGATGTTATAAGGTTGGAAGGAACGTCCTATTTGTCCTTGTTCGTCTATTGTTTGTGCATACATTTGCATCTCATATCAGCGATCCTCTCTGGCTCATAGCCCTGGATTATGACAGTTCAAAAGCTTACGACAATCCGACCTACGCCGAAAGCGAAGAAGCTATCAACGACTCAATCACTTGCTCACCAAAAGCAATGGAGCCCGAACAAATTCAAAGAATGGAGGATGAAGCCCTCAATGCCAAAATGGAAGAAATAAAAGCGGCCCTAGCCAAGACCATGAAGAACCAATTGACTGCAATTTTAGAAAATCATGCCGAAGTAGCTGCTAGCTCCAAGAAGCCAAAGGACAAAGGAAAGGCTAAAGTTGGTGAAGTTGCTTTTGATGATGATAAGATGATCATTGATGATGATGATTGGGCTCAATACTACCAGGATCCTCACGACAAAAAGGAGCCAAAGGTTGTTGAGAAGGCAACTCTTGAAAAGACTAAAAATTCTGATGTTGAGAAGATGATTACTGATTTAGAAAAGAAATTTGAGAAGAAACTAAAGATTGAAGAAATGTCCGAAGTTAACAAATTATTTGAGCTAGATGAAGAAGTTCCATACAAATTCAAGATGCCATCTTTTGCGAAGTTTGATGGAACCAAAAATCCCCATCTCCATGTGAAGCAATATATCACTACCATGCAGTCTGCCTGAGCTACTAAGGCTCAAACTCTAAGGTACTTTATGCTCTCATTGGACCCTGTTGTCCAAAATTGGTTCAATACCTTGGATGATGGAACACAAAAGAGTTGGGATCTGCTTTACAAAGCCTTCATCCAACAATATGGATATAATGTCAAGATGGAAGTTACCTTAATGGAAGTGGAGTCCATTAGGCAAAGGTCGAATGAGAATTTTGTGGAGTATGTGAAGAGATGGAGGAACAAGGCTGCTCTGCTCAAGAAGAGGCCCGATGAATCCGATCAAATAAGGATGATTGCGAGAGGGGTGTTGCCTAATCTTGGTGAAAGGATGTCTCATACACTCATCCATGACTTCAAAGATCTTCTCCAAGCTGGTCTACAAATTGAAGAGTGGAAAAGGGAGAAGAATCGCTTTTCAATAAAAAGAAATGAGAAAGGGAATTATCAGCCTAGCAATCAAAGCACGCAAAAAGAAGTTGATGTTAATACAACTGGTCAAGCAAATAGAAGACAATTTTCAGATCTAGGGAAGCCACTGTCTTGGGTTCTCAATAAGCTACAAAAGAAGGAACTATTACAGCCATTGGCCCCTCGACCTTTACCTAATCCTTTACCCCCAAAATTTGATACTAAGGCTTTTTATCAATTTCATTAGACTCAAGGACATGAGACTAATAGATGTACCCGATTGAAGCATGATATCCAAGATCTAATCGATAGTGGTAAGTTACCGGAGCTGGACAAGCCCAATACCAAGAACAATCCTTTGCCTAAGTTCAGAAGAGTACCTCCACCGGCAACCTTCATGGTGGGAAAAGGATTGGAAGAAGATTTTGTTTTATCCTCTTTTCAAGATGGAAATATTAAAGATATGAAAGGAAAAGAAGCTTAAACTCAACGAACTTTCCTTAGCTTGAATGTTGCTTTTTGATTTTACTTTCTTTAATATTTAATTTGAACAATTATGTTTTTCAAGTTTGTTTGAATAAATTACTTTCATCAAAATCTTGTTGGTCTTTGTTCATTTTGGTACTCAACCAATGAGGAATCTAGCTTGATGTTCATAAATTAACGTGTCTATGCATCATGACTTGAGTGACTTTACTAGATAAGGGAATTGCTCTATAGCATTGAGTTGTGTATGCTTACTTAGAGAGGGCTCCTGCATAATTACCTTTATCTAGGTCCTAGTCAGTCTTAGAATATGCTTTGATAAACTTTTGAGGCAAAATTGAACTCTGCTTATTTAAGAGAGAGATGATCTAGGCATTGTTTGATGAGCCAACAACTAGTATCCACCCAATTAAATATCAATCCCTAGTTGTCCCTTTGAGCTTTCATTAAATTTTGGCTTTCTTTTCATTGGCATATAATCCCAACAACCTACCCTGAGCTGTTGTGATATTTTTGACAAGTCTTATGATCACTAAGGTGAAGAGGCAAGAAGATCAAAGAAAGTAATATTTAGTCAAGACCATGAAGATAGCTGAAGTTCTTAAGACCACAAGGGTAGTTGAAGTTCTCAAGACCATAAGGGTAGTTGAAGTTTTCAAAACCATAAGGGTAGTTGAAGTTCACCTAATATCTCCAATTTATTAAGAGAACATCAGAGTAACAAATGATTTATCCCTGTTAAAGAAGATTTATGTCACTCCACTCATCCATTATTAGAAACCCAAGTTGGTACAAACAAGACAACTCTGTTTAAGCTAGAACCAAACAAAAAAAAACAAAAAAAAGAAGAAGAACGAAAAATAATAAGAAAAAGAAAAGAAAAAAGAAGAAAAGAAAGAAAGAAAAGAAAGGAAGAAAAGAAAAGGAAAGAAATGAAAAAAAAATATAAAACCCAAAACGGTTCAGAAAGCCAACTGAGTTCTCTTTTACCTAAGGCAGCAAAAGGCTTCCATTTGGATTATAAGGACAGTTTGACTTGAATTGGTCAAACCCAACCAAAGTTTCGAAGGAGAAAAATTCATCCATTTTTTAAAAGTTCTGTACTTGACAGTCCTACAAGGAAGAAGGACAAAATGATACAATGCTCAAAGAAAGGGAAGAGTAAAGAAAATAAAGAGAAAAAAAGGGAAGAGAAAAAAAATAAAAAGAAAAGAAAAGGGAGAAGAAGAAAAGAAATGAATTTAGGTACCAAGCTTTATACAAGGGCAAAGACTGTTCCAATTGAGATTCAGATTAATGCCAAAAGGATAAAAGGAATTTGGAGTCTAGCAAGATTGCCTCTAAGCTACCTAAAGTTCAAACAAGAAATTTGCAGTGTGAAGGTTTGTCCATTGTGTCACATCGGCTCCAACTTACAAATAGCCTTCATTTAAACCCGTATCCCTTATAGACCCCATTTCAAGCCTATTAAAGACCCGTTGATCTCTCTTGGTAGGTAGAGTCTATTAGTGGAGATAGTTTGAATAAGCATGCATATGAGATAGACAATATTTAAACTCAATGAGACCTTTGGCCAAGTAATGTGTATGTGCCTATCTAAAGTACAACAGTTCTTGCTTAAATAGAAATGATTCCTGAGTTTATTATGGTAACTAGGGTTGTCATGTTATAGATATGTTAATTTGGAAAAATCAAGTCCTGAGGTACATTGACATCGATTTTGGCAAAGCCAACATTTGATTTCAAAATTAAAATTCAAAAAGTAAAAAAATGTCTTTGTCACACGGAGCCTTTAAGTTAAGAGAAGTTTGTTGCACCATCAAAACTAGAAGGACACATTGTGCAAAGGAAATGATTACTGGCAAGGTCATGAAGAAGCTACAGATTGATATGCTGAATCATAATTTAAAATGGATGTATCTCTGCTATTTGGGGCCTCTATTATTCATGTTTTCAAGATCTTGAAGATAAAAGCCATAAATGTGAAGCATTATGTCACTCTAATGCAAGACCTGAACAAGCATCTAAAAGGAACCAATGAGAACACTTCTGCATATCAATGGTTTGTGGACCAATGGAACGACTGTAAGTATTATTCATGCATATCATGCATACATGAGCATATCACGTCGTAATTTCTTGTCTTGTATTGTCTATTCTTTATTAAGGTAAACAGCAAACACCCTGTGAAGTAAACAATCAAAAAAAGATATCAAATCAGGGGGGCATAGAAGGCCCATTTCTTGAGAAAGTTCCAGTAATTTTGCAAAGAGAAGAAATACGTGCTTGTGCGAAGAACAAGACAAAATACAAACGTCAATCAAAGCTTGCATGGAAAAAATCTTTGGTTTGAGCCTACACTGGGGGCAAAGTTTCTCCTTTTCAATTTTTGAGTTTATATATAAAACATTTTCAAACTCACTTGCAAATATTTCGCCACGCAGAGGGCAAGGAGAGGATATGAAGGCTAGCTAAAAAGGGATGAATTTTTTGCAAAAGTGCAATGGAAGAACAAAAAGGAATGGAATAAAAAGAAAATTAGAATTCTCAAAAGAATGAAGATGCAAAAGACAAAAGATCAGTTCAGCTAAAAAAGCCGAAGCCAGGGTAAAGACCTGATTTTTAAAGGATAGAGATCTATGTTTCAAGGGTAAAGACCCGATTTCTAATAGATAAAAATCCATTTTTCAAGGGTAAAGACCCGATTTCCAATGGATAAAGATCCATGTTTCAAGGGTAAAGTCCCGATTTCCAAGGGATAAAGATCCATGTTTCAATGGTAAAGACCCGATTTCCAATGGAAAAGATCCATGTTTCAAGGGTAAAGACCCGATCTCTAATGGATAAGGATCCATGCTTCAAGGGTAAAGACCCAATCTCTAATGGATAAAGATCCATGATTCAAGGGTAAAGACCCGATTTCCAATGGATAAAGATCCATGTTTCAAGGGTAAAGACCCGATCTCTAATGGATAAAGATCCATGTTTCAAGGGTAAAGACCCGATTTCCAATGGATAAAGATCCATGATTCAAGGGTAAAGACCCGATTTCCAATGGATAAAGATCCATGTTTCAAGGGTAAAGACCCGATCTCTAATGGATAAAGATCCATGTTTCAAGGGTAAAGACCCGATTTCCAATGGATAAAGATCCATGTTTCAAGGGTAAAGACCCGATTTCCAATGGATAAAGATCCATATTTCAAGAGTACAGACCTGATCTCTAATGGATAAAGATCCATGTTTCAAGGGTAAAGACCCGATTTCTAATGAATAAAGATCCATATTTCAAGGGTAAAGACCCGATTTTCAATGGATAAAAATCTATTTTTGGTGGGTAAAGACCCACAATTCATAAAAATGGAACAACCAGTTATGTCAGAATTCTCAACTGGTAAAAGATCAGTCAAATCAAATTCAATCTCGGGTCTAAGTACCCAAACCAAATCCAAGAACTCAAAACCTCAACCATCTCAAAAATTAAGTCTTATTGCTTTTCACTCTCTTTTACAAAAGTCTCAGAGCATTCAAGCAGGGGACAAACTGTATACCCTTAATTTTTGACCCAGTCCGGTCCAATATATTTTAATTAGTCCAAAATAATTCTTGTTTTATCTTAATTAAATAATATTTATTTTAGTATTTAGTATTTATAATTAATAAAAAATAAAAATAATAATAAATAAAATAATAATAATAAATAAATAATAAATAAAAATAAAAATAAAAATCGGTGACGAAAAAATCGGCGACGAAAAAATTCATCGTCGAAAAATAGTGCTAGACGAAATGGCCTGCAGCCCGCCTCACAGTTTTTTACTCCCCAGTTCTCGTAGCCAGCCGTCGCAAGTTTTTTTTTCGTCAGAAAAATTTTTCCGCTGCAGTTTTTTTTGCCAAAAAAATTTTTTCGACGCAATTTTTTCCGAAACCAAATTCTATTTGTTTTCGATTTCCTTTTCCTAATTAATGATAGTTTCCGTAAACAAGTTGAATTAACCATCTAAATTTCCTATAAATAAGACCAAGGAAACACAAAAGAACAGAGGAGAAACTTTTGGGAGGAAAGAAACTTTGGACGATCGGACTGGATTTTGACTTGAACTGTGGAACTTCAGATTTGAGAGGGATAAGCAAGCAAGCAATCAAGCCATCAAAGGTAGATATCCCGCCTTTGTATTTATTCATTCAAGAAGCAATTTTTGGTGGAACCAATGAACGAAGGTTTGAATCTTTAAATTTCTTTTATTTCTTATAGTAGCTTCGTTCTTATTTGATTCATAAGATTATACATACAAAACTTTGGTCTTTAAAGATGTAATAATTTGATCTCCATTTCCAAAAACCTTAAATGATTTCCTCTGTTTCTAAATGCCTTAAAAAACCTTAATTCATTTCTTTGTTTTTCAAAAATCTTAAAATTGTTATTTCTGTTTCTTCAAAATCTTAAAACCCTAATCTACTTTCCAACTTTTCAAAACCTTAAAATCGTTTCATTAATTTACCAAAACTCTAATTTGCTTTCCAAATTTCCAAAACTCTAAATTGAATCCTTTTCTTTTCCAAAAACCCTAAAAAATATCTTTTCTGTTTCTATAAACCTTAAATCATTTTGGTTATTTCCAAAAAACACCCTAAAACTCTAAATTAGTTTTCTTCTAATTCATTTCCAAAATTCCAAATGTTTTGTTAAATATCCAAACTCAAACTCACTTTACAGTTTCTAAAAATCATATAAAGCTTCATAAAACTCATAAAACTATAAATTGTTTTTCCAAATTCTAAAATCAAATACATTCTCCGAAACACTAAAAACCCTAATTCAACTTCAAAACCAAGATAGTAACCCTAAACTAGCTAACCATAAACCCTAGTTTTCTTAAACCCTAATCCCCTTAAAACCTTAAACCCTAGTTTTCCTAAACCCTAACCCTTTAATCCTTAAAACCTTAAAACCTTATAAACCTAAAACATTCAAACCCAATATAGTAAATCCAAAATAATAATCCAGTAACCGTAAATCCTAAACTCATGTGTTTTAAAGTATCCAAACCCTAATTTCATGATTTTACTCCTCAAACACTAATTTGGTTAATCAAAGAACCTTATCAATCTCTTAAATTATAAAACTTTAATATATTTCAATTCCCTTAAAACTTACAGTATCCTAAACCCATAAATTTCAAAACTCTAAACATTAAATAAAAAATCTTAAATAGAAACAGTAGCCTTAATTTGTATCTTTACTTGCTTTATTTAATTTTATATTTGATTATGTAGTCTATTATATGCTTTCAATGCTTTGTTGGTTTATTTAATTTCAATGCTTAATTTATTTAGTTTAATCATGGATGGATGTTTACTTTCTATTTTGATTAATGTTTAATATCTTTGATGAATGATTTATTTATGATGAATGGTTATTTACCTTTATCGATTTATTTTGATTTCCAAATGTTGTAAGAGGTATGTTTCCACTTTGTGGGTACCTCATTAGTTAAATATCATGTAATTTAAATAGCTTTTATATTTTAAACCAATGTAAAGGACATGTTTTTACCTTTTGGTGGGTGTCCTATTAGTTTAGACATGGGTGATGTACGGACATGTTTTCATCCTCGGATGAGTGTCCATTTATTTATTTTATTTGGACATTGCGTTGGTTTTAATATGATGATGCTTTATTTCAATTGTTGTGTGTAATACGGATAATATTGTTATATCTAAGAATTTTATAATATTAAGACCTGTAAATGAGGCCGGTTGCAATGAACCGGGCATTGTGGGGGTGCTGGGCCATTTCTCACCTTTCCCAGACATACCCAACTTTCCGAACCCATTAGGGGGTTGGGATTCCTTAGGAATCGAGTCATCCACCCCTTTCTTTTTCTTGGCCCATCCGGGTGGCTACTCCATTTTCTCCGGACCTATGTCCATGTTCTCTAAGGCCTCGAGCCTAAACAATGCCAAAGTGTCATGAACCATTCCACCGGGAGTAGGGGCAAAAATCCCCGCTCACAGTTAGTTACTTCTGAAGAAGAGAAGTGTACGCTGTTTGAGTAAGATTTAAATAGTCAAATTCATGTATACTTGGTGGCATTGAGAATTAAGGTGTTTTCTACTTTAGTTTATGCAGCGGTGGCCATTGAAAATGAAACCAAACAGGAATAGCATAGAAGAGCACAACAAATGAAAGAATCACCTAATGAACAATGACAAAGTAGCCAAAAGAAGTAGAAGAGTGATCAATTGCAAATGCAAGGAGCTAGTAGAAAGAGTCACACCAATAGACCTAGTTTCCAAAGATCTCAAGTGGTTGGATCTGGTACTTCTGTAAGTTCATCTTCACGAATGGCTTTTACACCTTGTCAACATTATGGCAAAGGGGCATAGCAGTGAAGTTTGCTAGTAATCGAAGTGGAGCTTGTTTGAAGTGTGGCTCCAAAAACACAAGATTAAAGATTTTCCAATGATAAAGGGATCCGGTGTTATTGAAGAACATGGATCCATGCAGGGATCACAATCAGGTTGCAGATCAGGCAGAGGTGGCCGACCCAATGTTAGTCAGCAAAGAGGATCTAAGACTGTGGATAGACCCCTAGACACGAGGAAGTGCACCAGCTAGAGCTTATGCCATGAAAGCAGTAAAGGACCAGGATGCTCTATATGTAATTATGGGTAAATTTTAATTACTATGCCATGATATATATGCTTTATTAGATCCTCGATCCACACATTCATACATATACACAACTATAGCTTTGGGAAAATATGCATGTTGACAAACTGGAATATGAAATAGAAGTTACCAATTCTTAAGGCCATAGTATAAGGGTAAACAAAGTATATTAGAATTGTCCAATTGGAATCCATAACTATGAGTGAGGATTTTCGTCCCTACTCTTATGTGAAATGGTTCCTGTGACTTCGGCACTGTTAGGCTCAGGGCCTTAGAGAACACGGGCCCAAACCCGGAGAAAATGAGGTCACCACACGGAAAGGGAAGGATGATTCAATTCTTAAAGAATTCGTAACCCCCTATTGGGTTCAAAAAGTTGGGTACATATGGGAAAGGTGAGAATAACCCAGCACCCCCATAACGCCCGGTTCATTGGAACCGGTCTCATTTTTAGGTCTAAATATTATTAAATTCTCAAGCATTATAATATCATCCATACTACATGCAATTCAAAATAAATAAATATTTATTGTATTAAATTAAAAAGGTCCAAACAAATAAAAACGTTCACCCATACCGGATGGAAATATGCCCTTGCAATAATTATCCAATGTTCAAAACTAAATAAAGTAGGACACCCACCATTGGTGGAAACATATCCTTTACATTAACCCAAAACTCAAAATAAATTAAATTACATTAAACTTAACTAATAAGGTATCCACGAAGTGGAAATGTACCTCTTACATCCTTGAAATCAAAATAAATCAACAAAAGCATTTAACCATTCATTGTTGATAAAATAATAGTAAATCATCCATCACAAGCATACATTAACAAATTAAATGATCAAATCAAGGTTTTAATATTACATTGAACAATAGATATACAAAATTAGGGTTTTAATATATGAATTAGAGTTTCTTAAAGTTTAGAATGCTAAATTAGGATTTTAAGGTTTTGGAAAACATGATTAGGGTTTATAAATAAAAATTAGGGTTTTAGAAATAAAGCTAGGGTTTTAGGGTTAAAACAAGATTTTAGTATTTTAGGATGATAATTAGGGTTTTGGTGATCAAATTAGGTTTTTTAGGGTTAAAATATGATTTTAGGGTTTTAGGATGACAATTATGGTTTTGGTTTAGAATTAAGGTTTTGAAACTATAATTTAAGATTTTGGTTTTTCAAAACATGCTAATAGGATTTTAGGTAATTAAATTAAATGTTTAAAATAAGTCCTAATCTATTGTGAACCTAAAATAAATAAAATTCATCTAACTAGACTACTAGATGGAGCAAAGTTAAATGAATTAAGCTATGGTGACTTTGAAACCAATGAAACTGAGCCACTAGACATGCTTTAATGAAACCAATATAAATTAAACTAATGATAAAAGAAATTTTCTATGAATTTAAAGGGTTAAAGAAATTAAACCTCCATTTGTTGGCTTGACTAATATTTATACACAAATCCATGCTCTTTGCCTGCTCTAGTATTGAATCTTGGTTGAGCTAAATAAAGACAGTAGCTACTGCCTTTATATTGTTTGCTGGGTTGATGGTATTCTGTGTATGTTTCTTTTCTTTAGTTATTGTTGCTTTGATAAATGTAGCTACCGAAGTCCCCTCTATTTAATTTTTCAACATGTATTTATAGGAACAGATTAGATTAAAGCCAGTGTGACCTAGCTTAATTTGAGGTTAATTTTGATTTAAAATTTAAGCACGGCTCGAATTAAGACCCAAAATAAGAATCATATCGAATTAAAGTGTTTTAAATTCATCATGAACCCATGACCATATCAGATTAAAATGAGTTTAATTTGACATGGACCAACATCCATATCGAATTAGCAAGTCCAATTCGATATGGATGTGTTCCATATCAAATTAGACTTGTTCTAATTCAATATAGGCCATCCATATCAAATTATAGTCCATCTAATTTGATATGGATGCTTCTATATCATATTAGATGGGTTCTAATTCGATATGGACCATCCATATCAATTGGATAAGCCCAATTCGATATGGCATGATCCCTACTTATCCAAAACCTACTTCAACCTCAAACCGGAATATTTCAAGGCTTTCAAAGTTGAACCAACTTATTTTAGGCCTTATAAAATTGGACTAATCTAATTAAAAGCTTTAAACTAGGTTTAAGCTATTAAGAATGGACCGAACTTGACTAGGCCTTCTTTAATTGGTATCAGACTAAAATTAAGGTTCTACAGTTTGCTCCCTGCTTGAATGATCTGAGACTTCAGTAGAAGATAGTGAAACACAACATGACTTTAAGCTTATCTTGGATAAGGATGAGTTCTGGACCTAGGAATTGGTTTAGGTTCTCAACTTGAGACTAAATTTGAGTTCTTGACCTGAGATTGGATTTGAGATATCGACCTGAGACTATATTTGGGTTCTTGATCGGAGACTGGATTTGGGTTCTCGACCCGAGACTGGATTTGGATTCTCAATCTTAGACTGGATTTGAGTTTTTGACCTGAGACTAGATTTGAGTTTTTGACTTGAGACTAGATTTGAGTTCTTGACCCGAGACTAGATTTGGGTTCTCATCCCTAGATTAGATTTTATGTTCTCGATCAGAGACTGGATTTTGAGTTCTCCACCTAAGAATGGATTTGAGCTCTTCTAGCTTAACTGTTCCTTTGTCATTTGAGAATTATGGCTTTCTTTTAGCTAATTGGTTCCATTCTTCAATAGATTTTGCTGACCTTTTGTCATCTGAGCCATTTGTTCCATTCTTTAATGGATTTTGCCGACCTTCTATCATCTAAGAGTTTGGTTTTCTTCTAGCTGATTGTTCCATTCTTCAATGGATTATGCTAACCTTCTATCATCTAGGAATTTTGGCTTTCTTCTAGCCATCAACTTCATGTCTTCACTTCTCATAATGAATATTCAAATATCGGGTCTTCACCCTTCACAATAGATCTTCATCCTTTGGACATTAGAAATGGCTCTTCATCCTTGGACATTTGTCCTGCATTGAATTTATCTCTTCAAGCTGGACTGATCTTTTATCTTTTGTATCTTGATTGTTTTTGGGTTCTTACTTTCTTCTTGTTATGTTCTTTTTTTCTTCCTTTTGAAAAAAAATTAGCTATTTTTTTAGCTAGTTTTCATATCCTTTCTTTGGCACCTGTGTGGCAAAATATTGAAGTGAGTCGCATAAACTCAAAAATTGAAAAGGAAAGGTTTTTCCCCATGTTTAGGCTTGATCCAATGATTTTTTTCCATGCAAACTTTGATTGATGTTTATGTATTGTCTGGTTCCCTGTACAAGTAAGCATCTCCATTTTTACAAAGTGATTGGATCTTTCTCAAGCAATGGGCCTTCCATGCCCATTGACTTCATATCTGCTTCTCAATGTTTGCTTTATAGTGTTTTACCGTTCATTTTGACAAAGAATGGGCAATAAAATGTGATAAAATGTGGTATACAATGCTCATGTATGCATGATATGCATGAATAATACTTACAATGATTCCATTAACTCACAGACTGAGGTGATCAGCTGAAGTGCACCCATTGATTCATTTTGGATGCTCGTTCAGATCTTGCATTAGAACAACAAAAGACTTTACATCTATGGCTTTTATCTTCTAGATGTACAAAGCATGAGTAACTGGGGCCCTAGCAGGGTAGAGACATGAGAGACATCCATTTGGTAGATAACTTCTTCATGACATGACCTTATAAGTGATCCATTCATTAGCCCTCTTTTGCCAATTATGTCCTTTGGGGTTTGACAATGAAACATACTTCTCTTAACTTAAAAGTCTTTGCATGAAACAAATATATTTTTTAAAAATCTTAAAATCATATTTTGGCTTTGTCAAGTCAATGCCATTGTACCTCAAGATTTGATTTTTCTAAATTAACATATCTATAACATCACAGTCCTAGTTATCATGCTAAACTCGAAAATCATTTCCATTTAAGCAAGAACTGTTGCACTTCAGACAGACATACACATTACTTTTTTTTGGACATGAACATACACATTACTTGGTCAAAGGTCTCATTGAGTTTAAATATTGTTTATCTCATTTGCATACTTATTCAAATAATCTCCACTAATAGACTTCACCTATTAAGAGAGATCAATAGGTCTTTAATTGTCTTAAAATGGGATCTATAAGGGATATGGATAAATGAAGGCCATTTTTAAATTGGAACTGATGTAACACTGGTAACAAACCTTTACACTACAAACTTCTTATTGTTGTTAGGGCTATTCTTAACCTTTGGGAACCATTTCCTTCTGACTTTATGAAAATACAAAGCTTGAATGCCCTTCTATCTTTTTGGTAGAAATCTAGATCCAATCAGTACTATCTTGATCTTTAGACTACCCTTTTTTTCTTTCTCTTTCTTTCTGTCCCTTTCCCTTTTGGAATATCAAGACTAGGACGTTCAATATTGCTGACTTGGACCTACGTTGAATAAAATGAAAGATTATATTTCCCTTAATTCTCTGATTTTATTTGAATCTTTAGCTGAACTGGACCAATTCAAGTTAATCTGTCCTCGTAAACTAAATGAAAGTCTTCTGCTTGCTTTTGGTAAAAAAGAAATCGGTTGGCTTTCTGAACTGCCTTTTAAGTCTTATTTTCTTTTTCCTTTTTTTCTTCTTATTTTTCTTTTTCTTTTTTCTTTTTTCTTTCTTTTCTATATTTTTCTTTTCTTTTCTTATTCTTCTTTTTTATTTGTTTTTATTTTGCCCTAGCTCTAAGAAAGTTATTTTTTTTTACCATCTTATGCTTCTGGCTATGGATGAGTGGAGTAGAGTAAGTTTGTATTAGTGAGAATGAATCCTTCATTGTCCTGACTTTATCTCAATGATGAAAGATATTAGAGATATTAAATCTAGTTCAAGTAGACTTCAACTATCTTTATGGTCTTGACTATGTATCCATTTTCTTGATCTTCTTGCCCCTTTATCTCAGTGATCATCAAACTTGCCATAAGTATCACAGCAACTCAGGGTAGGTTGTTGGGGTTTACAAGCCAATAAAAGCAAGGTCAAAATTTCAAGAAGGCTCAAAGGGAATAAAACTAGGGATTAATATTAATAGGGCAGATACTAGTGTTGTTGGCTAACCAAACAATGCCTAGATCATCTCTCCTTTAAATAAGCAGAGTTTAATTTTGCCTTGAAAGTTTATTAAAGCATATTCTAAGATTGACTAGGACTTAGACACTCATAATTATGCATGAACCCTCTCTAAGTAAGCATACACAGCTAATGTTATAGAACAACTCTCTCACCTAGTAAAGTCATTCAAATTATAATGCATAGATACACTAATTTATGAATGTCAAGCTAAATTCATCATCGGTTGAGCACCAAGATGAACAAAGACCAACATAAATAAAAATATAATAAAAGTAATTTATTCAAACAATCTTAATTTGAAAATAAAATTGTTCTAGAAAATACTAAAGAAAGAAAATGAAACAAAAATTGAACAAGCCAAGGGAAGTTTATTGAGTTGGAGTCGAAGATGCTTCATCTACTTGGGCATATCAAGGGTAAGGATCATCAATGATAGTCATTACTTCATCATCTGAAGTTGGTTCAATCTTTCTTAGTAGTACCTCCTATTTAACAGCTTGTCCATTCATGTAATGACGAGATGATAGGACAAAACTCTCCTCCATTCCTCATTCTATCATGAAGGTTGCAGGCGATGGCAACCTTTCAATTTTAGGCACAGGATTATTCTTGGTGTTGGGCTTATCAGGCTCAAGCAGCTTTTCACTGTCAATAAAATCTTGGATCTCATACCTTAATTGAGCATATTTATCGATATCATGCCCTTGCATTTGATGGAACTGATAGAAGGCCTTGGCATCAAAATTTGATGGCAGAGCATCGTGTAGTGGTCGAGGAGCTAACAACTGTAATAACCCCTTTTCTGTTAACTGTTGAAAACCCAAGACAGAGGTTTTTTCAACTCTAAAACTTTTCTTCTATTTGCTTGACTAATTATTGCAGTGACATCCATTGCTTTATGTATACTTTGACTGTCAGACTAATAATTCCCCCTCTCATTCATTCTCCCAGAAAATGGTTCTTTTCTCATTCCCATTCTTCTATCTGTAAGCCAGCTTGAAAAAGATCTTTAAAATCTCTGATAAGAGTGTGAGATATCCTTTCACACAAATTAGATAGAACACCTCTCATTATCATCCTAATCTGGTCAGACTCATCGGGCCTTTTTTTAAGTAATGCAGCCTTATTCTTCCACCTCTTCACATAGTCAACAAAGTTCTCATTTTGCTTTTGCTTGATTGATTCTATATCTATCGAAGTAACTTCCAACTAGGCATTGTATCCATACTATTGGATGAAGGCTTTGTACAATGAATCCCAATTCTTCTGAGTATTGTCCTCTAAGCCGTTGAACTAATTTTTCACAACGGGATCTAACGAGAGCATAAAGTACTTTAAAGTTTAAGCCTTAGTATCTCAAGTACACTGCATGGTAGTGATGTATTACTTGACATGTAGATGAGGATTGCTAGTTCCATTAAACTTAGCAAAGGAAGACATCTTGAACTTATAAGGTACTTCCTCATCTTGTTCAAGAGCTTGTATACTTTCGATATCTCATCAACCTTCAGCTTTTTTTTTGAACTTCTTCTCTAAATCAGCAATCATATTCTCCATGTCTGAAGTTATAATCTTTTCTACAATTTCTTTTTCCACATCCTTCATTTCTTTCTTCTTATCTTGAGGATCTTGAAAGTATTGGGCCTAGTCATCATTATCATCAATCATCACCTTGCCATCATCAAAGGCTACCTCATCAATCTTAGCTTTTCCTTTATCCTTCTACTTCTTAGTACTAGCAGGTGCTTCAATAGTATTTCCTAATAGTGTAGCTAGCTGGCTTTTCAATATCTCAGCTAGGATCCCCTTTAGTTCTTCCATCGTGGAGTTGGATGCATCCTCCAACATCTTCTGAATCTATTGGGGTTCCATTGCTTTTGGTATGAAGTTGACTGAGTTGTCATTGGATTCTATGTTACTGGCATAAGTCGGATTGTCATAAGCTCTTGAACTACTATACTCCAGGTCTATGAGATAGAAAGAATCAATGCCATGTAATGCAATGCATGTATGCATGTATGCACAAGTAACAAACAAATAAAAAGAGTAAGAATAACCCTTCCAACCTTATATCACCAACACACGAATGGCCAGTCTCTTTTCTTAGTATATGGTCACCAAAATATCAATATGAGATATCTTATTTTTAAAAAATTTACTCAGAAGGTTTAACCAATAGTTGTATATTTCAAACATAGAAGTCAATCCATGATAATTCCCATTAATTAAGTCTTAATCTATTGGGTCAACTAAAAATAACTTTTACGCTATATTATGGATTAAAAACTAAATTAAAGAGTTTAGCATAAATAGATTTCCCACTGAAAAAAGCAACTAATGATTCATGCCATAAACAAGCCCATGATTAACAATTCTTAGTATAAATTTGGCCTACAATTGATTATAATATTTCATAATTGACCAATCTAATTGTAAGCCCATTTAAGAAAAAGATTTGAGTAACAAAAATCTAAATTTTGGGGCATGAACTGAAAAGCGGCTGTGAACCTATTTAAAAAGTATCTTAAAGCCCATAAAAAAGGTTTGTTTGAAAAATCGTTTTGTATCAAAGCCCATTGTAAAAAGATTTGTTTGAAAAAAATGGATTTTGGGCTTTGAGCTTGGGCTATGAGGTGAAAAAGAATTTTTGACCCATCTTTAAAAGGTTTTATGTCCAAAGACTATCTTAAAATATTTTAAAAATAATTTTAGTCTTTTGGCTTAAAAGAATAAAATTATTTTGGGCTTCCATCATAATTAGGTCATATTAGAAAAAGTACACAATAAATAGGCCATGATTCAAACCAAGATATATCAATCATAGTCAAACAACAAACATTTGAAAAAATACCTAAAGAAAGTAACTAGACCAATTATATGAGCTTTAGTCTTTGGGTTGAAAATTTTTGGCTCCCATAGCAAGTATATACCCAAAGGTACAAAGCTATGAGTGGTTATGCCATGCTCTATCTCTATACCTTGAGTGAAAGTATGGTATCCCTTACATAACATAACACGGGTTACACGGGCAGCCTAACTCACGCAGACAATGCAATCTAAATGATGCAATGGATAATATTATAATATGAAAGATTAAAATAATATAAAGACTAATGGAATCAACTTCTCTTATCCCCAGTGGAGACCCCACTGTGAGCTGGGATTTTCTCCCCCACTCCCATATGGAATGGTCCTTGCAACTTTCGGCATTGTTAGGCTTAGGGCCTTAAAGAACACGAGCCTAAACCCAATGAAAATGGAATCACCAACCGAATGAGCCAGGAAGATAGAAAGGGGTGGATGACTCAATTCCTAAAGAATCCCCAACCCCTATTAAGTTTAAAAAGTTGGATACGTATGGGGAAGGTGAGAATGACCCAACACCCCCATAATGCCCAGTTCATTAGAACCGACCTCCTTTTCAGGTCTAAATATTATTAAATTCTTAAGCATTATAATATCATCCATACTACATGCAATTCAAAATAAATAAACATTTATTGTATTAAAGTAAAGAAGGTCCAAACAAATAAAAATGGACACCCATACCAGATGGAAACATGCCTTTGCAACAATTGTCCAATGTCAAAAATTAAATAAAGTAGGACACCCACCATTTTGTGGAAACATGTCCTTTACATTAAACTAAAACTCAAAATAAATTAAGTTACAATGAACTTAACTAATGAGATATCCATGAAGTGGAAATGTACCTCTTACATCCTTGAAATGAAAATAAATCAACAAAAGCATTTAACCATTCATTATGGATAAAATAATAGTAAATCATCCATCACAAGCATATACTAACAAATTAAATGATCAAATTTAGGTTTTAATGTTACATTGAACAATAGATATACAAAGTATGAATTAGGATTTCTTAAAGTTTAGAATGCTAAATTAGGGTTTTAAGGTTTTGGAAAACATGATTAGAGTTTATAAATGAAAATTAGGGTTTTGGAAGTAAAGCTAGGGTTTTTAGGGTTAAAACATGATTTTAGGGTTTTAGGATGATAGTTAGTTTTTTGGTGATCAAACTAGGATTTTTAGGGTTAAAATATGGTTTTAGGGTTTTAAGATCACCATTAGGGTTTTGGTTTAGAATTAGGGTTTTGAAATTATAATTTAAGATTTTGGATTTTCAAAATATGCCAATAGGGTTTTAAGTATTTAAATTAAAGGTTTAAATTAAGTCATAAGATATTGTGAACCTAAAACAAATAAAAGTCATCTAACTAGACTACTGGACAAAATAAAGTTAAATGAATTAAGCTACGGTGACTTTGAAACCAATGAAACTGAGCCACTGGACATGCTTTAATGAAACAGATATAAATTGAACTAATGATAAATGAAACCTGCTGTGAATTTAAAGGGTTAAAGAAATTAAACCTCCATTTATTGGCTCCACTGATATTTATACACATATCCACGCTTGCTGCCTGCACCGGTGTTGAATCTTGGTTGAGCTAAATAAAGATAGTAGCTACTGCCTTTATTTTATTTGTTGGGTTGATGGTATTTTATACATGTTCTTTTCTTTCATTATTGTTGCTTTGATAATTATAGCTGTCGAAGTCCCCTCTGTTTAATTTTTCAACCTATATTTATAGGAACATATTTGGTTAAAGCCAGTGTGACCGAGCTTAATTCTGATTTTCAATTTAAACATGGCTCAGATTAAGACCCAAAATAAGAATCATATCGAATTAAAGTGTTTTAAATTTTTCATGAAACTGTGACCATATTGGATTAAAATGAGTTTAATTTGATATAGACCAGCATCCATATCGAATTAGCAAGTCCAATTTTATATGGATGTGTTCCATATCGAATTAGACTTGCTGTAATTTGATATGGGCCATCCATATCGAATTAGAGTCCACCTAATTCAATATGGATGATTTCATATCTAATTAGATGGGTTCTAATTCGATATGGACCATCCAGCCCAATTCAATATGGCACGATCCATAGTGAACCAAAACCTACCTTAAACTGGACCGTTTTAGGGCTTTCATAGTTGAACTAGCTTATTTTAGGCCTTATAAAATTGGGCCAATCTAATTAAAAGCTTAAACTAGGTTTAAGCCATTAAGAATGGACCAAACTTGACTAGGCCTTCTTTAAATGGAATCAGACTAGCTTAGGGCCAAAATTAAGGGTTTACAATGACAGAAAGCTTCTTGTCCATTCCATGATTTTGATGTAATTTTGGGAATGGATTGACTATCACTACATCAAGCAGTCATGGATTGTTATAAGAAAACTGTGACCTTTAAGATTCCTAGATATAATGATGTTGTCATTCATGGAGAAAAATAATTTTGTCCTTCTAGTTTAATTTCTATTGTTAAGGCTAGAAGGTTAATTAGGAAGAAATATGAAGCCTATCTTGCTTATGTGCTTGTTACACGGCATTCAAGCAAGGCTTTCGAGAATATACCTATGGTTTGTAAATTTTTCAATGTTTTCCTAGAAGAGTTACCTGGAGTACCACCAGATAGGGAAGTAGAGTTTGTTATTGATGCAGTTCTGGGTACAACACTAATTTTCATACCACCTTATAGGATGGCACCTCCAGAATTGAAGGAACTAAAAGTGCAGTTACAATAATTACTTAATAAAGGGTTTATTAGATCCAATATATCACCTTAGGGTGCACCAATTTTATTCATGAAAAAGAAAGATGGTACACTACGATTGTGTATTGACTACCGACAACTAAATGAAGTGACCATTAAAAATAAATATCCACTTCCACGAATTGATGACCTATTTGATCAATTGAAGGGAGTAGGTGTTTTCTCTAAAATTTATCTTAAATCGGGTTATTACCAGATGAAAGTTGAAGAAGCTGATGTGCTGGATACTGCTTTTAGAACTTGATACTGGCATTATGAATTTATAGTCATGCCATTTGGTTTGACTAATGCTCTGGTAGCTTTTATAAGCTTGATGAATCAAGCCTTTAAACTCTATCTAGATTAATTTGTGGCTATTTTCATTGATGATATACTGGTTTGTTCCAAGAATACAGAGGAGCATGATGACCATTTGAAGATTGTGCTACAAACATTGAGGTAACACCAATTATATGCTAAGTTATCAAAATATGACTTATTGTTAATAGAGGTGGTATTCCTAGGCCATGTGGTATCAGCTAATGGTATCCACGTAGATCCTAATAAAATAAAAGTATTTTGAAGTGGAAACCACTAAAAAATGTGATAGAAGTCCAAAGTTTTCTTGGCTTAGTTGGGTATTATAGAAGATTTGTACGATGATTCTCTAAAATAGCACTTCCTTTAACTAAACTGCTTAGAAAGGAAACCAAATTCAAATGGGATGATCCATGTCAGGCTAGCTTTGAACAGCTAAAATCCACATTGACAGAAGCGCCTATTTTGACTCAACCAACCCCAAGTAAGGATTATGTAATTTACGATGATCCTTCTCATTAGGGACTTGGTTGTGTACTGATGCATGACGGTAAAGTGATTGCTTATGCCTCTAGGCAGTTGAAACCACATGAGTTTAGCTATCCCACATATGACTTAGAACTAGCATCCATTGTTTTTGCTTTGAAAATTTGGCATCACTACTTATATGGTCAAAGGTGTTATATTTATACTGATCAGAAAAGTTTAAAGTATCTGCCCATACAGAAAGAACTTAATTTGAGACAAAGAAGATGGATGGAATTAATTAAAGATTATGATTGTATAATTGATTACCATCCTCGAAAGGCTAATGTAATAGCTGATGCCTTAAGTCGAGAGACTCTGATGGAATTAAAAATTGAGCCAACCCTTAAGTAGAAAGTTATAGAAGCCTAGAAAGGGGACTAAAAGTTGCTAGAAGTGATGGAATAGTGTATAAAGGTGAAAAATCAGATTATGTTATTTTGGAGAATGGTGGTTTATACTTCAAAAATTGACTTTGTATTCCTAATGTAAAGGAGTTAAAGGAGAGTGTCCTTGGAGAAGCTTACAATACCAAACATGCTATGCATCCAGGAAGCAAAAAAATGTACCAATATTTGAAGCCTTTTTATTGGTGGCTTGGTATGTGCAGACCCTTAATTTTAGTCCTAAACTAGGATGGCCTAATTCCAAAATTTTAAATCAGATCCAATCCAATTTTAAAAGTTTAAACCTAGTTTGATTCCATTTTAAAGGCCCAAATCAAATTCGATCCAATTTTAAAAGCTTAAATCAAATTCGGTCCAAACTTTAAAAGTCTGATCAACCTCGGTTTAACCCCAATTCGCCATGATTCCACTCATGGAAAATTGGAAGCATTCTAATTCACCATGAACCTTTGGTCCATGGTGAATTGGCATGTTTCTAATTTTCCATAGTCTTTTAATTTGATTTTAATTGCAGTTTCGGACATATTAAGCTTCCTAATTTGATACAAATTCTAGAGGCTTTCGAATAAGCAAGAATTGAGGTTTTTGATTAAGCAGTTTTAACATTACTAAAGGCCTATAAATACAGACGCTAAAACAACAAAGTGGGGGGAGAATTAATAATAACAATAATTAGCTAGAGCAAGCAGAAACAACAATAATTATTAAGAGACAAACAATTAACACAGAAAAGAAATCAACAATAAGTCACACAGAAGCAATAACAAAAGGTAGTAAGCATAAATCAACACCTAGCAATTTTCCTAGCAATTGTTTCACTCAACCAAAATTATAGCTGATCTAGGCAGGCCCGAAGGTTGGCTTAATATTCAACTTTGGTGGAGTCTTCAAACGAAGGTTTAGTTTTCTAATTCAATTTACTTATCTAATCATTGAAAGTTTCCTCTAAAGCATCATCATAGTACCTTATTAATTCAACTTTGTTTCATCCAGTAGCTTAGTTAACTAATATTTATTTGTTTTAGATTCACAGTATGCTTGTTCATCCAGTGGCAATTTATATATCCTGTGCATGTATTTATCCAAATTAATATGTAGTGGCCATAAGTTTTTGCATGTAATAAGAATACCCAAACTTTAAGCATCAAATCCTATTTGCAAGTTTTTAAAACCAAAACCCTAATATTGTGTTCAAAACCATTAAACCCTAGTTTTTCATGATTAATCCTTAGTTTAGTACAAACCTTAATATTTCATGATTAAATCTTAGTTTTATTCCTAAAACCCTAATTCTACATTAAAAAAGCCCTAATTTAGTTCTCTAAATCCTAAAACCCTAATTTATACATTAAAACTCTAATTTCAATGTAAAATACTATTTTTAATTATTTGATTTATTGTTATATGCTTATGATGGATGATTAGCTTTGCTTTTATAATGGATGATTGAATGATTTAAATTTATTTGGTTGATTGTTTTGACTTCAAGAATGTAAAAGGCAAGTTTCCACTTTATGGGTGCCTTATTTTATTTAATTTGTTCTTTTATCTTATTTGAGTTTTGGATTAATGTAAAGGTTATGTTTCCATCAAATGGTGGGTGTCCTATTTTGTTTAGTTTTGAACATTGGACATTATTGTAAGGGCATATTTTCGTCTTGAATGGATGCCCATTTTTATTTGTTTGTTTGAACTTTCTTTGATTTTAATACAATGAATGTTTATTTACTTTAATTTGTATGTAGTATAGATAAAATTATAATGCTAAAGAATTAAATAATAAATAGACCTAAAAAGGAGGCCAGTTCCAATGAACATGGCGCTATGGGAATGCTGGGTCATTCTCACCTTCCCCATGCATGCCCAACTTTCTGAACCCATTAGGAGGTTAGAGATTCCTTAGAAATTAGGTCATCCACCCCTTTTTTCTTCCTGGCCTATCCGGGTGAAGACTCCATTTTCTCTGGGTTTAGGTCCATATTCTCTAAGGTCCTGAGCCTAACAATGCTGAAGTCATAAGAACTATTCCACTTAGGAGTGGGGGTGAAAATCTCCGCTCACTATGACGACTCCACTGGAAATAAGAGAAGTTGATTCCATTGGTCTTTATATTATTTTATTCCTTCTTATTAAAATATTTCCATTGCATCATTTAGATTGATGTGTGTGTGAGTTAGGATGCCCGTGTAACCCACGTTATGTTATGTAAGGGATACCATACTTCCACTCAAGGTATGGAGATTGAGCATGGCATAACCACTCATAGCCTTATGCTTCTTGGTATATACTTGCTATGAGAGCCTAAACTTTTCAACCCAAAGACTAAAGCTCATGTAATTGGCCTAGTTACTTTCCTTAGGTTTTCGCCCAAATGCTTGTTGTTTGACTATGATTGATATATCTTGGTTGAGCCATGGCCTATTTGGTTTGTTCTTTTTCTAATATGACCTAATTATATTGCAAGCTCAAAATAGTTTTTTAAGCCAAAAGACCCAAAAAAAATTTTAAAACTCTTTTTCAAGATGGTCTTTGGACATGAAAACATTTTAAGGTGGATCAAAATTCTTTTCCATCTTATAGCCCAAACTTAAAGCCCAAAATTTATGTTTAAACAAACTATTTTGCAATGGGCTCTTAAATATTTTCAAAAGATGATCTCAAAACTATTTTTTTTTAATGAAAACTTTTATTACAACCTTTTCTTAAATGGGCTTACAACTAGTCAGGTCAATTATGAAATGTTAAAATCAATTGTTGGCCTAATTTATATAAAGACTTGTTAATCATGGGCTTGTTTGTGGTATGGATCATTAGTTGTTTTTCAAATAGGAAATCTATTTATGATAAAAACTTTAATTTAGTTTTAATCCATAATGTAGCATAAAAGCTATTTTTAGTTGATCTAATGGATTAAGGCTTAATTAATGAGAATTATCGTGGACTGATTTCTAAGTTTGAGAATGCAACTATTGGTTACACTGTCTGAGTGATTTTTTTAAAAATAAGATATCCTAAGTTTATATTTTGTTGACCATATACCTAGGGAAAGAGACTCACCATTTGTATGTGGAAGATATAAAGTTGGAAGGAACGTCCTAATTATCTTTATTTGTCTATTACTTGTGCATCCATGAATACATGAATGTATGCATTGCATTACATGGCATTGATCCCTTCTAGCTCATAGACTTGGAGTATAGTAGTTCAAGAGCTTACGATAATTTGACCTACGTCAGAGATGTAGAATCCAGTAACGACTCAGTCAGCTTTTTACCAAAATCAATGGAACCTAAATAGAGTCAAAAGATGGTGGAGGACGCACTCAACTCCAAGATGGAAGAACTAAAGGGGATCCTCACTGAGACCTTGAAAAGCCAGCTAGCTGCACTATTGGAAAACATTGTTAAAGCATCTACTAGTAATAAGAAGCAGAAGGACAGAGGAAAAGCTAAGGTTGATGAGGTAGCCTTTGAAAAAGTAACTATGGAAAAGACTGAAACTTCAGATGTGGAGAAGATGATTGCTGATTTAGAGAAGAAGCTTAAAAAGAAGCTAAAGGTTGATGAGATATTGAAAGTAGACAAGCTATTTAAAAAAGATGAGGAAGTACCTTATAAGTTCAAGATGCCTTCCCTGCATGTCAAGCAATATATCACTGCCATACAGTCTACTCGAGCTGCTCAGGCTCAAACTTTAAATTACTTTATGGTTTCGTTAGTTTCCGTTGTGTAAAATTGGTTCAACACCTTAGAGGACAATACTCAGAAGAATTGGGATTCATTATACAAAGCCTTCATCCAACAGTATGGATATAATGTTGAGTTGAAAGTTACTTTGATGGAGGTAGAATCAATCAGGTAGAACCATAATAAGAACTTTATTGATTATGTGAAGAGGTGAAGGAATAAGGCTGCATTACTCAAAAAGAGGCCTAATAAGTCTAACCAGATTAGGATGATAATGAGAGGTGTTCTGCCTAATTTGCATGAAAGGATGTTTCACACTCTTATTAGAGATTTCAAAGATCTTCTTCAATCTAGCTTGAAAATAGAAGAATAAGAACGAGAGAAGAACCATTTTTCTAGGAGAAGAAATGAGAGGGATAATTATCAGTCTGGCAGTCAAGGTACACAGAAATAGCAAATGTGAATGCAATAACTGGTAAAGCAAATACAAGACAATTTTTTAGAGTTGGGAAAACCTCTGTCTTGGGTTTTCAACAAGTTATAGAAAAAGGGGTTATTACAGCCATTGGCTCCTCGACCGCTACATGATCCTCTGCCATTAAAATTTGATGCTAAGGCCTTTTGTCAGTTCCATCAAATGAAAGGGCATGAGACAAATAACTGTGATTGATTGAGGCATGAGATCTAGGATTTGATTGATAGTAGAAAGTTGCTTGAGCCTGATAAACCCAACACCAAGAGCAATTCTTTACCTAAATCTGAAAGAGTGCCACCACCAAGGACCTTCATGATGGGAGAGAATTGAAGGAAAGTTTTGTCTTATTGTCTTTTCAAGACATGGATAGAGGAATTTCTAAAGAGAAGGTACTACTAACCAAGCTTGGACTAATTGTGGATGATGAAATGATGACTATCATTGATGATGGAAAAATCCTTGCCCTTGATATGTCCAAGTAGATGAAGCATTTCAATTCCAACTCAACAAACTTCCCTTGGCTTTTTTGGTTTTTATTTTATTTTCTTTCTTTAGTATTTTTTAAAACAATTTTGCTTTTAAATTAAGATTTTTTGAATAAATTACTTTCATCAACTTTTTGTTTATTTTGGTCTTTGTTTATCTTGGTGCTCAACCGATGATGAATTTAGCTTGACATTCATAAATTAGTGTATCTATGCATTATAATTTGAATGACTTTACTAGGTGAGAGAGTTGTTCTATAACATTGAGTTGTGTATGCTTACTTAGAGAGGGCTCATGCATAATTATGAGTGTCTAAGTCCTAGTCAATCTTAGAACATGCTTTAATAAACTTTCAAGGCAAAATTGAACTCTGCTTATTTAAAGGAGAGATGATCTAGGCATTGTTTGGTTAGCCAACAACTAGTATCTGCCATATTAATGTTAATCCCTAGTTTTATTCCCTTGAGCTTTCATGAAATTTTGACTTTTCTTTTATTGGCTTGCAAACCCCAACAACCTACCCTAAGTTGTTATGATACTTATGGTAAGTTTGATGATCACTGAGATAAAGGGGCAAGAAGATCAAGACAAAGGATGCATAGTCAAGACCATAAAGATAGTTGAAGTCTACCTGAACTAAATATGATATCTCTGATCTCTTTCATCATTGAGATAAAGTTGGGACAATGAAGGATTCATTCTCACTGAAGCAGACTCACTTGCTCCAATCATCCATAGCCAGAAGCATAGGATGGTGCAAATAAGACAACTCTCTTAGAGCTAGGGCAAAACAAAAACAAAAAAAAGAAGAAAAAATGAAAAATATAGAAAAGAAAGAAAAAATAAAAAACAAAAGAAAAAGAAAAAGAAGAAAAAAAGGAATAAGAAAATAAAACCTAACAATGTGGTTTAGAAAGACAACTGAGTTCTTTTTTACCCAAAGCAAGCAGAAGACTTCCATTTAGTTTAAGAGGATAGATGGACTTGAATTGGTCTAGTCCAGCTAAAGATTCAAATAAAATTAGAGAATTAGGGGAAAGACCATCTTTCAATTTATCCAATGTAGCACCAAGTTAGTAATATTGAAAGTCCTACTCTTGATATTTCAAAAGGGAAAAGGACAGAAAGAAAGAGAAAGAAAAAATGGTGGTTTATAAGATCAAGATAGTACTCATTGGATCAAGATTTTTGCCAAGAAGATGGAAGGACATTCAAGCTTTGTATTTTCATAAAGTCAGAAGGAAATGATACCCAAAGGTTAAGAATACCCCTAACAACAATAAGAAGTTTGTAGTGTACAGGTTTGTCAGTAGTGTTACATCAGCTCCAATTTGAAAATGGCCTTCATTCAATGCATATCCCTTATAGACCCCATTTTAAGCCTATTAAAGACATGCTGATCTCTCTTAGTAGGTGGAGTCTATTATTAGAGATTGTTTGAATAAGCATGCATATGAGATAGACAATATTTAAACTCAATGAGACCTTTAGCAAAGTAATGTGTATGTGCCTATCTGAAGTGCAATAATTCTTGCTTAAATGGAAATGATTCCTGAGTTTAGTATGGTAACTAGGGTTGTGATATTGTAAATATGTTAATTTAGAAAAATTGAGTCCTGAGGTACAATAATACTAACTTGACAAAGCCAAAATATGATTTTAAGATTTTTTTAAAAAATATTTTTGTCATACAAAGCCTTCAAGTTAAGGGAAGTATATTGCATTATCAAACCCCAAAGGACATAATGGGCAAAAGAGGGCTAATGAATGGATCACTTGCAAAGTCATGTCATTAATAAGTTGCCAACCAAATGGATGTCTCTCGTGCTCTACCAGCTGGGGCCCCCTTTACTCATGCTTGGTACATCTAGAAGATAAAAGCCATAGATGTAAAGTCTTCTGCTATTCTAATGTAAGATCTGAATGAGCATCTGGAATGAATCAATAGGAGCACTTCAGCTGATCACCGTAGTCCCTGAGTCAATGGAACCACTGTAAGTATTATTCATGCTTATCATGCATACATAAGCATATCACACCATTTTGTAGCATTGTATTGCCCATTCTTTGTCAAAATGAACAACAATAATCTATAAAGCAAACATAAAGTAGATATGGGATCAAGGGGTATGGGAGGCCCATTGCTTGAGAAATATCTAATCTCTTTGTAGAAAGAAGAGATGCATGCTTGTGCAAAGAACTAGACAAAATGCAAACATCAATCAAAGCCTATATGAGAACAAAATAATTGGTTTGAGCCTACATAAGGGGCAATCTCCTTTCAATTTTTGCATTTATGTGTGTACAAAAAAATTTTAGACTCACTTTTAATATTTTACCACACAGGGGGCAAAGAGAGGATATAAGGGCTAACTAAAAAATAACTGAATTTTTTACAAAAGGAAAAACAAAAAGAATGGAACAAGAAGAAAGTAAGTACTCCAAAGAAGATCAGTCCAGCTAGAAGAGCTGAAGCCAATGTAGACCCTATGTCCAAGGATGAAGATCCATTGTGAAGGGCAAAGACCCATTGTCCAAGGATGAAGATCCATTTTTGAAGGGTAAAGACCCAATGTCCTGAGGATGAAGATCCATTATGAAGGATGAAGACCCGACATTTGAAGATTCATTTTGAAAGGTGAAGACCTAAAGTTGATGCCTAGAAGAAAGCTAAAAATTTTAGATGAAAAAATGTCAGCAAAATCCATTGAAGAATGGAACCTATTAGCTAGAAGAAAATCAGAATTCCCAACCTATATTGGATTTGTTGAAGTATCCTGAAGTCCTAATTTTTTTGATATGATATCCATGTTTGTTTCTACTGAGATATTAGAGTTGCTCACTATCCTACCAAGATATTAGAGTTACTTGGTGGTTTTCATTAGGATACTAGAGTCACTCGATGATTATTTTGATTTACCAAGATACTGATATGATTCGTTGAGATATTAGAATTGCTCGATGGTTTTGTTGCTTGGTCATCAGAATATTAGCATCGCCTGATGAACTCATTGGGATATTAGAATTGCCCAATGACCCATTGAGATATTAGAGTCACTCAGTGGTTTTTTGTCACTTGGTGGATTTTATCAGGATATTAAAGTTGCCCAATAATCCATTGAAGTGTCAAATCCAGTATTGGGTCAAGAACCTAAGTCCAGTCTCAGGTTGAGAACCCAAATCCAATCTCGGTTCAAGAACCCAAACCAATACGGGCCAAGAACCTAAACTAGTTCAAGTTCATCAAAACAAAGATATTAGAGTCACTTGGTGGTTTTCATTAGGATATTAGAGTTGTCCATTAGTCCGTTGAGATATTAGAATCATTCAATGGTTGGATGTTAATACTCAATGGTTCTTCACCATAGAGCATCCATCCTTTGGATTTTTGTTTGCTTATCTCCGTGTTTTGTTTTGCATATGATTGGTGAAGATGTATCAATGCTTTTTACTCTCTTTTACTGAAGTCTCAAATCTTTCAAGCAGGGGGCAAAACTGTAGACCCTTGCTTTTGTTCCTAAACTAGGATGGTCTAATTTTGAAAATTTTAAATCAGATCCAATCTAATTTTAAAGCTTAAACCTAGTTTGATTCCATTTTAAAAACCTAAATCAATTCCGATCCAATTTTAAAAGCTTAAATTAAATTCGGTCCAAACTTGAAAAGTTTGACCAAGCTCAGTTTAACCCCAATTCGCCATGACCATTGTCTCATGGTGAATTGGGATGCCCAATTCTCCATGAACCATGGCTCATGGCAAATTAGAAGCATTCCAATTTACCATGAGCATTTTAATTTGCCATGAACCTTTGATCCTTGGTGAATTGGCATGTTTCTAATTCACCATGGTATTTTAATTTGGTTTTAATTGCGTTTTAAGGCATATTAAGATTCCTAATTAGATATAAATTCTAGAGGCATTCAGATAAGTAGGAATTAGGGTTTTTGATTAAGTAGTTTTAACATTAGTGAGGGCCTATAAATACAGAGGCTAAAACAACAAAGTGGGGGGAGAATTAATAATAACAATAATCAACTAGAGCAAGCAGAAATAGCCACAATTATTAAGAGACAAAAACAATTAACACAGAGAAGAAATTAATAATAATTTACACCAAGCAATAATAAAAGGCAGCAAGCATAAATTAACACCTAGCAATTGTACCAACAATTGTTTCACTCAACCAAAATTATAGTTGATCCAGGCAAGCCTGAAACTTAGCTCAATATTCAACTTTGGTGGAGTCTTCAAATGCAGGTTTAGTTTTCTAATTCAATTTACTTATCCAGTAGTTGCAAGTTTCCTTTAAAGCATCATCACAATAGCTTATTAATTCAACTTTATTTCGTCCAGTAGCTTAGTTAACTAATATTTATTTATTTTAGATTCACTGTATGCTTGTTCATCCAGTAGCAATTTATATATCCCATGCATGTATTTATCTAAATTAATACACAGTGGCCATAAGTTTGTGCATTTAATCACAATACCCAAACTTTAAGCATCAAATCCTATTTGCAAGTTTTTAAAACCAAAACCCTAATATTATTTTCAAAACTATTGAACCCTAGTTTTGCATTACTAAACCTTAGTTTTAGTACAAATCCTAATATTGTATTATTAAATCTTAATTTTATTCCTAAAACCCTAATTCTATATTAAAAAAACTCTAATTTAGTTTTCTAAATCCTAAAACCCTAATTTATACCTTAAAACTCTAATTTCAATGTAAAACCCTAGATTTAATTATTTGATTTATTATTATATGCTTATGATGGATGATTAACTTTGCTTTTATAATGGATGATTGAATGATTTAAATTTATTTGGTTGATTGTTTTGACTTCAAGGATGTAAAAGGCATATTTCCATTTTGTTGGTGCCTTATTTTATGTAATTTGTTCTTTTATCTTATTTGAGTTTTGGATTAATGTAAATGACATGTTTCCACCAAATGGTGGGTGTCCTATTTTGTTTAGTTTTGAACATGGGACATTATTATAAGGGCATGTTTCCATCTTGTATGGATTTCCATTTTTATTTGTTTGTCTGAACTTTCTTTGATTTTAATACAATGAATGTTTATTTACTTTAATTTGCATGCAGTATGGATAAAATTACATAGATGGTATGGTTTTGGATTTAGAAAAGAAGAACGTAAGAGTATCCTTAATTTAGCTTTAGCCTATGGTTTGATTCTAGCAAACACATATTTTATAAAAAGGGAATCCCATCTAGTGACCCTTCTAGTGACCTTTAAAAGTGGGCAAAATAGAAGTCAGATTGACTTCATATTTATAAGAAAAGCCAACCGAACTTGATGCAAGGATTGTAAGGTTATTCTGGGTGAGGCTTTGACCACTCAACATAGGTTAGTAGTTTTGAATGTCAAGTTTACGAGGTTGACTTGTAGGCTAAGGGGAAACAAAATTTCTAAGATTAGGTGGTGGACTTTAAAAGTTGAAAAATAATTATTGTTCAAGGATGAGTTGGTCAAAGTTGGAGAGTGGGAGACAGATGTGAGTATTGTTGCTCTCGAATTAAGTACTACTACAAGCGTCACTTGCAAGTATAAGAGGTAGTTGTAGCAAAAGTGATCGCCCTAAGGTCGTCTCACAAGGAAGGTGTAGTTCGTAATAGCTTGATTGACAACTAATTTAAAAATAAGAGTTTATTGTTTGGGATGGTGCAGGAATAATTTAAACCTAAGAGTAATGAGTGTAAGGGTTAATGTGTGTGATGGTTATACAAGATCAAATCGATTCTTGGGAAGGTGCCTAGGGTTATAGGTCCATTCAATCAAAGCTCAATTCTTATATTATCCATTAACATAACCTTGTAATTAATATGTTTCTTAAGTTTAACTAGTCAATTACCAATTCATTAGTTTTCACATTCATGAATCAACAACAACCAATTGTTTTACATTTGCAAATTAATGAACCCTAGAACTTATATTTCTAATTCGTTCTTAGGGTAGTCGATTGCATAATTCCGATATCAAATTTCACCTCTCGACCCTTCACTCAATATCTAGAGATCAATAGGTAGCTAATCTATCAACCTAGCATACAATCCAATGCAACCAACCAACAACAAGGTACATCAATGGAAATATCAAATCAAAGCATTCAATCAAATATACTACAAACCCTAGGCATGGGTATTTAGCTCAACATCATCAATTCAAAACATTCATTCAACTCAATATAAATCAAATACAAATTGTTCATTGCAATATCAATTCTCTTAATACAACAAAAACAATATTGAAATGAATTAAAAGAGAGAATAGAAAAACCCCTTGTAGATGCCAAGAGTAGGATTACTAGTCTTCCTCCTAGCTCCACTTTGATGTATGATGAAAAACTCAAGCCCTCTTCAATGGATGATTCTCCATTGCAACGTGGAATGGAGCTTTCTCAAGTCACCAATCCTTCAATTGATTATGCCTTTGAGAGATGAATGGAGCTTTCTCAAGTCAAGAATCCTTTCAATGAAGCTTCTTCAACCTTTAAGAGCTTGTTAACCCGCTTTATCCCAAAGAATCTCAAAGATCTTATTAATGGAAGATGGAGAAGATGGAGAGGATAGAAATGGAGGATGAAGATGAAGGGACAAGGAGAGTGTCACTCTCTCCCTCTCCCCCAAATCATGTTTCCCCTCTTTTCTTTCTTTTCTCTTTCTCTTTTCTTTTTCGCCAAAACCCTAGCCTTCTCCCCCGCTTACTCTTGTTTCGTGCAAAAGAATTCTTATATATTAAGGGTGACACAACCAAGCTTGCTTTGGCTTGGCCGTGTCTCTCATTTTTCTTTAGGACACGGCCAAGCTTGCTGGCCGTGTCCATCACTGCTTCTTTCTTTCTTTCTTTTCTTTCTTTTCTTTGGTCTCAAGGGGTGACACAGCCAAGCTCCAGGCCATGTCATGTGACATGGCCAGTGGCTTGGCCATGTCTCTTGCTAGTGTTGCCTTCTACCTTCTTTCTTTTCTTTGTTCTTAAGTGGTGACACAGCCAAGCTCTTGGCCGTGTCATGTGACATGGCCAGTGGCTTGGCCATGTCTCTTGCCATTGTCACCTTCTGCCTTCTTTCTTTTCTTAGTGGGACACGGCCAAGATAAGGGTAACTTGGCCATGTCTACCAATTTTTCCTTGGACACAGCCAAGCTTCAAGCGACATGGCCAAGCTTCGAGCGACATGCGCAGAGACATGGCCAAGATGGTGCTTGTGTTCAATACTGCTTCTATTTTCATATGATTTTATTTTCTTAGGATGAAACATGGCCAAGACAATGAGACATGGCCAAGCTTCAAGCGACATGGCCAAGACGATCAGACATGGGCAAAGACATGGCCAAGACGAGCAGAGTGTGTCAAGTACTGCCTATTTTCTTTTCTTTCTTGGTTTCTTTGGTTTTGGTCTTTAAGTGAGACACGGCCAGTGGCTTGGCCATGTCTCCTGGGTGTGTCACTCTCTGCCTTGATTTTCTTTGAGGGGACATGGCCAAGCTTGATTTGGCTTGGCCATGTCTTGCTTGATTCATGCTCTTCCTTCACTGTTTTGATCATCTAAGAGAGTTTTTGCACTTTAACCTAAAACAAACACTCAAAACAAACTTTAAACAAAAATCAAATGAAAACATTAACTAAGAACACATAAAAATCACACTAAAAACTAGTACAAAAATGATCTAAATAACTATCCCACACTTAATTCCTTACTTGTCCCCAAGCAAGGCTAAAATCAAAACACTAAACAAGATAAATTTTGTTAAGTTCAAGAGTTATAAGAATGCATCAAGACTTCCCTATCCCTAAGTCCACAATCAATATCGAATTGAACAAAATCGATACCCATGCAATTAAGTGGTTTTCCATGTATAACCTATGTTGTCGCTCCCTCAACAACTCTTACAAGTGTTTAATCATGGTAGTGTTTACACTCATAACAATCAATGAAAGAATATTACCATAGGCTTGCTTATCAATCAAATCTCCACCACAAAATTACAATCAAGCATCAATCAAAAGGTCTTTCTTTTGGTTGTAATGGGGCTAAGGTAAAGGCATGATATTTAGAAAATGTGAGCTTAATCATTAAGTTCAGGAGCACTTCAAGAATGAAGTAACCATTCATATATATATACCCCAACAATTCCAAAACACCTTCCACTCATCTACCCTTTGTCATTAAAGAACTTTTTAAGGGAACTCACTTATTAAATATTGCAATGATTATTCCCAAACATATTCCAACCCTTTCAACAAGAACATCAATTATTCTTATTCTTATTATTTTTTATATTTTTCTCTTTTTTTTATTTAGGGTTTACAACTAAATAACATAATAGTTTGCAATCTTAAACCTACTAAATTTAACCCCACACTTAATTCAACACAACACCCGGCCATAAATGCTCTTAAAATGCTCTTGACCTAATAAAAAGGGTAAGAGACAAAATAGCATGATTCAAAGTTAGTAGTGTTGCGAACAAGAAAGAAAAGGGAAAATAAAATAAGCTCAAAATTGGCTAACTAAGGTTGAAAATAGGGTTGGTCTTTTTAAGCCAAAGTGGGTTCACCTAATTGCCTTAATCATCTTGATGCCTAATTGAAATTTTTATGTAGTCTCAAAATGCATGTCAAAGCAAGTTCTAGCAATTCATCAATCAAAGATGTTCACCCACAACAATAATGATAAATTGATGGCTTAATTCCTCTCAAGGTTAATGGCAATGCAAGGGAAAAACCAATAAAATTGATAATAAGCACCAATTCTACTCAATTCTCAAATTCATGCTTCAAAAATTCAAAGGTCATCTATCAATAATTTTATAACAATTGAACTTTCTAAAATTCATTTATTCAAAGAAAAACATTAAAAACATTAACTAAACTTAAACAAAGAAAATAACTTAAAAGTAAAAACACAAAATGCACCCCACACTTAAAGATTCACATTGTCCTCAATGTGAGCATGCATAAACTAAGTGAGAGTTTAGATGAAACCTGATTTCCATCGTTCCCAAATATGATGTGTAGGGCTCCTTCCACCCATAATGCAATTGTCGCCCATGTCTAAGAGGATGAACAGCATGCAACTTTGAAATGTGCCCAATGTATTGCAAAGCCGAAATAACATCCTTGGAAGAGCAATTGTCCAAAGGAAACTTGTGGAAGCTATCTTGGGGTAGTCCTCAAATGCTATAGGAACTTGATAAAAATATTTTTCAGTATGCAACATGGCTATGTTGATTTTTTGCTCTTTCTCACCACCAAGAGTGGGAGAGATGATCATAGGTTGCATGCTATTCTCCCCCTCCAAAACGTATTTCAAAATTTTTGGGGTTTTTGGAGGTTCAACCAAGTTTAGTTGAATCTCATTCTCATCTACTTTACCAATGGGAAGTTCCCTCTCAACAACCTCATCATTTAAGAGTAACTTACTCTCCTCAATTTCTAAATTGATAATATTAGGCTCTAATTCTAAGGTCATGGCCATCTCAAGCTTATCTACACTATTTTCATTATAGGGCATGTCATAGAGTTCAGGAATTTGCATACCTTGCTTTTCATCCTTCACTCTACTTGGGAAAGGAATTGGTGGCATAAAAGGATTTGGAGGTTCAGGAAATTTTGTCAAAGTTGATGCTTCCAAATTCTCCTCCTCCTTTGATTGAATTAACTCCTCTATGTTTGGCTGTATCTCCTCGCCATTTTCTTCTTGATTAGTACTTGCATCAAAGGAATCACAAAATTTGTTATATATTACATGTTCACTCCTCCAATTTGTGATTACCTTGACTTGCTCCAATTGGCTAGGAAATTCCTCCTTTTGGTGTCCTTGGAGTTGATGTGCCAGTTGCTCAACTTGAATTTCTACCCTCTTCAATGATTACTCCAAAGAATCAAACCTCTCATTGCTCCTTTCCTGATTTTGTGCACTAATTTGTATGAAGGCATTCAAACTATCTTCCAAAGTGGGTTCCTTAAGTTGATCTTGATTTTGTGCGCTAGTTTGAATGAAGGCATTTAAACTATCTTCCAATGAGGGTTTCTTAAGGTGATCTTGATTTGAATATTGTTCTTAAGAGTAAGAACTTCTTTGGTAAGGTTGAAAACAATTTTGAGGTGGAATGTCTTGTTGGTTTTCCCAAGAAAAAATTGGGTAGTTTCTCCAATTTGGATTATAAGGATTGGAATATGGGTCATTTCTACCCCTTTGCTGGAAACTTTCAAAGGCATAGTCTTCCTCTTGCCTCTCTTGGTATTGTCCATAACCAAAGGAACACATGTTTGCGCTATGTCCTGCAATGCCAGATGCTGAACATACTTCACAAGTAGGCATAGGTGCTCGTCCTCTTGCATTTAGCATCTTAAGTTGATCCATTAATTCTGCTAATTGCCATGCCATTTCAGAATCTGCATTCTCATCATAAGCTCCCCCGTACATAGAAAACTGCATCTTTACAAAAAAATACTAAACAATTTAACAGAAACAAACAAACAATTAAATTAAGAAAAATCGAACAAAACAAACAAACAATTAAATAAAAAAAATCAAACTATCATTACTTAAACAGCCTTCCCCGGCAGCGGCACCAAAAACTTGTTGCGCTCGAATTAAGTACTATTATAAGCGTCACTCGCAAGTATACGAGGTAGTTGTAGCAAAAGTGATCGCCCCAAGGTCATCTCACAAGGAAGGTGTAGTTCGTAATAGCTTGATTGACAACTAATTTAAAAATGAGAGTTTATTGTTTGGGATGGTGCAGGAGTAATTTAAACCTAAGAGTAATGAGTGTAAGGGTTAATGTGTGTGATGGTTGTACAAGATCAAATCGATTCTTGGGAACGTGCCTAGGGTTATAGGTCCAATCAATCAAAGCTCAATTCTCATATTATCCATTAACTTAACCTTGTAATTAATTTGTTTCTTAAGTTTAATTAGTCAATTACCAATTCATTAGTTTTCACATTCATGAATCAACAACAACCAATTGTTTTACATTTACAAATTAATGAACCCTAGAACTTATATTTCTAATTCATTCTTAGGGTAGTCGATTGCATAATTCCGATATCAAATTTCACCTCTCGGTCCTTCACTCAATATCTAGAGATCAATAGGTAGCTAATATATCAACCTAGCATACAATCCAATGCAACCAACCAATAACAAGGTACATCAATGGAAATATCAAATCAAAGCATTCAATCAAATATACTAAAAACCTTAGGCATGGGTATTTATCTCAACATCATCAATTCAAAACATTCATTCAACTCAATATAAATCAAATACAATTTGTTCATTGCAATATCAATTCTCTTAATACACAAAAATAATATTGAAATGAATTAAAAGAGAGAATAGAAAAACCCCTTGTAGATGCCAAGAGTAGGATTACTAGTCTTCCTCCTAGCTCCACTTTGATGTATGATGAAGAATTCAAGCCCTCTTCAATGGATGATTCTCCATTGCAACGTGGAATGGAGCTTTCTCAAGTCACCAATCCTTCAATTGATTATGCCTTTGAGAGATGAATGGAGCTTTCTCAATCAAGAATCCTTTCAATGAAGCTTCTTCAACCTTTAAGAGCTTGTTAACCCGCTTTATCCCAAAGCATCTCAAAGATCTTATTAATGGAAGATGGAGAAGATGGAGAGGATAGAAATGGAGGATGAAGATGAAGGGACAAGGAGAGTGTCACTCTCTCCCTCTCCCCCAAATCGTGTTTCCCCTCTTTTCTTTCTTTCTCTTTCTCTTTTCTTTTTCGCCAAAACCCTAGCCTTCTCCCCCGCTTACTCTCTTGTTTCGTGCAAAAGAATTCTTATATATTAAGGGTGACACAGCCAAGCTTGCTTTGGCTTGGCCGTGTCTCTCATTTTTCTTTGGGACACGGCCAAGCTTGCTGGCCGTGTCCATCACTGCTTCTTTCTTTCTTTCTTTTCTTTGGTCTCAAGGGGTGACACGGCCAAGCTCCAGGCTATGTCATGTGACATGGCCAGTGGCTTGGCCATGTCTCTTGCCAGTGCCGCCTTCTGCCTTCTTTCTTTTCTTTGTTCTCAAGTGGTGACATAACCAAGTTCCTGGCCGTGTCATGTGACATGGCCAGTGGCTTGGCCATGTCTCTTGCCAGTGTCGCCTTCTGCCTTCTTTCTTTTCTTAGTGGGACACGGCCAAGATAAGGGTGACTTGGCCATGTCTACCAATTTTTCCTTAGACACGGCCAAGCTTCAAGCGACATGGCCAAGCTTCGAGCGACATGGGTAGAGACATGGCCAAGATGGTGCTTGTGTTCAATACTGCTTCTATTTTCATATGATTTTATTTTCTTAGAATGAAACATGGCCAAGACAATGATACATGGCCAAGCTTCAAGCGACATGGCCAAGACGATCAGACATGGGCAAAGACATGGCCAAGACGAGCAGACATGGCCAAGCTTCAAGCGACATGCCATGTCATGTGAGTGTGTCAAGTACTGCCTATTTTCTTTTCTTTCTTGGTTTCTTTGGTTTTGGTCTTTAAGTGAGACACGGCCAGTGGCTTGGCCGTGTCTCCTGGGTGTGTCATTCTCTGCCTTGATTTTCTTTGAGGGGACATGGCCAAGCTTGATTTGGCTTGGCCAATTCTTGCTTGATTCATGCTTTTCCTTCACTGTTTTGATCATCCAATAGAGTTTTTGCACTTTAACCTAAAACAAACACTCAAAAAAAACTTTAAACAAAAATCAAATAAAAACATTAACTAAGAACACATAAAAATCACACTAAAAACTAGTACAAAAATGATCTAAACAAGTATGTCATCAAATGTTATATGGATAGGCATGTATACAACAATTAAAGGAGTAGATAGAAAGATCCTTGGAGAATATAAAGGGTGTGGTCATCCCTCGAAGGAGTCTTGGTGGTGGAATGAGGAAGTGCAAAAAGTGGTAAGAAGTAAAAGAGAATGGTATAAGAGTTTGCCCAAGTGTAATAATAATGATGCTTTTTCCAAAAAGGCATTTAGTCAAGCAAGAGCACGATATTTAGAGAGTTTATATGAGAAACTTGGAACAAAGGAAGGGGAAAAAGCTATTTATAAATTGGCCAAAATAAGGGAAAAGAAATGTCGTGATTTAAACCAAGTTAAGTGCATTAAAGATAAAGTGAATAGGGTTTTGGTTTAAGATGAGGATATTAAGGAACGATGGAGAAGATATTTTGGGAAACTTCTTAATGGTAACCATAGTGGTAACATTAAGGGTTTAGATGTTAGGCCCAAGAAAAATATGAAGTACACTAGACAGATTAGGTTTTCAAAAGATAAGAAAGCTTTAAAGAGGATAAAAGTTGGTAAAGCCTGTGGACCAGATGGGATACCTAAAGCTTATGAGCCACACTATGAAACTGTGTAAGAGTTATGGAATACTATTTGTGTTAAGATACTTGTATCTCCCCAAATTAGTTTGGCTTTATGTCTGGTTGATCAACTATGGAAGCTATCTGTGAGCAGGGATTTTCACCCCCACTCCTGGTGGAATGGTTCTTGCGACTTCTGCATTGTTTAGGCTCGGGGCCTTAGAGAACACGGACTTAAGTTCGGAGAAAATGGAGTCATCACCCGGACGGGCCGGGAAAAAGAAAGGGGTGGATGACTCTATTCCTAAGGAATCCCCAACCCCCTAATGGGTTCGAAAAGTTGGGTACATGTGGGGAAGGTGAGAAATGGCCCAGCACCCACACAACGCCCGATTCATTGGAACCGGCCTCCTTTATAGGTCTTAATATTATAAAATTCTTAAATATAACAATATTATCCATACTACACACAATAAAAAGAAAGCATCATTATATTAAAATCAAAGCAATGTCCAAACAAAACAAAACAAGTAAATGGACACCCATCCGAAGATGGAAACATGTCCTTACATCACATGCCTAGATAGGACACCCACCGAAAGGTAGAAATATGCCTTTTACATAAGTTCTAAGATAGAAAAGCAAATTAAATTACATGATATTTAACTAATGAGGTACCCACCAAGTGGAAACATACCTCTTACAACATTTGGAAATCTAAATAAATTGATAAAAGTAAATAACAATTCATAATAAGTAAATCATTCATCAAAGATATTGAATATCAATAGAAAGTAAAAATTCATCCATGATAAATTAAATGAACCAAGCATTGAACTTAAATAAATTAAAGTATATAAAATTAATCAAAGTATAATCAAATATAGAATTAAATAAAGCAAACAAAAGTCTAAATTATGTCTACTGTGAGTTTTTTAAGGAATTAAAATAGATTAAGGTATTATGTTTTAAAAGGTTAATAAAGTTCTTTGATTAACTAAATTAATATTTGAATGGTGAAATCATGAAACTAGGGTTTGAACACTTTGAAATACTTTTGATTTGTGGGTTACGGTTATTGTAGACTCTTAATTTTTGACCCAATCCGGTCCAATATGTTTTATTTAGTCTAAAATGATTTTTGTTGTCTAATTGGTCCAAAATAATTTTTATTAAATAATTTTTTCTTTAGTATCTAATTTTATTAATAAAAATAGAAATAAACAAATAAAAGTCAAAAAATAAAAATAAAAATAAAAATCGGAGACAAAAAAATCGGCGACAAAAAAATCGTCGCGCGGGCCCTTGGGCATTTCGCCCGCAGGAAATTCCTGCAGGCGAAATCACTGTGCTATTTTGCACGCAGAAATTTTCTGCCTGCGAAATAGCTTACGGGCCCGCTCTGCGCGTGTTGCCGCAGCCAGCTGGGGCAGATTTTTTCGTCAGCGCAGTTTTTCAGCAGCAGTTTTTTTTCGGCAGCGTAAATTTTTCGAAACCTAATCCAATTAGGTTTTGGTTTCTTTTTTTTTATTATTAATATTACTTACCTTAGCTAATTAGGAATAAACAACCTCAAAACCACTATAAATAAGGACTAAAGGCAATTAATTTAAGGGAGGCAAAAATCCAAGAGGAGTTTGGAAAATTTGAAACCAAATCAAGGAAGGAAAAGAAGAAATTCAATTCAACTTTTTTCTGGAACAGCAGTAGCACGATTTAGAGGATTCAAAGGCAAAAAAAGCTTGTCTTTGGAGCTAGTTCATCCAAGAAGAATTGTTTTTGGAGAAATCATCAAAAGAAGATATGTGTTAATTAATTTTCTTTAATTATTTTTTTTACACAGTAACAAATCTATGAAATCAAAATTAAAAACCTTTGAACTTTAATTTAATTTTTCTAAAGCAAAAAAAAAAAACCTTATTTCGTTGGTTTATCTTCCAAAAGGCTTAAAATTGTTATTTTTTCTTCTTAAAAACCTTAAAACTCTAATTGAACATATTTTTCAACAAAACTATGATGTAAATTCTGCTTCTTTTAAAATTTTAAAATAGGTTCTATTTCATTCAAAAAGTCTTCTAAAACATCTTTTCTAGTTATAAAAACTTTAATTAATTTGTTTAAATTCATAAAATTCCATAAAATATCAAATTGATTTCCAAATTCCTAAAAATTATTCACCTCCCGTGACCCTATTTCCAAAATATCAAATCCAAATTCAATTTCCAAAATTCAAAATAATGAACACTAACCCTTTTAAAACCTTAAACCCTAATTTTTATGAACCCTAATTCTTTTAAAACATTAAAAAACATAAAAACCTAAATTTTACACAGTAGCTTAGGAACCCAATAACCAAAAATCACAAATTAAAGTATTTTAAAGTGTTTAAAACCCTAGTTTCATGATATCATCATTCAAACCTTAATTTTGTTAACCAAATAGTCTTACCAACCCTTTAAAACATAAAACCCTAATTTATTTTAATTCCATAAAAAGTCACAGTAGCCATAATTGGACTTTTATTTGCTTTATTCAATTCCATACTTGATTATGCTTTGATTTATTTCTTATGCTTTAATTTATTTAATTTCAATACTTGATTTATTTAATTTATCATGGATGGATGCTTATTTTCTATTTTGATTAATAGCTTTGATGAATGATTTATTTATGATGAATGATTATTTACTTTTATCAATTAATTTAGATTTCCAAAAGTTGTAAGAGGTATGTTTCCACTTAGTGGGTACCTCATTAGTTAAACATCATGTAATTTAATTTGCTTTTCTATTTTAGAACTTATGTAAAGGGCATGTTTCTACCTTTTGGTGGGTGTCCTATTTAGGCATGTGATGTAAGGATAAGTTTCCATCCTTTGATGGGTGTCCATTTATTTGCTTTGTTTGGACATTGCTTTGATTTTAATATATTGATGCTTTCTTTTAATTATTGTGTGTAATATGGATAATATTGTTATATTTAAGAATTTTATAATATTAAGACCTGTAAAGGAGGTTGGTTCCAATGAACCGGGCGTTGTGGGGGTGCTGGGCCATTTCTCACCTTCTCTACACGTACCCAACTTTTCGAACCCATTAAGGGGTTGGGGATTCCTTAGGAATCAAGTCATCCACCCCTTTCTTTTTTTTGGTCTGTCCGGGTGGTGACTCCATTTTTCTCCGGACTTAGGTCCGTGTTCTCTAAGGCCCCAAGCCTAAACAATGCCGAAGTCGCAAGAACCATTCCACCGGGAGTGAGGGCGAAAATCCCCGCTCACAGTTATTCATTGTGTTTTTAAGCTACTGTGTAAAATTAAAGTATTTATGTTTTTATGGTTTTTAAAATTTTAAAGGATTAGGGTTTAGAAAAAATTAAGGTTTAAAGTTTTAAAGGAGATTAGGGTTCATTATTTTAGGTTTTGGAGTTGAATTAGGTTTTTAGGCTTTTGAATTTAGAGTTTCGGGTGATTTGTTGATTTTAGGTTTTGGAAAAAGCAAATGAAGATTTTATGGATTTAAACAAGTGATTTAAAGTTTTTATAAATAGAAAAGATGTTTTATAAGGCTTTTTGAAAGAAATAGTACCAAGTTAAAAGTTTTGAAAGAAACAATATTAAATTTTGGTTTTGTTAAAAAATATGTTAAATTAGAGTTTTAAGATTTTGAAGAAGTAAAAATAATAATTTTAAGCCTTTTTGGAAAATAAAGCAACGGATTAGTGTTTTTAAACTTTGAACAAAGGGAATTAAGGTTTTAGGGTTTTTGAATTAAAAGACATCATTTATTAGTTTATGCTACTGTGTAAAATATAAAGAAATTAGAATTTCATACCTTATTTTGTAAGTTGCACCAAAATTGCTTCTTGGATGAACAAGCTCCAAAGACAAGCCTTTTTGCCTTTTTTTTTTCTTTCCTTAAATCGTGTTTCTGCTACTTTAAAAATCAATTGAATTCAAGCTTTTCCTTCATGGATTTGGATTTTTCTCCTACTGTCTAATTTTTGTCCCCCTTTATTTGATTGCCTCTGGTCCTTATTTATAGAGGTTTCATATGGTTTATTCCTAATTGATCACAGCAAGTAATATTGATAAGAAAAGGAAACCAAAACCTAATTGAATTAGGCTTTGAAAAATTTACGTCGGAAAAATTGCGTTGCCGAAAAAATTGCCGAAGGAAAAAATGCGCTGGCGAAAAAAATCTGCCGCAGCTGGCTGCGGTAGTAGGCGAGGAGCGGGCGTCTCCCGCAGGAAATTCCTGCGGGCGACCATTTCACCAGCAAGATTTTCCTACGGGCGAAATGGCTTTCGCCCGCAGGAAAATCCTGCGAGCGAAATGCCCACGGGCCCGTGCGACGATTTTTTTGTCACCGATTTTTTCGACTCTAATTTTTATTTTTATTTTTTGAATTTTATTTGTTTATTTTTATTTTTTATTAATAGAAATTAGATACTAAAGTAAAAATTATTTAACAAAAATTATTTTGGACCAATTAGACAATAAAAATCATTTTGGGACTAAATAAAACATATTGGACCAGACTGGGTCAAAAATTAAGGGTCTACAGTTTGCCCCCTGCTTAAATGATCTGAAACTTTAGTGAAAGAGAGTGAAAAGCAACAAGACTTAATTTTTGAGATGGTGGAGGTTTTGGATTCTGGACCTAGTTCAAGTTCTGGACTCAAGGATAATTCTAGGTTCTGGATCTAAGAAAAATTTGGGTTCTGGACCCGAGCTAAGTTCTGGACATAGAAACAAATTCTAGGTTCTGGACCTAAGAAAAATTTGGGTTCTGGACCCTGTTCGAGTTCTGGACTCAAGGATAATTCTAGGTTCTGGACCTAAGGAAAATTTGGGTTCTGGACCCGGTTCGAGTTCTAGACTCAAGGATAATTCTAGGTTCTGGACCTAAGGGTATTTTGGATTCTGGAGCCAAAAGATTTGGATACTTGATCCTAAACTAGACTCGAATACTTGATCCTAAGTAGATTCAGATACTCGATCCTAACTGGATTCGGATACTCGATCCTATCTGGATTCGGATACTCGATCCTATCTAGATTTGGATACTCGATCCTAAACTGGATTCGGATACTCGATCCTAACTGGATTTGGATTGGGATTTGGATACTCGATCCTAAACTGGATTTGGATACTTGATCCTAAATTGGGTTCGGATACTCAATCCTAACTGGATTCGGATACTCAATCCTAAATGGATTTGGATACTCGATCCTAAATTGGATTGGGATACTCAATCCTAACTGGATTTGGATACTTGATCCTAAATTGGATTGGGATACTCGATCCTAACTTGATTTGGATACTTGATCTCACTTTCTCACTAAAAACAATGGAGCCCGAATAAATTCAAAGAATGGTGGATGAAGCCCTCAATGCCAAAATGGAACAAATAAAAGAGGCCATGGCCGAGACCATAAAGAATCAACTAGCTGCAATTTTAGGAAATAATGCCGAAGCGTCTGCTAGCTCCAAGAAGCCAAAGGATAATGGGAAGGCTAAAGTTAGTGAAGTAGCTTTTGATGATGATAAGGTAATCATTGATGATGATGATTGGGCTCAATACTACCAAAATGTTCAAGAGAAGAAGAAAGAATCGAAGGTTGTTGAGAAAGCAACTATTAAAAAGATCGAGACATCTGATGTTGAAAAGATGATTGCTGATTTAGAAAAGAAATTTGAGAAGAAGCTGAAAACCGAAGAGATATCTGAGATCGATAAAATATTTGAACAAGATGAAGAAGTCCCGTACAAGTTCAAGATGCCATCCTTTGCAAAGTACAATGGCACCGGAAATTCTCATCTCCATGTGAAGCAGTATATCACTGCCATGCAGTTTGCCCGAGCTACTAAGGCTCAAACCCTAAGGTACTTTATGCTCTCATTGGACCCTGTTATCCAAAATTGGTTCAATACCTTAGATGATGGAACACAAAAGAGTTGGGATATACTTTACAAAGCCTTTATCCAATAATATGGCTATAATGTTGAGTTAGAAGTTACCTTAATGGAAGTGGAGTCCATTAGACAAAGGCCAAATGAGAATTTTGTGGACTATGTGAAGAGATGGAGAAATAAGGCTGCTTTACTCAAGAAGAGGCCCGATGAATCCGATCAAATAAGGATGATTGTGAGAGGGGTGTTGCCTAATCTTCGTGAGAGGATGTCTCATACACTCATCTGTGATTTCAAAGACCTTCTCTAAGCTGGTTTGCAAATTGAAGAATGGGAAAGAGAGAAGAATCGCTTTTCAGCAAGAAGGAATGAGAAAGGGAATTACTAGTCCGAAAATCAAAGCACGCAAAAAGAGGTTGATGTTAATGTAACTGGTCAAGGAAATAAAAGACAATTCTCAGAATTGGGGAAACCTCTATCTTGGGTTTTTAGCAACCTGCAAAAGAAAGGGTTGTTACAACTGTTAGCTCCTCGACCGTTACATAATCCATTGCCACCAAACTTCAATGTCGAGGCCTTCTGTCAATTTCATCAAATGCGAGGGCATGAAACAGATAAATGTGCTCGTCTAAGGCATGAGATCCAAGATTTGATTGATAGTGGCAAGTTGCCGGAGCCGGATAAGCCCAACACCAAAGATAATCCATTTCCAAGGTTCAATAGAGTACCTCCACCGGCAACCTTCATGGTGGGAAAAGGATTGGAAGGATTATTTGTTTAAGGGAGAGATGATCTAGGCATTGTTTGTTTAGCCAACAACTAGTATCCACCCTATTAAATATCAATCCCTAGTTGTCCCTTTGAGCCTTCATAAAATTTTAGCTTTCTTTTCATTGGCTTACAAACCCCAATAACCTACCCTGAGCTGTTGTAATACTTTTGACAAGTCTTATGATCACTAAGATGAAGAGGCAAGAAGATCAAAGAAAGCAATGATTAGTCAAGATCATGAGGATAGTTGAAGTTCTCAAGACCATAATAGTGGTTGAAGTTCTCAATACCATAAGGGTAGTTGATGTTTTTAAAACCATAAGGGTAGTTGAAGTTTTCTCCAATATATCAAGACAGCATTAGAGTAACAAATGATTCATCCCTATTAAAGGAGATTTATGTTACTCCACTCATCCATTATTGGAAGCCAAAGTCGGTACAAACAAGACAACTCTGTTTAAGCTAGAACCAAAAAAAGAAAAAAAAAGAAAAAGAAAAAAGAAAAAAAAAGGAAAGAAAGAAAACAAAAAAGGAAAAAGGAAGAAAGATAAAACCCAAAATGGTTCAAAAAGCCAACTGAGTTCTCTTTTACTTAAGACAACAAAAGGCTTCCATTTGGTTTATAAGGACGGTTTGACTTGAATTGGTCTAACCAAACCAAAGATTCAATCAAAACCAAAGAAAAAGGAGAAAGACCATTCAGTTCTTGAAAGTTCTACACTTGATAGTCCTACAAGAAAGAAGGACAAAATGATAAAAGAAAGGGAAGAGTAAGGAAAGAGAAAAAGGGAAGAGTAAGAAAAATAAAGGAAAAAAAAAAGAAAAGGGAAAAGAAGAAAAGCAACGAATGTGGAAACCAAACTTTATGCAAGGGCAAAGACTGTCCTGATCAAAATCCAGATTAATGCCAAGAAGATAGAAGGAATTTGGAGTCTAGCAAGATTGCCTCCAAGCTGCCTAAAATTCAAGCAAGAAATTTGTAGTGTGAGGGTTTGTCCATTGTGTCACGCCAGCTCCAATCTCAAAATGGCCTTCACTTTAACCCATGTCCCTTATAGACCCCATTTCAAGCCTATCAAAGACCTGTTGATCTATCTTGGTAGGTAGAGTCTATTAGTGGATATAGTTTGGATAAGCATGCATATGAGATAGACAATATTTAAACTTAAATGAGACCTTTGGCCAAGTAATGTGTATGTGCCTATCTGAAGTGCAACAATTCTTGCTTAAATAGAAATGATTCTTGAGTTTAGTACGGTAACTAGGGTTGTCATGTTATAGATGTGTTAATTTGGAAAATCAAGTCCTGAGGTACATTGACATTAATTTGGCAAAGCCAACATTTGATTTCAAAATTAAAATTCAAAAAATCAAACAAAAAATGTTTTTGTCATACAAAGCCTTCAAATTAAGGGGAGTATGTTGAACCTCCAAAGGACACATTGGGCAAAGGAAATGATTATTGGCAAGGTCATGAAGGAGCTACCAACAGACATACTGAAATATAGTTGGAAATGGATGCATCCCTGACTCTGCTGCTTAGGGTCTCCACCACCCATGTTTTCAACATCTTGAAGATAAAAGCCACAAATGCAAAGCTTTCGATCATTCCATTGCAAGACTTGAACAAGCGTCAAAAAGGAACCAATGAGAACAATTTTGCTAATCACCTCGGTCTTTGAGTTGATGGAATGACTGTAAGTATTATTCATGCATATCATGCATACATGGGCATATTACATTGCACTTTCTTGTCTTAGTGAACAGCAAACACTCTGTGAAGTAAAGAATCAAAAGAAGATGTCAAATCAGGGGGGCATGGAAAGCCCATTACTTGAGAAAGCTCCAGTAATTTTGCAAAGAGAAGAAATACGTGCTTGTGCGAAGAACTAGACGGCAAAAATATCAATCAAAGCTTGCATGGGAAAAATCTTTGGTTTGAGCCTACACAGGGGGCAAAGTTTCTCCTTTTCAATTTTTTTTTAGTTTATATACCAGATATTTTCAAACTCACTTGCAAATATTTTGCCACACATGAGGGCAATGAGAGGGTATAAGGTCCAATTAAAAATAGCTGAATTTTTGCAAAAAGGAAGAACAAAAGAATGAAACATTAGAACTCTCAAAAGAATGAAGATGCAAAAGACAAAAGATCAGTCCAGCTAAAAAAGCTAAAGCAAGGGATAAAGATCCAATTTTAAAGGGTGAAGGCCCAAAGTTCAAAGGATGAAGATCCATTTTAAAGATTCTTTGACTTGAGATTGTTATAGTTTCCAATATAAGGACTATTATATTTTGACATGATCAAACATTATCCGTAACTGGATAGTAATAAAGGTTATGATCATATATGATAGAAATTATGTAGAGGATAATGAACAATCAAGATAGAATTTGTCCCTCTCTTTGAGAGAGATATCTTTTGGGCCCCTCGATAAGTGAGACTGTGAAATGCATGGCCGTGCTCAAATGAATTGATAGTGTGATCAATTTCATTTGTTTTTATCAGTCTACTTGGAGATCGAGTAATCATAAGTTTGGACAATATAAGTATGACGTTGACCATGACTTATGTTCAAGCTAGATATCGTGTGACAAAGGGATTAATGCATGTACTATTATTAGGCAAATTGGACATTCCTTATATTAATTGGGTAGTTGTAATGCCTTGCTAGAGGCCAATTATGACTTGTTGGTTTAATAGAGATTAAATTGACTGCCAATTAATATGGGCCTATCGGGTCACACACAAGAATGCGCTTTGGGCTGGATATAATATTAATAATATTAATATTAGATATTAATATTTATTATTATTATTATTATTTTCATTTTTTTATATATTATTAGATAATATATTCAGAATTCTAATTAGATTTGGATTCTGAATTTGACTTACCTTATCCAATTTCGAATTGGATTCTGGAGTGATTATATTCACTCCAGACGTTAAGTCTTCATAGAGATAACTTTAGAAAATAAAAAACAGAACGAAAAAGAAACCCTAATACGTTTTTAGAGAAAAAGTTTTTCAGCCTTCGCCGTTGCAGAGAGCTAGCACTCCAGACGGTAGCATTCGTGTGGATACGCGATAGAGGGTGTTTCATGATCGAGGCATCTCTTCCAAACTGTGATTTCGAATCATCAACAGGTTAGTTCTTTGAACACTTTTGTCGAATTAAACGAACAGCATGGATCCTGATGGGAAATCAAAGATCAAAATTTTTTTCCGCTGCGTGTTTTGTTTGCAGTGATCTCCTTGATTTCCTAACAGTGGTATCAGAGCCACTTGTTGTTTTCGTTTAAGTTGAAAATGCCATGTTGATATGATTACATGAGATATATTGATTTCGTATGGCATGTTAATTATAAAACCTTAATTCATTTTTCATATGATGAGAAAGGATTGTTTTTGGTTTCATTTCTATAAAACCCTAATTCATTTTTCATATGATGAGAAAGGATTGGTGTTTTTAATTTCATTTTCATGAGATGATCACGTATATATAATTGGTTTTCATATGATGAGAAAGGATTGTTTTTGGTTTCGTTTTTGTAAAATCCTAATTCGTTTTTCATATGATGAGAAAGGATTGGTGTTTTTAATTTCGTTTTCATGAGATGATCACGTATATATGATTGGTTGATTAAAACGATTTTCATATGATGAAAATGATTAAGTTTATATGTGATATAAACATTTGGTAATGATTCTGTAATGGGTTGTACATATTCGAAATAAAACAGTAAGAAGGTTAATGAGATTAACGATTCTGTTTTAGGGTTTCGCCAAAGAAAAATGTTAATGAGATCAATTAATAAAATTGACTAATGATACTAACTAATAAAATTGACTAATGATACGTTGTTAGTCAATTTTATTAACTGATGGTGTAATTTTTATAAATTATAAATTTTAATAATTCAATATTATTATGGTAAAGTTCATCAGCTTAATGTTAAAAAATTATTAAATTTAAATACTCTAAAATATATTTTTTTAATTTATATAATTTTAATTGAAAATTACAAAAATATAATTATAATAAAATAAAAAAATGAAATAATTATATAAATTAATTTTTAATATAATTCATAAACATATAATTTTTTTTATTAATTTTTAATATAATTCATAAACATATAATGAAATAATTAGCGCCCTATAGTTCGTTACCGTGACATTAAGAATGTCAATATATTTGTTTCTATTTAACATGTTGGTGATGAATATGTTATGTTTTTTGATGTCTTGGCAAGGTGCATAGCATGGCCTTATGACCTATGTGATTGGTTTATTCATATCTTAATTTTGGGTAAATACGGCCTGCGTGTCGTTTATTTTGTTGTAATTTATTTTACTAGTAGTTAGATTTTCTTTTATTGTAATAAATGAAGATTCAAGCTACAATGCTTATGATGGAGATTCATACCAAGGAGAAGATGGTTCCATGGTGATGGAAGCACAAGCTCAAGTTTTGAAGATATGTAACATTGCAAGTGTTGTAATAGATAGGTTTTTCACCTAGGGTTGCCTTTATGATCTTCATTTGGTCTCTTGAAGATCATATTTAGTTTGGCCATGCTATGTCACGTTTACATATTTTGTCATTTGGTATATGATGCTTATGTGATAAATTATATATATGCATATAGGATGCTAAAATATAATGATATGTAATGCAAGACATGATAATAATTTAGTTGAACCCTCATTAATAATTTAAGTCTAAATGCCATCCACGTTTTGAACACCTATCAAAACTAAGATTGTATTAAAGTAGGTATTGCCAAAGCAATATGCTTTAAACATTCCTAGCTAAGTAGGATGAGTAATAGTGTTACTCATATGTTTTTAAAATTGGTTAGACTTAATTAGGCTATCAAAATGGTTTTGGGCCTAAGGCATTAGATGGAATTCAACATCTTATGACATATGATGTCAATATTCCATAATTACTAAGAGTTACATGAGATGTGATTGGTAAAGATGTTACCTACCTAAATAACTTGATTTTAAGCGTCACGCCAAAGCTGAGTTTAGAATTAAGTGAAATACGGATCTTAACCTACTAAAATTTTTCTTTAGAGGGTTATATTTTTAGTAGGAGTTTAAATAATTTTAACCTCATTATTAATTAAAATTTGACTTTGCATATTTATCAACAGATGGCTGCTAATAACAATTCCACCTTATCACTGCGATCTATCCTTGAAAAGGAAAAACTGAAAGAATGTGGGACTAATTTTGTTGACTGGTTTAGGAACCTGAGAATTGTTCTCAAACAAGAGAAAAAGTCCTACATGCTTGATGAAGCTATCCCTGACCCACCTCCTGCTGATGCTTCTAATGCTGCTAAGAGTAAGCATAAGAAGCATGTGGATGATTCAAATGACATAGGATGTCTTATGTTGGCTACTATGTGTCCAGGACTTCAGAAGGATCTGGAACACTTAGAGGCTTATGAGATGAGTGTGCATCTCAAACAAGCTTTCCAACAACAGGCTAGGCAAGATAGGTTTAACACCGCTGTTGCATTATTTGACTGCAAAATGTCTGAAGGTGAATCTGTTAATGCTCATGTTTTGAAGATGAAAGGCTATCTAGATCACCTTGCTAGACTTGGATATCCCCTGAGTTTAGAACTCTCCATGGATTTGATCCTACATTCATTGCCTAGCAGTTTCTCACAGTTTGTCATGAACTATAACATGAATGACATGGAGAAATCCATTCCTGAGCTACATGGTATGCTCAAAACTGCTGAGGGGAATATCAAAAAGCCTACCCAAATATTGAATGTCAATATTAAACAAATGAAAAAGAAAGCCAAATATACTAAAGGCAAGGGTAAGGCAAAAGGTGCTAAAGGGTCCAAGGGACAAGCTAAACCAAAACCTGAACCTAAGGCTAAAGTTCCTAAGGAAGGGACTTGTTTCCATTGCAACAAGCCTGGGCATGGGAAGAGAAATTGTCAACTCTATTTGGATGAGTTAAAGAAGTTGAAGGGTAGTGCGACTACATCTTCAGGTATTTATGTTATAGAAATTAATTTATCTATTCCTTCTTCCTGGGTATTAGATACCGGATGTGGATCTCATATTTGTACAAATATGCAGGGACTCAAAAGGAGTAGGATGCTGAAGAAGGGCGAAGTGGACCTACGTGTTGGCAATAGAGCAAGAGTTGCTGCTATAGCTGTAGGAACTTATGAACTTGTTATGCCCAATGGGTTTTTGTTAATTTTGAATAATTGCTTTTATGTTCCTACTATGAGTAGGAATCTTATTTCAATATCTGTTTTGGATGATGAAGGTTATTCATTTTTTCTTAAGAATAAGAAATGTTCTATTTTTGATAAAAATGATTTGCTTTATGGTATTGCAAATTCTTATAATGGCCTTTATATCCTTAATCTTGATGATTCTAATGGTAATGATATCTATAACATAACTTCTAAGAGAACTAAGCCAAATGAGTTAAACCCTACTTATTTATGGCATTGTCGCCTTAGCCATATCAATGAGAAACGCATTTCTAAGCTCCATCAAGATGGATTATTAGATTCATTTGATTTTGAATCATTTGAAACATGTGAGTCTTGTTTGCTTGGTAAGATGAGTAAGGATCCTTTTACTGGGCATAGTGAAAGGGCTAATGATTTATTGGGCTTGATACATACAGATGTATGTGGTCCTTTTAGCATTAGTTCCAGAGGAGGATTTCGATACTTCATTACTTTTACTGATGATTTCAGTAGGTATGGCTATGTCTGCCTAATGAAACATAAGCATGAGTCTTTTGAAATGTTTAGAACTTTTTCAAAATGAAGTACAAAATCAACTTGGTAAAACAATTAAACTACTTCGATCAGATCGAGGTGGTGAATATTTGAGCCAAGAGTTTGATGATCATCTAAGGGATTGTGGAATTGTTTCACAACTAACTCCTCCAGGAACTCCATAGTGGAATGGAGTTTCTGAAAGGAGAAATCGAACTCTATTAGATATGGTTCGATCAATGATGAGTCAAACGGTGTAATATCCCAATGTATGCCCTAGAAGTTTTGAATATTATTGTTGTTTTAATTGGATTGAATGTATATGTTAATTTGAAAGAGAAAAGAATTTTTAAAGGAAGTGTATATGTTGCATATATGGTAGTATAAATAACATATACATAAGTCAAATGAATGGTCAATGCAAGAGGATATTTATTTGTGATATGTGGAATGGAGTTTCTGAAAGGAGAAATCGAACTCTATTAGATATGGTTCGATCAATGATGAGTCAAACGGTGTAATATCCCAATGTATGCCCTAGAAGTTTTGAATATTATTGTTGTTTTAATTGGATTGAATGTATATGTTAATTTGAAAGAGAAAAGAATTTTTAAAGGAAGTGTATATGTTGCATATATGGTAGTATAAATAACATATACATAAGTCAAATGAATGGTCAATGCAAGAGGATATTTATTTGTGATATGTGGAATTACTTAAATGGGCATATAAGTGACAAGAGTTAAGTTAAATGGATGAGGGCATTTAGGTAATTGCTTTGTTAGAATTGCTTGGTGGAGATTTAAAGAAGAAGAGAAGTTTGACTTGTCATTTTTCTTTTCTTCTCATTTTTGGGTGGCCGGCTATACAAAAGGAAAGGGAGAGCAAGAGAAGTGTTTTCATTTCTAAAATCAAATTGAAGAAAGAATGAAAGGATTAAGTTGGAGATTTGGTGAAATTCATCAATTTTGGTAAGTACTTTCTTGTTTTCCTTTGTTATTTTTGAAGTTGTGTTTGAGATGAGTTGTGATTTGTTGATATTATGATTTGGTGTGTTTGAGATGTGTTTATAAGTGTTGAAATGGATTGTAAGTTAAAAAGGTTAAATTGGTGTTGGTTTTGTTTGAAGATGGTAAGTTAAGTGGATGTTGATATTGAAAGAAGAAGATTGATGTTGGTTTTAGGGTTTGATGTGGTAAGTGATTGAATGTATGGTTGATATAGTGTTAATGTGAATATTGTGATAAATATGTAAAATATATGTTAATAACATTGATTATATCCATTTGAATGAAGTTATATTGAGCATAATGTGTTTTAGTTCAATCAAAAGAGAGTTGGCCATATTTAGGGTTTGTATACATGAGAAACACGGCCAAAGCAAGGAAGAGACACGGCCAAACTAAAGACATTTTTGAGAGACACGGCCAAGTCCATGGAAATTTGGCCGTGTTGGATATATTTTGGAGAGACACGGCCGTGTCCCTTGCCCATGTTCACCACTGCCTGATTTTTGTTGAGAGACACAGCCATGTCTTTTGCCCGTGTTTGCCTCGGTTTGATTTGGTGTTGAGAGACACGGCCACAAGCTTGGCCGTGTCCCTTGAGTGTGTTGGCTACTGTGAGTGTCCTTTGCTCTTCTTACTTTGTTGAGATTGAACATACATATGATGATGCATTCTTTTATATGGTTTTGAGACTTAATATAATGTGACTAATGTTGTTATTTGTATAGTGTGAAAGCTATAATGATCATCTAAAAAGGTATGTGCAATGCAATTTGTTATGATAAATGTTTTAATAATGATTGAAATGAAATAAATGGACATGTTGTTTATATGACGATGAATTTAAGATACATGTGCAATGAAATTGATTATGTATGCTTGAATGATGCACTACAAAAATATTCGGCATTTGCGACGGACATGTTTCCGTCGCAAATTTGCTACGGATCTGCGATGAATTTGCGACGGAAGGACAAGTCAGAGGAATTTTGAGAAATTGGTCGCAAATCCGTTGCAAATCCGTCGCAGATCTGCGACGAAAATCATTCCGTCGCAAATAATCGTCGCAAAAGTTGGCGCGGAAACTTGGCGCGAGAGAGAAAACACTAAAAAAACCAATTTGCAATGGATATCTGCTACCGTTTATTGCCGTCGCAAATTTCACTATAAAAATATTCAGAATTTTGCGACGGAAATCTGCGACGGACATGTTTCCGTCTCAAATTTGCTACGGATCTGCGACAGATTTGCGACGGAAGGACAAGTCAGAGGAATTTTGAGAAATTGGTCGCACATCCGTTGCAAATCCGTCGCAGATCTGCGACGAAAATCATTCCGTCGCAAATAATCGTCGCAAAAGTTGGCGCGAGCGAGAAAACACTAAAAAAAACCAATTTGCAACGGATATCTGCTACCGTCTATTGCCGTTGCAAATTTCACTATAAAAATATTCGGAATTTTGCGACGGAAATCTGCGACGGACATGTTTCCGTCGCAAATTTGCTACGGATCTGCGACGGATTTGCGACGGAAGGACGAGTCGGAGGAATTTTGAGAAATTGGTCGCAAATCCGTTGAAAATCCGTCGCAGATCTGCGACGAAAATCAGTCCGTCGCAAATAATCGTCGCAAAAAAATATTTATATAATATTAAATTCAATCTACTTTTAATAACAACAAATATTTATGATAACAATATTTATGAATATTTATGATTTAATAATTTACTAATATTAAATTTTAAATTAGTACTTAATATTTATGCCTTTTTAGTGTTAATTACTAATATTAAATTTTAAATTAGTACTTAATAATTATTAAATAGTAAGTATTATTTATTATACAATAATTTGTACTTTATATATTATAATAACGACATAACTCTGAAAAAGGCAGTTAAATACATATATAATAAGTTAACTAATATTTATTAATTAAATAATATAATTAAATAATTAATTAAATTAAAAATAAATATTAAATTAATAATTATTAATTATTAATAATATAAAGTAATATACCAACCTAATATTCAAAACGGTTTAGATTTATCCAAAAGAGTGCTGTTTTGGACTAATATACCAACCTAATTCTCTCAAACCCTAATCACTCACTCTTATCTCATCAGTTGCCTTGCGCCGTTCAAAATCTTAATCTTCTCATCTCTCCTTTACACAGCACACATCCTCATTCTTTCTCCATTTCCTCTCCTCACTCTCACACCGGCGTCCCTCTTCCTCTCCTCTCCTAGCGCCGTCGCCGTCGTCACGCCATCTCAAGGTTCGAGATGCCATCGCCGATTTGTTGTTGCTCGATGATGAGTATATCCTTCATTATCGCCGTCGCTCGATGAGTATATCCTTCACCACCATCGCCATTCCAGATTCAACTTCATCGCTACCACCATCGTCGGCTACTGGTATATTTTCAATTTCTTGTTATTTTTGTTTTATTTTACTTTATTCTATTCAATTTTTCTTTAAAGTATATTGTTTTTGGTTTATGTTGGTCACCGTTAATGAACCATTGCCATCCGCTACCACAATCGCTGTCGATGAACCATCACCATCAACTGGGTGTCTGGGTCGTTGCTCAATAATTTGGTTTATGTTGTAGATTTTTTTATGCTAAGAAATGGTAGGACTTTCAGTTGGAGAAAAACATTTTCTACAGGGTGGCATTAACCAAAATCTCCGCTCTGATGGTCGGAAAAGAGATGCCTACCGACCCATCTTTGTTGAAACTGGAGTCATTCCTCAGGTAGCGAATGCTTGTATTTATATGTCTTGATTTTAAAATGGATTTGGTAGAATCTTATTCATTTTTGTTTATTCTTTTTTTTTTCCCTTTTAACCACACTTTTAATGTCGTGTTTTATGGGTTTCATTACAGGCAAATGGCTCAGCACGAGTTAGGATGGGTGCGACAGAGGTGATTGCTAGTGTGAAGGTATTTTATTGAATGCCAAACATTCTTCTTTCTCTGTGGTTTTACAATGATATGTTAGTGGTTTGCGTTTTTTCATTCAAGGCTTAAATACGATGCTTATTCATTTAATTGCAGGTTGAGCTTGGAAAGCCAAGTGCATTGCAACCTGACAAGGGAAAGGTTGCCATATTTGTTGATTGCAGTCCAGTTGCGGATCCAACATTTGAGGTTGTGTTCTTTTCTCTTTTGCTTTCTAACATCTCCACCCTCTTAGTTGATGCGTGCTTGATATTTCCATTCTTAATAATCATATATGATCACTATTGTGACTGCTGATGAATATTTCTCATAAATACTTCAGTTGAAACATTTGTAGCCCTTGGGAGGGATTGCACCTCGATATTAAATTTCTCCACACGCATGGTCATGCCTATCTAGGAATTTTTTTAAGAACATAATTTCTTGTGAATTAATATTCATGAATATTTCCTGTTTGTTTTCGTTTGATACATGCAAAATCTACTATTTCCTGTTTCTGCTAACTCTTAAGTTGATCTTGTGTTGTATCATATAACTTTTTTGAATTAGACAAGGAACCTGCTCCGTATTGCCATATTCAATATAAGTTACATCAGAGGCATATTTCCGGAGAAGTATTTCAATGATAAATCTGTTCCTGCTCTAGGTATGCTTTTTCTTCTGTAATTTTGCTTTTCAATAAGCACATGTATGTGAGATGTTGATTCGTTATTTTCCTTGAAATTATGACGTGATCAACAGAGATGAAGATCAAGAAATTGATGCCTATGGATGCAGAGTCTCGTAGAATGATTGATTGGATGGAGAAAGGCATGTGGTTTCTCGATGATAGTATTAATCACTATTTTCTTTTTAAACAGATTTGATGGTTTCAACCATCAGTTTTGTTTAACTGAATGTGAATTTCTTGCATGCTATCTTTTTTGTAGGTGTCTGCGATGCATTGCAGAAAAGGCCTCTCAAAATGGAGATCGGGAATGTCAATAGTAAAAGTGCATCTAAAGCAGTTTCCTATTTTCCATGGCTTCTCTAACCAAAGGTTTGCTGGTGAAGAGAAAACTTTAATCTATTACATACTGTGAACCCTGAAGTTAAGTGCATCTATTAACTGTTTTTATAAAATAGTTTGCTTGGAGTTTAAAAAACTCATGGTTTGGATTAAAAAAAACTTTATTTTTAAAATTTTTCTCAAATCAATTTGCAAAAACATAAAAATGTTTTAAAAATATCAGATTGTAATTTTGAAAAACAAAGAAAAAACTTGATTGATTGTCTTAATTTTCTATATAATTTTACAATGTTTCAAATTAGTTGATGGGGTATATATATATTTATTTATTTATCCTGAATATTTTTTATTATAAATAAATATATACTTTTTTTATAATTTGGCAAAATTTTTAATGTTAAATCTATATAATATGTTATTATAATATCTTAAATAGTAATTTAGTGTGATTAGATATGATATTCAGTAATTCATAATATCGAAATTTATAAATTTTTAACGAATTTTTTTATCGGAATAATTATAATGCAAATAAAAGTAAAGTGATAAAATAATAAGTTATCGTTTACAAAAAGGGAAAAGCACAGAGGTAGAATTCTGCAGGTTTAATGCTCATTTCATTCCCCTGCAACAAACCATGTGTACATGCAGAAATTCAATAATATGACTCTTAAAGCTTGATACAACATGTAGATTTTGGTCCCCGACATTTTTCTTGTCAATGACTTTGGCTTTGTTTGAAAAGTTGTAACACCTTTTATGCTTTTCTTGCGTGATTCTCATTCTCTATATTATTCTTATTGTTTCGCAAAGAGAAAGACAGAAGTATTTTACACTGCAGTAAAATTAATTACATGCATGAGCATTTGGGACCTTCAATTACTTATACACCTCTTCTCTGATGTGCTAATTCTTTATGTTAGGACCATTTTGGTTGTATTTTTTCTTACTTGGGTGCTTGTCCTTAATCCAGGTTCGCAGGGGTTCTTGTCCAAAACTGATTGATCCCCCAAAATACCCAGAGAAGATATTGTTCTGCGGGTGGCGCCGCGACATTGATGACATGATAATGGTATACAAAAGTGGAGTTTTAATATTACCTTCATGTCCTTTTCATTTTGGATGCATTAAAAAGTGGCACAATTCAATGTAATTCATGGGACTAATAGATAAAAGAAGAAATTAATTAGGAAGTATATAGATCTGTAGTTTGATTTTTGTTTATGCCTTTGTTTTTCAGGTTTTGGAGGCATTCCTGGCTCCAGGTTCTGAACTCTGGATGTTCAATGAGGTCCCAGAAAAAGAAAGAGAAAAAAAACTTACTGATGGTGGACTTGATATTTCTGGATTGGAGAACATAAAAATTGTTCACCATGAAGGAAATGCTGTCATCAGACGGCATTTGGAGAGTCTTCCTCTTGAGACTTTTGATTCTGTAAGTTGCATCACCTACTTTGCTTTTACACAGTTTCACCGTGAGATGAAGGATACTAAATTGGGAAAACACATGGATTTATGAGGGTTTGCAAATGTAATGATTAAGACACTTCAGTAAGATGTCATTGAATTGCATGTTAGAAGAGAGGATTGAGAGGATATAAGCTTACTAGATAAGAAGGTTAATCGGCTGAACTGGTTGTGGAGAAAAAGCATTAGCTGCCAAAGATTTCTTTGTAAGTAGTGAACTGAAGAAAATTTGAAAAGTAAATTAGTACTTGCCCGAGAAAAAGACTGGACTCCATAGCTTTGGAACTAAATGGGAGCCCAATGACTGTTTGGGATCCAATTCCATATGAATAAATTCTCCCTTATGATACAATAACATCAACAATTACTTTCGTAAGAGAGCCCTATGATCCCCTCCCACCACCACCCACCCCCATCACCTGACAAAAAAAGGGAAAAAAAGAGTCCAAATGGGAGTACGCTTTAACTGTCTGAGAGTATGTATTACTAGACAAGAGACTCCCACTAATGGTGGCATTTATTATCACAATTCAAAGAGCTGAAATGATGCAAAAAATACTTAGCAACAACTTTAGCAAAATAACCTAGGTAACAGTAAAACATGAAATAGTCTCTTACACTTGTAAATATGACACCACTCTGCACTTGATCAATATCTCTTCCTTAGCATAACATCACTCTGCACCTGATCAATGTAGGATGCTCATTGAGAAACTCAGTTACTGGTCAAGTGAACTTAATTTATTTGTCATACATAAGCATGTTTCAGATTTTATTCTATTTGCTCAATTCCACTAATTAATTACTAACTCTATGCATACAGATATTAATTCTTGCAGATGAGTCATTAGAGGATTCTGTTGTGCATTCTGACTCACGATCTCTTGCTACACTTCTCCTTATTCGAGATATACAGGTAACTGCAGTTGGTAACTCCTTGCTTAAGAATACAAGACTGCTAGTTCGATTATTTTGATGGTTCTCTCTTTCTTTTTCTTTTTTTTGCATAGAGCAATTCATCTGTTTGAGCACTCAGTTCTGCTAGTGTGTCTGTTCCTTATTTAGCTGCTTGTAAATGTCAATCAATCAGAGTTTGTATGTACTAATTAAACTAGATTTTTGTCCATATTGATAGTTTCTATTGGGAAGAGGCTAATTGGCCATGTTGTCTTGATAAATTATGGATATTGCATATTAACAACTAATTTAGTTTTAATCTCACTGAAATGATTTGATTCCATGTGTGAAATTTTGTAAGAATAAGGTGTTTATGATCAAGAGAAAAGGAAATGTGGAATAGTAGATGCAAAATTTTTTGGGAAGCTTGTGATTGTAGCTTCAGCTGGACTGGTCAATGACATGGAATGAGATGTATTTAGAATCGTATTCGCCCACTTCCAATTAATTTTCCATCCTTCGTTGAATCAATTTATAGTGGCTAGGACAATTTTTGTGACTTTTTTACTTTTTCTGAGCCATGCTGCCTCTTATGTTTGAAGAAGGGGGTGGCAACTTTATGAGATCAGTCATCAAGAAATGCTGCCAAAAATTTTGCTAGTCCTTACATTTTACTATTCTTGAGCACTAATTTAAATTGTTGTCTGATGGACATGGACATTTGCCACAATATGCTGTTTGTTCACATTGTTTGCAAGGGAAAAAAACATTTCCATTTGCAGATGCATGTGCATGCTTGTGTTGAATCTCAAGAGAGACCAGGGGCTGTCACTTGCAATATATAGTTTCTTCCTACTTCTAATTATCAGGAGAATGGGACATGAATATTCAGCTTGGAGAGCATAAGTATTGACAGGAACAGAATTTTGCATGTGCTGTTGCCATACGTATTTATAATAGCTGCACAAGTGAATTCATTTCCAAAAGCAATTGCATATATGTTCAATAATCTGATTATTGATAAGAATTTTCACCTAGTATAATAAAGTAATCATGTTGCACCTAGCTGATTGAAATTTTCGGATTCATTATGTTGATTTTGGTTTTACAGGCTTTGAGCGACTGATTCTTTGTTAACACTTAAACAAGAAAGGGAATATCTCCAGTTTTTCTTTTCTTAATTCTCTTCTATATTGGTTCTTGTTTATTGAATTTCAGAAATTATGAAATCTTAGTAACAAAGCTGTGCAGATCACTGACCACATATACATGAAGGTTAAAATTACCTGTTTATGAAATCTTAGTTGCTTTTAATTCAAGTATATCATTATTGCCATTTCATTTAATTTGCATTTTCCAATTTATAAAATTTGCATTTGCCATTTCATATAACAGTTCTCTTGAAATTATTTCCCACATCATGCACTGACTTCACTTCTTACAATTTCAGGCTTTATATCATGTTCTTCCGATGAATTATTTAACAGTTGCAAAGCTTCAGTCCAAGCTAGATGATGATGCAAGTCATGATTCAATGGAAAATGATAATTGAAGATCTATATTGTTATTTTCAAGATAGATTATTTATAGTAGTGTTCTTAACACTTGTATAGTTAAATTGTAAAATATTTTATTTTATTGAAAATTAATAAAAGAATTATTTTTATCAATGTAATCAGTGTTTTTTTAGATTGTGTTTAAATATTCCAAATGTATTTATAAAGTTCTCATAAAATTAATTGATAATATAAATAGTTCCAATAAAAATCAATATTAAATTACTACGGATTTGCTACAAATCTGCGACGGATATTTGAAATCTATGACGGAATCTGCGACAGATACTGCGACGACAATCTGCGACGGAATCTGTGACTGCAATCTGCGACGGAATCTGCAACGAATTTGCGACGGAAATTTGTGACGGAATCTGCGACGGAAATCTGCGACGGAATCTGCGACGGCTGCCCTTTACCCGCGAAAATTTAAGCGCGAGATTTGCAACCGCCGAGTGGTTGCAAATCCGTCGCAATCTGCGACGGCCTGTCGCAAATTGAAAATTGCGACGCCTTTTTTACTAACGGATCGTATCCGTCGCAGATCGGTCGCAAGACTTGATTTGCGACGGATCTGCGACGGATTCTGTCCGTCGTAGATAGTGTGTTTTTTTGTAGTGATGAAGTGTATAATGTGAATTGAGACATAAAGAGATGTGAAACTAATGTTCTGAGTTATAATGATGTGAATGATATGATTGAAGCATGCCTAGATGATATGATTGAATAATGATATGTTTGTGTAGTTAATGTAATTGATGTTGTATATATCATTTATGAAAAATGAAATGTGATTTGAGATATAATGAGATTTGAAGCCATTGTGATTGGCTATGATAATTCAAATGTGATGTGAAGCCATTGTGATTGGCTATGATGATTCAATTGAGAATGGAAATGATAATGAAATAATAAATGAATTGTGTGGCTAATGTGTTATTCCATTTTCAGAGTTTGTTGTTGGTGGCATGCCTAATGATAGTAACAATCTCTTAAAGTTAGGTTGGGCTTGATCCTTGAAGCCAAGTTGGGTAGAAGTTTAACATGTTTTACTCCCCTTGAAGCTTGGTTGGGTCTAGTCCTTGAAGCCTAATTGAGATGTTACAAACCTTGAAGCTAGGTTGGATTGGTTCTTGAAGCCAAGTTGGGTTGATACTTAGCATGCTTTGTTCCCCTTGAAGCTTGGTTGAACCTAAATCCTTGAAGCCTAGTTGGGATAATGATAAATGTAATGATTGAACCAAAGCATTAACTCTGAAAATTGAATGGCATATTAGTGTCTTTTGGGCCCGAGTCTGTCTTTGTTGTCAATGTGATATACAAATGTTGAAATAAATGAGTAATGAGATCTATGGTTGCTTTGTTGGAAATGTGACTCATGAATGATGATAATGATTGCCTTCATTGGATATGTGATTCATGATTGATGAATGGTGAATAAAATAATGATATGAAGTATGTTATGTAATATGTATATTGATATAATGATTGTGAGTATTAATGATGGATTGTGGTTGGTGTTCATGATATGTATATATGTGTATATAATATATGAGATTAGTAGAGATATATGAAAGGTGCAATTAAAAAGGAAAAATATGATAATAAACTACTGGTACATGGAAGTGATATTTCATTATATGTTAGAATTTCTATAATGTATGTTTATATGTTATATTTGTACTACTAAGGTCTCGGGCTTAGCGCGGATGTGTAATCACGCAGGTGACTAGGTGGAAGATATGAAGTCTTTTGTTATGCCACGAGAAGAGTAAGAGTTTATTGAGACCAACTAGAGGGTGATGCATACATGTATAACTTTTAATTATGATGTATTTCTGACAAGAGTGTATTTATATGTATAAATGAAGTTATGATAAAGTTGAGATTATTATATATATGTATATATAAGACCTTTGAAAGTATAATGATTTTGTAAATGTTCTTTAAATTGATGTAATATTGTTTTAACTTGGATAAAGGTTTTTAAATTGTAATGAAAAGTGACATCCTTATACTTTATATACTTACTGTGCATATACCAGGTATAGGTATAGTACTTATATGGAGTATCGGGGTGTTATAAACGGATCTTCCTTTATCTTTTTGGGGTTATGCCTTGGAGACTGCTGCATTCATTCTGAACCTTGTACCATCTAAGGCGGTTGAAAAGACACCATATGAGATATGGACAGGTAAGACACCTAGTTTGTCTTTTCTTAAGATTTGGGGTTGTGAAACTTATGTGAAAAGACCAGTTTCAGATAAGTTAGCTCCAAAGTCTATCAAATGTAATTTTGTGGGGTATCCTAAGGAAATGAAAGGATACTATTTCTATACTCCTTCAGAGAACAAAGTTTTTGTTGCTCGAAATGGGATCTTTTTGGAAAAGGAATTTCTTTCTAAGAGAACTAGTGGGAGTATAGTAGAACTTGAAGAAACTCAAGTACCACAAGAAATCATTGAGCCGTCTATAGAGCCTATTTCAGAACCACAAATAGTTGTGGAGTCTGAAGATGTAACACAAATCCCTCGCAGGTCTGATAGGACACGTCATCAGCCAGAGAGATATGGATTTCTTATGACTGATGATAGTGAAGTAATGCTCATAAATCAAGATGAGCCTACTACCTATCAAGAAGCTGTGTCAGGTCCAGATTTAGAAAAATGGCTTGGAGCCATGAAATCTGAGATGCAATCTATGTTTGACAACCAAGTTTGGTCTTTAATTGATCCCCCAGAGGATATTAAGACTATTGGTTGCAAATGGGTTTTCAAGAAGAAAACTGACATGGATGGAAATGTGCAGACCTATAAAGCAAGGCTTGTTGCAAAAGGTTTCAAGCAAACTCATGGTATAGACTATGATGAAACCTTTTCACCAGTTGCTATGCTTAAGTCTGTTAGAATTCTCATTGCCATTGCAGCATACTATGATTATGAGATATGGCAAATGGATGTCAAAACCACTTTCCTTAATGGAACCTTGCTTGAGGATGTGTATATGACACAACCTGAGGGTTTTGTAAATCCTGAGAATTCTACAAAGGTTTGCAAGCTTCAAAGATCCATTTATGGATTGAAGCAAGCATCTCGAAGCTGGAATCTTCGTTTTGATGAAACAGTTAGGAACTTTGGTTTCATCAAGAATGAAGATGAACCTTGTGTTTACAAGATGGTTAGTGGAAGTGCAGTAGTGTTTTTAGTCTTATATGTGGATGACATATTACTCATTGGGAATGATATCCCTACCTTGCAAAAGGTTAAGACTTGGTTAGGGAATTCTTTCTCAATGAAAGACTTAGGTGAGGATGCCTATATCCTTGGTATAAAGATCTATAGAGATAGATCTAGAAGGATAATTGGCCTGAGTCAAAGTACATACATAGATAAAGTGTTGAAGAGGTTCAACATGCAAGATTCCAAAAAGGGTTTCTTGCCTATGTCTCATGGCATTCATCTTAGCAAGAGTCAATGTCCTATGACATCTGATGAGCGAGATCGAATGAATAAGATTCCTTATGCTTCTGCTATAGGATCTATTATGTATGCCATGTTATGTACTAGACCAGATGTCTCATATCCATTAAGCGCAACTAGTAGATTTCAAGCTGATCCTGGTGAAGGTCACTGGATAGCTGTCAAGAATATTCTTAAGTACCTTCGAAGGACTAAAGATGTATTCTTGGTTTATGGAGGTTTGGAAGATGTACTAGTTGTAAATGGTTACACAGATGCTAGTTTCCAAACTGACATAGATGATTTTAGATCGCAGTCAGGTTTTGTATTCACATTGAATGATGGAGCTGTTAGTTGGAAGAGTTCAAAACAAAGCACTGTGGCTGATTCTACAACAGAGGCTGAGTATATAGCAGCATCAGATGCAGCTAAGGAAGCAGTCTGGTTGAAGAAATTCATCACTGAGCTAGGAGTGGTGCCTAGCATTGCAAATCCTGTGGACATTTATTGTGACAACAATGGTGCCATAGCACAGGCAAAAGAGCCTAGATCTCATCAAAGGTCTAAGCATATACTCAGGCGTTTTCACCTCATTCGAGACATTATCGATAGAGGAGATATCAAGATATGCAAAGTTGACACAAATGAAAACATAGCAGATCCATTAACAAAGCCTCTCTCACGGGTCAAGCATGATCAGCACACTAGATCTATGGGTCTTAGAAATTTGTAGGCCTAGTGCAAGTGGGAGATTGTTAGTGTATGTGCCCTAGGCCATTTATTTGGATCTTTATGTTATATATTCATTATTAATAAATGAGGTTTTATTATCATTATTGTTTGTTTGCATGTTACACAATTTTGATATTTGTCCCTGGTTTATTATTGTTATAGAGATAAAAAAAATAATTCTTAACCAGTATGAACATTGATTTGATAATCATCAGATGGTTATGTGTATAGTGATACAAATCAATTTCATAGATACTTGTTAGAGAACAATATATTGGATAGACCCATTATGAGATTACTACATGGGTTAGTGTCATAAGTAAATCTCATGATAGTTATGTATTAATTCTTTGACTTGAGATTGTTATAGTTTCCAATATAAGGACTATTATATTTTGACATGATCAAACATTATCCGTAACTGGATAGTAATAAAGGTTATGATCATATATGATAGAAATTATGTAGAGGATAATGAACAATCAAGATAGAATTTGTCCCTCTCTTTGAGAGAGATATCTTTTGGGCCCCTCGATAAGTGAGACTGTGAAATGCATGGCCATGCTCAAATGAATTGATAGTGTGATCAATTTCATTTGTTTTTATCAGTCTACTTGGAGATCAAGTAATCATAAGTTTGGATAATATAAGTATGACGTTGACCATGACTTATGTTCAAGCTAGATATCGTGTGACAAAGGGATTAATGCATGTACTATTATTAGGCAAATTGGACATTCCTTATATTAATTGGGTAGTTGTAATGCCTTGCTAGAGGCCAATTATGACTTGTTGGTTTAATAGAGATTAAATTGACTGCCAATTAATATGGGCCTATCGGGTCACACACAAGAATGCGCTTTGGGCTGGATATAATATTAATAATATTAATATTAGATATTAATATTTATTATTATTATTATTATTTTCATTTTTTTTTATATATTATTAGATAATATATTCAGAATCCTAATTAGATTTGGATTCTGAATTTGACTTACCTTATCCAATTTCGAATTGGATTCTGGAGTGATTATATTCACTCCAGACGTTAAGTCTTCATAGAGGTAACTTTAGAAAATAAAAAACAGAATGAAAAAGAAACCCTAATACGTTTTTAGAGAAAACATTTTTCAGCCTTCGCCGTTGCAGAGAGCTAGCACTCCAGACGGTAGCATTCGTGTGGATACGCGATAGAGGGTGTTTCACGATCGAGGCATCTCTTCCAAACCATGATTTCGAATCATCAACAGGTTAGTTCTTTGAACACTTTTGTCGAATTAAACGAATAGCATGGATCATGATGGGAAATCAAAGATCAAAATTTTTTTTTTCCGCTGCGTGTTTTGTTTGCAGTGATCTCCTTGATTTCCTAACACTTAATATCTAGTAAACTAATTTTCAAAAATTCCAAAATTCTATTTTCTAAAGCTTTAACCCTAAAATCTTAATTTTCAACACCAAAACATACAACCCTAAAGAAAATTTTTCAAAATTTTCAGGGGCGCTGCCCCCTTAAACCCCCGCCCGCTAATCGGCTAGCGGGACCACTATATGGGCTTGTCGTCAATACTTATTTGTGAATTATAAATCTTTGTGTTTAACTTCCTTTATTTTAAATCCTAATTTAGTTATTAAAATTCTCAAAACTTTAATTTAAGATGTAAACCCTAAATTTATATATTTATTGCTTTATTTATTTTATGTTTTGATTATGTAGATTATTATATGTCTTGATGATTGATTTATTTAATTTTGATGTTTAGTTTATTTAATTTATCATGGATGAATATTTTTTCAATTATTATTTGTTTATTAAAATTGTAAGAGGTATGTTTCCATGATTGGGTACCTCATTAATTAATTTTTATGTAATTTAAATTGCTTTTATATTTTGGGATTAATGTAAAGGATATGGTTCCACCTTTTGGTGGGTGTCCTATTTAGTTTTAGATATTAGACGATGTAAGGACATGTTTCTATCCTCAGATGGATGTCCATTTATTTATTTTATTTGGACATTGTTGTGATTTTAATAAAATATTTATTTTTTCTTATGATCGCATGTAGTATGGATAATATCATTATATTTAAGAATTTTATAGTATTAAGACCTACAAAGGAGGTCGGTTCCAATGAATCGAGCATTGTGGGGGTGTTGGGTCATTTCTCACCTTCCCTGCAATGGACTCCATTTTCTTCAGGCTTAGGCTCGTATTCTCTAAGGCCCTGAGCCTAAAATGCGCCGAAGTCGCAAGAACTATTCCACCGGGAGTGGGGGCAAAAATCTCCGATCACAGTGGCAACTCCACTGGGGATAAGAGAAGTTGATTCCATTGCTCTTTTTATTATTATATTCTTTCTTATTATGATATTATCCATTGCATCATATTAGATTGCATCGTGTGCATGAGTTAGGACGTCCGTGTTACCCGTGTTGTGTTATGTAAGGGATACCATACTTTCACTCAAGGTATGAAGATCGAGCATGACATAACCACTCATAGCCTTGTACCTTTTGGTATATACTTGCTATGGGAACCTAAGCCTTTTAACCCAAAGACTAAAGCTTATGTAATTGGCCTAGTTACTTTCCTTAGGTTTTACCCCAAATGCTTGTTGTTTGACTATGATTGATTTATCTTGGTTTAAACCATGGCTTATTTGATTTGTTCTTTTTCTAATATGACCTAATTACATTGTGAGCTAAAAAAATAAATTTTCTCTAAATCCAAAAGACCAAAACTATGTTTAATTTTCGAAATGGTCTTTGGACATAAAACTTTCTTTTCTCATATCCCAAATACAAAGCCCAAATTTTTTTTTTCTAAAATCTTTTTACAATGGGCTTAGAAACAAAATTATTTTCACAAACCTTTTCAAACGAGCTTACGAATATTTAGGTCAATTATGAAAATACCAAAAATCAATTGTGAGCCTAGTTTATACTAAGAATTATTAATCATGGGCTTGTTTTTGGCAGAATCATTAGTTACTTTTTCAAGTGAAAAATCTATTTATAATAAACCTCTTAATTTAGTTTTAATCCAATATAGCATAAAAGCTACTTTAGTTGATTGGATAGATTAAAACCTAATTAACGAAAATTATCATGAACTGATTTCCATGTTCAAAAATATAACTATTGGTTGAAACGTTTGAGGGAATTATTCAAAAATAAGATATCCCATGTTGGTATTTTGTTAATCATATACCTAGGAAAAGAGACTCGCCATTTATGTGTGGATGATATAAGGTTGGAAGGAACATCCTATTCATCCTTGTTTGTTTATTATTTGTGTATACATGCATTACATGACATATCATTAATCCCTCCTAGCTCACAAACCTAGAGTACAGTAGCTCAAGAGCATATGACAACCCACTTATGCCAGTGACATTGAATCCAACAGTGACTCAATTACTTTCTCACCAAAAGCAATGGAGCCCGAACAAATTCAATGAATGGTAGACGATGCCAGCAATGCCAAGATGGAAGAACTGAAGGAGGTCCTGGCTGAGACTATGAAGACTTAATTGGCTGTAATTTTAAGGAACAATGCCGAAGCATCTGCTAGCACCAAGAAGCAGAAGGACAAAGGGAAGGCTAAGGTTGGTGAAGTGCCTTTTGATGATGACAAGGTAATGATTGATGATGATGACTGGGAACAATACTTCCAAGATCCTCAAGCTAAGAAGAAAGAGTCGAAGGTTGTGGAAAGAGCAACTGTCGAAAAGGCTGAAACTTCAGATATTGAGAAGTTAATTACCAATTTGAAAAAAGAAGTTTGAAAAGAAGCTGAAAATAGAAGAAATATCTAAGGTCGACAAATTGTTTGAGTTAGATGAGGAGGTCCCTTATAAGTTCAAAATGCCTTCCTTCGCTAGATACAATGGTACAGGAAATCCTTACTTGCATGTTAAACAGTACATCACTACCATGTAGTCTGCTAGAGCTACTAAAGCTCAAACTCTAAGGTATTTTATGCTCTCATTGGATCTTGTTATGCAAAATTGGTTCAAGACCTTGGAAGAAAGTACCTAAAAAGATTGGGACATGCTGTACAAAGCCTTCATTCAACACTATGGGTACAATGTCGAGTTGGAAGTTACCTTGATGGAGGTAGAGACCATTAGGTAAAGACCAAATGAGAACTTTGTTGATTATGTAAAAAGGTGGAGGAATAAGGCCGCATTGCTCAAAAGGAGGCTCAATGAATCGAATTAAATTAGAATGTTTGTGAGAGGGGTGTTGCCTAGCCTTCATGAAAAAATGTCTCATACGCTTATAAGGGACTTTAAAGACCTTTTGTAAGCTGGCTTGCAAATTGAAGAGTGGGAAAGGGAGAAGAATCGCTTTTCGGCAAGAAGGAATGAGAAAGAGTATTACTAGTCGGGTAATCAAAGCATGCAAAAGGAAGTTAATGTTAATTTGCAGATCTAGGGAAGCCTTTGTCTTGGGTTTTCAACAAGCTACAAAAGAAGGGACTATTACAACCATTGGCCCCTCGACCTTTGCCAAATCCTTTACTACCAAAATTTTATACTAAAGCTTTTTGTCAATTTCATTAAACTCAAGGACATGAGACAGATAGATGTACCTGATTCAAGCATGAGATCCAAGATCTAATCAACAATGGTAAGCTACCTGAGCCGGACAAGCCCAATACCAAGAATAATCCTTTACCTAAATTTTGGAAGAGCACCTCCACCGGCAACCTTCATGGTAGGAAGAGGATTGGAGGAAGATTTTGTCCTATCCTCCTTTCAAAATGGGAGTATTGAAGATGAGGAATAAGGAGAAATTTTATTCAACAAACATCCCTTAGCTTGAAGTGTTGCTCTTTTTATTTTATTTCGCTTTCTTTAGTACTTATTTGGAACAATTATATTTTTAAATTAAGATTATTTGAATATATTATTTTCATTAAATTTTTTATTGGTCTTTGTTCATTTTGGTGCTCAACTGATGACGAATTTAACTTGATATTTATAAATTAGTATATCTATACTAGGCGAAGGAAATACTCTGTTGCATTGAGTTGTATATGCTTACTTAGAGAGAGCTTCTACATAATGACCTTTTTCTAGGTCCTAGTTAATCTTAGAAAAACATGTTTTCACAAACTTTCGAGGAAAAATTGAACTCTGCTTATTTAAGGGAGAGATGATCTAGGCATTGTTTAACGAGCTAACAACTAGTATTCACCCAATTAAATATCAATCCCTAGTTGTCCCTTTCAGCCTTCATAGAATTTTAGCTTTCATTTCATTGACTTATAAGCCTAATGACCTGCCCTGAGCTGTTGTTACGCTTTTGACAAGTCTTATAATCACTAAGGTGAAGAGGTAAGAAGATCAAAGAGTGGAATGCATAGCCAAAACTGTAAGGATAGTTGATGTTCTCAAGACCATAAGGGTAGTTGAAGTTCACCTAATATCTCCAATCTATCAAGATAACATTAGATATATCCTGTTAAAAAAGATTTATGTCACTCAACACATCCATTATTAGAAACCCAAGTTGGTACAAACAAGACAACTCTTTTAGAACTAGAACCAAAAAGAAAAGAAAAGGAAAGAAAAGAAAAGAAAAAAAGAAAAGAAAAATAAGAATAAGAAAATAAAACCCAAAACGGTTTAGAAAGCCAACCGAGTTCTTTTTTACCTAAAGCAGCAAAGGACTTCCATTTGATTTATAAGGACAGTTTGACTTGAATTGGTCCAACCCAACCAAAGATTCAATCAAAATTGGAGAAAAAGGAAAAAAGCCATCCAGTTCTTGAAAGTCTTGTACTTGACAGTCCTACAAGGGAGAAGGACAAAATGATAAAATGCTCAAAGAAAAGAAGGAGTAAGAAAAAGAAAGAGAAAGAAAAGGGAAAAGAAGAGAGAAAAGGAATATAGGTATCAACCTTTTTATAAGGGAAAAGACAGTCCCAATCAAGATCCAGATTCATGCCAAAAAGAAACAAGAATGTTCAAAGCTCTATCTTTCATGCTTCCAACTACCTAAAAGTTCAAACAAGAAATTTGTAGTGTGAAGATTTGCCCATAGTGTCACAACAGCTCCAATCTCAAAATGGCTTTCATTTAACCCATGTCCCTTATAGACCCCATTTCAAGCCTATTAAAGACCTGTTGATCTCTCTTAGTAGGTAGAGTCTATTAGTGGAGATAGTTTGAATAAGCATACATATGAGATAGAAAATATTCAAACTCAATGAGATCTTTGGCCAAGTAATGCGTATGTGCCTATCTGAAGTGCAACAATTCTTGCTTAAATAGAAATGATTCCCAAGTTTGGTATGGTAACTAGGGTCGTCATGTTATAGATATGTTAAATTTGAAAATTGAGTCCTGATGTAAATTGACATTGATGTGGTAATGCTAACATTTGATTTCAAAATTAAAATTCAAAAAAAATTACAAAGAATTCAAGTTAAGGGAAGTATGTCGAATCATCGAACCTCGAAGGACCATTGGGCAAAGTAAATGATTATTGGCAAGGTTGTGAAGAAGCTACCATTTGACATGTTGAATCATAGTTTGAAAAAGATGTATCCCTGACTATGTTGTTTGGTCCTCACCATTCATGTTTTCGATATCTTGAAGATAAAAACCATAAATGCAAAACCTTCTACAATTCCAATGCAAGACCTGAGCGAGCCTATGGAAGGAGCCAATGAGAATACTTCTACTGATCACCTTGGTCTATGAGTCAATGGAACCGCTGTAAGTATTATTCATGCATACATGAGCATATCACATTGCATTTTCTTGTATTGTATTGTCTTTTCTTTGTCAAAGTGAACAGCAAATACCCTGTGAAGTAAAGAATCAAAAGAAGATATGAAATCAGGAGGCATGGAAGGCCCATTGCTTGAGGAAGCTCTAGTCATTTTGCAAAAGAAAGAAGAGATGCATGCTTGTGTGAAGAACTAGACAACACAAACATTAATCAGATCCTGCATGTGAAAAATCATTGGGGCCAAGGAGAAGATATAAGGGGCCAGCTAAAAAATGGCTGAATTTTTTGAAAAAGTGCAAAAGAATGGAACGCTAAAACAATCAAAAGAATAAAGATGCAAAACTCAAAAGACCAGTCCAGCTAGAAGAGCTGAAGCCAATATAGGACAAATGTCCGAAGGATGAAGATCCAGTTTAAAGGGTGAAGACCCAATTCCAAGGATGAAGATCCAACTTAAAGGATAAAGATCCAATTTCAAGGGTGAAGACCCGACATCCAAAGGATGAAGATCCAACTTAAAGGATAAAGATCCAATTTCAAGGGTGAAGACCCGACATCCAAAGGATGAAGACCCAGTTTAAAGGGTGAAGACCCAATTCCAAGAATGAAGATACAGCTTAAAGGATGAAGATCAAATTTCAAGGGTGAAGACCCAATTTTTAAGGATGAAGATCCATTTTTAAGGTTGAAGACCTGATGCTGAGGATGAAGATCTACTTTGAAGGGTGAAGGCCTGAAGCTTAAAGGATGAAGATTCAATTTCAAGGGTGAAGACTCGATTTCCAAGGATGAAGATCCATTTTTAATGGTGAAGACCTGATGCCAAGGATGAGGATCCACTTTGGAGGGTGAAGACCCGAAGTCTAAAGGATGAAGATCAATTTCAAGGGAGAAGACCCGATTCCAAGGATGAACATCTAGCTTAAATGGTGAAGATCCAATTTCAAGGGTGAAGACCTGATTTTCGAGGATGAAGATCCGTGTTCAAGGGTGAGGACCAAATGCCAAGGATGAAGATCAACTTTCAAGGGTGAAGACCCAATCTCCAAGGATGAAGATCCATTTTCAAGGGTGAAGACCCGATGCCAAGGATGAAGATCCAAGGTCCAAGGATGAAGATCCATTTTTAGGGTGAAGACCCACAATCCATGGAACAGCTGGAATAGCTAGATTTCTCAACTGATAAAAGGTCACTCAAATTCAATCTCGAGTCCAATTCAGTCTCAGGTCCAAGTACCCAATCTCGGGTCTAAGTATCCAATTCAATCTCAGGTCTAAGTATCCAATTCAATCTCGGGTCTAAGTACCAAAATATTTTTTGGGTCCAAGTACCCAATTTAATCTCAAGTCTAAGTACTCAATTCAGTCTTAGGTCCAAGTACCCAATCTCGAGTCCAAGTACCCAATCTCGGGTCCAAGTATCCAGTCTCGAGTCCAAGTACCTAGCCTCGAGTCTAAGTATCCAAACCCAATTTAGTCTCGGGTCCAAGTACCCAAACCCAATTCAGTCTCAAGTCCAAGTACCCAAATCTTTTTCGAGTCTAAACCCAACCTCGGGTCGAGAACCCATCCTCATCCAAAATCTGCTCGAAGTCATGTTGCTTTTCACTCTCTTCAACTAAAAGTCTCAAATCATTCAAGCAGGGAGCAAACTGTAGAACCTTATTTTTTGACTCAGTCCAGTCCGATATTTTTAAATAGTCCGAAATAATTTTTTATGGTATTTTAATATTTATTATTTATTTTAATAAAATAATATTTATTACTTATAATATTTATTTTTAATAATGAAAATAAAAAAAAAGATAAAAAATCGGTAATGGCTGAATCGGTGACGAAAGTCTCTAGTGACGAATTGGCTTGGGCCAATTCGCCTCAGGAACACCTGCGACGAATTGGCCACGGGCCAATTCACCGTAGGAAAAACCTGCAGCGAAATTGCATCCCGTGCACAATTTTGCCCGCACCCAGCCCATAATTTTACCCCCAGCTCGTCCAGCGCCAGTCTCGCCCTGGCCCATGCCCAGTTTTCACCAAAACCTTATTTTACTTGGTTTTTTATTTTATTTCCAAAATAGTTTTTAATTTCCTTAGCATACTAGATTTTTTTTAATTGCCTATAAATACCACATTAAAAACAAACAAAAAAAAGGGGAGAATTTTATTCGGCCAGAAGGGAAAAATAATTTTATTCAGCAAAAAAAAGGAAGAATTTTATTCGGCCATAAGAAAAAATTTACGAAAGAATTATTTGGACTTTTTCTTAGCAATTGATTCAGAGACTAGACTTTAGAAATTTGAAAGGAGAAAGCAACAAAAATAAAGGAGAAACCCTAGCAGCCAAAGGAGCAAAAAATTATTGAACGAAGGAAGCAACTAGTAGTGTCAAGGCAACTGCCTATTGCCAAACTTCAACTGAAAAAGTAATTGACTCAGGCAGTAGCAAAAAATCAAACAAAAGCTTTCAAATCTTTTAATTTCGGTGGAGCCAACGAATGAAGGTTTGTTTGTTATGTTTAATTCATTTAAATTATAATAGTTACATTATTGTTATCTCATGCATTAATTTACTAGATATTCAAACAAATCAGTAGCCATATTTTTGTTTGTTTTATTTATCATAGTAGCAAATATTAAAATACAAACCCTAATATCTTGATATCCAATACACTAATTTTCAAAAATTCCAAAACCCTATTTTCTAAATCTTCAACACTAAAACCTACAATCCTAAAGACCAGTTTTTAAAATTTTCTTGAGCACTGCCCCCTTGAACCCATGCCTACTAACCGACTAGAGGGACCATCGTATGGGCTCGTGGAAGGGGTCAATATTTATTTTTGAATTATAAGTCTTTGTGTTTAAATTCCTTTATTTCAAATCCTAATTTAGTTATTAAAATTCTAAAAACTTTAATTTAATATGTGAACCCTAAATTTATATATTTATTGCTTTATTTATTTTAAGTTTTGATTATGTAGTTTATTATATGTCTTGATGATTGATTTATTTAATTTTGATGTTTGGTTTATTTAATTTATCATGGATGAATATTTTTTTCAATTATTATTTGTTTATGAAAATTGTAAGAGGTATGTTTCTATGATCGGATACCTCATTAATTAATTTTTATATAATTTAAATTGCTTTTTTATTTTGGGATTAATGTAAAGGATATGTTTTCACCTTTTGGCGAGTGTCCTATTTAGTTTTAGATATTAGACGATGTAAGGACATGTTTTCATCCTCGAATGGGTATCTATTTATTTGTTTTGTTTAGACATTATTGTGATTTTAATAAAGTATTTATTTATTCTTATGATCGCATGTAGTATGGATAATATCATTATATTTAAGAATTTTATAATACTAAGACCTGCAAAGGAGGCCAATTCCAATAAACCGGGCATTGTGGGGGTGCTGAACCGTTTCTCACCTTTCCTACATGTACCCAACTTTCCAAACCCATTAGGGGGTTGGAGATTCTTAGGAATCGAGTCATCCACCCCTTTCTTTTTCCCATCCCGTTCGGGATGCGACTCCATTTTCCCCAAGCATAGATCCGTGTTCTCTAAGGCCCTAAGCCTAAACAGTGCTGAAATCGCAAGAACCATTCTACCGGGAGTGATGGTGAAAATCTCTGCTCACAATAAGTTCAATTGTTTTAAACTTATTGATAGATGACCTCTTAATTTTTGAAGCATGAATTGAGAATTGGATAAAATTTGTGCTTATTGTTGATTTGGATGGATATTCCTTACATTGCCTTTTAAAATTGTGAGAAATTGAACCTTTTAAGTTGGATGCCAACTTATTATTCCTTTTGTGTGTGAACATCCTTGATTGTTTAATTGCTAGAACTTGCTTTGACATGCATTTTGCTACTACATAAAAATTTCAATTAGGCATCAATATGATTAAGGCAATTAGGTGAACTCATTTTAGCTTAAAAAGACAACCTTATATTCAACATTAGTTAGCCAATTTTGAGCCTATTTCATTTCTCCTTTTCTTTCTTTTTCACAATACTAATAGCCTTGAACCATTTTGTTTTGTCTCATACCCTCTCATTAGGTCAAGAGCATTTTAAGAGTGTTAATGATTGAGTGTTGTGTTAAATAAGTGTGGGGTTATATTTAGTGGGTTTAAAATTTGTAAACTATTGTGTTCTTTAGTTGTAAACCATGTTTTGATTCAAATAATAATAATAATAATAATAATAATAATAATAAATAAATAAATAAATAAAATAAATAAATAAATGATAAAAATCAAAATAATAGAAGTTATTGTTCTTGTTGGAAGGGTTGAAATAAGTTTTGGGATTTTTTGGTTGTATTACATTACTTAGTTCATTCTTGATGTGTTCTTGAACTTAGTGGATAAATTCACTCTCCCAAATGCCATGCCTTTACCTTAGCCCCATTACAACCAAATGAAAGACCTTATGATTGATGATTAATTGGAATTTAGTGGTGGAGATTTAATTAATAAGCAAGCTTATGGTGATAATCTTTCATTGAATGTTATGAGTATAAACACTACTTTATTAAACCCTTTAAAGGGTTAGTGAGGGAGTGACAACATTGGTTATGCATAGAAAGCCACTAAATTACATGAGTATTGGTTTTGTTCAATTTGACAGTGATTATGGATTTAATAAAATGGGAGTCTTGATACATCCTTATAACTCTTGAACTTAATTAAAATTTTCTTGATTTTAGTTTGTTTTGATTTTAACTTTACTTGAGGACAAGCAAAGGATTAAGTGCGGGGTAATTCTTTTGATTAATTATGTATATATTTTTAGGGCAATTTTATTGGTTTTAAGCTAATTTTTCTTTTAATTTGGGTTTAAAGATTGCTTGAAGTGTTTTCTTTAGGCTGAAGTGCAAAACAATGGAGATTCAATTCAATTTGATGGATGAAGTTTAGAGAAAAACATGTGACGCTGCCAAGACACTTCATGTCTTGGTTGTGTCCCTCATCAAGGGCAAGAAAGACAAGGAATAAGTGAGACACGGCCAGTACAACTTGGCTTGGTCATGTCCATCAAGAAGTTTGGGCAGTTGAGAACACAAGCAAGGGATACAGCCAGGGTCTTGGTTGTGTCCCACCTGAGGAACAAAGAAAGAAAGAAAGAAAGTAAACATACAGAAGAGGACACTTTCAAGAGACACGGCCAAGCCACTAGCCATGTCACATGACAAGGCCAGGGTTTTTGCCGTGTCACACCTGCAAAAGAAAAGAAGGAAAAGAATGTAGCCATGGACATGGCCTAATGGCTTGGTCGTGTCCAGTGAAAGTTTGAGTGACACGGCCAAGTCACTCATGACTTTGCCGTGTCTTGCGTGATTCCTTGAATTATTTTCACGATTGGTTGAGAGATAAGTGGGTGACAACATGCAATATCTTTTTAAAAGAAATGATAAAAATGGAAAAAAAAAAAGGGAATGGTTTTATGGGATGAAATATTAAATAAGAAAAAGTAGTGGACAAAGAGGATGAGTGGAGTTGAAAACATTCTTTTGGCTTGGGAGAATTAAAAAAATAAGGGAGAGAAGGATAGAAGAAGGGGGTACATGTTGGAACAAGGGACCATACTCTCCATACACTCCATCATTTTTATCTTATCACCTTGTTCTTGGTTTGGGAGTTCTTAGTTTTGGTTCTTGTTTTGGGGAGAGAAGACATCATTCTCTCTTCATCTTCATTTCCATTCATCTTCCATTTCTTCCATAGACAAGAGTAAAGACAATTCTTTGGATTAAGTGAGTGAACAAGCTTTCAAGAAGGTTAGGGTTTGAAGAAGACTTGATTGAGAAGTGCAAGCTTGAGAGAGCTACCACTCCATATGTCAAGAAGAGAGCCAATGATTGAAGAGGGCTTGCAAGTTCTTCATCACATCAAAATGGAAGCTAGGAGGAAGACAAGTAGTTCAACTCTTCGCATCTTTCTTGATTGTTGTTGTTTGTTAAGAACATTAATATTTTAATAGATAATTGTAATTTGATGTATATTGAGATGAATAATTATTTTCAATTGATGATGAGCTAATTTACTCATGCCTTGGGTTGTAGTTGGTTTGATTAGATGACTTAATTTGATAATTCCATTAATATACCCTGTTATTGGTTGACTGCATTGGGCTTAAAGTTAGGTTGATAGATTGGCCACATATTGATCACTTAATATTGAACAATGGACCGAGAGGTGAAATTAATTAGCTATTTCAAAATAATTGGTTGTTGTTAATTCATGAATGTGAAAACTAATGAATTAGTATTTACTAATTAAACTCAAGGAACAAATTAAAATACAAGGTTATATTAATGGATAATTTGAGAATCAAGCTTTGATCAAATTGATCTACAACCCTAGGCACTATTTCAAAAATTGAATTAATCTTGCACAATTACTACTCATCTTTACTTTTAAATTTTAATTATAATTCACCAATTCAACAACATACGCTCAATTTTATTATTTTATTTTAATCAAACTATTAAAAAATAATTCCTTTCTTGTGAGACAACCTTGGGGCAATCACCATTTCTACAACTACCTCATATACTTGCAAGTATCACTTATAGTAGTGTTAATTAGAGAGCAACACCTACCAAGCCATATAGCTTAACACTTTGTGACCTACCTAACATAGCTCGACCCTTTAGGGTCATACCCAACATAACCACATGGCTCAATCCTTAGGGACCATAACTAGACACATGGCTCAGCCCTTAGGGACAATGCCTTATTTAGCCATATGGCTAGATCCTTTGGGACTATACCTAACTTAGGCACATGGCTCAACCCTTCAGGGTCATATCCAACCAAGCCAAATGACTCAACACTTTGGGATCGGCCTTAACTTAGCCACATGGCTCGACCCTTAAGGACCATATCCAGCCTAGCCATGTGGCTTAACCCTTTGAGACTATACCCACCCTAGCCACATGGCTTAACCTTTTGAGACCAAGTACATCTATCCAAGCCACAAGAAAGCTAATCCTACCTACATGAACCTTATCTAGAAGAGCCATACCTTTTAGACCTTATGAGCCCAATCATGCACTAAACCACTTGACCACATGAATCATATCCATGTGAACCATTCTTAGTTGTGGACTAAGCCTGTCCACTTAACAATTTAACCACATGAACCATATCCATATGAACCATCTTGAACTATGGATCATAGCCCATCCATATAACTATTTGACCATATAGACCAACCCCCGTATACCTAACCATTTAGCCATGGACCAAATTTCATGCCCTTCTCCGCTTAGCCACATATAGGTTACCTTCCATTCACACACCATTTGCCCCTTTTGTGCAATCCAACTCTTCTTAAAACCCTTACTAACCTAGCCCTTTTATGTGACGGTACCCATGGCCCAATAAGGGGACAACATTGAGATGCCTCCTTACTTAGAATATTTCATCCAAAAATAAGAAGACAAATTTCAGATGGCTTTTAGTGCCCAGTAAGATTACTTTCCCAACATCCTCAAGAAGTAAGAAGATAATTTTCAGATGGCCTTAAAAACCTATCAAGCTCATTCCACTAGCCTCTTTAAAGAGCAATGGGAGAACTTTTCAAGCAGTGCTCATTATAGAGTAAGCTTGTGTTGGTGAGCTCATCAAGAAGTTAGCTGAACATATTGAAGCCACTACTACCTTAAGCATCCAACATACAATTTTCAAAAGCATCCTAATTGATCATTTAGAGGCTCAATACTAGTCCTTAAATAAGTCAAATCAAATCAATACAATAGCTAAATTGGCAAGTAGTGAGGAAGCCATCCAAAATGCTTCCCAAGCAAGTCTCAACCTTACTTCTTTCTTAAATCATTTTTAAGGTGGAAGGAATAACTCCAACTATCAAGAACCCATGAGAAGCTTATAAAGCATGAAATAATGGCAATAGAAAAACATTTCAAGGAGAGAAAAGTTGAAGTCACTTGCAAGAAATAGGAATTTACAAACTTAAGGGTGCCACTAAGCATAGTCTATGAAAAAGCTTTGGAAGCCCACCTATTGAGACCTTAGGACCCGAGCAACCCTCCTCACCCTTTGCCTAAAAAGTATAAGAATAATGAATATTATGCATACAGGACATGGAACTAATGAATGCAAGAGCCTAAGCCAGACATGGAACTAATGAATGGAAGAGCCTAAGCCTCAAAATTTAAGACCTCATCAATAAAGGGGTGATCATTTCATCTAATATAATCAATATCCTTCCCTAACCTCCATTAAGGTTAGACTGAATATGACTTACAAACCTCCCCATATCCATCTAAAATGACATCTCTTTTCTTCTTAATCTAACCTAGAAAATGACCTTATTCATTTCTATCATTTAGAGACCCTTTAGCAACTAGAATTATGAGAAGGCAGAGTCCTAGTCTAGTCTAAGTCTAAATTCATGTCAAATATTGAGCCAAAGCCAAGTCTAGGCTCATTGTAGAAACCAAGATAGAGTCAAAAATTGAGTCCAAGTCTTAAAATATAGAGTCAAAGATCGAGTTAATAAATGTCAAGTTTAGAGTTTAGTTCAAGTCCGAGTTAGAGTTTGAATCTAGTCTGAGTCTAAGCCTACGTTAAACTTTAACGTTGCAATGTCAATCTCTTTTATAATATTCTATTTATCAATAAAAATAAAGAATTTTCTTCTCTTCATCTTCTAAGCATTGTGTAGACCCTTAATTTTTTACCAAGTCCAGTATGATATTTTAAAACAGTCCAAAAATAATTTTTATAATATTTATTATTTATTTTAATATTATAATATAATATTTATTATTTAATTTTAAATTATATAAGATTTATAATATTTATTTTTAATAATAAAAATAAAAATAAAAAATATCAAAAAAGATAAAAAATAAAAAAATTGGATGGATTGGGGAGAGCACTGTCGCGCAGCAAGCAAATTCACCACAGGCCAAAAGGCCTGCGGTGAATTGGTAAGAAGCAATTCGAAGCAGCTCGCCCAGTTTGCCACACGCCAGCAACGCCCGGGGCTCGTATCCCAGGCCCTCGCCCAATTTTTGATGAAACCTTATTTAACTTGGTTTTTAATATTTTCCTCAACAGTTGAATTTTCCTTAACCAACTAAGATTAGGTTTTTGATTTTTCCTATAAATAAGGCATTAAAACACATAAACAAGGAGGGTACAATTATTCAAGGACTTTTGGATTTTTTTTTAGACTTTGGCAATTTCATTCAGGGAGGATTTTTTATCAACAAAGAAACCCTAGCGAATTTCATCAACAAAGGAAGTGGAGAAAAGGATAGAAAAAGAAGATCAATAACACATAAGCTTTACAAAGGTAGTGCACTCACTGTCTTGGAAAAGCTCACCTAGAATTCTCATTCAACGATTTTGGTGGAGCCAACAAATGACGATATACTCTAAATTAAATAAATACAATATGCTTTGATTATTTTAAATATTGAATAAGTTTATTCTTCATTTAATTAAAGTTACAGTAGGCTAGTTCTTCTAAAATCAATTCATATATTATTTTACATGGAATGCAGATTTTTGTTATTATTTTTCTACATCATATAAACTAGAACCAGTAAACTTGCTGGCTCAGGATATTTATTTATTTTCTAATGTGCATGGTTATTTAATCAATATGCTACATAGACACTTAAGGTTTTTCCATAAAAACTCACAGTAGCTTCATTTAAGCTCTTTAAAATTATTCACAGTGACTTTAATTTGTTTAAACTTTAAAACTTTGATCAGCTTTCAAAAATTCAAAAACCCTATTTTTAAAATATTAAACCCTAAGATCTTAATTTTCAACACCAAAACCTACAACCCTAAAAATCAATTTTCAAAATTTTCAGGGGTGTTGTCCCGATCTTGCCTGCTAAACGGCTAGCGGGACCGCTGTATGGGCTCATCGAATGGGTCAATATTTATTTATGTATTATAAGTCATTGTGTTTAACTCTCTTTATTTAAAAACCCTAAATTCATTATTAAAATTCTAAAATCTTTATTCAGTTTTATATTTGATTATGTGGTCTATTATATGTTTTAGTGATTGATTTATTTGATTTTAATGTTTGATTTATTTAATTTATCATGGATGAACATTTTCTTTATTATTATTTGTTTATTAAAATTGTAAGAGGTATGTTTCCATGATTGGGTGCCTCATTAATTAATCTTTATGTAATTTAATTTATTTTCATATTTTGGAATTAATGTAAAGGATACGTTTCCATCTTTTGGTGGGTGTCCTATTTAGTTTTAGAAATTGGACGATGTAAAGATATGTTTACATCCTCCGATAGGTGTCCATTTATTTATTTTATTTGAACATTGCTATGATTTTTAATAAAGTGGATATTTATAATGATTGCATGTAGTATGGATAATATTGTATTTATTAAGAATTTTATAGTATTAAGATTTGAAAAGGAGGCCGGTTTCAATGAACCGGGCGTTGTGGGGGTGCAGGGCCATTTCTCACCTTCCCCACGCGCACCTAACTTTTTGAACTCATTAAGGGGTTGGGGATTCCTTAGGAATCGAGTCATCCACCCCTTTATTTTTTTCAGCCCGTCCGAGTGGTGACTCTATTTTCTCTAGGTTTAGGCTCGTGTTCTCTAAGGCCCTAAGCCTAACAGTGCCGAAGTCGCAAGAACCATTCCACCGGAAGTGGGGGCAAAAATGGCCACTCACACATTGTTAAAAAAAACATCATTGGCATTACTTTATCATCAAATGAGAACCAACCTTCTAAAAGATTTTACAATATCAAAATCATGAAGCTTGAAGTTACCCCATTCTCTCCAAATCGTTTAGAGCCTCAACTAAAAAAAAACTCACCTCAGCACAAAAATAGGGATTGCAAGATCATATAGTTCCTCTAAATCAACATCTCTTGTAGCATGAAAAGAATAAGTCAACTTACTGAAGAAGTTAAAGATCCAGCACCACAAACCAACAAGGCATTCAGAGTCATCAACAAAGCTATCAAGTCAGCCTTATAGAAACTGGTTGATAGAAACTCAAGTTGGTTTGAGTGCTCAACCTTCACGGAGCTACAAAACCTCTGCATCCACTCCCAAAAAAGTAACACTTTGTTCAATAATCTACCAGATGGCAATCATCCCAATAATCAAGATAGAAATGTTATTACAAGTGCTATAAATAAAAATTAACTTGACACTTTAACAAAAAGGTCATCCAGGATCCTTTGAAGCAAGTACATGCCAACCCATACAAGCATTATTCTATAAAGCTACTAGAATTAGATGAGATCAACTAAAAGCAAGAATTACGCATATTTGATTCTCTTGCAAATGCAATTGATACATAGGAAGCCCCATTAGGCTCAATCTAACTCATCTATTTTAGTCCAAATTGACCCAAATAATACCATATCTTTTCATGCCAATATATTATAAAAAAAGAGAAAAAAAAAAAGAAGCTTGTTGAGATAAAAACCAGAAAGGATGGTTTGGACAAAAATTAGAGCAATCTCGTCTAGCTAAAAACACACAAGGGCAGGTTGGGCAAAAGTTAGAACTAAAAAAATGTTTTACTCAAACTAAGACTTGTCAAATTGAGTCTAAAACCAATAAAAATCAATGATGTAAAGAGGTCACACCGCCAGGGGCATACCTCAATAACCATCATTCAAACCTTAGTCATGTAGCTTACCACTATCAATCAGGTCTTGAATCTCATGTCTCAACCTAAAACACTTGTCTATTTTGTGTCCCTATGTTTGATGGAATTGATAGAATTCATTAGTATCAAAGTTTGGTGGCACAGGATTGGGTAACTGTTTAGGTCATTTTTATACTAGTTTTTAGTATAATTTTATGTGTGTTTTAGTTAATGTTTTGATTGATCTTTGTTTTAAGTTTGTTTATTGTGTTTGTTTTTAGGTTTGAGAGCAAAAACGCCCTTGGAAGATCAAAACAGTGAAAAACAGAGAAAAAATGAAGAAACAGGAAGAGACACGGCCAAGTCTCTGGCCGTGTCTCACCTAATGAGCAAAACCAAAGAACAGAGCAAGAAAGAGCATAAATGAAGATCAGTGAGGGACACACTTAAGGGACACTGCCAAGCTTGTGGCCGTGTCCCTCCAAAGAAGCCCAGACACGGCCAAGTTGCTCAAGCTTGGCCGTGTCTCATTTAAATCCCAAGAAAAGAAGAAGAAACTCTCACAGTAGGTGACACATGCAAGGGACACGGCCAAGTCACTAGCCGTGTCCCTCCAAAATGATCCAACACGGCCAAGTCACTCCAAACACGGTCGTGTCACTTAATCAAAGAAGAAAAGAAGAAACTTTGAGACAGAAGTGAACACAAGCAAGGGACACAGCCAAGTCACTGGCCGTGTCCCTCCAATTCACCTCCAACACGGCCAAGTTCCCTCAACTTGGCCATGTCTCTCATGGACCAAAGACTCAGACATGGCCAAGTCTCCTTTAACTTGGCCGTGTCACACCAAAATGCTATAAATTCTTTCGCACGACGAAAAGAAAGAGGACAGACTGGAGACGGCTAGGGTTTTGAGTGAGAGAAAAGAAAAGAGAGGAGGGGCAAACACAAAATTGGGATGAGGAGAGAGTAACACTCTCCTTGTCCCTCATCTTCATCCTCCATCTTCATCTTCTCCATCTTCCATTGATAGATCTTTAAGGTTCTTTGGGATAAATTGGGTTACAAGCTCTCAAAGGTTGAAGAAGCTTCAATGAAAGGATTGGTGACTTGAGAAAGCTCCTTTCTATCTTCTAAAGGCAAAATCAATTGAAGGATTGGTGACTTGAGAAAGCTCCATTCCATATTGCAAAAGGGTAATCAACCATTGAAGAGGGCTTGAGTTCTTCATCAAATATCAAAGTGGAGCTAGGAGGAAGACTAGCAATCCTACTCTTGGCATCTTCACAAGGGGTTTTTCTATTCTCTCTTTTAATTCATTCCAATATTGTTGTTTTTGTTATATTAAGAGATTGATATTACAATGAACAATTTGTATTTAATTTATATTGAGTTGAATGAATGTCTTAAATTGATGATGTTGAGCTAAAAACCCAAGCTTAGGGTTTGTAGTATATTTGATTGAATGCTTTGATTTGATATTTTCATTGATGTACCTTGTTATTAGTTGATTGCATTGGATTATATGCTAGATTAATAGATTAGCTACCTATTGATCTCTAGATATTGAATGAAGGACCGAGAAGTGAAATTTGATATCCGAATTATGCAATTGACTACCCTATGAATGAATTAGAAATATAAGTTCTAGGGTTTCATTAATTTGCAAATGTTAAATAATTGGTTATTGTTAATTCATGAATGTGAGAACTAATGGATTGGTAATTGACTAATTAACCTTAAGGAACAAATTAATTACAAGGTTATGTTAATGGATAATTGAGAATTGAGTTTTGATTAAATGGACCTATAACCCTAGGTACATTCCCAAGAACCGATTTGATCTTGAACAACCATCACACACATCAACCCTACTCGTTAATCTTAGGTTTAAATTGTTATTTTGCATTCCAAACAACAAACTTTCACTTTTTTTAATTGCTTTAATCAAGCTATTACGAACCACGCCTTCTTGGGGAAACGACCTTGGGGCGATCACCTTTGCTACAGCTACCTCATATACTTGCGAGTGACGCTTGGTAGTAGTACTTAATTCGAGCGCAACAGTAACAATTGGGGAGCCAGTGTCTGTAATAGCCTTTGCTTTTGCAACTTATTGAAAACCCAAAATAAAGGTCTCCCCAGCTCTGAAAATTGCCTTTTATTCCCTTGACCAGTAATTGCATTGACATCCATCGCTTTTTGTGCACTTTGAACACTAGCTTGGAAATTTCCCTTCTCATTCCTTCTCTCAGAAAAATGGTTCTTCTCCCTTTTCCATTCTCCTATTTGCAATCCATCTTGGAGAAGGTCTTTAAAGTCCTTGATAAGAATATGAGACATCCGTTCACAAAGATTAGGCAAGACCCCTCTCCCTATCATCCTAATCTGGTTTGACTCATCTAGTCTCTTCTTAAGGAGTGTAGCCTTGTTCCTCCATCTCTTTACATAATCAATAAAGTTTTTATTCTGCTTTTGCCTGATTGATTCTACCTCTATCAGGGTCACTTCTAATTCAACATTATACCCATGCTGCTTGATGAAGGCTTTATACAGCAAATCCCAATTCTTTTGAGTACTTTCCTCTAAGGTGCTGAACCAATTTTGCACAAGAGGATCAAGTGAAAGCATGAAGTACTTTAGAGTTTGAGCACTAGTAGCTCGAGAAGACTGTATGGCAATGATGTACTACTTAACATGCAAGTGAGGATTTCCTGTGCCTTTATACTTAGCAAAATCAGGCATTTTGAATTTGTAAGGGATTCCTTCATCATCTTCAAATAATTTGTCAACTTTTGACACTTCTTCGGCCTTCAGCTTCTTCTCAAATTTCTTCTCTAGATCAACAATCATCTTCTCGACATCAACAAATTTAGCTTTCTTTTTTGTATTCTTCTTTTCTTTCTTATCCTTTTGTTGATCTTGGAAGTACTATCCCAGTCATCATCGTTCATAGCTTCTTTGTCTTCATCAGAGGTCACTTCAACTATCTTAGCTTTTCCCTTTTCTTTTGGCTTCTTGTTACTGGAAGATGCCTCAATAGTGTTCCCTAATAATGCAACTAGTTGGCTTTTAATGGTCTCAGCTAGGAGCCCTTTTAGTTCCTCCATCTTGGCATTGAGGGCATCATCCACCATCTTCTGAATCTGTTAAGGTTCCATTGCTTTTGGTAAAAGATGACTAAATTGTGGTTGGATTTTATGTCACTAGTGTAGGTCAAATTTTCGTAAGCTATTGAACTGTTGTACTCCAGGTCTGTGAGCCAGAAAGGATCAATGACATGTTATGTAATGCATGTATGCATGTATGTATGGATGCACAAGTAAACAAACAAATTAAAAAAGAGTAAGGACGGCACTTTCAACCTTATATCTTCCACATATGAATGTCGAGTCTCTTTTCCTAGGTATATGGTCAACAAAATATCAATATGGAATATCTTATTTTTGAACAATTCACTTGGACGGTTTAACCAATAGTTATATTTTTAAACTTAAAAGTCAGTCCATGATATTTCCTTTTAATTAAGTCTTAATCCATTTGTCCAACAAAAAGATATCTTTTATGTTATATTTGATTAAAACTAAATTAAAAGATTTATCATAACTAGATTTTCCATTTAAAAAAACTAATGATTCATGCTATAAACAAGCCCATTATTAATTACTCTTCGCATAAATTAGGCCCATAATTGATTTTTAGCATTCCATAATCGACCTAATTAGTTGTAAGCCCATTTAAGAAAAGGTTTATAGTTTGAAAGATATGAAAAATGGTTTCATTTCAAAGCCCATTGTAAAAAGGTTTGTAAATAAATTTTGGGCTTTGTATTAAGGCCATGAGGTAGAAAAGAATCTTTAACCCATTTTAAAAAAGTTTTATGCCTAAAGACTATCTTGAAAATTTTAAAAATTATTTTGGTCTTTTAGGCTTAAAGGAATAAAAATTATTTTGAGCTTACAATATAATTAGGTCATATTAGAAAAAGAATAAACCAAATAAGCCATGGTTCAAACCAAGATCTATCAATTATAGCCGAACAACAAGCATTTTGGTAAAAACCTAAGGAAAGTAACTAGGCCAATTACATGGGCTTTAGTCTTTGGGTTGAAAGGTTTAGGTTCCCATAGCAAGTATATACTAAAAGATATGAGGCCATGAGTGGTTATACCATGCTCGATCTCCACACCTTGAGTGAAAGCATGGTATCCCTTATATAACACAACATGGGTAACTGTGAGTGGGGATTTTCGCCCCCACTCCCATGTGAAATAGTTCTTACAACTTTGGTACTGTTAGGCTCAGGGTCTTAGAGAACACGGGCCTAAACCCGGAGAAAATAGAGTCGCCACCCACATGGTCTGAAAAAAATAAAAGGGGTGGATAACTCGATTCCTAAGGAATCTCCAACTCCCTAATGGGCTCAAAAAGTTGGGTACACATGGCAAGGTGAGAAGTGGCCCAACACCCTCATAACGCCCGGTTCATTAGAACTGGCCTCCTTTTCAGGTGTAAATATTATTAAATTCTTAAACATTATAATATTATTCATACAGCATGCAATTATTAAAAAAATGGATCCATTCATAAAATAAGATAAAATAGTACACCATAAAACAATGTGGGTATCTATCCTTAGATGAAAATATACCCTTACAATCCTTAAATGTTGACAAAGAAAATAAATAAAATAGGACACCCACCAAAAGGTGAAAATATGTCCCTTACAATTGTCCCAAAGTCCTTAAATAAATTAAATTATATAAAATAAATAAATTAAACAAATAAGGCACCCACAAGGTGGAAATATGCCTTTTTACATCCTTAAAATCCAAATCATAAAATTAATCATCATTCAACCATTCATAGCAAAATAAATAATCCAAACATGTAGCTTTAATCATCACAAAAATAATAATAATAAATTAGAGTTTAATAAATTAAATTAAGGTTAATCATTAAGAATTACAATTCTCAAATAAATATTCCCTATTGACAAGGGGTCGCGTACAGTAGTCTCTCTAGCTGGTTAACGAACAGGGGTCAAGGGGGCACTGCGGGGGATTGGAGGCAGCACCCTCGAAAGGTAGACTGTTTGCATGATATGATTTTGTTAGGAAATTAGGATTTCTATCTAAGCTAGGGTTTTATATTTATAGAAATTGGGGTTTTAGAGTTTTGGAAAACATGATTAGGTTTTATAAATGAAAATTAGGGCTTACATATGAATTAGGGTTTAAAATATTGAGTTAGGGTTTCTAACATAAGCTTAGGGCTTGGATCTAAAGAGATTGAATTAAATCAAGTTGTTAAAATTTTGTACAAAATCACAATCAAACTTTATTTGCTACTGGACTAAATAACTTCAATATATTGTTACTGGAATCAAATCAATAACTTCATTCAACTGGAAAAACTCATTGCTACTGAATTAAAACAATTGTAAAACATTGTAAACTTAAATGAAGTAAACACAGAATAATGTACCTTCGTTTCTTGGCTCCGCCGAAATAAATGTTGATCCAAACCTCCTGCCTGCACCAATATTGAGTCTCGGTTGAGCTTAGTGAATGTAGTGCCTATTACCTTCTTTTTGTGTGTTGATTGCTCGGTCTCAACTATTAATTACTCTCTAGTATTGCTACTATCCCCTTTTACTGATTGTCTCGTTGTTCTATAATTGTGGTTGCTAGGTTTTCTTTAATAATAATTCTTACCAATTATCACTAGCCCCCTTAATTATGGCTCTTAATCATATATTTAGAGGCAAAGGCCATCTCATTAAAAACCCTAATCATCTGCTAATCTAAAGGTTATCTAAAGTCTAATCTTAATTAGGAAATCTAATCTGTCCCGAAACCAATTAAAATCAAAATTAAATGACACAAGGTGAATTAAGGCTCTAATTCATCATGGACAGTGGTCCACGGTGAATTAAAAAGCCCTTAGTTTGCCATGAACCATTGAAGCTTCATTTCGCCATGCATAATGGTCCATGATGAATTAACGCTATAATTCACCATGGTTCCAAGGCCATGGCGAATTGGGAGTAAACTGGGCTTAATCGGACCTGTTCAGGCTTTTAAAATTAGACCAAATTCGATTCAAGCTTTTAAAATTGAGTTGGAGTTTATTTGGTCCTTTAAAAATTAAATCAGACTAAGTTAAGGTTTTAAAAATTGAACAAATTTAATTTAGGCCTTTTAAAACTGGGCCGACCTATTTCAAAGCTATAAACTAGGTTTAAGCTTTTAAAATTGGACCGAATTTAGCTTGGCCTTCTTTAATTGAGATCGGATTAGCTTATGGCCAAATTTGGGGGTTTATAGTAACACGGGCATCCTAACTCACGCACACAATGCAATCTAATATGATACAATGGATAATATCATAATAAGAAAGAATAAAATAATATAAAGACTAATGGAATCAACTTCTCTTATCCCCAGTAGATTCACCAGTGTGAGCAAAGATTTTTACCCCCACTCCCATGTGGAATGGTTCTTGCGACTTTGGCACTGTTAGGCTCAGGGTCTTAGAGAACACAAGCCTAAACCTGGAGAAAATGGAGTTGCCACCTGGACAAGTAGGGAAGAAGAAAGGGGTGGATGACTGGATTCCTAATGAATCCCCAACCCCCTAATAGGTTCAGAAAGTTAGGTAAGTATGGAGAAGGTGAGAATGACCCAACACCCCCATAAAGCCTGGTTCATTGGAACCGGCCTCTTTTTTAGGTCTAAATATTTTTAAATTCTTTAAATATTATGATATCATCCATACTGCATGCAATTACTGAAATAAATAATCATTGTATTAAAACCAAACAAGTTCAAACAAAATAATGAAATGGGCACCCATGAAAGATGGAAACATGCCCTTACAATGTCCAATGTCCAAACAAGAAAACAAAATAAATAAAATGAGACACCCACCTTCTCTGTGCTTTTAATTTGCTTCCCCCTTTCTCTGTGCTTTTAATCATATAGGTAAAGATCATTCAATTAAAACACTAATCTCTGCTTATCCGAAAGCCATTCGAAGCCCACATTAATTAGGAAGCTTAAAACCGCTTAATAACCCATATTAGACTTGGATTAAAGGACCATGGGGAATTTGGGCTTGCCAATTTGCCATGGTCAAGTGTCCATGGCAAATTTGGCATGCCAAATTCACAAAATTTTGAAGTTGTTTGGCTACTACCTTAATTATGATTTTGCTCTTTGTTTAAATTACTTTTCTTGTGGCTCAGGGTTTGGCTGCCTTTTTTAATGATTGTTCACTAATTGCTATTATGTGTTCTCCATCTCTTACTGATTGTTATTAATTCTTATTATTCCTTGTTGCTGCGTAACCACTGTATTTATAGGCAAAATAGTTTAATGACCAAAAACCTAATACCCTAATTCGAAGGTTATTCAAAGTCCAATCTTAATTAGGAAGCCAAAACTATTTAATAAACTAAATTATACCCGGATTAAAAGACCATGGCGAATTGGCTATTGCCAATTTGCCATGGTCAACCATCCATGGTGAATTAGATAAATCCAATTTGCCATGGAACCCATTCCATGGTGAATTGGCTGAGCCAATTTGTCATGATTTTAAATTTAGGGTTCGGTCTGGCTTGGTTTTGTATTTTAAAATTGAATCAAACCTATTTTGGTCTTCAAATATTAAATTGGACTAGGTTTAGGGCTTTAAAAATTAAACTAACTTACTTTAGGCCTTTTTTAATTAAGATTGAATTTGCTTAGGGCCAAAATTAAGGGTTTACACATACCGTGCCATAAAAATGAAAATTGCATCATCATTACAAGTACTTGCAAGAGCATTAATTTTAAGTTACATAAACAAACATCTTTTGGAGCCCTAATTGAGAACACTATAGATAATTGATCTCACTTTTAAGAAGAGTTAATCATCTTACTGAAGAAGTGGAAGATTCAACACCAAAGCCAAAAAAGCTACTTAGTCAACCTAGCAGAAAAATGGTTGAGAATCACTCAAATTAGCCTGAATGGTTGACCTTCACATTATCGGGGTACAAAACCTCCATGCCCATTTCCATAGGAACAGTTCCTTATTCTAAGGTCTATTGGATGAAAGTCATCCTACCAATCAAGACAAGAATATGATCAGTATCATGATAATTGAATGTTAGCAATGAAAGTAGGATCAATGCATTCAAGTGATCTTGGCTGAAACCCTAGTCAGATTAGATCAATTCAAGATAAATTCTTCAAAGAGGTTAGCTGGAAGTCCCTTGTTGCTTCAGGTAATTACCTAAACTGCCTTTTTGGATTTTCAATTTAGGCTTTTTATTTTTATTTCTCTAATTTTTGCTTAGCCCGCCCTTACGGGTTTTCAGAACTAACGAGTTGTCCTAATTTTTGTTTAGGTCGCCCTTATGGGTTTTTAACCTAGCGGACCCCTTTCTTTTTAATTGTTCTAATTTTTTCTTAGACAGTCCTTGCAGGCCAGATATCTACCCTGACATCATTCTACCAGGAAATTATTTCATCATGCTTCTTTATATACTGAGTGGGTTGACTGGATCCGCTCATGAGCTATGTTTAACATAAGTTGGTTGGTACCTTAGTGGAAAATTACCCATGTCACCATTCGAACATATCTAATGTATGTTCCTCTTGCCGCTCTCTGCTGTGGCACTTGCTATGATCCTCATCAACTTGACCGCCAGTATGGTGCTGAGCCTCGAGGTTATAAGTTTACTCCTGATTTAGACATGCCCCATCTAACTGAAGCTTACTTGGATCGACTGAAGCAAAGCTGGCTTGCTCGCCATACTTATCGTCTGTCATAGATTTCACACTTGTCAATTCTTTTTAGAAAAATGGTGTCAGGATGAACAATAATGATAATAAAAGATGTTTTCCTTTCTTTTAAAATTTATCATCACTTTTCGCTATTGTGTTATTTATTTTACCCTAATGGTCAGATTATAAAAAATAGTGCACATAGAATAATTTGAACATTAACTCTATTTTGTTAAATTGGGGAACAACAAAAAACATAAAGTCAGCATACACAAGATCACTCTTGTCACCAACCAGCCCTTTAAAGTTTTCTAATTGTCAATTTTCTCTCATTTAGCCCTAATTGTTGCCTAGCCTGCCCTCTTAGGTTTTTAAACTAGTGGACTGCTCTAACTTTTTTCTAGACCGCCCTTTCGGGATTTCAACCTAGCGAGCTCTCTTTTTTTTAATTCAAAAATAAAACTTCTTCAACCTGTCAATTTTCACTGGCTCACTAAACTCATTCCCATCCATGCCAGACAACTTGACTGCACCCTTGTTCATGACTTGCTTCATAATGTACGGCCCTTCCCAACTAGGTCTAAACTTTTCTCTTGGATCAGGGATATTAGGCTTGCATTGCTTTAATACTAATTCACTGACTTTAAGCTTTCTTATCTTAACCCTTCTATTATAGGCCCGAGCTATCTTTCTTTGATACAGTTGATGATGATACAGTGCCTTCAACCTTCTTTCTTCAAACAAGGCCAGCTGCATATATTGATTCATTACCCATTCCGTCTCAGGCAATTCAGCATCCAGGACCACCCTTAGTTATTTGATCTCAATCTTAATCGGCAATACTGCTTCCATCTCGTAAACCAAGGAAAACGCATCATTCCAGTTGAGGTTTGCATACTCATCTTGTACCCCCATAAAGCAAAAGGAATCATTTAATACCAATCCCTATACATCTTGAACATCTTGGACAAAATCTGCTTATTTGTCATGTTCATTACTTCCACTGCGCCATTAGCTTTTGGTCTATAAGGGGAGGATCGGTGATGACTGATCTGGTACTTCGAGAATAAGTCCTTAATGGCTCCTTGAAAATGCACTCCGTTGTCTGATATTATGTTGTGCTGGACCCCATACCTAAAGATGAGATTTTTCTCAATCAACTTAGCCATTTGCCTTCCCCCCAGCTTGTTGAAAGATTTGGCTTCGACCCATTTTGAAAAATAATCCACTACTATAATGAATTGGTGACTTTTTAAAGTCATCGGATGTATCTCTCTAATAATACCAATCCCTCAAGTTGAAAAAGACCAGGGTGAAGACATAGAATGCAATTCTTTAGGAGGCAAGTGATTCAAGTTCCCATATGTCTGGCACATCTAGCACTTCTTTACAAAATCAATAAAATCTTTTTCTATGGTTAACCAATAGTAACCTTGTCGAATTATCTTCTTAACCAGGGCCAACCCATTTATGTGGAGTTTATAACTTTTTGCATGTATTTCTAACATGATCTACTCAACCTCAGACTTTCTCAAGCACATTAATTGCACCCCGTCTGGCCATCTTTGATACAACTCTTCATGGAAGGTAATGTATTGCAAAGACCATTGCCTTATAGCCCTTCTCTCTTTCATTGTTGCATCTTGTAGGTATTCCCTACTTTCCAAGAACTGCCTTATAATGTCATACCATGCAGTATGGTCCGTGTCAGTTTCTATGACTGACTTATACTCATAACAAGGATTCAATGAACTGGTCAAAACTATAGGCTTAAGGAATATTTTAACATGATTTTCCCATACTGAAGCTAGGCTGGCTCGGCCATCTGGTTTTCCTCTCTTGGCAGGTGTACAAATCTGCACTCCTTAAAATTCTTCTTCATCATGGTTAAATAATCATTGTATGGTTTCATCTTTTCTTCCTTCAGCTCCCATTCTCCATTTACTTGGGACACTACTAGCAAAGAATCACCAAAGACTTACATTGTATCAACCTTCATAATATATTGTAATTTACCGCGCATGTGATAGGGGTGATCCGGTTGAGCCGAAGAATTCTTCTAGACCAGGTCGGATCTAGATTTGAGTTGATTATAGAGTGATTTTAGTGCATCCAGATCAGAAATAATATCGGCATGTATATATTTTATATTATAGTATATTTTCATATTATGTACATTATGTTATATTTTTGAAGTATATAATGTAAATTATAAAGAATATTTTGGATAAATTATATAATGTGGGTTTTATATGTATTTTGATATATATATATATATATATATATGCATATGTATAAATGTTTTGAGAAAATATGAAGAAATTGAGAAGTGTTGGGGATATGTGAGATGTAGTGTATATTGGGAGTGTTAATGGTGCATGTTGTGTTTGATTGAATTTTTTGGATTGTTTAAATTACAGCTAAAACTCTGGTAAATTTTTTCTAGAGATTTTTATGAAAAATTCTATTTTGGAACTTATAATTAATAATGAATATTTTATTACTCTTTAAATATATATTTTTGAGTATTTGAGATTTTAAATTTAAAATGTGAAAATTTTTATTAAACCGGATTGTGATATTTTATACTGTATATACGTATTTTATATATACAGAGTGCATGTATTATACGTATATAGAATATAATAATATTATATTTTTTTTTCTTTATATTTCACATATACATTACTTATTTCTTACTTCCAACACTATCTTTAACCCTCCAACTTATTAATTTAATTTAATTTAAATTTAATTTTATTTATTTTGTAATTACACGGATGTTACATGATGTGATGCTACATCATGCGTCAGGTCATCAACCCCTTAAATTTTACCAAAAAAATAAGCATAATTTTCACCCATGATTTTTTAAGTTTAGGCTATATTAGAGTGTCGTTCCTCTCATATCATTTGTAATGACCAAAAAATAATTTAGTACATGAGATGCGAATCTTTCACCTTTTGCATAAAAATCAAACAACTTAACCAATTAAGCTACATTAATATATTTTCTTACAAAGTTGTTTTAATTATATTTTAATTATAATTTTTTGAAAAATTATAAACGACAAAGTAATTTCATTCAGTAAATAAAAAACTTTATTAATTAAATTAATAAATTTATGGATAAATTATTAAAAAGATTTCATTTTTAAAATTATTTAATTTTAAAATTATCAATAAAATAAAAAATAATTATATGAATAAAATTAAAATTTTAGATCATTGGAGAAGAATTTAGAATATGCAAATGTAAAATAATTAACAAATATATATATTATTTGTAAATAAACAATGAAAAATTTAGATTATTTGAGAATAATTTAGAATGTGCAAATGTAAAATAATTAAAATATATATATATATTATTTGTCAATAAAAAATTGTAAAAAATAATATTAAAATTAAATAATTTTGAAAATTTGAATCTTTTTAATAATTTACCCATATATTTATTAATTTGGTTAATAAATTATATTGAATTATTGAATAGAATTACTTTATAGTTTATAATTTTTCAAAACATTATAGTTAGAATATAAACAAAGCAATTTATAAGTAATATATTAATGTAGCTTAATTTGGTAAGTTAGAACATAAACAAGAGGCGCAGGTTCGAATCCCATGCACCTCAATTTTTTTTAGGTAATTTTGCATTACAAATAATACTAAAAAAAATGACGTTATAATATAGCCTAAACTTAACAGATCATATATGAAAATTATTTTTATTTTTTAGTGAATTTTAAAGAGCTGATAACGTGGCGCTACATCATCTCCTAAAGCGATGTGACAAATTAATATTTTGCTACATCACTTTAAGAGCTAATATGTCCTTACATCATACCGCCACATCAATCGCCACATCAGCTTTTGTTAATGGCATTGAAAGAAAGTAACTATAAGGATTTTGTTGAAATAAATTTAAAAAGTTTAGTGATATTACTATTAAAAATGATATTTAAAGGACGACACTGAAATAACACTTAAACTTAAAGAACGACGAGTGAAATTTACTCTTCAATTCATAAAGTTTTAAATATTAAATTGATCATTGGTCATTTTTTAAGTACAAACATTAAAATAAATTGTATTATTTAGTTCAAGGGATATATATTAATTACATAAATGAGAGTTAAGTCTTTATTTGGTTGGAAATAAATAGAAATTAAATTAAATAATTTATTTTTTGGATACCTATACATACGGGACTAGTTCCAGACTAAATGAATTTGAGTTGAAAATTTCTTTAAGAAATATTTATTTTTAAAAAAATAAATACTTTTCAATTCTTAATTTTATAGGTATTTATTTTAAAAATATGTATATAGTACATATTTTGTATACTAAAAATATATTCAATTTTGAGAAGTATATATTTAGTATATATTTTTTGAGATTTAAAAAAATAAAAAATAAAAAATGGCATTTATTCTAATTCTCCCAATTGAAATCAAGGAGAGGGTCGGATTCAAATCCAAACTCAAGGACTCAAGGCATATGGCCCACTTCCGGATCTACGCTGAGAAAACACGAGGGCCAAAGCGGATTTCCAATGATAAAACACCATGTGTTAACACTTCCAAATTCTCCATTATATTCTACAACGCTCCAACCCCAAGCCCCGCTTCAATCGCAGGGCAAAGGGGGCATACTAGCAATTGTATTTGTCTTTGGAGTTTCCGCCCACTGCCCACCGTTTGTTTCTCTGATCAGCCGCTTTTCCTTTACCTTGTAAGATCTATTTTTATTTGCTTGTTTTTTGTAGATGATATGTTATTATGAACTCTTTTAAATTTGATTTTGTTATTTCAATTTTTTTATTGAAGGGTTTTTCTTTATTATGATTTGCAAAACATATAATCTTTGTTTGTTTAGAATCGCTGGTGTGTTGCTGTTTTTTTTAAATCACTAAACCAATATTAAGGTTAGTTTTGAATTTTGGGCACTAGAATTTTTAGAGATGGTGAAATTTAAAGCGTATTTGTTGAACCTAACTCTATTTTTTACCTGACTTTTGATAAGGTTATTAATAATTTGTTCTACTTTTTCTTTTAATTTATTGAATAGTTGATTTAAGCTTGGCTAAACTTTGAATGAGTTGCATTTATGTAATTTTGATTACAATTTTACCTTTTGGGGATTGTGGTATTTCAGATTAATATTTCTGAATTAGCAATGATTTGTGAACAAATCTGAAATGTAACTAAAAAACAGTTCAATTAAATTGTGTTTTTATATGATCATTCACAATTCACTCTTTTAGCCTGATGTTCCTTCGATCTTCTGTGGCTTTGTTTGATCTTCCCCCTGACAACCATTGATAAGATCTGAAATAGGATTATATAATTGGTTGATAAAGTTTCAGCTGCGTTCTGTTAGTGGGTAAGCAATATAAACTGCCTTCAAGTTTCTGATCATTTTATGGTTATCTTGCTTTGCATTTTTCTTTAAGCTGTCCTACTGTAAAAGCAGCTAGAGCCTTGCATTGTTGGTTACATAATGTTTGATCTCATCTTTTTTAATATGTTATGATGCTTTGGCAGAATTATAGATCATGATTTATATGATATGCTATAATCCCCAAACAAAAAGGCCAATTTTTTTTTTGGTTATGTCCCTTTTTTATTGAATCCGGTTCAGGTAGTAGAAATATGTCGACTGTGACGCTTCCCACATCATTCTTCATCAGAAGTGCACCTCCTAGCAAAGCTGGAAGTCAAAGCGGATCGTGTTCTCTGGGTTCTGTAAAAAGTGTATCTAAAGCATTTGGCTTGAAGTCTTCATCATTCAGGGTTTCTGCAATGGCAAAGGTGTACAAGGTGAAACTAATTACGCCAGAGGGTCACGAGCATGAATTTGATGCTCCTGATGATACATACATCCTTGATGCAGCTGAAAATGCAGGAGTAGATCTGCCTTACTCATGCAGGGCTGGGGCGTGCTCTACTTGCGCTGGGCAGCTGGCAGCTGGATCAGTGGACCAGTCAGATGGGTCATTTCTTAGTGATGATCAAATGGAGAAGGGATATATACTTACCTGTGTCTCATATCCAACTTCAGACTGTGTTATTCACACTCATAAGGAGGGTGATCTCTATTGAGTCATTCAAGAAACAAGCATGAACCTGCATACAAACTTAGATTGGTAGAATGTTTTATGTCAGACTTCATTATCTTCTGTCTTTTTATTAATTTTCACCGTCTTTAATCTTAATTGAGTCTTGAAAGCTTCGCTCCTTCAAGATATATAAGTTATTGAATGAGAATAATATCCCGAGTATCAATTATATGTGAATGGCAGCATTCAAGAATCTAGATTGGTAGGTGAGATTATACATTGGTTGTTGAATTTGGCTGTAGAACTAATGATGGTTTTGTAATGCGACGTTCTATGAAAAGCAGACACTTACTCAAAACACCACACTGATATAACAGGAACATGCCAGCATTAGCATGGTTGTTTTTCATAAAACAGCTCATGATACGATTGTTGATGCTTTTCGTGTATTAGGGAAGCGGAAGTCTTTAATATGGATGTGCATAAGAGTAAAATATTAGTTTTTCATATATGTGATCTTCAAAACCGTTACAATCTGAGTTCTTTACTTTATAGATTTAATTCTTTTAGGAACTTTCATCAATTATTCACATGGCAAAGTCTAGGAGTATCATTAAAAAAAAAACTAGCTACCATTCCATTTTCCACAGATAAATGTAAAGGCTATAGCATCGCATATTAGGCAATGCCTTTTCTTTTTCTCAATTTTATTTCCTGTTCAATTGCAATTTAATTGTCTGTGTCACAATTAGATAATAAAAGGCCTTTAACTTTTTTTTGGCAAATTTTGGAATGAGAACAGCAAGTATAATTCTATCAATAATTGGTTTTTGCAATTGTGTTATATGTATATAATACATATCTGAAAGAGAAAAAAATCAAGCCGGTTCTAGAAATGAAAAGACTTGGAGAAACCGACATGTCACTTTGTGCCCATAAAAAATTAAAAATAATGAAAAACCGACTTGGCAAAAGAGGTGGGAAAAAAAAAGGATAGCGGAGGGTTTTAGCAGGGTTTTAGAGCATTCTCTCTCTGAATCTGTGTCTCGCTATATTTTTACCAAACTACGGATTCCAACAATTTCACCCTCACAAATCTGAAATCGGAGCTCTCTCTCATATTTCGTCCTCATAATCCAAGCCCCATGAGAAGTTGAGAATAGAGCAATCTTTCATTTGGATCAATTAAAATTATAAATTAAATAATATAAAAAAAAGGGAAAGAATCGGAGTGAAAGGAGATAAAGCAAGAGTTCTGATTCTCAAGAATCTCTAACTCTGATCCTGTATTCCCTAGCTCTGATCATATCAGACTCGTAAGGTAATTTCTCGAGTGGTTTGGGTTGATTCTGGATGTTTTGGCCCATGTGGATCGCTAGTTTACCCCTAAATTTCTAGTGGTGCAGAAAATGGTTCTGTATATATTTTTATGCTTAGAATTGGTAGTTATTTTAATTGATTACAAAATGTTTGGCATTCGATAGAGATGATTATAGAGTTAAATTCCTATATTTGTAATTATTTCTGTGAATGTCGAAGATTTATTAAAATTAGTGGTTATAATGCTGGGTACTTCCACAGTGTTTAATCTAACAAGAAATTATATGGTTACATTTTTTTTCCTTTTGATTTTTGATAATTCTGAATATATCATTATCAGTAGTCAATTCCTTAAGAAATCGGCATGATGTTTATGCAATTGAGTTGATTGCTTCAAATTAATGAATTGCTTAATTAAAGAAGGAATAGATTTATGTTTTTATGTAGTAAAATTGAAAGAAGAACAATTCATGGCTGATTTCGGATGAGCAAAAAGTATCCTGTGATGCTTGAACTTGAATTAATTCTTTTTTGGTTATCAATCTTTATTGCTCCAAAAACTAAAAATATTAATGGCTGTTGTTTTATACAATTGATCCATGAGATATAATGGTGTTTTGACTTGCAACCATGGTCTTTGCTATTGCATTCTTTATGAGTGTTATAAGTTTCATATGCATGTAACTTTTCAAGCCTAAACTCTGAAATTAAAGCATATAAATTTATTTTTTTCTTTAAATGTATTTTTGGGAAGGGGGTGTTGTAATATCTGTATTAATCAGACATGGCCAAGTGAATTTTGGTTTTGGATTCAAAATTGCCAAGACTCCAAGTTATGGATGATCGTTATTTCCTTGATCTGTTTCTGTCATGCAGGACTAATTTGGGATCCAATAATTTATTTGGCCTTGAATTGGAAATTTTTCTTTGCTTGTGCTACGGAACATCTCAATAGCTAAATGTATTCTCATTTTGGCATTTTGTGGATCGCATGGCAAATGAGATGATTGTTGGAGGCTTGGGTTGAGCATTTGTGTTTAATTGGCTTTTGTTTGTTGGAATGATTTTTAAACATGATAACTCTATCAATGTCCCATTATGATTTTAATTTTTTATTCCTATTACCTTTTTTCTTTTTTCAATTTTATTCCAATCCAACCAGTTGTTCAACCCTAAAGCACATTGCTTTTCTATTTTCTCCACTCACCAAGTTTCTAAGGCAAACTGGTGGGATATGTTATTGTCGAAAGAATGCTGAGTTCATCTTTTTGCAGGCAAACAAACTTTAGGAGAATAAACGTGACAAGTTGATGATGCCTACCATTGCTACTAGGGCGGTTGCAGCCCCTACCACTAAATGGGCCTCTCACCAAGCCCTCAAGCCAACAACACTTCTAGCTCCAGGCATTGTGCTGCCTTTGCTGCCTACCAGTATGTGTTTCTATTTTTTTTTTTTTTTTTTTTTGGAAAGAAAATGGGGGGAATTATGTGGAGAACATAATGGAAAAGATAGGAATGCCCTTAGTATCATATAAGCAATTAATTTAAATACCCGCGTTGTCCTATGCTTGTATTTTCTGTGATGTATTCATTTTGTCCATATTGCATTTTTTAAAAGAATTGAACAATGTTGCAATTTATGTGATTCAACTAAAAAAATTTAGCTTTAGAGCTTTGAATGTGAAAAAATTTTCCGCCTCATGCATAATGTACCCAATTGATTGATGATTTGGTGGTTGAGGCTCCCTTTGAAGGAAGCACTTGTTCAGTGTTTTACAGTCTTTGCAAAGACTGGTTTTCAACTATGTACTTGATGAAATAAGAAATATAACGAACTAAATAGATGGATGAATTTTTTCTCATTTGATTGTTTCCTATTTGATATGCTTGTGTTGATGGGTGTAGTTATATTGTCAATAGCAATCAAGTATAAGGATGTGATTGTGGGCAGATGCATCAAGGTATTAGGGGCTCACCAGCGGTTATCAAGTAGTTCATTTGTTGCATGCAAATCTAACTTGCCTGTCTTGCCAGAATTGCCACTGACCATTGGTCCACAAGGCCCTAATCAGCTGCTGCATTCCTGTTCTTCTAAAGGTCAGTGAATTTCTTACATTTTTCTTCAAGCAAATGTTGATGTTAATCAATCAATCAATTAATGTTTGGTATTAAGGCAGAGAACTTTTTAGATTTTAAGTTTCTGACAAATGGTGCGATTAGATTTTAAGTTTCTGGCAAATGGTGCGAATTACAGCTTAGTTTGGTTTTGGAAATTCATAGGAAATGAATAGTAACTAACATGCAAAGAGAAGCAGTTCTGAGCTCTATTTTTATATTTTATAATCATTGAAAAACTGCAGTACATGGACTTAGAAGTTAAACATGCCTTACCTCTTTCTTTTTCTTTTTTTGGTGGATGCGAATAATATAAGATGCTGATATAGCCTTTTATAACGATGAGTTTGTCAAATATATATATATATATATATATATAATGTTTTACGCAGATGGAATATTCCTAAAAAGCTTATGTAACAAAGTTTAGTTTGACTGGGATTTACATCTTTAAGTAATGTCACTTCTAAGTTGATATTTTGAGCCTCCATGATTTTGTGCAATATTTTGTAAGAAAATGTTGTCATTGGATGATTATTATGTTTTGGAATGTCTGAAATAATAATTTTAATGCCATTTTGCTTGGCAGAAAAGAAGTTCTTTCACCTTCCTGCTACATCAGCCTCATTTTTTGGAAATCAGGAAGGTCCCTTACATGGAATACCTAGATTACCTGTTCGGCGAAGTTCCCTTGAGCCTGCTAGAGTTTACAAGAATGACTTTTTCAGAATACCCTTCCCAGTATTAGATGAGAAACCAGAATGGTGGTGGAGGACATTCGCATACGTCCCCTATTTGATTGCACTGCAGATATCAGATACAGACTATTTTCTCCATCCTTTCCTAGAATATTATGACTACTTGGGAGATTTAATATATTTCATCCCCGGAGCCATATCGAGATTACCAACCTGGTTCACAATGTTGTACTGCTATGTTGCTTATATTGGAATTGTGAAGAACAAAGACTGGCCTCACTTCTTTAGGTTCCATCTTATGATGGGAATGCTGTTGGAAACAGCCCTGCAGGTGATATGGTATTCAAGTAATATTTTCCCTCTTATACACTACAATGGCAGGTATGGAATGTATTATTGGGCAGGAGTGGGATTTGCATACATTTTGGTTCTGCCGCAGTGTGTAAGGTGTGCTCTTGCTGGTGGATATGCTAACATCCATGGTATTAGCGATGCTGCCTTAGTTCATACCCTGTTTAATATAGGAGGCTTCCAACGGCCATTCTAGGAAGGAGCCTCAGGATTTGAGAACAAGTTTCGGTTTTAGATACTGAGATTTGAAAGCCTGTATCAGATGGTTAAATTTTATTATATTCTTTTTCATACAGTGGTTATCTGTCTATAGACAGCAATTATAATTTTATGATTTGACATAATATTAGAGACATGGGATTTCTGTAATGTACATTGTTGTGCATCTTGAACTTACCACTATTTCAGGACTGGAGTAGACGAAATAATTCATACTATAGTACTAAATGCATGTTGAATTTTAACTTGTGATTGGTAATTATTGTTAATGAATTGGTGATATGGGATATGTTTTAGCCACTTCATTTTATGATTGCAACGTAGTTTTCCCCAAGAGAGCTCAAGAACAAAATTGATAATAAAGTTAATCCGAAAGCAGCAACTTTAACAAGCAAAAAGATATGTTAATAACAATTTAACAAACATAAATTTCCAAGATGGATTAGATGTTATAAGATTATCAAGTCTCAAGTTGAACTGCTCTATGCACCTAACATAGATAATTGAACTCAGAACAGCTAAAGTAATTACAAACATTTTTCAGTTTTAATACCGACGTATGCAGTAGGAACTAAACTGATTCTCCTTACAATCATATTTGATCCTAGTAGCAAGTTCACACAGAAGCAAAGATTTGAAAGTTGCCATGCTACAACTTCCTATAGAAATAAGCTTCTATATTCTCCATTTGCAAGTTGGCAGAGTTGATTGTAAGAGTGAGTATCTGCAAAATGGATGTTGTTTAGGACTCAAAAGTACAAGACTCGATTTTCTGAATCAGTATAATTCCATAGAAACGAAAGTGCATATCAATAAAGCAAAAAGGGGGAAAAAAAGATGGGCAGTAGTTCATACCAAATGTGTTGCCAAAATCAGTCCATAGTTCAGCTCGGATTGACTTGTTGGTTTCAGCAACACCAATAACCTCAACATAATTCATAAGGGGAACAAATGGCAAACCGTTTACAATCCATTGATGTTCATCTGTAGACTTGCCAATTGTGTCTCCACCATCAGATTGAATAACTTGAACTACTGCTCGAACCTTTTTCCCTACATGCATCTGCAACGACTCTCCATTAACAAAAATTGCAGGGCTTGATGTATCCATATCCTGCATCGTAACACAATTAACATTAGGCTAGCCACGCAAACTATAACATGATAAAGTTTATCACAGGCCATAAGCACAGCTCTATTTTTAGCACAGGGTTCTATGGATATGCTGGAAATTTGAATTTGAAATTATTCCTATGTTCTGCTATTTTACACTTGAATTCAAATCAAAATTATGGACTAACTGGATATTATGAGATTTGATCAAATAAAAATTTCAAGGAATGATAAACGGAAATTTCATTTTATTCAGATGTCTCGTGAATAACGAGATTCAAAGATGATTGCTTCAAAAAGTTGTACCAAAGAGATCAATCAACCCATACAAAATATTCAATTACAGGTACAGATTTGAACAGATATAACAATTTTAAGCGAATGAACAATTTATTGCAAAAATTAGAGGAAAATTCACTAATATAAAAGAAAAAAGAATTTTCATCAGAATTCCAAATTGTTATCTGAATTAATGATACCTGTAATGATCCCTTGATGAAGGGAATATAAAGCTCGGAAAAGATCACTCGAAGATTTGAAGAGGAATGAATTGAAAGGCTTAACTAGATCGCCTGTTGATGAATGTGTGGATGCGTGAGTGACGCAGAGGAAGAAACACTGATAAAGATGCTTTAAAAAATTCAAACAAATGGCGGGAAATTGTTATAAGCTTTTTGGCGGGAGCTCAAATGTTTTTTGATATAGTAAAACACACGGAGATGGAATTGAAATATATAAAATTTATTTAGCTCCTAATAAAAATAATTCATCTAATTTTCGATAATTAATATTTTTTCCGTTCCAAATTAATAATACACTTTTTATTTTATAAAAATTAAAAAATTAATAAATTTTATTAACAACATAAATTACATATATTTTTATTAGTATGTCATTATTTTAGTACTTATAAAATATGTTTAATAATTAGGGGTGTTTACAATTTAGTAACATGAATCGTTAGCCTCTAACCTAAATATAAATCTATATGTCAACTTCAACAATTTTGCAAAACTAAATTTAAATATGAATCTAACAAACCTAAATCGAAGGTTCAGTTAACCTATTTTGAGGTTCGTTCTCTTGTTAACTTGAAATATTCTTACTAATTTACATAATAAAAAAATAAGAAAAAAAATCAATCACTAATGATATCCACGAAAAAATCTATATAAAATCTATTAAAACAGTTATTTTGTATTATTAATTAAGTAAATATCAATTATTAATTAAATATTTTTTAATTAAATCAACTATTATATTGCTTTATCAGTAAATATTAATTAAATTATTATATGTATATTTAACTACCTTTTTCTTAATTATTTTACTATTATAATATATTTAGTATAAACTATGGCATTGCTAGTCCTACATACTACTTAGTAATTAGTATGTATTAAGATACAGATACAATAAAAATAAAATATAAACCAAAGTTATTATTTTAAAATTAGTGAGAAAATTGTACACTGGCACAAACTTTAATTATATAATTTATTTAATTCGTATGTTTTAATAATATTTTAAAATAAACAATTTATTATTTTACTAGTTTGAATGTTTTAATAATATTTTAAAATATACAAATTATTATTTTATTAGTTACTTTTTGAATGTTGAAATAAAAAATATTATGTTTGACCTAATATAACAGGATTATATTATTAAATATTCTTGAATTAATCTACTTTTATATCTTTCCAATAAGAAAAAAGATAATTTTATACATGACTATTTATTATATAATTATTATCTATACATAACTCACATTATTATATAACTGTTAAAAAAAAATTATATCACTTAATTTTAAAGGGCTTATGATCACTTGTCACATTCTTAATTCACTATGGTTGAAGTAATATATTTTTTCATACAATATCAATAAATACAATTCTTTTATACATAATAATCTTCTTCTTCTTCTTCTTCTTCTTCTTCTTCTTCTTCTTCTTCTTATTATTATTATTATTATTAAACCTAAACCATGAATTTAAAAATTCAGGTTTAGTTCTATCAGAACCTAAAGTCAAATTCTATTAACTTATTCTTTAGGTTCAGTTCATACGGTTCGGGTCCAATTTACTGATTTGTAGGCTTTTTTTTTTTGCCGTCCCTATTCAAGTACCATTAAATATGATATAGTATAAAATAAATGTATTAAATAACTTATTAAAATAGTAAGCAAATTATAATTTGAGATAATTAAAAAAGAAAAATGGGTTTGTCAATTTTTGATGGAAGAATTTTTTTTAATAATAATAGTACTAGTTAAATCTTCAATTTGTTCTTAAAATCTACAACTAGTTAATGGAAAGGATATACCAACTCTACAAAATGTAAATAAAAAGAGAAGGAGTGGATAAATCACACAAAAGAGCAAAGGCTTATCATCTATGCTACAACTATTTTGTATAAAAAATAGTACATTATTTATATCTTAACTATAATTTTCTAAAAAATTACAATGAAATAAAATGTATCAATTAGATTAATAAATTTATGGATAAATTATTAAAAATGTTCAATTTTTCAAAATTTTCTAATATCAAAATTATTTTTTATAATTTTTTTATTTGCAAATATCTAGAATTTTGTTTTTCAAAAATTAGATTATATTTAATTAGAAATAATATAATTTTTTTTCATTTTTTTTATATTTGAAGAATTCTAATCACTACAATTTTTATTGATATAATATATACATAAATGTAATTATTAATTATTTTAATAAATTTTATTTTAATAAAATTATTAGTTTGCTAAATTTAATTATTTTAATAAAAAAATAATTTTGAAATTTTTATTTTAAATTTGAAAATTTTTAAAATTAAATCTTTTTTATAATATACCCATAGATTTATTAATGTAATTAATAAATTTTGTTATCCCTTAGGCCATGTGGTTTTTATGAGTTTATGGAGAATTAAAAAATAATTGGGAAATTAAAAGGAGTTAAGGAAAGAAGAATGACACAACCAATTTACACTAGTTCATATAAGAATATCCGATATCCAATTCTCAACTCTCAATTGAGTATTCCACTATAAGTAAATTTTTACAAGTTTAATCCCAATATGATATTTTAACTAATTCACAGTGAACTTTTACATTGAGTTTAAGGCTAACTCAGAACTCTTATAGTTATTTTGCCCACTTTAATACTCAATCTAGTGTTTATAGCTCACACTAAATTATTTCTAAGGTATTTTAAATGTGCTCATACCCAATACTCAAGAACATACAAAGAAATTAAAGTACAAGGCTTTGAGAAATTAAATTGTAAGTGTTTTAATAGGAAATTACTAAAAAGTTATATTAAATGAAGTTTGGTGGGGTGTTTGATAGAATAAAACTTTGATCAATATTTTGTGTAATTCTAACCATGATTTTAATTATTTTCCTATTGAATTTGATGAATTTTGTTTATTTAAGTTATAATTTTCTTATTTTAGCTTGAAAAGGCAATATACAAGGTTTTTAATAATTAGTGAAACAAAATTGAAGAAAAGTAAGCAAAATCATGGCGCCAAAAACTTGTTAGATCTAAATCAGCTATCTGTAAGTGCAAATGTCACATCAAGTAATAAAGTGATAAGTAAAGTATCATTCCCACTATGAGGGTTATTCTAAGTACCAAATAACTAAACTATTTATTATTTGGATAACAAAATTGAATTTATGATAAAACTTAACTAAAATAAATTGAGTTGCTTTTGAAATTAAATCTAATTATTTTAAGCTTAGGGTTAAATCACTTTTATTGATTTATTATGAATTTTCTCAAGTATTAATTTAGTTCAGTTTTCCTTTTAATTAATGATTGAATTCTCCTAAATCAAGCTTTAATCTCTCTCGAGTACTAAAATTATTATCAATTTAATTCTTACATCTACTCTCATTATCATAAGTAATTAAACCAATTTATTAGGTTTTGTAAGAATCTTGAATCGACCTCTTAAGAGTTTAACCTTATCTCTAAGTGAAAAATTTACTTTAAATTGTCACCTCCTTAAACTAATATAATGCTTTTACTTTCGCTTCATCATATAACATCTTAATTCAATTAATTATTGGCCAAATAATCAAAGTATTAAGATTAAAGATAATAAAATAATCAAAGATAATCTTAATTAAATCAAATAAGCATATAGTATTCCATAATAAACTCAATATAAGGGACTACTATTTTGTCTAATTCTAACCATGATTTTAATTATTTTCTAATTGAATTTGATGAATTTTATTTGTTTGTATTGAAATTTCTTATTTTAGCTTAGAAAGGCAGGATATAAGATTTTAAATAATTAGTGGTATAAAATTGAAGAAAAGTAAACAAAAATAAAAAAGATTCAAAAGCCATGCCTATGACTTTTTAAGGCTATGGCCCTGGACTTCAAATTGAGTCTGCTACATTAAAAAAATGAAGAAAAACATAAGTTCCAAAGGGAAATCAAATGCCACGACCGTGATATTTAAGGGCCACACCCATGGGATCATTTGCTTACTGCCTAAGTAAAGAAAAGTAAGAAAAGTCAGAGTTTACACATTGTCTTTAAAACCCATAATCATGGCATTCAAACACCACGACCATGGCCCACTTAGTCGCCATTTACAACTAAAATTTTTTCAAAATAGTTCACTCCAACCTAGGCCACAATCGTGGCATCCATATGTTATGACTATGAGGTTGAAATTTATGACTTTAAGCCGAAAAAGTTAAAAATTAAAGAACAAAATAGTTGTAGAAAGTTGTATTCATGCATTTGCCAACTTGCCTCCACCAAGAAACTTCTAAGCACTCTATATAAACATACTTCCTCTTATGGTTTGAAGAATTAAAGTTTATATGAAAGTTAGATTGAATTTCCTAGACAAGAGAGAGTTAGATAAAAGAAAAAAATTGTCATAAGATTAGAGATTTGTTATTTAACTTGTATCAACTAAATTCTAGTATTTCTTTTGAGAGAAGAGTGAAATTAAGATTCAAGGAAGAGATTCAACAATCCAAATGAGTTCTTTTTCAATCCAAAGAATTAGAGTTTGCTCTTTTCTTGTTATTATGTTTTCAATTAATGTTCGTTATATTTTCATTTCAATTATGAGGAACTAAACTCTATTTATGGTTAGTCCCTTATATTGAGTTTATTATGTAATATTAAATGCTTATTAGATTTAATTAAGATTATCTTTGATTATTTTGTTATCTTTAATCTTAATGCTTTGATTATCTAACTAATAATTAATTGAATTGAGATGTTGTGTGATGGAAAGAAAATGAAAGCATAATATTAGTCTAAGGAGTTAACAATCTTAAAAAAGTTTCTTACTTAGAGATAAGGTTAAGCTCTTAAGAGGTAGATTCAAGATTCTCATAAAATCTAATGAATTGATTTAATTACTTATGATCACGAGAATAGACGTATGGATTAAATTGATATTAGTTTTAGTACTCGAGAGAGACTAAAGCTTGATTTAGGAGAATCCAACTATTAATCAAAAGAAAAACTGAACTAAATCAATACTTTAAAAAATCTATAATAAATCAATAAAGGTGACTTAACCCTAAATTTAAAATAATTAGATTTAATTTCAAAAGTAACTCAATTTATTTTAGTTAAGTTTTATCATAAATCCAATTTTGTTATCCAAATAAAAATTAATTTAATTATTTGGTACTTAGAATAACCCTCTTCATAGGAACGATATTTTACGTATCATTTTATTACTTGATATGAACTGTACACTTGTAGATAGCTAAGTTCATGCCTAACAAGTTTTTGACATTGTTGTCGGAGAGATGACCGTTCTAATATTTAATAATATTAAACTATTATTTCTTTGAATTTTTCTGTTCTATATTTACTTTTATTGAATAATTTTTAGTTTATATGCTTATAAATCCAAATACAAAACTTGAGCCATATAATCCAGAAATTGGACAATTTTGTAGGAAGAAGAATAAGGAGAGGAAAGAGAAGCAAAAAGTGGAAGGAACTTTAACAAAAAGTCATAAGATAGATAATCCTACTAATTCATCTGACGAAGAACCAACTATGGGAGATCCTCAGAATATAACTCTTAAACAGTATGTTATGCCTTCTGCTTAACCAAGGTCTAACATAGTTAAACCACAATGCAAGCTAACACTTTCTGTGGTCTGCCGTATGAAGAAGCATATGCTCACATTTCTAACTTCCTAGAGATGTGTGATACTTTTAAAATCAACGGTGTGTCTGATGATATAATCTATTTGTGACTTTTTCAGTCCCTCTAAAGGATCAAGCAAAGGATTGGCTCACTTCTAAACCACCAGGCACATTCACCACATGGGATCAATTAGCTGCAACTTTTTTTGCAAAATATTTTACACCAACAAAAATGACTAAGTTGAGAAATTATATCATAAGCTTCATTTAACAAGATGGAGAAAGTTTATATAAAGCTTGGAAACGTTTCAAAAATTTGCAAAGGAAGTGCCCTCGCTATGGAGTAACTGAATGGATTTTGATTCAAAGGAAGTTGGAAGAGAATGCAAAAATTTCACTTATAGAAGAATGCAGTGCAGTGATTCAAAATAAACTTCCTTCAAAATTAAAAGATCCAGGGAGTTTTTCTATTCATTGTACTATTGGTGAAGTAGATTTTTCTAAAACTTTATATGATTTAGGTGTTAGTATCAGTCTAATGTCTAGTTATATTTGTAGGAAACTTAGCTTCACACAACTCCAACCAACAAAGATGTCTCTTCAATTAACAGATTGTTCAATAAAATACCCCATTGGAGTGGTTGAAGATGTCCTCGTAAAAGTGGATAAACTCAGTTGACTTTGTGATTCTAGAAATGAATGAGGATGTAGAAATTTTGCTCATCTTAGAAATGCCATTTTTTACTACAACTGGAGCTATGATTGATGTTCATAGAGAAAAACTTACCTTACAAGTAGGAGAGAAAAAAGTGGAATTTAACCTGACAAAAGCAGCTAGACATCTTGCATTTCTTGATGACTATTTTCTAGTTAATGTTATAGATAAATGTGTGAAACAATCTTACGAGCAAAAAGTTGACAAAATTCTTTAGAAACTTGTCTTGCACAAAGTTCTACACAAGAAGATGAGAATAAGAAAGTTGTTGCTATTGCTTCAACATTACAAACAACCCCACTCATGTACTTTAAAAAATTTGAACCACTCAGAAAAGGCAAAACTCTACCTTCCCCTTCTATTGAAAAAGCTCTAGAATTAGAATTAAAGCCTCTTCTCAACCATCTCAGGTATGTATTTTTGGACCCAATAATACTTTTTCTATTATTGTTAATGCTAATTTTTTTGAAAATCAGTTGAGTCAAATCTTAGATTTGATTAGAAAATATAAAAAGACAATAGGTTGGACTATATCTAATATTAAAGGAGTTAGCCCTTCAATGTGTATGTATAGGATTTTATTAGAAGAAAATTCTATACCTGTGATAGATCAACAGAGGAGATTAAATCCAAATATGAAAAAGGTAGTAAAAGCAGAAATGACAAAAGCTATTAGATGTAGGAATAATTTATCTGATTTCTGATAGTTCTTGGGTAAGTCCTGTATTCCCAAAAAGGGCAAGATGACTATTATAATAAATAAAAATACTGAATTAATTCTCTCAAGGACAGTCACTGGATAGCGTGTTTGCATAGATTATAGAAAATTGAATAAAGCTACCCTCAAAGATCATTTTCCCTTAGCATTTGATTAAATGCTTGAAAGACTTACATGTAATGCTTATATTTGCATATTAGATGAATATTTATGATATTTTTAAATTCATATCACACCGGAAGATCAAGGGAAGAAAACATTCACATATCCATATGGAACTTTCGCTTCTCATCGAATGCCCTTTGGACTGTGCAATGCACCAACAACCTTTCAAAGATGCATAATGGCCATATTTTTTGATATTTTTGAATTAATTGTTGAAATTTTTATGGATGATTTTACTATTTATGGTTCCACTTTTGATAATTTTTTACAACATTTGGAATAGGTATTGAAAAGATATGAAGAAACAAATTTTGTTCTTAATTGGGAAAATTATCATTTTATGGTAGAAGAATGAATTATTCTTGGACACAAGGTTTCTAAAAAGGAAATTGAAGTAGACAGAGCAAAAATTGAAGTCATTAAAAAGTTACCACCACCAATCAATGTTAAAGGAGTCGTAGTTTCTTAGGATATACATGTTTTACGGACGTTTTATAAAAGATTTTTCAAAGATTGTTAAACCTTTGTATAAGCTATTAAAAAAGATATTATTTTTAATTTTTCTAATGAATGTTTAATTGCTTTTGACAAGTTAAAGGCAACTCTTACAACAATTCCCATTATCTCACCACCGAATTGGAGTTGTTTTGAGTTAAAGGAATAATAAGAAAAGTCATGTCATTTACTATACAAGCTGAACCCTTGACCATACTTAAATCAATTATGTTACAATAGAGAAAGAAATACTTGCTTTAGTTTTTTCTCTTGACAAATTTATATCCTACCTTTTAGGTTACAAAGTTATTATTTATACTAACCATGCAACAATTAAATATCTTATAGCAAGAAGGAAGCCAAACCAAAGTTTATTAGGTGAATTTTGCTTTTTCAAGAATTTGATCTTGAAATTAAAGATAAGGAGCTGAAAATCTAGTAGCAGATCACCATTCAAGATTGGAAAAACATATGGATAAAGATACAACACCCACTAATGAATCATTCCTTAATGAATAACTTTTCTCTGTTAAAACTTATATTCCCTGGTATGCTGACTTTATTAATTATTTGACAGGTGGTGTTCTTCTATCGTAAATGACTTATGCTCAAAGAAAAAAATTTCTTACTGATGTCAAATACTATATGTGGGAGGAACCTCTATTATTTAAGCATTGTAGGGATGGAATGATTTGTAGATGTGTACCAGAAGATGAGATAAGAAGTATCCTAGAATTTTGTCATTCCAAAGAATGTGGTGTCATTGTAGCACTTCTAAGACAATTGCTAAAATTTGGCGATCTGGATTTTTTTGGCCAACCATGTATAAGTATGCAAAGGTTTTTGTTCAATCATGTGACCGATGTCAACGAGCTGGGAATATTTCAAAAAGACAAGACATGCTACTCAATTCAATCCTTGAAGTTGAACTATTTGATGTTTGGAGAATTAACTTTATGATACCATTTCCACCATCATTCAATAATCAATATATTTAGTTGTTGTAGATTATGTGTCTAAATGGGTTGAAGCAGATACAAATCTAACAAATGAGTGGTGACTAAATTTATCAAAAAGAACACTTTCATAAGGTTCGGAGTTCCTAGGGCTATGATTAGTGATGGAGATACTCATTTTTATAATAAAAGTTTTGATTCTATTCTTAAGAAATATGGAGTATACCATAAGGTGGAAATATCTTATCACCCTCAAACTAGTGGACAAATAGAAATATCTAATAGGGAGATAAAATGGATTTTGGAGAAAATGATTAACACTTCAAGAAAATGACTGTTTTACTAAATTAGATGATGCACTTTGGGATGTTAGAATAACATTTAAAACTCCAATTGGTATGTCACCTTACTGACTTGTCTTTGAAAAAGCATGTCACTTACCAGTTGAGATAGAACACAAGTCATATTGGGCTATCAAACAACTTAACATAGACTTAAACATAGTCAGACAGAAACGACTTTTACAATTAAGTTAGTTGGATGAAATTATGTTTCAATCCTATGAAAATGCCAAGATTTATAAAGAAAGAACTAAAGCATGGCATGATAAATTTATCCAATCCAAGAAATTTCATGAAGGATAACAAGTTTTGTTGTGCAATTCAAGGTTGAAGCTTTTTCCTAGAAAGCTTAAATCTCATTGGTCAAGAACATTTAAAGTTGTGAAGGTTTATCCTTATGGCGTAGTCGACATACAAAATCAAGGAGGAGAAATCTTCAAAGTGAATAGCCAACGTTTGAAATCCTATTTTTATGGTGATATGATAGATGTTGAAAGTGTCTATCACTTAAACGAATAAACATTCAAGCAAAGATAGTTGAGCTATTGACTATAAACATAGAACTTATTGGGAGGCAACCTAATTCATTTTACATTTTGTTATTTTTATTGGTTTGGATTGAGTTTTTTAAAGCATTTTTATTAGTGTTTTAAATTTGTTGTTTAGGTAATTTGAAGTATAAAACATAAGAAATCTAAGGTCAATGGGAGCCACAATCGTGGTCAATCATCACTAGGGTCATGGGATTCATTTTAAAGCTGTAAAAATGGAAAAGAAGTAAAAAAATTTGAAGTGGCAGATGAAAAATCAAGGCCACGACCATGGCTCAAGAAGCCCATGGCCGTGGGATTGCAAATGACACTGCCCAAGATGCAAAAGGACAATTCAAAGGACTGGCCGAAGCAAAATAGATCCCACGACTATGGCTTTCTAAAGGCCGCGGTCGTGGCTCCTACTTCAAGGCTGCCAAACTTATTTCAAACCCACTTTGATTAGTCAAAATGCATGCCATGACCGTGGCGTGATGGACCATGACTTTGCATGTATGATGGTATATATACATCTTATTTTGTCTCTCTCCTCACTTTTACAAACCATGGTCGCCCATTTTCAAATCCCACGGCCTTAACCCACAACCAAATCAACCTTTTTCACTCAATTTTCACTCAAACTTCATTCATTTTCATCAAATTAACAATCAAAATGCTTAGAAGCAAGACTCTAGCAAAGAAATCAAGGAGAGAAAGCTCAAAAAGAAGGAGACAAATGGAGTCATCTTCATAATCAACTCCATCTCCTCCTTCATTTCAAAGACCCAATAGGTATAAAGAAATTTATTTCTATGATGAAACTCAAAGAAAGGGGTACTATGAATTTAGTGCTAGAAAATAATTGTCTAGATTTGTTGATGGTAAGGTAATTAGAAAATTAGGATGGAATTATTTGCTATTAAAAATGTTTTTTGATATATAGTGGATCATTTTTGTTTCTATGCACTTTTCCACAAATGCTGAATTGACACTTGAATTCTTGAGTGTATTTAGATTTATTCCATTAGATAGTAAGGTACATACAATGGAAGGGTGGAATTTAGAATAGCCAATAGGAACTATAATTGGACTATGATTGAATTTGGGCATGCTATAAGTTTAGTTGAACTTCAAGGCACTAGTGAAAGAACCAAGGGATTTGATGAAAAGAAGCGTGAAGTATATTAGGAGGATTGGGTCGGTTTAATAGCAAAATCTCCAAAGCTTCTAATTTTACAAATCCTTTTTACAGATATATCCATATTGTCTTAGCCAGTATCATTTTTGATAAAGGTGAGAGTCAAAGCACTATGAACTCAAAGGAATTACATTTTTTTTATTATGCTATGGAAGAAAAACCCTTCAATTCCAGTTTTTGGTTTGCCAAAAGATGTGAAGAAGTAGTTAAACAAACCAGCTAAATTTTTATTGGAGGTATAATCACCAAAATTGTTGAGCATCTAAACATTAGTTGTGATCATCTTACACCTATACCAGGTAAGACAATAATTGATATGAGTACTGTTCTATGAGGTTAGCAAAGAAGAGGGGTAGACATTATGTAGTATTAAAACCACCTGATGATGATATTAATATTGATGAAGAAAAACTTTTTGGAGAGGGAGGTGAATTTGAGGAACCCACAAAACAACATCATTCTCCTCCTCGCCCTTCTGAAACTGGTCCTTATGCTTCACCCATTACATTTGATTATATTTCTAATAGGCTTAATGCTTTTGAGAATGAAATGAATTGCAAGAATGAAGCTTAGAAGCAAAGATTTGACAACCTAGAGTAGTGTTTTGGAGGAGTAGAGTATGAGGTCCGCACTATCTCTACCCAAATGACTGGACTCATCGAGCAGATCAACACCTTTTTTTTTTGCCCAGTTTGGATTGTACTACCTACCTCTACAGTAATCCCCTCCACCTAGTAGTCATGATGGTGATGGTGACCACTGAAGACAGTGGTATCTAAAGTTTGGAGGAGTTTTCTCTCAATTGGTTGATATATTTTCAAAACTTGTGGTACTTTATTAGTTAATTTTACTCTGGTTTTGATTTTCTTTTGATATCTTTATACTTGTTTTTATATTTAGAATACTTTATGGTTTCACTTTATTTTGGATCTTTATATGGTTATATATGTGTTTAGAAAATATTAAGGATGAATGAAATATATTAATTTCTTTTAGTATAGTTGGTTTCACTATAGATTACTTATATGTGATTTTATATGTTAAAAATTTTGAAATTTAAGGTTAAATTTGGAAAAATAACTATACTTTATGAATTTTTAACCAAATGAGCTCTTGAATTTAATTAAAAAGTGATTAGTTATTTAATATTTAGAAAATTTTATATTCTTTTACATTATTATCCGCCTAGGCCTAGAACATGTTTAAAAAGAGATTTTAAAGTGAAATTGAATCTTGCTAAATAGAGGAAAGAATGATTTAGGTATTGTTTGTTGAACTAAATATTATATCCACCAATTTTAACATTGCCCCCTAGTTTTTCCCTTTGAGCCTAAAATAAATCTTAGTTTGAGTTTTTCTTTTATTTACATAACCAAAACAACTACCCTTTTCAAGGTTGATTATCTTTTAAAATTTTTCTCAAAATAGAATTGCTCAATTATGGAGGATAAGTATCGAAAATCTCCTTTAAAATTTGTAGTAGACTCCTAAGTTTAAAGTTTGGGGGAATTTATAAAAATATAAATATATGATTTTTTAAAAAAAAAAATCAATATCCCCTAATGCGGAAAAAGGAGGCAAGAAAGGAGCAAAGAACCAAGGATCCTCCACATATTCAAAAGCTACACTTAATGGTATGAGAAATTTTTGAAAGATAAGTAACTTACTTCATTTAGCTTTATTTTAGTTCTCACCCGTATAGATCCCATTACAAGCCATTAAAAGTTCTTTTGATTTTTCTTGAATTATTGAGGTCTATTAGTGGAGAAAACTCAATTGAATATGTATATGAGACAAGGCTAAGTTTGCATAAAAAGAATATTTGCTTATCTAAAGTTTGATAATTGATTGCAAATTAATTAAATTTCTTGAGCAAAGGAGATAAGAATGAAGTAAGTAGAGCAACGGAGCATATAAACTTATATTTTTGCATATAAACTCAACATATAAAGGAATCTATAGTGATAAACTTCAATTGCTTGAGGATAAGCAAATGTTTAAGTTTAGGGGAGTTTAATAGAGTGCTCTTCAAGACCGCTACCCTAGACTTCAAATTGAGACTGTCACACCAAAAAATAAAGAAAAACACAAGTTCCAGAAGGAAATAAAATGCCACAACCATGGCATTTGAGGGCCATGCCCGTGGGATCCATTTGCCTACTGCTTAAGTGAAGAAAAGGAAGAAAAGTCAGAGTTTACAGCTTGTCTTCAAAAGCCATGACCATAGCCCACTTAGCTGCTATTTACAGCTGAAAAATTTCTTGAAACAGTTCACTCCAACCCAAGCCACGACTGTGGCATCCATATGCCACGACTATGGGGCCGAAATATATTACTTTAAGCCGAAAAAGTTGAAAATTAAAGAACAAAATAGCTGTAGAAAGTTATATTCATTCATTTGCCAACTTGCCTCAACCAAGAAGCTTTTAAGCACTCTGTATAAACATACTTCCTCCTATGGTTTGAAGCATTAAAGTTTATATAAAAGTTAAAATGAAGTTAGATTGAAGTTCCTAGACAAGAGAGAGTTAGTTACAAGAGAAAATTGTAATAAAATTATAGATTTGTTATTTTAACTTGTATCAAGTAAATTCTAGTCTTTCTTTTCAGAGAAGAGTGAAATTAAGATTCAAGGAAGAGATTCAAGGATCTAAGTGGAGTTGTTCTTCAATCCAAAGAATTAGAGTTTGTTCTTTTTTGTTATTATGTTTTCAATTCATTTTTGTTGTATTTTCATTTCAAATATGAGAAACTAAACTCTTTCTTGTTATTATATTTTCAATTAATGTTTGTTGTGTTTTTATTTCAAATATGAGGAACTAAACTCTATTTGGGGTTGGTCCCTTATATTGAGTTTATTATGGTATACTATATGCTTATTTGATTTAATTAAGATTATATTTGATTATTTTGTTATCTTTGATCTTAATACTTTGATTATCTAACCAATAATTAATTGAATTGAGATATTGTGTAATGGAGTGAGAGTGGAAGTATATCATTAATCCATGGAGGTAACAATCTTAAAAAAAAATTTTACTTAGAGATAAGGTTAAAATTTTAAGAGGTTGATTCAAGATTCTTATAAAATCTAATGAATTGGTTTAATGGCTTATGATTGCGAAAGTAGATGTAAGAATTAAATTGATATTAGTTTTAGTACTTGAGAGAGACTAAAGCTTGATTTAGGAGAATCCAACCATTAATCAAAAGAGAAATTTAACTAAATCAATACTTTAGAAATTCATAATAAATCAATAAAGGTGACTTAACCCTAAACTTAAAATAATTAGATATAATTTCAGAAGTAACTCAATTTATTTTAGTTAAGTTTTATCATAAATTCAATTTTGTTATCCAAATAATAAAAAATTTAATTATTTGGCATCTAGAATAATCCTTCTCATGGGAGCGATACTCTATTTATCATTTTATTACTTGATATGACCTGTACATTTATAAATAGATAGGTTCAGACCTAACAATATTTATAGCTTTTATAGCTTCTTTTGCCCATTTAAGTTGAGTAGAGGAAGATATGATTTTTGCTAACCAAAATCTTATACATTAAATGGTGTAGAGAGCTGTCGTTGTTGCTAATCTTGTCTTGCAGTCGTGATCTCTCTTTAGTAGTCATATGGCATCCATTCGTTGGTTGAGGTGGCAATGATTTCCTCCATCTCACCACTTTATGATTCTTGCAGTCGCGTCCTTCTTTATCTCAGTCTCATGGAAGGTTGAAAAGTCTATAATGAATTGCTTGCCACATGTTGACGCTTTATTGGATGGTCAGATTGCTGGCATGTGCTCTTAACATTATGAATGTCGCGATTGCGCCTTATATGGAGTTCACAGTTGGATGGATTATTTCACTCAGAGAAGGAAATCGTAAGGTTTGTCGTGATTTATTCTGCCGCTTTTGCGTCTTAAGTGATCCAGGTTCCCGCAGTCACACCCTTACATACACAGTTACGATACTGCCATCACGAGGAGAAAGAGAGTCATGAGGCAGGATGCGATCTCTTCAATAACTTTAGTAATTTTCCTCTTTCTTTCAATTGGTCACAGGACTTGACGAGCAATCCTGAGAATGCTTCATATCACACGATGGTGGCTGGGATCATTTTTATGTGTTTGGTTCAACTATACACTCTACTACATGGTTGTGAGGTCTTCAATTTGGTCAATGCGATATACAGGTCCAAAGATAAACTTATGAAATTCTAAATCCTAAGAAAGAATCATTCAACCAAACCATTAATATAATTTAATTTTATTGCTAAAGATCCAAATAGAGTAAAATTGACTAAGGGATTGACCAATAAATTTTATTTAGCTATTAAACAAAAATAATTTATAATTTATAATTGAAAAATATATAATATAGCCTTTTTACATTAAATAATTATAGCACTATATAGTAAGCACTTGCTCTTTTGTGTGAGAGGTGTATGAAATAGAGCATGACAATGAATATTAATAACTTTCCATAGGATAATTTATTAAAAGTAGTGCATTTAATAGGAAATATATATAATCATATGAATACTCTTAATTATTTTTTTAATGAAATAACAAATCTAATTTAAAAATAAAACATAATTGATATTTTTAAAATATTTCTCAACAACATAGACAGTAATATCAAATCAACATGACAAACTCAAAGAAAAATAGTAATTTATATATTCATAAATCATTTCTAGAATTATTCTTTTAAGGCATTATATTTTAATGTAGACCTTTTTACAGGTCAAACATCGAATTTCAATTTGTGCTAGAAATTATGAGCTAGATGAATTAGACCTTTAAAATTTTTAATATATTTTTTTTAAACTCATAACTAGCCTATGAGTATGTTTACTCCAACAAAAATACTTTTATGCTTACTCCAATAATAATACTTTTAATCTTTTAAATAGGCCTAATCATGATTCAAAACAATATGAAGATCCGTAAATTTTTAGATTCAAACTGAATTTTAAAAATATCTGTATTGTATTATTTTGATCTTTTGATTTGGAAATTCAATTCTTATGGTTCTATTGGACTTTGAAAATTAAGAGATTTGGCTCTATTCTTTTTTTTTTAATTTCAAATAATAAAATACTATTTAATGGTTCTAAAAATTCATTCACCAACCATAACACAATCATGCAATATAATTTAGACTTTTAAACTAAAAGTATTGTCTAGTCTCAGTAAATGGATTGTCTCACATTTCTAATCTCAGGTTTTCATTTACTTTCCCGTAACAAAAGAAACTAAATTATTTCAAAAGAAAATGCAAATAATTGAAATTGCAAAAAAATCCAAAAAATAAATTGAAGGACTTATAGATAAAAAAAATTACAACTAACTATGAACCTAAGAAATGGAATTGGAGAGGTGGGGATGATTGGAGTAGAAAATTAGTGAGAAAAAAAAAACACAAAGATGCATCCAAGGAATATCCAAGTAGCTACTACGATTGTGGTTCTCAATTTGCAAAGTGAATAACAAATATAATTATTAAAAAGTTAAATTGATTTTAAAAAAAAGTCAGCAACTTGTTACCAACTCACCATGAGTTGGCCTATTACCAACTCGTAATGAGCTGGCAATTAGCAACCAACTTTGATTTGGCTAATAAACTGACTAGTGCTCTTATAAATATGGCCATAGGCCATTTGTGTTAAGGTGATGAGAGAATTTAAAAGAGAGATAGAGAGTGATGTTTGGTGAGTTGTGAGTGAAAAAAAAAAAAGAAGATTAGCTTTAATAAGCTAATGCATGTGTTTGGGTGTGAATTTTTTATTTCTAAATCTTATAATTTGTATTTTATCAAGTAATAAAATTTTGAGTGTTTGCTATTAAATTTGCTTAGATTTTAGGCGATTAAAAAATTAAATTTAATTGCTACCATTTGATATCAGAGCCTGGTTGGATCAAGATAGATTCACTTTAATGACAGGAGTTCAAATTCAACAAGTGCAATCAACAATTTTCATGTTTGACGGGGAAAATAATTTTGAAAATTTAATGGAGTTATGCTTAAAAAACAATGGTTATGATGAAATTTTGAAAAAAAGTATTGCTGAAAAGGAAAATCCATCAGTCAAAGAATTACAATAGTTGGATCATGATTGTTCATTAAACGAGAAGGCTCTATTTTTAATCTGTCGGTTTGTGGAGCTATTAGTATTGAAAAAATATTTCATGCAAAAACCGCAAAAGAGGCTTAGATTATTCTTCTCAAAACATATGAATGTGCATATCTAGTCAAACAAACAAGACTATAAGGGTTAAAAAGACAATTTGAGCTAATGGAGCAAGGAAAAGATGAAAGTATTCTTGATTATTTCTCAAGAATAGAGAAACTCGTCAACAAAAGAATAATGGTGATTAAATAAAAGAGAGAGATATCATGGAGAAGATTTTACATACATTATCCAGTCGCTTTGATTATATAGCAATAACGATTGAAGAGTGCAAAAACTTGAACATTATGACTCTTAATGATTTACAAGCTTCATTAGTGTCACGTGAGATGTGAATGAATGAAAAGTCACCAAGCACAATGGAACAAACTTTAAAAGCTTAAGTCAATTTAAAGAATGATGAAAAGATATCCAGATCAAAGCATAATCAAAGAGATTTTAATTTTAGAGGTAAGGAAGGTGAAAATTTCAAAACTACTTCCAGACAAGGAGCAAAAGAAGGTAAATCCCAACAAAGTGAATCCAATATTTAATGTTATAAATGTAAAAAGCATGACCACTATTAATCTAAGTGCAAGTCACACATTCAATGCCATAACTGTAAAAAATAAAATCATTATAATAGAGAATGTCGTGCTAAAAAAATCATATTACAAAGACAATTATGTTGGGGTAACTCAAAATGATGGTGCAAAAACTTTGTTGTTGGCTACTCTTAAAAATGGTGGAAGTAACAATTGTTAGTGGTTATTAGACTTAGGTTGCGGCAATCATCTAAGTGAAAATAAGGAAGTCTTCTCTAAGTTAGATTAATCTTTTTACTCTTCTGTGAAACTTGGCGACTGTTGTCCCAAACTAGCAACCAAGAGAGGGTTGAATTGGTTAATTTGAGTAGTGATGATAAATTAAAAATTTTGAGCAATAATAAGAAGATTGAGATGATGAAGGAGTAGAGTAGAGAAGAATGAACACAAGAGATTTATAGTCGTTCGGATTTACCTCAATCCTACATCCACTTCTTTAAGAACTTGTTAATGTTCCACTAATCTTGAGTTTTTACAAGCTCAACTCTAACTTGATGTTTTTCCAAGCTCACACCAAACTTCTACAATGTTTAAGTATCTTTCTCACAACCCTCATAAGAGTTTTTCTAAGGCTCACTCTAAAACCTAAGTGTTTCAAAGCTCACACTCAAACTTACAATAGTGTTTAATACTCACGCCCAACACTCAATGAATACAAGTATAGATTTTAATGCAAAAAAATAAAAAATATTTTTCTTAGCAATTACAATCATAATCTATTTCAAAAATGAAGTTTCTTGTGATATTTATAGCTTTCAAATCTTTAACTAGCCATTAGAGATAGGAGCCAACATGTTTGAATCTTGTCTCCCACTTTAATTATTATCTGAAGCAACTTCATTGTCAGACTGCACTTAGTCTGGTCGGGCTCATCAGTAGTCCGGCCAGGCTCAGCCTTTTTATGACAATAGTTATTCAACGGCTATTACACATAACATCCAAAATTTGAGTGGATAACCTTCTAGAACTTTATTGGATTTTTGGATCTAGCTCGGTCCTGGCATACTGCATCTTTTGGAGCATCAAAGACCGTGAGCTCTACTGGATGTTTGAAGATTTAGCTCCACCTTAGTACGGGCGGGCTATATCATAGTTTGGTTGGTCTATGTGAAGTATGCTAAAATTTTTGGAGTAGCATAAACTGTGATCTTCTCTGGATATATTGGATCTTTTACTTAAGTTTGGACTGATATGCTTGAGCTCATCTCTAGTTGCTCGGTCCAAGCTACAAGTGCTTGGTTGAGTCCTATTTTGAGCTCATTCCTGGTGACCTCAGCCTGAATTGCTTAGGCTCATCCTTGACGGCCAGGGTATGGTCCAAGCTATATATGTTCAGTTTTGTCCTTCTTGAGCTCATTTCTGACAACTGAAGCTTGGTTAAGGATATGGAAGCTCGGTCTATTTTAGCTCAGCTTGGTTGTTGGATGTCCAAGTACTCTTTCCAATATCCAAGTTTGTTTGGTCTTTAAGTGGTCGGTGCTTGGTTCTGAGCTTGTCTTATTCAGCTCGAGCTGGTTTCAGTTTTAAGCCAGTCTGGTCATGCCTTTCTTAGGTCTGAGCGGACTATATAAAAATTGCTTGTAATATTGTTCATGCAAAAACTATAACTTAATACAAACATTAGTCATATTCAATTTGATTGCCTAAGAACAAAATAGAGTAAATTAAGTCAAGGATTAGGCTAACAACCTCCCCCTTTGGACTTTTTCCAATTAAATTGAATTGATGTAAAAAAAATGCTTATTTAAATACTTAAATGCTCCCCCTTAGCTTGTTCTTTGGTCAAATGTTATCTTTTCCCCCATAAATTGTTATTTTAATTCAATTCAAGTATGCTCTCCCCCTTTGACAAAGACAAAAATAACTTTTATTGAAGAGAATGAAGCATATAAAGCTAACAAAATAAGGAGATCATAAAAAAATAAATAAAATAAATAACTAAAAAGAAAGAAGGTCAAAGTAGAGGAGAGTAAGGAGGGGTATCAAAGTCATTATCATCATTGTTATTTCTATTTCCATCTTCCTAATGTTTGTCTCCCTCTTATTCTTCTTTCATTCCTTGGTCTTTTCTAAGGGTAGCTTCTTCACCAAACCATGCATTGAGGGAATCTCATGGCACCTTGGATATCCCTAATATCCATATGAATATGAGAGAGTCTACTTGAGATGGTATCAATCTTAGTAGTTTGAGAAGAGATTTGTCCTTGAATCTCTTGAAGAATGGAGAGGATAGAGCTTTGGCCTCTAGGAATTTAAAGTCTAGGAAAGTCCACTTGAAAGGATTCTCAGCTTTCATCAACAATTTTAGGTCTTTTTCTTTGTTGAGCTCTAATACCTTGTGCTACAAAGGCATAATGATAAACTCCATCAACTTCAATTATGCATTATGAGTATTTCAAATATTGAATATTGATTGGGTTTATGGATGGATCAAGTGGATTGGAAAGAGTAGCTCTATTTGGAGGGGTAAGAGCACCTACATGTTTGGCAATTTGAGTAATACAGGAGGTAATCATGATAGTTCTGGATGATTTATTTCTAAGTATGAGAAATGAGTCAATCAAGAATTTTGTTGTTTGAATTTACTCTCCTTTAATTAGACAATAAAGAAAGACAAGGTCTTTATAAGAGACCTTTTCATTGCTTTCACTTCTAGCATTAATGGTGTAGGTGATGATTCTATATAAAATCTAAGAAGTGACAGTTCTAAGGTATTTAGCATTGGAAAGTTTATGGAGATCGACTTTAATGGAAATTTCTTTCCAAAAGATTAGAAGAATTTCATGTAAGATTTTGGGGTCAAAAGAATAAATTATGCCTTTGGTATTAAATCCCCAAATTGAAGCAAACTCTTCTAAAGTCATGTGGAATTGTTGATTGAAAAGTTTAAACTTTATACCATAGTATCCCAATGGTTCAACATATTTCTTTTTAACAATCAATGTAGCAAGAAATTCTTTAGTTAATGATTCCCATCCCAAACAATCTTATTCAAAAAAAAAAAAACAAAACAAAAGTTTCCCAGCCAAGATTAAAGAGGTAAGCTCTATTCTCATTTTCTATGGAAAGAGATTCTAAAGAGAAAAGAGAAGGAATCCTGTTTGGTTTGGTTTTCTTTTCCAAAATAAGAGTGTACCTTTTCTTCACTTCTTCATTTATATGCCTTGGTTTATGTGTTATTGTTCTTGTTTCTTCCATAGGAGTGGAGGATGTTGTTAAATCTTTCCTTTTTTTCTTTTTAGAGGCTTTCTTCTTAGAGTATTTAGGAGCCATTGATGATAAATTCTTGAAATAGAAAAGATGATGAGTAATTTGGTGAAGTTTAAGTGTTTGGATAGTTTAAAATGGTTAATTATTGTAAAATTTGATTTTTGAGGGTATATATAGGATTTTTGGCCAAAACTAGCCATTTATAGCTGTTGGGGGGTAGAAATGGTAAATTTGTAAAATTTCCAATGGCTAGTATTAAAAAAATGAGTCTTCCCGGTCAGACCTCGATTAGTATAGTCGGACTACATTATCCCGAGCTTGAACAATGAAGTCTGAGCAGACTAAAATGTCTTACAACAAAATGGTCAAACAATTTTGAAGAAGCTCGGTCAGACCTAGTCTCGATGTGTTTAGTTGAGCCAAAAAACTTTGTGGTGTGATTAGACCCGAGCTTAGTCCGAACGAAAAGGATAGGCAGTAAATGTATCGAGCTGAGGTTCGGGTGGACAAGTATCAACATTTTTTCAGATGAAAAATCTGCATTGATCTCAATTTATGGCTTTGTTGAATGATCAAAATAGATGTTTATGTAAAAAGTATGTGTTTATGAGCAAATTTAATTTCATCATATGAATACATATGCGTCAATTTAAAGTACTTCCATCTTTCATCCCTATATATTGTTTATAAAATTCATTCTTTCTTCATTCAAAGGTTTAGTAAAAATATCATTAAGTTGATTTTGAGTGTCAATGAACTCTAAGACAATATTTTAACTTTGAACATTATCTCTCAAAACATGATGCCTACTGTCTATATACTTTGACCTAGAATGTTGGATTAGATTTTTAAATAGATTGATGGAACTTGTATTATCACATTTAATGGGAATGGAATCAAATATTTTACCATAGTCCATCAATTGTTGCTTCATCCATAAAACTTGTGTACAATTAAAACATATTGTAACATATTTGGCTTCCCTGGTAGATAGAGCAACTGACATTTGTTTCTTGCTAAACCAAGAAACTAGGCAATTATCAAGAAAATGACATGCTCAGGTGGTGCTTTTCCTATCTAGTAGGCTACCGACAGCACCCGCATCCGAATATCCTAAAATGTCAAATGAATTATTTTTAGGATACCAAAGTGTTAAATGCATGTACCATTTAAATATTTTAAATTCCTCTTAGTGGCATTCAAATATAATTCTCTAGGGTATGATTGAAATCTAGCATATAGACAAACACTATATATTATATCGGGTCTAGTGATAGTAAGATAAAGAAGAGATCGATAATACCTCGATATTTCTTTTCATCTACTTTCTTACCAACTTCATCTTTGTTCAACTTCAAGGATGTGCTAATTGGAGTCTTTCTTGCTTTGCAACCATCTATTCCAAACTTCTTTAGAAGTTCTTTAGTGTACTTGGATTGGTTGATGAAGATCACATCCTTGCATTGCTTGATTTGTAATCCAAGGAAGAATTTGAGTTCATTCATCATACTCATTTCAAATTCTCTAGTCATACAAGAAGCAAATTCCTTACACAAAGAGTCATTAGTAGCACCAAATATAATGTCATCAACATAAATTTACACAATCAAAATGTTATGCATTTTCTTTTTAACAAAAAGTGTTGTGTCAACTTTGCCTTTTGAAAAGCCATTTTCTAGCAAGTAAGCACTAAGTCTATTATACCAAGCTCTTGGAGCTTGTTTCAATCCATATAGTGCCTTGGTTAATTTAAAAATATGATTTGGAAATTTATGGTCTTCAAAATCGGGGGATTGTTCAACATAAACTTCTTTATTTATAAACCCATTTAGAAATGCACTTTTGATATCTATTTGAAAGAGTTTAAAATTCATGTGACAAGCAAATGCAAGAAATATTCTAATTGTTTCTAATCTAGCAATGGGGGTAAATTTCTCATCATAGTCAATACCTTCCTCTTTGTTATAGCCTTTGGCTACCAATCTAGCCTTGTTTCTAGTAATAAGACCATTTTCATTAAGTTTTTTCCTATATACCCATTTACATCCTATAATTAGATGATCTTTAGGTTTAGAAACAAGTTTCCATACTTTATTTCCCTCAAATTGGTTAAGTTCATCTTGCATAGCAATCACCCAACATTCATCACTAAGAGTCTCATCAATAGTTCTTAGCTCAATTTGAGAAACAAAAGCAACATTAGCATTTAAGTATTTAAGTTTAGATCTAGTAGTTACTCCCTTTGACGTATCACCAAGGACAAGTTCTTTTGGATAATCCTTCTTGTAACACCCTTATACCCTATATACGTACAATATATATTTTCAGTATATATAAAATAAGCATATACATAACAAAAATGTCACAGACCGGTTTAATATAAATTTTCACATTTCTGATTTAAAATTTCAAATACTAAATATATAAAATTAAATAGTATATAAATATTCTTTACTTGTTATAGGAACCCAAAATAAATATTTTATATAAAAATCTCTCAAAAAATTTACCAGAGTTTTATCTGTAGTTTGGACATTCCAAAATTTATCAATTACACAACCTACAAAAGGAACACTTTTAATAAACAATAAACTATATCTTCACCTTAACCTCTAAATTTTTCCACAAATTTCTCAAAACATTTATATATATACATATATATATATATATAATTTAAAACACATTTAAACCCCTATTTCAAATAACTTAACCCAAACATTCTTTATAGTTTACAATACATAAAATCCAAAAACATGATATAATATGCATAATACCCAAAATATACAATAACATAAAATATATACATGGTGTTGATAGTGTTTTTGATCTTAATATCAACTCTACAAGCACAACCACAAGTCTAGACCCGACCTGGTCTAGAAGAACTCTTCGGCTCAGCCGAATCTACCCTGTCACCTGTGCGATGTAAACAATCACGCTAAGCTAAAAGCCTAGTAATACAAACTTGATAACAATAAAACTCAAATGTAATGAAAATGCACAATACATATGGATATCACATCATTTCATTTTCCCATATTTTTTAAATATTTCATAATCCATAATTCACATAAAAACAAATACAAGCATGGGCCCAAAGATAACTAATATGCTATTCAAATTTTAGAAATACTGTTTTAGTCTATAATGACACCGTTTGTCTAGCCCCGTAGGCAAAATATCAATGTAATAGTCCAACTAGGTCTGAGCTTACGACCCGGTCATTTCATCCAGCCCAGTTTTAAGGACTTATTTTTGAGGCTTACAACCCCGTCATTTCACCTCAAAAATTTTTTCACAATGACGTCCAGCGTCTAGCCCGTAGGCAAATCATAGGCATGCCGCCAAACACAGAACTCTGAAAATTGAATAACATACTAGACATACAATTTATTCATATTTCTTATTTATATCGATATCAATTCATTTCATTATGTTTTCACATATCTCATTACATTATATCACATTTTTGCATTTACAACACATTACCCAATTACTTTGGGTATTTCCACATAATTCACATATTAATCACATTTAATGTAATCTAGCCAATACCAATGGCTTTTTAACAATGCACTTAATGCATACACAACAAATGACATTATTCAAACACTTTGGGTCATTTTCACATAATACACATATTTCACATTTTACACAATTTAGCCATTATTAATGGCTTTTCACAATGCATTTAACACATATATAACATTACAAATGTCATAGTACATTATTCATACATAACCAATGTATCAAGTAGCTCAACACATTTTTCAACCAAAATGTGTTAAGCCCAAATGTCATGCAAACATAACCAATGTATTCAAAGTTTGTACTTATCTCAAATAGCAACCAAAAAAGCTTAAACCAACATCCAATCCTATCCTTCCAACTTGCCCTTCACCACTTGGATGAAGAAAATCAACCTCCCTTAATGCCTATGATAGTAAATAATCATTTAGTATCACATTTAATGGCATTTTCAATATTAAACCATAATGAAACCCCATCCAAGAAAAAATCCAAAATTTAAGGCTAACCTCACTTTAACTTTGGATTCTCATACTAGGCCATTCATTTTAATATATTAAGTTTATTTCTATTATAAGAAATATATTTTAATACATTTAAATCATTTATATTACAAAAATACACTCTTATACACAAAACCCTAAAATGACATAACCTTCCCCCATTGAAGATTTTCTATTCCAACACAATTCATTAATCATTTTAAGCTTATATTCATCACTTATATCACCAAACAACAAGATTAAACTAATAAAATTATACAATTCATCAACTTTGGAAAAATCATTTTCCAAAATCCTAAATCACACTTCCATTCTCAAACTCCAACCAAACTTAACCAAATCTACCATTTGACTTTAAAATCCTTGTTTATGCATCAAAACAACACATTTGGAATCAATTTGCACAATTAAAACACATGATTCCAAGAATTCAAATTTTTCATAACCCTAAATTCTCTCTCTTCACCCAACTCATCCCAAACTTAATTCTTTCTTCCATTTAACTTGAAAATAATTAATAATTAATCAAAATAGCTTCATTCATACCCAATTAAACAATTAAATCATGCTAATAGAAAATCTCAAAATCCACATATTCATACTTTCATAGAAAATCAAAAATTAAGAAAAGAAGCTTACTAACCTATTGAAAATCCACCAAAACTTCAATTAATTCTTGAAAATTCTTGTCAAAATGAGTATTTGGATGAAGAAAAATCACTCCCATGGCCAAAGAATTTCATTTTTTTTTTTACAAAGAAGAAGACTAATTTTAATTTTCTCTTTACTTTCATCCTTTAATTATAACCATATATATATATATTATAATAATTTAATAATTAATTATTTAATTAATTATTTAATAAATTAAAAGTCCAAAAATTTCTCATCCATTTAAAAATTATTTATTTTTGAAATAATTTAATAATTTTAAAATTTAATTACCAAAATACCTTTTTTACTTTGACTTTTGACTTTTCTTTTAAAAAGTGTTGACTTTTATATATTATGTATATTTTACATATATATTTCACTTTTTTTTATTTAAAATCCCTTCATTTTTCATTTAAAATTATTAATTTAATTTATCCAATTTAATTATAATATATTTTATCAAATTTCTAAAAATTAAAAATTTTCAAAAAAATTTGGGATATTATAATTCTCTCCCTCTAAATCAAATTTCGTTCTCGAAATTATCTATTCTCAAGTCTAGAACAATTGAGGAAACTAACTCTGCATTATCTGCTCACTCTCCCATGTCGCCTCCTCAGTAGCATGATTCCTTCAAAGGACTTTCACAAGTGGCACCATCTTATTTCTCAATTCTTAAACCTTTCGTACCAAAATCGCCACCGGTTCTTCCTCATAAGTCAGATTTGGACCCACCTCAATAGACTTTTCTGATAGGATATGAGATGGGTCAGACCTATATCTTTGAAGTATCAAGACATGAAAGACATTATGAATTCGATCCAACTCAAGTGGCAAAGCTAATCTATAAGCCACTAGACCAACTCTCTCCAACACCTCATATGGTCCTATGAAACGAGAACTCAACTTTTCTTTTCAACCGAACCTCAGATTCTTCTTCCATGGAGACACCTTCAGAAACACTTTATCTCCCACACTGAACTCTATGTCTCTTCCCTTCAAATCTGAATAGGATTTTTATCGATCTGAAGCTGCTTTCAAATGACCCCAAATCACCTACACTTTCACTTCTGTTTCCTTAATCAAATCGGGACCGGCTAATTTACCTTCTCCAACCTCATCCCAATACAAAAGTGTCCTGCATCTCCTGCCATACAAGGCCTCATAAGGAGCCATTCCAATACTGGACTAATAACTGTTGTTATAAGTAAACTCAATTAGTGGAAAAAATATGTTCCAATTCCCGGTAAAATCAATGATATAGCTCCTCAACATATCCTCTAGAATTTGTATCACTCTCTCTGACTGTCCATTTGTCTGAGGATGAAAAGCAGTACTAAAATACAACTGAGAATCCAAAGCATCATGCAAACTCTTCCAAAACCTTGAAGTAAACCAGGGATCTCGATCCGACACCAAAGAAACTGGGACTCCATGCAACCTCACTATCTCACTGATATACAACTCAGCCAACCTCTCAAAAGAATAATCTATCCTAACTGGAAGAAAATGAGTTGTCTTAATCATCCAATCAACTATCACTCAGATTGCATCATGCTTCTTCTGGGTCAAAGGCATCCAATCATAAAATCCATTGTCACTCGCTCCCATTTCCACTTGGGCACTAATAAAGGTTGGAGCAACCCTGAAGAAACCTGGTACTCAACCTTCACTCTCTGGCAAGTGAGACATCTAGATACAAACTCTGCTATGTCCCTCTTCATACCTGACCACCAATAATGTCGCTTCAAGTCCTGGTACATCTTGGTACTTCCAGGGTACATAGCATAAAATGACTGATGTGTTTCCTCTAATATCATCCTTTTCAATTCTACATCATCAGGAATACACAATCTATCTCTGTACCATAGACTGCCATCATCCCTCACATAAAGGTCTCGACTCTCCCCCTTCTAACAAACCAACACAATTTTCTGAATTGTCTCATCGCCAACTGAGCCTCCCTAATATGATCCAATAAGACTGGCCTCAACTGTAACTAAGTTATCAAAGCACCATCATCACAAGACTCAAATCTAGCATGCAAAACTCTCAGCTTAACAAGCAATAAAAGTGAATAAGTAGTCAAACCAAGACTTCTGACTCAAGGCATCAGCAACAACATTTGCCTTATCATGATGATAATCAATCAAACAGTCATAGTCTTTAATCAACTCTAACCATCGTCTCTGCCTAAGATTCAGCTCTCTTTGAACATCCAAAAATTTCAAAATCTTGTGATCCGTATAAATGAAACACTTTTCCCTATACAAGTAATGTCGCCAAATTTTCAAAGTAAAAACTATAGCTGCTAATTCCAAATCATGCGTCGGGTAATTCAGCTGATGTGGCTTCAACTATCGAGAGGCTTAAGCAATGACTCTACCCTCCTGTATCAGAACACAACCTAAACCACTATGTGAAGCAGCACTGTATATCACATATGGTTTATCTTCCACAGGCAGGGTAAGGAAAGGAGCCTGAGTCAACATCTCCCTCAGCTGCTGAAAACTCGTCTGACACCGATCTATCCACACAAATCTAACTCCTTTCTGAAGCAATCTAGTGAGTGTTGTAGCTATCATAGAAAAACCCTTCACAAATCGATGATAATAGCCTGTCAATCCCAGAAAACTTCTAACCTCTATTAGAGTCTCCGGTGGACTCCAATTCAAGATAACCTCAACCTTACTCGGATCAACTCTAATACCCTCTACTGAAACCACATGACCAAGAAAAACTACTTGATCGAGCTAGAAGTCACACTTTGATAGCTTAGCATACAACTATTTTTCTCTCAGAGTCTGTAATACAATCCGCTAATGCCTATCATAATCCTCCTCATTATGCGAATACACCAAAATATCATCAATGAAGATCACCACAAACTAATCTAAATATGGTATGATCACCTATTCATCATATCCATAAAAGTTGGTGGTACATTCGTCAATCCAAAAGGCATCACCAGAAACCTATAATGCCCATACCTAGTGCGAAAAGCTGTCTTGGGTACATCCACATCTCTGACTCTCAACTGATGGTACCCTGATCTCAGATCAATCTTAGAGAATATTGCTGCTCCCTTCATCTGATCAAAGAGATCATCTATCCGAGGTAATGGATACTTGTTCTTGATGGTCACCTTATTCAACTACCTATAATCAATATGCAATCTCAAGGTGTCATCCTTCTTCTTAACAAACAACACAGGCTGTCCCTATAGGAAAACACTAGGCCGGACGAACCCTTTTTCCAACAACTCTTACAACTGCACCTTCAACTCTCTCAACTCAGCAGGTGTCATCCGATAAGGAGTAATAGAGATGGAAGTGGTACAAGCAACAAATCGATACCAAACTTCACTTCTCTCTTAGAAGGTACCACTGGCAACTCATTAGGAAAAACATCTAAAAACTCGGCAACTGTGGGTATATTGTCAAGCTAGGACCCCACTACTCTGGTATCTACAACATGAGCAAGATAAGCCTCACATCTCTTCTGAATCATCCTCTTACCTGAAATAGCTAAAACAAACATGGATGAAAGATACCTCTGCTCACTAGATACCATCACATCCCTACCATCAGGTGTTCTCAAAGTAACACATTTCTTCTGACAATCTACCACAGCCCCATGCCTGGATAACCAATTCATGCCTAAAATCAGATCATACTCTCTAAAAGGCATCTCAATCAAGTCACCAAGAAATTTCTCATCCTGAACAACAACTAGGCTATCTCGGTGCACCCTGCTCACCACAATACTATGCTCTAAAGGATTTGTGACCAAAATATCAAATCATAGGACTCAGAATATAAATCACTCACAGGCAAGATGGATGCATTGATGTAAGAATGAGTCAACCCAGGGTCTAATAATATAAGAACTGAAGTACCAAATAAAGTAAAAGTACCAGTAATAACAACTGAAGCATCTGGCAGCCTCTGCATCACATAAACCTTCTGGTCTACTACCTCCGGCTGTAGAATCTCCTCTCTGACAAGTCTTAGATTGACCACCTCTACCAAAACCTTCTGCCACCATGACCCCCTCTGAGACTTGGTCGAAAAGCTACAGTATCTGCTTGTCTATCCTCTGGTGGCTTTGGACAATCTTTGATAAAATGGTCTGACGACCCAAATCTAAAACACACTCCCAAAGAACCTCTCCACTAGTAGACACCTCTGTGTGCTTTACCACAATGGACACAAGTAGGTGGAGTAGGCCTCTGAGCCACAGGAGTTGGAGCACTAGCCACTGAAACTGCAGATCTCTATCCCTATCTTTGCTGCTGTACTGACCTATCAAACTACCCTGGCTCCTACTGAACCTCTGAAAATATTCCTATCGGCCTCTCTTCACTGATGAAGATCATGCCTCACTGTGAGGTCTCCTAGCTCTGGTCTCCTCAACCCTGGCAGCTGCTGCAAGACTCTGTGCTCTCTCTACACTCCTGGCAGCTATAGGCCCTTAATTTGACCCAGTCAACTCCAATATTTTTTAAAACAGTCCAAAATAATTTTTGTAATATTTTAATTAAATAATATTTATTTTAATATTCATTACTTACAATATTTATTTTTAATAAAAATAAAAAAGTTAACAGTAAAAAAAGATAAATAAATAAATAAATAAAAATCAGCAACGAAAAATTTTAATCGGCAAATTGGCTGGCCCGCGCCCGCAGCTCGCAGGAAATTCTCACAGATTCTCATAGCTGGCCCGCCTCTAGCCCTCAGCAATTTTTGCCAATGCAATTTTTTTCAAAATCCAATTCTATTTGGTTTTTATTTCTTTTCCTAAATGGTTTTTATTTTCCGAGACAATTAGAAGTACGTTTTTTATTTTTCCTATAAATACCACATTAAAACACAGAAAAAGAGGGAGGAAATTCTAGAACTGAAATTTTTAATCGGACTTGGGACTCTTGAATTCTTGTGGCCAAAAGAGAACCTTGAAGAAGCAAAAGGTAGTGAGGAAGCAACACCAATCCATCAAAGGCAGCCTACACTGTCTTTATTATTGTTCAACCAAAATTCAAAGATTATGGTGGAACCAGCAACGAAGGTTTGAATCTTTATTTCTTTGCTTATTCACAGTAAATTCATTATACAATTTGATAAATTGTTCAAGCATGCATATTTTTGTTACTTGATCAATGGTTATGCTTATTATCCAAACTTTATTTTAAAAACCCTAGAAAAAGTTTTTCCAAAACCTTAATGCCTTAATGCCTGTATCACATATTTTTGAAATCACAAACCCTAATTACACTTTTCTAAAAACTATAATAATCCGTTTTCTTAAAAACCCTAATCAAATCAATTTTCTAAAATCTTCACAGTAGCCTCCTCTTTCAAAATTGAATATGATAGTGATAGTTTTCATAGAAATGCTAATTCTAATTTAAATTAAACCCTAACTTATTTAGTTAAAACCTTAATCAATTATTATTTATTATCATCACAGTAGCTTATTCCATTAAATCACTATAGTTTTAAATTATTCAAATAATATTTTAAATGTCTAGTAGTTATATTACATATAAGTATTTATCAAAAATCCATATTAAAATAGTCTTACAGTTTTATAATAATCATGTTTTGACAAAAACCCTAAATCCTTTTTCCCGAACCCTAATTCTTTAAAACACTAATTCTAAATGCCAAAATCTTAATTCATCAAAACTAAAATTTAGAAATCATAAAAATAACATCTAGTACCCCCAGTAGCCTAAAGCCATAAATAAAATTAAAAACTCTAAAACTTTAAATCCCAGAACCCTAATTTCTTAAATTTTAAATTTTAAATCTTAATTTTGTTTATTTAATGGATTGAATTCTACTTTTATTTATTTAATTATGTGATTTGTTATATGTTAATGATGAATGGTTTATTTTATTTTATGAATGGTTTACTTTTATTTATAATTAGATAATCGAATATTCTTTTATTTGCCTTAGTTTTAAAATTCTAAGAGGTATGTTTCCACTTTGTGGGTACCTCATTAGTTAAATATTATGTAATTTAAATTATTTTAAAATTTTTGGACCAATGTAAAGGACACATTTCCACCTTTCGGTGAGTATCCCATTTAGTTTTAGACAGGGGCGATGTAAGGACATGTTTCCATCCTCGGATGGGTGTCCATTTATTTATTTTGTTTGGACATTGCTTTGATTTTAATATAATGATGCTTTATTTTAATTATTAAATGTAACATGGATAATATTGTTATACTTAAGAATTTTATAATATTAAGACCTACAAAGGAGGCCGGTTTCAATAAACCGGGCATTGTGGGGGTGCTGGGCCATTCTCACCTTCCCCACACGTACCTAACTTTCCAAACCCATTAGGAGGTTGGAGATTCCTTAGGAATCGAGTCATCCACCCCTTTCTTTTTCCCGGCCCGTCCAGGTGGTGACTCCATTTTCTCTTGGCTTAAGCCCGTGTTCTCTAAGGCCCCAATCATAAACAGTGCCGAAGTCGCAAGAACCATTCCACTGGGAGTGGGGGCAAAAATTTCCGCTCACAGCAGTCACTCCATTGGGGATAAGAGAAGTTGATTCTGTTAGTCTTTATATTATTCTATTCTTTCTTATCATGATATTATCCATTGCATCATATTAGTTTGCATCGTGTGCATGAGTTAAGATGCCCGTGTTACTCGTGTTGTGTTATGTAAGGGATACCATACTTTCACTCAAGGTATGGAGATCGAGCATGGCATAACCACTCATAGCCTTGTACCTTTTGGTATATATTTGCTATAGGAACCTAAGCCTTCTAACCCAAAGACTAAAGCTCATGTAATTGGCCTAGTTACTTTCCTTAGATTTTACCCCAAATGCTTGTTGTTTGACTATAGTTAATTTATCTTGGCTTAAATCATGACTTATTTGGTTTATTCTTTTTCTAATATGACCTAAGTACATTATAAGCTCAAAATAAATTTTTTTCTTTAAAGTCCAAAAGACCAAAGCAATTTTTAAAATTTTTTAAAATGGTCTTTGGATATAAAATTTTTCCATAAACAAATTCTTTTCTCATGACTCAAATACAAATCCCAAAATCCATTTTTTCTAAAATCTTTTTACAATGGGCTTAGAAACAAAATTATTTTTATCCAACCTTTTCTTACAAAGAGCTTGCAAATTATTTAGGCCAATTACGAAATACCAAAAAGCAATTGTGAGCCTAATTTATATTAAGAGTTATTAATCATGGGCTTATTTTTGGCATGAATCATTAGTTACTTTTTTAAGTGAGAAATCTATTTATAATAAACCTCTTAATTTAGTTTTAATCCAATATAGCATAAAAGCTACTTTAGTTGGTTGAATGGATTAAAACCTAATTAATGAGAATTATCATGAACTGAATTTTCATTTTTAAAAATATAACTATTGGTTGAACTGTCCGAGAGAATTTTTCAAAAATAAGATACCCCATGTTGGTATTTTGTTCACCATATTACCTAGGAAAAGAGACTCACCATTCGTATGCGGATGTTATAAGCTTAGAAGGAACGTCCTATTTATCTTTGTTTGTTTATTGTTTGTGCATACATGCATACATTTTCATCTCATATCATTAATCCTCTCTGGCTCACAACCCTGGATTACAATAGTTCAAAAGCTTACGACAATCTGACCTACGCCGGAGACGAAGAATCTAGCAACGACTCAATCACTTTTTCACCAAAATCAATGGAGCCTAAACAAATTAAAAGAATGGTAGATGATGCCCTCAATGCTAAAATGAAAGAATTAAAGGAGACCCTAGCTGAGATCATGAAGAATCAAATGAATACAATATTTGGAAACAATGCCGAAGCATTCGCAAGCACCAAGAAAGATAAGGGGAAAGCTAAAGTTGGTGAAGTGGCTTTTGATGATGATAAGGTGATCATTGATGATGATGACGATTGGGCTCAATACTTCCAAGATTCTCAAGATAAAAAGAAGGAGCCAAAGGTTGTTGAAAAGATAATTATTGAAAAGACCGAGATATCTGATGTTGAGAAGATGATTGCTGACCTAGAAAAGAAGTTTGAAAAGAAGATAAAAATTGAAGAGATGTTTGAGATTGACAAACTATTTGAACAAGATGAGGAGGTCCCTTATAAGTTCAAGATGCCTTCTTTCGCTAGGTACAATTGTACTGGAAACCCTCATCTCCATGTGAAGCAGTACATTACTGCTATGTAGTCTATCCGAGCTACTAAAGCTCAAACTCTGAGGTATTTCATGCTCTCATTGGACCCTGTTATCAAAAATTAGTTCAACACCTTAGAGGAAAGTACTCAAAAAGATTAGGACATATTGTACAAGGCTTTCATTCAGCAATATGGGTACAATGTCAAGCTAGAAGTAACCTTAATAGAAATTGAGTTCATTACACAAAGGCCAAATGTGAATTTTGTGGACTATGTGAAAAGGTGAAGGAATAAGGCTTCATTGCTCAAAAAGAGGCCTAATGAATCTGATCAAATAAGGATGATTGTGAGAGAGGTGTTGCCTAGTCTTCATGAAAGGATGTCTTATACACTCATCCGGGATTTTAAAGATCTTCTCCAAGCTAGTCTACAAATTGAAGAGTGGAAAAGGGAGAAGAACCATTTTTCTGCAAAATGAAATTATCAGCCTAACAATTAAAGTACACAAAAGGAAGCTGATGTCAATACATGTATCCCTTATAGACCCCATTTCAAGCCTATCAAAGATCTATTGATCTCTCTTGGTAGGTAGAGTCTATTAGTGGAGATAGTTTGGATAAGCATGCATATGAGATAGACAATATTGAAATTCAAATGAGACCTATGACCAAGTATTGTATGTGTGCCTATCTGAAGTACAACAGTTCTTGCTTAAATAGAAATGATTCTCGAGTTTAGTACGGTAACTAGGGTTGTCATGTTATAGATATATTAATTCTAAAAATAGAGTCCTTTAATACAAATGACATTGATTTGACAAAGTCAACATTTGATTTTTAAAAAAAAAATTCTTATTATAAACCTTTAAGTTAAGGGAAATATGTTGAACTATCGAACCTCGAAGGACTCATTGGGCAAAGGAAATGATTAATGGCAAGGTCATACTGAATCATAATTTGAAATAGATGTATCTCTGCTACTTAGGACCTCCGTTATTCATGTTTTCAATATCTTTAAGATAAAAGCCATAAATGTGAAGCATCCTGTCATTCCAAAGCAAGACCTGAATGGGCATCTGGAAGGAACCAATAAGAATATTTCAGCTGATAACCTCAGTCTATGAGTCAATGGAACTACTGTAAGTATTATTCATGCATATTATGCATACATGAGCATATCACACTCCATTTTTCTTTGTAAAAAATAAACAGTAATATTCTATGAAGCAATCATAAAATGGTTATGGAATCAGGGGGCATGGAAAGCCCATTGCGTGAGGAAGCTCCAAAAATTTTGCAAAAGAAAGAAGAAATGCATGCTTGATTCGATGAGCTAGACAATATACAAACATCAACCAAAGCTGCATAGAAAAAATCATAGGGGCAAGGAGAAGATATGAAGGCTAGCAAAAAAAAAGGGGCTAAATTTTTTGCAAAAGTGCAAAGGAAGAACAAAAAAAGAATGGAAAAAGAAGAAAATTAGAACTCTCAAAAGAATGAAGATGCAAGAAATAAAAGATCAGTCCAGCTAAAAGAGTTGAAGCCAGGGTAAAGACCCGATCTCCAATGGATAAAGATCCATAATTCAAGGGTAAAGATCCAATTTTCAAGGGATAAAGATTCATGTTTCAAGGGTGAAGACCCAATTTCCAGGGATGAAGATTCAACTTAAAGGATGAACATCTACTTTCAAGGGTGAAGACCCGATTTCCAAGGATGAAGATCCAGCTTAAAGGATGAAGATCCACTTTCAAGGGTGAAGACCGATTTCCAAGGATGAAGATCCACTTTAAAGAGTGAAGACCCAATTCCAAGGATGAAGATCCAGCTTAAAGGATGAATATCCACTTTCAAGGGTGAAGACCCGATTTCCAAGGATAAAATCCATTTTCAAAGGTGAAGACCTGATTCCAAGGATGAAGATCCAATTTCAAAGTGTGAAGACCCGAAGTCCAAAGGATGAAGATCCATTTTCAAGGGTGAAGACCCGATGCGAAGGATGAAGATTAAGCTTAAAGGATAAAGATCCAATTTTAAGGGTGAATACCCAACGTCCAAAGGATGAAGATCCGTTTTCAAGGGTGAAGACCCAATCTCCAAGGATGAAGATCCATTTACAAGGGTGAAGACCCAATCTCCAAGGATGAAGATCCGTTTTCAAAGGTGAAGATCTGATGCCAAGGATGAAGATCCATTTTGGTGGGTAAAGACCAATAATCCATTAAAGAATGGAATAACAAATTAAGTCCAGAACTTAGCTCGGGTCCAGAACCCAAATTAAGTCCAGAACTTACCTCGGGTCCAAAACCCAAATTAAATCTAGAATTTACCTTGGGTCCAGAACCCAAATTAAGTTCAGAACTTACCTAGGGTCCAGAACCCAAATTATTTTTTAAGTCCAAAACTTATTTTGGGTCCAAAACTCAAATTAAGTCCAGAACTTACCTCGGGTCTAGGACCTAAATTATTTTTAAGTCCAGAACTTACCTAGGGTCAAGAACCCAAATTATTTTTTTAAGTCCAGAACTTACCTCGGATCCAGAACTCAAATTAAGTCCAAAACTTACCTCGGGTCCAGAATCCAAATTATTTTTAACTACAAAACTTACCTAGGGTCCAGAACCCAAATTATTTTTTAAGTCTAGAACTTACTTCTGATCCAAAACCCAAATTAAGTCCAAAACTTACATCGGGTCTAGAACCCAAATTATTTTTAAGTCTAGAACTTACCTAGGGTCCAGAACCCAAATTATTTTTTAAGTCCAGAACTTACCTCCGGTACAGAATCTAAATTAAGTTCAGAACTTACCTAGGGTCCAGAATCTAAATTATTTTTAAGTCCAGAACTTACCTCGGGTCTAGAACCCAAATTAAGTCCAGAACTTACCTCAGATCCAGAACCTAAATTAAGTCCAAAACTTACCTTAGGTCCAGAACTTAAATTATTTTTTAGTCTAGAGCTCAAACCAATCTTGGGTGTGGAGTCCAGTATGGCTCTAAATCCAGTAAAAAATCACATTGTTTTTCGCTCTCTTTTGCTACAGTCTCATATCGCTCAAGCAGGGGGCAAACTGTAGACCCTTAATTTTGACCCAGTCCAGTCCAATATTTTTAAAACAATCCAAAATAATTTTTGTGGTATTTTAATTAAATAATCTTTATTTTAATATTCATTACTTATAATATTTATTTTTAATAAAAATAAAAAGGTAAGTAAAAAAAGATAAATAAAAATCGACAACGAAAAATTTTCGTCGCCAAAGATGAATTGGCTTGGGACAATTCGCTGCAGGATGCCAATTTGCGAATTGGCTGGCTCGTGCCCGCAGCTCGCACGCAATTCTCGCAAATTCTCATAGCTGGCCCATCCGTAGCCCGCAGCAATTTTTGTCAATGCAGTTTTTTTCGAAACCCAATTCTATTTGGTTTTTATTTCTTTTCCTAAATGGCTTTTATTTTCTGAGACAATTAGAAGTATGTTTTTTATTTTTCCTATAAATACCACATTAAAATACAGAAAAAGGGGGAGGAAATTCTGGAACTAAAATTTTTAACCGGACTTGGGACTCTTGAATTCTTGCGGCAAAAAAAAAACCTTGAAGAAGCAAGAGGTAGTGAGGAAGCAACACCAATCCATCAAAGGCAGCCTACACTGTCTTTATTATTGTTCAACCAGAATTCAAAGATTGTGGTGGAACCAAAAACGAATGTTTGAATCTTTATTTCTCTGCTTATATTCACAGTAACTTCATTATACAATTTGATAAATTGTTCAAGCATGCATATTTTTGTTACTTGATCAATGGTTATGCTTATTATCCAAACTTTATTTTAAAACCCTAGAAAGAGTTTTTCCAAAATCCTAATGCCTTAATGCCCGTAACATATATTTTTGAAATCACAAACCCTAATTACACTTTTCTAAAAACTATAATAATTTGTTTTCTTAAAAACCCTAATCAAATTAATTTTTCAAAATCTTCACAGTAGCCTCCTCTTTCAAAATTGAATATGATAGTGATAGTTTTCTTAGAAACCCTAATTCTAATTTAAATTAAACCCTAACTTATTTAGTTAAAATCTTAATAAATTATTATTATTATTATCATCACAGTAGCTTATTCCATTAAATCACTATAGTACTAGATTATTCAAATAATGTTTTAAATGTTCAGTAGTTATATTACATATAAGTATTTATCAAAAATCCATGTTAAAATATTCTTAGAGTTTTATAATAATCATGTTTTGACAAAAACCCTAAATCCTTTTTCTCGAACTCTAATTCTTTAAAACACTAATTCTAAATGCCAGAACCTTAATTCTTCAAAACTAAAATTTAGAAATCATAAAAATAACATCTAGTACCCCCAGTAGCCTAAAGCCATAAATAAAACCAAAAACTCAAAAACTTTAAATCCCAGAACCCTAATTTCTTAAATCCTAAATCTTAAACCTTAACTTTGTCTATTTAATAGATTGAATTCTAATTTTATTTATTTATTTGATTATGTGATTTGTTATATGTTAATGATAAATGGTTTATTTTATTTTATGAATGGTTTGCTTTTATTTATAATTAGATAATCGAATATTCTTTTATTTGCCTTAGTTCTAAAATTGTAAGAGGTATGTTTCCACTTTGTGGGTACCTCATTAGTTAAATATTATGTAATTTAAATTATTTTAAAGTTTTTGCACAATGTAAAGGACACATTTCCACCTTTCGGTGGGTGTCCCATTTAGTTTTAGACATGGGCGATGTAAGAACATATTTCTATCCTCAGATGGGTGTCCATTTATTTATTTTGTTTGGACATTGCTTTGATTTTAATATAATGATGCTTTATTTTAATTGTTGCATGTAATATGGATAATATTGTTATACTTAAGAATTTTATAATATTAAGATCTACAAATGAGGCCGGTTCCAATGAATTGGGCATTGTGGGGGTTCTGGGCCGTTTCTCACATTCCCTACACGTACCTAAATTTTCAAACCCATTAGGAGATTGGCGATTCCTTAGGAATCTAGTCATCCACCCCTTTCTTTTTCCTAGCCCATCCGGGCGCCGACTCCATTATCTCCGGGCTTAGGCCCGTGTTCTCTAAGGCCCCAAGCCTAAACAATACCGAAGTCGCAAGAACCATTCCACCAGAAGTGTCGGAGAAAATCCCCTCTCACAGCAGTTGCAACCAACTGAGAAAAATCTTGATACCGAGAGCCTGCTATGATACACATGATAGAGGGTCTTATTCCCTCCTCAAATCTCCTGCACATGTCAATCTCATCAGAAATGATCCCACCAGCATAATGACTTAATCAGATAAACTCGATCTCATACTCTATCACTGTCCTGGTATCCTATCTCAAACTCAGAAATTCTATCTTCTTTGCATCCTTATACTCCCTCGGAGTATACTTCTGCTCAAATTCCATCAGGAAATAAGTCAGGACTGGTGGATCATCCAAAGCATGTGGAACCGTCTTCCACCAATGATATGCATCCCTCTGCAGAAGAGATCTGGCATAATCAAACTTCTCTTCCGGACTAGCCTATAACTAAATGAGCACTCTCTGAACCCTATCTAGCCACTGCTCTACTACAGTAGGGTTTGTAGTACCAATGAAGTCCTCAGCTCTGAACTTTCTCAGCTTATCATACTTCCTCACCGGCAACTGCGGCAGCAGCTGCTAAACTAGAGCCTGCCTCAACAACTCTACCATATGTCATACCTAGCCAGGTGGAATCTCATCAACTACTGGTCTCATAGGCACAGAAACAGATGCCTCACCAATAGACACAACTCTAGCTCCATCTCTACCCTCATCAGGAGCCATACTCTCTGCACTACCCTCTGCAGACTGATGCATCCGAGACGCCATAACTATCTATATCTGCAAATACAACAGAAATTACTATATCAAAGATCAAAAAATATTAGTGCCAATGCATGTATTACAATTGAAAACTATTTTCAAATCTCCTATTTTCTCTCTCTATCAACCCACCTAGGTTGAGAACCTCAAACCTAGGCTCTGATACCAAAATAAATGTAACACCCTTATACCCTATATACATATAATATATATTTTTAGCATATGTAAAATACGCATATACGGTACAAAAATGTCACAGATCAGTTTAATAAAAATTTTCACATTTCTGATTTAAAATTTCAAATACTAAATATATAAAATTAAATAGTATATAAATATTCTTTACTTGTTATAGGAACCTAATATAAATATTTTATATGAAAATCTCCGGAAAAAAATTAGCCAGAGTTTTGTCTGTAATTTGGACATCCCAAAATTTATCAATTACACAACCTGCAAAAAAAGACTTCCAATAAACAATAAACCATATTTTCACCTTAACTTCTAAATTTTTCTAACAATTTTCTCAAAATATTTATATATATAGATATATATATAATTTAAAACACATTTCAAATAACTTAACCCAAACATTCTTTACAATACATAAAATCCAAAAACATGATATAATATGCATAATACCCAAAATATACAATAACATAAAATGTATACATGTTGTTGATAGTGTTTCTAATCTTGATATTAACTCTGCAAGCATAACCATAAGTCTAGACCTGACTTAGTCTAGAAGAACTCTCCGGCTCAGCCGAATCTACCCTGTCACCTGCGCGATGTAAACAATCACGCTAAGCCAAAAGACTAGTAATACAAACTTGATAACAATAAAACTCAAATGCAATGCCAATGCACAATGCATATGGATATCACATCATTCCATTTTCTCATATTTATTAAATATTTCACAATCCACAATTCACATAAAAACAAACACAAACATGGGCCCAAAGATAACTAATATGCTATTCAAATTTCAGAATTACTGTTTTGGTCTATAATGACACTATGTGTCTAGCTCTGTAGGCAAAATACCAATGTAATAGTCCAACTAGGTATGAACTTACAACCCGGTCATTTCACCCAGCCCAGCTTTAAGGACTTATTTTTGAGGCTTACGACCCGGTCATTTCACCTCAAAAATATTTTTACAGTGATGCCCAACATCTAACCCGTAGGCAAATCATAGGCATGCCGCCAAACACAGAACTCTGAAAATTGAATAATATACTAGGCACACAATTTATTCATATTTCTCATTCATATCGATATCAATTAATTTCATTATGTTTCCACATATCTCATTACATTATACCACATTTTTGCATTTACAAAACATTCCAATTACTTTGGGTATTTTCACATAATTCACATATTAATCACATTTAATGTAATTTAGCCAATACCAATGGCTTTTTAACTATGCACTTAATGCATACACAACAAATGACATTACTCAAACACTTTGGGTCATTTTTACATAATACACATATTTCATATTTTATACAATTTAGCCATTATCAATGGCTTTTCACAACGCATTTAACACATATAGGACATTACAAATCTCATAGCATATTATTCATACATAACCAATGTATCAAGTAGGTTAACACATTTTCCAACCAAAATGTGTTAAGCCCAAATGTCATGCAAACATAACCAATGTATTCAAAGTTTGTACTTATCTCAAATAGCAACCAAAACAAGCTTAAACCAACCTCTAATCTTATCCTTCCAACTCGCCCGTCACCACTTGGATGAAGCAAATCAACCTTCCTCAATGCCTAAACCAAATGTGATAGGAAATAATCATTTAGTATCACATTTAATGGCATTTCCAATATTAAACCATAGTTAAACCCCATCCAAGCAAAAATCTAAAATTTAAGGCTAACCTCACTTTAATTTTGGATTCTCATACTAGGGCATTTATTTTAATATATTAAGTTTATTTATATTATTAGAAATATATTTTAATACATTTAAATCATTTACATTACAAAAACACACTCTTATACACAAAATCCTAAAATGACATAACTTCCCCCATTGAAGGTTTTCTATTCCAACACAATCCGTTAATCATTTTAAGCTTATATTCATCACTTATATCCCTAAACAACAAGATTAAACCAATAAAATTATACAATTCAACAACTTTAGAAAAATCATTTTTCAAAACCCTAAATCACACTTCCGTTCTCAAACTCCAACCAAACTTAACCAAATCTATCATTTAACTTTAAAATCCTTGTTTATGAATCAAAACAACACATTTGGAATCAATTTGCACAATTAAAACACATGATTCCAAGAATTTAAATTTTTCATAACCCTAAATTCTCTCTCTTCACCCAACTCATCCCAAACTTAATTCTTTCTTCCATTTAACTTGAAAATCATTAATAATTAATCAAAATAGCTTCATTCATACCCAATTAAATAATTAAATCATGCTAATAGAAAATTCCAAAATCTAAACATTCATACTTTCATAGAAAATCAAAAATTAAGAAAAGAAGCTTACTAACCTATTGGAAATCCACAAAAACTTCAATTAATTCTTGAAAATTTTTGTCAAAATGAGTATTTGGATGAAGAAAAATCACTCCCATGGCTATGGAATTTTGTTTTTTTTTTTGAAGAAGAAGAAGAAGACTAATTTTAATTTTCTCTTTCCTTTCATCCTTTAATTATAACCATATATATATATATATATATTTATAATAATTTATTATTTATTTATTTAATAAATTAAAAGTCTAAAAATCCCTCTTCCATTAAAAAATTATTTATTTTTGAATTAATTTAATAATTTTATATTTTAAGATTTAATGATCAAAATACCCTTTTTACTTTGACTTTTGACTTTTTTTAAAAAAGTGTTGACTTTTATATGTTATGTATATTTTACATATATATATCACATATATATTCCACTTTTTCATTTAAAATTCCTTCATTTTTATTTAAAACTATTAATTTAATTTATCCAATTTAATTATAATATATTTTATCAAATTTTTAAAAATTAAAATTTTTTTAAAAAATTTGGGATATTATACTTCTTGTACTGCTAATCTTTGGGTAGTTCTTGGTACTCTTCTTCTTGTTCTATTCTTGTCTTAATTTCATTATAATTATCCTTTGGAGCATTGTTTGTTTCTTGTTCTTCAAATGTACCTATAAAATTATCAAGAGTGCTACCTTTCCTTTGATCAAGTTTAGAGGATTCATAAAAAATAACATGCATTAATTCTTTAACTATTAGTATTTTCTTATTAAATACTCAATATGTTTTTCTAGAAGATGAATATCCTAAAAATATGTCTTCATCCTATTTGGATGAGAATTTTCCAAGATTATACTTAGTATTCAATATAAAGCATTTGCATCCAAATGCTGTAAGGTATGGAATTTTGGGTTTTCTTCCTTTTGTAAACATGATTTGAAATATAACATGCGATATTATGAGCTTTTGCCCAAAAGTAAGAGGTAAATCATACTCATTGAGTATTGGTCTTGCCATTTCTACTAATGTTATATTTTTCTTTCAACCACTTCATTTTGTTGTAGTGTCCTAGGAATTGAAAAATTATGTGAAATATCAAGATCATTACAAAAATTTTTAAAATTTTCATTTTTAAATTCTTTGTCATGGTCACTTTTAATAGATGTGATAACATAGCCTTTTTTATTTTGAACTCTTTTTGCAAAAATTTTAAAATGGTTGAATGATTCATTCTTTCAAGCTAAGAAATTAACCCATGTAAACCTTGAGTAATCATCAACAAACACAAATGCATACAATTTGCTTCCTAGACTATCAACTCTATTTGGTTCAAAACAAATCTAAATGAATTAGTTCTAGGGGTTTAGATGTACTTACAGCATTTTTTGTTTTAAATGAACTTTTATGTTGTTTACCATATTGACAAGGTTCATAAATTTTATCTTTATTGAATTTTATTTTATGGAGGCCATTAACAAGTTCTTCTTTACTAATGCATTGCTAATGATCCATATTAGCATGTCCTAGTCTTCTATGCCAAATCCAAGCATCATTACTAATGGTAATCAAATATTCAAATGCATTATTAGAATATAAGTTAATTTTATAAGTATTGCCAATTCTAACTCCTTTAAATGCAAGTTCACCATTGAAAAAAGTAACTTTACATCCTTTAGAGTCAAAATTTACATTATATCCTTTATCACACAATTGACTCACACCAAGAAAATTATGTTTTAAACCATGAACAAGCCATACATTATCAATCATATTTGTCCCAAGCATGCCAATGGATCCTATGCCTATGATTTTACCTTGAGCATTATTCCAAAAAGTCACATTACCTCTTTGCTTGTAGGTGAGAGTTGTAAAAAGTTTTGCATTACCCATCATGTGCCTTGAGCATCTATTATCCACAAGCCAAACACTTTCATTGATAGTAGACTTTAGGAATACCTATAAAATAAAAAGGTTTATCTTTTTTTAGGTACCCAAATGAACTTGGGTCCTTGGAGGTTAGTGGTAGAAAGATCCTCTAATTTGAGATGAGCCTTCCTAATATAGTAAAATGTGCTCTTATACACAAATTTCATACAATAAGTGCATTGATATAAGGTTTTATATTATGCATTCTCTTATTGAAATTTAATGAATTATGTACACAATTGTAAGTGTGTGTTAAGTGAAATTATATTTTTTGCATTTTTGTGTTTATATGCATACCTTGTATACATGTATGCATAATTTGCTCTTTGAATATTGGTTTTAGAACTTAGTGAGCCTTGATTAGTCTTTTTGTGACTATTAGACTTAGTGTGTGCATTTGTTTTCTTTACAACTTCAACACTAGAGGTTTGAGTTATAGAAGCTTTAACAAATGTTGGTGCATTAGATATAGTGATAGATGAGCCACTGAACCCTAAACCATGTTTCAAAGAGGGTGACCTTTGATTACTAATCATAGTATCTAAGGCTTCTTTTTCTTTATGAAATTTAGATATAGAGTTTTTTAGTTCACATATCTCTCCTTTCAAAATTTTCAAAATTTCATTTTCTATACAAATTTTCTCTAGGCTAGGTGAATTCTTTAAGATCTCATTCATAGATTTCAATAATTTTTCATTTGAATTTTTTAATTATAAAGTAGAATTTTTCAAAGAAACAAAATTTTTTTCTAACTTAGAGCATTTGTTTTCATTTTAGAGAAATATTTTTCTACTCTAAGATTCATATGCTCAATCAAATCATTATCATCTAAGCATTATCATCATTTTCATCATATGCAATCACGTTCAAGGATTAAGTATCTACCTCATTGGTGTGATCATTATCCCTAATAGCTATGAGACATAGATTAGCAATTCCTTACTGTTCATCCTCTTCTTCTTCACTTGAGGAATTATCATCCCATGTGGCTTTTAGTGATTTCCTCTTTTTCTTATCCCACTTCTTCTTGCTCTTTAATTTAAAGCATTCCAATTTGATGTGACACATTTTACCACATTCATAGCATTTTATTTCATTATTTTTCTCTTTATATTTGAAGGTGGATTTAGAAAATTGTACCTTTGTTGGCTTAAAGTCTTCTCTTTTTCTTCCAATCACTTATTCTTTTGGATAGCATAGACATTTCTTCATCATCATCATTCTCTCCATCACTTGAGCTCTCAACTTCTTTTATGGCTTTAAGAGCGATTGCTTTCCTCTTGTCTTTCTCACCTTGGTCTTCTTCCTTTTCAGTGTGTAATTCGAAGGTGAGTAGTTTTCCCACAAGCTCGTCGGTTCTCAAGGAGCTAAGGTCATGAGCTTCTTCACTTGAAGAAACTTTAGACTCAAAACTCCTCTTTGCTCTAAGTGCTCTCAAAATTTTGCTATTAACATCACCTTGATCATAAACCATGCCATATTTCTTTAGATCATTGACAATGGCAAGCAAACGATTTGTCATGTTGGTAACATTCTCATTAGGCTTCTTTTTGAATAGCTCATACTCATGTATAAGCATTTGAGTCTCGGTGAATCTTACTTGGGTAGTACCCTCATGATAGTTCTTAAGAGTTTTTCAAATATTATGAGCATAAGTAAGATGTTGGACTCTTCCACCTTCTTCACTTGATATAGAATTCATTAAGATGGAGGCTACCCTATTATTCTTGTAATGAGTTCTTAGTTTGTCAATTGACCATTGAGCTATTGGAAGAGGAAATTGAACACCATCAGCTTCAAGAGTAGGAGGTTTCCACTCATTTTGTACATGCTCGCAAAGTTCAATACCTTCACTATCAAGGAACAAATACATCTTATGTTTCTAATAAGAGTAATCGATTCCATCGAAGTAAGGTCTAAGATAAGAGTTTAGATTTCCATGAGAAGAAGCTATAGAGTTGGAAGTAGAAGTTGATGCAGAGGTGTTTGTTAGGGGAATGGCTTCCATTTTGAATTAAATTTTATAATTAAGTTTTTTGAAATTTAGAAGGCTCTGATACCAATTGTTGTCCCAAACTAGTAACCAAGAGGGGATGAGTTGGTTGATTTGAGTAGTGATGATCAATTAAAAATTTTGAGCAATAATAAGAAGATTGAGATGATGAAGGAGTAGAGTAGAGAAGAATGAACACAAGAGATTTATGGTGGTTTACATTTACCTCAATCTTACATCCACTTCCTTAACAACTTGTTAAGGTTCCACTAATCTTGAGTTTTTACAAGCTCAACTCTAACTTGGTGTTTTTACAAGCTCACACCAAACTTCTACAAGGTTTGAGTATCTTTCTCACAACCCTTACGAGAGTTTTCCTAAGGCTCACTCTAAAACCTAAGTGTTTCAAAGCTCACACTCAAACTTACAATGGTGTTTAATACTCACACCCAACACTCAATGAATACAAATATAGATTTTGATGCAAAGAAATGAAAGATATTTTTCTTAGTAATTACAATCATAATCTATTGCAAAAATGAAGTTTCTTGTGATATTTATAGCCTTCAAATCTTCAACTAACCGTTAGAGATGGGAGCCAATATGTTTGAATCTTATCTCCCACTTTAATTATTGTCTAGAGCAACTTCATTGTCGGACTGCACTTAGTCCGATCAACTTGAGCTCGCCATGGTCGAGCTCATCAATAGTCCTATCAGGCTCAACCTTTTCTAACAAAAGTTCTTCAATAGCTATTACACATGGCATCTAATAATTCAGTGGATAAGTAATGGTTATAACTTTTGAATCCTGTTTCACTGGTATGGTCAAAAGATCTATAGTCCAGTCTGCATTCTCGTTGTATGTTGAGATTCTAGGAGTACCAATGACCATGTTCTCTTCTAGAACTTTATTGGATTTTTGGCTCTAGCTCTGTCCGGGCATACTACATCAGGTTTAGTCGGTCTAAGCGTAGTCTGCTGAAAATTTAGGAGTATCAAAGACCATGAGCTCTACTGGATGTTTTGAGGATTTAGCTTCACCTTGGTACGGGCCGGCTATCATAGTCCCGTTGGTTTATATGAAGTATGCTGAAATTTTTAGAGTACTAAAGATCGTGATCTTCTCTAGATATATTGGATCTTTTATTTAAGTTTGGACTGATATGCTTGAGCTCATCTCTGGTTGCTCAGTCCGAGCTGCAAGTGCTCGGCCGTGTCCTATTTTGAGCTCATTCCTGGTGACCTCATCCTGAATTGTTTAGGCTCATCCTTGACAGCTAGGGTATGGTCCAAGCTATATATGTTTGGTTTTGTCCTTCTTGAGCTTGTTTCTGACAATTGAAGCTCGATTAAGGATATGAAAGCTCGGTCTATTTTAGCTCAGCTTGGTTGTCGACTGTATAAGTACTCTATCCAATATCTAAGTTTGTTCGGTCTTCAAGTGTTCAATGCTCAGTGCCGAGCTTATCTTGTTCAGCTCGTGCTGATTTTAGTTTTAAGCCAGTCCTGCCGTGCCTTCTTTTTGTCCGAGCTGACTATATAAAAAATGCTTGTAATATAGTTTTTGCAAAAACTATAACTTAATACAAACATTAGTCCTACTCAATTTGATTGTCTAAGATCAAAATAGAGTGAATTAAGCTAAGAATTAGGCTAACATTGATAACTGCCAGGTTCTAGTTATAGGGAAATGAAGGGATGCTATCAAAATAAAGATTGTGTGTTTAGACTATATTTCTAAAGTTTACTATACTTCTACTATTTGTCAAAACCTATTGAGTGTTAGACAACTAGTATAAAAAAGGCTATGACTTATACCAAGCACAAGTGTACTGTAAGTGATATAAAGAAAGGAATGATACTAAAAACAAAAATGTCTCTAATCATCTATTTCCAATACACATCAACTATGATAATGCCTCTTATTGTAATTCGATGATTGTTGATAATAATTTTCCATGGCATATGCATCTTTGGCATTTGAATTTTGAAAGCATCAAATTTCTTGTAAACAAGGAGTAGGTTTCAGGCTTGCCTACTATTCAAGTTTCTAACCAACTTTGTGAGCATTGTATTTTAGAAAAGAAGCATAGAGATTCATTTCCTACAAAGCAAGCATGGAGAGAAAAAAGACCACTAGAGCTAGTGCATTTAGACTTATGCTATATGAAGGTTCCATATAATGGAGGTAACAAATACTTTATTACTTTTATTGATGATTTCAGTAGAAGGCATGGGCATATTTCTTAAAGCAAACATCTAATGCAAGTGAAGTACTAAAGGATTTTGTGGCATTTGTTGAAAAGTAAAGTGATTATCAACTCAAGATCTTGCGAATAGATAGGGGCACAGAATATACTATTTGTGATGATTTCCTAAGAAAGCATGGAGTTAAGCATCAAGTTACGGCTAGGTAAACTCCTTAACAAAATGAAGTAGATAAAAAAAGGAACAAAAATATCATGGATATGGTGAGAAGCACACTGCATTGTAAGAAGCTTCCTAAAAAGCTTTTGGGCCGAGGCTATGACTTGTGCAGTTTATATTTTAAATAGATGCCATGTTAAAAGTGTTTGTGATAGAACTCTACAAGAAGCATAGAGCGGAAGGAAGTGTAACTTGAGTCATATGAGGTGTCTAGTTTTATTGCTTATTCACATATACCCAATAAGTTAAGAAAGAAGCTTGATGATAAGACAGAAAAATGCATCTTCATTGGTTACAGCTTGGAAACAAAAGGATATAAGTTATACAATCCAAATTCTCAAAAGGTGATTACTAGCCGTGATGTTACTTTTGGTGAAGATGGAATATAGGATTGGTCAAAAGTAGAAAAGAGATCATTAACAGTACCAGTATTGATTAACAATTAAACGAAAATAAGAAATTACACTAGTGAGTAGTCTTCTCCTTTAATTTCTAAAGAGCCACAGATGGATGACCCCAAAATTTCATCTCCTCATGTACCTAGATGCTCACAATGTAATCATCATCCACTAGCCTATTTAAAACATTATAAAGTTAGCGATGATCTTGGTGATGATGAAGATGTTATTCATTATGCTTTCTTTGCAGATTGTGATATGGTGATTTTTGAAGAAACAATTGATGATGATTGTTAGGTCAAAGCAATGAATGAAGAAATCCATGCTATTGAGAGAATAATATATGGGAGTTAACTACTTTACCAAGAGGGAAGAAGCCAATTAGAGTCAAATGGATTTACAAGACAAAGTACAAGCCTAACAGAGAAGTTGAACATTTTAAAGCGAGACTAGTTGTAGAAGGATAGAAGCAAAAGTCAAGTATTGATTACATTGAAATGTTTTCTCCTATTACTAGGTTGGATACTGTACATATGATCATTTCACTTGCTGCTCAAAGTTGTTGGAAAATACACCAAATGGATATGAAGTCAGCATTTCTAAATGGTGTACTTGAAGAAGAAGTGTATGTTGAGCAATCACTTGGTTATGTGAAGAAAAGTGAAGAAGATAAATTTTATCGATTGAAAAAGCCTTTGTATGGGCTTAAACAATCACCAAAGGCATGATACACTTATATTGACACTTATTTTCTTGATCATGGCATAAGTGTCCTTATAAGCATACTTTAAATATCAAGACCAACAATGATAGAGGTATCGTCATTGTTTACCTCTATATGGATGGTTTGATCTTCACTGACAATAATCTAAGGCTTTTGTCAGAGTTCAGGGAGGATATGATTGCTTGCTTTGAGATGATAGATATGGAATTGATGTCCTACTTTCTTAAAATTGAAGTAAAGCAAACAAAAGAAGGCATTTTTATTTCATAAAAAAAGAATGCACAAGATATTTTAAAGAAATTCAAGATGGAAGCTTGCAAACCAATGTTAACTCTAGTTGAAGAAAGGCTAAAGCTTATGAAAGATGACAATGGTGATTTAGTTAATGTGGCAAACTTTAGGAGACTTATTGGAAGCTTAAGGTACTTAACAATAACTAGATCTGACATTATTTATGGAGCTAGAATTGTTAGTAGATTCATGGATTCATCTCGAGAATTTCATTAGCAAGCTGGAAAGAGAATTTTGAGATATATTAAAGGTATACTTAATGATGGCATATTCTATTCAAGTGCTAATAATATAAAGCTAGTAGGATATATAGACAGCTATTGGATAGATGACGTTGAAACAATGAAAAGTAGTTCAGGTTGCGTTTTCATCATTAGTTTGAGTGCATTCTCTTAGTCCTAAAAAAAACAAGTAGTGGTTCTTTCAATAACATAAATGGAATATATAGTAGTCACAAGTTGTGCTACTCAAGCATTTTGGCTACTCAAGCATTCTCTTAGTGTTTGGGTGTGATATTTTTGTTTCTAAATTTTGTAATTTGTATTTTATCAATTAATAAATTTTGAGTGTTTATTATCAAATTTGCTCTAGTTTTGGTCAATTAAAAAAATCAATTTTATTGAAACTTCACTTTTTAATAACAAAAATAAAATTTTCCTTTTTTATTTGACGGATTCAAATTTAATTAAAAAAAAAACTTCTAGATTTTCCAGCATTGTTCTTTTAGTTTGAAGCAGTGATGGCAATGAATGGGTATTCAAATAAACAAATATTAGGTTTTGGATGGAAGATCATGATAAAATAAGAGAAAAATAAAGAAACAAAGATCACCATCACCATCACAAAGTGGAAATCAAAAAATGTGTATTCAAAAAAAAATTGAGAGAGGAAGGAAGAGAGTTTGGTTTGTATCAAAGAAATGAAGGGTTATTATTATTATTATTATTATTATTATTATTATTATTATTATTATTATTATTATTATTATTATTATTATTATTATTATTATTATTATTTACCATAAAAAAATAAGTTGAACCCAATTTTTTGGGTTCCACTTTTTTTTTGAGAGACTAAAATAGTTGATTTTAGACCACCGAGTGTGTAGATTTATTGGTAAGAAACTGTTCTAACTTAATCAGAGGTCCTAAGTTTGATTTTCTGAGTATACAATTGAGTTAATACTTGATAGAGAGAACTTTACCTTCTTTATAGTCTTACCCAAATCAACTCCGAAATAATGATTTACAAAAAAAAAATTAGAGACAAATCCATTTCTTTGCAAAATATGAGAGGCAAAAATACACCTTCTCTATAAAATTAAAATATCCAATATTTAGCAATGCTGCATATTAATAAAGTTGAGTTCATAGACCAACCAAACCAAGATTTTCAACAAAGCACTCAAGTATATATATGTATTTATCACTATCAATTAACACTGCATAATTGATGCTCTTTTAGTAACATAATAGGATGGCAAATCTTAATTGTAAAAAAACAAAAATTAGGAAAAATAAAAGGGATGATCAATTTTGGACCAAAAAAAAAAGAATATAATAGTGAATTAACTATATTAAATTTGAGATTTCATTCTTTTTATTTAAAACTGCAAGGAAATCAATATAATTTGATATGTTTTACCACCTTGCAATATGCCAAAATTTCAGTTCATAACAAATGTAATTTCACAGTGTGAGGCACTGGTGATGGTGATATGATGGCTGTGTTGTAGTTTCTGTCTGTATTTCTAGTGATGGCAATGTTGGCTAGCAAGCGATTTTGCTAGGTTAGTGGTGGTGGTGGTGCTAGCAGGAAAAGGCGATGATGATGTGAATATGCTAATATTTTCTCTAGGTCTCTGGTGATAGTGAGGCACTGATGAGGTTAGTGATTTGGGAGTGTTGTCCCAAGATGGCAACCAAGAGGGGGGTGAATTGGTTTCCTCAAGGAATAATAGCAAATTAGAAACTCAACAAACAAGAAATGCGGAATAGAGAAATAGTTGAGTAGTGAATGAAAGAAGGAACACACAAGATTTATAGTGGTTTGGATTTTCTTCAATCCTACATCCACTTCCTTAACAACTTGTTAAGGTTTCACTAATCTTTGAAGTTTTACAAGCTCACTTCCAACTTTGGTGTTTTCCCAAGTTTACACCTAACTTGACAAGTGTTTTACTAAGGCTTACACTTAAAACCTTTACAGGAGTTTTTCTAGGCTTACTCTCACAACCTGTTGACCTAGATTTAGGTTAATCTTGTTTTTGATCTTGGCAAACAAATTGAAGTGATCTAATGGCTTCAATGAGTGTCTATATGGCAGGAAAGCAACTTAGAATGAGCTGAAATGCAAAGAAATTTGAAGATTTCCTAAGTGCTGAAAATCTGTCTTTGAAGGGATGCGCGACCGCCCCAAGGGTGTACGCGACCATCCAAGAACGCGAGACCGCCCCAAGGGGTTGCGCGACCATCCAAACTATCTTGGTTTGACAGAGAGGTTCGCGGTGGCGTGGAGCGGTGAATGACTCGACGCAAGACAATGCGCGACCGCCCAATGTGGATGCCCGACCGCTAAATTTATATAGCCGTTGGTGGGCTTCAACGGCTAGTTAAAGAAACAATAAGAAGATGTCATGTGTCAAGTAGCCGTTAGAGATTTGAATTGCGCGACCGCACCAGACTGCTGGGATGCCCGCACAAACAGATGCGCAACCGCCCCAAGGGGGTGCGCGACCATCCCAGGATGCGCGACCATCCAAAGGTGGTGCGCAACCATCCCAACAGTCTGACACAAAAATCCAAGAAGATTCTGTGGCTGTTGGAGTTGCACTTTTCTACCCACTTCACCAACGGGCAGAACTGGTTTGAGGCCTATAAATACCACCTCAAACAAGTCTTCTAGCAAGAGAATAAATACTAATATTGTCCAAACTCTTGCAATTTATTTACTTAAGCTTTCATCTATTTATCTCTTCATGTAAGGTTGAGTGTTAGCCACTAAAACACCAATTGTAAAGGTTGTGAGAGTGAGCCTGAGAAAAACTCTTGTAAAGGTTGTGAGAGTGAGCCTAGTAAAACTCTTGTAAGTGGTTTGAGTGTTAGCCTTTGTAAAACACTTGTCAAGTTAGGTGTGAGCTTGTAAAAACACCAAAGTTGGAAGTGAGCTTGTAAAACTTCAAGTATAGTGGAATACCCAATTGAGGTTGGGGAGTGGATGTAGGATTGTTGAATCCGAACCACTATAAATCTCTTGTGTTGATTTTTCTACTCTCTACTCAATCTTCTACATCTTCTACATTTCTTATTTGTTGAAGTTTTTCAATTTGCTATCATTTTTTGAAGAAACCAATTCACCCCCCCTCTTGGTTTCCATCTTGGGACAACAATTGGTATCATAGCTTTGAAATTTCTTAAACTTAATTGTGAAATTTGATCCTCAAAGGCAACTACACCCACTAATACCTCTACATCAATTTTTTCTTCCAACTCCATGGCTCATTATTATGGAAACTCAAACTCCCTTGTTATACCTCACTTTGATTATTCATATTGGAAACACAAGATGTTTTTGCTCCTAGATAGTGAAGGAATAGAGCTTTGGGATTATGTTGAAAATGAGTGGAAGATTCCTACAAGAATGGTTGATGGTGTAGAAAAAGAGATTCCACGAAAAGAGTGGAATGAAGAACAAAGAAGAAGCAATGGGAGAGATAAAAAGGCTTCTTTCATTCTCCTAAGCTCATTGCCAAAGGAAGAATGTGGAAGAATTCTTGGATGCTAAAATGCCTATAGTATTTGGAAGACCTTGGAGAATTATCATGAAGGTACTAATCAAGTAAAATTCATGAAGGCCCAAATGCTTGTTCAAGAGTATGAACTCTTCAAAATGAAGTCCTTTGAAGATGTCACGGAGATGACCAACCGACTTCTTGCCATTGTCAATGATTTGAGGAAATTTGGCAAAGTATACTCTTTGGAAGACATAAATTGCAAAATCCTTAGAATTCTTACAAAGAAGGAATTTGAAGCAAGAGTATCATCCATTGAGGAAGCACATGATTTGAGCAAGCTTCCAACGGATGTCCTCATTGGAAAATTACTCACACATGAGATGGCAATGGAAATGCAAGAAGAGCAAGAAGAAGAAGAAGAGCAAGCAATTGCAAATCTATGTCTCATGGTTATGGGAGATTATGAACACTCCAATGAGGTAGGTACCCAATCTTTAAACATGAATTTAAATTACAACAATATTGATGATGCTTTAGATGATAGTGATATAATTGAACATATGAACCTTAGAGTAGAAAAATATTTTTCTAAGATAAAATTTCATAAGGATAAATGCTCTAAACTAGAAGAGGATTTTGTATGTTTAAAAAATTCTACTTTAGAATTAAAAACCTCAAATGAACAAATATCTAAAAGCAAACATAGCTTAGAAAAGGTTATCAAGGAAAATCCCTTAATTGACAAGGGCAAATGGCATGAAGATGGAGGAGAATGAGTACTCCATCAAACCAAGTCCAACAATGCTAATAGTAAGGCAATTGGCATTAAAAAAATTGGTAACAATTCTTGCCTTACAACATTTGAACTTTTATACTTTTAATTTTTACTTTAAATGTTGTGTTTGACATTAAGGTTGAAAAATGATTTTATGGTTGACTAAATTATTTTTGTTACATTTTAAATTTGTTCATAATTAAGTTAATCACTTTCTTGAATTGTATTTAATTTTCTTTTTATATTCCTCTTGATTTGACTCCAACAAGAGAGGAGAAAACTTGAATATTTTGATAAAAATGGATCTCAATTGTTTCTAAGTTTTTCACTTCTTGAGGGGGAGATCATCAATTGAGGGGGAGTATAATCCAATCAATTGGTATCCTTAACATATTTTTCATTGATTTTGATATTTTCATTGATTAGTACTTTTATTTTTCCTAAGTATATGACTTAGATTTGTGTTAATTATGAATTTTGTTTATGGTGATTGGCCATTGGCTTTGAATTCTAATATAAAGTAACACCAACACTAATTTTGATCTTGTCTTGGCCATTGGCTTGATTGCTCTTCATCTCTCCCCTCCTCTTTTTGAATTTTGGCAAAGGGGGAGAGAATTTGATGAATTTGAACATTATCTTTTGAATTTTCTTATGTTTTTCCATAATGGGAAGTATTGCCTATTTTTGTTGATTATTTTTATTTCAAATTCAATTTGATTGCCAAAATCAAAAAGGGGGAGATTGTTGACCTAGATTTAGGTCAATCTTGTTTTTGATCTTGGCAAACAAATTGAAGTGATCTAATGGCTTCAATGAGTGTCTATATGGCAGGAAAGCAACTTAGAATGAGCTGAAATGCAAAGAAATTTGAAGATTTCCTAAGTGCTGAAAATCTGTCTTTGAAGGGATGCGCGACTGCCCCAAGGGTGTACGCGACCATCCAAGAACGCGCGACCGCCCCAAGGGGTTGCGCGACCATCCAAACTGTCTTGGTTTGACAGAGAGGTTCGCGGTGGCGTGGAGCGGTGAATGACTCGACGTAAGACAATGCGCGACCGCCCAATGTGGATGCCCGACCGCTAAATTTATATAGCCGTTGGTGGGCTTCAACGGCTAGTTAAAGAAACAATAAGAAGATGCCACGTGTCAAGTAGCCGTTAGAGATTTGAATTGCGCGACCGCACCAGACTGCTGGGATGCCCGCACAAACAGATGCGCGACCGCCTCAAGGGGGTGCGCGACCATCCAAAGGTGGTGCGCGACCATCCCAACAGTCTGACACAAAAATCCAAGAAGATTTTGTGGCTGTTGGAGTTGCACTTTTCTACCCACTTCACCAACGAGCAGAACTGGTTTGAGGCCTATAAATACCACCTCAAACAAGTCTTCTAGCAAGAGAATAAATACTAATATTGTCTAAACTCTTGCAATTTATTTACTTAAGCTTTCATCTATTTATCTCTTCATGTAAGGTTGAGTGTTAGCCACTAAAACACCAATTGTAAAGGTTGTGAGAGTGAGCCTGAGAAAAACTCTTGTAAAGGTTGTGAGAGTGAGCCTAGTAAAACTCTTGTAAGTGGTTTGAGTGTTAGCCTTTGTAAAACACTTGTCAAGTTAGGTGTGAGCTTGTAAAAACACCAAAGTTGGAAGTGAGCTTGTAAAACTTCAAGTATAGTGGAATACCCAATTGAGGTTGGGGAGTGGATGTAGGATTGTTGAATCCGAACCACTATAAATCTCTTGTGTTGATTTTTCTACTCTCTACTCAATCTTCTACATCTTCTACATTTCTTATTTGTTGAAGTTTTTCAATTTGCTATCATTTCTTGAAGAAACCAATTCACCCCCCCCCCCCTCTTGGTTGCCATCTTGGGACAACACAACCTTTTCAAGAGTTTTACTAGGCTCACTCTCACAACCTAAGTGTTTTCCAAGCTCACACTCAAACTTATACAATGGTGTTTTCAATGCTTACACCTAACATTCATTACAATTCAAATGTAAGTTTAAGTAAAAAAAAAAAATATATGTTGCTTGGCTATAAAATCTTTGATTCTCTTTTTTTTATATATACTTTTTGTTTTCTTAGAGTAGCAATGTATTTATAGCCAATGTGGTCTAACTAGCCGTTATAGATAGTGAGAATAAAGTCTTGGCAATTTAGACCTTTTTTAGTAAACTGTTCGAAGCATTTTATGGTCGTCCTTCATACAAGGATGGTCACGCTTATGTCTCAAGCGGTCGTCCTTGGTTAAGGTACGGTCGCTGCATTTAAATTTGCTTCAACGGTCGAATTTGAGTGCTCTGCAGCAGGAATCTTGCCCATGCTGTGGTTGTCAGGACGGTCGCGCATATGATAGGTGTGGTTGCCCTTTTTGAATGCTGAAGTGGGTTTATAACGGTCATCACACGTGGCATTCTTTGATTGGGCAAAATGAAAGTCCGCCTAAATATGAATTTCGCGGTCGCCCTAGGTGACATCTCGCGGTCGAGTTGAGACACTCGCGTCGAACTTCTAGACGCACTTTAGGACACGAACACTACTATTAGTTTAAGAAGATTTCTCCTGAATCACAGAGCGGTCGTCCGTGAATGTAGGACGGTCGCTCTTGTGTAAGTGCGGTCGCGACTGAGGTCGGGTTTCTGACCGCAAAACCTACTGTGATATAGTCTCATCCTTCAATTGAATGGGGCGGTCGTTTCCATGTCTTGTGCGACCGCTAAACATGCTATGTTCAGCTTTATTTGAAACAACCTAATCCTGCAATTCAATTTGAGTTGTCAAGGATCAAAATTGAGATCATTTGTCTAACAGGGAGGAGCAACAAGCAAGTTTGACTTGAGGAGAATAAAAGGAGAGCAACAAAGAATCTATGAGAGGAGTGTGATAACGCGGGCTTGTGAGGCTATTAAATTAGGTTAAAATGTTTTTGTTGCATACACGATGATGTTTTGGCCAAAACAACATTGTTTTTGAACATGTATAAAAAGATTAAAATAACTTAACTGTGCATCAAACAATGTCATATTCTGAAAATATGAAAAAAAAAAGTTCAAAAATTGGTAGGTTTTGAAAATGTAGAAATAATAGTACTGAATAAATTATATTTAGTTATTATTTACTTATTTTAAATTAAATTATAAACTTACTCTGATTATTTGACAAATTAATAATTATATATTTTAATTACTATAATCATATAAAATTTAACTATTAAATTATATTTCATTTATTTTTACAGTTACTTCATTTTGTAATTGAATTAAAAATTTATATTTTTTATTTATTTATTTTTAAGTTAATACCTTCGAATGGAAATAAAGGAGTTTTTATAGTTTATAAATTAACCAAATGTTTGGTCATTAACAATCAAATTAAATATCACTATTGATCTATCAAGTAATTATATGGCATGACCTAGGATAAAAATTATAAGAGAATACAGGTTTAACAAAGTATATAATTGGACTAAGAGCATGGAAGGAAGAATGTGAGTTAGTTACTAATTCTTCATATTCAAACCAGTCCTTTCCATAAGTTATTGTCTCAATAAAAAAAATAATTACAGGAATAACATCTCGATAGAATTAGAAAAACAAGTAATAAGTTCAAGGCAATAAAAGAATATGTATTTTTCTTGTAAGATTAAACAAAAGAATTTACAAACAAAATTGTTAATGTTATAACTAGTTCATAAATTATTAAAGCTTCCATAAAAGCTAGACGGAGAAATAAAGTGAGTGAGTATGTCTGTGTACGTCACTCACAGCTGACAAAATCTAAACCAACTCTTTTCAAGGTATTAGCTATTTGGTAGCTAGGAAGATGCTTGAAGCACTTATATTGTATAATAGAAAAAGAATATCAAAGTAAAGATAACCTAAACTTTAGCGTTTAAAGTTTTACCTAAACAATTTTTAAGATTTTAATTTCAGGAGACTTTTTTCTGTAACTAGGATTTTACCTCCTATTACAAGAATAAATAAACACTTCTAAATAGCTTTCAGAGCTCAAGATAATCCATAAGAGCATATGCAGCTCAAATGTTCCATCTAGACACTCAAACTTGATAAGTACCACAATAATCTCAACTCATCATTTATACACAATCTCAACCTTAAAATATGTTTAGAAGTAATTTACTTAAAAGATAATTTAAATATATAAACGTTTATAAATTTTTTATATTTATAACATTTCCATAATGAAATTAATTTTTTAAGACCTTTCTAGTAATTTAAATATATAAAGAAAACTCCTTTTTTACTAAAATTATTTAAACTTATAAACCATTTAAAATAAATATATCTAAATCATCTAATTTCTTTAAATCATATATTATTCATTTATACTTATCTCTCTCATTCTCTCTCTCTCTCTCTCTCTCTCATAATTTACACCATATTTTACATTTATACCATAATTTACATTTAGTAATCATTGGACGCCATTATGTGATATTCACCTTGAATTCAAAGAATTCCTCATTTTCATTTCTGTTTAAAGTCGATTTAAAGAACCAAATTTCATTATTTATGTAAAAGGAACATTTTGTTACTTTAAATTTTTTATAATATTAGTTCACTTCTAATATTAAGTTAATAGTGATAAAAACTATATATTTTGTATAATTAAATAAGGGAAAATGGGTATTTTTACTCATTATATTTTAACAAAAGAACGGATTTACTGCTTAATAAAATTTTGACTAAATTAAGTATAAATTTTATTGAAAATAACTATTTTTTAGTTTTTTTTGTCAATATTATTTTTAGCTTCGCAATAAATAAAGATACTAACACCGTTTATAATTATGTTGACTTGGCTTTATAAAAAGAGGAAATTACATTATATACTGTTTTAAAAATTTTATTTTTATTTTTAATACTCATTATTTTTTTTCAATTTTAGCTTTTAAACTTTCAAATTTACGGTATATTATTATAAGTTTTCTTTTCAATTTTACGTTATGCACTAATTTCCTTTTCTTTTCTTCCTCTTCGTATTACGCTTTTTCTTTCCTTCTTTCAATTTCCAGGTCATTCATTTGTCGTCGACACAACCACTGCTTCTCCACCACGGGCTCTATTCTCATATCATCTTTTCGATTTGTTTCTGTTTTTTTTATTGAAGTGAAGAGTTGTTTTTGGATGTTAACAGGTGCCAAATTTTTGTTCATTCAAATTCTATATTTTCCTTAACTTGCAGCAATTTTCTTAGATTTTGATTAAATAGCCCAGAACAAAAAAATGATTGTTATTCTCTACCTAAAATAACTCTATCAAAACATTTAACTGTTTCTTTTCATAGTAATTAAACTAATTTACAGATCATAACAAAGAGGCTGAGTATGCGGCTGCCTCATCTGCTGTTAATCAAGCTCTATATATGGATTAAGAGGATCATGGAGGATTCAAGCAACGCAAAGCCACTGAAATATTGTGTGACAACAAGTCAGTTGTTGCCATGTTAAAAAAATCTAGTATTTCATGGGAAGACAGAACATATAAAGATCAAACATCACAATATTAGAGAATTGGAGAAAGAAAATGAAGTCCAGTTGTTGCATTGTGGAGCTGAAGATCAAATGGGTTTGCATTATTTTTGAGTCTCATGCTTTCTTTACCTTCTCGCCATGAATAAATTGGCTGAGTTAATTAATAGCAAAGAGAGATAGAGTGGGTGTAAGAGTGCTGGCAATAATGTATAACAGGTTGGTGATGTTTACTTCATTAATTAATAGCAATTATGATCTAGAACTCCCCATCTTTATTTCTTCATTGATTTGGTATATCTGACTTATAATTTTCTCTTGGAACGGATGAGAAATACTGACAAAATAATTGGATTGTCATTTTTCTTATATGTATTATCTATTAAAATATTTGAATGAGCAAAAAGTGACTAGCTAAATGAAGTTTTTTTTTGTCGGACTAGCTAAATGAAGTTACAGTTACATGTCGGTATAACTACATATATATATATATATATATGGATATATATTAACAGTATATATTACATATATAAGGGTATATATTATATATATTTTAACTAAAGAGTAATAGTATATACTATATATAAGTAACTAAATATATATGGGTATATGTAGACATATGCTACATATACTTTAACTATAGAATAGTATATATAAATATATGTAAGCATATATATTATATATATTTTAACTGAAGAATAATATATATAGATATATATGGGTATATATTGCATATACTTTAACTAAAGAATAATATATATGGATATATGTAGGCATATATTATATATATTTTAACTGGAGAATGATATTTGTAGGTATATGTGGGTATATATTATATATATACTTTAACTAAAGAATAATATATGTGGATATATGTAGGTACATGTTAAATGTACTTTAATTAAAGAATGATATTTTGTAAGTATATATGGATATATATTATATATATTTTAACTAAAAAATGATATATATATATGTAGGTGTATATTACATAGACTTTAACTGAATAATGATATTTATAGGTATATGTGAGTATATGTTACATATATTTTAACTGAAGAATAATATTTATAAATATACGTGGATATATGTTATATATACTTTAATTAAAGAATAATATATATAAATATATGTAGGTATATATTATATATATTTTAACTGAGAAAATATATTTTATAAGTATATGTATGTATATATTATATATATTTAAACTAAATAATAATATATGTAGTTATATGCAGGTATATATCAATGGATAATGAATAATGAGTAATTGATAATTTTTAATAAAATAAACTATTATAATATTTACTTATATATTTCATATAACTATATATCTGTTATAATTAATGAGCAATGGATAATTGATAATAAGACAAAAAAAATTAATTAAGCAAATTTTTTAATTAAATAGAAAAATTTCTCATGAAAAAACATAAATTTTATTTTAATTTAAATATTTTATATTTTTAGAAATTAATTTTTTTTTGCTAATATTTAATTAATTAATTTATAATATTATACTTAAATTATAAACAATATTTCAATTTAAAAGTTATAATATTTTGCTTCTTTATTAAAATACGTTCAAAGTATTGACTGATATCTGACAGTCTAAATAAAATTTGTTCATGTTTCTTTGGTTCCACATAGGTCCCACAGTAGAAGTCTTGATTTTGATTTCAAAGAGCAAGGCATGGAGGGAGAGGTTTAAAAAAATTTTGTTCCGTATTTTTGTAAAGAAAAAAAAATCAATTCCGTAATATTGAAATTTTTTTAAAGAGCCGTATATTTGAAAATTTGTTTAATTTTTAGGCTCATTTTATAAATAACCCTTATAAAAATAAGTAGACCCCACCCACTATTTTACAACAACAACCACAACAACAACAACAAGAATAATAATAATAATAATAATAATAATAATAATAATAATAATAATAAAACCCTTATTTTCTTCTATATGAACCAAACTCTCTTCCTCCCTCAATTTTCTTTGAATATCCATTTCTTATTTTTCACCTTATGATGATAATGATCTTTATTTCTTTATTTTTTCTCTTTTTCTATCATGATCCTCCATCCAAAACCTGATTTTCGTTTCTTGAATATCCATTCACCACTGCTACTGCTCTAGCCTAGCAGAACATCACTAGCAGATTTGGAAGTTTTTTTAATTAAATTACATTCCAGTACATAGTGGAGTTTCAATGTCTATTACTCTTTCTTCACTTTTGATATTCACTTTTCGAATTGAGAATCACAATCGCAATAGCTATTGGGTATTTCTTAGATGCATCTTTGCCTTATTTTTCCCTCGTGGATTTTTCTTCTCCAATCCTTCCATCTCCAATTCCATTTCTCAGTTTCTCAGTCTATTCTAACTTTTTTTTTTTTGTCTTTAATCCTTCTGTTTATTTTTTGGTTTTTCTGTGACTTCAATTATTTGCATCTTTTTGAAATAATTTGGTTTGTTAGCCATGGGATTTGTATATATATTTGAAAAGTAAATTGAAATCTTACACTAGAAATGTGAGAAAATCCATTTAATGAGACTAGATGTGCTTTTGGTTTAAAAATTTGAATTATATTGCATGATTGTATTGCGGTTGGCGAATGATTTTACAGTTCCAATGACAATTTTTTAATTGCTTATTCGAAATGAGAAGAAGAAATCTTTTAATAGTATTATTAATTTTGTCATTCAATTCCATGGATTCAGCTACTTGATTTTGGAGATATGATTACAAATGATGATGCTTGTGATTATTGGTATTAGGTTGCATCAATCATTTGAGAGACTGAGTTTATCATGGAACCCAAAAATTAGTGAGATTTTGTGTTAGAATTTTTTTTCATGTTCTTGAATTTTTAATTTATTTAATTATTTAATATAAGGAAAAATATAAGGAAAAAAAATAGGCCATACTAATATTATTTAATAAATATATTCAACCACATCAATAAATACATTATGACATTAAAATTGTTATTGATAAAGGGGCTAAAATAATTTATTTTAGTAAAAAAATTATTCTGAATTGAGTCAAAATTTTATTTAGAGACAAATCTATAACTTCATTAAAAGATAAAAGATAAAAATACACCTTCTCCCATCTCCAAGAATATAAATATAATATATATATATATATTTCTCAACATAAAATAATATAAAAATACAATATCAAAGTATTTTGAGGGTCTCAAAATTACCAAAAAAATCATAAAATATATTGAAAAGTCAAAATTGATCGCGTGTTGCTAAACATGGCCATGGTCCAATTTGAAGATTGAAACTAAACTGAAATTAGACTAGAAACGATCAAAAACGAAATCATGGCCAAACCAAAATCTAAACTTTAATTTTGATTTGGTTCATATTCCAAATTTTAAAAAATTGCCAAATTGAGAATTTTTATAGTTTGAACCAATGATTTAGATCTTCAATTTGAATTGACCCAAACAGAGCTAGCCAATGGTCATGAGGCTACGCATGCCAATAGCCTGTGCTACTGGCATAGGCCAACATAGCTAGCCTATGCTAGGCTACGCTTATCCTAGCTTGTGCTACAGCATATGAGTGCAAATGGCCAATTTGTGAATTAATTGTTGCACTTTGATATTTTTTATTTTTTTAATTTAAAATTTTTTTCTTATTCTATAAATACCACGTAAATATTATAATATTCAATTTTCTCTACAACCTTATATTTTTTTAAATTTATTCTCTAATATTTTTTACAACCTATATTTTTTTGTTTTTCAATATTCTTAATAATATAATTTTAATCAATTTATTTTATTTTTTAATTAAATTTTACTTTTATTATTTCTATTTTATTTCTATTATTTTAATTGAAATAAAATAGAAATAATAAAAGTAAATCGAAAATTAAAACTAACAGTAAGCACTAATTTATTAAAAAAAATGAGCATTAAAATTGTTGTCTCCATTTTTCTACTTCCCTTCTCAACTTCAATGCCACAATGTCAAATAAGTGTCCTTTCTCTTCTCTTATTTTTTTTTTCATTTTTTTAATAACGGATGGCTCCTAACTATGAGAATGTAATGGCCGTGGTTTAAATATAATTAAATAAATAATTTGGAAGGGTTAAGTAAGGTATTGAAAGAAGAAAATAACTTATGTATATATAAAATATAAATGAAATATACATAACATATAAATGTCACTAAAAATAAAAAACACGTTGCTTTATACAGTTTCTAGTTTTAGAAAGTTGTTTTTGGTATTGTTGATATGCCATACGCCTTTAGAGTAAGACATATTAGTGTCATAGTTATTGTTGGCCAAATTATTGGCAATTAAACTTTATTTTGATCATTGTCAATCAAATTGATGAATGCTAATGAGTTTAACAAGTTTGCATTTATAGGTAAGTTATTTCAACACTTGTGTTATTGCACAACAGGATTGAGCGACCGCACACTAGCAAGAGCAGAGGAACCACTTGAAACATAGAAGAGATCATGATCTCTAGCATAGTGATAAGTTGACCGCTATAGTTTGTGCAACCACCCTATTCCTTCCCGCAACTGCACCAATGAATGGAGAAAAATTACAAATCTCACAAAAACGATAGCGACTATAGTGTGCAATGCAACATTTTCTGCCCAAACCATTGTGTGTTTGCTAAACATTTTGAATGACCGCACAAAGCTTATAGCAAAATAACATCAAGTCATAGAAAATATAGTGGTAGGGTTGTGCGGTGAACAATCCAAACTGTGCGATCACACAAAAGCAAGAAATTTAAATTTTAGTGCCAAACATAATGGATCAACAATAAATGGACACGTGGAAGAATAATTACAATTCAAACGGTAACTTGTACATTGTGTGGCCGCACAAACTATTTATGTGACTGCAAGACATGATAGGCTAGAAAGTTATGGAGACCAATGATCCTGTCAGACAACTTGAGTTTACCGTTAGAGATACTTGTTGGAGAAAATTTAAATTGTGTAATCACTATCATTGTAGAGTTCTTGCACTACAAGTATGATGACCACACAAAGTGTATGGTGACCACTAGACTTGGCTCAGCAATAACTTAAGTGAGAGATAAGAATATGTTGGCAACTATTTCAAATAGCTAGTTGAAGACTTGAAGGCTACAAATACAAAAAAAAACTCATTTTTTAGGGAAGTGTGATTGTAATAGCCAAAATTAATAACTTTTATTTATTTGCATCAAAATTTTAATTTGTATTCTTTGAGTGTTGGTTGTGAGTATTAAACACCACCATAAATTTGAGTGTTAGTTTTGAAACACTTAAATGTAGAGCGAACATGGAAAAACTCTTTTTAGGTTGTGAGGAAGTTACTCAAACCTTTTGAAAGTTCGGTGTGAGCTTGTAAAAATACCTAGTTAGGATTGAGCTTGTAAAAATGCAATGTTAGTGAAAATCTCAACTTGAAATTAGAGAGCGAACATATGATTGAATTGATCTAAACCACTATAAATATCTGGTGTGTATTCTTCTCTACTCTACTCATCTCTTTACTCTTTTCTTCATCTTGTTTTTAATCTATAATTTGTCATCACTTTTTCAAATAAAAAAATTCACACCCCCCTCTTGGTTGCCATCTTGGGAAAACAGTTACAATTATACCGCTGAGCGAGATACGCTGGTGTCACAGCTATGATTATGCCTTTGGGCGAGACACATGGATATCATTATTATTGAGATAGGCTAAAATAATATTTCTATAGATTATTATATAAGAACATTTAGGCTCAATGTATATCGGTGATTATTATTTGTTGGTAAATTATATGTATTTTATATGACATTGAGGCATAGTGCATTTTAAAGAAATTTTATGCATATTATCATTTATTATTATCAGAGTATGTACCGGTAAGCTAGAAGCTTAGCACTATTGAATTGCATCGTACAAGTGATAGGTTACAGACTGATAGTTTTGCTAGAATTGACCAAGTCTAGATTTTGGATTGGTACTAGAAGTTTGATTTTGCCACAAAGCCAGTGCCAGCAGCATATCATGTAAATAATTATTTTTGTTTTAAACTTAAGATGTTTATGATCTTCATATTATCATATAAAAATGTTGTAAAACTAATGTATAGTTTAAGTGTTGTATAAATTTAAATTGCATATATATATATATATATATTGTATATGTGGTGTTGAATATATTTGGAGTAAATTATTGGGATGAGGATAAAGGAATGAATGTATTTTGGGAGTATAAATTTTTATACAGATTGAGTTTGTTTGCTTTTGAAGAATGTCTAATTTACAGATAAAACTCTAGTGAATTTTTTTCCAGAAATTTTCTTTTAAATTTGTATTTTTAATAATCAATTACTAATAAATGTTTGTTAATTTATTGACTAAATTATATTTTAAAAAGTTAAACCATTTTCATTAAATTAAGGAGAAGTTTCTAATAATAAAGATAGTGACATTCTTATATTATGTATATGTATTTTACATGCGAGGAGTGTGTATACTATACATATATAAGATATAAGGATGTTACAAGGAAGGCATACGAATTTAAAGTTAGTTGTGGATATGGAAAGTTCAAAGAGGCATTTGGAGCAAAAACATTCTACCAAAATCGGACTCAGATATGGACTTTGATTTCTCTTTAAACCCGAAGAGGATATGTAGGCAACTTAATTTAAAAAAAAAAAATAGGTTCAAGACCCTTTATTATTATATTTTTAATAAATTAACATCAATATTGTTATTTTTCTAATCTTAATGTCAAATATTTTTTTCTTTTTTTTAATTAAAATTACATGTAAATTGCCTTTTTAATTGTTCTAAAGTGGCCCAAAATAGCTTTAAACTGTCTTTTCAAACAATCGCCATGCCAATTTGATATGAGCCTTAATTGCCTAAATTCAGTTTTTGTTGGTTTTAAGTGTCCAAATTGTGTTTAAACTCAAGGAGACTCGGATAAACAATAGATTTTCTAATAGGATTAAGATTGATTAGCTGGATAATCTCTCTAGCTTTGCCTATAAATATAAAGCAATTAACAAGAGTAGGGAGAGCCACCTGGAATTAAGGAGAAACACATAGCCACAAAAATAAAAGGCAAAAGAGGTAGAGAGAGCTTTAGCAATACAATAGCCATAAGTGAGACAGTCAAGCACAGAGAGCATACAAACTAAAAGGAGACAGAAACCTCAAACCCAGAAGCAGACTGTGAACATCGATTATTCAACCAAAAACTCTTATTGACCCAAACCAATTAGAATAATCCAAACAGAAGGTACTGTGGGATTCAACGAGGCTTGGTTCAATAATATTATTTGGTGGAACCTATAACAGGTATGATTTCCAATGCCTAGATTTATTTAATTCGACAAATTCTCATCTTTTTTATTCAAAAACATAGTATGTCTATTTTAATCTGTTTTGATTTTATTTGAGTAAATACAAAAATGCTATTTAGTAAACACGAAACCTAATTGCATATTTTTAATCTTAGTTTTGTAATATTAAAACCCTAATTTGCATGTTAAGCCTTAGTTTTAGGATTAAATCCTAGTTTTGCATGTTAAACCCAATTTTATAATTAAAACCCTTATTAAACATTAAAACTCTAATTGCATGCTCAAACCATATTCTGTAAATCATTTATCTTTCGGGGGCGCAGCCTCCTTAACTCCGTCCTCTAACCAGCTAGCGGGACTGATGTTAGTATTGAGCCATATATTTCATTAACATGTTAATATTTATTTGTAGATTGCAATTTTTGTGATTAATCTTTATTTTCTTTTAATTAAGCCCTAATTTTATGATTCTTTGAATGATGATTATTTATACGCTTATGGATTTGTGTTTATTTTAGTATATAGATTTAAGATGTAAAAAGCATGCTTCCACTTGTGGGTGCCTTATTTATTTAGCTTATGTTATTTAATTTATTTTAAGGACTTTATGACAATTGTAAGAGACATATTTTTACCTTTTAGTGGGTGTCCTATTTTACTTATTTTTATGGACCTTGAACATTTGCAAGGACATGTTGTCATTCTGTATGGATGCTCATTTTGTTCGATTTGTTTAATTTATAATATGATGTTGATTTATTTTCATAATATTTGTAATATGAGTAGTATTATAATTAAGAATTTAATAATATTTAGACCTAAAAATAAGGTCGGTTCCAATGAACCAGGTGTTATATAGGTATTGGGTCATTTCTCATCTTCCTCATGCATACCTAACTTTCTGAACCCATTAGGAGTTCGGAATTTCTTAGAAATCGAGTTATCCACCCCTTTCTATCTTCTCGGCCTGTCAGGGTGGCAACTCCTATTCTTTGGGTTTATGCCTATATTCTCTAAGGCTCAGAGCCTAACAGTGCCGAAGTCACAAGAATCATTCCACCAAGAGTGACGCGAAAATCCCCGCTCACAATATCTGTGTAATATGATTTATAAAATTCTTTCTAAATTCTTAGCTAATAGACTTGGAAAAGATTTGTCAAATATCATATCAAATAGCCAATCAGCTTTTGTGCTAGAGAGATATATTACTGATAATATTTTAATTATTTTTTAGTTATTGCATGGGATGAAGAGGAAAAATAAAGGTGATAAAAGTTGGACAACTTTAAAAATTAATATTAGGTGTATGATGGAGCTAATTGAGTTTTTTAGAGACATGATATTAATGCTGGGAATCCATGAGAAATGGGTAGATTGGATGATGTTGTATATGACTAGGGTACAATATTCGGTGTTGTTCAATGCTGAAGAAGTGGGCCCAATTATTCCTAAGAGATGTATTAGGCAAGGATATTCTCTCTCTTTGTATCTTTTTATTATATGTGTAGAGGGTTAGTCCTAGTTTATTTAGGCAAGCAAAATTGGAGGGTATTATCCATGAGTTTATGGCTAGTATGAGAGGCCTAGAGTAAGTCATTTGTTTTTTTTTCGATGACTATTTTTTTATAGTGAATGAAGAGGGGCGTAGGAATATGAAGAGTATTTTGAGCATTTATGAAGAGGCCTTGGGTCAAGCGGTAAACTTTAATAAGTCTGGAGTTATGTTTAGCACCAATATTAGAGAAGAATTGAAGGAGAGGTTATGTTCTATTTTGGAGGTGCATACTTTTATTGGGCCAATGGAAATATCTTAGTCTTCCTTCTTTAATAGGAAGAAATAAAAAGGTCATATTCACTTATATTAAGGATAAGTTGTGGCAAAGAGTGAATATGTGGAACAAAAAATTTCTTTCCAGAGCAGGTAAAGAAATTTTGCTAAAATCGGTGGCTTAAACAATCCCAAAATATTGTATAAGTGTCTTCATGATCCCCAAATCTATTTGTGTGGAGATGCAAAGAATTATGAACTCTTTTTGGTAGGGTATGAAACTGGATGGAAGAAAGAACATTAGATGGATGCCATGGGATAAAATGTGCACGAGAAAGAAGGATGGTATGGGTTTTTGAGATTTGGTTAGCTTCAATATGGCGTTGTTAGCAAAACAAGGGTAGAAGATTTTGACTAACAAAGATTCTCTTCTATATAGAATCTTCAAAGCAAAATATTTCCTTAGTAGGGAGTTTTTAGAAGCTAGATTAAGGTTAAACCCTAACTTTACTTGGAAGAGTATATGGCAAGCTAGAGAAATCTTAAACATTGGAGTTCGGTGGCGTGGGGGATGGTAAAGATATTAGAGCTTTTTTTTTTTACCCATAGGTGTCTAAGGAAGATTCATTCTATGTGTATAGGAACATGAGCAGTATTGATAAAAACATGGTTGAAGCAGTTATTTTACAAATGCCATTAGGTGTTGGAATGTGTAGAACTTGAGGTCTTTGTTTTCTGCCTAGGATATCACAGACACTTTGTCACTACCCTTGAGTAGGGGTAATGAAAAGGATCATTTGATTTGGCATTTTGAAAAGAGGGGTTGTTATTTAGTAAAGAGTGGCTATCATGTGTATAGAAGCTATGTAGAAAATCATACTAGAGAAATATAAAGGCGTGGAGCTAATTGTCGAGACTTAAAATACCTTCAAAGGTGAAAAACTTTATGTGAAGAGTGTTGAAGAATATTTTGCTGACTAGAGAGAATTTGAGAAGAAAATGAATAGAGTTGGAGGACAAGTGTAGTTGGTGTAATAGGTAGAAGACTTGAATAATGTATTCTGGTCTTGTGATAGAGCAAGAGAGATTTGGATGAGGTGGAGGATGAATTGTTATAGATATGGAACAAAAGAAACGAGCTAATGTCGCACCAAAGAAGATATTAAATTTTCTATAATTTTTATATATATTTAATATATTAAATGTATATTTCTCAAATTATGTATATTTTTAATAAATGAGATATATATTAAATGTATATGCAAGTGGCACATTTTTAAAACTAAAAATTGAAAAATGAATATTTTTAAAAGAAACGAAAATGGAGTATTTTTAAGAAATATTTTTATTTTTTAAACTCTGATATATCTCTTAAGAAATATATCTCTTAAACTCTGATATGTAAAATTTGAATTTGCAATCCTAGTTCTATAAGGTAATTTTACTCTGTTAGGAAAAACAAAAATTTAAATCTTCAATAAATATATAACTAACAAGTAAATATTATCTATCGCTAAAAAAAATTCATTTTCTTGTAACATAAAACACAAATACATAAAACCTTCTCCCTTTTTTTTTTATTTACATTGATAATATGTAAGGATTGAAATATTAATTCAGCTTTATATACATGCACATATGGCAACACAAATATTTTGACCATTTAAATAGAGTTTCATAGTTTGATTTATTGAGGCGAATAATAACATCAATAATTGAATTGAATTAATTATTTTATTATTATATGGTTGAATTAATTAATAACACAACTTGAAAAGCCTACCAACAAGCCTTGCCAAGTTAATTTTGGAGTATTTTAAATTAAAACAAGATGCTGAAAAAACTGCCTAATTTAAAGTACCTACCCTTGCAGGTCTAAAATAGTGTGCTCTACCCATGGATTTCTTGAACTCAAAATTCTTATTATTTTAGGATTACAATGACTAGAATAATGAAAATAGAGAAAGGTGCAATGTCATGTCATTACTTTCAATGAATTTAAATTTATTGAAATCATATAAGAGCACCCCTCAATGGTGCTCTTTTGATGAGGCCCAGTTTCACTTATGCATAGAAGTGGGCCTAGCCTAAAACATGCTCCATTATAGAGCAAGTCCTAAGCTGAGATAGTCCCTATTATGGAGTAAGTCCCAAGTTTTCTTATAAGCCCAATGAAGGGTTACCATTTCATAAAAAAAAATATGTATATATTAAAGCATCTTCATATCTGCATTTGTGATAAAAATAATTTAAGAGGGCAAGTCCTATAAAAAAATTCATGTGGCATAAAAGTGGGACCCATTTGTGGGGAGTTGGCCCCTCTTTTTTTAGCACCATTGGAGATACATTAAGACTTCAATAAGAGGGTTGAAGTCAAAGATGGAATAAATAGTGAGGATTTGTATAAGGTGCTCCATATACCATCAGTCTCATTGGTTATGTATTCAAACTCAAACAATAATAACCAAATTACAAGGTAAATAAAAACTATAATTTATGAATCTTTAAAATAAAATTTAGAGTCTTTTATCTCATAGTAGAGTCCAACTACCTATAGTGGCAGTTCCAATTGGCAATGCTGATCTCTTTTGCAAACGTCAATATCACAAAGATATCCCTATACATTTCTTTCTTGGCCTTTCCCCACTCTCATCCTCCTCTTTATGCAATTTTGGATTAACTTTGTACCTCTTCTCTCTCTTAAACCATGCACCTATTTTATCAACACCTTATCGATATGTAGTTCCAAATAACCCAAACACAACCCTTTTTTCATCATCTTTCTTAGTGGCACTATTTTGTTTATCTAGCCCATATAAACCCACACTATTGTATCATCTTCACCCACCAAAACCCAACTCTAGCCATCGTCGAAGCTCCCAAAAATTAGTACCCAGCCTTTATAGAAATGTTGAATCTCTCCAAGACTCCAAATCTGAGCATTCTTTTTTGGTCTGACCAAGATTTCAGCCAAGCTTTAAAAAGGAGAGGTTATAAGATCAAAGCTCATGGGTTCAACTGGCTGTGGTAAGGGTTGTTAAATGGATTTACCAGCTCTTTGATTTTAGTTTTGGCCTTGGTGAATCGACTATTATTCATAATAAAAAAAATATGTTCCTTAGGGTAAGCCTCTTATGTTTGAAGGGCCAGGATGTAGGGCGGTCTTGGATCTTAGGGTGCTTGCAACTCCATACTTCTAGCCTACATTTTGTGAGGGATTTACATTATGTGGTTTCTCAAAAGGATTTTTTTTTAGTTCTCAGTTTATTTTTGTTATTTTGTTTTATGGGGCTTATCAAGATTTATTATTTAGGGTATTATCTGAAGTAAAACAATTTCTTGGATGTAAGTATTTAAGAAATGGAAAGTGTTTTAGTTTATCTTGTAGCTTATCCAGATGAAATGGTTTTAACATTTGTCTATATGCATTCAGAGACCCTGATAACTACATCTTCTTCAATACTAAATTACAAAATCTACTGGTTCTTCAATTTTTATATGTCACATAACAACTCACTTCATCAGTGGGACCCTCTATGTTGCAGGATTTTTTTTTATAGATCTTGGGTATGGATCTCTTATCTTGTTTGGTACCTTTACGAGACCCCATTTTTAGCTCTCACTCAATGAAGCTCAATTTGGTTTCAGATCCCTCTTATGGGAGAACTTCTATACATGGACGTGTCTCTGCTTTTTCATAACTTTTGTTTCAAAGCTTTTATTGTTTTTATTATTGTTAGTTTGCTATGCTTTTGGTTTTTTTTTTTTACCACTCTTGGGTTGTAATCCTCCCTAGGTGGAACTTTGTAGGTTTTTTTAATGCTTAATGCAACTTTATGTTTTACTGATAAAAAAATTACAAGGTAAATATCTGCTCACTTTTCTTTCTGTTGGAAATCCATCGCAAATCGAGTGGGAAACAGAGGAAAAAGAAAGAGCCTGACACCAAAAAAATATTAAAAAAAAAGTAAATATTTCTAAAAATATTTATTTTTTTCATTTTTAATTGCGAAAATATATATTGAAAAGTATAAATACAAATATTTTTCAATTAAAATACAAATATTTTTCAATTAAATTTAAAAATATAAAATGTTTTAAAAATGAGCTGTCATATAAATTTTTTTTTTAAAAAAAAAAGTTAAACAATATAAAGTTTTGGGTTAATTAGCCAAAATGGCTTATGACATTTTGTGCATTGAAGAAGCTCAAATTCAAATCAAGCACAAAAATTGAAGAACCATATTGCCTACCTTGGAAACAAAGTCCAACACTCCCATCAATGTTGACACCAAGAAACTGAATCCTATGAAATCCAAAATTACAACAATAAATGCACACGTTATTTTGACTAGACTTATAGGCCATTCTCGAACTGAGATGCAACTAGTTTTCTCATGAATTGAATCATTCATTCCAACTTATGTAAAGGAATTTTCAATAATGATCAGCGCAAGGTGTTGTCAAGCTTGACAGTGACAAGAGCACATAAGATTTTGAAATGCAATTACTTCCTACTGATCTTGCTGCTTCTAGGCATAATTTTTATATGAGTATAATATTTCCCTCAAGGTGTCCTATAAATTCTATCTAGAAGATTGATACATCTCAAATCCTTTGTGAAGATTTGTAGATTCATCTGTTCCAACTTATGCTTTAGTGGTACCATATGATAAGGAACTATCAACAATGAAAGTGGTATGCTAATATAAGGGATTATCATGTTCGACAGTTAAATGATTGTAGGATGTTAGAGTTCTAGAGCAAGATTCTATATGATTCAACTCAACCTAGGCCTTATTTGATTGCTTCATGTAATAACCTCATTCACTCTTGTTAATATAGGTTTCTATAGGTTTTGTCTCACTTGTTCGGAGATTATATTAAGATGGATCGTCTATATAGTTATGGAAAAATTTTAAGGTAGACCAAATCTATGTTCCTACTTATAGATTCGACCAATCACAATTTTCTGTTTGAAAATAAAAATTATTTTTAATTATTTTTTTAAATATTATAATATAAATAAAGGATTATGATTGATCGAATACATAAGTGGAGACATGAACCCGGTTCACAATATAATTTTCCTTAGTTATGCTCGGTTTTTGGTATTTATCTCGGATGTCTTCATTGTATTGGCTGTGATTTTATAGGGTTTTTTCACATAAGTCTATGAGACTTTAGTTGTGGGTATATATGGTAAGCATCTTGGCTTGGGTAGCTAACTGCACCAATATGTTTTTTTCCTTTTAATTTTAATAAAATTTATTTTTCTATAAAATAAAATGCCCTTGGCCAATTTGATCATTGCAGTGAAATCATGTGAATTTAACTCCTTTTTATTTCACCACAAATTTTTTTTTTCCATACATTTGAAGCCATCATAACAATTGATTGACAATAATAATAATAATAATAATAATAATAATAATAATAATAATAATAATAATAATAATAATAATATCTGATCAAGGAAAAATTAAGGGATATTTATGCATTCAAAAAAATTAAGGGATATTTATAAAAATTATCTAAAAATAATACTACAAAAAAAACTATTTATAGATTTAGAAGAAACTTAGAGCAAAGTTTTAAAAATATCTTACTCTTCAATAAAATAGAGACTTTTTTTAAAAAAAAAATACATCTTCTCTCACTACAATTAATATTTTATTTTTATTTTTATTTTTCAAAATTCACTGTTAAATAAAAATATTTTAATAAAATAATAAAAATTAATATTTTAAATTATATTTTCAACATATAAATTTTATTAATTTTTATTAAAAAAAAATTTAATTTTAATTACAAAAAAACTCATAAAAAATAAAAAATGAAATATATGAAAACATATTAATAAAAATCATTAAAATTTTAAATAAATTTTATACATTATATACATTAAAAATTAAAAATATATATATATTAATTTTCTTATGTAGATGTTGTGTAGATGTTATTCATATTTGGTAAAAAGATGTTTGATAGATATTATGTATCTATTATGTATTTATTTGTATATATTATTGTATATATGTAGATATTGTGTGGATATTATGTGAATATAAAATTAAAAGAATAAAGTTTAAAAATATTAAAAATATTAAGGAGATATTTAATAGATGTTTAGTAAATTTTTTATAGATTTTTTATAAATATTCAGTGAATGTTTAGTATATGTTTTTATTTGTTGTGTGTTTATTTTTATATATGTTATATATTTATTTTTATTTTTATTTATTTTTTTTATAAATATTGAAAATATGATCTAAAAATTATTTTTAAATAAAAAACATAAATAAACATTAAAAGTGAAAAAAAACAAAAAATTATAAAAATCAACAGTTTAAAAACATAAAAAAAAAACATGCACATGCAGTTATTGAAAAAAAAAAGTTTTAGACCATAATAATATAATATTGAAAAGGAAATACAAATTACACATAATTTTTGTAATTTTCTCAAAAATTAATTTACTTTCAAGAAATTGTTTTGCCTTATCAAATAATTAAGTCCATGTGAAATTAATGTAAACCTAAGTCACTGTTTTTTATAGATTATAATTAAAACCTATAATCATATACAATATATTAACATGTTTTTATTGAAAATATTTTTTTCACTGGTACCTTATGACAGTATAATTCCTATACAATCAAGCTTTTATTTTCTTCTCTCTCATTTTATCCCTATTTATTTATTTTTCTTTTTTTTTCCTCTTCTATTCGTTCTTGCTACTCCTTTTCTTTGATTATTTTATACCTTCAGTTCTTATAATTGTGCCAGATCAGGACTAGGAGCTTCTTTGGTTTTTTTTTTTTAATTTTAATTTTAATTTTCATTAAATTTCAAATAAAATATAATTTTAATTTAAATATATTATTGAATTTCTAAGCTTTTGTCATTTAATTACTATTATTATGACTAAAAAGAGTACAAAATGGAAATAAAAAAATTATGAATTTATATTTTATTCATTTTATTAAAATATTAACTATTAAATTGATATAATAAAATGTATCTATTAAATAATTCATATTATCTTATTATAAAATTATGAAATTTGTTATCTTTATTTGTAGAATTAAAATTTACATAGTTTAGTTCCTGAATTTGTGTATTATAAATAATTTAGTAATTTTAAATTAATGTATTGTATGATAAATTATGCAAAATTTTAATAATTTATTATTTTAACGACTACGACGACTGCAACAACCATAACAACAATAAGAATAACAACAATAATAATAATAATAAAAACAACAACAACAATAACAACAACAATAACAACAACAACAACAACAATAATAATAATATACATCCATACATGCATACATACATATTTCTCATTATCAAATTATTACTTTTGGTTAAAATCTTATATATACGTACATATATATATATGTATATATATGGATAAATTATTATTTGATTTCTAATATTAAATAGTTTATCTTTTTTTCTTAAACTAACTGAATTAAAATATCCCTCATTTTTTCTTAAAATTTTCATTGCACCTATAGAAAATCAGAAATGAAAGTAGAAGCATTAAACAACAACAACATCATCAACAACAACAACAACAACAACAATAATAATAATAGTTATACTAGTAGTAGTAGTAGTAGAATTAAAAATAATAATTTATTAAAATAATTTTTTGAAAATTAATATTATCTTTTGTAATTAAATAGAATTTAATATTCGATTTATTTTCAACATATTATATATATCTTATTAGGAATATTTTTATAATATATAAATATAAAACATATTTTATTATGAATATTTTTATAATATGTAAATATGGAAGTTTTAAATATTATATATATTTATAAATGTATAATACTAATTTATATATATACATACTAATTATATTAACATATAAATTATTTTTTTACTTAAATTAATATAAAATATTAATTTACTAATTAATATATACAATATTAATTAACTAATTTTTATATATACATACTAATTATATTAACATATAAATTATTTTTTTACTTAAATTAATATAAAATATTACAAATCACAAGATAGTACGAGTAATTATATGTTTGCTATATACTAAAAATACTCCAAAAATTATTGTTCCTTGTGGCATTGCATATTCAAAAAAATCATGCCTCTTTTATATTTTCAATTTCACCCCTGTCTACTTCTCCATCAAGTTCCCTTCATATTTAGCCTTTTGTTTTTGTCCTTCTTATTTTACCCTCTCATTTCATCTTTGGTTTTTTTTTTCTAATTTATTTTATCCTGCTTCGGGTACTAGTACAAGCAATAATATATGTTTTAAATTATGTCTCGATCCATATTTTTCCTTGCCCTTTTCTCTTTTCTCTCTCTTCATCCCTTTTATGTGTGAGAACCCATAGTTCGGTTGCCACAGGTCAGCTACACTGAGGTAGTGCAGATGTTAATAGAGTTGGAGATTTTGGGATACACTTTTTAGGTTGAATGGTTGGAGATTTGGGAGCTTCCAATAATCCTTCTTTTTCTAAAACCTTTAAGGCTTCATCATAAAAGGATAAAGGAATAGGGTATTCTTTCTTTTGGATTTCTGGTTTACTGGCTATCCATGGTTGATTATTGGGTGGAAGTGGAGAATGTTTTTGGTGAGAACACTGAGTTTTACAGGAAGAGAAAAATCTCTTAGAACCTGTAAGTCTAGTGGGAGGAGTGTAAGGTTCACCATCTTCAAAACACATACATCCTGGGTCACAATTTCCTGATCCAGGAGAATCCCAAATGAAATGGCCATTCATTTTTGCTGCATAGATCTATCTACCTGTAGCATCAAAGCTATGGATAGCAACATCCTTTTCTCTAGGAAAAGAGACAGGTGTGATCATACAGTTATGAAAAACTGCTGGAGAAGAGCCAGTACTTGAAGGAGCAGAGAAAACTGTTTTGACAATTCCATCAACCTGTTTAATGAATCTAGAATTTATAAATTGTACAGGTTCTTGCTTCTGCTGCATCTTTTCATAATTTGTAACCCATTCCAAGGGAATGAGCTTGGACAATTCTTCTCTAGGCAATTGACTAGGAGTCTGAACAATTGTTGGGGTAGAATCTGTATCTGAGTAGATGTACAAGGCATCAGTGGAAACTCCAGGTGTAGCTATGTTGATTGCATGATCTTGCAACATATATACTAGTTGAAGGTGGAGTGTTACTAATACAGAATTCCGAACTTGTAGAACACTAGTAATTTGGACTTGTACCTTCAAAGCTTTAGACAGAAAAGAGTCTGCTAAAGACAAATTGTAGTTGGGGAAGAAGGTAAGATCAATACTTCCGGCATTAAGTGTTGTTAAAATTGTTCCAATTACAGCATTTTCAAAATCTACATATCTAGTGTCCAAGAGAGAAAGTCGAGCAGTCATTGGTAATCATTTTCTACCATGATAAGGAAGGACTATTCTGATAGCTGCAAGATGGAGATGAGAATATTCCTGTTTCTGCCATTGAGAAATAAAGGAGTCTGGAATTTCAAGAGTGACATATTGTTCAGCTGTGGTTGAAGAAAGAGTACAGTGGCTTAAGGCCGAAGACTGTACATACTCTTTTATGTGAGGAGATCGAGAAGTAATAAGATTTTTGATACTACAAACATAATTGGTCTTTTTAAAGATAACATATGGATTTAGCAAAGGAAGTTTAGTATCATCTACCTTTGTTTCTTATGAAAGATGAGTTATTTCTACAAGGTGATCTATTTTACTGGTAAGTGACTGTTTACAAGTAGGAGGAAGAACTAAAGAGGAAGTATGAGAAGTGGGTACTAAAGAACTAGCCATGGTGTTTTTAATTCTCATTCCTTTTCTACTATTCCAAACATATCATTGATAAGTAACAAGGCTCTGATACCACCTGGGGGTGTCCATGCTCGCAGAGGATTCTGATGATCAAAACTCTACAAGTATAAGGTATGAAATATACCATACACAGGATCAGAGTTTAGAATAGAGCATACTGACTCTATGAATACAGATGAAGAGTCTTCATAAACTCATAAACACAAACACTAAAAAATCTCATGCATAGTCCACACACAGCCTCTCCTTGGGCATTCAATAGGACAGCGCCCTTTTGATTCTCTATGTTGGTTTTAACAACTCTCACAAGTATTTCTTCATATCAAGGGATCGTACTTATTAAATAATATGTAGAAAAGTATTGAAAAAAGAGAGAATTTTAACTTAGAAATTCATATTTTTATTAAACATCAAGCGTATAAAAATAGGCTTCTCCTTACATATCTCACAAAGAGAGCTCCTTATATAGAAGGAGGAGTTAAGAAATAGACAAACAAGATTACATAAGTGCTTACACCATTACACACTAACACGATAATCAGAAAAGAGACAAACCATGTGAGGGAATAGTGTTTCCACTCACTGAAATGATTACAGCACGACAAATACAGTAAGGCCACTACTAAAAAATTATTATAATAGGACAAACACTATAAGGTCGCTATATAAAGTGTGATGGAGACAGATTCATATTATGATAATCAAAGGAATCTGAGTCATACGAAGTTGGGACCATGGGGTTATCATCTTGTGTCCTATAAGCATCAAGATATTCACGTGACATGATGTCCATATCTTGTCTGTTGGGAGGTGAGCTGGCACTGACAATTGCTTCATTAATATCTTGCTGAGTCATTTCTGAATAATCAAGATTCCTTTGAACAGCTGGCTGAGATGAGCTGGAAGGCACTTCTGCTGGATGTTGAAGAGGAGTAGGTGGAGAGTCTAATTGACTGAGAGGTCTACCAAAATCAAGATCATAGTCAATAAAGTATTCACTAGTGAGCTGGAAAGGAAGCTCAGTGGTCTGTTCTATGAATCTGATATGAGCATTGAGTGCAGATTCAAGTCTTGTTTTTGCTTCATCAGAAATATTTTCAACAGTAGTAGTCCAATTTAAATTAGGAACAAGGGATGTACAGATTAATGGAGTCTTGACATTTAAACAAACATTGTTGAATTGACATAACAGCATCTTGAGGTCTGTCTGCATACTTTCTTTTTGATAAAGTTGACCAACATAAGATTTCATTCAAAAGAAAGATTTTGAGACAAAAGAACACCTGTTCTGGGATACTGAAAATATGGTCTGTGGAAGATAAAGATAGAATAAAAATTCTTTATCTCATCTTCTGGTTTATCCCATACTTTATAGTACCAAGCAATCTCCTTGAGTTTTTTGATCCAATTGGGAATTGAATCAAACCATTTTAAGTATTTCCAAGGTAAAGAATCAGAATTAGTTTCATTTTGAAGAAAACTAATCATGCTCATGAGAGAAATTTCAATTGCATGGTGATATAATATTGAGTAACACCATAATAACCATAATTCAGAAATTATTTTTGGATTTGAAGGAGACAAATAGTAAACAAGATATCATGGGAACTCAGGATAAAACATATTAAGTTCACTATTAATATGAAAATAATTATGAACTAAATCAAAAGGTGAGTCCTGGCAAAAAACTGAATAGAGGCTGGGCTAGAAGGATGAAGACCAAGAGGAAACTGTAAAAACCGGTAATCAATATGTCTATCAGTATCACTAGGTGAACTGGGGAATCTAGAACTAGCTGTAGAACTAGATGGTCTGGTATTCATCATGATTAATGGAAGGGAGTGTTTCTGGGTAATGAGGAGAATCGATTTAGCTGGTCTGGATAAATGGTCAGGGATGAGGTTTGTCTTACCTTTTATATGCTGGACTGAGAAGTCATATCTGGAAAACTATTCCTGTAACCTTAACAATTGATGAGGGGGTAAGGTCTTCTGTTTAAATTCAAGAGCTCTGGGAAAAGAGGTCTTATCAAGAAGGACGAGAAAGTGATAGCCAATAAGATGAAATTCAAACTTCTTTATTCCATTCTTAACAGCTAAGATTTCTTTATAAGTGGAATGATAATGCTTTTCACTATCTTTAATTTGTCCACTTGCATGTCCACAATAATATCTTTTTCCATTAAGTTCTTCAAGGAAAATGGCACCCCAAAATTCATCACTTGCATCAGTTTGTAAAATGCGAAGTCCAGTAGAAGGTAAGTGAAGAGGAATAGGTTTTTGGGCTTTCTGTTTAATGTTTTAGACTGCTTGTGTCTGAACATCTGTCCAAGGTGGTGGATTCTTTTTGAGAAGTTTAGAAAGCTGGCTAATGGGCTGGGCTATGGCTGGGAAAAAGTCTCTGATATAATTAATTATACTAAGAAACTGTTGGATATGTTTTTGTGTAAGGTTTGAGTCTGAAAATTTAAGAAGTTCTTGGGCTATATGTGGGCTAGGTGAATAGGATCCATCTTCAAAATGAAGGCCTAAGAAATCAACAGTAGTCTGGCCCAATGAGCTTTTCTTTTCAGACAACATTATCCCATATTGCTGGACAATTGAGGCAAACTGTTGTAACAATTGATGATGGGCTTCTTTTGTAGCTGAGAAGAGTAAAATGTCATCAATGTAGATCAGTGTGGAATACAGAATGGTCTGGAAGATTCTGATCATTGCCTTATGAAACAAAGAGGGAGCAACCTTGAGGCCAAAAGGCATGACTGTCGATTGATATTGAGCATCAGAAATACAAAAAGTTATATTTGGTCTGTCTTCTGGATTGATACCCAACTGCTAAAATCCTGCTTTAAGATCAAACTTAGAGAAGATCTTAGCATTCTTCAAATGTACCATGAGAGTAGAGATTTTAGGCAAGAAAAACTTGTCATCTGCCAAAAACAAGTTAAGAGGCCTATAATTAATTACAAGCCTTTTTTGTCCTCTGATCTGTTCAGCTCTTTTTTCTACATAAAAAGCCTGGCAAGCCCAATTAAACTTAGTGGGCTCAATAAGTCCTTTGTTGTAGTAACTGTTGACATTCTTGTCGAGCAAGAGCAAGGTCTGAGGGAGACATTCCAGGGTGTTAGGCTTTAATAGGGTTTATGTCTTTATTTTTCTTAAAAGGAAGGGAAATGAAAAAATTAGGGTTTTTTCACAAAGGGTGAGAGTGTTTAAAGTCTAGGTGAGAAGTTGTACAAGAAGGAAGAAGCAATGCTTTCTCATGTTCATATACAGAGGGGAGTTCTATAAATGAATAGAGCTTAGCAATATTGGTATAAGATTTAAACATGTTCTTGTGTTTAAGGCTAGTAGGAAGGATCTGAAGATCTTTGGCTTGACAATAAATATCAAAACCAATGAGAAGGTCTTTATTAGGAAGATCTGAGCCAATGACATGAGTCTAGATTGTACAAGGAGGGAAAAAATGAATTTCAATTTTTTGGCGGGTAATCAAGTGTGTAGAGAACACTTGTCCATCAGCTGCTCTAAAGTGTTCAGTATGAGGCTTCCAATATGAATCTGGTAAAATTGATGGGTTCATCATGGATTTGTGAGCACCTGTATCCATGAAGGCTATCAAGGGAATTGGTTTATCATATTTTGAAGGGAGTAATAAAATATTTACCAAAGGAGTTGGTAAATGTTTAGCAACTGGGAAAACTGAAGGGAGAACTGGATTATCAAAATGGAAGATTGGACTGTAAGAATCATCATCATCTTCAATTGAGTCTGAATCAGTATCAAAAACTTTTAAAACAAATAAAGTTTTATTTGTTGGCTCATCTTGTTCAGAAAGTACTGATTCAATGTCTGCATCATCTGGAAGAGATACTAAAGAAGAGTGCTGAATCTACTGAAGCAATTTTACAGACTTAGAGGTCTGTTTAGGATAATTCTTAGCAAAATGTCCTTTTTTGCTGTAGATAAAATATCTGTCTGAAGATCTGTTCTTCTTTGAAAAAGGAGATCTCTTCTTGAAGAATTTGAATCTCCTTCTTTTCCTGAATCGTCTAGGAAAAGTTCTTGAGGGAGCATATCTCTGCACATGAGATTTCTTCTTTGGACCACATACACATCTTTTGTCTTTGCACTTAATCTTCAATTCTGGTCTCTTACAAACTTTCTTCAAAATAGTTCTATCATCATTCCATTTTTGAAAAAAATTTTGTTGTTCACAAAGTCGCCTGACAGCAGTAGATGTGTTCTGATGAATTTCTCTAAGAGAAAATTGTGGAATCTCCTTTCCAATTGTTGAACAATTCTTTGAATTTCTGGTTGTAACTCATCAGGCAAAGAGGCAACATAAGTGAACTTCATGTTAGGATCTGAGGCTCCTTTCAACTGATAAAACTTCTTTGTCATCCTTTCATAATGCTTCTTAAGATATTTTTTTTTAGAGAACAACATTTCATGGAGTAAAAATCCTATTTTTTAGCTTTAACTATCAGATTATAATCTCCAAGAAAAATATTATGAATGATTGAGATTGCAGCACCAACTGACTAACTGTTAATGAATTGAAGTTGTTCTCTGAGATTAAGGAACCATTCTCTAATTGATCTTGTTGTTCTAACAACAAATTCATGTAATTCTTGTTAGAGAGTGAGACCATATTTTACGATCTGAATATCTATCCAAGCATCAAACTCCAAAATTCTACTTCTCCATTTTTTTTAATAAAGGTGGACGGCACCACCTCAAACTTTATAAATTAAAATAAAAGTATGGAGAACCCTTACAAATAGTTCGTACACTACTCTTATAGCAAATGGGCAGAAAAAAAAATGTTGAAGAAAAATAAATCTATTGATATCTAATTGTGAATACTCGAATTTTGAGGCTCGGAAAGCCGATTTTCTCAGACTGCAGAAGACCAAGCCAGACCGGATGACCATAGTAAAGTTCACCGAAAGTATGGCTTCATGGTACTTGAAATGTCCAAAGAGACGCGAGGGTCACGGATATGGCCCCGGAATAATTTTTGGAGGTCCGTAGCTCCCGAAAAATCAGTTTGAACGAAAATCGTGCGTGCTTTTTTGGAGGGCTCGAAAACTGAGGGCGGCGGCCCGCCCGCCGACCGCCAACCGCGGCGATCCGACCGCCGACCGTTTTGCTTTTTTTTCGTTTTCCCAGCCTGTCACTTCCACGGCGGTCTGACCGCCGTCTAGTCCAAATTTTGTCTATAAAAGCCTCTAAATTTTCAGAAAAAGGGTTGGCTTTTCGAATCCCGGGACCTCGTGCTGACGAACTCTCTATTTTCACACTTAAGAACTTCTCTTGGACTTTTCTTTGCATAAATCTAACCTTGTGCTGCAGGAATTAATCCATAATCAAGGATCATAATCTAAGGTCCAAGAAAATGAGATCTGGAACTTCGAAGTGGGAAAATCCTATGCAAGGTAATATCCTAATTCATCCTTTGTCAATTCAAGCCTGCCATAAGCATTCCATCTTCTTCTTAATTTCTTTTTGGTCAAAGACCTAATCTTTTTGGGTCTAAGGCCTAGTTAACTAATCAATCAATCTTTCGGCATTAAGCCCTGAATCAATCAATATTTTTGGTCAAAGACCTAATCCTTTTAGGTCTAAGGCCTAATTAAGTAATCAATCAATTTTTGGCATGAAGCCCATCACAGTTAAAATCAATAGTTTGGCACGGAGCCTAAATTGCATTTTCTTTTGGTACCAAGTACCCAAATTTCATCAAATTTAGCACTAAGTGCTCAAAATCTCATAATTTTAGCAAAAAGCCCTTCAATGCACGAAGCATACACACACATACATGCACAAATGCATAATTGCCTTTAAATAGGCTTTTCCGAACTACATGGGCTTTGATCTCTCATAAAAAAATGAGAGTATGTAGGCATATTTGGGATTCACCCCAAATAGCAAGTCCACAATATACTAACAATCTGTTTGTCTTCCTTTTTGTGTTCCTCTTAGGTTCATTTCTTCTCTGGCAAATTAGTCAAATACATGACATAGTCCCCGAATCCTCCTTGGGTTCGTAGATTAGAAACATTTACATTGGATGCATTATTGGAGTCAAACAAGGGTTTTCTTAGTTTTTCCCTTTGAACAGAAAAAAACTGAGTGGCGACTCCTAACAACAAGTGAACGTTCCTCCGAATCCTTTTCGGGTGGAAACCGAGGTTCATAATTTGGCGACTCCACTGGGGAACATAAAAATGATTTATGGGATCTTAGTGGACTACAATTGTTTATTTGACTAACTTGCCCTTCTTTAGGGTACTTTTATTTATTTTACAGGGTACCTTAGCAATATATATCCTTTCCTTAAGGATATGGGAATAAAATTGACAAAAGGAATCTTTTTCCTTTGATGGACCCCTTGTTTGATTAATTGTGCAGTTGTTTTGTCATTTAGAGAATCTTTTTCTCTTGCATTATATGGGGGAATCATTTTCCTCCATTGCATAAAAAAAATTTTCAAATGAATTTTTTATCTTTCTGTTCAAAATTCTGAGTCTGGATAGCAAGTAGCGCTGACCGGCAGGTCTCCTTGATTATGCCGGCGGACAGCCAAAGCGTCCTCCCTGTTGTCGCAAACCATTCCAATCCTTTTGGAGTGGCCTATGAGTAAACGTACTGTTGGACCCACGCGAAACTCTTTGTTTCACATGTGGTTAGGTATCTCTTACTCAAGACTCAAGAGTCCCTATTATAAGCCTATTCTCTATTTTTCATGTAACAATAGAACCCTCCCTTAGGTTGTATGTACCCAATAATAGTGCCACATTCCATTAAAATGAATTATGATGTGATGAGGTGCATTCATGCAACATAACAACATTATTTTGGGGAAAACCTTTTGATATATGCAAGTGGACCAAGAGTCTTCCTACCCTACACACTACCCTGATCCTTTACCCTTAACCTTTGTAGGTACCCACTATCTGTGTGCCTTCACCTACACAAGCTACACCAACTCCAACTGTGCAATCACCCATAAGTCCTACTACTCCAACTTCACCAATTACTCCAATTACTGAAATGGCTACTATTGAATAGATTAAGGCCTTGCTAGATGGACAGGTTAAGGAGATTGAAGCTAAGATGCAAGAAAGAATTGATGAAGCCTTGACCGCCCAAAGAATAGCCATCTTGTCCGAATTGGGAGGGGCACCAAAGACAGCCACTACTCCTGAAAATCTAGGGAAGGAACCTATTGTGGGACAAACTAGTACCCCCATGACTGCTCAGAATAATACCCCTGTCATCAATTTGGAGGATCCACCCACTAAGAATGCTACTGAAACTGATGAACTGAAAAAGAAACTTGAATTGCTTGAAAGGTCAATCACTGCCATGAAAACTCATAAAGAGGTGGTAGACATGGATTCCTTATCCTTGTTTCCCCAAGCTAGGTTGCCTCCAAAATTCAAGATGCCTGGGATGGACAGATTTGATGGGACTACTTGCCCTAAAACCCACCTGAAGATGTATGTGGGGGCCTTAAGCCCTTGGGGTTTAAATGACGAGCTCTTTGCTTAGCTATTCCAACAATCCTTGACTGGTGCTGCCCTTAAATGGTTTGTAAGCCTGGATCGTGCTAAGATTAAGACCTGGGAAGACATCTGCAATGCATTTAACACTCAATACCACTACAATATTGAGGTAGATGTCACTAGAAGGGAGCTTGAGACTACCAAACAAAACAACAATGAACCCTTCTCCTCGTTCCTTACGAGGTGGAGGGCAAAGGCCGCCCAAATGATTAATCGCCTTTCAGAACAAGAGCAGATTGATATCATAATCAAGAATTTAAAGCCTACATATCAAGCTCAACTGCAAACCCAATACCTACCTACTTTTAAATTGCTCATTGCGACTGCAACTAAGGTAGAAGATTTGATACAATTGGGTAAGATAGTGGATGAGGGAGCTACTTCAAAGTATAAGAAACAGGGCCAAGCTACTTCCTCAAGCAAGGTCAATGAAGTGGCCAATATTGCCCCTGCGAATCCTTTACGTGTGGGCTTGGGCAGAGAAATTAGCCAAGAAGGCAATATACCGACCTTGGGATGCCCCTTCATCTGGTGTTTAAAAAGGCCGTGGAAGGAAAGTACTTGAAGCCTTTGGACCCAAGGCCTCCTCCAAACCCGTTACCCTCCAATTATAGGGCCAATGAGTACTGTGAATACCACCAAGGAAAGAGGCATAGAACAGATGCTTGCTGGACTTTGAAAAACCGCATCCAGGATTTGGTGGATAGTGGTGACATCATTCCTCTCAGGAGTCAACCAAACATTAATACTAACCCTTTGCCCAATCATTCCATCCATGCCATCACTGTGGAAGAAGAGCTGTTTGATCCTTTCAAACTTCTCTTGGAAATGAATGAAGTATGTGTGCTGGATCTAAATGACCTCACTGAAGAGGTCGATGCTTTGACAAGGAGTGGAAGGCAATATCAGCCACTTGACTTGGGGAAAGCCCCTAAAACCCCAAATCACCCATATAAGAAGACGCCAGAACCAAAAGAAGACCCTATCCTCTCTCAGCTTAAACAAACTCAAGCTAAGGTGTCAATTTGGGAGCTCCTTGCTTCCTCATTCCCACACCGTCAGGCTCTCAATAAAGCTTTAAGTCAACTTGATACATCAGTAGACACAAGCCCAGAAGCTTTGGTGGCCACTTTGACCCAATCAACCAAGGCATTGAGTATCAAGTTTTCTGATGTAGATTTACCAGAAGATGGCATAAAACACAATGATGCTCTATACATCACCATACAAACTGGGGGAAAGACTGTGCCCATGGTTTTCATTGATAATGGGTCAGCCTTAAATGTATGTCCCTTGAAAGTAGCAAGCTGTCTGGGATTGGAGGCTACAGATCTTACACCTTCTGATCAAATTGTTAGAGCATATGATAACACTCGAAGAGAAATTTTAGGTGTTGCTACTCTGGAAGTTGTTATTGGACCGGTAAAAATGGGAGTGCCGTTCCAGGTCATTGATGTACCCGCGAGCTTTAATCTCCTCCTTGGAAGGCCGTGGATTCATCAGAATAATGCTGTACCTTCTTCATTACATCAAAAACTTAAGTTCCCTTTTGAAGGAAGAATCATCACTATTAAAGGAGACACATGTGAAATCAACAAGAAAACCACGGATCAATCTCTCTTTGAGGTTGTTCCGGGTGAAACTGCTATGGCCTTGACTGGGTTCCATTATGACATTGTTCAATGCATTGAAGGAGAAAGGCCCAAAGGGCGATTTATCCTATATGATTTTAGGGAGGTCCAAATCAATTGCCTGGTGGGAATGATGTTAAGGGTAGGTCTGCTACCCGGGATGGAAATGATGAGATCTGGGAGGAAATCATCCATAATGCGGCCATGGGAAGAACCTGAGAATAAGGAAACTTTTGGATTGGGGTACAAACCCACAGACGATGAGATAGAAGAGTTTGAGCATGGGAAGAAGGGAAAGAAGACTTGGGGGGCAAAAAGCCTCAAAATGCGCCCTTACTTTAGAACTCTGAATGGTCACTTTTGCAAACCTGGAAAACAGTTCCTTACTGTGGTTTTCAGGAGCCATTCTATTCTCCTATGACTGGAAAGAAGCTACCGGGTTTTGAGATGTTCGCTGATGTTTTAGTCATAAAGGAAGAAGAGCCAGAACCTATAACTGACCCACAAGTGGAAGATTTCATGCGGCCTAGTCTCTTTGATGAGGTTGCTATGATAACTAATTTTGAAGACAAAAGGGACTTCACAAAGCTGATCAAGACAACAGATGGACCACTGATGAACTGGTATGCCGAGGAGGGACAAGTGGCTATAGTCAAACCTAGTCCTGTGTTACACCCCGAACATGAGTCTTGTACTGAGTCAAATCTTGAGTCAAACACCGAGTCAGAGTCCAGTTCTGAGTCTTCCTTAGCTTCAGGAATAGAAAACCCTGATGTCGAATGTAATGTAACTCTGGAGGATGACTCCGCCGTTATTAATGAAACTGTTCAAGTTCTTGGTTACCCTGTGTCTTTTGCTTTCCAAGTATTATCTAGCAAAAATGAAATAAATGAAATAAAAGAAATGAATGAAAAGATAATAATTGGCAAAGAAAATGAATATACATACATTGCATATGATTGTGTGAATAAGGAACAGGTTGTTGAATGCATCAGAAGATATGTCGACTGCTTCATGTGGAAGACGAGTGATGTCACGGGAATAGACCCAACAATAGCAGTTCATAAGATTCCGTTATACCCCGATGCAAAGCCGGTTAAGCAGAAATTGAGAAGAATGAAGCCAGAATGGTCTTTGAAAATTAAAAATGAGATTGCCAAGCAACTGGATAATAAGTTCATAGAACCAATTGTCTACCCTTCCTGGTTAGCAAACATTGTACCAGTCCTGAAGAAAGACGGAAAGGTCAGGATGTTTGTTGACTATAGAGATTTGAATAAGGCTTGTCCCAAGGACGATTTCCCTCTACCACACATCGATTTGCTAATAGACAGGATGGCTGGGCATATGATGGTTTCCATGACTGACCTTGCAGTTGGGTACAATCAGATCATGGTGCACCCGCCGGACAAAGAAAAGACAGCTTTCATTACAGAATGGGGCACTTTCTACTACAGGGTTATGCCTTTTGGATTGATAAATGCAGGGGCTACCTACCAAAGGATGGCGACAACAGTCTTTCATGACATGATTCACAAAGAAATAGAAGTGTATGTTGACGATATGATTGTCAAGTCAAAATCTCCAGAAGAGCACGTTGAAGCACTTGAGAAGTTCTTCCTTAGACTTCGCAAGTACAATTTGAAGCTTAATCCTGCAAAGTGCCTCTTTGGTGCAACATCAGGCTTATTTTTGGGATATTTGGTCAGCAAGAAAGGAATAGAAGTTGATCCAGCAAAGTCAAAGGCTATTCTGAAAATGCCTCCACCAAGAACAGAAAAGGAGATTCGAGGCTTGCTAGGTAGATTACAGTATATCAGTCGATTCATATCGCAGTTGGCAGAGACTTGTGGTCCTATCTTTAAGCTACTAAGGAAAGGTGCTTCACAAGAATAGAATGAAGATTGCCAAAAGGCCTTTGACAAGATCAAAGAATACTTGTTAAGTCCGCCAATTCTGCAACCTCCCAGAATGGGAAAACCTCTGCTCTTGTATTTATCTGTAACAGATGAACCCAAGGGTGCAATGCTAGCTCAAGAGGCCGAAGGTACAAAGGTGGAAAATGCAATTTATTACCTCAGCAAGAGGATGCTGGACTATGAGTTAAAGTATAACAAGATTGAGAAGTTGTGTTTAGCGTTGTATTGGGCTTGCACAAAGTTACAACACTACTTGTCTTCTTACACTACTTGTGTCATCGCAGAACAGAGTCCCTTGAAATTCCTTATGGAGAGGCCTATTTTGGACAGCAAAATGGCAAAGTGGGTGTCAACATTGGCAGCTTTTGACTTAAAATTCATTCAGAGGAAAGCTGTGAAAGGTGGGGCAATAGCTGACCAGTTAGCAGAATTACCCATAAAAGACGAGATGCGAGAAATGAATTTCCCTGACGAAGACCTCTTGAATGTGGAAAGAAGTGTTTGGGAGATGTATTTTGATGGGGCATCCAATTATCATGGAAATGGAATTGGGATTGTGTTCAAAACTCCTTGTGGAGAATACATTCCCTTTGCAGTTAAACTTGACTTTAGCTGCACTAACAATGAAGCGGAATATGAAGCTTGCATCAATGGGCTCGAAGCCGCTCTGGAATTAGGGATTAAGAACCTAAAGGTCTATGGTGATTCTATTTTAATAATATCACAAGCCTTAAGGAAAATGGAAAATAAGAGAAGAGCGTTTGGTTCCTTACCTACAACGCCTTGATCATTTGGCACAACAATTCGATGATCTGTCCTTCGAATATCTCCCGAAAGCAAAGAATTAGTTTGCTGATACCCTGGCTACTTTAGCTTCTATGATCAATATCAAGGAGGGGAAAGCCATTCGTCAATTGAAAGTTCAACTTCAGAAGCAACCTACCCACGTAATGCATTTGGCCGAGGGTAAACCATGGTTTTGGGATATCAAGAGTTATCTCAAGGATGGAAGTTATCCGGAGGGATCATCAAGGGTTGATCATAGAGCAATAAGGCAGCTAGCCACAGGTTACATTCTTAATGGAGATATCCTCTACAAAAGAAATTGGAATGGAATGCACCTAAGGTGTGTGAATGAAGCAGAGGCTAAGCGGATAATGGAAATGGTGCATGGTGGTGAATCAGGACCGCATATGTATGGGATCGCCTTGGCTCGAAAAATAGCCAATTTAGGATATTATTGGTCCACCATGAATACAGACTGTGTGGCATTTGTGCAAGAATGCCATCAGTGCCAGATATTTGCTAAGCTACAGAAACAACCTCCTGTTGCTCTGAATCCAATCACCTCTCCATGGCCCTTCGCTACTTGGGGAATAGATATAATTGGCAAAATACATCCAAAAGACTCGAATGGACATCAGTTTATCTTGGTAGCGGTGGATTACTTCACGAAGTGGGTTGAAGCAGCTTCCTATGCAGAATTAGACGCCAAAAAGGCAGCACAGTTTATCCGAACCAACATCCTTTGTCGGTACGGAACACCATTGAGATTATCACTGATAATGAACTCATTTCCAAGCAGAATTTTCTAAACTCTTAAAGGAAGAAGGTCCAGCATCATAAATCCTCTCCTTATAGACCTCAAACAAATGGAGCTGTAGAAGCAGCAAATAAGTCTATAAAGGTGATCATACAAAAAATGATCAAGGAACATAGGGGTTGGCATGAGAAATTACCACTGGCCTTGTGGGGATATAGAACATCAATTAGAACTCCTACTGGGGCAACCCCGTATTCACTGGTGTACGGAATGGAAGCAGTACTCCCCATTGAACTGGAAGTTCAATCGGTGAGGATAATTCAAGAAAGTCAGATAAATGAAGCTGAATGGATTAGCAATTATCATCATCAGTTGTTGGGTTTGGATGAAAAAAGACTTCAAGCTCTACATCATATTCAAGGGTATCAGAGGCGAATGGCCAGACATTTCAACAAAAAGGTCAAAGATCGAAAGTTGGAAGAATGTTGTTTGGTTATGAAAGAGATCAGAACACCTGTTACAGATCCTCGTGGGAAGTTTCGTCCTCTTTGGGCTGGACCCTACATTGTAAAGAAAATACTTTCCGGCGGAGCCGTCATCTTGTCTGATTTGGATGGTCTGGAGTTCACAAACCCATGCAATATGGATCAATTAAAGAAATATTATGTATAATCATGCATTGTAAGGAACTACATTAGACTTGATTCTCGCAAACTAATTCGAGATATGTAGGCAGCTCTCCTTGAGTACGGTCCAAATTTTAATGAAAATCATTGATTCATTTTTCTTTTGCCAATATTAAAAAAAAGGAAGAAAGAAAAATCCCACTAAGTCGAAAACCCGCAAAGGGCGGCTTAGGCAAGAATGGGTAAGAGCTCGCTAAGTTGAAAATCCGAAAGGACGGCTTAAGCAAAAATTAGAGCAAGTAAATAAAATAGGCAATGCTTGGAAAGCAAATAAAAGAGTCATTCATTCCAAAAAGAGTCATTCATTCCAAAAAGAGTCATCCATTCCATGAAATATCAAACCAATCAAAAGAGTCAAACCATAAGTCCCAAAACGTCAAATGAACCAAAAAAAAAAGAGTAGACAATAGAGTCGACCCTAGGGCCTAAATCCTACGCCTCCTACGTGGGGCAGAGTCTTCGGTATCTTCCTTAGCTCTGGAGCTCTCTGCAGCATCTATCTTCTCCTCATTAAGAGGAACCACCTCCTCTCCCTCCAGCTCCTGCAGTAATGCATGCCTCCTTGGCTTTTCAATTGGCCAAACTTTGGCTATAAATCAAGTCCTATACTTTGGAGTAGGCTCGACAAGGGAAGGTTTTGCAAAAGGTCTGATCATCTGATGGTTCCTAACCCAAGTTTGAAGAGTAACTCGAGTAACTCCGGGCGTAATAGGGGCAACAACAGTAAAGCCCAACAGGAAGAGGAACCCTCTGATCAATCCCCATCTGCCTAATCATGGGGCAAAGCTTCAAATCTCCAAAGCCAGGGTCACGGTTGAAAAGAAACCCAGCTAACAGGCAGAAAATAAAAGCTCGCATCCTATGCTTCAGTTGAATCTCATCTTCAAAATTAGCAGTCAGGAATGCATCAATCAAAGGAAGCAACATCGCCTTATTCCCATCCATAATCATAGCTTGAGCTTGAGGCCTTGTAAAGTTGAAAAGCCTCTGAAAAGACCCCACATAGCCAACTTGAACCTCATGCCTTACAAGAGGGGCATTTGGGTCACATCCAATAATTGAGCAGAATTCCTCAAAAAGAGGACACATCTCCTCCATCCGGGCACCAAATCTGAAAAAGTGAGCTTGGGGATCCCAAAATCTGATACAAGAATGCAATAAATCCCAATCCACAGCTACACCTCTAAGGGTGGCAACAGTTTTCAATCCATATCTTCCCATATTAATCCTTTCAACATTATGGAGGCTCTTGGTCCATTCATGCATCACATGGTTAAAAAGATGGTTCATTGTTGAGGGTCCATATTGCACCTTGCTCAAAATTCTCATTTTTGAAGACCACTGGGCCCCATAAATCATTTTTATGGACCCCAATGGGGGGTAATTGTGAATACTCAAATTTTGAGGCTCGGAAAGCCGATTTTCTCAGACTGCAGAAGACCAAGGCAGACCGGACGACCACAATAAAGTTCACCGAAAGTATGGCTTCATGGTACTTGAAATGTCCGGAGCGACGCGAGGGTCACGGATATGGCCCCGGAATAATTTTTGGAGGTCCGTAGCTCCCGAAAAATCAATTTGAACGAAAATCGTGCGTGCTTTTTTGGAGGGCTCGAAAACTGAGGTCGGAGGTCCGACCGCCGACCGTTTTGCTTTTTTTTCATTTTCCCGGGCTGTCACTTCCACGGCGGTCCGACCGCCGTCCAGTCCGAATTTTGTCTATAAAAGCTTCCAAATTTTCAGACGAACTCTCTATTTTCACGCTTAAGAACTTCTCTTGGACTTTTCTTTACATAAATCTAACCTTGTGCTGCAGGAATTAATCCATAATCAAGGATCATAATCTAAGGTCCAAGAAAACGAGATCTGGAACTTCGAAGTGGGAAAATCCTAAGCAAGGTAATATCCTAATTCATCCTTTGTCAATTCAAGCATGCCATAAGGATTCCATCTTCTTCTTAATTTCTTTTTGGTCAAAGACCTAATCTTTTTGGGTCTAAGGCCTAGTTAACTAATCAATCAATCTTTCGGCATTAAGCCCTGAATCAATCAATATTTTTGGTCAAAGACCTAATCCTTTTAGGTCTAAGGTCTAATTAAGTAATCAATCAATTTTTGGCATGAAGCCCATCACAGTTAAAATCAATAGTTTGGCATGGAGCCTAAATTGCATTTTCTTTTGGTACCAAGTACCCAAATTTCATCAAATTTAGCACTAAGTGCTCAAAATCTCATAATTTTGGCAAAAAGCCCTTCAATGCACGAAGCATACACACACATGCACAAATGCATAATTGCCTTTAAATAGGCTTTTCTGAACTACATGGGCTTTGATCTCTCATAAAAAATGAGAGTATGTGGGCATATTTGGGATTCACCCCAAATAGCAAGTCCACAATATACTAACAATCTGTTTGTCTTCCTTTTTGTGTTCCTCTTAGGTCCATTTCTTCTCTGGCAAATTAGTCAAATACATGACATAGTCCCCAAATCCTCATTGGGTTCGTAGAGTAGAAACCTTTACATTGGATGCATTATTGGAGTCAAACAAGGGTTTTCTTAGTTTTTCCCTTTGAACAGAAAAAAACTGAGTGGCGACTCCTAACAACAAGTGAACGTTCCTCTGAATCCTTTTCGGGTGGAAACCGAGGTTCACACCAATATATGGAAGGCCTACACAGTCAGTTAAAACAATCCCTTTAATGTAATTAGGAAGAGAACTAAAAGACTTAAAAACTCTAGAAACACTATTAATTCGACTATAGTAAGCAAGATAATGCGAAGCTTGATTGCCTTCACAAAAAATGTACAGAAATGAAACCTCATTTGGAATATCCAGAAGCCTAGACCTTTGTTGTTGAGAGAAGAAGGAAACAGCATTAATCGCATCCAACTCAACTTGGACACGTTGATAACCCAAAGCAAGGCACCAACACAAGCCAACTGTTACTGCTTGAATTTCTGCTTCCAAAGAACTGCACGCCTGTAAAAGAAAAGCATTAGCAGCAATAAAATGGCCATTGTGAACCTCGGTTTACGCCCGAAAAGGATTCGCGCGAACGTTCACTTGTTGTCGGGAGTCGCCACTCAGTTTATTTTGTTCGAAGGGAAAAACTAAGAAAACCCTTGTTTGACTCCAATAATGCATCCAATGTAAAGGCTTCTAGTCTGCGAACCCAAGGAGGATTCGGGGACTATGTCATGCATTTGACTAACTTGACAATAAAAAGAAGTAAATATAAAAGGGATGAAGAAAAGAAAAAAGACTGATTGTTGGTAAATTGTGGACTTGCTATTTGGGTTGAATCCCAAATATGCTTACATGCTCCCGTTTGAATAGGAGATCAAAGCCCATGTAGTTCGTAAAAGCCTATTTAAAGGCGATGAAAATTATGCTTCATGCATGTGTGTGTGTATGCTTCGTGCATTTGTCGGGCTTCATGCCAAGGATTGAGATTTAGCACTTAGTGCTAAATGGTGAAATTTAGGTACTTTGTACCAAAAAGATGCAAATTTTAGGCCTTTGGCCTGCATTGTCGGGCTTTTTGCCAAATTTGTGAGATTTAGCACTTAGTGCTAAATGGTGAAATTTAGATACTTTGTACCAAAAGAGTGCAATATGGCTTCATGCCAAAAGATTGATTGATTGTGAAATTTAGGTACTTCGTACCAAAGTGAGACAATTTAGGCTTCGTGCCAAAAGGTTGATTTTAACTGTGAAATTTAGGTACTTTGTACCAAAAGGATGCGATTTAGGCTCCGTGCCAAAAAGATTGATTGATTCACGGCTTAATGCCGAAATGTGGATTGATTTGTCCATTAGGCCATTAGACCTAAAAGGATTAGGTCTTTGACCGAAAGAAATTAAGAAGAAGATGGAATGCTTATGACATGCTTAAATTGACAAATGATGAATTAGGATATTACCTTACTTAGGATTTTTCCACTTCGAAGTTCCAGATCTCGTTTTCTTGGACCTTGGATTATGATTCTTGATTACGGATTAAATTCGTCAGCATGAGGCCCGGAGTCTCCAAAAGCCAACCCCTTTTTCTGAACACCTGAAGGCAATTTATAGGCAAAATCTGGCTGGACGGCGGCCGGGCCGCCGATTTTGGCGGCTGAGCCGCTGGGGTCACGGTGGCTGGGCCGCCGGTTTCGACCGGTTTTCGCTCAAACTGATTTCTCGGGAGCTAGAGACCTCCAAAAATTATTCCGGGACCATATCTGTGATTCTCACGTCGTCCCGGACATTTCAAGTACCATATCGATATACTTCCGGTGAACTTCTACCGTGGACCCCCGGTCCAGCCCGGTCATTTGCAGTCTTAGAAAATTGGCTTTCCAAGCCTCAAAATTTGAGTGTTGACAATTGCCCCCCAGTGGGGTCCATAAAAATGATTTATGGAGCCCAGTGGTCGTCTGAAGAGCGAATTTTGAGCGAGGGGTAAAAGATACGCCTTTTGGCACTTCCGGATTGCTTGCAACACTTCTGATTTTTTCTGTACCTGCACTTTCGTTAAGCACAAACAGTACAAATGTATGCATGATGTCCTCTTCTTTTCTTTTCTTTTTTTTTTTCAAAAAGGCAAATTTTTTTTTTCAACCGTTGTATGCACAACTGGATCAAGAGTCTCCATAAGGTTGAAAGGATCAATATGAAAAGATATGGATTGAAAGTTGTTGCTATTCTTAGAGAGATATTGGTGGATTGGATTCCTTGCACGCTTGTACCAAATTTTGGGTTCCGCAAGCTCACGTCTTCAGGTTTGGTGCCGGATGGACGAGATGTGTCCTCTTTTTGAGGAATTCTGCTCAATCATTGGATGTGACTCAAATGCCCCCCTTGTAAGGCATGAGGTTCAAATTGGCTATGTGGGGCTTTTCAGAGGCTTTTCAACTTTACAAGGCCTCAAGCTCAAGCTATCAGTAATTATTTTTAGTAAAGAACTTAGAAATAATCCTCTAGGAAGTCCAATTCCATTGGGGGGGAGGAACTTGAATTTTTCTGAAGTTGCCCCCAAATTATTACCGGAGCTACTCGAGCTGTTCTTCAAACTTAAGTTAGGGACCATCAGATGATTAGGCCCTTTTGCAGAGCCTTCCCTTGTTCAGACTACTTCAGAGTATAAGACCTGGTTTATAGCTAAAGTTTGACTAATTGAAAAGCCAAGGAGGCATGCATTGCTGTAGGAGCTGGAGGGAGAGGAGGTAGTTCCTCTTAATGAGGGGGAGACAGATGCTGCAGAGAGTTCCAGAACTAAGGAAGATACCGAAGACTCTGCCCCACGTAGGAGACGCAGGATTTAGACTCTAAGGTTGACTTTTTTTTTTGACATTTTGGACTTATGGTTTGACACTTTTGATGGGTTTGATATTTCATGGAATGAATGACTCTTTTTTGGAATGAATGACCCTTCTTAGGATGAATGACCCTTTTTGTTTGCTTTCCAAGCATTATCTACTTTATTTACTTGCCCTAATTTTTGCCTAAGCCGTCCTTTCGGATTTTCAACTTAGCGAGCTCTTACCCATTCTTGCCTAAGCCGCCCTTTGCGGGTTTTCAACTTAGCGGGCCCCACTCTTGCCTAAGCCGCCCTTTGTGGGTTTTCGACTTAGCGGGATTTTTTTGTTTGTTTTGTTTTGTTTTTGTTTTGTTTTGTTTGTTTTTTTTTTATGTTGGCACAAGAAAAATGAATCAATAATTTTATTAAAATTTAGACCGTGCTCAAGGAGAGCTGCCTACATATTTCGAATTAGTTTACGAGAATCAGGTCTAATGTAGTTCCTTTTGGAATGCATGATCATACATAATATTTCTTCAGTTGATCCAGATTGCATGGGTTTGTGAACTCCAGACCATCCAAATCAGACAAGATGACGGCTCCGCCGGAAAGTATTTTCTTTAAAATGTAGGGTCCCGCCCAATGAGGACGAAACTTCCCACGAGGATCTGTAACAGGTGTTCTGATCTCTTTCAGGACCAAACAACCTTCTTCCAACTTTCGATCTTTGACCTTTTTATTGAAATGTCTGGCCATTCGCCTCTGATATCCTTGAATCTGATGTAGAGCTTGAAGTCTTTTCTCATCCAAGCCCAACAACTGATGATGATAACTGCTGATCCATTCAGCTTCATTTATCTGACTTTCTTGAATTATCCTCTCCGATTGAACTTCCAGTTCAATGGGGAGTACAGCTTCCATTCCATACACCAGGGAATACGGGGTTGCCCCAGTAGGAGTTCTAATTGATGTTCTATATCCCCACAAAGCCAACGGTAACTTCTCATGCCAACGCCTATGTTCCTTAATCATTTTTTGTATGATCACCTTTATAGACTTGTTCGCTGCTTCTACAGCTCCATTTGTTTGGGGTCTATAAGGAGAGGACTTATGATGCTGGACATTCTTATCCTTCAAAAGCTTAGCAAATTCTGCTTGGAAATGAGTTCCATTATCAGTGATAATCTCAAATGGCGTTCCGTACCGACAAAGGATGTTGGTTCGGACAAACTATGCTGCCTTTTTGGCGTCTAATTCTGCATAGGAAGCTGCTTCAACCCACTTTGTGAAGTCATCCACTGCTACCAAGATAAACTGATGTCCATTTGATGCTTTTGGATGTATTTTGCCAATTATATCTATTCCCCAAGTAGCGAAGGGCCATGGAGAAGTGATTGGATTCAGGGCAACGGGAGGTTGCTTCTGCAGCTTAGCAAATATCTGACACTGATGCCATCCTTGCACAAATGCCACACAGTCTGTGTTCATGGTGGACCAATAATATCCCAAATTGGCCTGATGTTACACCAAAGAGTCACTTTGCAGGATTTACGCTTCAAATTGTACTTGCGAAGTATAAGGAAGAACTTCTCAAGTGCTTAGACGTGCTCTTCTGGAGATTTTGACTTGACAATCATATCATCAACATACACTTTTACTTCTTTGTAAATCATGTCATGAAAGATTGTCGTTGCCATCCCGTCTATTAGCAAATCGATGTGTGGTAGCGGGAAATCATCCTTGGGACAAGCTTTATTCAGATCTCTGTAGTCAACACACATCCTGACCTTTCCGTCTTTCTTCGAGACCGGTACAATGTTTGCTAACCAGGAAGGGTAGGCAATTGGTTCTATGAACTTATTTTCCAGTTGTTTGGCAACCTCCTCTTTAATTTTCAAAGACCATTTTGGCTTCATTCTGCTCAATTTTTGCTTAACCGGCTTTGCATCGGGGTATAGCGAAATCTTGTGAACTGCTATGGCTGGGTCTATTCCCGTGACATCACTTGTCTTCCACATGAAGCAGTCGGCATACCTTCTGATGCATTCAACCACCTGTTCTTTATTCTCACAATCATATGCAATGTATGTATGTTCATTTTCTTTGCCAATTATTATCTTTTCATTTATTTCATTTATTTCATTTTTGCTAGATAATACTTGGAAAGCAAAAGACACAGGGTAACCAAGAATTTGAAGGGTTTCATTGATAATGGTGGAGTCATTCTCCAAGATTACATTAAATGCGACATTTGGGTTCTCTAAATCTGAAGCTATAGAGGACTCAAAACTAGACTCTGGCTTGGTGTTTGACTCAGGATTTGACTCGGTACAGGACTCGGGTTCAAGGTGTGACACTGGACTAGTTTTGTCTACAACAGCTTGTCCCTCCTTGGTATACCAGTTTATCAGTGGTCCATCTGTTGTCTTGATCAGCTTTGTGAAGTCCCTTTTGTCTTCGGCATTGGTTATCATAGCAACCTTATCAAAGAGACTAGGCTGCATGAAATCTTCCACAGTGATGGCATTGATGGAATGATTGGGCAAGGGGTTAGTGTTAATGTTTGGTTGCCTCCTGAGAGGAATGATGTCACCACTATCCACCAAATCCTGGATGCAGTTTTTCAAAGTCCAGCAAGCATCTGTTCTGTGCCCATTTCCTTGGTGGTACTCACAGTACTCATTGGCCCTGTGATTGGAGGGTAATGGGTTTGGAGGAGGCCTTGGGTCCAAAGGCTTCAAATATTTCCCTTCCACGGCCTTTTTAAACACTAGATGAAGGGGCATTCCAAGGTCAGTATATTGCCTTCTCGGCTGATTTCTCTGCCCAAGATTGCCCACACGTAAAGGATTCGCAGGGGCAATATTGGCCACTTCATTTACTTCGCTTGAGGAAGCAGCTTGGCCTTGTTTTTTATACTTTGAGATAGCTTCTTCATCTACTATCTTACCCAATTGTATCAGATCTTCTACCTTGGTTGCAGTCGCAATGAGCGATTTGAAAGTAGGTAGGTATTGGGTTTGCAGTTGGGCTTGATATGTAGGCCTTAAATTTCTGATTATGATATCAATCTGCTCTTGTTCAGAAGGGCGATTGATTATTTGGGCGGCCTTTGCCCTCCACCTAGTAAGGAACGAGGAGAAGGGTTCATTGTTGTTCTGCTTGGTAGTCTCAAGTTCCCTTCTGGTGACATCCACCTCAATATTATAGTGGTACTGAGAGTTAAATGCATTGCAGATGTCTTCCCAGGTCTTAATCTTGGCATGGTCCAGGCTTACAAACCACTTAAGGGCAGAACCAGTCAAAGATTGTTGGAATAATTGAGCAAAGAGCTCATCATTTAAACCCCAAGGGCTTAATGCCCCCACATACATCTTGAGGTGAGTTTTAGGGCAAGTAGTCCCATCAAATCTGTCCATCCCAGGCATCTTGAATTTTGGAGGCAATCTAGCTTGGGGAAACAAGGATAAAGAATCCATGTCTACCACCTCTTTATGAGTTTTCATGGCAGTGATTGACCTTTCCAGCAATTCAAGTTTTCTTTTCAGTTCATCAGTTTCAGTGACATTCTTAGAGGGTGGATCCTCCAAATTGATGACAGGGGTATTCTGAGCAGTCATGGGGGTACTAGTTTGTCCCACAATAGGTTCTATCCCTAAATTTCCAAAAGTAGTGGCTGTCTTTGGTACCCCTCCCAATTCAGCCAAGATGGCTACCCTCTGGGCGGCTAAAGCTTCATCAATTTTTTCTTGCATCCTAGCTTCAATTTCCTTAGCCTGTCCATCTAACAAGGCCTTGATCTGTTCAATTGTAGCCATTTCAGGAATTGGAGTGGTTGGTGAAGTTGGAGTGGTAGAGCTTGTGGGTGATTGCCCAGTTGGAGTTGGTGTAGTTTGTGTAGGTGGAGGCACACGGACAGTGGGTACCTTCTCAGGTTAAGGGTAAAGGATCAGGGTAGTGTGTAGGGTAGGAAGAACTCTAGGTCCACTTGTACATATCAAAAGATTTTCCCCAAAATCGTGTTGTTATGTTGCATGAATGCACCTCATCACATCATAATTCATTTTAATGGAATGCAGCACTATCATTGGGTACATACAACCTAAGGGAAGGTTCTATTGTTATGTGAAAAATAGAGAATCGGCTTATCATAGGGACCCTTGAGTCTTGAGTAAGATATACCTAACCACATGTGAAACAAGGAGTTTCGCGTGGGTTCAACAGTACGATTACTCATGGGCCACTCCAAAAGGATTGGAATGGTTTGCGACAACGGGGAGGACGCTTTGGCTATCCGCCGGCATAATCAAGGAGACCTGCCGGTCAGCGCTACTTGCTATCCAGACTCAGAACTTTGAACAGAAAGAGAAGAAATTCATTTGAAAATAATTTTTTATGCAATGGAGGAAAATGATTCCCCCATATATGCAAGAGAAAAAGATTCTCTGAATGACAAAATAAATGCACAAGTAGTCAAACAATAGATCCATCAAAGGAAAAAGATTCCTTTCTTCAATCTTCAGTCCAATATCCTTAAAGGAAGGATATATATTGCTAAGGTACCCTGCAAAACAAATAAACGTACCCTAAAGAAGGGCAAGTTAGTCAAATAAACAATAGTAGTCTACTAGAGTCCCATAAATTATTTTTTATGGTCCCTAGAAAGATTTCTTTTGTCAACTTTCAATTCCAATATCCTTAAAGAAAGGATAATCATTGCTAAGGTACCCTGCAAAATAAATAAAAGCACCATAAAGAATGACAAGTTAGTCAAATAAACAATTGTAGTCCACTAAGATCCCATAAATCATTTTTATGGTCCCCAGTGGAGTCGCCAAATTGTGAACCTCGGTTTACGCCCGAAAAGGATTCGCGCGAACGTTCACTTGTTGTCGGGAGTCGCCACTCAGTTTATTTTGTTCGAAGGGAAAAACTAAGAAAACCCTTGTTTGACTCCAATAATGCATCCAATGTAAAGGCTTCTAGTCTGCGAACCCAAGGAGGATTCGGGGACTATGTCATGCATTTGACTAACTTGACAATAAAAAGAAGTAAATATAAAAGGGATGAAGAAAAGAAAAAAGACTGATTGTTGGTAAATTGTGGACTTGCTATTTGGGTTGAATCCCAAATATGCCTACATACTCCCGTTTGAATAGGAGATCAAAGCCCATGTAGTTCGTAAAAGCCTATTTAAAGGCGATGAAAATTATGCTTCATGCATGTGTGTGTATGCTTCGTGCATTTGTCGGGCTTCATGCCAAGGATTGAGATTTAGCACTTAGTGCTAAATGGTGAAATTTAGGTACTTTGTACCAAAAAGATGTAAATTTTAGGCCTTTGGCCTGCATTGCCGGGCTTTTTGCCAAATTTGTGAGATTTAGCACTTAGTGCTAAATGGTGAAATTTAGATACTTTGTACCAAAAGAGTGCAATATGGCTTCATGCCAAAAGATTGATTGATTGTGAAATTTAGGTACTTCGTACCAAAGTGAGACAATTTAGGCTTCGTGCCAAAAGGTTGATTTTAACTGTGAAATTTAGGTACTTTGTACCAAAAGGATGCGATTTAGGCTCCGTGCCAAAAAGATTGATTGATTCACGGCTTAATGCCGAAATGTGGATTGATTTGTCCATTAGGCCATTAGACCTAAAAGGATTAGGTCTTTGACCGAAAGAAATTAAGAAGAAGATGGAATGCTTATGACATGCTTAAATTGACAAATGATGAATTAGGATATTACCTTGCTTAGGATTTTTCCACTTCGAAGTTCCAGATCTCGTTTTCTTGGACCTTGGATTATGATTCTTGATTACGGATTAAATTCGTCAGCATGAGGCCCGGAGTCTCCAAAAGTCAACCCCTTTTTCTGAACACCTGAAGGCAATTTATAGGCAAAATCGGGCTGGACGGCGGCCAAGCCGCCGATTTTGGCGGCTGAGCCGCTGGGGTCACGGTGGCTGGGCCGCCGGTTTCGACCGGTTTTCGCTCAAACTGATTTTTCGGGAGCTAGAGACCTCCAAAAATTATTCCGGGACCATATCTGTGATTCTCACGTCGTCCCGGACATTTCAAGTACCATATCGATATACTTCCGGTGAACTTCTACCGTGGACCCCCGGTCCAGCCCGGTCATTTGCAGTCTGAGAAAATTGGCTTTCCGAGCCTCAAAATTCGAGTGTTCACAGCCATTATCATCCCTTAAAATCGCACCACCCGAAGATTTTGACATGGTGAAGGAAGCATCAATATTTAATTTATATGAACCCGCCGGTGGATTGGACCAACGAACAAGCTTTACTGCAACCTTCCTAACCCCAAAATTGCTTGGCAGGTGTTCCGAGAAAGGCTCTAATGGAGATGCAAATTTGTCCTGTGAATGAGCAACTCCCCAATTAAGCAAAAACTTTGATATTTGCAATTCAATAAATTGAGAAGAGACCTTTTCATTTCCCCAAACCGACTTGTAGTAGCCACACCAAACTGAAAAAATTATGATTTGAGGAACTAATTTGCAAAGAACCCCTCTAGTGGATCTTCTCTTAGTTAACAACCACCACAACAAAAGCTCTTGCCTCAATGTCGAAGGGTGACGACTAACAAAGGGAAGCAAGTGAGCAGAATAATATCGCCATATTTTAAAAATAATCGGACAAGAGAAGAAAATATGATCCAGAGAGCCCGATGCATGTAAACAAAAAGGGAAAATAGAAGCAAGCTGAACACCCATAGCCTACAGTCTGTGTGGGAGAGGGAGACCATTATTCAAAAGTTTCCCAGTGAAAACCGACAGTTTAACCGAAATAGCCGCATCCCATATAGACTAACGAGAGAGCGTGGAACTCTGTTTTAGCCTAACCAATTCATGAGCTGAAGATAGACTGAAAGCTCCCGAAGCATTCCCTTTCCATACAACAGATTCGTCATCTTTGAACAAAACATCAGAATGAATATCATAAGTACGACAAACACGCTTCCATGTACAAGTATCTGACTGAACAAATTTCATCAACCCTTTCCTATGATACTTCTTAAACATATAAGCGGCCCAAAGAGAGTTACCAGAGAGATACAACCATAGTAACTTTAAAGAAAAAGCATCTTGAACAGCAGGAAGAGAACGTATACCTAAACCCCCTTCCGAGGTAGGAAACTGCATCTCTGAATACCGAATCCAATGATGCTTAGGCAAAGAAAGATCCTGACTCCAGAAAAATTGAGCACAACGACGTTCAATGGTCGTAATCACAGATTTAGGTAATATCATAGCACCCATGACATGCATAGGAATAACACTTAAAATGTGTTTAATAAGAATCAATCTACCACCAGGAGTCAAAAACTTCTTCATCCAACTAAACAATTTAGCATCAATTTTTTTTCATGAGATCTTTACAGTAAACAGCTCTATTAGAACGAGGGAGATCATCAAATGTAAACCAGGGTCCATTAGTTGAACTGGAACTTCCGATACTGAGATTGATGTATTCTGGCTATTGGTCCATTCCTTCTATACCTAATTGTTCTTCTTGTTCATCAACATGAGAAGGAGGTGGATCTCCGGGATCTGAGGATCTGGAAGGATCAACCATAAGTAACTGAGTAATATAAACTTCTGTTTCTGAATCTGATACTACTTTTGAAGAATCAAAATCATCTTAAGTAGCATTAAAGGCCATCTGCTGGAATGAAGTTTTAGGGACTTCATCTTGTTTAGGTGTGGAAGTGGAAACAGTAGGAACAGCAGTTGAGACAGTAGGTACAACAGTTGAGACAGTAGGGACAACAGTTGTGGTTGCTTCAACAAAAGTCTTTTTTTGTAGAGGTTGGAACAGAAGAAGATGGGACATATGAGCGTTGTGGTTTTGCTGGTGGGAACAATTTAGCAAGAGATGAGAGACTAGGAAAAGGGTTAAAGTAATCTAGTGAAGAAGGTTGTTGGTGTTTAAGTTGAAGATCTCTTTCAATTTGTTGGATTTGTGCTTTTAATCTTTGTATCTCTTTGTCTTTTTCATAAAATCGAGGTCCAGATTCTCTTCTTTGAATCATTTATGTCAAATCAGTGTCTAATTGAGAAATTTTGATGGAAAGACTGTGATACAACTGCTGAATTTCAATAGACATAGTGTTGAGAGCTGCTGAGTGTTGATCTGATTTAGAAGGCAAATGATCTACCTTTGTGTCAATCATCTAGAGATAATGATTTTGAGTTTGGACATTCAAAGAATGCCAATTAAGCACTTCTTCAACTTGAGTGGTTTGTTCAGTCTGTCCACTGGGAAAGATAGTGGTGTGTTGGATGTAAGGTCGGGAATTTATTTTGGTTCGTGGGTTGGATTGCTTATGTAGTAGAGGAAAATCTTCTGATGAAGGTGGTTTGAACATCATACACTGAGGTAGTGCAGATGTTAATGGAGTTGGAGTTTTTGGGATACACTTTTTAAGTTGAATGGTTGGAGGTTTGGGAGCTTCCAATAATCCTTCTTTTTCTAAAACCTTTAAGGCTTCATCATAAAAGGATAAAGGAAGAGGGTATTCTTTCTTTTGGATTTCTTGTTTAATGGCTATCCAAGGTTGATTATTTGGTGGAGGTGGAGGATGTTTTTTGTGAGAACACTGAGTTTTACAGGAAGAGAAAAATCTCTTAGGACCTGTAAGTCTATTAGGAGGAGTGTAAGGTTCACCATCTTCAAAACACATACATCCTGGGTCACAATTTCCTGATCCAGGAGAATCTTAAATGAAATGGCCATTCATTTTTGCTGCATAGATCTATCTACCTCTAGCATCAAAGCTATGGATGACAACATCCTTTTCTCTAGGAAAAGAGACAGGTGTGATCATACAGTTATGAAAAAACTGTTGGAGAAGAGCCGACACTTGAAGGAGCAGAGAAAACTATTTTTACAGTTCCATCAACCTGTTTAATGAATCTAGAATCTATAGATTGTACAGGTTCCTGCTTCTGCTGCATCTTTTCGTAATTTGTAACCCATTCCAAAGGAATGAGCTTGGACAATTCTTCGCTGGGCAATTGTCTAGGAGTCCGAACAATTGTTGGGGTAGAATCTATATTTGAGTAGATGTACAGGGCATCAGTGAAAATTCCAGGTGTAGCTATATTGATTGCGTGATCTTGCAACCTATATACTAGTTGATGGTGGAGTGCTGCTGATACAGAATTCTGAACTTGTGGAGCACCAGTAATTTGGACTTGTACCTTCAAAGCTTTAGACATAAAAGAGTCTGCTAAAGACAAATTGTAGTTGGGGAAGAAGGTAAGAACAACACTTCCAGCATTGAGTGTTGTCAAAATTGTTCCAATTACAGCATTTTCAAAATCGACATATCTAGTGTCCAAGAGAGAAAGTCGAGCAGTCACTGGTAATCCTTTTCTATCATGTTAAGAAAGGACTAATCTAATAGCTTCAAGATGGAGATGAGAATATCCCTGTTTCTACCATTGAGAAATAAAGAAGTCTGAGATTTTAAGAGTGACATACTGTTCAGCTGTGGTTGAAGAAAGAGTACAGTGGCTTAAGGCCGAAGACTATACATATTCTTTTATGTGAGGAGATCAAGAAGTAATAAGATTCTTGATACTACGAAGATAATTGGTCTGTTTAAAGATAACATATGGATTTAGCAAAGAAAGTTTAGTATCATCTACCTTTGTTTCTTCTAGAAGATGAGTTATTTCTACAAGGTGATCTATTTTACTGGTAAGTGACTGTTTACAAGTAGGAGGAAGAACTAAAGAGAAAGTATGAGAAGTGGGTACTGAAGAACTAGCCATGGTGTTTTTAATTCTCTTTCTTGTTCTACTATTCCAAACATATCATTGATAAGTAACAAGGCTCTGATACCACCTGGGGTGTCCATGCTCACAGAGGGTTCTGATGATCAAAACTTTGCAAGTATAAGGTATGAAGTATACCATACATAGGATTAGAGTTAAGAACAGAGCATACTGACTCTATGAACACAGATGAAGGGTCTGCATAAACTCATAAACACAGACATAGACAAATCTCATACATAGTCCACACACAGCCTCTCCTTGGGCATTCAATAGGACAACGCCCTTTTGATTCTCTATGCTGGTAATCCTTCTCTATGCATAGTCCCTTTTGATTCCCTTGTGAGAGTTGTTAAAACCAGCATAGAGAATCAAAAGGGCGTTGTCCTATTGAATGCCCAAGGAGAGGATGTGTGTGGACTATGCATGAGATTTGTCTGTCTGTATTTTTTAGTTTATGCAGACCCTTCATCTGTGTTCATAGAGTCAGTATGCTTTGTTCTTAACTCTGATCTTGTGTATGGTATATTTCATACCTTATACTTGCAGAGTTTTGATCATTAGAACCCTCTGTGAGCATGGATGCCCCCAAGTGCTCTGATCCTGTGTATGGTATACTTCATACCTTATACTTGCAGAGTTTTGATCATCAGAACCCTCTGTGAGCATGGACACCCCCATGTGGTATCAGAGCCTTGTTACTTATCAATGATATGTTTGGAATAGTAGAACAGGAAAGAGGATTAAAAACACCATGGCTAGTTCTTCAGTACCCACTTCTCATGCTTCCTCTTTATTTCTTCCTCCTACTTGTAAACAGTCACTTACCAGTAAAATAGATCACCTTGTAGAAATAACTCATCTTCCAAAAGAAACAAAGATAGATAATACTAAAATTCCTTTGCTAAATCCATATGTTATCTTTAAAAATACCAATTATGTTCGTAGTATCAAGAATCTTATTACTTTTCGATCTCCTCACATAAAAGAATATGTACAGTCTTCGGCCTTAAGACACTGTACTCTTTCTTCAACCACAACTAAACAGTATGTCACTCTTGAAATCCCAGACTCCTTTATTTCTCAATGGCAGAAACAGGGATAGTCTCATCTCCATCTTAGAGCTATCAGAATAGTCCTTTCTTATTATGGTAGAAAAGGATTACCAGTTACTGCTCGACTTTCTCTCTTGGACACCAGATATGTAGATTTTGAAAATATTGTAATTGGAACAATTTTGACAACACTCAATGCTGAAAGTGTTGTTCTTACCTTCTTCCCCAACTACAATTTGTCTTTAGTAGACTCTTTTCTGTCTAAAGCTTTGAAAGTACAAATCCAAATTACTTGTGCTCTATAAGTTCAGAATTTTGTATCAGCAACACTCCACCATCAATTAGTATATAGGTTGCAAGATCATGCAATCAATATAGCTACACCTGGAGTTTCCACTGATGCCCTGTACATCTACTCAGATACAGATTCTACCCCCCAACAATTATTCAGACTCCTAGACAATTGCCTAGAGAAGAATTGTCCAAGCTCATTCCTTTGGAATGGGTTACAAATTATGAAAAGATGCAGCAGAAGCAGGAACCTGTACAATCTACAAATTCTAGATTTATTAAACAGGTTGATGAAACTGTCAAAACAGTTTTCTCTGCTCCTTCAAGTACTGGCTCTTCTCCAGTAGTTTTTCATAACTGTATGATCACACCTATCTCTTTTCCTAAAGAAAAGGATGTTGCCATCCATAGCTTTGATGCTATAGGTAGATAGATCTATTCTATAAAAATGAATGGCCATTTCATTTGGGATTCTCCTGGATCAGGAAATTGTGACCCAGGATGTATGTGTTTTGAAGATGGTGAACCTTACACTCCTCCCACTAGACTTACAGGTCCTAAGAGATTTTTCTCTTCCTATAAAACTCAGTGTTCTCACCAAAAACATCCTCCACCTCCACCAAATAATCAACCTTGGATAGCCATTAAACCAGAAATTCAAAAGAAAGAATACCCTCTTCCTTTATCCTTTTATGATGAAGCCTTAAAGGTTTTAGAAAAAGAAGGATTATTGGAAGCTCCCAAACCTCCAACCATTCAACCTAAAAAGTGTATTCCAAAAACTCCAACTCCATTAACATCTGCACTACCTCAGTGTATGATGTTCAAACCACCTTCACCAGAAGATTTTTCGCCACTACAGAAGCAATCCAACCCACAAACCAAAATAAATTTCCGAACTTACATCCAACACACCACTATCTTTTCCAGTGGACAGGTTGAACAAACCACTCAAGTTGAAGAAGTGATTAATTGGAATTCTTTGAATGTCCAAACTCAAAATCAATATCTCCAGATGATTGACACGGAGATAGATCATTTTTCTTGTAAATCAGATCAACACTCAGCAGCTCTCAACACTATGTCTATTGAAATTCAGCAGCTGTATCACAGCCTTTCCACCATAATTTCTCAATTAGACATTGATTTAAGACTAATGATTCAAAGAAGAGAATCTAGACCTCTGTATTATGAAAATGAAGAGAGATACAAAGATTAAAAGCACAAATCAAATAAATTGAAAGAGATCTTCAACTTAAACACCAACAACCTTCTTCACCAGATTACTTTAACCCTTTTCCCAATATCTCATACTTACCACCTCCAACATCTTAAAAACCATTTGGTTCTTTTGCTGAATCGTTCCCACCAACAAAACCACAACGCTCATATGTCCCATCTTCTTCTGTTCCACCCTCTACAAAAAAAGACTTTTATTGAAGCAACCACAACCATTGTACCTATTGTCTCAACTGCTATACCTACTACCTCAATTGTTGTTCCTACTGTTTCCACTTCCACGCCTACACAAGATGAAGTCCCTAAAACTTCATTCCAATAGATGTCCTTTAATGCTACTTCAGATTATTCTGATTCTTTAGAAGTAGTATCAGATTCAGAAATGAAAGTTGATGTTACTCAGTTACTTATGGCTGATCCTCCCAGATCCTCAGATCCCAGAGATCAACCTCCTCCTTATGTTGATGAACAATAAGAACAATCAGGAGTAGAAGGAATGGACCAACAGCCAGAATACATCAATCTCAGTACCAGAAGTTCCAGTTCAACTAATGGACCCTCGTTTACATTTGATGATCTCCCTCATTCTAAATGGAGAAGCAGAATTTTGGAGTTTAATGCGTGGATAGATGTTCAGATGGTAAAACATGGTCTCGCTCTCCAACAAGCATTATATGAATTTGTTGTTAAAACAACAGGATCAATCAGAGAATGGTTCCTTAATCTTAGTGAATATGAAAGACTTCAATTCATTAACAGTCAGTCAGTTGGTGCTGCAATCTCAATCCTTCATAATATCTTTCTTGGAAATTATAATCTGATAGTTAAAGCTAAAAGGCAGGATTTTTACTCCATGAAATGTTGTTCTCTAAAAGAAAAAGATCTTAAGAAGCATTATGAAAGGAAAACAAAGAAGTTTTATCAGTTGAAAGGAGCCTCAGATCCTAACATGAAGTTCACTTATTTTGCCTCTTTGCCTGATGAGTTACAACCAGAAATTCAAAAAATTGTTCAACAATCTGGAAAGGAGATTCCACAATTGTCTCTTGGAGAAATTCATCAAATCACAAATACTGCTGCCAGACGACTTTGTGAACAATAGGATTTTTTTAGAAATGGAATGATGATAGAACTATTTTGAAGAAAGTTTGTAAGAGACCGGAATTGAAGATTAAGTGCAAAGATAAAGACAAAAGACGTGTATGTGGTCCAAAGAAAAAATCTCATGCGCAGAGATATGCTCCCTCAAGAATTTTTCCTAGACGATTCAGGAAAAGGAAGATTCAAATACTTCAAGAAAAGATCCCCTTTTTCAAAGAAGAACAAATCTTCAGACAGATATTTTATCTGTAGCAAAAAAGGACATTTTGCTAAGAATTGTTCTAAACAGACCTCTAAGTCTGTAAAATTGCTTCAGCAGATTCAACACTCTTCTTTAGTATCTCTTCCAGATGATGCAAACATTGAATCAGTACTTTCTGAACAAGATAAACCAACAAATGAAACTTTATTTGTTTTAGAAGTTCCTGATACTGATTCAGACTTAATTGAAGATGAAGAAGATTCTTACAGTCCAATCCTCCATTTTGATAATCCAGTTCTCCCTTCAGTTTTCCCAGTTGCTAAACATTTACCAACTCCTTTAGTAAATATTTCATTACTCCCTTCCAAATATGATAAACCAATTCCCTTGATAGCCTTCATGGATACAGGTGCTCACAAATTCATGATGAACCCATCCATTTCACCATATTCATATTGAAAGCCTCATACTGAACACTTTATAGCAGTTGATGGACAAGTGTTCTCTACACACTTGATTACTGGCCAAAAAATTAGAATTGAATTTTTTCCTCATACAATCTGAACTCATGTCATTGGCTTAGATCTTCCTGATAAAGGCCTTCTCATTGGTTTTGATATTTATTGTAAAGCCAAAGATCTTCAGATCCTTCTCACTGGCCTTAAACATAAGAACATGTTTAAATCTTATACTAATATTGCTAAGCTCTATTCATTTGCAAAACTCCCCTCTGTATATGAACATGAGAAAGCATTACTTCTTCCTTCTTTTGGAACTTCTCACCTAGACTTTAACCACTCTCACCCTTTGTGAAAAAACTCTTATTTTTTCATTTCCCTTCCTTTTAAGAAAAATGAAGACATAAACCCTACTAAAGCCTCACACCCTGGAATGTCTCTCTTAGACCTTACTCTTGCTTGACAAGAATGTCAACAGTTACTGCAACAAGGACTTATTGAGCCCACTAAGTCTAATTGGGCTTGCCAGGCTTTTTATGTAGAAAAAAGAGTTGAACAGATCAGAGGACAAAAAATGCTTGTAATTAATTATAGGCCTCTTAACTTGTTTTTGGCAGATGACAAGTTTCCCTTGCCTAAAATCTCTACTCTCATGGTATATTTGAAGAATGCTAAGATCTTCTCTAAGTTTGATCATAAAGCAGGATTTTGGCAGTTGGGTATCAATCTAGAAGACAGACCAAAAACAGCTTTTTGTATTCCTGATGCGCAGTTGGGTATCAATCTAGAAGACAGACCAAAAACAGCTTTTTGTATTCCTGATGCTCAATATCAATAGACAGTCATGCCTTTTGGACTTAAGGTTGCTCCCTCTTTGTTTCAGAAGGCAATGATCAGAATCTTCCAGCCCATTCTGTATTCCACACTAATCTACATTGATGACATTTTACTCTTCTCAGCTACAGAAGAAGCCCATTATCAACTGTTACAACAGTTTGCCTTAATTGTCCAGCAATATGGGATAATGTTGTCTGAAAAGAAAAGCTCATTGGGCCAGACCACTGTTGATTTCTTAGGCCTTCATTTTGAAGATGGATCCTATTCACCTAGCCCTCATATAGCCTAAGAACTTCTTTAATTTCCATACTCAAACCTTACATAAAAACAGATCCAACAGTTTTTTGGTATAATCAATTATATCAGAGACTTTTTTTCAGCCAAAGCCCAGCCCATTAGCCAGCTTTCTAAACTTCTCAAAAGAATCCACCACCTTGGACAGATGTTCAGACACAAGCAGTCCAAAACATTAAACAGAAAGGCCTAAAAACCTATTCCTCTTCACATACCTTCTATTGGACTTCGCATTTTACAAACTGATGCAAGTGATGAATTTTGGGGTGCCATTTTCCTTGAAGAACTTAATGGAAAAAGATATTATTGTGGACATGCAAGTGGACAATTTAAAGATAGTGAAAAGCATTATCATTCCACTTATAAAGAAATCTTAGCTGTTAAGAATGGAATAAAGAAGTTTGAATTCCATCTTATTAGCTATCACTTTCTCATCCTTCTTGATAATACCTCTTTTCCTAGAGCTCTTGAATTTAAATAGAAGACCTTACCCCCTCATCAATTGTTAAGATTACATGAACATTTTTTCATATATGACTTCTCAGTCCAGCATATAAAAGGTAAGACAAACCTCATCCCTGACCTTTATCAAGACCAGCTAAACCGATTCTCCTCATTATCCAAAAACACTCCCTTCCATTAATCATGATGAATACCAAACCATCTAGTTCTACAGCTAGTTTTAGATTCCCCAGTTCACGCAGTGATACTGATAGACATATTGATTACCAGTTTTTACTATTTCCTCCTAGTCTTCATCCTTCTGACCCAGCTTCTATTCAGTTTTTTGCCAGGACTCACCTTTTGATTTATCTTTCTGGGGTTCGTGATTATTTTTATATTAATCATGAGCTTAATATGTTTTATCCTGAGTTCTCATGGTATCTTATTTACTATTTGTCTCCTTCAAATCCAAAAATAATTTCTGAATTATGGTTATTATGGTGTTACTCAACACTATATCACCATGCAATTGAAATTCGTCTCATGAACATGATTAGTTTTCTCCAAAATTTCTGATTCTTTACCTTGGAGATACTTAAAATGGTTTGATTCAATTCCCAATTGGATCAAAAAGCTCAAAAAGATTGCTCAGTACTATAAAGTATGGGATAAACCAGAAGATGAGATAAAGAATTTTTATTCTATCTTTATCTTCCACAGACCATATTTTCAGTATCCCAGAACATGTGTTCTTTGGTCTCAAAATCTTGCTTTTGAATGAAATCTTATGTTGGTCAACTTTATCAAAAAGAAAGTATACAGACAGACCTCAAGATGTTGTTATATCAATTCAATAATGTTCATTTAAATGTCAGGACTCCATTAATCTGTACATCCCTTGTTCCTGATTTAAATTGGACTACTACTGTTGAAAATATTTCTGATGAAGTAAAAAAAAAGATTTGAATCAGCACTCAATGCTCATATCAAATTCATATAACAGACCACTGAGCTTCCTTTCCAGCTCACTGGTGAATACTTTGTTGACTATGATCTTGATTTTGGTGGACCTCTCAGTCAATCAGACTCTCCACCTGCTCCTCTTCAGCATCCAGCAGAAAGTGCCTTCCAGCTCATCTCAGCCAGATGTTCAAAGGAATCTTGATGATTCAAAAATGACTCAGCAAGATATTAATAAAGTAATTGTCAGTGCCAGCTCACCTCCCAATAGACAAGATATGGACATCATGTCACGTGAATATCTTGATGCTTGCAGAACATAAGATGACAACCCCATGGTCCCAGCTTCATATGACTCAGATTCCTCTTATTATCAGAATATGAATCTGTCTACATCACACTTTATATAGTGGCCTTACTGTGCTTGTCCTATTATAATAATTTCTGAGTAGTGGCCTTACTGTATTTTTCGTGTTGTAATCATTTCTGTGAGTGGAAACACTATTCCCTCACATGGTTAGTCTCTTTTCTGATTATCATGTTAGTGTGTAATGATGTAAGCACTTAAGTAATCATGTTTGTCTGTTTCTTAGCTCCTCCTTCTATATAAGGAGCCCTCTTTGTGAGATATGTAAGCTTAAGCTTGTTTTTATAAGCTTAATGTTTAATAAAAATATGAACTTTTAAGTTAAAATTCTCTCTTTCTTATATACTTTTCTGCATATTATTTGATAAATACGATCCCTTGATATGAAGAAATACTTATGAGAGTTGTTAAAACCAGCATAGAGAATCAAAAGGGCATTGTCCTATTGAATGCCCAAGGAGAGGCTATGTATGGACTATGTATGAGATTTGTCTGTGTTTGTGTTTATGAGTTTATGCATACCCTTCATCTGTGTTCATAGAGTCAGTAGGCTCCGTTCTTAATTTTGATCCTATGTATGGTATATTTTTAATACCTTATACTTACAGAGTTTTGATCATTAGAACCCTCTATGAGCATGGACACTCCCAGGAGCCCTAAATAATATGTGAATTGAAGTCTGTTTCATCTAGATCTAGCCGTTCGGTGGCTCTCTTTAGCTTGTTGATGGCTTCTTTTGCTATGATTCTAAGGATCTGATGGGTTTGGTATGGTTTTGAAGTAACAAAGACAGCAGAGGCGAGTCAATCCCTCTCTTTTTGGTTCTTCAAGAAAGCTCTGGAAGCACCTTTAAGTCATCGGAACCAATTCAAACCTTCTGAAGAAGATAGTTTCTTATCTTCTCAGTTGCCCTTTAGAGTCTAAATTTGATATTTTTTCCATGGATGCCTCCTAGGATTTTTTACAATCCTAGCTCTGAGCATAATATTTCTAGGTATATTTTTCTCTTTGTATGCTTTTGTGCTAGAGGTGTATTTGGCAAATCAATCTCTTATCTGGCCTAGGCTTGTATGTTTGGAAATCTCTTCCCTATTATTATATGTTTTTCTGGGTTTGGTTTAGGCTTTCTCAGGGTCCTCTGTAGATGGGTTCCATTTCGGCTTCTTTGTTGTTTATAATTCTCCATTTGGCTTTGTACACTCAAATGGAGAGGTTACTGAAATGCGTGTTTAATTCAATATTATCTTCCTATTGATAAAAAAATAAAATATATATTTTACATTTAATATTTTAACTTTCTTTGAATAAGAGAAAATAAAGAGTGTTGAAAATTTTCAAATAATATATAATCCAGGAATAAGTGATGAGAATAATAATTAATTAGGAAAAAATAAATTTTTTGGTCCTTATTATTTTGTATATTAACATCGTAAATTTTTATTCGGTGATATTAAATATTTTAATTATATAAATCAGTAATATTAGACTTTTTTTAATAGAAATTAAATACATATATTTAATTCTAGTCAAAATTGTATAGTTATTGAAGTAAAATTATGAGTTATGATAAAAAATTAAAAAATAATATATATTTTTTTATCTTTGAACTTCATGTGTTTTATGTATTAAGTCTCTTAAAGAGATTCAATTTTTTATAGCTAAAAATTTTATCATAAAAAGGTTCAATATTATCAACTAGTATCAGTGTAGTTAAAAGAACTTAATATTATTAAATAAAAGTTTATAATCTTAATGTTCAAAATACATAAAATTTAAAAAAAAAAATGCACCATTCCATTAATTAGCAGTATATAATCAAAGTCTATATGCTATATAAAGGTTTGTTACTCTTAATTTTTTTAAATTTTTAATTAAAATTGTGAGTTATAATTCTTATAATAGTAATTTTAAATTGTTATTATTTTATTTTAAATTGGTAATATAAATTTAATCATTTTAAAAATAATTAAAATAGAATATATAATTAATTATATTTAGATGTAGAGTTTTATATTATTTAATTTTATTTTTAATAGATTTTTTACTTATTTTTTAAGTGAAATATTAAAAACTAAAAAATAAAAAGTACATTTAAATATTAACAAATAATTTTTTTATCCCACTTAAAAATTTTTTATTATACCAACTTAATTTATATTTAATATATTTATTTATTTTTATTATTATTGTGTTTTACTTTATTCATATCAATTTTAAGTTAATTTATGATTTTTCTCTCTTATAACAGTTCAACAGGTAATTTTTTGTATTTAAATTATTAATTGCAATTTTTTAATATTTCTTTGTAACTAATGTAATAATGATATTTTTTATTATTTTAAATAAAAAATAACTTATTTATTAATATAATTTATACTTAAAAATAATATTATAGAGTACTCAACTTTTATATTTACACATTATAATAAGATACATGGTTGAAACTTATTTGCCTGTTTAAACTATTGAAAAGTAATATTTACATTTAATTCGTAATCACTGAGAAAAGCAAGTCATATAAAGAGTATAATTAAAACCAGAGAAATAATACAAAGAACAGCCCAGTATATGAATACTTCCGCAATGACCGGAGTCCGAAAAAGGATCAAACCCACTGAATTTTTGTACGCAGCCTTACCTTGTAATTAATTGTAGGAGACCGTTTCCACGACTCGAACTCGTGATCTCAGATCACACGGCGACATTCAAGTCGTACAAAGAGTATAGTTAAAACCAGAGAAATAATATATATATAAATATAAATTTCAGCTTTTTTTTACTACATTTCACCGTTGAATGAAACTGTTCGACTTAGCTTTATGCTCGTAGGTTACCCAAAATCTGGTCCGCCAGTTTCTGCTCAGATCGAGCAATGCAAAACACAAAGAGAAAAATAATGCTCATATAAGACACCCTCGAGTAATGATTCAACCTACCGTTGAGTAAAAGATAATACCAATTGCAACAAAGCTAGGCATGTTTTCACTATATTCCCTCAGATTACGAGAAAAAAGAAATCATTTCACCGAAACAAAAGGCAACTGTATTTAAAGGAAATCAGACAAAATTAAATAACAGTGTACAATATCAATCACATGGAAAATAAAGAAAACATTCAGCTGCTAAATAACAGGAAAAGAGAAATTATCAAACTCCTCAACCAGGATTGGTAAGAAAACCAAAACAAAATGGAACTACCTTCCTCTTAATGCCAGGGGGATACGCTACACATTATGTTATTTAGGTATTGGTAGATCTGGTGTAGATCTGCTGGCTGGCATGAGCTGATATCATCCTAATGGAACCTCTGGCCATAAGATCCTTAATTGCTCTACGTGCAAGAGAGCCATTAATCTGAAATCCACCAGAAAACATCTTTGTCAATAAGACTCCAACTTTCTTTAGAGTTCAGGTCAACAATAAAAAAAACAGAGAAATTTATATATAAATATAGTAAAAATTCCACCAAATTTACAAGTAAACATGTAATTAAACCATAGTTTCTATAGTCATGGAATAGTTCAGGATATCCTCGCACACAGCCATGCATGCATTTCAATTGGAGCTATTAAAAGAATCGGTTGCTCAGTCAAAGAAACAGAAAATTCCAGTGCAAGATCATGGAAAGGGGCTTAGATGCAACGCAAAGCCAAGCATTCAAACAATACTCGAAGTACATACAATATCAGGATTACTCTTATATACAGAAATAAAAGCATATTGGATTCCAATGCTGCTTTAACAGGTTGCAAATCAATTCCATGGGCAACTTCAAGAGCACAAATTAAACACAAATTTCAATAATTTTGTTGAGGATTGATTACAAAATAGTGAACTAGTTGAAAACAGAAAGTTTTTATTTTTTTTATTTTCTGAAAATTAAAGAAACATTATGGTCAGAAAGGTTCAAAAAGGTCTAGAATAATATCGCATCGTGCGAGTATTAGGAGATGTCTAATTCTTTTCGTCATTAGCCATCATGCTTCAATAGTTAAAAGAATTAGAAACCAGGGAACAAACAATAATATGTTTATAAATCCAAAACTAAAAGGAAAAAACGGAAGATGAGGATGCGGGCACAAGAAAGCTTTTGCAACCAAAAAATACGCATCCATAAACTTCCAAAAAGCTTAGACTTCATACTTCATTCTAATGCTAATGGGAAGAAAAGATCATTAATTGCATAAAAGTCAGGAAGAAAATTGAAGGACTTATAATTTTAAAATTATTTTAGTTTTAAGCAAGATTTAAAACCAAATCTTTCCAGCTACACTGTATTCCCCTTGACCAGAAATGGTTGAAGTTGGAGATATAAATAAGAACATAAAACATACTTTTTTGTGAAAATTGGCAATATGTGGACTCAACAATGTGCTGCACGGGCACACCCCTTGTACTAGCATAAAATATAGCAATTGAATTGTCCATGTAAAAAACACAACCAGCACCCACACCCACAAGCTTTTGGCTGATGCAAACTTCTATCAGGGAAAGAACTAGTGGCCTTTTCAGCGTGATATATGCACTATATAACTAAGAATACATATGCATAAAGGAAAAACAAAAGAAACTGCTAATTTAAAAAAAATAGAGAAAAAAATGAAATGCAGTGTACAGTGACATCAATAGGACAAATAAATAACAGCAAGAATAAAAAGCTAGGTAGTGATGTAAAGTACAAAGAGAATACCCTCAATCTGTCAGATAAGATGGAGGGAGTCACAAGCTTATACTTGGGAACCTCACTAAGAAGCTTGTCATAGGTTGCTTGATCAAACAACACCATGTTATTCACCTTTTCCTTTTGCTTTCCCTTGCTCCATTTCTGCACATTAAAACCCATACCATTTTCAAATCATAAGATCACCTAAATTATACAAAATAGTAAAATCTTCTTCCACGACTACAATTACACCACACCAATTCAGCAACTCATTTATATCCAACAACCTAATTGTAGATTTGCCTCCAAAAAAAATAGACAAGAATTTGTAGAGTGCCTGAAGATCATAATTCGAACTATTGGTTGATTTACATGTACTTTCTCTATGCAGTCTGTAAATCAACTAAAAAAACAATAATAATAACAGCATCCCAAGATCTCATAATGGCTATATATATAATATATATACCAAATAAAGCCCACTAAAAACAGTAGGAACTAATCTAGAAACTAATCTAGAACTCACTGATTCCTTGATAAGAAAAGGAGCTAAAGTAGGACTCAATGAACCCTTAATAACTATCCAACGAAACTGAAATGGTCAATTAAGATTATCAGAATCAGTTAAAATGAATTCACATCTATCAAAAAAGAAAATTAAACCTCAATGTCAAGTGACAATTACGGGGAGAAAAAGACAAAAACTGAATGAACATAGAGATAATCAAACCCTAAAATAACCAAAAACTCACAATCTTAAATCATCGAACACCATAAAAGCTCAAAATATTAACCAAAAAAAGTAGAAAAGAAACAGAGAACAAATTAAACCTTCTTCTTCTGCTTGCCTCCGCCAGACTTTGCCGGCTTTGACGACGGTGGGGGAGCCTTATCCTTCTTTGGTGCCTAAAGAAGTAAATAAAACAAATTAAAAGATCTGAAGAAATTGCAAAAAAAAAAAAATCACTAAAATCTATGATGGAAAAATGCGACTGTTACAGCCCAAAATAAAAAGACAAGGAAATTTTCTCTCCCTTCACTAGAAACCAAACAACAATACGAGTCCTTGAAAAGTTACCATGAGATATTAAGGAGCGGCCTCTAAGGTTGAAAACTGGAGTGGACAACCTGGGTCTGGAAGAAATCGGCTGAGAGAGGCTCTCAGATGATTATATATATGTGCCTCGTACCTGGCTAGGGTTTTGAATTACGGAGCCTTTGGTTCTTGGAATTGGCGTATTCCTTTCTTTTTTTTTTTCTGGGACACACAAATAGCGTGGCCTGGTATTTAACTGGACTTTTATGGGCTACGGCTCTGGTACACTCTAATCGGGCTGCATTTAATTTTGGGAGATTACATGGGAAAAATTACAAAAATAACTTTTCAAAAATATTACATAAAAAAATAATTTCATGAATACTGCATAATGAAAACAAAATTTCAAAAATACAATGAAAATTTTTTAAACAACAACTGAGCACCCTAAAAAATAAATTTTAAATTATAAAATTGCCATTCTTAAATGAATTAATATATGACAAATATATTTCAAATATGTGCTTATATATGTTATATATATTATATATAATATAATTAATTTCATAAATTACATATAAAAAACCATATAAATATGTTATATAAATATTTTTATGGTATATATGTTGCATATTTGTTGCATATATATTATATATGTTTACATATAATTTGATAAATCTCATATTAAAAACATTTGATTTAACAAAATATTAATAATATATGCAATATATATTTTTATATAACATGTATATATTATATATATCTTTATATATGTTATATATAATTTGTTATAGATTATATATGTTTTTTTATGAAAACTATAGATGTTAATATATTATATACATCCTCACATATATTACATACGATATGTTATATATTATATACGTTATATTTAATTTGTTAAATATGATATCTATAAATTGTATATAATATGTTAAGATGTGATAAAAAGCTAAAAAAATACATAGAATAATATATATATATATATATATTATTGTCCCAAGATTGCAACCAAGAGGTGGGTGAATTGGTTGATTTGAAGAAATGATGGTAAATTAAAAATTCACAAACAAGAAATGTAAAAGATGTAGAGAATAGAACAAAGAACACAAATATTTATAGTGGTTCGGATTTACTTTGATCTTACATCCACTTCCTTAACAACTTATTAAGCTTCCACTAGTTTTGAGTTTTTACAAGCTTAACTCTAATTTGGTATTTTCTCTAGCTCATACCCAACTATATAATGGTTTGAGTATAATCCTTACAAGAATTTTTTTCAGCCTCACTCTCACAACCTAAGTGTTTCTAAGCTTATACTTAAATTTAAGATGGTATTTAATGCTCACACCCAACACTCTATCAATACAAGATGTAGTTTTTGATGCAAAGAAAATAAAGATGTTTTAGTAGGCTATTACAATCACAACTCTACTTAAAAATGAAGTATCTCATGGTATATATAGCCTACAAACCATGAAATTGCCATATGAGGTGTGGTCCAACATGTTTGATTCTTATCTTTCACTAATTTCTTGGCCAAAGCAATTTCATAGTCGGACTTAGATAGGTCCGGTCAAAATTTCTTAATTATAGTTGGGAAACATAGTAGTCTGGTCGCAACATTTGAAATTCTACTTAATGCTCTTCGAACGGTTAGTCTACGTGGCTTCCACTAATTTAGTGGAGGGGCAACGACTTCTGACTTGTGTAATATTTAAATATTTCGATCGGACTTGCATATGGTTGGGTCGGAACATTTGTGGTGTTAGTGTATGTGCCCTAGGCCATTTATTTGGATCTTTATATTATACATTCATTATTAATAAATGAGGTTTTATTATCATTATTGTTTGTTTGCATGTTACACAATTTTGATATTTGTCCCTGGTTTATTATTGTTATAGAGATAAAAAAAAATAATTCTTAACCAGTATGAACATTGATTTGATAATCATCAGATGGTTATGTGTATAGTGATACAAATCAATTTCATAGATACTTGTTAGAGTATAATGTATTGGATAGACCCATCATGAGATTACTACATGGATTAGTGTCATAAGTAAATCTCATGATAGTTATGTATTAATTCTTTGACTTGAGATTGTCATAGTTTCCAATATAAGGACTATTATATTTTGACATGATCAAACATTATCCGTAACTGGATAGTAATAAAGGTTATGATCATATATGATAGAAATTATGTAGAGGATAATGAACAATCAAGATAGAATTTGTCCCTCTCTTTGAGAGAGATATCTTTTGGGCCCCTCGATAAGTGAGACTGTGAAATGCATGGCCGTGCTCAAATGAATTGATAGTGTGATCAATTTCATTTATTTTTATCAGTCTACTTGGAGATCGAGTATTCATAAGTTTGGACAATATAAGTATGACGTTGACCATGACTTATGTTCAAGCTAGATATCGTGTGACAAAGGGATTAATGCATGTACTATTATTAGGCAAATTGGACATTCCTTATATTAATTGGGTAGTTGTAACGCCTTGCTAGAGGCCAATTATGACTTGTTGGTTTAATAGAGATTAAATTGACTGCCAATTAATATGGGCTTATCGGGTCACACACAAGAATGCGCTTTGGGCTGGATATAATATTAATAATATTAATATTAGATATTAATATTTATTATTATTATTATTTTCGTTTATATATATATATATTATTAGATAATATATTCAGAATCCTAATTAGATTTGGATTCTGAATTTAATTTACCTTATCCAATTATATATATTATTAGATAATATATTTAGAATCCTAATTAGATTTGGATTCTGAATTTGACTTACCTTATCCAATTTTGAATTGGATTCTGGAGTGATTATATTCACTCCAGACGTTAAGTCTTCTAAAAAGGTAACTTTAGAAAATAAAAAGAGAACGAAAACAAAGAAACCCTAATACGTTTTAGAGAAAACGTTTTTCAGCCCTTCGCCGTTGCAGAGAGCTAGCACTCCAGACGGTAGCATTCGTGTGGATACGCGATAGAGGGTGTTTCGCTATCGAGGCATCTCTTCCAAACTGTGATTTCGAATAATCAACAGGTTAGTTCTTTGTACACTTTCGTCGAATTAAACGAACAGCATGGATCCTGGTGGAAAATCATAGATCAAAAATTTTTCCGCTGCGTGTTTTTGTTTGTACTGATCTCCTTGATTTCCTAACATTTGAAATTCTACTTAATGCTCTTCGAACGGTTAGTCTACGTGGCTTCCACTAATTTAGTGGAGGGGCAACGACTTCTGACTTGTGTAATATTTAAATATTTCGATCGGACTTGCATATGGTTGGGTCGGAACATTTGTGGTATGTTCAAATTTTGAGCTTACTTTTGGTCGAGAACCTTACTAGATGATTTTACCAAAATTGGCTTGGGAGGTCCAGTTGAAATTCTTGTTGGTCCTGTTGGACTTCTGTGGTACTATGAGAATTTGGGAGTACTTTTGACCATGAAACCTTCTGTGTGAATTGTCTCATTTTTCAGCCAATAATCCAGTCAAACTTTATGTGGTACGGTGAGATTTTAAGAGTACTTTCCACTATGAATCCTTCTGTGTGAATTGTCTTATTTTTGTCATTGAATGTCTGGTCGGTCTTTTCGATGGTCTGATCGAACTTCTCATGGTTTCTTCAAAAAATTAACTTTCCTGCAAAGTGTAACTTAATATAAATATTAGTTTAATTCAATTTGATTGCCTAAGATAAAAAATAGAGTAATTGGACTAACAATCTCTCCTTTTTTTACTTTGGTAATTAAATTGAATTTAAGATGTGAAAAAGTTAAGTTTTCTTAATTTACTCCCCTCAATATGTGCTTCAAGCACTTTGATTGATTTTAAAGTAAAATTTATTCAAGTTTTAAGTGTATTCAAAATTCAATTAGATACAATTAGATAGCTTCTCCCCCTTTGACAAAGGCAAAAGGATATATCTAAATATAAATTTAAAAGCAACAAACCTTCATTAATTCAATTTCATTAATTTCAAATTAAGAAAAGAATGCAACAAACTTAAAAGCAACAAAACAAATCATGAAAAGAAAAAAATATAAATAATAAAGAGACTAAGGATTAAACATTATTAACACTATCTTCATCCTTTCCTTCTTCTTCATCTCCCACTTCTTCTTCATCCCCTTCTTCTTCTCTAAGATCTCCTTACTCTTCTTCCCTTAGTTGAGAGGCAGTAGCTTCTCCTTATTCTTCTTGAGGGTAGGAGCCATGGATGGAGGGTGATAAGCTTGGTTCATTTTCAAAGCACTTTGGCAAGCCTAAAGCTTCTTGGTTGGTTTGAATGTCAAGATGGAGATGAAAGATATCATTGGTAATTTTGTCTATTCTTGAACTTTGTGAGCTCATTTGTCCATGAATATCTTGAAGAAGTTAGAGGATAGAAGATTGAGGTCTTGGAGTGATAGTTCTTGGAAATTCCATTTGGAAAGTCTCTTCACTTTTCTCTACAATCTTTGGTCTTTTTCTTTGTTAAGCCTTAGTGTAACACCCTTATACCCTATATATGTACAATACATATTTTCACCATATGTAAAATATACATATATGGGACAAAAATATCACAGACCGGTTTAATAAAAAAATTTTACATTTAGAATTTAAAATTTTAAATTCTAAATATATAAAATTAAATAGCATATAAATATTCTTTACTTGTTATAGGAACTTGAAATAAACATTTTATATGAAAATATCTGAAAAAAAAAATTAGCTAGAGTTTTGTTTGTAATTTGGACGTTCCCAAAATTCAGCAAAACACAACCTACGAAAAGAAAACACTCCCAAATAATTTCAATTCACCATCTCAACCATACTCCTCAATTTCACCCAGTTTCTCAAATATTTATATATAGATATATATAATTTAAAACACATTTACTCACCCATTTCAAATACATTGACCCAAACATTCTTTATAATATACAATACATAAAATCCAAAACATAATATATTATGCATCATACTTAAAATGTACAATAACATAAAAATATATATATGCTGCTGACAGTGTTTCTGATCTCGATAACAACTCAACAAGCTCAACTACAAGTCTAGACCCGACCTAGTCTAGAAGAACTCTTTGGCTTAGTTGAGTCTACCCTGTCACCTGTGCGATGGAAATAATCGCACTAAGCCGAAGCCTAGTGGTACAAACTTTAATAATAACAATAAAACTCAATGCAATGTCAATGCACAATGCATATATATGTCACATCACTCCATTTTCTTATATTTTTCAAATATTTCATAATCACAATTCACATATAAACAAACACAAACATAGGCCCAAAGATAACTAACATGCTATTCAAATTTCAGAGTTACTATTTTGGTCTATAATGATACCATGTGTCTAGCCCCGTAGGTAATATATCAATGGAATATTCCAACTAGGCATGAGCTTACGACCCAGTCTTTTCACTCATCCTAACTTTAAATATTTATTTTTAAGGTTTACAACCTAGTCTTTTCACCTCAAAAATAATTTTACAATGACGCCCAACGCCTAGCCCGTAGGCAATCATAGGCATGCCGCCAAACACAAAACTCTGAAAATTGAATAACATACTAGACACACAATATTATTCATATTTCTCATTATTAATCTCTTTCTCATTTTCACATATTCAATCTAGGCATATTGGCTTATTTTACATTTTTTTCTCATTTTTCTCATTTTTCACATCTTTCTCATTTCCCTCACTTTTCTCACTTTTCTCATTTTTATCAATATCAATTCATTTCATTATACCACATATCTCATTTTTTGTATTCACAACACATTACCCAATTACTTTGGGTAATTTCACATAATATACATATTTCACATTTTACATAATTTAGCCATTATCAATGGCTTTTCACAATGCATTTAACACATATATGACATTACAAATGTCATAGCACGTTATTCATACACAATCAATATACCAAGTAGCTTAACACATTTTTCAACCAAAATGTGTTAAGCCCAAATGTCATGCAAATATAAACAATTTATTCAAAGTTTGTACATACCTCCACTAGCAACCCAAAGCAAGCTTAAAACAACCTCCAATCCTATCTTTCCAACTTGCCCTTCACCACTTGGATGAAGCAAATCAACCACCCTCAATGTCTAAACCAAATGTGATAGCAAATAATCATTTAGTATCATATTTAATGGCATTTTCAATATTTAACCATAATTAAACATCACTCCTACAAATTTTCAAAAATTTAACCTCTCCTTACTTTAACATTAGAATTCCATTCTACTACAATTAAATTAGTGTTTTAAGTTTATTTATATTATTAAAAAAAATTTTAATACATTTAAATCATTTACATTATAAAAATACACTCTTATACCCAAAATCTAAAAAATGGCATAACCTTCCCCCATTGAAGGTTTTCCATTCCAACACAATCCATTACTCATTTCAAGCTTATATTCATCACTTTTAACACTAAACAACATGCTTAAACAAATAAAATCACACAATTCAACCACTTTGGAAAATCACTTTTCCAAAACCCTAAATCTCGACTTCCATTCTCAAACTCCAACCAAACACAACCAAATCCAATATTTGACTTTAAAATACTTGTTTATGCATCAAAACAACTCATTTAGAACCAATTTGCACAATTAAAGCTCATGTTTTCAAAATCCCAAAAATCCATAACCCTAAATTCTCTCTCTTCACCATTCTTTATTCAAACTCCATCATCTCTTCAATCTAACCTTAAAATCATTGTTAACTACCCAAAATAATATCATACACACCAATTCCAACAATTATAACATACTACTTTAAAAGTCCAAAAGTCACATAAATCAATTTTCCATGGAATTCAAAGAAAAGAGTTGGAAACTTACTAATTGGTGAAGAAACTTCTAAAACTCCACTTGAATTCTTAAAATTCTTTCAATCCTTGGTGTATGGAAGAATCAAAATCTTGGTTTAGACTCCTATGGAGTTTCGGCCCTTGTGGAGAAGAAGAAGAAGAAGACTTTTTAATTTTCTTTTTTCCTTTCATCTTTATTTTAAACCATATATATATATATTAAAATAATTTAATAATTAATTATTTAATAATTTATTTAATAAATTAAAAGACCTAATTTCCCTCTTCCATTCAAAAATAATTTATTTTTGAATTATTTTATTAATTTTAAATTTCTAAAATTTATTTTTAAAAATGCCATTGGACTTTGACTTTTCTTTTAAAAAGTGTTGACTTTTATATGTTATGTATATTTTGCATATATATCATATATATATTCCACTTTTTCATTTAAAATCCCTTTATTTTTCATTTAAAACCATTAATTTAATTTATCCTTTTAAATTATAATTTATTTTATCAAATTTTCTAAAAATTAGAAATTTTTAAAAATTTTGGAATATTACAATTCTCTCCCCCTAAAATAAATTTCGTCCTCGAAATTACATATTCTCAAGTCTGGAACAATTGGAGAAGCTGACTTTGCATCGCCTACTCACTCTCCCATATCGCCTCCTCAGTGGCATGATTCCTCCAAAGGACTTTCACAAGTGGCACCCTCTTATTCCTCAATTCTTTAACCTCCAGTGCCAAAATCACCACTGGTTCTTCCTCGTAAGTCAGATCTGAACTCACCTCAATGGACTCTACTAACAAGATATGAGATGGGTCAGACCTGTATCTCCGAAGCATCAAGACATGAAAAATATTATGTATTTGATCCAACTCAGGCGGCAAAGCTAGTCTATAAGCCACTGGACCAACTGTCTCCAACACCTCATTTAGTCTTATGAAATAAGGATTCAACTTTCCTTTGCGGCCAAATCTCAAAATTTTCTTCCATGGAGACACCTTCAGAAATACTTTATCTCCTACATTGAACTCAATGTCTCTTCTCTTTAAATCTGAATAAGATTTCTGTCAGTCTGAAGCTGCTTTCAAATGACCTTGAATCACCTTCACTTTCTCCTCTGTTTCCTTAATCAAATCGGGACCAACCAGTTTACCTTCTCCAACCTCATCCCAACACAAAGGTGTCCTGCATCTCCTTCCATATAATGCCTCATAAGGAGTCATCCCAATACTGGACTGATTACTGTTGTTATAAGCAAACTCAATTAGTGGCAAAAATTTGTCCCAATTCCTGTAAAATGAATGATACAGTTTCTTAACATATCCTCTAGAATCTGTATCACTCTCCCTGATTGCCCATCTATCTGAAGATGGAAAGCAGTACTAAAATGCAATCGAGAATCCAAAGCATCATGAAAACTCTTTCAAAACCTCAAAGTAAACCAGGGATCTCGATCTGACACCAAAGAAACTGGGACTCCATGCAACCTGACTATCTCATTGATATACAGCTCAGCCAACCTCTCAAGAGAATAATCCATTTGAACTAGAAGAAAATGAGTTGTCTTAGTTATCCGATCAACTATCACCCAGATAGTATCATGCTTCTTCTGGGTCAAAGGCAGTCCAGTTACAAAATCCATTGTCACTCGCTCCCATTTCCACTCTGACACTGATAAAGGTTGGAGCAACCCTGAAGGAACTTGGTGCTCAGCCTTCACTTTCTGGCAAGTGAGACATCTGGATACAAACTCTACTATATCCCTCTTCATACCTGACTACCAATAATGTCGCTTCAAGTTCTGATACATCTTGGTACTCCCAGGGTACATAGCAAAAAGTGACTGATGTGCTTCCTCTAATATCATCCTTTTCAATTATGCATCATCAGGAATACACAATCTATCTCTATACCATAGACTGCCATCATCCCTCACATAAAAGTCTCGACTCTCCCCCTTTGACAAACCAACACAATTTTTTAAATTCTCTCATCTGCCAACTGAGCCTCCCTAATATGATCCAACAAGACTGGCCTCAACTGCAACTGAGCCATCAAAGCACCATCATCAGAAGACTCAAATCTAGCATGCAACACTCTCAACTCAACAAGCAATGAGAGCGAATAAGTAGTCAAACCTGCCAAAGACTTTCGACTCAAGGCATCAGCAACAACATTTGCCTTACCAGGATGATAATCAATCAAACAGTCGTAGTCTTTAATCAACTCTAACCACCGTTTCTGCCGAAGATTTAGCTCTCTTTGAACACCTAGGTATTTCAAACTCTTGTGATTCATATAAAAAAAACACTTTTCCTCATACAAGTAATGCCACCAAATCTTCAAAGCAAAAACTATTACTGCTAATTTCAAATCATGTGTTGGGTAATTCAGCTCATGTAATTTTAATTGTCGAGAGGCATAAGCAATGACTCTACCCTCCTGCATCAGAACACAACCTAAACCACTATGTGAAGTATCACTGTATATCACATATGGTTTACCTTCCACAGGCAGGGTAAGGACAGGAGCCTGAGTCAACATCTCCCTCAACTGCTCAAAACTCGTCTGACAACAATCTGTCCACATAAATCTAACTCCTTTCCGAAGTAATCTGGTGAGTGGTGTAGCTATTATAGAAAAATCCTTCACAAACTGACGATAATAGCCTACCAATCCCACAAAACTTCTAACCTCTGTCACAGTCTTCAGTGGACTCCAATTCAAGATAGCCTCAACTTTACTCGGATCAACTCTAATACCCTCTGCTGAAACCATATGACCAAGAAAAGCTACCTGATCGAGTCAAAACTCACACTTAGACAGCTTAGCATACAACGGCTTCTCTCTCAGAGTCTGTAATATAATCCGCAAATGCCTATCATGATCCTTCTCATAAAGCGAATACACCAAGATGTCATCAATGAAGACCACCACAAACTGATCTAAATATGGTCTGAACACCCTGTTCATCAAATCCATAAAAGCTACTAGTGCATTCGTCAATCCAAAGGGCATCACCAGAAACTCATACTACCTATACCTCGTACGAAAAGCTGTCTTAGGTACATTCACATCTCTGACTCTCAACTGATGGTATCCTGATCTCAGATCGATCTTAGAGAATACTGCTGCTCCCTTCAACTGATCAAAGAGATCATCTATCCAAGGCAAAGGATATTTGTTCTTGATGGTTGCCTTATTCAACTGCCTATAATCAATACACAATCTCATGGTGCCATCCTTCATCTTCACAAACAACACAGGAGCTCCCCACGGGGACACAATAGGCGGACAAACCCTTTTTTCAATAACTCCTGTAACTGCACCTTCAATTCTCTCAACTCAGTAGGTGCCATCTGATAAGGGGTAATAGAGATAGGAGTGGTACCAGGCAACAAATCAATACCATACTCCACTTCTCTTTCAGGAGGTACCCCTGGCAACTCATCAGGAAAAATATCTGGAAACTTGACAACTGTGGGTATACTTTGAAGCAGGGACCCCACTACTCTAGCATCTACAACATGAGCAAGATAAGCCTCACATCCCTTCCGAATCATCCTCCCAGCTGAAACAAACATGGATGAAAGATATCTCTACTCACTAGATACCATCACATCCCTACCATCACGTGTTCTCAAAGTAACACATTTCTTTTGGCAGTCTACCACAGCCCATGCTTGAATAACCAATCCATGCCTAAAATCAGATCATACTCCCTGAAAGGCATCTCAATCAGGTGACCGAGAAACTCCTCATCCTGAACAACAACTGGACTATCTCGATGCACCCTGCTCACCACAACACTATACCCTAAAGGATTTGTGACCAAAACATCAAATCCTAAGGACTCAGAATGTAAATCACTCATAGACAAGATGGATGCATTGATGTAAGAATGAGTCAACCCAGGGTCTAATAATGCAAGAACTGAAGTACCAAATAATGTAAAAGTACCAGCAATAATAGCTGAAGCATCTGGCTGCCTCTGCATCACATAAACCCATTGTGATGGTCCTGCCTCATCTGATCTACTACCTCCAACTATAGAACCTCCTCTCTAACTAGACCCAGATCAACCACCTCTACCAAAACCTCTGCCACCACGACCCCCTCTGACATTAGGTTAAGAAACTGCAGTATCTGCCTGTCTATCCTTTGGTGGCTTGGGACAATCTCTGATAAAAATGGTCTGACAACCCACATCTAAAACATACTCCCGAAGCACCTCTCCACCAGCAGACACCTCCGTGTGCTCTACCAAAATGAACACAAGTAGGTGGAGCAGGTCTCTGAGCCACTGGAGTCGGAGCACTAGCCACTGAAACTGCAGGTCTCTATCTCTATCTCTGCTGCTGTACTAGGTCAAAAACTAGAGCAGAAAATACTATATCAGAGATCAAAAACTGTCAGTGCCAATGCATGTATTACAATTAAAAATCATTTTTAAATTCCCCCTTTTCTCTCTCTATCAACCCACATAGGTCGAGAATTTCAAATCTAGGCTCTGATACCAAAACAAATGTAATACCTTTATACCCTATATACGTACAATACATATTTCCAACATATGTAAAATACACATACACGGTATAAAAAAAATCACAGACCGACTTAATAAAATTTTTTCATATTTCCAATTTAAAATTTCAAATTTTCAAAATATATAAAATTAAATAGCATATAAATATTCTTTACTTGTTATAGGAACCCAAAATAAACATTTTATATGAAAATCTCTGGAAAAAATTTGCCAGAGTTTTGTCTGTAATTTGGACGTTCCCAAAATTCAGCAAAACACAACCTGCGAAAAGAAAACACTCCCAAATAATTTCAATTCACCATCTCAACCATACTCCTCAATTTCACCCAGTTTCTTAAACATTTATATATAGATATATATAATTTAAAACATATTTACTCTCCCATTTTAAATACATTGACCCAAACATTCTTTATAATATACAATACATAAAATCCAAAACATAATATATTATGCATTATACTCAAAATGTATAATAATATAAAAATATATACATGCTGCTGACACTGTTTATGATCTTGATAACAACTCAACAAGCTCAACTACAAGTCTAGACTTGACCTGGTCTAGAAGAACTCTCTGGCTCAGCTGAGTCTACCCTATCACCTGCACGATGGAAACAATCACACTAAGTCGAAGTCTAGTAGTATAAACTTTGATAATAATAATAAAACTCAATGCAATGTTAATGCACAATGCATATATATATGTCACATCATTCCATTTTCTTATATTTTTCAAATATTTCATAATCATAATTCACATATAAACAAACACAAACATGGGCCCAAAGATAACCAACATGCTATTCAAATTTGAGAGTTACTGTTTTGGTCTTTAATGACACCATGTGTCTAGCCCCATAGGCAATATACCAATGGAATATTCCAACTAGGCATGGGCTTACGACCCAGCCTTTTCACTCATCCTAGCTTTAAATATTTATTTTTGAGGCTTACGACCTAGTCTTTTCACCTCAAAAATATTTTCATAATGACGCCCAGCGTCTAGCCCGTAGACAATCATAGGCATACCGTCAAATACAAAACTCTGAAAATTGAATAACATACTAGACACAAAATATTATTCATATTTCTCATTATTAATCTCTTTCGCATTTTCACATATTCAATCTAGGCACATTGCCTTATTTTCACAATTTTTTCTTACTTTTCTCATTTTTCACATCTTTCTCATTTTTCTCACTTTTCTCATTTTTATCAATATCAATTCATTTCATTATACCACATATCTCATTTTTTGCATTCACAACACATTACCCAATTACTTTGGGTATTTCCACATAACATACATATTTCACATTTTACACAATTTAGCCATTATCAATGGGTTTTCACAATGCATTTAACACATATATGACATTACAAATGTCATAGTACATTATTCATACACAATCAATGTACCAAGTAGCTTAACACATTTTTCAACCAAAATGTGTTAAGCTCAAATGTCATGCAAATATAAACAATTTATTCAAAGTTTGTACATACCTCCACTAGCAACCCAAAGCAAGCTTAAAACAACCTCCAATCCTATCTTTCCAACTTGCCCTTCACCACTTGGATGAATCAAATCAACCACCCTCAATGCCTAAACCAAATGTGATAGCAAATAATCATTTAGTATCATATTTAATGGCATTTTCAATATTTAACCATAATTAAACATCACTCTAACAAATTTTTAAAAATTTAGCCTTTCCTTACTTTAACATTAGAATTTCATTCTACTACAATTAAATTAGTGTTTTAAGTTTATTTATATTATTAAAAACATATTTAATACATTTAAATCATTTACATTATAAAAATACACTTTTATACACAAAATCTCAAAAATGGCATAACCTTCCCCCATTGATGGTTTTCCATTCCAACACAATCCATTACTCATTTCAAGCTTATATTCATAACTTGTAACACTAAACAACATGTTTAAACAAATAAAATCACACAATTCAACCACTTTGGAAAAATCGCTTTTCCAAAACCCTAAATCTCCCCTTCCATTCTCAAACTCCAACCAAACACAACCAAATCCAATATTTGACTTTAAAATACTTGTTTATGCATCAAAACAACTCATTTAGAACCAATTTGCACAATTAAAGCTCATGTTTTCAAAACCCCAAAAATCCATAACCCTAAATTCTTTCTCTTTACCATTCTTTATCCAAACTCCATCATCTCTTCAATCTAACCTTAAAATCATTGTTAACTATCCAAAATAACATCATACACACCAATTCCAACAATTATAACATACTACTTCAAAAGTCCAAAAGTCACATAAATTAATTTTCCATGGAATTCAAAGAAAAGAGTTGGAAACTTACTAATTGGTGAAGAAACTTCTAAAACTCCACTTGACTCCTTAAAATTCTTTCAATCCTTGGTGTATGGAAGAATCAAAATCTTGGTTTAGACTCGCATGGAGTTTCGACCCTTGTGGAGAAGAAGAAGAAGAAGAAGACTTTTTAATTTTCTTTTTTCCTTTCATCTTTATTTTAAACCATATATATATATATATATATTAAAATAATTTAATAATTAATTATTTAATAATTTATTTAATAAGTTAAAAGTCCTAATTTCCCTATTCCATTCAAAAATAATTTATTTTTGAATTATTTTATTAATTTTAAATTTCTAAAATTTATTTATAAAAATGCCATTGGACTTTGACTTTTCTTTTAAAAAGTGTTGACTTTTATATGTTATGTGTATTTTGAATATATATCATATATTTATTCCACTTTTTCATTCAAAATCCCTTCATTTTTCATTTAAAACCATTAATTTAATTTATCATTTTAAATTATAATTTATTTTATCAAATTTTCTAAAAATTAGAAATTTTTAAAAATTTTGGGATATTATACTTAGCATCTAGTGCTCCTAGGAGGTAGGCATAGTTTTCATTTTCATCCCTAATACATTTGTCACGTTTTAGGTATGCTATGTTTATGGATTTTGTAGTGGGATCTAAAGGATTGTAAAGGGTTGCTTTGTTTGTTGGTGTAAGTGTACCAACATATTTGGCAATTTGGGTTACTTGAGAAGAGAGAAGAATAAGTCCTAATTTGATTTTCTTAATGTATAGGAAAGTGTCAATAAGCAATTTTTCTATTTGAATTGATTGACCTCTAATCAAGCAATAAAGAAAAAGCAGATCCTTTTGGGTTTCTTTCTCATTGCTCTCTCCCCTAACCCCAATTCTGTAAGTGACAATCCTATGTAACATCCAATAGGTGAAGGTCTTAATGTGTTTAGCATTGGATTGTTTATAGAGATTGGTTTCTATAGAAATTTCAGTCCAAAATTCTTTTTGTCTTTCAGAGGTGAGGATGTTGTTTGAGATACAGGAAATGCATTCTAGTTGGAAACCCCAAATGGAAGAAAAATCCTCAAAAGTAAGGTCATACTCTTGATTAAACAACCTAAAGAATATCCCATAAAATCCTAAAGGGTTAGTGCTCTTCTTACTAACAACCAAAGTTGTAAGAAACTTTTTGGTCAAGCTTTCCTAACCAAGATCATCATGATCTAGGAAGACAAACTTTTCCTAACCCAAGGTTCTAAGACATCCTTTAATGTTATTCTCAATCCTTAAGGACTCTAAAGTGAGAGGAGAGAAGAGAAGATTTGGTTCAATGGTTTTGTCTTTTATGATTGCATACCTTTGCCTTTCTTTCTCATCTCTAAACCTTATCTTACATCTTTTTCTAGGAGGTTCTTCTTATTGAGAAGGGGCAACAATACCTTTGTCTTTCTCAGCTCCTGAAGCCTTCTTCTTATGTTCTTTAGGAGCCATGAGGTTTAATTCAAGAGAATAGATGAAGAAGAGAGTGCATGTTGAGAGAGTTTGAGTGTTTAAGAGTGTAGAGTTTGATAAAAAGATGTAAATACTGATATTAGAAGGTATTTATAGTGTTTAATATGAAAAATAGCCGTTTATAGTTGTTGAAGATAAAATTTGCACATTTTGATTGAGTTTCAATAGCTAGAAATTTTTGAATTCAGAGTGAAAGTCCGGTCGAACTTAACAAAGTTTGGTGGTAAAATTTGAAATTTTTGAAAAGTACGGTCGGACTATATAAAGACTGAATGGAGTATGGGTTTTAGGCACAACGGTCATAAAATTTTAAAAAATTTTGGTTGTACCCTGGAAAGTATGGTCATACCTTTACGAAAATTTTTTAAAATCATGAATGTTCAAAAGATACGGTGGGACTTTTAGTTGGTCCGATCAGAAAAAATTCTAAAAGCAAGATTTTTGGGAGAAAAGATTATTTTAATTAAAGATACAAAAGTTTGTTCAAAATATGTATCAATGAAAAATTTTTATGAAATAAAATAGGTTTTCATGCAATTCCAAGTTCATGAAATGGTGCTTCCATCCATCATTCCTAAACAATGTTTTATGAAGTTCATTCTATCTTCATTTAAGGGTTTTGTGAATATATCAGCAAATTAGTTTTATGTATCAATAAATTTTAAGACAACATTTTGATTTTGGACATTGTCTCTTAGAAAATGGTGCCTAATATCTATATGTTTTGACCTAGAATATTGAATTGGATTCTTAGATAGATTTATGGCACTAGTATTATCACATTTAATAGGAATATGATCAAAAGTTTTTCATAATCAAACAATTATTATTTCATCAAAAGGACTGGAGTATAATAAAAACATGCAGCCACATCTTCGGCTTCTACAGTAGACAAAGCAACTGACACTTGTTTCTTGCTAAACCAAGAAACAAGACATTCACCAAGTAAATGACATGCCCTAGACGTGCCTTTTCTATATAAAAGACTACCGGCGTAATCCGCATCTGAAAAGCCTAAAATATCAAATGATGTATTTCTAAGATACCAAAGTCCTAAATGTAATGTACCCTTCAAGTATTTCAAGATTCTTTTAGTGGCATTTAAATGTGATTCTTTAGGGCATGATTGAAACCTTGCACATAAACATACACTATACATAATATCGGATTTAGAAGCGATTAAATAGAGTAAAGATCCAATAATACCTCGATATTTCTTCTCATATACTACCTTATCACTTTCATCTTTGTCAAGTTTTAAGGATGTACTCATAGGAGTCTTGCTAGGCTTTCAACTATTCATTTCAAATTTCTTGATGAGTTCTTTTGTGTACTTGGATTGGTTGATGAAGATTCCATCTTTGCATTGCTTGATTTGTAGTCCAAGGAAGAATTTGAGTTCACTCATCATGCTCATTTTAAATTCTCAAGTCATATAAGAAGTAAATTCCTTGCACAAAGATTCATTAGTAGCACCAAATATAAAATTATCAACATAAATTTGTACAATTAAGATGTTATGCTTATTCTTTTTAAGAAAAAGAGTTGTGCCCACTTTGCCTTTTGAAAAACCATTTTCAAACAAATATGCACTAAGTTTATCATACCAAGCTCTTAGAGCTTATTTCAATCCATATTGTAATACCTATATACCCTATATACGTATAATAAATACACCCAGTATATGCAAAATATACATATACGGTATAAAAATATAACAACCCAATTTAATAAAAAATTTCACATTTTAAATTTAAACCCCAAAATACTTTTAAATGTATAATTAAATAATAAATAAATATTCTTTATAAATTATAGGTTTCAAAATAGAGTTTTATATGAAAATCCATGAGAAAAATTTATTAGAGTTTTATCTGTAATTTGGACATCTCCAAATTTCAACAAAACATAACCTGCATAAGAAGAACACTCCTAATAAAAACCAATCATATATTTTACCCATACTCCTCAATTTCTCTAAGTTTCTCAAAATATTTATACAAATACATATATATTTATCAAAAACGCACATATAAAACCCACATTATAAAATTTTTCAACATATTCTTTATAATTTATAATATATACATCAAAATATAATATAATATATATAATATCAAAATGTAATATAAAACATATACATGCTGGCAGTGTCTCTAATCTTGATCCCCAAAATTAACTCTACTAGCAAAATCTCAAATCTAAACCTGATCCGGTCTATAAAAACTCTCCAGCTCAATTAGATCACTCCTGTCACCTGCGCGATGAGTTACAATCGCGTTAAGCTAAAAGTCTAGCGGTACAAACTTTGATAACAATAAAACTTAAGTACAATGCCAATGCATAATGCATTTATGCTATGTCACAATGTGACATCCCAGCTCATTTTTAAACATTTTCTTTCATCATTTACTAATTCACATAAACACATACACAAGCATTGGCCCAAAAGATCTAATATGCCATTTAAATCCCATAGTTATTATTTTGGTCCAAGTTGACACCATGTTTCTAGCCCCGAAGGCAAATCAAAGTAATTGCTCAAAAGCTAGCCTCGAAGGAAAATAATGAGGATAACCTTATAGGCATTCCCCCAAACACAGAACTCTGAAAATTGAATAACATATTAGGCACACAATTATTTAATAATTTCCATCATCAATTTCTTTCTCAAACTCATTTTCTCATTATCAATTAGGAACATTGCCTCATTTTCTCATTTATCTCATTCATATCAATGTCAATTCATTTCATTTCATTATATCTCAACATATCATCGCAGTGTATCACATTTTACACTAAAACACATTACCCAAATATTTTGGGTTATTTTCACATAATGCACATGCTTCACATTTTATTCAAATTAGCCATTAACAATGACTTTTCATAATGTATATAATGCATACATAACATTACACATGTCATAACACATTGTTCATGAATGTTCAATATATCAAGTAGCTTAACATGTTTTCCAGTCCAAAATGTGTTAAGCCTAATGTAATGCAAACATAACCAATTTATTCAAAGTTTGTACTTACCTTTAAAAATTTCAAATGCAAGCTCAAAACTCTCACCAACCTTCTCTTCCAAGTTTCCTTTCAACACTAGGGTTGGGCAAACTACTACCTCTCAATGCCTATATCAAATGTGATCATAAACAATCATTTAGTATCACATTTAAATGCATTTCCAATCTTAAACCATAATTAAATATCATTTTAGATAAAACCCCAAAATTAAGCCTTACCTCACTTTACCATTGGACAACCATGTTAAATCATATAAATTGGTATTTTAAGTTTATTAATATCATTACAAACATATTTTAACATATTTAAACCAATTACATTAATTAAATACACACTTTTGTTCAAAACTCTAAAATGGCATAACCTTCACCATTGAAGGTTTTCCATTTCAACTCAGTCTAATTATCAATTCAAGCTTATATTAATCACTTATATCATTAAACAACATGCTTTAAACACTAAAACCAATCAATTCAACATCTTTGAAAATTCACTTTTCCAAAATCCTAAATCAACACTACTTCATCCAAACTCTATCCAAACATAACTAAATCCATCATTTGACTTTAAAATAATTGTTTATGCATCAAAATAATACATTTGGAACCAAATTGCACAATTAAATCACATGAATTCAAAAGTCCAATTCTCCCATAATCCTAAATTCTCTCTCTTCACCAAACTTCACTCAACCTTAACCATTTCTTCAATCTAACCTTAAAATCATTGTTAACTACTCAAAACAAGTTCATTCATAACTAAATAGACAATTATAACATACTAGTTCTGTAATATCCCAAAGTATACCCTAAAAGTTTTGGAATTATTGTTGTATTTGGATTTAATGTATATGTTTAATGGAAAGAGAAAGAAGTAAAGAGAGAGTGTATATGTTGTATATATAGTGATATATACAACATATACAAGTCAAATGTGGAAGTCAAAAGAAGATTGTTTATTTATTAAATTAATAAAAAGGAAAATAAGTGAGTGGAAGAGGATATATTTGATTATTATATTATTTAATTTGCTTGGTGGAGGTTTAAGTGGAGAAGAGTGTTTGACTTTGCCTCTTTGTTTCTTCATTTTCTTCTTCTTTTTCTTTTCTTTTCCTTGTTGGCCGGGCATCACCTAAGCAAGAGAGGAGGAGAGTTTTTGAGTTTTCCAAGCTTGTGATTGAAGGAGATTTCAAGTGATTAAGTTGAAAATTTAAGAAGTTTCATTAACTTTGGTAAGTTTCCTTTTGATTCTCTTATTTTATTTTAAGTTGTATTTGAGTTGGATGATTAATTGTTGATGGTATGAATATGTTTGATTGTGGTGTGTTTGAGAGTGTTGGGTTTAATTGATTTTGATTTTGGGGTTGAATTGAAGAAAAGGAATTAGGTTGGTGTTGGAAGAGTTAGAGTTGTGAATTGGTAATTGATGTATGTTGTAAGTTTGATCAATTATTTTTGTAGATTTTCAACATGTGTGTGTTTAATAAAGTTTAAAGCATAGAATACATGAGTTTGGTCCGAAACAGAAGCATTTTGGATGCCACGCTCGTGGCCCTTGGATGCCACGACCGTGGGGGTGTTAAGCAATTGGACAGATTCGTTTTCTAACCCACGTCCGTGGGGGTTTGTGAGACCACGACTGTGGGGTTGTGAGGCCATGACCGTGGGCCCTAGTTAGTGGTTTTGGTTTGTAATTTGTGATCCATGGGTCTAGTATGAGGCTAATAGGTGAATAATTGTTTTGGAATTCATGTGTATCTTTAAATAAGTGTGTATTATTCCTTTTGAATTAGGTTGTGAAGAGGTTGAGTTGCCCTAATCCTAGTAGTGAAGAATTCTTGGAAGAGGAAGTGTATAGATTGGTGTGAGTTGTTCGTGAGGTAAGTACAAACTCTACATTATTGCATACATTTACATGGCATTGGGACTTAACACATTTGGTTGTAAATGTGTTAAGTAATCTATTACATTGTTGATATATTTGATTAATGCTATGATTTGCATAATGTGGAAGATATGATGATCATTCAAAATGTATGTTCAATGCATTTGGTTATGAATACTTTAATGATGAATTGCTTTAATGTGAATTGAGATATGATGAGATGTGAAGCCATTGTTGTTGGCTATGATAGTGCAAATGAAATAATTGGGGCATGGTTGCCTATTTGATTATGGAATATGAAATGAGAAATGAAATGAGAAATGAATTGAGAAAGAGATAAATGAAATAATTGTGTGCTTAATATGTTATTCAATTTTCAGAGTTCTGGGTTTGGCAGCATGCCTATGAATCGCTGGATAGGTGAAAAGACCGGGTCGTAAGCCGAGTCCAGCTGAAAAATGTGAAATATGATGTTTTTGGGGTGAAAAGACTGGGTCATAAGCCTCAAAAACAGTAACAGTCTAGCCGGGTTAAGGACCAAGATACTGGGGCCCTAGGGTCTAGCCGAGTTGATGTCCAAGAGACTGGGTCTGTTACACTATCCATGGATAGATATAGATATATATATATATCGCCTACGGGCTTGACGATTGTGATTATGGACCAAAGCAGTAACTCTGAATTTTGAATAACATATTAGAGTCTTTTGGGCCCATGCTTATCTTTGTTTCAATGTGACTAATAATAAATGGTAAAACATTTGAGTAAGATAATGAAATGTATTGTTATGAAATATATCATTTTTGAATATGATCTCTATTGCTTGAATGTATGACGTTAACATTACATTAAAGTATATTGTTATCATGGTTTGTACCACTAAGCCGTTGGCTTAGCACGATTGTGGTTCATCGCGCAGGTGACAGGGTAGAACCAGAGAGTTCAGCTAAACCGAGTTGAGTCTAGATTCTGAAGTGTTGATAGAGGGCTTAAAGATCAAAGATAAACTGCCAAATATGTATATATTTTTATGTTTTATAAACATGGATTTTTATGTAATTATATATGTAAATACCGCTATATTTTCCGCTGCGTATCAAACAAATGTTTTATCTATTGTACTTTATAATATGATTGGAATGTTTTAAGTTTTCTTATAATGTTGTTAAATTGAAGGATCGGTTTGCTTATTATAAACCGTGGCACTCCTGTATTCGGTATACGTATATTACAGGTGTGGTAGCATGTAGTGTACGTATACAGGGTATAGGGGTGTTACAAGTTCAAAAGTCCAAATTACACATATTCTTAATTTCTTGAAAATCCAAAGAAGGAAGTTAAAGAACTTACTTTTTCAAGTGGAAATCACTAAAACTACCCTTGAATCCTTTAAAATCCTTCAATTCTTAAAGCATGGAAGAAGAAAATCTTTGAGTTTGGACAACAATGGTGGTCGGCCTTCAAAGGAAGAAGAAGAAGATCAAATAATTTTCTCTCTCTTTCCACTTTCTTTTATATCCATATATATATATAATATTTTAATATATTTTTAATTATTAATTTATTTAATAAAAACAATAATTTTTCTCTTTCATACAAAAATAAATTATTTTAAAATTATTTAAATAATTTTTAATTTTCAAAGTATATTTACAAAAATGCCATTCAACTTTTTGACTTTTCTTTTAAAAATGTTCACTTTTGGTTGACCTGTATATATTATGTATATTTCATGTATATTTCACATATATATCCCACTTTTTTATTTAAAACCCTTTCATTTTTCATTTAAATAATTTATTTAATTTATCTAATTTAATTTTAATTTATTTAATTAAATTTTTAAAAATTAGGGACGTTAAAATTTTTTTCCCCTAAAGAAAATTTCGTCTACAAAATTACTTGCTATCCACTCTAAAACAACTGAATATACTGGCTCCGGATCATCTGCTCACTCTCCCATGTCACCTCCTCAGCGGTATGATTCCTCCAAAAAAATTTTATAAGTGGCACCTTATTATTCATCAACTCTTTCACCTCTCGTGTCAAAATAGCCACTGGTTCTTTTTTTTAAGTCAGATTCGAACTCATCTCAATGGACTCTACTGACAAGATATGAGATGGGTCTGACCTGTATCTCCGAAGTATAGAGACATGGAAGACATTGTGTATTCGATCCAACTCAGGCTACAGAGCCAGTCTATAGGCTACCAAACCAACTCTCTCCAGCACCCCATATAGTCCTATGGAGCAAGGGCTTAACTTCCTTTTGCGGCCGAATCTTAGAATCTTCTTTCACGGAGACACATTCAGGAATACTTTATCTCCCACACTGAACTCTATGTCTTTCCTCTTTAAATCTGTATAGAATTTTTTGTCGGTCTAAAGCTGCTTTTAGATGACCCCGAATCACCTTCACTTTCTCTTCTGTTTCCTTAATCAAATTGGGACTGACCAACTTACCTTCTTTAACTTCATCCCAACATAAAAGTGTCTTTCATTTCCTGCCATAAAAGGCCTCATAAGGTGTCATCCCAATACTAGACTAATGACTATTGTTATATGCAAACTCAATTAGTGGCAAGAATCTATCCCAGCTCCCAATGAAATCAATGATACAACTCATCAACATATCCTCTAGAATCTGAATCACCTTCTCTGACTGCCCATCTATCTGAGGATGGAAAGCAGTACTAAAGTGTGATCAAGAACCCAATACATCCTGAAAACTCCTTCAAAATCTTAATGTATATCAAGAATCTCGTTCCAACACCAAAGAAACTAGGACTCAATGCAACCTCACTATCTCACTGATATACAACTCAACCAATCTCTCAAGAGAGTAATCCATCCGAACTGGAAGAAAATGAGTTGTCTTTGTCATCCGATCCACAATCACCCAGATTACATCATGCTTCTTCTGGATCAAAGGTAGTCCAATCACAAAATCCATCGTCACTCGCTCCCATTTCCACTCTGGTATTGACAATGGCTGAAGCTACCCTGAAGGAATCTGGTGCTCAGCCTTTACTCTCTGGCAAGTGAGACATCTGGATACAAATTCTGCTATGTCCCTCTTCATACCTGACCACCAATAATATTGCTTCAAATCTTGATACATCTTAGTATTACCAGGGTGCATAGCATAGAGTGACTGATGTGCTTCCTCTAATATCATCATCTTCAATTTTGCATCATCAGGAATATACAACCTATCTCTGTACCATAAACTGCCATCATCTCTCACATAAAAGTCTCGATTCTCCCCCTTTTGGCAATCCATCACAATCTTCTGGATTTTCTCATATGTCAACTGGGCGTCTCTAATATGATCCAACAACACTGGCCTCAACTGTAACTAAGCTATCAATGTACCATCATCACAAGACTCAAATCTGACATGCAATGCTTTCAACTCAACAAGGAACGAGAGCGAATAAACAGTCAAACCTAGAAACTGCACCTTCAACTCTATTAACTCAGCAGATGCCATCTGGTAAGGAGTAATAGAGATGGGAGTGGTACTAGGCATCGGATCAATACCAAACTTCACCTCTCTCTCAGGAGATACCCCTGACAACTCATCAGGGAAAACATCTAGAAACTCGGTAACTGTAGGTATACTATCAAGCTGGGACCCCACTACTCTGATATCTACAATATGAGCAAGATATGCCTCACATCCATTCTGAATCATTCTCCTAGCTGAAATAGCTGAAATAAACATGGATGAAATATGTCTTTGTTCACTAGATACGACTACATCTCTACCATCACGTGTTCTCAGGGTAATATGTTTTCGGTGATAGTCTATCGTAGCCCCATGCCTGGATAACTAATCCATGCCCAAAATTAGATCATATTCCCTGAAAGCAATCTCAATCATATCACAGAGAAATTTCTCATCCTGAACAACAATTGGACTATCTTGGTGCACCCTTCTAACCACAATACTGTGTCTTAAAGGATTTGTGACCAAAACATCAAATCATAGGGACTTAGAATGCAAATCACTCATATGCAAGATGGATGCACTGATGTATAAATGATTCGACCCAGGGTCTATCAAAGCAAAAATTGAAGTACCAAATAAAGTAAAAGTACCAACTATGACAGCCGAAGCATCCGACTACTTCTGCATCTCATAGACCCGCTGTAATGGCCCTGCATCATCCGGTTTACTCCCAGTAGTAGAACCTCTTCTCTGACTAAACCCTGATCTACTATCTCTACCAAAACCTTTGCCACCATGACCCCCTCTAACACTAGGTCTAGAAGTTGTTGTATCTATCTGTCTATCATCCGATGGCTCTGGACAATTTCTGAGAAAGTGGTCTAGCGATCCATATTTGTAATACACTGCTGGTGCACTTGTCCTCCAGTAGATACCCCAATGTGCCCTACCACAATGAACAAAGATAGGTGGAGCGGGCCTTTGAACCACAGGAGTCAGAGCACTAGCCACTGAGGCTACAGGTCTTTGTATCTATCTCTGCTACTGTACTGACTTGCCATACTGCCCCTGACTCCTACTGAACCTCTAAGAAAAATCTCCTCGGCCTCTCTTCACTAATGAAGACGCTGCCTCATCCTAAGGTCTCCTAACTCTGCTCTTCTATGCTCTGGCAGCTGCTATAAGACCCTGTGTCTTCTATACACTCCTGGCAGCTGCAAATAACTGAGAAAAATCCTGATACTGAGAGCCTACTACAAGATACATGATAGAAGGTCTCAGTCCCTCCTCAAACCTCCAGCATCTATCAATCTCATTAGAAATGATCCCTCTAGCATATTGGCTCAGACAGATAAACTTACCTCATACTCTGTCACTGACCTCGTATCCTGCCTCAAACTCAGAAACTCCATCTTCTTCGCATCCTTATACTCCCTCAAAGTATACTTCTTCTCGAGTTCCCACAAGAAATCATCATAAGTCAGCACTAGTAGATCAGCTGTACCACAGGAATTTCTCTTCCATCACTTATAGGCATCCCTCTATAACAGAGATCTAGCATAATCAAACTTCTCCTCTGGAGTAGCCTGCAGCTGAATAAACACTTTTTGGACCATGTCCAGCCACTGCTATACTACAGCAGGGTCTGTAGTGCTAATAAAATCTCCGACTCCAAACTTCCTCAACTTGTTATACTTTCGTGTCCGCAATTGCAGTTGCAGCTGTGGTGGCAGCTGTGGCTGCTGAACCGAAGCCTGTCTCAACAACTCCACCATATACCATACCTATCCCGGCAGAACCTCCTCTGCTGTTGGTCTAACAGGCATAGAAGCAGACGCCTCTCCAGCAGACACAACACCAGCTCCAACTCTGCCCTCATCAAGAGCTACACTCTTTGCACTACCCTCTGTAGACAGGTGCGACCGATATGCCATAACTACCTATATCTACAAACACAACATAAATTATCACATCAAAGATCAGAAACTGCCAGTGCCAATACATGTATCACAATTGAAAACTATATTTAAAATCTCCATTTTCTCTCTCTATTACCCACCTAGGTTGAAAACCTCAAACCTAGGCTCTGATGCCAAAATAAATGTAACACCCTTATACCCTATATACGTATAATGCATACATCCAGTATATGTAAAATACGCTTATACGGTATAAAAATATCACAACCTGATTTAATAAAAATTTTCACATTTTAAATTTAAACCCAAAAAAACTTTTTAATATATAATTAAATAATAAATAAATATTAGTTATAAATTATAGGTTCCAAAATAGAGTTTTATATGAAAATCTCTGAAAAAAATTTGCCAGAATTTTGTCTGTAATTTGAACGTCTCCAAATTTCAACAAAACACAACCTGCATAAGAAGAACACTCCCAATAAAAACTAATCATATGTTTTACTCATATTCTTCAATTTCTCCAAGTTTCTCAAAACATTTATACATACACATATATATTTATCAAAAACACATATATAAAATCCACATTATAAAATTTTTCAACACATTCTTTATAATTTACAATATATACATCAAAATATAATATTATATATATAATATCAAAATGTAATATAAAACATATACAGGCTGGCAGTGTCTCTGACTTTGATGTCAAAATCAACTCTACTAGCAAAATCTCAAATCTAGACTCTATCCGATCTAGAAGAACTCTCTGGCTTAACCGAATCACCTCTGTTACCTACACGATGAATTATAATCACGCTAAGTTAAAAGCCTAGCGGTACAAACTTTAATAACAATAAAACATAAGCACAATGCCAATGCATAATGCATTTATGCTATGTCACAAATGTGGCATCCAAGCTCACTTTTAAACATTTTCTTTCATCATTTACTAATTCATATAAACAAATACACAAACATGGGCCCAAAAGATCTAATATGTCATTCAAATCCGAGAGTTACTATTTTAGTCCAAGTTAACACTATGTGTCTAGCTCCGAAGGCAAATCATAATAATTGCTTAAAAGCTAGTCTTGAAGATAAATCATATCACAGTGATGCCAAGCATCTAGCCCCGAAGGTAAATCAAAGTAATTACTCAAAAGCTAGCCTTGAAGGCAAATAATGAGAATTACCTCATAGGCATGCCGCCAAACACAAAACTTTGAAAATTGAATAACGAACTAGACACACAATTATTTCATAATTACCATCATCAATTTCTTTCTCATTTTTCAATAATCAATTATATACATTTCCTCATTTTCTCATTATCAATTAGGCACATTGTCTCATTTTCTCATTTATCTCATTCATATCAATGTCAATTCATTTCATTTCATCATATCTCAACATATCATCACAATGTATCACATTTTAACTAAAATACATTACCCAAATATTTTAGGTCATTTTCACATAATACACATAATTCACATTTTATTCAATTTTTGCCATTAAAAATGGCTTTTTATAATGTATATAATGCATATATAACATTACACATATCATAACACATTGTTCATGAATGTTCAATATATCAAGTAGCTTAACATGTTTTCCAATCCAAAATGTGTTAAGCCTAATGTAATGCAAACATAACCAATTTATTCAAAGTTTGTACTTACCTTTAAAAATTTCAAATGCAAGCTCAAAACTCTCACCAACCTTCTCTTCCAAGTTTCCTTTCAACACTAGGGTTGGGCAAACTACTACCTCTCAATGCCTATATCAAATGTGATCATAAACAATCATTTAGTATCACATTTAAATGCATTTCCAATCTTAAACCATAATTAAATATCATTTTAGATAAAACCCCAAAATTAAGCCTTACCTCACTTTACCATTGGACAACCATGTTAAATCATATAAATTGGTATTTTAAGTTTATTAATATCATTACAAACATATTTTAACATATTTAAACCAATTACATTAATTAAATACACACTTTTGTTCAAAACTCTAAAATGGCATAACCTTCACCATTGAAGGTTTTCCATTTCAACTCAGTCTAATTATCAATTCAAGCTTATATTAATCACTTATATCATTAAACAACATGCTTTAAACACTAAAACCAATCAATTCACCATCTTTGAAAATTCACTTTTCCAAAATCCTAAATCAACACTACTTCATCCAAACTCTATCCAAACATAACTAAATCCATCATTTGACTTTAAAATAATTGTTTATGCATCAAAATAATACATTTGGAACCAAATTGCACAATTAAATCACATGAATTCAAAAGTCCAATTCTCCCATAATCCTAAATTCTCTCTCTTCACCAAACTTCACTCAACCTTAACCATTTCTTCAATCTAACCTTAAAATCATTGTTAACTACTCAAAACAAGTTCATTCATAACTAAATAGACAATTATAACATACTAGTTCTGTAATATCCCAAAGTATACCCTAAAAGTTTTGGAATTAATACCCAAATAGACAATTATAATATACTACTTCAAAAGCCCAAATCACACATATTCTTGATTTCTTGAAAATCCAAAGAAAAAAGTTAAAAAACTTACTTTTTCAAGTGGAAATCACTAAAACCACCCTTGAATCCTTGAAAATCCTTCAATTCTTGACGCATGAAAGAAGAAAATCTTTGAGTTTGGACAACAATGGTGGTCGGCCTTCAAGGGAAGAAGAAGAAGATGAAGCTCAAATGATTTTCTTTCTCTTTCCACTTTCTTTTATATCCATATATATAACATTTTAATATATTTTAATTAATTAATTATTTATTTATTTAATAAAAATAATAATTTTTCTCTTCCATACAAAAATAAATATTTTAAAATTATTTAAATAATTTTCAATTTCTAAATTATATTTATAAAAATGCCATTTGACTTTTTGACTTTTCTTTTAAAAATGTTGACTTTTGGTTGACTTGCATATATTATATATATTTCATGTACATTTCACATATACATCCCACTTTTTTAGTTAAAATCCTTTCATTTTTTATTTAAATAATTTATTTAATTTAATTTTAATTTATTTTATTGATTTTTTAAAAATTAGGGGCGTTACACATATAGTGTTTTAGTAAGTTTAAAAATATGATTTGAAAGTTTATAGTTTTCAAAACTAGGAGGTTGTTTAACATAAAATTCCTCATTTATATATCCATTTCGAAATGCATTTTTAACATCCATTTGAAAAAGTTTAAAATTCATATGACATTTAAATGCAAGTAGAATTCTAATAGCTTCTAATATAGCAACGGGAGTAAATGTCTTATCATAGCCAATGCCTTTCTCTTGGTTATAGCCTTTGGCTACCAATATATATTTATTTCTAGTAATGAGACCATTTTCATCAAGCTTATTCTTATAAACCCATTTGCATCCTATAATTGGATGATCTTTAGGTCTAGGAATAAGTTCCCACACATTATTTCTTTCAAATTGGTTGAGTTCATCTTGCATTGAAATTATCCAACATTCATCACTAAGAGCCTCCTCAATAGTCCTTAGCTCAATTTGAGAAATAAAAACAAAATTAACATTTAAATGTTGAATTTTGGATCCAGTAGTTACTCCCTTTGATGTTTCATCAATGATGAGTTCTTTTAGGTGATCCTTCTTGTATTGCCAATCATTGGGTAGCTCTTGAGTCCTTTATTCTAGTTCATCATGATTGTTCTTTGAAACATCAATTGTTTCTTATTGTTCAAAAGTACCTAAAAAATCATCAAGAGTACTACCTTTCCTTTGATCAAGTTTAGAGGATTCATCAAAGACAACATGCATTGATTCTTCAACTACTAGATTTCTTATTGAATACCCTATATGCTTTGCTAGATAGTGAATATCCTAAAAATATGCCTTTATCCGATTTGGATAAAACATTTTCAAGATTATCCTTGGTGTTCAATATAAAGCATTTGCATCCAAATACTCTAAGATATGAAAATTTGGGTACTCTTTCATTCCATAGCTCATAAGAAGTTTTGTTTATTAATGGTTTTTTGTAAACACGATTTGAAATGTAACATGCGGTGTTAACGGCTTCCGCTTAAAAGTAAGATGGTAAATCATACTCATTGAGCATTGTCCTAGCCATTTCAACCAAAGTTCTATTTTTCCTTTCAACTGCACCATTTTGTTATGGTGTTCTAGGATCCAAAAAATTATGTGAAATACCAAATTCATTGCAAAAATTTATAAAATTTTCATTTTTAAATTCTTTTCCATGATCACTTCTAATAGATGTGATTACATAGCCTTTTTCATTTTGAACCCTTTTTGCAAATGTTTTAAAATGATTGAAAGTTTCACTTTTCTGAGCTAAGAAATTTACTCATGTAAATCTTGAGTAATCATCAACAAGTATAAATGCATATAACTTGCCATCTAGGCTAGCAACTCTATTAAGTCCAAACAAATCCAAGTGAATGAGTTCTAAAGGCTTAGAAGTGCTTACAACATTTTTAGATTTGAATGAGCTTTTATGTTGCTTACCAAGTTGATAAGGTTTGCATATTCTATCTTTGTCAAATTTTATTTGAGGGAGATCATTAACTAGTTCTTCTTTACTAATGCATTTTAAAAGATCCATATTAGCATGTTCTAGTCTTCTATGCTATAACCAAGCATCATTATTGATGAAAATTAAACATTCAAATACATTATTGGAATGTATGTCAATTTTATATGTGTTGTTAATTCTAACTCCTTTAAATGCAATTTCATCATTTGAATTGATAATCTTACATCCTTTAGGGTCAAAATTAACATGATATCCTTTATCACATAGTTGACTAATACTAAACAAGTTGTGTTTTAAATCATCAACAAGCCATATATTTTCAATCAAATTTTTACCTAGCATGCCAATGGAACCAATACCAATAATCTTACCTTTAGCGTTGTTTCCAAAAGTGGCATTACCTCTATGTTTGCAAGTAAGTGTTATGAAGAACTTTGCATTGCCTGTCATGTGCCTTGAGCATCCACTATCCACAAGCCATGTGTTTTCTTTGATAGTAGATTTTAGGCATACCTACAAATTAATAGTGTTCATCTTCTTTTAGATATCCAAATAAAGTTGGGTCCTAGGGGAGTTAGTAGTAGAAGGATCTTCTATCTTTGGACGAGCCTTCCTAATGTAGCAAAAAGTGATTTTATGTCCAAATTTCATACAATATGTGCATTGATACAATATTCTATATTTATGCACTTTTCTATTGACATTCAATGTGATATGCATATAATTGCAAGTGTGTGATTGCTTTTGTACATTTTTGTGCTTATATATATGTCTAGTATACATGAATGCATGATTTGCTCTTGGTAATCTAGTTTTATTTCCATTTTTTAGCCAATAGTCTGGTCGGACTACTTAAAGGTCTGGTTGGACTTTATGTGGTACAGTAAGATTTTGAGAGTACTTTCCACCGTGAATCCTTCTGTGTGAATTGTCTCATTTTTGTCATTGAAGATCCGGTCGGGATTCCCAATGGTTTGACCGCACTTCTCAAGGTTTCTTCAAAAAATTAACTTCCTGCAAAGTGTAACTTAATACAAATATTAGTTCAATTGAATTTGATTGCCTAAGATAAAAAAAAAAGAGTAATTGGACTAACATATATATAAAACATTGGAAGTACTGTTGCTGATTTCATCACCTATTGAAAAAAAAATTCCGTGGAGTACTTGGGAAAGATTTTGTTTAACTACAATATTAAATCTACCTCTTACTTGTAAAGTGTCTTCGCTCACATATTCTTATTTTGCAAAAAATAAAACTCAAACATATTTTTAAGGGCTATTTATAAAATTAGGCTAAAAAATAAGTTTAATTTCAAATATATGATGGTTCAAATAAATTTTCAAATATGTGAAAAACTAATTTTTTCAATTACAAAAATATGACAAAGGAGGAATTGTAAATAAATATTAGGAGGCCACATATGTTTTGTAAATAAATATTAGGAGACCACGTGTCTTTTGTAAATAAATGTACATATTTTTAACACATACATACATAAATACATTCATCCATCTATATATGTACATATATATAAATAAAAATGGAAATATAAAAAATATTATTGGAATAAAAAAAATTTTCATGTGGACTAGTTGAACTTGAAAATGTTGTCAAATTCTTGATATTGATTCAGTTGTTTTAGTCACTCGATACATATACATATAAATATATATATATATATATATATATAATATTTTCATTAATTAAATACAACATACATACACATATATATAATATTCCCATTAATTAAATACAACAATAAAATAAATAAATTGTTATTTTTATTTTATTTTCTCAATTCATTTTCATATAAATTCATTTTTTATTTTTTTTATACTTTTAGGTATTTGATCATTATTTTTTTGTATATTTGTTTTTTATGATTTTTATCTTTTTTTTTTATAATTTTTATAATTTTTTATTTTTAGTGTTTTTTTGTATTATTTATAGTGTTTATTTTTTAGACAAATTTTAAATTAAATTTTTTAATAATATTAAATTAAAAATATTTATATTAAATTTTTACTTATTTGTAGCATATACCATATATAAATAAAATATATCCACCTAAATTAAGTAAATATATATTGATATATAAATAAACATATATCACCTTGTACTCTTATTCTTTTGAAATTTAACAAGTATATATAACATATACTTATTTATATATTCATATTCATATATATCATTCTTTAGTTAAAGTATATATAACATATATCCATATATATCTACAAATATCATTCTTCAATTAAAGTATATGTAACATATGTTTAAATATATTTATATATATCATTCTTCAGTTAAAGCATATGCAATATATACCCATATATACCAGAAAATCATTCTTCAATTAAATTATGCATAGCATATACCTATATATATATATATATATATATCTTTTTATATGTAACATATGTTTATATTTACTGACAAATATCATATTTTAACTAAAGTATATATAACATATACATTCATATATCCACATATATCATTTTTTAATTAAAGTATATATAACATATATCCTCATATACCTATAAATACCATTCTTTTCGATAACATATAGTAATATATATTGTTATTCTTTTCGATATATCTAGTTATATGTAACATATACCCACATATAAATAAAAAAATAAAAAAAGTTATATAACGATATATATACACATATACCGGCATATACTCACATATATTGTTATTTTTTAGTTAAAGTATATATAACATATACTAACACATACTAATATATACCAAGATATACTATATACCTTTATATAACCATATATACCTATTGTCTTAGAAAAAGATTACCAGTTTGCAGCTGTTATATCTTATTATATTTAGACATATATTAATTATAACTATATATCTATTATCTTTAAAAAATGTCAATATACAACCGTAATATTTTAGTATATGAAGGTACATGTAGCATATACTTACATATACATATTATCTTGAAAAAACAATACCAGTATGTAGCTATTATACATTGTATTTATTGGTATATTATAATTACAACTACATATGTCTATTGTTTTTCAAAAAGAAAATATTATTATGCAACTATAATATCTTAGTGCATGAAGGTATATATAATATATTATATATATCTATTGTCTTGAAAAAAGAATATTACTATGCAGCTGTTATATTTTAGTATATATAGGTATATGCTAATTATAACTACATATATCTATTTTTTTCAAAAACTAATATTAGTATGCAACTGTAATATCTTAATATATGAGGTATATGTAGGTACCTACATGTATTTACATATAAGATATATGTTACATATAACTACACAAATAAAATTTTTTTTTCAAAAATACTATAAAATAAAAATATTAAAAACTGCATAAAGAAAAATATTAAAAAACACCATAATTTTTGGACACTTTAAAAATAAGTTGGACATAAATAGCGGATGATAAATTCTTTAAGTGATGCATAGGAGTGTAACTTGGGAGAAATTTTTATAAACCAATGAAATACAACACACAAGAAAAACAAATAAATGAACATAGTAACAAATGAATGAACCTAGTACAAAATATAAATATGTCCAAAGATCTGCAAATAGGGAAGTAAAAGATAGACAATAGGTATAATCAAATGAATGAACATGAGGTAATTATGGGCATAAGAATCTGTTAATGAACATGTTGAATGAATGTTAAGAAAAAAATAGATAGTAGGTATGAGTATGATTTAATAAACTGTGGACTCATTAAAAAAAATAAAAAGAAAAACAAATAAAAAAAGAAAAAAAAGAAAAATAAACATTATGAAAAATTAGATAAAATAAAAGAAAATAAAAAGAAAAAGAAAAACAAACACAAAAAAAAGAAATAAAATAATTAAAAAAGAAATAAAAACTAAAAAATAGACGACCACATGCTTAAATTGTTGTGGATTTTGAAAGAAAAAATAAAGAAAAAGCTAAAAATAAAAAGGCTTAATATATAAATAAACACCTGCACTTATTCAAAAGGTCCTATTATATCCTTTTTACTTTGTGGGCATCCCATTACACACCTGTCAAAATAAAAAAATGAAACTAACCCTTACTCAGAGCCTGAAATAAAAAAATTTTTAAGGCGCATGAGTGGATTAAAAAATGAGTTTTTCATATGTTTTCAACTTCTTCCCCTTCATCCTCTGTTTTCATTCTCCCTTCCTTCTTCATCTTTCATTATTTTTATTTTTTTTTCACTTCTCAATCTTCTTTTATCCTCTTCAATTCATTGTTAGCATGCTTGCGACGTTGTCAATCTAAACTTCTATAATCATTTTTTTGTTTTGTTTTTCCACCATAGATTGATTAACAAATACTCACTTGAAATATATATTCAACCCTCTCACTTGTTCTTGGAAACCTATTTCAATGCACTCATATATAAATAACGAAGAAACTAATATCTATCAAATCCATGTTTTGGAGAATCTCTCATTTGTTTTTATTCTTTTTGTTTGTATATTTATATTTGAATATCTTATTCTTCCTTTCTATTATGATAATTCCAATCTAAATCCATTTATATTTTTTATTTAACCCATTTTGTATCTAATCTGAATATGATATTTGTTGATTTTTCTTAGTTAAGTTGTAATGTCTATTTAAATGACATCTTTAAATGGAAAATGCACTTTCAGCAGTAATAAAATTTTAGAATTTCTTATGCCCATCAAGTGTTTGTTATAATTCCTCTTACAACTAGCTTTTTGGTTCTTTAATTCTTTTGTGATATGTTCATCAATTCAATATTTGTAAATGTGAATATATGTTTTCATATTTCTATTTTTGTTTTGTAATTCTTGTATTTTTTTCTTCTTTTTCTTTTGTATCTTTATTTTTTTCAATCCCCAATTTATGTATGTTTCTCTCTTTAATCTATCTGTAATAATACTCTTTGGATTTTTAGGATTGGTTTGTTTTAAAAATATGCTTTTGGAGGTATTGGAAAATCAAAATTTGATTGAATGTTAACCAAAAAAAATTCAGTTAGATTGGGTTAAGAATTTACAGAGGAGAAATTCATATGAAAAGGGATACTAAAGTGCGTGTATTATGAGCCGATAATTATTTGAGTCGAGTATGCAATAATAGTACTTTTAGCATGTATAGGAGTTTCATATGACATGTAAAGTATAGGGGCTAATATGACTTTTTTAACAAGTCAAGTGTTTATTTATATATTAAGCCAATGAAAAACAAAAAAGTATAAAATTGAAAAAGAAAATTATGAGCAGTAAAATTATAAATGGAACTTAAAAAGCAGTGTATGGTGCAATTTTAACTATTTATAATTATGTTCGTAGGCCCACACCTATCATGGTTGAAAAGGGTTTAATTTTGATCATAAACCATTATTTCAATTAACAAAAAGGAAGAACTCGTACCTCAGCAACTGCCATCAAGCCTGTAAACGATATCTTATTTTTATTAATTTTATCAAAATCATGATAGAGACAGGCAAGGGTAGCCTCTCCCTAGGCATAAAAGGGACAAGATCAAAGTCTGCCAGAGCACGCAAAACTGACAGGTGAATTGCCGACTCAGTGCTGCATAAGATTGTCGTAGCTAACAAGTATAGAAAAAATTCCTGGGTGTATCTTTTAACCTATCTACCAAGCACCGATCGATCTGCCTCATCCAATACTTGCAGATGTATTCATACTTTATTTTGCATGCTCCCCTATATCTCGGACATAGACCAGTTAATTTGCAAATTTCATCCTCGGTCAGTATGTTGTTGGTCAAAGGGATCGGGATCCCATCATATTTTAAGCCTGTTATTGCAGTAAAATCCATTGGGCCAATCATCATCTCCCCAACAAGCAAGTGAAAGGTGTGAGTGGTATCCATCCACTGTTTGGCAAGTGCCTGTATTATGATTCTACCTATTTGGTATCCCTGGCAGGTAGCTGCAACATAAATTCTTCAAAACCACATTCATTGATCATTCTCTGGACTGGAGGTGGTACTCAATCATACAATTCACGGGCTTTATGGATGTTCCCGCCGCCATAAATCACACAACTATCGAACTACCACAATAAAGGTAAGTCTGGCCAGGTAAGTATATCACCCCTAATAATTATTCTATAAAAAATCTAAAAATATAAATTGTCACATAAAAATTATTTTCAGCACTCCAATAATTTTATTGTCCCACTGCATTTACTCTCTTTTTAGTATTTTTTTCACATCACGACTAATATTTTGTTTCATTTATTCATGTATGAATTCTTTTATATAATACTTCATCCATTACAGCCTTTCATATTTTTGTTAGTATTATATATATATATATATGTCTGTTTAAATAATTTTCTTTTTTCACATAACTACTACTTCATGTGTTTTTTTCTTTCATCCATGATTAGGCTCATTATGTTTAGAATTAATTAGCAATAAATAATAAATTAGCAGTAAATTACATAAAAATTTAAAAAAATAGGAAAATATATCTTAAAAATTTAAAAAAATAGGAAAATATATCTTGTAGAAAATAATAAATAACTGTATTTTCTCTTGTGAACTTCTATGGAGGTGCATCCCCACTACAATTGGAATTCGGTCCAGCCCGCTATCTCTGAGGTAAGCTAGAAATTTAGGATCCATATGCGGTCTAGTTCTAGACGCATGTTGATTTACTGTCATTTCATTTCTCTTTGAAAAGCTTGAAAAAGTTTTTAAAACAAAACGAGCAGCCTGAATTTATGAGATTTGGTAAATGTCTGGTTGAAATGAACGAAGCATCTCAATTCAATTTATAGATAGTAGTATGAAGGATAAATCTCCAATTTTCTTTTAAAAATAATAAGAATAAAATAAAAATATAAAAAAAAGAGTTAAAAGTTAAAACATGATCACGTGCTTAGTCAAAGAAAGTGACAAAACATTATTCATGACCCATGTCTTATTTGTTTCAATAATTCATGTTCTGCACTTTACTTTTTCATTAATTTTTATTTTCACACAACACACGAGCACACAGTAATAGATATTTATTATGGTTCTATATTTTTTGCGTGTTTAAAAAATATTTTTATACTCATAAAATATTTTTTCTACACAGAGGACAAGAGTATATATGTATCCAGATATAAATTTTTTGCAAAACACTTTACTGATTATAATTAATTTTTGTCTAGAGCTATATAATTAATAGCTAAATTTTTATACTTGGGAAAGAGGATAAAAATAGCTAAATTTTTATACTTAATTAATATTTTTTCCACTCAGGGGGGTAAGAGTATATAGGTATCCAGATAGAATAGTAAAAAGTAACTAATTTTTTTTTACAAAACGCTTTACTGGATATAATTAAATTTTTTGGAAAACGCATTTTTTCCTTCCTTTGAATTTCTTTCTTTTCTTTTATTATTAATATTAATATTATATTATTATTAACACTAACTTTACCAACACCAAATTATACTACATATATATGTAGTGTATACTTTATGTATATGTCTAATATATGTTACTTATTTATTACATATACTTTTGTGCACATATTCATGCAATATATATATATATATATTATGTATATTTAATGTATATAAATACTCATATGCACATATAATGTGTATCTCATATACACATCAAACACACCTTATATGTATTATATATATTATATTTAATTATATTTTTAATTGATTATTTATTTATTAAATAAAAAACCCCAAAATTACTTCTTCCATCCAAAATAATTTATTTTAAAATTATTAAAATAATTTTTAATATTCAAAGTATAATTACCAAAATGCCACTTGACTTTAACTTTTCTTTTAAAAGAATTGACTTTTTTGTTGACTTTTATATATTATGTATATTTTGCAAATATCTCACATATACATTCATTTCTTCACTTAAAATTCTTTCATTCCCCATTTAAATCATTTATTTAATTTATTCAATTTAACTTTAATTTATTTTATTTAATTTTTAAAAATTTCGAATGTTACATTTCCTTAATATCATACTTTTATAAAAAAAAAAATCTAATTGTATTTTCATGAAACCCTAAAACATTAATCACATCTTCTTAAAACCCTAATTCATAAGTTAAAACCCTAGTTTGTACATCTATTGTTTAATAAGATGTTTGAATGTAGAATTAATGCATGTTTATATCTTGATGGATGTTTTATTGTATTTTATGATGAATGTTCTATTTTAATGTTTGAATGATTTAATTGTTCATTTGGATTGTAAGAGGTATGTTTTCAATCTGTGGGTACTTCATTATTTAATTTTCATGTAATTTAAGTTATTTCAAGTTTTGGACTAATATAAAAGGATACGTTTTCACCTTTTGTTGGGTATCATATTTATTTTAGACATTGGACATGGTTGTAAGGGCACGTTTCCATCTTGTATGGGTCCCGTTTATGGTTTTATTTTGAACATTATCTTGATTTTAATACAATGATATTTTATTTTATTCACATGTAGTATGGATATTATAGTAATAGCTAAGAATTTTATAATATTCAGACCTGAAAAGGAGGGCGGTTCTAATAAACATGGCGATGTGGCGGTGCTAGGTCATTCTTACCTTCTCCATAAGTACCCAACTTATCAAACCCATTAGGGGGGTTGGGGATTCCTTAGGAATCGAGTCATCCACCCCTTTCTTTTTCCCGGCCAGTCAAGGTGGTGACTCCATTTTCTCCGGGTTTAGGCCTGTGTTCTCTAAAGCCCTAAGCCTAACAGTGTTGAAGTTGCAAGAACCATTCCATCGGGAGTGGGGGAAAAAAATCCCCGCTCACATTCATAAGCTTATAAAATTTGCAATTCATTTATTCAAGTTTTGTCTTTTGCATTTTAAACTTTCAGTGTTCTCTATGCTCCTTTCTCCTTCATCTTAATTATACAATATTCATCAACCCATTTTAGCTTACAAATGGAAGATGTACAACATGCTTCAAGGACTGAACCTCGGTCTGATGTCGATTTGCTAGACCATATCTGAGCACATGAGAATGGGATAGTTGCCCTCTTAGCTGGGATGGATCGCCATCGTAGCACATTGGAACGATTTGAGGTAGGCATTATTTTACTGCAATTTAAATACTCGTTTGCATAAAATTAAATTAATTTGACCAATTATAATAAGGAAATATGCATGAATTTAAATTTTGACTAGAAAATAGGCAAATATACATAAAGTTACATAATATATAAATAGATGGATATGCAGATTTTTTAATTTTTAACATATGAAAGTAAATCTGCAAAATTTATGTAGCAAATGTATGAAAATGATTTGACAGGAATGATGTAGCAAAAATATAAAATAAAGAAAAATTGAAATTGAAAATTAATTTAAATAAGCCATTAGACATGAAAAGTAATAGAATTTACTTACCTTGTCTAACTTACTTGTCTAATTGCAGCATGACCTCTGTGTCATTCGCGGAAGAGGGTGTGTCTATAAAGCTCATCAGTGGTACAAACAAGCACCGCCTCCCATGAAAAAAATGATCAGGGAATGTGGCTTTGAAGATTTTGTCTTACAATTGTCGACAAGAGGTTTCCAAATTGACAGGAGTATGGTCCAAGCACTGGCAAAATGATGGATAGACAATAGTCATACTTTTCATTTTCTTGTCAGAGAAATGACCATTGGTCTGGTCAATTTTACTGCTATAACAAGGTGAGGTGCCATAGGGTTCCAGTCCCTTTGACTGATAGTATTTTAACGTCGGCTAAATTTCGACAATTAATTGGCATGAAACCCAAGTTTAAGGGACCATATAAGATCAAATACGAACCTATTCAAAAGTACTGGATGAGCTACACCAGGCCAGTAGAAGGTGGACGAGCTGAGAAATATACCCGAGGGTTCTTGTTGTGTTTACTGGCATTAACCATTCTATGCAGCACTAAGGCTGCTATTCATCTGTCGGTGTTGTGAGCCCTTGCTAACCTAAAGCGTGTGCCATTTTATAACTGGGGAGAAGACGATCTTTCATGTCTTTATCATGGTCTTAATAAACTAAGTAGAAGGAAGATATCTTTTACTAGCTTCATGGTCATTATTGAGGTATAAATCTCTACAGCTGATGGTTCGAATAATGTGTGTGTATATGAATATGACTTTTCATTGCTTTTGTAGGTTTGGGCATACGAGCATAAACCTTATAAGGGTACCCATACTTGATGGACCAAGAGTCAGATATTCGAGGCTGAATTTTTGGCTATCAAGACGCAGGCAGGTGTCGGGCAGTCACCACGTGCATACCCAATGGTATCACTTGAGTCGCCTAACCTGGGACAAGGTAAAAGATGAAATTAGTGCATAAAATTTTATGAAATGGATAACTTACCACTTGTATGATTATGCAGGTGGACATTTCTTGGTGGAGAGATGATGAGAGGTATGAATGGATCCTTATCATGAGTGTTGCACTGCCTTTTGCAAAATTCTCAATGAGCCATTGGGGGACTAATTTCCAGTGGTTGGTATCTCGGTGAGTGAGTATACAATTGGTTCCTTGGTCCAGATCAGCTGAGAGTTCCTGCAAATATCCCAAGATACACTATAGACATCACCACCATGCCAAAGGATTCTTGGAGGAGTGCACGAAATGGATACCAGATTGACCCTCTATTGTTCCCGCTAGATGTATCATATACCCAATTTATCCAGGATCAACTTTTGAATTTTGGAGTTTTTTTTTTGTCGGAGTTAAGGGTCTTGAAGAACAAGATGAAGAAGAATATGATGAGGACAAAGAAGGAGATAGTGAAGATAATAATGAAGATGATGAGGAGGATGAAGATGAGGATGAAGGCAAGGATGATGATGCCACTATTATGTCTTCACAGGTTGATCAAAAATGTTCTTTTACTCATTCGGGATCACTTTTCATGGCACTTATCTAATCTTGAATTTTTATAGGTGGTCGAACAATCAAGCGGTTCTCATCATGATGGGGCCGGTCCGTCTCATGTTGTTCCACCTCAGCCATATGTTCTGTCCGCAGCGCCCTATGCTGATCTATCCTTCGGACTTTAGGTCTTTGATAGAATTACCTGGTTTGGATTTTTTTATAATGGCGTATGTTGTATGTATACATGAAAATGCATGAACTTACTTTTTCATTATTTGGCTCATAGCAAATGCTCGAAGAACAAAACAGGAAGCTGCAAAAAGAATTGGCTACCACCTATTGGTGTTCTACTTATCTTGAATGACTATATCTTCAGTTAGAACAAAGTTTCCAAGACTTTCGATTTTAGGGCATGAGGGATCCCAATGCCTTTTCTTCTAGAGGACCCCAGACTGATGACCATGATACACCTCCCCCTCTTTCATCCAATGACTATTACAGACCCGCCTTTTAGAGCGATCAAGACTCAGATATACCACCTCCTCCATCAAGCAATGATTTTTCAAAGCTTTATTCAATAGTGGATTACCTCCTCCTTCCCAATAATCAACTTGTAATAAATTTGAACCAAAATTATGTACATTATACTATTATTACACTAATAATAATAATAATAATAATAATAATAATAATAATAATAATAATAATAATAATAATAATAACAATAACATTAGCAAGTTTTTGTGACTTTTGTCTTTTCAATTTTTTTGTCACTTTTTTTATATATACATACATAGAAGTTCATGACGAATCCAGATTTGGATTCATATTGGATAAGAGTATATCAAACCCAAATAAATAAAAATCCTTTCCTCACGCGTCTTGGATTTAAATCATTGCCCATTCCTCATGTGCTTAGGTTTATAACCCAAAAGTTTATATAAACTGACTGCCATTCTTTATTCACAACAGACTAAACCATTCATTCATCGCTCTCACAATTAATTCAAAACAGCTTCACTCTTCTTCAAACCCAGCACAATTGATTCAAAATAACTTTAAAACCCTTAATTCAGCTTCTGCCATTATCAATTTAAACTAGTTGCAATTATCACGCCTAACAATGATCAAGGCCAATTTGAAAAAGATGATGAATTTATTTAAAAATATCAAGGCTACACATTGGGAACAACTATCATGGTCTTAACTTAATGACTTGAAGTGCTTTCAAAATGTTAAATTAGACCAACCATTTTTACATGCCATGGCTTCTTTTTGGGATGTGAAAATTAGGACTTTTAAGATAAATGACTTTGAATTATGTCCTATGATTGAGGAATTTAAGGCCATTCTTGGTTATCCAAGCAATCAACTAATGTCATTACCCATACTAACTTCCAAAACTCAAAAAAAGATGTAGATCTTGTTTCAACTTTCAAAACCCAAAGTCCTGCAACTGACATGAGGTGAGAAAATCCTGCTCGGTCCCTTGATTGATTTTTACACTTCTCATTTGACTATGATCAAAGCTTGGGGTCACATGTTTTGCTTGGGTTTACTTGGTTAATTCTTGCTCATTTTTTGTTATGGTAACATTGATCCATGATTTTTGGATATTATGGATCAAATGGAAGGAGGACTATCTCTGGTACCCATGATCTTAGCTGAAACTCTAGTTAGACAGGACCAATTTAAAACAGAATCTTCGAGGTGGTTGGCTAGGAGTCCTCTGCTACTTCACGTAATTGCCTAAACTTTCAGGTTTTCAATTTAGGCTTTTATTTTTATTGCTCTATTTCTTTTCTAGTCTGCCCTTGTGGGCTTTTGAAACTAGTAAGCTGTTCTAATTTTTTCCTAGGCCGCCCTTGCTGATTTTCAACCTAACGGACCTTTTTTTTATTGGTTCTAATTTTTGCCTAGTCTACCCTTATGGGTTTTTGAAACTAGTGAACGACCCTAATTTTTGCTTAGGCTGCCCTTGTAGGTTTTCAACCTAATGGGCTCTTTTTTTTATTATTGCTATTATTTTTACAGATATGGCTACAGGAGTGCCTCTACTTGCTGGACACCCCGTCAGTGGACTTCGCCAAATATCAGCCATGACATCATTCTGTCAGAAAATTGCCCTGTCCTGCTTCATCATATACTGACTGGATTGGCTGGATCCGTTCATAAACTGTAATTAACATCCTCTAATTGGTACCTTGGTGAAAGATTACCCATATCACCATTCAGACATACCTGATGTATGTTCCTCTTGTTGCTCATCGTCGAGGCACTTGTTATAATCCTCATTGACTTGGCCGCCAATATGGAGCTGATCCTCGAGGTTCTGAGTTCACAACTGATTTGGACATGTCTCGTCTGAAGAAGCCTTATTGGACCGACTGAAGAAAAGCCAGCCTGCACACTATACTTACTCATAGATTTTACACTTATCAATCTTTAGGAAAATAATGTTAGGATGAACAAATAATGATAATAAAAGATGTTTTTTTTCCTTTTATAATTTATCATCACCTTTTGCTATTGTGATATTTCTTTTACCTTAAAGGTCAGATAATTCAAAATAATGCACATAGAATAATTTTAACATAAACTTTGTTTTATTAAATTAGGGAACAACCAAAAATATTAAGACAGCATACACAAGATCACTCCTACTGTCAACCAGCCCTTTTAGGTTTTCTAATTGACAATTTTCACTCATTTAGCCTCAATTGTTGCCTAGTCCGTCCTTTTGGGTTTTCGAAACTAGTGGACTGCTCTAACTTTTGCCTAGGCTGCCCTTTCGAGTTTTTAACCTAGAGAGCCCTCTTTTTCTCTCTTTTTTTTATACATAGAACCTCTTTAACCTGTCAATGTTTACTAGCTCATTAAACTCGATCCAATCCATGCCTGACAACTTGACTGCACCTTTGCTCATGGCCTTTTTTACAACATATGGCCCTTCTCAACTAGGTCTAAACTTTTCTCTTGGATTGAAGACATTGGGCTCGCACTGTTTTAACACTAAATCATTGACTTTAAGCTTTCTAATCTTAACCTTTCTATTGTAAGCCTGAGATATTTTTCTTTGATACAACTGGTGATGATATAATGCCTTCAACCTTCTTTCTTCTAACAAGGCTAGTTGTGCATATCTACTTGCTACCCATTCTACCTCAGGTAATTCAGCTTCCAATACTACCCTCAGTGATTTGATCTTGATCTCAATTGGCAATACTGCTTCTATAACATAAACCAAGGAAAATGGTATCATTCCATAAAGCAAAAGGAAGCATTTTCGACCAATCTCTATATGTCTTGGTCATCTTGGATAGAATATGTTTAATCAATTTGTTTGTTGCTTCCATTGCACCATTAGCCTTTGTTCTATAAGGGGATGATCGATGAATGCAAATCTGGTACTTTGAGAATAAATCCCTAACTGTTCCTTGAAATTGCACTCCATTGTCCAATATCACACCGTGCGAGACTCCATATCTACAGATAAGATTCTTTTCAATAAACCTAGCCATTTGTCTTGCCACCAGCTTGTTGAAAGATTCAACTTCAACCCATTTTGAAAAATAATCACTGCTACTATAATGAACCAGTGACCATTTGAAGCAGTCGAATGTATTTTCCCAATAATATTAATTCCCTAAGTTGCAAAAGGCCAGGGTGAAGATATAGAATGTAATTCCTCGGGAGGCATGTGATTCAAGTTTCCATGTATCTGACACTGCTAGTATTTTTCTCACAAAATCAATGCAGTCTTTCTCCATTGTGAACCAATAGTAACCTTATCAGATTATCTTCTTAACCAGGGCCAACCCATTCATGTAGGGTCCACAACTTTCTGCATGTATTTCAGACATGATCTGCTCAATTTCAGACTTCCTTAAGCATCTTAAATGCACTCCATCTGGCCATCTTTGATACAACTCCCCATGAAAGGTAATGTATTGCAAGGACCATTGCCTTGTGGCTCTTCCCTCTTCCTTTGTTGCATTTTGTGGGTATTCCTTGCTTTCTAAGAATCATCTAAGTGTTGTACCATGTATCATGATTCATATCAGTTTCCATGATTGTTTCATACTCATAACAAGGAGTTGATGAACTGGTCAAAACCAAAGGCTTAAGAAATAACTTAACAAGATCTTCCCATACCGAAGCTAATGTGGTTAGGACATCGACCATCTGGTTTTCTTCCCTTGGTAAGTGTATGATTCTATATTCCTTGAAATTCTTTTTCATCATGGCCAAATAATCATGGTACAATTTTAACTTTTCTTCCTTCAACTCCCACTCTCCATTTACTTGGAATACTACTAACAAAGAATCAATAGAGTTAATATTAAAAATGCTTATATAATCACTACTTGAATGTATGCAACCATCAGGAAAAACATCACACAAGTAAGTAAAATCAGACTTTATTGCATTCATCTTGGAAAAGAAAACATCATCATTCTCATACAAAGTAGACAAATTAAAATCAAAATTAAAATCATGGTTCTCAAAATCATAAACTAAAACATCTTCAAATTTCTCTTCAAATAAAGTAGCAGTTTCCTCTGGAGTCTTCTAGACTTTCATGACAGCTTCTTTCTTTTCTTCTGGATTAGGCTCCTTGTCAGCTGGCAGGATGAGGTCTTTCTTCATTTGTTCTACTAGTTCAGCAATATCAGCAAAGATCTCAAAATTTGGGATCAGCTTTCCCATGAATATTATTGGCTCGGGCTTCCCTTGGAGTGGTCCCATTTTTAGAGCTTTGACAAAAACCTCTTCAAGTGGCAGGAAGCTCATCTTCTCTTTCTTCTTCAACTGAACATCTTCATTAGCTTCATCATGCCCTAACCCTTTCTTGATAGTCTGAGTCTTGAAGTCTGGAAGCTTCATCACACCTTTCTTCCCTTTTCCAAGGCCAACACCAAGCAAGTAGTTCATGTTTTTCATCATGGTCAGGACCTTAGGGTCTACCACTTCATCATTAGAAATTAAAGCTACTTGGAATCCATTGAGAGGTCTCCCAATGATCAGAGCACTCACCACTTCATTATCCTCAGCTTCGATGACCACTGTCTCATCCCCATTTGGGAACTTGATCTTTTGATGGAGAATAGAAGGAACTCCACCAAGAGGATGAAACCAGAGTCATCCCAATAGTAGTGCAAAAATAACTGGTATGTCCAAGACTATAAATTCCACCATGGATTCAATAGGGCCAGCCTTTACAACAGCTTTGAAGGTTCCTTCAGCATGCCTCTTAGTATTATCATAAGCCCTAATGGTCACCTCAGTCGGGCTTAGATCCCTTATTAACATAACTAGATTAGGCAAGATTTTAAGGGGACAGACATTTATGGCAGATCCGTCATCAACCATTACACATGGAGTTCATTTTCCTTTGACCTCAACTTTGATAAAAAGTGAGTGGATGTGATCTTTTCCCTCTTCTGGAAAATCAGCGTCTGAGAATGACACCATTCCCACATCAATCCTGTTCTTCTTTTGATCCTCCTCACATTACTTCACTCCTTCAACTCTCAATAAATTAACTAGCTCCCCTGGTGTTATAGAAGTAGAAATTGGAATGCTAGCCATAACTTTGGCCATAGTCTCTTGATGCTTTTTCGATGATGCTAGTAAGTCCCAGATACTAATACTAGCTTGAGTTCTTTTTAACTGCTTAAGAATAGCATCATCTTCTTCTTATTTGTTCCCAGCTACAACATCCTTCCCCTTATCAGCTTTCACTTCCTTTGGTGGTGGTCTTGCATAAGGATTACCAAATTGGGTGTTCATAACTTCATCTTCTTCAAGCTCAAACCAGGTCTACTCTTCTTTTTTGGGCTCAGAATCATCATCACTATCGATCGAGTCCCAAAACTCACTCACAACACAAATTGCTACTTCTTTTTCAACCACAACTTGCTCTAACTTGCTAAGCATCACCTCTTCTTTGGTTGTCTCTCCATCCACATCTTGGAAAGAAGACAGCATAAATCTCTCATTCAAGCCTCCCCCAATCATGAATGTTGCCGATGGTGGAACCCTGTTGAACCTTGGCAACGGATTATCCTTCATGTTTGGCTTGTTAGGTTCGGGCAACTTCCCACTATCAATCAAATTCTAAATTTCACACCTCAACCTCAAATATTTATCTATTTTATGCTCTTGCTTTTGGTGGAATTAAAAATGCCTTAGCATCAAAATTAGGTGGCAAAGGATTTGGCAATGGACGTGGGCCTAATGGCTGTAATAGTCCCTTTTTCTGTAGCTTGTTGAAAACCCAAGATGGTGGTTTGTGCAACTCCAAAAATTATCTTCTACCACCTTGGCCAATTGCATTAACATTTATCGCCAGACTGGTAGTTCCCTTTCTCATTTCTTCTTGCCGAAAAGCGATTCTTCTCCCTTTCCCATTCTTCAATTTACAAACCAGCTTGAAGAAGATCCTTGAAATCCTAGATGATTGTGTGAGACATCCTTTTCATAAAGACTAGGCAGCACTCCTCTTACTATCATTCTAATCTTATCTGACTCGTCGAGCCTTTTCTTGAGAAGAACAGCCTCATTTCTCCACCTCTTCACATAGTCAACAAAGTTTTCATTTGATTTCTGCCTTATCGATTCAACTTCCATCAGAATGATTTCCAACTCAACATTATACCCATATTGTTGGATGAAGGCCTTGTATACCTCTAAGGTGCTAAACCAATTTTGCACAATCGGATCCAACAAAAGCATGAAGTACCTTAGAGTTTGAGCCTTAATAGCTCGGCCAGACTGCATGACTATGATGTATTACTTCACATGGAAATGAGAATTTCCAGTTCCATCAAACTTGGCAAATGATGGCATCTTGAACTTAAAAGGGATCTCATCATCTTGTTCAAATAGCTTATCCACCTCCAACATCTCTTTGGTTTTCAACTTCTTCTCCAAATCAACAATCATCTTCTCCACATCAGAAGTCTCAGTCTTTTCAACAATTGATTTCTCCACAATCTTTGGCTCCTTCTTCTTATCTTGAGGATCTAGAAAGTACTAAGCCCAGTATTCATCATCATCCATAACCATCTTGTCATCATCAAAGGCTACTTCACCAACCTTAGTCTTTCCCTTGTCTTTCTGCTTCTTGGTACTAGCAGATGCTTCAGCAGTGTTCCCAAACATTGCAGCCATTTAGCTTCTCATGGTCTCAGCTAGGACCCCCTTTAGCTCTTCTATATTGGTGTTGACCGCATTGTCTATCATCTTCTGAATATGTTTAGGTTCCATCGCTCTTGGTGAGAAGCTAACTGAGTCATTATTGGATTTTACTTGCTAGCATAGGTTAAGTTGTTGTAGGCTCTTGAACTGCTGCACTCCAGGGTTGTGAGATGTAATGCATGTATGCATGGATGCATGGATGCACAATCAAAGAAAACAACAAGATTAAGGACATCCTTCCAACCTTATATCACCCACACACAAATGGCGAGTCTCTTTTTCTAGGTATATAGCCAATAAAATACAAACATGGGGTATCTTATTTTTGAACAGTTCCCTCGGATGTTTTAGCCAATAGTTGTATTTTCAAATTTAGAATTCATTCCATGATAACTCTTATTAATTAGGTCTTAATCCATTAGGTCAACAAAAGATAGCTTTTATGCTATATTGGATTAAAACCAAATTAAGGGGTTTATCATAAATAGATTTTCCATTTTGGAAAAGCAACTATTAATTCATGCTTCAACAAGCCCATGATTAATAAGTGTAAACTAGGGCCACAATTGATGTCAAAATTCCATAATTGACCTAATTAGTTGTAAGCCCATAAAAGGCTTGTTAAAATTGGTTTTGCTTCAAAAGCCCATCGAGAAAAAATTTGTTCGAAAATAGATTTTGGGCTTTGAGCTTGGGCCATGAGGTAGAAAGAATTTTTGACTCATCTTTGGAAAAAGGTTTTTATGTCCAAAGACCATTGAAAAATTTTGCAAATAGTTGTGGTCTTTTGGGCTTTAAAATTATTTTATTTTGGGCTTACAACATAATTAGGTCATATTATGAATGGAACAAACTAAATAAGCCATGATTCAAACCAAGATATATCAATCATAGTCAAAGAGCAAACATTTGGGTTGGGTACAAACCTAAGAAAAGTAACTAGGCCAACTACACGGGCTTTAGCCTTTGGAGTAAAAAGCTTAGGTTTCCATAGCAAGTATATACCAAAAGGTATAAGGCTATGAGTGGTTATCTCATACTCAATCTCCATACCTTGAGTTAAAGTATGGTATCCCTTACATAACACAACACATGTAACACAGGCATCCTAACTCACGCACACAATACAATCTAAAATGATGTAATAGATAATATCATAATCAGAAAGAATAAAATAATATAAATACCAACGAAATCAACTTCTCTTATCCCCAGTGGAGTCGCCACTGTGAGCAGGGATTTTCTCTCCTACTCCCATGTGGAATGGTTCTTGCAACTTTGGTACTGTTAGGCTCAGGGCCTTAGAGAACACGTGCCTAAATCCAGAGAAAATTGAGCAGCCACCTGGGCAGGCTGGGAAAAAGAAAGGGGTGGATAACTCAATTCTTAAGGAATTTCCAATCCCCTAATGGGTTTAAAAAGTTGGGTACATATGAGGAAGGTGAAAATGACCTAGCACCCCCCATAATGCCTGGTTCATTGGAACCGGCCTTCTTTTCAGGTCTAAATATTATAAAATTATTAGCTTATTAAAATATTATCCACACTACATACTAATATTAAAATAAAAAATTATTGTATTAAAACTAAAATAAGTTCAAACAAAATAATAAATGGGCACCCAAAATATGCCCTTACAACCATGTTCAATGTCTAAAATAAATAGGACACCCACCAAAAGGTAGAAACATGTCCTTTAATATAATCTCAAAATCATTAAATAATAAATTAAATTACACATAAAAATTGAGGCATCCACGAAGTGAAAACATGCCTTTTATAATTATAAAATTCAAATAAAAAATCAATCAGATAAATTAAATCATTATAATTAAAATAAACCATCCATCATATAATAAATAGCAAATCAAATAAATAATTAAAACTAGAGTTTAAATCATTAAATAAGCAAAATTAGAGTTTTACAATGGTTTATGACTTTTGGTTTTTAGGGTTTAGGTTTTGGGAAACATATTAAGAAATTGGAAAAACCAACTAATAACTTAGGGTTTTTAGAATTTGGGAAAATAGATCAGGGTTTTGGGTAACTAAGGTTTTGAAAGTTTTGGATTTGGAAACTAGGGTTTTGAGCTAGGTTAAAGAAATTAGATTCATGGAATAAGGGTTTAGGAAATTAAAATTCTGGGATTAGGGTTTAAGATTTTAGTTTAGAGTTTAGAAATTTGGCTACCAGATTAAGTTTGCTAAAAAAGGTTTAGAAATTAGGGTTTAGAGTTTTTAAGTCTTAAGGGTTGCAGATTAGGCTTTTGAAAAATAATTTTAGGTCTTTAGAATAAAAGTCTAGGGTTTTGATTTTTGAAAAACACAGTTGGGATTTTGGTATATTAAAAACTTATTTAGGGTTTTTGACATTTCGAAAGCTGGTTTTATGTTTCTAGTATTAAAAGGGTAGGGTTTTAGAATTGGGAAACAAACTTGAGATTTTTGTGATCAAAACAAGCATGGGTATAGTTGGATTACATAAATTAAATATGCAAACTAATGTTAATAATAGACTGAGGCTTCATATGTATAATATTAGGGTTTGAATATAACAACTAATGTAATTGAGATCCAAACTATATTAAACTCAAGCTATTACCTACTAGATGGATTTTAATTTATAAAAGATCAATCATAATTAACTTTTAATTGACTATGTTATGGAAGGAAAATACTATAACATTAAACATAGATTGATCTTAAGGATTCAAACCTACATACACTGGTTCCTCCAAAGTTAATTAGTTGAAACAAACTTGCCTCTGCTACTGCCTGGATCAACTGTAATTTTTGGCTAGAGATTGCCTGATTATTGCTTCTGTGTTGCTTTTGTTAAACCATGCTAATTGCTGGCTCTTTTCTTCATAATTCTTACTTCCTATTTTAAATGTTAAACATCATTATTTATAGGCACAATTAGGTTTAAAACAAAACCCTAAAACTTAATCCGACGATAAAAATAAAGTTCATCTTAATTAAGGAATTAATAAGCCAAATTAGAACCAGATTAGTGGACCATGGCCAATTAGGAATTTTCAATTCGCCATGGTAAGCCATCCATGGTGAATTGGGAATTGCCAATTTGCCATGGTCACCCCACAATGGCAAATTGGCTGAGCCAATTCGTCATGATTTTTGCTTTTTGGTATGATCCGGCTTATTTTCATGCTTTAAAATTGAATTACATCTATTAAATGATAAATCGGACTAGGTTTATGGTTTTAAAATCAAACCAACTTATTTTTAGACCAAACCTGATTTATAAAAGCTATAAACTAGGTTTTAAACTTTTATAAATCGAATCAACTTATTTTCGGCCTTGTACAATCGAACCAACTCATTAAAAGCCATGAACTAGGTCTAAGCTTTTTGAAATCAGATCAAATATAGTTTGGCCTTTGTTAATTGGGATCAGACTAGCTTAGGGCCAAAATTAAGGGTCTACACTATTTTACCCTTATCTATATTGAACCTTTGAAGTACTTTCTCAATGTACTTCTTCTGTGACAACCGTAATTTCTCGGTGACTCTACCTCTGATTATCTTCATGCCAAGGATTTTTTTTATTGGCCTTAAGTCTTTTATATAAAAACACTTGTTCAACTGCTTCTTTAGACTATTGATTTTAGAGATATTCTAGCCAACGATTAACATGTCATCCACATGGAAGTAATAAACTAATGAAATCATCATCAGAGAATTTCTTCATAAATGTACAATGATCTAAAGCTGTCTTCTTGCAACCCTAATCCCTCATAACTAACTCAAACTTTTTATACTACTACCTTGGTGCCTGCTTTAAGCCGTATAAACTTTTCTTTAACTTGCAAATATAGTCATCTTTTCTTTTTTCTTTAAAAACCTCTGGTTGTTCCATATATATCTCTTCCTCCAAGTCACCATGAAGGAAGGCATTCTTCACATCTATTTGCTCGATCTCCAAGTTGAGACTTGCAGCTAATCTCAACACTATACGAATGGATGTCATCTTTGCCACTAGTGAAAAAATCTCATCGAAGTCAATCGCTTTCCTTTGGCTGAATCCCTTAATAACTAATTTGGCTTTGAACCATGAATGTGAATTGTATTCTTCATGCTTTATCCTGAACACCCATTTATTCTTCAAAGCCTGCTTGCCTATTGGCAACTTCACCAGCTCAAATGTTTTATTCTCATGTAAAGATTTCAACTCAACTTGCATAGCTTCTATCCATTTCTTCTTATGTTCATCTTGTATGGCTTCTATCCATTTCTTTTTAAGTTCATCTTCCACTGATTTTTTGAAATTCTCAAGTTTTCCCTCATTAGTAAGAAATACGTACTGATCACTAGAGTATCTAGTAGAAGGTTATCTAACTCTAGTAGATCTCCTTATTGATTCTTGAGCTATATATGGTATTGGTGGCTGATTTTAAAAATCTTTTTCATTTGAATCTTTATCTAGTTGATTTTGGATAAAAGCATCATCAATAGCAGTATTCTGCTGGCCATCTTCAATTTCATCTCCAATCTATATCGGCACTACTTTTGAAGGAACAAACTCAAGATTCGTTAAGCTGCCATCGGATGTAGAAACATTTTCCTTAGCCTTCTCAATATCTTTGATAGTCTTGTCTTCAACAAACACTGCATCATAGCTTTTAATAAGTTTCTTCTGAATCGGAACATAGAATCGATAGCCAAGTTCATCTTGACCATACCTGATAAACACATACTATCGTGTGTTAGCATCCAACTTTGATTACTCATCCTTTGGCATGTGCACAAATGCCTTACACCTAAAAACTCTTAAGTGCTCATAAGAGATATCTTTTCTAGACCATATCCTTTCTCGAATGTCAAACTTTAAAGGAATACATGGTGAAAGATTTAGAACATGTACTACAACACTTAATGCTTTAACCCAGAATGACTTTGGTAGTTTTTCATGTGATAATAGATATTTGACTCTCTCTATGAGAATCCTATTCATTCTCTTAGCTACACCATTCAACTGAGTTTTTGGCAGTGTCAACTTATGTTGAATGTCCTACTCCTTGCAATATTTCTGAAGTGATCTAATATACTCACCCCTATTATATGACTTAATATAGTTTAATTTCTTCCTAGTTTCTCTCTCAACTAGGGCCTAAAACTATTGAAATACATCTATAACTTGATCCTTATTCTTCAAGGTATATACCCAAAGTTTCCTGAAACAGTCATCAATGAAAGTCATAAATTGGGAGGACTACCTAGTGATTTAATTTTGAAAGGATCGCATACAACAAAGTGCATTAACTGTAATATTTCTAACTTCTTTTTGTAATAGACAGAATTCTTGAAAATGACTCTATTCTGCTTTCTTAATAAGCAATCAGCATATCAGTTTAAATACATACTGCTCAAAGCGGCCATATTCTTTTTTTCCAACATTGACATTTCTTTTTTGCTCATATGGTCGAGCCTTTTATGCTAGATCTCAGCTACATCATCTTTCTCTATTTCATTAACTATGCTCTTGGAGATTTTAGCTTACCTCAAATAAAGTATAGATGATTTATTTCCTCGAGCCACAATGAGAGAGCCTTTAGTAAGTTTCCATTGGTTGTTCTAGAAGGTATTATAATATTCTTCATCATTAAGCTTTCTAGCATAAATTAGATTAATCCTAATATCAAGAACATGCTTCGTGTCTTTTAACAATAGCCTAGTGCCATTATTCATCTTCAAGTGAACATCACCAACATCAATAATCTTAGCACTACCATAATCATCCATTTTAACCATCCCAAAATCACTTGGTGTATAGGTGGTAAAGAACTCTCTCATGGTTGTAGCATGAATAGAGGCATTAGTATATGTAATAACATAATAATAATAATAATAATAATAATAATAATAATAATAATAATAATAATAATAATAATAATAATAATAATAATAAACATTAAATATTAAAAAATAATAAAATATTATAAAAGAAAGAAAAAGAAAGGAAAAAAAAAAGAAAGATAAGAGAGAGAGAGAGATGGAGCCAGACATATAGAGAGACAAGGTGAGGGAGATAGAGAGGACGTCGAACAGCAGTGCACGCACCGTTTGATGGCCCCGCCGGTGCGACTTTCAGTTGGCATTTTTGGCCGATTCTGACTTCTTTTTTCGATGAGTCAGGTACGGTTGGGATTCTCTCTTCATAAGCCTTCAATTTGACATATCATTTGCAAATTATAGATGAATTTTGAAAAAATAGCTATAAATATATATATTAAAAATTTAAAATATAATAATAATTATATTATAATTATTATTATAAATTAAATTTGAATTGAATATAATTATTACTAATTATATTATTTAATTTTAATTAATTACAATTTAAGAATTTGAATTGAATTTATGAATAATATTATAATTAGTTAATTAGCTAATTGTGATTAAAAGAGAATTATTGAAATATAAAGAATTAAATAAATTTAGAATGCGTAATTTTAAGTAGTTAATAAATAAATTATGGTTGAAAGAAAATAAGTGTAATATACTTAATTAGTTTTAAAATAATTTATTTTATAATAATTATGAAGTTGATTAAATTTAGAAATAATAATTTTAATTAGTTGATGAATTAATTATGTTTAGAAAAATTTAGAATATATAAAAAATTTAAAAAAATATTAACATGAAATGTGATTATAACAAATTGAATATTTGAATTATAATTTTTATTGGTATTTTATAGAATAAATTAATTATATTTAAATGTATATATGTGTATGGAAATTGAAAATTTTATTATAAAAGAAAATCATAGTTAGAAATTATATAATATGGATAATATTATTATTGTTTATATCATTTATTTTTTTTTAATTTAGTATGAATTACTATTATTATAGTGATTAAAATTATTATAAATGACTAATTCAATTTAAGATAATTATTATTTTGGTTAAAGTAGACAAATTATATAGTATTTAATTTTAATTAAGAGTATTTAGAAAAAATTCTTTTTAAAAGATTATATATATTAAGTCATGATTTGTTTAAAATATAAAGTAATTATTTTAGAAAATAATATTAAGGTTATTTTAATAAATCTATTTTTATTAATTTGAGTAATATTATATATTAATATTTCTGAAAATAAAGTAAAATAATTAATTAGTTACATTGGAAGACATTTATTAAATATACTTTCTTAAAAATAACTCAAATTAATTTAAGATATATTCTAAAATTTAAGTACTTATTTAATGACATTAATAAAATGTTAAAATAATGTATAAGGGCTTTATGAATAACCAAAATAAGAATGACAAATAATAAGTTAAGAAAGAATCTAATAGCGTAATACATGTGTAAATGTGAATATAAGTTCAAAATCGCCTCAAAATCAATATGATATTATTATTGGCTAAGAAGAATCAAATTTTTAATATTAAGGTGCGTTATAGTGTCCATCCTTTCCTTTGTTACTTTGGAGTCTTTTTTTTTTAATGAAATTTGAACTATTATTATTATTTGAGCTATTTGATACCTTTTGCTACTCGTGTTTTTAAAATTGAGAATTATGAAACTCTATATGGCTTTATGAATTAAATTTTATTGATATTTCTTTATTGTGCAACCACCTTGTGTTATTCTTATTGTGTATCATATCTTTATGATACTATAATTTTATTGAGTTGACGACTCACTCAATTATCTATATGGTTTCAGGTCAATCAGCTTCTCGAGTTCTTCTTTCCAGCAAGAAGTCTAAAAATAGTGTATTTAGTCTATAAATGTTATAGATAATTAATGTACTAAGTTTGTATAATATTGTAGTTGCTCCGTGGTATTATTTTGAATGATTTAGTTGTGATTTGGAGATTAAATATAAAATAATTAATATAATATATGTGAGAATACATTTGTTGATTTTGGGTTCTACGCGGTGCCTGACAGTCTTAAGCCTTCCTGAACTCTAGGACCATCACATTTCTGAAAATGGAATGTGATAAAATCAATTAGCCAACTTGACTCGTGATCAACCAAGTTGACTGCTTCATCATTATAAATGAGAAAAAAAATCATGTTCAGTTGTAGGGCAATTCTTTCATCATCATTATCATCTATCTTTTTATCCTTCCCTTTCTCCTTTTCTATTTCTGGTAATATTTTTTAATATGCCCCTTTTTATGACAACAATTATATTCAACATTGACAAATTTATTAGACTTGCCTTGACTAGCATCTCTATTTTTTAAGCCTTTATTTTGACTTCTATCCCTAGTGGTTGTAGTTAAAATATTTGATTGTGAAGAGAAAACACCTTGTGAGAGCCTCCTCATCTCTTTATTTCATATACCACTTCTCACTAATTCCATTTTAACAATACCATTAGGAGCATAATTTATTAATGAAATCTTCAAAACTCCAAATACTCTAACAATGAAGCAAGAACCATCAAAGTAAGCACCTCATCATCAAAGCTGATATCCATACCTGATAACTGATCCATAATTCTTTGAAACTCGTTCAAGTGATATGCAATAGAATTACCATCTGTACCTCAACTGCATTTTTTGTGAGATAAAATAATTTATTATTGTCGGTCTTTGAAGCATACAACTCTTCAAGTTTATTCCATAACGACTTTGCATGAGTCCCATATATATGATTATACATATTATCTTCGACAAACTGTCGAATGAAACCACATACTTACTCATACTCAAATTTCCATTCTTCATCTTTCTTGTCTTTGGGTTTGCTTGTAATAAATACCAGTAAATACATCTTCATCACAAATAGGAGATCTTTCATCTTGGATTTCTAAATGTGGTAATTTATGTCATTTAAGTTTCTCATTTTCCTCGTCTTCATCTTCATCTCTTCGAACCAAAAGCCCTGATACCAATTAGAGAGGAATTGAGAAATAAATTCCTAATTAGCAGTGCAGCAAGATCGGCGGATCTACAGTAATTAAATAAAAATACTAGAAAAATAAAAATAATCAATAAAAAAGAGACTAATATTTAACGTGGTTCTTTCTTTTTAATTTGAGCTACGATTACGGGCCAAATTTTGAATAATTTATTTCACTGATAAATGATAAGATTACAAAAGAAAGAAATTTTTCTAGAATAATATTTAAGAAATACAATACTCACAATTGAGATAAACTTAAAATAGTGACTAGTATTTTTCAAATATCTAAAATAAAACCTCACAATTTTGTCATTTACAAAGAATAACCCACTAATTAATTTTTTTTCTCTCTCTAAATGGCTTAAAATACATAACCCAAATACCATCACCTATTTCTTTTTTTTTTCTTGTTTATATATATTGCACTTTACAACCGAAGGGAATAAGCCTCCCCTCCTTTTTTAACGCCTAAATATGCGATGACATTTTTTTTTGGCAAAATGCATAATTTAGCCCCTATACTATACTATTTTTTTTCTATTGAATCCCTTTATTTTAATGCGAACTATTAAGTCATTGTATTATCTCATATTAAATTGAACTTTTTTTAACAGTTAAAAAAGCAAAAAGTATTAATTGGTTCTTGTCCTATGTTATTTTTTTCTATTAAGCCCTTATACTATAATATTTTTTTCTATTAAACTCTCCATTATAATGGTGTATTTGTATAATTTTTAACAAAAAAAATGTTAAAAAATGATCAACTTAATATGAGATAATATTGCACGCAGACTTAATATATCATAACTAAAGTAAGAGACTAAATAAGAAAAACAGTATAAAACAAGGATAAAATTCTATATTTTAACTTTTTTCTATAGATCCTTAGCCAAAAGTGTGGCAGTACTCAGTGGCAGACCCAGCACATCAACGGGGGGGGGGGGGGGGGGGGGGGGGGGGGGGGGGGGGAAGTCGCCGGTCACCGGTCTTCTCTCCTATCCTCTCTCTCCTCTTCTCTCCTTTGTCTTCTTCCCTCTTTCCTTGTCTACAAACGCCATGATCTCTCCTCTCCTCTCCTCTATGACTCTATCTTCTTCCACCATGGACATTGGCCAGGGGGGTCGTCCCCCCCCCCCACGACCCCCCTAGGTTCGTCCCTGGCAATACTCACGTGGTTGGTACCACTCTACAATTACCTTTTGTTTAATTCTAGAAGATACTAAGTTGTATAATTCATGTAACCAACTTCTCATGATGTAAGCTGTTGATTTTTCATCCTCATTAAGCTTTTGATCAAAATAAACTTTTTACGTAAACTACAATGATAAATTTATTATTTTATTATGTCTTAGAAATTAAAATTATTGATAAAATAAAATACACCGTCTAAAGATCCTATCAGAATAGTACAATGTCGATATTGATAAGCATAGAAGTGGTTGGTGACTGGGAGCTCAAAATGAAAGGATGGAGGAGAATCACTTTTTGACAAATTATTCCTTAAAGTTTGAAAATTGTTTGAAGTTTGCAAAAGAACCATTCCTAAAAAATTTAAAAATAAAATATAGAAGCTCCACTATGTAATCAACAATTATTTTTTTCACTTTTTAATATATATATATATATATATATATGTTTCTCTTTATGTCCATAGATTTTATGAGTTTAAATATTTGTGCAAAAAGAGAATGGTCGGATCCTTTCATAATCTTATACATCCAATAACCCCATTGATGTTTTAGAAATAATTAGTGTTTAATATTAATTTCTCTGTTTCAATCTCTTGATTATCATTAAAAAGTTAAAAAAGTAAAAGAAAAATGAAACTACACCTTAAATCAACATCATATGATATTCCATCTTGTGAATAGGTGGGAGAATTGCTTATCTCAATAGAATTTGATAATTAGGCTGAATTAAGATGCCAAAAATTGACACTAATACTAGGTTCAACGTCAGTTTTTAAGAAAATTTTTATATGAATTCGACATATTTATACCTAAATCAATTACAACTAAATAAAATAATTTTAATAAAAAATAGTAATTTTATTTATATACAATTGATCCATGATAGTATTTTCTTAATTCCTAAAAGGCTTTTGATAAAAATATAAAAATAATTTTAAATAATTTTAAATTTATCATATTTATAAAATATTTATCGAAATATCAAAATTTATAAAATATTCGTCAAAATACTAAATTTTTATTAGTTGACAATGAGTTTATAATGAGTTTATCATATGTGGATTATGAATTTATAAATTTTATACAGTTTATAATGAATTTATAATAAAATAACTAAAATATCTTTAATAAAAAATAAAAATTTTAAAAAATATGGTGAAGAGTGTCATTTTCTAATTCTAAATCAAAATATTATCGCATCCATGAGAAGCCAAAATAACCAGAATCTTCGCCTTCATAAGTGGCCCATAAAGGCAGGTGTATCGATACAATTTGAGTTAAAACTAGAACTTTTGACAAAAATACAAAAAAAAATTAAAAATAATTTTAAATTTACCATATTTATAAAATATTTATCAAAATATAATAATTTATAAAATATTTACTAAAATATCATATTTTTATTAGTTTACAGAGAGTTTACAATGAGTTTATAATTAGTTTATAATGAGTTTATAAATTTTACACAGTTTATAATGAGTTTATAATAAAATGACTAAAATACATTTGATAAAAATGTAAAAATTTTTAAAAATATGATGGAGGGTGTCATTTTTTCTTAAAACTATGTTACAAAAATAATATTCCATTTGTGACACTTGTCCCATATTACTTTATTCTTTGATGAGTTTATTTTACATGGAAGGCAACCCAATATTATCTTCCTTGCGTTCCTAATAGATTCCTTACTGTAGTTGCATACTATAAACAATTAATAGAATTTTATTATTTTTATGTTTTATTTATTTATTTATACTATATTTTTAATAATCATTTTCCTCGCTAGATCATGGAATTTGAAATTAAATATTATAAAATTTTAATTAAAATGAATTGTATTTATGTATCTATATATTAATTCAAGTTTAATAATTATAGAGTTTAAAAAAATATATATATAAAGATTTTTGTAATCCCAATTTGGATTAATTTGAAAAAGTAGGGTGTGAAATATTTTAGTTTTGGTATTTTATCCCTTTGTAACTTTCTTGTTATACTCCTATTTTAGTGTGAGATATAGTGATTAGATATTTTAATTAATAATATTTAGTGATTAGTAATTTTAATTAATAATATTAAACTTAAATATAATAGACATTAAATGTAATAATCCTATTTTTTATTATTTTAAAATGTAAATAAATATTTTATTTTTATCTAATTAAATTATTATTATTATTTAAATTATGAAAAATAAAAAAAAAGGAGAAAGAAAAAAGAATATATATATATATATATTAAACTAGTTAAAGAATAAAAAAAAGAAAAAAAAAGAGAAGAGGAGAAAGAGAGTAGACAGAGGAGAGAGAGAAAATGAGGGGAGAGAGAGCGTCCAACATTTTCTCATATCTACCGTCGTCCGGTTATCAACTACTGACACCGCCAGTACCACTGTATAGCTCATCGTTCAACGAGTCCAACGCCATCTGTCTTGCCGCTAAAGGCTATCAGAGAACTATTCATGCACGACACGATTAGGATACCTTCTGTGACCTTTCGATCAACTTTTAGGTCATTTTTTGACCTTCTTTTACGGCGAAATTGGTATTTTTGGAATCCTCTCTTCTTAAGCTTCATTTTAGTATATCATTTGTAATTTTTAGATGAGTTTTTAATGTGGCCGAAATCTGACGACGGTGACCGTTTTTCAGTGATGGCAATACTATTTTGGCACCGGATATACTATTTCAACGATAATATATATATAATTAAAAATAAATAATAAATATATGTAATTAATGATATTTTAGTTAGAGATGTAATTAGTTACAAATATTGAAGTTGAATAAATTTAGAATATATAATTTTAATTAGTTGATTAATTAATTGTATTTAAAAGAAAGTATGAATAAAAATAAAATTTAAAATTAAATAGATTAAATTGAATAATTGAATAAAATTAATTATTATAAATTTTTTGTATTTAATTAATAGAAATTTTTAATTAGATAATAAATTAAATTATGAGTTATGATTAGTAAATGTTAGATATAATTAAAGAATTATTTATTAAAATTTACAGATTAAGAATAATTGATTATTGAAAATATACTAATGAAATTAATGATATATTTAAATTATAATATACATAAATTATAATTTAAATTATAGCATATGATTTACGATTGAATTAAGAGTTTAGTTATTAATAGATAGAATTTAGTAATATTATTATTGTTATAATTATTATTATCATTTAATATTAAACTTAATATAAACAATTACAAATAAACTCAAGATAACTAAATAATTATTTTATAATGAGAAATAATCAAATAACGTTAATTTCTAGATAAATAAATAATATTAATATTTCTATTATTATCATTACGTATGAAATAAATCATATTTTTGAGATGTATGTTATGTGTGGTCGAGAATATTGATGGAGGCTCAGATAAAGTAGTTGAGTTGATATTGACTGTTGTGAGCTATTTAGAAGTGATATTCCTTATTTTATTTCAGGAGAATATTTTAGTTATAAAAGAGACTCTGCCAAAATTTTGGTAAAATTTTCTGGAGTCATTTATCCGTCAATATTCTAATAGTTTTTGTTATCATTTGAAAATACTTTCAAGTGTCATCTATTTTTAATCAGATGTTTCAATGAGAATCATTGAGTTTTTGTATATCTATGAGTTATATAGATTAATATAATATCTCGCTCCCTTAATTTACAATAATAATTATATTTGCATAAATGCATTGATTACTTTTACAATATAAACATAATTTTCGTTAACAGCATTTGATTATATAAACATAATATATATCGGCACATGCGTTGATAATTTCTGATGAATATAATGTGTTTATTGGATAGAGTTAGGATGATGTGGGACCACACATGATCCGGGTTACGAGTTATGATATGATGACACTATATGATAATGAGATTAGAACTAGCGTGATGGCAGGGCATTCTCATACTTAATACTGCTTGGCTATAGCTATGACGACGAACCCTATGTATTAGATTTCTAAGAGAAATATGTGGACTAAGAGAGCCAAATAAGTGAGTCGGCTCCTTAGTTTGACTTTAGTGTGGTCTCATTGACTTACTCATATCCTTGTATAATTGTATAAATTAATTATTTGGTTGATATTTGTATGAGCATTGTTTTTGTGAGATCAGTGAATTATATTAATTACTATATAGCTCATTGAGTCGAACTCTCATTCATGTTTACAATTTTTTTTTCATACTGCATATTGAGCACAAGAGTACTGCTTATTCAAGACATCTGTCTTTCTTTTTCCTCGGAGGAGTGTTATATATATATATATATATATATCATTGTATAATTATCTTATACTTGTTGCAACTTAAAACTTTGCATGGTATTTCTTTCCTTATTTATCTATCTATTTAGTTATGTCATTTGGTTAGATGTTGTTGTTACTGATGTTTGATGGCGAATGATGAGATGTACTAATTGTATATAATTAATGGGCTCGTGGGTCTAATTTGAGATATTGATGACTATCACAATCTAGATTTATCGAAAAATAAGCTGTCAGACTGACTATGGGTTCTGAAAGCCAAGTGACTTCTCATTCCCTAGTGTCAGCTACGTGTCCTCAAATTTGGATCATAATATTAAATTTATTAAAATTGCAAATGAATTACAGTTTAAAATAAATAAAAATGATAGAATAATTATAATTGGTAGCGAATTACATTCAAAACTCCTAATCACTAAGGTGTAGTTTAGTAGCTAAAAATATGTATTATTCTTTCTTAGATCTCATATTTGAGTCTAAGTGTTCTCCTTCCCTAAATATAATTAATCAAAAAAAAATCCAAAATTCCTAAATTTCAATTTGAACAAGGGAAGTGCTTACAACATATTTAGGCATATTATGTTCAACTAATATGAAAATGACTAACACTAATTATTAGAATCAGTTATTCATATTAAATGTTGGGCCACATATACTTTGATAGGTCAAATTTAAATTTAAATTAGAAAGGTGATCCATAAATAAATGCCCAGAGCATATAATATAAAGTACATGTTTAAAATTGGTCATATGAAGAGGGTGTTTCTCAAAACTGGAGCTTTTCAGATTATTGTGAATAAGTGATTTTTAGATTATAATCAGATTAAAAATAAGCAGTTAAGCATTTCTGTAAACTAGTTAATAATCAGCTGATAATCAGTTTATAATCAGTTAAGTGTTTCTGTAAAATCAGCTTATAATCAGTTTTTAATTGCAGAAACTGTCAAAATGACCAAACTGTCCCTGAATTTATTTATTGTATAAAAATAATTTTTTAAATGTCAATTCAAAATTTATTTTACAATAATAATAATAATAATAATAATAATATTGGTATTATCAATAAATTATACAAATAAAAAACTACCATTTAAATATTACCAAATTAATTAGAATCCTAAAAATATTAATTAGAATCCTAAAAATAAAAGAATTTTGATGGGAACTAAAATGTATAGGGTGGGCAAATTTAGAATATTAAAGATTAGGTAGGGATAGTATGGTCTTTTATTTGGTCAAAACTGCTTAAAAAATAAGTGCTTAAAAAAAAGTAGCAAAACCCAACTTTTAAAAAACTGATTAAAATCAGATTATAATTTATTATTTAAGTTTTCAGAAACACTTAAATAAACAACTTATAATCTAAAAACTGCTTATAATCAGTTTTGACTAGCTTTTAAGTTTTGAGAAATACCCTCGAAATTATGAATAATTTGCTTTTGTCTTTTATATTTATAATTTTATAGCAATATTTGTTAATTATTTACAATAAGTTATTACACAATTCTAAATAAAAAATAATGACACAATTCTAAATAAAATAATACTCCCTCCGTTTCCAAATATAAGGAAGTTTTCTAATTTTAGGTGTTTCCAAATATAAGTTTCAATATTTGAAGTACTTTTTGACCATAATTTTTCAAAACTACCCTTATAAATGACTGCATAATAAATTATTTCTTGGTATTTTAAGTTTATAAATAATGATAAATTATTTCTCAAAAATCACAGTAGCATTTAATTACTCTAAGAAGATGAAAGGAATAAAAAAAAAACCTTTAAACCTATTCCCACACCACCACAAAATTAAAGAAAACGTAAGAAAAAAAGTGAGAACTGATAAAAAAGAATGTCAATGATTGTTTTTTTAAAGTTTTGTGGAAGGGTATTTTTGTCAATTGACTTAAATATTACTTGTAAAATGAGAGAAATCTTAGGCCATCTTAAAAAAAGAGCCTCCAAAAACTTCTTATATTTGAAAACGGAGGGAGTAATAAACATCACACAGGCGCATTTTACATACTATATATAGAACGATCGGACTTGATCACGAGGCATGAGCCCACAGACTCGTGTAGTAGTAGTGGCAGTAGTAGTAGGTGTCCATTCTGATAAAGACGTAGATAGAGATGAAAGCACTACATACAAAAAGATAAATATATATATATAAAGAGGTATTGTTTTTGGATGATATCCTCAAGAACTTTTAAATGCATTAGCAAAAGAAAAGACCAAATGGGAAGTAAAGACAATATGCTGTTGTTTCTCATATTCTTCATCACCTACTTGCATTCCTTATTAGCTTCTTCATTTCCACTTCACAAGCCCTTTGTTTCAGGTATTATTTTCTTTTTCTTTGCAAATTTCTTTTGTTTTATCTTCTGTTTACTGGCTAAAAATTTCCATCAGAAACTCCAAGTTTGTAATTGAGCTTCTTGCTTGTAGTCTTAAATAATATTCTTGCTTCTGATCAGATTTTGGAAAATATCTATTTCTGTTTGTTTTGATGATGGAAATCTTTGAGAAAACTAAGAAAATATGAAGAAGTTGCTTGAAATTTTCTGGTTTTCTCATTCATAAAATCACAACTTTACTAAGCCTTTTATATGGGGTTTCTATATACATCTTTTGACGTCAGAACTTGAAAAATAAAAATTCAATTCAGATATTATTACTTTTTTCCCCTAACAAAAACAAACTTAGATTATAGAAAACACTAAAATAAAGTATTTTTGCAATAGTGGCAATTTCAACAATTTATATAATTAATTATATGAAGTAAATATTTTATATTAATTCTTGATTAAGTGAATTTTAATATCAAATTAGTTGAAATCAACTATCTCATATTTGAAAATTTAGATTTTACAAGAATTCAATTTAAATAGTTTTTTTTATTTAATTTTCATAATTGAAAAGAGATTGTTTATAGAATTCAACTATTTACAATATAAAATACTAAATGATTTTAAAAATATAAAAATAATATATATTTCAAAATTTAATAGTCAGTCATCTAAAATTGTAATTATAACACTAAAATACGTGAAGTTATTCAAAGACACTCCAGCAAATGAACTGCAAGCATTGAATCAAACAGGCAAGTGTTGCAAGTTAAAACATTTGATTATGCTACCTTCACATTAAAAATATTTTTCTAGTCGGAATCATATTTAATTATGATCCTGCCCCTCTAAAAAGGAATTTGCATAAAGGAATCAAACAGGCCAGTGTAGGAGACAAGAATTTTCCACCTTTCAGATGGGCAGGAATAAGTTTCCTACCATAATAAAAATTCAAAATTTAATTTCTGATCATATTACTCTGGGATTTTTTTTTTTTTGTAAAAAAAATATTGAACTTATACGAAGCATAATCTTAAATGATACCCTATATGTGGCTAATGACAATCAGATAGTTACAAACACATATTTCTGAATTGATTCCACTGCAACTCCCTTTGTTTAGTCTACAAAAATAGAATTATTTTTGAAAATCTATATATTCTATAATTAAAACAAAGTCGATAATAAGATTAAAATAAAATAGAGATGATAATAACTATAGTAAGCAGAATAATGGATTTATTCTTATCACTTGATAGGTTGAAATTATTTTTTTAAAGGAACATATTAATAGAAAATAGGAAAGTATAAGAATCAACCTTAAAAGGTTTATATGCTTTATATTTAATTAATATAGGAAATTTTCTTTTCATATATTCTTATTAGCCCTTAAATGAAAACTCGGTCAGATTAAATTTCTTAATATAAATTTGAAAAATTTAACACTAAAAACTAATTATTAAGATTGGAGAGTAATTTTTAAATTAATAATTCATATGCTTTATATTTAATCGATACGAGAATTTTTCTTTCTCATATATTCATATTATAATATATATATATATATGTGAGGTTAATTTTAAAGAATTTAATTATTTTTAATCAGTATGTTAACATATTATTTTTCTGAGCTGATTCAAGGGCCATCTATCTTCTACTGGCTAGCCACTCAGTTTCTTAACAAGAGTTTTCTTCAAGCATCTTTATGAAAATGTGTAATACTATAGTTCCAAAACCAGAAGAAATATAGAAAATGATAGTTTTGTTTGGAAAAATTCATTTAGCTTAATTTAATTATTTTTTTAATAAAATTTCAAAAATTATTCCAAACACTATATGTATATATATAATTTATGAATACAATTTGTTTTATTTTTAATTATTTATATTTAATTAATAATGCTGAAATTTTAAGAAATTATGATATATTCATTTACTTTGATGATAAATTAAATCTTAAAAATAAAATAAATTATAAATACAAGTTTTAGTAATTATTTCATAAAATATATTAATAAATCAGTTATTTCAGATAAAATATAATTAAATTCATATAAAATGACTAAATTTCATTTTATTATAATTGATTTTGTTATAATCACTTGCATCCCATTTGACATGAGAAAAGGTCCACTTTTTTTTTTTTTCTTATTTAATGTATTTTAAATTTTTTAAATTTAATCCTATAAGAAGTTCTTCAAACTAGATGGCTAACTTCCAAATATTTATTGAAACAAGCCCTAAAAGGCAAATACTCAGTGGCATGGAATTATTGATTTTGAAAACTCTTTGGTTTTTTGTCATGCCAACTAACAACGTTTAAAAGTAGATTCTTTGCAGGACAAAAGTTTGGAACTTACTGGTAGACATGAACATGAATTCATTAGCGCCGTTGGTGATGGTAATGGCAATGAAAGAAGTGGTATAGCACAGATCAACAAATATGCACATGGAGGTGCAGTTGGTGGTCGAGCAGCTGGGGCAGCTGCGAACGGAGGAGCAAACGGTGGTGGATCAAATGGTGCAACTGAAAATGGAAATGGCAATGGCAATACACAGGGAGGCGCAGCAGTTATCCCTGTTATTGTTGCCGGTGCTGCTAATAATAATCGCCACCAGGGAAGCCACCGTGGGGCTGCCAGCTGCAATAAGAACTGCATAACATTTCCCATTATGCTTATGACCATTTTGGCCACTTTTACTTTACATTTATGTGTATTACTTTGATGCCAAATAGAATTTGAGATTATGTAGGCAGTTTGCCTTCCTGTAACATGTAGAAGTTGCCTTCCTGTTACATATGATGCATGATTATGTAAAATCAATTTCTGTAATTAATTACTATTAACTAGAGCGTACAATAGAATTCGTTTGAAACGAATTCTTAGTTATGTAAAGATAAGGAATTTATTTTAGTTAAAAGAAAGAAGGAAAGAAAAAAGGAAATGACCAATAAACCTTAAAGATCACCTCACCCGTAAGAATTTCTGTAAAAAAAAGGGCAAGTTGCTGTTATCTTATTAGTGAACTTGCAAAGATTTTCAAACTTTCATTTTGCAATGCTCAAAGCTGCCTTTATGTGAGCTGGCAGACGATTCAAAACTATCAAGTTGGATTTAACAATTTAATGTCATTGTGTCGCTTTGAGCATTTCAAATTGATGGTTTGAATCTCTTTGCAAGTTAATTTCAAGTTCCCAGATTCTCTTAGGAGACTGTCTCAACCCTGGCAAACACTGGCATCTAAGATGTCAACTCTACAGCACATTAACTGAATTCAGTTCAAAGCTTTTTGAGCACATTTGGTTAACCACAATTATAAAAATCTGATGAAATGAAATTTCTGTTTATTGTTTTGTTAAATTTCATTTCATGACCAGATCATCGTTAATAAAGATAAATGACTTCTTATCACAATATAAAATCCTGAAATCATCATTCAAATGTACCTGCTACGGTCCACTTAGAAGTTGCATATCTTTCCATACACTACAAAAAAAATAATAATTATTATTATATACTACATATTTAAATAGTAAGAGATGCATATTGATACATAATCAAATTTATATTGATCTGAATCGGCAACAGGAAGTAATTGAAATTTGAAAGTAAATGTTCGAGCATAAACAAGAGATGAGCTTTGCTAGAAATGAGCAAGTTGCTCAAGTTTACGAGATTGGAAAAATTTGCTGCGTCCTTTTCCACTTGATTCTATTTCTTCACTTTTCCTTTTGCATGTCGTGACACCGAAACTACTCAACTTCAATTGTCGTTTGCGATTGTTACTCTCAGAACCATCTTCCTCTACTTTATCAGATCCCCTATTAGAAGAACAAGATTAAAAACACTATTATAATCAAGAGAAGCTTGGCAAGCGCAAAAGTTTATCACTATAACAAATTAGGATTGGAGCAAAGAAGGCGAATTCCACTTACAGCAGAGTGCTTGCAGCATATGCATGGAAATTATTGTCAGACCAGTCATGCAATTCTACAATGTGGACCATATTCACATGCAAGTAACATGCCAGTGCTCCCAGCTTGAAGACTGATTAAAGTTTTGTGCTCATTTGGGTATCTCACAAAAACCAGAAAGTATGGAGAAAAGCATTAAAGCTTCAAATTCATTTGATAAGGACCCACTGAATTATTACACAATCCATGCAAGGATGAGAGAATTCTTGTGTGTTTATTCACCCTTGGTGTATGGAATTTCTATAGATTACAAATACTAGAAATAGGAAAGAACACAGGAACATATCTCTGGAAATTAACCTAGTAATTAACCTAGAAATCAGCCTAAATAGGCCAAGTCAATATATAGCTAATATATTTTGCAACACTTCCCCTCAAGCTAAAGCACTAATAGTAATCATACCTAGGTTGTTATAAAGATACTCAACTCGATTGCCATTTAGAGTTTTTGTCAAGATATCACCTAGTCAGTCTCCTATCTTTAAATATTTACTAGATATCGAATTTTCTTGAATTTTCTCTCAAACAAAGTACTGGATTTGAGAAAATATGTAAAGCATCCTGATGGTCATGCCACAAATTTGTTGGTAATGAAAACTTCAGCCAACTTCCATCAAGAGATGATGTACTTACGAAATCCCATATGCAGACTGTCATTAATCTATTATGGTTCACTGTACTGAGATACAAAATTTTGTTTTTTACTCTTCCATGAGATGAAGTTTCCTCCAAAAACATAGTAACCAGTAGCAGATCTCCTATCAACCTTGCATCTTGCTCAATTAGCGTCTATAAAGCATTCAAAATTAGTGCCCATGATTCCTGTACACTATTCCTCATCCAAAAGCTTCTTTCAAGTAACACAGGATATTCTAGAACTGCTCAATGGTTTTGTCATTTGTGAAGACATGAACTAAATAACAATACTAATTAAGTAAACGATATCTGGATGAGTCACTGTGAGATAATTCAATTTGCCAATTAATGTTCTTTACTTCTCAAGATTTTCAAATAACTCAACATCATCTCGTGTAAACTAGGAGTCAAAGGTGTATTGCATGGCTTGACTCTTATTTTTCCTGTTTCTGTTAATAAATCCAGTATACATTTTCTTCTACACAAGAAGATCCCTTTCTCATAAGTATTTCAACAATCTCAAATCTTTTGTGTGGAACTTGATATGCATGAATAACTATAGAGTTGAAATTCTTGCACTGTCATTTCCTGTGATGACTTGTCCACATATATAACAAGAAGAATGACAAGTGTCATAGATTGCCTATAGATACTAAATCATCATATTTGCATTTCTTTAACCTAAATTGTTGATCTACCTCACTGAGTTTCCCAAACCATGCACAAGAACTCTGTTTAAATGGACTTCTTGAGATGATAGACTTTTACAAACTCTCTCTAAGCTACAAACCTAGGTAATTGCTTCATGTAAACTTTCTCTTGATCTCCATGTAAGAAGGTATTCTTGATGTCTAGCTGGTGTAAGGGCCATTCGTAAGAGACAAACCATAGAAATGGACAAGCAAACGCAAGTCAGTTTAGCCACTAGGAAGAATGTATCAGTACAACCCATGCCATAAGTCTTGAGTATATCCTATAGTAACAAGCTTTGAGTCAAGCAACAAAACCATCAAGATTGACTTTAACTGCAAATCCCACTTATATCCAACATCTTTTTTCCCCGTTGGTAAATTGAACAAGTTCTCAGTTCCATTTTTATCTAAGGTATTCATCTATGTTCGAATCTTGTAATTATAGCAATAAAGATTGTTAGAGATTTTTCCTAATTAGAATTTTTTCCTATCCGGGTAGTTTCTTATTCTAGAATTAAACTTTGTATACAAGTTCCCTATTGTGAGCGCTACATATACATTGAAAAATAAGAAAAACATAATTTTCTTCCTTCCTAAATCTATTTCACCATGGTATCCGAGTGTTAACCTGCCGAACAGCCCCAGTAGAGTTAGCTGCACCTATAAGAGTGGTGGTTTAAATATCACCGCCGTCTCAAAAGGAAGTACCACTGTCGATTGGCTCTTCGATGAAGTCTCATCGCCATCCATCAATGAGTGTGAGCACACATCACCTGAAGTCTCGAGCCTTTATTCACGCACCAGCGCATTTCTGCTTTTTTCAGTGATCTTTTTATGATCACTCTCCTGGTAGTCCTCCTGGTGTATTGCGAATCTAACCCACTATTCATAGCATCTAGTTCCCTACTTTGTTTTGGTGCTCTTTATTTATGGAATTATGTTTGTTACTTTTTTTTTGCATTATTTGAGTTTTTATCCAATCTCCTTATTTGGGTATTTCTTTTATCTTATTGCTGCTTATTCATTATGGCGACAGCCCTGCCTGTTAACATTTTTAACATTGTCTCGTTCAAGAAATACAGCTGCACCTTCATGATCGCTAAGTCATCGAAAACCCTTGATTGTACATGGTCAAGAACAAAAAACTGCTGCATGTTGTTTGGCAAAATTTTGAAATGGGATATTGAGCACTTAATTTATGTCTTCATGCATATGAATACAAGTTATTCTTTCTGCCTCTTTGCTTGTGAATTTATTCTTCCTTCTTTATTTCGTGTATTCCAATAGCTAGATACTACTAAAAGCACCAAGACAACCCCAAAAAATAATGCTTCGCTCACATTATTCCATTAAAAATTATGTTTTGTAACTATAATAAAACTTATCCTTTGGCAAACCTCCGAATTTTGTACTTGAAGGCCTAAAATCCCTTATTACACTTCTGCCACAAACATTCAGTAGAGACCTGCAATTTGCATTTTAATTTCTAGCTGCTGAACAGTCTTTGAACAACAGGCAAACCAAAGCCTAATCAATCAATAAACTGTGAGTCTATTCTGAATAATTCAAACCCTTAAATCCATTGTTTATCATATGCCCTAGCACAGCATGAAGAGATACATATCCAGGGTATAAATCTTGTCATACTTTAGTTTTGATTAACATAACATTCTCACTCTGCAAACTTCATGAAGAGTATTGCACAGAAGAAACATTTATAAGAAGCAACTGATGATCAATTTATTTAAGGTTCTTTTAATGATCTTCAGGATTTCTTCCTTCTTTGCAGTTTGAAGTCTTAGTTAATCTTTTTGTATCTTGTATTGCAGAGCATGACCATGAAAATTGAAGAGTGCAATATTGACATATGGTCAATCTCACTAACAAACAACATTGAATGTAGAAATGTGCTGCATATCACCTAATTTCTCTTCATAAGCCAAAGAAGAGTTCAATATTTGAAAACATTATTCAATTTAATATTTATGTATCCTGATAGACTCTCCTATAGGAATTTTCCTGATGAGGCAAAGTTTTGTTATCAAGTAGGAATTTATTTGTTTAGGGATTTAGTATCTTATTTTGTGTTGGTTAAGAATCCTATTAGAACAAGGAAGTTCAACAATCATTTTTTCTAATTAGCCTATTAAAGAAAGATAAATTCAACCTAATGAAATTATTCAAAATACTAAGGAGTATATGGTGACAAGGGAGGACACCGCAGTAGAGCAAGACAACTGCAATTACCATGAGTTTAATGAATGTACACCAGTTATCAATGTTGGCTTCATAATGCTTGGAGTACTAATGCTACATTAGAAAAAAATGGTATTTATAATTGAGCTAATAAAAAAAATCCCTTAAACAAAGTCATACCAAATAAAATCCAGGCCTTTCTTATTGTGTACGTTGAAAGTATGGCGGTTCAAACTTTGGCATTAGTATCTTCAACTAGACAAGAATGATGAAGGGAAAAAATTTCAAACTAATTTCACCTATTTTGTTCTGATTTGAGAACCAGGGATTTTCATGAATGCAACCTCCATGCAAAGTTCAACTAAAGCAATTTTACATCGAATGTTTGGTCAAGTTCTAAGTAATTTAGAAAAGGGTCCATTTTGTTATGCAGAATAATGATTCTTCATTTACATCTGTGATTTTCTTTTTAGCTGAAGTGGTTACATATGATAGAATAAACATTTATACCAATTGTTTTAACCGATTGGAAGACAGCAAAATATTCAAGCCAATTTAGGTAATTAAATCTGATTAGTCTGGTTAAGCATCAACCTTTTAGCACTAAGTGACAATAATGACTACCATTTAGCAGATAGCTCATTCCACATATACAAGCCAGTTTTTGTTCTTAGCATTTTTGTTGTTGCTTTAATATGAACTTGAAAATATAATATATTAAAAATAGCTGAGCATAGACCAACTATAAGTTGAACTTTTGGCATAGAGAGAAAACTGATACCTTATAATTGGGAGAAAAAAATATTTCATTAATTATATTGAACTATAGCACAGCATAGAATAACGTGGCAAGATTTGGAATACTTTTAGCTCAATAAAACAGTAAAAATGAAATACCAAACATTAACAAGTCTAACTTAACTTTGTGGGTATCCATGACTGACATACTGAACACTAAGTTTAGGCAGATAGCCGAAAAGAAAGTCTAAAAAGTAAAAACAGTATTCAGAGACCATCAAACAGCACAAATCACCAAAGTATCAAGAGATAGAAAACTATTGTTTTTGCCTCAGAATAGATTGGTGATCTTTGAAGATATTAACCAACTAGATTGATTTCAATCTATATGGAAATTCATATAGCGGACAACTCATCAATCATATGCATAAAAGTAAGCGACAGTACCTTTGTAGTTTAATATCTCTTCAAGCCACGTGATGTTAGAATTAGTTTTATTACAAATTTTATAGCTATTAATCTGAAGAGAATGGCATAGTAGATACAAAACCAATCTGCTATAGCAGAAATTATCATTGAAGACAGTTAGTTAAAGCTTTAACAGGCCAAGCTCACCTTGGTTCTAGTGATAAAGCCAATTTATTACTAAATTGATAAGATGTTTATGAAGATTATAGAACTTTGCATGCTAATGTTTAACAAATAACATGATGATACTCGTCAAAGCACAAGCAAGTGCAACAATAGTTTAAATTAAGCAAAGACGCATCAGCATATGGACAAGTATATGCAATAACAAATCATATGAACTTGTACTATAAGTCATGGTGGAGGTTGAGAAATGACTAACCACAAGACTTCAACCATGTCTTTGAAATAAGAATTGCATGTGCCCCAACTGAAGCGGACCAATGTAGGAAATCCAAACACCTGGTGTTTGTGCTGTTCCAACCAGGCCTTGGTTTCAGGATCTAAAACCAGACTGTTTGATAACATAACCATATAAAAGAAAAGAAAAAAAAAACACCACCAACAATTTAGCATTTCCAAGTTCTAACCTCCAGGATATCCAGAACCAAAGTTCCTTTTAATACCTTCAGCTGTTTCATCAAGCACCCATTCTCGTAAAGCTCGGTCTCTGGTGACCTACATTCATTAGATGAAAAATAATAATAATAATAGAAGAAGAAGAAGAAGACGAACAAAGAATAATTTATTACCTTAGCAACTATGCTTGCGCCACTCACAACTGGATAGAGACTATCAGCCTTCTTTGCAACAACAAATTTTATTGAAGGAAATCTTTCAGATAGTTTTACTCTATACTTCTCAGCATCCCCCACTGTATCCACATAAACCTGGAACACATTCATGTGCAAATACATTCAATCTCTATTAAGACATTACTTAACACTGCATATGCACATGGACCTGAAGGAATTAAAGGAACTAATTCATATAGCTGGTCTCAACTAATTTCAGGTTCAGGTTTAGAAGAATAGGGTTGAGCATGTGGCATTATCATGCTGACATAGACTGAAAAAGGTTTAAATGGCAATCAGTGCCCTGATTATCTACCTGGGTTAAAAGATAGTCATATTATAAGGAATTCATTTCCATATGTTTTGGATAGGTTTGCAAGTGCTGTTGGATGGCAGAACAATGAAACTGAAATCTATACACGAAAAGAGGCAGTGGTGACATCTGTGTCCCTACTTTGACTCATGAAATTTTACAACCCCTATGTCCTGCTTAGATTACTAAAGTTCCCACATAAAAATTAAGTTGCAAAAGTGCCTAAATTGATAGAAAACCTAAACAAATAACATGTGAACACTTTTATAAAAAATTTATTAACTACATTTAACCACTATGCAAAAAATAACAAATCTATATCTAAACTCATTCAAAACTAAAATTAACAATTATATAAATGAACTGTGGATGTGTTTGGATAGTTGGTTATCTGAAATTATCATGGATTTAGATTTGGGTTTTAATTATAAAATCATAGAAAATGGGAACGATGTCAAATTCCAAATCATTAATCATTTCAAATAAATAACAATCCAAATGGACAGCAATATTAATTTTACCAAAAAATAACAAGAAATAATCAAACGAATGGTTTTAGCTTGAATTTTTTTTTCCTGAATTAGATATTGCAATGAATTCTTTGAATATATATGCCACGGTTATAATTATAGATTACACATATCAGTAATATACATGAACATGCGAGCAACATAAATTTTAGACCAAAACTAGTAAAAATGCTAAAAGTGTCCACAATGTTGAAAATGAAAAATATGAAAGGCCCGTTTAGGGAAGTATTCTCTCATTTGATTGGATAAGCACATAGAATACTATCAACCACATAGAATACTATCAACCACACAATTATGGACAAAAGCTGTGAAAATACAATCAGATATTACAAAAAGAGGTATGAAGATTATTAAGATACTTTGTTACAGTAACTTATGACCTAGGAGGAATATATAATGCTACAAACCATCATTTAAATATATCGTCACTTATTTCTTTCTAAATAAAAAAGCTATATTAATCAAAAGGTAAATTACTACCACAATTAAAGACCATTTGCACCTTGTTCAATGCTGTAAACGTATTTTGTATAATCTGACAGATTTTGCATCCCATAAAGAGGTGTTTGGAACTTATGCATCAGCTGTAACTTTTTCTAAATAATGTCTCTATTGCAAATTCTTGCAATCTCAGTGAATAACCAAACAGCTAATTTTGAATGTGGCATTTGTTCAACATGTTCAGAATAAAGGATAATTTTACATATTCTGATAAAAAGGATTCAAGAGTCCTTTTTGAGTACGTTCAGAGTAAAACTCATATCCAATAAGTCAGAAACAGACTTACCTCAGTCAAGAGAACTCCTAAGTTTAGCACCCTAGTGACAAGGCCAATTGCAGAGTCATGTGATATCTCATTTAAGTTTATCTTGTTCCTATAAAGGCAAATGACCAAACCATTTAAAGAGCAATGAGAATAACAAAAATGGAACTTCCAAGAATGTGATGTGTTACATACATTTTTAGCATTTTAGCAGAGAGCTCCCTTGGGTCAATTATATCAACAGCCCAGCCAATTGATTCATTAGCCTTTAAATTTTCAAATAACTCTTCCCTTTTCTCTTCTTTTAGAGTCTTCGAATCTGCAGGTAATCAAAGAGAACACCATAATATCAAACTGAAAAAGAGGGAAAAAAAAAGTTATGCAAAAGACAAAACTTCTCAAAGGAGAGAAGTGATAGAGATAAACTTGAGTTTGTTATATTTCTGTTATTCATGTTAAGAATTACAGCAGTGTGATCTCCTACCTAGAATAGGAGTTCTTCCATTTTGTGTATCTGAACATTTTGTATATAAACACCTCTATCAATATTGCAATATACGGCACATTTGCTATTATGGTATCAATCCTTCTAGTAATATGTGTGACCCTAAAGACATTGTTCCTACATCCTGATCTTGTTTGCCCTTTACGCAAATCTCTTTACAGCCTCAAGCAAGAACCACGAAAATGGAATGAATGTTTAACTGATTTCCTACGCAGCTATGGATTTCAAGGCTCCAAAACTGACACTTCATTATATTATTGTCACACTTCATCTGATTATTTGTTCTGTCTCATCTACGTTGATGATATCTTGGTATTGGGTTCTAACTCTGCTTTAATTCAAGACCTCATTACTAAATTACAACAGCGGTTTGCAGTCAAGCAACTTGGCCCCCTTCATTACTTTCTTGGAGTAGAAGCTCACTGGCAGTAAATGGCAATCTTTTGAATCAAACTCGCTACTCTCATGATCTGCTTGCTAAGGCCAAGATGTCTACTTGCAGTGGCATTTCTACACCTATGCATCCTAATGATAAATTAAGCACTCAATCTGCTGGTTCCTTTTCTGATCCCACTCTTTATCGAAGTATTGTAGGTGATCCTCAATATTTATCATTTACTCTAACCAATCTAGCGTATGTTGTTAGCCGTGTATCTTAGTTCATGCATAACCGGGGTGATGAACATTGGGCAGCTGTGAAACGTATTGTTCATTACCCGCAAAAGACTATAACACATGGGATTTTTATTGCTAAATCATCTTCGCTACATCTTCATGGCTATTCTGATTCTGATTGGGCAGGATCAATTGATGATCGCAAATCCATCACTGGTTTTGCCATTTACCTTGGACGTAATTTGATTTTTCGGCGCTCTAGAAAGCAGCATTCTGTCTCTCGATCCTCGACTGAAGTGGAGTGCTGTTCCTTAGCTGCTGCAACATCTGAACTAACCTGGCTTGAACACTTATTGGCTGAAATTCGGTATCCAATTTCTCTGACCCCAATATTGTGGTGTGATAATTTAAGTGCAACATATCTAACAGCAAATCCAGTTTTCCACTCACCAACAAAACATCTAGAGATGGATTTTCACTTTGTTCATGAACGTGTCAAAGATAAGTCCCTGCAAGTTCGATATATCAGCTTGCATGATCAAATTGCAGACATTTTCACTAAACCACTGCCTCCCACTTGCTTCACTGACCTCTGCTCTAAGTTGACCGTGTTTGCCAACCCCGCTCAACTTGCGGGGGGATGATAGAGAAGAACTTGTGTTAGTTATATTTCTGTTATTTATGTTAAGAATTACAGCTGTGTGATCTCCTACCTAGAATAGCAATTCTTCCCTTTTGTGATATCTGAACATTTTGTATATAAACACGTCTATCAATATTGCAATATAAGGCACATTTGCTATTAAGAAGCACCTCATATATTGTCATTTCTGATAAAATTTAGATTTCGAATATGGTGGTAAAAAGCCAAAACGTCTGGAGTCACTTACTCATGATGATGGCATATCATATCAATTTGAGTTTTTTTTTTCTTTTTTTTTTTTTTTGGGATCTTCTTTAATCAAGATTCACTTTAAATTATAAGAAAGAAAGTATATGTAAGTTTACCAATGCTTATGCATGCAACACTTAGAAAAGATGTGGGAAAGAAGTAAACTGGAAACATGCTTCATAACTGCTTATTCTAAAAAATATATATATATTTATAAATAAATATAACACATCCATAATGAACAGAAGACCCAAAGTATAGGTTGAAGAGAGTATCCTATATAAAAAGGGGCTTATATTAGGAACAGGATTTCCAAAAGTAACATTTTATTCCCATATCATTTGGTATAATTTCACCATGTCATATCCTTCAATTATTTTGCTTTTCTGGTATTAGAAGTGAGCAATTACAATTCTGCCCAAAGTAACGGAAATTGTATCCATTCATCAATTAAAACCTATTGATGAAATGTCCTATATTAGAGGCCATCCTTTGCCTTCAGAACCAAAATCATACAACTATTATAGCTTTTCCATCATAAGAAAAAGAAAATTATTCCGTCATGTAATCACATTCAGATTAACAAGATCTTCAAAAGATATTATGATAATAATATTATCCAATTTATATTCTACATTTTTATAGCTTTTCATGAGAAAACTGAAACAAAAGGAAATTTGCAAAAAAAAACACTAATAAAAAAGAAGAGAATTTAGAAAATGAGAGCAAACAGAACAAAACCCAGAGCAAACTAAATTTCAACAGTAAAAGCAGGGAAAAAAGCAAAATCAACCTGCAAAATTCAAAGTAGAAAGAGTCTTCCCATAGGAACGAGCACAGTACAAGCATCCATACACCATAGGTCCTGAAATAAACAATTAACCCTCCATATAAAAGAAAAGAGAAAATATCAAGAGAATCAAATGTTATACCAAGAACAGGACCACGGCCAGCTTCATCAATTCCCATAATGCAGGGTTTGGACGCCCATTTTGGAAGAGTAGATTGAGGTTCAGATCCCATTGGAAGCGCACTCCCCTCTCTCTCTCTCTGTGGCAATTAAGCAATAACAGAAATGAGCCAATTAAGCAATAACAGAGCGAAGAGGGTTTGTTTCTGTCCTGAGCTTTTTGTTTGGTCAACACTCAACAGTCAACACTCAGATTACCTGTGTAGACATAGTCTAAATAATTACGAATTAACTGGCATTTTGCATAATATATTACTCAATTTTTATATTTTTTAATATATAATTTTTATATTTTTATATTTTTAAAATTAAACTATTTAATTTTTTTAATATTTTTATTATAAAATTATTAATTAACGATTTTAATATTTTAAATTAATTTTTATTTACTCTTATTTTATATATATTTATATTTATTATTTATTAAGCTATATTTATTTTAATTTTATTTATTTATATTTTTTGGATATAATTTAATTTAATTTTATAAATATTATTAAAAATAATTTTAAATAATAGTTTTTATTATTTTACAGATAAACTACAAATATTATTTATTTTAATTTTATAGATATTACTAAAAAATAATTTCAAATTATACGGATAATATTTTTTATTATTTTACAGATAATTTATATATGAAATAAATTAAAAATAAAATAAATTTAATAAATAACAAAGATAAATATATAATAATGGTAAAAAAGTCATTTTATAATATCAAAGTCGTTAAATAATAATTTTAGGATAAAAATATTGACAGAAGAACTAAACAAATTAATTTTTAAAAATATAAAAATTGACTAGTGTAATATGTAAAATCCCATAAACTTTATAATTATTTATCCTTATACATATGATAGGAGACTAAGAACATGAGACTACTAAGAGTATCATGATTCAAGAAATGTCAATTTTAATATCTGAACCGTGCATGAAATTTTAAAACTGACCCAAACCATCATAAATGGTTTAAAACTCTTTTTAAAACCACCAATTTTGATTCGAATCTTTGGTTAAAGGGCGATTCAATGGGACAATGCTTCCAAACGATTTGAAAACGTATTTTTGAGATTGTTCAAATACAACTTTAATGCAATTTGATACTCGGAAGACAGTTTATAGGTACTTTTAATTAAAGAATTAGAGAAAAAATTGAAACTAAGATTAAAATATTGAAATTAATTAAAAAATATTGAAGACTATAGATTGTAAAGAGTATGAGAGAGTAAATTAAAAATATTAACTATAGAAAATATTTGAGAGGAAAATGTAGGAGAAATTAAAATAAACTAATGTGGAATATATTTATGAGAGAAATTATATATATTTATAATTTATAATTTATAAATAAGAGAAATTATTAATTTCTCTAATTTATAAGAGCGCTAAATAGGAAAGAATAGTTAAGAGTATATATATTAATTAATATATAAGAGTATATACATTAATTGAAATTAATTTTTCTTAAAAAAAATAAAGAGAAGATTAAAGAATATAGATGGCAAAAAGTATTGAAGAATAAATTAATGAATATATGTTATAGAGAATATTGAAGATGAAAAAATAAGAGAAATTGAGATAAATTGATGTGGAATATATTTATAAGAAAAATTATGAATATATTTATAATTTATAAAGAGTGTGGATATTTACACTCCTCAACTCTTAAATTCACCCTCTATCCTATTTTATTTCAGAAATTTACCATATTACCCTTACAATTCTTTTTTTAAATCAAATAATTTCTATAAATGTAAATGATTATAATTTTTAATTTCAATTGCCAAAAGTACCCTTAATAAATTGAATCGAATCTTACACAAATATTAACACTCTTTTCGTACTATAAACTAGTCTACAATTCATACATCTAATAAATAACAAAAAAAAAAAAACTTAAGTTTATATTAAAAATAGTCTAAATAAACATTAAAGCTAATTATATTGTCCCTAATTGATATTTTAAAAGTTTAAAAGATCGTCAAATTACCAAAAAAAATAAATAAATAAAAGTTTCAACATTAGAAGATGCATTTATTGAATAATTCTAGCTAGTCTAATTTATCCTTTATTTTCTACTCTTCTTTTTCTTCCCTGTATTCACCAAAAAATTTAATAAAGAAAAAAATAATATTGAAATATTATATAACAGATAGATATATAATATTCTTACATATACAAATAAATTAACAGATAAAAGCTAGGTGATATTTTACATACCAAAACTTGGAACTCCAATATAAAAGCTTGTTTTTGAATATTACCTGCAAAACTAAAAAGAAAGTGTTAAATAAAAATTTTATTTATGTTTGTGAATGAAAATTTTAAACATAATTCGTATCTATATATTTAAAATTATTTAACATTATATGTATTCTCAGATTATTTGACTAGCATTGCAAACATAATGCTATTTTATTAAAAGGAGAATGTACAAAAAATCCCTTAATATTTTCATATGGATATAGATTGAAGCTTAATATTTTTTTTTAACTCAAATATATACAAAACGTTAGAAAAGCTGACAATTGCCTCTATTTTAACGGAAAGAATAATGCTTGATTACGTCCGTTGGCTGCAGCGTTAATTTTCTTTTCACTGGAAAGTCTTGTCTTGATTTCTTGAAGTTGATTTTCAATTTCAAGATAAAATCTTCTTTTACTGCATGAAGATCACCAATTGAAACTTGCAAATATCTCTTCAACGTTGCATGTGCCCCTTCAGCCCTTGAACTGGTACAATTACCAAAATGTTTATATTCTTTGTCCATGCATCAACAAAAACTCTTTCAAAGGAAACCATGTACTTTCAATATAATAAAAAATCAAGGATAATTCATTTGAAAACTTTATGAAATTAGTCCAAGCTGAAACAAATATAACCCAATCATCTTATTTCTCAAAGAGACACTTACAATTCTCCATAATATTTTAAAAAAAAAAAATATGCCACACACATAAAAGATTAGCAGTTTCCGAAAACACAACCATCATCCTTATCTTTTAAGCCCACCATCCACCTTATTATTATTATTATTATTATTATTATTATTATTATTATTATTATTATTATTATACTTAAGTGTATATATATATTTATATGTATTTTATGTGTATATATTATGGATATCTCTTTTAACGTATTTAATTATCTCTTTATATTATTTAATTTAAGGTATATAAAATTATGGATGTTATAATTTCGCCCCCTTTAAAAAATTCCGTCCTCAAAATTTATCTATTTTTTTAACTATGAAAGAGCTATGGATATTGGCTCCGCATAACTTTCTCACTTTCTCAAGTGCCTCTTCGGTGGAGTGATTTCCCCATAGTACTTTTACCAATGGTATCTTCTTATTCCGTTAAATCTGGATTCGCCTCAATTGAGTCAGTTGATAATACATGAGATGGATTCGATCTATACCTCCGAAGCATGAAAACACGAAACACATTATGAATTTTCTCTAACTCAGGCGGCAAAGCTAATCTATAAGCAATAGGCCCAACTCTTTCAAGTATCTCATAAGACCCAATAAATTGAGGACTTAACTTGCCCTTCCGACCAAACCTCAAAATCTTCTTCTACGGTGACACTTTCAGGAATATTTTTTCTCCTATATTATATTCTATATCCTTCCGCTTCAAAATTGGAGTAGGACTTTTGTATATATGATGCTACATTCAATCGGTCTCGAATAATCTTCACTTTTTTCTCTCACTCCTTTATCAATTCTAGACCTGCAAGCTTTCTTTCACTAACTTCATTCCAACACAAATATGTTCTGCACCTTCTACCATATAATAATTCATATGGTGACATCCCTATGTTGGATTGAAAATTATAATTATAAGCAAACTCGATCAATGGTAGATGTCAACCCAACTCCCTATAAAATCAATCATACAACTCCTTAACATATATTCTAACATCTGTATTATCCTTTTTGATTGTCCATCTATCTGAGGATGAAAAGCCATACTAAAGTGTAATCGAGTATCCAAGGCATCCTGTAAACTCTTTCAAAATCATGATATACACCATGAATCTCGATCTAGTACTATAGAAATTGGGACACCATGCGACCGCTCTACCTCATTAATATATAGTTCTCCTAACCTGTTAAAGGGGTAATCAGTTCTGATTGGGAGGAATGTGCTGACTTTGTCATTTGGTCAACAATAACCCAAATTGCTTCATGTTTCCTCTGTGTGAGAGAGAGTCCAGATGAAAAATCCATTGTTACTCACTCCACTTCCATTTTGGAACTGATAAAGGTTGTAATAAACCTGAAGAAACCTGGTGCTCAGCTTTAACTTGTTGACAAGTAAGGTATCTAGTTATAAACTCTGCTATATTTTTCTTCATCCCTATCCACCAATAATATTTTTTTAGATCTCGATATATTTTAGTACTCCTAAGATGTATAACATAGGAAGATTGGTGGGCTTCCTCTAAAATTATCTTCTTCAAATCTAAATCATCAGGAACACATTATCTTCTGACAAGTAAGGTATCTAGTTATAAACTCTGCTATATTTTTCTTCATCCCTATCCACCAATAATATTTTTTTAGATCTCGATATATTTTAGTACTCCTAAGATTTATAACATAGGAAGATTGGTGGGCTTCCTCTAAAATTATCTTCTTCAAATCTAAATCATCAGGAACACATAATCGAATTCAATACCACAAACTGCCATCTTCTTTAATTATAAACTCCTTACTCTCCCCCTTATGTTTCTCCTCAATTATCTTTTGCAATTTATGACCCTTCTTTGGAACTTCATGAATCTGATAGAGTAAAACTGGCTTAACTTACAACTGAGCCGTAACCTCTAAGTGGGCATTCAAAGCTTTTAATTCCAACATCAATGACAAGGAATTAATAGTTATCCCTACTAAATATTTTTGACTTAGTGCTTCAGCAACTACATTTGCCTTGCTAGGATGATAATAAATTGTGCAGTAATAATCTTTAAGAGGCACTAAACATCATCTTTGTCTAAGGTTCAATTCCCTTTGAGTGCCGAAATACTTTAAACTTTTGTGATCTATACAAATAAAATATTTTTTTACCATACAGACAACATTGCCAAATTTTCAAAGTAAACATTATAGCCGCCAGTTCTAAAGGATGGGTCAGATAATTCAACTTATGAGGTTTTAAATGTCTAGAAACATAAGCGATAACTTTACCCTCTTGCATCAAGACACATCCTAAACTATTTTATGAAGCATCGTTGTAAATCACAAATGGCTTGCCTCCTATGGATAAGGTAAGAACTGGAGCTTGTGTCAACATCTCCTTCAACTGATCAAAACTTTTTTAACATTGATTTGTCTACATAAACTTCACATCTTTTTGAAGTAACCTGATGAGCATCGAATCAATTAAGAAAATCCTTTCACAAATCGATGATAATAACCAACCAAATCCAAGAAACTCCTAACTTCAGTTACATTTTTTTAGTGGATTATAATTTAAAATTGTCTCCACTTTACTGGGATAAACCCATATACCATCTACTGATATCACATGGTTAAGAAAAACAACTTCATTAAGCCAGAACTCATACTTTAATAATTTAGCATATAGCTACTTCTCCCTCAAAGTCTGTAGTACAATTCGTAGGTGCCTCTCACGATCATCCTTATTACATGAGAAAACTAGGATATCATCAATAAAACACCACTACAAAATGATCTAAGTATGGCCTGAAGATTCAGCTCATCAAATCTATAAAAAGCAGCTGGTGTATTTATTAACCCAAAAGGCATAACAAGAAATTCATAATGGCCATATCTTGTACGGAAAGTAGTTTTAGGCACATCTACCTCCTTCACTCTCAATTGATAGTATCCTGATCTTTAATCAATCTTAGAAAATACAACTGTAACCTTTAATTGATCGAAGAGATCGTCAATGCGAGGCAATGTGTGTTTATTCTTGACGGTCACTTTATTCAACTGTTGATAATCAATACATAACCGTAACATGCCATCTTTCTTCTTTACAAATAACATAGGCGCTCCCCATGGTGATATACTAAGGCGAATAAAGCCTTTATCAAGTAACTTCTATAATTTTACCTTCAATTGTTTCAATTTTGCAGGTACCATTCGAATAAGGAGTAGTGAAAATAGGTATGGTGCCTGGAACTATATCAACACCAAACTCCACTTCTCTCTAAAGGTAAACCTAGCAACTCATTTGGAAACACATTAAGAAATTTAGAAACTATAGAAATATTATTAAGATTAGGCTTTTCAGCCATAGTATCAACCACATAAGCCAAATAGGCTTCACATCCCTTCCGAATCATTCTTTTAGCTGTGATAGTTGAAATAAAATTAGATAGGAGGTGTCACTGCTTTCCCAATACCATAACATCTTCACCATCTTATGTTTTAAAAGTAACATACTTCAATTGACAATCCACCATAGCTTGATGTCTTGATAGCCAATCCATGCATAAAATAAGATCATAATCTCGAAAAGGCATCTCTACTAGATCACCTAAGAACTCAACATCATGCACTAACACGGGACAATCTCTGTATACCTTATTGACAACTATACCATGCCCTAAAAGATTAGCAACCAACACACCATATTCTAAAAGCTCAGCATGCATATCATCAACAAGCTTAACAGAAGCACTGATATAAGAATGCGTCGATCTAGGATCAATTAATGTATGAACAATAATGGCAAATAAAGAGAATTTACCAAAAACCATATATGTAGGATTCTGCTCCCGCTGCATCACATAACTCTACGAGAAGCTCTAGTCTCCTCTGGTTTGCTCACTGATGCTGACTCATCTCTCTGACTAGGCCCTGCTTGGTTACTTGTGCTGCCTTTACCTCCTCTAACATACTTACTCAACCGTAAAATCTCCTTCTCATATTCTGATATTGATCTCAACCCCTGCCTAATAATCACATCATGATGCATCCATAATCGTCGGTATGCCAACTTGACATTATCAAACCCAATATTACAAAATAAGAACATGTGCAGGGCATTAAAACACAACAATATTTCTATCAATTTTATTCCACATATATATAATCTTCATAACATTTTCATCAATTTTTCATAATTCATCTCAAATCATTATTTTCATAATTTTTCACAATTCATCAAGATCACATATTCAATACATACACACACACATATATATAATTCATCAAATCATATAATCAATATACATATATTCATACACAAATTCCATAATTCCTTTAATAGATTATTTAATATTTGGTTTCAAAAGTAACATTCATATAATTAAATAAATTTAATAGTCAAATAATTTTTAAAGTACTTTGATCCTTTTTATAAACTACCAAATTCCATAATATAATAATTTTCAATTTAATTAATCAAATCAAGCCTCTCTTTATATTTATATTAAAAATTCACAAACTATCTTTTGAATTTCACAAATTATCAATTAATAATTTAAAAATAATATAAAAAATATTTATATTATAATTCATAAATTTTAATACAAATTTCACAAACATATACGAGTACCAATTTATAAATAACATCAAATTAAATTTATGTAAAATAAAAAATATATCAATATTAATTAAATATTTCCAAAGTAAATACAAAACCTTAATTAGCTTCAAAATTAATTTAATTTCACCTCCCAAGCTTTAATTTCAAAGAATCCTAAATTTCACCCCGTGAATTAAATTGAACAAAATATTTCGAAACCAACAAAATATTCAATCCTTCAATTAAATACATATTTTTACTTAAAATACTTAATTAACTCTTAATTACACTAATCCTAACTAAATCTCATCAAAATCCCTAACCTTAAAGTTCCATAAACCATAATTTCTTAATTCAAACTCAATTCAACTAATTAATAAAAAATTCAACATATAATCATTATATTCACTTCATATACATCTTATTTCTCAAGATAATTTTTTTTCCAAATTTTTAAATTTACATAACCAAAAATTCTTAAAATTAAACTTAAAAATAATAGACTTACTTGAATCTTCAATTTTTCTTCAAAAATCTACTTGAAACCTATTAATTTTGGGCAAAAATTTGAATAATTAACTAAGAGTATTTTTTCCCCCTTAAGTTTTATGGGAAGAAGAAGAAGAAGAAGAAGGCTTATCTACTTTCTTTCATCCTTATCTATATTATTATTATTATAAGAATAAGAAGAAAAATACTTTTCTTCTTTCTTTCTAGGCATGAGTATCAGTTAGGTTGGTCGGGTTTTAGAACTCTACCAATCCAACCACTTAATAGTGATTGAAAAAAATTATTTTTAAAAACCAATCATTAGTGGTTGGTTTAGTCAATTTGGTCAGTTTTTTTTATCGAATTCGGTTAGTTTTACTTGTAAATGTACAAATCAAAATCGACCAACGTAGTCAGTTTGAACCAACATGGTCGGTCAGGGTGGTCAGGTCGGTCGTGTTTATTATTATTATTATTATTGTTGTTGTTGTTGTTGTTCTTATTCTTGGACAATTAAATTATATTTTAATCATTGATAATCAAATTGATATGTACTAATGATTTCAACCAAGATTGTTGTTGTTGACATGAAACTCTAACATCTGTACGACCACACGAGCCCACCAAATGACTGCACAAAGCTTCAAGACAAATGTACCTAAGTTACAAAAAGCATAGAGGGCTTGCCGACCAGTGAAGCTGGAATGTGAGCTGGATGTGTGACCACCTGAGCCAACCAAGCGACCACACATACCGAGCTAAAATCCACAAAACTTACAAAGAAGCTCGCGATCTCAGTGCACAAAGTATTCCAATCACGAGGCAGACGAGTGATAACACCCAAGCACTGAGCGACCGTACCAAAAGCTGGCAAAACTTTTAAACTTATAGAAGGGATCGCAGTTTCAGCACGTGGTGAAGTCAAGATGCGAGGAAGGCATGAGACCACACTACCATACCAAGCGACCGCACAACCTAATGACTCAAAAGCTCAAGAATGGTAGAAGAGATAACGGTCAGCCTGTGCAGTGCTTCCTCAATGCTCAATCATCTATGTGACTACCTGAGATATTTGAACAATCACACAAGTTCAATACATTTGAATCTTAGTACCAAAAACCTCAGACCAATAATAACTGAATACGTGGATGAAGAAATTCAAATCAAATGGTAACTTCGTGCTAAGCGACAACAAAATAGCACGACATGGCAGCATGGGCATTTAAAATCCTATCAGACAATAAAATCTTATCGTTTGAGTTAGCCGTTGGAGAAAATTTTAAATTGTACGACTGCACAAGTAGTAGTGCGATCACCCGAGTTGACTCAGCTACTAAATTAGTGGAAGACAAGCTTTAAACATGTGGAAACCACTTTAAACGGCTAGTTTAAGACCAAATGACAATAAATACCCCAAGAAACCTCTTGTTTGAGGGTAATTGTGATTCTAATAGCCAAAGTAATATACTTTTAATTTCATTTACTACAATTAACATTTGTATTGTTAGAGTATTGGGTGTGAGCATCAAAAATACCATTGTAAGTTGAGTGTTAGTTTTGAAACACTTAGGTTATAGAGTGAGTCTTGAAAAACTCTTGTAAGGATTGTGAGGATTGATCTCAAACCTTGTAAAAGTTTAGTGTGAGCTTGTGAAAATACAAAGTTAGAGTTAAGATTGTAAAAACTCAAGATTAGTAGAACCTTAACAAGTTATTAAGAAGTGGACGTAGGATTGAGGTAAATTCGAACCACTATAAATCCTTTGTGTTCAGTCTTCAATTCTCTACTTAATCTTCTTCTGCATCTTCTTTATCTTATTCTTTAAATTTTTAATTTATCATCACTACTCAAATCAACCAATTAACTCTCCCCATTTGGTTGCTAATTTAGGACAACAATTGGTATTAGAGCCTTCTAAATTTTAAGAAGCTTAAGTGTGACATTTGATCCAAAATGGCAGCTATTCCACCTCTATATCAAATGTTACTTCCAACTCCAGAGTTTCTTTCTACACATGAAAACATAAATTCCTTCCTTAGACCCTATTAAATGGAATTGATTACTCTTATTGGAAAAATAAGATGGATTTGTTCCTTGATAGTGAAGGATTTGAGCTTTGGAAATTAGTTAAAAATGAGTGAAAACCTCCCACTCAAGAAGTAAATGGTGTCCAAGTTTCTCTTCCTAAAGCACAATGGACAAGTGACAAGGTAAGAGCTCATTTCAAGAATAATAAGGTAGCCTCTATCTTGATGAATTCAATATTAAGAGAAGAAGCTGGGAGAATCTAACATCTTACTTGTGCATATATCATTTGGAAAACACTTGAGAACTATCATAAGGGTACTACCTAAGTGAGGTTCACCAAGAAGCAAATGTTTGTGCATCAGTATGACCTTCTCAAAATGAAGCCCAACGAGAATTCCACTGACATAACAAACCGGTTACTTGCCATCATCAATGAACTAAAGAAATATGGTAAGGTCTATGATCAAGGTGATGTTATTAGCAAAATTTTGAGAGCACTTAGAGCAAAGAAGAGTTTTGAGTCTAAGGTATCTTCCATTGAAGAGGCTCATGACCTTAGCTCTTTAAGAACCAATGAACTTGTAGGAAAATTACTCACCTTTGAATTGCACACCGAAAAGGAAGATGGACAAGGTGAAAAGGATAAAAGAAAGCAATAGCTCTTAAAGCCATCAAGGAAGTTAAGAGCTCAAGTGATAAAGATAGTGATGATAAAGAAGAAATGGCTATGCTATCCAAAAGAATAAGTGATTGGAAGAGAAAGAGAAGACGACAAGCTAACAAAGGTACACTTCTTAAATCCTCTTTCAAAGATAAAGAGAAGAAAATGAAGTAAAATATTATGAATGTGGTAAAACGGGTCACATCAAATCTGATTGCTTTAAATTGAAGAACAAAAATAAGTGGGATAAGAAAAATAAAAAATCACTCAAAGCCACATGGGATGATGATTCCTCAAGTGAAGAAGAAGAGGAATAAGATTAAGGAATTGCTAATCTATGTCTCATGGCTATTGGGGATGATGATCACACCAATGAGGTAAGTACTTAACCCTTGAACATGATTGCATTTGATGGTAATGTTGATGATGCCTTAAATGATAGTGATTTAATTAAGCATATGAACCTTAGAGTAGAAAAATATTTTGCTAAAATGAAATTTTACAAAGATAAATGTTCTAAGATAGAAAAGAATTTCGTTTCTTTAAAAAATTCTACTCTAGAATTAAAGACATCAAATGAATAATTTTAAAATCCATTGATGAAATGTCTAGATACTAATGTTGCCTTTGTTTCTCAAGTTGAGCCAAGGACTATTGAGGAGGCTCTTAGTGATAAATATTGGGTAATATCATGCTATGTAAGATGAACTCAACCAATTAGAAAGAAAAAAGTGTGGGAACTTTTTCTTAAACATAAAGATCATCCAATTATAGGATGTAAATGGGTATATAGGAATAAGCTTGATGAAAATGGTCGCATTACTAGAAATAAGGCTAGATTAGTAGCTAAAGGCTATAACCAAGAGGAAGACATTGACTATGATGAGACATTTGCTCATATTGCTAGGTTAGAAATTATTAGAATATTACTTGTATTTGCATATCACATGAATTTTAAACTATTTCAAATGGATGTCAAAAGTGAATTTCTAAATAGCTTTATAAATGAGAAAGTTTATGTTGAACAACCTCTTAGTTTTAAAGATTATAAATTTTCAAATCATGTTCTTAAACTTAGCAAAGTACTATATGGATTGAAGGTATGATAGACTTAGTGCTTACTTACTAGAAAATGGTTTTTCAAAAGGCAAGGTTGACACATCTCTTTTTGTTAAAAAGAAAATGCAAAACATTTTGATTATGCAAATTTATGTTGATGACAATATATTTGGTGCTACTAATGAATCTTTATGCAAGACATTTGCTTCTTATATGACTAGAAAATTTGAAATGAGCATGATGGGTGAACTCAAATTCTTCCTTAGACTACAAATAAAGTAATACAAGGATGATATCTTCACCAACCAATCCAAGTATACAAAGGAACTTCTTAAGAATTTAGGAATGGATGGTTGCAAAGCTAGCAAAACTCCAATGAGCACATCCTTGAAACTTGACAAAGATGAAAGTGGTAAGGTAGTAGATGAGAAGAAATATTGAGGTATTAGTGGATAACTACTTTACTTAACCGTATCTAGACCTGATATAATGTATAGTGTTTGTCTATGTGTTTTATTTCAATTTGCCCTAGGAAATCATATTTGAATGCCACTAAAAGAATTTTAAAGGATTTGAATAGTGTATTGCATTTAGGTCTATGGTATCCTAGAAACACATCTTTTGATATATTAGATTTTTTTTATGTAAATTTTGTCGGTAGCCTACTAGATAGGAAAAACACCACCGAAGCAAGTCATTTTCTTGGTGAATGCCTAGTTTCTTGGTTTAGTAAGAAACAAGTATCGGTTACTTTATCTACTATGGAAGCGTAATATGTTGCTGCATGTTTTTGTTGGACACAAGTTCTTTGAATAAAACAACAATTGCTTGATTATAGAAAAATATTTGATAACATTCCTATTAAGTATGATAACACAAGTGCAATTAAATTATCCAAGAATCCCATTTAGCATTCTAGGTCAAAGCATATAGACATCAAACATCATTTTTTAAGGGATAATATTCAAAATCATAATGTAATCTTATAATTCATAGACATCAAAAACTAACTTGCCTATATTTTTATAAAACCTCAAATGAGGAAAGATTGAATTTAATAAAACAATACATTGGCATGATTGATGGAAAATCCCTTGTATGATCATTCTTTGATCCTTCCAAAATCAATATTGATCATGCACATTTGAAAATTTATCAAAATCATTATCTATTTCATTTATGCAGTAGCCCAAAAATCCTAAGCAGTCACACCATTTTTTGTCCCCCGAGCTCGAGCTTCAAAATTTCTTTTGAGTGAGCGCACAACAGCTCGTGCGGTCGCCCAAATTCAAATTTTAAATTTTTTAGACCGTTACATTTATATCACACTTGTGCGAGTGTTCAGAGCCTATAGAGACCGCCAGACTGAGCTTGCAGTTGCACAATAGGTTGAACGACCACACAACATGTGTAACCAAATTTTTTTTAAAATGTTGGAACTTTCAAAACTTGGCCCATTTTGTCCCCAAACGGTTAGAAACGGCTAGTTTTTTCAAATTTTACCTCTATTGCATGGAAATACATTCTTATAAACTCTCAAACACATTCTCAAATAATTTTTCAAATTTTTGTTCAACAAGAAGTTTTTGAAGGTTTTTCAAGCTCCATCAAACATTCTATCTTCTACCTTTCTTTTCTTTCTACATTTCTATATTTTCTTTTGTGTTTTGCTTTTAGTGAGGTTATGGCAACCAAAACCAAAACTACCAAAAAGAAAGACCAAACTAAGGGTAAAGGGATTGTGATTAGTGAACCTCAACCTCAACCTCACCCTCACTCTCAACCTAAACCTAAACATTTTACTAGGAAGAGTGTTTAATCACATAAACCCAAATACAAAACAGAGGAAGAGAACACTAAGTATTACATGCTTAAGAAAAAGACCATAGAACCAACCAAAATACTTGCAGAAGGGATGCTACTAGCTAGGGGTGGGCATCGGTCGGGTTCAGTTGGGTTGGGAGTATATTTCAACCTGACCGAACCTGTATATATATAAAAAATCAAACCAAATTTGACTGAACTATAAATTTTTTTGACCGACTCGCAAATTTTTGGTTTTAGTCGAATTCGGTCGGGTTCGATCGGATTATAATATATATAATATATATTATAAATATAACTAACATATAAAATATTATACAGAAAAAATTTAATATCGGGTTGATTCAGGTCGGGTTATATAATATATATTATAATTTATAAATATATATGTACAATATATATATATATGTGTCGGTCGGGCTCGGGTTGAATCGAAAAAATAATTGTCAACCCGACCACCCGACCAAGCTCGAAAATTTTTTAAAATTTTAATCTGATTTCACCCATATATACAATATAAACCGACCAAACCCGATCAAAATACACTCGGTTCGGTCGGGTTTGATAAATTTGCACACCCCTACTACTAGCCCTAAATATCCAAGGTGAAATTTATAGCTACATTAATAGGATTGGGTGTAGGCACTTTGCTTTTGCAATGAGTTAGGTTATCCTAGCCTCACAAGAGAATTCTTAATGTCTGTAAGTATAGAGAAAAACCATAATGCAACCATAGGATTTTATAGAGTTTACTTTAGACTTTTTAAACAAGACTTTGCCCTCTCCTTAGAAGAATTTGGTGAGGTTTGGGGATTCAAAACCTATAGAGCTTTTGCCTATATGAATAAGGATTTTCCTTTGAAAATTACTCTTCTTTTTGGAGTGAGCTTTCTATTGAAACTGAATACAATAATAGGTCATCAAAAGCCATCCACTTTAGAACTCTCTTATTTTGGCTCCTACATAGAATCATCACTTACACTATCCACTAAAGAAGTGATGGGAATGAAAAGATCACACAATATGACTTATTCTTTTTGTATGTTTCAGTGCATAATGAGCCAATCCAAAGTGCTAAGTTCCTCATTGATACCTTCGTACATCATGGGAAATATAAGGTGGGCACTTTCTTTCTCTCCTCCTAAATCACAAAACTTGCTAGACACTTAGGCCTTCTAACCCCTAAAAATCTTGCAACCCTAAGTGATCCCCTTGATCTAACTATTAACTCCATCAGCCTAGACTATGTTGAGCATGCTAGATGCATCCAAAAGTTGATGATCACTATGCATATACCTTTAGGAGCAAGGGAGTTATCCAAAGAGAGAGAAAGAGGCTTAGGTACCATATTACTGAAGAAGAATGAGAGCCTATCCATGTAGAAGTTGAGCACCCCTTAGACCATCCAAGCCTACTAAAGAAAAGGGTGAGTCATCCAAAATCCTAAAGCTCATCCTCAAGGCCATAACCTCCTTTCAAAAGCAATTCAATCATTTTAAGAAGGATGTAACCAAGAGGATCACAAAACTCAACAAAAAGGTTGATCTCATTTCCCACATCCATCATGACATATATGATTTGCAAGGGAAATTTGGTCTTCTTCAATGTGAGTTAAGTGAATGGGACGTAAGTGAGCATATTGAAAGCCTTTATGAAGAATTCTCCTAATCATCTCATGGTTACTCTCACTCTCCTTCTCTTAATGGTGATGATGATGAAAGCACTCCAACTCCTCCTCCACCATCAATAAAAGGAAAAGAAAAAGTTATTAATTAATTTTGTTTCTTTGCTTTGATATTTTTCCTTTACTTTGTTATATTTTAATTTATACTTGTTTTTAATGATATTAAATTTTCTTTTCTATTTTACTTATTTGTTTAACTATTTCTTATAAATTATTGTCATCTCCTTTTTGCCTTTGTCAAAGAGGGAGAATTGTATGAGAAATGAACTTAATTAAGGGAAAGAAAACTTAAAGAGACTTAAAATTAAAATTGAACATACTCCATACATTAAGGGGAAGAAGAGACCTAACTTAAATTTAAAGATCATGCATTCCATATATATTTAATGGAGAATGATTTGAGGGGGAGCAACTAAAATCAAACAACATTGGCCTTAAACATTTGCATTTGAATTGTAATTGATGTATGCACTTGATTATTTTTATTTTAAATTCAATTTGATTGCCAAAGTCAAAAAGGGGGAGATTATTGGACATTTAAACTCTATTTTGAACATTGACAATCAAATTAATATGTACTAATAATTTTAAACAAGATTGTTGTTGTAGACATGAAACCCTAACATTTGTGTGACCGCCTAAGCCCATCGAGTGACAACACAAAACTGCAAGACAAATGTACCGAAGTTACAAAAAGCATAGCGGGCTTGTCGAGCAGTGAAGCTGGAACGCGAGCTGGATGTGCAACCGCCCAATCTAACAGAGAAACTGCACATACCGAGCTAAAATCCATAAAACTTACAGAGGAGCTCGCGGTCTCAGTACGCGGTGTAGTCCAGTCGTGAGGCAGATGAGCAACTGTACCCAAGCACTAAGCGACCACACCAAAAGCCGAGATAAACTCACAAACTTATAGAAGGGATTGCGGTATCAGTGAGCGGTGAAGTTAGGACTCTAGGACGGTGTACGACATCACCACCAAACCGAGCAACTGCATAACCTAATGACTCAAAAGCTCAAGAATGGCAAAAGAGATAATGGGCAGCCCGTGTGGTGCTTCATCAACACTTAATCAACTGTACGACCGCCTGAGATATTTGAACGACTGCAAAAGTCCAATACATTTAAATCTTAGTGCCAAATACCTCGGACCAATGATAACCGAACACGTGGATGAAGAAATTCAAATCAAACGATAACTTCGTGCCGAGTGACCACACAAGGAGTTGTATGACTGCACGACATGGCAACATGGGCATTTAAGATCCCGTCAGACAACAAAATCTTACCGTTGGAGTTAGTCGTTAGAATAATTTTTAAATTGTGTAACCGCACAAGTAGTAGTATGACCGCTCGAGCTGACTCAACCACTAAATTAGTGGAAGACAAGATCTAAGCATGTGAGAACTACTTCAAACGACTAGTTTAAGATCAAATAGCTATAAATAACCTAAGAAACCTCTTGTTTGAGGGTAATTATGATTCTAATAGCCAAAACAATATACTTTCAATTTCATTTACTACAATTAATATTTGTATTATTAGAATGTTGGGTATGAGCATGAAAAACATCATTGTAAGTTGAGTGTTAGCTTTGAAACACTTAGATTTTAGAGTGAGAATGGAAAAACTCTTGTAAGGATTGTGAGGATTGATCTCAAACCTTATAAAAGTTTAGTGTGAGCTTGTGAAAATACCAAGTTAGAGTTAAGTTTGTAAAAACTCAAGATTAGTGGAACCTTAACTAGTTGTTAAGGAAGTGGACTTAGAATTGAGGTAAATCTGAACTACTATAAATTCTTTGTGTTCATTATTCTCTACTCAATCTTCTTCTACATCTTCTTCATCTTGTTCTTTAAATTTTTAATTTATCATCACTACTCATATCAACTAATTCACCTCCTTCTTGGTTGTTAATTTAGGACAATAATTATTATTATTATCATCATCATCCTTATCTTTTAAGCCCACCATCCACCTTTTTATTATTATTTTCATTTATTTTATTTATTATTGTTATTATTATTTTTTACTTAAGTGTATATACATATATTTGTATGTATTTTATGTGTATATATTATGTATATCTCTTTTAACATATTTAATTATCTCTTTATATTATTTAATTTATGGTATATAAAATTATGGATATTACAAACAACATGCAATAAAAAATTATAAACAAAAAAATTTTAGCTATATGGAGTCTATAAAGTTTAGAAGTAAAAGTTAAAGAGTACCACATTTTGGAGGACCAAATGCTAATTCCGAACCTTTCCAAGCAAAACTTTATGAAATCATGGCAAAAAGGTCTCACAAAAACTAATACAAAAATCTAGGTCAATTAATTATTACTAAATTTATCTTTTATGGTTACAAGTTGAAATGGAGTAAAACTAATATTTACTTTTATTTTGATCAATCACTACGGTATCCAAATCAAAAGATTGTCCTCTTTTAATGTTCTGTAGATTAACTAGAATGCCATTTATATTGAAAATCAGAAGCTTTTTATTTAAACGAGCATTTGGTTTCAAGCGCTTGAGAGCAAAAGCAGCCTCAAGAGCAGAACCATCCACTAAAAGATTGCCATTTTCAATCTCACATTATAGGATGGATCGTGTTATGACAGTGTTCTAAAAACACCACCATTGCAAGTTGTTAGTCGAAGAATGATAAATAAGAAAGAAATATTGCTTATTACTAGCTCCTATCAACATACTTTAAATGTCAAAAATCTCAACAAGTCTAACAGAGCCCATAAATGAGCTTATTACTACCAACCTTATCAAAAGGAAGTCTTTCTTCCCTTGCACAAAACTCAAAGTGTTTGCAAAGGAAGATACTGCAGCTTACCCCATCTTGTTGAATTGGATTATTAGAAAACTTTATTAATGTCCATTGTTCCAAATCAATGGGATCTTTGAACGACTGGACCTGAGAATTTGAGGTTTGGTATGAATATCATAATCATAGACGTTGTATACATGAAAGATGATTGAATACATAGCATTAAAAATACAATTGTTGATGAACACCCAAATCTTGTGCCACAAAGTAAAAAATGTAAACATTCTTGCCCATAAGGTCAAGAACATGCTCCAAAAAAGTGAGCATGATGTGATATCGGAAAAAAGACCTTGATGAAATAAAAACAATAGCCTGGTTATTAAAGCAATGTTTTAACCTTGTTGTCCTAATCCTATGCTATGTCCCTTACGTTTTTTGTGTTTTTTTGTCATCCCAAGGCTTAAGAACTTTCTTCTCATAATCTCTTATATAGATCATCTATAAGAAAAAAAATAATAAGAAAAAAAGAATTACGCTACGTGGAATGGACATATTTAATGAAACATGTGAAGAAATAAAGCTAAAAATTGGATTCAACATGCAGTACTATAAATGGAAATGAAATAGCAGTCTTCAAAATTCTCACGAAGAATTTCCATAAACTTTTCCTTGCCCTGCAATAATAGAATATTGACTATTGACATATGATTTCAACTAAAAATATTTCTTTCAAAGAACCATTCAACCCAAAACTAGGAAAAAACTATCTAAAAAATAAGAGCTTACGTTAGTACACAAGAGCAAGATAAAACTATCTAAAGTATAGATACTTACATCAGTACACATGAACACATCTAGTTTGAGAAGCTCCGGTGCCAACCAAGTTTGTATATGACCTTTTACTTTCTCAACAATTGCTTCATCATTATACATTTTTTTGAACTACAAATTGCCAAAAAAAAAAAGATAATATGTTAATTTTATGTCAATGAAATCTACTCAAGTTGAAAGGATTGTAGTTTTTGTAGTAATTTCTTATATTAACTTTTGTTGAAAGGATTGTAGTTTTTGTAGTAATTTCTTATATTAACTTTTGTTGAAAGGATTGCAGTTTTTGTAGTAATTTCTTATATTAACTTTTGTCCATATGGGAAATGCCTTGCAGGATTTACTTATGATCTTCAATTTTTTATGCTACAATAAAATGTTTTTGATTCAATGAAAAAACTACCCTAGCTTCAGAATTAGTATATGTTGGATTTAAAGAGTACATGCTTAGCAAAAGCATGAAAAATGAAAATAAAAAGCATTATCTCGTGATTTTGCGGGTAATATTACTCATTCATGTTTACATGTTACAATTTGGAACACTTATGATAACCAATTCTTTTCAACTAACATTTTGACTAACACTAGATTCTTCTAGAGATCTCTATAAAAAAATCTAATTAGCTGATATAAGCTGCAACAAACGTATCTACCTTTTAAGATTTGGAAGTATTGACCAGCCATCATAGACAAATTTATGATCTTTTCCCAAGAATTTAACACTGTTGGCATGGGTTTTAGTTTTTGTTAGGAGTCTTAGCATTGGCAGGTAGTTTTTCCAACTTTATTGAATAGACAAATAAAACATGAAACTATTAAAGAAGATAATTTTAAGATTTCAACATTTCTTACTTTAATTTGGTTAAACTGTGATTGATTGTTTCCTTCCCTTTCATCACTGTTAAGCTCTCCCATCCCTAAATCATCATTATCCAATATAAATTGTTTTTCAAATAACCATTCATTCTCACCAAAAATGACTTTCTTGGTACACAGTCCTTGCCATTTAACTATAGACAATAATTTTCCACTTTATTCAATTTACCATTTAACTAAAACTTTTTTTATCATTATATGAATTGGCATTTGAATTTCTAATAAGTGTGATCAAGGTAGCAAATTAATGATGACGAATTTTAGGTTACAATGGTAGTTTACGCAGCTACAGTAGTATTACATAAAGTTATTGTTACTCTGAACTCAGTTACGATGCCGATCTATATATGAAACTATTCCTCTTTATTCTATTGAGTTACAATATGACCAATAAGATTTGTATTATCATGTGAATGGACATAAGGATTTCTAATAAGCTTTTTCAAGCAAGTTAATTAATGATGATAGATTTTGGGTTACAATAGGACTACATGGCGCTACAAGTAAAATCTAAAGACAAAAATTTTCATCTTTATTCAATTGAGTTACAATTTGACTGAAACTTTTTATATTTTCTTGTGAATTGCCATATGAATTCTTAATAAGCTTAGTCAAGGTGGCTAATTAATGATGACAAGTTTTAGGTTACAACGATAGTTTATCCAGCTTAGTTACGGTGCAAACCTATTTACAAGAAGTTATTGTCTAGCTATCAAAATCAACAATCAGCTGCATAAGAGATGTATATTCAATATTAATACTAAAACTGGCCTCTAGTAAAAATGGAAGGAAGATATTGAGTAGTAACAAATTGAGTCTTATAATGTGTTCTAATCATAGTCATCTTATTATTTTGGTACTATACCATGCACTATATGGAAATCAACCATCAAACCTAAACCTACAACCTTAAGAACATTGCCACTAGCAAGCATTGCTCTCTGAGCTAAAGGTTGCACCTGCCCAAGGCCGACTCAACTATCACTGAAAGGTTGTCGTTATTTTCAAAAAACCAATCCTATGGAAGATCTGTGATTTATTCTCCTTATTAAAAAAGGATCATACGTCTCAAAAGAGGAAAGGCACTCAGGCCATGATCGGCTGTGCCAAGCATAAACCTGTACCAGGCAGTATAACCAATGCCCCAGAGACAAGTACTAAGAAATACCCATACATATCGCCATCCAAACCGGCATTAAAGGTGACTACTTCTACCAATTTTTTGGTTATTCTTTCATTGACCAAAAAACACAAACCAGACCCAGAATTTCTAAAAGATAATATCTCAATTTCTAAAAGTGGTTTCAGATAATATACTAGTGAATTAGTTATTAACGTTGACTTTTCAAAATATTCCGGTAGCTTCAAGTCTTAGAGTAAGAACTCTTCCCGACTAGGAAGAAAGCAAAAACCTAACAACATATGAAAATCCTTCAGTAGGGGGATAATGATGAATCCTTTAAAGAATTACAATACTGAGCACTTTCCTTATAACCGAGATGAATGATGAATATCCCTAGCCCCTTTTATGGTGAAGTGAGAGCTGCTTGAAGCCAATGAAGTCACTAGTCTTACTAAAGAAGGAACTCTGAGTGAAAGCTGCAACTAGTTCTCATTTAGCAGAATAAAAGAAACCCAACCAGTCTTTGCTGTTGTCAGGTTTAAGGAAAGACTGCAGCGATTGGTGATGAAAAGGCAAAAGGCTCAGCCCTGGCTTCATCATATTTTGGATTATTAATTTATCATTTAATATTATAATATTATCATTAAAAGTGAGATTAAATATTTATATTAGCAATAAATTTTTATTTAATGACAACATTTAATATAATTAGCAATCATACACATAATGATATAAGCATTCGATAACTAATATTTTCATAATGATAAATTATGAAAATATTATACGTGTATGATTGTAGCATAATATGTTTTATCATTTAATATCATAATTTATCATTATGTAAGGTAGGTTATTCTTTTAGTTACAAAATTATAATGTTATTAGATTTTTAATAATAATAATGCAATAAATATTTTCATAATTAGAGTTTGATTTTGTCATACAATAATATATTTTGCCACAAATAGTAGAAAACAACATTACAAAATTATAACTCCACTAAATTTTTTATTTAAGAAGATGAAATTATTATTATAATTAAATTTCATGATATTTAATGACTCTATTTAATTAAAAAATTTATTATATTAAATTTCATATTGTTATCGAATGCTTTATAGACATGTCAACTTTTATCGTTGCAAATAAATTGAGTTTGACAATCGTAATATAATCATATATATATTTGATGTAGTTTGTCATTTTAAAACTAATATTTTACTTAAAAGTGACAAAGATAACATTATACTTTTATAAAAATTAAATGAATAATGAAAGCATAACATAATAATGACGTCTGATATAAAAACATGAAAGTCTATCAACATTATCTATTAGAAAACCTAAAAAATGTAACAAGTGCTGCTAAAACATTCAGGATATATTTGACTCTAAACAAGGACCCAACTCAAAGCATCATTATCATACTGTGCCATAAGGATCACAAGCCAATCATGAAGCAACATCCTGCTCTCCCTAACCCCTTGCTCTAGAGAGGCTAATATAACCTGCAAAGCAAGAACAAAGATATAATCAAAATGTGTGATTAATAATTTCAAACAACTAATGCATGTTCACACGTGCCTTAATTAAAATTATGGTAATAAACAAACTATACAGTTCTTTTAAGAAGCAAGCCATACCGAATAAGAATCACAACCAAATTTTAGCATGATGTGAAAGATTTTCTTTCCAAGATTGAAAAGTCTCTTCATGGTTTTTTACTTGGTTATGAGAAATCAAATCAACTCTTTTTTTGGAAATCATCCTTGTAAAGGCCAAGCTAATATACATCCATGTAAATCAACTCTCCTAATCACAACAATAATGTCAGCAGAATCAAGAACATATAGCACTTCAACAACAAAAACAACATAACTGAATATTGAATAGAATTTTGGAAGTATTATATAAGAGTATTTACCTTTTCATAGGCCAAGTACTGGTAGAACAACTTAATTTTACAACTCCAAGATCAATATTGTCATAAATTTCATGAATATTTCAAGCAACCCCAAATTGCAAAGTTCGGATCCTTAAGGGAAAACTTACCTCTGCCTAAACATACATATATAGATTGCCCCAAAAACAATGAAGTGCAATCAAATAGTGGTGAGTAATTGTCTGGTGCATGATATGTGTACAACACTCGAGAAGTAAGCCCCATTTTCATGTGTTTCTAAGAAGTGTTGCTTATGACTAAAATTGAACTATAGTTGTGTGTTTTGAGTAACATTTAACTAAATAAGGATATAGCTTCTTGGCCATCAAGACTTATAAATACCTGGAAATCCATCTGTGCTTGCAAAATCAAAGTCATAAGCATATGTAGCTTAAGAATCATAACAAATAATTTGCTGAATATAGATGCCAATGGAGCACTAATTGCTATGACATAATTAACTAGATACTGTTCAATTGCCCAGGCCCATAATCAAGAGGACCAAACACAATGGTTATATAGATTTCCACCTGTCCAAAAATAAAAAATCAAAACAAAACCATTTAAGATAATTTAGATAATTTTTTTGGCATGCCAAATTAAGAGCATTTAAATGGTTATTAAATAATATAACCTGCTAATTAATTTATCATAACACAACTTCAACCTAAATAACATGTGCAGGTCATGCCAGTGAGGAACGAGGATCCTATTTATTAAACCTTCCCTAGCAGAAAAATAAAGAATGTTTTTCTGTTATGTAATGCATTCTTTTCAATTATTCAAAAAAAGTACTATAATAATTGCAGATAATCAACTTTTAAGATCAATTAAACAACTAATAATTTAATTTACTATGGCGAGCCCTCTAGACCACCACCGTTGCCACCCACCTCCCACCGTTATTTCCCCTCTTCCAACAGAAAACCTCTATCCACCGGGACTGAATGGAGAAAAAATTTCATTTCTGTTGTCGTGGATCGTCTCCCAATCGACTATACTGTTAAAGCCTTGTACCACCTGTTTAGGAACAATGGTCGCATCTTCGACACTTTCATTCCAAGGAAACTGAGAGAGAACATCAACTACAGATATGGCTTCGTTAGATTCGAAACAGTCCAGGAGGCGCAAAAGGCTATATCCGCATTGAACGGCTATGTTATCAATAAAAAAAGGATTGTGGTTAAGTTTGCAGATATGGTTAATGTACCTAAACCAACAATTCATGGTGTTCTAAAGCACCTTAAGAGTTCAACTCCCAAGCACACTCTCATTCCTGAAAAAATAATCAATACCAAATCCCCAGATTTCATATTCTTCCCAAAGGAGAATGATTTGATATGGTTACAGTCGTGTTTGGTCGGTGAAACATGCGAGGTGGAACGCACTGATAGTCTCATGGATTTCTTTCTTTCCTATGGTGTTGCCCCGATTAAATAACGGCATTGGGTGGAAAACTTGTTCTTATCATGCTCAAGGATGAGGAATCATCAAAAAATCTCATCCTTAAGGGTTCAGATTGGTTACACAACCGGTTCAATCTGGTTAAACAATGGGAGCCCCGAGATGTTGCTTGTGAAAGGTTAACGTGGATTAGATGCGAGTATATTCCACTACACTCATGGAACAAGGACTTTTTCTCTCTAATCTCTTGCAAATGGGGAACTTTCTTATCGGTGGATAATGATACTTATAGAAAAGACAGACTGGACTGTGAAAGAATTCTCATTTCCACTCCTAAGAGGGAATTTATCTCAGGTACTTTGGATATCAAAGTTCTTGAAGAAACTTTCACTGTTAAAATCACAGAAGAATTTGGGCGCATCTCAAACGCTTTTGGTTTGTCATCATATCTGCCGGTGACCGTTAGGGACGATAATGGCCCCTCTAGGATCTATTCAAACGCCATGGTTCAGAGGTCAGATCAACAAGCCCCTAACTCTTCTCACTTTATTAGTATTCGATTCCCTAGAGTCGTGGGAGACAGTCACTCTGATACAAACACACGCCAGCCGACCTATGCACAAATCACAAGAATTACTCCCGCAAAACTGTCAGACGATCATATTTCTAGCAAAAATAAAATTGTGCAGAGCTCTAATAGTCTTGCCCCATCTGTCTCCCTGGTGAATAATTGCCTGGTCCAACCTTCTCCTTTGCCAGTTCAAAATAAACCTTCTCCTGTGGTTTCCACCTCTTTTCAGCCAACCTTGCAGGTGAAATCGTGTGGACCCTGCTCTCCTTTCTCTAATGCTCCATCTGTAAAGCCCACTAAAACCAAATCCCTACCGCTAGCACTGTCCCGCTTCATTAATGAGCCCACTCAATCCAATCGCCAAGCCCAAAGATTTACTACTGATCCATTTGTTCCTGAGACTCAATCCAGCATTGAGTCTTATAGCTCTGAAGAGGACGACAGAGTTATTAAAGTACGGGTCAAAGATCTCCGCCACAAAAAGGTTTCGACGTATAAAAGGAAAACAATTAAGCACTCGAGAAATCATCGTCGAACTAGAAGGATGACTGGTTGTGATAATCAATTCCTGTTCTACTTGAAAACTCAATTTCTGATGGTGGCATCAGGAATATGAATAAAGTCATCATTGGGAACCCTTCTACCCCTTGTGAACCAATTAGGGATACTGCTACTGTCGAAGCAGGTTCTCTTAATGGTATTGAAATTGAAGCTAAGGAGACTGTGTTGTAAAAATTATGGAATCTAACTTTATTTTGTGACAAATTCAATTAGAAACTCAAACTTCTAATATTAATTTAAAATATTAAACCACTCTTACAATAAATAACAATTTCACAAAACATATATTTATTTCTCACCACTTATTCTTTTTATTCTCTTTTTCTTTTTCTTCTCAAAATCTACTTCTTTCCAAATGACTAATGGTCATTTATATAGCAAACATTAGCCTAATATTTTTGACAAATTTCTAATTCTAGTTTTAATTTGGTTGGTATCTATTTTTTTTTATTTTGGCTGGTGCAAATTCTTCATACTAAATTAAGCATTGAGTTTATTATTTTTTTCTCAACAAATTTCCCCCTTAAACTCAATTCTCTTCCATCCTTCATCCCAATCGCCACTTTACATTTTTCAAGTAGAACAGCCGATAATAGTTTTGTGAATATGTCAGCCACTTGATCATGACTCACAATGTGACTCATTCTTACTCGTCCTTTCTTCACTTGTTCTCAAATGTAGTGAAATCTGACATCAATTTGCTTGCTTCTTTCGTGATGAACAGGATTCTTTGCTAGCTCAATTGCTGACTTATTATCAACTCGAATCTCTGTTGCTTCCTGTTGCTGAAGATTCAGCTCATACAGCAGATTTCTAAGCCAAATTGCATGACACAAGCACCATGACGCTGCCACATATTCTGCTTCACATGTTGATAGTGTCACAATTGGTTGTTTCTTTGATTGCCATATGAACGTTGTGTCTCCCATGAAAAATACATATCCCGATGTACTCTTTCAATCATCTATGTCTCCACACCAATCACTATCCGAATATCCCACCAATTTATATTCTCATGTCTTTGAGTAAAATAAACTGAGTGATTGTGTTCCTTGAATATATTGGAGAATTCTCTTTAATGCTTTCCAGTGTGTGTGGACTGGTTCTTCCATGAATCGACTTACTACTCCAACACTATAGGATATATCTGGTCTTGTGGATGTAAGGTAACGAAGGCTTCCCACTAGACTTCCATATTTTGTCGCATCTACTCGATTTTCGCCGTCAAACTTCGAAAGCTTTGCACCTGGTTCCATCGGTGTTGAGACTGGATTGCAATCTGCCATGTTATTCTTTTTCAAGATATCTTTTGCGTATGCTTCTTGTGACACAAAGATTCCTGTCTTTCCTTGTTTAACTTCCAGACCAAGAAAATACTTCATCAAACCTAAATCTGTCATGTCAAAATCTTGCTTCATCTCCTCCTTAAAACTTTTAATCATCTCTTCATTATTCCCCATAAAGATGAGGTCATCAACATAAAGAGCAACAAACATCAATTTGTCTTTTTCTTTCTTCACATATAGTGCATGTTCATATGGACATTGGATGAACCCATTCTCCTTGAAATACACATTGATGCGAGTATTCCAAGCTCGAGGTGCTTGCTTTAACCTGTAAAGTGCCTTTTTTTAATTTCAGCACCTTTTGCTCCTTTCCGATTATTATGTAACCGAATGGTTGTTTAAGATAGACTTCCTCTTCTAGCATACCATTCAAAAATGCTGATTTGACATCCATCTGAAATATTGGCCACTCAAATTGTGCTGCTTGAGATATGAGAAGTCGAATTGTCTCCATTCTTGCAACTGGTGCGAAGACTTCATCATAGTCAATTCCTGCTTTTTGTATGTAGCCCTTTGCAACAAGTCGTGCCTTATATTGCTCAATATTTCCTTGAGCATTCATTTTCTTCTTGTATACCCATTTTACTCCAATGCGCTTGCTTCTGTTCGGTAAATCTGTGAGCTCCCATGTCTTATTTTGCTCAATTGATTTGATCTCTTCATTCATAGCTGCTCGCCATTTCTCATTCTTCACTGCTTCTTCAAAGCTTATACTTTCAGCATCTGCCAGAAGACATACAAGATGTACTTCTGTTGTAGAATCATATAGATCACGCAGACTTCGCATCCTTGGCTCAATTGGTTCCTCTTCATCATCAGTCGCTTGTGGACTCATTGCTTCTGGAGAAGATCTCCACATTTGAGAACTCGATAATGGAATGCTTAATGATTCTTCTGTCTCCACTGCTATTTCTGCAGATTTATTCCAATCCCAATTGCTTGCTTCATTCACCTGAACATCTCGACTAACTATTACCTTTTGATTTATTAGATCAAGTAATTTATAGCCTTTGGTTTTCTCATCATAACCAATGAACACAAATTTCTTGCTCTTATCTTCTAGCTTTGTGTGTTGTTAATCTGGCACATGTGCATAGACCACACTGCCAAAAATTTTAAAATGTGAAACTGTTGGCTTTTGGCCACTCCAAACTTCTTGTGGAGTTTTATCTTCCAACTTCGCATGCGGACATCTGTTCTGCACATAAATTGCACACTGCACGGCTTCTGCCTAGAATTCTTTTGGCATCTTCTTAGTTTTTAACATTGACCGAACCATGTCAAGAATAGTCCGATTCTTTCTCTCTGCCACACCGTTTTGTTGTGGAGTATACGGTGTAGTTAGGAGCCTTCTTATTCCATACTCTTCGCAATAGCTCACAAACTCTGTTGAATTGTATTCGCCACCTCTATCAGATCGTAATGCTTTAACAAACTTTCCAGTTGCCTTCTCTACCATAATCTTAAATCTTTTAAACACCTCGAATGCCTCTGATTTTTCTTTTAAGAAGTAAACCCAAGTCTTTCTAGAGAAATCATCGATAAAAGTAATAAAGTACTTTTTGCCACTGAATGACTCTGGAGTGATTGGCCCACAAATATCAGTGTGAATTACTTCAAGAAGAGCTTTTGCTCGATATTCTACCTTCTTCTGAAATGAGTTCCTTGCATGTTTTCCAAAAACACATTCCTCACAGAATTTCTCTGTATAGTCTATATTTGGTAGTCCATGTACCATCTCCTTCTTTGATAACTTTTGTAATCCACCATAATGTAAATGACCAAATCGCAAATGCCATAAAGAAGATTTGTCATTAACATTAATTTGTATGCATCTTTCCTTGACATACATGAGGTTAATTTTGTACTTTCGATTCTTTGCCATCTCGACTCGTGCAACTAGACGACCATTCTTGTCTTTTAGTTGAAGATCTCGATCTTTCATCAACACGGAGTATCCTTTCTCCATGAGTTGTCCCATGCTCAAAATATTTCTTTTGAGGTCAGGTACGTAATAGACATTCTGAATTAATCCTTTCATACCATTTTTTTGCTGATAGGATATTGTACCTAGACCTTTCACCTGGATTTTAGACTCATCTCCAAATGAAACGTGTCCATCAATGATTTTCATTTCTGTGAATAAATGCTTATGCCCACACATATGATTACTTGCAGTAGTATCGAGATATCATATTGTCTCATTATTGGTACTCTCATTATCATGGGCCATCATGAGAAGCCCATCATTGGATCCTTCTTTTGTGACTAAATTAGTGTTTTCTTCAACTTTCTTTTCAGCATAGCACTCTTTTGTATAGTGCCCAAACTTGCCACAGTTATAACAATTATCAGAATTACATTCTTTTGCATAGTGACCAGGCTTGCCACATTTGTAACAGTCAATGTTTGAGTGATTTATCCGACCACCTCTACCACGTCCTCGGCCTCGGCCTCTCCAATTTTGTTGGCTTGTCTGCCCATTTCCTCCATAAAAGTCATTTTGACCACGACCTCTACCACCACGAACATTTCCACGATCTCTTTTGCCGCGTCCTCTTCCTCAAGAGTTTTAAGAATAAAATGCTTTTTCATCTACAATTGTGCCTTTGATTGAAGAGCCTCTTCAAGAGTCTCCTCCCTCTTTTTCTTCTTATGTTGTTCATGTGCTTCAAGAGAACCAACGAGCTCATCAACTGTTAATGTGGTGAGATCCTTTGACTCTTCAATAGCGCACACAACATTTTCAAATTTATCTGTCAATGATTGTAGTATCTTCTCCACAACTCACGAATCATTTAATATCTCACCATTTCGCTTGAGTTGATTCACCACGGTTTGAACACGTGTGATATAAGCTGATATATCTTCTGACTCCTTCATCTTCATGCCTTCGAGCTCACCCCGAAGCGTTTGTAGGTGAACTTGCTTGACACGATCAGCTCCTTTGAACAATTTCTCTAAAGTATCCCACGCTTCTTTTGAAGTTGTCGAACTAGCAATCTTCTCAAAGCCAGACTCATCTACTGCTTGGAATAGCATATAGAGAGCAGTTTTGTCCTTTGTTCGTGTCTTTTTTAACGCCTTTAGTTGGTTTGCACTCATGCCTGCAGTATCTGTTGGCTCGATAAAGCCTGTCTCAACTATCTCCCATACATCCTGTGCGCCTAGTAGTGCTTGCATTTGTATGCTCCAATTATCATAATTTAACTTTATAAGATGTGGCAGGGGTATTTGCCCCAACGCGCTTCCTGAATATGCCATGGCTCTGATACCAATTTGTTATAAAAATTAATGAATCTAAATTTATTTTGTGACAAATTCAATTAGAAACTCAAACGTCTAATATTAATTTAAAATATTAAACCAATCTTACAATAAATAACAATTTCACAAAACATACATTTATTTCTCACCAATTACTCTTTTTATTCTCAAAATCTGCTTCTTTCCAAATGACTAATGGTCATTTATATAGCAAACATTAGCCTACTATTTTTGACAAATTTCTAATTCTAGTTTTAATTTGGTTGGTGTCCTTTTTTTTTTTAATTTTGGCTGGTGCAAATTCTTCATACTAAATTAAGCATTGAGTTTATTATTTTTTTTTTCTCAATAACTTGGAGAGTAGGGCATCGTCTGGGTGTCTTCAATATTGAGGAAAAAACCAAAATTACAAAAGACTTATTAAACATGATTGCTAAAGAGGATGCAAGACGGGATATGGAACCCATCCAATGAATCTGTTAATGTGGAATACAAGAGGTTAGGGGGCCCCAGCAAAAAAAATGGCTGTCAAAAGATGGTTAGCCAAAAAAACTGTAGAATTTCTAATTACGGTGGAAACCAAACTTACTTCAGCAAATCAAAACACGATTAGAAGTATTTGGAGAAATTTTGATATTAGATATCGTTCAATAGATGCAGAAAACTCAGCTGGTGGCATTTTGTATCTTGGAATAAAGCTTCCTTTGACTGTAAAAGAGTTACAAAAGGGTGTAGCTGGATTGCCGTCGAGGGATGTTGTCACATCCCAAAGGCTAGATAGTCGAGTAATAGGCAATGAGGACATGAATGAGTGGTCAAATAGAGGCTCGGGATAGTCAAATATGAAATTGGTGTACACAGTGGAGCTGACAGGACCTAAGTGAAAATTTCTCAAAAGTTAGGGGCAACTGTGTAAACTTAACAATTAAGTGTCAGAAGTTCTTAATAGTGCCCATATCCGACCCTGGAAGAATATTCTCGAGATTAATCGGGTCATAACCATGGATTTTAATTTTTCCCGAAAACGCACGGTTTAAAAGTTACAATCGATTAATCGCTGAAGGGCATTTTGGTCATTTCCACCAGAGTGGCAATTTTATAAATATAACCAATTTGAGGGGTCAAAATATGAATAAAAGGAAGCCTAATGGCTTGCCAAATAAATAGATAAAAGAAGAAGGCAAGTGGACCAATTAAAAGTGGACATTTTTGCTATAAGGTGTACCAATTCGAAGTCAACATCTATACCAACATATTTTCACCACTTATGGCTGCCATTTGGATCAAAATAAGCTAAGGAAAGAAAATAAAAGCCATCTCTTACATGGTGAAACTCGTCCAAACCATAAGAGAAGGAAGAAGGAGGTGATTTTTCCAAAGTTTAAGGCTTTTGGTTGAAGATTTTGGTGACAAACAAGATTATAAGGTAAGAGAAACCTATCTCTAGTTTTAATTTCATGGATTAATGCTTAATTAAGATATTGAAATTAGGGTTCATGTAGCTATATTTGGAGAAAATTCAAGAAATAATTATTTGAAAGATTTGATGAAAGAAATAATGGTGTTTAATGGTGAAAATAAGCTAGCAACCATTAGAAAAATCATAAGATAAGACTATGTCTATACCTAGGGTTCTTACCTTTGTATATGTGATGTTAAATTTCATAGGAAATCAAGGAGACAAGGAAGGAAAGGAAGTGATATAGAATAAGGACTAAGAAATAGTAAGGTTTGGTACTTTAACCATTGAACTCCTTTTGAAATTTTTCTGTTTTACAATTAGTAAAATGCTGTGACTTGTATGATTTTTAATTAAATATAGAAAAATTATCTTGAGTTGAATTTTTGATATGTTGTGTCTCAATGATAGAATGACTGAAAAATATGTTGAGTTGAATTTGGAATGGTTATGATTTTGGAAAAATTATTTTTATTAGACCTACTCCAGCAGGTACCTTGATTGAGACAGCCATCTTTCTGGATTTTTAATAAAATGTAGAAAAATAATATCCAATTGAATTTTGGATATGTTGTTGTTTAGTGAGTCTAGTATTTTAGAAAAATAATTTGGAACCACATTGATTGAATTTAATTTACGGAATTCACAAAATTCAGAACTGCTGCCAGGATGCAGGGCAACTAGAGCAGTCTGGTTGGGTGAACTAGTTGACCAAGATTTTGTGTCCAGTTTGATATAAAATTTTAAAGGAATGATTTTAAGATGCAAAACTAAATTCTGTAAAAAGTTTTGAGTTTTTAGCCAAGTGGATTATTTTATACAAATTTTCTAACACAAGGATCAAGTTGGGTCAAGAACCAGAGTTTATTGTTCATATGGTAATTTTTCATTATTAACTTGGTCAAAAACTTGGCGTGGGTATTTTATCATTTTATTTTTGATATTGAGTTTAAGTATGAATATAAAGAATAAATTAGATGGAAAAGAGGAGAAAATCAATCTGAATTTCATAACCGTGATAAAAGTCATGTGATGGAATACATGTTCATTATCATGTGAATATATAGATAAGGTGTATACGTGGGGAATACGTGTATATATGGTATATATATATGCGTGTATATGGTATATATGTGAATACATATGATACATATGTGAGTATATGTGGTATTTGTGTAAGTATATATTGTATATACATGGAGAATATGTGGTATATATATACGAAGTGAATGAATATATATGAAATATTATATATGCTCTACTCGGTAAATGGGTAAAATCGGTCTGGAATGGGGGTTTGGCATGCCATCCTACCGGTAGTACTATCTTAACGGCTTCGGTCTGGATATTACTGACGCGCGCACGGTTATATCGTGTGAGGTCAAGATCATGGCAACTAGTCGTGTGAGACCAAGACCACGCAGTTATGTTGTATATTTCATATCGTGTGAGACCAAGACCATGGCAATCAGTCGTGTGAGGTCAAGACCACGCGTAACTCTATACGAGGCCTCATTTCGAGATCGGTGTATTCATAATTATCTAGTGGAGCAGATTAACTCGTAATTATAAGGAAGTTATATTACATGTTGTTTACATACAGAATGTGAATCTTAACTTAATTAGAAAATATAAATAAGATGATTGTATGAAAATAGTTTAATTATGCAGTATTCTACTTTTATATGTGTTTCAACAACCTTCCTTGCACCATTTATATTCGGCAATGGTTAAAGTACCCACTGGGTAATAAGTTGCTCAGCGAGTTATATGTCTAACTCGCAGGTAGTGGATAGAAGATCAGTATTTCTGCAGCGGCCCGCACCAGCTCGACGGCGAATAGGGTAGGACTTTTGACATATAATAGCAGTATGGCATGTACATTATATCTATTGTAAATGTTTGTTAAACATATTAAGTATTATGGTGTATGTAACAAGAGAATAAACAATAGTATGGTAATAAAACTTAGCAAATGATATGTGATCTTGAGAAACGATATAGAAGTGTAAAATTTTCTTGCAGGGTGTAGTTGAGGATATAAGGGAGATTATTATTGGGAGTGTTCTTGAGTTGAATTGTGAACAAAAGTGTTTTTTTAAAAAAAAATTTCATAAGAATTCTTAATTAAGACATTGTAACCAGAGCTCGCATCCCGATGTGACATCCCTCCCCGGCTTATTCGTAGGTCGGGAAGGGGTATTACAATTTGTGGTATCAGAGCATTGGTTTAGCCGTTCCTGGGTGGTTAGACATAGGAAAGTGTATGATAACTAGAATATCGAGAGATAGTAAACGAAGTGAGTTAGAAAGACTTTAGATAGGAAGAAGAAAATATAGGAGGATATACGTTTTATGTTGGGAGTGGCCATTACCAACGTAAAATGGGATACCCTGTAGTAGTTATGGTATTTGTGAAACAGTTATTTATGAAATTATGTTTGTGAAATAAGAAAGAGTCGAGAATAATTAAGCATGAGTTATTGGGTCTAATGTACATGCCATATAGGAAAAAGGTTATATGTCGAGCTGTGCAGACTGCTGATTACTTTTATATTGTAGGATGTCTCTAGACTCGCAACAAGCTATGGAACAGGAGACAGAATCCCAAGTCTCCGCACCAATAGGTGTTGAGGAAGCCCATGGACCAGGACTAGGGCCAGCAATGTATTTACATGTATGAGCAAGCAAGTTTCGGGGCGAAACTTAAATTAAGGAGGGTAGAACTGTCACATCCCAAAGGCTAGATAGTCGAGTAATAGGCAAGGAGGACATGAACGAGTGGTCAAATAGAGGCTCGGGATAGTCAAATATGAAATTGGTGTACACAGTGAAGCAGACGGGACCTAAGTGGAAATTTCTCAAAAGTTAGGGGCAACTGTGTAAACTTAAAAATTAAGTGTCGGAAGTTCTTAATAGTGCCCATATCCGACCCCGAAAGAATATTTTCGAGATTAATCGGGTCATAACTGTGGGTTTCAATTTTTTTCGAAAACGCACGGTTTAAAAATTACAATCGATTAATCGCTGAAGGGCATTTTGGTCATTTCCACCGGAGTGGCAATTTTGTAAATAGAACCAATTTGAGGGGGTCAAAATATGAATAAAAGGAAGCCTAATGGCTTGCCAAATAAATAGATAAAAGAAGAAGGTAAGTGGACCAATTAAAAGTGGCCATTTTTGCTATAAGGTGTACCGATTGGAAGTCAACATCTATACCAACATATTTTCACCACTTATGGCTGCCATTTGGATCAAAATAAGCTAAGGAAAGAAAATAAAAGCCCTCTCTTACATGGTGAACTCGTCCAAACCATAAGAGAAGGAAGAAGGAGGTGATTTTTCCAAAGTTTAAGGCTTTTGGTTGAAGATTTTGGTGACAAACAAGATTATAAGGTAAGAGAAACCTATCTTTAGTTTTAATTTCATGGATTAATGGTTAATTTAAGAGATTGAAATTAGGGTTCATGTAGCTAGATTTGGAGAAAATTCAATAAATAATTATTTGAAAGATTTGATGAAAGAAATAATGGTGTTTAATGGTGAAAATAAGCTAGCTACCATTAGAAAAATCATAAGATAAGACTATGTCTATACCTAGGGTTCGTACCTTTGTATATGTGATGTTAAATTTCATAGGAAATCAAGGAGACAAGGAAGGAAAGGAAGTGATATAGAATAAGGACTAAGAAATTGTAAGGTTTGGTACTTTAACCATTGAACTCCTTTTGAAATTTTTCTGTTTTACAATTAGTAAAATGCTGTGACTTGTATGATTTTTAATTAAATATAGAAAAATTATCTTGAGTTGAAGTTTTGATATGTTATGTCTCAATGAGTCTAGAATGACTGAAAAATATGTTTAGTTGAATTTGGAATGGTTATGATTTTGGAAAAATTATTTTTATTAGACCTGCTTCAGCAGGTACCTTGATTGAGACAGCCATTTTTTGGATTTTTAATAAAATATAGAAAAATAATATCCAATTGAATTTTGGATATGTTATTGTTTAGGGAGTCTAGTATTTGAGAAAAATAATTTGGAACCACATTGATTGAATTTAATTTACGGAATTCACAAAATTCAGAACTACTGCTAGAATGCAGGGCAACTAGAGCAGTCTGGTTAAGTGAACTAGTTGACTAAGATTTTGTGTCCAGTTTGATATAAAATTTTACAGGAATGATTTTAAGATGCAAAACTAAATTCTGTAAAAAGTTTTGAGTTTTTAGCCAAGTGTATTATTTTATACAAATTTTCTAACACAAGAATCAAGTTGGGTCAAGAACCAGAGTTTATTGTTCATATGGTAATTTTTCATTATTAACTTGGTCAAAAACTTGGTGTAGGTGTTTTATCATTTTATTTTTGGTATTGAGTTGAAGTATGAATATGAAGAATAAATTAGATGGAAAAGAGGAGAAAATCAATCTGAATTTCATAACCGTGATAAAAGTCATGTGATGGAATACATGTTCGTTATCATGTGAATATATAGATAAGGTGTATACGTGGGGAATACGTGTATATATGGTATATATATATATATATGCATGTATATGGTATATATGTGAATACATATGATACATATGTGAGTATATGTGGTATTTGTGTAAGTATATATTGTATATACATGGAGAATATGTGGTATATATATACGAAGTGAATGAATATATATATGAAATGTTATATATACTCTACTCGGTAAATGGGTAAAACCGGTCTGGAATGGGGGTTTGGCATGCCATCCTACCTGCAGTACTGTCTTAACGGCTTCGGTCTGGATATTACTTACGTGCGCACGGTTATATCGTGTGAGGTCAAGATCATGGCAACTAATCGTGTGAGACCAAGACCACGCAGATATGTTGTATATTTCATATCGTGTGAGACCAAGACCATGGCAATTAGTCGTGTGAGGTCAAGACCACGCGTAACTCTATACGAGGCCTCATTTCGAGATCGGTGTATTCATAATTACCTAGTGGAGCAGATTAACTCGTAATTATAAGGAAGTTATATTACATGTTGTTTACATATAGAATGTGAATCTTAACTTAATTAGAAAATATAAATATGATGATTGTATGAAAATAGTTTAATTATGCAGTATTCTACTTTTATATGTGTTTCAACAACATTCCTTGCACCATTTATATTCAGCAATGGTTAAAGTACCCACTGGGCAATAAGTTGCTCAGCGAGTTATATGTCTAACTCGCAGGTAGTGGATAGAAGATCAATATTTCTACAGCGGCCCGCACCAAGTCGACGGCGAATAGGGTAGGACTTTTGACATATAATAGTAGTATGGCATGTACGTTATATCTATTGTAAAGGTTTGTTAAACATATTAAGTATTATGGTGTATGTAACAAGAGAATAAACAATAGTATGGTAATAAAACTTAGCAAATGATATGTGATCTTGAGAAACGATATAGAAGTGTAAAATTTTCTTGCAGGGTATAGTTGAGGATATAAGGGAGATTATTATTGGGAGTGTTCTTGAGTTGAATTGTGAACAAAAGTGTTTTTAAAAAAAAAAATTCATAAGAATTCTTAATTAAGACATTGTAACTAGACTCGCATCCCGATGTGACATTCCTCCCTGGCTTATTCGTAGGTCGGGAAGGGGTGTTACAGATGTTGGTTGAGTCAATCGTTTAGTTGCACTATAATTTCAGTATACGACCCTTCTATTGAGGAGGGCAGAAACATTGTATGGAATGAAATTGCTGCTCTTAAGAGTTCTCTTCTCTCTCCATGGTTGTTAACTGTTGATTTCAATGAAGTGTTATGCAAGGAAGAAAGAAGTTTCGGTATTTTCTCAGAACAGGGAGCGGTAAACCTGAGGAAATTGTTTGATGACTGTGAGCTTATAGTGTTGGTTTATCCAACCCATAAAATTAATGGGTTTGGTAAGTTTATAATTTAAATTAAAATTAATGGGTTTGGTAAGTTTACAATTTTGACTAGATTAAAATTAAATAGGTTTGATGAGTTTACAATTTTGACTAGGTTAAAAAGAAAAAGAAAAAAATATTTAACACATTTTTCTAGCTACCATTGTAATAGTCAAAATTAGGCATAAGTTAGGCACAAATTAATATGTTCACACATGTTTGAAGGTCTATAAATAGCCTTCATCTTATTCACTTCAATATACATAAGTGAAATACAAGAGAAAAGAAATTAGAGAGGAAAAAGATTTCAAGTAGTTTGTGAGACAAATATTAGAGAATTATTCTCTAGTTTCTTGGTGTGTTCATCCAAAGAGTGAAAAATTGCTAGAGAGGTATTTAGATATTTTCTCTATTATTTATGATCTTAAGTAGTCAAGTGAGGATTGCTTGAGAATTTGTTATACTTGATTTCTTTGAATTAGTGAATTTTATTTCTAAGTTTGCCTCGTGGTTTTTCCCTCTATACTGGAGGATTTTCCACGTTAAATCTTGTCTCTTCATCTTGTGGTTATTCTTTGCTTCTTCCTATTGTGCATTCATTTACACAATTAATTATTGACTAAGAACCCAACAAGTGGTATCAGAGACTTGGTTCTTTTAGTGTAGAATTAATTGTGTAAATTAGAATGGAGGAATTCACAGGTACCATAATTAAACTGTCGGCTTCAAATTATTTAATTTGAAAGTCGAAGATGAAGGACCTTCTCTATTGTAAGGACCTGTATCATCCTATAAAATTAGGATCTAATAAGCCAAGTGAAAAATCAGATGATGATTGGGAGAAGATGCACAAAAAAACTGTTTGTACTATTCGACAGTGGGTAGATAATAATATCTATCATCATATAAGCAAAGAAATTGACGTGCAAAAATTATGGAAAGATTTAGAAACCATGTATGAGAGAAAAAGTGCTCAGAATAAAGCTTTTTCCATTAGAAAGCTTGTGAATTTGAAGCTAAGAGATGGACAATCCATTGCAGAACACTTGAGTGAGTTTCAAGAACTAATAAGTCAGTTGAGCATCATGAAGATAGCCCTAGATGATGAATTGCAGGCATTATTGCTCTTGAGTTCCTTGCTAGATAGTTGGGAGACCTTGGTGGTATTTCTCAGTAACTTTGCTTCAAGCGGTGTTTTATCTTTATCATTTGTAAAGGATAGTCTTTACAATGAGGAGACTAGAATAAAGGATATGGGCATTGATACTTCACAAGCTCTTGTTACAACTACAGAGAGCAGAGATAGAAGTAAAAGCAAAGGTTCTAAAGGGCATTATAAATCCAGAGGCAAATCACAATCGAAAGTGAAATTCAGCTGTTATCACTGCGGCAAGGAGTGACATATGAAAAGAAACTGCAAAGTTTGGAAGAAGGAACAAAATGATGAGAAAAATCAAAAGAAGGCAGATGATCAAAATACCACTGCAACTGTTGTTGATGATAATGAAGAGATGGTTGTACTCTCCATTATTGAGGAGCATGATAAGGTTACTAGTTCTGACATGGAGTGGGTTGTTGATTCTGCAGCATCATACCATGCTACACCAAGGAGAGACATCTTTACTGTGTACAAAACAGGTAATTTTGGCAGAGTAAAGATGGGTAATACCAGCTATGCAGATATAGTAGGTATTGGTGATGTCTATGTTCAGACAAATATTGGTTACACATTGACTCTAAAGAATGTACGACATGTACCAGATTTACGTTTGAATTTAATTTCTACTCATGTTCTGGATCTAGATGGCTATTACAATAACTTTGGTGATAAAAAATGGAAACTCACCAAAGGCTCAATTGTGGTTGCTAAAGGTAGATTGTGTTATATACTCTGTAAGACTCAGGTGAAGATGATAAAAGGTGCGCTGAATACAGTTAAAGATGATGATTCACCAGACTTGTGGCATAAGAGGCTGACCCATATGAGTGAAAAAGGGTTGCAAATTTTGGCAAAGAAGTCTCTCATTCCCTTTGCCAAAGGTATGAGTCTAAACCTTTGTGATGATTGTTTGTATGGCAAACAACATAGAGTCTCCTTTAGTAGTTCATCTAAAAGGAAAAATAATGTACTTGAATTAGTTTACTCTGATGTATATGGTCCCACTGATGTGAAAACTTTAGGAGGCAGTAGATATTTTATTACTTTTATTGATGATGCTTCACGAAAGGTTTGGGTGTTTGTTCTGAAATCAAAAGATCAGGTTCTTTAGCGTTTTAAGCATTTCCATGCAATGGTGGAAAGAGAAAAGGGAACATCCTTAAGGTGTCTTCGCAGTGACAATGGAGGTGAATACACTTTAAAGGAGTTTGCAAATTACTACTTAGAGCATGAAATCAAATATGAGAAGACAGTTCCTGGCACTCCACAGCATAATGGTGTAGCTAAAAGAGAAAAGGGAACATCCTTAAGGTGTCTTCACAGTGACAATGGAGGTGAGTACACTTTAAAGGAGTTTGCAAATTACTACTTAGAGCATGAAATGAGAAGACAGTTCCTGACACTCCACAGCATAATGGTGTAGCTGAAAGGACAAACAGAACTATCTTGGAGAAAGTCAGATCCATGTTGAAAATGGCTAAACTTCCTAAGCCATTTTGGGGTGAAGCACTCTATACCGCCTGCTACTTGATAAATCGTTCTCCATCAGCTCCTTTGAATTTTGATGTACCTGAGAGAGTATAGTCTGGAAAAGATGTTACTTACTCTCACTTGAAGGTATTTGGATGCAAAGCTTTTGTCCATGTACCTAAGGAGCAGAGACAAAACTTGATGATAGAGTTGTTCCATGCATGTTTTTGGGTTATAGAGATGCAGAGTTTGGATACAAGTTATGGGATCCAGTGAAGAAGAAAGTCATCATATCCATAGATGTAATCTTCCATGAACACAAGACCTTGTTGGACTTTGAGCTATCAGAAAAAATTACAAGTAGTGATGATATTCCTCTTCCTAGATTAATTTCTCTTTCAATAAAAAATGCTACAGATGAAGGAGAGTTGCTTGAAGAACATGAGATTAATGACATGCCAGTACCAGTTGATGCTGATGATGAAGCTGAGCAGGGAGAGCAACCTCTTCCTCCTTAGACTGTAGAAGAACCTCAAGTCAGAAGGTCAACCAGAGCACATCATCCATCTACCAAATATCCCAGTTCTGAGTATGTAACGGTTACTGAAGAGGGGGAGCTAGAAAACTTCCAGGAAGTTTAAAATCATAAAGAGAAGACTCAATGGATGAAAGCAATGCAGGAATAGATGAGTTCTTTAAAAAAGAACAATACTTATGAGCTTGTTGAACTTTCAGAAGGTAAAAAAGTCTTAAAGAACAAATGGGTGTACAAGCTTAAGATGGATGGAGAGAAGCTAGTAAAATACAAAGCTCATTTGGTAGTAAAGGGTTTCAATCAAAAGAAAGTGGTTGATTTTGATGAAATTTTTTCTCCTGTTGTGAAGATGAGCTCTATTTGAGTGATCCTTGGTTTGACTGCTAGCTTGGATCTTGAGCTTGAGCAGTTAGATGTGAAAACTGCATTCCTTCATGGTGATTTGGAGGAAGAAATTTACATGAAGCAACCTGACGGATTTGAAATAAAAGGGAAAGAACACATGGTTTGCAAATTGAAGAAGAGTCTGTATGGGTTAAAACAGGCTCCGAGACAGTGGTATAAGAAATTTAACTCTTTCATGATGAGTCGTAGCTATACTAGAACAGAAGCAGATCATTGTGTATACTTCAAAATATTTTCAATTGGTAAATTTATCATTCTTTTGCTCTATGTGGATGATATATTGATAATAGGGCAAGATGCTACTATAATTAGTGGTTTGAAAAAAGAGTTGTTTTGCTCCTTTGATATGAAGGATTTGGGACCAACACGACGAATATTAGGCATGCAGATTACTCGTGACAGAAAAGCTAAGAAGTTGTGGCTGTCACAAGAGAAGTATGTTGACCAGTATGAAGAATACTAAGCCAGTTAGCACACCTTTTGCTAATCACTTTGTACTTAGTAAGAAATCTTGTCCTTCTATAGAAAAAGAAAAGGAAGAAATGATGGTTATTCCTTACTCTTCTGCAGTTGGGAGTTTAATGTACGCAATGGTTAGTACTCGACCAGATATGCTCACGCTGTTGGTTTAGTCAGCGGGTTTCTTTTGAATCCTGGTAAAGATCACTAAGAGGCGGTCAAATGGATTCTTAGATATTTGAGAGGTACTTCTAAGAAGTGCTTATGCTTTGGAGACTCAAAACCAATTCTAGAAGGATATACAGATGCGGATATGGCAGGTGACCTTGATGGCAAGAAGTTGACTTCAGGGTATGTATTTACTTTTACAGGGGAAGCTGTATCATGGCAGTCCAAATTGCAAAAGTGTATTGCTCTATTCACAACTGAGGCAGAGTATATAGCAATGACTGAAGCAAGTAAAGAGATGCTTTGGTTGAAAAGGTTTCTAGAAGAGTTGGAGTTGAAGCAGGGTGAGTATGTGATGAATTGTGACAGTCAAAGTGCTCTAGATTTGAGCAAGAATGCCACATACTATGGTCGGACTAAGCATATTGATGTGAGATACCATTGGATTCGTGAAGTGGTGAATAATCAAGAGATGTTATTAAAGAATATTCATATTGACAAAAATCCAGCTGACATGTTGACCAAATTGGTGACCCGTGATAAGCATCAGTTTTGCACCAAGATGGTGGGACTGAATGATAATTGAGAAATAGATGTGTGAACATCTCCCCATGGGTTGGAGGGGGAGATTATTGGTTTATCCAACCCATGAAATTAATGGATTTGGTAAGTTTATAATTTTGACTAAATTAAAAGTAATGAGTTTGGTAAGTTTACAATTTTGACTAGATTAAAATTAAATGGGTTTGGTGAGTTTACAATTTTGACTAGGTTAAAAAGAAAAGAAAAAAAAATATTTAACACATTTTTCTAGCCACCATTGTAATAGTCAAAATTAGGCATAAGTTAGGCACAAATTAATATGTTCACACATATTTGAAGGCCTATAAATAGCTTTCATCTTATTCACTTCAATATACATACGTGAAATACAAGAGAGAAGAAATAAGAGATGAAAAAGATTTCAAGTAGTTTGTGAGACAAATATTAGAGAATTATTCTCTAGTTTCTTGGTGTGATCATCCAAAGAGTGAAAAAATTGCTAGAGATGTATTTAGATATTTTCTCTATTATTTGTGATCTTAAGTAGTCAAATGAGGATTTCTTGAGAATTTGTTGTACTTGATTTTGTTTGAATTAGTGAATTTTATTTTGGAGTTTGCCCCGTGGTTTTTTTCTCTACACTGGAGGGTTTTTCACGTTAAATCTTGTCTCTTCTTGTTGTGGTTATTCTTTGCTTCTTCCTATTGTGCATTCATTTACATAATTAATTATTGACTAAGAACCCAACATATAGACCTACCTCTTTCAGGACGCAAATTTACTTGGGAAATTCTTTGTGTAGCTGCAGAATTGATCGAGCGCTGGTGAATAATGAATGGATCATAAAATTTCTAGATTTAAGATTGAGCAGCCTAAATAAAGGCCTTTCCGACCATTGCCCTCTACTTATTGAATCACAGAAAATTAACTGGGGTCTTAAACCATTTAGATTCTTGAACTGCTGGCTGCTGTATCCTGATTTTTCAAATCTTGTGTCACATTGGTGGAATCAATCCATTGTAGAATTTGAAGGTCCAGAAGCTATATGTAGAAAATTATATGTTCTGAAAAGCAAATTAACTAGGTGGAGCAAATCCCAGTTTGGGAATATTGGAGATGAGATTGTGCATTTGGAAAATTGGTTGAATGAAGTCAACTTGAGACTAGAATCTGATCCATGCTTAGAAAATTTAAAGGGAAGAAAAAGATTGATATGGTCAAAACTATGGGCAAAATACAAGCACGAATCCTTCTGGAGACAACACTCAAGGATCACTTGGCTCAAAGAGGGAGATAAAAACACTCAATTTTTTCACATCTTAGTATCAATTAGAAAGAAAGAGAAACTACATCAGTTTCCTTCATATTAATGGTAAAGTAATCTCTAATGTAGCAGTAATAAAAGAGGAAATTTTTGCTCATTTCAAAAGCCTATTTTTCGAGAAAGTTGCATATAGGCCTTCTCCTTCTGGAATTCAGTTCAAAAAACTTAGTGAGAGTTTGACTGAAGCTCTGATCAAGCCATTTTCGATTGAAGAAGTCTGTAGGGCTATGAATAGTTGTGACAGCAATAAGGCCCCAGGCCCTGATGTTTACAACTTCCATTTCTACAAGAAATTCTGGCCATTGATCTCTGGTGATGTAATGAAGCTTCTCGACTCTTTTTACCATTATGGTACTCTTCCCAAAGAGGCATGCTCATCTTTTATCACCTTAATCCCTAAATGTGACGGTGCAAACTCATTGAAGCAGTTCAGACCTATTAGTCTCATTGATGTTGTTTACAAAATCCTTGCAAAAGTATTATTATTGAGATTAAGCTTGGTTATGAATGAGATTATCAGCGGAAGCCAATCAGCTTTTGTAAAAGGAAGATTTATATTGGATAGTGTTTTGGTAGAAAATGAAGTGATTGAATCATGTAAAAAGTCTAAATTTAGAGGTGTATTACTCAAGCTGGATTTCGAGAAGGCTTTTGACACCATCTCATGGGATTATATTCTAAGGGTATTACATTATATGTATTTCAGGGATAAATGGATTTCATGGATCAAAGGTTGTCTTATGCAAGCCTCCTCTGCGGTATTGATTAATGGCTCGCCCACAAATTTTTTCCCTCTTCAAAAGGGTATTCGATAAGGGGATCCATTATCTCCCTTTATTTTCTCTATTGCTGTAGAAGGGTTGAGCTCTTTGCTTGGCAAGCAGTAGAAACTGGCCTCATTAGCTGTATCCCAATTATAAATGGCAGTTCTCCAATCTCTTCCTTATAATTTGTAAATGACACCATTATCTTCTGCCCTGCGGACACTTCATGTTTGTTGAATTTGAAAAGGATTCTAAGGATCTTTGAATACTTATCAGGATTAAAAGTGAATTTTCAAAAAAGTTCGATGGTAGGTATGAATATTCCAAATGATTGGTGTGTTGAAGCTGCCACTCTGCTGAAATGCAAAATCTCATCTCTGCCAATTAAATATCTTGGTTTGCCTCTTGGTGCTAATCCAAGAATATTAAATACTTGGACACCTGTTCTCTCTAAAATTAGAGCAAGACTATCAAGTTGGAAAGCTAGATATCTTTCTTTTGCAGGGAGACTCACACTCATAAAGTCTATACTAAATAGTTTGCCTATGTATTATCTTTCCATTTTTAAGATTCCGTCCTCAGTTGCCAAAAAAATTTGCAAGCTACAGAGAAAATTCTTCTGGAGTGGCAACGAAAATAAAGCCAAGCTATATAGTATTAGCTGAGATGTTATTGAACGTGCAAAAACTCTTGGCGGTCTTGGCGTTGGTTCCATTCTTCATAAAAATAAAGCCCTTCTATTCAAATGACTCTGGAGACTGTTGGATGCAATGCCCTCACAATGGAAATCTGTGATTAGCCATAAGTATGGGTCCTGCACTTCACTCCTGGCCGACGTTAGCGGTAATTTATCTATTTTGTGGAATGACATCGTTTCCTCTTCCTTTAAGGAGAATCTTAGTAGCAATATAATCACAAATGGCTTCCTATTCTAGTTAGGAGATGGTAAGAGAATTCAGTTCTGGTTAGATCCTTGGGTGGGTAATTTCTCTCTTTGGAAAATACCCGAGGTACTTTTCTATTTCAACCAGCCAGGAGTGTACGGTTTCTCAAGCTGGATTTTGGGAGGATGATTGTTGGTCTTGGAATTTAAGTTGGAGGCATCCTTTGTTCAGCGGGGAAGAGGACTGGTTGCATGCTCTTTTAGAAGAAATTAGAAACTTCTGTCCTAATATCAGTGAATTGGATAAAGTTGTTTGGAACTATAATAAGGGAGGTAATTTCACAGTGAAATCCTTCTGTTCTGAATTAGAAAACTTAAAATTCAGTTCTCCAAACTTCAATTGGAAAGGAATCTGGTCCGGATTAGCCCCTCCAAAAGTTGAGATCTTTGCCTGGATGGCAGTGCACGGCAGAATTAATGTTCGGTCAAATTTGGTAAATCTAGGAATTATGGATCCCACAAATAATATTTGCCCCTTCTGCAAGAATTCACCAGAAGATATAGACATCTGCTAGTAAGTTGTGTGTTTTCTTGGAGCCTTTGGTGCAAAATTTTCAAATGGTGGAAAGTAGAATGGTGCAGTCCTTCTTCCATTAAACTTCTTTATGAGCAATGGAGTTATTTTGCATCTTCTAGATTTCAAAAGAAAGTATGGACTTCTATGTTTTGCTCAGCCATCTGGACATTATGGCTACTCAAAAATAATATTGTTTTCAACAACTCAATCTTGGATGAAAGGGAACTTTTTTGATTTAGCTATTATTGGTTTTTCCATGTGGGTCTCAGCAGGTGATCATACTTTTCCATATTCCATTAATGACTTCTTGATGTCCTCCAATTGCATAAAGAACTGGGAGACTCCAAGAGCTGCTAGACTTTTATTAATTGGACCCCTCTTATGGAGTCCTATCTGAAATGGAATGTAAACAGTTCTATGATAGGTATGTTAAGAAAATTACATCATTAAAAGAGTCAAAAATGGAGATGCCTAACTTAAGTATTTTTGGTCCAAAATGAAGGTGTCTAATTTAAGTAATTCTTAGTCCAAAATGGAGATGCCTAATTTAAGTGATGGTGGTAAAAAATGAAGGTGCCTAACTTAGGTAAAAGAAGTGTCTAACCTTTGATAAAATTTCACCAACCTAATTTTTGAAGCCTATATAAACTCTTAAGATCTCATTTGAAAATCATCTCAAAATTAGAGAGTTAACCGGAGTTTGAGAGAAAAGCTTAAGATTGAGTGTTAGCCATTAAAACACTATTGTAAGGTTTAGTGTGAACCATAAACACTTGTTGGATTTGACATTTAGTCTAGAAAAACTCTTGTTAGAGGTTTAAGTCTTAGCCTTAGAAAAACACTTGTAAGATTTAGTATGAGCCATAAACATTTGTTGGGTTTGAGAGTTAGTCTAGAAAAACTCTTGTAAGGGGTTTGAGTGTTAGCTTTAGAAAAACACTTGTAAAGTTCGGTGTGAGCTTATGAAAATACTAAGTTGGAGTAAACTTGCAAAACTTTAAGTATAGTAGAATACCCAATTGAGGTTTGGGAGTGAATGTAGGATTATTGAATCCAAACCTCTATAAATTTATTTTTGATATAATTGGGTATGGATTGTGAGTTGTGAGTATTGTAAACACTTTGTATACCTTCTCTCTTTAATAAAATAATCTCTAGGGGGTCCGGAGACGTAGACACAATTGGTTGAGCTCCGTTATCAAATTTGTGTGTATTATTTTCGCTGTTATTTTGCACTCACTAGGAAAATCTACGTAATTTTTTCAACAACTGGTATCAGAGTTGCTGGTTATGAATTCTGTCAATTTTCTATGATGTTACTATTTCTATAAATAGTAAATTTTGTAAATAGTAAAATTTTGTGTCTATCTGATGACGAAGGTATTCTAATACATGGTGGTTCACAAGAATTATCAGAAAAGATTTAGAGAAAGCCATTTTTTAGTGGGAGTGAAGACTACACTACAATCTTCCATGGCGATGATTTGAAGATTTCAAAGGGCTCAATGACAGTTGCTCAGGGCAAAAAGAGTGATACTCTTTATATGATAACAGGGGCACATTCTTCAATTGCAGTTGCAGTAGAAAATAAACATCCCAATTTGTGGTACCAGAGACTTGGCCACATGAGTGAGAAAAGAATGAAAATTATGCACTCAAATGAAAAACTTTCAAGTCTACAGTCAGTTGAGATAGATATCTGTGAAGATTGCATACTTGGAAATCTGAAGAGGGTCATCTTTCAAACAAGTGGCAGAACTCCAAAAAAGGAGAGGCTCAGAATCGACAATGGAGGTGAATATAATTCAAGAAGTTTTGCTATGAGCACGGGATCAGAATGGAGATAACCGCGCTAGATATGCCTCAACACAATGGTGTAACTGAGTGTATGAACCGAACGTTGATAGAAATAGGCAGAAGCATTCATATATAGTTAGGTTTACCGAAGCAGTTCTGGACAGAAGCAGTCAACACAACAGCTTACTTGATCAACCGAGGCCCATCGGTTCCATTAGAGCATAAAATACCAGAGCATGTATAAAGCGAAAAAGAGATGCTAACAAGTGGGAGCTTGCTATGATAGACGAGATGAAGTCTCTCACCTCTAATCAGATATGGAAACTAGCTGAGTTACTAATGAGGAAGAAAGCATTTCACAACAAATGAGTGTACTGGGTAAAAGAGGATTATGATGGTTCCAAGAGATACAAAGCCTGACTAATTGTCAAAGGATTCCAGCAGAAGGAAGGAATTGACTACATCGATATTTTTGCTCTTGTTGTGAAGCTCAATACTATCAGATTAGTGTTGAGTACTGTTGCCATTGGAGATCTTCATCTTGAACAATTAGATGTGAAGACTACATTTCTTCATGGAGATTTAGATGAAGAGATATATATGAACCAGCCAGAAGGTTTTTAGAAAAAAGGGAAGGAAAATATGGTGTATAGACTTAAGAAGAGCTTGTATGATCTGAAACAAGCTCCAAGACAGTGATACAAAAAGTTTGACGACTTTATGCATAAGGAAGAATTCCAGAGGTGCAACGCCAACCACTGTTACTACTTCAAGAAATATAGCTCCAGTTATATTATTTTACTACTTTATATCGATGACATATTAGTAGCAAGTTCAGATATAGAGGATATCAGAAGGTTGAAGCAGCAATTGTCAAAGGAATTTGACATGAAAAACTTAGGTCTAGCAAAGAAGATTCTTGGAATGCAAATCATAAGAGATAAGCAGAAAAGACTTTTGCAGTTATCTCAAATAGGGTACATCAACCGTGTTTTGCAAAGATTCAACATGGGTGACGCCAAGCCAGTTAGCACACTCTTGGCCAGTCACTTTCATCTATCTAAGGATCAATCCCCTCAGATGGAGAAAGTGAGAGAACTCATGGCTAAGATTCCTTACTTCTCAACTATTGGAGGCTTGATATACACAATGGTCTATACAAGACTAGACATTGGCTATGCAGTGGGAGTTGTGAGCAGGTTTATGTGAAATCTAGGAAAAGCTCATTGGGAAGCTGTAAAATGGATTTTGAGATATCTACGAGGCACTACAGAAAAGTGTTTGCAATTTGGTAAAGGAGAGTTAAAAGTACAAGGCTACATAGATGCAGACTTTGGAGGTGAAGTCGATCACCGAAAAAGTACTACCAGTTATATATTTATTGTTAGAATTACAACTGTTAGTTGGATGTCAAAGTTACAAAAGATTGTCACTCTATCCACTACAGAAGCTAATTATGTAGCAGTGACTGAAGTCAGTAAAGAGATGATAGGGCTTTAAGGTTTGTTAACTGAGCTGGGATTCAAACATGAGAAGAATGTCTTATACAGTGAAAGCCAGAGTGTGATACACTTGGCAAAGAATTTAGTATTTCATTCTCGAACCAAGCATATTGGACTTCGTTATCACTTCATCAGAAACTCTGTTGGAGGATGAAGTGTTAATACTGGAGAAGATCCAAGGAAGCAAGAATCCAACAGAGATGTTGACAAAGACGGTGGCTATTGAGAAACTGAAGTTCTATTGAACTTTAGTTGGTTTGTAAGAGTAACAAAACTGAAAAGACCTGCTGCACAGATAGAGGTGTGAAGACAAATTGAAATCAGTCTTCAAGTGGGAGATTGTTAAGAAAATTACACCATTTGAAGAGTAAAAAATGGAGGTGCCTAACTTAGGTATTTTTGGTCCAAAATGGAGGTGCCTAATTTAGGTAATTCTTAGTCCAAAATGGAGGTGTCTAACTTAGATAAAAGAGATGCCTAACCTTTGACAAAAACTCACCAACCCAATTTTTGAAGCTTATATAAATCCTTAAGATTTTATTTGAAAATCATCTCAAAATTAGAGAATTAAAGAGAGTTTGAGAGAAAAGCTTAAGATTGAGTGTTAGCCATTACAACACTATTGTAAGATTTTGTGTAAGCCATAAACACTTATTGAGTTTGAGAGTTATCCTAAGAAAACTCTTGTAAGGGGTTTGAGTGTTAGCCTCAGAAAAACACTTGTAAAGATTAGTGTGAGCCATAAACACTTATTGGGTTTGAGAGTTAGTATAGAAAAACTCTTGTAAGGAGTTTAAATGTTAGCCTTAGGAAAATACTTATAAAGTTCGGTGTGAACTTGTGAAAATACTAAGTTGGAAGTGAACTTGTAAAACTCTAAGTATAGTGGAATACCCAATTGAGGTTTGGAAGTGAATGTAGGATTATTGAATCCGAGCCACTATAAAATTATTTTTAGTATAATTGGGTGTGTGTTGTGAGTTGTGAGAGTTGTAAACACTTTGTATACCTTCTCTCTTCAATAAAATAATTTCTAGGGGGTCCGGAGATGTAGGCATAATTGGCCAAACTCCATTATCAAATTTGTGTATATTATTTCCGTTGTTATTTTGCCCTATCACTAATATGATTTATAGGAAAATCTGCATAATTTTTCCAACAAGGTAAACATGGTCCTGCTGGTATCGGTGGCATCTTAAGAGATACCTCTGGTCACTTCATAGGTATGTTCTCCTGTTTTATGGATATTTTAGATTCTAATCATGCTGAGTTACTTGTTATTGCCAAAGCTCTTTCTCTATCTGCTCAAAATGATCAGATAAACTCATCTAATCTAATTATAGAGTCGGATTCAAAAATTATTGTGGGGTGGGTCAATAGTGAAGGTTGTAATACTCCCCGGAGGTTATGGCATGTTATTTCTGATATAAAGAAGTCATTGTCTAGATTGAAGGAGATTACTTTCACTCATACTTACATGGAAGCAAATTTCACGGTTGACTCGTTGGCCAAATCTGGTGTTACTAGAGATACTGATTTTATTGCCTGGCTTTAGCTTGGGTTTTTTTTCTTTTCTAGATATTGTTTGCTGTGATTCGCAAATATTCTTGGAACATAGACTTCTGCAACTCCCATGGTTGTTTTGCCACCTGCTTTGCATGTTCTCTATGTCTGGTTTTCTATCTGATGCTTACGGAATTATATAACTGAATTCTTCATCTAGTGGAGATGGGTTTTGTTTGTATCTTCTGGCATTTTTTCTGGTTTTTAGCTGCTGCATCTCATTTAATTTGTGCATAAGATTTGGACTGGTGAACTGGACAGGCCCGTGTTTGCTGCAACCCTGGTTGAGAGCTTGACTAATGAACCAGTGTTGGTTTTTGAGATTATTTTGTTGCACTATATTCTGATACCTAGAGAGCTGGAGGTTAGAAAGTGATATACTGGATTTGACTTGGTTTCATTGCAATCTCATGTGTATTGGCCTTTGCCTAGTTTGTTGGGTAAAATTTCTATCGCCCAAATTCTGCATTGAGCTAGTGAAGTTTGGCTTCTAATGTTGCCACTCCTACATTGCTTTTGAGGTTTAAACCAAGTTGAGCTACTGGGGTTATGGTGTTTATTTATTAGGCTTCTTTCCTGTACCTTTATGACTTTCTTGTGGATGTTCTTCATCAAGAGATTTTTTTCACATATTTGTGAGTTGTTTAGGTTATGGATGTATTGGGTATATCTAATGGTATGGGTAGTTTGACTCACAAATATATTTTTCCCCTCTCCCATTAATAAAATATATTTCTATAAAAAAAAACTAATAATTTAATTAATTAATAAGTGCCGAATACAAATATAGTTTTGTAGCAAATAATACATACATACATTAATTGATTGATGCTACATATTATAAAAATATAAACTTTGTTATAAAATTATTTTTCAACAATAGATAAGTAAAGATCAAACTCGACCATATTAAAGCATATTTTAAACGCAATATTTCTTATTTCTCATAAAGGAAATTTTGCTGTAAACAACATTGTGTTTAAGTATTATAATAATAATAATAATGTGTAAACAAAGGTTCGAATCCTATATTTTGCATTTTTTTAAAATTTACTCAAGTGAATGAAATTACTCATATAGCCTGTTATCTTTTATTTTTCACTTTCCACTCTTCGCATAGCGGATATCGATTCTCAACTCTCAATTTCTCATACCCTGCTCTTGATTCAGATCAGCCAAAAAAACCCACTCATCCCCACACATAACCTTCGATTTTGATTTTCTGAAGCAAGCCATCAATTTTCCATCGATTTAAGGTTTGTTTTTCTTTGATTTTTTTTACGTTTTTCTTTGATTCAGCGGGAAACTAATTTGAGTTTGATTCGTATAATTCAAGTTTGGTATGATTATTTTTCAGAGAAGGTATTCATGGATAATGGAATTGAATGGTTGCATAATGATGCAAAGATATCATTTTTTCATTTGACGTTTATAGGTTTAAGTTTTTAACAATTAAATTGAAGCTCTTAATTTTTAAATCAAGGTTCCAAGTCTCTCTTTTATTGATAAAATTTACCATATCACTCGAAGTTTTGGTGGAAATCCAAATCTGTCTGCTATACTTTCATGTGAGAAGAAGAAAAACAATGTGGTTGTTTATCGAATATGTAAAATTTTTTATAAATTTTTTTTATAATTTTTTTATAAAAACAGTGTGGCTGTTTATATAAACCAATCGTATAATTGAATGGTTGAAAATGAAAATTTGATTGTTTATGACCAGATGATAGAATTATTTGATATTAATACAGCGAAAATGGAAATTTAATTTTGGTCATTGATATGGCTCTGCTTTTGTTCTGAAAGTGTATGTTCTTAGTTTACAGAAACTTAAAGCTTTACTTTGCTAGTTTCCTACATTTTGATGTTATCTTTTTCAATTTTCATTTTGTTTCAGAGTTATCTAATAATCTACTGCTAATAATGTGGATAATAAGTTGATAGAAGATAGATAAAATGTTAGACCATTTTTATTCTACTGAAGATACACGATTCGTATTAAGATTATTGGCTAAAAGACTCTCTCCTGCTAATGATATTAATGACTGACTTTTCTTCTCAAAGGGTGTTCAAATTAATAGATATTGTTAGAATTTTCATTACTCTAATAGAAAGAACATATACTGTCATTTTCTTCTCAACGGCTTGCAGCTCTAAAAGTCCCCTTTTATCTTCACAATAAATAAATAAAAATACTAAGAAAGCAGAAGACTACCCAGGTTAGATAAAAGCTAATTCTAGCTAATTTTTCATTCTCTGTTTTTCCTTTTGAAACTAAAAAATTGTCTATTTAATTTTTTTTTGCGGTGCTTATATTATTCTGATATGGGTAAAAATCGCATAAAGAATTTTTTTTAGCTAACGAATTTGTTGGGATAAGCTCTAGCATTAACAAACTTAAGAGAAAGGTATCAAGCCTTTAGGAAACAATTTGCAGGGAAAAGAAAAACTTTTTTTAAAATTTATTTATTAATTCGTAATGAAGAAAGTTATCAGTAAATGCTGGCCTAATCATTGTCATTTATCTATCTTTACAACATTTGAGTTCATTGATTTGGTATAGAATTTTTAGTCTCCATGACATTATGCCTTAGGTCTTCAATTCATGTGATGTCTTTTAACTATCAGGCAGGTGTGAATTGGATTTATTTGATTTTATATGATTCATGAATTAGTTGTTAGGCTAATAGTATTTATTTTATTTATTAACTTATTTTTTTATTATATTTATTGAAGAATAATTAATACTTTTAGTTGGAAAATACACTAATTTGTACTCTATTTTCATATTAAGGAAAGTATATGGAAGAACTTTTGTTGATGTGCAAAGTCAAAATGATATTTGAGTGTGGGCAATCCCGGATTTTTGTTTTCAAGTGGCATGGTTGGAGGAGGGAAGATATACATGCAGGTAAATAATATGTTATTTTGATTAAATTATATATATTTGATTCATTGTCAGATTACATTTAGTTTTTAATATTTTTATTTATATTTTCATAAATTTTGAAAATTTGAATATTGTTTCTTTTGTTTTTTTTGGTAATTAAATATGTTTGTTGTGATTAGTAAATTTTGACTTTTTAATGTAATTTCTGTGGTCGTAATGGTGGATATAAATTTCTCAGTAATTACAGTAAAAGTTGACTTCTAATAAAAAATTGTGTGAATTTTTAAAGGTGCATAATAAAAAATGAAATTCCCAAACTCTATGGATAATTTGTTTGTATCCACAAGAAATGTTGACAGAAATCAATGTAATAGCTTAATGAAATAAGATGGTGAATGAACAAACACGATGCTTGGTTATATGAATTGAGTATGAAAAGACTTGGAAATTGATTCACTAAGCTCAGAATATGGAATATGAACTAAGTATGATGAGATTGAATAGTTCGGAATCCAAAATAAGTTCCAAAATAAGTTTTTGTCAGCTAAAGAATTGGGAGAATTTTAATTTATGTTGGATTTTTTGTAACTTTGCTTGAATGATTAGAAATCTAAACTAAGTTTTTGTCAACTAAAGGATTAGGAGACTATCACTTTAGTTTATTCTCGCCAGGTTTCCTTGGTTAACTTTTCACTTTGTATAAAACTTTAGCAACTGTTTAAAAAAATTAATAACAAATGATAGGGATCATGGGTCAGTCATTTGCTTAAATGGGCTACATTAAAGAAGTATAGCCCATTTTGTTTTAGATACAAACAATGTTTTTGTAACATCCCCTCATGGACACGTGAAATTATTCATATACTAGATAAGTAAATAATTTACCTTTCTCATATTTTTTCACTCGAATAAAAAAATGAAAAAAAAAAAGAGAAATGCATATCAAGTGTGAATGTGGGTATATATTTTAACATACAAGGCATATGAGTTAGTATGTTTATTAAGGAATTGAAAAGTGAATAAAAAAATGATGATGAAGGAAAAGTAAATGATATTATTATTATTATTATTATACAAGTTGATCATTGTGAAGGGGGAGGCAGCTCATAATCAAATAAAGCCTTAAAAAAGTCAATCGCCTAATGGAGAAAGATGGGCGTCATCCTCTTAAAATCTATTTGAGGATGGTGCGCCAGGATCTCTATCGCCTGGTAAATCAACCCTGACAGGGTCATCACTTGATTAAAAAAAAGGCTCGTCGCGGTCACGATCAACAGTCTAGGGTCTCTTAGAAGACGAAGCACCAGGATCTCTGATGTCCTAGAATTAGAAGTCTCGAAAGTTTTGTTTCGACTGATAATACAATCTTTCGAAATGTGCAATCTGTTGGCAGCTAGCAGTTAGTTCTTGTTGGAGCTTTTTATTTTCTTCCACGAGCATTCGCTATGAGTCAGAAAAGAAAATGGTAAGAATATGCATAATCATGCATATATATAGCATAAATCAACATAAAACAGAATGATAGACCAGGTAATTTAAATCGAAACCTCGAGGATGAGACGTCATATCCAGACAAAAAGGAGCAAGTAGAGAAAATTGATCAGTAGCCTGCAACAAAAATAAAAGAGAGTCAGAACAAATTTAAGAGTGAACAAATTTAATCCTTTTTTTTTTTATTTTGGTTCTTTTTAATTAACAAATTGAACCCTAGAAAATTACACTAGGGTAGAACAAGTAATTAGAAATTTGAGCATTTTTTTGGCCATATACATATGTTTAATATACATAAATACATTAGAGTGTTTCGATATATGCATGTAAATATTTTCAAAGTAGGGATATTTACAAAATTACCTAAAAAATAAATTTTATTTCAAAAATAATATAAAAATAAAAATATGTACTTTTAGAAAATAATTTAACTCATATTTCACTTATATAAAAAATAATTCTAAAAATTTATTTTTAGAAGATATCATACAAATAAAATAAAAAAATAATTATAAAACTAATTAACTAAATATATATCATTTAATTAATTATGAATAATTATTTAAATTAAATATATATCCACTTATATAAAAAATATTACTAAAAATTTATTTTTAGAAGATATCATACAAATAAAACAAAAAAAATCTAAAACTAATTAATTAAGTCCATATCATTTAATCAATTATGAATAATTATTTAAATTATTTATTATTTTAAAATTATATTGAAAATAATTTTAAAAATTTATTTGCACACATATTGCAAATAAAACAAAAAAATATATAATTTAACTTTATTAGTTTACTATAAATAATATTAAATAAATTTTGTGAATAAAATAATAATAATGATAATTTAGTGTTAAACAATAACAATTGTTGTTTAGTCCATATTAACCCACTAATAAAATTGTATTGGGACCTTGTAGTTTAAATTCTGAAGTATATGATCATGCAATTGTTAAATGCAAACAAACAAAAGAGGGAGGACACAGAATGAACTAATACGATCCATGTTTGCTCAACCTCATTAACATTCCAGATGTTTTTTCCTAATTAAGTTGAAACACTCACACAAGTGGATGTCTTCAATAATCTCACCGTATAATTTCTATATTCAAAAAAAAAAAAAAAATCTAAAACCAATTAATTAAACCTATATCATTATTATGAATAATTATTTGATATTTTATAATTATATTCAAAATAATTTCAAAAATTTATTTTCTCAAGATATATTGCAAATAAAACAAAAAATTATATAAAGCTTTTTAATATTTCATGTTGATATTTCGTTTTTCAAATATTCTTTTTACCTCCCAGCAGCAACCGAAAAACTAGACCCAAATACAACCAATGAATGCATGTTTTATAGTCAATTTTTTTTAGATTAGCTTAAAAATTATAAATAAGATACCGAATTGAAGCTCATGAAAAAATAGACTTAATAGTATCTATATCGCAAAAAAAAAGAGGCTGAAATAAGATGAAAAATTAATCGGAAAGTGTCATCGGCCACCTAAATCGGACGGTGCGTCCACCTCTTCTGGTGTCGGTCGGCGACTATTCAATTATCCCAGTAATGTTTGTCAACAACACAATCAATCTAGCAGGCGTGTGTGGCTCTCCGGTCACTGAAATTGGATGGATCTAGGAAATTAACGAAGATATTGTTTGATATCTCTCACATTTGCAATTCTGCATTGATTAGTCAAGCTTTTCTCTCTCTCCCCACTGAATGGTCAGATGATTTTTTTATATACATTTATTAGCTTATTAGTTTATATAAATTTTTAAAGAAACATTAGAATAGATATAGGCAATAAGCCTAATGGTAAACTCACTCAAATTTTCCTAAAAAATAAAGTTCGAGCCGCAGCTTTGACGCTGTTTTTTTTCCCTTTTCTACTTTCATTTTTTTATTTAAATATTTTTAATATCAATTAATTATTTTTTTTCTATTATTTTATTAATATAAATGTTATTTATTTATTACTTACGATTCATGGTGATTTATAAGGCTTAGAAAATCAGATTCCCAAATTGGCTAAAATTGTATCATGATTTTTCAAATTCGTTAAATATCGGTCGTTCCGATTCGAAATGGCCAATATTTAAAATAATGAATAGTGCCTAATGGCATAGTTTTAAAAGCATATAATGTTCAACTATATATGTATTTTTTACTATCTTTTAGTTTAGATAGCCCCATCATTGGGTCACGTACATATTGCTTTCACTCAACTTTTCTAAGCCACATAATTAGAGTTTACATTTTCCTACACTACAAATTCAAAGATTAAAAATGTCAAGTATAGAAATAATAATGCAAAATCTAACTGAACTTCACTTGCAAGAATTTTGGGATTCCGTTGACCATCATTTCAATGGTAGCAGAATTAGTGTTAATGCTTCATTATCTTAACCAATTATTTGTGCACCTTTAACAGCGTGAGAATTGTTTTCCAATTTGTCTAATGCCAGGCTACCTGAAGAGAAACAAGATATAATACACTTTCCATTTTCATCAAAATGGTTTTTATGTAATGTTGGAAATTGTAATGAATGATGAATGATTGATGATGGAATGAGGAATAATCATTAAGGAATGAATGCAAATCAGGAATGTTGATGAAAAGACTATAAAGTAGGTTAGAAGAGAGAGAGAGAGAGAGAGAGAGAGAATAGATAGAATGGAGAGAAGTGTTTTTTTTTTTTATTTCTTGATTGTTGAATATTCACAATAGCTGTACTATAAAAGGCATTACTAAATATTGATATAGTTTTTTTTAATGATATTATTAAAGAATGAATCATTTTGTGTGCTGAATGTTGTTTAGGTGTTTTAAAATGTCAAGAAGTGTGTTTTCATTGACTTATAGTGATTGATATTTGTTGATCTTTATTGATATTGGTTGATATAAATTGTTTAGTGATTGTCAAAGCATGAGTCATTTTGTGTAATAAATGTTGTTTGGGTGTTTTAAAATGCCAAGAAGTGTTTTTTTATTGATTGCTAATGATTGATCTTTGTTGATATGGGTTGATATGAACTAGATGTAATTGCTAAAGCATGAGTCATTTTGGGTACTAAATATTGTTTAGCAATTTTAAAATGTCAATAAGTGTTTTTATATTGATTGATAGTGATTGATCTTTGTTGTTAAATAGTTTGATATGGTTTAGATGGAATTATTAAAGCATGAATCATTTTGTGTACTAAATATTGTTTACCTGTTTTAAAATGTCAAGAAGTTTTTTTTTTATTGACTGATAATGATGAATCTTTGTTGATCTTTGTTGATATGGGGTGATAAGACATTTTGTGTACTAAATGTTGTTTAGCTATTTTAAAATGTCAAGAAGTATTTTTTTATTGATAGATAGTGATTAATCTTTGTTGATATATGGTGATATAGGTTGATATGCTTTAGATAAAGTTATTAAAGCATGAGTCATTTTGTGTATTAAATATTATTTAGCTATTTTAAAATGTTAAGAAATATTTTTTTTATTGACTAATACTGATTTATTTTTATTGATCTTTGTTGATATGGGTTAATATTTGTTGATATGTGTTATCTTGAGTTGATATACTTTGATATAAGACTACTAAAACATGAATAATTTATTTTCTATATATTATTTAAATGTTTTAAATAGTGAAGAAATGTGATTTTGTCGACAGATCTGTGTTAATCTTTCTTGATGTGTTAATATGGTTTGATATGGATAACTAAAGAATGATATTTTTTTAATGTTGTTTATTTGTTTTAAATACTAAAGAATTGGATTGATGTATGTTGATTTTTCTGCTGAAATGGATTGACATATGTTGATTATATTGATATGTGTTGACTTGGATTGATATGCTTTGATATGGGACTACTATAGATGTCTTAAATAGTGAATAAATATGGCTTTGTTGATTGATCTGTGTTGATTTTTCTTGATATGTGTTTCTGGTTTGATATGGACAATAAAAGAATTACAATTTTTTCTTTGATGTTGTTTATTTGTTCTAAATACTAAAGAAGTTAGTTGATATATGTTGATTTTTATGCTGAAATGGATTGATATATGTTGATTTGGATTGATACGTGTTGATAGGAGTTAACTTAGGTTGATGTGTTTTGATATGGGACTAATAAAATGTGAATCGTTTGTTTTCTATACGTTTAAATATTTTAAATAGTGAATAAATATGATTTTGTTGACTGATCTATATTGATTTTTCTTGATATATGTTGATATGGTTTAATATGGATAACTAAAGAATAATATTTTTTTTAATGTTTATTATTTGTTTTAAATACTAAAGAATTGGATTGATATATGTTGGTTTTTATGCTGAAATGGATTGATATATGTTTATTTGGGTTGATATGGGATTACTAAAGATTTTTTTATTGTTCTTTATGTGATTTACATAGTTTACAAATATGTTTTGGAGGCATCAAATGACAACTTTATCTAAATCCACTTTTAGTTCTATTAGTGAACAATCTCCTGTATGCTAGAAGAAGGAAGTGCTGAAAGATGCTAGCCCTAGGGCCATGTCTACAACAAGCTTGTATGGATCCGGAATTGCAAGTAAAATTAGGTATTGCTTGCTTCGTTGAGTTGCTAATCATTGCAAAGGGTCATACTTCAAAAATAGACTTAAAAGCACTTGCTCTAGCCAATGATTTGAAGGCTTTTAATAGTATTGCTTGGGGTATGCTGGCTGGAAATTTTTGTTTTCACATTTTGAGGAAGTGTTGTTGAGGTTGCAGGAAAAAACCGATGGCAGCGGGTATTCATTAATTGGAATTTTTGATGTCCTCTCTATTTTTGCAATGAAGGTCATCCTTGCTCTTTTACTAATTAGGGTTAGGAAGACCTCTAATATGTTTCCTTGAATGAATAAATGGAAGATAGGCAAGAAATATTTATATGCTAAGATATGGATAAAATTTTGATGCATGATGGAAATTGCATTTTCACAAATATAAATTGTAAGTCCCATATAGTTGTTTTAGTTTGTTAGTCAATTTAATTTAATTTCACACTTTGTTTAGCATTTATGGTTTTCATTTATAACAATAACTGTAACAAATTTGATGAATTGCTACCAGGCGAAATGTACGATTTCACGGTTTATAAAACAAGCTTAAAGTCATTTTGTCATCGGCTTTCAAATGATGTAAGAGTTCTTCATTTTTTTTGAGTCATTGGATGAAATAATATTGATATATCTATCAAATTAAATACATTGGTAAATGACTTGCAGGAGATTGATGTCATTCTCTAATACGTGCTTCAAAAGCAGAAGTATTGTCCTTAATACTTTCACCAACGTAAGATATGTGGATCCTACAATATAAATGCAATATTTTTCTATGGGTATAGAAGCTTTCAGAAGAAGAAGTGGGACCTTTCTTCAAATCTCCTAAAATTTGTGTAAGGTAAGATCCGATATGGAAACATTTTAAAGATGTAGACATGGTATATCTTCTAGATGATCATGAAAGCCAGCATTGGTTCCTTATCGAGATTAATCTACCAGAATAGAAAATTACGGTATATAATTCATTAAATAATCATATGCATGTGTAGAAGATAGAACTAATGATGTGAAGCCGATTGATGTAATATTGTCATCTGTGTTGAAAAAAGTTGAATTTTTCGTCGAAAGGCCAAAATTGGAGAAATATAAGCGATACAAATTAAAATCATATATGAAAATCATGTTTGCCCTCAACAAGAGGGGTATTATACCATATTATGATTTTTTAATTACTGTGTATATATGTTTTAAAATCAATTTTTTTAATACTTATACGTTGTTGCATAATGGATTGCGAGATGTTTGAAAGACCTAACTTTTTAGCACTGCACACAACAACTTATGGAGAAATTCAGGTATAACACAATAGTTAATCTATGGGTCTATGCTTCAAATAAGAGAGAGGATGCTTATTATATTGAGGATGACAACGATGATGATGTCGAGTGTTTTTTGTAAGCCAATAAAGATGTCAAAATTTATATTGTGAATATGTACAATTGTTGATTTAGATGCTGAATTATGTAAATCATACTTCTAGTTTATTATTCATTTATATGTTGAATTGATATATGTGCTGCAAATTTCATGGGTGTGTTTGTTGGAGTGTTGGATGTATATGTGTTACAGGTTGAATGGATATAAATGAATATTGATAATGGAAATGGTGTGGATTTGTTACAAGTTGAGGAAAGTTGTTGATATGGATGTTTGGTTTTTTAAAAGTGTTTGATTACCATTCACATATTGCTTTTGATGAAATGTTGATATGCGAAATGTGGTGGATGTATTAATTTTGAGGAAAGTTGTTGATATGGACGTTTGGTTTTCTTTAAAGTCTTTGATTACCATTCACAGGTTGCTTTGGATAGATGGATACTATATAATTTATTAGGTTGAGATTTTACAGGTTGAACTGTTTGTGTGATTGTTGAGTATGTGTATTTGTAGCATTGCATAATTACTCATATCAACAGATATCAATACATATTATTCCATATCAATTGTATAATAACTTACATATATATATATATATTCATATTAACTTATATTAATTCATATCAACATATATTAATGTATCAATTCATATTATCTGTATCAATCTTTATCAATCCATATCAATATATATTAATATATATCATCCAATATCACTTGTATATTAACTCTTATTTATCTATATTAATCCATATAAATGCATATCAATTGTACAGTAACTTATATTAGCCTACATAATTTTATATTTATTCATAGACCCGTATCAATAGTCTAACAACCTATCATAGCAATTTAGAAATATTCAATATTTACATAACATTTCAACAACTTATCATACAAGCCAACATCATTTAATAATTAGTTAAATATTTTATGAATATAACAAATGATGCAATAAATTATTTTATTTTTTAACACTCGTTAATTTTGATATGGTGTGCAAAGAGATGAAATTTTGATAAGTATACCTATTATGGCCACGTTCATAGCAACTATTGCAGTTAGGTTGAGATTTTTTCTCACATAAAGAAGGAATCCTATGTTTTCTTTGCCTGCCAGTTAATGTGCGCACATTTGGTGGTTGAAGAGTGACATTGTAAATATTCTCCAGAATAGATCAATCAGCAATATAAGAAATTGGATTTATGACTTCTTTGTATGTTTCATATCAAGACTCACGCGAGTAATATGGAGAGAACAACTCATAAGCATAATAGGTACTATTTCTAACAACCACAAGAGCATGCATAAACGAGAGCTGATCTAATTGGAACTTCATGCAACAATAAGTCTTCAAAGACATATTGACAATATAATTTTTATCTATATCCTTAACGTCATATTTGTTATTGCTAGAAGGCTTCATCTAAAATGGCATTAACAAATTATATGACAATATTATAATTAATGACAAATGAGGAAGAATAAATAAAGAACTTTTATATTGAAAAATAAAGAAATTACATTTATTTTTTGTAATCTTATCATTCTCTTTCTCAATTTTTTTCAACATCCATTGCCATTTTATCCGTGGACTCCTCTACTTTGTTTCGATGTTCATAAAACTATCTTTGAGACATCGTTATGGCCTTGTAGACATGCTCGGGCTCTTACAAGCGCAACATTGATTGATTTAGAAATGTTAGTCGTCCTGATGTTATACCTCCATCTGTGAATATGAGACTGCACCCACCTATCAAGCCCAACACTTTCTAGATATTCTTTGGCACTGGGAACAGAAATACAAAAAACCACCATAGAATATGGTGAAATTACTTATTTTGTAGGTTTTAGCTATTTTGTAGTATTACTTCTTAAGGTCCTCAGTTATATATTTAAATTTGCACTTCAAGTTGTTTAACAAGTAATACATGCAAATTTCATAGAATGCATTTGGAAATATATCTGCTACAACCTTTTGAATGCTTAGGTGTCTGTGAAAAATAATAACATTATCTAGTATTTCATATAAAGCTTCCTTCAATATCATAAGAAACTATATTCATGATGCGTAATTTTCTGAATCACCAATCTTGAATGCCAAAGGGAATATCTATTATTTTATATCATGACAAATGACAGTAAAAAGCACACCTCGATATTTTTCTTTCAAATGAGTGCCATTAGTAGTAATTATATGTCTACAATGTTAGAAACCTTTTATTGAAGCATTAAAAGAGAAGAAAAAAAAATACAAAAATCTATTGTAATACCTTAAATTTTTCTTAAAAAATTTAATAATAATAATAATAATAATAATAATAATAATAATAATAATAATAATAATAATAATAATAATAATAATAATAATAATAATAATAAGAAGAAGAAGAAGAAGAAGAAGAAGAAGAAGAAGAAGAAGAAGAAGAAAGGTAATGAAAAGAAGGAAAAAAGGAGGAGAGAGGAAAAGAAAAGAAAAAAGAAGAGAGAGAAAAAAGGTAATGAAAAGAAGGAAAAAAGGAGGAGAGAGGAAAAGAAAAGAAAAAAGAAGAGAGAGAAAAGAGGTCGAAGAAAATCTCAGATCTATCGTTGTCCGATGCTCGAATTTTCGCACACGCAATACCACTGGAAGAGCCATCCAATGATGAGTCCCATGCCACCTGGCTTGCCCCGAATGGCCATCGGACCTGGCCACACGGGCCATCCGAAGCCCATGGTGTAGTCCCGCTACCGATGACTTTGAACGAAGTTTTCATTTATTTTTTAACCTCCTTTCAAGACGGTTTAGGTACTATTTAACTCATCTACTCAAGAGTTTTATTTTAGTATATCATTTGTAATTTTTGGATGAAGTTTGAAATTTGACTGAAATTTGATCACGACCGAACCTTCCAATCAATTTTTCGACCAGATTTTGGTGAGGGAGAGTGGTGCATATTTTTGGAATTCTCTCATCAAGATGAATGCGTAGGCACCAAATTTGACATCGAATTTTTTTATTGAAAATTTTTCGATGAGAAGCCGACGAAGGTCTGATCAGTGCTAATTTTTGAAAAAAAAATTTGCGCATTAATAAATTAATTTATCAGACTTTAAATAAATAATATTTTCAATGATAACGATTAAATTTTAATAATTAAATTTTAATTGTTAAGTTAATTAATAGTTGTTAATTATGTAAATACTAAAAATTCGGAGACCGAACCTAAATTAAAATTTATAGCTGTCCAGTTAATTTTAAATTTTAAATTACTTGATTCTAGAGCCTTTAATTGTATTATTATAATATTTTTGATAATTTATTCAGAACGTCCGATTCTAGATTTCAACACTCCAAAACCAAGTAGTTGATCGGGTCTTTCCTTATGAACTGTGAGTGATACTTTCTAATATACTTTTCTGTATTTCATATATTAACATTTAATGTGTACGTATATAAATATTATATACTATTTATAATTTTAGAATTTTCACATTTGTATATTGCTATGCACACATGTGATAATAATTAATTGTGATTGCCAGATAGAATTAGAATAATATAGAACTACGTAGGATATGATTGGATTATGATAATCCACGAATGATGATATTATGATGAATTTAGGACTGGCGTGACAACGTGGACATTTTTATGCTCAGCGTTGCTTGTCAGTCGAGTAGTGCTGCTTGGCTTAGGCTGTGACGACGGACCCCATATGAATTGGAATTAAGGGACCAAGTTGGAATAAGAGTGTCAGATAGGGGGATCAGCCCCTCTAATTTGAGGTTTAGAGTGGTTTTTCATGAACTATATTATATGCTTGGATGTTTATATGATTTGATGTATGTTTGGCGTGATGTATTGATATGATATTTATAGTGTTAGTATAGAACTAGAGCAAGACACCAGGTAAGTATATTGGCCGATATCATTCATTGAGCCGAGACGCTCACTCCTGTCTCACTATTTTTTTTAGGTTCTCAAGGTGAGCATTTATGATATTGTTTAGAGACACTGCCTTTCTTTTCTCGGTAGTGACTTTTATGTATGAATTAATTTAAAATCATGTTTGTTTTACTTTGGTCTTTATTTCTATCTTTAGAGACTTTGTAAATTCTAAATGTTGAATTATTATGTTTGGTTTTGTAATTTAATGAATGATGTGATGATTTAGATATTTTTACTATTATATTACATTAGGCTAACTATGAGGTCTGGTGTCTCGGATTTTTTGCCCCTCAGTGCTGGTCACGTGCCCTTGGGATCGGGTCATGAGAAAGTTGGTATCGGAGCTTTTGGTTTCTTTTTCTTGGAAAATTTAGAGTTATGGAGTATAGGATCCTCACATGTCATTTTGTATTATTTTTACTTTTCATTTTTACAGTACCATTTTATTTGGTGTCAAGCCTGTTATTTGCCATTTCCTTTATATAATCGTTCATTGATGTAAATTGATTTATCCTATTTGATTAAAGTTATTTATTTCTTTTCAGAAGATGAGTGAGCGTATGACTAGAGCTGGTGCTAGAGCCCAAACAGCTGCTAGAGAGCAAGCTGCTTTATATGAGGAGAGTTCTACTATTCCGACCCAAGATGGCCCTAGTAGTTGGGGTAGGCTGTAAACTCATAATTTTGGCCCGTATTAAATTAAATAAGCTTAACTTGGTCCGTTATAATTTTAAAGAGCCTAAACCTAATTTAAAAGGTTGAAATTAAATTGGTCAATTCAAAAAAGCCCAAATTAAATTTGTGAAAGAGGTTCTATCTGAAAATTAAGAAGTTTGAATTTTATTTGAGTCAGAGTGGGTCTAAGTCAACATGAGCTAGTGCTCATGTCGATTTTGACACTTCAAATTGACATAATCTAGATCCATGTCAATTTGGACACTCCAAATCGACATGAATCTGAATTCTGAAAGAATTTAGCCGATTTATGAATCCAAATTGTGTTTAACTTCAGAATCATTTACCTTAATTGCCACATTATAAATAGAGGGAGCCTAAACAATTAGGGGAACTTTTAGCCATTGAATTATTAGCAACACTAAAGGGGAATTTACAATCAACACCGAGCAATTAACACACCGTGCTCAGCCAAAACTTTGGATTGGTGCAGGTAGTAGCTTGGATTAAAATTCTTTCAATTTGGTGGAGCCAACAAATGGAGGTTTTGTTTTCCTCTTTAAAATCACAACAAGCTTCTATTATTTATATTACTTCATACTTATTTCATACAGTAAGCTGTTCTTTCTTTCAAATTGATATAAGTAATTTGATCCACATGAATATGCTAATAAGTTAGGTTTTCATCAAGTATCTTAGCCATGTGAATATAAATAACAAAGTTAACCCAACCAAATTGATATACTCTTTCATAGTAGCTTATAATTCTTTGTCCAGTAGGCTAATTAGCCAACGTTTATTTATTTTAAATTCACAGTAGCTTAGGACTGAATATAAATCTTCAATTTAATTACCTAAATCCCTATTGGCTTATTTTGAAAAATCAAAATTTTAAATCATAGTTTTAAAACCCTAATCTTATAAAAACCCTAGTTTTCAATATTAAAAATTGTAATTCTAAACCAAAACCCTAATTATCATCCTAGAACCCTAAAATCATGTTTTACCTTAAAAACCCTAGTTTTGTCACCAAAATCCTAATTGTCATCCTAGAACCCTAAAATCATATATTTTTTTTTTAACCTTAAAAACCCTAGCTTTATTTCCAAAACCTTAATTTTCATTTATAGACCCTAATCATATTTTTCAAAACCCTAAAACTCTAATTTAGCATTCTAAATTTTAAGAAACCCTAATTCATATATTTAAACCCTAGTTTTGCATATCTATTGTTTAATGTAATATTAAAACCTAGATTTGATCATTTAATTTGTTAACGTATATTTGTGATGGATGATTTATTTTTATTTTATTTATAATGAGTGGTTGAATGCTTTTATTGGTTTATTTTGATTTCAAGTATATAAAAGGTATATTTTCACTTTGTGGGTACCTCATTTGTTAAGATCAATGTAATTTAATTTATTTTATATTTTGGATTAATGTAAGGGACATGTTTCCACCAAATGGTGGGTGTCCTATTTTATTTAGTTTTGGACATTGGACAATTATTGTAAGGGCATGTTTCCATCTTGTATGGGTGCCCATTTTTAGTTGTTTGGACCTTATTTTCTTTGATATAATGAATGTTTATTTATTTTGAATTGCATGTTGTAACACCCCTATACCCCGTATACGTACACAGCATGCTAATACGATCGTAATATACGTATACTGAATATAGAAATTCCACATTTACAAATCACTCATGTCACAACATATCTCAATTTACATTAATGTATTCATAATCAATTTCATTGAGTAAACATATTATATTTCATCATTAATAAGCATCAGCAATATCATTAAATGTATGTTCAATCTCAACACTATATGAAAGTATGCAACAATGCAAGGTTTGTACTTACTTCAAAGCAACCTACACAACTCTAATCACTTACCTTTCAAGAATCTATCACCACTTGAGTTAGGGTAATTCACCTTCTTCACAACCTATTCCAAAAGAATGAGGAAACTCTTATAAGATCATAAGGTTAAGAATCAACTAGGGCAAACTCTAAACTTGACACGCTCACACACACGGGCGTGTCCCTGACCATGCCCTAACTCCACAATCACAGAAGCATTGACACGCTCAGGACCACGGGCGTGTCACTGGGCGTGTAATACATTCCGTGTCTCAGAAATATCGACACGTTCAACATCATGGGCGTGCTCATGACCGTGCAAATTCTTAAAATTCACAGTAGCTATGACACGCTCAACAACACGGGCGTGTTAATGGCCGTGTCACACCTACTGCCACTCAGAACAATTGACACGCCTAAGGACCTGGACGTGCTCCTGGGCGTGTCAGGCCAAAAACCCAGATTCCGGCCAAGACAACACCACTACCAACAAATCACTTCTATCCATCAACATCCACTACAACCCAACTTAACAAAACATACACAAAAACCATCTCAAACTTACAACAACACCAAAACAAGCCAAAACACACATCAAACACAATCACAAACTTCATCAAAAACTCTAAACACAACCACAACTCAATCTATACCAACCAACTTACTCTTTCCTTCAATCCAACCCAAAAATCCCAAAATCACTTAAATCCAACACTCTTAAACACAACACACTCAACCATAACATACCAACAATCCATCAATCACCAAACTCACAATACAAACTCAAAGAAAGCAAGGGAATCAAGAGGAAACTTACCAAATAAGAAGAAAACTCTTGGATTCCTACTTGATCTCTTGAAAACTTCTTCAATCTTGAGCTTGGTAGAATCAAACCTCTCTTTCTTGCTCTCTCTCTTGTAACAGCCGGCCAACAAAAACAAAGGAAAGAAAGAAAATGAAAGGCACGAAGAAGGAGGAAGAAAGAAGAAAAGGAAAAGAAGAAAGAGGCAAAAGTCAACCCTCTCTCTCCTCAAAACAATCTCCTCCACACGAATAATAATATAATATTCAAAATATCTCCATCCACTCATCTTATTCCACTAACTCAATTTCAAATTAATTTCCTTTATACCCTTCACCCTTAGAATGGTATATGTTGTGTATATCACAATATAAATAACATATGCACTCAACTCTTACAACATATCTCTTTCCAATTAAACACAAATACACTTAATCCAAATAAAACAACAATTATATACCAAACTTCTAGGGTATATTTTGGGATATTACAATTCTCCCCCTCTAAAAAGAATTTGGTCCTCGAAATTACCTGTTATCAAGTCCGAAACAATTGAGGATACTGATCTCGCATTGCTTGCTCATTCTCCCAAGTTGACTCTTCTCTACCGTGATTCTTCCAAAGAATCTTCACAATTGGCACTTTCTTATGTCTCAACTCTTTCATCCCATATGCCAAAATAGCAACTGGTTCTTCTTCAAATGTCAAATCCGGACTCACCTCAATAGATTCAACTGATAACACATGAGATGGATCCGATCTGTATCTCCTCAACATAGAAACATGGAAGACATTTTGGATCCTATCCAAATCAGGTGGCAAAGCAAGCCGGTAAGCAACTGGTCCAATTCTTTCTAAAATCTCATACGGTCCAATGAAACGCGGACTCAACTTCCCTCTTCGACCAAATCTCAATATTGTTTTCCAAGGAGACACTTTCAAAAATATTTTATCTCCCACATTATACTCTATGTCTCTCCTCTTTAAATCTGAATAAGACTTCTGTCGATCTGAAGCTGTTTTCAATCTATCTCGAATCAATTTCACTTTATCTTCTGTTTCTTTAACCAAATCAGGACCAATTAACTTACCTTCTCCAACTTCATTCCAACATAGAGGCGTCCTACACCGTCTACCATACAATGCCTCAAATGGTGCCATTCCAATGCTGGACTGATGACTGTTATTGTAAGCAAATTCCACAAGTGACAAAAATCTGTCCCAACTTCCAGAGAAATCAATGACACAGCTTCTTAACATATCTTCGATAATCTGTATCACTCTCTCTGACTGCCCATCTGTCTGCGGATGAAAAGCAGTACTAAAGTGTAATCGAGAACCCAGAGCACCATGCAAACTCTTCCAAAATCTTGAAGTAAATCGGGGATCTCGATCAGACACTAAAGAAATTGTGACACCATGCAACTTCACAATCTCCTGGATATACAGCTCAGCCAACCTCTCAAGAGAATAATCCGTCCGAACCGGAAGAAAATGAGCTGTCTTTGTCAACCTATCAACAATTACCCAAATAGCATCATGCTTCCTCTGAGTTAATGGAAAACCAGACACAAAATCCATTGTAACTCTTTCCTATTTCCATTCAGGCACTGATAACGGTTGAAGTAACACTGTTGGAACTTGATGCTCAGCTTTAACCCTCTGACAAGTGAGAGATTTGGACACAAACTCCGCTATGTCTCTCTTCATACCTGACCACCAGTAATGCTGTCTCAAATCATGATACATCTTAGTACTGCCCAGATGCAAAGCAAAAACTGACTGGTGTGCTTCTTCCAAAATAATCCTTCTCAAATTAGCATCATCAGGTACACACAAACTGTTCTTAAACCAAAGACTCCCATCACTTTTTACCAGAAAATCTCGATTCTCTTTATTTTGGCAATCTGAAATAATCTTCTGAACTTTCTCATCAACCAACTGAGCCTCTCTAATCTGATCTAACAATACCGGCCTCAACTGTAATTGTGCCAACAATGCACCATCATCACAAGATACAAAGTTAGCATGCAACGCTCTCAACTCAATAAGCAACGAGAGCAAATACACAGCCAAGCCTGCTAAAGACTTCCGACTCAAGGCATCAGCAACAACATTTGCCTTACCAGGATGATAATCAATCAAACAGTCATAGTCCTTAATCAACTCCAACCAACGTCTCTGTCGGAGGTTAAGCTCTCTCTGAACCCCCAAATATTTCAAACTTTTATGATCAGTATAGATAAAACACTTCTCCCCATACAAGTAGTGTCGCCAAATCTTCAAAGCAAACACTATGGCTGCTAACTCCAAATCATGGGTCGGATAATTAAGCTCATGCGGCTTCAACTGTCGAGAAACATAAGCTATAACTTTGCCTTCTTGCATCAAGACACAACCCAAACCACTATGTGAAGCATCACTGTAGATTACATATGGTTTATCTTCCACAGGCAAAGTAAGAACAGGTGCTTGAGTCAACATCTCTCTCAACTGTTCAAAGCTAGCCTGACATCGATCTGTCCACACAAATCTAACTCCCTTTCGAAGTAATCTGGTAAGTGGAGTAGCTATCAAAGAAAATCCTTTCACAAAGCGTCGATAATAGCCTGCCAATCCCAGAAAACTTCTAACTTCAGTTACAGACTTTGGTGGACTCCAATTCATAACAGCTTCAACTTTACTCGGATCAACTCTAATGCCATCTGCTGAAACTATATGACCGAGAAAAGTCACTAGATCAAGCCAAAATTCACACTTCGACAGCTTAGCATACAAATGCTTCTCTCTCAAAATCTGTAGCACAATCCGCAGATGTTTGTCATGCTCCTCCTCATTGCGTGAATACACCAAAATATCATCGATGAAAACCACTACAAACTGATCCAGATAGGGCCTAAACACCATATTAATCAAATCCATGAAAGCTGCAGGTGCATTCGTCAACCCAAAAGGCATAACTAGAAACTCATAATGCCCATACCTTGTGCGAAAAGCTGTTTTAGGAACATCTTCAGCTCTGACCCTCAACTGATGGTACCCTGATCTCAAATCAATCTTAGAAAACACTGCTGCTCCATTTAATTGATCAAAGAGATCATCAATTCTAGGCAAAGGATATTTATTCTTGATAGTCACCTTGTTCAATTGCCTATAATCGATGCACAATCTCATAGTACCATCCTTCTTCTTCACAAACAACACAGGAGCTCCCCAAGGTGAAACACTAGGGCGAACAAACCCTTTATCTAACAACTCCTGCCACTGCACCTTCAACTCTCTCAATTCAACAGGTGCCATTCTATAAGGAGTAATAGAGATAGGAGTGGTACCAGGCAACAATTCAATACCAAACTCCACCTCTCTCTCAGGAGGCAACCCTGGCAACTCCTCTGGAAACACATCTGGAAAATCTGCAACTGTGGGTATACCGTCAAGTCGAGAACCCATCACTCTAGTATCCACAACATGAGCAAGATAAGCATCACACCCTTTTCTAATCAACCTCCTAGCTGAAACAGCTGAAATAAACAAGGATGCAAGCTGTCTCTGTTCACCAGATACCATCACAATTCTACCATTATCGGTTCTCAAAGTAACACATTTCTTTTGACAGTCTACTACCGCTCCATGTTTAGACAACCAGTCCATGCCTAGAATCAAATCATACTCTTTAAATGGCATTTCAATCAAATCACCCAAGAACTCCTCACCCTGAACTACTACTGCACTATCTCGGTGCACCTTGCTAACAATCACACTATGCCCTAAAGGATTTGTCACCAACACATCAAATCCTAGGGATTCAGCATGCAGTTCAGACACAGGCAAAATAGATGCACTTATATATGAATGAGTAGATCCTGGATCAATCAAAGCAAGTACTGAAATACCAAATAAAGAGAAAGTACCAGCTATGACTGCTGAAGCATCTGGCTGCCCCTGCATCACATACATCCTCTGAGAAGAACCAGCCTCCTCTGGTCTACTCTCCCTGGATGTAGAACCTCCTCTAGGACTAAACCCAGATCTACCTCCTCTGCTGAAACTTCTGCCCCCTCGACCTCCCCTCACACTAGGTCGAGAAACTGCAGAATCTACTGACCTCTGTTCCTGCAACTCAGGACACTCTCTAACAAAATGATCAGGTGATCCACATCTATAGCATCCAGCTGATCCTCTGATCCTCCAACAAACACCCCAATGGGTCTTACCACAATACTCACACATCGGTGGAGTAGATCTCTGAATCACAGGGGTCGGAGCACTCGCCACTGCAACTGTAGGTCTCGATCTCTGTCTCTGAAACTGAACTGACCTACCAGCTGGCCTCTGACTCCTACTAATCCTGGGAACAAAGCTTCCCCTGCCTCTCTTCACAGATGAAGACCCTGCCTCAAACTGGGGTCTCCTAACCCTGATCTCTTCCTCTGTAGCAACTGCTGCAATACCCTGAGCTCTCTCCACACTCCTAGCTGCTGCAACAAGCTGGGAAAAATCATGATATCGAGAACCAGCCACATGACACATGAGAGAGGGCCTCAATCCCTCCTCAAATCTCCTGCATCTAACAATCTCATCAGATATGATACCCCCAGCATAATGGCTCAACCGGATGAACTCTAACTCATATTCTGTCACCATCCGGTGGTCTTGCCTCAAACTCAGAAATTCCATCTTTTTCACATCTTTATACTCCCTCGGAGTATACTTCAATTCAAACTCCCTGAGAAAATCAGCATAGGTCAAGGTAGGTGGATCATCCATAGCATGGGGCACTGTCTTCCACCAGTCGTATGCATCCTTCTGCAACAATGATCTAGCATAGTCAAATCTTTCTTCTGGAGTGGCCTGTAACTGAACAAATATCCTCTGTACTTTATCTAGCCACTATTCAGCTATAGCTGGATCAATAGTACCCAAGAAATCCTCTGCCCCAAACTTCCTTAATTTGTCATACTGTCTCACTGACACCTGAGGCTGGGGTGGTGGTGGTGGCTGATGTACTGGGGCTTGCCTCATCAATTCCATCATATGCCTAAACCAAACTGGCGGAACCTCATCACCAGCTGGTCTCCCTGACACAGAAGCATGTATCTCTTTAGCACTAACCACTCTAACTCCCTCTCTAACCTCATCCGGAGCTACACTCTCCACATTACCCTCAACTGACTGACGCAAGTGAGAATCCATCACAACCTATATCTGCAAATACAGCAGAATACACCTTATTAAAGATCAAAGACTGCCAATATTAAGTATATATTTTATTCAAAAACCAACTTTTAAAATCAAAATATCCTTTTTCCTTACAATATACCTAGGTTGAGAATCTCAAACCTAGGCTCTGATACCAAAACAATTGTAACACCCCTATACCCCGTATACATACACAGCATGCTAATACGATCGTAATATACGTATACTGAATATAGAAATGCCACATTTACAAATCACTCATGTCACAACATATCTCAATTTACATTAATGTATTCATAATCAATTTCATTGAGTAAACATATTATATTTCATCATTAATAAGCATCAGCAATATCATTAAATGTATGTTCAATCTCAAAACTATATGAAAGTATGCAACAATGCAAGGTTTGTACTTACTTCAAAGCAACCTACACAACTCTAATCACTTACCTTTCAAGAATCTATCACCACTTGAGTTAGGGTAATTCACCTTCTTCACAACCTATTCCAAAAGAATGAGGAAACTCTTATAAGATCATAAGGTTAAGAATCAACTAGGGCAAACTCTAAACTTGACACGCTCACACACACGGGTGTGTCCCTGACCATGCCCTAACTCCACAATCACAGAAGCATTGACATGCTCAGGACCACGGGCGTGTCACTGGGCGTGTAATACATTCTGTGTCTCAGAAATATCGACACGTTCAACATCATGGGCGTGCTCATGACCGTGCAAATTCTTAAAATTCACAGTAGCTATGACACGCTCAACAACACGGGCGTGTTAATGGCCGTGTCACACCTACTGCCACTCAGAACAATTGACACGCCTAAGGACCTGGACGTGCTCCTGGGTGTGTCAGGCCAAAAACCCAGATTCCGGCCAAGACAACACCACTACCAACAAATCACTTCTATCCATCAACATCCACTACAACCCAACTTAACAAAACATACACAAAAACCATCTCAAACTTACAACAACACCAAAACAAGCCAAAACACACATCAAACACAATCACAAACTTCATCAAAAACTCTAAACACAACCACAACTCAATCTATACCAACCAACTTACTCTTTCCTTCAATCCAACCCAAAAATCCCAAAATCACTTAAATCCAACACTCTTAAACACAACACACTCAACCATAACATACCAACAATCCATCAATCACCAAACTCACAATACAAACTCAAAGAAAGCAAGGGAATCAAGAGGAAACTTACCAAATAAGAAGAAAACTCTTGGATTCCTACTTGATCTCTTGAAAACTTCTTCAATCTTGAGCTTGGTAGAATCAAACCTCTCTTTCTTGCTCTCTCTCTTGTAACAGCCGGCCAACAAAAACAAAGGAAAGAAAGAAAATGAAAGGCACGAAGAAGGAGGAAGAAAGAAGAAAAGGAAAAGAAAGAAAGAGGCAAAAGTCAACCCTCTCTCTGTTGCGCTCAAATTAACTCTACCACAAAGCGTCACTCGCAAGTATACGAGGTAGCTGTAGAAAAGGTGATCGCCCCAAGGTCGTCTCACAAGGAAGCCAAAGTAGGTAATTGATTATCAAAGTAAAAGTAACAAGTAATTGAAGTAATTTAAATTGCAAGGTAATTAAGAAGATTGATTTAAGTTGAAAACGATAGAAATAAACAAAAGCTGATGTTTTGATTCACTTGATAGAATGGTCTAGGGTTTGCACTTCTCTACTATTGATATGTATGATCGGTTATTCCACTTAACTAATTTAATTTCTAAGATTAAATCTCAAACAACTTAATTAATTGAGTCAAGGAAATAAGCTCTCGCATTCAAACCTCTTACAACTAATCTTGTTATAATTGAAACAATCTTTTTAATAGGTTATATCTCTAATTCACCTAAGTCCTTAATTCAATTGTTCCAGCATTAGATTTCATCTCTCAATTCATCATCTAATACCTAAAACACATAATTGGTGGCCAATCAATTATATGTTAACAATATTTCATTCAATAAAGGCTAAAGAAATCATTAGTTAAGAGAATAACCAATTCATACAATCATAGCAAATCCATACAAACCCTAGACTAGATTAAATTAGTTCATGATGTTATCAAGCATACTCATCTCATTAATAATCAAAGAAATCAATTTAGACATGATAATGTTCATAAACACAATTTCAATGAAACTAAAGAGACAAAGTTTAAGAATAAAACCAAGTTACAAACTCCTTGAAGTTTTTGATGAATCTCTTGATCGAATATTGCAAGAAGGATGAAACAATGGCATGAACAATCTAATCTAAACTAGTTTAATCCAAAGTAAAGTCAAAATCCAAGAAAACAAATGTTTAAACCCTAAGATCTCTCTCAGACGGCTGAATTTTGCTCTCTAAAATCGTCCACCACCCAAACCCTAACTTTGTTTTCCTTTTATATGAATCGTACGCGTTAAAAATCCGATGCGGGCTTGGAACATGAGGGACACGGCCAAGTCAGAAGTGACTTGGCCGTGTGAGTGTCTTTTGGAGGGACACGGCCAGGTGACACGGCCGTGTCCTTTGCCAGTGTTCGCTACTGCCTGCCCTTTGATCTTCTTTTCTTCTTGTTGAGTGACACGGCCAAGTGGAGCTTGACTTGGTCGTGTTGCACCATGTTTGAGGGACATGGCCACATGACTTGGCCGTGTCCCTTGCCTGTGTCTGCCTCTGTGAAATTTGCTTCGTCTTTGCCTTTGGAATCAAGTGAGACACGTCCAAGTCAAGGTGACTTGGCCGTGTTGGGCTTCTTTGGAGGGACACGGCCAGGTGACTTGGCCGTGTCCCTTGCACGTGTCTGCTATTGGGACTTGGTCTTCAATTTAATCTTGGTATGGGACACGGCCAGTGACTTGGCCGTGTCCTCTGCCTGTGTCAGCTACTGCCCATTTCATCTTCAATTCATTTCCTTGCCTGTTTTAACCTAACACAAAACTCAAAACAAACTTAAAACACGAAGTAAATAAACAATAACCGATAAAACATAAACACAAACTAAAAACTAGATCAAAAACGACATAAAACTAAAAATAAACTAAAACTACACAATTAAAGAAAACACTAGACAAACCGATAAAAACTAACGAAATACCTAAATAAAACAATAATTAACATAATAAACAAGACACAAAACTATAACAAAAACTAATAAAACACTCTCTCCTCAAAACAATCTCCTCCACACGAATAATAATATAATATTCAAAATATCTCCATCCATTCATCTTATTCCACTAACTCAATTTCAAATTAATTTCCTTTATACCCTTCACCCTTAGAATGGTATATGTTGTGTATATCACAATATAAATAACATATGCACTCAACTCTTACAACATATCTCTTTCCAATTAAACACAAATACACTTAATCCAAATAAAACAACAATTATATACCAAACTTCTAGGGTATATTTTGGGATATTACACATGTAGTATGGATGATATCATAATACTTAAGAATTTAATAATATTTAGACTTAAAAAGGAGGTCGGTTCTAATAAATCGGCATTATGGGAGTGCTGGGTCATTCTACTTCCCCATACGTATCCAACTTTTTAAATCCATTAGGAACTTGGGGATTCTTTAGGAGTTGAGTCATCCACTCCTTTCTTTTTCCCAGCTTGTCCGGGTGGCGACTCTATTTTCTTTGAGTTTAAGCCCGTTTTCTCTATGGCCCTGAGCCTAACAGTGTCGAAGTTCCAAGAACCATTTTGCATGAAAGTGGGGGCAAAAATTTCCACTCACAGTGGTGACTCCACTGGGGATAAGGAAAGTTGATTCCGTTAGTCTTTATATTATTTTATTATTTCTTATTATGATATTATCCTTTGCATCATTTAGATTACATTGTGTGCGTGAGTTAGGATGCCCGTATAACCTGTGTTGTGTTATGTAAGGGATACCATACTTTTACTGAAGGTATGGAGATTGAGCATTGCATAATCACTCATAGCCTCATACCTTTTGGTATATACTTGCTATGGTAGCCTAAGCTTTTCAACCCAAAAGACTAAAGCTCATGTAATTGACGTAGTTACTTCCTTGAGATTTTTACCCAAATACTTATTGTTTGGCCATGATTGATATATCTTGGTTTCAACCATGACCTATTTGGTTTGTTCTTTTTCTAATATGACCTAATTATATTGTAAGCCCAAAATAATTTTATTCTTCTAAGCCCAAAAGACCAAAATTATTTTCAAAACTTTTCAAGATGGTCTTTGGACAAAATCTTTTAAAGATGGTCTTTGGACAAAAATTCTTTTTCACCTCATAGCCCAAGCTCAAAGCCCAGAATCCATTTTTTCAAATAAATCTTTTTACAATGGGCCTCAAAACAAAACTATTATTTTCAAATTATAATTTTTCTTAATCTTCTTCTTAAATGAGCTTATAACTATTTAGGTTAATTATGAAATATTAAACTCAATTGTAGGCCTAATTTATACCAAAATTTGTTAGTCATGGGCTTATTGTGGCATGAATCATTGGTTGTTTTTCCAACTAGGAAATCTATTTATGATAAACCCTTTAATTTAGTTTTAATCCATAATATAGCATAAAAGATATTTTTAGTTGACCCAATGGATTAAGGCTTAATTAATGAGCATTATAATGAACTGACTTCTAAGTTAGAAAGTGTGACTATTGATTAAACCGTCCGAGTGGATTTTTCAAAAATAAGATATCCCATGTTGATATTTTGTTGACCATATACATAGGAAAAGAGACTCACAATTTTTGTGTGGAATATATAAGGTTGGAAGGAACGTATTAATTATCTTTCTTTGTCTGTTACTTGTGTATCCATGTATACATGCATCCATGCATTGCATTACATGTCATTGATCCTTTTTGGCTCATAGACTTGGAGTATAGCAGTTCAAGAGCTTATGATAATTTAACCTACGCTAGTGACGTAGAATCCAACAATGACTCAGTCATTTTTTTATACCAAAAAGCAATGGAACTTGAGCAGATTCAGAAGATGGTAGATGACTCACTCAACTCCAAAATGAAAGAGCTGAAGGGGGTCATAGCTGAGACCATGAAAAGCCAATTGGTTGCACTATTAGGGAACACGGTTGAAAAACATGCTAATACTAAGAAGCAAAAGGACAAAGGAAAGGCTAAGGTTGTTGAAGCAACCTTTGATGATGATAAAGTAATGCTTGATGATGATAATTGGGTTCAATACTTCCAAGATTCTCAAGATAAGAAGAAAGAGCCAAAGGCTATGGAAAAATCAACTGTTGAAAAGACTAAAATTCAGATGTGGAGAAGATGATTGTTGATTTAGAGAAGAAGTTTGAAAATAAGCTGAAGGTTGATGAGATGTCAAAAGTAGACAAGTTATTTGAACAAGATGAGGAGGTCCCTTCTTTTCCAAGTTTGATGGAACTGGCAACCCTCATCTTTATGTCAAGTAATACATCACTGCCATGCAGTCTGCTCAAGTAACCAAAGCTTAAACTCTAAGGTACTTTATGCTCTCGTTGGATCCTGTTATGCAAAATTAGTTCAATATCTTAGAGGAAAGGACTCAAAAGAACTGAGATTTACTATATAAAGCCTTCATCTAGCAGTTTGGGTATAATGAGGAATTGAAAGTTACCCTGATGGAGGTAGAGTCAATCAAGCAGAAGCACGACGAGAATTTTGTTGACTAATCTACTTCATAAGAGGCTAGATGAGTCTGACTGAATTAGGATGATAGTGACAGGTGTCCTAATCTGCATGAACGGATGTCTCATAATCTTATTAGGGATTTCAAAGATCTCCTTCAAGATGACTTAGAAATAGAAGAATGGGAAAGAGAGAAGAATCATTTTTCTGAAAGAAGAAGTGATAGGGAAAGTTATCAATCTAGTGGTCAGGGCACATAGAAGTCAGTGGATGTCAATGCAACAATTGGTCAAGCAAATAGAAGATAGTTTTAGTGTTGGAGAAATCTTTATCTTGGGTTTTCAGCAAGTTGCAGAAAAATGGGCTATTATAGCCATTGGCTCCCCAACTTTTGTTGAATCCTCTACCATCAAGCTTCGATGCTAAGGCCTTCTGTCAATTGTATCAAGTGCAAGGGAATGAGACAGATAGATACGTTTGCTTAAGGCACGAGACCTAAGATTTGGTTGAAAGTGGCAAGCTGTCTGAGCCTGATAAACCCAACACTAAAAGCAATCCATTTTCTAAGTTTAGAAGAGTGTCACCACCAGCAATCTTCATGATAGAAGGAGGATTGATGGAAAGTTCTCTCTTATCATCTTTTCAATATATAGATGGAGAAACTACTGAGGAAGGGGTTGCTAGTTTCGAACCTTACTCCTAATATGTCCAAGTAGAGAAAGCTCTTTTGACTTCAAATCAATAAAATTTTCCTTGGCTTGTTTTGTTTTTGTTTCATTTTTTTAGTGTTTTTTGGAACAATTATGTTTTTCAAATTAAAATTGTTTGAATAAATTACTCTCATTAAATTTTATTGGTATTTGTTCATTTTGGTGCTCAACCAATGATGAGTCTACCTTAATATTCATAAATTAGTGTATCTATGCATCATGATCTGAATACTTTACTAGGTGAGGGAGTTGTTTTATAATATTGAGCTGTGTATGCTTACTTAGAGATGACTCCTGCATAATTATAAGTGTCTAGGTCCTAATCAATCTTAGAATACACTTTGATGAACTTTCAAGGCGAAATTGAACATTGCTTATTTAAGGGAGAAATGATCTAGGCATTATTTGGTAACCCAATAACTAGAATCCACCCAATTAAATATCAATCTCTAGTTGTCTCTTTGAGTCTTTATAAGATTTTAGCTTTCTCTTTATTAGCTTGTAAATCCGATAACCTACCCTGTGCTATTGTGACACTTATGACAAGTCTGATGATCACGAAGGTGAAGGGGCAAGAAGATCAAAGAAAGACATGCATAGTCAAGACCATAAGGATAGATGAAGTTCACCTGATACTATACCTAATATCTCCGATATATTAAGATAACATCAGGGCAACAAATGATTTATCCTTTTTGAAGCAAACTCACTCTACTCCACTCATCTATAGTCAGAAGTATGGAATGGTGTAGACATGACAACTTTATTAGAGCTTGAAAGAAAAGAAAGAAAAAAAAGAAAAAAAACAACAACAACAAAAAAGAAAAAAAGGAAGAAAAAGAAATAAGGAAAGAAAAGAAAAGAGAAAAGAGGAAGAAAACAAGGAGGAAAAGGAAAGAAAATAAAACCCAACAAGGGCAGTCCAAAAAGTTAATAGATTTCTTTTTACTTGAAGCAACAAAAGACTTTCACTCAGTTTATGAGAATAGATTGACTTGAATTGGTCCAACCCAGCCAAAGACTCAAATAAAACCAGACAATAGGGGAAAGACTATATTTCATCCCACATAGCTCCAAATTCACAATTTTGAAAGTCTCATATTTGATATTTTAAAAGAGAAAAGGGTAGAATGATGGACTTGAGTTTCTACAAAAGAAAGAGATCAAGATTGTACTAATTAAATTTGAATTTCTACCAAGAAGATAAGCTATATCCTTTCATAAAGCAAGATTTCAAGTTTTGTCTTTCCATGAAGCAAGATAACAAGATGCTTGAAAGGTGAAAATGAAGTATAGAGTTTAATGTTTCCAACAATCTACAGTTCCAGCAGAAAGTTTGTAGTGTGAAGGTTTATCTATAGTGTTAGATCAACTCCAATCTAAAGATGACCTTCACTTAACCCATGTCCCTTATAGACCCCATTTCAAGCCTAATAAAGACCTGTTGATCTCTCTTTATAGGTAGAGTCTATTAGTGGAGATTGTTTGAATATGCATGCATATGAGATATATAATATTTAAACTCAATGAGGCCTTTGGACAAGTAATGTGTATATGCCTATCTGAAGTGAACAGTTCTTACTTAAATGGAAATAATTCCTGAGTTTAGTATGTTAACTAGGGTTGTCATGTTATAGATATATTAATTTGAAAAAATTGAGTCTTGAGGTAAAATGAAACCAATCTGACAAAGCCAAAATGCTATTTTAAAATTAAAAAGGTATTTTTTGTTACATGAGCCTTCAAGCTTAGGGAAGTGTGTTGCATTGTTAAACCCTAAAGGACATGTTGGGCAAATGCGGATCATTTGCAACGTCATGAAGAAATTACCAACCGATGTGCTGAATCATAGGTTGAAATGGCATCTCCTATGCTTCTAACTACCCTGTTGGGGCCTCCACTACTCAACTTTCTAAAGCCTAGCTATCTGTAAGTGCACAGGTCATATCAAGTAATAAAGTGATGAGTAGAGTATCATTCCCACAAGGAGGGTTGTTCTAAGTACTAAAAAAATATTCTAATTATTATTTGAATGGCAAAATTTGATTTATTTTAAACTTTAAACAAAATAAATGACTTGGAATTAACACTAACAATATGAGAATTAGGGTTAAGTCACCTTAATGAGTTTATTATAGATTTTCTAAATTAGTGATTTTAGTTCAGTTTCTCTTTTGATTAATGGTTGAATTCTCCTTAATTAAACTCAAGTCTCTCTCAAGTACTAAAGCTAATATTGATTTAATCCTTATGTCTACTCTCATGATCCTAAGTAATTGAATCAATTCATTATGTTTCATGAGAATTTTGAATCAACCTCTCAAGTGTTTAACCTTATCTCAAAGAGAAAATTTTTCTTAAGATTATTATCTCCATGAACAAATATTGTGCGTCCACTCTTGCTCCATCACACAACATCTCAGTTCAATTAATTATTCTCCAGATAATTAAAGCATTAAGATCAAAGATAACAAAATAATCAATGATAAACATAGTTAAATCAAATAAGCATTAAGTATTCCATAATAAACTCAATACAAGGGACTAACCCTAAAAAGAATTTATTGATTCATATTTAAAGTAAAAACACAATATTTATTAATTGAAAACACAAAGAACAAGAAAGAGTAAACTCTAGTTCTTGATTTGGAGAAGAACTCCCTTAGGACTCATTGAATTTCTTCTTTGAAACCCTAATTCACTCTTCTTTTAAAAATAGAGACTAGAATTTATACAAGTTTAAGAGCAAAGAATTGATCTTATTGTACTCTAACTTATATCTAAAACCCTCTCTTGTTTACAAAACTCACACAAAGATTGTCGTAAAATATCATAACATAACCCTAATTTTAACATAACATAACATGCTTGAATCCTTGGAGGAATAATATTTATATAGAGTACTTGGAGGCTTCTTGATAATGGCAAGTTGTCAAATGCAACTTGCAGCTGTTTAGATATTAAAAATTCAATTTTTCTGGCTAAAAGTCATCAATTTCTGCCCCCACAGTCGTGGCATATGGATGCCACAGTCGTGGCTTGGGTTTATTTGGAATGTTTTAAGCTGTTTTCCAGTTGTAAGTGACTGCTTTGTGGGCCACGTTTGTGGCCTTTTGATTGCCACGGTCGTGGCATTTGAATTGAGGCTACAAAATTTGACTTTTCTTCTTATTCTTGGCCCATGCAGTAAGGATATTGATCCCACAGTCGTGACCATGCAATGCCACGGTCGTGATATTCATTTTGCTTTTGGAACTTTTATTTTTCTTTAATTTTAGAAGTGGCAAACTCAATTTCATTCCCATGGTCGTGGTCTTGAAGGGCCACGGACGTGGCACTTGACTTTTCTTCATTTTTGCTTACTTTTCTTCTAATTTGCACCATTAATCATAAAAAATCTTTAATCTTGCCTTTCCAAGCTAAAACACTATAATTCTAACTCAAATAAACAAAAATAATCAAATTCAATTGGAAAATAAGTAAAATCATAGTTAGAATTACATAAAATATTGATTATAATTTCACTCTATCAAACTCCCCTAAACTTAAATCATTGTTTGTCCTCAAGCATTTGAGTTTAGTACTATAGATTTCTTTATATATTGAGTTTTGTTAGCCTAATTAATCTATGTTTGATGTTAGGCAATCAAATTGAATTACACTAATGTGTGTATCAAGTTACATTTTATAGGAACTTATATTTTTGAAGAAACTATCAAAAGTCCGATCGGACCATAAGGGATCCTGATCGGACCTTCAAATCCCGACCGGACCTTCAATGACAAATTAAGAAAATTCTCACAGAAGGTTCAATAGTGGAGAGTACTCCTAAAATCTCACCGGACCACATAAAGTCTGATTGGACTAGTGTGTATTTTGATTGGACCATTGCATGTGATGTCAAGCAAATCACACGGAGGGTTTCACAGTCAGTAGTACTCTCACATTTTTACCATACCCTAAAATGTCTGACCGGACTGTGCAATGTCCTGATCGGACTTTCAAGGTAGATTTTCTTAAAATCATCCACTGGAGTTCCTGACCAGAAGTGTGTCCAATTTTTGACCGAACCTGATGCTAGTCCTATATGAATATTTAAATATTATAAATGCCAGAAGCCATTTCACCTCCACTCATTTAGTGAAAGCCATGTGGACCAGCCGTTGGAAGAGCATTAAGCAGAATTTCAAATACTTCGACCGGACCACCAAGTTTCCCGACCAGGAAGCATGACTTTCGATCGGACCACACCAAGTTTGATTATAAGGTTGCTCTGACTAAGAAATTAGTGGAAGATAAGAATCAAACTCGTTAGACCATACCCCAAACGGCTATTTCATGACTTGCAGGCTATAAATACCATATGCTACTTCATGTTTATAAGGGATTTTGATTTTGTTATAGCCTACATTGATAACTTTACTTAGTTTGCATCAAAATTATCATTTGTATTGATTGAGAGTTGGGTGTGAGCATCAAAGACCATGTTAAGTTTGAGTGTGAGCTTGAAAACACTTAGGTTGTGAGAGTGAGTTTGGAAAAACTCTTGTAAGAGTTGTGAGGATTATACTCAAACCATTGAATAGTTTGGTGTTAGCTAGAGAAAACACCAAGTTAGAGTAACGGTTGTAAAAACTCAAAGCTAGTGAAACCTTAACAAGTTGTTAAGGAAGTGGATGTAGGATCAAGGTAAATCCGAACCACTATAAATCTCTTATGTTCATTCTTCTACTCTCTACTCAATCTTCTACATATTATACATTTCTTGTTTATTTTTAATTTTTTGAATTTGCAATCAATTGTCAAACAACTAATTTACCCCCCTCTTAGTTGCAATCTTGGGACAACAATTGGTGTTAGAGCTTAAAAATTTCTTAAACTTAATTGTGAAATTTGATCCATAATTGCAACTTCTTCATCCACCTCAAATTCTCAAGAAAATCTCACTACAAGAATGTATAGGATTACCGGCAGAAATTTACCGATAGAATATCTAGAGAAATAATTTAAAAAATAAATTAAAAAAATACACCGACAGATTATCGATAGAATATAGATAAAAAAATTTACCGATAGATATTTTGTCGACAATAATGGCGCTAGCAAATGGTGCCAACAATTATCGATAAGCTTTACCGATAAAAATATTTTCTGTAGGTAAATTTACCAATAGAAATATTTTCTGTAGGTAAAAATATCGACAAAATATATTTTTTATAGGTAATACCGATAGAATATATTTTCTGTAGGTAATACTGACAAAATATATTTTCTGTTGGTAAAATTACGAGAGAAAGTATTTTCTATCGGTAATACCGAGAGAACATATTTTATGTAGGTCAAATTACCGACAGAATATATTTTTTGTAGGTAATACAGATAAAATATTTTTCTGTTGGTAATTTTTTCGATAAAAAATTATTCTCTCGGTAAATTTATAGTCACAACCTAATTAGTTGGGCGTGAATTTTACTGTCATTATTTGAGACATTTACTAAGAGAAAGTATTTTTCTATGGGTAAATTTACCGACATAAAATATTTTTTATTGGTAATACCGAGATAACATATTTTCTGTAGGTAAAATTACCGATATAAGATTTTTTTTGTCAGTAAGTTTTCAACTAAAAATTATTCTATCGATAAATAAATAGTTACAACCTAATTAGTTAGGCGAGAATTTTACCGCCATTATTTTAGACATTTACAGAGAAAAATTATTTTTCTGTTGGTAAATTTACCGAGAGAAACAATTTCTATTGGTAATACCAAGAGAATATATTTTCTGTAGGTAAAATTACTGATAGAAAATATTTCTTCTTCCTCTACAAGCAAGAAAAGAGACAGACAGATACAAATAGAGGGAGAGAAAAAATAAAAAAAATGGGAGAGAATCAGCAGAAATCAGAGAGGAGAGAAAAATATATTTTTATAGAAAAATTACCAACACTTAATTCTCTCGGTAATTTTCTTATAAAAATATATATTTTTTTCTCTTCTCCCACTTCTATTGATTCTCTCTCATTTTTTTCATTTTGTCTCTCCCTCTATTTGTCTCTGTTTGTCCTTTTTTCTTGCTTGTAGAAGACTAAGAAGAAGAAGAAGGAGAAGAATAGTAATGTATTTATTTTTATTTTTTAATTTTTGATAATTTTTGTAATATATGATAAATTATTTATTTATTTTTTAATTTTAATGAATTTGATATTTTATTTTGGTTTTGTGAGAGTTGTAGTTTAAGTTGATTATTTATATTTTGATTGTGTATTATTTAATTTTAAGATTATTTTAATTAAATATAATATTATTTTAGAGATTTTTAAAATTTCATAATATATTTAGAAATGTTTTTGTATTTAGAAATTTATTTAGAGTGTTAGATTTTTTTTAAAATATTTTTCTAATTTTTTCAAAAATTTAGAAAAAAATTGATTTATTTTTATAAATTTCAAAATAAAAATTATAAAAAAAATTAATTTTTTTAAATTTATCTATTTAAACACAATATGTTTTAAGAAATTTTAAAATTTTTTATTATATTTTTAGAAATGTTTTGGTAAATAAAAATATTTTAGGGTGTATTATAATTTTTTTAAAAAATTAGCTAAAATTATTTATTTTGATAAATTTTAGAATAAAAATTATTTAAAAAATTATATATATTTTTTAATTTTTTAATTAAATAGAATATGTTTTAGGAAATTTTAATTGTTTTATATTTTTAAAAAGTTTTTGGCAAATAGAAATATTTTAGGGTGTTAGATTTTTTAGGCTATTTTTTTGATTGTTTAAAAAAATTTAGGTAAATTTGATTTCAAAATTTTAATTATAAAAATAAACTAACAAAAAATTTATTTTTTATGTTTTCTGTATGTAATACCGACAGAATTTTCTCTCGGTAATATAACATAATTTTCTATCGAAAATTAATGACAGAATTTTCTCTAGGTAATTTACCGACATAATTTTCTGTCCGTCTTATCAACAGAATTTTTTATCAGTATTACTGAAAAAAATTTTTCTCTTGGTGATTTATCGACAAATATTTATTTTTATCAGTATTTTCATTACAGGCAAAGAAATAACTACATAAATTTTTTGTATCGGTAATCTGTCGGTAAATCTAATTACAGATAAAAAAAAATAAGGATTATCGATAAATTTAAAAACTCTTGAGACCTTATACCCTACTTTAATGGAACAGATTATTCCTATTGGAAATACAAAATGTTCTTGTTCCTGGATAGTGAAGGAATTGAGCTTTGAAATTATGTTAAAAATGAGTAGAAACCTCGAACTTATGAAGTTGATGATATCCAAGTTTCTCTTCCCAAACCGCAATGGTCAAGTACGAATACAAGGGATCGATTCAAAAACCATATGATAGCCTCCATCTTGATGAATTCTATTTCAAGAGAAGAAGGTGGGAGAGTCCAATATCTCACTTGTGCTCATTGCATTCGGAAAACTCTTGAGAACTATCATGATGGTACTACCTAAATAAGGCTCACCAAGAAGCAAATGCATATACATGAGTATGAGCTATTCAAGATGAAGCCCAATGAAAATATTACCAATATGACTAATTGCTTGCTTGCAATCTTTAATGAATTGAAGAAATATGGCAAGATCTATGATCAAGATGAAGTCAACAACAAAATCTTGAGAGCTCTAAGAGCAAAGAATAACTTTGAATCCAATGTTTCTTCAATTGAAGAAGCACATGAACTTAACTCTTTGAGAACCAATGAACTTGTCAGAAAACTACTCACCTTTGAGTTGTACATCGAAAGAGAAGAAGAATAAGGCGAAAAAGAGAAGAGAAAACCAATATCTCTCAAAGCAATTAAAGAAATTGAGAGCTCAAGCAATGAAGAAAGTGATGATGAAGAAGAAATGACATTATTTTCAAAAAGGATTAATGATTGGAAAAGAAAGAGAAGATTGCAAGCTAATAAAGGTACATTATCTAAATCCTCTTTTAAAGATAAAGATAAAAAGAATGAAATGAAATGTTATGAATGTGGCAAATCCGGTCATATCAAATCAGATTGCTTTAAGTTAAAAAATAAGAAGAAATGGGATAAAGAAAAGAAGAAATCTCTCAAAGCCACATAGGATGACTCTTCCTCAAGTGAAGAAGAAGAAGAAGAAGAAGAGGAAGAAGAAAATGCCAATCTATGACTCATGGCTATTGAGGATGAATCCAATGAGGTAGGTACTCAATCCTTGAATTTAATTACATATGATGAAAATGATATTAATGCTTTAGATGATAGTGACATAATTGAGCATATGAACCTTAGAGTAGAAAAGTATTTTTCTAAGATGAAATTCTATAAGGACAAATGCTCTAAGCTGGAAAAAGATTTTGTATGCTTGAAAAATTCTACATTAGAATTAAAGATCTCAAATGAACAATTATTGAAATCAATTGATGAATTGAATAAAAATTCACATAACTTAGAGAATGTGATAAAGGAAAATAAAATTTTGAGGCATGAACTAAAAGAACTTAAAGAATCTACCTCAAAGTTTCATAAGGGAAAGGAAGCATTAGATACATTGATTGATAATCAAAGGTCACCCTCCTTAAAACATGATTTAGGATTTAATGGCTCATCTAATGCTACTTCAAGTAAACTAACATTTGTGAAAGCATCTACAACTCAAATATCTAGTGTTGAAGTAGTAAAAAACACTAATGTACAAACCAAATCCAAAAATCCCAAAGGATTACATTAAGCTCACAAGACTCTAAAACTAAGGTTCTAAGAGCAAAACATGCATTCATGTATACTAGACATGTACATCAACACAAAAATACTCAAAAAGAAACTTATATTTGCAATTGTGTGAATGCCAACCGGAAAGTGCATAAATATAGAACTTTGTGTCAATGAATATATTGCATGAAATTTGGGCATAAGAGTATTTTTTGCTATATTAGGAAGGCTCATCTCAAGTTAGAGGATCCTTCTACTACTAACCCCCAAGGGCCCAAGTTTATTTGGGAAAAGAAGGTGAATATTCTTATAGGTATGTCTAAAATCTACTATCAATGAAAGCACATAACTTGTGGATAGTGGATGCTCAAGGAATATGATGGGGAATGCAAAGCTCTTTACAAGTCTTACTTACAAGCTTGTAAGTAGTGTTAACTATGAAAATAATGCTAAAGGTAAAATCATTGGTCGTGGTTCCATTGGCATACTTGGTAAAAAGTTGATTGAAAATGTATGGCTTGTTGATGGATTGAAGCATAATTTGCTTAGTATTAGTTAATTGTGTGATAAAGGATGTGATGTAAATTTTGACTCCAAAGGATGCAAGGTTACTAATTCAAATGGTGAAATTGCATTCAAAGGAGCTAGAATTAGTAACACATAAAAAATTGACATACATTCCAATGATGCAGTTGAATGTTTGATTTCCATTAATAATGACAATTGGTTATGGCATAGAAGGCTAGGACATACTAGTATGGATCATTTAAAATGAATTAGTAATGAAGAACTAGTTGATGGTCTCCCTAAAGTTAAATTTCACCAAGATAGAACATGTGAACCTTGTCAACTTGGTAAGCAATAGAAAAAGTTCATGTAAGTCTAAAAATATTATAAGCACTTCTAGACCCTTAGAACTCATTCACTTAGATTTATTTGGACCAAATAGAGTTGCTAGCCTAGGTAGCAAGTTATATGCATTTGTTCTTGTTGATGATTACTCTAGATTTACATGGGTTAATTTCTTAGCTCAAAAGAATGAAGCTTTTAATCTTTTCAAAATATTTGCAAAAAGAGTTCAAAATGAAAAAGGCAATGTGATCACATATATTAGAAGTGATCATGGCAAAGAGTTTGAAAATGAAAATTTTGAAAACTTTTGTAATGAATTTGGTATATCACATAACTTTTTGGCTCCGAGAACACCACAACAAAATGGTATGGTTGAAAGAAAAAATAGAACCTTAGTTGAAATGGCTAGAACAAGGCTCAATGAATATGATTTACCATCTTATTTTTGGGCGAAACCATTAATACAACTTGTTATATTTCAAACTGAGTTTACAAAAGGATTTTAATAAACAAAATTTCTTATGAGCTATGGAATGGAAGAATACCCAAAATTTCATATCTTAGAGTATTTGAATGCAAATGCTTCATATTGAATACCAAGGATAATCTTGGACAATTCTCATCCAAATCGAATGAAAGTATATTTTTAGGATATTCATCATCTAGCAAAGCATATAGGGTGTTTAATAAGAAAATTCTAGTAGTTAAAGAATCAATGAATATTGTTTTTGTTGAATCTTCTAAACTTGATTAAAGAAATGGTAGTGCTGTTGATGATTTTGTAGGTACATATGATCAACAAGAAATAATTATTGCTTCAAAGAACAATCAATATGAATAAGAAAAGGAAACTCAAGAGTTACCTAAGGACTGAGAATAGAAGAAGGATTATCCAAAAGAACTCATCGTTGGTGAAACTTCAAATGGAGTAACTACTAGATCCAAATTTAAATAATTAGATGTCAATTTTACTTTTGTTTTTTAAATTGAGCCAAGGACTATTGAGGAGGTTCTTAGTGATGAATGTTGAGTGATTGCAATGCAAGATGAACTTAACCAATTTGAAAGAAAAATGTATGGGAACTTGTTCTAGACATAAAGATCATCCAATTATAGGATGCAAATGGGTTTGTAGGAATAACCTTGATGAAAAAGGTCACATTACTGGAAATAAAGCTAGATTGGTAGCCAAGGGGTATAACCAAGAGGAAGGCATTGACTATGATGAGACATTTTCCCACATTGCTAGATTAGAAGCAATTAGAATTCTACTTGCATTTGCATGTCACATGAATTTTAAACTTTTTTTAAATGGATGTTAAGAGTGCATTTTTAAATTAATATATCAATGAGGTAGTTTATGTTGAACAACCTCCTGGTTTTGAAAATTATACACATCTAAATTATGTTTTTAAACTCACCAAGACACTATATAGATTGAAACAAGCTCCAAGAGCACTTAGTGCATATTTGCTTGAAAATGGATTTTCAAAAGGGAAAGTTGATACAACTCTTTTTGTTAAAAAGAATAAGCATAATATCTTTATTGTGCAAATTTATGTTGATGGCATTAGATTTGGTGCTACTAATGAATCTTTGTACAAGGAATTTGCTTCTTGTATGACTAGGGAATTTGAAATGAGTATGATGGGTGAACTCAAATTCTTCCTTGGACTATAAATCAAGAAATGCAAAGATGAGATCTTCATTAACCAATCCAAGTACACAAAGAAACTTCTCAAGAAATTTAGAATGGATGGTTGTAAGACTAGCAAGACTCCCATGAGCGCATCATTAAAACTTGACAATGATGAAAGTGGTAAGGTAGTAGATGAGAAGAAATATTAAGGTATTATCAGATCCCTACTCTACTTAACCGCTTCTAAACGTGATATAATATATAGTGTATGTTTATGTACTAGATTCCAATCTTGTCCTAAAGAATCACATTTGAATGCCACTAAAAAAATTTTGAAATACTTGAATGGTACATTGCATTTAGGACTTTGGTATCCTAGGAACACATCATTTAACATTTTATACTTTTCGGATGCCGATTATGCCGGCAGTATTTTGGATAGAAAAAGTACGACCGAGGCATGTCATTTTCTTCGTGAATGCCTAGTTTCTTGGTTTAGCGAGAAATAAGTATCGGTTGCTTTGTCTACCGCGGAAGCCGAATAAATTGCTGCTTGTTTTTGTTGTACTAAGTCCTTTGGATGAGACAATAATTAGTTTATTATGGAAAAACATTTGATCATATACCTATTAAATGTGATAACACTAGTGCAATGAATCTATCTAAAATCCCAATCCAACATTCTAGATCAAAACATATAGCTATTAGGCATATTTCTTGAGGGACAATGTCCAAAACTAAAATATTATCTTAGAATTCATTGATACACAAAACCAATTTGCTGACATATTCACAAAACCCTTGAATGACAATAGAATGAACTTCATATAATAACATTTAGGAATGACGGATGGAAGCACCATATCTTAGGCTTAAAATTACATGAATACCTACTTCATTTCATGAAAGATGTCATATTAATCCCTATTTTTGATCAAACCTCTGTATCTTAAATGAAAAGCACTTGCTTTCTCAAAAAAATTACATTTTTGGACATTTCCCGATCGGACCAACTCTAAGTCCGACCGTATTTTTTGAAAATTTTTTATTTCAAATTTTTTTGTAAAAGTATGACCATACTCTCAAAGGTACGACCAAAATTTTTCAACCATTGTGCCTAAAACCTAAATCCCGTTCGAACTTCCTCTGGTCTGACAGAACATTTTAAATTTTTTCATATTTCACGACCAGACTCATTAAAGTCTGACTGTACCTTCCCTTTATTTACAAAAATTTCTAACCATTGGAACTTAATCAAAACGTGCAACTCATATCTCCAACAGCGATAAATGGCTACTTTTTACCTTAAACACTATAAATTCCCCCCAATATCAATATATACATCTTTTTATCCGACACTAAACATGTAAACTCTCAAAAGCACTTAAACTCTCTCAAATTTAAATCTTTTTTTTCATCTTTTCTTTAATCAAATTGATGGCTCCTAAAGAACATATGAAGAAGGCTTCAAAATTTGAGAATGAGAAGGGAATTACTACCCCTTTTCAACAAGAAGAACATCCTAGAAGAAGCCATAAGATAAGGTTGAAAGACAATGAAGAAAGACTAAGGTATGAAATTATCAAAGACAAAGTCTTTGAACCTAACAATCTCTTCTCTACCCTCACTCTAGAATTCTTAGGAATTGAAAATGACATTAGGGGATGTCTTAGAACCTTGGGTTGGGAAAAATTTATTTTCCTGGAATGTGATGATCTTGGTTAGGAAATCTTGACCAAAGAATTTCTCACCACCTTGGTAGTTAGTAAGAAAAGTACAAATCCAATAGGTTATTATGGGATTTCCTTTAGACTTTTTAATCAAAAGTGTGGCTTCACATTTGAAGATTTCTCTTCCATTTGGAGTTTCCAATTAGAGGGGATTTCTCATATAACCAACACCATTCTCACCACCGAAAGACAACGAGAATTTTGAACCGAAATCTCTATAGAAACCACTCTTCATAAACAATCCAATGCCAAACACCTTAGGACCCTCACCTATTGGATGTTGTATAGAATAATCACCTACACTATTAGTGCTAGAGGGGAGAGCAATGAGAAATTAACCCAAAAGGATCTAATTTTTCTTTATTGCTTGATTAGAGGTCAACCAATTCAGATGGGAAAATTCCTAATTGATACTTTCTTACGCATTAGGAAAACAAAAACCAATCTTATTCTTCTCTCTTCACAAGTGACCCAAATTGCCAAATATACTGGTGCACTTACACAAACAACCAAAGCCACTCTCTCCAATCCCTTCGATCCTACCAAAAAATCCATAAACATACCATACCTAAAACATGCTAAGTGTATTAGGGATGATGATGGGAACTATGTTTATCTCTTTAGAGCACTAGGTGCTAGGGCTCAACAAAGAAAGAGACCAAGGATTGTAGAGAAAAGTGAAGAGACTTTCCAAATGAAATTCCTAAGACCTACCACTTCAAGATCTCAATCCTCTATCTTCCAACTTCTTCAAGACATACATGGACCAATGAGCTCCCAACGATCTAAAATTTAGAACCTAGCAAACTAAATTGCTCATCTTCATCTTGTTGTTCATACCATCCAAGAAGCCTTAGGCTTGCCAAAGTTCTTTGAGGATGAACCAAGCTTTTCACCCTCTATTCATGGATCCTACCCTCGAGAAGAAGAAGGAGAAGCTGCTGCCTCTCAACTTAGAGAAGAAGCAATGCAGACTTGCTTCGATGTATGTTGTTAATATTGTTGTATTATTATGGAAAGATTAAGCAAGATTAAAATATTGAAAGCGAATTTGAGGCAATTGTGGAATCTGTGGCAGTTAAGAAAGTAAAAAGAAAAAAAGGGAAAGGAAAAGAGCATTTTAAAGTAGTATTAATATTTTATATCATAGATTTTTTATTAAGTTGATAATAAAATTCAGAAATATATATATTTTTTATAACTTTTAGATTTGACATTAGTATAGTTTGTTTATATTTTGCTAGAATATGTTTTTTCTTATGTTACAATTTATAAGTGTAAAAGTAGGTCAAAATATTAGAAAAGTATATTATAGATATACTGAATGTATACTTAAGATAAACTTCACAAATACTTATGATATACTAGATGTAAATTTAAGATATACTTAATATATGCTGGATGTATACTGGAAGTATTTTTTTTTGTTTTATTCCTTTTTTCTTAGATTTTTTAATCTATTTTGAGATTAAAAATTTATTGTTTAATATGCAACATGACACGTTTTCTATGATTTTTTTTGTTTAGTTTTGCCATTACCTAAACTCCAATTAGGTAAGCTTGCTCAACAAATAGTCCAAGTGGATCGATTTTCCATCAAGCACATGTGTTTGGTTAATCATGTCTAAAAATTTAAAATGTTAAATGCCTATCATGTATTCTCAAGAAAATATACAAGTTAAGCCTCTTTCTTTTTCCATCTTTCAAAAGATAGCATTCATAATTCAAACAAGTTAGAATTGCACACATAAATTCCGATTGGTTAGCATCTATTGGTTTTCTCATATGCTTGTGTTTTATCTCTTTGTTTTGGCCATCATCATTGAAAAAAAATTCTTATTGATCTTAACTTTATTTGATGATCACTATATGTCAATGAAATAAATAAAAATTAACATTATGCTCACAATTATGCAACAAGTAAATAACATAAAACTTCAAAAAGTACATGAAATATATATTCAACTAGTAATCATGGAATATATATTATTAATTAGAATAGTACTTATATTGAATTTAAAAACAATTAAATGAAGCTAATTTAAAAAAAAATTAGTTTCATAATAAAATTTTTGTTGGTCAATACTAGTATTTCCAGTTTAACAAATGAACAATCTTGAAATCAATTTTTTTTGGTAAATTGATCAACTTTTTGGAAGATTTCTACATGTCTTTTGATTGTGTCCATATTGTTCACATCTACCACACTTATTTTTGACTTTTATTTCCCATGCTACTTTGATTCTCTTTTTTTTTAGGTCTTCCATATTTTATTCTTCCAATTGGTGACGATACATCTTATTTTTCAACATTATTAGGTATACTCCATGTGTTTTTCTTTGGTACTGGATATGCTATTCCTTGATAAGTTTCTATCATTGTGTCTTTTGTGTAGTAAGGTGGGCAATATTCATAAGGGTCCATGTGCAATCTCATTTATTATTGCTAATGCATGTGGACATGACAATTCATCAATTTGGAACCTATTGCAAGTGCATAATCTTTCTTTCATGTTCATTGTATAAATTTTTTCATGTTGATGGACTATAAAGAGATCATCATTGGATTGTTTCACCTGCAAAAAAAAAATACATATATATTATTTCTCATTGTTGGGTCACTTATCATATTAGGTTTTTGAATTGTATATCCAACCAATTAGTGCAGTGTACCTAATAGCTTAATTAGTGTACTTATAAAACTAGAACATATAAGTATATGCATGAACAATTTACCCAAAAAAAAGAATAGACATGAAGAATTGAATTATGTAATTAAGAAAAATTCATATATTAATGAAAGTAACAATAATATACTAAAAAAATCAAGAATGCAATTAATTGTCATATATAATTGCTAATGTATTATATTAAAAAACCTCATTTATTAATGTAAGTAAATTTACAGTATTAATATACTAAATTATAGATCAAAAAAATATTTTAGTTTTTATAGTTTGGAATCTAACCTTCATTCTTAGAGATTCAATGTAGTTGTCACTAAGCATATCTTCGTGCTTTTTAGCCAACTTCGTGAATGTTGAATTTGCAATATTCTCGTTGATGTAATTGTGTCAAAGCACGCAAAAATTCAAGCAAAGATGTTATTGGTAAGCTTCTAGATGCTTTATTCACTGAATTCATTGACTCTGCTATGTTTGATGTCATAGTTAAACTTCTATTTATAGAATGTAAACTTGACCATTTTTCATATTAAATGTTGGTCAAATACTATCTAATACAAACATCTATTTTGTCAAGCTCACCCATATTATAATTGAAATCTTCTTGTGTATATGATCTTGCAGCTGCAAAGAAATAATCCTTAATTTTCTTTGGATTTTTCTTAAATTTTGTCATTAGATTATTCAATAAATGGAACATGCATACACAATGGCTAACTTCTGGATATACTTTTCTAGTTGCTGCCTTAATACTTTCATGCCTATATGAAATTATGCACATCCTTGATCTTATACCATATGTCTCTTTGAATTTTATAAAAAACCACTCCCATGAAGCATCATTTTCAGAATCGACAACAGAAAAAGTAAGGGGGAAAAATCTTACCACGAGCATCTTGTGTGCATGCAGTTATTAGTGTCCCTCCATGTGTTGATTTTAGAAAAGTTCTATCTACAACTATAGTTGGCCTACAGTATCTCCATCCTTTTATACATGCATCTAGAGCTATGAAGACGTACAAAAATGACCCCATCTTCTTCTATTTTTTAGCTCAACAATAGAACCTGGGTTTGTTGTCTTCAACATATACAAGTAGCTTGGTAGCAAGGCATATGATTCTGCTGGCTTTCCTCTAATAATCTCAGGAGCTTTTTTCTTTGATCTCCAAGCTTTTCCATAATTTATAGTCAACTCCAAAATCATCTTTCATGTCTCGAATTATATCTATTGGCGTGTATATTATTTTTACACTGAGGTACTTTGTCTTGATGAAATCTCCATTAATGTTTGATGTTGCTTGTCTTTGATTGCTCATTCTCACCTCCAAAGGGCAAGTGTGAATGTTGTTGAATTTTCTGATGATGAAGATTTCTGTCTTGCCCTTTCTTGATACCTTTAACTGCCAGCTGCATTTCTCATCCAAGCAACTTAAATAAAACTTCACTGTGCATGATCTATACACCTTATATTGGAAGTGGTTATTGATTGCATAAAAGGTCAATGTTGCTTTTAGAATTTGCTTGTTTTTGTAAAGTTGTCTAACTTTAATATCTTAATTATTTACATAAGATATAATTGCCAATTCAATTGCTTCCAAGTTTTCTTTTCCTTCTTCATCATTGTCCTTGTGCATATTCTCAATGGTATTTTTGCTCATATTGCTTGTGTACTCCATCATATCACAAATTACTTCTGAATCAGTTGATAAACTTTTTTGATGCTCGAATAGCAATTCACTTGATTTTGCTTTATCAATTTCTATTATTGAACATGAATTTGCAACAATGTTGGAGCATGCCTCTATCTCTTGTTTTTCCTTGAATGTAATGCATAATGGATATGTTGTGAAATATGATTCCTTCCTCTTCAATTTCACATAAAATAACAGACTCATATCATCAACAATTCTCAATGTTGGATAACCATTTTTAACTTGATACCTTATATCCAACATGGTGTAGTTTGTGTTGATCTTCAACTGATCTGATAATATACTAACCAAGTATTCAAAGTTGCATGTTAATGGAATTAGTATTTCATCAACCTTAAAATCTCCAAAAGTTTCTTCATCCTTCCAAATTCCTTTGCGTTGGATCAAAATTGATATATTTTTCATTAGTATTATCAAAAAAATCTGAAAGTTTATTAGAATAAGCTAATGGCAAGAACTAAACAAATTATAATTAAATTTGTGTCAATTTCGATTTGAATATGCAGATTTTAAAAGAAGATTGAAAACAAATTTGGATTTAAACATAATTAAGAATTTGATGCAATAAAAAAAATTAAAACTTTTTGAATTATTCACATATGATTTTGAAGAATTTCTTACTTGATTTGTGTCTCCAAGATTTACAAATCAGATGAGAGTGAGAATTATTTTTAGTTGCAATGCAGTGAGATTTCTTGATTTGTGTCTTCAAAATTTGCAAAATCGGGTGAGAGTGAGAAGCCGCAATTCAGTGAGTGAGAGTGAGAGTTGTGTTTTTTTTTTTCAGTGCTATGACCAATCAGGTACTTTTGAAAAAGGTACTTTAGATTTTTGTTACTTTTGAAAGAATTAAAAAATTGAATATATTTGTGAATAATGTTTAGTTTTTTGGGCTATTTTTGAACAAAGCCCTACAAACAATGTTTTTGTAACGTCCCCTCTTGGACACCTGAAATTATTCATATAACAAATAAGTGAATAATGAACTAAGTAAAAACAATATTTCTCATATGACAAATAAGTGAATAATCTACATTTCTCTTATTTTTTCATTTGGATAAAAAAAGTGAAAAAATATGAGAAATGTAGATCAAGTGTGAATGTGGGTATATTTTAGGTTTAATTATACAAATAATTCTTAAACTTCTATAACTTTCCCAAAAAATCCAGAAACTTCAATTTATCGATTAAAAATCCCTTAATTTTTAATATTGTATCAATTAAATCTTTGAATTTTAATTTGTCAATTGAACATTTTTCAACTTTTAACATTGCATAATTAATTCCCTGAATTAGATTTTCGGTCATCGGAGAATGATTTGGTAAATATATTGGCGATACATGAATAAAACGAAAATAAAAAAATATAATTCAAATCACATGTGTTGGAAAATGGTAAAAAAAATTCTTACATTCATTATTTATTAATTATAATTTAAACCCATTCAAGAGTCACAATTTGTTCTTCCCCTTTCAGACCTTAGCCTATAATTTGAAAACTTTCTGTTGATTTTTTAAAAAATCAAATCCAAATAAAAGCTCTCCCATTTGTTATTTCATTTTCTCTATTTTATTCTTTGATTTCACTCTCTAGTGGCTGAAAATAAGATTTAATGATTTAATTAGTACAACATTTTAAGTTGAAGGATTTTTAATTAACAAATTAAAGTGTATGGATTTAATTTGTACAATATTAAAAGTTAAAGGATTTTTAATTGACAAATTGAAGTTAATGGATTTTCATGGGAAAGTTGTGAAAGTTTAGGGATTATTTGTGTAATTAAGCCATATATTTCAAATACAAGGAAAATGAATTAGTATATACATTAAGGAACTGAACTCTAGGAAATTACACTAGGGTAGAACAAGAATTAGAAATTTGAGCATTTTGTTGGCTATATACATATGATTGGTATACATATATACATCAAAGTGTTTTGATATATGTATGTAAATGTTTTTGAAGCAGGGATATTTAAAAAACTACCTACAGAAATAAATTTTATTTGAAAAATAATATAAAAAATAAAAATATGTACACTTTTAGAAAAAGTTAGAACAAATTTTTATAAATACCCCATCCCTCACTAAAACAATATTTTTTTTTTGCAAAATAACTATTCTCTTATTACAATCAATATTTTATTTTATTTTTTATTTTTTTTCAAACTTTACTATTAAATAAAAAAATTAATATACTAATAAAAATAATATTTTAAATTATTTTTTCAGCATAGAGAATTTATTAATTTTTCTAAAGAAAAAATTTTAATTTTAATTATAAAAAATAAATAACACAAAAAACAAAATATATAAAAAATATATTAATAAAAATTATTAAATTTATGTTAAATAAATATTACATATTATACACACTAAACAATGTTAAAAAAATATTAAATTTATTATGTAGATATTTAGTAGATGCTTTGTATGTTTGGAAGATATTATAGATATTTAATAGATACTGTGTATATGTTATGTATTTATTTATGTACGTTATATGTATTTTATGTAGTTATTGTATGGGTATTTGTGTATATTATAAGGGTATAAAATTAAAAAAAAAATAAAGTAAAAAAAATTAAAAAAATTATATAAATATTTGGTAGATATTTATTTAATATTTGGTAGATGCGGTAGATAATTTAGTGTATATTGTATAGATATTATTTAGTTGGTTTGTATTTTATATATCTTGTTTATAAAATGTGTATATGTTGTATGTATATTTTTTATGTGTATATTTAAAACATGACATAAAAAAATTATTTATAAATAAAAAATATAAATAAAAATGAAAAATAAAAAATAAAAACAAAACAAAACAAAACAAAAATCTACGACTTAAAACATGAAAACGAAAAAAAAAGCCGCACCTGACTATTTTGAAAAAAAAAAACCTTTGGTATCATGAAATTGAAATGGAAACAAAGATTCAAAGTATGAAGATGGGCCTTAGAAATTGGAATGGAAAGGGACCCATATAACTATAGATTATATGAAAGAATTTGCATGGGAATGAGATAACAAGTATTCCAAGGGCTTTTGACATAACAAGTATTAGAACGGGCTTTTTGACTAAAATGGAAGAAAAAAATAGAAAATTTTTAAATTTATCATATTTTTGAAATTTATAAAAATTTATGATTAATTTATCAATTTATCAGATTAACATAGTTTATTATGAATTTATAAATTTATTATATATTTTGAATTTATTATATACTTTTATAAAATAATTAAAATACTCCTAGTAAATCATAAATTTTTTTTATAAAAAATGGCGGAGGATGCAATTTTTTTCTATTACATATAAAGTCACATTGGGATATATGAATGCACGGCTCAGTTTAGGTGGCAAACATACAAGGAGTGAGTGAAAATAAGATTCATTGCATATTACATATTTCACTCCGGGTAATAGATAAAACAATTTAGATAAATACAATTTTATATTATATAGGGAAAAATAGAAATAAAATTCTAGAAATTACAAATTAGATATTGGAATATAAGGAAATACTCAAACATAAATGCCTTTAGTATATTCAGCCAATTTAAAGAACCAATACAAGTATATAAATGTTGTATGTAAATGTTTGGACTTAAAAAATTCACATGGTTTGTATGCAAGACTAAGTAAAATAAATAATGGAATCAATTGGTGGTGGGCTTGGTTTTTAAAAGACAAAAAGAAAAATTGAATATGCTTTACTAAAGAATGGGACAAGATTATAAATTTAAGTAACCAAGTTCTATTTAGACTAGCATCTTTTAACCAACTTAACCATCAATTAGTTAACTATAAATTAGAGAAATAAGATAAAATAACCCCAAGCATTTGTAGTAACAACAAATGAAGACAAAAATAAAATTATAACAATATTCTTTTTAGCTGGCAAGTAGGGAAGTGAAAATCCAAAATTTCCATCTTCATTAGAAACAAAACCCACCGCAATCCCTCTTCCCAATTATTCTTTATCACATCAAATCTCTTGCAAATTTTGAAACCTTTCATATGCATTGAAGAGAGGGATACCATCATTTTGATTTTCCCTTTTAAATGGTAGAGTGCTAGAGTTCCCATGTGGGAAAGAGGGTAAATTTACCATGTTTTCATATTTTTAAATTTGAACCCCTAGTTATGTGAACTTATTTACAACCTTTGATTTCAAATAGTATTAGTGTAGATATGGATACAATATATCAAACCATTTGAAATGAAAAAAAATATCAGACCCTCACATGATATCATATATGCCCTCACCAACTCACTGTCGCTTCCCTCTCTCCTGCTCATTCCTCAACTCTCACTCCTAACTCCTCAGTCCTCTCTCACCCGGTACTCACCTCCCTATTTTCTTTCTCACTCACAAGCCCACCTTCATCTGCTCTCTAGTTCACACTCGCACAAGTTTTGCCTCCCTCTCCACTCTCTTGCGTAGCACCACTCACATCCTCCTTGGATTCCTCCCTCTTGTCTCTCTTTGGTATGGCTAGGGGTTTTATTTTTATATTTTGGTCTAGATTATTGTTTATCAATCATAGTAATCTTTTATACAAGTTATTAATATTTGGAAATTATATTTCCTAAACGGATTTGTGGGGTTTTCATCAAATTTAGGTTGTTTATGGCTAATTTTTTCTTTTTTTCTTTTCATAATTTTATGATATGGGTATAGATATATTCTACTGGTGTTTCTTTTTCATTAGAGATATATTTAGTTAATTATTTTTTTATCATTTGTATTTGGTTGGAAAATGATTGATGAATAAGACTGAACTTTATTTTCCTGGGATATGCATTGATTGACAAACAAATTCTATTGTGAAAATTGATTGAAAACAAACGACTATTTAAACTCAAATGAAAACAATTCACCAGGGAAAAACAAACTACTCATTTAAACTCAAAAATTGTCACCGCATAGATTTAATATCACATTTTAGATTTTTTGTTCAATATATGAAATGAGAACCAAATATCAAATAAATTTGCAGGTTAAATTGAAATTCTCATGATTTTTGATATGCAATAAACAAAATCGATTAACTTGTACAAAACCAATTAGTTTGTATTAGGTCTAAAAATAAATTATAGTTTTACAGATAATAGACTTTCTCATTGTGATGGAATTTGCAATGCAATGTTATTTTAAACAATATTAGTAATATAATGTTGGATAAGTGGAAGAAATAATTATACAATACAATACATTAATTTTCAACATTACTACTACATTTCTTAAATTGTTTAGTTTATGGTACGTAAATTGATACATTCTTAATATATATATATATATATATATATAGTAATTTGTAGTAGAAATGGCGATGTCCAAGAAAATAAAGACAGAGGCAATAAGATAGTATGAATATTTTTGACTATTTGTATAGCTAAAGTTTTGAAATAATTTTTATCCTTATGTTTAACTATTAAGAAGATTAAGTTCAATCAAACAAAAGTATGTAAAAAGTATGGGTTGAAGTAGAATAAGATTGGCAGGAAAGATCTTGTTAAAGAGCTGCTTGCAATGGAGGAAGGAGTTAATTGGCATGCTCGATTTCTCCTCTTAGCTTTGCATTGCTTTTAAGGCCTACATGGTCATTTTATGTGGACCATGACGTTTTGCGAGCCATGTCATTTGAAAGTAATTTAAGCTGCATAAATTAGGAAAAGTATGTCCTTGATGGCTTAATAGTTGGAATTGAGAAGATTGCAAAATTTGTTTCGCTACACTAATGAAATTGTTTCTCAAGTTCACCTAAATGTTGCACATTATTTCTTGAGGTATAAAGCACTATATTATTAACTCATGGTGTCGATATTAATAGATAAATTTGAAATTATTCTAAATTTTAAGTACTCGAGCTATTATGTGTAGCTCTTTTATGTTGAACAAGTGAAGGCCAGGCGCACCTTTCCTGCGCATTGTAAATGTATATTGACTCGACTCAAATCATGGTCAAATGCAGAGGTAAAAAGTATTTTTGAATGGGTGAAGAATAAAGGCAGGTCCGATTCTGAAGAGGTGAGTGAATTTTATGCATTGTTTTATTTACATATCACTGTGGTTATACTCATTAATTATAAATTATTAACTGATTAATTGATGGTCATAATGTTTTTCATTTACTCTGAAAGTTACAATTGCACCATTCGAAAATTATAACACTGAGAATTTATCGGGATTTGCAATGAAAGACGATTAGGTGATATTTTATTCTTGCCATTTTATGTTTAATTTTCTATGGTCATTTATATAACGACATTGCTTCCGTATTGTTTTACTTGAATATGATAATGTTGATGACATTCTTCTACTATGTACATACAGACTAACAAAAAAGGTAAAGGGAAGGTTGAAGAGATAAGCACCATAGTGAAAGTAGTTTAAAATGCTTTAATGGGAATGATAAGATCATTGGATGAGAAAATGTGTAGGAGATTGACAATGTTGGAAGCTCTATCCATGGAGAATTGATCATTACTTCATGCCATTTATGAACAGATTGCTGGTGTAAACACTTATCGTGGAAAGAAGGATGAAGACCTAAATTCGGGATTTGAAGGCATAGTAAGAGGCACCCCACCAGAGCCAACTAAATTTGATGGTGAGACTACTCTAAAATTCATAGATGAAGGTGGTAAAGACAAGTGCATTTTGATTTGAATGGTAGGCGTGATGTCCACTTTGTTGCTGCTTCGAAGTACGAGGTATATCTTCATGATGATTTGAAAGAGGATGTATGTCTTTACGACACATCATCTCAAAGAATGCAAAGAACATCAAAAAGATTAGAACAAAAAGATGTTGAGGTATGCAAAATTCAAAGTTCTTTGTTTTGTTTCTTAGTTTTTTTTTTCGTAATGTTTAATACATTTCTTAATCTTAGTTTAAGAAAACTTATTCCACTTGTATGTACAAGTAGTTGTAGCCCTGACATCTGAAACTGAGTTTCCACTTGCGAAGGACTCGAACTTGAAGCATTTGTTTCATAAGCGGAGATTTTTTGAGTTACGTACAACTGAATAGTTAAAGAAAAGAAAAACCACTAAGTCTCCATATGTGGGTATTCTTAATAAAAAGCTAGTGCAAGCAAGTCAAGTTGTGAAACTGGCAGCCCAATTCATAGCAAATGGACTTGTCTGAGTTGATATTATTCAAAAAATTTTACAATTAAATAAGTGCATGCGCCTGGATGAGATAGAACATGTATATTTGCGTGTATATGACATCAATTGACACCAACTTTCTTGTATCTAGTGCAATAGTGCATATGCAAGACACTGTGAGATCCCCACTATCGACCTATTAAAAGATCTAGTGAATGACTTAAATGATTACATCATAAATGGAAAAGATGTTGGCCTTAAATTAGTTGTATTTTTTTTGAAATACCAATGATTATTATGATGTACAGTTGATTGAAGTTTTTAATTTGTTCCTATTTTTTATTTTGATTCTAGCAAATACGCTTTCAAAAATGGCAGGGAGTTCTTGCATTTTCAGGAGCTAAGATCCAATCTTGCTCATCGAAAGGATATTTCTAATACGGTATGCCACTATATAAGACATTGATGACATCCATATTGTACAACTCATGTATGAAAGCAACTGATTTCTATTTTAAACCTTTCTTGCATGCAGTTACTCGATGATGTTGCAAACATCTTGACATTTGAAGAACGAAAACAACATGGCCAACTTAGTTTTTCCTAACATATTTCTCAGTGAGTGCTATTTAAATTGTTTATAATTATCATGTTTAGGTCGACTTGCAACTCAAGTTGTATATGTTGGTGATTATTTTTTATAATCACCTTTAGTTTCTTATTCTTAACATGATCACCTATATTTGTACAGACGTTTTGAAAATAAAAACACTTGTTTACCTAAAACCTTGGTGATGAAGATTACCTGGCATCAAAATGCATTAAATCAACAAGTTTTCATTTTATGACTTAAAAAGAAAACTATAAAGCAAGTCGATGATAAAAAAAATGAAAAAATTAAGTTCTCAATGATTAGATCTTTATTTCGCGACTATAAATTAAAGACTAAAAGCTATGACTTGGTAAAGACTAAAAGCTATGACTTGGTAAAATGGTAAATTTATTCTTTACATGATATTATGTATTTACATTTAGAAATGACAATTGGCAAACCCAAAAGATGAAAATTACTCGTAAAGTTGAATTGTTGTAGACTGTAAAAATTGAAAACACTTCTATTATTGCTAGTGTCAACAGTAAAAAATATTGAATGATGTGAAATTGAACATGACGCCAGACATTCATGGTCTCATATGATCATTTTGGTATGGGAATTCATATTGGACGAGTGATATTGGTTATATTATAAAGGTATAACACGTGTATTGTGATGTAATTTCTATAATTGTGAATCATTTTCATTAAAACACTTATTTGTATAAACGACTTATGTGTCTATTTTTTGATTTTGGTTTAATATTAGCTTGACTTATGTAATTATTCATATTTGTGTGCTCATGTTTGATGACATTCTCAAATACTGGTATTTGCTACCAGTGCATATGCTAGATCACAAAGCCATGCTGATTGATAGTTTGCTGAGGGGGATAAAAGTAAATGGCACGATCATTGCATGAAAATCGTATGCATTTATGTCATTTTTTTGTGCATTATTGACTTAGAACCAGCCATTTTATCTATCAATATATGTATTACTAACTCAAGAGTTTACTAACATCTTGCAGCTGAGCACATTTAGTCTTTTATTTAATACTACTGATTTCAAATAAGATGTGTCATACATGTACAAAAAGGTTGATATCTCCCATTTTGCTCTTTTGGATATTGATGTCAAATAGTAGGCAAATTTGTAAGGCTCACCTAGTTTTCATTGTCCTTAGATTGTGATTAAACATGTTCCTTCAATGATAGTTGATAATTACATCTCATTTTATGAAAATATACGATCATGATTGTGGAATATGTCATTGAACTTATGGGTTGAAATGAGTTCTCGATATATGATTTGGTAATCACTTACATGTATTGTAATATATTTTAACAATATAACTCAACATGCATTGATATAAAAGTTTTCAAGTTGTATATTTGATTTATTGGTGTTATGTTTTATGGTTTTTGTTTGTCTGGACAATGAAAAGAATGCATTAACAACGATAAATTTGATATTTGCTTGCAGATTTTGCATTGGATTGTTTGTACTCCACACAAGTGTCGGGAAGGGATATTGAGGTTTGAGGGGGGTTTTATGTTGACCGATATTCATTTTATGTTGTATACAATGACGTGCATATAGGACTAATTTACATGCATTGTATAATTTGTTGCTTCTTAAACTAAATTTTATCTTGGGACATTTGAGTACTTGAAAACAACAGGTTATGAAGAGAAAGAATGGTATTTCTATGTTAGCATAGATCCATAATTTATATTAAAATGTGATCAATCCATTTTGTCAAATATGTATTCTCCGATGTCCTGTTATTGCATATTAAACATATTTTGATTGAACAATCATATTTGCAAAATATATTGTCGTAAGTTAAAACATCATCTTGGCCATATGTTTATGGCCAATAGTCTTTACAATAAGCAAACAATATGCTTAATCAAGGATTTCAAGGATTCAAGTGAAGATTTTGAGGATTCTTTATCAATTGGTAAGTTCCTTTATCATTTTGAAAGTTTCTTTGGAATTCTATAGAAGAATGACATATTGATTTTGGGAATTGTGTATTAGCTTGTTTTAATGGCTTATTTGGGTATGTATGAAGTTGTTGTGAGTAGCTAATGATGATTTTTAAGGTTGGATTGAAAGAGAAGAGATTTATTTTCTTTCTTCTTCTTTGAATGCGTTATGAGAGAAAGTGATGATTGATTGAATAAGATGATAGTTATGATATGTTGGAGTTATATAAGTGTTGAATTTATGGGTGAATTATAGATATAAACTTAGATGATGATTAAGGGTGTTGTAGTATTGAGTTTGGAATGATTGTGTTCATATGATTAAGTGTATGAAATGCAGAGTTTTGCCTAACACGGCCATGTCGTTAGGCATGTCAATGGTGCTGAGTTTAACATTGATGACACAACCATTAATAAGGCCATGTCTCTGAGTGTGTCATAGCTTCTGCAAGGCAAAATAATTGAAACGGCCATTAACACGCCAGTGTTGTTAGGCATGTCAAAGTTTCTGTGAACCAGAATGAATGACACAGGCAGCGGCATGCCCATGTCATTAGACGTGTCAAAGCTTCTGTGTGATTGGGTTAGTGATACGGTCAGTAACATGCCAGTGTTACTTAAGAATAACTCTTCTTTGTTTTGCATTTGTAATTCCTATGTAAATGGTTTAATGTTAAGAATGCCTTAGAATGGTTGTTTATGATCACATTTGGCTTAGGCATTGAGAGAGAATAGTTGGCCCAACCCTAGTGTTGAAGGGCAACTTGAAAGACAAGATTGGAGGGAGTTTTGATGCTTGTTTTGGAGTGTTTCCTAAGGTATGTATAAACTCTTGATAAATGGATATGATTGTATTACATTTGGCCTAACACATTTTGGATGAAAAATGTGTTAAGCTACTTGATACATTATGTATTCATGAACATGATGCTAAAATATGTGAATTGTTATGTATGCATTATTATACATTGTGAAAAGCTATTGCTAATGTCTAGATTGAATAGAATGTGAAATATGTGAATTATGTGAAAATGGCTCAAATTGTTGAGTAATGTGGTTTCATTATGAAATATCCTATGATGATGATAAAATGTTGAAAAGAAATAACATTGATGTGAATGAGAAAATGGGAAAATGAGAAAGAAATTCAGAATGGAAAATGTGAATTAATTATGTGCATAATATGTTATTCAATTTTTAGAGTTTTGTGTTTGGTGGCGTGCCTATATTTGCCTATGGGGCTAGATGCTTAGCATCACTATAAAAATATTTTTGAGGTGAAAAGACCAGGTCATAAGCCTCAGAAACAAGTCCTTGAAGCTGGGCTGGGTGAAAAGACCGATCATAAGCCTAGGCCTAGCTGGATTGTTACATTGATATTTTGCCTTCGGGGCTAGACACATAGTGTCATTATGGAACAAAATGGTAACTCTGAGAATTGAATGATGTATTAGTTGTTTAGGCCCATGCTTGTGTATGTGTGTGAATTATCAAGTGATAAAAGCATATATCCAAAAGTGGTCTTGAATATCATGTGATGACATAGCATGCGAACACTTTGTATTGGCATTGTTTTTGAATTTTATTATTATCAAAGTTTGTACCACTAGGCTTCGGTTTAACGCAATTGTAACTTATCGCATAGGTGACAGGGGTGATCTAGTAGAGCCGAAGAGTTTTACTAGACTAGATCAAGTCTAGGCTTGTGTTATTAGAGCTTGAAGCATATTGCTACATCAAGAACATAACCACTTTGCTAGCATGTATAAATCTTATATTAAAGCATATTTTAATATTATATTTTGAGAGTATGTATATATATATTATAAATTATAAAGAGTGTTTTAAATAATGGAGTAATGTGATGTATCATGTATTCTGATACATATATATATATCTGTATAAATATAGATGTTTTTGAGAATTGGAAAATATGAAAATTTTTATTAAACCGGATTATGATATTTTTATACCGTATATGCATATCTTACATACTGAGTGTGTGTGTATTATACATTTATAGGGTATAAGTGTGTTATAAATTTTTTAGAATTGAAGAAAGTTTTGGTGAAATCCCAACTAATTAGTAAGTTTTCTTCTTGAATTTATGAAGTTCTTTAAAATTTTCAATTATGTGAAAATTCAATTGTTAAAAGAGATATGGATAATTGATTAATTGGGTATGAATGAAGTTATTTTGAGTAACTAATAATTATTTTAAGGTTGGATTGAAGAAATGGTTGAATTTAAGTTGAGTTTGGTGAAGAGAGAGAATTTAGGGTTATGGAAAATTTGGATTTATGAAATCATGTGATTTAATTGTGTAATTTGATTCTAAATGTGTTGTTTTGATACATAAAAAAGGATTTTAAAGTCAAATGATGGATTTGGTTAAGTTTGGTTAGAGTTTGGATGAGGTAGTGTTGATTTAGGGTTTTGAAAAAGTGAATTTTCAAAATATGGTGAATTGTTTGATTTTAATGTTTAAAGCATGTTCTTTAATGATAAAAATGATGGAAATAAGCTTGGATTAATAATTGGAACGTGTTGGAGTGGAGAACCTTCAATGGGGAAGGTTATGCCATTTTAGGGGTTTGAACAAAAGCATGTGTTTAAGTAATGTAATTGGTTTAAATATGTTTAAATATGTTTATAATGATATAAATAAGTTTAAAACACTAATTTATATGGATTAACATGGTTGTTCAATGTTAAAGTGAGGTAAGGCTTAATTTTGGGGTTTTATCTAGAATTATGTTTAATTAAGGTTTGATGTTGAGAATGACTTAAAATGTGATATTAAATGATTGCATTTGATCACATTTAGTATAGGCATTAAGGAGAGGTGATTTGCCCACCCTAGTGTTGAATGGCAACTTGAAAGTGAAGGTTTGATGGAGCTTTGTAGATTGCTTTTGAGTGCTTCCTAAGGTAAGTACAAACTTTTGATAAATTATTTATGTTGGTAATAAATTTGTGGCTTAACACATTTTAATTGGAAAATGTATTAAGCTACTTGATGCATTGATCATTCATGAACAATGTGCTATGACATATGTAATGTTATGTGTTGCGCTCGATTAATTACTACTACAAATTGACACTCGCAAGTATACGAGGTAATTGTAGCAATGGTGATCGCCCCAAGGTCGTCTCACAAGGAAGAAATTATTTTGCAATAGTTTGATTAACAAATAAATTAAACTTGAGTGTGTGTTGTTGAATTGGTGAGTTGTAATTAAAATTTGAAAGTAAAAATGAGCAGTAGTTGTATAAGATCAATTCAATTCTAGGAATGGTGCCTAGGGTTATAGGTCAATTTAATTAAATCTTGATTCTCAAATTATCCATAAATATAACCTTGTATTTTAATTTGTTCTTTGAGTTTAATTAGTAATTACCAATTCATTAGTTTTCACATTCATGAATTAACAACAACCAATTGTTTTGAAATTGCAAATTAAATAAACCCTAGAACTTATATTTCTAATTCATTCTTAGGGTGGTTAATTACATAGTTTCAATATCGAATTTCACCTCTCGGTCTATCGTTCAATATTAAGTGATTAATAGGTGGCAAATCTATGAAACTAATCTTAAGTCCAATGCAATCAACCAATAACAAGGTATACTAATGGACTTATCAAATCAAGTCATTTAATCAAATCTACTACAACCCAAGGCATGAGTAAATTATCTCATCATCAGTTTAAAACAAATATCCATCTCAATATTCATCAAATTAAAATTATACATTGTAATATTAATGTTCATAATAAAACAACAATAATCTAGAAATGAATTAAAAGAGAGAATATGAAAAACCCCTTTGTAGACTCCAAGAGTTGAACTACTTATCTTCCTCCTAGCTTACACCTTGATGTATGATGAACAACTTCCAAGCCCTCTTCAATCAATGGCTCTCCTCTTGAAAGTTGGAATGGTAACTCTCTCAAGATTCCAACCCCAATCAAGCTTTCTTCAAACCCTAATCTTCTAAAGAGTTTGCTCACTCAATTTAATTCCCAAACTTGATTAAATCTTGTCTATGGAAGAAATGAAAGATGAATGAATATTGAAGATGAAGAGAGAATGGTGTCTAAGAGAGAATGGTGTCTCCCTTTCAAAACCAAGAACTAAAAAATAATAACAAGATAGATAGCTCTTCAAATAAGTCCAAATGTGTATGTCATTCCATGCCTCCACTTCCAATTTCTTTTCATTTCTAAGACACCAACCATGTCTTGCCAACTCACACACCACACCTTGTCTCCTTCTTTTTCTTTGCTTTATATTTCTTCCCATAAATCCATCCACATTTTACTCATTTTTAATAATTATTTTTTAAAAAGAAAGAGCCTTTTGTCCCCCAATTATCCCTCTCTTCGTGCAAAATAATTCAAGGTACCATATGAGAAATGACCAAGCCATAGTGACTTGCTTGTGTCACTCATTCTTCTTAGGAGATGGCCAAGCCATGTGGTCTTGTCTATGGCTGCCTCAATGTCCTCTTCCTTTTCCAAGTTAGACATGGCCAAGGCCCTGTCCGTGTCATGTGACACGGCCAGTGGCTTGGCCGTGTCTCTTGACTGTGTTCTCTGCTGCCTTTCTCTTGCTCTTTTATTTCATTAAGTGGGACATGGCCAGTGGCTTGGCCGTGTCTGTCTCTACTCAATTGTTCTGAAGGACACGACCAAGCCTTATTGACTCAGCCTGTGTCATGTGAGTGGTTTCCTTGTATGAGGGACACGGCCAAGCCATGAAGTGTCTTGGTCGTGTCTCATGTTTTTCCACCATTTTGATCCATCAATCCATTCTTTTGCACTTCTATCTAAATCAAACACTTCAAGCAAACTTTAAACACAAATTAAAAGAAAATTTAACTTAAAGCCAATAAAATTAACCTAAACATATATACATATTTGATTAAAATAACTGCCCCACACTTAATTCTTTGCTTATCCTCTAGCAAAGTTAAAATTAAAAGCAAACTAAATAAGAAAATTTAGTCAAGTTCAAGAGTTATAAGAATGCATCAAGACTTCCAATTTCTTAAATTCGCAATCAATATCAAACCAAATAAAATCAATGCTCATGCAATTTAGTGGTTCTCCATGCATAACCAATGTTGACACTCCCTCACCAAATCTTTGAAGTGTTTAAATAGGTAGTATTTACACTCATAACATTCAATGAAAGATTATTACCATAAGCTTTCTTATCAATCAAACTTCCACTGCTAAATTCCAATCAATCATCAATCATAGGGTCTTTCATTTGGTTGTAATGAGGCCAAGGTAAAGGTATGTCATTTGAGAATGTGAGTTTATTCACTAAGTTTAAGAGCACTTCAAGAATGAAGTAAACAATGTGATACAACCGAACAATCCCAACGTACCTCCCAATCACTTAGCACTAGACATTAAAGAACTTTTTAGGAACTCTACTTATTAAATTTGCAAAGATCATTCCCAAACTCACTTCAAACCTTCCAACAAGAATAATAATTTTTTTATTATTTTTTTCTTCTCTTTTTTTTTATTTATAAATTATGATTTGCAACTAAAGAACACAATGGTTTGCAATCTTAAACCCACTAAATTTAACCCCACACTTTATTTAACATAACACTCAATCATAAACGCTCTTAAAATGCTCTTGACCTAATTAAAAGGTTAAGAGATAAATTAGCATGGTTCAAAGCTAGTAGTATTGTGAAAAAGAAAGAAAAGGAGAAATGAAATAGGCTCAAAATTGGCTAACTAAGGTTGAATATAAAGCCAAAATAGGTTTACCTAATTGCCTTAATCATATTGATGCCTAATTGAAATTTTTATGTAGTCTTAAATTGCATGTCAAAGCAAGTTCTAGCAATTTATCAATCAAAGATGTTTACACACAATAAAGAATAATAAGTTGATATCCAACTTAATAGCCTCAATTTCTCACAAGTTTAAAAGGGCAATGCAAGGAATATCCACCAAATCAACAATAAGCACCAATTTTATCCAATTCTCCAATTCATGCTTCAAAAATTAAAAGGTCATCTATCAATAAACTTATAACAATTGAACTTAAAAAATACACTTCAAAACAATATGTAAAGTAGGGAAAAACACTTACAAAAATGAGTACAACAATGACTTAAACAAAGACTTAAAAACAACAACTAAATTATGAAAAATAAAAGCTTGCATTTATGAACAAAAACTTAGCACCCCACACTTTAAGATTGACATTGTCCTTAATGAAAACTAGGATAATTTAAAAGAAGTAAAAGTTAAAGTACAACCTCATTTCCATCATTTTCTTTGTGAGGCAAGTGCTACCTTTCATCCACAAAATATTAATTATTTAAGATTAAAAAGCAATAAATATAAAATAACCAAAAACATAAAGTTTTAATAACAAACAATGGTAACGAAAAATAGCAACTAAAATAATTCAACAATTAAAAATAAGAAAAATAAGAAGTGTTCTCAAAAGGCAGAAGCTAATATGATCTATAGTAATGGAGGATGTGATGATGATGCTATTGAAGGGTGGAGGCTAAGAATCTTGGCAAGGTTGCTATTGATTTATTCCAACTGGGAACGGACTTCAGCATGATTATGATCTATCTTACTTTTCAATGCTTCAATCATACTAATAATCTCCTGATTGTCCGGAGCCGGAGCATCTTCATCCAAACCGAGTGAATTCGAGTCAGATTCCTCATCAACTTGTGGCTTCTTTTGTCGGTCCTCTGGTGCAACTATCTCATCTGAAGCCATCACATAAGCCCCTCCTTTTTTTGTAACCACACGCATCTTCTCAAGGGTAGCAAGGTCTAATGAATCAATTCCAAAAATTCTAGTCATATGGCAAGTGCTTGGGTCAAAACCATCAATAAGTTTCATAGCTAAGGTGGTCAACAATCCACCTATACAAATTGCACCCTTTTTCCTATTTGCTACACTATCAAAAACATCGGCTAACCAATAGCCGATACTCATGGATATAGCATTGCTAGCACAATCTAAGAAAAATAGCTCGCTTAGTTTCACCACACCTGTACGTTCTTTCCATGCAAGGAACCCACATGACATAAATCTATGTAAATACCTCAAGGCGGGATTGATCAATTTTGTTGCCTTGGCCGATTTGACCACATACATTCCACCCGAGCCCATTGCTTCCCATGAGAATTATTGTTTAAAACCTTTAGACACACATTTTTCTCATTGTTGATGGAAACCAAAAATAACATTCATTGTTCAATATCAAGAACACATGGTTTTCCAAGCAATTTAAAGCTAAACCTAGTGCAATCTTCATTTCATTTCTTTCAACCTTAAGAGAGGCTAGAAATTCTATGGTAAGTTCTTGAAATTGCAAAGGTTTAAGAAAAACTAATTTCTTCCATCCAAGGTTTTGAACATATCTAGTAAAATTTTCTCCAATTTGGAGAGTATCAAGGGATTCTTTGCTTACATACCTCGTTGGAAAGAAATCCAATGCTAGAAGAGTCAATCTCTTTGAAGATGATGAAGAGGATGATGAAGGTTGCCTCCTCTTGTGGTGGGACACCATTTTTGTTCTAGGCATCTTGATTCTTTGGTGAAAAGTGAAGCCTTGATGGATTTTATGGAGTTTTGATTAGAAAATTGAAAGATTGAGTGGGTTTAATTGAGTTTTTAGGTAAGAAGAATAGAAGATTTAGTGAAAGTTTGAGGTTTTTAGGGATGGGAATGGAGGTTTTAGAGAGAGAGAAGAGAGAAAGAAGAAAGGAAGATGAAGGTGAGGGTTTTGAAAATGCCGAGATCGAGTAGGATTTGAGTTTTTTAAAAGGGGTGACACGACCAAGCTGGGATTGGCTTGGTCGTGTTGGAGTTTTTCGGAGGGACACGTACAGTGGCTTGACCATTTTTTGTGAGCGTGTCCACTACTATGTGGTGTTGGTAGGGAAAAGAAATGGGGACATGGGCTGGGCACTTGGTTGTGTCTAGGTGACATGGCCAAGGACACAGCCAAGCCTTTTAGCTTCGTCCACACCTGGGATTTCTGGGTTTGCTTGACACGGCCAATGGCTTGGCTGTGTCAAGTGGTAGTGTCCTTCATTGCCAATTTTTGCCTTTTCATTTTTTTAAACAAATGTGTTACCCAAGTCTAATACGTGAAACTTTCCTTCTTTGCTTCACCCTGAAACTCCATCAAAAAACAAAAATTGATCAACGCACCCATCTATTCTCTTAAAACTAAAAACAAAATTTAAATTGCAAAATACAAAAAATTTAACTGTGAAAAGAAATACAAACATATGGGTTGGCTCGCATTGAGCGCTTCTTTAATGTCGTGTAGCTGGACATTGTTGCATCATTTGTTAAAGAATACCATACTTCCTATGGTATTTTGCAGCTTCAATTTCTTCAAAATAGGGCTTCACCCTTTGTCCATTCACCTTAAATGTCTCGTTGATTTTCAAATTAAACAATTCAACAAATCCAAATGGAAGTGTTTGAATGACTTGAAATGGTCCACTCCAACAAGACTTCAATTTAATGGGACACAATCTCATCTTTGGGTTAAACAAAAGGACTTTTATTTCCGATTCAAGGGTTCTACTAGAGATCATTTTATCGTGCATTGCTTTCATTTTTTCTTTGTAGATCCTTGAGTTCATAAAGGCTTCATTCCTTAGTTCATCTTGCTCAGAATTTTTCAACACCTTGTGAAGAGTATATGTCCCAAAGGGGTAGGTGAAGGTCGCCTGGGGTAGATTCTTCTCTTCTATCTTGTAGTCCTTAATTTTCACTTCAGATATTTCAACTTCTTCTCTCTAGGGCAAGGCCTTATCTAGCTTGCCTTTACTAGGTTTCTGCAAGAAAACTTCTTTAACCATAGAATCAAAATAATCAATAAAAGAACAATTTTCATGGATAGCAATATTGGGAGTAGGGGAAGTGTTAAATATTGAAAATTTCACAGTTTATCCTAAGACAGTCATGGACAGTTTCCCATTTTTTACATCTATCAATGTATTACTTGTAGCCATGAAAGGCCTTCCTAACAAAACTGTATGTTCAGTATCCTTAGGGATATCTTCCCCCATATCCATGACTATGAAATCCACATGAACTATTAAACCTCCAACTTGCACTAGAACATCCTCTATGATTCCCTTAGGAAACCTAAGAGTTCTATCAGCCAATTGTAAGACCATCTTGGTTGGTTTAAGTTCCCCAAGCTCTAATTTCAAATAAACTGAGTAAGGCATTAAATTTATGCTAGCTTCCAAATCACACATGCTGGAAGCTTCTTTCCCATTTCCCATGGAAAGATTAATTACAAAACTCCCAGGGTTTTTAAACTTAGGAGGTAACTTGCGCTGTAAAATAGCACTTGCCACCTCCAAAACTATCACCTTTTTATTTGGCTCATATCTTCTCTTTTTGACGATAAGTTATTTAAAAAATTTGGCATAAGCTGGGATATTCTTGATCACTTTAAGTAAAGGAAGATTTATTCTTACCTTGGAGAGCATGTTATAAATTTTAAAAAATTACTCATCTTGCTTCTCACTTTTTAACCTGCTTGGGAACGGAATTAGCGATTTGTAAGGATTTGGAGATTTATGCAGCTTTGGTGCAACTGATGCCTTCTCACTATCTTCCTTCAGCTCACTTGGTTGAGCTTTGCCTTCTTGTATTTCCTCGCCATCTTCTTCTTTAAATGTTCTTGCATCTAAAGAATCATCAATGTTATTATCGCCAATTTTATTATCAAGTACCTTACCATTTCTTAAGACTGTGATTGCTTGGGCTTACTTCGGTTGACTCAAAATTTTCCCTTTTTGACGAGCTTGAAGTTGATTAGCCAATTGCCCACTTGAGTTTCCACCTTCTTAAGTGATGCTTCTAAAGAATCAAACAGTTTGTTATTCACCTCTTGATTTTGAGTGCTTATTTGAATGAAATCATTCAAATTATCTTCAAGTGAAGGTTTCGTTATTTGCTCTTGATTTGAAGTTTGCCCTTGAAATTGAAGTTTGCCCTTGAAATTGAAGTTTGCCCTTGAAATTGGGGTCCCCTTTGATAAGGTTGGAATGAATGTTGAGGTGGAAATTGTTTTTATTTCTTCCATGAAAAATTAGGGTGATTTCTCCAACCGGGGTTGTAAGAATTTGAATATGGGTCATTCCTCCCCCTTTGTTGGAACCTTTTAAAAGAAAAAGCTTGTTCTTTCCGTTCTTGGAATTGGTCAAAGTTTGAAGGACATACAATTTTATTTTGGCCTACCTGGCTTAACACCGACAAGTTTCCTCTAGCATTCAACAATTTAACTTGCCTTGTCAACTTGGCAATTTGCCTTGCCATTTCTGAGTTTGCATTCAGCTCATATGCTCCTCTTCTCCTTTCCACAATACTTTTTTTGTTGAGAATTTGCTCCCAATATTTCAAATAATGCAACCATTTCAGCAGCTTTTTTCTCACCCATTGCCCCTCCTGCAGCATTATCCATTGTGTTTTGACATTGTTGAGTTAGCCCATCATAGAAGAACTGATTGAGCAATTATTGTGGATAATAATGATGAGGGCATTGAAACAATAAAGATTTAAAGCGATCCCACGCCTCATGAAATTGTTCCCCATCAAATTGGGTGAAAGTTGCAATACTCCCCCTAAGCTCCTTTGTCTTTTGGTGTGAATAAAATTTTCTCATGAATTTGTTATACACTTCGGTCTAAGTGGTCAAGGAGTTCTCCGATAAGGTCATCAACCACATTTTTGCCCTATCTTTCAAACTATATGGAAAATATCTCATTTTGAGTTCATCCTTTATTAATGCTTGCAAAGGGAAAGTATGCAATATTGTGTAAAAATCTCAAATGAAGTTGAGAGGATCTTCATTCGGCAATCCATAGAAGGATGGCATCATACTATAATGAGTATTTTTAAGTTCATAATTTCTTGTTGCGTTGCTCAACTGGATACATGATGTGGTTACTCCAATGATCGGTCGGGCAAACTCCTTCATAGGTGGTTCCTCTATGTCACCCATTTCTACTTTCGTGTCCTCCTCAAACTACTCGTCGGTTTCTTCTCCTTCTTGTCCCAAGGGATCTACTCCTTCAGTTCATGGGAGTCTATGAATATCTTCTATATATGGAATGAGTTCATTTCCTTGAGATCTTCATCCTTGCATAAATCACTTAGGCAATTCAAAAAGGAACACTTTAAACAATTAAACAATTAAAATAAAAGAATCAAACTATTAACAACAATTGCCTCTCCCAGCAACAATGCCAAAAACTTGTTGTGCTCGATTAATTACTATTACAAAGCAACGCTCGCAAGTATACGAAATAATTGTAGCAACGGTGATCGCCCCAAGGTCATCTCACAAGGAAGGAATTATTTTGCAATAGTTTGATTAACAAATAAATTAAACTTGAGCATGTGTTGTTGAATTGGTGACTTGTAATTAAAATTTAAAAGTAAAAATGAGTAGTAGTTGTGTAAGATCAATTCAATTCGAGGAATGGTGCCTAGGGTTGTAGGTCAATTTAATTAAATCTTGATTCTCAAATTATCAATTAACATAACATTGTATTTTAATTTGTTCCTTGAGTTTAATTAGTAATTACCAATTCATTAGTTTTCACATTCATAAATTAACAACAACCAATGGTTTTGAAATTGCAAATTAAATAAAGCCTAGAACTTATATTTCTAATTCATTCTTGGGGTGGTTGATTACATAGTTTCGATATTGAATTTCACCTCTCGATCCATCATTCAATATTAAGTGATTAATAGGTGACCAATCTATCAAACTAACCTTAAATCCAATGCAATCAACCAATAACAAGGTATACTAATGGAATTACCAAATCAAGTCATTTAATCAAATCTACTACAACCCAAGGCATGAATAAATTAGCTCATCATCAATTTAAAACAAATATCCATCTCAATATTCATCAAATAAAATTATACATTGTAATATTAATGTTCATAATGAAATAACAATGATCTAGAAATGAGTTAAAAGAGAAAATATGAAAAACCCCTTTGTACACTCCAATAGTTGAACTACCTGTCTTCCTCCTAGCTTCCACCTTGATGTATGATAAACAACTTCTAAGCCCTCTTCAATCAATGGCTCTCCTCTTGAAAGTTGGAATGGTAACTCTCTCAAGATTCCGACTCCAATCAAGCTTTTTTCAAACCCTAATCTTCTAAAGAGCTTGCTCACTCAATTTAATTCCCAAACCTGATTAAATCTTGTCTATGGAAGAAAAGAAAGATGAATGAATATTGAAGATGAAGAGAGAATGGTGTCTAAGAGAGAATGGTGTCTCCCTTTCAAAACCAAGAACCAAAAAATAATAACAAGATAGATAGCTCTTCAAATAAGCCCAAACGTGTATGTTATTCCATGGCTCTACTTCCAATTTCTTTTCAATTTTAAGACTCCAACCATGTCTTGCCAACTCACACACCACACCTTATCTCCCTCTTTTTCTTTATTTTATATTTCTTCCCATAAATCCATCCACCTTTTACTCATTTTTAATAATTCTTTTTTTAAAAAGAAAGAGCCCTTTGTCCCCTAATTATCCCTCACTTTGTGCAAAATAATTCAAGGGACCATATGAGACACGACCAAGCCTTGAGTGACTTGGCCGTGTCACTCATTCTTCTTGGGATACGACCAAGCCATGTGGTTGTGTCCATGGTTGCTTCAATGTCCTCTTCCTTTTCCAAGTGAGACACGACCAAGGCCCTAACCATGTCATGTGACACGACCAGTGGCTTGGTCGTGTCTCTTGACTGTGTTCTCTACTACCTTTCTCTTGCTCTTTGGTTTCATCAAGGGGGACATGGCCAAGACTTTGGCTGTGTCATGTGACATGGCCAGTAGTTTGGCCGTGTCTTCTTCCAGTATTTGCCTCTGCCTAATTGTTCTGAAGGACATGGCCAAGCCTTATTGACTCAGCCCGTGTCATGTGAGTGGTTGCCTTGGATGAGGGACACGACAAAGCTATGAAGTGTCTTGGTCGTGTCTCATGTTTTTTCCACCATTTTGATCCATCAATCCTTTCTTTTTCACTTTCATCTAAATCAAACACTTCAAGCAAACTTTAAACACAAATTAAAAGAAAAAATAACTTAAAGCTAATAAAATTAACCTAAACATGTATACATATTTTATCAAAACATTATGTATGCATTATATGTATGATGAAAAGCCATTGTTAATGGCTAAATTGAGTAAAATGAGAAATATGTGCATTATGTAAATTATGTGAAAATAGACCAAAGTGTTTGGGTAATGTGATTTTGATGTGGAATGTGATCCATTGTGATGATATGTTGAGATATGATGAAATGAAATGAATTAACATTGATATGAATGAGATAAATGAGAAAATGAGGCAATGTGCCTAATTGATAATGAGAAAAGAGGCAATGAGCCTAGTTGATTATGGAGAAATGAGAAAGAAATCGATGATGAAAAATATGAAATAATTGTGTGCCTAGTATATTATTTAATTTTCAGAGTTCTGTGTTTGGTGGCATGCCTATGAGGTTATCCTCATTATTTTCCTTCGGGGCTAACTTTTGAGCAATTACTTTGATTTGTCTTTGGGGCTAGATGCTTGGCGTCACTGTGATATGATTTGCCTTTGGGGCTAGCTTTTGAGCATTACTTTGATTTGCCTTCGAGTCTAGACACTTGGTGTCTATTTGGACCAAAACATCAACTATAGGATTTGAATGACATATTAGATCATTTGGACCCATGGTTGTGTTTGTTCTTACATGAATTATTAAATGATGAAAGAATATGTTTAAAAGTGAGCTTGGATCCCACATTGTGACATAGCATAAAAGCATTTTGCACTGGCATTATTTTACAGTTTTATTGTTATCAAAGTTTTTACTGCTAGGCTTTTAGCTTAACACGATTGTAATTCATCATGCAGGTGACAGAGGTGATCCGGTTGAGCTAGATAGTTCTTTTAGATCGAGTCAAGTCTAGATTTGAGGCTACTTGTAGAGTTGATTTTGATGCATCATGATCAGAGCCATTCGCCAGCATGTATATATTTTATATTATAGTACATTTTGATAATATGTGTATTATGTTATGTTTTTGAAGTATATATTGTAAATTGAAAAGAATATTTTGGATAAATTGTATAATGAGGGCTTTATATGAGTTTTGATACATATATGTATATGTATAAAATATTTTGAGAAAATATGGAGAAATTGCGAAGTATTTGGAGAAATGTGTGATTTATTTTATTAGGAGTGTTTCTTTTATAAGTTGTGAACTGTTGAATTTTTTAGATGTCCTATTTACAGATAAAACTCTAGTGATTTTTTTCTTAGAAATTTTTATGTAAAATTCTTATTTTGAAATCTATAATTAATAATGAATATTTTATTTATTCTCTAAATATACATTTTAAGATGTTAAAAATTTGCAATTGGGAATATGAAAAATTTTATTAAACCGGGTTGTGACATTCTTATACAGTACATGTGTATTTTACATATGCTAGGTATATGTATTGTATGTATATAGGGTATAAGGGTGTTACATGTTGAATTTACATAATATTTAAATACTTGATAGATACTTTATTTTAAATTTTAGAATGCTATCTAATGATGAATTACATAAAATTTTTTAAAAAGAAAAATGTCTAAAAACACATCATTTATACTAATTATTACATATTGTTAATATTGTTCTAATTTTGATTTTTTCTTAATATGCACTTTCATTAGAAAATTTTGTAGTTTTTCTTACATTTATATAATTTTCATTTAAAAAAGTTCATTTAATATTATGTAGTTTCTCTTAGCTCTTATGTAAATTTTGTTTCAAAAAATTACTTAATGTGAAATTATATAATACTTATAATATATTGACCACTAAAAATTACATAATCTCTGGTATTCTGTAATTTTTAGTATCATGTAATTTTTCCTTACTTTTATGTAAATTTTAGTTCAAATGGTTAAATGATGTGAAATTACATAATACTCACTGAAAACCACAAATTCACCACTAAAAAAATTCTATAATCCTTGATATTCTATAATTTTAAGTATTATGTGATTTTCTCCAAAAATTTTATAATTTTTCTTACTTTTATGTAATTTTTAGTTCAAAAAATAACATAATATGGAGTTACATAATAGTATATAAAAACCACATATCGACTTATCAAAATTGTATAATTCATAATATTTTAAAATTTTTAGTATTATATAATTTTCTTTGTTAATTATGTAGTTTTTCCTTATATTTAAGTAAAGTTTTATTTCAAAAATTTATATAATTGAAAGTCATATAATAGTCCATAAAACTCACATACTAATCAGTTAAAATTACATAACCCTTAATATTTTATAGATTTTAGTACTGTGTTATTTTCTTTGGAAATTATACAGTTTTTCTTAATATTTATGTAGTTTTTATTTTAAAAAGTAACATAATGTGAAGTTACATAATAGTCCAACAAAATCACATATTGACTGGATGAAAATTATATAATTCTTGATATCTGTAGTTTTTTGTTTAAGTGATTTCCGACGTTTATATAGTTTTCACTTACTTTTATATAGTTTTTAGTTTAAAATGTTACATATTGTGAAACTGCATAATTCTCACTAAAAATCACAAATTGATTGCTACAAATTTCATAATCTTGATATTATGCATTTTTAGTTTTTTGTAATTCCTTTGAAAATTATGTAGTTTTCCATTACTTTTATGTAACTTTTAATTCAAAAAGTAACATAATGTTAAACGACATAATGCTAACTGAAAATCACAAATTGACCACTATAATTTACATAATTCTTGATATTCTATAGATTTTTTTTGTAATTTTCTTCTAAATTTTATATAGTTTTCCTTTACTTTTATATACTTTTTAGTTTAAAAAATTACATTATGTAAAACTACATAATACTCACAAAACACTACATGTTTGACAGCTATAAATTACATAATCATTGATATTATGTAGCTTATATTTTTATAAAAAAATTATTTTTTTCTTACTTCCAAATTTTTAGTATAAAATCCACACCATTTCCGCTAAGATATTGTAATATTCTCTTTTTCAGTTTTCTTAACTTTATATAATGCAAATCTTCATTACTTAAAGTTCTGCATTAACAAAATAAAATAAATATGGCATATTTAGCTACCAACTAAATTTATTTTTCTTCAACTAAAATAATAGGAATAATCCTAAATAAAAGGAATATATCGTGTTCAAAGTGCTTTCCTTTTCAACTAAAAATAAACAATACATTATTTTCTAAACTCACTGCAAAAGTAATCAAGTACCCATAAGTGAATTTTCTAGAGTCAATGTCACCAGCTATATTTGCATCTGTGTACCCATCCAATATAGGTTTCTCATCACTAAAACATAAGTAAATTCTGAAGGATCCTCTAAGATACCTTAGTATCCATTTCAAAACTAGCCAATTTTCCTTTCTAAGATTAAAAAGGAATTTGCTTACTACTCCAATAATATGAGCAATATCCAGCCTTGTATAAACCATAAAATACATCAAGCTACTAACTGCAAAAGCTTAATTCACTTTCTTCATTTCTTCTTTGTCATTCTCACTTAAAGGAAATTATTTAGAGCACAACTTGAAATGACCTATAAGTGGAGAGCAAACTGGTTTTGCCTTATTCATGTTGAATCTATCAAGGACTTTCTCAATGTATTCCTCTTGAGATAGCCATAATTTTTTTTCTCTTTATATCCTGAGTTAACTTCATCCCGAAAATTCGCTTGACAGATCCTAAATTCTCTATTGCAAAGGACTTGTTAAGCTTTTTCTGTAAAGAACTTATCTACATCATGGCTGACTATCAATATATCATCCACATAAAGTAATAGGATGATAAAGTCACCATCGTAAAACTTATTTATAAACACACAATGATTAGCAATTATTTTTCTATACCTATGATTTGTCATGAAGGACTCAAATTTCTTGTACCACTGCCTAAGTCCTTATTTAAGTCCATACAAGCTTTTCTTCAACCTGCAAACAAGATTCTCCTTGCCTCTAGTTTAAACCCATATAGTTGCTCCATATAAATTTTCTTCTCCAATTCATCATGGAAAGCAATCTTCAGATCAAGTTATTATATCTCCATATTTAAGTTGGTAGTTAAACCAAGAATAACTCTGATGGAGGATATTTTAACCATATGTGAGAAAAATTTCTTCAAAATCAATTCCCTTCTTTTGCCTAAAACCCTTCACAACCAACCTAGTCTTGTATCTTAGTTCCATTTATTCTTTAATGCTCTCTTTCCTTTAGGTAGCTTTACCAACTCTTAAGTGTGGTTCTCATGCGAGGAGTTCATCTCATCTTGTATAACATTCAACCACTCATTTTTCTAATCGCATGCTATAGCCTCTTTATAACTTTCAAGTTCTTCCCCTTTAGTGAGCATCACATACTCATGAAGGGAGTATTTCTGGGTGGTCACCCTATTTCTGCTAGAACTTCTTAATTGGATTTCAAATGGTGGTGCAGGAGGAGATTGATCATCATGCTCATTAATAACCTCATCAGTTTTATTAGTATTAAGAATAGACTCACCATCATTATTAACATCTTGTTTATTTGCATTACTATGCTTAAAACTAGATGACTCTGAAGTGAGATTTGGAATCTTTTCTTTGATTGGTTTAGGCTTCTCAAGATCTTCAAAGAATACCACATCTTTATTTTTAATAATTTTCTTATTAATAGGATCCCAATGCCTGTAACCAAACTCTTCATGGGCATAATCCAAGAAGATGCATTCTTCAGCCTTGCAGTCAAGCTTGGATCTCTTATCTTTTAGAATGTGAACAAATTCCATGCATCTAAAAACTCACAAAGGACAGTGATCATATGAAACATCTTTCCCCCTCCATACTCTTTCTGGATTATCTTCATAAAGAGAAACTGAAGGAGAAAGGTTAATCAGGTTGACTGCTGTTCTCACTGCTTCACCCCAAAAGGACTTAAGGACTTTATCATGAGAAAGCATACACTAGATCCTCTCTACAATAGTTCTATTCATTCTTTCAACAATACTATTCTGTTAAGGTATCTTTAGAATTGTCTTCTCCAAGCGAATTCAATGCTCTTTGTAATACGTCTCAAATGGACTCTGTATTCTCCAATATTATCTGCACGAACACATTTCAATTGCCTTCCTTCTTCTCTTTCAACACTGACATAAAAAAAATGCTTGAACACATCTAGCACCTAATCTTTGGATTTCAACATAAAAGCCCTCACTTTTTTAGAGTGTTCATCATTAAGGTCACAAAATACAAAGCACCACTAAGAGATTTATCACTCATAAACTAAACATCAATGTGAACTAAATCAAGAACATTTGACTTTTAGAAGAGTAAGATCTCTAAAATACAACTTTATGTTATTTTTCCAACCAAACATTCAGTCCAAGATTATAGATGTATACCTGTTAAGGGTATAAATTTCTTTCTAGTGAGAACACCTGTAGACCCTTAATTTTCGACCCAATCCGGTCTAATATGTTTTATTTAGTCTAAAATGATTTTTATTGTCTAATTGGTCCAAAATAATTTTTATTTTATAATTTTTTCTTTAGTATCTAATTTTTATTAATAAAAAATAGAAATAAACAAATAAAAGTCAAAAAATAAAAATAAAAATCAGAGTCGAAAAAATCGGCGACGAAAAAATCATTGCGTCGGCCCGTGGGCATTTCGCACGCAGAATTTTTCTGCCTGCGAAATGGCTATGGGCCCGTTCCGCGCGTGCTGCCGCAGCCAACTGGGGCAGAATTTTTTTGCCAGCGTATTTTTTCTTGCGGCAATTTTTTCGGCAGTACAATTTTTTCGATGCAAATTTTTCAAAACCTAATTCAATTAGGTTTTAGTTTCTTTTTTTTTATTAATATTACTTACCTTAACTAATTAGGAAAAAACCACATCAAACCACTATAAATAAGGACCAAAGGCAATTAAAAAAGGAGGGCCGAGAGGGACAAGGAAAAAAGAAAATCCAAATCCATAAAGGAAAAGCTTGAATTCAATTGATATTAAAAGGAGCAGAAACACGATTTAGGGGATTAAAAAAAAGGCAAAAAGGCTAGTCTTTTGAGCTTGTTCATCCAAGAAGCGATTTTGGTGTAACTTACAAAAGAAGGTATGAAATTCTAATTTTTTTTTTCACAGTAGCTAAAACTAGGATTTTGTGTTTTTCAAAAGTTAAAATCTTAGAACTTTAATTTAGTTTTTCTAAACCAAAAAACCTTATTTCATTGGTTTATCTTCCAAAAGGCTTAAAATTATTATTTTTACTTCTTAAAAATCTTAAAACTCTAATTGAACATATTTTTCAACAAAACTAAGATTTAAATTCTGTTTCTTTTAAAATTTTAAAGTAGGTTCTATTTCATTCAAAAAGCCTTAAAAAACATCTTTTCTACTTATAAAAACTTTAATTTGTTTGTTTAAATTCATAAAACTTCATGAAATTATCAAATTGATTTCCAAATTCTTAAAAATCATGCATCACCGTGACCCTAAATTCTAAAAATACTAAACCCAAATTCAACTTCCATAATGTAAAATAATGAACCCTAATCATTTTAAAACTTTAAACCCTAATTTTTATGAACCCTAATCCTTTTAAAACATTAAAAACCATAAAACCATAAATAGATTAAATTTACAGAGTAGCTTAGAAACCCAATAACCGAAAATCATAAATCAAAGTATTTTAAAGTGTCTAAAACCCTAGTTTCATAATTTCACCATTAAAACCTTAATTTAGTTAATCAAAGAGTCTTACCAACCTTTTAAAACATAAAACTCTAATCTATTTTAATTCCACAAAAAAGTCACAGTAGCTATAATTAGACTTTTATTTGCTTTATTTAATTCTATACTTGATTATGCTTTGATTTATCTCTTGTGCTTTAATTTATTTAATTTCAATACTTGATTTATTTAATTTATCATGGATGGATATTTATTTTCTATTTTGATTAATAGTTTTGATGAATGATTTATTTATGATGAATGATTATTTACTTTTATCAAGTAATTTAGATTTCCAAAAGTTGTAAGAGGTATGTTTCCACTTGGTTGGTACCTCATTAGTTAAATATCATGTAATTTAATTTGCTTTTCCATCTTAGAACTTATGTAAAGGGCATGTTTCTACCTTTCGGTGGGTGTCCTATCTAGGTATGTGATGTAAGGACATGTTTCCATCTTCAGATGGGTATCCATTTATTTGTTTTGTTTTGTTTGGACATTGCTTTGATTTTAATATAATGATGCTTTCTTTTTATTTTATGTAGTATGGATAATGTTGCTATATTTAAGAATTTTATAATATTAAGACCTGTAAAGGAGGCCGGTTCCAATGAACCGGGCGTTGTGGGGGTGCTGGGCCATTTCTCACCTTCCCCATACGTACCCAACTTTTCGAACCCATTAGGGGGTTGAGGATTCCTTAGAAATTGAGTCATCCACCCTTTTCTTTTTTCCCGGCCCGTCCGGGTGGCTGCTCCATTTTCTCCGGACTTAGGTCCATGTTCTCTAAGGCCCCGAGTCTAAACAGTGCCGAAGTCGCAAGAACCATTCCACCGGGAGTGGGGGCGAAAATCCCCGCTCACAACACCAATTCATTTCTCACTTAGGTGACCAAGCTTTTTATGTCACAAATTTTTTAAAGTATCTACCACTGCATTCACCTCTCTTTTGCATATTTTGGCTTGCATGAAGTAAAGTGTATTGTCTGCTTCTATTAGCCAATACAAGATTGCCTTTAGTAATTTCGTAATTCTTTGTATCAAAGGAACTGATGCAACCTTCATCAGCAATAATGCTATAAAAAATAAAACTGAGTCATATCTCAGGAACATGCCTGATATTATTGAGCCATAGCTTATACTCAGTATTGGTACTTAAGCATACCTTGTCCATGCCAACCACCTTGGTCGAAGCTTCAATTCCCATTCCGACATAGCCAAAATTACCACTGGTATATGATGTGAAAAATTTATATTTAGTAGACATGTGATATGAAACTCTAGAATCAACAACCTAAGAGATTCCATGGCCATCAAGATGTAAACAATTGTCCCTAGTAGAATGACAACATCACCATCAAGTACAATTGAAGCTGTATCATTGTCTTCTTTCTTTTCTTCCTACTTATTTTTAAACTCTCTGCAAAATCTTTTCACATGTCTTGGCTTGCCACAATGATATCAAGTGATAAATTTTCTTAACTTGGATTTATACCTTGACTTGTCATGATTGTTTGACTGCTTGTCTTTAAGATTGTTTAGTTCTGCTTCTACTATGCCTTTCGACAACTAGTGCTTCAAAGTGGATAGAAGAGCTTTTATCTTTCCTCCAGGTTTCTTCATTTGATAAACTTTCATTAATTGCATCTATAAATTGTTTGCCTTCAAGATTTGCATTACTCAAAGAACCACCAAAGTCTCCCAACTGTCAGGCAAAGTACCAAGAATTGAACAAGCTTGCAATTTATTAGACAACACAATTGCTAGATTGATTAGGCAATTTATAATGTCTTTAAAATAGCTTAAGTATTTGGCCATACTACTCCCATCTTTAAATCTCATATGGACAAGTTTTCCTACAAAAAATGTGTTGTTTTGTGGGAATTTTCTTTCATATAAGTTGACAAGTTTCTTCCATAAGGCCTTGACATTATTCTCCTAAGCCAAATAATGATAAAAAATTATTATCTATCCATTGTCTAATTGTACACGCAGTCTTTTTATTCATTTTCTCCCAATCAATGTTGGATTTATTTGCTAGTTTGCCCTTTTCACCTTTAATAGGATGATAAAGATCTTTCCATATCAAAACATCTTCCATTTAAGGCTTCTAAATATAATAATTTAAAGAATTTAATTTGAACATATTATTTTAATCTTCCATTTTAAATTACACAGAAAATAGTCAAATAGGCTCTGATACTAGTTGGTGGAAAATAAATAAAAATAAATTTCAAAAAATTTGCGACATAGCGAGATTAGCAGACCTGAGGTGGGTTTTGAAAGAAAAAAGGGAGAATTTTAAAAACATAATTTGAGTTGTGATACATGCATATGCATTAGCATATGTGTTAGTCTCAGATGTGGTAATATTTGTGTGTTGTAATAGATATAAATTGAGATGGCATCTGACACGCGTTGATCAGAGTAGCGCATCGAAAGCATAGAGTTGACAGTTATTTATGCTAATTTGAGGTTTACGGAGATGGTGTTATAATGGTATAGTTACAAGTTAGTCTACTAATGTTTGATTAGATTAAAGAAGTTTAGAGGAAGGATTTGAAATTCCAGAGGATGATGAAGGAGATTCATAAGGGGGGAGAGTATGGATTATTTGGTTAGAAATGGTGACAATTGTGGTATTAAAATGGACTGTGTGAGATGGATGTTACAAGGAGTTGAGATTGGTAGTTGTTTTTGGATGGTTCTGTTTACTATAATAGATAATTTTGGGGACAAAATTATTTAAGGAAGAGAGAATTATAACATCTAATTGGATAATTAATATGAAGGAGTAATTAGAGTGTTAAGAGAGGTATATGTACTGTATATACCTAATGTATATACAAGATATTTATTGGAAATACATAATGTATGCATGGTATATTCTTAACATATACCTAACATATATACATTCACTAAAAGACAAAAAATGGTAAAAAGTTAAAAAGTTAAAAAGTTAAAAATAGATAATTAAAATTAATTATGGATAGAAAAGAAGATTAAAAATATCTAAATATAATAATAATTAAATAAATAATATATATATTTATATTTATATGTGTGGATGAGAGAAGAAAAAGGAAAAATAGAAAGTTATCATCTTCTTCATCTTTATGGAGTGGCCAAAATTTTTAAGGAAGGGAGGGAGGAATTTCTTAATCAAATACTTCAAATTTTTCAAGAATTCCAAAGGATTTATGGTGATTTTGAATTTAATCAAGTATTAAGCAAAGTATTTACTAAGTTTAAGAAGTTTTTCTTTTAGTTTATAAATATGCGTAATTTGAAGTATTGATGGAAGTATCTATAATTATTAAAATGAATTGATTTAAAGTTACCTTGATATGTATATAATGATATTATGGCTAAAAGTTGGATATGAGTCGGTTATGGTGGAATTAGGGTTTATGGGATGAGCATGAGGAATTAGGATTTTTGATGGTGATGGCTAAATTATTAATATGGATTGTTTTGAAGTTGTGTGGATATATATGTAATGATTTTATAGTTGGTTGGTTGAAATGATTGAGTTTTGTTGTAGTTTGGATGGAGTAGTGAGTAAATTAGGGTTTTTAGTAGAATTTGGATAGTAAGGTATATTTGATGTTTGATTGATTAAAATGGCTTTTGAGTTGCTCATGTGATGTGTATGTATTGTATTGATGAAAAATTGATTAAATTGTGAAATGAATTCTAACAGTAATACGCATGATCATCCACATGGTCACTCATTTACTTGTGCAAATATATGTCCTTCAAACTTTTAAACAAATATTCATTCAATGATGTGCATGATCACTTGCATGATCATGTATCTAGTCATGTATATTTCTGCTTTCAAAATATTGAAAAGAAATACTACCAGTGATGTGCATGATCATTCACATGATCATGCATCTACATATGTACATTTCTATCCTTCAAAATATTTTAAATATATTATAGTAGTGATGTGCATGATCATTTGCATGGTCATACATTTACCTGTGCAAAAGTGTAATTTTAGGATGCCATGGGCATCGCCTCGAGTGCTACAAATGTGGGGTTGGTTTATTGATGTTTACAGATGTATTTCGAGCTATATGGGTGAGGTATGAGGCTTGCATGGCTATATCTTTTTATATTGTGATGATTATATTGCATGGAAGTGTATGTATGTGAATTGAGTCATATGATGAGTGTGGCTCTTGTATGCATGATGTGAAATAGTAATATGAAGTGATCATGAATAGCGATGATAACTGAAAAAGTATAAAGTAAAGTGATGTTATATGTGTGTAACCTATACAATTACTTGTCCAGTTGTGTTGAGATTGATTGGATATGCATGAGAGGTCTTGACCAAAGCTAGGCCATAAGGTGCATATATTGATGGACCTGAGCAGAGCTAGGTCTAGACCTGAGCAGTGCTAGGTCATGAAATTGAGACTAGTGATGGGTTCGAGTAGAGCTGGACCATGAGATTTTGTTAACTAGACATGATAATTGTATAGAGGTATTGGGACTAGTATTGTCATGAAGTGTGAGAGGGATGTGAATCCCAATAGTGTATTTGTGCATATGGATAAGGATGTGATGTGATTTCAATGTATGTGTATATGTTTATATGTACCACTAAGCTTTCAAGCTTAGAGCCGTTGTGTGAATCGCGTATGTGAGTAGATTGTTGATCTAAGAGTCGGACGATTATACCACAAGCAGAGTAAGAGTGCTTTGAGACCAACTAGAAGGTGGTGTATGCGTGTATATTTTGTTATTTTGTAATTTGATCATATGTATATATATAGGAGTGGATGTTGGAAAGGATAATATATATTTGTATATATGTAATCAAATGAATAATATAATGGTTTTGGAAATGTTCTTTTATTAAATATATATATTTTTACTTGACTACTGGAATGAAAGGTTTTAAAAAGGGAACTGTGACGTGGCATCCTATCTTATATGTGTATTATATGTATACAGGGTATGTGTATGGTACGTATATAGGGTATAGGGACATTACATCTCATGTATTAGATTTGATAATTGCTTGAGCTTTGCGAGTTGTATTGTATACATTTGTTCATTGCTCTTATAAGGACATTTATTGAAATTGCAATTTCATTTGTCATCTTTAGAGTTCTTTATGCAATTTGGTAATATGATTACTCTTATAATTTCATTTACTGAAACTAAACTTATAAATATCTATGGTAGATTGGCGGTCACAATGTGTTCCTTTTTTAAATACTATGTGTCGTACATGGTAATTAAAGCAATTTTTGGCAACATGATTGGTCTTTCCACAAACCCAACATTCTACACCTTTTTTTTTCTGATTATATTGTTATTATAAGGTTCATCATTATTATTGAATATTAAGAGACAAAACACTCAAAATTTGACCATGGCAAAAGATATCATTTTCACTAAGATCATCTTTGTCACTAGAAGTTGATGTAGCACTAATAGAAATAATTTCAACATACTTTTTTTAGATGCCTTTGTGGAACTTTTATCCTTAGAACCATTTAAAATCATAGAAAAAATACTCAATTCAGTAAGCCAAAATTTCATTTATTGTTGCCAATAAAGAAAATTTTTACCTGAAAATTTTTCAGGTTTTCCTCTCAAAGAATGTAAGAAATATTTCTATGAATTTGTGAATACAAATATAAAAATCAATAGAATGTCAAACACCAATTCTAGTCAATGTAATAATAATAACAATAATAAAATAAACAAGAAATTAAATCAAGAAAAAGATGTTTAAAACAACTTATGAATTTGTAGAGTGAAGCATGCCAATTTGCATTGTCCTTTGAGAGGAAATGACCTATCTGCATCGAGTATTGATCAATAATGTCCCTCTTGCAAGGTACTTTAACCTACAAAAATCCTTGTGTGTAGCTAAGAATTTCCCGAACCGATTATTCTCAATGCTTAAAATTTTTATTTTTAATAGTAATTAATTTATAAAAGGTGTTGGTATTTTTGTGTAATTGGAACAGTAAATGAGCTGGCAATAAGGTGGACTTCTTTCTTTATGAGCTGCTACCTATTTTCCTCCTGTGAAAACAATGTTTATATAGTTAAAAATATAAATGTTAAATGGTCTCGTTAACTAGATTTTTAATGCTAAATATTATATAAGTTATTGGTAAAAAATTAGGCCAATAGTTCCACTAACATGAAATTTTCGGAGAGTAAAGAACCAACTAAAGATATTTTTTCTATTATTTAGGAACCAAAATTTTCCAATTCAAAATAAAATTTTTAATAAAAAAATATCTAACATTTGAACACTTTTGTAGTGTATTACCTGTGTCTGTCATCCAAATATGTCTTGAAAATTGAACTATGAGGTGTAAAAGCTAATAAACCTATAAGATATTCACGAGTGTCCATTCAACATGTTATTGTGCCTGCCAGAGAAAGTAATCGTGGTTACAAGCTTGCTATTAAGAAATAGATCAAGTAGTTAGGATTCAATATTTTTCAGTTATTGAATTTATCTTTTAGTTGTGGCCATGTCCTATTTCTTAGAGATACTTCCTTAAAAATAGAAATAGCTATTAATTTCATTTGTATTTAAATATTTTAACACGTCAATAATGGGCAAAGATTATTTAGAACACAAATTGTGGTTTATTCTCACCCAAAGCAAAAATCCTTTTCAAAACAAATTCATTAGCTTTGATTGGGACCTATCATTGGTATAAGAGTTGTTACCATCATGTCTACTAATAAAGAAAGAATGTAAAATCTAGAGGTTAGGTTAGGATAACTTCAACAAAGCATGAGCCGAATGGAATGTCATTTTGTTGACAAACTAAAACAGATGAAAGAAACCATCCATGGATTGTCTGAAGCCATCTCAACCAAAGAAGGAGCTAGCAACGTTCATGACTGTAATGGTCAATCTCAGAATAGTCAAGAAGAGTTTAAGGATCCTACAGATGGGGGATGTCTAATGTTCTCTTCTAAGTTGGTGAAGCTCAAGTTTCCAAGGTTTTCAAGCGATGACCCAACGGAGTGGTTTAATAGAGCAATCCATTTTTTAGAATATTAGGTTACACCAGTAATGCATTAAGTGTCACTGGGCTCATACCACCTTTAGGTTGAAGCCAATCAATGATGGTAGTTCGTATGTTAATCCAACCAAGACGAGGGGCATGGAGTCGCAATGGCAATTTTCAAAGAAGAACTATGGGCTCATTTTGGACCTACATATGGTGAGGATTTTTTATGAAGCCTTGTCAAAAGTCCAACAGTGTGGCTCCTTGCATGATTATTAGAAGGAGTTTGAGCAGTTTGGGAATCATGTACAAGGATGGACTCAAAAGGCCTTAGTCGGCAAGTTCATAGGCGAACTTAAGCTTGAAATTGCCGATAGCATCAGAATGTTCAAACCTAAGTCATTGAATGAAGCTATCAATTATGCTTGAATGAGGGACGAGTAATTAAGAAGGCAACTCCAAAATGTTCAATCTCATAATCAAGCCAATGTGGAGGTTAAGTTGACATCACCAGTGATACAATTGTCTTGGAATAAAATGCAACAACAAGGATCTTAAGGTCTTTGTTTTAATTGCAATGAGAAGTTACGTAATTGGCCACAAGTGTCATGGCCCATAGTTATTATTATTAGAATATGATGGTGATGAGTCTAAAAAACAAATGGATCAAAAATCACTCAATAGGGCGTAACATGAGGCAAAAGCTTAAGGACAAGGTTCATTGAATAGGGGAAGTATTTATAAACTAATAAGATATTCACGTATGTTCATGCAACATGTTGTTGTGGCTGCTAGACAAAGTAATCGTGGTTACAAGCTTGTTGTTGAGGAATGGATCAAGTAGTAATTTATCCTTTAGTTGTGGCCATGTTGTCCTATTTCTTAGAGATACTTCCATAGAAATAGGAATAGTTGTTAATTTCATTTGTGTTTAAATATTTTAATGAGTCAATAATGGGCAAGATTATTTAGAACTCAAATTGTGGTTTATTCTCACCCTAAGTAGAATTCCTTTTCAATACAAATTCATTAGCTTTTATTGGTACCTATCAGAAGTAGTCATGTGCTCATGAGGTAGGAAGGTAGTGAAGGATAGATGGTTTGAGTAAACTAATTAAAGAGTCAGTTAAGAGTGAGCCGTGTATACCAATGTTCAAAAAGTGGAAGATGAATCATGAAGGTACCCTTTTTATGTGAAGACAGTGGTCACAAATAATTATAAAATCTTTATAGTAGAGTTATGCCAGTTTTGGTGGTTTACATAAATGGATCCTTTGGTATAGCATAAGTCTTATGACACTCTTCTTTGTAGTTCATAATAATTATGAAAAAAAACACTATGATGATGGTATAACTGATATTGTGTCTGTGTGTGTGTGTGTGTTTTGATAGAATAATATATTCATAATATTAATTATGAAAAAAAATACTATGATGAGGGACCTATATTTTTTTTGGGTGTGTGTGTGTGTGTTTTGATAGAATAAATACTACAACATGCATAATCAGTGGTAAAACTACCATGCCAGAAGGGGCCATTGAAGAACCTCTTGTTTCAAATAATATTTTATATTTTTTAAGTCTACCCATGGCAAAACGGCATTGTGATTTAAACAAAAATAAATGGGCTTCGTGATTTTCAAATCATGCAGCCCCTGCCCCTTTCCCTAGCAACCCCACTATAGCCCTATGCAAGCCACATACCCCATCAGCGAGCCGCCAGACACCTCTTCCTCAATGGACAGCCGCTGCACGCTGACCAAAGATATTTATCTCTCCTTTTTTTTAATTTTATTACTTATTATTTAGATTGAGGGTTTTTTAATAATTATTTATTTAATAATTGTTAATTTTGTGTTTAGTTGATTTATTTTTTGTTGTTTATTTGTGTGATTATATTATCGTAATTTGGAATTTTTTTAATTGTTGATTTATTTGTATGATTTTATTGTTATTAAATTGGGGATTTTTTGAAAAATAAAGAATGTGGTTTTATTTTTTACTCTTTTTTATAGTTTATATAATAATTGTTGATTTTGTGTTTTGTAGTTTATTGTTTAAATTGGGGATTTGTTGTTTATTTGTATGATTATGTTGTTGTAATTTGTTTTTTTTAGAAATATAGAGTAGCATTAAATCCATTAAAAATCAAATATAATAGTTTATTTGAATTGTTGATTTATTAGTGTGATTTTGTTGATGTTAAGTTGGGTTTTTTAAAAAAAATAAAGAATGTGGTTTTATTTTTTAGAAACTAAGTTTAATAGTTTATTTAATAATTGTTGATTTGTGTTTTGTTGATTATATAATAATGAATTGTTGGTTAGGTTATTTTTGAAATTTGGCTTTGTTTGATTTTGTTATTGTAGTTTGAAATATTTTTTTAAAAAATATAGAATAGGGTTTAATTTATTAAAAATTGAATATAATAATTGATTAGGTTAAACTAATTTATTTCTTTTTTAATATATACCCATTATAAATTAAAACAATATGGATAAATTTTTAATCAAGACTAAGAAAGCGCGGAATTAATGTGGTGAATCCTCAAATATTCCTAAATCAATTATGACATTAAGTAGTCATGCAAATGGTAAAGAAACTAGCAATAAAAAAGGGCGTCAGGAGTATAGTTTTGATGATACTATTAGAGATCTCATATTGCGTAAACTCATTGATGAGTTCGATGTTGGGATTAGAGATGATATCAGGAGACAATATGTGCCTAAAGGACATTGCCAACCATATGGCCATAATTTTTCACAAATAAAATTTTCAAAAATTATGAGGAGTTTTAGAGATCATTGGTTCTCTAAATATGAGTGGTTGAAAAATAGTATTTCCAAAGGTGCGACATTTTATTTATGATGTTATCTTTATAGCTTGAGTAGAGAATCTAAACAGGGGGGATAATGTCTTCATAGAAATCGGGTTTCGCAATTGGAAAAAGGTAATGGAGAGGTTTAATGAGCATATTGATAGTCCAAATAGTCCATACAATTATGCTAGAATGCAATATGTTGGTTTCAAAAATCAAAGACAAAGTGTATTCTATGTATTATCTTCTCATGGCTAGGAGCTTAAGGCTTCTTACTACACCCAGTTGACTGCTATTGTTGATTATATTCGTTTCCTTCTAGTACAAGGGTTGACTTTTAGAGGGCATGATGAGTCAGTTAATTCACTTTATTGCGGTAATTTTCTTTCACTTCTTAGTTGGTGCAGCGAATGTAATGTTGATGTTGGGAATTTGGTTAACTCAAATGCTCATAGAAATAATCAACTTACTTCTCTATTAATCTAAAAGCAAATAGCGAGTGCTTATGCTATGGAGATGCCACTAACCATTATTAAGGATGTTAGAGATAATTTCTACTCTTTATTAATTGTTGAGGCTCAAGACAAATCAGTGAAGGAGCAAATGATTGTGGCATTGAGATATGTTAACAAATTGGGTCAAGTGGTGGATTGATTAATTGGAGTATTACATATGAGTGATACACCTGCTTGGTCATTAAAAGCTGCACTTTATGATTTCTTAGCAAAACTTGGGTTATCAATAAGCAAAGTTAGAGGTCAAGGTTATGATAGGGCTTCTAATATGCGAGGTGAATTCAATGGGTTAAATACCCTCATTTTAAATGAAAATCCATCAGTGAGGTATATTCATTGCTTCACTCATCAGCTCCAATTAGCGCTTATTATAGCAACAAGGAATAATAGATTTGTGAGTAATTTTTCTTATTAAGGTTTAATGCTTGCGAATATTATTGGAGTTTCATGTAAAAGGAGGGATGCTTTCCGTCAAAGCAGCATGATGAAGTAGTTAAGTGCCTAGAAAGTGGTGATATTCAAACTAAAAGAGGCTTGCATCTTAGCTTGACCTGGTGCATGTGTTGGGGTTCTCATTATAAAATAATTACATGTTTTCTCTCTATGTGGTCACCTGTGAAAGAGGTTCTTGAGAACATTTATGAGCATGGTTCTAATAAAAGAATTTGAGGGGTAGTTGTGGGCTTGATTGATAAAATGGAAAGTTATCAATTTATTTTTAGTGCTTTCTTAATGATGAACCTTTTAGGATTGACAAATGATTTATCTCAAGCCTTACAAAGAAATGATCAAAATATTGATAATATAATTCATTTAATTGCAACTGCTAAATAAGAATTGCAAAGCTTCAAGGAGAATGGATGGGATAAATTATTGAAAGTTGTTAATGACTTTTATATAGATTATGATATCACAGTGCCTAATATGGAAGATAATGTAGATCATCTACGTTCTAAGCATGATGGTACTCCTACTGCTTATTACCATCACTTTTGAGTAGAAATTATTTATCAGATACTCTTTTTTTGTAATTATATACTTAACTATTTATTATGTTACAACCTAATTTTTTTTCATTCAATTCTAGGTTATTGATTTCATTACTCAAGAAATAGAAAATCGCTTTACAGAATAAAGTACGGAATTGCTTTCATGCATTGCTTGTCTTTCTCTTAAAACTCATTCTCCAACTTTTAACTATCCAAATTGCTTCGTCTTACTAAATTATATCCATATGATTTCTCTATCACTGGTCATATGATACTTGAAGATCAACTTGAGACCTACATTGCTGATGTAAGAATAAATGTAGCTTTCTCTGACCTTGATGGGATTGAGCTCTTGCTCAAAAAATAGTTGAGGCATGTTATGACACTATATTTTTTTAGTCTATCTGCTTATCAAGTTAGCTTTAGTTTTACCTGTTACAACTGCTATTATTGAGAGATTTTTCAGCAATGAACATTATCAAGACATATTTGCACAATAATATGAGAGATGATTTTCTGACCAACTGTTTAGTACGCTATATGGAGAAAGATATTTTTTAAAAAATTAAAAATGAGGCTATTATGCAATATTTAAAAATATATATAAATTTGTAGGATACAATTATCATCTCTTTGTCGTAGTTAATCTATAGTACAAATTAATTATTGAGCTACTGTAATATTAAATATTCAATTTTATAGTGAATTTATTTGTAATTTTTTCTATATAAATTTTGACCCTCTCTCAGTAAATTCCTGGTTCTGCCACTTTGCATAATGGTTTGAACGAGTAAATAAATTTAGATAAAAAATTGAGAAATGATTTAATACTTCACTTTTTATGTAATACGAGCTCTGAAAAATACCAAATGGACATAATAAGTTGGATAAACTATAGAAATAGACCTTGTGCTCCTCACTTATGTGTAGTAGAGATTGTTGGTCAGCATTCGCAATCCATATGCAGAAAATTGAATTTTATCAAATAAGACATCAATCTAAAATCAAATCAAATGTTAAAGTATAATAGCCATAGGAGGTGGTGTTGTAATATCCGTGATTTTAGAGAATTAGATAAGTATCTAAAGGTATATGTATTATATATACCTAATGTATAACTAGTGTACACATAGTATATACATATTATATATTAATTGTATATGTTAGATATATATATATATATATATATTATACTTGATATAATAATATACATATAAGGTATATTTTATGTGTATGTAGGATATACATGATATGTGTATATAAGTATTCATATACATTAAGTATACATCACATATACATAGTATATACATTATGTATACATGTGCTTAAAGATATATATAATATATAAGTAAAATATATATAACATATACATATACATAAAAAATATATTGCATATATATGAAGTATAAATTGGTGGTTGAAAAGGTGATAATAATAATAATAATAATAATAATAATAATAATAATAATAATAATAATAATAATAATAATAATAATAAGAGAAGAAGAAAAGTCAAAGAACGAAGATTTGTAATTGGTAAAAATTAAGTAATTAATTATATTATTAAATATAAGAGATAAAGATGGAGAAAAAAAAAGGCATTTCTTCTTCTTCTTCTTCACGTGAATTTGGAGAGAGGGTGAGGAGATATGATTTCTTCCTTACATAAGATTTTATAAGGGATTTCAAGTGGATTTTCAAAAAAAAAAAGGAAGATTCAAGTAAATAGTCTTTAAAGCTTTGATTTCTTTTCTTTGATGAATATGTATGTATTACTAGAGAGAGAAAGTGGTGTTTAATTATTAAAATAGGTAGAATTGATGTAAAAATGAGGAGAATATGATGAAATGTTGGTTGGTTGATATGAACAAGTTATTAAAACTTATGGTTATGGGAAGATGATGCTTGATTTAGGATTTTGGTATTGTGAACACTCGAATTTTGAGGCTCGGAAAGCCGACTGCAAAAAACCGAGCCGGACCGGACGTCCCCGGTAAAATTCACCGAAAGTATGTCTTCATGGTACTTGAAACGTCCGGAACGACGCAAGGATCATGGATATGGTCTCGGAATAATTTTTGGAGGCCCGTGGCTCCCGGAAAGTTAGTTTTAGCAGAAGTAGCGCGAGTCGCTGTGGGCCAGGACAGCGGCCCGGCCGCCGGGATCGGCGGCCCCGCCCCTGTGATTTCGGCGCCCGGTCGCTGTGCAGCCCGATTTTACCTATAAATAGGCTTCAGATTTTCAAAAAGAGAGGACTTTGGGACTTCCTACGCCCAGATGCTGACGAAATTTTTATGCTTAAGAATTTCTAATATTGTGTTGTAGAAAGCAAGAATCATACTCAAAAGTGTAAGGAAACAAGATCTGGAACTTAGAAGTGGAAAAATTCTAATCAAGGTAATATCATAATTCATCTTTGGTCAATTCGAGCATATCATAAGCATTCTAATCTTCTTCTTAATTTCTTCTCGGTCAAAGACCTAATCTTTTTAGGTCTGAGGGCCTAATGGACTAATCAATCACCCTTTCGGCATTAAGCCGTAAATAAAATCAACTTTTTTTGGCACGGAGCCTAAATTGCATCTCTTTGGTACTAAGTACCTAAACGGCACTATTAAAATGAACTTTTGGCATGAATCCTAAATCGAACTCTTTTGGTACTAAGTACCCGAAATCGAACTCTTTTGGTACCAAGTACCCGAAGTTATACAATTTTTGCACTAAGTGCTAAAACTCACAACTCTGGCAAAATGCCTGAAAAATGCACGAAGCATACACACACATGCATGAAGCATAAATTTCATCGCCTTTAAATAGGCTTTTCCGAACTACATGGGCTTTGATCTCTCATAAAAACGAGAGTATGTAGGCATATTTGGGATTCACCCCAAATAGCAAGTCCACCATTTACCAACAATCAGTCCTTTTTCTTTTCTTCATCCCTTTTATATTTACTTCTTTTTATTGTCAAGTTAGTCAAATGCATGACATAGTCCCCGAATCCTCCTTGGGTTCGCAGACTAGAAACCTTTACATTGGACAAGTTTGTTGTCCCAAGATGGCAACCAAGAGGGGGGGTGAATTGGTTTCTTCACGAAATGATGGCAAATTAAAAAAACTCAACAAACACAAATGCGGAATAGAAAGTTGGTTGAGTAATGAAAGAAAGAAAGAACACACAAGATTTATAGTGGTTCGGATTTACCTCAATCCTACATCCACTTCCTTAACAACTTGTTAAGGTTCCACTATTCTTTGAAGTTTTTACAAGCTCACTTCCAACTTTGGTGTTTTCACAAGTTCACACCTAACTTCACAAGTGTTTTTCTAAGGCTCACACTTACAACCCAATCAAGAGTTTTACAAGGCTCACTCTCACAACCCAAGTGTTTCCCAAGCTTACACTCAAACTTATACAATGGTGTTTTCAATGATCACACCTAACATTCATTACAATTTAATTGTAAGTTTAAGTTAAAGAAAATTTGTTGTTTGGCTATGAAAATCTGATTTCTTGATTGTTCTTTTCACTTCACTTTATTGTTTTCTCATAGAGACATTGTATTTATAGCCAATGTGGTCTTACTAGCCGTTATTGAAGTTATGAATAAAGTCTTGGCAGAATAGACCTTCTTTACTTAAACTGTCCGAAGCACTTCGCGGTCGCCCTTCATGCAAGGATGGTCGCGCTCATGCTTCTCGCGGTCGTCCTTTAACAAGGGACGGTCGCTGCTTTTGAAAAAGCTACAACGGTCGAATTTTAGTGCTCTGCAGCTGGAATCTTGTCCATGCTGTGTTTGTCGGACCGTTTCTTGCCCATGCTTTATTTGTTGGGACGGTCGCACCAAGCAGAGGTGCGGTCGCCCTTTTTGAATCTTCAAGTGGGTTTACAACGGTCATATTACGTGTCATTCTCTGACAGAGCAAAACTGAATGTCCACCATAATTTGAATCTCGCGGTCGCCCTATGCAGAATCTCGCGATCGAACTCACAGTTTCGCGTCGAACTTCTGGACGCACCTGTGGACGGGAACACTACTGTCTCTTTGAGCAATTTCTTCTTGAATTGTTGGGCGGTCGCGATTCTGAATGGGCGGTCGCTAAATTGATTAGCGAGGTCGAATCATTCACCGTTCTTGTCACCGCGAACCTTACTGTGATTGTAATGATTTAAGTTCCTTGAGTAGCGGTCGGGCAAGTATTTTGGACGGCTGCCATTCTTGAGGCGCGGTCGCGACTGAGGTCGAACTTCTGACCGCGAAACCTACTGTGATAAGGTTTCATTCTGTAATTGCATGTAGCGGTCGTATTCTGGTATGGTGCGACCGCTAGAATTGTTCTGTCTTGCTTTACTTGAGGCAACCTAATCCTGCAACAAGATTCTTAAACACAAGTTAAATAGATCATCCATTTGAGTTGTCAAAGATCAAAATAGAGATCTTTTGTCTAACAATCTCCCCCATTTTGACTTTGGCAATTCAAATGGAATGATGAAAAAATAATAAGTCTAAAATGCTCCCCCTTGATTTATGCATAAGTCATGATTAAGAGCATTGTGATAATCTTGGTGCATTAGGTTATGTATAAACAGTTTAAACAATTCATTGTACTATTTTCTCCCCCATTGTTTCTCCCCTATTATGTTTACTGAGTTTCATTCCATTATGTTGTTATGTTCTCCCCCATTGTCATAGGCAAAATAAATCAAATGTTTAAACAAATGTGTCTTCCATTGGATAAGATATTAAAAGCAACAATCAAAACAACAACAAATAAGGAAAAACAAATAACATTTGAAACAAACATGTTTATTAAGGATAGAGAAAAGTACAAAGGCAGAAAATAAAGCAATAATCATATGAAAATGCAAACAATAGAGACAAAAAGTTTTAAGCTATTCAGAGTCATCATCTACATCTAGTTCTTCTTCAACTAAAGGAGCTTTTCCTTTATCTTTAGGAGCAACAGAGGCAGAGCTAGTGCTGATGGACTCTTCTTCTTCAGGAATGCTTTGGGTATGATCACTTATATCCCAATCTTCAAGGTTGCACTGAGGCAAGTCCAATTTTCCTTGCATGTCATAGAGATCATGGTGCATATGAGATATAAGGTCAATTCTCTTGTTCAAGTGCTGAAATCTCTTGGAGACACTTTTCTTGAACTTGGAGAATTTCCTGGAAAGAGTTTTGATAGCTTGGAGGATGAGTTGAGTGGAGGATGAAGTAGTTTCTTGAGCAACTTTTGATGAAGTTGCTTTTGGAGGTAATTCCACAGCAACTTCAACTGAATCTCCTTCTTCCTCAATTGTATATCTTGGCCTCTTCTTTTGTTTATCCATTACTCCTTTCTTGCCAAAGTAGTATACATATGATCCTTCAATTTTCCTAACACATCCAGCATGCTCTAAGTAATCTATTGTGATAGCACTGGAAGCTAGAGTGAAAGGGTTTCTCAAGGTAGCTAAGTTTAAATCATTCAGAAGGTTTAGGTGCCTAGCTATTTGAGTAACTTGAGAGGATAGGAAGAATGTACCAGTTCTTGTAACAGCATGATGAAAGAAGGTGTCTATCAAGAACTTGGTGGAGTTTATTTTGATGTTATGGGTGAAAGCATACATAAAGATGAGGTCTCTTTTGGTGACTTTCTCATTTCCATCTGCTCTTTGGTGGATGGTATAAGTGATAATCCTATGGAGCATCCAGTGGGTGAGAGTTTTGATATGTCTGGCTTTGGATTCTTTTTCAAAGGAAGTTTCAATGGAAATTTCTTGCCAGAAATCAGAAAGGGTTCGGTTGGAGAACATTTGGTCATTGTAAGAGGTTATACCTTCAGAAGGGAAGTTCCAAATGCTACCAAAATCTTCTAGAGATAGGGCTTGGTATTGATCAAAGAGCTTAAATCTAACTCCATACCACCCTAGTGCAGAATTTGCACTCTTTTCTATTTGAAGAGACATCAGAAATTCTTTGCTAAGACTAGAGTAGCCTACCTCTTCTGGAAAGACAAATTTTCTCCATCCAAGGACATCCAACAATCTCTCAATTTTGTCCTTGATGCCCAATGCAGAAAGCATTCCACCAAAAGGTGATTTGGTGCCTTCAACCTTCTTTTTCTTAAGCATAGCATACCTAATGTCTTCCTCAGAGGTTTGGTGGTGAGGTTTGTGAATTTTCTCACCTCTTTTGGATTGAGGAGGAGATGGAGGTTCAACAACAGGTTCTCTAATGGTGATTCCTGGAACTCTCTTGGCTTGACCCTTAATTTTGGAGGTGGTTTTTCTTTTGGGAGCCATTGAAACAGAAAGAACAGAAGAGAGCAGGAAAACAGAGGTTCAATTGAATGACAGATGATGAGGAGAAGATTTTAGGGTTTCAGAATGTTTTTAGAAGCAAAATATCAAAGAAAATTATTTATTATGCTCTTAAATAGATGAAATAACGAAAATAGCCGTTTATGACTGTTGAAAGTCAAGATTTGCGACCTGTCACACAGCCAACGGTTATAAATTTTCGAGCAGAGTGTACAGGGTGCGGTCGCACATTGAACAAGGTGCGATCGCGAAATGAGGTCTAGCGACCATTTTCAAGATAAGTACGCTCGCGAGAGAAGAAATTGTCTGTAACGGTCGAAACTATTCAAATTGGTGCGGCCGCGCACAAAATTTTCTCGACCGCGCACAGAGTCATTAGTTTAAATGAAAATGTCAGACAAGATAGCGATCGCGAAAGGACTCTGGAGCGACCGCTAAAGACTTAAAAATTGAAAGATTCATGGAAAGATAGAAAATATTTCTAGAGTGTTAAGAACCATTAAATTCATGCACATAGAAACTTCATTGATAGGCAATTAATTCAAAGTATTTCCATCAATCATTCCTAAATTAAGTTTAATAAAATTAAGTCTATCTTCATTCAATGGTTTTGTAAAGACATCCGCAAGTTGATTTTGTGTTTCAATAAATTCTAGAATTATGTTCTGATTTTGCACATTTTCCCTCAAAAAATGATGTCTAATATCTATATGCTTGGATCTAGAATGTTGTATAGGATTCTTAGACAAATTGATAGCACTAGTGTTGTCACATTTAATGGAAATATTGTTAAAAACTTTACCATAGTCAAGCAATTGTTGTTTCATCCATAATACTTGTGTGCAACAAAAACAAGCTGCAACATATTCAGCTTCCGTTGTGGATAAAGCAACTGATGCTTGTTTCTTACTATGCCAAGAAACTAAACAATTACCAAGAAAGTGACATGCTCCTGTTGTGCTTTTTCTATCTAAGATACTACCTGCATAATCTGCATCTGAAAATCCTATAATATGAAATGATGTGTTCTTTGGATACCAAAGTCCTAATTGCATTGTACCACTTAAATATTTCAAGATTCTTTTAGTGGCTTCGGGCAAGTGTGATTCTTTAGGACAGGTTTGAAATCTAGCAAGAAGTGGTAAAGAACTGCCCGAAGAATCAAAGAAGGCTTCTCTCATTGCAATGGGAGAGATAAAAAGGCTTCTTTCATTACTCAACTGCCCGAAGCACTTCGCGGTCGCCCTTCATGCAAGGATGGTCGCGCTTATGCTTCTCGCGGTCGTCCTTTAACAGGGGACGGTCACTACTTTTGAAAAGACTTCAACGGTCGAATTTTAGTGCTCTGCAGCTGGAATCTTGCCCATGCTGTGTTTGTCGGACCGGTTTCTTGCCCAGCTGTGTTTGTCGGGACGGTCACGCCTAGCAATGGTGCGGTCGCCCTTTTTGAATAATCAAGTGGGTTTATAACGGTCATATTACGTGTCATTCTCTGACAGGGCAAAATTGAATGTCCGCCATAATTTGAATGTCGCGGTCGCCCTATGTAGATTATCGCGGTCGAATTGAGAAACTCGCGTCGAACTTCTGGACGCTCCTGAGGACGCGAAACCTACTGTCTCTTCAAACAATTTCTTCTTGAATGGTAGAGCGGTCGCGATTCTGAATGGGGCGGTCGCTAAAGTGATAAGCGAGGTCGAGTCATTCACCGTTCTTGTCACCGCGAACCTTACTGTGATTGTAATGATTTAAGTTCCTTGAGTAGCGGTCGTGCAAATATTCGGACGGTCGCTATTCTGTAGGAGCGGTCGCGACATAGGTCGAACTTCTGACCGCGAAACCTACTGTGATAAGATTTCTTCTTTTAATTACATGGAGCGGTCGTATTCAGGTGAGGTGCGACCGCTATAAGTGTTCTGTTCACCTTATTTGAAGTAACCTAATCCTGCAACAAGATTTCTCAAACACAAGTTAAATAGATCATCCATTTGAGTTGTCAAGGATCAAAATTAAGGTCATTTGTCTAACAATCTCCCCCATTTTGACTTTGACAATTCAAATGGAATGATAAGAAAAATAATAAGTCTAAAAATGCTCCCCTTAACATATGCAACAATCATGGTTAAGAGCATTTGTGATTTAGTAGTTTATCTTGGTGCAAACATTTTTCTCCCATAAACATTTTTTCTTATTTGCAAATGTTCAATAAATTTCAACAAGAAATTAACTCCCCCATAAACATTTTTCCCTAATTTGCAAATGTTCAAACAGATTGTTCTTATTTCTCCCCCATAATTTTATTGACATTCCATTTATACCACATTCCATTTTGGTATTTTCTCTCCCCCATTGGCATAGGCAAAATGAAATAAATGTTAAGCAAAAATATTAACAAAGCAAATGAAAGGAAATATAAACATTATATAGATTGAAGTGGAGGAAAATACAAAACAGAAAGCAAATTAGCAAACATATGAAAATGCAAGCAAAAACAGACTAAAGCTAAGCTATTCTGAGTCATCATCTAACTCTAACTCTTCTTCAACTAAAGGAGCTTTCCCCTTATCTTGAGGTGCAACAGAGGCAGAGCTAGTGCTAATGGACTCTTCTTCTTCAGCAACGCTTTGGGTGTGATCACTTATATCCCAATCTTCAAGATTGCATTGAGGCAAGTCCAATTTGCCTTGCATGTCATAAAGATCATGATGCATGTGGGATATAAGGTCTATCCTCTTGTTTAAGTGCTGGAATCTCTTGGAAACACTTTTCTTGAACTTAGTGAGTTTCCTTGAGAGAGTCTTGATAGCTTGGAGGATGAGTTGTGTGGAGGATGAAGCAGTTTCTTTAGCAGCTTTTGATGAAGTTGCTTTTGGAGGTAATTCTACTGCAACTTCTACAGAATCTCCCTCTTCCTCAATTGTATACCTTGGCCTTTTCTTTTGTTTATCCATAACTCCTTTCTTGCCATAGCAGTATACATATGACCCTTCTATCTTCCTTACACAACCAGCATGCTCTAAGTAATCCATTGTGATAGCATTGGAGGCTAGAGTGAAAGGGTTCCTCAAAGTAGCTAAGTTCAAATCATTCAAAAGGTTTAGGTGCCTAGCTATTTGAGTAACTTGAGAGGATAGGAAGAAGGTACCAGTTCTTGTAATAGCATGATGATAAAAGGTATCAATCAAGAACTTGGTGGTGTTCATTTTGATGTTATGGGTGAAAGCATACAGAAATATAAGATCTCTTTTGGTGACTTTCTCATTCCCATCAGCTCTTTGGTGAATGGTATAGGTGATAATCCTATGGAGCATCCAGTGGGTGAGAGATTTGATATGTCTGGCTTTAGATTCCTTTTCAAAAGAGGTTTCAATGGAAATTTCTCTCCAGAAATCAGAAAGTGTTGGGTTTGAGAAGATTTGGTCATTGTAGGAGGTTATACCTTCAGAGGGGAAGTCCCAAATGCTGCCAAAATCTTCTAGAGATAGGGCTTGGTATTGATCAAAGAGCTTAAATCTAACCCCATACCACCCTAGTGCAGAATTTGCACTCTTCTCTATTTGAAGAGACATTAAAAACTCCTTACTCAGACTAGAGTAGCCTACCTCTTCTGGAAAGACAAATTTTCTCCATCCAAGGACATCCAGCAATCTCTCAATTTCGTCCTTGATGTTCAAGGCAGAAAGCATCCCACCAAAAGGAGATTTGGTGCCTTCAACCTTCTTTCTCTTTAGCATGGCATACCTAACATCTTCTTCAGTGGTTTGATGGTGAGGTTTGTGAATTTTCTCACCTCTTTTAGATTGAGGAGGAGATGGGGGAACAACTTCGGGTTCTCTAATGGTGATTCCTGGAACTCTCTTGGCTTGTCCCTTTATTTTGGAAGTGGTTTTTCTTTTGGGAGCCATTAGAATAGAAGAAACAGATGAGAGCAGGAAAACAGAGGTTGATTTGAGAAGTAGATGAGTTGAGAAGATTTTAGGGTTTTAGATTGTTTTCAGAAGCAAAATATCCAAGAAATTTGATGTAACTTACTCTTAAATAGATGGAGTTAAGAAAATAGCCGTTTTTGACTGTTGAATATTAAGAGTTGCGACTTGTCACACAGCCAACGGTTATAAATTTTCGAGCAGAGTGTACAGGGTACGGTCGCGGATTGAAGATAGTGCGATCGCTACTTATGGTCTAGCGACCATTGTCAAGATAAGTATGCTCGCGAGTGAGGAAAGTAACTGTAACGGTCGAAACTATTCAAATTGGTGCGGCCGCGCACAAATTTTCTCGACCGCGCACAGAGTCATTAGTTTGAATGAAACTGACAGACAGGATAGCGACCGCTAAAGAATACTGGAGCGACCGCGACATACTTAAAAATGAAAGATTCAAGGAAAGATGGAGAATATTTCTATTGTGTTAAGAAACATTAAATTCATGCACATAGAAACCTTATTGATAGGCAATTAATTCAGAGTGTTTCCATCAATCATTCCTAAATTAAGTTTAATAAAATTAAGTCTATCTTCATTCAAGGGTTTTGTAAAGACATCCGCAAGTTGATTTTGTGTTTCAATAAATTCTAGAATTATGTTCTGATTTTGCACATTTTCCCTTAAAAAATGATGTCTAATATCTATATGCTTGGACCTAGAATGTTGTATAGGATTCTTAGACAAATTTATAGCACTAGTGTTGTCACATTTAATGGAAATATTGTTAAAAACTTTACCATAGTCAAGCAGTTGTTGTTTCATCCATAATACTTGTGTGCAACAAAAACAAGCTGCAACATATTCAGCTTCCGTTGTGGATAAAGCAACTGATGCTTGTTTCTTACTATGCCAAGAAACTAAACAATTACCAAGAAAGTGACATGCTCCTGTTGTGCTTTTTCTATCTAAGATACTACCAGCATAATCTGCATCTGAAAATCCTATAATATGAAATGATGTGTTCTTTGGATACCAAAGTCCTAAATGTATTGTACCACTCAAATATTTCAAGATTCTCTTTGTGGCATTCAAGTGTGATTCTTTAGGACAGGTTTGAAATCTAGCACATAGACATACACTGTACATTATATCAGGCCTAGATGCGGTTAAGTAAAGTAGTGATCCGATGATACCTCGATATTTCTTCTCATCTACTGCTTTACCATTGTCATCTTTACCTAATTTCAATGATGTGCTCATAGGAGTTTTGCTAGTTTTGCAGCCATCCATTCCAAATTTCTTGATGAGTTCTTTTGTATATTTGGATTGGTTGATGAAGATCCCATCTTTACATTGCTTGACTTGTAGTCCAAGGAAGAACTTGAGTTCACCCATCATGCTCATTTCAAATTCCCTAGTCATACAAGAAGCAAATTCTTTGCACAAGGTTTCATTAGTAGCTCCAAATATTATGTCATCCACATAAATTTGTACAATCAAGATGTTATGCTTATCCTTTTTAACAAAAAGAGTTGTGTCTACTTTTCCTTTTGCAAAACCATTTTCAAGTAAATATGCACTAAGTTTGTCATACCAAGCTCTAGGTGCTTGCTTTAATCCATATAAAGCTTTGGTAAGTTTGAAAACATGATCAGGAAATTTGTAGTTTTCAAAACCAGGAGGTTGTTCAACATAAACTTCTTCATTTATGAGTCCGTTTAGAAATGCACTTTTAACATCCATTTGATAAAGCTTAAAATTCATATGACATGCAAAGGCAAGTAATATTCTAATAGCTTCTAATCTAGCTACGGGGGCAAAGGTTTCATCATAGTCAATACCTTCTTCTTGATTATAACCTTTGGCTACCAATCTTGCTTTATTTCTAATGATGTGACCATTTTCATCAAGCTTATTCCTATAAACCCATTTGCATCCTATTATAGAATGATCTATAGGTCTAGGAGTAAGTTGCCAAACATTATTTCTTTCAAATTGATTAAGTTCATCTTGCATTGCAGTTATCCAATTTTCATCATTTAAAGCTTCCTCAATAGTTTTTGGTTCAATTTGAGAAACAAAAGCAACATTAACATCAATATGATTAATTCTAGATCTAGTAGTTACTCCCTTTGATGTTTCTCCAATGATGAGTTCCTTTGGATTATCTTTCTTGTATTGCCAATCCTTAGGTAGATCTTGAGCCTTTTCTTCAAGTTGATTGATCTTTGGAGCATCAATAGATTCAAGAGGTTCAAGAGTGCCTGCAGGGTCATTGAAAGTAATACCTTTCTTTTGATCAAGTTTAGATAATTCATCAAATACAACATGCATTGATTCTTCTATAACTAGAGTTTTCATATTAAATACTCTATATGCTTTGCTATATGATGAATATCCTAAGAATATGCCTTCATCTGATTTGGATGAGAATTTTCCAAGATTATCCTTGGTATTCAATATGAAGCATTTGCATCCAAATACTCTAAAATATCCAATTCTGGGTATTCTTCCATTCCATAGCTCATAAGAAGTTTTATTAGTTAAATGCCTTTTATAAACACGATTTGCAATGTAACAAGCTGTATTAACGGCTTCCGCCCAAAATAAGATGGTAAATCATATTCATTGAGCATTGTCCTAGCCATTTCGATTAAAGTTCTATTTTTCCTTTCAACTACACCATTTTGCTGTGGAGTTCTAGGAGCAGAAAAATTGTGTGAAATGCCAAGTTCATTGCAAAAGTTTTCAAAGTTTTCATTTTCAAATTCTTTGCCATGATCACTTCTAATAGATGTGATCACATATCCTTTTTCATTTTGAACTCTTTTTGCAAAGGTTTTGAAGTAATTAAAGGCTTCATTCTTTTGAGCTAAGAAATTAACCCATGTGAATCTAGAGTAGTCATCAACAAGAACAAATGCATATGATTTGCCTCCTAAGCTTGTAACTCTATTTGGTCCAAACAAGTCTAAATGAATGAGCTCTAAAGGTCTAGAGGTGCTTATAACACACTTTGATTTAAATGAGCTTTTATGTTGCTTACCATGTTGACAAGGTTCACAAATTCTGTCTTTATCATATTTTATCTTAGGTAAGCCATCAACTAAATTCTCATTACAAATATATTTCAATTGATCCATACCAACATGTCCTAGTCTTCTATGCCATAACCATGCATCATTATTAGTGGACATTAAACATGTATGATTAGAATGTATGCTTACATTGTAAGTGTTGTTTGTTCTAGTACCCTTAAATATGATAACATCATTTGAATTTGTGATTTTGCATTCCTTGGAATCAAACTTAACGAAGTATGCTTTATCACAAAGTTGACTAACACTTAGCAAGTTATGTTTCAAACCATCAACAAGCCATACATCTTCAATTAAATCCTTACCAATAGAACCAATGGAGCCAACACCAAGAATTTTACCTTTAGCATTGTTTCCAAAAGTTACGTTACCTCCATGTTTATAGGTAATACTTGTAAAGAGCTTTGCATTTCCAGTCATATGCCTTGAGCATCCACTATCCACAAGCCATGTGCTTTCATTGGTAGTAGATTTTAGGCATACCTGCAAGCCAATTGTGATCATCCTTTTTTAAGTACCCACATATAGTTGGGTCCTTGATGGTTAGTAGAAAGAGTGTCTTCTAACTTGAGATGAGCCTTTCTTATATAACAGGAAAAATTTTTGTGGCCAAATTTCATGCAATATGTGCATTGCCATGGTATTCTATGCTTCTGCATTTTTCTTTTTGCATTATACATACAACTACAAGTATGTGATTTCTTTTGTACAAGTTTAGTGAACAACAATGCATAATTATCTTTAGCTTTATTTCCTAGTGAACCATAATAAGTTCTTTTAGACTTGGTGCAAGCATCTTTGATATGAACATTAGAAATTCCAATTGTAGATGCTTTCACAAATGTTGGTTTGCTAGGTGCAATGTTGGTTGAGCCATTGAATCCTAATCCATATTTCAAGGAAGGTGATCTTTGATTATTAATTAATGTGTTCAATGCTTCCTTTCCTTTATGAAATCTGGAAATTGATTCTTTTAGTTCTTTTAGTTCATGCTTCAATGCCTCATTCTCTTTAATCACTTTTTCTAAGTCATGTGAGCTTTTATTTAATTCTCCTATTGTATTCATCAAATGTTCATTTGAGGTTTTCAATTCTAAGGTAGAGTTCTTTAAGCATATAAAATCCTTTTCTAACTTAGAGTTTTTCTCTTTATAGAGCATCATTTTGGAGAAATATTTTTCTATTTTAGAATTCATGTGCTCAATCAAATCACTATCATCTATATCACTTATATCATCATGTGCTACAAGATCAAAGGATTGAGTACTTACCTCATTGGAGTCATCTTCAATAGCCATGAGACAAAGATTTGCAATTCCTTCCTCTTCTTCTTCTTCACTTGAGGAAGAGTCATCCCATGTGGCTTTGAGAGACTTTTTCTTTTCTTTATCCCATTTCCTTTTGTTCTTTAATTTGTAGCAATCCGACTTGATGTGACCGGTTTTTCCACATTCATAGCATTTTACCTCATTTTTCTTTTCTTTATCTTTGAAGGAGAATTTAGGAGGTGTACCTTTGTTTGCTTGTAATCTTTTCTTCCTTTTCCATTCATTGATTCTTTTAGAGAACATTGCCATTTCATCTTCATCATCAGTACCTTCATTGCTTGAGCTCTCAGCTTCTTTGATTGCTTTGAGTGCAATTGGTTTTCTCTTTTCTTTCTCACCTTGATCTTCTTCTTTCTCACTGTGTAGTTCAAATGTGAGTAATTTTCCAACTAGCTCGTCGGTTCTTAATGTGCTGAGATCATGAGCTTCTTCTATGGATGATACTTTGGATTCAAAGTTCTTTCTAGCTCTTAGGGCTCTCAAGATTTTGCTGTTTACATCACCTTGATCATATACCTTGCCATACTTCTTTAGTTCATTGACAATTGCAAGTAAGCGATTGGTCATGTCGGTGACATTTTCATTTGGTTTCATCTTGAATAGCTCATATTCATGAACATGCATTTGTTTTTTGGTAAATCTCACTTGAGTCGTACCTTCATGGTAGTTTTCAAGTGTTTTCCAAATGCAATGTGCACAAGTTAAATGTTGAACTCTTCCGCCTTCTTCCCTTGAAATGGAATTCATCAAGATGGAAGCAGCTCTATTGTTCTTGAATCGATCTCTGACATTGCTAGTTGACCATTGAGCTTTGGGAAGTGGAACTTGAATACCGTCAACTTCGTGGGTAGGAGATTTCCATTCATTTTCCACGAAATCCCATAGTTCAATCCCTTCACTATCTAGAAACAAATACATTTTGTGTTTCCAGTATGAATAATCAGTTCCATCAAAGTAGGGTCTAAGAATAGAATTAAGATTTCCATGAGAGCTTGATGAAGAAGAAGTTGCCATAGTGGATCAGATTTCACAATTAAGTTTAAGAAATCTAAGGGCTCTGATACCAATTGTTGTCCCAAGATGGCAACCAAGAGGGGGGGGGGGGGGGTGAATTGGTTTCCTCAATAAGTAATGACAATTTAAAAAACTCAACAAACAAGAAGTGCGGAATATGAAGATTGTTGAGTGATGAAGGAAGAAAGAACACACAAGATTTATAGTGGTTCGGATTTACTTCAATCCTACATCCACTTCCTTAACAACTTGTTAAGGTTCCACTAGACTTTGAAGTTTTTACAAGCTCACTTCCAACTTTGGTGTTTTTACAAGTTCACACCTAACTTTATAAGTGTTTTTCTAAGGCTCACACTTATAACCCAAACAAGAGTTTTACAAGGCTTACTCTCACAACCCAAGTGTTTCCCAAGCTTACACTCAAACTTATACAATGGTGTTTTCAAATGCTAATACCTAACATACATTACAATTCAAATGTAAGTTTAAGTAATAGAAAATTTGTTGCTTGGCTATCAAAATCTGATTTCTTGCTTGCTCTCTTTTCTTTTCTTAGAGAGACATTGTATTTATAGCCAATGTGGTCTTACTAGCCGTTATAGACATTAAGAATAATGTATTGGTAGATTAGACCTTCTTTACTTAAACTGCCCGAAGCACTTCGCGGTCGCCCTTCATGCAAGGATGGTCGCGCTCATGCTTCTCGCGGTCGTCCTTTAACAGGGGACGGTCGCTACTTTTGAAAAGACTTCAACGGTCGAATTTTAGTGCTCTGCAGCTGGAATCTTGCCCATGCTGTGTTTGTCGGACCAGTTTCTTGCCCAGCTGTGTTTGTCGGGACGGTCGCGCCTAGCAATGGTGCGGTCGCCCTTTTTGAATAATCAAGTGGGTTTATAACGGTCATATTACGTGTCATTCTCTGACAGGGCAAAATTGAATGTCCGCCATAATTTGAATGTCGCGGTCGCCCTATGTAGATTATCGCGGTCGAATTGAGAAACTCGCGTCGAACTTCTGGACGCTCCTGAGGACGCGAAACCTACTGTCTCTTCAAACAATTTCTTCTTGAATGGTAGAGCGGTCGCGATTCTGAATGGGGCGGTCGCTAAAGTGATAAGCGAGGTCGAGTCATTCACCGTTCTTGTCACCGCGAACCTTACTGTGATTGTAATGATTTAAGTTCCTTGAGTAGCGGTCGTGCAAATATTCGGACGGTCGCTATTCTGTAGGAGCGGTCGCGACATAGGTCGAACTTCTGACCGCGAAACCTACTGTGATAAGATTTCTTCTTTTAATTACATGGAGCGGTCGTATTCAGGTGAGGTGCGACCGCTATAAGTGTTCTATTCACCTTATTTGAAGTAACCTAATCCTGCAACAAGATTTCTCAAACACAAGTTAAATAGATCATCCATTTGAGTTGTCAAGGATCAAAATTAAGGTCATTTGTCTAACACTAAACAATTACCAAGAAAGTGACATGCTCCTGTTGTGCTTTTTCTATCTAAGATACTACCTGCATAATCTGCATCTGAAAATCCTATAATATGAAATGATGTGTTCTTTGGATACCAAAGTCCTAATTGCATTGTACCACTTAAATATTTCAAGATTCTTTTAGTGGCATTCAAGTGTGATTCTTTAGGACAGGTTTGAAATCTAGCACATAGACATACACTGTACATTATATCAGGCCTAGATGCGGTTAAGTAAAGTAGTGATCCGATGATACCTCGATATTTCTTCTCATCTACTGCTTTACCATTGTCATCTTTACCTAATTTCAAGGATGTGCTCATGGGAGTTTTGCTAGTTTTGCAGCCATCCATTCCAAATTTCTTCATGAGTTCTCTTGTATATTTGGATTGGTTGATGAAGATCCCATCTTTACATTGCTTGACTTGCAATCCAAGGAAGAACTTGAGTTCACCCATCATGCTCATTTCAAATTCCCTGGTCATACAAGAAGCAAATTCTTTGCACAAGGCTTCATCAGTAGCTCCAAATATTATGTCATCCACATAAATTTGTACAATCAAAATGTTATGCTTATCCTTTTTAACAAAGAGAGTTGTGTCTACTTTTCCTTTTGCAAAACCATTTTCAAGCAAATATGCACTAAGTTTATCATACCATGCTCTAGGTGCTTGTTTCAATCCATATAAAGCTTTGGTAAGTTTGAAAACATGATCATGAAATTTGTAGTTTTCAAATCCAGGAGGTTGTTCAACATAAACTTCTTCATTTATGAGTCCGTTTAGAAATGCACTTTTAACATCCATTTGATAAAGCTTAAAATTCATATGACATGCAAAAGCAAGTAATATTCTAATAGCTTCTAATCTGGCTACAGGGGCAAAGGTTTCATCATAATCAATACCTTCTTCTTGATTATAACCTTTGGCTACCAATCTTGCTTTATTTCTAATAATGTGACCATTTTCATCAAGCTTATTCCTATAAACCCATTTGCATCCTATTATAGAATGATCTTTAGGTCTAGGAGTAAGTTGCCAAACATTATTTCTTTCAAATTGATTAAGTTCATCTTGCATTGCAGTTATCCAATTTTCATCATTTAAAGCTTCCTCAACAGTTTTTGGTTCAATTTGAGAAACAAAAGCAAAATTAACATCAACATGATTAATTTTAGATCTAGTGATTACTCCCTTAGATGTTTCTCCAATGATGAGTTCCTTTGGATGATCTTTCTTGTATTGCCAATCCTTAGGTAGATCCTGAGTCTTTTCTTCAAGTTGATTGATCTTTGGAGCATCAATAGATTCAAGAGGTTCAAGATTATCTGCAGGGTCATTAAAAGTAATACCTTTCTTTTGATCAAGTTTAGATGATTCATCAAATACAACATGCATTGATTCTTCTATTACTAGAGTTTTCATGTTAAATACTCTATATGCTTTGCTATATGATGAATATCCTAAGAATATGCCTTCATCTGATTTGGATGAAAATTTTCCAAGATTATCCTTGGTATTCAATATGAAGCATTTGCATCCGAATACTCTAAAATATCCAATTCTGGGAATTCTTCCATTCCATAGCTCATAAGAAGTTTTATTAGTTAAATGCCTTTTGTAAACACGATTTGCAATGTAGCAAGCTGTATTAACGGCTTCTGCCCAAAAATAAGATGGTAAATCATATTCATTGAGCATTGTTCTAGCCATTTCAATTAAAGTTCTATTTTTCCTTTCAACTACACCATTTTGCTGTAGAGTTCTAGGAGCAGAAAAATTATGTGAAATGCCAAGTTCATTGCAAAAGGTTTCAAAATTTTCATTTTCAAATTCTTTACCATGATCACTTCTAATAGATGTGATCACATATCCTTTTTCATTTTGAACTCTTTTTGCAAATGTTTTGAAGCAATTAAAGGCTTCATTCTTTTGAGCTAAGAAATTAACCCATGTGAATCTAGAGTAATCATCAACAAGAACAAATGCATATGATTTGCCTCCTAAGCTTGTAACTCTATTTGGTCCAAACAAGTCTAAATGAATGAGCTCTAAAGGTCTAGAGGTACTTATAATACTCTTTGATTTAAATGAGCTTTTATGTTGCTTACCATGTTGACAAGGTTCACAAATTCTATCTTTATCATATTTTATCTTAGGTAAGCCATCAACTAAGTTCTCATTATAAATATATTTCAATTGATCCATACCAGCATGTCCTAGTCTTCTATGCCATAACCATGCATCATTATTAGTGGACATTAAACATGTATGATTTGAATGTATGCTGACTTTGTAAGTGTTGTTTGTTCTAGTACCTTTAAATATGATAACATCATTTGAGTTTGTGATTTTGCATTCCTTGGAATCAAACTCGACAAAGTATGCTTTATCACAAAGTTGACTAACACTTAGCAAGTTATGTTTCAAACCATCAACAAGCCATACATCTTCAATTAAATCCTTACCAATAGAACCAATGGAGCCAACACCAAGAATTTTACCTTTAGCATTGTTTCCAAAAGTTACGTTACCTCCATGTTTGTAGGTAATACTTGTAAAGAGCTTTGCATTTCCAGTCATATGCCTTGAGCATCCACTATCCACAAGCCATGTGCTTTCATTGGTAGTAGATTTTAGGCATACCTGCAAAACAATTGTGATCATCTTCTTTTACGTACCCACTTGAAGTTGGGTCCTTGATGGTTAGTAGAAAAAGTGCCTTCTAACTTGAGATGTGCCTTTCTTATATAACAAGAAAAATTTTTGTGTCCAAATTTCATGCAATATGTGCATTGCCATGGTATTCTATTCTTCTGCATTTTTCTTTTTGCATTATACATACAACTACAAGTATGTGATTTCTTTTGTGCAAATTTAGTGAACAACAATGCATAATTATTTTTGGCTTTATCTCCTAGTGAACAATAACTAGTTCTTTTAGACTTGGTGCAAGCATCTTTGATATGAACATCAGAAATTTTAGTTGTAGATGCTTTCACAAATGTTGGTTTGCTAGGTGCAATGTTGGTTGAGCCATTGAATCCTAATCCATATTTCAAGGAAGGTGATCTTTGATTATTAATTAATGTGTTCAATGCTTCCTTTCCTTTATGAAATCTGGAAATTGATTCTTTTAGTTCTTTTAGTTCATGCTTCAATGTCTCATTCTCTTTAATCACTTTTTCTAAGTCATGTGAGTTTTTCTTTAATTCTCCTATTGTGTTCATCAAGTGTTCATTTGAGGTTTTCAATTCTAAGGTAGAATTCTTTAAGCATATATAATCTTTTTCTAACTTAGAGTTTTTCTCTTTGTAAAGCATCATTTTAGAATAATATTTTTCTATTTTAAAATTCATGTGCTCAATCAAATCACTATCATCTATATCATTTATATCATCATGTGCTACAAGATCAAAGGATTGAGTACTTACCTCATTGGAGTCATCTTCAATAGCCATGAGACATAGATTTGCAATTCCTTCTTCTTCTTCTTCCTCACTTGAAGAAGAGTCATCCCATGTGGCTTTGAGAGACTTTTTCTTTTCTTTATCCCATTTCCTTTTGTTCTTTAATTTGTAGCAATCCGATTTGATGTGACCAGTTTTTCCACATTCATAGCACTTTACCTCATTTTTCTTTTCTTTATCTTTGAAGGAGAATTTAGGAGGTGTACCTTTGTTTGCTTGTAATCTTTTCTTTCTTTTCCATTCATTGATTCTTTTTGAGAACATTGCCATTTCATCTTCATCATCAGTACCTTCATTGCTTGAGCTCTCAGCTTCTTTGATTGCTTTGAGTGCAATTGGTTTTCTCTTTTCTTTCTCACCTTGATCTTCTTCTTTTTCACTGTGTAGCTCAAAAGTGAGTAATTTACCAACTAGCTCGTCGGTTCTTAATGTGCTGAGATCATGAGCTTCTTCTATGGATGATACTTTGGATTCAAAGTTCTTTCTAGCTCTTAGGGCTCTCAAGATTTTACTGTTTACATCACCTTGATCATATACCTTGCCATACTTCTTTAGTTCATTGACAATAGCAAGCAAGCGATTTGTCATGTCGGTGACGTTTTCATTTGGTTTCATCTTGAATAGCTCATACTCATGAACATGCATTTGTTTTTTGGTGAATCTTACTTGAGTCGTACCTTCATGGTAGTTTTCAAGTGTTTTCCAAATGCAATGTGCACAAGTTAAATGTTGAACTCTTCCACCTTCTTCTCTTGAAATGGAGTTCATCAAGATGGAAGCAGCTCTATTGTTCTTGAATCGATCTCTGATATTGCTAGTTGACCATTGAGCTTTGGGAAGAGGAACTTGAATACCGTCAACTTCATGAGTAGGAGATTTCCACTCACTTTCCACGAAATCCCATAGTTCAATCCCTTCACTATCTAGAAACAAGTACATTTTGTGTTTCCAGTATGAGTAATCAGTTCCATCAAAATAGGGTCTAAGAATAGAGTTAAGATTTCCATGAGAGCTTGATGAAGAAGAAGTTGCCATAGTGGATCAGATTTCACAATTAAGTTTAAGAAATCTCAGGGCTCTTTTACCAATTGTTGTCCTAAGATGGCAACCAAGAGGGGGGGGGGGTGAATTGGTTTCCTCACGAAATGATGGCAAATTAAAAAACTCAACAAACACAAATGCGGAATAGAAAGTTGGTTGAGTAATGAAAGAAAGAAAGAACACACAAGATTTATAGTGGTTCGGATTTACCTCAATCATACATCCACTTCCTTAACAACTTGTTAAGGTTCCACTATTCTTTGAAGTTTTTACAAGCTCACTTCCAACTTTGGTGTTTTCACAAGTTCACACCTAACTTCACAAGTGTTTTTCTAAGGCTCACACTTACAACCCAATCAAGAGTTTTACAAGGCTCACTCTCACAACCCAAGTGTTTCCCAAGCTTACACTCAAACTTATACAATGGTGTTTTCAATGATCACACCTAACATTCATTACAATTTAATTGTAAGTTTAAGTAAAAGAAAATTTGTTGCTTGGCTATGAAAATCTGATTTCTTGATTGTTCTTTTCACTTCACTTTATTGTTTTCTCATAGAGACATTGTATTTATAGCCAATGTGGTCTTACTAGCCGTTATTGAAGTTTTGAATAAAGTCTTGGCAGAATAGACCTTCTTTACTTAAACTGTCCGAAGCACTTCGCGGTCGCCCTTCATGCAAGGATGGTCGCGCTCATGCTTCTCGCGGTCGTCCTTTAACAAGGGACGGTCGCTGCTTTTGAAAAAGCTACAACGGTCGAATTTTAGTGCTCTGCAGCTGGAATCTTGTCCATGCTGTGTTTGTCGGACCGTTTCTTGCCCATGCTTTGTTTGTCGGGACGGTCGCGCCAAGCAGAGGTGCGGTCGCCCTTTTTGAATCTTCAAGTGGGTTTACAACGGTCATATTACGTGTCATTCTCTGACAGAGCAAAACTGAATGTCCGCCATAATTTGAATCTCGCGGTCGCCCTATGCAGAATCTCGCGATCGAACTCACAGTTTCACGTCGAACTTCTGGACGCACCTGTGGACGCGAACACTACTGTCTCTTTGAGCAATTTCTTCTTGAATTGTTGGGCGGTCGCGATTCTGAATGGGCGGTCGCTAAATTGATTAGCGAGGTCGAATCATTCACCGTTCTTGTCACCACGAACCTTACTGTGATTGTAATGATTTAAGTTCCTTGAGTAGCGGTCGGGCAAGTATTTTGGACGGCCGCCATTCTTGAGGCGCGGTCGCGACTGAGGTCGAACTTCTGACCGCGAAACCTACTGTGATAAGGTTTCATTCTGTAATTGCATGTAGCGGCCGTATTCTGGTCTGGTGCGACCGCTAGAATTGTTCTGTCTTGCTTTACTTGAGGCAACCTAATCCTGCAACAAGATTCTTAAACACAAGTTAAATAGATCATCCATTTGAGTTGTCAAGGATCAAAATAGAGATCTTTTGTCTAACAAAGTTATTGGAGTCAAACAAGGATTTTCTTAGTTTTTCCCTTCGAACAAAATAAACTGAGTGGCGACTCCCGACAACGAGTGAACTTTTGCCCGGATCCTTTTCGGGCGGAAAACCGAGGGTCACAAACTGGCGACTCCACTGGGGACATAAAAATGATTTATGTGATCCTAGTGGACTACTATTGTTTATTTGACTAACTGGCCCTTCTTTAGGGTATTTTTATTTATTTTGGCAGGGTACCTTAGCAATGGTTGTCTTTTCTTTAAAGACATTAGTACTGAAAATTGAAGAAAATATATCTTCCTGGGGACCATAAAAAAATAATAATAAATAAAATAATGGCTATATATTACAAAAAAAATAATAAAAAATGATAATAATAATGATTTATGGAATTATAGTAGACTGTTATTATTATTCGTTTAACTGATTTGCCCTTCTTTAGGGTATTTTTATTCATTTTGCAGGGTACCCTAGCATTATATATCCTTTCTTTAAGGATGTTGGATTGAAAGTTGACAAAAGGAATCTTTTTCCTTTAATGGTCCCTTATTTGATAAATTGTGCATTTGTTTTGTCATTCAGAGAATCTTTTTCTCTTGCATATATGGGGGAATCCTTTTCCTCCATTGCATAAAAAAATTGTTTTCAAATGAATTTCTTCTCTTTCTGTTCAAAGTTCTGAGTCTGGATAGCAAGTAGCGCTGACCGGCAGGTCTCCTTGATTATGCCGGCGGACAGCCAAAGCGTCCTCCCTGTTGTCGCAAACCATTCCAATCCTTTTGGAGTGGCCTATGAGTAATCGTACTGTTGGACCCACGCGAAACTCCTTGTTTCACATGTGGTTAGGTATATCTTACTCAAGACTCAAGGGTCCCTATGATAAGCCGATTCTCTATTTTCACATAACAATAGAACCTTCCCTTAGGTTGTATGTACCCAATGATAGTGCCGCATTCCATTAAAATGAATTATGATGTGATGAGGTGCATTCATGCAACATAACAACATTGTTTGGGGAGAAAATTTTGATGTACATAAGTGGACCAAGAGTTTTCCTACCCTACACACCACCCTGATCTCTTGCCCTTAACCTTTGCAGGTACCCACTGTCCGTGTGCCTTCACCTACACCAGACACACCAATACCAACTGTGCTATCCCCTACAAATTCTACAACCCCAACTTCACCAACTGCTCCAATTACTGAAATGGCCACAATTGAACAGATTAAGGCTTTGCTGGATGGTCAGGTTAAGGAAATTGAAGCTAGAATGCAAGAAAAAATTGATGAAGCTTTAGCCGCCCAAAGGGTAGCCATCCTGGCTGAATTAGAAGGAGCACCAAAGACAGTTCCTATTCTTGGAAATTTGGGGAAGGAACTCATTGTGGGGCAAACTAGTACCCCCGTGACTGCTCAGATTAATACCCCTGTCATCAATTTGGAGGATCCACCCTCCAAGAATGAAACAGATGAACTGAAAAGGAAACTTGAATTGCTTGAGAGGTCAATCACTGCCATGAAAACTCACAAAGAGGTGGTAGACATGGATTCCTTATCCTTGTTTCCCCAAGCCAGATTACCTCCAAAATTCAAGATGCCGGGGATGGACAGATTTGATGGGACCACTTGCCCTAAAACCCATTTGAAGATGTATGTAGGGGCCTTGAGCCCATGGGGTTTAAATGATGAGCTCTTTGCTCAACTCTTCCAACAATCCCTGACTGGGACTGCCCTTAAATGGTTTGTGAGTCTAGACCGTTCCAAGATTAAGACATGGGAAGACATCTGCAATGCATTTAACTCTCAATACCACTACAATATTGAGGTGGATGTCACTAGAAGAGAACTTGAGACCACCAAACAAAACAACAATGAACCCTTCTCCTCGTTCCTTACGAGGTGGAGGGCAAAGGCCGCCCAAATGATCAATCGCCCTTCAGAACAAGAGCAGATTGATATCATAATCAGGAATTTAAGACCTACATATCAGGCTCAACTGCAAACCCAATATCTAACTACTTTCAAATCGCTCATTGCGACTGCAACCAAGGTAGAAGATTTGATACAGTTGGGTAAAATAGTGGATGAGGGGGCTGCATTGAAATATAAGAAACAAAGCCAAGCTCCTTCCTCAAGCAAGGTCAATCAAGTGGCCAATATTGCCCCTGCGAATCCTTTACGTGTGGGCAATCTTGGGCCGAGAAATCAGCTGAGAAGGCAATATACTGACCTTGGGGTACCCCTTCATTTGGTGTTTAAAAAGGCTGTGGAAGGGAAATATTTGAAGCCTTTGGATCCAAGACCTCCTCCAAACCCATTACCTTCCAGTTATAAAGTCAATGAATATTGTGAATACCATCAAGGGAATGGGCATAAAACATATGCTTGCTGGACACTGAAAAACCGCATCCAGGATCTGGTGGATAGTGGTGACATCATTCCTCTCAGGAGGCAACCAAACATTAACACTAATCCTTTGCCCAATCACTCCATCCATGCCATTATTGTGGAAGAAGAGCTGTTTGATCCTTTCGAACTTCTCTCAGAAATGAATGAAGTGTGCGTGTTAGATTTGAACGACCTTTCTGAAGAGGTCAGTGCTCTGACAAGAAGTGGAAGACAATATCAACCACTTGACTTGGGAAAAACCCCTACAACTTCAAATCACCCCCATAAGAAGACTCCAGAGCCAAAAGAAGACCCTATCCTCACTCAGCTTAAACAAACTCAAGCTAAGGTGTCAATTTGGGAGCTCCTTGCTTCCTCATTCCCACACCGCCAGGCTCTCAGCGAAGCTTTGAGTCAACTTGATACACCTGTGGACACAAGCCCAGAAGCTTTGGTGGCCACTTTGACCCAATCAACCAAGGCATTGAGTATCAGGTTTTCTGATGTGGATTTACCAGAAGACGGTAAGAAACACAATGATGCTCTATACATCACCATACAGACTGGGGGAAAGACTGTGCCCATGGTTCTCATTAATAATGGGTCAGCCTTAAATGTATGTCCCTTGAAAGTAGCAAGCTGTCTGGGGTTGGAGGCTACAGATCTTACACCTTCTGATCAGATTGTGAGAGCATATGATAACACTCGAAGAGAAATTTTGGGTGTTGCCACTCTAGAAATTGCTATTGGGCCGGTGAAAAGTGGAGTACCATTCCAGGTCATTGATGTACCCGCGAGCTTTAATCTCCTCCTTGGAAGGCTGTGGATTCATCAGATTAATGCTGTACCTTCTTCACTACACCAAAAACTTAAATTCCCTTTTGAAGGAAAAATCATCACTATCAAAGGGGACACCTGCGAAATCAACAGGAAAACCATGGATCAGTCTCTCCTTGAGGTTGTCCCTGGTGAAACCGCCATGACCTTGACTGGGTTTCATTACGACACAATTCAATGCATAGAAGGTGAAAAACCCAAAGGGCCATTTGTCTCATATGACTTTGGGGAGGTCCGAATCAACTGCCTAGTGGGAATGATGCTGAGGGTAGGTCTATTGCCCGGGATGGAAATGACGAAGTCTGGGAGGAAAATACCCGTAGTACGGCCATGGGAAGAGCCTGAGAATAAGGGAACTTTTGGCTTGGGGTACAAACCTACAGACGAGGAAATAGAAGAGTTTGAGCGTGGAAGGAAGAAAAAGGGAAATTGGGGGACAAGAAGCCTCAAAATACGCCCTTACTTTAGAACTCTGAATGGTCACTTTTGCAAACCTGGAAAGGCAGTTCATCACCGTGGTTTTCAGGAACCATTCTATTCTCCTATGACTGGAAAGAAGCTACCGGGTTTTGAAATGTTTGCTGATGTTGTGGCCATAAGAGAAGAAGAGCCAGAACCTGAAACTGACTCCCAAATGGAAGATTTCATGCGGCCTAGTCTCTTTGATGAGGTTGCTATGATAACCAATTTTGAAGACAATAGGGATTTCACAAAGCTGATCAAGACCACGGATGGACTGCTGAGAAACTGGTACGCCGAGGAGGGACAAGCTGCTGAGGTTAAACCTAGTCCTGTGTCACACCCTGAACTTGAGTCTTGTACCGAGTCTTGTACTAATTCTGAGTCAAAAACCAAGTCAGAGTCTAATTCTGAGTCTTCTGTAATTTCAGATTTAGAAATCCCTAATGTCAAGTCTAATGTAATCTTGGAGAATGACTCCGCCATTATCAATGAAACTGTTCCGATTCTTGGTTACCCTGTGTCTTTTGCTTTCCAAGTATTATCTAGCAAAAATGAAATAAATGAAATAAAAGAAATAAATGAAAAGATAATAATTGGCAAAGAAAATGAACATACATACATTGCATATGATTGTGCGAATAAGGAACAGGTTGTCGATTGCATCAGGAAGTATGTCGACTGCTTCATGTGGAAGGCAAGTGATGTCACGGGAATAGACCCAGCTATAGCAGTGCATAAGATTCCGCTATACCCAGAGGCAAAGCCGATTAGGCAGAAGTTGAGGAGAATGAAGCCAGAATGGTCTTTGAAAATTAAAGAGGAGGTTGCCAAGCAACTAGACAATAAGTTCATAGAACCAATTGCCTACCCTTCCTGGTTAACAAACATTGTGCCGGTCCCGAAGAAAGACGGAAAGGTCAGGATGTGTGTTGACTACAGAGATTTGAATAAGGCCTGTCCCAAGGACGATTTTCCACTACCACACATCGATTTGCTGATAGACAGAATGGCTAGGCATGTGATGGTTTCCATGACTGACCTCGCGGTTGGGTACAATCAGATCCTAGTTCACCCACCAGACAAAGAAAAGACAGCTTTCATCACAGAATGGGGCATTTTCTGCTACAGGGTTATGCCTTTTGGTTTGATAAATGCAGGGGCTACCTACCAAAGGATGGCGACAACAGTCTTTCATGACATGATTCACAAAGAAGTAGAAGTGTATGTTGATGATATGATTGTTAAGTCGAAATCTCCAGAAGAACACGTTGAAGCACTTGAGAAGTTCTTCCTTAGACTTCGCAAGTACAATTTGAAGCTTAATCCTGCAAAATGCCTCTTTGGTGCGACATCGGGCTTATTTTTGGGGTATCTGGTCAGCAAAAAAGGAATAGAAGTTGATCCAGCAAAGTCAAAGGCTATTCTGAAAATGCCTCCGCCAAGAACAGAAAAAGAGATTAGAGGCTTGCTAGGTAGATTACAGTATATCAGTCGATTCATATCACAGTTGGCTGAGACTTGTGGTCCTATCTTTAAGCTACTAAGGAAAGGTGCTTCGCAAGAATGGAATGAAGACTGTCAGAAGGCCTTCGACAAGATCAAAGAATACTTGTTAAGTCCGCCAATTCTACAACCTCCCAGAATGGGAAAGCCTCTACTCTTGTATTTGTCTGTAACAGATGAAGCCATGGGTGCAATGCTAGCTCAAGAGGCTGAAGATACAAAGGTAGAAAATGCAATTTACTACCTCAGCAAAAGGATGCTGGATTATGAGTTAAAGTATAACAAGATTGAGAAGTTGTGTTTAGCCTTGTATTGGGCTTGTACGAAGTTACAACACTACTTGTCTTCTTACACTACTTATGTCATCGCAGAACAGAGTCCCTTGAAATTCCTTATGGAGAGGCCTGTTTTGGACAGCAAAATGGCTAAGTGGGTGTCAACATTGGCAGCCTTTGACTTGAAATTTGTTCAAAGGAAAGCTGTGAAAGGCGGGGCAATAGCTGACCAATTAGCAGAATTACCTATAAAAGACGAGATGCGAGAAATGGGTTTCCCTGACGAAGACCTCTTGAATGTGGAAGGAAGTGTTTGGGAGATGTATTTTGATGGAGCATCCAATTATCATGGAAACGGAATTGGAATTGTGTTCAAAACTCCTTGTGGAGAATACATTCCATTCGCAGTTAAACTTGACTTTAGCTGCACAAACAACGAAGCAGAATATGAAGCTTGCATTAATGGGCTTGAAGCCGCCCTGAAATTGGGGATTAAGGACCTAAAGGTCTATGGTGATTCTATTTTAATAGTATCACAAGCTTTAAGGAAATGGAAGATAAGAGAAGAGCGTTTGGTTCCTTACCTACAACGCCTTGATCATTTGGCACAACAGTTCAATGATCTGTCCTTCGAATATCTCCCAAGAGCAAAGAATCAGTTTGCTGATGCCTTGGCTACTTTAGCTTCCATGATCAATATCAGGGAGGGGAAAGTCATTCGTCCATTGAAAGTTCAGCTTCAAAATCAACCTGCCCATGTAATGCACTTGGCCGATGGTAAACCATGGTTTTGGGATATCAAGACCTATCTCAAGGATGGAAATTATCCGGAGGGATCATCAAAGGTTGATCAGAGGGTAATAAGGCAGCTTGCCACAGGTTACATTCTTAATGGAGATATCCTCTACAAAAGAAGTTGGAATGGAATGCACCTAAGGTGTGTAAATGAAGCAGAGGCTAAGCAGATAATGGAAATGGTACATGGTGGCGAATCAGGACCACACATGTATGGGATCGCCTTGGCTCGAAAAATTGCCAATCTAGGATATTATTGGTCCACCATGAATGCAGACTGTGTGGCATTTGTGCAAGGATGTCATCAATGCCAAATATTTGCTAAGCTACAGAAGCAACCTCCTGTTGCCCTGAATCCAATCACTTCTCCATGGCCCTTCGCTACTTGGGGAATTGATATAATTGGTAAAATACATCCAAAAGCATCAAATGGACATCAGTTTATCTTGGTAGCAGTGGATTACTTCACAAAGTGGGTTGAAGCAGCTTCCTATGCAGAATTAGACGCCAAAAAGGCAGCACAGTTTGTCCGAAGCAACATCCTTTGTCGGTACGGAACGCCGTTTGAAATTATCACTGATAATGGAACTCATTTCCAAGCAGAATTTGCTAAGCTCTTGAAGGATAAGAATGTCCAGCATCATAAGTCCTCTCCTTATAGACCTCAAACAAATGGAGCTGTAGAAGCAGCGAACAAGTCTATAAAGGTGATCATACAAAAAATGATCAAGGAACATAGGCGTTGGCATGAGAAGTTACCACTGGCTTTGTGGGGATACAGAACATCAGTTAGAACTCCTACTAGGGCAACCCCGTATTCACTAGTATACGGAATGGAAGCAGTACTCCCCATTGAACTGGAAGTTCAATCGGCGAGGATAATTCAAGAAAGTCAGATAAATGAAGCTGAATGGATCAGCAATTATCATCATCAGTTGTTGGGCTTGGATGAGAAAAGACTTCAAGCTCTACATCAGATTCAAGGATATCAGAGGCGAATGGCCAGACATTTCAACAAAAAGGTCAAAGATCGAAAGTTGGAAGAAGGTTGTTTGGTCCTGAAAGAGATCAGAACACCTGTTACAGATCATCGTGGGAAGTTTCGTCCTCATTGGGCGGGACCCTACATTTTGAAGAAAATACTTTCCGGCGGAGCCGTCATCTTGTCTGATTTGGATGGTCTGGAGTTCACAAACCCATGCAATCTGGATCAACTAAAGAAATATTATGTATGATCATGCATTCCAAAGGGAACTACATTAGACCTGATTCTCGCAAACTAATTCGAGATATGTAGGCAGCTCTCCTTGAGCACGGTCTAAATTTTAATAAAAATCATTCATTCATCTTTCTTTTGCCAAGAAAAAAAATAAAATAAAAAAATAACAACAAAACAACAAAAAACAAAAAAACAAAAAAACAAAAAAACAAAAACAAAACAAAAAAAAAACAAAAGATCCCGCTAAGCCGAAAACCCACAAAGGGCGGCTTAGGCAATAGTGGGGCCCGCTAAGCTGAAAACCCGCAAAGGGCGGCTTAGGCAAGAATGGGTAAGAGCTCGCTAAGTTGAAAATCCAAAAGGACGGCTTAGGCAAAAATAAGAGCAAATAAATAAAGTAGATAATGCTTGGAAAGCAAACAAAAGAGTCATTCATTAAGAATCATTCATTACAAAAAGAGAATCATCTATTACAAAAAGAGTCATTCAGCCTATAAAATACAAAAAGGTCAAGTCATATTCCCCAAAAAACCAAAAAGGTAAAAACAACCCAAAAACAGAAAAGACAATGGAGTCACCCTGGGATCTAAATCCTACGCCTCCTACAGGGGGCAGAGTCTTCGGCGTCTTCCTTAGTCCCGGAACTCTCCGCAATATCTACCTTTTCCTCACTAAGAGGAACCACCTCCTCTCCCTCCAACTCCTGCAGCAATGCACACCTCCTCGGTTTCTCAACGGGCCAAACCTCAGCTATAAACCAGGTCCTGTAATCTGGAGTGGGCTGAACGAGGGAAGGCTCTGCACAAGGCCTGATCATCCGATGGTCTCTGACCCAAGTCTGTAGAACAGTCCGAGTAACCCCGGGGGTAATAGGAGAAGCAATGGTAAGCCCGACAGGAAGGGGAACTCTCTGATCAATACCCATCTGCCTGAGGACGCGGGAAGCACTGTACCAAGTACTGTGAGTGAACCCAAGCAGGTAGACATGGTTGTGCATGGCATTTGCCTCCATGAATTGAGGAATCCTATACCAAGGGACGAACCATAATAATTCTTCCTGTCCAAGCTCAAACAGCCAAACAGTCCATTCGGCCATAAAGGGAAAAGAAATCTGAATTTTCCTGGTGCGGTACTGCGAAGGGTTGTAGGTCAAAGTCTGGGGGGCTGCAACCACTCGAAGATGATCTCTCAGCCAAACCTGAAAAAAATAGATCCTTTCTATTTTACAAAGGAAAAGAGAGATGATGGAATAAGCAAAAAAGAAATGAAAGGTATAAATTACCTGAAGGATGACCGGGGTGACGGTCCAACGTTCAAATCCAAGTGCGCATCTGTCGAGACTCTGAATAGTCTACGCCAGGATCATGCCCCCGATACAGTTGAGCTCTTCCATTTTCCTAACCATTGGGCAAAGTTTCAAATCTCCAAAGCCGGGGTCACGGTTGAAGAGGAACCCAGCTAACAGACAAAAGACGAAGGCTCGCATTCTATGCCTCAATTGAACATCGTCTTCAAAATCGACGGTCAAGAATTCATCTATTAGGGGAAGCAGCATCGCCTTATCCCCATTTACAATCATAGCTTGGGCTTGGGGTTTTGTGAAGCTAAAAAGTCTCTGAAAAGATCCCACATAGCCGATTTGGACCTCATGCCTCACAAGAGGGGCATTTGGGTCGCACCCAATGATCGAGCAGAACTCCTCAAAAAGAGGACACATTTCCTCCATCCGAGCCCCAAATCTGAAAACATGGGCTTGGGGATCCCAAAACCTGATGCAAGAGTGCAAGAAATCCCAGTCTACAGCTACACCTCTGAGGGTGGCGACAGCTTTCAACCCGTACCTCCCCATGTTGATCCTTTCAACATTGTGGAGACTTTTGGTCCAATTATGCATCACGTGATTAAAAAGGGGATTCATTGTTATTTGAAAAAAAATAATAATAATAAGATCTTGCAGTAAGAGGATTGCTTTCTAGCCCACAGATGTAAGACAACCTTGAGTTTTATACTGGTCTGGCCCGGGCAGCGGCTCGGCCGCCGTTGCCGGCTGCTCGGCCGCCAAGAGCAGCGGCTCGACCGCCAACCGTCCTGATTCCTCTTTTTTGATGTTTTGTAAAATTCTCGTGTTTTGGCCCTGTTTAGGCCCTGTTATGTGCTATTTTTTTGGGATTGTGTCAGGGATTTATTTTTAAAAGAGATTTCTAAAAAGAAAAAAAGCATCATGCATACATATGTGCTGTTAATACTAACACATAAGTGCAGGTTTACAGATAAGTTCAGATAGCAGCTGAAAAACATGAAAGGTACAAAGTACAGAAGGGGCATAGTTCAAATACAGCAAGCATAGTTCAAGACAAGTATGAAAAAAAAATCAGTGCCGGCCTCTCCGTCTTTGCGGCCTGCTCTGCCTCTCGTAAGCAGCCTCAGTCCAAGCACCAGACAGTTCATCCGAGAAAGCAGTAATCAGTGCCGCCATTTCCGTGATCAGGCCCTCTGGTACCTGTAAAAGAGACAAAATCACAATCAATCTCAAGGGAATTTTATGAATCCTTTTCATGAAAAGTTCCATGAGAATATACCTGAGTGACATGAGCAAAGCTCCGATATAATGCACCCTCAGCACTAATTGGTCGGGTCACCCAACCACCAGGTGCATGATAACGAGCAGCATAAGGCAGCCTCAAGTCGGCTAAAATAGGGTCAAATTGGCCGGTAGCTGTAAGGACGGATGCGGGAGGCCTCAAATGAGATGGGCTGCTGTTTCCTCCAGTGTGTGATGGTCCGGCCCTGAAAGCGGAAGCCTCAGCCCTAGAGGAAGAGGGTCTGTCAGCTCGCCGGTAGGGAGAGGGATGGTCTCTCGGAGTGCTAGAAGTGGGAGCCGAAGAGTGGGAAGACCGATAAGGGGGTACAGAGTCAAATCGTGCCCCAATGCGTGGCATCAGTCGATGAAGACAGTAGAAGTCATAATCATCCTCATCCGGGGCATAAGCCGACTCGAAAGGGTCGCCCTCATACTGGGACACAGTAACAGGCAGAAGTGTTGAAGATATCATATCATCAGGGGGATCCATGGGAACTGCACAGAAACCGGCAATCTGGAAAGTCACTCTCTCAGCGAGATAATACCGTCGAAACTCTGGATGGGGAAGTATGAATCGTCGTCGAGTCAGAAACTCTGATCGCTGAAAGTTGTAATCTTGAGCTATCTACTCTGCCAGTCAGCTAGACATCACTTTAGATGCAACCTGTAAAAAATTTGTTATATTAGTGAATCATTTTCTTTAATATAATGAAAAAAGATGACGATAAAGCATTTACTGAGTCCATTGGGCAGCTGTCGAAGAACGATCTCAGCCCTCTGATGGGAAGTTTCCTCTTTGGTACTTCTACCCTCTCTCTATACCACCTCCAAGCAATGGGGGAAAGAGGATCTGCGGGGGTAGGTATCTCACGAAGAAAAGGGGCAATGTCAGGAAAGTACTCGTAAGCCCAAGTCTGAAAAAAAAAAAAAGGTATCAGAATTGGTGTATGTCAACATATATAAAGATAGGGGAAATGTTCTTTACATTACCTCCCAGAAGTAATACAAGCCACACGGAGCAATACGGGTATAGCAGAGGTCTGACATGTCGTCATACAACCTACACAGCATCATGCTAGCCCAATCATACGTATGAAGCCGTGTCAGGTCAAGTAGGCTCTTCAGCACATTGAGACTCACTGCATCTTTCCTATTTGATAAGAAAGAGCTAGCAAACAGGAGAAGCAAGGTAAACCTGGCCGCCTGGTCAGCAGTAAGGTTGCCTATCTCGTAACCAGTGTAGATACCTGGCACTTGCTCCACAAGCCACCTTCGCTAAATGCAGCGAGGCGCCTGATATCGAGGATAGTCAACCCCGATCAAAGTAATCATGTCGGCTGAAGAAATGTCCTGCCGCCAGTCATCATAGGACTCCACCATCTCAACGCCAAAGGGAATCCCAGAAATGATGGAAAAGTCAGTAGGCGTCATTGTCATCTCCCCCCAAGAAAAATGAAAAGTGTCAGTAGTAGGCCACCAGCGCTCGACTAAAGCACAGATCAAATCTCGGTGGATATCTCTGCCCACATCTATAGCCCTCAAATGGTGGAGGAAAGCAGGTCTGATAAGATCCCCCACTGGGTGCCCGGCATCAAAGATGTAAGCCGGAATAGTAACCATCGGACGCTCAGCTATAGATATCTTGATCATAGAGTCCTAAAAAAAATTTCAGAAAAGTTGGACAAATTCAGAAAAGATTTAAGTTCTTTCCCCAGCCGGGTGTGGATTCCTAAAGGATTATTTCTAAGTTCTTTACTAGAAATAATTACTGATGGCAGAGCATAATGAAGCCTAGTACTAATCCTAATTCATTACTAGTACATGTAAAGGAAAGGTTCCTAAAATTTATTTCTAAGTTCCTTGCTGGAAATAAATAAAATCCCTAAGCATGCATACTAGATGGACAAACAGGAGAGTACTCACCTCATAGCAGCCGGTCCGAGAACTATGATTCTCCTCCTCAAGTAAAAGATTGCAGGGAGGGAGTGGGATTTTGAAGTCTTCAAAGCCGGTGAAATCCATCGTCGAAAGAAAATTTGAAAGAAGTGAAAGAAGAATAATGAATGAAAGCAAATGAAAATTGAATGAAATGAGCCTATTTATAGAAAAAACTGAAAACGCGGGTCTTTTTACACCTCGCTCAAAATTCGCTCTTCAGAAGACCACTGAGTTCCATAAATCATTTTTATGGACCCCAGTGGGGGGCAATTGTGAACACTCGAATTTTGAGGCTCGGAAAGCCGACTGCAAAAAACCGAGCCGGACCGGACGTCCCCGGTAAAATTCACCGAAAGTATGTCTTCATGGTACTTGAAACGTCCGGAACGACGCAAGGATCATGGATATGGTCTCGGAATAATTTTTGGAGGCCCGTGGCTCCCGGAAAGTCAGTTTTAGCAGAAGTAGCGCGAGTCGCGGTGGGCCAGGACAGCGGCCCAGCCGCCGGGATCGGCGGCCCGGCCGCTGTGATTCCGGCGGCCCAGCCGCCGTGCAGCCCGATTTTGCCTATAAATAGGCTTCAGATTTTCAAAAAGAGAGGACTTTGGGACTTCCTACGCCCAGATGCTGACGAAATTTTTATGCTTAAGAATTTCTAATATTGTATTGTAGAAAGCAAGAATCATACTCAAAAGTGTAAGGAAACAAGATCTGGAACTTAGAAGTGGAAAAATTCTAATCAAGGTAATATCATAATTCATCTTTGGTCAATTCGAGCATATCATAAGCATTCTAATCTTCTTCTTAATTTCTTCTCGGTCAAAGACCTAATCTTTTTAGGTCTGAGGGCCTAATGGACTAATCAATCACCCTTTCGGCATTAAGCCGTAAATAAAATCAACCTTTTTTTGGCACGGAGCCTAAATTGCATCTCTTTGGTACTAAGTACCTAAACGGCACTATTAAAATGAACTTTTGGCATGAAGCCTAAATCAAACTCTTTTGGTACTAAGTACCCGAAATCGAACTCTTTTGGTACCAAGTACCCGAAGTTATACAATTTTTGCACTAAGTGCTAAAACTCACAACTCTGGCAAAATGCCTGAAAAATGCACGAAGCATACACACACATGCATGAAGCATAAATTTCATCGCCTTTAAATAGGCTTTTCCGAACTACATGGGCTTTGATCTCTCATAAAAACGAGAGTATGTAGGCATATTTGGGATTCACCCCAAATAGCAAGTCCACCATTTACCAACAATCAGTCCTTTTTCTTTTCTTCATCCCTTTTATATTTACTTCTTTTTATTGTCAAGTTAGTCAAATGCATGACATAGTCCCCGAATCCTCCTTGGGTTCGCAGACTAGAAACCTTTACATTGGACAAGTTATTGGAGTCAAACAAGGGTTTTCTTAGTTTTTCCCTTCGAACAAAATAAACTGAGTGGCGACTCCCGACAACGAGTGAACTTTCGCCCGGATCCTTTTCGGGCGGAAAACCGAGGTTCACAGGTATGGATGGTCTTAAATTGTTGGGATGCATGAAATTAGTGTTATTTTAATATGTATGTAATGATTCTATGGTTAGAATTTGATTATGGCAAGTTTGGTTAAAGTTTGAATTTAGAGTTTGGTTATGTAAAGTTAAGATTTCTAAATATGCATGATGTTGGTTAATGTAACGAGATGTATTAGTTTTATTTTAATACAAATGTTATGATTTTAAGGTTAGAAATGTGATATGGTTAAGTGTTGTTGATGCTCATGTAATGGTGGCTATATGTGAAATTTGAATTTTTGAGGCAGGCTTCCATAATTGTGAAAGTAAATTGCTTTGATGATATATCAATATATAAGTAATGTTTTAAATGTTAAGTGTGAAAAATGGGATTAGTATAATAAGGTTTAAGTAAAGTAGCAAAATTAGTGAATTTAGGGTTTTAATGTAATTTTGATGAGAATTATTTAGATATTTATAGTTTAATGTATATTGGGTAAGAGAGTGATTTTAAATGAATAATGTTGCTTATGAAAGGACCATGTGATGTGTAAATGAGAGTGATTTTAAATGAATAATGTTGCTTATGAAAGGACCATGTGATGTGTAATGTAGTTGACAATGTAAAAATTGGTTATGAAATAATGAGAAATAGTTTTAAAGGGTGAAAATGAACTACTTTAGGTAATTTAATTGGAAATGATAAAAATGGATATGAAAAGTATGGTAAATGCATAGAAAATATGAGAAAGATATCACATTGGAAATGTGACTAAGAATTATGTGAAATATAAAAAAAAGAGATAAAAATAATAATAATAAGGATGATTTGTATAATAGGTTTTATAGGATGAGAGAATTGGAAAAATGACCTAAATAATGTCATAAGAATGAGAAATGATAATATTCTATGAAATGTGATAAATGTTAATTTGTATATATTGTGTGTAAATGAAGAATTGAGTATAATTGTGAGATTGTGTGTATACATATATGTGATATGTGTGGTGAGTTGTCCAAGATAGACACTATTGTGATTTTAGAGAAAAGTTAGAAAGTAAATCACATTGTGAATGTGACTTACGATTATATATGTGAATGACTTAAAAATATAAAAATTGATATTATATGAATTAATATGAGAATGTTAAGTGAAAGTGATCATGATAAGATTGATCACTTAGAAATTGTGACAATTTGATATAATGTGAAAGTAATCAAGAATTAAGTTGATCACTTGTAAACGTGTTATTGTGTGTTTGTAATCCTATACAAATATTTGTCCAGTAATATTGAGAATGATTTTGGATGCATTAATAGACCTAAGTGAGGCTAGGTTTTGACATAATCAGAGCTATGTCATATAATGAGATTGAGATTGAGAATGGACCCGAGCAGAGCTGGGCCGTAAATTTGATATTATGATTACTGGACTTGATAATTGTATAGGTGTATTTGAACCTAAATGTTTGTGTGTGAAAATGTTGTATGTATGTGAGTTTTTAAAATTAAAAGTGAAGATGTTGCAGGAGTAATATAAATTATATTATGAGAAAGTATAATTGATTGTGATATATATATTGTATTTGAGATTGTGTATCAGTAAACTGTATAGCTTAGCGCAAATTGCACGGGTAAGAGGATTGTTAATCTAAGAAATCCTAATTGTTGGTTATTTTTTTTGGAGTTTAAGGGTGCCATGAGACCAACTGGGCCAACTGCATTCATGTATATTTGTGTTTTGTATTATGCATTTTGGTTTATGTAAATTGAAACATAATACTTGGTTTTATTTTAAAGACTTGAAATGATTATATAAATATATTTATATAAGAACTTAATTATAATAAATATTATTGTAAATGGTAAATAGGAGAATTTTTGATGTATGGTGGAAGTGTGGAATTATATTTTAGGAGTGTTAAATTGATTTTGTGCATATTGTGAAATTTGATATTTTTGAGATTATTTAAATTTATAGACAAAACTCTGGCAATTTTTTTAAGAGATTTTTCATTAAAATATATATTTTCAATATTAAAACTATTAATAAATATTTTTATTTACTTATAGAAGCTTGTTATAAAGATTTAAGTATTTTTCTTGAAAAAGAAGAACTTTGAAAGAACTGGTAACGGTGACATTCTTATATATTGTATACGTATGTTGCATATACAGGATGTGTATACATATATATATATATATGGGGGTATAAGAGTGTTATAGGTGTTCTCTTATATCATATATATATTATTTATATCATATATATATTCAAGATGACACCACAAAATATATATTTTTTATATAATTTGCTCTGATACCAGCAAATTGGATGGACCGTTCACAGGGGATGAACTAATACTAAAAGGATTTAATAAAAACAATAAATAATTAGATATAGACAACATAAATATAAACAGATTAGCAATACATAAGAAACAGAAATAAGAAACAGAATGTAAAAGATTATATTAAAATAAATTACAGAAATAATTTAAAAGCATATATTAAAAATATATAAAGAATAATTATAATCTCTTTTAAATGGTACGGCGGCGTTGTTTCATACCTGGTGCAAAGGAGGACTTCAGACAAGTGCAAGTCTGAAGTTGCTCCAATTTATATTTAGGTTTCCAGCCTTATATACCACTTTAAAGATTACAATTAAATCTTTAATTGAATTTGTATCTTAGGTCTAAAATATTTTATTTAAGTTTTATCAAAACACACTCTTAAGTCTATTTGTTTTAGTATACCTAATTATACTATGTGTGGTATAATTATACGGATCCCGTATAAATATACAGCGTAGAATATAGAGAGAAGAAAGACAGAAAAGGATAGAATATAGAAGTCCTTTTCAGTCTGTAAGTAGTGCAAATATAATTTCTGATGTTTTAGTTCCAGATCAAGCTCAACTTGCACGTTTTTTGCTTGCAAGAACTAGAACAGAGCATACTTATAATGAAATGAGAGATGAGATATATAAAAATTAAATTTATTTAATTGAAATAACAATACAGAATAAAATACAATTTATGATTATAAAATATAAGTTATAAAATATAACTACCTTATACAAGGAGATCAATAGGTGTTGAGTACAGAAATGGAAGAATAATAATTGAAAGAAGAAAGGGAAGGAAGAAGCTAAAACTAGGCTGAGAGGTTCTTGAATGTCTTCTGTGTTCAGAGAGAAGTGTTTCGGATCCCCTTTACCTTCAGAATGAGCTTCATTATATAGACAGAGGCTTTAAAATTCCACTATTCTTGTCACATGCTTTGGCACTGTAGAGGAATAGTAACCTGTCGTTACTATTTACTTTTACTGTACCTTCACGCGTCCGGAACTGTGGATGAATAGTACCTTGTCTGGGGTACTATTGACTTTACTGTGGGGAACTGTGGATGAACAGTTCTTCTGACTTTACTGTTGGTTTTCCTCTGGTGAATACTGTTGATGAACAGTATTTTGTCAGTGGGCACCGTCTTTATTGACTTTATCAATCTGAGTGGAGAAATAAGGTTTCTTCTGTCTTTAATCAGACGAATCTGAGTCAGATTCAACTTCTGACTCAATTTTCCTTTTACTTTTCTTTTCTTTTTCTTTTTTATTTTTATTTTTCTTTTATTTTTCTTTTTCTTTTTTATTTTTCTTTTCTTTTCTTTTCTTTTCTTTTCTTTTCTTTTCTTTTTCTTTTTCTTTTTCTTTTTCTTTTTCTTTTTCTTTTTCTTTTTCTTTTTCTTTTTCTTTTTCTTTTTCTTTTTCTTTTTCTTTTTCTTTTTCTTTTTCTTTTTCTTTTTTCTTTTTTCTTTATCTTTTCTCTTTTCTTTTTTCTCTTTTTCTTTTTCTTTATTCTTTTTCATTTTACCTTTACTTTTTACTCTGATGGGAGACAATATACCATAGCAATCATCCTCATTACTGGGACAGTAATCCGAGTCAGATGTCTCGGTGGAAGATGATGTCATGGATGATGTAGAGGAATCCGAAGAAGAGGAAAGAGATTTTCTTCTTCTGGATGAGGCTTTAGAAACTTTAGAATGGACTTTAGTTGAAGATCCAGCAGAGCAGGTTCTACTGGGCTTAATGGGCTCAGATGTTGAGGGAAGAGACCCAACCATCTGTTCCATTAAGGCTTTATAATCTTCTGCAGTCTTGGCAGCTGCAAGAAGGGCAATGTTCTGGGCTCTTTGAGCTCCAAAAGAGGCTTGTAGCCTTGGGTCAAGACCACCATGGTTTCTCTTAAGGAGCCATTCTTTAACAGTTTCAATAGTGGTAGAATTGCGAAAGGCAGACCACCACTTGACTTTAGATTTTCTCAATATAACAGGGATACTGGTACCTGACTGAAATGAATAGTCAAAATACCATTGATATACCCAAGGTATATTGAAATTTAAGCAAAAAAGAAGCAGAGGAGGAAAATTCCTCTCAAAAGGTGTAGGATTTAAGTGGGCTTTAAAATGTTGGTAAGCTAATAGTACATCTTATGGAAGAGTTCTTTCATCATTTCCACAATAATGCCACCAATCAACGAACCAAGATGGGAGGTTATTAATCTTTAAATTGGTTTCATTATAGATGAGCCAGGAATGGGTTTTACCCGGGTTTTGGAAAAACAGGGCTTTGGTCCAGGCTTCTATATAATCCCAATAGTTATATGAGGAATAGCATGATAAAGAAGGAAGGGTTTTAAATTGCACAGGAATGTGCAAAGGTTTTCCCCATTCAGAAGGATGGAGAATTTTCTTTATTTTAAAAGAAGAATAGGCTATGACAGTCTTATCTTGCTGAAGGTAATTGTGCTTTAGAAATAAGGAGCCTTAATCCACAAGAATATGGAGATAATATTCTTGGGGTTTTGAAGATTCTTTTGGTTTGAAAAACCATCCTTTAGGATATACAGACTCTATAATAGACCATGGGTTCTGTTGAACAGTCCCAAAATCAGGAATTAATTCTGTAAACCAAAAATTTTTATTATACCAAAATGATTTTTGCTTTAAAGGAAAATTTGCTGAAACAATTTGAGTTGAAGGTTTTGAAATATCCAACTCAATTTTAGAAATACTCTGAGATAGGGTTTTTTGAGAAGAAGATTCTCCTATCTCGATTTGGTTTTTCAAATAAGGGATTAAGGAATCTTTACCTGGAACCCCTGGAGGAGGTTCGTGTCCCATTTTTAAGAGAGCTTTAATCACTTCTGGTGATTGGGCCAGCTAGGAGACCCAATGCTCTATTTTTGCTTTATCTTCTTCTTGGACAGCATCAGCCCAAGACTTTATAGGTTTAGGGTTTGCAATACTATCTGATTGATCAGATAAGGCTTTAGGAGAGTCATCTTTAAGGGTTTCCTTTTCTTTATTGGCTGTTTTCTTTTTTCTCCCCATGATTCCTGAGAAGGAATTCACGAGTAAGGAAATCAGGTAAACTATTATTTTCTCCTTTAATAAATTCAATATCAAAATCAAATATACTCAAAATAGCTTGCCATCTAGCAAAAATCTGTTTTGAGGCAATGTTTTTAACATCTTTTTGCAACACATCTTTTGCACTTTTACAATCAATTCTCAATAGAAATTTTTGATTTAATAAATCAGATTGAAATTTTGAAATACATAAAACAATACTCAAAATCTCTTTCTTTATAGTTGAATAGTTTAATTGGGTTGGGCTCCAATGTCCTGAATAGAATTGGACTATGGCTTCTCTACCCTCTTTAACCTATTTTAAAATCCCACCAAAGCCTATATCTGATGCATCAGTCTCAACTATTTTGGAGGCTAAGGGATCAGCTATATGTAGGCAAGGAATAGTTTTAAATAGGCTTTTAACTTGTCTAACTATGCCAGAATGGACCTCAGTCCATGGACCTGGGTTTTTCTTTAATCTATCATGCAGAGGTTTAATAGTTCTATTTAGGTTAGGAAAGAATTCTATAACATAATTCAGACAACCTAGAAATCTTTGTAACTGAGCTTTATTAATAATCTGATCAGGAAACTTATCCCCAAAGGCTAAGTTTCTTTCTATAGGTTCTATGATTCCCTGTTCTATATAATGTCCTAAAAATCTAATCTTAGTTTGAAACAGAGACATCTTTGTTTTACTTAATACTAAACCATTATGTTTTATTACCATAAAAAACGTTTTTAGATGTTTAAAATGTTCTTCTATGGTTGTTGAATATATTAAAACATCATCAATGTAAACAATACAAAATTTAGTGTAAGGATTAAAAATATCATTCATCACTCTCCGAAACTCAGAGGGTGCATTTTTTAAACCAAAAGGCATAACATTCCATTCATACTGTCCAAATGGAACAGTGAATGCAGTCTTATACCTATCTTTAGGGTTAATCTGAATTTGCCAAAAACCAGATTTCATATCAAATTTACTAAAAATGTTTGCTTTATATAATCTTCCTAATAAATCTTTTTTATTTGGAATAGGGTACCTAATCCATTTTAAAGCTTTATTTAAAGGTTTATAATTTATTACTAATCTAGGTGCTCCTCTTTCTATTTCAGAAGCCTTGTTTACATAGAATGCAGCACAAGACCAAGGGCTTCTGGATTTAGTTATTAATCCTTTATTTTCTAAATCATTTATTTCTTTCTTACAAAATTCAATTAAATCGGGTGCCATCTGAATGGGCCTAGCTTTAGTTGTAATAGACTTTTCATTAAAGCCTATTTCATAAGGTAAATCAACCATATGTTGCTTTCTATTCCAGAATGCATTTGGAATATCAGCACACAAATCTTTTTCTATTTGAGATTTTAATTTTTTAATTTTATCTTGCGTAAATTTATTGTCTAACTGTTCATTTATTTTTTGTAAATGATAATTATTTTTTAAATTACAAAGTTGTTCAGATTTTGCTTTTATAAGTGCATTTATTTGTAATTCATTTATTGAATGAGCCTTTAAAAGATTTAAATTCCTCTTTTTAGGTTTCTCTAAAAATGGAAAAATTATCTTTTGTTTTCTAACTTTAAAACTTATACTATCATCATTTACTGAATAAGGTGTTATCAAATTCATAAATGGTGTTCCTAAGATTACCATATGATGAATGTTGGTTAAGATAAATATATTCTTTATTTCTAAATTTTTATCTATAATTGATGCTTCTGCTTTACCAAGTATATTTAGTTTAGATTTATTTGCTGCTGATAAACTTTCATTAGTTTGTTGCCAAAATCTTTTTGGTACTAAACTAGGTTTAATGCAGTTTAAATCAGCTCCTGTATCAAACAATGCTATAGTTTCTATATTATAATTATCTGAAAATTTTAATTTTATTTTTATTAAATATTTCCTAGATGTTATTTCATGCAACATAAAAATTAAATTATCAGGGATTTTATCTTTACTAATTAAACTAATTTCATTATCAGTTTCTTTACCATTTATTTGTTCAATATCTTCATCAGCTTCTTCATCAGAAGAAGAAGTTGAGTTCATTAAAGATTTTATTATTTGTGAATCTTGTTCTTGTTTATTTTTTAATTCTTTTAATTCTAATTTAATTTCTTTAATTTCTTTTTGTAAGTCATTTATGGTTGGTTTATTTTTTACTGTTTTATTCTTGTTTAATATTGCAGTCAAATCATATGTTTGTTTACTGGTACTAGGTAACATAGAGTTTTTAGGTTTATCATTTTCTAATATTTTATTTAACATTTTCTCTTGAATTTTAGGATCACTTATATATTTTATTGCTTCTAATATAGATTCTTGCTCTTTAGTTAATACATTTAATGATTTACTACTATATCCAGAACTTGATTCTGATCCTATATCATCTATTTGGTTTAATTCTTCAGAGTCTGAATAATCTTCAGAATCTGAATAATCTAAGTATAATTCATAAATTTTATTTAATACAGATTCTTCTAAATTTAGTTCTTGTAATTTTTTATCAAATTTGCAAAATCTTGATGTGTGGCATTTTCTTCCACATTTATAACATGTTAAATCTTTATATGATGTGAATTTTTTATCTTTTTGTTTATATAGTTTTATACTAGGTCTTCTATACTTATAAGGTTTATAAGGTTTTTATTTTTTATAATAATCATCTTTATCAAGTTTTTTCTTATAACTCTTTTTGTGATATTTTTTATAAGGTTTTTTATACTTTCTTGTAGTAGAACACTGTCCATTACAATCTTTATGTTTCTATGTTATACTATAATCAAATTGTTTACAGAAAGAACCTAATTCTTGTTTAGTTTTTCTCATTTCATATTTTATTGATTTTTGAAGTTTTATATCTTGGCAAAGTTTTAATCCTTCCTTTTGAACTATACTAAACAGTTGTCCATAGGTTAATAGGTCATAAGGAATAGGGTTTCCAAATTCCTGTTTTATATGGTTCCTAACCTTTTCTCCTAAGAAGAAGGGTAATCCTGCTAAGAATTTTTCTTTCCAGAAGGCCTGGTTAGAATCTTCTCTAAGCATTATCCTAGTTAGGAAAGTTGTTTTATAAAATTGAAAATCACTAAGTTTCTTACAGCCAAGGTTACTTAGTAATTCTGCATTTTTATCTTTTAAATGAGTAGGATCACCTATAAAATGAAGTGATATAGTCAAGATTAGTGCTGCCACTGCATCTTGAATAGTATCTCCAAGCTCTTCTAATATAGGTATTCCATCTTCATAAGTTTTTACGGCATTTAAAATTTCTAAATGTTGTTCATCAGTGAGATGATTATCCCACCAACCTTTAAGTTGTCCTGTAAAGCCAGCTATAAGAAATTCAGCTATAGTCCTATCTGAAGTTCCTGTTTGAGTTCTATAAGCATTAGCAGCCATTGTCATCTATTGAAGAAGACTCAGAATATTATATTCTGATAGGCTATCAATGTTCCATTCATATACTGAAGAGGCATTATACTTATATTGTGATAGGACATTTGGTCTATCTGTTATACCTAAGTCTGGGGCAGACATTCTAGGTACTATAGATTGATTATATGTTATACGATTTATCTGTGGCTCTAGAGCTTTACTAAAAGTTTCAATATCTTCAGATTCGGGTTGAGAATCCTCAACTGATTCTGATTCTTGTTCTTGGGTGACTATACTTATAGTTTTAGAAGCTTTAGATTGAGGTGTTTCTTGAACTACCTGTTTTGATCCAGAAGAAGAGTCAATTTTACTTAATTGTTCTTTAATTGCTTTAACAAAATCTAAATCTTTAGATTTTACTTCCTTTTGTCCTGTTTTAGAAACTTCGAAAGGTTTAAAAACATGGGACTTAAGTTTTTTATCCTTTACTTCTTTTTCAACTTTTACTATCTTACTTTCTTTAATAGTATCTTCTATTCTGTTTAATTGTTGTCCTATACTTAATAGATGTGCATTACTAAAATTATTCTGTTCTAATATTTTTCTATTAGGATCATCTTCAGAAACTATTTTAAATGGTGCTATGTTTATTTCTTTATCTCCATGTAAAAATACACTTGATGTTTTAGGTGGATGTTCACTCTGTATGATTTTATCTTTTACTTTCCATTCTGTATTTTTATTCCTAATAGTTACTGGATTTATTAATTTTTCTGCTTTAAGTTTTCCTTTATAAATTCTTTTAAACCAATCAAAGAATTTCATATTAACTTCATAATGTTTTATAAAGTCAATATATTCTTTTTTAACTGATTCAAAATCTTTTACCTTTTTTATTACATTTTCTAATTTATCTTTATTTTTAATTGCTGTTAATTCTTTATTTAATTTATCATAATTAAAAATAAATTCTTTATTAATTACATTTAATTCTCTATCTATACTTTCTACATTTCCTGTCATGAAGGAAGTTGTAGGTGACATGGGTGAAGAATGTGAGTGTTCTATATTCTGAGGTTGATTATAATTAGGGTTTGGTTCCAAAGGGTTCATTGTTCCTATTGGATTATAATATAAGTGTGGAACTATTGTACTATAATCTACACCTTTTAGTTTATTACTAGACTCAGGTATATCTGATGTAGAATACCTAGGCTTTACTACTGTTTGCAATATAGGTTTAGGTTCATTTTCTTTATATGAAGCATATATTACAGAAGGTAACTGTGAGGCTCTACCTATATCTACTGTTGATACAGAGGAGGAGGAATCTGAATACCTACTGCTTACACTATGTCTACTAAATTTTAATTTAACTTTACCGTCTTCATACTGTTCAATTTTACTGAGTTCTATATTGGGTTTAACTATAGTTTTTGGTTCAGGAAGAGGAACAACATCCTCTAACACCCATTCATCAGGGAGACTAATATCTTTTCACTGAATAGTCTTAGGAATTACTGTGTTAGCTTTACTTAAGTCTGTCTGTAAAAATTTAGTTTCTCCTAATTTAGGTTGCATTATATATTTTGTAGCAAAAGCAGATACCATAGCTTTATAATTTATCTTATACATTAATGCTACAAGAATAGATCCTTCAAGCATTTTATAATTATGTGTTTTAATTTCTAAAACTACACTTTTTAATATATTTGGATCATTTAACGAAATTGTTATATCTGGAAAGCAGTCAAATGAAATTGGACCACTACTCAGACTGGTTTCTATAGTTCCTAATAGTGAGTCATTAAAATTTACAAACCTAGCATCTCTGACCACAGCCAGAATACTAGCATTTAATCATTCTCTAGTTAAAGGTTTTATACCTATTTGTACTAGTCCTATGTGTATATACTTGTATTTTTTATTTTTATGATGCTTTATAGATTCTGCAGAAAGTAAAGTTATTTTCTCAAAAGGTTTACTTAACTGTACATCTCTTTCTTCAGCTTTAATTATATAATCATTTTTAAATATGTTTAATTTTTGTATCTTATAAATCTGTTCTTTATCTATCTTTGGTATTACCCAATTATCAATTGCTTTATTAAAGTCTTCCAAAATTACTTCATTTCTGTTAACTATCCTTTTAACTTCTGATGACTCAGAACTATCTGATTTAGTTGTACTAGCAGATTTACAGAGAAATAGTTCCATTTTTAAATTTTTGAAAAATAGATCTTAAAGTTTATTGATGTTGGTTTTGGTAGCGACCACTGACTTACTGCCCTAAACGCTTATCCATCGGCTGACACGGGTCTTACTGCATATCCAATACCTAGACAACACTAAGTCCACTTATATCTACTACCATCCCATCTATCTTCTATATATATATCGTATATGATACATATCATATCTCAGCTGTATCTTTCTGCTATGATCTATTCGACATAAAAAAGATGGGGAGAGAGAGAGAGAGAGAAGGTACTTATATCCCTTACAATTAACATTAGTATTAACCTGCATATCGCATATATGAATATAATTATTTATCACTTGTTATACATCAAGTTTAATTTCAAATTATTTAATATTTATAAACTATGAAACAATAATCCAATCTATCAAAATCTATTTATTAATTAAAGATATCAAGTAGTATAAGTCGTAATACATGTTGTATCTGACCTGAAACAATATAAAAATAATATGGCTATGTCTATTTATTAGTAACTGATTGTATAAATAAAGTTTAGTATAAAAAATTTATATGATAGTTATCCATTACAATTTGTCACATAAAATATATATCAAATTATATTAATATTATTATATAACTTAAAAATATATTCTCTCTAAATTCCTTGTATTAAAATTCGACTCTTTATATGTCTTAAACTTCAATTTAGATGTTTCATGGAGATGCAATGCACTTTGAGTGTTTAATAATATTATGATTAATTTTACTATATACTTCATGTATGCAAACAATATACTTAAAATATTAAAGAAGGAAACATATATTATTCAAATAATATGCTAAATTGTAATTATCATATGAATTGGCATTTGAATTTCTAACAAGTTTAGTCATGGTAGCTTATTAATGATGACAAGTTTAGGATTATAAGGTACCATATATGAAGCTACATTTTAATTACATAAAGTTATTGTAAAGCTGAGCTTAATTACAATTTAAATCGTTATACAAAATTATTTTCTTTATTCAATTGAATTACAATTTGACTAGCAATTTTTTTATTATCTTGAGAATTGCCATTTAAATTTCTAATAAGCTTGTACAAAGTAGTTTATTATTTCATTGCATTAGCAACTGGAAATATACTTTCATGGCCATCGAAGGATTATGCTGTAAGAAGCACACTTATATTCCATGTAAAAAAGTCTCATCAACGATTAATACTGGAACGCAAGTAAATCCTTTGATACATGGCTTGAATGTCCTTGCTTGACACCCAAAACTAGTCTATTATTTTTCACAACTTCATAATCTTGAATTTCACACCTAAAACCTGAATTAGATGGAATTGCAGCAAGTATTCATGCCTTTGGCAATTTGTACGACTCATTCCAACCCCAAACAATCTTGCAAGTGTTTTATTTTGCAACCTTTGATTTCCTATGAGATATTATGATATGAAATCTTCCCTTTATGTGTGTAATGATTAATGCGACCTTAATCGTAGAATCCGATTTAACTAATTCTTCGATACTCGAGATGAAATTAGGATCCAAACGTTTATGATCATGTGACATCATTAGAAAGCCGCAAGTGCGAGCGTTATTATATACAATTACCTCCTAGTGTTGTTTCTCCTTCTTTTTAGTCACACGTAATCTCCAATTGTAACCATCCTCATTATCCTTGCATATCAATAAAAGATAATTAATTCTATGTTTGTGCAAATTATTATTATTAAGTTTTTAGATTGAGTGTACTTCGTTACAACGTTACTTACAGGTTTACTGAATTACGTTTTATAGGCAGTTGAGCTTCTCTTCCATAAGTGCTTCTAAACTTTATGGAAATATTGCTTAAACAAAACAATGTGGAGAAAAGCTATTTGTCATGCTTAGAAATCGTTAGACTAATAAAATTTGTTCTTAGAACCTACTAAAAAGGAACATTGCAGAAATGAGAAGATTTTACATATTCTTGCTAATTATTAGTCATCTATTTCCAGTTTTAATAATTGAAATAACAAAAATTTTAATATTCTTATAAATGTCTTTCCGTGCTGTGACCTCACTTTCATTATTCACGTCTCGCTGCGTAGAATTATAGCTTAATTGTGAGTTATCTTGAAAATCCACTTGCCTTTTTCTTTACTTGATTTATGATATATTCAATTAGTTATTTCTTCTTTTATTCTGAGTACCAGCTTTTGCTGGTATTTTCATAGCATGATGAACAAGATTAACACAACAAAGAATTTTTTAAACTAATTGCAAAATAAAGAAGATAAAAATAACTAATATAAAAATGTTGAAGAAAGAAATTGGAGACATTGTGTTGAAAAAAGAAGATGATAGTGATTTGTAAAATAGTCATTTCTATCCTGCAACTTATGTCATGTAATTATGTCAAATGTTTATCAATGATGCTGCGTTTTGAAATTATCATAGATTTTACCATTTTGGATACTGCAGAGTCCAAACACATTGCTAATGTTGCTTTATCAAGGTGCTGGTGTAATTTTATTGCTGGTGTGGGTAAATCAGGGTGTAAATAAATTAGGAAAAATTTAATCAGTTGATTACCCAGGCAATGTTAAGAAGTAAGCAAATGATTACTGAATTTCCCATCGCTTTCATAAGTTCAAATAGAAGTATATGTCATAAACGTTCCCCCTATTCACTAGTACAAGCCAATGACTTTGAGAAAAATCCAAAATTAGAAAGTAAAAAAAAAAAAAAAAAAAACATGTAAGAGATAGTATTATGTGCATCCATATCGAAAAGTATGCAGAAACAATCCAGTTTTGAATATAAGATGATTCCTATTATCCAAAGATAGGCTAATTATATCTGATTAACCATGTCAAGAAGCAATAGTTTAGTTTGTTGTCACATTTTTATAAAAGGAGCCATGAGGAACATGAATTTTATTGTTAGAGAAACTAATTATAGCTAATGCACAAATTTGCAATATTTTAGAATAAATTGCAAATATCCGCTATTTATTTAAAATAAAACCTTGTTTTCGATCAACTTTTTTTTTTTTGGCCAGATGTTTTCAATCAACTTATTATTTAATAAAATACTTGCAAATAACATCATATGTCATTTATATCTGGATTCAGTTAATCATGTCTTGAGGAAAATGGTTGGTAATATTAAAGAACGCATATTTATCAAAGGCAAGACTCTCTAATCCCAACCCTTAAGAAGTTCCTGTAAGAAGACCTGTCAAACTACCAACTACTAATAAGGCATGAAAAATGCCCAACATTATAAATAAAGGGAAAAATATTAAGAAATATCTACTCAAGTATTAAATGATTGATAGAATTCAATAGCTCAAGTACTGTTGATTAGTCACATGCTTACATGCTTATATGCATAAATGGATCTCTACATTAGAAAAACCTAATACTACGTAGAAGCATGATGAACTACTAACCAAAAATAATAAACCAATATTGCTATCTAGAACATGCTAGCATAAAGCCATAGGAAGTGTCTTCAATATACACAAACATAATCCTAACTAAAGACCGACTTGAGTTGTTAAACTAATATATTTAAAAGACTAACAAAAAAGAAAGGGAAAAAACGGCAATAAAATCATTTGCCGAAAGTACAAATTAAATTCATATTTACTAACCTTTTGAATATGGGGAGGAATTTTTTTTCTTTATTAAATGTTCTAAAGCAATTCTTGCACTGTCTTGTTCAGCTTTCTTCTTATGCAAAAGTTTAGAGAAGTGAATGACTGTCCATTCAACAAAACAGTCATTGTATAAAATAGCACATGCTTAGGACGTCCTTTTGAAGTTTGATATATCGGCAATGACAAATATTTCTTCTGTGTCAGTTCTTGTAATCTATTTTTGTAAATCAGGTGTTCTGGAATGCTTGAAAAAGTGGTAAATGAAAATAAGTCGCAAATTTGATCTCGTTATAATCAAAACAATTGATAAAATGGTATTGAAATATTAATAATATGATGTCAAAATATAACATACGTAGTTGCACAAAGTGGCGGAATTATGAATGAGACGAAGAAGAGGTAAAATTTTTAAATAAAAAAATTAAAAATGAATTTATATTTAATTTTATTCTTATATTAAAAAACCAATTTAAATATTTTACATTAATATTTATATTTTATTTTATTTTTTATTAAATATTAAAATTTTTATTATTTTTATTTTAATATTTAAATTTTATTTTTGAGAAATTACATAATATATATTATTTTTAAATAATATTTATATATTTTTTGAGATATTTTAACAAAATTATTTAAGCTAATTATTTTTTAATAAATTTATATGATAAAATATTTTTTACAAAATAATTAACCTAATTACAAAACTCTAAACCCAATTCATAATCAAATTACAAAATAATTAGCCTAATCACTAAATCTTAAATTCTCAATTCATATCATAATCAAATCCCAAAATAATTAATCTAATAATCAAAATCCAAATTTCAATTCATAATCAAATTTTAAAATAATTAACCTAATAATTAAAATAATAAACTAAAACTTATAAATTAAACAATAATTATAAAAAATTATAATACTCAATAACATTATCAAAATAATAAATTTAAAACTAATTTTAAATTTTAAAGAAAAAATAAATATACATACACATACAAAAAAATATATATATATAAACTATATATTATATAAATATATACTATATTATAAATTAGTTTTATATTATATAAATATGAGCATTGTTAATAAAGGAGCATAAAAATAGGGACAATTACAAAAATAGCTTAAAAACTTAAAAAAATTTCAAAAATACTACACTTAATTTTTTTTTTCTGAAGTATAAGTCATTGGTTTTATATTTACTAAATGATGAAGGGCTCATTCGTTAACTTTCAAAAAACTAATCCATATAATCTACTAGTTACAACATATATTCATGATTGGCCAAATCATTTTTAATTCATTGTTTTCTTTATTAATTAATTTATTAATTAATTATGTATAATAATATATTAATATAATTTATTTAATTTATATTTTCTTTTTTATGTTTTATTTAATTTATATTTTTTAAAATAATATTAATATATATTAATTAAAATTATTTAAAAATATTTTTTTAATATATATCACAATTCACATTTTTTTTTGTTCATATATATCTAATCTTATGTAAGCTATTTACAAAACTATCCTGAAAACTAAAATCATATTAAAAACTATTCACTAAGAAAAAAATTTCAATTTTACACAAAAAAAAAAAAAAGTTTTTAATTGCAATTATACGCTACTCCTTCTCATATGCCATAGGCTTTAGATTTCGACTATCTCACTGTGCAATTTTATATGTGTTTAATTAAACTATATTTTTATATACAATTTTATGCATTTTATTTAATTAATTTATATTTTTTTAAAAATAACTTTAATATATAATATAAAAAATTAAAATTACTTAAAAATATTTTTTTAATAAAGAACATAATTCACACTTTTATGCATATATATCTAATTATATATGTTATCAATATGTGTTGTTTTAAATTTTAATTAGTATATATTATTGTATGTAATATATATTAATATATAACTAAATATATAAGTATTTTATACTCTTATTCCCTTAAAATATAACATATACCAATATATATCTATATATATTATTATTTAATTGAAATATATATAATATATACTGACATATATCAATATATACCGACATATATTATTATTTTTTAGTTAAAAAATATATAATATATACTGACATATATCGATATATACTTACATATACTATTATTTTTTGGTTAAAGTATATATAATATATGTCAATATATATTTATATATACCAACATATACCGATATATATCTACATATATGCAACATATATATATAATTATATATAAAATATATCAACATATATCTATATATATATATATATATCCACATATATTATTATTCTTTAGTTAAAGTATATATAATATATACTAATATATATCAACATATACCTATATAATACTGTTATTCTTTTGTTAAAGTATAAGTAATATATATCGACATATGCCTACATATATATAATATATACATATATAGTTATATATAAAAAAACTGATATATATATTATTATTATTCTTTAGTTAGAGTATATATAATATATACTGACATATACTAATATATATCAACATGTACCTCCATACACTATTATTCCTTAGTTAAATTATATGTAATATATACTAACATATACCTACATATATCAATATATACCGATATATACCAACATACATGTAACATGTACATATATAATTATATATAAAATAAAACGATATATATCCACATAGATATACCCATATATATCTAATTATTTGTAACATATAAATACCCACATATATTCTTATACTTTTTAAATTCAACATATATATCTAGTTATATAAAATATATACATACATATATGTAAACATATCTATAAACATTCTAAAATTATAAAATATTTAAATTAAAATAAGTTTCATATACACACATATATCGATGTATACCCATATATCTACATATACTGACGTGTACCTATATATATCTACATATACCAAATATTAAAGACTCAATTTTTTATATGAAAATATAAATTATACCGACATATATCGACATATATCTATATATACCAAATATTAAAGGATCAATTTTTACGTGAAAATATAAATTTTTCGACATATAACTAAACATACATTCTCTTACACTCTTATTCTTTTAAATTTTTAATGAATATATATTATTATATGTAATATATACTGGCATATAACTAAATTTATAATAATTTTATACTCTTATTCTTTTAAAATTTAACGTGTACATGTTGTTATATGTAATATATATTGACTTTTATACTCTTATTGTTTTAAAATTTAACGCACATATGTTATCATATGCAATATATACCAACATATTATTAAATTTTAAAACATAAGGGAATGACAAAAGCACTTAATTCTAATGGAGCCATAATTACTAAATTTTTATATATTGGTTAACACAGATATTTTAACTAAAATTATTGGTTCGCATAAATACTCTTTGTCAATGAGTGAAACATATTACACTTAGATTCCATGCTCATAATAATCCCACACAAATGAATATTTTATTATTTACTGGTACTGAAATGATTGATTTTCAAATAGACTATTGTAGTTATTACTTAGAAATATGAGCAACTGCTTAGCAAATATTCATTTGCTCAGATATGCAGATGCTGATAGCATTGCACTCAGAGTATGCTTTTCTCAAAGGTGTTTACGACATATTCTTATTATTTTCTCAATTGAAATAATACCATTTCCTTGGCAACTGACTCCAGTAGCTGACTTCAATTAAAAGGACTAAGTTTTCAATTCATTGTTTTCCCATCATGTATTGTTGCAATAATAAGTATGTTTCTATATATGTAGTTTGAAATTCACAATAATGACTATCCGGATGAGTTTTCATTCCTAATTTTAGGAAATAGTTAACATACGTCTTATCTTGATTCTTGGAATTGATCAAGGTGAGACTTGATCTAGATATTAGAGTTTCAGTTTCATCTTATCATTTCTGGTTTTATTGAGTTCTTGTAAACATTGCTTCTGCAATCCTTATGTGGTTGCAGCCTCCAACCCTTCAGAGAGTATCTTACATAACTTCAAAGTACAGCTCTTAGCATTGTTTTCATCATTATTACTACTACTACACTTACTACTTAGAAATATGAGTAGCTAGCATCAGTTCTATGGATGTTTAGCTTATAATTTTCTCTTTTTTTTTATTGGAGTATATGATAAAAAAACATGAGTGAAAGGCCAAAAGTAAAATCGCGATAAAACATTAAGACCAACAAAGAATTAACCCAAACTACTATTGAGTTAATATCTCTGACAGAAACCAAAAGATAAGCAAAAACTAAAACAAGCATAAATCCATATACATGCATCTACATTGCATCAAATGACAATATATTAAAGTTTCTTTTTTTTTCCTTGATAACAAAATTACACTTTCAAGTTAGTCCACTGGATAATAAAGATGAAACTAACAGCTCTAAATTTAACTTACTCAAAAACCTTGCAATCCGTAGCTCCGCCAATAAAGTTCCCCGATCCACCTCTCCCTGAAAGCCCAACAGCCACATTGTGGCACCAAACTTTTAGCAACTGCCACCGCGCTCTTAATCCACCTACTTTAACCCAACATTAGCTGCCGTCCTCAAATTGAAACCCACAAAGTTGTGTGCCTTGCCCCCATTTATACCATCCACTACCCACCCATAAACTTGAGAATCGACAGCTGAGAATGCCGCATCCATTGTCGTCAGATTCTTAATATTCTACTTGAACGGTGACATTCGAGTTTGTGATAATACATCTTATTTGTAAATAATAGATCTAAGACTGATAAGGATATAGGTTATACGGTTTTTAAATATTTGTAACAATCTATACTTATCTCTTGTAACTACTCACTTAGATAGGCTTGTATATTTCTATTTAAAGATACTCCACAGCTGAATACAAGCAAGTTAGAATTCACAAGATATCAACCTCTTTATGGTATCAGAGCCCTAGTCGATCTCTACCTCCTCTTCTTCTTCAAGCCGAAACATATCTACAGAACAGAGCTTGCTTTCTTCATCCTCCGCATCTTCTTCTTCACCATCCTTTGCTTCTTCATCGTCTATGTCTTCTTTCTCTACCCCTCTGCCTGCTTTTCAGATTCCCAATGTCACCCAATTTCTGTCAATCAAATTGACTTTTACTAATTATTTATTATGGAAAGCACAGATTTTGCCACTGCCTTATGGCTATCGGTTAGCCTCACATATTAATGGAACGAGTTCTGCTCCCTCTCCGAATCTTCCATCTGGTGAGTCTAACCCAGAATACTTAGACAGGTTCTGCCAAGATCAAATTGTTTAGAGTTGGATCAATTGTTCAGTCCCGAATCAATTATGCATCAGATTGTGCAGTGCTCAACGGCAAAAGAAGCCTGGAACAAGCTAGACATAATTTACTCCACCGAATTAAAGACGCGGGTACAACAACTTCTTAAACAGCTGAAACACCTATCTCGTGGACAAGACAACATTGACACTTACATGCGTAAGGTACGTTCAATCTCTTATTAGCACAATGCCCTGCAGAGTGCAATCCCAGATGAAACACTTGTTTGTGACGTTATTGAAGGGCTTGGAACTGAATATCGACCCTTCACGCGTGCTATTGAAGCACGCAACACCCCTGTTACATTTGATGAGCTGTATGCTCTTTTGCTAAGTGAAGAGACTCAATTGCGAATGGATTCTCTCGTTCTTAATTCTATACTGCCTACTGCTCACTATGTTAACAATGGACGTGGTACTGAAGGACGTTCTCAAGGAATGGAGGATGATAGTCTTCCTATCAAGGACGTGGAAACTCCCAATCATATAGTTCTGGTCGTAATACTCAATCAAATGGTTCAAACACCTTGCTGTGTTACGATTGTAATGGAAATGGACACATTGCTCTATTCTGCTTTAATTGTTCATGGTTTTTGTGTTTCACCTATTGATCCATCATTATTTCTGCTTAAAAAGAATGATGTCGTTATTTTTGCTCTTGTATATGTTGACGACATTATTCTAACAGGAACAGATATGTTTTATTAGTTTTTGTTATAAATTTGTATCTTATTTATTATGATAATTATTGCTTTCTTTAGGTATTTTGGTAGTTTCAATCGGTTTATTTAGTGTTTTTATTAATTTTGGTAGTTTAAATTTATTTCAGTGTTTTTATCATTTTTGTCCAAATTTTTAGTGTGGTGTTTATGTTTTGTTGGTTAATGTTCATTTAATTCTTGTTTTAAGTTTGTTCCAAGTTTTGTTTTAGGTTAAAAAGCCAAGGAACCAAGAAGAAGGAAAAATTGGGCAGTGACTGACACACTCAGAGGACACGGCCAAGCCACTGGCCGTGTCCCATACCAAGCTAAGGAAGAAGACCAAGACATAGAAGGTGACACAAGCAAGGGACACGGCCAAGCTTGTGGCCGTGTCCCTCCAAAATTGTCCAACACGGCCAAGTTGTTTAAGCTTGGTCGTGCCACACTCAAGTCCAAAGCAAAAGAAAGATGAAAATCAAGCAGTAGAAGACACCTTCAGGGGACACGGACAAGCTTGTGGCCGTGTCCCTCCAAGAACCTCAGACACGGCCGTGTCTCCCCCAACTTGGCCATGTCACTCATGGATTAATGAAGACACGGATTTTTGGAGCGGAAGTTTCGTATAAATATTAAGATTAGGGTTTTTAAAGGGTTGTTGAGAGTTTGAGTTTTGTTTTAGCCGTCAAAGAACATTAGGGTTTTCATATCTTGTTTTCTTTGATCTTTTGATTACACTTTGATTAAACTAGCTTAGATTAGATTTGTTCTAGCCATTGATACATTCTTCGAGCAAGTTCTGAACAAGAGATTCTTCAAGAGCTAAGAAGTTTGTAATTTGGTTTTGTTCTCGAACTTTATCTCTTTAATTTCATTGGAATTGTATTTAAGAATATTATCATGTCTAAATTGATTTCTTTGAATTTTAATGAGATGAGTATGTTTGATAGCATTATGAACTAATTTGATCTAGTCTAGGGTTTGTATGGATCTTCTATGATTGTATGAATTGGTTATTACTCTTAACTTAATTATTTCTTTAGCCTTGATTGAATGGATTATTGTTAATATATAATTGATTGGCCACCAATTATTTGTTTTAGGTATTAGATGATGGATTGAGAGATGAAGTCTAATGCTGGAATAATTCAATTAAGGACTTAGGTGAATTAGAGATATAACCTAAGGAAAAGATTATTTCAATTGTAAGAAGATTATTTGAGAGAGGTTTGAATGCAAGAGCTTATTTCCTTGATTCAATTAATTAAGTTACTTGAGATTTAATCTTTGAAATTAAATTGGTTGAGAGGAATAACCGTTCATACATATAAGTAGTAGAGAAGTGCAAACCCTAGACCATTCTATTAAGTGAATCAATACATCAGTCCAGTTTACTTTTATTTGTTTTAAACTTCAATCGATCTTCTTCATTAGTTGTTAGTGATTTAAATTTATTCATTACTTGTTATCTATAATCTGATAATCAATTAGTTATTTTAGCTTCCTTGTGAGACGACCTTGGGGCGATCACCTTTGCTACAGCTACCTCGTATACTTGCGAGTGACGCTTTGTAGTAGAGTAATTCGAGCGCAACAAGTTTTTGGCGCCGTTGCCGGGGAAGCTAATTGGCGGAATTGTTTATTAGCATAGATATTTTTAATTATTTTTCATTATTTACTTTTTATTTTATTTGTCTTTTGCTTTTAATATTTCTTTTGTTCTAGAAATTTTGTTTATGCAAGGCAAGAGATGACTTGGAGGAGAGTTATACCCAGTCATTCCAGAAATTCAGAGAGTGAAAAGGAGCAGGGAAGAGTTTGAACTGTACACCGGATTTGATACAGAGGAGGACACTTCTGATTTTGAGTCGAATACTGCACAATCTGTCAATATGGCAGAAGAAAGACAAAGAACTATGAGAGATTTTGCTAGACCTGTCATCGGAACTTCCACATCTTGTATAAGATTGACGGATGCAGCAAGAAACTATGAATTGAAGAACATCCATTACAACATGCTGCCATCATTCTATGGAGTTCCAAATGAAGATCCTTTGAACTTTATCCGGGATTTCTATTCTACCCTCAACACTTTTCCATTGGGAGGACTAACAGAGGATCATTTGAGGATGAGATGTTTCCCGTATACATTGAAGGATAGGGTAAAGAGCTGGCTTATGATGTTGTCCGAAAATTCTTTGACAACTTGGGAGCAAGTTTATAACAAGTTTAAGGGCAAGTTTTACTCTCATCAAAAGACAGCTGAATTGAGAGGGAAGATAGCTACATTCTCTCAATTTGAAGGAGAGCCATTTTATGAGACTTGGGACAGATTTAAGATTCTATTGATCCAGTGTCCACATCATCACTACCCACTTCAACTTCTGAATCAGTTCTTCTATGATGGTTTAACCCAGCAATTTCAGAACACTGTTGATAACGCAGCTGGGGGAGCCATGGGAGAAAAGACAGCAGATGAAACTTATGATATCTTTGAGATGTTGGGAGCTAATTCTCAACAGAAAAGTGTAAGGGGAAGAAGTAAAGGGGTGAATCAATTGGAAGCCAATAGTGAGATGGTCAATCAGATAGCTGAATTGACAAGGCAAGTGCAGATGCTGAATATGAAAAACAACACTTCTTCATCCACTCAAGAAGTGTGTGGAATTTGTGGGACTTTCGAGCATGGAGCAAATATTTGCCCCTCCGCATATGAGTCTTATGGTATTGAAGCTGAGCAAGTCAATGCTATGGGGGGATATCAACCAAGGGCCCGGAATGATCCTTACTCCAATACTTACAATCCTGGTTGGCGGAGTCATCCGAATTTTTCCTGGACAACAAATAACTCTCAACAGCCTTTCCATTTACTCCAGAGACAGAACCAACAGCAGGGCCAATCCTCAAATCAAATAGAGAGTTTGGAGGAAAGTTTACAAGCTTTCATCCAAGTCAGTGCTAAAAATCAAGAGATGACCAACTAGAGGCTGGATTCATTAGAAGCATCTTTTAAGAAAGTGGAGACTCAAGTGGGACAACTTGCACAACAGATGCAGATTCAACAAAAGGGGAAGTTCCCAAGTCAACCTGAGCAGGCACAATTAGTGACTATTCTTAGAAGTGGCAAGGTAATTAACAATAATGTTGAAAATAATTCTGTGAATACAGGTGACCAAGAGAACAAGAAGGAAGGAGAACCAGAGAACAAAGGTGCTGGAGAAAGATCAACGGAGAAATCCTCTTCAACAGATTTACATAAGGCAAGTAATCCATATTGGCCACCTATACCATTCCCCAGCAGGTTGAAGGATGATAAAAAAGATAAGCAATTTTCTAACATCTTCAACATGCTGTCTAAGGTAAGTATTAACTTATCCTTACTTGAAGCAATAAAGAACATGCCGGCTTATGCCAAATTCTTCAAAGAACTGATCACCAAGAAAAAGAGGTATGAGCCGAATGAAAAGGTGATAGTTTCAGAGGTAGCTAGTGCTGTTCTGCAACATAAACTACCTCCCAAGCTAAAGGATCCTGGTAGCTTTATAATTCAAATTACTGTGGGGAATGGAAAGGGGACTGATGGCATGTGTGATCTAGGAGCCAGTGTAAATTTGATGCCTTATTCTGTGTATCAAGAATTAGAACTAGGGGAACTTAAACCAACCAAAATGGTGTTGCAATTAGCTGATAGATCTCTTAGATTCCCGAAAGGGGTTATAGAAGATGTGTTAGTTAAGGTTGGAGGGTTGATAGTACCTGTGGATTTTATAGTTCTTGACATGGAAGGAAGTAACCCTACACCATCAGCACACACTATTTTGCTGGGTAGGCCTTTTATGGCTACTACCAACACCTTAATAGATGTTAAAAATGGTAAATTGTCAATGACTGTCTTAGGACAAACTGTCGAATTTTCCATTTTTAACACCTCTCTTATTCCTACAACTGCTTTATATGAGGATTGTTCTTTAATTGATTGTATTGACGCAGTTGTTTTAGATGTTTTCTTGCAGACAGGTTCCTCAGATAAATTGGAGCTGACACTGACCTTAGAAGAGGGGGCTAAACCAGTGAGGGAGACTCAAAGGTGCCTTAACCCAAAGGCATATGAGAGCTCGAGGATTTACAAGGATGACACTAAAGCACTTCATGACAGAATTATAGTGCGAAAGACATTGAGTTCAGGTATGAAAGTTTTACTTTTTAATTCTCGACTCCGTCTGTTTCCAGGTAAACTCAAGTCTCGATGGAGTGGTCCTTTCGAGATAACTCAGGTAGGTCCTTCTGGTGCCATTGAATTGCTTAACTCTCGTATAAGACTTTTAAAGTAAATGGACAGAGAATTAAACCATATAAAGAAGGATTTCAAGAAGTAAGGATCATTGACAGCACTTTGATCCATGATCCCTAAGTCCTATAGTGATGTCTAGCTATATGACATTAAAGAAGCGCTAAATGGGAGGCAACCCATCGGTTTGCATTTCTTTTTCATAGTTGTAATTTTAAATTTAGCAATTTTGATTTTATGTTTGTTTAAATAAATGGAATGGGTGCTTTGATCGGTTTTTATTTTTCTAATGTGTTTCAGGGTGGATCGAAGAAAGGTTTGCAATTTCTTTAAGATTTGGTGATAAAAAAAAAAAAGAAAAGTCAAAACACAGAAGGTGACACGGCCAAGGAGCTTGGCCGTGTCCTTGGTCGTGTCACATGGGACACTGCCAAGCTTCACCAAAATCTCTTTTTTTTTTGTTTTTTGCAACTTTCTATACAGTGGGTGACACGGCCAAGGAGCTTGGTCGTGTCCTTGGCCGTGTCACATGGGGCACGTCCAAGCTTCACCCAAAACTCCTTTGTTTTAGTTTTTGCAACTTTTCTTCACAGAGGCAAACACACCCATGGGACACAGCCAAGTCACTGGCCGTGTCCCACAAAACACACCAGACACAGCCGTGTCCATCCAAACTTGGCTGTGTCCCTTCACTTTTACACTTTAAAAACATGATTTTTTCACTGTTTGATCATTCCAATCCCTAGATCTATTTTGTTTTCTCTCTCTCTCTCTCTCGACTTCTCTCTCCCAAAACTCCATTGTTTGTGTTTCAAAGCTTCAAAACCTCCATTAAATCTCAATTTTCTTCACCAAAACTAAAATTAATTCATTAAATCTTCTTCTTCTCTCACAAAAGATCACTTTAATCAGTTTTCATTTCAAATTTTTCAGATCTTACAAGATGCCAAGAACTAAGATGGTTTCCCACCGCAAGAAGAAGAGACCTACAACTGAAGGTGCTTCTTCATCTTCATCGGTTTCATCTTTGAAGAATTTTGATTTCATACTTGCGAGTGACACTTTGTGGTAGAGTAATTTGAGCGCAACAAGATACCAATGTTATAGGTCAACTTATTAAATCCCTTCAAACTGACTTGATGCTAAAGGATTTGGGGAGATTAGAATATTTTCTTGGTATGGAAGCGACCTAGACGGCAGAAGGATTACTGTTAACTCAGCAAAAATATATTTGGGATCTGCTACATAAAGAAAACATGACATATTGCAGGGTATTTCAACACCGACTGATTCGAAAGAACAGACAACTGAGCAAGGTATCTTGTTTTTTGATCCCACTTTGTATCGAAGTATAGTTGGTGGATTGCAGTATTTAAGTCTTACATGACCTAAGGTCTGTTTTTCATTTCATAAAGTTTCTCAATTCCTTCATGCTCCAACTGAAGCCAATTGGAATTCTGTCAAGCGAATTTTAAGGTACTTGAAGGATACCATTGCTCACGGGTTACTGCTCACGAAATCCTCAAGCACAAAATTGCATGTATACACTGATGCCGACTAGGTAAGTAATATTGACGATAGAAAATCAACAATAGGCTTTGCAATCTTTATGGGCCGAAATCTTTTTTCATGGAACTCTAAGAAATAGCAAACAGTGGCTAGGTCTTCAACTGAAGCATAATATCGGGCAATAGGACTTGCAACCACATAATTAACCTGGATTCAAGCACTATTGCGTGACATTGGATATTTTTCCACACAAACTCCAAACTTGTGGTGTGATAATATCGGTGCAACATATTTATCTGTCAATCCAGTTTTTCTTGCAAGGACAGAACATTTGAAAGTCAATTTTCATTTTGTTCGTGACAAGGTACAAAAGAAAGAACTTCAAGTCAAATTTATTTTCTCCAAGGATCAACTAGCCGACATTTTGACAAAACCACTACCCAAAGCTCACCATCGAGCACTTATGTTCAGTTTGACAATTCGACCTTTGCTAAAGAAAGCTCGAATTGAGGTGGCCTAATAAGGATGTAGGTTATACGATTTTTAAATATTTGTAACAATCTGTACTTATCTCTTGTAACTACTCACTTAGATAAGCTTGTATATTTCTATTTAAAGATACTCAATAGCTGAATACAAACAAGTTAGAATTCACAAGGATATTAACCTCTTTAGAGACAAAGGAAGGCAAAAGTGGAAAAGGAGAGAGAATAGAAAAGAGTTGCTAGAGTACCGTATTTTGTAAAAAAGAATTATAAAAAAGATTAGAATTAAAAAGTCAAAAGTCAAAAATGAAAAAAGAAAAATAACTACAGTAAAATTGAAAATAAAATTTAAACTGTAATATGAGATGTAATTTCCTCATAAAAATACTTGTACCACAAGCCCAACAAGTGATGTAAGCCTAACAAACAAGTAACTATTAATTAATTAAAGCAACATTACGGATGTAGCAAACCATGCCATAGAGCAAACTTAGGCATATAAAACAAATTTTTAATAGGCAAAAGGAATAAGCTTTTGACAAACTAATAAAGCAGGCTACTTCTTTCCATTTAAGGAACCAATTACCATGGCATTCCAATCAATCCACTCATTAGCTTATATAAATGTCACCGTTTCTAAAATGGAAACAGATGTATTTTCAAAAGCAGAAACAGGTCAAAAGAAAGGAAATTAAAATTTTCATTTGTCATCCAAACAAAAAAAGATCAATGTACCATTCCATAATGAGATTACATTAAGTATTGTCCCAACGATGAAAATTATTCATAAATTACAAAATGGATTACTGACCATCAGAGGAAGAGCTAGCTGTTGGTGTCACCATTGCCAGAGTACAAACTAAGGAAGCATTAGTGCTTTCTTAGGAATCGCTAGAGCAAGCAAAGAGGTAGAAATTGAATGTGGAGACAGGTTTGGGTGTTCCCAAATTTTAAGAAAAAAAACAGTGAAGTTGATTTAATCAATCAAGTAACTTATTATGTGTTGTTTCATAATATATCAAAAACAAAAAGGAAAACTACCTTTCATCTGTCTATTTGAAAATAAAAAAGAAATGCAAGAAAACTAAAAAAAATATTGAAAAAAAAGTTAGAGAAATATCTAAGAAATGTTTGGGAGGTAAGAAAGGAAGTATGAGGAACTTACTCCGCCAAACAAGGCAATGAACTTGATATACAGAGAGATGAATAATAAATAGAGAGAGAGAGATAGAAAGAGAGAGAAATTTTGATTGAAAGAATTTCCAGTGCCACTAAAAGAAATTCTAAAGTGGAAGTAATATGAGTTTATTAATTAATTCAATATTATTGTTGTTGTTGTTGTTTGTGATGATGCCCAACAAGATATATACGCTATGCCTCAAGGGACTTATAATCCAGAGACAATTAGAATTCTATAGGAAATTTTTTCTCCACTCAAATTTTATAATTTATAAATAATATGAATCATATAACTACTATCTCCTTCAGGCTCTGATACCCATACTTCCCTATGGATCTAAGGGTTATAGTTTATGAGGATGCATATGAAGAATGAAAATCTTTATGAATTTTATATAATGAAAATGTAATGATAGAAAATGAATGGGATTACATAAAAATTTGAAAACTCGAAAAATACCTATTAAATTTGAGGTACAAAATTATGCTATGACGCAAAAAACTTTCTCTCGAAAACTCTCTCTAAAAATCTTTTCTAAGGCTTGAGATTTCTTGGAACTGAATGCCCTTTTTATAGATAGACTTGATGAGTAAGCTTGATGGATGTAGCAAATAGGATGAGGTGGAAATGAGGTGGAAGTTCCTATTTGCTTTAATTATGGAGTTGAATATGGCAAACAACAATAATTTCTTCTATTGTAGCCATGTGTAAACCCTTGATTTTAGTCCCAAATCAAATCTAGTTCCAATTAAGAGGCCAAAATCAAATCTAGCCATAATTAAAAAGCTCAAACTGAGTTTGATCTGATTTAAAAAGCCAAAATTAGAAAACCGGTCTAAGAAATTATGACGAATTGACCATATCTCATGGCCAATTCGCAATGAGCCTTAGGCCAATGCTAAAAATAATCTTAATTGTACTTAAACTTAGATTGATTCGAATAAACAGAGGCTTTTCTAATACAATTAGGACTTTTTAACTGAGATGAGGCCAAATTGTTGCCCTAGTTTTGTCTATAAAAAGCAATTAATAGGCAACAATTTAGGATGGAAATAGTAACCCAAAAACATATATAAAAGAAAAGAAACAGAGAGCAACCCTAAGCACACATAACACTAGAGAGGCAGAAAAGCAAAAAACCCTTGAGCAATATTGCTCGGTCAAAATCCTATTGATCTAGACCCATCAAAACCACCCAAGACTAAAGAAATTGTGTGGTTTTTCCAGTAAGCTTGGTTTAGTGATCTTTCATTGGCAAAACCAACAATATAGGTATGATCTTCATTAACTAAAATTATTTAATTCAATTGAGCATCATCTTTATGTAATCTTGTAGGGTTTACTATTTTTTGGTTTATTAATTTGATTTTATTTAAAACCCTAATTGCATGCTCAAACCCTATTGTAAATCAAAACTCTAATTGCATGGTCAAACCCTAATTTTGTAAATCTAAAACCATAATTGTATGATAAACCCTAATTTATCACCAAAACCCTAATTTGATGATCAAAACCCTAATTTATCATCAAAACCATAATTTATGATCTAAAATCCTAATTTGTTTTTCAAAACTCTAATTTTGTATTTGATCTTAACTTCCTTTCAATTAAGCCTTAATTTTTATAACATTTTGTATAATTTTATGATTATGATTGATTGTATGTGTGAATTGTTTATTTATTGAGTGTTGAATCTTTAATTATTTATTTTATGGATTGAGATTGTAAGAGACATATTTTTCACTCTTTTATAAGTGTCCTACCTTAGTTTATTCGTTTTGATTTAATTAAGGATTTTGGAAATTTTTGTAAGGATACATTTTCACTTTATGTGGGTGCCCATTTTTATATAAAAGATTACAAAACTATTTAAACATTATAAGAAAATTATTGAGCATTTAAAACTATCAAACTCGACTTGTACTTTTCCTTTTTTATGGTTTCTTATTTACAAGGCACTCACACAAGAATATTTTGTTGGAATTTTGATGAATTCAATGCATGCAACATCATGTTATTGGCATCGAGATGTCTGTGGAAATTGACGTGCGAGTGAAATGACTCTCAAAGACTGTGGTTATGGAGGTTATGAATGCTTACTTATAGAGGGCTCCTGCTCTGAAGTGATCAACCCCAGAAGGTTGCACGCCTTCTCATAACTAGGATGGTGGGATTATCGACCCAAAATAAAAATCCAGAGAACGAAAGCAAATGATCTAGGCACTTATTGGCTAGCCAAAATGTCACATCCATCATGATAAACATACTCCCTTGTTACCTTTTTATAGCCAAAAATTTATTTAGCTTGTTATTTTCGTTATTCCACCACTAAGAAAAACCTACCCCAAATGAAGAATGGTGACACTAGTCAACATCCAGAAAAGACAAAATCCCCAAGGATAGAGACAAGGAGAAAAAGAAGAAATGAAAGAAAAGTCAAAAGATAAATTCCCCAAGGACAAAGATAAGGAGGGAAAGAGGAAATGGAAGAAAAAGCAAAAGAAAAAATCCCCAAGATGATAGCAAGGAAGGATGAGATAAGAAAAAGACCTACAAAAATGAATTTTTGGAAAAGAGAGACATGAGATTAAAAATGGAAAAGAAAAGAAAAGACTTACTGAAGAAAAATCCAAGGGGTAAAAGAATAAGCAAAGCCTTGAAAGTACCATATAAAGAACCCTAAAAGTAATAAGATCAATATTACAATTTCTTCAAATCATTATGGCCCCATTATAAAGCCCAAAAATCTTATGATAATCCCATTACAAGCCTAAAAGACCTAGTAATCTTTTCAGAAAAAGGCTATGTCACTACAAGAATGTACCAGATTATCGAAAAAAAAATCCGTCGATAATCTTTATTTTTTTATTGGTAATTAGATTTACTGACAGAAAATTTTTATAGTTATTTTTTTTGCCGTTAATAAAAATACAGACGAAAATAAATACTTATCTGTAAATTACCGAGAAAAAATTCTATCGGTAATTTATGACAGAAAATTATGTTATATTATCGAGAGAAAATTATGTCGGTATTAAATATAGAAAATATAAAAAAATAAATTTTTTGTTTGTTTATTTTTATAATTAAAATTTTGAAATTAAATTTACCTAAATTTTTTTAAAAAAATGAAAAATACCCTAAAAAATCTAACACCCTAAAATATTTCTATTTACTAAAAAATTTTTAAAAATATAAAAAAAATTAAAATTTTCTAAAACATATTCTATTTAATTAAAAATTAAAAAAATTATTTTTAAAATTATTTTTATTCTAAAATTTATCAAAATAAATAAATTTTTGCTATTTTTTAAAAAATCATGAAACACCATAAATATTTTTATTTATTAAAAAATTTCTAAATATATAATAAAAAATTTTAAAATTTCTTAAAACATATTGTGTTTAAATAGATAAATTTTAAAAAAATTAAATTTTTTATAATTTTTATTTTGAAATTTATAAAAATAAATCAATTTTTTCTAAATTTTTTTAAAAATCTGAAAAATATTTAAAAAAAAATCTAACATTCTAAATAAATTTCAAAATACAAAAATATTTTCAAATATATTATGAAAATTTTAAAAATCTCTAAAATAATATTATAATTAATTAAAATAACCTTAAAAATCAAACAATACACAACCAAAATATAAATAATCAACTTAAACTACAACACTCATAAAATCAAAATAAAATATTAAATTCATTAAAATTAAAAAATAAATAAAAAAATTTAAAATATATTACAAAAATTATCAAAAATTAAAAAATAAAAATAAATACATTATTCTTCTTCTTCATCTTCTTTTTTTTTTCTTTTTCATCTTCTTCTTCTTCTTCTACAAGCAAAAAAAGGGACAGACAGAGACAGATAGAGGAAGAGAAAAAAAAAACTGGAAGAGAATCAGTAGAAATGTGAGAGAAAAAAAATATATTTTTATAGAAAATTACTGAGAGAATTAAGTGTCTGTCGGTATTACCTACAGAAAATATTTTTTATCGGTAATTTTATCTACAGAAAATATATATTCTCTCAATATTACAGATAAAAAAATATTTTTTCTCGATAAATTTATCAATAAAAAATATTTTATCTTGATAAATATCTCAAATAATGGCGATAAAATTCTCGCACAACTAATTAGGTTGCGACTATTTATTTACAAAAGAATAAATATTTTGTTGACAAATTTTACCTACAGAAAATATTTTCTATAGGTAATTTTAGCTACAGAAAATATATTCTCTCAGTATTACCAATAGAAAATAGTTTTTGTCGGTAAATTTACAGAAAACAATAATTTCTCTTGGTAAATATCTCAAATAATGGCGGTAAATTTTTCATTAAACTAATTAGGTTGTGACTATTTATTTAGCGAGAGAATAATTTTTTGTAGATAAATTTACCGACAGAAAAAATATTTTGTCAGTATTACCTACAGAAAATATTTTCTGTCGGTAATTTTACCTACAAAAAATATTTTCTATCGGTAATTTTACCTACAGAAAATATGTTCTCTCGGTATTAGTGATAGAAAATAATTTCTCTCTATAAATTTATAGACAAAAAATATATTCTGTCGGTATTACCTACAGAAAATATTTATGTCGGTAATTTTACCTACAGAAAATATATTTTATCGGTATTACCTTCAGAAAAATATTTTGTCAGTATTTTTACCTATAGAAAATATTTATATCGGTAATTTTACCTATAAAAAATATTTCAATAGGTAAAGTCTATAAATAATTATCGACGACATTATTGTCGATAAAATATCCGTCGATCAATTTTTTTATCATTATTCTGTCGGTGTATTTTTCAAATTATTTTTTTAATCATTTCTCTCGGTATTCTGTCGGTTTTACCAGTAAAAAATTTTCTGTCGGTAATTTGATACATTCTTGTAGTGAGTGTAACACCCTATACCATATATACGTACTATACATATAACTTGTATATACAAAATACGCATATAAAATATAAGGATGTCACGTTACAGTATTGTTTAAATGTTTATCTTAATGCCATATTAATAATATATTAAATGTAAGAACATTTTAAATTATCAAATCTTATTCTTAAGAAGTAACATTTCCAAAATCATTAAATTTTTCATTTAATTATATATGTACATTTATACATTGTCTTTCCAAAATTCACTTATAAATATATACATATGATCAAAATACAACATAACATATTGTACAAGCATGAACCACCTGTGTCACATCCCAAAGTTTAGGTAGTCGAGTATTAGGCAAGAATGACATAAATAAGTGGTCAAATAGAGGCTCGAGATAGTCAAAAACAAAATCGATGTGCAAAGAAGATTCGTGAAGTCGACGGGACCTAAAGGTAATTTTTCGAAAGGCCGAGGACCTAAGAGTAATTTTTTAAAAAGTTGTGTCGATTCTTAATAGTGACCCTAACGGATGCCATAAATGTGTTCTCGGGATTAATCAGGTCGTAAGGTGGCACACGATTTTTTTCGAAAATGCACGATTTGTAAGTTACGAGCGATTTTTCGACAAGGGCATTTTGGACATTTCCACCGGAGGGGCGATTTTGTAATTAAATATAACTTTGGGGGAAATTTTAAAAGAACAAAAAGCCACTTTCAAGTGGCCAAATCCTAGCCATTAAGCCCAAATGGGTTGGACAAATCATGGCCATTGAAAATAAACAAATTAATTAAATGGAAATTAAATTATAAACAACTAATTTTGGTCTTCCAAACACAAGTAAAGAATAAAAAAAAAAACACCACCATCACCACTTTTCTTCTTCCTTAGGTCGTGCTCCCCCCTCCCTTCCATTTTCAAGGAGAAAATTTTCAAGTCTAAGCCATTTTTCAAGTGAAATTCAATAGGAAATAAGGTAAGATACCATCCTAAGTCTTATTCTTTCATTAGAATTAGGTATTAGGCTATGTTTAGGAAGATTTGATATTATGTTCATGTTGAAAAAGTATTAGTAAGTTGATGATTATGGTGAAAAATGATAAACTACTTAAAGGAAATGATGAAAATGGTGATTATTAGTAAGAATAAGTAAAGGATTGTTAGAAAATCATAAGGTAGCATCATGTTCATATCTAGGGTTTGTTCTTACATATGTGACATGTTAAATTCATAGGAAATCAAGGAGATTAGAGAGGAAAGGAAGTGAAATAGACAAGAAGAGCAAGGAAAAGCAAGGTTTGGTACTTTAACTAATTATTTGTTTATTTTCTTGAAATTTTTCTGTTTTAGAATTAGTGAAATTCTGTGACTTATATGATTTTTAATTAAATATAGAAAAATGTTCTTGAAGTGAAATTTTGATATGTTGTGCCTCAATGCGTCTAGAATGACTGAAAAATATTTTGAGTTGAATTCGGAATGGTTATGATTATGAAAAAATTATTTCTGTTAGACCTTATCTAGGAGGTACTTTGACTAAGACAGCCATGTTTCCGGATTTTTAATAAACTTTAAAAAAATAATCTTCAATTGAATTTTGGATATGTTATTTTTTAGTGAGTCTATTATTTGAGAAAAATAATTTGGAACCACATTGATTGAATTTAATTTACGGAATTTACAAAATTCAGAACTGCTGCCAAGATGCAGGGCAACTGGAGCAGTCTAGTTGGGTGAACTACTTGACTAAGATTTTGTGTCCAGTTTGATCTGAAATTTTAAAGGAATGATTTTAAGATGTAAAAATAAATTCTATAAAAATTTTAGAGTTTTTAGTCAAGTATATTATTTTATACAATTTTTCAAAATAAAGATCAAGTTGAGTCCAAAACCAGAATTTACTATTCATATGGTCATTTTGCTAATATTTATTTGGTCATTTTTCAAAAGTAATCCAATTGATTCCTTATGCATATAAATGAGCATAATATGTTATTAAAATGACAAAATATGATATTTCACGTTGAAATAATATAAGAAACATAAGTCGATAATTGTATAATGCATATTCGATTAAGAAATGACATGAAAAATTTGGATCCACTGGGTATCTGGGATAGTACTGAGTAGGGTAAGGGTATGATATATCATACTATATGCAGTACTGCTTTAATATAGGACTTTGGTCTGAGTTATATAGGGTGATGACTCGAGCTATATAGGACTTCGGTCCGAGTTATATAGGGCAATCGCCCGAGTTATATAGGACTCCGGTCCGAGGGCTTCGGCCATAGATTCCACAGGGCTTGGTCCGTAATTTTTTTAGGGCCACAGCCACATAATATATATACAGTTGTTTCAGTTAGTTCCTTACCATACGTTAGTCTACCAAATTACCTTGTGGAGCGAACTGATAAAATAATAACTGAATATATGACATGTATAGATTGTTTTTACTGTGATATTATTTTTCAATACGACTCATTGCTTTTAAAAAGTGCATTATGCTTTTATTATTTATTTTTCATAATTAGTTAAAGTACCCACTAAGCAATGCTTAGCGAGTTTAGTTTCTTCTAAACTCGTAGGCTATTAGCAAGGAGCCAGTAGCAAGCAGAGGAGTCCTGCGATCTGTCGGTCATCAACAAACTTAGGTGGTGCTCTTTATTTTTTATTTTGGTATTAGAAACTGGCATGTACTTATTTGAATAATACAAAGAGATAACTTGATGTAGCATGTAAATCTAGTAATTGATAACATGCAAATTCAACATGTTCTTGTTCCTAATTTTATGCTGAAATTGTCATTATTTGTGCTTAAAATAGAGTTTTAATTTGGTTTATTATTTTTATGCTAGGAAATGTTGGATTTGGTGAAAAGGAAGCAAATAGGAGCATAATGGAAGAGTTTTGAAGCGAGGATACAATTGCTGGAATTTCAGAGTGGAAAATCAAGACTGCCAGGCTTTACTCTTGGGCAAGACTAAGTGCAAAGGAGCTGTTGACGGGCAGCATTTAATTGTACAGCTGACCCACACGTTTTAATCACATTTTATACTTATTTTGGAGCGGGGGAAGATGTAAAAACACTGTGTTTTGGGTCTTTATGTGATATATTTAGTTGGGCCCCACTTTTAGTAATATATAAGTTAAAAATTAGGTTTTGAGAAGACACTTTTTGGCCACCCTGGGGATTATTACGAATTTCAGTTTCTTTTTACAGATATTACGATGTTTTCTTCAGTATCCATGCGTGGCTAATCATCTTTTTCAGTCAAGGTTTAATCCAAGGTAGGAGCTTGATTATGATTGTGAGATTGAACAGTTTTTAATCGAATTCCTTGATTTCTCTTTGCATTTATAATCTTTCTGTGATTTATTGGAAAAATCCATCCCTTAGTTTGATTCTATTGAATGATTTAACAGGGCCCGTTAATTGTTTGATAGCAATCTTCATAACCATTCTACTTAATTGGATACGTAATTGTTTAATTAGGTCGATAAAAGTGGTAATTGATACAAATCTAATTGGGTAAAACTTTTTAGATTGTATTAAGAAAGATTATAATCTGATTTAAATGGAAGCTCGTAGTTTCTGTTAGTTAGCTCAAGGTCCTACTTGTTTTTAAGGCTGTTAACGGTTAAACCCTTCGTCGTACTTAGGGTTGCTAGTTAATTAGGGGTTATTATTAGATCGAATCTTAATAACTTAATAATACGGTAGGATTGGTTAGGTTGACGTTCTTCCTAACTATAACTTGTATGTAATTTGGAATTGAGGATTATAATTTGAATCAATGATCAATCATAATAAGCTTCGAACCGCGGTATACCTTGGCTGAATTCATCTCTTTGATTTCAGGTTTCAATATTAATTTCTTGCTTTACTTTGATTTTATTCAGTTTCAAATCCCCAATTAATTTTTAGTTATTTGCAATTTTATAATTCAGTTCTGGTTTATTCTTGACAAGCTAGTCTCTAGGGATTCGACCCTTCTCACCATATTTACAAGTTTTATTTGTAGGAGAGCAGGATATTATTTTTGGTGGATTCGGCAACCATCAAATTTTGGCGCCGCTGCCGGGGACTAGTTAACTTTATTGTTTGTTGTCTTTTTGGATGACCAGGTCTGAAAATTTGCCTATAGAATTTGATCCAGAGATAGAAAAGACAGCTCGTGCATTAAAGAAGAAAACTAAGGAACGAAGGTGGGCAGAAGCAACTTCCACATCTGGTTTGGAAGGAGCAGCTGCTGATTTGGTTGATAATCCCACAGAAATTGAAGAAGGAAGTCTAGTGCAAGAAGATTCCTCAACAGATTCTGATAGAGAAGAAGTGATGGCTGATAACCGCACAGTTAGAGAGCTACAGGCTGCCCCTGTAGAGCAGCAGCCTATGTGCATCACTTATCTAAATTTGGAGGTGCCTTTTGAGCTGAAATCGGGTTTGATTCATCAGCTACCTACCTTCCATGGAATGAAGACCGAGAACCCACACAACTTTTTGAAAGAATTCCATGGAGTTTGCTCTAGTATGAAGCCTCAAGGGGTGACGGAAGAGCAAATTAAGTTGAGAGCATTTCCGTTTTCACTTAAAGACGCTGCTAAAGAATGGTTGCTTAACCTACCACCGGGTTCTATAACAACATGGCCCGAAATGGCTCGTGTATTTTTGGAGAAGTATTTCCCCGCTTCTAGGGCTGCCATTATTCGAAGGGAAATATGTGGTATTAAGCAACGAGTTGGAGAGAGCCTTTATGATTACTGGGAGAGATTCAAGAGGTTATGTGCAGCTTGCCCACAACACGGGATGTCAGATCAGTCTTTGATCCAGTACTTTTATGAAGGAATGATAGATATGGAGAGGAAAATGGTTGATGCTGCAAGTGGGGGAGCAATCGTGAATAAAACTCCAGCCCAAGCTAGAGAGATCATAACTACTATGGCAGCAAATTCACAGCAATTCGGGCAAACTGAAGAGCCTTCAAGAAAAGTCTACCAGGTAAGTAATTCTTCTGTAGATGATAGACTTAATGAACTAACATCTATGTTTAAAACCTTTACTGCAGGATTCAATGCTCGTGCAAGTGTGTGTGGATTGTGCAATTCGCCTGACCACCCGACAAACTTGTGTTATCAAATACAAGATGATCAGGAACAAGTCAATGCAATGGGTGGATTTTTCGGGCAGCCCCGAAGGCCTTTTCCTAATTCATCTAATGAAGGATGGAGAAATCAGCAGAATTATGGCTATGGGAATAGGCAGAATTTTCAGCAAGCTAGACCGACTCCTCAACAAGCTTCCAACTCTAGTATGTCTTTGGAAGACATTGTTAAATCTCTTGCCACTAGTACGGCCACATTTCAGCAAGAAACTAGGAGGGAATTGAGCGGGATTACCACCAACATGAATGCCTTACAACAAGAAACAAAGAGGAGCTTGCAAAACTTGGAGACCCAAGTCAGCCAGCTTGCCTCTTCAGTAAGCAGGTTGGAGAATCAAGGAAAGTTACCCTCTCAAACAGTTGTAAATCCAAAAGAAAATCTAAGTGCAATCACTTTGAGAAGCGGTAAAGAGCTAAATACACCAGCCCTAAAGAAAGGCAGCAGTGGGTCCAAGAAAGAGGCTGAAAAAGAGGTGGAAATTGAGCAAAATGAGGCCTCCAAGCAATCTGAAGTTGAACAGCCCCGAACTTATACTATCCAGCCTCCTTTCCCTGAGAGATTGGCTAAGACAAGAAGAGAAAGTGAGGACAAGGATATTTTGGAGACTTTCCGCAAGGTGGAGGTGAATATTCCATTGCTTGATGCCATAAAGCAAATACCCCGGTATGCAAAGTTTCTCAAAGAACTTTGTACCAACAAGAGGAAGCTAGATAGTGTAGAGAAGGTGGAGATGGGTGAAGTTTGTTCTGCCATGATTCAAAGAAAGGAGCTTCCCAAAAAATGCAAGGATCGAGGTATGTTTGCTATTCCTTGTAAGATAGGCAATGTAGGAATTAAGAGAGCTATGTGTGACTTAGGAGCTTCTATAAATGTCATGCCTTTATCTATTTACTCATCTTTCAAGGGTAGCCCCTTGAAAGAAACACGCATTGTTATTCAATTGGCGGACAGGTCTATTGTCTACCCCGTGGGTTTGCTAGAGGATGTCTTGGTCCAGGTAGGTGATTTAATTTTTCCAGCTGATTTTTATGTGCTTAATATGGAGGACGATAAATCCTCGAATACAGCTGATTTGTTGCTTGGGAGACCTTTCCTTCGCACTGCAAGAACAAAAATAGATGCTTATGAAGGAACATTATCTATGGAGTTTGATGGTGAGACAGTCCAATTTAATGTTTATGAGGCTATGAAGTACCCATGTGATGTGTCTAATATAAGCTGTATTGATGTAATTGATCCCTTAGCACAAGAAGTTTTTGAATTAGATGCTATTGATGAGCTTGATTTGGTGCTTTGCAGGGATATTAATATGGACAGCATTAAAAAGCTTGAGGAAGTTTTCTTACTTGATGAAAAAGTGCAGGAAATTGTAGGAGAATTGGAGGCAAATCAGCCCCTGAAGAACGGCCACAGCCGTGCCATGTTGCCTTCTCACCATGAGAAAATCTTACCATCTGTTTTGCAGCCCCCAAAGTTAGAATTAAAGCCGCTGCCCGGCCATTTAAAGTACGTGTTTTTGGGAGATGGAGATACATTACCTGTAATTATCTCCAACAAACTCAGCAAGATGGAAGAGGAAGGCTTGATTCGAGTTCTTAAAGAGTTTAAAGAGGCAATAGGGTGGACAATAGCTGATATTAAAGGATTGAGTCCATCGACTTGCATGCATAGGATTCTTTTGGAAGAAGGCAGCAAGCCCAAAAGAGAGGCTCAAAGACGTTTGAATCCACCTATGATGGAGGTGGTGAAGAAAGAGATACTGAAGTTGTTAGATGCCGGCATGATCTATCCAATTTCGGATAGTAAGTGGGTGAGCCCGGTGCAAGTAGTGCCAAAGAAGACCGGAATTACTGTGGTGGAGAATGCGGAAGGAGAGTTAGTGCCTACAAGAGTCCAAAATGGGTGGAGAGTGTGTATAGATTATAGGAAGTTGAATGCAGCCACGAGAAAAGACCACTTCCCACTTCCTTTTATTGACCAAATGTTGGAAAGATTGGCTGGCCGTAGTCATTATTGTTGTCTTGATGGTTTTTCAGGTTTCTTTCAAATACCGGTGGCACCCGAGGACCAAGAAAAGACGACTTTCACTTGCCCTTTTGGAACATTCGCCTATCGACGGATGCCGTTCGGCCTTTGCAACGCACCAGCCACGTTCCAAAGGTGTATGGTAAGTATATTCTCAGACTTTGTAGAGGAAATAATAGAGGTATTTATGGATGACTTTACCGTTTACGGTAATAGCTTTGATGAATGCCTATCTAATCTTGAGAAAGTTTTAAAGAGGTGTATAGAGTCAAACCTGGTGCTAAATTATGAAAAATGCCATTTTATGGTGGATCAAGGTTTGATTCTAGGACACATTGTTTCATCTAAGGGCATTGAGGTTGATAAAGCTAAAATTGATGTGATTAAATCCTTACCTTACCCCACAAGTGTGCGGGAGATTCGTTCTTTTCTTGGCCATGCAGGTTTTTACAGGCGCTTTATTAAGGATTTTTCAAAGATAGCTCAACCACTTTGCAAGCTTTTGCAAAAGGATGTACCATTCGAGTTCACAGAGGAGTGTAGAGAAGCATTTGATATGCTGAAAGAGAAGCTGATCTCTGCACCAATAGTCCAGCCACCGAATTGGAATTATCCTTTTGAGATCATGTGTGATGCGAGTAACTATGCGGTGGGAGCTGTTCTCGGGCAGTGGATTGAGAAGAACCCCCATGTTATATACTATGCATCAAGGACCTTGGACAATGCCCAATGCAATTACTCTACCACGGAGAAAGAGCTTTTAGCCATTGTATTTGCATTGGAGAAGTTCAGGTCATATTTATTGGGAACTAAGGTGATAGTGTTTTCTGACCATGCAGCCTTGAGATATTTAATTAAGAAGAAGGAGTCAAAGCCAAGGCTGATTCGTTGGATCCTTTTGCTTCAAGAGTTCAATATGGAGATTAGAGATAAAAAGGGGTCCGAGAATCTTGTAGCTGATCACCTTAGTCGGTTGGTTTTGAATGAAAAGCCAACGCAATTAGATGATGATTTCCCAGATGAGAGGCTTTTTAGTTTCCAAAAAGTCGTTCCATGGTATGCTGATATAGTCAACTATCTAGTTGCTGGGACTTTATCGGGAGATTTGAAAAGAGCTGAGAAGGAGAAGATCAAGAGGGATGCTAAGTATTATGTTTGGGATGACCCTTATTTGTGGAAGTTTTGCTCTGACCAGGTTATAAGAAGATGTGTTATGGATGTGGAAGTACAGTCCATTTTAAGATTCTGCCATTCATCAGCATGTGGGGGTCACTTTGGTCCTCAAAGAACAATTCGCAAGATCTTGGAGAGTGGACTATACTGGCCCACCATGTTTAGAGATTCATATGTTCATTGCAAATCTTGTGAGAATTGTCAAAAGACTGGTAATTTGAGTCGCCGAGATCAAATGCCCCTAACCTCTATTTTAGTGTGTGAAATATTCGATGTATGGGGTATAGACTTCATGGGACCATTCCCATCGTCATCTGGAAATAACTACATTTTATTGGCAGTTGACTATGTTTCCAAATGGGTTGAAGCTAAGGCAACCCGAACTGATGATGCTAAGACGGTGGTGAATTTTGTGAAGACTCATATTTTTACTAGATTTGGGATTCCAAGAGCGATTATAAGTGATCGAGGAACTCATTTTTGCAACAAGGTTATGGAGAATTTTTTCAGAAAATATGGTGTTACACATCGTATCTCCACAGCCTATCATCCGCAGACGAGTGGACAAGCTAAAATTTCAAATAGAGAAGTGAAGTCCATCCTCGAAAAGACAGTGAACCCCAATAGGAAAGATTGGAGTAGTAAGCTGGAAGATGCTTTATGGGCTTATAGGACAGCTTACAAGACCCCCATTGGCATGTCTCCATATCGGTTGGTCTACGGCAAACCATGTCATTTGCCGGTAGAAGTGGAGCACCAAGCTTTTTGGGCTATTAAACGCTGTAATATGGAGCTGGAGACAGCGGGAGAGCAAAGGAAATTGCAGTTACAGGAGCTTGAAGAAATTCGCAATGAGGCCTATGAAAGTTCCAAAATTTACAAAGAGAAGACTAAGGCTTTCCATGATCGCATGATATCTAGGAAAAATTTTGTAATTGGACAAAAAGTTCTACTTTTTCATTCTAAATTGAAGTTATTTCCTGGTAAATTAAGGTCTAGATGGATTGGACCATTTGTTGTTATTAATGTGTTTGCTCATGGTGCAGTGGAGATTCAAAGCCTTGAAACTAATAAAATTTTCAAAGTTAATGGGCATCGTTTGAAACCGTTTTATGAAGGTTTGGAGGTTCCTCAAACAGAGAGTTTGACACTTGAGGAACCAAGGAAGTCCAACTGAGAGCTTAGGAACGTCTAGCCAGAGACGTTAAACCATGGGCGCTACTGGGAGGCAACCCAGCACATGCTTGCTAAGTTTGAATTTTTGTTATATTTGTTTATGTTATTTTATTTTATGAAAAAAATATATATATATATATATAAATAATAAATAAATAAATAATCTTGATGAACAGTGTCATCTTCTTGCTTATACAGTTCTGGAAGTCTGAGCATTTGAGTAAGGATAGAGGTTAAAAGCTTAGTCTTTAATAATTTATTTCTATTTGCAGCAGTAACACTTTTGTTTTTAAAGTATTCACCGTGTGGTGTGCCTTTAAACTTTTGCTTTATTTTGTTAATTTATTTTACTTTTTAAAAAAAAAATTGCCATGAACAGTGTCGTCTTCTTCCTGGTACCATTCTGGGTATTTTAAGTGCAAAGAAGGTTTAAATATGGTCTCTATTGGTTTGACAGTTACTATATTTATGTTTACTTATATATTTTTTTTTGGTCAGAGAAGTTGTTTCAAATATATTTACCTAGTGTTTTTAGGCGGGTCTACTGTGTTGTTATTTTATTATTATTTTTTTACCATGACGTTTCTTTTGCTCTAATATAATTTTAATGTTTTTTTTTCTTCATAGATAGAGTAAAAGAAAATTGTTTTTTTTTCCTCTTCTCTCTCAATTCACGAAGAGAAATCGCCACAACCAGCCACCATCATCTCTTCCCCACAAAACAGCCCCTCGATTTTGATCTCCACCAGAAATCCCAACCCAGCATCTCTCTCTTTCCCTCTCAATTTCGAAATCCACCAGAAAATGCACCCAGCAATCGCAACAAACCCAGAAAATCGCACCAGAAAAACGCACCCAGAAATTGCAACCAGATTCGCAAACCACTAGAAAACGCACCCAAAATCGAAGCAACCCAGAAATCCAGCAGGTTCGCAAACCACCAGAAAACGCAGACCAGAGAACCTCAAACCAGAAATCTCAAACCCAGAAATCGTAACCCATTCCCTCTTCTTCTTAGGCCTCCCTTCCACCATCTCATATCCATTTCTCTTTTTAATTTAAGGTTTGAATTAAATTCATAGAGGTTACTTTCTAATTCCTTGAACCAGGTTAGTCTTCAATTCCTTTAATCTCCTCTTCTAATTTTGTTGTTAGCATTATGCTTGTACTGTTAGTTGTGCTTGATTTCAGTTTGGGCTTCAATTAATCGTGTAGGGGGAGGTTCTACACTCTACTTTACTCCTTGGAAATAAATTTAATTTAGGAAATCAGTTATTTGTCTCTGCATAAATTTTGTGCTCCATATTGTCACGATACTGATTCTGTTTTTGCATATTGGGTGTTGTTTTGAGTTTTAATTTGAGAATGATGGCTACACATACGGAAATTCTGCTTTGCCACTGTTGGTTTCTAATTGCATTGCTGTAATTGCACTAATACTATTTTCAGAATAATCCTCTCTTTGAATTTTTACCCCATGAACCTGATATTTGTAATGAACTTACGCATTGAATGATTTGGGTGTTTTAAATTTGGAAGTTGATTGGGTGTTTTGTGTGTTTTTGGTATACTTTAAGAGGTGTTAGTGGGTATGATTTGAATTTTCAAAGGATGTTGAATGCTGATGTTTATGTGAGGTGTGTTTTTCATCTATGTGATTCTGGAATTGAATTGTGTCAATAAAATAAAAAAAAATTTGGAAAACTGAATTGAGAAATTGCCTTTATAAATTTCTGGAATTAGTTTTTGACTTGACAAATTGGGTGCTTTAGTTACAACTGCAAGTTCAGATTTTGATTGGTCATAATTGCTTGGAATGGGAATTGCTGGTTGCTTTAATCTTTAAGAATTGAGTGTCAATAAAAATAATTTGGCTAAGTTTTAAAAAAACAATAATAATAAATAAATAAAATATAAATAACTTGTTTGGTAAATTGCTTGTTTGTGTGCTCATTTCGATTTGCGTTTAACGCTTGTTTTTCTTGCAGGCATTCTGAAAAATGGCTCGAACCAAATTTAAAAAGCGCAAGCAGCCCATTGCTTCTGCGTCGGCTCCACTGACACAGCCTGAACCACGACCCATTCTTTTACTCCCACAACCTGAACCTATTGCACCCTCCTCACCAGGATCTCCACCCATAGGACGTCTACCATACCAGATCATTGAGGAAATGATCGACATTCTGCAACACCACAATATTTCATTAGCTCGTCGACTGCAACGAGACAGCCCATCCCACGCTATACAAGAACCGGAGGAAGTTTCAACCTCCTGCCATGTAGCAGCTCCAATGAACTCCAACGAAACACACCAACCTGCAACTCCACAAAACAGCCTTCCAGAAGGGATTTTCGATGAAGACAATGAAGAAGAACCAGCTCTCGTGCATTCCGATCCTGAGCAGCCACCTCACAGCCCTCAAAATAGCCTACCAGAGAGGATTTTTGAAGACATTCCTGAGGAGGAACAAGAGGTGGCAGAACCAGCCCCTAAAAAGAGAAGAAGGGCTAGAATTTCCAACGGTAAAAGTACCTATCCGCCTGCTACAGAGGCACTTCACGGCCATCTGCACTTCAGAAAATGTGAACACAGGAAAAGGTATGACTTTTACCAAAGTCGCTTCATAATGCCTGCTAAATCTATACATGTTGCAACTTTAGAAAAACTGAATTTATATGCTGAATTTGAGGAATTGGTTGCAAATATAGGTTGGCAAGCATATTTTGCATTAGACTTACCTTCTTTCACTGAACTAACTAGGGAGTTTTATGCTACATTCAAGTTTGATTATAAAAAGAAAAATTTCAGCATATCTACTCCGGGCACCATTCATTTTAGGTTGATGGGACGCATGCATCATTACTCTATTAATGATTTGAATTTAGCTTTGGGCCTTGTTACACATGATAGCATATTGAGCAATGACTACATAAATGCATATTGTGATTATCATGTAGATGAATTTGACCAAATCAATGCATTTAGAGCACTCACTGCACTTGAACATGAGGTTTTTAACCCTGGGCATTCTAAAGCCTATCTTCTTCAGAGTGGTGCTCTTAGGTACATTCATAGGTTCATTGCTTATTCCATTTTTGGTTGTAACAATGACTCCACAGTGCTTTCAAAGTCTGAATTGTTCATTTTATGGTGTATGGTAGAGAAAAAGAGGGTAAATCTAGGATTTTGGTTGGCCACCCAGTTTAAAAAGAACATAAGCGGTAAGAGGCAGATGTCATTAGGATTTGTTGTCACAAAAATAGCATTGCATGAGAACCTCATTGCATTAGATAATGACTTGCACCTTGCATGTGGTATGGAGCCTCTAGACTTGGCTTGTTTAGATTGTATGCACTTATTACGCCACGAGGAAGGTGGTGTTGTCTCTTTGATGCCTGCAGGTCAGTTAGCTGGGCCAACAACAAGGAATCCCCGTGTTGCTACTGCTGCCAATGCTGCCCCAACCTCTTCTACACCTGTTACAGCTGCCACGCATGACCAAACAGCTAGAATACAGCTACTAGAGCAGCAACTAACAGCAATGCAAGCTATTTTACAGCATAACACTGAACTATTGCAGCGCAACAATGAGTTGATACAGACTTTGTTGGAACGGTTAGGAGATAGCCGTCCCAATCATGCTTCCCACTGAGGTTTGGTAGTCACTAGTCCAAACAGGGCAGTTTCTTTAACTCTTCTCTTATTTTCCATTTTATGCCTTGTGTCCACATTGAGGACAATGTGAGGAGTAAGTGTGGGGAGGTGGATATATATATGTTGTTGCTGTGATTTGTGAAATTGGACATCATTTTTGCTATGTTTTTGCTGCAATTTTTGGGACTGATTTATGTGGTTGAGCAGGTGTAATTTTGATGTGATTTTGCTGAATTTGTGAGTTTTATATGTTATGTAGCTGCTACCATTGTGTTCTTTACTTGGTGATTTGCTCCTTTTTGGTCAACTTTTAAATATTTAGTTATGGCATATATGCTGGAATCGTGAGTTTTAGTTGCTGCCATGTGTCCATTTTCAATTAAAATTGACCATTATGACAGTTTTTGATAGAGAATGCTTCTGAGTTTTAGTTTGGCACTTATCCCATGAAATTTTGAGTAAAATTTTTGAGCTTGTTGATGCTATTTGCTGATTTTGGGATTCACTCAATGGGTTTGTTGTGTCTTTAAACATGATTTTGACCTCTTAGGAAGTCTAGAGAGGAGGACTTTGCTATTGTTACTTAGTTTGACCGTTGTGAGAACCTTAGACGATAAGGCTTAGCGAGCGGAAACCATAACTTGAAATTGACCGTCATTGCACTCATGAGTCTTAATTTAAATTGTTTACACTTTGAATTCTCAAAATGGTTTTCAAAACTTAGTTTCTTTGGATAGGTGTTTTTGAGAGAAATTTCCGAAGCTAAAAATTTAGAATAGCTTCCGAACACTAGAACTTTCTTCTACGTTTCCTTGAGGCGAAATCCTAGGCGAGTCTCGACTTTGAAAATGATTTGGACATTCTCTTGGCCGATTCATCATTCCTTTTATGTTTTTCCCACCTTTGCGTTACCGTTCTTTTCACCCCTTCTAGCCTACGAAGTATGCTAAACGCGTACTCTAAATTCTTTTCATAACCCATGATGTAACCATATAACCGAAAAAGCCTTCGCCTACCACCCTTTTTGCGAGAAAATAGTCTTTTCAATTATTTGTTGAGCACATGCATATGTTAATAATTTGGGATTGACACAATTGCATTTTGTTTAGTTTTTAGAATTAGAGATCTTGTTACCCATGCTTATTAGATGTAAATTTTTCTTGGGTTCAATTATTGTTGTAAATAGATTTTAGGGTGTTCTTTATGAAAAAAAAAAGAAAAAAATTTCAGAAAAAAAATAGAAAAAAAACAGCAAAACAGAAAAAAAAAATGAAAAAAAAGAAAGAGAAAAGTTGAGTTTGTTTATAGAATTTTGTAAGTCTTGTTGTTGTAGTTGTATTCGTACATAATTTTTATTTTGAGTCACATTTATAGTCATTTGAGCATTAATTAAGGGTAAATACATTGTGCATTGCTCGTTTGAGATTTAATATTGGAGACTTATTTTCTTGTTATTCTTTATCCTTATATTATCCATATCTTTTGTAACCTTCACCCTAGCCTAACCCGAGTAAAAGACCTATTGATCCTTTGTTGAGATTTGTCCTACATTAGTGGATAGGGAATTTGGATGAGAGCTTATGGTTGTTCATTATTTGGTTTTCTTGAAGCTATGAAAATGTGTTTTATATGCTTTGCTAATTGCTCAATAAAATGCCTATCGATTCAAACTTCGTATGTGTGCGTGTGTGTTTTAAGAATTCTTAGTGTAACCTTTTTCGATTGAGTTCATGATAATGGAATGATATTGACGGTTTGGTATCCAATTGCGATGTTAAGTTGTTTGCGGTTTTTGCATATGTTGGATTGAGTTTCATAGTGAAGTTGTGGTCTCCTATATGGATTGATTTTGAGCTTTGAATCATGCTTGAGGACAAGCATGGGATAAGTGTGGGGAAATTTGATAACATGCAAATTCAACATGTTCTTGTTCCTAATTTTATGCTGAAATTGTCATTATTTGTGCTTAAAATAGAGTTTTAATTTGGTTTATTATTTTTATGCTAGGAAATGTTGGATTTGGTGAAAAGGAAGCAAATAGGAGCATAATGGAAGAGTTTTGAAGCGAGGATACAATTGCTGGAATTTCATAGTGGAAAATCAAGACTGCCAGGCTTTACTCTTGGGCAAGACTAAGTGCAAAGGAGCTGTTGACGGGCAGCATTTAATTGTACAGCTGACCCACACGTTTTATACTTATTTTGGAGCGGGGGAAGATGTAAAAACACTGTGTTTTGGGTCTTTATGTGATATATTTAGTTGGGCCCCACTTTTAGCAATATATAAGTTAAAAATTAGGTTTTGAGAAGACACTTTTTGGCCACCCTGGGGATTATTACGAATTTCAGTTTCTTTTTACAGATATTACGATGTTTTCTTCAGTATCCATGCGTGGCTAATCATCTTTTTCAGTCAAGGTTTAATCCAAGGTAGGAGCTTGATTATGATTGTGAGATTGAACAGTTTTTAATCGAATTCCTTGATTTCTCTTTGCATTTATAATCTTTCTGTGATTTATTGGGAAAATCCATCCCTTAGTTTGATTCTATTGAATGATTTAACAGGGCCCGTTAATTGTTTGATAGCAATCTTCATAACCATTCTACTTAATTGGATACGTAATTGTTTAATTAGGTCGATAAAAGTGGTAATTGATACAAATCTAATTGGGTAAAACTTTTTAGATTGTATTAAGAAAGATTATAATCTGATTTAAATGGAAGCTCGTAGTTTTTGTTAGTTAGCTCAAGGTCCTACTTGTTTTTAAGGCTGTTAACGGTTAAACCCTTCGTCGTACTTAGGGTTGCTAGTTAATTAGGGGTTATTATTAGATCGAATCTTAATAACTTAATAATACGGTAGGATTGGTTAGGTTGATGTTCTTCCTAACTATAACTTGTATGTAATTTGGAATTGAGGATTATAATTTGAATCAATGATCAATCATAATAAGCTTCGAACCGCGGTATACATTGGCTGAATTCATCTCTTTGATTTCAGGTTTCAATATTAATTTCTTGCTTTACTTTGATTTTATTCAGTTTCAAATCCCCAATTAATTTTTAGTTATTTGCAATTTTATAATTCAGTTCTGGTTTATTCTTGACAAGCTAGTCTCTAGGGATTCGACCCTTCTCACCATATTTACAAGTTTTATTTGTAGGAGAGCAGGATATTATTTTTGGTGGATTCGGCAACCATCAGTAATGTATAATAACTGTATGGTTTTAAATTGAGTTGGGTTGTGAATATAGAAGTGTGAATTCTTCTTGTAGGATTGTAGTTGAGGTTATAAGGGTGGATTATTGGGAGTGTGCTTGAGTTGAATTGTGAAACAAAATATTTTTCAAAAATAAGAAAAATCAGTTTTGTCGACACTTGGGACCTAGAATTTTAAGGGAGACTCTGTAAAAATTTTTGGAAAATTTTTATAAGGAACATTAAGTAAGTTGACATAACCAGAGCTCGTATCCCGATGTAGCATTCCTCCTCGGCTTATTCATAGGTCGGGAAGGGGTGTTACAACCTGCTAGTTGGTCTCGTAATACCCTTAGTTCTCTTGTAGCACCAGTTTCCAATTCTCAGATCAACAAGCTAATCACCTGCGTGATTCACACAACCATACTAAGCTCGAAAGCTTAGTGGTACTTATAAACAATATATACATACATTACAGAAAATTACAATCACAACACTAACATCATTTATCATCATATTCTTTCATCATTTACCAATTTACGTGCAATGCCAATGCACAATACTTATGCACATAATGTCACTATGTGACCTACTATTTCATTTTAGATATATTTTTCAATCATCTTACAATTCATATGAAGCAAACACAAGCATGGACCCAAATAATCTAATATATTATTTAAATTTCAGAGTTACTATTTTGGTCCATATTGACACCCAGTGTCTAGCCCGAAGGCAGTTCATAGTGTTACCCAGCATCTAGTCTGAAGACAGGTGTGAAGTCTAACATCTAGCTCGAAGGCAAATCAAATAATTATTCAAAAACTATCCCCAAAAGCAAATAATGAGTATAACCTCATAGGCATATTGTCAAACATAGAAATCTGAAATTTGAATAACATACTAGGTACATAATTATTTCATATTTTCCATTATCTATTTCTTTTACATTTTCTCATATTCAACTAGGCACATTGCCTCTTTTTTCATTATCATTTAGGCACATTGCCTCATTTCTTATTATCATTTAGGCACATTGTCTCATTTCTTATTTTTCTCATTCATTTTAATATCATATCATATCATTTCATTATTTCAATGTCATATCATTTTATTTCATCATTTCTCAGTATATTATCACAATGTATAACATTTTACATTAAAGCACATTACCCAAATATTTTAGGTATCTTTGCATAATTCACATACTTATACAATCTAGCAATTGCCAATGACTTTTCACAATGTCTTTAATACTTACACAACAAATCACATTACCCAAACACTTTGGGTCATTTCGCATATTGCACATATTTTACTTTTTACTCAATTTAGTCATTATCAATAGCTTTTCACAATGCATTTAATGCATACATGACAAATCACATATAATAGTACATTATTCAATGTAGCAAATAGTTTAACATATTTTTTTATCCAAAATACATTAAGCCCAATGTCATGCAACATAACCCAAACTCAAGCCAACTCCTTAAATCTTTACTTCCTCTAACTCTTCATAACTTGATCTTCTAATCAAGTTATTAATAACACTTACTTCGACAGAGTGCAAGCATAACACTTAATTCAATACTCCATACTTTGGAGTTTCTCATTAACTAATACTATATTAAGTTCCAAACTAACAATAATATTGTATTCTTCACATCTTTATTATAATTATTATTCATTTATAATTCACACTTGACATCCAACCACATTTTTCTATTTCATACTTTCATCATGCAAGCATAAGCCACACTCATCATATGACTCATCAACATACCAATATTAAGCATAATCAACATATTTTATCATAATCCTTCACTTTATAATCACATATTTATACTTTGAGGCCTTATGGTCATTTAGGCTGGAATCACAGATGAAAGACAAGGTAAAGAGCTATTTTTGGTAAACTCTACAACTGACACCCCCAATGACATAGGCGTGTCAATGATCATGTCATTTAACCACCTTATAGAAGCTTTGACACGTCCAGTGACATGGGCATGTCACTGCACGTGTCATTAATTCTGCCTTACAGAAGCTTTGACATGCCTAGTGACATGGGCGTGTCACTGCACCTTTCATTTATCCTACATTACAGTAGTTATGACATGCCCAATGACATAGGTGTGTCAGTGGGCATGTCAGGCTAAATTTCTGGATACGCCCATGACATTACAAAAATACTCTTTCACTCCATTTTCATTAATACAATACTCACATATCACATAAGCAACTCCAAATCATGTTAAATCAAATATGTACAACATCAAAATCATATATATAAACTCAAGATCATATATATAAACCAAAGAAGTTATTTACAAACCTTTGGTTATTCCAAGCTTACTTTTGTTTATTTACTTCTTGTTAATATAAACACACAATCATCCATATATCAATTCACTCAATCCCCAACTCAATTCTACAAAATCCTCACTCTTATCCTCACTTCTAACTACTCAACATTATTCCCAACATTTAATCATATTTATTTCATCTATGCATCAATTCAACATATATATATATACACACTTTAATATATCATTGTCATCATATTATTCAATTAATCATCACTTTGTTTCACTAACTATATCATACATATATTTATAATCCATAAAATAAGCTCAAGAAGAAAGTACTTACTTGATTTACTTGTCAAATCTTGATTATTTTCCTTAATCCCTCTTGAATCTCTTGTAAAATTTGATATATAGCATAAAAAGTTCACTCTTCCCACTCTCTCTCTCTATCTCACATTGAAGAAGAAGAAGAACTTATCTCTTCTTTTCTCATCTTTATCATTATATAAATAAAATATTATAAATAATTTTCACTTAAATTCTTCACCACTCATCTTCTTCCTTCTTTTGACTTTGTGTTTCACCTTTATTATTATTATTATTATTATTATTATTATTATTATTATTATTATTATTATTATTATTATTAAGTAATTAAAATTAACTTTTCCTACAACCAATTATACCTCATGTATATGTGGTGTATATGTTGAATATATATATATATGTCTTATATATGTCATGTTTATTTTAAATATATTGTAAATATATATAACATACACATATATATTACACCTATCATACATATTCATCTTATATTTTCTCTTTCCATCATAACTATTTACTCTCCCATATTTACTATTTCAAAGTACATAAAAATTAGGGTGTTACACTAAGATACATTAGTGGAGGCATTTATGCCCATGGAAGAAGAAATTTCATTTACAATAACTTGGAGTTCAATTTCCAAGCATTGGGCTATCTGAAGTGCAACACCTTATGGCCATAAGGATGAGACTGAGGTAGGGAACTTCCCTCTGAAAACACTCGCCAAAAACACAAGTCTTGCTTACACATTCAAAACATCAAATATTCCCATTACTTTCATTTGAGTCTATTAAATATCACTGGCACATTGAAGTTATGCATCAAAAAGATATTTTCAATTATTTACTTTCAAATATTTTTTTACACAATGGGCAAGAGAATATACATTAGATAACAATGTCAAAAAGAGTAAAAAATACCTGAATTTTTTGCAAAAATAAGACAAGCACTATATTCAGATTTAGCCAACTCAAAAGTCAAATCAACCGGAGGATGAGCATTTTTGAAAGAGGGCGAGCATGCCCTATCAAAGTTAATAACCAGAAGATAAGCACGTCTAAAGGAGACTGTATGGGAACACTGATCAGAGGAAGGTAATTTGAGGTATCATCAAGCTAGTGGTATGATGCTTTTCAAGAATTTTCAAAATGCTCACATCACTCAAGCAGTGGACAAACTGTAGACATTGAAATCTGCCACTTAACAAAAACTATCAAACTCAATAGTAAAATCATCGAGTTCAACAATTATTTAGGAATATTGAGTAGGCAGCTGAATGACCAGGTTTAATGAATTTGTATAATTGATGAGTTACCTAACTCAGAAATAGTTAATTACCAAGCTTGACATTCTCCTAAAAAAGACAGTACCACTCGTCTATAAAAGGGAAAGGTTAGGCTCTCTTTCAAGGATGGAGGAGGAGAATTCAAAAATTTTCTCCCTAAAAAAAACTTCCATTCCAGTGACCAACAAAGCATCCATTAAATCTAATCACCCAAACTAGTCAAAAGAAATTCAAAAGATATAGTGAATCACATTCCCTTGACAGTAAGCTTCACAAACTTCTTTACATTATTCATCTTTGAACTTCATATCATTTTTCATTATTGTTATTAATACTTTTTATGACTTATTAAGAAAATGCAACATTCAAAAGGTGTTTTCTATCAAGTTTCAAAGCAAAATGTAGAAATTTTAAAGGAATTCATAATACAATGACTCATAATCACAGAAACCAATTCATTACAACCTTATCTGAATTTCTTGATAAAATGATTGAGATTCTTTTTAATAAAAGGATGATTTTAAATGAGTTTATATGTTAAAATGACTAACAAAACATCACTCCTACCATTACATAATGAGAATAACTGAGTTTGAAATTTTTTTTTGTCAGATCTTATGTATGAATTATTACGGATCAACTAACCTTCATTGTAGATCACTCTTAAGCTCATTAGTTTAAAGATTATCTAGTTCGATGGTAGTTTTTCCAAAGACTTTTTTTCTTTATTATTTGTCATTATTATTATCATTTCTTACCTCATAACATTAAGCATTCACTTTGCATAATTTCCTTATTTTCTTGATCAATATATATAGGTAAAATGTAATTCTTAGAAATTGTGTATAGGATTTATATAATGATATATAATATAATTCTTTTTCTTTTTCTTTTTAGATTATCTTTTGTAAGAGCATGTTTTCACCTCTGTGGGTGCTCATAGGTTTTTTTCTATACAAACATACGTCACGAGCATCTTTCTTTTACATATATACATTCTGCCCTGCTTGATATTTGTTTTTTTTTTTTCTTCGTCTGATATTCTGAAAATTTTTTTTACTAACATATGAATCATATAGGAGGCCGATTCTTTGAATCGGACATATGTGAATAATGGGAATCTTCATTTTTATTATTCTCATATGAACCTAACTTCACAGACCCAGAAACGAGGGGTTAAAGATTACTCAAAAAAAGAAATCAAGAGTATGCCACCCTTAAATCATTCTTCCCGATCCTAAAGGGTGGCGACTCCATTTTTCATAGGTCTTTTCTTGTCGAATTCCTGAGGTCAATAATCAAAAAGTGTTAATGCTCGATAAATCATTGAGCATGGATGGGCCAGGTGCTCATGGTAACATTATAATCTTATTCTTTTAAGAAATTAAAATGTATAATTATTATTTTTCCAAACATTATTGGTGATATTCACAAAACTAGAAATATAACTATTTATTATAAAATAGTACTACCAAGGCATTTCACTAGTATTTTTTATTATATATAACATATATTGTTATTTGTTTTGTAATATATATTCACTTGCATGTACTATTGTTCTTTAGGTATTTATATTTAAAATATACCCATGTATAAAAGTTAATATAATTTGTTAAATTTATTGAAAAAACTAAAAATAAAAATAAAAAACTTAAATCAAGAGCTTAATCAGTGCTTTGTTCAAGAAGAAATGTACTGGAAACAACAATTAAAATAACACTGGCTACAGTATGGCGATCAGAACACAAAGTATTTTCACAATTTAGCGTCTACTAGGAAGAGGAAGAACTGGGTGAGAGCATTGTTGAATGATGCTGGGAATTGGGTTTCAGACCCAAATGGTTTAGATGGTATGGTTTTAACTTATTTTACATATTTGCTTAGTACTCATATTGGTCGCTATGATGAGGTAGTCAACTGTATCTGCACAAGAGTCTCTGTGGCCGATAATTAACGTTTATTAGCTCCATTCCAATCACATGAATTTAAAGAAGCCATATTCAGCATACATCCAGATAAAGCTCCGGGTCAGGATGGTATGAATCTAGCTTTCTATCAATCATTTTGGCACATTGTGGGACCTAGAGTAATTCATGAGTGTGTTCAGTGGCTAAATCAAGGTAAATTTCCTCCATCTTTGAATCATACAAATATTGTTCTTATACTAAAGACTACCAATCCCAGTAATATGAAGGAGCTGAGGCCAATCGCACTTTGTAATGTCATTTATAAAATATTAGCTGAAGTCCTGGCTAATAGATTGAAGGGTATTCTTCCATCCTTAATTTCGGAATTCCATCTGCTTTTATTCTCGGTCATCTTATGACTGATAATATCATTGTTGCTTTCGAGTTGCTTCATTCTCTTAAGCGTAAGACGAGGGGTAAACAGGGATATGCGGCTCTAAAAAGGCATATGATAAAATGGATTGGAATTATTTAAGGTTCATACTCCTTCGTATGGGTTTCGATCAGAGATGGGTTGCCTTGATCATGGAATGTGTAAGCTCAATCACTTATTCTGTATGCTGTAACTGAAGGGTGGTTGGGCCAATAATTCTAAAGCGTGGACCACGTCAAGGTGATCCTCTTTAACCATACCTCTTTATTTTATGTGCTGAGGGTCTTTTTAGTCTTTTGTCTAAAGCTGAAGCAGCAGGCTTTGTCCATGGTTGTTGCAGTAGTTGTAATGGTCCATAGGTATCCCATTTACTCTTTGCAGATGATAGTTTGTTCTTTTTCAATGAAGGCAGCAAAATTAAGTCTATTCTTTGTGCTTATGAGGCAGCTTCCAGGCAAGCAGTTAACTTTTATAAGTCTGAAATTTTTTTCTCTCCAAATACACAACATGTTATATGTTAGGATGTCAAGACATTGCTTGGTGTTTCTCTGAATCTTGATCATGGTTGATATCTGCACTTGCCATCACTTATTGGGAAGAATAAAAGACAGATTTTTGCTTTCCTTAGAGAAAGAATAGGTAAACAAATCCAAAGTTGGCATAATAGCTTTTTATCTGCTGCGAGTAAAGAAATCTTGGTCAAAATTGTGGCACAGGCAATTCCAATTTTTTATATGAGTACATTCTTACTTCCTATCTCACTGTGTAATGAGTTGCAAAGAATGATGAATAGTTTTTGGTGGGGTTCTAAGGAAGGAGGGAAGAAGAAGATTCATTGGCTATCTTGGGATCGTCTTTGTTTACCTAAAAGGGCAGGGGGACTTAGATTCAAAAATCTTCATTACTTCAATCTGACAATGCTAGCTAAACAGGCTTGGAGACTAACTATGCAGCCAAATTCATTGGTTGTAAGAATGCTCAAGGCTAAATATTATCCTGATAAGGATTTGATAGATGCTACTGAGGAATCTAATCCCAGTTACATTTGGAGAAGTCTCTTACAGTCATTGCTAGTGTTGAAGCGGAGTCTGAGATGGAGAGTTGGGATTCAATCTTCTCTTAAGGTGTAGAATGATCCTTTGGATTAATGATGATGAGTCTTTTTTATATCTTCTATAGTGGTAGAGGGTCTTCATGACATAAAGGTGAGAGAGTTAATGCTTCCTAATGGTGATGGATGGGATCTCCTTAAATTCAACCGGCTTGTAGCTTTGGATGCCAAAAAAATTTTAGCTATGCCTTTGAGTAAGTCACTTTTTTGTGATATGCATGTTTGGCATTTTACCAATAATGGTAGATATAGTGTAAAATCTAGCTATCATGTGGCAGTAAACTTGGCAGGACTTTATAATGAGGCTTTACAGGGTCCTTGGCAGCAGATTTAGTCAGCTAATATCCCACCTAATGTGAAATTGTTTTTATGGAGGGTAGGGAGGGATTTGATTCCATCAAAGCAACATTTAATTTGTAAGGGATTGACTATTCTTCCAGTTTGTGATGCTTGTGGTCAACTAGAAGATGCAACTCATGTTTTTATTAAATGCTCAAACACCATTGCCATGTGGAATTGTGCTAATATGTCCATTGCTAGTAATGATATGTCCGTATTCTTATCAAATGGGCTGTCTGCAAGTGGAGAGTTGACTCTTAAATTTGCAACTTTGCTATGGAGTATTTGGATGCATCGAAATAATTTGTTGTGGAATAAAGTTGCAACTACTCCAGTTCAATTTGTTTGTGCAGCGAGATCAATGGCTGTAGAATGGCTAATTGTGCAGACTGTGTCATCTTCTTCAGGTAATCGTTATGTTGGACCTGTTGTAAAGACATGGAGAAGACCTATATTGGGAAGGATTAAACTCAATGTTGATGCTCCCATATTTAATACCTTGAAAAGAACTGGTTTGGGAGCTATTCTGCGTGATGAAGAAGGAAAGTTTCTGGGAGCTATAGCTACTTCAATGGCTGGAATTTTACAGCCTAAACTTGTAGAGGTAATGGTTATAAGAGAAGCTTTGAGTTGGGTTTTTAGTGCAGCTTGGAGAAAAGTGAATGTTGAAACCGATTGTATGGAGGCTTATTTTGGTATTTGTTGAAATGATAGTTCATTTAATGAGTTGGGATCCATTTTTCATGATTGTAGGTTGTTATTTGGAATGATAGTTCATTTAATGAGTTGGGATCCATTTTTCATGATTGTAGGTTGTTATTACAGCAAGAAGTTGGATCGAAATTATTTTGGGTTCGAAGGGATGCGAACGTTGCAGCTCATAGCCTTGCTAGAGTAGCTCATTCCTATGCTACTCTTCATACTTGGGATGTCACTCCCTCTTTTCTTTTGGATGTTATTGAAAAAGATTCTTGTTTAAGGTTTTAGGATGAGCGTAAAGGGGACAGCCTGCTGGCTAGGGATTAGATGACGTTTGGCTAGTTTATTTGATTTATTTGTTCTTGCCTTGATTGATTGATTATACTTTTGAGGATTGCATTTCAAAAAAAATAAAATAAAAATAACTATTTCATTGATTTATTTGCATTTCGAACATGTAATGTGCGTTGTATTAGAAGAACAAAAAATTCCCCAATTGACATATTTGAAACCCAAAAAATAATTAAAACAAACAAAATTAAAAATTTTCAAAATAAAAAGCCAAAAAAAAACCAGAAACATCTTCATTGGCTTGATTTTTTCCATTCTTCAAATGCAAGTATAATACATGTCGCCATTCTTCATTAGCTCCGGCTTTCAAAATCTGTTGAGAGACCTTGATGAATCTAACAACATCAGTTGCTCACTATCTCTCCCTTGATCTTGACCTATCAAACAATAGACATCATCAGCATTAGAGATTCCATTATTCATAGCAGGAGTGTGCAAGCAAATATGTAAGTCGGCCAAATTATACACTAAATCGAGATGATGTTCGGTGTTGCACCAAGACAAACTAGGAAACAGAGAAAAAGGTAAGGCTTCAAGAAGACAACTATCTATTATCATTAGATGCAAATAACTCTTTCTGCATCCAACCCAATCCAGTCCATTTACTAAAACTTTAGCAGCCGATGAAGATGCAGTATTGGTAACCACCAAAAAAAGTGTAAACACTGAAAGGACAAAAAAGAAAACCAGAACAAGGGTATCGTATTTAAAAAAAAAATGAAACATAAAAAAAGATAAAAATTAAAAAATTAAAAGTTAAAAATGAAAAAAAAAATTAACAGCAATAAATTTGAAAATAAAAATTAAAAGATGGCAGATGGTCTAATTTTGTAAATTTTTAAATTGAAATTAGGCTCCACATAAATCAATTAGCAAGCCAACTAGGATGAAATTGGTCGGAATAACTAAATTATTACTACTAATTAAAGTTTATACACTAAAATAATAAAAAAAAGTTTATTACACCAAAATAATAAAAATAAAAAAATTTCAAACACCAATAATATATTTTTTTCTTAAAACATCTAAAAGCATAAATTATAATTTCAAAAATACACATATATATGATCTGAAAAAAATGCATGCATACAATTTCCAAGATAAATATTAAAATATTAAGATTTTGTCTAATTACTCAAATTTAAAATATATATATATACATATAAATATATATATATATATATATGTAGTTGCAAGTAGCAGTAGAAAAGAACAGCAACAAATGACCAATTTGACAAGGTAACCAATCTTGCATCATGCACAGAATTGTATACCACAATAAATAGTAGCTGAAACATGTCATGCTAAAATAATAAAATAAAAAATCTTACATTAGATTATATTAAATGACTCCATGACAACCCACACCATTAGCTACCCCATATCGAAAATAAAAACCCTAAGGCATCCTAAGGCCTTTTGTTTCATGATTTGCTATAGTTTTATTTGATACAATTTCTTATTTATTTTGATTTCTATTTGTCATAATATAATTTTCAATAATAATTTCATAGTTTAAAAATTATAATTTTTTTTTTAACACAAAACCATCAATTTAATAATTTTTTACAATTTTATCTTTAAAAATTATTCAAAGTAAATATTTTAAATATCAAATATATGCTAATAAATACTTTTTTACCTCCATAACATATTAAAATCTTTAAAATATCACCAAATTGAATAAAAATATTTTTATTTAACCTTTATTTTTCCCAATATAATAAATATTATTTCTAACATCATATTATACTATATCGCAATAACAAATAACATACATTATTAAAGCACACTATCAATCATCCGATCAAAGTCTAAAATAACAGTGAAAACAACAACTATGACCATCCAGAGCCAAAGAATCTCAAGGAACATCAACCACTTGTTAGGAAACATGCTCTAAGAGATGATATTAACAAAACCATCCGAAAATATGTTGTAATTACAGCATTCAGAAGCTAAAAGTTGGAAATCGATCCAACGTATCCATGTTCAATAAACGAACCTTTTGTACACCAAAAGACAAAGAAACAAAGTAAATGCTATTACATTCTCCATCTCATTCTGAAACCTCTCAACATTTGAAACCTTCACAGACAGAAAGCCAGAGTACGATAATCAGGGCAATGATCATTCCTCCTATTATCAACTTCACTTTGAGATTCTGCAGCCACATCTTCCGTCGCAGTTGTCTTCCTTGTCTCTGAAAGCTGTCAGCCTGAAATTGAATAGATGCCAAAGCACATAGTTCGCAATCTCCTTTTATATCTTTCAATGACTTGATCAACCAAGTAAACAGCACGTACCTGAAACTGCAGGTTCTCTGTTTTATCTACCAAAAGTTCAATCCTCTCTCCACGATCCAAAACCTGCAAAATCATTGAATTAGTGTGCTCTTCCCAATATAATCAATCAACAGTAATGGAAATCCATACATAGTGTGGAAAGTAACCCAACTTCAAACTACGAGTAATACCTTAATATGACAATGGGGGAAAACATTAGCAAGTTATGAATCATTTGCTTAAGAATTATCTTGCCACTGTACGGATTTATCATCACCTAGAAGTTTTGATTTCTAGATAAATCTTGTCCAGCATTCTGTGGTTTGGAATATGTGGTTCAACAAAGAAGCAGATGGTAAATCACTTTATTTTTGTTCCAAATTCTAATACAAAAATCATTTTGGAGAAAGAGAGAGAGAGAGAGAGAGAGATCTAATCATTTCAGCCATCCCATTATCCTATTGAAGCCAACAAATGTAGCATACATGTTATTGAGCCTTGAAGGTCTACTCATGGAATATATACCAAATATAGCACCACCTAAGCAATCTAATATAGAAATAACATATTCTAAAAAATCTACCTCAGAAACATAATCAAATTCCCAGGTTCACTGAAATTGGCATCTATCTCATCTTATTGTGTTTGACGAAATGCAGCAGAGCAAGAAATGGCCATCAACAGCTAATAATAATCAAATAACTCAGAAAATTGTTTCAAGAGTTGGCGATTTGAAGTAGGAATGAGATGCCAATTTTGATATGAAAATGAAACGCAATTTCTAACAAGCCTTGGCACCAATGCAGTTCTTGTTACACATTGGGACTCACGCTATTATTGCTGAAGTTTTCAATTTTCTACTTAACTCCTAGTAATTCTTTTTCTTTTTCTTCATAGCTAGGTAGTCAGTGTTCATAAATCACAAAGATTTAAGTTTCAGTCATATATAAGCTAATTCTAATACTTCAGGGCTCTGCCAAACTTAATCTAGCTAAAAAAGCAAAAAACTGAAAGGCCATTAGAACTTTGGCATTGTTAATATTATGATGACCTTCAAACTACTAAATAAGGCAATTAACATAGCTTTCCAGAGCTCATAAGAAAATGTTTTATTAAGAGATCCTTGAGACCTTCAGTACGGGGCTACATTCTTCCAAGTTTCTTTGGCACTTTCTTTGATGTGTTTCATCTTATTGCATTCTCACAATTATTTAGAAATAGTCCTTCTCACTTTGGGATTGTGAAAGACCATATTTGATAGGTGCTTATTATTTCACACACATTGATCCTAATAAATGGACATCTCATTGCCAGCGAATGCCACTGTTTTACTATTAGATAGCCGACCTATGCAAAAGCAACCTTTGAGCCATTCTCGAGAACTCTCACAAATAAGTCTAGAATCTGTCATAGACCTACCTGCGCAAAAGCAGTTTTTGAGCCTCTCTCCAAGAACTCTCACAATTTACGTCATCTAGAATCTCTTATGGATTTGATTGGACTGCCCTCAAAAGAATCCATATACAGCATCAAACTAATCACCATCATTGTTGATAGCCTTTGTGCATGGAACTTTAGAGACCCCTCAACACTTGGAATTTCATTAACAAAGCAATAACCTAGTTACTTCATTGGTAACAGTTTGTCTACCATATCTTGTCTAATTGAAATTGATGAAGACAACGACAATAGTTGAGGAAATAATATGCTGAATGACATAATTTCCTAAGGCTTTTTGTCTACAAAAGAGAATCATGAACAAAATATTAAGTACACATAAACAGAGCAGTACTCTTCAAATACACAATCTCATTAAATAGCTTCATCATGCATAATTTAAAATATCTCCTACGATATACACAACCCTCTATTAGATTGCATTTGCTGACTACCAAACATCAAATGAGAAGCATATTTCTGCTCCAAATATCGTAGGATTTCCTGAGTAATGTAATCACTCCACTTTTTTTGCTAATGTTTATTCAAGGGTTTCACTTGACCTATTAAAAAAGAAAAAGAAAAAAAAGGGCCAACGAGGCTTTTGCCCGGTTGTATAAATACCTAAGCTGAGGCCCCTGGGAAACCAGAGGTCCCAGATTCTGTTCTTAAAAATGTGGGTAGTTGGTAGAATTGTTTGATTTGGTTGCTCTGCAATTAGCAAAATGTACTTTGACATAGTCCAATTTTTTGCAATTCAATACTTTGTATGATGTATATAAACTAATCTCTCGGTACAAAAAGAATAAAAAAAAATAATGCTATGATATTCATATGCGAGTTACTCCTAGTCGGTACTTCACTAGTAAAATAAATTAAATTGTAATGGCAGCCCGATGCACTAACGCTCCCACTATGCGCGGAATCCGAAGAAGGGTCGGACCTACTGGGTCTTTGTACGCAGCACAATATGCAACAGTTTATATAAAAGTTGAAAAGATATTAATTAAAACGCCATTCCTTAAAAGCATAAATGAAATTAACAATTATCTTTAGGATCAAGTGTTAACCACTTTAGTGCAATCTTGAAGGTATTACGTAACCTAAGAGATAAGACTTTGCCTGAACATTTACCAATCACAATTCAGCCTTACTCCTTGGGTCAGACTTAGACAATCTGCCATTCTTCAAATCAAACAAAGTATGAAAGAAAATCATCCATGTTCATACTACTCAAGTTGCAAGTCTGAAATTATCAGCTTGTGCAGCTTCAGCAGCTTCAGGGCCATCACTTGGAACAATATGGTTAGAGTCTCCAGGTTACAACCATTAAAATGTAGGCTCAAATATAGGATCAACCAACAGAAAAATGCCAAAGGTTCACTAACTCCAAAGTCCAAACTCTCTCCACTATGTCCCATTTCAATGAAACCACAAAAAGATAATACCCTTTATAACAGCAGTCAAAACTGTCAATCTAACCAAATTTCCAATTTACAATTCACAAATCACTCCTTCGTTCTAACATCTACACCAGTGTTTCTAAGCCTAAAATCCATCAATAAACACCAAAACCAGAAAGGCATCTTTGCACCTTAAAACTACTCAGACAGAATCCTGGTTTGAATCAATAGGTCAAGAGGTGAACAAAATTACATTAGACATGAATTAGCTTTCTTGACATAATTACAGTTAAAGGGTGCCTCCTCTATCTCCAAATGCAACTCATACGGAGAGTTTTCAAGTTAACATGCACAGTGAATATTTTGATTCAAGTTACCTTTTCCAAACAAAGGGATGATGAATTATCACTCTGCTCAAAAGTTAACCGATATGATTAATAGCTAATTTGAAAAAGCAGTAAACCTAATGTCAAAAAAAAAAAACAGAACCGCTCAAGAGGTGTGATACCTACTGAAATCCAACTTAAGACTTAACTTGGATAGCATTCCAGCCTCAAAATCTTTTTTGACGAGATAGTGTCCACAAACACTGATATTGTTAAATACTGATTGTTTCCACACCTACTCTCCACAAGAAATGAAGCATTACCTTTTCAATATTGTCCGTGATAATTCCCTTGACCTCAGTTATCTGGGCCTTTAATTTGGATAGCTTGCTGATCTCTTCTGGGTGGTTCATACAATATTGCATGTGTTCCTTAAGCCTTGGCCTATTGAGAAGCAGTACAAAATCAAAAGGAATTCAGCGTTGCAAATGACATAAAGTACAGTAAAATGAACTAACCCAAACTCTCTGTCAAGATTATAGGCAATGCTAAATCGGTCGTCAAACAAGTCATCATCGTCATCATCATCAGCAAGTGGGTGTGCCTCACTCTTAATACTTGCACCATATCGCTGTTTAAAATCATCTTTCACTCGCTCCAGAAACACAAAAGGCACACTTCTTCCTGCTGATTCATCTGCAACAACAAGAAAAACTGCATCCCAAGAAAAGAATTGGACAAGCATGAATTTATGTAAAAAAGCACATCTTGAATAAACACTCAACATGAAGAAATTGTACCAAATTCGTTGTCAATAAGGAAGTTAAATGTATGCCCATCACATGAATATGTGTATTTGCTGCTATTTGAAGGAAGCTTCTGCAAACACTGAACTGCAATGGTACTAAAGTTCCCTGAATATGGTGTATGTTCTGCTAATACGACTGTACCCTTTGCAACAAAGCTATATATCAAACCTCTCTGACTCATCTCTCAATTATAGCTTCAATTTGGGCCAAGATCTACAAAAGAAATAAAAGTGACAAAAGATAGCAACAAAAAATCAGATATCATTTCTCAACTTAGTTCGGCTAGGAATTTAAATTCCTAACAAAACAACAATACAAAGCGCCAACAAAAACTCGGTGCGAATTAACCATAAGGATATGTATGACTAAGAGCAAAATTTCCAAGATAAGCAAAAGTAATAACCTCATTGAAAGAAAAAAGCACCACTAATAAAAAAAGACAAAAAAATACAATTAATATATAGCAACAAGAATTAATTATGATGTGATAAAATAAATTATCAGGCAACTAGATGATCAGACAAATCAATCAAAAGGCCGTATACAGAATATAGCAACAAGAATTCAATAGTCGTAAATAAAGATGCACGATTCGAAGTCAACAAGAAGTAAACCCTAATTCCCCATTCCCCACAGAGTGAATCCAAGAAATGCGAAAATTAAAAGAAAAATAAATGCACGAAAATCATAATTGATCGACTCAATCTACATTCAAAATTGTTTTTGCTTCGATTTTTTAAATTTTTCTAGGGATCCAAACAGAACGCAAAGCACGCGAAAATGGAAACACAGTCTAAAGGAATGATAAAGATATAAGATATTCCAAAATTAGAAAAAAAAAAAAACATATTAGAGATTTTGTGTTGATCGAAAATTGAGCATTTGAAAAGAATGAATTTTAACCTTAATTTGTAGATCGAAACAGGAAGAGAGAGACAGAGAGTGAAGTTTACCTGAGAGAACAAGACCTTAAGCAACGTGGAGAAGAGGTGATCAGAATCAGAAATTTCGTCACACATGCGAAGGTATGCATCTCAAGCGTCTTTATTCAGTAATCTTTAAGAAATTAATGGCCGAAAAAAAAAATCTTTAAGAAATCAATTACTTAAATTAATTTGTTTTTTTTTTTTGAGGTAAAAATTAATTTGTTATTATTACATATTCAACAATGCAATTATTTCAAATTATTTATATACGCATATATATAGAACATTTAGATTCATTCGAAAAATTTTCAACCTTCGTAATATTTTTGTAGAGTTAATACTTTTATTTGTCCATTATTTCTTTATATTAATATTCAAAATTATATAAAAAAGGCAAAAATATCAAAAAAAAATCTTTAAGAAATTAATTGCTTAAATTAATTTGTTACTATTACATATTTAATAATGCAAATATTTCAAATTATATGTACATATATATAGAATGTGTTTAGATTCATTCGAAAAATTATCAACCTTCTTAGTATTTTTGTAGAGTTAATATTTTCATTTGCCCGTTATTGCATTTCCAGGAACCCCATCTTTGACTATGGATTCGTTAACTCAGTGAATGCACAACACAACAGGAATAATGCGGCTGTAAGCTTTTGCTATTTAGTCACTGATACAATGAACATGATGTAGAGAAACTGCTCAAGGGCCAAGAATGACAAAAAGCATTGTTGTTTTGCACCTTAACAAGAATGTCTGATAACCCATTTCAGCGAAACTAGAGAACTTTTATCCACCAATCATACAGATTTCTAACATCTTAAGAAGTTAAACATTTGTAAAATGCAAATATAAACCATCATTAACGCAATAATATAAGCCTTACATATTAAAAATAGTAAATTTATAATTGATTTTGACTTTGCCAACATGTCAATATTATCCCTGCTTTTTGAAAATACAAATTGATTATTTAAGGGTTTTTAATCTTTAGATTTTTGGGTGGGGCTTGCTGGCCAGTGAATAGATTTGATTTTTTTTTTTGAAATGTCAGTCTTATCCCATGCTTTTTAAGAGTGCAAAATGATTGTTTAAGAATTTTTTGGTCTTTGGCTTGCTAAGTGGGTCCGTTAATACTGGATTGATTCAAAATTACTAGGGATATTTATAAAATTACCCTAAAAAATATTTTAAAAAATACTACCATATCTTTTAATTTTCAAAAATACTAAATTTATAAACTTTTTTTTACAAAAATTCGTTAAAGAAGATTGGTTGACTGCTGTAGGTCCATCATTAATGCAACGGCTGTGGGTCTATCATTAATGCACATGAAATAGGAGTATAATGCAGTAAACATTTTTTTTTGTTTTTTAATGCTTTTTTTTTTCTTTTTTTAAATAAATTTTAAAATATTAAATTAAAAATATTTATATTAATTTTATACTTATATATAACAAATAATCATATAACAAATAACCATATATGTCCATATATACTCTTATTTTAAAAATTAAATTTTAAATTATTATTTATATTAATATATTTTATTTAATTTATTTTTTTAAATAATTTTAATATATACTATAAAAATATTTTAAAATTATTTTTTTAATATATAACATAATTCACATATTAATTATTGGATTGCATTACAAAAGAAAAAATATACATATCCATTGTTATTTTAGTATATGAATGTATATATAATATATATCTACGTATATCTGTTATTTTATTAAAAAAAATATCAGCATGACTTTTATATTTATAGATATAAAATAATTATAACTATATATCTATTATCTTTAAAAAAATAATATCAAATGCAGCTGTAATATTTTAATATATAAAGGTATAAGTTGCATATACCTATAAATACACATTATCTTTGAGAAAAAATATCAATATGCAGTTTTTATATCTTATTATATCTAAGTATGAAATAGATATATATCTACATATATCAATATATACTCATATATTATTTTTTTAATTAAAATATATATAATATATATCTACGTATATGTAACATATACATATTTAGTTATAATATATATAATATATATCTATAAATATGTAAAATATTCATATTTAGTTATATATAATATATATCAACATATATCATATATATCATATATACCATCGTATATCTACAAATATCATTATTCAGTAAAAATATATAAAGTATATACAACCATTTATCTACAAATATTGTCAAAAATACAGAATCTATATTTACAAAAATATTATTTTTTCAATTAAAGTATATGTAATATATATCAATATATACTCACATATATCCATTTATACAATCATATACTTACATATACTAACATATATTGTCATATACCCACGTTAATTATTATTAGTTAAAATATATGTAATATATATTAATATATACTCACATATATCCATATATACCATTATATACCCTCATATTCCACTATATATCCACATATTTTATTGTTCTTTAGTTGAAATATGTATAATATATATCTATATACCCACATATATTCACATATATTTAAAATAATAAAAACACAAAAAATACAAATAAAATTAAGTTTCTCATTGAGAATTTGTTGCCTAACTCTTACTAGATCTAGTGGATATAAATAATCAAAACTCAAAATACTCAGAAAAAAAAAAACGTGGAAGGCGCTGTATGAATTGAACTATTCTTTAGTATTAAAAAAAAAAAAAAAAAGGTCAGTTGCCTAGTGGACGGATCCCAAGCTAAAACTGAAGTCTGTGATTGATCAGTGTATTTTCAATATGGAAAAGTTATGTACCCACATGCTATAAATAAGAAAAATACAAAAAGAATGTAAGGAGAAGAAGAAAAAGAAGATTACCTTATATTTGAAAAAAAAAAATTATACAATAGGTAAAAATGAAAAATAAAAAGTTAAAATTGAAAAAAGAAATTAAGAGTAGTAAAATTAAAAATGAAACTTAAAATAAAGTATATGATGTAATTTATTCAAATTACTATTTTAGGTTTTCTATTCTCCTAAGGCCACAATGAAAACCACATTGTATAGGGTCATTTTGGTAATTAAGTTTTTTTTTATTATGATATATAATAGTACTCTTGAAGCCTTTAATTGTCAAAACACTGGTAGAAACTATAAACTTTTTTTTTTTTGCCTGTAACGTATAACCATAAAACATTTTTTTACTTCATCAATTTGCTTATTTATTTTTTAATAACTCTGATTTTCATTAAGACTTTTATTGGAAAATTTTCAATTTGAAAAGTAATTTCAAAATAACTTAATTTATTTTTATAATTTCTTCTTCCTATAAAAATTATTTTAAGAAAAATGAATTTACAATAATTATTTTTATAAAATTTACTAATATTTTGCTAATATAACATTTCATTAGTATTTAACTATATTCTACTATGATATTATTAAACTAAATAATTTATATTAATAAAATTGTACATTAAATAAGAACATGTTAAAAAATTAATTATTATTATTATTATTATTATTATTATTATTATTATTATTATTATTATTATTATTATTATTATTATTATTATTGTCTCTCACAATACTAAACAAGTTTACATTGTGCAGTGTAGTCGTCTTTGAAGTAAAGTATATACTACACATATATCGTCTTTGAAGTAAAGTATATACTACACATATATCGTCTTTGAAGTAAAGTATATACTACACATATATTGCAAGTAGTGTAGTCATCTTTGAAGTTAAGTATAATATATTGCAAGTAGTATAGTCATCTTTGAAGTTAAGTATATGCTACACATAAATTGCAAGTTGTTTATTGGAAGATGACCACACTGCATAATAAATTAATGTATTGTTTACATATTACTAAACGAGTTTTTTTAGCATCAGAAATAAAAAAATTGAATTTGAATTTATTGTCTAGACCATATATCATATATGTATTTATCATAAAACATTATGTTACTAATGAATAGAGAGTAAAAGTAATATCATTATTACACATTGTCATGTTATACTAAACTAAGTGTTTTCATAATAAAAAAAAATAAGACTGATATGTCAACAAAATACCTTGATAAATGCAAGTCTAACAGGTCAAAAGATAAATTTGAAACGAAAAACTAAGTTTATTTACTTATTTGTCAAAAAACAATTAGGATAAAATTGACAATCGAAGTAAAGTTTTAGTATTTTTTTCAAAAAATAATATTTAAAATTTAAATTTCATTTAATATATTCAAAGATTTGTGTTACTTTGTAATCATATTATTTTTCAATTTTAAATAATTTATTTTAAATAATTTTATAAGATCCTTAATAATTATAAATAAAAAGTAATAAAAATAAAAAAAATAATTTAAAACAAAGAAGAAGAACTGAAAAGATAGAAGAAGATGCCCTTTATTCAAAAATAGAAATAAGGTTGAAAAAGCGCTCTATTAAAAAGTTGGCAATGAAAATGTTGTAATAAGAATGCTGTCTGATATGTTTTCTTTCATTTTTATTATTTTCGCCATCAAATGGCAAGTTATTTATTATTTAATAATTTTTCTTTTGAAACTCGAGAGAATTTTATTATTGAATGTAACTCAACAAATAACGTATCAGAGCATCCAGACATTTAAAAGGCTTAGTAATGGAATTAGGCCCCAGCTGGACTATGGGCTACCTGATTCACAGAGCGTTTGGTAAAAACAACTCTACATTCAGTCATCTCAAGGAAGATAGACTTACAATTGTAATTATCTATCCCAATTCTGGTAGATCCAATGATAAAGAATTCATACACTAAATAATCTGCAAGCAATCTTATTTGAAGATCATCCTACAGAAACCTACTTCTTTAAGCCAACTAAGAACCTCCCTGAAGCTCAAAGCTTCTGCCACCCGCCAGTGTAGGTGAGCCAGTTACAAATTTTGCAACGGCATAGATGAAAATATCAGCTTCATCACGAACAGCAACACTTATACTATATTTTCCTGCTTGAGAGAATAAAGCAGCGTTAAAATTGCATTTCACCCATCCCCTATCTGGTTTAATCCATTTTGCTTGAAAATTATCTTGACCAGCTGAAAGAGGGGCTTTCTGAGTAGAAGACCATTGTTGGAGAGTAGAATTAGCCAAACTAAGAATTCCTTGGACTGATAAATATTTTTATTTCAACACAATGCAATTTCCATTATACCACCCAGCCCATATTAGCATAGCAGCCAAATGCCGATCTTTTTCTGAACTCAAGGCTTTTCCAAATCTGAAAACAATCATGAATAAAGCTAACCAAATTCATAACCATACCCCCATGAAGAACTATTCCAAAACTCTTGAACCACAGAGCAGGATAGGAAACTAGACACAAAGGCTTTACCAAGACATATGTTTTAATAACTGGTCTTTAGAAGGTAAACAACCTTTACCCACTCTCCAAAGGAACATCTTCACTTTGGAGGGATATTGAGATGCTAAATAGACCTCTAAGGGAAAGAATCTAATTGATGTTCAACTATTGAGAACCCCTAAGTATCTTTCAATAGAAGCTTTTGATAGTAAAGACACCCCCTTCTACACCAAGACCAGACCCACGCATTGGCAATTGGTCTACAACCGAGAAGGATACTTTAAATTAGACGTGCATATCTGGATTAAAAAGATTTTTAATTTTATTAATGTCTCACTCTCTGTAACCCTCCGCCTATATAATTGATAGGAGAAAATTTCAAAACCTCAGGAAGGGCAGTAGTTATATATGATTTTCCATCTGGTCGCCATGGTTCCTCCCCAATCAGAATCTCTATCCCCTCCACTCTTCTTCTTAATCCACTCTTTAAGTCACCTTGGGTTGCAAGGATACTCCTCCATACAAAACTGAGATTATTCCCAGTGTTGCATTAGAAAGGAAGACCTTGGGTGATATCTTACTTTATAAATCCTGGATACCATGGTTTGAGGGCTAATGATCAGAGGCTACCCTTGTTTGCATAACAATGCCACATTAAATTGTCTGATTTTTTTCCTATTTTAACTATTTTATATCGTCCCTCTGGCAATTAGACGACCACCAGAATGCGTTGAACATTCTTTCCAATTTACCACACAACTCAATTGGAATCAAGAAAATACTCATAATATACGATGGAACGACTTGCAACATAACTTTAACAAGTACTTCCCAACTTTTGACAAAAACTTGTTTCTCCAATTCTGAATTTTACTTCATACTCTATCTTTAATATAAGCGAAGACCTTCTTCTTTCTACCAATGAGAGCAGGGAGCCTTAAGTGTTTACCATGGTCCTCTATTTGATTGACATTACAGTTCAACTCTCGAAGCAGCTTAACTATTCAAACTAAAAAATGTAGCAAACTTTTGGAAGTTAACCAACTGCCATAAAGCTTTTCCATAAAGATCCAACACCTCCTGGATTAAAGGGAAAAGCTTTAAAAAGAAGGAAACAATCATCTACAAATAAGAGATGCGAGACAGAGGGGCTCCTCAAGCTACTTTGCATCCATGTATCCTTCCTACAGCTACAGCTTTTCTCAGCAAAGTTGATAATCTTTCGGTACATATTATGAATAAGTAGGGGAAGAGGGGAGCCCCTTGGTGCAAGCTGCTACTTAGATGAATAGGACCCAACTCAAATCCATTAAGATTAATTGAGAATTGAATTGAGGTCACACACATCATAACCAAATTGACCCATTGTTGCTCAACGCTATGCACATTCATCATTAGCTCTGAAAAATCATATTCAATGCGATCATAAGCTTTGCTCATGTCCAGTTTAAGCGCTACCCAACCTGATTTGCCCTATTTTTTCCTTTTTTAGAAAATGGAGAATCTCAAATGCAATTAACGCATTGTCAATAATAAGTCAACCTAAAATAAAATCTCTGAGCTTCTGAAATAATCTCTAGCAAAATTCTCTTCATTCTATTGCCAGCATTTTAGAGAGGATCTTATAAGGCACACTGCACAAGGCAATGGAGATCGATAACCTTTTTTAGGCTAAGCTTCTTAAAAATGGGGGCCAGATTAGTGCTATTGCACCCTTTGAGCAAAGAACCTTATTGAAGAACCTGAAGACACTTCTTAGTTACGTCAAGCCCAATTAAATGCCAATAAACTTGATAAAAGCCTAGATTCATATTATCTATTCCGATGATTTATCAGGATGCGTAGAGAAAAGCTTCCTTATCCTCAACAGCTGTAAAATCCTCAGTCAACCACTGATTTTGGCTTTTAGTAACTCTAGCCTCAACACATTGTAGCATTAAATTTGCTTCACATACCTTGGAATTGAAAAGTTCGGAGAAGTAATTAAAGAATTAACTAATGTAATGCAAATTCCCCTCTTCATCTTTTAGTTTGCTTATTGAATTCTTTTTCTTTCTGCTAAAATGAGTGCATGGAAAAATCTAGAGTTGGAATCTCTAGATTGGAGCCAATGTTGTTTGGCTCGTTGCTTCGAAAAGAGTTTTGTTGATTAAGTAATTCACCAAACTTCAATTGTGCTTCTCTATATAAGGCCACTGACTAATGATCCTGCTTTCCCCGTAATGATTTGAGTCTATCCTTAGACTAGTCTATCTATTTCTTAAACTCTCTAGTAGTCACCCCTCCCTATTTCTGTAAAGCCTCCCTATACATAGTAATTCTACTTCTTATTAGCAAGCCTCTAGAATCAGCCCATCTACTAGACACAACTTTACTTCATTTAATATTTAAAATCTAGACATTTCAAAATCTAAATTTGCAGATTTTTTCCTTGAATTGTTTGATCAACAATTGCATAAGTAATTGAGAATGATAGAGTAAAGACATTCAAGGTTAAACACTTTGACACTTTCAAATTGCTCACACCAATTGGCAGTGGCAAAAACTTTGTCTAATCTTTCTTCAATCCAAGAATCATACCCTCTTCCTCTCTCTCAAGTAAATGGATACCTAATCGTATCTATCATGGAGTTCATAATCTGCTATAGCTACTTTGAAGCCATTGCACACGTAATTTGGATGAGGAAGACTACTTTTTTTCTCCAAAGGGGAAAGGAGACTACATGTTTCAACCAACGACATGTGATGAGAGGTTTTTTAAACCATGAAGTAGGTCCTATGATTCATTGCAACAATGTCTCTTAGGGAATCTATAAAAGCCTGTGAGCTTCCAAGATTGCCCATCTTCCAATTTCACTTCAATGTCAATGTGATTACCCAAAAAGCCTATTAATTTAGCTTGAGTTTGTCTTTTTCCAAATGAGAATTAGACCACTGAATTGTATGCCTTTTTCATCTACCTTTTTGAACCATATGACCCTCTTCAAACCCTAAATGATTTTGCATTCTTTTAATAGATTGTTTGTCCACCATTTTTTTGAAGAGAAAAATAAACATGGGTCTGTTAGAAAGGACTAGGTACTTCATGTATTGGACTATAAGTAGGTTCCCAAGCCCACAACAGTTCCAAAGAATAGAACCCATTATGGCTGGTGAGTTTGGGACTTGCCAGAACCTGCTAATCTCAAGTTTTTTGGGTCATTCCTTATTACTATAAGAAGTGGGCTAAGAAGCTTAATAGGCCCATGCTTTTCTAGATCTAACTCCTCCTTTATGTGACACTGTTTGTTTCCACTATGGTTACCATAGAAATTGACTGTGGCAAAAATGGTGCTACTAACTTATTGAGCATTATCCCCTTTTCTAAAACATGAATGAGTTCCATTAGCATTATCTTATTGTTACTCTATTATGGTCTCGTTTCTACCTACATAAAAACCTTCATATGAGTTACCTTCCCTTGTCCCCTCAAGGCTAGAGTTTCCGAGCCATCTTTCACCAGTCTTATTTATCCTTGCTGTGGGAGCCCTTAACCAACCTCCATAAGCCAAATCTTTTACCACCTCCATTCCTTCAAAAGCATTTTCACAGAACTTTTCTAAATGTCCTATGATGCCATAGTAAAAAAAGAAAGTGGGAAGCTTTCGTATTAAAAATTTACCCAATACTCACTCCTATTGGACTATTTCAACTTCATTTTTCGCTTCAAAGGGCTTTCTAATGTCTATAACTACATGAATCCTCATAAACGCCATCCATACTCTAAAGAAATTTTTTTGATCAGATTCAATGAATGTATCTAGATAATTGCCTATAATCTAGCATAAGCATTTAGTCATAAACCTAATTGGTAAATCATATATTTGAACCCAAAACATAAATTTGTTTAGTTGAATCAACAAGGGTTGAACCCCTTTGTTAACTCATTCCATAATCAACAAGCAAAAGACCAAGGGAGCCCATTGAGAACCCATTAAATATCCAATTCATGAAAGAAATTGAGAAAGATATAAGTTGTGGGATTGAGTTCCTTAATACAAACTCCCTTCACATGCTACCATGTAGATGCAATTAGATTTTCCATTGCTTGGTTGTTAATCCTTCTATTCGTCAAGAAATGACCAACTACCATAAACTATTGAGAATTCTCATCCCTTATTGTACCGCTATCTTTCAAAAACACTCCTAATTTGTCATGTTCTTCTAGAGACACCCTCTCACATTAGTTAACTAGGTCTGCGGCCAAATTATGAACTGTGAAAGATGAAGGAACACAGAACATTATAAAAGAAACTACTAATCAATAGAATAATAAGAGAAAAGAGCGGTTAAGCAAAAACCCTATCTTATCATAAGGATAAGAAAGCTCGAACTTATTATCATTACGATGCCAAAATATTATTTAATTATTCTTCTTATTTGTTATCAAGTTATTATTTATTTTTCTTTTTGTTATTAAATTATTAATATGCTTCAATAGGATATTTACTATTGTGTAAAAGTAGGAAAAAGAGTTATGTAAATAAAAAGGATATCCAAAATGAGGGTATCAATGTAATAATACAATATATTTTTTTTATATTTTTCATCGTACAATAAAAATAATACGATTATCTTCTTGTTTTCTTCAAAATGAGAAAAACTTATGTGGTATTTGATTTGGTTTGTGGTCATGCCATAAAATATAGTCTTCAATAAAAAAAATAAAACACTAAAATTGATTTCTATAAAGTAATTATGTGATTTTTAAAAGATTAAAGAAAAATTAAAATTTTCAAACTCTCTTAAGTAAATTTATTTAGATTTTACTGCTAAAAATTGAATTAATAAAAGCTGAAAAAATGAGTTATGAAATGAAAATTATGAAAAAAGTACTATTTAGCGGAAAATGAACCATAATGAAAATAAACTCACTAAATTTAAAATATAAACAGTGAATTATAATATTAAACTTGAAAAACAAAGAACTTAATAAGCTAAAAAATAAGTGAAATAAAATTGACAAATTGAACAAACTGAATTAACTAAAAAAGCTAAAAATTTATTGCTGTGAAACTGAAAACTCTGCACTTTCAATTTTTAAGATTAAGAATTATGTTTGATTGTTTGATTCACTCTTGGACTAATTGTTGGTTATTCTGTAATGGTTGAAAGTCCCTCTTTCTCAATTAATTTTTTGTTTTTATATACAAAAGTTACTCCTAATTTTTACAACTTAACTTCTCAACTTTACCAAAACACTTTTCATATCTCATATCCATAGAGCTCCATTATCTCTATATTTCTTCTCCATATTTTCACTAACTTTCATCTCTCATATTTTTAGGCTTAACTTCTCCACTCACTAGGGTTAATTTTGAGTGTAAACACTTACATTATTAAAAAGCATTTATTTGCAATCAAATATTAGGAATGATTTTTCCACAAAGGCTGGTTACATTTCCTTGTGCTATTTACACTAGTACCCGGTTTATTACAGTAATCAGTCTAGCACTGAATGTGTCATGCAGCATAAGATCCTAAATTTGTCCCTCTATTGTTCTTTTAAATGAATGTATTCATGCTTGGAGGACATCTCAAGATTAGCCTCATCTCAATAATCATGTCTAAAATTATGATTTTTCAGAAAACAATTGTACATAGGAATGTTGAATTCGGCAATCAAATGCTCCCAAAATGATAGTTATTATGAAGGCAATGAATCTGTCACATAAAACTCATTGCATATTGCAAAAGGCATACAGAAGAACCTCAACATGAAAAATGAAAAAAAAATTATAACTAAAAATTGTTATTTTTTTTATTTTTAAATTCAACCTCTATACATTAATTTGGCTCTTATTAAAAGAATAAATAGATTAACAGCTAGACACATCAAATTTTAATATTGAAAAAAAATTAAAATGAAATTCCTCCTATTGTTCACGATATACTCCCCCTCCTATACATTGTTGAATTTTGCAAATTAAAAAAAAAAACAATATAGACTGGATCCAACTAACAGTTTCCAAAATCGAATCACAAACTTCTCACCAAAACTCACTGGCTCTTGTGCAGACATATCAGCCAACGCGAGAATTTAATTTCTGGGATCATGCTTTTCATAAAGTTAAAATCCAAGCTTCTTTCTTACCAAAATTTTTGTTTAGAGAGATGTAGATCCAACCCCAGAATCATTTAGGCCTTTTCAATGCAAAGTACCCTCTTCAATGCAAAGTACCCTCTATGTATGCCATCTTTTAGCAAATGATGATTAACAGGCATAAAACTGATCATGTTTGTAGATCTTTCAAGAATTTTAAGTGGTCCTTGATTTTCCATAGGTTATTTCTCCCATCAACTCTTCAATTTATATTTTAATAATAGGATTTAGGGTACTGCTTCAAATCATATGACTAGATTAATCATAAAATTTTGAATGCGTACAACTTGGTAAGTAGACTGTGGTGTGGGGGTTACCCGGTTAACTAAATTCATAGAACAAAATAGATTTATCATTGTCATTTATTTTAGTAAAATATAATATATTGTTATAATTGATTTACCTTTAACATCTCCAAAATTTAAATTATATTATAATTAATAAAATAAATATATTTTAAACATAATAATATAATAAATCTTCAAGATATATTATAAATTAATAGAATATTTTAAATATATAGTCGAGTGACTATAAAATAAATTAATTTCAACACGAATTTATGATAGTTTTAATCATGCACAATTAATTTTTTCTTTTAAATTAATTTTATATGACAAAATAATATAAATTTTGATTAAAAAAATAATATTAATAAAAGATAATCAAAATTCATAAAACTTTGTCATGTAAAATTAAATTTTAAAAAATTACAAATAATTAAACTCAATTGGACTTAATTAAGCTTTAACTTTAAATTAATTAGGGTCGACTTATAGATTTTCTATTTTCACTTGGCACGATTTAAACTACATTTTTTGATAAATATAAAGCCTTAAAATTATTTTAGATCATTTTTGTTCAAGTTAATTTGGGTCTATCTCTGTCTTTCCTAATTATATTTACTTTAACTTATTTTATTTTTTTACCAACATATAACTATGTTTTCGTTTCATACGGCCAAACTATATTAATATATATTCTCTTATTTTATTCTCAATAGGTATTACTCATGCCTTTTCTCTAATACATTCATTGCGAATTCTACCAATCTTTTCTCTGATACATTTATTTCAAATTCTATCAATCTTAGTATATTTACATATCCATTTTATCATTCTCATTTTACAACATACATTTTATTCGTATTGTATTTTCACTGTCCAACACTCATTACCATACATTATAACAAATCATATTATATTACGATATAATTTACATATTTCAGTCTCATAAACTCATATGATACTCTTTCACTTTATTCAACCAACTTTAATCCTACAGCTAACATCTTAATTATGAATAATTAAAATAAAAACAAATTCATATCGTAATTAATTTACTTTATATTCATATTACATTCATCATAATGTGACTATATATTTAAAATATTGAGATATTTTAAGTAAATTAATTATAACAATATAATACTTTTTAGTAAAATGAATAAATATAATATTTGATTTATAATGTTTAAAATTTTAAATAGTAAACTTTTAACTAATAATGATAATTAACAGTGTATATTGATAAAGATGACCTGGATAAATGCCATAAGTAAAAAATAATAAATAGTGAATTTTAAAATTTGCTGAAAAAATTATTTTTACTGTTTTATAGGACTAAGACTCGATTTAGAATTAACAGTTAAGAGTGAGGATGCACCATAGTTATTATGAGCATGTCCTCACTTGATTAAACTATATATATATATATATGTACATGTGTGTGTGTGAAAACTTCTTATTTCTTCTCCATCATCCACGCCATCTACAATCATCATCATCAAACTTCTTTCTTCTTCTTTCTTTTATCAAATTTAAGCAAGAATCAAGAGAAAATTCATCTTTATTATAAATTTTTAAGGGAATTAGTTAGAATAAGTAAGATTATCAACAAGTGATCAAATAAAAGAGAGAAAAAGAAGAATTTTTGAAGAGATATGTGCTTATATATTTTAATTTGTAAATATTTATTTTTCTTTGAGATTTAAAGTTTAAATTAATTGATTGAATCATCTAAAATGAAATATTTCTTAAATATTGAATAAATGATTGGTTGTGTAATATATGTAGGAATTAAAGTTATTGATATTGTTTTTTCTTAATTTTGAATAATGATTGTAAAAGTTTTGATTAGATCAATTGTTAAAGACTTAATTAATTAAAGTTTTAGTAAAGTTAGATATGAATTCATATATACGTATTAAAGTATGGAAAAGAGTGATAAACTTTGGATATGTGAGTACTGTATTGATGAAAATGGAGTAAAAAAGTATTTTTGCGATGTCATGGGCGTACCCAGAGATTTAACCTGAAACGTCCAATGACACACCCATATCTCTGGACGTGTCGTAGCTACTGTAACGCAAAATTAATGACACGTACAGTAACACGCCCATGTCACTGGACATGTCAAAATTTATGTGAGGCAGAATTAATGATATATACAGTGACACACCCAGGTCACTAGACGTGTCAAAATTTTCTGTAAAGTGGATAAATGACATAATTATTGACACGCTTATATCGTTAGACATGTCACTTGAAGAATTTGCCTAAAATAAAAATTTTTCTTGTTTTTCATTCGTGATTACGACCTGAATGATCATAAGACTTTAAAGTGTAAAAATATTATCAATTATATACTTATCAAATGCTAAATGATGAGCAAAGTATAATTTCATTGAAGTGATAAACACAATTCAGTGTTAACTACAAACTAATAAATTGTCTTAATCATACTGAATGGCTAGCCAAAAGGTGAATATCCATAGTGACAATGAACATATTTGCCATTATTGGACCTTCGACCATATCATTGAGATTGGACATTAAATTATAAGCAATGACCCGTTATCTAAACCTATAATCTGAATTCAGTGTGCATTTACAAAAATTAAAAAGATTATCTATATTGATAATAATATGATATGTGATTATTATTGAACTTGTCAAATTTTAAATCTAATCATGTTCAATTTTTATGCTCTAATAATTTTATTAATTTTTTATATAAAGTTCTAAAGTGATAATTTTTATTGTTTATAAATTTATCTATGTATAATTTTTATTGTTTATAAATTTATCTATGTATAGTCTCTTTCCTTTCAATTTATTGCATATTATAAATACATAAGCACTACTAAACTTTGCTTAGCGTGTTAGAATTATTTTTTGACGCGCAGATCAAACCAAAAAAGTTGAGATGGCAGAATAAGAGATATACGTCCTTAGTCAACTACATCACAAAGATTTAATAAGCAAAATTATAAATATTATAGTCTGTATGATTCACATAAGAATACTTTATAATTTTATAGGACAATTATATAAATTTGAAAATAGTAAGAGAATTATAATAATATTTACAATATAAATTAATAATAAGAAAATTTTGTAAATTAAACAAATATATATATTTACTACAAGTATGAAAAATAATTATATCATATGAATGTATTTTGAGATTTATATATATATATATATATATCTAAATTTCTTATATATTAGTTACGTATTCATGTGATATCTTCTATGTAGTTAAAGGTGTAAACTATATAGGAGGTGTTACATGATTTATGCCCTATAGATCTAATCAACCCATATAGAATCAAAGAACATCTCCCCTGGCAAGTTGCAAAATCATGATTAATCAAATTATTTTCATAGCAATTGCTTGTGTGCTGCTCTTCTTGCGAGCTGGGAGCAGGCAGGGCAGCACTCAGGTCCACAAATTTGTGACTCTTATATTGAAAACATTTTTTTTTATTATGCGCATGTTCGATACCATCCTAACACCGTTTAGATAAGGGTGTAAGGTTATTAATAAATATGCAAAGACTATAAATCGCATCAAATAAAATGTACAAGGGCTAAATTCAAACGCAGGCAAAGTACAAGGGCTTAAAGAGGTTTTTTTTCCCTTGATGAATAAAAAGGATGGTTTTAGCTGCACATGTAAATGATTAATAGCAAGCAACTAATACATGCATGGTTGTTAAAAACCTGAAACAAAAGCATAAGAACGTTTTGATAAATGATCACACAAAGGCATAATTTCAAATGTCACAATAAAGAGTTTACCAGTACAGCTTTCCCACAGGAGCTGTTGAATGTGAATGTGGTACAATGAGGCCACAAACACACGAGTTCACCATTAGAGGCGTGTTTCTGGCCCTTTCTCCAAAATCAATTGAATTTGAAGAATCATATTAACAGGTCACAACAATTACTGAAGCAATTTGGGTGGAATACGAACAAATCTATTCCAACCCAGGAGTATTTTTAAAATATATTCTTTGGTTTAGCCAAACAAAGCTTAGCTGGCTAAGCAAAACCTGGTTTGAGTATCAATGGTTGCTGGGCTTAGCCCCAATAATAAACGGAGCTTCACCCCTGGTTGTCTTGACATATGAGACATAGTCACTATAGGTCATAGTAAATAGTGTGCTCTGGTAACGAGTCAATTGTATAGACTTTCTTAGTGACTCAGTAATGTGGCCGCTGTAGCCTGCCTTACGCATCAATGAGTCAATTGCTTCCAATTTTGTCCAACCTGAACCAAAAAGCCAAGCTTTAATCATAAATAGACACACCAAGGAGAGAGATTGGCGAGAGGGCTCAAAAGGATGGGAATCATTTTATCATAAACTGAAGCATTCCTATAATGAAAAATATGCCCTCTTATGCAGGACTTGGACACAGGTATGGTAACACAAGCAACACTGCCTCACAAATGCAAACGCTATTCTTTTGCAAGAGAAGAAGCAAAAAACCCGGATGTCAGCTGTATGAAGATGAATGAGGTTAAATGGTATCTACCAATGATTTTCACACTCGCAATTGCTTTAGTTACTTCATATTTCAAGGACACGCGCAAAATTTTGCTTCAAAGTGACAATGAACAAGCCAAATGCCAAAGTGACTTAACAATGACAAATTACTCTTTCAAGGCTACTAAACATGGATTACATAAAGAAATTGTGGTTCACATCCTTCCAATGTAAAGCAGTAGGATCCAAAACCTGCAGTTGACTACAAGAACAACAAGAAAAATCAGAAATTGAGAAGACACAAGACCCATGTTTTGCGCACTCTATGAAGGACCAAAATTTAAAGGAGTAACTAATAGCTAGTCCTATCACTCGTAAAATTCAGCTGAGTTTGGAAACTTTTTCCCTTTTAAATCGAGTTGACGCTTGTAAAATTAGGCCATTATTCCTTTTTCCATCTGAAGAAGCTAATGTTCTTAATGTAGCAAAGCAGGCTTCTTCTTCTCTTAACTTGATGAGTGACATTCCGCATCAACAAGGAAAAAGTCCTAGTCAGCTCCTTTTTTTTTCACATTTTTAATGTGGCACATTTTTATCTTCTTTTTTCTCCTATGCTTTCCCTTTTTCTTTACTCTCTTCCATTTTCCTCTTCCTTTCTTTTGCAGAAAATTCAACAATTAACAGAAAAATCATAATGGACTAACTTATAGCTCAAGTCCCAACGAACAAATTTTCACAAAAACTCTGGAATAATATTAACCTTTAAGACAATATACTACTCTTTGTCTAAATTAAAAATCATTTTCATTTCAGTTCACTATTAGTATAAATGATATGAAAATATAAATGATATGAAAATGCCACAAGCTTTTCCCTAAGTATGCTTTCCCAATACATACAAAATGTAGAAGGAAAGTCATCAATATGGTGCTCAAAATCAAAATCTCAAAATTTTCTCATACATAATCCATATTATGATTTTTGCACTGGCACAGTACTCTTTCTCTAGAAATTAACAAATTCTATTTTTGATTTTGCCGTTGAATTTTTTGTAAATTCTTCATTTTAGACAGATTGAGAAGTCCAGTCAATGAAAAAATCTAAACTTTTACAGTGGCAAAAACTCAATAGGCTTATAGGTGAAAAAAAAATCATAAACTCATTACTTTAAGATTTTTGGGCTAGAGTGTGGTGTCAAATCCACAAGCCATTCGCTCACTAGCCCCATGAAGATCTCCCAAAGAATAGGGCTCCTTAGCGCCAATAGTATGCTATAGAAGTTGAAAATAGCAATCCCCAATTATGAGGTCAAACTATGCAAGATACCATTTTATGGGCACAACTATGGGCCCCAATTGGCCAAAGCTAACAATTCCTTGCATAAGCTTCGTCCACATTTTCACAAATGGTGTAGTACCATCTTGTGAAACTGCTATATGAGTTTGGGCACATGATATTGCCCCTGCTAATGTTTTAAAGACAAATTTTAGATGAGGAGAGTCCATAACAATGATGTAGGCAAGTGTAGAATCCTATAATGAGCATGCTCTAGGTTGAACTGTGCTATATATAGAAAATTTTGTGACGCAATTATATGAAATGCCTCTTTAAATGCAAAATCAAAGAGTCAATGGCAAAGGATTCCTCTCATGAATTGAAATTACATTATTACATATGTCAACATCATTGACTTCTTTTGGAGAAAAGGACTAACAGTTGAAATTTTCCAAAAATACTAAAGACTACTATTTAATTAATCTAAAAGTAAACTAAAAAACCTATATGGGAAACACTAAAATACATGAACACAAGGACAATGAAAACATTTACATACATAAGAAGTCTCAATAAAACTGCTGCAATTAAGATGAGTATTTACCTTCATGAGCAGCCACTTCAGGCAAATATGTGGCACTTCGCCTTGCATTATTATTAGGATCAACAAATTCAATAATTAAGCCATGCTTTCCAATCTGCAGCCAAAACCAAACTATAACTGGAAAAGAAAGAAAATGATCGTGTCTTACTAGATTTTGTTCAAGTAAAACTTGGAAGCATTTGAAAGAAGTAACAAGATAGCTATATTTTTTTAATATCTCTTTTTAGTTACAGTAGACAATTTATAATTTTCAGTAAATCATCACATCCAATAAAATCACTACGGATTTTTTAGTGGAAATTTACATGACTAATTATTTACACTAGATTAATCAAATTGCCTCCAAGACTTATCTATTGACTGTTGTCCAATAGGGTCATGCAAAAGAGTAACATGATAACTACACTTTTTTTTTTTTAATTTTTTTTGTAAGAACAAGTACACCATTCCTCTTATGAAATTTTCTCTATATTACCTCATCAAAAAACCGATATTAAAAAAAATAACAGGATCATTCAGCTAAAATTTACACAACTAATCTTACATACAGCTGATTACTCCAATTGCCACCAAGCCACTGAGACTATGTTTACAAGTTAGTTTAATTGGTTCAATTTGAACTCAAGTAACTCAAAACATGAAGAATTGCAAAATTTTTATGATCCAATTATGTTAACCATTCACTGGAATACAAAATAGGAGCTATGTCTCAAACTGGCTTGTCATCACTAGTTCAATCCTTGAGCTTACAGAACATTTCAAACATCAATTATCATCATGAGCTGTGTTCTTCTTTCTTAACTAGTAGGACTATCAATCTTATCATTTCAATCAGATTTTAAATATCTAAAACAGTAACAGAGTCACAAATTTGGTCTGTATAATTCCAAATCAGCCGTCATGTCATGAATTTTTAATGCCATTCGTAAAACATTCAAGTCAGCAATAAACAAGAATTCAATAAAGTATAGGTTCAAAAACAAAGAATTTAATATAATATGCAAGATATTTTAATAGTTGGACGAATCATGTGCAATGGTAGTATCTCAGGTTTCATCTATGGTCAATTTAGTAGCCCATGGTTTTTTATCAACAGCAGTATTCAATTGCATGAAATAGGGAAGATTCTTAAGAATATTCAAAAAGAGATGGATGAAAAGGACGGGCAAAGAATTTTCCTAGAGTTCATGGAAAGGATAAATGGAAATCCGTGTTGCTCAATGCAAAAGTGGTTCTCAACTTTTGTTGACTTGGAACCATTTTTGGTCCAGACCATCTCTAGCTAGTCCCCGCTACTATCTTATCAGGCACAACATGTTGTAAAGACGTATTCTTCCATTTTCACTTCTAAAGAAAACAAAAGGATAGAATTTGTTAGCAGATATTAATAAATGGTGTTCCCCACTCTATAAACATCCTTTAGTAGTTCCTTAATTTACTCCTTAATGTACTCCTTTATTTAAGATAATTGTTCCCTAATAGTGATTGAAGTAGACACTATAAATTGTTTGTAAATACATATATAGAAATAAAAAAACATTGAATCAGTTTCATGGTATCAGAGCTTAAGGAATTTTAAAAATGTTCTTTTTCCCTTTTTTTCCTTTTCTTTTTTTTGCCTACTGTCTTCGACCAACACCTCATAGGGTGAGATTTTTCTCTCACCGCCCTCACCATCGGATTCAGCAGCTGGCGACCGGCCGATCGTCGAAATATGGCCACCATCGGACTGGCAAGTGGCACGCATGTGCCATCCGGACTGGTCGCCAAAATTCTCACTCGCTGAAAAAGTGTGATGCCATCCGTCCAGCATCACACTTTTTTCCCATCTCTTCCATGGTGACCGCCGGAACATGGGCTTTCATTTTCATCCAGATTTGAGTATCACTGACAGGTCAATGGGTGATTTCTGTGTAGACATTCTTTTCCGATAATCCTTTTGCTTCAGAATATTTTGGCTGGTTGGTTTTGTGATTTCCTGGTATTCTTTGATGCTATATGAGTAGTTTGGTCACTGGTTAGACCACCATATTTTTCTACGCAAGTATTCTCTGTGTTCAGTATTTGGTTTTAAAAAAAATGACAGAAGCTACAGATGTTGAAAATAAATCAACAATTGTTATTAATGTGATTCCTATGCTGACTAAGATCATGGGAAAAAAAATTGAATAGCTCCAACTATCTGGCTTGGAGTAAGACAGTTCGCATTTATTTAAGAAGTATAGATAAAGCTTGCCATCTTACTGATCAGCCACCAACTGATGCAACTAGAAATTATTGGTTACGTGGTGATGCACGGATTTTCTTACAGATCAGAAACTCTATTGCTAATGAAGTAGTTGCATTAGTTAATCACTGTGAATTTGTGAAGGAGCTAATGGACTACTTGGAGTTTCTATATTCGGGAAAAGGAAATATATCTCGAATCTATGAAATTTGCAAAGCCTTTTATCGTGCCGAAAAACAAGAGCAATTACTCGTAGCTTACTTTATGGAAATTCAAGAAGACTTATGAGGAACTTAATATCTTATTGCCCTTTCATTCTGATAATAAAGTTCAACAAGCCCAACGAAAACAAATGGCTGTTATGAGTTTTCTTGTAGGTCTCCCTCCTGAATTTGAGATAGCAAAATCTCAAATTCTTTCTGATTTCAAGATATCCTCTCTTCATGATACATTTACAAGAATACTTCGCCTTGAAAAGTCACAACCTTCTGCACCTACTTCTAGTGCTCTAGTGCTCTTGTAAGTCAGGGACGATCCAATAATCGCAGTACCAAGGATGGTGATATTTGCAATCAGGATTCTAGAGGAGTGGTATGCTATTATTGTTGTGAGCCTGGTCATACCAAGCGTACTTGTTGAAAGCTTTAGACTTGGAATCAATGAGTCCACTCTGCAAATGTAGCTACTACCATAGTGCCTACTAACAAGACAATTCAAGTTTCTGCAGAAGAATTTGCCAAATTTACTCAGTACCAAGAGTCATTAAAATCTTCCACTCCTGCTATTATTGCTATTGTTGAGTCAAGTAATACATGACTCTTTTCCTCATCATCCAAATGGTTTATTGATTCAGGTGCCACACCACATGACAGGTAATCCAAATCTCTTTTTTACCTTTCACTCATTTGCTAGCCCTTATAATATAACCTTAGCAGATGGTTCTTCATCTTGTGTACTTGGTCTGGTATTGTCAATCCTATACCATCCATTCCACTATCTCCAGTTTTACACATTCCTAATTTCTCTTTTAACTTAAATTCTGAGAGTTAACTTATTCGTATTTTAAATTGTTGTCCTATTTTTTCCTGATTATTGTTTATTTCAGGATCTTTCGACGAAGAGGATTATTGGTAGAGGACATGTGGATGAAGGTCTCTATATTTTGCATTCCGAAGTTTCTAAAGTTGTCGCTTGCCAAAGCTAACTCGATCCTTTTGAGGAACAATGTCGATTGGGACATCCCTCTTTGTCCTCCTTAAAGAAATTATGTCCTGAGTTTTAACATGTGTCTTCCTTAGATTTTGAATCTTGTCAGTTTGCCAAACATCACCATCTTCCTTCGTACCCTAGGATAAATAAACGTGTTGCATCTCCTTTTGTATTAGTTCATTCTGATGTTTGGAGTCCATGTCTTGTTGTATCTCAAACGGGTTTCAAGTATTTCATAACGTTTGTTGATGATTACTCTCGTGTTACTTGGTTGTATTTAATGAAAAATCATTTTGAATTATTTTCCATCTTTTGTGGCTTTTGTGTTGGAATTAAAACACAGTTTAACCTTCTTGTTCAAACCTTGCAAAGCAATAATGCCAAAGAATATTTTTCAGATTGCATTTCAGTCTTATATGACTCAAAATGGTATTCTCCATTAGTCATCTTGTGTTGATACACCTTCCCAAAATGGGATAGCTGAAAGGAAAAATAGGCATCTCCTTGAAGTTGCACATTCACTCTTATTTCAAATGAAAGTTCCAAAACCATTCTGAGTTGATGTTGTCTCCACAACATGTTTCTTGATTAATCGAATGCCTTCCACTATTCTTAAAGGTAACATTCCTTACACTACTCTATTTCCTTTGAAGCCTTTGTTTTCTATTGCACCAAAGGTCTTTCGTAGTACATGTTTTGTTCGGCATGTCCGTCTTCATGTCACTAAATCAGATCCTAAATCCCTTCAGTGTGTTTTTCTTGGTTACTCACGAGTTCAAAAGGGATACAGGTGTTACTCTCCTACGTTGCATTGATATCTTGTGTCTACAGATGTCACATTCTTGGAGAATATTCCATTATTTTCCTCATTGCCTCTCTCAGATGGTAAGGGGGAGGAAGATGATTTGTTAGTCTACACTGTTACTCAAACTACTCATCCGCCACCTCCATCTGCTTCATCTACTTTTGAACCGCCATTAACCAAACCTGCTTGATCGACTATCGTTCATGTCTACTCTATACAGATAGAGGATCGGATCACATGTCCTTCAACTATCCACTCGTCCCCAGATCCCGAATCAAATACTCTTGACCCCAGTCTTGATCTTCTGATTGCTCTTCGAGAAGATAAAAGGCAATGTACTTATCCTATTTCAACTTTTGCTTCATATGACCATTTGCCTCATTCGTCTTGTATGTTTATTGCTTCCTTAGACAACACCTCCACTCTTAAAACAGTCCATGAGGCATTATCTCATCTTGGTTGGAATGCTGCTATGGAGGAAGAAATGGCAACTCTTGATGCCAATGGTACTTGGGATTTGGTATCTTTACTTGCAGGTAAAAGGGACATTGGGTGCAAATGAATTTTCACTGTAAAAGTCAATCCTAATGGTTCAGTGGCTCGTCTCAAAGGTCGTCTTGTAGCAAAAGGATTTGCTCAAACATATGGTGTTGATTACTCTGACACATTCTCTCCAATTGCTAAGCTTCAATCTGTTCGACTGTTCATTGCTCTTGCAGCTATGAATGATTCGCCTTTGTACCAACTGGATGTCAAAAATGCATTCCTTCATGGTGATCTCCAAGAAGAGGTTTATCTGGAGCAACCTCCTTGATTTGTTGATCAGGGGGAGTCTGGGAAAGTATATCGTCTTCGAAAATCTCTGCATGGTTTGAAACAAAGTCCACGAGCCTGGTTTGAAAAATTTAGTCAAGCAATTGAGAGTTTTGGGATGACAAGGAGCAAGTCAAATCACTCTGTTTTCTACAAACACGCTGAAGATGGTATCATTCTTTTGGTGATATATGTGGATGATATTGTTATCACTGGGGATGATGCTAAAGAAATCTTATCCCTTAAATCTTCCCTTCACACTCAATTTCATACAAAATACCTGGGGGTATTGAAATACTTCTTAGGAATTGAAGTAGCAAGGAGTAAGAAAGGTCTCTTCTTATCCCAAAGGAAATATGTTCTTGATTTGCTAACCGAGACAAAAAAATTAGGAGCAAAACCATGCAATACCCCTATGTCTCCTAATTTGCTGCTTACAAAGGATGGAAAATTGCTTGAAGATCCTGCAAGATACAAAAAACCGGTTGAAAAACTGAACTATCTTATTGTAACCCGTCCGGATATTGCTTACTCTTGTTAGTATTGTAAGCCAATTCATGTCATCTCCAACAGTCAATCATTGGCACGCTCTAGAGCAAATTTTACGCTACTTAAAAGGAACCTTTGGACTTGGACTACTCTACAAAAACAATAGACATAATAACATTGAATGTTTTTTTGATGCTGACTAGGCTGGTTCCAAAGTAGATAGAAGATCTAATACAAGATATTGCGTTTTTGTTGGTGGTAATTTGGTATCTTGAAAAAGCAAGAAACAAAATATTATATCTCGATCTAGTGTTCAATCAGAATATAGGGCAATGGCCCATTCCACATGTGAAATCCTATGGACATATCATCTTTTAAATGAGGTGGGATTGAAATCTTCATTTCCTACAAGACTTTAGTGTAACAATCAGACTTCTATTCATATTGTCTCTAATCCAGTATTTCATGAAAGAACAAAACATATTGAAGTTGATTGTCATTTTATTAGACAAAAGATCCAAGAGAACATTATCTCCACTAGGTATGTGAAGACTGGAGAACAACTAGGAGATATCTTTACGTAGGCCTTAAATGGATCTAGAATTAACTATCTGGGTAATAAGTTGGGCATGATTAACATATATGATCCAACTTGAGGGGGAGTGTTATCAGATATTAATAAGTGGTGTTCCCCACTATATAAACATCCTTTAGTAGTTCCTTAATTTACTCCTTAATGTACTCCTTTATTTAAGATAGATTGTTCCCTAATAGTGATAGGAGTAGACACTACAAATTGCTTGTAGATACATATATAGAAATAAATAAATAAAAAAATTGAATCAATTCCATCAATTAATAAAAATTTGACAATGTTTATCTGCTTAAATATTGCAAACGTGATTTTGCATTTAAAGCTTATTTCATTCAATTTGAAATTGTTTTCACGTTAATAATATTTTAATAAACATACTACTATTTATAATGTAAGTGAAATATTACATATATTTGACTCCCCCATAATAACCTGCGATGCAGGGCTTTTCATGCAATAAGGCACCCTTGATATTTAATTATTTATATTAAGTGAATTATCCAATATGGTTAGCAAAGTTTTGCAAGTTTATGATCCAAAGTTATGAAGCCCCCACCAATCCCAATTAAGAAGCAAATTTTAGATAGGCCAAACTACAGAAGAGTGTTTAACCTTTAGTGCTTTTAGTGATTTTATTCGTGAACATTTATCTTTGACATTTTCATACAACGTTTTTTAAGTTTTTACAATCCTATCAACAATTTACAGTAAAATCAAGCCTGAATTTGCTAATTGATTGATTTAAATTTGTTTATTTTGCTACAGATCATATCAAGAGGAAAAATAGAAAAAATAAAATAAAATAAATGTATGTCTAGCTCGTAAACAAATACCAATTTAAATTTTCATGAAATTCAGATAGGTGATAGAATTGAAATTTTTTTAAAAAAAATTACTGAATTAAATAAGTTGGAAGTTTGTGATAAATTTACTAAAAATCGCTAAAGTTTACTCTTTTTTTGTCATTAAGCCTTTTAGGCAATGCACATTTTGACAAACAACTTTCTGCTTGTACAAGGATCTTTCAAGGAAGATATGACAGGACTTCTATTTTTTGGCAAAACATGTTAGACTGTACCATGAAGCATATCATTAATGAAAGGCAAAGCCATGATACTATTCACGAGAAGCACCACTGATCTGCAGATAAAAACAACCCAGTGATTCAACTACTAAAAGAAGTTAAGAAAAGCACATACCTCCCAATCAAGATAATTTTTAGCAATTTCATAGTCAGTCAGAATGGAAACTGTACATTCCAGAGAAGGCAATTCTCTAGGCTGTATTGGAGGAAATCTACGGTCCTTCAAAGCGCTACAAGACAATAAAAATGAAATGGAAGATATAAACGATGCAAGCATGGTCTATTAAAGGAACCCGCCACAGTTCAAAGAATGAAGACATGCAAAAGAAACTAAACTTGTGCTTCTAGAATAATATATACATACAATATATCAATATAAGGGATAATTATATCGCTGTCAAAAACAACAGCCAGCAAAAAAAATAGTAAACCACTTTGGCTGTTTGATATGCAACTGATAGGCAACATAAAATCCCAGGAAGAAAGCAAAATAAATAGTAACCACAAACAATGTAAATTCCAGTTTTCTTGGCTACACAGCACTTTCACACTATACATGTTATAGGAGGGGTAAGAAAGGGCTTTCTTAAAGAGGCTTTCTTAAAGAAGGGGAAAGGCAAGCAAAGAAAGATCATTAACCTATTGTAGTATCTTTGGAAAATCGTATGGTTTGAAGGAGGAAGGAGAAGCGAGGAATTTTTAAGATAGAGAAATGGGAGGAAATATTCTACCCTGTTCTGTTTCAGATACTGAAAAATAGATATAGAGGGGAATGGAAATTTTTCATTTTGTTTTGATGATTGGAAAAATAAGGGAATTATGATTGTAATAAGATAAATAAAACCATTATTCTCAAACTTTCTATTACTACAACAAGCTAATATATTTATCTATTTAAGGCAGTCATGCAATTTGGTGTGCTAATTAATGAGATAAATACGCTGACTTATGAGCTAACTTGAACTAGCTGAAAAGTCATTCACCTATCTATTGAGAAGAAAATATCTGATCACACATATAGGATTAAAGCTATGAACTTCTAGTGCTCACTTTTTACTATGAATGAGCAAATGTTCATATTCTGATATGCATGGGCAAAGAGGGCATTGTCATGCAAATTAAGACATGAGAAGGTGTTGGAATTATTGACTGGAATCACAGAGAATAATCCCCTATAATTCCAGTAGATTGATCATAGGAGATTTGTCTACTTGATCACAGGAAAATTGTTTCCTTCTATATGTATTTTTTTTTCTAGCTATTGTGTATAAATAGCACATTGTACAAAGAACAATATACATGAAATGCTTCTTTAATCTTCATGGTATCAACGCAAAGCCATTTATTCTAGGCATAATATTTTTTTAAGTTGTTCCTTTATTCCTCTGCTGCAAACAGTGTGGGTTTCTAGTATTACGCGTTTAGGCAGCATCCATGTAGGGTGGTGACATACACCTCCAGTCTAGGAAGAAAGGTCAGCCGTTGACCAGCCTTTTCCCAAAATCCTGCCGTCATCCAGTGCCACACACACCACTGCAGATTCTCTGTGTTGACTCCACATGCCAGCATGTACACCAGATTCTGGTGGTTGTTTCCAGCTATTCTTTTCCCGAATATGCTCCCTTGATTGTTTCATCTATACCCAAACTAATTACCCCTTTCAGTTTCCACTTTTGATTTTTGTTTCCTCTGGATTATTGTTTTTTTTTCTATCATTGTCCTTCTTTTTTGGGCCTCTGTTTCTTTTTCCTTTTTTTTCTTGCTGCTGCTTCTGCTACTGTCCAGGATTTAAGTTGCGGAATCGGTCACGGTGAAACGAAAACATATTGGATCAGCCTGAAACAACTTGAATCAACTACCGCTATCATAAATATATTTTAAATCGCAGAATCGGACGAGTCGAGTAATAAAATCGGTGAAACGGAATGAATCAGACCGATCTAAAATAAAAATAAATTTAAATATTTTATATAACATACTTATATTATTTAAACAATATCTACATTATCATTTTTAATAAATTTAAATATTTTATATAACATAATTATATTATTTTATTAATATCTATCTACATTATTATTTTTACTAAATTTAAATATTTTATATAACATAATTATAGTATTTTATTAATATTAAACAAAAATCAACATTATTATTTTTAATAAATTTAATTATTTTCATAAATTTAAATATTTTATATAACATAACTATATTATTTTATTAATATTTACACAATATATGGCACAATTTCCTTCTCTTCCTTCTTCTTTCAAATTCAGTAACAACAAACAAGTACTCTTCAAGTGCAAACAAAAAGAAAAGAAAAGGAAGCAATGGGTGAAACAACTAAATACCAAGTTCCTCCTCCTCTTTTTCTTCTTCTTCAAAACCAAACCCTTCTCTTTCTTCTTATTCAAAATTCACAGCTGCAATTGGGTTCCTTGCTGCCGATTCAACACAGCCGTTACAGTGAAATATCGGCCGATTCACCGCTTTAGCGATTTTGCAAGCTGATTCAACGTGATTTTAGGCTTTTGGAAAATCTCATCCACATATCAGTGAAACATGTACCGGCCAATGCAAATTCTGTTAAATATCGGTCGTTCCATTCCGAAACGGCCGATATTTCTTGCTACTGTCCAAACCAAAATATTTGGTAGGTGCCCATGTTTTCTACCCTTTTTTCTGCTACTGCTCCCACATTTTTTGTTCAGCACCTCTGTTGTTTTTATTTTTGGCCCTTTGCCTTTTTTTGCTACAGCTATCTCTTTTTTTTTTTTGCTCATTTAACTTGTTTTTTTCCTTCTGTTTTTTCCCTAGTCATTAAAAAAATCAGTGGAAAAAAGGAAGGAATTGAAACAAAAATGAGTAATTTGAGTGGCAATCCCTCACTACTAATCCGTAAAGCATGATGATACTATCTCGCAAAGTCAAGATCGTGTTTATTGTTTATCTCGTCTCAAGGTCAGTAATTTGAAAATAATTATCAAGATAATAAAAAATCATGGAGCACCAAAAATCTTTTTGAAAATTTTTTTAAAATATACACGGCATTCAAAAGGGCAAGGTGCGCTTAAGGCAACAGGATTGTCTTATTGCCTGAGGTGCAAGGCACAACAAAAGCAATCAGCATGAGCGACGCAAAGCACAGTTTTTAAAAAAATTCCAGCACTACCTAATAGTTTGTCAAAACAGTAACTTAAGACCCATATAAGTACATTCAACATCTTTAGGACAATGAAGAGATTTTTAACACATAAACTAGCACATCTAAGCTCGAAACAAAAAATATAACACAAATCATTGACAAGTTTGAACGCAAAAAAAAAAAAAAACCTTAAAGCTTGGCATAAAACAACCATAAAGATTAGCCAAAAATAGCCCTTAAACTCAGCATAAAATAGTCCTAAAACTGAGAATAAATAATCCCAAACTCAGCACAATAAAATCATAAAACTTAGCACAAATAATCCTAAAACCAGCACAATATAATCGTAAAACTTAGCATATAACTGCTCCCTATACTCAGTAGAAAACAGCCTTAGAACCCAGAAGAAAATAACCAAAATATTGATCAGTAGAGTCTTCATTCAAATCCTCACTACTTCCGGCAGCACCATCAGTTTCACATCCTTCAGCTTCCTTCACTTCTGTATCACAAGATTCAGCTTCAATCTCTTCAAATTGGGCTGTTTGTGAGAGGCACTGCCTCAAACTTGCCTTTGACTTGGCTAAGTTTGTCTGTTTCTTGACGGTCTAATATCTTCTCCAACACCAGCAACGCCTAATGTTAAATCATTATCATCAGAATCCTAAACTTTAAATAAGTGCATGGCTGGTTAGCCTCTTCCTACTCCAAAAAGCTTGCCTAAGCACAAAAGGCGAGCACCTAGTATATGTTCTAGATGTGCTAACCCTAATACTCACAGCGCCTCAGCGCCTTGGCGTGCACCTTGTGTACCTTTGACTATATTGAATATACATAATAAGAAGAGGACATTATAGTCAATCATAAGATAAAAAATGGTAATACGTGTCAAAAACTTTTTGAAGAGTATTGCCACCCTTTTCAAATAAAAGGTGCCACTTATTACTTCATTTATATCACAATGCCTTGACCACATGAAATTCAACCAACATCAAATTATTAATGACTCTATACACAAGCTGGTTGGAAAAACTCTAAATGAGTTAACTTCCAAGACAAAATAAGATGTACTTCATCTAACTCTTCAGTTTAGCTAATTTATGAAGCAAGTGACCAAAGTAAGTTCAATTTAACTCAGCTTCAATTTAACTCAGTAATCTTCACAAACAAGTCGAAGTTAGCCTTTATTGAACCAAGCTCCAAGTAGCTTACAGGTAGTTTGACTCATTTCAAGTACTATCTCTCTCGGTTAAACTCTTTATTACAAAATTCTTTTTTTATTCCATCATAACTTCAGAACACTGGACAATTGTTAACTATTCATTCAGTATCCCATTTTTCACATCTTAGTAAGAAACAAACATGTACCAAAAAGGAATGGCCAAAACTGAACTACATAAAAATAAAAAGATAAAAAATAAAAAAAAAGAGGATGTTCCATTGAACCAGTATATTCCACCTCTAATATTTCAACTATATTGTTTTGCTAATCAGAAAAGCAAACTATCTAAAAATCAGTAACACAGTTACTAAACCACAGGCCTATGTCACGCCCTCCAAGCTAAAGACAACCAAACTCCAAGAGGCAAACATCCTCTGAAACATGTACACATTGTGTTAGAAATGCAAACTCATGAACTTACCTCTATTAGAAAGAGGTAAACAGAAGTGAGAATTTCAGGATTTGATGCAAATATACAAAACACTTTTATAGTTCAGTTGCAAAATGTGGCTATACCTGATTAAAGCATAGTCCCTAAACCCATTAATCAAGCATCGTGCTTCAAGCGTTCCAATGCATCCACGTAAACGAGGCTCGCCACCATTGGCCATTTTCTTCCAAGTGACAAAAAGTGGGCTGTAACCAAAATATTATCCATGAAACATGAGATCACAATCAGAGAGGTTCTAGCATTCAAAACAAATAGATCTATCCATACCATTCCTTAAAGAATTGTGCACATAAATATACATATTTCATTCCCTACACAAGTTTGAAACAAAAGATGAACAAGCACCAAAAAAGAACATGTTATACATACATATTAATATTTATATATAATCAGAATGAACACAATTTCCCATGAAGAAGCTATGTTAATCTGGTTAACACAGTATTATCATCAATAAGTAAGCAAAAGCATCAAAACACAGTAAGAGACAAAAAGGTTAAAAAAGGATAAATGAAAACAATAAATTTTAAGTGAAAAAGGAAACTAGAAGCACAATAAGAGTCCAAATTTGTTTGTTGAATATGCAGTATGAAGCAAAATCCATAAACACTACAAGATCAACACGAATTGATATTAGTCAAAAAGCAAGAAAATAACTTTTCAACAATAAAACAAGTAAGAAGAATGTAAAAATGTAATACTGATCACTGAAATTTGGACATTGCTGTGGGTTGGTAACCAAATATTAATTTGGTCAAATTTCTCTAGTATACTTTTCTTTCATTTCATCTATATAATGTGGTCACCATTTCAGGGATGGGAATATCTTGATGCATTACTTCGCTGATTTCTAACATGGATTGCAATTACAATTATACATGCTTATTGTCCGCTTGGTATTACTGATCTCCTAAGTCAGATATACAGTTGCCTTTGATCTTTATGTGTTTGGAACAAACTCTTATGGATCCTTTTGGATTTCCAATAAGGTAATTCACATCAAATTGTAAATATAATAGACATTGGTGATATTTGAATTAATTTTAGACCGATAATGATGGTGTAGTTTAAACAAATTCAACAAATGAACTTAAATCAGAAGTCTCACTTTTTGGGATATGAAGCATTGAAGCTGACATGATTTCAAAATTTTGCAGTTATGGCAACAAGAGAAGCTCAAAACTGAGAATGTCACCTCCAACAACCCCAAAGACACATGCACAAGCAACTAAATCCAAACTTTTGTGCGTGTGTGTGTGTGTGTGTGCACAGGCATGCATCAAAGCCCCTATGGTCAAACCTTCATGAGTGTCAAACCCGCCAAAACATTATTATTCCAGTACATGTTCAAATGCCAGCCACTAAACTAAAATCAGTAAAGCTAAACACACATAATACATTGGTACACGCTTAATGATGCAGGTAGAGTAACTGAGTTAGAATTGAGAAATGAATACAATAAAAATGTTAAACACCACTAAATGCAAACTGGATGCAGGTAAAAGCATGAGCAATAAAGATTTGTCTCAGTGCAATACATAATGCCATTGTATGGCAATAGTAGCCCAATATGCAGTTAAGATCATCAAAAGCTGTATCTTAAAAGATATTACCTTGGCAACACATCTCAACTTAAAGAAGAACCTAGTATTGACCGACCAAATGGACAGAACATCATTGAGGAATAATGCTATGCTCCAAGAGAGCCCTATATCATAAATGCAAAAGTAGCAATGACCTGGCAATTATGCAATCTCAAATTAGAGGTGTCTGCATTCACACAATGTAAGCAATTTGTTGGTTATTCTGCAAATTGTCAGGAAAATACTCATAATATTTAGGCCCCCAGGATTAAAGAACAAATATTCACTCAATACAGAACATATAATTACTCCATACAGTAGCTATCAACAACTAGAACAGTTGGATTAGATGATAAACAACACAGTTAAAAGAAAAAGACTAGCAGATAAATCTGATGACATCTGGAGGGAAGTGTCAAAACACTCCCGATCAGACCCATCCATAGTCCTCCTAACAACAGATGCACAGTGTCCATATATCACGTACAGCATCCATATATCCATAAGCACAATCACTCATTCCAAAAGAAAGGAGCTCTATATATCACTATAATAAACTCTTTTACTCAATCATCCAGCTTGCTTAATTGGGATTGTATTTGAAAAAACCCATCACCAAAATGTAATTTAGCATCATTGCATATATATTAAAAAAGGATCAACCTTTTCTAATTTTTAAAGCACAAAAAAGATGGATTTTCAATATATATATATATATATATATATCATAACAAAATAATAATAATATCATGAAATAATCAATTGCAGGTACACATGCCTATTACCATCCAAACACAGCGCGAAGTCTCTATCAATGCAACTCCATTAAAAAAGAAGACAGTCAGACACTATAATTTAGAAAGAAAAATTAAAATTTTCCAATATTTACAAGTCTACCAAACTAAAACCAGTATAACGCACAAAGAAAAACAAGCAAATTCCAGTAAATGCATCATCAGTAAACAACCAAATCAAAATTAAAACACTAAAAACAACAAAATCAAACTATTAAAACATAAATAACCAAAGAAAAGCTCTATATAGTACTCAACAAAAAGAAACCCCCTAAAACGCATGAGAAACAAGACGATCAAAAGCACAATTATTGGTTTTCAAAGTAAGAGAGAGATTATTACTGTTGACCCTCGTCAAAGGCAGGAGGAGGAGCTTCCTCGCTATTGTAGTGAGCGACGAGAGTGTCAAAGCAATAAACCGCCATTTCCCTGATTGCAGAAACCATTTTTGGTTTTTCTTTTTCCCTTTTTTTTTTTTTTTTGTAGTATACAAGAAACCAAATAAAGCACGCAATTGATCTCTCTCTGGATCGGTAATATAGAAAATACAGCTTCCAAGAAATCACTTTTATTTTTTTTAATTTATTTTTTTTTCTTTTGTTTATTGTCTTTCTCTCTCTGTTTCCATAGCTGAAGCATACGTCTCAACTCCCACTCTCTCTCACTATATTTGGAAGGATATGTTATATTTTTTCACTTGTACTTTCCGCATGTGTCATTTTGCCCTTTTATTTTTACATAGACAATCTCAGCTTGACTTTTCATTTATTTACCAATAAAGTATTTGTTAGTTTCTGAATTTGATAATTTTTTGGCATTAAATTTTTAAATTTTACTCTAGTGATATTATGTTAGTTTATGAATTTGATAATTTTTTGACATTAAATCTTTAAATTTTACTTTAGTAATATTATGTCCTCAAACTTTGCAATTTATGAATATTAAATTTTTTTATAATAAAATTATCAAACAACATATTGTTTAGTTTAGAGACTCAAAAATACATATTTTCTTATCTATTTAATTTTTAATTTAACGAACAGATATACTTCCTGATTCTTAACCCGTGATACACAATTGCTCCCACGATAATTTAGCTCCCACAATTATATATAGGTGCATAATTACTTTAACGTGTACGATTAAGCTGATGGGATTAGGAGATGATTAAACAATAATCTCATTATTATTTTTATTCTTAATCCTCCATCTCTTTCTTGACAGTATTATAATAATAGTAGTAATTATTATTATTAAAATAAAAACTAAGTACTACTCCTAAGCTAAAAAAAAAAAGTAATACTCCATTACGTCATTCCAGGATGAATAGAAAACTTACAGTGCTATTCGAGATAAAGTACAAAGTTGTTTGTCTAGATGGAATACGTCCAACCTTTCTGTACTTGGAAGAATTTGCCTTTCACAATTAGTACTGCAAGCAATTTTTGTATGTGTGATACAAACAACTAAATTACCAGCTTATATTTGTGATAAAATTGAAGCCCTTCGTCGTCATTTTATTTGAGGCAAGCAGGATAACTCCCACAAGCCTAGCCTAGTTAGTTGGCAAGTAGTCTGTGAGCCAAGAAAGTTTAGGGGACTAGGGCTTAGAGACATGAGGACTATGAACTCAACGCTTCTTATGAAGTTGGGATGGGATATTTTAATAAATGTGGATATGCTCTGGGTTAAAGTAATCAAGAGAAAATATGGTATTCAAAGCCCATTAGAATGCCAACAACTTCCAAACTTGAACACGTCTTATGTTGTCAAGGCTATTGCTAGGGTCTAAAGTAGAGTAAGAGGTGGGATTCGATGGGTTATTGGTAATGGTTAATCGGTATCCTTTTTGGTTGGTTAAGTGGGTCTTTAAACGTCATTCCCTTTTAGAACTGGCGGTCGTGTAATTCCCACTAATATTCTCTCAAATCAAGTTTGTGACTTAGTAAAGGAGGATGGTAGCTGGGAGTGGAATTTCTTCGCCCATCTTATCTCTACTCAAGCTATTCTTGCTATTGCAGCTATTAAACCACAATGTGAATGAGGTATGGAGGACCAGATGATTTGTAGTCCATTTGAGAAAGGGGAAGTTCACGGTAAAATCTACTTATGAATGGATTCAGAGGGATTTATGGGATGAAGAAAATGCCATGTGGAATAATCTGGAAGTGGAAGGCCCAAAAAGAATTAAGCAAATGGTTTGGCTTGTTACAAAGAACAAACTCCTTACTAACCAAGAAAGTGCAACATCCCCTACATAATCCACATATTTAACTATATAGGAGATATCACATGAACACATAATCTATAAAAATAATTTATATAATAGATTCCAAAATACATTCATATTTCATACGATATTATTGTTTTCCATACCTATAATACATACATATATTTGTTTAATTTGCAAAATTTCATATTATCAATTTACATTGTATACATTAATATAACTTTTCTACTACCCTCAACTCTTACACAATTGTCATTCAAAATTATGAGGTATTGCTATGTGAATCATACAGACTATAATATTTACAATATTGCTCATTGAACCTTTATGATGTAGTTGATCAAGAATGTATATCTCTTACTCTGCAGTCTCAACTCTTCTAGTTTGATCTTATAACACCCCTATACCCCGTATACGTACACAGCATGCTTATACGATCATAATATACGTATACTGAATATAGAAATGCCACGGTTAACAAAACACACAAGTCATCCCTCGGATGAATTATGAATAAATTTAAAACGTTTAAGGGAATTTATAAAACACAATAAATAAAAATGTTTATACAAAACGCAGCGGAAAATATAACAAATATTTTCAAGTACATATACATTAAGATCAAAATTTACAAAACACGAAATATATACATGATTGGCAGCTTGACTCTCTGATCTTTAAGCTCTAAACCAACTCTTCAAAACCTCAACTCAACTAGGTCTAGCAGAATTCTCCGGCTCACAACCTATCACCTGCGCGATGAAACACAATCGCGCTAAGCCCACGGCTTAGTGGTACAAACCATAACAATGATATGCTTCGATGCCTTGTCAATGTCATACATTCAAATAATAGAGATCATACTCATAAATGTTACATTTCATTATTTCAATAATGAATCATCATCCATCACACACATTTAACATAGACACACATGGGCCCAACAAATATTTAATATGATATTCAAAGTTCAGAGTTACTGCTTTGGTCCATAATCACAATGATCAAGCCCGTAGGCAATATATATATATATACATCTCTATCCATGGATAGTGTAACAGACCCAGTCTCTTGGACCATCAACCCAATAAACTTGAGGAGATCCTCAACCCGGCAAGACTGTTACCTGTAACAGACCCAGTCTCTTGGACCATCAACCCAACTGAAATCGAGGAGATCCTCAACCCGGCAAGACTGTTACTTATCATATATTTCATACTCATAATTCATATAGTGTAACAAACCCAGTCTCTTAGACCTCGATTCAACTCAAATTGAAGAGATCCTCAACCCGGCAAGACTGTTACCTTTACATTTTATAGGCATGCCGCCAAATCCAGAACTCTGAAATTGAATAACATATTAAACATACAATCAATTCATTCACTTCTTTACCATTCTCTTTCTCAATTCATATCTCATAAACACATAGATAAACATGCCTTAATAATTTCCTTTTGCATAACCATAGCCAACAACAATGGCTTCATTATATCTCAACTCATATTTCATATATCATCATCAATACACATATAACACATTACATTTCACAAGGCTAACATTAATCATATATATATTAATCAACAATGCAATAAGATTTCTTAGTACATTCATATCCAAATGTGTAAGTTCCAAAATCACATGAATGTATGCAAAAATGCAAGGTTTGTACTTACTTCAAAAGCAACCCACACAACTCTAAACACTTCCTTCTCCAAGAATCTTTCACCACTTGAATTAGGGCAATTCACCTTCTTCACAACCTATTCCAAAATAATGATGAAACCCATAAGAGATCATAAGGCTAAAAACCAACTAGGGCAACCTCTAAACATGACACGCTCAACAACACGGGCGTGTCCCTGACCGTGCCCTAACTCCACAATACAGAAGCTTTTACACGTTCAGAACCACGGGCGTGTCACTGGGCGTGTAATACGTTCTGCCTCTCTGAAACATTGACACGTCCAACAACATGAGCGTGCTCATGGCCGTGTCAATTCCCCAATAACACAGTGGCTATGACACGTTCAATAACACGGGCGTGTTACTGGCCGTGTCAATCCTACTACCACACAGAACCATTGACACGCCTAAAGACCTGGACATGCTTGTGGGCGTGTCAGGCCAAAAACCCAGATTCCGGCCAAAACAACAAAACACCCAACAAAACTCTTCTTCCACCAACATCCACTTCAAACAAACTTAACTACACACATCCAAAAACCATCTCAAACTTGCAAAAACACCAAAACAAGACAAAATATACATTAACCACAAATCATCAATATCATCACAAACCCTAAACACCACCACAACATTATCTTCACCAACAAACTAACTCTTTCCTTTAATCCAACCTCAAAAATCTAAAATCAATTAAACCAAATACTCTTAAACACAACACAATCAAACCAAACACATATCCATCACAACTTCAACTCACAAACCCAAAGAAATCAAAGAATCAAGTGGAAGGACTTACCAAGTATGAAGAAACTCTTAAATCTCTAACTTGATCTCTTGAAAACTTCCTTCAATCTTGAACTTGGAAGATCAAATCTCTCTCTTGCTCTCTTGTTTCTTTGATGGCCAGACAACAAAAAGGAAAGGAAAAGAGAAGGAAAAGAAATGAAAGAAAGCCACGAAGGAAGAAGAAAAGAAAGAAAACCAAAGAAAGCAAAGTCAACTCTTTTTCCTTAAAACCCTCTCATCCAAGTATTTAATATAAAATAATCAAAATATCATCTTCCACTTCCACTGACTCTAATCCCACTTAAATATTAATTAATTCTTTAAACACAATTAATAATAATTAATCTCTTCCTTTGACTTTCTCATTGACTTGTGTATATGTTGTATATATTTTCATATACACAACATATACACTCTCTTCACTTCTTTTCTCTTTTCTTTACAAATTAACATATACACATAATCCAAATAAAACAACAATTATATCAGAACTTCTAGGGCACACTTTGGGATATTACAGATCTGCACATCAGAAAATAATTCTAACAAGCTAAGAAAAGCTTAGTGGTGCTTATATATTTATAATATGCGAGAAATTTAAAGAAAAAAGAACTTTACATAACAAATTCAAAAATAATAGAAATTATCACTTTAGAACATTACATAAGAAATTGATAAAATTATTGGAGCATAAAACACTGAACATGATTAGATCTAAAATTTGACAAGTTCAATAATAATCACATAACATGTTATTATCAATATAGATAATCTTTTTAATTTTGCCCATGCACACTAAACTCAGATCATAGATTTGAATAACGGGTCACTGTTGGCAATTTAATGCCCAATCTCAATGATATGGCCAAAGGCCTAATAATGGCAAATATGCCCACTGTCACTGGAGACACAATGTGTCTAAAAATGGCATGATGTGCCCACTATCACTATGGTTATCCACCCTTTAGCTAGCCATTCAATCCCATGCTAGATCTAAAATCAGTATGATTAGGGCAATTCATTAATTTATAGTTAACACTGAATTATGTATATTACTTCAATGGAACAATACTTTGCTTAACATTTAGTATTTGATAAGTGTATAATGAATGATATTTTTATACTTTGAGGCATTATGGTCATTTAGGTCGGAATCATGGATGAAAAATAAAAAAAACATTTTATTTTAAGTAAATTCTTCAAGTGACACGATGACCATGTCAATTATCCACTTTACAAAAGCTTTGACATACCCAATGATATGGGTGTGTCACTGCACATGTCATTAATCATATCTTACAATAGCTATGACACGCCCAGAGACATGTGCGTGTCACTGCCTGTGTCTTTAGTCCCATGTTACAGTAGCTACAACATGCTCAGAGACATGGGTATATCATTGGGCGTGTCAGGCTAAATCTCTGGGTACGCCCATGACAATGTAAAAATACTCTTTCACTCCATTTTTATCAATACAACACTCACATATCCAAAGTTTATCACTCTTTTCCATACTTTAACACATACACATGAATTCATATCTAATACTTTACTAAAACTTCAATTAATCAAGTCTTTAATAATTGATCTAATCAAAACTTTCACAATCATCATTCAAAATTAAGAAAAACAATATCAACAACTTTAATTTCTACATATATTACACAACCAATCATTTATCCAATATTTAAGAAATATCTCATTTTAGATGACTCGATCAACTAATTTAAACCTTAAATCTCAAAGAAAAACAAATATTTTCAAATTAAAAAGAAAACATAAGTACATTCCTCTTCAAAAATCCTTCTTTCTCTCTCTTTTCTTTGATTACTTGTTTATAATCTCACTTATTCTAACTAATTCCCTTTAAAAAAATTATAATAAAAATGGATTTTCCCTTGATTCTTGCTTAAATTTGATGAAAGAAAGAAGAAGAAAGAAGTTTGATGGTGATGATAGTAGATGGCGTGGATGGTAGAGAAGAAATGAGAAGTTTCCACACATACATACATGTACACATATATATAGTTTAATCAAGTGAGGAAATGCTCATAATAACTATGGTGCACCCTCACTCTTAACTGTTGATTCTAAATCTATTTTTAATCCTGTAAAACCGTAAAAATAATTTCTTCAATAAATTTTAAGATCTACTATTTACTATTTTCTACTTTTAGGATTTATCCAGATCATCTTTATCACTATACACTGTCAATTATCAATATTAGTTAAAAATTCACTATTTAAAATTTTAAACATTACAGAAAGAGTAAGCAGACAAATGTTTGGAGATGCTAGATGCTAGATGCATTAAGAAGAAGATTGTTTCCATGTTGTCAGGGATTACCCCTACACTCGAATGGTTTAGAATCACTTTGTTCCAAATGCAAAGCTCCCTCTTTTCTTTTCTGAGAAACTTCATAAATGGGTCATTTCCAATCTTATTTGTGATCAGGCTTATTTGGAAAATATTGATTAGGCAACGCTCTTTAGGGTGGTGATATGGAAACTCTATAAGTCTAAATTCATTTTCACTGGTAAAAGAACTCACATATCCAGTCTAATTACAGATATTGTGGTAAACATGAAAGAAAATCATGTAGGTGAATGAGACCCTTAACTTTATTGGTGCTCGCCATCAGGTACGGTGGTGAAGGTGAATATTAATGGAGCTTTCTCCTTATCCTGAAGTAGAGTTAATGCTGGTGGGTTGTTAAGGGACATCTTTGATAGATGGTTAGGGCATTTTGCCATGAATATAGGTCTATTTTCGGTAACTGTAGCTAAATTATGTTGTACGAGGTCTGTCCCTAGCTTGGAATATGGGTTTTAAGGAAGTGATTATCGAGACTAATAACCAAGTAGTGGTACAAATTATTAATAGGGAAGACACATTGATTAATTTGCATGGCCCCTTAGTTCACATTATTGATGTTCTTCTTCAAAGAGAGTTGGTAATATCAATTAGATATATATACAGAGAAGCAAATCAAGTTGCAGATTTTCTAGCCAGTTATGCAAGAGTTATGCAAGGACTCTCTTAATTGGCCCCTATAGATTGGATGTTCTACCTGATGAGCTAAACCAGTTATTATCTCAGGATTGTTTAGGGGTCTGTTTACCCCGTTTTGCTGCTCTTTAGCTTCTTGTTTTGAAGCTCCTTTGTTTAACAAACAAAAAAGGTAACACTCCTAATATAATAATAATAAACAAAAACAATAATAATACCTTAATAAAAACTGACTATTACATAACTAAACCCAGATGATGATGATGATGATGATGATGATGATAATAACTAAAACAAAAACTAATTAAGCACCATAATTGACCATAGCCATGAAACGTAGATGATATTTTTGTCTTTGAAACCTCATTTCAAGATTAAACTTATTAATAAACTCTTATACTATTCAAGTCCTCCTCCTCGTAATCTTTATCATTTTCATCTCTTCAGAAAAAATTGTAAAAAAAATTAGAGTAGCTTAATTTAGAAGATGGATTGATGGGTATTTGTTGGTTGTTGTTCTACTTTAGTGGTTGTTGTTGCAGTTGTGGTGGCAATAATAGTAATTACGTAGATGTAAGGAGGAGAAATCCAATTATAAAGGAAGATCCAGATTCTAGAAATTATAGAGAGAATGAAATCAAATGTAAATGGAATTATAGCCGCTTTGAACAAAATAACAATGAATCCCATAAGAAATTGCCCAAATAGCAGGTTCAAATATGCTTCCTCTGAAAATGAAGTTTTGAAACAAATTGGCCATAGAAATTAAATTTAGCTAACAAATCTGAAAGAAAAAGAGAAAAATTTGTAAAGACAATAATCCCCATTAGTTTTATTGAATTTGGGGGAAGAAGATGAAGAAACACAAGCAATGCTAAGCTAATACCCATTCACAAGCACAAGAAACAAGCAGTAGAAGCTTCAAATTTTTTAAATTTTCTAGTGTAAAGGAGAACTTTCTTTCTCTTATTTATTTAAAAATCCCTTTAGTTAATAAATTTTGATACACTTAATCTCACTTTAAGCCATTAGAGAAGGTTAAAAATGCTTTTGGTTAATGAAAATTGGAGATTAGAGTTTAATATATGTGATTTTGGAGAAGAAGATGAAGAAACAAAAGGTATAAATGTTATTTTATGGTCAATATTAGCAAAATATTATGTATTCCCGTGAGGCAAGTGTGAGCGGGGATTTTCACCCCCACTCCCACATAGAATGGTTCTTGCGACTTCGGCACTATTAGGCCCAGGGCCTTAGAGAACACGAGCTTAAATCTGGAGAAAATAGAGTCGCCACCCGGACGGGCCAAAAAAAGAAAGGGGTGGATGACTCGATTCCTACGGAATCCCCAACCCCCTAATAGGTTCGGAAAGTTGGGTAAGTGTGAGGAAGGTGAGAAATGGCCCAGTACTCCCACAACGCCCGGTTCATTGGAACCGACCTCTATTTCAGGTCTTAATATTATAAAATTCTTAAATATAATGATATTATCTGTAACACCCCTACATCCTGTGCACGCACACTACAAAACACCACAATGTAATATCCGTACACTAAATATAGGGATGCTATGGTTTTCTTTAACGTTTACTTCATTTTAAATGATAAGATATTCTTTCTCAATATACATTATAGATAATAAGTAATTAACTTATAATATAAAACAAAATAGATATATATATATATACATTTACTTAATACTCAGCGGAATTTATCAAATATTTACATATATTAATACTTTCAAATCCATATTTACAATTATACATATATTTACATTAAAATCAATACTTTACAAAATATAAAGGAGTTATACATGATTGGCAGCTCTTCTCTGATATTTAAGTCCCAAAATAAACTCTTCAATGCCTAGACTCACTTGGTCTCGAGGAACTCTCGGGTTCAACTCTGTCACCTGCGCGATCAACCACTATCGCGCTAAGGCAACGACTTAGTAATACAAAGTATGCTAGCATTATGCTTTAATGCAATACAATGTCACACATTTTATAGTTCATAAACCATACACATATATACATATCACATTTCAAAGTCCTTCCATAGATCTCATTATTCATTCATTTCACATTTCATCGTTCACATTGAAAACAAATACAAGTATAAGTCTCATTTAAACAAAGACAAGCATGGGCCCAAAAGACACTAATATGCCATTCCACTTTCAGAGTTAATGTTTTGGTTCAATTATCACATTCATTAATATCATAATCCCAACTAGGCTTCAAGGATTAGGTTCAACCAAGCTTCAAGGGGAACAAAGCATGCTAAGTATCAACCCAACTTGGCTTCAAGAACCAAACCCAACCTAGCTTCAAGGGTTGTAACATCTCAATTAGGGTTCAAGGATGAATTCCAACCTAATTTCAAGAGATTGTTACTAATAGGCATGCCACCAACAACAAAACTCTGAAAATGGAATAACACATTAGACACACAATCCATTTATTATCTCATTATCAAATCCATTCTCAATTCTCATTATCAATTAGGCAAACATGCCTCATTAGAGTCATTATAGCCAATCACAATGGCTTTATATTCCATCACATCTCAATCCACATTATAACAATTCATCTTTCAAATACACAATCATTTACATTATATCCTTCACATTATACATATGTCATCTTTGATATAACATAACAACATACAATATTCATATGCATTATCAATATCATCAAATGTATGTTCCACATTGTACACAACATAACATTACTCATATGAATTAACAATGCAATAATGCAAGATTTGTACTTACCTCAATAACAATTCATAAAACTCTAAACACTTTCCTTTTCCAAGATTCTTCACTTCCCAAATTAGGGCAAATCACCTTCTTTCAAAACCTAATCCAAAAAATGATACAATACATGAATTTCAATACAATTTATCACTTATTAACTTCATCTTAGACCTTTAGATTACAAAGTATCACTTAACATCACATTTAAAAGCCCACGGCCGTGGCCACCTCAACCCCCACGGGCGTGGGTTAAAGAATGGTTCTGCCACCCTTGCTCCAATCCTCCACGGCCATGGCTACAAATGACCACGGCCATGGCAACCAAGGCCACGGGCATGGCATCCACAATGCTACTGCCTTCGGTCAAATTCTCATTTCCTAAGCTTACAACTCCAACAAACATCAACCACATGCAAATCTATAAAAATACTTGATCAAACTCAAGTTACACTTCACTTATCACTTCAAAACCCTAATACAAACACAACTTACTCTTTCAACTCAATCACCAACTTAACTTCTCATTTTAAAATCAACTACAACACTTATAAACAAATCACAAGCACACCTAATCATACTATCCATAATAATTCATCAACCCCCAAACACAACTTCAAAAGAACAAAGAAAATCAAGAGAAAGAACTTACCAAAGTTGATGAATTTCACAAATCTCCAACTTAATCACTTAATTCTTCCTTCAATTTGAGCTTAGAACTTCAAGAACCTCTCTTGCTCTCTTGCTTTCTTTTGTCTTTGGATGAGCCGGCCACACACATGGAAAAGAAGAAAAGATGAAGAAGAAACAAAGTCAACTCCTCTTTAAATCTCCACCAAGTGTTTCAAAAAGACAATTACCAACATACCCTCTTTTCACTTGTTCTAGCTTTCTTCTTAATCAAGTGCCCTTTATAGTAATTTCACATACAACAATTAAAATATCTTCTTCCCTTGACCACTCATTTTGACCAACATATATGTTATATATATTACCATATACCCAACATATACACTTACTCTCTACACATTACTTTCCTTTTTAAACAATACATAAACATTCTCTTTTCAATTTCTTTTCTCTTTCAAATTAACATATACATTCAATCCAATTTAAAACAACAACAATGTTCAAAACTTCTAAGGCATACATTGGGATATTACAATTCTCCCCCTCTAAAAAGAAATTTTGTCCTCGAAATTACTTGTCATCAAGTCCGAAACAACTGTCAAGTGCAGGACTGTCAAGAACATTTTATCATTTGAGCATTTTATCATTTTTTCCTTCTTTCCTGTAGGACTGTCAAGTGCAGGACTTTCAAGAACTGGATTACCTTTCTTTTATCTTTCTAATTTTGGTTAACTTTTTGGTTGGGTTGGACCAATTTAAGTCAAACTATCTTTGACTTCTACTGTTTTAGGTAAAGGGAAAACTCAGTTGGCTTTTCTGAGCTGCCTTTTATGTTTTATCTTCTTTTCCTCTTTTTTTTTTCTTCTCTCCTCCTCCTTCTCCTTCTCCTTCTTCTTTCTTTTTTATTGTCTTTTCTCTTTTCTCCTTTTTATTTTCTTTCTTCCTTTTTTTTCGTGGTGTTGGGTCCTAGCTCCAAAAGAATTGTCTCGCTTACACCATTCTATTCTTCTGTTTATTGATGAGTGGAGTAAAGTGAGACAAGGATAATGGATGAGTGGAGTAAAGTGGGACAAGGATAAATCATTTGTCATCATTTTAATGAGTCGGAGATATCAGGTCTAACATTAGGTGAACTTCAATGACCCTTATGATCTTGAGAACTTCAACTATCCATATGGTCTTGACTATGCATTCCTTTCTTTTGTCTTCTTGCCTCTTTATCTTAGTGATCATTAGATTTGTCAAAAGTGTAACAATAGCTCAGGGAAGGTCATTGGGCTTATAAGTCAATAAAGAGAAAGCTAAAATCTCATAAAGGCTCAAAGGGACAATTAGGGATTGATATCAATAGGGTTGATACTAGTTGTTGGCTAACCAAATAATGCCTAGATCATTTCTCTCCTAAATAAGCATAGTTCAATTTCGCCTCGAAAGTCCTTTAAAACATGTTCTAAGATTGATTAGGACCTAGACAAAGGTAATTATGTAGGAGCCCTCTCTAAGTAAGCATACACAACTCAATGCTATAGAGCAATTCCCTCACCTAGTAAAGTCATTCAAATCATGATGCATAGATACGCTAATTTATAAATATCAAGTTAAATTCATCATCGGTTAAGCACCAAAATGAACAAAGACCAATAAAATTTTGATGAAAGTAATTTATTCAAATAATCTTAATTTTAAAAAATATAATTATTCCAATTAAATATTTAAAGAAAGCAAAATAGAAGAGCAACAGTCAAGCTAAGGAAAGTTCATTGAGTTGAGCTTCTTATCCCTTCACATCCCATCTTGAAAAGAGGATAAGACAAGATCTTCCTCCAATCCTCCTCCTACCATGAAAGTTGCTGGTGGTGGCACTTTATTGAACCTAGGCAGAGGATTGCTTTTGGTATTGGGCTTATCCGGCTAGGGTAGCTTACCACTATCAATCAAATCTTGGATCTCGTTGTAACACCCCTACATCCTGTACACGCACACTACAAAACACCGCAATGTAATATACGTACACTGAATATAGGGATGCTACGGTTATCTTTAACATTTAAATCATTTTAAATGATAAGATATTCTTTCTCATTATACATTATAGAAAATAAAGTAATTAACTTGTAATATAAACAAAATAGATATATACGTTTACTTAATACGCAGCGACATTTATAAAATATTTACATATATGAATACATTCAAATCCATATTTACAATTATACATATATTTACATTAGAATCAATACTTTACAAAATATAAAGAAGTTATATATGATTGGCAGCTCTTCTCTGATCTTTAAGTCCCAAAAATAAATTCTTCAATGCCTAGTCTCACTCGGTCTCGAGGAACTCTCGGGTTCAACTCTGTCACCTGCGCGATCAACCACTATCGCGCTAAGCCAACGGCTTAGTAGTACAAAGTATACTAACATTATGCTTTAATGCAATGCAATGTCACACATTTTAATAATAAAGACAACCTCATAAGTGGAAAGCTAATGTCACACCTTTATATTTCATAAACCATATACATATAAACTTATTACATTTCAAAGTCCTTCCATAGATCTCATTATTCAATTATTTTACCATTAATGAATCACATTTAAACAAAGACAAGCATGGGCTCAAAAGACACTAATATGCCATTCAATTTTCAGAGTTAATGTTTTGGTTCAATTATCACATTCATCATTATCATAATCCCAACTAGGCTTCAAGGATTAGATTCAACCAAGCTTCAAGGGGAACAAAGCATGCTAAGTATCAACCCAACTTGGCTTCAAGAACCAACCCAACCTAGCTTCAAGGGTTGTAACATCTCAATTAGGCTTCAAGGATTAGACCCAACCAAGCTTCAAGGGGAGTAAAACATGTTAAACTTCAACCCAACTTGGCTTCAAGGATCAATTCCAACCTAACTTCAAGAGATTGTTACTAATAGGCATGCCACCAATCAACAAAACTCTAAAAATGGAATAACACATTAGACACACAATTCATTCATTATTTCATTATCAATTAGGCAAACATGCCTCATTAAAGTCATTATAGTCAATCACAATGGCTTTATATTCCATCACATCTTAATCCACATTATAGCAATTCATCTTTCAAATACACAATCATTTACATCATCATATCCTTCATATTATACATGTAGCATCATTGATATAAACATAACAAAGTACATTATTCATATAAGTCAACAATGTAATAATGCAATATTTGTACTTACCTCAATAACAATTCACACAACTCTAAACACTTCCTTTTCCAAGATTTGTACTCATCTCACCTTTTTCTTTTTTTATCTCTTTCTTGCTCCCTCTCCAAAGTTTCGGCCAATGAAAATTCAAGTTCATATTGCTCTTTTATTCTCATTTGGTCTTCAAAAATGGTCTTTGGAGACAAAGGTCCAAGTTGGTATTTCTGTCCATTCATGATCAAAGAATATCGATTCTTAAACCCATCATGTATGACCCTTCGATCATATTGCCATGGTCTCCCCAACAACATGTGACCAGCATACATAGGAACCACATCACACAATACCTCATCTTTATATCTACCAATGGAGAAAGAAACCAATACTTGCTTATTCACCTTCACAACACCACTATCATTCAACCATTGTAACTTGAATGGTTTTGGATGTTTAATAGTAGGTAATTTTAGTTTTTCCACAAGCAAACTACTTGCCACGTTTGTACAACTACCACTATCCACAGTCATATTACACAAATTGTTAGCAATCAAACAATGAGTATGAAACAGATTTTCACATTGTTCACCATGTTCATCATGTTTACTTTGAAAACTAAGTGTGCGTTGTACAATTAACACATCTCCCTTAGCAAACTCAACATCACTAGCATCTTCTAAAGATGGCATTTCATCATCTTCCTCTCTCTCACTTTCAGCCTCAACAATCCCATCCCTCATGATCATTACCCTTTTATTGAGACATTCACGTGCCATATGACCATGTCCTAGGCACTTAAAATACTTAATTCCTCTAGTTTGATTAGTTTGATTCTCACCTCTACCCTTGCTGCCTAGTTCATTTTGGTTTTTATTTTCATCAATCTTAGGCTTAACAATAGGTTTATCCTCCTTTTTACTCCAATTTGGTTTCCAAGAAGAAGAAGAGGAAGTCAAATAACGTTTAGAACCATACTTACTTATACCCTTGCACTTCAGTTGTCTTTCAATTTTCAAGGCCACATTCGCCATGTCTTCAATCTCCATATAGTGTTGCAACTCCACAAGATCAACAATGTTCTTGTTCAAGCCATTCAAGAACCTTGCCATGGTGGCTTCACGATCCTCATCCACATTAGCCATTCTCATGGCTATCTCCATTTCTTTGTGATATTCCTCCACACTCATGGAACCTTATGTTAGGATTTGTAAATGCTGATGCAAGTCCTTTCACCATTTCGACGTATGTCTTTACACAATTGATCCCACCAAACAATAGCATAATCACAAAATTCAACAGCGGATAATTTTACCTTTTTCTCTTCAGAGTAGTTATGACACTCGAAGATCATCTCCACCTTTCTTTCCCACTCCAAATAAGCATATGGGTCATTCTTTCCTTAGAAGGAAGGAATCTTCATTTTGATGCTGCCTATATTTTGATCAATGCCGTAAAACCTTGCTCTCCTATTTTGCCTTCTAGGATAAGCATCCCCTCCAACAATGGTTGCTTGATCATCATCTGTGTCAATTCCGCCATCATATTCATCATTGGCAAAGGCTGGTTGCCTTCTATGCCTTGGCTCACCTTGAAATGTAGTAATCGCATCATCATGCTTTTCTAAATGGTCTCTTACATCTCCAATCATTGTGAACATACATTCAAATTGTTGTTGCATTGCTTTAATTATTTGATCATTTGAGGAAGAACTCATGTCTTTATCTTTGTTAGACATGTTTAAAACCTGAAAGAAGAAAATTTAAAATAGCCTCACAAGATACTCCCTCACGTGTTTCACTCAAAGATTTGATACACACCACTCGTGTTTCACACAAAAATTTAGCTTTTCTCGATGCTGGTCTTATCACTCTTGCCTTTTACCTCTCTTGCTTTTGCTTTGGGTTCATAAATGAACAAATCACCTAAACAAACCAAATTAGATTATGGCAATTCAATGGATTGAAAAGGGCTGGACTAAATTAAGATTTTAGGTAAGACCAAATTTAAAGTAGCTAAACACATGGAAATAAACCTAAGAGCTGAAATTTAGGTCCCTTAGCCTCAAATAATTCTGAAACTTTAAGAACTAGAATTCCACACTTTTGCAATTCTGATTCTTTTTTTTAAAAAAATTCATTTCTTTCTTTTTTATATGATATTAACAAAAGTGTAGAAATTTTAAGATTAACATAAGAAAGTAAAAATAAGAGAAGGGACAATAAAACTTGTTGTGTCAACACAAAGAGGTATGAACTTAAATCAAAGAATACTTAATAGGACAAAATTAAAACAATAAGATTCAGTACAAACAAAGAAAAATAAGATGAAGATGATAAACTTGAACAAAAAAAAAAATAAACACAAAGATAAGCAAACCTCAACTTGAGCCTTGCTTTGATACCAAAAGATAGGAAATCATCATCTTAGCAACCATATACTCCAATAACTAATAAGTTATGATACATATGGAATACAAGAAAACACCCTCCAGTTAAGATGATTCCAAAATCCAAGGACCTCCTCAAGTGAAGTTAGGGAAAAAACTAGTTCCAATTGTTATTGTTTACCAATTAAACTAGTACTTGAATTCAACCCATAATGCCATAAACCAGATATGATCTGATAAGTTAAGAGCTAAACATAAGATTTTTTTTGTTAGAGAATGCCACAAACCAAACTAGTTTGATAAGTTCAAATTTCATGAAAGAACTTAAGCAAAAACACTCATAAAGAGCAAATTCAGATTATCATTCATCAATGGTCTCTTTAAAATTAGTTTGGCTTTGATATTTATAGCCAAAGTGAGGTAGAAGAAACCTAAATGGCTGTTATTATAGCTCTTCCATGTTCTTCCCTTTAATCCCCACTAACTCTCATTGAAAAGAGCTATTATACATTAAAAGCATTCATTTTGTAACTCCCAAATGACAATTGATCACACCCCAAACTAAATGCACTCATTTGTAACTCCCAAATGACAACTGATCAAAAACTCAAACTTTAACAAGAATAAAACCCTAACTCTAATATGTTGATTTCATAAAGCAAATAAGCTAAACCCAAATTGATAATTAAAATAAAATGATGCCCAAGATCCATGCACATTTAATCAAGGCTGAATGACCTTTTTTTATTCAAACAATGTGGGATGGACTATTGTCTTCATATTTGAAGATGCTTGAAACATGTTGACAATGTTAAGGTCTTGTTGCATACATAGATCCTTGACAGAATCTAGATGAGTTTTGTCCTCCCAAATGTCTTCAAGTAAGCAAGTTAATGGTTCTTTCATCCTTTTAGCTTTAGCTCTTGTCATTGGTCCTCTATGAATGGTTAAAGGATCATTCTTGATGTTACTTCTAACCTTAGCTGAATCATTCCCTAGTTGATCCTCATCATCAGGCCTTTTCTTGAGTAAAGTAGTCTTATTCCTCCATCTCTTCACATAGTTCACAAAATTCTCATTTGGCCTTTGCCTAATGGTCTCTACCTCCATTAAGGTAACTTCCAGTTAGACATTGTACCCATATTGTTGAATGAAAGCCTTATATAACAAATCCCAATTCTTTTGAGTACTATCCTCTAAGGTGTTGAACTAGTTTTGGACAACAGGGTCCAATGAGAGCATGAAGTACCTTAGAGTTTGAGCCTTAGTAGCTCGGGCAGACTGCATAGCAGTGATGTACTGCTTAACATGCAAGTGAGGATTTTCTGTACCATTGTACCTAGCGAAGAAAGGCATCTTGAACTTATAAGGGACCTCCTCATCTAAGTCAAACAATTTGTCGACCTCAGATATTTCTTCGATTTTCAGCTTCTTTTCAAATTTCTTTTCCAGGTCAGCAGTCAACTTCTCAACATATGAAGTTTCAGTTTTCTCCACAGATGATCTTTCAACAACCTTCGGCTTTTTCTTCTTATCTTTAGGATCTTAAAAGTATTGAGTCCAGTCGTCATTATCATCAACGACTACCTTGTCATCATCAAAAGCGACTTCACCAACCTTAGCCTTCCCTTTGTCTTTCTTGGTGCCTGCGGATGCTTCAACAGTGTTCCCAAACATTATAGCCATTTGACTCTTCATGATCTCAGCTAGGGCCCCCTTTAGTTCTTCCATTTTGACTTCAAGGGCATCATCCAACATCTTTTGAATCTGCTCAGGTTTCATTGCTTTTAGTGAGAAGCTAACTGAGTTGCTACCAAATTTTTCATCTCCAGTGTAGGTTGGATTGTCGTAGGCTTTTGAACTGTTGTAATACAGGGTTGTGAGCAAGAGAGAATCAATGACATGAGATGTAAATATATGTATGCATGTATGCATGTATACATAAACAACAAACAAAGATGGCTAGGACGTCCCTTCCAACCTTATAACTTCCACACACGAATGACGAGTCTTTTTTTCTAGGTATATGGTTAAAAAATACCAACATTGGATATTTTGTTTTTAAATATTTCTCTCGGACGATTTTAACCAATAGTGATATTTTCGAATATGGAAATCAGTTCATGATAATTTCCGTTAATTAAGCTTTAATCCATCTAATCAACTAAAACAACTTTTATGCTATATTGAATTAAAACTAAATTAAGAGGTTTATTATAAATAGATTTCCCACTTGAAAAAGTAACTAATGGTTCACGCTAAAAACAAGCCCATGATTAATAATTCTTAGTATAAACAAGGCTCACAATTGATTTTTGTTATTCAATAATTGACCTAAATATTTGTAAGCTCTTTCAAAAGATTGTCAAAATAATTTTATTTCTAAGCCCATTGTAAAAAGATTTTAGAAAAAAAAATAAATTTTTGACTTTGTATTTGAGTCATGAAAAAAGAATTTTTGATTTATTTTTAGAAAAGTTTTATGTCTAAACACCATCTTGAAAAGTTTTAAAAATAGCTTTGGTCTTTTGGACTTTGAAAATTTATTTTGAGCTTACAATGTACTTAGGTCATATTAGAAAAAGAACAAACCAAATAAGCCAAGATTTAAACGAAGATAAATTAACCATAGTCAAACAACAAGCATTTAGGGTAAAAACCTAAGAAAAATAACTAGGCTAATTACATGAGCTTTAGTCTTTGGGTTAAAAGGCTTAGGTTCCCATAGCAAGTATATACCAAAAGGTACAAGGCTATAAGTGGCTATGCCATACTTGATCTCCATATCTTGAGTGAAAGTATGGTATCCCTTACATAACACAACACGGGTAACACAGGCGTCCTAACTCACGCACACGATGCAATCTAAATGATGTAATGGATAATATCATGATAAGAAAGAACAGAATAATATAAAGACCAACAGAATCAACTTCTCTTATCCCTAGTGGAGTTGCCACTGTGAGCTGGGATTTTTGTCCCCACTCCTACGTGGAATGGTTCTTATGACTTCAACACTGTTAGGCTCAGGGCCTTAGAGAACATGGGCCTAAACCCGAAGAAAATGGCGTTGCCACTCGGACAACCCAGGAAAAGAAAGGGGTGGATGACTCAATTCCTAAGGAATTTCTAAGGAAAAGAAAGTTGGGTACGTGTGGAAAAGGTGAGAAATGGCCTAACACCCCCACAATGCCCGGTTTATTGGAACCGGCCTCCTTTTCAGGTCTTAATATTATAAAATTATTAAATATAATAATATTATCCATACTACATGCAATCATAAAAATAAATAAATACTTTATTAAAAATCATAGCAATGTTCAAACAAAAGAAATAAATGGACTCCCATCCGAGAATGGAAACATGTCCTTACATCGTCTTAATATCTAAAACTAAATAGGACACCCATCGAAAGGTGAAAATATGTCATTTACATTGATTTGAAACTTAAAATAAATTAAATTACATGATGCTCACAATATGAGGCACCCAAAACATGAAAACATACATCTTACAATGTTTTAAAACCAAAGCAAATCAATAAAAATAACCAACCATTCATCATAAATAAATTATTCATTAAGGACATGAACCATCAATCAAAATATATAATAAACATACATCTAATTTAAATAAAGCAATAAGTATATAAATTTAGGGTATATGCATCAATTAGGGTTTCTTGAATAAAATTAGGGTTTTGTAGGTTTTATGTTTAACAATTAAGGTTTTGTATTTTATTTACTGGATTAGTCAACTAAGAAATATTGAATATAAAAGAAATAACATGGCTATTGGATGGACAAACACGTTGATCTTTGATTTTATGTAATTAAGGCTTTAGTAATTAAATCTGTATAATCAAAATAATGAAGCATTGTGTTAATATAACAACCCAAAATAATCAAATAGTTTTAAAGGTACAATAACATAGCTACTGTGATGTTTAAATTAAGGATTAGGTTTGAAATAAATTAGTGTTTGAATCTAAAGAATGGATGTTTTGGATTTAGGGTTTGATATTAATATTAGGATTTTGTACAAGTTGCCATCGAGGCTGGGGCCTCAATGAACTAACAATTTTAATACTATTAATAGCTTGGCTACTAAGTGTCCTAACAAGTTATCATGTAAATATAATGGTTGATTTAAAGGGTTGACATGATCATTATAAACTAAACTTAACTTATTGCATGTTGATATTTGAAAATAAATAGCTACTAGTTGAATTAAATATCAATGTCTAAAGATTATGATAAAAAATAACTATTATTAAATTTAGATGAATTAAATAAAGAACGTACCTTCTTGTTGGCTCCACCAAATTAATGAAATTGATCAAGCTCCTACCTACTACAATTCTTTATTTTTGGCCTAGCATAATCAAGACACTGTCTTGTTGTCTTATTGCTCACTATTTGATGTTTAAGCTTTTCTTTATTTGATAATGATTCTAGAATTAATTTGTTTCTCCATTGCTCTCTGCCAAAATTGAAAGTTTGATGTTCTTCCAAAAAGTCCCAAAGAAAAGTCCAAAGTCTTTGAAATAATTGGCAAGAAAAAGTCTGAATAATTCTTTCGTCAATCCCCCCTTGTCCATGTGTTTAATACTATTATTTATAGGAAAAAAAAGACCTATTACTATTTTGATAAGAAAATACCAACTGTTTAGGAAAAATTACAAAACCAGATAAAACAAGGTTTGGTAAAAAATCGTCAGCGTGCGCGGGCTGCTGGGCCTGCGAGGAATGCTGGGAGCTGGCACGCGGGCTGCTGCAAGGCGAGCTATGCATGCCGCTGTGTGGCGAACTGGGCAGTTTGCTGCAGGTAGCACCTACGGTGAATTGGGCAGCGCCCACTTTGCCGCAGGCACCTGCCTGTGGGGAACTAGGCAGTCCAGTTCACCGCAGGCAGTGCCTGCGGCGAATCTGCTTGCCGCGCGACAGCGCTACAGTGCTACCGTGCGTCACTCTTCGATCTGTCCAATTTTTATTTTTTTTATTAAAAACAAATATTTATATTATTAAAAATAAATAATAAATAAAAATAAATATTATAAATAATAAATAATAAATACTACAAAAATTATTTCATACTATTTTAAAATATCGGACTGGACCTGGTAAAAAATTAAGGGTCTACAGCAAGATAGTATAATAATGTGCTTTGCCAGCTTAACAAATAGGGTGAAATGGGTATGAAGAAGATGAGTTGAAGTATTAAAATGGATAAAATTAAAGTAGAAAGAGCAAACTACCCAATCATGTCAAGTACAAGGGTTGCAGATGTATTAAGACTTTATTTTAAAAAAAGCAAATCTTGTTTTCATATTTGGCCCCTCAGCCTTTTCTAATTTATGAAAGAAATTAATTTCTCCAAAATGTAACAATAATGACATGTTTAATCATAGAAAATACTTTTTATTTTTATTTTTTATTTTTTATTGATCAAGTTTTAGTTTTTTTAGCTATTTTTCAAATGAAAAATTGAAACACTAGAAAATATGTTAACTTAATCTTGAAGTTTAATTTTTTTTTAATAAATGGGTTTAGTAGGGTTTTGATTTACTTGAGATATGATTGTGTTTACACAACATTTTCCTTTTGCAATATCCTATGTAGATATGATTGTGTTAAACTTACGAGTACTATATGAATTTGTTTAAGTGATATACATGGTTATGTTCGTAATATACAAGTCATGTTTAATTAATATGTGTTTCATATGTTCACCATATGAATAAAATAGAACACTATAGTGTATTATATAAAGATCATGTTGAACACATAGTTGTTTATATTAATGTGTTTAAGTGATATAAATGGCCATATCCATAACTCACATGGTTATAATTAATTAATAAGTGTTTAATATGATATTCATATAAAAGAAACACTATGGTGTCTTACTTAGACATGGTTGTGTTAAATATACATGTGTTATACATGAATGTATTTATATGATATATATGACCATATCCATAATACATATGTTCATGTTTAATTAATATGTGTTTTTATGATAGCCATATAAACAAACACTATAGTGTCTTACATAGACATGGCCATGTTGAATATGTGTTGTATATGAACGTGTTTAGGTGATATATGTGGCCATGTCCATAAAATACATAGTTGCGTTTAATTAATATGCGCTTTTTATGAGATTCATATAAATGAAATACTACAGTATTGTAGACCCTTAATTCTGGTCTCCTAAATAAATTCGATCACAATTAAAAAGCCAAGAAGTCTAAAATTACTGGGTAGACTCATGGCAAATTGGCCATGGCTCATGGCTAATTTTCCATGAGTCGAATTAGCCATGGCTTATGGCTAATTCGCCATGAGGCCTTGCCCGGCATCTCATGGACAATTAGCCATGAGACCTTGCCAGACCCATCACCTTAATTTCTTCTAAATCTAATTAAACTCCAAATTTATTGAGATAAACTTAGGGTTTCTAACAAAATTAGGATTTTTCAACCTGATTTACCCTAATACAACAATATAAAAGGGGCTTAAAAATTAACAATGAAGGGACCAACAACCAAAAGTGGCAGAAAGTCAATTAAAACACATAAAGAGTAAGATATACACAACAAGCAAAGAGCACAAACTCAGAAAAACAATCTTGAGGTAAACTTATGGACTATTTTTGCGAAGGAAATGTGTTAGTTTTTAATTGAGCCTGAACTAACAAATTCACAATGGAGGTATATTTTCCAAAATCATGGTATTTAACATTTTTATTCTAAATATGATTTTAATTACTATATTCATGAAATAACTAGTATTAAGAAATATTCATGAAAGATCCATACTCTTAAATCAAAAGTAATTTAAATTGTTTTTAAATTGTGTTTCAATCTGTACTTTCACTTAGGCTTTCAAATGTATTTAAATAATAAAATTTTATTTATTTACTTATTGGGGTTTGAAGATATTTTGGAATTGTTTTAATTTTAAGATTATTTCGTCCATGCCTAGGGTACTTCTTTGTCTTTTGTGAAGCCCATGATCTAGGTTATTAGAATTCATATTAGTTTTGGATTTTGATATTTTAGAGCTCATCTTTGCTTATTGTGTTTGATATTATTTTATTTTATTATTAGTATCTTTAGTCTTCATTATTTTATTTGTTATGGTATTGCATAATTAAATTTGTTTGCCACTTTAAGTTATTAAGCTGTTAATTCACTATTTTTATTTATCTTGGGAAGTTAATATAAAAGGTATACTTTCACTCGTGGATGTCTTATTTATTTAGTTTATTTTTCTCAATTTATTTTAAGGAATTTGGGACATTTGTAAGAATATGTTTAACTTTATATGGGTAACCATTTTTATGGACTTCATCCATTTTATTGTTGGATTATTTGATTCAAGATATGATATTTATTTTCAGTTTATTTACCTTAATTGGTTGTAATGTGAATAATGTTATACTAATCTAAAAATTTAATAATATTTATACTTGAAAAAAGAGGCCAGTTCCAGTGGATCAGGCATTATGGGGGATGCTAGACCATTTCTCACCTTCCTTGTATGTACCTAACTTTTCAAACTTAATAGAGGTTCAAGATTCCTTAGGAATTGAGTTGTTCACCACTTCTACTTTCTTCCTAGCTCATTCAGGTGGCGACTCCTATTCTTCGAGCTTAGGCCCTTGTTCTCTAAGTCCCAGAGCCTAATAATATCGAAGTTGCAAGAACCATTCAACCTAGAGTGGAAGCGAAAATCCTCACTCATAGTGGCAACTTCATTGGGGATAAGATAAGTTGATTTCATTAGTCTTTATATTATTTTACCTTTTATTATTATAATATTATTCATTGTATTACTTAGAATTACATTGTGTATATGAGTTAGGATTCATTGTGGAACTTGTGTTATATGCGTGTAAGTGATACCATAATTTCATTTAAGATATAGAGATTGAGTATTATATAACTACTCACAGTCTTATACCATTTGGGGTATATCCTTACTGTGGCAGCCTAAATCTTTCACCTTAAAGGCTAAAGCCCATGTAGTTGGCCTAGTAACTTCTCTTAGGTTTATTCTAAATATTTGTTATTTGACTATGATTGACATATCTTGATTCGAGTAATGATTTATTTGGTTTGTCTTTTTCTAATGTGACCTAATTATGATATAAACTAAAATTATTTTAATCCCAAAAGACCAAAGTTATTTTCACACTTTTCAAGATGAACTTTAGATATAAAACCTTTTTAAAGATGGGTCAAAAATCATTTTGTATTTCATGGCCTAAGCACGAAGCTCAAAATTAATTTTTGAAATAAAGTTTTTACAATAGGCTTTAAAATGTGCCTAAAACCCTTTTCTTCTTTCCACTTTATGATCCAAAACTTTCAAAGGATAAGAACAGAGTTTGAAATCATTTTTTCAAATCAAATTTCATTAAATTAAGCATTTTTATAATGGATCAAACTTTTTGGAAATAGGCTTGTAATTAGTTGGGTCAATTATGGAATACTAAAATCAATTATAGGTCTTATTTATGCCAAGACTTAGTAGTTGCAGGTTTATTTTATGGCATGGATGATTAGTTGCTTTTTCAAATGAGAGAAGCCTATTTATGATAAGCTTTTAATTTAGTTTTAATATAAAATATAACAGAAATGCTGCCAAAAGTTTTTATTAGATCTAAGGAATTAATGCTTAACTAATAAGAATTATCATTTACTGACTTCTATAATTGAAAACACAACTATTGGTTAATTCGTCTAAATGATTCTTTCAAAAATAAAAATATCTCCTGTTGTTATTTTTGTTGACTATAATACCTAAGAAAGAGACTCACCACTCATGTGTGGAAGATATAAAGTTAGAAGGAACATCCTACAACTATTTGTTTATTTGCTACACATGTATATATGCGTACATACATTGCATTGTATCACATTGATCATTTCTAACTTATAGACCTAGAGTACAATAATTTAAGAGCATATGACAACATGACCATCAGTTACTTAGAGTTCAATGAAGATTCAATCAACTTCATGCCAAAAACAATGAATCTTGGGCAAGTTCAAAAATTGATGAATGACGCCCTTACCTCCAAGATGGATGTAACACCCATATTTTTAGTAAATATAATTAAATAATAATATGAAATGGTTAATTCATGGGTTGGAAGGAGAATATGACTAATGTATACATAGTGTATATGTAAGATATATATAAAGTATAAATTTTATTAAAAAACAAAAAGTCAAAAGTCAAATTAAAAAATTAAAAAGTTAAAAAAATAAATGGAAATTAAAATATTTTTGAGTGAAAGAGGAAAAAAAGAAAATATTAATATTTATTTATTTATTTATCTAAATAATATATATTTTGGTGGTTAAGAAGAAAGAAAATAAAGTCAAATTTCTCTTTTTCTTCTTCTCCCTCAAATAGGCCAAGCCTCTATGGTTGAACAAGGGGAATTTCTCTTCTTTAATTACTCCATATTTTGCAAGGATTACTAAGGAATTAAGATAGTTTTGAAGAATCAACAAGTATTAGGTAAGTTTTCTTTGGTTTTAAGAAGCTTATCGTTAAATTCATGAAGATGTGATTTTTGAATTTTTGATGAAATTTTCAATAAATGTTAATATGGATTGTTTTGAAGTAGTTTTGAAACAAATTGGGCATTTTTTCACATTTTTCTTATTTGCACATATTAGCTATTTTAACCATTTATAATGGCTTAACAAAATGTAATTAATACTTTATCCACATTTTTCTATAACATCAATGCACTTACATACAAGACTCAATATTAAAGTAGCTTAGCATATTCTTAACATCAAAATGTACTGAGCCAAATCAAATGCAAATGAGTTATACAAAATCAAAGTATGTACTTACCTCTTTTCTCATTCTCAAGCCAAATTCTAAATTCTACCTCTTTATAACTTTACCCTACATATACATAATTCAATAATAAATAACATTTCTTATTTAAAGTCACTGACATGCTTATTGCATGTCAAATTACCCTTATTTATTCCATTCTCATAAAAAATCATATTAACCCTTTTGATTTCACCATTCACTACTTTGCTCAAAATTCATCCAACCTAACTTATTTCCAACATTTAACAATAAAAAATATTACTTTCATATCAAATTAACATTAAAATAATTCACATCCATAATTATGGAAATCTCTTTCAAAAATTCAAATTTTACATATTATAACCATCAATATTAACTTTACCAAAACTTATCTATATCATATTTCCAACCTTAAAATCATATTATTTACATTAAAATAACATTAATTCATCTTATTACAATAATTAACATCACCTAAATTAAAACCCTATTTTTACATAACCAAACCTTATATTCAAACTTTATCCAAACTTTCCCATAATTAAATTCTAACCATAAACTCTTTACAAATATATAAAAATAACATTAAATTCATTCATTTCAACAATCATCTTCATCCATATAGAAAATCCTAATTACACATAACCATTCCAAAACTATAATTCCATCATTCTTTGTTCTTTTCAAACAATCAACCACCACTTCATTATATAATTATCACTTTAACTTTATTGCTATCTATTTTAGCAATTTAACACACTTTCTCTCTCTATCCAAATCTTACATAATCTTTAAACTAAAGAAAATAAGCTTGAAATAGAAAATACTTACTTGAATCCCTTGTAAATCTTTAAAATCCATCTTGAATCTTCTTGAATCTCTTTATGGAATTTGGTGTATAAGAAAAATCACACTCTTCTCATCCTTTCTCAAAGCTCATGCTAGAGAAGAAGAAGAAGAAGAAGAAGAAGAAGAAGAAGAAGAAATAGTTTCTTTTTTCTTTATAATTCCTATCCTTATCATTTATATATAATTACATTTTAATTAACTAATTTCCACCAATTATATATCTTCCTTCTTTGACTTTCTTTCTTCTCTTTATCATCATCATCATCATCATCATCTTTTCCACCACAAACTTATACTTCACATATATATAATTTATATTTTATGTATATGTATATGTAATATATATGTTACTTATATGCTACATATACTTTTATATACATATTCATGTAATATATATATTATATATATGTAATGTATATTTAATATATACATTTACTCATATGTATATATATAATTAATTAATAATTACAAAATATCACACTTTTCCATCATCTTCCACTATCTAATATTATTTTTATTTTTGATTTATTTTATTCATGTTTATGTATTATTTTTTTATTATTATTTTCATCATCCACTTTTCCAACACCAAATTATGCCTCACATATATGTAATGTATATTTAATGGATATAAATATCCATATGAACAAATAATGTGTATCCTATATACACATCAAATATACCTTATATGTGTATTAAATATATCAAGTATGTAATATATATATTCAACATATACAATTAATATACAATATGTATATGTTATATATACACTAGGTATATATATTGGGTATATACAACCTTTATACCTCCAAATACTTATTTAATTTCTTCAAAATCAAGGATATGACAGGTTTGGCTTGTGAATTGGACTTAGATTTGGCATTTTTAGAGATTAGTATATACTTTGATAATTATTGTTTTAATTACATTGGTTTTGTATAACATATTGTGAATTAATGAATGTGTTATGTTACTTTAATATTGGTTTTCACATGTGAAGTGCATTGTTTTAAGTAAAAGTGTGTGAAATGCATGAAATGTAAAATGTTAAGCCATTATAGAATGGCTAATGACATTATTATGTACAATTTGAGAAAAGTGTGCATTATACATTATAAATGTGAAAATAGGCCACATCATGAATGTAGCTAAGAAACATGTTTTATATGATTGGAAAGTCTGGATATTGTGAAAAAGATATGAAAAATGTGATGAGAATAAAGAATGATAAGATGACCATGGAAAAGTGATAATGTACATGTGATGTATGTTTGCCTTATATAATATCTTGTTCTAGAGAATTATATTTGGTACTACCGGTTTGGCATGCCATTGATATGTGATGATATTTTTTTGTGTCTTTGAGGCTAATACACTGGTTTCAATAGGTAATGCGCTTACAAGTGGTATTATATGACACTTAGATCTCCGGTACCGATAGGGGACGCACCTACGGATGGTATTATATGACGCTTAGATCCCCAATATCGATAGAGGACATGCCTTTGGGCAGTATGATATGCCACTTAGATCCCCGGTGTCGCGATAGGTCAAATCAATATTTTTGAATCTTGAATATAAGAACTTTTGGGCCTAATGTATGTGATTGTGAAACTTTGGTGTTTTTTGTGAGTTATATGTGCATTAATGCATAAAACATTTCATGTCATAAAGAAATACATAATGCATTATTTTAAAATTACTCTTGTCATCAAAGTATGCATCACTAAGCTAGTAGCTTAGCACGATTAATTTCATCGTGCAGGTGATAAGGTTAAGCAAGAAAGCTCTAATAGGCCAGAGAGAGAGCCTAGGACCTGAGGCTAACTTGAAGAGTAGGTTTGTGCCATGAGACCATACAATCTTTGGTGTTCCATTCATATATATTATTGCTACAAATATATTTTGGTTTTATACATATTGAACACTTTATGTAAATTGTATGAATTAAGTAAGATTTTTGTAAGTGTGAGAATTAACTATGTTTATTAAGTTTTTGAATGTATATATATGTAAAGATGAATTTTGGTAAACTCTCGAGTAGTTTTGGAGAAATGTTGGAGTTTGGATGTATGAATATATTGGGAGTGTATTTTATTACAAGTTGTCTTTATTGATTGTTAAGAATTGTCTAATTTACAGACAAAACTATGACAAATTTTTCTCAGAGATTTTCTTATGAAATTTACTTAAGTAGTAAAAATTATATGTATAAATTTCTTATAATTATTATTAATGTATAAGTTATTGTTATTTTTGGTATTGTATTATAGCATTCTTCTATTCTGTATACGTATTTTATATATAATGGGTGTATATATTATATGTATATAGGGTATAAGGGTGTTATAATGGAAGAATTAAAGGGGGCCCTAGTTAAAACCATGAAAAGTTAGCTAGTTGCACCACTAGAGAATAACACCACCGAAGCATCTGCCAGAACTAAGAAGCAAAAGGACAAAGGAAAGGCTAAGGTAGCTGAGGTAGCCTTTGATGAAGAAAAGGTGGTGATTCATGATGATGACTTGTATATATACTTCTAAGACCAGCAAGAAAAGAAGAAAAGAAGATGGCTATAAAGAAGACTGAATTTGCTGGTGTTAAAAAGCTGAATGCTGACTTAGACAAGAAGTTTTAAAAGAGGTTGAAGACTGAAGAGGTGTCAGAGGTGGACAAGCTATTTGAGTAAGATAAAGGAATTCCCTACAAGTTTAAAATGCCTCCTTTTTGTAAGTTTGATGGAATAACCCATCTACATGTCAAGCAATACATCACTACCATACAGTCCGCTAGAGCTTGTAAGGCTCAAATGCTAAGGTATTTTATGCTCTCTATGGATCTTGTTCTATAAAATTGGTTTAATACCTTAGATGAAAATACTCAAAAGACTGAAATTTATTATACAAAGCCTTCATCCAGTAGTATGGGTACGATGTTGAGCTGGAAGTAACCTTAATGGAGGTAGAAACTATCAGACAAAGATAAAATGAGAATTTTGTTGATTATGTGAAAAGATGGAGGAATAAGGCTGCTTTTTTCAAAATGATGTTGGATGAGTCTGATCAGATTAGAATGATTGTAAGAGGTGTTTTGCCTAATCTTTGTGAATGAGTGTCTCATACTCTTATAGAGATTTCAAAGACCTTCTTCAAGATGGCATGCAAATAAAAGAATGGAAATGAGGGAAGAACCGCTTTTCTAGAAGAAGGAATGAGTGGGGGAATTATCAATCTAGCAGTCAGAGTATATAGAAATTAGTAGGGTTTAACACAAATGCTAGTCAAGTGAAGAGGATATAGTTTTTAGATTTGGGAAGACCTCTGTCATGTGTTTTCAATACGTTATAGAAGAAAGAGCTATTATAACCATTAGCCCCTTAACCCTTGCTGAGTCCTCTACCATCGAACTTTGATACCAAGGCTTTTTATCAATTCCATCAAATGCAGGGGCATAAAATGAATAACTTTGTTTGGCTAAGGCATGAGCCCATGATCTAATTAATAGTAGTAAGGTGCTCAAGCTCAACAAACCTAGCACAAGGAGCAATCCTATGCCTAAGTTTGAAAGAGTACCTCCTCTAGCAACTTTCATGATAGGGGAAAATTGAGAGAAAATTTTATCTTGTCATCTTTTTAGAAGGAGGAGGTTATATTTAATGAGTTTGAGCCAGCTAATAGTGAGGAAGTATTGACCATTTATGTTATGAATGAATTTTGGGACTCAACTGATAGTGAAGATGAATCAGAGTCTAAAGAAGAAGAATGAGCTTGGTCTAAACATGAAGAAGAAGAAGTACATAATTCTTACTTTGGCAAGACTTATGGTAGGGCTCCTCCAAAAGAAATAGAGGTTGAAAAGGGGAAAGATGCTAAGATAGAAGGAAAAGAAGAAGAAGACGATGCCATCCTTAAGCAACTAAGAAGGACCTAAGCTAGTATTAGCATTTATGACTTACTGGCTACATCCAAAAGCCATCGAGAGACTATGACAAAAGCTATGGCTAGTATAAAAATTTCCCTTCTGCAACACCAGAGGAGTTAATTAATTTTATAGGAACAAAGAAGACTGAAGAAGGGAAGGAAGGCAGAGGTAATCAAAAGGAAAATAGAGTTGAAGTTGGAATGGTATCCTTTTCTGATGCTGACTTACTAGAAGAGGGAAGAGACCACGTATGTTTGCTTTTTATTAAGGTAGTGTTTAAAGGAAAAAGAACCCCTTGTGTCATGGTTGATGATAGATTTGTTATAAATGTATGGCCACTCAAGATTCTACCAAAATTGGCCATGTCTACTCATGACGTAAGTCCAACTGAGGTGACGATCTAGGCTTATGATAATACCAAAAGGCAAGCTGAAAGAACTTTTAAAGCCATGGTGAAGGTGAGTCCCAGTGAATCTATGGTAGAGTTTATAATTTTAGATATACTAGTCAACTTTGCATTATTATTGGTCGCCCTTAGTTTTATCTTCATGCTGGAGTTCCTTCAACATTCCATCAAAAGATTAAGTTTCCAAATGGGGATGAGACAATAGTAATTGAGGCTAAGGATAATGAAGTAGTTAATGCCCTTATGATAAAAAGGCCTCTTAATGGATTTCAGGTGGCTGGTATTTTTAAAGGTGTGATGGCGAGCTCTAAAGTCTTAACCATGATGAAGCAGATGAATTACCTACCAATAATTAACATTGGGAAAGGAAGGAGAGGGGTGATTAAGCTTACAAATTTCAAAACTCAAGTTTTTAGGAGTAGGCTAGGTTACAAGGGAACTGATGAGGATATTCTGCTAAAGGGAGATAAGAATATGGAATTCCCTTCACTAGACAAGATATTTGTCAAAGCTTCAGAGTTAGGACCATTATAAGGGGAGTCAGAGTCGATCATATTCATGAGAAGATTGATTTCAGGTTTTAAGATCTTTACTGATGTTGCTGAGCTTACGAAGCAGGTGGAAAAGAAGCTTGTCTTACCAACTGATAAAAAATTCAGCTAAGAGAAGAAGAAGGAAGCTATCCCAAGAATCTAAAAGACTTCAGAGGAAGTTGCTACTCTCATTGAAGAATAATTTGAAAATCTTATAATCTGTGATCATGAGAATATTGATTTTGATTTTGATTTTTCTACTTTTTACGAGGATAATGATGTTTTCTTTTCTAAAATGAATGCAATAAAGTCTAATTTTATTTACTTATGTGATTTTTCTTGATAGTTGCATTCATTCATGTAGTGATTACATAAGCATTTTTAATATTAACTATGTTGGCACTCAATCATTAAATTTGAAAACACCTGAAAATCCTAAAAATATTAGCATAACATTCGTTCATACTCTTGAGAAGAGAGAGATGTTTGAGGTAATATTCAAAAAATAAAAAGAGATTTTCGCTTGGTCTTATGAAGATATGTTAAGAATTGATTGAGATATAACTAAGCACTTGATTCCTACCTATACTTACATGAAGCCTGTCAAACAAAAGTTGAGGCGTTTAAAGCCAAAATGGGCAAAACTGATCAAAGAAGAGGTCGCCAAATAGATACAGGTAAAGTTTTTGGAGGTAATATAATATCCTAACTAGTTGGCCTATATCATCCTTGTACATAAGAAAAATGGAAGAATTTAAGTCTGTGTGGATTATAGAGATTTGAATAAGGCTTCCCCTAAAGATGATTTTCCTTTACCTTATATAGATGTTTTAATTGACAGCGCAATTTTTAGCGTACTACACTCATTCATAGATAAATTTTTCGAATATAATCAAGTGTTAATAGCCCAAAAGGACAAAGCTAAAACTACTTCATAACTATATGGGGTATATTTTACTACAGGGCGATGATATTTGGATTGAAGAATGCTAAAGCAACCTATCAAAGGATGGCCACTACCTTATTTCATGATATGATGCATAATGAGGTTGAACTACACGTGATGATATGATGGTGAAATTAGAGACAAGAGAGCAGTTTTTCTAGAACTTGGTGCATTTCTTTGAAAGAGTAGAAAAGTATAACCTCAGAATATACTAAAAGAAGTGTGTGTTTAGGGTTACCTCAAGCAACATGTTGAGACATGTAATTGGCCCAAAGGCAATCAGAGATATTTCAGCCCCTAAGACAGAGAAGAAAGTTTGGGGATTTTTTAGAAGGTTACAATATATAAGTAGATTTATTGCAAGACTTACTGTGAGTGGGGATTTGTAGACCCTTAATTTTTGACCAAGTCTTGTCCGATATTTTTAAACAGTTCAAAATAATTTTTTGAGGTATTTTAATATTTATTATTTATTTTAATATTTATTATTTTTAATAATATTTATTATTTTTAATTTTTAATATTTATTTTATTTATTATTTATTTTTATAATATTTAATAGTTATTTTTAATAAAAATAAAAAATATCAAAAAAAGATAAAAAAATAAAAAATCGGCGACGAAAATTGCAAGCGCAACTTATTGGCTTGGGCCAATTCGCTGCAGGACTGCCTGTGGCGAAATAAGCGTGCTAGCCCGATCCTCGCCCCCAGCAGCCAATTCTCAGCCAGTGCAGTCTTGTATGCCTAGCTCGATCCTCACGCAGCAGTGCCTAGTGCTAGTTTTGCCCGGACCCGCGTGCAGTTTTTGCTAAAATCTTATTTTACTTGGTTTTTAATTTTATTTTTAAAATAATTTTTATTTTCTTAACATACTATGTTTTTTATTTTACTTGCCTATAAATACCACATTAAAAAAGACACAGGGGGAGGATTTTTTATTCGGCCACTGAAGAATTTTTATTCAGCCAACGAGTTCAATTTTTTCAGACTTTTGCAATTTGGACACAAAGAGGACTTTGGGCTTTTGGTTGGCTGCTGGGACTCTAGGAAATTCAGTATCCATCAACAAAAAACCCAAAGCAAGCTTCATCAACTTGAAATAGCAAGCAACAAAGCAGTAAGCATCAAACCGTTTGAACAATTTTACAAAGGCAGTGATACACTGTCTTGGTTTCTGCTTAGCTAGAATTTAAGTTATTGAATTGTGGTAGACTCATCAAATGCAGGTACAACCTTCTAAACTCTCTAAAATCATAACGAGTTCTATATACTAATATTATGAAGTTCACATCTGTTGTTTAGTTTAAACATGTCCAAATAAAGTTTTGTTTGATAACATTATCAATTTATCTCCACAGTGTCTTCATTGAAATATATTCAATAGTCATGTCTCGTACCAGTATCAATATTAAAAGTTATTAGTGTTTATACAATGACCATGTTTTTATCAAAACCCTAAACCCTAACACTGTCTTCATAAAAGTTCCAAGTTTTTATTAAAACCCTAACCCTAATTTCTAAACTACCTTGTTTTCCAAAACCTAATCATATTTTCCTCAAACCCTAAAACTAGTGTTTATAATCATATTTTCCAAAACCCTAACGGGACCACCGTATGGGCTCATCGAAGTGGTCAATATTTATTTGTGTATTATAAGTCTGTGTTTAACTCCTTTTATTTAAAAAATCCTAGTTTGGTTATTAGAATTCTAAAACCTTAGACTTATAAATTTATTGCTTTATTTAGTTTTAGATTTAATTACATAATTTATTATATATTTTGATGATTGATTTATTTAATTTCTATATTTGATTTGTTAATCATGGATGGATGGTTTTATTATTATTATTATTATTATTATTTGTTTATTTTGAAATTAAAATTAGAAGAGGTATGTTTTCATGATTGGGTATCTCGTTAATTAATTTTTAAGTTATTTAAATTATTTTTATATTTTGGAATTAATGTAAAGGACACATTTTCCCCTTTTGGTGGGTGTCCTATTTAGTTTTAGACATTGGATGATGTAAGGACACGTTTCCATCCTCGGATGGGTGTCCATTTATTTATTTTGTTTGAACATTGCTTTTATTTTAATATAATGATACTTTATTTTAATTATTGCATGTAGTTTGGATAATATCGTTATATTTAAGAATTTTATAATATTAAGACCTGAAAAGGAGGCCAGTTCCAATGAACCGGGCGTTGTGGGGGCACTGGGCCATTTCTCACCTTCCCTATACGTACCCAACTTTTCGAACCCATTAGGGGGTTGGAAATTCCTTAGAAATCGAGTCATCCACCCCTTTCTATTTTTTCCGCCCGTCCGGGTGGCGACTCCATTTTCTCTAGCTTAGGCCCATTTCTCTAAGGTCCTGAGCTTAAACAGTGTCGAAGTCGCAATAACCATTTCACCGGGAGTGGGGGCAAAAATCCCCGCTCACAGGATTTTTGCCCTCACTCACGGTGGAATGGTTATTGCGACTTTAGCACTGTTAGGCTCTGGGCTTTAGAGAACATGGGCTTAAACCTAGAGAATAGGAATTTTCACCCGGATGGACGGGCAGAGAAAATAGAAGGGGTGGATGACTTGATTCCTAAGGAATCTCTAACCCCTACTAGGTTTAGAAAGTTGGAAACATATAGGGAAGGTGAGAAGTGGCCGAACACCCCCATAATGCACTGTTTCATTGGAACTGGTCTCCTTTTTAGGTTTAAATATTATTCAATTTTTATATTATTATAATATCATTTATATTACATACAATTAAAGAAAATAAACATCCATCAATCCATAAAATAAACAAATAAAATGGGCACACATGCAAGATGAAAGCATGCCCTTACAATGTCCGAGTCTAAAATACAAATAAAGTAAGACACCCACCAAAAGATAGAAATATATTTCTTACAATTATCCCAAAAAATGAATAAAATAAATAATTTAAATAAATAAGGCATCCATAAATGGAAACATAACTTTGACAATCTTAAAATCCAAATAATAAATAATTAAGATAGACAAACATATAAATAATCATCATACATATAGTTATTACACAAACAATTAATAACTTAGGGTTAAACTAATGAAATAAGGGTTTTGACCACAAATTAGGGTTTTAGTGTTAAACTAGGATTTTAATTATAAAATTAGAATTTTGTCATCAAATTAGGGTTTTAATTACAAAATTAGGATATTGACTATAAAATTGGAATTTTGATATCAAATTAGGATCTTAATTATAAAATTAGGATTTTGATTATAAAATTAGGGTTTTGGATTTGCAAAACTAGGGTTTAAACATTCAAATAGGGTTTTGGATTGCAAAACTAAGGTTTAATAGGCAATTAGGGTTTTAATATATGATTAAGCAAAATCAAAACCACAAAATAATATAAAATGAATCTGGAAGCAAACAAAGATGATAATTTCATAAATTGAATAAATGGTAGTTGGCTATACTAAATGATTATGTTGATCCAAGCCTTGGCACAATCCCTTTTGTAAAGATCAGAGTTGGTTTCTGCCTTGATTCTCTGTAATTAGTTTGGGTCACACAAGTTTTGGCTCAAAAACTGTGTCTATAGTTTATGTTTCCTTTCTACTCTTTGTCTCTTTGATTTATTATTGTTTGTGTTTTAGCACGGTTACTCACTACCGTCCTTGTATTGCCCGTAGTTTAAATATAATTAAATAAATAATTTGGATGGGTTAAGTGAAGTGTTGGAAGAAGAAAATAGCTAATGTTTATGTAGGATATAAATGAAATATACATAAAATGTAAATATCACTAGAAAATGAAAAAGTAAAAAAGTAAAAAGTAAAAATAAAAGTAAAAAGGTTAAAAAATTTTAAATTATATTAATTTTTGGTGGAAGAAGAAATTTTGGGATTTTTAATAACTAATTAATTAAATATATATATATATATGTGTAAAAATGAAAAAAGAAATTAAAAAACATCATTTTTCTTCTTCTTCTTCTTCCTTAATCTTGGCCAAAATCTTCGTAGGAGCTTGAAGGGAGGTTTGCTTCTTCCATACACTCAAAATCTCATCAAATTTTCAAGAATTAAGGGCGGAATTCAAGATTTCTTATCATAAGGTAAAAATTCTCTTCTTTTTAAGGATTTCTCTTTTAGTTATAATTATGTGAAAAATGGATTTTTGATAGAGATGTAGATAATTGCCAATATGGATAGTAATGATGTTATTTTGAAATGTAAGTAAAGATTTTAAGGTTGGATGATTGATTTGAATGATTTTGATTAAAAAGAGTATAATTAAAGTTTGATTAGTTAAAATGAGTAGAATTATATTTCTAATGGTTTATTTAAACTCATGTCAAAATGAGTAGAATTATTTTCTAATGGTTTATTTAAACTCATAACTTGGTTAGAAATTGATTAGAGTCAAGTTGCTCAATTAAAGAGGTGAAGAACAATTTGGAAAAGTGAAGGAGAGGGAGTGAATTTGGCTTAAAAGTTGTCATAATTGGAGATTAGTACATACTTTGATAATAATTGTTTCAATTGCATTTTTTTTGGCATAAAGCATTATGAGTTGATGAATTTGTTATGCTACTTGAACTTTGATTTTTATATGTGAAATGCATTATTGTGAGTAAAAATATATGAATTGCATAACATGTGAGTTATTAATCCATTGTAGAATGGCTAATGACATTATTATGGGCAATTTGAGAAAATGTGCATTATACATCTTCAAAGAGTAACATTCGGCCACATTATGAAAGTGGCAAAGAATGTGTTATCTATGATGAAAATATGTGGAAAATTGAGAAAAATGATGAAAAAAGTTTTGAAAAAAATAAAGAATGATGAAATTGGCTATGTTTAAGTGATAATGTGAAATGATGTGCATTTACCTTATATAATATACTATTACAAAGAATTATGTTTGGTGATATTGAAATGGCATGCTTATTGTATGATTTGCCTTCAGGGCTAGACACGTTGGTGTCACTATTGATGATATGATTTGTCTTCGGGCTGGACATGATGTTGTCATACTAATGATATTATTTTCCTTTAGGACTAGCCATAAAGGTGTCGCGATAGGCCAGAACAATATTTATGGAACTTGAATTTTTTGTAGGGTTACTTGGGCTAGTACATGTGGTTGTGGTATTTTGATGAAATTTATGAAAATGCATGTACATAAAGGCATTAATCATGTTATATTTTAAAGAAATTCATAGTGCATTATTCTTAAATTATTTTTATTATCGAATATGTACCGCTAAGCTAGTATAGACCCTTAATTTTGGTCTCGAATAAAATATTGTTCTAATTAAAAGGTCCAAATCAAATTCAACCCCAATGAAAAGCCAAAAACCAAGTTTGGTCAAATTTAAAGAGCCAGATTACTGAACTACACTAACAATATGACGAGTTGGCCATTACTCATGGCCAATTGTCCATGACTCATGGCCAATTCACCATGAGTTTGGTCCATTAATTTATTCCTAAACCGCATTAAACTCTGCATTTTGGGATAATTATAGGGTTCCTAGCTGAAATAGGATTGTATAACATGATTACCTTAATATTAACTCTAATATCTTCTATATAAGGGAGGTTAGAACAACAACAAAGGGATGACCACAATTAGCAACTCATAGGGAACAAAGATTAAAGAAAAAAGATAGAGAGGCAGAGAGTGATTATAGTAGTCAGCAATTAGTTTTGGCAATTAAAAAATAGCTTTACAATTAAATAGAGAAACAAAAAGCAATCCTAAAACATACAGAGAGCAAGTGAAGCAGAAAGCAAGCTACAAAACCCTTGAGCAATATTGTTCGACAATAATCATATTGACCCCAACCATGGATCAATTTTTAAGGCAGAATCCTAATATTAATTATCATAGAAGGATTGTTCTAATCCAGCCACAAGGTTTGGTTTGATAACATTGTTTAGTGGAGCCAACAAGGCAAGCATGGTTTTCTATACTCTTATTTAATTTAATAAACTAACATCTTTGCTTTTCTGGTAACTTTATAAATTCACTTCGCTTTGCTTTATCTTATTTTATTAAACATTAAAACCTTAATTGCATGCTCAAACCCTATTTTGTAAATCAAAAACCTAATTGCATATGTAACCATAGTCTTAGGATAAAACCCTAAATTGATAATCAAAACTCTAATTGTATGCTCAAGCCCTAGTTTTGTAAATCTAAAACCCTATTTGCATGATAAACACTAATTTATCATTAAAACCCTAATTTATGTTTCAAAACTCTAATTTCATATTTGATCTTAACTTCCTTCAATTAAGCCCTAATTTTACAATTGTTTATGTAATGATTATGTTTGTTTCATTCTGAGTGGTTTGTAATCTTTAATTATTTTCTATGTTTGTAAAAGGCATGTTTCCATTTGTGGATGCCTTCTTTATTTAGATTGTTTCTTTTATTTACTTATTATTTGGGACAATTGTAAGGGATGCATTTTCATTCTCTTGTGGGTGTTTTATTTTATGTATTATGGACATTTGTACATTGTAAGGACATGTTTCCATCCTTATATGTGTGCCCATTTTATTTGTTTATTTGATTTATACTATTTACTTTAAATTTTTTGTATTATGGATAATGTTATAATAAGATAAGAATTTAATAATATTTAAACTTGAAAAGAAGGCCGGGTCTAATGAACTGGGCATTGTAGGGGTGCTAGGCCACTTCTCACATTTCCCATGCATATCCAACTTTCCCAACCCAGTAGGGGTTGGGGATTCCTTAGGAATTGATTTATCCACCCCTTTCTATCTTCACAGCCCGTCCGGGTGGCGACTCCTATTCTTCGGGTTTAGGCCCATGTTATCTAAGGCCCAGAGCCTAACTATGCCAAAGTCATAAGAAACATTCCACAGGGAGTGGAAGAAAAAATCTCCCCTCACAGTGATGACTCCACTGGGAATAAGAGAAGTTGATTCTATTGGCCTTTATATTATTTTATTTTTTCTGATTATGATATTATTCATTGCATTTCTTAAAATTGCGTTGTGTGTGTGAGTTAGGATACCCAGTGATACCCGTGCTATATGTGTGTAAGTGATACCAAACTTTTACTCAAGGAATGGTGATCGAGCACTGCATAACCACTCACAGCCTCATACCTTTTGGTATATCCTTGTTGTGGAAATCTAAGCTTTTCAACCCAAAGACTAAAGCCTATGTAGTTGGCCTTGTAACTTTTCTTAGGTTTACCCTAAATGCTTGTTGTTTGACTATGGTTAACATATCTTGGTTTTAGTTATGGCATATTTGGTTTGTCTTTTCCTAATATGACCTAATTATGATATAAGCCTAAAATAATTCTTTTAAGCCCAAACGGCCAACATTATTTTTAAACTTTTCAAGATGGACTTTTGACATAAAACCTTGTGAGATAAACCTTTTTACAATGGGCTTTGAAACATTTTTGAAGATGGGCTCAAAACTATTTTTCACTTTATGACACAAACTAAGCTTTTATCGAATTTTGAAATTAAAACCTTTTTCTTGAATGGGTTTGCAACTAGTTGGGTCAATTGTTAAAATCAATTGTGAGCCTAATTTATACCAAGACTTATTAATTGTGGGCTTGTTTATGGCATGAATCATTAGTTGCTTTTCTAAATGAGAAATTTAATTCTAATAAACCCTTTAATTTATTTTTTATCTAAGATATGGCAGAAATGCTATTGAAATCTTCCAGTGGATCCAATAGATTAAGGCTTAATTAGTGGGAATTATCGTAGATTGACTTCTATATTTGAAAATACAACTATTGGTTAATCCTTATGTAATTCTTTTGAAAATAAAAATATATCCTGTTGATGTTTTTGTTAACTGTGATACCTAGTAAAAGAGACTCGCCACTCGTGTGTGGGAGATATAAGGTTGGAAGCAACGTCTTGACTCTATTAGTTTGTTTATTTTTCGCGCATACATTGTATCATATAACTCATTTGACTCACAAAGCAGTAGTTACTGTACCATAAATAGTGCCATCTAAAGAAGTGATTTGATTCGAGTTCTCCATTTTATAAGTTTCAAGTCAACAAAAGATGGATGAAAACCATCTTATGGACATAGTTAGTGAAGTTGTTAAAGCTAGGATGGCTGAGTTACTCGAGCAGTTGGCTGGGATTATGAAAACCTAGTTGATTAACATTTTAGGGGTCATAAAAAATGTCAATGAGGCATCTGCCCCTGACATAAAGATGGAGAGAAGGGTGACTTTAATAAGAAATAAGCCCATTGACAGAGAGATCAGATAATAAATGAGGGGTCAATTCCTATTCTGCAAGATCAATTGAGTCATACACCGATTAGGCATTTTAAAGACTTATATGAGGTTGATCTATAGTTGGAGGAATATGAGAAAGCAAATAGTGGGCTATACTCAAAAAGGGGAAAAGGACTAGCTATTGATTAAGTTAAGAAAATCAGCGGCTGATCGAAGTCCATTCTTTTACTTCTTTAAGGAAATTTTCAAACTTGATAAACCTTTGACAAAGGTGTTTGAAGATATAATGAAGATAGATTTTCTACAACCATTGATACCCCGACCATTACCAGATCCTCCACTGTTAGGCTCAACACTTAATGTTATTGCCACTTCTATAAAATACTGGGTCATGACACATATCAATGCATATGTTTGAGGTATGAGATACAAGATCTTATTGATAGTGGAAAGATTCTCGCTCCTGACATGTCCAAGTAGATGAAGAATCTTAGACTCTAACTCAACAATCTTCCCTAGGCTTGAGTGCTATCTTATTTTTTTCTTTGGTATCTTATTGGAATAATTATGCTTTTCAAATTAAAATTGTTTGAATATATTACTTTTATTGAATTTATAATTTTATTTGTTTTTGTTCATTTTGGTGTTTAACCAATGACGAATCTAGCTTGATATTCATAAATTAGTGTATCCATGCATCATGATTTGAATGACTTTACTAGGTAAGGGGATTATTCTATAGCATTGAGTTGTGTATGCTTACTTAGAGAGGCTCCTGCATAATTACCTCTGTCTAGGTCCTAGTCGATCTTAGAACATGATTTGACAAACTTTCAAGGCGAAATTGAGATTTGCTTATTTGAGAGAGAGATGATCTAGGCATTGTTTGGTGAGCCAACAACTAGTATCCACCTTAGCAATATCTATCCCTAGTTTATCCCTTTGAGCCTTCATGAGATTTGTAACTTACTTTTTATTGGCTTTTGAACTTAATAACCTACCCTATGTTGTTGTGACACTTATGTCAAATTTGATGATCACTGAGTTACTAAGGAGGAAAAAAGATCAAATAAAGGAATGTCTAGTCAAAACCATAAGGATAGTTGAAATTTATCTAAACTTGACCTAATATCTCAGATCTATTCATCATTGAGATGACATCAGGGCAATAAAGTATTCATTCTCATTGAAGTAAACTTACGTTACTCCACTCACCCATAGTCAAAAGTATAAGATAGTACAAATAAGACAACTCTCTTAGAGCTAGATCGAAAAAATAAAAAAATAAAAAAAATAAAAAAATGAAAAAAGAGAGAACAAGAAGAAAAGAAAAAAAGAGAAAAAAAAGAAGAAAATGGAAGAACGATAGGATTTCAAACCTTTTTTACAAAGGTAAAGGTCATCCTGATCAAATCTAGATTTTTACCAAGAAGATGAGTTCCATCTTTTCATGAAGCAAGATAAAAAGATACCTGAAGTTGAAAATGATGGCCAGAGTTTAGAAATACCTCTAACATCATATAGTTCTAATAGAAAGTTTGTCATGTGAAGATTTGTCAGTAGTGTCATATCAACTCCAGCTTAAAAATGGTATTTACTTAACCTATGTCCCTTATAGACCCCATTTCAAGCCTATTAAAGACCTGTTGATCTCTTTTGATAGGTAGAGTCTATTAGTAGAGGTCGTTTGAAAAGGCATGCATATGAGACAGACAATATTTAAACTTAATATGACCTTTGGCCAAGTAATGTGTATGTATCTATCTAAAGTGTAATAGTTCTTTTTTAAATGGAAATGATTCCCAAGTTTAGTACGGTTACTAGGGTTGTCATGTTATAGATGTGTTAATTTGGAAAACTCGAGCCTTGAGGTATATTAACATTGATTTAACAAACTAATATGTGATTTCAAAATTAAAAGAAAAATTTTTGTCATATGGGCCTTCAAGTTTAGGGAATCAGGTCGCACCGTTGAACCTAAATGACATATTGGGCAAATGTGGCTAATGAGAGGATCATTTGCAAGGTCATAGAGAAGTTATCAACCAATGTGTTAAATCTTAGACTGAAACATGTATCTTCTATGTCTCTAACTACCATGCTTGGGCTCCCACTACTCATGTTTCCAACACCTTAGAGATAAAGCCATAGATGTGACGTCTTCTGTTATTCTAATGCAAGACTTGAACAAATACCTAGAAGGTACCAATGGGAATGCTTTGGCCAATCATCTCAGTCTGTAAGTTAACCACTGTAAGTATTAGCCATGTATATCATGTATACATGAACATATCACACTACATTTTATTGTCTTGTGTTACCCATTCTTTGTCAAAAGTAAATAGCAGACACTCTGTGAAGTAAACAATCATAAGCAGATATATAATCAGGGGGCATGAAAAGCCTACTGTAAAAGATAGCGGAGGTACATGCTTGAGCAAGGAACCAAACAAAATATAAATATCAATTCTAGCCTGCACGAGAACAAAATTACTAATTTTGAGCCTACATAGGGGGCAAAGCTTCTCATTATTAATTTTTGAGTTTATGCGTGTACAAAATATTTTCATATTCTTTTAATTTTTTATCTCGTAGGGGGAAAAAAGAGGATATAATGGCTAGAAAATAGTTAAATTTTTTGCTAATCAGAGAATTAAAAGAATGGAACAAGTGACTAGAAGAAAGTTATAACTCCCAAATAATTGAAGATACCAATGATAGAAGGTCAGTTAAGTTAGAAGAGCTGAAGTTGATAGAAGACAAAAGTTTGATCCCAAATATTAGGATGAGGATCCACCTTTTGCAAAGGTAAATGAAGGTACAAATGACAGAAAGTCAATCAAGCTTGAAGTGTAACATTCGTTAATTTTTCAAAAATTAAAGTATGAATTAAATAAATAATTTTAAAAAAAATTAAAGAAGTAGAAGTGAGAAAATAAAGTGTATATATAAAATATATATGACATATATATAACATATACAAAAGTCAACATTTAAAGAAGAAAGCCAAATGGTCAAATGGCAAAATTATAAATATGCTTTATAAAATTAAAATTAATTAAATAATTTAAAAAATAAATTATTTATAGATGGAAGCGATAAATTACCATTTTAAAAATAGTTAATTAAAATAATATAATATTATATATATGGTCTTAAATTAAAAGGAAAAAGAAAGAGAAAATATCAAATTCAATTCTTCTTCTTCTTCTTCTCGAAAATATCAAATTCATTTCTTCTTCTTCTTCTTCTCCAAGGGGCCGAACCACCATGGATGAGAAAGAGAGGTCTTCTCTTCTTCCATACACTAAGATTTGAAAGGATTTTCAAGAATTAATTAGAGTTTTGGTGATTTATTCTTTAAATAGTAAGCTTTCCATCTTAATATTTGAAATTTCATGAAACTATGAAAATATTGGATTTGGGGTTTTGATGTAGTATATTATAATTGTTAGAATTGGTGTGTATGATGTTGTTTTAATGCCTAAACAAGGATTATATGGTTAAATGATGGAGTTGATCAAGTTTGGTTAGAGTTTGAGAGGGGTAGTGTTGAATTTAGGATTTTAGAAGAGAATTTTTAAAGTATGGTTATTTATTTGATTTTAATGAATAAATTATGTTATTAAAAGATTTAAATGGTGGAAATGGGCTTAGATTAGCATTTGAAGTGGGTTGGAATAAAGAACCATAATTAATGAAGATTAGAACATATTTTAGGATTTGTTAAAGAATATGTGTTTATTGTATTTAATTAGTTAAAACATGTTCTAATATGTTTTTGATGATAAAAATAAACTTAAAACACCAATTAAAATGTGATGGAATTGAATTCTAAAGTTAAAGCAAGGGAAGGCAAATTTTGAAAAAGTAATTGGAATGATGCTTAATTAGGATTTTATATTTGAAATGCCTTAAAATGTGATTCTAAATGATTATATTTACTCACATTTTGAATAGGCATTAAGTGAAGGCAATTTACCCAACCTTAGTATTGAAGGGCAATTTGGAAGTAGAAGCTAACGGGATACTTTAGCTTCAGTTTGAGTGTTAATTGAGGTATGTACACACATTTGATATTTAAATGTATTTGCATTTAATTTATCCAAAATGTGTTAAGCTACTTGATTATTTGAACATTCATATACATTGTGATATGACATGTGAATTGATGAGTATGCATTATGTACATTATGAAAAGCCATTATTAATGGCTAAACTGAGTGGAATGTAGTTTATGTTAATTATGTGAGAATAAGCAAAAAATGTTTAGCTAATGTGTTTGTAATGCTAAATGACATGCATTGTGATAAAGTGATAAGATATAATGAATTAAAGTGATTTGACATTGTTATGAATGAGAAAAATAAGTAAAAGAGGCAATGGGATAAGAGATTTGATTATGAAAAATATATACTATTTGTGTGTTAGTATATTATTCAATTCCAGAGTTTTGTGTTTAGTTGCATGCCTATGAGATTATTCTCATCATTTGCCTTTAAGGTTAGATGCTGGGCGTCACTGATATATGACTTACCTTCGGGCTAGATGTTGGTCGTCACTATAATTTGCTTTTGGGCTAGATGCTGGGCGTCATTTGTATTGCCTTCGGGCTAGACACTGGGTGTCAAAATAAATCAAAACAGTAACTCTGGGATTTGAATAATGTACTAGGTTATTTTAGCCCAATGTTTGTGTATGTGTTAATGTGATGCTTTGGAAGAATGATAAATGTGAATTAAAATGGAATTACATATCACATTATGAGACATCATGAAACAACACCATGCATTGTCATTTCTTTTAAAGTTTCATTACTATGAAAGTATGTACCACTAGGCTTTTAGCTTAGCTTCATCGCACAGGTGACAGAGTTGATCTAGGGAGTTCATCTAGACCTTGTCAGGTCTACACTTGAGGTTGTTTGAGCTTGGGGAAATTTTTACTGCTACAGGATCAGAGCCAGTTGTTGTTTTATATATATATATATATATTATATTTTATATTATATTTCATCATTATGTTTTTTATGTTTATGTTTTTGGGAGTATTGTAAATTATAAAGAATTTTTGGATTAATTTTGTGATATGTGATTGCATATATGTTATATATATGTACATATTTAAATGTTTTGAGGAAAAATGTGGAAGATTGAGAAGTTGGGGTGAAACATTTGATTTATTATTATTAAGAGTGTGTTTTCTGCAAGTTGAGTATTATTAAAATTTTTGGGATATCCGTTTTATAGATAAAACTCTGGGATATCAGAGCATATATTTAAGGTTATCGACCTAGATGGATTTTTAGAGAGAGAAAATGGGGATTTTAAATATAATTTTAAATTGTGATACATACATTGGCACTGACATTATATATAATCCTTGATGCGGTAATTTCTATTGTATTTATAGATATAAACAGTCATGGCATCTAGGATGTACCATTCTGCTGAGAGTAGTGTAGAGAGTGTAGCTATAGATGAGGATAGAGCTAGAGCTAGTGTTGAGACTGTTGGAGAGGCATCTGCATTTGTGCCAGTTAGACCAGCAGCTAAGGAGGTTCTGTCGAGCTGAGTGCAGCATATGGTGGATGTAACACTCTTACACCTTATATATTTACAGTATATATATCCCGTATATGTATAATATGTATACAAAAATATAAAAGTGACACAAAAATTCCATAATAAAAAATTCTCATTTTAATCACAGTATTTAATTAATAAAAAATAATATATATACTTAAGTAGTAAATTCTTAAAATACAAACTTATAAAGAAAATCTCTGAAAAAAATTTCGTCAGAGTTTTATTTGTAATTTCAATATTTCTAAAAATGAGGCACTCAACCTGCATTAGAAAAATACACTCCCAATATAAATAATTTCACAATTCCTCCACTCATTAACAATCTTTCAACTCACCGCTTAAAACCTTTTATATCACAATTAAATAATTACTTAAGTAAATGTGCAATCACTATCTCAATCTTTAAAATAAATACAAAACCCAATTGTTATGCATTAATATACATAAACCAAAATATTTAAAACCAACATGTGTATGCAATTGGCACAACTGCTCTTGCAGCACCCTAGATTACCAAGTACCAACCACACTTCAGATTTCTCTGTTTAGCAATTCTCATACCTGCATGATTCACACAACCACGCTAAGCCTGAAAGCTTAGTAATACATACTAAAACCATAAAATAATTTAAATAACATACATGCATACTTTTCAATTCATATTTTATCATCATACTATCAATACATATACTATTATTTTTATATTTTCTTTACCTTATATTTCATATACACATAATTATTCATCACAAATTACTCATCATTTGTCCTCTAATTCTTCAAATATATATATATATATATGAGTCACGCAACATCATCATCAGAAAATTCATATACAAATATATCACAACCACACACATATATATTCATCAACACAACATTTGGTTGCCACATTACCAGCGTAGCACATTGTTCAACTAAACTCATTTAATTCATCTCATCATTTCATTGCAATATTACCAACACTTTATAAAATATGACACCACATCATACGTTGGGTCCAACTACTCCCTACATTATAATCAAGTTCTAAAGCAATTGATTTGGTCCATTGTGACACCCAGTGTCTAACCCATAGGCAAAATCATTTCAATTTCTTGACCCAGCTCTACTCGGGTCCTCAATCTCATGACCTAGCTCTGCTTAGGTCATGGCCCAGCTCTTATCGGGCTCATCATTATATAATCCCCAACATCAATTTTCCAGAACAAGTTATTATGCAGGGTAACACACATATCGTATAATTATTCATCTCATCAAATCATATTTCTACAATCTCATTTTCATTATCAAGACTTAGCTCTGCTAAAGTCTTTCCACAACTCATTTCTCATCATTTAGCATATTTCTCATCTCACATTCCTTCTTATTAATTACCATATGTATCATGATCATATCATTCAATGATTACCATCACATATCTCATAAATCATCATATTCTCATATTAATTTCACGTCTCAACACATCACATTATACATATCACATACTACCACATATCTCATCAACATACCACAACACATACATTTATGCATCATTTCTACACATCACAATCTATCACATTGTCATTATTCTCAATCACACATTATCAACATGTCACAACATGCACATATTCTTTATCTCATCATTTTCATTCTTATCATATTTCCATATCTTTACCAATTTTCACATATTTCCAAATTCTATATCCTATTTGTATATTTTTCACATATTTCACATTTCATATATTTCTTAGTCATAATTTTCTCATTATTAGCTATTTTCCACATATTCCTTTGCATTATCTATCACATTACTCATTTTCACATATTTAAACATATTTTATCATTTTCCATATTCCTTAATTATTTTCCCAAGTTTATTATTCATATAAAATATGTTACTTAACCACATTCACGATGTGGCTAATTTTCTCATTTTATTCCATTCTTCACATTTTCATATTTATTTCCCCCATTTCCACATTATATTTAGCATAATATGCACTTTTCACATCTTATGTACATCACAATTGCATTAGCCATAATACAATGGCTTAGTATTTCATATTCCATGTTTTTAACTCACTTTTAAATGGTACAATACCATATATCATATCAAAACAAATATCAATGTGGCATAACACATTCACAAAATCATAATGTGTTATGCCAACTTAAATGCAATCCAAGCATAATTCATTAAAGTATTTACTAACCTTGGAAATGCTTACTCCAAGCCCAATTCACTCTTTTAACACCAACTTCACCAATGCCATTCTTCACTTTGATTTTACCATTTCACCTTCCTTAATCCTAAACCACATTATAAGTAAAACTGTTCCATTAACAACACCTTCCTTGTCATTTTAATCAACCAAACATCAATTATATTCATTCTACCCAAAATTGCTCGAAAACCCTAATTTCCCTCACTTACTACCTTATTTAAACTTCAACATTTCAAATTCATTTCCATCATTTCACCATAAAATCATCATTTATATATCAATATAATATCATTACAAACCATTTTAGAAATTATTGAAATCTCTTATGAAAACGTAAATTTCACAGAATATGTCCATAACCCTAACTTCATCCCAACTTACCCATATTAAAATTTCAACCATAAAATCACCATACATATCTTAAAAGAACACTAAATTTATCCATTACCATAATTATAATTATCCATATTAGAAACCCTAATTACACATATTCATTACCAAACCCTACTCCCATCATTTATGCTTATTTCAAACAATCAACCAATAATTCATCATTTACTTATTATTTTAACACCATTTCTATCTATTTTAACAATTTAGAATCACTTTCTCTCTCTACCCAAATCTTACATAACCTTCAAACTAAAGAAAATAAGCTTGAAATAGAAAATACTTACTTGAATCCTCAGTAAATCTTCAAAATTACCTTAATTCCTTTGAATTATTTAAGAAATTTGGTATAACAAACAATGGAGCTCTTCCCTTCCCTTGGCTATGGTGGCCAAACGTGATAGAGAAGAAGAACAAGAAGACCAATTTTTTTTGTTTCTTTCTTCACTTATTAACCATATATAATAATATAATTAGTTATTTAATTATTTAATTATTTTACTTTTTATAACAACCACTTATTTTTCTCTTCTTTTGACCTTCTTTTCCTTTATTTATTTATTTATTTAACAACTTTCCATCCATAATTATACATATATAATAATTAAATAAATAATTTCCACCAATCATCTTTCTTCCTTCTTTGACTTTCTTTTTTTCTTTTATTATTATTATTATCATCATCATCATCATCATCATCATCATCATCATCATCATCCACTTTTTCAATACCAAATTATACCTTACATATATGTGATGTATATTATATATATATGTATATGTCTTATTTATGTTACTTATATTTTACATATACCATTATGTACATATTAATGCAATGTATATACTATGAATATGCAATGTATATTTAATGAATATAAATACTCATATGCACAAATAATGTGTATCCTATATACATATAAAATATACCTTATATGTCTATTAAATATACCAAGTATGTAATATATATCCAACATATACAATTAATATACAAGATATATATGTTATGTATACACTAGGTGTACATTATGTACATATAACTTTTATACCTCCAAATACTTATTTAATTTCTCCAAAATCATGGATATGACATTGGAGTTGTTACAACAAGCTCTAGTATAGAAGCCGCAGTTACAACAACAGTTTTCGACTAGAAAATATGATAAGCTAAGAAAGTTTAGAGCCATAGATTTCGTCGGGACTACTGACCCAGCTATAGCAAAGCAGTGGTTGGACAGGGTCTGGAGAGTGTTCATACAGTTGTAGGCCATTGCAGAGGAGAAGTTTGATTATGCTAGGTCTCTTCTACAAGGGGATGCTTACAAGTGGTGGAAGACAATTCCCCATGGCATAACTGATCCACCAGTACTGACATATGCTGATTTTCTGCAAGAATTCGAGTAGAAGTGTATCCCCAGAGAGTACAAAGATGCTAAAAAGATGCAATTCCTGAGTTTGAAGCACGAGACGAGGATAGTGACTAAGTATGAGATAGAGTTCATCCGGCTGAGCCAATATGCAGAGGGAATTATATCTGATGAGGTTGATAGATGTCGGAGGTTTGAGGAGGGGCTGAGATCATCTATCATGTGTTTAGTGGCAGGCTCACAGTATGAGGGTTTCTCTAGGTTGGTTGCAACTGCCAGAAGTGTAGAGAAGGCAGAGAGACTTGCAGTAGCTACCAGAGCAGAGGAGAACAGAGCTAGGAGACTTCAGGGTGAGGCAGGGTCTTCATCATCAAAGAGAGGCCGAGGGAGATATCCTCAGAGAATCAATAGGAGCCAGAGGCAGCATAGCAGGTCATCACAACAGTAGAGATAGAGACAGAGGCCTGTAGCCTCAGTGACTAGTGCCTTGATCCCAGTGACCTAGAGGCCTGTTTCATCTATCTGTGCTCACTGTGGTAGGGCACATGGAGGTGTTTGCTGGAGGATTAGTGTATTGAAAGTTTTTTTCAGATGTGAATCATCATACCATTTTATTAGAGACTATCTAGAGCCACCAGATGACAGACAGACAAATATAATAACATCTAGACCCAGTGTCAGAGGGGGTTATGGTGGCAGAGGTGGTAGATCAGGCTCCAGTCAGAGTAGAGGTTCTACAGTAGGGAGTAGACCAGATGATGCAGGGCCATCACAATGAGTTTATGTGATGCAGAGGCAGACAGATGCTTCAACTATCATAGCTTATATTTTTACTTTATTTGGTAATTTAGTTCATGCATTGATAGACCCTGGGTTGATAATTCATACATCAGTGCATCCATCCTACCTGTGAGTGATTTGCATTTGGAGTCCCTAGGATTTGATGTATTGGTTACTAATCTTTTAGGGTACAGTGTCATAGTTAGCAGGGTGCGCTGAGATAGTCTTGTTGTTGTTCATGATGAGGAGTTTCTCGGTGACCTGATTGAGATGCCTTTTAGGGAGTATGATATGATTTTAGGCATGAATTAGTTATCCAGGCATGGGGCTATGGTAGAATATCAGCAGAAATGTGTTACTCTAAAAACATGTTATGGTAGAGATGTGTTAGTATCTAGTGAGTAGAGACATATTTCATCCATGTTTATCTCAGTTGTATCAACCAGGAGGATGATTTTGAAGGGATGTGAGGAATATCTAGCTCATGTTGTAGATACCAGTGCAATGGGTCCTAGCTTGACATTATACCTACAATTGCTGAGTTTCCAGATGTTTTCTCTAATGAGTTGCTAGGGTTACCTCCTGAGAGAGAGGTGGAGTTTTGTATTAATCTGATGCTTGGTACCACTCCCATCTCTATTACCCCTTATTGGATGGCACCTGAAGAATTAAAGGAGTTGAAAGTGCAGTTGTAAGAGTTGCTTGATAAAGGGTTTATCCGACCTAGTGTTTCCCCGTGGGGAGCACCTATCTTATTTATGAAGAAGAAGGATGGCACCTTGAGATTATGCATTGACTACCAACAGTTGAATAAGGTGACCATCAAGAACAAGTATCCATTACCTCGGATAGATGATCTGTTTGATTAGTTAAAGGGAGCAATAATATTCTCTAAGATTGATTTGAGATCAGGTTATCATCAATTGAGAGTTAGAGATGCAGATGTACCCAAGACTACTTTTTGCATGAGGTATGGGCATTATGAGTTTCTGGTGATGCCCTTTTGACTGACAAATACACCAGAAGCATTCATGGATTTGATAAACATGGTGTTTAGACCATACTTAGATGAGTTTTTAGTGGTCTTCAATGATGATATTCTGGTGTATTCATGTAATGAGGAAGATCATGACAGGCATCTGCGGATTATACTATAGACTTTAAGAAAGAAGCAGTTATATACTAAGCTATCTAAGTGTGAGTTCTGGCTCGATCATGTGACTTTTCTTGGTCATGTGGTATCGGCAGACGGTACTAGAGTTGATCCGAGTAAAGTCAAGGTTATCTTGAATTAGAGTCCATGAAAGAATGTTATAGAGGTTAGAAGTTTTCTGGGATTGGCAGGCTATTATCATCAATTTGCAAAGGATTTTTCTATGACAACTGCACTACTCACCAAATTACTTTAGAAAGGGGTTAGATTTGTATGGACAGATCGGTACCAGGCGAGTTTCGAGCAGTTGAGAGACAAGTTGACTCAGGCTCCTTTCCTTACCCTGCATGTGAAAGGTAAACCATATGTGATTTATAGTGATGCTTCACATAGTAGTTTAGGTTGTGTTCTAATGCAGGAGGGTAGAGTCATTGCTTATGCATCTCGTCAGTTGAAGCCTCATGAGTTGAATTACCCGACTCATAATTTGGAGTTAGCAGTCATTTTTAGTACCTGAGTGGAAATAAGAGCGAGTGACCATGGATTTTGCGACTGGACTGACTTTGACCCAAAAGAATCATGATGTAATCTGAGTGATAATTGATCAAATGAAAAGATAGCTCATTTTCTTCCAGTTCAGATGGATTACTCACTTGATAGGATGGTCGAGCTGTATATCAGTGAGATAGTGAGATTACATGGAGTTTCAGTTTTTTCGATGTCAGAATGAGATCCTCATTTTACATCTAGATTTTTGAGGAGTTTGCAGAATGCATTGGGTTCTCGGTTGCACTTTAGTACTACTTTCCATCCATAGACAGATGGGTAGTCAAAGAGAGTGATATAGGTTCTAGAGGATATGTTGAGGAGTTGTATCATTGATTTCACTGGGAGTTAGGATAGACATTTTCCACTGATTGAGTTTTCCTACAACAACAATCATTAATCTAGTATTGGGATGGCTCCATATGAGGCCTTGTGTGGCAGGACGTGCAAGACACCATTATGTTGGAATGTGGTTTGAGAAGGTAAACTGGTAGGTCCTGATTTGACTAAGGAAACGAAAGAGAAAGTGAAGGTAATTTGGGATCATCTTTCAAACACACAGAAATCCAATACATATTTGAAGAGGAAAGATATAGAGTTCAATGTGGGAGATAAGGTGTTCTTGAAGGTGTCACCATGGAAGAAGATTCTGAGGTTTGGTGGAAAAGGAAAGTTCAGTCCTTGTTTCATAGGACCTTACAAGGTACTGGAGAAAGTTGGACTAATAGCATACATATTGGCTCTGCTGCTCAAGTTAGGCCGAATACATAATGTCTTCCATGTCTCTATGCTTCGAAGATACAGGTCAGACCCATCTTATGTATTGTCAGTGGAGTCCATTGAGGTGAGTTCAAATCTGACTTACGAAGAAGAACCAGTGGTGATCTTAGCACGAGAGGTGAAGGAGTTGAGAAACAAGAAGTTGCCACTTGTAAAAGTTCTATGGAGGAATCATGCTATTTAGGAGGTGACATGGGAGAGTAAGCAGATGATGCAAAGCCAGTATCCTCAGTTATTCCAGAGTTGATATTAGGTAATTTCGAGGATGAAATTTTCTTTAGGGGGAGAGAATTGTAAGATCAATTAGTTTTTTAAAAATTAAATTAAATAAATTAAATAAATAATTTAAATAAAAAAATTGAAGGAGTAGAAGTGAGAAAATAAAGTGTATATGTAAAATATATATGGAATATATATAACATATACAAAAGTCAACATTTAAAGAATAAAGTCAAATGGTCAAATGACAAAATTATAAATATGCTTTATAAAATTAAAATTAATTAAATAATTTAAAAATAAATTATTTATGGATGGAAGAGATAAATTACCATTTTAAAAATAAATAATAAATAAATAAATAAAATAATATAATGTTATACGTATATGGTCTTAAATTAAAAGGAAAAAGAAAGAGAAAATATCAAATTCATTTCTTCTTCTTCTCCAAGGGGCCGAACCACTATGGATGAGAAAGGGAGGTCTTCTCTTCTTACATACACCAAGATTTAAAGGGATTTTTAAGAATTAATTGGACTTTTGGTGATTTCTTCTTTAATTAGTAAGCTTTCCATCTTAATTTTTGAAATTTCACGAAACTATGAATATGTTGGATTTGGGCTTTTGATGTAGTATATTATAATTGTTAGAATTGTTGTGTATGATGTTTTTTTTGATGCCAAAATAAGGATTCTTAGGTTAAATGATGGAGTTGATCAAGTTTGGTTAGAGTTTGAGAGGGATAGTGTTGAATTTAGGGTTTTGGAAGAGAATTTTTAAAGTATACTTGTTTATTTGATTTTAATGAATAAATCATGTTATTAAAAGATTTAAATGGTGGAAATGGGCTTTGATTAGCATTTGGAATGGGTTGGAATGAAGAACCATAATTGATGAAGATTATGGCATATTTTAGGGTTTTATTAAAGAATATGAGTTTATTGAATTTAATTTGTTAAAACATGTTCTAATATGTTTTTGATAATAAAAATAAACTTAAAACACTAATTAAAATATGATGGAATAGAATTCTAAAGCTAAAGTAAGGGAAGACAAATTTTGAAAAGTGATTGGAATGATGCTTAATTAGGTTTTTGTATTTGCAATGCCTTAAAATGTGATTCTAAATGATTATATTTACTCACATTTTGAATAGGCATTAAGTGGAAGAAATTTGCCCAACCTTAGTGTTGAAGGGCAATTTGGAAGTGGAAGTTAAATGGATACTTTAGCTTGAGTTTGAGTGTTAATTGAGGTATGTACATATTTTTTACAATTTAAATGTATTTGTATTTAATATGGCTTAACACATTTTGGATAGAAAATGTGTTAAGCTACTTGATTATTATAACATTCATTACATTGTGATATGACATGTGAATTGATGATTATGCATTATGTACATTGTGAAAAGCCATTATTAATGGCTAAACTGAGTGGAATATGATTTATGTGAATTATGTGAGAATAACTCAAAAATATTTAGGTAATGTGTTTGTAATGCTAAATGACATACATTGTGATAAAGTGAAAAGATATAATGAATTAACATGATTTGGCATTGTTATGAATGAGAAAAATGTGTAAAAGAGGCAATGGGATAAGAGAATTAATTATGAAAATATGTACTATTTATGTGTTACTTAGTATATTATTCAATTCTAGAGTTTTGTGTTTAGTGGCATGCCTATGAGATTATTCTCATCATTTGCCTTTGGGGCTAGATGTTGGGTGTTACTGATATATGATTTACCTTCGGGTTAGACGTTGGATGTCACCATAATTTGCCTTCAGGCTAAAAGCTAGGTGCCACTTGTATTGCTTTCAGGCTAGATGCTGGGCGTCACTTGTTTTGCCTTCAGGCTAGACACTGGGATTTGAATAATGTACTAGTTTATTTGGGCCCAATGTTTGTGTATGTGTTAATGTGATGCTTAGGAAGAATGATAAATGTGAATTAAAGTGGAATTGCATATCACATTGCGAGATGTCATGAAACAACACCATGCATTGTCATTTCTTTTAAAGTTTCATTACTATGAAAGTATGTACCGCTAGATCTGGCCAGGTCTAGACTTGAGGTTGTTTGAGCTTTGGGTGATTTTTGTCTAGACTTGAGGTTGTTTGAGCTTTGGGTGATTTTTGCTGCTACAGGATCAGAGCCAGTTGCTACTATGTATATATTCTATTCTATAGTACATTTCATCATTATATATTTTATTTTTATGTTTTTAGGAGTATTGTAAATTATAAAGAATTTTTGGATTAATTATGTGATATGGGATTGTATATATGTTATATATATGTACATATTTAAATGTTTTGAGGAAAAATGTGGAAGATTGAGAAGCTGGGGTGAAATGTTTAATTTATTATTATTGGGAGTGTGTGCAGGTTGAGTATTGTTGAAATTTTTGGGATATCCATTTTACAGATAAGACTCTGGCGAATGTTTCCCAAAGATTTTTATATAAAATACTTATTTTGGGTACCTAAAATTAATAAAGAATATTTTATTTACTTTTTAAAATATACATTTTAAATGTTTGAAATTTTAAGTTAGGAATATGAGGATTTTTAATAAACTCAGTTGTGACATTCTTATACTTTATATGCATATTTTACATAAACTGGGTGTATGTATCAATGTATATAGGGTATAAAGGTGTTGCAAGAAGAGCTGAAGTCGATGTAGGACAAAGGTCCATCCCTAAGAGTAAAGAATAAGATGAGGATCCATTTCTGCGAAGGCATATGGTTTTTCCTGATTTGTTGAAGTATCCAGGATTATTCCTAGTGAGATATTAGAGTCAATCACTACCCTATCGAGATATTAAAGTCGCTAGATGGTTGCTTTTGATGAGTCATGTTACGGCACATCACTCTTCTTCAATAATCATTTTCATGTGTTTATCGTGTCACCAAGATATTAGAATTGCTTATGGCTTCATCGAGATATTAAAGTTGCTTGGTCCTTTCATCGAGATATTAGAGTTACTCGATGGCTTTTATTTTACCAAGATATTAGAGTCGCTTAGTAGTTTCATTGAGATATTAAAGTCGGTCGATGGTTTTTGTTTCACAAAGATATTAGAGTCATTTAGTGATTTTATTGAGATATTAAAATTGTTTGATGGTTTTTGTTTTACCAAGATATTAGAGTTGCTTGGTCATTTCATCAAGATATTAGAGTCGCTCAATGGTTTTTGTTTCTCCAGGATATTAGAGTCGCTTGGTGGTTTCATAGAGATATTAGAGTCTCATGATGGTTTTTGTTTCACTAAGATACTAGAATTGCTTGGTGGTTTCATCGAGATATTAGAGTCACTTGATAGTTTTTGTTTCAACAAGTTATTAGAGTTGCTTTGTCGTTTCATCGGGATATTAAAGTCGCTGATAGTTTTTTTGTTTCACTAAGATATTAGAGTCACATTCCAGTTTCATCGAGATATTAGAGTCGCTTGATGAACCTGTGGGGATATTAGAGTTGCCCAATGGCCCGTTGAGATATTAAAGTCATTCAATAGTTGGATGTCGATACTTAATATTGGGTATCCATCCTTTGAGTTCTTGTTTGTTTTTTTGTCTCTATTTTATTTTGCAGAGAGTTGGTGCAAATTCCAAGATCATCATATTGCTTTTTGCTCTTGGAATGAATTCAAGATTGTTCAAGCAGGGAGAAAGACTATAGACCCTTGATTTTGATCCTGAATCAAATCTAGTTCCAATTAAAAGGCCTGAATCAAATCCAGCCTCAATTTAAAAGCCTAAACAGAGTTTGGTCCATTTTAAAGAGCCAAAATACTGAACAACACTAAAAATATGATAAGTTTGTCATTACTCACGGCCAATTTAACATGAGTTTTGCACATTAATTTGTTCCTAAACCACATTAATCTCCGGGTTTTTGGATAATTATAGGGTTTCCTAGCTAAATTAGGACTGTATAACTTGTTTAACACAAATATTAACCCAAATATCTTCTATAGAAGGGAGGTTAACATAACAACAAAGGGATGGTTACAATTCGCAACTCATAGGTAATAATGTAACACCCCTATACCCCGTATACGCACACTACGTACACCTGTAATATACGTATACCGAATATAGGTGTGCTACAGCTTATAATAAGCAAACCAATCTTTCAATTTAACAACATTATAAGAAAACTTAAAACATTCAAATCATATTATAACGTTCAATAGATAAAACATTTATTTGATACGTAGCGGAAAATATATTGGTATTTACAAATACATATACGTCAAAATCCATATTTTACAAAACATAAAAGTTATACATGTTTGGCAGTTTGTCTTTGATCTTTAAGCCCCCTATCAACACTTTAGAATCTAGACTCAACTCGGTCTAGCTGAACTCTCTGGTTCTACCCTGTCACCTACGCGATGAACTACAATTGCGCTAAGCCAACGGTTTAGTGGTGCAAACCAATATAATAGTATGTTTCAATGCAATGCCAATGTCACACATTTCAACAATAAAAACAATATTCATAAATGATATATTAATATTTTTCATAACAATACATTCCATTATTTTATTTAATTATTTCACCATTCATGAACCACATTGAAACAAAGACAAGCATGGGCCCAAAAGACACTAATATGTTATTCAAAGTTGAGAGTTACTGCTTTGGTCCATAATCACAATCATCAAGGCCGTAGGCGATACACATATATCTCTATCCATGGATAGTGTAAAAGACCCAGTCTCTTGGACCTCAACCCAGCTAGACCCGAGGGCCCCAGTATCTTGGTCCTCAACCCGGCTAGACTGTTAATGTTTTTGAGGCTTACGACATAGTCTTTTCACCCCAAAAACATCATATTTCACATTTTTCAGCTGGACTCGGCTTACGACCCGGTCTTTTCACCTATCCAGTGATTCATAGGCATGCCGCCAAACCCAGAACTCTGAAAATTGAATAACATATTAAGCACACAATTATTTCATTTATCTATTTATCAATCTCTTTCTCAATTCATTTCTCATTTCATATTCCATAATCAAATAGGCAACCATGCCCCAATTATTTTATTTGCATTATCATAGCCAACAACAATGGCTTCACATTTCATCATATCTCAATTCACATTAAAACAATTCATCATTAAAGTATACATAACCAAATGCATTGAATATACATTTTGAATGATCATCATATCTTACAGATTATGCAAATTATAACATTAATCAAATGTATCAACAATGTAATAGATTACTTAACACATTTACAACCAAATGTGTTAAGTCCCAATGTCATGTAAATGTATGCAATAATGTAGGGTTTGTACTTACCTCAAGAACAACTCACACCAATCTATACACTTCCTCTTCCAAGAATTCTCAATACTTAGGTTAGGGCAACTCAACCTCTTCACAACCTAATGCAAAAAGAATAATACACACTTATTTACTAATTCACATAAATTCCAATACAATTATTCACCTATTAGTCTCATACTAGACCCATAGATCACAATTTATAAGCCAACACAACTATCTAAGACCCACGGTCGTGGCCTCACACCCCCACTGTTGTGGCCTCACAAACCCCCATGTGCGTGGGTTAGCAAACGAATCTGTCCAATTGCTTAACACCCCCACGGTCGTGGCATCCAAGGGCCTTAGGCGTGGCATCCATTTTGCTTATGTTTCGGACCACACTCATGTATTCTAGGCTTCCAACTTCATTAAACACAAACATCATGAAGATCTACCAAAAATAATTGATCAAACTCAATATTGACATCAATAACCAACTCAAAACCATAAACTAAACACAACTCTTACTCTTCCATTCAATTCCAAAATCAAAATCAATTAAACCCAACACTCTCAAACACACCACCATTAAACATACTCACACAATTCACAATCAATCATCAAACTCAAATACAACTTAAAATAAAACAAGGAAATCAAGTGGAAACTTACCAAAGTTGATGAAATTTCTTAAATTTCCAACTTGATCACTTGAAATCTTCTTCAATTTTGAGCATGGAAGATCAAATCTCTCTCTTGCTCACTTGCTTTGGATGGCTGGCCAAGAAGGAAAAGAAGAAGAAAATGAAGAAGAAAATAGCCAAGTCAAACACTCTTATTCTATTTAAATTTCCACCAAGAAAAAATAATATTAAAATAATCTAAATATCCTCTTCCACTCATTAATCCAATTTCCCTTTAATTAAATAAAAATCAATTATTTCTTCTTTTGACCATTTAATAATTTGACTTGTATATGTTATATATATCACCATATATATAACATATACACTCTTTCTTTACTTCTTTTCTCTTTCCATTAAACATATACTTTAAATCCAAATACAACAATAATGCCAAAACTTTTAGGGTATACTTTGGGATATTACAATTCTCCCCCTCTAAAAAGAAATTTCTTCCTCGAAATTACCTGATATCAAGTCTGAAACAACTGAGGATACTGATCTAGCATCACTTGCTCACTCTCCCAAGTTGCCTCTTCCTTTGCATGATTCTTCCAAAGAACCTTTACAAGTGGCACTTTCTTATTTCTCAACTCTTTCACTTCATGTGCCAAAATAGCAACTGGTTCTTCTTCAAATGTCAGATCCGAACTCACCTCAATAGATTCAACTGGCAGAACATGAGATGGATCTGATCTGTACCTCCGCAGCATAGAAACATGGAAGACATTATGGATTCTATCCAATTTAAGCGGCAAAGCAAGTCGATAAGCAACTGGTCCAACTCTTTCCAATACTTCATAAGGTCCAATAAAATGAGGACTTAGCTTCCCTTTTCTGCCAAATCTCAAAATCTTTTTCCAAGGAGATACTTTCAAAAATACTTTATCTCCAACATCAAACTTGTAACACCCCATACTCTATATAAGCACTATACATATACTTAGTATACATACAATGCGTATATAAAATATAAGAATGTCACTTTTAGTTTCTATTTAAAAATCTTTATCCAAGGTCAAGCAATATTATATTAATTTAAGAAACATTTATAAGAATCATTATTGTTATCAAAAATAAAACATAATTGAAATCATACATGTATGCATCACCTTCTAGTTGGTCTCGAGACACTCTTACCCTTCTCGTGGCATAGCAACTAGGCATCTAGATCATCCACATAAATACCTGCACGATTACATAACCGCACTAAGCTTGAAAGCTTAGTAAGACAAATAAACATTAAAATATACTTTACAAAGTATTCATACCTCATGTTTTTAGCATTATGTTCTATTATTCGCTTATCCCATTTTTCCTTTCTCAAAACATTCTTCATATATTCCTACTAATCTCAGAAATTATACACATATTTATATAAAACATTCACAACATAATATCTACCATTTTTATCTCATATACATATGCATAAACTTCATTTCAACAAATCACCCTTATTTGGCATATCCAAACTTCCATGGAAACAATTATCACAATTTCCACATTCACATACACTTTACATATCACACAACATTTTCATAAGCTCATATCTCAACAAAACTCCTCAAGCCATATTCACTTTCAATATATCAATACACTTATTACATCATAACATCATTTTATTCACAATTCATTAATCATGAAATACATTTCCATCAAAAGCATTCATAGATCTCATTTATCAATCATGTTACAATTCATGACTCACATTACACAAAGACAAGCATAGATCTCATTGCTCATATATTTCATCATTTGCATATCACATTGAAAACAAAGACAGACTCGGGCCCAAAAGACACTAATATGTTATTCAAAGTTCAGAGTTACTGCTTTGGTCTCTAATCATAATCATCAAGCCCTTAGGCATCATATATATATCTCTATCCATGGATAGTGTAACAGACCCAGTCTCTTGGACCATCAACTCAACATGCTTGAGGAGATCCTCAACCCGGCAAGACTGTTACCATTCATATATCTCATATTCACAATTTCCATAACGTAACAGACCCAGTCTCTTGGACCTCAATTCAATTCAAATTGAAGAGATCCTCAACCCGGCAAGACTGTTACTATAATTCATAGGCATGTCGCCAAATGCAGAACTCTGAAACTTGAATCAACATATTAGACACAACATCATTCCATTTATAACTTTATACATTTCTTTCTCAATTCATTTCATTCTCATCATTATAGCCAACACTCATGGCTTCATATTTCACAATCATAATAGGCAACCATGCCTCAATCATCTCATTAGTATCATCATAGCCAATCACAATGGCTTCATGTCTCATTTAAATCATCATATCATGTCTCAAATCATGTTGTATGATTTCATTATTCAATTATACATAATCAATTACTTCATCATATCCTTCACATTATATATATATATAGCATCATTGATATAACATCACAATTTACATTATTCACATACCACATTACAATTCAAAAGGTTCACAATGCATAAGACATCACATGGTTCATATAGTATTAACACTATCATCAAATCATATTGATCAATATATCTTCCACATTTCCTATATTATCATTGATATATTCATACATAACCATTTACCTTATTCAAGGACTTAGAATCTTCCATATACATTTGGTTGAATCATTATTGTTTTAAGTGTGTTTAGGTACAAAAGACATTTGAAGATCCAACAATGTTTGAAGACCAAATAACAAACACAATTGCAAACACCCTCAAGGGACACGGCCAAGCTTGTGGCCGTGTCTCCCAATATAAACATCCAGTAGCCAACACGCCCAAGGGACACGGCCAAGCTTGTGGCCGTGTCACTCAACACCAATTCAAGCAGTAGCAAACACGGGCAATGGACACGGCCAAGCCAGTGGCCGTGTCTCTCAACACAACAATCCAGTACCAAACACGGGCAAGGGACACGGCCGTGTCTCTCAACACAAATCAGACAGTAGCAAACACAGGCAAGGGACACGGCCAAGCCAGTGGCCGTGTCTCTCCAAAACTCATCCAACACGACCAATTTTGCCCTAACTTGGCCGTGTCTCCCATAACTTGGCCGTGTCCTTCAATAATTCAAAGACCAAACACTTCGAAATTCATCTAAACCAAACTCTAATTCAACATTTCATCATTTTCCTCACAATTTTCTCAACTCATCATCACTTAGATATCAATTCCACACATTTACATACTTCAATCTCTTGTTATCATCATTTTACACACCAATCATACCCAACATAACCTCAATCCAAAAGAAAACCACACAAGAAGGTATATACTTATATATATGTATAATCAATAAAATTCATTCAAGAAATGTGTACTTACCTGTATAGCTTGCCAAATCTTCATCTCCATCTTCAATACTCTTAAAATCCTTAAGAAATTTAATGAAGATCAATCTCTCTCTCTCTCTCTCGTGCTCTCTTGTCCACGAAGAAGAAACAGAAGAAGAGGAAGAAGGAAGGTTCTCCATCCTTCCTTCATTCTTATCTTATAATAATAATAATAATAATAATAATAATAATAATAATAATAATAATAATAATAATAATAATAATAATAATAACAACAATAATAATAACAATAATAACAATTATACCATTAAATCTCCACCACACACAATTCCTTTTGACTTTCTTCTTCTTTTCTCTTTCCTTCAATACACACATTGAATCCAAATACAACAGTAACCCCAACACTTTTAGGGTATACTTTAGGATATTACAATTCTCTCCCCCTTAAATAATTTCGTCCTCGAAATTATCCAGTATAATAACAACCCATTCAGAATAATTCACCATCTTAATTTTCCTATGAAGATAATCGTATCTTACAATATAGTTTTATCAACTCTCATATCTTCTACTCTCCCCCTTAGAGATAATCATCTTCTCTGAAATTCATAATTCATCATTGTATAGGTATATATATATATATCTTTACATCTTATTACTTTCTCAACAAAGCAATCAAGATAATTCATAACATCTCCAATAAATTTTATCTTGTACTAGAGTCAGATTATCACTTTAATTCTTTATAGATATTCTCTTAACTTTAGCCTCAAAAATTATTAATCAATATCTTAGCATTGTTTATTCCATTCTTACCATCACTTTCAAAATAAACATTTACCAAACCTCAATGGATAACTAAATCCGTACTCTCTTAAGCTTGTTTCTCACCATGTACAATTAATATACTTCAATTTATTTATGTTCATTCATAAATCAAAATATTACTTCATACACCTTACCATAAAATCTCAATATTGTCTTGCAACTTTAGCAAAACCTAGATTAATCGATTTATCTATCACAATATACTAACATTTCAACTTTATTTGATTCAAACCAACAGTTAACTTATTGAAATTTATCATTGGATTTCACCATATATACATATATATAACCTAAGTTCATTAGGTCAAACATATATTCAAATTCTAATTTTTCCAAATTCATATATTCAATCAATATGAATCATGCTTATACATATACATTTCCTTATTTCAAAAATTATATTATCATTTCCTATACTCATTCAAAGTTTATCAATATAGCCAACAACTATATCTTCATAAACGTACTTTTCCCCCAACCAAAATTGGCAATCCAAGTTCGATTGCCCAACACATTGGGTCAGCATGGTTCCGCAGGAGGCAGGTACGTCCGTTCATTTATCTTTTCACAATTCATTTTTCATAATCAATTAGGTACTCTACCTCCATTATAATTCATTTCTAACACCATTGCCAACAATTATGATTTCTCATCATATCAAAATAGTATACTTATATATCATCAACTATTTTGAACACCTCATTATTCAATCATATCATTTCCAACATTATTGATATATACATATTAATTTACATTATTCATACTCCCATAAATTTTAAGTTTAATCACTTAATCACTTTATACTGTAAATATATTCAGTATAACTTTCAATCATGATTACAATTTCTTTCCTTTTATTATTTCTTCACCCAATATTACTATATTTATATAATTATTGTTCTATTACACAATTCATAACTTAAAACATTATCACAATTCTCTTCCCTTGCTTTACTTCTCATAAGTATAATTAACTTTTTAACATCTAAATTATAAAATATAACTTCCCCAATCATATCTTTTAACCATGTTTCTAGAAACATAGTTATCAATCTCAGTTCTAAATCTGAAGATAATAAAATTAATCAACTAATCACACTAACCAAATCATATGACAATGATATATTAACAATCACACTTAGGGGTTGTAAATCAATATTGTTCTTCTATTATTCAATTTCCAACCTTTACAATTATAATACTAACTTATATCACATAAATTATATATATTATCCAAGCTTTTATTACATCAAGAATTAACACATTTTAACTCCATCTCCAAAACAATTTGCTTTTGTTGAATTGATCATTATTAACCCAACTCATGTTCAATAATATTATCTTTAACATATCCTATGCCCAACCTTCAATTAGATACCAATCTTACACAAGTATCTTTCATTACTCCATTTCCAATCCATCTCTTCTAGAAATTTTCAAATACATAATTCCTTCCTTACAATTCTTATTATACATTTATACATAAAACATTTTCACACTCAAATACTTTGAGTTCCAAAACATCTTATAATAACCTCATTTAATTATTGCCATAACAATTTCACTGTTCAATATTACCCAGGTCCATTCTTACTTCTAATACCATTAAACATGTAATGATATAAAATAATAAACATATTATCCACACCTTCATAGATCACATTCATATCAAAAGTTCATTTCACAAATCCTCTTTATATAAACACATAATTATACAATTTATTAAATTTCCCTTTTTCATATAGTTTATACCAATTTAATATTTATCACTTTCCTTTGACTATTATCATGCTCATTTGTTTATCATAACTTAAGTTATTCATTAACTTCAATAAATATACATACTCTACTTATAATATTATTTCACAAGGAACTTAATCACATTTCCAATGTGATATCTCTCTTACATTTGTTTATAAATATCTTTAACACATCTTTCATAGTCATTTTTCATCCTTCCCAATCAAATTACTTAAAGTAACCCATTTTCTTTTGCTCAATTCCTTTTCTTTCATTTCACACCAAATTTTCCTACTATCAATCACATCTCCCAATTCATAATACTTTCATGAGCACTAATATTCATTTCATATATCTCATGTATTAAATACATTAAACTATTAATATTTCATTGATCTTCATCCACATTCCATGAAAACTATAAATTTCCAACTTACTAATTTACTCAAACTTCAATTTATTCATCTCATACTCTTCATATTAACTTTAAAACATCTTATATGTATATACCACAAAGTAACATCAAAACATATAAGTTTCACAATTATTAAACTCATTCCAAAGAAAATCTAAATATCTCATATCTCCACCATTAACATAAGCTTTCACAATATTCAAACATATCATATTTCTAACATTAAAATCACCATGTTTGCATTAAAATAACAATACAAACAACACCCATATCACCTCGTACTTAACTAGCATCATCTCTTTTTTTCTTTTTTTTTAATCAACCTTAACTTTACCGACCCACCCTTTAAATTATCACACCTAATCTATATCAATCAACTCATTCAAGTTCACTGTACTCTTTGCATTTACATAACATATCTTTTCATATTACCCATCAAACAATATTTCCTCTTTCTATAAATCTAAACATAAAGTTTATTGGAATTAGATTCAAATATTAGAGGAAAGATTACACACTTTAATCTTAATTTGTTTCTAACTCATTTCCAACTTTATTCTTCTAGCCATTTCTTTAAATATCATACACATGTCAATAATCAAACTTTTTACTTATACCTTCCATATCATTTCTTTGTATCACACTCATCTCTTAATTATCAACATTTCAAAATTTGCTTTTATATGAAACCTCATTTATACACTATCATTTATTTCATGTAATTCAAATACATCACAATTCACATAATGCCACGTTCGAGACCAACCTAGATGTGAATGCATATGCATGTCTTACCAATTGCATTTCAAAAATCTTCTTTTTCACTTCTTATTTATACTCTTCATAAGTTTTTTTTTATAAATTTCACTTAGGTCGAGAATCTCGAACCTAAGCTCTGATACCAAAATAACTGTAACACCCCATACTCTATATAAGCACTATACATATACTTAGTATACATACAATGCGTATATAAAGTATAAGAATGTCACTTTTAGTTTCTATTTAAAAATCTTTATCCAAGGTCAAGCAATATTATATTAATTTAAGAAACATTTATAAGAATCATTATTGTTATCAAAAATAAAACATAATTGAAATCATACATGTATGCATCACCTTCTAGTTGGTCTCGAGACACTCTTACCCTTCTCGTGGCATAGCAACTAGGCATCCAGATCATCCACATAAATACCTGCACGATTACATAACCGCACTAAGCTTGAAAGCTTAGTAAGACAAATAAACATTAAAATATACTTTACAAAGTATTCATACCTCATGTTTTTAGCATTATGTTCTATTATTCGCTTATCCCATTTTTCCTTTCTCAAAACATTCTTCATATATTCCTACTAATCTCAGAAATTATACACATATTTATATAAAACATTCACAACATAATATCTACCATTTTTATCTCATATACATATGCATAAACATCATTTCAACAAATCACCCTTATTTGGCGTATCCAAACTTCCATGGAAACAATTATCACAATTTCCACATTCACATACACTTTACATATCACACAACATTTTCATAAGCTCATATCTCAACAAAACTCCTCAAGCCATATTCACTTTCAATATATCAATACACTTATTACATCATAACATCATTTTATTCACAATTCATTAATCATGAAATACATTTCCATCAAAAGCATTCATAGATCTCATTTATCAATCATGTTACAATTCATGACTCACATTACACAAAGACAAGCATAGATTTCATTGCTCATATATTTCATCATTTGCATATCACATTGAAAACAAAGACAGACTCGGGCCCAAAAGACACTAATATGTTATTCAAAGTTCAGAGTTACTGCTTTGGTCTCTAATCATAATCATCAAGCCCTTAGGCATCATATATATATCTCTATCCATGGATAGTGTAACAGACCCAGTCTCTTGGACCATCAACTCAACATGCTTGAGGAGATCCTCAACCCGGCAAGACTGTTACCATTCATATATCTCATATTCACAATTTCCATAACGTAACAGACCCAGTCTCTTGGACCTCAATTCAATTCAAATTGAAGAGATCCTCAACCCGGCAAGACTGTTACTATAATTCATAGGCATGTCGCCAAATGCAGAACTCTGAAACTTGAATCAACATATTAGACACAACATCATTCCATTTATAACTTTATACATTTCTTTCTCAATTCATTTCATTCTCATCATTATAGCCAACACTCATGGCTTCATATTTCACAATCATAATAGGCAACCATGTCTCAATCATCTCATTAGTATCATCATAGCCAATCACAATGGCTTCATGTCTCATTTAAATCATCATATCATGTCTCAAATCATGTTGTTTGATTTCATTATTCAATTATACATAATCAATTACTTCATCATATCCTTCACATTATATATATATATAGCATCATTGATATAACATCACAATTTACATTATTCACATACCACATTACAATTCACAAGGTTCACAATGCATAAGACATCACATGGTTCATATAGTATTAACACTATCATCAAATCATATTGATCAATATATCTTCCACATTTCCTATATTATCATTGATATATTCATACATAACCATTTACCTTATTCAAGGACTTAGAATCTTCCATATACATTTGGTTGAATCATTATTGTTTTAAGTGTGTTTAGGTACAAAAGACATTTGAAGATCCAACAATGTTTGAAGACCAAATAACAAACACAATTGCAAACACCCTCAAGGGACACGGCCAAGCTTGTGGCCGTGTCTCCCAATATAAACATCCAGTAGCCAACACGCCCAAGGGACACGGCCAAGCTTGTGGCCGTGTCACTCAACACCAATTCAAGCAGTAGCAAACACGGGCAATGGACACGGCCAAGCCAGTGGCCGTGTCTCTCAACACAACAATCCAGTACCAAACACGGGCAAGGGACACGGCCGTGTCTCTCAACACAAATCAGACAGTAGCAAACACAGGCAAGGGACACGGCCAAGCCAGTGGCCGTGTCTCTCCAAAACTCATCCAACACGACCAATTTTGCCCTAACTTGGCCGTGTCTCCCATAACTTGGCCGTGTCCTTCAATAATTCAAAGACCAAACACTTCGAAATTCATCTAAACCAAACTCTAATTCAACATTTCATCATTTTCCTCACAATTTTCTCAACTCATCATCACTTAGATATCAATTCCACACATTTACATACTTCAATCTCTTGTTATCATCATTTTACACACCAATCATACCCAACATAACCTCAATCCAAAAGAAAACCACACAAGAAGGTATATACTTATATATATGTATAATCAATAAAATTCATTCAAGAAATGTGTACTTACCTGTATAGCTTGCCAAATCTTCATCTCCATCTTCAATACTCTTAAAATCCTTAAGAAATTTAATGAAGATCAATCTCTCTCTCTCTCTCTCGTGCTCTCTTGTCCACGAAGAAGAAACAGAAGAAGAGGAAGAAGGAAGGTTCTCCATCCTTCCTTCGTTCTTATCTTATATATAATAATAATAATAATAATAATAATAATAATAATAATAATAATAATAACAATAATAATAACAATAATAACAATTATACCATTAAATCTCCACCACACACAATTCCTTTTGACTTTCTTCTTCTTTTCTCTTTCCTTCAATACACACATTGAATCCAAATACAACAGTAACCCCAACACTTTTAGGGTATACTTTAGGATATTACAAAACTCTATGTCTCTCCTCTTTAAATCTGAATAAGATTTCTGCCGATCTGAAGCTGCTTTCAACCAATCCCTAATTATTTTCACTTTCTCTTCCGTTTCTTTAATCAAATCAGGACCAACTAATTTTCCTTCTCCAACTTCATTCCAACACAGAGGCATTCTGCATCTTCTACCATACAATGCCTCAAATGGTGCCATTCCAATACTGGATTGATGACTGTTGTTATAAGCAAATTCCACAAGTGGCAAAAATTTGTTCCAACTTCGAGAGAAATCAATGACACAGCTTCTCAACATATCCTCTACTATCTGTATCACTCTCTCTGACTGCCCATCTGTCTGCGGATGAAAAGCAGTGCTAAAATGTAATTGAGAACCCAAAACGCCATGTAAACTCTTCCAAAATCTCGAAGTAAACTGAGGATCTTGATCAGACACTAAAGAAATTGGAACTCCATGCAACTTCACTATCTCACTGATATACAACTCAGCCAACTTCTCCAGAGAATAATCCATTCTAACTGGAAGAAAATGAGCTGTCTTCATTAACCGATCAACAATCACCCAGATAGCATCATGCTTCTTCTGAGTCAATGGCAAACCAGACACAAAATCCATTGTCACTCTCTCCCATTTCCATTCAGGCACTATTAAAGGTTGAAGCAACCCTGTTGGAACTTGATGTTCAGCTTTCACCCTCTGACAAGTAAGACATTTAGATACAAACTCTGCTATGTCCCTCTTCATACCTGACCACCAATAATGTTGCTTCAAATCCTGATGCATCTTTGTACTCCCAGGATGCATAGCAAAAACTTACTGGTGTTCTTCCTTTAAAATAATCTTTCTCAATCTTGCATCATTAGGAACACACAATCTATCCTTAAACCAAAGACTACCATCGCTTCTCACATGGAAATCTCGGCTCTCCCCATTTTGGCAATCTGACACAATCTTCTGAATTTTCTCATCAACCAATTGAGCCTCTTTAATCTGATCCAACAACACCCGTCTCAACTACAATTGAGCTAACAATGCACCATCATCACATGATTCAAAACTAGCATGCAACACTCTCAACTCAACAAGCAACGAAAGCGAATAAACAGTCAAACTTGCTAAAGAATTTCGACTCAAGGCATCAGCCACAACATTCGCCTTACTAGGATGATAATCAATCAAACAATCGTAGTCTTTGATCAACTCTAACCACCGTCTTTGCCGAAGATTCAGCTCCCTCTGAACACCCAAATATTTTAAACTCTTATGATCCGTATAGATAAAGCACTTCTCTCCATACAAGTAATGTCGCCAAATCTTCAAAGCAAACATTATGGCTGCTAACTCCAAATCATGCGTCGGATAATTAAGTTCATGCGGCTTCAACTGCCGAGAAGCATAAGCTATAACTTTACCCTCTTGCATTAAAACACAACCTAAACCATTATGTGAAGCATCACTGTAAATCACATATGGTTTATCTTCCAAAGGCAATGCAAGAACAGGAGCTTGAGTCAACATCTCCTTCAACTGCTCAAAACTCACCTGACACTGATCTGTCCACACAAATGTAACTCCCTTCCGAAGTAATCTGGTGAGTGGAGAAGCTATCAAAGGAAAACCTTTCACAAGCTGTCGATTATAGCCTGCCAAACCTAGAAAACTTCTAACTTCAGTTACAGACTTCGGTGGACTCCAATTCAAAATAGCCTCAACTTTATTCGGATCAACTCTTATACCATCTGCTGAAACTATATGACCCAGAAAAGTCACTTGATCAAGCCAAAACTCACACTTCGACAGCTTAGCATACAATTGCTTCTCTCTCAAAGTCTGCAACACAATCCGCAAATGCTTGTCATGCTCCTCTTCATTACGTGAATACACCAAAATATCATCAATGAAAACCACCACAAACTGATCTAGGTAGGGCCTAAACACCCTATTCATCAAATCCATGAAAGCTGCAGGTGCATTCGTCAATCCAAAAGGCATCACTAAGAACTCATAATGCCCATATCTTGTGCGGAAAGCTGTCTTATGAACATCTTCAACTCTAACCCTCAACTGATGGTACCCTGATCTCAAATCAATCTTGGAGAAAACTACTGCTCCTTTTAACTGATCAAAAAGATCATCAATCCTAGGCAAAGGATACTTATTCTTGATAGTCACCTTGTTCAATTGCCTATAATCGATGCACAACCTCAAAGTACCATCCTTCTTCTTCACAAACAAAATAGGAGCTCCCCATGGAGAAATACTAGGGCGAACAAACCCTTTATCCAACAACTCCTGCAACTGCACCTTCAACTCTCTCAACTCAGCAGGTGCCATTCGATAAGGAGTAATAGAGATGGGAGTGGTACCAAGCAACAAATCGATACCAAACTCAACCTCTCTCAGGGGGTAACCCTGGCAACTCCTCAGGAAACACATCTGGGAATTCAGCAACTGTGGGTATACTATCAAGTTGAGAACCCACTACTTTGGTATCTACAACATGAGCAAGATAAGCATCACACCCTTTTCTAATTAACTTTCTAGCTACAACAGCTGAAACAAATAAGGATGCAAGTTGTCTCTGCTCACTAGACACCATCACATTTCTACCATCACTGGTTCTCAAAGTAACACACTTCTTTTGACAGTCTACCACAGCTCCATGCTTAGACAACCAATCCATGCCTAGGATCAAATCATATTCCTTAAAAGGCATTTCAATCAAATCCCCCAAAAATTCCTCACCTTGCACCACAACTGAACTATCTCGGTGCACCTTGCTAACAACCACACTATGCCCTAAAGGATTTGTCACCAAGACATCAAATCCTAGGGACTCAGTATGCAATTCAGTCACATGCAAGATAGATGCACTTATGTATGAATGAGTAGATCCTGGATCAATCAAAGCAAGAACTGAAATGCCAAATAAAGAAAATGTACCTGCAATAACTGTTGAAGCATCAGGCTGCCTCTGCATCACATACACTCTCTGAGAAGACCTAGCCTCGTCTGGCCTACTGCCTCCGGGTGTAGAGCCTCCTCTCTGACTGATCCCAGGTCAACCAACTCTACTAACACCTCTGCCACTTCGACCTCCTCTCACACTAGGTCGAGAAACTGCAGAATCTGTCTGCCTATGCTCCTGCATCTCAGGACATTCTCTGATAAAATGGTCAGGCGATCCACATATGAAACACACAGCTGATCCACCAATCTTCCAACAAACACCCCCATGTATCCTACCACAATGAACACATGTAGGTGGAGTAGACCTCTGAACCACTGGAGTCGGAGCACTAGCTACAAAAACTGTAGGTCTCAGTCTCGGCCTCTGATATTGAACTGACCTACCAGACTGCCTCAGGCTCCTACTGACTCTTGAAATAAAACTTCCTCGACCTCTCTTCATAGACGAAGACCCTGCCTCAAACTGGGATCTCCTAACTCTGGTCTCCTCTTCAGTAGCAGCTGCTACAATACCCTGTGCTCTCTCAACACTTCTAGCTGCTGCAACCAACTGAAAAAAATCTTGGTACCGAGAACCAGCAACAATGCACATAATAGAGGGCCTCAACCCCTCCTCAAATCTCCTACACCGATCAATGTCATAAGAAATAATCCCACCGGCATAGTGACTAAACCAGATGAACTCTACCTCATACTCTGTCACAGTCCGGTTATCTTGTCTCAGATTCAAAAATTCCATCTTCTTAGCATCCTTATACTCCCTTGGGGCATATTTATGCTCAAACTCCCGTAGAAAATCACTATAAAACAATGTTGGTGGATCATCCATGGCATGAGGAACTGTCTTCCACCAATCATAAGCATCCTTCTGCAAAAGGGATCTAGCATAATCAAATTTCTCTTCAGGAGTAGCTTGCAACTGGATAAATACCCTCTGCACTCTATCTAGCCACTACTCAGCTACTGCAGGATCTGTAGTACCAAAGAAATCTTCAGCCCCAAACTTCCTCAATTTATCATAATGTCTCACCGACACTTGCGGCTGTGGTGGCGGTGGCGGCTATTGCACTGGAGCTTGCCTCAATAATTCTACCACATGTCTTAGCCAAACTAGCGGAACCTCATCAGTAGCTGATCTCTCTGGCACAGAAACAGGTGCCTCTCTAGCTCTATCAACCCTAGCTCCATCTCTAACCTCTTCAGGAGCTACACTCTCAGCACTACCTTCTACGGACCGACGTGATTGAGATGCCATCACTACCTATGTCTGCAAACACAGCAGAATATACCTCATCAAAGATCAAAGACTGCCAATACCAAAACATGTATCTTATTTAAAAACAATATTTTAAAAATCAAAATTTTCTTTTTCTTACAATTGACCTAGGTTGAGAATATCAAACCTAGGCTCTGATACCAAAACAATTGTAACACCCCAATACCCCGTATACGCACACTACATACACCTGTAATATACGTATACCGAATATAGATGTGCTACAGTTTATAATAAGCAAACCAATCTTTCAATTTAACAACATTATAAGAAAACTTAAAACATTCAAATCATATTATAAAGTTCAATAGATAAAACATTTATTTGATACGTAGAAGAAAATATGGAGGTATTTACAAATACATATACGTCAAAATCCATATTTTACAAAACATAAAAGTTATACATGTTTGGCAGTTTGTCTTTGATCTTTAAGCCCCCTATCAACACTTTAGAATCTAGACTCAACTCGGTCTAGCTAAATTCTCTGGTTCTACCCTATCACCTGCGCGATGAACCACAATCGCGCTAAGCCAACGGCTTAGTGGTACAAACCAATATAATAGTATGTTTCAATGCAATGCCAATGTCACACATTTCAACAATAAAAACAATATTCATAAATGATATATTAATATTTTTCATAACAATACATTCCATTATTTTATTCAATTATTTTACCATTCATGAACCACATTGAAACAAAGACAAGCATGGGCCCAAAAGACACTAATATGTTATTCAAAGTTCAGAGTTACTGCTTTGGTCCATAATCACAATCATCAAGCCCATAGGCGATACATATATATCTCTATCCATTGATAGTGTAACAGACCCAGTCTCTTGGACCTCAACCCAGCTAGACCCGAGGGCCCCAGTATCACTATTACTGTTTTTGAGGCTTACGACCCAGTCTTTTCACCCCAAAAACATCATATTTCACATTTTTCAGCTGGACTCGGCTTATGACCCGGTCTTTTCACCTATCCAGCGATTCATAGGCATGCCACCAAACCCAGAATTATGAAAATTGAATAACATATTAAGCACACAATTATTTCATTTATCTCTTTATCAATCTCTTTCTCAATTCATTTCTCATTTCATATTCCATAATCAAATAGGCAACCATGCCCCAATTATTTTATTTGCATTATCATAGCCAACAACAATGGCTTCACATTTCATCATATATCAATTCACATTAAAGCAATTCATCATTAAAGTATACATAACCAAATGCATTGAACATACATTTTGAATGATCATCATATCTTCCACATTATGCAAATCATAACATTAATCAAATGTATCAACAATGTAATATATTACTTAACACATTTACAACCAAATGTGTTAAGTCCCAATGTCATGTAAATGTATGCAATAATGTAGGGTTTGCACTTACCTTAAGAACAACTCACACCAATCTATACACTTCCTCTTCCAAGAATTCTCAATACTTAGGTTAGGGCAACTCAACCTCTTCACAACCTAATGCAAAAAGAATAATACACACTTATTTACAAATTCACATAAATTCCAATGCAATTATTCAACTATTAGTCTCATACTAGACCCATAGATCACAATTTATAAGCCAACACAACTATCTAGGACCCACGGTCGTGGCCTCACACCCCCATGGTCGTGGCCTCACAAACCCCCACAGGCATGGGTTAGCAAACGAATCTGTCCAATTGCTTAACACCCCCACGGTCGTGGCATCCAAGGGCCACGGGCGTGGCATCCATTTTGCTTCTGTTTCGGACCACACTCATGTATTCTAGGCTTCCAACTTCATTAAACACAAACATCATGAAGATCTACCAAAAATAATTGATCAAACTCAATATTGACATCAATAACCAACTCAAAACCATAACCTAAACACAACTCTTACTCTTCCATTCAATTCCAATATCAAAATCAATTAAACCCAACACTCTCAAACACACCACCATTAAACATAGTCACACAATCCACAATCAATCATCAAACTCAAATACAACTTAAAATAAAACAAGGAAATCAAGTGAAAACTTACCAAAGTTGATGAAATTTCTTAAATTTCCAACTTGATCACTTGAAATCTTCTTCAATTTTGAGCATGGAAGATCAAATCTCTCTCTTGCTCACTTGCTTTAGATGGCCGGCCAAGAAGGAAAAGAAGAAGAAAATGAAGAAGAAAATAGCCAAGTCAAAAACTCTTATTCTCTTTAAATTTCCACCAAGCAAAAATAATATTAAAATAATCTAAATATCCTCTTCCACTCATTAATCCAATTTCCCTTTAATTAAATAAAAATCAATTATTTCTTCTTTTGACCATTTAATAATTTGACTTGTATATGTTATATATATCACCATATATATAACATATACACTCTCTCTTTACTTCTTTTCTCTTTCCATTAAACATATACTTTAAATCCAAATACAACAATAATGCCAAAACTTTTAGGGTATACTTTGGGATATTACAAATAAAGATTAAAGAAAAAGGATAGAGAGGCAGAGAGTGATTGTAGTAGTCAATAATTAGCTTTGGCAATTAGAATATAGCTTTAGTAATTAAATAGAGAAACATAAAGCAATCCTAAAACATAGAGAGAGCAAGAGAGGCAGAAAGCAAGCTAAAAAACAATTGAGCAATATTGCTCGACCATAATCCTTTTGACTTAAACCATCTAACAATTTTTAAGGCAGAATCCTAATATCAATTATCATAGAAGGATTGCTCTAATCCAGTCACAAGGTTTGATTTGATAACATTGTTTGGTGGAGCCAACAATGTATATATGATTTTCTATACTCTTATTTAATTTAATAAATTAACATCTTTGCTTTTCCTATAGCTTTGTAAACTCACTTCACTTTGCTTTATCTTGTTTTATTAAACATTAAAACCCTACTTGCATGCTCAAACCCTATTTTGTAAATCAAAACCCTAATTGCATATGAAACCCTAGTCTTAGGATAAAACCCTAAAATTGTAATTAAAACTCTAATTACATGCTCAGACCCTAGTTTTGTAAATCTAAAACCCTAATTGCATGATAAACCATAATTTATCACTAGAACCCTAAATTATGTTTCAAAACCCCAATTTCATATTTGATCTTAACTTCCTTTCAATTAAGCCCTAATTTTACAATTCATTATGTTTGTTTCATTTTGAGTAGTTTGTAATCTTTAATTATTTTCCAAGGTTGTAAAAGGCTTGTTTCCACTTATGGATACCTTCTTTATTTAGATTGTTTCTTTTATTTACTTATTATTTGGGACAATTGTACGGGACACATTTTCACTCTCTTATGGGTATCCTATTTTATTTGTATTATGGACATTTGGACATTGTAAGGGCATGTTTCAATCCTTGTATGGGTCCTATAGACCTTTGATTTTGGCCCTAACCTAGTTTGATCCTGATTAAAGATGGTGTGAGTGGGGATTTTGGCCCCCACTCTCGGTGGAATGGTTCTTGCGACTTCGGCACTGTTTAGGCTCGGGGCCTTAGAGAACACAAGCCTAAGCTCGGAGAAAATGGAGTCACCACCTGGACGGACCGAAAAAAAGAAAGGAGTGGATGAATCGATTCCTAAGGAATTCCCAACCCCCTAATGAGTTTGAAAAGTTGGGTACGTGTGGGGAAGGTGAGAAATGGCCTAGCACACCCACAATGCCCGGTTCATTGGAACCGGCCTCATTTTCAGGTCTTAATATTATAAAATTCTTAAATATAATTATATTATCCATACTACATGCAGTCATAAGAATAAATAAATACTTTATTAAAATTACAATAATGTCCAAACAAAATAAATAAATGGACACCCATCCAAAGATAGAAACATGTCCTTACATCATCCGTATCTAAAACTAAATAGGACACCCACCGAAAGGTGGAAACATGTCCTTTACATTAATTCCAAAATATGAAAATAAATTAAATTGGATAAATATTAATTAATGAAGTACCTAATCATGGAAACATACCTCTTACAATTTTAACAAATAATAATAATAATAATAAAGAAATCATCCATCCATGATAAACAAATTAAATATTGAAATTAAATAAATCAATCATCAAAACATATAATAAGCTACATAATAAAATTTAAAATTAAATAAAGTAATAAATGTATAAATTTAGGATTTTAGAATTTTAATAACCAAATTAGGGTTTTTAAATAAAGGGAGTTAAACATAAAGGCTTATAATACACAAATAAATATTGACCCCTTCGATGAGCCCATACCCCGGTCCCGCTAGCCGGTTAGTAGGCGGGGTCAAGGGGCAGCACCCCTGAAAGTTTTAAAAAATTGGCTTTTAGGGTTGTAGGTTTTGGTGTTGAAAATTAAGGATTTAGGGTTTAAGATTTAGAAATTAGGGTTTTAGAAATTGGAAGAAACAAGCTCTTAGAAAAATAGAATTGATTATGGTTTTGAGAAAACATATTATTGTTTTGTGGTTTTAGAAAAGTGCAATTAGGATTTTAGATTTCAAAAATTAGTTTTACGGGCATTAAGTTATTAGGGTTTTGAAAAAAAATTCATTTTAAGGTTTTAAATAGAGTTTGGATGGTAAGTAGAACAATTGATCAAATATTGTACGTTTAAAAAATTGATCAATTTGAATGATGAGGTTACTGTAAACATAAACAAGTAAATAGATATTCAAACCTCCGTTGTTGGTTCCACCACAATTTTGAATTCTGGTTGAACAATAATAAAGACAATGTGGGCTGCCTTTGATGGGTTATTTGTTGTTTGCTGCCTGCCTCTTCCTCCTTCAAGTCCAAGGTTTTGAATTTATTCTCCAAAAGTCCTAGCCCCTTCCAAAAGTCTGATCTTCTTTTAAAAGATCAAGAGCCCAAAAAAAGTCCAAAGTCCCTTTTTCTGTGTGTTTTAATGTGGTATTTATAAGAAAAAATTAAAACCTAATACTAATTGGTTAAGAAAATAAAAACTATTTAGGAAATAAAATTAAGAACCAAAACCAAGTGGAATAGGGTTTCGGAAAAGTATGCTGGCAAAAATCTCCTGCGGGCTGGGCGTAGGCTAGGCATGGGCTGGGCAAGGGCCACAGGCCAATTTATCGCAGGTTTTTCCTGCGAAAAATTGGCCCGTGGCCTGCGGTGAATTAGCTAGTGGCCAATTCGTCGCAAATTTTTCCTGCGGCGAATTGGCCCAAGCCAATTCATCATCGATTTTGCCTGTCACCAATTTTTTATTTTTAATTTATTTGTTTATCTTTTCTTCTCCTTTTTTATTTTTATTTTAATTAAAAATAAATACTATAAGTAATAAATATTATTAAAAATACCACAAAAATTATTTTGGACTATTTAAAAATATCGGACTAGACTGGGTCAAAAATTAAGGGTCTACAATTTTGCCCCTGCTTGAGTGATCTGAGACTACAACAAAAGAGAGTGAAAAGCAATGCGATTTTTGACTGAATTTAGAGCCATAATGGACTCTGTAATCAAGGTTAGTTTGAGTTCTGGACTAAAAAATAATTTGGGTTTTGGACCTAAGGTGAGTTTTGAATCTGAGTTCTGGACCCGAGGTAAGTTATGAACTTAAAGATAATTTGAGTTCTGGACCCAGGATAAGTTCTGGACTTAAAAATAATTTGGGTTCTTGACCCGAGGTAAGTTCTGGATTAAAAAATAATTTGGGTTCTAGACCCGAGGTAACTTTTATCAGTTGAGAATTTTGGTTGTTTCATTCTTTAATGGATTGTGGGTCTTCACCCTCAAAATGGATCTTCATCCTTGGACCTTGGATCTTCATCCTTGGCATTGGGTCTTCACCCTTGAAAATGGATCTTCATCCTTGGAGATCGGGTCTTCACCCTTGAAAGTGGATTATCATCCTTGGCATCGGGTCTTCACCCTTAAAAATGGATCTTCATTCTTGGAGATTGGGTCTTCATCCTTGAAAGTGGATCTTCATCCTCGGCATCAGGTCTTCACCCTTGATAACGGATCTTTATCCTTGAAAATTGGGTCTTCACCCTTGAAATTGGATCTTCATCCTTTAAGCTGGATCTTCATCCTTGGAATCGGGTCTTCACCCTTTAAACTGGATATTCATCCTTTGGACGTTGGGTCTTCACCCTTCAAAGTGGATCTTCATCCTTAGCATTGGGTCTTCACCCTTTAAACTGGATCTTCATCCTTGGAAATTGGGTCTTCACCCTTGAAACTGGATCATCCTTTGGACGTCGGATCTTCACCCTTCAAAGTGGATTTTCATCCTTGGCATTGGGTCTTCACTCTTTAAATTGGATCTTCATCCTTGGAAATCAGGTCTTCACCCTTGAAAATGAATCTTCATCCTTGTCATTGGGTCTTCACCCTTCAAAACAGATCTTCATCCTTGGAAATAGGGTCTTCACCCTTGAAATCAGATCTTCATCCTTTAAGCTGGACCTTCACCCTTGAAACAGATCTTCATCCTTGGAAATCAGGTCTTCACCCTTAGAGATTTGTCCTATATTAGCTTCAACTCTTCTAGCTGGACTGATCTTTTGAGTTTTACATCTTCATTCTTTTGATAGTTGTAATGTTCCATTCTTTTGCACTTTTTCAAAAAATTCAGCTATTTTTTAGCTGGCCCCTTATATCTTCTCCTTTGTTTGCCCCCAATGATTTGTTTGGGTAGGCTCTGATTGATGTTTGTATTTTGTCAGGTTCCTTGCATAAGCATGCATCTCTTCTTTCTTTTGCAAAATGACTAGAGCTCCCTCAAGCAATGGGTCTTCCATGCCCCCTGATTATATACCCGCTTCATCTTTGCTTCATAGAGTGTCTGTTGTTCACTTTGACAAAGAATAGACAATACAATACAAGAAAATGCAATGTAATATGCTCATGTATGTATGATATGCATGAATAACACTTACAGTGGTTCCATTAACTCACAGACTGAGGTTACCAGCTGAAATGTTCTCATGGATTTCTTCTAGATGCTTGTTCGGGTCTTACTTTGGAATGACAAAAAGCTTTGCATTTATGGATTTTATTTCCAATATGTTGAAAGCATGAGTGGTGAGGCCCAAGCATCAGAGATACATCCATTTCATACTATGTTTTAGCATGTCAATTGGTAGCTTCTTCACGACCTAGCCAATAATCATTTACTTTGCCCAATGTGTCCTTTGAGTTTTGATGGTTCAACATACTCTCTTAACTTAAAGGTTTTTATAACAAGAAAATAGTTTTTTTTATAAATAAATCAAATGTTGACTTTGTCAAATCAATGTCATTGTACCTCAGGACTCAATTTTTAGAATTGAAGTATCTATAACATGACAACCCTAGTACTGTACTAAACTCAGGAATCATTTCTATTTGAGCATGAACTGTTGTACTTCAGATGGGTACATACACATTACTTGGTCAAAGGTCTCATTTGAGTTTGAATAGGGTCTATCTCATATGCATGCTTATTCAAACTATCTCCACTAATAGACTCTACCTACCAAGAGAGATCAATATGTCTTTAATAGGCTTGAAATGGGGCTTATAAGGGACACAAGTTAAATGAAGGCCATTTTGAGATTAGAGCTGATGTGACATAATGGACAAACCTTCACACTATAAATTGCTTGTTGGAACTTTAGACAGTTGGGAGCATGAAAAGATAGAGCTTTGGATGTTCTCTCATCTTCTTGGCATTAATCTAGATCTTGATTAGGACAATCTTTGCCTTTGCAAAAAGTTTGGTACCCACATTCCTTTCTCTTTTTTTTTCTTTCTCTTTCTTTCTCTTACTCCTTCTTTTCTTTGAGCATTTTATCATTTTGTCCTTCTTTCCTATAGGACTGTCAAGTATAGGACTTTCAAGAACTTGGTGACCTTTCTTCTATCTCTGAAAGTAGTTGGACCAATTCAAGTCAAACTGTCCTTATGGAAGTCTTTTGCTTCTTTAGGTAAAAGAGAGACAGTTGGCTTTTTGAACCGTTTTGGGTTTTCTTTTCTTTTCTTTTTCTTCTTTTTCTTCTTCTTTCTTTTTTCTTCTTCTTTTTTTTTGTTCTATCTCTAAAAGAGTTGTCTTGTTTGTACCAACTTTTGTTTCTGATAATGCATGAGAGGATCTTGATAGATTGGAGATATTAGGTGAACTTCAACTACCCTTATGGTCTTGAGAACATCAACTATCCTTACAGTCTTGGCTATGCATTCCTTTCTTTTTAATCTTCTTGCCTCTTCCCCTTAGTGATCATAAGACTTGTTAAAAGTGTAACAACAGCTCAGGGTAGATTGTTGGAGTTTGTAAGCCATTGAAAAGAAAGCTAAAATTTTATGAAGGCTCAAAGAGACAACTAGGGATTGATATTTAATTGGGTGGATACTAGTTGTTGGCTAACCAAATAATGCCTAGATCATCTCTCCGTAGAGTTCAATTTTGCCTCGAAAGTTTGTCAAAGCATGTTCTAAGACTGACTAGGACTTAGACAAAGGTCATTATGCAGGAGCTCTCTCTAAGTAAGCATACACAACTCAATGCTATAGAGCAATTCCCTCATCTAATAAAGTCATTCAAATCATGATGCATAGATGCACTAATTTATAAATATCAAGTTAATTTCATCATCGGTTGAGCACCATAATGAACAAAGACTATGAAAAATTTGATGAAAATAATTTATTCAAACAAACATAATTTAAAAAACATAATTGTTCCAAATAAGTACTAAAGAAAGCAAAATAAAAAGAGCAACACTCCAAATCTTGGATCTCATGCTTCAATCAGGTGCATCTATCGGTCTCATGTCCTTGAGTATGATGAAATTGACAAAAAGCCTTAGTATCAAATTTTGGGGGTAAAGGATTTGGCAAAGGTCAAGGGGGGCAATGGTTGTAATAGTCCCTCCTTTTGTAGCTTGTTGAAAACCCAACAAAGAGGTTTCCCCAACTCTAAGAACTATCTTTTATTTCCTTGACCAGTGGCATTAACATCATATTCCTTTTGTGTACTTTAATTGCTAGGCTGATAATTCCATTTTGCAGAAAAATGGTTTTTCTCTCTTTCCCACTCCTCTATTTGCAATCCCGCTTGGAGAAGATTTCTGAAATCCCTTATAAGGGTGTGAGACAGCCTCTCATGGAGATTGGGCAGGATGCCTCTGACTATCATCCTGATTTGGTCTGACTCATCAGGCCTCCTTTTGAGAAGTGCAGCCTTAGTTCTCCATCTTTTCACATAGTCCACAAAATTCTCATTTGGTCTTTGCCTAATGGTTTCCACCTCCATCAAGGCTACTTCACCTATATTGTTGAATGAAAGCCTTATACAGCATTTCCAATCTTTTTAAGTACTTTCCTCTAAGGTGTTGAACCAATTTTGGACAACAGGGTCTAATGAGAGCATGGAATACCTTAGAGTTTGAGCTTTAGTAGCTCTGACAGATTGCATGGCAGTGATGTCCTGCTTCACATGGAGATGAGGGTTTCTAGTACCATTGTACCTAGCGAAGGAAGGCATCTTGAACTTATAAGGGACCTCCTCATCTTGTTCAAATAGTTTGTCAATCTCGGACATCTCTTCAATTTTTAGCTTCTTCTCGAATTTCTTTTCTAAATTAGCAATCAGTTTCTCAACATCAGAAGTTTCAGTTTTCTCCACAGCTATTCTTTCAACAACCTTTGACTCTTTCTTCTTGTCTTGAGGATCTTAGAATTATTGAGCCCAATCATCATCATCATCAATGATCACCTTATCATCATCAAAAGCCACTTCACTAACTTTAGCCTTCCCCTTATCTTTCTTGGTGCTTGTAGATGCTTCGACATTGTTCCCAAACATTGTAGTCATTTGATTCTTTATGATCGCAGCTAAGGCCCCCTTTAGTTCTTTCATTTTAGCATTGAGTGCGTCGTCCACCATTCTTTGAATTTGTTTGGGCTCCATTGCTTTTGGTGACAGAGTGATTGAGTCGCTGCTGGATTCTTCATCACCGGCGTAAGTGGGGTTGTCGTAAGCTTTTGAACTGTCATAATCCAGGGCTAAGAGCCATAGATGATCAATGATATGAGATACAAATGTATGTATGCATGTATGCACAAATAATAAACAAACAAGGATAAATAGGACATTTCTTCCCACCTTATAACTTCCCCACACGGATGACAAGTCTCCTTTTCTAGGTATATGGTTAACAAAATACCAACATGGGGTATCTTGTTTTTGAATATTTCCCTCTGACATTTTAATCAATAGTTATATTTTAAAAATGGAAATCAATTCATTATAATTCCCATTAATTAGGTTTTAATCCATTCAACCAACTAAAGTAGCTTTTATGCTATATTGGATTAAAACTAAATTAAGAGGTTTATTATAAATAGATTTCTCACTTAAAAAAGTAACTAATGATTCATGCCAAAAACAAGCCCATGGTTAATAATTCTTAGTATAAACTAGGCTCACAATTAATTATTGGTATTTCCATAATTGACATAAATAATTTGTAAGCTCTTTTAAAAGGTTATGAAAATAATTTTATTTTTAAGCCCATTTGTAAAAAGATTTTTAGAAAAAATAGATTTTTGACTTTGTATTTGAGTCATGAGAAAAGAATTTTTGATTTATTTTTAGAAACATTTTGTGTCTGTGAGCGGGGATTTTCGCCCCCACTCCTGGTGGAATGGTTCTTGCGACTTCGGCGCTGTTTAGGCTTGGGGCCTTAGAGAACACGGGCTTAAGCTCGGAGAAAATAGAGTCTCCACTCGGACGGGCCTGGAAAAAGAAAGGGGTGGATGACTCGATTCCTAATGAATCCCCAACCCCTTAATGGTTTTGGAAAGTTGGATACGTGTGGGGAAGGTAAGAAATGGCCCAGCACCCCCACAACGCCCGATTCATTGGAATCGGCCTCCTTTGCAGGTCTTAATATTATAAAATTGTTGAATATAATAATATTATCCATACTACATGCAACAATTAAAATAAAAGCATCATTATATTAAATTCAAAGCAATGTCCAAACAAAACAAATAAATGGACACCCATCTGAGGATGGAAATATGTCCTTACATCGTCCATGTCTAAAACTAAATAGGACACCCACCGAAAGATGAAAACATGTCCTTTACATTGGTCCAAAATATAAAATCAATTTAAATTACATAAAATTTAACTAATGAGGTACCCACAAAGTGGAAACATACCTCTTACAATTTTAATACCAAAACAAACAAATAATAATCATAATAATAAAAAAAATATCCATCCATGATAAATTAAATAAATCAACCATTGAAATTAAATAAATCAAAACATATAATAAACTACGTAATTAATTCTAAAATTAAATAAAATAAATAAAGATACAAATTTAGGTTTATGTCTCAATTTAGGGTTCTTTAATTAACATTTAGGGTTTTGGGATTTTGGAATTATTATTATTATTATTTAGGCTACTGTGAGAATTTTTAGAAAAATGGAATGGATTAGGGTTTTATAAATTAAGAAAGTAGTAAGGTTTTTGGTTAAACAAATTAGGGTTTAGGGCTAACAACATGAAATTAGGATTTTGGAACCTTAAGACATTACGATTTTGGGCTTAACATCACGAAATTAGGGTTTTTTGAAAGAATAAATTAAAGTTTGATATTTATAAAAAATAATGTTTATAGCTTAAGGTTTTAGACAAATTAGGGTTTAGAGTTTATGAAAAACTTATCAATGTTCATAAGTTATGTGAACTATGAATATGTTTAAAGAGAGTATATGCTACTGTGAAATTTTATATGAAAACCCTAATGTGATTCTGAGTGATGTATTGATAAAATAGGCATACGATAAAACAAGTAAACAATACGTGACAAACAAGTCTACATGTTATAATTGATATGACTTATAGAAATAATAATTTGCAATTCACATAAACTAACCCATGAACCGATTTTTAGAAGAATTTGTATACTGTAACTTTAACTAAATGAAGAACGGGCTCATTCAATATTTAAAACAATCAAAACATATAGTATTTACTTAATTTAAAGCATACCGTTGTTTGTTGGCTCTACCAAAATTGTTTGAACGGAATTCTGGATGAGCTTTGGCAAAGACAATGATTACACTACCTTTGTATTTGTTGGTTGAATTGAGTACAAGACCGTGAGCTAAGCCATTGCCTTGTTGATTGCTTTTCTGCTTGATTTTTAAGATTCATCTCTAATTTTTTTTTGTTTGATATTTTAGATTCGTTGCATAAGTAATTGTGTAATATCCCAAGGTATACCCTAAAAGTTTGGAATAATTATTGTTGTATATGGATTTAATGTGTATGTTTAATGGAAAGAGAAAAGAAGTGAAGAGAGTGTATATATTGTATTTATGGAAATATATATGTGTGTGTATATATATATATATAAGTTAAACTAATGAAAGCCAAAAGAAGATAAATTAATTAAAAGAAAATATTATAAGAGATATACATATACCCACATATACATCACATATACATAATGTATAAAGAGGTGTAGGAAAAATAATAGTAATAATAATAATAATAATAATAATAATAATAATAATAATAATAATAATAATAATAATAATAATAAAAAGAAGAAAAGAAAGTCAAAGGGAAGAATTAAAGTGGTGGTGGAGGATTTTTACAAATATTAATTATATATATATATATATATGATAAGTATGAGAAAAAGAAGAAAAAGATCTTCTTTCCTTCTTCTTCTTCTTCTTCTTGAATGAGAAAGAGAGAGAGAGAGATAGAGAGAGAGAGATGTGATTTTATCTACATATACATCAATTCTTAAGGGCTTTAAGAGAATTGAAGGTGGAGATTGAAGATTTGGTAAAGAATTCAAGTAAGTGTTCATTTCTTTGAGTTGATTTTTATTGATTGTGTTTATATTTGATTTGGGTAGTGTGTGAAGATGATGATAGTGAAAAATTAAAGTTTATAGATAAGTTAAATTGGTATTTAGATGATGATAATATGGTTATTTGTGAGGATGATGATAGATTGTTGAAATTGTTTAGTAAAGGTTTAATATAAATGAGTTGGAGAATTGAATAATTGATGTATGATTGATGTATATTTGTGTTTAAGGAAATTGAAAACATAGAATACATGAGTTTGGTTCGGAATCAGAGGCATTTTGGATGCCACGCCCGTGGCCTTTGGTTGCCACGACCGTGGTCATTGGAAGCCATGGCCGTGGGGATGTTGAGCAAGGGAGACAGATTCATTTGCTATGCCACGGCCGTGGGGGTTAGAAGGCCACGACTGTGGGGGGGTTTTAGAATAATTAGGCAGAATTGTTTGCTATGCCACGCCCGTAGGGGTTGGTAGGCCATGACCGTGGGGTCCTAGAGAGAGAGGTTGATTTGTAATTAGTGATTTAAGGGTCTAGTATGAGATTTATAAGTGAATAATTGTATTGAATTCATGTGTATCTTTGAGTAAGTGTGTGTTATTCCTTGTGGATTAGGTTGTGAAGAAGTTGTTTTGCCCTAATCCAAGTGTTGAGGATTATTGGAAGATGATTTTGGTGTGGTGTGATTGCTCATGAGGTAAGTACAAACTACATGGTTGCATGCATTTACATGATTTTGAGACTTAACACATTTAGTTATAAATGTGTTAAGTAATTTACTATATTGTTAATACAATGTGACTAATGTTATGATTTGTATAGTGTGAAAGCTATGATGATCATTCAAAAAGGTATGTGCAATGCAATTTGTTATGCTAAATATTTTAATGATGAATTGAAGATATATGTTCAATGAAATTGATTATGTATACTTAAATGATGAAGTATTATAATGTGAATTGAAATATGATGAGATGTGAAGCCATTGTGATTGGCTATGATGATTCAAATGAGATGTGAAGCCATTGTGATTGGCTATGATGATTCAATTGAAATAAGTGGGGCATGTTTGCCTAGATGATGATGAGAATTAAGAATGGAAGGATAATGAAATAATAAATGAATTGTGTGGCTAATGTGTTATTCCATTTTCAGAGTTTGTTGTTGGTGGCATGCCTATAGTAACAATCTCTTGAAGTTAGGTTGGGCTTGATCCTTGAAGCCAAGTTGGGTTGAAGTTTAACATGTTTTACTCCCCTTGAAGCTTGGTTGGTCAAATCCTTGAAGCCTATTTGAGATGTTACAACCCTTGAAGCTAGGTTGGGTTTGGTTCTTGAAGCCAAGTTGGGTTGATACTTAGCATGCTTTGTTCCCCTTGAAGCTTGGTTGAACCTAAATCCTTGAAGCCTAGTTGGGATAATGATAATGATAAATGTGATAAGTAAACCAAAACATTAACTCTGAAAGTTGAATGGCATATTAGTGTCTTTTGGGCCCATGCATGTCTTTGCTTTAATGTGAATTATGGAATGAAAAATAATGTTATGAGATATATGATGATAATCATGGAATGAGATGTATACAATACATAAGTAAATTATTGAAAGTGAGTATGGCTTGAGAAGCTATGTTGAATGATGAGTTTATGAAAATATAATATGATGTGTAAAATGTATATGAATGTGGAAATTGTGAGTATTATTTCATGAAGATTTTGATAAGTCATTGAATTGTGATTTGTTGAAGTGATGTATATGTGTATGTATATATAAATTATGGGATTGGTGGAAAAATATGGAGAGTGTATTGAAAAGGGAAAATATGATAAGAAAATGGTGATACATGATATTAATATAGGAAGTATGATTTATTTGCAATATATATTTTAAATTATCTCTTTGTACTACTAAGCTTTCAAGCTTAGCGCGGCTATGTAAATCGCGCAGGTGAGTAGATGGTTGATCTGAAGTCAAGTCGTTACGCCACGAGAAGAGTAAGAGTATTACGAGACCAACTAGAAGGTGAAACATGCATGTATTACTTGAATATGTTATATTTTGATAAACATATATTTATAAGTATAAATGAATTTTAACAAGCTCATTATATATAGGTATTATCATTTAAAAGTATAAATGAGTTTCTAAATGTTCTTTAAATAAAATGTATTATTGTTTGGAACTAAAGGAAAGGCTTTTAATTTAAAATGAAAAGTGACACTCTTATACTTTAGATACATACTGCATGTATACAAGGTATATGTGTGGTACTTATATAGAGTATGGGGGTGTTACAATTATTTTGGTATCAGAGCTTAGGTTTGAGATTCTCGGCCTAAGTTGAATTTAAGAGAAAAGTGTTGAAATGAAATTTGTGATACATGCATATGCATTAACACCTAGGTTGGTCTCAGATGTGGCATTATGTGAATTATAATGTATTTGAATTAGATGAAATGAATGCTAATGTGTGAATGAAGTTTTACATGGAAGGAAAATTAGAGAAAGAAATGATATGGAAAAATTTGTACAAGTTTAATTGATAAATTAAAGAATGGGAGTTTATTTAAGGAAAACAAATATTGAAATGTTGATTATTGAATGGTGATTGTAATATAAAGAAATGAATAGGAGAATGAAATTGAAAATGAGTTGAAAATAAAATCAAGATTAAAGTATGTACTCTTTCCTCTACACATTGAATCTTTTTTATAATAAAGCTTATGTTTGGTTTGCTAGAAAGAGAAAATATTGTTGGATTGTTAATATGGAAAGATATGTTAATTAAATGAAGAGAGTATGGTGAAATATTGAGTGAGTTGATTAGTATAGACGGAGTTTGACTATTTAAAGTTTGAGGTATGAGAAGTTAAGGTTTTGTTCAAAAGAAAAAGAAATGATGTTGGTTAAGTAAGAAGATAAATTGGTGTTGTTTGTATTGTTATTTTAATGCAAACATTGTGATTTCAATGTTAGAAATGAGACATGCTTAAGTGTTGTTAAAGCATGTTAATGGTGATAATATGTAACATTTAGATTTTTGAAATGAGCTTTAGTAATGGTGAAAATTATATGTTTTAATATTGCTTTGTGGGATATATATATAAGATGTTTTTTTTAAAGTTGATATTAAGAAAAGATGAGATTTGTAAATTGAAGTTTAGGTGAAATAGTGATTTGAGAAGGTAGAATTTTAATGGAATATTGATAAAGATTAATTAGATATCGATAGTTTAAGGTATGTTAAACATATGAACTATTTGCAATGAATATTAGTACATATGAGAACACTATAAATTGGGTAATGAGATTGATAGTAAGAGAATTGGTTTTGAAGTAAAAAGGAGAGTGATTGAGCGAGTGAAAATGAGTTATTTTAAGTCATTTGACTGGAAAGGGTGAAAATGGTTATGAAGGTATATTAATCGCTAAAAAAAAAATGTCACATTAGAAATGTGACTTGAGTATATGTGAAATGTTATTATGATTAGAGTAAATATATATGTTGAGTTGATAAATAATTTAAATCATGTTAAAAGAATGAGTATGATAATGTTCAAAGAAAAATGATAAACATTAAATTTGCATAGATTGTATGCAAAAGAGAAGTTAAATATACATATATGATTATATGTATATATGTATAGGATATGTGAGATGAATTCTTCGATATGCAGGTAATTATAATATGTAAAGAATGTGGGAAGTGAGTCACATTATGAAAGTGTATGTAGTATAACTACTGGTTTAGTGATATGGGAAATGATATTGCATGTTTTAGTGAACCTAAGAGAGATTAGATCTTGAACTGTGCAAAGTTAGATAGACTATGTGATGAAATTAAGAGTAAGAACGGACTCGAGTAATACTGGACAGTGAAATTGTTATGGTAATTATTAAACGTGATGATCATATAATATTTTGAGTCCCAAAGTATTTACATGTGGAAAGGTTCTATGTACATGTGTATAATAAGAAATTGTAAGGGAAAAAGGAGGTATAATGTATACAAATTTTAAAAAGAGATAGATTGGAAATGGAGTAGTACATGGAAATTATGTCAGATTTGCATATGATTGAAGATGTATATGTAATAGATGTTAATAGTAATATTGTTGAAACGTGAATTAAGCTAATAATGATCATATAATTGTGTGCAAATTGAGTTGAAAAGGAGTTGGAATGTGTTAACTTTTGGTGTAGCAAAAGTTTAGAGAATGAATATGTATTTCTTGTGATCTAATTTAGCTTTGTAATCGGAAAGGTTGGAAGCTGAATAATAAAGAAACAGTATGGATTTATAAGTTTCAAGCATGACCATTAATCTCCTATAATCCTATGATTTGTTTAGTATATTTTGGTCGATTAATTTTGTTATCCACAGATTTGGAAAAGAAATAACATGACTATAGTATAGTTTTGATAAGATTGATAATTATGTTTTTAGAAACATGTTCAAGAGTTATGACTGGTAAAGTTATACTTTATCATTTTATGTTAGAAATTTGGTTATAATTATGAAAAGTAAGGAAAGAAAAGAGAAATGTAAAATGTTTTGAGTTATGACTAATGTGATAGAAAGCTGATTATGTAAATATCGTAATGGTATGAAATGTGAGGAGATATTAAAAAGGTGAAATTACAAAATGTGACTGAAAGTTATACTGAATATGTTTATGGTATAAAGTGAATAAGTGAATGGACTTAAGGTTTAAGTGAGTGAACTATGGTTAGAAAGTATGGTATGAGATTATCATGAGAATTGGTGGAAATTATACTAAGATAATAGAAAATAAATTATGTGTATACTGAAAAATAATTTAAAATGATTTGTTATCATGATAATGTGACTGAATATGGATTTGAAAAGATTAGGATTTGAATATCAGTTTGACCTGATGAAATTGAGTTATACATATATATATATTGTGAAATTTAATGATAAATTCAAATAAGTTAATTGTCAATTTGAATTGAACAAGATTGAAATGTGGATATATTGTGACAAATAGATCAATTGATCTAGATTCTATGAAGATTATGAATCATTATTGAAATTTAATGTGTACAGTTGTACTAGGAGCATAAGATTTAAATGATAATGTATATGATGTAATATTCCGACAAATGTAGGGACGTGAATGTATTGAGTTAAATAAGTTGTAAATGAAGATAAAAGGGAAAAGATTGATTACCTGTAAAGTAATTTTAACGGCATTATACTAATATGTATGTTAAGTGAAAAGCATGCTAACGAAAGAATTAAATGTGTCAAAAATAAGGATATTGTTATTAATTAAGGGTTGATAAATGTCTATTTTGAAAGTGATTGTAATGACGGGATAATCAATATTAAGATTTAACTCAATAATTTTTAAGGGTAAAGTTAAGAGAGTAATTATAAAGAGATAAAGTGATAAAATATCTTGAATATAAAGATTGGACGAAGTATAAGTATATTATAAGATGATCTAATTCTTGTATAAAGATAAATTAATTGAGACTGTAGTGAATCATTTTAATTGTTTGATTAAGAAAGTAATAAGTGATATAAAGATATATAATGATGAGTTATGAAATTTAGAGAAGATGATTGACTCTAAGGGGGAGAGTAAAAATTATATGAATTGATGACATAATGACTTAAGAATATAGTTAACTTCATATAGAAGTTAAGATGGTATTGTATTATGAATGGATTACTATTGTATTAGATAATTTCGAGGACGAAATTATTTAAGGGGGAGAGAATTGTAATATCCCAAGGTATACCCTAAAAGTTTGGAATAATTATGGTTGTATATGGATTTAATGTGTATGTTTAATGGAAAGAGAAAAGAAGTGAAGAGAGTGTATATGTTGTATTTATGGAAATATATATATATATATAAGTTAAACTAATGAAAGCCAAAAGAAGATAAATTAATTAAAAGAAAATATTATAAGAGATATACATATACCCACATATACATAATGTATAAAGAGGTGTAGGAAAAGTAAGTTTATATAATTAAATAATAATAATAATAATAAAAAGAAGAAAAGAAAGTCAAAGGGAAGAATTAAAGTGGTGGTGGAGGATTTTTACAAATATTAATTATATATATATATATGATAAGTATGAGAAAAAGAAGAAAAAGATCTTCTTTCCTTCTTCTTCTTCTTCTTCTTGAACGAGAAAGAGAGAGAGAGAGAGAGAAAGAGAGAGAGAGAGAGAGAGAGAGAGAGAGAGAGATGTGATTTTATCTACATATACATCAATTCTTAAGGGCTTTAAGAGAATTGAAGGTGGAGATTGAAAATTTGGTAAAGAATTCAAGTAAGTGTTCATTTCTTTGAGTTGATTTTTATTGATTGTGTTTATATTTGATTTGGGTAGTGTGTGAAGATGATGATAGTGAAAGATTAAAGTTTATATATAAGTTAAATTGGTATTTAGATGATGATAATATGGTTATTTGTGAGGATGATGATAGATTGTTGAAATTGTTTAGTAAAGGTTTAATATAAATGAGTTGGAGAATTGAATAATTGATGTATGATTGATGTATATTTGTGTTTAAGGAAGTAGAAAACATAGAATACATGAGTTTGGTTCGGAATCAGAGGCATTTTGGATGTCACGCCCGTGGCCTTTGGTTGCCACGACCATGGTCATTGGAAGCCATGGCCGTGGGGATGTTGAGCAAGGGAGACAGATTCATTTGCTATGCCACGGCCGTGGGGGTTAGAAGGCCACGACCGTAGGGGTTTTTAGAATAATTAGGCAGAATTATTTGCTATGCCACGCCCGTAGGGGTTGGTAGGCCACGGCCGTGGGGTCCTAGAGAGAGAGGTTGATTTGTAATTTGTGATTTAAGAGTCTAGTATGAGATTTATAAGTGAATAATTGTATTGAATTCATGTGTGTCTTTGAGTAAGTGTGTGTTATTCCTTGTGGATTAGGTTGTGAAGAAGTTGTTTTGCCCTAATCCAAGTGTTGAGGATTATTGGAAGATGATTTTGGTGTGGTGTGATTGCTCATGAGGTAAGTACAAATTACATGGTTGCATGCATTTACATGATTTTGAGACTTAACACATTTAGTTATAAATGTGTTAAGTAATTTACTATATTGCTAATACAATGTGACTAATGTTATGATTTGTATAGTGTGAAAGCTATGATGATCATTCAAAAAGGTATGTGCAATGCAATTTGTTATGCTAAATATTTTAATGATGAATTGAAGATATATGTTCAATGAAATTGATTATGTATACTTAAATGATGAAGTATTATAATGTGAATTGAAATATGATGAGATGTGAAGCCATTGTGATTGGCTATGATGATTCAAATGAGATGTGAAGCCATTGTGATTGGCTGTGATGATTCAATTGAAATAAGTGGAGCATTTTTGCCTAGATGATTATGAGAATTAAGAATGGAATTGATAACGAAATAATAAATGAATTGTGTGGCTAATGTGTTATTCCATTTTCAGAGTTTGTTGTTGGTGGCATGCCTATAGTAACAATCTCTTGAAGTTAGGTTGGGTTTGATCCTTGAAGCCAAGTTGGGTTGAAGTTTAACATGTTTTACTCCCCTTGAAGCTTTGTTGGGTCAAATCCTTGAAGCCTAATTGAGATGTTACAACCCTTGAAGCTAGGTTGGGTTTGGTTCTTGAAGCCAAGTTGGGTTGATACTTAGCATGCTTTGTTCCCCTTGAAGCTTGGTTGAACCTAAATCCTTGAAGCCTAGTTAATGATAATGATAAATGTGATGAGTAAACCAAAACATTAACTCTGAAAGTTGAATGGCATATTAGTGTCTTTTGGGCCCATGCATGTCTTTGCTTTAATGTGAATTATGGAATGAAAAATAATGTTATGAGATATATGATGATAATCATGGAATGAGATGTATACAATACATAAGTAAATTATTGAAAGTGAGTATGGCTTGAGAAGCTATGTTGAATGATGAGTTTATGAAAATATAATATGATGTGTAAAATGTATATGAATGTGGAAATTGTGAGTATTATTTCATAAAGATTTTGATAAGTCATTGAATTGTGATTTGTTGAAGTGATGTATATGTGTATGTATATATAAATTATGGGATTGGTGGAAAAATATGGAGAGTGTATTGAAAAGGGAAAATATGATAAGAAAATGGTGATACATGATGTTAATATAGGAAGTATGATTTATTTGTAATATATATTTTAAATTATCTCTTTGTACTATTAAGCTTTCAAGCTTAGCGCGACTATGTAAATCGCGCAGGTGAGTAGATGGTTGATCTGAAGTCAAGTCGTTACGCCACGAGAAGAGTAAGAGTATTACGAGACCAACTAGCAGGTGAAGCGTGCATGTATTACTTGAATATTTTATATTTTGATAAACATATATTTATGTGTATAAATGAATTTTGACAAGCTCATTATATATAGGTATTATCATTTAAAAGTATAAATGAGTTTCTAAATGTTCTTTAAATAAAATGTATTATTGTTTGGAACTAAATTATTGTGAATTATGGAATGAAAAATAATGTTATGAGATATATGATGATAATCATGGAATGAGATGTATACAATACATAAGTAAATTATTGAAAGTGAGTATGGCTTGAGAAGCTATGTTGAATGATGAGTTTATGAAAATATAATATGATGTGTAAAATGTATATGAATGTGGAAATTGTGAGTATTATTTCATGAAGATTTTGATAAGTCATTGAATTGTGATTTGTTGAAGTGATGTATATGTGTATGTATATATAAATTATGGGATTGGTGGAAAAATATGGAGAGTGTATTGAAAAGGGAAAATATGATAAGAAAATGGTGATACATGATGTTAATATAGGAAGTATGATTTATTTGTAATATATATTTTAAATTATCTTTTTGTACTGCTAAGCTTTCAAGCTTAGCGCGGCTATGTAAATCGCGCAGGTGAGTAGATGGTTGATCTGAAGTCAAGTTGTTATGCCACGAGAAGAGTAAGAGTATTACGAGACCAACTAGAAGCTGAAGCGTGCATGTATTACTTGAATATGTTATATTTTGATAAACATATATTTATATGTATAAATGAATTTTGACAAGTTCATTATATATAGGTATTATCATTTAAAAGTATAAATGAGTTTCTAAATGTTCTTTAAATAAAATGTATTATTGTTTGGAACTAAATTATTGTGAATTATGGAATGAAAAATAATGTTATGAGATATATGATGATAATCATGGAATGAGATGTATACAATACATAAGTAAATTACTGAAAGTGAGTATGGCTTGAGAAGCTATGTTGAATGATGAGTTTATGAAAATATAATATGATGTGTAAAATGTATATGAATGTGGAAATTGTGAGTATTATTTCATGAAGATTTTGATAAGTCATTGAATTGTGATTTGTTGAAGTGATGTATATGTGTATGTATATATAAATTATGGGATTGGTGGAAAAATATGGAGAGTGTATTGAAAAGGGAAAATATGATAAGAAAATGGTGATACATGATGTTAATATAGGAAGTATGATTTATTTGTAATATATATTTTAAATTATCTTTTTGTACTGCTAAGCTTTCAAGCTTAGCGCGGCTATGTAAATCGCGCAGGTGAGTAGATGGTTGATCTGAAGTCAAGTTGTTATGCCACGAGAAGAGTAAGAGTATTACGAGACCAACTAGAAGCTGAAGCGTGCATGTATTACTTGAATATGTTATATTTTGATAAACATATATTTATATGTATAAATGAATTTTGACAAGTTCATTATATATAGGTATTATCATTTAAAAGTATAAATGAGTTTCTAAATGTTCTTTAAATAAAATGTATTATTGTTTGGAACTAAATTATTGTGAATTATGGAATGAAAAATAATGTTATGAGATATATGATGATAATCATGGAATGAGATGTATACAATACATAAGTAAATTATTGAAAGTGAGTATGGCTTGAGAAGCTATGTTGAATGATGAGTTTATGAAAATATAATATGATGTGTAAAATGTATATGAATGTGGAAATTGTGAGTATTATTTCATGAAGATTTTGATAAGTCATTGAATTGTGATTTGTTGAAGTGATGTATATGTGTATGTATATATAAATTATGGGATTGGTGGAAAAATATGGAGAGTGTATTGAAAAGGGAAAATATGATAAGAAAATGGTGATACATGATGTTAATATAGGAAGTATGATTTATTTGTAATATATATTTTAAATTATCTCTTTGTACTACTAAGCTTTCAAGCTTAGCGCGGCTATGTAAATCGTGCAGGTGAGTAGATGGTTGATCTGAAGTTAAGTCATTACGCCACGAGAAGAGTAAGAGTATTACGAGACCAACCATATGGTGAAGCGTGCAAGTATTACTTGAATATGTTATATTTTGATAAACATATATTTATATGTATAAATGAATTTTGACAAGCTCATTATATATAGGTATTATCATTTAAAAGTATAAATGAGTTTCTAAATGTTCTTTAAATAAAATGTATTATTGTTTGGAGCTAAATTATTTTGATTTATGGAATGAAAAATAATGTTATGAGATATATGATGATAATCATGGAATGAGATGTATACAATACATAAGTAAATTATTGAAAGTGAGTATGGCTTGAGAAGCTATGTTGAATGATGAGTTTATGAAAATATAATATGATGTGTAAAATGTATATGAATGTGGAAATTGTGAGTATTATTTCATGAAGATTTTGATAAGTCATTGAATTGTGATTTGTTGAAGTGATGTATATGTGTATGTATATATAAATTATGGGATTGGTGGAAAAATATGGAGAGTGTATTGAAAAGGGAAAATATGATAAGAAAATGGTGATACATGATGTTAATATAGGAAGTATGATTTATTTGTAATATATATTTTAAATTATCTCTTTGTACTACTAAGCTTTCAAGCTTAGCGCGGCTATGTAAATTGCGCAGGTGAGTAGATGGTTGATCTGAAGTCAAGTCGTTACGCCACGAGAAGAGTAAGAGTATTACGAGACCAACTAGAAGGTGAAGCGTGCATGTATTACTTGAATATGTTATATTTTGATAAACATATATTTATATGTATAAATGAATTTTGACAAGCTTATTATATATATGTATTATCATTTAAAAGTATATATGAGTTTCTAAATGTTCTTTAAATAAAATGTATTATTGTTTGGAACTAAAGGAAAGGCTTTTAGTTTAAAATGAAAAGTGACACTCTTATACTTTAGATACATACTGCATGTATACAAGGTATATGTGTGGTACTTATATAGAGTATGGAGGTGTTACAAATTGGATTCAACCAAAAGATCCCAACTCTCCTAAATTGGATTACAAATTGAATAGACTGATACTGCAGCTTCTCGACCTAGTGTTAGCAGAGGTGGTCGAGGGGGCAGAGGTTTCAGTAGAGGTGGTCGACTTGGGATCAGTCAGAGAGGAGGCTCTACATCTGGAGGAAGTAGGCCAGATGTGGTTGGGTCTTCTCAGTGAGTGTATGTGATGCAGAGGCAGCCGGATGCTTCAGCAGTTATTGCGGGTACATTCTCTTTATTTGGCATTTTATTTCTTACTTTAATTGATCCAGGATCTACTCATTCATACATAAGTGCATCTATCTTGCCTATGTCTGAATTACATTCAGAGTCCTTAGGATTTGATGTGTTGGTGACAAATCGTTTAGGTCATAGTGTTGTGGTGAGTAAGGTGCATCGTGATAGTTTAGTTATGGTGCAAGGTGAGGAGTTTTTGGGTGATTTGATTGAAATGCCTTTTAAGGAATATGATTTGATCTTAGGCATGGATTGGTTATCTAAGCATGGAACTGTGGTAGACTATCAAAAGAAGTGTGTTACCCTGAGAACCGGTGATGGTATCTAGTGAGCAGAGACAACTTGCATCCTTGTTTGTTTCAGCTGTTGCAGCTAGGAGGTTGATTAGAAAAGGGTGTGATGCTTACTTTTCCCATGTTGTGGATATCAGAGTAGTGGGTTCTCAACTTGATAGTATACCCACAGTTACTGAATTCCCAGATGTGTTTCCTGAGGAGTTGCCAGGGTTACCCCCTGAGAGAGAGGTTGAGTTTGGTATCGATTTGTTGCCTGGTACCACTCCCATCTCTATTACTCCATATCGAATGGCACCTACTGAGTTGAGAGAGTTGAAGGTACAGTTGCAGGAGTTGTTGGATAAAGGGTTTGTTCGCCCTAGTGTTTCTCCGTGGGGAGCTGCTATTTTGTTTATAAAGAAGAAGGATGGTACTTTGAGGTTGTGCATCGATTATAGGCAATTGAATAAGGTGACTATTAAGAATAAGTATCCTTTGCCTCAGATTGATGATCTCTTTGATCAATTGAAGGGAGCAGCAGTGTTTACCAAGATTGATTTGAGATCAGGGTACCATCAATTGAGAGTCAGAGAGGAAGATGTTCCTAAGACAGATTTACGCACAAGGTATGGGCATTACGAGTTTTTGGTAATGCCTTTTGGGTTGACGAATGCACCTGCAGCTTTTATGGATTTGATGAATAGGGTCTTTAGACCCTATCTGGATAAGTTTGTGGTGGTTTTTATTGATGATATTTTGGTGTATTCGCATAATGAGGAGGAGCATAACGAGTTATAGCTTACGTAAACCGTATACAAACCCTACATGCTTGCATACATTTACATGGCTTTGGGATTTAACACATTTGGTTGGAAAATGTGTTAGGTTACCTATTATATTGTTGATATATGAGAATGGTGCAATGATTTGTATTATGTGCATTATGTGAATTATATGTTGAGGATTCAAAATATATGAACAATGTAATTTGTGATGTACACTTAAATGATGAAATGTGAAGCCATTGATGTTGGCTATAATGAGATAAATGAAATATATGGGGCATTGTGCCTAGATGGTCATGATATAAATAAGAATGGATTTGATGTTGAAATAATGAAAGAATTGTGTGCTTAGTATGTTATTCAATTTTCAGAGTTTTGTTGTTGGTGGCATGCCTAAAAGTAACACTCCCTTGAAGCTGGGTTGGGCTTAGTCCTTAAAGCCAAGTTGGGTTGATGCTATGCTCCCCTTGAAGCTTGGTTAGGCCTAGTCCTTGAAGCCTAGTTGGGATGTTACATATGAGATGTATCTCATTGTGATAATGATTCGCATACGGGCTTGATAAATGTGATTATTGGACCAAAACAGTAACTCTAGAATTGAAATGGCATATTAGTTTCTTTTTGGTCCATGCTTGTCTTTGCTTAAAATGTAAATAATGAATGATGAAACAATTGAATAATATAATGAAATGTAATGTTATGAAATATGATATCCTTGCATATTGTTTACAATTATTGAAAGTTTGACATTGGCATTACATTTGAATCATATTGTTATCATGGTTTGTATCACTAAGCTGTTGGCTTAGCGCGATTGTGATTTATCGCACAGGTGACAGGGTAGATCCGGTTGAACCGAAAAGTTCAGCTAGACCGAGTCGAGTCTAGGCTTGTGATCCTTTGTGAAGAGTTGATATTTGGACATCAAGATCAGAGACAAACTGCCAAGCATGTATAAACTCTATATTTTTGTAAATATTAATTTTGATGTATACACATGTATATTCCACTGCATTTTTCCGCTGCTTATTAAACAAATGTTTTAGATAAACTTTTGGGTACTATTGTGGTATATATGTATATGTGTTTTAATAAGAAATGTTTTATCTATTGCTACGTATTATGATTATTTTATTAAAGGTTGGTTTGCTACAAATAGACTGTGACATTCTGGTATCTGGTATACATATATTACGTATGTGGGCGTAAGTGATGTACGTATAATGGGTATAGGGGTGTTACAATTGTTTTGGTATCAGAGACTAGGTTTGAGGTTCTCAACCTAGGTGAATTGTAAGAAAAAGGAAATTTAGATTTTTAAAATATGGTTTTTAAATGAGATACATGCATTGGCACTGGCAATTTTTGATCTTTGATGAGGTATATTCTGCTCTGTTTGCAAATATAGGTAGTGATGGCATCTTAGTCACGTCAATCCATAGAGGGTAGTGCTAAGAGTGCAGCTCCTGATGAGGGTAGAGATGGAGTTAGGGTTGAGATAGCTGGAGAGGCACCTATTCATGTGCCAGAGAGACCAGCAGTTGATGAGATTCTGCCGGTTTGGTTACGACATATGGTAGAATTGTTGAGGCAAGCTCTAGTGCAGCAGCCACCACCGCAACCACAACCACAAGTATCGGTGAGGCAGTATGATAAATTGAGAAAGTATGGAGCAGAGGACTTTTTTGGTACTACAGATCCTGCAGTAGCTGAGCAGTGGTTGGATAGAGTTCAGAGGGTATTCATTCAGCTGCAGGCTACTTCTGAAGAGAAATTTGATTATGCTAGATCTCTTCTACAGAGAGATGCATATGATTGGTGGAAGATGGTTCCACATGCGATGGACGATCCACCAACCTTGTCTTATGGTGATTTTCTATGGGAGTTTGAGCAGAAATATACTCCTAGGGAGTATAAAGATTCAAAGAAGATAGAATTTCTAAATCTGAGACAAGATAATCGGACAGTGACAGAGTATGAGATTGAGTATATCTGGTTGAGTAATTATACTGGTGGGATTATTTCAGATGAGATAGACTGGTGCAGGAGATTTGAGGAGGGGTTGAGACCCTATATTATGTGTATTATTGCTAGTTCTCGGTAATAAGAATTTTCTCAGTTGGTTGCAGTTGCCAGAAGTGTTGAGAGAGCACAGGGTATTGCAACAGTTGCGACTGAGGAGGAGACTAGAGTTAGGAGATCTCAGTTTGAGGCAGGGTCTTCATCTATGAAGAGAGGAAGAGGAAGCTATTTTTCAAGGGTTAGTAGGAGCCAGAGGTAGTCTAGTAGGTCAGTTTAGTATCAGAGGCAGAGACCGAGATCTACAGTTTTTGTAGCTAGTGCTCCGACTCCAGTGGTTCATAGGTCTATTCCACCTACATGTGTTCATTGTGGTAGGGCACATGGGGGTGCTTACTGGAAGATGGGTGGACCCAGAGTGTGTTTTAGATGTGGGTCACCAGACCATTTCATCAAAGATTGTCCTGAGCTATTGGAAGATAGACAGACTGATACTGCAGCTTCTCGACCCAGTGTCAGCAGAGGAGGTCGAGGGGATAAAGGTTTTAGTAGAGGTGGTCGATCTGGGTTTAGTCAAAGAGGAGGCTCTACATCTGGAGGCAGTAGGCCAGATGAGGCTGGGCCATCACAGCGAGTGTATGTGATGCAGAGGCAGCCAGATGCTTTTGCAGTTATTGTGGCTACATTTTCTTTATTCGACATTCTAGTTCTTGCTCTTATTGATCCAAGATCTACTCATTCATACATAAGTGCATCTATTTTGCCTGTGAATGAATTGCATTCTGAGTCCTTAGGATTTGATGTTTTGGTGACAAATCCTTTAGGGCATAGTGTGGTAGTTAGCAGGGTGCATCGTGACAGTTCAGTTGTGGTGCAGGATGAGGAGTTTCTAGGTGATTTGATTGAAATGCCTTTTAAGGAGTATGATATGATCTTAGGCATGGATTGGTTATCTAAGCATGGAGTTATGGTAGACTGTCAGAATAAGTGTGTTACTTTGAGAACCGGTGATGGTAGAAGTGTGATGGTATCTAGTGAGCAAAGACAACTTGCATCCATGTTTGTTTCAGCTGTTGCAGCTAGGAGGTTGATTTGAAAAAGATGTGATGCTTATCTTGCTCATGTGGTGGATACCAGAGTAGTGGGTTCTCAACTTGATAGTATACCCACACTTGCTGAATTTCCAGATGTTTTTCCTAAAGAGTTGCCAGGGTTACCCCCTGAGAGAGAGGTTGAGTTTGGTATCGATTTGTTATCTGGTACCACTCCCATCTCTATTACTCCTTATCGGATGGCACCTACTGAGTTGAGAGAATTGAAGGTGCAGTTGCAGGAGTTATTGGATAAAGGGTTTGTTCGCCCTAGTGTGTCCTCGTGGGGAGCTCCTGCTTTGTTTGTGAAGAAGAAGGATGGTACCTTAAGACTGTGCATTGATTATAGACAGTTGAACAAGGTGACTATCAAGAATAAGTATCCTTTGCCTAGGATAGATGATCTCTTCGATTAGTTGAAGGGAGCAGCAATATTTTCCAAGATTGATCTGAGATCAGGGTACCATCAGTTGAGAGTTAGAGCTGAAGATGTATCTAAGACAGCTTTCCACACAAGGTATGGGCATTATGAGTTTTTGGTGATGCCTTTTGGATTAACGAATGCACCAGCAGCTTTTATGGATTTGATGAATAGGGTGTTTAGACCCTATCAAGATCAGTTTGTGGTGGTCTTTATTGATGATATTTTGGCGTATTCGCATAATGAGGAGGATCATGATAAGTATTTACGTATTGTATTGCAGACTTTGAGGGAGAAGCAGTTGTATGCTAAGCTGCCTAAGTGTGAGTTTTGGCTTGATCAAGTAACTTTTCTCGATCATGTGGTGTCAACAGATGGTAAAAGATTTGATCTGAGTAAAGTTGAAGCTATTTTGAATTGGAGTCCACCGAAGACAGTGACTGAAGTTAGAAGTTTTTTGGGTTTGGCAGGCTATTATCGACTGTTCATGAAGGGTTTTTCATTGATAGCTGCTCCACTCACCAAATTACTTTGAAAGGGAGTTAGATTCGTGTGGACAGAGCAGTGTCAAGTAAGCTTTGAGCAATTGAAAGAGATGTTGACTCAAGCTCCTGTTCCTACTTTGCCTGTGGAAGATAAACCATATGTGATTTATAGTGATGCTTCACATAATGGTTTAGGTTGTGTTTTGATGCAAGAGGGTAGAGTCATAGCTTATGCTTCTCGGCAGTTTAAGTAGCATTAGCTTAATTACCCGACGCATGATTTGGAGTTAGCAGCCATAGTGTTTGCTTTGACGATTTGGCGACACTACTTATATGGGGAGAAGTGTTTCATCTATACAGATCACAAGAGTTTGAAATACTTGGGTGTTCAGAGAGAGCTGAATCTTCAGCAGAGATGGTGGTTGGAGTTGATTAAAGACTACGACTACTTGATTGATTATCATCCTGGTAAGGCAAATGTTGTTGCTGATGCCTTAAGTTGAAAGTCTTCAGCAGGTTTGACTGCTTATTTGCTCTCGTTGCTTGTTGAGTTGAGAGCGTTGCATGCTAGTTTTGAATCATGTGATGATGGTGCTTTGTTGGCTCAATTGTAATTGAGACCGATATTGTTGGATCATATTAGAGAGTCTCAATTGGCAGATGAGAGTGTAACACCCCTTCCCAACCTACATATGTAAGCTGAGTAGAGGCGCCACACTAACCTAATGTTGCTACCAATTTTACTTAGTCAAATTTTAGTTCCGATTTTTACAAAATTTTTGCCATAGTTTCGCCTAAAAATTGAGTCCCAAGTGTCGACAAAACCGGTTTTTTTCTTATTTTTAAAAACATTTTACACAAACCAATGCAAACAAAATCATTCTCAGTACACTCCCAATAAATCCCCCTTGTAACCTCAACTACAACCTGCAAAAAGAATTTACACTTCTAGTACAACATAAAATAAAGGTTTTGGGACAACCCCCATATTTAAATATTACACAGCAGAAGTTATAAAATATTTAAATATTTACAAATTCATATACATCAAAACTCAAGTTTTACAACACATAAAATTTATACATGATTGGCAAGTCTGCTCTGATCTTTAAGCTCCCAAAATGGATTCTTCAAGGTCTACTCTCACTAGGTCTTGATGAACTCTCGGGTTCAACTCTATCCACTCTACTACCTGCGCGATTAAAAACTATCGCGCTAAGCCAACGGCTTAGTAAGATAAAACATGCTAACGGTATGCTTTAATGAAATGCAATGCCACATATGTTATTGATAAGATCAACATCATAAATATAAAGTTAACCACACAATTATGCATTTCACAAATCATAGTCATATGAGCATACCACATTTCAACATTAATCAATCATACTCCATAACCAACATCTCATTTCATTAAACTCATAACATTATTTAGGACATTCATATAACCTTGACACCTATGGGCCCAACAAGTATTTAATACGATATTCAGAGTTCAGAGTTACTGCTTTGGTTCATAGTCACAATAATCACGCCCGTAGGCAATGTATATACATGTATCTCTATCCATGGATAGTGTAACAGACCCAGTCTCTTGGATCATCAACTCAACACATATGAGGAGATCCTCAACCCGGCAAGACTGTTACAAATCATATATCTCATAGTGTAACAGACCCAGTCTCTTGGACCATCAACTCAACACCTATGAGGAGGTCCTCAACCCGGCAAGACTGTTACCTTTCATCATTTCTTAGGCATGCCACCCAAATCCAGAACTCTGAAACTGAATAACATATTAAACAAACAATTCATTTCCATTCTCAATTCTCATCACATTTAGGCAAACATGCCTTCTTTCTTTCAATTACATCATCTTAGCCAATAACAATGGCTTCACATTTCATTTCACAATATAACATCTCATTATTCAAGTATATATATATATATCTCATCCATAATCACATTATATTTCACATAGCATCATTCATAAATATCAACATTTCATTCCACATTACTCATGAAACACATTACCATTCACAATGCACAACATAACATTTTCAATCTCAACAATGCAATTAGGGCAAAGAACAATTGATTATAACATTCATTGATTCAAGTGTATTTAAAGTGTTTAGGGTTAGGTTTAAGGACCAACCTACCTTTGGAGAACCAAAGCAATGCAAGAAGAACAAAGAATTAAAACCCTAACCACAAATAGTACATTCTGGTTTTAAACTCCATTTTATCCTTATTTTGAAAAATTGTATAAAATAATCTACTTGACTAAAAATTCTAAAATTTTTACAGAATTTATTTTTGTATCTTAAAATCATCCCTTTAAAATTTCAGATCAAACTGAACACAAAATCTTGGTCAAATAGTTCACCTAACCAGACTGCCCCAAATGCCCTGCATCCTGGCAGCAGTTCTGAACTTTGTGAATTCCATAAATCAAATTCAATCAACGTGGTTCTAAATTATTTTTCTCAAATACTAGACTCACTAAGCAACAACATATCCAAAATTCAATTGGATATGATATTTCTACATTTTATTAAAAATCCCGAAGTATAGCTGTCCCAGTTAAGGTACCTGCTGGAACAGGTCTAATGAAAATAATTTTTCTAAACTCATAACCATTCCAAAATCGAATCAACATATTTTTCAGTCATTCTAGACTCATAGAGGCACAACATATCAAATATTCACTTCAAGAACATTTTTCTAAAATTAATTAAAAATCATACAAGTCACAGCCTTTACTAATCCTAAAACAGAAACAATTTCACTAAACACCAATCTTACTCTTCCATCACCAACACCAACCCAACTTCTCATCTATCAAGAAAAATCAATACTTACAATCATACCATAAGTAACTTAATCATACCACTTCAAAAGAATTGAAGAAATTAGAGAAAAGATCTTACCTTAGTTAAAAACTTCTTAAATCAACACTTGAACACTTAATCTTTCTTCAATTTAAGCTTGAAATCATCAAAACCATCACTTGTCTCTTTCTTTCTCTTTGGCTATGGAGGGCCGGCCATCAACAAGAAGAAGAAGAAGAAAATGATGAAGAAAACACAAGTCAAAACTTCTTTAAATATCCACCATGTGATTTTATCCAAGCAATTACCAAAGTGCCCTTATTCACATAATTATCTTTTTGTCTTATATGTGCCCAATTAAGTAATTTACCAATCTCAAATAAATAACTTCTCTTGCATTGACCAAGCCTTTTGACCACTTTATATGTCATATATATTAACATATACACAACATATAAATTTGTCTCTAAACCCTATTTCTTCCCAAAATACATATACATATACTTTCTCTTCTCAATTTCTTTTCTCTTACAATTTAACACATATATTCAATCCAATATATAACAATAACAACAACAACAATATGCAAAACTTCTAGGGCATAAATGAGGATATTACAATTCTCCCCCTCTAAAAAGAAATTTCGTCCTCGAAATTACCTGATATCAAGTCTGAAATAGTTGAGGATATTACTCTCGCATAGTTTGCTCACTTTCCCAAGTTGCTTCTTCTTTTGCATGATTCTTCCAAAGAATCTTCACCAATGGCACTTTCTTGTTCCTCAATTCTTTCACATCACGTGCCAAGATAGCAACTGGTTCTTCTTCAAATGTCAAATCTGGGCTCACTTCGATAGACTCAAATGGCAACACATGAGATGGATCTGACCTGTACCTCCTCAACATAGAAACATGGAATACATTATGAATACGATCCAACTCAGGTGGCAAAGCAAGTCGATATGCAACTGGCCCAACTCTTTCTAACACTTCATACGGCCCAATGAAGCGAGGACTCAATTTTCCTTTACGACCGAACCTCAAAATCTTCTTCCAAGGAGATACTTTCAAAAACACCTTATCTCCAACATCAAACTGAATGTCTCTCCTCTTCAGATCTGCATAAGACTTCTGTCGGTCTGAAGCTGCTTTTAACCTACCTCGGATCAACTTCACTTTTTCCTCAGTTTCTTGAATCAAATCAGATCCAATTATTTTACCTTCACCAAGTTCACTCCAACAAAGAGGTGTTCTGCACCGTCTACCATACAATGCCTCGAACGGTGCCATACCAATGCTAGATTGGTGACTGTTGTTGTAAGCAAACTCCACAAGAGGTAAGAATCTATCCCAACTTCCAGTGAAATCGATGACACAGCTTCTCAACATGTCCTCAATAATCTGTATCACCCTCTCTGACTGTCCATCCGTCTGTGGATGAAAAGCAGTACTGAAGTGTAGTCGAGAACCCAAAGCACTATGCAAACTCTTCCAAAATCTTGAAGTAAACCGGGGATCTCGATCAGACACTAAAGAAGTTGGAACACCATGCAATTTCACAATCTCATGGATATACAGCTCAGCCAATCTCTCCAAAGAGTAATCCATCCGCACCGGAAGGAAATGAGCTGTTTTAGTCAATCTATCCACAATCACCCATATAGCATCATGCTTCTTTTGTGTCAATGGCAAACCAGACACAAAATCCATTGTCACTCTTTCCCACTTCCATTCTGGCACTGACAATGGTTGAAGCAACCCGGTTGGGACTTGATGCTCTGCTTTAACCTTCTGACAGGTGAGACATTTCGACACAAAATCTGCAATGTCTCTCTTCAAACCAATCCACCAATAATGCTGTCTCAAATCATGATACATCTTCGTATTACCCGGATGCATAGCAAACATTGACTGATGAGCTTCTTCCAAAATGACCCTTTTCAATTCAGCATCATCGGGTACACACAATATGCTCTTGAACCAGAGACTCCCATCGCTCTTCACAATAAAATCTCTACCCTTTTCACTCTGACAATCTGAAACAATCTTCTGAATCTTCATATCAGTCAACTGAGCCTCTCTGATCTGATCCAATAAAACTGGTTTCAAATGCAATTGTGCCAACAATGCACCATCATCACAAGATACAAAGTTAGCACGCAGAGCTCTCAATTCAACAAGCAATGAGAGCGAATAAATTGTTAAACCAGCTAAAGACTTCCGACTTAAGGCATCAGCAACAACATTTGCTTTACCTGGATGATAGTCAATCAAACAGTCGTAGTCTTTAATTAACTCCAACCATCTCCTCTGACGAAGATTGAGTTCTTTCTGGACACCCAAATACTTCAAACTCTTGTGATCAGTGTAGATGAAACATTTCTCCCCAAACAGATAGTGGCGCCAAATCTTTAATGCAAACACAATAGCAGCCAATTCCAAATCATGGGTTGGATAGTTAAGCTCATGCGGTTTCAACTGTCGAGATGCATAAGCTATAACTTTACCTTCTTGCATCAATACACACCCCAAACCTCTATGTGAAGCATCACTGTAGATCACATAAGGTTTACCTTCAACAGGTAAAGTAAGAACAGGCGCTTGAGTTAACAATTCTCTCAACTGCTCAAAACTCGCCTGACACTGATCCGTCCACACAAATCTCACTCCCTTACGAAGCAATCTGGTGAGTGGAGTAGCTATCAAAGAAAACCCTTTCACAAACCGCCTGTAATAGCCTGCCAAACCCAGAAAACTTCTAATCTCAGTCACAGACTTGGGTGGACTCCAATTCAATATAGCTTCAACTTTGCTCGGATCAACTCTAATACCCTCTGCTGAAACTATATGTCCGAGAAAAGCTACTTGATCCAACCAGAACTCACATTTCGACAATTTAGCAAACAACTGCCTCTCTCTCAAAATCTGCAACACAATCCGCAGATGCATATCATGTTCCTCCTCATTCCGCGAATACACCAGTATATCATCAATGAAGACCACTACAAACTGATCCAAATAGGGCCTAAACACCCTATTCATCAAATCCATAAAAGCTGCAGGTGCATTCGTTAGACCAAAAGGCATAACTAGAAATTCATAATGCCCATACCTGGTCCGAAAGGCGGTCTTCGGAACATCCTCAGCTCTGACTCTCAGCTGATGGTACCCAGATCTCAAATCAATTTTAGAAAATACAGCTGCACCCTTCAATTGATCAAAAAGGTCATCAATTCTAGGCAAAGGATATTTATTCTTAATGGTCACCTTGTTCAATTGCCTATAATCGATACACAACCTCATAGTACCATCTTTCTTCTTCACAAAAAGCACAGGAGCTCCCCAAGGAGAAACACTGGGGCGAATAAATCCTTTGTCCAATAACTCCTGTAATTGCACTTTCAACTCCCTTAATTCTGCTGGTGCCATTCTGTAAGGAGTAATCGAGATAGGAGTGGTACCAGGCAACAATTCGATATCGAACTCCACCTCTCTCTCAGGAGGCAATCCTGGCAACTCCTCACCCTGCACCACTACTGCACTATCTCTATGCACCTTACTCACAACCACACTATGCCCTAACGGATTTGTTACCAACACATCAAATCCTAGGGACTCAGCATGCAAATCAGATACAGGCAAAACAGATGCACTAATATATGAATGCGTGGAACCCGGATCAATCAAAGCAAGTACTGGAGTATTAAATAAAGAAAAAGTACCAGCTATGACTGCTGATGTATCTGGCTGCCTCTGCATAACATACATCCTCTGGGAAGATCCAACCTCCTCTGGTCTACCCTCCCTGGATGTAGCACCTCCTCTAGAACTGAATCCTGGTCTACCTCCTCGGCTGGCACCTCTGCCTCCTCTGCCTCCCCTCACACTAGCTCGAGAAGCAGCAGAATCAACTGACATCTGCTCCTGCCTCTCAGGACAGTCTCTCATAAAGTGGTCAGGTGATCCACACCTGAAGCATACCCCTGATCTACTATGCCTCCAACAAACGCCCCCATGTCTTCCACCACACTGGTTACACAAAGGTAAGGTGGATCTCTGAACTCCAGGAGTAGGAGCACTCGCTATTGAAGCTGCAGGTCTAAATCTCTGCCTCTGGAACTGCACTGACCTACCCGCTGGTCTCTGGCTCCTACTACTCCGAGGAACAAAACTTCCTCTACCCCTCTTCGCAGAAGAAGACCCTGCCTCTAACTGGGGCCTTCTAACCCTAACCTCCTCCTCTGAAACAGCTGCAATAACTTGAGCTCGCTCTACACTTCGAGCTGCTACCACAAGTTGTGAGAAATCCTGATATCTGGATCCAGCCACTAAGCACATGATCGAGGGTTTCAATCCCTCCTCAAATCGCCGACATCTATCAATCTCATCAGCAATGATACCCCCAGCATACTGACTCAGTCGAATAAACTCAACTTCATACTCAGTTACGGTCCGATGATCTTGCTTCAAATCTAGAAACTCTCTTTTCTTCCCATCTTTATACTCCCTAGGAGTATACTTCAACTCAAATTCCCTCAGAAAATCAGTGTAAGACAGTGTTGGAGGATCATCCCTAGAATGGGGCACTGTCTTCCACCAGTCGTAGGCATCCTTCTGTAGCAAAGATCTTGCATAGTCAAACTTCTCCTCTGAAGTGGCTTGCAACTGCACAAATACCCTCTGAACTCTATCAAGCCACTGTTCTGCTACAGCCGGATCAACTGTACCAAAGAAATCCTCTGCTCCATATTTCCTTAACTTATCATAGTGCCTTCCTGGTACTGAAGGCTGAGGGGGTGGTGGCGGTGGCTGTGATTGCACAGGTGCTTGTCTCATAGCTTCCATCATAGGCCTAAACCAGGCTGGCGGAACCTCCTCCCCAGCTGGTCTACCCGACACCGAAGCAGGTGCCTCCTCAACACTATCAACTCTAGCTCCCTCAGCAGGAGCAATACTCTCGGCACTACCCTCAATCGACTGACGTGAGTGAGAATCCATCACAACCTAAGTTTGCAAACACAACAGAATACCTCTTATTAAAGATCAGAGACTGCCAATCCCAAACATGTGTTTTTGTTCAAAAACTCACTTTTTAAGTAAAAATAGTCTTTTTCTTACATTTTACCTAGGTTGAGAATCTCAAACCTAGGCTCTGATACCAAAACAATTGTAACACCCCTTCCCAACCTACATATGTAAGCTGAGTAGAGGCGCCACACTAACCTAATGTTGCTACCAATTTTACTTAGTCAAATTTTAGTTCCGATTTTTACAAAATTTTTGCCATAGTTTCGCCTAAAAATTGAGTCCCAAGTGTCGACAAAACCGGTTTTTTTCTTATTTTTAAAAACATTTTACACAAACCAATGCAAACAAAATCATTCTCAGTACACTCCCAATAAATCCCCCTTGTAACCTCAACTACAACCTGCAAAAAGAATTTACACTTCTAGTACAACATAAAATAAAGGTTTTGGGACAACCCCCATATTTAAATATTACACAGCAGAAGTTATAAAATATTTAAATATTTACAAATTCATATACATCAAAACTCAAGTTTTACAACACATAAAATTTATACATGATTGGCAAGTCTGCTCTGATCTTTAAGCTCCCAAAATGGATTCTTCAAGGTCTACTCTCACTAGGTCTTGATGAACTCTCGGGTTCAACTCTATCCACTCTACTACCTGCGCGATTAAAAACTATCGCGCTAAGCCAACGGCTTAGTAAGATAAAACATGCTAACGGTATGCTTTAATGAAATGCAATGCCACATATGTTATTGATAAGATCAACATCATAAATATAAAGTTAACCACACAATTATGCATTTCACAAATCATAGTCATATGAGCATACCACATTTCAACATTAATCAATCATACTCCATAACCAACATCTCATTTCATTAAACTCATAACATTATTTAGGACATTCATATAACCTTGACACCTATGGGCCCAACAAGTATTTAATACGATATTCAGAGTTCAGAGTTACTGCTTTGGTTCATAGTCACAATAATCACGCCCGTAGGCAATGTATATACATGTATCTCTATCCATGGATAGTGTAACAGACCCAGTCTCTTGGATCATCAACTCAACACATATGAGGAGATCCTCAACCCGGCAAGACTGTTACAAATCATATATCTCATAGTGTAACAGACCCAGTCTCTTGGACCATCAACTCAACACCTATGAGGAGGTCCTCAACCCGGCAAGACTGTTACCTTTCATCATTTCTTAGGCATGCCACCCAAATCCAGAACTCTGAAACTGAATAACATATTAAACAAACAATTCATTTCCATTCTCAATTCTCATCACATTTAGGCAAACATGCCTTCTTTCTTTCAATTACATCATCTTAGCCAATAACAATGGCTTCACATTTCATTTCACAATATAACATCTCATTATTCAAGTATATATATATATATATCTCATCCATAATCACATTATATTTCACATAGCATCATTCATAAATATCAACATTTCATTCCACATTACTCATGAAACACATTACCATTCACAATGCACAACATAACATTTTCAATCTCAACAATGCAATTAGGGCAAAGAACAATTGATTATAACATTCATTGATTCAAGTGTATTTAAAGTGTTTAGGGTTAGGTTTAAGGACCAACCTACCTTTGGAGAACCAAAGCAATGCAAGAAGAACAAAGAATTAAAACCCTAACCACAAATAGTACATTCTGGTTTTAAACTCCATTTTATCCTTATTTTGAAAAATTGTATAAAATAATCTACTTGACTAAAAATTCTAAAATTTTTACAGAATTTATTTTTGTATCTTAAAATCATCCCTTTAAAATTTCAGATCAAACTGAACACAAAATCTTGGTCAAATAGTTCACCTAACCAGACTGCCCCAAATGCCCTGCATCCTGGCAGCAGTTCTGAACTTTGTGAATTCCATAAATCAAATTCAATCAACGTGGTTCTAAATTATTTTTCTCAAATACTAGACTCACTAAGCAACAACATATCCAAAATTCAATTGGATATGATATTTCTACATTTTATTAAAAATCCCGAAGTATAGCTGTCCCAGTTAAGGTACCTGCTGGAACAGGTCTAATGAAAATAATTTTTCTAAACTCATAACCATTCCAAAATCGAATCAACATATTTTTCAGTCATTCTAGACTCATAGAGGCACAACATATCAAATATTCACTTCAAGAACATTTTTCTAAAATTAATTAAAAATCATACAAGTCACAGCCTTTACTAATCCTAAAACAGAAACAATTTCACTAAACACCAATCTTACTCTTCCATCACCAACACCAACCCAACTTCTCATCTATCAAGAAAAATCAATACTTACAATCATACCATAAGTAACTTAATCATACCACTTCAAAAGAATTGAAGAAATTAGAGAAAAGATCTTACCTTAGTTAAAAACTTCTTAAATCAACACTTGAACACTTAATCTTTCTTCAATTTAAGCTTGAAATCATCAAAACCATCACTTGTCTCTTTCTTTCTCTTTGGCTATGGAGGGCCGGCCATCAACAAGAAGAAGAAGAAGAAAATGATGAAGAAAACACAAGTCAAAACTTCTTTAAATATCCACCATGTGATTTTATCCAAGCAATTACCAAAGTGCCCTTATTCACATAATTATCTTTTTGTCTTATATGTGCCCAATTAAGTAATTTACCAATCTCAAATAAATAACTTCTCTTGCATTGACCAAGCCTTTTGACCACTTTATATGTCATATATATTAACATATACACAACATATAAATTTGTCTCTAAACCCTATTTCTTCCCAAAATACATATACATATACTTTCTCTTCTCAATTTCTTTTCTCTTACAATTTAACACATATATTCAATCCAATATATAACAATAACAACAACAACAATATGCAAAACTTCTAGGGCATAAATGAGGATATTACAGAGAGAATTCAGAAGATTGTTTTGGGTTGCCAAAAAGGTGAGAATCGAGATTTCCATGTGAGAGGTGATGGTAGTTTATGGTTCAAAGATAGATTGTGTGTTCCTGATGATGCAAGATTGAAAAAGACTATTTTGGAGGAAGCACTTCAGTCAGCTTTTGCTATGCATCTTGAGAAGTACTAAGATGTACCATGATTTGAAGCAACATTATTGGTGGTCAGGTATGAATAGGGACATAGCGGAGTTTGTATCTAAATGTCTCATTTGTCAGAGAGTGAAGGCTGAGCACCAAGTTCCATTAGGGTTGCTTCAACCTTTAACAGTGCCAGAATGGAAATGGGAACGTATAACAATGGATTTTGTTACCGGTTTGCCATTGACTCAGAAGAAGCATGATGCCATCTGGGTGATTGTTGATTGATTGACAAAGACAGCTCATTTCCTTCCAGTTCAGATGGATTATTCTCTTGAGAAGTTGGTTGAGTTGTATATTAGTGAGATTGTAAGATTACATGGAGTCCCAATTTCTTTGGTGTCTGATCGAGATCCCCAGTTTTCTTTAAGGTTTTGGAAGAGTTTGCATGGTGCTTTGGGTTCTCGGTTGTATTTTAGCACTGCTTTTCATCCGCAGTCAGATGGGCAGTCAGAGAGAGTGATACATATTTTAGAGGATATGTTGAGAAGCTGTGTCATTGAATTCTATGGAAGTTGGGACAGATTTTTGCCATTGATGGAATTTGCTTATAACAACAGTCATCAGTCTAGTATTAAAATGGCACCTTATGAGGCATTGTATGGTAGAAGGTGCAGGACGCCTCTATGCTGGGATGAAGTTGGAGAAGGCAAGTTGGTTGGTCCCGATTTGATTAAGAAAACAGAAGAGAAAGTGAAGATAATTCGGGATCGGTTAAAAGTAGCTTCAGATCGACAGAAATCTTATTCAGATTTGAAGAGAAGAGACATAGAGTTTAATGTAGGAGATAAAGGATTTTTGAAAGTGTCTCCTTGGAAGAGAATTTTGAGATTTGGCCGTAAAGGGAAGCTAAGTCCTCCTTTCATTGGACCTTATGAGGTATTGGATAGAGTTGGACCAGTTGCTTATTGACTCGCTTTGCCGCCTGAAATGGATCAAATTTATAATGTCTTCCATGTTTCTATGCTATGGAAGTACAGGTTAGACCCATCTCACGTTCTGTCAGTAGAATCTATTGAGGTGAGTCCGGATCTGACTTTTGAGGAAGAATCGGTTGCTATTTTGGCACATGAAGTGAAAGAGTTAAGAAATAAGAAAGTACCACTTGTGAAGGTTCTTTGGAAGAATCATGCTAAGGAAGAGGCAGCTTGGGAGAGTGAGCAATTGATGCGAGACCAATATCCTCAATTGTTCCATATTTGAGACCAGGTAATTTCGAGGATGAAATTTATTTGTAGAGGAGGAGAATTGTAATATCCCAAACTATACCCTAAAATTTTGGAAATGTTAATTGTTGTAATTGGATTAAATGATTTAAGGTGTATATATGATTAAGATAAGAGAGGAAAGTGTGTATATGTTGTATATATGAAGATATATACAACATATACAAGTCAACTTTATTGATGGCCAAATGAGTTAATTAATTATTTTAAAATGGAATTAATATAAGTGGAAGATGATATTTTAGTTAATTATATTATTAAAATAATGTATTTTGCTTGGTGGATATTAAAAGAGGATTTTGTGGTTTAGAGGGTTGGCTTGTGTTGACTTGTGATAATCATTTTCTATCATCTTCTTTCTCTTTCTTTTGGTTAGCTGGCCACCACCATCTTCATCAAGGAAGAGAGGTTTTGTGATTTCTAACTCAAGATTGAAGGGTGTTTCAAGAGATCAAGTTGGAATTCTAAGGATTTTCTTCACTTTTGGTAAGTTTCCAACTTGTTCCTTTGTTTTCTTTTGAGTTTGTGTTGTTGAATTTGGTGGTTGGTTGATGTAGTTGTCTATATAGTTGATTTTGATGTGTTTTAGGTTGTTGTATTTAATTGACTTTGATTTTGAGATTGGTTTGAAGAGAAAGGGTTAAGTTTGGTGAAAGAGACAAGAGTTGTGGATTGTGTATGTGTTGAGTTGTAAGTATGGTTGTGATTTGTGTTTTGATGCATGAAAGTGAGTTGTTTTGATGTTATGCAAATTTATTATGGTTTATTGTTGGTTTTGGGTAAGTTTGTTTGGAGTGAAAAGGGTGAAAGAAAGATGTTTTGTTGGATGTGGAGTTGTTGGCATCGATTTCAGGTTTTTGGCCTGACACACCCATTAACACGGCCATGTCTTTGGACATGTCAATGGTTCTATTTTCTGGATGGGTGACACGAACAGTGACATGCCCATGTTAGTGAGCGTGTCAGAGCTTTTGTGTTGGAGTAGTATTGACACGTGCAGTGACATGGGCATGTCATTGAGCGTGTCATAGCTACTGCGTTGTTGGAAGATTGACACGTGTAGTGACATGCCCATGTCAATGAGTGTGTCAAAGCTTCTATGTTGTGGGTTTAGGGCACGATCAGGGACACGCCGTGTTGTTGAGCGTGTCATGTGTTGGGTTTGCCCTAGTTAGCTCTTGTTCTTATTTCTTATGTGTAATCACCTTTGGATTAGGTTTTGAAGAGATTTGAGTTGCCCTAATCTAAGGATTGAAAGAATCTTGGAAGAGGAGTTTGGTATTGGAGTGAGTTGTTCTTGAGGTAAGTATAAACCCTACATGCTTGCATACATTTACATGACTTTGGGATTTAACACATTTGGTTGGAAAATGTGTTAGGTTACCTATTATATTGTTGATATATGAGAATGGTGCAATGATTGTATTATGTGCATTATGTGAATTATATGTTGAGGATTCAAAATATATGAACAATGTAAGTTGTGATGTACACTTAAATGATGAAATGTGAAGCCATTGATGTTGGCTATAATAAGATAAATGAAATATATGGGGCATTGTGCCTAGATGGTCATGATATAAATAAGAATGGATTTGATATTGAAATAATGAAAGAATTGTGTGCCTAGTATGTAATTCAATTTTCAGAGTTTTGTTGTTGGTGGCATGCCTAAAAGTAGCACTCCCTTGAAGCTAGGTTGGGCTTGGTCCTTGAATCCAAGTTGGGTTGATGCTATGCTCCCCTTGATGCTTGGTTAGGCCTAGTCCTTGAAGCCTAGTTGGGATGTTACATATGAGATGTTTCTCATTGTGATAATGATTCGCCTACGGGCTTGATAAATGTGATTATTGGACTAAAACAGTAACTCTGGAATTTGAACGACATATTAGTTTCTTTTGGACCCATGCTTGTCTTTGCTTTAAATGTGAATCATGAATGATGAAACAATTGAATAATATATTGAAATGTAATGTTATGAACTATGATATCCTTGCATATTGCTTACAATTCTTGAAAGTTTGACATTGGCATTACATTTGAATCATATTATTATCATGGTTTGTACCACTAAACCGTTGGCTTAGCGCGATTGTGATTTATCGCGCAGGTGACAGGGTAGATCCGGTTGAATCGGAAAGTTCAGCTTGACCGAGTAGAGTCTAGGCTTGTGATCCCTTGTGAAGAGTTGATATTTGGACATCAAGATCAGAGACAAACTGCCAAGCATGTATAAACTCTATATTTTTGTAAATATTAATTTTGATATATACATATGTATATTCCACTACATTTTTCCACTGCTTATTAAACAAATATTTTAGACAAACTTTTGGGTACTATTGTGATTAAACAAATGTTTTAGACAAACCTTTGGGTACTATTGTGGTATATATGTATATGTGTTTTAATAAGAAATGTTTTATATGTTACTACCTATTATGATTATTTGATTAAAGGTCGGTTTGCTTCAAATAGACTGTGACATTCTTGTATAAGTTATACGTATATTACATATGTGGGCATAAGTGATGTACGTATATTAGGTATAAGGGTGTTACAAGAGTAGATGCTACTGTGAAGTTTATATGAAAACCCTAATGTGATTTTGAGTGATGTTTTGATAAAATAGGCATAAGATAAAACAAGTAAACAATCTGTGACAAACAAGTCTATGGGTTATAATTGATATGACTTATAGAAATAATAATTTGTAATTCACATAAATATTTTTGGAAGAATTTGTATACTGTAACTTTAACTAATTGAAGAAGAAGCTCATTTAATATTTAAAACAATCAAAACATATAGTATTTACTTAATTTAAAGCATACCATCATTTGTTGGCTCCACCAAAATTGTTTGAATGAAATTCTGGATGAGCTTTGGCAAAGACAATGATTACACTGCCTTTGTATTTGTTGGTTGAATTGAGGACAAGAACGTGAGCTAAGCCACTGCCTTGTTGATTACTTTTTTGCTTGATCTTTAAGATTCATCGCTAATTTCTTTTTTGTTTGATATTTTAGATTTGTTGCATAAGTAATTGGATTCAGAAAAAAGTTCCCAACTCTCATCGGAAAAAATAAAATTCCAAAGTTTCTTTCAACAATTGCTCCTCTCCTAATCCGTGTGTTTAATGCTAGTATTTATAGGAAAATAAAGAGTCATAATCCTATTTTAATAAGGAAATACCAATTGTTTAGGAAAAATTATAAAATCGGATAAAACAAGGTTTGATCAAAATTTGGCAGCGCGCGTGGTCTGCCGGGCCCGTGGGTTGCACTGGCAAAAATTGTTGCGAGGATCGATGGTGGGCTAGCTGGGCAAGCCAATTCACCGTAGAACTGGACAAGCCCAGCTGCGGCGAATTGGCTCTGCCCAATTCACCAGTGATAGTTACTGCCCAATTCACCGCAGACACTTTCTGTGGCAAAATGCCCTGCCGCGCGACAACGCTGCAGCGCATCGCTCGCCGATCCGTCCGATTTTTATTTTTATTTTTTTATTTTTTACTTTTATTAAAAATAAATATTAAATATTATAAGTAATTAAAATATTATTAAAATAATTAAAATACCTCAAAAATTATTTTGGATTTTCGGATTGGACTGGGTCAAAAATTAAGGGTCTACAATGTCCAAAGACCATCTTGAAAAGTTTTGAAAATAGCTTTGGTCTTTTGGATTTTAAAGAAAAATTTATTTTGAGCTTACAATATACTTAGTTCATATTAGAAAAAGAACAAACCAAATAAGTCATGATTTAAGCCAAGATAAATTAACCATAGTTAAACAATAAGCATTTGGGGTAAAAACCTAAGGAAAGTAACTAGGCCAATTACACGAGCTTTAGTCTTTGGATTTTAAGGCTTAAGTTCCCATAGCAAGTATATACCAAAAGGTACAAGCTATGAGTGGTTATGCTATGCTCGATCTCCATTCCTTGAGTGAAAGTATAGTATCCATTATATAACACAACATGGGTAACACGGGCGTCCTAACTTATGCACACGATGCAATTTAAATGATGCAATAGATAATATCATGATAAGAAAGAATAGAATAATATGAAGACTAATGGAATCAACTTCTCTTATCTCCAATGAAGTCGCCACTATGAGCGGGGATTTTCGCTGCCACTCCCAGTGGAATGGTTCTTGCGATTTCGGCACTGTTTAGGTTCGGGGCCTTAGAGAACACGGGCCTAAGCTCGGAGAAAATTGAGTCGCCACCTGGACGGATCAAAAAACAAGAAAGGGGTGGATGACTCAATTCCTAAGGAATCCCCAACCCCCTAATGGGTTCAAATAGTTGGGTACGTGTGGAGAAGGTGAGAAATGGCCTAGCACCCCTACGACGCTCGGTTCATTGGAACCGGCCTCCTTTTTAGGTCTTAATATTATAAAATTCTTATCCATACTACATGCGATCATAAGAATAAATAAATACTTTATTAAAATCACAACAATGTCCAAACAAAACAAATAAATGGACACCCATTCAAGGATGGAAACATGTCCTTACATCATCCGTATCTAAAACTAAATAGGACACCTACCGAAAGGTGAGATTGGAGCTAGTGTGACACAAAGGACAAACCTTCACACTACAAACTGCTTATTGGAACTTTAGATAGTTGGGAGCATGAAAAGATAGAGCTTTGAATGTTCTCCCATTTTCTTGGCATTAATCTGGATCTTGATTGGGACAGTCTTCATTTTTTTTCTTCTTTTCCCTTTTGTTTCTCTTTATTTTTCTTACTCTTCCCTTTTCTTTCTCTTTATTTTTCATACTCTTCCCTTTCTTTGAGCATTTTATCATTTTGTCCTTCTTCCTTGTAGGACTATCAAGCACAGAACTTTCAAGAATTTGATGGTCTTCCTCCTTTTTCTCTGATTTTGATTGAATCTTTGGTTGGGTTGGACCAATTCAAGTTGAACTGTCCTTATAAACCAAATGGAAGCCTTTTGCTGCTTTAGGTAAAAGAGAACTCAGTTAGCTTTTTGAACTGCCTTTTTAGGTTTTATCTTTCTTTTTTTCTTTTCTTTTTTCCTTTTTTTTCTTTTGTCCTTTTTTCTTTTCTTTTTTTTCTTCTTCGTTTCTTTTCTTTTTCTTCTTTTTTTTTTGTTCTAGCTCTAAAAGAGTTGTCTTGTTTGTACCAACTTGGGTTTCTAATAATGAATGAGTGGAGTGACATAAATCTCCTTTAACAGGGATAAATCATTTGTTACTCTGATGTTATCTTAATAGATTGGAGATATTAGGTGAACTTCAACTACCCTAATGGTCTTGAGAACATCAACTATCCTTATGATCTTGACTATTCATTCCTTTCTTTGATCTTCTTGCCTCTTCACCATAGTGATCATAAGACTTGTCAAAAGTATCACAACAGCTCAGGGTAGGTTGTTGGGGTTATATGCCAATGAGAAGAAAGCTAAAATTTTATGAAGGCTCAAAGGGACAACTAAGGATTGATATTTAATTGGGTGGATACTAGTTGCTAGCTAACCAAACAATGCCTAGATCATCTCTCCCTTAAATAAATAGAGTTCAATTTCGCCTTGAACATTTGTCAAAGCATGTTCTAAGACTGACTAGGACCTAAACAAAGGTAATTATGCAGGAGCCCTCTCTAAGTAAGCATACACAACTCCATGCTATAGAGCAATTCCCCCACCGAGTAAAGTCATTCGAATCATGATGCATAGATACACTATTTATAAGTATCAAGTTAAATTTCTCATTGGTTGAGCACCAAAATGAACAAAGACAAACAAAAATTTTGATGAAAGTAATTTATTCAAACAACTTTAAATTTGAAAAACATGATTGTTCCAATTAAATATTAAGGAAAACAAAATAAATAGAGCAATATTCAAGCTAAGGAAAGTTTGTTGAGTTAAGCTCCTTCTCCTTTCACATCTTCAACATTCCCATCTTGAAAAGAGGATAAGACAAAATCTTCTTCCAATGCTTTTCCTACTATGAAGGTTGCTAGTGGTGGCACTCTGTTGATCCTTGGCAAAGGATTGTCTTTTGTGCATGGCTTATCAGGCTCAGGCAGCTTACCACTGTCAATTAAATTTTGGATCTCATGTTTTAGTCACAAGCATTTGTCTATCTCATGTCCTTGTGTCTGATGAAACTCACAAAAGGCTTTAGTATTAAATTTTGGGCATAAAGGATTCGGCAAAGGTCGAGGGGCCAATGGTTGTAATAGTCCCTTCTTTTGTAGCTTGTTGAAGACCTAAGACAAAGGCTTCCCCAAATCTGAAAACTACCTTCTATTTGCTTGACCAGTTGTATTAACATCAACTTCTTTTTGCATGCTTTGATTTCCAGCCTGGTAATTTCATTTTGCAAAAAAATGGTTCTTCTCCCTTTCCTACTCTTCAATTTGTAGACTAGCTTGGAGAAGATCTTTGAAATCCTAGATGAGTGTATGAGACATCATTTCACGAAGACTAGGCAACACCCCTCTCACAATCATCCTTATTTGATCAGACTCATCAGGCCTCTTCTTGAGCAGTGCAGCCTTATTTCTCCATCTTTTCACATAGTCCACAAAATTCTCATTTGGTTTTTGCCTAATGGTTTCCACCTCCATCAAGGTTACTTCCAGCCCGACATTGTACCCATATTACTGAATGAAAGCCTTATACAACATGTCCTAATCTTTTTGAGTACTTTCCTCTAAGGTGTTGAACTAATTTTGGACATCAGGGTCCAATGAGAGCATGAAATATCTTAGAGTTTGAGCTTTAGTAGCTCACGCAGACTGTATAGTAGTGATGTACTACTTCAAATGGAGATGAGAGTTTCCAGTACCATTGTATCTAGTCAAGAAAGGCATCTTGAACTTATAAGGGACCTCCTCATCTTGTTCAAATAGTTTGTCGATCTCGGACATCTCTTCGGTTTTCAGCTTCTCAAATTTCTTTTCTAAATTAGCAATCATCTTCTGAACATCAGATATCTCGGTCTTTTCAATAGTTGTCTTCTCCACAAATTTTGACTCCTTTTTGTCTTGAGGATCTTGAAAGTATTGAGCCCAATCGTCGTCATCATCAATGATCACCTTATCATCATCAAAAACCACTTTGCCAACTTTAGCCTTCCCCTTGTCTTTCTTGGTGCTAGCAAATGCTTCGGCATTGTTTTCTAAAATTGCAGCTAATTGGTTCTTCATGGTCTCAGCCAGGGCCTCTTTTATTTCTTCCATCTTGGCATTGATGGCATCATCCACCATTCTTTGAATTTGTTCGGGCTCCATTGCTTTTGGTGAAAAAGAGATTGAGTCGTTGTTAGATTCTTCATCTCCGGCGTAGGTCAGATTGTCGTAAGCTTTTGAACTATTGTAATCCAGGGCTATGAGCCAGAAAGGATTAATGAGATGAGATGCAAAAGCATGCATGTATGCATGTATGCATAAAAAATAGACAAAGATTAGTAGAATGTCCCTTCCAACCTTATAACTTCCACACACGGATGGCGAGTCTCTTTTTCTAGGTATATGGTTAACAAAGTACCAACATGGGGTATCTTGTTTTCGAATATTTCCCTTGGAAGTTTCAACCAATAGTTATATTTTCAAAATAAAAATCAATTCATGATAATTCCCATTAATTAGGCTTTAATCCATCCAACTAACTGAAGTAGCTTTTATGCTATATTAGATTAAAACTAAATTAAGAGATTTATTATAAATAGATTTCTCACTTAAAAAAGTAATTAGCGGTTCATGCCAAAAATAATCCCATGATTAATAACTCTTAGTATAAACTAGGCTCACAATTGATTTTTGGTATTCCATAATTGACCTAAATAATTTGCAAGCTCTTTGTAAGAAAAGATTGGATGAAAGTAATTTTGTTTCTAAGCATATTGTAAAAAGATTTTAGAAAAAATGGATTTTGGGCTTAGTATATGAGAAAAATAATTTGTTTATGGAAAAGTTTTATATCCAAAGACCATATTGAAAAATTTTTTAAATTGCCTTAGTCTTTTGGACATTAAAGAAAAAATTTATTTTGAGCTTACAATGTACTTAGGCCATATTAGAAAAAAAAAAAACAAACCAAATAAGCCATGATAAACTAACCATAGTCAAACAACAAGCATTTGGGGTAAAAACCTAAGGAAAGTAACTAGGCCAATTACATGAGCTTTAGTCTTTGGGTAAAAAGGGTTAGGTTCCCATATCAAGTATATACCAAAAGGTACAAGGCTATGAGTGGTTATGCCATGCTCGATCTCCATACCTTGAGTGAAAGTATGGTATCCCTTACATAACACAACATGGGTAACATGGGCATCCTAACTCACGCACACGATGCGATCTAAATGATGCAATGGATATTATCATGATAAGAAAGAATAGAATAATATAAAGACCAACGGAATCAACTTCTCTTATCTCCAGTGGAGTCCCCACTGTGATCGGGGATTTTCGCCCCCACTCCCGGTGAAATGATTCTTGCGACTTCGGCACTGTTTAGGCTCGGAGCCTTAAAGAACACGGGAAAAAGAAAGGAGTGGATGACTCGATTCCTAAGGAATCTCCAACCCCCTAATGGGTTCAGAAAGTTGGGTACGTGTGGGAAAGGTGAGAAATGGCCCAACACCCCCACAACGCCTGGTTCATTAGAACCGACCTCCTTTGCAGGTCTTAATATTATAAAATTCTTAAGTATAACAATATTATCCATGTTACATGCAACAATTAAAATAAAGCATCATTATATTAAAATCAAAGTAATGTCCAAACAAAGCAAATAAATGGACACCAATCCAAGGATGGAAACATGTCCTTACATCGTCCATGTCTAAAACTAAATAGGACACCCACCGAAAGGTGGAAATGTGCCTTTACATTGGTCCCAAAATATAAGAACAATTTAAATTACATGAAAATTAATTAATGAGGTACCCAATAATGAAAACATACCTCTTACAATTTTAATACCAAAATAAATAAATAATAATCATAATAATAAAGAAAATATCCATCCATGATAAATTAAATAAATCAAGCATTGAAATTAAATAAATCAACCATCAAAACATATAATAAACTATATAATGAAATCTAAAATTAAATAAAGCAATAAATATATAAATTTAGGATTTTAAAGAATTTAGGGCTTTTGGAACTTATGGTTTTAGAAACTAGAGTTTTGTAATTAGGGTTTTGAAATTAGGGTTTTTAAAACTAGGGTTTTGGAATTCAGGGTTTGGAATTAGGGTTTTAGGGTTTAACTTACTGACTTAAAAAAATAATTTTGGATTTGGAGAGATAAATTAAGATTTTGAAAAAATAATCAATATTTTGGAGTTTAATAATGAAATAGTTTAAGCTTTTGGATAAAAATAGTTTAAGGTTTTGAGTTTCAATAAAATAATTTACGGTTCTTGAAGTTTTAGTAAAATAGTAGATTCTGATAATTGATTTAAATCCTCAACAGCTACTGGATAGTTTTAAGTTTTTTATAAAACATGCAAGTGGAGTTACGAACACCAACTGATGAATGTATTAATTAAGGAAAACAATTAAAGTTATTAAAACAAAGATCAATTTACTGCATGTTCAATGATCAAGTTACTGCATGTTCTTATTAATCAAAGAAAACGAAGCTACTGTGAGCATGAACAATTTATGATTAAAGATCAAACCTCCGTCGTTGGTTCCACCAAAAAAATTGATTTCTAGAAGAACAATGTGAAGACAGTATGTACTCTACCTTCTTCTTTGGTTGTCTTGATATTTCTGTTTGTTGTTTCCTTTGTTCTCTAAAAAAAGCTGATGTTGTTCTTCTCTGTTTGTTGCTGTCTCTTCTGTTTTGTTGTTTAATCTCTCTTAATATTAATTGCTGACCTCCTTATTAATATTAATTCCCCCCTGTTAAAGTCTAAAATGTTATTATTTATAGGCCAACACCTCACTCAGAATCCTTAACCCTAATATTAATCCATCCTTAAAACAAATTTTAATTCAATTCGAAAACTAATTTCAAAAAAACAAATGAAACCATGTCGATCTCGGACAACCAAATCGACATGGACCAAAGCCATGTCAACCTGGGGCAACCAGGTTGACATGGCCTTTGTCTCATGTCACTTGGGCCCTTTGAACAAGAACTAATTTTGCATTTTTTAATTTTTTTGATCGGACGATCTAAAAAAGACTTGGTTTAGGGTTTTGTAGTTGAGTTTGTGACTTTTAAAATCGAGCCGACTTATTAGAAGTTGTAAATCGGATCGAATTTATTTTGGCATTCTTTAATTAAAACCGTACCAACATAGGGCCAAAATTAAGGGTCTACAGATACCTTATTTGTTTAATTTATTTATTTTTTATAATTTAATTTATTTAAAGACTTTGGGACAATTGTAAGGGACACGTTTTCACCTTTTGATGGGAGGCCTATTTTCTTTTCTTTGTGGATATTTGGACATTGTAAGGGTATGTTTCCATCTTATATGGGTGCCCATTTTTATTTATTTATTTGGACCTTCTTTGATTTTAATACAATGAATGTTTATTTATTTTAAATTGCATGTAGTATGGATGATATTTTAATAAGTTAAAAATTTAATAATATTTAGACCTAAAAAGGATGCCGGTTCCAATGAATCGAGCATTATAGAGGTGTTAGGCCATTTCTCACCTTCCCCATGCATACCCAACTTGTTGAACCCAATAAGGGATTGGAGATTGCTTAAGAATCAAGTCATCCACCCCTTTTATTTCTCGGGCTGTCCGGGTGGCGACTCCATTTTCTCCTTATTTACGTCGTGTTCTCTAAGTCCATGAGCCTAATAGTGCTAAAGTCGCAAGAATCATTCCACATGGTAGTGGGGGCGAAAATCCCCGCTCATAGATTGACATATTATTATAGTCAGTTTGTCAAGGGATTTTCTATGATAGCTATGCCACTTACCAGATTACTTCAAAAATTTGTGAAATTTTTACAGACAGATTGGTGCCAAGCCAATTTTGAACAGTTGAAAGACATGTTTACTCAAGCTCTTATCCTTACGTTACCCGTGGAAGGTAAACCATACATTATTTATAGTGATGCTTCACATAATGGTTTGGGATATGTTTTGATGCCAGAGAGTAGAGTTATTACATATGCGTCTAGACAGTTGAAATCTCATGAGTTAAACTATATGACTCATGATTTGGAGTTGGTAGCCATAGTGCTTGCACTAAAGATATGACAACATTACTTATACATGGAAAAATGTTTCATCTATACATATCATAAGAATTTAAAGTATCTGGCTATCCATAAGGAAATGAATCTTTAGGAGAGATGGTGGTTAGAGATGTTAGTCTAATTACTCTATTTTTTATCTTAGGCAATCAAATTGAATTAAACTAATATTTGTATTAAGTTACACTTTGGAGGAAGTTAATTTTTGAAGAAACCATGAAAAGTTCGATCGGACCATGAAGAAGCCCGACTGGACCATCAATGACAAATTGGTAAAATTTACACAGAAGGTTTCACGTTGGAAAGTACTCCCAGAATTCCACCATACCACATAAATTCTGACAGGACCATTGAATGTAAATTTAGGTAAAACGCATAAAATGTTTCACGGTTAGAAGTACTTTTATTTTCTCAGAGTACCACAAGAAGTTCGATCAAGCCTAATGTTGTTTCGACTAGACCATGAAGATAAATTTTCTAAAAATCATCCAGTGAAGTTTCTGACCTAAAGAATGCTCAAAATCTAAATGGACCACCAATGTTTCGATCGAACCTGATGCAAGTCCGAGTGGGATATTTAAAAATTACCCAAGTCAGAAGCCGTTGCACCTCCACTCAATTAGTGGAAGCCATGTGAACTAACCGTTGAAAGAGCATTTAGCAAAATTTCAAATATTTTGACCGGAAAAATATGTCTCCAGACTGGTATCATTGAATTATGATCGGACCACAGTAAGTTTGACCATAAAATTGCTCTAACTAAGAAATCAGTGGAAGGCAATAATCAAACTTATTGGACCACACCTCAAACGGTGATTTCATTGGAGGTGAGAATTTCGGTTTCATCAAACTTTGCAAAGGATGGCATCTTGAACTTGTACGAAACTTCTTCATCTAGCTCAAATAGTTTGTCAATCTCAGACATCTCTTTGGCTTTTAGCTTATTCTCAAATTTCTTTTCTAAATCAGCATTCACCTTCTCAACATCAGACATCTTGGTCTTTTCAATAGTTGTCTTCTCAATAACCTTTGGCTCCCTTTTATCTAGAGGATCTTGGAAGTATTGAGCCCAATCATCATCATCAATGATCACCTTATCATCATCAAAAGCCACATCACCAACTTTAGACTTCCCCTTGTCTTTTGGCTTCTTAGTGCTAGTAGATGCTTTGGCATTATTTCCTAAAACTACAGCCAATTGGTTCCTCATGGTCTTAGCCAGGGCCTCTTTTATTTCTTCCATCTTGGCACTGAGGGCATCATCCACCATTCTTTGAATTTGTTTGGGCTCCATTGCTTTTGGTGAGCAAGTGATTGAGTCGTTGCTAGATTCTTCGTCTCCGGCGTAGGTCAGATTGTCGTAAGCTTTTGAACTGTCATAATCTAGGGCTGTGAGCCAGAGAGGATCAATGATATGAGATGCACATGTATGTATGCATGTATACACAAACAATAGACAAAGAAAGATAATTAGGACGTTCCTTCCAACCTTATAACTTCCACTCACGGATGGCGAGTCTCTTTTCCTAGGTATATGGCTAACAAAGTACCAACATGGGGTATCTTGTTTCTGAATAATTTCCTCGGACGTTACAACCAATAGTTATATTTTCAAAAATGGAAATCAGTTCATGATAATTCCTATTAATTAGGTTTTAATCCATTCAACCAACTATAGTAGCTTTTATGCTATATTGGATTAAATCTAAATTAAGAGGCTTATTATAAATAGATTTCTCACTTGAAAAAGTAACTAATGATTCATGCCAAAAACAAGCCCATGATTAATTATTCTTAGTATAAACTAGGCTCACAATTGATTTTTGGTATTTCATAATTGACCAAAATATTTGTAAGCTCTTTTAAAGGTTGGATGAAAATAATTTTGTTTCTAAGCCCATTGTAAAAAGATTTTAGAAAAAATGGATTTTGGGCTTTGTATTTGGTCTTGAGAAAAGAATTTTTTGATTTATTTTTAGAAAAAGTTTTATGTCCAAAGACCATCTTGAAAAGTTTTGAAAATAGCTTTGGTCTTTTGGACTTTAAAGAAAAATTTATTTTGAGCTTACAATGTACTTAGGTCTTATTAGAAAAAGAACGAACCAAATAAGCCATGATTTAAGCCAAGATAAATTAACCATAGTCAAACAACAAGCATTTGGGGTAAAAATCTAAGGAAAGTAACTAGGCCAATTACATGAGCTTTAGTCTTTGGGTTGAAAGGCTTAGGTTTCCATAGCAAGTATATACTAAAAGGTACAAGGCTATAAGTGGTTATGCCATGCTTGATCTCCATACCTTGAGTGAAAGTATGGTATCCCTTGCATAACACAACACGGGTAATACGGGCGTCCTAACTAACGCACGCGAGGCAATCTAAATGATGCAATGGATAATATCATGATAAGAAAGAATAGAATAATAAAAAGACCAATGAAATCAACTTCTCTTATCCCCAGTGGAGTCGCCACCGTGAGCGGGGATTTTCAGCCCCATTCCCGGTGGAATGGTTCTTGCGACTTCGGCACTGTTTAGGCTGTGGGCCTTAGAGAACACGAGCCTAAGCCTAGAGAAAATGGAGTCACCACCCGGATGGGCTAGGAAAAGGAAAGGGGTGGATGATTCAATTCTTAACGAATCCCCAACTCCCTAATGAGTTCGAAAAGTTAGGTACATGCGGGGAAGGTGAGAAATGGCCCAGCACCCCCATAACGCCCGGTTCATTAGAACCGGCCTCCTTTGTAGTTCTTAATAATATAAAATTCTTAAATATAACAATATTATCCTTACTACATGCAACAATTAAAATAAAGCATCATTATATTAAAAAAAATAATGTCCAAACAAAACAAATAAATAGACACCCATCCGAGGATGGAAACATGTCCTTACATCGTCCATGTCTAACTAAATAGGACACCCACCGAAAGGTGGAAACATGTCCTTTACGTTAGTCCAAAACTTTAAAATAAAATAAATTACATGATGCTCATGACATGAGGTGCCCCAAAATATGGAAACATACCTCTTACAATATTTGGAAATCAAAATAAATCAATAAAAGTAAATAACCATTCATCATAAATAAAATCATTCATCAAATATATCAAACATCAATCAAAATATATAATAAACATTCATCCAATTTAATAAAATAGTAAATATATTAACTTTAGGGGTTCATGCATTAATTATGGTTTCTAGGGTTTTATGTTCAATAACTAGGGTTTTGCATATACTAATTTAATTTGTTGAGAAATATTTTAAAGTAATACATAGCTACTGGATGTTTAAAAGATTTAAAGTTTTAGATGTTTTTATGAAAATATTGTTACTGTGATTTAAAAAGTAGGTTTAGTTAGGGTTTTAAGCAAACATCATGAAATTAGGGTTTTGGAACCTTAAGACATTAGGGTTTATAATTTCAAAAGATTGGGTTTTAGGTTCACTAGATTAGGGCTTTAGGTGTTAATGAACTTGTCATAAAGTTTTGATGTTTTAAAAATTAGGGTTTAGGAAAACTAGGATTTACTGGATTAGGGTTTTAAGAAGTAATAAGATAGTTTAGGGTTGTAACACCCCTATACCCCATATACATACACCACAGTTTAGGGTTGTAACACCCCTATACCCCATATACATACACCACATATACTCTCAATATGTAATATATGTATACAGGATACAAGAATGTCACAGTCTATTTTACATCACACAAATCTTTTAAAACTTTAACATCAAATCCTAGTTATAAATAGTAATAGATAAAACATTCCTTAAAAGTTTATCCAAAGCATTTATTTATTAAGTAGCGGAATATACATATATACTTCAAAATCATTATTTACAAAAATATAGAGTTTATACATGCTTGGCAGTTCATCTCTGATCTTGAAGTCCAAAATCAACACTTTACAAGAGATCACAAGCCTAGACTCGACTTAGTCTAGCTGAACTTTCCAGCTCAACCGGATCTACACTGTCACCTGCTGCGATAAATCACAATCGCGCTAAGCCATAGGCTTAGTGGTACAACCATGATAAAAATATGATTCAATGTCATGCCAATGTCAACTTTCAATAATTAGAAGTAATATACAAAGATACCATATTTCATAACATTAAATCTTATTACATTGTTTAAGTGTTCCAATATTTTTAATTCACATTAAAGCAAAGACAAGCATGGGCCCAAAAGAAACTAATATGTCATTCAAATTCCAGAGCTAATATTTTGGTCCAATAATCACATTTATCAAGCCCATAGGTGAATCATTATCACAATGAGAAACATCTCATATGTAACATCCCAACTAGGCTTCAAGGACTAGATCCAACCAAGCTTCAAGGGGAGCATAGCATCAACCCAACTTGGCTTCAAGGATCAAGCCCAACCCAGCTTTAAAGGAGCATTACTTTTAGGCATGCCACCAACAACAAAACTCTGAAAATTGAATAACATACTAGGCACACAATTCTTTCATTATTTCAATATCAAATCCATTCTTATTTATGTCATGATCATCTAGACACAATGCCCCAATCTTTCATTTACATCATTATAGCCAACATCAATGGCTTCTCATTTCATCATTTGAGTGCACATCACAACTAACATTGTTCATAAATTTTGAATCCTCAACATATAATTCACATAATGCACATAATACAAATCATTGCACCATTCTCATATACTAACAATATAATAGGTAACCTAACACATTTTTCAACCAAATGTCTTAAGTCCCAAAGTCATGTAACATGTAGGGTTTGTACTTACCTCAAGAGCAACTCACTCCAATACCAAACTCCTCTTCTAAGATTCTTTCAATCCTTAGATTAAAGCAACTCAAACTCTTCAAAACCTAATCCAAAGGTAATTACACATAAGAAATAAGAATAAGAACTAATTAGGGCAAACCCTCACATGACATGCTCAACAACATGGGCGTGTCCCTGATCGTGCCCTAAATCCACAACACAAAAGCTTTGACACACTCAGTGACATGGGCGTGTCACTGCACGTGTCAATCCTTCTCCAACATAGTAGCTATGACATGCTCAGTGACATGGGCGTGTCACTAGACGTGTCAATACTACTCCATCACAGAAGCTATGACATGCTCAGTGACATGGGAGTTTCACTGGTCATGTCACCCATCCAGAAAATAAAACCATTGACATGCCCAAAGACTTGGCCGTGCACATGGGCGTGTCGGGCCAAAAACCATGATTCCGACACCAACAACACCACATCCAACAAGCATCCTACTTAACCCTTTTATACTCCAAACAATCTTACCCAAAACCATCAATAAACCATAATAAACTTGCAAAAACACCAAAATAACTCAATACATGCTTCAAACACAAATCACAACCATAATCACAACTCAACCCATACACAATCCACAAACACTTGCTTTCCATCACCAAACTTAACCTTTCCTTCAAACCAACCCCAAAATCAAAGCTAATTAGACAACACACTCTCAAACACATCAAAATTTACCACACACACATCAACAACAACCATTCACCAACCTCAATTCACAAACTCAAAAGAAAACCAAAGAAACAAGTTGGAAACTTACCATAAGTGAGGAAAATCCTTGAAACTCCAACTTGATCTCTTGAAACACCTTCAAATCTTGAATTAAGAAGCAACAAAAATCCCTTTCCTTCTAGCTATGGTGATAGCCGGCCAAAGAAAAGGAAGAAGAAGAAAATGAAAGTCAAACTACACACTTGTCTCTTAACCACAAAATTTCCATCTTCAATATCAACCAAGCAATTTAATATAATAAAATATTACAAATAATATAATTAACCAAAATATCATCTTCCAATTAATTAATTTCCATTATAAAATAATCAGTAAATCTCATTTTACCATCTCATTAATTGACTTGTATATGTTGTATATATCTCTATATATACAACATATACACATTCCTCTTAAGCATTATTACACACTTCTCTTTTCCTCTATTACCACTTCATCATAAATATATACTTTATATCATTAAATCCAATTTCAACAATAATCATTTTCAAAATTTTAGAGTATAGTTTGGGATATTACAATTCTCCCCCTCTACAAATAAATTTCGTCCTCGAAATTACCTGATATCAAGTCTGAAATAATTGAGGATACTGGTCTCGCATCACTTGCTCACTCTTCCAAGTCGCCTCTTCCCTAGCATGATTCTTCCAAAAAACCTTCACAAGTGGCACTTTCTTATTTCTCAACTCTCTTACTTCATGTGCCAAAATAGCCACAGGTTCTTTTTCAAAAGTCAGATCTGGAGTCACCTCAATAGATTCAACTGACAGAACGTGAGATGGGTCTGATCTGTATCTCTGTAGCATAGAAACGTGAAACACATTGTAAATTCTATCCAACTCAGGTGGCAAAGCGAGTCGATAAGCCACTGGTCCAGCTCTCTCTAGTACCTCGTAAGGTCCAATGAAACGAGGACTCAGCTTCCCTTTGCGGCCAAATCTCAGAATTCTCTTCCAAGGAGACACTTTCAAAAATACTTTATCTCCAACACTAAACTCTATGTCTCTCCTCTTCAAATATGAGCATGATTTATGTCGGTCTGAAGCTACTTCCAAACGATCCTGAATTATCTTTACTTTCTCTTATATTTCTTTAATCAAATCGGGACCAATTAATTTACCTTCTCCAACCTCATCCCAACATAGAGGCGTCCTGCATCTTCTACCATACAATGCCTCATAAGGTGCCATTCCAATACTAAATTGATGACTGTTGTTGTAAGCAAATTCCATCAATGGCAAGAATCTATCCCAACTTCCAAAGAAATCAATAACACAGCTTCTCAACATATCCTTTAAAATCTGTATCACTCTCTCTGATTGCCCATCTGTCTGAGGATGGAAAGCAATGCTAAAATACAACCGAGAACCCTAAGCATTATGCAAACTCTTTCAAAATCTTAAAGTGAATCGGGGATCTCGATCAGACACCAAAGAAATTGGAACTCCATGCAACTTCACTATCTCACTGATATACAGCTCAGCCAACTTCTCCAGAGAATAGTCCATTCAAACTGGAAGGAAATGAGCTGTCTTTATCAACCGATCAATAATCACCCAGATAGCATCATGCTTCTTCTGAGTCAACGGCAAACTTGTCACAAAATCCATTGCTATTTGCTCCCATTGTCATTCAGGCATTGATAATGGTTGGAGCAACCCTGTTGGAACTTGGTGTTCGGCCTTCACTCTCTGACATGTGAGACATTTGATACAAACTCTGCTATGTCCCTCTTCAAACCTGACCACCAATAATGTTGCTTCAAATTATGATACATCTTAGTACTCCTAGGGTGCATAGCAAAAATCGACTGATGTGCTTCCTCTAAAATAGTCTTTCTCAATTCTACATCATCAGAAATACACAATCTATCTTTGTACCAAAGACTGCCATCATCTCTCACATGAAAATCTCGGCTTTCTCTTTTTTGGCAATCCAAAACAACTTTCTAAATTTTCTCATCTGCCAACTGAGACTCTCTAATCTGATCCAACAACATCGATCTCAATTGATACTGAGCTAACAAAGCACCATCATCACAAGGCTCAAAAACTAGCATGCAACGCTCTCAACTCAACAAGCAACGAGAGCGAATAAGCAGTCAAACTTGCTAAAGACTTCCGACTCAACTCGTAGGCTATAATATTTGCCTTACCAGGATGATAATCAATCAAACAGTCATAGTCTTTAATCAACTCCAACCACCATCTCTACCGAAGATTCAGCTCTCTCTGAACTCCTAAATATTTCAAACTCTTGTGATCTGTATAGATGAAACACTTCTCCCCCTACAAGTAGTGTCGCCAAATCTTCAAAGCAAAAACTGTGGCTGCCAACTCCAAATCATGCATCGAATAATTAAGCTCATGCAGCTTCAACTGCCGAGAAGCATAAGCTATGACTCTACCCTCCTGCATCAAAACACAACCTAAACCATTATATGAAGCATCATTGTAAATCACATATGGTTTATCTTCCACAGGCAAGGTAAGAACAGGAGCTTGAGTCAATATCTCTTTCAACTGCTCAAAGCTTGCTTGACACTGCTCTGTCCACACGAATCTAACTCACTTCCGAAGGAATCTAGTGAGTGGAGTAGCTATCAAAGAAAAACCTTTCACAAACCGTCGATAATAGCCTGCCAAACCCAGAAAACTTCTAACTTCAGTTACAGTTTTCGGTGGACTCCAATTCAAAATGGCTTCAACTTTACTCGGATAAACTCTAATACCATCTGGTGACACCACATGACCGAGAAAAGTTACTTGATCAAGCCAAAACTCACACTTAGACAGCTTAGCATACAACTGCTTCTCTCTCAAAGTCTGCAATACAATCTGCAGATGCTCATCATGCTCCTTATTATGCGAATGCACCAAAATATCATCGATAAAGACCACTACAAATTGATCTAGATAGGATCTAAACACCCTATTCATCAAATCGATAAAAGCTACTGGTGCATTCATCAATCCAAAAGGCATCACCACGAACTCATAATGCCCATACCTTGTGCGAAAAGCTGTCTTAGATACATCTTCAGCTCTGACTCTCAACTGATGGTGCCCTGATCTCAAATCAATTTTAGAGAAAACTGCTGCTCCCTTCAATTGATCAAAAAGATCATCTATCCGAGGCAAAGGATACTTGTTCTTGATAGTCACTTTATTCAACTGCCTATAATTAATGCACAGTCTCAAAGTACCATCCTTCTTCTTCACGAACAAAACAGGTGCTCCCCACGGAGACACACTAGGGTGAACAAACCCTTTATCCAACAACTTCTGCAACTGCACCTTCAACTCTCTCAACTCAGCAGGTGCCATTCGATAGGGAGTAATAGAGATGGGAGTGGTAATAGGCAACAAATTGATACAAAACTCAACCTCTCTCTCAGGGGGTATCCCTGGCAACTCCTCAAGAAAAACATCTGAAAATTCAGCAACTGTAGATATACTATAAAGTTGAGAACCCACTACTCTGGTATCTACAATATGAGCAAGATAAGCCTCACATCTTTTCCGAATCAACCTCCTAACTGCAACAGCTGAAACAAACAAGGATGCAAGTTGTCTCTGCTCACTAGATACCATCACACTTCTACCATCACCAGTTCTCAAGGTAACACATTTATTCTGACAATCTACCATAGCCCCATGCTTAGACAACCAATCTATACCTAGAATTAGATCATATTCCTTAAAAGGCATTTCAATCAAATCACCCAAGAACTCCTCATCTTGCACCACAATTGAACTATCACGATGCACCTTGCTAACTCCCACATTATGCCCTAAAGGATTTGTCACCAAAACATCAAATCCTAGGGACTCTGAATGCAATTCAGACATAGGCAAAGTAGATGCACTTATGTATGAATGCATAGATCCTAGATCAATTAGAGCAAGATTTGAAATGCCAAATAAAGCAAATGTACCCGCAATAACCGCTAAAGCATCCGGCTGCCTCTGCATCACATACACTCACTGAGATGGCCCAGCCTCATCTGGTCTACTACCTCCGGATGTAGAGCCTCCTCTCTGACTAATCCCGGGTCGACCACCTCTACTGAAACCTCTGCCCCCTTGACCTCCTCTGCTGCCGCTGGGTCGAGAAGCTGCAGTATCAGTCTGTCTATCTTTCGATAGCTTAGGGCAATCTTTGATGAAATGATCTAGTGACCCACATCTAAAACACACTCCTGGTCCGCCCATCATCCAGCAAGCACCCCAATGTGCCCTTCCACAATGGACACATGTAGGTGGAATCGACCTATGAACCACTGGAGTCGGAGCACTAGCTACAGAAACTGTAGGTCTCGGTCTCTACCTCTGATACTGAACTGACCTACCAGACTGCCTCTGGCTCTTGCTGACCCTCTGAAAATAACTTCCTCTGCCTCTCCTCATAGATGAAGATCCTGCCTCAAACTGGGGTCTCCTAACTCTAGTCTCCTCCTCAGTAGCAGCTGCTATAATACTCTGTGCTCTCTCAACACTTCTAGCAGCTGTAACCAACTGAGAAAAATCTTGATACCGAGAACCAGCAACAATACACATAATAGAGGGTCTCAAACCCTCCTCAAATCTCCTACATCGGTCAATCTCATTTGAAATAATCCCACCGACATAATGGCTCAACCAGATGAACTCTATCTCATATTCTATCACAGTCTGGTTATCCTGCCTCAGATTTAAAAACTCCATCTTTGGCATCCTTATACTCCCTCAGAGTATACTTTTGCTCAAACTCCCGCAGAAAATCACCATAAGACAAGGTCGGTGGATCATCCATAGCATGTGGAACCGTCTTCCACCAATCATAAGCATCTCTCTGCAGAAGGGATATAGCATAATCAAATTTCTCCTTAGAAGTAGCTTGCAGCTAAATGAATACCCTCTGAACTCTATCTAACCACTATTCAGCTACTGCAGGATCTGTAGTGCCAAAGAAATCCTTAGGCTCAAACTTTCTCAATTTATCATACTGCCTCACCGGTACTTGTGGCTGTGGTTGAGGTGGCGGCTGCTGCACTGAAGCTTGCCTCAACAATTCTACCATATGCCGTAACCAAACCGGTAGAATCTCATCAACAGTTGGTCTCTCTGGCATAGGAACAGGAGCCTCTCCAGCTCTCTCAATCCTACCTCCATCTCTACCCTCCTCAGGAGCTACACTCTCAGCACTACCTTCTATAGACTGACGTGACTGAGACGCCATCACTACCTATATTTGCAAACACAACACAATATACCTCATGAAAGATCATAAACTGCCAGTGCCAAAGCATGTATCTTATTCAAAAACCATATTTTAAAAATCTAAATTTTCTTTTTCTTACAATTCACCTAGGTTGAGAATCTCAAACCTAGGCTCTGATACCAAAACAATTGTAACACCCCTATACCCCATATAAATAAACCACATATACTCTCAATATGTAATATATGTATACCGGATACAAGAATGTCACAATCTATTTTACATCAAACAAATCTTTTAAAACTTGAACATCAAATCCTAGTTATAAATAGTAATAGATAAAACATTCCTTAAATGTTTATCCAAAGCATTTATTTATTAAGCAGTAGAATATACATATATATATCCAAATCATTATTTACAAAAATATAAAGTTTATACATGCTTGGCAGTTCATCTCTGATCTTGAAGTCCAAAATCAACACTTCACAAGAGATTACAAGCCTAGACTCGACTCAGTCTAGCTGAACTTTTCGGCTCAACCAGATCTACCCTGTCACCTGTGTGATAAATCACAATCTCGCTAAGCCATAGGCTTAGTGGTACAACCATGATAACAATATGATTCAATGTAATGCCAATGTCAAACTTTCAATAATTAGAAGCAATATACAAAGATACCATATTTCATAACATTAAATCTTATTACATTGTTCAAGTGTTCCATTATTTTTAATTCACATAAAAGCAAAGACAAGCATGGGCCCAAAAGAAACTAATATGTCATTCAAATTTCAGAGTTAATGTTTTGGTCCAATAATCACATTTATCAAGCCCATAGGCGAATCATTATCACAATGAGAAACATCTCATATGTAACATCCCAACTAGGCTTAAAGGACTAGACCCAACCAAGCTTCAAGGGGAGCATAGCATCAACCCAACTTGGCTTCAAGGATCAAGCCCAACCCAGCTTCAAGGGAGTGTTACTTTTAGGCATGCCACCAATAACAAAACTCTGAAAATTGAATAACATACTAGGCACATATTTCTTTCATTATTTCAATATCAAATCCATTCTTATTTATGTAATGATCATCTAGGCACAATGCCCTAATCTTTCATTTACATCATTATAGCCAACATCAATGGCTTCTCATTTCATCATTTGAGTGCACATCACAAATTACATTGTTCATAAATTTTGACTCCTCAACATATAATTCACATAATGCACATAATACTAATCATTGCACCATTCTCATATACTAACAATATAATAGGTAACCTAACACATTTTTCAACCAAAAGTGTTAAGTCCCAAAGTCATGTAAATGAATGCAAGCATGTAGGGTTTATACTTACCTCAAGAGCAACTCACTCCAATACCAAACTCTTCTTCCAAGATTCTTTCAATCCTTAGATTAGAGCAACTCAAACTCTTCAAAACCTAATCCAAAGGTAATTACACATAAGAAATAAGAACAAGAGCTAACTAGGGCAAACCCTACACATGACACGCTCAACAACACGGACATGTCCCTGATTGTGCTCTAAACCCACAACACAAAGGCTTTGACACGTTCAATGACATGGGCGTGTCACTACACGTGTCAATCCTTCTCCATCACAGTAGCTATGACATGCTCAGTGACATGGGCGTGTTACTGGATGTGTCAATACTACTCCAACACAGAAGCTGTGACACGCTCAGTGACATGGGCGTGTCACCCATCCAGAAAATTGAACCATTGACACACCCAAAGACTTGGCCGTGCACATGGGCGTGTCAGGCCAAAAACCCTAATTCCGACACCAACAACACCACATCCAACAAACATCCTACTTAACCCTTTTTCACTCCAAACAATCTTACCCAAAACCATCAATAAACCATAATAAACTTGCATAAATACCAAAATAACTCAATACATACATCAAACACAAATCACAACTCAACCCATACACAATCCACAACACTTGCTTTCCATCACCAAACTTAACCTTTCCTTCAAACCAACCCCAAAATCAAAGCCAATTGGACAACACACTCTCAAACACATCAAAATTTACCACACACACATCAACAACAACCATTCACCAACCTCAATTCACAAACTCAAAAGAAAACCAAAGAAACAAGTTGGAAACTTACCAAAAGTGAGGAAAATCCTTGAAACTCCAACTTGATCTCTTGAAACACCTTCAAATCTTGAATTAAAGAAGCAACAAAAATCCCTTTCCTTCTAGCTATAGTGATAGCATGCCAAAGAAAAGGAAGAAGAAGAAAATGAAAGTCAAACTACACACTTGTCTCTTAACTACAAAATTTCCATCTTTCAATATCAACCAAGCAATTTAATATAATAAAATATTACAAATAATATAATTAACCAAAATATCATCTTCCAGTTAATTAATTTCCATTATAAAATAATCAATAAATCTCATTTGACCATCTCATTAATTGACTTGTATATGTTGTACAAATCTCTATATATACAACATATACACATTCCTCTTAAGCATTATTACACACTTCTCTTTTCCTCTCTTACCACTTAATCATAAATATATACTTTATATCATTAAATCCAATTTCAACAATAATCATTTTCAAAATTTTAGGGTATAGTCTGAGATATTACAAGGGTTTTTGATATTTTGGAAAACATATTTCATTTTAGGATTTATGAAAATAGTTTAGAGTTTTATAGAAACAATTATGATTAAAGTTTTTAGAAACTGTAAAGAAGATTAGGGTTTGGAGATTTAAGAAGAGATTTGGAAAATTTGGGCAAAAAGTTAGAGTTTAGATGAATAAGAAAATAGTTCGGGGAAAAACAATTTAGGGTTTTTAATGTTTTGGAAACAGAAGGGTAATTTAGGATTTTTTTAAAGTTTCAAAAATAAAAGAGTAATTTAGGGTTTTTAAAGTTTTAGAAACAGAAGGATGATTTAGGATTTTTGAAGTTTTAGAAACAGAAGGATGATTTAAAGTTTTGAAGTTTTTAGTTTTTATAAAACATGGAAGTGGAGTTTTGAAAACCAACTGATTAATGTATTAACTAAAGTAAACAATTAAAGTCATTGAAACAAATATCAAATTACTACATATTCTTATTAATCAAAGAAAACGAAGCTACTGTGAATATATAATTTATGATTAAAGATCAAACCTGTGTAGTTGGTTCCACCAAAAATTGATTTCTGGATGAACAATAACAAAAGTAATGTTGCTACCTTTGATGGATTGATGATTGCTTCTTATTGCTAATGTCTCTTGCTCCTAGGGTTTTCTATCTCTTTTTTCCTCCCAATTCAGAAGTCCAATGTCTCCCTCATGTAAAATAATTTTTTTGATCCTTGATTCTGTGTTTTAATGTAATATTTATAGGAAAAATAATAAACCTACTTCTAATTGTCTAAGGAAATTCAAACCGTTTAGGAAAAGAAACTAAAACCAAATAAAATTTGGTTTCGGAAAAAACTACGCTGGCAAAAAAACTGTTGCTGGCAAAAATTGCAAGCAAGCGCTGAAAATTGCTGCCGGCCCTGCGGCGACTTGGCCCAAGCCAATTCACTTTCGGAGATGAAATTTTTCGTCGCCGATTTTTTCGTCACCAATTTTTATTTATTTATTTATTTATTTTTTATATATTATTATTTTTTTTACTTTACTAATATTACTTTTTTATTTTTATTAAAAATTATGAATAATAAATAATAAATACTAAAATAGATTTTATTTATTTAAAATACCATAAAAATTATTTTGGACTATAAAAAAAATATTGGACCAAACTAGGTCAAAAATTAAGGGTCTACACAATTCACCCCCACTCATTGTTGCCATCTTGGGACAACAATTGGTATCAAAGGTTAAAAAAAAAAATTCTTAAACTTAATTATGAAATTTGATCCATAATGGAAACTTCTTCTTAATCCACCTCAAATTCTCATGGAAATCTCAACTCTATTCCTAGACCCTATTTCGATGGAATGGATTATTCATATTGGAAATACAAAATGTTCTTGTTCCTAGATAGTGAAGGAATTAAGCTTTGGGATTATGTTGAAAATGAGTGGAAGCCTTCTACTCATGAAGTTTATAGTGTCCAAGTTCCTCTTCCCAAACCACAATGGTTAAATACCAATGTGAGAGATCGATTCAAGAACCATAGGGCAGCCTCTATCTTGATGAACTCTATTTCAAGAGAAGAAGGTGGAAGAGTTCAACATCTCACTTGTGCACAATGCATTTGGAAAACTCTTGAGAACTATCATGAGGGTACTACCCAAGTGAGACTCACCAAGAAGAAAATGCATGTACATGAGTATGAGATATTCAAGATGAAGCCTAATGAAAATGTTACTGACACGACCAATTGCTTGCTTGCCATCATCAATGAATTGAAGAAATAAGACATGATATGTCATCAAGATGAAGTCAACAACCAAATCTTGAGAGCACTCAGAGCAAAGAAGAACTTTAAATCTAAAGTTTCTTCAATTAAAGAAGCACATGATCTTAGCTCTTTGAGAATCGATGAACTTGTCAAAAAACTACTCACCTTTGAGTTGCACACCAAAAGAGAAGAAGAATAAGGTGAGAAAGAGAAGAGGAGGCCAATAGCTCTTAAAGAAATTAAAGAAGTTGAGAGCTCAAGCAATGAAGATAGTGATGATGAAGAAGAAATGGAATTATTTTCAAAGAGAATGAATGATTGGAAAAGAAAGAAAAGATTGCAAGCTAACAAAAGTACACTTTCTAAATCCTCCTTCAAAGATAAAGACAAAGAGAATGAGGTGAAGTATTATTATTGTGGCAAATCCGGTCATATCAAATTGGATTGCTTCAAGTTGAAAAATAAGAAGTGGGACAAAGAAAAGAAGAAATCTTTCAAAGCTACATGGGATGACTCTTCCTCATGTGAAGAAGAAGAAAAAGAGAAGGAAGGAATTGCTAATCTATGTCTCATGGCAATTGAGGATGACTCCAATGAGGTAGGTACTCAATCTTGAATCTAATTGCATATGATGATAATAATGATGATTTAGATGATGGTGATATGATTGAACAAAGGAATCTTAGGGTAGAAAAGTATTACTATAAAATGAAATTTTATAAGGATAAATGTTTTAAGTTAGAAAAGGATTTTGTATGCTTGAAAAATTCTACATTAGAATCAAAGACCTCAAATGAACAGTTATTGAAATCCATTGATGCAATGAATAAAAATTCACATAGCTTAGAAAATGTGATCATGGAAAATGGAATTTTAAAGCATAAACTAAAAGAACTTAAAGAATCAATCTCAAAATTTCACAAAGGAAAGGAAGCATTAGATACATTGATTGATAATCAAAGAACACCTTCCTTGAAGTATGGTTTAGGATACAAATGATCATCCAATACTACATCCAAGGCATCAACATTTGTAAAAGCTTCTATAACTCAAACCACTAGTGTTGAAATTGTAAAGAACACCAATGCACAAACCAAAACTAATATCCCTGGAAGGATTACATTAGGTTCATAAGGCTTTAGAACTAAATTTCCAAGAGCAAATCAAGCATTCTTGTATACTAGACATGCATAGAAGCACAAAATTGCACACAAACAATCTCACACTTGCAATTGTATGCATAGTCCATTGAGTGTCAATAGGAAATTGCATAGGTATAGAACTATATATCAATGCACATATTGTATGAAATTTGGACACAAAAGTACATTTTGTACACTAGGAAGGGTCATCTCAAGTTAGAAGATCCTTCTATTACTAAACCCTAAGGATCCAACTTCATTTGGGTACCTAAGAAAAGATGAACATTATTATTTTATAAGTATGCTTAAAATCTACTATCAATGAAATCATGGATAGTGGTTGCTCAAAGGCATATGACGGGGAATGCAAAGCTCTTTGCAAGTCTTACTTAAAAGCTTGGAGGTAGTGTTACCTATGGAAACATAGCTAAAGGTAAAATCATTGGTATTAGTTCTATTGGCATACTTGGTAAGAATTTGATTGAAAATGTATGGATTATTGATGGATTGAAGCAAAATTTTCTTAGTGTTAGTCAATTATGTGATAAAGGATATGATGTAAATTTTGATTCCAAATGATGCAAGGTTACTAATTCAAATGGTGAAATTGCATTCAAAGGAGCTAGAATTAGCAACACATATAAAATTGACATACATTCCAATAATGCATTTGAATGTTTGCTTTTCAATAATAATGATGCTTGGTTATGGCATAGAAGGCTAGGACATGCTAGTATGGATCATTTAAAATGCATTAGTAATGAAGAACTAGTTGATGGTCTCCCTAAAGTTAAATTTGAAAAAGATAGAACATATGAACCTTGTCAACTTGCTAAGCAACATAAAAGTTAATTTAAGGCTAAAAATGTTGGAAGCACTTCTAGACCCTTAGAACTCATTCACTTAGATTTATTTGGACCAAACAGAGTTGCTAGCCTAGGTGGTTTGTTATATGCATTTGTTCTTATTGATGATTACTCTAGATTTACATTGGTAATTTCTTAGCTCAAAAGAGTCAAAATATTTGTAAAAAGTGTTCAAAATGAAAAAGGCTATGTGATTACATCTATTAGAAGTGATCATGGCAAAGAGTTTGAAAATGAAAATTTTGAAAACTTTTGTAATGAATTTGGTATATCACATAATTTTTAGACTCCTAGAACACCATAAAAAATTGGTGTGGTTGAAAGGAAAAATAGAATTTTGGTTGAAATGGCTAGAACAATGCTCAGTGAATATGATTTACCATCTTATTTTTGGGTGAAAGCTATTAATATTGCTTGTTATATTTTGAATTGAGTATACAAAAGGCCTTCGATAAATAAAACTTCTTATGAGCTATGGAATGGAATAATACCCAAAATTTCATATCTTAAAGTATTTGGATGCCAATGCTTCGTATTGGATACCAAGGATAATCTTGAAAAATTTTCATCCAAATCGGATAAAGGCATATTTTTAGGATATTCATCATCTAGCAAAGCATATAGGGTATTTAATAAGAAAACTCTAGTTATTGAAGAATCAATGCATGTTGTCTTTGATGAATCCTCTAAACTTGATCAAAGGAAATGTAGTACACTTGATGATTTTATAGGTAATTTTGAATAACAAGAAATAATTGATATTCCAAAGAACAATCATGATGAACTTGAAGAAGGGACTCAAGAGCTACTCATGGATTGGCAATACAAGAAGGATCATCCAAAAGAACTCATCATTGGTGAAATATCAAAGGGAGTAACTACTAGATCCAAAATTAAACAATTAGATGTTAATTTTGCTTTTGTTTCTCAAATTGAGCCAAGGACCATTGAGGAGACTCTTAGTGATGAATTTTGGGTGATTGCAATGCAAGATGAACTTAACCAATTTGAGAGAAATAATATGTGGGAACTTTTTCCTATACCTAAAGATCATCCAATTATATGATGTAAATGGGTATATAGAAATAAACTTGATGAAAATGGTCTCATTACTAGAAATAAAGCTAGATTGGTAGCCAGAAATAAAGCTAGATTGGTAGACAAAGGGTATAACCAAGAGGAAGGCATTGACTATGATGACACATTTGCCCCCTATTAAGATACTACATGCATTTGCTTGTCACATTAATTTTAAACTTTTTCAAATGGATGTTAAGTGTGCATTCCTAAATGGATTTATTAACGAGGACATTTATATTGAACAACCTCCCAGTTTTGAAGATTATAAACTCCCAAATCATGTTTTTAAACTCACCAAGGCACTATATGGATTGAAACAAGCTCCAATAGCTTAGTACGATAGACTTAGTGCATATTTTCTTGGAAATGGATTTTCAAAAGGGAAAGTTGATACAACTCTTTTTATCAAGAAGAATAAGAATAACATTTTAATTATACAAATTTATGTTGATGATATTATATTTGGTGCAATTAATGAATTTTTGTGCAAGAAATTTGCTTCTTGTATGACTAGGGAATTTGAAATGAGCATGATGGATGAACTCAAATTCTTCCTTGTATTACAAATCAAGCAATGCAAGGATGGGATCTTGATCAACCAATCCAAGTACACAAAGGAACTCCTAAAGAAGTATGGAATAGATGGCTGCAAGACTTGCAAGACTCCCATGAGCACATCATTGAAACTTGACAAAGACCAAAGTGGTAAGGTAGTAGATGAGAAGAAATATCGAGGTATTATCGGATCCCTACTTTACTTAACCATTTCTAGACATGATATAATGTTGTGAACACTCGAATTTTGAGGCTCGAAAAGCCAATTTTCTCAAACCGCAGACAACCGGGCCGGACCGGACGTCCCTGGTAAAATTCACCGGAAATATATCAATATGGTACTTGAAATGTCCGGGACGACGTGAGGATCACGGATATGGTCCCGGAATAATTTTTGGAGGTCTCTAGCTCCCGAAAAATCAATTTGAGCAAAAACCGGAGCCGCCGGAAATTGCAGGTTTTCGTACGCGGCGGCTCCGCCGCCGGACCCAGCGGCCCGGCCGCCGGAAAATCATTTTTTGCCTGTAACACCCCCATATCCAATGCACACACACTACAACCACAACAATGTAGCATAAGTGCACCAAACATAGGGATGCTACGGTTTCCTTAACATTCAAAACATTTTAAAACTTGATACCATATCCATATCATTATATCTTATTAACAAAATAGATCATTTACTTATAAAACAAAACATATTAGTTATATATATATATATATATACATTTATATATTACACAGCGGAAGTTATAAAATATGTATATATATGAAAACATTTGAATACATAATTACTATTATACATATATTTACATTATCAACAAAACTTTACACAATATAAAAGATTTATACATGATTGGCAAGTCAGCTCTGATCTTTAAGCTTCCAAAATCAACTCTTCAATGTCTACTCTCACTCGGTCTCGAAGAGCTCTCGGGTTCGATTCTATCAGTTCTATCACCTGCGCGATTAAACACTATCGCGCTAAGCCAAGGGCTTAGTAAGATAAAACATGCAATAGACATGATTAAATGCTAAGCAATGCCAATTCTAATTTATCATACATGTAACAACATAAATGCAAAGCTAACAACATACTTTTACATTTCATAACCTAACATACATATATGTATATCAGAATTCAACATCTTTGCATATATTTTATTAGTTAATCATTTAATCATTCATGAACAACACTAAGCAAAGACAAGCATGGGCCCAAGACACACTAATATGCCATTCAATTTTCAGAGTTAATGCTTTGGTTTTGTTATCACATTTATCAATATCAATATCATATACCCAACTAGGCTTCAAGGATTAAGTTCAACCAAGCTTCAAGGGGAGCAAAGCATGTTAAGCATCAACCCAACTTGGCTTCAAGAACTAACCCAACCTAGCTTCAAGGGTTGTAACATCTCAATTAGGCTTCAAGGATTCAATCCAACCTAACTTCAAGAGATTGTTACACTCATTAGGCATGCCACCAACAACAAACTCTGAAAATGGAATAACACATTAGCCACACAATTCATTTAGATTTCATTCTCAATTCTCATTATCATTTAGGCAAACATGCCTCATTTATCTCCATTAAATCACCTTAGCCAATAACAATGGCTCCACATTTCATTTCACAATATAACACTTCATTATTCAAGTGTATATTTATCTCACATGACATCATTCATAAATATTAACATTTCATTCCACATTACTCATAAAACACATTACCATTCAAAGTGCATAACATAACATTGTTAATTCTCAACAATGCAATTAGGGCAAAACACAATTGACATGATTCATAGTTTTAGGACCATCCACATTCATTTGATTAGATCATTCTTGTGTTTGAAACATGTTTATAATGTTCATGTTTAAGTTTAGGAACAATGGAACTTTTGAAGAATTTAAACCATGCAAAGAGAACCAAGAAATCAAACAATGTTCAAGTCATTTGAAGGGCACGCCCAACTCACTTGATTGACACGCCCAACCAGTTTGAGTGACACGCCCGTGTCCTTAAAATGAAAAGAGGCAGTAGCTTATTCAAACAATTGACACGCCCAGCACCTTTGATGGACACGCCCGTGTCACTAAAACCAAAAGAGACAGTAGCCAATCCAAATAATTGACACGCCCACTCCCCTAAAATTGATTTTGGCCGTGTCACCAAATCACAAAACCTTAACTAAAACCAACCCTTTCTCAATTGCACTCAAACACAATATTCATTCTATAACATATTTCACATGAACATAATCAATGTTCTAAACACATATTCATCACAAGAACTACTTCACCACACATTAATATCACAATAAAACACATATTAACTCAAAACCCTAAAATCAACATCCTTCTCCATCCATCCAAATCAACAACCATCATTTCCAACAACAACCTTCAATTAAACTCATAACTTAAAATCAATTTAACACTTGAAAACACAACCAAACACATCTCAAATCCACCAAATCACAAAATCATCAAACCCTACTTTACTTCCAACACAACTTCCAAATAAGTAAAGAAAACAAGAAAATACTTACTTGAAAAGAAGAAATTCCACAAATCCTTTGTCAAAACCTTGGATTGCTTCATCAACTTGCTTCTTGCCTCAAGAACACTTCTCTTTTCCTTTTGCTAATGGAGAGCCGGCCACTTCATGAAGAAAGAAGACAATGATCAAGATACAAAGTCAAATTTTGCTTTTAATCTCCACCAAGTGTTCTTATCCAAGCAATTACTAAAACACCCTCAATCATATAACTAACCTTTGTCTCATATAAGTCCTTAAATGTAATTTCATTAACAACCAAAAATATCTTCTTCCACTTAACCATCACTTTGACTCTTCATTTGACCACTTTATATGTTATATATATCATCATATACACAACATATACATTTGTCTCTAAACCCTAATTCTTCCTCCAAAACACATATGCACAAGCATTCACTTTCCAATTTCTTTTCTTATCCCATCATATACATTCAATTCAATTTAACAATAACAACAACAACAACAACAACAATAATCAAAACTTCTAAGCCACATATGAGGATATTACATTGCCTATAAATAGCAGTTCAGATTTTTAGAAAAATGGGGTTGGACTTTTCCGGGTGGGCCTCATGCTGTCGAATTCTTTTCACGCTTAAAAACGATTAAGAACTTTTATTTGCATAAATCTAACCGTGTGCTGCAGGAAATAATCCGTAATCAAGAATCATAATCCCCGGTTCAAGAAAACGGGATCTGGAACTTCGAAGCGGGAAAATCCTAAGCAAGGTAATATTCTAATCCATCATTTGTCAATTTAAGCATATCATAAGCATTCTATCTTCTTCTCAATTTCTTCTCGGTCAAAGACCTAATCCTTTTAGGTCTAAGGCCTAATGGACTAATCAATCAGCCTCTTTGGCACAAAGACTTAAATTACATCTTTTTGGTACAAAGTACCTACATTTCACAATTAAAATCAATCTGTTGGCACGGAGCCTAAATTACACCATTTTGGTACGAAGTACCTAAAATTTCACAATTTAGCACTAAGTGCTGAAATTCACATTTTTTGGCATGGAGCCCAACCACACTTGGCCAAAGGCCCAAAATTTGCACTCTTTTGGTACAAAGTACCTAAAATTGGAGAATTTAGCACTAAGCGCTAAATCTCACATCTTTGGCATGAAGCCCGACAATACTTGGCCAAAGGCCTAAATTGCACTCTTTTGGTACAAAGTACCTAAAATTGCACCATTTAGCACTAAGTGCTAAATTTCACAACTCTGGCATGAAGCCCGACTCAATTAAAATCAACCTTTGGCATGGAGCCTAAATTCCACTCTTTTGGTACAAAGTACCTAAATCTCACATCTTTGGCATGAAGCCCGACAATGCACGAAGCATACACACACACATGCATGAAGCATAATTTTCATCGCCTTTAAATAGGCTTTTCCGAACTACATGGGCTTTGATCTCCTATTCAAACGGGAGTATGTAGGCATGTTTGGGATTCACCCCAAATAGCAAGTCCACCAAACTACCAACAATCTCTTTGTCTTTAAATTTGTTCCATTTTTGCAAGTTAATCAAATGCATGAGATAGTCCCCGAATCCTCCTTGGGTTCGCAGACTAGAAGCCTTTACATTGGATGCATTATTGGAGTCAAACAAGGGTTTTCTTAGTTTTTTTCCCTTCGAACAAAATAAACTGAGTGGCGACTCCCGACAACGAGTGAACTTTCGCCCGGATCCTTTTCGGGCGGAAAAACCGAGGTTCACAATCTGGCGACTCCACTGGGGACTATAAAAACCATTTATGGGATCCTAGTGGACTACTATTGATTATTTGATTAACTTGCCACGAGAGACCATAAAAATAATTTATGGGATCCTAGTAGGCTATTATTGCTTATTTGACTAATTTGCCCTTCTTTAGGGTATTTGTATTCATTTTGCAGGGTACCCTAGCATTATATATCCTTTCTTTAAGGATATTGGACTGAAGATTGAAGAAAGGAATCTTTTTCCTTTGATGGATCTATTTTTTTTGACTACTTGTGCATTTGTTTTCTCATTCAGAGAATCTTTTTCTCTTGCATATATGGGGGAATCTTTTTCCTCCATTGCATAAAAAATTATTTTCAAATGAATTTCTTCTCTTTCTGTTCAAAGTTCTGAGTCTGGATAGCAAGTAGCGCTGACCGGCAGGTCTCCTTGATTATGCCGGCGGACAGCCAAAGCGTCCTCCCTGTTGTCGCAAACCATTCCAATCCTTTTGGAGTGGCCTATGAGTAATCGTACTGTTGGACCCACGCGAAACTCCTTGTTTCACATGTGGTTAGGTATATCTTACTCAAGACTCAAGGGTCCCTATTATAAGCTGATTCTCTACTTTTCATGTGCCAATAGAACCTTCCCTTAGGTTGTATGTACCTAATGATAGTGCCACATTCCATTAAAATGAATTATGATGTGATGAGGTGCATTCATGCAACATAACAACACGGTTTTGGGGAAAATCTTTTGATATGTGCAAGTGGACCAAGAGTTTTCCTACCCTACACACTACCCTGATCCTTTACCCTTGACCTTTTCAGGTATCCACCATCCGTGTGCCGTCACCTACACAAACTACACCAACTCCAACTGGGCAATCACCCACAAGCTCTACCACTCCAACTTCACCAACCACTCCAATTCCTGAAATGGCTACAATTGAACAGATCAAGGCCTTGTTAGATGGACAGGCTAAGGAAATTGAAGCTAGGATGCAAGAAAAAATTGATGAAGCTTTAGCCGCCCAGAGGGTAGCCATCTTGGCTGAATTAGGAGGAGCACCAAAGATAGTCCCTACTCTTGGAAATTTAGGGAAGGAACCTATTGTGGGACAAACTAGTACCCCCATGACTGCTCAGAATACCCCTGTCATCAATTTAGAGGATCCACCCTCTAAGAATGTCACTGAAACTGATGAACTGAAAAGAAAACTTGAATTGCTGGAAAGGTCAATCACTGCCATGAAAACTCATAAAGAGGTGGTAGACATGGATTCTTTATCCTTGTTTCCCCAAGCTAGATTGCCTCCAAAATTCAAGATGCCTGGGATGGACAGATTTGATGGGACTACTTGCCCTAAAACTCACCTCAAGATGTATGTGGGGGCATTAAGCCCTTGGGGTTTAAATGATGACCTCTTTGCTCAATTATTCCAACAATCTTTGACTGGTGCTGCCCTCAAGTGGTTTGTAAGCCTAGACCATGTCAAGATTAAGACCTGGGAAGACATCTGCAATGCATTAACTCTCAATACCACTATAATATTGAGGTGGATGTCACCAGAAGGGAACTTGAGACTACCAAGCAGAACAACAATGAACCCTTCTCCTCGTTCCTTACGAGGTGGAGGGCAAAGGTCGCCCAAATGATCAATCGCCCTTCAGAACAAGAGCAGATTGATATCATAATCAGAAATTTAAGGCCTACATATCAAGCCCAACTGCAAACCCAATACCTACCTACTTTCAAATCGCTCATTGCGACTGCAACCAAGGTAGAAGATCTGATACAATTGGGTAAGATAGTAGATGAAGAAGCTATCTCGAAGTATAAAAAACAAGGCCAAGCTGCTAATGAAGTGGTCAATATTGCCCCTGCGAATCCTTTATGTGTGGGCAATCTTGGGCAAAGAAATCAGTCAAGAAGGCAATATACCGACATTGGAATGCCCCTTCATCTAGTGTTTAAAAAGGCCGTGGAAGGGAAATATTTGAAGCCTTTGGACCCAAGGCCTCCTCCAAACCCATTACCCTCCAATTACAGGGCCAATGAGTACTGTGAATACCACCAAGGAAATGGGCACAGAACAGATGCTTGCTGGATTTTGAAAAACCGCATCCAGGATTTGGTGGATAGTGGTGACATCATTCCTCGCAGGAGGCAACCAAACATTAACACTAACCCCTTGCCCAATCATTCCATCAATGCCATCACTGTGGAAGATTTCATGCAGCCTAGTCTCTTTGATGAGGTTGCTATGGTAACTAATTTTGAAGACAAAAAGGGGTTTCACCAAGCTGATCAAGACCACAGATGCACCACTGATGAACTGGTACACCGAGGAGGGACAGGCTGCTCTAGTCAAAACTAGTCCAGTGTCACACCTTGAACCCGAGTCTTGTACCGAGTCAAATCCTGAGTCAAACACCAAGCCAGAGTCTAGTTTTGAGTCCTCTATAGCTTCCGGTTTAGAGAACCCAAATGTCACATTTAATGTAATCTTGGAGAATGACTCCACCATTATCAATGAAACTCTTCAAATTCTTAGTTACCCTGTGTCTTTTGCTTTCCGAGTATTATCTAGCAAAAATGATATAAATGAAATAAAAGAAATAAATGAAAAGATAATAATTGGCAAAGAAAATGACCATACATACATTGCATGTGATTGTGTGAATAAGGAACAGGTTCGTGAGGGCATCAGAAAGTATGCCAACTGCTTCATGTGGAAGACAAGTGATGTCACGGGAATAGACCCAGCCATAGCAGTTCACAAGATTTCGCTATACCCCGATGCAAAGCCAGGTAAGCAAAAATTGAGCAGAATGAAGCCAGAATGGTCTTTGAAGATTAAAAAAGAGGTTGCCAAGCAACTGGACAATAAGTTCATAGAACCAATTGCCTACCCTTTCTGGTTAGCAAACATTGTACCGGTCCCGAAGAAAGACGGAAAGGTCAGGATGTGTGTTGACTACAGAGATCTGAATAAAGCTTGTCCCAAGGACGATTTCCCACTACCACCATCGATTTGCTGATAGACGAGATGGCAACGACAATCTTTCATGACATGATTTACAAAGAAGTAAAAGTGTATGTTGATATGATTGTCAAGTCAAAATCTCCAGAAGAGCACGTCTAAGCACTTGAGAAGTTCTTCCTTAGACTTCGCAAGTACAATTTGAAGCTTAAATCCTGCAAAGTGACTCTTTGGTGTAACATCAGGCCAATTTGGGATATTATTGGTCCACCATGAACACAGACTGTGTGGCATTTGTGCAAGGATGGCATCATTGTCAGATATTTGCTAAGCTACAGAAGCAACCTCCTGTTGCCCTGAATCCAATCACTTCTCCATGGCCCTTCGCTACTTGGGGAATTGATATAATTGGTAAAATACATCCACAAGCCTCGAATGGACATCAGTTTATCTCGGTAGCAGTGGATGACTTCACAAAGTGGGTTGAAGCAGCTCCCTATGCAGAATTAGACGCCAAAAAGGCAGCACAGTTTGTCCGAACCAACATCCTTTATTGGTACGGAACACCATTCGAGATTATCACAGATAATGGAACTCATTTCCAAGCTGAATTTGCCAAACTCTTGCAGGATAAGAAAATCCAGCATCATAAGTCCTCTCCTTATAGACCTCAAACAAATGGAGCTGTAGAAGCAGCGAACAAGTCTATAAAGGTGATCATACAGAAAATGATCAAGGAACATAGGCGTTGGCATGAGAAGTTGCCATTGGCCTTGTGGGGATACAGAACGTCAATTAGAACTCCTACTGGGGCAACCCCGTATTCCCTGGTGTATGGAATGGAAGCAGTACTCCCCATTGAACTGGAAGTTCAATCGGCGAGAATAATTCGAGAAAGTCAGATAAATGAAGCTGAATGGATCAGCAATTATCATCATCAGTTGTTGGGTTTGGATGAAAAAAGACTTCAAGCCCTACATCGGATTCAAGGATATCAGAGGCGAATGGCCAGACATTTCAACAAAAAGATCAAAGATCGAAAGTTGGAAGAAGGTTGTTTGGTTCTGAAAGAGATCAAAACACCCGTTACAGATCCTCGTGGGAAGTTCCGTCCTCATTGGGCTGGACCCTACATTTTAAAGAAAATACTTTCCGGCGGAGCCGTCATCTTGTCTGATTTGGATGGGTTAGAATTCACAAACCCATGCAATCTGGATCAACTAAAGAAATATTATGCATGATCATGCATTAAAATGAACTACATTAGACCTGATTCTCGCAAACTAATTCGATATATGTAGGCAGCTCTCCTTGAGCACGGTCTAAATTTTAATAAAAATCATTCATTTTTCTTTTGCCAACATAAAAAAAAAACAACAACAACAACAACAAACAACAAAAAAATCCCGCTAAGTCGAAAACCCACAAAGGGCGGCTTAGGCAATAGTGGGGCCCGCTAAGTCGAAAACCCGCAAAGGGCGGCTTAGGCAAGAATGGGTAAGAGCTCGCTAAGTTGAAAATCCGAAAGGACGGCTTAGGCAAAAATTAGAGCAAATAAATAAAGTAGATAATGCTTGGAAAGCAAATTAAAGGGTCCTTCATTCAAAAAAGAGTCATTCATCCCAAGAAGAGTCATTCATTCCCAAGGGAGTCATTTATTCAAAAAGAGTCATTCCTTTCATAAAGTACCAAAGACCAACAAAAAAGAGTCAGACCATAAGTCCAAAACGTCAAAAAAAAAGTCAACCCTAGAGTCTGCAGCGTCTGCCTTCTCCTCGTTAAGAGGAACCACCTCATTTCCCTCCAGCTCCTGCAGCAATGCAAGCCTCCTTGGCTTTTCAAGTGGCCAAACTTCAGCTATAAACCGAGTTCTGTACTCAGGAGTAGTCTGAATAAGGGAAGGCTCTGTAAAAGGCCTGATCATCTGATGGTTCCTAACCCAAGTTTGAAGAACAGCTTGAATAACTCCGGAAATAATTTGGGGGCAACTTCAGAAAAATTCAAGTTTCTTCCCCAGTGGAGTTAAACTTCCTAGAGGATTATTTCTAAGTTCTTTACTAGAAATAAGTACTGATAGCTTGAGCTTGAGGCCTTGTAAAGTTGAAAAGCCTCTGAAAAACCCCACATAGCCAATTTGAACCTCATGCCTTACAAAGGGGGGCATTTGAGTCACATCCAATGATCGAGCAGAATTCCTCAAAAGGAGGACACATCTCGTCCATCCGGGCACCAAACCTGAAGACGTAAGCTTGCGGAACCCAAAATTTGGTACAAGCGTGCAAGAAATCCCAATCCACCAATATCTCTCTAAGAGTAGCAACAACTTTCAATCCATATCTTTCCATATTGATCCTTTCAACCTTATGGAGAGACTCTTGGTCCAGTTGTGCATACAACGGTTTAAAAAAAAAAAACCTTTTTGAAAAATAGAAGGGGACATCATGCATACATATGTACTGTTTGTGCTTAACAAAAGTGCAGGTACAGAAAAATCAGAAATGTTGCAAGCAATCGGAAATGCCAAAAGGCGGATCTTGTACCCCTCGCTCAAAATTCGCTCTTCAGAAGACCACTGGGCTCCATAAATCATTTTTATGGACCCCAGTGGGGGGCAATTGTGAACACTCGAATTTTGAGGCTCGGAAAGCCGATTTTCTCAAACCGCAGACAACCGGGCCGGACCGGACGTCCCCGGTAAAGTTCACCGGAAATATATCAATATGGTACTTGAAATGTCCGGGACGACGCGAGGATCACGGATATGGTCCCGGAATAATTTTTGGAGGTCTCTAGCTCCCAAAAAATCAATTTGAGCAAAAACCGGACGAAACCGGCGGCCCAGCCGCCACCCACGGCGGCTCAGCCGCCGGAAATTGCAGGTTTTCGTACGCGGCGGCTCCGCCGCCAGAAAATCATTTTTTGCCTATAAATAGCAGTTCAGATTTTCAGAAAAATGGGGTTGGACTTTTCCGGGTGGGCCTCATGCTGTCGAATTCTTTTCACGCTTAAAAACGATTAAGAACTTTTATTTGCATAAATCTAACCGTGTGCTGCAGGAAACAATCCGTAATCAAGAATCATAATCCCCGGTTCAAGAAAACGGGATCTGGAACTTCGAAGCGGGAAAATCCTAAGCAAGGTAATATTCTAATCCATCATTTGTCAATTTAAGCATATCATAAGCATTCTATCTTCTTCTCAATTTCTTCTCGGTCAAAGACCTAATCCTTTTAGGTCTAAGGCCTAATGGACTAATCAATCAGCCTCTTTGGCACAAAGACTTAAATTACATCTTTTTGGTACAAAGTACCTACATTTCACAATTAAAATCAATCTGTTGGCACGGAGCCTAAATTACACCATTTTGGTACGAAGTACCTAAAATTTCACAATTTAGCACTAAGTGCTGAAATTCACATTTTTTGGCATGGAGCCCAACCACACTTGGCCAAAGGCCCAAAATTTGCACTCTTTTGGTACAAAGTACCTAAAATTGGAGAATTTAGCACTAAGCGCTAAATCTCACATCTTTGGCATGAAGCCCGACAATACTTGGCCAAAGGCCTAAATTGCACTCTTTTGGTACAAAGTACCTAAAATTGCACCATTTAGCACTAAGTGCTAAATTTCACAACTCTGGCATGAAGCCCGACTCAATTAAAATCAACCTTTGGCATGGAGCCTAAATTCCACTCTTTTGGTACAAAGTACCTAAATCTCACATCTTTGGCATGAAGCCCGACAATGCACGAAGCATACACACACACATGCATGAAGCATAATTTTCATCGCCTTTAAATAGGCTTTTCCGAACTACATGGGCTTTGATCTCCTATTCAAATGGGAGTATGTAGGCATGTTTGGGATTCACCCCAAATAGCAAGTCCACCAAACTACCAACAATCTCTTTGTCTTTAAATTTGTTCCATTTTTGCAAGTTAATCAAATGCATGACATAGTCCCCGAATCCTCCTTGGGTTCGCAGACTAGAAGCCTTTACATTGGATGCATTATTGGAGTCAAACAAGAGTTTTCTTAGTTTTTTCCCTTCGAACAAAATAAATTGAGTGGCGACTCCCGACAATGAGTGAACTTTCGCCCGGATCCTTTTCGGGCGGAAAAACCGAGGTTCACAAATGTATAGTGTATGTTTATGTGCAAGATTTCAATCATGCCCTAAAAATTCACATTTAAATGCCATTAAAAGAATTTTGAAATATTTGAATGGCACATTGCATTTAGGACTTTGGTATCCTAAAAACACATCATTTGATATTTTAGATTTTTTGGATATGAATTATGCCAGTAGTCTTTTGAATAGAAATAGCACAACCAGGGCATGTCATTTTCTTGGTGAATGCCTAGTTTCTTGGTTTAGCAAGAAGCAAGTGTCAGTTGCTTTGTCTACCATGGAAGCTGAATATGTTGTGGTATGTTTTGTTATAATCAAGTCCTTTGAATGAAACAATAATTGTTTGATTATGGAAAAATATTTTATCAAATTCCTATTAAGCGTGATAACACTAGTGCCATAAATCTATCCAAGACTCCAATTCAACATTCTAGATCAAAGCATATAGATATTAGGCACCATTTCTTATAAGACAATTTCCAAAACCAAAATGTTGTCTTTGAATTCATTGATACACAAACCAACTTGCTGACATATTCACAAAACCCTTGAATGAAGATATAATGAACTTCATAAAATAACATTTGGGAATGATGGATGGAAGCACCATATCTTTGGCTTGGAATGGCATGAAAACTTATTTCATTTCATGAAAAATATCTTATCAATATCTATTTTTGATCAAACATTTGTATCTTAAATGAAAAGCACTTGTTCTCTCAAAATCTTTACATTTGTGAAGGTTTCTTGATCGGACAAACTATAAGTTCAACCATGCTTTTTGAAAATTCTTGATTTTAAAATGTTTCATAAAAGTATGACCATACTTTCCAAGGTACGACCAAAATTTTTCAAAATTTTTTGGCCATTGTGCCTAGAAGCAAAATTTTGTTTAGACTTCATATAGTCTGACCACATTTTTCAAAAAATTCAAATTTCACGACCGGACTCCATAAAGTCTGACTGTACCTTAATTCTGTTTTTAAAAATTTCTAGCCATTGGAACTCAATCAAAACATGTAAATCTTGTCTCAAATAGCTATAAATGGCTATTTTTTATCTTAACCATTATCAATACCCTCTAATATGAGTAGGTACATCTTTTTATCAAATTCTAAACACCCAAACACTCAAAGTACTCAGAATCACTCAAAGCATACTCTACTCTTCATCTATTTTTCTTAATCAAACTTGATGGCTCCTAAAGAACATCAGAAGAAGGCTTCAAAGGCTGAGAAAGGGAAAGGAATTGCTGCTCCTTCTCAACAGAAAGAACCTCCTAGAATAAGCCATAAGATAAGGTTTAGAGACAATGAAGAAATGCTAAGGTATGAAATTATCAAAGACAAAACCATAGAAGCAAACCATCTCTTCTCTACCCTCAATCTAGAGACCCTAGGAATTGAAAATGACATTAAGGGTTGTCTTAGAACTTTGGGTTGGGAAAATTTTGTTTTCTTACAGCATGATGATCTTGGTTGGGAAAGCTTGACAAAAGAATTTCTCACCACCTTGGTAGTAAGTAAGAAGAGCATTAATCCACTTGGCTATTATGGGATTTTTTTTAGACTTTTCAATCAAGAATATGGCCTCACATTAGAAGATTTTTCTTCCATTTGGGGTTCCCAATTATAAGGGATTTCTCATATCACCAACAACATCCTCACTTCGTAGAGACAAAAAGAATTATGGACCAAAATCTCTATAGAAACTACTCTCCACAACAATCTAATGCCAAACACCTTAGGACCCTCACTGATTGGATGTTGCATAGGATTATCACTTACACTAGTAGTGCTAATGGTGAGAGCAATGAGAAAGTAACCTAAAAGGATTTACTCTTTCTTTATTGTTTGATTAGAGGTCAACTAGTCCAAACAAAAAAATTCCTTACTGACACTTTCTTACACCTTAGGAAAATAAAATATGGGCTTATTCTTCTATCTTTATGAGTTGCACAAATCGCCAAATATATTAAAGAAACTCTCTCCAATCCCTTAGATCCCACCAAAAAATCCATAAACATAGCATAACTAAAACATGCCAAATTTATTAGGGATGATAATGGCAACTATGTTTATCTCTTAAGAGCACTAGGTGCTAGGGCTCAACAAAGAAAGAGACCAAGGATTGTAGAGGAAAATGAAGAGACTTTTCAAATGGAATTCCCAAGACCTACCACTCCAAGACATCAATCCTCTATCCTCTAACTCCTTCAAGGTATTCATGGATAAATGAGCTCACAGAGCTCAAGGATAGATAAAATTACCAATGATATCTCTCATCTCCGTCTTGACATTCATACCATTCAAGAAGCCTTAGGCTTGCTAGAGTGCTTTAAGGATGAACCAATATTGTCACCCTTTATTTGTGGCTCTTACCTTCAAAAAGAAGGAGAAGCTGCTACCTCTCAATCAATAGATGAAAAGCAAGGGGAACATGAAGAAGAAGAAGGGGATGAAGAAGAAGAGGGAGGTGAAGAAGAAGGAGAGGATGAAAAAAGTGATAATAATGTTTAGAACTTAGTTTCTTAATTGTTTGTTTTTCTTTTCATGTTGTTTTTGTTATGTTCTTTGCCTCTAAATTTAATTAATGAAATTGATTTTTCCATTTAAAGAATTTGCATTTAGGTAATCTTTTTGCCTTTATCTAAGGGGGAGAAACTATCTAATTGAATTTGAACAAACTTAAATTTTGAATTTAAATTAATCAAAGAGAATGAAGCACACATTAAGGGGAGTAAATTAAGTAAAGTCACATAAATTAACATCTTCAAATTTTTAAACACCTTAAATTCAATTTAATTGCCAAAGTAAAAAAGGGGGAGATTGTTAGTACAATTACTCTATTTTTTATCTTAGGCAATCAAACTGAATTAAACTAATATTTGTATTAAGTTACATTTTGCAGAAAGTTAATTTTTGAAGAAAACATGAAAAATGTGATCGGACCATGAAGAAGCCCAACCGGATCATCAATGACCATATTGATAAAATTTACACATAAAATTTCACGGTGGAGAGTACTCCTAAAATTTTACTATACCATATAAAGTATGATCGGACCATTCATAATTCCGATCAGACCATTGAATGTAAATTTAGGAAAAATACATAGAAGGTTTCACGGTCATAAGTACTCCCATTTTCTCAAAGTATCACAAGAAGTCCAACCGGACCTAATGATATTTCAATCAGATCACGAAGGCACATTTCTTCAAAATCATCCAGTGAAGTTCCCGACCTGAAGTACGCTCAAACCTGATGCAAGTCCAACTGGGATATTTAAATATTACCTAAGTTAGAAGTTGTTGCACCTCCACTCAATTAGTGGAAACCACATGGACCAACCATTGGAAGAACATTTAGCAAAATTTCAAATATGTTGACCAGACCCATATATTTCTCAACCGGTATCATTGAATTTTGACTAGACCACAGTAAGTTCGACCATAAAATTACTCTCGCTAAGAAATTAGTGGAAGGAAAAAATCAAACATGTTGGACCACACCTCAAATAACTATTTCATGGCTTGTAGATTATAAAAACCATTTACTTCATTTTTACAAGATATTGAATTTGTAATAGCCTACCTTGATATCTTTGCTTACTTTGCATCAAAATTACCATTGGTATTGATTGAGTGTTGGGTGTGAGCATTTAACACCATCTTAAGTTTGAGAGTGAGCTTGGAAACACTTAGGTTTTGAGAGTAAGTCTAGGAAAACTATTATAAGGGTTGTGAGAATTATACTCAAACCATTATATAGTTTGGTGTGAGCTAGAGAAAATACTAAGTTAGAGTTAAGCTTGTAAAAAAACTCAAGGCTAGTGGAACCTTAACAAGTTAATAAGGAAGTGGATGTAGGATCAACACAAATCTAAACCATTATAAATCTTTGTTCATTGTTACATCTTCTACTTAATCTTCTTCTACATCTTTTACATTTCTTGTTTGTTTAATTTTTAAATTTGTGATCAATTCTCAAACAACCAATTCACCCCTCCTCTTGGTTGCCATCTTGGGACAACATGAGTTAATAAATAATTATGATTATTTGATTGATTATCACCCCAGCAACACGAATGCAGTTGCAGATGCCTTGAGTCGGAAGTCAATAGCAGGGTTGACTGCCTATTCTCTCTTGTTGATTATTGAGCTGAGGGCTTTGCATGCTAGATTTGAGGTATGTGATGATGGTGCCCTTATGGCTTAGTTGTAGAGGAGCCCATTATTGTTTAATTAAATTAAAGAAGAGCAAAAGAGATAATTAAATCTCTAGAAGATTGTGGAGGATTTTCATAAGGGGGAGAGTACATATTTTCATATTAGAGATGATGGTAGCGTGTAGTATGGAGATCGATTGTTTTTCTAATGATGCTAAATTGAAAGGGAGTATTCTAGAGGAAGCACATCAATTACCTTATGCTATACACCCTAGAAGTACTAAGATGTATCAAAACTTGAAGCAGTATTATTGGTGGTCAAGTATGAAGAGAGACATAGTAGAATTCATGTCCAAGTGTCTCACTTATCAGAGAGTGAAAGCTAAGCACTAGGTTCCCTTGGATTTGAAAAAGAAGAATGTAGAGTTCAATATGGGTGATAAGACATTCCTGAAGGTGTCTACATGGAAGAGGATATTGGGATTTGGTCGAAAAGTTAAGTTGATTCCTCAATTCAATGGACCATATGAGGTAATGGAGACAGGGACAAGTTTCTTATAGATTGGCTTTATCATTTGAGTTGGATAAGATATATAATATCTTCCATGTTCCTATGCTTTGGATGTATAAATAGGATCCATCACATATATTATCAGTTGAATCCATAGAGGTTAATCCCGATTTGACTTATAAAGAGGAACCAGTGGTGATCTTAGCATGAGAGGTGAAAGAATTGAGGAACAAGAGGGTGCTATTGGTTAAATTCCTATGGAGGAATTATTCTACTGAAGAGGCAACATGAAAAAGTGAGTAGATCATGTAGATCCAATATCCACAACTCCTCTAGAGCTAAACATCAGGTAATTTCGATGATGAAACTATTTAAGGAGGAGAAAGTTGTAATGCTTGTAGTTTAAATATAATTAAATGAATAATTTGAAGGGGTTAAGTGAGGTGTTGGAAGAAGAAAATAGCTAATGTATATGTAGGATATAAATAAAATATAAATGTCACTAGAAAATGAAAAGGTAAAAAAAGTAAAAAAGTAAAAAAGTCGAAGTAAAAGTAAAATGGTTTAAAATTTTCAAAATTATATTAACTTTTAGTGGAAGTGGAAATTTTGGGATTTTTAATCATTAATTAATTAATTAATTATATGGGGTTAAAAATGAAAGCAATCAATTAAAAACACCATTTTTCTTCTTCTTCTTCTTCTTCTTCTTCTTCCTCCTCCTCCTCCTCCTCCTCCTCCTCCTCCTTAGTCTTGGCCAAAATCTCCATAGGAGCTTGAAGGGAGATTTGCTTCTTCCATACACTCAAAATCTCATCAAAATTTTAAAAATTAAGGGTGGAATTAGAGATTTCTTATCATAAGGTAAAGATTCTCTTCTTTTTAAGGAATTCTCTTTTAGTTTATAATTATGTGAAAAAATGGGTTTTTGATAGAGCTATAAATAATTGCTAATATGCATAGTAATGATGTTATTTTGGTACGTAAATAAAGATTTTAAAGTTGGATGATTGATTTGAATGAGTTAGGTGGTAGTTTGGAAGAGGAAGAGAGTAAATTAGGGTTTTGATAGGGTTTTCGATTAGAAAGAGCATAATTGAAGTTTGATTAGTTAAAATGAGTATAATTATATTTCTAATAGTTTATTTAAACTCATCACTTGGTTAGGAATTGAGTAGAGTCAAGTTGCTAAATTAAAGAGATAGAACAATTTGGAAAAGTGAAGGAGAGGGAGTGAATTATGCTTAAAAGTTGCCATAATTGGAGGTTACTAGATACTTTAATAATAATTGTTTCAATTGCATTGTTTTTGGTATAAAACATTGTGAGTTGATGAATTTGTTATGCTACTTGAACTTTGAGTTTTACATGTGAAATGCACTGTTGTGAGTGAAAATATATGAATTACATAACATGTGAGTTGTTAAGCCATTGTAGAATAGCTAATGCCATTATTATGTGCAATTTGAGAAAATGTGCATTATGAATATTTAAAGAGTAACATTCAGCCACATTATGAAAGTGGTAAAGAATGTGTTATCTATGACAAAAATATGTGGAAAAAGAGAAAAAGTGATGAAAAAGTGTTGAAAAATAAAGAATGATGAAATTGGGTATGCTTAAGTGATAATATGAAACAATGTGTATTTACCTTATATAATATGATGTTCTAGAGAATTGTGTTTGGTGGTATTTATATAGGATGCCTATTATATGATTTGCCTTTGTGGCTAGACACGATGGTGTCACTATTGATGTTATGATTTTCCTTCGAGGCTAAACACGATGGTGTCATATTAATGATATTATTTTCCTTTAGGGCTAGACATGAAGGTATCATGATAGACTAGAATAATATCTCTATAACTTGAATATTGTGTAAGGTTACTTGGACCATATATATGTGATTATGGTATTTTGATGAAATTTTTGAAAATGTATGTACATAAAGGCATTAATCATGTTATGTTTTAAAGAAATTCATAGTGCATTATTGAATTTCATCGCGCAGGTGACATGGTAGATACAGAGAGCACTGCTAGACTTGACCAGGTCTAGATTTTGGATTTGTACTAGAAGTTTGATATTAGCCGCAAGAATAGAGTTTGCTAGCATATCATATAAACTTTTGTTTTTAGAACTTATTATGTTCATATAGTACATTAATATATGTTAATGTTTTAAACTTAATGTTTGTTCAAGTATTGTAAATATTGAACTACTTTTTGCATATATAAATGATTAGTGATTTTAAGAATTTGGGTTGTGTGAATGATATTGGAGATTTGGATAAATTAATAAATATATTTTGGGAGTGTACATTTTTGTGCAGGTTGAGTTTCTTTGATTTTAGAAAATATCTTATCTGCAGAGAAAACTCTAACGAATTTTTTCTAGAAATTTCCTTTTAAATTTGTACTTTTAACTACTAATTACTAATATATATTTATATTTCTACTAAATTATATTTTTAAAGAACAAACAATTTTTTTTAAAAATTAAAGAAAATATTTTAATATTAAGGATGATAACATTCTTGTATTCTCTATATGCATTTTATATATAGGGTGTATATGTTATGTGTATATAGGGTATAAGGGTGTTACAGTCCCTTCCCTTTTCCTCCTAATGTTGGTTCACTTATAGGTGAAGATTAGGGTTAAATCCTCATAATCTGATTGGAAAGTCTAGTTTCATTAGGAAAGCCTTGTGTTTATCTAAATAAATCCTAAATTTAAGTTGGATTAGGACAGGTCATAGCAAATTAGCCATGGAGTCATGGCCAATTCTCCATGACCCATGGCGAATCCCTCATGGGCAGTGGCCAATTTGTCATGATTTTTAGGGCTAATATAGTTATTCGGTATTTTAATTGGGACCAGATTTTATTTGGGCTTTTTAATTGAGATTGGATTAATCCATAACTAAAATTAAAGGTCCACAGTTTTGCCCTCAGCTTGAACAATCTTGAAATATTCAGAGAGTGAAATGCAATATGCTTCAATAGATTTAAACTAATATTGGATACTTCAATAAATCTAGGCTACTTTGGATGCTTCAAATAAACCCGAGTTGGTCTAGATACTTCAAATAAATCTAGAATCTTTTAATGGTTGTTTAATAAATCCAAGCTGGTTCGGGTGCTTCAATTAAGCCCGAGTCCTTTAATTGATACTTTAATAAATCTAAACTGGTCTGGGTGCTTCAAATAAACCTAGGATCTTTAGATGCGTCAATAAATCCGAAATCATCCGAGTACTTCAAAAAAACATGAGATCTTTGAATGCCTATTTCAATAAATCTGAACTGATCTGGGTGCTTTAAATAAACCCTGTAACACCCTTATACCCTATAAACGTACAATACATCTATCTCGTATGTATAAAATATGTACACAATACAAGAATATTACTATTTTTATCCTTAAAAAATCCCTCATAATAAAATAGCTTATTCTTTAAAGGATGATTTAATAGATAAATAAATATATAATTCTTTATTAAAAATATATTCTTAACAAGAAAATCTCTAGGAAAAATTCATCGGAGTTTTATTTGTAAATTGAATGTTCCCAAAATCAGTAAAAAACAACCTGTATAAAAATGCATTCCTAGTATAAAATAAATCCCATAACTCCAAAATCATCCAATACCTCAAAATTGCATTCATATATATATTATGCAACTCAACTATGTACAACACTTTTGACATAAACATAATTCATATAACATGATATGATGAACTAAAAAAAATATTTACAAGCTATGCAGTAGCTCTGGTCTGGTGGAAAACTAATAATCTTCTAACATAAATCTCAAAATCTAGACATGGTTTGATCTAGCATAACTCTCTGCCTCTATTTTGTTACCTGCGTGATAAAATTTAATCACGCTAAGCTACTAGTTTAGTAATACATACCTTGATAATAACACCAATCTCAAAAATAATGTAGTATGATTCTTTTTTAAACATAACATGTATCATGCATTAAAACACATATTACTCAGGTGAAACATTCATTCAACACAACCACATGCATTAGGCCTAATAACCCTATACAATATTCAAGTTCCATAGATATTATTTTGATCTATTGCAACACCTCTGTGTCTAGCCCTAAAGGCAAATAATATTTATGGGTGACACCTAGTGTCTAGCCTCAAAGGTAAGTAAAATCAAAGGTGACACCCAGTGTCTAGCCCCGAAGGCAAGTAATAACAAAAGTGGCACCTAATGTCTAGCCCAAAGACAAATAATATGACATGCCAATCCAATAACACCAAATACAATTCTCTGGAATAAGATATTATATAAGGCAAACACACATATTCCACATCCATTCTCTTTATCATATCCATTTCCATCATTTCTTTATTTTCAACATAATTTCATAATTTTATCCTCAAATTTAAAATAGTTCCATCATTGATATAATATTTCCACATTTTTCGTAATTACAAATAATTTTTCACTTAGAATCAAATGACATGGATGTGCATGCCTGAAGGCCACGCCCGTGTATCCAAATTGTTACAACCCTTAGGAAAATCTTCCTTAGGCAGCCCTATTTTCAAAGCCACGCCTGTGCTCCTAATATTTACATGCATATTACAAGTAAAAATCAATGTCAAAGTCTGTACTAACCTTAATTATGTCAAAATGAAAGGACTAATCCCTTTTCAACTTTAACTCCACCAAACCCTTCACTTTTTTAATTTCACTCATTCACTTTACTTGCTCCTAAACCAAATTATAAGTTAAAATATAGCATTAGAATTTCTTTTTAACACATTTTAATCATTCAAACACCACTTATACTCTTACTGCCCTAAAATTACTTTTAAACCCTAATTTACCTTTTACTACTTCCAACTACCACCGATCCTTTAAGCCATCCAACCTTAAAATCATTATCTCCACATCAAAATAACTTCATCCCATACCATTTAAATAATTATCAAATACTTCATCAAAAATTGAAACTTAGCATAATCATATAATTAAAGAAAACATAGAAAATGCTAAAGAGTTCTTACCAGTTACTTATGCTTCCTTAAAAATCACCTTAAATCCTTTGATTTCCTTGGAAAATTTTGAGTAATTGAAGGAAGAAATCTTCCCTTATGCTTCAATGGAGAAATCGGCCAAGACTAGAGGAAGAAGAAGATATGGTGAAAAAGTGATATTTGACTTTCCTTTCTGCTTAACCAACAATATATATGCATAATTAATTAATTAATTAACTAATTATTAACTTAGATATTTTTAATCTTCCAAAAAAAATAATTTTAATTTAAAATTATTTTATATATTTTTTTAACTTTTTAACTTTTCACCTTCTTACCTTTTACCAACTTTTGTCTTTTAATGTATTTTTATACTTTAGGTATATTTCATTTATATCCTTTATATCCATTAGTTATTCTCTTCTTCTAATACCTCACTTAACCCTACCAAGTTATTTAACTCTGGAAGGGTTGAGGATATTGGCTCTGCGTAGTCTGCTCACTCTCCCATGTCACTTCTTTCGTAGAGTAATAGCCTCATAGGACTTTAACTAGTAGCACCCTCTTGTTTCTCAATTCTTTCACCTCTGATACTAAGATAATCACTGGTTCCTCTTTATTGGTCAGATCCAAATTCACTGTGGATTCAACTGATAGTATATGTGATGGATCCAATCTATACCTCCGAAGCATAAAGACATGGAAGATATTATGTATCTTATCCAACTCGAGCGGCAAAGCCAGTCTGTAAGCCACTGATCCCACTCTCTCAAGTACCTCATAGGTTCCTATGATTTGAGAACATAGCTTAAACTTCCAACTAAATCTCAATATCCTCTTCCAAGGAGACACCTTCAGGAATGCCTTATCACCCATACTAATCTCTATATTCTTTCTTTTTAAATATGGATAAGTTTTCTATCTGTCTGAAGCTACTTTCAATCAATCCCAAATTACTTTAACCTTTTCTTCTATTTCTTTAATCAAATCAAAACTGACCAATTTTTCTTCTCCAACTTCATCCCAACATAAATGTGTCCTACATTTCCTGCTATATAAAGCCTCATAGGGATAATCTTAATACTAGACTGATAACTGTTATTGTAAATGAATTCAATCAAAGGTAAATGCTATCCCAACTTCCTATAAAGTTAATAACACAACTCCTCAACATATCCTCTAGGACCTATATCACTCTCTTTGACTGCCCATCTATCTATATATGGAAAGCAGTACTAACATACAACCGAGTACTCAATGCATCCTATAAACTCTTCCAAAATCTAAATGTAAATCTTAGATCTCGGCCTGATACTAGTGAAACTGGGATATATGTAATACCATAATCTTACTGATATACAACTCAGCCACTCGATTAAGAGAATAATCCATCATAATCAAAAGGAAGTGAGCTGACTTTGTCATCTTATACATTATTACCCAGATTACATCATGTTTCCTTTAGGTCAAAGCTAGTCCAACTGCAAAATCAATAGTCCCTCACTCTCATTTCCACTCAGGCACTAATATTGGCTATAGCAACCCTAAAGGAACCTAGTGCTCAGGTTTTACTCTCTGACAAATGAGACATCTTGACATAAATTCTGCTATATCCCTCTTCATACTTGACCTCCAATAATGTTGCTTCAAATTTTGATACATCTTGGTACTTCAAAAGTGCATTGTGCTTCCTCCAAAATTGTCTTTTTCAATTCAACATCATCAGGAACACACAACTTATCTTTGTACCACAGGCTGCCATAATCTCTAACATAAAAATCTCTACTCTCCCCCTTATGACAATCCACCACAATCTTCTGGAGTTTTAGATTTGCTTTCTATGCTTCTTTAGTCTGATCAAGCAATAATTATAATATCCGTAGTTTTAGATAAATTAAATAAGTATGTGGTGAATAGTTATAGTATTGGGAGAGATATATGTACAATATATACCTAATATAAATATAGTATATACCTAATATATACTTATTAAATATGTTGAATTCGTATTATATACTTAATATATATACATGATATATCCATAATATATACATGAAATACATATTACATACACATTACATATATATGTAAGTAAAAATATACATAACATATACTTAAAGTATAAATGGCATATATATCTAATATATAAAAGATATATACATGTATATTGATGGATGAAAGATGTAAATTAATTAATTTAAAAGAAAAAAGAAAGTCAAAGTAAGAAGAAAAATGTGTGGAGGAAATTAAAAGAAAAATAAATATATAAATAAATATATTAATATGTATGGTTAGAAAATGAAGAAAGAAACTAAAAATAGCCATCTTTTTCCTCCCTTGGACTTCATGGCCAAAATGTGGGTGTAGAAAGGGAGAGTGTCTAGCTTCATATTATCCTTCAAATTACTTATGAAATTCAGAGGTTTCAAGTGAATTTTGAAGAGAAAGCAAGAATTCAAGTAAGTTCTCTTTATTTAAAGCTTTAATTTCTTGGATTTGTGATTATGTTGGAAGTAGATAGAGAAAGAAAGTGGTGTTAAATTACTAAAATAACTAGTAATGAAATTAAAATTATGAGCATGTGATGAATTGATGGTTACTTGGTTCAAATAAACAAAGTTAATAAATTTATGGTTATAGGATGATTATGTAAAACTTACGGTTTTGATATGGATGATTATAATTATAGTAATGGAAAATTTTAATTTTTTTTAATATATATATATATACACACACACACACATATATATATACATATATGGTGATTTTATGGTTAAAAATTGAATATTGGTGATTTTGAATAAAGTTAGGATTATGGACATGTTATGTGAAAATTAGGGTATTTTAAATAGGTTTTAATAATTGAGGAAATGAGTCATTTTTTTTATTACTTTGGTATGTGAGTAATGTTCTTATAATTAAATGTTGGAAATGAGTTATGTTAGTTGAAGTTTGGATAAAGTAGTAAGTTAGCTATTAATTTTAATGAGATTTTGATGAAAATTATTTAGATAATGATAGTTTAATATACATTGAGTATATAAGTGAATTTAAATGAGTAATGTTAATTGTTATTGAGTTATGTATGTGTAGGCCATATTGATAAAATTGGAGGAGTGTAGAGTTCCATTAAAGATAAGGCTTGCAAAGTGAAACAATGTTAGTACATATTCAATAACTTGTGTATACATGAAATAAGAGTAGGCATTATATATGTATAATATTACTTTAAGATATGGTTATGCACATAATCTATGCGATGTGGCATAGTTATGTGATGGGTGTCACATTCACAATAGTTCAATGTGGATTGATGTATATATATGATATATGTAAGGTATGTTTATGTTATATGGTATGATGTCCACTATGGACATATTTATGACTTGTGAGGAAATGTGGTAAATAAGTCACATTGTGAATGTGACTTATGGATATGTAATTTGATGAGTTACAAATATGGAAAATTGGGGAAAAAGAATGAAAATAATGAAAATTGATAAGATATGAATAATGTAATGTGGAAGTGATCATGATAATGTTGATCACTTGGTAAGTGGAAAATAAGATGAAAAGTCTGACAAGATAATGTGTGTATGTGTTTGTTAAACCTATACAATTACCTGTCAAGTGTTAATGAAATTGATTGATTATAAATATATTAATCAACCTGAGCAAAGGTAGGTCATGTGAATGAAATTAGAAATGGACCCGAGTAGAGTTGGGTTGTGAATTTAATGTGATACTTGGTTTAAGATAATTGTATAGGGGTTATTGGGCCCAATGTATGAGTGACTGTATTTGATTGTAAACTTGGATATGTAAATGTATTTACCTAATGAATGAATGGTCAAGAAAATGTGGCTATATTAATATTGCAAAAATTCAATATGAAGTTAAAATATTTCAATGTATAAATGTATGTGTTATTATATGTACCACTAAGTTGTATTGCTTAGCGCGGTTGTATGAATCGTGCAGGTGAAGGAGTTGCTGGTCAGATCCAGACTGTGTATGATATTAGGCGACTTAGGGTGTTGTATGACCAACTGTGCCATTTGCATAGATGTATAATTTCTATTATAGTGCACACATTATGGGAAGTTTGTATAAGTATGTTTTGAAAGGATTTGTAAATAATAACCATGTTTATTAAGTATGTACATTTATAAAATAATGAGTTTTGGGTGAATTGCTTGAGATAATTGGAGAATTGTTGGTATGTGGAAAAAAGTGAATTATTAGAAGTGTATTTTATGCAGGTTGTCAATACTTGATTTTAGGAAACACTAGAATTTTAGATGAAACTTTGGAAAATTTTTTAATAGATTTTCTATTAAAATTTGTATTTTATTAATCAATTATTATTTTGTATATTTATTACATATCAAACTCACGATATAGAGGATAATTTATTGATATTAAAAAAGAGAGATTTTCTGCTATCAATTATTGTAACATTCTTATATTCTACATATACAAGGTGTATATATATTATATATATATGGGGTATAAGGGTGTTAGATTTATTTTGGTATCAGAGCCTAGGTTTGAGATTCTCAACCTAGGTGGATTTTGGAAAAGGAGGAAAGGGAAAATTTTAAAATGTAATTTGAGTTTTAATACATGTATAAGCATTGGTGCTTGAGTTTTTGAGGTTAAATAAGTATGCATGTGATATTAGGACAGATGAGATAGACAAGTGTCGAAGGTTTGAAGAGGGGTAGAGGACATCCATTACGTGCCAGGTGGCAGTGGTATAGTATGAGGATTTCTCTATGTTGGTGGCTGCTGCACATCATTTGGAGAAGGCCTAAGGCCTTGCAACTACAACTAGGGTAGAGGAGAGTATAGCTAGGAGACCTTAGATTGATGTAGAGATGTCATCTTACACATGAGAGAGAGAGGATTCTTTGTAGAGTATAGGAAAGAGTCAGGAGCAGATTGGTAGACTGACGCAGGGGCTTAAGTTTGCAGCATCATTAGTTAATACATGTACCTCTTCATTTCAGGGATCAATTCCACCTACTTATGCACAGTACGGTAGGGTACACAAGAATATTTGTTAGGGAGTTAATTCAAGAGGTTGTTATAGATGTGGGTCCTAGGATCATTATATTAGGGATTATCTAAAGCCACCAAAGGATATATGGATGGAGGCTGTTGGATTTAGGTCCAATTTCAGAGGGGTAGGAGTAGTAGGACAGGGTACAAACAGGGATAAGGAGAGGAGTCTAGGACTATGGATAGGCTGGAGGAAGAATCACAGAGATTATGGGGATGTAAAGGAGACAAGATGTTCCAGAAGGGGATGAAGGTAAGTCTTTATTGCTTAATATTATTTATACATTGATTGGTTTAGTAGTTTTGTTAATGTGAAAAAATTAAGAATCTTTATTGTTAATATAGAGATTATGTAGATAATTAAGAAAATTCTTTTAGGGGGAGAGTTGAGATTGTTGTTTGTGTTAATGGAATTTGTTTATAGTGGTAGATAATTTTGAGGATGAAATTATTCAAGGGGGAGATAATTATAATATCTGTAGGTTTAGACAAATTAAATAAGTATGTGGTGAATAGTTAAAGTATTGGGAGAGGTCTATGTGTAGTATATACCTAATATATACATAGTTTATACGTAACATATACTTATTATATATGTTGAATTTATATTATATACTTAATATATATACATGATATATCCATGATGAATACATGAAATGCATAAATATATGCCTAAGATATAAAAGACATATGCATGCATATTTATGGAAGGAAGATGGAAGTTAATTAAATAAAAAAAAGAAAAGAAAAAAGAAAAAGAATGTCAAAGTAAGAAGAAAAGTGTGAGGAGAAAATTAAAAGAAAAATAAATAAATAATTATATTAATATATATGGTTAGAAAATGAAGAAAGAAACTAAAAATAGCCATCTTTTTCCTCCCTTGGACTCCATGGCCGAATTTGGGTATAGAGAGGGATAGTGTCTAGCTTCATATTATCCTATAAATTACTTAAGAAATTCAAAGGTTTCAAGTGAATTTTGAAGAGCAAGCAAGAATTCAAGTAAGTCCTTTTTCTTTAAAGCTTTAATTTGTTGGTTTTATGATTATGTTAGAAGTGGCTAGAGAGAGAAAGTGGCGTTCAATTGCTAAAATAGCTAGTAATGAACTTAAAATGATGAGTATATGATGAATTGATGGTTGGTTGGTTGAAATGAACAAAGTTGATGAATTTAGGATTATGGGATGATTATGTAAAACTTAGGGTTTTGATATGGATGATTATAATTATGATAATGGATGAATTTAGTTTTGTTTTAATATATATATATATATATGGTGAATTTATGGTTGGAAATTGTGTATGAGTGAATTTGGATAAAGTTAGGGTTATGGACATATTATGTGAAAATTAGGGTATTTGAAATATGTTTTGATAATTGTGGAAATGAGTTGTTTTGTTATTATTTTGGTATGTAAGTAATGTTTTTATGGTTAAATGTTGGAAATGAGTTGTGTTAGTTGAAATTTGGATAAAGTAGCAAGTTGAAAATTTAGGGTTGTAATGGGATTTTGATGAAAATTGCTAGATAATGATAGCATAATATACATTAAGCATGAAAGTGAATTTAAATGAATGTTAATTGTTGTTGAGTTTTGCATGTGTAGGCCATAATGATAAAAGTGAAGGAGTGTAGTGTTCCATCAAAGATAAGGCTTGCAAAGTGATAGAAGGTTAGTACATAGTTAAAAACTTATGTTTGCATTAAATAAGAGTGGGCATTATGTATGCATAATATTACTTTAAGATATGGTTATGCATATAATAATCTATACAATGTGGCATAATTATGTGATGGGTGTCACATTGGCAATATTTCAATGTAGATTGATGTATATATATATGATATATGTAAGGTATATTTATGTTATATGGTATAATGTCCAATATGGATATATGTAAGGTATATTTATTCAAAAACTTGTGAGGACGTAGAAAACAAGTCACATTGTGAATGTGACTTATGGATATGTAATTTGATGAGCTACAAATATGGAAAATTGGGGAAAAAGAATGAAATAATGAAAATTGATAAGATATGAATAATGTAATTTGGAAGTGATCATGATAAGGTTGATCACTTGGAAAGTGGAAACTAAGATGAAAAGTGTGACAAGATAATTTGTGTATGTGTTTGTTAAACCTATACAATTTCCTATCAAGTGCTAATGAAATTGATAGATTATATATGTATTGATAGACCTAAGCAGAGTTAGTCTTGACCTGAGCAAAGCTAGGTCATGTGAATAAAATTGGAAATGGACCCAAGTAGAGATAGGTCATGAATTTGGTGTGATACCTGGACAAAATAATTGTATAGGGGTTATTGAACCCAATGTATAAGTGACTATATGTGATTATAGACTTGGATATATAAATGTATATATCTAATGAATGAATGGTCTACAAAATGTGGCTATATTAATATTGCAAAAATAAGTTTAAATATTTCAATGTATAGATGTATGTGTTGTTACATGTATCGCTAAGTTGTATTGCTTAGCACGGTTGTATGAATCACATAGTTAAGGGAGTTGCAAGATAAAGAGATTCAGACTGTGGATGATATTGGGTGACTTAGGGTGCTGCAGGACCCACTGTGCCATTTGCATACATGTATAATTTCTATTATTGTGCATTTTGGATTTCTGTATGTATTGTATACATCATGGAAAGTTTGTATAAGTATGTGTTGCGCTCGAATTAAGTACTACTACAAAGTGACACTCGTAAGTATACGAGGTAATTGTAGTAATGGTGATCGCCCTAAGGTCGTCTCACAAGGAAGGTGTTGTTCGTAATAATTTGATCAAAGCAATTAAATTTAAATGAACGAGTGTGTGATGATTGCAATATTGTTAAAGTTGTAATAAAATTAAAATAACGAGTAAAGAATTATCGGTATGCTTAGAATTGGTTTAATTCTTGGAATGGTGCCTAGGGTTGTAGGTCAACTTAATCAAAGCTTAATTCTTAAATTATCTATTAATATAACCTTGAAATTAATTTGTTCCTTGAATTTAATTAGTCAATTACCAATTCATTAGTTTTCACATTCATGAATTAACAATAACCAATTATTTTACATTTTCAAATTAATAAAATCCTAGAACTTATATTTCTAATTCATTCATAGGGTGGTTGATTATATAGTTCTGATATCGATTTTCACCTCTCGGTCCGTTATCCAATATTAAAAGATTAATAGGTAGCGAATCTGTAACACCCCTATATCCCGTATACATACCAAGCATGCTTAAACGATCATAATATACGTATACTGAATATAGAAAATGCCACAGTTTTAAAATAATACACAACAAATATCTTTGTAAATAAGTGAAACCAATCTCAAACATTTTAAAAGAAATCCAAAAGACACCATATATAAAAACATTTATTAATTCACAGCGGAAGTTATTACAAATATGTTATAAATCAAAGATTACAAAACATAGAATATATATACATGATTGGAAGCTCTTCTCTGATCTTTAAGCCCCAAAAGAAAATCCTCAATGTCTAGTCTCACTTGGTCTCGAGGAGCTCTCAGGTTCAACTCTATCACCTGCGCGATCAAACACTATCGCGCTAAGCCAACGGCTTAGTAGTACAAAGTATACTAACATGATGCTTTAATATGATATAATGTCACAATTAATCTCATACATCATTTAAAAGAATATCACATTTCCACATCATACTTTGTTCAATGTCATAACAACATTCATATTACATCTTCATAGTTCCATTAGTTTTACCATTCAAGAATCACATTAAATACAAAGACAAGCATGGGCTCAAAACACACTAATATGCCATTCAATTTTCAAAGTTAATGCTTTGGTTTTGTTATCACATTTATCATTATCATAAACCCAACTAGGCTTCAAGGATTAGGTTCAACCAAGCTTCAAGGGGAACAAAGCATGCTAAGTATCAACCCAACTTGGCTTCAAGAACCAACCCAACCTAGCTTCAAGGGTTGTAACATCTCAATTAGGCTTCAAGGATCAAATCCAACCTAACTTCAAGAGATTGTTACCATTAGGCATGCCACCAACAACAAAACTCTGAAAATGAATAACACATTAGACACACAATTCATTTATTATTTCATTCTCAATTCTCATCATCAATTAGGCAAACATGCCTTATGTCTTTCAATTGAATCATCATAGCCAATCACAATGGCTTCACATCATATTTGAGTTATCATAGCCAATCACAATGGCCTCATATCATATCATAACAATGGCCTCATATCATATCATATCTCAATTCATATTACACATATAGCATCATTGATATAACATTTCAATGTACATTATTCATATAACACATTACCATTCACAAGATGCACAATGCATAAAACATAACATTGTTCATATAGTATCATATGCATCATCAAATGTATGTTTAATCTCAACAAAGCAAGAAGACCAAAGGACAATCACAGTAGCCAACACACTCAAGGGACACGGCCAAGCTTGTGGCCGTGTCTCTCAACACAATTCAAGCCGAGGCAGACACGGGCAAGGGACACGGCCAAGACAGTGGCCGTGTCTCTCCAAAAATATCCAACACGGCCAAATTTCCTTAGACTTGGCCGTGTCTCCCAAAAATTCTTTAGTTTGGCCGTGTCTCTCAAGAATAAAACCCTAAACATGGCCAAATCTCTTTTGATTGAATTAAAACACATTAAACACAACATAACCTTATTCAAATGGGTATAATCAATGTTATTAACACTTATTTTACATATACATCACAATATTCACATTAACAATACATTTAATCACTTACCACTTCAAAACCCTAAAACTAACATCATTCTTATTCTTTCAATATCAACATCCACTTAACTTACCATCTTCAAACCAAAACCAACACTAATTTAACTTTGTAACTTACAATCAATTTCAACACTTATAAACACATCTCAAACACACCTAATCATAATATTAACAAATCACAACTCACTTCAAACATAACAAAAGAAAACAAGAGAGTACTTACTTAAAATTGAGGCAATTTCACAAATCTCCAACTTAATCCTTTGATTCTCCCTTCAATTTGATTTTAGAAATCAACAAAAATCACTCTTGTTCTTTGGCTTTGGAGGGCCGACCACCATAAGAGAAAGAGAAGAAGAAGAAAAGAAAAATGAAGACAAGTCAACTTCTCTTCTTCTTTAAATCTCCACCAAGCAATTCTAACAAAGCAAAATTACTTAAATGCCCTTTTCTATTTGTTCTCACTTCCTTTAAAACTCTTGCCCTCTTTAGTAATTTCACTCATCCCAAATTAAAATATCTTCTTCCCTTGACTCTCCATTTGACCAACATATATGTTATATATATTAACATATATACAACATATACATTCCATTAACACAATCATTTCCTTTGCAAAAACATATATACATTTAATTCAAATCAAACAACAATTGTATTAAAACTTCTAGGGCATACATTGGGATATTACAATTCTCCCCCTCTAAAAAGAAATTTCGCCCTCGAAATTACCTGATATCAAGTCTGAAATAGTTGAGGATATTGATCTCGCATTGATTGCTCACTTTCCCAAGTTGCCTCTTCCTTTGCATGATTCTTCCACAAAATCTTCACAAGTGGCACTTTCTTATTTCTCAATTCTTTCACTTCACGTGCCAAAATAGCAACTGGTTCTTCTTCAAATGTCAGATCTGAACTTACTTCGATAGATTCCATTGGCAAAACATGAGATGGATCCGACTTGTATCTCCTCAACATAGACACATGGAATACATTATGGATCCTGTCCAACTCAGGTGGCAAAGCAAGCCGATAAGCAACTGGCCCAACTCTTTCCAAAACTTCATACGGTCCAATGAAACGAGGACTCAATTTCCCCTTTTGACCAAACCTCAAGATCTTCTTCCAAGGAGACACTTTCAAAAATACCTTATCTCCCACATTATCTCAATGTTTCTCCTCTTCAAATCTGAATAAGATTTCTGTCGATCTGAAGCTGCTTTCAACCTATCTCGAATCATTTTCACTTTCTCTTCAGTTTCTTTAATCAAATCAGGACCAATTAACTTACCTTCACCAAGTTCATTCCAACATAGAGGTGTCCTACACCGTCTACCATACAATGCCTTGAATGGTGCCATACTAATGCTGGATTGATGACTGTTGTTGTAAGCAAATTCCACAAGTGGTAAGAATCCATCCCAACTTCCAGAGAAATCAATGACACAGCTTCTCAACATGTCCTCGATAATCTGTATCACCCTCTCAGACTGCCCATCTGTCTGCGGATGAAAAGCAGTGCTGAAATGCAATCGAGAACCCAATGCACCATGTAAACTCTTCCAAAACCTGGAAGTAAATCGAGGATCTCGATCAGACACTATAGAAATTGGGACACCATGCAACTTCACAATCTCATGGATATACAGCTCAGCTAACCTCTCCAAAGAGTAATCCATCCGAACCGGAAGAAAATGAGCTGTCTTAGTCAACCTATCAACAATTACCCAAATAGCATCATGCTTCCTTTGTGTCAATGGTAAACCAGACACAAAATCCATTGTCACTCTTTCCCATTTCCATTCAGGCACTGACAAAGGTTGAAGTAACCCTGTTGGAACTTGATGCTCAGCTTTTACCCTCTGACATGTGAGACATTTGGATACAAACTCCGCTACATCTCTCTTCATACCAGACCACCAGTATTACTGCTTCAAATCATGATACATCTTTGTATTGCCTGGATGCATAGCAAACACTGACTGATGTGCTTCTTCTAAAATGATCTTTCTCAAATTAGCATCATCAGGTACACACAATCTGTTCTTAAACCAAAGACTCCCATCATTTCTCACAATAAAATCTCGACTCTTTCCATTCTGGCAATCTGAAACAATCTTTTGAGTCTTCTCATCAGCCACTTGAGCTTCTTTAATATGATCTAACAACACTGGTTTCAATTGCAACTGTGCCAACAATGCACCATCATCACAAGATACAAATCTAGCATGCAACGCTCTCAACTCAACAAGCAACGAGAGCGAATAAACAGTCAAACCTGCTAAAGACTTTCGACTCAAGGCATCAGCAACAACATTTGCTCTACCAGGATGATAATTAATCAAACAGTCGTAGTCTTTAATCAACTCTAACCATCTCCTCTGTCGAAGATTGAGCTCTCTTTGGACACCCAAATATTTTAAACTCTTATGATCAGTATAGATAAAACACTTCTCCCCATACAAATAGTGTCGCCAAATCTTCAATGCAAACACAATGGGATAATTGAGCTCATGCAGATTCAACTGTCGAGAAGCATAAGCTATAACTTTACCTTCTTGCATCAGAACACAACCCAAACCATGATGTGAAGCATCACTGTAGATCACATATGGTTTATCTTCCACAGGTAATGTAAGAACAGGCGCTTGAGTAAACATTTCTCTCAACTGATCAAAGCTAGCCTGACACTGATCTGTCCACACAAATCTAACTCCCTTTCGAAGCAATCTGGTAAGTGGAGTAGCTATCAAAGAAAATCCTTTCACAAACCGTCGGTAATAGCCTGCCAAACCCAGAAAACTTCTAACTTCAGTCACAGATTTTGGTGGACTCCAATTCAAAATAGCTTCAACTTTACTCGGATCAACTCTAATGCCTTCTGCTGAAACTATATGACCGAGAAAAGTTACTTGATCAAGCCAAAACTCACACTTCTACAGTTTAGCAAACAATTGCTTCTCTCTTAAAATTTGCAACACAATCCGCAGATGCATGTCATGCTCCTCCTCATTACGTGAATACACCAAAATGTCATCAATAAAGACCACTACAAACTGATCCAGATAGGGCCTAAACACCCTATTCATCAAATCCATAAAAGCTGCAGGTGCATTCGTCAAACCAAAAGGCATAACTAGAAACTCATAATGCCCATACCTTGTACGAAAGGCTGTCTTAGGAACATCTTCAGCTCTGACCCTCAACTGATGGTACCCTGATCTCAAATCAATTTTGGAAAACACTGCTGCACCCTTCAATTGATCAAAGAGATCATCAATTCTAGGCAAAGGATATTTATTTTTAATAGTCACCTTGTTCAATTGCCTATAATCGATACACAATCTCATAGTACCATCTTTCTTCTTCACAAACAAAACAGGAGCTCCCCACGGTGAAACACTAGGGCGAACAAACCCTTTATCCAACAACTCCTGCAATTGCACCTTCAATTCTCTCAATTCAGCAGGTGCCATTCTATAAGGAGTAATAGAGATAGGAGTGGTACCAGGCAATAATTCAATACTAAACTCCACCTCTCTCTCAGGAGGCAACCCTGGCAACTCCTCTGGAAACACATCTAGAAATTCTGCAACTGTAGGTATACTATCAATTTGAGAACCCCTCACTCTCGTATCCACAATATGAGCAAGGTAAGCATCACACCCTTTTCTAATCAATCTTCTAGCTGCAACAGCTGAAACAAACAAGGATGTTAGCTGTCCCTGCTCACTAGATACTAACACCTCTCTACCATCGCTGGTTCTCAAAGTAACAACTTTCTTTTTACAGTCTACCACAGCTCCATGTCTAGATAGCCAGTCCATGCCTAGGATCACATCATATTCCTTAAAAGGTATCTCAATCAAATCTCCAAGGAACTCCTCACCTTGAACCACCACTGCACTATCTCGGTGCACTTTGCTAACAATCACACTATGCCCTAAAGGATTTGTCACCAAAACATCAAATCCTAGGGATTCAACATGCAATTCAGACACAGGCAGAACAGATGCACTAATATATGAATGCGTGGATACGGGATCAATCAAAGCAAGTACTGAAGTATCAAATAAAGAGAAAGTACCAGCAATGACTGCAGAAGCATCTGGTTGTCTCTGCATCACATAAATCCTCTGAGAAGATCCAGCCTCCTCTGGTCTACTCTCCCTGGATGTAGAACCTCCTCTAGAACTGAACCCAGATCTGCCTCCTTTGCTGAAACCTCTGCCTCCTCGACCTCCCCTCACATTAGATCGAGAAGCTGCAGAATCTACTGACATCTGTTCCTGCCTCTCAGGACAATCTCTAACAAAATGATCAGGTGATCCACATCTGAAACATACCCCTGCTACACCAGTCTTCCAACAAGTACCACCATGTGGCCTACCACAATGAATGCATATGGGTAAGGTGGATCTCTGCATCACTGGGGTCGGAGCACTCGCCACTGAAACTGTAGGTCTAGATCTCTGCCTTTGAAACTGTACTGACCTACCAGCTGGCCTCTGACTCCTACTAACCCAAGGAACAAAACTTCCTTTACCTCTTTTCGCAGATGAAGACCCTGCCTCAAATTGGGGCCTTCTAACCCTGATCTCTTCCTCTGAAGCAGCTGCAATAACCTGAGCTCTTTCCACACTCCGAGCTGCTGCCACAAGCTGGGAAAAATCATGATATCTAGATCCAGCCACAAGACACAAGATAGAGGGCCTCAATCCCTCCTCAAATCTCCTGCATCTATCTATCTCATCAGATATAATACCCCCAGCATACTGGCTCAACTGGATAAACTCTAACTCATATTTCATCACAGTCCGATGATCTTGCTTCAAGCTTAGAAACTCCATTTTCTTCACATCCTTATACTCCCTCGGAGTATACTTCAATTCAAACTCTCTTAGAAAATCAGCATAGGACAAGGTAGGTGGATCATCCATAGCATGAGGCACTGTCTTCCACCAGTTATATGCATCCTTCTGCAACAAGGATCTTGCATAATCAAATTTTTCTTCTGGAGTGGCTTGTAACTAAACAAATATTCTCTGTACTTTATCTAGCCACTGCTCAGCTACAGTTGGATCAATAGTACCCAAGAAATCTTCTGCTCCGTACTTCCTTAATTTATCATACTGTCTCACTGATACCAAAGGCTGTGGGGGTGGCGGTGGTTGCACTGGTGCTTGCCTCATAATCTCTACCACATGCCTAAGCCAAACTGGTGGAACATCCTCACCAGCTGGTCCCCCCGACACAGAAGCAGGTGCCTCTCCAGCACTATCCACTCTAGCTCCATCATCAGGAGCAACACTCTCCGCACTACCCTCAACTGACTGACGCAAATGAGGATCCATCACAACCTATATCTGCAAACACAGCAGAATACTTCTCATTAAAGATCAGAGACTGCCAATACCAACATGTATGTTATTTAAAAATCCATTTTTTTTAAATCAAAACATTCTTTTTCTTACACTTGACCTAGGTTGAGAATCTCAAACCTAGGCTCTGATACCAAAACAGTTGTAACACCCCTATATCCCGTATACGTACCAAGCATGCTTAAACGATCGTAATATACGTATACTGAATATAGAAAATGCCATAGTTTTAAAATAATACACAACAAATATCTTTGTAAATAAGTGAAACCAATCTCAAACATTTTAAAAGAAATCCAAAAGACACCATATATAAAAACATTTATTAATTCACAGCGGAAGTTATTACAAATATGTTATAAATCAAAGATTACAAAACATAGAATATATATACATGATTGGCAGCTCTTCTCTGATCTTTAAGTCCCAAAAGAAAATCCTCAATGTCTAGTCTCACTTGGTCTTGAGGAGCTCTCAGGTTCAACTCTGTCACCTGTGCGATCAAACACTATCGCGCTAAGCCAACGGCTTAGTAGTACAAAGTATACTAACATGATGCTTTAATATGATATAATGTCACAATTAATCTCATACATCATTTAAAAGAATATCACATTTCCACATCATACTTTGTTCAATGTCATAACAACATTCATATTACATCTTCATAGTTCCATTAGTTTTACCATTCAAGAATCACATTAAATACAAAGACAAGCATGGGCCCAAAACACACTAATATGCTATTCAATTTTCAAAGTTAATGCTTTGGTTTTGTTATCACATTTATCATTATCATAAACCCAACTAGGCTTCAAGGATTAGGTTCAACCAAGCTTCAAGGGGAACAAAGCATGCTAAGTATCAACCCAACTTGGCTTCTAGAACCAACCCAACCTAGCTTCAAGGGTTGTAACATCTCAATTAGGCTTCAAGGATCAAATCCAACCTAACTTCAAGAGATTGTTACCATTAGGCATGCCACCAACAACAAAACTCTGAAAATGAATAACACATTAGACACACAATTCATTTATTATTTCATTCTCAATTCTCATCATCAATTAGGCAAACATGCCTTATGTCTTTCAATTGAATCATCATAGCCAATCACAATGGCTTCACATCATATTTGAGTTATCATAGCCAATCACAATGGCCTCATATCATATCATAACAATGGCCTCATATCATATCATATCTCAATTCATATTACACATATAGCATCATTGATATAACATTTCAATATACATTATTCATATAACACATTACCATTCACAAGATGCACAATGCATAAAACATAACATTGTTCATATAGTATCATATGCATCATCAAATGTATGTTTAATCTCAACAAAGCAAGAAGACCAAAGGACAATCACAGTAGCCAACACACTCAAGGGACACGGCCAAGCTTGTGGCCATGTCTCTCAACACAATTCAAGCCGAGGCAGACACGGGCAAGGGACACAGCCAAGACAGTGGCCGTGTCTCTCCAAAAATATCCAACATGGCCAAATTCCCTTAGACTTGGCCGTGTCTCCCAAAAATTCTTTAGTTTGGCCGTGTCTCTCAAGAATAAAAACCCTAAACATGGCCAAATCTCTTTTGATTGAATTAAAACACATTAAACACAACATAACCTTATTCAAATGGGTATAATCAATGTTATTAACACTTATTTTACATATACATCACAATATTCACATTAACAATACATTTAATCACTTACCACTTCAAAACCCTAAAACTAACATCATTCTTATTCACTACATGGAATAATGTCAAGCTTAGACTGTACTACTCTAGTATCCACTACATGGGCCAGGTAAGCTTCACACCCCTTTTGAATCATCCTCTAAAATAGTATAAATAAAAGTAGATAAGAGGTGTCTCTGCTCATCTAACACTACCACATTCTTTCCATTATGTGTTTTCAGAGTAACACATTTCTACTATCAATCCACTATTGCCTAATGTCTAGATAACCAATCTATGAATAGAATAATATCATAATCCCTAAAGGGCATCTCAATAAAGTCACTGAAAAAATCCTCATCATGAACCACTACTAGACTATCTCGATACACTCTGCTAACAACCATACTATGCAGTAAACGGTTGGTAACCAACACATCAAACCCTAAAGACTCTAAAGGTACACTACTCACAGGCAATATGGATGCACTAATGTATGAATATGTTGACTAAAGGTATATCAATGTATGAAAAGAAATACTAAATAAGGAAAATGTACCAATAATCACATTCGAGACATTCGGCTTCTTCTACATCACATACAACCTTTGTGCAACTTTAGTCTCCTCTTACATACTCACTAATGTCAAATCCCTCTCTGGCTGGACCCTAGTCTGCCACTACCTCTACTGCCTTTACCTCCTGAGACACTAGGCCTGGATACTTGTGAGTGGGAGTTTTTACTCCCACTCTCAGTAGAATGATTCTTACAACTTTGGCACTGTTAGGCTATGGGCCTAAATCCAGAGAAAATGAGTTGCCATCTGAATGGGTCAAGATGATAGAAAGGGGTGGATGACTAGATTCCTAATATCCCCAACCCCTATTAGGTTCGAAAAGTTGGGGAACTCTGGAAAAAATTATGAAAGTGCTAAAAATAAATTTCTAGATATTTAATGAAAATTCATGAGAAAAATAGAAAAACCTAGTGTTAAAGTGAAAAAATAATTTATTCATTAGCAGAAATTTAAAATATTTAAAAAAATGGTAGTCTTTATGCACAAGGTGTAACACCCCAATACTCCATATAAATACTATACATATACCTAGTATACATACAGTAAGTATTTAAAGTATAAGGATGCCACTTTTCTTTTTACCTTTCAATACCTGTAACAAAATTCAAACCATAATAGGTCAATTTAAAGAACACTTACAAATTATTGTCTTTATCAAAACTTCATTTATACATATAATGTAACATACTTAAAGTGGATACATGTATGCATTACCCTCTAGTTGGTCTCGACAAAATCTTACTCTTCTCGTGGCATACCAAAAGACTTCATGTCTTCCACCAAGCTATCTGCGCGATAATACATTCGCGCTAAGCTCGAAAGCTTAGTAGTACAAATATAAAATACAAACATATATCATGGAAACACTAACATATAAAGATATCTCAATTCCATATATTTTTAGTTCTTATTAAGTTTATCCCTATTCATTTGCACCTTTCATATCTTTCAACTAATCTCACATCTTATACACATATAAACATAGCATTTCTACCAAGTCCAACCCATCACTAATATTCACAATCAACATCTCAATACACACATTATACATCATACCTATCACAAGTCACATTTCCAATTACGACAATCATTGTCATCAACGACAATTCCTCAATTGAATTCACAATCAATGCTAATACACACATTATACATCATACCAATCATAACATTTCTTTATTCACAATTCAACATTAATGATTCATCACTAGTGCTCATAATCAATATTTCAACGCACATATTACATCTCATCAATCACATGTCCAATGAAATATACCAAAGATTTCATTATCCATTTCTTTCAACATTTGTATATCACATTGACAACAAAGACAGACTCGGGCCCAACAGACACCACTATGTTATTCAGAGTTCAGAGTTACTGCTTTGGTCTATAATCATAATCATCAAGCCCGTAGGCATCATATATCAATATTTCTATCCATGGATAGTGTAACAGACCCAGTCTCTTGGACCATCAACTCATCATGAGAAGATCCTCAACCCGGCAAGACTGTTACCAATCATATATTTCATATTCACAATTCTCATAGTGTAACAGACCCAGTCTCTTGGATCTCAATTCAACTCAATTTGAAGAGATCCTCAACCCGGCAAGACTGTTACCTTTTTCATTTTATAGGCATGCCTCCAAACCCAGAACTCTGAAAACTGAATAACACATTAAACACATATTTCACTTATTGTTTCATTATCAATTTCAATCTCAATGTTCATTATCATCTAGGCAAACATGCCTTATTTCTTTCAATTAGATCATCATAGCCAATCACAATGGCTTCACAACATATCATATCTCAATCCATATGATACATATAACATCAGTGCTATAACATTACAAAGTACCTTATTCATATAGCACAATACAATTCACAAGATTCATAATACACAAATCATAGTATTGTTCATATAGTATCATGTGCATCATCATTATAATACTCAACATCAATTACATTAACCAAATGAACATATCATTATTCAATCACATGATTCACATTATACATATAGCATCATTGCTATAACATTACAAAGTACATTAAAGTAATTCTTCATAAAAATGTTTATCATAATAAATTTGCATAGCTCATACCTTGTTGAATGATCCTCTTCTCTTTCACACTATACAAGTCACATTAGATTAACAATGTAATAATTTACCTAATATTATTTAATTATACTCAATCAATTGTATTCTCATACATTAATATTCATCAAATCATTCACATCTTTCATTTTCCCATAACACAATTATATATATACATATCATTAATGATATAAACACATCAAAATACATTAGTGATATGCATTAACAATGCAATCATGCAACATTGGTACTTACCTTAATAACATTTCACACCACTCTAAACTCTTCTCCACTCAATAGTTATTCACTTCACAAATTAGGGCAATTCAACCTCTTCACAACCAAGATGATAAAATTCCTTGAAATCCAACTTAGCTACTTGAAATCTCTCTCAACTTTGGAGCTTAAAATCATCAAAACCTTTCTTTGTTCTTTTGTTTTTCTTTGCCAATGAAGGAGCCGGCCAACACAAGGAGAAGAAGAAGAAATGATGAAGAAAACACAAAGTCCACATGCATTAAATACTCATCCAAAAGAAAATTACTATAATGCCCTCATCCATTTATCTAAACTTTTGTCACATATATACCCATATAGGTAATTTCACAAATCACAAATAAAATATCTTCTTCCCTTGACCAAGCCCTTTGACCAACTTATATGTTATATATATCACCATATACACTACATATACACTTCTCTCTACACAATGCATTCCTTCCAACTACACACATATACATTATTTTCTCAACTTCTATTATCCTCCAAATAAATCATACACAATTACCACTTATCAATCACACATTCAATTCACTAATAACAATATTATCACAACTTCTAGGCACACTTAGGGATATTACAATTCTCTCCCCGTTAAATAATTTCGTCCTCGAAATTATCCATGCCATAACAATTCATTCTTAACAAAAATACTATCTTCACTTCCACCTGAAGTTAAATATATGCTTAAATTATTATGTCATCCAATCATATAACTTCAATTCCTTCTTTTAGAATCAACAATCTCCTCTAAATTCCATAATTCATCGTTCTATATGTTTATATACCTTCTTATTTCCTTGATCAAACATTCAAAATACTCATTACATCTCCTATTAACATTTTTAATCAGGAATCAAATCATTTTATAGTACACTTATACTTCATCCAATCTTTATATTCAATATATTTTGTTCCTTCACCTCTATGTAATTACTTTCTTAACTTTAGCCTCAACAATTATTGGTTTGAATCTTAGCATTAATTATCCCGTCATTACAATCACTGTCTAAATAGACATTTATCAACCCTCAATGGATAACAAGGTCCTTATTTTCCACAATTGGAGTTACCTCTTTAGCATGCTTTTCTCTTAACTTACATTTTAATACATTGCCTTTCAATTTATTTTATAAATAACCAATCTTCTCCCTTATTATCATAATTTATAATTACTATAATTCCATACATTCCTATCCATTCTTACTTTAATATTTTACATCATATACATTGACACGTAATTAATTACATTCTTAATACAACTATACATATTAAATCTCAATAATACTTCATAATCTTAGTCCAATTCAGATCAATTGATCTATCTGTCACAATATATCCATTTTCCAATCTTGTTCAATTCCATCCAACGATTAATTTATATAACTTATCATGAAATTGCACCATATTCATATATGTATATATGATCTAATTCAATTAGGGCAAACTTATATACAATTTCTTGATCTTTTCCAATCCATATTCAATCAAATTATTGTGATAACAAATCACTTCAAATCATATTAATATAGTTCCCACCAAATCTTATAATAACTATTTAACTATGCTTCTTAAACAAAATTTTCAATCTCACCAATTTGTACTACAGTCATATTGTCTCAGTCCCAAATTTATGGATACTAAAATTAACCGGCTACACATACTAACCAAATCATATAGCCATAGGAGATGAATGGTCACACACCTGTAACTCATAAATCAATACTGTTTCTCGATTATTCTGTATCCAAACTTTTTAATTACACTATTTAGTTGTATCACAAGAATTATATATCCATTCTCCACACTTTTACTACACCAAGAGTTAACACATTTCAACTCCATCTCCATAAATTTTCTCTTGAACATACGATTATCATTAGTCTAACTCACATCAACAATATTGTCTATAACATCTTTATACACAACATTTAATCATATACAAATTCCATTTATTACTCCACTTCTAATTTATCTCTTGTAACACTTTTCATACAGTATACTTTCCTTTATATTATATACTTATACATATAGAATTTCTACAAACAAAATCCTTAATCCAGGAAACATTATATGATAGTTTAACTCAGTTATTATCATAACAATTTCATCTTCTAGTGTTACTTGAGTCCTTTCTCACTCTCCATTTCATCCCATAATCTAACTCTACATAGGTTAAAACCTATTCTCTCATAGATCCACTGATACATGCCCTATTATTCTCCACACCACTAAACAAATAATTATATCACATTCACATACTTAGGTCACATTCACAATATGACTTGCTTTCCACATTTCTTACATTTTCATTTACATTCATATCGAAAAGCTCATTCCACATTTTCCATACATGTATACACATAGTCATACAATTATATATAATTCCTCTTTTACATATCTTTAACACAATTTAACATTTATTACTTTTCCTTAATCAACATCATTCTTACCCCTTTTTGACATAACTTAAATTATTTATCAACTCAACACATATATATTTCCTAACTACAATAATACTTCACAAATTCTTAGTCACCTTACTAAGGTGACATCTCTCTCACCTTTATTTTGAAATACATTTAATATATCATCTTTATATCCGTTTGTTTACCATTCAACGTATATATATATTTTACTCATATATTTATACATATGTACATTACACCTAATAATATACACATTGAGCCTAATAGCTCCTATACACTTAATTATATGCTCTGATTTTTATTTTCCTTTTTCATACATTCACTACAAATTTAGTGTTTATCACTTTCTTTTGAATACTATTATTCTCATTCTTCCAATATGATAAAAAGTATTTAATCACACTACAAATATATATTCTGACTATAATAACACTTCACATCCATCTTGGTCACATTCCCAATGTGACATCTCTTTACTTTCATCTTTAAAAAAAAACATTTAATATACTTCCATATCTAAAAAACATTTTTTTTTTGCAATAAAATGACTTAAAATAGCTCCTTTTCATTTGCTTATCTATTTCTCTTTTTACTTCAAAACAAATTCTCATACCATCAATCACATTACTTAATTCATAATACTTTCATGTGCAATATTAATCATTTCACCTGGCTCAGGTATTGAATATACATTAAATCATCAATATCCAATCAATCTTTATCAGTTTCTAGTAGAACTTTAACTTTTCAACTTACTACTTCGCTTAAACTTTAAATTTACCAAACTCATCTTTTCTTAAAATCAACTTTAAAAACATCTCGGATATATATATATATCATAAAGCAATATCAACACATATTTCTTCCCCAATTATTAAGCTCATTTCGAAAAATCTCAAATATCACATATTATTACCATTACCATGAGCTTTCACAATATCCAAGCATCTCACATTTCTAACCTTAAATTCACAATGTTTACATTAAAATAACCATACCAATTTATATTCTTACATAACCAATATCATCTCTTTTTCCTTTAAATAATACCTTGACTTTATATATATACCCCAAACTTTAAATAATCATACCTTGTCTTTACTAATCAACTCATTCAATATTATTTTCCTTTTCATTTCTTTATGCTTCAACACATTTAACACTTCACTTTACTTGCATAAATTTCCATTTTTTTAATTATCAATTAGACTTATATAAATTCATATCATTATAGCCAACAACTATGACTTTATATACGTACCCTTCCCCAACCAGGTCGGTTGTCCAAGTTCGGTTGCCCATTCCAATGGGTCCGCATGGTTCCGCAGGAGACAGATAGATCCGTTCATTAAACTTATCAATATTTTTTTTTTAATTCATTTCTTTTTTCACAAGCAAGTTAAGTAATCATGCCTCAACATCTCACATTACAACAAAACAGTTTTCTCATAACATCATATCATTCACACATTAACATCCATTTCATATAACACAGATATACTATAAATCATATAATGCCACCTCCGAGACCAACCTAGGTGTGAATGCATATGCATGTATTACAAATTTCATTTTCAAAACTCTTCTTTTTAATTCATTTTAAGCGTTTCAAAACTTTTTCTTTTTAATTTTACTTAAGCCGAGAATCTCGAACCTAAGCTCTGATACCAAAATAATTGTAACACCCCAATACTCCATATAAATACTATACATATACCTAGTATACATACAGTAAGTATTTAAAGTATAAGGATGCCACTTTTCTTTTTACCTTTCAATACCTGTAACAAAATTCAAACCATAATAGGTCAATTTAAAGAACACTTACAAATTATTGTCTTTATCAAAACTTCATTTATACATATAATGTAACATACTTAAAGTGGATACATGTATGCATTACCCTCTAGTTGGTCTCGACAAAATCTTACTCTTCTCGTGGCATACCAAAAGACTTCATGTCTTCCACCAAGCTATCTGCGCGATAATACATTCGCGCTAAGCTCGAAAGCTTAGTAGTACAAATATAAAATACAAACATATATCATGGAAACACTAACATATAAAGATATCTCAATTCCATATATTTTTAGTTCTTATTAAGTTTATCCCTATTCATTTGCACCTTTCATATCTTTCAACTAATCTCACATCTTATACACATATAAACATAGCATTTCTACCAAGTCCAACCCATCACTAATATTCACAATCAACATCTCAATACACACATTATACATCATACCTATCACAAGTCACATTTCCAATTACGACAATCATTGTCATCAACGACAATTCCTCAATTGAATTCACAATCAATGCTAATACACACATTATACATCATACCAATCATAACATTTCTTTATTCACAATTCAACATTAATGATTCATCACTAGTGCTCATAATCAATATTTCAACGCACATATTACATCTCATCAATCACATGTCCAATGAAATATACCAAAGATTTCATTATCCATTTCTTTCAACATTTGTATATCACATTGACAACAAAGACAGACTCGGGCCCAACAGACACCACTATGTTATTCAGAGTTCAGAGTTACTGCTTTGGTCTATAATCATAATCATCAAGCCCGTAGGCATCATATATCAATATTTCTATCCATGGATAGTGTAACAGACCCAGTCTCTTGGACCATCAACTCATCATGAGAAGATCCTCAACCCGGCAAGACTGTTACCAATCATATATTTCATATTCACAATTCTCATAGTGTAACAGACCCAGTCTCTTGGATCTCAATTCAACTCAATTTGAAGAGATCCTCAACCCGGCAAGACTGTTACCTTTTTCATTTTATAGGCATGCCTCCAAACCCAGAACTCTGAAAACTGAATAACACATTAAACACATATTTCACTTATTGTTTCATTATCAATTTCAATCTCAATGTTCATTATCATCTAGGCAAACATGCCTTATTTCTTTCAATTAGATCATCATAGCCAATCACAATGGCTTCACAACATATCATATCTCAATCCATATGATACATATAACATCAGTGCTATAACATTACAAAGTACCTTATTCATATAGCACAATACAATTCACAAGATTCATAATACACAAATCATAGTATTGTTCATATAGTATCATGTGCATCATCATTATAATACTCAACATCAATTACATTAACCAAATGAACATATCATTATTCAATCACATGATTCACATTATACATATAGCATCATTGCTATAACATTACAAAGTACATTAAAGTAATTCTTCATAAAAATGTTTATCATAATAAATTTGCATAGCTCATACCTTGTTGAATGATCCTCTTCTCTTTCACACTATACAAGTCACATTAGATTAACAATGTAATAATTTACCTAATATTATTTAATTATACTCAATCAATTGTATTCTCATACATTAATATTCATCAAATCATTCACATCTTTCATTTTCCCATAACACAATTATATATATACATATCATTAATGATATAAACACATCAAAATACATTAGTGATATGCATTAACAATGCAATCATGCAACATTGGTACTTACCTTAATAACATTTCACACCACTCTAAACTCTTCTCCACTCAATAGTTATTCACTTCACAAATTAGGGCAATTCAACCTCTTCACAACCAAGATGATAAAATTCCTTGAAATCCAACTTAGCTACTTGAAATCTCTCTCAACTTTGGAGCTTAAAATCATCAAAACCTTTCTTTGTTCTTTTGTTTTTCTTTGCCAATGAAGGAGCCGGCCAACACAAGGAGAAGAAGAAGAAATGATGAAGAAAACACAAAGTCCACATGCATTAAATACTCATCCAAAAGAAAATTACTATAATGCCCTCATCCATTTATCTAAACTTTTGTCACATATATACCCATATAGGTAATTTCACAAATCACAAATAAAATATCTTCTTCCCTTGACCAAGCCCTTTGACCAACTTATATGTTATATATATCACCATATACACTACATATACACTTCTCTCTACACAATGCATTCCTTCCAACTACACACATATACATTATTTTCTCAACTTCTATTATCCTCCAAATAAATCATACACAATTACCACTTATCAATCACACATTCAATTCACTAATAACAATATTATCACAACTTCTAGGCACACTTAGGGATATTACACAAGGAAAAAATTATTAAAATGCTGACTAATAAATTTCTAAGGCTTATTTACTTTTGTCGCTTGTCTTACTTGTTTTATGGCAGTATAATAGTTATGTGATGCATGGCATAGTAAACATCTATAAAGCCCGCCAGTGTTATAATTGAGTGCCTCCTCCAGCAAAATGGATTGTCTAGGAGTGCAACTTTGAGGACTTCTTTCTGCAGTTACCGTTGAGGGGGTTATAAACTGATAGAAGCATGATCTAGGCACTTGCATAATTGTGGACGGATACCACCATAGCTTTCACTTGCTAGTGGGGGAAATGACCATTGGCCTTGTTGATTTTGCTACCATAATGGGCCTCAGATGTCATGGGATCCTAGTCCCTTTTACTAATAATATTTTAACATGCAATGAGATTTGGCAACCTATTCACATGAGACCTCTATTCAAGGGGCGATTTAAAATCAAATATGAGCAAATCCTAGAGTACTGGATGAATTACACTCGACCGCTACATAGTGAATAGGCTGAGTAGTATACATGAGGGTTCTTACTATATCTAGTAGGGTCAACAATCTTATGTAGCACTGAGTCTACTATCCACCTGTCAGTGGTGCGAGCCTTTGTTAATTTTGATCTTGTGCCATTTTATGGCTGGGTGTAGAAAGGCCTTGCCTGTCTTTCTCATAGTTTTGACAAAATTTCTGGGAATAAAATATCCTTCACTGGTTTCATGGTTATTGTCAAGATATGAAACTTCTACATCACTTAATTGCAATAGGCTTGCATGAATCTAACTGTAAACCCTTAATTTTGGCCCTCAATTGGTACAACCCTCATTAAATAATGCTAAAATAAATTTGATTCGACCTTAAAAGATTTAAAACTAGTTTACAACTTTTAAATAGGTTGGTCTAGTTTCGAAAGACATAAATTAAATGGCTTCAAAATGTTTAGCCCAAAATTAATTTTGATCCACCCAAATTAAATTTGTTCGGCCTATGGATTTAAAAAATTTATACCGGTTTAAGTCAGGAAAGTCCGAGGCGACATGAACCAATGTTCATGCTGACTTGGAATGTCCAAGTCGACATGAGCATTGCTCATGTCAATTTGGATGGCCAAATCGACATGAGACTAGCTCATCTCAATTTTGGCACACCAAATCAACATGGGCTGGCTCCATGTCCATTTAGATGTGCCAAATCAACACGACCCTAATCTTAAAATATTTTTGGCTGAAAATTTGATTTTCTAATCAGGCTATAATTCATTCAAAATGCAGATTAAGCAAATTAGTCTTACGGTTAAGTATTGATTTGCCTATAAATAGATGTCTAAAGGTAGAGAATGGAGGCAACAATTAACAATTATCAATCAATAACAATTACCAATCATTAACCAGCATACAAAGTAGTTTAAACGGATTAAGAAAAGGAAACAACCATCAACACACCAAAGGCAGTAACCACTATCTTTATCTTTGCTCGACTAGAATTAGCAATTGGTGCAAGCAACAACTTGGATCAACTTATTTTGGTGGAGCCTCTAACACAGGTTTCATTTTCTAAATTTAACTTGTTTAAAACATATAGTAGCTATATTTTCTCATAAACATTTTGATTGTTTATTTTGATTTTCACATTAATACAGTAGCTTAAATTGTTATAACCTTAATTACGTATTCCATAAAACCAAAACTCAACCTGTGTATTCATCTAGTAGCTTTAGGTTTGATTTAAATCACTAGCATAATTATCAAAACCCTAAACCTAAAATCTTAATTCTAAAACCCTAAACCTTAATCTATTTTTTAAATTTCCAAAACCACAAATCTATTTTCATAAAATCCAAAGCCTAAACTATTTTCCAACATCCAAACCCTAAGTCCTAAACTTAAATCTATAGAACCCTAAACCTTAATAACCAAAACCTTAATATCCTAATAATGTTTTTCTAAAACTAAACCCTAATATTGTTTTTCTAAAATTAAATCCCTAATTTACATGTAAAACCCTAGTTTAGGAAAAACCCTAATTTGTATAAATATAAGCCCTAGTTTAGAAAATTTTCTAATTTCCCAACAAAACTATATCATGTAAATCATCTATCTTTCGAGGCTGCTACTCCCTTGACCCCCACCCACTAACTAGCTAGCAGGACCATAGTATGCAACCCCTCGTTAATGGTGCCAATATTTATTTTTGGATTGTAAGTCTTTGTGATTAATCTAAATTTCCTTTTATTAAACTCTAATTTTTGTTTATCTAATGCTTTATTTAAGATTAAAACCTAGATTGGATTATTTGATTTATTGTTATATGCTTTATAATGGATGATACATTTTGATTATTTTATTGCTTATTTTATTTAATTGAACTATGTTTGTTTATTTGGGTTTTAATGATGTAAAAGGCATGTTTCCACTCCTGGGTGTCTTATTTGTTTAATTTATTTATTTTATATAGCTTAATTTGTTTAAAGGCTTTGGGACAATTGTAAGGAACACGTTTCCACCTTTTAGTGGGTGCCTTATTTTATTTATTTATTTTTGGACATTTAGACATTTGTAAGGGCATGTTTCCATCTTTGTATGGGCGCCCATTTTATTTAATTTGGTTAATTTATAATATAATAATCTTTGTTTTTTATAAATGCATGTAACATTGATAATGTCATAATTACCAAGAATTCAATAATATTTAGACCTGAAAAGGAGGCTGGTCCTAATGAACCGAGCATTATGGGGTTTTGGACCACTTCTCACCATCCCAATGCTTACCCAATTTTTTGAACCCAATATAGGGTTAGGGATTCCTTAGAAATCAATTCACCTGCCCCTTTCTTTTTCCCGACTCGTCCGGGTGGTGACTCCATTTTCTCCGAGTTTAGGGTCATATACTCTAAGGCCTTGAGCCTAACAGTGCCGAAACCATAAGAATCATTCCAACAGGAGTGGGGGCAAAAATCCCTGCTCACACCACACTAACCTTCCTTGTCTTTGCAAGTTTGGGTGTATGGGCATAAGCTCATGAGGGTACCAAGTGTTTTTGAAAGGTGGGTCGGGTACCTTATGGTTTTCAGGCCATACAACAGTGCCTAGCAGCCACCATGTGCACTCCCATCATTACCACTTGAGTCTCTTGACCTGAGAACATGTAAGAAATAAAATTAGTATTATTATTAAAATTGATGAGAAAGTCAACTTACCTATTTTATAATTCTATAGGTGGATGTTACTTGGTTGAGGGTCGACGAGAGGGCCAACTGGACTCCTTTTATGAATGTTACACTATCTTTACAAAATTCCCATCGAATTATTGTCGGGCCAATTTTCAGTGGCTGGTTCCTTAGTGAACAAGTGTACAACTAGTTCCTCGGTCCTGACTAGTGGAGGGTGCCAATGGACATTCCAACATATACACTTAATAGCATGTCCATGCTAAAGAACTCTTGGAGACGTGCTTAGAATGGATTTGAAGTTGATGCTTTCCTGCTTTCACCGGATATGTCATATGTCTAGTTCATTCAGAAGCAGCTTCTAAATTTTCAAGTTTCTTCTGTTAATGTCGAAGGTATTAGAGAATAAAAGGAGGAAAATGAAGAAGAAAAAGAAAAGGAAGAAGAAGAAGAAGAAGAAGAAGAAGAAGAAGAAAAAGATGATGATGGTGGTGATGGTGATGGTGATGATGATGATGATGATGATGATGAGGAAGATGAGGAAGATGATGATGAAAATAAAGAGGAAGAGGAAGAAGAAAATCAAGATGAGAAAGATAGAGGAGGGTCTTCTTCCCATGCTCATGGTGACACTAGGGTCGTCTCTTCTCAGGTTGATCAGATACATGCATTTGTTATTCAGAACTACTTCTTTCTTTTCACTTGTCTAACTTTTATGAACATTGCAAGTGATCGGAACGTCTGACGGTTCCTTTCATGATGAAGCCAAACTTTCTCACACAGCTTCAGCTCAGCCATTTGATCCTTTCATTACATCATCACCTTATGCTGATATGATCTATCCTTTAGTCCTCAAAGCTTTGATATGAATTACCTGGTTTGTAACCCTATTTTATGTTGATTTATGCTATATGTATGCATGAAAATGGATATACTTACCTTTTTCTTGTCTAGCTCATAGTGGATGCTTGAGAAACAAAACATGAAGCTGTATGAAGAGCTAGCTGCTACCCCTCAAGAGCTAGATGCCAGTCATCGATACACCACTCATTTCGAAGGCTTATACCACTAGTTGGAGCAGAGCTTCTGAGACTTCCATTTCTAAGGCTTTAGGAATCTTGTTGCTTCTTCATCAAGGGCACCCTGAGTTGATGGCTGTTACATGACTCCTGCTCCTTCAGGTGATGACTTCTTTAGGGCATACTTCCAAGGTTACAGAAATCATGGTGCTTCTTCATCAAGGGGACCTTAGGCTAATGATGTGCCTCTTCCTCTTTCAGGCGATGACTTTTTAGAGCTTTATTTGATTATAGACTGTCTACTCTTTCTAAGTGATTGACTTGTATTATATCAATTAATGTACATGTAATGACACTAAATTTAATGATATTGACTTTTCTTAGTTTGACTTTTGACTCTTCTTTTTTTTTCTAACTTTAAGTTTTTTTTAAATGAATCTCCTTTTTTTAATTTTTTTAATATATACATATATACATAGTATCCATGGTGAATACATGGAAACGAATTCGTCATGGATTAGGTTTCCTACTTTTACAAATCCATGACAAATTCGGTGATCGAAAACTAATTCAACATGAATTCCTTCTTCCTTGTACGACTCGGTCTTTGATTCACCTATTTAAAGCATTAGTTCATCTCTTACTTCTCACTAATATAACTAAAGCTATAGCCATTTAAAGCAAGAAAAAAAAATCCTTGGATCATCTCTCACCACTCTGAGTAGTCTCAATTTTCACGAATCCAACCATGACTAAAGCCAATTTAAAGAAGATGAAGAATTTATTTAAGACCCTTAAAGTTATTCAATGGGAATAATTATTTGGTCTCAAATTAATACTTTGAAGTACTTCTAAAATATCAAATTGAATCAACCCTTCTTGCATGTTATGGCTTCTTTTTGGGATGTAGAATCTAGAACCTTTAAGGTTAATAACTTTACATTGTTTCCTATGATTGACAAATTTGAAGCCATTCTTGGATATCCAAGCAATCATCAAATAGGATTACCCATATTAACTTCAAAATCTCAAAAAAAAAAAATGTGAATGTTATTTCATCTTTCAAAGCCTGAATTTCTCCAATTGACTAAAGATGAGAAAATCTTACTTTGGCCTTTTGATTGATTTTTGTGTATCCCAATTAGATCCCACCAAAGTATGGGGACACATATTGTGCTTGTATTTGCTTAGTCAAATTTTTCTTGTTTCTTCTGATGATGACATTAATTCGCGAGTATTGGATAGTATGAATCAAATGGAGAGAGGATTTTCACCAATACCGTTAATATTAGCTAAAACCCTGGTTTGATTGGATCAAGTCAAGATTGGTTCTTCAATAAGGTTAGCTAGAAGTCCCTTGCTACTTTATATAATTACCTAAACTACTCTTTCAGGTTTTTCAATTTATGTCATTCTTTATTTATTGCTCTAATTTTTTTCTAGCCCACCTGTTAGCGGGGATTTTTGCATCCACTCCCGGTGGAATGGTTCTTGCGACTTTGGCATTGTTAGGCTTGGGGCCTTAGAGAACACAAGCCTAAACCTGCAGAAAATGGAGTCGTCACCCGGACGGGCAGGGAAAAAAAAGGGGTGGATGACTCGATTTCTAAGGAATCTCTAACCCCTAATGGGTTCGAAAAGTTGGGTAGGTACGGGGAAGGTGAGAAATGGCCCAGCACTCCGACAATGCCCGGTTCATTGAAACCGGCCTCCTTTTTAGGTCTTAATATTATAAAATTCTTAAATATAATGATATTATCCATACTACATGCGATCATAAGAATAAATAAATACTTTATTAAAATCATAATAATGTCTAAACAAAATAAATAAATGGACACCCATCCAAGGATGGAAACATGTCCTTACATCGTTCATATCTAAAACTAAATAGGACACCCACTGAAAGGTGGAAACGTGTCCTTTACATTAATTCTAAGATATGAAAATAATTGAAATTACATAAAGATTAATTAATGAGGTACCTAATCTGGGAAACATACCTCTTACAATTTTTGAAACCAAAACAAATCAATAAAAGTAACAATCACTCATCACAAATAAATTATTCATTAAACATATAAATTAAAGATATAAATAAACAATTAATCAAAACATATAATAAACATGCTCCTAACTTAAATAAATCAAATAAAGATACAAGTTTAGGTTTATGTCTCAATTTAGGGTTTTTAAATTAACATTTAGTGTTTTAGGATTTTGGAATTAATACAAGTATTATTATTATTTTGGCTAGTGTGAGGGATTTTAGAAAAATGGAATTGATTAGGATCTTATAATTTTAAGAAAGTAGTAGGATTTTTGGTTAAACAAATTAGGGTTTAGGGCTAAAATTATAAAATTAGGGTTTTTAGAAAGAATAAATTAGAGTTTGGTATTTTTAAAAGATAATATTTATAGCTTAAGGTTTTAAATGAATTAGGGTTAGTGTTTCTGAAAAACCAATCAAAGTGTATAGATTATGTGATCTATGAATATGTTTGAAGAGATTAGATGTTACTGTGAAGTTTTATATGAAAAACCTTAATGTGATTCTGAGTAATATATTGATTAAATAGGCATAAAATAAAAAAACAAATAAACAATCTATGTCAAACGAGTCTACTGGTTATAATTGTTATGACTTATCAAAACAATATTATGTACTTAACATAAACTAACATATGAACTGATTTAAGAAGAACTTGTATATTGTAACTTCAATTAAATGAAGAATGATCTCATTCAATATTCAAAACAATCAAAACATATAGTATTTATTTATCTTAATGCATACCGTCATTTGTTGGCTCCACCAAAATTGTTTGAACGATATTTTGGATGAGGTTTGGCAAAGACAAGGAGTACACTGCATTTGTAGAGTTTTATGATGTTGATCTTCCTCATCTATCTTTGCTGTTTCTTTTTGTTTATTTGGTTGATTACTAAATTTTCTAGAGTTCCAACAGCCAACCAAAAGCCAAAGGTTCCAAATATCTAAAGATCTGATCCCTCTTCAGGTTTTTAAAAACCTGTATTTATAATCACTCTCTTAGGTTAAACCTGAAATTTTTCTTGTTTAAGAATGGTTTATTCTAATGCATGTCGAATTCATGGGTTCAACACAAATTGATTCCATATGGAATTACAATTACTTGAATTTTATATAGACCGAGTCCGTCTTGAATTAAAATGACTTTGTTTCGACAGAAACTAAACCCATATCAAAGTAGGTATTCGAATTCGACATGGAATTGAAAAACAATTATCCATATTGAACTGGGAGAGCCCCATTTCTATATGAGGTTGCCCCATATCGAAATGGGGCTTCCCCATTTCAAATTGGGGCTGTCCATTATCGAAATGGGACTCCATTTCAATATGGGATAACCCCATATCGAATTGGGGCTGCCCATATCGAATTGAGGCTACCCCCCACATATAGAATTAGGAGGTCCCCAATTTGATATGGGGTTTTCCCATGTCAAATTGGATACCCTAATTCGACATGAGACACGCCTTACTACCCAAAAACCATCCGGATTGAGCAAAAAAGCAACCAAACCTTCGAATCGAACCCGTTTTAGGGTTTAGTCCACTGGTATCATGTAAAAACCAACCAAATCTTATAAAACAGGCCTAATTAGGGTTTTAAAAGTTTAATTAGCTTATTTTAGGTTCTATTGAAATATATTTGTCCAATCAAAGGTTTGGAATTAGCACCGGACTAGCCAAGGCCAAAATCAAAGGTTTACAGTTTTCCCCCTGCTTGAATGACCTTGAATTTATTCAAAGAGTGAAAAGCAACAAAGTTTGAATTGATTTTGGACAAGGATGATTTTTGGACTTGGAATGATTCGGATTCTGGATCCGATACTAACCTTTTATTAGTTGAGAATTCTGGCTTAACTGGTTGTTCCATTATTTAATGGATTATAGGTCTTTACCCACCAAAAATGGATCTTTATCCATTGGAGATCAGGTCTTTACCCTTGAAACATGGATCTTTATCCATTGGAAAAAATTTGTCTTTACCCTTGAAACATGGATCTTTATCCATTGGAGAATTGGGTTTTTACCCTTGAAACATGGATCTTTATCCATTGGAGATCGGGCCTTTACCCTTGAAATATGGATCTTTATCCATTGGAGATCGGGCCTTTACCCTTGAAACATGGATTTTATCCATTGGAGATCGAGTCTTTACCCTTGAAACATGGATCTTTATCCATTGGAGATCGGGTCTTTACCCTTGAAACATGGATCTTTATCCATTGGAGATCGGGTCTTTACCTTGAAACACGAATCTTTATCCATTGGAGATCGGGTCATTACCCTTGAAACATGGATCTTTATCCATTGGAGATCGGGTCTTTACCTTGGCTTCAGCTCTTTTAGCTGGACTGATCTTTTATTTTTTGCATCTTCATTCTTTTGAGAGTTCTAATTTTCTTCTTTTTCCATTCTTTTTTTTTCTTCCTTTACACTTTTGCAAAAAATTCAGCCCTTTTTTTAGCTAGCCTTCATATCTTCTCCTTGCTCCCTACATGGAAAAATATTGGAAGTGAGTCTCAAAATATTTTGTACATGCATAAACTCAAAAATTGAAAGGAGAAACTTTTCCCCCTATGTAGGCTCATACCCATGATTTTTTTAATGCTATTTTGGTTGATGTTTGTAGATTGTCTAGCTCATCAAACAAGCATGCATTTCTTCTTTCTTTTGCAAAATTACTAGAGCTTCCTCGCGCAATGGGCTTTCCATGCCCCCTGATTCCATTTCTGTTTTATGGTTGCTTCATAGAATATTGTTGTTTATTTTGACAAAGAAAAATGGAGTGCGATATGCTCATGTATGCATGATATGCATTGATTATACTTACAATGGTTCCATTGACTCACAGACCGAGGTGATCAGCTCAAGTGTTCTCATTGACTCCTTCTAGATGCCCATTTAGGTCTTGTACTGGAATGGTAGAAGGCTTCACTTTTATGGCTTTTATCTTAAAGATGTTGAAAATATAAATATTGGAGACCCCAAGTGGCAAAGTCAAAGATACATTCATTTCAAACTATGATCGAGCATGTCAATTGGTAGCTTTTTCATAACCTTGCTAGTAATCATTTCCTTTGCCCAATGTGTCCTTCCAGGTTCGATAGTTCAACATGCTCCCCTTAACCTGAAGGCTTTGTAATTTTTTTTGAATTTTCAATTTTCAATTTTGATTTTGAAATCAAATATTGGCTTTGCCAAATTAATGTCAATTTACCTCAAGACTTAATTTTCCAAATTAACATATATATAACATGACAACCCTAATTACCGTACTAAACTCGGGAATCATTTCTATTTAAGCAAGAATTGTTGGACTTCATATAGGCACATACACATTACCTGGCCAAAGGTCTCATTGAGTTTGAATATTGTCTATGTCATATGCATGCTTATTCAAACTATCTCCATTAATATACTCTACCTACCAAGAGAAATCAACACGTCTTCGATAGGCTTGAAATGGGGTCTATATGGGACATGGGTTAAATGAAAGCCATTTTGAGATCAGAGCTGATGTGACACAATGGACAAACCTTCACACTATAAACTGCTTATTAGAACTTTAGACAGTTGGGAGCATGAAAAGATAGAGCTTTAAGTCTCCCATCTTCTTGGCATTAATCTAGATCTTGATTGGGACAGTCTTTGCCCTTGCAAAAAATTTGATACTCGCATTCCTTTCCTTTTTTTTCTCTTTTCTTTTTTCTCTCTCTCCCCTTTTTTGTTTTGTTTTTGGTATTTTATCGTTTCGTCCTTTTTCTTTGTAGGACTTTCAAAAACTAGATGGTCTTTCTCATTTTTCTCTGATTTTGATTGAATCTTTGGTTAGGTTGGACCTAATTCAAGTCAAACTGTCTTTGCCTTCTGCTACTTTAGGTAAAAGAGATCCTAGTTGGCATTCTGAACCATTTTGGGTTTTATTTTATTTTTTTTTCTTCTTTTTTCCTTCTTTTCTTTATTTTTTCATTTCTCTTTCCTTCTTCTTCTTCTTTTTTTTTGTTGGTTTTTTTTGTTGGGTCTTAATTCCAGAAGAATTGTATTGACTATAGATGAGTGGAATAGAGTAAGTCTACTTCAGTGAGGATAAATTATTTATTGTTCTGATGTCATCTTAGTGAATTGGAGATATTAAGTCTAACATCAGATGAACTTCAACTACCCTTATTGTCTTGGGAACTTCAACTATCCATATGGTCTTGAATATGCATTTCTTTCTTTGATTTTCTTGCCTCTTCACCTTAGTGATCATAAGACTTGTCAAAAGTGTAACAACAGCCCAGGGTAGGTTATCGGGCTTATAAGTCAATAAAGAGATGGTTGAAATCTTATGAAGGCTCAAAGGGACAACTAAGGATTGCTATTTAATTGGGTGGATACTAGTTGCTGGCTAACCAAACAATGCCTAGATCATCTCTCCCTTAAATAAGCAGAGTTCAATTTTGCCTTGAAAGTTTGTCAAAGCATGTTCTAAAACTGACTAGACAAAGGTATTTATGTAGGAGCCCTCTCTAAGTAAGCAAACACAACTCAATTCTATAGAAAAATTTCCTCACCTAGTAAAGTCATTCAAGCCATGATGCATAAATATATTAATTTATGAACATCAAGCTAGATTCATCATCGGTTGAGCACCAAAATGAACAAAGACCAACAAAAATTTTATAAATGTAATTTATTCAAACAACTTTAAATTTGAAAAACATAATTGTTCCAAATATGTACTAAAAAAATAAAAAGAGCAACATTTAAAGCTAAGGGAGGTTCGTTCAGTTGGAGTCGAAGATACTTCATTTATTTAGACATATAAAGGGAAAGGATTTTTTCCATCATCAAGGATCATTGCTTCATCATCCACAGTTAGTCCAAGCTTGCTTAGTAGTACTTCCTCTTTAGCAGCTTCTCTATCCATATCATGACAAGATAACAAAATAAAACTCTTCATGAAGGTTGTAAGCGGTGGCACCCTTCCAAATTTAGGCAGAGGATTATTCTTAGTGTTGGGCTTATCAGGCTCAGGCAGCTTTCCACAGTCATTCAAATCTTAGATTTCATGCCTTAATCGAACACATTTATCTGTCTCATGCCCTTGCACTTGATGGAATTGACAGAAGATCTTAGCATCAAAACTTGGTGGTAGAGGCTTATGTAGAGGCCGAGGTGCCAACGGTTGTAGCAAATCCATCTTTATTAGATTTTCTAACATCTTTGACAAAGGCTGCTGTAGACCCTTAATTTTTTACCCAATCCGATCTAATATGTTTTATTTAGCCCAAAATGATTTTTGTTGTTTAATTGGTCCAAAATAATTTTAATTAAATAATTTTTACCTTAGTATCTAGTTTTTATAAACAAATAAAAATAAAAAAGTAAAAATAAAAATAAAAATAAAAATCGGAGTCGAAAAAAAATCGGCAGCGAAAAGTGGTCGCGCGGGCCCGTCGGGCCAGCAGCAGTTCACCCTCAGGCCTGCGGGAGTTTCACCTGCAGGAATTTCCTGCGGACGAAATAGCCGCCCGCAGGAATTTCCCACGGGTTGGCACGCCCACTGGCCCAGCCATGGGCCCGGCTGCCACAGTTTTTGCTAGCGCAAAATTTTTCAACGCAAATTTTTTTTCCTAATCCAATTAGGTTTTAATTTCTTTTTTTTATTAATATTACTTACCTTAGTTGATTAGGAATAAATAACTTTAAACCATTATAAAAAGGACCAAAGGCTATTAGAATTGGAGGTGGCCGAGAGAGAGGAAATTTTACACAGTGAGTATAGGATTTGAAACCAAATCAAGGAAGGAAAGCAAGAAATCAATTCAATTGATTTTTAAAGGGAGGAGCACCATGAATTAAGCAATTCAAAGGCAACAAAGGCTTGTCTTTGGAGCTAGTTCATCCAAGAAGAGTTATTTTTTTGGAGAATCAACAAAAGAAGGTATGTTAAATTCTTTTTGATTTATGTAACACAGTAGCAAATCTATACAATTTAAGGTTTTTTATTCCAATATTAAAACACTAAAACGTGACTTTCTTTCCTAGAAAGACTTAAAATTGTTATTTTTTCTTCTTAAAAATCTTAAAACTTTAATTGAACATATTTTTCTACAAAACCAAAATCAAATTTTGTTTCTTTCAAAATTTTAAAGTAGGTTCTATTTCATTCAAAAAACCTTAAAAACCATCTTTTCTACTTATAAAAACTTCAATCCTTTTGTTTAAATTCATAAAACGTCATAAAATATCAAATTGATTTCTAAAACCCTAAAATTTCTTCATTACCCGAGACCCAAATTTCAAAACCCTAAAATCCAAAATTCAACTTTTAAACCTAAAATAATGAACCCTAATCCTTTTAAAACCTTAAACCCTAATTTTTATGAACCCTAATCCTTAAAAAACATTAAAAACATAAAAATATGAAAACCCAAAAATTGCACAGTAGCTTAAAATCTAATAATCAAAAATCACAAATTAAAGTATTTTAAGGTACTTAAAACCCTAGTTTCATGATTTCATCATTCAAACCTTAATTTGTTTAATCAAAGAGTCTTATCAACCTTTTAAAACATAAAACCCTAATCTATTTTAATTCCATAAAAAGTCACAGTAGCTATAATTGAACTTTTATTTGCTTTATTCAATTCCATATTTACTTATACCTTGATTTATCTCTTATGTTATAATTTATTTAATTTTAATACTTGATTTATTTAATTTATCATGGATGGATGTTTATTTTATATCTTAATTAAATACTTTTGATGAATGATTTATTTATGATGAATGATTATTTACTTTTATCAATCAATTTAGATTTCCAAAAGTTGTAAAAGGTATGTTTCCACTTGGTGGGTACCTCATTAGTTAAACATCATGTAATTTAATTTTCCTTTCTCTTTTAGAACCTTTGTAAAGGGCATGTTTCTAACTTTTGGTGGGTGTCCTATCTAGGCATGTTATGTAAGGACATGTTTCCATCCTTGGATGGGTGTCCATTTATTTGTTTTGTTTTGTTTGGACATTGTTTTGATTTTAATATAATGATGCTTTATTTTTATTGTGTGTAGTATGGATAATGTTATTATACTTAAGAATTTTATAATATTAAGACCTGTAAAGGAGGCCGGTTCCAACGAATCGAGCGTTGTGGGGGTGCTGGGCCATTTCTCACCTTCCCCACACGTACCCAACTTTCCGAACCCATTAGGGGGTTGGGGATTCCTTAGGAATTGAGTCATCCACCTCTTTCTTTTTCCCGGCCCGTCCGGGTGGCGACTCCATTTTCTCTGGACTTAGGTCCGTGTTCTCTAAGGCCCCGAGCCTAAACAGTGCCAAAGTCGCAAGAACCATTCCACCGGGAGTGGGGGCGAAAATCCCCGCTCACAGTTGCCTTAAGTCTAAAAAATTATACTTCTTTGCTAGTTCAGTTATTGCACTTTTCTCATCACCTCCTCTTTCCCTTTGATTTTTCCCACTAGGGTGGTAGCCGCCCTTATTGCTCCACTTAGACAGCACATAGTTCGACTGTTCTTGTAGAATAGGGATTGATCCCTCATTTTTCATTCAATCTCTATCGGTAGACATGGTCCTTGTTAATGTTGTCTTTCACTTCTTCTTTATGTCAATGGAAGATGTCTCATTAGCATTATTGATGACCTCCAAAATTTCAATTAACTGGGTCCTTATAATTTCAACCAATTGATTTCGTAGTTTGGCCATCCTAACTTTGACAACTTCATCAATTATATCCTTTAGCTGGTTTGCATCCATCCTTCCAATGAAGCACTTGAATCAAAATCAATGTTGTAGGTGGTATCATTGTATGCTCTTGAATTGCCGTACTTCAGGTCTGTGAGCCAGAAAGGATCAATGATATGTTATGCAATGCATGTATGCATGTATGAATGTATGCATGTATGCACAAACAACAAACAAACAAAGATAATTAGGACATTCCTTCCAACCTTATAACTTCCAAACTCGAATGGCGAGTCTCTTTTCCTAGGTATATGGTTAACAAAATACCAACACGGGGTATCTTGTTTTCAAAAAATTCCCTCGGACGATTTAGCCAATAGTTATATTTTTAAACATGGAAATCACTTCATGATAATTCTCATTAATTAGGCTTTAATCCATCCAACTAAAGTAGCTTTTATGCTATATTGGATTAAAACTAAATTAAGAGGTTTATTATAAATAGATTTCTCACTTGAAAAGCAACTAATGATTCATGCCACAAACAAGCCCATGATTAATAATTCTTAGTATAAACAAGGCTCACAATTGATTTTTGGTATTATAATAATTGACCTAAATATTTTGTAAGCCCATTTTAGGAAAAGTTGTAATGAAGTGAAAAATAGTTTTTTTTCAAAGCCCATACAAAATTTTAGAAAAAACAAAATTTGGGCTTTGAGCTTGGGCAATGTGGTGAAAAAGAATTTTTTGATCCATTTTCAAAAGTTTTTATGTCCAAATACCATCTTAAAAAGTTTTAAAAATAGCTTTGGTCTTTTGGACTTTAAAGGAAAAATTATTTTGAGCTTATAATATAGGTTGGTCATATTAGAAAAAAGAACAAACCAAATAAGCCATGATTCAAACCAAGATAAATTAACCATAGTCAAACAACAAGCATTTGGGGTAAAAATCTAAGGAAAGTAACTAGGCCGATTACATGAGCTTTAGTCTTTGGGTTAAAATGCTTAGGTTCCCATAGCAAGTATTTACCAAATTGTACAAGGCTATGAGTGGTTATACCATGCTCAATCTCCATACCTTGAGTGAAAGTATGGTATCCCTCACATAACACAACACAGGTAATACGGGCATCCTAACTCACGCACACAATGCAATCTAATATGATGTAATGGATAATATCATGATAAGAAAGAATAGAATAATATAAAGACCAACGAAATCAACTTCTCTTATCCCCAGTGGAGTTGCCACTATGAGAGGAGATTTTCGCCCTCACTCTCGATGGAATGGCTCTTGCAACTTTGGCACTGTTTAGGCTCAGGGCCTTAGAGAACACGGGCCTAAGCCCGGAGAAAATGGAGTTGCCACCCGGACAGGCTGGGAAAAAGAAAGGGGTGGATGACTCGATTCGTAAGGAATCCCCAACCCCCTAATGGATTTAAAAAGTTGTATATGTGTGGGGAAGGTGAGAAATGGCCCAGCACCACTACAACGCCCGGTTCATTAGAACCGACCTCCTTTTCAGGTCTTAATATTATAAAATTCTTAAATGTAATGATAATATCCATACTACATGCGATCATAAGAATAAATAAATACTTTACTAAAATCACAACAATTTCTAAACAATATAAATAAATGGACATCCATCCAAGGATGGAAACATGTCCTTACATCGTCTATATCTAAAACTAAATAGGACACCCACCGAAAGGTGGAAACGTGTCCTTTACATTAATTTCAAAATATGAAAATAATTGAAATTATATAAAGATTAATTAATGATGTATCCAATCATGGAAACATACCTCTTACAATTTTTGAAACCAAAACAAATCAATAAAAGTAACAATCACTCATCATAAATAAATTGTTCATTAAACATATAAATTAAAGATATAAAAAAACCATTAATCAAAATATATAATAAATATGCTCCTAACTTAAATAAAGTAAATAAAGATACAAGTTTAGGTTTATGTCTCAATTTAGGGTTTTTTAATTAATATTTAGGGTTTTAGGATTTTGGAATTAATACAATTATTATTATTATTTTGGCTACTATGAGGGTTTTTAGAAAAATGGAATTGATTAGGGTTTTATAATTTTAAGAAAGTAGTAGGGTTTTTGGTTAATCAAATTAGGGTTTAGGGCTAACATCATAAAATTAGGATTTTTAGAAAGAATAAATTAGAGTTTGGTATTTTTAAAAAATAATATTTATAGCTTAAGGTTTTAAATGAATTAGGGTTTAGTGTTTCTGAAAAACCAATCAAAGTGTATAGATTATGTGATCTATGAATATGTTTGAAGAGATTAGATGCTACTGTGAAGTTTTATATGAAAAACCTTAATATGATTCTAAGTAATATATTGATTAAATAGGCATAAGATAAAAAACAAATAAACAATATGTGTCAAATGAGTCTACTGGTTATAATTGTTATGACTTATCAAAATAATATTCTGCACTTCACATAAACTAACATATGAACTGATTTAAGAAGAAGTTGTATATTATAACTTCAATTAAATGAAGAACGGGCTCATTCAATATTCAAAACAATCAAAACATATAGTATTTATTTAACTTAATGCAAACCATCGTTTGTTGGCTCTACCAAAATTGTTTGAACGATATTCTAGATGAGCTTTGGCAAAGACAAGGAGTACACTGCCTTTGTAGAGTTTTGTGTTATTGATCTTCCTCATCTATCTTTGCTATTTCTTTTTATTTATCAAGCTTGCTAGGGTTCGTTGGTTGATTACTAAATTTTCCAGAGTTCCAACAGCCAACCAAAATCCAAAGGTTCCAAAGATCTAAAGATCTGATCCCTCTACAGGTTTTTAAAAACCTGTATTTATAATCACTCTCTTAAGTTAAACCTAAAAATTTTCTTGTTTAAGAATGATTTATTCTGATGCATGTCGAATTCACGAGTTTGACACAAACCAATTCCATATCGAAATAGGTATCCGGATTCAACATGGAATTGAAAAACAATTGTCCATATCGAACTAAGAGAGCCCCATATCGAATTGGGGCTTCCAATTCGATATAGGGAGCCCCATATCAAATTGGGAGGCCCCTAATTCGATATGGGGCTTTCCCATGTCAGATTGGATGCCCTAATTCGACATGAGACACCCCTTACTACCCAAAAACCATTCGGATTAAGAAAAAAAGCAACCAAACCTTCGAATCAAACCTTTTTTAGGGTTTAGTGCACTGGTATCATGTAAAAACCAACCAAATCTTCTAAAATAGACCTAATTAGGGTTTTAAAAGTTTAATTAGCTTATTTTAGATTCTATTGCAATACATTAATCTAATCAAAGGTTTGAAATTAGCATCGGACTAGCCAGGGCCAAAATCAAGGGTCTACACCGCCGTTGAGAGTCTTCTAGACTAGTGAGCTTTTTTTTTTTTTTTGGTCTTAATTTTTTCCTAGACCACCTTTGTGGGTTTTCAAAACTAGTGAACCGCCCTAATTTTTGCCTAGGACACCCATGCGGGTTTTCAATCTAGTGGGCTTTTTTAATATAATTTTTACTTCTTTTCAAATATGGCTATAGGAGCGCTTCTTCTTACTTGACACTCTAACTTTGGGTTATACCAGATATCTATTATGACACCATTCTACAAGGAGACTACTTCATCCAGCTTCTTCATATGTCGAGTGGGTTACTTGGATCCATTCACGAGCTGTAATCCACATCCGTTGGTTGCTACCTTGGTGGAAGATTACCCATATCACCATTCAGACATATCTGATGTATGTTCCACTTATTGCTCTCCGTTGGGGCACTTGCTATGTTCCTTGTCGACTTGACCACCAGTATGGAGTTGAGCCTCAAGATTCTATGTTCACTCCTAATTTGGACATGCCTCGCTTGACTAAAGCCTTCTTCGATCTATTGAGGCAGAGCTGGCCTACACGTTACACTTATTGACTTCCATAAATTATGCATTTGTTAGTTTTTTAGATAAAATGATGTTAGGATGAATAATAAAAGATGTTTTCCTTTATTTTTTAATTTTTCATCACTTTTGCTATTTTGCAATTTATTTTACCTTGTTGGTAAGATATTCAAAATAATGTACATAGAATAGTTTTATTACTAACTTTGTCTCATTAAATTGGGAACAACCATAAACATAAAGCCAGCATACACAAGATCACTCATGTCGCCAATCAGCCCTTTCGGACTTTCTAATTGACAATTTTCTCTCATTTTAGCCCTAATTATTGCCTAGACCACCCTTCTAGATTTTTGAAACTAGCGGGTTACTCTAACTTTTGCCTAGGCCTCCCTTTCAATTTTTCAATCTAGCAAGCTAATTATTATTAATATTATTTTATTTATTTTTTTCTTTATTTCAAACATAAAACTTCTTCAGTCTGTCGATGTTTACTGGTTCGTTGAACTCGTTCCCATCCATGTTTGATAACTTGACTTGGCCCTTTTTCATTACTTCTTTCATAATATATGGCCCTTCCCAACTTGGTCTAAACTTCCCCATTGGATCAAAAAAAATTAGGCTTGCATTGCTTTAACACTAAGTCCCCAACTTTAAGTCTCCTAATTCTTACTCATCTATTGTAAGCTCATGCTATCTTCCATTGGTACAGCTGGTAATGATACACTACCTTCAACCTTTTCTCTTCTAATAAAGCCACCTGCATATGTCTACTTGCTGCCCATTCTGCCTCTGGCAACTTAGCTTCGAAGACCACCCTTAGTAGCTTGATCCCAATCTCAATAGGAAACACTACTTTTATTCCATAAACCAAGGAAAATGGCATCATTCTAGAAAAATTCTGCATACTTGTTTTCTATACCCATAAAGCAAAAGGAAGCATTTCTTACCAATCCTTATATGTCTTAGTCATCTTGGAAAGAATATGTTTAATTGTCTTATTTGCTGCTTCCATGCACCATTAACTTTTGGTCTATAAGGGGAGGATCGGTGATGATAGATCTGATATATGGAAAATAAATCCTTAACTGCCCTTAAAACTGCATCCCATTGTCTGATACTACATTGTGTGGGATCCCATATCTACATATGAGACTTTTCTCATTAAATCATTCCATTTGCTTTGCCCCCAACTTATTGAAAGATTCCTTTTCAACCCACTTTGAAAAGTAATCAACTTCTGCTATGATGTATCGGTGACCATTGGAAATTGATGGACGTATCTCAACAATAATGTCAATCCCCCAAGTTGTAAATGCAATTCTTTGGGAGGTATATGATTCAAGTTTCTATACATCTGGCAATGCTAGCACCTCTTCACAAAATCAATATAATCTTTTTCTATGTTTAACTAGTAGTAACCTTGTCGAACTATATTTTTAACTAGGGCCATGTCATTCATGTGGAGTTTATAGGTTCCCACATCTATTTCTGACATGATTTTCCCAACTTCATACTTCCTCAAATATCTTAAATGCACTTTATCAGGCCATCTTTGATACAACTCTCCTTAGAAGGTGATGTCCTATTTTTCAAAAATTGTCTTATAGTATCATACCATGCATCATGATCTGTGTCGGTCCCTATGACTATTTCATACTCATAGCAAGAGGTTGATGAATTGGTCAAAACCAGAGGTCTAAGGACTAATTTGGCAGAATCCTCCCATACCAAAGCTAATATGACTAGGGCATCTGCCATCTGGTTTTCTTCCCTCGGTATGTGTATGAACCTATAATCCTTGAAGTTCTACCTCATCATAGTCAAGTAGTCATGGTATGGCTTCAGCTTTTCTTCCTTCGACTCATTCTCCATTCACTTGGGATATCACAAGTAATGAGTCACCAAAAGCCTGCACTTTATCAACCCTCATTCTCATCAAGGCTTCCAAACCAATATGCATGTTTCATATTCTACCATATTATTGGTTGCCTTGAATCTCAATTTCTTAGCTAAAGGGATAATTTTCCATTCTGGTGATTCCAATATTACTCCTAAACCAACTCTCTTTCTATTCACTGCTCCATTAAAATACATCTTCCATTCTTGCACTTCTATAGCCTCCAAATGTTCATCTGAAAATTCGAAAGTTATTTTCTTATTATCATGTAGTGGTTGTTGAGTTAGGAATTTCGCTACTACTCTTCCCATAATGGTTTTCTTAGTTACATATTCTATCTCAAACTCTTCTATGATCATTAACCACAAGCCATACTTACTAATCAATGGAAGTGTCTCTCTCAAATATTTCACTGGATCCATCCTAGAAATTGCTTGCACAATATAAGATTGAAAGTAATGTCATAAATTTTTTTACCACCAAACCACAACAATACAAGTATTCTCAATGATACTACACTTAATCTCATAAGCCAAAAGTTTTCTAAGTAGTAAATTGCATATTGACTCTTGATTCATCTGCTGGGCTAGCACTGCCCCTATTGATCCTTCTTCCACTGCCACGTACAATATCAATGGTCTACCAGGTTTAGGAGGTTTCAAGACAAGTGGATTCAATAAATATTCTTTTATGTGCTCAAAGGCATTCTAACACTCCTCATTCCACTCAATTAGTTGGTTCTTTTTGAGCAATTTGAAGATAGGTTCACAAATTATTATGAGTCTTATGATGAACCAACTTATATATTATAACCTTTGATAAAACATCAAAATTCCTTCTTCGTCTTAGGAGTTAGTGTGAGCAGGGATTTTCTTCTCCACTCCCATAAGGAATGGTTCTTACTACTTCGGCACTATTAGGCTCAGGGCCTTAGAGAACACAGGCCTAAACCCAGAGAAAATGGAGTCGCCACCAAGACGGGCCAGGAAAAAATAAAGGGATGGATGACTTGATTCCTAAGGAATCCCTAACCCCCTATTGGGTTTGAAAAGTTGGGCATGCTTAGGGAAGGTAAGAAATGGCCCAACTGTTAGGAAATCAAGGAGATCACTGCAAACCAAAAACACGCAGCGGAAAAATTTTTGATCTCTGATTTCCCACCAGGATCCATGTTGTTCGTTTAATTCGACGAAAGTGTTCAAAGAACTAACCTGTTGATGATTCAAAATCACAGTTTGGAAGAGATGCCTCGATCGCGAACCACCCTCTATCGCGTATCCACAAGAATGCTACCATCTAGAGTGCTAGCTCTCTGTAACGCTGAAGGCTGGAAAAACATTTTCTCTAAAACATATTAGGGTTCCTTTGTTTTCATTCTCTTTCATTTTCTAATGTTACATCTAAGAAGACTAAACGTCTGGAGTGAATATAATCACTCCAGAATCCAATTCGAAATTGGATAAGGTAAGTCAAATTCAAAATCCAAATCTAATAAGGATTCTGAATATATATTATCTAATAATATATATAAAAAAATGAAAATAATAATAATAATAAATATTAATATCTAATATTAATATTATTAATATTATATCCAGCCCAAAGCGCTTTCTTATGTATGACCCGATATGCCCATATTAATTGGCAGTCAATTTAATCTCCATTAAACCAACAAGTTGTAATTGGCCTCTAGCAAGGCGTTACAACTACCAATTAATATAAGGAATGTCCAATTTTCCTAATAATAGTACATGCATTAATCCCTTTGTCACACGATATCTAGCTTGAACATAAGTCATGGTAATCGTCATACTTATATTGTCCAAACTTATGATTACTCAATCTCCAAGTAGACTGATAAAAAACAAATGAAATTGATAACACTATCAATTCATTTGAGCACGGCCATGCATTTCACAGTCTCACTTATCGAGGGGCCCAAAAGATATCTCTCTCAAAGAGAGGGACAAATTCTATCTTGATTGTTCATTATCCTCTACATAATTTCTATCATATATGATCATAACCTTTATTACTATCCAGTTACGGATAATGTTTGATCATGTCAAAATATAATAGTCCTTATATCCGAAACTATGACAATCTCAAGTCAAAGAATTAATACATAACTATCATGAGATTTACTTATGACACTAACCCATGTAGTAATCTCATGATGGGTCTATCCAATACATTGTTCTCTAACAAGTATCTATAAAATTGATTTGTATCACTATACACATAACCATCTGATGATTATCAAATCAATGTTCATACTGGTTAAGAATTATTTTTTTTTATCTCTATAACAATAATAAACCAGGAACAAATATCAAAATTATGTAACATGCAAACAAACAATAATGATAATAAAACTTCATTTATTAATAATGAATGTATAACATAAAGATCCAAATAAATGGCCTAGGGCACATACACTAACAATCTCCCACTTGCACTAAGCCTACAAATTTCTAAGACCCATAGATCTAGTGTGCTGATCATGCTTGACCCGTGAGAGAGGCTTTGTTAATTGATCTGCTATGTTATCATTTGTGTCAACTTTGCATATCTTGATATCTCCTCTATCGATAATGTCTTGAATGAGGTGAAAATGCCTGAGTATATGCTTAGACCTTTGATGAGATCTAGGCTCTTTTGCCTATGCTATGGCACCATTGTTGTCACAATAAATGTCCACAGGATTTGCGATGCTAGGCACCACTCCTAGCTCAGTGATGAATTTCTTCAACCAGACTGCTTCCTTAGCTGCATTTGATGCTGCTATATACTCAGCCTCTATTGTAGAATCAGCCACAGTACTTTGTTTTGAACTCTTCCAACTAACAGCTCCACCATTCAATGTGAATACCAAACCTGACTGCGATCTAAAATCATCTATGTCAGTTTGGAAACTAGAATCTGTGTAACCATTTACAACTAGCTCATCTTCCAAACCTCCATAAACCAAGAATACATGTTTAGTCCTTCGAAGGTACTTAAGAATATTCTTGACAGCTGTCCAGTGACCTTCACCAGGATCAGCTTGAAATCTACTAGTTGCGCTTAATGGATATGAGACATCTGGTCTAGTACATAACATGGCATACATAATAGATCCTATAGCAGAAGCTAAGGAATCTTATTCATTCGATCTCGCTCATCAGATGTCATAGGACATTGACTCTTGTTGAGATGAATGCCATGAGACATAGGCAAGAATCCCTTTTTATAATCTTGCATGTTGAACCTCTTCAACACTTTATCTATGTATGTACTTTGACTCAGGCCAATTATCCTTCTAGATCTATCTCTATAGATCTTTATACCAAGGATATAGGCAGCCTCACCTAAGTCTTTCATTGAGAAAGAATTCCCTAACCAAGTCTTAACCTTTTGCAAGGTAGGGATATCATTCCCAATGAGTAATAAGTCATCCACATATAAGACTAAAAACACTACTGCACTCCCACTAACCATCTTATAAACACAAGGTTCATCTTCATTCTCGATGAAACCAAAGTTCCTAACTTTTCATCAAAACGAAGATTCCAGCTTCGAGATGCTTGCTTCAATCCATAAATGGATCTTTGAAGCTTACAAACCTTTGTAGAATTCTCAGGATTTACAAAACCATCAGGTTGTGTCATATACACATCCTCAAGCAAGTTTTCATTAAGGAAAGTGGTTTTGACATCCATTTGCCATATCTCATAATCATAGTATGCTGCAATGGCAATGAGAATTCTAACAGACTTAAGCATAGCAACTGGTGAAAAGGTTTCATCATAGTCTATACCATGAGTTTGCTTGAAACCTTTTGCAACAAGCCTTGCTTTATAGGTCTACACATTCCCATCCATGTCAGTTTTTCTTCTTGAAAACCCATTTGCAACCAATAGTCTTAATACCCTCTGGAGGATCAATTAAAGACCAAACTTGGTTGTCAAACATAGATTGCATCTCAGATTTCATGGCTCCAAGCCATTTGTCTGAATCTGGACCTGACACAGCTTCTTGATAGGTAGTAGGCTCATCTTGATCTATGAGCATTACTTCACTATCATCAGTCACAAGAAATCCATATCTCTCTGGCTGACGACGTGTCCTATCAGACCTGCGAGGGATTTGTGTTACATCTTCAGACTCCACAACTATTTGTGGTTCTAAAATAGGCTCTATAGACGGCTCAATGATTTCTTGTGGTACTTGAGTTTCCTCAAGTTCTACTATACTCCCACTAGTTCTCTTAGAAAGAAATTCCTTTTCCAAAAAAATCCCATTTTGAGCAACAAACACTTTGTTCTCTGAAGGAGTATAGAAATAGTATCCTTTAGTTTCCTTAGGATACCCCACAAAATTACATTTGATAGAATTTGGAGCTAACTTATCTTAAACTGGACTTTTCACATAAGCTTCACAACCCCAAATCTTAAGAAAAGACAAACTAGGTGTCTTACCTCTCCATATCTCATATGGTGTCTTTTCAACAGCCTTAGATGGTACACGGTTCAGAATGAATGCAGCTGTCTCCAAGGCATAACCCCAAAAAGATAAAGGAAGATCCGCTTGACTCATCATTGATCGAACCATAACTAATAGAGTTCGATTTCTCCTTTCAGAAACTCCATTCCACTGTGGAGTTCCTGGAGGAGTCAGTTGTGAAACAATTCCATAATCCCTTAGATGATCATCAAACTCTTGGCTCAAATATTCACCACCTCGATCTGATCGAAGTAGTTTAATTATTTTACCAAGTTGATTTTGTACTTCATTTTGAAAAGTTCTAAACATTTCAAAAGACTCATGCTTATGTTTCATTAGATAGACATAGCCATACCTACTGAAATCATCAGTAAAAGTAATGAAGTATCGAAATCCTCCTCTGGCACTAATGCTAAAAAGACCACATACATCTGTATGTATCAAGCCCAATAAATCATTAGCCCTTTCACTATGCCCAGTAAAAGGATCCTTTGTCATCTTACCAAGCAAACAAGACTCACATGTTTCAAATGATTCAAAATCAAATGAATCTAATAATCCATCTTGATGGAGCTTAGAAATGCGTTTCTCATTTATATGGCTAAGGTGACAATGCCATAAATAAGTAGGGTTTAACTCATTTGGCTTAGTTCTATTAGAAGTTATGTTATAGATATCATTTCCATTAGAATCATCAAGATTAAGGATATAAAGGCCATTATAAGAATTTGCAATACCATAAAGCAAAACATTTTTATCAAAAATAGAACATTTCTTATTCTTCATAAAAAATGAATAACCTTCATCATCCAAAACAGATACTGAAATAAGATTCCTACTCATAGTAGGAACATAAAAGCAATTGTTCAAAATTAACAAAAACCCATTGGGCATAACAAGTTCATAAGTTCCTACAGCTATAGCAGTAACTCTTGCTCTATTGCCAACATGTAGGTCCACTTCGCCTTTCTTCAGCATCCTACTCCTTTTGAGTCCCTACATATTTGTACAAATATGAGATCCACATCCGGTATCTAATACCCAGGAAGAAGGAATAGATAAATTAATTTCTATAACATAAATACCTGAAGATGTAGTCGCACTACCCTTCAACTTCTTTAACTCATCCAAATAGAGTTGACAATTTATCTTCCAATGCCCACGCTTGTTGCAATGGAAACAAGTCCCTTCCTTAGGAACTTTAGCCTTAGGTTCAGGTTTTGGTTTAGCTTGTCCGTTGGACCGTTTAGCACCTTTTGCCTTACCCTTGCCTTTAGTATCTTTGGCTTTCCTTTTTATTTGTTTAATATTAACATTCAATATTTGGGTAGGCTTTTTGATATTCCCCTCAGCAGTTTTAAGCATACCATGTAGCTCAGGAATGGATTTCTCCATGTCATTCATGTTATAGTTCATGACAAACTATGAGAAACTGCTAGGCAATGAATGTAGGATCAAATCCGTGGAGAGTTCTAAACTCAGGGGATATCCAAGTCTAGCAAGGTGATCTAGATAGCCTTTCATCTTCAAAACATGAGCACTAACAGATTCACCTTCAGACATTTTGCAGTCAAATAATGCAACAGCAGTGTCAAACCTATCTTGCCTAGCCTGTTGTTGGAAAGCTTGTTTGAGATGCACACTCATCTCATAAGCCTCTAAGTGTTTCAGATCCTTCTGAAGTCCTAGACACATAGTAGCCAACATAAGACATCCTATGTCATTGGAATCATCCACATGCTTCTTATGCTTACTCTTAGCAGCATTAGAAGCATCAGCAGGAGGTGGGTCAGGGACAGCTTCATCAAGCACGTAGGACTTTTTCTCTTGTTTGAGAACAATTCTCAGGTTCCTAAACCAGTCAACAAAATTAGTCCCACATTCTTTTAGTTTTTCCTTCTCAAGGATAGATCGCAGTGATAAGGTGGAATTGTTATTTGCAGCCATCTACAAAATAAATATGCAAAGTCAAATTTTAATTAATAATGAGGTTAAAATTATTTAAACTCCTACTAAAAATATAATCCTCTAAAGAAATATTTTAGTAGGCTAAGATCCGTATTTCACTTAATTCTAAACTCAGCTTTGGCGTGACGCTTAAAATCAAGTTATTTAGGTAGGTAACATCTTTACCAATTACATCTCATGTAACTCTTAGTAATTATGGAATATTGACATCATATGTCATAGCATGTTGAATTCCATCTAATGCCTTAGGCCCAAAACCATTTTGATAGCCTAATTAAGTCTAACCAATTTTAAAACATATGAGTAGCACTATTACTCATCCTACTTAGCTAGGAATGTTTAAAGCATATTGCTTTGGCAATACCTACTTTAATACAATCTTAGTTTTGATAGGTGTTCAAAACGTGGATGGCATTTAGACTTAAATTATTAATGAGGGTTCAACTAAATTATTATCATGTCTTGCATTACATATCATTATATTTTAGCATCCTATATGTATATATATAATTTATCTCATAAGCATCATATACCAAATGACAAAATATGTAAACGTGACATAGCATGGCCAAACTAAATATGATCTTCAAGAGACAAAATGAAGATCATAAAGGCAACCGTAGGTGAAAAACCTATCTATTACAACACTTGCAATATTACATACCTTCAAAACTTGAGCTTGTGCTTCCATCACCATGGAACCATCTTCTCCTTGGTATGAATCTCCATCACAAACATTGTAGCTTGAATCTTCATTTATTACAATAAAAGAAAATCTAACTAATAGTAAAAATAAATTACAATAAAATAAACGACACGCAAGCCGTATTTACCCAAAATTAAGATATGAATAAACCAATCACATAGGTCATAAGGCCATGCTATGCACCATGCCAAGACATCAAACAAACATAACATATTCATCACCATCATGTTAAATAGAAACAAATATATTGACATTCTTAATGTCGCGGTAACGAACTATAGGGTGCGAACATACGGCGGTCCCGCTAGCCGCTCAGCGGGCGGGGCTCCCGCTGGCCGCTCAGCGGGTGGGGTTCCGAAGGGGCAGCGCCCCTCGAAGCCAAACAGAAACGTTAATCTCATTAACATTTTTCTTTGGCGAAACCCTAAAACAGAATCGTTAATCTCATTAACCTTCTTACTGTTTTATTTCGAATATTTACAACCCATTACAGAATCATTACCAAATGTTTCACATATAAACTTAATCATTTTCATCATATGAAAATCGTTTTAATCAACCAAATATATATACGTGATCATCTCATGAAAACAAAATTAAAAACACCAATCCTTTCTCATCATATGAAAAATGAATTAGGGTTTTACAGAAACAAAACAAAAAAAAACAATCCTTTCTCATCATATGAAAAATGAATTAGGGTTTTATAGTTAACATGCCATACGAAATCAATATATCCCATGTAATCATATCAACATGGCATTTTCGACTTAAACGAAAACAACAAGTGGCTCTGATACCACTGTTAGGAAATCAAGGAGATCACTGCAAACTAAAAACACGCAGCGGAAAAATTTTTTATCTCTGATTTCCTACCAGGATCCATGCTGTTCATTTAATTCGACGAAAGTGTTCAAAGAACTAACCTGTTGATGATTCGAAATCACAGTTTCAAAGAGATGCCTCGATCGCGAAACACCCTCTATCGCGTATCCACATGAATGCTACCGTCTGGAGTGCTAGCTCTCTGCAACGACGAAGGCTGAAAAAACATTTTCTCTAAAACGTATTAGGGTTCCTTTGTTTTCATTCTCTTTCATTTTCTAATGTTACATCTAAGAAGACTTAACGTCTGGAGTGAATATAATCACTCCAGAATCCAATTCGAAATTGGATAAGGTAAGTCAAATTCAGAATCCAAATCTAATAAGGATTCTGAATATATATTATCTAATAATATATATAAAAAATGAAAATAATAATAATAATAATAAATATTAATATCAAATATTAATATTATTAATATTATATCCAGCCCAAAGCGCATTCTTGTGTGTGACCCGATAGGCCCATATTAATTGGCAGTCAATTTAATCTCCATTAAACCAACAAGTTGTAATTGGCCTCTAGCAAGGCGTTACAACTACCCAATTAATATAAGGAATGTCCAATTTGCCTAATAATAGTGCATGCATTAATCCCTTTGTCACACGATATCTAGCTTGAACATAAGTCATGGTCAACGTCATACTTATATTGTCCAAACTTATGATTACTTGATCTCCAAGTAGACTGATAAAAAACAAATGAAATTGATCACACTATCAATTCATTTGAGCACGGCCATGCATTTCACAATCTCACTTACCGAGGGACCCAAAAGATATCTCTCTCAAAGAGAGGGACAAATTCTATCTTGATTGTTCATTGTCCTCTACATAATTTCTATCATATATGATCATAACCTTTATTACTATCCAGTTACGGATAATGTTTGATCATGTCAAAATATAATAGTCCTTATATCCGAAACTATGACAATCTCAAGTCAAAGAATTAATACATAACTATCATGAGATTTACTTATGACACTAACCCATGTAGTAATCTCATAATGGGTCTATCCAATACATTGTTCTCTAACAAGTATCTATCAAATTGATTTGTATCACTATACACATAACCATCTGATGATTATCAAATCAATGTTCATACTGGTTAAGAATTATTTTTTTTTATCTCTATAACAATAATAAACCAGGGACAAATATCAAAATTGTGTAACATGCAAACAAACAATAATGATAATAAAACCTCATTTATTAATAATGAATGTATAACATAAAGATCCAAATAAATGGCCTAGGGCACATACACTAACACCAACACCCCCCACGGCGCCCGGTTCAATGGAACCGGCCTCCTTTTCATGTCTTAATATTATAAAATTCTTAAATATAATGATATCATTCATAATAACATGCAATGATAAGAATAAACAAATACTTTATTAAAAATTATACCAATGTTCAAACAAAATAAATAAATGGATACCCATCTGATGATGGAAATATGTCTTTACATCATCCAATATCCGAAACTAAATAGGACACCACCAAAAGGTGAAAATGTGTCTTTTACATTAATCCTAAAATATGAAAATAATTTAAATTACATGAAGCTTAACTAATGAGGTATCCACAAAGTGTAGACATACCTCTTACATTATTAATAAACAAATAATAATAAAGAAAATATTCACCCATTCATTCATCATAAATTAAATTAATCAACCATCAAAATTTAAGTAAATCATTCATAAAATATATAAGCAATCACATAATCAAATCTAAAATTAAATAAAACAATAAATGTATAAATTTAGGGTTTTAGAACTTTAATAACCAAACTAGGATTTAGAGGGTTCTAATTATTGTTTTGAATGATAACATTATTTTCTTTAATTAAAACCTTATTTGCTGTATGAAATAACTTATGCTACTGCAGTGTGAGGATGAAATAATTAGGGTTTGTGCTACTGCAGGTTATGAAAACTTTATTTGAAACCTTAATTATTTGTTGTATGAAATCATCTTAATTAAAACCTTATTTCAAACTAAATTAAAGGAAGAATTTTAATAACCTAAGCAGTGTGATTATAATTTGAAAGATGAAGATGATTACTTGGTTTTAATGAACAAAAGTTAGATCCACATACCTACGTTTGAAGGCTCCACCAATAATTAAACATTGATGCAAAGTATTTGCTTGCATCAAATTTGTTCCTCTTGGTTGGAAGGAAATCAAGACAGTGAGAGTTAGCTACTGCCTTAATAGTGTTTGATATTTTTTGTCCCCTATTTGATAATGTTTTAGGGTTAATTTGTTGCTATGTTGCTCTCCCCCAGTTCCAAAAGAAAAGTCCTAGAAAAAGTCTCCAAAGAAATCCCTAATAGCTACTGTCATTCCAAGTTTCGAAAGAAAATCAAAAGTCCCTCAGTAATTTGCCAAAAGTCAAAAGTCCCGCTAAAAGTTCCGTCTCCAAAAATTGTCAAAAAGTCTAAATCTCTAAATCAATTGCTAAAAGTCCCTTTTTCAATCTTATAACTGTGTTATTTATAGGGAAAAAAACCTAATATTGTTTTGATAAAGAAATATAAATTTTTTAAGAAAAATAAAAAAAAAACTGAGTAAAATAAGGTTTCGGCAAAATCGGCAGCATGCACAGGATTTGGCTTGCTGGGCGTTGGGCACGCCGGCTGCTGCAAAGATTGGGCATGAAAGGTAACAAGGTTGGGCATGGGGACCATTGCTACATGCGAATGGCAAGATTCACCGCAGGCCAAACTGGCTTGCTGCGTGCCACTGACCGATTCGTCCGTCGAATTTTTTATTTTTTATTTTTAAAAATAAGTATTATATTTAAAATAAAGATTTATAATTTTCTTTTTTCTTTCAATATATTAAATATAAAACATTATAAATAAATAATAAATATTATAAAAATTATTTCATACTGTTTTAAAATATTGGACCGGACATGGTCAAAAAGAAGGATCTACAGTTTGCCCCCTGCTTGAACGATCTGAGACTTCAGAAGAAGAGAGTGAAAAGCAACATGATTTTGGGCAGATTTTGGATGAGGATGGGTTCTCGACCAGAGGTTGACAATGGCTGGTTTAATTTAGGTTCTAGACCTAGAATGAGTTCTGGATTGGATTTGACTAACCTTTTATCAGTTGAGAATTTTGACTTAACTAGTTGTTCCTTTCTTTAATGGATTGTGGGTCTTTACCCACCATAAATGGATCTTTATTCATTTGAGATCGGGTCTTTACCCTTAAAACATGAATCTTTATCCATTGGAGATCGAGTCTTTACCCTTGAAACATGGATCTTTATCCATTTGAGATTGGGTTTTTACCCTTGAAACATGGATCTTTATCCATTGGAGATCTAGTCTTTACCCTTGAAACATGGATCTTTATCCATTGGAGATTGGTTCTTTACCCCCCTTGAAACATGGATCTTTATCCATTGGAGATCGGGTCTTTACCCTTGAAATATGGATCTTTATCCATTGGAGATCGGGTCTTTACCCTTGAAACATAGATCTTTATTCATTGGAGATCGAGTCTTTACCCTGGTTTCAGCTCTTTTAGCTTAACTGATCTTTTGCCTTTTGCATCATTATTTCTTTTGGGATTCTTACTTTCTTCTTTTTTTGTTCTTTTTTTTTGTTCATTTTTTTAGCTTGCAAAAAATTCAGCTATTTTTTAGTTGGCTATTATATCATCTCCTTCCATCTCCATACCCCATGCATGGCAAAATATTGAAAGTGAGTCTGAAATTGTTTTGTACACCCATAAACTCAAAAAATTGAAAGGAGAAACTTTGACCCCTTTCTAGGCTCAAACCCATGATTTTTTCTATGCGGGCTTTGGTTGATACTTGTATATTGTCTAGTTCTTCGGACAAGCATGCATTTCTTCTTTTACAGAATAACTGAAGCTTCCTCAAGCAATGGGCCTTCCATGCCCCCTGATTCCATATCCGCTACATGGTTACTTCATAAAATATTGTTGTTTACTTTTGACAAAGAAAAATGCAATGTGATACATTCATGTATGCATGATATGCATGAGTTATACTTATAGTGGTTCCATCGACTCACAGATCGAGGTGATCAGCTGAAGTGTTCTCATTGACTCCTTCCAGACGCTCATTCAGGTCTTGCATTGGAATGACAGAAGGCTTTGAATTTATGGCTTTTATCTTCAAGATGTTGAGGACATGAGTGGTGGAGACTCTAAGCAGCAGAGTCAGTGATACATCCATTTCAAACTATGACTTAGCATGTCAATTGGTAGCTTCTTTATAAGCTTTCCAATAATCATTTCCTTTGCCCAATGTGGCCTTCGAGGTTCGATGGTTCAACATACTTCCCCTAACTTGAAGGCTTTGTAAAACTTTTTTCTTTTTTTCTTTTTTCCCTTTTTTTGAATTTGAATTTTTATTTTGAAATCAAATGTTGGCTTTCCCAAATCAATGTCAATTTACCTCAGGACTCGATTTTCCAAATTAACACATCTATAACATGACAACCCTAGCTACCATACTAAACTTGGGAATCATTTCTATTTGAGCAAGAACTATTACACTTTAGATAAGCACATACACATTACTTTTCCAATGGTCTCATTGAGTTTAAATATTGTCTATCTCATATGCATGCTTATTCAAACTATCTCTACTAATAGACTCTACCTACCAAGAGAGATCAACAGGTCTTTAATTGGCTTAAAATGGGGTCTATAAGAGACATGGGTTAAATAAAAGTCATCATTGAGATTGGAGTTAATGTGACACTATAGGCAAGCCCTCACACTAAAAATTTCTTTTTTAGACAATTGGAAGCATGAAAAGATAAAGCTTTGAACATTCTTCTTTCTTCTTGACATCAATCTAGATCTTGATTAGGACATTCTTTGCCTTTGTAAAAAGTTTGATATCCATATTCCTTTCCCTTTCTTCTATTCCCTTTCTCTCTCTCTCTCTCTTTAGTATTTCATCATTTTGTCCTTCTTTCCTGTATGATTGTCAAGTATAGGACTTTCAAGAACTAGATGACATTTCTTCTATCTTTCTAATTTTGGTTGAATTTCATGTTGGGTTGGACCAATTTAAGTCAAATTGTCTTTGTCTTCTATTGCTTTAGGTAAAGAAAAATTTGATTGGCTTTCTGAATTCCTTTTTATTTTATTTTATTTTCCTTTTCTTTTTTTCCTTCTTCTCTTCTTCTTTTTTCTTTCTTCTTTTTTCTTTTTTCTTTTTTTTCCCTTTTCTTTTTGTTCCTTAGTGATCATAAGACTTGCCAAAGGTGTAACAACAGCTCAAGGTATGTCATTGGGCTTATAAGTCAATAAAAAGAAAGTTAAAATCTTATGAAGGCTTAAAGGGACAACTAGGGATTGATATTTAGTTGGGTGGATACCTTCCCAAACAATGCCTAGATCATCTCTCCCTTAAATAAGCAGAATTTAATTTCGCCTCGAAGGTTTGTCAAAGTATATTCTAAGATTGACTTGGACCTAGACAAAGGAAATTATGTAGGAGCCCTCTCTAAGTAAGCATATACAACTCAAGGCTATAGAATAATTCCCTCACCTAGTAAAGTCATTCAAATCATGATGCATAGATATACTAATTTAAGATTATCAAGCTAGACTCATCATTGGTTAAGCACCAAAATGAACAAAGACCAATAAAAAATTAATGAAAATAATTTTTTTTGACAATCTTAATTTTAAAAACATAATTATTACAAATAAGTACTAAAGAATGTGAAATAAAAAGAGCAACACTTCAAGCTAAGGGAGGTTCATTGAGTTGGAGTCCAAGATACTTCATTTATACAGATATATCAAGGGCAAGGATTTTTTTCATCATCAAGGATCATTGCTTCATCATCCACAGTTTGTCCAAGCTTTCTTAGTAGCACATCCTCTTTAGCAGCTTCTCTATCCATATCATGACAAGATGACAAGATAAAACTCTTCATGAAGGTTGTAAGCAGTGGCGCCCTTCCAAATTTAGGCAGAGGATTATTCTTGGTATTGGGCTTTTTAGGCTCAGGCAACTTTCCACTGTCAATTGAATCTTGGATCTCGTGCCTTAGATGAGCGCATTTATCCGTCTCATGCCCTAGCATTTGATGAAATTGATAGAAGGCCTCAGCATCGAAGTTTGATGGTAGAGGTTTGTGTAACAGTCGAGGAACCAATGGTTGTAATAACCCCTTCTTCATTAGATTCTCTAACATCTTTGCTGGTTCAATTGTTGCATTTTCCTCAACAACTCCTCTTTCCCTTTGACTTTGCCTACTGGGGTGGTAGCCGCCCTTATTGCTCCACTTAGACAGCACATGATTTGACTAGTCTTGTGGAACAGGGATTGACCCCTTATTTCTCATTTGATCTCTATTAGTGAACCTGTTCCTCATGAATGTTGCCTTTCCCTTCTTTCTTATATCAATGGGGGATGCCTCATTACCATTGTTGATGATCTCCATAATTTTAATCAACTGGGTCTTCATAATTTTAGCCAATTGATGTCGTAGCTCGACCATCCTAGCTTTGACAACCTCATCGACTATATCCGTTAGCTGGTTCACATCCATCCTTCCAATGAAGCACTTGAATCAAAATCACTGCTGCAGGTGGTGTCATTGTATGCTCTTGAATTGTTGTACTCTAAGTCTGTCAGCCAGAAAGGATCAATGATATGATATGCAATGCATGTATGTATGTATGCATGTATGCACAAACAGCAAACAAACAAAGATAATTAGGACGTCCCTTCCAACCTTATAACTTCCACACATGAATGGAGAGTCTCTTTTTCTAGGTATATGGCCAACAAAAATATCAACATGGGATATTTTGTTCTTAAAAAATTTCCTCGTACGATTTTAACCTAATAGTTATATTTTCAAAAATGGAAGTCAGTTCATGATAATTCTCATTAATTAGGCTTTAGTCCATCCAATAGCTTTTTATGATATATTGGATTAAAACTAAATTAAGAGGTTTATTATAAATAGATTTCTCACTTGAAAAAGTAACTAATGATTCATGCCAAAAATAAGCCCATGATTAACAATTCTTTGGATAAATTAGGCCCACAATTGGTTTTTAGCATTCCATAATTGAACCAAATATTTTGTAAGCTCATTTTTGGAAAAGTTGTAATGAAGTGAAAAATAGTTTTGTTCAAAGCCCATAAAAAGATTTTAGAAAAAATGAATTTTTGGCTTTGAGCTTGGGCAATGTGGTGAAAAAGAATTTTTAATCCATTTTTAAAAGTTTTTATGTCCAAAGACCATCTTAAAAAGTTTTGAAAATAGCTTTGGTCTTTTGGACTTTAAAGGAAAAATTATTTTGAGCTTACAATGTAGGTAGGTCATATTAGAAAAAAAAAAACAAACAAACCAAATAAGTCATGATTTAAACCAAGATAAATTAACCATAGTCAAACAATAAGCATTTAGGGTAAAAACCTAAGGAAAATAACTAGGTCAATTATATGATCTTAATATTTGGGTTAAAAGATTTTAGGCTTCCATAGCAGGTATATACCAAAAAGTACAAAGCTGTGAGTAATTATGGCATGCTCGATCTCCATACCTTGAGTGAAAGTATGGTATCCCTTACATAACACAACACGGGTAACACGGGCATCCAAACGCACGCACACAATGCAATCTAAATGATGCAATGGATAATATCATAATAAGAAAGAATAAAATAATATAAAGACCAACAAAATCAACTTCTCTTATCCCCAGTGGAGTCGCCACTGTGAGCGGGGATTTTCTCCCCTACTCCCATGTGGAATGGTTCTAGCGACTTCAGCACTGTTAGGCTCAGGGCCTTAAAGAATACAGGCCTAAACCCGAAGAAAATAGAGTCTCCGAATGGACGGGCCGGGAAAAAAGAAAGAGGTGGATGACTTGATTCTTAAGGAATCCCCAACCCCTATTCGGTTCAGAAAGTTGGGTACGCGTGGAAAAGCTGAGAAATGGCCCAACAACCCCACAGTGCCCGGTTCATTGGAACCGGCCTCCTTTTCAGGTCTTAATATTATAAAATTTTTGAATATAATGATATTATCCATAACAACATGCAATGATAAGAATATAGAAATACTTTATTAAAAATCATAGCAATGTTTAAAGAAAACAAATAAATGGACACCCATCTAAGGATGGAAATATGTCCTTACATCGTCCAATATCTGAAACTAAATAGGACACCCACCAAAAGGTGAAAATATATCCTTTAATCCTAAAATATGAAAATAATTTAAATTACATGAAGCTTAACTAATGAGGTATCCATAAAGTGGAGACATACCTCATATATTATTAATAAACAAATAATAATAAAGAAAATATTCACCCATTCACTCTTCATAAATTAAATAAATCAACCATCAAAATTTAAGTAAATCATTCATAAAATATATAAGCAATCACATAATCAAATCTAAAATTTTAAAAAGCAATAAATGTATAAATTTAGGATTTTAGAACTTTAATAACCAAACTAGGATTTAGAGAGTTCTGATTATTGTTTTGAATGATAACATTATTTGCTTTAATTAAAACCTTATTTACTGTATGAAATAATTTATGCTACTGCAGTGTGAGGATGAAATAATTAGGGTTTATGCTACTGCAAGTTATGAAAACTTTATTTAAAACCTTAATTATTTGTTGTATGAAATCATCTTAATTTAAATCTTATTTCAAACTAAATTAAAGGAAGAATTTTAATAACCTAAGCAGTGTGATTATAATTCGAAAGATGAAGACGATTACTTGGTTTTAATGAACAAAAGTTAAATCCACATACCTACGTTTGAAGGCTCCACTAATAATTAAATATTGATGCAAAGTATTTACTTGCATCAAATTTCTTCCTCTTGGTTGGAAGGAAATCAAGACAGTGAGAGTTAGCTCCTGCTTTAATAGTGTTTGATATTTTTCATCCCCTATTTGATAATGTTTTAAGGTTAATTTGTTACTCTGTTGCTCTCTCCCAGTTCCAAAACAAAAGTCCAAAAAGGACCTCCAAAGAAATCCCTAATAGCTACTACCATTCCATGTTCCGAAAGAAAATCAAAAGTCCTTGAGTAATTAGCCAAAAGTCAAAAGTCCCCCAAAAGTCTGGTCTCCAAAAATTGTCAAAAAGTCTGAATCTCTGAATCAATTGCTTAAAGTCCTTTTTTTAATCTTATAATTGTGTTATTTATAGGAAAACAAAAAAATCTAATACTGTTTTGATAAGGAAATATAAACTGTTTAGAAAAAATAAAAAAAAATCGAGTAAAATAAGGTTTCGGCAAAATCGGCAACACGTGCAGGATTGGGTATGTTGGGCGTTGGGCACGTGGGCTGCTGCAATGATTGGCATGTGACCCAACGAGGTTGGGCATGGGGGCCGTTGCTGTGAACAAATGGCAAGATTCACTGCAAGCCAAACTGGCTTGCCGCGTGCCGCTGACCGATTCGTCCGTCCGATTTTTTTTTATTGTTAAAAATAAATATTATATCTAAAATAAATATTTATAATTTTCTTTTTTTTTCTTTCAATATATTAAATAATAAATAATAAATATTATAAAAATTATTTCGTACTGTTTTAAAATATTGGACTGGAATTGGTCAAAAAATAAGGGTCTACAATTAGCATATCTCTGATTGCTTGAACCTTGTCAGGGTAAATTTCAATGTCATTTAGGCCAATAACATACCCAGCATATTTCCTGAAGTGACCCCAAATACATAATTCTTTGGGCTTAATCTTAGATTACACTTTACCGCTCTTTCAAAGAAGTTCTCCAAGTTTTGGAAATATTGTTCTCTTATCTCCAACTTCACCATCATAACAACAACATAAACTTCAACCTTCCAATGCATCATATCATAAAAAAAAGGTAGTGGCCATCCTCTAATAGGTTGCTCCAACATTCTTCAATCCAAATGGCATCATCATGTAACAAAATATACCCCATATAGTTATAAAGGCAGTTTTAGCTCTATCCTCTTGGGCCATTAATACTTGAATGTATTTGGAAAATTCATCCACGAATGAGTATAGTAAGTTAGAGGTTGCACTATCAATTAATATGGGGTAAATGAAAATTAACCTTAGGGGAAGCCTTATTCAGGTCTCTGTAATCCACATAAACTCTAATTCTCCCATCATTCTTTGGTACAGGGACAATATTGGCTAGCCACTAGGGATAAACTATCATCTTTAGGAACCTCACCTGTATCTGCTTAGTAACTTTTTCTTTGATCAACTCTACCCATTTAGGCCTGTAGACCCTTAATTTTTTACCAAGTCCAGTCCAATAGTATAAAATAAGTCCAAAATAATTTTTGTGGTATTTATTATTTATTTTATTTTAATACTTATTTAAATTTTATTTTATTATTTATTATTTATTTTATTTATTTTTAATACATATAATAAAAAAATTGGATGGACCAACCGGTGAGCGAGACGCGGCAAGGCAGTTCACTATAAGCCGAAAGGGCCTGCGGTGAATTGGCTTGGACCAATTTGCCGCAGGCATAACATGCCATGAATTGGCTTGGGCCAATTCATCGCAGGTGCAAGCTGCGGTGAATTGGCCTACCCCAATTTGCCATAAGTGCAAGCTGCGGCGAATTAGGCAGTGCCTCACAGGCGCTTGCCTGATTGTTGTCAAAATTCTATTTTTACTCGAAAACGTCAATTAATTTCCTAAATAGTTTTAACTTTCTTAACATATTAGGTTTTATTTTCAGTTCTATAAATAGTAGTCTTAAACACAAAAATAAGGATGGCAAAAAATTAATCAAGAATTACTATTGGACTTTTGAACTTTGAAGCAACCCGAAGCAGCCAAAAACAAAAAGAACACTCCCATCCCCAAGACAACAAGGTTGTGTTGTCTTGATCAAAGCTTCCCAAGAATTCCAATGGTGCAATTGTGGTGGAGCCAACAAACGACGGTAATTTCTTAATCAATTTATTATAATATGCTTTTGATAGTTTTAACGTGGAACATGCATGATCCTTATTTAAAATTGAATCCAGTAGCCTATTGGCATGAATTCTTCCAAATACATGATTATTTAATCAACATGCTAATAGCTTTGTTTAATGTTTTCTGTGATGACATTTAATTTTTATCAAATATTATTAACAGTAGCTTGTTCAACTTCAAAGCTTTGATCATTATTTTTTTCAAAACCCTAAATTGCATGGTATGAGCCCTAAACCCTGATTAATTCTATTTTTGAAAATCTTTATTGTACCTTAATACTTAAAAATAATTATAATGATATTAGTTTTTCCAAACCCTAAAACCCTAGTTTTTGAATATAAACCCTAAAATTTTAGAACCCTAATCCTATTTTTAAAAAAGGCAAATCCTAAACCCTAATCATATTTTCCTAAACCATAATTCATAAAATCCTAGCTTGTATATTCTTCATATCTTGATCTTTATTTGGCTTATAATGAATGGTTTACTTTCATGATGAATGGTTGAATGTCTTTTATTGGTTTACTTTATTTTTTTATCATGTAAGAGATATGTTTTCATCTTGTGGGTACTTCATTAATTAAGCTTCACGTAATTTAAATTATTTTCATATTTTGGGATTAACGAAAAGGATACGTTTTCACCTTTTTGTGGGTGTCCTATTTAATTTTAGATATTGGACTATGTAAGGACATGTTTTCATCCTTGGATGTCCATTTATTTGTTTTATTTGGATATTGCTATGATTTTTAATAAAGTACTTATTTATTCTTATTATTGCATATAGTATGGATAATGTGATTATATTTAAGAATTTTATAATATTAAGACCTGAAAAGGAGGTTGATTCCAATGAACTAGGCCTTGTGGGGGTGTTGGGTCATTCTCACCTTCCCCACACATACCCAACTTTTCGAACCCAATAGGGGGTTGGAGATTCCTTAGGAATCGAGTCATTCACCCTTTTTTTTTGGCCCGTCCAGGTGGCAACTCCATTTTCTTCTAGTTTAGGTCAATGTTCTCTAAGGCCCTGAGCCTAATAGTGCCAAAGTCGCAAGAACCATTCCACCAGGAGTAGGGGCAAAAATCCCCGCTCACAGTGGCAACTCCACTGTGGATAAGAGAAGTTAATTCCATTGGTCTTTATATTATTCTATTCTTTCTTATCATGATATTATCCATTGAATCATATTAGATTGCATCGTGTGCATGAGTTAGGATACCTGTATTACTTGTAATATGTTATGTAAGGGATACCATGCTTTCACTCAAGGTATGGAGATCGAGCATGGAATAACCACTCATAGCCTTGTACCTTTTGGTATATACTTACTATGGGAGCCTAAACCTTTCAACTCAAAGACTAAAGCTCATGTAATTGGCCTAGTTACTTTTCTTAGATTTTTTTAGCCCAAATGCTTGTTGTTCGACTATGGTTAATTTATCTTGGTTTAAATCATGGCTTATTTGGTTTGTTCTTTTTCTAATATGACCTAATTACATTGTGAGCTCAAATAATTTTTTTCTCTAAATCCAAAGGACCAAAACTATTTTTAAAATTTTTAAAATGGTCTTTGGACATAAAACTTTTCTAAAAATAAGTCAAAAGTTATTTTCTCATGACACAAATACAAAGCCCAAAATCCATTTTTTCTAAAATCTTTTTACAATGGGCTTAAAAACAAAATTATTTTCATGACCTTTTTAAAGAGCTTACGAATATTTAGGTCAATTATGAAAATACCAAAAATCAATTGTGAGCCTAGTTTATACTAAGAATTATTAATCATGGGCTTGTTTTTGTCATGAATCATTAGTTAATGTTTTTAAGTAAGAAATCTATTTATAATAAACCTCTTAATTTAGTTTTAATCCAACATAGCATAAAAGCTGCTTTAGTTGGTTGAATGGATTAAAACCTAATTAATGGGAATTATAGTGACCTGATTTCCTTTTTTAAAAATATAACTATTGGTTGAAACATCCAAGGGAATTATTCAAAAACAAGACATGATATTTTGTTAACCATATACCTAGGAAAAGAGACTCACCATTCGTGTGTGGAAGTTATAAGGTTGAAAGGGACATCCTAATTATCTTTGTTAGTTATTTATGAATACATGCATACATACATTTACATCTCATATCATTGATCCTCTCTGGCTCACAGCCCTAGATTACAACAGTTTAAGAGCCTACGACAATCCGACCTATGCCGATGACAAAGAATCTAGCAGCAACTCAGTTAGCTTCTCACCAAAAGCAATGGAACCCGAGTAGATTCAAAAGATGTTGGATGATGCCTTAAAGTCAAGATGGTAGAATTAAAGAGGGCCCTAGCCAAGATCATAAAGTGTCAAATGGCCATAATGTTTGGGAACACTGCTAAAGCATCCGCAAGCACCAAGAAAGACAAGGGAAAGGCTAAAGTTGGTGTAGCTTTTGATGATGACAACTGGGCTAAATACTTTCAAGATCCTCAAGACAAGATGAAGGAGTCGAAGGTTATTGAAAGATTAGTCGTGGAAAAGATTGAAACTTTAGATGTTGAGAAGTTGATCGTTGACCTATAAAAGAAGTTTGAAAAGAAGCTAAAAGCTAAAGAAATGTCTAAGGTCGACAAGTTGTTTGAGCTAGATGAAGAGGTTTCGTACAAGTTTAAGATGCCATCCTTTGCAAAGTTTGATGGAACTAGAAATCCTCACCTCCATGTGAAGCAATATATCACTGTTATGCAATCTTCCCGAGCTACTAAGGCTCAAACTCTAAGATACTTCATGTTCTCACTGGTTTTTATTATCCAAAATTGGTTCAATACCTTAGATGATGGCACTCAAAAGAGCTGGGATTTACTATACAAAGCCTTCATCCAATAATATGGATACAATATTGAATGGAGATTACTTTAATGGAGGTGGAGTCCATTAGACAAAGGCCAAATGAGAACTTCGTTGACTATGTGAAGAGGTGGAGGAACAAAGCGGCTTTCCTAAAGAAGAGGCCTGATGAATCAAATCATATTAGGATGATTGTGAGAGGGGTGTTGCCTAGCCTTCATGAAAGAATGTCTCATACACTTATCCAGGATTTCAAGGACCTTTTGCAAGCTGGTTTGCAAATTGAAGAGTGGGAAAGGGAGAAGAAATGCTTTTCGGTAAGAAGGAACGAGAAATGAAACTACCAATCTGGTAACCAAAGGATGCAAAAGAAAGTTGATGTTAATACCATTGGCCAAGGAGGAAGAAGGCAGTTTTTAGAATTGGGAAGGCCGTTGTCTTGGGTTCTCAATAAGCTACAAAAGATTGGATTATTGTAGCCCTTAAATCCCCGTCCTTTGCCTAATCCTCTTCCACCTAACTTTGACACTAAGGCATTTTGCCAATTTCATCAAATACTAGGACACAACACGGATAAATGTTTGAGGTTAAGGCATGAAATCTAGAATTTGATTGATAATGGAAAATTGCCTGAGCCAAACAAGCCAAGCACCAAAGACAATCCATTGCCAAGATTCAATAGAGTACCACCATCGGCGACCTTCATGATTGGAGGAGGTTTGCATGAAAGTTTTGTCATATCTTCTTTCCAAGATGTAGATGGAGAAGCAACCAAAGAAGAAGTGGTGTTTAGCAAAATTGAACAAGCTATGGTTGGTAAAGAAGTAGCAATCTGTTTTGTGAATGAATTTTGGGACTCAAGCGATAGTGATGATGGTCTTGAACCCAAAAAGGTGGAATGGACCTGGTCCAAACCTGAAGAAGATGGGGTGATGAACACTAGATCTAGTAAGCCTTATGCAAGGCTACAACCCAATAAATTAGAAGCTAATAAAGGAAAGGAAGTAGAAGTTGGGAATAAAGAAGAAGAAGACGACATTGTTCTTAAGAAATTGAAGAGGACCCAAGCAAGTGTTAGTATTTGGGACCTATTGGCCACTTTCAAGAAGCACCGTGAAACTATGGCCAAGGCTTTGGCTAGCATGCCGATTTCCACTTCCATAACACTAGATGAGCTGATTAACTTCATGAAAGTTAAAGAAGTGATGAAATGCAAATATATTCAAAAGAAGAGTGAAGTTTATATGGGAATGGTATCGTTCTCGGATACGGATTTGCTGGAAAAGGGCAGAGATCACATTCGCCCTCTCTTTATAAAAGTAGAAGTCAAAGAAAAAAGGACTCCATATGTGATGGTTGATGATGGGTCCCCCATAAATGTTTACCCATTTAAAATCTTGCCAAAGCTAGCTATGTCAACAAGAGATCTAAGCCCAACTAAAGTGACCATTAGGACTTATGACAATACTAAAAGTCACGCTAAAGGGACTTTCAAAGCTGTTGTGAAGGTTGGTCCAATTGAGTCTGTCGTAGAATTTATGGTTTTGGACATACCTGTTACTTTTGCACTGATGTTAGGATGACCCTGGTTTTATTCTCTTGGTGGAGTTCCTTCAACACTCCATCAAAAGATCAAGTTCCCAAACAAAGATGAGACGGTAGTCATCTAGGCCGAGGATAATGAAGTGGTCAATGCTCTAATGATTGAGAGACCTCTCAATGGTTTTCAAGTAGCCACAATTTCTGATGATGGAATAGTCGACGCCAAGGTCCTAAAAATGATGAAGAATATGAGCTACCTTCCTAGAGGTGGTCTTAAAAAGGGTAAGGCTGGTATGACAAAGCTTTCAAATTTCAAGACTCAAGCTTCCAAAAAAGGGTTAGGGTATGAAGAAGCTAGCAAAGATGTTCAGCTAAAGAAGAATGAGAAGATGAGCTTCCCACCACTTGAAAATTTTTTTGTCAAGGCTCTTGACATGGGACCACTCCAAAAGGAAGCCCAAGCCAGTCATGTTCATGGGAAAGTCGATCTCGGGTTTTGAAATTTTTGCTGATGTTGCCGAATTGGTGGAACAAGTGAAGAAAGAGCTCATCCTGCCAACTGAAAAGGAGCCCAATTCAGAAGGAAAGAAGGAAGTTGTCCTGAAAGCTGAGAAGACTCCCGAGGAGATAGCTGCTCTGATTAAATAAAAGTTTGAAGATGTTCTGCTTTATGATTTCGAGAATAATGATTTTTATTTTTATTTTAATTTATCTACTTTGTATGAGGATGATGATGTTTTCTTTTCCAAAATGAATGCAATAAAGTCTAATTTTGCTTACTTGTGTGATATTTTTCCTGATGGTTGCATACATTCAAATAGTGGATACATGAGCATTTTTAATATTAACTCTGTTGATATACAATCATTAAATTTGGGAACAATCGATGAACCTAAAAAAATTAGCATAGCATCCGACCTTACTCCTGATGAGAGAGAGATTTGAGAAAATATTTAAAAAATATGAAGAGGTTTTTGCTTGGTCTTATGAGGATATGACTGGAATAGATCAAGACATAGCCGAGCATCTGATTCCTACATGCACTCACATGAAACCTGTCAAACAAAAACTTAGATGTTTAAGACCAGAATGGGTTGAATTGGTTAAAGAAGAGGTCACTAAACAAATACAAGTAAAGTTCCTTAAAGTGATAGATTATCCAGATTGGCTAGACAACATAGTACCTGTGCCAAAGAAAGATGGAAGAATTAGGGTCTGTGTAGAATATAGAGACTTGAACAAAGCTTCCCCTAAAGATGATTTTCCTTTACCCCATATAGATGTCCTTATTGATAGTGCAACCTCTAGCGTGCTACACTCATTTGTAGATGGATTTTCTGGATACAACCAAGTGTTAATGGCCCAAGAGGATAAGACCAAAACTGCCTTCATTACTATGTGGGATATACTTTGTTATAGGGTGATGTCATTTGGATTTAAGAATGCTGGAGCAACCTACCAAAGGATGGCTACCACTTTGTTTCATGATATGATGCATAAAGAAGTCAAGGTTTGTGTCGATGATATGATGGTAAAGTCGGATACAAAGGAACAACATTTCTAAAACTTAGAGTTATTCTTCGAGAGAGCAGTGAAGTATAAGCTAAGGTTAAACCCGAAGAAGTGTGTATTTGGGATTACTTCAGGCAAGTTGTTGGGACACGTGATTGGTCCAAATGGCATTGAGATTGACCCTGACAAGGTTAAGGTAATCAGAGATATGCCAGGTCCAAATACGGAGAGAGAAGTTTAGGGATTTATTGGTAGGTTATAGTACATTAGTAGGTTCATAGAAAAGCTCACCATGATCTGCAAACATATCTTCAAATTGCTTAAAAAGAATCAGCCAGTTGAGTGGAATAAAGAATGTCAAAAGGCCTTTAAAAGTATAAAGAAGTATCTATTAAATCCACCTGTTTTGAAACCGTCTAAACCCGATAAACCTTTATTACTATACTTAGTAGTAGAAAAAGAGTCGATAGAAGCTATGCTAGCCCAAGCAGACGAGTCAGGGGTTGGGCCCGCAGTCTACTATTTGAGTAGACTATTTGAGTAGAAAGCTCCTACCTTATGAGATTAAGTATAGTATCATTGAAAAGACTTGTATAGCTGTGGTTTGATCTTCTAAGAATTTGCAGCATTACTTTCAATCTTATAGTGTGCAAGCAATTTTCAGGTTTGATCCAGTGAAGTACTTAAGGGAGACACCCTCTTTGATTGGAAAATATGGTCGATGGTTTATAATTTTGAAAGAATTTGAGATTGAGTATGTAACCAAAAAAATAATTAAAGGTAGAGCAGTGGTAGAATTCCTAGCTCAGCAACCATTGTCGGATAGTGAAGAGGTAGTCTTGGAATTTCCTGATGAACATTTAGAGGCCATGAAGGTCAAGGATGGAAGATGTATTTCGATGGAGCAGTAAATAGAAAAGGAGCAAATTTGGGAGTCATACTAGAATCACTCGAAGGAGAGCTTATCCCTTTAGTTAAGAAGTTGAAATTCAGGGCAACCAATAATATGGTGGAGTATGAAGCATGTATTTTTGTTTAGAAACCCTGATGATTATGAAGGTAGATAAAGTGAAAGTCTTTGGTGTGTGGTAGTTGAAAGAAGAGAAGCTAAAACCATACCACCATTACTTGACTATGATGAAGAAGAACTTTAAGGAGTGCAGGCTTATACACCTACCAAGAGAAGAAAATCAGATGGCCGATGCCCTAGACACATTGGCTTCGGTATGGGAGAATCCTGTAAATTTATTTCTTAAGCCTCTGGTTTTGACCAGTTCATCAACTCCTTGCTATGAACATGAGACAATAATGGAAACTAATACAGACCATGATGTGTGGTATGACACCATAAGACTATTTTGGAGAATAAGGAATACCCATTGGGGGCAACAAGGAAAGAGAGAAGAGCCATAAGACAATGGTCCTTACAATACATCACCTTTCATGGAGAGTTGTATCAAAGATGGCCTGATGGGATGCACTTGAGATGCTTGAGAAAGCTTGAAGCTGAGCGTATCATGTCAAAAATACATGTAGGAAGTTGTTGTCCACACATGAGTGCTTTAGCCCTAGTTAAGAAGATAATTCGACAAGGTTACTACTGGTTAACCATGGAGAGAGATTGCATTGAGTTTGTGAAGAAGTGCCAGCAATGTCAGATACATGGTAATTTGAATCACATGCCTCCTAAAGAATTGCATTCTATGTCTTCACCCTAGGCCTTTGCAACTTGGGAAATTGACATTATATGAGAAATACATCTGACGGCTTCAAATGGTCACCGCTTTATCGTAGTAGCAGTGGATTATTTTTTAAAATGGGTTGAAGCTGAATCTTTTAACAAGCTGGGGGCAAAGAAAATGGCTAGATTTATTAAAAAGAATCTAATATGTAGATATGGGGTCCCGCACTGTGTGATATCGAATAATGGGGTACAGTTTCAAGGAGCAGTGAAAGTCTTATTCTCAAAGTACCAAATTCATCATCATCGATCCTCCCCTTATAGACCAAAGGCTAATGGTTTAGTAGAAGTGAGAAACAAGACAATTAAGCAGATCCTGTCAAAGATGACCAAGAAATATAGGGATTGATCGAAAATGCTTCCTTTTTCTTTATGGGGATACAGAACAAGCGTTTGAATGCCTACTGGAATGACACCATTTTCCTTGATTTATGGGATGGAAGTAGTGTTACCAATTGAAATAGAGATCAAGTCATTAAAAGTGGTCCTGGAAACCAAACTGCCTGAGACAAAGTTCGTAGTAAGTAGATACACACAGTTAGCCTTATTAGAAGAGAGGAGGTTAAATGCACTGTATCATTATCAGCTGTATCAAAGGAAGATAGCTCGAGCCTACAATAGAAGGGTTAAGGTCAGAATGTTTAGAATCAGCAACTTAGAAAACCTAAAAGGGCAGACTAGGCAATAATTAGGGCTAAACGAGAGAAAATTGTCAATTAGAAAACCTGAAAGGGCTGATTGGCGACAGGAGTGATCTTGTGTATGCTGGCTTTATATTTGCTTGTTCCTCTATTTAATAAAATAGAGTTAATATTAAAATTTTTCTATGTGTACTGTTTCAAGTATTTAACCAAATATGGTAAAATAAATAACACAATAGCAAAAGGTGATGACAAAATTATAAAAGGAAAAGAAACATCTTTTATTATGTTCATTATTTTTCATCCTAACATTGTTCTTTCTAAAGAATTAACAAAATGTAAAATCTATGGTTGACTATAAGTGTGACATGTAGGCCAGCTTTGCTTCAACCAATCCAAGAAGGCTTCAGTCAGACAAGGCATGTTCAAGTCAGAAGTAAACTTAGAACCTCAAGGCTCAGCTCCATACTGACGATCAAGCCGATGATGAGCATAGCAAGTACTTGACGAAGGGCAGCAAGAGGAACATACATCAAATACATCAAAATGGTGATACGAGAAATCTTCCACTAAGGTACTAACCAATGGATGTCGACTGCAGTGCGTGTGCGGATCCAATCAATCTAGTCGGTATATAAAGAAGTAGGATGGAATAGTTTCCTAGTAGAGTGATGTCACGATAGATATCTAATAAAATCCATGGATGGAATGTCAAGCAAGCAGAGGTGCTCTTGAAGACAAATCTGTAAGCCCAATAAAATAAATTTAAAAAAAAAAGAAGAAAGAAAAATAATGATGCCCGTTAGGTTAAAAACCCACAAGGGCGGCCTAAGCAAAAGTTAGGGTTGTTCGCTAGTTTCAAAAACCTGCAAGGGCGGTTTAGGAAAAAATTAGAACTAATAAAAGGGTCTGCTAAGTTGAAAACCCACAAGAACGACTTAGGCAAAAGTTAGGACAGCTCACTAGTTCTAAAAACCCGCAAAGGCGGACTAAGCAAAAATTAGAGCAATAAAAATAAAAAGAAAAGGGCCTAAATTGAAAACTCAAAAGAGCGGTTTAGGTAATTACCTGAAGCAGTAAGGGACTTTCGGTTAATCTCCTTGAAGATTCTAATTTGAATTGATCCAGTCCAACTACGGTCTCAGCCAAGATCACAGGTATTGGCGACAAGCCTCCTTCCATTTGATCCATGATGTCCAATGTTCTTGGATCAATGTCCCCATCAGGAGAAACAAGTAAGAATTGTCCAAGCAAGCAAAGACAAAGCATGTATCCCCATGCCTTGGTGGGAGACAAATGAGAAATACAAAAGTCAATCAAGGGACCAAGCAAAATTTTCTCACCTTCAGTCAATTGCAAGACTTCAGGCTTTGAAATTTGAAACAACATTTGCATCTTTTGTTGAGTTTCGGAAATCAATATGGGCAATGCCATTGGTTGATTGCTTGGATATCCATTGATGACCTCAAATTCTTCAATCATGGGACATATCTCAAAGTCATTTACCTTGAATGTCCTAGAATTTACATCCCGAAAGGAAACCATGCCATAAAGAAAAGAATAGTCTAATTTAACATTATGAAAGCACTTCAAAGTATTAATTTGAGATCAAGATATTTTCTCCTAATGAATAGCTTTCATATTTTTAAATAAACCTTTAATTTTCTTCAAATTGAGTTATGTCATTATTGAAATTAAAGAAAAAATTTAAAATTGTTGAAAGGGATTTTTGATACTGAAACAAAATTTTGTGGAGAATTTCTTGATTTTCATTGGAAGCAACTTTATATAAGGGATTACTTTGTCCACCGAGGTTGATAAGGAAAGAGCAATAATTCATATTGAGACGTGCAAGGAAAGGAAATTTAAAAGATTTTGAGTTACCGCGTCATGTTTGGATTTGCAAATCAGGGGTGCTTTAGGATTTTGAATTGTGAGAGGGACTTCCAAGTATATTGTAATAATAATAATGATAATACAAAACGATAAAAAAAAGAAGAAAAGTCAAAGTTGCAGTAAAAGTAAAAATTATTGTTATTATTATTATTATTATTATTATTATTATTATTATTATTATTATTATTATTATCATTGTTGTTATTATTATTGTTATTATTATTAATAATAATACAATATTTTCTCAATTAATACAAGGATCACTGAAAAGGAGGAGGTGGTCCATAATCAAATAAAGCTCTGAGAAAGTCATCGTCTGTTGGAGGAGGAGGCATATCATCTATCCCAAGTCCACCTGAAGAAGGAGCACCTGAACCTCTACCCTGGAATTTAGGCCTATAGTAGTAATCATCTGGACTAGATGAAGGAATCTCATGGTCTACAGTTTGGGGCCCCCTAGAAGATGAACCACTAGGATCCCTCATTCCCTGGAACCAAAAGTCTTAGAAGTTTTGCTCCGACTCATGATACAATCTTTCGAGGTGGGCGATCTGTTGGCGACTAACGGCTAACTCTTCCTGCAGTTTCTTATTTTGCTCTTCAAGCATTCATTGTGAGTCAGAAAAAGGAAAGGGTAAGAACATGCATAATCATGCATACATATATCATAAATCATCATGAAACAGGATGACCCACCGGATAACTCATATCAGAGCCTTGCGGATGAGATGACACTATTGGTTGGTGAGAAGGAGCAAGAGGAGGAACAATAGAGGAAGGTCCTTCCTCGTGATCAAATGAGAACAGTCGAAATAAGTTGAAAAAGAAGCAATTGAAAATGATAGAATGATGCATATTTACCTGAGAGGTTCTAGCCTTGGAATAAGAGATAGACTCTCTCTCCTCCTCTTCATCACTAGTTTCCTTATCATTTCCTTCTCCCTCCTCAGGAAATTCCCGAACTCCAACCAGAGACACATCAAAGTTCAAGAGTTGTGTTCAGATGAATTGTGTGTATGACACGCCCGGTACACAAAGATAATCTTCAACATCATAGCCATTTTGAGCTAACCGTCATGAATTTTTCGGTATTGATGTAATATTCAAAGTATACATCGGGCAGTTCATCGGGACCCTCCGCCTCTCAGGACCAAGGAACCAATCATACACCCTTTCCCCAAGAAACCAGCCACTGGATACAAGACCATCAATGATTTGGCGGAAATGCTGGTAAGGCAGTGCAACATTCATAAAAGGAGTCCAATTCACCCGCTCTTCAACTTTCCACCAAACCAAGTTGATCTTCATGATGACAAAAGGTATTTAAACTTTTTACATAAACTACAAAGCATACTAATACTATTTTACCTGGCCCCAGGTTAGGCAACTTAAGTGATAATGCTAGGTGTGCACATGATGAGAGCCGAGAACTGTTGTGTGATCGGACAACTAAAAACCTAACCTTGGATATCCGACTATCTCTTAAGAAATATAAGGCACCCTCATGAGATAATGCTCATAAACGCATATCTGTAATAACAATGGAAATCAAATCCATGCAAATATATGAGTTGAATTAGCAATGGCAGGAGATAGTACCTTGACAATCACCATGAAGCCAATGAAAGACTTCTTATTCCTGCAAATCTTGTCTAGGCCATGATAGAGACAGGCAAGGATAGCTTCACCCTAGCCATAAAGCGGTACCATATCCATTTCAACAAGGGCCCTCAACACCAACAAATGGATGGCGAATTCGGTGCTGCATAAAATGGTCGACCCAAGCAAATATAGCAAAAATCTCTGAGCATATTGGTTAGTTATTTCTCTACGAACCTGTCCATCATAGCTCATCCAATAACTCCGAATCGGCTCAATTTTTATCTTGAAGGGCTCTTTGAGTGGCGGTTTCATACTGATTAACTATTGAATTTCTTCGTGTGTCAGGATATCGTTGGTAAGAGGAACCGAAAGGCCATGGTACGAGATACCAGTTATGGCTGAAAAATTGACTGGGCTAATAGTCATTTCTCCCACAGGTAGGTGGAAAGTATGGGTCGTGTCCATCCACCAATCCAATAATGCTTGAACTACACTACAGTCTATTAGACATTCCTCGGATGGTAATTGCAGAATAAAGCTTTCAAAATCGTACTCTCGGATGATCCGTTTTACCCGAGAAGATGCTACATCATACCATTGCCAAGCTTTATTGACAAACCCTCCACCCCGGACAATGCAACGATCATACTAAAACCGAACAAGGTAAGCCAATATGAGGTAAGTATATCATCTCACAACTCTTATTGTTTCAAAGTCTGAAATTATTCATTACTGTATTTATTTATTTTAATTTTTTATTTTTAGCATTAGAATATTTTCTACTATCCATTCCCTAATATATTGAATTATTAATAATAAATAATAAATAATAATATCTAAAAATAATAATAATAATAATAATAATAATAAATATTTGTGTTGCTAAAGTTCCAGTGTTACCTCAGTCTTTAGACTAGAACTTCAATGAAGTTGCATTCCAGCTAGTGGATTGACAGTTCCACGTTCATGTTATCGAATAAATTCTAGCAACTCAGGTTTAGATCGAGGTTCGAATCTTAAAGCATGCGTTCCTTCTATTTGAACGCTAAACGCTCTATTCTCAAATCTAAATATAACTTATAATTGAATAAAAGTGAATGAAATGGAGGAAACTGAGAGCCTTTATATAGGCAAATGGCAAAACAAAAAGATAAAAAGAAATAGTAATTTCATGAAAAAAAAAAAAAGAAGAAATAGTAATTCCGTGAAAAAAAATTTACTGTTAGTGAATAGTAAAAAATAGTAATCAACAGTTTCTCAATAGTATATAAATAGTAAATTCAAACCATTCTATTCAATTATTCAACTATTTTCGTGTCTTAAAATATTTTTTGTAATTTTAAAAATTATTTTCCCACGTAGAGGGTAAGAGGATATAGGTATGGTAAAAAATAGTTAATTTTTTTTTGTAATTTTGCAGGTTTTTTATTAATACCCTACTAACTACATTTATCTTTTGCAGCCACCGGATCTAGAACCCAAATTATTTTTTAGTCCAAAACTCACCAACAGGTCCAGAACCGAAATCATTTTTTGAGTTCAGAACTTATCCTGGGTCTAAAATCCAAATCATTTTTGAGTCCCGAACTCACCAAAATGGGTCCAGAATGTAAATCATTTTTTAGTCCATAACTCATCCCGGGTCTAGAACCCAAATCATTTTTTAGTCCTGAACTCACCAACGGGTCCAAAACCTAAATCATTTTTTAGTCTAGAACTCATCCCGAGTCCAGAACCAAATCATTTTTTGAGTCCAGAACTCAAATCATTTTCGAGTCCCGAACTCACCAACGGGTCCAGAACCAAAATTACATTTGGGTCCAGAACTCACCAACGGGTCCAGAATTTAAATTATTTTTTAGTCCAGAACTCACTCTGGGTCCAGAACCCAAATTATTTTTTAGTCCAGAACTCACCAACAGGTCCAGAACCTAAATTATTTTTTAGTCCATAACTCATCCCGGGTACAGAACACAAATTATTTTTTGAGTCCTAAACTCACCACCAGGTCTAGAACCCATCATTGTCCTAAATCTGCTCAAAGTCATGTTACTTTTTGCCACGTGTCGCTCACTATTGGTTCGTCTAATTTTTTTATTTTTTATTATATATATAGATATTTTAAAAATAAACAAAATAAATATTAAATATTAAAATAAATATTAAAATAAGTATTAAAATAAAATAAAATAAATAATAAATAGCACAAAAATTATTCCGGACTTATTTTAAAATATTATACTAGACTTGGTCAAAAATTAAGGGCCTACAGTTTACCCCCTGCTTGAACCCAAAGCAGCCAATAACAAAGAGAACACCCCCATCCCCAAGTCAACAAGGTTGTGTTGTCTTGATAAAAGCTTTCCAACAGTGCAATTGTGTTGGAGCCAACAAACGACGGTATTTTCTTAATCAATTCATTATAACATGCTTTTGATAGTTTTAACGTGGAACATGCATGATCTTTATTTAAAATTGAATCCAGTAGCCTATTAGCATGAATTCTTCCAAATACATGATTATTTAGTCAACATACTAATAGCTTTGTTTAAAGTTTTTTGTGATGACATTTAATTTTTCTCAAATATTATTAATAGTAGCTTGTTCAAGTTCAAAGCCTTGATCATTATTTTTTCCAAAACCCTAATTTATAAATTTCAAAATCCTAAATTGCATGGTATGAGCCCTAAACCCTAATTAATTCTATTTTTCGAAATCTTTACAGTAGCTTAATACTTAAAAAATAATTATAATAATATTAGTTTCTCCAAACACTAAAACCCTAGTTTTTGAATATAAACCCTAAAATTTTAGAACCCTAATCCTATTTTTAAAAAAGGGAAATCCTAAACCCTAATCGTATTTTCCTAAACCATAATTCATAAAACCCTAGCTTGTATATTTAGTCTTTAATTGTTATTTGAATCCTGCTTTGCATACTTAGTTTACATCTTCATATCTTGATCTTTATTTGGCTTATAATGAATGGTTTACTTTCATGATGAATGGTTGAATGTCTTTTATTGGTTTACATTTTTTTTTTATCATGTAAGAGGTATGTTTCCATCTTATGGGTACCTCATTAATTAAGCTTCATGTTATTTAAATTATTTTCATATTTTGGTATTAATATAAAGGATACATTTTCACCTTTTGGTGGGTGTCCTATTTAGTTTTAGACATTGGACGATGTAAGGACATGTTTCCATCCTTGGATGGGTGTCCATTTATTTGTTTTGTTTGGACATTGCTATGATTTTTAATAAAGTATTTATTTATTCTTATGATCGCATGTAGTATGAATAATGTCATTATGGTTAAGAATTTTATAATATTAAGACCTAAAAAGGAGGCCAGTTCTAATGAATCAGGTGTTGTGGGGGTGCTAGGTCATTCTCATCTTCCCCACACGTACCCAACTTTTTGAACCCAATAGAGGGTTGGAGATTTCTTAGGAATCGAGTCATCCACCCTTTCTTTTTCCTGGCCCGTCCAGGTGGCGACTTCATTTTCTCCGGGTTTAGGCCCATGTTCTCTAAGGCCCTGAGCCTAACAGTATCAAAGTCACAAGAACCATTCCACTGGGAGTGTGGGCAAAAATCCCCGCTCACAGGGCCTTAAACACCTCATTTTTATTTAACATGCTTTATGTGGGTGTAGATAGGATCATTTTTTCAGTTATATCTCTATCATTTTTAGGCATATCCTTATAGGACCAAGCAAAAATCACTTCATATTTTTTTAATATTTTTTCAAATTTTTCTCTTTTCAGGAGTAAGGTCAGATACTATGCTAATATTTTTAGCATTTTTCAGTTATTTCCAAATTTAATGATTGAGTATCAACAGAGTTAATATTAAAAGTGCTCATTTAATCACCACACAAATATATGCAACCATCAAGAAAATATCACACATTGAAGAAAACATCATCATCCTTATAAAGAGTAGACAAATCAAAATCAATGTTCTCATGAACATAAAACTACAAGGCTTTCAAATTGTTCCTTAAAGAGAGTAGGAATCTCCTCTAGAGTCTTCTGGATCCTCAGGGAAGCTTCCTTCTTCACTCCTTTGTTGGATTCCTATTTTTCTGGTAAGACAGGCTTCTTTTCCACCTGTTCCATAAGCTCAGCAACATCAGCAAATATTTCAAAACTTGAAATCAACTTTCTCATGAACATGATTGGCTCCGAAATCCTTTATAGTGGTCCCAACTCTGGAGCTTTGACAAATGTCGCATCAAGTGGAGGAAATTCCATCTTCTTATTTCCCTTTAGCATAACACCTTCATTAGCTTCTTTGTATCCCAGCCCTTTACTAGCTTTGTCACACTTGTTCTCCCATTCCCAAGGCCAATTCCTAGTAGATAATTCATCTGCTTCATCATGGCCAATACTTTGGAATCCACTATCTCGTCATTAGAAACAACAGCCACTCGAAATCCATTAAGAGGCCTTTCAAACATCAGGGCATTCACTAACTCATTGTCTTCAGCCTTGATTACCATCATCTCATCCCCATTTGAAAATATGATCTTTTGATGGAGTATTGAAGGAACTCCACCAAGAGGATGAAACCAAGGACGACCTAACAATAATGCAAAGGTGATTGGTAAATCTATGACTACAAACTCCACCATGTATTCATTAAGGCATGCCTTTACAACAGCTTTAAAGGTCCCTTCAGCTTACCACCTAGTATTATTATAAGCCCAAATTGTCACCTCAGTTAGACTTAGATCACATGTTGACATGGCTAGCTTTGGTAAAATCTTGAGTGGGCACACATTTATGGAAGATACATCGTCAACCATAATGCAAGGGATATGCTTCCTTTTAACCTCAACATTTATGAAAAGTGAACAAATATGGTCTCTTCCTTCTTCTGGTAAGTTAGTATCCGAGAATGAAACCATCCCAGCATTAACCTTGCTTTCATTCTAAGTATCTCTGCCATCCTTTCAATTCCTTTTTTACTCCTATAAAATTAACCAGCTCCTCTAGTATTGCAGGAGTAGAAATCTGTATGCTAGCCATAACTTTAGCCATAGTTTCCCAATGCTTCTTGGATTTAGCTAGTAAATCCTAAATATTAATACTACTTTGGGTCTTTTCAGTTGCTTAAGGGCAACATCATTTTCCTCTTCTTTCCCTTCTATTTTAGCATCTTTTCCTTTATCAGTTTCTACTTCTTTTGGTAGAGCCCTTCCATAGGGCTTGCTAGAGCAAGTATTTAGCACTTCTTCCTCTTCAAGCTTAGACTAATCCCATTCTTCTTCCTTGGATTCTGATTCACCATCACTTTCAATCGAACCCCAAAACTCATTTACAACATAAATGGTCTTTACCCTCTTAACCTTAGTTGGTTCAGTCTTGCTCAACAGAACCTCTTCTTTTGCAATTTCTCCATCTACATTTTAAAAAGATAACAAGACAAAGATTTCCTTCAATCTTGCCCCTATCATAAAGGTTGTTGGAGATGGCACTCTTCCAAACATAGGCAACAAATTACTCTTAATGTTAGGCTTATTAAGCTTAGGTAGTTTACCACTGTCAATCATATCTTGGACCTCATGCCTTAATCAAATGCATTTTTCTATCTCATGCACTTGCATTTGATGGAATTGAAGAAAGGTTTTAGCATCAAGGTTTGGTGGTACAGGATTTGGCAAAGCTTGAAGAGCCAACGACTATAATAACCCCTTTTTCTGCAACTTATTAAAAACCTAAGATAGAGGTCTGCCTAACTCTGAAAACTATCTTCTATTTGCTTATCCAATTATTGCATTAACATCCATAGTTTTATGTGAACTCTGACTACCAGACTTATAATTCCTCCTATTATTCCTTCTTCTAAAAAAGTGATTTTTCTCTCTTTCCCATTCTTCTATTTGCAAGCTAACTTGGAGAAGGTCTTTGAAGTCTCTGATAAGAGTGTGAGACATCTGTTCACAAAGATTAGGAAGGACACCTCTCACTATCATCCTAATCTAGTCAAACTCATCTGGCCTCTTTTTAAGAAGTGTAGCCTTACTCCTCCATCTGTTTTTATAATCAACAAAGTTCTCATTTTATTTTTGTCTGATTGATTTTACCTCCATCAGAGTCACTTTTAATTCATCATTATAACTATACTACAAGATGAAGGCTTTGTACAGCAAATTCCTGTCCTTTTGAGTACTTTCATCTAAGGTATTGAACTAGTTTTACAAAATAGGATCCAATGAAAGCATGAAATACCTTAGACATTAAGCCTTAGTAGCTCTAGCAAACTACATGGCAGTAATGGCAGTGATGTACTGCTTGAAATATAGATGGGGATTCCCATTTTCATCAAACTTAGCGAAAAAAGTATCTTGAACTTGTAAGGAACTTCTTCATCTTACTTAAATAGCTTGTCCACCTCTGACACCTCTTTAGCCTTCAGTTTCTTTTCAAACTTCTTTTCCAAATCAACAATTAATTTTTCTACATCAGTAGTTTCAGTCTTTTCCACAACCTTCTTTTCTTTCTTTTTTTTTTCTTGAGGATCTTGGAAGTATGTATCCCATTCATCATCATCCATCACTACCTTCTCTTCATCAAAGGCTACATTGGCTACCTAAGTCTTTCCCTTATCCTTTTGCTTATTGTTACTAGCAAACGCTTCAGCATTATTATCCTCCAACATTAAAAGTAATTAACTTCTCACTGTCTCAGCCAGGGCCCCCTTCGATTCTTCCATTTTGGAGTTGAGGGCATCATTCACTAACTCCTAAACTTGCTCAGGTTTCATTGCTTTTGATGTGAGATTGACTGAATTCTCACTAGATTTTAAGTCGTAGGTCAGGTTGTCATAAGCTCTTAAACTATCATACTCCAGGTTTGTGATCTAGAAATGATCAATGGTATGTAATGCAATGCATGTATGCACATATAACAAATAAACAAAAAGAATTAGAACATTCCTTCCAACTTTATATCACCCACACATGAATGGCGAGTCTCTTTTCTAGGTATATGGTCAATAAAATATCAACATGGGATATTTTGTTTTCAAAAGATCCACTCAAACGGATTAACCAATAATTGTATTTTCAAATACAGAAATTAGTCCATGATTATTCCCACTAATTAAGCCTTAATCCATTAAATCAACTGAAAAAATAGATTTTATGCTATATTGTGGATTAAAACTAAATTAGAGGATTTATTATAAATAGACTTCTTATTTGGAAATAGGCAGCTAATGATTCATGCTATAAATAAGCCCACAACTAATAAGTCTTGGTATAAATAAGGCCCATAATTCATTTTAATATTCCATAATTGAATTAAAAGTTTGTAAAAGTTTGAATTTGGCTTATGAAGTGAAAAAATAGTTTTGAGCCCAACTTTGAAAATATTTCCAAGAGCATTGTAAAAAGGTTTATTTAAAAATGAATTTTGGTCTTTGAGCTTAGGCTATGAGGTCGAAAAGGATTTTTGACCCATCTTAAAAAGGTTTTATGTCCAAAGACCATATTAAAAAAGATTTTGAAAATAATTTGGTCTTTTGGGCTTACACCATAATTAGGTCATATTAGGAAAAAAAAACAAAATAAGACAAACCAAATGGCCATAACTCAAACCAATATATGTTAATCATAGTCAAACAACAAGTATTTAAGATAGATTTAAGGAAAGTTACTAGGCCAACTACATGGGCTTGAGTCTTTTGGGTTGAAAAGTTTAGGTTCCTATAGCAAGTATGTATAAAAAGGTATGAGACTATGAGTGGTTATGCAATGCTCAATCTCCATACCTTGAGTGAAAGTATGATATCCCTTACACAACATAACAAAAGTTACATAGGGAATCCTAACTCACACACACAATGCAAATATACGTGATACAATGTATAATATCATAATAAAAAAGAATAAAATAATATAAATACCAATGGAATCAAGTTCTCTTATCTCCAGTAGAGTCGCCACTATGAACAGGGATTTTTGTCCTCACTCCCGATGGAATGGTTCTTGTGACTTTGGCACTGTTAGACTCTGGGCCTTAAAAAATACGGGCCTAAATCTGGAGAACAAGAGTCACCACCCGAATGGACCAAGAAGATAAAAGGGGTGGATGACTCAATTTTTAAAGAATCCCCAACCTCTACTAGGTTTGAAAAGTTAGGTATGCAAGGGAAGGTGAGAAATAACCCAACACCCCATAATGCCCGATTCATTAGAACTAGTCTCCATTTTAGGTCTAAATATTATTAAATTCTTAATCATTATAATATTATCCATATTTGCAAGCAATTAAAAATAATATAGATTCATCTATAAAATAAGATGAGTAGTACATCACAAAGAAAAATGGGACCCATACAAAGATGAAAATATGCCCTTATAAATGTCCAAATGTTCATAAAAATAAATAAAATAGGACACCCACCAATTGGTAGAAATGTGTCCCTTATAATAATCCCAAAGTCCAAATAATTAAAATAAATAACTAAAGTAAACAAGGCACCCGGGAAGTAGAAACATGCCTTTTACAAGTACTTGAAATCTAATTAATAAATGAATATGAATTAATCATCCATGATAAATTATTATTCTAAACATACAATTAAACATTAATAATCCTAAATTTAAGATTTTAATTAAATTAGGGTTTTCTATTACAAATTAGGGTTTATTGTACAAAGTTGGGGCTTATTTATAAATTAGGAATTTATTAGCAAAATTAGGGTTAAACATGCAAAATTAGAGTTTTTAGCCTAAAGGGAGGGTTTAACCATGCAAGATTAGGGTTTTATTCTAAACTATGGTTAATGCATGCAAATTTAGGGTATGTTATACAGACTAGGACTAAAACATATAAAATTAGGGTTTTGGTATAAAATTAGAGGTTTTAAACGTAAACTAGGATTTTAGAAGGCCAAATTAAGGTTTTGGGATGAAATTCTAAAACTAGGGCTTTAACATATAAAATTAGGGGTTTAAGGCTAAAGCTAAAATTAAGGTATAAAATTTAGGATCTGATATTAGAAACTAGAGTTTAATCATATGATTTATGGTTTTAAATCTAAGATTAAGGTTTTCAATTAATGTCTTAAAGTACAGTACTAATGTTGCACTCTGCTAACACAACTATAAAGTGACACTAGTAAGTATACGAGGTAGTTGTAGATATGGTGATTGCCCCAAGGTCGTCTCACAAGAAAGGAATTATTTTGCAATAGTTTGATTAAAGCAAATAAATTCAAAAGGATGAGTGTGTGGTGTTTACAATGTTGTTGAAATTGTAATAAAAGTAAAATAACAAGTGAACAATTATCGAAATACTTAGAATTGGTTTAATTCTTGGAAAGGTATCTAGGGTTATAGATCGACTTAATCAAAGCTTAAATCTTAAATTATCCATTAATATAACCTTGTAATTTAATTTGTTCCTTGTGTTTAATTTAGCAATTATCAATTCATTAGATCTCACATTCATGAATTAATAACAATAAACTATTTGAGTTTGCAAATTAAAAGAACCCTATAACTTATATTTCTAATTCATTCTTAGGGTAGTCAATTGTGTAGTTCTGATATCGAATTTCACCTCTCGATCCTTCATTCAATATCTAGAGATCAATAGGTAGCTAATCTATCAAACTAACATTCAATCCAATACAATCAACTAATAATAAGATATATTAATGGAAATATCAAATCAAGTCATTCAATCAAATCTACTACAAACCTTAGGCATGATTAAATTAGCTCATCATCAATTTAAAATAAGCATTCATCTCAATATAAATCAAATCAAATTTGTACATTGTAATATTAATGTTCATAATAAAACAACAATAATCTAGAAATGAATTAAAAGAGAGAATATGAAAAACACCTTTGAAGATGCTAAGAGTTAAACTTCTAGTCTTCCTCCTAGCTCCACTTTGAATATGATGAAGAACTAACAAGCCTTCTTCAATCAATGGTTCTCCTCTTGAAAGATGGAATGGTAACTCTCTCAAGCCCCCAACTCCTCAATCAAGCTTTGTTCAAACCCTAACCTTTACAAGTGCTTACTCACCCAATTTTATCCCAAAAATGTTAAGAGTCTTGTCTATGGAAGAAGTTGAAGATCAATGAAAGATGAAGATGAAGGTGATGTTCATGGTCTCTTCTCAAGACCAAGAACATGATAAAAATGGAGAATGAATTGTATTTTAATGTTTCCAACGTGTACCCCCATCACTCTCTTCCAATCATGTATTTTTTTTAATTGCCAATTGCTTTTCCAGCTCACCTCACTCCCATTTGTCCCCTCCTTTTTCCTTTTTTAAATCTTTCATTCCATAAAATAAGTCAACTATTACACCTTTTATTATTTCTTTTCAAAAGAAAATGCATGTTGTTTCCCACTTGTCCCTTAACTCGTGCAAAATAATTCAAAGCTATCACATGAGACACGGCCAAGTTAAGAGTGACTTGGCCGTATCACTCATTCTTCTTGGGACATAGCCAAGCCTTGAGGTCGTGTCTATGGCTGCCTAATATTTCTTCTTCTTTTCTAGGTGTGACACAGCCAAGTCACTGGCCGTGTCATGTGACACTGTCAATGGCTTGGTTGTGTCTTCTGCATGTGTTCACCTCTGCCATTTGCTTTGCTTCCTTTACTCTTTAGTTTTATCAAGTGTGACACGGCCAAGGCCTTGGCTGTGTCTCTTGCCAGTTTCACTCTCTGACCATTTTCTTGCTTCCTTTCTTGAGGGATACGGCCAAGGTTGCTTTTTCCTGGCCGTGTCTTGCTTGGTTCTTGATCTTCCTTGCCTTTGATGAGAGATTTGGCCGTGTCACATGCTTTTCTCCAAATTTCATCCATCAGTTGAATTGAATCTCTATTGTTTTGTACTTCAAGCTAAAGAAAACACTTCAAGCAATCTTTAAACACAAATTAACATAAAAATTAACTTAAAACCAATAAATTACCTTTAAAATATATACATAATTAATCAAAACAACTACCCCACACTTAATCCTTTGCTTATCCCCAAGCAAAGTTAAAATTAAAACAAACTAAATAAGAAAATTTTAGTTAAGTTCAAGAGTTATAAGGATGTATCAAGACTCACATTTTCTTAAATCCACAATCATTATCAAATCAAACAAAACCAATACTCATGTAACTTAGTGGCTTTGCATGCATAACCAATGTTTTCACTCCCTCGCCACTCTTTAAAGTGTTTTAATAAGGTAGTGTTTACACTCATAATATTCAAAGAAAGATTATCTCCATAAGCTTACTTATCAATCAAATTTCCACCACTAACTTCCAATCAATAACCAATCATAAGGTCTTTCATTTGGTTGTAATGGGGCTAAGGTAAGGGTATGACATTTGGGAATGTGAGTTTATTCACTAAGTTCAAGAGCACTTCAAGAATGAAGTAAGAAACATAATACAACCGAACAATCCAAAAACACCTTCCACTCACATACCACTTGACATTAAAGAACTTCTTAGGGAACTCCACTTATTAAATTTTGCAATGATCATTCCCAAACTTATTTCAACCCTATAGAAAAGAACAACAATTTCTATTATTTAGATTTTTCTCTCCTTTTTATTTTTTTATTTTTATTTTATTTTTATTTTTTTTAAGTAGGGTTTGCAACTAAAGAAGACAATAATCTATAATTTTGAACCCACTGAATTTAAGCCCACACTTTATTTAACAAAACACTCAATCATTAACACTCTTAAAATGCACTTGACCTAATGAAAGGGTAATAGTTAAAACAACATTGTTCAAGCTAATGGTGCTGTGAAAAAGAAAGAAATGAAATAATTAAATAAGCTCAAAATTGGCGAACTAAGGTCGGATATAATGTTGGTTTTTTTAAGCCAAAATGGGTTCACCTAATTTCCTTAATCATATTGATGCCTAATTGAAATTTTTTGTAGTCTCAAAATGCATGTCAAAGCAAGTTCTAGTAATTCATCAATAAAAAATTTTCACACACAAAATGAATAATAAGTTGGTATCCAACTTAATAGGCTCAATTCCTCACAAGTTTAAAGGTGATGCAAAGAATAACCATCAAAATTGACAATAAGCACCAGTTCTAATCAATTCTCAAATTCATGCTTCAAAATTTCAAAGGTCATCTATCAACAATCTTATAACAATTGAACTTTGCAAAATTTATTTATTCAAAGAAAAACATTAACTAAACTTAAACAAAGATAAGATAAAAGTAAAAACTGCACCCCACACTTAAAGATTCACATTGTCCCCAATGTGAGCATGCATAAATTTAAAGAGAAGGAGTTCAAATGAAACCTAATTTTCATTGTTCCCATATGTGATATGAAGTGCTACTTCCATCCTTAATGAATTTGTCACCCATGTTTAAAAAGATGAATAGCATGCAACTCCGTAAGGTACCCAGTGTATTGCAAAGCCTAAATAGCGTCCTTTGAAGAGCAAATTTCCAAAGGGAACATGTGAAGGTCATCTTGTGGTTATCCTCCAATGCTATAGGAACTTGGTAAAAATATTTTTCAGTCTGCACCATGGTTATATTCTTTTTTTGCTCTTCCTCACCACCGAGAGTAGAAGAGATTATCATTGGTTACGTATTGTTCTCCCCAAGAAAAACATATTTCAAATGCTTTGGGATCTTTTTAATTTCAACCAAGTTTGATTGAATTTCTTCTTCATCCACTTTAACAATATCAAGTCCCCTCTCATCAACCTCAGTATCTAAAATTAGCTTGCACTCCTCAATTTCTAAATTGGACATTTCAAGCTCTTCTTCCAAGGTCATGTCCATCTCAAGCTTATCTTTACTATCTTCTTTAGAGAGCATGTCATAGATTTCAAGAAGTTGCTTATCTTGCTTCTCATCTTTCAATCTACTTGGAAATGGAATTGGTGGCCCATAAGGATTTGGAGGCTTATGCAATTTTGGTGAGGTTGATGCCTCCAAATTCTCCTCCTCCTTTGATTGACTTGGTTTCTCTATGTTGGGTTAAAGCTCCTCACCATTTTCTTCTTGATTAGTACCAGCATCAAAGGAATCACAAACTTTGTTATATATTACCTTTTTAGTCCTCAAAATTGTGATTACATTGGCTTGCTCTAATTGGCTAGGAGATTTCACTTCTTGGTGTGCTTGGAGTTGATTTTCCAATTACCCAACTTGAGTTTCCACCTTCTTCAATGATACCTCCAAAGAATCAAACCTCTTATTGCTCCCTTCCTGATTTTGTGTGCTAATTTGTATGAAGGCATTCAAATTATCTTCCAATGTGGGTTTTTTTGAGTTGATCTTGATTTGAAAATTGTCCTTAAAAGTAAGAACTTCTTTGATAAGGTTGAAAAAAATTGTTGAGGTGGAATTTGCTGTTGATGCCCGAGAAAAATTTGGGTGGTTTCTCCAACTTGGATTATAAGGACTGGAATATGGGTCATTTCCATCCCTTGGCTGGAAACTTTCAAAGGCATATGCTTCCTCTTGCCTCTCTTGGTATTATTCAAAATCAAATGATCACATGTTTGCACTGTGTCCTACAATGCCACATGCCGGACATACTTCTTGACTAGGCATAGGTTTTATTCCTCTTGCATTTAGCATCTTAATTTGACTTGTTAATTCTGCTAAATGACATGCCATTTCAAAATTAGCATTTACATCATAAACTGCCTCGTGCCTTGAAAATTGCATCCTTACAATAAACACTTAGTAATTCAAAAAGACAAACTTTAAACAATTAAATAATTTAAATAAAAAAATCAAACTACTAACAACAATTGCCTTCCCTGGCAACAGCACCAAAAAATTATTGCGCTTTACTAACACTACTACAAAGTGATACTTGCAAGTATACGAGATAGTTGTAGCAATGGTGATTACCCTAAAGTCATCTCACAAGGAAGGAATTATTTTGTAATAGTTTGATTAAAGCAAATAAATTCAAAAGGATGAGTGTGCAGTGTTTGCAATGTTGTTGAAATTGTAATACAAGTAAAATAGCAAGTGAACAATTATCGAAATGCTTAGAATTGGTTTAATTCTTGGAAAGGTACCTAGGGTTATAGATTCTTAAATTATCCATTAATATAACCTTGTAATTTGATTTGTTCCTTGTGCTTAATTTAGCAATTATCAATTCATTAGTTCTCACATTCATGAATTAACAACAATAAACTATTTGAGTTAGCAAATTAAAAGAAACTTATAACTTGTATTTCTAATTCATTCTTAGGGTTGTCAATTGTATAGTTTTGATATCGAATTTCACCACTTGATACTTCATTCAATATCTAGAGATCAATAGGTCTCTAATCTATCAACCTAAGGTTTAATCCAATACAATCAACTAATAACAAGGTATATTAATGGAAATATCAAATCAAGTCATTCAATCAAATCTACTACAAACCCTAGGCATGAGTAAATTAGCTCATCATCAATTTAAGATAAGCATTCATCTCAATATAAATCAAATCAAAATTGTATATCTTAATATTAATGTTAATAATAAAACAACAATAATCTAGAAATGAATTAAAAGAGAGAATATGAAAAACCTCTTTGAAGATGCTAAGAGTTGAACTTCTAGTCTTCCTCCTGGCTCCACTTTGAATATGATGAAGAACTAACAAGCCTTCTTCAATCAATGGCTCTCATCTTGAAAGATGGAATGGTAACTCTCTCAAGACCCCAACTACTCAATCATGCTTTCTTCAAACCCTAACCTTCACAAGAGCTTGCTCACCCAATTTTATCCCAAAAACGTTAAGAGTCTTGTCTGTGGAAGAAATGGAAGATCAATGAAAGATGAAGATGAAGGTGATCTTCATGGTCTCTTCTCAAAACTAAGAACAAGAAGATCAACTAAGAACAACATGATAAAAATGGGGAATGAATTGTCTTTAATTTTTCCAACGTGTGCCCCCATCACTCTCTCTTCCAATCATGTATTTTTTTAATTGCCAATTGCTTTTCCAACTCACCTCACTCCCATTTGTCCCCTCATTTTTCCTTTTTTAAATCTTTGTGATGGGTGTCGAATCCACCAAAAATAATAAACCTACTCTTCCTACAAAAGAAAACTTGTAAATAGGGTGAGAAGGGTCGAACCCAAGGGACTAGCCTGCTGAAAGTTAACCAGAACCGAAAATAAAACTAAAAATTAAAATGGGGTATTTAAAATTGGAACGAGATTAATTAAAATTAAAAGCAAAAGCAACAAAATTAAATATAAAACCTGAAACGATGGAGAGCGAATTCAGTCAAGGCATACCGCGGTTCAAAGTTTAAACTGATTGATCATTGATTCAAGAATAATCCTTTAATTCAAATTACAGACAAGTTATAGCCAGGAAGAACGTCGACCCAACCAATCCTACCTTATTAATAGGTTATTAAGATACGATCTAATAATAACCCCTAATTAACTAGCAAACCTAAGTACGACGAAGGATTTAACTGTTAACAGCCTTAAATCTAGTAGGACCTTGCCCTAATTAACAGAAACTACGAGTATCCATTTTAATCAGATTATACTCTTCCTTGATATAACCCAAAAGGTTCTACCCAATTAAATTATACCAATCACTACTACATCAATCTAATCAAACAATTACGGATTTGATTCAATTGAATAGTCATGGAAATTACTATCAAACAAAGAACGGGCCCTGTTAATCATTCAATAGAATTTCACTAAGGGATATATTTTCCCAATAAACCACAGAAAGAATATAAATGCAATGAAAATCAAAGAATTCTATTAAGTTCAATTCAATCTCACAATCATGATCAAACTTCTACCTTGGATTAAACCTTGACTGAAAGAAAGAGTTTAGCCACACATGGCTATGGAAGAAACATTGTAAAATCTATCAAAGAAAGCTGAAATTCGTATCTCCTCTTGCCTCCTCAAAAAGTGTCTATTCAAAAACCTAATTTTAACTTATATACTCCTAAAAGTGGGGCCAAAACATAATACAATAAAAGGGGCCCACTAAAAAGTGTTTAAAATCATTCCTCTGCTCTAAAACACGCTGGAAACAGTCCCAATAAGTCGCAGGTCAGCCACTTGTATAAATCAATCCTCATCTGTTCGCTTGTTGCTTAGTCTTGCCTAAGGCTAAGGACTTGACAACTTCATATTTTCCAAACAGATTCCAGCAGCTACTGCTTCCCACAAACATCTTCAAATATACTCCTTTTAGCTTCATTCTCACCATATCCAGTATATCCTAACACAAAAACAAGAATCCAACTAAAAACTCCTCTTTTAAGCACAATTAACACAAAATCAGCATATTATAATCAATAAAAATGTGTTGGATTTACATGTTATCAAACTTCCCCACACTTATCCCATGCTTGTCCTCAAGCATGTCTTAGGACTCAAAATCAAATCTATTAGGAGACCACGTACTTCACTTAAGAACCCAATCAAACACACACAAGTTCCCTAAACAACTCAACATCGCAATTAAGAATCCAACCATCAACATCATTCCATCATTATGAACTTTAATTGAAAAATGTTACACTAAGAATTCTCAAAACACGCACGCACACATTCGAAGTTTGAATCAACAAGTGTTTTCTCGAGCAATTAACAAGCGTTTCAAAAACATTTTCATAGCTTCACGAAAACAAAATTAAAGAACAACCATAGGCTCCCCTCTAAACTCCCTCTCCACTAATGTAGGTCAAGTCTCAACCAAAGATCATTAGGTCTTTACATGGGTTAGGCTAGGTGATGGTTACAAAAGATAGGATAATGTAAGGCTAGAATAACAAGAAAATAAGTCTTTTACAATTAATTTCAAAAGAACAATGCACGAGCTAACTAATGGCAACCAATGCGACTTAAACCAGAGAAAAGCTTAAACTAGAGAAAAACTAAAACTGAAATTGAATACATTTTTTTTTCTTCTTCTTTCTTTTATGATTTTTTTTCATTTTTCTCTTTTCTTTTCACATTCTGTTTTTTTTTTAAGAAATTCTAAAACATAACTAAAGTACTTACAACCAACTTAAACCCAACAAACTTTAAACACATAAGCCACAAGGACCATTTATTTCCACAAACTAAACAAAGTCAATGACATTAAGCAAAAATGCAACTGCGCCAATTCTTAATAACTTACACATGTGCATGCTTAACAATGATTAAGAAGACTATTTTCTTGTTCAAGGGTGGTAGGTAAAGGGCTTTTGGTGTATATGGCTATATTGTAGGCTAAGAAAAGAAATTAGAGTACGCATTTAGCATACTTCGTAGGCTAGAAGGGGTGAAAAGAACGGTAACGTAAAGGTGGGAAAAACATAAAAGGAATGATGAATCGACCAAAAGAATGCCTAAATCATCTCAAAAGTCGAGACTCGCCTAGGATTTCGCCTCAAGGGAGCGTAGAAAAGAGTTCTAGTGTTCGGAAGCTATCCTAAATTTTGGCTTTGGAAATTGCTCTCAAAAAACACTTATCGAAAGAAACTAAATTTTGAAAAACAGATTTTTAGAATTCAAAGTGTAACAGCTTGCAATCAAAGTTTATAAGTGCAGTGATTGTTAATCTCAAGTTAGAATTCTCGCTCACTAGTCTTGTTATTCAAGGTTCTCACATGTGTTTAACTAGGTTACAAAGGCAAATTACTCCTCTCTAGAATTCCTAAAAGCTCCAAATCATGTTCAAGGACACAATAAACCCATTGAGTAAATCCCAGAATCAGCACATAGCATCAACAAACTCAAAACTTTACTCAAAATTTCATGGGGTAAGTGTCTAATCTTCCTAACTCAAAAGTCACATTTTCAAAAGTTAAGTCTCATACCAGAAATTATGCATATGGCAGCAGCAGAATCACACAAAAATATCATCAAATGCCATCATTAAAAAAAAGAAAAAAAAACTCGACAATAGCGAACTATAACGCATAACAATCAACAAACAACATGGCAGCAGCTATTAATCAACAGAAAGCTCAAAATTTCAGCAATATAACATCAAAATTTCAACTGTCTCAACCACATAAATCAGTCCCAAAAATTTCAGCAAAAACATTCTCATATCAAATCCCCTCCCCACACTTATTTCACACATTGTCCTCAATGTAGACAAATCATAATCAACCACAAGAAGAGGGTCTCTAGCAAATAAAATTAAAAGAGAGTGGAGGTGTAGAGATACTGCCCTGTTATTGCCGAACAATTGCTTGTCAAACCTCAGCAATAAGTTAGTTTTGAACCAAGCGATTTACCAAAGCCACGACTTACCTGCAAGAAACTCAAGCACCAAACGCAAACCAAAACGAACAAGCAAACAAGCGATTGACTAAACAGGTTAGCTCAAAATTATTATCAAAATTTGGTCAACACTTGTTACTTGACTAAGCCTAAAGAAAATGAAACACCCACTGTAGAATTCTTGACATTCAATTCCTAAAGATTGGAGCAACCAGCGGTATCAAATTTCACAGTTCAAAACTCCCATAAATCAAAATGACCAATCAAAATCCAGACTTCCAGTTATAATTAAAGATCAAAATTCAAGGAATCTCATGGGCAGTCTTAATTTTATTTCGCCAAATCAATACCAGCATCAATTTAAACTATTAACATGACAACTCAAGATAAATTTCAGTAAAACCATAGACTTTACCCAGAACTCTTAGTAAAGTTCAACCTACACTAAGCATATGCTCAACCTATGGTCACTACTCAACACTCAACATCCAATTCAAAGTCGGATTTAAAGCATACCAGCAACACGCAATCAATCAACCAATTCGCAAGCTCAATTAATTCTCCACTCTGCAATGCTTCATCATAAAAAAATAAATTGACTCACATGAAAATTGACTAACCCAATAATACCCAAATAACCATCATATGTCATCAAAATCTCAGCATAAATAAACAACGCCATTCCCAAATTCAATCAGAAAATATAAATTAATTAAAATCAGGAGGGAATAAAATTGATTTGGCATTGTTTACAACAGATTTAATGAGAAATCAGGGAAAATTATGGCTGAACTGTAGAGTTGAATCACAAAGAAAATCCATGAATTGAGATGCAAACCTTGAGCTTATTGGACTGATTCAAGATAATGCATTGAATGTTACGATGATGTCGATTTCAAAATTAAAATCACTGCCGGTGCTAAACGGAGAGTAACCAAAGGAATGGGAGTGCTGCTGGATTTCAAAATTGAGAGAGAGAGAGAGAGAGATGCTGGATTTTCGAAAATTGAAAGGGAAAAGGGGCTGCTGGGTTTTCGGGTTTGTTGGGGCTCTGGGTTTTCGATTGAGAGGCTGCTGGGTTTTCGATTGAGAGGCTGCTGGGTTTTCGATTGAGAGGCTGCTGGTCGTGGTCTTGAAAGAAAAGGGTGGAGTAATTTGGCCTTTATTTGTTTTACTCTATCTGTAAAATAATAAAAACTTAAGTTAGTTAAAATATTAGAGTAAATAAACATATGGTGGTAAAAGTAAATAGTGCAGAAGCTCTTATTTAACCCATTAACACTCAATAAATATAATGAATAGAACTTTTACAGAATCATTAGAAATCCGTTCACCATTAAAGATCAACTTTTAACTTCTTTTAGACACAGCATTTCCAGAAACTAATAGAGGAAGAAGATGACACTATTCACTTATTATATTTTTTTTACCACCAATAAAATTCATTAATCATTAAAGACAAGTTTAAACCTCAACCCTTACACAAGACTTTCCAGCTTAACAAAACATGTTACCAAGGAAGAAGATGACTCTAATCTTTTTTTTTTATTTTAATTTTTTTTAAGAAAAATAAAAACAAGTGTAGAAAATTCAAATAAAAAGAAAAAAATATATAAAATTTATTAGGTTTGGGTTGTCTCCCAGAAAGCGCCCTTGTTTAACGTCTTAGGCTCGACATTTCTGAATTTTCAACCGAATTCGGTGGAGCTTCCAAATGCAACATTCTTCGCCCATCCAAAATTATCCTTGTACTCATTTAGCACTCGAATCAGCTCCTTTTCTTGCTCATTGCTTAGCTCTTTGGAGACAATTAATGAAATTGGATCTCCAGCACCTAAAATCACATACTTCAAATGGCTCGGCAATGGTTTTAGTCCCATGTTTAGCTCAATTTCCTGTAACTTTTCATCAGACAAAATTTTCTCTTTAAACTTATTAGTGCCTTCATTATCAAAATTCTTACAAGAAACCACATTAAGCTCATTCTTATCAATTATTGGAGAAAATTTATTACTTTTGGGATCAAAATCAGACACGTCACTCACATTGGATACAATATTAGCATCTTTGACTTCATTATACGTGCTAAATTTGACAACTTCTCCATCCAGCTCCATGGTAAGAATACCATCAAAAACATCAATTTTAGTCCTAGCTGTCCTAAGAAAAGGTCTTCCTAAAATGATTTCACTAGAATTTGGGGATTTAGCATCCTCCATATCAACCACATAGAAATCAGCAGGAAAAATTAAATCATTAACTTTCACTAACACATCCTCTAGCACCCCTTCCGGGTAGATTACAGACTTATCCGCCAATTCAATGCAAATGCTAGTTTTCTTTAAAGCACCTATATTCAAAGAAGAGAAAATAGACAATGGCATAACATTAATTGAAGCGCCTAAATCACTCATAGCTTTCTTAATTTGCACATTGCCTATTCTACAAGGGATAGAAAACATACCTTCATCCTTGCATTTTGGTGGGAGTTTTCTTTGCAAAATCGCAGAGACATTCTCCCCCACACTTACCTTCTCAACCTCAGCTTGCTTCTTCTTACTTACACAAAATTCCTTCAAAATCTTTGCATATCGAGGTATTTGCTTAATTAAATCGAGCAAAGGAATATTTACCTCAACCTTGCGAAAGATGTCAAGGATATCTTTCTCTTCTTTCTCCCTCTTGCACTGCCTCAACCTTTCGGGAAAGGGAGGTGGTATAGTAAACGTCTCGGGCTGCCGCTTTTCAACTTGCTTGGGAACCTCCTTTTGCTGAATTTCTACCTCTTTTTCAGCTTCTTTCTTCGACCTACTGCTGTCTTTCTTCGGGGCTGTTGTATTTAGCTCTTTTCCACTACGTAAAGTGATGGCACTTACGTTCTCTCTTAGGTTGACAACAGTTTGAGATGGTAGCTTCCCTTGTGTCTCCAATCTACTCAAAGAGGAGGCTAGCCGGCTGATTTGAGTTTCTACATTTTGAATGCTCCTCCTAGTTTCTTGTTGAAAGGCATTAGCATTATTGGTCAACTCATTTATCTCTCTACTGGCTTCTTGCTGGAAGGTAATTGTGCTCATAGCAAGGGATCTAACTATGTCTTCCAAAAACATGTTTGAGTTGGAAGATTGTTGAGGAGGTGGCCTAGCTTGCTGAAAATTCTGCTGCCTATTCCCATAGTTAAGATTCGGGTGCCTCCTCCAACTATCGTCAAAAGTGTTGGAGATGGGAAAGTTGGATCTTTGAGGCTGCCCGGAAAAACCTCCAATAGCGTTGACTTGCTCTTGACCCTCTTGCCAAGATGGACATGCATCGGTTGGGTGTTCATAAGAAGTGCATGCTTCACACGCTCTTTTATGACTATTAAGTCCTGCAGCAAAATTTTTAATCACAGAAGTTAGCTCATTAAGTTTAGCTTCAACGGAAGAATTACTTACCTGATAGAGCTTGCGTGATGGCTCTTTAATTTGTCCAAATTGTTGCGTGTTTGCAGCCATGGTTGATATGATCTCTCTTGCTTGGGCTGGAGTTTTGTTAACAAGAGCTCCCCCACTTGCAGCATCGACCATTTTCCTTTCTATATCCAGCATCCCTTCATAAAAATACTGGAGAAGTGATTGTTCGGACATCCCATGTTGTGGGCAGTTTGCACATAACCTCTTGAATCTCCCCCAGTAATCATGAAGACTTTCTATATCTTTTTGTTTGATCCCACTAATCTCCCTACAAATGGTGGCTGCTCTAGAGGAGGGAAAATACTTATCCAAGAATGCATGAGCCATCTCGGGCCATGTGGTTATAGAACCCGGTGGTAAGTTAAGTAACCATTCATTGGCAGTATCTTTTAATGAAAATGGGAATGCTCTTAACTTGATTTGCTCTTCTGATACACCATGCGGCTTCATGCTTGAGCACACTCCGTGGAATTCTTTCAAGTGATTATGTGGGTTCTCGTTCTTCATTCCATGAAAAGTAGGGAGCTGGTGAATCAAACCAGATTTTAACTCAAATGGTGCATCCAAGTTTGGAAAAGCAATACACAGGGGCTGCTGGTTCACAGGGGCTGCCTGTAGCTCTCTAACAGTCCGATTATCAGCCATCTATTCCTCTCTTTTAGATTCTGTTGAAGTTTCTTCTAATTCAGGATCAAATTCAGTTGAAGATTCAACTAAATCAGTAATTATAATTTCTGGATCAACTGTAGAAGCAGTTGCAGCCCTTTTTCGTAGCCTGGTTTCCTTCGTCAACGTACGGGCTGTCTTTTCTATCTCAGGATCAAATTCCAATTGCAAATTTTCAGATCTGGTCATTCAAAGAAGCAATAACAGTAATGTAAACTAGTCCCCGGCAGCGGCGCCAAAATTTTATGGGTCTCGAATCCACCAAAAATAATAAACCTGCTCTTCCTACAAAAGAAAACTTGTAAATAGGGTGAGAAGGGTCTAACCCAAGGGACTAGCCTGCTGAAAGTTAACCAGAACCGAAAATAAAACTAAAAATTGAAACGGGGTATTTAAAATTGGAATGAGATTAATTAAAATTAAAAGCAAAAGCAACAAAATTAAATATAAAACCTGAAACGATGGAGAGCGAATTCAGTCAAGGCATACCGCGGTTCGAAGTTTAAACTGATTGATCATTGATTCAAGAATAATCCTTTAATTCAAATTACAGACAAGTTATAGCCAGGAAGAACGTCGACCCAACCAATCCTACCTTATTAATAGGTTATTAAGATACGATCTAATAATAACCCCTAATTAACTAGCAAACCTAAGTACGACGAAGGATTTAACTATTAACAGCCTTAAATCTAGTAGGACCTTGCCCTAATTAACAGAAACTATGAGTATCCATTTAAATCAGATTATACTCTTCCTTGATATAACCCAAAAGGTTCTACCCAATTAAATTATACCAATCACTACTACATCAATCTAATCAAACAATTACGGATTTGATTCAATTGAATAGTCATGGAAATTACTATCAAACAAAGAACGGGTCCTGTTAATCATTTAATAGAATTTCACTAAGGGATATATTTTCCCAATAAACCACAGAAAGAATATAAATGCAATGAAAATCAAAGAATTCTATTAAGTTCAATTCAATCTCAAAATCATGATCAAACTTCTACCTTGGATTAAACCTTGACTGAAAGAAAGAGTTTAGCCACACATGGCTATGGAAGAAAACATTGTAAAATCTGTCAAAGAAAGCTGAAATTCGTATCTCCTCTTGCCTCGTCAAAAAGTGTCTATTCAAAAACCTAATTTTAACTTATATACTCCTAAAAGTGGGGCCAAAACATAATACAATAAAAGGGGCCCACTAAACAGTGTTTAAAATCATTCCTCTGCTCTAAAACACGCTGGAAATAGTCCCAATAAGTCGCAAGTCAGCCACTAGTATAAATCAGTCCGCATCTGTTTGCTTGTTGCTTAGTCTTGCCCAAGGCTAAGGACTTGACAACTTCATATTTTCCAAACAGATTCCAGCAGCTACTGCTTCCCACAAACATCTTCAAATCTACTCCTTTTAGCTTCATTCTCACCATATCTAGTATATCCTAACACAAAAATAAGAATCCAACTAAAAACTCCTCTTTTAAGCACAATTAACACAAAATCAGCATATTATAATCAATAAAAATGTGTTGGATTTACATGTTATCACTTTGATTCCATAAAATAAGTCATCTATTACATCTTTTATGATTTCTTTTCAAAAGAAAATGCATGTTGTCTCCTTGTCCCTTAACTTCTGCAAAATAATTCAAAGCTATTGCATGAGACACGGCCAAGTCATGAGTGACTTGGCTGTGTCACTCATTCTTCATGGGACACGGCCAAGCCTTGAGGTCATGTCCATGGCTGCCCAACATTTCTTCTTCTTTTTCAGGTGTAACATGGCCAAGTCACTAGTCATGTCATGTGACACATCCAGTGGCTTGGCCTTGTCTTCTGCTTGTGCTCACCTCTGCTATTTGCTTTGCTTCCTTTATTCTTTGGTTTTATCAAGTGGGACCGACCAAGGTCTTAGTCGTGTCATGTGACATAGCCAATGGCTTGGCTATGTTTCTTACTAGTGTCACTTTCTGACCATTTTCTTGATTCCTTTCTTGAGGGACAAGGCCAAGGTTGCTTTGTCCTGGTCGTGTCTTGCTTGGTTTCTGATCTTCCTTGCCTTTAATGAGCGACACGGCCAAGCCATGAATGACTTGGCCATATCACATGCTTTTCTCCAAATTCCATCCATCAGTTTAATTGAATCTCTATTATTTTGTACTTCAACCTAAAGAAAACACTTCAAGCAATATTTAAACACAAATTAACATAAAAATTAACTTAAAACCAATAAAACTATCCTAAAAATATATACATAATTAATCAAAACAACTAAATTTATAAAGCTAGACCTTGAGGATGATCAATTGAAGTGGTATCGGGTTGTAATTTAAGAGGAATAAAAAAAAGAACAACCAAACAAAATAAAACTAAACAATGAGGATGATTAATTTAAATTAGCTAATAAAACCAACTTACGTTGTTGGCTCCATCAAGGTGTCCGTTCAACCAAGCTCATTGTTTCTCCTTATTTAAACTTACTACTTCTCTTTTGGTTTTGTAGTAATGGTTATTTAATTGATAATTGCGACTGTTGTTCAAACAATCTGAAGATTATTTGTTAAGCCTCACAATATTGGTTATTGCTTTTTGTGTCCCTCCATTTATTTTCGTGGCTACTGTGTTCCTAATCCTCAAAGATGGATCCTAATTCTCAAAGACCCCCCCCCCCCCCTTCTTATTATGCTTGTTAATTTCCTTTATATACGCAACTATTAGGGCACCAATTTAAATACTCCTGACTTGCTTCAAAAAACACCAAGCCATTTGAATCCTTTTAGAACTGAAATTCTTTGAACCAGGGCCGACCATAGGACTTATGAATTTAATGTTGGCCCACTGTTTTGGCTTTTAGGTAGAACCTGAGTTGATTTGGGCTTTTTAATTGGATTTAAATTTAATTAGGGCCCTTCTAATTGGAACTAGATTTGATTAGGGCCTTTAAATTAAAACCAGATTTAATTTGGCCCTTTTAATTAGGGCTAAATTTAATCCGAGTCAAAAATTAAGGGCCTATAATATTGTTGTGTCTGTCGGTCTGTCATCTAACAACTCTGGACAATCTCTGATGTAATGATCTTAGGACTCTCATCTACAACAACCCTCTAGTGTAGTAGTCCTCCAATAGACACCCCAATGTTTCCTGCCACACTGAGAACATATGGGTGAAGCATATCTCTAGGGAATTGGGGTCAGGGCACTAGCTACCTAGGCTATAGGTTTCTATCTCTACTGCTATAATGACCTGTAGGATACCCTTGGCTCCTACTAAACCTTTGAGAAAAACTACCTCTACCTCTCTTCGAAGATGAAGACACTGACTCAATCTGAGGTCTTCTGCCTCTACTCTCTTTTGCACTAGCTGTAGCTACAAGCCTCTGGGTTTTCTTAATATTTTGGGTAGTAGATACCAACTTGGAGAAATCCTTATACTGTACTACTGCCACCTGACACATCATGGATGGCTTCAACCTCTCTTCATACGTTGTAACCATTTTTGCACCTTGCTTTAAGTTAAGGAATTCTTTCCTATTTGCATCTTTATAATCTATAGGTATATACTTCCTCCTAAACTCTCATAGGAAGTCATCATATGTCAACACTGGAGGTTGCTTTAACCCATAGGGAATGGTTTCCACCAATCATAGGCATCCCCTTGCAAAAGAGACACAACATAGTTAAACTTCTCCTCTGTAGTAGCCTGCAACTGAATATACACCCTCTTCACTCTATCCAATCATTGCTCTGGCTCAGCTGGATCTACAGTACCTATAAAGTTTGTAGCCCTATATTTCCTGAGCTTGTCATATTTCCTAGTCTGCTGCTGCTGTTGTACTAGGGCCTGATGGCACAACTCCATCATCTGCTATCCAGACTGGTGGATTATTTTGTACTGCTAGTCTGGCTGGCTCTGATGCCTTTCCAACAACCTCTGCACTAGCTTCAACTCTACCCTCTCCTAGAGCAATACTCTTAGCACTCCCCACATCAGATCTATGAGTTTTGGATGCCATCATAATCTATATCTATTACAATAACAAATATTACCATATCAAATACCCATTTCGATGCCAATGCATATGCATACATCACACATTAAAATCACATTTAAAATCTCCTTTCTATTATATCAAAGTAAATGTAATACTCTCATATCCTATATACGTATAATACATCTCTCATTAAATAATGTTACTATTTTTCCTTAGAAAATCTCTTGTTAAATAATAAAATAGATTGTTGTTTAAAGGATAATTTAATAGATAAATAAATATATAATTCTTTATTAAAAATATAATCTTAAATAGAAAATCTATGGGAAAAATTCGCCAAAATTTTATCTGCAAATCAAAAGTTCCTAAAATCAATAAAAACACAACCTATATAAAAATGCACTCCCAGAATAAAATCAATCCAAAAACTCCAAAATCATCCAATGCCTCAAAATCACATTCATATATATATATATATATATTATGTAACTCAACTATGTACAATAAATTTTATATAAAAAATAATTTATACAATATAATGTGATGAACCAAAATAAATATTTACATGTTATATAGTTGCTTTGGCCTGGTGGCAAACAAATAATCTTCTAGTATAAATCCCAAAATCTAGACCTAGTCTAGTCTAGCAGAACTCTCCTCCTATATCCTATTACCTATGTGATGAAATTCAATCGCGCTAAGCTACTACTTTAGTAGTACATACTTTAATAATAACAATAATCTCTAAAATAATGTATTATGATTCCTTTTTAAGCATAACATGTATTATGCGTTAAAACACACATTACTCTGGTGAAACATTCATTCAACACAACCATATGCATTGGGCCCAATAACATCATATAGTATTCAAATTTCAGAGATATTATTCTGGTCTATCATGACACCTTTGTATCTGGCCTGAAGCCAAATAATATTTATAAGTGACACCTAGTGTCTAGCCTCGAACGTAAGTAAAATAAAAAATGACCCCCAGTGTCTAGCTCTGAAGGAAAGTAATATCAAAAGTGACACCCAATATCTAGCCCGAAGGCAAATAATATGCAATCTAATAGTATCAAATACAATTCTCTATAATAAGATACTATATAAGATAAACACATATATTCCACATCCATTATTTTATCATATCCGTTTCCATCATTTCTTTATTTTCAGCATAATTTCATAATTTTCTCCTCAAATTTCACATATTGCCATCATTGATAGCATATTTCCACATTTTTCATAATCATAAATAAATTTTCACTTAGAATCAAATGAGACAGCCATGCCTGCTTAAAGGCCATGCCCATATATCTTAAAACCACATTGCTACCTTTTTTTAAAAAAAATAATCACATGTCCGTGGAAATTTTATGCCACACCCATGTGTTCCAAAGTGTTACTGCCCTTAGGAAAATCTTACTTAGCCAGCCCCATTTTCAAAGCCCATGTGTGAGCGAGGATTTTCGCCCCCACTCTCGGTGGAATAGTTCTTACAACTTCTGCACTATTAGGCTCTAGACCTTAGAGAATACAAGCCTAAATCTGTAGAATAAGAGTTGCCGCCAGATGGGCAAGGAAGATAAAAAGGGGTATATGACTTGATTCCTAAAGAATTCCCAACTCTTACTAGGCTTGCAAAGTTGGATATGCATGGGGAAGGTGAGAATGACCCAGCACCCCCATAGCACCCGTTTCATTGGAACCGGCCTCCTTTTCAAGTCTAAATATTGTTAAATTCTTAATTATTATAATAATATCCATAATACATACAATTAAAAGAAATAAACATTCATCATATTATTAAAACAAATCAAATAAGAATGAGCACCCATACAAAGATGGAAACATGCCCTACAATGCCCCAACATCCATGCAAATAAATTAAAATATGACATCTACCAAAAAGGTGAAAACATGTCCCTTATAATTGTTCCAAAGTTCATGAACTAATTAAATTATACAAACTAAATAAATTAAACAAATAAGGCACTCACATAGTGTGGAAACATGCCTTTTACAATCCCTTTAAAATACATATAAATCCAAGGAAAATAATAAAGCAAGAAAAAATAATACAAACATATATGAAAATACTTGAATAATTAAAAGGGAAACAAAAAAACACATTTTAATATTAACCAATCAATGAAATATAGAGTGCAACGTGCACAGCAATCCCACTAGCTAGGTAATGGGTAGGGGAAAAGGGGGCAGCTCCCCCGAAAGATAAATAATTTAAAAAATATATTTTATTATGGAATTAGGGTTTTATTGTGAAATTAGGATATAGGGTTATAAAATTAGGGTTTATAGCTAGCACTAGGGTTTTATGAACACATTAGTGTTTTAGTGTTTAATCAAACAAGATAAAACAAATATATTGATTTATTGAATTAAGTAAGAGTACAAAAAAAAAACATACCTGCATTTTTTGCTCCACCAAATGATGTTATTGAACCAAGCCTTGCAAGTGTATTTAGCATAATCCTTCTATGATCATTGATATTCTGATTCTGCCTTAAAAGTATCCAATGGTTTGGAGTCAATAGGATTTTGGTTGAACAATGAATGTTCAATGTTTGCTTTTGTCTCTTTTTCCAATGCTAATTTCTCTCTGGCTTTCTTATGGCTAAATTGTTTAAAGGTTACTCTATGCCTCTTTCTTTGTCAAAACTTGGCTATTATATTAAAGGTGGCTATTCAATTCTTAAAGATGGCTACTATGTCTATTGACAATTGTCACTCTCTGTGTATTAGTGTTGATTACCAAACCTAATTCATGGATGCTAATTGATGGCTTTTTGATTTCTAAAGGCATCTCTCCTCTTTATTTTCTTTTCTTTCTTCTTGCCTTTATATTTATAATTAGTATTAGGGTTTTAATTAGACTCCCTTTCAGTTCAGGAATCCTTTTTTCTTTAGCTTATCTAAGTCCTATTTGAGTTTTAGAAGTTTTAATATAATTGTTGTTTATTGGAATTAAAATGTATATGTGTATTGGAAAGAGAAAAGAATTCAAAAGAGAGTGTATATGTTGTATATATGGAAATATATATAACATATACACAAGTCAAATGGATGGTCAAAGGAAGAAGATATTTATTTTGTTAATTGTGAAATTACTAAAAAGGGCATGTAAGTTAAAGGAAGTTAAAATAAATGGAAGAGGGTATTTAGGTAATTTTCTTTTTAAATTGCTTGGTGGAGGTTTAAAGAGATGCAAAAGTTGACTTTACTTCTTTTACTTTTCATTTTTCTTCTTTCCAATTGCTTGGCCGGCCATCCCAAAGACAAGAGAGCAAGAGAGGGTTCTTGAGTGCTAAAATCAAGTTGAAGGAAGAATCAAGTGATTGAATTGGAAAATCTTGAAGTTTCATCAACTTTGGTAAGTTCTCTCTCTTGATTTCTTTTGTTATTTGAAGTTGTGTAAAAGTTTGATTGTTGATGTTGGAAAGTAGGGTTGTGTTGATTGTAATATGTTGGAATATGTTTGATTTAATAGATTTTGGTGTTGATTTTGGTTTAAAGATAAGAAGTTAAATTAGTGTTAGTTTTGGAAGTGTATAGTTGAGTTTGAATTAGGGTTTTGAGTTGATAATTGTGGTAGATGTTGAGTTTGGTTAATTATTTTCATAGACTTTCATGTTGTTTGTGTTTGTTGGAGTTGTAAGCATAAAATATGTGAATTTGGTCAGAAACAGAGGCATTTTGGATGCCACGCCCGTGGCCTTGGTTGCCATGGCCGTGGTCATTTGTAGCCATGGCCGTGGAGGTTTGGAGCAAAGGAGGCAGAAGTGTTTTCTAACCCACGCTCGTGGGGGTTGGGGTGGCCACGGCCGTCGGCTCTAGCATGGGGTGTTGATTTGTAATGTGTGTTATAAAGGTCTAAGATGAGGTTAATAAGTGATAAATTGTATCATTTTGGACTAGGTTTTGGAAGAAGGTGATTTGCCCTAATTTGAGAAGTAAAGAATTCTTGGAAAAAGGAAGTGTATAGCTTTGTATAAGTGGTGCTTAAGGTAAGTACAAACTACATTATTGCATACATTCCTATGATGTTGGAATTTAAGACATATATGATTGTAAATGTGTTAAGAATTCTAATGCATTGTTGATGCATACTAGTAATGTATGGTTTGGTATAATGTGTATGTTGTGGTGAGCATGAACAAGATGTGTTAATGTTATTTGTTGTATATACACTTTAATGATGAAGTGTTATATTGTGAATTGAGATGTGAAGCCATTGTGATTGGCTATGGTGATTCAAATGAGATGTGAAGCCATTGTGATTGGCTATGATGAATCAATTGAAATAAGTGGGACATGTTTGCCTAGATGATGATGAGAATTGAGAATGAAGTTGATAATGAATAATAAATGAATTGTGTGGCTAATGTGTTATTCCATTTTCAGAGTTTGTTGTTGGTGGCATGCCTATAGTAACACTCTCTTGAAGTTAGGTTGGCTTGATCCTTGAAGCCAAGTTGGGTTGAAGTTTAACATGTTTTACTCCCCTTGAAGCTTGGTTGGGTCTAGTCCTTGAAGCCTAATTGAGATGTTACAATCCTTGAAGCTAGGTTGGGTTTGGTTCTTAAAGCCAAGTTGGGTTGATACTTAGCATGCTTTGTTCCCCTTGAAGCTTGGTTGAACCTAAATCCTTGAAGCCTAGTCGGGATAATGATAATGATAAATGTGATAATTAAACCAAAACATTAACTCTGAAAGTTGAATGGCATATTAGTGTCTTTGGGCCCATGCTTGTCTTTGTTTAAATGTGATTAATGAATAATGAGATTTAATGTAAGACTTTGTTATTTGATATTCTTATGTATAAAGTATAATGTTTGAACATATCATATTGGCATTGCATTATATCAAAACATAACATTATAGTAGTTTGTACCACTAAGCCGTTGGCTTAGCGCGATTATGATTTATCGCGCAGGTAACAAGGAGGAACCGGAGAGTTCATCTAGGCCAGGTAGAGGCTAGATCTTGAGTTGGAGGTAGTGCAGCTTAAAGATCAAAGACATACTGCCAATCATGTATATATCTATGTTTTGTAAAACTTAAGTTTTATTGTATATGTATTTGTAAATATTTGTTACATTTTCCGCTGTGTATTTAATAAACATTGAGTATATAGTATTTCATAAATTTCTATAAATGTTTTTAATTTATTTATATTATTGAAAAAGGATTATATGTTTGTTTTATAAACAGTGGCATACCTATATTCAGTATACGTATATTATGATCGTATTAGCATGCTATGTACGTATACGGGGTATAGGGGTTTTACAGAACATCAATGTAAATATCAAATCAAGACATTCAACCAAATATACTACAAACCCTAAGCATGGGTATTTAGCTCAACATCATCAATTTATAACATTCATTCAACTCAATATAAAATAAATACAAATTGTTCATTGCAATATCAATCTCTTAATACAACAACAACAATAGAAATGAATTAAAAGAGAGAATAGAAAAACCCTTTGTGAAGATGCCAAGAGTAGGATTTCTAGTCTTCCTCCTAGCTCCACTTGATGTATGATGAAGAACTCAAGCCCTCTTCAATGGTTGATTCCCCTTGCAATATAGAATGGAGCTTTCTCAAGTCACCAAACCTTCGGGTGGAGCTTTCTCAAGTCACAAACTCTTCAATTGATTTTGCCTTTGGAAGATGGAATGGAGCTTTTTCAAGTCACCAATCCTTTCAATGAAGCTTCTTCAACCTTCAAGAGCTTGTTTAACCCAATTTATCCCAAAGAATCTCAAAGAACTTGTCAATGGAAGATGGAGAAGGTGGAGAGGATGGAAATGGAGATGAAGATGAAGGGACAAGGGAGAGTGTCACTCTCTCCCTCTCCCACATTTTTTGCAGAAATTGTTCAAGAAAAATCAAGAACTTCCTCCAATTTTATCTTCCTCTCTTTTTAATTCATTCAAAAATACACACCCATGCCTTCCAACTCACACCATTTCACTTTGTTCCCCACTATTTCTTTGTTTAGTATTTCTTTTGGCAAGCACAAGGCCTTGTTCCCCACTTTGTCCCCCACTTCGTGTAGAAAAATTCAATTATTTTTTGTGTGACACGGCCAAGCCAAGAGTGGCTTGGCCGTGTCTCTTGTTTTTCTTTGGGACACGGCCAAGCCATTTGGTCGTGTCCTTCGCTGCCCTTTTTCTTTCCTTCTTTTTCTTTCTTTTCTTTTGGTCTCAAGGAGGTGACATGGCCAAGCTTGTGGCCGTGTCAGGTGGGTGTGTCCACTACTGTCTCTTTTCTTTCCTTCTTTGCTTTCTCCACTTGGCTTTGGCATGAAATGGGACACGGCCAAGCTTGCTCTTGGCTTGGCCGTGTTACTGAGTGTGTCTCTTCCTGTTTCTTCATTTTTGCTCTTCTTTTCTTGGTTTCTTTTGGTTTTGCTCCTTGGATGAGACATGGCCAGAGGCTTGGCCGTGTCAAGCTCTACCTTGAATTTCTTGAGGGAACACGGCCAATCTTGATTTGGCTTGGCCATGTCTTGCTTGGTTCATGCTTTTCTTGCACTGTTTTGATCTTCCATGGATGTTTTTGCACCTAAACCTAAAAGCAACACTTTAAACACACTTAAAACAAAAATTAATCAAAACATTAACTAAAACACACATAAAATCATACTAAAAACTAGTACAAAAATTATCTAAATAAATACCGCACACTTAACTCCTTGCTTGTCCCCAAGCAAGGCTAAAATCAAAACACACTAACAAGATAAAATTTGTTAAGTTCAAGAGTTATAAAGATGCATCAAGACCTCCCTATCCCTAAATCCGCAATCAATATCGAATCAAACAAAATCGACACTTATGCAATTAAGTGGTTTTGCATGCATAACCTATGTTGTCGTTCCCTCACCAACTCTTACAAGTGTTTGATCATGCTGTTTACACTCATAACAATCAATGAAAGATTATTACCATAGGCTTGCTTATCAATCAAATCTCTACCACAAAATAACAATCAAGCATCAATCAAAAGGTCTTTATTGGGTTGTAATGGGGCTAAGGTAAAGGCATGATATTTAGGAAATGTGAGCTTGATCATTAAGTTCAAGAGCACTTTAAGAATGAAGTACCCGATTATATGTATATACTAACAATCCCAAAACACCTTCCTCTCATCTACCCTTTGACATTAAAGAGCTTCTCAAGGGAACTCACTTATTAGATCTTGTAATGATACATTCCAACCCTGTCAATAAGAACAACAATTATTCTTATATATATATTTATTTTTATTTTTCTCTTTTTCTCTTTTTTTTTATTTTTTTATTTTTTTATTTTTTTATTTTTTTTATTTGCAATCTTAAACCTACTAAATTTAACCCCACACTTAATTCAACATAACACTCGGTCATAAATGCTCTTGACCTAATGAAAGGGTAAGAGTTAAACAACAAGGTCCAAGCTAATGGTGTTGTGAAAAAAGAAAGAAAAAATAAAATAAAATAAGCTCAAAATTGGCTAACTAAGGTTAAAGATAAGGTTGGTCTTTTTAAGCCAAAGTGGGTTCACCTAATTGCCTTAATCATTTTGATGTTAAATTGAAATTTTTATGTAATCTTAAAATGTATGTCAAAGCAAGTTCTAGCAAATCATCAATCAAAGATGTTCACCCACAAAAAGAATAATAAGTTGATGGCTCAATTTCTCACTAGGTTAAAGGCAATGCAAGGAAAAACCAACGAAATTGACAATAAGCACCAATTCTACTCAATTCTCCAATTCATGCTTCAAAAATTCAAAGGTCATCTATCAACAATTTATAACAATTAAACTTTCTAAAACTCATTTATTCATAGAAAAACATTCAAAAACATTAACTAAACTTAAACAAAAATAACTTAAAAGTAAAAACACAAAAACACAAATTGCAATTAAAAGTAAAAACATAAAACACAAAATGCACCCCACACTTAAAGATTCACATTGTCCTCAATGTGAGCATGCATACTATAGGGAGGGTTTAGATGAAACTTGATTTCCATCGTTCCCATATACGATGTGTGGGGCTCCTTCCACCCATAATGCAATTGGAGCCCATGACTAAGAGGATGAACAATATGCAACTTTGAAACGTACCCGACATACGGCAACCCCTAAATAGTATTCTTTGTAGAGGACATGTCTCACAGGGACATGTAAATGTCGCCTCAGGGTGATCCTCCAGTGCTATAGGAACGTTGTAAAATCCTATTTCATTGTGCAACATGGTTCTATCTATTGTATGCTCTTCTTCACCACCAAGAGTAGAGGAGATGATTTTTGGGAACTCTTTAAGTTCAACCAAGTTTGGTTGAATCACTTCTTCATCCACTTTAACAATGTCAAGTCCCCTCTCAACAACCTCAGCATCTAAAACTAGCTTACACTCCTCAATTTCTAAATTGGGCATTTCATGTTCTTCTTCTAAAGACATACCCATCTAAAGCTTATTTCCATTTTCTCCTTGGGAGTGCATAATATAGATGTTAGAAAGTTGCTTACCTTGCTCCTCTTCTTTTAGCCTACTTGGGAATGGAATTGGTGGCAAAGGATTTGGAGGTTCATACGAATGTGATGAAGTTAGTGAGTCCAAATTCTCCTCCTCCTTTGATTGAATTAACTCCTCTAAGTTTGGTTGTATCTGCTCGCCATCTTCTTCTTGATTAGTTCTTGTGTTAAAGGAATCACAAAAATGGTTATATATCACCTGTTCACTCCTCAAATTTGTGATTACCTTGACTTGCTCCAGTTGGCTAGGAAATTCCTCCATTTGTTGTGCTTGGAATTGATGTGGCAGTTGCCCAACTTGCATTTCCACCCTCTTTAATGATTCCTCCAAAGAATCAAACCTCTCATTGCTTCCTTCCAGATTTTCTGTGCTAATTTGAAGGTAAGCATTCAAATCATCTTCCACTTTGGATTTCTCGAATTGATCATGGTTTTGTGAGCTAATTTGAATGAAGGCATTCAAACTATCTTCCAAAGTGGGTTCGTTAAGTTTATCTTGATTTTGTGCGCTAGTTTGAATGAAGGCATTCAAACTATCTTCAAATGTGGGTGTCTTAAGGTAATTTTGATTTGAATATTGCTCTTGAGAGTAATAGTCTCTTTGGTAAGGTTGAAAAAAAATTTGGAGGTGGAATGTGCTGCTGATTTTCCCAAGAAAAATTTGGTTGGCTTCCCCAGCTGGGATTATAAGGATTGGAATATGTGTCATTTCTACCCATTTGTTGGAAACCTTAGTAGTCATATTCTTCCTCTTGCCATTCTTGGTATCGTCCATAATCAAATGAACATGTTTTTGCACTATGGCCTACATTGCCACATGCTGCACATATCTCTTGGTGTGGCATAGGTGCTCTTCCTCTTGCATTTAGCACCTTGAGTTGATTCGTCAATTCTGCTAATTGCCATGCCATTTCAAAATCATCGTTCCTATCATAAACTCCCCCATGCCTTGAAAACTGCATCTTTGCACAAGGCACTTAGAAACATAAAGAATACAAACAACAAAAATTCAAACAAAACAAACAAACAATTTAAAAGAAAACAAACAAACAATTAAAAAAAAATATCAAACTATTACTACTACGACAACCCTCCCGGGCAGCGACGCCAAAAACTTGTTGCGCTCGAAGTAAGTACTACTACAAAGCGTCACTCACAAGTAAACGAGGTAGCTGTAGCAAAGGTGATCACCCCAAGGTCGTTTCCCCAAGAAGGTGTGGTTCATAATAGCTTGATTGAAAAGTTATTTAAATGCAAAAGTTTGTTGTGTTGGAATAGTGCTAGAATAATTTAAACCTAAAATTAACGTGCGTAGGGATTAATGTGTGTGATGGTTGTACAAGATCAAATCGATTCTTGGGAAGGTGCCTAGGGTTATAGGTCCATTCCATCAAAACCCAATTCTCAATTGTCCATTAACATAACCTTGTAAATTAATTTGTTCCTTAAGGTTAATTAGTCAATTACCAATCCATTAGTTTTCACATTCATGAATTAGCAATAACCAATTATTTCACATCATCAAATTAATGAGACCCTAGAACTTATATTTCTAATTCATTCATAGGGTGGTCGATTATATAGTTCCGATACCGGATTTCACCTCTCGGTCCGTCATCCAATATTCAAAGATCAATAGGTAGCAAATCTATCAACCTAGCATTTAATGCAATACAATCAACCAATCAACAAGGAACATCAATGTAAATATCAAATCAAGACATTCAACCAAATATACTACAAACCCTAAGCATGGGTATTTAGCTCAACATCATCAATTTATAACATTCATTCAACTCAATATAAAACAAATACAAATTGTTCATTGCAATATCAATCTCTTAATACAACAACAACAATAGAAATGAATTAAAAGAGAGAATAGAAAAACCCCTTGTGAAGATGCCAAGAGTAGGATTGCTAGTCTTCCTCCTAGCTCCACTTGATGTATGATGAAGAACTCAAGCCCTCTTCAATGGTTGATTCCACTTGCAATATGGAATGGAGCTTTCTCAAGTCACCAAACCTTCGGGTGGAGCTTTCTCAAGTCACCAACTCTTCAATTGATTTTGCCTTTGGAAGATGGAATGGAGTTTTCTCAAGTCACCAATCCTTTCAATGAAGCTTCTTCAACCTTCAAGAGCTTGTTTAACCCAATTTATCCCAAAGAATCTCAAAGAACTTGTCAATGGAAGATGGAGAAGGTGGAGAGGATGGAAATGGAGATGAAGATGAAGGGACAAGGGAGAGTGTCACTCTCTCCCTCTCCCACATTTTTTGCAGAAATTGTTCAAGAAAAATCAAGAACTTCCTCCAATTTTATCTTCCTCTCTTTTTAATTCATTCAAAAATACACACCCATGCCTTCCAACTCACACCATTTCACTTTGTTCCCCACTATTTCTTTGTTTAGTATTTCTTTTGGCAAGCACAAGGCCTTGTTCCCCACTTTGTCCCCCACTTCATGTAGAAAAATTCAATTATTTTTTGTGTGACACGGCCAAGCCGTGTCTCTTGTTTTTCTTTGGGACACGGCCAAGCCATCTGGTCGTGTCCTTTGCTGCCCTTTTTCTTTCCTTCTTTTTCTTTCTTTTCTTTTGGTCTCAAGGAGGTGACACGACCAAGCTTGTGGCCGTGTCAGGTGGGTGTGTCAACTACTGTCTCTTTTCTTTCCTTCTTTGCTTGCTCCACTTGGCTTTGGCATGAAATGGGACACGGCCAAGCTTGCTCTTGGCTTGGCCGTGTCATGTGACACAGCCACAAGCTTGGCTGTGTCATTGAGTCTGTCTCTTCCTGTTTCTTCATTTTTGCTCTTCTTTTCTTGGTTTCTTTTGGTTTTACTCCTTGGATGAGACACGGCCAGAGGCTTGGCCGTGTCAAGCTCTACCTTGAATTTCTTGAGGGAACACGGCCAAGCTTGATTTGGCTTGGCCATGTCTTGCTTGGTTCATGCTTTTCGTGCACTGTTTTGATCTTCCAAGGGTGTTTTTGCACCTAAACCTAAAAACAACACTTTAAACACACTTAAAACAAAAATTAATCAAAACATTAACTAAAACACACATAAAATCATACTAAAAACTAGTACAAAAATGATCTAAATACAAATTAAGTAATTGCTTAAAAGCTAGCCCCGAAGGCAAATCATATCGCAATGAGGATAACCTCATATGTAACATCCCAACTAGGCTTCAAGGGCTAGGCCCAACCTAGCTTCAAGGGACTGCTACATCATAGGTATGCCGCCAAACACAGAACTCTAAAAATTGAATAAGATGCTAGGCACACAATTCTTTCATAATTCCATTATCAATATCTTTCTCATTTTTCATGATCAAGCTAGGCACAATGCCTCAATTATCTCATTATTATCAATATAGCCATCACCAATGGCTTTACATAACATCTTTAATGTATACATAATAAACTGCATTATTCAAACATTTTGGGTCATTATCATATCTTGCACATAGTTCACATTACATATAATGTATTTATAACATTATACAAATCATAGCATATTACTCATGCACAAATAATGTAGTCAGTAACTTAACACATTTTTCAACCAAAATGTGTTAAGTCCAAATGTCATGCAAATATAATCAATTATTCAAAGTTTGAACTTACCTCTAAAAGAAACAAAACAAGCTCAAACACCACTTTCAATCTCCTCTTCCAAGATATCCCTCAACACTTGGATTGGGCAACTCAAATCTCCTCAAAGCCTAAACTAAATGCGATTATAAATAATCACTTAGTAACACTCTTATAGGCATACAAAACCTCTCAACACAAGGATAAAGAATAAAAAAGAAAATAAGAAAAAGAACTATCTAGGGAAAAATCTACAAATGACACGCTCAACAACACAGACGTGTCAATAATCATGACCTAAACCCACAACACAGAAGCTTTGACATGCTCAGTGACATGGGCGTGTCAATGACTGTGTCCTAAGCTCTATATTACAGCAGATAAGACACATCCAGAGACATGGGTGTGTCCCTGCTCTGCCAAAACTCCTACAACACAGTAGCTGTGATACGTTCAGTGACATGGGCGTGTCACTACACGTGTCAAAACTCTTACAACACAGTAGCTGTGAGACGCTCTGTGACACGCTCAGTGACATAGGCATGTCACTGCACGTGTCAAAACTATAACATTACAGAAATTGTGACATGCTCAGTGACATGGGTGTGTCACTTCACATGTCACCAACACTGAAAACAAATCCATCGACATGCCCAAAGACATGGTCGTGTCACCGGGCGTGTCAGGCCAAAATTCTGATATCACACATAATTGACACATCTAAAGTTTTCTTTCTTTACCCTTTTCCAATTCTATTCAAACTCAACCAAATCCATCATTTTACCATAAAATACTTGTATATTCATCAAAAAAACTCAATTAAAATCAAAATACACAAATTAAAACCATGACTTCACAACTCAAAAGTTACATAACCCAAAACTCTTACTCTCTTTACCAAACTTAACCATTTCTTCAATCCAACCTTAAATTCATAGTTAACTACTCAAAAGAACTTCATACATACCAATACCAACCATTAACACATACTACACCAAATATCCAATTCACACATATACAAACTTTCATGAAAGAAATCAAGGAAACAAGTTGGAAACTTACAAAATATGGAGAAAATCCCCAAAACTCCAACTTGAACACTTGAAATCCTTCAATTACTTGAGCTTGCAAGAAGCAAATTCCTCCTTTCCTCTAATGGAGATAGCCGACCTTCAATGGAGAAAGAAGAAGAAGATGATGACTCCAAACTCATCTTTATCCAACTAATACCCTTTTAACCACACAAAATTTTCACTTTAAATCTTCACCAAGTAAAATATATATATATATATTACTTAATTAATATAAAAATTATCTTCCACTAACTACACAATTAATTTTTCAATAATTTAAAATAATATTTTACCAATTTAAAATATTGACTTATAAATGTTATGTATATCTAAATATATATATCATATACACATTTTACTTTTTCACTTAAATATATATATATATATTTAAATCATTTATTTAATTTTAAAAATTAAAATTTTCAAAATTGTTTAGGAAAAATAATAAAAAATCGAGCTTAATAAGGTTTAGGCAGAAATTGCCCGAAGGTGCGGGCTGTGAGAAATTAGGCCAGCTGTTGGGCGTTGGGGCGAGCTGCGGGCCATTACTGCAAGGATTGTCATGCGAGCTGCAAGCAACGTGGGCTAGCTGGCGAGCAAGACTGTGTGCTGGGTGCAATTCGCCGTAGGTCAAACCTGCAACGAATTGCCATGTGGCGAATTTGGCCCAAGCCAATTCGCCGCAAGCCTTGCCACGCAGCTGTCGTGCATTGTTCACCGATTGGTCTGATTTTTTTATTATTTTTTATTATTTTTTAAATAAACATTATATTTTAAATAATAAATATTATATTATTAAAATAAAATATTAAATATTAAAATAAATAATAAATATCATAAAAATTATTTTGAACTTATTTTAAAATATTAGACTGGACTTGGTAAAAAAAAAATAAGGGTCTAGACAAGGTAACCAATAATATGGTAGAATATCAAGCATGCATTTTTGGCTTGGCAACCTCAATGATAATGAGGATTAATAGAGTGCAGATTTTTAGTGACTCATTACTAGTAATCTCACAAAGAAATAGAGAAAACAACTTGAAAAAGAAGAAGCTAAAGCCATACCATGATTATTTCACCAGGGTGAGGAGGAATTTCAAGGATTGTAGGTTCCTACACCTGCCTAGAGAAGAAAACAAAATGCCCGATGCCCTAGCCATACTTGCTTTGGTATAGGAGGATTTCGTCAAATTATTCCTTAAACCTCTAGTGTTAACCGATTCGTCAACTCCTTGCTATAAATATGAAATTATCATGGAGACTGGTACAGATCATGATGCATGGTATGACACCATTAAGCAGTTTTTGGAAAATAAAGACTATCGGTTGGGGGGCACTAAGAGAGGAAAAGAGACCAATAATGCGGTGGTCTTTGCAGTACATCACTTTTCAAGGGGAATTGTATTGAAGATAGCTAGATGGAGCATATTTGAGATGTTTAAGAAGTATATGCAAGAACCTGTGGGCCTTACATGAATGGCCTAGCTCTAGTTGAGAAAATAATTTGACAAGATTACTAGTGGTTGACCATGAAAAATAATTGTATTGATTTTATAAGAAAGTGCCAATAATGCCAACTGTATGCAAACCTAAATCATATACCTCTTGAAGAATTACATTCAATGTCTTCGGCCTAGCCTTTTACCACTTAGAAAATTGACATCATTGGGGAGATACATCCAACAACCTTGAATGGTCATTGATACATAGTAGTAGCTGTTGACTACTTTTCAAAGTGGGTCGAAGCTGAATCTTTCAATAAGCTAGGAGCAAAGCAAATGGCTTGATTTATTAAGAGAAATCTCATTTACTAATTTGGAATCCCAAACAACATAGTTCCAAGGAGCTATTAAGGATCTATTTTCCAAGTATCAGATCCATTACTATCGATCCTCTCCATACAGACAAAAGGCTAATGGTGCAGTGAAAGCAACTAACAAGACAATTAAGTAGATTCTATCCAAAATGACCAAGATATATTGAGATTGGTAAAAAAATACTTCCCTTCACTTTATAGGGATACAAAACAAGTGTTCAAACCTGGAGCAGGATGATGCCATTTTCTCTAGTTTGTGGGATGGAAGCAGTGCTACCTATTGAAATTAAGATCAAGTCATTTATTGCTAAACTACCTCAAACAGGATGGGTACTAAGCAGATACATGCAACTAACTTTATTAAATGAAAGGAGGCTAAAAGCATTGTATAATCACTAGCTATGCTAAAGAAAGATAGATCCACCTTACAATAGAAGAGTCCAAACCAAGAAATTCAAGGTCGATGATTTAGTGTTAAAATAATGCAAAACAAATGTTCTTGATCCAAAGGAGAAGTTTAGACCAGTTGGGAAGGGCCTTATGTTGTGAAAGAGGTAATGAAGAAAGGTGTGGTTAAGTTTTCAGAAATGGATGAAATTATAATACCTTTATATCATATATATATAGTACACACATCCTGAGTTGTAAAATACATCTACAAAATATAAGAATGTTACTATCTTTATCATTAAAAAATTCACCTTAATTTTTATTAAATTATTTAAACCTTTAAAATATAATTTAGTAAATAAAATAATATATATATATATTAACAGTTAATTATCAAAAGTACAAAATTTAAAAGAAAATTTCTGAAAAAAATTTGTCATCATTTTATCTGTAAATTAGACGTTTTCCAAAATCAAACAAACTCAACCTGTATAAAAAAATATACACTCCCAAAATATATTTTCATTTATCCAAATCTCCAAATCACTCACATAACTCAAAATCTCAAAATTACATGATCATTTATATAGAGAAAAAATATTTAAATATTCACATTACTTAAAGAAACATTAAGTTTATAACATTAACACATATTCATATACTATCTAAACATAATGAGTTACAAAAAAAAACAAAAGATTATATGATATGCTTGCAGAATCTGGTCTTGTGGCAAATATCAAACTTCTAGTACAAATTCTATAACATCCGTCATTTTGAAAATATAAAAATTATGTATACCCAATATATATATATATATATCTAGTGTATATATAACATATACATATGGTATATTAATTGTATATGTTGAATTAATACATCATATGTTTAATATATTTAAAACACATATAAGGTGCATTTGATGTGTATATAAGATACACATTACTTTTGCATATGTGTAATATCCCAAATTTTTGAAAGGTTCTAATTTTTAGTAATTTAATAAAATAAATTATAATTTAAATGGATAAATTAAATTAATGGTTTTAAATGAAAAATGAAGGGATTTTAAGTGAAAAAGTGGAATATATATATATGTAAAATATATAAAACATATAAAAGTCAACACTTTTTAAAAGAAAAAGTCAAAGTAAAAGGGTATTTTGATAATTAAATCTTAGAAATTTAAAATTAATAAAATAATTCAAAAATAAATTTTTTTTGAATGGAAGAGGGATTTTAAACTTTTAATTTATTAAATAATAATTAAATAATTAATTATTAAATTATTTTAATATATATATATATGGTTTAAAATAAAGATGAAAAGAAAAAGAAAATTAAAAGTTTTTCCATCTTCTTCTTCTTCTTCTCAAGGGCTGAAACTCCATTAATGGTGGCCAAGGATTTTTCCTTCTTCCATACTCAATTTATTGAAGAAATTTCAAGGATTTAAGAGGAGTCTTCGTTATTTCTTCAATAATTAGTAAGTTTTTCATCTTAATCTTTGAAATTTTATAAATTTATGAATATGTTGAGTTTGGGGTTTTAATGTAGTATGTTATAATTATTGGAATGGGTGTGTATGATGTTATTTTGGGTAGTTAACAATGATTTTAAGGTTGTATTAACGAAATGGTTGAGTTTGGGTAAGATTGGTGAAGAGAGAGAATTTATAGTTATGTGGAACATTTGAGTTTTTGAAATCATGAGTTTTAACTGTGCAAATTAGTTTCAAATGTGCTGTTTTGATGCATAAACAAGGATTTTAAAATCAAATGATGGATTTAGTTAAGTTTGGATAGAGTTTGAAGATGGTAGTATTGATTTAGGATTTTGAAAAAGTGAATTTTCAAAGAATGATTAATTGTTTGATTTTAATGCTTAAAATCATGTTATTTAATGATATAAGCAGTAAAAATAAGATTAAAATGATAATTGGATTGAGTTGGAATTGCAATCCTTCAATGGTGAAGGTTATGCCATTTTAGGGTTTTGAACATAAGCATGTGGTTAATTAATGTAATTGGTTTAAACATGTTAAAATATGTTTGTAATGATATAAATAAACTCAAAAAAATAATTTAATGGGTTAATATGGATTTGCTAAGTTAATGTAAGGAAAGACTTAATTTTTAAAATTTTGTAGGAGTATTGTTAAATTAAGGTTTGATGATGAGAAGGCCTTAGAATATGATATTAAATTATTATTTATGATCACATTTGATATAGGCTTTGAGAGAAAGTAGTTTGGCCGATCCAAGTGTTGAAGGCCAACTTGGAAGTGAAGGTTGGTGAGAGTTTTAAGATTATTTTGGTTACTATTTGAGGTAAGTACAAACTTTGAATATATTGTTTATATTTGCATGACATTTGGGCTTAACACATTTTCATTGGAAAATGTGTTAAGCTACTTGGTACATTGATTGTGTATGAATAATGTGCTATGACATTTGTAATGTCATATATGTGTTAAATGCATTGTGAAAAGCCATTGATAGTGGCTAAATTGTGTAAAATGTGAAATATGTATATTATGTGAAAATACCCAAAGTAATTGGGTAATGTGTTGTGAATGAAAAAATGAGATATATGATATAATGAAATGAATTGATATTGATAAAAATGAGAAAAGTGAGAAAAATGAGAAAGATGTGAAAAATGAGAAAAGTGAGAAAAAAAAGTGAAAATAAGGCAATGTGCCTAGATTGAATATGTGAAAATGAGAAAGAGATTAATAGTGAGAAATATGAATAAATTGTGTGTCTAGTATGTTATTCAATTTTCAGAGTTCTGTGTTTGGCGACATGCCTATGATTGCCTACGGGCTAGACGCTGGGCGTCATTGTGAAAATATTTTTGAGGTGAAAAAACCGGGTCGTAAGCGTCAAAAATAAATATTTAAAGCTAAGATGACTGAAAAGACTGGGTCCTAAGCTCATGCCTAGTTGGAATATTCCATTGATATATTACCTATGGGGCTAGACACATGGTGTCATTATAGGCCAAAACAGTAACTCTAGAATTTGAATAGCATATTAGTTGTCTTTGGGCCCATGTTTGTGTTTGTTTATATGTGAATTGTGGATTGTGAAATAATTGAAGAGTATGAGAAAATGGAATGATGTGATGTTCATAAGCATTTTGCATTGGCATTATTTTATATTTTTATTATTATCAAAGTTTATACCACTAGGCTTCGGCTTAGCGCGATTGTAATTCGTCGCGCAGGTGACATGGACGTTTTGGTAGAGCCGGAGAGTTCTACTAGACCTGGTCGGGTCTAGGTTTGTAGTTTATGAGCTTGAAGAGTTTTTCAGTACATCAAGATTAGAGCCAGTTGCTAGCATGTAGATATTTGATATTACAATATATTTTGATATTATATATGTTATGATATATTTTTGAAGTATATAATGTAAATTGTAAAGAATGTTTTGAATAATTTAGTTAGGATGGGATCTTATATGTGTTGTTAATACATATACCTATATATAAGTATTTTGAGAAAATATGGAAAAAATGAGAAGTATTGGTGAAATAGTGAATTGATTTTATTGGGAGTGTTTGTTTTATGCAGGTTGTCTTTTGCTGATTTTTGGAAACGTCCAAATTACAGATAAAACTCTTCAAATTTTTTCTAGAGATTTTCATATAAAATGTTATTTTGGGTTACTATAGCAAGTAAAGAATATTTATATACTATTTAATTTTATATATTTAGTATTTAAAATTTTAAAACAGAAATGTGAAAATTGTTATTAAACCGGTCTGTGATATTTTTATGCAGTATATGCGTATTTTACATATGATGAAAATATGTATTGTACATATATAGGGTATAAGGGTGTTACATTTATTTTGGTATCAGAGCCTAGGTTTGAGGTTCTCGACCTAGGTGAGTTGTTGGAGAGAGAAAATTGAAATATAAACAAAATAATTTTCAATTGTGATGCATGTATTGGCACTGACAATTTATTTGATCCCTGATGTGGCAATGTCCATTTGATATAATGGATATGAGTTGAGATGGCATCTGGATTATATAGATCAGAGTGGCACAATAGAAACGTCATTTTGGAGCGTATGGATTAAGAATTTTTGAAACTTTTATTTGAAATTAAAATTCATAGCTGATTCAATTGATGAATAAGTGAAATTAAGAAAAAAAAAATAATTTATGAAATGATTTAAGATATGAAATAAAAAGTTTGAGAAATTGTGGCACTCTAATAAACACTACTAAAGCTACACTCGCAAGTATACGAGGCTACTGTAGTATTTTGGTGAACACCTCAAGGTCGTCTCACAAGGAAGCTAGATAAGCTAATTATTTATCAAATCTTAATAAACAAATTATCAATTAATAATCTTTGATTTATAAAATTGAATTGCTAAACAACTAATGAAAACAGAAAGGAATTGAATTTATAATAATGAAAGGAAACTAAACAAGTATATTGATTCACTTAATAGAAAAAGCCTAGGGTTTGCACTTCTCTACTAACTTATATTTATGAACGGCTATTCCTCTCAATTGATTTAATTTCAAAGATCAGATTTCAAGAAACTTAATTAATCGAAGCAAGGAAATAAGCTCTCGCATTCAAATCTCTTTCAATTAATCTTATTACAATCAAAATGATCTTTTCCTTAGGTTTATATTTCTAATTCACCTAAGTCCCTAATTAAATTATTCCAGTATTAGACTTCATTTCTCAATCCTTCATCTAAATACCTAAAATACATAATTGGTGGCCAATCAATTATATATTAACATTAATCCATTCAATTAAGGATAAAAGAAATAAATCAGTTAAGAGCAATAACCATTTCATACAATCATAGTAGATCCATACAAACCCTAGACTAGATCAAAATTAGTTCATAGTGATGCTATCAAACAAATTCATCTCATTAAAATTCAAAGAAATTAATTTAGACATTAGAGAATTCATAAATACAATTTCAATGAAACTTAAGAGATAGAGTTCAAGAACAAAACCAAATTACAAACTTCCTTTGGCTTCTGAAGAATCTCTTGCTCAGATTTTTGCTAAAAGAATAATGCAATGGCTAAAACTAATTTGATCTCAAGTGTTTGAATGAAAGTGAAATCAATCTTCAAGAGAAAAGTGAAGAACAACTCAAAGATATGTGTTGGATGGCTGGAAGAAGTTGATCCCCTTTTTCTTGCCCTAATCTTCTTATTTATACAAATCCCTCGCTAAAAAATCTGCACTTTCTTTCTTTCTTTGGTCCCATGGAGTGACACGGCCAAGCTCGTGGCCGTGTCACCTGAGTGTGTCAGCTTCTATTTCTTTCCTTGCTCTTCTTTGTTCTTTGGAGATGAGAGTGACACGGCCAAGCTCCTGGCCATGTCATGTGACACGGCCAGTGGCTTGGCCGTGTCTACTAGGTGTGTCAGCTTCTGTTTCTTTCCTTTGGTTCTTCCTTGTTCTTTGGCTTAGGATGGAACACGGCCAAGCTTGTGGCCGTGTCATGTGACACGGCCAGTGGCTTGGCTGTGTCATCTGCCAGTGTCAGCTTCTACCAAATTTTCATTTCTTTCTTGGTTTCTTTGGTTTTGCCCTTTAGGTGAGACACGGCCAGTGGCTTGGCCGTGTCTCCTACTCGCGTCATGTTCTGCCAAGATTTTCTTTGAGGTGACACGGCCAAGCTTGATTTGGCTTGGCCATGTCTTGCTTGCTTCATGCTCTTCTTTCTTTGTTTTGACCTTCCAAGGGAGTTTTTGCACTTTAACCTAAAACAAACACTTAAAACAAACTTTAAACAAGAATCAAATGAAACATTAACTAAAAATACATAAACATCACACTAAAAACTAGTAGAAAAATGACATAAACACTGGGATAGATTAAAAACCACCAAATTGATGAAATCACTAAATAAACAGATTAAAACTACCAAAATGCATGAAGAAAACAATAATTATCATAATAAATAATTAACAATTTTATGACAAAAACTAATAAAACAACTACCCCACACTTAAAACTTTGCTTGTCCTCAAGCAAATTTACATAGCATAAATTAAAAACTCAATTAACTTTAACTATAATTTAAGTATATAAGATGAAATCCTTTAATACTCAGCAATAAATGAATGCAATTTGCTTCAATCAAGATTTTCTTAACTCATTCATTAATTCAGACATAACAAATCTCATCTCTCATCTAAGTGTTTCTCTCAATTTCAAAGTTTAATTCACTCAAACCAATCATGACTGCATACTGCCATAAACTTGCTTAATTTTCCAATCTCTCTCACTAATTTTTCTCAAGAAATAATCCGAAGGTCTTTTCGTTTGGATGTAATGGGGCTAAGGTGAAGGTGTGAGAAAAGACATTTAAGTTGGAACATCAAGAAATGGAGCATCTAAATTAGACAATAATCTTGCGCGGAAACTCATAACTCCCTCAAATGACATATTCACCAACCCCTGATAGTCTCAAATATTTGCATACTTAAAGAAAAGTAAATAAGTCAAAATTCCTCTTTAATGACTAATGCTAGAAAATATATGAATTTTGTATATATATATCTTCTCTTTTTTTATTTTTTTTATTATTATTATTTATATATATATAATGTAAAATTGCATTGAACATCTAGCTCAAATGTAGAGGAAAAGAATAATCGACTCTTAGTCAAATACAATCTACAAAGTATGCTTTAAACCACTCTTAGCTCAAATGCATTTTTTTTTAATTGCTTACCCCACACTTATGAATTAAACCACTCCTATTATCATATCATAAGAAACTCCATTCTTTAATGAAGGTATGACAATAATAGGAAAATGTTGAGTTGTGAATTGTGTTGATCAATCAAGAAAAGGTCAAAGGCTCAACTTGGCTCACTAAAGAATTCATAATTAAGGGAGTTCTTTATAAGCTAAAGGGGTAATCCTAATTTGCCTTCATCATTTTAAAACTTAAGATGAAATCATAATGTGAGTTCAACTAGTATGCCAAAGCAAGCTCTAAAGATACAAAATCATGAAGGTGCACACTTAAGAAAAGAAAATCGATTGATAATAATATTCAATCTATGAGGTTCAAAACTCACAAAGGGTGGGTTCTCAAAGATTTATATGTCACGAATTGCAGAATGTGAAAATTGATCCTGAATGAATTCAAATGCTAATCTCTATGTTGATACTAAAGGCTCAAATATAATGCTAGAATTACAGAAAAGTCAATAAGTTTCCAACAATTATGCCATGAAAAACGCACATTAACTCACAAGGAAAACAAAACCAAAAATTCACAATATAACTCGCAAAGAAAACAAAACAAAAATTAAAGACAAGCTTAAAAATTACCCCACACTTAAGAGTTACATTGTCCTCAATGTAAACAAAAGAAAAGATAGAAAGAACCACTTTTGTGTCACGCATAGTGAAGCTTTCGTACAAATAATCAACCTAAAAAAAAACAACTAAAGCAAATACCGCGACTTCAGCATAAACATGCGAGCAAGGAAAGTTGGAACTGGATGGCCCTCCTTTTCTCAATTAAACTGAATGCTCCTGGCCTGTTCTCTGCAAGAATAAAAACACTTCCAATCTCCAAACCATCAAGCCTTAAAGAAAAATAGAAGGGAAAATAAATAAATAAACTGAATATACTAAACTAAAATGCTAAAAACAAGAACAATGGGTTGCCTCCCATTGAGCACTTCTTTAACATCGTCTTAACTGGACGTTACTGCAAGAATTAAGGATCGTAGATCAAAGTACTTTCAACAATCCTTACTTCTTGGAACCCCTCATTATATGGTTTAATTCTCTATCCATTTACTTTAAAAGTTTCATTCGTTCGAGAGTTAAGTAATTCTATAGCACCAGAAGGATATACCTGAGTTATCTCGAAAGGACCGCTCCATCGAGACTTGAGTTTTCCTGGAAACAGTCGGAGACGAGAATTGAAAACAAGACCTTCATACCTAGGCTCAATGTCTTTCGTACTAAAATTCGGTCATGAAGTGCTTTAGTACGGTCCTTATAAATCCTCAAACTCTCATATGTCTCATTCCTTAGTTCATCTAACTCCGAAATTTGCAAAAAACATTCTCTCTTTGCCTTGTCCAAATCCAAATTCAGAGTCTTAATTGCCCAATACGCCTTGTGCTCTAACTCCACTACTAAATGACAAGCCTTACCGAAAACCAATCGGTATGGACTCATACCCAAGGGAGTCTTGAAAGCAGTTCGATATGCCCACAATGCATCATTCAATCTATTTGCCCAATCCTTCCTTGATGAGTTGACTGTTTTTTCTAGAATTCCTTTGATTTGCTTGTTGGATGTCTCAACTTGTCCTGAAGTCTGTGGATGGTATGGGGTTGCCACCTTGTATTTCACACCCGACTTATGCATTAACTTCTCGAAAAGTTTGTTGCAGAAATGACTTGCCCCATCACTGACTATAACTCTTGGCGTGCCAAATCTGCTAAGAATGTATTCATTCACAAATTTAACAACCACATTAGCATCATTATTTCGGGTTGGGATTGCCTCCACCCATTTTGAAACATAATCAACAGCAACCAATATGTATTCATAACCAAAAGATTTGGAAAAATGACCCATGAAGTCTATTCCCCAAACATCAAATAGTTCAACCACAATATAAGATTAAAGGGGCATTTCATTCCTCCTTCCAATGTTACCTACTCTTTGACAGCGCTCACAATGCTTACAATATTCTTGAGCATCTTTAAATAGGGTAGGCCAATAAAATCCACTTTGAAGCACTTTTTCGGCAGTCTTTCTCCCTCCAAAATGACCATCGCAGTGAAGGTCATGACAAAATTGAAGAACACTCAGTTGTTCTTCCTCAGGTACACACCTGCGAACTATCTCATCTTTGCATATCCAGAATAGGTAAGATTCATCCCAAAAATAGAATTTACTCATGTGCAAAAACCTTTTCTTTTCCTGAAATGACATGTCAGAACGCAAAATGCCACAAGCAAGATAGTTAGCAATATCTGCAAACCAAGGTGAATTCATTACCACAAACAACTGCTCATCAGGAAATGCTTCTAGATTTATATGAATGCTATAAAATGCAAGATTTTCACCAAAGAAAGGTAACCTAGATAAATGATCAGCTACAACATTTTCACTTCCCTTAGTATCTTTGATTTGAAAATCAAATTCTTGCAATAATAACACCCATCTAATTAAATGAGGTTTAGCATGTTGTTTTGTCAAGAGATATTTTAGAGCTGCATGATCTGAATGCACAATAATTTTAGACCCAATCAAATATGCTCTAAACTTATCTAAGGCAAAAACAACAGCTAGCATTTCTTTTTCAGTTGTTGTGTAATTAACTTGTGCGCTATTTAGGGTCAAGCTAGCATAATAGATCACTCTCAAAAATTTCTCAACCCTTTGCCCAAGGACAGCTCCTACTGTATGGTTGGATGCATCACACATAATTTCAAAAGGTATAGACCAAACAGGAGCTATAATTACCAGTGCACTGGTCAATTTTTCCTTAAGGAAATTGAAAGCTTGCATGTATTGTGAAGTAAATTCAAATAGAACATCTTTCCCAAGCAAATGACACAATGGTTGGCTTATTTTAGAAAAATCTTTAATAAACCTCCGGTAAAAACCTGCATGCCCTAGAAAGCTTCTTATTTCCTTAACAGAGGTAGGTGGGGGTAACTTAGCAGTCAACTCTACCTTAGCTTTATCCACCTCAATCCCTTTACTTGACACAATATGGCCTAACACAATGTCATGAGTGACCATGAAATGACTTTTTTCCCAACTCAAAGTGAGATTACATTCAATGCATCTTTCACGCACAAGAACAAGTTTACTGAGGCAATTATCAAAAGAGTCACCAAAAATAGAAAAATCATCCATAAATACCTCAATAAAGTCATCTATCATGTCTGTGAAAACAGACATCATGCATCTCTAAAAAGTTGCAGGCACATTGCACAAGCCAAAGGGCATACACCGAAATGCAAAAGTCACAAAAGGGCAAGTAAAAGTGGTCTTGGATTAATCCTCTTGTGCTATCACCACCTGATAATAACCAGAAAGTCCATCCAAAAAGCAATAGTGTGAGTGTTCAGAAAGTTTATCCAGCATTTAATCAATAAAAGGAAGAGGGAAATGATCTTTCTTTGTGGAATTATTTAACTTCCTATAGTCTATGCACATTCTCTACCCAGTGGTAGTCCTAGTAGGAACCAATTCATTCTTTTCATTTTTTACCACAGTGATTCCTGATTTCTTAGGCATTACATGTACTGGGCTAACCCACTCACTATTGGCTATCGGGTATATCACTCCTTCATCAAGCAATTTAAGCACTTCCTTCTTAACCACTTCACTCATGTTTGGGTTAAGGCGCCTTTGGGTCTCTCTCACAGGTTTAGCTCCCTCTTTTAAGATAATTCTATGCATGCACATTGAAGGGATAATACCTTTGATATCACTCAACCCCCATCCTATAGCTCTTTTTAATCTTTTTAATTCACTCACCAACCTTATCTCTTCCCTTTCACTAAGTTCACTAGAAATTATCATAGGTAAGGTGTTGTGATCTCCTAAAAACACATATTTCAGGTTCTTAGGCAACTCTTTTAGCTCTAACTCAAGTGAAGGATTATTCTCTTCTTTCTGGATGGAGGGGAGCTCGAATGATGGTTCCTCTTTGAATTTCTCTATTTCAGCACTTTCTAATATATCAATGCAACTGGATACTTCTAAGTAAAAAATATCCAGGTCACGATCTAAGGTCAGTGCCAGCTCCAATTTATCCGAAGAACCTGTTTGTAAGAACATATCTGAAACAACTGCGTCAATACAATCAATTAAAGAGCAATTCTCATATAATGCAGTTGTAGGAATAGGAGAAGTGTTAAAAATAGAAAATTCAACCTTTTGTCCCAAGACAGTCATTGACAATTTACCATTTTTTAACATCAATCAAGGTGTTGGTCGTAGCCATAAAAGGCCTACCCAGTAGAATAATGTGTGAGGATGGTGTAGGGTTATCTCCTTCCATGTCCAGAACTATAAAATTCACGTGCACTATCAACCGACCAACCTTAACTAACACATCTTCTATAACTCCTTTCGGGAATCTAAGAGATCTGTTAGCTAATTGCAAGATCATTTTAGTTGGTTTAAGTTCCCCAAGTTCTAATTCAAGATACACAAAGTAAGGCAACAAATTAATATTGGCTCCTAAATCACACATGCCATCAGTCCCCTTTCCATTACCTATAGTAGTTTTAATTATGAAACTGTCAGGATCCTTTAGTTTCGGAGGTAGTTTATGTTGCAAAACAGCACTAGCTACCTTTGATACTATCACCTTTTCATTTGGCTCATACCTCTTTTTCTTGGTGTTTAATTCCTTGAAGAATTTGGCATAAGCCGGCATGTTCTTTATTGCTTCAAGTAAAGGTAAGTTAATAATTACCTTAGACAACATGTTGAAGATGTTTGAAAATTACTTATTTTGTTTATCATTCTTCAATCTACTGGGGAATGGTATAGGTGGCCGGTAAAGCTTACTTGCCTTGTGTAAATCTGCTGAAGGAGATTGCTCCATTGATTTTTCTCTATCACCCTTGTCCTCTGGTTCTCCTTCATTTTTGTTTTCTTGATCACCTGCATTCATAGAATTATTTTCAACACCATTATTTATTACCTTGCCACTTCTAAGAATAGTCACTACTTGTGCTTGCTTAGGTTAACTCGAAAATTTTTCTTTCTGTTGAATCTGCATCTATTGTGCAAGTTGTCCCACTTGGGTCTCCACTTTCTTGAAAGACGCTTCCAATGAATCCAACCTTTTGTTATTCATCTCTTAATTCTTGGTACTGACTTGGATAAAAGCATGTAAACTATCCTTCAAACTGTCTCTCTTAGGCTGCCCTTGATTTGAAGATTGCCCTGGCGGTTGATTTTGTCTTTGGAGCAAATGGAAAGGTTGTTGGGAATTATTTGTTGCCCATGAGAAGTTTGGATGATTCCGCCAACCAGGATTGTAAGGTTTTGAGAAAGGATCATTATGGGCCCTTGGTTGATATCCCTCCATAGCGTTAACTTGCTCAGCCTCATTTCCATAAGACTCATACGCAGAGGGGCATATATTTGCTCCATGTCCAAAAGTTCCACAAATTCCACACACTTCTTGAGTGGATGAAAAAGCACTGTTCTTCATGTTCAACATCTGCACTTGTCTTGTCAATTCAGCTATCTGATTGACCATCTCGCTGTTGGCTTCCACTTGATTTACCCCTTTACTTCTTCCTCTTACACTTTTCTATTGGGAATTAGCTCCTAACATTTCAAAGATTTCATAAGTTTCTTCTACTATCTTTTCTCCCATAGCTCCCCCAGCTGCATTATCAACAGTATTCTGAAATTGTTGGGTTAGACCATCGTAGAAAAACTGATTCAGCAGTTGAAGTGGGTAATGATGGTGTGGACACTGAATTAACAACATCTTAAACCTGTCCCAAGCCTCATGAAATGGCTCTCCATCAAATTGAGCAAATGTAGCTATTTTTCCTCTTAATTCAGCTGTCTTCTGATGTGAGTAAAATTTGCCCAATAACTTATTATATACTTGCTCCCAAGTTGTCAAAGAATTTTCAGGCAACATCATAAGCCAGCTTTTTTCCCTATCCTTTAATGTGTATGGAAAATACCTAATCCTCAACTGGTCTTCTGTTAGTCCTCCCAATGGAAATGTGTTGAGGGTGGAGTAGAAATCCCGGATAAAATTCAAAGGATCCTCATTCGGAACTCCATAGAAAGATGGCAACATATTGTAATGGATATTCTTCAACTCGTAATTTCTTGCTGCATCTGTCAATCTTATACATGAGGTGGAAGTCCCAATGACAGGTCTGGCAAAATCCCTCATAGTTCTTTGCCTTTCATCTCCCATATTGGTAGATTGTGTAGTATCCGACTCAAAATTAGAAATTTCCTCCTCTGTATCAAACCCGGTATACAATTCAAACTCTTCTCTGCTCCTTTTCACTCTTTGAATTTCTGGAATAAGTGGGCAAAGCTCTCCTCCGAGTGATCTCCTACCTTGCATAAATAAAATTTCTAGAAGAATGAATTATTTATAGCAAACGAACAATAAAATAAAATATAAACAATGAAAAATAATTTAAAATATATATATGACTGATAAACAATTATGCCAATTAGTTTTCCCGGCAACGACACCAAAAACTTGTTGCGCTCTAATAAACACTACTAAAGCTGTACTCGCAAGTATACGAGGCTGCTATAGTATTTTGGTGAACACCTCAAGGTCGTCTCACAAGGAAGCTAGATAAGCTAATTATTTATCAAATCTTAATAAACAAATTATTAATTAATAATCTTTGATTTATAAAATTGAATTGCTGAACAACTAATGAAAATAAAAAGGAATTGAATTTATAATAATGAAAGGAAACTAAACAAGTATATTGATTCACTTAATAGAAAAGCCTAGGGTTTGCACTTCTCTACTAACTTATATGTATGAACGGCTATTCCTCTCAATTGATTTAATTTCAAAGATTAGATTTCAAGCAACTTAATTAATCAAATCAAGGAAATAAGCTCTCGCATTCAAACTTCTTTCAATTAATCTTATTACAATCAAAATGATCTTTTCCTTAGGTTTATATGTCTAATTCAACTAAGTCCCTAATTAAATTATTCCAGTATTAGACTTCATCTCTCAATCCTTCATCTAAATACCTAAAATACATAATTGGTGGCCAATCAATTATATATTAACATTAATCCATTCAATTAAGGATAAAAGAAATAAATCAATTAAGAGCAATAACCATTTCATACAATCATAGTAGATCCATACAAACCCTAGACTAGATCAAAATTAGTTCATAGTGATGCTATCAAACAAATTCATCTCATTAAAATTCAAAGAAATTAATTTAGACGTTAGAGAATTCATAAATACAATTTCAATGAAACTTGAGAGATAGAGTTCAAGAACAAAACCAAATTACAAACTTCCTTTGGCTTCTGAAGAATCTCTTGCTTAGATTTTTTGCTAAAAGAATAATGCAATGGCTAAAACTAATTTGATCTCGAGTGTTTGAATGAAAGTGAAATCAATCTTCAAGAGAAAAGTGAAGAACGGCTCAAAGATATGTGTTGGACGGCTGGAAGAAGTTGATCCCCTTTTCTCTTGCCCTAATCTTCTTATTTATACAAATCCCTCGCTAAAAAATCCGCGCTTTCTTTCTTTCTTTGGTCCCATGGAGTGACACGGCCAAGCTCGTGGCCGTGTCACCTGGGTGTGTCAGCTTCTGTTTCTTTTCTTACTCTTCTTTGTTCTTTGGAGATGAGAGTGACACGGCCAAGCTCCTGGCCGTGTCATGTGACATGGCCAGTGGCTTGGCCGTGTCTCCTGGGTGTGTCAGCTTCTGTTTCTTTCCTTTGGTTCTTCCTTGTTCTTTGGCTTAGGATGGGACACGGCCAAGCTTGTGGCCGTGTCATGTGACACGGCTAGTGGCTTGGCTGTGTCATCTGCCAGTGTCAGCTTCTGCCAAATTTTTCTTTCTTTCTTAGTTTCTTTGGTTTTGCCCTTTAGGTGAGACACGGCCAGTGGCTTGGCCGTGTCTCCTGCTCATGTCATGTTCTGCCAAGATTTCCTTTGAGGTGACACGGCCAAGCTTGATTTGGCTTGGCCATGTCTTGCTTGCTTCATGCTCTTCTTTCTTTGTTTTGACCTTCCAAGGGAGTTTTTACACTTTAACCTAAAACAAACACTTAAAACAAACTTTAAACAAGAATCAAATGAAACATTAACTAAAAACACATAAACATCACACTAAAAACTAGTACAAAAATGACATAAACACTGGGATAAATTAAAGACTACCAAATTAATGAAATCACTAAATAAACAGATTAAAAATACCAAAATACATGAAGAAAACAATAATTATCATAATAAATAAATAACAATTTTATGACAAAAACTAATAAAAAAGAAATGGGCATGATAGTTACAGAAAATTTTATAGGTGTGCTGTAAAATGATATTGTCAAATTTTTGAATAAATATAAGAATGTTGGATGAGTTTGAAAATTTAATGAAAAATTTTTCTATATGTTAGAATCTAATGTATAAAATTTCATAATTTTTAAAGATGAATTACTAATTAAGAAAGGTAGAAGAACATGGATTGTTGGAGGAGTTCCAGAAACTCAGAATCTGTAGAAATTGAAAAAACATATTTAAAAACATGGCAAACCAACCCAGAAAAATATGAAAATTTACACCCAATATAATATGTATTCCTATAACATATGGTTAAAATTTCATAAATTTTTATTAAGGTATGATACCTGAAACAAATGGACAACCAGGTGCTGCTAGAGAAATTATTAAAGAGACAGATTCTCTGATTTTGAAATATTTAATTTTTAAATATATTAAATCAACTTGGAAAAATCTAAAACTTTAAATATAAGTCCATATATGTGTCAAGTGTACATGGATAAAAGTTTACAAGCTTTTATAAAGAATTGGTAAGGAATATAAAAATTGAAAGTGAGAGTGACATGAAACTAAGGAATTCATACAATTTTGTGTACATGAGTAATAAATTAATTTCATGAGACAAATGAATAAGAAAATTCTGAAAATTTATATGCATATGGATAGAAGTATGAAGAAGGAATATGGAGTTTTAATAATTTAGAACAAAGAGTTCATAAAAAAAATGAATGATACATGATTTAGGGTTTGAGTATGTAAAAGTAGGATATCTAATTGATGATGTTAATTAGTGTAAGGAAATGAGTTAGTGTTGTTTAAAAGTAAATTTTATGATCTTAAGATTGAGAATGTGATATGGATGAGATTTGGTGAGGTTCATGTTGTTGGTTGCATTATATGAAATTTAAATTTTTGTAATGGGTTTCCATAATTGTGAAAGTGATGTGTTTTGATGTTATGTTAACATAAAAATAATGTTTATAAAGTTAGCTCTTGAAAGTGAGATTAATAAAATAAAGTTTAAGTAAAGTAGTAAGTTGAAAATTTAGACTTGTAAGGGAATTTCGATGAAGATTGTTTAGATATTGATAGTTTAATATTTAATAAGCATGGGAGTAATTTTGAATGAGTAATATTATTTATGAAAGTATTAACTAAGGTGTAATATGGTTGATAATATAGAAATTTGTTATGAAATAAAGGAAAATGATTAAGCAAGTGAAAATGAGTTACTTTAGTTAATTGAATTGGAAATGATGAAAATGGATATGAAAGGTATGATAAATGCATAAAAAACAAATGTGAGAGAGATGTCACATTGAAAATGTTCTAAGATTTATGTGAAGTGTTAAAAAAATATAAAAGATGGGTGATTAAATAAGAAAGATGTTAATTATGTTGTGGTCAAAGTGTATATATATGTTGAATTGATGAATAACCTAAGTAATGTCAAAAGAATGAGAAATGATAATGTTCTCTAAAAGGTGATAAATGTTAACTTTGTATAGGTTGTGTGTAAAAGAGGAATTGCATATAATTGTATGATATGTGTGATGAGATTTTTCAATATAAACACAATTGTGATATATAAGAATATGTGGAAAGTAAGTCACATTGTGAATATGACTTACGAATGTATATGTGGATGATTAAAAAATATATTATCGAGTGTTTGTTATCTTATACAATTACTTGTCTAGTGATATTAAGAATGATATTGCAAGTATTAATATACCTAAGAGAGATTAGGTCTTGACCTGCGTAGAGTTAGGTCATGTGATGAAATTGAGATTGAGAATGAACCCTAGCAGCGCTGGACGGTGAAATTATTATTGTAACGACTGAACTTGATGATTGTATAGTGTTGGGCCCAAAGTATATGCGTATAAATAAGAGATTGTAAGGAAAAGGAAAGTATAATGAAGAAAGTATGGAAGTAAAAAAAATGAATGAAAATTTTTATAAGAGATAGATTAGAAATGGAGTAATAAATGGAAATTGTGTAAAATTAGCATATGAACGAATGTGTATATGTAAGAGATGTTAATGATAATATTGTTGAAACTTGAGTTAGGCTAATGATGATCAAGTGATTAAGAGTAAATTATTTTGAAACAGAAGTGATCAAATGTAAATTGCTTTGAAACATAGCTGAAATGTGTTAACTATTTGTGTAGCAAAAGATTAAAATAATAAATATGTGATTTTTGTGATACGAACTTAACGTTGTGATTGGAAATGTTTGAAGAAGAATGATAGAGGAGCAGTATTTATTTATAAGCCACAGGCATGACCATTATTATACCATGGTCGTATGATTTATTTAGTATATTGACCGATTAGTTTTGTTATCCACGGGCATGGGCCTGAGATGACATGACCGTTGGATAGATTTGGTGAGATTGATAGTTATGCTTCAAGAAACATGGTCAAGATTTATGGTTTGCATAGTTGTATCTTATAATTTTATGTTAGAAATTTATTTATATTATAGAAAGTGTGGAACATAAGAGAATTGTGAAAATATGATAAGCTATAAATGATGTGTAAGAAAAGTGATTTTTATAAATATGGTAACTATAAGAAATGGGAGAAAATGATAAATGAAAGGAATTATGAAATGTGAGTAAGAATTATTTTGAATGTGTTTAAAAGTGATATAAAATGAATAAGTTAATGAAAATAATGTTTAAAGTGAATGAGACTAGGGGAAATGAATATTATTTATAATGATGAATTCGAAGGGAATTAAGATTTGAGAATAAATTTGATCTAATAGAATTAGATCATGAATTGAAAACAGATTGATGAATTTAAAATAGACTAAAGGTTGGTCAGAATGGAATAAGGTTGTGATGGTCATATTGTAATAGTTAGATCAATTGATCTGAAATGTAATAAGTTTATAAGTATTTATTGAAATTCAATGTATATAGTTGTATTAAGAATATGCAAGCTATGTGATAATGTGCATAATACAGCGTTCTGTTATGTATATGCATATGAAAGGAGCTAAGTTATGTTAGTTATAGTATAATTGGAATGAATCTTAATAAGAAAATAAGATTTTGTTGTTGTATAATGGTGATATTAAATTAATATGTGGTAATTGTATAAAGAGTAGGATCAAAGTGAAGATGTGTAAAATTATTGTGTTAAGATAAAAGTTATTAACATTTGAATTTAAGGTGATAAGAGTATATTTTAAGATAATGAAGTGATCAAATATCTTGAGTGCAATAGGTGTGTGGTGTATATATATATTAAAGAGATGAACTAATTTTGTCTAATGGTAATTCGATTGATGATATGATAATCCATTGTGATTGTTTGAGTAAATAGACAGTATAATGATGAGTTATGGAATGGTAAAAAAGTAATTGAGAATGAACCTAAGGGAGAGAATAGAAATTATGTAATTTGATGAAATAATAATTTTGATGAGATTTTAAGATTATATTTTATTTAGATGATTTATTACCGTACTGGTTAATTTCGAGGACGAAATCATTTAAGGGGGAGAAAATTATCATATCTGTAATTTTGAAAATATAAAAATTGTATATACTCATTATATATATCTAGTGTATATATAACATATACATATGATATATTAATTGTATATTTTGGATTAATATATTACATACTTAATATATTTAATATACATATAAGGTACATTTGATATGTATATAAGATACACATTACTTGTGCATATGTGTAATATCCCAAATTTTTAAAAAATTTTAATTTTTAAAAATTTAATAAAATAAATTATAATTAATTTAAATGGATAAATTAAATTAATGGTTTTAAATGAAAAATGAAGGGATTTTAAGTGAAAAAGTGGAATATATATGTGATATATATATATAATATATACAACATATAAAAGTCAATACTTTTTAAAAGAAAAGTCAAAGTAAAAGGGTATTTTGATAATTAAATCTTAGAAATTTAAAATTAATAAAATAATTAAAAAATAAATTATTTTTGAATGGAAGAGGGATTTTAAACTTTTAATTTATTAAATAAATAATTAAATTATTAAATTATTAAATTATTTTAATATATATATATGGTTTAAAATAAAGATGAAAAGAAAAAGAAAATTAAAAGTTTTTCCATCTTCTTCTTCTTCTTCTCAAGGGTCGAAACTCCATTGATGGTGGCCAAGGATTTTTTCCTTCTTCCATACTCCATTTATTGAAGAAATTTCAAGGATTTAAGAGGAGTCTTGGTTATTTCTTCCATAATTAGTAAGTTTTTCATCTTAATCTTTGAAATTTTATAAATTTATGAATATGTTGAGTTTGGGGCTTTGATGTAGTATGTTATAATTATTGGAATGGGTGTGTATGCTGTTATTTTGGGTAGTTAACAATGATTTTAAGGTTGGATTAAAGAAATGGTTGAGTTTGGGTAAGATTGGTGAAGAGAGAGAATTTATGGTTATGGAACATATGAGTTTTTGAAATCAAGAGTTTTAATTGTGCAAATTAGTTCCAAATGTGTTGTTTTGATGCATAAACAAGGATTTTAAAATCAAATGATGAATTTAGTTAAGTTTGGATAGAGTTTGAAGATGGTAGTATTGATTTAGGATTTTGAAAAAGTGAATTTTCAAAAAATGATTAATTGTTTCATTTTAAGGCTTAAAATCATGTTATTTAATGATATAAGTGGTGGAAATAAGATTGAAATGATAATTGAATTGAGTTGGAATGGAGATCCTTCAATGGTGAAGGTTATGCCATTTTAAGGTTTTGAGCATAAGCATGTGGTTAATTAATGTAATTGGTTTAAACATGTTAAAATATGTTTGTAATGATATAAATAAACTCAAAATAATAATTTAATGCGTTAATATGGATTTGCTAAGTTGAAGTAAGAAAAGACTTAATTTTTGAAATTTTGTAGGAGTGTTGTTAAATTAAGGTTTGATGTTGAGAATGCCTTAGAATGTGATATTAAATGATTATTTATGATCACATTTGATATAGGCTTTGAGAGGAAGTAGCTTGGCTGATCCAAGTGTTGAAGGGTAACTTAGAAGAGAAGGTTGGTGAGAGTTTTAAGATTATTTTGGTTGCTATTTGAGGTAAGTACAAACTTTGAATATATTATTTATATTTGCATGACATTTGGGCTTAACTCATTTTGGTTGAAAAATGTATTAAGCTACTTGGTACATTGATTGTGTATGAATAATGTGCTATGATATTTGTAATGTCATATATGTGTTAAATGCATTGTAAAAAGCTATTGATAATGGCTAAATTGTGTAAAATGTGAAATATATATATTATGTGGAAATACCCAAAGTAATTGGGTAATGTGTTGTGAATGCAAAAATGAGATATGTGGTATAATGAAATGAATTGATATTGATAAAAGTGAGAAAAATAAGAAAAATGAGAAAGATATGAAAAATGAGAAAAAATGTAAAAATAAGACAATGTGCCTAGATTGAATATATAAAAATGAGAAATAGATTAATAATGAGAAATATGAATAAATTGTGTGTCTAGTATGTTATTCAATTTTCAGAGTTCTGTGTTTGGCGGCATACTTATGATTGCCTATGGGCTAGACGCTGGGCGTCATTGTGAAAATATTTTTGAGGTGAAAAGACTGGGTCGTAAGCCTAAAAAATAAATATTTAAAGCTAGGATGAGTGAAAAGACTGGATCGTAAGCTCATGCCTAGTTGAAATATTCCATTGATATATTGCCTACGGGGCTAGACACATGGTGTCATTATAGACCAAAACAGTAACTCTGGAATTTGAATAGCATATTAGTTGTCTTTGGGCCCATGTTTGTGTTTGTTTATATATGAACTGTGGATTGTGCAATAATTGAAGAGTATGAGAAAATGGAATGATGTGATGTTCATAAGCATTTTGCATTGGCATTACTTTATATTTTTATTATTATCAAAGTTTGTACCATTAGGTTTCGGCTTAGCACGATTGTAATTCATCGGGCAGGTGACATGGATGTTTTGGTAGAGCCGGAGAGTTCTACTAGACCTGGTCGGGTCTAGGTTAGTAGTTTATGAGCTTGAAGAGTTTTTCAGTACATCAAGATCACAGCCAGTTGCTAGCATGTAGATATTTGATATTACAGTATATTTTGATATTATATATGTTATGATATGTTTTTGAAGTATATAATGTAAATTATAAAGAATGTTTTGAATAATTTAGTTAGGATGTGATCTTATATGTGTTGTTATATATATACCTATATATAAGTATTTTGAGAAAATATGGAGAAATTGAGAAGTATTAGTGAAATGGTGAATTGATTTTATTGGGAGTGTTTATTTTATGCAGGTTGTGTTTTGCTGAATTTTGGAAACGTCCAAATTATAGACAAAACTCTGGCAAATTTTTTTCAGATATTTTCATTTAAAATGTTATTTCGGGTTACTATAGCAAGTAAAGAATATTTATATACTATTTTATTTTATATATTTAGTATTTGAAATTTTAAAACAGAAATGTAAAAATTTTTATTAAACCGGTCTATGACATTTTTGTATCGTATATGCATATTTTACATATGATGAAAATATGTATTGTACCTATATATGGTATAAGGGTGTTATAAATTCAAATTTTAGATCAGGTCTGGTCTAGCAAAACTATCTGTCTCCAACCTATCACATGCACGATGAAATTCAATCATTCTAAGCTACTAACTTAGCAATATATACTTTTATAATAAAATAATTTAAGAACAATGCACTATGAATTTCTTTAAAACACAATATGTTTAATGCCTTTATGTTCTTACACTTTTATAAATTTCATTAAAATACTACAATCACATGTATTAGGCCCAAATAACTTTCAACAATATTCAAGTTCTATAGATATTATTTTAGTATATCGTGACACCTATGTATCTAGCCCCTAAGGCAAATGTTTTCATGAAAGTGACACCATTATATTTAGTCTCGAAGGCAAATCATATCATCAATAGTGATACCATCGTGTCTAACCCTGAAGGCAAATCATATAATAGGCATGCCATATCCATATCACCTAACACAAATCTCTGAAATAGAATATTATATAAGGTAAACACATATCATCTCATATTATCACTTAAACTTAGCTAATTTCATCATTCTTCATTTTTTTTTAACACTTTTTCATCATTTTTCTCAATTTCCACATATCTCAATCATTTTTCATAAATTTTTAGTCACATACACAATGTGACTTTTTTTCACATTACATAAGCATATTTCACACTTTTCACAACTAACATACAATAATGAAATTAACCATTATGCAATGGGTTAATACTTTCCATTTTATGCAATTCACACAACATTATACAAAACTATGCATATTACATGTCACATCCATTTTCAAAGCAGCTTAGCACATTCATAAATCGCAATGAGCTAAGGCAAATCAAATGCAAAAGAAATACATGAAATCAAAGTATATACTAATCTCTAAATTGCAAAATCCAAGCTAATTTCTCCCCTAAACTCCAACTTCCACCAATGCCCTTCACTGCTTCAATTTCACAACTTCACTTGACTTGGTCCTAAGCCAAATTATAGGTTAAAATAAATCATTGGAAACATAATTCTACTTATTTTAACCAATCAAACTTCAAATTTCACAATTCTACCCAATTTTCAATAATTGCTCTAATATTCTTCTAATTTTGAAATTTCACTCTAATCAATTCTAAACCAAGTTTTAAGCGACAATATATCATTAGGAATTTATTCTAACACAATATAACCATTCAAATACCATTTACATCAACTCTTTACAATTTTCACAAAAACACCCCTAATTTCATTACTTCTTCTCCCAAACTTCAAACAAACCTAATCATTTCTACTATCTAACCTCAAAATTATTACTTCTACACCCATAAAACTTTAAAACAATCCATGTTATGAATTATAACATCTTTCTTTAAAAATTAAAATTTTACATATTTAAGAATTTAAAGAAAACTTCTTTGAAATTCAAGAAAACTTACTTACCTCTTGCAAAATCCCTAAAATTATCTTTGTTTTCTTGAAATCTTTAGGAAATTTGATGTATGAAAGAAGCAAAAGCCCTTCCTTGTTCTTCTATGGAGGTTTAGCCATGATAGGAGAAGAGGAATAAGATGGTAAGTTTATTTTCTTTTCTTTGTTGCTTAACTATACATATATATAATAATAATTTAATTAATTAATTAATTAATTATCTTAATTTTTTCTCTTCAACCAAAAATTAATTAAGTTTTGAATTTTTATCCTTTTTAACTTTTACTTTGACTTTTACCATTTTATTTTTTATTTTTTTTTATTTTTTAGTGGTATTTATATTTTAGGTATATTTTATTTGTATTCTACATATACATTAACTATTTTCTTCTCCCAACATCTTAATTAACCCTTTTAAATTATATATTTAATTATATTTAATAAAACTACAAACATTATAAAACAACTACACTTCATGATTAACAAAGAAAAGGAAAAGGCAGTAGAAACCAGAATTGTGATGAAAGTCATGCCAATTCTTGAAGAATATATATGTATTAATCTCCGAATTGAGGAGAAAATAACAATAACAAGTAAAAACGTATAAATTACAAAAAAAATTTTACAAAACTCAGATTGATCAAGAAACAGAAAACCCATGAGAAAATCAACGATAACAAAGAGAAAGAAAGATTAATCACTTATTTTAATTATTGTCATAAAAAATTATCCAAACCTATGAACTAATTGAACATAAAATTGTTCAATCATATCTAAATACAAGAAAAATAAATAAATCAAAACCCAAAATCAATCTTACCAATTCTTAGATCATCTAATGGATTCTTGAATACAAACATGAGCAGTCTGACACTTCTTCATATTAAATGAAATTACTTAGAAGAGAGAGCTTGTTGTTACCCATGCTCATCAACATATCCACTCTTGCCCCTATTGAATATCTGAAAGCTCTTACTTACATCTGGGTTCGTCCTTAATCAAACACCCAAAAGAATCATGTCAATGTAAGTGGAAATGGTTTCACGGAATAAATTGGAGATGGCATTAAGGCGAAGGAACTTGATCCATGAGGCCTGAAAGCGAGACTGGGAAATGAGTTTTGGAGAAGAAGCAGAGGTGAGGGAAGTGTTTTGGTCGGTTGGTGGTGGGTTCGCACAGAAACGAATGGAAGATAGATCGAAGAAAGAGGCTGTACAATGAAGGAAGAATATTTTTTTAAAAAATTTATATTATTTTTTAGGCTCCATTAATTTATTTAACAATTAAATAAGTGGATGAAGCCTATTTACTCTCTATATTTAATAGTATCATTTTTATGGTTGAATGAATGGTTTAAATAGCATATCTTAGAAAAAAAAAATTGTACCTAATTGAGCAAAAAGACTTTAAGAGTAATTTGTACTTTCCCAAAAATTTAAAGAGCTTATTTTTTACTTTAAAAATTTAGAGAAAATTACACGGGATTTGGTAAAAGGATGGCCATTTTTCAAGTTTATGGAGGTTGACCCTTTTTTTCCATCTTTGTGAGGCCACATTTCTATTATTTTTGTTTTTACCTTTCTTATGCTAATTTTTTATTTTATTTTTTATTTAAAAATAAATTTGTTAATGTCATAATTTCATAATTATGTAACATACACATAACATATATTAAATATTTATAATATTTACATAACATCTATTAAGCATACACAAAATATTTATCAAATATGCACAAAATATCTATCATGCATCTATAAAATTTATTTAATTTAAATTTTTTAATTTATATTCATACAATATACACAAATATTTATATAGCATGCACATAATATACACAATAAATACATAACATACATATAAAATCTATAATATCTACATAACATATATTAAATATCCACAAAATATCTATCAAATATCTGCACAATATCTACATAATAAAATTAATATTTTTTTAACTTTTTATACGTATAATATCTAAAATTTATTTAAAAATAAATTTAATATTTTTATTAATATATTTTTATATATTTTTTTGTGTGTGTTATTTTTTTATAATTAAAAATAAAATTCTTTCTTCATAAGAATTAATACATTATTATTATATAAATATTTATTTTATAGTGAAGTTTAAAAAAAAAGATAAATTTTAAAGTAAAATATTATTTGTATTAAGAGATAAGGTTTTTTTTTAAATTATATTTTAGTAAAAATGAAATATTTTTAAAATTTAACTCAACATTTTTAGAATTATAAATATTTTTTCATTTTATAATATTTTTATGAAAAATTTTATTTTTTTTAGTTGGTTTTATAAAAGCTCCAAAAATTTAAGATGTGTTCAAGATGATTTTTATTTTTCGGTTTTAGCTTTTTTTTAGATAAAAATATTAAAATGTATTTGATAATATCATTAAATTTTAAATTTTTATGATTAAATAAAAACTGTTTTACCAGCTGAGGTAACTCAACTGACCACCTGTTGTTACTCTCAATTGAAAGGGCAGGGGTTCGATCTCCATAAAAACCGTATTTCGGGGGTCGAGTTTTTTAAATAAAAAAAAAACTGTTTTAGACTAACTATATAATTTACAAATATATAGTTTTAAGAATTTTAATTTTGAGAAGATAGTAATAATATTTTTATATAAAATATTTTATATCAATAAATTTTTTTTAGTAAAAATTATTTTTTGATATTATCTTTTTAAATATTTTTATTTTTTTTTGATAATTATAGTATATAATTTTTAAAAACATAAAATAAAATTTTAAAAAATATAAAATAAAAACTAAAAATAATTTTAAAAAATAAAAATAAAAATAAAAAAGAATAAAAACGAACACACCCTTAATTGTCAACTTATAACTGCCCATAAATTACATATGTCGTTTCTCCCTCTTTTCATACGGGCTAACTTTTTTTGAGCTAAAATTTCATACGACCTAACATTGTTTGAGACTTTCAGTAAACCAATACGATCTCTAGCACTCTTTCTTTGTCTTTCTTGTTCGCCAATTCGGTAACAAATACAATCTAAAGCTCACCACTTAAACTACGGTCAGTTATCTCTCTCACTTCTATTTTATTTTTAAGGTTTTTCCATCTTGTTCTTTCGTCGCCGCCGCCGGTGATTTCACCGGTAACGCTTTTTTACATTTTTCCCTCTTAAATCAATTTCTATTTCTAGGGATTAGCTTTTCTTTACTCCTCGATCGAAACCCTAAATTGAATTTTTCATTCACATTTAACCTTTTTTTTTCTTTCAGATTTGTGAAGTAATTTATTGAGATGGATCCAGAGGCTGCAAAAACTGCACGAGAATCTCTAGATTTGGCATTTCACATGTCAAACGTTCTTGACACCGGACTCGACCGACACTTGCTGTCAGTGCTCATTGCCCTTTGTGATTTGGGCTTAAATCCTGAGGCATTGGCTGCTGTTGTAAAAGAACTCCGAAGAGAAGACTCTTGCTCTTTACCACCAACCCATAGTGATCCATCATCTGTTCCATAACCAGGTTTCTGGCATTAACCAAAAGTATATTTTTCTCTTTTTTTTTTTTTTTTAACTCTTTGCACTGGTTGTATATGATGAATGTTTGGAGTAGTCTTATGGAGTTTGAAAAATGTAATTGGAAACTGAGCAGAATAGTTTATTTTATTGAAGAATTGAATTGAAAATCAATGCAAGACAGAAGATGTTTAAAAGCTGCTAATACTATGATTCCCGCATGGATCTATTAGCAGCTAGCCATTTGTTTGTCTCCTGGCACTGTCATGTTATTTCATAGTTAATTGCTGTATCTAGTATGGTTGGATGGCTACAGTAAAGTTTGAGCTCAACTCAATTAAAAAACCTCAGTTCTTGAAATTCAACTTGAGCTCAATCGAGTTTTAATTTTTGTACTCATTTTTGGCTTGACTGAATGTTTGAAATACTTAAAGCTTAGGACATGATTCGACTTGAATGAGCTAATTAGTTAATCATAAAATGCTATATGTAACAAAAAAATCCTACTCTATTATCATATAAAATTTAAATACACACTTAAATTATGTATTTATAATATTCAAATTTGACTCGGCTTATCACTTGAGCTCTAAATTTTAGTGGAATATGAATATTTTACAAGTGGAGTCCAAGTAGCTTAACTTGTTTACACATGTGAATCTCAGTAGTTTTTTCTCTCAAGGACTTTTTCTTTTTCTGTTTTTTGGTTCCTCAAGGAAATGAAAATTTTGGCTAGAAATTACACTTGCTGTTAAGTAGCTGTTTTCTTTCTCTACTGACTCTACTTCTCTGGCATATTCTTGTTCTTCCTGTTTCATTTTCACCTCTCATGTTACCAAAAAGCTGCCATGTTTGTTTTGCATAAGCCTTGTGAATGAGTAGTCTAAGATTTCAAAATTCTATGCGGTTCTGGCATTGGTAGGCATCTGAAAGGAAATATCCATCGGAAGTCTGGAGTCTAGATGCTGAAAACCAGTTGTTGCTGCTTATTTGCACAAGTCATATTTCATGCCCTAGATGCTGGAACAAAATAGGATCAATCATAACAAGTCACACTCATATTATAAAAGCTGTGCTATTTGATTAGTGAAACGTTTAGAATTTGTGTAGTCCTGAAAAATTAAAACTAGGTTTTGGTTGATACAATAGTCAATTTGGATTGCTTTGAGCTGCGTTGAGACCTTTAAGCTAGTGGAGTAGTAACTGGTAACTTGGCTATGAAATTGATATTTACAATTACCAGTGAATGCTAGCAACCCTTGATGAGAAATTAATTGTTATTTAGGGTCTGTTTGCTTGTGGAAAAGTAAGGTGGCACTTGGTATCAGAATGAGGTGTTTCGATCTCTAATTTTTATTCTGCAGAAGAGAGGATCAGATTATCTGCATGACTAACGCCTTGTTTGGATGACTTTAACATAGTTTAATTAATAATATATGGTATAATATAGGTGTTGTATCGGACTATAAATATTGATTATAATATTTAAAAAGATTGGTATATTACGGTTAAATAAAATCTTTTATTTGATTTCATGATATTTTTTAAGATTTTAATAAATTTTGAAAATGAAAAATATTTTATGAGTACATGTATGGTATTTAAAAAATTTGTTATGAACATCTTTAAAAGAGAAAACTTTCAAACCATGTAGAACTACTAAATTGGTGGTTTTGAAAATTCATGATTTTTAAATAATGAAATTACTTATGGAAAATTATACTATGAAAATGAAAGTCAAAACAAATAATAAAATAAACTATATCATATATAATGAAATCATGGCAAACCATGATAAAACAAGAGGTAAATTGATCTTTTAATTGTTTATGATTTTTTTGTTAATTAGATTTTGATTGGGTTCAAACAAGACACTTCACGGTTCTGCAGATGATTATTATTCCACTTAACTAGTAGCATTTAGTTGTTATCAAAATTGAGAAGTATGACTGCTGCTATTTTGAAAGATTTATCATCTTATTCTACTGTTTCTGTTTTGAAAGATTTAATATCTTGTTCTAAGTTATCCTATGTTGACAGTCAGCTTGAATCACGATAACGGTCTTAATGAATTTGGATGTTAAACCAGAAATGAAGGATAATTCCAAGTAGAGAAGATGGTTTACTTGCATCAATTTAGCATTTCCGCTGCTGAGAATATTGATTTCAATCATGCATTTGAAAAAAAAAAAATCTTTCTGGCCGCCTTTTTTTTTTTAAAGTTCTTTAGATAGCACCAGATATCTTTTCTAGATGTGAAAATGTATACTTCATGGTATATGCATTCGATCCCATTCAGTACCAAGATGCGGTTACTGGACCTGATCAGCTTCTTAACAACAGTGACGGTCGGCTTCTCTAGAATTTCCCTAATTATGTTTAGGGAATTCTACACTAATTCTTTCAAAAAAAAAAAAAAAACTAATCAAATAACAAAACTACAACTTTCTCTAAACTCTCTCGCTAATGCCTCTTTTTTTTTTTTAAATTTTCATATTTTTTAAAATGCCCCCTTTCTACCTCATTAGTTATTAGCAACCTTACTTGCATTTAAATTTTGAATAAACATTAGATGAATGAATATACATTATAAACATTATCTAAAAATAAAAGTTAGATTGTTTATTAGCAACCCAATGCGTTGTCTAAATTTTGAATAAGCATTAGATTCATTTAAGTTATTAGCAAGATCAATTTAACAACCCAAATTTTATTTTTCTTTCTAAAGAAAGATGAAAAAAATACGAAAGGGTTGAAAGGGAATAAATTGAAGGGAAGCTGTAAATATTATTTGTTAGATTTTATGTTTAAGAGAAGAAGAAGAAGAAGAAGGGAAATGGAATTCTCAAGCTTCTAGATGAGTTTGCTGAGTAACGAAGTGTTGGCATACTTATTAATTCTTAGTCTTTTTTTCCTTTTTTTTGGATTTAATTAATTAAAGAATGTAAAAAAAGCTCTTAAATGGTCTGATTAATTATTTGTCCCTAACAAGGTTGTTGTAAGGTGAATTAATGAAAGTACATGAATTCATAAACGTTTTGATAATAATTTGGAGGTTAATTAGTAACATAGATATAATCAAATGTTAGATCATTTTCTAAAATGTACTTCAGCATTTTAATCGAAGAATGATACTTTAATTATTCTATTGGGTTTTTTTTCCCCATGCATATGAAATGATAATGTCATGCCTTTTGAGTATTGATCACAGTGATTCCACAATGAACTCGAGCTGTCTGCAATTTGAGATGAAAATGAAGGCACCTTTGTTTCACTTGAAACTGCAGCGTTTAGCCTTCTACGATTCCACTAATGCATAGAAAAAAAAAAGTTGCATATAAATCAATTATACTAAGGATTTATTGTTCATGTTTGTGTGGTCCATTCTAGTTCTTGGTTCGGGTGTCAACTAGTTCACCATACATATATGTGGGATGATGCACTTGAGTGCCTATACATGATTATTTTCACTGGAAGTCCACTGTGTTCAGAAATATTCGCGCTACAATGATGATTTTGGCTTAGTTATTGATTACTCAATATCATTTTATCAATCAATGATTTTTCTTTTTCTCGCAAGTATATATTAGACTTGGTTACTGTTGGATGCAGTGGATGAATTAGTTATAGATGGGCTTTACAACAGTGATATTTTGGGGGACAAGCAATATAACTAAATAAATTAATCAAATCAAATTAACAAAAATATTATCAATTACGTATAGAAAATAAACATCTGCAATAACAAAATAAAGAATACAAAATTTTCATGGAAAACACTCTCATGGAAAATCCTCTCCTATAAAAGAAAATACCAAGGGCTAAATTTCAAAATAAAATCTACTATTAAAAAATTAATATAATCACCTTCAAGTTGTATCACGCATTTAGATTCTCAAATCAAGAAATATCTAAATTATTTTTTAGTCAAAATTTTCATAATTCTTTTTTATTATAGATTAAAACTAAAGAAATACGTCTAGGATTGTAATCGAGTCAAGCCGAGCCGAGCTTTAGAAAGCTCAAACTCGGCTCTTTAAAAAATAGTAGAATTCGAACTTGAACTCGAATCGAGCCTGAGCCGAGCTCGAGCTTGTATCGAGCCAGCTCATATATTATATGTCTCGAGCTTAAACTCAAACTTGATTTAAATAAGTTTAACGAACCCAATAAACTTATTTTAGTTTTTATTTTTTATTCATATTTTCTATATTTTCATAAAAAATATATTAAAATTAATATTTTTATGAAATATAAACAATATGATTATATATTAATAAAAATAAAATATTATATTACTATAATGTTATATTTTACTATAAATTACTAATCTATTTTATATTGTATATTAATTTATTTATTTATCATATATATCATATATTAATAAATTAAATTAGTAAAAAAATTAATATATTTACATACATATTTTAATATATATATAAATTAAATTATATATTTTTAATTAAAAAAACTAAACGAGTTAGCTTACGAGCTTAACTCACGAGCTTTTTAAATAAGTCTGTTCACGAGATAACTAGCTAAGTATTTTTTAGCTTGAGCTTGGCTCATTTAACAAATGAGTTGTTTGAGCTTGAGCATAAACGAGCTTTTATAGAGCCGAGATCCAAGCCAAGCTCTCATTTACAGCCATAGAAATGGCCCTTTTAAATATTTTTGACTCCTACAATACTAATCTAATCTTAACATAATCCAAATACAAAAATTTTCATAGAATCCAAGAACAAAAAAGAAAAATCCGAGAAGATGAGAAAAACAAAAAAAAATATTAATATTTTTTCTTTTTCTTCGATGCCGCCTGCACACACTGCACTTTCTTTCATTCTTTTCTTTCTTTCTTTCCGGTGTTCCGCATGCACTCACCCATAAAAAAATATTTCTCTTTCTTTTTTTATTTCGAGGAAATTGCATAAGATACTATTTTTAAAAAAAATTATTTTTTTACTATTTTTTTCAGGTTTACAAAAATATTTTTTTCTAATTTTTTATATTTTATGACATATACAAAAAGTATACTCAATATATGCTAAAAATATACTTAATATATACCCAAATTATAGTATATTTTTGTGAAGTTTTAGTATGCACACAGTATTTTATAAATTTTTAGCATACACACAGTACCTTGTAAATTTTTTTTATTACACAGTATTTTTTTAACTCTTCTAAATTGGACTTCTTTTTCTTGTGAAGATGGATAATGTTGGGACTAAAATTCTAGTGGTGGTTGTCTCTCTTTATTGTTATTATTATTCTATAAGAAGTTTGGATAATTTTCGCTAACCAAGGTTGTAAGTATTACTGAAAGGATCATTTTGCTAGTAAAAATTATTAACAAAGTTAGCTTGCTCATGCATAGAATTTACAACAAACATATTACTACTTGACACTCTTGATTTGAGTGCCCTCCTCCAAAAAAAAATAACAAAAAAAATGCCATTATTGTTGGTTGCAATTATAGCCCTTGCATGCTCTTATTCAATGCTTCCATTTGAGTTACTAATGTTGTACTAACACCTACATGGTACATTCCAGTTATCTTCTTTTTAGATTGTCTATCAATAGGCCATTCACATGAGTTTCCAACCATCTCCTCTATCAACTCATGTGTTTCTTCCGATGATTTCATATATAGTGAACCTCTAGCAACAACATTTATCATGCTTCTAATTTGGCTATTTATTCCATCGTAGAAGGTTTGCACTTTCCACCAAATAGAGAACTCTTTTTTTGGGCACTTTCTTAACATGTATTTGTATCTCTCCCATGTATCAGTTAGAGTCTCTGAATCCCGCTATGAAAATTTAGCAATTTAGATGGAGGAAATTTTTAAGTCAATCCATTATAAGTGGTTATGCAGTTTGATGGTGTGGATTGTAGCCAATTTTTTATTTTATCCTTTAAAGAGAAATTGAATAACATTTAAAATAAAATCTCAAATTAACAGCTAATAGTAATTTCATAACTTTCAGATAAATCTTTGGCTTTTGGTAATGGCGCCAAAAATTTTATACGTCCTAGTTAACCCTAGCAAATAAACTAGTCATATTAATAATATAGATTTGTGAATTCAGATATTGTCCTAAGAAAATCAAACTTTAAAAGCCAATTATTATATTAAAATACTATTATTTGAGAAATAATAATTGAATAAAAGAATTGAAAGTAAATTTTAAACTGAATTAAATTTGCAGAAAATTTAATAAAATTCACTGATCAAGAATAAACCAATCAATAAAAATATGTAAGAATCCACAATCCTCATAAAACTTGCATACATATCAACATTGATCATGAAAACTGAGTTAGAATTGGATGAGTGATTCTAAAGTTTGGTTAATCTTATTTAGGGATATAACCTTTTAAATTAATATTGAACTCTAATTCAAGCACTTCAATTTAAATTCTTATAACAATCACACACAATCTATTCGACCTTATTTAGGAGTACGAATATATGCCACGGGATAATTTTAGATTATTTATTTGAACAAACTCCAATTAACTTGTTATACAAAATTTTAACATGAATTTAAATTCCATTAATCATCAACCTTAATTTCTCTATTCGATGCATTATTAAGGAATTAGTCAATAAAATAACAAATCCAAGCATTACGAATAAAGAATTTGCATAAAAGTAACTCAATTCCATAAATCAAAATCAATATTTATTATAGTTTAGAGTTCATATTTTTCCTAACAATAAGAAATTTACTTCGTAGGTAAAACTAGAAAGTTAAAACTGAAATTTAAAATAAATATGATAAAATGAAGCAAATTCTAAATTTTTTTCTTCACCTTGAGCTTGATCTCTTATCCAATAGAGTTTACCTCCTCAAAGAGGAAGAAAAGAAACTTTCCATCTCTCGCATTTCTTAATATCTTCTTTGTCCTACATAACATCTTCCTCCTTTTTATAATCCAAATAAGTCCAATTTCTAATATGATAAATAAGAAAATATCCTAAATAATAGTTCCAAGTAAAAAAAAGGAATAACATAGAATCCTAATGAGTTAAGTAAAGTAAAATTCTTTTGTAATTCCATGCATGATCACGTGCATGACCATATAAAATTCTGCCTTTAAAACTCTATACTAGGAAATTATAGTAGCAACAATCATGACCATCTACATGTCCATACAACTGCCAGTGTGTTTTTCTAACTTCTTATGCTTTCACTAGATTCGTTTTGTATTTTTTCAAATTCACCTATAAAGACACAAAATAAGCCTAAATAACCAAACAATCAAAAAGCAAATGAAAAACAAAAGAAAGTTAATAAAACTAACAAAAATAAATGCAAATACCATCCTAATTGTGTATAAAATATACAGTTATCAATTTCCCTTTTATTTTAGAGAAATTTACACAAAAAATGGGAAAAAAAAAGTTTTCCATGTTCACTTTACACGACCATTCCTTTTTTTTTTTCCATTCTTATAGCGCTACTTTTTTTCAGTTTTATATAAAAATTATTTTTTCTTTATTTAATGTTTTATTTTTTATTTTTTATATTTTTATAGTCTATTTTATTGATGTGTTTTTATTTGTAAATATTTTTTAAACATTCTCAATATACATATAAAAAAATACAATATATACACAATATTCATACAATATATATAAAATATACACACAACAAATCCATACATACATACCAAAATATACTAAACATACAGATAATTTATTTAATATTTTTTAACTTTATTATTTTTAAATTTTATACATATACAATATATGCATAACTTAAATTATAAAAACATAACATTTATACAATACCTATAATATATATAATATATATGCAATATTTACATATAAGCATGAATGTTTTTTTAAATTTTGTTTATGTGTATGATATATAAATTTGTTTTAAAATAAATTTAATGATTTTTAATATATTTTATATAGTTTACTTTTTTCATATTTTTTTGAGTGTTATTTGTTATTTGTAATTAAAATTAAAATTTTCTTTTTCATATATTTTTGAGTGTTATTTGTAATTAAAATTAAAATTTTTCTTTATAAAAAATTAATATATTTTAAAATATTAATTTTATTTTTTATCAGAATATATTTATTTAATAGTGAAGTTAAAAAAAGATGAAAATTGTAGTAAAATATTGTTTGAAATGAGAGATGAGATATTTGTGAAAAAAGAAATTATTTTAGTGATGAGTGAGGTGTAAAAAAATGTTGACCTTCGTACTTTTGAGAACTTTTTTTTGAATATGTAGTATTTTTGAAAATAAAACTTGTTTTTAAGATAATTTTGTAAATGTCCCTTTATTTTATTATTAATGGGTTGGACTTTTGAGTTTAGGCCGATGATCTCCCCTTCCAACCTATGAGGAGAATGTTTGCTCTTCAACATCACTAGAAGTTCAATCCCTTCTCTCTGATACAAAGTTAATGTTTGTCTCGAGTCACCAATTTGGTTAACATGTCAGTTGAATTTTTATCAATTTGTATCTTCAAAAAATTTTTTTTTGTTTTCACCATATTTTAAAGCCAATAATATTATATATCAATATGCTTTGTATGACAATTGTATATAACATTCTTGCCGAAATTCAAAGTACACTATGACTGTGAAAATTAACTACATACTCATCTTACTTCAAACTCAACTCTTGAAGAAATCTTTTCAACTAAAGTAATTCCTTGCAGACTTCAGTTGCTGCAATATACTCTACTTTAGTTGTTGACAAGGTAATATACTTATGCAATTTGAACTATAATGACACAACTTTCTCTACAATAGTAAACACATACTTTGAAGTAGACTCTCTACCATCAAAATCATTAGCCATATATACATTTGTATAACCCTCCAAAATTGGTTTTAAGCCACCAAACAAACATATTTTAAAGATACTTTTCAAATATCTAAAGATTGCTTTATTATCCCTTAGGTCATCAAATGCCCTTGAAATTTTATTACCCTCATTTTTTTTTCGTGGGCTTTGATAAGTTATTTTTTAGGCTAAATAATTATAAGTCCTTGAATTTTGCATATTACACTAGTCAATCTCTGTATTTTTCAGCATTTAATTTTTGCATCACTTTGTTTTTAAAAATTAAACTGTTTAGTCTTTCTGTTAATATTTTCATCCTAAAAACATTAGTCAACTACTTTGATATTATAAAATGATTTCTTTGCTCTTCCTTTTTATGTATTTTGTTATTTGTTAAGTCATGCTATTTTTAATTTTATTTATATTTATTGCACATAATTTATTTTAATTTTATAAATATTATTAAAAAATAATTTTAAACAATATGAAAAATATCTTTTATTATTTTTGCAGATAATTCATATATATCATTTATTTTAATTTTATAAATATTACTAAAAAAATTTAAATAATACGAATAATATCTTTTATTATTTTGCAGACGATCTATATATAAAATAAAATTAAACATGAAATAAACTTAATAAATAACAAAAATAAATATATATAAAGAAAGTGCAAAAAAGTTATTTTATAATATCAAAGTAGTTGAATAATGATTTTAGAATGAAAATATTGATAAAATGACAAAACAATTTAATTTTTAAAAATAAAAGGATGCAAAAATTAGATGTTGAAAATACAGGAACTGACTAGTGTAATATACAAAACCTCAGAAACTTTATAATTATTTAGCCTAATTTTTATACAATTGACCTTGACATAAAGTTGCTAATCCTTTTTATTCAATAAAACTTAACTAATCATAACGACTTTGCATTCATAAGTAAATTTGATCATTTGATAAGACAAGTATCAATATTTATCACTTACCTAACTTAAATTTGAATTTTCAAATATTTTTATTTTATGCTAAAAAACAATTAATTTTAATAAAAAAGCTTTTAGTTATATATATAAGAACTAAAGTGTTGGTTAAAAAATTTCTATTTCCCTTCCTAGTGAAGTTTTACTATCTCTATCATTGAACTTTCCCTTTTGCTTTCTCTTACAGGCAGGGGTGGATATCAGTCGGTTCGGTTAATTAATCAGCCGAACTGGTCGGTTAATCGAATCGAAGTACAAGAAAATTGTTAACCGAACTAAATTGGTTGGTTCGATTAATTAACCAAACCGACTAATTTTTTTTAATTTTAAAATAAAATTATATTTATAAAAAAATTAATATAATTAGATAACTAAATAAAATTTATTATAAAAATAAACAAAATATAACTTTATTTTATAATAAAAAAATGTATACTTATAATAACAAAACTATATAATTAAAAAATTAAATAAAAATAATAAATAACTACATTTTTTTAAATGATTCGATTAATCGGTTAACCAATCGAACCGAATCGGTTGATCATTAACCGAACTAAAAATCAAAATATTTTAAATCTTCAACAGAACCGACCAAATTATACTATTGGTCAATTAACCGAACTGAATTTTTGGTCGATTAATTAAAAATTCGATCGGTTAATCGAATTTTGTCCACCTCTACTTGCTGGTAGTAGCTCTAGATTTACCTTTCTCTTATGTTTGCTTTCCCAAATTCACTTTTTTCTCTTATGTTAGCTTTTTTTTTTTTGTGTGGGTTTTTATTAAAAATCAAGGTACGGTAATGTTTTATATTGTTCTTACGCCCTGCCCTTCGCTTTCTTTGAGCCTTTTAGCACATTTATTTTGTGGGCTATTTTGAAGCTAAGGGCATTACCTAAGTCATCTTTCATTTTGCTTACGAGGTTTAATTTGCATGCTTTTTTTTTATTCACAGCTTGTTTGTTCTTTGATTGGCAAGAATAAAAGCATTTCAATGTCTATCCTCATTTCCTACGTTTAGTAGGATTATGCTATGGGTTCCCTTCCTTTTTGAAGCATGAGTTTTTACATGCTACAGTCGGTTCATAAGGAAGTGCAGATTTTGATATCTTTCTGGCTTGTTCGCCATAATTTTGGGTCTTTTAAGGCCTTTTTGATTGGGGAAGTTTGTTAGATATATCTTTGGGTTAATGTTGGAGCTTTCCTCTGTTACCTATCTATGGCTTCTTTCCAGGATTCTCCCTCTTTCTAGTTCCAAGCACTTTGGTCTGTGTATTTGCCTTTATTCTCACTTTGAGTGTTGGATCTTTCAACCATTTCACCTCTCTATCTAGCTAGTTTCATTTTGCTCAAAAGGTGTCCATAGATTTCTAAGGTTCTATGATTTTGATTGTCAATCTTCTTTATCTGATTACTATGTTTTTATCTCCTATCCAGATTCCCATTCCATAATAGAGGTGATTATGTACTTGTGTTCTTTATTTTAATATATTGATATTTCACTGGCAAAAAAAAAGTGTTGATTAATAAATGTGCATAACTAAGGGTTTGTTTAGTTGTAAAAACTATTTTCATTTTCATTTTTATTTTCTGATTTTCTTTTATATTTTCTGATTTTCTATATTTTCATTTTCTAACTATTTTAAAATAAAATTGGAAATTAAAAAATATGTTTACTAAATCTTATTTTTCAATTTCTATTTTTCACTTTTTATGTAATATTTAAATAACTTTTTTAAATACTTTTATACAAAAATATAATTATATAAGCAACCTTGTTATTCAAATATTTATATATATTTCCAATTTAAAAATAAAAGTCTAATTGAATAATATTTAATTTTTTTAATTATTATAAAATCAACACAAAAATATTCTCAAACTTCAAAATATATATAAAGAAATAAAATAGATAAATCCAAATGAAAAATAAATTAAGAATTGATGCCTAAAAATAAAAAATAAAAAATAGTTTGAATTGAAGTAAGAAATAAATGTCGATTTTTTTTTAACTTCGTCTTTTTCATTTAGAAAATAAGTAAAAATTGATTTTTTAAAATTGAACTATTAGCTAATAAATTTAGAAATTTATTTTCTAGTTTTCCAAATAGAAAATATTTTTAACTACATAACAAATTTCTTTTTTTCTTTTTCCTTTTTTTCTTTGTTTCTTAAAATTTTATGAAAAACGTTACTTATTTTTTACAATTAAACAACCATTGAAAGAGAAAATTTTTAAATAGTAGTAGGGATGTAAATTATTTAAGTTAAATGGAGTTTGAACTAGCTTGAGCTCAACTAATTTATTATTTTTTATGCTTAAACTTGACTTAATTATTTTTTTTCTTGGCTTGAGCTTGTTAATACTAAATAAAATCTCATAAACAAGCTTCACTCTAGCTGGAGGAATTTGAGCTTATTAAGTTTTCATGCATCATCTTAACTTGGAATTCATTGACTATAACATTATATATTTTCAAAATTTTTCATTGGATAGTTAATAATTCATTAGATATTGAAAGGAAAAAAAAACACAGTACAACATAAATTTGATTACAAAGAAATTATAAAAAAGAAAACACTTTATAACATGAATTTCACTAAAACAATTGACTGCAATCTATCAACATGAAGAAGGAAGAAGAAAAGGCCATGAGAGCTGCAACTGAACTAGCAAAAAGGCAATATAAGGGAAACTTAAAGCAAAAGGTGAAACTGAAGTTGTAAAAACGAAGCAGAAGAAAAAAAAGTGCATGAAAATTTAGTAGCAACAAGCATTAACATATAACAGTACAAAAAAACATATTGATAGCGGCGTACTCGTAGGTGTACCAATAATTTTGTTACGAGTACCAATAATTTTGTAATATATATATATATATATAATAAGGCTATAAATTTGCTTAATAATTTGAAGTTTTTTTTTTGGTACATTAAGGTGAGCAAAGCTCACAAAGAGAGATTAACGGGAATAAGCAACCCCACAAACATTATGAGAAAGCCTAATAAGAAGACTCTAAGGAGCACTGTCCATGATAGTTATGCCTTTGATCGAACTGTCTAGCCATACTTGCTAAAGAATCAGCTGCATGGTTGGCCTCGCACAGACAACAACAACAACAACAACTAAGCCTTAGTCCCAAACAAGTTGGGGTTGGCTGTATGGATCTTCAACAAAATAAGCTCAAAAGACACCAAAAAAGATACTCCAGCCTTAGACCCCTTCCAAGACACGAATTTTACGTCTCCATTCAAGTATGTCATTAATCAAATCCGCATCAAGATCTAAGGCACGTAAGTCTCTTGCTATCACCTCCTTCTACACAGTTCTAGGTCTTCCACGACCTCTAGCCCCCTCAATCAACAAATTCTCACACTTACGAACCGCAGCATTAGGAGGTCTTCTTAAAACATGCCCATACCATCTAAGTCTTCCTTCCCTCACCTTATCTCCGACATCCGCTACTTGGACTTTTTGTCGAATATGAACATTCTTAATTTTGTCCAGTCTGGTATATCCACACATCCATCTTAGCATTTTCATTTCTGCCACACTCATCTTATACAAATGTTGTCCCGTTGGTGCCCAACACTCACTACCATAGAGCATCGCAGATCTAACAACCATCCTATAGAATTTACCTTTCACTTTCAGAGGTATCAGTCGCACCCTTCCACTTCAACTACCCTACCTGTATTCCGTGAACCACATCTTCATCTATAAGGCCATCATTCTAGAACACCGAACCCAAATATTTGAACTGCTTGGTTTTAGGAACCAAAACTCCATCCAACTTAACCTCATGTTCCTGCTTCTTCCTTAGACTGAACTCACAGTGCATATATTCCGTTTTACTCCTACTTAACTTAAAACCCTTGTCCTCGAGGGTTTTTCTCCACACTTCCAACTTACGGTTTACACCAGCACTAGTCTCATCAATTAAAATAATGTCATTAGCAAACAACATACACCAAGGAACATCGTCTTGTATGCTTCTGGTTAGCTCGTCCATAACCAGGGTAAATAAATATGGACTCATGGCCGAACCTTGATGCAATCCGGTAGTAATGGAGAAAGCCTCACTGTCTCCACCAGGTGTTTTCACACTAGTGGATGCATTCTCATACATGTCCTTGATGATGTTGATATATTTTCCACTGACTCCTTTCCTCATCAAAACACACCATAACACTTCTCTTGGTACTCTATCATAGGCTTTCTCCAAGTCAATAAATACCATGTGGAGATCTTTCTTCTTCTCTTGATACAATTCCATTAGTCTTCTTAGAAGAGAAATAGCCTCCATGGTAGATCTCCCTGGCATAAACCCAAACTGATTCTCCGAAACTCTTGTAAGCTTCCTCAATTTGTGTTCAATAATCCTTTCCGATAATTTCATAGTATGGCTCATAAGTTTGATACCCCGATAATTTGTACAACATTGAATGTCTCCCTTATTTTTATATATGGGTACCAGGATACTCTTCCTCCAGGCATTCGGCATCTTACGTCCTTTCACAATAGCATTAAAAAGTTTAGTTAACTAGGCAACTCCTACCTCTCCAAGGTTCTTCCAAACCTCTATAGGAATACCATCCGGGCCACAAGCTTTACCAACTTTCATATACTTCAAGGCTTCTCTTACTTCACTATGCAAGATCCTCCTAGACCAGCTGATATAACCATTTGTTGCATGAAGACCTTGAAAATCTTGTTCATGTTCAGGGTTGAATAACTGCTCAAAATAAGCCTTCCACCTCTCCTTAATCTCAACATCTCCTGTCAACACCCGTTGATCTTCGTCCTTTATACATTTGACTTGGCTTAAATCTCTGCTTTTTCTTTCTCTCATCCTTGCAATCTTATAAATGCCCATTTCTCCCTCTTTAGTACCTAACTTTTGATAAATCCCTTCTAAGGCTCTGCCACGAGCTACACTAACAGCCTTCTTTGCCTCTTTCTTAGCCCTCTTATATTCCTCAAAGGCCTTGCCATTAACGCATTCGGTAACTTTTTATACCATTCCCTCTTAGCCTTAATAGCCTTTTAAACCTCCTCATCCCACCACCATGCATCGTGCGGTCGAGGCCCTGTCCCTTTAGAGATCCCAAGCAATTTACTACCTGCTTTCTTAATGCCACCTTCCATTTTTGTCCACAAGTCCTCTGCACTAGCCTCAAGGTTCCAAATGTCTTCCTTTAGTAACTCCTCCTTAAAGGTACCTTGAGCTAGGTCTTTCAATTTCCACCATCTTATCCTTGGTTCCAATACTTTCTTATCATTCCTCCAGCTACTTTTATTCTTAACATCTAAAACCACAAGACGATGTTGCGCTGTCAATGCTTCACTCGGAATGACCTTGCAATCCTTACACTTACTTTTGTCCCATCTTCGAGTAAGTATGAAGTCTATTTGACTTTGGGTTCGTCCACTCTTAAAGGTAATCAAGTGTGACCCCCTCTTTTCAAAGCAGGTATTTTCCAGCACTAGATCATAAGCCACCGCGAAATCCAAAATGCTCTTTCCCTCCTCATTCCTGTTGCCAAAACTATAACCCCCATGGACCCTGTCATAACCATTACTGTCCTTACCAATATGCCCGTTGAGGTCCCCACCAATGAAAATTTGCTGATTATCCGGAATACCTTGCATGATTTCATCCATATCTTCCCAGAACTGAACCTTGGATGCTATGTCCAAACCTACTTGGGGAGCATAAGCACTAATAACATTAATAGTGTCATCTCCCAAAACAAGCCTCAAAGAGATGATCCTATCTCCCTTTCTCTTCACTTCCACCACCTTGTCTTTAAGCGTAGGCTCAATAATAATGCCCACACCATTCCTATAGTTATCCAAGCCACAATACCACAGCTTATATCCTGAGTTACCAATCTCTTTTGCTTTATTTCCCTTCCACCTGGTTTCCTGCAAACAAGCAATACTAACCTTCCTTCTTTTCAAAGTATCCACAAGCTCTATAGACTTCCCAGTCAGAGTGCCAATATTCCAACTACCTAATCTTAATCGGCTCCCTTGGACTTGCTTCTTTAGCGGCATTCGTCCATAATGCGGTAGCCCTTTCCTGTCTGACACCACATCCGGGCGCTGATATGGCGGGACTAACTTCTTTGCCCATACCCGTCCATGGCATGGGAACCTTTGCTCATACTCCACCACACCCAGGCGTGATGTGATGGAACCCCTTGCTCATTTAACACTACACCCGGGTGCCGATGTAGCGCGTGCCTAGGTGAGCACATCCCAACGGTATAATGATAGCTTTGAGGATCCATAAAAAGTTTGGAAAAATTTTTACACTGGCCGCCAACCTACCGCAATCCTCCTCCTTTATTCGGGCTTGGGACCGGCTACGATACTCCCAGGCAGAGTTTTGGCCTCGCACAGAACAAGACAAAATTGAATATCATCAAAGAGAGGGACTAGATGATTAACAGCCATGAGAAAAGAGAGGCAGCTACTTAATTTATGCTAACGTCCCAAGATCATATTATTGACACATAATAATCTTTGGATATTCATCTCCATGGCTAACTTGAAACCTTCAAAAAGTGCCCAAAGCTCAGCTCTTATAATATCGCAATGCCCCATATTTAAAACAAAACCTTTCAACTAGTTTCCAAGATGATCCCTCAGCAGACCACCAAATGCTCTACCAGATTCATGAGAGAAGGAACCATCCAAATTTAACTTTACATAATCCATGGGAGAAGAAAGTTATGCGATCATTCTCTAATGAATAGTAGAAGAATCTGACAAGAAATCCATTTTAGGCATAACAGACTAAATGATTTCAGTTTATACATGAACATAACTCACCACCTTGACCAAAGAGATCCCTTCATGGTTAAAAAGAAAATTATTTCTCTTAGACCACAAATACCAACAAGCAGTACCAAATAAAATACACCAGGGGCTATTATCTACAAAGCTCTTATTTAGCAAATTAGAACATACCCAACCTTGCAAATTGAGAAGTGGATTAAAGAAATCAGCCCAAGAGGCTAAGGGGAGCAAATACTTCCATACTTTAGTAACCCAAACACAATCACGAAAGCAATGAAGGCTAAATTCCTCATGACAACCACACATTTCATAAGTAGCACTTGAACTCAAATGCCTTCTAGCACTCTCTCCTTGTTAGCAAGTAACCTACTATGAAATAATAACTATATAAAGAGACTGATACGTTGGGGACCTTTCCACCTTTCCAATTCCAGATCATGTTCTAAAGACTCGAAGGCTCCTCATGACTGTTATCCAGTTGCATGCTAGACACTGATTTAATAGAGAGAAAACTCAAAGGAGATGGAGCCTAAACAAACTGATCCGAGCCCAAATGAGGAGATGGACGCAAGATAGAAGCAATATGTATGAGAGCTGTTTAAGAAAGCTTACTCAAAATGAGATTCCAATCCCAAACACTAGTGTTTGAAACATAGTCAACCACCTTCATCTGCAAATCATTAGCGTTTAAAGGACCAGTAGCTAAACTAGCAAGAGAACCATAGCCTGGCACCCAAGGATCAAGCCAAAATTTAGCTCTTCTCCCTTCTCGTATATCCCAGGAAAGATTATCCTGAACATCTTTGGAAACCAAACAAATATTCCTCCAAACCATGGAGCAACATCGTGAGTAAAGAAATCACCTCTAACATCCGTACCTGACTTATATTTAGATAAGAGAACCGGAACCCAAACATTATTCTTACTCACCATAAAAGACTGGCATAAATTCTTAAAGAAGGCTCTATTAAGAGCAATAAGAGACATTAACCTAACCCTCCTTCCTCTTTCAGCTTTGTGATGGTCTCCCAAGAGACAAGAGAGATTCTCTTTCTATCTAGAGTGCTCCCCCAAATAAAACTACGGATAGACTTCTCTATATTCTTATAAACTAAGCTTGGAAGCATGGTGGTTTGCATGGTATTCGTGGGAATGACACTAACAACCGACTGTGCTAAAGTAACACAAGCCGCCAGAGATAGACGAGTAGAATTCCACGTAACTAGTTTGGATTTAACCCTATCAACAGAATACTGGTAAGTTTTGTGACTCTGCCATGGAGTAACAGGACTCCCAAGTATTTACCTAAATCTGGAACAATATGAAATCCTAGACCACAGCTAAGATCTCTCTGACATGCCATTAAAACCTTCTGAGAGAAGTAAACTTATGTCTGTTCAAAACTAACAACTTGACCTGAGCTGGAAAAAAATTCTGCAAAACTTGATTAATATTAGCATCATCAAAGAGTAGCAAGTCATCGACAAAAAGAGGTTAGAAATGGATGGACCACTCCGGTTTAGCTTAATAGGCCTCCAAGAACCATTACTAACTGCATCATTGGTAGAATGAGCCAACCATTCCAAACATATCACATAGAGATAAGGGGATATAGGATCCCCTTGTCACAAACCCCTAGAAGAAACAAAACTTGATGAGCCATTCCCATTTTTATCAAACTTGCATTGAGTTAGAAGAGACACATCTCATAATAATATCAATCAAGAAGTAAGGAATTCAAGCATCAGTAAGAGCTTGACAAAGAAAATTCTAATTAATGCGGTCATAAGCCTTCGCTAAATCAACTTTAATGGCCATATAACGCACTCTGCCCTTCTTATTTCTCATACTATGCATGATTTCTTGAGCTAAGATAATATTGTCTGTTATTTGCTTCGCAAGAATAAAACTGGCATGATTCTGAGATATGAGAATAGGAATTACAATCTGAAGCCGATTTGTAATCACCTTAGTAACTATCTTATAAATAATATTGCAAAGGGAAATGGGCTTGAACTGAGAGATCATGATTGGGTTGTCAATCTTGGGGATGAGAGAAAAAGGAGTGGTGTTCATGGTTGGATTAATGTGTCCCCCATTGAAAATGCTCTTGACTTCATTAAAAACATCATTCCCTACTGCATTCAATTGAGTTTAATAAAAACCAACATACAAATCGTCCCTTCCTGGGGCCTTCCATGGCTTCATCTTAAACAAAGCATGTCTAACTTCCTCCAAGGATACAGATTTATTTAATTCTACTAAAATAGCATCCTTTAAAGGGGGAAAAGATTTGGAATGGGAAGATTAAGCCTAACCATAACTTCCTCAGTATACAGATTACTAAAAAATGCTAACCACCAAATTACACAAGGCCAACTGATCCTCAACCCAACACGCATTAACATCTTTTAACTTCTTTATACGATTCCTCCTTCTTCTTCTAACAACCTTCAGATGGAAGTAAGCAGTATTACGGTCTCCAAATTGAACCTATTGAGATCTAGATTTTTTCCATCAAAGCATCTCTTATTGGTAAAGGATGGTGTCTAGCTCTTTCCTCAAATCCTTCTCAAGAAGTATGAGATTATTGGATGGCTTGGATTGCATATTAAGAGTTGTCTGAATACCCTTTATGCGAGCTTGAATAACTTTCTTACTTCTGAAAATATCTCCAAAACCTCATGGTTCTAGTTCTTCAAAGCATCGAAAAAACAAGAAAGAGAACCCATGAATTTTCCTTCAACTTTCCACCAGCTAGTAACAAATTCTACAAATTTAGCATGAGTGAGCCAAGCTGATAGAAATCGGAAAGGCCTTGATGTTCTAATAGGTTTGAAATTCCTCAAACGGGGTAGCAAAGGACAATGGTCATAGTACAGGAGAGGCAAGTGATGAATGGCAACCTCTGGATAGAGATTCCTCTAATTTAAATTAGAAAAACTACAGTCCATTGTTTGAAGAGAGAACCCGGTTTCCAAGTGAATGGAGAAGAAAAAATGACACTCTTCGTCATATTTTTATAAATTTTTACTTTTTTATCTGGGATATTTTAGTCATTTTATTATAAACTTATTATAAACTCATTATAAACCGTGTAAAATTTATAAACTCATTATAAATTCATTATAAAATTTATAAACTCATTGTAAATTGATAAAAATATGTTATTTCGATAAACATTTTATAAATTCTGGTATTTTGATAAATATTTTATAAATATGATAAATTTAAAATTATTTTTATATTTTTATCAAAAGCCCAATGGAGAACCTAGAAAGCCCAAGTCCAATAAACTAAAACCAAAAAACCAATTCTGAAAAGCCTTACATATACCCGAGCGATGTGTAGCACCACATCTTCACTCTTTTCTATCCAATAAAGAGTTAAAGTCTACTATCAAAATCTAACCCTCATTCGAAGTCAAACTAGATTGAATAGACATCAAATTATTCCAAAGATTCTTCCTAATAGAAGGATTAGGGCTCAAATGCAATGCTATAAAGAAGAAAGACTAAGTCCCAAAGCACGAAACACTCATGTGAATACATTGGACATCGTTAAACAAAATATCCACCTTGCATATATCAACTCACATCACCCAAATACCACTAGAAAAGCCCATAGCCTCAAAATGGTGAGAGAAAGGAAAACCCAATTTCTTAATAACATTGTCAGCCCTAAGACCACTCACTTGAGTTTCTAATAACACCAAGATATGAGGCTTATGAACTAGCACTAAATTCTTTGAATAACGAAGGCAAGACTTGTTACACATCCCTTGGCAATTCCAAACAATTGTAGATATATCCATGAGCAAGAAACGATAACATAATTAAGCCCTAAGATAAGGGTCTTGATAATCTTTAGAATTTGGAGCAAGAGTATCATCATCTTCCTCCATATTATCGCACTACAAGGAAAACTGAATCAAACAACGCTTTCTGGCCGTTGTTTGATGAAGACAAAAATCGTTGTCTATTGAAGCGATGTCTGATAGCATTTCAGACAACGATTTTAAAACCGTTGTCTGATGTAGGTTTGCACAACGGTTTTTAATTTTATCAGACTATGGTTTTTGGTCGTTGTCTGATGATGGTTCAGACAACGGTTTCTAATTTTTCAGACAACGGTTTTTAACCGTTGTCTGATGGTTTCCACAACGGTTTCTAAATTGTCAGACAACGGTTTCTAAATTTTCAGACAACGGTTTTTAACCGTTGTCTGATGAAGGTTTAGACAACGCTTTTTGACCGTTGTCTGATGAAGACAAAAACCGTTGTCTATTGAGGCGATGTCTGATAGCATTTCAGACAACGGTTTTTAACCGTTGTCTGAAGATGGTTTCCACAACGGTTTTTAGTTTTATCAGACAACGGTTTTTAACCGTTGTCTGATGATGGTTTAGACAACACTTTTTGACCGTTGTCTGATGAAGACAAAAATCGTTGTAGAAGGATGCTAAATACAATGGTTAATTAATCTAAAACCGTTTGTAGAAGGACGCTAAATACAACGGTTAATTACTGTGGCACACTGAATATTAGACAATAGTTTCAATGTTCATTTTCATTTCACCACCATTGTCTGTTAAACTATACATTATACATATAAGTCAACACTTTACAATGGAGGATTGCAAATTTGGGAATAAAAAAACCTCCACAAATTCAACCATTCAACATATTAACAAACTAAAAAAAATCAACACTATACATATATCACTGAATTATACTATTAACTTCAACTTGAATGACGCTTCATGAAATATTTGGCGAAGTCAATCCTAATCTCGTTGATGTCGGCATCACTATTTCCAAGTTGCCTCTGCGTAGCCACTGAAAAATGAATCACATTTTGGTACGGCACATGTGGTAAATACAAAACTATTATATAAAAAATGAAAATAATTAAAATTCTCACCTTAGCTGCAAACTGAAGCTCCTTGTCATAACATATTTTCTTCATGTACCTCATGACAAAGAGGCCGCAGTCCGTGGCCCCTTTCTGCACAGGAACCCCCTGAAATAGCAAATGAAAACAAAAATGAAGTACCACATGTTATATCCATATGTAAACCCATATGCAAACCAACACATCAACCTAATCACACAACCTAACCTGAAATCTGAACAAACATTTTGAAAAATGAACACAAGACATATCCATATAAAATTTCAGACTCAACAAGCAAAATCATACTTATAATATGCATATTTGCTTTAAATGATAAGAAATGAAAGAAGAAAACATTAAAAGACAAACTTGCTCACATAAAGTATATTGCAAAGCTTAGAATAAAAGAAAAAAGAAAATAAAAATCACATAAGAACAAACTCTCCAGTGCAAGAATCTCATCAGTTTCAGGTTCTGCTATAGTTTAGACTTTTAGAGGCATTTCTTAAATTGAAAGAGATAAAAGCTTACAATAAAAGACTTGCAAGATAGTTTAAGTTCAAGGTCCTGGATAAGCTACAAGCCAACTCCTAACAAAAAGGATTACCTTTAAGGCATCTGTTCAAGCCTTAGTCTATACTCTCAGTTGTTAGAATAATAGCATATTAGAAACTTTCATCTACCAGATCAGATTTCTATCCCTCCAAAAATTAGAAATATCCTCCTTAAAATTCAAATAATGTAGTGCACAAAATAACAAACAGGCCTAAAGTTACTACTTACTTGAACTTTTGTCTCAAATTTTGAACCATTTGCAGATTATTGTATAACTTTTGTGGATTATCTGGTAGTTTATTGGCCAGTAACTTCATAATACTAGTTCAGAAGCAACTGGAAAAAATGTAATTATAAGGGCTCTCAACTTTAACTATAGCTTATATATAAGTCATAATCAAACATATAATTTTAATAACCTTCTCTTTAAGCAATCACAAATTGAAACTCCATCTAAGTACCAATCAAACATAGCAAAATATTTCATAGGATTGCAATATTAAACATAACTTTATCAAACTAAGACAAAGTTTAAAGCAGAAACTATGAATCTCATGCCACATAGAGCACATGCACAAAATATAAAAGGCTACGGAAGGAAAATTATGTTCCCAAGTATGTCATGAAAGTGCAGTAAACATCAACATTAGGAAGAACACATGTAACCTATGACAAATTTCTGGAAATGCATGGGAGACTATTGAACTACCTTCCCATGTGGCACAAAGACTTAGGAGTTGGGAAACATGCTTTCTAAATCAAATGAGATAGAGAATCTGCAGTAATCTTGAAATGCAGATTATACCACAACTGTGACAAATTAACTTGGTTGAATCTCTGATGGAGGGGAAGAAAAATGCTGTACACCTAGCTATCCTTACAAGTGCAAAAAAGTGCACATCAACCCTTTCAAAATCCTATGGCAAGTCCAGAAATTTACCAAATCTTAAACCTTTATCAGCTTGTGTTAAGCTATTTAACAACTGCACATTGAGTTCATCCTATCCTTCAATCACTGATGCCAATTCGAATCATAATCTAAAAGGTATCAAGATTGAATGGCGTATCCCCCATGGGTATCTGGATAGACAAGCTCAAGTGAAACTATCCAAGACCACCAGCAGTTTGACATTTAACAAACAAACTCAAGACAACAACTCGAACGCAAGCTACTTTAAACACTCCAGAAAAGAAAGAGCATAATTAAAGACGATATCGTGTATATATATATATTAAAAAAGAAAAAAAATAGAGGGGAAATGAATCACCAGAGCAACTCAATACTTACTAAGTGATAATCAAATCGTTATGCAGTCCTAAACATAAAAGCGCAAGACACAAAACTAACCTCAATTCCAAGTATAACAGCATCCTCAACAAGAAATAGAGTCATATGACTAGTGAGATTAAAGGGGGGCAGAAAGCCATCTACCCGGAGGGACATTAAGCTGCCCTCCACCTTTCTTCCCCAGCTTTGAAATCGCCAAAACGGCCCTCTCAAACCCCTCTGTATTTAACGTGATCCCATCGCCCACTCCACCAAAATCAGTCAAATTAAATGCCATGGGTCTTAATTTGGGCATCGGCCTTGTGGGCATCCGCCAGAACACCGAAAATCCACCTCCTACAATGTTCCTCTGCAACACAAACACAGAAGCAAACGCCGCGATCCATAAGACTGTGAAAAGGGTTTTGTGAGAAGTCAAGAATGCTAGAACCCACCGCTTCAATTCAAGCCTTTGGTAGTGGAACCGCCCAAGTGGCGTCGTGTCTACCATGGTTAATTAAACCCAAAAGTTAACAACTTTTTCATGATTTTCAAAATTTCTCTTTTGGAATAGTTAGTGGGCAGTTTGATTTAGCGATAGATAGTAGAAGTGGAAATGTGGGATATTGAACATGGATCTAAGCTAAAGAGGAAGATTTCTGGTTTGGTTTAGCTTAGAGAGAGAGGATATTATTTATCCTTTTTGTTAGCAGGGGCAAAATGAGATATAAAACCCAAATTATCTAAAAACCAAGATAGTAATGCTCTAAGAAAAATATAGAATTTAGGTCTAGGATAAATAAAAAGCTATGAACTTCAAAAACAAATTCATAAAAAAACTCTTAAATAAAAATGAACTTATAATATACTTGAAAACCAGTAATAAAGTACAGAACCAAGCTAGAAAAAATTGATACAACCACCAAAAACACAAAAGAGATGAAGAATCGAAGTGAACCTGTGAAGTGCATTAGAGAAAGGCCGAGAAGAAGTAGCCACAGATGCACAACAAGGATAAGACAGTGAAAACGGGAAATAAGGAGGGCAAATTGGTCTGAACGGGCTAATCTGGGTAGTGGAGAGCCCCATAGCTATAACCTGTGCGATTTTACCCAGCTTAGTAGAGCTGCAAGTATCACCTCTACAAAATGGAAACAAATTAGGTTTACAGAGAGAAATCGAAAGAGGGAAGGAGGAGATAGGAGAGAGAAATTCAAAGAGGGAAGGAGGAGATAGGTTTGTTTAGGTTTACTGCTAAATTTTAAAATGGCCGTGTTTTTGGCAAAATGGGGGCAAATGAAATTTTTTTTTGGAAATAAAGGGGGGAATTTAAGTGTTCAAAATTTTTGAAGTTTTGACATCCCTCTTTTGAAACAAAATGGATTTTTCAAAATTTTGTTAAATTAACTTTATAAATTCACTTATATAGATGACTTATAAATTTCAATTTATAATTCATCTATAAGTGCTTAAGGCAATACAATTTAAATAATTAGTAGTGATAAATTTCTATGGAACCCTATATAATTATAAAATTTAGTGTTGATGTAAATTAGATTGAGCAAAAACTAAATAAGTCTAACATTGATTCTTTCTAAGGTAAAAAAAAAGAAAGCATGTAATTGCAAGGCAAGAATTCAATAAGCATGTCCACAAGAACACTTACAAATGGAAGTGAAGATTATGATTATGATTTGAGAAACATTAGAGTTAGTGGGATGTGAGAAGAACATGAGCAAAAATTTATCAAAGAACTAGCACTAATATATACTTGTATATTGTAACACCCCCACATTCAATACATGCACACTACAACCACCACAATGTAGTATACATGCACTAAACATAGGGATGCTACGGATATTATTAACATTCAAATGGTTTTAAATAATACTATCTTCTTTCTCACATACATTATAGAAAATAAGTCATTAACTTATTATATAAAACAAATAGATATATATATATATATATGTATACATTTACTTAATACGCAGCGGAATATATGAAAACATTTAAATTCATATTTACAAATATACATATATTCACACTATAAACAATATTTACAAAATATAAAAGAGTTATACATGATTGGCAAGTCTGCTCTGATCTTTAAGTTCCCAAAATCAACTCTTCAACGTCTACTCTCACTCAGTCTCGAAGAGCTCTCGGGTTCAACTCTATCAACTCTATCACCTGCGCGATTAAATACTATCGCGCTAAGCCATAGGCTTAGTAAGATAATTCATACTAATGTTATACTTTAGTGCAATGCAATGTAAATTGTCAATCCATATTATACATGTAACATCATATATGCAAAGCTAACAACATACCTTACATTTCATAATTCAATATAAGTAGACATATCACATTTCAACATCTTTTCATATACCTCATTAGTTACTCATTAAACCACTCATAAATAACACTAAACAAAGACAAGCATGGGCCCAATACACACTAATATGCCATTCAATTTTCAGAGTTAATGTTTTGGTTTTGTTATCACATTTATCAATATCATATACCCAACTAGGCTTCAAGGATTAGGTTCAACCAAGCTTCAAGGGGAGCAAAGCATGCTAAGCTTCAACCCAACTTGGCTTCAAGAACCAACCCAACCTAGCTTCAAGGGTTGTAACATCTCAATTAGGCTTCAAGGATTCAATCCAACCTAACTTCAAGAGATTGTTACTATCATTAGGCATGCCACCAATAACAAACTCTGAAAATGGAATAACACATTAGCCACACAATTCATTCACATTTCATTCTCAATTCTCATCAATTATGCAAACATGCCATGTATCTTTCAATTGAATCATCATAGCCAATCACAATGGCCTCAAATCAAACAATATCTCAATTCATATTAATCATATAACATCATTAATACAACATTTCAAAGTACATACCACATTACCATTCACAATGCATATAGTCTAACATTGTTCATATGTATCATCAATATCAACAAAGATGTGCTACAATCTCAACATCAATGAATGTATGTTCCCCATATGTTTGATTAAGTCCTTCTTATCTTTGAAGTATATTTAAAGTGTTTATGTTTAGGTTTAAGTATCAATAATATCTTTGAAGAAACAAAACCATACAAAAAGAACAAAAATAAAAACAGTAGCCAACACATTTGAGGGACACGGCCAAGCTTGTGGCCGTGTCTCTCAACTGAATTTTGGCAGTGACAGACACTGGCATGGGACACGGCCGTGTCTCTCAAAAACCAATCCAACACGTCCAAAATTTCATGACTTGGCCGTGTCTCTCAATGCCTTTGGCCGTGTCACCCAAGAACAACACCCTAACCAAAACCAATTCTCTTCTAATATCACTCAACACAATATACACCATATAACATGTTTCAAATGAATATAATCAATGTTCTAAACACATATTCATCACAAAAACCACTTCACAATACATTAATATTACATTAAACAAATACCATTTCAAAACCCTAAAATCCAACATTATTCATAATCTTTCAAAATCAACATCTACCACTTTCCACAACAACACCTATGTAACCTTTTAACTTAAAATCACTTTAACACTTGAAAACACATCATAAACACATCTCATCATCAAATCCTACAAACCCTAATTCACTTCAAACACCCCTTCAAAAGAAAAGAAGAAATCAAGGAAAAGATCTTACCTCAAATGAAGAAATTTCACAAATCTTTAACCAAATCCTTTGATTGCTTCTTCAATTTGCTTCAAGCATCAAGAACACCTCTCTTGCTCTTCTTCTTCTTGGATGGCCGGCACACACATGAGAAGAAATGAAATCCAACACAAATCAAATAGCTTTTCTTCTTTAAATCTCCACCAAGAGATTTTATCCAATCAATTACCAAAATACCCTCAACCATATAACTAACCTTTTATCTCTTATATGCCCATATATGTAATTACACACTCAACACAAATAAATATCTCTTCCATTGACTCTCCCTTTGACATATTTATATGTTAGTTATATCATCATATAAACAACATATACATTTCTCTCTAAACCCTATTTTCTTTCCCAAAACACATATACACAAGCATTCTCTTCTCAATTTCTTATCACATAACATATACATTTAATCCCATTTACAACAACAACAACAACAACAACATAAACAAAACTTCTAGGGCATACATGAGGATATTACAATTCTCCCCCTCTAAAAAGAAATTTCATCCTCGAAATTACCTGATATCAACTCTGAAACAACTGAGGATATTGCTCTCGCATGATTTGTTCACTTTCCCAAGTTGCTTCTTCTTTTCCATGATTCTTCCACAAAATCTTCACCAATGGCACTCTCTTGTTTCTCAATTCTTTCACTTCACGTGCCAAGATAGCAACTAGTTCCTCTTCAAATGTCAAATCTTGGCTTACTTCGATAGATTCAATTGGCAACACATGAGATGGATCCGACCTGTACTTTCTCAACATAGAAACATGAAATACATTATGAATACGATCCAACTCAGGTGGCAAAGCGAGTCGATAAGCAACTGGCCCAACTCTTTCCAAAACTTCATACGGTCCAATGAAACGAGGACTCAATTTCCCTTTCCGACCGAACCTCAAAATTCTCTTCCAAGGAGATACTTTCAGAAATACCTTATCTCCAACATCAAACTCTATGTCTCTCCTTTTCAGATCCGCATAAGACTTTTGTCGGTCTGAAGCTGCTTTCAACCTGCCTCGAATCAACTTCACTTTCTCTTCAGTTTCTTGAATCAAATCAGGCCCAATTAATTTACTTTCCCCAAGTTCACTCCAACAAAGAGGTGTCCTACACCGTCTGCCATACAATGCTTCAAACGGTGCCATACCAATGCTGGATTGGTGACTGTTATTGTAAGCAAACTCCACAAGCGGTAGAAATCTGTCCCAACTTCCAGAGAAATCAATGACACAGCTTCTCAACATATCCTCAATAATCTGTATTACCCTCTCTGACTGTCCATCCGTCTGTGGATGAAAAGCAGTACTGAAGTGCAGTCGGGAACCCAAAGCACTATGCAAACTCTTCCAAAATCTGGAAGTAAACCGGGGATCTCGATCAGACACTATAGAAGTTGGAACACCATGCAACTTCACAATCTCATGGATATACAGCTCAGCTAACCTCTCCAAAGAATAATTCATCCGAACCGGAAGGAAATGAGCTGTCTTAGTCAACCTATCAACAATCACCCATATGGCATCATGCTTCCTTTGTGTCAATGGCAACCCAGACACAAAATCCATTGTCACTCTTTCCCACTTCCATTCAGGCACTGACAAAGGCTGAAGTAATCCAGTTGGAACCTGATGCTCTGCTTTTATCCTCTGACATGTGAGACATCTGGATACAAACTCCGCAATGTCTCTCTTCATACCAGACCACCAGTAATGCTGCCTCAAATCATGATACATCTTGGTATTGCCCGGATGCATAGCAAATACTGACTGATGTGCTTCTTCAAAAATGATCCATTTCAAATTAGCATCATCCGGTACACACAATCTGTTCTTAAACCAGAGACTCCCATCATTTCTCACAATAAAATCTCTACTTTTCCCGTTCTGGCAATCTGAAACAATCTTCTGAATCTTTTCATCAGCCAACTGAGCCTCTTTAATCTGATCCAACAAAACTGGTTTCAAATTCAACTGTGCCAACAATGCACCATCATCACAAGGTACAAAACTGACATGTAACGCTCTCAACTCAACAAGCAACGAGAACAAATAAACAGTTAAACCTGCTAAAGACTTCCGACTTAAGGCATTAGCAACCACATTTGCTTTACCTGGATGATAATCAATCAAACAGTCGTAGTCTTTAATCAATTCTAACCATCTTCTTTGCCGAAGATTGAGCTCTTTCTGGACCCCCAAATATCTCAAACTTTTGTGATCAGTGCAGATGAAACATTTCTCCCCAAACAGATAGTGGCGCCAAATCTTCAATGCAAACACAATGGCTGCTAGCTCCAAATCATGGGTCGGATAATTAAGCTCATGCGGTTTCAACTGTCGAGATGCATAAGCTATAACTTTACCTTCTTGCATCAGCACACAACCCAAACCACTATGTGAAGCATCACTGTAAATCACATATGGTTTGCCTTCCACAGGTAAAGTAAGAACAGGTGCTTGAGTCAACATTTCTCTCAACTGCTCAAAGCTAGTCTGACACTGATCTGTCCACACAAATCTAACTCCCTTACGAAGTAATCTGGTGAGTGGAGTAGCTATCAAAGAAAATCCTTTCACAAACCGTCGGTAATAGCCTGCCAAACCCAGAAAACTTCTAACTTCAGTTACAGACTTGGGTGGACTCCAATTCAGAATAGCTTCAACTTTACTTGGATCAACTCTAATGCCTTCCGCTGAAACTATATGACCGAGAAAAGCTACTTGGTCCAACCAGAACTCACACTTCGACAGTTTAGCAAACAACTGCTTCTCTCTCAAAATCTGCAACACAATCCGCAGATGCTTGTCATGTTCCTCTTTATTCCGCGAATATACCAGAATATCATCAATAAACACTACCACAAACCGATCCAAATAGGGCCTAAATACCCTATTCATCAAATCCATAAAAGCTGCCGGTGCATTCGTCAGGCCAAAAGGCATAACTAGAAACTCATAATGCCCATACCTGGTCCGAAAAGCTGTCTTAGGAACATCTTCAGCTCTGACTCTCAGCTGATGGTACCCAGATCTCAAATCAATTTTAGAAAACACAGCTGCACCCTTCAATTGATCAAAGAGATCATCGATTCTAGGCAAAGGATATTTATTTTTAATGGTCACCTTGTTCAATTGCCTATAATCGATACACAACCTCATAGTACCATCTTTCTTCTTCACAAATAACACAGGAGCTCCCCAAGGAGAAACACTGGGGCGAATAAAACCTTTATCCAACAACTCCTGTAATTGCACTTTCAACTCCCTCAATTCTGCTGGTGCCATTCTATAGGGAGTAATAGAGATAGGAGTGGTACCAGGCAATAATTCAATACCGAACTCCACCTCTCTCTCAGGAGGTAACCCTGGCAACTCCTCTGGAAATACATCTGGGAACTCTGCAACTGTGGCAATACTATCAATGGGAGAACCCTTCACTCTAGTATCTATCACATGAGCAAGATAGGCTTCACACCCCTTTCTAATCAATCTCCGAGCTGCAACAGCTGAAACAAATAAGGAGGCTAGCTGTTCCTGCTCATTAGATACTATTACCTCTCTATCATCACTGGTTCTCAAGGTAACAACTTTCTTTTTACAGTCTACCACAGCTCCATGCCTAGCTAGCCAGTCCATGCCTAGAATCACATCATATTCCTTAAATGGCATCTCAATCAAATCTCCAATAAACTCCTCACCTTGCACCCTCACTGCACTATCTCGGTGCACCTTGCTCACAATCACACTATGCCCTAAAGGATTTGTCACCAACACATCAAATCCTAGGGACTCAGCATGCATATCAGACACAGGCAAAACGGATGCACTAATATAAGAATGGGTGGAACCCGGATCAATCAAAGCAAGTACTGAAATATCAAATAAAGAAAAAGTACCAGCTATGACTGCCGAAGCATCTGGCTGCCTTTGCATAACATATACCCTCTGGGAAGATCTAACCTCCTCTAGTCTACTCTCCCTGGATGTAGAACCTCCTCTGGCACTGAACCCAGATCTGCCTCCCCGGTTAACACCTCTGCCTCCTCGACCTCCCCTCACACTAGGTCGAGAAGCTGCAGTATCAACTGACATCTGCTCTTGCCTCTCAGGACAATCTCTCACAAAGTGATTAGGTGATCCACATCTGAAGCATACCCCTGCTACACCAATCTTCCAACAAGAACCTCCATGTGGCCTACCACAATGAATGCAAATGGGTAGGGTGGATCTCTGAGTCATTGGGGTCGGAGCACTTGCCACTGAAGCTGCAGGTCTAAATCTCTACCTCTGTAACTGCACTGACCTACCAGCTGATCTCTGACTCCTACTACTCCGTGGAACAAAGCTTCCTTTACCTCTCTTAGTTGAAGAAGACCCTGCCTCAAACTGGGGCCTCCTAACCCTAACCTCTTCCTCTGAAGCAGCTGCAATAACTTGAGCTCGCTCTACACTTCGAGCTGCTGCCACTAGCTGAGAAAAATCATGATATCTAGATCCAGCCACCAAACACATGATAGAGGGCCTCAATCCCTCCTCAAATCTCCTGCATCTGTCAATCTCATCAGCTATAATGCCCCCAGCATAATGGCTCAATCTAACAAACTCAACCTCATATTCAGTTACAGTCCTGCTGTCTTGCTTCAAGCTCAAAAACTCTATCTTCTTCATGTCCTTGTACTCCCTAGGAGTATACTTCAATTCAAATTCTCTCAGAAAATCCACATATGACAAGGTTGGTGGATCATCCATAGAATGGGGCACTGTCCTCCACCAGTCGTATGCATCCTTCTGTAGCAAAGATCTTGCATAATCAAACTTTTCCTCCGATGTGGCTTGCAACTGAATAAAAATCCTTTGTACTTTATCAAGCCATTGCTCCGCTACAGCTGGATCAACTATACCAAGGAAATCCTCTGCTCCATACTTTCTTAGTTTATCATAATGCCTCACTGATACCACAGGCTGAGGGGGTGGTGGTGGTGGTTGCACTGGTGCTTGCCTCAAAGCCTCTACCACATGCCTAAGCCAAGCTGGCGGAACCTCCTCACCAACTGGTCTCCCCGACACCGAAGCAGGTGCCTCCTCAGCACTATCAACTCTAGCTCTATTCTCCGGAGCTACACTCTCCTCACTACCCTCAACTGACTGACGTAAGTGAGAGTCCATCACAACCTATGTTTGCAAACACAGCAGATTATACCTTATTAAAGATCAGAGATTGCCAATCCCAAACATGTATTTTATTTCAAAACCAACTTTTTAAAATAAAAAACATTTCTTTTTCTTACATTTTACCTAGGTTGAGAATCTCAAACCTAGGCTCTGATACCAAAACAATTGTAACACCCCCACATTCAATACATGCACACTACAACCACCACAATGTAGTATACATGCACTAAACATAGGGATGCTACGGATATTATTAACATTCAAATGGTTTTAAATAATACTATCTTCTTTCTCACATACATTATAGAAAATAAGTCATTAACTTATTATATAAAAATAATAGATATATATATATATGTATACATTTACTTAATACGCAGCGGAATATAGAAAATATTTACATATATGAAAACATTTAAATTCATATTTACAAATATACATATATTCACACTATAAATAATATTTACAAAATATAAAAGAGTTATACATGATTGGCAAGTCTGCTCTGATCTTTAAGTTCCCAAAATCAACTCTTCAACGTCTACTCTCACTCGGTCTCGAAGAGCTCTCGGGTTCAACTCTATCAACTCTATCACCTGCGCGATTAAATACTATCGCGCTAAGCCATAGGCTTAGTAAGATAATTCATACTAATGTTATACTTTAGTGCAATGCAATGTAAATTGTCAATCCATATTATACATGTAACATCATATATGCAAAGCTAACAACATACCTTACATTTCATAATTCAATATAAGTAGACATATCACATTTCAACATCTTTTCATATACCTCATTAGTTACTCATTAAACCATTCATAAATAACACTAAACAAAGACAAGCATGGGCCCAATACACACTAATATGCCATTCAATTTTCAGAGTTAATGTTTTGGTTTTGTTATCACATTTATCAATATCATATACCCAACTAGGCTTCAAGGATTAGGTTCAACCAAGCTTCAAGGGGAGCAAAGCATGCTAAGTTTCAACCCAACTTGGCTTCAAGAACCAACCCAACCTAGCTTCAAGGGTTGTAACATCTCAATTAGGCTTCAAGGATTCAATCCAACCTAACTTCAAGAGATTGTTACTATCATTAGGCATGCCACCAATAACAAACTCTGAAAATGGAATAACACATTAGCCACACAATTCATTCACATTTCATTCTCAATTCTCATCAATTAGGCAAACATGCCATGTATCTTTCAATTGAATCATCATAGCCAATCACAATGGCCTCAAATCAAACAATATCTCAATTCATATTAATCATATAACATCATTAATACAACATTTCAAAGTACATACCACATTACCATTCACAATGCATATAGTCTAACATTGTTCATATGTATCATCAATATCAACAAAGATGTGCTACAATCTCAACATCAATGAATGTATGTTCCCCATATGTTTGATTAAGTCCTTCTTATCTTTGAAGTATATTTAAAGTGTTTAGGTTTAAGTATCAATAATATCTTTGAAGAAACAAAACCATACAAAAAGAACAAAAATAAAAACAGTAGCCAACACATTTGAGGGACACGGCCAAGCTTGTGGCCGTGTCTCTCAACTGAATTTTGGCAGTGACAGACACTGGCATGGGACACGGCCGTGTCTCTCAAAAACCAATCCAACACGTCCAAAATTTCATGACTTGGCCGTGTCTCTCAATGCCTTTGGCCGTGTCACCCAAGAACAACACCCTAACCAAAACCAATTCTCTTCTAATATCACTCAACACAATATACACCATATAACATGTTTCAAATGAATATAATCAATGTTCTAAACACATATTCATCACAAAAACCACTTCACAATACATTAATATTACATTAAACAAATACCATTTCAAAACCCTAAAATCCAACATTATTCATAATCTTTCAAAATCAACATCTACCACTTTCCACAACAACACCTATGTAACCTTTTAACTTAAAATCACTTTAACACTTGAAAACACATCATAAACACATCTCATCATCAAATCCTACAAACCCTAATTCACTTCAAACACCCCTTCAAAAGAAAAGAAGAAATCAAGGAAAAGATCTTACCTCAAATGAAGAAATTTCACAAATCTTTAACCAAATCCTTTGATTGCTTCTTCAATTTGCTTCAAGCATCAAGAACACCTCTCTTGCTCTTCTTCTTCTTGGATGGCCGGCACACACATGAGAAGAAATGAAATCCAACACAAATCAAATAGCTTTTCTTCTTTAAATCTCCACCAAGAGATTTTATCCAATCAATTACCAAAATACCCTCAACCATATAACTAACCTTTTATCTCTTATATGCCCATATATGTAATTACACACTCAACACAAATAAATATCTCTTCCATTGACTCTCCCTTTGACATATTTATATGTTAGTTATATCATCATATAAACAACATATACATTTCTCTCTAAACCCTATTTTCTTTCCCAAAACACATATACACAAGCATTCTCTTCTCAATTTCTTATCACATAACATATACATTTAATCCCATTTACAACAACAACAACAACAACAACATAAACAAATCTTCTAGGGCATACATGAGGATATTACATATATACTAATATATATACTAATATATACTTGTATATACTAATATATATACTTGTATATATACTTGTATATACTAATATATACTTGTATATATACTAATATATATTGTAACACCCCTACATCATGTACACGCACACTACAAAACACCACAATGTAATATTCGTACACTGAATATAGGGAGGCTACGGTTTTCATTAACATTTACTTCATTTTAAATGATAAGATATTCTTTTTCAATATACATTATAGATCATAAGTAATTAACTTGTAATACAAAACAAAATAGATATATATATATATACATTTACTTAATACACAGCGGAATTTATAAAATATTTACATATATGAATACTTTCAAAACTATATTTACAATTATACATATATTTACATTAAAACCAATACTTTACAAAATATAAAGAAGTTATACATGATTGACAGCTCTTCTCTGATCTTTAAGTCCCAAAATAAACTCTTCAATGCCTAGACTCACTTGGTCTCGAGGAACTCTCGGGTTCAACTCTGTCACCTGCGCGATCAACCACTATCGCGCTAAGCCAACGGCTTAGTAATACAAAGTATGCTAGCATTATGCTTTAATGCAATACAATGTCACACATTCTATATTTCATAAACCATACACATATATACATATCACATTTCAAAGTCCTTCCATAGATCTCATTATTCAATCATTTTACCATTAAGGAATCACATTTAAACAAAGACAAACATTGGCCCAAAATACACTAATATGCCATTCAATTTTCAGAGTTAATGTTTTGGTTCAATTATCACATTCATCAATATCATAATCCCAACTAGGCTTCAAGGATTAGGTTCAACCAAGCTTCAAGGGGAACAAAGCATGCTAAGTATCAACCCAACATGGCTTTAAGAACCAAACCCAACCTAGCTTCAAGGGTTGTAACATCTCAATTAGGCTTCAAGGATCAAAATCAACCTAACTTCAAGAGATTGTTACTAATAGGCATGCCACCAACAACAAAGCTCTGAAAATGGAATACACATTAGACACACAATTCATTCATTATCTCATTATCAATTCCATTCTCCATTTTCATTATCAATTAGGCAAACATGCCTCATTAGAGTCATTATAGCCAATCACAATGGCTTTATATTCCATCACATCTCAATCCATATTATAGCAATTCATCTTTCAAATACACAATCATTTACACCATATCCTTCACATTATACAAATGTCATCATTGATATAAACATAACAAAGTACATTATTCATATGCATCATCAATATCATCAATACAATAAGATTCCTTAGTACATTCATACTCAAATGTATAAGTTCCAAAATCACATGAATGTATGCAATAATGCAAGATTTGTACTTACCTCAATAACAATTCACACAACTCTAAACACTTTCCTTTTCCAAAATTCTTGACTTCCCAAATTAGGGCAAATCACCTTCTTTCAAAACCTAATCCAAAAATGATACAATACATGAATTCCAATACAATTTATCACTTAATAACCTCTTACTAAACCCTTAAATCATAAATTACACTTCAACATCACTCACTAAGGCCCACGGCCGTGGCCACCTCAACCCCCACGGGCGTGGGTTAAAGAATGGTTCTGCCACCCTTGCTCCAATCCTCCACGGCCATGGCTACAAATGACCAAGGCCACGGGCGTGGCATCCACAATGCTACTGTCTTCGGCCAAATTCTCATTTCCTAAGCTTACAACTCCAACAAACATCAACCACATGCAAATCTATGAAAATAATTAAGCAAACTCAAGTTAAACATCATTTATCACTTCAAAACCCTAAAACAACCTCAACTCCAACACTTCCAACATCAACACCAATTTAACTTCTTAACTTACAATCAATTTCAACAATTAAAAAAACACCACAAACAAATATAATCATACCATACATAATAATTCATCAACCTCAAACACAACTTCAAAAGAACAAAGGAAATCAAGAGAAAGAACTTACCAAAGTTGATGAATTTCACAACTTTCCAACTTAATCACTTGAATCTTCCTTCAATTTGAGCTTAGAACTTCAAGATCCTCTCTTGCTCTCTTACTTTATTTTGTCTTTGGATGAGCTGGCCACACACATGGAAAAGAAGAAAAGATGATGAAGAAACAAAGTCAACTTCTCTTTAAATCTCCACCAAGTGTTCCAAAAAGATAATTACCAATATACCCTCTTCTCACTTGTTCTAGCTTCCTTCTTAATCAAGTGCCCTTTATAGTAATTTCACATACAACAATTAAAATATCTTCTTCCCTTGACCACTCATTTTGACCAACATATATGTTATATATATTACCATATACCCAACATATACACTTACTCTCTACACATTACTTTCCTTTTTAAACAATACATAAACATTCTCTTTTCAATTTCTTTTCTCTTGCAAATTAACATATACATTCAATCCAATTTAAAACAACAACAATGTTCAAAACTTCTAAGGCATACATTGGGATATTACAATTCTCCCCCTCTAAAAAGAAATTTCGTCCTCGAAATTACCTGTCATCAAGTCCGAAACAACTGAGGATATTGATCTCGCATTTCTTGCTCACTCTCCCAAGTTGCCTCTTCTCTCCCATGATTCTTCCATAGAACCTTCACCAAAGGCACTTTCTTATTCCTCAACTCTTTCACTTCATATGCCAAAATAGCAACCGGTTCTTCTTCAAATGTCAGATCTGGACTCACTTCAATAGATTCAATTGGCAAAACATGAGATGGATCTGACCTGTATCTCCTCAACATAGAAACATGGAATACATTATGGATCTTATCCAACTCAGGTGGCAAAGCAAGCCAATAAGCAACTGGCCCAACTCTTTCCAAAACTTCATACGGTCCAACGAAACGAGGACTCAATTTCCCTTTCCGACCAAACCTCAAGATCTTCTTCCAAGGAGACACTTTCAAAAATACCTTATCTCCAACATCAAACTCTATGTCTCTCCTTTTCAAGTCTGAATAAGATTTCTGTCGGTCTGAAGCTGTTTTCAATCTATCTTGAATCATTTTCACTTTCTCTTCAGTTTCTTTAACCAAATCAGGACCAATTAACTTATCTTTTCCAAGTTTATTCCAACATAGAGGTGTCCTACACCACCTACCATACAATGCTTCGAATGGTGCCATACTGGATTGATGACTATTATTGTAAACAAATTCCACAAGTGGCAAAAATCTATCCCAACTTCCAGAGAAATCAATGACACAGCTTCTCAACATGTCCTCGATAATCTGTATCACTCTCTCTAATTGCCATCTGTCTGCGGATGAAAAGCAGTGCTGAAATGTAATCGAGAACCCAAAGCACCATGTAAACTCTTTCAAAACCTTGAAGTAAATCGGGGATCTCGATCAGACACTACAGAAATTGGGATACCATGCAACATTACAATCTCATGGATATACAGCTCAGCTAACCTTTCCAGAGAATAATCCATCCGAACCAGAAGAAAATGAGCTGTCTTAGTCAACCTGTCAACAATCACCCAAATAGCGTCATGCTTCTTTTGTGTCAAGGGTAAACCAGATACAAAATCCATGGTTACCCTATCCCATTTCCATTCAGGCACTGACAAAGGTTGAAGTAACCCTGTTGGAACTTGATGCTCAACTTTTATCCTCTGACATGTGAGACATTTGGACACAAAATCTGCAATGTCTCTCTTCAAACCAGACCACCAGTAATTCTTCTTCAAATCATGATACATCTTTGTATTGCCCGGATGCATAGCAAATACTGATTGATGTGCTTCTTCTAAAATGATCCTTCTCAAATTAGCATCATCAGGTACACACAATCGGTTCTTAAACCAAAGACTCCCATCACTTCTCACAATAAAATCTCTACTCCTTCCATTCTGGCAATCTGAAACAATCTTTTGAATCTTCTCATAAGCCAATTGAGCCTCTTTAATCTGATCCAACAATACTGGTTTCAATTGCAACTGTGCCAACAATGCACCATCATCACAAAATATAAAACTAGCATGCAATGCTCTCAATTCAACAAGCAACGAGAATGAATAAACAGTCAAACTTGCTAAAGAGTTCCGACTCAAGGCATCAGCAACAACATTTGCTTTACCAGGATGATAATCAATCAAACAGTCGTAGTCTTTAATCAACTCCAACCATCTCCTCTGTCGAAGATTGAGCTCTCTTTGGACACCCAAATATTTTAAACTTTTATGGTCCGTATAGATAAAACACTTCTCCTCATACAAATAGTGTCGCCAAATCTTCAATGCAAACACAATGGCTGCTAACTCTAAATCATGGGTCGGATAATTGAGCTCATGCGATTTCAACTGTCGAGAAGCATAAGCTATAACTTTACCTTCTTGCATCAGCACACAACCCAAACCACTATGTGAAGCATCACTGTAAATCACATATGGTTTATCTTCCACAGGTAAGGTAAGAACAAGCGCTTGAGTCAACATTGCTCTCAACTGTTCAAAGCTAGCCTGACACTGATCTGTCCATACAAATCTAACTCCCTTTCGAAGTAATCTGGTAAGTGGAGTAGCTATCAAAGAAAATCCTTTCACAAACCGTCGATAATAGCCTGCCAAACCCAGAAAACTTCTAACTTCAGTCACAGACTTTGGTGGACTCCAATTCAAAATAGCTTCAACTTTACTCGGATCAACTCTAATACCCTCTGCTGAAACTATATGACCGAGAAAAGTTACTTGGTCAAGCCAAAATTCACACTTCGACAGTTTAGAAAACAATTGCTTCTCTCTCAAAATTTGCAACACAATCCGCAGATGCTTGTCATACTCCTCCTCATTACGCGAATATACCAAAATATCATCGATAAAAACTACCACAAACTGATCCAAATAGGGCCTAAACACCCTATTCATCAAGTCCATAGAAGCTGTAGGTGCATTCGTCAAACCAAAAGGCATAACTAGAAACTCATAATGCCCATACCTTGTACGAAAGGCTGTCTTAGGAACATCTTCAGCTCTAACTCTTAACTGATGGTACTCTAATCTCAAATCAATCTTGGAAAACACCGCTGCACCCTTCAATTGATCAAAGAGATCATCAATTCTAGGCAAAGGATATTTATTTTTGTTAGACAAATGATCTTAATTTTGATCCTTGACAACTCAAATGGATGATCTATTTCACTTGTGTTTGAAGAATCTTGTTGTAGGATTAGGTTGCTTCAAATAAGGTGAACAGAACCTTTCTAGCGGTCGCACCTCAGCTGAATACGACCGCTCCATGCAATTACAGAATAAAACCTTGTCACAGTAGGTTTCGTGGTCAGAAGTTTGACCTCAGTCGCGACCGCTCCTACATAATAGCGACCGTCCAAATACTTGCACGATCGCTACTCAAGGAACTTAAATCATTACAATCACAGTAAGGTTCACGGTGACAAGAATGGTGAATGACTCGACCTCGCTTACCACTTTAGTGACCGCCCATTTAGAGTCGCGACCGCCCAACAATTCAAGAAGAAATTGCTCAAAGAGACAGTAGTGTTCGCGTCCTCAGGCGCGTCCAGAAGTTTGACGCGAGAATATGAGTTCGACCGTGAAATGCTATCAAGGGCGACTGCGAGATTCAAATTATGGCGGACATCTCTTTTGCCCTGTCAGAGAATGACACGTGACATGATCGTTGTAAACCCACTTCAATATTCAAAAAGGGCGACCGCACCTTTGCTTGGCGCGACCGTCCCGACAAACACAGCATGGGCAAGAACTGGTCCGACAAACACATCATGGGCAAGATTCCAGCTGCAGAGCACTAAAATTCGACCGTTGAAGCTTTTTCAAAAGTAGCGACCGCCTCTTTTAAAAGGATGACCGCATGAAGCATGAGCGCGACCATCCTGGTATGAAGGGCGACCGCGAAGAGCTTCGGACAGTTTAAGTAAAAAAGGTCTAAGCTGCCAAGACTTTATTCTCAACATCAATAACGGCTAGTAAGACCACATTGGCTATAAATACAATGTTTTTATGAAAAAACAAAAAAGAGACAATATTGAGAAAAGATTTTCATAGCCAAGCAACAAATTTTCTTTTACTTAAACTTGTATTTGAATTGTTATGAATGTTAGGTGTTAGCATTGAAAACACCATTGTATAAGTTTGAGTGTAAGCTTGGGAAACACTTGGGTTGTGAGAGTAAGCCTTGTAAAACTCTTGTTAGGTTGAGAGAGTAAGCCTTGTAAAACTCTTGTTTGGGTTGTAAGTGTGAGCCTAAGAAAAACACTTGTAAAGTTGGAAGTGAGCTTGTAAAAACTTCAAAGACTAGTGGAACCTTAACAAGTTGTTAAGGAAGTGGATGTAGGATTGAAGTAAATCCGAACCATTATAAATCTTGTGTGTTCTTTCTTTCCTCCATTACTCAACCAACTCTCTATTCCGCATTTCTTGTTTATTGAGTTTTTTTAAATTGTCATTACTTCTTGAGGAAACCAATTCACCCCCCCTCTTAGTTGCCATCTTGGGACAACAATTGGTATCAGAGCCCTGAGATTTCTTAAACTTAATTGTGAAATCTGATCCACTATGGCAACTTCTTCTTCATCAAGCTCTCATGGAAATCTTAACTCTATTCTTAGACCCTACTTTGATGGAACGGATTACTCATACTGGAAACACAAAATGTATTTATTTCTAGACAGTGAAGGGATTGAATTATGGGATTTCGTGGAAAATGAGTGGAAATCTCCCACTCATGAAGTTGACGGTATTCAAGTTCCACTTCCCAAAGCTCAATGGTCAACTAGCAATATCAGAGATCGATTCAAGAACAATAGAGCTGCTTCCATCTTGATGAACTCCATTTTAAGAGAAGAAGGTGGAAGAGTTCAACATTTAACTTGTGCACATTGCATTTGGAAAAAACTTGAAAACTACCATGAAGGTACAACTCAAGTAAGATTTACCAAGAAACAAATGCATGTTCATGAGTATGAGCTATTCAAGATGAAACCAAATGAAAATGTCACCGACATGACAAATCGCTTGCTTGCTATTGTCAATGAACTAAAGAAGTATGGCAAGGTATATGATCAAGGTGATGTAAACAGTAAAATCTTGAGAGCCCTAAGAGCTAGAAAGAACTTTGAATCCAAAGTATCATCCATAGAAGAAGCTCATGATCTCAGCACATTAAGAACCGACGAGCTAGTTGGAAAGTTACTCACATTTGAGCTACATAGTGAGAAAGAAGAAGATCAAGGTGAGAAAGAAAAGAGAAAACCAATTGCACTCAAAGCAATCAAAGAAGCTGAGAGTTCAAGCAATGAAGGTACTGATGATGAAGATGAAATGGTAATGTTCTCAAAAAGAATCAATGAATGGAAAAGGAAGAAAAGATTACAAGCAAACAAAGGTACACCTCCAAAATTCTCCTTCAAAGATAAAGAAAAGAAAAATGAGGTAAAATGCTATGAATGTGGAAAAACTGGTCACATCAAATCGGATTGCTACAAATTAAAGAACAAAAGGAAATGGGATAAAGAAAAGAAAAAGTCTCTCAAAGCCACATGGGATGACTCTTCCTCAAGTGAAGAAGAAGAAGAAGAAGGAATTGCAAATCTTTGTCTCATGGCTATTGAAGATGACTCCAATGAGGTAAGTACTCAATCCTTTGATCTAGTAGCACATGATGATATAAATGATATAGATGATAGTGATTTGATTGAGCACATGAATTTTAAAATAGAAAAATATTTCTCTAAAATGATGCTTTATAAAGAGAAAAACTCTAAGTTAGAAAAGGATTTTATATGCTTAAAGAATTCTACCTTAGAATTGAAAACCTCAAATGAACACTTAATGAATACAATAGGAGAGTTAAATAAAAGCTCACATGACTTAGAAAAGGTGATTAAAGAGAATGAGACATTGAAGCATGAACTAAAAGAACTAAAAGAATCAATTTCCAGATTTCATAAAGGAAAGGAAGCATTGAACATATTAATTAATAATCAAAGATCACCTTCCTTGAAATATGGATTAGGATTCAATGGCTCAACCAACATTGCACCTAGCAAACCAACATTTGTGAAAGCATCTACAACTGAAATTTCTGATGTTCATATCAAAGATGCTTGCACCAAATCTAAAAGAACTTCTTATGGTTCACTAGGAGATAAAGCCAAAAATAACTATGCATTGTTGTTCACTAAACTTGCACAAAAGAAATCACATACTTGTAGTTGTATGTATAATGCAAAAAGAAAAATACAGAAGCGTAAAATGCCATGGCAATGCACATATTGCATGAAATTTGGACACAAAAACTTCTATTGTTATATAAGAAAGGCTCATCTCAAGTTAGAAGACTCTTTTTCTACTAACCATCAAGGACCCAACTTCATGTGGGTACCTAAAAGAAGATGATCACAATTATCTTGCAGGTCTGCCTAAAATCTACTATCAATGAAAGCACATGGCTTGTGGATAGTGGATGCTCAAGGCATATGACTAGAAATGCAAAGCTCTTTACTAGTATTACCTACAAACATGGAGGTAATGTAACTTTTGGAAACAATGCTAAAGGTAAAATTCTTGGTGTTGGCTCCATTGGTTCTATTGGTAAGGATTTAATTGAAGATGTATGGCTTGTTGATGGTTTGAAACATAACTTGCTAAGTGTTAGTCAACTTTGTGATAAAGCATACTTTGTCAAGTTTGATTCCAAGGAATGCAAAATCACAAATTCAAATGATGTTATCATATTTAAGGGCACTAGAACAAACAACACTTACAATGTCAGCATACATTCAAATCATACATGTTTAATGTCCACTAATAATGATGCATGGTTATGGCATAGAAGACTAAGACATGCTGGTATGGATCAATTGAAATATATTTGTAATGAGAACTTAGTTGATGGCTTACCTAAGATAAAATATGATAAAGATAGGATTTGTGAACCTTGTCAACATGGTAAGCAACATAAAAGCTCATTTAAATCAAAGAGTGTTATAAGCACCTCTAGACCTTTAGAGCTCATTCATTTAGATTTGTTTGGACCAAATAGAGTTACAAGCTTAGGAGGCAAATCATATGCATTTGTTCTTGTTGATGACTACTCTAGATTCACATGGGTTAATTTCTTAGCTCAAAAGAATGAAGCCTTTAATTACTTCAAAACTTTTGCAAAAAGAGTTCAAAATGAAAAAGGATATGTGATCACATCTATTAGAAGTGATCATGGCAAAGAATTTGAAAATGAGAACTTTGAAGACTTTTGCAATGAACTTGGCATTTCACACAATTTTTCTGCTCCTAGAACTCCATAGCAAAATGGTGTAGTTGAAAGGAAAAATAGAACTTTAATCGAAATGGCTAGGACAATGCTCAATGAATATGATTTACCATCTTATTTTTGGGCGGAAGCCGTTAATACAGCTTGTTACATTGCAAATCATGTTTATAAAAGGTATTTAACTAATAAAACTTCTTATGAGCTATGGAATGGAAGAATACCCAGAATTGGATATTTTAGAGTATTTGGATGCAAATGCTTCATATTGAATACCAAGGATAATCTTGGAAAATTCTCATCCAAATCAGATGAAGGCATATTCTTAGGATATTCATCATATAGCAAAGCATATAGAGTATTTAACATGAAAACTCTAGTTATAGAAGAATCAATGCATGTTGTATTTGATGAATCATCTAAACTTGATCAAAAGAAAGGTATTACTTTCAATGACCCTGCAGGTACTCTTGAACCTCTTGAATCTATTGATGCTCCAAAGATCAATCAACTTGAAGAAAAGACTCAAGATCTACCTAAGGATTGGCAATACAAGAAAGATCATCCAAAGGAACTCATCATTGGAGAAACATCAAAGGGAGTAACAACTAGATCTAAAATTAATCACGTTGATGTTAATTTTGCTTTTGTTTCTCAAATTGAACCAAAAACTGTTGAGGAAGCTTTAAATGATGAAAATTGGATAACTGCAATGCAAGATGAACTTAATCAATTTGAAAGAAATAATGTTTGGCAACTTACTCCTAGACCTATAGATCATTCTATAATAGGATGCAAATGGGTTTATAGGAATAAGCTTGATGAAAATGGTCACATCATTAGAAATAAAGCAAGATTGGTAGCCAAAGGTTATAATCAAGAAGAAGGTATTGACTATGATGAAACCTTTGCCCCAGTAGCCAGATTAGAAGCTATTAGAATATTACTTGCTTTTGCATGTCATATGAATTTTAAGCTTTATCAAATGGATGTCAAAAGTGCATTTCTAAACGGACTCATAAATGAAGAAGTTTATGTTGAACAACCTCCTGGTTTTGAAAACTACAAACTTCATGATCATGTTTTCAAACTTATTAAAGCTTTATATGGATTAAAGCAAGCACCTAGAGCTTGGTATGATAAACTTAGTGCATATTTGCTTGAAAATGGTTTTTCAAAAGGAAAAGTAAACACAACTCTTTTTGTTAAAAAGGATAAGCACAACATTTTGATTGTACAAATTTATGTGGATGACATAATATTTGGAGCTACTAATGAAGCCTTGTGCAAAGAATTTGCTTCTTGTATGACTAGGGAATTTGAAATGAGCATGATGGGTGAACTCAAGTTTTTCCTTGGACTGCAAGTCAAGCAATGTAAAGATGGGATCTTCATCAACCAATCCAAATATACAAAAGAACTCATCAAGAAATTTGGAATGGATGGCTGCAAAACTAGCAAAACTCCTATGAGCACATCATTGAAATTAGGTAAAGATGATAATGGTAAAGCAGTAGATGAGAAGAAATATCGAGGTATCATCGGATCACTACTTTACTTAACTGCTTCTAGGCCTGATATAATGTATAGTGTATGTCTTTGTGCTAGATTTCAAACTAGTCCTAAAGAATCACACTTGAATGCCACTAAGAGAATCTTGAAATATTTGAGTGGTACAATACATTTAGGACTTTGGTATCCTAAGAATACATCATTTCATATTATAGGATTTTCAGATGCAGATTATGCTGGTAGCATCTTAGATAGGAAAAGCACAACAGGAGCATGTCACTTTCTTGGTAATTGTCTAGTTTCTTGGCATAGTAAGAAACAAGCATCGGTTGCTTTATCCACAACGGAAGATGAATATGTTGCAGCATGTTTTTGTTGCACACAAGTATTATGGATGAAACAACAATTGCTTGACTATGGTAAAGTATTTAACAATATCTCCATTAAATGTGACAACACTAGTGCTATCAATTTGTCTAAAAATCCTAACCAACATTCTAGATCCAAGCATATAGATATTAGACATCATTTCTTGAGGGAAAATGTACAAAATCAGAATATAATCCTAGAATTCATAGATACAAAAAATCAACTTGCTGATGTCTTTACAAAACCCTTGAATGAAGATAGACTTAACTTCATTAAACTCAATTTAGGAATGATTGATGGAATCACTTTGAGTTAATTAAAACTTTTGCCTTACAATAAAGTTTCTATGTGCATAAATTTAATTTTTCTTAACACACTTGGAATATCTTCCATCTTTCCTTGAATTTTTCATTTTTAAGTTTGTCGCGGTCGCTCCAGTGTCCTTTAGCGATCGTTATCTCGTCTGCCAGTTCCATTCAATAAAAATCTCTGTGCGCGGTCGAGAAAATATGTGCGCGGCCGCACCAATTTGAATAGTTTCGACCGTTACAGTTGCTTTCTTCACTCGCGAGCGTACTGATCATAATAATGGTCGCTGGACCTCATGTCGCGATCGCACCTTGTTAAATCTGCGCCCGCACCCTGTACACTCTGCTCGAAAATTTATAACCGTTGGCTGTGTGACAGGTCGCAACTCTTAACTTCCAATAGTCATAAACGGCTATTTTTTTACTACATCTATTTAAGAGTGTTTTGCATCAGTTTATCTGATATTTTGCCTATTAAAGCACACAAACCTCCCTCTGAAACCCTAAAAACCTCTCAATATCATCTGTTTCTCAATCACTCTCTGTTTTCCTACTCTCTTCTGTTCTTTCTATTCTGATGGCCCCCAAAAGAAAAACCACTTCCAAAATAAAAGGTCAAGCCAAGAGAGTTCCAGGAATCACCATTAGAGAACCTATTGTTGATCCTCCATCTCCTCCACAGTCTAGAAGAGGTGAGAAAATTCACAAACCTCATCACCAAACTTCTGAGGAAGATATTAGGTATGCTATGTTGAAGAAAAAGAAGGTTGAAGGCACCAAATCACCTTTTGGTGGGATGCTGTCTGCCTTGAACATCAAGGACGGAATTGAAGGATTGTTGGATGTCCTTGGATGGAGAAATTTTGTCTTTCCAGAAGAGGTAGGCTACTCTAGTCTAAGTAAAGAGTTTCTGATGTCCCTCCAAATAGAGAAGAGTGCAAACTCTGCATTAGGATGGTATGGGGTTAGGTTTAAACTCTTTGATAACTATCACTCCTTAACCCTAGAAGGATTTGGCAACATTTGGAACTTCCCTTCTGAAGGTATAACCTCTTACAATGACCAAATCTTCTCAAACCAAACCCTTTCTGATTTCTGGCGAGAAATTTCCATTGAAACTTCTTTTGAAAAGGAATCTAAAGCCAGGCACATCAAATCTCTCACCCACTGGATGCTCCATAGGATTATCACCTATACCATTCATCAAAGAGCAGATGGAAATGAGAAAGTAACCAAAAGAGACCTTATCTTTCTCTATGCTTTCACCCACAACATCAAAATAAACACCACCAAGTTCTTGATTGATACCCTTTATCATCATGCTGTTATAAGAACTGGTACTTTCTTCCTATCCTCTCAAGTTACTCAAATAGCTAGGCTCCTAAACCTTTTGAATGATTTGAACTTAGCTACTTTGAGAAACCCTTTCACTCTAGCCTCCAATGCTATCACAATCGATTACTTATAGCATGCTGGATGTGTAAGGAAGATTGAAGGATCATATGTATACTGCTTTGGCAAGAAAGGAGTTATGGATAAACAAAAGAAAAGGCCAAGGTATACAATTGAGGAAGAGGGAGATTCTGTAGAAGTTGCAGTAGAATTACCTTCAAAAGCTGCTCCATCAAAAGCTGCTCCAGAAACTGCTTCATCCTCCACACAACTCATCCTCCAAGCTATCAAAACTCTCTCCAGGAAACTCTCTAAGTTCAAGAAAAGTGTCTCCAAGAGATTCCAGCACTTGAACAAGAGAATAGACCTTATATCCCATATGCACCATGATCTTTATGACATGCAAGGCAAATTGGACTTGCCTCAATGCAACCTTGAAGATTGGGATATAAGTGATCACACCCAAAGCATTGCTGAAGAAGAAGAGTCCATTAGCACTAGCTCTGCCTCTGTTGCACCTCAAGATAAAGGGAAAGCTCCTTTAGTTGAAGAAGAGTTAGATGTAGATGATGACTCAGAATAGCTTAGATTTTTCTTATTGTTTACATTTTCATATGCTTGTTTTAATCTCTCTTTGTACTTTCCTCCACTTTAATATATATAATGTTTAAATACCCTTTCATTGTTTTGTTAATGGTTTTGCTTAACATTTGGTTCATTTTGCCTATGACAATGGGGGAGAAAAATACCAAAATGGAATGAAACACACAGTGTAACACCCCTTCCCGACCTACATGTGTAAGCTGAGTAGAGGCGCCACACTAACCTAATGTTGCTACCAATTTTACTTAGTCAAATTTTAGTTCCGATTTTTACAAAAATTTTGCCATAGTTTCGCCTAAAAATTGAGTCCCAAGTGTCGACAAAACCGGTTTTTTTCTTATTTTTAAAAACATTTTACACAAACCAATGCAAACAAAACCATTCTCAGTACACTCCCAATAAATCCCCCTTGTAACCTCAACTACAACCTGCAAAAAGGATTTACACTTCTAGTACAACATAAAATAAAGGTTTTGTGACAACCCCCATATTTAAATATTACACAGCGGAAGTTATAAAATATTTACATATTTACATATTAAACATTTCTTTACAAAATATAAAGAAATATACATGATTGGCAAGTCTGCTCTGATCTTTAAGCTCCCAAAATGGATTCAACAAGGTCTACTCTCACTTGGTCTTGATGAACTCTCGGGTTCAACTCTATCCACTCTATTACCTGCGCGATTAAACACTATCGCGCTAAGCCAACGGCTTAGTAAGATAAAACATGCTAATGGTATGCTTTAATGTAATGCAATGCCACATATGTTATTGATAAGATCAACATCATAAATATAAAGTTAACACATAATTATGCATTTCACAAATCATAGTCATATGAGCATACCCCATTTCAACATCTTTCCACATTCAACATTACTCGATCATACTCAATAACCAACATCTCATTTCATTAACTCATAACATTATTTAGGACATTCATATAACCTTGACACCTATGGGCCCAACAAGTATTTAATACGATATTCAGAGTTCAGAGTTACTGCTTTGGTTCATAGTCACAATAATCACGCCCGTAAGCAATGTATATACATGTATCTCTATCCATGGATAGTGTAACAGACCCAGTCTCTTGGATCATCAACTCAACACATATGAGGAGATCCTCAACCCGGCAAGACTGTTACAAATCATATATCTCATATTCACAATTCTCATAGTGTAACAGACCCAGTCTCTTGGACCATCAACTCAACACATATGAGGAGATCCTCAACCCGGCAAGACTGTTACCTTTTATCATTTCTTAGGCATGCCACCCAAATCCAGAACTCTGAAATTGAATAACATATTAAACAAACAATTCATTTATTATATAGTTACCATTTCCATTTTTCAAATTCTCATCACATTTAGGCAAACATGCCTTCTTTCTTTCAATATCATCATCATAGCCAATCACAATGGCATTGTCTCATATCATGTCTTATTTGAATTATCATTTCAATTTCAATGTATATTATTCATGAAACACATAACCATTCACAATGCATAACATAACATTGTTCAATCTCAACAATGCAATTAGGGCAAAGAACAATTGATATGATTCATATAAATAATACATTTTGGTTTTAGACTCCATTTTATCCTTATTTTGAAAAATTGTATAAAATAATCTACTTGACTAAAAATTCTAAAATTTTTACAGAATTTAGCTTTGTATCTTAAAATCATTCCTTTAAAATTTCAGATCAAACTGAACACAAAATCTTGGTCAAATAGTTCACCTAACCAGACTGCCCCAATTGCCCTGCATCCTGGCAGCAGTTCTGAACTTTGTGAATTCCATAAATCAAATTCAATCAACGTGGTTCCAAATTATTTTTCTCAAATACTAGACTCACTAAGCAACAACATATCCAAAATTCAATTGGATATGATTTTTCTACATTTTATTAAAAATCCCGAAATATAGCTATCTCAGTTAAGGTACCTGCTGGAACAGTTCTACTAAAAATAATCTTTCTAAACTCATAACCATTCCAAAATCGAATCAACATATTTTTCAGTCATTCTGGACTCATAGAGGCACAACATATCAAAAATTCACTTCAAGAACATTTTTCTATAATTAATTAAAAATCATACAAGTCACAGCCTTTACTAATTGTAAAACAGAAAAAGAATTTCACTAAACACAACTCATCTCATCATCAAACCAACAAACCCTAATTCCTTTCTCACACCACTTCCAAAGAATTGAAGAAATTAAAGAAAAGATCTTACCTTAAATGAAGAAATCCACAAATCTTTAACCAAAACCCTTGCTTCCTTCTTCAAATTGCTTCAAACCTCAAGATCACCTCTCTTTCTCTCTTGGTTTTTGGAGAGCCGGCACCTCTTGAAAGAAAGAAGGAAATGATGAAGACACAAAGTCAATTTTTGCTTTTAATCTCCACCAAGTGATCTTATCCAAGCAATTACCAAAATGCCCTCAATCATATAACTAACTTTTTGTCTCATATAAGCCCTTATATGTAATTGCACACTCAACACAAAAATATCTCTCTTCCATTGACTCTATATTTGACCAATTTATATGTTATATATATCATCATATACACAACATATACATTTGTCTCTACACCCTAAATTTCTTCTCCAAAACACATATACATATATTTTTCTTTTCTCAATTTAAACCAACAACAACAACAACAACAACAACAACAACAAAACTTCTAGGGCATGCATAGGGATATTACAATTCTCCCCCTCTAAAAAGAAAATTTCGTCCTCGAAATTACCTGAAATTAACTCTGAAACAACTGAGGATAGTGCTCTCGCATCGTTTGCTCATTTTCCCAAGTTGCTTCTTCTTTTGCATGATTCTTCCAGAGAATCTTCACCAATGGCACTCTCTTGTTTCTCAACACTTTCACATCACGTGCCAAGATAGCAACTGGTTCCTCTTCAAAAGTCAAGTCTGGGCTCACTTCAACAGATTCAAAAGGCAACACATGAGATGGATCCGACCTGTATCTCCTCAACATAGAAACATGGAATACATTATGAATGCGATCCAACTCAGGTGGCAAAGCAAGTCGATACGCCACTGGCCCAACTCTTTCTAACACTTCATACGGCCCAATGAAACGAGAACTCAATTTTCCTTTCCGACCGAACCTCAAAATCTTCTTCCAAGGAGACACTTTCAGAAATACCTTATCTCTAACATCAAACTCTATATCTCTCCTTTTTAGATCTGCATAAGACTTTTGTCGGTCTGAAGCTGCTTTTAACCTGCCTCGAATCAACTTTACTTTTTCTTCAGTTTCTTGAATCAAATCAGGACCAACCAACTTATTATCTCCAAGCTCATTCCAACAAAGAGGTGTCCTACACCGTCTGCCATACAATGCTTCAAACGGTGCCATACCAATGCTGGATTGGTGACTGTTGTTGTAAGCAAACTCCACAAGAGGTAAAAACCTATCCCAACTTCCAGAGAAATCGATGACACAGCTTCTCAACATGTCCTCAATAATCTGTATCACCCTCTCTGACTGTCCATCCGTCTGTGGATGAAAAGCAGTGCTGAAGTGCAGTCGAGAACCCAAAGCACTATGCAAACTCTTCCAAAATCTGGAAGTAAACCTGGGATCTCGATCAGACACTAAAGAAGTTGGAACACCATGCAGTTTCACAATCTCATGGATATACAGCTCAGCCAATCTCTCCAAAGAGTAATCCATTCGAACCGGAAGGAAATGAGCTGTCTTAGTCAATCTATCCACAATCACCCATATAGCATCATGCTTCTTTTGTGTCAATGGCAAACCAGACACAAAATCCATTGTCACTCTTTCCCACTTCCATTCTGGCACTGACAATGGTTGAAGCAACCCGGTTGGAACTTGATGCTCTGCTTTAACCTTCTGACAAGTGAGACATTTCGATACAAACTCAGCAATGTCTCTCTTCAAACCAATCCACCAATAATGCTGTCTCAAATCATGATACATCTTCGTATTACCCGGATGCATAGCAAACATTGACTGATGAGATTCTTCTAAAATGACTCTTTTCAAATCAGCATCATTGGGTACACACAATCGGTTCTTAAACCAGAGACTCCCATCATCTTTCACAACAAAATCTCTAGTCTTCCCATTCTGACAATCTGAAATAATCTTCTGAATCTTCTTATCAGCCAACTGAGCCTCTTTGATCTGATCCAATAAAATTGGTTTCAAAAGCAACTGTGCCAACAATGCACCATCGTCACAAGGTACAAAACTGGCATGCAAAGCTCTCAACTCAACAAGCAACGAGAGTGAGAAAACAGTTAAACCAGCTAAAGACTTCCGACTCAAGGCATCAGCAACAACATTTGCTTTACCTGGATGATAGTCAATCAAGCAGTCGTAGTCTTTAATCAATTCTAACCATCTCCTCTGACGAAGATTGAGTTCTTTCTGGACACCCAAATACTTCAAACTCTTGTGATCAGTGTAGATGAAACATTTCTCCCCAAACAGATAGTGGCGCCAAATCTTCAATGCAAACACAATGGCAGCCAATTCCAAATCATGGGTCGGATAGTTAAGCTCATGCGGTTTCAACTGTCGAGATGCATAAGCTATAACTTTCCCTTCCTGCATCAATACACACCCCAAACCTCTATGTGAAGCATCACTGTAGATCACATATGGTTTGCCTTCAATAGGTAAAGTTAGAACAGGCGCTTGAGTCAACATTTCTCTCAACTGCTCAAAGCTAGCCTGACACTGATCCGTCCACACAAATCTCACTCCCTTACGAAGCAATCTGGTGAGTGGAGTAGCTATCAAAGAAAATCCTTTCACAAACCGTCGATAATAGCCTGCCAAACCCAGAAAACTTCTAACCTCTGTCACTGATTTAGGTGGATTCCAATTCAATACAGCTTCAACTTTGCTCGGATCAACTTTAATGCCTTCTGCTGAAACAACATGTCCGAGAAAAGCTACTTGATCCAACCAGAACTCACACTTCGACAATTTAGCAAACAACTGCTTCTCTCTCAAAATCTGCAACACAATCCGCAGATGCATATCATGTTCCTCCTCATTCCGCGAATACACCAGTATATCATCAATGAAGACCACTACAAACTGATCCAAATAGGGCCTAAACACCCTATTCATCAAATCCATGAAAGTTGCAGGTGCATTCGTCAGACCAAAAGGCATAACTAAAAATTCATAATGCCCATACCTGGTCCGAAAAGCGGTCTTAGGAACATCTTCAGCTTTGACTCTCAACTGATGATACCCAGATCTCAAATCAATTTTGGAGAACACTGACGCTCCCTTCAACTGATCAAAGAGATCATCGATTCTAGGCAAAGGATATTTATTTTTAATAGTCACCTTGTTCAATTGCCTATAATCAATACACAACCTCATAGTACCATCTTTCTTCTTCACAAATAGCACAGGAGCTCCCCAAGGAGAAACACTGGGGCGAATAAATCCTTTGTCCAACAACTCCTGTAATTGCACTTTCAACTCCCTCAATTCTGCTGGTGCCATTCTGTAAGGAGTAATAGAGATAGGAGTAGTACCAGGCAACAATTCAATACCGAACTCCACCTCTCTCTCAGGAGGTAACCCTGGCAACTCCTCTGGAAATACATCCGGGAACTCAGCAACTGTGGCAATGCTATCAATAGGGGAACCCTTCACTCTAGTATCCACCACATGAGCAAGATAGGCTTCATACCCCTTTCTAATCAACCTCCTGGCTGCAACAGCTGAAACAAATAAGGAGGCTAGTTGTTCCTGCTCATTAGATACTATCACCTCTCTACCATCACCCGTTCTCAAAGAAACAATTTTCTTTTTACAATCCACCACAGCTCCATGTCGAGATAGCCAATCCATACCTAAGATCACGTCATATTCCTTAAATGGCATCTCAATCAAATCCCCAAGGAACTCCTCACCCTGCACCACTACTGCACTATCTCTATGCACCTTACTCACAACCACACTATGCCCTAACGGATTTGTCACCAACACATCAAATCCTAGGGACTCAGCATGCACATCAAATACAGGCAAAACAGATGCACTAATATATGAATGCGTGGAACCCGGATCAATCAAAGCAAGTACTGGAGTATTAAATAAAGAAAAAGTATCAGCTATGACTGCCGATGTATCTGGCTGCCTCTGCATAACATACATCCTCTGGGAAGATCCAACCTCCTCTGGTCTACCCTCCCTGGATGTAGCACCTCCTCTAGAACTGAATCCTGGTCTACCTCCCCGGCTGGCACCTCTGCCTCCTCTACCTCCCCTCACACTAGCTCGAGAAGCAGCAGAATCAACTGGCATCTGCTCCTGCCTCTCAGGACAGTCTCTCACAAAGTGGTCAGGTGATCCACACCTGAAGCATACCCCTGATCTACTATGCCTCCAACAAACGCCCCCATGTCTTCCACCACACTGGTTACACACTGGTAAGGTGGATCTCTGAACTCCAGGAGTAGGAGCACTCGCTACTGAAGCTGCAGGTCTAAATCTCTGCCTCTGGAACTGCACTGACCTACCCGCTGGTCTCTGGCTCCTACTACTCCGAGGAACAAAACTTCCTCTACCCCTCTTTGCAGAAGAAGACCCTGCCTCAAACTGGGGCCTCCTAACCCTAACCTCTTCCTCTGAAGCAGCTGCAATAACTTGAGCTCGCTCTACACTTCGAGCTGCTGCCACTAGTTGTGAGAAATCCTGATATCTGGATCCAGCCACTAAGCACATGATCGAGGGCCTCAATCCCTCCTCAAATCGCCGACATCTATCAATCTCATCAGCAATGATACCTCCAGCATACCGACTTAGTCGAATAAACTCAACTTCATACTCAGTTACAGTCTTGCTATCTTGCTTCAAGCTTAAGAACTCCATCTTCTTCATGTCCTTATACTCCCTAGGAGTATACTTCAACTCAAATTCCCTCAGAAAATCAGTGTAAGACAATGTTGGAGGATCATCCATAGAATGGGGCACCGTCTTCCACCAATCATAGGCATCCTTCTGTAGCAAAGATCTTGCATAGTCAAATTTTTCCTCAGGGGTGGCTTGTAACTGAATAAAGATCCTCTGTACTTTGTCAAGCCACTGTTCTGCTACAGCTGGATCAGTAGTACCAAGGAAATCCTCTGCTCCATATTTCCTTAGCTTATCATAGTGCCTCACAGATACCAAAGGCTGAGGGGGTGGTGGCGGTGGCTGTGGTTGCACTGGTGCTGGCCTCAAAGCCTCTATCACATGCCTAACCCAAGCTGGCGGAACCTCCTCCCCAGCTGGTCTCCCCGACACCGAAGCAGGTGCCTCCCCAGCACTAACAACCCTAGCTCCATCATCAGGGGCAATACTCTCGGCACTACCCTCAACTGACTGTCGTGAATGAGAATCCATCACAACCTAACACTGCAAACACAGCAGATTATATCTTATTAAAGATCAGAGACTGCCAATCTCAAACGTATATGTTATTCAAAACCACTTTTTAAAATCAAAATAGTCTTTTTCTTACATTTTACCTAGGTTGAGAATCTCAAACCTAGGCTCTGATACCAAAAATTGTAACACCCCTTCCCAACCTACATGTGTAAGCTGAGTAGAGGCGCCACACTAACCTAATGTTGCTACCAATTTTACTTAGTCAAATTTTAGTTCCGATTTTTACAAAAATTTTGCCATAGTTTCGCCTAAAAATTGAGTCCCAAGTGTCGACAAAACCGGTTTTTTTCTTATTTTTAAAAACATTTTACACAAACCAATGCAAACAAAACCATTCTCAGTACACTCCCAATAAATCCCCCTTGTAACCTCAACTACAACCTGCAAAAAGGATTTACACTTCTAGTACAACATAAAATAAAGGTTTTGTGACAACCCCCATATTTAAATATTACACAGCAGAAGTTATAAAATATTTACATATTTACATATTAAACATTTCTTTACAAAATATAAAGAAATATACATGATTGGCAAGTCTGCTCTGATCTTTAAGCTCCCAAAATGGATTCAACAAGGTCTACTCTCACTTGGTCTTGATGAACTCTCGGGTTCAACTCTATCCACTCTATTACCTGCGCGATTAAACACTATCGCGCTAAGCCAACGGCTTAGTAAGATAAAACATGCTAATGGTATGCTTTAATGTAATGCAATGCCACATATGTTATTGATAAGATCAACATCATAAATATAAAGTTAACACATAATTATGCATTTCACAAATCATAGTCATATGAGCATACCCCATTTCAACATCTTTCCACATTCAACATTACTCGATCATACTCAATAACCAACATCTCATTTCATTAACTCATAACATTATTTAGGACATTCATATAACCTTGACACCTATGGGCCCAACAAGTATTTAATACGATATTCAGAGTTCAGAGTTACTGCTTTGGTTCATAGTCACAATAATCACGCCCGTAGGCAATGTATATACATGTATCTCTATCCATGGATAGTGTAACAGACCCAGTCTCTTGGATCATCAACTCAACACATATGAGGAGATCCTCAACCCTGCAAGACTGTTACAAATCATATATCTCATATTCACAATTCTCATAGTGTAACAGACCCAGTCTCTTGGACCATCAACTCAACACATATGAGGAGATCCTCAACCCGGCAAGACTGTTACCTTTTATCATTTCTTAGGCATGCCACCCAAATCCAGAACTCTGAAACTGAATAACATATTAAACAAACAATTCATTTATTATATAGTTACCATTTCCATTTTTCAAATTCTCATCACATTTAGGCAAACATGCCTTCTTTCTTTCAATATCATCATCATAGCCAATCACAATGGCATTGTCTCATATCATGTCTTATTTGAATTATCATTTCAATTTCAATGTATATTATTCATGAAACACATAACCATTCACAATGCATAACATAACATTGTTCAATCTCAACAATGCAATTAGGGCAAAGAACAATTGATATGATTCATATAAATAATACATTCTGGTTTTAGACTCCATTTTATCCTTATTTTGAAAAATTGTATAAAATAATCTACTTGACTAAAAATTCTAAAATTTTTACAGAATTTAGTTTTGTATCTTAAAATCATTCCTTTAAAATTTCAGATCAAACTGAACACAAAATCTTGGTCAAATAGTTCACCTAACCAGACTGCCCCAATTGCCCTGCATCCTGGCAGCAGTTCTGAACTTTGTGAATTCCATAAATCAAATTCAATCAACGTGGTTCCAAATTATTTTTCTCAAATACTAGACTCACTAAGCAACAACATATCCAAAATTCAATTGGATATGATTTTCTACATTTTATTAAAAATCCCGAAATATAGCTATCTCAGTTAAGGTACCTGCTGGAACAGTTCTACTAAAAATAGTCTTTCTAAACTCATAACCATTCCAAAATCGAATCAACATATTTTTCAGTCATTCTAGACTCATAGAGGCACAACATATCAAAAATTCACTTCAAGAACATTTTTCTATAATTAATTAAAAATCATACAAGTCACAGCCTTTACTAATTGTAAAACAGAAAAAGAATTTCACTAAACACAACTCATCTCATCATCAAACCAACAAACCCTAATTCCTTTCTCACACCACTTCCAAAGAATTGAAGAAATTAAAGAAAAGATCTTACCTTAAATGAAGAAATCCACAAATCTTTAACCAAAACCCTTGCTTCCTTCTTCAAATTGCTTCAAACCTCAAGATCACCTCTCTTTCTCTCTTGGTTTTTGGAGAGCCGGCACCTCTTGAAAGAAAGAAGGAAATGATGAAGACACAAAGTCAATTTTTGCTTTTAATCTCCACCAAGTGATCTTATCCAAGCAATTACCAAAATGTCCTCAATCATATAACTAACTTTTTGTCTCATATAAGCCCTTATATGTAATTGCACACTCAACACAAAAATATCTCTCTTCCATTGACTCTATATTTGACCAATTTATATGTTATATATATCATCATATACACAACATATACATTTGTCTCTACACCCTAAATTTCTTCTCCAAAACACATATACATATATTTTTCTTTTCTCAATTTAAACCAACAACAACAACAACAACAACAACAACAACAACAACAAAACTTCTAGGGCATGCATAGGGATATTACACACAGTATACAATAATGGGGAAAAACAAGAATAAGAACAATAATGGGAGAAACAAGTATACATGTTGAAATTTGTTGAACATTTGCACCAAGGTATGTTTATTGACAATAGGGGAGAAATGTTTGCATCAAACAATAACATTTGCACCAAGATAATCTAATAATCACAATGCTCTTAACCATGATTATTGCATATGTTAAGGGGGAGCATTTTAGACTTATTATTTTTCTCATCATTCCATTTGAATTGTCAAAGTCAAAATGGGGGAGATTGTTAGACAAATGATCTTAATTTTGATCCTTGACAACTCAAATGGATGATCTATTTAACTTGTGTTTGAAGAATCTTGTTGCAGGATTAGGTTGCTTCAAATAAGGTGAACAGAACCTTTCTAGCGGTCGCACCTCAGCTGAATACGACCGCTCCATGCAATTACAGAATAAAACCTTGTCACAGTAGGTTTCGCGGTCAGAAGTTCGACCTCAGTCGCGACCGCTCCTACATAATAGCGACCGTCCAAATACTTGCACGACCGCTACTCAAGGAACTTAAATCATTACAATCACAGTAAGGTTCGCGGTGACAAGAATGGTGAATGACTCGACCTCGCTTACCACTTTAGCGACCTCCCATTTAGAGTCGCGACCGCCCAACAATTCAAGAAGAAATTGCTCAAAGAGATAGTAGTGTTCGCGTCCTCAGGCGCGTCCAGAAGTTCGACGTGAGAATATGAGTTCGACCGCGAAATGCTACCAAGGGCGACCGCGAGATTCAAATTATGGCGGACATCTCTTTTGCCCTGTCAGAGAATGACACGTGACATGACCGTTGTAAACCCACTTCAATATTCAAAAAGGGCGACCGCACCTTTGCTTGGCGCGACCGTCCCGACAAACACAGCATGGGCAAGAACTGGTCCGACAAACACATCATGGGCAAGATTCCAGCTGCAGAGCACTAAAATTCGACCGTTGAAGCTTTTTCAAAAGTAGCGACCGCCCCTTTTAAAAGGACGACCGCATGAAGCATGAGCACGACCATCCTGGTATGAAGGGCGACCGCGAAGAGCTTTGGACAGTTTAAGTAAAAAAGGTCTAAGCTGCCAAGACTTTATTCTCAACATCAATAACGGCTAGTAAGACCACATTGGCTATAAATACAATGTTTTTATGAAAAAACAAAAAAGAGACAATATTGAGAAAAGATTTTCATAGCCAAGCAACAAATTTTCTTTTACTTAAACTTGTATTTGAATTGTTATGAATGTTAGTTGTTAGCATTGAAAACACCATTGTATAAGTTTGAGTGTAAGCTTGGGAAACACTTGGGTTGTGAGAGTAAGCCTTGTAAAACTCTTGTTAGGTTGAGAGAGTAAGCCTTGTAAAACTCTTGTTTGGGTTGTAAGTGTGAGCCTAAGAAAAACACTTGTAAAGTTGGAAGTGAGCTTGTAAAAACTTCAAAGACTAGTGGAACCTTAACAAGTTGTTAAGGAAGTGGATGTAGGATTGAAGTAAATCCGAACCACTATAAATCTTGTGTGTTCTTTCTTTCCTCCATTACTCAACCAACTCTCTATTCCGCATTTCTTGTTTGTTGAGTTTTTTAAATTGTCATTACTTCTTGAGGAAACCAATTCACCCCCCCCTCTTGGTTGCCATCTTGGGACAACAATTTTTAATAGTCACTTTGTTCAATTGCCTATAATCGATACACAATCTCATAGTACCATCCTTCTTCTTCACAAATAAAACAGGAGCTCCCTACGGTGAAACACTAGGGCGAACAAACCCTTTATCCAACAACTCCTGCAACTGCACCTTCAATTCTCTCAGTTCAGCAGGTGCCATTCTATAAGGAGTAATAGAAATAGGAGTGGTACCAGGCAATAATTCAATACCAAACTCCACCTCTCTCCCTGGAGGTAACCCTGGCAACTCTTCTGGAAACACATCTGGAAACTCTGCAACTGTAGGTATACTATCAATTTGAGAACTCACTACTCTAGTATCCAGAATATGAGCAATGTAAGCATCACACCCTTTTCTAATCAACCTCCTAGCCGCAACAGCTGAAACAAACAAGGATGCTAATTGTCCCTGCTCATTAGATACTATCACATCTCTACCATCATCAGTTCTCAAGGTAACAACTTTCTTTTGACAGTCTACCACAGCTCCATGTCTAGATAACCAGTCCATGCCTAGGATCAAATCATATTCCTTAAAAGGCATTTCAATTAAATCTCCAAGGAACTCCTCACCTTGCACCACTACTGCACTATTTCGGTGCACCTTACTAACAATCACACTATGCCCTAAAGGATTTGTCACCAATACATCAAATCCTAGGGATTCAGCATGCAATTCAGACACAGGCAAAATAGATGCACTAATATATGAATGTGTAGATCCTGGATCAATCAAAGCAAGTACTGAAATACCAAATAAAGAGAAAGTACCAGCTATGACTGCTGAAGCATCTGGCTGCCTCTGCATCACATATATCCTCTGAGAAGATCTAGCCTCCTCTGGTCTACTCTCCCTAGATGTAGAACCTCCTCTAGGACTGAACCCAGATCTGCCTCCTCTGCTGAAACTTCTGCCTCCTCGACCTTCCCTCACACTAGGTCGAGAAGCTACAGAATCTACCGACATCTGCTCCTGCCTCACAGGGCAATCTCTAACAAAATGATCAGGCTATCCACATCTGAAACATACCCCTGCCACACCAGTCCTCCAACAAGTACCACCATGTGGCCTACCACAATGAATACATATGGGTAGAGTGGATCTCTGAATCACTGGGGTCGGAGCACTCGCCACTGAAACTGTAGGTCTAGATCTTTGCCTCTGAAACTGCATTGACCTACCAGCTGGTCTCTGACTTCTACTAACCCTAGGAACAAAACTTCCTTTACCTCTTTTCACAGATGAAGACCCTGCTTCAAACTGGGGTCTCCTAACCCTGATCTCTTCCTCAGAAGCAGCTGCAATACCCTGAGCTCTCTCCACACTCCTAGCTGCTGCAACAAGCTGGGAAAAATCATGATATCTAGATCCAGCTACCAGGCACATGATAGAGGGCCTCAATCCCTCCTCAAATCTCCTGCATCTATCTATCTCATCAGATATAATACCCCCATCATACTGGCTCAACCGGATAAACTCTAGTTCATATTCTGTCACAGTCCGGTGATCTTGCTTCAAGCTTAGAAACTCCATTTTCTTCACATCTTTATACTCCCTTGGAGTATACTTCAATTCAAACTCTCTTAGAAAATCAGCATAGGACAAGGTAGGTGGATCATCCATAGCATGGGGCACTGTCTTCCACCAGTCATATGCATCCTTCTGCAACAATGATCTTGTATAATCAAATTTTTCTTCTGGAGTGGCTTGTAACTGAACAAATATTCTATGTACTTTATCTAGCCACTGCTCAGCTACAGCTGGATCAATAGTACCTAGAAAATCTTCTGCTCGATACTTCCTTAATTTATCATACTGTCTCACTGATACCAAAGGCTGTGGGGGTGGTGGCGGTGGTTGCACTGGTGCTTGCCTCAACAAATCAACCACATGCCTAAGCCAAACTGGTGGAACCTCCTCACTAGCTGGTCTACCCGACACAGAAGCAGGTACCTCTCTAGCACTATCCACTCTAGCTCCCTCTCTATCCTCATCAGGAGCTACACTTTCCGCACTACCCTCTACTGACTGACGCAAGTGAGAATTCATCACAACCTATATCTGCAAACACAGCATAATGCATCTCATTAAAGATCAGAGACTGCCAATACCAAACATGTATGTTATTCAAAAACTAACTTTTAAAGTCAAAATATTCTTTCTCTTTCATTTTACCTAGGTTGAGAATCTCAAACCTAGGCTCTGATACCAAAACAATTGTAACACCCCTACATCCTGTACACGCACACTACAAAACACCACAATGTAATATACGTACACTGAATATAGGGAGGCTACAGTTTTCATTAACATTTACTTCATTTTAAATGATAAGATATTCTTTTTCAATATACATTATAGATCATAAGTAATTAATTTGTAATACAAAACAAAATAGATATATATATATACATTTACTTAATACGCAGCGGAATTTATAAAATATTTACATATATGAATACTTTCAAAACTATATTTACAATTATACATATATTTACATTAAAACCAATACTTTACAAAATATAAAGAAGTTATACATGATTGACAGCTCTTCTCTGATCTTTAAGTCCCAAAATAAACTCTTCAATGCCTAGACTCACTTGGTCTCGAGGAACTCTCGGGTTCAACTCTGTCACCTGCGCGATCAACCACTATCGCGCTAAGCCAACGGCTTAGTAATACAAAGTATGCTAGCATTATGCTTTAATGCAATACAATGTCACACATTCTATATTTCATAAACCATACACATATATACATATCACATTTCAAAGTCCTTCCATAGATCTCATTATTCAATCATTTTACCATTAAGGAATCACATTTAAACAAAGACAAACATGGGCCCAAAATACACTAATATGCCATTCAATTTTCAGAGTTAATGTTTTGGTTCAATTATCACATTCATCAATATCATAATCCCAACTAGGCTTCAAGGATTAGGTTCAACCAAGCTTCAAGGGGAACAAAGCATGCTAAGTATCAACCCAACTTGGCTTCAAGAACCAAACCCAACCTAGCTTCAAGGGTTGTAACATCTCAATTAGGCTTCAAGGATCAAATCCAACCTAACTTCAAGAGATTGTTACTAATAGGCATGCCACCAACAACAAAACTCTGAAAATGGAATAACACATTAGACACACAATTCATTCATTATCTCATTATCAATTCCATTCTCCATTTTCATTATCAATTAGGCAAACATGCCTCATTAGAGTTATTATAGCCAATCACAATGGCTTTATATTCCATCACATCTCAATCCATATTATAGCAATTCATCTTTCAAATACACAATCATTTACACCATATCCTTCACATTATACAAATGTCATCATTGATATAAACATAACAAAGTACATTATTCATATGCATCATCAATATCATCAATGCAATAAGATTTCTTAGTACATTCATACTCAAATGTATAAGTTCCAAAATCACATGAATGTATGCAATAATGCAAGATTTGTACTTACCTCAATAACAATTCACACAACTCTAAACACTTTCCTTTTCCAAAATTCTTGACTTCCCAAATTAGGGCAAATCACCTTCTTTCAAAACCTAATCCAAAAATGATACAATACATGAATTCCAATACAATTTATCACTTAATAACCTCTTACTAAACCCTTAAATCATAAATTACACTTCAACATCACTCACTAAGGCCCACGGTCGTGGCCACCTCAACCCCCACGGGCATCGGTTAAAGAATGGTTTTGCCACCCTTGCTCCAATCCTCCACGGCCATGGCTACAAATGACCACGGCCATGGCAACCAAGGCCACGGGCGTGGCATCCACAATGCTACTGTCTTCGGCCAAATTCTCATTTCCTAAGCTTACAACTCCAACAAACATCAACCACATGCAAATTTATGAAAATAATTAAGCAAACTCAAGTTAAACATCATTTATCACTTCAAAACCCTAAAACAACCTCAACCCCAACACTTCCAACATCAACACCAATTTAACTTCTTAACTTACAATCAATTTCAACACTTAAAAACACACCACAAACAAATCTAATCATACCATCCATAATAATTCATCAACCTCAAACACAACTTCAAAAGAAAAAGGAAATCAAGAGAAAGAACTTACCAAAGTTGATGAATTTCACAACTTTCCAACTTAATCACTTGAATCTTCCTTCAATTTGAGCTTAGAACTTCAAGATCCTCTCTTGCTCTCTTACTTTCTTTTGTCTTTGGATGAGCCGGCCACACACATGGAAAAGAAGAAAAGATGATGAAGAAACAAAGTCAACTTCTCTTTAAATCTCCACCAAGTGTTCCAAAAAGATAATTACCAACATACCCTCTTCTCACTTGTTCTAGCTTCCTTCTTAATCAAGTGCCCTTTATAGTAATTTCACATACAACAATTAAAATATCTTCTTCCCTTGACCACTCATTTTGACCAACATATATGTTATATATATTACCATATACCCAACATATACACTTACTCTCTACACATTACTTTCCTTTTTAAACAATACATAAACATTCTCTTTTCAATTTCTTTTCTCTTGCAAATTAACATATACATTCAATCCAATTTAAAACAACAACAATGTTCAAAAATTCTAAGGCATACATTGGGATATTACATATATACTTGTATATATACTAATATATACTTGTATATACATATATATACTTGTATATATATACTAATATTGTAACACCCCCACATCCATTACATGCACACTACAATACCACAATGTAGCATACATGCAATAAACATAGGGATGCTACGGATTTTCTTAACATTCAAAACATTTTATATACTACCATAATCTTTATCATTATATATTATAGAAAAGAAGTCATTAAATTGTAGTATAAAGTATATTCAATATATACATACATTCATACATTTAATTATTACACAGCGGAAGTTATAAAATTATTTACATATATGAAAACATTTAAATCTGTATTTACAAATATACATATATTTACATTATAAACAATATTTTACAAAACATAAAGAAGTTATACTTGATTGGCAAGTCTGCTCTGATCTTTAAGTCCAAAATCAACACCTCAATGTCTACTCTCACTAGGTTTCGAAGAGCTCTCGGGTTCAACTCTATCACCTGCGCGATTAACACTATCGCGCTAAGCCAACGGCTTAGTAAGACAAATCATGCTAATGTTATGCTTTAATGCAATGCAATGTTTCATATATGTATTAACAAATCAACATCAATGATACACACTCAATCAATAAAGATCATATTCAACAGACAATAATCCGTGAATAGTCCGTTTCATCATTTAAGTAATATTAACATTTCATTACATTAGAATATCATTTATGATATACATAAAACCTAGACACCTATGGGCCCATCAAGTATTTAATACGATATTCAGAATTCAGAGTTACTGCTTTGGTTCATAAACACAATTATCAAGCCCGTAGGCAACAAATACATATATATCTCTATCCATGGATAGCGTAACAGACCCATTCTCTTGGATCATCAACTCATCTATCTCGAGGAGATCCTCAACCCGGCAAGACTGTTACAAATCAAATATCTCATAATATCAATTATCATTGTGTAACAGACCCAGTCTCTTGGACCTCAATTCAATTCAATTTGAAGAGATCCACAACCCGGCAAGACTGTTACCTTTCATTAACTAGGCATGCCTCCAAAAACCAGAACTCTGAAACTGAATATCATATTAAGCATACACTTATTTCTTTATTCTCTTTATCAAACTCTTTCTCAATCTTCCTCATCAATTAGGCAAATATGCCATACATCATTCAATTGTATCATCATAGCCAATCATCATGGCTTCTCATCACATCAATACAATTGATCATATTATCATCAATATGCATACAATACATTACATTTCACAAGGTTAACATTATTCATATATATATATATATCAACAATGCAATAAGATCTCTTAGTACATTCATATCAAAAGGTGTAAGTTCCATCACATTATACATATAGCATTATTGATATAAACATAACAAAACACATTACTCATCACATAAGTCACAATACATGAAATATCACATAGTATCATATGCATTACCATTATCATCATATATATGATCAAGATCAACTTCATATGCATCATCAATGCAATGTCACATGTATGTATCAACACAAGATTTGTACTTACTTCAATCACAAGTCACACAACTCTAAACACCTTCCTTCTTGCAAAGTTCTTCACTTCCCAAATTAGGGCAAATCACCTTCTATCAAACCCTAATCCAAAGAATGATACAATCCATCAATTCCAATACCATTTAATCACTTAATAACTTCATCTTAAACCTTAAATCATAAAATTACACTTCAACATCATGCATTATAGACCACGGTCGTGGCCACCATAACCACCACGGGCGTGGGGTACAAAACACTTCTGCCACTCAGGCTTCCATCCTCCACGGCCATGGCACCAAAAGCCTACCAATGGCCACGGCCATGGCCAATCAAGGCCACGGGCGTGGCATCCAGAAGGCTACTGCCCTCGGCCAAAATCCCATTTCCAAGTCCAAAATTCCAACAAACACTAACCACAAGAAGATCTTAGAAAATAATGAAGCAAACACAAGGAAAACATCATGTAACACTTCAAAACCCTAAAACAAAATCAACTCCAACACTTCCAACAACAACACCTCTTAAACTTCTTCACTTAAAATCAAAAACAACATTTAAAAACTCATTACAAACACATTTAATCATCATCTCAACAAACCAAAATTCATTTCCAACTCCACTTCAAAAGAACAAAAGAAAATCAAGAGAAAGGACTTACCAAAGTTGATGAATTTCACAAATCTTCCACTTAATTCCTTGAATCTCCTTTCAAATTGAGTTTAGAACTTCAAGCCCTCTCTAGCTCTTTCTCTTCTTCAATGGCCGGCACACTCACATGAGAAAAGACAAGAAAATAAACTCAAGTCAACCACTTCTTCTTCTTTTAATCTCCACCATGCAATTCCTACAAGGAAAATTACCAAAACACCCTTAACCATTTGTTCTAGCTTTTGTCCCTTGCATACCCATATATGTAATTACACATATCCCATAAAAATATCTCTCTTCCATTGACCTTGCATTTGACCAACTTATATGTTATATATATTAACATATAAACAACATATACACTTTTCTCTAAACCCTATTTCCTTTCCCAAAACACATATACATAACCATTCTCTTCTCAAATTCTTTTCTTCTCACATAACATATTCATTCAATCCAATTTAAAACAACAACAACAACAACAACATAGTCAAAACTTCTAGGGCATACATGAGGATATTACAATTCTCCCCCTCTAAAAAGAAATTTCGTCCTCGAAATTACCTGGTATTAACTCTGAAACAACTGAGGATATTGATCTCGCATGGTTTGCTCACTTTCCCAAGTTGCTTCTTCTTGTCCATGATTCTTCCACAAAATCTTCACAAGTGGCACTTGTTTGTTTCTTAACTCTTTCACATCACGTGCTAAGATAGCAACTGGTTCCTCTTCATAGGACATATCTGGACTCACTTCAATTGATTCAATTGACAACACATGAGATGGATCCGATCTGTACTTCCTCAACATAGAAACATGGAATACATTATGAATGCGATCCAACTCAGGTGGTAAAGCAAGTCGATATGCAACTGGCCCAACTTTTTCCAACACTTCATACGGTCCAATGAAACGAGGACTCAATTTCCCTTTCCAACCGAACCTCAATATCTTCTTCCAAGGAGATACCTTCAAGAATACCTTATCTCCAACATCAAACTCTATGTCTCTCCTTTTCAGATCTGCATAAGACTTCTGTCGGTCCGAAGCTGCTTTCAACCTCCCTCGAATCAACTTCACTTTCTCTTCAGTTTCTTGAATCAAATCAGGTCCAATTAATTTACTTTCACCAAGTTCACTCCAACAAAGAGGTGTCCTACACCGTCTGCCATACAATGCTTCAAATGGTGCCATACCAATGCTAGATTGGTGACTGTTGTTATAAGCAAACTCCACAAGAGGTAAGAATCTATCCCAACTTCCAGAGAAATCGATGACACAACTTCTCAACATGTTCTCAATAATCTGTATCACCCTCTCTGACTGTCCATCCGTCTGTGGATGAAAAGCAGTACTGAAGTGTAATCGAGAACCCAAAGCACTATGCAAACTCTTCCAAAATCTTAAAGTAAACCGGGGATCTCGATCAGACACTAAAGAAGTTGGAACACCATGCAACTTCACAATCTCATGGATGTACAACTCAGCCAACCTTTCCAAAGAGTAATCCATCCGAACTGGAAGGAAATGAGCTGTCTTAGTCAATCTATCCACAATCACCCAAATAGCATCATGCTTTCTTTGTGTCAATGGTAAACCAGACACAAAATCCATGGTCACTCTTTCCCACTTCCATTCAGGCACTGACAATGGTTGAAGCAACCCAGTTGGAACTTGATGCTCAGCTTTAACCTTCTGACATGTGAGACATTTCGATACAAACTCAGCAATGTCTCTCTTCAAACCAAACCACCAGTAATGTTGTCTCAAATCATGATACATCTTGGTATTGCCCGGATGCATAGCAAATACTGACTGATGTGCTTCTTCCAAAATGATCCTTTTCAAATCAGCATCATCGGGTACACACAATCTATTCTTAAACCAGAGGCTCCCATCACTTTTCACAACAAAATCTCTACTCTTTCCATTCTGACAATCTGAAATAATCTTCTGAATCTTCTTATCAGCCAACTAAGCCTCTTTAATCTGATCCAACAAAACTGGTTTCACATGCAGTTGTGCCAACAATGCACCATCATCACAAGATACAAAACTAGCACACAATGCTCTCAACTCAACAAGCAACGAGAGCGAGTAAACAGTTAAACCAGCTAAAGACTTCCGACTCAAGGCATCAGCAACAACATTTGCTTTACCTGGATGATAATCAATCAAGCAGTCGTAGTCTTTAATCAATTCCAACCATCTCCTCTGTCGAAGATTGAGCTCCTTCTGAACCCCCAAATACTTCAAACTCTTGTGATCAGTGTAGATGAAACATTTCTCCCCAAACAGATAGTGTCGCCAAATCTTCAATGCAAACACAATGGCTGCTAGCTCCAAATCATGGGTTGGATAGTTAAGCTCATGCGGTTTCAACTGTCTAGATGCATAAGCTATAACTTTACCTTCCTGCATTAGCACACACCCCAAACCATTATGTGAAGCATCACTAAAAATCACATATGGTTTGCCTTCCACAGGTAAAGTAAGGACAGGCGCTTGAGTCAGCATATCTCTCAACTGCTCAAAGCTAGCCTGACACTGATCCGTCCACACAAATCTCACTCCCTTACGAAGCAATCTGGTGAGTGGAGTAGCTATCAAAGAAAATCCTTTCACAAACCGTCGGTAATAGCCTGCCAAACCCAGAAAACTTCTAACTTCAGTCACAGATTTTGGTGGACTCCAATTCAGAATAGCTTCAACTTTACTCGGATCAACTCTAATGCCTTCTGCTGAAACTATATGACCGAGAAAAGCTACTTGGTCCAACCAGAACTCACACTTCGACAATTTGGCAAACAACTGCTTCTCTCTCAAAATCTGCAACACAATCCGCAGATGCATGTCATGTTCCTCCTCATTCCGCGAATACACCAATATATCATCGATGAAGACCACTACAAACTGATCCAGATAGGGCCTAAACACCCTATTCATCAAATCCATAAAAGCTGCAGGTGCATTCGTCAGACCAAAAGGCATAACTAAAAATTCATAATGCCCATACCTGGTCTGAAAAGCTGTCTTCGGAACATCTTCAGCTTTGACCCTTAACTGATGGTACCCAGATCTCAAATCAATCTTGGAGAATACTGATGCTCCTTTCAATTGATCAAAGAGATCATCAATTCTAGGCAAAGGATATTTATTTTTAATGGTCACCTTGTTCAATTGCCTATAATCGATGCACAATCTCATAGTACCATCCTTCTTCTTCACAAATAACACAGGAGCTCCCCAAGGAGAAACACTGGGGCGAATAAATCCCTTATCCAACAACTCCTGTAATTGCACTTTCAATTCTCTCAATTCTGCTGGTGCCATTCTATACGGAGTAATAGAGATAGGAGTGGTACCAGGCAACAATTCAATACCAAACTCCACCTCTCTCTCAGGAGGCAATCCTGGCAACTCCTCTGGGAACACGTCTGGGAATTCTGCAACTGTGGCTATGCTATCAATAGGAGAACCTCTTACTCTAGTATCTACCACATGAGCAAGATAGGCTTCACATCCTTTTCTAATCAACCTCCTAGCTGCAACAGCTGAAACAAATAAGGAGGCTAGTTGTCTTTGCTCATTAGATACTATCACCTCTCTATCATCACCAGTTCTCAAAGAAACAATTTTCTTTTTACAATCCACCACAGCTCCATGTCGAGATAGCCAGTCCATACCTAGAATCACATCATATTCCTTAAATGGCATCTCAATCAAATCTCCAATGAACTCCTCACCCTGCACCACTACTACACTATTTCGGTGCACCTTGCTAACAATCACACTATGCCCTAAAGGATTTGTCACCAACACATCAAATCCTAGGGACTCAGCATGTATATCAGACACAAGCAAAACAGATGCACTAATATATGAATGTGTGGAACCCGGATCAATCAAAGCAAGTACTGAAGTATCAAATAAAGAAAAAGTACCAGCTATGACTGCCGAAGCATCTGGCTGCCTCTGCATAACATACATCCTCTGGGAAGATCCAACCTCCTCTGGCCTACTCTCCCTGGATGTAGCACCTCCTCTAGCACTGAACCCAGATCTGCCTCCTCTGCTAACACCTCTGCCTGCTCGACCTCCCCTCACACTAGGTCGAGAAACTGCAGAATCAACTGGCATCTGCTCCTGCCTCTCAGGACAGTCTCTAATAAAATGATCAGGCGATCCACACCTGAAGCATACAGCTGACCCACTATACCTCCAACAAGCACCCCTATGTGATCCACCACACTGAGCACACACAGGTAGAGTGGATCTCTAAGTCATTGGGGTCGGAGCACTCGCCACTGAAGCTGCAGGTCTAAATCTCTGTCTCTGAAACTGCACTGACCTACCAGCTGACCTCTGACTCCTACTGGCCCGAGGAGCAAAACTTCCCTTACCTCTCTTAACAGAAGAAGACCCTGCCTCAAACTGGGGCCTCCTAACCCTAACCTCTTCCTCTGAAGCAGCTGCAATAACTTGAGCTCGCTCTACACTTCGGGCTGCTGCCACAAGCTGAGAAAAATCTTGATATCTAGATCCAGCCACTAAGCACATGATAGAGGGCCTCAATCCCTCCTCAAATCTTCTGCATCTATCTATCTCATCTGATATTATGCCCCCAGCATACTGACTTAATCGAATAAACTCAATCTCATATTCCGTTACGGTCCAGTGATCTTGCTTCAAATCTAGAAACTCTCTTTTCTTCCCATCTTTATACTCCCTTGGAGTATACTTCGATTCAAACTCTCTCAGAAAATCTGTATAGGATAAAGTAGGTGGATCATCCATAGAATGGGGCATTGTCTTCCACCAACTATATGCATCCTTCTGCAACAAGGATCTTGCATAATCAAACTTTTCCTCTGGAGTGGCTTGCAACTGAACAAATATTCTCTGCACTTTGTCTAACCACTGCTCAGCCACTGCTGGATCAGTAGTACCTATAAAATCTTCAGCTCCATACTTCCTCAGTTTGTCATAGTGCCTCATAGATACCAAAGGCTGAGGGGGTGGTGGCTGTGGTTGCACTGGTGCTTGCCTCAAAGCTTCTACCACATGCCTAAGCCAAGCTGGCGGAACCTCCTCCCCAGCTGGTCTACCCGACACCGAAGCAGGTGCCTCTCCAGCACTATCAACTCTAGCTCCATCCTCAGGAGCAACACTCTCCGCACTTCCCTCAACTGACTGACGCGAATGAGAATCCATCACAACCTAAGTCTGCAAACACAGCAGATTACATCTTATTAAAGATCAGAGATTGCCAATCCCAAACATATATGTTATTCAAAAACCATTTTTTAAAAATCAAAATAGTCTTTTTCTTACATTTTACCTAGGTTGAGAATCTCAAACCTAGGCTCTGATACCAAAACAATTGTAACACCCCCACATCCATTACATGCACACTACAATACCACAATGTAGCATACATGCAATAAAAAAAGGGATGCTACGGATTTTCTTAACATTCAAAACATTTTATATACTACCATAATCTTTATCATTATATATTATAGAAAAGAAGTCATTAAATTGTAGTATAAAATATATTCAATATATACATACATTCATACATTTAATTATTACACAGCGGAAGTTATAAAATTATTTACATATATGAAAACATTTAAATCTGTATTTACAAATATACATATATTTACATTATAAACAATATTTTACAAAACATAAAGAAGTTATACTTGATTGGCAAGTCTGCTCTGATCTTTAAGTCCAAAATCAACACCTCAATGTCTACTCTCACTAGGTTTCGAAGAGCTCTCGGGTTCAACTCTATCACCTGCGCGATTAACACTATCGCGCTAAGCCAACGGCTTAGTAAGACAAATCATGCTAATGTTATGCTTTAATGCAATGCAATGTTTCATATATGTATTAACAAATCAACATCAATGATACACACTCAATCAATAAAGATCATATTCAACAGACAATAATCCGTGAATAGTCCGTTTCATCATTTAAGTAATATTAACATTTCATTACATTAGAATATCATTTATGATATACATAAAACCTAGACACCTATTGGCCCATCAAGTATTTAATACGATATTCAGAATTCAGAGTTACTGCATTGGTTCATAAACACAATTATCAAGCCCGTAGGCAACAAATACATATATATCTCTATCCATGGATAGCGTAACAGACCCAGTCTCTTGGATCATCAACTCATCTATCTCGAGGAGATCCTCAACCCGGCAAGACTGTTACAAATCAAATATCTCATAATATCAATTATCATTGTGTAACAGACCCAGTCTCTTGGACCTCAATTCAATTCAATTTGAAGAGATCCTCAACCCGGCAAGACTGTTACCTTTCATTAACTAGGCATGCCTCCAAAAACCAGAACTCTGAAACTGAATATCATATTAAGCATACACTTATTTCTTTATTCTCTTTATCAAACTCTTTCTCAATCTTCCTCATCAATTAGGCAAATATGCCATACATCATTCAATTGTATCATCATAGCCAATCATCATGGCTTCTCATCACATCAATACAATTGATCATATTATCATCAATATGCATACAATACATTACATTTCACAAGGTTAACATTATTCATATATATATATATATATATATCAACAATGCAATAAGATCTCTTAGTACATTCATATCAAAAGGTGTAAGTTCCATCACATTATACATATAGCATTATTGATATAAACATAACAAAACACATTACTCATCACATAAGTCACAATACATGAAATATCACATAGTATCATATGCATTACCATTATCATCATATATATGATCAAGCTCAACTTCATATGCATCATCAATGCAATGTCACATGTATGTATCAACACAAGATTTGTACTTACTTCAATCACAAGTCACACAACTCTAAACACCTTCCTTCTTGCAAAGTTCTTCACTTCCCAAATTAGGGCAAATCACCTTCTATCAAACCCTAATCCAAAGAATGATACAATCCATCAATTCAAATACCATTTAATCACTTAATAACTTCATCTTAAACCTTAAATCATAAAATTACACTTCAACATCATGCATTATAGACAACGGTCGTGGCCACCATAACCACCACGGGCGTGGGGTACAAAACACTTCTGCCACTCAAGCTTCCATCCTCCACGGCCATGGCACCAAAAGCCTACCAATGGCCACGGCCATGGCCAATCAAGGCCACGGGCGTGGCATCCAGAAGGCTACTGCCCTCGGCCAAAATCCCATTTCCAAGTCCAAAATTCCAATAAACGCCAACCACAAGAAGATCTTAGAAAATAATGAAGCAAACACAAGGAAAACATCATGTAACACTTCAAAACCCTAAAACAAAATCAACTCCAACACTTCCAACAACAACACCTCTTAAACTTCTTCACTTAAAATCAAAAACAACATTTAAAAACTCATTACAAACACATTTAATCATCATCTCAACAAACCAAAATTCATTTCCAACTCCACTTCAAAAGAACAAAAGAAAATCAAGAGAAAGGACTTACCAAAGTTGATGAATTTCACAAATCTTCCACTTAATTCCTTGAATCTCCTTTCAAATTGAGTTTAGAACTTCAAGCCCTCTCTAGCTCTTTCTCTTCTTCAATGGCCGGCACACTCACATGAGAAAAGACAAGAAAATAAACTCAAGTCAACCACTTCTTCTTCTTTTAATCTCCACCATGCAATTCCTACAAGGAAAATTACCAAAACACCCTTAACCATTTGTTCTAGCTTTTGTCCCTTGCATGCCCATATATGTAATTACACATATCCCATAAAAATATCTCTCTTCCATTGACCTTGCATTTGACCAACTTATATGTTATATATATTAACATATAAACAACATATACACTTTTCTCTAAACCCTATTTCCTTTCCCAAAACACATATACATAACCATTCTCTTCTCAAATTCTTTTCTTCTCACATAACATATTCATTCAATCCAATTTAAAACAATAACAACAACAACAACATAGTCAAAACTTCTAGGGCATACATGAGGATATTACAAATATATACTTGTATTCCTACTTATATAATATCATATTATATCTAAATCATTATTTAATGGTGGACTTTAAAGTTTCTAATGGGTTTATGAAATGTTTATAAATCCAAACCTTGTATATACTAATATATATATATATATACACTAATATATACTTGCATATACTAATATATATACTTGTATATACTAATATATACTTGTATATATACTAATATATACTAATATATATACTTGTATATACTTGTATATATACTAATATATACTTGTATATCCTTATATATAAACTTGTATATACATATATATACTTGTATATATATATATATATACTAATATATGCTTGTATTCCTACTTATATAATATCATATTATATCTAAATCATTATTTAATGGTGGACTTTAAAGTTTCTAATGGGTTTTTGAACTCGATGAAGAAAACAGTAGTTACATGCGGGAGGAAGAAGAATTGATTCAGCTGTCATGATGGTAATAATTTCATTTGTTTTAAGTTCTATTTTGAAATTATGTCCTGGCATTAATTTTTTCATCCTTTATACTTGCAGGTCCAACATCCTTAATGCCTGTCACAACTCCTTGCTGCCTGTAGAATGTTTTGTTTATATCATTCAGAATTTAATGAAAGATTGGTTGGACGCTTTGTTGAAAGTTTTGTGTTTCTTATTTAAATTTGTTGAAAGTTTCATTTGTACCTATCATTTGATTTGTATCTTTATTTGACACTTTGTTCAAAGATTTGGTTATATAATTTATTGAATCATGTGGTTTTTGCTCTGACACCTTGCTGGTGGATTTGGTTTAACACTTGTCAGTGGATTTAGTTTTTTTATTCTCATTTATTTTATTTGAATATTTTAGGATTAATTTATATATATTTAATAAAAGTTAATTCTTTTATGAGTTCGAGAATGTAATTTCACTCTGGATTTATAATTTCAATAATTAATTTTGAATATCAAGTCTTAATTAATAATGAAAAAATAATTTTTCTTACAAATCAACTTATTTTGGAAACTAGTTATTTACAATAATTAAATAAAATAAGCTGCAACTCCAAATCATATACTATTATTTACTTTGTGAATATTTTGTTCCATTTTCTTTTATTGCATTTTATTTTTGAAAAGATATTAGTAGTATGTTTTGGTTTAATTCACTTAAATTATTAAGTCCCATAAATTTAAAGCAAAGAAAAGTACTGTATAATTAATTTTTACCTAATTTGAACAAATATAAATAAAATGTTCATGTATCAAATTTGGAATATTTCCATAGGAGAATTTACTTTCCTATGAAGTCATTTGATCCATTAATAAATAAATAAATTCATTTAGTGCCAATTTAAAACATTACTGTACAATACATAATAAAATACTCCTTTATTATTTACTTTCTTCATCCACAAATAATAATTATTTTAAAATTTAATACAATAATTAAAAAAATATTTAATAATTTAATTTATATTACTATTTTATTAAACTACCATTCCTCTTAATTTATTATTTATTTTATTATATATTAATTATATACAAATAAATTTATATAATAATTTTAAATTTTGTAAAGTGATAATTATTTATGAATAAAATTTATCAACTAAAATAATAATTATTTGTAAACGGACAGAGTATGTTATAACTTTAAATCACTGGCTGATTAATTTTATCTGAAACATCTTATCAGAACATATATTACACAACAGTCCCTAAAAACCGTTGTCTGTATGCTTGCTTCAGACAACAGTTTTTTTTAACCGTTGTCTGAAACGCTAAATTATACAACACTTTCAAAAAAACCGTTGTCTGAAACATCTTATCAGACAACGGTTTTGTATGACCAAAAAAACAGTTGTCTGAACATATATTACACAACGGTCCCTAAAAAAATCATTGTTTGGTGTGACCAAAATGACACCTAATAGACAACGGTTAAAAAAATCACCAAAAACAGTTGTCTGAAAATTAATCAGACAACGCTTTTTTGGGAAAAAAAAACCGTTGTCTGTTTTTTTCAGACAATAGTTTTTTCCTTAACCGTTGTCTGATGACCGTTGTTTGATTCAGTTTTTCTTGTAGTGTCGTGAATGCCATCTCTGAAAACCAAATTGTTACGGTGATCACCTAAACCTAATCCTTGCAAGTCAGGAGGATCACCAATAGGCATGTTCTAAGTATTATTCTCCTCCAAAAGAGCGTTATCTGGTAATGACTTTGGAACGAACATATCTGGAGAGCAAACATTCACAATCCGCCCAACAATTGAATGATGAGATTTGTCTAAAGTTGTGGTCATGGTTCGCACACTAAAGCTTGGCAAAACTTTAGGGCTATTTAAGATAATTGGTGAAGTTGTTGGGGCCATACTAGAAGAACGTTGCAAATTAGCGTCCTTATCCGGGTTACTAATCTTGAGGAATGACTTGTACTGGCCTTACTCGTGGACCCCACTGAGATAACATAGGACTTTTTATTAAGAGCATGTGTTCTTTCAAGGTTCTGCTTATAGAGGGTGATAGGAATCTTCATAATAGCTAAAAAGTCATTAGCCTTCCCTTTATTATTTCCATCTAAAAGATCAGTGATTCCTCAAATTGATCACCAATCAAGACATTACCTTCTTTAGTACGATACTCATTACCCTCATACAGCCATGCAAATCTTGATCCCGAAGTATGCGTACTAGAATTCAGTGATTTTGAAATTAAAGGAGTTGATCCAGACTTAGCTTTATCTTTACCAATTCTTTTATTCCTCCTCGAAAGTAGCTGCATGTGCATCCAAGGACCAAATTTTCAGTTTATCAGAATTTCTATTGCATTGGTTGGACTTAGGGTTGTCCTGAATATTGCCAATGCCACCTCCTGTGTCCTCCTTATAGTCCTTGTCCTCATGCCCATACATACCACATCTATAACATATTCGAGGCAAGCCTTCATATGTGACAGGTTGATGTCGGCCTTGAATAGAGATGGAAGAGAGTAAAGGTTTAGAAAGATCAACAACCATTGCCATGTGAGCAAACCAACCCCAACTCGCTCCTAACTCAATATTTTAGTCAATTCTGATAGCCCTTCCAACAACTTTGGCAATAGCTTTAAGAGTTCTCTTATGGCAGAATTTAATTGGTAAGCCTGGCATCCGTACCCAAACTGTGACAAATTTACGCCAAAGATTAGATGTGGAGAAGGTATCAGACCATGGCTCCGTAGTTAGATAGTGTACATTAATCAACCAATGTCCCTCCGAGAGAGCATGGGTATAATACCTCTTTACCTTGAATCTAGTCATATAATAACCATTATCGAGTTCCATAACTGTGAACTCCGAGACAGATGCCACATACTCCTTAATCTACCAATGTTTTGTAACCCACCGTCGCTCCTAAAGTTTAATAACCAGTGCATGCTCTAAACATTTATTGAGTTTCTCATTCAACTAATCCTAAAAAACAATCCCTTCTTGCTCCTTAACCGTAAAATCATCCAAATCACACTCAATTTCATCATCGAGAGGGTTTTGACAGGAATCAAAACAATCAGAGTTATGGCCATTCAGAAGAGTTTCTTTAAAGGATAAACGATTTGAGGCTGCGACGGATCCCTGAGATTAACTATATTATCCTCCATCTCTATGTCATTACACTCCCAAATGGAACCATGATCACAAAGGAAACCTTTCTTGTGACTATTGATGGAATGGTCCGGCAAAGGAGGATTCCCTTTTATGCGAGTTTCAGAGAGAGACATTATCTAACTCTTTTTTCCCGAACTATAATAATTTTAAGTATTTAATTGTGTGATTGATTATAAAAAAAATCTAATAATTTTAAATATTTAGAAGTCTAATTATTAAAAAGTCCAATAATATTAATTATTCAATTATGTAATTTTAAAAAATAATAAAAAATTCCTTTTTCATTAAAACAAACTAAAATTTTTATCCTACTTTTTACATAACAACAACAACTAACTCTAAATAAATTTATTTTATTATTCAATTTCTTATTTTTAGCCCTACAAAACCATATATTTTCTGAAAATTATAACCCTAAACTAACTTTTTAAATTGGATTGCAATATGTTTTTGTTTTTCCGTATTGTGCATTCAATTGCAATTTTTTTTTTAACAATTGCAATAGTTAACAACTAAGTCTTGACTCGATGGTCGGGAGTGTTATTATTCTTTAGGTCTCGAGTTTGAGTTCTAACTGTTTCTCCTCTCTCCACATCTAACTAATAAAAAAATCATAATAGTTTAATAATGTTGGAATTAGTAATATTTTTTTGTAATATTAGTTAAATTTTTTCTTTTGGTTTAATTTTTATAGGCATTTATATAAAACTAAATTTTTTAGTTTAAAATATAATTTTGCCAATTGATTTCATACCACATGAAGAATGAAATTCTACTATTTAATTTATTAGTGCAAGAATGAATTTTTATTTGGAAATTGTAATAATTACACAAAATAAAAGACTTAATATAATGTATATTTAAGGAATATAAATAGGTTAATTATATTTAGGGTTGACATTGGGATGGTGAAACCCCATTTTCCGTGAGATTTGCCACAAAGGAGCTGGGATTTACGACATCTTTCCCCCACAAGAATGGGATAGGGAGAAAACTCTCTCTATTGCCCAAGGCAGGGCGAGGATACAAAGTATACTCTCTGTGTAACACCTTACATCCTATATACATATAATACATATATTCCATATCCGAATAATATATATATATATATATAATGCAAGAGTGTTATAGTAATTATATTTAGAACCACTTTCATTTCATACCAAAAATAAAAATAAATTTCAAAAATATATAATAAGCATATAAATATATATTTAGCAATTAAATAAATTTATTAGAAATATAGTTTTAATTAATTTATATAAAATATATCAGAAAATTTTTTACTAGAGTTTCGTCTATAATTTCAATAAATTCTAGATCAAAATAACTTAACTTGCATTGAAAAAACTCCAAAATACCAATTTATCAAAATTCACCATTTTCTCCAATTCACTTCCAAACTTGTAACACATACAAATAAATGTACAATATATATATTTACAAAGCTTTACAAAATGTTGAATATTAAAAATGTTTATAAAATATTATAATATATATAACAATGCATTAGAACAAAATATATATACATGTTATGTAGTGTAACATAGTCAAAATAGGTATCGTGGCAAATGGCTTTTAATTTTAATAACAACCTCAATCTTTCACTTGTTCTAATATGCCAAGGCTTCCTTTCTTTGCCATGTAACATGTGAGATACAAATTTAATGACCCTAAGCTAAAAGCTTAGTGGTATATACTTTGATAACATAAAATATATTTAAAACAAATTATCTCCTTTATGGCATAAAATATATTTATCATAACTTAGAATGCAATACTCAAATAACAATTTATAATCTCATAAATCATATAAACGTACCACATTAGTATGCATTGGCCTCAATAAATCCCCACATAATATTTAAATTCCAGAAAGATTGATTTGATCTATCGCGACTCAAAGGTCCGACATAAAATCAAGCGTCATGTGATACTAGTGTATCACTCTTACCCGAAAACCATCTCCTCAATATTGTAATGTCCGACACTAATGTGTCTCTCCCAAGTCGTAATAATAAAAGCGATACCAATGTATCTCACCCGAAGATATATAAAATGATATGACGTAGCGTTAGCATGCCAACTCGATAGTAACAAATTCAATATCCTAGAACAAATAATTATGCAGGGCAACTAATCACACAACATCACATTGCATTTTCACATTCTTATCTCATATCATCATTTTTCACAGTTTTCACATATTCATCACATTCCTTAATCATTTTCATATTGCATTATATATTCCATAACAATAATGTGCCTCATTTAAAATATCTCAAATCTCCACATCATAATGGTTTAAAGCTCAAAGAAATATTCATATCATAAAGTAATGCATATAATTTACAAATAATTCATTTAAAAGTGAAATAACAAGCATTTAAGAAAATGCCAATGTGGTTATGCCAAACATTAACATTTAAAATATATATCGTCAAAGTATGTGCAAACCTCACTTAGCTCCAAAATCAACCTAACAATACTTCTCAAGCTTCAAATCCAACAAACCCTAAGCTTTATCTCTTGAGCCAATTTGGCCTAACCTCTCCTAAATCAAATAAAAGTTTAATTCTTCAATTAAAAACATATTTATACTTAAATTACTCAAAATAACCATTAACTATTCTAACCTTAACCAATTTCCACCAAAACTCCTTAATTTCAAAACTTCTATAAACCCTACTTTCATGTTTTAAGCTCATTTCAACCATTTTAACCTCAAATTCAACATAAACACATTATATTAACTTCATAACCGTCTTCCGTTTCAATTAACATCAACTTCTCTCAATAACCAAATATTCACATAATCTAAAAACTAAGAAAAACAAGTTTAAAGATAGAAAACTTACTTGAAACCTTAATTTTTCTTCAAGATCAACTTGATTTACTTTGATTCTTAATGAAATTTGTAGTGTTTAAAGAAAAGAAATTTTCTCCCCCTATTTACTTGTAAAATTCAGCCATGGCAAGAAGAAGGAAGAAGATGATGGGTTTTTTTTTTTTTTAATTTTTGGCTTCCTTTCCCATCTATAAATATATATTATTAATTAATTAATTAATTATTATATATTTTAATATTTCTTTAAATCTCCACCATAAATAATTCTTCTTACTTTCGACTTTTATTTATTTATTTATTTTTACTTTTTCAATTTAAATATGTATATATAGATGTGTGTATATATCATGTATATCTACTGTATATACTATATATCCGGTGTATATATATAGTGTATATATTATGTATCTAGGGTATATATTATGGATATCTAGTGTATATAGTATATATATATATAAGGTATATATTATGGATATCTCTCATCCAACATACCTAGTTATCCCTCCATATTAAAGCGGATGGGAGAAAATATGCTCTATTTGTGTGGCGGAGAAAGGGCGAGGATTCCTGCCAACGCGGGGAACGGGATAGGGATTGTCCCCCACTTCTATACCGCCCTCGTTGCCTTCCTTAATTATATTTATCGGTAATTAAAAAAAGATTTGTGTAATTAAAGAAGTAAAGTACATATAATTCTTCATGTCAAAATAAAAAATAAAAAAATGATTCTTTCATCTAATTTACAAATGATTAATTTGTAACTTTTATAGGTTTTAAATTGATAAAATATGGTTAATATACTAGTGAAATAATTGTATTACAAAATCTTCATATGTTAATTTACATATATGAGTGAGTTTGGATATGACCCTCAAAAAACCTCATTAGTGATCGATTTATATTTTAGTCCCTTCTATATCCAATTTTGCTTCAACCCCTAATTACTGAATAGTCATTAATCTAATATCCAAAATTTACTTTTTAACCCTAAAAAATAATTATCAATTAAAAAATTTTAAAGAATATCAATTTTACAATAAAAAATAGAATCAACAAAATTCAATTTTTTTGTAAAGGAGAAAAAGAAAAAAGAACAATCAATTAAGAGCGAGCTTATGATGGAATTTACAAATACATATTCAAGCCATTGAAATTATACAATCAAAACTATAACTTTAAATCTGCAAATCAAAAACTAAATAGATTATCAAAATTTGTACCTTTAAAGAGAATGAATCGAAGTTAGTTCTAGAATTTTTATAGCAAATGCAATCTAGATGTCAATGGCTGCCTTACCATTATTTAGATGATGGTTTGCAATGATTTTATAATATATGATATAATTTAATCTTTTATTTATATAATTTAATCTTTTATCTTTTATTTATATACCATAATATATGATATAATTGGCTTATTTTCACCGGTCCTCCCTGAACTTACTCTAGTGTAATATTATACTCCTTAAACTTCAATTTGTCTTGATAAAATCCTCTATCTTTAATTTCATACCAAAATATCCTTATTTCCATTTTCCAGTGGCATAGTACTTCTGTGGAATCTACATGGATCCCATGTGTCGATAGGGTAAGCAAAAAGAGACACATCACTTCAAGTCACGTACGGGAAAATTTACCAATACAGAGCAAAATTACCACTCACTTTGACTCTTTCTCATTCAATCAATCCCTCTCTCTCTCTCTCTCTCCCACTTCATAATCTCTGAAAACCAAAATCTTATAACAAACCCTAACCCAAAATTTACATAATATGATGCCTAAACTCACCTAATTAGACCTTTCTCTTTGTGGATTTCACTCAATATGAACCCTCTTGGTTAATTTCATTTCATTTATCTCTCTCTATTTTAAAACTCTCTCTGTTCATCTAGAAATTGAAATCGATTTCAAATTCTAGAAATCACTTTACAAGTGTTTTATAAAAGAGTATTTGGGGGACCACTGGCAATGGAGTAAAAAAAATGTATCTTTTGAATAAAAAATTGGTTAATAAAGCTTATTATCGTATTGTTTTTATTTTCTTTCTTATGTTGACAATTCATTATTTTTATTATTTATTGTAGTGACCAGATACCTTAACCATGGTATGGATCTTAGAGAATATAGGTACTATAATGGTGAGGTAGTTAGTTTCTTGTTGATGTGGATAAATTTTCATTTATGACCTTAGAAAATAGAGTAAAAGAATTATAGCATGAAGGATGCATGATGTACTACTGGAAGGTCCCTAGGGCCGATTTTAAATTGAGTTTAAAATTACTAAAGAAAGACAATGATGTTTTTGAGATGGGGTTAAATTTTGTTAATGAGAGTGAAGTAGATGTATATGTTAAACACCTATAAGAGGTAGAGGTAGAAAATTTCTTAAATCTTGTTAAAAGTAGTCATGTTGTATTAGAGGAATTAGGTAGTTATGAGCCTCTAAATTTGACTGTTAATAATGAAAAGACAATAAAAAAATAGTCTATGTAAGTTAAATAGTAAAAAGAACAATTTCACTAAGTCAAATTTATTAACTCTTACAGCAAGTATGAGAAAGTTAGATAATAGGCTTTATTGTGATGGGTGGATTAGCTGCATTCAAATAGTGGGCTTGGTGGTGATATATTTGGTGGGCAGAAAGTTACTAATAGGGAAAAAATGAAGAAGTCATTGCTAAATTTGATTTTAGTGTATCCCAAACAAGTTTTAGCAATTTAGAAAATCTTAGGATCATAGAGGAAGAAGAAGAGGATAGTGATAAAAGTAAAGATAGTAAGAAAAGTACATATAGTGAGGAAAGGGAGGATGAGGATTATGATAGTAGTGACAGTGATTATGATGGGAAGGGGCATGAAGTGGAAGATGAAATAGAAGACGATGATTTAATTGATGAAGACTATCATTTAGTTGATAGAGATGACGACCTTCTTGAATTTGTTAAACAAAGATAATATATTAGCAAGGGAATACCTAAGGATAGTGGGACAAAATTAAAATCAAGAGGACTAAGTAATAATATTAGATTTGAATTAGGTTCAAGTGAATCAGATTATGCTCTTTCTGATGACCTTTATGCTGATTCTTATAAGGATAGGAAGGAAAGTGAGAGATATCCAGAAATTCATGCTATTAGTGACTTGAAAAACCCTAGCTTCAAGATAGGAATGTTGTTTAGTGATAAAGAAGTCTCCAAAGAAGTGTGCAAGATACATGGGATTAAAAATAAGTTTCCTATTAAATTTAAAAAAATGACACAGATAGGGTTAGAGCTGAGTATGTTAAAGGATGTGGGTTTTTTTTATATTTGCTAACAAATTTAATAAGAAGGATATAAACAATTATAGACCCTTAATTTTGGCCCGAAGGTAGTTTGATCCCAATTAAAGAAGGCCAAGCCAAATTCAGTCCGATTTTAGAAGCTTAAATCTAGTTTATAAGTATTCGGTTCGATTTTGAATTAGGTCGGTCAAATTTTAAAAGGCCTAAAGTAAGTTGGTTCAATTTCTAAAGCCCTAAGCCTAATCCAATTTAATGTTAAAAGACAAAAATATGTTCGATCCAATTTTAAAATGTAAAACCAATCCAGACCGGACCCAAAATTTAAAGCCATGGCAAATTGGCTCAGCCAATTTGGCAAGGACAGACCCATGGCGAATTGGCAAGGGCAAATTGGCATTTCCCAATTGACCATAGAGGCTTGACCATGGCGAATTAGCCTTAGCCAACTTGCCATGACCTTTTAATATGGGTTTAATTTAGGTTATTAAGCAAATTTAGGATTCCTAATAAAGGTTGGACTTCGAATAACCTTCAGATTAGCAGGTTAGGATTCGGTATTAAACCATCTTTGTCTATAAATACAGGGTTTAAAAATAAAAAGGGAGGCAGTAACAATTAATAAGAACAAATAGCAAAAAACAACAATAACCATCAAAACAAAGCAAAAGATACAAAAGCAAGGAGAGGTTGTAGCTTGACTCTCGGATTATCAAAAGCACTATCCAATATTTCACTTGATCCAGGATGAGTAATTATGCAATTAAGCTTGGTCCAGTAAACCTACCTTGTAGGAGCCAACAAATGAAGGTTTGAATTTATTATTTAACTTGTGTTAAACTCACAGACTGCTTCATTAAATTACTTTTAAAATTTACAGTAGCTATTTATTTTCAAATAACATTGTGCAATAGTTAGCTTTAGCTTACAGTGATTATGTTAAATCCTTAAATCATCATTATCTTGCATAATAACTTGTTAGGACACTCAGTAGCCAAGCCACTAGCAGTATTAAAATTGTTAATTTCAATATAAGGAGAACCTCGGTGATAGTTTATTCAAAACCCTAATAATATGATTTAGTTTGATTCAAAACCCTAATCTTTTAGGTTTAGTTTTAAATTGCATATTCTAACCCTAAATTTATATGTTTTGATCTAAAAACCCGAGTTTCCATTTAAAAATCCTAGTTTTTAATTAAAAACTCTAATATTGTTTTTGAAAATCGTAAAACCCTAATTTTGTGTCCAAAACCTAAAAACCCTAATTTTTACATCAAAACCTTAATTTAATCCCCAAAACCCTAATTTGCATGTTTAAAACCCTAAAAACCCTAATTCATACCAATAAACCTTAATCTTATATACCTTATGCTTTATTTAAGATTAAAACTTAGATTTAATTATTTGATCCATTGTTATGTGCTTATGATGAATTATTTATTATTATTTTGCCTATAGTAAATGTTTGAATGATTTAATTGTATTTAGTTAATTATTTAAACTTCAAGGATGTAAGAGGTATATTTTCACTTCATGGGTACCTCATTTGTTAAGTACATGCCTCCATCAAATGGTAGGTGTCCTATTTTATTTAGTTTTAGGAATTAGACATTATTGTAAGGGCATGTTTCTATCTTGTATGGGTGTCCATTTTTATTTATTTGTTTAGACCTTTTTTAATTTTAATATAACATTTACTTTAATTTGTATGTAGCATGGATAATATTTTAATAAGTTAAGAATATAATATTATTTAGACTTGAAAAGGAGGCCAGTTCCAATGAACCGGATGTTATGAGGATGCTAGGTCATTCTTACCTTCCCCATACGTACTAACTTTTCAAACCCAATAGAGGGTTGGGAATTTCTTAGAAATCGAGTCATTCACCCCTTTCATCTTCCCGACTCGTCAAGGTGGCGACTCCATTTTCTTCAGATTTAGGCCCTTGTTCTCTAAGGCCTAGAGCCTAATAGTACTGAAGCCATAAGAATCATTCCACCGGGAGTAGGGGCAAAAATCCTGACTCACAACAATGAAAATTTTCAACTTAGAACTGCAAATTTACAACACAAATGTGAGAAGAGCAATAAAAATTTCCATGCCACTACCCAATAGATTGCAAATGAGTACCTTGAAACTTTTAGAGATGACCCCTCATAGAACTTAGTTTCTTTATGTAAAAGGATTAGGAAAGATCATGGTTTTATAATTTTAAGGATGAAAGCATAGAGGGCAAGAAATTTAGCATTAAAAACAATCAATAGTGATAAATGTTTACAATATTCTAAATTGCATGATTATAGGTTAGAACTCCTAAGGACCAACCCAGGTAGTACTATGAAATTTTACATACCAAGTGGAGCATTTAAGGGTGTATATATATGGTTGTCAGCTTTAAAAGAGTGTTTAAGGTGGGATGTAGGCCTATAATTTTTTTAGATGGATGCTGGCTGAAGGGAGCTTATGGTGGTCAATTATTGATGGTTATAGGCATTGATCCAAATGATTGCATATATCTATTTGCTTATGTTGTGGTATAAAATGAATGCATGGCTACCTAGGAATGGTTCCTAAATCTACTTAAACAAGACCTTAAGCTCTTCAATTCATGGAATTGGTGCTTTATGTCATATAGACAAAAGGCGTGGATACTTTTCCCTTTACAGAATTTGGTTATATTGCATATATATAACTTCCTTTATATACATTATATTGAATATAGCCAATTTTTTTTTATCTCTTTATCAATAAATAATAGTGATTTTGCTTTATCTTACATGGCCTTATTTCTAGTGTGTCTAATTTATTTCCTAATTCACAATAAAGTCTATGGATCCGACATATGTACACTAATTTTAGAGGGAAATTCAATGGTAAAGACCTAAAGGATAGGCTTTGGAGTTCTACAAGGGCAACATATCTAGCAAGATTAGAATTTTGGTTGAATGAGTAGGAAGAAAAAAATTCTGATGCGAGGGAATGGTTAAGGGAAAGACCACTAGCTGCATGGAGCAGGGTCTGCTATAAAATAAACACTAAATGTGATATATTATTGAAAAACTTAATGTGAGTGTTTTAATAGATATAACTTGGAGACTAGGGAACTTCCTATTTTGAATATGTTGGAGGTTATTAGGTGTCAATTGACGAAGAGAATATTAAAAAAAAGGAGTTAAGGAAAATGGCAACTGGACCTATATGCCCTAAATACAAGCAAAATTTGATAGGATAGTGGAATGGGCACATATGAGTGTGCCAATTCTGACTAATGGGCATCTTATTCAGGTGAGTGTAGGGAATGCACAATTTATAGCTAACATGAAGCATAAGACCTGCTTATATAGAAGATGGGGCCTCACTAGAATTCCTTGTGCCCACGCAGTTGTTTGCATTTTTTAGAACAATGAGGATCCAGTATAATATGTGAGCGATTAGTACAAGGTTGATACCTATAACAAAGTATATTCCCATGTTATTGGTCATATAAATTGCCCTAATATGTGGCCAAGATCCAATCCACTTGCAACCTTTACACCTCCTCCATTTGTTAGGAATAAGAGAGGAAGAAAACCTAAAGTACAAAGAAAGGAATCAGAAGAATTAGAGAACATGGCTGCAAAAAAAGAAGACAAATAAAAAGAGCAGGAGACAAGAATTTGAACAACTAGTAGAGAAGAAAAAGCTGTCCAGGAAAGGGTCAGTTACCATGGCTTATTTTGTATGTGGTGCTAAAGGACACAACAAAACATTTCATAGAGCAAATGCAACTGGAACATCATCTTCAAAAGTAAGTGCTATTTTGTTCCATCATAGTTGTTTTTTTTTAATATAAAGTTTCTTGATTTTTGTTGTTGTTATGATTCATGTATTATGCTATACACAAAGGATAAAAGTACCTTTAGGGCCATGAACTAGGCAAGATGGAACAATTGGAAGTTCAAATTCAATTAAGAGTTCGCCTGTAACTATTAGATGGTTTGGTAATGCGGGTGTTATTCAATTAAGCCTTTACTTTCAATTTATATATATATTTTTGTACTGATTAATTTTTTCCCTTTGGCCATCCATAGAAGTAGCCAACTAAATGTTGGATCAGATAGAGGTGCCGGTGTTTCTCTTCTATTCCCAATGGATGCATCGTAGATAATGGGTGAAACTGTAAGTTCTTGCATTCTTATTTATATCATGATTCTAACAGGTTGATTGAATGAGTTGATTATTAACGAGGTGGTTAAATGATGAGATAACTTGTGTACAATGTGTATGGTGTATTTTGGCTATGTTGAAATTAATTATTGAGTTGTATTCTATATATTTTCTCTTATTTGTGGTTGGTGTGGATTAGTGTGTGTTTTGTTGATTTGTGTGGAGTTGTTGTTGTTGGTTAAATTTGTAATATCCCAATTTATGCCCTAGAAGTTTTGAATATTATGGTTGTTTTAATTGGATTGAATGTATGTGTCAAATTGAAAGAGAAAAGAATTTTTAAAGGAAGTGTATATGTTGCATATATGGTAGTATAAATAACATATGCATAAGTCAAAAGGGATGGTCAATGGAAGAGGATATTTATTTGTGATATGTGAAATTACTTAAATGGGCATATGAGTGACATGAGTTAAGTTTAAATGGATGAGGGCATTTAAGTAATTGTTGTGTTAGAATTGCATGGTGGAGATTTAAAGAAGAAGAGAAGTTTGACTTGTCATTATTTCTTTTCTTCTCTTCTCTTTTGGTGTGGCCGGCTATCAAAGGAAAGGGAGAGGAAGAGAGGTGTTCTAAGTTCTAAACATCAAATTGAAGGGAGAATCAAAGGATTAAGTTAGAGATTTGTGAAATTTCTTCAATTGAGGTAAGTACTCTCTTATTTTCCTTTGTTATTTTGAGGTTTTGTTTGAAGTGAGTTATGAATTGTTGATCTTATGATTGAGTGTGTTTGAGATGTGTTTATAAGTGTTGAGATTGATTGTAAGTTACAAAGTTAAATTGGTGTTGGTTTTGGTTTGAAGATGGTAAGTTAAGTGGATGTGGATATTGAAAGAACAAGAGTGATGTTGGTTTAGGGTTTTGAAGTGTTGAGTGATTAAATATGTTGTTGATGTATTGTTAATGTGAATATTGTGATGAGCATGCAAGATATGTGTTAATGACATTGTTTATATTCATTTGAATGGGGTTATGTTGAGCATAATGTGTTTAAATTCAATCAAAAGAGATTTGGCCATGTTTAGGGTTTTTAATCATGAGAGACACGGCTAAACTAAGGAAGAGACACGGCCAAACTATAGAATTTTGGGAGACACGGCCAAGTCTAATGAAAATTTCGCTGTGTTGGATGATTTTTGGAGAGACACGGCCGTGTCCCTTGCCCATGTCTGCCACTGCCAATTTGTGTTGAGAGACACGGCCACAAGCTTGGCCGTGTCCCTTAAGTGTGTTGGCTACTGTGAGTGTCCTTTGCTCTTCTTGCTTTGTTGAGATTGAACATATATATGATGATGCATATGACACTATATGAACAATGTTATGTGTTATGCATTGTGAATCTTGTGAATGGTAATGTGTTTTATGAATAATATACTTTGTAATGTTAAATCAATGATGCTATATGTAAAATGTGAAGGATATGATGAGGTAATTGATTATGTATAGCTTGATGGGAGTAGTTCTTGAGGTAAGGGAAAACTTACCTAGATGCATTCTTTTATATGATTTTGAAACTTAAAACAATGTTAAGTAAATTACTAAATTGTTAATACAATGTGACTAATGTTGTTATTTGTATAGTGTGAAAGCTATAAGGATCATCTAAAAAGGTATGTGTAATGCAATTTGTTATGATAAATGTTTTAATAATGATTGAAATGAAATAAATGGATATGTTGTTTATATGACGATGAATTTGAGATTCATGTGCAATGAAATTGATTATGTATGCTTGAATGATGAAGTGTGTAATGTGAATTGAGACATCAAGAGATGTGGAACTAATGTTATGAGATATAATGTGATGTAAAGCCATTGTGATTGGCTATGATGATTCAATTGAGAATGGAAATGATAATGAAATAATAAATGAATTGTGTGGCTAATGTGTTATTCCATTTTCAGAGTTTGTTGTTGGTGGCATGCCTAATGATAGTAACAATCTCTTGAAGTTAGGTTGGGCTTGATCCTTGAAGCCAAGTTGGGTAGAAGTTTAACATGTTTTACTTCCCTTGAAGCTTGGTTGGTTCTAGTCCTTGAAGCCTAATTGAGATGTTACAACCCTTGAAGCTAGGTTGGGTTTGTTCTTGAAGCCAAGTTGGGTTGATACTTAGCATGCTTTGTTCCCCTTGAAGCTTGGTTGAACCTAAATCCTTGAAGCCTAGTTGGGTCTATGATAATGATAAATGTGATAATAAAACCAAAGCATTAACTCTAAAAATGAATGGCATATTAGTGTCTTTTGGGCCCGAGTATGTCTTTGTTGTCAATATGATATACAAATGTTGAAATAAATGAGTAGTGAGATCTATGGTGGCTTTGTTGGAAATGTGATTCATGATTGGTGAATTGTGAATAAGATAATGTTATAAAGTATGTTGTGTAATATGTGTATTGATACATTGGTTGTGAGTATTAATGATGGATTGTGGTTGGTGATAATGATATGTATATAATATATGAAATTAGTCGAGATATATGAAAGGTGCAATTCAAAAGGAAAAACATGATAAGATACTAATGATACATGGAAGTGATATTTCATTATATGTTAGAATTTCTATAATGTATGTTTATATGTTATATTTGTACTACTAAGCTCTCGGGCTTAGCGCGGATGTGTAATCGCGCAGGTGACTAGGTGGAAGATATGAAGTCTTTCGTTATGCCACGAGAAGAGTAAGAGTTTATCGAGACCAACTAGAGGGTGATGCATACATGTATAATTTTTAATTATGATGTATTTCTGACAAGAGTATATTTATATGTATCAATGAAGTTTTGATAAAGATAAGATTATGATATATATATATGTAAGATCATTAAAAGTATAATGATTTTGGTAAATGTTCTTTAAATTTATGTATTGTGGTTTGAACTCTGTTAAAGGTTTTAAAAATGTATCGAAAAGTTACATCCTTATACTTTATATACTTACTGTATGTATACCGGGTGTATGTATAGTACTTGTATGGAGTATCGGGGTGTTACAATTATTTTGGTATCAGAGCTTAGGTTCGAGATTCTCGGCCTAAGTGAAATTGAAAGAAAAAGTTTTGAAAAGTTTAAATAGAAGTAAAAAGGAAAAGTTTTGAAATGAAATTTGTAATACATGCATATGCATTGACACCTAGGTTGGTCTCGGATGTGGCATTATATGAATTGTAGAATAGTTATGCTATATGAGATGGATGCTAGTGTGTGAATGATGTTTTACATGAAAGTAAAGCCAAAGAAAGAAATGATATGGGAAACTTAATATAAGCTTAATTGATAAAATAAATAATGGGAGTTTACTTAAGGTAAGCAAATATTGAAATATTGCTTATTGAGATGTGGTTGTAATATAAAGAAATGAAAAGGAGAATAAAGTTGAAAATGAGTTGGGAACAAAATCAAGATTAAAGTATGTACTCTTTCCTCTATACTTTGAACCTCTTTATAATAAAGTTTATGTTGGGTCGGCTAGATAGAGGAAATATTGTTGAATTGTTAATATTGAAAGATATGTTATTAAAATGAGGAGAGTATGGTGGAATATTGAATGAGTTGATTAGTATAGACAAAGTGTGACTATTTAAAGTTTGGGGTATATATATATATATAAAGTTAAGGTTTTGTTTAAAGGAAAAAGAGATGATATTGGTTAAGTAAGAATATAAATTGGTATTGTTATTTTAATGCAAACATTGTGAATTCAATGTTAGAAATGTGAGATGCTTAAATATTGTGAAAGCTCATGGTAATGGTGGTAATATGTGATATTTGAGATTTTTGAAATGAGCTTGATAATTGTGAAAATTATATGTTTTGATATTGCTTTGTGATATATATACATAAGATGTTTTAAAGTGATATTAAGAAAAGATGAGTTTGGCAAATTGGAGTTTAAGCAAAGTAGTAAGTTGAAAAGTTAAAGTTTTAGTGGAATTTGATAAAAATTATTTGGATATTGATAGTTAAATGTATAATCAATACATGAGCTAGGTGAAATGACTAATATTGCACATGAAAATATTATGAATTGAGTAATGTGATTGATAGCATGAGAATTTGTTTTGAAGTAAAAAGGGAAGTGGATAAACAAATGAAAATGAGCTATTTTAAGTCATTTTACTGCAAAGGGTAAAAATGGATATGGAAGTATATTAAATGCTTTTAAAGACAAAAGTGAAAGAGATGTCACATTGGGAATGTGACTAAGATGGATGTGAAGTGTTATTATAGTCATAATATATATATATGTGTGTTGTGTGAATAAATACTTTACATCATATTGGAAGAATGAAAATGATAGTGTTTAAAAGAAAGTGATAAACATTAAATGTGTATTGAATGTATGAAAAAGGAAAATAAAATAAGAGCATATAATTAAGTGTATACATGTATATGATATGTGAACTGAGTTTTTCAATATGAATGAAATTATGATATAAAAAAAAATGTGAATCACATTATGAAGGTGACCTATAAATATGTATGTGGTATAGTGATATGGAAACGATGTTGTATGTATTAGTGGATCTAAGAGGGATTAGGTCTTGAACTATGTAAAGCTAGATGGATTATGTGATGGAAGTGAGAATGGACTTGAGTAATATTGGACAGTGAAAATTGTTATAGTGAGTATTGAACTTGATGATCATATGATATTTAGAGTCTCAAAGTATTCACAGATGGAAAGTTCTATGTAATTATACATTATAAGAGATTGTAAATGGATTAGAAATGAAGTGACGAATAGAAATTGTATGGGAACTGTATATGATTGAATATGTATATAGTAATATTGTTGAAACATGAATTAAGTTGATAAAGATCATATAATCGAGTGCAAATTGGTTTGAAACGGAGTTGGAATGTATTAACTTCTGATATAGCAAAAATGGAAAGAAGGAATATGTAATTTTTGAGATACATCTTAGCCTTGTATTTGTAAAGATTAAGAATAAAATTATAAAGGAACAGTATTGATTTGAAAATTTCAGGCTTGAATATTAATCTCTTAAAGCCATGTGTTTTGTTCAGTATATTTGATCGGTTAATTTTGTTATCCATAAATTTGGGTCTTAGATAAAATGATTGTAATACAGATTTGGTGAGATTGAAAATTTTGTTTGAGAAGTAGAGTTAAAAGTTATGATGGATGAAGTTGTACCTTAACATTTTATGTTAAGAATTTGGTTATAAATATGAAGATAAAGGGAGAAATTATAAAATATGCCTGAAAGTTATACTGAATATGTTTATGGTATGTAATGAATAAATGAATGAACTTGAGGTTTAAATGAATGAGCTATAGATAGTAAATATGGTATAAAATTTTTATGAGAATTGGTGGGAATTATACTAAGATAATTTGAAGTGATTTGTTATCATGATAATTTGGCTGAATATGAATCGGAAGAGATCAGGAATTGTATATAAGTTTGCCCTAATGGAATTAGGTTTTATATATACATATATGAATATTGTGAAATTTCATGATAAGTTTAAATAACTTAGTCGTTGGTTGGAATTGAACAAGATTGGAACATGGGCATATTGTGACAGATAGATCAATTGATCTGGATTTGGCTAAGATTATGAATCATTAGCGAGATTTAATGTGTATAGTTGTACTAAGAGTATAATTATTTACATGATAATATATATGATGTAAAATTTTAAAGTGTGATTGGACATGAATGAATGGAGTTATAGTAGTTATAAATCATGATAAAAAGGGAAAAGATTGGTTATTTATAAAATAAGTTGAAAGGTAATGTATTAATATGTAAGTTAAGTGAAAAGCATGCTAAGGAAATAACTCCACTTATGAAAAATAAGGATTTTGTTATCCATTGAGGTTTGATAAATGTCTATTTAGACAGTGATTGTAATGACGGGATAATTAATGTTTAGATATAAACCAATGATTTTTAAGGTTAAAGTTAAGAGAATAATTACAAAGAGGTGCAGGAAAACAATATATTAAATATAAAGATTGAATGAAGTATAAATGTACTATAGTATGATTTAATTCTTGTATAAAGACATTAAAAGGAAATGTAATGAGTTCTTTTGAATGTTTGATCAAGGAAGTAATAAGATATATAAACGTATAGAATGATGAGTTATGGAATTTAGAGAAGATGGTTGATTCTAAAGGGAAGAGTTGAAGTTATATGATTTGATGACATAATAACTTAAGCATATAATTAACTTCTTATGGAAGTTAAGATAATATTTTATTAAGAATGAATTGTTACGGTACTGATAATTTTGAGGACGAAATTATTTAAGGGGGAGAGAATTGTAATATCCCAATTTATGCCCTAGAAGTTTTGAATATTATGGTTGTTTTAATTGGATTGAATGTATGTGTCAAATTGAAAGAGAAAAGAATTTTTAAATGAAGTGTATATGTTGCATATATGGTAGTATAAATAACATATGCATAAGTCAAAAGGGATGGTCAATGGAAGAGGATATTTATTTGTGATATGTGAAATTACTTAAATGGGCATATGAGTGACATGAGTTAAGTTTAAATGGATGAGGGCATTTAAGTAATTGTTGTGTTAGAATTGCATGGTGGAGATTTAAAGAAGAAGAGAAGTTTGACTTGTCATTATTTCTTTTCTTCTCTTCTCTTTTGGTGTGGCCGGCTATCAAAGGAAAGGGAGAGGAAGAGAGGTGTTCTAAGTTCTAAACATCAAATTGAAGGGAGAATCAAAGGATTAAGTTGGAGAGTTGTGAAATTTCTTCAATTGAGGTAAGTACTCTCTTGTTTTCCTTTGTTATTTTGAGGTTGTGTTTGAAGTGAGTTATGAATTGTTGATCTTACGATTGAGTGTGTTTGAGATGTGTTTATAAGTGTTGAGATTGATTGTAAGTTACAAAGTTAAATTGGTGTTGGTTTTGGTTTGAAGATGGTAAGTTAAGTGGATGTGGATATTGAAAGAACAAGAGTGATGTTGGTTTAGGGTTTTGAAGTGTTGAGTGATTAAATATGTTGTTGATGTATTGTTAATGTGAATATTGTGATGAGCATGCAAGATATGTGTTAATGACATTGTTTATATTCATTTGAATGGGGTTATGTTGTGCATAATGTGTTTAAATTCAATCAAAAGAGATTTGGCCATGTTTAGGGTTTTTAATCATGAGAGACACGACCAAACTAAGGAAGAGACACGACCAAACTATAGAATTTTGGGAGACACGGCCAAGTCTAATGAAAATGTGGCCGTGTTGGATGATTTTTGGAGAGACACGGCCGTGTCCCTTGCCCATGTCTGCCACTGCCAATTTGTGTTGAGAGACACGGCCACAAGCTTGGCCGTGTCCCTTGAGTGTGTTGGCTACTGTGAGTGTCCTTTGCTCTTCTTGCTTTGTTGAGATTGAACATACATATGATGATGCATATGACACTATATGAACAATGTTATGCGTTATGCATTGTGAATCTTGTGAATGGTAATGTGTTGTATGAATAATGTACTTTGTAATGTTAAATCAATTATGCTATATGTAAAATGTGAAGGATATGATGAGGTAATTGATTATGTATAGCTTGATGGGAGTAGTTCTTGAGGTAAGGGCAAACTTACCTAGATGCATTCTTTTATATGATTTTGAAACTTAAAACAATGTTAAGTAAATTACTAAATTGTTAATACAATGTGACTAATGTTGTCATTTGTATAGTGTGAAAGCTATAAGGATCATCTAAAAAGGTATGTGTAATGCAATTTGTTATGATAAATGTTTTAATAATGATTGAAATGAAATAAATGGATATGTTGTTTATATGACGATGAATTTGAGATTCATGTGCAATGAAATTGATTATGTATGCTTGAATGATGAAGTGTGTAATGTGAATTGAGACATCAAGAGATGTGGAACTAATGTTCTGAGATATAATGTGATGTAAAGCCATTGTGATTGGCTATGATGATTCAATTGAGAATGGAAACGATAATGAAATAATAAATGAATTGTGTGGCTAATGTGTTATTCCATTTTCAGAGTTTGTTGTTGGTGGCATGCCTAATGATAGTAACAATCTCTTGAAGTTAGGTTGGGCTTGATCCTTGAAGCCAAGTTGGGTAGAAGTTTAACATGTTTTACTTCCCTTGAAGCTTGGTTGGGTCTAGTCCTTGAAGCCTAATTGAGATGTTACAACCCTTGAAGCTAGGTTGGGTTTGTTCTTGAAGCCAAGTTGGGTTGATACTTAGCATGCTTTGTTCCCCTTGAAGCTTGGTTGAACCTAAATCCTTGAAGCCTAGTTGGGTCTATGATAATGATAAATGTGATAATAAAACCAAAGCATTAACTCTGAAAATTGAATGGCATATTAGTGTCTTTTGGGCCCGAGTATGTCTTTGTTGTCAATATGATATACAAATGTTGAAATAAATGAGTAGTGAGATCTATGGTGGCTTTGTTGGAAATGTGATTCATGATTGGTGAATTGTGAATAAGATAATGTTATAAAGTATGTTGTGTAATATGTGTATTGATACATTGGTTGTGAGTATTAATGATGGATTGTGGTTGGTGATAATGATATGTATATAATATATGAAATTAGTCGAGATATATGAAAGGTGCAATTCAAAAGGAAAAACATGATAAGATACTAATGATACATGGAAGTGATATTTCATTATATGTTAGAATTTCTATAATGTATGTTTATATGTTATATTTGTACTACTAAGCTCTCGGGCTTAGCGCGGATGTGTAATCGCGCAGGTGACTAGGTGGAAGATATGAAGTCTTTCGTTATGCCACGAGAAGAGTAAGAGTTTATCGAGACCAACTAGAGGGTGATGCATACATGTATAATTTTTAATTATGATGTATTTCTGACAAGAGTATATTTATATGTATCAATGAAGTTTTGATAAAGATAAGATTATGATATATATATATGTAAGATCATTAAAAGTATAATGATTTTGGTAAATGCTCTTTAAATTTATGTATTGTGGTTTGAACTCTGTTAAAGGTTTTAAAAATGTATCGAAAAGTGACATCCTTATACTTTATATACTTACTGTATGTATACCGGGTGTATGTATAGTACTTGTATGGAGTATCGGGGTGTTACAAAATTAATGAGTTGGATAACTTTTATGTTGAATTTATCTTATGAAGGACTATCATAATGATGACTAGATAGCACCCATTCCCAGAGGAATGCAAGTAAACTATCCCTTTGATGACAGTCAAAGAAGTACAATTAGTCAAGCATTTAATAACCAAACTGAAATGCAGGAAGCAAAGAGAGCCAAAAGCAACAAAGGAACAAGTCACAACCAACCACAGAAGTGATCAAATATAGTTTTGCCTTTTGTTTTTGAAATGTAATGACTTAGCTACAAAGCTAGATGACATTATGGAAACTATTGACCATTAACAGATGTTTTTAGGTCATTTTGTAAGCAACTATAGATGTTTTGGGGTCCTTTTTGTAATCAACAATAGATTGCATTTTCATTTGCATAAATTTCTAGCCATAGGGAATTTTTGTATCTAGTAGGAAAATTAATATTGACCCAAAGTTTTTGTAAACTTCAATGGTCAATGCAATTGTAATTTCTTCAATTTTTTTTTCTTGCTAAGATGATGTGATATAGATGGGAATTACATAATGCTACTGGTTCCTACTCACCCTTTTTTCTATATAATTATGCACATGACCTAATTATGGGATATTAGATAAATGGCTTCACTAATTGCATATTAATAGAGTGAAATTATGATCAATATTTTATGTAATTCTAACTATGATTTTAATTGTTTTCTAATTTAATTTGATGGATTTTGTTTGTTTGAGTTAGAATTATATTATTTTAGCTTGGAAAGGCAAGACTCAACATTTTTAATGATTAGTGGTGCAAAATAAACAAAAATAAGCAAAAATGAAGAAAATGCAAGTGCCACGACTATGGCCCTTCAAGGCCATGACCATATGATTCAAATTGAATCTGCCACATCAAAAATTGAAGAAAAACAAAAGTTTTAGAACCTAAATGGATGCCACGACCGTGGCATTGCATAGCCCCTCCCGTGGAAGAAAAAGAAGAAACGTCAGAGTTTGCAGCATCCATTTAAAAGCTACGACTGTGGCATTCAAAAGGCCATAATCATGGCCCACTAATCCGCCACTTACAGGTGGAAAATGGCTCAAAACAATCTATTCCAACCCAGGCCATGATTGTAGGGCAGGAATTTTTGAATTTTAGCTGGAAAAATTGAATTTGAAGATCCAAATAGTTATAACTTGTTGGGTTCATTCATTTAACAGCTTGCCACCACCAAGAAGCTTCCAAACACTCTATATAAACACCTTCCATCCAAGGATTCATGCATGCAATTTCAAGTAAAATTAAGATTAGAATTAGATCAAGTTTTTATGCAAGAGAGAGTTTAAATACAATTGCTAATGTAGTAAGATTAAACAATTGTTCTTAGACTTGTATCAAATTAGTTCTAGACTTTCTTTTGAGAGGAGTGTGAATTAGGGTTTCAAGGAAGAGATTCAAGGAACCCAAGTGAAGATCTTCTTCAATTCAAAGAACTAGAGTTTTCTCTTTCTTGTTATTTTGTTTTCAAATCATAATTGTTTTGTTTTCATTTCGATTATGAGGAACTAAAACTCTATTTAGGTTGGTCCCTTACATTTAATTTATTATGGAATAACATATGTATATTTGATTTAATTAAGTTACCTTTGATTAGTTTGTTATCTTTGATCTTAATGCTTTGCTTATCTGGCCAATAATTAATTGAATTGAGATATTGTGTAATGGAGCGAGAGTGGAAACATAACATTAGTCCATGGAGATACCAATTTTAAGGAAGTTTTTCACTTAGAGATAAGGTTAAACACTTAAGAGATTGATTCAAGATTCTCATAAAACTTAATGAATTGATTCAATCACTTATGATCATGAGAGTAGGTATAAGGATTAAATCGATATAGTTTTAGTGCTTGAAAGACACGTGAGCTTAATTAAGGAAAATTCAATCATTAATCAAAAGGAAAACTGAACTAAAATAAATAATTTAGAAAATCCATAATAAATTTATAAAGGTGACTTAACTCTAAGTTTCATATTATTAGTTTCAAACTCCAATTAATTTATTTTGTTTAAAGTTTAATCATAAATCAAATTTTGTTATCCAAATAATAATCAGTTTAATTGTTTAGTACTTAGAATAGCTCTCCTTATGGGAATAATAATTTACTTGATATGACTTGTGCACTTGCAGATAGCTAGGCTCGGGTCCTAACACATATATGCAGGTTTTTTTCCTTCAAGCCTCCATGTTATAATGCTTAAATTTCTAAATTCCTACAACCTCTATTAAAACAATTGAACTGTATAACTAAAATCCATCAATTATGATAACTCATAATTATTGCATTTGATCCCAATGCAAAGACAATAATATATAACAATATATGGAACTATGAAAAATAAAAAATAGCTATAAGCTAAAGAAAAAAGAGGAAACAAATTTCCATTAATTACTTGATCTTCAAACATAACCAGAGCAATTTTTTTCAACTTTGCCAAAGAAAATACATCAACAATACATCAAATTAGTTCTTACAATCCTAATTTTCCCTAACAACCACATTAACTTAACTAAATCTTTGCAATACAAGAAATTCTTGCAATTTACCCATGATAAAGGCAAATATTCCAATAATTACTACTGCCCAGTTTAGTGCCCAACCCTTATGCATTTTTTCTTCCTTCTGTTTCTCTTGCTCCAATTGATTAATTTTCTTCAGTAGACCAAAGATTACTTGTTTTGCCCTTGGATTCATAGGAGCATCAGCGCAATAAAAAAAATTACATCACTCACAAAATGAGAAATTAAAATTGAGGAGTTAAGCATTCTAAACCATTTTAAAGTAACAAAATAATGAAGATATTTAGAACAAAACTAATCCCATAATTACTACATCTAAAGAAATGCCTTCCAGGATTCTTATTTGTCTAGGATGTCTTGAGCTCAGTAGGCTCCTCACACCCACACAGAGAAATAACAAAATTATAGTCTCCATTCATTATATTCATCGATTCTCTTTTACCGTGTTCTATAAAACTCAAATTTTTTTATGAAATTGGAAAAAATAAACTAGGGTTTTTTTTAGACTTAATGAGAAAATGAAATAAGATAAGAAAGAGGGGTGGAATGGAAAAAGATAAGATATAACAAGATAGATTAGTGGATTTCAAGAGGAATAATTGATTTAATTTGATAGAACAATGGAGAGGGGAGATGGGAACGATGGAGGGTTTCTAAGAGAGAGGGAGCATTTGAGATGGTTTATATAGAGAGAGATTTCAAATTTATTTATTCAATCGGAGAGCAACAGTAATATTTTTTTCCACACGTGTGGGAAAATGGCGTTTTTTTTATCCTATTACACGTGGGATTCATGTGGATTCCACATAAGCAATCTCTCATTGGAAAATAGAAATAAGGATATTTTTGAGATGCAATTAAAGTTAAAGGATTTTATCGGGACAAATTAAAGTTTAAGGACTATAATGTTATATTAGAGTAAGTTCAGGGACGACAAATAAAAATAAGCTGATACAATTTAATCTTTTATCTTTTATTTATATATCATAATATATGAAATAATTTAACATATTTTACTTTCAGTTACTTGATATAATTTTCTATGGTAAATGAGTTTAAAATTAATTAAGCATACTATAAATGTGGAAATATTTTAAATGGATTGGATAAAACCAAGCAGAAGGAATCTGAATTTTTTGTTTTCATTAGCATCAATAAGCACAGATTCATTGCGTACAGTCCAGCAATGCAAAGGAATATGAATTTTGGCAACTCTACTCATCATAAGTCCAGATCCCTTATAAGAGATGTATCCTTGGATTCTTGGCTTAGAAAAAATATATATAAATTCTAGAATATTTTTAATTATTTGAATAAAGAAAAATATCACTTCTATCCATTTGCAAATTTAATTAAATGAGAACATTAAAAATATTGGAATTTCACTTCTACTTGAAATATAACTTTTTTAGTAACTCTATTTTTTTTTTTTGTGGGAACTTTTTAGTCGCTTTACTTGAAATATAACTTCTGATGATATTTCATCAATATATTTTCAGCATACTAATATTTTCAGTAACAATTACTTATTTCATTCCTTTTTTTTTTCTATTATTTAAATTAGTTGCATAAGAATTATTAAAGTTATTAAATAATCTCAACTGTAAAACAGTTAAAAAAATCTCAACTGTAAAAAAAAATAATTACATATAACTATGTTAACCTTTTTATATAGATATATAAAATCATTGACTATAAGCTAGACAAGTTGAATTGCACGATACTGCAAGAGGTAAAAATGACAATTTCTTTCTTTTTTATTTATTTTTTATGTTATTTTATAATTTGGATTAAAAATATATATATATTAATACAAAATATAAACAATATATATTTAATGTATTAAATAAAGTGAGAGTATTAATTTAACATATAATCACCAATATTAAATATATAATAAAATAATTAATGTTAATAATTCTAGACAAAAATCAAGAAACAAATATTAAATATAATAGTCTAGAAAATATAGAAATAAAAATTTATTAATATTAATATATAATAGTATTAATATTATAACAGTAATATTATTTAACATAATATTAAATAATATTAATAAACAATAATAGAAGAATAAATCCTTTTTAATGTAAATTTTTTCCTATTATATTTGTTTTTGGATTTGTTTATTATCTCTTTATACTGTTATATTATTTATTATATATATTAAAAGTTAATTATATTAACCAATTTTTTAGTGTAACTATATTGGCCTATTTAAACATTAAAAAATTATATTATATAAATATTTTAAAAAATATATAAATATACTTATGTAACACCCCCATACTCTATATAAGTACTATACATATATCTTGTATGTATGCAGTACGTATATAAAATATAAGAGTGTCACTTTTCATTTCAGATTAAAAACATTTACTCTAGTTCCAAACATTAATATATTTTATTTAAAGAGCATTTACAAAATCTTTGTACTTACGATGATCTTACATATATATAATGATCTTGTCTTTACCAAAAATTCATTTATACATATGAATACATTTTTATCAAAATACATTTTTATCTTGTTTTTCCCATTTCAATTACACTTTTCATATATTTCTATTAATCTTATAATTATATACATATACACATATATTATTAACACAAACCACAATTCCATAACTTATTAGAACATTCATAAAATAATACTCGCAATGTTCACATCTATATACATATTACCTATCATATTGTACTTTCAGAATCTCATCTTTCAGCATAGCTTCTCAGGCCATATTTCTTTTCAATAATTTACTTCTGTATTGTAATCATATCATACTTCATATCATTACATGTCATTATATAATTCAATTAATTCATCATTTGTGATTCACATTGAAACAAAGACAAGCATGAGCCCAAAAGACACTAATAGGCCATTCCACTTTCAGAGTTAATGTTTTGGTTTAATTATCACATTTATCATTATCATTATCCCAACTAGGCTTCAAGGATTAGGTTCAACCAAGCTTCAAAGGGAACAAAGCATGCTAAGTATCAACCCAACTTGGCTTCAAGAACCAAACCCAACCTAGCTTCAAGGGTTGTAACATCCCAACTATGCTTCAAGGACTAGACCCAACCAAGCTTCAAGGGGAGTTAAGCATGCTAAACTTCAACCCAACTTGGCTTCAAGGATCAAATCCAACCTAGCTTCAATAGATTGTTACCATTAGGCATGCCACCAACAACAAAACTCTGAAAATGGAATAACATATTAGACACACAATTCATTCATTATTTCATTATCAATTTCATTCTCATTTTCTCATCATCATTTAGGCAATCATGCCTCAATTATCTCATTTGCATCATTATAGCCAACAACAATGGCTTCGCATCTCATCAATAGAGTATACATAACCAATTGCATTGGACATACATTTTAAATTCATCATCATGTAGGCAAACATGCCCCACTTATTTCATTTGAATCATTATAGCCAATCACAATGGCATCACATCTCATCATATCACAATTCACATTAAAGCAATTCATCATTAAAGTATTCATCATAACCAATTGTATTGCACATATATTTTGAATGATCATCATATATTTCACATTATACAATTCATAGCATTAATCAAATGTATCAACAATATAATAGATTACTTAACACATTTACAACCAAATGTGTTAAGTCTCAAAATCATGTAAATGTATGCAACCATGTAAGTTTGTACTTACCTCAAGAAAAACTCACACCAATCTATACACTTCCTCTTCCAAGAATTCTTCACTATATGGATTAGGGCAACTCAACCTCTTCACAACCTAATCCAAAAGGAATAATACACACTTATTTACAAATACACATGAATTCCAATACAATTATTCACCTATTAGTCTCATACTAGACTCATAGATCACAAATTACAAACCAAAACCATTATCTAAGTCCCCACGGTCGTGGCCTCACAACCCCACGGTCGTGGGTTAGCAAACGAATCTGCCCACTTTTCTCTAAACCCCCACGGTCGTGTCCCTCACTTGCCACGACTGTGGCACTCATTTGCCACGATCGTGGCATCCATTTTGCCTCTGTTTCGGACCAAACTCATGTATTCTGTGTTTTTAACTTCAATAAACACAAACATATAGAAAATCCAAGATAATAATTGATCAAACTCATAACATACATCAATTACCAATTAATTTAACACTTATATAACTTCGACATATCATAATAATAATCATTATATACATCATCCACATATCAATTATTCAATTCCCCAACTCATTTATATTAAACCCTTACTAAACAATTTCACAATCCATCATCATCCTCACAAATAACCATTTTATCATCATCTAAATACCAATTCAACATATCTATATACTTCAATCTTTCATTATCATCATCTTCACACACTAACCATATCAAATATAAGCTCAATCAATAGAAATGAATACAAGGAAATGAATACTTACTTGAATATTTTGCCAAATCTTCAATATCCACCTTCAATTCTCTCAAAACCCTTATGAATTTGATGTGTATGTAAATAAAATCACATCTCTCTCTCTCTCTCTCTCTCTCTCTCTCTCTCTCTCTCTCTCTCCACGTTCAAGAACAAGAAGAAAAAGAAGAAGAAGAAGAAAGAAAGAAAATCTTCTTTCTTTATTCAAACTTATCTTATATATATATATATATATAATAAAATATCCCAAAAATCCTCCAGCACAATTTTTATTCTTCCCTTTGACTTTCTTTTCTTCTTTTTCTCTTGTCATTATTATTATTATTATTATTACTTACTCTTCCTACACCAATATATACATCATGTATATGTGATGTATATGTTGCTATATGTATATCTCTTATATATTGTATCTATATTTCCCATATTTTTCAAATACCAAATATACATATCATCCTTCATATACATCTATCTCTTATAATATTTCCTTTTAATTAACTTATCTTCTTTTGACTTCCATTTCTTTGGCTTGTATATGTTATATATATATATATATCTATATATACAACATATACACTCTCTCTTTACTTCTTTTCTCTTTCCATTAAACATATACATTAAATCCAAATACAACAATAATTCCAAAACTTTTAGGGTATACTTTGGGATATTACAACTTACATGAGAAATATATATTAAAAAAACATCTCTTTCATTTAGATTATTAGATTGTTATCTATATTTATGTTATATATATATATATATATATATATATATATAACAAAAAAAAGAAGTATTTTGAGCTTGTTACATCATTAATTTTTCTAAAAAATGTTATTTCACATTTTTAAATTAATTTTAATAATGTATATAAAAATTTAAATTTAAAATTTAATAATTAATAAATTATATTTGTGACTTTTAATCTTTTATTAATATAATTAATCATTAATATAATTTCATATTACTAATTAAATAAATTATTTTTGATTTTTAATTTTCTATAAATTAATTACTCATTAATATAATGTAATAATGTTTATTAACTTATATTTTTTGAAAATTTTGAAAAGTTTAAAAAAAAATATATGACTCCTAACTATTATAATAAATTAATTATAAATTAAATAAATATTATAATAATAATTAATTTATATATTTTTAAAATTTTAAAAAATTAAACAACAAAATTTATTACTTTTGACATTTCTAATAAATTAATTACACATCAATAATTTATTTATAATAACAATAATTAATTTATATCTTTTTTAGAAATTTTAAAATTTAAATAATAAAAGATGCGACTTTTCATCTTGCTAATGAGTTAATTATAGTTGATAATTTATGTAATGTAAACCAAGAAAAAAAAGAAGGAAGTTTTGTATGCTACTATGTAAGCAAAGAAAAATTAAAAATTAAAAATTAAAATATTTTTTAATTTTTATTATAAAAATTAGAAATAAAAAAGTGAAGAATATAAAAAAACCAAAAATTTCAGAATTTAAAAATACAACAAATAATTAAATATTATTTAGAAAATACTTTTAATTAATAAATTAATAATTAAGTGGTGAGAAATTTAAGAGTTGAGAACTTTTAATTATAAATATAGGCATCTATATAGAAATTTTTCAACAAAAAAATTTTATATAAAATAACAGTTATATTGGATTGAAAGTAAAATATTTAGATTTTTCTTCCCTATTTTTTGTTTTTGTGTTAGCAATAGATTATTCTAATATGTTAAAGTAGTGCATATAATCTCTTTTTCTGGGACAAATGAAAGATATATATATATATATATATATATATATATTATATATGATAAATAAGTAATTGAAATTAATTGAATAGAATTTATTAATATTATTATGATTTTTATATATATTATGTGGTAGTAAATAATTATCTCTCTTATAATTTATTCTATTATATTTAATTTATGATGAATTTATTATGAAATATATGATAGGATGATCTTTTTATTTTTTTATTATTCATTTATGTATGTTTTATTTAATTTTTAGTTTATTAATTTAATTTATTAATTATTGTGATAATGATTAATATAAAAAAATTAATAATACTTATAATTAAATAAAAAATTAAATCTGTGTATTGCACCGATCAATGACTACTTATGTGTATAAAAGCTTATAAGGAAAGAAGAAGGGTTTCTAAAGTGATACATCACTAATCTTTTAAAATGATATTATTTCACTTTTTTTTAATTAATTTTTATTTAATTTTTAATAATTTATATAAAATATATAATTTAATAATTAATAAAGTATATTTGTGATTTTTAATCTTTTATTAATATAATTTTATAATACCGATTAATATAATTAAATAATATTGATTGATTTATATTTTTTAAAAAATTTTAAAAGTTAAAAATATATAACTCTTAACATTTATAATAAATTAATTAAAATTAAATAACTTTATTTATAATAATGATTAATTTATATATTTTTAGAAATTTAAAAAATTAAGCAATAAAATATATAACTTTTGACATTCCTAATAAATCAATTATACATCAACAATTTATTTAAATAATTAATTTCATTAATTAATAATTTATTTGTAATAATAATCTATTTATATCTTTTTATAAATTTTAAAATTTAAACAATAAAAACATAAATTTTAATCTTTCTAATAAACTAATTATGCATTGATAATTATGTAATAATAACATTTGTTCTTAATTATTAAAAATGTTCAATTATAAAATAAAAAGATTATATATGCTCACTAATATTATTTCGATGAAATTGTCATAAAAATAGAGGTAAAAAATTTATTTTATATTTTTTTTGATAAAATTAATTATTAATTTACATAAAAATTATTTTAAATTTATTAATTTGATTATATTTATGCGTGTTGTATTATTCTTATTATTTGTTCAATGCTCAACTCCGCCTGCGAGTATCGTAGCCGGTCCCAAGCCCGGATAAAGGAGGAGGGTTGCGGTAGGTTGGCGGCCAGTGTAAAAATTTTGTCAAACTTTTTATGGATCCTCAAAACTATCATTATACCGTTGGGACGTGCTCACCTAGGCACGCGCTACATCGGCACCCGGGTGTAGTGTTAAATGAGCAAGGGGTTCCACCACATCGATGCCTGGGTGTGGTGGAGTATGAGCAAAGGTTCCCATGCCATGGACGGGTATGGGTAAAGAAGTTAGTCCCGCTATATCAGCGCCCGGATGTGGTGTCAGACAGGAAAGGGCTACCGTATTATGGACGAATGCGGCTAAAGAAGCAAGTCCGAGGGAGCCAATTAAGATTAGGTAGTTGGAATATTGGCACTTTGACTGGGAAGTCTATAGAGCTTGTGAATACTTTGAAAAGAAGGAAGGTTAGTATTGCTTGTTTGCAGGAAACCAGGTGGAAGGGAAATAAAGCAAAAGAGATTGGTAACTCAGAATATAAGCTGTGGTATTGTGGCTTGGATAACAATAGGAATGGTGTGGGCATTATTATTGAGCCTACGCTTAAAGACAAAGTGGTGGAAGTGAAGAGAAAGGGAGACAGTATTATCTCTTTGAGGCTTGTTTTGGGAGATGACACTATTAATGTTATTAGTGCTTATGCTCCCCAAGTAGGTTTGGACGGAGCATCCAAGGTTCAGTTCTGGGAAGATATGGATGAAATCATGGATGATATGGATTGAAAGACCTAGCTCAAGGTACCTTTAAGGAGGAGTTACTAAAGGAAGACATTTGGAACTTTGAGGCTAGTGCAGAGGACTTGTGGACAAAAATGGAAGGTGGCATTAAGAAAGCAGGTAGTAAATTGCTTGGGATCTCTAAAGGGGCAGGGCCTCGACCGCACGATGCATGGTGGTGGGATGAGGAGGTTCAAAAGGCTATTAAGGCTAAGAGGGAATGGTATAAAAAGTTACTGGATGCGATTAATAGCGAGGCCTTTGAGGAATATAAGAGGGCTAAGAAAGAGGCAAAGAAGGCTGTTAGTGTAGCTCGTGGCAGAGCCTTAGAAGGGATTTATCAAAAGTTAGGTACTAAAGAGGGAGAGATGGGCATTTATAAGATTGCAAGGATGAGAGAAAGGAAAAGCAGAGATTTAAGCCAAGTCAAATGTATAAAGGACGAAGATCAACGGGTGTTGACAGGAGATGTTGAGATTAAGGAGAGGTGGAAGGCTTATTTTGAGCAGTTATTCAACCCTGAACATGAACAAGATTTTCAAGGTCTTATTGCAACAAATGGTTATATCAGCTGGTCTAGGTGGATCTTGCATAGTGAAGTAAGAGAAGCCTTGAAGTATATGAAAATGGGTAAAGCTTGTGGCCCGGATGGTATTCCTATAGAGGTTTGGAAGAACCTTGGAGAGGTTGGAGTTGCCTGGTTAACTAAACTCTTTAATGCTATTGTGAAAGGACGTAAGATGCCGAATGCCTGGAGGAAGAGTATCCTGGTACCCATATATAAAAATAAGGGAGACATTCAATGCTGTACAAATTATCGGGGTATCAAACTTATGAGCCATACTATGAAATTATGGGAAAGGATTATTGAACACAGATTGAGGAAGCTTACAAGAGTTTCGGATAATCAGTTTGGGTTTATGCCAGGGAGATCTACCATGGAGGCTATTTCTCTTCTAAGAAGACTAATGGAATTGTATCAAGAGAAGAAGAAAGATCTCCACATGGTATTTATTGACTTGGAGAAAGCCTATGATAGAGTACCAAGAGAAGTGTTATGGTGGGTTTTGAAGAGGAAAGGAGTCAGCAGCAAATATATCAACATCATCAAGGACATGTATGAGAATGCATCCACTAGTGTGAAAACACCTGGTGGAGACACTAAGGCTTTCCCCATTACTACCGGATTGCATCAAGGTTCGGCCATGAGTCCATACTTATTTACCCTAATTATGGACGATCTAACCAGAAGCATACAAGACGATGTTCCTTGGTGTATGTTGTTTGCTGATGACATTATTTTAATTGATGAGACTAGTGCTGGTGTAAACCGTAAGTTGGAAGTGTGGAGAAAAACCCTCGAGGACAAGGGTTTTAAGTTAAGTAGGAGTAAAACGGAATATATGCACTGTGAGTTCAGTCTAAGGAAGAAGCAGGAACATGAGGTTAAGTTGGATGGAGTTTTGGTTCCTAAAACCAGGCAGTTTAAATATTTGGGTTCGGTGTTCCAGAATGATGGCCGTATAGATGAAGATGTGGCTCACAGAATACATGTAGGGTGGTTGAAGTGGAAGGGTGCGACTGGGGTTCTATGTGATAAGAAAATACCTCTGAAAGTGAAAGGTAAATTCTATAGGACGGTTGTTAGGCCTGCGATGCTCTATGGTAGTGAGTGTTGGGCACCAACGGGACAACATTTGCATAAGATGAGTGTGGCAGAAATGAGGATGCTAAGATGGATGTGTGGACATACCAGACTGGACAAAATTAAGAATGTTCATATTCGACAAAAAGTCCAAGTAGCGGATGTCGGAGATAAGGTGAGGGAAGGAAGACTTAGATGGTATGGACATGTTTTAAGAAGACCTCCTAATGCTGCGGTTCGTAAGTGTGAGAATTTGTTGATTAAGGGGGCTAGAGGTCGTGGAAGACCTAGAACTGTGTGGAAGGAGGTGATAACAAGAGACTTACGTGCCTTAGATCTTGATGCGGATTTGATTAATGACAGACATGAATGGAGACGTAAAATCCGTGTCTTGGAAGGGGCCTAAGGCTGTAGTATCTTTTTTGGTGTCTTTTGAGCTTATTTTGTTAAGGCTTAGTTGTTATTGTTGTTGTATTTGTTCAATGCTCGAGTAAAAAACTAGTTTTAATTGATAAAGAAGGAAGATAAAAAAAAAGGGGTATATTTTATAATATTTTAGGATCCTAAGTTAGCATATTTTATAATTCATCCTATCATTTTGGAAAGATTTGAATTTGCAAATTAATTACAAACAATCCATTTATCTATTTTTACACATTATTTGTTCTCTATGGTCATGGACCAACTGACAGAAAAAGATCAATTATTGGGTTATTTTAGTGCAATTGAGAGGAGGTGTCTACCATAAAATAACCATTGTAAAAACGTTGAAGAAAGTAAAAAAAAAAAAGGGTAAAATTAGAGCATGGATAAAATAAGAAATTTAAAAAAATAAGGATGATTTAGTGAAAATTCCATTGTCACAAAAAATAATATTGATTGTGGCTCTTCTAGTATATAATATAATAATAAGAGAGATAAGTGCATATAAAATAAATTTAGTACAAATAAAATAAAACACAATCTAAAAATATGTACATAGGACTAAATTATATTTTGGTTCTAAAAATTTACAACGTTATTAAACCTTTAGCGCGATAATAAGAGATAAAGATAGTTTAGCTTTTAGTTTTAAACATACATCACAATTTAGGAATAAAATATAGAACTTTCTTTTTCTCATAATTGTGTTTTTTTGTCTTCTAAATTTAGAGTAGGGTTGTTGTCAATTTATTGATGGACGACTACCCCTTTTGTCTTTTTTCACTTTTTTTTCTCATCTGCTACTTAATTTTTGTGTTGTTCTCTTTTTTATTTTATATATTTTTATTTGTTTTCAAAATAATTTTTAGATCAATATAGATTTGAAATTGAATGTTTGTTCTTACTTTTATATTTCTTTATCTTTAATTATTGTGCATTGTCCTCTTTTTAGTTTTGTATTTTTTTGTAATTTATTCTCAAAATAATTTTGTGAATTATTTTTTTATGGTTTCTGTAGAACACAAGGAATAGATGAGAGAAAATTGACACTTATGAAAAATGAATAGTGTTTCTCCAATGATCTAAATGTGCAGAGTAAACTTTATATATGTTCTAAAGTCTAATTACTAAAAAGTCCTCTACTTACAACTGAAATTACATCCATAATCCATATACTAAATTATAATTTTGGTGATGAATCAAAACCATCTTGGACAACAGCAGATTATGAAATCTAGCACTGAGGGATTTGGTGAAGAGGTCTGCCAACTGACTTTTGGATGGCACAAACACAGTAGCAATAAAACCTTCCTTGACTTTGTTTCTCAACAAGTGACAAATAATATCCAAGTGCTTTGTTCTCTCATAAAACACTGGATGAGCTGCTATATGTAGATTGCTTGATTGTCATAGAACAAAGAAATTATAACACCCTTATACCATATATTCGTACACTACATACACCTAACATATGTAATATATGAATATATGATACAAGAATGCCACAACCCATTTTAATAAAATAAATCTTTACTTATAAAATCTGTATAAACTTAAATCATTTAACTGATATCATATAAATAATAGATGAAATATTACTTGCTAGAACACATATATAACTTCATTACCAAAGATTTATCCAAAATATTTTTGATAATTTGCAGAATATACATATATATACATCAAAATATAACATAATATACATGAAGTCAATATGTACAAAAATATAAAATATATACATGCTGGCAGTTTGTCTCTGATCTTGATGTCCAATAATCAACTCTGCACTCAAGATCTCAGCCTAAACTCGACTTGGTCTAGACGAACTCTCCAGTTCAACCAGATCTACTCTGCCACCTGCGCGATGAATCACAATTGCGCTAAGCCAAAAGCCTAGTGATACAAACTTTAATAATAATATAGTTTAAATGTAATGCCAATGCACAATACATAAGGATATTATATCTCATAACATTATATCTTAATATATTGCTCAATTGTTCCACAATTCATAATTCACATAAAAGCAAACACAAGCATGGGCCCAAAAGGATCTAATGTGCTATTCAAATTCCAGAGTTACTGCTTTGGTCCAAGATGACACCATGTGTCTAGCCCCAAAGGCAAATCATAATCACAATGAGGATTACCTCATATGTAACATCCCAACTAGGATTCAAGGACTAGGCCCAACCCAGCTTCAAGGGACTGCTACATCATGTAACAACCCAACTAGCCTTCAAGGACCAAGCCCAACTCAGCTTAAAGGGACTATTACGTCTTAGGCATGCCACCAAACACAAAAGTCTAAAAATTGAATAACATACTAGGCACACAATTCTTTTATAATTCCATTATCAAATTCTTTCTCATTTTCTGATGATCAAACTAAGCACAATGACTCAAATATCTCACTTATATCAATATAGCCATTACCAATGACTTTACATACCATCTTTAAAGTACACATAACCAATTACATTACCTATATGTTTTGGGTCATTATCATATTTTGCACATAGTTCACATTATACAAATCATAGCATATTACTCATGCACCAACAATGTAGTAAGTAACTTAACACATTTTCCAACCAAATGTGTTAAGTCCTAATGTCATGTAAATATAAGCAATTATTCAAAGTTTGTACTTACCTTTAAAAGCAACAAAACAGGCTCAAACACCACTTTCAACCTCCTCTTCCAAGGTATCTCTCAACACTTGGATTGGGGTAACTCAAGTCTCTTCAAAGCCTAAACCGAATGTGATTATAAATAATCACTTAGTAATGCACTTATAGATATAAACAAAACCTCTCAACACAAGGATAAGAAACACAAAGGAAAATAAGGAAAAGAACTATCTAGGGTCGGATATAAATAAGGAAAAGAGCTAACTAAGGTCGGATATAAGGTTGGTCTTTTTAAGCTAAAAATGGGTTCACCTCATTGCCTTAATCATATTGATGCCAAATTGAAATTTTTATGTAGTCTTAATATGCATGTCAAAGCAAGTTCTAGCAATTTATCAATCAAAGATGTTCACACACAAAAAAGAATAATAAGTTGGTATCCAACTTAATAGGCTTAATTCCTCACAAGTTTAAAGGTGATTGTTGCGCTCGATTAATTACTACTACAAAGCGACACTCGCAAGTATATGAGGTAATTGTAGCAACGATGATCACTCCAAATCATCTCATAAGGAAGGAATTGTTTTACAATATTTTGATTAAAAAATAAATTAAACTCGAGTGTGTGTTGTTGAATTAGTGAGTTGTAATTGAAATTTAAAAGTAAAAATGAGTAGTAGTTGTGTAAGATCAATTTAATTTTAGGAATGGTGCTAGGGTTGTAGGTCAATTTAATTAAATCTTAATTCTCAAGTTATCTATTAGTATAACCTTGTATTTTAATTTGTTCCTTGAGTTTAATTAGTAATTATCAATTTATTAGTTTCACATTCATGAATTAACAATAACCAATTGTTTTGAAATTATAAATTAAACAATCCCTAGAACTTATATTTCTAATTCATTCTTAGGGTGGTTGATTACATAGTTTCGATATTGAATTTCACCTCTCAGTCCATCATTCAATATTAAGTGATTAATAGGTGGCCAATCTATCAAACTAACTTTAAGTCCAATGCAATCAACCAATAACAAGGTATACTAATGGAATTATTAAATCAAGTCATTTAATCAAATCTACTACAACCCAAGGCATGAGTAAATTAGCTCATCATCAATTTAAAATAAATACCCATCTCAATATTGATCAAATCAAAATTATACATTGTAATGTTAATGTTCATAATAAAACAACAATAATCTAAAAATGAATTAAAAGAAAGAATATGAAAAACCCCTTTGTAGACTCCAAGAGTTGAACTATTTGTCTTCCTCTTAGCATCCACCATGATGTATGATGAACAACTTCCAAGCCCACTTCAATCAATGACTTTCTTCTTGAAAGATGGAATGGTAACTCTCTCAAGCTTACAACTCCAATCAAGCTTTCTTCAAACCCTAATCTTCTAAAGAGCTTGCTCACTTAATTTTATTCCAAATCTTGATTAAATATTATCTATGGAAGAAATGAAAGATGAATGAATATTGAAGATAAAGAGAGAATGGTGTGCAAGAGAGAATGGTGTCCAAGAGAGAATGGTGTCTCCTCTTCAAAACCAAGAATAAGAACAAGATAGCTCTCCAATAAAAACCAACGTGTATGTTGTTCCATCCCTCCACTTTCAATTCCTTTTCATTTTTAAGACACCAACCATCACTTGCCAACTCACACACCATGCCTTGTCTCCCTCTTTTTCTTTGTTTTATATTTCTTCCCATAAATCCATCCACATTTCATTCACTTTTAATAATTCTTTTTTAAAAAGAAAGAGCCTTTTGTCCCCCTATTGTCCCTCGCTTCATGCAAAAATAATTCAAGGGACCATATGAGACATGGCCAAGCCTTGAGTGACTTGGCCATGTCACTCATTCTTCTTGGGACATGGCCAAGCCATGTGGCCATGTCCATGGCTACTTCAATGTCTTCTTCCTTTTCCATGTGAGACACGGCCAAGGCCATGGCTATGTCATGTGACATGACCAGTTGCTTGGCCATGTCTCTTGATTGTGTTCTCTACTGCCTTTCTCTTGCTCTTTGGTTTGATCAAGTGGGACACGGCCAAGCCCTTGGTAGTGTCATATGACACTGCCACTGGCTTGCCCATGTCTTCTGCCAGTGTCTGCCTCTGCTCAATTATTCTGAAGGACATTGCCAAGCCATGAAGTGTCTTGGTCGTGTCTCATGTTTTTTTACCATTTTGATCCATCGATCCATTCTTTTCCACTTCCATCTAAATCAAACACTTCAAGCAAACTTTAAACACAAATTAAAAGAAAAATTAACTAAAAACCAATAAAATTAACCAAAACATGTATACATATTTGATTAAAACAACTACTCCACACTTAATCCTTTGCTTGTCCCCAAGCAAAGTTAAAATCAAAACAAACTAAACAAGAAAATTTAGCCAAATTCAAGAGTTCTAAAAATGTATCAAGACTTCCAATTTCTTAAGTCCGTAATCAATATCAAGCCAAATAAAACCAATACTCATGCAATTTAGTGGTTGTCTATGCATAACCAATGTTGACACTCCCTCACCAACTCTTTGAAGTGTTTAAAAAGGTAGTATTTGCACTCATAACATTCAATGAAAGATTATCACCATAAGCTTGCTTATCAATCAAACTTCCACCACTAAATTCCAATCAATCATCAATCATAAGTTCTTTCTTTTTGTTGTAATGGGGCTAAGATAAAGGTATGTCATTTGGAAATGTGATTTTATTCACTAAGTTCAAGAGCACTTCAAGAATGAAGTAAACAATGTGATACAATCGAACAATCCCAACGTATCTCCTAATCACTTAGCGCTAGATATTAAAGAACTTTTTAGGAACTCCACTTATTAAATTTGCAAAGATCATTCCCAAACTCAATTAAACCCTTCCAACAAGAACAATAAAATTTATTATTATTATTATTATTTATTTTTTTCTTCTTTTCTTCTTTTATAAATTATGATTTGCAACTAAAGAACACAATGGTTTGCAATCTTAAACCCATTAAATTTAACCCCATACTTTATTCAACACAATACTCAATCATAAACGCTCTTAAAATGCTCTTGACCTAATGAAAGGGTAAGAGACAAAATAGCATGGTTCTAAGCTAGTAGTGTGGTGAAAAAGAAAGAAAAGGGGAAATGAAATAGGCTCAAAATTGGCTAACTAAGGTTGAATATAAGGTTGGTCTTTTTAAGCCAAAATTGGTTCACCTAATTGCCTTAATCATATTGATGCCTTATTGAATTTTTTATGTAGTCTCAAAATGCATGTCAAAACAAGTTCTATCAATTCATTAATCAAAGATGTTTACACACAATAAAGAATAATAAGTTGATATCCAACTTAATAGGCTCAATTCCTCACAAGTTTTAAAAGGCAATGCAAGGAATATCCACCCAATCAATAATAAGCACCAATTTTATCCAATTCTCTAATTCATGCTTCAAAAATTAAAAGGCCATCTATTAAGAAACTTATAACAATTAAACTTAAAAAAAATATATACTTCAAAATAATATGTAAAGTAAGGCAAAACACTTAACAAAAATGACTAAAAACCCACTAAAACAAAGACTTTAAAATAACAACTAAATTACAAAAAACAAAAGCTTGCATTTATGAACAAAAACTTAGCACCCCACACTTTAAAATTGACATTATCCTTAATGGAAACTAGGATAATTTAAAAGAAGTAAGAGTTAAAGTACAACCTGATTTCCATCATTTTCTTTATGAGGCAAGTGCTACCTTTCATCCATAAAACATTAATTGTTCAAGATTAAAAAGCATAAATATAAAATAACCAAAAACATAAAGTTTTAATAACAAATAGCAGTAACGAAAAATAGTAACTAAAATATTCAACAACTGAAAATAAGAAAAATAAGAAGTGTTCTAAAAGGCAGAAGTTGATATGCTCTATAGTGATGGAGGTGTGACGATGATGCTGATGAAGGGTGGAGGCTAAGAATCTTGGCAAGGTTGCTATTGATTTGTTCCAACTGGGAAAGGACTTCAACATAATTATGATCTACCTTGCTTTCCAATACTTGAATCCTACTAATAATCTCCTGATTGTCTGAAGTCGGAGCATCTTCATCCAAATTGAGTGAATCCGAGTTAGACTCCTCATTAACTCGTGGTCTCTTTTGCTGGTCTACTAGTGCAACTTGCTCATCTGAACTCATCATATAAGCCCCTCCCCTTTTTGTAACCATGTGCACCTTTTGAAGGGTCGCAAGGTCTAATGAATCACTTTTAAAAATTCTATTCATTTGGCAAGCACTTGGGTCAAAACCATCAATAAATGTCATAGCTAAGGTGGTCAGCAATCTACCTATACAAATTGTGCGCCTTTTTTTATTTGCTACACTACAAAAAATATCGGCTAACCAATAGCCGTTACTCACATGTATAGCATTGCTAACACAATCTAAGAAAAATAGCTCGCTTAGTTCCACCACACCCGTACTTTCTTTCCATGCAAAGAACCTACATGACATAAATCTATGTAAGTACCTCAAGGCGAGATTGATCAATTTTGTTGCCTTGGCTGATTTGGCCATATACATTCCACCCAAGCCTATAGCCCTCCATTTATTATCTAAAACCTTTAGGCACATATTTTTCTCCTTGTTGATGGAAACCAAAAATAGCATTCAATTATTCAATATCAAGAACACATGTTTTTTCAAGCAATTTAAAGCTAAACCTAGTGCAAATCTTCATTTCATTTCTTTTAACCTTAAGAGAGCCTAGAAATTCTATGGTAAGTTATTGGAATTGCAAAGGTTTAAGGGAAAGTAATTTCTCCCATCCAAGGTTTTAAACACATCTAGTAAAATTTTCACTAATTTGGAGAGTATCAAGGGATTCTTTGCTTACATACCTCATTGGAAAGAAACCCCATGCTAAAAGAGTCAATCTCTTTGAAGATGATGAAGAAGATGATGAAGGTTGCCTCCTCTTGTGACGGGACACCATTTTTGTTCTAGGCATCTTGATTCTTTAGTGGAAAGTGAAGGTTTGATGGATTTTATGGAGTTTTTATTAGAAAATTGGAAGATTAAGTGGGTTTAATTGAGTTTTAGGTAAGAAGAATGGAAGATTTGGTGAAAGTTTGAGGTTTTTAGGGATGGGAATGGAGGTTTTAGAGAGAGAGAGAAGAGAAAGAAGAGAAGAAATTGGGTGAAATTTTAGGCTTTTAAAAGGGGTGACACAACCAAGCTGGGATTGACTTGACAATGTTAGAGTTAATAGGAGGGACACGGTCAGTGGCTTAGCCATGTCCCTTGAGCATGTCCACTACTTTATGGTGTTGGCAGGGGAAAGAAATGGGGACACGGGCTGGGCGCTTGGTCGTATTTGGGTGATACGGCCAAGGACATGACCAAGCCTTTTAGTCGTGTCCACTCCTGGGTTTTATGGGCTTGCTTGACAAGGCCCTTGGCTTAGCCATGTCAAGTGGTAGTGTCCGTCACTGCCAGTTTTTTGCCTTTTAATTTTTTTAAAGAAATGTGTCACCCAAGTCTAATACATGAAACTTTTCTTCTTGGCTTCACCTTGAAACTCCAACAAAAAATAAAAACTGATCAATGCACCCATTCTATTCTATTAAAAGCAAAATGAAATTTGAATTGCAAAATATGAAAATTTAACTATGAAAAGAAATAAAAATCGATTGGTTGCCTCCCATTGAGTGCTTCTTTAATGTCATGTAGCTGGACATTGTTGCATCATTTGTTGATAAACACCAAAATTTCAACAGTTTTTGCAACATCAATTTTTTCAAAGTATGGCTTCACCCTTTATCCATTTACCTTAAATGTCTCATTGGTTTTCAAATTAAGTAACTCAACAACCCCATATGGGAATGTTTGAATTACTTGAAATGGTCTACTCTAATGGGACTTTAATTTCCCTGGAAACAATTGCATTATGGAATTGAATAGGAGGACTTTCATTCTTGATTCAAAAATCCTTTGAAGGATCATCCTGTCATAAATAGCTTTTTTCTTTTCCTTATAGATTCTTAAACTCTCATAGGCCTCATTCCTAAGCTCATCAAGCTTAGAAATTTGCAACATTCTTTGCTCCCTTACTCCTTCTGAGTCCATATTTGTTGTCTTTATTGCCCAATAAGCCTTATGTTCCAATTCCACATGTAGGTGGGAAGTCTTACCAAAGACCAACCTGCATGAGTTGAAAGCAGTCCTATAAGCCCATAACGCTTTTGGGAGTCGGATTGACCAATCCTTTCTCGTTGTGCTCACCATCTTTTCAAAGATCCCCTTAATTTGCTTTTTGGAGATCTCAACTTTTCTGGATGTTTGAGGGTATTATGGAGTTGCCACTTTGTGTCGGATGCCCGTCTTGGACATCAACTTCTCAAACCATTTATTGCAAAAGTGGCTTCCTCCATCACTCACTATTGCCTTTGGGGTTTCGAGCCTGCTCAAAATATTCTCCTTCAAAAATTTCAAAACAACATTAGCATCATTAGTCCTAGTGGGGATAACCACCACCCACTTAGACATATAATCCACTGCAAGAAGAATATATTCAAAACTAGAGGACTTGGGAAATGGACCCGTGAAGTCTATTACCCATACATAAAAAATTTCAACCACAATAAAAATGTTGAGAGGCATTTCATTCCTTTTGCTAGTGTTCCCTACTCTTTGGCATTTATCACATCTTGTACAAAAATTGAAAGCATCCTTAAAAAGAGTAGGCCAATACAAACTGCTTTGAAGAACTTTCTCAGCTGTCTTCTTTCCTCCAAAATGCCTTCCACAATACATGTTGTGGCAAAATTGCAACACTTGTTTTTGTTCTTCCTCTGGTACACATCTTCTTATGATTTCATCCTTGTAAATTCTAAACAAATATGGCTCATCCCAAAAATAGTACTTACATGAATGAAGGAACCTCTTCTTTGCCTGGAAATTCAAATCCTTTCTCACAACGTCACAAGAAAGATAGTTAGCATATCTGCATACCAAGGTGCTTGAGTTAAAGCAAACAAGTGTTCATCCAAAAATTTTTCAAAAGCATTTTCACAAGCAATTTATGCATCATTATAATGCTAGTTCAATCTAGAAAGATGGTCGGCTACTACATTCTCACTTCCCTTCCGATCTTTGATTTCAACATTGAATTCTTGCAACATCAATACCCACCTAATAAGCCTAGGTTTAGCTTGTGGTTTGGTCAATAGGTATTTCAAGGCCGTATGGTTCAAAAATACTATGACCTTAGAACCTATCAAGTAAGATCTAAACTTGTCTAGTGCAAATACCACAGCTAACATTTCCCTTTCAGTGGTTGTATAATTCACTTGTGCATCATTTAAAGATAAACGTGCATAATAAATTACACACATCAATTTATTCACTCTTTGGCCCAAAATAGCTCCAATGGCATAATTCAATGCATCACACAGGATTTCAAATGGTAAATCCCAATTTAGGGCAACAATTATAGGAGAAGAAGTTAATTTTTCTTTCAAAATTTCAAAAGCTTCTAAGCACTTGTTATAAAAAACAAATGGGACATCTTTTCCTAGCAAATGACACAAAGGATGTGAAATTTTTGAAAAATCTTTTATGAACATCCTATAAAATCCAGCATGTCCCAAAAAACTTATAATTCCCTTAACAGATGTGGGTGGAGGTAGATTCATGATTAATTCAACCTTAGCCTTGTCTACCTCAATCCCTTTGTGAGAAACAACATGACCCAAAATAATCCCATGATCAACCATGAAATGACTCTTTTCCCAACTCAAGGTAAGATTACATTCAATACATCTTTCAAGCACGAGAGTCAACTTTTGCAAACAATCATCAAAAGAATTACCAAAAATAGAGAAGCCATCCATAAATAACTCAATGCATTTGTCCAACATACCAGAAAAATCAAAAGCATACATCTTTAAAATGTACCTGGTGCATTGCAAAGTCCGAATGGCATCCTCTGAAAGGCAAATGTCCCAAAGGGAAAAGTAAAAGTTATTTTTAGTTGATCTTCTGGTGCTATCGGGACTTGGTAGTAACCTACAAGACCATTAAGAAAATAGTAAAAAGTGTTTCCAGATAACCTATCAAGCATTTGATCAATAAATGGTAAAGGAAAGTGATCTTTCTTGGTGATATTATTTAATTTTCTATAATCTATGCACATTCGCCACCCGATTTGTGTTCGTGTAGATACCAACTCTCCTTTCCCATTCTGGACCACAGTCAAACCTACTTTCTTTGGCATGACGTGTATATGACTAACCCATTCACTATTAGCAATGGGGTAGATTACCCCTTCATCAAGCAATTTTAGAACCTCCTTTTTCACTACTTTGCTCATATTAGGGTTAAGCCTTCTTTGAGCCTCTCTCACCGGTTTAGCCTCTTCCTCTAAAACTATTTTGTGCATGCACATAGAGGTACTAATATCCTTGATATCACTCAACCCCTAACCAATAGCTCTATTGAATTTTTTCAACAGTATCTTCCTTTTCACTACTAAGAGTAGCCAAAATTATCACTGGTTGTGAGTTGTTCTCCCCAAGAAAAACATTCTTTAAGTGCTTTGGACGTTCTTTAAGTTCAACCCCCTTTGGTTGAATCTCCTCATTTGAACCCTCAACATTTTTCTCCAAATTTAGAGCCCTTTCTAACTTGTCTTCACCACTCTCCTGCAAGAAAACTTCTTCAACATCATTATCAGTAAAATCAATGAAAGAGTAGTCTTCATACAAAGCAGTAGTGGAAATAGGGAAAGTGTTAAAAAATAAAAATTCTACAGTTGGACCTAAAACAGTCATGGTTAATTTTTCACTTTCAATATCAATTAATGTGTTAGTTATGGCCATAAAAGGTTTCCCTAACAAAATTGTATGTTCATAATCTCTAGGAATTTCTTCCCCCACATATAAGACAATGAAATCAACAAGTATAATAAAATCACCTACCTTAACTAGAACATCTTCTATTATTCCCTTAGGGTATCTAAGAGTTCTATTCGCAAGTTACAAAACCATTTTAGTTGGTTTGAGTTTCCCTAGATCTAATTTCAAATAAACAGATTATGGCATCAAATTAATACTTGCTCCTAAATCACACATACCAATAATTTATTTCCCATTCCCCATAGAGATGCTAACTATAAAGCTTCCATGATCCTTTAGTTTTGGAGGTAACCTATGTTGTAAAATGGCACTTGTTACTTCTGAGACTATCACCTTCTCATCCAACTCATACTTTTTCTTTTTTGTGTTAAGCTCCTTAAAGAATTTGGCATATGATGGCATGTTTTTAATAACCTCAAGTAAGGGGAGGTTAATACTTACCTTAAAGAGCATATTATAAATTTCAGAAAATTACTTATCATGCTTCTCATTTTTTAACCTGCATGGAAAAGGAATTGGCGGTCTATACAGATTTGGAGATTTATGTAGCTTTGGTGTAACCGATGACTCCTCACAATCTTCCTTCTTCTCAATTGGTTGAGCTTTGCCTTCTTGTATTTCCTCACCATTCTCTTCAAATGTTCCTGCATCCAAAGAATCATTAATGTTATTATCGCCAATTTTATTATCAAGTACCTTACCACTTCTTAAGACCGTGATTGCTTTGGCTTGCTCCGGTTGACTTGAAAATTTTCCTTTTTGATTAGCTTACAGTTGATTAGCCAATTGTCTCACTTGAGTTTCTACCTTCTTAAGTGAGGCTTCCAAAGAGTCAAATCATTTGTTGTTCACCTCTTGATTTTTAGTGCTTATTTGAATGAAAGCATTCAAATTGTCTTCAAGTGAAGGTTTCTTGACTTGCTCATGATTTGAACTTTGCCCTTGAAATTGGTGTCCCTTTTGATAAGGTTGGAATAAATGTTGAGGTGGAACTTGTTATTGGTTCTTCCACGAAAAATTAGGGTGATTTCTCCAACTGGGGTTATAAGAATTTGAGTATGGGTCATTCCTTCCCCTTTATTAGAACCCTTCAAAAGAAAAAGCTTGTTCTTGCCCTTCTTGGAATTGGTCAAAGTTTAAAGAACATACATTTGTATTGTAGCATACCACACCACATGAAGCACATGATTCTTGGCTTGGCACCGACAAGTTTCATCTAGCATTCAAAAATTTAACTTGTCTTATTAACTCGGCAATTTGCCTTGCCATTTCTGAGTTTGCATTAAGCTCATATGCTCCTCTTCTCCTTTCCCTAATACTTTTTTAGTGAGAATTTTCTCCTAACATTTCAAATAATGCAACCATTTCAGCAGTTGTTCTCTCACCCATTGCCCCTCCTGCAACATTATCCACTGTGTTTTGACATTGTTGAGTTAGCCCATCATAGAAGAACTAATTGAGCAATTATTATGGATAATAATGATGAGGGCATTGAAAAAATAAAGATTTGAAGCGATCTCACGCCTCATAAAATGGTTCCCCATCAAATTGGGTCAAAGTTGCAATACTCCCCCTAAGCTTCTTTGTCTTTTGGAGTGAATAAAAATTTCCCATGAATTTTTTATACACTTTGGTCCAAGTGGTCAAGGAGTTCTCCGGTAAGGTCATCAACCATGCTTTTTCCCTATCTTTCAAACTATATGGGAAGCATCTCATTTTAAGCTCATCCACTATTAATGCTTGCAAAGGGAAAGTATGCAGTGTTGTATAAAAATTTTGAATAAAGTTGAGAGGATCTTCGTTCAGCAATCCATGGAAGGATGTCAACATACTATAATGAGTGTTTTTGATACTATAAATTCTTATTGCGTTGCTTAACCGGAAAAATGATGTGGTTACTCTAATGATCAGTCGAGCAAACTCTTTCATAGGGGGTTCCTCTACGTCACCCATTTCTACTTCCGTGTCCTCTTCAAATTGCTCGTCGATTTCTTCTCCTAAGGGATCTACTCCTTCAATTCTTGGGAGTCTATGAATATCGTCTAGATATGGAACAAGTTCATTTTCTTGAGATCTTCATCCTTGCATAAATCACCAAGGCAATTCAAAAAGGAACACTTCAAATAATTAAACAACTAAAATAAAAGAATCAAACAATTAACAACAATTGACTTCCCAGCAACGGCTTTAAAAACTTGTTGCACTCAATTAATTACTATTACAAAGTGATACTTGCAAGTATATGAGGTAATTGTAGCAACGGTGATTGCCCCAAGGTCGTCTCACAAGGAAAAAATTGTCTTACAAAAGTTTGATTAATAAATAAATTAAACTTAACTGTGTGTTGTTGAATTGATGAGTTGTAATTGAAATTTGAAAGTAAAAATGATTAGTAGTTGTGTAAGATCAATTCAATTCTAGGAATGGTGCCTAGGGTTGTAAGTAAATTTAATTAAATCTTGATTCTCAAATTATCCATTAGTATAACATTGTATTTTAATTTGTTCCTTGAGTTTAATTAGTAATTACAAATTCATTAGTTTTCACATTCATGAATTAACAACAACTAATTATTTTGAAATTGCAAATTAAACAAACCCTAGAACTTATATTTCTAATTCATTCTTAGGGTGGTTGATTATATAGTTTCGATATCGAATTTCACCTCTCGGTCCATCATTCAATATTAAGTGATTAATAGATGGCCAATCTATCAAACTAACTTTAAGTCCAATACAATCAACCAATAACTAGGTATACTAATTGTAGACCCTTAATTTTTGACCCAGTTCGGTCCAATATATTTTAATTAGTCAAAAATAATTTTTGTGTTATCTTAATTAAATTTAGTATTTAGTTTTTATAATTAATAAAAATAAATAATAATAAAAATAAATAAATAAATAAAAATAAAAATAAAAATCGGCGATGGAAAAATTCATCGCCGAAAGCGGTGGACGAAATGGCCTTGGGCCATTTCGCCCGCAGGCGTTTCCTGCGAGCGAAATGGCCAAAGCCATTTTGCCCGCAGGATTTTTCTGAGGGCGGCCCGAAGCCAATTTCGTTGGCGTACCCGACGCTCACCTCGCAGCTCTCATAGCCAGCCACAGCAGTTTTTTTTCACTAGCAAAATTTTTCCGCATCAGTTTTTTTCTCCAGCAAAATTTTTCCGACGTTATTTTTTCTGAAACAAAATTCTATTTGGTTTCGATTTTCTTTTCTTAATTAATGTAAGTTTCCATAAACAAGTTGAATTAATCATCTAAATTTTCGATAAATAACACTAAAAACAACACAAAAAAGGAGGAATTTTGAGGACAATCGAGTGAAGGAAAAACTTAGAAAAAGTGATCCGACTTTAAAACTTTTTGGCAGAGATTAACGATCGAACTTTTTAGGAGAAGCAAACAAGAAATTCAATCCATCAAAGGCAACCATCTTGCCTTTGTTCTTGTTCATCCAAGAAGTAATTTTTGGTGGAACCAACAAACGAAGGTATGAATATCAAATCTTTTTTTCTTTACAGTAGCTTGAATCATTAAACTCTTTCTTTTAATTCTAAAAACCTTAGAACCCTAATTTACTTTTTCTAAACCTTAGAACCTTAAATCGTCTCCTCTATTTTTAAAAACCCTAAATTACTTTTTCTGTTTCTTCAAAATATCAAAACCCTAATATACTTTCCAACTTTCCAAAACCTTAAATCATTTTATTAATTCCTCAAAACCCTAATATGTTTTCTGTTTCTATAAACCTTAAAACCCTAAATTTGACTTATAGCTTCTAAAAATCACATAAAGCTTTATAAAACTATAAATTGTTTTTCTAAATTCTAAAATCAAATACATTCTCCGAAACACTAAAAAACCCTAATTCAACTTCAAAACCAAGATAGTAACCCCAAAATAGTTTTCTTAAACCCTAATTCCCTTAAAACCTTAAACCCTAATTTTCTAATCCCTAATCCTTTAAACCTTTAAACCTTATAAACCTAAATATTAAAATTCAACACAGTAAGTCTAAAAACAATAATCCAGTAACCGTAAATAATAAACCTAATGTTTTAAAGTATTCAAACCATAATTAAATGATTTTACTCCTTAAACACTAATTTGGTTAATCAAAGAACCTTATCAATCCCTTAAATCATAAAACCTTAATTCATTTCAATTCCTTTAAAACTTATAGTAGTTTAAACCCAATAATTCAAAAACCCTAAACATATTAAATAAAGAATCTTAAATAGAAATAGTAGCCCTAATTTGAACATTTACTTGTTTTATTTAATTTTATATTTGATCATGTAGTCCATTATATGCTTTAATTTATTTTCAATGCTTTGTTGGTTTATTTAATTTCAATGATTGATTTATTTAATTTATCATGGATGGATATTTATTTTTTATTTTGATTGATATCTTAGATGAACGATTTATTTATTATGAATGGTTATTTACTTTTATCGATTTATTTAGATTTCCAAATGTTGTAAGAGGTATGTTTTCACTTGGTGTGTACCTCATTAGTTAAATATCATGTAATTTAAATTGCTTTTATATTTTAGACCAATGTAAAGGACATGTTTCTACCTTTCGGTGGGTGTCCTATTTAGGCATGAATTATGTAAGGGCATGTTTCCATCTTCGGATGGGTGTCCATTTATTTATTTTACTTGGACAATGCTTTGATTTTAATATAATGATGCTTTATTTCAATTGTTGCATGTAACATGGATAATATTGTTATACTTAAGAATTCTATAATATTAAGACCTGTAAAGGAGGCCGGTTCCAATGAACCGGGCGTTGTGGGGGTGCTGGGCCATTTCTCACCTTCCCCACACGTACCCAACTTTTGAAACCCATTAGGGGGTTGAGGATTCTTTAGGAATCGAGTCATCCACCCCTTTCTTTTTCCCGGCCCGTCCGGGTGATGACTCCATTTTCTCTGGACCTAGGTCCGTGTTCTCTAAGGCCCCGAGCCTAAACAGTGCCGAAGTCGCAAGAACCATTCCACCGAGAGTGGGGGCAAAAATCCCCGCTCACAGTGGTGACTCCATTGGGGAAAAGAGAAGTTGATTCCGTTGGTCTTTATATTATTCTATTCTTTCTTATAATGATATTATCCATTGTATCATATTAGTTTTGCATTGTGTGCGTGAGTTAGGACGCCCGTGTTACCCATGTTGTGTTATGTAAGGGATACCATACTTTCAATCAAGGTATGGAGATTGAGCATGGCATAACCACTCATAGCCTCGTACCATTTGGTATATACTTGCTATGGGAACCTAAGCCTTTTTACCCAAAGACTAAAGCTCATGTAATTGACCTATTTACTTTCCTTAGGTTTTACCCTAAATGCATGTTGTTTGACTATGGTTAATTTATCTTGGCTTAAATCATGGCTTATTTGGTTTGTTCTTTTTTCTAATATGACCTCCTAAGTATATTGTAAGCTCAAAATAAATTTTTCATTAAAATCCAAAAGACCAAAGCTATTTTTAAAATTTTTCAAGATGGTCTTTGGACATAAGACTTTTCTAAAAATAAATCAAAAATTATTTTGTTCATAACCAAAATACTAAGCCCAAAATCCATTTTTTCTAAAATCTTTTTACAATGGGCTTAGAAATAAAACTGTTTTTATCCAACCTTTTCTTACAAAGAGCTTGCAAATTATTTAGGTCAATTACGAAATACCAAAAATCAATTGTGAGCCTAGTTTACACTAAGAATAATTAATCGTGTGCTTGTTTTTGGCATGAATCATTAGTTACTTTTTCAAGTGAGAAATCTATTTATAAGAAACCTCTTAATTTAGTTTTAATCCAACATAGCATAAAAGCTACTTTAGTTGGTTGAATGGATTAAAACCTAATTAATGGGAATTATCATGGATTGATTTCCATTTTTGAAAATATAACTATTGGTTAAAACGTCCAAGGGAATTATTCAAAAACATGATGCCCCATGTTGGTATTTTGTTAACTATATTCCTAGGAAAAGAGACTCACCATTCGTGTGTGGATGTTATTAGGTTGGAAGGAACGTCCTATTTGTCCTTGTTTGTCTATTGTTTGTGCATACATGCATACATTTGCATCTCATATCATTGATCCTCTCTGGTTCACAACCCTGGATTATGATAGTTCAAAAGCTTACGACAATCCGACCTATGCCGGAGATGAAGTATCTAGCAACGACTCAATCACTTGCTCACCAAAAATAATGGATCCTGAATAAATTCAAAGAATGGTGGATGATGCCCTCAATGCCAAGATGGAAGAAATAAAAGAGGCCCTAGCTAAGACCATGAAGAACCAATTGACTGCAATTTTAGAAAATCATGCCGAAGCATCTGCTAGCACTAAGAAGCCAAGGGATAAAGGGAAGACTAAAGTTGGTGAAGTGGTTTTTGATGATGAAAAGGTGATCATTGATGATGATGATGATTGGGCTCAATACTGCCAAGATGCTCAAGAGAAGAAAAAAGAACCGAAGATTGTTGAAAGATCAACTATGGAGAAGATCGAAACTTCTGATGTTGAAAAGATGATTGCTGATTTAGAAAAGAAATTTGAGAAGAAACTGAAAACCGAGGAAATGTCCGAAGTTGACAAATTATTTGAGCTAGATGAAGAAGTTTCATACAAGTTCAAGATGCCATCTTTTGCAAAGTTTGATGGAACCGAAAATCCTCATCTCCATGTGAAGCAATATATCACTGCCATGCAGTCCGCCCGAGCAACTAAGGCTCAAACTCTAAGGTACTTTATGCTCTCATTGGACCCTGTTGTCCAAAATTGGTTCAATACCTTAGATGATGGAACACAAAAGAGTTGGGATCTGCTTTATAAAGCCTTCATCCAACAATATGGATATAATGTCGAGATGGAGGTTACCTTAATGGAAGTAGAGTCCATTAGGCAAAGGTCGAATGAGAATTTTGTAGATTATGTGAAGAGATGGAGAAACAAGGCCGCTTTACTCAAGAAGAGGCCCGATGGGTCCAATCAGATAAGGATGATTGTGAGAGGGGTGTTGCCTAGTCTTTGTGAGAGGATGTCTCATACACTCATCCGTGATTTCAAAGACCTCCAAGCGGGTTTCCAAATTGAAGAATGGAAAAGAGAGAAGAACCATTTTTTAACAAGAAGGAACGAGAAAGGAAACTATCAATCTGGTAGCCAAACCATGCAAAAGGCAGTCAGTGTTAACGTTACTAACCAAGGAACAAGGAGACAGTTTTCAAAATTAGGGAAGCCAATGTCTTGGGTTCTTAATAAGCTTCAAAGAAAGGGATTGCTACAACCCTTAAATCCTCGTCCTTTGCCTAACCCTCTCCCACCTAATTTCGACACTAAATCATTTTGTCAATTTCACCAAATGCAAGGGCACGACACGGATAGATGTGTAAGGTTGAGACATGAGATCCAAAATCTAATTGATAATGGGAAGCTACCCGAGCCCAACAAGCCAAACACCAAAGACAACCCATTACCAAAGTTCAATAGAGTACCACCGCCGGCAACCTTCATGATTGGAGGAGGTTTGCATGAGGATTTTGTCATGTCTTCTTTTCAAGATGTGGGTAGAGAAGCAACCAAAGAAGAAGAGGTATTTGGTGGAATTAAGCAAGTTATGGTGGGTAAAGAAGTAACAATTTGTGTTGTCAATGGGTTTTGGGATTCAAGCGATAGTGATGATGATATTGTATCCAAGGAGGAGGGGTGGACTTGGTCCGAGCCCGAAGAAGACAAAGTAATGAACACTAGATCTGGTAAGCCTTATGCAAGGGCACCACCTAAGGAGGTAGAAACTAATAAGGGTAAGGAAGTTGAAGTAGGAAATAAAGAGGAGGAAGATGATGTTGTGCTCAAGCAATTGAAAAGAACACAAGCAAGTGTTAGCATTTGGGACTTATTAGCTACTTCTGAAAAGCACCGAGAAACTATGGCCAAAGCCTTAGCTAGCATGCCAATTTCTACCTCCAAAACGCCGAAGGAACTGATCAACTTCATAAAAATTAGAGGGGTAATGAAATGTGAAGAGGTTCAAGAGAAGAGTAAAGTTAATATGGGACCAGTTTCTTTTTTCAGATGCGGACTTACCGGAGGAGGGGAGAGATCACATCCACCCTCTCTTTATCAAAATAGAAGTCAAAGGGAAGAGGACTCCATGTGTAATGGTCGATGATGGGTCTGCCATAAATGTTTGCCCACTTAAGATATTGCCAAATCTAGCCATGTCAACAAGGGATCTAAACCTGATCGAAGTAACAATTTGGGCTTATGACAACACTAAGAGACACATCGAAGGGACTTTCAAAGCTGCTATCAAGGTTGGTCCAATTGAATCTATTGTTGAGTTTGTTGTTTTAGACATACCGGTTACCTTCGCCTTACTCTTGGGACGACCATGGTTTCATCCTCTTGGTGGAGTTCCTTCCACCCTTCATCAAAAGATCAAGTTCCCCAACAGAGATGAGATAGTGGTCATTGAAGCTGAAGATAATGAGATTGTTAATGCTCTAATGATTGAGAGGCCTCTCGATGGTTTTCAAGAAGCTGCATTTTTTTATGATGAAGTAGTGGATTCCAAAGTCTTGAATATGATGAAGAACATGAACTACCTTCCCGGAGCTAGTCTTGGAAAGGGTAAGGCTGGTTTGACAAAGCTGTCAGACTTTAGAACTCAAACTTCCAAGAAAGGGTTGGGATATGATGAAAACAACGATGTCCAGCCAAAGAAGAGTGAGAAGATGAGCTTCCCACCACTTGAAGAGATCTTCATCAATGCTCCAGATATGGGACCACTCCAAGGAAAGCCTGAGCCAATCATGTTCATGGGAAAGTTGATCCCAGGTTTTGAAATTTTTACAGATGTGGTCGAGCTAGTGGACCAAGTGAAGAAAGAGCTCACCCTGTCAGCCAACAAAGAATCCAATCCAAAAGAGAAGAATGAAGCTGTCCTGAAAGCTGAGAAGACTCTGAAGGAGATTGCTGCCCTGGTTGAAGAAAAGTTTGAAGACATCCTGGCTTATGATTTTGAGAACAATGATTTTGATTTTAATTTTAATTTGTCTACTTTGTATGAGGATGATGATGTTTTCTTTTCCAAAATGAATGCAATAAAGTCTGATTTTGCTGACTTGTGTGATGTTTCTCCTGATGGTTGCATACATTCAAATAGCAATTACATGAGCATCTTTAATATTAATTCTGTTAACACACAATCATTAAATTTGGGAACAACCGAAAATCCTAAAAACATTAGCATAGCATCCGACCTGACTCCTGATGAGAGAGAGAGATTTGAAAAAATATTCAAAAAATATGAAGAAGTGTTCGCTTGGTCTTATGAGGATATGCATGGAATAGATCAAGACATAGCCGAGCATCATATTCCTACTTACACTCACATGAAACCTATCAAACAAAAGCTTAGGCGTTAAGACCTGAGTGGGCTGAATTGGTTAAAGAAGAGGTCACTAAGCAAATACAAGTGAAGGTCCTTGAAGTGATAGAATATCTAGATTGGCTAGCCAACATAGTATCTGTGCCAAAGAGAGATGGAAGGATAAGGGTCTGTGTGGATTATAGAGATTTAAACAAGGCTTCCCCTAAAGATGATTTCTCTTTACCTCATATAGATGTCCTCATTGATAGTGCAGCCTCTAGCGTGCTACACTCGTTTGTAGATGGATTTTCTGGATACAATCAAGTGTTAATGGCCCAAGAGGATAAAGCCAAAACTGCTTTCATTACTACATGGGGTATATTTTGTTATAGGGTGATGGCATTCGACTTAAAGAATGTTGGGGCAACCTACCAAAGGATGGCCACCACACTATTTCATGACATGATGCACAAAGAAGTTGAAGTATATGTTGATGATATGATGGTTAAATCGGATACAAGAGAACAACACTTCCAAAACTTGGAATTATTCTTCGATAGAGCTTTGAAATATAAGCTAAGATTAAACCCGAAGAAGTGTGTGTTCAGGGTTACCTCAGGTAAATTATTGGGACATGTGATTGGTACAAATGGCATTGAGATTGATCCTAACAAAGTTAAGGCAATCAGGGATATGCCAACCCTGAAGATGGAGAAAGAAGTTCAGGGATTCATTGGTAAATTACAATACATTAGCAGATTTATAGCAAAGCTCACAACAATTTGTGAGCCTATCTTCAAATTACTTAAACAGAATCAGTCGGTCATATGGAATGAAGAATGTCAAAGGCCTTTGAGCAAATAAAAGAGTATTTGTTGAATCCACCTATTTTAAAACCACCTAAACCCGGCAAACCTCTATTACTATACTTAGCAGTAGAAGAAGAGTCAATAGGAGCCATGTCAGCCCAAGCAGATGAGTCAGGGATTGAGCATGCAGTTTTCTATTTGAGTAGAAAGCTCCTACCTTATGAAATTAAGTATAGTATCATTGATAAGACCTGTATAGCCATGGTTTGGTCTTCTAAGAAGTTGTGGCATTACTTTCAATTGTGTAGTGTGTAAGCAAATTTTCAGGTTGGATCCAATGAAGTACTTAAGGGAGACACCCTCTTTGATTGGGAAATATAGTTGATGGTTGATAATATTAGAAGAATTTGAGGTTGAGTATGTAACCAGGAAAACAATCAAAGGTAGAGTGGTGGCAGAATTCATAGCCCAACAACCATTACCAGAAAGCGAAGAGGTAATCTTGGAATTTCTGGATGAACATTTAGAAGCAATTGAAATACAAGGGTAGAAAATGTATTTTGATGGAGCAGTAAACAGGAAAGGAGCAGGTTTGGGAGTTGTACTAGAATTGCCCAAAGGGGAACTTATCCCTTTAGCCAAAAAGTTGAAACTTAGGGCAACCAATAATATGGCAGAATACGAAGCTTGTATTTTCGGTTTGGAAACCCTAATGATTATGAAGGTGGATAAGGTAGAAGTTTTTGGCGATTCATTACTAGTAGTATCCCAAGAAAATGGAGAGTGGGAGTTGAAAGAAGAAAAATTAAAACCATACCACCATTACCTAACCATGATGAAGAAGAACTTTAAGGAGTGTAGGTTTATACACCTATCAAGAGAAGAAAATTAGATGGCTGATGCCCTAGCCACATTAGCTTCAGTATGGGAAAATCCTGTCAGTTTATTTCTTAAGCCTCTGATTTTGACCAGTTCATCAACTCCTTGCTATGAATATGAGACAATCATGGAAATTGATACAGACCATGATGCATGGTATGATACTATAAGGAGATTTTTGGAAGAAAGAGAATACCCGCCGGGGGCAACAAAGAAAGAGAGAAGAGCCATAAGGCGGTGGTCATTGCAATACATCACATTCCATGGAGAGTTATATCAAAGATGGCCTGATGGGGTGCATTTAAGATGTTTAAGGAAGCCTGAAGTGGAGCGTATCATGTCAGAAATACATGCAGGAAGTTGCGGACCGCATATGAGTGGTTTGGCCCTAGTTAAGAAGATTATTCGGCAAGGTTACTACTGGTTGACCATGGAGAGAGATTGTATTGAGTTTGTAAAGAAGTGCCAACAATGTCAGATGTATGATAACTTGAATCTCATTCCTCCTGAAGAATTGAATTCTATGTCTTCACCCTGGCCATTTGCCACTTTGGGTATCGATATTATAGGAGAAATACATCCGACAACCTCAAACGGTCACTATTTCATTGTGGTAGTAGTAGATTATTTTTCAAAATGGGTCGAAGCCGAATCCTTCAACAAACTAGGTGCAAGTCAAATGGCTAGATTTATTGAAAAGAACCTCATCTGCCGGTATGGGGCCCCGCACAGTGTGATATCAGACAATGGGGTACAGTTTCAAGGAGCAGTTAAGGATTTATTCTTAAAGTACTGAATCCATCATCATAGATCCTCTCCTTATAGACCAAAGGCTAATGGCACAGTAGAAGCAACAAATAAAACAATTAAGCAAATTCTGTCCAAAATGACCAAGACTTACAGGGATTGGTCAGAGATGCTTCCCTTTGCTTTATGGGGATATAGGACAAGTGTGCGAGGACCTACTGGAATGACACTGTTCTCTTTAGTTTATGGAATGGAAGCAGTGTTGCCGATTGAAATAGAAATCAAGTCATTGAGAGTAGTCTTGGAAGTTGAACTGCCTGAAACAGAATAGGTAACAAGCAGATACACACAATTAGCTTTACTAGAAGAGAGAAGGTTAAAGGCACTGTATCATCACCAATTGTATCAAAAGAAGATAGCTCGGGCCTACAATAGAAGGGTTAAAATCAGAAAACTCAGAGTCAGGAATTTGGTGTTGAAGCAATGTAAACCTAATGTATCAGATCCGAGAGGGAAGTTCAGGCTTAGCTGGGAAGGGCCACATGTCGTGAAACGAGTCATGAACAAAGGTGCAGTGAAGTTATCAGACATGGACGGGAACGAGTTTAGTGAGCCAGTAAACATTGACAGGTTGAAGAGGTTTTATGTATGATATATAAAAAAAAAAAGAAAAAAGGAAGCTCGCTAGGTTGAAAACCCAAAAAGGGCGGCCTAGGCAAAAGTTAGAGCAGTCCGCTAGTTTTGAAAACCCAAAAGGGCGGGCTAGGCAACAATTAGGAATAAATGAGAGAAAATCGTCAATTAGAAAACCTGCAAGGGCTAGTTGACAACAGGAGTGATCTTGTGCATGCTGGCTTTATGTTTGGTTGTTCCCTAATTTAATAAAACAGAATTAATGTTAAAATTGTTCTATGTGCACTGTTATAAGTATTTGACCAGATATGGATGAAATAAATAAACACAATAGTAAAAGGTGATGACAAATTTTAAATGGAAAAGAAGCATCTTTTATTACTTTAATTATTTTTTCATCCTAACAATACACTTTCTGAATTGACAAATGTAAAATCTATGGCAGTCGATAAATGTAACGTGCAAGCTAGCTTTGCCTCAGTCGATCCAAGTAGGCTTCAGTCAAGCAAGGCATGTCTAAATCGGGAGTCAAGTTAGAATCTTGAGGCTCAGCTCCGTACTGACGGCCAAGTCGGTGAGAATCGTATCATGTAACTTGAAGAAGAGCAGCAAGGGTAACATACATCAAGTATGTCCGCATGGTGATACGAGAAATCTTCCACCGAGGTACCATCCAACGGATATTGACTTTAGCGCGTGAGTGGATCCAGTCAACCCAGTCAGCATATGAAGAAGCAGGATGGAGTAGTTTCTTAGCAGAATGATGACGTGGTAGATATCTGGCAAAATCCATGGATGGAGTATCAAGCAAACAAAGACGCTCTTGAAGCCAAATCTGTGAAGAAAGAATTAAATTAAAAAAAAAGTCAGCTAAGTTGAAAACCCGCAAGGGCAGCTTAGGCAAAAATTAGGACAGCTCGATAGTTTCGAAAACCCACATGGGTGGACTAGGCAAAAATTAGAGCAATAAAAAATATATAATAAAAAAGAAAGAGGTCCGCTAAGTTAAAAATCCGCGAGGACAACTTAGGCAAAAATTAGGACAGCTCGCTAGTTCCGAAAACCCACATGGGTGGACTAGGCAAAAATTAGAGCAATAAAGAAAAGAAGAAAAAGGAAACCTAAATTGCAAACCCAAAAGGTCAATTCAGGTAATTACCTAAAGCAGCAATGGACTCCCAGTCAGTCTCTTTGACAATCCTGATTTAAGCTGGTCTAACCCAACTAAAGTCTCAGCTAAGATCACAGGTACCGGCAACAAGCCTCCTTCCATTTGGTCCATAATATCCAATACTCGTGGATCAATATCGCCGTCGGAAGAGACAAGCAAGAATTGGCCAAGCAAGCAAAGACAGAGCATGCATCCCCATGCCCTAGTAGGGGCCAAATGAGAGAGACAAAAATCAATTAAGGGAGCAAGTAGAATTTTTTCACCTCTCATCAAATGAAGAACTTCGGGTTTTGGAATTTGAAATAACATCTGCATCTTCTGTTGGGTTTTGGAAATCAATGTGGGTAACGCCATTTGTTGATTATTTGGATATCCAAGGATGGCCTCAAATTCTTCAATCAAGGGACACTTAAACACACTTTGAACACTTAGAATTCAATTTAATTGCCAAAGTCAAAACGGGGGAGATTGTTAGCCAAACCATTGGCATAATTACTCTATTTGATCTTAGGCAATCAAATTAAATTGAACTAACAATTGTATCAAGTAATATTTTGTAGAAAGATAATTTTTTAAAGAAAGCTTGAAAGGTACAATCAGACCACACTAAAGCCCAACGGGACCTCTGATATCAATATAAGTAACTTTTACACATAATGGTTCCCCGTGGAAGGTACCTTCAAAATCTCACCATACCACTTGAAGTATGTTCAAACCATTGGAAAGTCTGACCGCACCATTGGTTGTGAAAAATGGCAAATCACACAATAAGTTTCACGACCAAAAGTACTCCCATTTTCTCTGAGTACCAAAGAAGTATGATCAAACCAGAAGAAATCCCGACTGAACCTTTAAAGCATAACTTGTCCAAAACATCCAGTAGAGTTTCTGACTAAAGATATGCTCAAAAATTAAACGTATCACCAACATTTCGATCAAACTAGATTCAAGTTTGACCAGACTATTTAAATATTCTTCAAAAACAGAAGCCATTACATCTCCACTCAATTAGTTGATGACACGTGGACCAATCGTTGAAGGACAATTAGCCAGTTGTTCAAATAGTGCGATCGGACCCTGAGAATTTTGATCGGCCTTATTAAATTCTAGCTAGACCAAGGTCAGTCCGACCATGAAAATGCTCTAGATAATAATTTAGTGGGAGACAAGAATCAAACATATTGGCCCCTACCCTAAATGGCTATATCAAGACTTGAAGGCAATAAATACCATAAGAAATCACATTTTTATGTAACATTGCAATTGTAATAGCCAATTTTAAACAACTTTCATTTCTTTGCAACAAAATTATATTTGTATTGATTGAGTATTGGGTATAAGAATTAAACACCATCAAAAGTTTAAGTGTGAGCTTGGAAACACTTAGGTTGTTAGAGTGAGCCTGGAAAAACTCTTGTAAGGGTTGTGAGGATTCATCTCAAGCCATTGTAATAGTGTGAGCTAGTGAAAACACCAAGTTAGAATTAAGCTTGTAAAAACTCAAGACTAGTGGAACCTTAACAAGTTGTTAAGGAAGTGGACATAGGATCAAAGTAAATCTGAACCACTATAACTCTTTGTGTTCTTTCTTTTATACTCTACTCAATCCTTTTTTACATCTTCTTCATTTCTTATCTTTGAACTGTAAAATTACCATCACTCTTCATAAAAACCAATTCACTCCCTCCCCCTCTTTACTGTTAATTTGGGACAACAAAAGTCTTGCATCCATTTTGGTTTAGAAATAACTCTAGTACTATGCCTAAGGGGAACATCAACATCATTACTGGAAGGAATAATAGAAGTTGAAGGAGAAGAAGCAGTAGAAGAAACAAAATTAGAAGGAGAAACAGAAAGAGAAGGAGGAGAATCAGAGGGAGAAAAAGAAACAATAGGTATAGAAGCAATAGGAAAAGAATCAACAAGTATAGAGGGAGAAATAGAAGAAGAATGAGAAACAAGAAAATAATCATCAGCAGGAGAAACTATAGGTAATATAAGAGAAGAATCAGAATTATTAAATTAAGTATGCAAAGGAAAAACATGTTCAAAAAATTGAACATCTCTAGACAAACTAAATCCTATTATTTGGATATTAAGTGTGAGCAGGGATTTTCTTCCCCACTCCCGGTAGAATAGTTCTTGCGACTTTCCAAACCCATTAGGGGGTTGGGGATTTCTTAGGAATCGAGTCATCCACTCCAGGAAAAAAAAAGGGCTGGATGACTATATTCATAAGAAATTCTCAACCCCCTAATGGGTTCGGAAAGTTGGATACGTATGTGAAAGGTGAGAAATGGGTTAGCACCCCCCACAACGCCCGATTCATTGGAACCGGCCTCCTTTGTAGGTCTTAATATTATAAAAGTCTTAAATATAACAATATTATCCATACTACATGCAACAATTAAAAAAGAGCATCATTATATTAAAATCAAAGCAATGTCCAAACAAAATAAATAAATGGACACCCATCCGAGGATGGAAACATATCCTTACATCGTTCATGTCTAAACTAAATAGGACAACCACCAAAAGGAGGAAACATGTCCTTTACATTGGTCAAAAATATTAAAGCAATTTAAATTATATAATACTTAGCTAATGAGGTACCCACAAAGTGGAAACATACCTCTTACAATTTTAATACTAAAACAAACAAATAATAATCATAATACTAAAGAAAATATCCATCCATGATAAACTAAATAAATCAAACATTGAAATTAAATAAATCAACCATGAAAACATATAATAAACTACATATTCAAATTTAAAATTAAATAAAGCAATAAATATATAAGTTTAGGATTTTAAAGAATTTAGGGCTTTCTGGAACTTAGGGTTTTGGAACTTAGGGTGTCACATCCGCCTATCGTATTCATGCAGTGTAGTCAATGGCCCCAGATAAGGCTATAGGACCACTGGGACCTACTTGAAGAAAAATGCAAAGTGTTAGGGAGGTGATTGTAATTTCAAAAAGTTTTGGGGAGGTGACTGTAATTTTCAAAAGTTTTGGGGAGGTAAATGTAATTTCCAAAAGTCATACCGGATGTTCTTAATAGTGCACATAACAGATTCCAAAAATGGAAAATAGAGAAAAACCGGGTCACAACGACGTGTAACGGTTTTTCCAAAAAAACACACGGTTTGGAAGATATAAGGGATTTTGACTAAGGGCATTTTGGTCATTATCAATTAAAGTTATACATGAATTTAGGGTAGGAAATAAGGACGTGAGTACGTAGAGAATGGCAAGGGGTTAAATATGAAACGATCGTCAGTAGAAACGAAGCCGGAGAAAACCTGAGCAAAAATAGGACCTAAAGGGAATTTTGTAAAAAGTTGAGGGCTTATCGGTAATTTTTCAAAATGACATGGAAACTTAAAATAGACCTTATAAATAGAAAGTAGAGGTCGAGAGGATCAAAACTATATATAGTTTGACTCGTGAAACTATACGGTTTAAAAGATATGATCGATTAATTACCGGAACGTAATGTGGGCCCGGTTTCGTGTCGGGACCGGATGAGTAACCCGGGACAACTTTATGAGATCCAATGGGAAGAGGGACAAATGGAAAGAAGTAAAGGAAAAGAAAACTAATAAAAATCTAATGTTGGCCAATCAAAAGAAAGCATTTAGCATGTGTAATAAATGTGTAATAAATGAAGAAAGAGAAAAAGTGGACAAGTGGTCTTAAGAGGTTAACCAACACCTAAGGTGATCATCATTTCCTTTGTATATAAATATATGTGAAATGAAGAACCAATTTCTCTCTTTTCCACTTACAAATTTCGGCCAACAAAAGGGAAACACCAAAGGACTTCCAAGTTTCTCCAAATTTGATTTTTTAAGGTAAGTTTTTAAGGTTTTCTAGTAAGTAGACTTTAATTTTAGTATTAATTTTAGGTAGTTATATATTTATTGGAAGATTGGAGATTAGAATCTTTATGTGGAATTGGAAAAAAATATTAAGTAAGTGATGAGATTAATTGATTAAATGGAAGAATAAAGATGTATAAAGATTAATAAGGTTGGATTAGGGTTTCGGTTGGAAAAGAAATGGAGGATAACTTATTATTTTGAATTTCTAAGGTTTATGTTGTATCTTGAATTGATTGAAGGAGAAATAAAGAATTAAGGAAGGAGAAGAAGGAAAAGCTAAGGGAAAGTACAAGAATAAGGTTTGGTACTTTACCTTTGAATAATTACTTTTGATTTGGTGCTTTACCATAAAAGAAATTCTATTTGCTTACAAACTTTGGTTTATGGAAGTTTTGAAATTGATGTTTAAATATATTGATTGATTTTAAATTAAATATTTGAGTTATGTTCTTGTTTTCTTATGGCAATTGGGTTGTTAAATTTAATTGAAACCAAATGTTTTGAGAAAATTTGGCAAGTTGATTTAGTAAGTTGTTTGGACTTTAATTAGTTTGATTTGAGTTAAACTTGCAAAAATTGCTAAAAGGAAGTGTTTGAATCTTCACTTTACTATTAAAGAAGCCTTAATATTGATTTGCAAAAGAAAAATAAACTATCCTATGCATTTTAAATGTTTGGGCCGAATTGGTCCCAAAGTGACAGCTTCTGGACTATTTTTGTGGCAAATGTTTGGGGCAGCAAACGAATGCATTTTTCAATGAAATTTTACATGCAATTAGTCAACATATGAAATAAGTTTTCTGTAAAATTTCAGCCAAAAATAAGATCATTTACTTGGTCAAATGCATAACTGAAGTGGACTGAAAGTTTGACGAAAACCCAGATTTTACTATTCATTTGGTCATGCCATTTTGCGTTGCCGATTTTTCTCGCCGCAACACTATTCATTTGGTCAATTTGTGATCTTTTGAGGAATACTTTGAAATGTTTGATGTGTTTATTGTGGATGTTAAATATGTGAAAAAGAGTAACGGTTTGACCAAAAAAGTGGTGCGCGGCATAAATGGCAAAGCGCGGTGAGAATTTAAATTGATTTCTTGAATCATTCTAAAATGAAGTTGAGACTTAAATTGAATCATTTTAATCTTTCTGCTCTACTGGATAGTGGGAGTGGTAGATAAGGGTATGGTGCACTATACTAACGCATGCAGTACTGCTCATTATTGTGATATGATATTTTATTCAGTGGTGAGGCCACTGAAGCCAATGGGGAGGCCCATTGGTTAACCAGGATGGGGAGGCCCATTCCTGTGATATGATATTGGTGGTGAGGGTCACCTATGTTACAGTGGGGAGGCCCACTGCCTTATCACTATTGTTCCCTATATACCAGTAGAGCCTGAATCAAAGACATTATTTTTCGTTAAACTACATAATGCAAAATGAGTTTGAATTATGGTTTTTACATTTGTTGAAAGCATATTTACACTGAATGTACAGTAACTTCCATTGGTTTAAGGTGGGTTGATTTATGATTTAATTATTTCCTTTTATTTCAAATTCTTTCATGTTTCACTTATATTTTCATCGGTAAAGTACCCACTGAGCGTCATTGCTCAGCGAGTTGAGTTTTCTTGACTCGTAGGTTTGGAGCAGTAGATTTCGGTGATTAGCATCGAGCAGCACAACACAGTGCAGCACCTCAGAGTAGCCTTTAGTTTCCATTATGAGTTAACTAGTTGTGGCATGTATATGTATATAAGATTGAGAGTCAGTATGTGATATTGTACGTTATTGGTATGTAATAATAATAAATCTCTACTTTGTTCTGGATTAGAAGTGTGAATTTTTCTTGCAGGTTGTAGTTGAGGGTATAAGGTGGATTCATTGGGAGTATATTGGAAACTGATTGTATTCACATTGGTTTGTGTAAAATGTTTTCAAAAATCAGAAAAACAAGTTTTGTTGACACTTGGGATCCAAATCTCTAGGCGAACCTCTGGCAAAATTTCTGTAAAATCGGAACAAAAATTTGACTATGTAAAATTGGTAGCAACATTTGGATAGTGTGGCACCTCTACTCGGCTTACACATGTAGGTCGGGAAGGGGTGTTACAATTGTGGTATCAGAGCTCCGGTTTAGCCGCTTCTGGGTAATCCAACATAGGAGGATGTACGTTTTATGTCGGGAGTGGCCATTACTGACGTAAAACAAGATATCCTGTAGTAAATAGGAGATGAAAAGTAGGCATCATTCAGGAAGGAAATATAGGAAAAATAAATAAGGGAATGTTTGCGTATATTTGATTAAGTGTTTTGTCTTTATATACATGCCACATAGGGTTTAATAGTGCTGCTGAGCTATGCTGCTTTTGACTGTGAGTTATGTGTTAGAATATAGATGTCGCGAGAGTCCTCTCAAAGAGCCGTAGAGGAGGAAGTTGAATCTCGAGCGTCACATATTGTAGAGACGCATGTATCTAAAACACTGGAGGCTGAGCAACCCTCAGCGGGAGCTCCTCTTCCGAATGAGATGTTGCAACAGATGGCTGTAGCGCTGCAACAGATAGCGGGCGTTGCCCCGACACCACCACCAGCGCCAGCACCCATACCAGTACCTGCTATAGGAGGGGAAAGGAAACCCCCGATCGAAAAGATAAGAAAGTACGGGGCGAAGGAGTTTAGGGCCCGAAGGGACGATGATTCTTCTACAGCCGAGTATTGGCTGGAAGGAACGATAAGAGCCTTAGATCAGTTACAGTGTACTCTAGAGGAGCGAGTGGTAGGTGCTACTTCCTTATTAGTGGAAGAAGCATATGTCTGGTGGGACACAGTGCAACAACGAGTTCCACCGGAACAGAGGACATGGGATTTCTTTGTGAATGAATTCAAGAGGAAGTTTATATAGGAGGCATACCTAGATGCCAAGAAAAAGGAGTTTCTACACTTAAAGCAAGGTCAACTGACCGTTGCTGAATATGAGAGAGAATTTACTAGGCTGAGTAGGTATGCCAAGAAGACAATTGAAGACTAACATGATAGGTGTAAGCAATTCCAGGATGGTTTGAATAATGAGATTAGGATGCAGCTAATTGCTGCTAATATCAAGGAATTTTCTGAGATGGTCACTAGGGCTCTGGAAGTAGAGCAATGTCAGAAGGATGAGTGAAATAGGAGACAGAAGGTAAGACCAAGAAGGGATACCCAGAGTTATTCAGAAAATTTCCAGTAAATAAGGAAACAGTTTAGAGAAGGTAGTTCCATGGGAGGAAATCAGAGCAGGATATCCAGTCAAAGGTCGATTCGGGGCGGCCCGAGTCAAGCTACCTTTGTAGCTAGTACTGGTAGGTCTAGGAGAGGACAAGGAAGAGGGCATGGCCAAGGTGGAGGTAACTTTGCTCAGTTCAAAACTATCGGAGGAAGTGAAAACACCCATCCACGCTGTGTTTAATGTGGGCGTAGGCATTCAGGAAAATGTTGGGGCAAGGCCTGGGTATGTTTTAGTTGTGGAGCGAAGGACCACTTTAAGACCCTTAAGACAGCAAAACACACTAGATAATATTGAAGGATCTCGAGCCATAGCTAGTAGAGGTCGAGGCAGAGGTCGAGGAGGAAATCCATCGCGGGCACAGTCAGAGACGGTGGATAGACCCGAGCCAAGAGCCCTTGCGAGGATGTATGCAATGAGGGCGCGTGAGGAAGAAGAGGCTCTGAATGTCATAACAGGTCAGCTAATTATGTTTGGAATGCCGATTTATGCTTTAATAGACCCAGGTTCTTCACATTCATATATATATGCATGAAAAATGAAGAATTAAAGGATTTAGAAGTAGAACTTGAAACAAATGGAGTGTTAGTTATAAATCCTTTGGGTAGTGAGATGGTTACCAGGAAGGTAATAAAGGATTGTCTGGTAGAAGTACACGGACACACTTTCTTAGGTGATCTGTTTGAGTTGCCATTCCAGGAATTTGATGCAATACTTGGAATGGATGAGCTTACCAAACATAAGGCATTAGTGTACTGTTCGTGAAAAAGAAAGATGGGTCCCTAAGACTATGTGTGGATTATCGGCAGTTAAATAAGCTTACGATTAAGAATAAATACCCGCTACCCCGGACAAACGATTTATTTGATCAATTGAAAGGTGTGAGAGTTTTTTTTAAAGATTGATCTGTGATCCGGCTATCATCAACTGAAGATTAAAGATGAAGATATACCAAAGACTACATTCAAAACCCGATATGGGCATTATGAGTTTATCGTAATGCCTTTTGGGCTCACGAATGCACCTGCGGTATTCATGGATTTGATGAACCGGATTTTCCATCATTATTTGGACCAATTTGTCATGGTATTCATCGATGACATACTGGTTTATTCAATGAATGCAGAGGATCATGACCGGCACTTGAGAATCGTGTTACAAACATTGAGGGAGAAGCAATTATACGCCAAATTCAGCAAGTGTGAATTTTGGTTAGAAGAAGTGGCCTTTTTAGGACATATTGTATCGGCGGAAGGAATAAGAGTTGATTCTAAGAAGGTAGAAGCAGTATTGGATTTGAAAGAATGTTATTAGTGGCCAGGGATCAAGAGAGATGTGGTAGATTACGTGGCGAAATGGTTAACCTGCCAACAAGTAAAGGTAGAACATCAACTACCCTCGGGACTTCTACAACCTATTACGATTCCAACATGGAAATGGGATCGCATAGCTATAGATTTTGTGGCGGGACTACCAATGACAAGAGACAATCATGATTCAATATGGGTGATATAGTAGACCAGCTAACTAAGTCAGCTCAATTCTTACCAGTAAGGATGGACTACTCCCTGGATAAGTTAGCGAACTTGTACATTAAAGAGATTGTACGACTTCATGGAGTCCAACATCAATCATATCGGAAAAAGATCCACGCTTTACGTTGAACTTTTGGCAAAAGTTTCAAATGACTTTGGGAACTCGAACAGACTAGAGTACGTCGTTTCATCCACAAATGGACGAACAATCAAAGAGGGTAGCCCAGATCTTGGAAGATATGTTAAGAGCATGCATATTAGAATTCAAAGGTAGCTGGGAGAAGTATTTAAGTTTAATGGAGTTCGCTTACAACAACAGCTACTAGTCCAGCATACAAATGGCTCCTTATGAAGCACTATAAGGACAAAAATGCAGGACTCCAATTTGCTGGACGGAATTAAGCGAAGCAAAGATCTTGAGCCTGGAGATAGTTAAGTAGACCGAGGAGAAAGTAGAAATTATCCGGGATCGGTTAAAAGCTGTGACGGATAGAACAAAAAAATAATAATAATAATCATACGCGAACCTGAAGAGAAGGGACATAGAATTCAATGTTGGTGATAAGGTATTTCTTAAGGTTTCACCATGAAAGAAAGTGCTAAGATTTAAACAAAAGAGTAAGCTAAGTTCAAGGTTATTGGGCCTTACATATTCATTGAACGTATAGGTCCGGTAGCTTACCAATTGGCGTTACCACCCGAATTAAGTAAAATACATGATGTTTTCCACGTTTCAATGCTAAGGAGGTATCGTTCAGATCCAACCCATGATATACAAGCTCAAGATATCGAGATTCATCCTGACCTGACATACGAGGAAGAGCCGGTAGAAACCTTAGCACGGGAAATCAAAGAGTTACGAAATAAGAAGAGTTCATTGGTCAAAGTGCTTTGGAGAAATCACAAAGTAGAAGAAGCTACATGGGAACGCGAAGAAATTATGAGGAAGCAATACCCATATTTGTTTTCACTTGATGAGCTTTGGGACGAAGCTTAAATTAACGAGGAAGGAATTGTCACATCCGCCTATCGTATTCATGCAGTGTAGTCACGTGCACAGTGAGAGAAGGGGAAAGGAGAAGATAATTTCTGACAATGGCCCCAGATAAGGCTATAGGACCACTGGGACCTACTTGAAGAAAAATGCAAAGTGTTAGGGAGGTGATTGTAATTTCAAAAAGTTTTGGGGAGGTGACTGTAATTTTCAAAAGTTTTGCGGAGGTAAATGTAATTTCCAAAAGTCGTATCGGATGTTCTTAATAGTGCACATAACAGATTCCAAAAATGGAAAATAGAGAAAAACTGGGTCACAACGACGTGTAACGGTTTTTCCAGAAAACGCACGGTTTGGAAGATATAGGGGATTTTGACTAAGGACATTTTGGTCATTATCAATTAAAGTTATACATGAATTTAGGGTAGGAAATAAGGACGTGAGTACGTAGAGAATGGCGAGGGGTTAAATATGAAACGATCGTCAGTAGAAACGAAGCCGGAGAAAACCCGAGCAAAAATAGGACCTAAAGGGAATTTTGTAAAAAGTTGAGGGCTTATCGGTAATTTTTCAAAATGACATGGAAACTTAAAATAGACCTTATAAATAGAAAGTAGAGGTCGAGAGGATCAAAACTATATATAGTTTGACTCGTGGAACTATACGGTTTAAAAGATATGATCGATTAATCGCCGGAACGTAATGTGGGCCCGGTTTAGTGTCGGGACCGGATGAGTAACCCGGGACAACTTTATGAGATCCAATGGGAAGAGGGACAAGTGGAAAGAAGTAAAGGAAAAGAAAACTAATAAAAATCTAATGTTGGAAAATCAAAAGAAAGCATTTAGCATGTGTAATAAATGTGTAATAAATGAAGAAAGAGAAAAAGTGGACAAGTGGTCTTAAGAGGTTAACCAACACCTAAGGTGATCATCATTTCCTTTGTATATAAATATATGTGAAATGAAGAACCAATTTCTCTCTTTTCCACTTACAAATTTCGGCCAACAAAAGGGAAACACCAAAGGACTTCCAAGTTTCTCCAAATTTGATTTTTTAAGGTAAGTTTTTAAGGTTTTCTAGTAAGTAGACTTTAATTTTAGTATTAATTTTAGGTAGTTATATATTTATTGGAAGATTGGAGATTAGAATCTTTATGTGGAATTGGAAAAAAATATTAAGTAAGTGATGAGATTAATTGATTAAATGGAAGAATAAAGATGCATAAAGATTAATAAGGTTGGATTAGGGTTTCGGTTGGAAAAGAAATGGAGGATAACTTATTATTTTGAATTTCTAAGGTTTATGTTGTATCTTGAATTGATTGAAGGAGAAATAAAGAATTAAGGAAGGAGAAGAAGGAAAAGCTAAGGGGAAGTACAAGAATAAGATTTGGTACTTTACCTTTGAATAATTACTTTTGATTTGGTGCTTTACCATAAAAGAAATTCTATTTGCTTACAAACTTTGGTTTATGGAAGTTTTGAAATTGATGTTTAAATATATTGATTGATTTTAAATTAAATATTTGAGTTATGTTCTTGTTTTCTTATGGCAATTGGGTTGTTAAATTTAATTGAAACCAAATGTTTTGAGAAAATTTGGCAAGTTGATTTAGTAAGTTGTTTGGACTTTAATTAGTTTGATTTGAGTTAAACTTGCAAAAATTGCTAAAAGGAAGTGTTTGAATCTTCACTTTACTATTAAAGAAGCCTTAATATTGATTTGCAAAAGAAAAATAAACTATCCTATGCATTTTAAATGTTTGGGCCGAATTGGTCCCAAAGTGACAGCTTCTGGACTATTTTTGTGGCAAATGTTTGGGGCAGCAAACGAATGCATTTTTCAATGAAATTTTACATGCAATTAGTCAACATATGAAATAAGTTTTCTGTAAAATTTCAGCCAAAAATAAGATCATTTACTTGGTCAAATGCATAACTGAAGTGGACTGAAAGTTTGACGAAAACCCAGATTTTACTATTCATTTGGTCATGCCATTTTGCGTTGCCGATTTTTCTCGCCGCAACACTATTCATTTGGTCAATTTGTGATCTTTTGAGGAATACTTTGAAATGTTTGATGTGTTTATTGTGGATGTTAAATATGTGAAAAAGAGTAACGGTTTGACCAAAAAAAGTGGTGCGCGGCATAAATGGCAAAACGCGGTGAGAATTTAAATTGATTTCTTGAATCATTCTAAAATGAAGTTGAGACTTAAATTGAATCATTTTAATCTTTTTACTCTACTGGATAGTGGGAGTGGTAGATAAGGGTATGGTGCACTATACTAACGCATGCAGTACTGCTCATTATTGTGATATGATATTTTATTCAGTGGTGAGGCCACTGAAGCCAATGGGGAGGCCCATTGGTTAACCAGGATGGGGAGGCCCATTCCTGTGATATGATATTGGTGGTGAGGGCCACCTATGTTACAGTGGGGAGGCCCACTGCCTTATCACTATGGTTCCCTATATACCAGTAGAGCCTGAATCAAAGACATATTATTTTTCGTTAAACTACGTAATGCAAAATGAGTTTGAATTATGGTTTTTACATTTGTTGAAAGCATATTTACACTGAATGTACAGTAACTTCCATTGGTTTAAGGTGGGTTGATTTATGATTTAATTATTTCCTTTTATTTCAAATGCTTTCATGTTTCACTTATATTTTCATCGGTAAAGTACCCACTGAGCGTCATTGCTCAGCGAGTTGAGTTTTCTTGACTCGTAGGTTTGGAGCAGTAGATTTCGGTGATTAGCATCGAGCAGCACAACACAGTGCAGCACCTCAGAGTAGCCTTTAGTTTCCATTATGAGTTAACTAGTTGTGGCATGTATATGTATATAAGATTGAGAGTCAGTATGTGATATTGTACGTTATTGGTATGTAATAATAATAAATCTCTACTTTGTTCTGGATTAGAAGTGTGAATTTTTCTTGCAGGTTGTAGTTGAGGGTATAAGGTGGATTCATTGGGAGTATATTGGAAACTGATTGTATTCACATTGGTTTGTGTAAAATGTTTTCAAAAATCAGAAAAATAAGTTTTGTCGACACTTGGGATCCAAATCTCTAGGCGAACCTCTGGCAAAATTTCTGTAAAATCGGAACAAAAATTTGACTATGTAAAATTGGTAGCAACATTTGGATAGTGTGGCACCTCTACTCGGCTTACACATGTAGGTCGGGAAGGGTTGTTACATAGGGTTTTAAAATTAGGGTTTTGTAATTAGGGTTTTGAATTAGGGTTTTGAGGGTTTTTGAAACTAGGGTTATGGAATTCAGATTTTAGAATTAGGGTTTTAAAATTAGGGTTTTTGAAACTAGGGTTTTCGGAATTCAGAATTTGGAATTTGGAATTAGGGTGTTTGGGTTTAACTTACTGCCTTAAAAACATAACTTTGGGTTTGAAAAGATAAATTAAGGTTTTGGAAAAATTATCAATATTTTGGAGTTTAATAATGTAATGGTTTAAGCTTTTGGATAAAAATAGTTTAAGGTTTTGAGTTTCAATAAACTAATTTACAGCTCTTGATGTAAAGTAAACAAAATAGATTCTAACAATTAATTTAAATCCTCGATGGATACTAGATTATTTTATGTTTTTTATGAAACGTGCATGTGGGGTTATGAATACCAATTGATCAATATGTTAAATAAAGCAAACGATTAAAGTTATTGAAATAATGATAAATTTACTACATGTTCAAAGATCGAGTTACTACATGTTCAAAGATCATGTTACTGCATGCATGCTCTTATTAATCAAAGAAGGGCATGAATAATTTATGATTAAAGATCAAACCTCCGTCATTGGTTCCACCAAAAAAATTGATTTCTGGATGAACAATGTGAAGACAGTATGGATTCTGCCTTCTTCTTTGGTTGTTTTGACTTTTCTGTTTGTGGTTTCCTTCGCTCTCCAAAAAGCTGCTATTGTTCTTCTTTCTTTGTTGCCGTCTCTTCTGTTTTGTGATTTAATCTCTCTTAATATTCATTGCTGACCCTCTTTAATGTTAATTCCTTGTTCATCCCTCTCTGAATTCTGAAACATTATTATTTATAGGCCCTAACTTCACTCAGAATCCCTAACCTAATATTAATTAGTCCTTAAAACAAATTCTAGTCAAATTAGGAAAGCTATTGAACCTATGTCGACCTGGTTGCCTTAGGTTGACATGAGACCAACCTCATGTCAACTTGGGCTACCCAAGTCGACATGAGGCATGCTCATGTCAAACTTGGGCTGCCAAGGTCGACATGAAAATGCTCATGTCAACCTAGCCTGCCAAGGTCGACATGAAGCATGCTCATGTCGACCTAGCTTGCCTAGGTCAACATGAGTCCAACCTCATGTCGATCTGGGCTGCCAGATCAACATGAGGCATGCTCATGTCTCCCCAGCCAGCCTCACTCAAATTATTCTGGCCTTTTTTAACTTATGAACCAAAAAGTTTTAATTTGGGCCAATTCCACTTGATTTTAGGGTTTTACAATTGAATTTATTCCTCTTTAATCCAAATCAATTCCTTTAAAAATTATAAACTAGGTTTAAATATTTAAAGTCGGATCAAATTTATTTTGGCATCCTTTAATTAGAACCATATCAAATTGGGGTAAAAAATTAAGGGTCTATAGTTTGCCCCCTGCTTGAGCTATCTGAGACTACGACAAAAGAGAGTGAAAAGTAATGTGACTTTTGACTAGGTTTAGAGCCATATAGGACTCCTTACCCAAGGTTTGTTTTGAGTTCTGGACTCAAAAATTATTTGGGTTCTGGACCCAAGGTGAATTTAGGGTTTGGGTTCTGAACCCGAGAGTGAGTTTGACTGGCCTTTTATCAGTTGAGAATTTTGACTGCTTCGGTTGTTCTATTCTTTAACCCATTATGGGTCTTCACTCTCAAAATGGATCTTCATCGTTGGACCTTAGATCTACATCCTTAGCATCAGATCTTCACCTTTGAAAATGGATCTTCATCCTTGGAGATCGGGTCTTCATCCTTGCAAATGGATCTTCATCCTTGGAGATCGGGTCTTCACCCTTATAAATGGATCTTTATCCTTGGAGATCAGGTCTTCACCCTTGCAAATGGATCTTCATCCTTGGAGATTGGGTCTTCACCTTTGTAAATGGATCTTCATCCTTTGAGATTAGGTCTTCACCCTTGAAAATGGATCTTCATCCTTGAAAATCGGGCCTTCACCCTTAAAAATGGATCTTCATCCTTTGGACTTCGGGTATTCACCCTTTGTAAATGGATCTTCATCCATTGAGATCAGGTCTTCACCCTTGAAAATGGATCTTCATCCTTGGAAATTGGGCCATCACCCTTGAAAATGGATCTTCATCCTTTGGACTTTAGGTCTTCACCCTTTGAAATTGGATCTTCATCCTTGGAATTAGGTCTTCACCTTTGAAAATGGATCTTCATCCTTGGAAATCGAGTCTTCTCCCTTGAAATTGGATCTTCATCCTTTAAGCTGGATCTTCACCCTTGGAAATTGAGTCTTCACCCTTGAAAGTGGATCTTCATCCTTAGAGATTTGTCCTATATTGGCTTCAGCTCTTCTAGCTGGACTGATCTTTCGTCTTTTGCATCTTTATTCTTTTGATAGTTCTAATGTTCCATTCTTTTTGTTCTTCCTTTGCACTTTTGCAAAGCAAAAAATTTCAGCCATTTTTTTAGCTAGCCTTTATATCTTCTCCTTGCCCCCCATGATTTTTCTATACAGGCTCTAATTGATGTTTGTCTTGTCTAGCTTTTCACACAAACATGTATTTCTTCTTTTTCAAAATGACTGGAGCTTCCTTAAGCAATAGGCTTTCCATGCCCCCTTGATCTTTTGTTGATTCTTTACTTCATAGGGTGTTTGCTGTTCACTTTGATAAAGAATAGACAATACAAACAAGAAAGTGCGATGTGATATGTTCATGTATGCATGACATGCATGAATAATACTTACAATGGTTTCATCGACCCACAATCCAAGGTGATCATAGAAGTGTTCTCATTGACTCCTTTGAGATACCCATTCAGGTCTTGCACTGGATGATAGAAAGCTTTGCATTTATGGCTTTTATCTTTAAGATGTTAAAAACATGAATAATGGAGGCCCCAAACAACAGAGATACATCCATTTTAAATTATGATTCAGTATGTCAATTGGTAGCTTCTTCATAACCTTGTCAGTAATCATTTCCCTTGCCCAATTTATTCTTTGAGTTTTGATGATGCAACAAACTTCTCTTAACTTGAAGGCTTCGTACGACAAAAACATTTTTTATTTTTTGAATTTTGATTTTGAAATCAAATGTTGGCTTTGCCAAATCAATGTCATTGTACCTCAGGACTTGATTTTTCCAAATTAACATATCTATAATATGACAACTCTAGTTACCATACTAAACTTGGGAATTATTTCTATTTAAGCAAGAACTGTTGCACTTCAGATAGGCACATACACATTACTTGGCCAAAGGTCTCATTGAGTTTAAATATTGTCTATCTCATATGCATGCTTATTCAAACTATCTCCACTAATAGACTCTACCTACCAAGAGAGATTAATAGGTCTTTGATAGGCTTGAAATGGGGTCTATAAGGGACACAGGTTTAAGTGAAGGCCATTTTGAGATTGGAGTTGGTGTGACACAAAGGACAAATCCTCACACTACAAATTTCTTGTTGGAACTTTAGACAGTTGGGAACATAAAAAGATAGAGCTTTGAGTGTTCTCCCATCTTCTTGGTATTAATCTTGATCTTGATTAGAATAGTTTTTGCCCTTACAAAAAGTTTGGAACCCAAATTTGTTTCTTTTCTTCTTCTCCCTTTTCTTTCTTTTTATTTTTCTTACTCTTCCCTTTCTTTGAGCATTTTATCATTTTGTCCTTCTTCCTTGTAGGAGTGTCAAGTGCAGAACTTTCAAAAACTTGGTGACATTTCTCCTTTTTCTTTGATTTTGATCGAATCTTTGGTTGGGTTGGACCAATTCAAGTCAAACTGTCTTTATAAACCAAATAAAAGCCTCTTGTTGTCTTAGGTAAAAGAGAACTCAATTGGATTTCTAAACCATTTTGGGTTTTCTTTTTTTTCTTTTTTTTTCTTTTTTTTTTATTTTCTTTCTTTTTTTGTTTTTTTTTTGTTCTAGCTCTAAAATAATGGATGAGTGGAGTGACATAAATCTTCTTTAACAGGGATAAATTATTTGTTTCTCTAATGTTATCTTGATATATTGGAGATATTAGGAAAACTTCAACTACCCTTATAGTCTTGATAACATCAACTATCCTTATAGTTTTGGCTATGCATTCCTTTCTTTGATCATCTTGCCTCTTCACCTTAGTGATCATAAGGCTTGTCAAAAGTATCACAACAGCTCAGGGTAGGTTATTGGGGTTTGTAAGCCAATGAAAAGAAAGCTAAAATTTTATGAAGGCTCAAAGGGACAACTAGGGATTGATATTTAATTGGGTGGATGCTAGTTGTTGGCTAACTAAATAATGCCTAGATCATTTCTCTCTTAAATAATCAGAGTTCAATTTCACCTCAAAAGTTTGTCAAAGCATGTTCTTAGACTGACCAGGACCTAGACAAAGATAATTATGCAGAAGCCCTCTCTAAGTAAGCATACACAACTCAATGCTATAGAGCAATTCCCTCACCTAGTAAAGTCATTCAAGTCATGATGCATAAATATATTAATTCATGAATTATCAAGCTAGATTCCTCATTGGTTGAGCACCAAAATGAGCAAAGACCAACAAAATTTTTGATGAAAGTAATTTATTCAAATAAATTTAAATTTGAAAAACACGATTGTTCCATAAAACACCAAATAAAGAAAATAAAACAAGAAAAACAAAGAAGCCAAGGGAAGTTCATTGAGTTAAGCTTCTTCTCCTTTCACATCTTCAATACTCCCATCTTGAAAAGAGGATAAGACAAAATCTTCTTCCAATCCTTTTCCCACCATGAAGGTTGCCGGTGGAGGTACTCTTTCAAACTTAGGCAAAGGATTGTTCTTGGTATTGGGCTTGTCTAGCTCCAGTAGCTTACCACTATCGATTAGATCTAGAATCTCATGCTTCAATCAGGTACATCTATCAGTCTCATGTCCTTGAGTATGATGAAATTGACAAAAAGCCTTAGTATCAAATTTTGAGGGTAAAGGATTAGGCAAAGGTCGAGGGGTCAATGGCTGTAATAGTCCCTTCTTTTGTAGCTTATTGAAGGCCCAAGACAAAGGCTTCCTCAGATCTGAAAACTGCCTTCTATTTGCTTGACCAGTTGTATTAACATCAATTTCTTTTTGCGTGCTTTGATTTCCAGACTGGTAGTTCCCTTTCTCATTCCTTCTTATTGAAAATCGATTCTTCTCCCTTTCCCATTCTTCAATTTGCAGACCAGCTTGGAGAAGATCTTTGAAATCACGAATGAGTGTATGAGACATCCTTTCACGAAGACTAGGCAACACCCCTCTTACAAGCATCCTTATTTTATCATATTCATAGGGCCTTTTCTTGAGCAAAGCAGCCTTATTTCTCCATCTTTTCACATAGTCCACAAAATTCTCATTTGGCCTTTGTCTAATGGACTCAACTTCCATTAAGGTAACTTCCATCTCGACATTGTATCCATATTGTTGGATGAAGGCCTTGTATAGTAGATCCCAACTCTTTTGTGTGTGATCATCTAAGGTATTGAATCAATTTTGGATAATAGGGTCCAATGAGAGCATGAAGTACCTTAGAGTTAGAGCCTTAGAATGCATAGTAGTGATATACTGCTTCACATGGAGATGAGGGTTTTCAGTACCATTGTATCTAGCAAATGAAGGCATCTTGAACTTATAAGGGACCTCCTCATCTTATTCAAATAGTTTGTTAATCTCGGACACCTCTTTGCTTTTTAGTTTCTTCTCAAATTTCTTTTCGAAATCCGCAATCATCTTTTCAACATTACAAGTTTCGGTTTTCTCCATAGCTGATCTTTCAACAATCTTCGGTTCTTTCTTCTTGTCTTGAGGATCTTGGAAGTATTGAGCCCAATCATCATCATCATCTATGATCACCTTATCATCATAAAAAACTGGTGCGTGCCGCTGTGTGCTATAGCAATACCGCAAGTGCACGGGTCGCCCAAGTAATAAAGTAGTGAGTGAAGTATCGTTCCACTGAGGACAAGGCCGAGCACTAGTGCAAATCTTAACTGTTGTTTAGCAAATTAATGTTTTTGTGATGTTTTATAATTAAAGACAACTAATTTAAATAAATGAAAGCAAAGATAAATTGTGTGTTGTGTAAAAAGGTTTGATGATAAAGATACTATCTAGATATTGAATCCCCCTAGCCTCAATTACATCACATGATAGAGTTGAATTGGCATTCCTCTAACTTAGATTAAAACCTCTCTCGAGTGGATTAACCCCTAATCACTAAGTAGAGTGCTGGAATCTCTTCTCAAAATACAATTAAATAGGTCATGCATTAAGAGCAAGGAACTATAAACCAAAGGATCTTGTAGGTCTATCTCTAGCACCCTAATCAATCCTCAACCCTTATGAGTAATCAATTCATATCAAGCTTTCTCAAGTCAATAATATGAAAATGGCAACCAATCAATAAGCATGCTATCATCAATTGGCAATAATCATTAAGCATCATAAGAATAAAACAAGTCAATCAATTAAAAGTATCCAATCATACAAATAGGCTAGGGTTCATTAACATCTAGATAGAGAATGATTTAGTTCATGTTCAATACACTTAATACAACAACAACAACAATAACATCAAAATGAATTAAAAGGAGAAAATAGAAAAACCCCTTTCAATGTGGCTTCTTGAATCTCTAGGAAATGCCAATGGAAGATGTAGATGCTGGAGAGGATGGAAATGGAGGATGAAGATGAAGAGTCAAGGAAAGTGTCACTCCCTCCTTGCCCAAAACGTGTATGCACAGCCTCCTCCTCTCAAACCTCTCTTCTCTGCCTATGTTCTCTATCTTCTACACATAACTGTAGCCCTCTGTAGAAGCTCTAGCCTCCTTCAAAACTCCCTCTTCTTCTCTTTTTATTTCCCTCCAAAGCTCTAAGCCATGCTTTCCAACTCACAACACTCTCCATTGTCTCCCATATTCTCTTTGTTTAATCTTTCTTTCCATCAATTAAGCAGGTTTTTCCTTTGTCTAATATTACTTTTGACTAAAACTAATCTTTGTTCCCCACTTGTCTGCAGAAAAATTTGAACATTTCAAAGTTGCCCTAGGTGACACGGCCAAGCTTGCTGGCCGTGTCACCCTCTGTCCTTTCTTTCCTCGTTTTCTTCTAGGTGACACAGCCAATCTCCTGGCTGTGTCATGTGACACAGCCAATGGCTTGGCCGTGTCATGTGGGTGTGTCACTTTCTGCTTCTAGCTTCGTCAACTTGCTTTCTTTGACACGGCCACTGGCTTGGGCTTGTCACCTGGGTGTTTTGGCTTCTGGTTCATTTCTTTTCCTTCCTTGGTTCTTTGGCTTGGATGGACACGGCCAAGCTTGTGGCCATGTCATGTGACATGGCCACTGGCTTGGGCGTGTCACCTGCCAATGTCAGCTTCTGTTCTTCATTTTTCCTTCTTTGCTTGGTTCTTTGGTTTCTGTTCTTTGGGTGAGACACGGCTAGTGACTTGGGCATGTCACCTGGCCATGTCAGCTACTGCTTGATGATAATTTTGAGGGACATGGCCAAGCTTACTTTGGCTTGGCCATGTCTTGCTTGATTCATGCTCTTTCTTGCTTGTTTTGATCATCCAAGGGAGTTTTTCCACTTTAACCTAAAACAAACACTTAAAACAAACTTTAAACAAAAATCAAATGAAACATTAACTAAAAACACATTAAAATCATACTAAAAACTAGTATAAAATCACTCTCATCATATACCCCACACTTAAATCCTTGCTTGTCCCCAAGCAAGGCTAAACTCAAAACAAACTAAACACAAAAATTTTGTCAAGTTCAAGAGTTAAAAAAAATTGCATCAAGACTTCCCTATTCTTAAATCCGCAATCAATATTAAATCAAACAAAATCGATACCAATGCAATTAAGTGACTTTCCATGCATAACCTATGTTGTCACTCCCTCACCAACTCTTAAAAGTGTTTGATCAAGGTGGTGTTTACACTCATAACAATCAATGAAAGATTATTGCCATAGGCTTGCTTATCTATCAAACCTCCACTACTTAATTACAATCAAGCATCAATCAAAAGGTCTTTTATTGGGTTGTAATGGGGCTAAGGTAGAGGCATGGCATTTAGGAAATGTGAGCTTAATCATTAAGTTCAAGAGCACTTCAAGAATGAAGTAACGATCATATGTATAACCCAATGATCCCTAACCATCTTCCTCTTATCTACCCCTTGACATTAAAGGACTTTTCAAGGGAACTCACTTATTACATCTTGTAACATATTCCAACAATTATTTTTATTATTTTTCTTCTTTTTATTTGATTTTGATTTATTTTTTTTTTTTGCAATCTTAAACCTACTAAATTTAACCCCACACTTAATTCAACACAACACTTGGTCGTAAATGCTCTTAAGATGCTCTTGACCTAATGAAAAGGGTAAGAGTTATAACAACAAGTTCCAGCTAATGATGTTGTGAAAAATAAAGAAAAGGAGAAACAAAATTGGCTCAAAATTGGCTAACTAATGTTAAAAAAAAGGGTTGATCTTTTTAAGCCAAAGTGGGTTCACCTAATTGCCTTAATCATCTTGATGCCAAATTGAAAATTTTTATGTAATCTTAAAATGTATATCAAAGCAAGTTCTAGCAAGTCATCAATCAAAGATGTCCACACACAATAAGAATAATCAGTTGATGGCTCAATTCCTCACTAGGTTGATGGTAATGCAAGGAAAAGCCAATAAAATTGACAAAAAGCACCAATTCTACTTAATTCTCAAATTCATGCTTCAAAAATTTAAAGGTCATCTATAAACAATTTATAACAATTGAACTTTCCAAAATTCATTTATTCAAAGAAAACATGAAAAACATTAACTAAACTAACACAAAAATAGCTTAAAGTTAAAACACAAAACACAATATGCAATTAAAAATGAAAACACAAAACATAAAATGCACCCCACACTTAAAATTTCACATTGTCCTCAATGTGAGCATGCATAAACTAAAAGAGAGTTTAGATAAAACATGATTTCCACCGCTCCCATATGCGATATGTAGGGCTCCTTCCACCCATAATGCAATTGGAGCCCGGGATTAAGAGGATGGACAGCATGCAACTTTGAAGTGCGCCCAATGTATGGCAACCCCTATATATTATTCCTTGAAGAGAAATTGTCCCAAAGGGACAGGTGAAGGTTGTCTCGGGGTGATCCTCCAGTACTATAGGAACTTGGTAATAAGTTTTGTCTTTGTGCAACATGGGTATATCAGATTTCTGCTCTTCCTTACTACCAAAAGTAGAAGGGGTGACTTTTCGAGATTCTTGAAATTCAACCAAAGTTGGTTGGATCATTTTTTCCTCTATTTTAACAATGTCTAGTCCCTTCTCAACAACCTCAGCATCTAAAATTAGTTTACACTCCTCACGTTCTAAATTGGGCATTTCATGTTCTTCTTCTAAGGGCATACCCATCTCAAACTTATTTTCAATATATCCTTGGGAGTGCATGTCATAGATGTCAGAAAGTTGCATACCTTGCTTCTCATCCTTCAGGTTACCTGGAAATGGACTTGATGGCCTATAAGGATCAGAGGTTTCATGCAACTTGGGTGAGGTCAATGCCTCCAAATTTTCCTCCTCCGTTGATTGGCTTGGCTCCTCCGTGTTGGGTAGTATCTCCTCACCATTGTCTTCCTGATTAGCCTCTGCATCAAAGAAATCACAAAAATTGTTATATATTACCTGTTCATTTCTCAAATTTGTGATTACCTCAATTTTCTCCAATTGGTTAGGAGACTCCTCCTTTTGGTATTCTTGGGGTTGATGTGCCAGCTGCCTAATTAGAGAGTCCAACATCTTCTGTGTTTCTTGCAAAGATTCAAACCTCAACTTATCTTCCACTATGTATTGATCGCATTGAAAGTTCTCGGTATCTTGAATGAAGGTATTCACTCTCTCCTCCAAAGTAAGTTTCTTAGGTTGATCTACATTTTGTGGGCTATTTTGAATGAATGCATTCAATCTTTCCTCCGAAGTGGGTTCCTTAAGGTGATCTTGATTCAGCGTGTGTCTTTGAATATAGGCATTTAACTTATCCTCCAATGTAGGTTCCTTAAGGTGGTCTTGGTTTGAAAATTGTTCTTGAAAGTAAGAACTTCTTTGGCAAGGCTGAAAAAATTGTTGAGGTGGAATGTACTGCTGGTTTTCCCAAGAAAAATTTTGGTGGCTTTCTCAGCTTGGATTATAAGAATTGGAATATGTGTCATTACCACCCATTTGCTGGAAACTTTGGTAGCCATATTCTTCCTCGTGCCAATCTTGGTATTGTTGGAAACCAAATGAACATGTATTGGCATAATGTCCTGCATTGCCGCATGCTGCACATATCTCTTGGTGTGGCATAGATTGGTTCGTTCATTCCACGAATTGCCATGCCATGTCAGAATTAAAGTCTCTATCATAAAGTCCCCCGTGCCTTGAAAACTGCATCTTTACACAAGGCACTCAGCAATTTAAAGAAAACAAACAAACAAACAAATTCAAACATAACAAACAAACAAATTTACAGAAAATAAATAAACATTCTTCATAAAAAAATAAAACTAAATCAACAATCTTAATTATATTACTAGTATTGAAACCATTGTCCCCAGCAGCGGCGCCAAAAACTTGGTGCGTGCCGCTATGTGCTATAGCAATACCGCAAGTGCACGGGTCACCCAAGTAATAAAGTAGTGAGTGAAGTATCGTTCCACTGAGGACAAGGCCAAGCACTAGTGCAAATCTTAACTGTTGTTTAGCAAATTAATGTTTTTGTGATGTTTTATAATTAAAGGCAACTAATTTAAATAAATAAAAGCAAAGATAAATTGTGTGTTGTGTAAAAAGGTTTGATGATAAAGATACTATCTAGTTATTGAATCCCCCTAGCCTCAATTACATCATATGATAGAGTTGAATTGGCATTCCTCTAACTTAGATTAAAACCTCTCTCGAGTGGATTAACCCCTAATCACTAAGTAGAGTGCAGGAATCTCTTCTCAAAATACAATTAAATAGGTCATGCATTAAGAGCAAGGAACTATAAACCAAAGAATCTTGTAGGTCTATCTCTAGCACCCCAATCAATCCTCAACCCTTATGAGTAATCAATTCATATCAAGCTTTCTCAAGTCAATAATATGAAAATGGCAACCGATCAATAAGCATGCTATCATCAATTGGCAATAATCATTAAGCATCATAAGAATAAAACAACTCAATCAATTAAAAGTATCCAATCATACAAATAGGCTAGGGTTCATTAACATCTAGATAGAGAATGATTTAGTTCATGTTCAATACACTTAATACAACAACAACAACAATAACATCAAAATGAATTAAAAGGAGAAAATAGAAAAACCCCTTTCAATGTGGCTTCTTGAATCTCCAGGAGCTGCCAATGGAAGATGGAGATGCTGGAGAGGATGAAAATGGAGGATGAAGATGAAGAGTCAAGGAAAGTGTCACTCCCTCCTTGCCCAAAACGTGTATGCACAACCTCCTCCTCTCAAACCACTCTTCTCTACCTTTGTTCTCTGTTTTCTACACAAAATCGTAGCCCTCTGCAGAAGCTCTAGCCTCCTTCAAAACTCCCTCTTCTTCTCTTTTTATTTCCCTCCAAAGCTCCAAGCCATGCTTTCCAAAGCACACCACTCTCCATTGTCTCCCATATTCTCTTTGTTTAATCTTTCTTTCCATCAATTAGGCAGGTTTTTCCTTTGTCTAATATTACTTTTAACTAAAACTAGTCTTTGTTCCCCACTTGTCTGCAGAAAAATTTGAACATTTCAAAGTTGCCCTAGGTGACACTGCCAAGCTTACTGGCCGTGTCACCCTCTGCCCTTTCTTTCCTCGTTTTCTTCTAGGTGACATGGCCAAGCTCCTGGCAGTATCATGTGACACAGCCAGTGGCTTGGCCGTGTCATGTGGGTGTGTCACTTTCTGCTTCTAGCTTCGTCAACTTGCTTTCTTTGTTTCCAATGGTGACACGACCAAGCTTGTGGCCGTTTCATATGACATGGCCACTGGCTTGGGCTTATCACCTGGGTGTGTTGGCTTCTAGTTTATTTCTTTTCCTTCCTTGGTTCTTTGGCTTGGATGGGACATGACTAAGCTTGTGGCCATGTCATGTGACACGGCCACTGGCTTGGGCATGTCACCTGCCAGTGTCAGCTTCTGTTCTTCATTTTTCCTTCTTTGCTTGGTTCTTTGGTTTCTGTTCTTTGGTTGAGACACGGCTAGTGACTTGGGCGTGTCACCTGGCCGTGTCAGCTACTGCTTGATGATAATTTTGAGGGACACGACCAAGCTTGCTTTGGTTTGGCCATGTCTTGCTTGATTCATGCTCTTTCTTGCTTGTTTTGATCATCCAAGGGAGTTTTTCCACTTTAACCTAAAACAACACTTAAAACAAACTTTAAACAAAAATCAAATGAAACATTAACTAAAAACACATTAAAATCATACTAAAAACTAGTATAAAATCACTCTCATTAAAAACCACTTCACCAACTTTAGTCTTCCCTTTGTCCTTTGGCTTCTTAGTGCTAGCAGATGCTTCGGCAATATTTCCTAAAATTGTAGCCAATTGGTTCTTCATGGTCTCAGCCAAGGCCTCTTTTATTTCTTCCATCTTGGCATTGAGGGCGTCGTCCAGCATTCTTTGAATTTGTTTGGGCTCCATTGCTTTTGGTGAGCAAGTGATTGAGTTGCTACTAGATTCTTCATCTCCGGCGTAGGTCGGATTGTCGTAAGCTTTTGAACTGTCGTAATCCAGGGCTGTGAGCCAGAAATGATTAATGATATGGGATGTGATGCATGTATGCATGTATGCACAAACAATAAACAAACAAGGATAATTAGGACATTCCTTCCAACCTTATAACATCCACACACGAATGGCGAGTCTCTTTTTCTAGGTAATATGGTTAACAAAATACCAACATGGAGTATCTCGTTTTTCAAATAATTCCCTCGGCATTTCAACCAATAGTTATATTTTCGAAAATGAAAATTAGTTCATGATAATTCCCATTAATTAGGCTTTAATCCATCCAACCAACTAAAGTAGCTTTTATGTTATATTCGATTAAAACTAAATTAAAAGGTTTATTATAAATAGATTTCTCACTTGAAAAAGTAACTAATGATTCATGATAAAAACAAGCCCATGATTAATTATTCTTAGTATAAACTAGGCTCACAATTGATTTTTGGTATTCCATAATTGACATAAATATATGTAAGCTCTTTTAAAGGTTGGATGAGAATAATTTTGTTTCTAATCCCATTGTAAAAAAGATTTAAAAAAAATAGATTTTGGGCTTAGTATTTGGGTCATGAGAAAAGAATTTTTGATTTGTTTTTAGAAAAGTTTTATGTCCAAAGACCATCTTGAAAAGTTTTAAAAATAGCTTTGGTCTTTTGGACTTTAAAGAAAAATTTTATTTTGAGCTTAAAATTTACTTAGGTCATATTAGAAAAAGAACAAACCAAATAAGCCATGATTTAAACCAAGATAAATTAACCATAGTCAAACAACAAGCATTTGGGTTAAAATCCTAAGGAAAGTAACTAGGCCAATTATATGAGCTTTAGTCTTTGGGTAAAAAGGCTTAGGTTCCCATAGCAAGTATATACCAAATGGTACAAGAATATGAGTGGTTATGCCATGCTCGATCTCCATACCTTGAGTGAAAATATAGTATCCCTTACATAACACAACACGGGTAACACGGGCATCCTAACTCACACACTCGATGCAATCTAATATGATGCAATGGATAATATCATTATAAGAATGAATAGAATAATAAAAAGACCAATGGAATCAACTTCTCTTATCCCCAGTGGAGTCGCCAATGTGAGCGAGGATTTTCGCCATCACTCCCGGTAGAATAGTTCTTGTGACTTTGGTATTGTTTAGGCTCGGGGCCTTAGAGAACACAGACCTAAGCCCGGAGAAAATGGAGTCGCCACCCGGACGGGCCGGGAAAAAGAAAGGGGTGGATGACTAGATTCCTACAGAATCCCCAACCCCCAAATGGGTTCAAAAAGTTGGGTACGTGTGGGGAAGGTGAAAAATGGCCCAGCGCCCCCACAACGCCCAGTTCATTAGAACCGGCCTCATTTGCAGGTCTTAATATTATAAAACTCTTAAATATAACAATATTTTATATACTACATGCAACAATTAAAATAAAGTATCATTATATTAAAATCAAAGCAATGTCCAAACAAAGTAAATAAATGGACACTCATCCGAGGATAGAAACATGTCCTTACATCGTTCATGTCTAAACTAAATAGGACACCCACTGAAAGGTGGAAACATGTCCTTTACATTGGTCCAAAATATAAAAGTAATTTAAATTACATAATACTTAGCTAATGAGGTACCCACAAAGTGGAAACATACCTCATACAATTTTAATACTAAAACAAACACATAATAATCATAATAATAAAGAAAATATCCATCCATGATAAACTAAATAAATCAAACATTGAAATTAAATAAATCAACCATCAAAACATATAATAAACTACATAATCAAATCTAAAATTAAATAAAGCAATAAATATATAAGTTTAGGGTTTTAAAGAATTTAGGGTTTTTTGGAACTTAGGGTTTTAAAATTAGGGTTTTGAGGGTTTTTGAAACTAGGGTTATGGAATTTAGAGTTTAAAATTAGGGTTTTAAAATTGGGGTTTTTGAAACTAGGGTTTTGGAATTCAGAATTTGGAATTAGGGCTTTTGGGTTTAACTTACTGCCTTAAAAACATAATTTTGGGTTTGGAAAGATAAATTACAATTTTGGAAAAATTATCAATATTTTGGAGTTTAATAATGAAATGGTTTAAGCTTTTAGATAAAAATAGTTTAAGGTTTTGAGTTTCAATAAAATAATTTACGGTTCTTGATGTGAAGTAAACAAAATAGATTCTAACAATTAATTTAAATCCTCAATGGATACTAGATAGTTTTATATTTTTTTATGAAACGTGCATGTGGGGTTATGAATACCAACTGATCAATTTTTTAAATAAAGAAAATGATTAAAGTTATTGAAATAAAGATAAATTTACTGCATGTTCAAAGATCGAGTTACTGCACGTTCAAGGATCATGTTACTGCATGCATGCTCTTATTAATCAAAGAAACGAAGCTACTGTGGGCATGAATAATTTATTATTAAAGATCAAACCTCCGTCGTTGGTTCCACAAAAAAAAAATTTGATTTCTGGATGAACAATGTGAAGACAGTATGGATTCTGCCTTCTTCTTTGGTTGTTTTGACTTTTCTGTTTGTGGTTTCCTTCTCTCTCCAAAAAGCTACTGTTGTTCTTCTTTCTTTGTTGTCGTCTCTTCTATTTTGTGTTTTAATCTCTCTTAATATTCATTGCCAACCCTCTTTAATGATAATTCATTGTTAATCCCTCTCTAAATTCTGAAACGTTATTATTTATAGGTCCTGACTTCACTCATAATCCCTAACCTAATATTAATCAGTCCTTAAAACAAATTCTAGTCAAATTAGAAAAGTTATTGAACCTATGTCGACCTGGTTTCCCTAGGTCGACATGAGACCAACCTCATGTCAACCTTGGGTTACCCAGGTTGACATGAGGCATGCTCATGTCGACCTTGGGCTGCCAAGGTCGACATGAAGCATGTTCATGTCGACCTAGCCTTCATGTCGACCTAGCTTGCCCAGGTCGACATGAGTCCAACCTCATGTCGATTTAGGATGTAGATCTACATGAGGCATGCTAATGTCTCCCCGGCCGGCCTCACTCAAATTATTCTGGCCTTTTTTAACTTATGGACCAAAAAGTTTTAATTTCGCCAATTCCACTTGATTTTAGGGTTTTACAATTGAATTTATGCCTCTTTAATCTGAATCGACTCCTTTAAAAATTATAAACTAGGTTTAAATATTTAAAGTCAGATCAAATTTATTTTGGCATACTTTAATTAGAACCGTATCAAATTAGGGTCAAAAATTAAGGGTCTGCATTAAGGTCTTGAGTAAATCTATGCACAGAAAGTAAGTTATATCTATAGTTTGGAACAAGCAAGACTTTATGAATGGCAAGCTTAGGATGAAAATTCATAATACCAGCATGATGTACTAAAGTAGTTGTTTTATCAAGCAAATGAAGAACTATAGATAAAGGTAAAGAAATAAGGTTGAACATATATTTTTGTAACACCCTTATACCATATATACGTATAGTGCATATATCTCATATATATAATGCACATATAGAACATAAAAGTGCCACAATAAACTTCATCATAAGAATTCTCATTTTAATTAATATTTATATAATTGTTAATAAATAAAGAAAATCTCTGGGGAAATTCACCAGAGTTTTATCTGCAATTTTGATATATCTCACAATTTAAAAAAAAAAACAACCTGCACAATGTTTAAAAAGACACTTATAATAAACAATTCCATAAAAATTCCATCATTTTATTAAGTTCAAGTACTTCTTATCATTTTATTAAGTTCAAGTACTTCTTACTTATAAATAATGTACTTATTTTCAATACATTACTAAAACTATATAGGTAAACGAGTAATTTACATGTTATGCAATACGACAAGTTTAGTCTCATGGCAACTCAATCTTCAACTATCAATCACGATCTTAACCTCTTTGATCTGCGACCCTATCACCTGCGCGATATACACTATTGCACTAAGCATAATGTTTAGTCGTTCATACTAACACAAAACAGTCAATTCAAATAACTATAATTCATACTTTTACCTTCATTTTCCCTTAAGACATTTTCACAATTATTTCTCCAGGTTTTCTTTCCATATAAATGTATCTATTACACAATATCATCATAACAGGATTCATATGCAATTATTACACAACCGTACATTCATAAATATAGCAAATCATAAGCTCATTACATCACTGCCTCATTACAACATTTTCATCACAATACAAAACTTAACTCAACACATCGTTACCATAATTCAGTAATCAATCAAACACTCAATTTTCCCATTTAATTATTAATCTCATCATTTAATCACAATGTCATCAATATTATAACAAACTCGATATCACATCACATCATACAACACACATGTTGGGCCCAACTACTCTCTACACAATTATTAAGTTCCAAAATAATTGATTTGGACTATATCTCATATCTGTAACACCTAGTGTCTTGCTGAAGGCGTATCTCAATCTGTGACACCTAGTGTCTCGCCTAGTGTAATCATATCATATACATGACCCAGCTCTGCTCAAGTTATGTCCCAGCTCTGCTCGGGCTTCTCATCATACACACCAATATCAATTTTCTGGAACTAATAATTATGCAGAGTAATACACAACACATCATATTTTTCACTAGAGGTGTGCAAATTTATCAAACCCGATCGAATCTGACCGAACCGAGTGTATTCTAGTCGGGTTTGGTAGGGTGGTCGGGTTGAGAATTATTTTTTGATTCAACCAGAACTCGACCAACATATATATATTATACATATATATTTATAAATTATAATATATATTATATAACCTGACCTGAACCAACCCGAATCAACTTGGCAATAAATTTTTTCTATATAATATTTTATGTATTAGTTATATTTATAATATATATTATATATGTAACATCTGTGATTTTGGAGAAATTAAATAAGTATTTAGAGATATAAAATTGTATATACTCAATATATATCTAAAGTATATATAACATATACATATGGTATATTAATTGTATATGTTGGATTAATACATTACATACTTAATATTTAATACACATATAAGGTACATTTGATGTGTATATAAGATACACATTACTTGTGCATATGTGTAATATCCTAAATTTTTTAAAAGTTCTAATTTTTGGAAATTTGATAAAATAAATTATAATTTAAATGGATAAATTAAATTAATGATTTTAAATGAAAAATGAAGGGATGTTAAATGACAAAGTGGAATATATATGTGATACATATGTAAAATATATTCAACATATAAAAATCAATACTTTTTAAAAGAAAAGTCAAAGTAAAAGGGTATTTTGGTAATTAAATCTTAAAATTTTAAAATTAATAAAATAATTCAAAAATAAATAATTTTGGATGGAAGATAATATTTTGGGATTTTAATTAATTAATTAATTAAAAATATATTAAAATAATAATATATATAAGGTTGAAAATGTGAGTGGGAGGAAAGAGAAAATCACTTTTTTTTCATCTTCTTCTTCTTTTCTTCAAGGCCGACTTTCATGGCTTCAAGAGAGGGATTTACTTCTTCCAAACTCATTTAATTGAAATATTTACAAAGTTTCAAGTGGATTTTTAAGGTTTTCCTCTTTAATTAGTAAGTTTACTCATTTTTTCTTTGGATTTCCATGAAAGGTTGAATATGTGTGTTTTGGATTTTTGAAGTTCTAAGATTTAATTATCTATTTGGATATGGATGAAGTTATTTTAAGTAATTAACAAAGATTTTAAGGTTAGATTTAAGAATTGGTTGAATTTAAGTTGAGTTTGGTGAATAGAGCGAATTTAGGATTATGGAACATTTGAGTTTTTGAAATCATGAGTTTTAATTATGTAAATTGGTTCCAAATGTGTTGTTTTGATGCATAAACAAGGTTTTTAAAATCAAATGATGGATTTAGTTAAGTGTGGATAGAGTTTGAAGATGGTAGTATTGATTTAGGGTTTTGGAAAAGTGAATTTTCAAAGAATGATTAATTGTTTGATTTTAATGCTTAAATCATGTTATTTAATGATATAAGTGGTGGAAATAAGATTGAAATGATAATTAGATTGAGTTGGAATGGAGACCCTTCAATGGTGAAGGTTATACCATTTTAGGGTTTTGAGCATAAGCATGTGGTTAATTAATATAATTGGTTTAAACATGCTAGAACATGTTTCTAATGATATTAAAAAACTTAAAACACTAATTTAAATGGCTTGATATGGTTTTTCAAAGTTAAAGTGATGTGAAGCTTAATTTTGGGATTTGGTTTAAAGTAATATTTAATTATGGTTTGATGTTGAGAATATCTTAGAATGTGATATTAAATGATTATGTATGATCACATTTGGTATAGGCATTGAGGGAGGTTGATTTGCTTCATCCAAGTGTTGAAGGGCAAGTTAGAAGGATAAGATTGGAGGTTGTGTTAAGCTTGCTTTGGGTTGCTAGTGGAGGTATGCACAAACTTTGAATATAATGTTTATATTTGCATAACATTTGGACTTAACACATTTTGGTTGGAAAATGTATATGAATAATGTGCTATAACATGTGTATGAATAATGTGCTATGACATTTTCATTGATTGTGTATGAATAATGTGTTATGACATTTGTAATGTCATATATGTGTTAAATGCATTGTGAAAAGCTATTGATAATGGCTAGTTTGTGTAACATGTAAAATATGCATATTATGTGAAAATACCCAAAATAATTGGATAATGTGTTGTGAATGCAAAAAATGAGATATGTGTAATAATGAAATGAATTGATATTGATAAAAATGAGAATAGTGAGAAAAGTGAGAAAGATGAGAAAGATGTGAAAAGTGTGAAAATAAGGCAATGTGTCTAGATTGAATATGTGACAAAGAAAAAGAGATTAATAATAAGGAAAATGAATAAATTGCATGACTAGTATGTTATTCAATATTCAGTGTTCTGGGTTTGACGGCATGCATATGATTGCCTACGGGCTAAACGCTGGAATGGTGAAAAGACTGGGTCCTAAGCCAGGCCAGCTGATAAATATGATGTTTTTGGGGTGAAAATACTGGGTCGTAAGCCTCAAAAATTGTAGCAGTCTAGTCGGGTTGAGGACCAAGATACTGGGGCCTAAGGGTCTAGCCTGGTTAAGGTCCAAGAGACTGGGACTGTTACATTATCCATGGATATATTGCCTACAGGGCTAGTCATACGGTGTCATTTTGGACCAAAGCAGTAACTCTGAAATTTGAATAGCATATTAGATCCTTTTTGGGCCTATGCTTGTCTTTGTTTTAATGTGAATTATGAATTGTGATATAATTGAGCAATATAATGCTATGAGTTGTGATTATGAAATATTTGAAAATTATAAGAAAGTAGAATGATGTGACATCTATATGCATTGTGCATTGGCATTGCATTGAGTTTTATTATTATTATCAAAGTTTGTACCACTAGGCTTTAGCTTAGCGCGATTGTAATTCATCGCGCAGGTGTCATGGATAATTTGGTAGAGCCGGAGAGTTCTACTAGACCTGATCGGGTCTAGGTTTGTATTTATTGAGCTTGAAAAGTTGTTTTTAGGTACATCAAGATCAGAGCCAGTTGCCAGCATGTAGATATTTGATATTATAATGTATTTTGATGTTATATATGTTATGATATGTTTTTAAAAGTATATAATATAAATTGTAAAGCATATTTTGAATAATTCGTTCAGATGGCATTTTATATGTGTTATTAATTTATATATCTATATATAGTATTTTGAGAAAATATGGAGAAATTGAGAAGTATTGGTGAAATGGTGAATTGATTTTTATTGAGAGTGTTTGCTTTATGCAGGTTGTGTTTTGCTGAATTTTGAAAACGTTCAAATTACAAATAAAACCCTGGCGAATTTTTTCCAAAGATTTTCATATAAAATATTTATTTTGGATTCCTATAACAAGCAAAGAATATTTATATACTATTTATTTTATATATTAGTATTTGAAATCTTAAAACAGAAATGTCAAAATTTTTATTAAATCGGTCTGTGACATTTTTATACTGTATATACGTATTTTACATATACTGAAAATATGTATTGTACGTATATAGAGTCTAAGGATGTTACATTTATTTTGGTATCAGAGCCTAGGTTTGAGGTTCTCGACCTAGGTGGGTTGTTAGAGAGAGAAAATTGGAATAAAAAAATAATTTTCAACTGTGATGCATGCATTGGCACTGGCAATTTATCTGATCTCTGATGTGGCAATGTCTATTTGATATAATGTATATGAGTTGAGATGACATTTGGGTTGCATAGATCAGAGTGGCGCAGTGGAAGCGTCATTCTAGAGATTATGGATTAATAATTTTTGAAACTTTTATTTGAAATTTAAAATTCATAGCTGATTCAATTGATAAATAAGTGAAATTAGAAAAATAATCTAGGAAATGATTTAAGATATAAAAATAAAAAGTTTGAGAAATGAGCATGATAGTTATAGAAAATTTTATAGGCGTACTGCAAAGTGATATTGTCGAATTTTTGAATAAATATAGGAATGTTGGATGAGTTTGAAAATTTAATGAAAAATTTTTATATATGTTAGAATCTAATGTATAAAATTTTATAATTTTTAAAGATGAATTCCTAATTAAGAAAAATGGAAGAACACAGATTGTTGGAGTAATTCCAGCAACTCAGAATCTGTAGAAATTGAGAAAAAATAAATTTAGAAACTATGGTAAATCAACCCAGAAAAATTTGAAAATTTACAAACAATATCATTTGTATTCCTATAACATATGGTTAAAATTTCATGAATTTTATTAAGGTTTGATACCTAAAAAAATGGACAACCGGGTGCTGCCAGAGATATTATTAAAGAGACAGATTCTCTGATTTTGGAAGATTTAATTTTTAAATATATTAAATCAGCTTGAAAAAATCTAAAACTTTAAATATAAGTCCATATATGTGTCAAGTGCACATGGATAAAATTTTACAAGCTTTTATAAAGAATTGGTAAGGAATATAAAAATTGAAAGTGAGATTGACATGAAACTGAGGAACTCATACAGTTTTGTGTAAGTAAGTAATAAATTAATTTTATGAGACAAATGAATGAAGAAAATTATAAAAATTTATATGCATATGGGTATAAGTATATAAGGAATATGGAGTTTTTAATAATTTGCAACAAAGAGTTCATAATTAAAATCAGAGAGTGAAATCATATATGATATCGAATTATTTATTATGGAATAATGATGCATGATTTAGGGTTGAGTGTGTAAAATTAAAGTATCTAAATGGATGATGTTAATTAGTGTAATGAAATGAATTAGTGTTGTTTAAATGTAAATATTATGATTTTAAGATTGAAAATGCGGCATGGATGAGATTTGGTGAGGTTCATATTGTTGTTGCAATATATGAAATTTGAATTTTTGAAATGGGTTTTCATAATTGTGAAAGTGATGTGTTTTGATGTTATATTAATATAAAAATAAAGTTTATAAAGTTAGTTCTTGAAAATAAGATTAATAGAATAAAGTTTAAGTAAAGTAGTAAGTTGAAAATTTAGAGTTGTAAGAGAATTTTAATGAAGATTGTTTAGATGTTGATTGTTTAATGTTTAATAAGCATGGGAGTAATTTTGAATGAGTAATATTATTTATGAAAATATCATGTAAGGTGTAATGTGGTTGATAATATAGAAATTTGTTATGAAATAAAAAGGGAAATGATTAAGTAAAAATGAGTTACTTTAGGTAATTGAATTGGAAATGATGAAAAGGGATATGAAGGGTATAATAAATGCATAAAAAAAATGTGAGAGAGATGTCACATTGGAAATATGACTAAGATTTATGTGAGGTGTTAAAAAATATATATATATATATAATAAGAAACTTATTTAAGATGTAATATCCCAATGTGTGCCCTAGAAGTTTGGATATAATTGTTGTTTGTTTGAATTTTGTGTATATGTTATATTGATAAGAAAAGAATTTGAAAAGAGAATGTTTATGTATTGTTTAAAAAGGAAAGTGATGTGTAGAGAGAAAGTGTATATGTTGGGTATATGGTTATATATATAACATATACATTAGTCAAAAGGGATGGTCAATGGAAGAAGATATTTTATGTGGGATATGTGCAATTACTTAAAAGGGCATTTGATTAAGAAGAAAACTAGAACAAATGAGAAGAGGGTATGTTAGTAATTGTGCTTGTAAATTGCTTGGAGGAGATTTAAAGAGGAAAAAGGAGTTGACTTGTGTTTATTTTCTTCTCTTCTCATGGGTGTGGCCGGCTATCAAAAGGGAAAGAGAGCAAGAGAGGTGTTTGAACTTCTAAACACAAATTGAAGGGAGAATCAAAGGATTGAATTAAAGATTTGTGAAATTTCTTCATTTAAGGTAAGTACTCTCTTGTTTCCCTTTGTTAATTTTGAAGTTGGGTTTAAGATGAGTTATAATTTGTTAATATTATGATTTGGTGAGTTAAAGATGTGGTTACAAGTGTTGGAATTGATTGTAAGTTAAAAGATTGAATTGGTGTTGGTTTTGTTGTGAAGATGATAAGTTAATTAGATGTTGATAGTGAAAGATCAATATTGATGATGGTTTTAGGGTTTTGAATTGGTAGATGATTAAATGTGTTGTTAATGGGAATATTGTGTTAAACATGCAAAATAAGTGTTAATGACTTTGATTACATCCAATTGAATGAGTTTATATTGTGTATAATGTGTTTAAATGTAATCAAAAGAGAGTTAGCCATTTCTAGGGTTTGTATACATGAGAGACACGGCCAAACTAAGAAAGGAACACGGCCAAGACTTAATATTTTTGGGAGACACGGCCAAGTCCAAGGGAATTTGGCCGTGTTGGATGGATTTTGGAGAGACACGGTCACTGGCTTGGCCGTGTCCCTTGAGTGTGTCTGCCACTGCCTGATTTTTGTTGAGAGACACGGCCGTGTCCCTTGCCCGTGTCTGCCTCGGGTGATTTTGGTGTTGAGAGACACGACCACAAGCTTGGTCGTGTCCCTTGAGGGTGTTTGCTACTGTGATTTGTTCCTTGCTTTTCTCACATTGTTGAATCCTTCCAAGGTCTTTTTGTATCCACACTTTAAATATACTTGAAACAAAGATGACCTAAATGAATGTGTATTGAGGATTCTAAATTTATGAACAAGATGAAACATATATGTGTATATATCCATGATGATCATTCTTAATGGATGTATAATGTGTTTTATAAATAATGTACTTTGAAATGATATCAATGATGCTATGTGAATAATATGAATTGAGATATAGTATGATATGAGGCCATTGTCATTGGCTATGATAATTCAAATGTGATGTGACGCCATTGTGATTGGCTATGATGATTCAATTGAAAGAAATAAGGCATGGGTGCCTAGATGATGATAAGAATTGAGAATGGAAATGATAATTAAATGATAAATGAATTGTGTGACTAATGTGTTATTCCATTTTCAGAGTTTGTTGTTGGTGGCATGCCTAATATGAGTAACAATCTCTTGAAGTTAGGTTGGCTAAGTCCTTGAAGCCTAATTGAGATGTTACAACCCTTGAAGCTAGGTTGTATTGGTTTTTTAAAGCCAAGTTGGGTTGATGCTTAGCATGCTTTGCTCCCCTTGAAGCTTGGTTAAACCTAAATCCTTGAAGCCTAGTTGGGATTATGATAATGATAAATGTGATAACAAAACCAAAGCATTAACTCTGAAAATTGAATAGCATATTAGTGTGTCTTGGGCCCAATGCTTGTCTTTGGATACATGTGATTCATTGTTGGTAAAATATTTGAAAAATGAGATTCATGGAAGAACTTTGAAATGTGATATGATTATATGATTGTGTTTTATGAAAGGTAAAGGTGTGATGTTAATGTTCCAATTATAATGTTACTTTATTATTAATGTGTATAGTATTGCATGGTATTAAAGCATAGCGTTAGCATATTCTGTACTACTAAGCCGTTGGCTTAGCGCGATAGTGTTGATCGCGCAGGTAACAGAGTTGAACCCGAGAGTTCCACGAGACCGAGTAAGAGTAGACCTTGAAGAGTTATTTTGGGACTTAAAGATCAGAGAAGAGCTGCCAATCATGTATAACTTCTTTATATTTTGTAAAATATGATTTATAATGTGAATATATGTATAATTGATAATATGGATTTAAATATGTTCATATATGTAACTATTTTATAAATTCCGCTGCATATTAAGTAAAATATTTATATCCATTTTGTTTTTATATTACCAGTTAATTACTTATTTCCTAAAATGCATAATGATAAAGATTATGTTATCTTTTAAAATGATTTGATTGTTAAAGAAAACCGTAGCATCCCTATGTTCGGTGCACGTATATCACATTGTGGCGTTTGTAGTGTACTTGTACCGGGTGTGGGGGTGTTACAATTGTTTTGGTATCAGAGCCTAGGTTTGAGATTCTCAACCTAGGACAAGTGTAAGAAAAAGAATATTTTGATTTTAAAAAGTGAGTTTTTGAATAAAATACATGTTTGGCATTGGCAGTCTCTGATCTTTAATGGGAAGTATTCTGCTGTGTTTGCAGATATAGGTTGTGATGGATTCTCACTTACGTCAGTCAGTCGAGGGTAGTGCTGAGAGTATAGCTCCTGATGAGATTAGAGAGGGAGATAGAGTGGATAGTGCTGGAGAGGTACCTGTTTCTGTGTCGGGGAGACCAGCTGGTGAGGATGTTTCGCCAATTTGGGTTAGGCATGTGGTAGAGGCTTTGAGGCAAGCACCAATGCAACCACCGCCACCATCCCCACAGCCTTTGGTATTAGTGAGACAGTATGATAAGCTAAGGAAGTATGGAGCAGAAGATTTTATAGGTACCATTGATCCAGCTGTAGCAGAGCAGTGGCTAGACAAAGTACAGAGAATATTTGTTCAGTTACAAGCCACTCCAGAGGAAAAATTTGATTATGCTAGATCATTGTTGCAGAAGGATGCATATGACTAGTGGAAGACAGTACCCCATGCTATGGACGATCCGCCTACTTTGTCCTATGCTGATTTTCTAAGAGAGTTTGAATTGAAATATACCCCAAGAGAGTATAAAGACATGAAGAAGATGGAGTTTTTGAGTTTAAAGCAAGATAACCGGACTGTGACGGAATATGAGTTAGAGTTTGTCCGGTTGAGCCAGTATGTTGGGGGTATTATATCTGATGAGATAGATAGATAGATGCAGGAGATTTGAGGAGGGATTGAGGCCCTCTATCATGTGTCATGTGGCTGGATCTAGATATCAGGATTTTTCCCATCTTGTGGCAGCAGCTAGGAGCGTGTAGAGAGCTCAGGTTATGTTCGGTGCACGTATATCACATTGTGGCGTTTGTAGTGTACTTGTACTGGGTGTGGGGGTGTTACATAAGAGATGGGCAATTAAATAAGGAAGATGTTAATTATGTTATGGTCAGAGTGTATATATATGTTGAATTGATGAATAACCTAAATAATGTCAAAAGAATGAGAATGATATTGCATGTATTAATAGAACTAAGAGAGATTAGGTCTTGACCTGTGTAGAGTTAAGTTATATGATGAATTGAGATTGAGAATGGACCCGAACAGACCTGGATGGTGAAATTATTATTTTAACAACTAAACTTGATGATTTTATAGTGTTTTGGGCCTAAAGTATATGCATATAAATAAGAGATTGTAAGGAAAAGGAAAGTATAATGAAGAAAGTATGGAAATGGAATATATATATATATGAATGAAAATTGTTATAAGAGATAGATTAGAAATGGAGTAATAAATGGAAATTGTGTAAATTAGCATATGAATGAATGTGTATATGTAAGAGATGTTAATGATAATATTGTTGAAACATGAGTTAGGCTAATGATGATCAAGTGATCAAGAGTAAATTGCTTTGAAATAGAGTTGAAACATGTTAACTTTTTGTATAGCAAAAGATTGGAAAATGAATATGCGATTTTTGCGATACGAACTTAACATTGTGATTGGAAATGTTTAAAGAAGAATGATAGAAGAGCAGTATTTATTTATAAGCCACAGGCGTAACCATTATTATGGCATGATCGTTGAATAGTTTTGGTGAGATTGATAGTTATGCTTCAAGAAACATGGTCAAGACTTATGGTTTGTATAGTTGTATCTTATAATTTTATTCTAGAAATTTGTTTATAATTATAGAAAGTGTGGAAACAGAAGAGAATTATGAAAATATGATGAGCTTTAAATGATGTGTAAGAAAACTGATTTGTGTAAATAGGGTAACTATAAGAAATGTGAAAAAATGGTAAATGAAAGGAATTATGAAATGTGAGTAAGAGTTATGATGAATGTGTTTGAAAGTGGTATAAAATGAATAAGTTGATGAAAATGATGTGTAAAGTAAACGAGACTAGGGGAAGTAAATATTATCTGTAATGATGAATTCGAAGATAATTAAAATTTGAGAATAAATTTGACCTAATAGAATTAGGTCATGAATTGAAAATAGATTGATGAATTTAAAATAGACTAAAGGTTGGTCAGAATAGAATAAGGTTGTGATGGTCATATTGTGATAGTTAGATCAATTGATCCGAAATGTAATAAGTTTACAAATATTTATTGAAATTCAATGTATGTAGTTATATTAAGAATATGCAAGCTATGTGATAATGTGCATAATACAGCGTTTTGATATGTATATGCATATGCATATGAAAGGAGCTATGTTACATCAGTTTCAAATAATTATAACAGAAAAATGTTAGTTATAGTATAATGGGAATGAATCTTATTAAGGAAATAATATTTTGCTGTTGTATAATGGTGATATCAAATTAATATGTGGTAATTGTATAAAGAGTAGGATCAAAGTGAAGATGTGAAAAATTATTGTGTTAAGATAAAAGTTATCAACATTTGAATTTAAGGTGATGAGAGTATATTTTTTAAGACAATGAAGTGATCAAATATCTTAAGTGCAATAGGTGTGTGCGTATATATATTAAAGAGATTAACTAATTTTTGTCTAATGAGAATTCGATTGAAGATATGTTAATTTGTTGCGACTGTTTGAGTAAATAGACAATATAATGATGTGTTAGGGAATGGTAAAAAGGAAATTAAGAATGAACCTAAGGGGGGAGAATAGAAATTATGTAATTTGGTAAAATAATGATTTGGATGATTTATTACCATACTGGATAATTTCGAGGACGAAATTATTTAAGGGGGAGAAAATTGTAACATCCGTGATTTTGGAGAAATTAAATAAGTATTTAGAGATATAAAATTGTATATACTCAATATATATTTAGAGTATATATAACATATACATATGGTATATTAATTGTATATGTTGGATTAATACATTACATATTTAATATTTAATATACATATAAGATACATTTGATGTGTATATAAGATACACATTACTTGTGCATATGTGTAATATCCCAAATTTTTTAAAAGTTCTAATTTTTGGAAATTTGATAAAATAAATTATAATTTAAATAAATTAATTAAATTAATGATTTTAAATGAAAAATAAAGGGATGTTAAATGAAAAAGTAAAATATTTATGTGATATATATGTAAAATATATACAACATATAAAAATCAACACTTTTTAAAAGAAAAGTAAAGTAAAAGGGTATTTTGGTAATTAAATCTTAAAAATTTAAAATTAATAAAATAATTCAAAAATAAATAATTTTGTATGGAAGATAATATTTTGGGGTTTTAATTAATTAATTAATTAATTAATTAAAAATATATTAAAATAATAATATATATAAGGTTGAAAATGTGAGTGGGATGAAAGAGAAAATCACTTTTTTTTCATCTTCTTCTTCTTCTTTCCTTCAAGGCCGACTTTTATGGCTTCAAGAGAGGGATTTGCTTCTTCCAAACTCATTTAATTGAAATATTTACAAAGTTTCAAGTGGATTTTTAAGGTTTTCCTCTTTAATTAGTAAGTTTACTCACTTTTTCTTTGGATTTCCATCAAAATTTTAATATGTATGTTTTGGAATTTTGAAGTTCTAAGATTTAATTATCTATTTGGATATGGATGAAGCTATTTTAAGTGATTAACAATGATTTTAAGGTTAGATTTAAGAAATAGTTGAATTTAAGTTGAGTTTGGTGAAGAGAGAGAATTTAGGGTTATGGAACATTTGAGTTTTTGAAATCATGAGTTTTAATTGTGTAAATTGGTTCCAAATGTGTTGTTTTGATGCATAAACAAGGATTTTTAAATCAAATGATGGATTTAGTTAAGTTTGGATAGAGTTTGAAGAATGTAGTATTGATTTAGGGTTTTGGAAAAGTGAATTTTCAAAGAATGACTAATTGTTTGATTTTAATGCTTAAATCATGTTATTTAATGATATAAGTGGTGGAAATAAGATGGAAATGATAATTAGATTGAGTTGGAATTGAGATCCTTCAATGGTGAAGGTTATGCCATTTTAGGGTTTTGAGCATAAGCATGTAGTTAATTAATGTAATTGGTTTAAACATGCTAAAACATGTTTCTAATGATATTAATAAACTTAAAACACTAATTTAAATGGCTTGATATGGTTTTTCAAAGTTAAAGTGAGGTGAAGCTTAATTTTGGAATTTGGTTAGAGTGATGTTTAATTATGGTTTGATGTTGAGAATATATTAGAATGTGATATTAAATGATTATGTATGATCACATTTGGTATAGGCATTGAGGGAGGTTGATTTGCTTCATCCAAGTGGTGAAGGGCAAGTTGGAAGGATAGGATTGGAGGTTGTGTTAAGCTTGCTTTGGGTTGCTAGTGGAGGTATGTACAAACTTCGAAAATAATGTTTATATTTGCATAACATTTGGACTTAACACATTTTAGTTGGAAAATGTGTTAAGCTACTTGGTTCATTGATTGTGTATGAATAATGTGCTATGACATTTGTAATGTCATATATGTGTTAAATGCATTGTAAAAAGCCATTGATAATGGCTAATTTGTGTAACATGTGAAATATGCATATTATGTGAAAATACCCAAACTAATTGGGTAATGTGTTGTGAATGCAAAAAATGAGATATGTGTAATAATGAAATGAATTGATATTGATAAAAATGAGAAAAGTGAGAAAAATGGGAAAGATGTGAAAAATGAGAAAAGTGAGAAAAAAAATGTGAAAATAAGGCAATGTGCTTAGATTGAATATGTGACAAAGAGAAAGAGATTAATAATGAGAAAAATGAATAAATTGAGTGACTAGTATGTTATTCAATTTTTACAGTTCTGGGTTTGGCGGCATGCCTATGATTGCCTACGGGCTAAACGCTGAAATGGTGAAAAGTGTAACACCCCTATACCCCGTATATGCACACTACATACTACTACACCTGTAATATACGTATACTGAATACAAGAGTGCCACGGTTTATAATAAGCAAACCAATCTTTCAATTTAACAACATTATAGGAAAACTTAAAACATTCAAATCATATTATAAACTATACTAGATAAAATATTTATTCATTTTGCAGCGGAAAATGTAGTGGTATTTACATATATAAATACATAAAAAAAATCCATGTTTACAAAACATAAAATTTATACATGTTTGGTAGTTTGTCTCTGATCTTTAAGCCCACAAACAACACTTCAAAGTCTAGACTCGACTCGGTCTAACTAAACTCTCCGGTTCTACCCTGTCACCTGCGCGATGAACCACAATCGCGCTAAGCCAACGGCTTAGTGGTACAACCCATAATAACAAAATGCTTTAATGTAATACTAATGTCACACATTCATATATAATAAACAATACATAAGAATATCATATTTCAAAGTCTTACATTAAATCTTATAATTCATTTATTTCACCATTTAGGAATCACATTTAAACAAAGACAAGCATGGGCCCAAAAGAAACTAATATGCCATTCAACTTTCAGAGTTAATGTTTTGGTTTAATTATCACATTTATCATTATCCCAACTAGGCTTCAAGGATTAGGCTCAACCAAGCTTCAAGGGGAGCAAAGCATGCTAAGCATCAACCCAAATTGGCTTCAAGAACCAAACCCAACCTAGCTTCAAGGGTTGTAACATCTCAACTAGGCTTCAAGGACTAGACCCAACCAAGCTTCAAGGGGAGTTAAGCATGCAAAACTTCAACCCAACTTGGCTTCAAGGATCAAGCCCAACCCAGCTTCAAGAAATTGTTACTATTAGGCATGCCACCAACAACAAAACTCTGAAAAGTGAATAACACATTAGGCACACAATTCTTTCATTATTTCATTATCAATTCCATTCTCATTTCCTCATAATCATCTAGGCAAACATGCCCCAATTATTTCATTTGCATCATTATAGCCAACAACAATGGCTTCACATCTCATCATTATGGTATGCACAACCGATTACATTGGATATACAATTTGAATGATCATCATATCTTTCACATTATGTAGTTCATAGTATTAATCAAATGTATCAACAATATAATAGATTACTTAACACATTTACAACCAAATGTGTTAAGTTCCAATGTCATGTAAATGTATGCAATAATGTAGGGTTTGTACTTACCTCAAGAGCAACTCACTCCACACCAAACTCCTCTTCCAAGAATCCTTCAACACTTGGATTATGGCAACTCAACTCTCTTCAAAATCTAAACCAAAGGTGATCATACACACTTACTTAGAGATACACATGAGATAATATAGATAACACGCTCAACAACACAGGCGTGTCCCTGACCGTGCCCTAAACTCACAACACAGAAGCTTTGACACGCTCAGTGACATGGGCATGTCACTGGCCATGTCATTCATTTTGTCTCATAGAAACATTGACACGTCAAACAACACGGGCTTGTTCATGGCCGTGTCAATTCTTCCCCAACACAGTAGCTATGACACGCTCAGTGACATGGGCGTGTCACTACTCGTGTCAATGCTATTACAACACAGAAGCTGTGACATGCTCAGTGACATGGGCATGTCACTGCTCGTGTCACCCATCCAGGAAACAGAACCAATGGCACGCCTAACAACCTGGCCGTGCTCCTGGGAGTATCAGGCCAAAAATTCAGATTCCGGCAACAACAACTCTACATCCAACAAACCACTTACTACCACCATTATCCACTCCAAAACAACTTAACTAAACACACCCAAAAACCATAACAAACTTGGAAAAATAGCAAAACAACTCAAAACATACATCAAACACAAATCATAATCATCACCACAAACCCAAAACACAACCACAACACTTTCTCTTCCAACAAACTTACTCTTTCCTTCAATCCAACCCCAAAATCCAAAATCAATTGAACCAAACACTCTTAAACACACCACAATCAAACAACACATATCAACCACAACCTCAACTCACAAACTCAAAGAAAATCAAAAAATCAAGTGGAAAACTTACCAAAGATAAAGAAACTCTTAAAATTTCCAACTTGATCACTTGAAAACTTCCTTCAATCTTGAGTTTGGAAGATCAAATCTCTCTCTTGCTCTCTTGCTATGGAGGGTCGGCCAACATAGAAAAGAAAAGGAAAGAAGATGACCCACGAAGAAGAAAGAAAGAAAGAAGAAAACAAAGAAAGCAAAGTCAAACTCCCCCAACCACTCATTTCCTCGAAATCCTCTCCACCAAACAATAAACAATAAAATAATCAAATATCTTCTTCCACTTCCACTAACTCAAATTCCACTTAATTAATTTCCTTATAATTAATTAATAAAAATTAACTCTTTCTTTGACTTTTCACTTCTTTTGACTTGTATATGTTGTATATATCTCAATATATACAACATATCACTCTCCTCATTACCTCTTTTCTCTTCCCACTAAAACATATACACTTAATCCAAATACAACAATAATTTTTCCAAAACTTTTAGGGTATACTTTGGGATATTACAATTCTCCCCCTCTAAAAAGAAATTTTGTCCTCGAAATTACCTGATATCAAGTCTGGAACAATTGAGGATACTAATCTCGCATCGCTTGCTCATTCTCCCAGGTTGATTCTTCTCTACCATGATTCTTCCAAAGAACCTTCACAATTAGTACTTTCTTATTTCTCAACTCTTTCACTTCATATGCCAAAATGGCCACAGGTTCTTCTTCAAAAGTCATATCCGGACTCACCTTAATAGATTCAACGGACAAAACATGAGATGGATCTGATCTGTACCTCCGCAGCATAGAAACATGAAAGACATTATGAATTCTATCCAACTCAGGCGGCAAAACAATTCGATAAGCAACTGGTCCAACTCTTTCCAATACCTCATAAGGTCCAATAAAATGAGGACTTAGCTTCCCTTTGCGGCCAAATCTCAAAATTTTTTTCCAAGGAGACACTTTCAAAAATACTTTATCTCCAACATCAAACTCTATGTCTCTTCTCTTCAAAACTGAATAAGATTTCTATCGATCTGAAGCTGTTTTCAACCAATCCCGAATTATTTTTACTTTCTCTTCCGTTTCTTTAATCAAATCAGGACCAACCAACTTGCCTTCTCTAACTTCATTCCAACATAGAGGCGTTCTGCATCTTCTACCATATAATGCCTCAAATGGTGTCATTTTAATACTAGATTGATGACTATTGTTATAAGCAAATTCCATCAGTGGCAAAAATCTGTCCCAACTTCCAGAGAAATCAATGACACAGCTTCTCAACATATCCTCTATAATTTGTATCACTCTCTCTGACTGCCCATCTGTCTGCGGATGAAAAGCAGTGCTAAAGTGCAATCGAGAACCCAAAGCACCATGTAAACTTTTCTAAAATCTTGAAGTAAACCGGGGATCTCGATCAGACACCAAAGAAATTGGGACTCCATGCAATTTCACTATCTCACTGATATACAGCTCAGCCAACTTCTCAAGAGAATAATCCATTCTAACTGGAAGAAAATGAGCTGTCTTTGTCAACCGATCAACAATCACCCAGATAGCATCATGCTTCTTCTGAGTCAATGGCAAACCAGTTACAAAATCCATTGTCACACGTTCCCATTTCCATTCAGGCACTGATAAAGGTTGAAGCAACCCAGTTGGAACTTGATGCTCAGCTTTCACCCTCTGACAAGTGAGACACTTGGATACAAACTCTGCTATGTCCCTCTTCATACCTGACCACCAGTAATGCTTCTTCAATTCATGATACATCTTAGTACTCCCAGGGTACATAGCAAAAACCGACTGATGTGCCTCATCAGGAACACACAATCTATCCTTGAACCAAAGGCTACCATCATCTCTCACATGGAAATCTCGACTCTCCCCATTTTGGTAATCCAAAACAATCTTCTAAATTTTCTCATCTGCCAATTGAGCCTCTTTAATCTGATCCAACAACATTGGTCTCAACTGCAATTGAGCTAACAACGTACCATCATCACCTGATTCAAAACTAGCATGCAACGCTCTCAACTCAACAAGCAACGAGAGCGGATAAACAGTCAAACCTGCTAAAGAGTTCCGACTCAAGGCATCAGCAATAACATTTGCCTTACCAGGATGATAATCAATCAAACAATCATAATCTTTGATCAACTCCAACCACCGTCTTTGCCGAAGATTCAGCTCCTTCTGAACACCCAAATATTTCAAACTCTTATGATCTGTGTAAATGAAACACTTCTCCCCATACAAGTAATGTCGCCAAATCTTCAAAGCAAAAACTATGGCTGCTAACTCCAAATCATGCGTCGGATAATTAAGCTCATGCGACTTCAACTGCCGAGAAGCATAAGCTATAACTTTACCCTCTTGCATCAAAACACAACCTAAACCATTATGTGAAGCATCACTGTAAATCACATATGGTTTATCTTCCACAGGCAAAGCAAGAACAGGCGCTTGAGTCAATATCTCCTTCAACTGCTCAAAACTAGCTTGACACTGATCTGTCCACACAAATCTAACTCCTTTCTGCAGTAATCTGGTGAGTGGAGTAGCTATCAAAGAAAAACCCTTCACAAACCGTCGATAATAGCCTGCCAAACCCAGAAAACTTCTAACTTCAGTTACAGACTTCGGTGGACTCCAATTCAAAATAGCCTCAACTTTACTCGGATCAACTCTTATACCATCTACTGAAACTATATGACTAAGAAAAGTCACTTGATCAAGCCAAAACTCACACTTCGACAGCTTAGCATATAATTGCTTCTCTCTCAAAGTCTGCAACACAATCCGCAGATGCTTGTCATGATCCTCCTCATTATGCAAATATACCAAAATATCATCAATAAAGACCACTAAAAACTGATCCAGATAGGGCCTAAACACCCTATTCATCAAATCCATGAAAGCTGCAGGTGCATTCGTTAACCCAAAAGGCATCACTAAGAACTCATAATGCCCATATCTTGTGCGGAAAGCTGTCTTAGGAACATCTTCAGCTCTGACTCTCAACTGATGGTACCCTGATCTCAAATCAATCTTGGAAAACACTGCTGCTCCCTTCAACTAATTGAAGAGATCATCAATCCTAGGCAAAGGGTACTTATTCTTGATAGTTACCTTATTCAATTGCTTATAATAGATGCACAACCTCAAAGTACCATCTTTCTTCTTCACAAACAAAACAGGTGCTCCCCACGGAGAAATATTAGGGCGAACAAACCCTTTATCCAATAACTCCTGCAACTGCACCTTCAACTCTCTCTCAACTCAGCAGGTGCCATTCGATAAAGAGTAATAGAGATGGGAGTGGTACCAGGCAACAAATTGATACCAAACTCAACCTCTCTCTCAGGGGGTAACCCTGGCAACTCCTCTGGAAAAACATCTGGAAATTCAACAACTGTGGGTATACTATCAAGCTGAGAACCCACTACTCTGGTATCCACAACATGAGTAAGATAAGCATCACACCCTTTTCTAATCAACTTCCTAGCTGCAATAGCTGACACAAATAAGGATGCAAGTTGTCTCTGCTCACCAGATACCATCACACTTCTACCATCACCGGTTCTCAAGGTAACACACTTCTTTTGATAGTCTACCATAGCTCCATGCTTAGACAACCAATCCATGCCTAAGATCAAATCATATTCCTTAAAAGGCATTTCAATCAAATCACCCAAAAACTCCTCACCTTGTACCACAACTAAACTATCACGATGCACCTTACTCACCACAACACTATGTCCTAAAGGATTTGTCACCAACACATCAAATCCTAAGGACTCATAATGCAATTCAGACACAGCCAAGATAGATGCACTTGTGTATGAATGAGTAGATCCTGGATCAATCAAAGCATGAACTGAAATGCCAAATAAATAAAATGTACCCACAATGACTACTGAAGCATCCAGTTGCCTCTGCATCACATACACTCTCTGAGAAGACCCAGCCTCATCTGGCCTACTGCCTCCGGATGTCGAGCCTCCTCTTTGACTGATCCTGGGTCGACCACCTCTACTGAAAACTCTGCCCCCTCGACCCCCTCTGCTGACACTGGGTCGAGAAACTGTAGTATCAGTCTGTCTATCCTCCTGTAGCTCAGGGCAATCTTTTATAAAGTGAGCTGGTGACCCACATCTAAAACATACTCCTGATCCACCCGTCTTCCAACAAGCACCCCCATGTATCCTACCACAATGAACACATATAGGTGGAATGGATCTCTGAACCACTGGAGTCGGAGCACTCACTACAGAAACTGTAGTCTCGATCTCTGCCTCTGATACTAAACTGACCTACCTGACTGCCTCTGGCTCCTACTAATTCTCAGAACAAAACTTCCTCGGCCTCTCTTTATAGATGAAGACCCTGCCTCAAACTGGGATCTCCTAACTTTGGTCTCCTCCTCAGTAGTAGCTGCTGCAATACCTTGTGCTCTCTCAACACTTCTAGCTACTGCAACCAACTGAGAAAAGTCTTGGTACCAAGAACCAGCAACAATACACATAATAGAGGGCCTCAATCCCTCCTCAAATCTCCTACACCGGTCAATCTCATCAGAAATAATCCCACTGGCATAGTGACTCAATCGGATATACTCTATCTCATACTCTGTTACAGTCCGGTTCTCCTGTCTTAGATTCAGAAATTCCATCTTCTTGACATCCTTATACTCCCTCGGAGTATATTTCTGCTCAAACTCCCTCAGAAAATCACCATAAGACAAAGTAGGTGGATCATCCATGGCATGTGGAACTGTCTTCCACCAATCATAAGCATCTTTCTGCAGAAGGGATCTAGCATAATCAAATTTCTTTTCAGGAGTAGCTTGCAACTGAATAAATACCCTTTGCACTCTATCCAACCACTGCTCAGCTACTGCAGGATTTGTAGTACCAAAGAAATCTTCAGCCCTATACTTTCTCAATTTATCATAATGCCTCACCGACACTTGTGGTTGTGGTGGCGGTGGCGGCTGCACTGGAGCTTGCCTCAACAATTCTACCACATGTCTTAGCCAAACTGGTAGAACCTCATCAGCAGGTGGTCTCTCTGGCACAGGAGCAGGTGCCTCTCCAGCTCTCTCAACCCTAGCTCCATCTCTACCCTCTTCAGGAGCTACACTCTCAGCACTACCTTCTATGGACTGACGTAACTGAGACATCATCACTACTTATATCTGCAAACACAGCAGAATATACCTCATTAAATATCAGAGACTGCCAATACCAAAACATGTATTTTATTCAAAACCCAACTTTTAAAATCAAAATATTCTTTTTCTTACAATTTACCTAGGTTGAGAATCTCAAACCTAGGCTCTGATACCAAAACAGTTGTAACACCCCTATACCCTGTATATGCACACTACATACTACTACACCTGTAATATACGTATACTGAATACAGGAGTACCACGGTTTATAATAAGCAAACCAATCTTTTAATTTAACAACATTATAGGAAAACTTAAAACATTCAAATTATATTATAAACTATACTAGATAAAACATTTATTCATTTTGCAGCGGAAAATGTAGTGGTATTTACATATATAAATACATAAAAAAATCCATGTTTACAAAACATAAAATTCATACATGTTTGGCAGTTTGTCTCTGATCTTTAAGCCCACAATCAACACTTCAAAGTCTAGACTCGACTCGGTCTAGCTGAACTCTCCGGTTCTACCCTGTCACCTGTGCGATGAACCACAATCGCGCTAAGCCAACGGCTTAGTGGTACAACCTATAATAACAAAATGCTTTAATGTAATACTAATGTCACACATTCATATATAATAAATAATACATAAGAATATCATATTTCAAAGTCTTACATTAAATCTTATAATTCATTTATTTCACCATTTAGGAATCACATTTAAACAAAGACAAGCATGGGCCCAAAAGAAACTAATATGCCATTCAACTTTCAGAGTTAATGTTTTGGTTTAATTATCACATTTATCATTATTCCAACTAGGCTTCAAGGATTAGGCTCAACCAAGCTTCAAGGGGAGCAAAGCATGCTAAGCATCAACCCAACTTGGCTTTAAGAACCAAACCCAACCTAGCTTCAAGGGTTGTAAAGGGGAGTTAAGCATGCTAATCTTCAACCTAACTTGGCTTCAAGGATCAAGCCCAACCCATCTTCAAGAGATTGTTACTATTAGGCATGCCACCAACAACAAAACTCTGAAAAGTGAATAACATATTAGGCACACAATTCTTTCATTATTTCATTATCAATTCCATTATCATTTCCTCATAATCATCTAGGCAAACATGCCCCAATTATTTCATTTGCATCATTATAGCCAACAACAATGGCTTTACATCTCATCATTAGGGTATGCACAACCAATTACGTTGGATATACAATTTGAATGATCATCATATCTTTCACATTATGTAGTTCATAGCATTAATCAAATGTATCAACAATATAATAGATTACTTAACACATTTACAACCAAATGTGTTAAGTTCCAATGTCATGTAAATGTATGCAAAAATGTAGGGTTTGTACTTACCTCAAGAGCAACTCACTCCACACCAAAATCCTCTTCCAAGAATCCTTCAACACATGGATTATGGCAACTCAACTCTCTTCAAAATCTAAACCAAAGGTGATCATACACACTTACTTAGAGATACACATGAGATAATATAGATAAAAACCCACTAGGGAAACTCTACACATGACACACTCAGCAACACGGGCGTGTCCCTGACCGTGCCCTAAACTCACAACACAGAAGCTTTGACACGCTCAGTGACAAGGGTGTGTCACTGGCCGTGTCATTCATTCTGTCTCACAGAAACATTGACACGTACAACAACACAGGCGTGTTCATGGTCGTGTCAATTCTTCCCCAACACAGTAGCTATGACACGCTCAGTGACATGGGTGTGTCACTGCTCGTGTCAATGCTATTACAACACAGAAGCTGTGACACGCTCAGTAACATGGGCGTGTCACTGCTCGTGTCACCCATCCAGGAAACAAAACCAACGGCACGCCTAACAACCTAGCCGTGCTCCTGGGCGTGTCAGGCCAAAAATCCAGATTTCGGCAACAATAACTCTACATCCAACAAACCACTTACTACCACCATTATCCACTCCAAACCAACTTAACTAAACACACCCAAAAACCATAAAAAACTTGTAAAAATAGCAAAACAACTCAAAACATACATCAAACACAAATCATAATCATCACCACAAACCCAAAACACAACCACAACACTTTCTCTTCCAACAAACTTACTCTTTCCTTCAATGCAACCCCAAAATCCAAAATCAATTGAACCAAACACTCTTAAACACACCACAATCAAACAACACATATCAACCACAACCTCAACTCACAAACTCAAAGAAAATCAAAGAATCAAGTGGAAAACTTACCAAAGATGAAGAAACTCTTAAAATTTCCAACTTGATCACTTGAAAACTTCCTTCAATCTTGAGTTTGGAAGATCAAATCTCTCTCTTGCTCTCTTGCTATGGAGGGTCGGCCAACATAGAAAATAAAAGGAAAGAAGATGACCCACGAAGAAGAAAGAAAGAAAGAAGAAAACAAAGAAAGCAAAGTCAAACTCCCCCAACCACTCATTTCCTCAAAATCCTCTCCACCAAACAATAAATAATCAAATAATCAAATATCTTCTTCCACTTCCACTAACTCAAATTCCACTTAATTAATTTCCTTATAATTAATTAATAAAAATTAACTCTTTCTTTGACTTTTCACTTCTTTTGACTTGTATATGTTGTATATATCTCAATATATACAACATATACACTCTCCTCATTACCTCTTTTCTCTTCCCACTAAAACATATACACTTAATCCAAATACAACAATAATTTTTCCAAAACTTTTAGGGTATACTTTGGGATATTACAAAAAGACTGGGTCCTAAGCTAGGGCAGCTAATAAATATGAGGTTTTTAGAGTGAAAAGACTAGGTCGTAAGCCTCAAAAACTGTAGCAGTCTAGACGGGTTGAGGACCAAGATACTGGGGCCTAAGGGTCTAGCCGGGTTGAGGTCGAAGAGACTGAGGCTGTTACATTATCCATGGATATATTGCCTACGGGGCTAGACACATGGTGTCATCATGGACCAAAGCAGTAACTCTGAAATTTGAATAGCATATTAGATCCTTTTTGGGCCCATACTTGTCTTTGCTTTAATGTGAATTATGAATTGTGATACAATTGAGCAATATAATGCTATGAGTTGTGATTATGAAATATTTGAAAAATATAAGAAAGTAGAATGATGTGACATCTATATGCATTGTGCATTGGCATTGCATTGAGTTTTATTGTTATTATTAAAGTTTGTACCACTAGGCTTCAGCTTAGCGCAATTGTAATTCGTCGCGCAAGTGTCATGGATGATTTGATAGAGCCAAAGAGTTCTACTAGACCTAGTCGGGTCTAGGTTTGTATTTATTGAGCTTGAAGAGTTATTTTTGGGTACATCAAGATTAGAGCCAATTGCCAGCATGTAGATATATGATATTACAATGTATTTTGATGTTATATATGTTATGATATGTTTTTGGAAGTATATAATGTAAATTGTAAAGAATGTTTTGAATAATTTGTTCAGATGGAATTTTATATGTGTTGTTAATTTATATATCTATATATAAGTATTTTGAGAAAATATGGAGAAATTGAGAAGTATTGGTAAAATGGTGAATTGATTTTTATTGGGAGTGTTTGCTTTAAGCAGGTTGTGTTTTGCTGAATTTTGGGAACGTTCAAATTACAAACAAAATCCTGGCGAATTTTTTCCAGAGATTTTCATATAAAATATTTATTTTGGATTCCTATAACAAGCAAATAATATTTATATACTATTTATTTTATATATTAGTATTTGAAATCTTAAACCAGAAATGTGAAAATTTTTATTAAATCGGTCTGTGACATTTTTATACCATATATGCATATTTTACATATGCTAAAAATATGTATTGCATGTATATAGAGTATAAGGGTGTTACAATATAAATTATAATTCGAACAAACCCGACAGAAACTTAAAATTTGCTGGTTGGTCGAAAATATATATATGTTCGATCGAATTCGGTTTGATTTATATATATATATATATATATATATACGGTTTCGGTTGGTTTGAAATATACTCTCAAACCGACAGAACCCGACCGATGCCCAACTCTATTTTCCACATTTCTCATACTTAACATCAAGACTTAGCTCTGCTCAAGTCTTTCAACATATTCTCATCATTCATCACATCATTTTTCACATTTCTTACATTCCTTTTTAGGAATTCTAATACATCTCATGACCACACTGCATTGTGATCACCATCATATACTTCATATCTATCATATTTTGCAACATCACACATTCATATATACTTATGTTACAACATCACAATCACACATATTCAAAACATATAATCACACAACCAACACGTAACTCATTTATATCTCTTTTTCCTCATTCCATATTCTTATCATGTTTCTCATTTTCAATGTACTTTATATAGCTTTTCACTATTTTCATAATTTATACATATTTTTAACATAAGCCATAATTCAATGGCTTATCATCACATTCATCAAACAATACACAAAATTTTCACAAACATATACATATTACACACCACATTATACTTCACATTTCATCTTATTATCATATTTTGATCACATTTCCTCATTTCTAATACATATTATTCACTTCTCACAAATTAGACATAATATTGTCATTAGCCATTCTACAATAGCTTTACTATTTATTTTACATGCAACTCAATCACTTTTACTAAATACAAAGCACTAAATATATAAAAGCCAACATCAAAGTAGCATTATACATTCACCAAAATGTAATTAAAAACATAAGCTATCAAAGTTTGTACTAACCTTGGAAATGCCAAAGTACAATGCCAATTCACCACCCAAGTCTTGTTTCTCCAATTGCCCTTCCTCTCTTTGATTTTATAATTTCACCTTACCCCATCCTAAACCACATTATAAATGAAAATATTCCATTAACAACACATTTCATGTCATTATAATCAACTAAATATCAATTATATTCATTCTAGCCAAAAATCCCATCAAAATCCTAATTACTGTTCTTACCTCTTTCACCCTACCACCTAACATATCCATTTCCATCACCAACCATAAATTCATTATATATACATTAAAACAACACCAAAACAATTCACTTTAACAATTATAGACATCATCATCAAAAATTCTAATTTCACATAACCTCCCCATCAACCCTAACTTCATCAAAACTCACTCATATCCAACAACTAACTTTAAAATCATAACATATACATCAAAAAAATATTAAATCAACCCATTACAATAATTATAGACACTCCTACTAAAAATCTTAATTTTACATATTCATTTCCAAAACCCTAACTTTCCTAATCTTGCTATTCTCGACCAAATGATCATCAAATCATCTCATACACATCTACACAACTTCAAAACAATCTATATTAGAAATTATAAAATCCTCTATTAAAATCTCAAAACTCATATAATCCAAAAATCTAGAAATCAGGCTTAAAAAAAATGAGAAATACTTACTTGTATCCTTGCCTAATCTTTAAAACCATTTCAAAATATTTGAGTTTCTTGTGAAATTTAGAGTATTTGATGAAGAAAAGCACCATTTCTTTCTAGGAATTTCATTCATGGTGTGGTGTGAAGAAGAAGAAGACTTTTCTTTTTTATTTTTACTCTTAATTTCCCATCCACATATATATATAATTAATTAATTAATATTTTTATAATATTTAGATATTTATCTTCTTCCATCCATTTTTATTTTTATTTTAATTCATTATTATTTTTTATTTTCCTTCTTCTTTCCAACTATATATATTAATATATTAATTAATTAATATATTAATAAATTTTCACATTTCCATCATCTTCCACTAATAAAATTAATTAATATTTAATAAATTTCCACATCTACATCATCTTCCACTGTCAAAAACTATTTTTAATTTTGATTTATTTTATTCATTTTTGTTTAAATAACTTTTAATGTCCACAAGTATTTCTTTCTTACTTTGACTTTCTTTGTTTTTCATTTATTTATTATTAATTTACATCTTCACATAAATAAATATATTTGTATAAATATTTATATTTCATTTATATGTTTTAAATATTTTAGGTATATTAATATGTAATATATATGTAATGTATATGTAATATATATAATGTGTAGTTCATGTACACATCAAGTATATATTATGGGTATATCATGTATATATTATGCATATACTTTGTGTCCAACATATATAATAAGCATATGTGATGTATATATTATGTATACACCAAGTATACCTTATGTATATATCTTGTATTTCTCTTACCAACATGCTAACTATCCTCCAAATTAGATATTTAACATCTAGAATTTATGAATGTTAAAATTTTCTTCCCCCTAAATAATTTCGTCCTCAAAATTATCTACCATAATTCAGAATTAAACACTATTAAAACTAAACTCAAATCCCATCTTCTTACTAAATTTTATCACCATAACTTACCTTATATTTTAATTTATTTTTTTAACTCTCCCCCTTATGAATCTCCTCAATTACTTTTTAAAATTTCAAATCTCCCTTATGTATTTCTCTAATATGATCAAATACCAAACTAACTTACAATTATATTAGTATAATATCATCTTGCAAATCCTTACATTAACACCTAAATTTCTTAACTTCAATAGTATCCACATAAAATAAATAATCTATTCAAAATAAGTAGTTATCTTATATGTAATCAATTATATCAAATATAAAAGAATTTTACCATTCTCAACATTTTTTCCTTAATATCATATAAACCATCTATACAGTTTTAGTCTCTTTTTATCTATTCACTTCTGCAGACTTTACTCTTTGATCCAAATAATTACATAACCATAAGATTAAGGAATATCAAATTGCATCATCACAAATAACTACTAATTTGTTAACACCACGTCACAAATTTATACTTCAATTTAATCAGTTTCATTTTATATTTATAAATAAATACTTATAACGTTGCAAAATAGCAATAACTCTAATCACTAAATAATGCATTCTATACACAAATTTTCCATTATAAAATGATTTGGTGAATGTGTTATGCTACCTTGATGTTGGTTTTTATATGTTTAATGCTTTGTATTAAGTAAAAGTGAGTGAGTTTCATGTAATATAAATAGTAAAGCCATTGTAGAATGGCTAATAACAATATTATGTCTAATTTGTGAGAAGTGAATAATATGTATTAGAAATGAGGAAATATGATGAAAATATGATAATAAGATGAAATATAATGTGCTGTGTAATATGTATATGTTTGTAAAAATTATGTGTATTGTTTGATGAATGCAATGATAAGCCATTGAATTATGGCTTATATTAAAAATATGTATATATTATGAAAATAGTGAAAAGCTATGCAAAGTACATTGAAAATGAGAAACATGATAAGAATATGGAATGAGGAAAAAGAGATATAAATGAGTTAATGTGTTGGTTATGTGATTATATGTTTTGAATATGTGTGATTGTGATGTTGTAACATAAGTATATATGAATGTGTGATGTTGCAAAATATGATAGATATGAAGTATATGATGATGATCACAGTGTAGTGTGGTCATGAGATGTATTAGAATTCCTGAAAAGGAATGTAAGAAAAGTGAAAAATGATGTGATGAATGATGAGAATATGTTGAAAGACTTGAGCAGGGCTAAGTTTTGATTTTGAGTATGCGAAATGTGGAAAATATGATGTGTTGTGTATTACTCTGCATAATTATTAGTTCCAAAAAATTGATATTAGTGTCTATAATGAGAAGCCCGAGCAGAGCTGGGCCATGGCCTGAGAAGATCTGAGTCATGTATATGATATGATTACCTATACGAGACACTGGGTGTCATAGATTGAGATACGCCTTTAGCGAGACACTGGGTGTCATAGATATGAGATATAGTCCAAATCAATTATTCTGGAACTTAATAATTGTGTATAGAGTAGTTGGGCTTAACGTGTGTGTCATGTGATATGATGTGATGTTGAGTTTGGCATATTATTAATAACATTGTGATTAAATGATGAGATTAATAATCAAATGAGAATATTGAGTGTTTGATTGATTACTGAATTATGGTAACGATGTGTTAAGTTGAGTTTTGTATTGTGATGAAAATGTTGTGATGAGACAGTGATGTAATGAGTTTATGATTTGCCACATGTATGAATGTGTGGTTGTGTAGTAATTGCATGTGAATCCTGTTATGATGATATTGTGTAATATATATATATATATATATATGTGTGTGTGTGAAGAAAACCTAGTGAAATAATTGTGAAAATGTCATAAGGGAAAAGGAAGGTAAAAGTATGAATTATAGTTATTTAAATGGACTGTTTTATGTTAGTATGTATAACTAAGCATTATGACTGGTGTAGTAGTGTATATCGCGCAGGCGATAGGGGCAGATCAAAGAGGTTAAGATCGCGATTGACGGTTGAAGATTGAGTCACCACAAGACTTAATTGGTTGTATTGCATAGCAAGTAAATTATTTGTTTACCTATATAGTTTTAGTAATGTATTGAAAATGTAATGAAAGTATATTATTTATAAGTAAGAAGTACTTGAACTTGATATGGAGAAATGATGGAATTTTTATGGAATTATTTATTGTAAATGTCTTTTTAAAAATTGTGCAGGTTGTTTTTTTTTTTTTAAATTGTAAGATTTATCAAAATTATAGATAAAACTCTGATGAATTTTTTTCAGAGATTTTATTTATTTATTAACAATTTTATATATTAATTAAAATGAGAATTCTTATGATAAAGTTTATTGTGGCACTTTTAGATTTTATATATGCATTGTACATATACGGGATATATATACTGTATGTATATATGGTATAAGGGTATTGCATTTATTTTGGTATCAGAGCCTATGTTTGACATTCTCGACCTAGGAGGATTTTGAAAGAGAGAAAGAAAAAAAATTAAAATGTGATTTGATTAGTAATATATGCATATGCATTCACCCATATTGGTCTCGAATATGGCAGTACCTGTGAGTGGTACCAAATGTAAATTGAGATGCATTTGAGGCACATAAATTAGAGGTGGATCTATGGTTATTTGAAATGTAAATGGATGATCTTAGTTTTAGAAAACCTATGTGTTTAAGTGTTGATTTTATTTTATATAATAATCTCTTAATATCTTATGATAATGGTGAAATAAAGGTAATTAACAGCCCTTAGTAATTCTTGAGGTTATGGAATTTTTGATAAATAGAAGGGTAAAATTTTTAATTGAAGTGCATATATGATTAAGATGTGCGAAAATAAATAATTTGAGCAATGGGAGATGAGAGAAAAAATAAGTAGAAATTGAGGGTTTTAATTTGATTATAATTCAAGAGAGATGGATATTAACCATTTGATTGGATAAGAGAGTATAGTGTTGAATTGTTAATTTATTTAGATAAGGGTTGTTCTTAAGTATCTGTGTTGGTTGTATATAAATTAATTGGTATATAAATTATTTGTTGTGTTTTCATGTGTGGATGGGAATTCAAGAATTGATTGGGATTGTAAGTATTAAGAGAAAAAAATGGTAATAAGTTAATTGTTGTTGGTAGTTGCATTTAAAATTTTGCTTGATTGCTTCACTTAAGGGAAATTATTGATAAATGTGAGTAAGAAATCAAAACGAGTGTGTAATTAGTGTATGATGTTGATATTGGTAATCAGGAAAAGATATCTTAAGAATTGAATTGAAGGTGTAAAAGGCTAAATAGCATATTTAAAGGAAATATCATAATGTGCTATGCCAAATCAAATGTAATTAAAACATGAGCTATCAAAGTATGTACCAACCATAGAAATGCCAAATCCAATTCCAATTCACTACCCAAGTCTTATTTCACCGATTTCCCTTCCTCTCTTAATATTCTATTAACAACACATTCCATGTCATTATGATTAATCAAACATCAATTATATTCATTCTAGCCAAAAATCCCATCAAAACCCTAATTACTCTTCTTACCTCTTTCACGCTACCACCTAACATATACATTTCCATCATCCAACCATAAATTCATTATATATACATTAAAACAACACCAAAACAATTCACTTTAACAATTATAAACATCATCGTCAAAAACCCTAATTTCACATAACCTCCCCATCAACCTTAACTTCATCAAAACTCACTCATATCCAGCTACTAACTTTAAAATCATAACATATACCCCAAAACAATATTAAATCAACCCATTACAATAATTATAAACACTCCTACTAAAAATCAAAATTTTACATATTCATTCCCAAAACCCTAACTTTACTAATCTTGCCATTCTCAACCAAATGATCATCAAATCATCACATACACATCTATATAACTTCAAAATAATCCATATTAGAAATTATAAAATCCTTTATCAAAATCTCAAAAATCACATAATTCAAAACTTGAGAAATCAAGCTTTAAAAAAAATTGAGAAATACTTGTATCCTTGCCTAATCTTTAAAACCACTTCAAAAAATTTGAGTTTCTTGTGAAATTTAGAGTATTTGATGAAGAAAATCACCCTTTCTTTCTAGAAATTTCGTTCATGGTGTGGTGTGAAGAAGAAGAAGACTTTTCTTTTCTTTTTTTTTACTCTTATTTTCACATCCACATATATATATTTATATAATTAATTAATTAATATTTTTATAACATTTAGATATTTATCTTCTTCCATCCATATTTATTTTAATTTGAATTCATTATTATTTTTTTATTTCCTTCTTCTTTACAACTATATACATTAATATAATAATTAATTAATATATTAATAAATTTTCACATTTCATCATCTTCCACTAATAACATTAATTAATATTTAATAAATTTCTACATCTCCATTATTTTCCACTATCAAAAACTATTTTTAATTTTATTTTATTTTATTCATTTTTATTTAAATAACTTTTTATCTCCAGCAAGTATTTCTTTCTTACTTTGACTTTCTTTTCTTTTTTATTTATTTATTATTAATTTACATCTTCCTACACATAAATATATTTATATAAATATATTTATATTTCATTTATATGTTTTAAATATTTTAGGTATATGAATATGTAATATATATGTAATGTATATATAATATATATAATATGTATTTCATGTATACATCAATTATACAATATGGGTATATCATGTATATATTATGTATATACTATGTGCCCAACATATATAATAAGAATATGTGATTTATATATTATGTATACACCAAGTATACCTTATATATATACCTTGTATTTGTAACACCCCTACACCCAATATACGTACACCACATATACACACTATATGTGATATACGTATAGAGGATATAAGAGTGTCGTAGTCCATTTTCAACAAACAAATCTTTTGACTTAAACATCAAAACATTATCAGTCAATCTGAATAAATTTAAAATATTTAACTTATATTATAGAAAGTAATAGATGAAACATCCCTTGTTAAAATACATATATATATATATATCTTCATTACCCCAAAAGTTTATCCAAAATAATTGTTTAATAGGCAGCAAAAAATGCAGCGGAATATACATATGTATACATCAAAATCAATATTTACAAAAAATATAGAGTTTATACATGCTGGCAGTTCGTCTCTGATTTTGAAGTCCAAAATCAACACTTCACAAGGGATCACAAGCCTAGACTCGACTCGGTCTAGCTGAACTCTTCGGCTCAACCGGATCTACCCTGTCACCTGCACGATAAATCACAATCGCGCTAAACCAGAAGCTTAGTGGTACAAACCTTGATAACAATATGATTCAAATGTAATGTCAATGTCAAACTTTCAAGAATTAGAAACAATATATAAGGATCTCATATTTCATAACATTAAATCTCACTATATTGTACAATTGTTCCATTATTCATAATTCACATTAAAGCAAAGACAAGCATGGGCCCAAAAGAATCTAATATGCCATTCAAATTTCAGAGTTACTGTTTTGGTCCAATAATCACATTTATCTAGCCCGAAGGCAAATCATTATCACAATGAGGATTACCTCATATGTAACATCCCAACTAGGCTTCAAGGACCAAGCCCAACCCAGCTTCAAGAGATTGTTACTTTTAGGCATGCCACCAACAACAAAACTCTGAAAATTGAATAACATACTAGGCACACAATCCTTTCATTATTTCATTATCAAATACTTTTTCATTTTCTCATGATCATCATAAGCACACTGCCTCAAATATCCCATTTATACCAATATAGCCATCACTAATGGCTTACATATCATCATTAGAGTATACATAACAAATTACATTGTTCATATATTTTGAATCCTCAATATATATTTTACGTAGTTCACATTATGCAAATCATAACACGTGTCAATCCTCCAACAATACAGAAGCTGTGACACACTCAGTGACATGTGCGTATCACTGCTCATGTCACCCATACTGAAAACAGAACCAACGACACTTCCAAAGACATGGCCGTGTTACTGGGCGTGTCAGGCCAAAAACTTGAAATCGACACCAAAAACACCACATCCAAGTATCATCTTTCAATAACCTTATTATCACCACACAAATTCAACCAAATCCATCAATATACCATAATAAACTTGCATAACATCAAAACAACTCAATTACATGCATCAAAACACAATCACAACCATGTTTCACAACTCAAAGTCACACCACCCACAACTCTTGTTTTCTTCACCAAACTTAACCCTTTCTCTTCAATCCAATCCCAAAATCAAAGTTAACAAGACAAAACACTTCAAACATACCAAATCAACCATAAACACATCTACAACAAACAACCAACAAACTCATAAACATACAACTCAAAGGAATCAAAGAAACAAGTTGGAATCTTACCAAATATGAAGAAAATCCTTAAAACTCCAATTTGATTCTCTTGAAATCCTTCAATATCTTGAGTTAGCAAGCAACAAAACCTCTCTTCCCTTTGTTAATGGTGATATCCGGCCTCTTGAAAAAGAAAGAAGAAGATGAAGATAGTTATCCTCAAGTCAAAGCAAACCACTTCTCTTAACTACAAGATTACCCTCTTTTAATTTTCACCAAGCAATTAATATATTATAATAATATAATCTCAAAATATCAAACTCCACCATCACTTAATTTCTATATTAATAAACAAAATATCATTTGACCATAAATAAAATGTTGACTTGTATATGTTGTATATATCTTCATATATACAACATATACACACTTCTCTTTTCCTTTCTTTCCACTTAATCATATATACACTTCAAATCATTAATTCAATTTCAACAATTAGCATTTCCAAAATTTTAGGGTATCATTTGGGATATTACAATATTTCTCTTACCAACATACTAACTATTCTCCAAATTACTTATTTAATAACATCTAAAATTTGTGGATATTGCAATTTTAATGCCAAACTCATATGGTTGGAAGCACCTGAAACTACTATCCAGAAACTACTAACATCACAGTCAAACATAAAGGACACAGAGGTAAGAGTAGTAGATATACCTGCAAAGTTGGTATAATCCACACACTTTACAGCATTAGCAATTAGAGTGTCCAACACAGCTTTGGCCTGGAGACACTTCTGCACTTCCTTTTCAATCAAAGAAGCAAGACTAATAGTCCAATCACCCTTAGTTGAAGAATCAACTAAGTTAGTACCTCCCTCATCTGCAGAGTGAGTTACTTGTCCCACAAACCTAGGTTGAACTCTGCTTTGTTTCTTTTTAAGATCACTATACCAATCCGAATAGCAAATCAATTTAAAACAACTATCTTGCTGAAAACAAATAGACAAATATAAATGTTCCACCACAAGCCAGATTGCTTACGGCATATATTATCATTATCTACTCTTTACATTAAAGAAGTTTAAAGAGATTTAGTAACTTCATTAGTGATGTACATATCGTATACTTTAAAATTATATAATTTTATTTATACCTTACATATATATTTTTTATTAATAAAAATTTAATTTGCATTAAAAAAGATAAAGATAAAATTTTAAAAAAGATATTTCTGATTTTTTTTTAATAAACAGGAACCAGATAAGAGTTGGACTTTAAGCCTATGTTTGAGAAGGGATGAAGGATGGATGTGTAGGGTTAAAGGAGGGAAAGGAGGGTAAATTATGGTATTTGGAAAGAGGATACAATAAGAGAGGGTTTTATAAGATTAATATAGGGTTAAAGAGTGTTATTTTTCACATAATTTTATTTTTTATTTTTATCCTTACAATAAATATTTTATTGCACAAATATAGTTATTATATATTCATTTTTTATGTAGAACGAAAAAAATATTTTTGTAGTTTTAAAAAGTATTATTATGATTGCATTATTTTAAATTAACATTATAATTAAAAATAATTTTAATTAATTATATAACTATAATAATCAGTTTTATATATAAAATGAAATTTTAGCAATTTAATATTAAACTTTATATTTCTTTACCTTTCACCCAAATACTATAAGAGTATAAATTCTTTAATTTACTTTATTTAACCTTATCCTTTTTCTAAATAAAAAAAAATCAAATACTCTATCTTACTTTATTTTACCATATTTTATTCTACCTTGTTCTACTTTATATAATTCTCCTAGTCCTACACCCCATCCAAACATAACATAATGGACCTTTATGCTTTTAACTTTTAGGACATAAAATAGGGTTAAAAATTTGAACTGCAGTTGTTTAAAAATGATCTAATCTTCTAAAAAAAATTTAGAATACATATTTTTCAATTTAAATCTTTTTTTCTGTCATTGATATTAAAAAAATTAACTATTTACTTTAAATTTATCCTCAATTAGTTTTGAAAATTTTCCTAATCTACATAGCTCCTGACAAGGCAGTTTCAGTATTTATCATTTATCATATAAACTAATCTAAACCGTATGTAACATGGGACCCACATTGATCTTAAATGGACATGACATATAGCGCCATGTTTTACTAGTTTTTCTTATGGAACTACATTTTTTACTAAAATTTTAAAGAGCATTTCAATTTTTTTTTGGGAAAAATGGAATAGGGAAAACCACAATATTGACAATTTTCAAGAGACATCGGCCGATGGTGATGATCTCTGGTTATTTTTCTTCTTCTTAGGCCACCAGTAACTTTCTCTAGTGTCTCTCTCTTTCGCTTCGATCATAATGGGATCAACTGCTATTACCATTCCCAACACCGATAATGCATAGTGATACCAGTACTATTTTGCAATACTACTAAATCCCTTAAGATTCAGCATGTTAAAATTCGAAAAAGAAATTTTGTGTGAAGGAAGAAGAAAGGAACAACATAAGCTTCCTTGCAATTCCCAAGCTCCCAATTCCATGATCAAATAATATTAGTGATTAATTTTCACTAATGAATAGCAATTATCCAATTCTACTAATTTTTTAGATTAGATAAAAAAATCAGCCATAGACCCACATCGATCCAAAAAATAAAAAGAAAAACCAAAAAGAAACCCAATTTTCCTTTCTTCAATAAAAAAAGATTTCAGTTTTATAGCTTAGAGGTTTTTTTTTATGAAATAAGGAATATCATTACGGGACCAAAATGTTACACTCCTTATCAACAATATGAGAGAGATGGGCAGGAACATCTACCAAGAACACAAAGGAATCACTAAGAGCTATCGCCCAACTAGCAATACCATGAGCAAGCAAATTTGCTTCTGAGTATTTGCTTAAAAGAGACATAAGATAAACCAGATACAAGACTATGGATATCCTCTGTAAGAAGAAGTAAAATGTCAAGGCCTGCATCAGAGGCGTTTAATATATTAATAACTTTAAGAGTATCAGATTTAATCTCCAACTGCTGCACACCACAGTCCATTGCAATCTGAATTCCAAAGAGAATAGCTTGCATTTCAGCATGCTCAACTGATGAGCATCAGTCCAGTTTCCTTCCAATAGAAACAATAACATGCCCCGTTGAATCGCAGACTACCATTTCAGCATTCAACAGTTGGTGGGATTTGTAAGTGCCAAATCCACTTCCAACAGTTAGAATCCCCAACCGAACAAGAAGCAACCCTCTCCCACAAGGAATGCTACTGTTCTTGTAACACCCTTATACCTAATATACGTACACTACATACTCTCAACATATGTAATATACGTATATAGGATACAAGAATGTCACAGTCATTTTAACAAAACAATTCTTCAAATACAAAATCTGTTTAAACTTAAAATATTTAACTAATATCACAATAATAGTAAATGAAATATTATCTGCTAAAACACATATGTATACTACATTATCAAAGATTTATCCAAAACATTTTCAATAGTTTGCGGAAGCGGGATGTACATATATATATACATCAAAATCAATATGTACAAAAATATAAAATATATACATACTGGCAGTTAGTCTCTGATCTTGACGTCCAAAACAACTCCGCTCAAGGTCTCAAGTCTAGACTCAACTCCGTCTAAATGAACTCTTCGGCTCAGCCGGATCTACCCTGTCACCTGCGTGATGAGTCACATTCGCGATAAGCCAAAGCTTAGTGGTACAAACTTTGATAACAATGTATAGTGCAAATGCAATGCCAATGCACAACACATAAAAATATTATCTCTCATAGCATTATATCACTATATCTTAATATATTATTCAATTGTTCCTCAATTCATAATTCACATAAAAGAAAACACAAGCATGGGCCCATAAAGGATCTAATATGCTATTCAAATTTCAGAGTTACTACTTTGGTCTAATATGACACCTTGTGTCTAGCCCCGTAGGCAATATATCCATGGATTAATCCAACTACAACTGAGTTTAAGACCCGGTCACTTCACCCAACCTAGCTTTAAGGATTTGTTTATAAAGCTTACGGCCCGACCATTTCACCTCAAAAATATTCTTTTCACAATGATGCCCAGCGTACAGCCTGTAGGCAATTTATAGGCATGCCGCCAAACCCATAACTCTGATAATTAAATAAAATATTAGGCACACAATTTATTCTTCTTTCTCTTTTATTTCCATATCAATTCGTCGTATTATGTTTCCACATATTTCATTTCATTATCAAATCCTTTCTCATTTTCTCATGTTCATATTAGGTACAATATCTCAAATATCTCATTACATCATTATAGCCATTACAAAGGCTTTACATACCATCTTTAATGTACACATCTCAATTTGCATTATCCATATGTTTTGAATCATTAACATATATTGCACATAGCTCACATTATCCATTATACATTTGTGACATCATACAAATCATAGCATATTATTTATGCACCAACTATTTAGTAACTTAACACATTTTCTAACTAAATGTGTTAAGTCCCAATGTCATGTAAATATAATCAAATATTCAAAGTTTGTACTTTACCTCTAAAGCAACAAATACCACTTTCAATCTCCTCTTCCAAGCTCTCTCTCAACACTTGGATTGGGGTAATCCAAGCCTAAACCAAATGTGATTATAAATAATCACTAAGTGATACACAAAGGAAATATAAGGAAAGAAACTATCTAGGGAAAACTCTACACATGACACGCTCAACAACATGGGCGTGTCCATGACCGTGCCCTAAACCCACAACATAGAAGCTTTGACACGCTCAGTGACATGGGCGTGTCATTGCACGTGTCAATTCTCCAACAACACAATACCTATGACACTCAGTTACATGGGCGTGTCACTTCACATATCAATACTACTCAAACACAGTAGCTATGACACGCTCAGTGACATGGGCGTGTCACTGCACATGTTAATACTACAACATCACAGAAGCTACGACATGCTCAATGACATGGGCTTGTCACTGATTGTGTCACCAACACTGAAAATAGAACCATCGACACACCCAAAGGCATGGTCGTGTCACCGGACGTGTCAGGCCAAAAATCCTGATATCCACACAATAATGCCATATCCGACTATCATCTTTCATTAACCTTTTCAACTCCATACAAACTCAAATAAATTCATCATTTTACCACATAATACTTGTATAAACATTAACACAACTTAATTAAACACAAAAATACACAATCATAGCCATACTTCACAACTCAACAATTACACAATCCACAACTCTTATTCTTTTCACCAAAGTTAACACTTCCTTCAATCCAACCCTAAATTCATAGCAAACTAGATAAAAAAAACTTCAAATATACCAAAATCAGCCATAAACACATACCACATCAAACACCCAATAAACTCATACAAACTTCCAAAGGAAATCAAAGAAATAAGTTGGAGACTTACCAAATATGGAGAAAATCCTTAAAATTCCAACTTGATCACTTGAAATCCTTCAATTTCTTAAGTTAGCAAGAAGCAAAATCTCTTTCCCTTTGATGGTCATGGTGGCCGGCTACCAAGGAGGAAGAAGAAGAAGAAAATAGTCAATAACCTCTCCACTAACAACTAACACTCTTAACCACATGAATTTCCCTTCTTTTAATCTCCACCAAGTAATTATATTATTATAATATAATTACTCTCAAATATCCTCTTCCACTATCCATAATTAATATCTATTTTAACTAATTAAACATTTGACCTTATGAAATGTTGACTTGTATATGTTGTATATATTTACATATATACAACATATACTCACTTCCCTTTCTCTCTTTTCTTTTCACTTAATTATAAATATATTTTAAATCATTTAATTTATTTTCAACAATTAATATTTCTAAAATTTTAGGATATTACAGTTCTTTCAAATGGTAACCCTTTTTAACAGAATAGACTCCATTCCTAGCATGAATCCAAAAACCTTTATCCTCTGGCAACCTATAACTGATATGTATATGTAGAATAGATTCGGCTGCAAACGGAAGGAAGGGCCTGGACACCAGGTTATGATTCCAACTTTTTATTTCTCGATCGATTAAGCAACTTACCATTTGAGTTAGGGGACAATCATTCCAAACCAGAGGTTTCATACTATTTTGTCTAGAAATCCAGTTGTCTTCCCATATACTTACAGAGCTGCCATCTCCAATCCTCCAACACAACCCCACCCTCAGTAGCTCTATAGCACCCATAATACTCCTCCATATGTACTTGGCTTTAAATAGTTTTGCGCACAACGAATTAGGATTTGTTAGGAATCTCCAAGCTTGTTTGGCTAGCATAACTTTATTGAAAGACCTGAAGTTCATAAAACCCAAACCTCCCATTACTTTAGAGGCGCACAATTTCTCCCATGAAATCCAATGCATCTTCCTCTCATTTGATTGATTTCCCCACTAAAATCTATAAATCAATCGCTCCAATTCCTCACAGAAGGTGGTTGGTAGGGCAAAACAACTCATAACATAATTAGAGATTGCCTGAGCTATGGACTTCACCAATATCTCTTTACCAGCAAAGGATAAGCAGTTACATTTCCAACCCTTCAACTTTTTCCATAGCTTTTCCTTCAGAAAAGGAAAAATCTCTTTACGTGATCGTCCTACCAACGCTGGAAGATATAGGTATTTTGAGCAATGGTCTACTCCTTTGACCCAAATATTTGTTGATTACCATCCCTTCTTTCATTTGGAACATTTGAGCTAAAGTAAATCTCAGATTTATCAAAATTGACCCTCTGGCCTGATGCTTGTTCATATGCATTAATAATATCCTTGAGTCTACTACATTCTTGAATAGAAGCCTATGCAAACAATATACTATCATCTGCAAAATAAGTGAGATATCGACGGTCCACTTCTGCTAGCCTTAATCCCATATATCTTGGATTCGGCCTCAGCTTTTCTAATCAATACTAATAAACCTTCTGCACAAATAAAAAATAAATAGGGCAATAAAAGATCTCCTTGTCTGAGTCCTCTATTTTGTTTTAGAAAACCTTTGGCTTGCCCGTTAATTAGGAAAGAAAAGGAAACTGAGAGAACACAAGACATAATTAATTTAACAAAGTGAGGTGGAAAGGCCATTTTAAGCATGACAAGCTCAAGGAAATCCCACTCAACACGATCATATGCTTTACTCATATCCATTTTAAGAGCGAAAAAACCTTTTTTTACCTTTTAACATATTTTTCATTGAATGAAAAACTTCAAAGGCAATAAGGGCATTGTCTGTTATGAGATGACAGGGGATAAAAGTACTTTGAGACTCGCTAATAATACTTGGTAAAACAACCTTTAGTTTGTTTGCCAGAACTTTTGAAATGAGCTTGTAAAAGTACATTACACAGACTGATAGGACGTAGATCTTTCATACTCTCAGGAATCTTACATTTTGGTATAAGGGTAATCCATGTAAGATTAAGAAAAGCAGGCATTGAAGTAGACTCCAAAAAACCAAGAAGGAAACTATTGATATCATTTCCTAAAATATGTTAAAAAAGACTAAAAGAAAATTAGATACATACCATCGAGGCCTAGGGCTTTTGTAGGATGCATTTGCTTAAGAGTAGAGGCAATTTCCTCTTTTTTGAATGGAGATGATAGACTTTGAGCCAAATCAGAGGACACATCATTATCTATAGCCTGTAGAATGTCAGTAGAGCTCCTTGGGTTTGTGCTTGAAAACAATCTAGTATAGTGGTCTAAAATCACCGTTGTAATTTCAGCTTCACCTTCCTTCCATTCTCCTGCATTCTGTAGCTTACCAATAAAATTTCTTTTTTTATCAGATGCTTTTTCATGGAATAATTTCGTGTTCTTATCATCCTCATGCAGCCACAAAGATCTAGATTGATGCCTCCACATTACCTCCTCCCTACCTAGCAGTTCTTGAATTTCTGTTGTAACAGTTCGAACCTGATCATCCCCATCTTCATAATCATTTCTCATATTTGGTTTCTCTAGTTGTTGAACTTTCTGTTTTAGTAGCGTGCCCACATGCCCAAAAGACTTTTTGTTCCATTTAGCTAACTCACTTGCACACCTGGTAATACGATCTTGCACCATCAGACCTCGCCCATTGCTACACCACATCTTCTATACTACTTCCTCACATGTTTGGTCATGAACCCACATAGCTTCAAACCTGAAAGTCCTTTCTTTCTTCCAAGAAATATTTGTTGTCCCAAAGCCATCTACAATAATTGGAGCATGATTTGAAGAAATTCCAATAAGATGGTTGACCTGAGCATTTGGGAACATTACCTCCCATGCTATATTACAAAGGAAACTATCCAAGCGCTCTTTAATTTTATTTGCCCCCTGTTTGCCATTATCCCAGGTAAATTTATAGCCAGAGAAATGCATATCTTGAAGTCCACAAGAGTCAATATAATTATGAAAACCCGTCATATGTGCCTCACATCCACCCTGACGTCCTTGCTTCTCAGAACTATACAGACTATCATTAAAGTCCCCAAAACATAGCCAAGGGAGAGCACTTAAAGATCCTACATGAGACAACAATTTCCATGTTTGATGCTTGAGATGAGCTTGAGGCCATCCATATACTCCAGTACCTCTCCATTTAACTGTCCCCCCTCACTATGCGATAGGAAATCAATGCAATGTTGAGAAAACCTTAGAACCAACAAGTCAATGTCTTTTTTCCATCCTAAAACTAAACCCCCTGATCTACCAATAGCATCTACCAGAAAAAAATTAAAAGACAGAAAAGAAGATTTAACACCCTCCATCTCCTGATTATTTAGTGTAGTCTACATCAAGAAGACAATGTTTGGGCAATTAGCTCTAATCATTTGTTTGAGCACTCTTAATATCCAAGGGTTGCCCAAAGCTTGGAATTCCAACTATGTGTTTTCATGATGCTAGGCGGGACTGTCTAGCAGTCTCTGCCTCTAAACTTTTGGAAACAGCACCAATTGGTAGGATATGATCCGCTTCTCCATCCTCGCAGGTTCCCACTTTCTTTTTCTAATCCCATTGTCAAATGAAAGCTCGACAAATGTATTCTCAACTTGCATGACCGGAACTCCCACCAATCCCTCATTTTCCCCAAAGACCACTTAGGTCCTTTACTGTTGCATGATCTTCTAGGATTTTTAGATCTTCTCCTATTACCCAGCCCTCTCTCCTCACCCAGGTTGCCCATGGAAAACGCCCCACTGCCCCTATGTTTTCTACCCTCAATTATCACATTTTTGCCCTTTTCCTTTATTACATCCCTTTCTTCATCCCTTTTTTCAAGACTCTGCCCTGTGTTTATTGTCGAGAGAATAACGCCTTCACCACCTATGCCCTCACCTCCTGCACCCTTACCACCCTTATTCCCAACCCTCGAATCCATCATTTGCATAACCTCAACCCCAGCAGCTGACTCCCTAACATGGGATTGAGAAGATGCAGTACTGAGGTCCAGTTTAAGCCGTGTATGACTATTGCCCTGCTCATCTGACTCAAATTCTTGACTAAAAGTAGAGTTTACCTGGGTATTCATGTGTGGATACACCTGCACATACGACTTATTACGAATAGGCATAGCACATAGCGCAGGTTCATAAGGCCAGTCTACCACATCAACATCATCGGGCTTCTCCTCGCAATCTTCTTCATTATGACTAATCATACTACACCAGTAGTAATATTTCGGCAGCTTCTCATAGCGAAAGTAGACCCATATCTTATCACCTTAATTTCTGACCATTGTCCCCCGTACTAATGGCTTTCTAATGTCGATGGCAACTCTTACGTGAATAAACCTTCCTATCGAGTTTACATCCTCCTCTTTGATCTGCTGAATCCTCACCAATTTACCCACTATCATGGTTACTGATCTATGATCTCTTCTATTCAAGGGCAAGTTACATATACAAACCCAAAAAGAGCATCGCACAAGCTCAATCTCAGATAGTTGCTCACGCCCATTGATCTCTGATAATATGATTAGTTGCCTATTAAAATACCATGGTCCCTCTCTTAAAATTTGATCCTTATCCTTCATAGACTGAAACTTACATAAGAATAACCCATTACCTGCATCACTCAGAGAGATACCCTTGTTCAGTCTCCAAGCCCCATGAAAAAATTGAACATGGCCTTTAAATTGACAGGTTTGTTAGAGACAATCCTGCCTATCAAGCACAATCGAAGCCTCTCTGCATCTTCACCTACCCCCTCTTCCTCGAACTCAACCTCCTCCTCCTTATTTTCTGTTAACAAAAACTTCTTTCACAAACCTTCCAACTCCTTCGCCATACTAGACAAAATGAAGCATAAACCTGCAGGCTCACCTTGATCTTCAGGCTAGACTAGACAAAAAAAACTCTAGATCTGAGAAGGAAACCCGTAGCTGAGACTTCAGATCCAAGAAGGAATCTGTAGTCAAGAATCCAGATCCAAGAAGGAACCTATAGTCGACACACGCTAGAGCCCTAGACTAGTTAGAGAGAAAAAGTGCACAAAGGGAAGATTATAGCTTAGAGATTTTTATTTTTTACTTATGCTATTTTTCTTTTTGTGAAGGTTTTTATAGCATTTTCTTTTATTATATTTAGAGGAAGAAGAAGACTTGTATTGAGATTGAATGAATATAACATATAAGCGAGTTTTGATCTATTTTGAAAATGTGATTTTGATGTGGGTAGCATTAATAATGGAAATGAAATCAAAGAGAGTAGCCATGAAGGGAAAGTAAGCTTAGGAGGAGGAGGAAGTGGTGGCTATAGTGGTGGAAGTGGATTGCCTTCAAGCACGCCAAGGTCAATTCACGGTAATGAGGAAGAAGGGTTGCTATGGGGAAGAAGTGGTGGTTAGAGTTTGTGGGTATTTTTAATTTTAGTTTTATTTTTAAAGATTTAAATTAATTGTAATTTTATTAAATTATCTAATGTTTAATTTTTATTTTAATAAATTACCTAACGTTTACTTTTATTAAATTACCATTTTTAAAGATTTATGATAATATTTTTAATTTTTTAATGAGTTTAATTAACTTCAATTAAGAAAATAATAGTATACCTGAGTCTGCCATGTAAACTAGAACTTATCACATCATATGACATATAGACTCAAAAAATTTCTAAAGCTTTTTGAGGATGGATATGAAGTAAATAACTAACTTTTGTATCAAATGATAAAAGAAAAAAAAGGCTTAAACTGAAAATTTGCATATTCTATAAAACTTTTTAAGGGGTTAGACCTTTAAAATTTTAAACTTCAATTAAGCAAAATTTAAATAAAAATAATAATTAAATTAAGAAAATAATAAGGAAAAAACTTTGACTCCATTTCAATTGCCAGATTCGAAACTATAATAATTATTCACATATTGTTGTACAATTATACAGTAACACCGCACAAAGAATTTATTAAAATACTCCCTTTGTCTCAAATTAATAAACTCATTTCTCATTTCACATAAATTAAAAAAATAACAATTTTTTAGTACAAATATATATATTATATTATATCATTACTTTAGTATAAATATATTTAATAAGTAATATTAAATAAATGTATTATATAAATTTAACATGTTAACTAATTTCTTAAATTGGTAAATAGATTGTAAGTCTGAAATGGATAAAAAAGAAAAATGAGCCTATATTAGTAAGCGAATTTAGGACATAAAGAGTATTATTTAGAAAAAAAAAATTAGGGTGTATTGAATTAGGATTTTAATATATTTTAAAATTATAATGGGATTCAATTCAGATTTATTTAAAATTTCATAAAATTTAATAGTATTTAATAATTACTTTTAAAAATCTATTAAAATCTAACGATGTTCAAAAAATCATTGATTTAGATGAATTTTATAAATTTTTGAATTTTATTGCATTTTGAGATGCTTCATATATATAAGTAAAGTTTTTCATAATTTCAACATCCATTCCAAAGATTTAATCCAATGCAAAGTTTGGTATCTTTTGCATTGGACCAAGCTTTCAAATATTTGGTTTGTCGACTAATTTGTTGTTCCATGCAGTTCATATATTGATCATTCGTGCTCTTGGTGCTTATTTTAGATGAGTTCAATTGGTGTAGCCATTGACAAAAGTAGCAGCGGAGCTAGAAACAGAATAAAGGAGAGACAAATTTTTCAAGTAAAAGAATTATAGACAAATTGAAAATAAAACTGAACATTTAATATTATAGTAAAATTTAAATTTTTATTATAAATTATCAAAATTTTATATTATTTATTAAAATTTAAAAATTTATTAAATTTTTACATATATTTTTATTTTAATTTTTTGGATCTATTAATTATTTATTATATTTTATTAAATATTATTTCAAATGAGAATATTAGTGTTACCCTATCTATAACTAAATAACAAAATTCTAGCATTAACCTAAATATCTAAACATAAAGCCCTAAATATCCACTAATTAAAATAAAAAAAACATAAATGGTTAAAAACTAATATATATATATATAACTACTATATATATATCTAATCACAAAACTCTAAACATTCACTAATTAAATATATATATATATATATGGTAAAAAAGCCAATATGTATACAAAATACTAAAAAAATTTATAAAAATATTATATATATACAAATACCTAATCACAAAACTATAAATTACCCACTAATTAAAAATATGTATATGGTGAAAAAAGTTAATGTATATAATACTATACATATAAAATATATAAAATACTATTAAAATTTTAAAAAATATTATATATATATATATCTAATTATAACACTCTAAATACCTACTAACATCCACTAATTAAAATATATATATATATATTAAAAAAATTAATATATATATAAATTTTATAAAATATTATAAAATTATATATATAATTATATATATAAAAAGTGGGAGGAGCGAAGGAGAGGCCCATTGCCCCGGGACCTCCTCCCTCCGCCACTGGACAGAAGGATACTGAAAATCAGGCCGGCTGGACGAATGGCATTTTAGATCACCCGATCCCGATGGCCATAAATTCATTGCCGAATATTATATAGGGTAGAATGGAGAAACACTAGAAACTTTCATGCATTTTATATCCTTAGGTAGAGCAGAATCAATGAAACAAAATATGCAGGATAAATTTACAAATGCAGAGAGGGAGTTTTTTTTTTTTGTCATATCTTTTTTTTTCCTCTCATCATGAAGCCTGCAAGATTACCTTAAACTATACCATCTAAAGCAAAATATAAAAAAAATTGCAAAATTGAAAATTAAAAAAAAAAAAGAAATCAAAGTATTCAATTTAGAGAAGAGTTAAAAAAAATTGATCTAATAAAAAACGTTGGGAAAAGTATGATAAAAATTATAAAATAATTACTTGTATTGAATATTTTATACTTTCGTTTACAAGTCTTTTTTTTAATCAATTTTTTTTTAGCTTTGTGAGGCGGAATTCATTATGTTATAGAATTTTACAGAATTTTTAACTTCACAGAATATATATTTGCAGTTAAATTGTGTTCTAATATGCTCTTTTTTTTTTTTTTAATAAAAAGAGATAAAACCTCAAACATTATATAGAAATGATAAAAATTAAAATAATGAACAATGAACTTTTTTTTATAATTTATTTTGCATATAATAATAAAAATTAAAAATAATGATATATTTATCTAATATTTTTTATATTTCAATTTAGTTTTATATTTTATATTTTATATTTTTTTATCTTACAATAATAATATTAAAAAAATTTAATATCCATATATTTATTTATTATGAAATTTTATAATATTTATTTATTTATTTAATATCATAAAATTATATTTATAGTATAATATTTTTATTGAAAAATATTATACATTTATTAAAATATTATATAAAAAATTAGAACTCTATAAAAAATTATAAAAAAAATCTAATAAACTTTATTAAATATCATAATGTATTATAACATAATCTATAAAAATCTATTAAAATATTTAAATTTCACTAAATTCTTTAAAACTTCGTTAAAATTTGAATTCAGTATACCCCAACAATTAAGGAATGTTTACATAACTACAAAAAAAAATAATTTTTATTATAAAAATAGTATAAAATTTAAAAATATTTATAATTTTATAAAAAGTTGATCTAAAATTTTAAAAATACAACATTCCTCAATAAAAATAAATTATTTTTTAAAAAATACATTTTCTCTCACTATAATCAATATTTTACTTCAAATTTTTATTTTTTTTTTCAAACTTCACTATTAAATAAAAAATTATAATAAAATAATTAATTTTTTAAATTATTTTTATTATATAAAAAGCATAATTTTTCATAAAGAGAAAAATTAATTTTTAATTATAAAAAAATAATACTCAAAAAAATAAATATAAAAAATAATATAAAAAATATTAATAAAAATAACTAAATTTATTTTTAAATAAAAATTTTACATATTATACATATAAAAAAATTAAAAAATATACATAATTTCAATATGTAGATGTAAAGTAAAAATGTTATAGATATATTGTAGATGTGATGCAGATGTTATGTGTATATTATATATTTGTTATTTAAGTTGTATATATTTCATAAAAAAATTAATGAATATTATATGAATATTACCTGAATGTTGTCTAGATATTTTTAGAATAAAAAATTAAAAATTAAAATTAAAAAATATTAAAAATATTATGTAAATGTGTTATAAATTTACTGTAGATATAATGTTGATGTGTTATAGATGTGTATACGTTGCTTTTTATTGTTTAATATGTATTATATATATATTTTGTGTATATTATATATGTATGTTATGTATATATTTTTTTGTGTATATTAAAAATATGAAATAAAAAAAATTTTCAGATAAAAAATATAATTTAAAATAAATAGAAAAAAATGAAAATTAAAAAATTAAAAATAAGAAAAATAAAATTAAAGTCTTAATTTAAAAAAGAAATCACGAGCTGTATATCTGAAAAAGTAAGGTGTTTTTGGCGTAAAGGTTGTAATTACCTCAAAAATTAATATATCTGATCTGTTACAAATCCAACGGCGGCTCACAAATCTTTTGTGCGGTTTTCAATATGTCTCTTGCACTTGTTAACCCGAACCCGAAATAAAAGTCCGGAGTATTTGACCGCATCTCCTTTCTGCTTCTTTTGAATCCCAAAGCCAAGGTTGTAGGGCTTTCCACTTTTCATCATCATTATTTCTATTTCTATTTCTATTTCGGGTCAACAAATAAAAAGCCGAAGCATTTTTAACTCGATATTGTTCAAATGGCAACAAAATTTGCATTGAGCCGACTCGGTATTACTCGCTCGATGCAGTCAACTCGTGGGGCAGCTCGTTACTTCAGCGACGACAAGGGCCGTATCCTGAGCGAAGAGGAACGCGCTGCTGAGAACATCTATATCCAGGTATCTATTCTACTCTCTAAATTACTTCTGCCAGTTTTTGATTTAGCGTCTTTTTGGCTCTCGAGAAAGTTTAGGAAATGGAAGACAAAGGAGAAGTGATCGAAGTATTATAAGCTTTGATATATTGTAATCAAAGTATCATTAGCTATATATATTGTTATTATCACAGTATCCAGATCGACGACACACCGTTTGATCACCCTGGGTTACAGGTGGTTCCTTGTTGATCCCGTTGATCTAACGGCTTAAAAAATTAAATAGTATCATTAGCCTTTTTGTGATTGTTAATTGATGATTTTTGAAATTTTGTACAAAGAAAATGGAGAGGGAGAGACTAGAGAAGCTGAAGCAGAAGGCCGAGAAAGAGAAGGCTGAGAAGGAGAAGGAGAAGGAGAGCAGTGACAAGGTACAGACAGATTTTACTTTCATTTTGTACTCGATTCAAAAAATTGAATGGTCTTAAAATTTGTAGGTATTGGTGCGGTCGAATCTGGCTTTAATTGCTTTACTTATAAGCATCTTCAAAATTAGTTTGATGAGTCTGTCTTTGTCATCCATATATTTTTCTAGTCAAGTCTTAATTTTTGTTGAATTTTTGCTATATTTCTTAATTTTTGTTGACTTTAGGTATCCCCTTTTTCGAAATGAAAAACAGTCCCATGGCAGACTAAAAACCTGTTTTTGGCTTCTTAAAACAGCCTCGAAGATTTTGCTGGTTAGAAAACTGACACTAGTATGTCACGTTGAGGATAAATATGGTTAAAAGGTTGCCAATGACATTCTAGGTACAGTTCTTCGGCTTGAAAAATGAGCAATTGTAGGTATACTATCATGTACCTTAAACATTGGCTTGCTGCTCTGACATAAGATTTGAGTCTCATTTTGTTGAATTCGGTGTTATGACATTGATTGGATTATTTAAGTGTTTCAAATCAATGTTCCTTATTTCATGAAGTTTGAAGTCCAATATGATTCTTGATCCTAGTCAAACACCTCAAAATGTTTTGAGTAGCTAGTAATTTGTGTAAAAAAAATTGTTACTGCCACGTAGCTACCAATTCATTAGTTAGGAAACTTTTAGATGTTGATTAGTAGTGGGCCAAATCTATGAAGTTTATCTTAGTAAATGTGTCTACCCCTTTCTTAGTTGACATATATTATATATTTGGGCTGTGCACCCAAATTATATGCCAATCTTGTTAGTAAATGGAGTGGAAAAGTTCAGATCTGGGTAATTAATTTTTTCCCTATCACTTTTGTTACACCTGGTTCTGTTGCTATTCATATGGTATTCATCTTCTGGTTTTTCCTTTCTTGCTTTTTTTTATATGATTTTCATTTGCTTAGCAATTTTCACTTTTGCAGAAAACTGAAGGGAGCCATAAGGATGATTTTGTCATCTGCGCTTGATAAGGACCATCTTGCTGTGGAAAGAATCTTCAGAAATAAAAATGTGTGGGAACTTGGTTTTAGGGTTTGAATATTCAGTCAGATGAAGAAGACGGAATTCTAGAAATGTGTTTCAGCGTATTCAATAAAAGAAAATTTTCCAAATTTTCAACGGCACAAGATCTGTGTACGTGTATGGAAAAGGCTAGAAGGTCCATGTAAAAATAATCTCATGTAACTGGCTGCCCTTTCTACGTGAATACAAAAAATAACAAATCCTTTATGCGTGAATAAGAAAAAAAAGAAATACAGGAAATTACTTCATATAATATTTTTAAGTTTTATTTTTATTTTTATTGTTTCTATTTTTTTCACCTTTAAATCTTTTTTTATTTTTTATTTTTTCAAAAAATACGGTACTTTCTCACTCTTTCTTTTTTATTGTCTGTGTTTTTGTTTTTCACGATGCTTTGCTCAAAATTTTTTCTTCTTCGATTTTCTTCTTTAATTTTTATTTTATTTTGAAATTCTTATCATAAAAAAACTCTATATAAATATAATTAAATTAGTGTATGTATTTTGTGTTCAGTGGATTCGTCAAATGCTCGAAGACTCCGATGCGGCACAAACTGAATTCATAATATGAAGAATTGGTTTATATATATATATATATATATTTAATTTTTTCATTTGTTTGAATTATGTTTTGGATTTAAACGGTAATTATTTGAGGTATTTTTTTTTCAATCTAAAAACACACTACGTCTTCGATAAAATTTTTCAAAGAAATAAAATTTTTAATTTTTCATCAATTTTAACATATTATATCTAATTTGATGATTTAGGTATAATAAGAATATTTGTACACTTTTTCTCAAGTGGGAGTTTGCTCATGTACAAATTCAACACAATCATCTGGAGCTCCACTGTGATTAGAGGACTGCAATTTGTAAACAAAAAGGCACAAGGTTTCTTGCGCCAACTAGCAAAATGATCATTTGTAAAGTTGGTTTCTATTTAACCAATCAAGTTGGCTAGAACAGTTATGCCTTTGAACAAGCTGTTAATGGAAAATTGTAATGGAAAGGGAATTAATTATGCATTTGAACAAACTTAGTTATGAATATTTACATATACATATGGGAATCTACAAAATTCGTTTTACCTTAACCAAGACCAATTAAATTAAATATAATATTAAATCCTTGTTTGGTTAATTTCTAAGTTTTTATTAATTGTCATATAGTTAATATGGTTGGCTGCTATTGGTGATTATAAAAGTTTCAATTATATGCTCTATAAATAAGCTCCCATGACGGTCCTCTATTTTGCTCTTTTATTGTTTGTTCACTGGCTTTGCTTGGGATAATAAAATATACATGTATTCTGGACATTGGAAAGGGTCTAGAATATGTGAAGAAGTCACCCAATTGCATGCTTTTTCAGGCTGCTGGTTATTATTTACTTTTTATCTTGTTGCTTACCAGCAGTACCAATGGTCACTGCAATAAGATTTCTCAAATACTTCTTTGCAAGGCAATCAATAAAAATGATATATTTTATTTGTTTCACATTATTTCACCTTATTTGTTCAATTGTTTTTATTTTTATTGAAGAAAAGCATGAGACAAGAAATGTTATTAAAGATGCATGTGAAACATGATTAAAATAGTTTTTTTTTTTTTAGACTTTTAACAAATTTAATAAATTATCACTTATATGCTGGAATATTTTATAAATAAATGACTAAAGAATAATAATATATATATGTGAATATATGTTGGTATATATAGTTATATGTTATATATAACTTAACTAAAAAATAATATATATATGAATATATATTGGTATATGTTATATATATTTTAATTAAAAAATAATAGTATATGTTGATATATATATATATGTATAGGTTATATATATTTTAACTAAAAATAATAACTTATATATGTATATATGAGTATATATTGATATATGTTATATATACTTAATTAAAAAATAATAGTATATGTTAGTATATATTGACATATGTTATATATATTTTAACTAAAAATAACAGCTTATTTGTGTATATATGGATATATGTTGATATATATTACATATATTTTAACTAAAGAATAATACTATATATTGATATATGTGAGTATATGGTATTAATATATTATATATACTTTAACTAAAGAATAATAATATATTATTTTTAATTTTTTATCTCATGTATTATTATTTTTTATTCCAAATTTTATTATATTATGATTTATATAAAAAAAATGACAAATAGTCAAAACTCAAATTTTGGATCAAGAAAAGAAATAATATAGTTGATGAATATTCTAGACCAATTGACATAGAAAATATAATTAAAGAAATTGAAATGATAAGATAATATTCAATAATTGCATAAATATAAGGCAAAAGTTAAGTTGTTTATGTATCATTTTTATTATTTTTTACTAGATTAATCTCAGTATTTTTATTTTTTACTAGTCTTAATTTAAAATAATTTTTTCTAACTTTTTAATTAAATCACATATAAACTTTCTCTTAAATTATTTCAAATCGCTTTAAACAATCATAAACTGCTTTTGAACTGCCCCTTTGAACTCCCTCCTCAAACTCTCTTCTAAACCGCTTTCAAATAAGAAATCGACGGTTCTTAAATTGTCTTATAGAAGGTTTAGTTCAGGTTTAAAAATTTTCTAAATAAATCTAGAGGTTTAAGAACCGGAACCAACGGTTTTTAAACTATGACCATATCTACTCATACATTTGCAAGTCACAATCTTGGATAATAGATATTCTTGAGATTTGGCACCCAAGGATATTGTAAAGAGATCAACAACCTACTATTTGGATGGAATGTGGGTAATAACAATGAATCTATCTAAATGTATAACAATTGATGCATAGATGTTTCTTTCTTTCTTTTTTTTTTTTTGAAGAAGACAAGATTAGCAACTATCACTCTGTCATACTTTGCTTCCACAGGTATGATGGTTCTAGGGTCAATATATGCTTAAAATCATTGAACATGGCATAAAACTTTTATATGACTTATTTGAATTTAACTGTTTCCCATATTAAACATAAAGTATAATGTCTATTTTCAATTTTAGAGAAGCATCCCAGTGAACCAATTTTATTTGAACATTTAAGAACATGTTACTCTTAGTTTAGATAGATATATATATATATGTATGTGTGTATGTGTATTTGTCTTTATAAACAAAATCAACTTTTAATCCTATTCCATGAGCAGATATTTTAGCCCCCACTCTTGGTAGAATGATTCTTGCAACCTTAGTACTGTTAGACTCTGGGTCTTAGATAATACGGGCCTAAACCTGAAGAATAAAAGTTGTTGCCTGGACAGGTCGGGAGGATAAAAATGGGTGGATGACTCGATTTCTAAAAATTTTCAACCCTACTGGGTTCGGAATGTTGGGTACACATGGAGAATGTGAGAAATAACCCAGCACCTCATAACGCTTGGTTTATTGGAACCGACCTTCTTTTCAATAATAAATATTATTAAAATTTTAAATTATTATGATATTATACATACTACAAATATTATTAAAATAAATTAATATCATATTATAAATCAAACAATTAAAACAAAATAGGCACCTATACAAGATGGAAACATGCCCTTACATATGTTCAAAATCTATAAAACCAAATAAAATAGGACATTCACTAAAAGATGGAAATGTGTCCTTTACAATTATCCCAAAGTCTATAAAATAAGTTAAATTATATAAACTTAATAAATAAGGTACCCACAAGCGAAAATATGCCTTTTACATCTTCCTTAAAATCCAAATAATAAATATTGTAATCCATAAATATATAAATAATTATCATAAAAGGAATTAAAAAATTAGGGCTTAATTAAAAGGAAACTAAGATTAATAAAAAAATTACAATCTACAAACATATCTTAATATTAAGCCATTAATGAAATATAGGGTGCAACGCAGACAACGGTCTCGCTAGAGATTGGCGGCAACACCCCCAAAAGGTAAATGATTTACGATACTCGTTGAATAAGTTGCTGCCTTTAGAATATATGCTGTTAATTATATTAGTAACAAAATAATGCTAGTTAACATTTGAACAATCTACCATAATCATAATTTATAAATTAGGCTTTTAAATCATCATTTAGGGTTTCTGTGTTTAATCAAACAAGATCAAAACAAATTAAAAATGAACATGTAATATTAATAATTCATTGAATAAGAGTATAGGAGGTCATACATGCGTTGTTGGCTCCATCAAATATTGAACACGAAACCAAACCTTGCTAGTTGAAACACACAATCCTTTTATCTCGGACAGTTCTACGGTTCTGCATCAATTGTGTTTTGGTCAAAAAATATTGTTCAAAGGGTTTCTATGCTTTCTGCCTTTCTTTTGCTTTTGTGCCTTTTACTCTATGCTAATTGCTGATTGCTTTTTTATGTTGGTCACTCATTGCTAACCCCTGTCCTATGTTAATTGCCTTGTATTTGTAGTGCTATTAGGGTTTTTTAATTATAGTTTTCCCCATTTATAAATCCTTATTTTATCACAAAACCTTATGCTTATTTGAATAAACCTGGAATCTAAGTAGGATTAGGACAATTTAATGATCGAGCAATTGGCTATAAACTCATGGTGAATTAGCCATGAAAAATGACTAATCGTCATGAGCTTTTGAGTTGATTTGGTAATTTTGACTTTTAAAAATAGGATCGCACTTCAATTTGTACTTTTAGTTGGACCAGATTTTCTATATCACTCTTTTAACTATGATATCACATAGTTTCTGCATATCAACCAAATACATGCAAAACTGCTACATATGATTTAAAGGACCATCAACTCATTGAGACAATAGTTTTACAGAATAAATATGATGGATACACTGAGGTAAGGATCAAGAGTCCATAAATAAATGATTTGAGAATAGCTTGCGAGAATATCAACAATTACTCATCAAAGGGTCAAAAAATATCATTTTAAAAGTTAGAAAATCATGTGACTGACGAGATTCATATACTCAAATCACAATAAGGAAGGCAAGCTTAGTGAGAACACACTCAGCAAATTAATTAACGGGGTTCAGAGTTAGTAATTAAAACAATGATTATATCAAACAAACTAAATTACATAAATTTATATTAATAGAAATCATATATCAAACAAGTTTTACAACATATGAGGGCTAGAATTTATCCCTTTAATCAAATGTCCTCTATATGCACATAGCCTAGCAGTTTATTCCCCACTAGGTCGGGCTAGGTCGGGCTCTGTCATATGTTTTATGTTCTCATAATTCATCAAGGACCATAATGTATTAACATCATATTAACAAGAGGAAATTGATCATGATATAGTCAATAGGAGGAACGAGAAAAGGACCAATGATTCAATGTCCTTTCTCCATATCAATTTAATAAGTTCAAGAGTAAGCAATAACCATATATAATCACGACAAACTATGAAACAAACAATGCCTAAGGAGTCAAGGTGAGATGTAGCAATCTCCCTTCTTTAAATGAAATATTCCAATATCATAATGTATTGACAATGTAACTCCAAGCATTTGAGTTGAACCTTGAATCTTGTGGCCTCTAATTGTTAGTTCATTAAGTTTCTTTGATTCCTAAGTCCATCACTTCATTTTGATGTTTGATTTGAGGGAGGCTTCTTATACCTTGCTAAGACACTTCCTAATAATCTTTGAAGTCTCCATTATGCTTTGAACATATGCTTTGTACTGTATGATTTAATTCTCATTTGTTTTGGTTTTCACCCTCCATGGTTATCTCTTGGTTTGAAAACTATGAATTTTCAAACCACCAATTTAATGGTTTGACATGGTTTTAAATTTTTCTCTTCCAAAAATATTAGAAATAATATTTTTTAATTATCAAATATATGCTAATAAATAACTTTTCATCTCCATAACATATTAAAATTTTAAAAATATAATCAAATTAAATAAAAATATTTTTTATTTAACCATACTATATCATGCCGTCTTTTCAAATATGATAATTATTATTTTTAGTACCATACTATACCATACCATACATTACTAAACCATACTGCCAGTAATCAAAATAAAGCCTAGCTTCTTTTATTTAACACTTTGTTTAACTCTTCCAACACTCTAACCTTTCTTCCTTGCTCTAAAACTCTTTGCATTCTCTGTTTTCCTACGCAATAAGTCATACATACATAAACACACACATAAATACATGCATATATATATATATATATATATAAGGAGTGAGTTACATTGAATAAATATAATCCATATATAGTTGCTTAATTTTAGGATAGCCTAATTAAATTCGGGGTCATCAAGTGCTAGGAATTAAGAAAATTCTTGGTCCAAAGGCAATCATGATTTGCATGGCGACATGAAGGTTGGCGCTAAGTTTAACATTGCAGTTAGTATTTTAGTTTGCATTCAAGTATATTAATTAAAGTTGATCAAAAATTAAGTAGGGATTACAGTTGATATAGAATAGTAATATAGACTGCAAGACATCATTGTGGTTGCTATTTTATATAGTGGTTAGGACATCTTGTTTAGGGTTAGTCCAAATGTCATAATAGGGTTTGTGGTTACACTCACAATCACTATAATAGCCATGAAAGGATTCTCATGATTCACTAGAACACAAAATTATGTTTAAGACACATACAAAGGATTGCCTCCTGATTCATTATTACGATTGGATGGTTTACAAGGCAATTTATGTTTTCCCTTAAGTTTCCAAGTTGTTACCACATGTTATTTATTTTCTTTTACTTCTAACTCTTAATTAACATTCTTAAGCTCATTTATAAGGATTTTATCCATCTTATTTTTATCATTTTAACATAGTTTAATCTATTCATTTTAAAAGCCTAATTCTATCTAAGTTCTTCATGCATGGTTCCACATTCATCAATTTTCCTTGTGAGTTTAGGCTTTGTTTCTTGTGAGTTTAGGCTCTATTGTATCAACTTTGCTATTTACTTGTGCTTATTTCGGTATTAATAATCACTAGGTCTTTTTTGAGTGTTCAAGTCCATGACAATCAGGGTTCAATTCCTTATTTGTTCATAACTTCAATTAGTTTAAAGTTCTGTATTATCTTAGTCATCTTTTCCTCTATTATCTTGCATATAAGTTAATTTCTTCTCAATTCCCACTTTATTTTACACTTGCAAGTCTTACTTCCTTAAGCTCTTTGTATCTTTAATTTTATTCTTATTTAAAAACTCTAGAGTCTATTTGATCGATCCCAAGGAAATAAAGAAAAAGAGATAGAACAGATGTAAAGTCTTACTTACTCTCAGTCACATGTAGAAATGTTCAATCAGTCATTCTTTTCAATTGATCCTTGTAAAGTTTTCACATTGGCAAACAAAACCGAAAAAAGGCAAGAGAATAGGATGGGTTGGCTTTGGTAACACGGTGGATAATGAATAAAAAATGGTAGCTGGTTATGTTAATTACCTCTTAAATCACTTAAGTGTTTGGGTAGTGCTAGGATGACTCTATTTTAAATGGAGTTACTTAACTTCACTTTTGTGGAGAATAATGTGAACCATTAGATGGAATGAAAAAATCTCAACCATTAACAAAGAAAGTACTTATTATGATATTAGATAGATTGAATCATAATATGGGCAAATGACTAAAAGAACCTCAAGTCAAATATGAGTGGAACTAAATAATTTAATTTATCCCAAATATATTGTAATATTTACAAACAAAACAAGTGGTATGACTTGTAATTTTTCAAATAATATAGTCTGTACACTTGTCTCTTCTTTTCTTTTAATATTTCATATAATTAAAAAATAGTTTCATGCATAAATTATTGAGTAGAACATATTATAGATATGTAGCAATTAATATAGATATTTATACAATTTTTATGTCTATAAAATTAATTATATATTGAAAAATTAACTATAAATTAATAATATTATTATTTTCACTTCTTTTTTTAGTTTTTAACTATTTTAAAAATGAAATGATGATTATTTTATTTTTTTAATCAACATGATTTATGATTTATGATGAATTATTATTCTTCAAAAAAAATATGATGAATTATCAGCTAGCTGTCATCTTTCACTTAAGAATGACATACTAAATGATTTTGTTTTAACTTGGGAAAGCTTTGTATTTTTCTATTTGAATATAAGTTCAAATTTGCAAAAGAAAAAATAAAATTTATTTTTTATTTATTAATATTTGAATCTTGTTCAACCAAAGAGAACATTAAATTATGGTGATTGGGTGAAATTAAATGGATAACACCATTTGATAATTTTATCCATAATATATAGTAATATATATAAATAAAACAAGTAGCATGACTTGTAATTATTCATGAAATATAGCTGTAAATTTTGATAATTTGTGTATCAAATGCGGGTAAATTTTAATCTATTCTCAAGATCACCAATATCATTTTTATGTTGATTAAATGTGTTGACAATATATGTATATGAAGAAAATTGTGATTGAGGAAAGAAAGTCAAGCATTGTAATTATATTTGAGGTATGCATATTCATGCATTTAAAAAAATGATTAAATTTATGAGATGATAGTGTAAATGTTTTTGAAAGAAAAAGATATTTTCACTTTTGATATGTTTACCTTATATTACATTAATTTTTTTCAGAGAAAAATGATTGAGTTTAAATATCAAACTTAAAATTTTAGAATTAAATATCAAACATTTGTATTTCTAAAAAAATATCAAACTTTCGTAACATTACTGAAATATTGTTTGAAATTTATGCACAGTAGTTGATTTTTGATATTTTGGATGACAAATGTTAGAATTGTCACTCAAATTATCATAATCTTAACTCAAAATTTATGTAAATTGATGTAAATTCTATAAGTTTAAGTAGATTCCTGAAAGTTGAAGTAATAATTGTAATATTTTTAATTTCGTATATGTAAAATACATATATAGAATACACGAATGCTACAGTGACATTAATAACAAATCCAATAATTTAATATCAAATACCAATACAACTTATAAAAATATAATTATTATAAATTCTTAAATATTAACATATAAAAAAAATGTAAATAATTAAAAAATCTCTGAAAAAATTCACCAGAGTTTTATTTGTAATTTCAATAAATCCTAAATTATAAAAAACATAACCTGTATTAAAAATGTACACTCCTAAACAAAGATCCAACATATCTCCAATACTACTCAAGAGTTTATTGAAATGCATCTTTAAATATATAAATTCAAAAACTTAATAAACATAGTTATTACTTACAAAACCTTACTCATTTCATACAATTTACATAAAGTACTCAACATGTACAAAACCAAAATATACATGTAGTAACAAAAGATATACATGAATGCATGTGACACCCTTAATCCCCAAGTCTCAATCACAATTAGGATCACCCTGGTCTATTCTTCTAATGTATGAGTGATACATACTACCACACTAAGCTCGAGAGCTTAGTGGTGTATACTTTGATAACAAAAGCAATTAAAAAAAATAATGCAATATGTTTTTCAATCACATAATGTACTATACACTAAAACATGCATTACTCAAATAAAACATCCATTTATCACAATCACCCATATTAGGCCCAAATAACCCAATACAATATTCAGGTTCCATAGATATTATTTTGGTCTATCACGACACCGGAGAACTAAGTGTCATGTCAATCCACTAGAAGGTGTGTCCCTTATTGACACTTCTGTGTCTAGCCCTGAAGATAAATAAAAATCATAAGTGATACCACTATGTCTAGCCCCGAAGACAAATAATATCTCATGTCAATGATATTCCAATTCGACAGCACCAAACATAATTCTCTGGAGTAAGATACTATATAAGATAAATACACATTTTAGATACATTATCACTTTATCATATCCATTTCCTCCTCACATTTTCCATATTACATATGCAATTTACATATTTTCCACATATTTCAATCATAAATATACTTTTACAAATTATACATAACAAAGATATTAACCATTCTACAATGGCTTAATATCTTACATTTCAAGCATCTCACACACTTTCACATATAACAATGCACTTACACCATGATTACCAATGATAAAGTAACTTAGCACATTTTTAAAATTCATAATGTGATAAGCAAATTCAAATGCAATTAATACATATGCTATCAAAGCATATACTAACATCAATTATGCCAACATCCAAGCCCTAATCACCCTTCAACTTCCACTTCACCAATTGCCCTTCTTCACTTTAATTGAGCAAGTCTACTTTACTCACTCTTAAACCATATTATAAGTGCAAAAATAACATTAGCATCTCACTCTAAGCCCTTTTAAATAATTAAACACTAATTACATCTATTTTATTCAAAATTGCTTCAAAACCCTAATTTTCATTATTACTTCTCTTAAACTTCGACAAAACCCATCAATATTCCCCATCCAGCCTTAAAATCAATACATTTATACTAAAATAACATCAAAATAATTCATTATAGCAATTATTGAAACCTCCCTAGGGTTGTAAATGAGTCAAACTACTCGAGCTCGGCTTGAGTCTCGGCTCAGTAAAAGCTCATTCAGGCTCGAGCTCATTTAAAAATGAGCCGAGCTCAAACTGCTCGTTTATTAAATGAGCTAAGCCCAAGCTCAGAGATACTCTACTCGTTAGGCTCGCGAGCTGATTCATTTAAAAAGCTCTTGAGCTAGCTCGTTTTTTAGGCTTGTAAGCTAGCTTATTTATTAAACAAGATAACAAGCTTGAAATTAACTTGTTTAATAATCAAATATATTAATTTATGAACTAATTCAATTTATATAATTTATTATTCTAATTATATATTATAAATAAATGAATAATATAAAGAATAATTTTTATAACACATAATAAATAAAAAAAATTTTATATGAAATTATTTCTTAATATAATAATAAAATTGGATAATATGAAAAATATTTTAAAATTATATGTCTATATTATATATAATAGCTATAAAGTTTTGAATTTTTTATCCTAATTATTTTTATTAAAATTATTAGTAATGTTATTTATTACACTAATGTTTTAATTAGCATGTATTAATTTATGTTTTAAAACTAAAATAATACTAAATTTTGAATAATTTCTAATTTTATTATTTTTTATCAAGTAATCATAAACATTAAGCCATATTAAAAAATATATTTTTTATACATATTAATATATTATATTTATTAATTTTACTAGTGGTCCTATATTTTAAGAACTTATATCTTAAATTATATTTATTAATACTATGTCTCTTATATGGTATGACTAGCTATGTATTATGAGTATAATAATATTATATAGTTACTAATTAATAGTTACTAATTTTTAATAAACTTTCAGTAAATATGTAACACCTCGATACCCCATATAAATACTGTACATATACCAGGTACACATACAATATGTATATAGAGTATAAGAATGTCACTTTTCATCACCATTATAACTCTTTACTTTAATTTTTAAAACCATAATACATTTAAATCATATGAAAGTATTTACAAAATGGTTATTCTTATCATGGTAATACATAAATATAAGTTACATTGTTTCTTCCAAAGATTCATTTATACAAATGAATACATTCTTATGAAAATACAGTATAATTACATGCATGCACCACCATCTAGTTGGTCTCGAACTATACTTGTCCTCGTTATGACATAGTAGCTTATCTCCAGCTTCATCACCTATATACCTGCGCGATTAAGATAACCGCGCTAAGCTCGAAAGCTTAGTAGTACAAGTAACCATTAAAATATACAATATAAAGGAAACATACCTCATATGTTTAGTCTCATGTTTTAACATTTTCTTACTCTGTTTTCCCCTTTTTCAATGCATTCTTCATATAATCCTATTAACCTTATAGAGGATATACATATACACATATAACATAACCATCAAACATAATTCAATAAATTGATAGAACCTTCATATTATGATACTTACCAATTTCACCTCATACATATCATATATATCATTTTATACTTTATAATCGCATATTGCATATAACTTCACAAACCATATCTCCTTTCAATAATTCATGTATGTTATATAATCATATTACTAACCACAATTCATCATTCACAACTCACATTTCCAACAAAGGCAACATAGATCCCATTACTCATTTATTTCAACTTGTATATACATCACATTAACAACAAAGACAGACTCGGGCCCAAAAGACACTAATATGTCATTCAAAGTTCAGAGTTAATGCTTTGGTTTTGTTATCACATTTATCAATATCATATACCCAACTAGGCTTCAAGGATTAAGTTCAACCAAGCTTCAAGGGGAGCAAAGCATGCTAAGCTTCTACCCAACTTGGCTTCAAGAACTAACCCAACCTAGCTTCAAGGGTGGTAACATCTCAATTAGGCTTCAAGGATTCAATCCAACCTAACTTCAAGAGATTGTTACACTTATTAGGCATGCCACCAACAACAAAACTCTGAAAATGAATAACACATTAGCCACACAATTCATTTATTATTTCATTATCAATTTCATTCTCATTCTCATCATCATTTACATCATCATAGCCAACCACAATGGCATCATTTAGGCAAAACATGCCTCATTTATCTCATTCTCAATATCATAGCCAACCACAATGGCTTTATACATCATCACCTCTCAATTTACATTTCATATTCCATCACAATATCACATTTCATAGTTCACCACAATATCACATTATCACATTTCATAGTTCATCACAATATCACATTATCACATTTCATAGTTCACCACAATATCACATTATCACATTTCATAGTTCATCACAATATCACATTATCACATTTCATAGTTCACCACAATATCACATTATCACATTTCATAGTTCATCACAATATCACATAATCATTCATTACTCAAGTATGCACAATCAATTGCATTACCATATAAATTGGAATACACATCATACAAATCATATCCTCACATCTTTCACATTTCATAACATAAATATATTGAATGCCTTCACATCTTATATGTATTAATGTATTATCATATCTCTTATCTTTTCATTGCATATACAATATTAATATTTATTTTAACAATATACTTATATGCAATCCAATAGGGTTTTGTACTTACCTCTAAAGAACTCACTCCCATATAACTTCTCTTCCATAGATCTTTCAATACTTGGATTAGGGGCAATTCCATCTCTTAAAACCTAATCCAAAAGTAATCATACACACTCACTTAGAAATACACATGAGATAATACAAATAAGAATCAATTAGGGCAAACTCAACACATGACACGCTCATCAACACGGGCGTGTCCCTGATCGTGCCCTAACTCCACAACACAGAAACATTGACAAGCTCATAACCACGGGCGTGTCACTGGGCGTGTAATACATTCTGTATCTCAAAAACATCAACACGTCCAATCAACAAGAGCGTGCTCATGGCCGTGTCAATTCTCCAAACTCACAGTAGCTATGACACGCTCAATAACACGGGCGTGTTACTGGTCGTGTCAATTCTACTGCCACACAGAACTTATGACACGCTCAATAACATGGGCGTGTCACTGCTCGTGCTACCAACTCCAGAAAACAGAACCAATGACACGCCTAACAAACTGGCCGTGTCTCTGGGCGTGTCCGACTAAAAACCCAGATTCCGGTCAACACACAACAACATCCAACAATACCCATCTTTTTATCATTACTCACTTCAAACAATCTTCATCAAACACACCCAAAAACCATAGCAAACTTACCAAAACATCAACAACACTCAAAACACACACCAATCATCATTATAAACATCATTCATATACCAATTTATCAAATCCCCAAATTTCATTAAACTCAACCCTTATTCAACAATTCATCATCATCTTCACAAATAATCATATTATCATCATCCAATTACCAAATCAACACATATATATACTTAAATCTTTCAATATCATCATCATCACACATCAACCATACCAAACCCAACTCAAACAATGAAAATCAATTTAAAGAAATAAATACTTACTTGAATCCTTTATCAAATCTTCATCTCTATCATCAAATCTCTTGAATTCCTTAAGAAATTTGGTAAGAAAATCACATCTTTCTCTCTTTCTCTCTCTCTCTCTCTCTCTCTCGGCCAAGAAGAACGAAGAAGACGAAGAAGGAGTAGAAGGAAGAAGAAGTTTCTACTTCTTTCCTTTGTCCTTATCCATATATATATATATAATAATAATAATAATAATAATAACAATAACAATAACAATAGTAATAATAATAATAATACTTTAAATCTCCACCACATATTCTTTCTTTGATTTTCTTCTTCTCTTTTCTTTTTGTCTTTATTATTATTTTTATTATTTAGTTATACAAATATATATACAACTCACTTATCCTTCACCATTATATATATCCCATGTATATGTGATGTATATGTATATGTCTTACATATATTATCCTTATATTTCACATATACACATATACATTAATTCCAAATACAACAACAATAACTCCAAAACTCTTAGGGTCTATTTCGGGATATTACAATTCTCTCCCCCTAAAAAAAAATTTCGTCCTCGAAATTACTCAGTACAATAACATTCCATTCTTACCAATACACCATTTAAAATTTTCATCAAATCACATAGTTTGCACTCTCCCCCTTAGAGTCAATTATATTATTCAATTCCACAACTTGTCACGATAAAAATCTTTATACTTATTACATTCTCATCCAATATTCAAAATAACTCATTATACTCTCAAATACCTTATCTATATGCAAAAATTCAATCATCCTTTAACATACTTATGTTACATTCCATTATTACATTCAAAATATTTTATCACTTCATCTCTTTATAACTATTCTCTTAACTTTAACTTTCAAGATCATAAACTTATATCTTAATATTAATTATCCCATCATTACAATCATCCTTACAAACAAACATTTATCAAACCTTCATTGATAATAATATTCTTATTTCTCATACACTTCATTCCTTCTCTAGTATTTTCTCACTTAATATCAATATTAATACAATGCTTTTGAACTTACTTTACAGGAAATCAACTTCTTCCCTTTTCTCATCATTAAAATTGATATAATTCAATTAATTCATGTCCGTTCATCTATCAAAATTTTACATTGTATACATCATTATTTATCTCTTATGCCTTTAGCACAACCATACATATTAAATCTCAATAATAATTCACAATTATAGCAAAAATCAAGATCAATTGATTTATTCTCCACAATATCTTAACATCATAATCTTGTTTGATTCAAATCAATAGTTCACTTATCTAAATTTATCATGAATAACCATCCACTTTAATTTATCTTTCAATATACACATAGTTTATCTTTCATTATCTCAATACAATTCCACCAAATTTCATAATTATCTCATACCATGCTTATCATTCATAGTTTACTCACTCAAATTTTAAACCCATCCACTTATTCACCGTATACCATAAACATAATCAATATAGCTCTCAAACACATTCTGCAATCTTCTTTCATTATCATCTTCTCACTTATCATATCATTACTATATTAACAATAATTACCTTTTTCTCACATTACTCATAACTTAAAGTATTTCCACAATTCTCTTTCTGTCTTTTCTTTTCCAGAATTATAACCAAATTGCTAACACAAAAACCATAAAATACACTTCATCAATCATAACCGATAATCATGTTTCTAGAAACATAATTATCAATCTTACCAAAGTAGTATTACAGTTATACTTTCTTAGTCTCAATTCTGTGGATAACAAAGTTAATCGGCCAAATACCATAAATACACTATATGACCATAGGAGATTAATGATCACATCTGAAACTTATAAATCAATACTGTTCCTCTATTATTTTATTTCCAACTTTCCAATTATACTACTAAGTTGCATCACAAATATTATATCTCCATTCTCCAAACTTTACTACATCCAAAATTAACATATGTCAACTCTATCTCAACACAATTTACTCTTAATTATTTGATCACCATTTGCATGTCTCATATACAACAATATTATCCTTAACCTCTCCTTCACACATCATTCAATCTTATACAGATCTTACATAAATTTCATTCTTTATACTTTCTTTTTCCCTTATAATTTCTTATTAAATTTATATACACAGAACATTTCCTCACACAAATACTTTGGCTCATAACATTTATGATAGCCAAATTCAGTTATTATCATAACAATATTACTGTCCACCATTTCCCAAATTAATCCCTATTTCCATAACCATTTCACTATCCAACATTTCTTAAGTTTATTCTTATTTTCATTTCATCACATACTCTTTACGTCAATCAAGGCCTAATCTCTCTTAGGTCCACTACTACATGCAATGTCATTTCCAATATACATCAAATATGCAATTATATAACACATCCATAAATCACATTCACAATGTGATTTACTTTCCACATTTCTTACATTTTACAATTACATTCATATCAAAAACTCATTCCACATTTTCTATACATGTATACACATAATCATACAATGATATTTAATTCCTCTTTTACATATTTTCAACACAATTTAACATTTTACTATTCCGTGAACAACATCATTTTTATCCCTTTTTGACATGACTTAAGTTGTTTATCAACCCAACACATATACATTATCACCATGATATTACTTCACAAAATCTTAGTCACGCTACTAAGGTGACATCTCTCTCACATATATTTTTAAATGCATTAGTATACCATCTATACATCCATTAGTTTATTCTTCAACACATAGATATATATGTATATATATATTACTCACATATCTATACACATGTACATTACATCCACTCATATATACATTGGGCTCAATAATCTCTTTATACTCTCCAAGTCTAATTATGACAAATCTCAATTTCTTAAATCCACATTGATCCATCCCATTTCTTACTGTCAATATTATCCCATGACCTAGCTTTGCTCAGGTTTGTCAATGCAAGCATAATCATTCTCATACTATCAATCACATTATTCAATTTAATAGTACTCTCATATACAGTAATATTCATTCCACAAGCTCATGGGTTTAACTTACATTAAGATTATCAATACTCAAATAGTCTTTACCCAAATTCCATTAACACTATAATTTCACAACTTACTACTTTACTTAAACTTCCATTCACTCATCTTATGTTCTTAATATCAACTTAAAAAAAACATCTTATAAATACACATTACAAAACAACCTCAAAGTATATTCTTTTCACAAATATTAAAGCTCATTTCCAAAAATCTAATTATCACATCTTTCCACCATTAATATGAGCTTTAACAACACTCAAGCATATCACATTTCTAACATTAAAATCACAATGTTTGCATTTAAAACAGCAATGCAACAACACCATTATATTTCCTTATTTAACCAACATCATCTCTTTTTCTTTTAAAAACTTTAACTTTACATATTCAAATCATAAATGGTCAAACTTTGTCTATACCCATCAACTCATTCAATATACCACCATACTCTCTTCATTTAAATAACATAACTTTCAATATTCACAATTCGACATTATTTCCTCTGTCTAGCAAACTCAACATAAACTTTCTTATAAAGAGGTTTAAAGTATAGAAGAAAGAGTACATACTCTTATCTTAATTTGATTTTCAACTCATTTCCAACTTTATTTTCCTTTCCATTTCTTTATTTTTCAATTCATATTATGTCATACATAATATTACTCATAAACATCAATATTACATTCCATGTTGCACATGACATAACATTTTTCATATGTCTTATCAACATGCATATTTCACATTACATTTCGTAATTCGTTTCTCATAAATAATTAGGCACTATGCCTCAATTATAATTCATTTCCAACATCATTGCCAACAATCATGGTTTCTTCTCACATCAACATAGTATACACATATATCATCAACTATATTAAACATCTCATGTAACACAAATATTTTACAAATCATATTATGCCACATCCGAGACCAACCTAGGTGTTAATGCATGTGCATGTATCAAAATTTTCATTCTTTTCATTTTCATTTATCATCATTTTTTTTCTTTTTAAAACTTTTCTTTGTAAATTTACTTAGGCCGAGAATCTCGAAACCTAAGCTCTGATACCAAAATAATTGTAACACCCCGATACCCCATATAAATACTGTACATATACCAGGTACACATACAATATGTATATAGAATATAAGAATGTCACTTTTCATCACCATTATAACTCTTTACTTTAATTTTTAAAACCATAATACATTTAAATCATATGAAAGTATTTACAAAATGGTTATTCTTATCATGGTAATACATAAATATAAGTTACATTGTTTCTTCCAAAGATTCATTTATACAAATGAATACATTCTTATGAAAATACAGTATAATTACATGCATGCACCACCATCTAGTTGGTCTCGAACTATACTTGTCCTCGTTATGACATAGTAGCTTATCTCCAGCTTCATCACCTATATACCTGCGCGATTAAGATAACCGCGCTAAGCTCGAAAGCTTAGTAGTACAAGTAACCATTAAAATATACAATATAAAGGAAACATACCTCATATGTTTAGTCTCATGTTTTAACATTTTCTTACTCTGTTTTCCCCTTTTTCAATGCATTCTTCATATAATCCTATTAACCTTATAGAGGATATACATATACACATATAACATAACCATCAAACATAATTCAATAAATTGATAGAACCTTCATATTATGATACTTACCAATTTCACCTCATACATATCATATATATCATTTTATACTTTATAATCGCATATTGCATATAACTTCACAAACCATATCTCCTTTCAATAATTCATGTATGTTATATAATCATATTACTAACCACAATTCATCATTCACAACTCACATTTCCAACAAAGGCAACATAGATCCCATTACTCATTTATTTCAACTTGTATATACATCACATTAACAACAAAGACAGACTCGGGCCCAAAAGACACTAATATGTCATTCAAAGTTCAGAGTTAATGCTTTGGTTTTGTTATCACATTTATCAATATCATATACCCAACTAGGCTTCAAGGATTAAGTTCAACCAAGCTTCAAGGGGAGCAAAGCATGCTAAGCTTCTACCCAACTTGGCTTCAAGAACTAACCCAACCTAGCTTCAAGGGTGGTAACATCTCAATTAGGCTTCAAGGATTCAATCCAACCTAACTTCAAGAGATTGTTACACTTATTAGGCATGCCACCAACAACAAAACTCTGAAAATGAATAACACATTAGCCACACAATTCATTTATTATTTCATTATCAATTTCATTCTCATTCTCATCATCATTTACATCATCATAGCCAACCACAATGGCATCATTTAGGCAAAACATGCCTCATTTATCTCATTCTCAATATCATAGCCAACCACAATGGCTTTATACATCATCACCTCTCAATTTACATTTCATATTCCATCACAATATCACATTTCATAGTTCACCACAATATCACATTATCACATTTCATAGTTCATCACAATATCACATTATCACATTTCATAGTTCACCACAATATCACATTATCACATTTCATAGTTCATCACAATATCACATTATCACATTTCATAGTTCACCACAATATCACATTATCACATTTCATAGTTCATCACAATATCACATAATCATTCATTACTCAAGTATGCACAATCAATTGCATTACCATATAAATTGGAATACACATCATACAAATCATATCCTCACATCTTTCACATTTCATAACATAAATATATTGAATGCCTTCACATCTTATATGTATTAATGTATTATCATATCTCTTATCTTTTCATTGCATATACAATATTAATATTTATTTTAACAATATACTTATATGCAATCCAATAGGGTTTTGTACTTACCTCTAAAGAACTCACTCCCATATAACTTCTCTTCCATAGATCTTTCAATACTTGGATTAGGGGCAATTCCATCTCTTAAAACCTAATCCAAAAGTAATCATACACACTCACTTAGAAATACACATGAGATAATACAAATAAGAATCAATTAGGGCAAACTCAACACATGACACGCTCATCAACACGGGCGTGTCCCTGATCGTGCCCTAACTCCACAACACAGAAACATTGACACGCTCATAACCACGGGCGTGTCACTGGGCGTGTAATACATTCTGTATCTCAAAAACATCAACACGTCCAATCAACAAGAGCGTGCTCATGGCCGTGTCAATTCTCCAAACTCACAGTAGCTATGACACGCTCAATAACACGGGCGTGTTACTGGTCGTGTCAATTCTACTGCCACACAGAACTTATGACACGCTCAATAACATGGGCGTGTCACTACTCGTGCTACCAATTCCAGAAAACAGAACCAACGACACGCCTAACAAACTGGCCGTGTCTCTGGGCGTGTCCGACTAAAAACCCAGATTCCGGTCAACACACAACAACATCCAACAATACCCATCTTTTTATCATTACTCACTTCAAACAATCTTCATCAAACACACCCAAAAACCATAGCAAACTTACCAAAACATCAACAACACTCAAAACACACACCAATCATCATTATAAACATCATTCATATACCAATTTATCAAATCCCCAAATTTCATTAAACTCAACCCTTATTCAACAATTCATCATCATCTTCACAAATAATCATATTATCATCATCCAATTACCAAATCAACACATATATATACTTAAATCTTTCAATATCATCATCATCACACATCAACCATACCAAACCCAACTCAAACAATGAAAATCAATTTAAAGAAATAAATACTTACTTGAATCCTTTATCAAATCTTCATCTCTATCATCAAATCTCTTGAATTCCTTAAGAAATTTGGTAAGAAAATCACATCTTTCTCTCTCTCTCTCTCTCTCTCTCTCTCGGCCAAGAAGAACGAAGAAGACGAAGAAGGAGTAGAAGGAAGAAGAAGTTTCTACTTCTTTCCTTTGTCCTTATCCATATATATATATATAATAATAATAATAATAATAATAATAACAATAACAATAACAATAGTAATAATAATAATAATACTTTAAATCTCCACCACATATTCTTTCTTTGATTTTCTTCTTCTCTTTTCTTTTTGTCTTTATTATTATTTTTATTATTTAGTTATACAAATATATATACAACTCACTTATCCTTCACCATTATATATATCCCATGTATATGTGATGTATATGTATATGTCTTACATATATTATCCTTATATTTCACATATACACATATACATTAATTCCAAATACAACAACAATAACTCCAAAACTCTTAGGGTCTATTCCGGGATATTACAAAATAAATATAATAGAATGTTCATACACGATTAAATTTAATATATTTATGATAAACAATATCAATATTCATATAAGAATAAATTTGATCATACCTCTTATAAACTATTGAAAATAACAATGCTATAATCATCATCATCAATTAGTTATCTGTCAATAAATATATTGTTAATAATTATTATGTTAATTATATAGCTCAATAAATTGCATCGCTCAATATTCAATATTCTGAACATCAATGTGATTTATTTATTTTATTTCTCAATTGATATATTAACATTAATACAAACTAAATATAATTTAATAAAATACATATAATTTAACTAATCAATCTAAATTTAATTTATCTTTTTTAATATTTTAAAATATTATTAATAATGATTATATTAAATACATGGCTCAATATTTTAGATACAAAATAATTTGTTTATTTTTTTCTTAATCAAAATATTAATATTAATACACATTAAAATATAATTTAATAATATATAAATATAAAATATTATTAAAACAAAATAAAAGCCATTTATTAAATATTTATTTTATTAATTTATATTAATATGTTATATATATTATATAATATATTATAATTGTGATATATAATATTTTTTTTTTAAATTTTGTCATATATTCATGTATGGTAACGAGTCTGAGCACAACTTGTTGAACATATTAATGAGCCGAATAAGAGCCGAGCGAGTCTAACTCGAGCTTGGTAATATTCGTATAAACTGAGCTTGAGCTCAAGTATTAAGGGTCTAGCTGAGCCTTAGCTTGTCAAAACTCGGCTTGGCACAACTCATTTATAGCCCTAAAGCTCCCCTAAAATCCTAATTTTCACATGACTACCCTAAACCCTAACTTCTTCAAAACCTACCCATTTTCAACTTTTAACTATAAAATCATAATATACTTGTGAAAATAATTTTAAAACAATTCATTTTAATAATTATCATCAATTTCTCTTTATACCCAAGTTACATATAACCATAAAAACTAAAGAAATCAAGCTTAAATTTAAGAAAACTTATTTGAATTCTTGATTTCTCTTCAAAATCACACTAAAACCTTAAAATTTCTTGAGAAATTTAGTGTATTTGATGAAGCCAATCTGTCTTCCGCTCTCCATGTGGAATTAAGCCATATTGAAGAAAAAAGAAGAAGATGATGAATTTATAAATTTAATTTCCAATTTTGCCCTCTTCTTTTTATGTAATTACAAATCAATTAATTATTAAAATATTTTAATATTTTTCCTCTTATTCCTATCCATAATTATCTTTAATTTAATTAACTAATCAATTATTTTTATTTATTTTATTTTTTATATTAAATATATTTAACTTTGTAACTTTTATGATTCTTTGTCTTTTAGAGAAAGTGTATACATTATGTATACTTTATTTATATGTTATATATATCTTTGTATATATATATATGTATATATTATGAATATTTTAGTTATATATCATGTATCTACTATTTATAGAAAGTATATGTTAGTTATATACCATGTATACATTATATATCCAATATATATTTTATTCAGTAGACCTTCTGAGAGTCTTAATGATATTCTAATAGTTTGAGCAAATTTTTTGATAGGTCAACTTATGGTATTTTGGTTGTTAAATTTTAGAAATCTCACTCAAAATATTAGAATATTAACTAAAAATTTTAGAAAATTGATGTAAATTTTATAAGTTTCATTAGACTTTCAAAAACTTTTAGTGATAATTTTGATAGTTTGACCAAATTTTTGATAGGTTAATTTTTGGTATTTTGATAGTTAAATTTTAAAAACCTCAATCAAAATATTAGAATATTAACTAAAAATTTCAGAAAATTGATGTATATTATGTAAGTTTTAATAGACTTTCTAAAAGTTTTAGTAACAATTCTGATAGTTTAACCAAATTTTTTGGTAGGTTAACTTTTGGTATTTTGGTTGTTAAATTTCAAAAACCTTACTCAAAATATTACAATATTAACTAAAAGTTTAAAAAATTGATGTAAATTATGTATGTTTTAATAGACTTTATGAAAGTTTCAGTGATAATTCTAATAATTTGACCAATTATATGGTAGATCAACTTTTGATATTTTTGGTATTAAATTTTAGAAATCTCACTCAAAATACTAGAATGTCAATTAAAAGTTTTAGAAAAAAGCATATAAATTTTGTTAGTTTCAATAGACTTTCTAAAATTTCAAATGACAATTCTTATAGTTTGACCAATATTTATGGTAGGTTAGTTTTTGGTATGTTGGTTCTCAAATTTCATAATTCGCAGTCAGAAATTTTAGAAATGTAACTAAACCTTTCATATCTAAAATGTTTTAAAGTTGAGTCAAAATTCTAAAAGTTTGAGAAAATATTCTGAAAGGGTGATCAAAATTTATAGTAGGTCAACTTCTGGTATTTTAGTTTTAAAATTCAAGAGTTTTCACTCAAAATATTATAATTTCAACTAAAATTATTAGAAAATTGTTTAAGCTTATGTAAGTTTGAGTCATATTTCTATAATATTGTATTAATATTATGTTGCTTTGACTAAAAATTTTGGTAGATTATTATGGTATTTTCGATTTTAAATTTTAGAATTGACTATCAAACTATCATAATCTTATCTCATAATTATAGATTATTGTTACAAATTTTGTAAGTTTATGTGAATATTCTAATAATTTATTTGTACATTTAATATTTTGACCTTTTTTGTGTTGTTATTTATAGATTTCATAAAGTTTTATAATGGCAATCTCAAAAGAAAAAAGTGTGATTAATTATGATAATTTTGATTTTAGATAATAATGAAGATACTTTAGAAGGAGATGATGAAATAAATGATGATGACCTTGTGTTTTCAAGGTTTGATGACATGAATGATAGTCTATGACTCGCAGAATGTGAATGTCCTAATGTTAGTGACAATGAATCACAAGATTTATCCAAATTGACTTATGGTCAAATAATGGCAATGAAATTCTCTTCACTTGAACAAGCATAAGTATTTTATATTGCATATGCATCACATTATGGATTTGGTATTTGAAAGCAGCTCTTATAGAAAAACATTAAAGGAGAGCCTAGAATTCGAGTAATAGTGTGTCAAAAGGAAGGAAGAAAGAGCGAACAATGGTTGGATCTAGGAGATCAAAAAAGAGCACCCCATGATAATATACGGGAAGATTGATGACGAGTGGCAACAATGAATTATGGGCTATGATCGAAAAAACATATAATACCATTTCTATGATTTTATTATTTAAATTTATTTCCATTGATATTGAAAATCACATGTAAAAATTATATTTCCATTAATTTAAGAGAAATATGTAGAATTCATAATCACACAATTACATAGCTACCCACATATTAAAAAACTAAGATCAATCAACTTAGTTTAGGATTAATTTCTTCAAAGGAATGACTTATAAAAGAACTCAAGTACTTTCATGGGCAAATTAACAACTACCATTCTCAGAATAATTTTTATTCCTCTCAACTTCAAGCAAGAAAGCTTCCAATGATTTTTATTAAGATTTTTAGTATTTCATTAGAGTAAATAACAAATTACAGGGGAAACCTAAGAGAAATACAAAAATAGCTTATGCTCAAGTAATCAACTAAAAGCAGAAAGAGTTAACGCTATTGTTGTTTGACTTTTCCATCATTTCTACTTCTCATTCTAAATTCTCTCTTCTTTGAAGAGTACTACTTCTTAATTAACAAATAGCACATAGTTGTTTTCATAGCTTCAGTAGTTGTTAAGAAAACCTTATCCTTGATGGACACAATTCCCTGCAACTTCTTTAGTAGTTTTTCTAACCTAAGTAGTTAATTATGTCAATATACTTTGGGTATAACACCCTCTGACAATCTTGTTGGAGAACTGTCATAAGATGCTACTCAATACTTAACAATCCTATATCCAATTCCAAATAATCTTTAAAAAAATCAACTAAAAATTTTGATAGAGTTTCCTTTATAATATTCACAGCCAAAATTTCTTCAACCTACATCACCTGTAAAAAAACACTTCAATTAATCTCATCTCCAACTACACCAATTTATCAATAATCAATTACATTTCAAATCAAATATCTAATACTTGTATCAACCTATATATATTTAATATATTCATTAAATTAATATCATTTACTAAAATCTTATAACCCAAACTCAAAATAAAACATATATCCCATCCAAAATTAACATTGTATACAATCTTGAAATTTGACACTTTCAAATCTTAACAACAATCATAACAACAACTAAAACTATACTACTATCATATAAACCAAATTACTGTTATGTCAACTATAATTAAATATATAATACAAAAGTTTCTTTAAAAAGACACCTTATGTCGTAGTTGATCTTTGGACTCTAAACTTCACTTGCCGGATCCTCATCGGTCCATTAGATTTAGATACCATAAATTCTAAAATGCTAAGCCAATTGCTCAGTGGTTCTTGTATATGCATAATTTACTATTTAATATCATAAGTAATTAATTATGTTAATAAATGAAGTACAAATCATAATTATCATTAACAATCATTTTATTATCTCTTAAGATAATACCAATATTTAAATAACATATAAATTTCTTTTTAATTTGGGTGCATGCTTATTTATACTGCTTTAAATAATTATATATGGTTCAACAAAAAATCACTTTGTTATCATGTCACAAAAATATTATTACTTAAGCACATAATTATCATATTCATGTAATTTTATATTAATAACTATTGCTGTAATATCCCAAGGTACACCCCAAAAGTTTTGGAGCTATTTAATTGGATGTAATTTGTGTGTGTATTAAGGGGAAAGAGAAAAGAAGTGAAGAGAAGATATGTTGGTAAAATATGTAAGGAAAATATTATAAGAGCTAGATGGATATGAATAATAAAGTGTATATATGGTATTTGGTGATATGGGAAATATAAATGCAATATATATAACATATACATATACTCACATGTACATCACATATTCATGATGTATAAATTGGTGTAGGAAAGTGAGATATATATATATATATTTGTATAATTAGTTAATAATAATAATAATGATAATAAGGACAAAAAGAAAAAGAAGAGGAAAGCAAAAGAAATTTGTGTGGAGGAGATTTAATGGTATTATTATTATTATTATTATTATTATTATTATTATTATTATATATATATATATATATAAAGGATAAGAACGAAGGAAGAATGGAGAAACTTCATTCTTCTTCTTCTTCTGTTTGGTGAACGAGAGAGAGAGAGAGAGAAGCTAGAGAGAGAAGCACCAAGGATTAAAGGAATTTAAGGGAATTGAAGATGGAGATGAAGATTTGGCAAGCTATTCAAGTAAGTACTAATCTCTTCAGTGGATTTTTATTGATTATAGAAATATATGAGTTTTTATCTTCTTGTTTTGATTTCTTTTGGATTGAGATTTATATTTGGTATAATGGGTGTGTAAGATGATGAAAAGAAAAGATTGAAGCATGTAAATGTATTGAACTATCATCTAAGTGATGATAAGTTGAGATAATTGTGAGAATGATGATGAATTGTTGAGTTAGGGTTGTGTATAAATGAATTGGTACTTTGAGTAGTTGATTATAGTGAGGAGTATATATTGATTATTATGATGATATAGTGAAGATAATTATATGTTAAAATGATAGGAAATTGATAAATATTAATAAAGATGATGATTAATAGGGTTGTGGTGTGATTTTGGAAGGGCTTGGATGAATTTGGAAGTGTTTGGTCTTTGAATCATTGAAGGACACGGCCAAGTTATGAGAGACACGGCCAAGTTAGGGCAAACTTGGCCGTGTTGAATGGTTTTTGGAGAGACACGGCCACTGTCTTGGCCGTGTCCCTTGACCGTGTTTGCCACTGCCTAGTTTGTGTTGAGAGACACGGCCGTGTCCCTTGCCGTGTCTGCTTCTGGATTGTTTATGTTGAGAGACACGGCCACTGGCTTGGCCGTGTCTACTGCCCGTGTTTGCTACTGGAACTTTTGGTTGAGAGACACGGCCACAGGCTTGGCCGTGTCCCTTGAGGGTGTTTGTTATTGTGTTTGTTAATTGTTCTTCTTACTTTGTTGGATCTTCAAGGGTCTTTTGTATCTAAACACACTTAAAAACAATAATGATCCAACCAAATGTGTATAGAAGATTCTACATTCATGTATAATGTAAATTGTTTTGTATATAACAATGATGATATAGGAAATGTGGAAGAGATAATGATCATGGAAAATGGTATGTGCAATGCCATTGATTATGTATTGTTGAGTGATGAATTGATCAATATGATTAGATGATAACAATGATGTTTATGATACTATATGAACAATGTTGTGTATAATGCATTGTGAATCTTATGAATTGCAATGATGACTTATATATATATATAAATATATATATATTATGAAAAATATGATGAGAAGTCATTGTTATTGACTATAATGATTTAAATGTGATGGAAAGCCATTGTGATTAGCTATGATGATTCAAGTGAAAGAGATAAGGCATGTTTGCCTAATTGATGATGAAGTTGATAATGAATTAATAAATGAATTGTGTAACTAATGTGTTATTCAATTTCAGAGTTCTGGATTTGGGAGGCATGCCTATAAAATGAAAGGTAACAGTCTTGCCGGCTTGAGGATCTCTTCAATTTGAGTTGAATTGAGGTCCAAGAGACTGGGTCTGTTACACTATGAGATTTGTGCTTATAAGATATATGATTAGTAACAGTCTTGCCGGGTTGAGGATCTCCTCGATTGAGTCGGGTTGATGGTCCAAGAGACTGGGTCTGTTACTTGATAAATGTCATATATGAGAATTGTAGTAACAGTCTTGCCGGGTTGAGGATCTCCTCGAGTTTAGCCGAGTTGATGATCCAAGAGACTGGGTCTGTTACGCTATCCATGGATAGAGATATCTATATATGATGCCTACGGGCTTGATGATTATGATTATAGACCAAAGCAGTAACTCTGAACTTTGAATAACATATTAGTATTGTTCGGGCCCGAGTCTGTCTTTGTTTACAATGTGATATTCAAATGTTGAAATAAATGAGTAATGAGATCTATAACTGCCTTTATTGGAAGTATGATTTTGTAATATGTGTATTGATGTATTGAAAGTGAATATGTTTTGAGGGACTTTCTTGATATATGAATTTATGAAAATGTTGTATGATGTGTAAATTGTATATGAATGTGGAATTTGTGAGAATTGTCTTCATGAAGGTTTGGATAGAACATAAAATGGTGCTTTGTTGAAATGATGTATATTTATATGTATATGAGATAGAAAAAGGGAAGAATTGAGTTGTGAATGTTCTATGTGATTATATAACTAATTTATGAAATTAGTAGGAACTTATGAAGAATGCATTAAGAAAGGAAAATGTGGTAAGAGAACAATAAACCATAAAACTAAACATATGAGGTATGATAATTTGGTAAAGTATATTTTATTATTCAGTTGTACTACTAAGCTTTCGAGCTTAGCGTGGTTGTTTAATCGCGCAGGTATTTATGCGGTTGATCTGGAAATCTAGCTGTGATGCCACGAGAAGTGTAAGAGTGTCTCGAGACCAACTAGAAGGTGATGCATACATGTATGATTTTAGTTATGATTCACTTTTTGATAAGAATCATGATTTTTATAAATATTTCTTAAAATTAACATAATGTTGTTTAGATTCGGATAAAGATTTTTAAATAGAAACTAAAAGTGACATTCTTATACTTTATATACGCATTGTATGTATACCAGGTATATGTATAGTGCTTATATGGAGTATAGGGTTGTTACAATTGCCTTACCTAGAAGTCAAATCCATTATAATTATTTAGTTCATTTAGCATTATTTTTGTTCTTTAACAAAGAACTCGTGGCACATATTACAAAGAAAATTTTAATTTCCAACCAATATATTCATATTATCATACACACTCAATAATATTTTTTCATCATTTACATGAAACTTCATCATGCATGAAATATCACTATATACATATTAAATTATATATTCACATACATGCATGTGTCTTAACACATACTATAACATCACATCACCGTATAAAATTATATAATGGCCAAATACATAATTTGACACCTAACGTTTGCAGCTTTTCCCACTTGGACACTCATCCTTTCAAAATGCTCAATTAGACACCTAACCTTTGCAGATTTTCCCACTTGGACACTCATCCTTTCAAAATGCTCAATTAGACACCTAATCTTTACAGATGTCAGGCACCCAAAAGAGAAGCGATGAGTGTCCAAGTGGGAAAATCTGCAAAGGTTAGGTGTCTAATTGAGCGTTTTGAAAGGATGAGTGTCTAAGTGGAAAAATCTGCAAAGGTTAGGTGTCTAATTGAGCATTTTGAAAGGATGAGTGTCCAAGTGGGAAAAGCTGCAAACATTAGGTGTCAAATTATGTATTTAGCCATTATATAATCATATATCATCTACACATCTTACTTTGCATGTAGCATCAATACAACATTTTATGTATCTTATATCTTACTTCATCATGCATGGAAATATTATTACGTTTGCACTCTTAAAATACTAAAAAATATTTAAGAAGGACTAACTCACTAATCTTTAGCCAAATAAATTCAAGTTAACTTGATTTAATTCTAACAAGTTCAAATTTTAGTTTAAAACTCTATTACTCATATTCAATATCTCAATTATAGTAAAATTTTATTTTATTTCCATAAGGGTACTTTTGTAATTTTATTACTTTTATATTTTTTTCAAAAATACTAAATAATTCCATATCAAGATTTAATTTTCCACTTTTTTAAGGCTTATCCAACCTTATTTTTGTTGAATTTTAAATCTCTGGGCTATACATAACCTCATACACAGTTTAATATATATATACACATATAACATCGAAAATCACTGTTTTAAATTTTCAAACATAACACTGGGCTGTTTTTCTTAATTAAAAGAATCCTCACTCACGCAAAATGTTGTAATAAGAACCACAAAATATATAGACACTAGTTACCATCCATAGCAATTCAACAAAGTTGCTCGCTAAGATAATAGGAATACAACTTTCTCCCATGATAGAAACGACCCATAAGATCAACATGTAACATCCGCAAAATTTACTAAAATAAAATAAAGTAAAATAAAATAAAATAAAATAAAATAAAATTAAACTAAAATAAATAATTTGAGAAAAAATAAAGATTAAAAGTGAGAAAAATAGATTGTATATGTTAAATATATGTGGAATATAAATAACATATAAAAGTCAAAGGTAATAGTAAAAATCAATATGTGAATAATGAAACATAAAAAAGGTAAAAAATTAAAATTTAAATAATTTTGAATGGGAGATGGAAAATATGATTTTTAAAATAAATAAATAAATAAAAATAATTAATTATTAATCATTTAAATTTTAAAAGAAGAAAAGGAAAAAAAAATTAAAACATAAACTCCATCTTCTTCCTCTCTTCTTAGTCTTGGCCAAAATACCATGGGAGCAAGGGAGAGCTTTTCTTTTCTTCCAAACACCAAGTTTTGAGTAGATTTTCAAGAATCAAAAGAAGTTTTGGTGATTTTCCAATAAATTGGTAAGCTTTTCTCTTTAATTTTTAAGTTAGGTTGGAAAAATAGATTATGTAAGATTTGGGTTTTTGATGGTGATGAGATAATTTGTTCAATAGGTATAAAAAATGTTATTTTGATGAGGAGATAAATATTATATGGTTGGATAGTTGATTTGGTTAAGTATTGATGGAGTTTGGAAGGGTTGGTAAAGAAAGTTAGGGTTTTGGAATAGTAAACATAAAGAATTGATTTTATTTGATTTTATGATTTAAATGATAGTATTAAATGGTTTTAGAAATGAACTTAGAATATCAATTATAATTGAGTAGAATGGATATTTAAAATTAAAGAAAGTTAGGGTTGAAATTTGAAAATTTGAGGCAAATGTATTAAATTAATTTTTATTAGTTAGAATATGTAGAAATATGATTCTAATACATAACATATTCTTATATTTGGAATAGGTATTGAGTAGATTATATTTGCCCAACATTAATGGTAAAGGACATTGTAGAAAGTAGTGGAAAAGTGGTGGTTTTGGTAGCTTGTAAGTTTTTTAAACAAGGTTAGTACATACTTTGAATGAATTTTATTATAATTCATTGTAAATGACATACTACAATATATTTTAGTTTTGATATGTTGTCACTTTGATGTATGAATTCACATTTAAAGTGCCTAGCTAAATGTTTAAAGGCATGAATTGCATAATGTATAAACATTTAAGCCATTTTAGAATGACTAATGGCATTATGGAATGTGGTTACATGTAAATGTGTTATATACCAAATTATAACATTATATTTGTTACATTATGAAATTGGAATGGAATATGAAATTTATGATTGGATATGTGATTAATACATGGAAAAAGTATAAAAAGGATGAAAGTTGGTATAAGTGCCAAAGTATGAGAAAAATATGAAATTTTATATGTTATGTGTGAAACCTTATGTAATATTATTTTTCAGAGTTTTGTATTTTACGGCATACCTATAATTGCTTTCAGACTAGATGCTAGGTGTCACTGATATTTGATTTACCTTTGTGCTAGACGCTGGGCATCATCATTATGTTTTTTACTTTTGGGCTAGATGCTGGGCGTCATTGATATTTGCCTTCAGGCTAGACACTGGGTGTCAAAAATAGTCCAAAGCATTATCTTTGGAACCTGAATATTATATATAGTCTTTTGGGCCCAATGCATGTGATTATGTTAAATTATAATTTGAAAGATAATAAACAAAAATTTGAAAGAAAATTTCATGTTTCATCATTAAATTTAATGAAAAATCAATTTACATTATTTATTTTAATTTATATTATTGTCAAAGTATGTATCACTAAATGATATGTTTAGCACAATTTTGTTTATCGTACAGGTGACAAGGTTAGTACCGAAAGACCTACTGGACCTGAGCAGGTCTAGGGAGTTCAAATTTTGCTGAAAGTTTGCTTTGTTATTTGGGACCATAGCCAGTTTGCAAGCATGTAAACATCAACTTGTAAAACTTGTTTTAATTATGTACATTATTTTTGCATATATAAAAATGTTGTAAAATATAAAGTGTTTGGGATAAATGAGAAGTTTGTAAATATATAATTTTAAATATATATTTACATATGTTTGTATGATTTTGAGAAATACTGGAGGATGGTGAATGTATGATTTTTGGCAGTGCAAATTTTTTATGAAGGTTGAGTTATTGATTTTTGGAGAATGTCCAAAATATAATCGAAACTCTAGCAAATTTTTCTCATAAATTTTTATTTAAAATTTATATTTTCGTTAATTAAATTATTTTTATATTTTTACTTATAAACTTATTAAGTTACATTTACAAGGTTCAAATGTTTTCATATAATTATGAAAAATTTTATAAATATCAAAGATGATAACATTCTTGTATTCTGTATATGTATTATACATATATGGATTATATTTATTATATATATAGAATATAAAGGTGTTAATCAACAACAGCTAAAAATAGAAAACCCATATATCTTTTGTTTGCTTTATGATTAGACATCCATAATGAATGATTTAATTTTAAAATATAGCTAAAATATTTATAATACTAATACACACAAAAAGTCATCAATGCAAATATTAATAGTAAGTAAATAGCAAGTTCATAATAGCAACATTTTAGAAATAGATAGCAAGTTAATTGAGAGGATGAATTGGATAAAGCAATCACTATTCCATTTTTAAAGTAATATGCAAAATACACATACAGAATATAAGAATGCCACAATCCATTTTCAATAAAAACTTTCATATTTTTAGAATAATTATATAAAGACTTTAAATGTATTTAAAATAGCAAATAATATTATTCTTCAATAATTTCAATTACCAAAAATAGATATTTTATATATAAAAAAATCTCTGAAAAAATTTTGCCAGAGTTTTGTGTATAATATGGATATTTTCAAAAATCATTCACCCAACTTGTAAAAAATATACACTCCCAAATAATTTCAACATTTCAATATCCTTAAATCTCCATTGTTTCTCCAAAGTACTCAAATATACATATATATATATATACAAAATCGTACAAAACAATATTAGTTTAAACATGTTTACTTTTCCATGATACACATCAACCAACTTGGTCTTGTGGCACAACCCTATCTTTAAGATCTGCTCCAACTCTTAGACCTGCCCAGGTCTAACAACACTTCTCTACTCTGCACTTCTATCACCTGCGCGATAAATACTACCACATTAAGCTCGAGAGCTTAGTGGTACATCTATATACATTTTCCTTATAAAATAACAATACAAATTACACACACATTTTTTTATTCTCTTTCTCAAATTATAGCTTTACAAAATTTTCATAAAACCTTTGTTAACTTGCAGTCTATATTTTTTTATATATAAGTCATTTCATCATTTTCTCAAATATAACACATTCACATACATTATTGATCATATACCATTATCCACAACATAACACACAAGTACACATAACATCTTCACAAAAATACACATTGGGGCCAACTAACCTAGTTTATTATTCAAATTTTAGAGTTACTAATTTTTTTTAATTTGACACCTAATTTCTAGTCGAAGGCAATACAAGTGATAACCAGCATCCAGCCCGAACCCAAAAATAGTGACGTCCAACATCTAGCCTGAAGGAAAATCATATATTAATGACGCCCAATGTCTAGCCCCAAAGGGAAATGATGAGAATAATCTCATAGGCATGGCACCACACAGAACTCTACAAATTGAATAATATACTAAGCAATATATAAATAGTCCATATTTTTCATAATCAATTTTCCTATCACATTGCTTCTTTTCCTCATTTTTTTATTCATAGTAATTCCAAATCACTTTAATTCAACATATCTTATCACTTTTTCAACAATGCATGTCACTTTGCATTATAATCATATTACCCAAATATTTTTGGGTTATTTTCAAGTAATTCAAATTGACCATATTCCATTCATTTTAGCCATTAATAATGGCTTTTCACAATTTACATAATGCATATACATCATTCCGCATTCAATATCACAATGCATATGCTTATTCAAATAACCAAGTAACTTAACATATTTTCTATCTAAAATGTGTTAAGCCAAATTAAATGCAAACATATTTAAATTATCGGAAGTTTGTACATACGTTTAACCAAGCAACTTCCAAGCTAAATTCACACTCTTTCCTTCATTTTCCGAAGTGCCCTTCACTACTTTAGTAAGGCAAGACCAATCTACTCAACTCCTATATAAATTTTGAATTTAAATATTTTATTAATATCAAATTTCTATACATTTTAGGCAATTAAACTTGATTTAAGCACATTCCTACAAAATTCCAAGTTTTTGCCCTAATCTTCTTTAATTTTGGAAATCTATTCTACTCAATTCCAAATCATATTTTAAGTTAATTTCTATCATTAAAATCATATTCTATCATATTTTAACCAATTAAATTTAAATAACACTCATTCTTTGTAAATTTCCAACCAAAACCCTAAATCCCTCTCTTCTTCTTCCAAACTCCAACCAAACCTAAACCAATCCACTATCTAACCTTAAAATCAACATCCGCGCATCAAAATAACAAAAATCAAAACCATTTTACAAATTTAAATATCTTCCACCAAAAGTCCATCTTTCACATAATCAAAAGTTCCAAAGAAACTTCAAAAATTCTAAGAATGCTTACCTATCACTTGCAAATCCTCCCAAAATCACCTTTAATCTTTGGAAACTTAGTAGAATTTTGAGTATTTAGATGAAGCAAGAGCTTCCTCCTCTCTTCCAGGGTGATTCATCCAAGGCTTGGAAGAAGAAGAAAATGGTGAATCAAAATTTGACTTTGTATATCTTTCTTTAATTCTAACCACATTAATTATTTAATTCTTTAATTAATTAATTAATATTTAAAAAATTTTCTACTTTCCACCATCTTCCACTATCACAAGTTATTCTTAATTTATATTTATGTTATTCATTTTCTATTTATTTTATTATTATTTTATTATTATTATTTTATTATTATTATTTTTTAACTTTTACTTTTTGTTGTTTTATCATTTACCCCTTTTTACTAATCAAACTTTGACTTTTTTTTTTTTACTTTTTAATGGCATTTATATGTTATGTATATTTAACATATATTTAACATATACATTTTATATTTTTCATCTTCCAACACTTTAGTTAATTTTCTATGTTATTTATTTAATTATATTTAGTAGAAATTACGGGTGTTACACTAGGAACCTTTCTATAAGCTCTAGTCCAAAGGAAGTTCTTGGTAATTATAGTAGACCACGTAGAGAGTACTATGCTGAGCTCAAGATAGAGCTCGGATTCACCTCAGTATATCATCCTTAATCTAATAATCAAATAGAGGTAACCAACTGAACTATACTCATAGGTTGAAGAAGAGATTAGATGAAGCTAATGGTCTCTAAGTCGAAGAACTTTATAATGTGCTTTGGGCTTACCACACTTTACCAAGAACTGTCACCAGAGAAACCCTTATTTGCATTAGCTTATGGCACTGAGGTTGTTATTCCTATCAAGATCAGACTGCCATCAGATAGAATTATCAATTTTGAGGAAGATCAGGCACCCGCCTCCAGGTATAACCTTGATATGCTTGAGTTCAAAGGAGAATAAGTGAGAATCAAAGCAAAGGCATACCGAGCTCAGATTGCCACATTTCATAATAGAAGAGTGCACCATAAGCAGTTCAGTAAGGGAGTCTAGTATTAAGAATCATCTTTACTCATAGGTCTACTATATCTGGAAAGTTAGGTACCAATTGGGAAGAACCCTATAGAATAGCCGAAAAACTCTAGGCCAGTATAAATATAAGCTTCAGACTATAGATTTGAGAGAGATCCCAAGAATGTGAAATATCAACAATTTCAGGTTGTACTTTCAGTAGCTTGCCTCATGAGTGGTAGCTTCCTAATGAAAATTTTCTTTCTCTTTCCTTTTTTTTATTTTTCCTATGCAAACATTGTACTTGTACATATACACAATGAAAAGAAATAAGGGTATTGCCAAAATGCCCACATGGAATTACTCATTATTGTTTGCAAATAATAATAAAAAAAATATACATTTATGGTCACACAAACACTAAACAACTCAGATCTTTAACTATTAATCGAGCACTCAGCTCGAGAATGCTTCAACACTCTAACCATACAATAAACTAAAGCCCTTTATTGTGCTCCCACTTAAATAAGCAGCACTCTAATCATGCAATGACTTTAAGCACTCTGATCATACACTAAACTTTAAAGCACTCTAATCGCATAATGAATTTAAGCACTTTAATCGTGCACCAAACTCTTAGCACTCTAATCATGAAATGAACACAAGCACTCTAATTATGCAACGGATTTAAGTACTCTAATCATGCACCGAACTTTGATCGTGCATTAATCTTAGCACTCTAATAATGCAATCAAGCTAATCGAATGATGATTAAACATAATTATATAAGTAAACAAAGCATATACATACATATAAAAGTTTGTTATTTAAATTATAACGAGCTATTATTAACAATAATGAAATTGCAAACATCATAAAAAAAGTATTCTTTTATTAAAATCAAAAGTTATAAGTTTGAAGAGGCCAATCTTTATATTAATCCTAGCCAACCTTGTGTTAAGCTTTCCTATCTATGGAAAGCTATACAAAAACAAAATATACAAAGGTATTTATCGATCTATATAAAAATAAGAGAGGAATGAAAGAAAGAAAAGCTTTGTCGAGCTATAGAAAAATAAAAAATAAAATCATAAAGGCAAAGAGCCTCATCTTATGACTCCTTGCCCCCACTAGGGGCCTCACCCTCCTCTGGATGTAGCTCTAAAATCCAGCCAAAATCTTCCTTAGAGAATCTCTTCTTCATCTTGTTAGTAACTTGTTCTTGAAATTTGACGATTCCTGAGGTAACTTTCTCCTCTTCCTGGTCTTAGGAGTCAAGTAGAGCTTTTTACTTCTTCACCAGCAGCTCCAGGCTCTTGGTGAGCTCGATTCCAATTGGTATAGCCCATTTCTCAGCCTCCTTAACCTACAACTTGGCCCTGGTAGCTACCTCTTCAACTTGGAACTTGGCCTCAGTAGCTTCCTTCTCAGTCCAGGCAGCTCATCGCTTAGCACCCTTGACACGAGCAGCTAGACGCTTGGCATCTTGAGCCCAGTGCTTGGCCTCAACTAGCTTAGACTTCACCATGCCAAGGTCTAGCTTGGCATCCTTATAAGTAGCCACCACCCTAAAAAACTGATTGCTCTCTTGCTGGGAGATAAGGAAGTACTGCAAAGCATAAGACTAAATTAGTAAACATAAAGCAATATAACTATAAACATCTAAAAACATCTAAGTCACAACACCTATATTACCTGGCAAGAAGCAATTTAGTATTGATCTACGAGCGGTCTCAAGCTCATTTTTGCATAATCTTGATTTTCTCAAGGAACTTTTCTAACAAAATCCTGAGAAAATCTCACATCATGAGCCCAACCTCTAGCTCAGTGATTGAGCAGTTCTCCTCAAATTTCTTTCTCTTTGAGGAGGCCTTGATAAATTTCTTTTGGTGGAAGCATCTATAAGGTTTTCTCTTATTTTATGCCTCCTTCTCTACCTTAGCACCGCGAGCCTTATTCTCGTAAACCTTCTTCACACTATCCTTAAGGCTTGGGTACTTTCGCTATTTTTTGTCCATATCTGTACAAAAATAAAAAATTATTATTGACCATAGCCAAATTAAAAGCTAAAAAGAGAATTACCAACCCGATCCTCGAGGTGTGGCTTGATTAGATCCTTCCCAATGGGAAAGTAGTTCCTTATTAATTTTAGACATTCAACTTTTCTCTATGGGCATTCTACACCATAGTATCAAATATCACCCTCTTGATAGGCTTTAAATTTGCCCTCTTCAATTGGGGCTAGCTCACAGTAGAATTCCACTTTATCAGGTAGTCAAACCCCTCGCCTTCTCTAAAATGAAAAATCAATCGTTCCAACCCTTCATGAAGTCGAGAGTCCAGCTTAAATGTGCCTTGAGAAGAAAACATATGGCTAGGACCCTCAGTGAAGGCTCCACGCCTAACAGCTCAAACCCCATGATGGTTCACCTAGTGTTTGGGCTTTTCTACCTGGGGGAGATACCGTTCATGGTGAAAATGATTCAATGATGGACGAAGTGGAAACCGAACTTCTTCTCTTAGGTCCTCTTCATAAATTATTATTTAGTCCACCCTTAACAATAGTAGCATTGTGAGCGGAGATTTTCTCCCCCGCTCCCGGTGGAATGGTTCTTGCTACTTTGGCACTGTTAGGCTTAAGGTCTAAAAAAACACGAGGTTAAACCCAGAGAATAGGAGTTGCCACCTAGATGGGCTAGGAAAATAAAAAAGGGGTGGATGACTCAATTCATAAGGAATCCCCAACCCTTACTAGGTTTGGAAAGTTGGGTATGAAAGGGAAAGGTGAGAATGGCCCAACACCCCTATAGCACCCGATTTATTAGAACTGGCCTCATTTTTAGGTATAAATATTATTAAATTCTTATGTTATTATGATATTATCCATATTACATGAAATTATTGAAAAATAAATAACCATTATGTTATAAATCAAAACAACCAAACAAAATGAGTACCCATCAATATAGAAACATGCCCTTACAATATTTGAGGTCCAAAATACAAATAAATAAAATAGAACAATCACTCATAGGTGGAAACATATCCTTCATAATGATCCAAAATCCATAAAATAAATTGAATTACAAAACCTAATAAGGCACCCACGAGAAGAAACATGCCTTTTACATCGTCCTCCAAATCTAAACAATTAAGCAAATGTAATTGAAGCATTAAATCATCCATCAATAATTAATAAAATCAAATCAAATCTCATCATCCATCATAAATAATAAATCAAATAATCAAATCGAGGGTTTAATCTTAAACTAGGTATTAATCATGCAAAATTAGGGTTTTAACATCCTAAATTAGGATTAACATGCGAAATTAGGATTTTAATTATAAAATTAGGGTTTTAGATTACAAAACTAGGGTTTGGATATCAAAATAGGGTTTAGATGTCAAATTAGGGTTTTCTTAAACTAAGGTTCTTATATATGAAATAGGGCTTTGGAAGATAAAGATTTCACCCTAAATAATTTTTAAAACATTTTATAATAAATTTATGAGGATTAAATGAAGAGGATCAATTATATGGATTTAATTTGTAAAAGCCATACCTTTGTTCATTGTTTCCACCAAGTAATTGTATTGATCCAAGCTTGCAACTAAAAACTGTATTCTAGCTTCTGCCACATATAAGTTTTATGGATTTGAATCAACTAGAATTCTTGGTTGGGCAATGTTGCCCGAGTTTGCTTTTGTGTCTTTGTTTCTTTTGGTTTATTTTCTGCCTTTTTATTTTTAATGGTTGTGGTTGCTAACTTCTTAATGGTCATGACTACCTATTGCCTTTTTTCCTGTGGCTGCTGCCTCTATTTGTTTTTCATTTCAATCGCATTGGCACTGGCAGTTTCTGATCTCTAATGTGGCAATTTTTGCTGTGTTTACAAATATAGGTAGTTGTGGCATCTCGGATGCATCCATTTGCAGAGGGTAGAGCAGAGAGTGTAGCTCCTGGTGAGGGTAGAGATGGAGCTAGAGTGAGGCCAACAGCAGAGGAGATTCCACTGGACTGGGTACAACATATGATGGAGTTATTGAGGCAGGCTTCAGTTCAGTAGCCGCAGCCGCAGCCACAGCCACAGTTGCCGACATAGAAATATGATAAGTTGAGGAAGTTTGGACTTAAAGATTTTGTTGGTACTATAGATCCTGTTGTAGTAGAGCAGTGGCTGGACAGAGTCTAAAGAGTACTGCAGGCTAGTCCAGAGGAGAAATTTGATGATGCCAGATCTCTGTTGCAGAAAGATGCATATGAGTGGTGGAAGACGGTTCCATATGCTACCATTGATCCACTAGTTTTGACCTATGATGATTTCTTGTGAGAAGAAGTATACTCTGAAGGAGTATAAGAAAGATGCATACGAGTGGTGGAAGATGGTTCCACATGCTACCGCTGATCCACCAGTTTTGACCTATGATGATTTCCTATGGGAATTTGAGAAGAAGTATACTCTGAAGGAGTATAGGAAAGCCAAGAAGATGGAATTCTTGAGTTTGAGGTAGGACACAAGGACAGTGGGAGTGGACTAGATGATGTAGACTAGATGGAATTCCTCAGTTCTTACATTGATAGATCCTGGGTCGACTCATTCATGCATCAATACATCCATGTTGCCCATGGGTGGTTTGCATTCTGAGTCCCTATTATTTGATGTTTTGGTCACAAATCTTTTAGGGCACAGTGTTGTGGTTAGCAGGGTGCACTGAGATAGCCCAGTTGTTGTTTAGGATGAGGAGTTTCTTGATGACTTGATTAAGATGCCTTTTAGGGAGTATGATATGATTCTGGGCATGGATTGGTTATCCAGGCATTAGGTTGTGGTAGATTGTCAGAAGAAATGTGTTACTCTGAGAACATGTGATGGTAGGGATGTGATGGTATCTAGTGAGTAGAGGTATCTTTCATCCATATTTGTTTCAGCTGTTTCAGTTGGGAGGATGATTCGAAAGGGACATGAGGCTTATCTTACTCATGTTGTAGACACTAGAGTAGTGGGATCCTAGCTTGAAAGTATACCTACAGTTGCCGAGTTTCCAGATGTTTTCCCTGATGAGTTGCTAGGGGTACCTCCTGGGAGAGAAGTGGAGTTTGGTATCGATTTGTTGCATGGTACCACTCCTATCTCTATTACTCCTTATCGAATGGCACCTGCTGAGTTGAGAGAGTTGAAGGTGTAATTGCAGGAGTTGTTGGAAAAAGGGTTCATCCACCCTAGTGTGTCCTCGTGGGGAGCGCCTGTGTTGTTTGTGAAGAAGAAGGATGGCATCTTGAGATTGTGTATTGATTATCGACAGTTGAATAAGGTGACCATCAAGAATATCCTTTTCCATGAATAGATGATCTCTTTAATTAGTTGAAGGGAGCAACAATATTCTCTAAGATTGATATGAGATTAGGGTACCATCAGTTGAGAGTTAGAGATGTGGATGTACCCAAGACAGCTTTTCACATGAGGTATGGGCATTATGGGTTTCTGGTGATGCCTTTTGGACTGATGAATGCACCACCAGCATTTATGGATTTGATGAACATGGTGTTTAGACTATACTTAGATCAGTTTGTGGTGGTCTTCATTGATGATATCCTTGTGTTTTCATGTAATGAGGAGGATCATGACAGACACCTGTGGATTATATTGCAGACTCTGAGAGAGAAGCAGTTGTATGCTAAGTTATCAAAGTGTGAGTTCTGGCTTGATTAGGTAACTTTTCTAGGTCATGTGGTTTCAGTAGAGGGTATTAAAGTTAATTCGAGTAAAGTCAAGGCTATCTTGAATTGGAGTCCACCAAAGACTATGATAGAATTTAGACATTTTCTGGGATTGGCAGGTTATTATCGCCGATTTGTGAAGGGTTTTTCCATGATAGCTACACCACTCACTAGATTACTTCGAAAAGGGTTAGATTTGTGTGGACAGATCGATGTCAGGCGAGTTTTGAGCAGTTGAGGGAGATGTTGACTCAGGCTCCTGGCCTTACCCTGCCTGTGGAAGGTAAATCCTATGTGATTTACAGTGATGCTTCACATAGTGGTTTAGGTTGTGTTCTAATGTAGGAGGGTAGAGTCATTGCATATGCCTCTCGACAGTTGGAGCCACATGAGCTGAATTATCCAACTCATGATCTGGAGTTAGCAGCCATAGTTTTTGCCTTAAAGATTTGGCGGTATTACTTGTATGAGGAGAAATGTTTCATTTATACTGATCACAAGAGTTTGAAGTATCTGGGTATTCAGAGAGAGCTTAATCTTTGGTAGAGATGGTGGTTAGAGTTGATTAAAGACTATGACTATTTGATTAATTATTATCCTAGTAAGGCAAATTTATTGCTGATCCCTTGAGTAAGAAGTCTTTGGTAGGTTTGACTGCTTATTCACTCTCATTGCTTGTTGAGTTGAGAGCGTTGCATGCCAGATTTGAGTCTTGTGATGATGGTGCATTGATGGCTCAGTTGCAGTTGAGGCTAGTTTTATTGGATCAAATTAGAGAGAGCCCAGTTGGCAGATGAGAAAATCCAGAAGATTGTGATGGATTGCCATAAAGGGGAGAGTCGAGACTTTTATATGAGAGATGATGGCAGTCTATGGTACAGAGATAGGTTATGTATCCCTAATGTTGCATGATTGAAGAGGATGATATTAGGGGAAGCACATCAGTCACTCTATGCTATGCACCTTGGTACTACCAAGATGTATCAAGATTTGAAGCAACATTATTGGTGGTCAGGTATGAATAGGGACATAGCAGAGTTTGTTTCCAGATGTCTCACTTGCTAGAGAGTGAAGGCTGAGAACCAAGTTCCTTCAGGGTTGCTTCAGCTGTTGTCTGTGCCAGAGTGGAAAATGGGAGCAAGTGAAGATGGATTTTATGACTGGACTACCCTTGACCCAGAAGAAGCATGATGCAATCTGGGTGATAGTTGATTGAATGATGAAGACAACTCATTTCTTCCAGTTCAGATGGATTATTCTCTTGAGAGGTTGGTTGAGTTGTATATTAGTGAGATAGTGAGGTTGCATGGAGTCTTAGTTTCTTTGGTGTCAGACCGAGATCCCCAGTTTACATCGAGGTTTTGAAGGAGTTTACAGGATTCTTTGGGTTTTCAGTTACATTTTAGTACTGCTTTCCATTCTTATTCATATGGGCAGTCAGAGAGAGTGATATAGATTCTAAAGGATATGTTGACGAGCTGTATCATTGATTTCACTAGGAGCTAGGACAGATACTTTCCATTGATTAAGTTTTCATATAAAAATAGTCATCAGTCTAATATTGGGATGGCAACTTATGAGGCCTTGTATGGCAGGAGATGTAGGACACCTCTGTGTTGGGATGAGGTTGGAGAATGTAGATTAGTCGATCCTATTTTTATTAAGGAAATAGAAGAGAAAGTGAAGGTGATTCTGAGTCATCTGAAAGCAGCTTCAGACCGACAGAAATTCTATACAAATTTGAAGAGGAAGGACATAGTGTTTAGTGTGGGAGATAAAGTGTTCCTGAAGGTGTCTCCTCGGAAGAAGATTTTATGATTTGGATGCAAAGGGAAGTTGAGTCCCCGTTTTATAGGACGTATGAGATATTGGAGAGAGTTGGTCCAGTGGCTTATAGACTGGCTTTGTCGCCTGAGTTGGATCAGATTCACAATGTCTTCCACTTCTCTATGCTTTGGAGATGTAGATCAAACCCATCTCATATTTTGTCATGGAGTCCATTGAGGTAAGTCTAAATCTGACTTACGAGAAAGAACCAGTGGCGATTTTAGCACAAGAAGTAAAAGAGTTAAGGAATAAGAAGGTGTCACTTGTGAAAGTCCTTTGAAAGAATCATGCCACTGAGGAGGCAACATGGGATAGTGGGTAGATGATGTAGAGTCAGTATCTCCAGTTGTTTCAGAATTGATAGTAGGTAATTTTGAGGGCGAAATTTTCTTTAGGGGGAGAGAATTGTAATATCCCTAATTTTTAAAAATTCTGAATTTTTAGAAATTAAATTAAATAAATTAAAACTAAATTGGATAAATTAACTAAATAATTTTAAATGAAAAATGAAAGAATTTTTAATGAAAAAGTGAAATGTATATGTGATATATATGCAAAATATAAATAACATATACAAAGTTAACAAAAGTCAATTTTTAAAGTCAAAAGTCAAAGTTCCAAGGGCATTTTGATAAATAAACTTTAAAAATTTTAAATTATTTAAATAATTCAAAAATAAATTATTTTGGATGGAAGAAGTAATTTTGGAGTTTTAATTAAATAATTAATTAAAAATATAATTAAATATTATGTATATATGGTTTAAAAGAAAGTGAATGGAGAGAGAAAATACATTTTGATCTTCTTCTTCTTCTTTCCTTCCTTAGCCGATTTTCATGGATGTCCAAGAGAGGGATTTGCTTCTTCCAAGCTCCCAAAATTGAAGGATTTAATAAGTTTCAAGTGGATTTTTGGTGATTTCCACCATCATTAGTAAGTTTCCAACTTCTTTCTTTAAATTTCATGGAAATTGAGAATATGTGTAATTTGGAACTTTGAAGAGCTATGATTTAATTGTCTATTTGGATATGAATGAAGTTGTTTTGATTAGTTAACAATGATTTTAAGGTTGGATTAAAGAAATGGTTAAGTTTTCGTAAAGATTGGTAAAGAGAGAGAATTTAGGGTTATGGGAGAATTGAATTTTTTGAAATCATGTGATTTAATTGTGTAATTTGATTTTAAATGTCTTGTTTTGAAGCATAAACAAGTATTTTAAAGTCAAATAATGAATTTGGTTCAGTTTGGATAGAGTTTGGAAATGGAAGTGGTGATTTAGGATTTTAGAAAAGAGATTTTTTCAAAGATGGTGAATTGTTTGATTTTATTGTTTAAAGCATGTTTTTTGATGATATTAATGATGGAAATAAGATTGAAATGATAATTGGATTGAGTTGGAATGGAAAACCTTCAATGGTGAAGGTTATGCCATTTTAGGGTTTTGGACATAAGCATGTGTTTAATTAATGTGAATGGTTTAAATATGATAAAATATATTTTTAATGATATTAATAAATTTATATACTAATTTAAATGGGTTAATATGTATTTGCTAAGTTAAAGTGAGTGTAGACCCTTCATTTTTAACCCGGTCCGGTCCAATATATCTTAATTAGTCTAAATAATTTTTGTGTTATCCTAATTAAATAATATTTGTTTTAGTATTTATTTTTTATAAATTTTAAAAATTATTATAATAATTAAAAATAATAATAATAAAAAAATAAAAAAAAATCAGCGACGGAAAAATCGGCGACGAAAAATTCGTCGCCGAAAATAGTGGACGAAATGGCCTTGGACTCCTGTGGGTGAAATGGCCCGCAACCCGCCCCTCGCAATTTTTCAACACTATTCCTCACAGCAGCACTGTAGCAGTTTTTTCACGAGCGAAATTTTTTCGACGTAATTTTTTTTCGAAACCAAATTTTATTTGGTTTCGGTTTCCTTTTCCTAATTAATGATAAATTCCTTAAACATTTGGAATTAAGGTTTCAAAATTTCCTATAAATAACACTAAAAAGACACAAAAAAGGACAATGAATTTTTGAGGGATCGGACTTTAAAAAAAAAGAGAGAAAAAGGGGATCGGGCTTTGGACTGGGACTTAGATTTTGAACTGGAACTTTACAAATTGATCGGACTTTTTAGAAGAGAAGAAGCAAGCAAGCAATCAAGCTATCAAAGGCAGCAACCTTGCCTTTGTCCTTATTCATCCAAGAAGCAATTTTTGATAGAACCAACGAACGAAGGTTTGAATCTTTAATTTCTTTTTATTTCTTACAATAGCTTTGTTCTTTATTTGATTCATAAGATTATACACGTAAAACTTCGATCTTTGAAGATGTAACAACTTGATCTTCGTTTCCAAAAACCTTAAATGATTTCCTCTATTTCTAAATACCTTAAAAACCTTAATCCGTTTCTTTGTTTTCCAAAAATCTTAAATCGTTCCCTCTATTTCTTTTAAAACTCAAGAACCCTAATTTTGTTTCTTCTAAAATTTAAACCCTAAATTGATCCTTTTATTTCTAAAAGCCCTAAAAAAAATACTTTCTATTTCCAAAAAACCTTAAATCATTTTGCTTATTTCCAAAAACTTTACAAAAACTCTAAATTGTTTTCACTAATCTTAAAACCAAACATATTTTCTAAGACACCAAAAAACCCTAAATCATTTTATTAATTCCCAAAACCCTAATCTCTATTTCGAAAGTCAGTAGCCTTATTTTTTTTAAACATCAAAAGCTTTAACCCTAATTAATCCTTCTTTCCAAAATCACACAGTAAGCATTATTCTTTTAAAAATAACATTAGTTTCTTCCAATTTCAAAACCCTATTTTCTAAATTCTAAACCCTAAAATCTTAAATTTGAACACCAAAACCCACAATCATAGAAGCCAGTTTCTAAAATTTTCTAGGCGCTGCCCCAGACCCCGCAAGGGGCACTGCCCCCTTGACCCCCGCCCGCTAACTGGCTAGCAGGACCTCCGTATGGGCTCGTCTAAGGGGTCAATATTCATTTGTGTATTATGAATCCGCGTATTTAACTTTCCTTTTTCCAAAGCCCTAATTTAGTAACTAAAATTCTATTTTAAGATGCGAACCCTAAATTATATATTTATTGCTTTATTTAATTTTAGATTTGATTATGTAGTCTATTATATGCCTTGGTGGTTGATTTATTTAATTTCAATGCTTGATTTATTTAATTTATCATGGATGAAAGCTTATTATATATTTTGATTGATGTTTAATATCTTTGATAATGATTTATTTATCATGAATGGTTATTTATTTTTATCGATTTATTTTGATTTCCAAAAGTGTAAGAGGTATGTTTTCACTTTGTGGGTACCTCATTAGATAAATATCATGTAATTTAAATTGCTTTTATATTTTAGACCAATGTAAAGGACATGTTTCTACCTCATGGTGGGTGTCCTATTTAGCTTAGACATGGATGATGTAAGGGCATGTTTCCATCCTCGGATGGGTGTCCATTTATTTATTTTGCTTGGACATTGTTTTGATTTTAATATAATGATGCTTTATTTCAATTGTTGCTTGTAATATGGATAATATTGTTATACTTACAAATTTTATAATATTAAGACCTGTAAAGGAGGCCGGTTCCAATGAACCGGGCGTTGTGGGGGTGCTGGGCCATTTCTCACCTTCCCCATACGTACCCAACTTTTCGAACCCATTAGGGGGTTGGGGATTCCTTAGGAATCGAGTCATCAATACCTTTCTTTTTTTTGGCCTGTCCGGTTGGCAACTCCATTTTCTCCGGACTTAGGTCCGTGTTCTCTAAGGCCCCGAGCCTAAACAGTGCCGAAGTCGCAAGAACCATTTCACTGGGAGTGGGGGTGAAAATCCTCGCTCACAGTGGAGACTCCACTAGGGATAAGAGAAGTTGATTCCATTGGTCTTTATATTATTCTATTCTTTCTTATAATGATATTATCCATTGCATTATTTAGATTGCATCGTGTGTGTGAGTTAGGAGGCCCGTGTTACCCGTGTTGTGTTATGCAAGGGATACCATACTTTCACTCAAGGTATGGAGATCGAGCATGGCATAACCACTCATAGCCTCGTACCTTTTGGTATATACTTGCTATGGGAACCTAAGCCTTTTAACCTAAAGACTAAAGCTCATGTAATTGGCCTAGTTACTTTCCTTAGGTTTTTACCCCAAATGCTTGTTGTTTGACTATGGTTAATTTGTCTTGGCTTAAATCATGGCTTATTTGGTTTGTTCTTTTTCTAATATGACCTAAATACATTGTGAGCTCAAAATAAAATTTTCTTTAAAATCTAAAAGACCAAAACTATTTTCAAAACTTTTCAAAATGGCCTTTGGATATAAAACTTTTCCATAAACAAATCAAAAATTCTTTTGCTCATGGCCCAAATACTAAGCCCAAAATCCATTTTTTCTAAAATCTTTTTACAATGGGCTTAGAGATAAAATTATTTTTATCCAACCTTTTCTTACAAAGAGCTTGCAAATTATTTAGGTCAATTACGAAATACCAAAAATCAATTGTGAGCCTAGTTTATACTAAGAATAATTAACTATGGGCTTATTTTTGGCATGAATCATTAGTTACTTTTTCAAATGAGAAATCTATCTATAATAAACCTCTTAATTTTGTTTTAATCCAATATAGCATAAAAGCTAAATTAGTTGGTTAAATGGATTAAAACCCAATTAATGGGAATTATTATGAGTTGATTTCCATTTTTGAAAATATAACTATTGGTTGAAACGTCCGAGGGAATTATTCAAAAACAAGATGCCCCATGTTGGTATTTTGTTAACCATATTATCTAGGAAAAGAGACTCGCCATTCGTCTATGGATGTTATAAGGTTGGAAGGAACGTCCTAATTATCCTTGTTTGTTTATTGTTTGTGCATACATGCATACATACATTTGCATGTCATATCATTGATCCTCTCCTGCTCAGACCTAGAATACAGCAATACAAGAGCATTCAACGACACCACCTACAACATTTCAGTGATGGATGCAAACCAGCTAAGGGACATAGTTGATGAAGTTGTCAAAGCTAGGATGGTCGAGCTACGAGATCAATTGGTAGAAACTATGAGGACCCAGTTGATTCAAATTCTAGAAATCATCAACAATGCTAATGAGGCATCTCCCTTTGACATAAGAAAGAAGAAAAGGCAACATTAACAAGGAACATGTCTACTGATAGAGATCGAATGAAAAATGAGAGATCAATCCCTATTCTACTAGACCAACCGAACCATGTGCTATCTAAATGGAACAATAAGAGCGGCTATCACCCTAGTGGGAAAAATCAAAGGGAAAGAGGAGGTGTTGAGAAAAATGCAATAACTAAGCCAACAAAGAAGCGTAAATTTTCAGACTTAAGGGAGCCTTTGTCAAAGATGTTAGAAAATCTAATGAAAATGGATTTGCTACAACCATTGGCACCTCAACCTCTACATAAGCCTCTACCACCAAATTTTTATGCCAAGGTTTTCTGCAATTTCATCAAATGCAAGGGCATGAGACAGATAAATGTGTTTGATTAAGGCACGAAATCCAAGATTTGATTGACAGTGGAAAGCTGCCTAAGCCTGATAAGCCCAACACTAAGAATAATTCTCTGCCTAAATTTGGAAGGGCACCATCGCTTACAACCTTCATGAAGAGTTTTATCTTGTCACATTGTCATGATATGGATGGTGAAGCTGCTAAAGATGATATGCTACTAAGCAAGCTTGGACTAACTGTGGATGATGAAGCAGTGATCCTTAATGATGGAAAAAATCCTTGCCCTTGAGATGTCTAAATAAATGAAGTATCTTTGAGTCCAACTAAATGAACTTCCCTTAGCTTGGAGTGTTGCTCTATTTATTTTGCTTTCATTAATATTAATTGGAACAATTATTTTTTTTTCAAATTTAAAGTTGTTGGAATAAATTACTTTCATTAAAATTTTTGTTGGTCTTTGTTCATTTTGGTGCTCAACCGATGAGGAATCTAGCTTGATGTTTATAAATTAATGTTTCTAGGCATCATGACTTGAATGACTTTACTAGATAAGGAAATTGCTCTATAACATTGAGTTGTGTATGCTTACTTAGAGAGGACACGGCCAGGAGCTTGGCCAAAAACTTGTTGCGCTCTAATAAACACTACTAAAGCCACACTCACAAGTATATGAAGCTGCTGTAGTATTTCGGTGAATACCTCAAGGTCGTCTCACATGGAAGCTAGATAGACTAATTATTTATCAAATCGTAATGAACAAATTATTAATTAGTAGTTTTTGATTTATAAGATTGAATTGCTGAACAACTAATGAAAAAGAAAATGAATTGAATTTATAGCAATGAAAGGAAACTAAACAAGGATATTGATTCACTTAATAGAAAAGCCTAGGGTTTGCACTTCTCTACTAACTTATATGTATGAATGGCTATTCCTCTCAACTGATTTAATTTCAAAGATCAGATTTCAAGCAACTTAATTAATCAAATTAAGGAAATAAGCTCTCGCATTCAATCCTTTTTCAATTAATCTTACCACAATCAAAATGATCTTTTCCTTAGGTTTATATTTCTAATTCACCTAAGTCCCTAATCAAATTATTCCAACATTAGATTTCATTTCTCAATCGTTCATCTAAATACCTAAATCACATAATTGGTGGCCAATCAATTATATATTAGCATTAATCCATTCAATTAAGGATAAAAGAAATAAATCAATTAAGAGAAATAACCATTTCATACAATCATAGTAGATCCATACAAACCCTAGACTAGATCAAAATTAGTTCATAGTAATGCTATCAAACAAATTCATCTCATTAAAATTCAAAGAAATTAATTCAGACATCAGAGAATTCATAAATACAATTTCAATGAAACTTAAGAGATAGAGTTTAAGAACAAAACCTAATTACAAACTTTCTTTGGCTTCTGAAGAATCTCTTAATCAGATTTCTACTAAAAGAATAATGCAATGGCTAAAACTAATTTGATCTATAGTGTTTGAATGAAAGGGAAATCAATCTTCAAGAGAAAAATGAAGAATGGCTGAAAGATATGTGTTGGACGGCTGGAAGTGTGGATGACGAAGAAGAAGTCGCTCCCCCTTGCCCTAATTCTTCTATTTATACAAATCCCCTGCTAAAAATCTGGCGTCTTTTCTTTCTTTGGTCTCATGGAGTGACACGGCCAAGCCAGTGGCCGTGTCATATGACCTGCCATGATCTGCCAAAAATTTCCTTAAGGTGACACGACCAAGCTTGATTTGGCTTTGCCATGTCTTGCTTGATTCATGCTCCTCTTTCTTTGTTTTGATTTTCTAAGGGGGGGTTTTTGCACTTTAACCTAAAACAAACACTTAAAACAAACTTTAAACAAGAATCAAATGAAACATTAACAAAAAATACATAAACATCATACTAAAAACTAGTACAAAATTCATCTAAACACTAGGATAAATCAAAACTACCAAAATGCATGAAATCACTAAATAAACAGATTAAAACTACCAAAATCCATAAAGAAAACAATAATTATCATAATAAATAAATAGCAATTTTATGACAAAAACTAATGAAACAACTCCCCCACACTTAAAATTTTGCTTGTCCTCAAGCAAATTTACATAGCATAAATTAAAAACTCAATTAACCTTAACTATAATTCAAGTATATAAGATGAAATCCTTTAATACTCAGCAATAAATAAATGCAATTTACTTCAATCAAGATTTTCTTAACTCATTCATTAATTAAGACATAACAAAGCTCATCTCTCATCTAAGTGTTTCTCTCAATTTCAAAGGTTAATTCACTCAAACCAATCATGACTGCATACTGCCATAAACTTGCTTAATTATCCGATCTCACTCATTGATTTTTCTCAAGAAATAATCCAAAGGTCTTTTCGTTTGGATGTAATGAGGCTAAGGTGAAGGTGTGAGAAAAGACATTTAAGTTGGAACATCAAGAAATGAAGTATCTAAATTAGACAATAATCTTGCGTAGAAACTTGTAACTCCCTCAAATGGCATATTCACCAACCCTTGATAGTCTCACATACTTGCATACTTAAAGAAAAGTAAATGAGTCAAAATTCCTCTTTGATGACTAATGCTAGAAAATATATGAATTTTGTATATATATATCTTCTCTTTTTATTTTTATTTTTATTTATATATATATATACAAAATATAAAATTGCATTGAACATCTAGCTCAAATGTAGAGGAAAAGAATAATCGATCTTAGTCAAATACAATCTGCAAAGTATGCATTTCAGCCCCAAATCTTACTAAAGCAATACTTTTTTTTTTATTATTTTTTTATCATAATTTTTTTTGCTTACCCCACACTTATCAATTAAACCATCCTATTGTCATATCATAAGAAACTCCATTCCTTAATGAAGGTATGATAATAATAGAAAAATGTTGAGTTGTGAATTGTGTTGATCAATCAAGAAAAGGTCAAAGGCTCAACTTGGCTGACTAAGGAATTCATAATTAAGGGAGGTCTTTTTAAGCTAAAGGGGGTAATCCTAATTTGCCTTCATCATATTAAAACTTGAGATGAAATGATTATGTGAGTTCAATTAGTATGCAAAAGCAAGCTCTAGAGATGTAAAATCATGAAGGTGCACACTTAAGAAAAGAAAATTGATTGACAATAATGTTCAATCTATGAGGCTCAAAACTCACAAAGGGTGGGTTCTCAAAGATTTATATGTCATGAATTGCAGAACGTGAAAATTGATCCTGAATGAATTCAAATGCTAATCTCTATGCTGATACTAAAGGCTCAAATGTAATGCTAGAATTACAGAAAAGTCAATAAGTTTCCAACAATTATGCCATGAAAAACGCACAATATAACTCACAAAGAAAACAAAACCAAAAATTCACAATATAACTCACAAAGTAAACAAAACAAAAATTAAAGAAAAGCTTAAAAATTACCCCACACTTATGAGTTACATTGTCTTCAATGTAAACAAAAGAAAAGATAGAAAGAACCTCTTTCATGTCACGCATAGTGAAGCTTTCATACAAATAGTCACATGAAAGAAAACAACAAAAGGAAATACCGCGACTTCAGCATAAACATGTGAGCAAGGAAAGTTGGAACTGGATAGCCCTTCTTTTCTCAATTAAACTCAATGCTCCTGGCCTGTTCTCTGCAAGAATAAAAACACTTCCAATCTCTAAACCATCAAACCTTAAAGAAAAATAGAAGGGAAAATAAATAAATAACTGAATATACTAAACTAAAATGCTAAAAACAATAACAATGGGTTGCCTCCCATCAAGCGCTTCTTTAACGTCATCTTAGCTGGATGTTACTGCAAGAATTAAGGATCGTAGATAAAAGCACTATCGACAATCCTTACTTCATGGAACCCCTCATTATATGGTTTAACTCTCTGTCCATTTACTTTAAAAGTTTCATTCATTCGAGAGTTAAGTAATTCTATAGCACCAGAAGGATATACCTGAGTTATCTCGAAAGGACCACTCCATCGAGACTTGAGTTTTCCTGGAAACAGTTGGAGACGAGAATTGAAAAGCAAAACCTTCATACCTAGGCTCAATGTCTTCCGTACTAAAATTCTGTCATGAATTGCTTTAGTACGGTCCTTATAAATCCTTGAACTCTCATATGCCTCGTTCCTTAGTTCATCTAACTCCGAAATTTGCAGAAAACGTTCGCTCTTTGCCTTGTCCAAATCTAAATTCAGAGTATTAATTGCCCAATACGCCTTGTGCTCTAACTCCACTGGTAAATGACAAGCCTTACCGAAAACCAATTGGTATGGACTCATACCCAAGGGAGTCTTGAAAGCAGTTCGATATGCCCACAATGCATCATTCAATCTACTTGCCTAATCCTTCCTTGATGAGTTGACTGTTTTTTCTAGAATTCCTTTAATTTGCTTGTTGGATGTCTCAACTTGTCTTGAAGTCTGTGGATGGTATGGGGTCGCCACCTTGTGTTTCACACTCGGCTTGTGCATTAACTTCTCGAAACATTTGTTGCAGAAATGACTTCCCCCATCACTGACTATCACTCTTGGAGTGCCAAATCTGCTAAGAATGTATTCCTTCACAAATTTAACAACCACATTAGCATCATTAGTTTAGGTGGGGATTGTCTCCACCCATTTTGAAACATAATTAACAGCAACTAAAATGTATTCATAACCAAAAGATTTGGGAAAAGGACCCATGAAGTCTATTCCCCAAACATCAAATAGTTCAACCACAATATAAGATTGAAGGGGCATTTCATTCCTCCTACCAATATTACCTACTCTTTGACAGCGGTCACAATGCTTACAATATTCTTGAGCATCTTTGAATAGAGTAGGACAGTCAAATCCACTTTGAAGCAGTTTTTCTGCAGTCTTTCTCCCTCCAAAATGACCACCGCAGTGAGGGTCATGACAAAATTGAAGAACACTCAGTTGTTCTTCCTCAGATACACACCTACGAACTATCTCATCTTTGCATATCCGGAATAGGTAAGGTTCATCCAAAAAATAGAATTTACTCATGTGCTAAAATCTTTTCTTTTCCTGAAATGACATGTCAGAACGCAAAATACAACAAGCAAGATAGTTAGCAATATCTGCAAATCAAGGTGAATTCATTATCGCAAACAACTGCTTATCAGGAAATGCTTCTAGATTTCAATGAATGCTATCAGATGCAAGATTTTCACCAAAGAAAGGTAACCTAAATAAATGGTCAGCTACAATATTTTCACTTCCTTTAGTATCTTTGATTTGAAAATCAAATTCTTGCAATAATAGCACCCATCTAATTAAACGAGGTTTAGCATGTTGTTTTGTCAAGAGATATTTTAGAGCTGTATGATCTGAATGCACAATAATTTTAAACCCAATAAAATATGCTCTAAACTTATCTAAGGCAAAAATAATAGCTAGCATTTCTTTTTCAATTGTTGTGTAATTAACTTGTGCGCTATTTAGGGTCAAGCTAGCATAATAGATCACTCTCAAAAATTTCTCAACCCTTTGCCCAAGGACAGCTTCTACTACATGGTTGGATGCATCACACATAATTTCAAAAGGTAAAGACCAAACATGAGCTACAATTACTGGTGCACTGGTCAATTTTTCCTTAAGGGAAATAAAAGCTTTTATGCATTGTGCAGTAAATTCAAATGGAACATCTTTCCCAAGCAAATGACACAATGGTTGGCTTATTTTAGAAAATTTTTTAATAAACCTCTGGTAAAAACCTGCATGCCCAAGAAAGCTTCTTATTCCCTTAACAGAGGTAGGTGGGGGTAATTTAGCAATCAACTCTACCTTAGCTTTATCCACCTCAATCCCTTTACTAGACACAATATGGCCCAATACAATGCCGTGAGTAACCATGAAATGACTTTTTTCCCAACTCAAAGTGAGGTTACATTCAATACATCTTTCCAGCACAAGAACAAGTTTTCTGAGGCAATTATCAAAAGAGTCACCAAAAATAGAAAAATCGTCCATAAATACCTCAATAAAGTCATCTATCATGTCCATAAAAACAAACATCATGCATCTTTGAAAAGTTGCAGGCACATTGCACAAGCCAAAGGGCATATGCCGGAATGCGAAAGTCCCAAAAGGACAAGTAAAAGTGGTCTTGGATTGATCCTCTGGTGCTATCGCCACCTGATAATAACCTGAAAGTCCATCCAAAAAGCAATAATGTGAGTGTCCAGAAAGTTTATCTAGCATCTGATCAATAAAAGGAAGAGGGAAATGATCTTTTTTTGTGGCATTATTTAACTTCCTATAGTCTATACACATCCTCCACCCAGTGGTAGTCCTAGTAGGAACCAATTCATTCTTTTCATTTTTTACCACAGTGATTCCTGATTTCTTAGGCACTACATGTACTGGGCTAACCCACTCACTATTGGCTATCAGGTATATCACTTCTTCATCAATCAATTTAAGCACTTTCTTCTTAACCACTTCACTCATGTTTGGGTTAAGGCGCCTTTAGGTCTCTCTCACAGGTTTAGCTCCCTCTTCTAAGATAATTTTATGCATGCACATTGTAGGGCTAATACCTTTGATATCACTCAACCCCCATCCTATCGCTCTTTTCAATCTTTTTAATTCACTCACCAACCTCATCTCTTCCCTTTCACTAAGTTCGCTGGAAATTATCACAGGTAAGGTGTTGTGATCTCCTAAAAACACATATTTTAGGTTTTTAGGCAACTCCTTTAGCTCTAACTCAAGTGAAGGATTATTCTCTTCTTTTTGGATGGAGGGGAGCTCAAATGATGGTTCCTCTTTAAGTTCCTCTATTTCAGCACTTTCTAAAATATCAATGCAACTGGCTACTTCTGAGTCAAAAATATCCAATTCATGATCTAAGGTCAGTGCCAGCTCCAATTTATCCGAAGAACCTGTTTGCAAGAAAACATCTGAAACAACTGCATCAATACAATCAATTAAGGAGCAATCCTCATATAATGCAGTTGTAGGAATATGAGAAGTGTTAAAAATAGAAAATTCAACCGTTTGTCCCAAGACAGTCATTGACAATTTACCATTTTTAACATCAATCAAGGTGTTGGTCGTAGCCATAAAAGGCCTACCCAGTAGAATAGTGTGTACGGATGGTGTAGGGTTATTTCCTTCCATGTCAAGAACTATAAAATCCACAGGCACTATTAACCCACCAACCTTAACTAACACATCTTTTATAACTTCTTTCGGGAATCTAAGAGATCTGTCAGCTAATTGCAGGACCATTTTGGTAGGTTTAAGTTCCCCAAGTTCTAATTCAAGATACACAGAGTAAGGCATCAAATTAACACTGGTTCCTAAATCACACATGCCATCAGTCCCCTTTCCATTGCCTATAGTAATTTTAATTATGAAACTGCCAGGATCCTTTAGCTTCGGAGGTAGTTTATGTTGCAGAAAGCTACCTCTGATACTATCACCTTTTCATTTGGCTCATACCTCTTTTCATTGGTGTTTAATTCCTTGAAGAATTTGGCATAAGCCGGCATGCTCTTTATTGCTTCAAGTAAAGGTAAGTTAATACTTACCTTAGACAACATGTTGAAGATGTCTGAAAATTGCTTATCTTGTTTATCATTCTTCAACCTACTGGGGAATTGTATAGGTGGCCGGTAAGGATTACTTGCCTTGTGTAAATCTGCTGAAGGAGATTGCTCCATTGATTTTTCTCAGCACCCTTGTCCTCTGGTTCTCCTTCCTTTTTGTTTTCTTGATCACCTGCATTCACAAAATTATTTTCAACACCATTATTTATTACCTTGCCACTTCTAAGAACAGTCACAGCTTGTGCTTGCTCAGGTTGACTCGTAAATTTTCCTTTTTGTTGAATCAACATCTGTTGTGCAAGTTGTCCCACTTGGGTCTCCACTTTCTTGAAAGATGCTTCCAATGAATCCAACCTTTTGTTATTCATCTCTTGATTCTTGGTACTGACTTGGATAAAAGCATGTAAACTATCCTCCAAATTGTCTCCTTAGGCTGCCCTTGATTTGAAGATTGCCCCGATAGTTGATTCTGTCTTTGGAGCAAATAAGAAAGGCTATTGAGAATTATTTGTTGCCCATGAAAAGTTTGGATGATTCTGCCAACTAGGATTGTAAGTTTTTGAGAAAGGATCATTTCGGGCCCTTGGTTGATATCCCTCCATAGCGTTAACTTGCTCAGCATCATTTCTATAAGACTCATATGTAGAGGGGCATATATTTGCTCCATGCCCAAAAGTTCCACAAATTCCACACACTTCTTGAGTGGATGAAAAAGGATTGTTCTTCATGTTCAGCATCTGCACTTGTCTTGTCAATTCAGCTATCTGATTGACCATCTCACTATTGGCTTCCACTTGATTTACCCCTTTACTTCTTCCTCTTACACTTTTCTGTTGGGAATTAGCTCCCCACATTTCAAAGATTTCATATGTCTCTTATGCTGTCTTTTCTCCCATAGCTCCCCCAGCTGCATTATCAACAGTATTCTGAAATTGCTGGGTTAGACCATCGTAGAAAAATTGATTCAGCAGTTGAAGTGGGTAGTGATGGCGTGGACACTGAATTAACAATATCTTAAAACTGTCCCAAGTCTCACGAAATGGCTCTCCTTCAAATTGAGCAAATGCAGCTATTTTCCTCTTAATTCAGCTGTCTTCTGATGTGAGTAAAATTTGCCCATAAACTTGTTATAGACTTGCTCCCAAGTTGTCAAAGAATTTTCAGGCAACATCATAAGCCAGCTTTTTACCCTATCCTTTAATGTGTACGGAAAACACCTCATCCTCAACTGGTCTTCTGTTAGTCCTCCCAATGGAAATGTGTAGAGGGTGGAGTAGAAATCTCGAATAAAATTTAAAGGATCCTCATTTGGAACTCCATAGAATGATGGTAGCATACTGTAATGGATATTCTTCAGCTCATAATTTCTTGCTGCATCTGTCAATCTTATACATGAGGTGGAAGTCCCAATGACAGGTCTGGCAAAATCTCTCATAGTTCTTTGCCTTTCGTCTCCCATATTGGTAGATTGTGCAGTATCCGACTTAAAATCATAAATTTCCTCCTCTGTATCAAATTCAAACTCTTCTCTGATCCTTTTCACTCTCTGAATTTCTGAAATAAGTGAGTAAAGCTCTCCTTCGAGTGATCTCCTACCTTGCATAAACAAAATTTCTGGAAAAAAGAATTATTAAAAGCAAAAGAAAAAGAAAATAAAATAAAATGTAAACAATGAAAAATAATTTAAAATATTTATGACTAATAAACAATTACGTCAATTAGCTTCCCCGGCAGAGGTACCAAAAACTTGTTGTGCTCTAATAAACACTACTAAAGCCACACTCGCAAGTATACGAGGCTGCTGTAGTATTTCAGTGAACACCTCAAGGTCGTCTCACAAGGAAGCTAGATAGACTAATTATTTATCAAATCATAATAAAAAAATTATTAATTAGTAGTTTTTGATTTATAAGATTGAATTGCTGAACAACTAATGAAAAAGAAAATGAATTGAATTTATAGCAATGAAAGGAAACTAAACAAGGATATTGATTCACTTAATAGAAAAGCCTAGGGTTTGCACTTCTCTACTAACTTATATGTATGAATGGCTATTCCTCTCAACTGATTTAATTTCAAAGATCAGATTTCAAGCAACTTAATTAATCAAATTAAGGAAATAAGCTCTCGCATTCAATCCTTTTTCAGTTAATCTTACCACAATCAAAATGATCTTTTCCTTAGGTTTATATTTCTAATTCACCTAAGTCCCTAATCAAATTATTCCAGCATTAGATTTCATTTCTCAACCGTTCATCTAAATACCTAAATCACATAATTGGTGGCCAATCAATTATATATTAGCATTAATCCATTCAATTAAGGATAAAATAAATAAATCAATTAAGAGAAATAACCATTTCATATAATCATAGTAGATCCATACAAACCCTAGACTAGATCAAAATTAGTTCATAGTAATGCTATCAAACAAATTCATCTCATTAAAATTCAAAGAAATTAATTCAGAAATCAGAGAATTCATAAATACAATTTCAATGAAACTTAAGAGATAGAGTTTAAGAACAAAACCCAATTACAAACTTCCTTTGGCTTCTGAAGAATCTCTTGCTCAGATTTCTACTAAAAGAATAATGCAATGGCTAAAACTAATTTGATCTAGAGTGTTTGAATGAAAGGGAAATCAATCTTTAAGAGAAAAGTGAAGAATGGCTAAAAGATATGTGTTGGATGGCTAGAAGTGTGGATGATGAAGAAGAAGTTGCACCCCCTTGCCCTAATTCTTCTATTTATACAAATCCCTTGCTAAAAATCCGGCGTCTTTTCTTTCTTTGGTCTCATGGAGTGACACGGCCACTAGCTTGGCCATGTCACCTGAGTGGGTCATCTTTTTGTTTCTCCTTTGGTCTTCTTTGTTCTTTGAAGATGAGAGAGACATAGCCAAGCTCCTGGCCGTGTCATGTGACAAGGCTAGTGGCTTGGCCGTGTCTCCTGGGTGTGTTAGCTTCTGTGTCTTTTCTTTGGTTCTTCTTTGTTCTTGGCTTCGAATGGGACACGGCCAGTGGCTTGGCCGTGTCACCTGCCAGTGTCAGCTTCTGCCAAATTTTCCTTTCTTTCTTGGTTTTTTTGGTTTTGCCCTTTAGGTGAGACACGACCAGTGGCTTGGCCGTGTCTCCTGCCCATGTCATGATCTGCCAGAAATTTCCTTGAGGTAACACGGCCAAGCTTGATTTGGCTTTGCCATGTCTTGCTTGATTCATGCTCCTCTTTCTTTGTTTTGATCTTTTAAGGGGGGGGGGTTTGCACTTTAACCTAAAACAAACACTTAAAACAAACTTTAAATAAGAATCAAATGAAATACTAACCAAAAACACATAAACATCATACTAAAAACTAGTACAAAAATGATCTAAACACTAGGATAAATCAAAACTACCAAAATGCATAAAATCACTAAATAAATAGATTAAAACTACCAAAATCTATAAAGAAAATAATAATTATCATAATAAATAAATAGCAATTTTATGAGAAAAACTAATGAAACAACTCTTGTATAATTGCCTTTGTCTAGGTCCTAGTCAGTCTTAGAACATGCTTTGACAAACTTTCGAGGCGAAATTGAAATCTGCTTATTTAAGAGAGAAATGATCTAGGCATTGTTTGGTTAGCCAACAACTTGTATCCACCCAATTAAATATCAATCCTTAGTTGTCCCTTTGAGTCTTCATAAAATTTTAGCTTTCTTCCCATTAGCTTACAAACCCCAACAACCTACCCTGAGCTGTTGTGATTCTTTTGACAAGCCTTATGATCACTAAGGTGAAGAGGCAAGAAGATCAAAGAAAGAAATGAATACCATGAAGATAGTTGAAGTTCTCAATACCTTGAAGATAGTTGAAGTTCTCAAGACCATAAGGGTAGTTGAATTTTTCTTAATATTTCCAATATATCAAGACAACATCAGAGTAACAAATGATTTATCCCTGTTAAAGAAGATTTATGTTACTCCACTCATCCATTATCGGAAGCCCAAGTTAGTACAAACAAGATAACTCTTTTAGAGCTAGAACCAAACAAAAAAATGAAAAAAAAAACAAAAAAAAGAGCGAAAAGAAAAAAAAAAGGAAAAAAAAAGAAAAGAGACAAACAAAAATAAAAACAAACAAAAAAAAGAAGAAAAAAGGAAAAAAGGAAAAAAGAAAGATAAAACCTAAAAAGGTGGTTCATAAAGCCAACTGAGTTCTCTTTTACCTAAAGCAGCAAAAGGCTTCCATTTGGTTTATAAGGACATTTTGACTTGAATTGGTCCAACCCAACCAAAGATTCAATCAAAATTTGGAGAAAAAAGGAGGAAGACCATCCAGTTCTTGAAAGTTCTGTATTTGACAGTCCTACAAGGAAGAAGGACGAAATGATAAAATGCTCAAAGAAAGGGAAGAGTAAGAAAAATAAAAAGAAATAAAAGGGAGAAGAAGAAAAGAAATGAATTTGGGTACCAAACTTTATGCAAGGGCAAAGACTGTCCTAATCAAGATCCAGATTAATGCCAAGAAGATAGAAGGAATTTAGAGTCTATCAAGATTGCTCCCAGCTGCCTAAAGTTCGAACAAGAAATTTCTAGTGTGGAGATTTGTCCATTGTATCGCATCGGCTCCAACTTACAAATGGTCTTCATTTAACCCATGTCCCTTATACAGCCCATTTCAAGCCTATCAAAGACCTGTTGATCTCTCTTGGTAGGTAGAGTCTATTAGTGGAGATAGTTTGGATAAGTATACATAAGAGATAGACAATATTTAAACTCAAAAGAGATCTTTGGCCAAGTAATGTGTATGTGCCTATCTGAAGTGCAACAATTCTTGCTTAAATAGAAATGATTCCCGAGTTTAGTACGGTAACTAGGGTTCTCATGTTATAGATATGTTAATTTGAAAAAAATCAAGTCCTGAGGTACATTGACATCGATTTGGCAAAGCCAACATTTGATTTCAAAATCAAAAATCAAAATAAAAAAATAAAAAATATTTTTGTCATACAAAGCCTTCAAGTTAAGGGGAGTATGTTGAACTGTCGAACCTCCAAAGGACACATTGGGCAAAGGAAATGATTATTGGCAAGGTCATGACGAAGCTGCCGACTAACATAGTTTGAAATGGATGTATCCCTAACTTTGCTGCTTGGAGTCTCCACCACTCGTGTTTTCAACATCTTGAAGATAAAAGCCACAAATACAAAGCTTTCGATCATTCCAATACAACACTTGAACGAGCGTCAAAAAGGAACCAATGAGAATACTTCTACTGATCACCTCGGTCTGTGAGTTGATGGAACGACTGTAAGTATCATTCATGCATATCATGCATACATGAGCATATCACATTGCACTTTCTTGTCTTGTATTTTCTATTTTTTTTTATCAAAGTGAACAACAAATACCCTGCGAAGTAAAGAATCAAAAGAAGATATTGAATCAAGGGGGCATGGAAAGCCTATTTCTTGAGGAAGCTCTAGTAATTTTGCAAAGAGATGAAATGCGTACTTGTGGAAAGAGCTAGACAACAAAAACATCAATTAGAGCCCGCATAGAAAAATCATGGGTTTGGGCCTACACAAGGGGCAAAGTTTCTCCTTTTCAATTTTTTGAGTTTATATATAAAAACATTTTCAAACTCACTTGCAAATATTTTGCCACGCAGAGGGTAGGAGAGGATATGAAGGCTAGCTGAAAAGGGCTGAATTTTTTGCAAAAGTGCAAAGGAAGAACAAGAAAGAATGAAAAAAAAGAGAAAATTAGAACTCTCAAAAGAATGAAGATGCAAAAGACAAAAGATCAGTCCTGCTAAAAGAGCTAAAGCAAGGGTAAAGACTCGATTTCCAATGGATAAAGATCCATGTTTAAAGGGTAAAGACCCGATTTTCAATGGATAAAGATCCATGTTTCAAGGGTAAAGACCCGATTTTCAATGGATAAAGATCCATATTTCAAGGGTAAAGACCCGATATCTAATGGATAAAGATCCATATTTCAAGGGTAAAGACCCAATCTCTAATGGATAAAGATCCAATTTCAAAGGGTGAAGACCCGAATTCCAAAGGATGAAGATCCATTTTCAAAGGGTGAAGGCCCGATGCCAAGGATGAAGGTCTAGTTCAAAAGATGAAGATCCATTTTCAAGGGTAAAGACCCGATCTCCAATGGATAAAGATCCATGTTTCAAGGGTAAAGACCCGATCTCCAATGGATAAAGATCCATAGTTTAAGGGTGAAGACCCAAAGTCCAAAGGATGAAGATCCATTTTTTCAAGGGTGAAGACCCAATTTTCAAAGGATAAAGACCCATATTTCAAGGGTAAAGACCCAATCTCTAATGGATAAAGATGCAATTTCAAAGGGTAAAGACCCAACATCCAAAGGATGAAGATCCATTTACAAGGGTGAAGACCCGATCTCAAAGAAGAAAAATTCGTCGCCGAAAATAGTGGATGAAATGGCCTGCAGCCAGCCCCTGGCAATTTTTTCAACACTGTTCCTCGCAGCAGCACAGCAGCAGTTTTTTCGCCAGCGTAATTTTTTCGACACAATTTTTTCCGAAACCAAATTCTATTTGTTTTGGTTTCCTTTTCCTAATTAATGATAAATTCCTTAAACAATTGGAATTAATCTTCCAAAATTTCCTATAAATAACACTAAAAAGACACAAAAAAGAATGATGAATTTTTGAGGGATCAGACTTTAAGAAAAAAGGAGAAAAAAAGGGGATCGGACTTTGGACTGGCACTTGGATTTTGAGCTAGAACTTTAAAAATTGATCGGACTTTTTAGAAGAGAAGAAGCAAGCAAGCAATCAAGCTATCAAAGGCAACAACCTTGCATTTGTCCTTATACATCCAAGAAGCAATTTTTGGTGGAACCAACGAACGAAGGTTTGAATCTTTAATTTCTTTTTATTTCTTACAATAGCTCCGTTCTTTATTTAATTCATAAGATTATACATGCAAAACTTCAATCTTTGAAGATGTAATAACTTGATCTTCGTTTCCAAAAACCTTAAATGATTTCCTCTGTTTCTAAGTACCTTAAAAACCTTAATCCGTTTCTTTGTTTTCCAAAAATCTTAAATCGTTCCCTCTGTTTCTTTTAAAACTCAAGAACCCTAATTTTGTTTCTTCTAAAATTTAAAACTCTAAATTGATCCTTTTATTTCTAAAAACCCTAAAAAAATACTTTCTGTTTCCAAAAACCTTAAATCATTTTGCTTATTTCCAAAAACTTTACAAAAACTCTAAACTGTTTTCACAAATCTTAAAACTAAACATATTTTCCAAGACACCAAAAAACCCTAAATCATTTTATTAATTCCCAAAACCCTAATCTCTATTCCGAAAGTCAGTAGCCTTATTTTTTCTAAGCATCAAAAGCTTTAACCCTAATTAATCATTCTTTCCAAAATCACACTGTAAGCATTATTCTTTTAAAAATAACATTAGTTTCTTCTAATTTCAAAACCCTATTTTCTAAATTCTAAACCCTAAAATCTTAAATTTTAACACCAAAACCCACAATCCTAAAAGCCAGTTTCTAAAATTGCCCCCTTGACCCCGCCCACTAACTGGCTAGCGGAACCGCCGTATGGGCTCGTCAAAGGGGTCAATATTTATTTGTGTATTATGAGTCCGTGTATTTAACTTTCCTTTTTTCCAAAGCCCTAATTTAGTAACTAAAATTATAAAATCCTATTTTAAGATTCGAATCCTAAATTATATATTTATTGCTTTATTTAATTTTAGATTTGATTATGTAGTCTATTATATGCCTTGGTGATTGATTTATTTAATTTCAATTCTTGATTTATTTAATTTATCATGGATGAAAGCTTATTATATATTTTGATTGATGTTTAATATCTTTGATTATGATTTATTTATCATGAATGGTTATTTATTTTTATTGATTTATTTTGATTTCCAAAAAGTGTAAAAGGTATATTTCCACTTTGTGGATACCTCATTAGATAATGCAATTAGGTTTTGGTTTCCTTTTCTTATTGAATATTGTATGCCGTGAATAATTAGAATTACCCATAGAATTCTTCTATAAATATGGACTAAACAACACAAAAAAAAAGGGGAGGCCGAAAAAAAGAAAATTGGAAAGGAACTTGGATCAAGAAGTGGAAACCGAAACTGTGAAGGAAAAACGGGAATCAAGCAGTTTTTTTGAGAGAGCCGAAAAACAATTCAAGCAATTCAAAGACAAAAAGGCTTGTCTTTGACCTTGTTCATCCAAGAAGCAATTTTTGGTGAAACTTACAAAAAAAGGTTTGAATTCTTAATTTCTTTTGTTTTTTTTTTTCACAGTAGCTTAATCATCACTTTGTTTCTTTTAATTCAAAAATTTTAGGACCTCAATTCACTTTTTCTAAGGCTTAAAAATCTTAAATTCTGGCTTTATTTTCTAAAAATTTAAAGATATTAGTTTTATTTCTTCAAAACCCTAAAACTAAGATTTGCTTTCCAAATTATCAAAACTTCAATTTGTGTTCTGTTTCCTTCCAAAAGACTTAAAAATATCTTTTTGCTCTTATAAACATTAAATCTTTTATTTAAATTCATAAAACTTCATGAAATTGTCAATTAATTTACAAATTCCAAAAATAAAATTCATTATCCGAAACCCTAAATTCAAAGATCCTAAAACCCTAATTCAACTCCAAAACCTAAAATAGTGAACCCTAACCTCTTTAAAACCTTAAACCCTAATTTTTTCTAAACCTTAATCCTTTAAAACTTTAAAAAATAATATAAACACAAATATTTAATTTTACACAGTAAACTTGAAACCATAATTCAATGAATAGCCATAAACCACAAATAAAAAATGTTTTAAAGTGTTCAAAGCCTAGTTTCATGATTTCACCATTCAAATATTAATTTAGTTAATCAAAGAGCTTTATCAACCTTTTAAAACATAAAACCTTAATCTATTTTAATTTCTTAAAAAACTCACAGTAGCCATAATTTAGACTTTTATTCACTTTATTCAATTCTATATTTGATTATGCTTTGATTTATTTTATATGCTTTAATTTATTTAAGTTCAATGCTTGGTTTATTTAATTTATCATGGGTGGATGTTTACTTTCTATTGATATTTAATATCTTTGATGAATGATTTATTTTTTGTGAATGGTTATTTACTTTTATCAATTTATTTAGATTTCCAAATGTTGTAAGAGGTATGTTTCCACTTGGTAGGTACCTCATTAGTTGAATATCATGTAATTTAAATTGCTTTTTTATTTTAGAACTAATGTAAAGGACATGTTTCCATCTTCGGATGGGTGTCCATTTATTTGTTTTGCTTGGACATTGCTTTGATTTTAATATAATGATGTTTTCTTTCAATTATTGTGTGTAATATGGATAATATTATTATACTTAAGAATTTTATAATATTAAGACCTATAAAGGAGGCCGGTTCCAATGAACCGGGCGTTGTGGGGGTGCTGGGCCATTTCTCACCTTCCCCACATGTACCCAACTTTTCGAACCCATTAGGGGGTTGGGGATTCCTTAGGAACCAAGTCATCCACCCCTTTCTTTTTTCTCGGCCCGTCTGGGTGGTGACTCCATTTTCTCTGAAACTTAGGTCCGTGTTCTCTAAGGCCCCGAGCCTAAACAGTGCCACAGTCGCAAGAACCATTCCACTGGGAGTGAGGGCAAAAATCCTCGCTCACAGTGGCGACTCCACTGGGGATAAGAGAAGCTGATTCCGTTGGTCTTTTTATTATTCTATTCTTTCTTATAATGATATTATCCATTGCATCATATTAGATTGCATTTTGTGCTTGAGTTAGGATGCCCGTGTTACCCGTGTTGTGTTATGTAAGGGATACCATACTTTCACAAAAGGTATGAAGATCGAGCATGGTATAACCACTCATAGCCTCATACCATTTGGTATATACTTGCTATGGGAACCTAAGCCTTTTAACCCAAAGACTAAAGCTCATGTAATTGGCCTAGTTACTTTCCTTAGGTTTTACCCCAAATGCATGTTGTTTATGGTTAATTTATCTTGGCTTAAATCATGGCTTATTTGGTTTGTTCTTTTTCTAATATGACCTAAGTACATTTTAAGCTCAAAATAAATTTTTCTTTAGAAAATCCAAAAGACCAAAGATATTTTCAAAATTCTTCAAGATGGTCTTTGGACATAAAACTTTTCTAAAAACATATCAAAAATTCTTTGGCTCATGGCCCAAATACTAAGCCCAAAATCCATTTTTCCTAAAATCTTTTTACAATGGGCTTAGAATCAAAATTATTTTCATCCAACCTTTTCTTACAAAGAGCTTGCAAATTATTTAGGTCAATTACAAAATACCAAAAATCAATTGTGGGCCTCGTTTATACTAAGAATAAATTAACCATGGGCTTGTTTTTGGCATGAATCATTAGTTACCTTTTTCAAGTGAGAAATCTATTCATAATAAACCTCTTAATTTAGTTTTAATCCAATATAGCATAAAAGCTACTTTAGTTGGTTGAATGGATTAAAACCTAATTAATGGGAATTATCATGGATTGATTTTCATTTTCAAAAATATAACTATTGGTTGAAACATCCCAAGGAATTATTCGAAAGCAAGGTACCTCATGTTGGTATTTTGTTAGCCACATACCTAGAAAAGAGACTCGCCATTCGTGTGTGGATGATATAAGGTTGGAAGGAACGTCCTAATTATCCTTGTTTGTTGATTGTTTGTGCATACATGCATACATGCATACATTTGCATCTCATGTCATTAATCCTTTCTGGTTCACAGACCTGGATTACAATAGTTCAAAAGCTTACGATAATCCGACCTACGCCGGAGACGAGCTATCTAGCAACGACTCAATCACTTGCTCACCAAAAATAATGTATCTCGAACAAATTCAAAGAATGGTGGATGATGCCCTCAATGCCAAAATGGAAGAAATAAAAGAGGCCCTAACTGAGACCATGAAGAACCAACTAGATGCAATTTTAGGAAGCAATGCCGAAGCATCTGCTAGCACCAAGAACACAAAGGACAATGGGAAGGCTAAAATTGGCCAAGTAGCTTTTAATGATGATAAGGTGGTCATTGATGATGATGATTGGGCTCAATACTACTAAGATCCTCAAGACAAGAAGAAAGAATCGAAGATTGTTGAAAGATCAACTATAGAGAAGACCAAAACTTCTGATGTTGAAAAGATGATTGCTGATTTAGAAAAGAAATTTGAGAAGAAATTCAAAACTGAAGAGGTGTCCGAGATCGACAAATTGTTTGAGCTAGATGAAGAAGTTCCGTACAAGTTCAAGATACCATCTTTTGCGAAGTATGATGGAATCGGGAATCCTCATCTCCATGTAAAACAGTATATCACTGCCATGCAGTCTACCCGAGCTACTAAGGCTCAAACCCTAAGGTACTTCATGCTCTCATTGGACCCTGTTGTCCGAAATTGGTTTAATACCTTGGATGATGGAACACAAAAGAATTGGGATTTGCTATACAAGGCCTTTATCCAGCAATATGGGTATAATGTCGAGAAGGAAGTTACCTTAATGGAAGTGGAGTCCATAAGGCAAAGGCAAAATGAGAATTTTGTGGATTATGTAAAGAGATGGAGAAACAAGGCTGCTTTGCTCAAGAAGAGGCCCAATGAATTCGATCAAATAACAATGATGGAATCGGGAATCCTCATCTCCATGTAAAACAGTATATCACTGCCATGCAGTCTACCCGAGCTACTAAGGCTCAAACCCTAAGGTACTTCATGCTCTCATTGGACCCTGTTGTCCGAAATTGGTTTAATACCTTAGATGATGGAACACAAAAGAATTGGGATTTGCTATACAAGGCCTTTATCCAGCAATATGGGTATAATGTCGAGAAGGAAGTTACCTTAATGGAAGTGGAGTCCATAAGGCAAAGGCAAAATGAGAATTTTGTGGATTATGTAAAGAGATGGAGAAACAAGGTTGCTTTGCTCAAGAAGAGGCCCAATGAATTCGATCAAATAACAATGATTGTAAGAGGCATCCTGTCCAACCTCCGTGAAAGGCTGTCTCACACCCTTATAAGGGATTTCAAAGATCTTCTCCATGCTGGTCTACAAATTGAAGAGTGGGAAAGGGAGAAGAATCGCTTTTCAATTAAAAGGAATGAGAAAGGGAACTACCAGTCAGGCAATCAAGGCACACAAAAAGAAGTTGATGTTAATGCCACTAGTCAAAGAGGAATGAGGCAGTTTTCAAAATTAGGAAATCCACTTTCTTTGGTTCTCAATGAGCTACAAAAGAAGGGATCGTTACAACCCTTGACTCCTCATCCTTTGCCTAATTCTCTTCCACCTAACTTTGATACTAGTGCATTTTGCCAATTCCATCAAAGGCTTGGACACAGAACGGACAATTGTATGAAGTTGAGGCATGAGATCTAGAATTTAATTGATAATGGCAAGTTGCCTGATCCAGATAAGCCCAATACCAAAGGTAATCCATTTTCAAGGTTCAACAGGGTGCCACCACCAGCAGCCTTCATGGTAGGAAAAGGATTGGAAGAAGATTTTGTTTTATCATCCTTTCAAGATGGGGATATTGAAGATATGAAAGGAAAAGAAGCCTAACTCAATGAACTTTCCTTAGCTTAAATGTTGCTTTTCAATCTTACTTTCTTTAATATTTTGGAACTATTGTGTTTTTCAAATTTAAATTTGTTTGAATAAATTACTTTCATCAAAATCTTGTTGGTCTTTGTTCATTTTGGTGCTCAACCAATGAGGAATCTAGCTTGATAATTCATGAATTAATATATTTATGCATCATGACTTGAATTACTTTACTAGGTGAGGGAATTGCTCTATAGCATAGAGTTGTGTATGCTTACTTAGAGAGGGCTCCTGCATAATTACCTTTGTCTAGGTCCTAGTCAGTCTTAGAACATGTTTTAACAAACTTTTGAGGCAAAATTGAACTTTGGTTATTTAAGGGAGAGATGATCTAGGCATTGTTTGACGAACCAAAAACTAGTATCCACCCAGTTAAATATCAATCCCTAGTTGTCCCTTTGAGCCTTCATAAAATTTTAGCTTTCTTTTCATTGGCTTACAAACCCCAATAACCTACCTTGAGTTGTTGTGATACTTTTGACAAGTCTTATGATCACTAAGATGAAGAGGCAAGAAGATCAAAGAAAGCAATGAATAGTCAAGATCATGAAGATAGTTGAAGTTCTCAAGACCATAAGGATAGTTGATATTTTCAAGACTATAAGGGTAGTTGAAGTTTTCAAGACCATATGGGTAGTTGAAGTTCACTTAATATCTCTAATATATCAAGACAACATTAGAGTAACAAATGATTTATCCCTGTTAAAGAAGATCTATGTTACTCCACTCATCCATTATTGGAAGCCAAAGTCGGTACAAACAAGACAACTCTGTTTGAGCTAGAACCAAAAAAAACCAAAAAAAAAGAAGAAAAGAAAACAAAAAAAAAAACAAAAGAAAAGAAAAAGAAAGGAAAAAAAGAAGAGAAAAAGAAAAAGAAGAAAAAAGAAGAAAACAAAAGGAAAAAAAATATAAAACCAAAAAAAAAAAGGTTCAAAAAGCCAACTGAGTTCTCTTTTATCTAAAGCAGCAAAAGGCTTCCATTTGGTTCATAAAGACATTTTTTACTTGAATTGGTCCAACCCAACCAAAGATTCAATTAAAATCAAAGAAAAGGAGAAAGACCATTCAGTTCTTGAAAGTTCTGCACTTGACAGTCCTATGAGGAAGAAGGATAAAATGATAAAATGCTCAAAGAAAGGGAAGAGTAAGAGAAATAAAGAAAAGGGAGAAGAAGAAAAGAAACGAATTTGGGAACCAAACTTTTTTGCAAGGGCATAAACTATCCTAATCAAGATCCAAATTAATGCCAAGAAGATAGAAGGAATTTGGAGTCTAGCAAGATTGCCTCCAAGCTGCCTAAAATTCAAACAAGAAATTTGTAGTGTGAGGGTTTGTCCATTGTGTCACACCAACTCCAATCTCAAAATGGCCTTCACTTTAAACCCATGTCCCTCAAAGACCCCATTTTAAGCCTATCAAAGACCTGTTGATCTCTCTTGGTAGGTAGAGTCTATTAGTGGAGATAGTTTGGATAAGAATGCATATGAGATAGACAATATTTAAACTCAATTGAGACCTTTGGCCAAGTAATGTGTATGTGCCTATCTGAAGTGCAACAATTCTTGCTTAAATAGAAATGATTCCCGAGTTTAGTATGGTAACTAGGGTTGTCATGTTATAGATGTGTTAATTTGGAAAATTAAGTCCTGAGGTACATTGACATTAATTTGGCAAAGCCAACATTTGATTTCAAAATCAAAATTCAAAAAAAAAAGAGTGTTTTGTCATACAAAGCCTTCAAGTTAAGGGAAGTATGTTGAACCTCCAAAAGACACATTGGGCAAAGGAAATGATTATTGGCAAGGTCATGAAGAAACTACCAACCGACATGCTGAAATATAGCTTGAAATGGATGAATCCCTAACTCTACTGCTTAGGGTCTTCACCACTCATGTTTTCAACATCTTGAGGATAAAAGCCACAAATGCAAAAGCTTTTGATCATTCCAATGCAAGACTTGAACCAATGAGAACACTTCTGCTGATCACCTTGGTCTGTGAGTCGATGGAACAACTGTAAGTATTATTCATGCATATCATGCATACATGAGCATATCACATTGCACTTTCTTGTCTTGTGTTGTCTATTCCTTGTCAAAATGAACAGCAAGCAATCAAAAGAAGATATCAGATCAGGGGGGGCATAGAAAGCCCATTGCTTGAGAAAGCTCCAGTAATTTTGCAAAGAGAAGAAATGCATGCTTGTACGAAGAACTAGACAACAACAACATCAATCAAAGTCCGTATAGAAAAATCATGGGTTTAAGCCTACACAGGGGGAAAAGTTTCTCCTTTTCAATTTTTTGAGTTTATATATAAAACATTTTCAAACTCACTTGCAAATATCTCGCCACGCAGGGGAAGAGGAGAGGATATGAAAGCTAGCTAAAAAGGGCTGAATTTTTTACAAAAGTGCAAAGGAAGAACAAAAAAGAATGGAATAAAAAAAGAAAATTAGAATTCTCAAAAGAATGAAGATGCAAAAGACAAAAGATCAATCCAGCTAAAAGAGCTGAAGCCAGGGTGAAGACCTGATCTCAAAGGATGAAGATCCACTTACAAGGGTGAAGACCCGATCTCAAAGGATGAAGATCCATATTTTCAAGGGTGAAGACCCGATCTGAAAGGATGAAGATCCATTTACAAAGGGTGAAGACTCGATCTCCAAGTCTCAAAGGATGAAGATCCATTTGAAAGGGTGAAGACCCGATCTCCAAGTCTCAAAGGATGAAGATCCATTTGCAAGGGTGAAGACCCAATCTCAAAGGATGAAGATCCATTTTTCAAGGGTAAAGACCTGATGTCAAAAGATGAAGATTCATTTTCAAGGATGAAGACCCAATCTCAAAGGATGAAGATCCATTTTGAGGGTGAAAAACCACAATGCATAGAATAACTGGAGCAGTTAGATTTCTCAAATGATAAAAGGTCAGTCAAACTCAATCTCAGGTCCAAGTACCCAAATTCAATTCAATCTTGGGTCCAAGCACCCAAATTCAATTCATTCTCTGGTCCAAGTACCCAATTCCAATTCGATATCGGGTCCAAGCACCCAAATTCAATTCATTCTCGGATCCAAGTACCAATTCTCGGGTCCAAGTACCCAAATCAAATAAATTTCAGATCCAAGTACCCAAATCAAATTAAGCTCGGGTCCAAGCACCCATTCTCGGGTCCAAGTACCCAAATCAAATCTAATCTCGGGTCCAAGTACCCAAATCAAATCAATCTCGGGTCCAAGCACCCAATCTTGGGTCTAAGTAGCCAAGTTAAATTCAAGCTCGGGTCTAAGTACCCAATCTCGGGTCTAAGCACCCATTCTCGGGTCCAAGTATCCAAATCAAATTTAGTCAGATTCAAGCTCGGGTCCAAGTACTCAATCTCGGGTCCAAGTACCCAAATTCAATTCATTCACAGGTCCAAGTACCCAAATCAATTCAAGCTCGGGTCCAAGTACCCAATCTAGGGTCCAAGAACCCAAAACAATTCAAGCTCGGGTCCAAGTACCCAATCTCGGGGCCAAGTATCCAAATCAAATCAATCTCGGGTCCAACCCAATCCTGGGTCCAAGTACCCAAAATCAATTCAAGCTCAGGTCCAAGTACCCAATCTCGGGTCCAAGTACCCAATCTCGAGTCCAAGTACCCAAATCAAATTCAAGCTAGGGTCCAAGTACCCAATCTCTTGTACAAGTACTCAAATCAAGTCCAGAACTCGAACTGGGTCCAGAACCCAAAATAAATTCAAATAATCATCTCATCAAAAATTAAGTCTTATTGCTTTTCACTCTCTTTCACTAAAGTTTTAGATCTTCAAGCAGGGGGCAAACTGTAGACCCTTAATTTTTGACCCGGTCCGATCCAATATATTTTAATTAGTTCAAAATAATTTGTGTTGTCCGATATATTTTAGTTAGTCCAAAATAATTTTTATGGTATCTTAATTAATTTTAATATTTATTTTAGTAAAAAATGGTGAAATGAATAAAAATTAAAAAATAATAAAAAATAAAAAAATAACAAAAAAAATCGACGACGAAAAAATCATCGCCAAAAGTCAGCGCGGGCCCATGGGCATTTAGCCCGCAGGAAACTCCTGTAGGCGAAATGGCCTACGAACCCGTTCTGCGCGCGCTGCCACAGCTGCCAGCGCAGTTTTTCCGTAGCAGTTTTTTCCGCCAGCAAAATTTTTCCGACGCAAATTTTTTGAAACCTAATGCAATTAGGTTTCGGTTTCCTTTTCTTATTGAATATTGTATTCCATGAATAATTAGAATTACCCATAGAATTCTTCTATAAATATGGACTAAACAACACAAAAAAAAAGGGGAGGCTGAAAAAAAAGAAAATTGGACAGGAACTTGGATCAAGAAGTGGAAACCGAAACTGTAAAGGAAAAATGGCAATCAACCAGTTTTTTTGAGAGAGCCGAAAAGCAATTCTAGCAATTCAAAGACAAAAAGGCTTGTCTTTGACCTTGTTCATCCAAGAAGCAATTTTTGGTGAAACTTACAAAATAAGGTTTGAATTCTTAATTTCTTTTGTTTTTTTTTTCACAGTAGCTTAATCATCACTTTGTTTCTTTTAATTCAAAAATTTTAGGACCTCAATTCACTTTTTCTAAGGCTTAAAAATCTTAAATCGTGGCTTTATTTTCTAAAAGTTTAAAGATATTAGTTTTATTTCTTTAAAACCCCAAAACTACAATTTGCTTTCCAAATTATCAAAACTGCAATTTGTGTTCTGTTTCCTTCCAAAAGACTTAAAAATATCTTTTTGCTCTTATAAACTTTAAATCTTTTGTTTAAATTCATAAAACTTCATGAAATTGTCAATTAATTTACAAATTCCAAAAATAAAATTCATTACCCGAAACCCTAAATTCAAAGATCCTAAAACCCTAATTCAACTCCAAAACCTAAAATAGTGAACCCTAACCTCTTTAAAACCTTAAACCCTAATTTTTTCTAAACCTTAATCCTTTAAAACTTTAAAAAATTATATAAACACAAATACTTAATTTTACACAGTAAGCTTGAAACCATAATTCAATGAATAGCCATAAACCACAAATAAAAAATGTTTTAAAGTGTCCAAACCCTAGTTTCATGATTTCACCATTCAAATATTAATTTATTTAATCAAAAAGCTTTATCAACCTTTTAAAACATAAAATCTTAATCTATTTTAATTTCTTAAAAAACTCACAGTAGCCATAATTTAGACTTTTATTTGCTTTATTCAATTCTATATTTGATTATGCTTTGATTTATTTTATATGCTTTAATTTATTTAAGTTCAATGCTTGGTTTATTTAATTTATCATGGTGGATGTTTACTTTCTATTGATATTTAATATCTTTGATGAATGATTTATTTATTATGAATGGTTATTTACTTTTACCAATTTATTTAAATTTCCAAATGTTGTAAGAGGTATGTTTCCACTTGGTGCGTACCTCATTAGTTGAATATCATGTAATTTAAATTGCTTTTCTATTTTAGAACTAATGTAAAGGACATGTTTTCATCTTCGGATGGGTGTCTATTTATTTGTTTTGCTTGGACATTGCTTTGATTTTAATATAATGATGCTTTCTTTCAATTATTGTGTGTAATATGGATAATATTATTATACTTAAGAATTTTATAATATTAAGACCTATAAAGGAGGCCGGTTCCAATGAATCGGACGTTGTGGGGGTGCTGGGCCATTTCTCACCTTCCCCACATGTACCCAACTTTTCGAACCCATTAGGGGGTTGGGAATTCCTTAGGAATTGAGTCATCCACCTCTTTCTTTTTTCCCGACCTGTCCGGGTGGCGACTCCATTTTCTTCGGACTTAGGTTCATGTTCTCTAAGGTCCCGAGCCTAAACAGTGCCAAAGTCGCAAGAACCATTCCACCAGGAGTGAGGGCAAAAATCCCCACTCACAGTATCTTTCATCCATATTTGTTTCAGCTATTTCAGTTGGGAGGATGATTCGGAAGGGATGTGGGGCTTATCTTGCTCATGTTGTAGAAACTAGAGTAGTGGGATCCCAGCTTGACAGTATACCCACAGTTGTCGAGTTTCCAGATGTTTTCCCTGATGAGTTGCCAGGGGTACCTTCTGAGGTAGAAGTGGAGTTTGGTATCAATTTGTTGCATGGTACCACTCCTATCTCTATTACTCCTTATCGGATGACACCTACTGTGTTGAGAGAGTTGAAGGTGCAATTGCAGGAGTTGTTGAAAAAGGGGTTCGTCCACCCTAGTGTGTCCCCGCGGGAAGTGCCTGTGTTGTTTGTGAAGAAGAAGGATGACACCTTGAGATTGTGTATTGATTATAGGCAGTTGAATAAGGTGACCATCAAGAACAAGTACCCTTTGCCTCAGATAGATGATCTCTTTGATCAGTTGAAGGGAGCAATAGTATTTTCTAAGATTGATCTGAGATTAGGGTGCCATCAGTTGAGAGTCAAAGATGTGGATGTACCCAAGATAGCTTTTCACACGAGGTATGGGCATTATGAGTTTCTGGTAATGCCCTTTGGATTGATAAATGCACCAGCATCTTTTATGGATTTGATGAATAGGGTGTTCAGACCATATTTAGATCAGTTTGTGGTGGTCTTCATTGATGACATTTTGGTGTATTCGCATAATGAGGAGGATCATGTTAGGCATTTGCAGATTGTATTGCAGACTCTGAGAGAGAAGCAGTTGTATGCTAAGCTGTCTAAGTGTGAGTTCTGGCTCGATCATGTAGCTTTTCTTGGTCATGTGGTTTCAGCAGAGGGTATTAGAGTTGATCCAAGTAAGGTTGAGGCTATCTTGAATTGGAGTCCACCGAAGATTGTGACAGAGGATAGAAGTTTTCTGGGATTGGCAGGCTATTATTGTCAGTTTGTGAAGGGTTTTTCTATGATAGCTACACCACTCACCAGATTACTTCGGAAAGGAGTTAGATTTGTGTGGACAGATTGGTGTCAGGCGAGTTTTGAGCAGCTGAGGGAGATGTTAACTCAGGCTCCTATCCTTACCCTACTTGTGGAAGGTAAACTATATGTGATATACAGTGATGCTTCACATAGTGGTTTAGGTTGTGTTTTGATGCAGGAGGGTAGAGTCATTGCTTATGCCTCTTAACAGTTGAAGCCACATGAGCTGAATTACCTGATGCATGATTTGGAATTAGCAGCTATACTTTTTGCCTTGAAGATTTGGCGACATTACTTGTATGGGGAAAAGTGTTTCATTTATATAGATCACAAGAGTTTGAAATACTTAGGTATTCAGAGACAGCTGAATCTTCAGTAGAGACAGTGGTTAGAGTTGATTAAAGACTATGACTGTTTGATTGATTATCATTCTGGTAAGGCAAATGTTATTGCTGATGCCTTGAGTCAAAAGTCTTTGGCACGTTTGACTGCTTATTCGCTCTCGTTGCTTGTTGAGTTGAGAGCACTGCATGCTAGATTTGAGTCTTGTGATGATGGTGCTTTGATGGCTCAGTTGCAGTTGAGGCCAGTCTTGTTGGATCATATTAGGGAGGCTCAGTTGGCAGATGAGAGAATTCAAAAAATTGTGTTGGTTTGTCAGAAGGGGGAGAGTTGATACTTTTTTGTGAGGGATAATGGTGGTTTATGGTACAAAGATAGGTTGTGTATTCCCGATGATACAGAATTGAAAAGGATGATATTAGAGGAAGCACATCAGTCACTTTATGTTATGCACCCTGGGAGTACCAAGATGTATTAGGACTTAAAGCGACACTATTTGTGGTCAAGTATGAAGAGGGACATAGCAGAGTTTGTATCCAGATGTCTCACTTGCCAGAGAGTGAAGGCTGAGTACCAAGTTTCTTTAGGGTTGCTCCAACCTTTATCAGTGCCCGAGTGGAAATGGGAGCAAGTGACAATGAATTTTGTGACTAGACTGCCTTTAACCCAGAAAAAGTATGATGCAATCTAGGTGATAGTTGATCGGATGACGAAGATAACTCATTTTCTTCTAGTACAGATGGATTATCCTCTTGAGAGGTTGGCTGAGATGTATATCAGTGAGATAGTGGGGTTGCATGGAGTCCCAGTTTCTTTAGTGTCAGATCGAGATCCCCGGTTTACTTTGAGGTTTTGGAAGAGTTTGCATGATGCTTTGGGTTCTTGATTGTATTTTAGTACTGCTTTCCATCCTCAGACAGATGGGTAGTCAGAGAGAGTGATACAGATTCTAGAGGATATGTTGAGGAGCTGTATCATTGATTTTACCAGGAATTGGGATAGATTTTTGCCACTAATTGAGTTTGCTTAGTCCAGTATTGAGATGGCTCCTTATGAGGCCTTTTATGGAAGGAGATGCAGGACACCTTTATGTTGTGATGAGGTTGGATAAGGTAAACTGGTCGGTCCCGATTTGATTAAGGAAATGGAAGAGAAAGTGAAGGTGATTTGGGGTCATTTGAAAGCAGCTTCAGACCCACAGAAATCCTATTCAGATTTGAAGAGAAGAGACATAGAGTTTAGTGTGGGAGATAAAGTGTTTCTGAAGGTGTCTCCATGGAAGAAGATTTTGAGGTTTGGTCGAAAAGGAAAGTTGAGTCCTCATTTCATAGGACCATATGAGGTATTGGAGAGAGTGGTCTAGTGGCTTATAGACTTGGTTTACCGCCTGAGTTGGATCGAATTCATAATGTCTTCCATGTCTCGATACTTTGGAGATACAGGTCTGACCCATCTCATATCCTATCAGTGGAGTCTATTGAGGTGATTTCAGATCTAACTTACAAGGAAGAACCAGTGGCGATTTTGGCATGAGAGGTTAAAGAATTAAGGAATAAGAGGGTGCCACTTGTAAAAGTTCTTTAGAGAAATCATGACACAGAGAAGGCAACATGGGAGAGTGAGCAGATGATACAGAGTCAGTTTTTCCAATTATTCCAGACTTGAGAGCAGGTAATTTTGAGGACGAAATTTGTTTTAGGGGGAGAGAATTGTAATATCCCAAAATTTTTTGAAAATTTTTAATTTTTGGAAATTTGATAAAATATATTATAATTAAATAGTTTTAAATGAAAAATGAAGGGATTTTAAATGAAAAAGTGGAATATAAATGTAATAGATATGTGAGCGGGATTTTCCCACTCCTGGTGGAATGGTCATTGCGACTTCGGCAATGTTTAGGCTTGGGGCCTTAGAGAATACAGATCTAAGTTCAGAGAAAATGGAGTCGCCAGCCAAACTGGCCGGGAAAATTAAAGGGGTGGATGACATCAATTCCTAAGGAATCCCCAATCCCCTAATGGGTTCGGAAAGTTGGGTACGTGTGGAGAAGTTGAGAAATGGCCTAGCACCCCTACAACGCCCAGTTCATTGGAACCGGCCTCCTTTACAGATCTTAATATTTTAAAATTCTTAAATATAACAACATTATCTATATTTCACACAATAATTAAAATAAAGCATCGATATATTGAAAATCAAAACAATGTCCAAGCAAAACAAATAAATGGACACCCATCCGAAGATGTAAACATGTCCTTACATCACATGCATAAATAGGACACCCACCGAAAGGTAGAAACATATCCTTTACATTGATTCTAAAATAGAAAAGCAATTTAAATTACATGATATTTAACTAATGAGGTATCCACCAAGTGGAAACATACCTCTTACAACATTTGGAAATCTAAATAAATTGATAAAAGTAAATAACCATTCATCATAAATAAATCATTCATCAAAGATATTAAACATCAATAGAAAGTAAACATCCATGCATGATGAATTAAATAAACCAAACATTGAACTTAAGTAAATTAAAGCATATAAAATAAATCAAAGCATAAACAAGTATAACATTGAATAAAGCAACTAAAGATTCAAATTAGGGCTACTGTTTCTATTTAAGATTCTTTATTCCATGTGTTTAGAGTTTTGGAAGCTACTGTGATTTTTAATGGAATTAAAATGGAGCAAAAGTTTTATGATTTAAAAAGTTGGTAAAGTTCTTTGATTAATCAAATTAGAGTTTGTGATGTAAAATCATGAAATTAGGTTTTGCACACTTTAAAACACTTAGATTTATGATTTTCGGTTACTGAATCATTATTTTAAGCTTATTGTTTTTGAATATGTTTATATGGTTTTTAAGGTTTTAAAAGATTAGGGTTTTGAAAAAATTAGGGTTTATGGTTTTAAAGGGGTTAGGATTCATTGTTTTGGGTTTTGGAGTTGAATTAGGGTTTTATGATTTTTGATTTAGGGTTTTGGGGAATGAATTAATTTTTAGAATTTGAAAAAAATAATTTATAACTTTATGAAGTTTTATGAAAATAAATAAAATGATTTAAAGTTTATAGAAGTAAAAAAGATGTTTTTAGGGCTTTTGGAAAGAAACAGAACCCAATTTAGGATTTTGAAAATTTGGAAAGCAAATTAGGGTTTTGAGATTTTGAAGAAACAAAACTAATAACTTTAAACTTTTTGGAAAATAAAGCAACGAATTAAGGTTTTTAAACTTTAGAAAAAGTGAATTGAGGTTCTAGGGTTTTTGAATTAAAAGAAACAATGGGATGATTTAGCTACTATGAAGAATAGAATTTAGACAATTGATGCATACCTCCGTTTGTTGGTTCCACCAAATATTTCTTCTTGGATGAACAAAAAAAAAGACAAGATTTGTTGCCTTTGATGGATTGAATTGTTGTCTACTCTCAAAAAATGAAATCAGGTTGATTCACTGCCTTTCCTACTTAGTTTCGGTCTAAATTTTTCTCCCAAATCAAATCGAATTTTTGATCAATTTCTCCTCCCTTTTCTTCATTGTTTAGTCCTTATTTATAGAAGTTTTATATGATTAATTCTAGTTATTCACGGAATCTAATATTGATTAAGAAAAGGAAACCAAAACCTAATTGTATTAGGTTTCGAAAAAATTTGCGTCAGAAAATTTCGCTGGCAAAAAAAAACTGCTGCGGAAAAAATACGCTGGCGAAAAAGCTGCTGTAGCTGGCTGCGGCAGCGCCGGCGAAATGGGCCTGCGGGCCATTTCGCCTGCAGTAAACTCCTGCGGGCGAAATGCCCACGGGCCCGAGATGACTTTCGGAGACGATTTTTTCGTCGCTGATTTTTTTTGTTATTTTTTATTTTTATTATTTTTGATTTTTCATTCACTTCACCATTTTTTACTAAAATAAATATTAAAATTAATCAAGATACCACAAAAATTATTTTGGACTAATTAAAATATATTGGGCAACACAAAAATTATTTTGGACTAATTAAAATATATTGGATCGGACTAGGTCAAAAATTAAGGGTCTACAAGATATGTAAAATATACATAACATATAAAAGTCAATACTTTTTAAAAGAAAAGTCAAAGTAAAAAAGGTATTTTGGTAATTAAATCTTAAAAAATTTAAAAGTATTAAATTAATTCAAAAATAAATAATTTTTGAATGGAAGAGGAATTTTTGAACTTTTAATTTATTAAATAAATAATTAAATAAATAATTATTAAAATATTAAATAATATATTGATATGGTTATAAATAAAAGATGAAAGGAAAGAGAAAATAAAATTTTTTTTTCATTTTCTTCTTCTCCATCAAGGGCCGAAATCTCCATGGTTAGAGAATTTTGATCTTCCAAGCTTCCAAAATTGAAGGATTCCAAAGGTTCAAAAAGGATTTTTAGTAATTTTCACTTGAAAAAGTATGTTCTTTAGCTTTTTCTTTGGATGTCCATAGAAATTTTAAAAATGTGAGTTTTGAATTTTTGAAGTAGTATGTTATAATTATTGAAATTGGTGTGTATGAAGTTATTTTTGGTAGTTATTAATGATTTTAAGGTTGGATTGAAGAAATGATTGAATTTGGATAAAGAATGGTGAAGAGAGAGAATTTAGGGTTATCGACTTTTAGGGTTTGAGAAATCATGGTTTTTAATTGTGCAAATTGATTCTAAATGAGTTTTTTTTGGTGACTAAACAAATATTTTAAAGTCAAATATTGGATTTGGTTGTAGATTGAGAATGGAAGTGTGATTTAGGGTTTGGAAAAGTGATTTTTTTTTAAAGTTGTAGAATTGTTTGATTTTATTGGCTTAAGTGTGTTGTTTGGTGATATAAGTGATGAATATAAGCTTAAAATGATTAATGGATTGTGTTGGAATGCAAAACCTTCAATGGGGGAAGGTTATGCTATTTTAGGATTTTGTGTATAAGAGTGTGTTTTTATAATGTAAATGATTTAAATGTATTAAAATATGTTTCTAATAATATAAATATAGTTAATATATTAAAATGAATGGCCTAGAATGAGAATTCGAAGTTAAAGTGAGGTTAGCCTTTAATTTTGGATATTTGCTTGGATGAAATTTAATTATGGCTTAATATTGGAAATGCCATTAAATGTGATACTAAATGATTATTTCCTATCACATTTGGTTTAGGCATTGAGGGAGGTTGATTTGCTTCATCCAAGTGGTGAAGGGAAAGTTGGAAGGATAGGATTGGAGGTTGTTTTCAGCTTGTTTTGGTTGCTATTTGAGGTAAGTACAAACTTTGAATACATTGGTTATGTTTGCATGATATTTGGGCTTAGCACATTTTGGTTGGAATAATACAAACTTGATACATTGGTTATATATGAATAATGTGCTATGACATTTGTAATGTCATATATATGTTAAATACATTGTGAAAAGCCATTAATAATGGCTAAATTATGTAAAATGTGAAATATGTGTATTATGTGAAAATGACCCAAAGTGTTTGGGTAATGCCATTTGTTGTGTATGCATTAAGTGCATTGTTAAAAAGCCATTGGTATTAGCTAGATTATATTAAATGTGATTAATATGTGAATTAAGTGGAAATACAAAAAGTAATTGGGTAATATGTTATAAATGCAAAAATGTGGTATAATGTAATGAGATATGTGGAAACATAATGAAATGAATAGATATCGATATAAATGAGAAATATGAATAAATTGTGTGCCTAGTATGTTATTCAGTTTTTAGAGTTCTGTATTTGGTGGCATGCCTATGATTTGCCTACGGGCTAGACGCTGGGCATCACTGTGAAAATATTTTTAAAGTAAAATGATCGGGTCGTAAGCCTCAAAAATAAGTCCTTAAAGTTGGGCTGGGTGAAATGATCTGGTCATAAGCTTAGACCTAGTTGGACTATTACATTGATATTTTGCCTATGGGGCTAGACACATGGTGTCATTATAGACGAAAATAGTAACTCTGAAATTTGAATAGCATATTAGTTATCTTTGGGCCCATGCTTGTGTTTGTTTTTATGTGAATTGTGGATTGTGAAATATTTGAAAAATATGAGAAAATGGAATGATATGATATCCATATCCATATGCATTGTGCATTGGCATTGCATTTGAGTTTTATTGCTATCAAGTTTGTATTACTAGGCTTTTTGCTTAGCGTGATTGTTTACATCGCACAGGTGACAGAGTAGATTCGGCTGAGCTGGAGAGTTCTTCTAGACCAGATCGGGTCTAGACTTGTGGTTGTACTTGTAGAGTTGATATCAATATCAGAAACACTATTAGCAACATGTATATATTTTATGTTATTGTATATTTTGGGTATTATACATATTATATCATGTTTTTGGATTTTATGTATTGTAAACTATAAAGAATGTTTCGGTTAAGTTATTTGAAATGGGGGTTTAAATGTGTTCTAAATTATATATATATATATATATATATATATATGTTTTGAGAAAATTGTGAAAAAATTTATAAGTTAAGGTGAATATGTGGTTTATTGTTTATTGGAAGTTTTCTTTTTGCAGGTTGTGTAATTAATAAATTTTGGGATATCTAAATTACAGACAAAACTCTGGCGAGGCTTTCCCAGAGATTTTCATATAAAATGTTTATTTTGGGTTCCTATAACAAGTAAAGAATATTTATATACTATTTAATTTTATATATTTAGTATTTGAAATTTTAAATCAGAAATGTAAAATTTTTTATTAAACCGGTCTGTGACATTTTTGTACCATGTATGTGTTGCGCTCTAATAAACACTACTAAAGCTACACTCGTAAGTATACGAGGCTACTGTAGTATTTCGGTGAACACCTCAAGGTTGTCTCACAAGGAAGCTAGATAAGCTTAATTATTTATCAAATCGTAAATAATGAATTATCAATAAAATTAAATTGCTAAAGAATTAATGAAAACAGAAAGGAATTAAATTTAATGCAATGAAAGAAAATTGAACAGATATATTGATTCACTTAATAGAAAAGCCTAGGGTTTGCACTTCTCTACTAATTTATATATATGAACGGCTATTCCTCTCAATTAATTTAATTTCAAAGATCATATTTCAAGCAACTTAATTAATAAAATTAAGGAAATAAGCTCTCGCATTCAATCCTTTTTCAATTAATCTTATTACAATCAAAATGATCCTTTCCTTAGGTTTATATTTCTAATTCACCTAAGTCCCTAATTAAATTATTCGGGTATTAGACTTCATTTCTCAATCCTTAATCTAAATACCTAAAACACATAATTGGTGGCCAATCTATTATATATTAACGTTAATCCATTCAATTAAGGATATAAGAAATAAACCAATTAAGAGAAATAACCAGTTCATATAATCATAGTAGATCCATACAAACCCTAGACTAGATCGAAATTAGTTCATAATAATGCTATCAAACAAATTCATCTCATTGAAATTTAAATAAATTAATTTAGACATTAAAGAATTCATAAATAAAATTTCAATGAACTTAAGAAATAGAGTTGAAGAACAAAACTAATTACAATCTTCCTTTTGTTTCTGAAGAATCTCTTGCTCAGATTTTGCTAAAAGAATAATGTAATGGCTAGAACTATTTTGATCTAGAGTGTTTGAATGAAAGTGAAATCAATCTTCTTTAATTCTCTTGTTTTAGAGAAAAGTTCTCAGAGAAAATTAAAGAACGGCTCAAAGAATGTGTGTAGAACGGCTTAAGAAGTCCCTCCTTTGACCTAATCTTATCTATTTATACAATTCCCTTCGCTAAAAATTTTGCGTACATTGTAAATTTGAGCACTGGGTGTGACACGACCACAAGCTTGGCCGTGTCACTTGAGTTTGTCCTCTTCTGCTTCTCTTTTGTTCCTTGGCATGCGATGGGACACGGTCAAGCTCCTGGCCGTGTCATGTGACATGGCTAGTGGCTTGGCCGTGTCTCCTGGGTGTGTTAGCTTCTGTTTCTTTTCTTTGGTTCTTCCTTGTTCTTTGGCTCAGGATGGCACACGGCCAAGCTCCTGGCCTTGTCATGTGACACGGCTAGTGGCTTGGCCGTGTCATGTGGGTGTGTCACCTTCTGCCATTTCTTTCCTTCTTTTCTTTTCTTTCTCTGGTTTCTTTGGTTTTAATCTTCAGGTGAGACATGGCCAGTGGCTTGGCCGTGTCTCCTGCTCGTGTCAGCTACTGCCAAAATTTCCTTTGAGGTGACACGGCCAAGCTTGATTTGGCTTGGCCATGTCTTGCTTGATTCATGCTCTTCTTTCTTTGTTTTGATCTTCCAAGGGAGTCTTTTGCACTTTAACCTAAAACAAACTCTTAAAACAGACTTTAAACAAAAATCAAAATGAAACATTAACTAAAAACACATAAACATCATACTAAAAACTAGTGCAAAAATGATCTAAACACTGGAATAAATTAAAACTACCAAAATGCTGAAATCACTAAATTAACAGATTAAAACTACCAAAATGCATGAAGAAAACAATAATTATCATAATAAATAAATAGCAATTTGAGAACAAAAACTAATAAAACAACTACCCCACACTTAGAACTTTGCTTGTCCTCAAGCAAATATACATGGCATAAATTAAAAACTGAATTAACCTTAACTATAATTCAAGTATATAAGATGAAATCCTTTAATACTCAGTAATAAATGAATGCAATTTACTTCAATCAAGATTTTCTTAACTCATTCATTAATTCAGACATAACAAATCTCATCTCTCATCTAAGTGTTTCTCTCAATTTCAAAGGTTAATTCACTCAAACCAATCATGGTTGTATACTGCCATAAACTTGCTTAATTATCCAATCTCCCTCACTGATTTTTCTCAAGAAATAATCCGAAGGTCTTTTCGTTTGGATGTAATGGGGTTAAGGTGAAGGTATGAGAAAACACATTTAAGTTGGAACATTAAGAAATGGAGCATCTAAATTAGACAATAATCTTGCATAGAAACTCGTAACTCCCTCAAATGACATATTCACCAACCCTCGATAGTCTTAAATATTTGTATACTTAAAGAAAAGTAAATGAGTCGAAATTCCTCTTTGATGACTAATGCTAGAAAATATATGAATTTTGTATATATATATATCTTCTTTTAATTTATATATATATATATACAAACTATAAAAATACACTAAACATCTAGCTCAAATGTAGAAGAAAAGAATAATCTACTCTTAGTCAAATAAAATTGGCAAAGTATGCATTTCAGCCCCAAATCTCACTAAAACAATACTATTTTTTATTATTTTTGTTTACCCCATACTTATCAATTAAACCACTTCTATTGTCATATCATAAGAAACTCCATTCCTTAATGAAGGTATGATAATACTAGAAAAATGTTGAGTTGTTAATTGTGTTGATCAATCAAGAAAAGGTCAAAGGCTCAACTTGGCTCATTAAGGAATTCATAATTAAGGGAGGTCTTTTTAAGCTAAAGGGGTAATCCTAATTTTCCTTCATCATTTTAAAACTTGAGATGAAATCATAATGTGAGTTCAACTAGTATGCAAAAGCAAGCTCTAGAGATACAAAATCATGTAGGTGCACATTTAAGAAAAGAAAATCGATTGACATTAATATTCAATCTATGAGGCTCAAAACTCACAAAGGGTGGGTTCTCAGAGACTTATATGTCATGAATTGCCGAACGTGAAAATTAATCCTGAATGAATTCAAATGCTAATCTCTATGCTGATACTAAAGGCTCAAATGTAATGCTAGAATTATAGAAAAGTCAATAAGTTTCCAACAATTATGCCATGAAAATAAGTTTCCAACAATTATGCCAAAAAAAATGCACAATATAACTCACAAAGAAAACAAAAACAAAAATTAAAGAAAAGCTTAAAAATTACCCCACACTTATGAGTTACATTGTCTTCAATGTAAACAAAAGAAAAGATAGAAAGAACTTCTTTTGTGTCACGCATAGTGAAGCTTTCGTACAAATAATGAACATTAAAGAAAACAACTAAAGCAAATACCGCGACTTCAGCATAAACATGCGATTAAGGAAAGTTGGAACTGGATGGCACTCCTTGTACTACCCCACACTTAAAACTCAATGCTCTTGGCCTGTTCTCTGCAAGAATAAAAACACTTCCAATCTCCAAACCATCAAGCCTTAAAGAAAAATAGAAGGGAAAATAAATAAATAAATAAACTGAAGATACTAAACTTAAAATGATAAAAATGATAACAAATGGGTTGCCTCCCATCGAGCTCTTCTTTAACGTCGTCTTAGCTGGACGTTTCTGCAAGAATTAAGGATCGTATATCAAAGTACTATCGACAATCCTTACTTCTTGGAACCCCTCGTTATATGGTTTAACTCTCTGTCCATTTACTTTCAAAGTTTCATTCATTCGAGAGTTAAGTAATTCTATAGCACCGGAAGGATATACCTGAGTTATCTCGGAAGGACCGCTCCATCGAGACTTGAGTTTTCCTGGAAACAGTCGGAGATGAGAATTGAAAAGCAAGACCTTCATACTTGGGCTCAATGTCTTTCGTACTAAAATTTGGTCATGAAGTGCTTTAGTATGGTCCTTATAAATCCTCGAACTCTCATATGCCTCGTTCCTTAGTTCATCTAACTCCAAAATTTGCAAAAAATGTTCTCTCTTTGCCTTGTCTAAATCTAAATTCAGAGTCTTAATTGCCCAATACGCCTTGTGCTCTAACTCCACCAGTAAATGACAAGCCTTACCGAAAACCAATTGGTATGGACTCATACCTAAGGGAGTCTTGAAAGCAGTTCGATATGACCACAATGCGTCATTCAATCTACTTGCCCAATCCTTCCTTGATGAGTTGATTATTTTTTCCAAAATTCCTTTGATTTGCTTGTTAGATGTAATAACTTGTCCTGAAGTCTGTGGATGGTATGGGGTCGCCACTTTGTGTTTCACACCCGACTTGTGCATTAACTTCACGAAAAGTTTGTTGCAGAAATGACTTTCCCATCACTGACTATCACTCTTGGCGTGCCAAATATGCTAAGAATGTATTCCTTCACAAATTTAACAACACATTAGCATCATTAGTTCGGGTAGGGGTTGCCTCCACCCATTTTGAAACATAATCAACATCAACCAATATGTATTCATAACCAAAGGATTTGGGAAAAGGACCCATGAAGTCTATTCCCCAAACATCAAATAGTTCAACTACAATATAAGATTGAAGGGGCATTTCATTCCTCCTGCCAATATTACCTACTCTTTGACAGCGGTCACAATGCTTATAATATTCTTGAGCATCTTTGAATAGGGTAGGCCAATAAAATCCACTTTGAAGCACTTTTTCGGTAGTCTTTCTCCCTCCAAAATGACCACCGCAGTGAAGGCCATGACAAAATTGAAGAACACTCAGTTGTTTTTCCTCAGATACACACCTGCGAACTATCTCATATTTGCATATCCGGAATAGGTAAGGTTCATCCCAGAAATAGAATTTACTCATGTGCAAAAACCTTTTCTTTTCCTAAAATGACATGTCAGAATGCAAAAGACCACAAGAAAGATAGTTAGCAATATCTGCAAACCATGGTGAATTCATTACCGCAAACAACTGTTCATTAGGAAATGCTTATAGATTTCTATGAACACTATCAGATGCAAGATTTCATCAAAGAAAGGTAACCTAGATAAATGATCAGCTACAACATTTTCACTTCCCTTAGTATCCTTGATTTGAAAATCAAATTCTTGCAATAATAGCACCCATCTAATTAAACGAGGTTTAGCATGTTGTTTGGCCAAAAGATATTTTAAAGCAGCGTGATCTGAATGCACAATAATTTTAGACCCAATCAAATATGCTCTAAACTTATTTAAGGAAAAAACAACATCTAGCATTTCTTTTTCAGTTGTTGTGTAATTAACTTGTGTGCTACTTAGGGTCAAACTAGCATAATAAATCACTCTCAAAAATTTCTCAACCTTTTGCCTAAGGACAGCTCCTACTGCATGGTTGGATGCATCACACATAATTTCAAAAGGTAAGGTCCAAACAGGAGCTACAATTACCGGTGCGCTGGTCAATTTTTCCTTAAGGGAATTAAAAGCTTGCATGCATTGTGTAGTAAATACAAATGGAACATCTTTTCCAAGCAAATGACACAATGGTTGGCTTATTTTAGAAAAATCTTTAATAAACCTCCGGTAAAAACCAACATGCCCTAGAAATCTTCTTATTCCCTTAATAGAGGTAGGTAGGGGTAACTTAGCAATCAACTCTACCTTAGCTTTATCCACCTCAATCCCTTTACTTGACACAATATGGTCTAACACAATGTCATGAGTGACCATGCAATGACTTTTTTCCCAACTCAAAGTGAGATTACATTCAATGCATCTTTCAAGCATAAGAACAAGTTTACTGAGGCAATTATCAAAAGAGTCACCAAAAACAGAAAAATCGTCCATAAATACCTCAATAAAGTTGATAAGAGCATTTTTATACTTGTTTTTAGTATGAATTCTATGTGTTTTTAGTTAATGTTTCATTTAATTTTGGTTTAAAGTTTGTTTTAAGTGTTTGTTTTAGGTTAAAGTGGAAAAACTCCCTTAGATGATCAAAACAATGAAGAAAGAGCATGAATCAAGCAAGACATGGCCAAGCCAAAGCAAGATTGGCCATGTCCCTCAAAAGAATTCCAAGACAGTAGCTGACACACCCAAGAGACACGGCCAGGTCTCACCCAAGGAAAAGAAAAAGAAAGAAAAGAAATAGAGGCAGTACTTGACACACTCACGCGACATGGCCATGTCGCTTGAAGCTTGGCCATGTTGCTTGAAGCTTGGCCATGTCGCTTGAAGCTTGCCCATGTCTGATCGTCTTGGCCATGTCGCTTGAAGCTTGCCCATGTCTGATCGTCTTGGCCATGTCACTTGAAGCTTGGCCATGTCTCATTATCTTGGTCGTGTTCCATCCTAAAATAGAAGCAATATTGACACACTCACATGACATGTCCATGTCACTTGAAGCTTGGACATGTCTCATTATCTTGGCCATGTTCCATCCTAAAATAGAAGCAATATTGACACACTCACATGACATGGCCATGTCGCTTGAAGCTTGGCCGTGTCTAAGGAAAAATTTGTAGACATGGCCATGTCGCTTGAAGCTTGGCCATTTCTCTTAAAGAAAGTGAAGCAGTGACTGACACTGGCAAGAGACACGGCCAAGCCACTGGCCGTGTCTCACCTAAAGAGCAAAATAATCTAAAGAACAAAGAAAAGAAAGAAGGCAGAATGCGACACTGGCAGGAGACATGGCCATGTCGCTTGAAGCTTAGCCGTGTCACTCCATGAGAACAAAAGAAAAGAAAGAAAGAAAGAAAGAAAAGGCAGTGATGGACACGGCCAAGTGACTTGGCCGTGTCCCAAAGAAAAATGAGAGACACGGCCAAGCAACTCATGGCTTGGCCGTGTCACCTATCAAATGTTGAATTCTTTTGCACGTTTTGAGGAACAAGTGGGAGACAAACCAATTGCTTTTGTCAAAAGAAAGAAAAAAAGAAAGGAAAAGCCTGCCTAATTGATGGAAAGAAAGATTAAACAAAGAGAATGTGGGAGACAATGGAGAGTGGTGTGAGTTGGAAGCATGGTTTGAGCTTGGAATGAAATAAAAAGAGAAGAAGAGGAAGAAGAAAAGAGCTTCTGCAGAGGGCTGGAGTTTTGTGCAGGAAACAGAGAACAAAGGCAGAGAAGAGAGGTTTGAGAGGAGGAGACTGGGCATACACATTTTGGGCAAGGAGGGAGTGACACTTTCCTTGACTCTTCATATTCATCCTCCATTTCCATCCTCTCCAACATCTGCATCTTCCATTGGCAGCTCCTGGAGATTGAAGAAGCTACATTGAAAGGGGTTTTTCTATTTCCTCCTTTTATGTATTTTAATGTTATTGTTGTTGTTGTTGTTGTTGTTGTATTAAGTGTATTAAACATGAACTAAATCATTCTCTATCTAGATGTTAATGAACCCTAGCTTATTTGTATGATTGGATACTTTTAATTGATTGAGTTGTTTTATTCTTATGATGCTTAATGATTATTGCCAATTGATGATAGCATGCTTATTGATTGGTTGCCCTTTTCATATTATTGACTTGAGAAAGCTTCATATGAATTGATTACTCATAAGGGTTGAGGATTGATTGGGGTGCTAGAGATAGACCTACAAGATCCTTTGGTTTATAGTTCCTTATTCTTAATGCATGATCTATTTAATTGTGTTTTGAGAAGAGATTCTGGCACTCTACTTAGTGATTAGGGATTAATTCGCTCGAGAGAGGTTTTAGTCTAAGTTAGAGGAATGCCAACTCAACTCTATCATGTAATGTAATTGAGCTAGGGGAATTCAATATCTAGATAGTATCATTATCATCAATCCTTTTTACACAACACACAATTTATCTTTATGTTCATTTATTTAATTTAATTGTCTTTAATTACAAAACACCACAAAAATATTGATTTGCTAAACAACAGTTAAGATTTGCACTAGTGCTTGGCCTTGTCCTCAGTGGAATGATAACTCACTCACTACTTTATTACTTGGACGACCCGTGCACTTGCGGTATAGCCATAGCGCAGCTCGCGCGCACCAAGTTTTTGGCACCGCTGCCGGGGACAATGGTTTCAATACTAGTAGTATAATTAAGACTGTTGATTTAGTTTTATTTTTTTTATCAAGAATGTTTGATTGTTTTCTGTAAATTGTTTGATTGTTTTTCTTTGAATTGTTTGTTTGTTTTCTGTAAATTTGTTTATTTGTTGTGCTTGAATGTGTTTGTTTGTTTGTTTTTCTTTAAATTGCTGAGTGCCTTTTGTAAAGATACAGTTTTCAAGGCACGGGGGAGTTTATGATTGGGATGATAATTCTAAAATGGCATGGCAACTCACAGAGTTAACGAATCGAATTAAGATGCTAGATGCAACTTTGGATTGTGGACAATACCAAGAGAGGAAAGAGGAAAACTATGCCTATGAAAGTTTCCAACAATGGGGTGGGAATGACCTACATTCCAATTCTTATAGTCCAAGCTGGGGAAGCCCACCAAATTGTACAGCATATGGCAATGCAGGACATAGTGCCAATCCATGTCCATTTGGTTTCGAACGATACCAGGAATGGCAAGAAGAAGAATATGACATCCAAGGTTTCCAGCAGATGGGTGGTAATGACCCATATTCCAATTCTTATAATCCAAGTTGGGAGAGCCACCAAAATTTTTATTGGGAAAATCAGCAGTACATTCCACCTCAACAGAATTTTCAGACTTGCCAAAGAAGTTCTTACTTTCAAGAACAATTCTCAGACCAAGACCACCTTGAGGAATCCACATTGGAGGATAAGTTAAACGCCTATATTCAAAAACTCACAATGAATCAAGATCACCTTGAGGACCCACTTTGGAGGATGAGTTGAGGTCTGAATCTTTGCAAGAAACATAGAGGATATTGGATGCTCTAGAGGAGCAGCTGGCATATCAACCCCAAGCACACCAAAAGGAGGAGTCTCCTAGCCAATTGGAGCAAATTGAGGTAATCACAAATTTGAGGAATGAACAGATAAAATATAACAATTTTTGTGATTTCTTTGATGTAGGGACCAATCAAGAAGAAAATGGCGAGGAGATCCAACCCGACATAGAGGAGCTGAATCAAACAAAGGAGGAGGAGAATTTGGCAACATCAACTTGGACAGAATTGCATGAACCTCCAAATCCTTTTATGCCACCAATTTCATTCCCATGTATGCTAGAGGAAGAGAAACAAGGTATGCATATTCCTGAACTCTATGACATGCCCCATAGTGAAGATAATGTAGATAAGCTTAAGGTAGCCGTGACCTTAGAAGTAGAGCGTAATATTTCCAATCTAAAAATTGATGAGAGCAAATTAATATTAAATAATGAGATTGTTGAGAGGGAACTCCCAAGTGCTAAAGAGGATGAGAAAGAGATTCAACCAAACTTGGTTGAACTTCAAAAGACCCCAAAAATCTTGGAATTTGTTTTAGTTGGGGAGAACAATATGCAACCAATGATCACCCCTCCCACTTTCGGGAGCGAGAAAGAACGAAAAATGAATATAACTATGTTGCATACTGAAAAACTTTCTTACCAAGTCCTTATAGCATTGGAGGATCACCCCATGACAACTTTCACATATTCTCATTGGCCAATTGCTCATCCAAGGATGCTACCTAAGCTTTGCAACACATTGGGCACAATTCAAAGTTGCATGCTGTCCATCCTTTCAATCCTGGGCTACAATTGCATTATAGGGGGAAGGAGCCCTACATATCGCATATGGGAGCGGTGGAAATCAGGTTTCATCTAAACTCTCTTTTAGTTTATACATGCTCACATTGAGGACAATGTGAAATTTTAAGTGTGGGGTGCATATTGTGTTTTGTGTTTTTAATTTTAATTTATTTTTGTGTTAGTTTAGTTAATGTTTTTCATGTTTTCTTTGAATAAATGAATTTTGGAAAGTTCAATTGTTATAAATATTGTTGATTGACGACCTTTGAATTTTTGAAGCATGAATTTGAGAATTGAGTAGAATTGGTGCTTATTGTCAATTTTGTTGGTTTTTCTTTGCATCACCATCAACCTAGTGAGGAATTGAGCCATCAACTGATTATTCTTATTGTAGGTGAACATCTTTGATTGATGACTTGCTAGAACTTGCTTTGACATACATTTTAAGATTACATAAAAATTTCAAATTGGCATCAAGATGATTAAGGCAATTAGGTGAACCCACTTTGGCTTAAAAAGACCAACCCTATTTTTAACCTTAGTTAGCCAATTTTGAGCCTATTTCATTTCTCCTTTTCTTTATTTTTCACAACACTACCAACCTTGAACCTTGTTGTTTTAACTCTTACCCTTTCATTAGGTCAAGAGCATTTTAAGAGCGTTTATGACCAATTGTTGTGTTGAATTAAGTGTGGGGTTAAATTTAGTAGGTTTAAGATTGCAAAAAAAAATCAAAATAAAAAAAAGAAGAAAAATAAGAAAAATTGTTGTTATTGTTAAAAGGGTTGGAATATGTTTTGGAATAATCATTACAAGGTGCAATAAGTGAGTTCCCTTGAAAAGTTCTCTAATGTCAAGGGGTAGATAAGAGGAAGGTGTTTTGGGATCGTTGGGCTATATATATATATGATTGGTTACTTCATTCTTGAAGTGCTCTTGAACTTAATGATTAAGCTCACATTTCCTAAATGTCATGCCTCTACCTTAGCCCCATTATAATCCAATAAAAGACCTTTTGATTGATGCTTGATTGTAATTAAGTGGTGGAGATTTGATAGATAAGCAAGCCTATGGCAATAATCTTTCATTGATTGTTATGAGTGAAACACCACCTTGATCAAACACTTTCTAAGAGTTGGTGAGGGAGTGACAATGTAGGTTATGCATGCAAAGCCACTTAATTGCTTTGGTATCGATTTTGTTCGATTTGATATCGATTGCAGATTTAAGGGTAGGGAAGTCTTGATGCATTTTTATAACTCTTGAACTTGACAAAAATTTTGTGTTTTATTTGTTTTGATTTTAGCCTTGCTTGGGGACAAGCAAGGATTTAATTGTGGGGTATTTGATAAGAGCATTTTTATACTTGTTTTTAGTATGATTTCTATGTGTTTTTAGTTAATGTTTCATTTAATTTTGGTTTAAAGTTTGTTTTAAGTGTTTGTTTTAGGTTAAAGTGGAAAAGCTCCCTTAGATGATCAAAACAATGAAGAAAGAGCATGAATCAAGCAAGACATGGCCAAGCCAAAGCAAGCTTGGCCATGTCCCTCAAAAGAATTCCAAGACAGTAGCTGACATACCCAAGAGACACGGCCAAGCCACTGGCCGTGTCTCACCCAAGGAAAAGAAAAAGAAAGAAAAGAAATAGAGGCAGTACTTGACACACTCACGCGACATGGCCATGTCGCTTGAAGCTTGCCCATGTCTGATTGTCTTGGCCATGTCACTTGAAGCTTGGCCATGTCTCATTATCTTGGCCATGTTCCATCCTAAAATAGAAGCAATATTGACACACTTACATGACATGGCCATGTCGCTTGAAGATTGGCCGTGTCTAAGGAAATATTGGTAGACATGACCATGTCGCTTGAAGCTTGGCCGTGTCTCTCAAAGAAAGTGAAGCAGTGACTGAAACTGGCAAGAGACACGGCCAAGCCACTGGTCGTGTCTCACCTAAAGAGCAAAATAATCCAAAGAACAAAGAAAAGAAAGAAGGCAGAATGCGACACTGGCAGGAGACATGGCCAAGCCACTGGCCATGTCACATGACATGGCCATGTCACTTGAAGCTTGGCCGTGTCACTCCATGAGAACAAAAGAAAAGAAAGAAATAAAGAAAAGGCAGTGATGGACACGGCCAAGTGACTTGGCAGTGTCCCAAAGAAAAATGAGAGACACGGCCAAGCCACTCATGGCTTGGCTGTGTTACCTATCAAATGTTGAATTATTTTGCACATTTTGAGGAAAGTGGGAGACAAACCAATTACTTTTGTCAAAAGAAAGAAAAAAAGAAAGGAAAAGCCTGCCTAATTGATGGAAAGAAAGATTAAACAAAGAGAATGTGGGAGACAATGGAGAGTGGTGTGAGTTGGAAGCATGGTTTGAGCTTGGAATGAAATAAAAAGAGAAGAAGAGGAAGAAGAAAAGCTCTTCTGCAGAGGGCTGGAGTTTTGTGCAGGAAACAGAGAACAAAGGCAAAGAAGAGAGGTTTGAGAGGAGGAGACTGGGCATACACGTTTTGGGCAAGGAGGGAGTGACACTTTTCTTGACTCTTCATCTTCATCCTCCATTTCCATCCTCTCCAACATCTGTATCTTCCATTGGCAGCTCCTGGAGATTGAAGAAGCTACATTGAAAGGGGTTTTTCTATTTTCTCCTTTTATGTATTTTAATGTTATTGTTGTTGTTGTTGTTGTATTAAGTGTATTGAACATGAACTAAATCATTCTCTATATAGATGTTAATGAACCCTAGCTTATTTGTATGATTGGATACTTTTAATTGATTGAGTTGTTTTATTCTTATGATGCTTAATGATTATTGCCAATTGATGATAACATGCTTATTGATTGGTTGCCATTTTCATATTATTGACTTGAGAAAGCTTGATATGAATTGATTACTAATAAGGGTTGAGGATTGATTAGGGTGCTAGAGATAGACCTACAAGATCCTTTGGTTTATAGTTCCTTATTCTTAATGCATGATCTATTTAATTGTGTTTTGAGAAGAGATTCCGGCACTCTACTTAGTGATTAGGGATTAATTCGCTCGAGAGAGGTTTTAGTCTAAGTTAGAGGAATGCCAACTCAACTCTATCATGTAATGTAATTGAGGCTAGGTGAATTCAATATCTAGATAGTATCATTATCATCAATCCTTTTTACACAACACACAATTTATCTTTATGTTCATTTATTTAAGTTAATTGTCTTTAATTACAAAACACCATAAAAATATTGATTTGCTAAACAACAGTTAAGATTTGCACTGGTGCTTGGCCTTGTCCTCAGTGGAACGATAACTCACTCACTACTTTATTACTTGGGCGACCCGTGCACTTGCGGTATAGCCATAGCGTAGCTCACGCGCTCCAAAAGTCATCTATCATGTCCGTGAAAACAGACATCATGCATCTCTGAAAAGTTGTAGGCGTATTGCACAAGCCAAAGGGAATATGCCGAAATGCATAAGTCCCAAAAGGGCAAGTAAAAGTTGTCTTGGATTGATCCTACAAGGCTATTGGAACCTAATAATAACCTGAAAGTCATTCCAAAAAGCAATAGTGTGAGTGTCCAGAAAGTTTATCCAGCATTTGATCAATAAAAGGAAGAGGGAAATGATCTTTCTTTGTGGCATTATTTAACTTCCTATAGTCTATACACATTCTCCACCTAGTGGTAGTCCTAGTAGGAATCAATTCATCCTTTTCATTTTTTACCACAGTGATTCCTGATTTCTTAGGCACTACATGTACTGGGCTAACCCACTCACTATTGGCTATCGGGTATATCACTCCTTCATCAAGTAATTTAAGCGCTTCCTTCTTAACCACTTCACTCATTTTTGGGTTAAGGTACCTTTGGTCTCTCTTACTGGTTTGGCTCCTTCTTCTAAGATAATTCTATGCCTGCACATTGTTGCGCTCAAATTAACTCTACCACAAAGCGTCACTCGCAAGTATACGAGGTAGCTATAGCAAAGGTGATCACCCCAAGGTCGTCTCACAAGGAAGCTAAAGTGGCTAATTGATTATCAGTTTATAAATAACAAGTAATGAATAAAATTTAAATTGCTAACTAATGAAGAAGATTGATTGAAGTTTAAAACGAATAAAAGTAAATTAAGCTGATTGTTTTGATTCACTTGATAGAAAAGTCTAGGGTTTGCACTTCTCTACTACTTATATGTATGAACGGTTATTCCTCTTAACTAATTTAATTTCAAAGATTAAATCTCAAACAACTTAATTAATTGAGTCAAGGAAATAAGCTCTCGCATTCAAACCTCTTACAACTAATCTTGTTATAATTGAAACAATCTTTTTAATAGGTTATATCTCTAATTCACCTAAGTCCTTAATTGAATTGTTCCAACATTAGACTTCATCTCTCAATCCATCATCTAATACCTAAAACACATAATTGGTGGCCAATCAATTATATATTAACAATATTCCATTCAATCAAGGCTAAAGAAATTATTAGCTAAGAGAATAACCAATTCATACAATCATAGCAGATCCATACAAACCCTAGACTAGATCAAATTAGTTCATCATGATTTCAAACATACTCATCTCATTAATATTCAAAGAAATCAACTTAGACATGATAATGTTCATAAATACAATTTCAATGAAAATAAAGAGAATAAAGTTCAAGAACAAAACCAAATTACAAACTCCTTGAAGCTTCTGAAGAATCTCTTATTCAAATCTTGCAAGAAGGATGTATCAATGGCTAGAACAATCTAATCTAAGCTAGTTTAATCCAAAGTGAAATCAAAATCAAAGAAAACAAATGTTAAAACCCTAACTTCACTCTTGACGGCTGAAACATGTCTCAAAAACTCAACAGTCTTAAGAAAAACCCTAATTTCCATATTTATACGAAACCTCCGCGCGTCTTTATTGATCCTTGAGTGACACGGCCAAGTTAGAGTGAACTTGGCCGTGTTGGAGGTGAATTTGAGGGAGAGACACGGCCAAGTTGATGGTGACACGGCCAAGTTGGACCATTTTGGAGGGACATGGCCAGTGACTTGGCCATGTCGCTTGCATGTGTCACCTACTGTGAGAATTGCTCTTCTTTGCTTTGGATTTAGGTGAGACAGGGCCAAGTTGATGGTGACTTGGCCGTGTTTGAGCATAATTGGAGGGACATGGCCATGTTTGAGGTGACTTGGCCGTGTTGGATCATTTTGGAGGGACATGGCCAGTGACTTGGCCATGTCGCTTGCATGTGTCGTCTACTGTGATGATTTCTTCTTCTTTTCCTTTGAAACTAGGTGAGACACGGCCAAGTTGATGGTGACTTGGTCGTGTTTGAGCATAATAGGAGGGACATGGCCATTTTTGAGGTGACTTGGCCGTGTTGGATCATTTTGGAGGGACATGGCCAGTGACTTGGCCATGTCGCTTGCATGTGTCGCCTACTGTGATGATTTCTTCTTCTTTTCCTTTGGAACTGGGTGAGACACGGCCAAGTTGGAGTGACTTGGCCGTGTTGGAGCATCTTTGGAGGGACACGGCCACTGACTTGGCCGTGTCCCTTGCCTGTGTCCATCACTGTGTCTTGTGGGTTCTTTTTAGCTTGATATGGGACACGGCCAGTGACTTGGCCGTGTCCTCTGCCTGTGTCAGCTACTGTCCATTTTTCCTTCAGTCTTGGTTCCTTGGCTTTTTTAACCTAGAACAAAACTCAAACAAACTTTAAACAAAAAGTAAATAAACAATAACCAACAAAACATAAACACCATACTAAAAACTAGATCAAAAACGACATAAACACTGAAATAAACTAAAACTACAAAATTAACAAAAACACTAAATAAACCGATTTAAACTAACAAAATACCTAAATAAAATAATAATTATTATAATAAACAAGACACAAATCTATAACAAAAACTAACAAAACAACTACCCCACACTTAAAACTTTTCTTGTCCTCAAGCAAATTCACATGGCATAAATTAAAAACTCAAACAACCTTAACTATAATTCCAGCATATAAGATGAAATCCTTAAAGACACAGCATAAATAATTGCACTTTACTTCAATCCAGGATTTTCTTAACTCATTCATTAATCCAGACATACAATTCTCATCTCTCATCTAAGTGTTTCACTCGATTTCAAAGGTTAATCACTCAAACCACTCATGACTGCTGTAACACCCCGATACCTTTATAAGTACTATACATATACCTGGTATACATACGGTAAGTATATAAAGTATAAGGATGTCACTTTTCGTTACCTTTTTAAAACCTGTAAAAGAATTCCAAACCATAATACATTAATTTAAATAACATTTACCAAATCATTATCTTTATCAAAAACTTCATTTATACATATAATTACTTTCTCGTCATAAATACATCAATATAAAAGTTATACATGTATGCATTTCCCTCTAGTTGGTCTCGACAAACCTTTACCCTTCTCGTGGCATAACGAAAGACTTTGTATCTTCCACCAAGCTACCTGCGCGATTACACATCCGCGCTAAGCCCGAAAGCTTAGTAGTACAAATATAAAATATAAACATACATTATAGATATTCCATTATATAGTGATATATCAACTCAATGTACAATTAGTTCTTATCATGTTTTTCCTTCCTAATTGCAACTTTCATATATCTTGACTAATCTCATATATTATATATGTTTATATAAAACATTACCACCAACCATAATCCATTACTAATACTCACAATCAATATATCAATATACATACATTATATATATCATACTAATCAAAAGTCACATTTTCCAAGGAAGACAATCCTTATCACCAAACACAATTCATCATTAATACCCACAATCAATACACACATCACATATCATACTTCATAACATTAGTTTGTTCACAATTCATTAATCATACATCACATTTCTCACAAAGGCAATTATTATCACCAACCATCATCCATCACTAATATCCACAATTTATATATCTCGTTACTCATGTATTCCAACATTTGTATATATATATCATATTTACAACAAATGACAGACTCGGGCCCAAAAGACACTAATATGCTATTCGACTTTCAGAGTTAATGCTTTGGTTTAATTATCACATTCATAAATATCCCAACTAGGCTTCAAGGATTAAGTTCAACCAAGCTTCAAGGGGAACAAAGCATGCTAAGTATCAACCCAACTTGGCTTCAAGAACTAATCCAACCTAGCTTCAAGGGTTGTAACATCTCAATTAGGCTTCAAGGACTAGACCCAACCAAGCTTCAAGGGGAGTAAAACATGTTAAACTTCAACCCAACTTGGCTTCAAGGATCAAGCCCAACCTAACTTCAAGAGATTGTTACCATTAGGCATGCCCCCAACAACAAAACTCTGAAAATGAATAACACATTAGATACACAATTCATTGTTTATTTCATCATCAATATCATTTTCAATTCTCATCATCATTTAGGCAAACATGCCTTACATATCTCAATTGAATTATCATAGCCAATCACAATGGCTTCATATCACATTTGAGTTATCATTGCCAAGAACAATGGCTTCATATCACATTATATCTCAAATCACATTTCATGTTTCATCATTGATATATGCAACATCAATTACATTACTAAACAAACATATCATAAATCAATCATACCATATAGGCATGCTTTAATCATATCATTCAAGCATACATAATCCATTTCTTTGCACATGTATCTTAATTTCATTGTCATATAATCCATATGTCCATTTATTTCATTTTGATCATCATTATCAATCATGATAACATCACATTTCATCATTTCTCAAGACACATTAACACCATTCATTATTAACACATTTATCCTAACAAATTGCATCGCACATACCTTTCTTTTGGATGATCATTATAGCTTTCACACTATACAAATGACAATATTAGTAACATTGAATTAACAATATAATAATCTACTTAACACATTTATACCAAGGGTGTTAAGTCTCAAAATCATATAAAAGATTACATCTATGTAAGTTTGTACTTACCTCAAGAACTATTCCCATCCATCTATACATTTTCTCTTCCAAGAATTCTCAACATTTAGGTTAATGCAACACAATCTCTTCAAAACCTAATTCAAAAATCATTATTCATAGGTTTAGAATCATCCACATACATTTGTTTAGGTCATTCTTTGATTACAAAGTATTTAGAGTGTATATAAAATGTTTAGGAACAAAAGACTTTTGAAGAATCAAACAATGCATGAAGAACCAAAAACCATCACAGTAGCAAACACACCCAAGGGACACGGCCAAGCTTGTGGCCGTGTCTCTCAAGACCAAAACTTCCCGAGGCAGACACGGGTAAGGACACGGCCGTGTCTCTCAACACAACTCAGGCAGTAGCAAACACATTCAAGGGACACGGCCAAGCCAGTGACCGTGTCACCCCAAAACCTATCCAACACGGCCAAAATTCTCTAGACTTGGCCGTGTTTCTAAAAAATAATAAGTCTTGGCCGTGTCTCATCTTGCTTATGGCCGTGTCACTCAAGAACACAACCCTTAATTTGGCCAAAGCTCTTTCACTTGCATTTTCACACTTTTTGCACAACAATAATCTCATTCAATTGGTTCTAATCAATGTTGTTAACACATATCTTAAATATTCATTACATTAATCACTTAAACAACACATTAACATTACATTTTAAACACAAACCATCTCAAAACCCTAAAACCAAATTCCACTTAACTTACCATATTCAAAACCAAACCAATACCAATTCAATCTTATAACTTACAATCCATTTTAAAACTTATAAACACATCACAAACACATTTAATCATCAAATCAACAAACCCTAATTCACTTAAAAACACCACTTCACAAGAATAGAAGAAATCAAGGAAAAGAACTTACCAAAGTTGTTGAATTCCACAAATCTTCAACTAAATTCCTTGATTCTCCCTTCAATCTTGATGTTAGAAACCAAAACACTTCAATTGCTCTCTTTTCTCTTTGGATAGCCGGCCACCACTTCAATCAAAGAAAAGAAAATAACAAGTCAACCTTTCTTTCCTTCTTTTAATCTCCACCAAGAGATTTCCAAAAGAGAATTACCTCAATGCCCTTAACCATTTACTTTAGCTCTCTTTTAACTCACATGTCCTTTATAGTAATTTCACATATCATAAATGAAAATATCTTCTTGCATTGACTCTCCCTTTTGACCAACTTATATGTTATATATATTACCATATAATCAACATATACACCTCTCTCTAAACCCTCTTTTCTTTCCCAAAACACATATACATAAACCTTCTCTTCCCATTTCTTTTCTCTTCATATAACATATACATTCAATCCAACTTACAACAACAACATAATCAAAACTTCTAAGGCATACATGAGGATATTACAACTGCATACTACCATAAACTTGCTTAATTATCCAATCTCCCTCACTGACTTTCTCAAGAAATAATCTAAAGGTCTTTCATTTGGATGTAATGGGGCTAAGGTAAAGGTGTGAGAAAAGACATTTAGGCTGAAGCATCAAGAAATGAAGTATCTAAATTAGACACTACTCTTGCTAAGAAACTCATAACTCCTTCAAATAGCATACTCACCAACCCTTGATAATCTTACATACTTGCATAAAAATACATGAGTCAACATTCCTCTTTTGATAACCAATGCTATAACATATTTGACTTTTGTATATATATATAACTTTTCTTTTATTTTCTCTCTCTTTTTTTTTTTTACTTTTATCATTTTTATCTTTTTTTAATATATATATATATACAAAATTAAGAATTGCATGGAACATCTAGCTTAAAATGTAGAGGAAAAGAATAATGACTCTTAATCAAATACAATGTGCAAAGTATGCATTTCAACCCCCAATTAGCAATTCCATTTTTCTTTTTTTTTTTACTTGCTTACCCCACACTTTGAAACTGTTAGACAAATGACCTTAATTTTGATCCTTGACAACTCAAATGGATGATCTATTTAACTTGTGTTTGAGAAATCTTGTTGCAGGATTAGGTTACTTCAAATAAGGTGAACAGAACACTTATAGCAGTCGCACCTCACCTGAATACGACCGCTCCATGTAATTAAAAGAAGAAATCTTATCACAGTAGGTTTCGCGGTCAGAAGTTCTACCTATGTCGCGACCGCTCCTACAGAATAGCAACCGTCCGAATATTTGCACGACCGCTACTCAAGGAACTTAAATCATTACAATCACAGTAAGGTTCGCGGTGACAAGAACGGTGAATGACTCGACCTCGCTTATCACTTTAGCGACCGCCCCATTCAGAATCGCGACCGCTCTACCATTCAAGAAGAAATTGTTTGAAGAGACAGTAGGTTTCGCGTCCTCAGGAGCGTCCAGAAGTTCGACGCGAGTTTCTCAATTCGACCGTGATAATCTACATAGGGCGACCGCGACATTCAAATTATGGCGGACATTCAATTTTGCCCTGTCAGAGAATGACACGTAATATGACCGTTATAAACCCACTTGATTATTCAAAAAGGGCGACCGCACCATTGCTAGGCACGACCGTCCCGACAAACACAGCTGGGCAAGAAACCGGTCTGACAAACACAGCATGGGCAAGATTCCAGCTGCAGAGCACTAAAATTCGACCGTTGAAGTCTTTTCAAAAGTAGCGACCGTCCCCTGTTAAAGGACGATCGCGAGAAGCATGAGCGCGACCATCCTTGCATGAAGGGCGACCGCGAAGTGCTTCGGGCAGTTTAAGTAAAGAAGGTCTAATCTACCAATACATTATTCTTAATGTCTATAACGGCTAGTAAGACCACATTGGCTATAAATACAATGTCTCTCTGAGAAAACAAAAAGGAACAAGCAAGAAATCAGATTGTAATAGCCAAGCAACAAATTTTCATTTACTTAAACTTACAATTAAATTGTAATGTATGTTAGGTGTTAGCATTTGAAAACACCATTGTATAAGTTTGAGTGTAAGCTTGGGAAACACTTGGGTTGTGAGAGTAAGCCTTTTAAAACTCTTGTTTGGGTTATAAGTGTGAGCCTTAGAAAAACACTTGTAAAGTTAGGTGTGAACTTGTAAAAACACCAAAGTTGGAAGTGAGCTTGTAAAAACTTCAAAGTCTAGTGGAACCTTAACAAGTTGTTAAGGAAGTGGATGTAGGATTGAAGTAAATCCGAACCACTATAAATCTTGTGTGTTCTTTCTTCCTTCATCACTCAACAATCTTCATATTCCGCACTTCTTGTTTGTTGAGTTTTTTAAATTGTCATTACTTCTTGAGGAAACCAATTCACCCCCCCCCTCTTGGTTGCCATCTTGGGACAACAATTGGTATCAGAGCCCTTAGATTTCTTAAACTTAATTGTGAAATCTGATCCACTATGGCAACTTCTTCTTCATCAAGCTCTCATGGAAATCTTAATTCTATTCTTAGACCCTACTTTGATGGAACTGATTATTCATACTGGAAACACAAAATGTATTTGTTTCTAGATAGTGAAGGGATTGAACTATGGGATTTCGTGGAAAATGAATGGAAATCTCCTACCCACGAAGTTGACGGTATTCAAGTTCCACTTCCCAAAGCTCAATGGTCAACTAGCAATGTCAGAGATCGATTCAAGAACAATAGAGCTGCTTCCATCTTGATGAATTCCATTTCAAGGGAAGAAGGCGGAAGAGTTCAACATTTAACTTGTGCACATTGCATTTGGAAAACACTTGAAAACTACCATGAAGGTACGACTCAAGTGAGATTTACCAAAAAACAAATGCATGTTCATGAATATGAGCTATTCAAGATGAAACCAAATGAAAATGTCACCGACATGACCAATCGCTTACTTGCAATTGTCAATGAACTAAAGAAGTATGGCAAGGTATATGATCAAGGTGATGTAAACAGCAAAATCTTGAGAGCCCTAAGAGCTAGAAAGAACTTTGAATCCAAAGTATCATCCATAGAAGAAGCTAATGATCTCAGCACATTAAGAACCGACGAGCTAGTTGGAAAATTACTCACATTTGAGCTACACAGTGAGAAAGAAGAAGATCAAGGTGAGAAAGAAAAGAGAAAACAAATTGCACTCAAAGCAATCAAAGAAGCTGAGAGCTCAAGCAATGAAGGTACTGATGATGAAGATGAAATGGCAATGTTCTCTAAAAGAATCAATGAATGGAAAAGGAAGAAAAGATTACAAGCAAACAAAGGTACACCTCCTAAATTCTCCTTCAAAGATAAAGAAAAGAAAAATGAGGTAAAATGCTATGAATGTGGAAAAACCGGTCACATCAAGTTGGATTGCTACAAATTAAAGAACAAAAGGAAATGGGATAAAGAAAAGAAAAAGTCTCTCAAAGCCACATGGGATGACTCTTCCTCAAGTGAAGAAGAAGAAGAGGAAGGAATTGCAAATCTTTGTCTCATGGCTATTGAAGATGACTCCAATGAGGTAAGTACTCAATCCTTTGATCTTGTAGCACATGATGATATAAGTGATATAGATGATAGTGATTTGATTGAGCACATGAATTCTAAAATAGAAAAATATTTCTCCAAAATGATGCTTTATAAAGAGAAAAACTCTAAGTTAGAAAAGGATTTTATATGCTTAAAGAACTCTACCTTAGAATTGAAAACCTCAAATGAACATTTGATGAATATAATAGGAGAATTAAATAAAAGCTCACATGACTTAGAAAAAGTGATTAAAGAGAATGAGGCATTGAAGCATGAACTAAAAGAACTAAAAGAATCAATTTCCAGATTTCATAAAGGAAAGGAAGCATTGAACACATTAATTAATAATCAAAGGTCACCTTCCTTGAAATATGGATTAGGATTCAATGGCTCAACCAACATTGCACCTAGCAAACCAACATTTGTGAAAGCATCTACAATTGGAATTTCTAATGTTCATATCAAAGATGCTTGCACCAAGTCTAAAAGAACTTCTTATGGTTCACTAGGAAATAAAGCTAAAGATAATTATGCATTGTTGTTCACTAAACTTGTACAAAAGAAATCACATACTTGTAGTTGTATGTATAATGCAAAAAGAAAAATGCAGAAGCATAGAATACCATGGCAATGCACATATTGCATGAAATTTGGACACAAAAATTTTTCCTGTTATATAAGAAAGGCTCATCTCAAGTTAGAAGACACTCTTTCTACTAACCATCAAGGACCCAACTATATGTGGGTACCTAAAAAAGGATGATCACAATTGGCTTGCAGGTATGCCTAAAATCTACTACCAATGAAAGCACATGGCTTGTGGATAGTGGATGCTCAAGGCATATGACTGGAAATGCAAAGCTCTTTACAAGTATTACCTATAAACATGGAGGTAACGTAACTTTTGGAAACAATGCTAAAGGTAAAATTCTTGGTGTTGGCTCCATTGGTTCTATTGGTAAGGATTTAATTGAAGATGTATGGCTTGTTGATGGTTTGAAACATAACTTGCTAAGTGTTAGTCAACTTTGTGATAAAGCATACTTCGTTAAGTTTGATTCCAAGGAATGCAAAATCACAAATTCAAATGATGTTATCATATTTAAGGGTACTAGAACAAACAACACTTACAATGTAAGCATACATTCTAATCATACATGTTTAATGTCCACTAATAATGATGCATGGTTATGGCATAGAAGACTAGGACATGCTGGTATGGATCAATTGAAATATATTTGTAATGAGAATTTAGTTGATGGCTTACCTAAGATAAAATATGATAAAGACAGAATTTGTGAACCTTGTCAACATGGTAAGCAACATAAAAGCTCATTTAAATCAAAGTGTGTTATAAGCACCTCTAGACCTTTAGAGCTCATTCATTTAGACTTGTTTGGACCAAATAGAGTTACAAGCTTAGGAGGCAAATCATATGCATTTGTTCTTGTTGATGACTACTCTAGATTCACATGGGTTAATTTCTTAGCTCAAAAGAATGAAGCCTTTAATTACTTCAAAACCTTTGCAAAAAGAGTTCAAAATGAAAAAGGATATGTGATCACATCTATTAGAAGTGATCATGGCAAAGAATTTGAAAATGAAAACTTTGAAAACTTTTGCAATGAACTTGGCATTTCACACAATTTTTCTGCTCCTAGAACTCCACAGCAAAATGGTGTAGTTGAAAGGAAAAATAGAACTTTAATCGAAATGGCTAGGACAATGCTCAATGAATATGATTTACCATCTTATTTTTGGGCGGAAGCCGTTAATACAGCTTGTTACATTGCAAATCGTGTTTATAAAAGGCATTTAACTAATAAAACTTCTTATGAGCTATGGAATGGAAGAATACCCAGAATTGGATATTTTAGAGTATTTGGATGCAAATGCTTCATATTGAATACCAAGGATAATCTTGGAAAATTCTCATCCAAATCAGATGAAGGCATATTCTTAGGATATTCATCATATAGCAAAGCATATAGAGTATTTAATATGAAAACTCTAGTTATAGAAGAATCAATGCATGTTGTATTTGATGAATTATCTAAACTTGATCAAAAGAAAGGTATTACTTTCAATGACCCTGCAGGCACTCTTGAACCTCTTGAATCTATTGATGCTCCAAAGATCAATCAACTTGAAGAAAAGGCTCAAGATCTACCTAAGGATTGGCAATACAAGAAAGATCATCCAAAGGAACTCATCATTGGAGAAACATCAAAGGGAGTAACTACTAGATCTAGAATTAATCATATTGATGTTAATGTTTCTTTTGTTTCTCAAATTGAACCAAAAACTATTGAGGAAGCTTTAAATGATGAAAATTGGATAACTGCAATGCAAGATGAACTTAATCAATTTGAAAGAAATAATGTTTGGCAACTTACTCCTAGACCTATAGATCATTCTATAATAGGATGCAAATGGGTTTATAGGAATAAGCTTGATGAAAATGGTCACATCATTAGAAATAAAGCAAGATTGGTAGCCAAAGGTTATAATCAAGAAGAAGGTATTGACTATGATGAAACCTTTGCCCCCGTAGCTAGATTAGAAGCTATTAGAATATTACTTGCCTTTGCATGTCATATGAATTTTAAGCTTTATCAAATGAATGTTAAAAGTGCAATTCTAAACGGACTCATAAATGAAGAAGTTTATGTTGAACAACCTCCTGGTTTTGAAAACTACAAATTTCCTGATCATGTTTTCAAACTTACCAAAGCTTTATATGGATTAAAGCAAGCACCTAGAGCTTGGTATGACAAACTTAGTGCATATTTACTTGAAAATGGTTTTGCAAAAGGAAAAGTAGACACAACTCTTTTTGTTAAAAAGGATAAGCATAACATCTTGATTGTACAAATTTATGTGGATGACATAATATTTGGAGCTACTAATGAAACCTTGTGCAAAGAATTTGCTTCTTGTATGACTAGGGAATTTGAAATGAGCATGATGGGTGAACTCAAGTTTTTCCTTGGACTGCAAGTCAAGCAATGTAAAGATGGGATCTTCATCAACCAATCCAAATATACAAAAGAACTCATCAAGAAATTTGGAATGGATGGCTGCAAAACTAGCAAAACTCCTATGAGCACATCATTGAAATTAGGTAAAGATGATAATGGTAAAGCAGTAGATGAGAAGAAATATCGAGGTATCATCGGATCACTACTTTACTCAACCGCATCTAGGTCTGATATAATGTACAGTGTATGTCTTTGTGCTAGATTTCAAACTTGTCCTAAAGAATCACACTTGAATGCCACAAAGAGAATCTTGAAATATTTGAGTGGTACAATACATTTAGGACTTTGGTATCCAAAGAACACATCATTTCATATTATAGGATTTTCAGATGCAGATTATGCTGGTAGTATATTAGATAGGAAAAGCACTACAGGAGCATGTCACTTTCTTGGTAATTGTCTAGTTTCTTGGCATAGTAAGAAACAAGCATCGGTTGCTTTATCCACAACGGAAGCTGAGTATGTTGCAGCTTGTTTTTGTTGCACACAAGTATTATGGATGAAACAACAATTGCTTGACTATGGTAAGGTTTTTAACAATATTTCCATTAAATGTGACAACACTAGTGCTATCAATTTGTCTAAAAATCCTATACAACATTCTAGATCCAAGCATATAGATATTAGACATCATTTTTTAAGGGAAAATGTGCAAAATCAGAACATAATTCTAGAATTTATTGAAACACAAAATCAACTTGCGGATGTCTTTACAAAACCCTTGAATGAAGATAGACTTAATTTTATTAAACTTAATTTAGGAATGATTGATGGAAACACTCTGAATTAATTGCCTATCAATAAGGTTTCTATGTGCATGAATTTAATGTTTCTTAACACAATAGAAATATTCTCCATCTTTCCTTGAATCTTTCATTTTTAAGTATGTCGCGGTCGCTCCAGTATTCTTTAGCGGTCGCTATCCTGTCTGTCAGTTTCATTCAAACTAATGACTCTGTGCGCGGTCGAGAAAATTTGTGCGCGGCCGCACCAATTTGAATAGTTTCGACCGTTACAGTTACTTTCCTCACTCGCGAGCATACTTATCTTGACAATGGTCGCTAGACCATAAGTAGCGATCGCACTATCTTCAATCCGCGACCGCACCCTGTACACTCTGCTCGAAAATTTATAACCGTTGGTTGTGTGACAAGTCGCAACTCTTAATATTCAACAGTCAAAAACGGCTATTTTCTTAACTCCATCTATTTAAGAGTAAGTTACATCAAATTTCTTGGATATTTTGCTTCTGAAAACAATCTAAAACCCTAAAATCTTCTCAACTCATCTACTTCTCAAATCAACCTCTGTTTTCCTGCTCTCATCTGTTTCTTCTATTCTAATGGCTCCCAAAAGAAAAACCACTTCCAAAATAAAGGGACAAGCCAAGAGAGTTCCAGGAATCACCATTAGAGAACCCGAAGTTGTTCCCCCATCTCCTCCTCAATCTAAAAGAGGTGAGAAAATTCACAAACCTCACCATCAAACCACTGAAGAAGATGTTAGGTATGCCATGCTAAAGAGAAAGAAGGTTGAAGGCACCAAATCTCCTTTTGGTGGGATGCTTTCTGCCTTGAACATCAAGGACGAAATTGAGAGATTGCTGGATGTCCTTGGATGGAGAAAATTTGTCTTTCCAGAAGAGGTAGGCTACTCTAGTCTGAGTAAGGAGTTTTTAATGTCTCTTCAAATAGAGAAGAGTGCAAATTCTGCACTAGGGTGGTATGGGGTTAGATTTAAGCTCTTTGATCAATACCAAGCCCTATCTCTAGAAGATTTTGGCAGCATTTGGGACTTCCCCTCTGAAGGTATAACCTCCTACAATGACCAAATCTTCTCAAACCCAACACTTTCTGATTTCTGGAGAGAAATTTCCATTGAAACCTCTTTTGAAAAGGAATCTAAAGCCAGACATATCAAATCTCTCACCCACTGGATGCTCCATAGGATTATCACCTATACCATTCACCAAAGAGCTGATGGGAATGAGAAAGTCACCAAAAGAGATCTTATATTTCTGTATGCTTTCACCCATAACATCAAAATGAACACCACCAAGTTCTTGATTGATACCTTTTATCATCATGCTATTACAAGAACTGGTACCTTCTTCCTATCCTCTCATGTTACTCAAATAGTTAGGCACCTAATCCTTCTGAATGATTTGAACTTAGCTACTTTGAGGAACCCTTTCACTCTAGCCTCCAAGCTATCAAGACTCTCTCAAGGAAACTCACTAAGTTCAAGAAAAGTGTTTCCAAGAGATTCCAGCACTTAAACAAGAGGATAGACCTTATATCCCACATGCATCATGATCTTTATGACATGCAAGGCAAATTGGACTTGCCTCAATGCAATCTTGAAGATTGGGATATAAGTGATCACACCCAAAGCGTTGCTGAAGAAGAAGAGTCCATTAGCACTAGCTCTGCCTCTGTTGCACCTCAAGATAAGGGGAAAGCTCCTTTAGTTGAAGAAGAGTTAGAGTTAGATGATGACTCAGAATTGCTTAGCTTTAGTCTGTTTTTGCTTGCATTTTCATATGTTTGCTAATTTGCTTTCTGTTTTGTATTTTCCTCCACTTCAATCTATATAATGTTTATATTTCCTTTCATTTGCTTTGTTAATATTTTTGCTTAACATTTATTTCATTTTGCCTATGCCAATGGGGGAGAGAAAATACCAAAATGGAATGTGGTATAAATGGAATGTCAATAAAATTATGGGGGAGAAATAAGAACAATCTGTTTGAACATTTGCAAATTAGGGAAAAATGTTTATGGGGGAGTTAATTTCTTGTTGAAATTTATTGAACATTTGCAAATAAGAAAAAATGTTTATGGGAGAAAAATGTTTGCACCAAGATAAACTACTAAATCACAAATGCTCTTAACCATGATTGTTGCATATGTTAAGGGGGAGCATTTTTAGACTTATTATTTTTCTTATCATTCCATTTGAATTGTCAAAGTCAAAATGGGGGAGATTGTTAGACAAATGACCTTAATTTTGATCCTTGACAACTCAAATGGATGATCTATTTAACTTGTGTTTGAGAAATCTTGTTGCAGGATTAGGTTACTTCAAATAAGGTGAACAGAACACTTATAGCGGTCGCACCTCACCTGAATACGACCGCTCCATGTAATTAAAAGAAGAAATCTTATCACAGTAGGTTTCGCGGTCAGAAGTTCGACCTATGTCGCGACCGCTCCTACAGAATAGCGACCGTCCGAATATTTGCACGACCGCTACTCAAGGAACTTAAATCATTACAATCACAGTAAGGTTCGCGGTGACAAGAACGGTGAATGACTCGACCTCGCTTATCACTTTAGCGACCGCCCCATTCAGAATCGCGACCGCTCTACCATTCAAGAAGAAATTGTTTGAAGAGACAGTAGGTTTCGCGTCCTCAGGAGCGTCCAGAAGTTCGACGCGAGTTTCTCAATTCGACCGCGATAATCTACATAGGGCGACCGCGACATTCAAATTATGGCGGACATTCAATTTTGCCCTATCAGAGAATGACACGTAATATGACCGTTATAAACCCACTTGATTATTCAAAAAGGGCGACCGCACCATTGCTAGGCGCGACCGTCCCGACAAACACAGCTGGGCAAGAAACCGGTCTGACAAACACAGCATGGGCAAGATTCCAGCTGCAGAGCACTAAAATTCGACCGTTGAAGTCTTTTCAAAAGTAGCGACCGTCCCCTGTTAAAGGACGACCGCGAGAAGCATGAGCGCGACCATCCTTGCATGAAGGGCGACCGCGAAGTGCTTCGGGCAGTTTAAGTAAAGAAGGTCTAATCTACCAATACATTATTCTTAATGTCTATAACGGCTAGTAAGACCACATTGGCTATAAATACAATGTCTCTCTGAGAAAACAAAAAGGAACAAGCAAGAAATCAGATTGTAATAGCCAAGCAACAAATTTTCATTTACTTAAACTTACAATTAAATTGTAATGTATGTTAGGTGTTAGCATTTGAAAACACCATTGTATAAGTTTGAGTGTAAGCTTGGGAAACACTTGGGTTGTGAGAGTAAGCCTTGTAAAACTCTTGTTTGGGTTATAAGTGTGAGCCTTAGAAAAACACTTGTAAAGTTAGGTGTGAACTTGTAAAAACACCAAAGTTGGAAGTGAGCTTGTAAAAACTTCAAAGTCTAGTGGAACCTTAACAAGTTGTTAAGGAAGTGGATGTAGGATTGAAGTGAATCCGAACCACTATAAATCTTGTGTGTTCTTTCTTCCTTCATCACTCAACAATCTTCATATTCCGCACTTCTTGTTTGTTGAGTTTTTTAAATTGTCATTACTTCTTGAGGAAACCAATTCACCCCCCCCCCCCTCTTGGTTGCCATCTTGGGACAACAGAAACAAACCACCCTATTGTCATATCATAAAACTCCATTCCTTAATACAGGTATGATGATAACAAGAACATGTTAAGCTGAGAATTGTGTTGATCAAACAATAAAAAGTCGAAGGCTCAACTTGGCTCACTAAGGAAATCAATATTAAGGGAGGTCTTTTTAAGCTAGAGGGCTAACTTAATTTGCCTTCATCATTTTAAAAATTGAGATTAAATCATAATCTGAGTTCAATTAGTATGCAAAAGCAAACTCTAGAGATGCAAAATCATGAAGGTGCACACTTAAGAAAAGAAAATCAATCATTTAATCTATAAGGCTCAAAACTCACAAAGGTGGGTTCTCAAAGATTTATATGTCATGAACCGCAGAATGTGAAAATTGATCCTGAATGAATCCAAATGCTCATTCCTATGCTGATACTAAAGTCTCAACTATAATGCTAGAATCACAGAAAAGATCAATAAATTTTCAACAATTATACCATGCACAACACAATAAAACACACCAAGGCAACCAAAACAAAAATTAAAGAAAAGCTAAAAGATTACCCCACACTTTAGAATTTACATTGTCCTCAATGGAAAACAAGAATAATAAAGATAAAGAATTAAGTACAATCTATCTTCCATCGTCCCCTGGTGAGGCAAAACTCAACCTTTTTATCACAAACACAAATGTTCAAAAACAAGATGCAAGAGAGCTTTAGGGTTTCTATTTATTTAAACTAAACATAAAATCAAAATTGCTAAATATAAAATTATAACTAAGAAAAAGAAATGCAAACCGATGGGTTGCCTCACATTAAGTGCTTCTTTAATGTCATAAAGCTGGACATCATGCAAGGCTTAGGGATCATGGATCAAAGTGTTGTCAATGATCCTCAATTCCTGAAATCCTTCATTGTATAGTTTAACTCTATGTCTATTTGCTCTAAAAATCTTATTGGTTCTAGAGTTAAGCAATTCAATGGCACCAGAAGGACATACCTTAGTTACCTCGAAAGGACCACTCCATCGAGATTTGAATTTACCTGGAAGCAGACGGAGGCGAGAATTAAAAAGTAAAACTTTCATACCTGGACTCAACGTCTGATGCCCAATAAATCTGTCATGAAGTGCTTTAGTGTGATCCTTATAATTCCTCGAGCTCTCATATGCCTTTGGGTTAAGGCATCTTTGGGTCTTCCCCACTGGTTTAGCTCCCTCTTCTAAAGTCAGTGTTAGCTCCAATTTATCTGGGGAGTCTGTCTGCAACACAACATCTGAAACAACTGCTTCAACACTATTAATTAAAGAACATTCCTCATATAAAGCAGTTGTAGGAATAGGAGAAGTGTTAAAAATAGAAAATTCAACAGTTTGCCCTAAGACAGTCATTGACAACTTACCATTTTTAACATCTATTAAAGTGTTGGTAGTAGCCATGAAAGGCCTACCCAGCAATATAGTGTGTGCTGATGGTGAAGAATTACTTACTTCCATGTCAAGAACAATGAAATCCACAGGTACTATCAAACCACCAACTTTAACTAACACATCTTCTATAACCCCTTTCGGGAATCTAAGAGATCTATTAGCTAATTGCAACACCATTTTTGTTGGTTTAAGTTCCCCTAATTCTAACTTACGGTACACAGAATAAGGCACTAAATTCACACTGGCTCCTAGATCACACATGCCTTCAGTCCCCTTTCCATTCCCCACAGAAATTTGAATTAAAAAGCTTCCAGGATCCTTTAGTTTGGGAGGTAGTTTATGCTGCAGAACGGCACTAGCTACCTCCGAAACTATCACCTTTTCATTCGTCTCATACCTCTTGTTCTTGGTGATCAGCTCTTTGAAGAACTTGGCATAAGCTGGTATGTTCTTTATTGCCTCAAGTAAGGGTAAGTTAATACTTACCTTAGACAGCATGTTGAAGATGTTAGAAAATTGCTTATCTTTTATTTCATCCTTCAACCTGCTGGGGAATGGTATAGGTGGCCGGTATGGATTGCTTGCCTTATGTAAATCTGTTGTAGGGGACTTCTCCACTGATCTATCTCCAGCACCTTTGTTCTTTGGTTCTCCTTCCTTCTTGTTCTTTTGGTCACCTGCACTCACAGAATTATCTTCAACATTATTATCAATTACCTTACCACTTCTAAGAACAGTCACTGATTGTGCCTGCTCAGGTTGACTTGGGAACTTCCCCTTTTGTTGAATTTGCATCTGTTGTGCAAGTTGTCCAACTTGTGTCTCAACTTTCTTAAAAGATGCTTCTAAGGAATCTAGCCTCTTGTTTGTCATCTCTTGATTTTGAGCATTGACTTTGTTGAAAGCTTGTAAACTTTCCTCCAAGCTCTCTATCTTAGACTGCCCTTGATTTGAGGATTGGCCTTGTTGTTGGTTCTGACTCTGGAGCAAATGAAAAGGCTGCTGAGAATTATTTGTTGCCCAAGAAAAATTTGGGTGATTCCTCCAACCAGGGTTGTATGTATTTGAATAAAGATCATTTCGGGTCCTTGGTTGAAATCCTCCCATAGCATTGACTTGCTCAGCATTACCAAAAGACTCATATGCAGAGGAGCAAATATTTGCTCCATGCCCAAGACTTCCACAAATTCCACAAATTTCTTAAGTAGAAGAAGAAATATTGTTCTTCATGTTCAGCATCTGCACTTGCCTTATTAACTTAGCTATCTGATTTACCATATAACTATTGGCTTCCAATTGGTTCACCCCTTTACTTCTTCCTCTTACACTCTTCTGTTGAGAATTAGCTCCCAACATCTCAAAGATATCATAAGTTTCAGCTGCTGTCTTTTCTCCCATGGCTCCCCAAGCTGCATTATCAACAGTGTTCTGAAATTGCTGGGTTAAACCATCATAGAAGAACTGATTAAGAAGTTGAAGCGGGTAATGATGGTGTGGACACTGGATCAATAACATCTTAAATCTGTCCCAAGCTTCATGGAATGGCTCTCCTTCAAATTGAGAGAATGTAGCAATCTTCCCTCTCAACTCATCTGTCTTTTGATGTGAATAGAACTTGCCCATGAACTTGTTATAAACTTGCTCCCAAGTTGTCAGTGAGTTTTCGGGTAACATCATAAGCCAGCTCTTTGCCCTATCCTTCAAAGTATAAGGGAAACATCTCATCCTCAATTGATCTTCTGTTAGTCCTCCCAAAGGAAAAGTGTTGAGGGTAGAATAAAAATCCCGAATAAAGTTCAGAGGATCTTCATTTGGAACTCCATAAAATGATGGCAGCATGTTGTAGTGAATGTTCTTCAACTCATAATTTCTTGCTGCATCTGTCAGTATTATGCAAGAAGTGGAAGTTCCAATGACAGGTCTAGCAAAGTCTCTCATCGTTCTTTGCCTTTCTTCAGCCATTTTAACATATTGTTCAGATTCTGATTCAAATTCAAAAGTGTCCTCCTCTGTATCAAATCCGGTGTAGAGCTCAAACTCTTCTCTGCTCCTTTTCACTCTTTGAATTTCTGGAATGAATGGATATAGCTCTCCTTCGAGTGATCTCCTACCTTGCATAAACAGAATTTTTCTAGAAAAAGAAATTATTAAAAACAAAAGACAAGTAAGATAAAATGAAAACAGTGAAAAATAATCTAGAATATTTTTTCCTAATAAACAATTTCGCCAATTAGCCTCCCCGGCAACGGCGCCAAAAACTTGTTGCGCTCAAATTAACTCTACCACAAAGCATCACTCGCAAGTATACGAGGTAGCTGTAGCAAAGGTGATCGCCCCAAGGTCGTCTCACAAGGAAGCTAAAGTGGCTAATTGATTATCAGTTTATAAATAATAAGTAATGAATAAAATTTAAATTGCTAACTAATGAAGAAGATTGATTGAAGTTTAAAACGAATAAAAGTAAATTAAGCTGATTGTTTTGATTCACTTGATAGAAAAGTCTAGGGTTTGTACTTCTCTACTACTTATATGTATGAACGGTTATTCCTTTTAACTAATTTAATTTCAAAGATTAAATCTCAAACAACTTAATTAATTGAGTCAAGGAAATAAGCTCTCGCATTCAAACCTCTTACGACTAATCTTGTTATAATTGAAACAATCTTTTTAATAGGTTATATCTCTAATTCACCTAAGTCCTTAATTGAATTGTTCCAACATTAGACTTCATCTCTCAATCCATCATCTAATACCTAAAACACATAATTGGTGGCCAATCAATTATATATTAACAATATTCCATTCAATCAAGGCTAAAGAAATTATTAACTAAGAGAATAACCAATTCATACAATCATAGCAGATCCATACAAACCCTAAACTAGATCAAATTAGTTCATCATGATTTCAAACATACTCATCTCATTAATATTCAAAGAAATCAACTTAGACATGATAATGTTCATAAATACAATTTCAATGAAAATAAAGAGAATAAAGTTTAAGAACAAAACCAAATTTGTAACACCTCTATACCCTGTATACGTACCAAGCATGCTTAAAAGATCGTAATATACGTATACTGAATATAGAAAATGCCACGGTTTAAAAAGACACAACAAATATCTTTGTAAATAAGTGAAACCAATCTCAAACAAATAAAAGAAATCCAAAAGACACTATATATAAAATGTTTAATAATTCACAGCGGAAGTTATTACAAATATGTTATAAATCAAAGTTTACAAAACATAGAATATATACATGATTGGCAGCTCTTCTCTGATCTTTAAGTCCCAAAAGAAAATTCCTCAATGTCTAGTCTCACTTGGTCTCGAGGAGCTCTCAGGTTCAACTCTGTCACCTGCGCGATCAAACACTATCGCACTAAGCCATCGGCTTAGTAGTACAAAATATACCAACATTATACTTTAAGGCAAAGTAATGTTACACATCTAAATCACAAAGTTAACATCATAAGTGAAAAGCTAACATCACACCTTTATATTTCATAAACCATACACATAGAAGCACATCACATTACCCCATCATACTACATTCAATGTCATAACAATATTCATATTACATCTTCATAGTTTCATTGATTTTACCATTCAAGAATCACATTATATACAAAGACAAGCATGGGCCCAAAACACTCTAATATGCCATTCAATTTTCAGAGTTAGTGCTTTGGTTTTATTATCACATTTATCATTATCATAAACCCAACTAGGCTTCAAGGATTAGGTTCAACCAAGCTTCAAGGGGAACAAAGCATGCTAAGTATCAACCCAACTTGGCTTCAAGAACCAACCCAACCTAGCTTCAAGGGTTGTAACATCTCAATTGGGCTTCAAGGATCAAATCCAACCTAACTTCAAGAGAATGTTACCAATAGCCATGCCACCAACAACAAAACTCTGAAAATGAATAACACATTAGACACACAATTCATTTATTATCTCATTCTCAATTCTCATCATCAATTAGGCAAACATGCCTTATGTTCTTTCAATGGAATCATCATAGCCAAATCACAATGGCCTCATATCATTTCATATCTCCATTCATATTATACATATAGCCTCATTAATATAGCATTTCAAAGTACACTATTCATATACACATTACCATTCACAAGATTCACAATTCATAATACATAACCTTGTTCATATAGCATCATATGCATTATCAAATGTAAGTTCGATCTCAACCATGTAAGAAGAGCAAGGAAAAATCACAGTGGCCAACACACTCAAGGGACACGGCCAAGCTTGTGGCCGTGTCTCTCAACCAAAAGCAACAGAAGCAAACATGGGCAAGGGACACGGCCGTGTCTTCTCCAAAATTTATCCAACACGGCCAAATTTCCATAGACTTGACCGTGTCTCTCAAAAATTCTTTAGCTTGGCCGTGTCTCTTCCTTGGTTTAGCCGTGTCTCTTATGAACAAAAACCCTAACCATAGCCAACACTCTTTTGATTGAAATTAAACACATTATGCACAACATAAACTCATTCAAATGGATGTAATCAAAGTCATTAACACTTATTTTGCATGTTTAACACAATATTCACATAAACCATACATATAATCATTTACCACTTCAAAACTCTAAAACCAACTTCACTCTTGATCTTTCACCATCAACATCCACTTAACTCACCATCTTCAAAACAAAACCAACACCAATTCAATTTCTTTTAACTTACAATCAATTTCAACACTTGTAAACACATCTCAAACACACCAAATCATAATATCAACAAATTATAACTCATCTTATACACAACTTCAAAATAACAAAAGAAAATAAGAGAGTACTTACCTTAAATGAAGAAATTTCACAAATCTCCAACCAAAACCTTTGATTCCTCCTTCAATTTGATTCTGGCATTAAGAACACCTCTCTTGCTCTCTCTTTTCTTGGATAGCCGGCACACAAATGAGAAGAAAAGAAAAATAAACACAAGTCAAACTTCTCTTCTTCTTTAAATCTCCACCAAGCAATTCTAACAATGCAATTACCTAAATGCCCTCATCCAATTAACTTAACCTTTGTCACTTATATGCCCATTTAAGTAATTTCACATATCACAAATAAATATCCTCTTCCATTGACCATCCCTTTTGACTAATGTATATGTTATATATATAACCATATACCCAACATATACACTTTCTCTCTACACATTACTTTCCTTTTTAAACAATACATAAACATTCTCTTTTCAATCTTTTTTTTTTCTTTCAAATCAACATATACATTCAATCCAATTAAAACAACAATAATATTCAAAACTTCTAGGGCATACATTGGGATATTACAATTCTCCCCCTCTAAAAAGAAATTTTGTCCTCGAAATTACCTGATATCAAGTCTGAAACAACTGAGGATATTGATCTCGCATTGCTTGCTCACTTTCCCAAGTTGCTTCTTCTCTTGCATGATTCTTCCACAGAACCTTCACCAAAGGCACTTTCTTATTTCTCAACGCTTTTACATCACATGCCAAGATAGCAACTGGTTCCTCTTCAAATGTTAAATCTGGATTCACTTCGATAGATTCAATTGGCAACACATGAGATGGATCCGATCTGTATCTCCTCAACATAGAAACATGGAATACATTATGGATCCTCTCCAACTCAGGTGGCAAAGCAAGCCGATAAGCAACTGGCCCAACTCTTTCCAAAACTTCATACGGTCCAATGAAACGAGGACTCAATTTCCCTTTCCGACCAAACCTTAAGATCTTTTTCCAAGGATACACCTTCAAAAATACTTTATCTCCCACATTATATTCAATGTCTCTCCTCTTCAAATCTGAATAAGATTTCTGTCGGTCCGAAGCTATTTTCAACCTATCTCGAATCATTTTCACTTTCTCTTCAGTTTCTTTAACCAAATCAGGACCAATTAACTTACTTTCACCAAGTTCATTCCAACATAGAGGTGTCCTGCACCGTCTACCATACAATGCTTCGAATGGGGCCATACCAATGCTGGATTGATGACTGTTATTGTAAGCAAATTCAACAAGTGGTAAGAATCCATCCCAACTTCTCGAGAAATCAATGACACAGCTTCTCAACATATCCTCAATAATTTGTATCACCCTCTCAGACTGCCCATCTGTCTGAGGATGGAAAGCAGTGCTGAAATGTAATCGAGAACCCAAAGCACCATGTAAACTCTTCCAAAATCTTGAAGTAAATCGGGGATCTCGATCAGACACTATAGAAGTTGGAACTCCATGCAACTTCACAATCTCATGGATATACAGCTCAGCTAACCTCTCCAAAGAGTAATCCATCCGAACCAGAAGAAAATGAGCTGTCTTAGTCAACCTGCCAACAATCACCCAAATAGCATCATGCTTTCTTTGTGTCAATGGCAGACCAGATACGAAATCCATGGTTACTCTATCCCATTTCCATTCAGGCACTGCTAAAGGTTGAAGTAACCCTGTTGGAACTTGATGCTCAGCTTTTACTCTTTGACATGTGAGACATTTAGACACAAAATCTGTAATGTCTCTCTTCATACCGGACCACCAATAATGCTGTCTCAAATCATGATACATCTTTGTATTACCTGGATGTATAGCAAATACTGATTGATGTGCTTCCTTTAAAATAATCCTTCTCAATTTAGCATCATCAGGTACACACATTCTGTTCTTAAACCAAAGACTCCCATCACCTCTCACAATAAAATCTCGACTCTTTCCATTCTGACAATCTGAAACAATCTTTTGAATCTTTGCATCAGCCAATTGAGCCTCTTTAACCTGATCCAACAATACTGGTTTCAATTGCAATTGTGCCAACAATGCACCATCATCACAAGATACAAAAACTAGCATGCAACGCTCTCAACTCAACAAGCAACGAGAGCGAATAAACAGTCAAACCTGCTAAAGACTTCCGACTCAAGGCATCAGCAACAACATTTGCCTTACCAGGATGATAATCAATCAAATAGTCATAGTCCTTAATCAACTCCAACCATCTCCTCTGTCGAAGATTAAGCTCTTTTTGGACACCCAAATATTTTAAACTTTTATGATCAGTATAGATAAAACACTTTTCCCCATACAGATAATGTCGCCAAATCTTCAATGCAAATACAATGGCTGCCAACTCTAAATCATGGGTCGGATAATTGAGCTCATGCGGTTTCAACTGTCGAGAAGCATAAGCTATCACTTTACCTTCTTGCATCAGAACACAACCCAAACCACTATGTGAAGCATCACTGTAAATCACATATGGTTTATCTTCCACAGGTAAAGTAAGAACAGGCGCTTGAGTCAACATTTCTCTCAACTGTTCGAAACTAGCCTGACACTGATCTGTCCACACAAATCTAACTCCCTTTCGAAGTAATCTGGTAAGTGGAGTAGCTATCAAAGAAAATCCTTTCACAAACCGTCAGTAATAGCCTACCAAACCCAGAAAACTTCTAACTTCAGTCACAGACTTTGGTGGACTCCAATTCAAAATAGCTTCAACTTTACTCGAATCCACTCTAATACCCTCTGCTGAAACTATATGACCGAGAAAAGTAACTTGGTCAAGCCAAAACTCACATTTCGACAGTTTAGCAAACAATTGCTTCTCTCTGAAAATTTGCAACACAATCCGCAGATGCTTATCATGCTCTTCCTCATTACGCGAATACACCAAAATATCATCTATAAAGACCACTACAAACTGATCCAAATAGGGCCTAAACACCCTATTCATCAAATCCATAAAAACTACAGGTGCATTCGTCAAACCAAAAGGCATAACTAGAAACTCATAATGCCCATATCTGGTCCGAAAGGCGGTCTTAGGAACATCTTCAGCTCTGACTCTCAATTGATGGTATCCTGATCTCAAATCAATTTTGGAAAACACTGCTGCACCTTTCAATTGATCAAAGAGATCATCAATTCTAGGCAAAGGATATTTATTTTTAATAGTCACCTTGTTCAATTGCCTATAATCGATACACAATCTCATAGTACCATCCTTCTTCTTCACAAATAAGACAGGAGCTCCCCACGGTGAAACACTAGGGCGAACAAACCCTTTATCCAGCAACTCCTGTAACTGCACCTTCAGCTCTCTCAGTTCAGCAGGTGCCATTCTGTAAGGAGTAATAGAGATAGGAGTGGTACCAGGCAATAATTCAATACCGAACTCCACCTCTCTCTCAGGAGGCAACCCTGGCAACTCCTCTGGAAACACATCTAGAAACTCTGCAACTGTGGGTATATCATCAAGTTGAGAACCTTTTACTCTAGTATCCACAACATAAGCAAGGTAAGCATCACACCCTTTTCTAATCAATCTCCTAGCTGCAACAGCTGAAACAAACAAGGATGCTAGCTGTCCCTGCTCACTAGATACTAACACCTCTCTACCATCGCTGGTTCTCAAGGTAACAACTTTCTTTTGTCAGTCAACCTCAGCTCTATGTCTAGATAACCAGTCCATGCCTAGGATCACATCATATTCCTTAAAAGGCATCTCAATCAAATCTCCAAGAAACTACTCACCTTGCACCATCACTGCACTATCTCGGTGCACTTTGCTAACAATCACACTATGCCCTAACGGATTTGTCACCAATACATCAAATCCTAGGGATTCAGCATGCACATCAGACACAGGCAAAACAGATGCACTAATATATGAATGCGTGGATCCGGGATCAATCAAAGCAAGTACTGAAATACCAAATAAAGAAAAAGTACCAGCTATGACTGCCAAAGCATCTGGTTGCCTCTGCATCACATAAATCCTCTGAGAAGATCCAGCCTCCTCTGGTCTACTCTCCCTGGATGTAGAACCTCCTCTAGAACTGAACCCAGATCTGCCTCCTCTGCTGAAACCTCTGCCTCCTCGACCTCCCCTCACACTAGGTCGGGAAGCTGCAGTATCCACTGACATCCGCTCTTGTCTCTCAGGACAATCTCTCACAAAATGATCGGGAGATCCACATCTAAAACATACCACTGCTACACCAGTCTTCCAACAAGTACCACCATGTGGCCTACCACAATGAATGCATATGGGTAAGGTGGATCTCTGAGTCACTGGGGTCGGAGCACTCGCCACTGAAACTATAGGTCTAGATCTCTACCTTTGAAACTGTACTGACCTACCCGCTGGCCTCTGACTCCTACTAACCCAAGGAACAAAACTTCCTTTACCTCTTTTCACAGACGAAGACCCTCCCTCAAACTGGGGCCTTCTAACCCTGATCTCTTCCTCTGAAGCAGCTGCAATAACCTGAGCTCTCTCCACACTCCTAGATACTGCAACCAGCTGGGAAAAATCACGGTATCTAGATCTAGCCACCAAACACATGATAGAGGGCCTCAATCCCTCCTCAAATCTCCGGCATCTATCCATCTCATCAGATATAATACCCCCAGCATACTGGCTCAACCGGATAAACTCTAACTCATATTCTGTCACAGTCCGGTGATCTTGCTTCAAGCTTAGAAACTCCATTTTCTTCATATCTTTGTACTCCCTAGGAGTATACTTCAATTCAAACTCTCTTAGAAAATCAGCATAGGACAATGTTGGTGGATCATCCATAGCATGGGGCACTGTCTTCCACCAGTCATATGCGTCCTTTTGCAACAATGATCTTGCATAATCAAACTTTTCCTCTGGAGTGGCTTGCAACTGAACAAATATTCTCTGTACTTTATCTAGCCACTGCTCAGCTACAGCTGGATCAATAGTACCCAAGAAGTCTTCTGCTCCATATTTCCTTAATTTATCATACTGTCTCACTGATACCAAAGGCTGTGGGGGTGGCGGTGGTGGTTTTACTGGTGCTTGCCTCAACAAATCAATCACATGCCTAAACCAACCTGGCGGAACCTCCTCACCAGCTGGTCTCCCCGACACAGAAGCAGGTACCTCTCCAGCACTATCCACTCTAGCTCCCTCTCTAATCTCATCAAGAGCTATACTCTCAGCACTACCCTCGACTGACTGACGTGAGTGAGAATCCATCACAACCTATATCTGCAAACACAGCAGAATACCTCTCATTAAAGATCAGAGACTGCCAATGCCAAACATGTATGTTATTCAAAAATCCACGTTTAAAATCAAAACACTCTTTTTCTTACACTAGACCTAGGTTGAGAATCTCAAACCTAGGCTCTGATACCAAAACAATTGTAACACCTCTATACCCTGTATACGTACCAAGCATGCTTAAATGATCGTAATATACGTATACTGAATATAGAAAATGCCACGGTTTAAAAAGACACAACAAATATCTTTGTAAATAAGTGAAACCAATCTCAAACAAATAAAAGAAATCCAAAAGACACTATATATAAAATGTTTAATAATTCACAGCGGAAGTTATTACAAATATGTTATAAATCAAAGTTTACAAAATATAGAATATATACATGATTGGCAGCTCTTCTCTGATCTTTAAGTCCCAAAACAAAAATCCTCAATGTCTAGTCTCACTTGGTCTCGAGGAGCTCTCAGGTTCAACTCTGTCACCTGCGCGATCAAACACTATCGCGCTAAGCCATCGGCTTAGTAGTACAAAATATACCAACATTATACTTTAAGGCAAAGTAATGTTACACATCTAAATCATAAAGTTAACATCATAAGTGAAAAGCTAACATCACACCTTTATATTTCATAAACCATACACATAGAAGCAAATCACATTACCCCATCATACTACATTCAATGTCATAACAATATTCATATTACATCTTCATAGTTTCATTGATTTTACCATTCAAGAATCACATTATATACAAAGACAAGCATGGGCCCAAAACACTCTAATATGCCATTCAATTTTCAGAGTTAGTGCTTTGGTTTTATTATCACATTTATCATTATCATAAACCCAACTAGGCTTCAAGGATTAGGTTTAACCAAGCTTCAAGGGGAACAAAGCATGCTAAGTATCAACCCAACTTGGCTTCAAGAACCAACCCAAACTAGCTTCAAGGGTTGTAACATCTCAATTAGGCTTCAAGGATCAAATCCAACCTAACTTCAAGAGAATGTTACCAATAGGCATGCCACCAACAACAAAACTCTGAAAATGAATAACACATTAGAAACACAATTCATTTATTATCTCATTCTCAATTCTCATCATCAATTAGGCAAACATGCCTTATGTTCTTTCAATGGAATCATCATAGCCAAATCACAATGGCCTCATATCATTTCATATCTCCATTCATATTATACATATATCCTCATTAATATAGCATTTCAAAGTACATTATTCATATACACATTACCATTCACAAGATTCACAATGCATAATACATAACCTTGTTCATATAGCATCATATGCATTATCAAATGTAAGTTCAATCTCAACCATGTAAGAAGAGCAAGGAAAAATCACAGTGGCCAACACACTCAAGGGACACGGCCAAGCTTATGGCCGTGTCTCTCAACCAAAAGCAACAGAAGCAAACATGGGCAAGGGACACGGCCGTGTCTTCTCCAAAATTTATCCAACACGGCCAAATTTCCATAGACTTGGCCGTGTATCTCAAAAATTCTTTAGCTTGGCCGTGTCTCTTCCTTAGTTTAGCCATGTCTCTTATGAACAAAAACCCCAACCATAGCCAACACTCTTTTGATTGAAATTAAACACATTATGCACAACATAAACTCATTCAAATGGATGTAATCAAAGTCATTAACACTTATTTTGCATGTTTAACACAATATTCACATAAACCATACATATAATCATTTACCACTTCAAAACTCTAAAACCAACTTCACTCTTGATCTTTCACCATCAACATCCACTTAACTCACCATCTTCAAAACAAAACCAACACCAATTCAATTTCTTTTAATTCACAATCAATTTCAACACTTGTAAACACATCTCAAACACACCAAATCATAATATCAACAAATTATAACTCATCTTATACACAACTTCAAAATAACAAAAGGAAACAAGAGAGTACTTACCTTAAATGAAGAAATTTCACAAATCTCCAACCAAAACCTTTGATTCCTCCTTCAATTTGATTCTAGCATTAAGAAAACCTCTCTTGCTCTCTCTTTTCTTGGATAGCCAGCACACAAATGAGAAGAAAAGAAAAATAAACACAAGTCAAACTTCTCTTCTTCTTTAAATCTCCACCAAGCAATTCTAACAAAGCAATTACCTAAATGCCCTCATCCAATTAACTTAACCTTTGTCACTTATATGCCATTTAAGTAATTTCACATATCACAAATAAATATCCTCTTCCATTGACCATCCCTTTTCACTAATGTATATGTTATATATAGAAACCATATACCCAACATATACACTTTCTCTCTACACATTACTTTCCTTTTTAAACAATACATAAACATTCTCTTTTCAATCTTTTTTTTTCTTTCAAATCAACATATACATTCAATCCAATTAAAACAACAATAATATTCAAAACTTCTAGGGCATACATTGGGATATTACAAAATTACAAACTCCTTGAAGCTTCTGAAGAATCTCTTGTTCAAATCTTGCAAGAAGGATGTATCAATGGCTAGAACAATCTAATCTAACCTAGTTTAATCCAAAGTGAAATCAAAATCAAAGAAAACAAATGTTAAAACCCTAACTTCACTCTTGACGGCTGAAACCTGTCTCAAAAACTCAATAGTCTTAAGAAAAACCCTAATTTCCATATTTATACGAAACCTCCACGCGTCTTTATTGATCCTTGAGTGACACGGCCAAGTTATAGTGAACTTGGCCATGTTGGAGGTGAATTTGAGAGAGAGACACGGCCAAGTTGATGGTGACACGGCCAAGTTGGACCATTTTGGAGGGACATGGCCAGTGACTTGGCCATGTCACTTGCATGTGTCACCTATTGTGAGAATTGCTCTTCTTTGCTTTGGATTTAGGTGAGACACGGCCAAGTTGATGGTGACTTGGCCGTGTTTGAGCATAATTGGAGGGACATGGCCATGTTTGAGGTGACTGGGCCGGATCATTTTGGAGGGACATGGCCAGTGACTTGGCCATGTCGCTTGCATGTGTCGTCTACTGTGATGATTTCTTCTTCTTTTCCTTTGGAACTAGGTGAGACACGGCCAAGTTGATGGTGACTTGGCCGTGTTTGAGCATAATTGGAGGGACATGGCCATGTTTGAGGTCACTTGGCCGTGTTGGATCATTTTGGAGGGACATGGCCAGTGACTTGGCCATGTCGCTTGCATGTGTTGCCTACTGTGATGATTTCTTCTTCTTTTCCTTTGGAACTGGGTGAGACACGGCCAAGTTGGAGTGACTTGGCCATGTTGGAGCATCTTTGGAGGGACACGGCCACTGACTTGGCCGTGTCCCTTGCCTGTGTCCATCACTGTGTCTTGTGGCTTCTTTTCATCTTGATATGGGACACGGCCAGTGACTTGGCCGTGTCCTCTGCCTGTGTCAGCTACTGTCCATTTTTCCTTCAGTCTTGGTTCCTTGGCTTTTTTAACCTAGAACAAAACTCAAACAAACTTTAAACAAAAAGTAAATAAACAATAACCAACAAAACATAAACACCATACCATACTAAAAACTAGATAAAAAATGACATAAACACTGAAATAAACTAAAACTACAAAATTAACAAAAACACTAAATAAACCGATTTAAACTAACAAAATACCTAAATAAAACAATAATTATTATAATAAACAAGACATAAATCTATAACAAAAACTAACAAAACACACATTGAAGGGCTAATACATTTAGATTCACTCAACCCCCATCCTATAGCTCTTTTCAATCTTCTTAATTCACTCACCAACCTCATCTCTTCCCTTTCACTAAGTTCACTAGAAATTATCACAGGTAAAGTGTCATGATCTCCTAAAAACACATATTTCAGGTTTTTAGGCAACTCTTTTAGCTCTAACTTAAGTGAAGGATTATTCTCTTCTTTTTGGATGGAGGGGAGCTAAAATGATGGTTCCTCTTTAAGTTCCTCTATTTTAGCACTTTTAAAAAATATCAATGCAACTGGCTACTTCTGAGTAAAAAATATCTAATTCACGATCTAAGGTTAGTGCCAGCTCCAATTTATCTGAAGAACCTGTTTGCAAGAAAACATCTGAAACAACTGCGTCAATACAATCAATTAAAGAGCAATTCTCATATAATGCAGTTGTAGGAATAGGAGAAGTGTTAAAAATAGAAAATTCAGCTTTTTGTCCCAAGACAGTCATTGACAATTTACCATTTTTAACATCAATCAAGGTGTTGGTCGTAGACATAAAAGGCCAACCCAGTAGAATAGTGTGTGCGGATGGTGTAGGGTTATCTCCTTCCATGTCCAGAACTATAAAATCCACGGGTACTATCAACCCACCAACCTTAACTAACACATCTTCTATAACTCCTTTCGGGAATCTAAGAGATCTATCAGTTAATTGCAAGACCATTGTAGTAGGTTTAAGTTCCCTAAGTTCTAATTCAAGATACACAGAGTAAGGCATCAAATTAACACTGTCTCTTAAATCACACATGCCATCAGTCCCCTTTCCATTACCTATAGTAATTTTAATTATGAAACTGCCAGGATCCTTTAGCTTCAGAGGTAGTTTATGTTGCAAAATAACACTAGCTACCTCTGATACTATCACCTTTTCATTTGGCTCATACCTCTTTTTCTTGGTGTTCAATTATTTGAAGAATTTGGCATAAGTCGACATATTCTTTATTACTTCAAGTAAAGGTAAGTTAATACTTACCTTAGACAGCATGTTGAATATATTTGAAAATTGCTTATCTTGTTTATCGTTCTTCAATCTGCTGGGGAATGGTATAGGTGGCCGGTAAGAATTACTTGCCTTGTGTAAATTTGTTGAAGGAGATTGCTCCATTGATTTTTCTCCATCACCCTTGTCCTCTGGTTCTCCTTCCTTTTTGTTTTCTTGATCTCCTGCATCCACAAAATTATTTTCAACACCATTATTTATTACCTTGCCACTTCTAAGAACAATCACTGCTTGTGCTTGCTCAGGTTGACTCGAAAATTTTTCTTTTTGTTGAATCTGCATCTGTAATGCAAGTTGTCCCACTTGGGTCTCCACTTTCTTAAAAGATGCTTCCAATGAATCCAACCTTTTGTTATTCATATCTTGATTCTTGGTACTGACTTGGATAAAAGCATGTAAACTATCCTCCAAACTGCCTCTCTTAGGCTGCCCTTGATTTGAAGATTGCCCTAGCGGTTGATTTTGTCTTTGGAGCAAATGGAAAGGTTGTTGGGAATTGTTTGCTGCCACGAAAAGTTTGGATGATTTCGCCAACCAGGATTGTAAGTGTTTGAGTAAGGATCATTTCGGCCCTTGGTTGATATCCCTCCATAGCGTTAACTTTCTCAGCCTCATTTCCATAAGACTCGTACGTAGAGGAGCATATATTTGCTCCATGCCCAAAATTTCCACAAATTCCACACACTTCTTGAGTGGATGAAAAAGCATTGTTCTTCATGTTCAGCATCTGCACTTGTCTTGTCAATTCAGCTATCTGATTGACCATCTCACTGTTGGCTTCCACTTGATTTACCCCTTTACTTCTTCCTCTTACACTTTTTTGTTGGGAATTAACTCCCAACATTTCAAAGATTTCATAAGTCTCTTCTGCTGTCTTTTCTCCCATAGCTCCCCCAGCGGCATTATCAACAATATTCTGAAATTGCTGGGTTAGTCCATCGTAGAAAAACTGATTCAGCAGTTGAAGTGGGTAATGATGGTGTGGACACTGGATTAACAACATCTTAATTTTGTCCCAAGCCTCATGAAATGGCTCTCCATCCAATTGAGCAAATGTGGCTATTTTTTCTCTTAATTTAGCTGTCTTCTGATGTGAGTAAAATTTGCCCATAAACTTGTTATATACTTGCTCCCAAGTTGTCAAAGAATTTTCAGGCAACATCATAAGCCAGCTTTTTACCCTATCCTTTAATGTGTACGGAAAACACCTCATCCTCAACTGGTCTTCTGTTAGTCCTCCCAATGGAAATGTGTTGAGGGTGGAGTAGAAATTCCTGATAAAATTCAAAGGATCCTCATTCGGAACTCCATAGAATGATGGTAGCATGTTGTAATGGATATTCTTCAACTCGTAATTTCTTGCTGCATCTGTCAATCTTATACATGAGGTGGAAGTCCCAATGACAGGTCTAGCAAAATCCCTCATAATTCTTTGCCTCTCGTCTCTCATATTGGTAGATTGTGCAGTATTCGACTCAAAATCAGAAATTTCCTCCTTTGTATCAAACCTGGTATACAATTCAAACTCTTCTCTGCTCCTTTTCACTCTTTGAATTTCTAAAATAAATGGGCAAAGCTCTGCTCCAAGTGATCTCCTACCTTGCATAAAACAAATTTTTGAAAGAAGGAATTATTTATAGCAAAAGAAAAATAAAATAAAATATAAACAATGAAAAATAATTTAAAATATATATATGACTGATAAACAATTACGCCAATTAGCTTCCCCGGCAGTGGTGCCAAAAACTTGTTGCGCTCTAATAAACACTACTAAAGCTACACTCACAAGTATATGAGGCTGCTGTAGTATTTCGGTGAACACCTCAAGGTAGTCTCACAAGGAAGCTAGATAAGCTTAATTATTTATCAAATTGTAAATAACAAATTATCAATAAAATTAAATTGTTAAACAACTAATGAAAACAGAAAGGAATTAAATTTAATGCAATTAAAGAAAATTGAACAGATATATTGATTCACTTAATAGAAAAGCCTAGGGTTTGCACTTCTCTACTAATTTATATGTATTAATGGCTATTCCTCTCAACTGATTTAATTTCAAAGATTAGATTTCAAGCAACTTAATTAATCAAATTAAAGAAATAAGCTCTCGCATTCAATTCTTTTTCAATTAATCTTATTACAATCAAAATGATCCTTTCCTTAGGTTTATATTTCTAATTCACCTAAGTCCCTAATTAAATTATTCTGGTATTAGACTTCATTTCTCAATCCTTCATCTAAATACCTAAAACACATAATTGGTGGCCAATCAATTATATATTAACGTTAATCCATTCAATTAAGGATAAAAGAAATAAACCAATTAAGAGAAATAACCAGTTCATACAATCATAGTAGATCCATACAAACCTTAGACTAGATCAAAATTAGTTCATAATAATGCTATCAAAAAAATTCATCTCATTGAAATTGAAATAAATTAATTTAGACATTAAAGAATTCATAAATAAAATTTCAATGAACTTAAGAAATAGAGTTGAAGAACAAAACCAATTACAATCTTCCTTTTGTTTCCAAAGAATCTCTTGCTCAGATTTTGCTAAAAGAATAATACAATGGCTAGAACTAATTTGATCTAGAGTGTTTGAATGAAAGTGAAATCAATCAGCTTTAATTCTCTTGTTTTAGAGAAAAGTTCTCAGAGAAAATTGAAGAACGGCTCAAAGAATGTGTGCAGAGCGGCTGAAGAAGTCCCTCCTTTGACCTAATCTTATCTATTTATACAATTCCCTTCACTAAAAATTTTGCGCACACTATAAATTTGAGCACTGGGTGTGACACGGCCAGTGGCTTGGCCGTGTCACTTGAGTGTGTCCTCTTCTGCTTCTCTTTTGTTCCTTAGCATGAGATGGGACATGGCCAAGCTCCTGGCCGTGTCACAGTGGTTTTGGCTGTGACTCCTGGGTGTGTCAGCTTCTGCTTCTTTTCTTTGGTTCTTCCTTGTTCTTTGGCTTAGGAAGGGACACGGCCAAGCTCCTGGCCGTGTCATGTGACACGGCCAGTGGCTTGGCCGTGTCATGTGGGTGTGTCACCTTCTGCCATTTCTTTCTTTCTTTTCTTTTCTTTCTTTGGTTTCTTTGGTTTTTGTCTTCAGGTGAGACACGCCCAGTGGCTTGGCCGTGTCTCCTGCCCGTGTTAGCTACTGCCAAAATTTCCTTTGAGATGACACGGCCAAGCTTGATTTGGCTTGGCCATGTCTTGCTTGATTCATGCTCTTCTTTCTTTGTTTTGATCTTCCAAGGGAGTCTTTTGCACTTTAACCTAAAACAAACACTTAAAACAGACTTTAAACAAAAATCAAAATGAAACATTAACTAAAAACACATAAACATCATACTAAAAACTAGTGCAAAAATGATCTAAACACTGGAATAAATTAAAACTATCAAAATGCTGAATCACTAAATTAATAGATTAAAACTACCAAAATGCATGAAGAAAACAATAATTATCATAATAAATAAATAGCAATTTGAGAACAAAAACTAATAAAATAATATGCGTATTTTACATGTGCTAGAAATATTTATTGTACGCATATAAGATATAAAGGTGTTACATGAACATTGTACTATGTTATGTGATTTGTTATGAATGCATTAAATGATTTGTGAAAATCCATTGATAATGGCTAAATTGAGTAAAATGTGAAATATGTGAGTTATGTGAAAGTGACCCATAGTGTTTAGGTAATATGATTTGTTATGTATGCATTAAAGGTATTGTGAAAAGCCATTGTTAATGGCTAAAGTGCATAAAATGTGATTTATATGTGAATTATGTGAAATTACCCAAAATATTTTGGTGATGTGTTTTAATGTAAAATATGATACATTGTGATGATATGTTGAGATATGATAAAATTAAATGAATTGACATTGATTGTGTAACACCCCTATACCCCGTATACGTACACAGCATGCTTATACGATCGTAATATACGTATACTGAATATAGAAATGCTACGGTTTACAAAACACACAAACCATTCTTTTGAATAATACTAACAATTTTAAAACATTTAAAGAAATTTATAAAACACAATAGACCAAAATACTTATACAAAACACAGCGGAAAATATAATAAATATTTACAATACATATACATCAAAACTCAAGTTTTACAAAACATAAAATATATACATGTTTGGCAGTATGTCTTTGATCTTTAAGCTTCACTATCAACACCTCAAGATCTAGACTCTACTCGGCCTAGAGGAACTCTCCGGTTCTTCCCTGTTACCTGTGCGATAAACCATAACCGCGCTAAGCCAACGGCTTAGTGGTACAAACTATAATAGTATTATGTTTCAATGCAATGCCAATGTCACATAACCAAGATTCAAAACCAATTTAAAAGAATATTATAATTCAAAACTCTACATTGTTCACTATCATATCATACCAAAACATTCATATTATATCTTCATAGTTTCATTACTCAACATAGCTCCCCATGCTATATTCATTGCCAATAGGATACTCATGTAGTATAACCAATTCATAACGTTATATCTCATAAACATGTATCTCATTATTCATTAATTTCACCATTTAAGAATCACATTGGAAACAAAGACATGCATGGGCCCAAAAATACTAATATGCCATTCAACTTTCAAAGTTAATGTTTTGGTTAATTATCACATTTATCATTATCATAATCCCAACTAGGCTTCAAGGATTTAGGTTCAACCAAGCTTCAAGGGGAACAAAGCATGCTAAGTATCAACCCAACTTGGTTTCAAGAACCAAACCCAACCTAGCTTCAAGGGTTGTAACATCTCAATTAGGCTTCAAGGACTAGACCCAACCAAGCTTCAAGGGGAGTAAAACATGTTAAACTTCAACCCAACTTGGCTTCAAGGAACAAGCCCAACCTAACTTCAAGAGAGTGTTACTATAGGCATGCCACCAACAACAAACTCTGAAAATGGAATAACACATTAGCCACACAATTCATTTATTATTTCATTATCAATTTCATTCTCAATTCTCATCATCAACTAGGCAAACATGCCCCACTTATTTCAATTGAATCATCATAGCCAATCACAATGGCTTCACATCTCATCTTATCTCAATTCACATTATAATACTTCATCATTCAAGTGTACAGAATCAATTACATTGAACATATATCTTAAATTCATCATCATATGGGCAACATACCCCAATCATTTCATTTCAATCATTATAGCCAACCACATTGTATCTCAACTCACATTAATCAATTCATTATTTAGATATACATAATCAATGACATTAACACACATTTTAGATGCTCATCAATCATTCACGTTATACCAAACATAACATTATTCATAAGTATCAACAATGCATTAGATTTCCTACCATATTTACAATCAAATGGATGTTAAATCTCAACATCATAAGAATATATGCAATTATGTAGTTTGTACTTACCTCAAGAACACTCACACAACTCTAAACTCTTCTTCTTCCAAGAATTCTTCACTTCTTAAATTAGGGCAAATCACCTTCTTCCCAAAACCTAATCCAAAAATGATACAATACATGAATTCCAATTCAATTTATCACTTATTAACCTCATCTTAGACCTTTAGATCACAAATTACAACTCAACATCACTAACTAAAGCCCACGGCCATGGCCACCCTAACCCCCACGGGCGTAGGTTAGAGAATGATTCTGCATCCCTTGCTCCAAACCTCCACGGCCATGGCTTTAAATGGCCACGGTCATGGCAACCAAGGCCACGGGCGTGGCATCCAAGATGCTACTGCTTCTGACCAAATTCACATATTCTAGGCTTACAACTCCAACAAACACAAACAACATGAAGATCTATGAAAATAATTGATCAAACTCAAGTTAAACATCACTTAACACTTCAAAACCCTAAAACCAACATCACTCTTACTCTTCCAAAACCAACATCAACCTATCTTTTTATTTTCAATTCAAAACCAACACCACAATCAATTTAATCAAACACACACCAACATACTACCATTAACACAACCCCACTTTCAATTATCAACAATCAAACTCTTATACAACTTCAAATATAACAAAAGAAATCAAGAGAGAACTTACCAAAATAATGAAACTTCTTGGATTTCCACTTAATCACTTGAAAACTCCTTTAATTTTTGAGCTTAAAACACAAACTCACTCTTGCTCTCTCTTGCTTAGCATGGCCGGCCAACAAAGGAAAAGGAAAGAAGAAGAAAATGAAGCAAAGTCAAACCTCTCATCTCTTTAAACCTCCACCAAGCATTCCAAAATAAGAAATTACCTAAATACCATCTTCTATTTGTTTTAACTTCCTTTCACTTACATGCCCTTTTTAGTAATTTCATAATTAACAAAATAAATATCTTCTTCCTTTGACCATCCATTTGACTTGTGTATATGTTATATATATTTCCATATATACAACATATACACTCTCTTTTAAATTCTTTTCTCTTCCCAATTATACATATACATTTTAATTCAAATAAAACAATAATTATATCAAACGCCTAGGGCACACTTTGGAATATTACAGATAGATATGAGGAAAAATGAGAAAAATGAGGAAATGAGGCAATATGCCTAATTGATAAATAGAAAAGAGGCAATGTGCCTATTTGATTATGAGAAAATGAGAAAGAAATTGATAATGAAAAATATGAAATAATTATGTGCCTTGTATGTTATTCAATTTTCAAAGTTCTGTATTTGGCGGCATGCCTATGAGGTTATCCTCATTATTTGCCTTTGAGAATAGCTTATGAGCAATTACTTGATTTGCCTTAGGGGCTAGACTCTTGGCGTCACTGTGATATGGTTTGCCTTCGAGGCTAGCTTTTGAGCATTATTATAATTTGATTTCGAGGCTAGACGCATGGTGTCAATATGGACTAGAATAATAACTCTAGAATTTGAATAGCATATTAGATCCTTTGGGCCCATGCTTGTTTTTGCTATTATGTGAATTGTAAAATGATTGAAAAATATGTTAAAAAATGAAATGGTATGTCACATGGCGACATGATATACATAAGCATTGTGCATTGGCATTGCATATATGTTTTATTGTTATCATAGTTTGTACCACTAGGCTTTTGACTTAGCGCAATTGTAACTCATCGCATAGGTGACAGGGGAGTTTTGGTAGAGCCGGAGAGTTCTTCTAGACTGGGTCAGGTCTAGAGTTAAGATTTTGGCTGTAAAGTTGATTTTGGGCATCAAGATAAGAGACACTGCAAGCATGTATATGTTTTATATTGCATTTTAATATTATGTATATTATATTATGCTTTGATGCATGTATAGTGTAAATTTTAAAGAATGGGTTGAAAAATTTTATAATGTGGGTTTATATGTGTTTTAATAAAAATATATAGGTAGATGTATAAATATTTTGAGAAACTTGGGGAAATTGAGGAGTATGGGTGAAATGTATGATTAGTTTTTATTGGGAGTATTTTTCCTTTGTAGATTATGGTTTGTTGTAATTTAGGGATGTCCAAATTACAGATAAAATTCTGGCAAATTTTTTCCAAAGATTTTTATGGAAAATGCTTATTTTAGAACCTGTGATTTTAATAAATATTTTATTGGTTATTTAAAATTACATTATTAAGTATTTAAGGTTTAAATTTGAAAAGTAAAAATTTTTTATTAAACCGGGTCGTGACATTTTTTATACCTTATATGTATATTTTACATATACTGGGTGTATGTATTATACATATATAGGGTATAAGAGTATTACATTTGCCCCTTGCTTGAATGATCTAAGACTTCAGTAGAAGAGAGTGAAAAGTAATGATACAACTTCTAAATTTTGCACCAAGCATCTGCAAAACAAAACACAAAATAAGCAAACAGAAATCCAAAGGATGGATACCCTATGGTGAGGAACTATCGAATGTCGACATTCGACCGCTGAACTATTCTAATATCTCAACGGGCTATTGGGAAACTCTGATATCCCAATGAAAACTATCAAGCGACTCTAATATCTTAGTTTTGAGAAACTTGAACTAGGTTTTAGACTGAATTTGGATTCTGGACTGGAGATTTAATTTGGATTCTTGACCCGAGTTTGGATTTTAGTTCTAGACCCGAGACTAAAATTTGGGTTCTAAACCCAAAACTAGATTTTGGTTCTGGACTAGAGACTAGATTTGGGTTCTCAATCTAAGACTGATTTAGGTTTTGGACCCGAGATTGAATTTTGGTTCTCGACCTGGGACTGGATTTGGGTTCTCAATCCAGCACTGGATTTGGATTCTCGAACTGAAACTAATTTGCATTTAGGACCCAAGATTGGATTTAGGTTCTAGACCCGAGACTAAATTTGGGTTCTCAACCTGAGACTAGATTTGGGCGCAGAATTTGTTGAACTACTATAATGTTCCAATAGACTATTAGGCAACTCTAATATCCCAATAGGTCTATCGAGTGAATTTAATATCTCGATAAAATCACCAAGAGACTCTAATATCTTAGTGAGTGAAAATTAGTCATCGAGCGACTCTAATATCTCGATGAAATCTACTGAGTGACTCTAATATCTTGGTAAATCAAAATAGTCATCAGCGACTCTAATATCCCGATGAAAACCACCAAGCAACTTTAATATCTTAGTAGGATAGTGTGAGCTGAGATTTTTGCCCCCACTCCCAGTGGAATGGTTCTTGCGACTTCGGCACTGTTTAGGCTTGGGGCCTTAGAGAACACGGACCAAAGTCTGGAGAAAATGAAGTCGCCACCCGGACGGGCTAGGAAAAAGAAAGGGGTGGATGACTCAATTCCTAAGGAATCCCCAACCCCTTAATGGGTTCAAAAAGTTGGGTACGTGTGGTGAAGGTGAGAAATGGCCCAGCACTCCCACAATGCTCAGTTCATTGGAACTGGCCTCCTTTACAGGTCTTAATATTATAAAATTCTTAAATATAACAATATCATCCATATTACATGCAACAATTGAAATAAAGCATCGTTATATTAAAATCAAAGCAATGTCCAAGCAAAGTAAATAAATGGACACCCATCCGAGGATGGAAACATGTTCAGTAGGTGTTTCAACACTACCCATTCTGTTTTAGGCAGTTCAGTTCCCAAGACTACTCTTAATTACTTGATCTCAATTTCAATTGGCAACATTGCTTTTCCATCCCATAAACCAGAGGGAATGGTGTCATTCCAATAGTTGTTCGCACACTTGTTTTATATCCCCACAAAGCAAAAGGATTCATCTCTGACCAATCCTTATATGTCTTGGTCATCTTGGACAGAATCTGCTTAATTATTTTTTTTGTTGCTTCTACCGTACCATTAGCCTTTGGTCTATAAGAAGAGGATCGGTGATGATGGATTTGGTACTTCGAGAATAAATCCTTAACTGCTCCTTGAAACTGTACCCCATTGTCTGATATCACACTATGCGGGACCCCGTATCTGCATATGAGGTTCTTTTTAATGAATCTAGCCATTTGACTTGCCCCAGTTTGTTGAAGGATTTGGCTTCGACCCATTTCAAAAAATAATCTACCTCTACTACAATGAAACGGTGACCATTTGAGGCTATCGGATGTATCTCCCCTATAATGTCGATACCCCAAGTGGCAAAGGGCGAGGGTGAAGACATAGAATGCAATTCTTCATGAGGCATGTGATTCAAGTTACCATACATCTGACATTGTTGACACTTCTTTATGAACTCTATATAATCTCTCTCCATGGTCAACCAGTAGTAACCTTGTCGAATAATCTTCTTAAATAGGGCCAAACCACGCATGTGCGGACCATAACTTCCCGCATGTATTTCTGACATGATATGCTCCACTTCAGGCTTCCTTAAACATCTCAAATGCACCCCATCAGGCCATCTTCAATATAGCTCTCCATGGAATGTGATGTATTGCAAAGACCACCGCCTTATGGCTCTTCTTTCTTTCTTTGTTGCCCCTGATGGGTATTCCCTTTCCTCCAAAAATCGTCTTATAGTATCATACCACGCATCATGGTCTGTATCAGTTTCCATGATTGTCTCATATTCATAGCAAGGGTTAATGAGCTAATCAAAATCAGAGGTTTAGGGAATAAACTGACAAGATTTTCCCATACCGAAGCCAATGTGGCTAGGGCATCACCCATATGATTTTCTTCTCTTGATAGGTGTATAAACCTACACTCTTTAAAGTTCTTCTTCATCTTGGTCAAGTAATGGTGGTATGATTTTAATTTTTCTTCTTTCAACTCCCACTCTCCATTTACGTGGGATACTACTAGCAATGAATTGCCCAAAACTTCCACCTTATCCACCTTCATAATAATTAGGGTTTCCAAACCAAAGATACAAGCTTTGTACTCCACCATATTATTGGTTGACCTGAATTTTAACTTTTTGGCTAAAGGGATAAGTTTCCCTTTGGGCAATTCTAGTACGACTCCCAAACCTGCTCCTTTCCTGTTTGCTGCTCCATCAAAATACATTTTTCACCCTTGTACTTCAATTGCCTCTAAATGTTCATCCGGAAATTCCAAGATTACCTCTTTGCTATCTAGTAATGGTTGTTGGGCCAGGAATTCTGCCACTGCTCTACCTTTGATTGTTTTCCTGGTTACATACTCAATCTCAAATTCTTCTAATACTATCAACCAGCGACCGTATTTCCCAATCAAAGAGGGTGTCACCCTTAAGTACTTCATTGGGTCCAACCTTGAAATTGTTTGCACACTATACGATTGAAAGTAATGCCGCAACTTCTTAGAAGACCAAACCACGGCCATGCAGGTCTTTTCAAAAATACTATACTTAATTTCATAAGGTAGGAGATTTCTACTCAAATAGTAGACTGCATGCTCAATCCCTGACTCATCTGCTTGGGCTAGCATGGCTCCTATTGACTCTTCTTCTAGTATAGTAATAGAGGTTTGCCGAGTATAGGTGGTTTTAGAATAGGTGGATTCAGCAAATACTCTTTTATTCATTCAAAGGTCCTTTGACACTCTTCATTCCATAGGACTGGCTGATTTTTTTTAAGCAATTTGAAAATAGGCTCACAGATTGTTGTGAGCTTTGCTATAAATCTGCTAATTTATTGTAATTTACCAATAAATCACTGAACTTCTCTCTCCATCTTTGGGGATGGCATATCCCTGATTGCTTTAACTTTGTCAGGATCAATCTCAATGTCATTTGAACCAATCACATGTCACAATAATTTGCCTGAGGTAACCCCAAACACGCACTTAGCTTATATTTCAATGCTCTATCGAAGAATAATTCTAAGTTTTGGAAGTGTTGTTCCCTTGTATCCGATTTCACCATCATATCATCAACATATACCTCAATTTCTTTGTGCCTCATGTCATGAAATAGTGTGGTGGCCATCCTTTGATAGGTTGCTCCAGCATTTTTTAAGCCAAACGACATCACCCTATAAAAAAATATACCCCATGTAGTAATGAAGGTAGTTTTAGCTTTATCCTTTTGGGCCATTAACACTTGATTGTATCCAGAAAATCCATCTACAAATGAGTGTAGTACGCTAGAGGCTGCACTATCAATGAGGTAAAGGAAAATCATCTTTAGGGAAGGCCTTGTTCAAATCTCTATAGTCCACACACAACCTTATTCTTCCATCTTTCTTTGGCATGGGTACTATATTGGCTAGCCAATCTGGATATTCTATCACTTCAAGAAACTTTACTTGTATTTGTTTAGTGACCTCTTATTTAACCAATTCAGCCCACTCAGGTCTTAATTGTCTAAGCTTTTGTTTGACAGGTTTCATGTGAGTGTAAGTAGGAATAAGATGTTCGGCTATGTCTCGATCTATACTAGGCATATCCTCATAAGATCAAGCAAATACTTCTTCATATTTTTTTTCAAATCTCTCTCTCTCTCATCAGGAGTAAGGTCGGATGCTATGCTATTGTTTTTAGGATTTTTTTATTGTTCCCAAATTTAATGATTGTGTGTTAACAGAATTAATATTAAAGATGCTCATGTAACTGCTATTTGAATGTATGCAACCATCAGGAGAAACATCACACAAGTAAGCAAAATCAGACTTTATTGCATTCATTTTGGAAAAGAAAACATCATCATCCTCATACAAAGTCGACAAATTAAAATCAAAATAAAATCATTGTTCTCAAAATCATAAGGCAGAATGTCTTCAAACTTTTCTTCAACTAGGGCAGCAATCTCCTTCGGAGTCTTCTCAGCTTTCAGGATAGCTTCTTTCTTCTCTTCCGGATTGGATTCTTTGTTGGCTGGCAGGGTGAGCTTTTTCTTCACTTGCTCCACTAGCTCGGCAATATCTGTAAAAATTTCAAAACTCGGGATCAACTTTTCCATGAACATGATTGGCTTGGGCTTTCCCTGGAGTGGTCCCATATCTAGAGCTTTGACAAAGATTTCTTTGAGTGGTGGGAAGTTCATCTTCTCATTCTTCTTTGGCTGGGCATTGTTGGCTTCATCATATCCCAACCCCTTCTTGGAAGTTTGAGTTCTAAAATCTGGCAGCTTTGTCAAACCAGCCTTACCCTTTCCAAGACCAGCTCCGGGAAGGTAGTTCATGCTCTTCATCATATTCAAGACTTTGGAGTCCACTACTTCATTATCAAAAATTGCAGCTACATGGAATCCATTGAGAGGCCTCTCAATCATTTGAGCGTTAACAATCTCATTATCTTCGGCCTCGACGACCACTGTTTCATCTCCGTTAGGGAACTTGATCTTTTGATGAAGGGTGGAAGGAACTCCACCAAGAGGATGAAATCATGGTTGTCCCAAGAGTAAGGAAAAGGTAACAGGCATGTCTAAAACAACAAATTCAACAATAGATTCAATTGGAGCGACCTTGACAGCAACTTTGAAAGTTCTTTTGGCATGTCTCTTAGTGTTGTCATAAGCCTGAATGGTCACCTCGGTCGGGTTTAGATCCTTTGTTGACATGGCTAGCTTTGGCAATATTTTAAGTGGACAAACATTTATGGCAGACCCATCATCAACCATTACACATGGAGTCCTTTTCCCTTTGATTTCTATTTTGATAAAGAAAGGGCGGATGTGGTCTCTCCCTTCCTCTGGTAAATCCGCATCAGGGAAAGAAACTACTCCCATATTAACTTCACTCTTCTCTTGAATATCTTCACATTTCATTACCCCTCCAATTTTTATGAAGTTGATCAGCTCCTCCGGTGTTGTGGGGGTAGAAATTGGCATGATAGCTAAGGCCTTGGCCATAGTTTCTCGGTGCTTTTTAGAAGTAGCCAATAAGTCCCAAATACTAACACTTGCTTGGGTTTTTTTCAATTGCTTGAGCATAGTATCATCTTCCTCTTCTTTATTCCCTACTTCAACTTCCTTTCCCTTATTAATTTCTACCTCCTTAGGCGGTGGCCTTGCATAAGGCTTACCGGATCTGGTGTTCATTACTTCATCTTCTTTGGGCTCGGACCAGGTCCATTCCTCCTTCTTGGATACAAGATTGTCCTCACTATCGCTTGAATCCCAAAACCCATTGACAACACAAATTGCTACTTCTTTACCCACCATGGCTTGTTTAATTTCGCCAAATACCTCTTCTTCTTTGGTTTCTTCTCCACTCACATCTTGAAAAGAAGACATGACAAAACTTTCATGCAAACCTCCTCCAATCATGAAGGTTGTCGGTGGTGGTACTCTATTGAACTTCGGTAATGGGTTGTCTTTGGTGTTTGGCTTGTTGGGCTCGGGTAGCTTCCCATTATCATTTAAATTTTGGATCTCATGTCTCAACCTCACACATCTATCTGTGTCATGCCCTTGCATTTGATGATACTGACAAAATGCTTTAGTGTCGAAATTAAGTGGGAGAGGGTTAGGCAAAGGACGAGGATTTAAGGGTTATAGCAATCCCTTTCTTTGAAGCTTATTGAGAACCCAAGACATCGGTTTCCCCAGTTTTGAAAACTGCCTCCTTGTTCCTTGGCTAGTAGCATTGACATCGACTGCCTTTTACATGCTTTGGCTTCCAGATTGATAGTTTCCTTTCTCATTCCTTCTTGTTGAAAAATAGTTCTTCTCTCTTTCCCATTCTTCAATTTGCAGACCAGCTTTTAGGAGATCTTTGAAATCACGGATGAGTGTATGAGACATCCTCTCACGAAGACTAGGCAACACCCCTCTCAAAATCATCCTTATTTAATCAGATTAATTGGGCTTTTTTTTTAGCAAAGCGGCCTTATTTCTCCACCTTTTCACATAATCCATAAAATTCTCATTTGACCTTTGTCTAATGGACTCCACTTCCATTATGGTAACTTCCATTTCAATGTTGTATCCATATTGTTGGATGAAGGCCTTGTATAGCATATCCCAATTCTTTTGTGTTCCATCATCTAAGGTATTGAACCAATTTTGGATAATAGGGTCCAATGAGAGCATAAAGTACCTTAGAGTTTGAGCCTTAGTAGCTCGGGCAGACTGCATAACACTGATATAATGCTTCACATGGAGGTGAGGATTTTCGGTTCCATCAAAATTTGCAAAAGATGGCATCTTGAACTTGTACGGAACTTCTTCATCTAGCTCAAATAATTTTTCAACTTCGGACATTTCTTTGGTTTTCAGTTTCTTCTCAAATTTCTTTTCTAAATTAGCAATCATCTTTTCAACATCAAAAGCTTCGATTTTCTCCATAGCTGATCTTTCAACAATCTTTGGTTCTTTATTCTTGTCTTGAGGATCTTGGAAATATTAAGCCCAATCATCATCATCATCAATGATCATCTTTTCATCATCAAAAACCACTTCACCAACTTTAGTCGTCCCTTTGTCCTTTGGCTTCTTAGTGCTAGCAGATGCTTCAGCATGATTTTCTAAAATTACAGTCAATTGGTTCTTCATGGTCTCAGCTAGGGCCTCTTTTATTTCTTCCATCTTGGCATTGAGGGCTTCATCCACCATTCTTTGAATTTGTTTGGGCTCCATTGCTTTTGGTGAGCAAGTAATTAAGTCGTTGCTAGATTCTTCTCTTTCGACGTAGGTCGGGTTGTCGTAAACTTTTGAACTGTCATAATCTAGGGCTGTGAGCCAGAGAGGATTAATGATATGACATGCAAATGTATGTATGTATGCATGTATGTGGTGAACAATTAACAAACAAGGAGAAATAGGACGTTCCTTCCAACCTTATAACATCCACACATGAATGGCGAGTCTCTTTTCCTAGGTATATGGTTAACAAAATACCAACATGGGGTATCTTATTTTTGAATAATTTCCTCGGACATTTCAACCAATAGTTATATTTTCAAAAATGGAAATCAATTTATGATAATTCCCATTAATTAGGTTTTAATTCATTCAACCAACTAATAGTAGCTTTTATGCTATATTGGATTAAAACTAAATTAAGAGGTTTATTATATATAGATTTCTCACTTGAAAAAAAGTAACTAATGATTCATGCCAAAAACAAGCCCATGATTAATAACTCTTAGTATAAACTAGGCTCACAATTGATTTTTAGTATTTCATAATTGACCTAAATAATTTGCAAGTTCTTTGTAAGAAAAGGTTGGATGAAAATAATTTTATTTCTAAGCCCATTGTAAAAAGATTTTAGAAAAAATAGATTTTGGGCTTAGTATTTGGGTTATGAGCAAAAGAATTTTTGATTTGTTTTTAGAAAAGTCTTATATCCAAAGACTATCTTGAAAAGTTTTGAAAATAGCCTTGGTCTTTTGGACTTTAAAGAAAATTTTATTTTCAGCTTACAATGTACTTAGGTCATATTAGAAAAAGAACAAACCAAATAAGCCATGATTTAGGTCAAGATTAACCATAGTCAAACAACATGCATTTGGGGTAAAAACCTAAGGAAAGTAACTAGGCCAATTATATGAGCTTTAGTCTTTGGGATAAAAGGCTTAGGTTCCCATAGCAAGTATATACCAAATGGTATGAGGCTATGAGTGGTTATGCCATACTCGATCTCCATACCTTGAGTGAAAGTATGGTATCCCTTACATAACACAACACGGGTAACATGGGCATCCTAACTCATGCACACAATGCAATCTAATATGATGCAATGGATAATATCATTATAAAAAAGAATAAAATAATATAAAGACCAACGTAATCAACTTCTCTTATCCCCAGTGGAGTCTCCACTGTGAGCGGGGATTTTTGCCCCCACTTCCAGTGGAATGGTTCTTGCGACTTTGGCATTGTTTAGGATTGGGCCTTATAGAACACGAACCTAAGTCTGAAGAAAATAGAGTCGCCACTCAGACGGGCCAGGAAAAAGAAAGGGGTGGATGACTCGATTCCTAAGGAATCCCCAACCCCATAATGGGTTCAGAAAGTTGGATACGTGTGGGAAGGTGAGAAATGGCCCAGCACCCCTATAACGCCCGGTTCATTGGAACCAACCTCCTTTACAAGTATTAATATTATAAAATTCTTAAATATAACAATATTATCCATATTACACGCAACAATTGAAATAAAGCATCGTTATATTAAAATCAAAGCAATGTCCAAGTAAAGCAAATAAATGGACACCCATCCGAGGATAGAAACATGTCCTTACATCATCCGTATCTAAACTAATAGGACACCCACCAAAAGGTAGAAACTTGTCCTTTACATTGGTCCAAAATATAAAAGCAATTTAAATTACATGATAATTAATTAATGAGGTATCTACAAAGTTGAAACATACCTCTTACAACACTTGGAAATCAAAATAAATCGATAAAAGTAAATAACCATTCATCATAAATAAATCATTCATAAAAGATATTAAACATCAATCAAAATATATAATAAACATCCATCCATGATAAATTAAATAAATCAAGCATTGAAATCAAATAAATCAACCATCAAAGCATATAATAAACTACATAATCAAATCTAAAAATAAAGCAAGTAAAGATACAAATTAGGATTTACTGTTTCTATTTAAATTTGTTTAATTAATATTTAGGGTTTTGGGATTTTAGTATTATTATTATTGTTTGTTTAGGCTACTGTAAAGGTTTTGGAAAGATGAAATGGATTAGGGTTTTCTAACTTTAAGATATTAGTAAGGTCTTTGATTGATCAAATTAGGGTTTGAGGGGTAAAATTATAAAATTAGGGTTTTGGAATCTTAAGATATTAGGTTTATAATTCATGTTTATTGGATGGTGATTTTAGTTTTATTAGATTATGGCTTTAGGGTTTAAATTAACTAGTTTGGGGTTTTAAATTCAATGAATTAGGGTTTAGGAAAATTTAGGATTTACCGTTTTGATTTTGAGAGAATTAGGGTTTTTGGTGTTTCAGAAAATATGTTTGGTTTTAGGATTTGAAAAATCAGTTTAGAGTTTTATAAAGTTTTTGGAAATAGGCAAAAAGATTTAAGGTTTTTGAAAACAGAAAAGTATTTTTTTAGGGTTTTTGGAAATAGAAGGAACAATTTAGGGTTTTAAGGTTTAGAAGAAATAGATTAGGGTTCTTAAGGTTTTTGGAAACAAAAAAGTATTTTTTTTAGGGTTTTTGGAAATAGAAGGAACAATTTAGGGTTTTAAGGTTTTGAAGAAACGAAAGAAACAATTTTAAATTTGAGTGATGAAGCTACTATAAAGAAAATAAATAAAGAAATTAGAGATTCAAACTTCCGTTCGTTGGTTTCTGAATGAACAAGGATAAAGACAAGCTTGCCGCCTTTGATGAATTGTTGATTGCTTGCTTATTGCTAGGGTTTTCTGAGTTTCGACCACTTAATCAAAAGTCTCCCAAAGTTCTAAGTTTCAGTCCCAATTTCTTGTCCAAAGTCCCCTTTTTATGTGTTTTAAAGTGTTATTTATAGGAAAATTTATAAGATTAATCCTAATTGTTTAAGGAAACTAAGATTAATTAGGAAAAGAAACTAAAACCAAATACAGTTTGGTTTCGGAAAAAATTGTGTTGAAAAATTTCATTGGCAAAATTGCGAGCGTTGGCGAGAAACTGCGAGGCAAGGTGTGAAATTGAGAGAGCTGGGCGTGAGAATTGGCGTCGCCAGCCAATTTCGCCGCAGGAATTTCCTATGGCGAAATTGGCTAAGGTCATTTCGTCCGCAGGAAATTCCTGCGGGCGAATTGGCCTTGGCCAATTAGACAATTTTTTTATTTTTATTATTATTTATTATTATTATATTTTTTATTAACTTCACCATTTTTATTAAAAATTATAAATAATAAATAATTAAAATAAATATTATTTAATTAAAATACCACAAAAATTATTTTGGACTATAAAAAAATATCGGACCGAACTGGGTCAAAAATTAAGGGTCTACAGATAGTGAGCGACTCTAATATCTCACTAGAAACAAACCTGGGTACTTCAACAAATCAAGAAAAACTACACCACCAGGATAGTTCAATAAATTTAACATAGGCTGGAGATTGTGTTGTTAGGATACTTCGACACATCCAATATAGGCTAGTGTGGACCCTTAATTTTGGCCCTAAGTTGGTACGGTCCCAATTAAAGAATACCAAAATAAATTTGATCTGACTTTAAAATATTTAAACCTAGTTTACAACTTTTAAATAAGTTGGTCCAATTTTAAAATGCATAAATTCAATTATAAAACCATAAATTAAGTTTTTTCAGCCCAAATTAAAATTGTTCGATCTAGAAATTTAAAAAAAAATATGAGATTAATTTGAGTCAGAGCGGCCCAGGTGACTTGGGCTATTGGTCATGTCCACCTGGAGGGCCCAGGTCGACGTGAGCATGGCTCATGTAGATCTGGTGGCCTAGATCAACATGATTCTTGGCCGGCTGCTTTCCTAATTTGGCTGGAACTCGTTTTAAAGCCGGATTAACAGATTAGGTTTAGGGTTAAGTCATTATTTTGTCTAAATATATAATTAAAGGCAATAAGAAGAGGAGGAACAAGCAATTAAGAAACTCTAGCAGTTGAGCAATCAATAACCATTAGCAAATATGATTTGCTATTCTTTCTCACACCTACAAAACAAATTTCTCAATAAAAAAACCAACAACGCAAAAGAATATCCAGGAACACAATTTTATCTCACAAACCCATCAATCAAACACATTAAGAGCAAGGAAAAATCTGGGCTATTTTATTAGCATTGAAACTAGAAAAAAAATTACATAGTGGAGAAAAGAAGAGTAAAAGAAACCAATAAAAGGATGATCCTTCCAATTGCTGAATACAACTTATTTATAGAAGAAAAGATTGTTACCGTTGTTGATTTTGCCCAAAAATGTCGTTTCTTCAGTTTTTTTCTTAGTGGCCACCATCATATGCCCTTGACTCGCTCTCCATCATCGCAATTCCATTAAAGCAATCTGCCTTGATTTCAAAGAACCAAATAATAAAATAAAACTAATACAGCCCAAATTTATCACTTGCCCAAAAGAAAAGAATAAGCCCAACAACAATTTTGGCCTAATACATTGCATTAGATCATCTCTGATCACGACTTCCCTACTAAAAAGGAAACAACTCCTGTTGGTTCTTTAAATTGAAGATGAGGAAATTGTGATTGCGCAATTTCCTTAGGAAATCATTTGGCTGCCTTAGGATGTTGTCCTTTTAGACCAATTCGATATGCTTCTCTAATACTCCTCCTTGTCGATGTTGTTTTCTTCTCTAATATAGTATCTTCTTGAAAAGCAAATTCCTTATCAATGAACAGATCTTCAATGGCAGGTAAACTATCAGTATTTTCATCATCTAATAAAAATGGCTCAAACAACTTTAATTTATCAATGTTCACAATTGAATACATTTGCATGTATGCAAGCAACTCTAGTTGACATGCATTACTACCAATCTTCTGCCAAATTTGGAAGGGACCATATTGAATAGGCTTAAGCTTCTTACCTTCACCCTTCAATCTCTCTTTTCCTAGATGAAGCCAAACAAGATCTCATATTTTAAAGTCTCCTTCAACTCGATGTTGATCATGATGTTCTTTGTACTTCTTTTATGACTTTAGCAACTCTTTCTCCACCTCCTGATGCACACATCGAATTTGATCAATAAAACATTGAACTTTTATTGTGTGGACTTCATTCTTGTCATCTTGTGTAGTCACTTGAGTAAACAATTCCATATCAAATGGAGTCTGTGGTAAGAAACCTAGGCAAACTTCTGCAGGGGCCTTATTTGTTAACCCATGGATTGTGTGATTTATGGCAACTTGCATAAATGGTATACTTTCATCCCAGGTTTTTGGATGCCATAGATTATAACCATGTAACAGATATACCAATGTCTGATTAACCACTTATGTCTAGCCATCAATTTATGGATGGAAAGCGGCGCTTCTCTTCAATTTAGTATCCATCAATTCCCACAAAGTACACCATAATTTGCTCAAGAATCGGCTATCCCGATCTGAAATGATTGAGTTGGGCAACCCAAAGATTTTCCAGACATTTTCAAAGAATAATTTTGATGCCTCAGTTCTAGTTATATCCTTCTTGCAAGGAATAAACACCACCATTTTTGAAAATCTATCAACAATCACATATAAGTAGTCATTACCATGTTGTGTCTTGGGTAGCCCTCCTAAGAAATCCATTAAAATGCTTTCCCAGGGATGACTTGGAACTAGTAGAGGTGTATACAAACCCAATTTTTGATTAGCAGGTTTGGATATGCTGCATAATCCACATCCTCGTACAAATCGTGCAACATCCTGTAGACCCTTAATTTTTGACCCAGTCTAGTCTGATATTTTTTATATAGTCCAAAATAATTTTTATGGTATTTTAAATAAATAATATCTATTTTAGTATTTATTATTTATTATTTATAATTTATAATAAAAATAAAAATAAAAAAGATAATATGAGTAAAGTTAAAAATAAATAAATAAATAAAAATTGGCGATGGAAAAATCGGCAACAAAAAATTTCATCACCGAAAGTGAATCGGCTGGGCCAAATCGCCCGCAGGAATTTCCTGCAGGGGAATTGGCTGGCCGCCCAATTTTTTGCTCGCAATTTTTTGGCCCTCACTCGTAATTTCGCTCGCAGCAGTTTTTTCGCCAGCGCAATTTTCCAACAATGTTTTTTCCGAAACCAAATTGTATTTGTTTTTGGTTTCTTTTCCTAATTGGTTTTAATTTCCTTAAACAATTAGAAGTAGGTTTATGATTTTTCCTATAAATACCACATTAAAACACAGAATTAAGGGATGAAAAAGATTATTTTACTGGGGGATGAAACTTTGGACTTTTGACTTGGGGAGGAAAAAAGAGACCCTAGGAGCAAAAGACATTAGCAACAAGAAGCAATCATTAATTCATCAAAGGCAGCAGCATTACCTTTGTTATTGTTCATCCATAAATTAGTTTTTTGGTGGAACCAACAAACGGAGGTTTGATTATAAATCTTTGATTTTATTATATTCTTATGTTTAGATTCATGAATTGTTTAAGTATAATCATTTGTTTTGATATTGAGCGAGTAACCTAAATTATTAAACTTAGTAGTTTGTTTTACATATTAAATCGTCCATTCATCCAGTAGCTTAAGTCTTTAATCAAAACTTCAAAAACCCTAAATCATCTTTTTGCTTCCAAAAACTTTAAAACCCTAAATTGTTTCTTCTGTTTTCAAAAACTTTAAAACCCTAAATTGTTTTTCCTCGAACTATTTTCTTGATCATCTAAAATCTAACTTTTTGTCCAAAATTTTTAAATGTTTTCTTAAATCTCCAAACACTAATCTTCTTTACAGTTTCTAAAAAACTTTAATCACAATTGTTTCTATAAAACTCTAAACTGTTTTCTTAAATCCTAAGATCAAACATGTTTTCCAAAACACCAAAAGCCCTAATTTTCTCAAAACCCTAATCCAATAAATCCTAGTTTTCCTAAACCCTAATTCTTAAAACATCAAAACTTTATAACAAGTTCATCAACACCTAAAACCATAATCCAGTGAACCTAAAATCCAATCTTTTAAAATTATAAACCCTAATGTCTTAAGGTTTCAAAACCCTAATTTCATAATGTTTGCTCAAAACCCTAACTAAACCTACTTTTTAAATCACAATAACATTATTTTCATAAGAACTTACAAAACCTTAAATCTTTTTAACATCCAGTAGCTATGTTATTAATTTAAAATATTTCTCAACAAATCAAACTAGCATATGCAAAACCCTAGTTATTGAACATAAAACCCTAAAAACCCTATTTAATGCATGAATCCCTAAAATTAATATATTTGCTATTTTATTTAAATTGGATGAATGTTTATTATATATTTTGATTGATGTTTGATATCTTTGATGAATGATTTATTTATGATGATTGATTATTTACTTTTATTGATTTATTTAGATTTCCAAATATTGTAAGAGGTATATTTTCACTTTGTGGGTACCTCATTAATTAATTTCTATGTAATTTAAATTGCTTTTATATTTTGAACCAATGTAAAGGACATGTTTTCACCTTTCAATGGTGTCCTATTTAGTTTAAACATGGATGATGTAAGGACATGTTTCCATCTTCGGATGGGTGTCCATTTACTTGCTTTGTTTAGACATTACTTTGATTTTAATATAATGATGTTTTATTTTAGTTGTTGCATGTAATATGGGTAATATTATCATATTTAAGAATTTTATAATATTAAGACCTGCAAAGGAGGCTGGTTCTAATAAACCGGGCGTTGTGGGGGTGCTGGGTCATTTCTCACCTTCCCTACACGTACCCAACTTTTCGAACCCATTAAGGGGTTGGGGATTCCTTAGGAATCGAGTCATCCACCCCTTTCTTTTTCCCGGCCTGTCCGGGTGGCGACTCTATTTTCTCCGGGCTTAGGCCCGTGTTCTCTAAGGCCCTGAGCCTAAACAGTGCCGAAGTCGCAAAAACCATTCCACCGGGAGTGGGGGCAAAAATCCCCGCTCACACATCCTTCTGCATGCTTGGCCAATAAACATATTATTGTAGATTCATCAAGGTTTTATCTCTCCAAAATGTCCTGCTACTCTTGAAGTGTGGGCTTCTCTTATCCATCTTATTCTATCTCCATCCTTTGGTATGCACAAATGACCCCCTGTGAGAGGTGATTTTTGCCCCCACTCCCAGTGAAATGGTTCTTGCGACTTCAACACTGTTAGACTCACGGCCTTAGAGAACACGAGCCTGAACCCGGAGAAAATGGAGTCTCCACCCGGATGGGTCAGGAAAAAAGAAAGGGGTGGATGACTCGATTTCTAAAGAATCTCTAATCCCTTATTGTGTTTGAAAAGTTGGGTACACGTGGGGAAGGTGAGAAATGGCCCAGCACCCCCACAATACCCGGTTCTTTGGGACCAGCCTCCTTTTCAGGTCTTAATATTATAAAATTCTTAAATAGAATGATGTTATCCATACTTCATGCAATCATAAGAATAAACAAATACTTTATTAAAAATCATAGCAATGTTCAAACAAATAAATAAATGGACACCCATCCGAGGATGGAAACATGTTCTTACATCGTCTAATGTCTAAAACTAAATAGGACACCCATCAAAAGGTGGAAACATGTCCTTTACATTAATCTCAAAATATGAAAATAATAAAATTACATAAAGATTAATTAATGAGGTACTCAATTATGGAAGCATACCTCTTATAATTTTAATAAACAAATAATAGTCAAGAAAATATTTATCCATGATAAACAAATCAAATATTGAAATTAAATAAATCGGTCATCAAAACATATAATAAACTACATAATCAAATTTAAAACTAAATAAAGCAATAAATGTATAAGTCTAGGGTTTACATCTTAAATTAGGGTTTCTTCGAATAAAACTAATATTTTAAGTTTACAATTAGGGTTTTGGGATTTTGGCTTAGAAAATAGGGTTTTGAATAGAATTAACATTATTATTATTTAAAATATTAAGCTATTCTATAATTTAAGAAAAAGGAATTAATTAGGGTTTTAAGTTTTAAGAAAATAGAATTTAGGCTTTTAAAAATATATTTTTGTTATTGTGACATTTAGGGGTTTAAAGAATAATTGAAACAATTTAAATAAAGCAATGAAATAAAAACAATAAAATAAAAACAAAAATAAAACAATGAAAAATAATAATTGAATTACTGTAATCTTAAAAACAATTTAAATAAAAGATTACAAAACTCCGTGGTAGGTTCCACCAATATTTAAGCTTATAAATCTTAGTTGAAACAAGTTGAAGACAAACGTATAATACTGCCTTCTAGTTGGTGGTCTCAAGCCTTTGATTTCTTTCTTACTCTCTATCTCTATTTCCATTCAAAATCCTCTAAAATAACCAAAGTCTGCTGCTCTTTTTTAAAGAAAATCAAAAGTCAAGTCTCTCTCAATTGCTAAAGTCACTACCATTCCAAAAATCCTCCAAAAAGAAAATCGTCCCCAGTCCCCTCTTTTAATGTCTTATTTATAGCAAATTCCAAAAAACCTAATATCATTTGGTTTAAGGAAAACTCAACTATTTTTGAAATAAGACTTAAAAATTGAGTAAAATAAGGCTTATGTGAAATTATCGTTGGACGCGGGTCGCTGTGATGCACTACAGGTTGCGGGCCAATTGTTGCGAGGATTGTTGGCACGAGCTGCCACGGGCTACGAGACGACTAGGGCACTGTGAGGCTAGGCATTGTGCGCAGGCCGATTGCTGCAAACTGCGAGCTGGCGAGGATTGGCTAGGTGAGCAACAAGCCTGCTGCGAATTGGCTTGGTCGCGTGCCGTTCACCGATTCGTCGGTCAAATTTTTTTATTTTTTATTTTTATTTTTATTATTAAAAATAAATATTATATTTAAAATAAATATTTATGATTTTCATTTTTCTTTCAATATATTAAATAATAAATATTATAAAATCATTTCCTAATATTTTAAAATTTTTGTTAGACTTGATAAAAAATTAAGGGTTTATAGTTTGCCTCCTGCTTAAACAATCTGAGACTTCAGTAGAAGAGAGTGAAAAGCAACATGACTTTAAGTTGATTTTGAATGAGGATGGGTTCTCCAACTGGGGTTGGATTTTAGGTTCTCGACCCTAAACTAGATTGGGATGCTCGATCCTAAACTAGATTTTGAACTCTCGACCTAAAACTGAATTTGGGTTCTCGATCCGAAACTAGATTTGGATACTAGATCCTAAATTGAATTTGGATGCTCGATCCTAAACTAAATTTTGGGTTCTCGACCCAAAACTAAATTTGGATACTATATCCTAAACTAGATTCTTGATCCTAAATTGAATTTGGGTGCTCGACTTGAAACTGAATTTGGATTCTAAACTCGAAATTGGTTTCTCGATCCTAAACTAGATTTGGGTGCTCGATCTAAAACTGGATTCTTGATCTTAAACTGGATTTGGGTGCTCAATTCGAAACTAGATTTGAGTTCTTGACCCGAAATTGGATTCTCAATCCTAAACTAAATTTGGATACTCAACCCGAAACTAGATTTGGGTGTTCAACCTAAAACTGGATTTGGATGCTCAATCCTAAACTAAATTGGGGTGCTCGATCCAAAACTAGATTCTTGATCCTAAACGGATTTCGGTGCTCAACCCAAAACTGGATTTGGGTTCTCGACCTAAAACTGGATTCTTGATCCTAAACTGAATTTGGATGATCGACCTAAAATTGGATTTGGGTGTTCGATCCGAAACTGGATTTGGATGCTTGATCCTAAACTGGATTTGGATGCTCGATCCTACACTGAATTTGGGTGCTCGACCCGAAATTGGATTCTTGATCCTAAATTGGATTTGGGTGCTTGATCCGCAACTGAATTTGGGTTCTCAACTCAAAACTGGATTTTTGATCCAAAACTAGATTTGGGTGCTTGACCTGAAACTGGATTCTCAATCCTAAACTGCATTTGGGTGTTCGACTTGAAACTGGATTTGGGTTCTCAACCTAAAACTAGATTTGGATACTCGATCCTAAACTAGATTTGGATGCTCAATCCTAAACTGGATTTGGATGCTTGATCCTAAACTAGGTTTTGGGTTCTCGATCCGAAAATATATTTGGATTCTCGACCCAAAACTAAATTTGGATACTCAATCCTGAACTGGATTTGGATTCTCGATCCTAAATTGGTTTTGATGTTCGATCTTAAACTAGATTTTGGGTGTTCGACCCAAAACTAGATTGGGTAGTTGGACCCAAGATAGGAGTTGGGTGCTCAACTAAAAATTGGATTTGGATTCTCGATCCAAAATTGGATTCTCTATCCTAAACTGAATTTGGATGCTCGACCCAAAATTAGATTATCGATCCTAAACCGAATTTAGGTACCCGACTATAAACTGAATTCTTAATCCTAAACTGAATTTGGGTACTTGACCCAAAACTAAATTTGGGTTCTTGACCTGATACTGAATTCTCGATCCTAAACTGGATTTGGGTGCTCAATCCAAAACTAGATTTGGGTGTTCGATCCAAAACTAGATTTGGATGCTCAATCCTAAATTGGATTTGGGTGCTCGACCCAAAATTGGATTCTCGATCCTAAACTAGATTTGGGTGCTCGATCCGAAACTAAATTTGGGTTCTCAACCTAAAATTAGATTCTCAATCCTAAACTAGATTTGGATGCTTGACCCGAAACTGGATTTGGATTCTCGACCCAAAACTGGATTCTCAATCCTAAACTGGATTTGGATTCTCAACCCAAAACTGGATTTGGGTGTTCGACCCGAAATTGGATTTGGATGATAAATCCTAAACTGAATTTAGATGCTCGATCCTAAACTAGATTTGGGTGTTCGACCCAAAACTGGATTCTCTATCCTAAACTAGATTTGGATGCTTGATCTGAAACTGGATTTGACTAACCTTTTATTAGTTTAGAATTCTGGCTGAACCGACTTTTCCATTCTTTTTGTTCTTCCTTTTACAAAAAATTTAGCTATTTTTAGCTCGCCCTCATATCTTCTCTTTGCCCCTTGCGTGACAAAATATTTGAAAGTGAGTTTGAAAATATTTTGTACATGCATGAACTCAAAATTTAAAAGGAAAAACTTTGCCCCCTGTGTAGGCTCAAACCAATGATTTTTTCTATGCGGGCTTTGGTTGATGTTTGTGTTGTCTAGCTCTTCATACAAGCATGCATCTCTATCTTCCCTTTGCAAAATGACTGGAGCTTCCTCAAGTAATGGGCCTTCCGTGCCCCCTGATTCAATATCTTCTTTTGATTCTTTACTTCACAGGGTATTTGTTGTTCACTTTGATAAATGGCAGGTACACAAGATAAAAATGCAGTGTGATATGCGTTATGTATGCATTATATGTGTGGATGATACTTACAGTGGTTCCATCGACTCATAGACTGAGGTGATCAGATGAAGTGTTCTCATTGACTCCTTCCAGATGCTCGTTCAGGTCTTTGCATTAGAATGACAGAAGGCTTCGCTTTTATGGCTTTTATCTTCAAGTTGTTGAGGACATGAGTGGTGGAGACTCCAAGCAGTAGAGTCAAAGATACATCCATTTCAAACTATGATTCAGAATATCAATTGATAGCTTCTTCATAACCTTGCCAATAACATTTACTTTGCCCAATGTATCCTTCGAGGTTTGACCATGCAACATACTTCCCTTAACTAGAAGGCTTTGTATAATTTTTTTTTTTGAATTTTACTTTTGAAATCAAATGTTAGCTTTTCCAAATCAATGTCAATTTACCTCAGGACTCAATTTTTCAAATTAGCATGTCTATAACATGACAACCTTAGTTACCGTACTAAACTCGAGAATCATTTTTATTTGAGCAAGAACTGTTGCACTTCAGATAGGCACATACACATTACTTGATCAAAGGTCTTATTGAGTTTAAATATTGTCTATCTCATATGCATGCTTATTCAAACTATCTCCACTAATAGACTCTATCTACTAAGAGAGATCAATAGGTCTTTGATAGGCTTGAAATAGGTTCTATACGGGACACGAGTTAAATGAAAGCCATTTTGAGATTGGAGCTGATGTGACACAATGGGCAAACCCTCACACTACAAATGAAAAGATAGAGCTTTGAATCTTCTTCTTTCTTCTTAACATGAATCTGGATCTTGATTAGGACTGTCTTTGCCTTTGCAAAAAATTTTGTACCCATATTTCTTTCTGTTTCTTTGATTCCCTTTCTCTCTCTCTTTTTTCTTTTTCTTTTTTTTTTCTTTCCTTTTTTTCTTTAGCATTTTATCATTTTTTTTTCCTTCTTCCCTGTAGGACTGTTAAATACAGGACTTTCAAGAACTAGATGACCTTTCTTCTATCTCTCTAATTTTGATTGCATTTCTAATTGGGTTGCACCAATTTAAGTCAAATTGTCTTTGCTTTCTACTGCTTTGGGTAAAGAAAAACTCGATTGTCTTTCTAAACTATCTTTTGTGTTTTTTTTTCTTTTCCTTTTCTTTTTTTCCTTCTTCTCTTCTTCTTCTTCTTCTTTTTTTCTTTCTTCTTTTTTCTTCTCTTTTCTTTTTTATTTTTCTTTCTTTTTTCTTTTTCTTCTTTCCTTAGTGATCATAGGACTTGCCCAAAGTGTAACAACAACTCAGGATAGGTTATCGAGCTTATAAGCCAATAAAGAGAAAGCTAAAATCTCATGAAGGCTTAAAGGGACAACTAGGGATTGATATTTAATAGGGTGGATTCTAGTTGTTGGCTTACCAAATAATGCCTTGATCATCTCTTTCTTAAGTAAGCAAAGTTTAATTTTGTCTCAAAAATTTATCAAAGCATGTTCTAAGATTGACTAGGACCTAGACAAAGATAATTATGAAGGAGCCCTCTCTAAGTAAGCATACACAACTCAATGCTATGGAACAATTCCCTCACCTAGTAAAGTCATTCAAATCATGATGCATAGAAATGCTAATTTATAAATATCAAGGTAGGTTTGTCATTGTTTGAGCACCAAAATAAACAAAGACCAATAAAAATAAATTTAATGAAAGTAATTTATTCCAACAAACATAATTTGAAAAACATAATTGTTCCAATTAAATATTAAAGAAAGCAAAATAAATAGAGCAACACTCCAAGCTAAGGAAAGTTTGTTGAACAAAATTTCTCCTCATTCCACTTCTTCAATACTCTCATCTTGAAAAGAGGATAAAACAAAATCTTCCTCCAATCCTTTTCCTACCGTGAAGGTTGTCAGTGGAGATACTCTTCCAAATTTAGGCAAAGGATTGCTTTTGGTATTGGGCTTGTTCGGCTTAGGTAGCTTTCCACTGTCAATTAAATCTTGAATATCATGCCTTAAATGAGCACATTTATCCATCTCATGCCCTTGCATTGATAAAATTGACAGAAGGCCTCAACATTAAAGTTTGGTGGCAGAGGATTATATAGTGGTCGAGGAGCCAACTGTTGTAACAACCCTTTCTTTTTGTAGCTTGTTGAAAATCCAAGATAGAGGTTTCCCCAGCTCTGAGAACTGTCTTCTATTTCCTTGACTAGTTGCATTAACATCAACTTCCTTCTGGATGCTTTGATTACCTGACTGGTAGTTCCCTTTTTCATTTCTTCATGCACAAAATCAGTTCTTCTTCCTCTCCCATTCTTAAATTTGCAAACCAGTTTGAAGAAGATCCTTGAAATCACTAATAAGAGTGTGGGACATCCTCTCACGCAGACTAGGAAGCACTCCTCCTACAATCATCCAAATACAATTCGATTCATCAAGTCTCTTCTTAAGCAAAGTCACCTTGTTCCTCCATCTCTTCATATAGTCGATAAAGTTTTTATTCGATCTTTGTTGAATGGATTCAACTTCCATTAAAGTAACCTTTAATTCAGCATTATACCCATATTGTTGAATGAAGGCTTTGTATAGTAAATCCCAGCTCTTTTAAGTATCATCCTCTAAGGTGTTGTACCAGTTTTGGACAACAGGGTCCAATGAGAGCATAAAGTACCTTAAAGTTTGAGCCCTAGTAGCTCAGGCAGACTGCAACTTCGGCACTCTCGGTGGAATGGTTCTTGCTACTTCGGCATTATTAGGCTCAGGGACTTAGAGAACACGGTCCTAAACCCGGAGAAAATAGAGTCGCCACCTAGATGGGCTGAAAAAAAAAGAAAGGGGTGGATGACTCAATTCCTAAGGAATCCCCAACCCCCTATTGGGTTCGAAAAGTTGGGTAAGTGTGGGGAAGGTAAGAAATGGCCCAACACCCCCGCAACGCTCGGTTTATTGGAACTGGCCTCCTTTTCAGGTCTTAATGTTATAAAATTTTAAAATATAATGATGTTATCCATACTTCATGCAATCATAAGAATAAACAAATACTTTATTAAAAATCATAGCAATGTTCAAATAAAATAAATAAATGGACACCCATCCGAGGATAGAAAAACATGTCCTTACATCATCCAATGTCTAAAACTAAATAGGATACCCACCAAAAGGTGGAAACGTTTCCTTTATATTAATCTTGAAATATGAAAATAATAAAATTATATAAAGATTAATTAATGAGGTACCCAATTATGGAAACATACCTCTTACAATTTTAATAAACAAATAATAGTCAAGAAAATATTCATCCATGATAAATAAATCAAACATTAAAATTAAATAAATCGGTCATCAAAACATATAATAAACTATATAATCAAATCTAAAACTAAATAAAGCAATAAATGTATAAGTCTATGGTTTACATCTTAAATTAGGGTTTCTTTGAATAAAACTAATATTTTAAGTTTACAATTAGGGTTTTGGGATTTAGGCTTAGAAAATAGGGTTTTGATTTATAGAATTAACATTATTATTATTATTATTTAAAATATTAAGCTACTGTATAATTTAAGAAAAAGGAATTTATTAGGGTTTTAGGTTTTAAGAAAATAGAATTTAGGGTTTTAAAAATATATTTTTGTTACTGTGATATTTAAGGGTTTAAAGAATAATTGAAACAATTTAAATAAAGCAATGAAATGAAAATGAAAATAAAACAACAAAAAATAATAATCGAATTATTGTAATCTTAAAAATAATTTAAACAAAAGATTGCAAACCTCCGTGGTAGGTTCCACCAATATTTAAGCTTATAAATCTTGGTTGAAACAAGTTGAAGATAGACGTATGAACACCTTTCTTGTAGCGGATGACCAAATTGAATTTTTGCAGGTAATCCATCCATTTCATGTGTCAAGTTTGTCGTAGGCGGGACTGCACCTGTAAATACTGCAAAGGACATTGATCAGTGTGTACTATGGTCTCCTTACCCAAGAGATATGCATGTCAATGCTTTACTACCTGATATAAAGTTAGTAGCTCCTTGTCATATGTTGGGTATTGCTTTTGAGCTCCTTGAAAAAGTTCAGAATGGTAAGCCACAGGATGTCCTTCTTGCATAAGAATTACACCCATTGCATATACAGAGGCATCTGCTTCCAACTTAAAGGGCTTTTGTAGGTTGGGTAGTGCCAAAATTGGTGCTTCACATATTTTCTTTTTAAGCACAAGGAAAGCTTCCTCTTGCTCTTACTCCCATTGAAATGGATGGTTTGCTTTGTTGAGTGCATGAAGAGGTGCTGCCAGCAGGGAAAATTTTTTGAAGATATTGGCATGCTCCCACAAAGCTCCGCACTTCTGTCACAGTTCGTGGTCTAGGCCACTCGGTGATCACTTGAACTTTGCTAGGATCAATTTGTAAATTTCCACCAACTACTACCAATCCAAGATATAACAAATAATGTTTTCCATATTCACACTTCTTGAGGTTGAGTCGCAGTTGGTGTTGGCATAACAACTCAAATACTTGCCTTACATGTTGAATATGTTCTTCCCTTAAACGACTATAAATTAAAATATCGTCAAGGTAAACAATAACAAAATCATCAATATAAGGTCGTAATACCTCATTCATCAGGTGCATAAATGTGACAGGAGCATTGCATAAGCTGAAGGGCATCACCAACCACTCGAACAGTCCTTGCTTCATTTTGAAGGATGTTTTCCAAGTATCTTCCTCGCGAATTCAGACTTAGTGGTAACCAGATTTCAAGTCTAGCTTAGTAAAAACTTTTGCTGGCTTTAAATTGTTTAACAAGTCATCTATGCATGGTAGAGGATAATGATTTTTTTTGGTGATTTTGTTCAGTGAACGATAATCGATGCACATACACCATCTGCCGTCTTTTTTAGGGGACCAACACAACTAGTGATTTGCACTGTGAGCTGTTGGGTTTTAACATTCCATTCTCAAGCAACTCTTAAACTTGCCTTTTAATCTCCCCATTTTCTAGTAATGAGCTCCTATACATACTAACATTCAGCAATGTGACATCTGAAAACAAGTGAATTTCATGTTCTATGGCCCGTCTTGGTGGTAATGAGCTGGCATTGCCGGTTGATCCTCATTTCTACATTATTATGAATCCAACCTAACATATAAGTTTGAGGATGAGGCTTTGTTTCCAAACTCAGTTTTTTTACCGGTCCTTCTAAGATCAAATTCTTCTAGCTTTTGGGATCAAAGATTGCCTCAATCACTTCTTGCTTGACTTGGATGTGTGTAGAGAACAATTCTTCTTTAATATTAGATAAAGAAGGTTGTTGTGAATTTTTCTGTTGTAGCTAGACCATTAATGACAAACTTGAATCTACTTTGCTTACTTGTTGAACTTCCACAACTTCCATAATAGTTGCTAAAGCAGTGGTGCACTTCCCTTTTTCGTCTTTCTTCCATTTTTCAGGATGAAGCTTCCAACAACTCTCTTTTTTTTGCCCTAAAATTTTACAATGATTACAATATTTGTCAGTTTTAATTATACTAGAGATTGAATTACCTCTTTTTGACTTTTTCTTCAGTTTGGAGTCCCCATCTTTAGGCTTCTTCTCCCTATGAGCTTGATTTTTTCTTTGTATTGCCATAACTGTGTTGCTTGCATTTGACAGATAATGCACTTGAAAAAGGCTTAGTTATGTCCTAATTCAATCATTTAGACCAAAAACATATTTGCTGCAAGTTGTTGAATCCATCAATGAAACTCCAAGTGTCAGTGCTTATCATCGAAACTCTATAGTGTAATCCTGAACTGTTTGCTCCCTTCTTTGTTGAAGACGATGCCATTGGTTCCAACGATCTTCCATATAGCCCATAGGGTAGAATTCCTTCTGGATAAGTTTCTTCAATTGATTCCAGGTAAGATCTTTTATTTCTTCACTGCTACTAAGTGTTTTCCACCAAGTTTTAGCATGATCTGTAACACCCTTATACCCTATATACGTACAATATATATTTTCAGCATATGTAAAATATGCATATACGGTATAAAAATGTCACAGGCCGATTTAATAAAAATTTTCACATTTCTGTTTTAAGATTTCAAATACTAATATATAAAATAAATAGTATATAAATATTATTTGCTTGTTATAGGAATCCAAAATATATATTTTTTATGAAAATCTCTGGGAAAAATTCACCCCAAAGTTTTGTTTGTAATTTGAACGTTTCCAAAATTCAACAAAACACAACCTGCATAAAACAAACACTCCAAATAAAATCAATTCACCAATACTTCTCAATTTCTCCATATTTTCTCAAAATACTTATATATAGGTGTATATATATATATATCAACATTACATATAAAATCCCATCTTAAACAAAATTATCCAAATCATTCTTTACATTTTACAATATATGCTTCAAAAACATATCATAACATACATAATATAAAAAATGTACATGCTGGCAACTGGCTCTGATCTTGATGTACCCAAAACAACTCTTCAAGCTAAATAAATACAAACCTAGACCCGACCAGGTCTAGTAAAACTCTCCGACTCTACCAAAACATCCATGACACCTGCGCAACGAATTACAATCGCGCTAAGCCGAAGCCTAGTGGTATAAAATTTGATAACAATATAGTCCAAATGAAATGTCAATGCACAACACATATATATATATCACAACTCATAACATTATATCTCATTATATTGCTCAATGTTATCACAATTCATAATTCACATTAAAACAAAGACAAGAATGGGCCCAAAAAGGATCTAATATGCTATTCAAATTTCAGAGTTACTGCTTTGGTCCATAATGACACTTTGTGTCTAGCCCGGTAGGCAATATATCCATGGATAATGTAACAGCCCTAGTCTCTTGGACCTCAACTCGGCTAGACCCTTAGGCCCCAGTATCTTGGTCCTCAACACGGCTAGACTGCTATAGTTTTTGAGGCTTACGACCTAGTCTTTTCACCCAAAAAACATCATATTTATTAGCTGGCCTAGCTTACGACCCAGACTTTTCACCATTCCAGCATTTAGCCTGTAGGCAATCATAGGCATGCCGCCAAACCCAGAACTCTGAAAATTGAATAACATATTTGGTACACAATTTATTCATATTTCTCATTATCAAATTCTTTCATAATTCCTTTATCAAAACTTTTCTCATTTTCTCATTATCAAACTAGGCACATTGTCTTATTTTATCATCTTTTTCTCACGTTTTTTTCATTTATTCATTTTTCTCATTATCAATCTCTTTCTCATTGTCACATATTCAATCTAGGCACATTGCCTTATTTTCACATTTTTTTCTCATTTTTCTCATTTTTCACATCTTTCTCATTTTTCTCACTTTTCTCACTTTTCTCATTTTTATCAATATTAATTCATTTCATTATTCCACATATCTCATTTTTTGCATTCACAACACATTACCCAATTACTTTGGATATTTTCACATAATACACATATTTCACATTCTACACAATTTATCCATTATCAATGGTTTTTCACAATGCATTTAACACATATATTACATTACAAATGTCATAGCACATTATTCATACACAATCAATGAACCAAGTAACTTAACACATTTTTTAACCAAAATGTGTTAAGCCCAAATGTCATGCAAATATAAACAATATATTCAAAGTTTGTACATACCTCTACTAGCAACCCAAAGCAAGCTTAACACAACCTCCAATCCTATCCTTCCAACTTGTCCTTCACCACTTGGATGAAGCAAATCAACCTCCCTCATTGCCTATACCAAATGTGATCATACATAATTATTTAATATCACATTCTAAGGTATTCTCAACATCAAACCATAATTAAACATCACTCTAAACTAAATCCCAAAATTAATCTTCACCTCACTTTAACTTTGAAAAACCATATCAGACCATTTAAAGTAGTGTTTTAAGTTTATTAATATCATTAGAAATATATTTTAGCATGTTTAAACCAATTACATTAATTAACCACATTCTTATGTCCAAAACCCTAAAATGACATAACCTTCACCATTGAAGGATCTCCATTCCAACTCAATCCAATTATCATTTCAATCTTTTTTCCACCACTTATATCCTTAAATAACATTATTTAAGCATTAAAATCAAACAATTAATCATTCTTTGAAAATTCACTTTTCCAAAACTCTAAATCAATATTACCCTCTTCAAACTCTAACCAAACACAACCAAATCCAATATTTGACTTTAAAATACTTGTTTATGCATCAAAACAACTAATTTGGAATCAATTTGCAAAATTAAAAATCATGATTTCAAAAACTCAAATGTTCCACAACCCTAAATTCTCTCTTTTCACCAATCTTACCTAAACTCAACCATTTCTTTAATCCAACCTTAAAATCATTATTTAATCATGAAAAGAATATCTTTCATACCCATTCCAACAATTATAACATGCTCTTTCAAAAACTCAATTCATACATATTCATAAGCTTTAAAGAACTTCATAATTTTGGAAATAAAACTTACTTGCTGAAAAATCACCAAAACTACTCTTATTCCCTTGAAAGCTTGAAGAATTTGATGATGGAAGAAGCTAAAAATCTCCCTCTTTGGCCATGAAAGTCATCCTTGAAGGAAAGAAGAAGAAGAAGACTTTATTTTTTTTTATTTCTCTTTCCTTTCACCCTTTAATTTTAAACCGTATATATATATATTAAAATAATTTAATAATTATTTATTTATTTATTCATTTAATAAATTAAAAGTCCTAAATTCCCTCTTCCATTCAAAAATAATTTATTTTTGAATTATTTTATTATTTTTAAATTTCTAAGATTTAATTACCAAAATACCCTTTTACTTTGACTTTTCTTTTAAAAAGTGTTGACTTTTTATATGTTATGTATATTTTACATATGTATCACATATATGTTCCACTTTTTCATTTAAAACCATTAATTTAATTTATCCATTTAAATTATAATTTATTTTATCAAATTTTTAAAAATTAAAACTTTTCAAAATTTTGGGATATTACACATATGCACAAGTAATGTGTATCTTATATACACATCAAATGTACCTTATATGTATATTAAATATAAAGTATGTAATGTATTAATCTAACATATATAATTAATATACCATATGTATATGTTATATATACTCTAGATATATATATTGAGTATATATAATTTATATCTCCAAATACTTATTTAATTTCTCCAAAATAATGGATGTTACAATTTTCTCCCCCTTAAATAATTTCATCCTCGAAATTATCCAGTATAGTAATAAATCATCCAAATCATTATTTTACCAAATTACATAATTTCTATTCACCCCTTAGGTTCATTCTTAATTTCCTTTTTACCATTTCCTAACACATCATTATACTGTCTATTTACTCAAACGGTTACAACAAATTATTATATCTTCAATCGAATTGTCAGTAGACAAAATTAGTTCATCTCCTTAATATATATATATATATACCACACACCTATTGCACTCAAGATATCTGATCACTTCATTATCTTAAAAACATACTCTCATCACCTTAAATTTAAATGTTAATAACTTTTATCTTAACACAATAATTTTATACATCTTCACTTTGATCCTACTCTTTATACAATTACCACATATTAATTTAATATCACCATTATACAACAACAAAATCTTATTTCCTTATACTATAACTATAAGTAACACTTTTCTCTTATAATTATTTGAAACTAATATAATTTAGCTCCTTTTATATGCATATACATATCAAAACGCTGTATTATGCACATTATCATATAGCTTGCATATTCTTAATACAACTACACATTGAATTTCAGTAAATACTTGTAAACTTATTACATTTCAGATCAATTGATCCAACTATCACAATATGACCATCACAACCTTATTCTATTTTGACCAACCTTTACCCTTATACCCTATATACGTACAATATATATTTTCAGCATATGTAAAATACACATATACGGTATAAAAATATCACAGACCGATTTAATAAAAATTTTCACATTTCTGTTTTAAGATTTCAAATACTAAAATATAAAATAAATAGTATATAAATATTATTTTCTTGTTATAGGAATCCAAAATAAATATTTTATATGAAATCTCTGTGAAAAATTCGCCAGAGTTTTGTTTGTAATTTGAACGTTTCCAAAATTCAATAAAACACAACCTGCATAAAACAAACACTCCAAATAAAATCAATTCACCAATACTTCTCAATTTCTCCATATTTTCTCAAAATACTTATATATAGGTGTATATATATATCAACATTACATATAAAATCCCATCTTAAACAAAATCATTCAAATCATTCTTTACATTTTACAATATATGCTTCAAAAACATATTATAACATACATAATATAAAAAATATACATGCTGGCAACTGGCTCTGATCTTGATGTAACCAAAACAACTCTTCAGGCTCAATAAATACAAACCTAGAGCCGACCAGGTCTAGTAAAACTCTCCGGCTCTACCAAAACATCCATGATACATGCGCGACGAATTACAATTGCGCTAAGCCGAAGCCTAGTGGTACAAACTTTGATAACAATATAGTCCAAATGAAATGTCAATGCACAACACATATATATATCACAACTCATAACATTATATCTCATTATATTGCTCAATTTTATCACAATTCATAATTCACATTAAAACAAAGACAAGCACGGGCCCAAAAAGGATCTAATATGCTATTCAAATTTTAGAGTTACTGCTTTGATCCATAATGACACTATGTGTCTAGCCCCGTAGGCAATATATCCATGGATAATGTAACAGCCAGTCTCTTAGACCTCAACCCGGCTAGACCCTTAGGCCCCAGTATCTTGGTCCTCAACCCTGCTAGACTGCTACAGTTTTTGAGGCTTACGACCCAGTCTTTTCACTCCAAAAGCATCATATTTATCAGCTGGCCTGGCTTACGACCCAGACTTTTCACCATTTCAGCGTTTAGCCCGTAGGCAATCATAGGCATGCCACCAAACCCAGAACCCTGAAAATTGAATAACATATTAGGCACACAACTTATTCATATTTCTCATTATCAAATTCTTTCATAATTCTTTTATCAAAACTTTTCTCATTTTCTCATGATCAAACTAGGCACATTGCCTTATTTTATCATCTTTTTCTCACTTTTTTTTTCATTTATTCATTTTTCTCATTATCAATTTCTTTCTCATTGTCACATATTCAATCTAGGCACATTGCCTTATTTTCACATTTTTTTCTTATTTTTCTCATTTTTCACATCTTTCTCATTTTTCTCACTTTTCTCACTTTTCTCATTTTTATCAATATTAATTCATTTCATTATTCCATATATCTCATTTTTGCATTCACAGCACATAACCCAATTACTTTGGGTATTTTCACATAATATACATATTTCACATTCTACACAATTTAGCCATTATAAATGGCTTTTCACAATGCATTTAACACATATATGACATTACAAATGTCATAGCACATTATTCATACACAATCAATGAACCAAGTAACTTAACACATTTTTCAACCAAAATGTATTAAGCCCAAATGTCATGCAAATATAAACAATATATTCAAAGTTTGTACATACCTCTACTAGCAACCCAAAGCAAACTTAACACAGCCTCCAATCCTATCCTTCCAACTTGCCCTTCACCACTTGGATGAAGCAAATCAACCTCCCTCATTGCCTATACCAAATGTGATCATGCATAATTATTTAATATCGCATTCAAAGGTATTCTCAACATCAAACCATAATTAAACATCACTCTAAACCAAATCCAAAAATTAAGCTTCACCTCACTTTAACTTTGAAAAACCATATTAAGCCATTTAAAGTAGTGTTTTAAGTTTATTAATATCATTAGAAATATATTTTAGCATGTTTAAACCAATTACATTAATTAACCACATGCTTATGTCCAAAACCCTAAAATGGCTTAACCTTCACCATTGAAGGATCTCCATTCCACCTCAATCCAATTATCATTTCAATCTTATTTCGACCACTTATATCCTTAAATAACATTATTTAAGCATTAAAATCAAACAATTAATCATTCTTTGAAAATTCACTTTTCCAAAACTCTAAATCAATACTACCCTCTTCAAACTCTAATCAAACGCAACCAAATCCAATATTTGACTTTAAAATACTTGTTTATGCATCAAAACAACTCATTTGGAATCAATGTACAAAATTAAAAATCATGATTTCAAAAACTCAAATGTTCCATAACCCTAAATTATGTCTCTTCATCAATCTTACCCAAACTCAACCATTTCTTCAATCCAACCTTAAAATCATTATTTACTCATCAAAAGAATATCTTCCATACCTATTCCAACAATTATAACATGCTCTTTCAAAAACTCAATTCATACATATTCATAAGCTTTAAAAAACTTCATAATTTTGAAAATAAAGCTTACTTACTTGCTGAAAAATCACCAAAACTACTCTTATTCCCTTGAAAGCTTGAAGAATTTGATGATGGAAGAAGCTAAAAATCTCCCTCATTGGCCATGAAAGTCGTCCTTGAAGGAAAGAAGAAGAAGAAGACTTTATTTTTTTTATTTCTCTTTCCTTTCACCCTTTAATTTTAAACTATATATATATATATTAAAATAATTTAATAATTAATTATTTAATTATTTATTTAATAAATTAAAAGTCCTAAATTTCCTCTTCCATTCAAAAATAATTTATTTTTGAATTATTTTATTAATTTTAAATTTCTAAGATTTAATTACCAAAATACGCTTTTACTTTGACTTTTCTTTTAAAAAGTGATAACTTTTATATGTTATGTATATTTTACATATATATCACATATATGCTCCACTTTTTCATTTAAAACCATTAATTTAATTTATCCATTTAAATTATAATTTATTTTATCAAATTTCCAAAAATTATAACTTTTTAAAAATTTGGGACATTACACATATGCACAAGTAATGTGTATCTTATATACACATCAAATGTACCTTATATGTGTATTAAATATTAAGTATGTAATGTATTAATCCAACATATACAATTAATATACCATATGTATATGTTATATATACTCTGATATATATATCGAGTATATACAATTTATATCTCTAAATACTTATTTAATTTCTCTAAAATCACGGATGTTACATGATCTGTCTTCTTCAATGGTGTGTATGTAACCTTCTGAGCATTGCTGAAACACTGGAGATTGAAGTAGGTTTCCAATTGGTCTAACCATGAGTCCAATTTTTGTGGTTCCACTGCTCCATCATAGACTGGAATATTCACCTTGGCTTCTACTTTGAATAGCTCCTTGCTATGGTTGTCATACTTATATCATCATCATCACTGTCATTGTATTCGGCACCATCATCATTAGGTTCTTTTCCTCTAGATGTGCCAAACATTACTCCTTTTAATTTAGCTAAAAATGAAGTACTGACCCTCTCTTCTCCTCTTAGAGTTGTGGTGGACTGAATTATGATCCAATTGAGTATGGTTGCCACATTTGTCATTAATTTTGCAACTTATTCTGACAAATTGGATGAGACGGGTATTCTTTCATCATCAATAGCCATTGGCGTAACTATTTTTTGAGCTGGTCGACGATGAACTTGTAAAATGGTAAGTGGTTCACCAGTAGCTTTATAGCTAGATTTAGTTTGCACCATCCACAGGTAGAGGAACATTGCTCTGATACCAAAATATGATCTGCTTCAATTCTTTCTCACATCTACAAAACAAATTTCTCAATAACAAAACCAACAATGTAAAAGAATCTCCAGGAACACAATTTTATCTCACAAACCCATCAATCAAACACACTAAGAGTAAGGAAAAATTTGGGATGTTTTATTAGCATTGAAACTAGAAAAAAATAAAGAGTGGAGAAAAGAAGAGTAAAAGAAACAAAGAAAAGGATGATCCTTCCAATTACTGAATACAACTTATTTATAAAAGAAAAGATTATTGCCGTTGTTGATTTTGCCCAAAAATCTCGCATCTTCAGTTGTTTTCTTAGTGGCCACCATCAGATGCCCTTAACTCGCTCTCCATCATTGCAATTTTGTTGAAACAATCTGCCTTAATTTCAAAGAACCAAATAACAAAATAAACCTAATACAACCCCATTTTATCACTTGCTCAAAAGAAAAGAACAAGCCCAACAACAATTTTGGCCCAATCCATTGAGTCATATCATCTCTGATCAACACAAAATATCATCAACACAAAGAACACACCATACAAAGGCAATGGCCACTATCTTTGTTCTGCTCAGCCAGAGTTCCAAGATTGGTGCAAGAAAAGTTTGGATCAAAGAATAATTGTGGTGAAGCCAACAAATGAATGTATGTTCTTAAAGTTTAATTCATATAAATTCAATACAGGATGCTTTGATGATAATGTTAAACATTGATTATATTTATATTTATTCTCTTGACCAAATAATTCCAGTAGTTTATATTCGTTGATTTTAATTCATATGTATTTATTTAAACATGTGTAGTAGCTTACATTGATTGACTTTAATCTCATAGTAGGTGACATACTTAACTTTGCTTCGTCCAGTAACCTATTAAATATTCAATAATTTTCTTAGTTTAAACCTATATAATCAGACCTCATAGTAACCTATTTTGAATGTCCAGTAAAACATTTAATTTATGTCTTTAGATTTTAAGTGTCCCATAGCTTAATACTAAAACGCAAGTCTTTACTTTAAAACCCTAATTTGTAAAACCGTAATACCTAACCCAAACCTGTAAAGAACCCTAAATCCTAATTCTTGACCCCAATATGTGAAACTTTAAATCCTAAATACCAAACCCTAATAAACTTGATTCAAAAACCCTAAACCAACCTGTTTTGATTTAAAAACCCTAGTTTAGAAAAACCCTAATTTGTATAAATGTAAAACTCTAGTTTAGGAAAAATTCTAATTCCCCAATAAAACCATATCATGTAAACCATCTACCTTTCGAAGGCACTGCCCCCTTGACCCCCACCTGCTAACCGGCTAGCAGGATCACCATACACGATCCTCATTGATGGGGGTCGATATTTATTTGTAGATTGTAATTTATGATTGACCTTTTATTAATCTCTAATATATTATTATTATTTGGATTTTTTATTTTGGTATGAATGGTTGAGTGTTGTTAATTTTATTATTCAGGTTTCAATGATGTAAAAGGCATGTTTCAACTTCGTGGGTGACTCAATTTTATTATATAATTTAATTTATCATTTTAAAATTTGGATTAATGTAAAGGACACGTTTTCACCATTTTGGTGGGTTTCCTATTTATTTTAGACATTGGACAAGGTTGTAAGGGCATGTTTTCATCTTGTGTGGGTGCCCATTTATTATTTTGTTTTGAACATTATTTTGATTTTAATACAATGATGTTTTATTTTATTATTCGCATGTAGTATGGATAATATCATAACATTTAAGAATTTAATAATATCTAGACCCGAAAAAGAGGCCAGTTTCAATGAACTATGTGTTGTGGGGGTACTGGGCCACTTCTCACCTTCCCCATACGTACCCAACTTTTCGAACCTATTAGGGTGTTGGAGATTCCTTAGAAATTGGATCATCCACCTTTCTTTTTCTCAGCCTATCTAGGTGGCAACTCCATTTTTTCTGAGTTTAGGCCAGTGTTCTCTAAGGCCCTGAACCTAACAGTGCCAAAGTTGTAAGAACCATTCCACCGAGAGTGGGGGCGAAAATCCCCACTCATAGTTGGGTAGTGGATGCTTCAACAAATCCACTTGAAAATGTCTGCCTTTATAGAAATGAATCTTTTTCTTGATTCTCTATTCTTGGGGATGGACCTTTGTGTTGCTTTGACTTTTGCTCCTCTAACTGGACTGATCTTATATTCGTGGACCTTTGATCTGATATTTGTCTTTTGTATCTTCATTCATTTGAGGTTCTAATTTTCTTCTTATTCCATTCTTTTAGTTCTTTAATTATGCAAAAAAAAAATCAGTTATTTTTTAGCTAGCCCTCACATCCTCTCTTTGCCCCCTGTATGGTAAAATATTGAAAGTTTAAAAATGTTTTGTACATGCATAAACTCAAAATTTGAAAAGAGAAAGTTTTGCCCCTATGTAGGCTCAAACCAATAATTTTATTCTCATGTAGGCTCTGATTGATGTTTGTATTTTATCTCATTCTTTGCATAAGCATGCATCTTGTCTTTCTTTGCAAAGTGATTGGATCTTTCTCAAGCGATGGGCCTTCTGTGCCCCCCCCCCCCCCCCCCCCCCCCCCCCCCCCCCCCCCCCCCGATTTCATGTCTGCTTCTAATTATTTACTTCATAGTGTTTTGCTATTCATTTTGATAAAGAATTGGCAATACATGGCAACAAAATGTAGTGTGACATGCTCATGTATGCATGACATACATGGATGATACTTACAATGGTTCCCTTGACTCACAGACCGAGGTGATAAGCCAAAGCACTCACATTGGCTTTCATCGCCTCCACTCTGGTGGAATGGTTCTTTCCAGATGTTTGTTTAGGTCTTACATTAGAACAACATAAGCCTTTACATCTATGGCTTTATCCCCAAAATGTTGAAAACATGAGTAATAGGGGGCCCAAGCAGTATAGTTAGAGACACGAGAGACATCCATTTCAACATATTTGGTTGGCAACTTCTCATGACATGACCTTGTAAGTGATCCTTTCATTAGCCCACTTTTGCCTAATATGTCCTTTGTGGTTTGACAGCACAACATACTTCCTTAAATTTGATGGCTCGTATGACAAAACACACTCTTTTTTTAATTAATTTTTTTTCTTTTTTTAATTTTCAAATCACATTTTGGCCTTTTTCAAATCAGTGTCATTATACCTCAGAGCTTAATTTTCCAAATTAACATATCTATAACATGAAAACCCTAGTTACCATACTAAACTCGGGAATCATTTTCATTTAAGTAAGAACTGTTGCACTTCAGATAGGCACATACACATTACTTGGTCAAATGTCTCATTGAGTTTGAATATTATTTATCTCATATGAATGCTTATTCAAACAATCTCCACTAACAAACTCTACCTACCAAAAGAGACCAACAGGTCTTTAACAGGCTTGAAATGAGGTCTATAAGGGATATGGGTTAAATGAAGGCCATTTTTAAATTGGAGCTGATATAACACTATGGACAAACCTTAACACTACAAACTTTCTACTGGACCCATTGACAGTTGGAAACATTAAACTCTAGACTTCATTTTCACCTTTTAGGCTTCTTGTTATCTTACTTCATGAAAAATAGAACTTGAAATCTTGCCTCACGAAAAGACAGAATATGAAATCTTGCTTTATGAAAAGATAGAGCTTATCTTCTTGGTAGAAATCTAGATTTGATCAACATAACTTTTGCTTTTGCAATAAATGTTGGAAATGATATTGTTCTTTCATCTTCTTCTTCTTTTCCTTTTTCTTCTTTTTTTTCTTTTTTTCTTTTCTTTTTTGTTTTCTTTTCTTTTTTTCCTCTTTTTTGAATTTTTCTTTCTCTCTCCTTTCTTTTGTTTTAAGTTTTTCTTTCTTTCTCTCTCCTTCTTTTTTAGGATACTAGTTCTAAAAGAGTTGTATTGTTTTGCACTATTTTATGTTTCTAACTATGGATGAATGGGAGTGGGATGAGTCTACTTCAGTATGGATAGATCTTTTATTGCCCTGAATTCATCTAAATGATGGAAAAGATCGAAGATATTAGTTCTAGTTTAGGTAAACTTCAACTATCTTTATAGTCTTGACTATGCATCCTTTTCCTTGATCATCATGCCCCTTTACATCAGTGATCATTAGACTTGTCATAAGTTCACAACAACATACGGTAGGTTATCGGGCTTACAAGCCAATAAAAAGCAAGCTAAAATCTTATGAAGGCTCAAGAGAATAAACTAGGAATTGATGTTAACAATGTGGATTCTAGTTGTTGGCTTGCCTAACAATTCCTAGATCATCTCTCTCTCCCTGGAAAGTTCTTCAAATCATGTTCTAAGATTGACTAGGACCTATACATTCATAATTATGTAAGAACCCTCTCTAAGTAAGCATATAAAGCTGAATGCTATAAAACAACTCTCTTACCTAGTAAAGCCATTCGAATTATGATGCATAGATACATTAATTTATGAATATTAAGCTAGATTCATTATTAGTTGACCACCAAAATGAACAAAAACTAGCAAGAACATAAATGTAACGAAATTAGTTTATTCGCAAAAATGTTAATTAAAAAACAATTGTTCCAAAAAATATCAAAGAAAGAAGAAGTAAAATAAGCGGCACTCAAACCTAAGGAAGTTTGTTGAATTGTAGTTGAAAAATTTTCATCTACTTGGACATATCAGGGGCATGGGTTTTTCCATCATCATTGAGGTTTTGTATGATCTGCTTCAAAAATGGTCATCGCTTCCTCATCCATAGTTAGTCTGAGTTTTCTTAGTAGCACCTTCTCTTTAGCAGTTTCTCCATCTATGTCTTGAATAGATGATAAGATAAAACTTTTCATCAGTTCTTCCCCTATCATAAAGGTTGATGGCAGTGGCACTCTTTCAAATTTAGTAAAAGGATTACTGTTGGTGTTGGGCTTATTAGGCTCAAGTAGCTTACCACTGTCAATTAAATCTTGGATCTCATGCCTTAATCGCAAGCATTTGTCTGTTTCATGCCCTTGCATTTTATGAAATTAACAGAAAGCCTCAACATCAAAACTTCATAGAAAAGATTCAGCAAAGGTCAGGGATCCAATAGCTGTATCAACCCTGTAGACCCCTAATTTTGGCCCTAAGATAATTTGATCTCAATTAAAGAAGGCCAAGCTAAATTTGGTCTAATTTTAAAAGCTTAAACCTAATTTATAGATTTGAAATAGGTCAGTCCAGTTTTAAAAGGCCTAAATTAAGTTGGTACAATTTTGAAAACCCTAATCTAGATTGATTTAATTCTAATTTATTATTATTTTTGTGATGATTAAACTATATATTTGGATTATTTGTTTTGCTATGAATGGTTGAATGGTGTTAATTTTATTATTTGTATTTTAAGGAATTGTAAAAGGCATGTTTCCTTCTAGTTTGGGTGCCTTGTTTATTTAGTTTAAGTAATTTAATTTATTTCAAAGACTTTAGGACAATTGTAAGGGCATGTTTCCATCTTCGGATGGGTGTCCATTTTATTTGTTTGTTTGTTTTATATAATAAAATATTCATTTCAATAATTGCATGTAGTATGGATGATATTATAGTGCTTAAGAATTTAATAATATTTAGACCTAAAAAGGAGGTTGGTTCCAATGAACTGGGCGTTATGGGGGTGTTGGGCCACTTCTCACCTTCCCCATGTATACCCAACTTTTTAAACCCAATAAGGGGTTGGGGATTCCTTAGGAATTGAGTCATCCACCCCTTTCTTTTTATAGGCCTGTTCGGGTGGCGACTCTATTTTCTCCAGGTTTAGGTCGTGATCTCTAAGGCCCTTATCTTAAAAATATCAAAGTTGCAAGAACCATTCCACATAGGAGTGGGGGCGAAAATCCCCGCTCACAAACCCCTTTTCTGTAACTTGTTGAAACCCAAGAAAAAGGTTTTCCTAGCTCTAAAAATTGTCTTCTATTTTCTTGAACAGTTATTGCATTGGCATCCATTGATTTTTATGTACCCTGACTGCCAGACTAATAATTTCTCCTCTTATTTCTTCTTCTAGAAAAATGGTTTTTCTCTCTTTCCTATTCCTCTATTTGCAAGCCAGCTTAGAGAATATCTTTGAAGTCTCTAATAAGAGTATGAGACATCCATTTATGAAGATTAGGTAGGAAACCTCTCACTATCATCCTAATATAATCAGGATCATATGGCCTCTTTTAAGGAGTGTAGCCTTATTCCTCCATCTCTTTATATAATCAACAAAGTTCTCATTCTTTCTTTGCCTGATTGCTTCTATCTCCATCAAAGTTACTTTCAATTTAGCATTATACCCATACTGCTGGATGAAGGCTTTGTATACCATATCCCAATTCTTTTAAGTACTTTCCTCCAAGGTATTGAACTAGTTTTTCACAACAGGATCTAATGAGAGCATGAAGTACCTTAGAGTTTGAGCCTTAGTAGCTCAAGTAGACTGTATGGTAGTGATGAAATGCTTGACATGTAAATAAGGATTACTTATTCCATCAAACTTAGTGAAGGAATGCATCTTGAACTTGTAAGGAACTTCTTTATGTTGTTCAAATAGCTTATCCACTTCCAATGCCTTCTCAGCCTTCAACTTCTTTTCACACTTCTTTTCTAAATCAGCAATCATTTTCTCCACATCTGCAGTTTAGTTTTCTCCACAAGCACTTTCTTCATAGACTTCTTCTCTTTCTTTCTTTCTTGAGGATCTTTTAAGTATACCTCTGCGAGCGGGGATTTTCGCCCCCACTCCCGGTGGAATGGTTCTTGCGACTTCGGCACTATTTAGGCTCGGGGCCTTAGAGAACACAAGCCTAAGCCCAGAGAAAATGGAGTCACCACCCGGACGGGCCGGGAAAAAGAAAGGGGTGGATGACTCAATTCCTAAGGAATCCCCAACCTTCTAATGGGTTCAAAAAGTTGGGTAAGTGTGGGGAAGGTGAGAAATGGCCCAACACCCCCACAACGCCCATTGGAACCGGCCTCCTTTGCAGGTCTTAATATTATAAAATTCTTAAATATAATAATATTATCCATATTACACGCAACAATTGAAATAAAGCATCATTATATTAAAATCAAAGCAATGTCCAAGCAAAGCAAATAAATGGATACCCATCCGAGGATGGAAACATGTCCTTACATCATCCATGTCTAAACTAATAGGACACCCACCAAAAGGTAGAAACATGTCCTTTACATTGGTCTAAAATATAAAAACTATTTAAATTACATGATATTTAACTAATGAGGTACCCACAAAGTGGAAACATACCTCTTACAATATTTGGAAATCAAAATAAATCGATAAAAGTAAATAACCACTCATCATAAATAAATCATTCATCAAAGATATCAATCAAAATATATAATAAACATTCATCCATGATAAATTAAATAAATCAAGCATTGAAAATAAATCAACCATCAAAGCATATAATAAACTACATAATCAAATCTAAAAATAAAGCAAGTAAAGATACAAATTAGGGTTTACTGTTTCTATTTAAAGTTCTTTAATTAACATTTGGGGTTTTGGGATTTTAGTATTATTATTATTTGTTTAAGCTACTGTAAAGGTTTAAAAAAATTGAAATGGATTAGGGTTTTATAAATTTAAGAAATTAGTAAGGTTCTTTGATTGATCAAATTAGAGTTTAAGGGTGACATCATAAAATTAATGTTTTAGAATCTTAAGATATTGGGTTTATAATTTATGTTTATTGGACTATGATTTTAGGCTTACTGTATTGAGTTTTAAGGTTTGGATTTATAAGATTTTAAGATTTTAAGAATTAGGGTTGAGGAAAATTAGGGTTTACCGTATTATTTTTTAGAGAATTAGGGGTTTTGATATTTTAGAAGACATAATTGGTTTTAGGATTTGAGAAAACAGATTAGAGTTTTATAAAAGTAATTATGATTTTTAGAAACTGTAAAGTAGGTTAGGGTTTGGAGATTTAAGAAAACATTTAGAAATTTTAGAAAAAAGTTAGAGGAAAACGGTTTAGGGTTTTTTAAAATTTTTGGAAATAGGAGAAATGACTTAATGTTTTTAAGATTTTTGAAAACAGAAGAAACGAATTAGGATTTTTGGAGATAGAAGGAATAAATTAGGGTTTTTGAGGTTTTTAGAAAACAGAAGAAATAGTTTAAGGTTTTTGGAAATAGAAGAAGTAAATTAAGTTATTGGAAACAGAAGAAATAAATTAAGTTATTTAAACAAAGATCAAATTATTATATATTTAAGGATTAAAGTACTGTGTTCATGTTCTTATTAATCAAAGAAACAAAGCTATGTAAATATATAATCTATGATTAAATATCAAACCTGCGTAGTTGGTTTCACCAAAATTAACTTCTGGATGAACAAAACAAAAGCAGTGTGGCTACCTTTGATGAATTGTTGGTTGCTTACTTGTTGCTAATCTTCTCTGGCCAGGGTTTTCTGTAATCCAAGTTTCGATCACCTAATCAAAGTCCCACTATCCGATCCCTAATTCTGAGTTTTCATATATTATTTATAGGAAAAATTATAGGCCTCTTCTAATTGTTTAAGGAAACTACAATTAATTAGGAAAAAGAAACCAAAACCAAATAGAATTTGATTTCGGAAAAAATTGCGTTGAAAAATTTCACTGGCAAAAAAAAGACTGCTGCGGGCTGGAAACTGCGAGTTGCGAGGGAATTTGGCGAAAATTGTGAGCGGCCAGCCAATTCGCCGCAGGAATTTTGTTTATTTGTTTTTATTATTGTTTTCTTTATTAACTTCACCATTTTTATTTTTATTAAAAATTATAAATAATAAATACTAAAATAAATTTTAAATAATTAAAATACCACAAAAATTATTTTGGACTATATAAAAAAATATCGGACTGGACTAGGTCAAAAATTAAGGGTCTACAGTTTTCCCCCAGCTTGAACGATCTGAGACTTTAGTAAAAGAGAGTGAAAAGCAATAAGACTTAATTTTTCTGAGATGGTTGAGGTTTTGGGGTTTTGGACCAGGTTTGAGTTCTGGACTCAAGGTAATTTTAGGTTCTAGACCTAAGGGTAATTTGGGTTATGGACCCGAGCTAAGTTCTGGACTTAAGAGAGATTTTAAGTTTTAGACTTAAGCGTAATTTGGGTTCTGGATCCATGCTAAGTTCTGGACTTAAGAGAGATTTTTGGTTCTGGACCTAAGGATAATTTGGATTCTGGATCCGAGCTAAGTTCTGGACTTAAAAGAGATTTTAGGTTCTAAACCTAACGATAATTTGGGTTCTGGACCCGAGCGAAGTTCTGGACTTAAAAGAGATTTTAGGTTCTGGACCTAAGGATAATTTGGGTTCTGGACCCGAGCCAAGTTCTTGACTTAAAAGAGATTTTAGGTTCTGGACCTAAGGATAATTTGGGTTCTGGACCCGAGCTAAGTTCTAGACTTAAAATAGATTTTAGGTTCTGGACCTAAGGATTATTTTGGGTTCTGGATCCTAGCGAATAGAGATTTAATTATCTGCAAAAAAGTAATTATAGTCAGTAGTATATAAATTTTATTTGCAAAAAATTTAGCTAATTTTTCACATATCTTCTCCTTGCCCCCTGCATGTAAAAATATTTTTAAAAGTGCAAAAATATTTATATACACACAAGTATTTGAATGATTAAATTGAATAATTGAGTTTCCTATTTATTTACTGTGTAGTCACTGTTAATGCACTATTTACTATTCGTAAATAGCAACCTACTATTTATAAATAGTATTCTACTATTGTAAATAGTAACCTACTATTTATAAATAGTATCCTACTATTGTAAATAGAAATTTACTATTTATAAATAATAATTTACTATTCATCAATAGTGAAATTTACTTTTGAATTTTATTTTTTTCCTTTGTCGTTCCTCTATATAAACAACCAATTTCTTCATTTCATTCATAGCAAACTTGTTAATTTCATTCATTCATAGCTATAATTCTTTCAAATTTAGCATACAGTTTTGAAAAAATGCATGATTCAAGATCAAGAATTCATTCTAATGTTGAGTTATTGCAGTTTTTTCGGCATCATGAAGACGGAAATATAGGTTTACTAGCCGGGATGCCGCTTCATCGTAGTTCAAATCAAAAGAGCAAGGTGTGTGTTTTTTCTTCTTTTTTTTCTTTTTATTTTTCTTTTTATTATTTTTATATTTTTTTTCTTCTTCTTTTTCTTTTTCTTTTTATTTTCTTTTGTTCTTATTTTTTATTTTTTTATTTTTATTTTTTTTCTTCTTCTTTTTTCTTTTTCTTTTTATTATATTTTATTCTTCTTTTGTTTTTTGTTTTTTGTTTTTATTTGTTTGTTGTTTTTTTCTTTATATTTTCTGTTTTTTTAGAAAATTTAGGAAAAATATATTAATTTAGGAATTTAAGTAGATAGAATAATGATATACTTACCTGGTGTTAACTTACCTGGCTCCGTGTTAGCATGATCATTGTGTTATTCGGGGCGGAGGGAGTATCTATAAAGCCTGACAATGGTATGATGTAGCACCTTCTCGAGTAAGGCAGATTATCCAAGATTGCGGCTTTGAGAGCTTCATCTTACAATTGCCATCCGAGGAGTATCTGATAGACCGGAGCGTAATCCAGGTGCTTGCAGAATGATGGTTGGACATAACTCATACTTTTCACTTGCTCATTAGAGAGATGACAATTGGTCCGGTCGATTTTGCTGCCATAGCCGGCATTCGGTATGATGGTCTTCTGATTCCTCTTACCAACGATGTTCTGACATTTGAAGAAATTCAACAATTAATTGGTATGGAACCATCATATAAAGGGCCTTTTAAGATAAAAATCGAGCCAATTCATAGTTATTGGATGAACTACGAAGGACGGGTTCACAAAGACACAGCCCAATAGTATGCTCGAGGATTTTTGCTATATTTGCTCGGGTCGACCATTTTAGGTAGCACTGAATTCGCCATCCATTTGTCAGTGTTGAGGGCCCTTACTTATTTTAGGACGGTACCACTTTATGGCTGGGATGAAGCTGGCCTTGCCTGTCTTTACCATGGTCTTGACAAAATTTGCCAAAATATGAAGTCTTTCGTTGGCTTTATGGCGGTTGTCGAGGTACTCTTCTTCCACCAATGTCAATTCATTCTTTTCTTGTATGAATTTGATTTTTTTTTATTGTTGTAGGCATGGGCATATGAACACAACCTTGTGAGGGTGCCTGGTATTTCACGAGAGAGAGTCGACTATCCGAGATTAAATTCAGGATTGTCAGAGCGTATTGAAGTTCCTGGCTCTCACCATGTGCATACCAACGCTTTGTCTTGAGCTGCCTATCCTGGGACTAGGTAAAATAGCATTAGTATACTTTAAAATTTATGTGAAAGTTTACTTACCTTATGTCATTTTGCAAGTGAATTTGGCCTAGTGGAACCCAGAAGAGCAGACAAACTGGACTTCCTCCATGAATGTTGCACTGCCTTTTCAACATACTTGCCGAGTCATCGCCCGCCCTGTGTCTAGTGGCTGGTTTCTCGGAGAGAGAGTATATGAGTGGTTTTTTGGTCCTGAGCAGTGGAGGATCTCGATGCGTTGCCCGAAATATACTTTAGATATTACATCAATGCCGGAGAATGCATGGTGGTTGGCCCGGCATGGTTATGATGTTGAAACATTTCTCTATCCATCGGGTGCATCTTATATCCATTTTATTCAAATAGGGCTCTTGAACTTTGATGTATCTCCTGTTGGTGTACGGGAAATTCCTAAAGAAAATGAGGGCAGAGATGAAGAGGAACATCATGGAGAGGGAGGAGAATTCATTCCACATCTCAAGGCTAGCACTTCTCAGGTAAAACTTTTACCATTTTTCCATTGCAATCACTTCTTTCTTAACTTGTTTTGACCTTTTTAATGATTGTTGTAGGTTGCTGGCTCATTTGATCATGAGGCTAGACCTTCTTTTATTGCTCCTTCATTTGCTCATTCTAGTCTGCCAGATATGCCATCTCATCCACAGGGTTGATATGAATTACCTGGTAAGTTTTCCTATTTCATGGTAATTTATGCTATATGTATGCATGTATGCATGATTATGTATGCTCTTACTCTTTTCCTTTCTAGCTCACAGCAGATGCTTGAAGAACAAAACAAAAAACTTCAAGAAGAGTTGGCTGCTAGTCGTCAACAGGTTTCCCATTTTGAAAATTTATATCATCAATCAGAACAAAATTTTCGAGACTTCCGATTTTAGGGGATGAGGGATCCTGGTGTTTCTTCATCTAGAGGCCCCCAAACTGATGACCATGAGATCCTTTTGTCTACTTCTGATGAGGACCGTGACAGATCAGAACTTTGAGGTAATAGGAATTCTGGTGCTCCTGCTTCGGGCGAACTCAGGATGAGTGATTTGCCTCCTCCTCCGACAGGCGATGATTTTTTCAGAGCTTTATTTGATGACCTACCACCTCCTTCTTAATGATGTATGAATATTGTATCAATTGAGTAAACATTGTACAATAATTATAAAAATAATAATGATAATATATAATGTTTATTTTACTGCAACTTTTTTCCTTTTTTTCTTTTCTTTTTTTTTACTTTTTACTTTTTATATATATGTATATATATCATAATTATTGTGCCCCAATTTCCCTTTTTATATTGACAACCGCATCAATTATCTAAAACCAAATGCAACACGGCAATTAAAGAGATTTCGTTGCTAATTCTTTTTCCTCATGCATCACGGCCTCACTCTTTTCCTTATCAATTTTGGAAAAGCACAATCCTCCTATATAAATCACCTTTCACACCATAATTCCATACAGAAACCAGAGATTTTCCACTTCAATGTAAAAACTCCTTTTAACAATTTTGATTTTCCTTCATTCATCAATAATGACCGAACTCCATTTAAAAAAGATAAAAATTCTATTTAAGAATATGGGTGCCATTCACTGGAAGCAAATGTCTTGGTCAAAAATTGATACTTTAAAGTGTTTTCAAAATGTTAAATTGGACCATTCCTTTTTACATGCCATGGCTTCTTTTTGGGATGTAGATTCTAGGATATTTAAAATTAATGGCTCTGAAATATGTCCCTTGGTTGAAGAATTTGAGGCCATCCTTTGATATCCAAATAATCAACAAATGGTGTTACCCATATTGATTTCCAAGACTCAACAGAAGATGTAGATGTTATTTCAAATTTCAAAGCCCGAAGTTCTTCAGTTGATGAGAGGTGAGAAAATTCCACTTGCTCCCTTAATTGACTTTTGCCTTTCTCATTTGGCTCCTACTAAGGCATGGGGACGCATGCTTTGTCTTTGCTTGCTTGGCCAATTCTTACTTGTTTCTTCTGATGGAGATATTGATCCACGAGTATTGGATATCATGGACCAAATGGAAGGAGGCTTGTCGTCGATACCTGTGATCTTAGCCGAGACTTTAGTTGGATTAGACCAACTTAAATCAAGATTGTCAAAGAGACTGACCGGGAGTCCATTGCTGCTTCAGGTAATTACCTAAATTTCCCTTTTGAGTTTTCAATTTAGGTTTTCTTTTTCTTCTTCTCTTTTCTTTTTTTTATTTTATTGCTCTAACTTTTGCCTAGTCCGCCCATGCGGGTTTTCGAAACTAGCAAGTTGTCCTAATTTTTGCCTAAGCTGCCCTTGCATATCTTCAACTTAGTGGACCTCTTTTTATTATATTTTTATATCACTCTAATTTTTGCCTAGTCCGCCCATGTGGGTTTTCAGAACTAGCGAGTTGTCCTATCTTTTGCTTAAGCTGCCCTTGCGGCTTTTTAACTTAGCGGACTCTTCTTTTTTTTTTAATTAATTTTCCCTCACAGATTTGGCTTCAGGAGCATCTCTGCTTGCTTGATACTCAGTCCATGGATTTTGCCAGATATCTGCCACGGCATCATTCTGCTAGGAAGCTACTCCATCCTGCTTCTTCATATGATGACTGGGTTGACTGGATCCACTCACGCGCTGAAGTCAACATCCGTTTATTGGTACCTTGGTGGAAGATTTCTCATATCACCATGCGGACATACTTGATGTATGTTCCTCTTACTGCTCTTCATCAAGGTACTTCCTATGATTCCTGCCGACTTGGCCGTCAGTATGGAGCTGAGCCTCGCGGTTCTGAATTCACTTCCGATTTAGACATGCCTTGCTTTACTGAAGCCTACTTGGATCGGCTGAGGTAAAGCTGGCCTGCACGTTACACTTATCACCTGCCATAGATTTTACATTTATCAATTCAGAAAGTATATTGTTAGGATGAAAAAATAATTAAAGTAATAATAAGAGACTTTTCTTTTCCTTTTATAATTTGTCATCACCTTTTGCTATTGTGTTTATTTATTTCATCCATATCTAGTCAAATACTTATAATAGTGCACATAGAACAACTTTAATATTAATTTTGTTTTATCAAATTGGGGAACAATCAAACATAAAGCCAGCATACACAAGATCACTCATGTTGCCAACAAGCCCTTTCTGGTTTTCTAATTGACGATTTTCTCTCATTTAGCCTTAATTGTTACCTAGCCCGCCCTTTCGGATTTTCGAAACTAGCGGACTGCTCTAAATTTTGCGTAGGCCACCCTTTTTGGGTTTTCAACCTAGCGAGCTCTTTTCCTTTTCCTTTTTCTTTTTTTATGCATAAAATCTCTTCAATCTGTCAATGTTCACTGGCTCACTAAACTCATTCTCATCCATGTCTGATAGCTTCACTGCACCCTTGTTCATGACTTGTTTCATGACATATGGCCCTTCCCAGCTAGGCCTAAACTTCCCTCTTGGATCAGATACATTAGGCTTACATTGTTTCAACACCAAATCCCTAACTCTGAGTTTTTTTATCTTAACTCTTCTATTATAAGCCCGAGCTATCTTCCTTTGATACAGTTGATGATGATACAGTGCCTTTAACCTTCTCTCCTCTAGTAAAGCTAACTATGTGTATCTGCTCACTACCCATTCCGTTTCAGGCAGTTCAGCTTCCAAGGCTACTCTTAATGACTTGATCTCAATTTCAATTGGCAATACTTCTTCCATTCTGTAAACCAAGGAGAACGGTGTCATTCTAGTCGGTGTTCGCACACTTGTTTGATATCCCCACAAAGCAAAGGGAAGCATTTCTGACCAATCCCTGTAAGTCTTAGTCATCTTGGACAGAATTTGCTTAATTATCTTGTTTGTTGCTTCTACTGCACCATTAGCATTTGGTCTATAAGGAGAGGGTCGGTGATGATGGATTCGGTACTTCTAGAATAAATCCTTAATTGCTTCTTGAAACTATATCCCATTGTCTGATATCACACTATACGAGACCCCGTATCTACAAATGAGGTTCTTTTCAATGAATCTAGCCATTTGACTTGCCTCCAGTTTGTTGAAGGATTCAGCTTTGACCCATTTTAAAAAATAATCTACCGCTACTACAATGAAACGGTGATCGTTTGAGGCTATCAGATGTATCTCTCTTATAATGTCGATACCCTAAGTGGCAAAGGGCTAGGGTGAAGATGTAACACCCCAATACCCTATATAAATACTGTACATATACCTAGTATACATACAGTAAGTATATAAAGTATAAAGATGCCACTTGATGTTACCTTTTTAAAAACCTGCAACCGAGTTCAAACCATATTACGTTAATTTAAATATCATTTACAAAATCATTATCTTAATTAAAACTCCATTTATGCATATAAATATTCTCTCATCAGAAATATATCATAATTTAAAAATTAAACATGTATGCATTACCCTCTAGTTGGTCTCGACAACTCTTACTCTTCTCGTGGCATAACAAAAAACTTCATATCTACCACCAAGATACCTGCGCGATTACACATCCGCGCTAAGCTCGAGAGCTTAGTAGTACAAATATAACATGTAAACATACATTATAAAAATACTAACATATAATGATATATTAATTTGATGTACCATTAGTTTATTATCATGTTTTCCTTTTTAAATTGCATCTTTCATGTATCTTAACAAATTTCATACAATATATACATATCATTTTCACCGACCCCAATTCATCACTGATAATCACCATCAACATAGTAATACCCATATTACATATCATATCATTATCATCAATCACATATCATATCATTATCATCAATCACATATCATATCATTATCATCAATCACCGATCCAACTTTAATTCTCACAATCAATATTTCAATATGCATATTACATATCATTTCATGTCATTATTTTATTCACAATTCACAAATCATGAATCACATTTGCAATAAAGGCAACCATAGATCTCATTTCTCATTTATTTCAACATTTAAAGATCACACTGGCAACAAAGACAGACTCGGGCCCAACAGACACTAATATGTTATTCAAAGTTCAGAGTTTCTGCATTGGTCCATAATCACAATGATCAAGCCCTTAGGCAACATATCTCATATCTCTATCCATGGATAGCGTAACAGACCCAGTCTCTTGGATCATCAACTCGGCTAAACTCGAGGAGATCCTCAACCCGGCTAGACTGTTACTACAATTCACATTTCATATTTTATCAAGTAACAGACCCAGTCTCTTGGATCTCAATTCATCTCAATGCAAAGAGATCCTCAACCCGGCAAGACTGTTACATTTTCACATTTTCTAGGCATGCCGCCAAATCCAGAACTCTGAAACTTGAATCAACATATTAGACACAAAATCTTTTCATTTTCATTTCATTTTCAATTGAATTATCATAGCCAATAACAATGGCTTGACATCTCATTTGGAATCACTATAGCCAATCACAATGGCTTCACTATTCATTTAATTCATCATTATACTATGCAACATTAATTACATTAACTAAACAACATACCATTATTCAATCATATCATTCACCTCATTGTCACTCAAAACATTAGTTCTATATTCCTTTATGTCTCAATTAACATTATACACTTCATTATTTGAGCATACATGATCAATTTCATTGCACATGTATCTTAAATTCATCATCATATAAACAACATGTTCCTTTATAACATTTCAATCATTATTATCAACCATGATGATATCACATTTCATCCTTTCTCAAAACACATTGATACCATTCATTAATAAACATTTATCATAATGAATTGCATTGCACATACCTTTTTGGATGATCCTCATCTCCTCCACACTATACAAGTCATAATATTAGTCACATTGTTCATATAACATACTACCATTCACATGGCTCACAATGCATAACATAACATTGTTCATACATAATCATATGCATCATCAAATGTGTATTCATTCTCCACAAAACAAGAAAAAGCAAAAGAACATCACAGTAGCCAACACACCCAAGGGACACGGCCAAGCTTGTGGCCGTGTCTCTCAACACCAATTCAATCCGAGGCAGACACGGGCAAGGGACACAGCCGTGTCTCTCAACCAAAATCAGGCAGTGACAAACACACTCAAGGGACACGGCCAAGCTTGTGGCCGTGTCTCTCCAAAATCTATCCAACACGGCCAAACTTCCCTCCACTTGGCCGTGTCTCTCAAAAACATTAAGTCTTGGCCGTGTTCCTTTCTTATTTTGGCCGTGTCTCACATAAACAACACCCTAAGTATGGCCAAGCCTCCTCCAATTGCATTTAAACACATTATACACAACACAACTTCATTCAAATGCATATAAACCATGTCATTAACACTTATTTATCATGTTAATCACAATATTGCACATTAACAACACATTGAATCATCTACCATTTCAAAACCCTAAAACCATCATCACTCTTGATCTTTCACTATCCAAATCCACTTAACTTACCATCTTCACAACAAAACCAACATCAATTCAATCCTTTAGCTTACAATCAATTTCAATACTTGTAAACACATCTATAACACACCAAATCATAAAATTAATCAATCACAACTTATCTCAAACACCACTTCAAAAATTAACAAGGGAAAACAAGTGAGTACTTACCTCAATTAAAGAAATTTCACAAATCTCTAACTTAATCCTTTGCTTCCTCCTTAAATTTGATGTTAGGATTTAGAAGACCTCTCTTGCTCTCTCTTTCCCTTTGATAGCCGGCCACACCAACAAAGAAGAGAGAAAAACAATACAAATTCAACTTCTCTTCTTCTTTAAATATCCACCAAGCAATTTAACCAAGCAATTACCTAATTGCCCTCAATCATTTAACTTAACCTTTGTCTCTTATATGCCCATTTAGGTAATTTCACTTATCACAATTAAAATATCCTCTTACCTTGACTTCTCATTTGACCAACTTATATGTTATATATATTACAATATACACAACATATACATTCTCTTAACACACTCATTTCCTTTGCAAATACATATATACATTTAATTAAAATCAAAACAACAATTGTATCCAACTTCTAGGGCACACATTGGGATATTACATAAGACATAGAATGCAATTCTTCAGGAGGCATGTGATGCAACTTACCATACATCTGACATTGTTGGCACTTCTTTACGAACTCAATACAATCTCTCTCCATGGTCAACTAGTAGTAACCTTGTCGAATAATCTTCTTAGCTAGGGCCAAACCACTCATGTGCAACCACAACTTTCCGCATGTATCTCTGACATGATATGCTCCACTTCAAGCTTCCTTAAACATCTCAAATTCACCCCCATCAAGCCATCTTCGATATAACTCTCCATGGAATGTGATGTATTACAAATACCACCACCTTATGGCTCTTCTTTCTTTCTTTGTTGCCCCCGACGGGTATTCCCTTTCCTCCAAAAATTGTCTTATAGTATCATACCACTCATCATGGTTTGTATCAGTTTCCATGATTGTCTCATATTCATAGCAAGGAGTTGATGAATTGGTTAAAATCAGAGGCTTAAGGAATAAACTGACAAGATTTTCCCATACCGAAGCCAATGTGGCTAGGGCATCAGCCATCTGATTTTCTTCTCTTGATAGGTGTATAAACCTACAATCCTTAAAGTTTTTCTTCATCATGGTCAAGTAATGGTGGCATGGTTTTAATTTTTCTTCTTTCAACTCCTACTCTCCATTTACTTGGGATACTACTCTCCATTTACCTTCATAATCATTAGGGTTTTCAAACCAAAAATACAAGCTTCGTACTCCACCATATTAGTGGTTGCCCTGAATTTCAACTTTTTAGCTAAAGGGATAAGTTCCCCTTCGGGTGATTCTAGTAGGACTCCCAAACCTGCTCCTTTCCTGTTTACTGCTCCATCAAAATACATTTTCCACCCTTGTACTTCAATTGCCTCTAAATGTTCATCCACAAATTCCAAGATTACCTCTTCGCTATCTGGTAATGGTTGTTCGGCCAGGAATTCTGCCACTACTCTACCTTTGATTATTTTCCTGGTTACATACTCAATTTCAAATTCTTCTAATATTATCAACCACCGACCATATTTCCCAATCAAAGAGGGTGTCTCCCTTAAGTACTTCATTGGGTACAACCTGGAAATTGCTTGCACACTATATGATTGAAACTAATGCCGCAACTTCTTAGAAGACCAAACCACGGCTATACAAGCCTTTTCAATGATAATATACTTAATTTCATAAGGTAGGAGCTTTCTACTTAAATAGTAAAATGTATGCTCAATCCCTTACTCATCTGCTTGGGCTAGCATGGGCCCTACTAACTCTTCTTCTACTGCTAAGTATAGTAATAGAGGTTTGTTGGGTTTAGGTGGTTTTAAAATAGGTGGATTCAGTAAATACTCTTTTATTCGTTCAAAGGCCCTTTGACATTCTTCATTCCACAGGACTAGCTGATTCTTTTTAAGCAATTTGAAGATAGGCTCACATATTGTTGTGAGCTTTGCTATGAATCTGCTAATGTATTGCAATTTACCAATAAATCCCCAAACTTCTCTCTCCGTCTTAGGGGCTGGCATATCCTTGATTGCTTTAACTTTGTCAAGATCAATCTCAATTTCATTCAGGCCAATCACATGTCCCAATAATTTGCTTGAGGTAACCCCGAACACATACTTCTTCGGGTTTAAGCTTAGCATATATTTCAATGCTCTATCGAAGAATAATTCTATGTTTTGGAAGTGTTGTTCCCTTGTATCCAATTTCACCATCATATCATCAACATATACTTCAACTTCTTTGCCATCATGTCATGAAATAGTGTGGTGGCTATCCTTTGGTAGGTTGCTCTAGCATTCTTTAAGTCGAATGGCATCATCCTATAACAAAATATACCCCATGTAGTAATGAAAGTAGTTTTGGCATTATCCTCTTGGGCCATTAACACTTGGTTGTATCCGAAAAATCCATCTACAAATGAGTGTAGCACGCTAGAGGCTGCACTATCAATGAGAACATCTATATGGGGTAAAGGAAAATCATCTTTAGGGGAAGTCTTGTTGAAATCTCTATACTCCACACAGACCCTTATTCTTCCATCTTTCTTTGGCATGGGTACTATATTGGCTAGCCAATCTGGATATTCAATCACTTCAAGGAACTTTACTTGTATTTGTTTAGTGACCTCTTCTGTAACTAATTCAGCCCACTCAGTTCTTAATCGCCTAAGCTTTTGTTTGACAGGTTTCATATGAGTGTAAGTAGAAATAAGATGTTCGGCTATGTCTTGATCTATTCCAGGCATATCCTCATAAGACCAAGCAAATACTTCTTCATATTTTTGAATATTTTTTCAAATCTCTCTCTCTCTCATCAGGAGTAAGGTCGGATGCTATACTAATATTTTTAGGATTTTTGATTGTTCCCAAATTTAATGATTGTGTGTCAACAGAATTAATATTAAAGATGCTCATATAACTGCTATTTGAATGTATGCAACCATCAGGAGAAACATCACACAAGTAAGCAAAATCAGACTTTATTGCATTCATTTTGGAAAAGAAAACATCATCATACTCATACAAAGTAGACAAATCAAAATCAAAATCAAAATCATTGTTCTCAAAATCATAAGGCAGGATGTCTTCAAACTTTTCTTCAACCAGGGCAGCAATCTCTTCTGGAGTCTTCTCGGCTTTCAGGATAGCTTCCTTCTTCTCTTCCTGATTGGATTCTTTATTGGCTAGCAGGGTGAGCTCTTTCTTCACTTGCTACACTAGCTCGGCAACATCTGCAAAAATTTTAAAATCTGAGATCATCTTTCCCATGAACATGATTGGCTCGGGCTTTCCTTGGAGTGGTCCCATGTCTGGAGCTTTGACAAAGATCTTTTCAAGTGGTGGGAAGCTCATCTTCTCACTCTTCTTTGGCTGGACGTTGTTGTCTTCATCATATCCCAACCCTTCTTGGAAGTTTGAGTTTTAAAATCTGACAGCTTTGTCAAACCGGCCTTACCTTTTCCAAGACCAGCTCCGGGAAGGTAGTTCATGCTCTTCATCATATTCAAGACTTTGGAGTCCACTATTTAATCATCAGAAATTGCAGCTACTTAAAAACCATTGAGAGGCCTCTCAATCATTAGAGCGTTAACAATCTCATTATCTTCGGCCTCGATGACTACTGTCTCATCTCCGTTAGAGAACTTGATCTTTTGATGAAGGGTGGAAGGAACTCCACCAATAGGATGAAACCATGGTCGTCCCAAGAGTAAGGCGAAGGTAACAGGTATGTCCAAAACAACAAATTCAACAATAGATTCAATTGGACCTATCTTGACAGCAGCTTTGAAAGTTCCTTCGGCATGTCTCTTAGTGTTGTCATAAGCCCGAATGGTTACCTCGGTCGGGTTTAGATCCCTTGTTGACATGGCTAGCTTTGGCAATATTTTAAGTGGACAAACATTTATGGCGAACCCATCATCGACCATTACACATGGAGTCCTTTTCCCTTTGATTTCTATTTTGATAAAGAGAGGGCAGATGTGATCTCTCCCCTCTTCTGGTAAATCTGCATCTGAGAAAGAAACTATTCCAATATTAACTTCACTCTTCTCTTGAATGTCTTCACATTTCATTACTCCTCCAATTTTTATGAAGTTGATCAGCTCCTCCAGTGTTGTAGAGGTAGAAATTGGCATGCTAGCTAAGGCCTTGGCCATAGTTTCTCGGTGCTTTTTAGAAGTAGCCAATAATTCCCAAATGCTAACACTTGCTTGGATTCTTTTCAATTGTTTGAGCACAGTATCATCTTCCTCTTCTTTATCCCCTATTTCAACTTCCTTTCCCTTATTAATTTCTATCTCCTTAGGCGGTCTTGCATAAAGCTTACCGGATCTAGTGTTTATTACTTCATCTTCTTCGGGCTCGGACTAGGTCCATTCCTCCTTCTTGGATACAAGATTGTCCTACTATTGCTTGAATCCCAAAACCCATTAACAACATAAATTGCTACTTGTTTATCCACCATAGCTTGCTTAATTTTGCCAAATACCTCTTCTTCTTTGGTTGCTTCTCCACCCACATCTTGAAAAGAAGACATGACAAAACTTTCATGCAAACCTCCTCCAATCATGAAGGTTGCTGGTGGTAGTACTCTATTGAACTTCGGTAATGGGTTGTCTTTGGTGTTTGGCTTATTGGGCTCGGGCAGCTTCCCACTATAAATTAAATTTTGGATCTCATGTCTCAACCTCACACATCTATCCATGTCATGCCCTTGCATTTGATGAAACTGACAAAATGCTTTAGTGTCGAAATTAGGTGGGAGAGGGTTAGGCAAAGGACGAGGATTTAAGGGTTGTAACAATCCCTTTCTTTGAAGCTTATTGAGAACCCAAGACATCGGTTTCCCCAATTCCTAAAACTGCCTCCTTGTTCCTTGGTTAGTAGTATTAACACCGACTACATTTTGTATGCTTTGGCTACCAGACTGATAGTTTCCTTTCTCATTCCTTCTTGTTGAAAAATGGTTCTTCTCTCTTTCCCATTCTTCAATTTGCAGACCATCTTGGAGAAGATCTTTGAAATCACGGATGAGTGTATGAGACATCCTTTCATGAAGACAAGGCAACACCCCTCTCACAATCATCCTTATTTGATTAGATTCATCGGGCCTTTTCTTGAGCAAAGCGACCTTATTTCTCCATCTTTTCACATAGTCCACAAAATTCTCATTTGACCTTTGTCTAATGGACTCCACTTCCATTAAGGTAACTTATTTCTTGACAATGTATCCATATTGTTGGATGAAGGCCTTGTATAGCAAATCCCAACTCTTTTGTTTTCCATCATCTAAGGTATTGAACCAATTTTGGACAACAAGTCCAATGAGAGCATAAAGTACCTTAGACTTTAAGCATTAATAGCTCGGGCAGACTGCATAGCAGTGATATACTGCTTCGCATGGAGATGAGGATTTTTGGTTCCATCAAACTTTGCAAAAGATGGCATCTTGAACTTGTACGGAACTTCTTCATCTAGCTCAAATAATTTGTCAACTTCGGACATTTCTTTGGTTTTCAGTTTCTTGTCAAATTTCATTTCTAAATCAACAATCATATTTTCAACATTAGAAGTTTTGGCTTTCTCCATAGCTGATCTTTCAACAATCTTTGGTTCTTTCTTCTTGTCTTAAGGATCTTGGTAGTATTGAGCCCAATCATCATCATCATCAATGATCACCTTTTCATCATCAAAAACCACTTCACCAACTTTAGTCTTCCCTTTGTCCTTTGGCTTCTCAGTGCTAGCAGATGCTTTGGCATGATTTCCTAAAATTGCGGTCAATTGGTTCTTCATGGTCTCAACTAGGGCCTCTTTTATTTCTTCAATCTTGGCATTGAGGGCATCATCCACCATTCTTTGGATTTGTTCAGGCTCCATTGCTTTTGGTGAAGAAGAGATTGAGTCGTTGCTAGATTCTTCGTCTCCGGCATAGGTCGGATTGTCGTAAGCTTTTGAACTATCATAATCCAGGGCTGTGAGCCAGAGAGGATCAATGATATGAGATGCAAATGTATGTATGTATGCATGTATGCACGAACAATTAACAAACAAGGACAAATAGGACGTTTCTTCCAACCTTATAACATCCACACACTAATGGCAAGTCTCTTTTTCTAGGTATATGGTTGACAAAATACCAACATGGAGTATCTTGTTTTCAAATATTTCCCTCGGACGTTTCAACCAATAGTTATATTTTCAAAAATGGTAATCACTTCATAATAATTCCTATTAATTAGGTTTTAATCCATTCAACCAACTAAAGTAGCTTTTATGCTATATTGGATTAAAACTAAATTAAGAGGTTTATTATAAATAGATTTCTCACTTGAAAAAGTAACTAGTGGTTCATGCCAAAAACAAGCCCATGATTAATTATTCTTAGTATAAACTAGGCTCACAATTGATTTTTGGTATTTCGTAATTGACCTAAATAATTTGCAAGCTCTTTGTAAGAGAAGGTTGGATGGATGAAAATAATTTTGTTTCTAAGCCCATTGTAAACAATTTTAGAAAAAATGGATTTTGGGCTTAGTATTTGGATCATGAGAAAAGAATTTTTGATTTGTTTATGGAAAAGTTTTATATCCAAAGACCATTTTGAAAAGTTTTGAAAATAGCTTTGGTCTTTTGGATTCTAAAGAAAAAATTTATTTTGAGCTTACAATATACTTAGGTCATATTAGAAAAAAGAATAAACCAAATAAGCCATGATTTAAACCAAGATAAATTAACCATAGTCAAACAACATGCATTTGGGATAAAAACCTAAGGAAAGTAACTAGGCCAATTACATGAGCTTTAGTCTTTGGGTAAAAGGCTTAGGTTCCCATAGCAAGTATATACCAAATGGTACGAGCCTATGAGTGGTTATGCCATGCTCGATCTCTATACCTTGAGTGAAAGTATGGTATCCATTACATAACACAACACGGGTAACACGGGCATCCTAACTCATGCACGGGATGCAATCTAATATGATGCAATGGATAATATCATGATAAGAAAGAATAGAATAATAAAAAGACCAACATAATCAACTTCTCTTATCCTCAGTGGAGTCCTCACGACTTCGGCACTGTTTAGGCTCATGGCCTTAGAGAATACGGACCTAAGCCCGGAGAAAATGGAGTCGCCACCCGGACAAGCCGGGAAAAAGAAAGGGGCGGATGACTTAATTCCTAAGGAATCCCCAACCCCCTAATGGGTTCAAAAAGTTAGGTACGTGTGGGGAAGGTGAGAAATGGCCCAGCACCCCCACAACGCCCATTGGAACCGGCCTCCTTTGCAGTTCTTAATATTATAAAATTCTTAAATATAATAATATTATCCATATTACACACAACAATTGAAATAAAGCATCGTTATATTAAAATCAAAGCAATGTCCAAGCAAAGCAAATAAATGGACATCCATCCGAGGATGGAAACATGTCCTTACATCATCCATGTCTAAACTAATAGGACACCCACAAAAAGATAGAAACATGTCCTTTACATTGGTCTAAAATATAAAAACTATTTAAATTACATGATATTTAACTAATGAGGTACACACAAAGTGGAAACTTACCTCTTACAATATTTGAAAATCAAAATAAATCGATAAAAGTAAATAGCTACTCATCATAAATAAATCATTCATCAAAGATATCAATCAAAATATATAATAAACATTCATCCATGATAAATTAAAGAAATCAAGAATTGAAAATAAATCAACCATCAAAGTATATAATAAACTACATAATCAAATTTAAAAATATAGCAAGTAAAGATACAAATTAGGGTTTACTGTTTCTATTTAAAGTTCTTTAATTAACATTTAGGGTTTTAGGATTTTAGTATTATTATTATTTGTTTAAGCTACTGTAAAGGTTTAAGAAAATTGAAATGGATTAGGGTTTTATAAATTTAAGAAATTAGTAAAGTTCTTTGATTGATCAAATTAGGATTTAAGGTTGACATCATAAAATTAGGGTTTTAGAATCTTAAGATATTAGGTTTATAATTCATGTTTATTGGATTGTGATTTTAGGCTTACTGTATTGAGTTTTAAGGTTTGGATTTATAAGATTTTAAGGTTTTAAGAATTAGGGTTAAGGAAAATTAAGGTTTACCGTATTAGTTTTGAGAGAATTAGGGGTTTTGATATTTTAGAAAACATAGTTGGTTTTAGGATTTGAGAAAACAGTTTAGAGTTTTATAAAAGTAAATATGATTTTTAGAAACTGTAAAGTAGGTTAGGGTTTAGAGATTTAAGAAAACATTTGAAAATTTTGGAAATAAGTTAGAGGAAAACGGTTTAGGAATTTTTAAAGTTTTTGGAAATAGGAGAAACGATTTAATGTTTTTAAGGTTTTTGAAAACAGAAGAAATGAATTAGGGTTTTTGGAGATAGAAGGAATAAATTAGGGTTTTTGAGGTTTATAGGAAACAGAAGAAATAGTTTAAGGTTTTTGGGAACAGAAGAAATAAATTAAGTTATTGAAAACAGAAGAAATAAATTAAATTATTGAAACAAAGATCAAATTATTATATATTTAAGGATTAAAGTACTGTGTGCATGTTCTTATTAGTCAAAGAAACAAAGATATGTAAATATATAATCTATTATTAAAGATCAAACTTGCATACTTGGTTCCACCAAAATTAACTTCTGGATGAACAAAAACAAAGGCAGTGCGGCTACCTTTGATGAATTGTTGGTTGCTTGCTTGTTGCTAATCTTCTCAGGCTAGAGTTTTCTGTAATCCAAGTTTCGATCACCTAATCAAAGTCCCACTATCTGATCCCTAATTCTGAGTTTTCATATATTATTTATAGGAAAAATTATAGGCCTCTTCTAATTGTTTAAGGAAACTACAATTAATTAGGAAAAAAAAACCAAAACCAAATAGAATTTGGTTTCGGAAAAAATTGCATTGGAAAATTTTGCTAGCTAAAAAAAAGACTGCTACGGGCTGGAAACTGCGAGCTGCGAGGGAATTTGGCGATTTCGCCCGCAGGATTGCCTTGGTCAATTCCCTTTTCCGCAATGAATTTTTCATCACCGATTTTTCAATCGCCGATTTTATTTTTTTATTATTTTTTTATTTTTGTTTATTTATTATTTATTATTTATTTTTATTTATTATTTATTATTATTTTCTTTATTAACTTCACCATTTTTATTTTTATTAAAAATTATAAATAATAAATACTAAAATAAATATTATTTAATTAAAATACAACAAAAATTATTTTGGACTATATAAAAAAATATCGGATCGACTAGTATAGACCCTTAATTTTTGACCCAATCCAGTCTAATATATTTTAATTAGTCAAAAATAAATTTTGTGTTATCTAATATATTTTAATTAGTCCAAAATAAGTTTTGTGTTATCTTAATTAAATAATATTTGCTTTAGTATTTAGTTTTTATAATTAATAAAAAATAAAAAATAAAAATAATAAACAAATAAATAAAAATAAAAATCAGCGATGGAAAATCGGCGACGAAAAATTTCGTTGCCGAAAAGGAGTAGGACGAAATGGCCTTGGGCCATTTCGCCCTCAAGCAATTTCGTCCCCACAGCCCGCTAATTCCCACGGCAGTTTTTTTTCACCAGTAAAATTTTTCAGCAGTTTTTTTTTGCCAGCAAAATTTTTTCGACGCAATTTTTTTCGAAACTAAATTCAATTTGGTTTCAGTTTTCTTTTCTTAATTAATGTTAGATTCAGTGAACAATTAAGATTAATCATCAAAATCTTCTATAAATAGGACTAAAAACAACAAAAAATAGAGAGAAAAACTTTAGAGGAAAAACTTTGTAACAATCGGACTAGGAGAAACCTTTGGCAATAAAAACAATCGGACTTTTTGAGAGAAGAATAAGCAACCAAGCAATCAATCCATCAAAGGCAGCCATCTTGCCTTTGTCCTTGTTCATCCAAGAAGTAATTTTTGGTAGAACCAACAAACGAAGATATGAATATCAAATCTTTTTTCTTTTCAGTAGCTTGAATCATTAAACTCTTTCTTTTGATTCTAAAAACCTTAGAACCCTAATTTACTTTTTCTAAACCTTAGAACCTTAAATCGTCTCCTCTATTTTCAAAAACCCTAAATTACTTTTTATGTTTCTTCAAAATATCAAAACCCTAATCTACTTTCCAACTTTCCAAAACCTTAAATCATTTTATTAATTCCCCAAAACCCTAATATGTTTTCCAATGTTTCAAAATCTTAAAAACCCTAAATTTAACTTATGGCTTCTAAAAATCACATAAAGCTTTATAAAACTATAAATTGTTTTTCTAAATTCTAAAATCAAATACATTCTCCGAAGCACTAAAAACCCTAATTCAACTTCAAAACCAAGACGGTAACCCCAAACTAGCAAACCTTAAACCCTAGTTTTTATAAACCCTAACCTTAATCCTTAAAATTTTAAAACCTTATAAACCTAAAACATTCAAACCCAATATAGTAAATCCAAAATAACAATCCAGTAGCTAATAATCATAAACCTAATGTTTTAAAGTATTCAAACCCTAATTTTATGATTTTACTTCTTAAACACTAAGAACCTTATCAATTCCTTAAATCATAAAACCTTAATCCATTTTAATTCCCTTAAAACTTACAGTAGCTTAAATCAATAAACATTAAGTAAAGAATCTTAAATAAAAACAGTAGTCTTAATTTGTATCTTTACTTGTTTTATTTACTTTTAGATTTGATTGTGCAGTTCATGGCTTATTTGGTTTATTCTTTTTCTAATATGACCTAAGTACATTGTAAGCTCAAAATAAATTTTTCTTTAAAGTCCAAAAGACCAAAACTATTTTCAAAACTTTTCAAGATGGTCTTTGGACATATGACTTTTCTAAAAACAAATCAAAAATTCTTTTGCTCATGACCCAAATACAAAGCCCAAAATATGTTTTTTTCTAAAATCTTTTTACAATGGGCTTAGAATCAAAATGTTTTTCATCCAATCTTTTCTTACAAAGAGCTTGCAAATTATTTAGGTCAATTACAAAATACCAAAAATCAATTGTGAGCCTAGTTTATACTAAGAATAAATTAACCATGGGCTTGTTTTTGGCATGAATCATTAGTTACTTTTTCAAGTGAGAAATCTATTTATAATAAACCTCTTAATTTAGTTTTAATCCAATATAGCATAAAAGCTACTTTAGTTGGTTGAATGGATTAAAACCTAATTAATGGGACTTATTATGAAATGATTTCCATTTTTGAAAATATAACTATTGGTTGAAACGCCCGAGAGAAATATTCGAAAACAAGATGCCCCATGTTGGTATTTTGTTAACCATATTACCTAGAAAAAGAGACTCGCCATTCATGTGCGGATGTTATAAGGTTCGAAGGGACGTCCTAATTATCCTTGGTTGTTGATTGTTTGTGCATACATGCATACATTTGCATCTCATATCATTGATCCTCTCTGGCTCACAGCCCTGGATTACAATAGTTCAAAAGCTTATGACAATCCGACCTACGCCGGAGACGAAGTATCTAGCAACGACTCAATCACTTGCTCACCAAAAATAATGAATCCCGAAAAAATTAAAAGAATGGTGGATGATGCCCTCAATGCCAAGATGGAAGAAATAAAAGAGGCCCTAGCTGAGACCATGAAGAACCAATTGACTGCAATTTTAGAAAATCATGCCGAAGCATCTACTAGCACTAAGAAGCCAAGGGACAAAGGGAAGGCTAAAGTTGGTGAAGTGGTTTTTGATGATGAAAAGGTGATCATTGATGATGATGATGATGATTGGGCTCAATACTACCAAGATGCTCAAGAGAAGAAAAAAGAACCGAAGATTGTTGAAAGATCAATTATGGAGAAGACTGAAACTTCTGATGTTGAAAAGATGATTGCTGATTTAGAAAGGAAATTTGAGAAGAAACTGAAAACCGAGGAAATGTCCGAAGTTGACAAATTATTTGAGCTAGATGAAGAAGTCCCGTACAAGTTCAAGATGTCATCTTTCATGAAGTTGGATGGAATTGAAAATCCTCATCTCCATGTGAAGCAGTATATCACTGCCATGCAGTCTGCTCGAGCTACTAAAGCTCAAACTCTAAGGTACTTTATGCTCTTATTGGACCCTGTTGTCCAAAATTGGTTCAATACCTTAGATGATGGAACACAAAAGAGTTGGGATCTATTTTACAAAGCCTTCATCCAACAATATGGATATAATGTTGAGATGGAAGTTACCTTAATGGAAGTGGAGTCCATTAGGCAAAGGTCGAATGAGAATTTTGTGGATTACGTGAAGAGATGGAGAAACAAGGCCGCTTTGCTCAAGAAGAGGCCCGATGAATTCGATCAAATAAGGATGATTGTGAGAGGGGTGTTGCCTAGTCTTCGTGAAAGGATGTCTCATACACTCATCAGTGATTTCAAAGACCTTCTCCAAGCTGGTTTGCAAATTGAAGAATGGGAGAGAGAGAAGAACCGTTTTTCAACAAGAAGGAACGAGAAAGGAAACTATCAGTCTGGTAGCCAAAGCATGCAAAAGGCAGTCGGTGTCAATGCTACTAACCAAGAAACAAGGAGACAATTTTCAAAATTGGGAAAATTGATGTCTTGGGTTCTTAATAAACTTCAAAGAAAGGGATTGCTACAACCCTTGAATCCTTGCCCTTTGCCTAACCCTCTCCCACCTAATTTCGACATTAAAGCATTTTGTCAATTTCACCAAATGCAAGGGCACGACACGGATAGATGTGTAAGGTTGAGACATGAGATCCAAAATCTAATTGATAATGGGAAGCTACCTGAGCCCAACAAGCCAAACACCAAAGACAACCCATTACCAAAGTTCAATAGAGTACCACCGCCGGCAACTTTCATGATTGGAGGAGGTTTGCATGAGGATTTTGTCATGTCTTCTTTTCAAGATGTGGGTAGAGAAGCAACCAAAGAAGAAGTGGTATTTGGTGAAATTAAACAAGCTATGGGGGGTAAAGAGGTAACAATTTGTGTTTTCAATGGGTTTGGGGATTCAAGCGATAGTGATGATGATCTTGTATCTAAGAAGGAGGAATGGACTTGGTCCAAGCCCAAAGAAGATGAAGTAATGAACACTAGATCCGGTAAGCCTTATGCAAGGCCACCACCTAAGGAGGTAGAAACTAATAAGGGAAAGGAAGTTGAAGTAGGAAATAAAGAAGAGGAAGATGATGTTGTGCTCGAGCAATTGAAAAGAACTCAAGAAAGTGTTAGCATTTGGGACTTATTAGCTACTTCTAAAAAGCACCGAGAAACTATGGCCAAAGCCTTAGCCAGCATGCCAATTTCTACCTCCACGACACCGGAGGAGCTGATCAACTTCATAAAAATTGGAGGGGTAATGAAATGTGAAGATGTTCAAGAAAAGAGTGAAGTTAATATGGGAGCAGTTTCTTTTTCGGATGCGGACTTACCGGAGGAGGGGAGAGATCACATCCGCCCTCTCTTTATCAAGTAGAAGTCAAGGGGAAGAGGACTCCATGTGTAATGGTCGATGATGGGTACACCATAAATGTTTGCCTACTTAAGATATTACCAAAGCTAGCCATGTCAACTAGGGATCTAAACCCGACCGAAGTAACAATTCGGGCTTATGACAACACTAAGAGACACGCCGAAGGGACTTTCAAAGCTGCTGTCAAGGTTGGTCCAATTGAATCTACTATTGAGTTTGTTGTTTTATACATACCGGTTACCTTCACCTTACTCTTAGGGCGACCATGGTTTCATCCTCTTGGTGGAATTCCTTTCACCCTTCATCAAAAGATAAAGTTCCCCAACGGAGATGAGACAGTGGTCATTGAAGCTCAAGATAATGAGATTGTTAATGATCTAAAGATTGAGAGGCCTCTCAATGGTTTTCAAGTAGCAGCAATTTCTGAGGATGAAGTAATGGACTCCAAAGTCTTGAATATGATAAAGAACATGAACTACCTTCCCAGAGCTAGTCTTGGAAAGGATAAGGCCGGTTTGACAAAGCTGCTAGACTTTAGAACTCAAACTTCCAAGAAAGGGTTGGGATATGATGAAAACAATGATGTCCAACCAAAGAAGAGAGAGAAGATGAGCTTTCCACCACTTGAAGAGATCTTTGTCAAAGCTCCAGATATGGGACCACTCCAAGGAAAGCCCGAGCCAATCATGTTCATGGGAAAGTTGATCCCAAGTTTTGAAATTTTTGCAGATGTGGCCGAGCTAGTGGACCAAGTGAAGAAAGAGCTCACCCTATCAGCCAACAAAGAATCCAATCCAAAAGAGAAGAATGAAGTTGTCCTGAAAGCCGAGAAGACTCCGGAGGAGATTGCTGCCCTGGTTGAAGAAAAGTTTGAAGACAACCTGCCTTATGATTTTGAGAACAATGATTTTGATTTTAATTTGTCTACTTTGTATGAGGATGATGATGTTTTCTTTTCCAAAATGAATGCAATAAAGTATGATTTTGCTTACTTATGTGATGTTTCTCTTGATGGTTGCATACATTCAAATAGCAGTTACATGAGCATCTTTAATATTAATTCTGTTAACACACAATCATTAAATTTGGGAACAATCGAAAATCCTAAAAACAATAGAATAGCATCCGACCTTACTCCTGATGAGAGAGAGAGATTTGAAAAAATATACAAAAAATATGAAGAATGTTTGCTTGGTCTTATGAGGATATGCCTGGAATAGATCGAGATATAGCCGAGCATCATATTTTGACTTACACTCACATGAAACCTGTCAAACAAAAGCTTAGGCGATTAAGACCTGAGTGGGCTGAATTGGTTAAAGAAGAGGTCACTAAGAAAATACAAGTGAAGTTCCTTGAAGTGATAGAATATCCAGATTGGCTAGCCAATATAGTACCTATGCTAAAGAAAGATGGAAGGATAAGGGTCTGTGTGGCTCATATAGATTTAAACAAGGCTTCCCCTAAAGATGATTTCCCTTTACCTCATATAGATGTCCTTATTAATAGTGCAGCCTCTAGCGTGCTACACTCGTTTGTAGATGGATTTTCTGGATACAATCAAGTGTTAATGGCCCAAGAGGATAAAGCCAAAACTGCTTTCATTACTACATGGGGTATATTTTGTTATAGAGTGATGCCATTTGGCTTAAAGAATGCTGGGGCAACCTACCAAAGGATGGCCACCACACTATTTCATGACATGATACACAAATAAGTTGAAGTATATGTTGATGATATGATAGTTAAATCAGATACAAGGGAACAACACTTCCAAAACTTAGAATTATTCTTCGATAGAGCCTTGAAATATAACCTAAGATTAAACCCGAAGAAGTGTGTGTTCGGTGTTACCTCAGGTAAATTATTGGGACATGTGATTGGTCCGAATGGCATTGAGATTGATCCTGACAAAGTTAAAGCAATCAGGGATATGCCAGCTCCTAAGACGGAGAGAGAAGTTCGAGGATATATTAATAAATTATAATACATTAGCAGATTCATAGCAAAACTCACAACAATTTGTGAGCCTATCTTCAAATTGCTTAAAAAGAATTAGCCGGTCATATGGAATGAAGAATGTCAAAAGGCCTTTGAGCGAATAAAAGAGTATTTATTGAATCCACCTGTTTTAAAACCACCTAAACCCGGCAAACCACTATTACTATACTTAGCAGTAGAAGAAGAGTCAATAGGAGCCATGCTAGCCCAAGCAGATGAGTCAGGGATTGAGCATGCAGTTTACTATTTGAGTAGAAAGCTCCTACCTTGTGAAATTAAGTATAGTATCATTGAAAAGACCTGTATAGCCGTGGTTTGGTCTTCTAAGAAGTTGCGGCATTACTTTCAATCGTATAGTGTGCAAGAAATTTCCAGGTTGGATCCAATGAAGTACTTAAGGGAGACACCCTCTTTAATTGGGAAATATGGTCGATGGTTGATAATATTAGAAGAATTTGAGATTGACTATGTAACCAGGAAAACAATCAAAGGCAGAGCAGTGGCAGAATTCCTAGCCCAACAACCATTACCAGAAAGCGAAGAGGTAACCTTGGAATTTTCGAATGAACATTTAGAAGCAATTGAAGTACAAGGGTGGAAAATATATTTTGATGGAGCAGTAAATAGGAAAGGAGTAGGTTTGGGAGTTATACTAGAATCGCCCGAAAGGGAACTTATCCCTTTAGCCAAAAAGTTAAAATTTAGGGAAACCAATAATATGGTGGAATACGAAGCTTGTATTTTCGGTTTGGAAACCCTAATGATTATGAAGGTGGATAAGGTGGAAGTTTTTGGCGATTCATTACTAGTAGTATCCCAAGTAAATGGAGACTGGGAGTTGAAAGAAGAAAAATTAAAACTATACCACCATTACTTGACCATGATGAAGAAGAACTTTAAGGAGTGTAGGTTTATACACCTATCAAGAGAAGAAAATCAGATGGCTGATGCCCTAGCCACATTGGCTTCGGTATGGGAAAATTCTGCCAGCTTATTTCTTAAGCCTCTAATTTTGACCAGTTCATCAACTCCTTGCTATGAATATGAGACAATCATAGAAACTAATACAGACCATGATGCGTGGTATGATACTATAAGGCAATTTTTGAAAGAAAGAGAATACCCGTTGGGGGCAACAAAGAAAGAAAGAACAGTCATAAGGCGGTGGTCATTGCAATACATTACATTCCATGGAGAGTTATATCGAAGATGGTCTGATGGGGTGCATTTAAGATGTTTAAGAAAGCCTGAAGTGGAGCGTATCATGTCAGAAATACATGCGGGAAGTTGCGGACCGCATATGAGTGGTTTGGCCCTAATTAAGAAGATTATTCGGCAAGGTTACTACTGGTTGACCATGGAAAGAGATTGTATTGAGTTTGTAAAGAAGTGCCAACAATGTCAGATGTATGGTAACTTGAATCACATGACTCCTGAAGAATTGCATTCTATGTCTTCACCCTGGCCACTTGCCACTTGGGGTATTGATATTATAGGAGAGATACATCCGATAGCCTCAAACAGTCACCATTTCATTGTGGCAGCAGTAGATTATTTTTCAAAATGGGTCGAAGCTGAATCCTTTAACAAACTGGGTGCAAGTCAAATGGCTAGATTTATTAAAAAGAACCTCATCTGCCGGTACGGGGTCCCGCACAGTGTGATATCAAATAATGGGGTACAATTTCAAGGAGTAGTTAAGGATTTATTCTCAAAATACCAAATCCATCATCATATATCCTCTCCTTATAGACCAAAGGCTAATGGTGCGGTAGAAGCAACAAACAAGACAATTAAGCAAATTCTGTCCAAGATGACCAAGACTTACAGGGAATGGTTAGAGATGCTTCCCTTTGCTTTATGGGGATATAGGACAAGTGTGCGAAAACCTACTGGAATGACACCATTCTCTTTGGTTTACGGGATGGAAGCAGTGTTGCCAATTGAAATAGAAATCAAGTCATTGACAGTAGTCTTGGAAGGTGAACTGCCTGAAATGGAATGGGTAGCAAGCAGATACACACAGTTAGTGTAATATCCCAAAGTATACCCTAAAAGTTTTGGAATATTTATTGTTATATTTGAATACAATGTTATAAGTGTATATGTTTAATTGGAAAGAGAAGGAGGTAAGGGAAGAATATATATGTTATATATATAGTGATATATATAACATATACAAGTCAAACTAATGGAAGTCAAAAGAAGATTGTTTATTTTTATTATTAATTAAAAGGAAATTAAGTTAGTGGAAGAGGATTTTATGAATATTATATTATACAAATTGGTTGGTGGAGATTTAAAGAGATTAAGTGTTTGACTTTGCTTCTCATTTTTCTTCTTCTTCTCTTCTTCTTTTCCTTCTTGGCCGGCTCCTTCCAAAGCAAGAGAGAAAGAGAGTTTTTTATTTTCCAAGATCAAAATTAAAGGATGTTTCAAGTGATTAAGTTGGAAATCTAAGAAGTTTCATCATCTTTGGTAAGTTTCCACTTGATTCCCTTATTTTCTTTTAAGTTGTATTTGAGTTTGATGGTTGATTGTTGATAGTATGAGTATGTTTGATTTTGGTGTGTTTGAGAGTGTTGGGTTTAATTGATTGTGATTTTTGGAGTTGAATGGAAGAGTAAGAATTGTGTTTATGTTATGGTTGTGAATTGGTGATTGATGTAAATATTGAGTTTAATCAATTTTTTATCTTGGATTTTCAAGATGTTTGTGTTTAATAAAGTTAAAAGCATAGAATACATGTGTGTGATCCGAAACAGAAGCAAAATGGATGCCACGACCGTGGCCCTTGGATGCCACGACCGTGGGGGTGTTAGGAAAATTGGATAGGTTTGTTTGCTAACCCACGACGGTGGGGGTTGTGAGGCCACGACCGTGGGGGTTGTGAGGCAACGACCGTGGGGACCTAGATAGTGGCTTTGGCTTGTATTTTATGATCTTCGGGCCTAGTATGAGACTAATAGGTGAATAATTGTATTGGAATTCATGTGTATTTTTAAATAAGTGTGTATTATTCCTTTTGAATTAGGTTGTGAAGAGGTTGAGTTGCCCTAATCCAAGTAGTGAAGAATTCTTGGAAGAGGAAGTGTATAGATTGGTGTGAGTTGTTCTTGAGGCAAGTAAAAACCCTACATTATTGCATACATTTACATGACATTGGGACTTAACACATTTGGTTGTAAATGTGTTAAGTAATCTATTACATTGTTGATACATTTGATTAATGTTATGATTTGCATAATGTGAAAGATATGATGATCATTCAAAATGTATGATCAATGCAATTGGTTATGTATACTTTAATGATGAATTGCTTTAAGGTGAATTGAGATATAATGAGATGTGAAGCCATTGTGGTTGGTTATAATGATTCAAATGAGATAATTGAGGCATGGTTGCCTAGATGATCATGAAGAAATGTGAAGCCATCGTGTTGGCTATAATATTGCAAATGAAATAATTGAGGCATGGTTGCCTAGATGATTATGAAGAAATAAGAATGAAATTGGTAATGAAATAATGAATCAATTGTGTGTCTAATATGTTATTCCATTTTCAAAGTTTTGTTGTTGGTGGCATGCCTAATAGTAACAATCTCTTGAAGCTAGGTTGGGCTTGATCCTTGAAGCCAAGTTGGGTTGAAGTTTAGCATGCTTAACTCCCCTTGAAGCTTGGTTGGGTCTAGTCCTTGAAGCCTAGTTGAGATGTTATAACCCTTGAAGCTAGGTTGGGTTTGGTCCTTGAAGCCAAGTTGGGTTGATACTTAGCATGCTTCGTTCCCCTTGAAGCTTGGTTAGGCCTAATCCTTGAAGCCTAGTTGGGATAATGATAAATGTGACAATTGAACCAAAAAATTAACTCTGAAAGTTGAATGGCATATTAGTGTCTTTTGGGCCCATGCTTGTCTTTGTTTAAATGTGAATTATAAATGGTGAAACAAATGAATAATAAAATTTAATGTAAGGTTTTGAAATATGATATTCTTATGTATTGTTTATAATATTTGGATGTGTGACATTGGCATTGAATTGAAACATATTGTTATTGTGGTTTGTACCACTAAGTCGTTGGCTTAGCACGATTGTGATTCATCGCGCAGGTGATAGGGTAGAACCAGAGAGTTCAGCTAGACCGAGTTGAGTCTAGACTCTGAAGTGTTGATTGTGGGCTTAAAGATCAGAGACGAACTGCTAAACATGTATAAATGTTATGTTTTGTAAAATTTGATTTTTGATGTATATGTAATATCCCAATGTGTGCCCTAGAAGTTTGGATATAATTGTTGTTTGTTTGAATTATGTGTATATGTTATGTTGATAAGAAAAGAAATGGAAAAGAGAATGTTTAGGTATTGTTTAAAAAGGAAAGTAATGTGTAGAGAGAAAGTGTATATGTTGGGTATATGGTAATATATATAACATATATGTTTGTCAAAATGAGGAGTCAAGGGAAGAAGATATTTTATTTGTGATATGTGAAATTACTTAAATGGGCATATAAGTGAAAGAAGCTAAGTTAAATGGATGAGGGCATTTAGGTAATTGTTTGGTTAGAATTGCTTGGTGGAGATTTAAAGAAGAAAAGAAGTTTGACTTGTTTTCATTTTTCTTTTCTTCTCATGTGTGTGGCCGGCTACCAAAGGAAAGAGAGAGCAAGAGAGGTGTTCTAAATTCTATAATCAAATTGAAGGAAGAATTAAAGGATTAAGTTGGAGATTTGTGGAATTTCCTCAATTTTGGTAAGTACTCTCTTGTTTTCCTTTGTTATTTTGAAGTTGTGTTTGAGGTGAGTTATGATTTGTTGATATTATGATTTGGTGTGTTTAAGATGTGTTTATAAGTGTTGAAATTGAGTGTAAGTTAAAAAGATTGAATTGGTGTTGGTTTTGGTTCGAAGATGGTAAGTTAAGTGGATGTTGATATTGAAAGAATAAGAGTGATGTTGATTTTAGGGTTTTGAAATGGTAAGTGATTAAATGTATTGTTAATGTGAATATTGTGATGAATATGTAAAATAAGTGTTAATGACATTGATTATATCCATTTGAATGAGGTTATGTTGTGCATAATGTGTTTTAATTCAATAAAAAGAGACTTAGCCATGTTTAGGGTTTTCATTCATGAGAGACACGGCCAAACTAAAGAAGAGACACGAGCAAGACTAAAGATTTTTGGGAGACATGGCCAAGTTAAAGGAAATTTGGCCGTGTTGGATTAATTTTGGAGAGACACGGCCGTGTCCCTTGCCCGTGTCTGCCTCAGCTTGATTTTGTGTTGAGAGACACGGCTACAAGCTTGGTCGTGTCCCTTGAGGGTGTTAGCTACTGTGATTGTTCTTTGCTTTTCTCACATTGTTTTGATTCTTCAAAGGTCTTTTTTGTACCTAAACCTAAAAATAAACACTCTAAACACTTCTAAAACAAAGAATGACCTAAACAAATATATGTGGAAGATTCTAAATCTATGAATAATGTAAATTGTTATGTATATATCATTGATGAAATATGTAATGTGATTTGAGATATAATGAGAAGTAAAGCCATTGTGATTGGCTATGATAACTCAAATGTGATATGAAGCCATTGTGATTGGCTATGATGATTCAATTGAAAGAAATAAGGCATGTTTGCCTATATGATGATGAAAATTGAGAATGAAATAATAAATGAATTGTGTGGCTAATGTGTTATTCCATTTTCAGAGTTTGTTGTTGGTGGCATGCCTAATAATAGTAACAATCTCTTGAAGTTAGGTTGGAATTGATTCCTTGAAGCCTAATTGAGATGTTACAACCCTTGAAGCTAGGTTGGGTTGGTTCTTGAAGCCAAGTTGGGTTGATACTTAGCATGCTTTGTTCCCCTTGAAGCTTGGTTGAACCTAATCCTTGAAGCCTAGTTGGGATTATGATATTGATGAATGTGATAATAGAACCAAAACATTAACTCTGAAAATTGAATAGCATATTAGTGTCTTTTGGGCCCATGCTTGTCTTTGTTTCAATGTGATTTATTGGTGTTAAAATAATTGAATAATGAGATCCTTGAAAGGACTTTGAAATGTAATATGATTATATGAGTATGAGTTATAAAATATAAAGGTGTGTTATTATCTTTACAACTATATTGTTGTTTTATTATTAATGTGTATGATATTGTATTGCATTAAAACATAATGTTGGCATACTTTGTACTACTAAGTCGTTGGCTTAACGCGATAGTGTTGATCGCGCAGGTAATAGAGTTGAACCCGAGAGTTCCTCGAGACCGAGTGAGAGTAGACATTGAAGAGTTTATTTTGGGACTTAAAGATCAGAGAAGGGCTGCCAATCATGTATAACTTCTTTATATTTTGTAAAGTATTGTTTATAATGTGAATATATGTATATTTGTAATTATGGATTTAAATGTTTTCATAAATGTAACTATTTTATAATTTTTGCTGCGTATTAAGTAAATGTATTTATATCTATTTTGTTTTTATATTACAAGTTAATTACTTATTTTCTATAATGTATATAGAAGAAAGATTATGGTATCTTTTAAAATGATTTGAATGTTAAAGAAAACCGTAGCATCCCTATATTCAGTGCACGTATATTACAATGTAGTGTTTGTAGTGTGCTTGTACCGGATGTGGGGGTGTTACAGTATATATATTTGTAAATACCGCTATATTTTCCGCTGCGTATTGAATGAACATTTTATCTATTGTACTTTATAATATAACTTGAATGTTTTCAAGTTTTCTCATAATATGGTTAATTTTAAATTTAATAAAAGATTGGGTTGTTTAATATAAACCGTGGCACTCTTGTATCCGGTATATGTATATTACAAATGTAGTAATGTGTAGTGTGCGTATATGGGGTATAGAGGTGTTACAATTGTTTTGGTATCAGAGCCTAGGTTTGAGATTCTCAACCTAGGTAAATTGTAAGAAAAAAAATAAAATATTTTGATTTTAAAAGTTGGGTTTTGAATAAAATACATGTTTTGGTATTAGTAGTCTCTGATCTTTAATGAGGTATATTCTGTTGTGTTTGCAGACATAGGTAGTGATGGCGTCTCAGTCACGTCAGTCCGTAGAGGGTAGTGCTGAGAGTGTAGCTCCTGAAGAGGGTAGAGATGGAGCTAGGGTTGAGAGAGCTGGAGAGGCACTTGTTCCTGCACCAGAGAGATCAGCTGCTGATGAGGTTCCACCCGGTTTAGTTACGGCATGTGGTAGAATTGTTGAGGTAAGCTCCAGTGCAGCAGCCGCCACCGCCACCACAGCCTCAAGTGCCAATGAGACATTATGATAAATTGAGGAAGTATGGGGCTGAGGATTTCTTTGGCACTACAGATCCTGCAGTAGCTGAGCAGTGGTTGGATAGAGTTCAGAGAGTATTTATCCAGTTGCAAGCCACTCCTGAAGAGAAGTTTGATTATGCTAGATCCTTATTGCAAAAAGATGCTTATGATTGGTGGAAGATGATTTCTCATGCCATGGATGATCCACCAACGTTGTCTTATAGTGATTTTCTGAGGGAGTTTGAGCAGAAATATACTCCAAGGGAGTATAAGGATGTTAAGAAAATGGAATTTCTGAATTTGAGACAAGATAACCGGACTGTGACAGAGTATGAGATTGAGTATATCCGGTTGAGTCACTATGCCGGGGGGATTATTTCTGATGAGATTGACCGGTGTAGAAGATTTGAGGAGGGGTTGAGGCCCTCTATTATGTGCATTGTTGCTGGTTCTCGGTATCAGAATTTTTCTCAATTGGTTGCAGCAGCTAGAAGTGTTGAAAGAGCGCAGGGTATTGCAACAGCTGCTACTGAGGAGGAGACTAGAGTTAGGAGATCCCAATTTGAAGCAGGGTCTTCATCTATTAAAAGAGGCAGAGGAAGTTTTGTTCCGAGAATTAGTAGGAGCCAGAGACAGTCGGGTAGGTCAGTTCAGTATCAGAGGCAGAGACCGAGACCTACAGTTTCTGTAGCGAGTGCTCCAACTCCAGTGGTTCAGAGATCCATTCCACCTATATGTGTTCATTGTGGTAGGACACATGGGGGTGCTTGTTGGAAGACGGGTGGATCAGAAGTATGCTTTAAATGTGGGTCACCAGCTCATTTTATTAAAGATTGCCCTGAGTTACAGGAGGATAGACAAATTGATACTGCAGCTTCTCGACCTAGTTTTAGCAGAGGAGGTCGAGGAGGCAGAGGTTTCAGTAGAGGTGGTCGACCAGGAATCAGTCAGAGAGGAGGCTCTACATCTGGAGGCAGTATGCCAGATGAGGCTGGGTCTTCTCAGAGAATGTATGTGATGCAGAGACAGCCGGATGCTTCAACAGTTATTGCGGGTACATTTTCTTTATTTGGCATTTCAGTTCTTGCTTTGATTGATCCAGGATCTACTCATTCATACATAAGTGCATCTATCTTGCCTGTGTCTGAATTGCATTCAGAGTCCTTAGGATTTGATGCGTTGGTGACAAATCCTTTAGGGCATAGTGTGGTAGTTAGCAAGGTGCATCGTGATAGTTCAGTTGTGGTGCAAGGAGAGGAATTTTTGGGGGATTTGATTGAAATGTCTTTTAAGGAGTATGATTTGATTTTAGGTATGGATTGGTTGTCTAAGCATGGAGTTATGGTAGACTGTCAAAACAAGTGTGTTACTTTGAGAACTGGTGATGGTAGAAGTGTGATGGTATCTGGTGAGCAGAGACAACTTGCATCCTTGTTTGTTTCAGCTATTACAGCTAGGAAGTTGATTAGAAAAGGGTGTGACGCTTATATTGCTCATGTTGTGGATACCAGAATAGTATGTTCTCAGCTTGATAGTATACCCACAGTTGCTGAATTTCCAGATGTGTTTCCTAAGGAGTTGCCAGGGTTACCCCCTGAGAGAGAGGTTGAGTTTGGTATCGATTTGTTGCCTGGTACCACTCCCATCTCTATTACTCCTTATCGAATGGCACCTGCTAAGTTGAGAGAGTTGAAGGTGCAGTTGCAGGAGTTGTTGGATAAAGGGTTTGTTCGCTCTAGTGTTTCTCTGTGGGGAGCTCCTGTTTTGTTTGTGAAGAAGAAGGATGGTACTTTGAGGTTGTGCATCGATTATAGGCAATTGAACAAGGTGACTATCAAGAATAAGTACCCTTTGCCTAAGATAGATGATCTCTTCGATCAGTTGAAGGGAGCAGCAGTGTTTTCCAAGATTGATTTGAGATCAGGGTACCATCAGTTGAGAGTCAGAGCTAAAGATGTTCCTAAGACAGCTTTTCGCACAAGATATGGGCATTATGAGTTTTTAGTGATGCCTTTTGGGTTGACGAATGCACCTGCAGCTTTTATGGATTTGATGAATAGGGTGTTTAGGCCCTATCTAGATCAGTTTGTGGTGGTCTTCATTGACGATATTTTGGTGTATTCACGTAATGAAGAGGATCATGACAAGCATTTGCGGATTGTGTTGCAGACTTTGAGAGAGAAGCAATTGTATGTTAAGCTATCGAAATGTGAGTTTTGGCTTGATCAAGTGACTTTCCTGGGTCATATAGTTTCAGCAGATGGTATAAGAGTTGATCTGAGTAAAGTTGAGGCTATTTTGAATTGGAATCCACCGAAGTCAGTGACTGAAGTTAGAAGTTTTCTGGGTTTGGCAGGCTATTATCGACGGTTTGTGAAAGGTTTTTCTTTGATAGCTACTCCACTCACCAGATTACTTCGAAAGAGAGTTAGATTTGTGTGGACAGATCAGTGTCAAGCTAGTTTTGAGCAGTTGAAGGAGATATTGACTCAAGCGCCTGTTCTTGCTTTACCAGTGGAAGATAAACCATATGTGATTTACAGTGATGCTTCACATAATGGTTTAGGTTGTGTTTTGATGCAAGAGGGTAAAGTCATAGCTTATGCTTCTCGGCAGTTGAAGCCGCATGAGCTTAATTATCCGATGCATGATTTGGAGTTAGCAGCCATAGTTTTTGCTTTGAAGATTTGGCGACACTACTTGTATGGAGAGAAGTGTTTTATCTACACATATCATAAGAGTTTGAAATATTTGGGGGTTCAGAGAGAGCTTAATCTTCGACAAAGATGGTGGTTGGAATTGATTAAAGACTATGACTGTTTGATTGATTATCATCCTGGTAAGGCGAATGTTGTTGCTGATGCCTTGAGTCGGAAATCTTTAGCAGGTTTGACTGCTTATTCGCTCTCGTTGCTTGTTGAGTTGAGAGCGTTGCATGCTAGTTTTGAATTATGTGATAATGGTGTATTATTGGCTCATTGCATTTGAGACCGGTGTTGTTAGATCAGATAAGGGAGGCTCAATTGGCTGATGAGAAAATTCAGAAGATTGTGTTAAATTGCCAAAATGGGGAGAGCCGAGATTTCCATGTGAGAAGCGATGGTAGCCTTTGGTTCAAAGATAGATTGTGTGTTCCTGACGATGCTAGATTGAGAAAGATTATGTTAGAAGAAGCACATCAATCGGTTTTTGCTATGCACCCTGGGAGTACAAAGATGTATCAGGATTTGAAGCAACATTATTGGTGGTCAGGTATGAAGAGAGATATAGCGGAGTTTGTATCCAAGTGTCTCACTTGTCAGAGAGTAAAAGCTGAGCATCAAGTTCCAACTGGGTTGCTTCAACCTGTATCAGTGCCTGAATGGAAATGGGAGAGAGTGACAATGGATTTTGCGTCTTGTTTGCCGTTGACTCAGAAGAAGCATGATGCTATCTGGGTGATTGTTGATCGGTTGACGAAGATAGCTCATTTTCTTCCAGTTCGGATGGACTACTCTTTGGAGAAGTTAGCTGAGCTGTATATCAATGAGATAGTGAAGTTGCATGGAGTTCCAATTTCTTTAGTGTCTGATCGAGATCCCCGGTTTACTTCGAGGTTTTGGAAGAGATTACATGGTGCTTTGGGTTCTCGATTGCACTTTAGAACTGCTTTTCATCCTCAAAAAGATGGGCAGTCAGAGAGAGTGATACAGATTATAGAGGATATGTTGAGAAGCTGTGTCATTGATTTTTCTGGAAGTTGGGACAAATTTTTACCACTTGTGAAATTTGCTTACAACAACAGTCATCAATTCAGTATTGGAATGGCACCATTTGAGGCATTGTATGGTAGAAGATGTAGAACGCCTCTATGTTGGAATGAAGTTGGAGAAGGCAAATTGGTTGGTCCTGATTTGATTAAAGAAACGAAAGAGAAAGTAAAAATAATTCGAGATCGGTTGAAAGCATCTTCAGATCGACAAAAATCCTATTCAGATTTGAAAAGGAGGGACATAGAGTTCAATGTTGGAGATAAAGTATTTCTGAAAGTGTCTCCTTGGAAAAATATATTGAGATTTGGCCGCAAAGGAAAGCTAAGTCCTCATTTTATTGGACCTTATGAGGTATTGGAGAGAGTGGGACCAGTTGCTTATCGAATTGCTTTGCCGCCTGAGTTGGATAGAATCCATAATGTCTACCATGTTTCTATGTTGCGGAGGGTCAAACCCATCTCATATCTTGCCAATTGAATTTATTGAGGTGAGTCCAGATATGACTTTTGAAGAAGAACCAATTGCTATTTTGGCACATGAAGTGAAAGAGTTGAGAAATAAGAAAGTGCCACTTGTGAAAGTTCTTTGGAAGAATCATGCAAAGGAAGAGGCAACTTGGGAGAGTGAGCAAGCGATGCGAGATCAGTATCCCCAGCTGTTTCAGACTTGATATCAGGTAATTTCGAGGATAAAATTTCTTTTTAGAGGGGGAGAATTGTAATAACCCAAAGTATACCCTAAAAGGTTTGGAATATTTATTGTTATATTTGAATTAAATGTTATAAGTGTATATGTTTAATTGGAAAGAGAAGGAGGTAAGGGAAGAATGTATATGTTATATATATAGTGATATATATAACATATACAAGTCAAACTAATGGAAGTCAAAAGAAGATTGTTTATTTTTATTATTAATTAAAAGGAAATTAAGTTAGTGGAAGAGGATTTTATGAATATTATATTATACAAATTGCTTGGTGGAGATTTAAAGAGATTAAGTGTTTGACTTTGCTTCTCATTTTTCTTCTTCTTCTCTTCTTCTTTTCCTTCTTGGCCGGCTCCTTCCAAAGCAAGATGAAAGAGAGTTTTTGATTTTCCAAGATCAAAATTAAAGGATGTTTCAAGTGATTAAGTTGGAAATCTAAGAAGTTTCATCACCTTTGGTAAGTTTCCACTTGATTCCCTTGTTTTCTTTTAAGTTGTATTTGAGTTTGATGGTTGATTGTTGATAGTATGAGTATGTTTGATTTTGGTGTGTTTGAGAGTGTTGGGTTTAATTGATTGTGATTTTGGAGTTGAATGGCAGAGTAAGAGTTGTGTTTATGTTATGGTTGTGAATTGGTGATTGATGTAAATATTGAGTTTGATCAATTTTTTATCTTGGATTTTCAAGATGTTTGTGTTTAATAAAGTTAAAAGCATAGAATACATGTGTGTGATCCGAAACAGAAGCAAAATGGATGCCATAACCGTGGCCCTTGGATGCCACAACCGTGGGGGTGTTAGGCAAATTGGACAGGTTCGTTTGCTAACCCACGAACCGTGGGGGTTGTGAGGCCACGACCGTGGGGACCTAGATAGTGGCTTTAGCTTGTATTTTATGATCTTCGGGCCTAGTATGAGACTAATAGGTGAATAATTGTATTGGAATTCATGTGTATTTTTAAATAAGTGTGTATTATTCCTTTTTAATTAGGTTGTGAAGAAGTTGAGTTGCCCTAATCCAAGTAGTGAAGAATTCTTGGAAGAGGAAGTGTATAGATTGGTGTGAGTTGTTCTTGAGGCAAGTACAAACCCTACATTATTGCATACATTTACATGACATTGGGACTTAACACATTTGGTTGTAAATGTGTTAAGTAATCTATTACATTGTTGATACATTTGATTAATGTTATGATTTGCATAATGTGAAAGATATGATGATCATTCAAAATGTATGATCAATGCAATTGGTTATGTATACTTAATGATGAATTGCTTTAAGGTGAATTGAGATATGATGAGATGTGAAGCCATTGTGGTTGGTTATAATGATTCAAATGAAATAATTGAGGCATGGTTGCCTAGATGATCATGAAGAAATGTGAAGCCATCGTGTTGGCTATAATATTGCAAATGAAATAATTGAGGCATGGTTGCCTAGATGATTATGAAGAAATAAGAATGAAATTGATAATGAAATAATGAATGAATTGTGTGTCTAATATGTTATTCCATTTTCAGAGTTTTGTTGTTGGTGGCATGCCTAATAGTAACAATCTCTTGAAGCTAGGTTGGGCTTGATCCTTGAAGCCAAGTTAGGTTGAAGTTTAGCACGCTTAACTCCCCTTGAAGCTTAGTTGGGTCTAATCCTTGAAGCCTAGTTGAGATGTTACAACCCTTGAAGCTAGGTTGGGTTTGGTCCTTGAAGCCAAGTTGGGTTGATACTTAGCATGCTTCATTCCCCTTGAAGCTTGGTTGGGCCTAATCCTTGAAGCCTAGTTGGGATAATGATAAATGTGATAATTGAACCAAAACATTAACTCTGAAAGTTGAATGGCATATTAGTGTCTTTTGGGCCCATGCTTGTCTTTGTTTAAATGTGAATTATAAATGGTGAAACAAATGAATAATAAAATTTAATGTAAGGTTTTGAAATATGATATTCTTATGTATTGTTTATAATATTTGAATGTGTGACATTGGCATTGCATTGAAACATATTGTTATTGTGGTTTGTACCACTAAGCCATTAGCTTAGCGCGATTGTGATTCATCGAACAGGTGACAGGGTAGAACCAGAGAGTTCAGCTAGACCGAGTTGAGTCTGGACTCTGAAGTGTTGATTGTCGGCTTAAAGATCAGAGACGAACTGCTAAACATGTATAAATGTTATGTTTTGTAAAATTTGATTTTTGATGTATATATATTTGTAAATGTTGGAAATATTTTCCGCTCCGTATTGAATGAACGTTTTATCTATTGTACTCTATAATATAACTTGAATGTTTTCAAGTTTTCTCATAATATGGTTAATTTTAAATTTAATAAAAGATTGGGTTGTTTAATATAAACCGTGGCACTCTTGTATCCGGTATACGTATATTACAGATGTAGTAGTGTGTAGTGTGCGTATATGGGGTATAGGGGTGTTACAGTTAGCTTTACTAGAAGAGAGAATGTTAAAGGCACTGTATCATCACAAACTATATCAAAAGAAGATAGCTCAGGCCTACAATAGAAGGGTTAAAATCAGAAAACTCAGTGTCGAAGATTTGGTGTTGAAGCAATGTAAGCCTAATGTATCTGATCTAAGAGGGAAGTTCAGGCCTAGCTGGGAAGGGCCATATGTCGTGAAATGAGTCATGAACAAAGGTGCGGTGAAGTTATCAGACATGGATGGGAACGAGTTTAGTGAGCCAGTAAACATTGACAGGTTGAAGATGTTTTATGTATGATATATAAAAAGAGAGAGAGAGAGAGAGAGAGAGAGAGAGAGAGAGAGCTCGCTAGGTTGAAAACCCAAAAAGGGCAGCCTAGGCAAAAGTTAAAGCAGTCTGCTAGTTTCAAAAACCCGAAAGGGCGGGCTAGGCAACAATTAGGACTAAATGAGAGAAAATCGTCAATTAGAAAACCCGCAAGGGCTAGTAGACAACAAGAGTGATCTTGTGTATGCTAGCTTTATGTTTGGTTGTTCCCTAATTTAATAAAATAGGATTAATGTTAAAATTATTCTATGTGCACTGTTATAAGTATCTGACCAGATATGGATGAAATAAATAAACACAATATCAAAAGGTGATGACAAATTATAAAAGGAAAAGAAGCATCTTTTATTATTTTAATTATTTTTCATCTTAACAATACACTTTCTGAATTGACAAATATAAAATCTATGGTAGAAGATAAGTGTAACGTGCAGGCCAACTTTGCCTCAACTGACCCAAGTAGGCTTCAGTCAAGCAAGGCATGTCTAAATCAGAAGTAAAGTCAGAATCGCAAGGCTCAGCTCTGTACTGATGACCAAGTCGGCGAGGATCATAGCATATACCTTGACAAAGAGCAGCAAGGGGAACATACATCAAGTATGTCTGCATGGTGATACGAGAAATCTTCCACCAAGGTACCAACCAACGGATGTTGACTTCAGTGCGTGAGTGGATCTAGTCAACCCAGTCAGCATATGAAGAACCAGGATGGAGTAGTTTCCTAACAGAATGATGACGTGGCAGATATCTGGCAAAATCCATGGATGGAGTATCAAGCAAACAAAGACGCTCCTGAAGCCAAATCTGTGAAGAAAGAATTAAATTAAAAAAAAAGTCCGCTAAGTTGAAAACCTGCAAGGGCAGCTTAGGCAAAAATTAGGACAGCTCGCTAATTTCGAAAACCCACATAGGCAGACTAGGCAAAAATTAGAGCAATAAAAAATATATAATAAAAAAAGAAAGAGGTCCGCTAAGTTGAAAACCCGCAAGGGCAGCTTAGGCAAAAATTAGGACAGCTCGCTAGTTCTGAAAACCTACATGGGCGGACTAGGCAAAAATTAGAGCAATAAAGAAAAGAAGAAAAAGAAAACCTAAATTGAAAACCCGAAAGGGCAATTTAGGTAATTACCTGAAGTAGCAACGGACTCCCAGTCAGTCTCTTTGACAATCCTGATTTAAGCTGGTCTAACCCAACTAAAGTCTCAGCTAAGATCACAGGTACTGGCGACAGGCTTCTTCCATTTGGTCCATAATATCTAATATAATGGATCAATATCCCATTGGAAGAGACAAGCAAGAATTGGCCAAGCAAGCAAAGACAGTGCATGCGTCCCCATGCCCTAGTAAGGGCCAAATGAGAGAGATAAAAATCAATCAAGGGAGCTAGTAGAATTTTTTCACCTCTCATCAACTGAAGAACTTCGGATTTTGGAATTTGAAATAACATCTGCATCTTCTATTGGGTTTTGGAAATCAATGTGGGTAACTCCATTTGTTGATTATTAGGATATCCAAGGATGGCCTCAAATTCTTCAATCAAGGGACATATTTCAAAGCCATTAATTTTAAATGTCCTCGAATCCCCATTCCAAAAGGAAGCCATGGCATGTAAGAAGGAGTGGTCCAATTTAACATTTTGAAAACACTTTAAAACATCAAGTTTTGACCACGAAATTTGCTTCCAGTGAATGGCATCCATATTCTTAAATAGAATTTTTATCTTCTTTAAATGAAGTTCGGTCATGGTGGATGAATGAAGAAAAATCAAAATTGTTAAAGGAGCTTTTACATTGAAATGGAAAATATTTTGGCTTCTGTATGAAATTAGGTGTAAAAAGTGATTTATATAGAGGAAATAAGCTTTTCCAAAATTGATAAGGAAAAGGTGATAGAAAAGGATGAGACCATATTGTACGAGGAAAAGAATTAGAGACAAAAGTCCTTTACCCTGTTGCATTTGGCTTTTGTGGTGATGCTGTGTAAATATTGAAACATAAAAAAAGTATAATAATTATGGCACAGTAATAAAAAATAATAAATAAATAAATAAATAAATAAAAGTTAGTTACAGTAAAGGCAGAAATTATGTATTATTATACTTATTGTATAATGTTTATATAATTGATACAATATTTATACATCACTAAGAGGGTGGTGGTAGGTATGCCCTGAAAAAGTCATCGCCTGTTGAGGAGGGGGCAAATTACTAGTCCCGGGATCACCCGAAGCGGTAGCACCAAAATCTCTATTACCTTGGAGTTTTGATCTGTCACGGTCCTTATCAGAGGTAGATGAAAGGATCTCATGGTCATCAGTCTGGGGGCCTCTTGATGAAGAAGCGCCAGGATCCCTCATCCCATGAAATCTAAAGTCTCAGAAATTTTGTTCTGATTGATGATACAAATTTTCAAAATGAGAAGCCTGCTGACAACTTGCGGTCAACTCTTCTTGAAGTTTCCTATTTTGTTCTTCAAGCATCTGTTGTGGGCCAGATAGGAAAAAGGTAAGAGCATACATAATCATGCATACATATAGCATAAATTACCATGAAATAAGAGAACTTACCAAGTAATTCATATCAATGCCCTGCGGATGAGATGGCATATCCGGTAGGCTAGAATGAGCAAATGAAGGGGCAGTAAAAGAAGGTTCAGCCTCATGGTCAAATGAGCCAACAGCCAGCTACAATCATTAAAGAATCAAAAAAGAAAGAAGCAGTTGCAAGGGAAAAATGGTAAAGTTTTACCTGGGAAGTATTAGCCCCGAGATGTGGAACGAACTCTCCTGCCTCTCCATGATTGTCCTCTCCATCTCTACCCTCATTTTCTTCAGAAATTTTCCGTATACCAACAGGAGATACATCAAATTTCAAGAGCCTTCTTTGAATAAAATGGGCATAAGATGCACTCGGCGGATAGAGAAATGCTTCAACACCATAACCGTACCGAGCTGACCACCATGCATCCTTCGGCATTGATATAATATTTAAAGTATATTTCGGGCAAGGCATCAGAATCCTCCGCTGCTCTGGACCGAGAAACCACTCATAAACTCTCTCTCTCTGAGAAACCAGTTACTAGACACTGGGTCGGCGATGACTCAGCGAGAATGTTGGAAAGATAGAGCAGCCTTCATGAAGGGAGACCAGTTTGTCCGCTCTTCTGGGTTCCACCAGGCCAAATTCACCTACGAAATAACATAAGGTAAGTAAACTTTCACATAAAATTTAAAGTATACTAACATTATTTTACCTAGTTCTAGGTTAAGCGGCTCAACACAAAGCGGTGAGTATGCACATGGTGAGAGCCAGGAACGTCCACACGATCGAACAACCAGAAATTTAATCTTGAATACCCAATTCTCTCTCGGGAAATACCGGGTACCCTCACAAGGTTATGTTCGTATGCCCATGCCTATAACACCAATAGAGATCAAATTCATACAAGAAAGGAGTGGAATTGACATTGGTAGAAGAAGAATACCTCGACAACCGCCATCAAGCCGATGAAAGACTTCTTGTTTTGGCAAATTTTATCAAGACCATGGTAAAGACAGGCGAGACAAGCTTCACCCCAGCCAGAAGATAGTACCGTCCTAAAATAAGAAAGGGCCCTCAACACTGACAAATGGATGGCAGATTCAGTGCTACCTAATATGGTCGACCCAAGCAAATATAACAAAAATCCTCGAGCATACTGTTGGGCCGTGTCTTTGTGAACCCGTCCTTCGTAGTTCATCCAATAACTACGAATTGGCTCGATCTTTATCTTAAAAGGTCCTTTATATGATGGTTCCATACCAATTAATTCCTGAATTTCTTCAAATGTTAAAATATCATTGATCAGAGGAACCGGAACACCATCATATCGAAGGCCGGTTATAGCAATAAAATCGACCGGACCAATTGTCATCTCTCCAATGGGCAAGTGAAAAGTATGAGTTGTGTCCAACCATCGTTCTGCAAGCACCTGGACTATGCTCTGGTCTATTAGATACTCCTTGGATGGCAATTGTAAGATGAAGCTCTCAAAGCCGCAATCTCGGATAATCTGCCTTACCCGAGAAGGCACTACATCATACTATTGTTGGGCTTTGAAGATACACCCTCTGGCCCGAACAACGCAACGATCACGTTAACACGGAGCCAGATAAGTTAATACAAGATAAGTACATATTATCCTATATCCTTAGATTAATATATTTTTTTTCCTAAATTTTCTAAAAAATTATAATAATATAAAAATAAAAATAAAAATAAAGGCAAACACAATAATAATAAAAGAGCATAATATAAAAATATAAATAAAAATAATATATATATATATATAATGAACGAAAAGGAAAATAAAACAAAAAAACAACAAATAACAGAAAGCCAGAAAAATCAAAAAAGAAAAGAGAAAGGGAAAAATAATTACCGCGCTCTTTTGGTTTGAACTGCGATAAAGCGATATCCCGGCTAGTAGATCTATATTTCCATATTCATGATGCCAAATAAACTCTAATAACTCAACATTAGAATGAGTTTCTAACCTTGAAGTATGCATTTTTTTAAAAACTATATGCTAAATTTTAAAAAATTTGAGAGAATTATAGATTTCGCTGTGAATCAAATGAAGGAATTCATTGGTTTATATAGAGAAACGGCAAGGAAAAAACAAAATTCAAAAATAAGTTTACTGTTCATAAATAGTAAACTTTACTATTGATAAACAGTAAATTTTACTATTTATGAATAGAAAATTACTATTTATAATAGTAAAATACTATTTACTAGCAAGTTACTATTTATGAATAATAAATAGTGCATGAACAGTTACTACATAGTAAATAAACAGTAAATTCAATTATTCAATTTAGTCATTCAAATGCTTGCGTGTGTATAAATATTTTTATACGCAAGGGGCAAGGAGAAGACATGTGCATAAAAATTAGTCAAACTTTTTGAAACAAAAAAATTATTTTTTGCAGATAATTAAATCTTTATTAGCTCGGGTCCAGAACCTAGAATCTTTTCTAAGTCCAAAACTTAGCTCGGGTCCAGAACCCAAATTTTTCTTAGGTCCAGAACCTAGAATCTTTCCTAAGTCCAGAACTTAGCTCGAGTTCAGAACCCAAATTACCCTTAGGTCCAGAACCTAGAATCTTTCCTAAGTCCAGAACTTAGCTCGAGTCTAGAACCCAAATTATCGTTAGGTCCAGAACCTAGAATCTTTCCTAATCCAGAACTTAGCTCGGGTCCAGAACCCAAATTACCCTTAGGTCCAGAATCTAAAATCTCTTCTAAGTCCAGAACTTAACTCGGGTCCAGAACCCAAATTACCCTTAGGTCCAGAACCTAGAATCTCTTCTAAGTCAAGAACTTAACTCGGGTCCAGAACCCAAATTACCCTTAGGTCCATAACCTAGAATCTCTTCTAAGTCCAGAACTTAGCTTGGGTCCAGAATCCAAATTATCCTTAGGTCCAGAACCTAAAATTACGCTTAGGTCCAGAACCTAAAATTATCCTTGAGTCCAGAACTCGAACCGGGTACAGAACCCAAAACCTTAACCATCTCAAAAATTAAGTTTTATTGCTTTTCACTCTCTTTCACTAAAGTCTCAGATCATTCAAGCAGGGGGCAAACTGTAGACTCTTAATTTTTTATCCAGTCCGGTCCAATATATTTTAATTAGTCCAAAATAATTTTTGTGTTGTCCAATATATTTTAATTAGTCCAAAATAATTTTTGCGTTATCTTAATTAAATAATATTTGCTTTAGTATTTAGTTTTATAATTAATAAAAAATAATAATAATAATAAACAAAAAAATAAATAAAAATAAAAATCGGCAATGAAAAATTTTGTCGCCGAAAAAGGGTTGGACGAAATGGCCGGCAGGCAATTTCGCCCCCGTAGCCCGCTAATTCCCACGGCAGTTTTTTTTCACCAGTGAAATTTTTCCGCAACAGTTTTTTTTTTTTTTTGCCAGAGAAATTTTTCCGATGTAATTTTTTTCGAAACCAAATTCAATTTGGTTTCGGTTTTCTTTTCTTAATTAATGTTAGATTCCGTGAACAATTAAGATTAATCATCAAAATCTTCTATTATATAGGACTAAAAACAACACATAATAGAGAGAAAAAATTTAGAGGAAAAACTTTGTAACGATCGGACTAGGAGAAACCTTTGGTAGTAAAAAAGAATCGAAATTTTTTGAGAGAAGAATAAGAAACCAAGCAATCAATCCATCAAAGGCAGCCATCTTGCCTTTGTCCATGTTCATCCAAGAAGTAATTTTTGGTGGAACTAACAAACGAAGGTATGAATATCAAATCTTTTTTTCTTTTCAGTAGCTTGAATCATTAAACTCTTTCTTTTGATTCTAAAAACCTTAGAACCCTAATTTACTTTTTCTAAACCTTAGAACTTAAATCGTCTCCTCTATTTTCAAAAACACTAAATTACTTTTTATGTTTCTTCAAAATATCAAAACCCTAATCTACTTTCCAACTTTTCAAACCCTTAAATCGTTTTATTAATTTCCCAATACCCTAATCTGTTTTCCAATGTTTCAAAATCTTAAAAACCCTAAATTTAACTTATGGCTTCTAAAAATCACATAAAGCTTTATAAAACTATAAATTGTTTTTCCAAATTCTAAAATCAAATACATTCTCCGAAACACTAAAAACCCTAATTCAACTTCAAAACCAAGACGGTAACCCCAAACTAGCTACCCTAAAACCCTAGTTTTTATAAACCTTAACCTTAATCCTTAAAACCTTAAAACCTTATAAACCTAAAAAATTCAAACCCAATATAGTAAATCCAAAATAACAATCCAGTAGCTAATAATCATAAACCTAATGTTTTAAAGTATTCAAACCCTAATTTCATGATTTTACTCCTTAAACACTAATTTGGTTAATTAAGAAACCTTATCAATTCCTTAAATCATAAAACCTTAATCCATTTTAATTCCCTTAAAACTTACAGTAGCTTAAATCAATAAACATTAAGTAAAGAATCTTAAATAAAAACAGTAGCCTTAATTTGTATCTTTACTTACTTTATTTACTTTTAGATTTGATTGTGCAGTTCATTATATGCTTTGATTTATTTTATATGCTTTGATTTATTTAAGTTCAATGCTTGGTTTATTTAAATTATCATGGATGAATATTTATATTTTGATTAATGTTTAATATCTTTGGTGAATGATTTATTTATGATGAATGGTTATTTACCTTTATCTATTTATTTTTATTTCCAAATGTTGTAAGAGGTATGTTTCCACTTGGTGGGTACCCCATTAGTTAAATATCATGTAATTTAAATTGCTTTTATATTTTAGACCAATGTAAAGGGCATGTTTCTACCTTTCGGTGGGTGTCCTATTTAGGCATGGGATGTAAGGACATGTTTCTATCCTCGGATGGGTGTCCATTTATTTGCTTTGTTTGGACATTGCTTTGATTTTAATATAACGATGCTTTATTTCAATTATTGTGTGTAATATAGATGATATTGTTATACTTAAGAATTTTATAATATTAAGACCTGTAAAGGAGGCCGGTTCCAATGAACCGGGCGTTGTGGGGGTGCTGGGCCATTTCTCACCTTCCCCACACGTACCCAACTTTCAGAACCCATTAGAGGGTTGGGGATTCTTTAGGAATCGAGTCATCCACCCCATTCTTTTTTCCCAGCTCGTCCGGGTGGCGACTCCATTTTCTTCGGACTTAGGTCCATATTCTCTAAGGCCCCAAGCCTAAACAGTGCCGAAGTCGCAAGAACCATTCCACCGGGAGTGGGTGCAAAAATTTTCGCTCACAACTGGGTCAAAAATTAAGGGTCTACAACCTCCCAGTCATCATCATCCAGTATTACCTTGTCTTCCTCAGAGGCTACTTTAGCTACCTTAGCCTTTCCCTTATCCTTTTGTTTCTTATTACTAGCAGATGCTTCAATATTGTTATCCTCCAATAATGAAAGTAACTGACTCCTCACAGTCTCAGCTAGGGCCCCTTTTAATTCTTCCATTTTGGAGTTAAGGATATTATTAACTAGCTTCTGAATTTACTCGGGTTCCATTGCCTTTGACTTAATTGTCACTGGATTTTGAACCATAGGTCGGGTTGTTATAAGCTCTTGAAATACTGTACTCCAAGTCTGTGAACCAAAAAGGATTAATACTATGTAATGCAATATGTGTATGCATGTATGCATGTATGCATAAGTAACAAACAAACAAAAAGAATTAGAACATTCATTCCAACCTTATATCTTCCACACACGAATGACAAGTCACTTTTTCTAGGTATATGTAAACAAAACATCAACATGAGATATCTTATTTTTATGAGATCCACTTAAATGGATTAACCAGTACTTGTATTTTCAAATTTAGAAGTTAATCCTTGATAATTCCTTCTAATTAAGCCTTAATCCATTAGGTCAATAGAAAATAGCTTTTGCACTATATTATGGATTAAAACTAAATTTCTCATTTGAAAAAGCAACTAATGATTTATTACAAACAAGCTCATGATTAATAAGTCTTGGTGTAAATTAGGCCCATAATTGATTTTAATATTCCATAATTGACCCAACTAGTTGTAAGCCCATTTAATAAAAAAGGGTTGAATTTTGAGCCATGAAAAAATAGTTTAAAAAAATTGTTTCAAAGCCCATACAAGGTTTGTTTAAAAATGAATTTTGGGATTTAAGCTTTAGGCCATTAGATGGAAAAAGGATTTTTGACCTATCTTAAAAAGATTTTATGTCTAAAGACCATTTTGAAAAAGTGTTTGAAAATAATGTTGGTTTTTTGGGCTTAAAAGAGTAAAATTATTTTGGGCTTACATGATAACTTGGTCATATTAGGAAAAAGCAAACCAAATGGGCCATAATCCAAACCAAAATATATTGATCATAGTCAAAGAACAAGCATATAAGGTAAACCTATGAAAAATTACTAGGCCAACTATATGGGCTTTAGTCTTTGGGTTGAAAATCTTAGGTTCCCATAGCAAGTATATACCAAAAGGTATGAGGCTATAAGTGGCTATGCTATACTCGATCTCCATACCTTGAGTGAAAGTAAGATATCCCTTACATAACATAACTCGAGTTACACATGGCATCCTAACTCATACACACAATGCAATCTTAGTGATGCAATGGATAATATCATAATAAGAAAGAATAAAATAATACAAAGACCAATAGAATCAACTTCTCTTATGCTAGTGGGGTCGCCACTGTGAGAAGGGATTTTCGCCCTCACTCCATATGAAATAGTTCTTATGACGTTGGCACTATAAGACCCAGGACCTCAGAGAACATGAGCCCAAACCTGAATAATAGAAGTCACCGCCCTAATGACCAAGAAAATAGAAATGAGTGAATGACTCAATTCCTAAGAAATCCCCAACTCCTTCTACATTTGAAAAGTTGGGTACGCATGGAGAAGGTGAAAATGACCCAGCACTACTATAGCACCTGGTTCATTGGAACTAACCTCCTTTTCAAGTCTAAATATTGTTAAATTCTTATGTTATTATGACAGTATCCATATTACATGCAATTATTGAAAAATAAATAATCATCATATTATAAATCAAAATAACCAAACAAAATGGGAACCCATTCGAGATGGAAACATGCCCTTACAATATCCGACGTCCAAAATACAACTAAATAAATAGAACACCCATTAATTGGTGAAAATATGTCCTTTATAATGATCTAAAATCTATAAAACAAATTAAATTACAAAACCTAATAAGGCACCCATGAGTGGAAACATGCCTTTTATATCATCTTGCAAATCCAAACAATTAAGCAAATGTAATTAAACCATTAAATCATCCATCAATAATCAACAAAATAAAATAAAATCTCATCATCCATAATAAATATATAATAACAAATCAAATAATCAAATCTAGGGTTTAATCTTAATTTAGATATTAATTGTAATATCCTCATGTATGCCCTAGAAGTCTTGGTTATGTTGTTGTTATTGTTGATGTTGTTGTTAGTGTTGTTGTTGTTATATATTGGATTGAATATATGTGTTAAATTGTAAGAGAAAAAAAATGGGAAGAGAATGTATATGTATATGTGTTTTGGAGAAGAAATTTAGGGTTTAGAGACAAATGTATATGTTGTGTATATGATGATATATATAACATATAGATTGGTCAAATATAGAGTCAATGCAAGAAGATATTTTTGTGGAATGTGCAATTACATATAAGGGCTTAGATGAGACAAAAGGTTAGTTAAATGGTGAAGGGTGTTTTAGTAATTGCAAGGTTAAAAACACTTGATGGATATAAGAAGCCAAATTTGACTTTGCTCTTCATATTTTCTTCTTCTCTTCATGTGTGGCCGGATTCTCCATAGACAAAGAGAGAAAGAGAGGTGATCTTGAGGTTTGAAGCAAATTGAAGAAGGAATCAAGGGTGTTGGTTAGAGATTTGTGGAATTCTTCATTTAAGGTAAGTTTTCTCTTGATTTCTCTTGTTCTATTTGGAATTTTGTTTGAGTTTGATGGAGTGTGTTTGTGTATGGTGTGTGTAAAAGTGTTGAAATGGAATTAAAGATAAGAAGCTAGGTTGGTGTTGGTGATGGAAGAGTAAGAGTTGTGTTTAGTGAATTTTTTTCTGTTTTACAATTAGTAAAGGCTGTGACTTGTATGATTTTTAATTAATTATAGAAAAATGTTCTTGAAGTGAATTTTTGATATGTTGTGCCTCTATGAGTCTAGAATGACTGAAAAATATGTTGATTCGATTTTGGAATGGTTATGAGTTTAGAAAGATTATTTTTATTAGACCTGTTCCAGCAGGTACCTTAACTGAGACAGCTATATTTCGGGATTTTTAATAAAATGTAGAAAAATCATATCCAATTGAATTTTGGATATGTTGTTGCTTAGTGAGTCTAGTATTTGAGAAAAATAATTTGGAACCACGTTGATTGAATTTGATTTATGGAATTCACAAAGTTCAGAACTGCTGCCAGGATGCAGGGCAATTGGGGCAGTCTGGTTAGGTGAACTATTTGACCAAGATTTTGTGTTCAGTTTGATCTGAAATTTTAAAGGAATGATTTTAAGATACAAAAATAAATTCTGTGAAAATTTTAGAATTTTTAGTCAAGTATATTATTTTATACAATTTTTCAAAATAAGGATAAAATGGAGTCTAAAACCAGAATGTACTATTCATATGGTCATTTTGCTAATATTTCTTTTGGATTAGATTGTGAAGAGGTTGAATTGCCCTAACCGTGTCCCTCAAGTGGCTGCCCGTGTCCCTCAATTGTGTGGGTTAGGGTTTTAATTCTTTGTTCTTCTTGCATTGCTTTGGTTCTCCAAAGGTAGGTTGGTCCTTAAACCTAACCCTAAACACTTTAAACACACTTGAATCAATGAATGATATAATCAAATGCATGTGTAAGGTCCTAAAACTATGAATCATATCAATTGTTCTTTGCCCTAATTGCATTGTTGAGATTGAACAATGTTATGTTATGTATTGTGAATGGTAATGTGTTTCATGAGTAATATACATTGAAATTGAAATGTATATCAAAGATGCAATGATAATTTAAATAAGACATGATATGAGACAATGCCATTGTGATTGGCTATGATGATGATATTGAAAGAAAGAAGGCATGTTTGCCTAAATGTGATGAGAATTTGAGAATGGAAATGGTAACTATATAATAAATGAATTGTTTGTTTAATATGTTATTCAGTTTCAGAGTTCTGGATTTGGGTGGCATGCCTAAGAAATGATGAAAGGTAACAGTCTTGCCGGGTTGAGGATCTCCTCATATGTGTTGAGTTGATGGTCCAAGAGACTGGGTCTGTTACACTATGAGAATTGTGAATATGAGATATATGATTTGTAACAGTCTTGCCGGGTTGAGGATCTCCTCATATGTGTTGAGTTGATGGTCCAAGAGACTGGGTCTGTTACACTATCCATGGATAGAGATACATGTATATACATTGCCTACGGGCATGATTATTGTGACTATGAACCAAAGCAGTAACTCTGAACTCTGAATATCGTATTAAATACTTGTTGGGCCCATAGGTGTCAAGGTTATATGAATGTCTTAAATAATGTTATGAGTTAATGAAATGAGATGTTGTTTATTGAGTATGATTGATTAATGTTGAATGTGGAAAGATGTTGAAATGTGGTATGCTCATATGACTATGATTTGTGAAATGCATAATTATGTGGTTAACTTTATATTTATGATGTTAATCTTATCAATAACATATGTGGCATTGCATTACATTAAAGCATACCATTAGTATGTTTTATCTTACTAAGTCGTTGGCTTAGCGCGATAGTGTTTAATCGCGCAGGTAATAGAGTGGATAGAGTTGAACCCGGGAGTTCATCAAGACCAAGTGAGAGTAGACCTTGAAGAATCCATTTTGGGAGCTTAAAGATCAGAGCAGACTTGCCAATCATGTATATTTCTTTATATTTTGTAAAGAAATGTTTAATATGTAAATATGTACATATTTTATAACTTCCGCTGTGTAATATTTAAATGTATATATATATATAACTAATATGTTTTGTTTTATAAGTAAATGATCTACTTTTCTATAATGTATAATGATAAGGGTATTGTATCAAGTTTAAAGTGTTTTGAATGTTAAGAAAACCGTAGCATCCCTATGTTTGATGCACTTATGCTGCATTGTTGTAGTTGTAGTGTGTGGGCATTGGATATGGGGGTGTTACATTAATCATGCAAAATTAGGGTTTTAATTTCCTAAACTAGGGTTAACGTGTAAAATTATGGTTTTAATTATAAGATTAGGGTTTTAGTTTACAATACTAGGGTTTAAATATCAAATTAGGGTTTAGATGGCAAATTAGAGTTTCCCTAAACTAAGGTTCTTATATATGAACTTGGATTTTGAAAGATAAAGGTTTCACCCTAGATAATTTTTAAAACATTTGATAATAAATTACGAGGATTACATAAAGAGGATCAATTATATGAATTTAATTTGTAAAAGCCATACCTTTGTTCTTTGGTTCTACCAAGTAATTGCATTGATCCAAGCTTGCAACTGAAAACTGTATGCTAGCTTCTGCCTTATACGAGTTTTATGGATTTGAATCACTTAGAGTTCTTGGTTGGGCAATGTTGCCAAAGTTTGCTTCTGTGTCTCTATATATTTTGATTTACTTTCTGCCTTTTTTATTTTTAATGGTCATGATTGCTAACTTCTTAATGGCCATGACTACCTACTTCCTTTTTGCTTATGGTTGTTGCCTTTGTTTGTTTTTTGTTTCAATTGCTCTCGATTGCTTTTCTTGCTTTTATTTTCTAAAAGTGATTGTTGTTGTCCCTCCTCTTTCCTCCTTGTTAATTAGCTATTTATAAGCCAATTCCTAGGGCAACACTGAATAGTCATGATCAACTATGAAAAGTTTGAGCCATTCTAGTCCTATTAGGACTAAAATTCTTTGAACTGGGGCTAGCAGACTTAGCCAATTCGATATGAGGCCTTGCTCATGTCGAATTGGTACAATGCCAATTCAACATGAGGGCTTGCCCATGTCGAATTGTCTTGTCAATTCGACATGATTTTAATACTAGCCCACTGTTTTAACTTTTGGGTTATGCCAGAATCAATTTTGGCTTTTTAATTAAACCAGACTTGATTTGGGCCTTTAAAATTGAATTAAATTTAACTTGGCCTTTAAGATTGAAAAGAAACTTGATTCAACATTTTTTAATTAGAATAAATTTATACTGGGCCAAAATTAAGGGTCTACAATTAGTATTTTATATTTCCCTTGGATACTGTCTAGGTCCACCTGAGTCAAGGTGAAAGGTATGTCTTTAACTAGAGCATGATTTGTTGAGACCAGATTGCCAACCTCCTATTGTTCCTCTTCTTCTTCTTCCTCATCTATCAAAGTAGGGCAAGATGACATAAATCGCCTTGCGGCATCTGCCACCTCAGCCTCAGTTGCATTCCCTGCTCCAAACTCCCATACAAGGATGAGCTCCCTACCTCAGTATCTAACCGTAAAGGATCGCTAGATTATAAATACTATTAGGTGACCCTCTCTTCCCTATTGACACATTCTCGCTAACCGAACTCATTTTACTTATTTAAATCAAGAAAAAGAATGAATTTAAATGCTATAGCAATAACTCACCCATTGCAGCTAAAAGCAGATAGAGACCTTGGTCAAATGGAAAAAAAATGAACCACTTTTCATACTTTTATTACTCACCAACCAAATAAAGTACAAAAAATTATTAGAGTAATCAAACTCTTAGAAGATTTGGAAGTGAGAAATGATCAATAATAAACCCTCTATTTATAGAGGTGATGTATATGGGAAACATTAAATGCTTTGAGTGAGAATTCAAAATATGAATTTTTTGCTCTCACCGCTCTATAAAAAGTGAAATTTCATTACCTTTCGCCATCAATACATGTGGTTCCAAGGTTCAAAGCCAACACCTATCTTCGTCTAACATCAATGTCAAAAGACTAGGAGGGACTAGTGATACTATCCCCTAGTATCGGGCTCATGGACAGAGCCTGATACTCCATTAGTTTAAAGTCGAGCTTGTAAGGAGTGGTGAGCCTTTGCACGGAATCTTAGGAGACTAGCCGAGCTCTAGGTGTCAGGAAGATAGATCCCTGACACAGCCACTGTATGGCACTGACACTTCCTGAAAATCTACTATTACATTTAGATCGTACCATCTACTCCTCAACTATAAATAAAGATGAACCCTAATACATGAAAGATCTTTTTCCCACTCTCACACTCTCTTATCTACAAATTGATCTATCTAACTTAGTCATCGGAGTCTCTCCACTGGAGCTCAATCTATTTTTTTTATCTTGCAGGTAGGTGAGTCAATCTTTAATACATGAACCCAAGCTATAGAGTCTACCGAGGTCCACTATCATCAAGAAAAATGTGCAAATATGATCCTAATATTTAGATTTAGAGGCGTATATGCACCTCAAGTTTTTTTTTCTTTGTCTCAAAAATGTATAGTAAGTCTGAAAAAAAAAAAAACAAATATGACCCTGATATTTAGACTTAGAGACACATATGTACCTTATTTTTTGTTCATTTCAAAAAATATATATCAAGTTCATAAAACAAAAGCAAATATGCACATAAATTAAGAAAAAAAAACTACATTAAATACTATTTTTCTTCAAAATTTATTTTTACTATTTTTTATTTTTAAAAATACTATTTTTTAATTTTTTACATTTGTACGTCATATATAAAAATATAATCAGTTTATATTAAAAATATTTTCAACATATATAAAAAATATACTGCATTTTTATAGATTTGTGGTCTATGCATAGTACATTTATAACTTTTTATTGTATAATATTTTGCATTTTTTTTTTGGTTGCATATGTATTCATATGGACATGTGTTAATTTTTAGAAATTTACAAAAATAATTTAAAAATTAAAAAAATATTGTATATATACCAAAATTTATAAAAATATAGTTTTTTTTGGTATATGTTAAATATATTTTTAGTATATGTTGTAAAAATTTCTAAAAAAGTATTCTTGTAAACTAAAAAATATTAAAGATGAAATTTTTAAGAAAAAAGTAGTATTTTATGTAATTTTATCTTAATTTTTGTGCATATTTATTTTGTTTTATAAATATGCCATATATTTTTTTAGATTAAAAAAGAAATGAGGTGTATATATGTTCCTGAGTTTAAATTTACTATACATTTTTTAGACAAAAAAAAAATATGAGGTACATATATGCCTGTAAGTTTAAACATCATAATCATATTTATTCTTTTTCCCTTTTATAATATAATTAAGAATATAACATAAAAAAAAATAAACAACATAAAATAGTAACAGAAAGAAGATATATAGTACCCGACGAATGTCTACTGAAATTAAATTTGATCTGGTTGATTGACTCCTAGTTTCTACAAAGTTACGATAATAAGTAATGAGAAATTCAAAGATGGACAAATAATTAATATTTTCTATTTTTTTTCGGTTCTTTCCAAATTGAATTTGGGTCAATGAGATAAATTATTTTATGTTGAATTTCCTTGCTCCTTTTCTTTAAAGACAAAAGAAGAAAATCGATATATAAGACGTCTAAAACCCTTTCCATATACCACTGAAAATGATATATATAAGACTTCCTTTAATCCCTTCACAAGTTATTTCCACCGTCTAGTCATCATATGCTCTATGCATTTTGACTTTTGACCATAAACAATAAAGTTTCCATTTTACATTTTGATTTGTGCAATACATGAGACTTCTTTTTAGTTCCATATATTTTCATTAAGAATGAAATTATTAGGGCAATATTACAAAGATATATTGTTTCACATATATACATTTATATATAAAAAAATTATACCCCCACCATTTTTTTTATAAAATTTTTTCATATTTTATTAGAAATATTTTAATCATTTTATAAAATTATATAATAAACTCAAAATAAATTTATAATAATTTTACAAAAATTATTATGTGTATAATAAACTCAAATAAATTGTATAAATCTGGTAAATTAGTAAACTAATTATAAATTCTTCTAAATTTAAATCTTAAAAATTTGATAAAGTTAAAATTTTTTTTCTAGCATTTTTGTCAAAAATTATATATATATTATTTTATCTGAGTTTTTTTTTTGTATTTAATTGTATAAAAAATGAATTAAGATAATTAAGCAAAAATCCAATAATATATACATAAAACACTAACATATAAATCAAATTATATTTTATAAATTCAAATAACAATCTCTGTAGTCTCAAATTCTCAATTTTATCTTCAATATTATGTCAAAATTTCATTTGCATAGGTATTCAAGGTGTGCAGAGTTAAACTGAACCTAATTTTTAGCTCACTAGTAATTCGGCTTGAGATGATATTGGGCCTCACTAAAGAGTCTACTCGTAACCTATGGTCTAGAATTTTGAATGTTCTAAGGCCTAGCCGGGCCAAAATTTACCCTGAAAAATGCAACTCTCTACCCTAAGCTCGACAAGGTCGGACCAAGTCGGGCTTGCCAGACCATGGACTAAATATATATATATATATATATATATATATATTTCATTTTTTTTTTAAAACTTGGTTCTTCATTATGTTTTTAGTACTTTTATAAATTTTATATAACATTAATTTTTGTATGAAAAAATAGCATTCACAATAACATTTAAAATTTTTATATAGCATGTAAATCAATTAAATTAACGTAAAAAATAGTTAATATCATTAATAAAACTCTAATAAATGCATTAGACAATTACTTTGAAATTTAGAAATGAAAAAAAAATGAAAATATATAATTTAACATGTTAAAATAAAAAAATAAAAATAAAAAATATATAATTATTTATAAAAAATAAAAACATAAAATTTTCTCTGGTTGTGCTTGACTGGCCCGAGGCCTGACTCGTGGTAAGCAACCCTAAGCCTGGTCGGCTATCTTTGAAATTTGGCCCAACCAGCTTGCTGAACAACCCTATCTAGAGTAAAACTTGAGCTACTCCGACTACTGGTTTTTCAAATTAGGTTGGTCAGGTTGATCATATTCTTTTTTTTTTCTAGCTTTTATAATGAATATTCAAATAAAAGATAGAAAATTTGAAATGAATGTTAAAAGAAATCGATAGTCAAATTCAATAAAATAAAAACAAAGCAAAAATTTTTAAAAAAAAAATAGAAGAGAAAAATTCAAAAAAAAATGAACATTATAAATTAAAAATAAACAAAAATTATAATAGAAATTTAGAAAAAAAAATAAATAGAACAAAAATTGAAAGAACAAAATAGAAATTAGAAAAGAATATAGAAAATATGAAAATTTAAATGAATTCATTATAACATAAAAAATAATCATTAAATAAAAAAATAAATGGAAATTCACGGGCTAAAATATAAAAAAATTGAAAATTATAAAATTATAAAATGAGGAATCTAAGACGGAAAGGGGGAGACTACCAACACTAGTTTAAGGCTAAGAGAGATTGAGAGTGAGAGTGGGGAATCGAGAGAGCCTAAGAGTTGAGGGAAAGGAGAGGGAACGAGGGTCTAAGAGAGAGGGATAATGGCGACAATGCATTACCTATTGCCATGTTTAAGAAATTAGCGTATTTGGTCATTAAGGCATTATCTATTATTACATTTAAGAAATTAATCAATAGTATTGATATGTGTCATCTTTAAGATCTTTAGTGATATTATAAATATAGAAAATTTAATACAATACTCTTTTTTTTTACAAAAAGTTGTCTCATTGAATTCTAATGAAAGTTTTTACAAGGTAATACCATTTGCATATAAGAATATTGTACTTTTTTTTTCATTAATTTTTTTCTCATTAAATTTTTTACTAGTAAAATTTTAATAAAATATATTATTAATAGATGATCATCTAAAGAATTGTTATAAATCAAATGAATATTTCTCTTCATATTCCTAATATCTCTGACTTTGATCATATTCATGAAATAGTAATATTTTATTTAAAATTATATTTAATAGTAAAATCTCTGATATTTAATCTCTGACATTTAATCTTTATCTCTTCAATTCTAAGGGTAAATTCTACATCTATAATAGACAAAGTTCAAAGTTGTAAGCTTATTATGATATAATAAAAATGAGAAATGTAAAAATTCCTTCTGATTTTTTTATTTTCTAAATTATTTAGTTTTTGCTCTTTGTTTTTTTTGCGTGAATCTAGAATTTTTATTATTAATTTTACTACAATATAAACATCTTATTTTTTTTATAGAAAAAAATACATCCAAACATAACTAAATTAGTTATTTTATTCACACTATATATGATATAAAAATAAACTAAAATAATTTTTTACGTATTTTCTTTCTTTTTGATTTTTAGTTTAGGTATTTTTTTATATCTCAATTTACTTTTTAAAATTTTCCTAAAAAATTAAGAACAAGAGGGGGTAAAATTGTACTTTTATTACAGGGAAATAATACGCCCGTGTATAGTACGTCCCGTTAATAATTTCCCTGAAAAATCACAAAATCTAAAATGAATTAAGTCACTATCATATGGCCTCTATAAAATGAAAAGAATAAAAAGGCAGAATTCCATTTTATAAAACAGAGAAATTTGAACAGATAAAAACAGCAGAGAAAAAAGCTTAAAGATACAGAAGAAAATGGACAACATTCTTGGAGCAAATCTTGCCTTTGTCAGGTTAGTTGCCTTTGTTCAAGTCTATATCTTTTTGGCTTCAGTTAGCTGTTTTTAATTGTAATTTATTGTTTAAAAATGGATGTAATGTAGCAACTGCTTCAAACTCTGTTTCTCTTTCTTCCTATCCCACCTTTAAGCTGTTCAAAATCTTGTACACAGTTCTGTTTTCCTTCATTATTTGATTTACTTATAGCTAAATTGTAGTATGACATGCTTAATTAAACTTTCAAGTTATTAGTGTCTGTTAATTATTTCACTATTGTGTTGAAATTTAATGTCATAATTCATAAATTGTATTTTTGTAAAAATAAAATATCCAAGGGCCATTACAGATGAAGTGAATGGATTTACAGTTAAAAGGGAGTGGATTATGGCTTCAATTCTTTCCTTTTCTTCCAAATTGTTTCCATTTAGAGATCTATTTTCTTTAAAAATTATCATGTCTAAAAAAAATAAAAATAAAATCACACTTGAACTTTTATTTAATTGTTATTACAATTTTACAAATACATTTTAATGATTTTCAATTAAATTTGCATCTTTAATTCCTCGGAACTTGCCTTGAAATTTTTTGATAGAAGGCGCCCCATTTTCTGTCCAAACGAGGCAAGGCCAATAACATAATTTTAAGAGCAATTTACCCGTGATTTGGTTTTCCATTTTCAAATATACGGCCCAAAGGTCTTTTCTTTTCTTTTTTTTTTTTCTTATACTTCAGAGCTTTTCTTTTTTAGCTTTCTCTCAATAATGATTTCTATTTTTTTTTAATTTCTACATTTCTATTTATATTTTTTATTCATAAATATTTTTCATATCCTCAATAAATACATAAAAAATATAAATATAATATAGACAAAATATATATAAAATAAATATGAACATACTCTTAACATATACTAAATATACATAAAACATCTATATAATTTATTCAGTATTTTTTAACTTTATTTTTTAAATTTTATATACACATAATATGTATATAATATATATAATATACACAATAAATATATAATATACATACAACATCTATAACATCTACATGATAAAATTAATGATGTTTAACTTTATTTTTTATGTATAAAATATAAAAAAATTATTTAAAAATAAATTTAATATTTTTTATTAATATATTTTTATACATTTTATATATTTTAGTGTTATTTGTTATTTGTAACTAAAATTAAATTTTTTATAAAAAATAATATATTTTATTTATTGAAAATATAATTTAAAATTTTAATTTTTATTATTTTATTAAAATATATTTATTTAATATTAAAATTTAAAAATTAAGGTAAATTATTACTTACCTAAAATATTACTTGCACTAATAGGAGAGGTACTTCTTAAAGAAAATTTTATTATTAAAGTGTATACTGAGATATTTTTAAAAATCTAACTAAATTTTTTTTATACTGTATTTTTTGAAAAAAAAAATATTTTATTGAGAAATTTTGTAAATGACATGTCTCTTATTTTAATTAATAAGCCCAGCAAAAAGCTCATTAAAATGACCCCTGGTACTTGGATAGGCTATAGGGGGCAGACGGTGCCTTCCTGAGAAGCCAATTATCATTTCCTTTTATGTAATTTAGTTATTTTTTTATTTTTAAATGAGAAAATGCATAAAAGTATTACTTTTATATTTTTTCGGTTTATAAAAATATGTTTTTAAGTTTTTACAACATATACTAACATTATTTTTAAATACATAAAAAATATACCTAATAATTATTAAAAAAAATAATAAATTATGATATATGTATAATATTTTTTATAGATTTTTTATTGCACAATATTTTCTATTTTTTTTAGTTTTTAAATTATTTTTATAAATATCCGTTTTTTAAATGGGTGTTTGATTTATCTGTTTGGAATTTTTTTTCACTCTCAATTGTCAATAGCTAATTTAATGCATTTAGTAAATTAAAGAGGTATTAATAATTGAAACCTCCTTTATTCAAAACTCCGAATCTATAATATTTTCAGTTTCCTAATATAATCTCAAATAGAGTTGCGGAATTTCTATGCCTACACAACTAATAATTCCATAACTCTGTCGGTGATTGGTTTCAAGTGAGACCCACCATAATAATTTAAAAAATAAAAGAAAAAAAAGGGGAAGTTGTTAAAGGAAAAGTCAAAGTGGGTGAAATAATTTGCAAAATGCAAATTGGAAAGGAAACAACTCATTCACACAGTTTTCATCTCCTAAAAATAGGAGATGAATTAGTTCTTTTAGACATGAAAAACTACAGATTGAGTTATAATCTGTGAAGAGTGAGATTGAGAGAAAGATTAATTTTAGAAAAAGAGTATTCCTAAAATTAGGGAGAGTGAAAATAGTGAGTATTATAATTTTTTGGGGAGTGTTTTGTAAACACTGTGAGTGCCACTATTTTGAATTAATCTCTTTGTAGCCTACTATTTTTATAGTGAAAGAATATTTTAGAGTTTGTCCCGTGGACGTAGCCCTAAAAAGTTAAATATTTGTGTCTCATTTTTATTATTTTGCTATCGTAATTTTCTGGAGATGTCAACAAGTTAAATTTCAGACAATAATTATTGGAGTCATTCTGCTACGAAAGTTCAGATAATATACCGTGCACGTAACTTTTGTCTAGAAGGCCGGATTTTAAGTGGGACCGTTTGTGACCCCTCCGCCCAACTGGAATTTTATGTGGAATGGTAATACTGTCTAAGGTGATCATTGTGGTCCTTCCTAGGTATTACCGAATCGGTTCACTTCAGTAATTATTGAGTTAATTCGGGATTGAGGCGTAAATCTCAACAAGTGGTATCAGAGCCGAAGGTTTCGGCAGGTCCAGCCGGTCAGATAGCAGTACCGGATCCGTGAATATATTTTGAAAATAAATATATCACGACGATCAAAAAATTACGACGAGTCCTTTGGTGTAGTCCGTTCGAAAAACCGTTGCAGAATTATTTTATTGTGAATAGTAGTAAATAGTAACATCCAAGGTTACTATTTACGTAACTATTTACGGCACTATTCACGTGTATGTACTATTCATACATACGATACTATTCACGCATACGGTTACTATTTACTAAAATTTTGTGAATTAGTGATGGAGGCTAAGACAAGCAAGATGATCAGTCTGAATGACGGTAATTATCATATATGGAGAAACAAAATGAGAGATCTCCTTATGGTAACAAAATTGCACGAGCCAGTGTTTAGTACAAATAAACACCTGAAGACAAGACTGATGAAGAATGGACTTTCGAGCATCAGCAAGTTTGCGGTTTTATTTGACAATTTGTCGATGATAATGTGTACAATCACATTTCTGACGAGACACATACTCGGACACTATGGAACAAGCTTGAGGAGTTATATCCCTCAAAGACCGGCAACAACCAGTTATTTTATTTGACAAAGTTGATGAATTTCAAATACCGGGAAGGTACTTCTGTAGCAGATCACTTGAGTGAAATGCAGGCTATCATTCATCAGTTGTCAAGTATGGACATAAAGTTTGATGATAAAATCCTCGGCCTTATGGTGCTCGCTTCTTTGCTAGAGTCGTGGGAGACTTTGAAGATATCAGTAACAAACTCTACACCTCGTAGTGGAGTTAGTTGGGAATATGTCAAAAATGTTGTTCTAAATGAGGAGATGAGGCGAAGAGCACAAAATTCCTCATCATCTCAATCAGACATTCTTGTAGCAGATGCTAAAGGAAATAACCAGCCCAGAGGAAGGAGCCAATCCAAGAGTTCAAATACAAGAGACAAGAGCAAAGGAAAATCAAACAAATATGCTAATATCTTGTGCCATCATTGTGGGAAAAAGGGGCAAATCAAAAGATATTGCCGGAAGTTCAAAAGAGAGCAGGGGAAGAATAAAGGTAAAGTAAAGAAAGAAGAAAGCAGTGACGATGAAGCCAATGTCATTGCTGAGTTTCAGCTATTCACTGACGACACTATCAATCTTGCAACCCAGGAGACCAGTTGGGTAATTGATAGTGGAGCTACACTTCATGCAACATCCCGGAGCGAAAATTTTTCATCTTACACACCAGGCAATTTGGATGTGGTTAAGATAGCAAACGGCAAATTGTTGAAAGTTGTTGGAAAGGGAGATGTCTGCTTGGAGACAGAAAATGGTTCGAGATTAATTCTAAAAGGTGTTGTGCATGTACCTGACATGCGTTCGAATTTAATCTCGGTTGGCAGACTTGATGATGAAGATTTATGTAGCACCTTCAGAAATGGCCAGTGGAAGCTCACAAAAGGTTCTTTGGTAGTAGCCAAAGGAAGGAAAGATCCAAAGCTGTACATGATGCATGCGAAGCTCTCTCAAGACACTTTAAGTGTAGCAGAGGATGACAGTACAGTTGAATTGTGGCATAAACGGCTAGGCCACATGAGTGAGAAAGGAATGACAACTCTGGTCAGAAAGTGCATGCTGCCTGGACTGGATAAAGTTCACTTAGAGAAGTGTTCTGATTGTATAGCGGGAAAGCAGAACAGAGTTGCTTTCAAGTTTACTCCACCTACCAGAATGAAGAATGTGTTAGATCTGGTACATTCAGATCTGTGTGGACCATTGATGATGTCATATGGTGGAATTTGATATTTTGTAACTTTTATCGATGACCATTCTAGGAAGACCTGGGTATACACTTTGAAGTCTAAAGATCAAGTTTTAGATATTTTCAAACAATTTCTAAACTTGGTTGAGAGGCAGACAAGCAAAAAGCTGAAGTGTATCAGAACAGATAATGGTGGAGAATACACTGGGCCATTTGATGTTTTCTACAAAGAGAATGGTATTCGACATCAAATAACACCTCCCAAGACACCGCAATTGAATGGTTTAGCTGAGAGGATGAACAGAACTTTGATGGAGAGAGTCAGATGTTTACTCTCACATGCAAAGCTATCTAAAAGGTTTTGGGGTGAAGCTCTCCTTACAGCAGTTCATCTTTTATATTGGTCATCTTATGTTCCTCTACAATTTGATACTCCAGAAAGAGTATGGTCAGGAAAGGATGTTTCTTATGATCATTTACTGGTGTTCGGTTGCAAAGCCTTCGTGCATATTCCTTAGGATGAAAGGTCTAAGCTTGATGTCAAGACTCGACAATGTGTATTTATGGGTTATGGCCAAGATCAATTTGGCTATAGATTTTACGATCCTGTCCAAAAGAAGATGGTGAGAAGTAGAGATGCTGTATTTGTTGAAGATCAGACTATTGAAGATGTTGAAAAGACTCAAAAGCTGACTGCCGATAGATTTGATGGTGATTCAACAGATGCACAGATTGTTCCTTCAACAACAGAACAAAGACCAGTTGGAGATGAAGAAAATATTTCAGAAGAACAAGTGCCAGAGTTAGAAAATCCAGAAGTTCCTTATCAGAATGAACCAGAAGATGATTCTAATGATGTTCAACTTCAACCACCAGCACTTGAAGGTTCTCAAAGAAGATCTAGTAGAATCAGACAACCATCTACTAGATATCCAGTAAACGAGTATGTTTTTACTTACTGATGGGGGAGAACCAGAATGCTTTGAAGAAGTAATAGGAAATGAACATAGAAGGAGCTGGATTGAAGCCATGCAAGATGAAATGAAGTCCTTGCAAGAGAATCAAACATTTGAGCTGGTGAAGTTGCCCAAAGGCAAGAAAGCTTTAAAGAATAAGTGGGTGTTCAAGATCAAGCAGGATGAACACAGCTCCCAACTACAGTTCAAAGCTAGATTGGTGGTGAAAGGGTTCAGTCAACAAAAACGTATTGCCTTTGATGAGATATTTTTACCTGTTGTAAAAATGACATCCATTCGGACAGTGCTCGGATTGGCCACCAGTTTTGATCTGGAAATCGAGCAAATGGATGTGAAGACTGCCTTCCTACATGGTGATTTGGAAGAAGAGATATACATGGAGCAACCAGAGGGTTTCATTGAAAAAGGAAAAGAGGAGTATGTATGCAAGTTGAAAAAGAGCTTGTATGGCCTGAAACAGGCACTGAGACAGTGGTATAAGAAGTTTGAGTCTGTTATGGGGGAGCAAGGCTACAGGAAGACTACTTCGGATCACTGTGTTTTTGTGAAGAAATTCTCTGATGATGACTACATTGTTCTTTTGCTCAATGTGGATGATATGTTGATCGTTGGTCAGAATTCTGCCAGAATTAATAGCTTGAAAAGACAGCTAAGTAAGTCTTTTGCCATGAAAGACTTGGAACCAGTGAAGTAGATTCTTGGCATGAAAATTACAAGGAATCGGAGCGCCAAGAAATTATGGTTGTCACAAGAGAAGTACATTGAAAAAGTACTTCAAAGGTTTTACATGGAGAATTCTAAAGCAGTTAGTTGTCCTCTTGCTAATCACTTTAGATTGAGTTCAAAACAATGCCCTTCTACAGATGAAGAGAAGGAAGAAATGAAAAAGGTTCCATATGCTTCAGCAGTTGGAAGCTTGATGTATGCCATGGTTTGTACACGGCCAGATATAGCTCACTCAGTTGGAGTAGTGAGTCGGTTTCTTTCAAATCCAGGAAAGGAACATTGGGCTGCAGTGAAATGGATATTTAGGTATCTTAAAGGTACAACCAAAACATGTTTATGTTTTGGAGGAGATAAGCCAGTATTAATTGGTTATACTGATGCAGATATGGCTGGTGATGTTGACTCAAAAAAAGTCTACATCTGGTTATCTAATCACATTTGCAGGGGGAGCTGTGTCATGGCAATCGAGATTACAGAAGTGTGTCGCTCTCTCATCGACCGAAGCGAAATTTATAGCTCTAACGGAAGCGTGTAAGGAGCTATTGTGGATGAAGAAGTTCTTGAATGAACTCGAAATTCATCAAGAACGGTATCTGGTGTTCTGCGACAGCCAGAGTGCGATTCATCTAGGGAAGAATTCCTCATTTCATTCTAGATCAAAGCACATTGATGTAAGATATCACTGGATCAGGGATGTATTCGAGATGAAGCAGTTACAGCTTGAGAAGATCCATATAGACGAAAATGGATCAGACATGTTGACGAAGATTCTTCCGAAAGATAAATTTGAATTTTGTCGGCTAGCTGTAGGAATAATGGAGAGTACGACCAACATTCCCACTTGAAGCCAAGGGGGAGATTTGTTGGTGATTGGTTCCAAGTGGGACCCACCATAATAATTTAAAAAAAAAGAAAAAAATGAAAAGTTGTTAAAGGAAAAGTCAAAGTCGGTGAAACAATTTGCAAAATGCAAATTGGAAAGGAATGAGCCGGAATGAGTTATAAAAATGAGTTGTTTACAACTCATTCACACGGTTTTCATTTCCTATAAATAGGAGATGAATTAGTTCTTTTAGACATGAAAAACCACATATTGAGTTATAATCTGTGAAGAGTGAGATTGAAAGAAAAATTAATTTTAGGAAAAGGGTATTCCTAAAATTAGGAAGAGTGAAAATAGTGAGGATTATAATTTTTTGGGGAGTGTTTTGTAAACACTGTGAGTGCCACTATTTTGAATTAATCTCTTTGGAGCCTACTATTTTTATAGTGGAAGAATATTTCGGAGTTTGTCCTGTGGACGTAGCCCTAAAAAGTTAAGGGTGAACCACGTTAAATATTTGTGTCTCATTTTTATTATTTTGCTACCGTAATTTTCTGGAGATGTCAACAGGTTAAATTTCAGACAATAATTATTGGAGTCATTCTGCTACGAAAGTTCAGATAATATACCGTGCACGTAACTTCTGTCTAGAAGGCCGGATTTTAAGTGGAATTGTTTGTGACCCCTCCGCCCAACTGGGATTTTACGTGGAATGGTAATATTGTCTAAGGTGATCATTGTGGTCCTTCTTGGGTATTACCGAATTGGTTCACTTCAGTAATTATTGGGTTAATTCGGGATTGAGGCGTAAATCTCAACAAACTTTATTTACTTTTAATATATTTTTATATATTTCAGTTATTTTCTTTATATGTAATTGGCTATAAAATCTATGAGGAATTTTGTAACACCCTTATACCCCGTATACATACACAGCATGCTTTTACGATCATAATATACGTATACTGAATATAGGAATGCCACGATTTACAACCAAACGACTCATTTATAAACAAATTTAAAACATTTAAAGAAATTATATAACACAAAAGATAGAGTGTTTATTAAAAACGCAGCGGAAAATATAACAAATATTTATAAATACTTATACATCAAAACTCAAGTTTTACAAAATACAAAATATATACATGTTTGACAATATGTCTTTGATCTTTGAGCTCCACTATCAACACCTCAAACTCTAGACTCTACTCGGCTTAGAGGAACTCTCCGGTTCTTCCCTGTCACCTGCGCGATGAACCACAATCGCGCTAAGCCTACGGCTTAGTGGTACAAACTATAATAATATTATGCTTCAATGCCATGCCAATGTTATAAATTTCAACAATTAAAACAATATTCACAAGTGATATCTTTGTATTGTTCATAAGACTACATTTCATCATTTTATGATTTACATTGACACAAAGACAAGTATGGGCCCACAAGACACTAATATGTTATTCAAAGTTCAGAGTTACTGCTTTGGTCCATAATCATAATCATTAAGACTGTAGGCAATATATATATATATATATATATATATCTCTATCCATGGATAGGGTAACAGACCCAGTCTCTTGGACCTCTACCCGCTAACTCGAGGAGATCCTCAACCCGGCAAGACTGTTACCTATAACAGACCCAGTCTCTTGGACCTCAACCCGGATAAACCAAGGAGATCCTCAACCCGGCAAGACTGTTACTATAATTCATATTTCACATTTATCAACTGGAATCGGCTTACGACCCGGTCTTTTCACCTATCCAATACATTATAGGCATGCCGCCAAACCCAAAACTCTGAAGGTTGAATAACACATTAGACACATAATCTTTTCATTTATATCTTTATACATTTCTTTCTCATCATTATAGCCAACAACCATAGCTTCATATCTCATAATCAACATAGGCAACCATGCCTCAATCATCTCATTTGCATCATTATAGCCAAGAACCAAGGCTTCATATCTCATAAAGATAATATACATAATCAATTACATTATACATCATCATCATAGCCAACAACCATGGCGCATATATCTTCTTATATTTCAAATCACATTAGATCAATTCATCATTCAAGTACACAACCAATTGCATTAACATACCTTTCATATTTCATCAAATCATCAAATGTTTTAACCCTGTAATCAATTGCTTAACATATGTAGAATCAAATATGTTAAATATCAATTCATATGAGTGTATGCAACAATGTAGTTTGTACTTACCTTAGAAACAACTCACACCAATCTACAACCTTTCTCTTACAAGAATTCTTCACCACCTAGGTTAGGACAATTCAACCTCTTCAATACCTAAACCAAAGGTGATAATACATACTCACTTAGAGATACACAAGAGATAATGAGACTAAGAACCAACTAGGGCAAACCCTAAACATGACACGCTCACCAACACGGGCGTGTCCCTGACCGTGCCCTAAACCCACAACACAGAAGCTTTGACATGCTCAGAACCACGGGCGTGTCACTGAACGTGTAATACATTCTGCTTCACAGAAACATTGGCACGTCCAACAACATGGGCGTGTTCATGGCCGTGTCAATTCCTCACCAACACAGTAGCTATGACACGCTCAGTGACATGGGCGTGTCACTGCTCGTGTCACCCATCCAAAAACACAGAACCATCAACACGCCCAAAGACTTGGCCGTGCTCATGGGCGTGTCAGGCCAAAAACCCTAATTCCGGCAACATCAACAACACAACCAACAAATCACTTCCTTTCACCAAAATCCACTTCAAACAAACTTAGCTCAACATACCCAAGAACCAAAATAAACTTGCAAAAACACCAAAACAACTAAAAACATACCTCCAACACAAATCAAAAACATCACCACAACCCAAAACACAACCACAATACATTCACTTTTAACAACTTACTATTTCCTTCAATCCAACCCCAAAAATCCAAAAATCAGTTTACCCAAACACTCTTAAACACATCTTAATCAAACATATTCACATACCATGCACAAACTCAACTCATAAACTCAAAGAAATCAAAGAATCAAGTGGAAAACTTACCAAGGATGAAGAAACTCTTAACTTTCCAACTTGAACACTTGAAAACTCCCTTCAATCTTAAGTTAGAAGATCAAATCTCTCTATTGCTCTCTTGATTCCTTGCTAGCTGGCCAAAAGAAAGAAAAGGAAAGAAAGAAAAGAGAACCACGGCAAAAGAAAGAAAGAAAGGAAGAAGAAAAGATAGAAGGCTGTGAATTCCCGAATTTTGAGGCTCGAAAAGCCGATTTTCTCATACTGCAGACGACCGAGCCGGACCGGAGGTCCACGGTAAAGTTCACCGAAAGTATGTCTTCATGGTACTTGAAATGTCTGGAGCGACGCAAGGATCACGGATATGGTCCCAGAATAATTTTTGGTGGTCCCCGAAAAATCAGTTTGAGCGAAAAAGTGCGAGTTTTTGTGCCATTTTGGGGGATGAACCGCCGACCGCGGTCTGACCGCCAGAACCGGTGGTCCGACCGCTGCTATTTCTGCTTTTTCTTTTTTCCCGGGCTGGTCACTTCCACGGCGGTCCGTCCGCCGTCTAGTCCGAAATTTTGTTTATAAAAGGCCTCAACTTTTCAGAAAAAGGGTTGGATTTTTTCGGGTGGGCCTCGTGCCGACGAACTCTCTATTTTCACACGCTTAAGAACTCTTCTTGGACTTTTCTTTGCATAAATCTAACCCTGTGCTGCAGGAATCAAGAATCATAATCCAAGGTCTAAGAAAACAAGATCTGGAACTTCGAAGTGGAAGAATCCTAAACAAGGCAGTATCCTAATTCATCATTTGTCAATCCAAGCATGTCCTAAACATTGCATCTTCTTCTCAATTTCTTTCCGATCAAAGACCTAATCCTTTTAGGTCTAAGGCCTAATTAACTAATCAATCAACATTTCGGCATGAAGCCACAAATGAATTAATCTTTTTAGCACGGAGCCTAAATTGCATTCTTTTTGGTACTAAGTATCCAAATTTCATCAAAATTGGCACTAAGAGCTGAAAATCTCACAATTTTGGTAAAAAACCCGACAATACACGAAGCATGCACACACACATGCATAATGCATAATTGCCTTTAAATAGGCTTTTCCGAACTACATGGGCTTTGATCTCTCATAAAAACGAGAGTATGTAGGCATATTTGGGATTCACCCCAAATAGCAAGTCCACAATTTACTAACAATCTGCTTGTCTTCTTTTCTTCATCCCTTTTGGGTTTGTTTCTTTTGGGCAAATTAATCAAATACATGACATAGTCTCCGAATCCTCCTTGGGTTCGTAGATTAGAAACCTTTACATTGGATGCATTAATTGGAGTCAAACAAGAGTTTTCTTAGTTTTTCCCTTTAAACAGAAAAAATTGAGTGGCGACTCCTAACAACAAGTGAACGTTCATCCGAATCCTTTTCGGGTGGAAACCGAGGTTCACAATTTGGCGACTCCACTGGGGACCATAAAAATGATTTATGGGATCTTAGTGGACTACAATTGTTTATTTGGCTAACTTGCCCTTCTTTAGGGTACTTTTATTTATTTTGCAGGGTACCTTAGCGATATATATCCTTTCCTTAAGGATATTGGAATAAAATTGATAAAAGGAGTCTTTTTCCTTTGATGGACCCTTTGTTTGATTAATTGTGCATTTGTTTTGTCATTTAGAGAATCTTTTTCTCTTGCATTATATGGGGGAATCATTTTCCTCCATTGCATAAAAAATTATTTTCAAATGAATTTCTTCTCTTTTTGTTCAAAATTCTGAGTCTGGATAGCAAGTAGCGCTGACCGGCAGGTCTCCTTGATTATGCCGGCGGACAGCCAAAGCGTCCTCCCTGTTGTCGCAAACCATTACAATCCTTTTGGAGTGGCCCATGAGTAAACGTACTGTCGGACCCACGCGAAACTCTTTGTTTCACATGTGGTTAGGTATATCTTACTCAAGACTCAAGGGTCCCTATTATAAGCCTATTATCTATTTTTCATGTAACAATAGAACCCTCCCTTAGGTTGTATGTACCCAATAATAGTGCCACATTCCATTAAAATGAATTATGATGTGATGAAGTGCATTCATGCAACATAACAACATTGTTTTGGGGAAAACCTTTTGATATATGCAAGTGGACCAAGAGTCTTCCTACCCCTACACACTACCCTGATCCTTTACCCTTAACCTTTGCAAGTACCCACTATCTGTGTGCCTTCACCTACACAAGCTACACCAACTCCAACTGCGCAATCACCCACAAGTCCTACTACCCCAACTTCACCAACTACTCCAATTACTGAAATGGCTACTATTGAACAGATTAAGGCCTTGCTAGATGGACAGGTTAAGGAAATTGAAGCTAGGATACAAGAAAGAATTGATGAAGCTTTGGCTGCCCAAAGGGTAGCCATCTTGGCTGAATTAGGAGGGGCACCAAAGACAGCCACTACTTCTGAAAATTTAGGAAAAGAGCCTATTGTGGGGCAAACTAGTACCCCCATGACTGCTCAGAATAATACCCCTGTCATCAATTTGGAGGATCCACCCTCTAAGAATGCTACTGAAACTGATGAACTGAAAAAGAAACTTGAATTGCTTGAAAGGTCAATCACTGCCATGAAAACTCATAAAGAAGTGATAGACATGGATTCCTTATCCTTGTTTCCACAAGCTAGATTGCCTCCAAAATTCAAGATGCCTGGGATGGACAGATTTGATGGGACTACTTGCCCTAAAACTCACATGAAGATGTATGTGGGGGCCTTAAGCCCTTGGGGTTTAAATGACGAGCTCTTTGCTCAACTCTTCCAACAATCCTTGACTGGTGCTGCCCTTAAATGGTTTGTAAGCCTGGATCGTGCCAAGATTAAGACTTGGGAAGACATCTGCAATGCATTTAACACTCAATACCACTACAATATTGAGGTAGATGTCACTAGAAGAGAGCTTGAGACTACCAAACAAAACAACAATGAACCCTTCTCCTCGTTCCTTACGAGATGGAGGGCGAAGGCTGCCCAAATGATTAATCGCCCTTCAGAACAGGAGCAGATTGATATTATAATCAAGAACCTAAGGCCTACATTTCAAGCTCAACTGCAAACCCAATACTTACCTACTTTCAAATCGCTCATTGCGACTGCAACTAAGGTAGAAGACTTGATACAATTGGGTAAGATAGTGGATGAGGGAGCTGCTTCAAAGTATAAGAAATAGGACCAAGCTGCTTCCTCAAGCAAGGTCAATGAAGTGGCCAATATTGCCCCTGCGAATCCTTTAAGTGTGGGCAATCTTGGGCAGAGAAATCAGCCAAGAAGGCAATATACCGACCTTGGGATGCCCCTTCATCTAGTGTTTTAAAAGGTTGTGGAAGGAAAGTACTTGAAGCCTTTGGACTCGAGGCCTCCTCCAAACCCATTATCCTCCAATTATAAGGCCAATGAGTACTGTGAATACCATCAAGGAAAAGGGCATAGGACAGATGCTTGCTGGACTCTGAAAAACCGCATCCAGGATTTGGTGGATAGTGGTGACATCATTCTTCTCAGGAGTCGACCAAACATTAATACTAACCCTTTGCCCAATCATTCCATCCACGCCATCACTGTGGAAGAAGAGTTGTTTGATCCTTTCAAACTTCTCTTGGAAATGAATGAAATATGTGTGCTGGATCTGAATGACCTCGTTGAAGAGGTCGATGCTTTGACAAGAAGTGAAAGGCAATATCAACCACTTGACTTGGGGAAAGCCCCTAAGACCCCGAGTCACTCATATAAGAAGCGCTAGAACCAAAGGAAGACCCTGTCCTCACTCAACTTAAACAAACTCAAGCTAAGGTGTCAATTTGGGAGCTCCTTGCCTCCTCATTCCCATACCGTCAGGCTTTCAGTAAAGCTTTGAGTCAACTTGATACATCAGTAGACACAAGCCCAGAAGCTTTGGTGGCCACTTTAACCCAATCAACCAAGGCATTGAGTATCAGGTTTTCTGATGAAGATTTACCAGAAGATGGCATGAAACACAATGATGCTCTATACATCACCATACAAACTGGGGGAAAGACTGTGCCCACGGTTCTCATTGATAATGGGTCAGCCTTAAATGTATGTCCCTTGAAAGTAGCAAGCTGTCTGGGGTTGGAGGCTACAGATCTTACACCTTCTGATCAAATTGTTAGAGCATATGATAACACTCGAAGAGAAATTTTGGGTGTTTCCACTCTGGAAGTTGCTATTGGACCGGTGAAAATGGGAGTGCCGTTCCAGGTCATTGATGTACCCGCGAGCTTTAATCTCCTCCTTGGAAGGCCGTGGATTCATCAGAATAATGTTGTACCATCTTCATTACATCAAAAACTTAAGTTCCCTTTTGAAGGAAAAATCATCACTATCAAAGGGGACACATGTGAAATCAACAAGAAAACCACGGATCAGTCTCTCTTTGAGGTTGTTCCTGGTGAAACTGCTATGGCCTTGACTGGGTTCCATTATGACACTGTTCAATGCATCGAAGGAGAGAGGCCCAAAGGGCCATTTATCCTATATGACTTTGGGGGGATCCAAATCAATTGCCTGGTTGGAATGATGTTGAGGGTAGGTCTGCTACTCGGGATGAAAATGATAAAGTCTGGGAGAAAATCATCTATAGTGCGGCCATGGAAAGAGCCTGAGAATAAGGGAACTTTTGGCTTGGGGTACAAACCCACAGACGAGGAGATAGAAGAGTTTGAGCATGGAAAGAACAAAAAGAAGACTTGGGGGGCAAAAAGCCTCAAAATGCGCCCTTACTTTAGAACTCTGAACGGTCACTTCTGCAAACCTGGGAAAATAGTTCCTTACTGTGGTTTCCAGGAGCCATTCTATTCTCCTATGACTGGAAAGAAACTACCGGATTTTGAGATGTTCGATGATATTTTGACCATAAAGGAAGAAGAACCAGAACCTATAACTGGCTCACAAGTGGAGGATTTCATGCAGCCTAGTCTCTTTGATGAGGTTGCTATGATAACCAATGTCGAAGACAAAAGGGACCTCACGAAGCTGATCAAGACAACAGATGGACCACTGATGAACTGGTATACCGAGGAGGGACAAGCAGCTACGATCAAACCTAGTCCTGTGTCACACCCCGAACCTGAGTCTTGTACCGAGTCAAATCTTGAGTCAAATACCGAGTCAGAGTTTAGTGCTGATTCTTCCTTAGCTTCAAGAATAGAAAACCATGATGTCGAATATAATGTAACTCTGGAGGATGACTCCGCCATTATTAATGAAACTATTCAAGTTCTTGGTTACCCTGTGTCTTTCGCTTTCCAAGTATTATCTAGCAAAAATGAAATAAATGAAATAAAAGAAATGAATGAAAAGATAATAATTGGCAAAGAAAATGAATATACATACATTGCATATGATTGTGTGAATAAGGAATAGGTTGTTGAGTGTATCAAAAGATATGTCGACTGCTTCATGTGGAAGACGAGTGATGTCACGGGAATAGACCCAATAATAGCAGTTCATAAGATCCGCTATACCCCGATGCAAAGCCGGTTAAGCAGAAATTGAGAAGAATGAAGCCATAATGGTCTTTGAAAATTAAAGATGAGATTGCCAAGCAACTGGATAATAAGTTCATAGAACCAATTGTCTACCCTTCCTGGTTAGCAAACATTGTGCCAGTCCCGAAGAAAGACAGAAAGGTCAGGATGTGTGTTGACTATAGAGATTTGAATAAAGCTTGTCCCAAGGATGATTTCCCGCTACCACACATCGATTTGCTGATAGACAGGATGGTTGGGCATATGATGGTTTCCATGACTGACCTTGTGGTTGGGTACAATCAGATCATGGTGCATCCACCGGACAAAGAAATGACAGCTTTCATTACAGAATGGGGTACTTTCTGCTACAGGGTTATGCCTTTTGGATTGATAAACGCAGTGGCTACCTACCAGAGGATGGCGACAACAGTCTTTCATGACATGATTCATAAAGAAGTAGAAGTGTATGTTGACGATATGATTGTCAAGTCAAAATCTCCAGAAGAACACATTGAAGCACTTGAGAAGTTCTTCATTAGACTTCGCAAGTACAATTTGAAGCTTAATCCTGCAAAATGCCTATTTGGAGCAACATCAGACTTATTTTTGGGATATTTGGTCAGCAAGAAAGGAATAGAAGTTGATCCAGCAAAGTCAAAGGCTATTCTGAAAATGCCTCCACCAAGAACAGAAAAGGAGATTCAAGGCTTGCTAGGTAGATTACAGTATATCAGTCGATTCATATCGCAGTTGGCAGATACTTGTGGTCCTATCTTTAAGCTACTAAGGAAATGTGCTTCACAAGAATGGAATGGAGACTACCAGAAGGCCTTCGACAAGATTAAAGAATACTTGTTAAGTCCGCCAATTCTGCAACCTCCCAGAATGGGAAAACCTCTGCTCTTGTATTTGTTTGTAACAGATGAAGCCATGGGTGCAATGCTAGCTCAAGAGGCCGAAGATACAAAGGTAGAAAATGCAATTTACTACCTCAGCAAAAGGATGCTGGACTATGAGTTAAAGTATAACAAGATTGAGAAGTTGTGTTTAGCATTGTATTGGGCTTCCACGAAGTTACAACACTACTTGTCTTCTTACACTACTTGTGTCATCACAGAACAAAGTCCCTTGAAATTCCTTATGGAGAGGCCTGTTTTGGACAGCAAAATGGCAAAGTGGGTGTCAACATTGACAGCTTTTGACTTAAAATTCATTCAAAGGAAAGCTGTGAAAGGTGGGGCAATAGCTGACCAGTTAGCAGAATTACCCGTAAAAGACGAGATGCGAGAAATGAATTTCCCTGACGAAGACCTCTTGAATGTGGAAAGAAGTTTTTGGGAGATGTATTTTGATGGGGCATCCAATTATCATGGAAATGGAATTGGGATTGTGTTCAAAACTCCTTGTGGAGAATACATTCCCTTTGCAGTTAAACTTGACTTTAGCTGCACAAACAATGAAGCAGAATATGAAGCTTGCATCAATGGGCTCGAAGCCGCCCTGGGATTGGGGATTAAGAACCTAAAGGTCTATGGTGATTCTATTTTAATAGTATCACAAGCTTTAAGGAAATGGAAAATAAGAGAAGAGCGTTTGGTTCCTTACCTACAACGCCTTGATCATTTGGCACAACAATTCGATGATTTGTCCTTCGAATATCTCCCAAGAGCAAAGAATCAGTTTGTTGATGCCCTGGCTACTTTAGCTTCCATGATCAATATCAAGGAGGGGAAAGCCATTCGTCCATTGAAAGTTCAACTTCAGAAGCAACCTGCCCACATAATGCATTTGGCCGATGGTAAACCATGGTTCTGGGATATCAAGAGTTATCTCAAGGATGGAAGTTATCCGGAGGGATCATCAAGGGTTGATCAGAGAGCAATAAGGCAGCTAGCCACAGGTTACATTCTTAATGGAGATATCCTCTACAAAAGAAGTTGGAATGGAATGCACCTAAGGTGTGTGAATGAAGCAGAGGCTAAGCGGATAATGGAAATGGTGCATGGTGGCGAATCAGGACCGCATATGTATGGGATCGCCTTGGCTCGAAAAATAGCCAATCTAGGATATTATTGGTCCACCATGAATACAGACTGTGTGGCATTTGTGCAAGAATGCCATTAGTGTCAGATATTTGCTAAGCTGCAGAAGCAACCTCCTGTTACCCTGAATCCAATCACTTCTCCATGGCCCTTCGCTACTTGGGGAATAGATATAATTGGCAAAATAAATCCGAAAGCCTCGAATGGATATCAGTTTATCTTGGTAGCGGTGGATTATTTCACAAAGTGGGTTGAAGCAGCTTCCTATACAGAATTAGACGCCAAAAAGGCAGCACAGTTTGTCCGAACCAACATCCTTTGTCGGTACGGAACGCCATTTGAGATTATCACTGATAATGGAACTCATTTCCAAGCAGAATTTGCTAAACTCTTGAAGGATAAGAAGGTCCAGCATCATAAGTCCTCTCCTTATAGACCTCAAACAAATGGAGCTGTAGAAGCAGCAAATAAGTCTATAAAGGTGATCATACAAAAAATGATCAAGGAACATAGGTGTTGGCATGAGAAGTTACCACTGGCTTTGTGGGGATATAGAACATCAATTAGAACTCCTACTGGGGCAACCCCGTATTCATTGGTGTACAGAATGGAAGCAGTACTCCCCATTGAACTGGAAGTTCAATCGGCAAGGATAATTCAAGAAAGTCAGATAAATGAAGCTGAATGGATTAGCAATTATCATCATCAGTTGTTGGGTTTGGATGAAAAATGACTTCAAGCTCTCCATCAGATTCAAGGGTATCAGAGGCAAATGGCCAGACATTTCAACAAAAAGGTCAAAGATCGAAAGTTGGAAGAAGGTTGTTTGGTTCTGAAAGAGATCAGAACACCCGTTACAGATCCTCGTGGGAAGTTTCGTCCTCATTGGGCTGGACCCTACATTGTAAAGAAAATACTTTCCGGCGGAGTCGTCATCTTGTCTGATTTGGATGGTCTGGAGTTCACAAACCCATGCAATCTGGATCAATTAAAGAAATATTATGTATAATCATGCATTGTAAGGAACTACATTAGACCTGATTCTCGCAAACTAATTCGAGATATGCAGGCAGCTCTCCTTGAGCACGGTCTAAATTTTAATAAAAATCATTGATTCATTTTTCTTTTGCCAACATAAAAATAAATAAATAAATAAATAAAAAGAAAGGAAAGAAAAATCTTGTTAAGTCAAAAACCCATAAAGGGCGGCTTAGGCAATAGTGGGGCCCGCTAAGTCGAAAACCCGCAAAGGGCGGCTTAGGCAAGAATGGGTAAGAGCTCGCTAAGTTGAAAATCCGAAAGGACGGCTTAAGCAAAAATTAGAGCAAGTAAATAAAGTAGATAATGCTTGGAAAGCAAATAAAAGAGTCATTCCAAAAAGAGTCATTCATTCCAAAAAGAGTCATTCATTCCAAAAAGAGTCATTCATTCCATGAAATATCAAACCAATCAAAAGAGTCAAGCCATAAGTCTAAAAATGTCAAATGAACCAAAAAGGTAAAAAAAAAAAAAGACAATAGAGTCAACCCTAGGGTCTAAATCCTACGCCTCCTAAGTGGGGCAGAGTCTCCGGTATCTTCCTTAGCTCCGGAACTCTCTGCAACATCTATCTTCTCCTCGTTAAGAGGAACCACCTCCTCTCCCTCTAGCTCCTGCAGCAATGCATGCCTCCTTGGCTTTTCAATTGGCCAAACTTCGGCTATAAACCAAGTCCTATACTCTGGTGTAGGCTGGACAAGGGAAGGCTCTGCAAAAGGTCTGATCATCTGATGGTTCCTAACCCAAGTTTGAAGAACAACTAGAGTAACTCCGGGAGTGATAGGGGAAGCAATGGTAAGCCCAACAGGAAGAGGAACCCTCTGATCAATTTCCATCTGTCTGAGGATGCGAGAAGCACTATACCATGTACTATGAGTGAAACCAAGAAGGTAGACATGGTTATGCATTGCATTTGCCTCCATGAATCGAGAAATTCCATACCAAGAGATGTACCACAACAATTCTTCTGGTCCAAGCTCATACAACCAGATAGTCCACTTAGCCATAGAAGGAAAAAGAAACTTGGATTCTTCTAGTGCGGTACTGAGAAGGGTTATAAGTCAAGGCATGGGGAATAACAACCACTCGGAGATGGTCTCTCAGCCAAACCTGAAAAAAATAGATCCTTTCTATTTTACAAAGGAAAAAGAGAGATGATGAAATGAGAAGAAGCAAAAAGTATAACAGAATTACCTGAACAATGATCGGGATAACAGTCCAATTTTCAAATCCGAGTGCAATTCTGTCAAGACTCTGAATAGTCTCAGCCAGAATCATACCATCAATGCAGTTAAGTTCTTCCATTTGCCTAATCATGGGGCAAAGCTTTAAATCTCCAAAGCCAGGGTCACGGTTGAAAAGAAATCCCTAGCTACGCCTCTAAGAGCAGCAACAGTTTTCAATCCATATCTTCCCATATTGATCCTTTCAACATTATGGAGGCTCTTGGTCCATTCATGCATCACATGGTTAAAAAGAGGGTTCATTGTTGAGGGTCCATATTGCACCTTGCTCATAAAATAAAATAAAATAAAATAAAGATCTTCTAATTCATTATTGTGGATAATTTGGGGGGCAACTTCAGAAAAATTCAAGTTCTATCCCCAGCCGGGTGTGACTTCCTAAGAGGATTATTTCTAAATTCTTTACTAGAAATAATTACTGATGGCAGAACATAATTAAGCCTGGTATTACTCTTGATTCATTACTAGTACATGTAAAGGAAAGGTTCCTAATATTTGTTTCTAAGTTCCTTACTGGAAATAAATAAAATTCCTAAACATGCATACTAGATGAGTAAAGAGGAAGGTACTTAGCTCATAGCAGCCGGTCCGGGAGCTGTGCTTCTCCTCCTCAAGTAAAAGATTGTAGGGAGGGAGTGGGATCTCGAAGTCTTCTAGGCCAGTGAAATCCATTGTCAAAAGAAAGTTTGAAGGAAAGGAAAGAAGAAGAAGGAATGAAAGCAAATGAAAATGGAATGGAAATAAGCCTGTTTATAAGGAAAAGGTGAAAATGCGGGTCTTTTTGCACCTCGCTCAAAATTCTCGACTCTGACGACCACTGAGCTCCATAAATCATTTTTATGGACCCCAGTGGGGGGCAATTGTGAATACTCGAATTTTGAGGCTTGAAAAGCTGATTTTCTCAGACTGCAGACGACCGAGCCGGACCGGAGGTCCACGGTAAAGTTCACCAAAAGTATGTCTTCATGGTACTTGAAATGTCCGGAGCGATGCAAGGATCACGGATATGGTCCCGGAATAATTTTTGGAGGTCCGCAGCTCCTCGAAAAATCAGTTTGAGCGAAAAAGTGCGAGTTTTTGTGCCATTTTGGGGGATGAACCACCGGGATCGGCGGTCCTACCGCCGCCATTTTTGCTTTTCCTTTTTTCCCGGGCTGGTCACTTCCACGGCGGTCCTACCGTCGTCCAGTCTGAAATTTTGTCTATAAAAGGCCTCAACTTTTCAGAAAAAGGGTTGGGTTTTTTCGGGTGGGCCTCGTGCTGACGAACTCTCTATTTTCACACGCTTAAGAACTCTTCTTGGACTTTTCTTTGCATAAATCTAACCCTGTGCTGCAGGAATCAAGAATCATAATCCAAGGTCTAAGAAAACAAGATCTGGAACTTCGAAGTGGGAGAATCCTAAACAATGTAGTATCCTAATTCATCATTTGTCAATCCAAGCATGTCCTAAACATTGCATCTTCTTCTCAATTTCTTTCCGGTCAAAGACCTAATCCTTTTAGGTCTAAGGCCTAATTAACTAATCAATCAACATTTCGGCATGAAGCCACGAATGAATTAATCTTTTTGGCACGGAGCCTAAATTGCATTCTTTTTGGTACTAAGTATCCAAATTTCATCAAAATTGGCACTAAGAGCTGAAAATATCACAATTTTGGCAAAAAGCCCGACAATGCATGAAGCATACACACACATGCATAATGCATAATTGCCTTTAAATAGGCTTTTCTGAACTACATGGGCTTTGATCTCTCATAAAAACGAGAGTATGTAGGCATATTTGGGATTCACCCCAAATAGTAAGTCCACAATTTACTAACAATCTGCTTGTCTTCTTTTCTTTGTCCCTTTTGGGTTTGTTTCTTTTGGGCAAATTAATCAAATACATGACATAGTCCCCGAATCCTCCTTGGGTTCGTAGATTAGAAACCTTTATATTTGATGCATTAATTGGAGTCAAACAAGGGTTTTCTTAGTTTTTCCCTTTGAACAGAAAAAACTGAGTGGCGACTCCTAACAACAAGTGAACGTTCATCCGAATCCTTTTCGGGTGGAAACCGAGGTTCACAAATGCAAAGTCAAATCATCTCCTCAAAACCCTCTCCTCCAAGTATTAACTATTAAAATAATCCATTTAATCTCTTCCACTCATTTAAATATCCTTCTAATTAATTATTAAATCAAAAACACAAAAATATCTCCTTCCACTAACTTTCTTTGACTTTGACTTGGGTATATCTTGTATATATTTTCATATACACAACATATACACTCTCTTCATAAATCTTTTCTCTTACCAAAGAAACATATACATAAAATCCAATTAAAACAACAATTAAATAAAAACTTCTAGGGCACACTTAGGGATATTACAATTCTCTCTCTCTAAAAAGAAATTTCGTCCTCGAAATTACCTGATCTCAAGTTCGAAACAATTGAGGATATTGATCTCGCATTGCTTGCTCACTTTCCCAAGTTGCCTCTTCTCTACCATGATTCTTCCAAAGAACTTTCACCAATGGCACTTTCTTATTTCTCAACTCTTTTACTTCATGTGCCAGAATAACAATTGGTTCTTCTTCAAATGATAAATCTGGACTCACCTCAATAGATTCAACTGATAAAATATGAGATAGGTCTGATCTGTATCTCCGTAACATAGATACATGGAAAACATTATGGATTCTATCCAACTCAGGTGGCAAAGCAAGTCGATACGCAACTGGTCCAACTCTTTCCAATACCTCATAAGGCCCAATAAAACGAGGACTTAGTTTTCCTTTACGACCAAATCTTAAAATCTTTTTCCAAGGAGACACTTTCAAGAATACTTTATCTCCAATATTAAACTCTATGTCTCTCCTCTTCAAATCTGAATAAGATTTCTGTCGGTTTGAAGCTGCTTTTAACCGATCTCGAATTATTTTCACTTTCTCTTCAGTCTCTTTAACCAAATCAGGACCAATTAGTTTGCCTTCTTCAAGTTCATTCCAACATAAAGGCGTTCTACATCTTCTACCATACAATGCCTCAAATGGTGCCATTCCAATACTTGATTGGTGACTGTTGTTGTAAGCAAATTCTACAAGTAGCAAAAATCTATCCCAACTTTCGGAGAAATCAATGACACAGCTTCTCAACATATCCTCAATGATCTGTATTACTCTCTCTGACTGCCCAAATGTCTGAGGATGAAAAGCAGTGCTAACGTGTAATCGAGAACCCAATGCATCATGCAAACTCTTCCAAAACCTTGAAGTGAACCGGGGATCTCGATCAGACACTAAAGAAATCGAGACTCCATGCAACTTCACTATTTCATTGATATACAGCTCAGCCAATCTCTCAAGAGAATAATTCATTCTAACCGGAAGGAAATGAGTTGTCTTTGTCAACCGATCAATAATCACCCAGATAGCATCATACTTCCTCTGAGTCAATGGCAACCCAAATACAAAATCCATTGTCACTCTCTCCCATTTCCATTCAGGCACTTTTAAAGGTTGAAGCAACCCTGTTGGAACTTGATGCTTAGCTTTCACCCTCTGACAAGTGAGACACTTGGATACAAATTCTGTTATGTCTCTCTTCATACCAGACCACCAATAATGCTGTTTCAAATCGTGGTACTTCCCGGATGCATAGCAAAAACTGAGTGGTGTGCTTCCTCCAAAATAAACTTTCTCAAACAAGTATCATCAGGAACACACAACCTATCTTTAAACCAAAGGCTACCATCATTTCTCACATAAAAATCTCTACTCTCTCCATGTTGACAATCTGAAACAATCTTCTGAATTTTCTCATCAGCCAATTGAGCCTCTTTAATTTGATCCAACAGCACTGGCCTCAACTGCAATTGAGCCAACAATGCACCATCATCGCATAATTCAAAACTAGCATGCAATGCTCTCAATTCAACAAGCAACGAGAGTGAATACACAGTTAAACTTGCCAAAGACTTCCGACTTAAAGCATCAGCAACAACATTCGCCTTACCCGGATGATAATCAATCAAACAGTCGTAGTCTTTAATCAACTCCAACCAACGTCTCTGCCGAAGATTAAGCTCTTTTTGAACTCCCAAATATTTCAAACTCTTATGATCCGTATAGATAAAACACTTTTCCCCATACAAATAGTGTCGCCAAATCTTCAAAGCAAACACTATAGCCGCCAACTCTAAATCATGAGTCGGATACTTAAGCTCATGCGGCTTCAACTACCGGGAAGCATAAGCTACAACTTTACCCTCTTGCATCAAAACACATCCTAAACCATTATGTGAAGCATCACTATAAATCACATAAGGTTTATCTTCCACAGGCAAAGTAAGAACAGACGCTTGAGTTAACATCTCTTTTAACCGCTCAAAACTAGCTTGACATTGATCTGTCCACACAAATCTAACTCCCTTTCAAAGTAATCTGGTGAGTGAAGTAGCTATCAAAGAAAAACCTTTCACAAAGCGTCGATAATAGCCTGCTAAACCCAGAAAACTTCTAACTTCAGTCACTGACTTTGGTGGACTTCAATTCAAAATAGCTTCAACTTTACTTGGATCAACTCTAATACCATCTGCTGAAACTATATGACCCAGAAAAGTCACTTAGTCAAGCCAAAACTCACACTTCGACAGCTTGGCATACAATTGCTTTTCTCTCAAGATCTGCAATACAATCCGCAAATGCTTGTCATGTTCCTCTTCATTATGCGAATACACCAAAATATCGTCAATGAAAACTACCACAAACTGATTCAAATAGGGCCTAAACATCCTATTCATCAAATCCATGAAAGCTGCAAGTGCATTCGTCAACCCAAAAGGCATCACCAAGAACTCATAATGCCCATACCTTGTGCGAAAAGCTGACTTAGGAATATCTTCAGCTCTAACCCTCAACTGATGATACCCTGATCTCAAATCAATCTTGGAAAACATTGCTGCTCCCTTCAATTGATCAAAGAGATCATCAATCCTAGGCAAAGGATATTTATTCTTAATAGTCACTTTGTTCAATTGCCTATAATCGATGCACAATCTCATAGTACCATCCTTCTTTTTCACAAACAAAACAGGAGCTCCCCACGGTGAAACACTAGGGTGGATAAACCCTTTATCCAACAACTCCTGCAACTGCACCTTCAACTCTTTTAATTCGGCAGTTGCCATTCAATAAGGAGTAATAGAGATGGGAGTGGTACCAGGCAACAATTTGATACCAAACTCAACCTCTCTTTTAGGGGGTAACCCTGGCAACTCCTCAGGAAACACGTCTGGAAAATCTGCAACCGTGGGTATACTATCAAGTTGGGAACCCACTACTCTGGTATCCACAACATGAGTAAGATAAGCATCACACCCTTTTCTAATCAACCTCCTAGCTGTTACAGCTGAAACAAACAAGGATTCAAGTTGTCTCTGCTCACTAGACACCATTACACTTCTACCATCACCGGTTCTCAAAGTAACACACTTCTTTTGACAATCTACCACAGCTCCATGCTTAGACAACCAATCCATGCCTAAAATCAAATCATACTCCTTAAAAGGCAATTCAATTAAATCCCCAAGAAACTCCTCTCCTTTCACTACCACTGCACTATCACGATGAACCTTACTCACAACAACACTATGTCCTAAAGGATTTGTCACCAAGACATCAAATCCTACGGACTCTGAATGCAATTCAGACATAGGTAATATGGATGCACTTATGTATGAATGAGTAGATCCCGGATCAATTAAAGCAAGTACTGAAATGCCAAATAAAGAGAATGTACCCGCTATAGCTGCTGAAGCATCTGGCTGCCTCTACATTACATAAACTCTCTGAGAAGATCCGGCCTCATCTGGCCTACTGCCTCCGGATGATGATCCTCCTCTCTGACTGTATCCGGGTCGACCACCTCTACTAAAACCTCTGCCCCCTCGACTACCTCTGCTAACACTCAGTCGAGAAGCTGCAGACTCAGCCTGTCTATGCTCCTGCATCTCAGGACAATCTTTAATAAAATGAGCTGGTGACCCACATCTATAATGCCCAGCCGATCCACCAACCTTCCAACAAACACCTCCATGGTTCCTACCACAAAGCTCACATGTAGGTGGAGTAGACCTCTGAATAAATGGAGGTGGAGCACTTGCTACAGAAGCTGTAGGTCTCGGCCTTTGCCTCTGATACTGCACTGACCTACCCGGCTGTCTCTGACTCTGACTGATCCTTGGAACAAAACTTCCTCTACCTCTCTTCACAGATGAAGACCCTGCCTCAAAATGGGGTCTCCTCACTCTAGTCTCCTCCTCAGAAGCAGCTGCTGCAATATTCTGCGCTCTCTCAACACTTCTAGCTGCTGCAACAAGCTGAGAGAAATCTTGGTACCGAGAACCAGCCACGAGACACATAATAGATGGCCTCAAACCCTCCTCAAATCTTCGGCATCGGTCAATCTCATCCGAGATAATCCCACCGGCATAATGACTCAACCGGATGTACTCAACCTCATATTCTGTCACAGTTCGGTTGTCTTGCCTCAAATTCAGGAATTCCATCTTCTTAATATCTTTATACTCCCTTGGAGTATATTTCAGCTCGAATTCCCTCAGAAAATCACCATAAGATAATGTAGGTGGATCATCTATGGCATGGGGAACCGTCTTCCACCAATCATAGGCGTCTTTCTGCAGAAGGGATCTGGCATAATCAAACTTCTCATCCGAAGTGGCTTGCAACTGAATGAATATTCTCTGCATCTTATCCAACCATTGCTCAGCCACTGCAGGATCGGTAGTGCCCAAGAAATCTTCAGCCCCATACTTTCTCAATTTGTCATAATGCCTCACTGGTACTTGAGGCTATGGTGGTGGTGGTGGCTGCTGTACCGGAGCTCCCCTCAACAAATCTACCATGTGCCTCAACCAACCCGGCAGTACATCATCAGCAGCTGATCTCCCTGACACAGAAGCAGGGGCCATGCTAACTCTCTCAACTCTAGTTCCCTCTCTACCCTCTTCAGGAGCTACACTTTCAGCACTACCCTCTAAAGACTGTCGTGAATGAGATGCCATCACTACCTATATCTGCAAACATAGCGGAATATACCTTAATAAGATCAAAGACTGCCATACCAAAACATGTATCTTATTTAAAAACCATATTTCAAACTCAAAATTTTACTTTTTCGTACAACTGACCTAGGTTGAGAATCTCAAACCTAGGCTCTAATACCAAAATAATTGTAACACCCTTATACCCCGTATACGTACACAACATGCTTTTACGATCGTAATATACATATACTGAATATAGGAATGCCACGATTTACAACCAAACGACTCATTTATAAACAAATTTAAAACATTTAAAGAAATTATATAACACAAAAGATAGAGTGTTTATTAAAAACGCAGCGGAAAATATAACAAATATTTATAAATACTTATACATCAAAACTCAAGTTTTACAAAATACAAAATATATACATGTTTGGCAATATGTCTTTGATCTTTGAGCTCCACTATCAACACCTCAAACTCTAGACTCTACTCGGCCTAGAGGAACTCTCCGGTTCTTCCCTGTCACCTGCGCGATGAACCATAATCGTGCTAAGCCTACGGCTTAGTGGTACAAACTATAATAATATTATGCTTCCATGCCATGCCAATGTTATACATTTCAACAATTAAAATAATATTCACAAGTGATATCTTTGTATTGTTCATAAGACTACATTTCATCATTTTATGATTTACATTGACACAAAGACAAGTATGGGCCCACAAGACACTAATATGTTATTCAAAGTTTAGAGTTACTGCTTTGGTCCATAATTATAATCATTAAGCCCGTAGGCAATATATATATATCTCTATCCATGGATAGGGTAACAGACCCAGTCTCTTGGACCTCTACCCGCTAACTCCCGGCAAGACTGTTACCTGTAACAGACCCAGTCTCTTGGACCTTAACCTGGATAAACCAAGGAGATCCTCAACCCGACAAGACTGTTACTATAATTCACATTTCATATTTATCAACTGGAATCGGCTTACGACCCGGTCTTTTCACCTATCCAGTACATTATAGGCATGCCGCCAAACCTAGAACTCTAAAGGTTGAATAACACATTAGACACATAATCTTTTCATTTATATCTTTATACATTTCTTTCTCATCATTATAGCCAACAACCATGGCTTCATAACTCATAATCAACATAGGCAACCATGCCTCAATCATCTCATTTGCATCATTATAGCCAACAACCAAGGCTTCATATCTCATAAAGATAATATACATAATCAATTACATTATACATCATCATCATAGCCAACAACCATGGCGCATATATCTCCTTATATTTCAAATCACATTAGATCAATTCATCATTCAAGTACACAACCAATTGCATTAACATACCTTTCATATTTCATCATATCATCAAATGTTTTAACCCTGTAATCAATTGCTTAACATATGCAGAATCAAATATGTTAAATATCAATTCATATGAGTGTATGCAACAATGTAGTTTGTACTTACCTTAGGAACAACTCACACCAATCTACAACCTTTATCTTACAAGAATTCTTCACCACCTAGGTTAGGACAATTCAACCTCTTCAATACCTAAACCAAAGGTGATAATACATACTCACTTAGAGATACACAAGAGATAATGAGACTAAAAACCAACTAGGGCAAACCCTAAACATGACACGCTCACCAACACGGCCGTGTCCCTGACCGTGCCCTAAACCCACAACACAGAAGTTTTGACACGATCAGAACCACGGGCGTGTCACTGAACGTGTAATACATTCTGCTTCACAGAAACATTGGCACGTCCAACAATATGGGCGTGTTCATGGCCGTGTCAATTCCTCACCAACACAGTAGCTATGACACGCTCAGTGACATGGGCGTGTCACTGCTCGTGTCACCCATCCAAAAACACAGAACCATTGACACGCCCAAAGACTTGGCCGTCAGGCTAAAAACCCAGATTCCGGCAACATCAACAACACAACCAACAAATCACTTCCTTTCACCAAAATCCACTTCAAACAAACTTAGCTCAACATACCCAAGAACCAAAATAAACTTGCAAAAACACCAAAACAACTAAAAACATACCTCCAACACAAATCAAAAACATCACCTCAACCCAAAACACAACCACAATACATTCACTTTTAACAACTTACTATTTCCTTCAATCCAACCCCAAAAATCCAAAAATCAATTTACCCAAACACTCTTAAACACATCTTAATCAAACATATTCACATACCATCCACAAACTCAACTCATAAACTCAAAGAAATCAAAGAATCAAGTGGAAAACTTACCAAGGATGAAGAAACTCTTAACTTTCCAACTTGAACACTTGAAAACTCCCTTCAATCTTGAGTTAGAAGATCAAATCTCTCTATTGCTCTCTTGATTCCTTGCTAGCCGACCAAAAGAAAGAAAAGGAAAGAAAGAAAAGAGAACCACGGCAAAAGAAAGAAAGAAAGGAAGAAGAAAAGATAGAAGACAAAGTCAAATCATCTCCTCAAAACCCTCTCCTCCAAGTATTAACTATTAAAATAATCCATTTAATCTCTTCCACTCATTTAAATATCCTTCTAATTAATTATTAAATCAAAAACACAAAAATATCTCCTTCCAGTAACTTTCTTTGACTTTGACTTGAGTATATGTTGTATATATTTTCATATACACAACATATACACTCTCTTCATAAATCTTTTCTCTTACCAAAGAAACATATACATAAAATCCAATTAAAACAACAATTAAATCAAAACTTCTAGGACACACTTAGGAATATTACAAATTTAGTTGGCATGAAAAGTGAATGGGCACATCTTGTGATTTCATTGTCTTTGAGACTCCAATTTTTTTCTTAATAATTTCCTAATTATAAAAATTTAAAAATCAGCTCGTATTTACTCTAAAATTAAATTTAAAATTTAATTATTCATATAAAATCTCATGTGTTTGTTTGATCATTTATTTTTTTATAAACTATTATTTCATCATCGATAATTGATTTAATTAATGAATATTTTCTTCTTTTTAAGAATAGTTGAATAGTCTTTTAATTTTGATTTCATTAATAAATTAGTCATTTCTTCATTTTTTTACCATTAAAAATTAATAAAAAAATTAAAATAATAAATATGGAATAATAATTTATTTTTTATATTTATATTTGAATATAAGGATTTATGTTGAAATAGCATTTATTTCAAATATAATTTTACATAATTAACAAATTTTAATAAAAAAAAATGTAACAGAGTTTATTAAACTTGAATATTGACTTCAATGTAAAAGATTAATTTTTGTGAAATTCATGAAATTAAATTAAATTTTCATTTTCAGGGGCAATATAAGGGAGCCACACGATGCTTTTGCTTTTCTTCTATCAAACTTCATACAGCTTATCGAAGTAAAGTATCAATCAAAGAAAGAGTCAGCATTTGACACAAACTATGGCATTATAATACTCTTCTTTATTGCTCTATTAATATATGCCAAAGCATTTGTGGCTGACCATTATAATTCTTTTAATACACATATATTCTATATATGTACTATATATATATATTTCGTATACATATAATATATATATATAATATAAGGATATCATATTACAGTGTTGTTTAAATTCTTATCTTAATTTTACACCAATTAAATATTTAATTAAATAATATTTTAAATTATCAAATCTCATATTTAATAATTAACATTTTCAAAATTATTAAACTTTTCATTTGATTACATATATATAATTATACATTAATTTTTCAAAATTCACTTATATACATATACATATGATCAAAATACAACATAACAAAATTATACATGCATGCACCACCTTCTAGTTGGTCTCGAAACACTCTTACTCTTCTCGTGGCATAATTGTTTGACTTTCAGATTAATAATTTACTCACCTGCGCGATTCATACAAGCACGCTAAGCTTAAAAGTTTAGTGGTACATATAAATATCATATACATACATTACAGAAAATTACACTCACAATACTAACATCATTTATCATCACATTCTTTATATTTTCTTTATTATTATTAGTTTTATATTTATACTAATATATATATATATATGTCATCCACAATTCATAATATTATTCTTGTCTACCACAAACACATACACTGGGCTCAATTATCCTTATACAATAAACTAGTTTCAGAATCATTGTTTTGGCCTATCTCATCACAATGACACCAAAATGTGTCATGCTAATTGACGTAACAATATCTGTGACACTCAGTGTCTCATCCATAGCGTATATCAACAGTGGTGACACCAATATGTCTAACTCAGGGGCATAGCAATATCTATGACAACCAGTGTCTCACCCCATCATATATGGTATGCCAACTACTAAACACAATCTTTTGACAACTAGATATTATATAAGGTATACACAATACACATTTATTTTTCAACATATTTTTACATCTCAACTTATATCATAGTTTCCATCAACCATTATCATATATAACGACAATATGACCTACATCCATATTTTAGTGCACAAATTGCACTTCTCACATCTTTAACAAATATCACAACCACATTTTACATTACATGATTATCATAATAATAACGCATCTTTTCTAAAGCCAAGATCGTGCCTCGCACAAAAAATAAAATAATTATCAATACACATTTCATGACTTTTCAATATTTATATAACATTATCAGTTGCCATAATTCTATAGCTCACTCACATCGCACAACTCTTCATACACATATTTCACATTAAATTGCTAATATTATAGTACAACTCATATATAAAGTATTTCAATATCATTATGGCATGTTTTATACTAAGATATTAATAACATCAATCTGTATATCTCAATTATACAACTCAAATCCTTTCTTTCCTTCTCAACTCATAACACTTAATTCAATATTCTATACTTTGGAATTTCTCATTAACTAAGATTATATTAAGTTTTCAAACTAATAATAATTTCATATCCATCTCATCTTTATCATATTTATTATTCATTTATAATTCCACTTGATATCCAACCACATTTCTCATTTCATATTTTCATCATACAATTATGAGCCACACTCACTATATGACTAATCAACATATCAACATTTTGCATAATCAACATATTTTATTAATATTTATTCACTTTATAATTACATATACATTTTTAATTCAATATATATAAAGATATAGCTATGCAAGCCATGAATCATGGATGAAAGATAAAAAAAGAACTGTTTTGGACAAAATTCTTTAATTGACACGCCCAAAGACATGGACGTGTCACTGACCGTGTCCTTTATCCACTTTACAGAAGCTTTGACACACCTAGTGACATGGTCGTGTCAATGCCCCTGTCATTTATATTAAAAAATAACATCTACGATATGCTCAATGATATAGTGTGTCACTGCCCCTGTCAGGCTAAATTTTTTAGTATAAAATCTGAATTGAAGTACGAATGAGGCACCCAATAGCCATACCCATGGCATCTCAAAACCACTTTTTCATACCATATTTATCAACAAAACACAAACCTATCAACTTAAAATGATGCAAACCAAAATTAAGAGCATAATTCAAGTATATACTTACTCAAAATCATATGTACCAATAAAAAGATTATATATACAAACCAAAAAAAATTATATGTTTACTATTGTTATTATTGTTATTACTCTTCTTCTCTTGATCCCCTTAACTTAAACACAAAATCATAACAATAATCATCATATAATTTATTCATGCAATCATTCATATATCAATTTACTCAATTCACAACTCATTTCTACAAAACCCTTACTCTTTTTCCCTATCACCTTTTTTTCAGTTTCACTATACATCATTATCTCTCACAAATAATCATATTTTCATCATCTATGTATCAATTCAATTTATATATATATATATATACTCCAACATATCATACTTATCATTTTATTCAACTAATTATCACTTTCTCTCACTAACCATATCACACATATAATCAAAATCACACCAAAAATAGGCTTAAGAAAGGATACTTACTTATTTTCTTTACTAAACCTTCATTATCTTCTTTAATCCCTTTTGAATCTCTTATAAAATTGGTGTGTAACATGAAAAACTCACTCTTCCTATTCTCTCTCTCAAAGCCACGTTCAAAGAGGAAGAAGAAGAAGAAAGCTCTCTTTAAATTTCCATCCTTATCTTATAATAATAATAATAATAATAATAATAATATCATTAATTTCCACCTAAATTTTTTACCAATAATCTTTTTTCTTCTTTTGACTTTCCACTTCTTCTTGTCATGATTATCATTATTATTATTATTATTATTATTATTATTATTATTATTATTAATTAATTAATTAATATCAACTTTTCCTACACCAATGTATACCTTATGTATATGTGGTGTATATGTTGGTATATGTAAATGTCTTATATATTCTAGTTATATCTCACATATATTTCAAATACAAATATTATATATATAACATCCATCATACACATTCATCTCATATTTTCTCTACCTATTACATCAATATACTCTCCCATAATTATTATTCCAAAGTACATCAAAAATCGGGGTATTGCAATTCTATTACTAAAAAAAATTCAATTATTGGCTGCTGGCTTTGCCATTTTCACATTAGTATTGATTCTTTTCCCAATTTTTGGGTGGATCATTTTGGCCTTGTGGGTCTTTTTATTTGCAAAGATAACATATGACTCGTATCAAGAGTTCTTTCACTTGCTCTGCCTTGCAACTCTCGAGGTTCTTAAAATCATGGGATGTCACCTTAAAAAATTCAGTGATCATTTGCCTCTATGACAAAGTCTATAAGGAAGTGTTTTTCATATTGCTAGCCCAAAATGACAGGGAAGAAATAAATTTATTATAAATAAAGCCTGTAAGGAAACATTTTTCATTTTTGTATTCACATGAAATTAATATAGTTGATGTTGTAAACATTTTTAAAGTTTTTTTTTTCATTTTTAGCGATAATTATTGTTAATAATGTTATGTTGGTGTTAACATCTAATTTACTTTTATTGCAATGATAATTATTAGAATGTGAATTGTCACTTTTTTGTTTTTTGAATTATTCACAGTTTACATATAATTAGTGATTTATAAAATATTTGTTTTGAAAATTTTATTTTACCAATTTATATCACCTGTGCCTTCATAAATGATATTATCTATTGCTAATTCTTATAAATTTGTAGACAAAATAATAAAGATATATATTTAATAAGAAGTTTTAAGGGTTATTTTTATTATTTGTTTATATATATAAAATTCAATCATCATAATGATATACATCTAAAATGAAATTTGAATATTTAAAGTTTGCATAAGTAAATTTTAAGAGGCAGATTTTAACTTTTAGGGACACAAGAATTTGTCATTAATATTTATAATTTTAGAAACAAATATAATAGACATTAACTCATGTTAAGAAACCAGGTTGCAATGATTAATAGACTACAACTTGGGATTTAACCAAATAAATATTATGCATCTTTGCTTTAATATTTTTTAAACTCTATTAATCTTATAAAACAAAATCTCACAACTCACTTTATCGCCTTTCAGTTCATTTCTTATCTTTTTCACCATTTTTCTTTCTTTTTCACCATGAGTATGTAAGTTTCATCTACATATTGTTGTCAAAGTCCTTCTGTTCCAGTTTCTTTTTTTTTTTTTTTGCATTTCTCCATTTACTTATACATTGTAACACCCTTATACCATATACGTATCATATATATACCCAGCATAGGTAAAATATGCAGATAAAATATAAAGATATCACAATCCGATTTAATAAAAATTTTTACCTTTCTAATTTAAAATCTCAAACATATTAAAATGTATATTTAAATAGCAATAAAATATTCTTTCTTAATTATAAATTATAAAATAAGCATTTATATGGAAATCTCTAAGAAAAATTCGCCGGAGTTTTATCTATAATTTGAACAATATCAAAATTCAACAATTACACAACCTGCACCAAAAACACTCCCAATATACAATACATCTCACATTTCTCCAACACTACTCAAGTTCTCAATATTTCTCAAAATATTTATACATCTATATTTATCAAAATACATATAAATACACACTATATAATTTATCCAAAATATTCTTTATAATTTACAATATATACATCAAAAAATATAACATAATGTACATAATATCAAAATATACTATATAATATAAATATATATATGCTGGTAGTATCTTTGATATTGATGCTTTTAAAAATAACTCTACAAGCAAAATCTCAAATCTAGACCTGATCCGGTCTAGAAGAACTCTCCGGCTCAACCGAATCACCCCTGTCATCTACGCGATGAGTTATAATCGCACTAAGCTAAAAGCCTAGCGTTACAAACTTGATAACAATAAAATTTAAATACAATGTCAATGCTTAATGCTTTTATGCTATGTCACAATGTGACATTCAAACTCACTTTAAAACATATTCTTTCATCATTTACTAATTCACACAAACACACACACAAGCATGGACCTAAATAAACTAATATATTATTCAAATTTCAGAGTTACTATTTTGGTCCAAGTTGACAGAAGTGTCTAGCCCCGAAGAAAAATCAAAGTAATGCTAAAAAGCTAGCCTCGAAGGTAAATCATATCACAATGACGTTAAGCGTCTAGCACTGAAGGCAAATCATGTATCAGTGACGCATAGCGTCTAGTCTCGAAGACAAATAATGAGGATAACCTCATAGACATGCCGCCAAACACATAATTCTGAAAATTGAATAACATATTAGGCACACAATTATTTCATACTTTCTATCAATAATTTTCTTTTTTATTTTTTCATAATCAACTAGGCACATTGTCTCATTTCTCATTATTAATTAGACACATTGCCTCATTTTTCTTATTTTTCTCACAATGTATCATTTTCATTTTCATTTATTTTTCTAATTCATATCAATGTCATTTCATTTTAATTCATCATATTTCATCACAATGTATCACATTTCACATCAAAATCACATTACCCAAATATTTTGGGCCACTTTCACATAATTCACATATTTTACATTTTATGCAATTTAGCTATTACCAATGACTTTTCATAATGCATACACAACAAAGTTACATATCATAACACATTATTTATGAATGTTAAATGTATCAAGTAGCTTAACACATTTTTCATCCAAAATGTGTTAAATTCAAATATAATGCAATTATGCCACATTTATCAAGAGGTTGTACAAACCTCTTTAAGCACCCAAAAGCAAGCTCAAAATCAATCTCCAACCTTCTCTTTCAAGTTGTCCTTCAACGTTAAGGTTGGACAAATTACTTCTCCTTAATGCATATATCAAATGTGATAAAACAATAATCATTTAGTATCACATTTTAAGGCATTTCCAACCTTAAACCTTAATTATACGTTATTCCAAAAAAAATTTCAAAGTTAGCCTTACTTCACTTTAAATTTGAAAAACTATATTAAGTCATATAAATTGGTGTTTTAAGTTTATTTATATTATTACAAACATATTTTAACATGTTTAAACCAATTACATTAATTAAATACACACTTTTGTTAAAAATCCTAAAATGACATAACATTTTCCATTGAAGGTTCTCCATTCCAACAACATCCAATTATCAATCTAAGCTTATATTCATCACTAATATCATTAAACAACATACTTTAAACATTAAAATCAAATAATTAACCATACTTTGAAAAATCACTTTTCAAAATCCTAAATCAACACTTTCACTTTCAAACTCTAACCAAGCTTAACCAAATCCAATATTTGACTTTAAAATTATTATTCATGCATCAAAACAACACATTTTGAATCAAATTACATAATTAAATCACATGAATTTTCAAATCTAAAAGTTCCACAACCCTAAATTCTCTCTATTCACCAAACTCAACTTAAATTCAACCATTTCTTCAATCCAACCTTAAAATCATTAATAATTACTCAAAACAACTTCATTCATATCCAATTAAATAATTAAAACATACTACTTCAAAACTCTAAAATCAACATATTCTTAATTTTCATAAAAATCTAAAGAAACAAGTCAGGAAACTTACTTTTTCAAGTGAAAATCACTAAAACCACCATTGAATTCTTGAAATCCTTCAATTTTGAAAGATTGAAAGAAGCAAAATCTTGAGTTCTATAGTCATGGAGTTTCGGCCAAGAAGAAAAGAAAAAGAAGAAGAAGATCATCAAATATGTTTTTCTCTTTCCATCCACTAACTTTTTAACTATACATATATTATTATATTATATTTTTAATTAATTAATTAATTATTCATTTAATCAATAAAACACCAAAATTACATCTTCCATTAAAAATAATTTATTTTAAAATTATTTAAATAAAATTTTAATTTTCAAAGTATATTTATAAAAATGATATTTGACCTTTGACTTTTCTTTTTAAAAGAGTTGGCTTTTATTGACTTGTATATATTATATATTTTTTATGTATATTTCACACGTATATTCTACTTTTTTATTTAAAATCATTTTATTTTTTATTTAAATTATTTATTTAATTTATCAATATTAAATTTTATTTTATTTTATTGAATTTTAAAAAATTCCGGATGTTCATACATTCTCTTCATTCATGCAACAAGTAAGTAATATATTTTTTAAAATATGATTTATGACAATTGTCAATATGATTTAGCAATACATGTATGTTTTAGATCTGAAAAGTAATATAGCACTTTACTTTAAGAGAAATTTGTTGATTTTATTTCATTTTATCATGAGTTTTGATTTATTTATTCTTATCTTCCTTCTTTCATTTTTATTTATGAAGTCTCAAAAAGTTGAATGGAGTATTAATAAATGTCATGGAGATTACGAAACTGTATTTGACCAGTTAAACAAACATGACAAATAAAGACAGTAGTATAAACAGAGGATTAGAACACTTGAAAAGATGGAAGGAAGGTCCTCTGAGATCTTCCTTAGCCCCTTATGGCTTCTTCTTCTTCATTGATCATTGAAAAGGTGGAAATATTTGGTGTTTGTGAGTTTATGTTTTGGTTGTTTATTTTCTTTTTGCTCGGAAGGAAAGAAATGGTGGAAGTACAAGTTTTAGATATAGTTTTATCATCTACTGTAGCAATGGCTACTGTAGACCACCGTGAAAACCTAGCTTTCTAAATATTCTCTCCATAAAGGTAATGTTTTTCCTTTGGCTCTTTACTCTCTCTCTCTCTCTCTCTCTCTCTGACTAAAATGCTTATGACAAATCAATTGCCAAAAGATCCCTTACTAAGTGTATAGTGGCCTATTTATAGACCACTGAAGCTTACTTTGGAAGTTTTTTAGTGAATGGCATTAATTTGAATTAATGGCATGGAGTTTGTGGCATGGCAATAGGGAATGGATGTTTGACGAGACTCTTTAGACACCGTTCACATCGAAGCCGCCCGAAGACACTCTGTGCCATTCCCTTTAGCGGCCATCCCACAAGGAGTGCCGTGGGAGGCTCTCATGTCATTCTCTTGACTTTTCTTATGGTTCTAGTAGGATTTCCCAATCCTACAAGGCTAAGCACAATATCTTATTCACATGCATATATTTTTTTCTAGGGCCTCCTCTGCCTATTATTAATTTCCCCAAATATTTAATTTCACATTTAATTATGTTGTGTTTTCCATCTAGATTTGGTTTACATTGATCTTTCCCTTAATTGAGAATTCTCCAATCCCACAATTAAGTATACTGACTTATTAAATACTCTTTTCGGTGTCATGTTGCCTTTCTTTTTATATGTATATCATTATTATTACTTTCCTAACTATTTTTAAATACTTATCTATGCATATTCACATATATGGCCATTGTGATGCCTTTCTTAATTTACCTATACAGTGAAACAACCTCCATATTCCTTTGATATATTTTTTCTTATAATTTGGCACTATTCAATTCGTATTGTTTTTGCTACTATTCGATACTAGTTTTATTACCATATTTTTCTTTATTCCTTATTTAGTCTATTATTAATTTTGCATGCACTCGTACCTCATTTTTTTCTTTTTTTTTTTGATAGAAATATCAGATTTTATATTATTATTATTATTATTGTTAAATGGGGAAAAACATACTTGTGAGGTGTAAACTACCAAAATTGAAACCCAATTACAAACGACATAAAAACGCTCCACAAATATGTGAAAAAACCCCAGAACCTCAATACAATCGAAAGGAAAAAACTAGAGAAACACCACCAAAACAGATGGTCTTAACGTCAGAGAAACCAAAGCAAAATACATAACAAAGTCTCTACTCTAACATCAGAAAGTAAGGAAAACAAATACATGCTGCTATACATCTGAGGATGAGAATTGGAAGATGATATTCTAGAATTATTATTAAGTACCAATAGCTCAGTTGCTCAAAAGAGCAAGCAAGACATCAAAAGGTTATCGAAAAAACCATCACAATCATCCATATTTGACAACCTTCCTCTTGCCGCTGCTGTTTGGAAGAAGACACAGGACTGGTCGTAACAAGGACAGCACAACCTGTAAAAAGGCATAATTATAGTATTACAGCAGCAGTAGGAAAAAATGCAGCAACTGATGTACTTAGAACTGAATAAAGGACTCCTAAAACTTCAGAACTATAAGTCTTCATTTTTTGCAATGAAATCCAACCGCAGTCAAGTAAACGATGATAATAGAAGTTAACTCATCTAAATATACTTTCTACCATTTGATAATTATTATTGTAAGCCTTGCATGGAAAATTCTCATTAGCTTCAATTATCATTAATTTAGTAAACTGAAAGAACCTTCCTAAACCAAAACTATGTTGTTTATGGATATGTTTGGTTTCCTTAGTTTAATTTCCAATCTTCATTAAAAAAATATTATTCTTTCATCAATTCTCCTCAAAATTCTTAAGAAATATTAAAAACATGGGTGTTAATGTATATAATTTATTTCTTGTACTTCTATTTACTAACTTTTTATTTATATAATTTTTCACCAATTTCTAATTTTGCCTTGCTTGTTCTCCATCTGGCAGTTTGCAATCCATGATTTTTCTACCATATCAAAACCCATTATTTTATGCCAAAATTTTGAATATACTTCAATAACATGTATATTTATTCATGTAAATTACGTGTTCCATTTTTATGGTCATTTACTATTTTAATAAAATAATTTCCACAGCCAATCTTTTCTGTTCCAACTTACTCTTTATTTAACAGTAAGGTCTCTTGATTTATTTAAATTAGTAAATCACTTTCAAAAATTACATCATTTTACAAAAATCTTGTTAACATACACATGAATTAGTATGTAAAATTAAATGTCCATTTAAGTTTATTTACTACTTTAATTAATATAGTTCCCATAGCTGAACAAATCTCTCTAGTTTACTCTCTACTGAATAGTTTAGGTTCCTTAATTTATTTAAATTAGTAAATCATTTTCAAAAATTATATAACTTTGCAGAAATCATTATAGCATGTATATGAATTAATATTCAGTTCAAAAAATGTATATGAATTAATATATAAAATTTCATGCCATTTAAGTTTATTTACTATTTTAATTTCTTAAATTCTTCCAACATTCCTATTCTACCAGCACAAGTATTTACTATTTTAATTTCTTAAATTCTTCCAACCAGGGGGAGACCCAGCCATAACATATGAGGGGGGTTATTGAAATTTTTTATAATTTTTGAGGGGGGCCAAGTCAAAAAATATTTTATATATTAATATATATATATATGTTTAAAAAAAACTTAAAACGTAGGTCCGCCACTGCTTCTAACATTCCTATTCTAACATTTCGTTGGCTTTTGTTTTTGTTTTATAAATTCCTACAAAAATTCTAACATTCCTACAAACCTTATTGTGCTCGGTGGCTTTTGTTTTTGTATGCAATGTAAATGGCATCACAATTCATCGTTTAATCGAAGTTCTACCATGCACTTTGAGTAGAATTCATGGCCCACTTGCTTATGCGTTAGATTTTCCTATTTACACTTTCCATTTGTGCATGTAGCCATAAATGTAAATGGCAATTCTCTCATTTCTCCAAATTCTGTTGTGCACTAATAGAGGTAGATGGCCAATTAACAAGTCCTTAAACCTCTAGTTGCCACCTCAAGATTTCCATGCAATTATATGAGTTAAGTATTTTTAGTATTATTATTTTTCTTGAGAAAATTACACCATATACTAATTTTTAAGTTTTATTTTCATTTTTATTGCACTTACTTTTCTTTTACACTTTTAACCTTTTATCTTTTCATTTTTACATTTTTTCCTTTCCAGTTTTGTTAAAATACAGTGTTTTTTACTCCATCTTTATTGTGGTCCTGCTTGAGTACTTAGGAAAAGACACTCTTTACTGATATAAGAATTAATTTTTGTAGTTAAAGCCTGTAGACTTTTTATTGACTGATTCTTCTATATGAAAAAAGCTTCCACTAATATTTATCTTAGTTGCACTCAATTATTTGAATACGTTATTTCTTTAGCTCTCACAAAGAAAAAAAAAAACTTCTACTTAGTCTACAAAAAGCTTCTACTTTTTCATTGAGACTATGTTTGGCGTAAGACATTTTTTTTTTATGAAAGTTTGAAATTTTGATTTCGGAATTCATTAATTTCTATTATTATAATTAAGGAAAACTGAATTTTTGTTATCCTATAAAATAATATACTGTTAGTGATAAAATAATATTATATATAAATATATGCTGGAATATATGAATATATATTATATATAATTAGATATATATATAAATGTGAATTATGTTATATATTAAGAAAAAAAAATAATTTTTATAGTATATGTTGGAATTATTTTAAAAAATATAAATTAAATAAAATATATAAAAACATGAATATAAAATATAATTTAAAATTATTTAACATAAATTAGATTTTAATTTAACTAATTATTTATTTTGTAATTATATAAAATTTTAAAAAATTAATAAATGAGAATATATGTTGGTATATATTGGTATATGTGAGTATATGTAGGTACATGAGGTATAAATAGATATATATCGGTATATGTTATATATATACTTTAACTAAAAAATGATAATTTTATAAATATATGCGTGTTTTTTTTATTATATATGTGGGTATATATCGGTATATATTATATATACTTTAACTAAAAAAATTATATTTTTGTAAATACATGCTCATTTTCTTTATAGTATATGTGGGTGTATATATATTTGTATATGTTACATATACTTTCACTAAATTATGATATTTTTGTAAATACGGGCTCCATGTTTTTAATAGTATATTTGGGCATATGTTAGTATATAACGGTATATGTTACATATACTTTAACTAAATAATAATAATATATGTGAGTATATATGAATATTTATCTGTATATAACTATTTTATATTTATATTTATATGTTGATATATATTATATATAATTAGATATATCGAAAAAAATGACAATATATATTAATATATGTTATATATAACTAAATATATATGAGTATATATTGTAAAATAATAATAATATGTGTTACATATATATGGATATATGTCGGTATATATCGGTATATATTGATATATATCAATATATGTATTACACATATTTTAACTAAAAAGTAACAATATATATGGATATATATCAGTATATGTGGATATATATTACATATAATTTAACTAAAAAAATGATATGTTTTGTAAATTATGAGGTCCGTATTTTTAATGTCCAAGTCATCGCCATATTTTTTAAAAGAATAACAGTATACTTATATTTATTATATGTAACTAAATATATATATTTTATTTGTAGTTGTATATAACATAAATCCATATATAAAAAAATTTAATTCAAAATATAAAAATAAAGTCAATATTATTTTGGCTTTAATTTTAAGTGTCAGCTTCTAGTGTATATTTTTATTTTTATAAATAAACTATAAAATGTCATTAGGCACTTACCAAGCAGTGAAGAAACCGCTTAACGCTGCATTTTACTTGCCAAATGGTTAATTATTCTCTTGTTTGCCTGGTATTTATATATGTGCACTTGCCAAATGGTTAATTATTGTTTTGTTTGTCAGGTTTATATATATACACACAGACACACACACATATATATATATATATATATATTAATCAGTTCACTTGGTCATTCTAACTTTGGTGGAGGCGCGGTACACTATTGCCAGTGTGTAGGGTTTTAAAAAACAGTTTACGTATTTTTGCAAGTACAACTTATTATCAACCTAAAATTGAAATTTTATTTTAAGGACCGTAAATTTAAAAATCGTTTTTAAGATTTTTAGTTACTTTTGTAAATATCCCTATTTTCTTTCACTATGATGGTTCGGCCCAAATATCTCATAAGCTTCATTTCAATGAAGCAATCAAATTATTTACCATAGCACTTGTTTATTCCATGTCCCTATATTGTTTAATAATTTAGTTTGATCCCTTAAATATTCCTATATTGTGATTTTATTAAGTTAATTAATGTACTTGTCATTAATTATCCTACATTGAGATTTGATTTATTTACTATCATAATGTTACTTAGCTCCCTTGCATTATTCTAATTGAGTGCTTGGCACACCAACATGCCTATTTAATAATATACACATTTATACATAATTATTTTTCAATGTTATAATTAATTTATAAAAAATAAGATATTTAATTATTAAATTAAAATATTTGGATTTAAAAATAGATAAAGACGGGTAACATTAGTGTATATATTCTCTCAAATGTTCAAATATTTTGACTTGATGCATTCAACAATGACAATTGTAGTTGTTTATCTATGATCACTCATTCGAGCTTCAAATGGGCAACAATGAATATTATCAAATTTTTTGGCTACGAAGAGGTTTGTTTTTTATTCTTTCTACTCTCAAGCACCATTTGCATTGCTGATAAAAACAAATTGCAATATATTCTTTGTAGCATGATTTCTTTACTTTGTACTACCTGTGAGATGAGCATCTTTTAAACTTATTAAAAATCTCAGAAACGGTAATGTGTATATGCATATCTAAAGTGTAACTATTCTTTAAAATCAATTTTGGTTCATAATAAAACAATAAGAGTGATTCAGAAGTGTAATCAAGAGAATGAGATTTGTGGTATCATGGGCATGTGGAGCAGCCATGAATAACGTTAACACCAATATATAAATAGTGAACCTCTCAAAATCACAAAGATCACAGGAGTTGATAAGATGATGATGTATTGAGAGAAGTTCACATGTTGCATAACAAATAGAAGAGCCTCTCATGCAGCCAAACTTGCAAAAAAAAAAAAAAAAAAAAAGAAGGGAAGAAGCTTGCCAGGTTTAAAACCTGCAAGGGCAGCATAGGCAAAAGTTAAAGCAAATGAAAGCCCTTTGAGTTGAAAATATAAATGGGCAGCTCAAGCAAAAAGTAGGGCAAAGCCGACTAAACTAAAAACTCATAAGGGCAATTTTTTATCCTATCTAGACCAGTGAGGGTCTCTACTAAGACTAGCAATATGACATTGCCCCCATCCTCCATCTGCTTGATGAAAGTAAGGATGCTCACATCAACATCACTATCTAAAGAGACTCATTATTAAAAAAATACTCTATCACCATAGGATGATTGATTTGTTTCCCTGCATCTTATGAAGCACCGCCCTATGCTTAATGTTGTTCCACTAATATTGCCATCATGGTCTATTATGCCCTTGTCCAAAATTGAAGTAGCTTCTAGAATACTCTTAAAGGTTGCATGAGTCTTTTTTTCCTAGTTTTGCACAATCCTCATTGGAGTGCCACTTCATATCACTTACTGCTAAAATCGTCACAAGTTTATGAATTATGACAACTAAGGCATTGACGAAAGCATCTCAACTCATCCCTTTTCATCCGTGAGCCAATGGAACTATTGTAAGTATCATTCATATGTACATGAATACATGCATTCATGCATTTTAGTTGATAAGCATGAAGAGAGTCCAGAAAACCTATTTGGAGGAAAAAAAAAGGGAATTCAAGAAACCTTATAATTTGGCAAGGAGAATAAATGAATGCAAGGATGAGCTTGATGAATCCATGATAGCCTAAGGGAACAAGGACAACCTCAAAGTAAAACAAGAGCAAAATAAAGAAGATGCTATACAAGAAGCATGTGGTTTATGAGGTGATTATAGCATCCATTTAGGAAGCATAAGTAGAATAAATGAAATGAGGGAGTCACAAAGTGGTCATTTCAAAGCGCTTGGTGGAAGAGAGATATCGTAGGGTTGATGTCAATGAAGATGTAGGGAGCATCAGGGTGCATCACCTTCCTATGATCAATTTAAATGCTTACACAAGGGTAAAATTCTTTTCTTGATATATTTCCTAATACTCACTTCTAATATTTTTACACACAAAGGGCAAAGGAAGGACAATCAAATGGCCAAAAAGAGACAACATTTTTAGAATGCTCTTCAAAAATCATGAAGATAAAGAAGAAGATGAGGGAATAAAGAGGAGAAGTCAAAGATTGGAAAGGAAACAATGAAGTGGAACAACAAAGGCTGATGGTGTTCTAAAAAAAAGTGTGACTTCTCAAGTGATTGGCAAAGAAAGCAAGTCTTGACGCATGTGCAAAGCCATGCCATGCCACAACAATTGATGCAAGCACCAAAAGGGCTAATGGCTATGCCCAAAGAGTATAAGCACACTAGGCCCATAGACTCCCAGGCTTAAGTAATAATCTTTGAAATCATAATGCACTTAAGCCCACACAGGGGGCCTTGATTCAACTCTCCCCTTTAATATGTTTATGCATTAAAAAGACATTTCCAGATTCACTTTTAATATCTTTTTATGCAAGGGGCAAGAGCATAGGGGATAGATGACAATAAAAAAAATAGCCAAATTTTTTGCAAATTAAGAAAAGATGAGAAAAGGAGAAGGAAAGAGAAGGAGAAAGAAGATAGAATAATCCTAAATGGCTAGAAGAGAGCTAGATCCTCAAGAAGTGAAGAAACTAAGCTTGAGGGTGGAAGATCCTTTTGGCTAAAAGAGCCAGGCTAGAATAGCCAACTTTCTCACAATGAAAATCAAAGAGTCGCAGCTGCCGCAGGGACAAAGGGCTTTAAAGATAGAAGAGTCACGACTATTGCAGGGATAGATGGCTCCAAAGATATAAAATTCACGGCTGCTATAGGGACAGAGGGCTCCAAAGATCAAAGAGTTGCGACTGTTACAAGTACAGAGGGTTTCAAAGATAGAAGAGTCACTTTTACAAGGATAGAGGGCTCCAAAGATAAAAGAGTCACAACTATCGTAACAACAGAGGGCTCTAAAGATCAAGGAGTCGTAGTTTTTGTAGGGACATAGAGCTTCAAAGATTTAAGAGTCACAATTATCACATGGATAGAGAGCTCTAAAGATAGAAGAGTTTTAGTTGTTGTAAAGATAGAGAGCTCTAAAGATAGAAGAGTTACAACTATCACAGGGATAAAGGGCTCAAAAGATAGAAGAGTCAAAACGGTCACATGGACAAAGGGCTACAAAGATAGAAGATTCATGGTTGCAACAGGGATAGAGGGCTCTAAATATAGAAGAGACATAGTTGTCATAGGAGCAAATGGCTCGAAGGGTAACTCAAAGATAGAAGAGCCTCGGCTGTCACAGGGATAGAAGGCTTGAAGTGTAGAAGACCCTAACTCAAGAATGGAAGAGTCATAGTTGTCACATGGATAGAAGGCTCTAAATGGTGGAAAACCTAGTTAAAAGCCCAATTCGTTAAATAGTTTAAGTACCTAAATATTAAAATATTCACTTTGGTGTGTTCTCATGCTTTTAACTCCCTAATATTGTGCATAGCTCATTCGAGCATGGGACAAACCGTAGAGACACCTACCTAAATAAATCTTCAAAGATCATAATTATATTAAAGATATGCATGTATTTGGAGTTGGAATTAAGGTTTGCCTAGCCTAATAGCCTATTTTGGTCCTTTTGGCATTGCTGCCAAACCTAGTGATGGAAGCACCAGAAGGAGTGAAAAGAGCATCGGAAGGAGTGATAAAAGTGCCAAAAAGAGTGGCGGGACCACCAAAAGGAGTGGCAGGAAGATTATTTAAGATTTAAAAATGTATGAAATGAATGTCATCTTCATGCCACAAGTGCAAAGCCACACCATTCATTTCGACATGGATGTTTCCCACTTAAAAGTAAAGAAAATGTGCAAGGACACTTAGTTTACTGATATGCTCAATGTCACCTAGCGAGCAGAGATAAGGGGACAAGATAAGAGCATATAGAAGGGATATCATATCACATGTGATGCTTCCCCAATACAGCACTGAATGCACAAGATATAAAAACCACTATTTTCTCTCTTAAAGGGGGGAGAGAGGAGTGGATTATCATAAAGAACACAATACACAACAGACAACACAAACTAAGAATACAATACACAACAGACAACATAAACTAAGAACACAATACACAACAGACAACACAAACTATCATCAATAGTCACAAAACTAATCTCTCATATTCTCAATGTTGAAGAAGAAAAAGCCTAGAAGGGTGTTTTATTAGTTTTTGTTATAGTTTTGTGTCTTGTTTGTTATGTTAATTATTGTTTTATTTAGGTATTTTGTTAGTTTTAATTGGTTTGTTTAGTGTTTTCTTTAATTATGTAGTTTTAGTTTATTTCTGTGTTTCTGTCATTTTTGATTTATTTTTTAGTATATGTTTATGTTTTGTTGGATATTGTTTATTTAATTCTTGTTTAAGTTTTGTTTGCAGTTTTGTGTTAGGTTAAAACAGCAAGGAACAAATTGAAGATGAATGGGCAGAAGCTAACACAGGCAGAGGACACGGCCAAGTCACTGGTCGTGTCCCATACTAAGTTAAAAGGAAGAGAAAGTCCCAGTAGCAGACACAAGCAAGGGACACGGCCAAGTCATGTGGCCGTGTCCCTCCAAAGAAGAGCAACACGGCCAAGTCACCTTGACTTGACCGTGTCTCACTTGTTACCAAAGGAAAGGAAGATAAAAAATTTCATAGAGGCAGACACAGGCAAGGGACACGGCCAAGTCATGCGGCCGTGTCCCTCAATCATGGTGCAACACGACCAAGTCACTCATGACTTAGCCGTGTCACTCAACCAAAAGAAGAAGAAAGACAAGAAGCAACAGAGGCGGACACTTGCAGGGGACACGGCCGTGTCACCTGGCCGTGTCCCTCCAACAAGCCCTCACACGGCCGTGTCCCTCATCACCTGGCCGTGTCCCTCATGAACCAAACGCGCACCAAATTTTTAAGCCGACGTTTCATATAAAATCAAAAAGAAAGTTAGGGTTTGGTGTGTGGACGATTGGGAGCAGTGTTTGAGCCGTCAGAGAGTAGAGATTAGGGTTTTTACTTTGTTTTCTTGATCTTGATAAAACTTTGGATCAAAACTAGCTAGATTAGATTGTTCATGCCAGTTATTCATTCTTCTTGCAAGATTTGATCAAGAGATTATTCATAAGCTTCAAGGAGTTGTAACTTGGTTTTGTTCTTGAACTTATTCTCTTTATTTTTATTGAATGGATATTATCATGTCTATTTCGATTTCTTTGAACATTAATGAGATGAATATGTTTGTTTGCATCATGAACTAATTTGATCTAGTCTAGGGTTTGTATGGATCTGCTATGATTGTATGAATTGGTTATTCTCTTAGCTAATAATTTCTTTTGCCTTTATTGAATGAAATATTGTTACATATGATTGATTGGCCACCAATTGTGTGCTTTAGGTATTAGATGATGAATTGAGAGATGAAGTCTAATGCTGGAATAATTCAATTAAGGACTTAGGTGAATTAGAAATATAACCTATTAAAAAGATTGTTTCAATTATAATAAGATTAGTTGTAAGAGGTTTGAATGCGAGAGCTTATTTCCTTGACTCAATTAATTAAGTTGTTTAGATTTAATCTTAGAAATTAAATTAGTTAAGTTGAATAATCGTTCATACATATCAGTAGTAGAGAAGTGCAAACCCTAGACCCTTTTATCAAGTGAATCAAAACATCAGCTTTTATTTATTTTTATCGTTTTCAACTTAAATCAATCTTCTTCATTACTTTGCAATTTAAAATTCTTTACTACTTGTTACTTTTAATTTGATAATCAATTACCCACTTTGGCTTCCTTGTGAGATGACCTTGGGGCGATCACCTTTGCTACAGCTACCTCGTATACTTGCGAGTGACGCTTAGTGGTAGAGTTAATTTGAGTGCAACAAGTTTTTGGCGCCGTTGTTGGGGAAGCTAATTGGCGTAATTGTTTATTTAAAAAAAAATTTAAATACTTAGGATTATTTTTCATTGTTTTCATTTTATTTTATTTGTCTTTTACTTTTGATATTTCTTTTTCTAGAAATTTTTGTTTATGCAAGGCAGGAGATCACTCGAAGGAGAGTTACACCCTTTTATTCCAGAAATTCAGAGAGTGAAAAGGAGCAGAGAAGAGTTTGAGCTCTACACCGGATTTGATACTTCAGAGGAGGACATTTCGGATTTTGAGTCAGAATCTGAAAAATCTGTAAAGATGGCTGAAGAAAGGCAAAGAACCATGAGAGACTTTGCTAGACCTGTTATTGGAACTTCCACTTCTTGCATAAGACTAACAGATGCAGCAAGGAACTATGAGTTGAAGAATATTCACTACAACATGCTGCCATCATTCTATGGAGTTCCAAATGAAGATCCTTTGAATTTTATTCGGGATTTCTACTCCACCCTCAACACTTTTCCTTTGGGAGGACTTACAGAAGATCAGTTGAGGATGAGATGTTTCCCTTATACTTTGAAGGATAGGGCAAAGAGCTGGCTTATGATGTTTCCCGAGAACTCACTGACAACTTGGGAACAAGTTTACAATAAATTCATGGGCAAGTTCTATTCACACCAAAAGACAGCTGAGTTGAGAGGGAAGATTGCTACATTCTCTCAATTCGAAGGAGAGCCATTTCATGAGGCTTGGGACAGATTCAAGATGTTATTGATCCAGTGTCCACATCATCATTACCAACTTCAACTCCTTAATCAGTTTTTCTATGATGGTCTCACCCAGCAATTTCAGAACACAGTTGATAATGCAGCTGGGGGAGCCATGGGAGAAAAGACGGCTGATGAGATTTACGAGATCTTTGAGATGTTGGGAGCTAATTCTCAACAAAAGAGTGTAAGGGGAAGAAGCAAGGGGGTAAATCAACTGGAAGCTAATACTGAAATGGTTAGTCAAATAGCTGAGTTGACAAGTCAGGTTCAGATGCTAAACATGAAGAACAATATTTCTTCATCCACTCAAGAGGTGTGTGGAATCTGTGGGACATTTGGGCATGGAGCAAATATATGTCCCTCTGCATATGAGTCTTTTGGGAATGAAGCTGAGCAAGTTAATGTTATGGGGGGATTTCAACCAAGAGCCAGAAATGATCCTTATTCCAACACTTACAATCCTGGTTGGAGGAGTCACCCCAATTTTTCCTGGACAACAAATAATGCTCAACAGCCTTTCCATTTGCTCCAAAGACAGAATCAACAACAGGGCCAATCCTCAAATCAAGGTCAGCCTAAGAGAGATAATTTGGAGGAAAGCTTACAGGCCTTTATCCAAGTCAGTGCTAAAAATCAGTAGATGAACAACAAGAGGCTGGATTCCTTGGAAGCATCTTTTAAGAAGGTGGAGACCCAAGTGGGGCAACTTGCACAACAGATGCAGATTCAACAAAAGGGGAAGTTCCCAAGTCAACCTGAGCAGGCACAAGTAGTGACTGTTCTTAGGAGTGGCAAGGTAATTAATAATAATGTTGAAAATAACTCTGTGAATGCAGGTGAGCAAGAAAAGAAAAAAAAAGGAGAATTAGAGAACAAAGGTGCTGAAGAAGGATCAATGGAGAAGTCCCCTACACCAGATTTGCATAAGGCAAGCAATCCATACCGGCCACCTATACCATTCCCTAGCAGGTTGAAAGATGATAAAAAAGATAAGCAGTTTTCAGATATCTTCAACATGCTATCTAAGGTAAGTATTAATTTACCCTTACTTGAAGCAATTAAGAACATGCCGGCTTATGCTAAATTCTTCAAAGAACTGAATACCAAGAAAAAAAGGTATGAGTCGAATGAAAAGGTGATAGTTTCTGAGGTAGCTAGTGCTGTTTTGCAGCATAAACTACCTCCTAAGCTAAAGGATCCTGGAAGCTTTATTATTCAAATTGCTATGGGGAATGGAAAATGTACTGATGGCATGTGTGATTTGAGAGCTAGTGTGAATTTAATGCCTTACTCTGTGTACCTTGACTTAGAATTAGGGGAACTTAAGCCAACAAAAATGGTGTTGCAATTAGCTGATAGATCTCTTAGATTCCCGAAAGGGGTTATAGAAGATGTGTTAGTTAAAGTTGGTGGTTTGATAGTACCTGTGGATTTCATTGTTCTTGACATGGAGGTAAGTAATTCTTCACCATCTGCACACACCATTTTGCTGGGTAGGCCTTTTATGGCGACTACCAATACTTTTGATAGATGTTACACTACAAGGAAAACTGAATCAGACAACGTTTTCTGGCCGTTGTCTGATGAAGACAAAAATGGTTGTCTATTGAAGCGATGTCTGATAGCATTTCAGACAACGGTTTTAAAACCGTTGTCTGATGTAGGTTTGCACAACGGTTTTTAATTTTATCAGACAACGGTTTTTGGCCGTTGTCTGATGATGGTTCAGACAACGGTTTCTAATTTTTCAGACAACGGTTTTTAACCATTGTCTGATGGTTTCCACAACGGTTTCTAAATTGTCAGACAACGGTTTCTAAATTTTTAGACAACGGTTTTTAACCGTTGTCTGATGAAGGTTTAGACAACGCTTTTTGACCGTTGTCTGATGAAGACAAAAACCGTTGTCTATTGAGGCGATGTCTGATAGCATTTCAGACAATGGTTTTTAACAGTTGTCTGAAGATGGTTTCCACAACGGTTTTTAGTTTTATCAGACAATGGTTTTTAACCGTTGTCTGATGAAGGTTTAGACAACGCTTTTTGACCATTGTCTGATGAAGACAAAAACCATTGTGTATTGAGGCGATGTCTGATTAAGGTTTATACAATGCTTTCTTATTAAAAACCGTTGTCTGATTAATATGGCACACTGAATATTAGACAATAGTTTCAATGTTCATTTCCATTTCACCACCATTGTCTGTTAAACTGTACATTATACATATAAGACAACACTTTACAATGGAGGATTGCAAATTTGGGAATAAAAAAACCTCCACAAATTCAACCATTCAACATATTAACAAACTAAAAAAAAATCAACACTATACATATATCACTAAATTATACTATTAACTTCAACTTGAATGACGCTTCATGAAATATTTGGCGAAGTCAATCCTAAATTGGAAGGCAAATGAGTCTCAAACCCATCGATTTACAAAAGTTAACTCTGTGTTTATCTGCAAAAGGGACAGCTGGAAAAACAACCTTAGACTTAAGAAGGAGAGAATAATATTTACTTAATTTATTTCCATCTTCTAAACAATTAGAAATAGAAACCAACTCAAAAATAAAAAAAGAAAATGAAGTTAAAAGGCAAGCTTGACTTTACCTTGCAATCTGAGTCTGTTGCAGCAAACTGTCCAAGTAATAAAGCAGCCTCTCTTTGGCTCTCAGAGCAACAGGAGCTGTTGCCAAGAAACAAATAAGAAAGTGAAAAAAAATAATAATCCTGAGTTTGTTTTGATAATTGGCTTGAAGAAAAGCTAAAGATCCCAACTATCATAAACCTGGGACCATGATTGATTAAAAGTGCATATAAGTCGTTTGTGAACTGAATACTAGAAGATATCTTCTACATCTTAAAGCACAAGACCATACATGAACAGGGAAAAAATTGAAAGGCAACTAAAAACTCACGTTTTAAGTAAGCATCAAACAGACTCCCAGTAACACCCTCTATGGTATCATCAATTGGCAACAGCTTTTGAGGTCTGTATCAGCCAATCAAAGAAATGCGGTACTATCCAATCACAATCACGAATGTGACAACTCCAATATACATGGTTCACGCCAATATGATAATTGTCAGACATTAATTATAAAATACTTGATCTATATTTATATCATGTAAAGAAGACCATTTAAAGACATAACATACTCATAGAGGAATTCTGCTCTGAAGTATTTGCATCTCCTACAGCAATGGTGAAACCATCATTAGTTACACCAGAACCAACAATCCAATCGTTAAAGAAGCTACAATCAGCAGATGTGAGGTATCTAACAGCTGCTTCTCTTGGTTGAATTATAGCAACACAATCAAAGCTCAAAATTCCACAAGTGACACATGAAAACAGACGCTGATCAGACAACTTATCACCATGAACAGTACACCTAATAAAGACAAAATAAAAGAAACAATCTCCCGATGTTTTATGATAAAAATATACGATAACATAGGCAAAGCCCGTGAGCAAACAATGCGAACCAAGCACAAACGGAAATGCCATACTGTTCCTCATAAAAGCATGTATTACTATGTAGAAATGTGTCTTCATTTGTCAATTCATAATGCAGTAATAGAGAGAAAATGAAACAGCCTTAACTTGGAAAAACATTCATAAAATGTTAATTTGAAAATGACCAACAACAAAGAAGAATTTGAAAGGAGTAGAGTCTATGAGATTAAGATGGAAAAAAAAACATGCAGTTACTTCAAGTTGCAAGTAAAAAGATTTATCAAAAGAGATGAGAAAAAAATAGCAATGCAATTGTCTATGCACATGCAACTTGATACAGATACAAAATAGTCCAAAGATAAAAGTTCAACTGCAGATATTTAAATAGTTATGCATAGCCACATCTATCTCAATTAAAACTCTGCACAATACCATCATCAAAGATATAATTTGACAGTGGAAACATAAATGCATACCGCATCTACAGCTGCCTCAGCAGGACCTCTGATAGTCACCACAGCAGACTCAATAATACGCCGATAACCTTGTTCAGGAGAAATTAGATGCGGCTGATATCCATCAGCTTCAGTGATTAGCTTCCTGACATTGTCCATTGACAGCTGTTTATCAAATTGCAACCTTTTCAAAGCAGCTGGTAACTGAATATCGAACACAGCATAAATTTTATCACCGCCAGGACGTCTGCAGACAATATGTATTATCCAACGCAAGATCAAGTTGCAAACCAACACAAGATGAATAATACTATATTCCAATTCATCGAAAAAACACACAGCAGTATCAAAATACATACATGCTGTCAAGACGTTCTTTAAATATTTGTTCAAATGAACGACAAATTTCCATGATCATATATAACTTTCCCTACATTTGAAAAGAAATAATGCAAATTAAAAGGAAGAGAAAAGGTGTTAGTAAGATCAGAAGGCCGCCCAACTTCTATCAGATGCGTAATAATGTAACAAACCAGAAAGAGAAGTAGTGCGAGAAAGTAGAAGCAATAATACATTTCAACCTCACCCCAGCATCAGTAGCAACAGGCTTCCCAAGACGACTCAATTCTGCTTCTAGTTCAGCAATTGTTTTGTTGATAAGAGACTGAAGACCTGGAATTCTAGATTTGATGACTTGTTCCAAATGCTGAAAAAATTATATATATAACTCTGTAACACTTCCTTGTAAGCATTGTCTCTCCTCCTCTTATTCACTTCAAATTCCAACTAACTTGAAGAAAAATTTTTAAGATCCACTAGTTAAGACTCTCCAAAAACCAATCCATACTCTTCATTTACTGTTTTATCCTCAATCTTCCTGCTTGAATCATCTCTGATAGATCTCAAAATACATACATATATATATATATACAAGCAATCAGATTCAACAAAACCCAACATTACGCAACTCCATCAATAAAATTCAGTGTCAAAAACTAAAAAAATAGAATTAAACATAGAATTCGAGTTCAAAATTTTAATTTTCTCAGGGTTAACTTAATCTATAGGCAAGCGAAATCTTTCAAAAAAAAAGACAAGGAATTAGAGAAAGAGCAAAAAAAAGTGTTAAATGAAACCTGAGGGTATGAGAAGAGGGGCTAACTTAATCTCGCAACTTTCAACTGTGGCTGACTACCCATTTCTTCCAAGTTCAAGTTCAAGGCCTGTACGAATCTGGCTGGTACTAGAACAGTTGAGCAAGCTATTAAGAAATTAATAAAATCTTAATTAGTATCAAGCCAAGACTAAAAAGAATACCCAAATCTGTAAAAAGCAAAAACAATTAATGTAAAAGCCAAGACTAAAAAGAATACCCAGATCTGGTAAGAAAGTGATTGCTCCGGATAAAGACCAATATCATGATTTGAGTTTTTCAACGAAAAAGAGACTGGAGATGGATTTCGAGGTGGACCTAAGATGCCTCTGTTATGACTATTGAAGCCATAGCCTTCCTCGTTCATTCTCATTCTTGCTACTTCACCTGCAGCAGCATAAAGCAAATCCCATGTGGCCGGCGGTGAGGAGACTCTGGATGATCCATTTGGGCTTCCACGGCTAGACCCTTGCCTACACCCACATCCATTTCCAACCCCACAAAGCGTTGATTTCGGTGAACCAGAGACAAGCCAACCCTGCAAGTATAAACGAAAAATCCCCAAATCAGTACATAAGCAAGTTAAAACGGCCGTGTTTTTTTTTGCAAAATGGGGGCAAATGAAATTTTTTTTGGAAAAAAAGGGGGGAATTTAAGTGTTAAAAATTTTTGAAGTTTTGACATCTCTCTTTTGAAACAAAATGAATTTTTCAGAATTTTGTTAAATTAACTTTATAAATTCACATATATAGATGACTTATAAATACTAATGTATATACTTGTATATATTAATGTATATATTTATATATACTTGTATATACTAATGTATATACTTATATATACTAATATATATACTTGTATATATACTAATATATACTAATGTATATTCTTGTATAAACTAATATATACTTGTATATACTAATATATATACTTATATATACTAAATATACTTATATATATACTAATATATACTAATATATATACTTGTATACATATACACTTGTATATATTAGCATATATACTAATATATACTTATATATACTTATATATACTTATATATATATACTAATATATAAACTTATATACTAATATATATACTTGTATATATTAGTATATATACTAATATATACTTATATATACTTATATATACTTATATATATATACTAATATATATACTTATATACTAATATATATACTTGTATATATTAGTATATATACTAATATATACTTATATATACTTATATATACTTATATATAATAATATATACTAAATATATACTTATATATACTAATATATACTAAATATATACTTAATGTATATTCTTGTATAAACTAATATATACTTGCATATACTAATATATATACTTGTATATACTAAATATACTTGTATATATACTAATATATACTAATATATATACTTATACATACTAATATATACTTATATATACTAATATACTAATATATACTAATATATATACTTATATATACTTGTATATACTTATATATACTAATATATACTTATATATACTTGTATATACTTATATATACTTGTATATATACTAATATATACTAATATATATACTTATATATACTAATATATACTAAATATATACTTATATATACTTATATATACTTATATATACTAAATATATACTTATATATACTAATATATACTAGATATATACTTATATATACTAATATATACTAATATATACTAATATATACTAAATATATACTAGATATATACTTATATATACTAAATATATACTAAATATATACTAATATATACTTATATATACTAATATATACTAAATATATACTAATATATACTAATATATACTTATATATACTAAATATATACTAATATATACTAAATATATACTTATATATACTAATATATACTAAATATATACTTATATATACTAATATATACTAAATATATAATAAATATACTAAATATATACTTATATATACTAAATATACTAAATATATACTTATATATACTAAATATACTAAATATATACTTATATATACTAATATATACTAAATATATACTTATATACTAATATATACTAAATATATACTTATATATATTATATATACTAAATATATACTTATATATACTTATATATACTAAATATATACTAATATATACTAATATATACTTATATATACTAATATATACTAGATATATACTAAATATATACTAGATATTTACTTATATATACTAATATATACTAATATATACTTATATATACTAATATATACTAAATATATAATAATATATACTAATATATACTAAATATATACTAGATATATACTAATATATACTTATATATACTAAATATATACTTATATACTACTATATACTAAATATATACTTATATATACTAAATATATACTAATATATACTAAATATATACTTATATATACTAATATATACTAAATATATACTTATATATACTAATATATACTAAATATATACTTATATATACTAATATATACTAAATATATACTAATATATACTAATATATACTAATATATACTAGATATATACTTATATATACTAAATATACTAAATATATACTTATATATACTAATATATACTAAATATATACTAATATATACTAAATATATACTTATATACTAATATATACTAAATATATACTTATATATACTAATATATACTAAATATATACTTATATATACTAATATATACTTATATATACTAATATATACTAAATATATACTTATATATACTTGTATATACTTATATATACTAAATATATATACTTATATATACTAATATATACTAAATATATACTTGTATATACTTGTATATACTTATGTATACTAAATATATACTTATATATACTAAATATATACTAATATATACTTGTATATACTTGTATATATACTAATGTATATACTTGTATATACTTGTATATATACTAATATATACTTTTATATACTAATATATACTTGTATATATACTAATATATACTAATGTATATACCTGTATATACTAATATATACTTGTATATACTAATATATATACCTGTATATACTTGTATATATACTAATATATACTTTTATATACTAATATATACTTGTATATATACTAATATATACTAATGTATATATTTGTATATACTAATATATACTTATATATACTTGTATATACTAATATATACTAATGTATATACTTGTATATACTAATATATACTTGTATATATACTAATGTATATACTTATATATACTAATATATACTAATATATATACTTTATATACTAATATATACTTGTATATATACTAATATTTACTAATGTCTGACAACGATTTTTTTACTAATGTCTGACAACATCTTATATATACTAATGTATACTAATGTATATACTTGTATATACTAATATATACTTGTATATACTTGTATATATACTAATGTATATATTTGTATATATACTAATGTATATACTTGTATATATACTAATGTATATACTTGTATATACTAATATACACTTGTATATATACTTGTATATACTAATATATACTTGTATATATACTAATATATACTAATATATACTTGTATATATACTAATGTATATACTTGTATATATACTAATATATACTTTTATATACTAATATATATACTTGTATATACTAATATATACTAATGTATATACTTATATATACTAATATATACTTATATATACAAGTATATACTAATATATACTAATGTATATACTTGTATATACTAATATATACTTGTATATATACTAATGTATATACTTGTATATACTTATATATACTAATATATACTAATATATATACTTTATATACTAATATATACTTGTATATATACTAATATATTTACTAATGTGATTTTTTTACTAATGTCTGACAACATCTTATATATACTAATATATACTAATGTATATACTTGTATATATACTAATATATACTTGTATATACTAATATATACTTGTATATACTAATATATATACTTGTATATATACTAATATATACTAATGTATATACTTGTATATACTAATATATACTTATATATACTTGTATACACTAATATATACTAATGTGTATACTTGTATATACTAATATATACTTGTATATACTTGTATATATACTAATGTATATACTTGTATATACTAATATACATACTTGTATATACTAATATATATTTGTATATATACTAATATATACTAATGTATATACTTGTATATACTAATATATACTAATATATATACTTGTATATACTAATATATACTTGTATATATACTAATATATGCTAATGTCTGACAACGATTTTTTTACTAATGTCTGACAACATCTTATCAGACAACGATTTTTTTTTTACCAAAAAAACACTTGTCTGAACATATATTACACAACGGTTCCTAAAAACCGTTGTCTGTATGCTTGATTCAGACAACGGTTTTTTTTAACCGTTGTCTGAAACGCTGAATTATACAACATTTTCGAAAAAACCGTTGTCTGAATCATCTTATCAGACAACAGTTTTGTATGACCAGGAAAACAGTTGTCTGAACATATATTACACAACGGTCCCTAAAAAGCCTTTGTCTGGTGTGACCAAAATTAAACCTAATAGACAACGGTTAAAAAAAACACCAAAAACAGTTGTCTGAAAATTAATCAGACAACGCTTTTTTGGGGAAAAAATAAAACAGTTGTCTTTTTTTTCATACAATGGTTTTTTCCTTAACCGTTGTCTGATGACCGTTGTCTGATTCAGTTTTTCTTGTAGTGTTAAGAATGGAAAATTATCAATGACTGTTCTGGGACAAACTGTGGAATTTTCTATTTTTAACACTTCTCCTATTCCTACAACTGCTTTATATGAGGATTGTTCTTTCATTGATTGTGTTGATGCAGTTGTTGCAGATGTTTTCTTACAGACAGGTTCCTCTGATAAATTGGAGCTGGCATTGACTTTGGATAGTGATTTGGAAATTTTTGATGCAGAAATAGCCAGTTGTCTTGAAACATTAGGAAGTGCTGAAGTAGAGGAGCTTAAGGAGAACCCAATTTGTGAGCTTTTCCCCATTGAAAAAGAAGAGAAGAACCCCTCACTAGAGTTAGAGCTGAAAGAGTTACCTAAGAACCTGAAATATGTGTTTTTAGGAGATCACAACACTTTACCTGTGATAATATCTAGTGAACTTAGTGAAGGGGAAGAGATGAGGTTAGTAAGTGAGCTTAAAAGATTGAAGAGAGCAATAGGATGGGGATTGAGTGACATCAAGGGTATTAGCCCTTCCATGTGCATGCATAGAATCACTTTAGAAGAGGGAGCTAAACCTGTGAGGGAGACTCAAAGGCGACTTAACCCAAATATGAGTGAAGTGGTTAAGAAAGAGGTGCTCAAATTACTGGATGAAGGAGTAATATATCCAATTGCTAATAGTGAGTGGGTGAGCCCAGTACATGTAGTTCCTAAGAAATCTGGAATCACTGTGGTAAAAAATGAAAATAATGAGTTGGTTCCAACTAGGACTACTACTGGGTGGAGAATGTGCATTGATTATAGGAAGTTGAACAATGCTACAAAGAAAGATCATTTTCCTCTTCCTTTTATTGATCAAATGTTAGATAAACTTTCTGGACACTCACATTATTATTTTCTGGATGGCCTTTCAGGTTACTATCAGGTACCAATAGCTCCAGAGGATTAGTCAAAGACAACCTTTACTTGCCCTTTTGGGACTTATGCATTTCGACGTATGCCCTTTGGCTTGTGCAATGCACCAACAACTTTTTAGAGATGCATGATGTCTGTCTTCTCTGACATGATAGACAATTTTATTGAGGTATTTATGGATGATTTTTCTATTTTTGGTAATTCTTTTGATAATTGCCTCAATAAACTTGTTCGTGTGCTTGAGAGATGCATTGAATGTAACCTCACTTTAAGTTGGGAAAAGAGTCATTTTATGGTTACTCAGGGCATTGTTTTAGGTCATGTGGTGTCAAGTAAAGGGATAGAGGTGGATAAGGCTAAAATTGAATTGATTGCTAAGTTACCCCCACCTACCTCAGTTAAGGGAATAAGAAGTTTTCTAGGGCATGCACGATTTTACAGGAGGTTTATTAAGGATTTTTCCAAAATAAGCCAACCATTGTGCCATTTGTTGGAAAAAGTTGTTCCATTTGAATTTACAGCACAATGCATGCAAGCTTTTAATTCCCTTAAGGAAAAATTGACTAGTGCACCTGTGATTATAGCTCTTGTCTGGTCTTTACCTTTTGAAATCATGTGTGATGCATCTAATCATGCAGTAGGAGCTGTTCTTGGGCAAAGGGTTGACAAATACTTGAGAGTAATTTATTATGCCAGTTTAACCCTGAATAGTGCACAAATGAACTACACCACAACTGAGAAGGAAATGTTAGCTGTTGTTTTTGCTTTAGACAAATTTAGAGCATATTTAATTGGGTCAAAATTATTGTGCATTCTGACCATGCAGCTCTTAAATATCTTTTAACAAAACAACATGCTAAACCGCGCTTAATTAGATGGGTGTTGTTATTGCAAGAATTTGATTTTCAAATCAAGGATACTAAGGGTAGTGAGAATGTTGTTGCTGATCATCTATCCAGATTACCCTACTTTAGTGAAAATCTTGCATCTGATAGCATTCATAAAAATTTAAAAGCATTTCCTGATGAGCATTTGTTTGTGGTAATTAATGCACCCTGGTTTGCAGATATTGCTAACTATCTTGCTTGTGGTATTTTGAGATCTAACATGTCCTTTCAGGAAAAGAAAAGGTTTCTACACTTGAGTAAGTTTTATTTTTGGGATGAACCTTATCTATTCCGGATATGCAAAGATGAGATAGTTCGCAGGTGTGTAGCTGAGGAAGAACAACTGAGTGTTCTTCAATTTTGTCATGACCTTCATTGTGGGGGTCATTTTGGAGGAAGAAAGACTGCAGAAAAGGTGCTTCAAAGTGGTTTTTACTGGCCTACTTTATTTAAAGATGCTCAAGACTATTGTAAGCACTGTGATCGTTGCCAAAGAGTAGGTAACATTGGGAGGAGGAATGAAATGCCCCTTCAGTCATATATTGTTGTTGAACTGTTTGATGTGTGGGGACTAGACTTCATGGGTCCTTTCCCCAAGTCCTTTGGTTATGAATACATTTTAGTTGCTGTTGATTATGTTTCCAAATGGGTGGAGGCAATCCCCACCCGTACTAATGATGCTAATATTGTTGTTAAATTTGTGAAAGAAAACATTCTTAGCAGGTTTGGCACACCAAGAGTGATAGTCAGTGATGGGGGGAGTCATTTTTGCAACAGGCTTTTTGAGAAGTTAATGCACAAATCTGGTGTGAAGGAATTCTAGAAAAAACAGTCAACACATCCAGGAAGGATTGGGCAAACAGATTGCACGATGCACTATGGGCATATCGGACTGCTTTCAAAACTCCTCTAGGTATGAGTCCATATCGATTGGTGTTTGGAAAAGCTTGTCACTTACCAGTGGAGTTGGAGCACAGAGCATATTGGGCAATCAAGACTCTAAATTTGGACTTGGACAAAGCAAAGAGAGAAAGATTTCTGCAAATTTCAGAGTTAGATGAGCTGAGGAATGAGGCTTATGAGAGCTCGAGAATTTACAAGGATCGCACTAAAGCACTTCATGACAGAATTATAGTGCGAAAGACATTGAGTCCAGGTATGAAGGTTTTACTTTTTAACTGACGACTCCGTCTTTTTCCAGGTAAACTCAAGTCTCGATGGAGTGGTCCTTTCGAGATAACTCAGGTATATCCTTCTGGTGCAATTGAATTACTTAACTCTAGAACAGGTGAGACTTTCAAAGTGAATGGACAGAGAGTTAAGCTATACAATGAAGGATTTCAGGAAGTGAGGGTCATTGACAGTACTTTAATTCATGATCCCTAGGCCTTGCATGATGTCCAACTATATGACATTAAAGAAGCGCTAAATGGGAGGCAACCCATCGGTTTGCATTTATTTTTCGTAGTTGTAATTTTAAATTTTGCGAGAATTAATTTTATGTTCGGTTTTAATAAATGGACTGTGCTTTGATCGGTTTTTCTTTACTTTGTGTTTCAGGGTGTTTAACGAAGAAGGGTTGCAAAATCGTTGAAAAAAAAGTGTTTAAAGTTAAAAAATGGCAGAAGGTGACACGGCCAAAGGACTTGGCCGTGTCCCTTGGTCGTGTCACACACTGGACACGGCCAAAAAATTTTTTTAGAAAAAAAAAATGGAATTGAACGATTTTGCAATTTTGCACAGACTTGGACACACCCAGGGGACACGGCCGTGTCCCCCAAAGATCATTAGACACGGCCATGTGCTCTCCACTTGGCAGTGTCCCTTCACTTTCACACACCAACACGGCCAAGTCGAGGCACACACGGCCGTGTCACCTAAATTTTTGACTTTTAAAAGCCCGATTTTGCCCAGTTCTTTTCATAAATCCCTAACTTTTCTATTTCTTCTCTCTCGCTCTCTCGCTCTCTGCAACACCAAAACCCTTGATTTTTATTTTCAAAACTCCATCTCTTCCATTAAAACTTCAAATTACTCAAATAAAACTTGAGATAATCACTTAAAACTTCCTCTTTACTCATATAATCTTGATTTAATTCAGTTTTGGGTGTTAATTTTTCAGATCTCATGATGCCAAGAACTAAAACTGTCTCGCAAGAAGAAATCTAATACCGAAGGAGCTTCTTCCTCTTCCTCAATTTTATCTTTAAAGAGAGCAAATCTTTTGGCTCGGGGTTTTTTCCCGACAAGGTATGTAAATGACGAATCTCTAGATGCTTTGCAAATGAGAACTGCTTTTTATAGATATGTGCAATATCTTGGGTGGGAGACTTTTGTCTCATTGAGACCTCTGCAGTTTGAGGAGCTTACCCTAGAATTTTTGACAACTCTTAAGGTAGATAGGGATGATAAGAAAATCTGCAGGAGACTGATGTTTAAATTAATGGGTAAATAATTTGTGCTTACTATTGATCAGTTGAATGATATCTATGGCTTTCATCAGCATGGGGAAAGATCGATACCCAAAGATTTTAGACAACAATTTGCTTGGGGTGCCTTAGGCTCGGGTACTTATGTGGCCAAATCGGCCAAAGCATCTAAATTAAGAAACCCTACTTTGAGATATTTGCACAGGTTTATGTCATGTGGGTTCTTTGCTTGGAAGGAGAGCCCGGGTGTGGTTGAGTCGAGTGAGTTATTTTTCTTGGATTGTGTTTTGAATGAAATGAATATTAGTGTCGGCTATTGGTTAGCCGATATTTTTGACACTGTAGCTAATAAAAGGAGGGGGGCTATTTGTATTGGAGGATTGATCACTACATTAGCAGTAGCCCTGGTTGAGGATTTTGACCCGAGTACTACTCGGATGACCCGTATTTTGGGTAATGATTCCTTGGATTTAGCTACCCTTGAGAAGATGCACATGGTGGTGCATAGGAGAGGGACTTTTGTGATGCCTTCCGCTGAGCCTGAAGCATCGGGGGACAGGCAGAAGAGAGCCCGGGTTGAAGAGGAGTCAGACTCAGATTCTTTAGGTCTAGATGAGGATGCTCTGGTCTCGGAACATCAACAGGTAATTCTGAGGATTGAGGCCCTGGAGGGCAAAGTGGATCGACTGGACGGCAAGGTGGACCGAAACCATGCTGAGTTATTGCAGCAGTTGGAGCAGATTAACAGTAACCTTGCGACGATCTTGAGTCTCCATCCCTCAGCTGCATCATCTTCCCGCCCACCTTTTCCTTAGATTTTGAGTCCTTGCTTTATTTTGTTTATTGTATTTTTGCTTTAATTTTTTGTTTTTGTTTTAATGTTAACGTTTTATATTTGGATATTTTATTTTTATATATTGTTTTTTATTTTTGAACTTTGGTGTTTGTGATGGAAAGCTAGGATTTTGCCTCACCAGGTACAACGGAAGACAGGTTGTCCTTTGACTTTTTATTATTATTATTTTTGTTTTCCATTGAGGACAATGTCAGTTTTAAGTGTGGGGTACTCTTTAAGCTTTCCTTTAATTCTGGTTTTGCTTATTGTGGTTGTTTTGTTTATTGTGTTTGTTGTGCATGGCATAATTGTTGAAAATTTATCGATCTTTTCTTTAATTCTAGCATTATAGTTGAGACTTTGGTATCAACATAGAAATGAGCATTTGAATTCATTCGGGATTAATTTTCGCATTCTGCAATTCATGACATATAAATCTTTGGGAACCAACCTGTGTGAGTTTTGAGCCTCATAAAATTTGATATTTTTGTCAATTGATTTTCTTTTCTTAAGTGTGCACCTTCATGATGTTGCATCTCTAGAGTTTGCTTTTGCATACTTATTGAACTCACATTATGATTTAATCTCAAGTTTTAAAGTGATGAAGGCAAATTAGGTTAGCCCCTTTAGCTTAAAGAGACTTCCCTTTATATTGATTTCCTTAGTGAGCCAAGTTGAGCCATTGACCGTTTCTTGTTTGATTAACACAATTCTCAACTTAACATGTTCTTATTATCATCATACCTATGCATTAAGGAATGGAGTTTTATAATTTGACAATAGGGTAGTTTATTTCAAGTGTGGGGTAAGTAAAAAAAAATATATATATATATATATGGAATTCCTAATTGAGGGTTGGAATGCATACTTTGCATATTGTATTTAATTGAGAGTCATTGTTCTTTTCCTCTACATTTTAAGCTAGATGTTCCATGTAAGTTTATACTTTGTATATATATATATAAAATAAATAAATAAACTAAATAAAAAAAAAGAGAAAAAGTGAAAATAAAAAAAAATAAAAAATAAAAAAAATAAAAAAAAATATATAAAAAATAAAAGATATATATATACAAAGTTCATATATTTTCTAGCCTTAGAGGAATTTTGACTCATGTACTTTTCTTTTAGTGTGCAAGTATGTAAGATTGTTAAGGGTTGGTGAGTATGCTATGTAAGGAGTTATGAAATTCTTAGCAAGAGTAGTGTCTAATTTAGATACTCCATTTCTTGATGCTCCAGCTTAAATGTCTTTTCTCACACCTTACCTTAGCCCCGTTACATCCAAATAAAAGACCTTCGGATTATTTCTTGAGAAAATCAGTGAGGGAGATTGGATAATTAAGCAAGTTTATGGCAGTATGCACTCATGAGTGGTATGAGTGATTAACCTTTGAAATCGAGTGAAACACTTAGTTGAGAGATAAGATTTGTATGTTTGGATTAATGAATGAGTTAAGAAAATCTTTGATTGAAGGAAATTGCAATTATTTATGTCTGACTCTTTAAGTATTTCATCTATATGCTGGAAATTTTAGTTAAGGTTGTTCGAGTTTTTAATTTATGCCATGTGAATTTGCTTGAGGACAAGCAAAGTTTTAAGTGTGGGGTAGTTGTTTTATTAGTTTTTGTTATAGTTTTGTGTCTTGTTTGTTATGTTAATTATTGTTTTATTTAGGTATTTTGTTAGTTTTAATTGGTTTGTTTAGTGTTTTCTTTAATTGTGTAGTTTTAGTTTATTTCTGTGTTTCTGTCATTTTTGATTTATTTTTTAGTATATGTTTATGTTTTGTTGGATATTGTTTATTTAATTCTTGTTTAAGTTTTGTTTGCAGTTTTGTGTTAGGTTAGAACAGCAAGGAAACAAATTGAAGATGAATGGGCAGAAGCTAACACAGGCAGAGGACACGGCCAAGTCACTGGCCGTGTCCCATACTAAGTTAAAAGGAAGAGAAAGTCCCAGTAGCAGACACAAGCAAGGGACACGGCCAAGTCATGTGGCCGTGTCCCTCCAAAGAAGAGCAACACGGCCAAGTCACCTTGACTTGACCGTGTCTCACTTGTTACCAAAGGAAAGGAAGATCAAAAATTTCACAGAGGTAGACATAGGCAAGGGACACGGCCAAGTCATGCGGCCGTGTCCCTCAATCATGGTGCAACACGGCCAAGTCACTCATGACTTGGCCGTGTCACTCAACCAAAAGAAGAAGAAAGACAAGAAGCAACAGAGGTGGACACTTGCAGGGGACACGGCCGTGTCACCTGGCCGTGTCCCTCCAACAAGCCCTCACACGGCCGTGTCCCTCATCACCTGGCCGTGTCCCTCATGAACCAAACGCGCACCGAATTTTTAAGCTGACGTTTCGTATAAAATCAAAAAGAAAGTTAGGGTTTGGTGTGTGGACGATTGGGAGCAGTGTTTGAGCCGTCAGAGAGTAGAGATTAGGGTTTTTACTTGGTTTTCTTGATTTTGATAAAACTTTGGATCAAAACTAGCTAGATTAGATTGTTCATGCCAGTTATTCATTCTTCTTGCAAGATTTGATCAAGAGATTATTCATAAGCTTCAAGGAGTTGTAACTTGGTTTTGTTCTTGAACTTATTCTCTTTATTTTTATTGAATGGATATTATCATGTCTATTTCGATTTCTTTGAACATTAATGAGATGAATATGTTTGTTTGCATCATGAACTAATTTGATCTAGTCTAGGGTTTGTATGGATCTGCTATGATTGTATGAATTGGTTATTCTCTTAGCTAATAATTTCTTTTGCCTTTATTGAATGAAATATTGTTACATATGATTGATTGGCCACCAATTGTGTGCTTTAGGTATTAGATGATGAATTGAGAGATGAAGTCTAATGCTGGAATAATTCAATTAAGGACTTAGGTGAATTAGAAATATAACCTATTAAAAAGATTGTTTCAATTATAACAAGATTAGTTGTAAGAGGTTTGAATGCGAGAGCTTATTTCCTTGACTCAATTAATTAAGTTGTTTAGATTTAATCTTAGAAATTAAATTAGTTAAGTTGAATAACCGTTCATACATATCAGTAGTAGAGAAGTGCAAACCCTAGACCCTTTTATCAAGTGAATCAAAACATCAGCTTTTGTTTATTTTTATCGTTTTCAACTTAAATCAATCTTCTTCATTACTTTGCAATTTAAATTTCTTTACTACTTGTTACTTTTAATTTGATAATCAATTACCCACTTTGGCTTCCTTGTGAAACGACCTTGGGGCGATCACCTTTGCTACAGCTACCTCGTATACTTGCGAGTGACTTAGTGGTAGAGTTAATTTGAGCGCAACAAAGGGGCAGAAGATAGATTTATTTATGGAACTTCCTACAAAAACCTAATACTATAAAAACCTAATCTTTATGGATCTCCCTACAAATTCTTCATCTTTTAAAGAATGAAGGAACTAAAAACATTGGTACTATATTCTAAGCCTTATATTTATTTTATGATTAAATTTTTCATTGAATATTTCATATCTGTAAAAACCTAATACTACAAAAACCTAATCTTTATGGATCTCCCTACAAATTCTTCATCTTTTAAAGAATGAAGGAACTAACAACATTGGTACTATATTCTAAGCCTTATATTTATTTTATGATTAAATTTTTCATTGAATATTTCATATCTATTTATTTTTCTTTATTCTTTTAAAGTGTTGTTTTGCCTTTTTCACCTCTTTTCTTCCCTTTGCTTTTTTTTTTGTTTTGCATAGTTTGTAAGTGTTTAACTTATTAATGAATGAAGCTTGATTAAAATAAACCTACTTAATACATAATCTATAAATAACTAAAATTTTATAATAAGCAATAGCTAAAATTTATGAAAAATGACACCTTGATGAGGAGAAAACTTCTTGGACCATATGAAGAACTCTTTAATTATATCTATGGGCTTTCTTCAAATCTAATATTATACTGGAGAAGAAGGATCACTCCTAAATGGCATAGAACATGAGAATTGCCACTCCTTTTGCGCCCCCCCCCCCCCCCCCCCCCCACCTTGATGAGGAGAAAACTTCTTGGACCATATGAGGAGCTCTTTAATTATATCTATGGGGTTTCTTCAAATCTAATATTATACTGGAGAAGAAGGATCACTCCTAAATGGCATAGAACATGAGAATTGCCACTCCTTTTGCCCCCCCCCCCCCTCCTTTCTTCCTCCTAAAGAGCAGCGTGTATTATTATCTCAATGTATAGGCACAACTATGTATTGTATCTCTTAAAATGCTCTAACTCTTGACTTTTGGACTATAAAGGACTAAAATTTAATAAAAATAAATATGCTTAAATCACTAAAAACAAAGTTGGTGATGAATATACGTTTTTATTTTACCTTTGCTTCATTTTTACCGTGGTTATTTTGTTAGGTTACCATAGATGTCAACCAAAATCAAAAGCCATAGAATAAGCAAATATAATCCATGAAGGCCTACCGGGATTCATGTTTTTCAATTAAATCGAATGAAGGGTTAACTTATCTTACGTCTTGTAGTGAAGTTTGATCCTTTATTTTTAGCAAATGAACAAATCACCAGGTGTTACAAGACTTGAACACCCTTTGTGATATCTACATGAATGAATTAAACTAAAAACAAGCAATTGTGTGCTAGCACTTAATTTTTGAAGACTCTCTTCAATATAGCCTACTTAGGAGAATAAGTTAGGGTTTTTAAATCCTAACCCTATTCAAATTTGTTTTTATTATTTATCCTCAATAATTAATTAATAATATATATTGTATATATATAATTCAAAATTCTCATAAATCCTTTTAGAAACAAAATACCCATATATACATTTATAACCCCATAGGTTTCCTTAACAATTAAGGAAAATAATTATACATCTTTAAAAAATTTTATAATTATACCATTACAGAAATAAACATTTTAATTTCTATAATGTTTCTTAGAATGCTTTTAAAAGAACTCAGATTAATAATGTCTATTTTAATTCATTCTATACATGTGAACCTGTAGGTTCACTTAATATTGGTAATGGGTTTAAACAATTATTTTAAGCCCATAAATTATAAGTGACCTCTAGCAAGACATTATGACTATCCAAATTAAATGAAGTTTGGAGATACAACTAACCTTAGTTCACAAGTAGATATTTAGTCATTTTGTTACACGATATCCTATATTAACTATAATGTATGGAATATGTCATTCTTATATTGATTGATAAAAAATTTCTTGATTCCTAAGTAGACTGACTTAACAAATAACATGAATAACTCTTATTAATTTATTTAAGCATGGCCATGCATATTTCTTAGTCTTACTTGTCCAGAGGTCTAGAATATCCCTTTCATGATATGAGAGGAACAAATCTCATCTAGATCATCTATATCCCTCTTCATGACTCATTAAATGTCCAACAATAATCCTTATTAAATTTGTTTAAAGATAAAATGGAATTATGTCAAAACACAAAATTCCTTACATAGGGAACCATAGTGATTTTAGGTCAAAGGACTACTTAACAGTGTTGTGATGAGAATCACTTATAATATTAATTTGTGTACTATTCTTATTTTGGATCTATCTAGTATAATATTCTGTAACATGTACTTATGTTTTCACTTAATATCTCGTATTCATAATCAATAAAATGTAATCATCAATGAAACTACATACTAGCCTTTATTTATTATTGCTCCATCAATAATGATCGATTATGGATAATTTAATATAATTCATGTTACTTTAAAGTTTTACTATCAAGTCACATACTTGATGACATAAAGTTGAATTATCTATTCATATAACTTTAATCATATTAAAATAATAAACACGCATATGATAATAAAATTTCTCATTTATTTTATTGAATAATAATAATATGTATACATCCAATTGGCCTAGGACACAATATTAACATATTTAGATTAGTTTTGTATATTGAATTTGATTATCAGTTTCATATATTGTGTTTAATTGTTAAATGGTTTATGTTTGCTTTTATTATTTAATGTTTATTCATTTACTACCATTATGTATTTGAGTCATTTCTATTATTTCGTGTCTTAGTATTGTCACATTTTCACATATTTATTATTACCATCACATTTTCATTCTCATGTATACATATTTATTTTGTTTTCATAGAACGATTATGCAACGTCCCAATTTTCATTAAACTTATTTAGACACGCTAATAGGTGAGAGGTTAAGGGACATTTAGATGAAAGATGTTGAAAATATAAATAACATATACATAACATATAAAAGGTTAAATGTAAATGGTAAGATGGTAAAACGTTAAGAGTAGAAAAGTTAAAATATAAAATAATAATATTTATGTAAAAATATTAATTAAATAATAATATATATCTATGGTAAAGATGATCAAAAGTCAAATTTTCTAGAAAACTAATCTTTCTTCTTCTTTCTTCTCCTTCTTGGACGATTTCTATGGTGGTTTAGAGGAGGTTATTTTAGTCCTTCAAATCATCAAGTTTTATTTAGTTTCAACAAGAAGTGTAGAAAGCTTGGGTTTTGATTCAAGTAATAAGTAAGTTTTCTAACCCTTAATTACTTTCTTTTAATAAAATTTATATGGGTTTGCAGTATAATAAGATGTATGAAAAGTAATGATATGAAATTGATATAAGATGATAATTCTAGGCTTGGTTTAGCATTTTGTATGAAGTTGGTTAGAATTTGGCATGGTGATTGAGTACTATTGTTTTATAAGGGTTTGGTTAACTTTGAGTTTGGAGGAAGTTAAATGGGTTTAAAGGTGTCTTTATGAGTTGCTAATATTGCCTTTGAACCTATAAATTGGATAGGTGTTGATTGAATTGATTGGTGAAATTAATAGGGGAGGTGAAAGGCTAAGTGAAGTTGGTGTGAGACAGGAGTTGTCTCTTCATTTTGAGCTTTTAAAAGGTTAGTATATACTTTGATAATGCTTTTGTTTTGGTTTGTATCATTTTGTGTTGATTTTGTGTGATTTGGTGCATGTTTTGAAGAACACGGGCGTGGCCCTGAGAAGGGACACGGCCGTGGGACTAGAAAGGCTGTAAGTGGGAAAAATTATGGAATAGCAGTATTATTTTGATATATACGGGTATATCCTTCAGGTAGACATGGCCGTGTGCATATTTCAAAGTTGGACAAAATTGTTTTGATACACATGAGCATGTCCTTTTAGGTAGACACGACCGTGCGCATATTTCAATGTTGAACATAATTATTTTGATACACATGGCACATGTCCTTTAGGTAGACACAGTCGTGTGCATATTCTAAAGTTGGACAGAATTGTTTTGAAGTGCACAGATATGTCCTTCAGTTAGACATGGCCATGGCACCTATATATGATGAGCAAATGTCTATACTATTGATGATGTTATATGAAAGTACGGTAAGAATATGGAATGAAAGAATGATTGAATGTTGTTTGTGTAATGTATGTTATCTTATACTTTAACTAATTTTCAGAAGATTGTGTTTGGTCATTGGCATTCCATACACGGCGGGGTGAGACACTGAGTGTTACATAGATGTTACTATGCCCCTAAGTGAGACATATGAGGTGTTATATTGATGATTACGCTGTGGATGAGACAATGGGTATTACAGATTTTACTACATCCACTAGCGAGAAAAAGTGGTGTTATTATTGATGAGATATGTCATAGCAATAGTTCTGGAACTAGGTTATTGTATAAGATTGTTTGGGCCCTATGTATATTGGTTGTTTATGTTGTTTATAAAACTAAGATGAGAGTGTTTGTAACATAAAAGCTTTATGCATGTTCATATGCTATTGTCATAATAATGTTGCACTATAAAGTATATACTATTGTCATATACAGGTGACAAGATAGAAGCAGAGAATCCTTCTAGAACAGGACAGGTCTAGGTGGTTGGATAGTAGAAATTTTGGTTGCCATAGGTGAAAGCCTAGGCATTGCATATAAAAGTTCTTTTTGGATTGATGTATATTTAGTATCTATCTTGTAACATATAATGAATTGTAAAATAACTTAAAGATGTTTTGTATACAAGTATTATCATATTCTCAGATATATATATATATATATGTGTGTGTGTGTGTGTGTGTGTGTGTGTGGAATCATGAGATTTTTGGGATGAGAGTGAAATGGAAATATTTTGAGGAATATTATTTCTTCACAGGTTGAATTGTTTGGATTTGGTAATATTCATATTTTAAATGGAACTCTGGCAAAATTTCTATAGATTTATTTATTTTTCTTATACCTATTTTATTATCTATATGATACTATGAACTACAAGTTAAATTATGAAGAGTGATAAGGAACAACTGTAATATTTTAGTAATATTCTTATATCCTATCTAAGTATATTACATATTCAAGGGAATGTGTATTACATGTGGGTAGGTTATGAGGCTGTTATAGATTGTAGTAGGTTTTTACTAATGTAATTTATCTTTTTCTTAGAACTAATGTAGTAGGCCTTTGATGTTGTGGTTTCATTGTATTTTTTCTTTCCTAATGTAATTTTTTTCTAAGGACATTTGGCTTGTAAAAGCATGTTTCTATGTGAGTGGGTACCTATTTTCACATTCATGAACATTATTCATGCATTAATCATTTTATGATATTCAGATTTTTATTGGTGTCTATTATGGATGTGATGTTTAAATTTAAATAATGTGTTAATACTTAAAGAGGATGCCAGTTCTAATGAACTTGGTGTATGGAGGTGTTGGTGCCATTTCTCTATTATTATTTTTTTATATATATCCAACTTTTCGAATTCATGAGGGGATTGGGGATTCCCTGCCTAAGGATTTTCACCCCTTTCTTTTCTAATATTTCGGGTATCGACTCCTTTTCTCCAGGCCTAGAGCTGTCGTTTCCTAAGGTCTCGACCCTAACAGTACCATAGTTACAAAGTTGGGAGCCATACTCCTGGCTTGTACTCCATCAACATGAGTTATTCTCGCAAAGTCTAAACCAACTTCAAACAATAATTCTCACAAAATCTAGATAATTAAGTGCAAGCAACTGATGGCATTTAGGTCTAAAGGCTTCATAGATAGGCCATCTTGCATCTTGGCTTAATCCAATAGGTTCTTTTTTTGAAGGAATAATACATAAAAATGCATCCACACCGGAAAAAGTAAGTTTATAAGAAAAAATTATCATCAACATTCTTATAAGTTCATTTGATATGAATCTCAGTCAGCTTTAAAATTCGGATTATATCACCTCATCACAAGATTTCACAACTATCAATAAAAACAAACATATTTGTAATACTTTTTTTACTTTACAATTAATTGTATATTAGAGGATGTCAAGGGGTAAAACTCTACTAGAATTTAATTGATTAAACTCTTTTATTTTTATTTATGAATGAATTAGGGAATTTACTAATGTAACATGACGTAATTTTTTTTTCATAACTCAACAAAATGCACCATAGTTTATTACTTAGATTCGAATAGAGTGTCGTATGTTCTATTAACATTCCAATTGAGATAGGCGACCTAAAATTTTTTATCTCCACAGATATACATATATATTCTCAACCAATATGCCAATTACTCAAATCAACATATATAGTATGACTCAAGGTTTGACGCTTTCAACTCAAATCCAACGCCTCAAGTTTCCTGTCCTAAACTCGACTGCGCAAAGCTTTCAGCACCTCCTTTACGTACAACACTTTAAACTCTATGTCACTAAACTTTTTTGCTTAAAGTTTAGCACCTTTCGAGCTCAGGCCCGACGCCTTGAGCTTCTTATCCCCTTTAATGGATGGCCTCGGGGTGCAGGACCTCCCAAAAATATCCTATTATAACTAGTCAATTTTGGAAATGAGTTTTGCGGATTAAAGCATGAAACTTAGTAAGACATGATTCTTTAATCTGAATAAGATTTCAAAATCATGTATCTTTAAATAATGAAAATAAAAATATAGATAAACTCAAACCATTTGAATGAAAAAGATCTTAATAGAAAAGAAGCGTCCGAGAAAAAAAAATATAATACAATATAAAAACTGTATAATGTAAAAATTCAAATAAAATTGTCATCCGAAAATAAATAATAATAATAATAATAATAATAATAATAATAATAATAATAATAATAATAATAATAATAATAATAAAAGTAATAAACAATGGCCAATAAAACGGCTAACGTGTTTTATTGAAACTCTTGTGGATTGTACAGCAGAAGTTTAAAATAAAAAGTCCAAAACTAACCCCAAAATTCCAAAATAAATCCACAGCAGCACTTCCTCCTCGCTCATCTGATTGAGCTTTATATATCTATATATAATCACACCTCCTCAAATCTCCCACCAAACCTATAAGCGAAATCTTCAAGAAAGCGAGTGTTTGAACAAAAACAGACGCAGACAATGTATCAGGACAACTTATCGACTCGAGTTTTGATTCAATCATCATCTTGGAACCGGTATGACGACAAGTTGTTTGAAAAGGCTCTGGTAATTTTTCCGGATGATTTTCCTGATCGGTGGCAACAAATCGCTGATCATGTGGGTAGATCGGTTCAAGAAGTGACAGACCATTATGAGTTGTTGGTTCATGATATTTTTGAGATCGATTCTGGCAGAGTTCAGTTGCCGAGTTATAGCAACGAGTTGTTTGGTTCGAGTTGGGAATCTGATATGTCGGCTTCGGATCAGATTAATTTTGGTTGTAAGACGAAGCAGATTGATCCTGAAAGGAAGAAAGGAACTCCATGGACCGAGGAAGAGCACAAGTAAGTACGTTTGTTATTTCATTTCTTTCTTTCTTTACAGTTCTTAATTGATTTTTATTGCTTTGTTCGATTAAATGTTTAAATGTTGTTTTTGTTGATAGTTTATAGCTGAAGAAAGGGATTTGGATTTATTATGATTTTGATTTTGATTGTGCAATTATATGTAATTTTCAATTCTCAATCTTTTAATAGATTTTATTGATTAGAGTGGAAAGAGATTTATTTACTTTTTTGACACGGACCGTTACTCAAGAAATGAAGTTCTCAATATGTTGATGTTCTTTATTAATTAATTACTTAAATTCCTCTACCTAAATCATATTGTGAACTTGAATTATCCAGTTTCAGTTCCTAATCTGCTTCCTAGCTTTTGATTATGTAATTTGCATTTCATATATGAGTGTTCTTTTGTTCAATTGTGTACATAAGTTAATTGTTTGGATTGGCTCGGAGAATTTATTGAATCTGATGGTCGTTTAATTAAATTTGAATATCTTTACAAGTCCACATTTATTGCCCATTTGATTTTTTGCTTTAGTTGCCTTGGATTACTTTATTGTTATGGTGCAAACATAGCCCTATGTATTTATTACTAAATTAAATATGTTACTAAGTTGTCGTTTACTAGTGTTATTTTTTATGCTTTTTGGTTTGACTTTCTTATGGTGTTTGTTACAGATTATTTTTGATCGGGCTAAAAAAGTTCGGCAAGGGTGACTGGAGAAGCATTTCGAGGAATGTAGTGGTGACAAGAACACCAACACAGGTAGCTAGTCATGCCCAGAAGTACTTCCTTCGACAGAATTCTGTGAAGAAAGAAAGGAAAAGGTCAAGTATTCATGATATCACTACTGTTGACAACAACTCGGTTGCCTCGCCCGTCGATCAAAGTTGGATCTCTCCACCCGCCGCCTCGGTTCAGCACCCCTCTGTTTTGCAAGATATGTCCCTAGCTAGCCATTTGCCTAATCAAGGAGGCTCGATGGATTATCAAAACTACGGTTTCCCTATGTAAAATTCCTATAGCTACGTAATCTGTATGTACAGTAGTTTCATGTATTAGGTCCAATTTGTATAGTTTATTCATGTTCTTTTAGAACTAGTTGATAGTTTTGAAAATCTTCTGAAATCTAGTTTGTGAAGAGGATAGTTTATATGCCAAAGTTTTAGGAATTAAGTCAATTTAATAGGAAATGAAAAATTTCTTTGCTGTTGGATTGATTAGCTGCATGAGTTTTTATGCCATATCTAGCAGTATTATTATTAGCCACTAATATATTATTGGCCATCTGTGTTATTTTAGTGTTCTTCTAAACAGTTGCATGTCTATCCATTTAGCTTGAGGATTTTCTTTTTAATTTTCCTTTGTTGCATTAAAATTTTAGTTCGAGATATCACATACTTAAAAATGATTTCAATACTATTAAACAAAGAATTCATTAATTGTTGGATTTTCATTTGTGAATAGGCAGTTGCTGGAATTTTATAACGAGTTTAGTTATTGCAATTTTACAATGAAATTCAGTTTTAACAATCTTGTATATGCTCAACTGTCCTGTTAATTATGGTACTTGGTAGATGGTGTAAAAGGGTGTTTTTGTTAAAGTTTTTCCAGTTTCTGCTCAATAAATAGGGTGAAATATGAAAGAACAAGTCCTTTTACAGTGATGAACCTTTTTCTCTCTACCTCCTGCATAAGGGCTTTGGACAGGAGCATCCCAGTGTGGAGGCAACGATCAAGCAGGTACCTGGCTTGATGTTCTGTATTGAACAATTGATTGTGGACTAGAAATTGAGCCTAAAATTTCCTAAGTTGGAGCATGTCCAGTCCAAGTATCCAAGTTAGCAAGTGTAAGATAAGCGGAAATGCAGGAGGTGTGCTGATGGAGTGATTTTCAATGATGTTGAACATTGAAGATGTTGGACCTTGTCTTGATGAATGAAGTGAATCTTTTGGGAGGAGTTGTTGATATTGGGATAAATAACCAAATGGGCCATTGAAGGCAGGACAAATTTGTGAACTTTTCAAAAATTCGCTCTGCCATTATCAAGTAATCAACTAATTATAATGCAACACACGTTTAAGAAAAGAAGAGGGTAATCGAATCACCTCTTGTAGCTTAGAAATTTCTCTTCAATTTGAGCTCCTCAATTGTGAAGCCTCTAACGGGCGGGTTCGCACCTAACTCCACCAGTCTCACTGCTCTTAGTGTTTTGAGGTGTTCTTGAATTCTCTCTTTAAATGCAAGCTTTGCATGCAAACTTCTTCCACTAACAAGAAGCAACTAGAAAATGAAGTAGAATGAATAGATAAAAGGGAAGAATTCTTCTTCTCTCTCTCTCTTTAAATCCGTCTAGCTTTGCATGTAATATAATATAAAGACTCATAATTCTTCTCTTTCTTTATACTCTGTACATTTGTCACTTCTTACTAGTGTAGGTAAGGAGTCAAAGGAGATGATAGATGACATAAATGACTAGAATCATTCTTGTCTCTAAGCTTAAGAAATTATCAATTCGACATTTAGTAAAATTTTTTGGATACTTACAAAACTACCTAAAAATAAATAAATATCTTTTCAAAAATATCACGCAAAAACAAATATTAATATTTTTACAAAAATTTATGTCAAAACTTAAAAAATATCTCTCCTTATTAAAATAATTTTTTTAAAAAATACATTCTCTCTCATTTTAAGATATATTTTACTGCAAAAATTTATTTTTTAAAACTTTACTATTAAAATATATATTTCAATAAAATAATAAAATTAATATTTTAAAATATATTTTCAACTAATAAAATGTATTATTTTTATGAGAGAAAAAAATTAATTTTAATTAAAAATAACAAATAACACTCAAAATTTTTTTTAAAAAAGTAAAAAATAAAAATATATTATTAAAAATTATTAAATTTATTTTGACATAAATTATACATATTATACACATAAAAAAATTTAAAGAAAAATATTAATTCTGTTGTGTAGATGTTGCGCATATATTGTATATATATTATGTAAATATTATAGATGTTATATTTATATTATGTATTTATTGTGCATGTTATGTATATATTATGTGAATGTTATGTAGATATTATGTGAATAAAAAATTTAAATAAATAAAAATAAAAAAATATATTAAATATATTATGTAAAAATTGTATAGATAATATGCATATGTTTTGTGTAAATTATGTATATGATATTATTTGTTTTGTGTATATATTATTTATATATATTATATATATATTACATATATGTTATGTATATATTTATTTTTTGTGTATATAAAGAGAATATGATAGCAAAATAAATATTTTTGAATGAAAAATATAAAAAAAATGTTAAATATAAAAAACAAAAAAAAAAGAAAAATTAACGCATAAATCGTGGAGAATGAAAAAAAAAATTAGCGGAATCCGTATTTTTAAAAGAAAACGCTGGTGGCCGTAGATATGAAAAACAAATCTGAAAACGAGTCCGTTTGTGTAAATTCCTCAAAATTTTTCCTATATGTTAAATATATATGGGTTAGACCAACTCTTTTTTTTTTTTTTTTGAACTGGGTTAGACCAACTCTTGAATGTAGTAAATCCATTAAGCCCAAATGTAATCTTCCACATTAAATGATGGATTGGGTCCATATCCAATGTGAAACCAATCTTTACCTTCTTTCAATTTTGTCCAAACTTTTCAATTTGGTTGTTCCCATTTGTATCTCATATAAATTAAGACAACAATAAAAAAAAATGTTATGGACTAATTAAATTACAAGAGATGGTAGGAATCTTTTAAGTCTAATTACAAGTTTAATCTGCTACTGATAATCATTTATTATGATAATTTTTTGGGACATTTATATAACTATAAAAAGAACTTTTATTACAAAAATACTACAAAAGTTAAAAAAAATTTATACTTTTATAAAACAATTGATGCAAAATTCTAAAAATATTTAATTTCTCACTAAAATAATTTTTTAAAAAAATATATCTTTCCTTACTACAATTAATATTTTACTTTACATATTTATTTTTTTTTCAAACTTTACTATTAAATAAAATTATTCTAATAAAATATTTAAATAAATATTTAAATTTTTTCATCATATAAAAGTAATTTTTTTTTATAAATAAAAAAGTTTAATTTTAATTATAAAAAACAAGTAGCACACAAAAAATAAAAACAAAATAAAATATATAATAATATATTAATATAAATCATTAGATTTAATTTTAAACGGATTTTACATATTATACAAATTAAAAAACATACACAATTTCATTATGTAGATGTATAATAGATATGTTGTATATATTATATATATATATATATATATGAAAATGTGCAGTAGATGTTTTGTGTATGTTTTGTTATGTGGATATGTTGTGTATATTTTGTTATGTGTTATAGATATGTTGTGTGTTGTAAATGTACTATAGATGTATGCATGTTATATTTTTGTTATTTAAATTGTATATATTTTATGTAAAATTTTTTAAATGTTATATAAATATTGTGTGAATGTTGTTTGGATATTGTTAGAATAAAAAAATTAAATTAATAAAATTAATAAATATTAAAAATATCATGTAGATGTGTTATAATAAATGTATTGTAGATGTGTTATAGATGTATTGTATACGTTGTAGATGTAGTTTGTATTGCCGAGTGTGTATTTTATATATATTGTATATATATTATGTATATGTTTATTTTTTTATGCGTATATTGAAAATATGACATTAAAATTTTTTTTAAATAAAAAATATAAATAAAATAACATTGTAAAAAATATTATAAAAAAGAAAAAAGAAAAAAGAAAAATCAACGTGAAAGAGGTAAATTTGTAAATAAATGTGTAGTCCGGTATTGTTGAAAAGTAAAATATTTTTGGACGTACACTGTGTAAATTTCCCTAATCTTTTAGCTTCATTTGTAAATGCTATATAGTGTAGTTTTTTTTATTTTCATATCTATTTAGCAGTGGGATTGAGAAAATATTTTCTCTACTAATTCTGAAATCTCCATTCCGCACTTAGACACATAATTGTAATGACCGTAACATAGCATATCATGACCCTCTAATCAGAAATGAATGTTTATAGTTAATTAAAATGTTTTATAGACCACTAACCATAATTAATGTGTACAAGAATCCTTCTATTACAAAATCTCTACATTAGATAAGGTCATGGTTTAGCCAAAACTTATGTGCCTTCGCTATATATTTTCGTCATGAATCTAATTCTTGATGAGCTAACGAGAAACTCTTTTCTAATGAATATTAACTATCTTGGCCAAGATTTTACATACAAAGAATAACTAGATAACATCAGACCTATTCTTTGTTTACCCAAGTTATTGTATTCAATCTTGGTGATCGCCTACCTCCATACATAACTACTTAGGGCCATCACATGTTATATACATATATGTGGATAGCATGGCTATAAAAGTAGTGATAAAATCCTAACTACATGCGCATAAGATAATCATGTCACCTCAAGTCAAAGGATTTTACGTATAATTATCTCATGCATGAGATCGACTAATAGTCAAACTCCATTTATTCATCATTTCATGTCATAGGTTCACTATTCACATAATAAATATCCACATTTTTGTTTCAACATCACACGCCATGTAATATGAGACTCTACCTCCACAACCATATTTATCTCACATGATTAAGAAATGATGACAATCAATAATCCTATGACCATGAACAAGCATTTGTACCAAATCAATATGTTATCTTAAGAATACAAATTAAGATTAAAAAAAAAAAATGCAAGATTAGGGTTTTAGATGCAAATTAAAATTAAATATGTAAATTAGGATTGTGAAAATACAAATTAAGGCTAAAACATATAAATTAGGATTTTGGAAAATAAACTAAAGCATGCAAGCTAGGGTTTTGGATAATGAATTAGGGTTTTGGATTTAAAGAACGAACACATGCAATTGAGCCTTCAGTTAATTTTAATCCTAACCCTATAACTCTCTGTAAATGAACTTGGAAAATCACATTTATAATTTGGTAACACAGTAGATCAAGTATTGAAAAATAATCAATAAATTCAATTGGATTGGTTAATACAAATTAGACCTACGTTGTTGGCTCTACCAATTTTAATTCATTGAACCAAGCTTGATTTTAACACCACAACCTTTCAGTTTGATAGTGCTAATGCTTGGATCAACTTAAGCTTTGGTTGGTGCTTTAATGATCCAAGGATCAATGGGTGCTTTAGGTTGCTGCCTCTCTTTTTTTTTTTTTTTGCTTTCTGACTATTGCTTTCTGGTTTGTTAATTGTGGCCGTAGCTAAACCTAATTCCTTGATCCTTAATTGCTCTATTCTTACTCTGTTAATTATAGCTTCTTATTTATAAGCAGTAATTAGGGCACCTTTTAGCTCATCAATTTGAACCCTCTGCCTATCTAAATGCTTTTGAGTTTAAAATCGATTAGGATGCCTAATCTTGCCTAGAAAGCGAATTAAAGCTGGAGTTTAAGACCCCTAGCTAATTGGCCTTGGCCAATTCGCCATGGATGGGCTTCATAGTGAATTGGCCAAGGGCAATTCATTATGTGTATTGATCATTTGTGTATTTATTTTTAGTATAATTTTATTGGCTTTTAATTGATTTTTCTTTTAATTTGTGTTTAAAGTTTGTTTGAAGTAATTAATCTAGGTTGAAGAACAAAATAATGGAGCTTTAATTCAATTTGATGGATTATTAAGATGGAAAAACATGAGACACGGCCAAGAAACTTCATGGCTTAGCTGTATTCCTCATCCAAGGAAAGAGGCAGAAAAATTTGGCAGAGACAAACACACTCAAGAGACATGCCCAAGCCATTGGCCATGTCACAAGACATGGCAAAGGCCTTGGCCGTGTCTTACTAATTGAACAAAATAAGAAGAAATAAAGGCAGAAATGAACACACCCAAGCCATTGGCCTTGGCCGTGTCCCATCTAAAGAGAAAAGCAAGGATAGAGGCAATGGAGAATACACTCAAGAGACACGGCCAAGCCACTGGCCGTGTCACATGACATGAGCAAGGCCTTGGCTATGTCTCACTTGAAAAAGAAAGAAGATGGTGAGGCAGCCATGGACACTGTCACATGGCTTGGCCGTGTCCATAAGAAAATGAGTGACACGGCCAAGTCACTGTGACACATCCAAGGCCTTGGCTGTGTCTCTTGGGTGTGTTCACTTTGCCTTTGCTTCTTCTTGTTTTGTTTTATTGGTGAGACACGGCCAGTGGCTTGGCCATGTCTCTTGAGTGTGTTCATCTCTGCCAAAATTTTCTACCTCTTTCCTTGGATGAGGGACACGACCAGACACGGCCAGTGGCTTGGCCGTGTCTCTTGAGTGTGTTCATCTCTGCTAAATTTTCCTACCTCTTTCCTTGGATGAGGGACATGACCAAGCCATGAAGTGTCTTGGCCGTGTCTCATTTTTTCCACCTTAATAATCCATCAAATTGAATTAAAGCTCCATTGTTTTGTTCTTCAACCTGGATCAATTACGTCAAATAAACTTTAAACACAAATTAAAAGAAAAATCAATCAAAAGCCAATAAAATTATACTAAAAATAAATACACAAATGATCAATACATTATGATTTTTTCTTTTAGGACCAGACAGGCTTGGTTTGGATTTTTAAGATCAGTCCAAACCTGATTTGTGCTTTTAAAATTGGATTAGATATGGTTTAAGCCTTTAAAATTGGATCAGATTAGGTTTAAGCTTTTAAAATTGGATCAGACTAGGTTTAAGCTTTTAAAACTGGATCAGACAAGGGTTAAGCTTTTAAAATTGAACCACACTTGTTTAGAGCCAAAATTAAGGGTTTACACTTACATGCAACAATCCTTGTTGGTAAAGATGTTAAATCATTTCATCACATCTTCCAAGTATTGACTTTGGGAAAGCCCTATCATTCTTTTTGTCTATCTCTATATATTCGAACACCAAGACTTAGGGATGTTCATCTAGCTTGGGAGGCTGATAAACCTAGCCCAACCTATGTGGTTTGAGTAAGGTAGGGCTAGGCTATAGTTTTGGGTTAGGCTTCAAGTTGAGTAAAATTTTCTTAGGCCAATTTGACATGAGCTTTATTTATTTATTTATTTTAAGATTCAAAAAAATGGCATGGTTTTTGGTTTGTCTAAAACTTTGTCATTTTAGATAAATTTAACCTAATTTTTTTTAGCACTAAACCCAACCTAAAAGCTTGAGTTCACGCAAGTCATTTACTCATGTGACTTAGGCCATGGGCATTATGTTAACACTTGATTTTACATGATTCATTTTACAACTATAAATCTGAAGATGAAAACCATATTCGATTCAAGCTTGGAATGATTTTCTCAAGAGATGCTAAAAATTGAGATAATGAACTTCAAAATGAAGGAATGGAATGAATTATGATAGATCTGGCCCCTAAACAAACACAACTCATCTTGAAGAGGGTTGAAATGCTCAAAACAAACTTGGAAGCCAAAATCCACTATGCAAAAGTCTTAAACAACCATGCAGGTAAGCATATTTCAAGCTTACAACTAGTTGAGACTAACCCAAAATAGCCTAGCCCATCTGCCATGGACTGCTGTGTAATAGTCCATAACCACTTTATAATGGTCTCAACCATCCACACTGTGGTTCTTTGCAGATGGGCGCCATTTGATAAAAGTTTTTCACGATTCAAAATTTTATCTTCATCTTAATCAATCTTAACCTATCCCTATCTGATTACCTTCATCCAAACTTGATTATTTCAATCTAAATCTCTACCCAACCCTTTCTCTTCATTTCATTGAACCTATAAATACCCCTTCATTTCATTCTTCATTATTAATTTTTGACTATCAACTAAGAATCCACACTTGAGATATCATTTTACTCACTTCCAGTACCAAAACACTTCTAAATAAGCTTCCTAGTTCATTTAAAAGCTATTTTAAAGTGCTTTCAAGTCTCCAAGCTTCATTTCCTATTTCATTTAAGGTCTACTTTAAAGTGTTTTCAAGTCTCCTAGCTTCATTTCCAATAACAATTTTTTAATCAAATTGAAGTGGTTTTCATGGTTTAAATGCATTTCTTTTCACTTCAATCATTTAAGAGCCTTTGGTCATCCTTGTTCATCATCTGAGGACCATTCCAATCCATCTAAAGGTCATATTTCATCAATTTCAGTATTTTCAGGAGGAGACTTGCCTAACTTTTGACTTCAAAACACGATTTGGTAAGCCTAAGGGTAAAATTCCAATAAAACTTCTTTTTCATTTTAATTTCATTTATTGTTCATTTAAGTATTCATTTTGATCCATATTTTGTTTCTTTAACATTTTAATCATGTTTCTATATTGAGATAGTGACATTACATAAATAGTTTAACTGATGTGTTTGTTCATTTTGACAAAAAGCCTAAAGCCCATAAGTAATGATTTCTAAGCCTCTTTCCTTTATGTTTCTATTTTGTATATGATTTTTGATATCTATTACATAATTATGTGACTAACCTTTATTTTTTACTATGTAAATTCTGCATTAGTTGCATCAGGTTTTTTGACAAACACTTAAGAATACCATTGCTTGGTCACATGACTGTAGCCTAAGTAGATTGCCATCATCGAACCCATAACTTTGAGAACCTCATTTGGTCCTCTTCACAAAGATTCATCTATAAAATTGACCAACCTTTATTTCTTGGTCTATGCTGAGTGGAGACTCTGTTTGACGAAAGCTTACAATGGTGATTGATCCACTAGGGAGAAATATTGTATTTCTTAAAATATTTTTGACATTTGTGTAGACACCTAGAAACGGTACTTCATGCACTTTTGTGGAAAGTTTTCTAATTAGCTATTGTAACACCCTTCTACTATATATATGTATAGTACATACATTCCATATATGTAAAATATATATATAGAATATAAAAGTGCCACAATAATCTCCATAATAAAAATTCTCATTTTTAATTAACACAAATAAATACCAATAAATAATACATGCTTAAGTAGAAAATGTTTAAAACACAAATTTATAAAGAAAATCTCTAAGAAAATTTCACCTGAGTTTTATCTGTAATTTGAGTAATCCCAAAAACAAACATACTCAACATGCATAAAAATTTACACTTTCAAAATATGTATATATATACATACATATTCTCATTCATTTACCAATTTCTTCAATACCATTCCCACAACCCAAATTCAATTAAAAGCTTCATGATCCTTTTATATACATATATGAAATGTATTTAAATATTTACATGCATATCAAGATTCAACATCTTTACTTATAATGTAGTTTATACGAATGTTGAATAATTAAATAAAATACATATTTACATGCTATTCAATGGCACTAATCTAGTGGCGAACCAATAAACTTCTAGGTTATTCGACTCTCACCTGCCACCTGCGCGATGGACAAATCGTGCTAAGTCTTCTGCCTAGCAGTACAAACTTTGATAATAGTAAAAATTTAATGACAATAAGGAAAAATGTTGTTTTATGACATTTCAAAATGTTATATGCAATTTCACTTTAGTTCATATTTATTATTCTTTCTAAGCATCACATCAACACATATACAAGCATTGGGCCCAAATAACCTAATATATTATTCAAATCCCCGAATTACTCTTTTAGTTTATCTTGACACCTAGTGTCTAACCCAAAGGCAATACAACTGACGCCCAACATTTAGTCCAAAGGCAAATCATATTGACGTCCAACGTCTAGCCCGAAGGCAAATCATAGTGACGTCTAACGTCTAGCCTGAAGACAAATCATATATCAGTGTCACCAGTGTCTAGCCCCGAAGATAAATGATAAGAATAATCTCATAGGCATGCCACCACAGAGAACTTTGAAAAATTGAATAATATATTAAGCAACACGCAAATAATACATATTTTTCATAATCAATTTTCTTATCATATCGCCTTTTCCAAATTCTAACCAAATCTAACACTTTCCTCAATCTAAACTTAAGATCATAATTCTCACATCAAAAGAACACTTTCCATATCCATTTCAACAATTAAAACAATCTTCATAAAAATTGCATATTATACATATTCAAATCTTCCAACAAAACTTTAAAAATAATGAAAAGAGTTTACTTACTTGTTGGAAAATCGCTAAAGCTACTCTTGATTCTTGAAATTTCACTCTAAAATTGGTGTTTGGATGAGCAAAAAAAAATCACCCTTTTGGCTATGGAGATTTTGGCGTGGAGAAGAAGAAGAAGAAAGTTGATGAGTTTAAATTTTTACTTTCTTATTTCTCTTCTCTTATTAACCACACACACACATACATATATATGTATATTATTTTAATATTTTAATTACCTATTTATTTATTTAATTTAAAATTCCAATTTTCATCTTTCACTCAAAACTAATTTCTTTTTAAATTATTTAATTATTATTATTAATTAATTAATTAATATTTAATAAATATCTAACTTTCCATCATTTTTCACTATCCAAAATTATTTTTAATTTTGATTTATTTTAAAACTTCAATTTTCTATCTTTCATTCAAATTATTTTAATTTTAAATTATTTTAATAAATTTTTAAAATTTTTTCATCATCTTCCACTATCTAAAATCATTTTAATTTTGAATTATCAAATTAATTTTTTTATTATTTTTTTAAACTTTTACTTTTTACCCTCTTTACCATTTTACTCTTGACCTTACTATTCACTTTTGACTTTATATGATATGTATATTTCTTTTATATTTCCCATATACATTCTTATATTCTCCATCTTTCAACATCTTAATTAATTTTTTAAATTATTTATTTAATTTTTATTTTAGTAGAATCACGGATGTTACAACTTTCCCTCCCTTAAATAATTCCATCCTCGAAATTATCCATCATGATACACAATTAACCCCAATACTAATCTCAATTCCTTATAACATCCATCTTACAAAATCTATTTCAAAATCACCATTGTTACTTTTTCCCCTTATGAGTTTCCTTAATCAACTTTCAAAATTTCAACCTCATTTTTATACTTCAATCATATCAACATAAAATTAATAATCCATTCTAAATTAAGTAATTATCTCATATATAAACAATTATATAAAAAAAAATTGGCCATTATCTACACTTGGAAATTTCTAATTCCATAGTATCACAAACATTATCTCTAAATTTCTAGTCTCTATTTTATTTACTCACAAATGTAAACTTTTCTCTTTAACCCAAATGATTTTATTATCTTAAATTTAAGAATTATCAAACTAAATCCTGAAAATTGTATCTTTGTTTATTTATTTCCATTCTAATATCACAATTGTAATATTTCAAAATAACAATAACACTAATTGCACCAATCAATAATTCTTTTACATACATCTTCCATTATAACTTACTTATTTTCTTTAAACACAACATCTGATCTCTTTTACATTCTTAAATATCTCTTTAATCTCTCAAATATCTTTTCGTTAACACTCATAGTAACATAAGAAACTAAAATTTAATTTTTATTAGATTTTTTTAATAATAATAATTCCTTCTTCTTTAATCATTTATCATCAATATGATTTAACTCATTCCACACTTTCTGTATTAACTTAATTGTTTTAAATTCACAAATACCTTCATATATATATATATATTATTAAATTAACTTAAAATTACTCCATAGTATTGCTGGTGGGTATACCATAGAGTCAAGCTTTAGACATTCCCGGGGTTGAGCCTTATGTTCTTTTTTTTTTTTCAAAAGTTCATAGTATCAAGGATTAGAAACCCTAAGGGTCAAGCCTTAGTTCCTTTTCTTTTTTTTTTTTAAATTCCTAGACTCAAGCTTTAGTCACTCATAGGATCGAGGGTTAGGTTCTCTTTTTCTTTTTTCTAAAAGCTCCTAGTGTTAAGCATTAAGTACTCCTAGGGCCAAACCATAGGTTTCCTTTGCATTCTCTAAAAATTCTTAAAATCAATATGTGAGCGGGGATTTTCGCCCCCACTGTCAGTGGATTGGTTCTTGCGACTTCAACACTGTTAGGCTCAGGGCCTTAGAGAATACGGGTTTAAACCTGGAGAAAATGAAGTTGCCACCCAAATGGGCCTAGAAAAGAAACGGGTGGATAACTGGATTCCTAAGGAATCCCTAACCTCCTAATGGGTTTGAAAAGTTGAGTACTCATGGGGAAAGTGAGAATGACCCAACACCCCTACAGTGCCCAGTTCATTGGAACCAACCTCCTTTTCAGGTCTAAATATTATAAAATTCTTAGCTATTACGATATTATCCAAACTATACGTGAATAATAAAATAAAATATCATTATATTAAAATCAAAATAATATTCAAAACAAAATAATAAATGGGCACCCATATAGGGTGAAAATGTACCCTTACAACCAAATTTAATATCTAAAACAAATAGGATACCCACCAAAAAGGTGAAAATGTATCCTTTTACATTAATCCAAAACCTTAAAATAATTTACATCACATGGAACTTTAATAATGACGTACACACTATGAGCGGAGATTTTTGCTCCCAATCCCACATGGATTGGTTCTTGCAACTTCGGCATTGTTAGGCTCAGGGCCTTAGAGAACACGAGCCTAAACCCGGAGAAAATAGAATCACCAAGAAAGGGGTTGGTGACTCGATTCCTAAGGAATCCCCAACCCCCTATTGGGTTCGAAAAGTTGGGTATGCGTGGGGAAGGTGAGAAATGATCCAGCACCCTCACAACGCCTGGTTCATTGGAACGGGTCTCCTTTTAAAGTCTTAATATTATAAAATTATTAAATATAATGAAATTATCCATACTACATGCAATCATAAGAATAAACAAATACTTTATTAAAAATCATAGCAATGTTCAAAGAAAACAAATAAATGGACACCTATCCGAGGATGGAAATATGTCCTTACATCGTCCAATGTCTAAAACTAAATAGGACACCCACCAAAAGATGGAAAAGTGTCCTTTACATGAATCTCGAAATATGAAAATAATTTAAATTACATGGAGTTTAACTAATGAGGTATCCACAAAATGGAAACATACCTCTTACATTATTAATACCAAGATAAACAAATAATAATAATAATAATAATAAAGAAAATATCCATCCATGATAAATTAAATAATTCAAACATCAAAATCAAATCAATCATCAAAACATATAATAAACTACATAATTTAATCTAAAACTAAATAAAGCAATAAATGTATAAGCTTAGGATTTATATCTTAACTTAGGGCTTTAGAATTTTAATAACCAAATTAGGATTTTTAAATAAAAGGAGTTAAACACAAAGACTTATAATACACAAATAAATATTGACCCCTTCGACGAGCCCATACTGGTTTTTAGGATTGTAGGTTTTGGTGTTGAAAACTAATTTTTGGAATTTTAATAAACAAGTTACTGGGATATTAAGGTTTAATGTTAATTTAATTAAACAATCTATTGTGCTTAATCTAAAATTAATCTAACCTAGGAATAAAATAATCAAAGCATGATATTTAGTATTTAAGACCATTGAAACATGTTATATTGAATTGGTTTAGAGTTTACCGTAGTTCGTTGGATCCACCACAATTATTCGTTGGAATTCTGGTTGAGCGGACGGGACAAAGAAAGTATGCTACTGCCTTTATAAGATTGTTTGTTTACTGTTTGAAGCTTCTCCATTTATAAGCTGCCTGAAAGTTTGCTCCAGTTCAAAAGTCGAAAGCCTGCTTGCTTGTTTCTAAAAGTCCTAAAAATCAAAAGTCTCTGAATAATTTGCCAAAGTCCTCTTTTTTGGCCGTCCACAGTTCTGAAATAAAAGTCCTCATTTTTGTGTTTTAATGTATTATTTATATGAAAATCAAAAACTCAATACTGGTTGATTAAGGAAATCTAAACTGTTAAGGAAATAAAATTCAAAAACTGAGCTAAATAAGGTTTTGGCTAAATTGGCAGGGTGCGGGCTGCCACGGGTTGCTGGGGTGCTGGGCCGCGGGCCATTGCGGGCTGCTAGATTGTGAGGATCTACGAGGATTGTGCTGGGCGAGCAGTAGTTTGTCGCAGGCCTGGGCCTGCAGTGAATTGCCTGTCGCGCTGCAGCGTGTCATTTGTCAATTGATCCGATTTTTATTTTTTTATTTTTATTATTAAAAATAAATATTTAAAATTTCTTTTTTTCTCTTTTTTCTTTTAATATATTAAATAATAAATAATAAATATTATAAAAATCTTTTGGGAATGTTTTAAAATTTCAAACTGGACTTGGTAAAAAAATAAGGGTCTACACCCAAAAAGTTGAAACATATCTCTTACAATCCTTGAAACAAAAATAAACCAATAAAAGATATTCATCCATTCATCATAAAAATATAATTAGGGTTTCTACAAAATTAGGGTTTAGTGTTATAGGAAAGAATATCTAGGGTTTAGGCTTTAGAAAATAAAAAACTGGCTTTAGTGTTTTAATGTTTAAAAACTAGCTAAGGGTTTTAGAGAAACAAAGCTAGGGTTTTGATTATTAAAGCAAGGATACTGTAGACCCTTAATTTTTTACTAAGTCCAGTCTAATATTTTAAAATAAGTCCAAAATAATTTTTGTGGTATTTATTATTTATTTTAATTCTTATTATTTATTTTATTTATTTATATATATATATAATAAAAAAAAGAAATTGAATAGACCAATCAGTGAGCGCCATGCAGCAAGCCAAGTCAGAATTGCCCTGCACCAATTCGCTGCAGGGGCAGCGCCTCGCTGGCGCTCGCCCGATTGCTCGCGTCCCAGCAGCCCAGCGTCGTTGCTCGCTTCCCAACAACCCGTGCCTGCGCGTTGGCCGATTTTTGCCAAAACTCTATTTTACTCAGAAGCGTCAATTAGTATCCTAAACAGTGTTAACTTCCTTAACATATTAAGTTTTATTTTAAATTACTATAAACAGTAGTTTTAAACACAAAAATGGGGATGACAAAAATTACTCAAGAATTACTATTGGACTTTTGAACTTTGAAGCAACCCAAAGCAGCCAAGAACAAAAGGAACACTCCCATCCACAAGGCAACAAGGCTATGTTGTCTTAATCAAAGCTTCCCTAAAATTCCAGCAGTGTAATTGTGGTGGAGCCAACAAACAATGGTATTTTCTTAATCAATTCATTATAACATGCTTTTGATAGTTTTAACGTGGAACATGCATGATTTTTATTTAAAATTGAACCCAGTAGCTTATTAGCATAACTTCTTCCAAATACATGATTATTTAGTCAACATGCTAGTAGCCTTGTTTAAAGTTTCTATGTTGTCAATTAATTTTTCTCAAATATTATTAACAGTAGCCTGTTTATTCCAACTCCAAAGCTTTGATCATTATGTTTTCCAAAACCCTAATTTATAAATTCCAAAACCCTAATTACATAATATGAGCCATAAACCCTAATTAATTTTATTTTTTAAAATCTTTACAGTAGCCTAATACTTCAAAAATAATTATAATAATGTTAGTTTTTCCAAACCCTAAAACCCTAATTTTTGATTATAAACCCTAAAATGTTAAAACCCTAATCCTATTTTTAAAAAGAAGAAACCCTAAACTCTAATTGTTTTTTCCTAAACCATAATTTATAAAACCATAGCTTGTATATTTAGTCATTGATTGCTATTAGAATTGTGCTTTACATATTGTATTCTTAGTTTATATCTTCATATCTTGATCTTTATTTGACTTATAATGAATGGTTTACTTTCATGATGAATGGTTGAATGTTTTTTATTGGTTTACTTTATTTTTCATTATTTAATTGGTATGTTTCCACCTTGTGGGTATCTCATTTATTAATCTTCATGTAATTTAAATTATTTTCATATTTTGGGATTAATGTAAAGGATACGTTTCTACCTTTTTGTGGGTATCCTATCTTGTTTTAGGCATTGGACAATGTAAGGGCATGTTTCCATCCTCGGATGGGTATCCATTTATTTATTTTGTTTGGACATTGCTATGATTTTTAATAAAGTATTTATTTATTCTTATGATCGCATTTAGTATGGATAATATTATTATATTTAAGAATTTTATAATATTAAGACCTAAAAAGGAGGCTGGTTCCAATAAACCAGGCGTTGGGGATTCCTTAGTAATCGAGTCATCCACTCCTTTCTTTTTTCTGGCCCATCCGAGTGGCAACTCCATTTTCTCAGGGTTTATGCCTGTGTTCTCTAAGGCCCTGAGCTTAATAGTGCCGAATTCATTAGAACCATTCCACCGGAAGTGGGGGTAAAAATCACCGCTCACAGTGGCAACTCCACTGGGGATAAGAGAAGTTGATTTTGTTGGTCTTTATATTATTTTAATCTTTCTTATTATAATATTGTCCATTGCATCATATTAGATTGCATTATGTGTATGAGTTAGGATGCCCGTGTTACCCGTATTGTGTTATGTAAGAGATACCATACTTTCACTCAAGGTATGGAGATCGAGCATGGCATAACCACTTATAGCCTTGTACCTTTTGGTATATACTTGCTATGGGAACCTAAGCCCTTCAAACCAAAGACTAAAGATCATGTAATTGGCCTAGTTACTTTCCTTAGGTTTTTACCCCAAATGCTTGTTGTTTTACTATGGTTAATTTATCATAGTTTAGATCATGGCTTATTTGGTTTGTTCTTTTTTTAATATGGCCTAATTAAATTGTGAGCTCAAACATTTTTTTCCTCTAAATCCAAAAGATCAAAACTATTTTCAAAATTTTGAAAATAGTCTTTGGACATAAAACGTTTCCAAAATAAGTCAAAAATTCTTTTTCTCATGACTCGAATATAAAGCCCAAAATTCATTTTTTCTAAAATCTTTTTATGGGCTTTGAAACAAAACTATTTTTCACTTCATTATGACCTTTTGAATGAGTTTACAAATATTTAGATCAATTATGGAAATACCAAAAATTAATTGTGAACCTAGTTTATACTAAGAATTATTAATCATGGGCTTGTTTTTGGCATGAACCATTAGTTACTTTTTTAAGTGAGAAATCTATTTATAATAAACCTCTTAATTTAGTTTTAATCCAATAAAAGTTGCTTTAGTTGATTGGATGGATTAAAGACTAATTTACGGGAATTATCATGAACTGATTTCCATGTTCAAAAATATAACTATTGGTTAAATCGTCTGAGAGAATGTTTTGGAAATAAAATATCCTATGTTGGTATTTTATTAACCATATACCTAAGAAAAAGAGACTCGACATTCATGTGTGGAAGTTATAAGGTTGGAAGGGACGTCCTAACTATCTTTGTTTGTTGTTTATGCATACATGAATACATGCATACATACATTTGAATCTTATATCATTGATACTCTCTGTCTCACAGCCCTGGATTATAACAGTTCAAAAGCCTACGACAATCCAACCTACGCCGGTGATGAAGAATCCAGCAACAACTTAGTTAGCTTCTCGCAAAAGCAATGGAACCTGAGCAGATTCAAAAGATGTTGGATGATACCCTTGAAGTCAAGATGGAAGAATTAAAGGGGGCCCTAGCTGAGATCATGAAAAGTCAAATAGTTGCAATGTTTGGGAACACTGCTGAAGCATCCGAAAGCACCAAGAAAGACAAGGGAAAGGCTAAAGTTAGTGAAGTAGTCTTCGATGATGACAAGATGGTTATGGATGGTGATGAATACTGGGCCCAATACTTCTAAGACCCTCAAGATAAGAAAAAAGAGCCAAAGGTTGTTGAAAGATCGACAGTAGAAAAGACTGAAATTTCATATGTTGAGAAACTAATTGCTGATTTGGAAAAGAAATTTGAGAAGAAGCTGAAAACTGAAGAAATGTCAGAGGCTGACAAACCGTTCGAACGAGATGAGGAGGTCCCTTACAAGTTCAAAATGCCTTCCTTGGCTAGGTACCATGGTACAGGAAATCCTACCTTGCATGTTAAGTAGTACATCACTGCTATACAGTCTGCCCGAACTACTGAGGCTCAAACTCTAAGGTACTTTATGCTTTCATTGGACCCTGTTGTCCAAAACTGGTTCAACACCTTGGAGGATGACACTCAAAAGAGTTGAAATTTGCTATAAAAGGCTTTCATTCAATAGTATGGGTACAATGTCGAGCTGGAAGTTACCTTGATGGAGGTGAAAACTATTAGGCAAAGACTAAATGAGAATTTTGTGGACTATGTGAAAAGTTGGAGAAATAAGGTTGCACTTCTCAAAAGGAGGCCTGATGAGTCTGACCAAATCAGGATGATAGTCAGAGGCGTCCTGCCTAGTCTCCATGAGAGGTTGTCTAACACTCTTATAAGGGATTTCAGAGATCTTCTCCAAGCGGGATTGCAAATAGAAGAGTGGGAAAGAGAGAAGAACCATTTTTTTTGCAAAACAAAATTATCAGCCTAACAATCAAAGTACACAAAAGGAAGCTAAAGTTAATGCCACTGGTTAAGGAGGAATAAGGCAGTTTTCAGAACTAGGGAAGCTGCTATCTTTGGTTCTCAATAAGCTATAAAAGAAGGGATTGTTACAACCCTTGACTCCTCGCCCTTTGCCTAATCCTCTTCCACCTAACTTTGATACTAAGGCATTTTGACAATTCCATCAAAGGCCTAGACATGAAACGGACAACTATATGAAGTTGAGGCATGAGATCCATAATTTAATTGATAGTGGAAAGTTGCCCGAGCCTGATAAGCCCAATACCAAGAGTAATCCTTTGCCTAAATTTAGAAGAGTATCTCTGCTAGCATCCTTCATGGTAGGTGGAGGAGTGGAGGAAGATTCTATCTTTCAGGACTAAAATGTCGAAGATGCAGAATAAGGAGAAATTTTATTTAACAAACTTCCCTTAGATTGGAGTGTTGCTCTATTTATTTTGCTTTCTTTAATATTTAATTGGAACAATTATGTTTTTCAAATTATGTTTGTTTGAATAAATTATTTTCATCAAAATTTTCATGGTCTTTATTCATTATGGTGCTCAACCGATGATAAACCTACCTTGCTATTTATAAATTGGCATTTCTATGCATCATGGTTCGAATGACTTTACTAGGCGAGTAAATTTTTTTTATAGCATTGAGTTGTGTATGTTTACTTAGAGAGGGCTCCTACATAATGACCTTTTTCTAGATCCTAGTCAGTCTTAAAACATGCTTTGACGAACTTTCGAGGCGAAATTGAACTTTGCTTATTTTAGGGAGAGATGATCTAGGCGTTTTTTGGTAAGCCAACAACTAGTATCCACCCAATTAAATATCAATCCCTAGTTGTTCCTTTGAGCCTTTATGAGATTTTAGCTTTCTCTTTATCGACTTATAAGCCCAATGACCTACCCCGAGCTATTGTTACACTTTTGACAAATCTAATGATCACTAAGGTAAAGAGGCAAGAAGATAAAAGAAAGGAATGCATAGTCAAGGCCATATGGATAGTTGAAGTTCTCAAGACCATAAGGGTAGTTGAAGTTCACCTGATATTAGACCTAATATCTCCAATTTATTAAGATGACATCAGGACAACAAATGATTTATCCTTGTTGAAATAAGACTCACTCTACTCCACTCATCCATAAACAGAAGTATAAAATGGTGCAAGCGAGATAATCCTTTTGGAGCTAAGACCCAACATAAAAAAAAACAAAAAAAAGGAATAAAAGAAAAGGAAAAGAGAAAGAGAGAAAAAGCAAAACAAAACAAAAGAAAAAAATGGGTCCTAAATTTGTACGAAATCAAAAGGAAAAGAAAATACAAATGGCAGTCCAGAAAGCCAATTGAGTTTTCCTTTACCTAAAGTAGTAGAAGACAAAGATAGTTTGACTTAAATTCGTCCAACCCAACCAAAATTAGAGAGGTAGGAGAAAGGTCATCTAGTTCTTAAAGGCCCTATACTTGATACTCCCATGGGAAAGAAGGACAAAATGATAAAGAAGCTAAAAAAGAAATAAAAAAAAGTGAAAAAAAGGAAAGGGAAAGAAAAGGGAAAAGAAGAAGCGGAAAGGAATATGGGTACCAAACTTTTTACAAAGACGAAGACTATCCTAATCAAGATCCAGATTCATGTCAAGAAGAAAGAAGAATGTTCAAAGCTATATCTTTTCAGGCATCCAACTGTCTAAATAAGAAATTTGTAGTATGAGGATTTGCCCATAGTGTCACAACAGCTCCAACTTATAATTGGCCTTCATTTAACCCATGTCCCTTATAGACACCATTTCAAGCCTGTTAAAGACCTATTGATCTATCTTGATAGGAAGAGTCTATTAGTGGAGATAGTTTGGATAAGCATGCATATGAGATAGACAATATTTACACTCAATAAGACCTTTGATCAAGTAATGTGTATGTGCCTATCTGAAGTACAATAATTCTTGCTTAAATAGAAATGATTCCTGAGTTTAGTACGGTAACTAGGGTTGTCATGTTATAGATATGTTAATTTGGAAAATTGAGTCTTGAGGTAAATTGACATTGATTTGGCAAAGCCAATATTTGATTTCAAAATTAAAATTCAAAATTCAAAAAAAAAAAAGTAAAAATTTTGCAAAGCCTTCAAGTTAAGGGAAGTATGTCGAACCATCAAACCTCGAAGGACAAATTGGGCAAAAAAATAATTATTGGCAAGTTGTGAAGAAGCTACCAATTGACATGCTGAATCATAGTTTGAAATGGATGTATCTCTGACTCTGCTGCTTGGGGCTCCACCAATCATGTCCTCAACAACTTGAAGACAAAAGCCATAAAGCCTTCTTTCATTCTAATGCAAGACCTAAACGGGCATTTGGAAGGAGTCAATGAGAACACTTCAGCTAACCACGTCGGTCTGTGAGCCAATGGAACCACTGTAAGTGTAATCCATGTATATCATGCATACATAAGCATATCATATTTTTTGTCAAAATGAACGGCAAACACCCTGTGAAGTAAATAATTAAAAGAAGATATTAAATCAGGGGGCATGGAAGGCCCATTACTTGAGGAAGCTCCAGTCATTTTGTAAAAGAAGAAATGCATGCTTGTGCGAAGAACTAGACAACACAAACATCAATCAGAACCTGCATGGGAAAATCATTAGTTTGAGCCTACACAGGGGGCAAAGTTTATCCTTTCAATTTTTTGAGTTTATGCATGTAAAAAATATTTTCAGACTTACTTTCAATATTTTGCCATGCAGGGGGCAAGGAAAAGATATAAGGGCCAACTAAAAAATATCTGAATTTTTTACAAAAGGAAGAATAAAAATAATGGAACAACCAGTTAAGCTAGAATTCTCAACTGATAAAAGTTCAGTCAAATCTAGTCTCGATCTAAGTACCCAAATCAAATTCAGTATCGGGTTCAAGTATCCAGTCTTGGGTCCAAGAACCCAAATCAAATTTAGTCTTAGGTCCAAGTACCTAATCTCGGGTCTAAGTACCCAAATGAAATTCAGTCTCGGGTCTAAGTACACAAATCAAATCCAGTGTCGAGTCTAAGTACCCAAATCAAATTCAATCTCGGGTCCAATTACCCAGTCTCGGGTCCAAGTACCCAAATCAAATTCAGTCTCGGTTCCAAGTATCCAAATCAAATCCAGTGTCGAGTCCAAGTACCCAAATCAAATTCAATCTCGGTTCCAAGTACCCAAATCAAATTTAGTCTTGGGTCCAAATACCCAGTCTCGGGTCCAAGTACCTATATCAAATTCAATCTTGGGTCCAAGTACCCAGTCTCGAGTCCAAGTACCCAAATTAAATCTAGTCTCGAATCCAAATACCCAAATCAAATTCAATCTTAGGTCTAAGTACCAGTCTCGGGTTCAAGTACCCAAATCAAATTTATTCTTGGGTCCAAGTACCCAGTCTCGGGTCCAAGTACCCAAATAAAATTTAATCTCGGGTCCAAGTACTAAAATGAAATTCAATCTCGGGTCTATGTACCTATTCTCGGGTCCATATACCCAAATCAAATCCAGTCTTGGGTCCAACTACCTAAATCAAATTTAATCTCGAATGCAAGTACCCAGTCTCGGGTCCAAGTACCCAAATCAAATTCAATATCGTGTCCAAGTACCCAAATCAAATTTAGTCTTGGGTCCAAGTATCCAGTCTCAGGGCCAAGTACCCAAGTCAAATTCAATCTCGGGTCCAAGTACCCAGTCTCGGGTTCAAGTATCCAAATAAAATCCATGTACCCAAATCTCTTTCGAGAACCCATCTGTGAGCGGGGATTTTCGCTCCCACTCCCAGTGGAATAGTTCTTGCGACTTCGGTACTATTTAGGCTCGAGGCCTTAAAGAACACGGGCCTAAATCTGGAAAAAATGGAGTCGCCATCTGGATGGCTGGGAAAAAGAAAGGGGTGGATGACTCGATTCCTAAGGAATCTTCAATCCCCTAATGGGTTCGAAAAGTTGGGTACGTGTGGGGAAGGTGAGAAAGGGCCCAGCATCGCCACAACGCTTGGTTCATTGGAACCGGCCTCCTTTTTAGGTCTTAATATTATAAAATTCTTAAATATAATGATATTATCCATACTACATGCAATAATTAAAATAAAGCATCATTATATTAAAATCAAAATAATGTCCAAACAAAGCAAATAAATGGACACCCATCCGAGGATGGAAACATGTCCTTACATCGTCCATGTCCAAAACTAAATAGGACACCGCCGAAAGGTGGAAACGTGTCCTTTATATTGGTCCAAAAAACTTTAAAATAAAATAAATTACATGAGGTTTAACTAATGAGGTACCCACAAAGTGGAAACATACCTCTTACAATTTTAAAACTAAGACAAATAAAAGAATATTCAATCATCTAATTGCAAATAAAAGCAAACCATTCATAAAATAAAATAAACCATTCATCATTAACATATAACAAATCACATAATCAAATAAATAAATAAAATTAGAATTTAATCCATTAAATAAACAAGGTTAAGGTTTAAGATTTAGGATTTAAGAAATTAGGATTCTGGGATTTAAAGTTTAAGGAAATAGGGTTTTGGTTATGGCTTTAGGCTACTGGGAGTACTGGGTGTTGGTTTAATAAATTATGATTTCTAAATTTTGGCTTTGAGGAATTAAGGTTTTGGCATTTAGAATTAGGGTTTTAAAGAATTTTGGATTCGGGAAAAATGATTTATGGTTTTGGATTCGTAAAGAACTAGTATTATTGTCAGGTTTATTATTTTAGAAAGATTATGCTAATATTTAATTAAAATTTATAATTTGGGATTGAAGTGAATAAGATACAAGCCTATGGAAATAAGATTAAAACTTAAATATTTAAAAAGAAATAGCTACTGTGATAATAAAATAAACAAAATTGATTAAGGTTTTGACAAAATAAATTAGGGTTTAATTTAAATTATGGTTTGGAATTCTTATGGAAAAGGATTAGGGTTTTAAACATGCAATATGCTTTTTAATGATTTTAGATGGGAAATTAGAGTTTCTAGGGTTTTTGATCTTTAGAAATATAGATTAGGGTTTTATCAAAATATGATTATTATAAAAACACTAAGACCACTTTAACATGGATTTTTGATAAATAATTATATGTAATATGGCTACTGGACATTTAAAACATTATTTGAATGATCTAATGTTATGGTGATTTAATCAAACAAGCTACTGGTCATACAAACAAAAAAAAGAAACTACTATACTTATTATATATTGGTATATAAATTAAAAAGTTAAAAGAATGAACTTTAAATGAAGAAAATTTGATAGATGAAATAATAATAAGTTATCTCAATATAAATTTAAATGAATTAAGTTAGAAAGACACATCTTCGTTTGTTGGATCCACAAAAATTGTTTGAACGAAATTCTAGATGAGTATTGGCAAAGACAATGGTTACACTGCCTTTGTATTTTTTTGGTTGAATTAAGAACAAGACAGTGAGCTAAGCTACTGCCTTATTGATTATTTTTTTTGCTTGATTTTTTTTAGATTCATTGCTCTCTGCTTGATATTTGAGTTTCATTGCTAATTTCTTTTCTGTTTTGCTGGTTCTCAAAGTCCAAAAAAAATCTTCCTACTTTCTCCTGGCCGAAATCCAATTCCAATCCTTTTTCTCCTTTTTTTTTTTCGTTCCCCCCTTTTTAATATGTTAAATACTATTATTTATAGAAAAACAAAAAGACCTAATCCTATTTTAATAAGAAAATACCAACTATTTAGAAAAAAAAATAAAAAAATCATGTGAAACAAGATTTGGTCAAAAAAATCATCAGCGCGAGGGCTGCTGGGCCTGCGAGACTGCGCTGGCAAAAATTATTGTGAGGATCGGGCTAGGTGAAAGTTGATTCGCTAGCTGATCTGTCCAATTTTTTATTTTTATTATTTTTTAATTTTATTAAAAATAACTGTTAAATATTATAAGTAATTAAAATACCACAAAAATTATTTTGAAATATCGGATTGGACTGAGTAAAAATTAAGGGTCTCCACAATCCTCATCCAAAAATCTGCTCAAAGTTATGTTGCTTTTCACTCTCTTCTACTGAAGTCTCATAATGTTCAAGCAGGGGGCAAACTGTAGATCTTTAATTTTTGATCAAGTCCAGTCTAATATTTTAAAATAAGTCCAAAGTAATTTTTGTGATATTTAATATTTATTTTAGTATTTATTATTACTTATTTTAATACTTATTTTATCATTTATTTTAATATTTATAATTTGTTTTATTTATTTTTAAAATATATATATATAATAAAAAAATTGAATGGACCAATCGGTGAGCGGTATGCGGCAATCCAGTTTGTCGCAGGCCGAAAGGGCCTACAGCGAATTGGCTTGGGCCAATTCGCCACAGGTTTAACCTGAGGTGAATTGGCTTACCCCAATTCACCGTAGGCTAAGCCTACAGCAAATTGGGTAGCACCTCATAGGCACTCACCCGATTGCTCGTGTTCCAGCAGCCTAGCCTCGTTGCTCACATCCCAGCCGCCCAGCCTCATTTCTTGTGCGGGCTGATGGGCCTGTGAAGCTGTGCTGGCAAAAATTGCTACGGGGATGGGGCTGGGTGAAAGTTGATTATGTGCAGGAATCATCTGCAGTGAATTGGGCACTGCCTAATTCGCTGCAGACAATTGCTGAGGCAAAATTTCCATGCTGCGCGTCGCTCGCCGATCCATACAATTTTTTTATTTATTTTATTTATTTATTTTTTTTAAAAATAACTATTAAATATTATAAGTAATTAAAATAATAAAAATAACACAAAAATTATTTTGGACTATCGGATTGGTAAGGGTCTACAGTTTGCCCCTGCTTGAATGATTTGAGACGTTCAGAAGAAGAGAGTGAAAAATAATATGACTTTGAAGAGATTTTGGATGAGGATGGGTACTTGGATTCGATTTGGGTACTTGGACCTGTTTTATTAGTTTTTGTTATAGATTTGTGTCCTGTTTATTATGATAATTATTGTTTTATTTAGGTATTTTGTTAGTTTTAATCGGTTTATTTAGTGTTTTCATTAATTTTGGTAGTTTTTAGTTTATTTCAGTGTTTATGTCGTTTTTGATCTAGTTTTTAGTATGATGTTTATGTTTTGTTGGTTATTGTTTATTTACTTCTTGTTTAAGTTTGTTCAAGTTTTGTTTTAGGTTAAAAAGCCAAGGAACCAAATTGAAGGAAAAAAAGGGACAGTAGCTGACATAGGCAGAGGACAAGGCCAAGCTTGTGGCCGTGTCCCATACCAAGTTAAAGAGAAGATCAAGACACAAAGAGGGACACACTCAAGGGACACGGCCAAGCTTGTGGCCGTGTCCCTCCAAAGAAGCCCAGACACGGCCAAGTTGCTTAAGCTTGGCCGTGTCTCACTCAAATCCAAAGCAAGGAAGAAGAAATTCTCATAGAAGCAAACACAAGCAAGGGACACGGCTAAGCTTATGGCCGTGTCCCTCCAAAGAAGCTCAGACACGGTCGTGTCTCATCTAGCTTGGCTGTGTCTCACTCAAGTCCAAAGGAAAGATCAAAAGCAAGCAGTAGTGAATACAAGCAAGGGACACGGCCAAGTCACTAGCCGTGTATCTCCAAAGACCTCTAACATGGCCAAGTCTCATCCAACTTGGCCGTGTCTCTCATGAACCAAAGGCAACGCGGATTTTTAAGCGGAGGATTCGTATAAATATGGGATTTAGGGTTTTTTTAGGGGGTTGTTGAGAGTTTTGAGATTGAATCAGCCGTCAAAGAGAGTTTAGGGTTTTCATAACTTGTTTTCTTTGATTTTTGATTACACTTTGGATTAATCTAGCTTATATTAGATTGTTCTAGCCATTGATACATCCTTCTTGCAAGATTTGAACAAGAGATTCTTCAGAAGCTTCAAGGAGTTTGTAATTTGGTTTTGTTCTTGAACTTTATCTCTTTAATTTCAGTGAAATTGTATTTATGGATATTATCATGTCTAAATTGATTTCTTTGAATATTAATGAGATGAGTATGTTTGATAGCATTATGAACTAATTTGATCTAGTATAGGGTTTGTATGGATCTGCTATGATTGTATGAATTGGTTATTACTCTTAACTCAATTATTTCTTTAAGCCTTTATTGAATGAATTATTGCTAATATATAATTGATTGGCCACCAATTATGTGTTTTAGGTATTAGATGATGGATTGAGAGATGAAGTCTAATGCTGGAACAATTAAATTAAGGACTTAGGTGAATTAGAGATATAACCTAGGAAAAGATTATTTCAATTGAAACAAGATTATTTGAGAGAGGTTTGAATGCGAGAGCTTATCTCCTTTATTCAATTAATTAAGTTGCTTGAGATTTAATCTTTGAATTTAAATTGGTTAAGAGGAATACCATTCATGCATATAAGTAGCAGAGAAGTGCAAACCCTAGACCCTTCTATTAAGCGAATCAAATCATCAACTCAATTTACTTTTATTGTTTTAAACTTCAATCAATCTGTCTTTATTAATTGTTAGCAATTTAAATTTATTCATTACTTGCTATTTATAATCTGATAATCAATTAGCTACTTTAGCTTCCTTGTGAGACGACCTTGGGGCGATCACCTTTGCTACAGCTACCTCGTATACTTGCGAGTGACACTTTGTGGTAGAGTTAATTCGAGCGCAACAAGTTTTTGGCACCGCTGCCGGGGAGGCTAATTTGCGTAATTGTTTATTAGTCATAGATATTTTAGATTATTTTTCATTGTTTACTTTTATTTTATTTGTCTTTTGCTTTTAATAATTTCTTTTTTTATAAACTCTGTTTATGCAAGGCAAGAGATCACTCAAAGGAGAGCTATATCCATTCATTCCAGAAATTCAAAGAGTGAAAAGGAGCAGGGAAGAGTTTGAACTGTAGACAGGATTTGATACTACAAAGGAGGACACTTCTGATTTTGAGTCGGAATCTGCACAATCTGTTAAAATGGCTGAAGAAAGACAAAGGACTATGAGAGAGTTTGCTAGACCTGTCATTGAAACTTCCACTTCTTGCATAAGACTGACAGATGAAGCAAGGAATTATGAGTTGAAGAACATTCATTACAACATGCTGCCATCATTCTATGGAGTTCCAAATGAAGATCCTTTGAACTTTATTCGGGATTTTTATTCTACACTTTTCCTTTGGGAGGACTAACAGAGGATCAGTTGAGGATGAGATGCTTCCCATATACTTTGAAGGATAGGGCAAAGAGCTGGCTTATGATGTTGCCCAAAAACTCTTTGACAACTTGGGAGCAAGTTTATAACAATTTCATGGGCAAGTTTTACTCTCATCAGAAGACAGCTGAATTGAGAGGGAAGATTGCTACATTCTCTCAATTTGAAGGAGAACCATTTCATGAGGCTTGGAACAGATTTAAGATGCTATTGATCCAGTGTCCACATCATCACTACCCACTTCAACTTCTTAATCAGTTTTTCTACGATGGTCTAACCCAGCAATTTCAGAACACTGTTGATAATGCAGCTGGGGGAGCTATGGGAGAAAAGACAGCTGATGAAACTTATGAGATCTTTGAGATGTTGGGAGCTAATTCTCAACAGAAAAGTGCAAGGGGAAGAAGTAAAGGGGTGAATCAATTGGAAACCAATAGTGAGATGGTCAGTCAAATAGCTGAATTGATAAGGCAGGTTCAGATGCTGAATATCAAGAACAATATTTCTTCATCTACTCAAGAAGTGTGTGGAATCTGTGGGACATTCGGGCATGGAGCAAATATTTGCCCCTCTGCATATGAGTCTTTTGGTAATGAAGCTGAGCAAGTCAATGCTATGGGGGGATTTCAACTAAGGGCCCGGAATGATCCTTACTCCAATACTTATAATCCTGGTTGGCGGAGCCACCCAAATTTTTCTTGGACAACAAATAATGCTCAACAGCCTTTCCATTTGCTCCAGAGATAGAACCAACAGCAGGGTCAATCCTTGAATCAAGGGCAGCCTAAGAGAGAGAGTTTGGAAGAAAGTTTGCAGGCTTTTATCCAAGTCAGTGCTAAAAATCAAGAGATGAACAACAAGAGGCTAGATTCACTAGAAGCATCTTTTAAGAAGGTGGAGACTCAAGTGGGACAACTTGCTCAACAGATGCAGATTCAACAAAAGGGGAAGTTCCCAAGTTAACCTGAGCAGGCACAATCAGTGACTGTTCTTAGAAGTGGCAAGGTAATTAACAATAATGTTGAAATTAATTCAGTGAATGCAGGTGAGCAAGAGAATAAAAAGGAAGGAGAACTAGAGAACAAAGGTGCTGAAGAAAGATCAATGGAGAAGTCCCCTACAACAGATTTGCACAAGGCAAGCAATCCATACCGGCCACCTATACCATTCCCCAGCAGGTTGAAGGACGATAAAAAAGATAAGCAATTTTCAGATATCTTCAACATGCTGTCTAAGGTAAGTATTAACTTACCCTTACTTGAAGCAATTAAGAACATGCCGGCTTATGCTAAATTCTTCAAAGAACTGAATACCAAGAAAAAGAGGTATGAGCCGAATGAAAAGGTGATAGTTTCAGAGGTAACTAGTGCTGTTTTGCAGCATAAACTACCTCCAAAGCTAAAGGATCCAATAGTTTCATCATTCAATGGGGAATGGAAAGGGGACTGATGGCATGTGTGATTTGGGAGCTAGTGTAAATTTGATGCCTTATTCTGTTTATCTTGAGTTAGAACTAGGGGAACTTAAACCTACAAAAATGGTGTTGCAATTAGCTGATATATCTCTTAGATTCCCGAAAGGGGTTATAGAAGATGTTTTAGTTAAGGTTGGAGGGTTAATAGTACCTGTGGATTTCATAGTTTTTGACATGGAAGGAAGTAACCCTTCACCATCAGCACACACTATTCTGTTGGGTAGGCCTTTTATGGCGACTACCAACACTTTGATAGATGTTAAAAATGGTAAATTATCAATGACTGTCTTGGGACAAACTGTTGAATTTTCTATTTTTAACACTTCTCCTATTCCTACAACTGCTTTATATGAGGATTGTTCTTTCATTAATTGTGTTGATGCAGTTGTTTCTGATGTTTTCTTGCAGACAGGTTCCTCTGATAAATTGGAGCTGGCTTTGACCTTAGATAGTGATGTGGATATTTTTGATGCAGAAATAGCCAGTTGCCTTTAAACATTAGAGAGAGCTGAAATAGAGGAACTTGAGGAGAACCCAGTATTTGAACTTCCCTCCATTGAAAAGGAAGAGAAGAATCCTTCACTTGAGTTAGAGCTGAAAGAGTTACCTAAAAATCTGAAATGTGTTTTTAGGAGATCACAATACCCTACCTGTGATAATATCTAGTGAACTTAGTGAAGGGGAGGAGATGCGGTTGGTGAGTGAGCTTAAAAGATTAAAGAGAGCAATAAGATAGGGATTGATTGACATCAAAGGTATTAGCCCTTCAATGTGCATGCATAGAATCACTTTAGAAGAGGGAGCTAAACCTGTGAGGGAGACTCAAAGGCGACTTAACCCAAATATGAGTGAAGTGGTCAAGAAGGAAGTGCTCAAATTGCTGGATGAAGGAGTAATTTATCCAATAGCTAATAGTGAGTGGGTGAGCCCAGTACATGTAGTTCCTATGAAATCTGGAATCACTGTGGTGAAAAATGAGAATAATGAATTGGTTCCTACTAGGACTACTACTGGGTGGAGAATGTGCATCGATTATAAGAAGTTGAACAATGCTATAAAGAAAGATCATTTCCCTCTTTCTTTTATTGATCAGATGTTAGATAAACTTTCTGGACACTCACATTATTGCTTTTTGGATGGCCTTTCAGGTTACTATCAGGTGCCAATATCTCCAGAGGATCAATCCAAGACTACCTTTACTTGCCCTTTCGGGACTTATGCATTTCGACGTATGCCCTTTGGCTTGTGCAATGCACCTGTAACTTTTCAGAGATGCATGATGTCTGTCTTCTCAGACATGATAGATGATTTTATTGAGGTATTTATGGATGACTTTTCTGTTTTTGTTAGTTCTTTTGATAATTGCCTCAATAAACTTGTTCGTGTGCATGAGAGATGCATTGAATGTAACCTTACTTTAAGTTGGGAAAAGAGTCATTTTATGGTTACTCAGGGCATTGTCTTAGGTCATGTGGTGTCAAGTAAAGGGATTGAGGTGGATAAGGCTAAAGTTGAATTGATTGCTAAGTTAACCCCACCTACCTCTGTTAAGGGAATAAGAAGTTTTTTAGGGCATGCAGGTTTTTACCAGAGGTTTATTAAGGATTTTTCTAAAATAAGCCAACTGTTGTACCATTTGCTAGGGAAAGATGTTCCATTTGAATTTACAGCACAATGCATGCAAGCTTTTAATTTCCTTAAGGAAAAACTGACTAGTGCACCGGTAATTGTAGCTCCTGTTTGGTCTTTACCTTTTGAAATCATGTGTGATGCCTCTAATCATGCAGTAGGAGCTGTTCTTGGGCAAAGGGTTGATAAATACTTGAGAGTAATATATTATGCTAGCTTGACCCTGAATAGTGCACAAATGAATTACACAACAACTGAGAAGGAAATGTTAGCTATTGTTTTTGCTTTAGATAAGTTTAGAGCATATTTAATTGGGTCGAAAATTATTGTGCATTCTGATCATGCAGCTCTAAAATATCTTTTAACAAAACAACATGCCAAACCCCGCTTAATTAGATGGGTGCTGTTATTGCAAGAATTTGATTTCCAGATCAAAGATACTAAGGGTAGTGAGAATGTTGTTGCTGATCATTTATCTAGATTATTCTTCTTTAGTGAAAATCTTGCATCTGATAGCATTCATAAAAATTTAGAAGCATTTCCTGATGAACAGCTGTTTGTGGTAATTAATGCACCTTGGTTTGCAGATATTGCTAACTATCTTGCTTGTGGTATTTTGCATTCTAACATGTCATTTCAAGAGAAGAAAAGGTTCTTACACTTGAGTAAAATTTATTTTTGGGATGAACCTTACTTATTCCGGATTTGCAAAGATGAGATAGTTCGCAGGTGTGTATCTGAGGAAGAACAACTGAGTGTTCTTCAATTTTGTCATGACCTTCACTGTAGGGGTCATTTTGGAGGAAGAAAGACTACAGAAAAGGTGCTTGAAAGTGGTTTTCACTGGCCTACCTTATTTAAAGATGCTCAAGAGTATTGTAAGCACTGTGATCGTTGTCAAAGAGTAGGTAACATTGGGAGGAGGAATGAAATGCCCCTTCAATCATATATTGTTGTTGAACTGTTTGATGTGTGGGGAATTGACTTCATGGGTCCTTTTCCCAAATCTTTTGGTTTTGAATATATTTTAGTTGCTGCTGATTATGTTTCCAAATTGGTGGAGGCAATCCCCACCCATACTAATGATGCTAATGTAGTTGTTAAATTTGTGAAGGAAAATATTCTTAGCAGATTTGGTACGCCAAGGGTAATAGTCAGTGATGGGGGAAGCCATTTTTGCAACAGACTTTTTGAGAAGTTAATGCACAAATCTGGTGTGAAGCACAAGGTGGCAGCCCCATATCATCCACAGACTTCTGGGCAAGTTGAAACATCAAACAAGCAACTAAAAGGAATTCTGGAGAAAACAGTCAGCACATCAAGGAAGGATTGGGCAAGCAGATTACATGATGCACTATGGGCATATCGGACTGCTTTCAAGACTCCTCTTGGTATGAGTCCATACCGATTGGTCTTTGGAAAAGCTTGTCACTTACCAGTGGAGTTGGAGCACAGAGCCTATTGGGCAATCAAGACTCTGAATTTGGACTTGGACAAAGCAAAGAGAGAACGATTTCTACAAATTTCAGAGTTAGATGAGCTGAGGAATGAGGCATATGAGAGGTCGAGGATTTACAAGGATCGCACTAAAGCACTTCATGACAGAATTATAGTGCGAAAGACATTGAGTCCAGGTATGAAAGTTTTACTTTTCAACTCTCGACTCCGTCTGTTTCCAGGTAAACTCAAGTCTCGATGGAGTGGTCTTTTTGAGATAACCAAGGTATATCCTTCTGGTGCTATTGAATTGCTTAACTCTTGAACAAATGAGACTTTCAAAGTAAATGGATAGAGAGTTAAGCCATATAATGAAGGATTTCAAGAAGTGAGGATCATTGACAGCACTTTGATCCATGATCCTTAAGTCTTGCATGATGTCCAGCTTTATGACATTAAAGAAGCGCTTAATGGGAGGCAACCCATCGGTTTGCATTTCTTATTCATAGTTGTCATTTTAAATTAAGTAATTTTGATTTTATGTTTGTTTAAATAAATGAATGGGTGCTGTGATCGGTTTTTATTTTTCTAATGTGTTTCAGGGTCGATCGGAGAAGGGGTTTGCAATTTCGTTGATATTTGGTGATAAAAAAATTTTAAAAGTTAAAAGTGGCAGAAGGAGACACGGCCAAGGAGCTTGGCCATGTCACATGGGACACGGCCAAGCCTCCATAAAAAAAAGGTTTTTCTTTTGATTTTGCAAATTTGGATAGTGGGTGACACGGCCAAGGAACTTGGCCATGTCCCTTGGCCGTGTCACATGGGACACGGCCAAGCTTCACCAAAAACATTTTCTTTGCAGCTCTTCTTCCAGTAGCAGACATGCCCATGGGAAAAGGCCAAGTCACTGGCCGTGTCCCTCAAAACACACAAGACACGGCCGTGTTCACCACAACTTGGCCGTGTCTCTCACTTTTACACTTTAAAAAACACGATTTTGCACAGTTTTATTCCATTCAATCCCTAATTTCCTGTTTGTTCTCTCTCTCGCTCTCTCGTTCTCTCCCTCTCGCAACCTCTATTACTTGTGCTTATAAGCTCCAAATCCTCCATTAAACTTCATTTTTCTTTACCAAAACTAGAAATAATCTGTTAAAACTTCTCTTTCTCTCACAAAAGATCAATTTAATCAAGTTTTGGTGTTGAATTTTTCAGATTTTTCAAGATGCCAAGAACAAAGATAGTTTCACACCACAAGAAGAAGAGACCTACAACTGAAGGGGCTTCTTCATCTTCATCGGTTTCATCTTTGAGGAGGGCAAATCTTTTGGCTCGGGGTTTCTTTCCGATGAGGTATGTTAATGATGAATCCCTTGATGCTCTGCAAATTAGGACTAATTTTTATCGTTATGTGCAAATTCTTGGGTGAGAGAACCTAGTCTCCTTGCGACCTTTGCAGTTTCAAGAGCTGAGTTTGGAATTTTTGACATCTCTTAAGGTTGAAAGAGATGAACAAAAAATTTGCTCTAGGATGAGTTTTAAATTGCTTGGGAAATCATTTGTGATGAATATTGAACAATTGAATGCTGTATATGGTTTCCATCAACATGGGGAAAGGTCAGTACCTAAAGAGTTCAAACAATAATTTGCTTGGGGAGCATTAGGCTCGGAGACTTATGTGGCCAAATCGGCCAAAGCATCTAAATTGAGGAATCCCGCTTTGAGGTATTTGCATCGTTTTATGTCCTGCGAATTCTTTGCTAGGAAGGAGAGCCCGGGTGTGGTGGAATTGAGTGAGTTATTTTTCCTGGATTGTGCTTGTAATGCAGTGCCTGTTAGTTCCGGCTATTGGTTAGCCGATGTTTTTGATAGTGTGGCTAATAAAAGGAGGGGGGCAATTTGTATTGGAGGGTTGATTACCACATTAGCAGTAGCCCTTCTGGAGGATTTTGACCCGAGTACTAGTCGTATGACTAGAATTTTGGGTAAAGACTCTTTGGATTTGGCCACATTAGAGAAGATGCATATGGTGATGCATAGGAGAGGGGCCTATATGATGGCTTCAGCTGAGCCAGAAGCTCCGAGGGACAGGCAGAAGAGAGCACGGATTCAAGAAGAGTCCGACTCGAATTCTCTTGATCTAGATGAGGATGCTCCGGTCTTGGCTAATCAAGAGGTACTTAATAGGATTGAGGCCCTGGAGGGAAAGGTAGATCGACTGGAGGGCAAGGTGGACCATAACCATGCTGAGGTCTTGCAGTAGTTGGAACAGATTAATAGCAACCTTGCAAAGATTTTGAGTCTCCACCCCTCGGCTGCATCATCTTCACACCCGCCTTCACCGTAGATTTTGAGTTCCTTGTTTTATTTGTTTGGTGTATTTTTGTTATTATTTTTCATTTTTGTTTTTTATCTTAACATTTTATATTTTGGATATTTTATTTTTATATATTGTACTTTTGTTTTTGAACTTTTGTGTTTGTAATGGAAAGTTAGGTTTTGCCTCACCAGGGTACGATGAAAGATAGGTTGTTCTTAACTCTTTCTCTTTATTATTCTTGTTTTCCATTGAGGACAATGTAAATTCTAAAGTGTGGGGTAATCTTTTAGCTTTTCTTTAATTTTTGTTTTGTTTGCGTGGTGTGTTTTATTGCGTTATGCATGGCATAATTGTTGAAAATTTATTGATCTTTTCTGTAATTCTAGCATTATAGTTGAGACTTTAGTATCAGCATAGAGATTAGCATTTGAATTCATTCAGGATCAATTTTCACATTCTGCAGTTCATGACATATAAATCTTTGTGAACCCACCTTTGTGAGTTTTGAGCCTTATAGATTGAATTTTATTGTCAATTGATTTTCTTTTCTTAAGTGTGCACCTTCATGATTTTGCATCTCTAGAGTTTGCTTTTGCATGCTAATTGAACTCACATTATGATTTAATCTCAAGTTTTAAAATGATGAAGGCAAATTAGGCTAGCCCTTTTGCTTAAAAAGACCTCCCTTAATATTGAATTCCTTAGTGAGCCAAGTTGAGCCGTTGACCTTTTTCTTGTTTGATCAACACAATTCTCAACTTAACACTTTCTTATTATCACCATACCTGCATTAAGGAATGGAGTTTCTTATGATATGACAATAGGGTGGTTTATTTCAAAGTGTGGGGTAAGCAAATAAAAAAAATATTGTATTGCTATTTGGGGTTGAAATGCATACTGTGCACATTGTATTTGACTAAGAGTCGCTTATTCTTTTCCTCTATATTTTAAGCTAGATGTTCCATGCAAGTTTATATTTTGTATATATATATAATATGATGATAAAAACAAAAGAAAAAGAAAAAAGAGAAAATAAAAATAAATAAAAAAGATATATATATACACAAAATTTATATATTTTCTAGCAAAAGAGGAATGTCGACTCGTGTATTTTTCTTGAAGTATGCAAGTATGTGAAAGTATTAAGGGATTGGTGAGTATGCCATTGAGGGAGTTATGAGTTTCTTAGAAAGATTTTGTCTAAATTAGATACTCCATTTCTTGATGCTCCAGCTTAAATGTCTTTTCTCACACCTTCACCTTAGCCCCATTGCATCCAAATGAAAGACCTTCGGATTATTTCTTGAGAAAATCAGTGAGGGAGATTGAATAATGAAGCAAGTTTATGGTAGTATGCAGTCATGAGTGGTTCGAGTGAAATAACCTTTGCAATCGAGTGAAACACTTAGATGAGAGATGAGATTTGTATGTCTGGATTAATGAATGAGTTAAGAAAATCTTGATTGAAGGAAATTGCAATTATTTATGGCTGAGTCTTAAAGGATTTCATCTTATATACTGGAATTATAATTAAGGTTGTTTGAGTTTTTAATTTATGCCATGTGAATTTGCTTGAGGACAAGCAAAGTTTTAAGTATGGGGTAGTTGTTTTATTAGTTTTTGTTATAGATTTGTGTCCTATTTATTATGATAATTATTGTTTTATTTAGGTATTTTGTTAGTTTTAATCGGTTTATTTAGTGTTTTCATTAATTTTGGTAGTTTTAGTTTATTTCAGTGTTTATGTCGTTTTTGATCTAGTTTTTAGTATGATGTTTATGTTTTGTTGGTTATTGTTTATTTACTTCTTGTTTAAGTTTGTTCAAGTTTTGTTTTAGGTTAAAAAGCCAAGGAACCAAATTGAAGGAAAAAAAGGGACAGTAGCTGACACAGGCAGAGGACACGGCCAAGCTTGTGGCCGTGTCCCATACCTAGTTAAAGAGAAGATCAAGACACAGAGAGGGACACACTCAAGGGACACGGCCAAGCTTGTGGCCGTGTCCCTCCAAAGAAGCCCAGACACGGCCAAGTTGTTTAAGCTTGGCCGTGTCTCACTCAAATCCAAAGCATGGAAGAAGAAATTCTCACAGAAGTAAACACAAGCAAGGGACACGGCCAAGCTTGTGGCCGTGTCCCTCCAAAGAAGCTCAGACACGGCCGTGTCTCATCCAGCTTGGCCGTGTCTCACTCAAGTCCAAAGGAAAGATCAAAAGCAAGCAGTAGTGAACACAAGCAATGGACACGGCCAAGTCACTGGTCGTGTCCCTCCAAAGATCTCCAACACGGCCAAGTCTCATCCAACTTGGCCATGTCTCTCATGAACCAAAGGCAACGCGAATTTTTAAGCGGAGGATTCGTATAAATATGGGATTTAGGGTTTTTTCAGGGGGTTGTTGAGAGTTTTGAGATTGAATCAGCCGTCAAAGAGAGTTTAGGGTTTTCATAACTTGTTTTCTTTGATTTTTTATTACACTTTGGATTAATCTAGCTTAGATTAGATTGTTCTAGCCATTGATACATCCTTCTTGCAAGATTTGTGTAACACCCCGATACCTTATATAAGTATTATACATATACCTGGTATACATACGGTAAGTATATAAAGTATAAGATGTCACTTTTCGTTACCTTTTTAAAACCTGTAAAAGAATTCCAAACCATAATACATTAATTTAAATAACATTTACCAAATCATTATCTTTATCGAAAACTTCATTTATACATATAATTACTTTCTCGTCATAAATACATCAATATAAAAGTTATACATGTATGCATTTCCCTCTAGTTGGTCTCGACAAACCTTTACCCTTCTCGTGGCATAACGAAAGACTTTGTATCTTCCACCAAGCTACCTGTGTGATTACACATCCGCGCTAAGCCCGAAAACTTAGTAATACAAATATAAAATATAAACATACATTATAGATATTCCATTATATAATGATATATCAACTCAATGTACAATTAGTTCTTATCATGTTTTTCCTTCCTAATTGCAACTTTCATATATCTTGACTAATCTCATATATTATATATGTTTATATAAAACATTACCACCAACCATAATCCATTACTAATACTCACAATCAATATATCAATATACATACATTATATATATCATACTAATCAAAAGTCACATTTTCCAAGGAAGACAATCCTTATCACCAAACACAATTCATCACTAATACCCACAATCAATACACACATCACATATCATACTTCATAACATTAGTTTGTTCACAATTCATTAATCATACATCACATTTCTCACAAAGGCAATTATTATCACCAACCATCATCCATCACTAATATCCACAATCAATACACACATCACATATCATACTTCATAACATTAGTTTGTTCACAATTCATTAATCATACATCACATTTCTCACAAAGGCAATTATTATCACCAACCATCATCCATCACTAATATCCACAATTTATATATCTCATTACTCATGTATTCCAACATTTGTATATATATATCATATTTACAACAAATGACAGACTCGGGCCCAAAAGACACTAATATGCTATTCGACTTTCAGAGTTAATGCTTTGGTTTAATTATCACATTCATAAATATCCCAACTAGGCTTCAAGGATTAAGTTCAACCAAGCTTCAAGGGGAACAAAGCATGCTAAGTATCAACCCAACTTGGCTTCAAGAACTAATCCAACCTAGCTTCAAGGATTGTAACATCACAATTAGGCTTTAAGGACTAGACCCAACCAAGCTTCAAGGGGAGTAAAACATGTTAAACTTCAACCCAACTTGGCTTCAAGGATCAAGCCCAACCTAACTTCAAGTGATTGTTACCATTAGGCATGCCACCAACAACAAAACTCTGAAAATGAATAACACAATAGATACACAATTCATTGTTTATTTCATCATCAATATCATTTTCAATTCTCATCATCATTTAGGCAAACATGCCTTACATATCTCAATTGAATTATCATAGCCAATCACAATGGCTTCATATCACATTTGAGTTATCATTGCCAAGAACAATGGCTTCATATCACATTATATCTCAAATCACATTTCATGTTTCATCATTGATATATGCAACATCAATTACATTACTAAACAAACATATCATTAATCAATCATACCATATAGGCATGCTTTAATCATATCATTCAAGCATACATAATCCATTTCTTTGCACATGTATCTTAATTTCATTGTCATATAATCCATATGTCCATTTATTTCATTTTGATCATCATTATCAATCATGATAACATCACATTTCATCATTTCTCAAGACACATTAACACCATTCATTATTAACACATTTATCCTAACAAATTGCATCGCACATACCTTTCTTTTGGATGATCATCATAGCTTTCACACTATACAAATGACAATATTAGTAACATTGAATTAACAATATAATAATCTACTTAACACATTTATACCAAGGGTGTTAAGTCCCAAAATCATATAAAAGATTACATCTATGTAAGTTTGTACTTACCTCAAGAACTATTCCCATCCATCTATACATTTTCTCTTCCAAGAATTCTCAACATTTAGGTTAATGCAACACAATCTCTTCAAAACCTAATTCAAAGATCATTATTCATAGGTTTAGAATTATCCACATACATTTGTTTAGGTCATTCTTTGATTACAAAGTATTTAGAGTGTATATAAAATGTTTAGGAACAAAAGACTTTTGAAGAATCAAACAATGCATGAAGAACCAAAAACCATCACAGTAGCAAACACACCCAAGGGACACGGCCAAGCTTGTGGCCGTGTCTCTCAAGACCAATTGGCAGTAGCAAACACATGCATAAGACACGGCCGTGTCCCTCCAAAATCAATCCAACATGGCTCAATTTTCCTTGACTTGGCCGTGTCTCTCATGAATTGGCCGTGTCTCTCCTTGCTTTTGGCCGTGTCATTCAAGAACAAAACCCTATTTGTGGCCAAAACACTTCTAATTGCATTTAAACACACGATACACAACATAAACTCATTCAAATGGATGTAATCAAAGTCATTAACACTTATTTTGCATGTTTAACACAATAATCACAATTAATCATACATTTAATCATTCATCATATCAAAACCCTAAAACCAAATTCACTCTTGATCTTCCACTATCAACCTCCACATAACTTACCATATTCAAGACCAAACCAATCACCAATTCAATCTTTTAACTTACAATCAATTCTAACACTTATAAACACAACTCAAACACACCAAATCACCACATCAACAAATCACAATTCATCTTAGACACAACTTCACAAGAATAGAAGAAATCAAGGAAAAGAACTTACCAAAGTTGTTGAATTCCACAAATCTTCAACTAAATTCCTTGATTCTCCCTTCAATCTTGATGTTAGAAACCAAAACACTTCAATTGCTCTCTCTTCTCTTTGGATAGCCGGCCACCACTTCAAGCAAAGAAAAGAAAATAACAAGTCAACCTTTCTTTCCTTCTTTTAATCTCCACCAAGAGATTTCCAAAAGAGAATTACCTCAATGCCCTTAACCATTTACTTTAAATCTCTTTTAACTCACATGTCCTTTATAGTAATTTCACATATCATAAATGAAAATATCTTCTTGCATTGACTCTCCCTTTTAACCAACTTATATGTTATATATATTACCATATAATCAACATATACACCTCTCTCTAAACCCTCTTTTCTTTCCCAAAACACATATACATAAACCTTCTCTTCCCATTTCTTTTCTCTTCATATAACATATACATTCAATCCAACTTACAACAATAACATAATCAAAACTTCTAGGGCATACATGAGGATATTACAATTTGAACAAGAGATTCTTCAGAAGCTTCAAGGAGTTTGTAATTTGGTTTTGTTCTTGAACTTTATCTCTTTAATTTCAGCGGAATTGTATTTATGGATATTATCATGTCTAAATTGATTTCTTTGAATATTAATGAGATGAGTATGTTTGATAGCATTATGAACTAATTTGATCTAGTATAGGGTTTGTATGGATCTGCTATGATTGTATGAATTGGTTATTACTCTTAACTCAATTATTTCTTTAAGCCTTTATTGAATGAATTATTGCTAATATATAATTGATTGGCCACCAATTATGTGTTTTAGGTATTAGATGATGGATTGAGAGATGAAGTCTAATGCTGGAACAATTAAATTAAGGACTTAGGTGAATTAGAGATATAACCTAGGAAAAGATTATTTCAATTGAAACAAGATTATTTGAGAGAGGTTTGAATGCGAGAGCTTATCTCCTTTATTCAATTAATTAAGTTGCTTGAGATTTAATCTTTGAATTTAAATTGGTTAAGAGGAATACCATTCATGCATATAAGTAGCAGAGAACTGCAAACCCTAGACCCTTCTATTAAGCGAATCAAATCATCAACTCAATTTACTTTTATTGTTTTAAACTTCAATCAATCTGTCTTTATTAATTGTTAGCAATTTAAATTTATTCATTACTTGCTATTTATAATCTGATAATCAATTAGCTACTTTAGCTTCCTTATGAGACGACCTTGGGGTGATCACCTTTGCTACAGCTACCTCGTATACTTGCGAGTGACGCTTTGTGGTAGAGTTAATTCTAGCGCAACAGGACCCAAGACTGGGTTTGATTTGGGTACTTGATCTTAAACTGGATGTGGATGCTCGACCTGAAACTAGATTTGGATGCTCAATCCTAAACTGGATTTGGATACTCGATCCTAAACTGGATTTGGATGCTCGATCCTAAACTGAATTTGGATACTCGACCCTAAACTGGATTTGGATACTCGATCCTAAACTGGATTTGGATTCTCGATCCTAAACTGGATTTGGATACTCAATCTTAAACTGGATTTGGATGAGCTCGATCCTAAAATGGATTGGGATAGTCAATCTAAAACTGGATTGGGATGCTCGATCCAAAACTAGATTTGGATACTCGATCCTAAATTGGGTTTAGATACTCGATCCTAAATTGGATTTGGATACTCAATCCTAAATTGGATTTGGATACTCGATTTGAAACTGGATTGGGATACTCGATCCTAAACTAAATTTGGATACTCGATCCTAAACTAGATTTGGATTTGGATACTCGATCCTAAACTAGATTTGGATTTGGGTTCTCAACCAGAAACTGAATATTGGATGCTCAACCCGAAACTAATTTTAGGTGATCGATCAGAGATTGAATTTGATGGGTTGTCGACCCAGTGGTGAGTTCTAGACTTAAAAGTGATTTAGATTCTGGACTCGGTGGTGAGTTATGGACTCAAAAGTGATTTGGGTTCTGGACCCGGTGGTGAGTTCTGGACTCAAAAAGTGATTTGGGTTCTAGAAAAAATATTTGAAAGTGAGTTTGAAAATATTTTGTATACACATAAACTCAAAAATTAAAATGGAGAAACTTTGCCCCTTGTGTAGGCTCAAACCAATGATTTTTCTCATGCAAGCTCTGATTGATGTTTGTAGATTGTCTAGTTCTTCGGACAAGCATGCATTTCTTCTTTTGAAAAATAACTAGAGCTTCCTCAAGTAATGGGCTTTCCATGCCCCCTAATTCCATATCCACTTTATGGTTGCTTCATAGAATATTATTGTTTATTTTTGACAAAGAAAAATGGAGTGTGATATGCTCATGTATGCATGATATGCATGGATAACACTTACAGTGGTTTTGTCGACTCACAAACCGAGGTGATCAGCTGAAGTGTTTTCATTGACTCCTTCTAGATTCTTGTTCAATTCTTGCTTTGGAATGATAGGATGCTTCACATTTATGGCTTTTATCTTCGAGATATTGAAAATATGAATGGTGGAGACCCCAAATTGCAGAGTCAGGGATACATCAATTTCAAACTATATTTTGGCATGTCAGTTGGTAGCTTCTTCATGACCTTACCAATAATCATTTACTTTTCCCAATGTGTCCTTTGAGGTTTTATGGTTCGACAAACTTCTCTTAACTTGAAGGCTTCGTGTGACAAAAACACATTTTTTTTGAATTTTTATTTTGAAATCAAATGTTGGCTTTGTCAAATCGTGTGACAACCCTAGTTACCGTATTAAGCTCAGGAATCATTTCTATTTAAGCAATAATTGTTGCACTTCAGATAGGCACATACACATTACTTGGTCAAAGGTCTCATTGAATTTGAATATTGTGAGTTTGAATATTGTCTATCACATATGCATGCTTATTCAAACTATCTCCACTAATAGACTCTACCTACCAAGAGAGATCAACAAGCCTTTGATAGGCTTGAAATGGGGTCTATAAAGGACACGAGTTAAATGAAAGCCATTTCGAGATTAGAGCTGATGTGACACAATGGACAAACCTTTACACTACAAACTACTTATTGGAACTTTAGGTAGTTGGAAGCAATCTTGCTAGACTCCAAATTTCTTCTATCTTTTTTGCATCAATTTAGATCTTGATTAGGACAATCTTTGCCTATGCAAAAAGTTTGATACTGTAGACCCTTAATTTTTGACCTGGTCCAATATAATATTTTTAAACAGTACAAAATAATTTTTATGATATTAATTTTATTTATTTTTATTAAAAATAAATATTATAAGTAATAAATGTTATTAAAATAAATATTATCCTGCGGCGAATTGGCTGGCCCACGCCCAATGCCCACAAAACTTCTTTGCCAGTGCACTTTCGCACGCCAGCCCCTCACACGATTTTGCAAAAACCCTATTCTACTTGGTTTTTAATTTTATTTCCTAAAAAGTTTTTATTTCCTTAGCCAATTAGTATTAGGTTTTTTTTTCTTATAAATACCACATTAAAGACACAGAATGGAGGATCAAAATTTTTTTGATCAGACTTTGGAATTTTGAATTTTTTTTGCCAAAAAAGAGAACCTTGAAAGAGCAAGAGGCAGTGAGCAAGCAACAACAATCCATTAAAGGCGGTCTACACTGTCTTTATTATTGTTCAACCATAATTCAAAGATTGTGGTGGAACCGACAACGGAGGTTTGAATCTTTATTTCTTTGCTTATCTTTACAGTAGCATCAACATTCAAATTGGATTAATTGTTTAAACATGCAATAAATGATCAAATGTTCTACTTACCATCCAAACTCTATTTGAAACCCTAAAAACTATTTTTCGAAACACTAATGCCTTAATACCCGTAAAACATATTTTAAAAAACTAAAACCCTAATTACACTTCTTTAAAACCACAAAACAATAATCTATTTTCTCAAAACCATAATCAATTCTATTTTTCTAAGATTTACAGTAGCTTATTTCTTCCAATTTCGAAATGCTATTTTCTAAATCTTAAAACCTAAAATCTTAATTTTCAACACCAAAACCTACAACCCTAAAAGCCAGTTTCCAAAATTTTCTGGGACCGCCGTATGGGCTCATCGAAGGGGTCAATATTTATTTGTGCATTATGAGTCTGTGTACTTAACTTTCTTTTTTCCAAAGCCCTAATTTAGTAATTAAAATTCTAAAACCTTATTTTAAGATGTAAATCCTAAATTTATACATTTATTACTTTATTTAATTTTAAATTAGATTATGTAGTTTATTATATGTTTTGATGATTAATTTATTTAATTTTGATATTTGATTTGTTTATCATGAATGGATGTTTACTTTTATTGATTTGTTTTAATTTCAAAACTTTGTAACAGGTATGTTTCCATATGTTGGGTACCTCATGTATTAAGCATCATGTAATTTAAATTGCTTTTATATTTTGGACCAATGTAAAGGGCACGTTTCCACCTTTCGGTGGGTGTCCTATTTAATTTTAGACAAGGACGATGTAAGGACATGTTTCCATCCTCGAATGGGTGTCCATTTATTTGTTTTGTTTGGACATTGCTTTGATTTTAATATAATGATGCTTTATTTTAATTATTGCATGTAGTATGGATAATATTGTTATATTTAAGAATTTTATAATATTAAGACCTGCAAAGGAGGCCGGTTCCAATGAACCGGGAGTTGTGGGGGTGCTGGGCCATTTCACACTTTCTCCATATGTACCTAACTTTTTGAACCCATTAGGGGATTGGGGATTCTTTAGGAATCAAGTCATCCACCCCTTTCTTTTTTTTTCGGCCCGTCTGGGTGGCGACTTTATTTTCTCCTGGCTTAGGCCTATGTTCTCTAAGGCCCTGAGCCTAAACAGTGTCGAAGTCGCAAGAACCATTCCACTTGAAGTGGGGGGGAAAATCTCCACTCACAGTGGCGACTCCACTGGGGATAAGAGAAGTTGATTCTGTTGGTCATTATATTATTCTATTCTTTCTTATCATGATATTATCCATTGCAACATTTAGATTGCATCGTGTGCGTGAGTTAGGATGCCCGTTTTACCCATGTTGTGTTATGTAAGGGATACCATACTTTTACTCAAGTTATGGAGATCGAGCATGGCATAACCACTCATAGCCTTGTACCTTTTAGTATATACTTGCTATGGGAACCTAAGCCTTTAAACCCAAAGACTAAAGCTCATGTAATTGGCCTAGTTACTTTTCTTAGGTTTCTACCCCAAATGCTTGTTGTTTGACTATGGTTAATTTATCTTGGCTTAAATAACGGCTTATTTGGTTTGTTTTTTTTTTCTAATATGACCTAATTACATTGTGAGCTCAAATAATTTTTTCCTCTAAATCCAAAACACCAAAGCTATTTTTAAAACTTTTCAAGATGGTCTTTGGACATAAAACTTTTCTAAAAACTAATAAAAAAATTCTTTTCTCATGACTCAAATGGAAAGTCAAAAATCCATTTTTTCTAAAAATCTTTTTTACAATGGGTTTTTTCAAACAAAACTATTTTTGCATTTCAACCTTTGCTTACAAAGAGCTTGCAAATTATTTAGGTCAATTACAAAATACCAAAAATCAATCGTGAGCCTAGTTTATACTAAGAATTATTAACCATGGGTTGATTTTTGGCATGAATCATTAGTTAATTTTTCAAGTGAGAAATCTATTTGTAATAAACCTCTTAATTTAGTTTTAATCCAATATAGCATAAAAGCTATTTTAGTTGATGGAATGGATTAAAACCTAATTAATGGGAATTATCATGAACTGATTTCCATTTTTGAAAATATAACTATTGGTTGAAATTTCCGAGGAAATTATTCCAAAACAAGATACCCCATGTTTGTATTTTGTTAACCATATTACCTAGGAAAAGAGACTCGCCATTCATGTGTGAAAGTTATAAGTTGGGAAGGAACATCCTATTTATCCTTGTTTGTTTATTGTTTATGCATGCGTGCATAAATGCATCACATCACATATCATTAATCATTTCTGGGTCACAGCCCTGGATTACGACAGTTCAAAAGCTTATGACAATCCGACCTACGCTGGAGATGAAGAATCTAGCAGCGACTCAATCACTTTTTCACCAAAAGCAATGGAGCCCGAACCAATTCAAAGAATGGTGGATGGTGCCCTTAATGCTAAAATGGAAGAAATAAAGGGGGCCCTAGCTGAGATCATTAAGAATCAAATGATTACAATGATGCCAAAGCATCCGCAAGCACCAAGAAAGATGAGGGGAAGGCTAAAGTTGGTGAAGTGGCTTTTGATGATGACAAGATGGTCGTTGATGATGATGACGACTGGGCTCAATATTTTCAAGATCCTCAAGATAAAAATAAGGAGCCAAAGGTTGTTGAAAAGACAACTGTTGAAAAGACCAAGACATTTGATTTTGAGAAGATGATTACTGATTTAGAAAAGAAGTTTAAAAAGAAGCTAAAAACCGAAGAGATGTCTAAGATTGACAAACTGTTTGAGCAAGATGAGGAGGTCCCTTATAAGTTCAAGATGCCTTCCTTCGCTAGGTACAATGGTACTGGAAACCCTCATCTCCATGTGAAGTAGTACATCACTGCTATGCAGTCTGTCCGAGCTACTAAAGCTCAAACTCTAAGGTATTTCATGCTCTCATTGGACCTTGTTGTCCAAATTGGCTCAACACTTTAGAGGAAAGTACTCAAAAAGATTGGAACATGTTGTACAAGTGTAATATCCTCATTTATGCCCTAGAAGTTTTGAGTATGTTGTTGTTATCGTGGTTGTTGATATATATATTGGGAAGTGAATGTTTGTGCATATATGTGTTAAATTGTAAGAGAAAAGAAATGGGAAGAGAATGTATATGTATATGTGTTTTGGAGAAGAAATTTAGGGTTTAGAGACAAATGTATATGTTGTTTATATGATGATATAATTAACATATACATTGGTCAAATGAAGAGTCAAGGTGATGGTTAAGTGGAAGAAGATATTTTTGGTTGTTAATGAAATTACTATAAAGGGCTTATATGAGACAAAGAGTTAGTTATATGGTTAAGGGTGTTTTGGTAATTTTCCTTGTAAGATGCATGGTGGAGATTAAAAGAAGAAAAGGTGTTTGACTTGTGCATTTTCTTCTTTCTTTCTTGAAGTGGCCGGATTCTCCATAGACAAAGAGAGAAAGAGAGGTGATCTTGAGGTTTGAAGCATTTTGAAGAAGGAAGCAAGGGTTTTGGTTAAAGATTTGTGGATTTCTTCATTTGAGGTAAGATCTTTTCTTTAATTTCTTCAATTCTTTTGAAGTGGTGTGAGAAAGGAATTAGGGTTTGTTGGTTTGATGATGAGAAGTTGAGTTGGTGAAGGTGTTGGAAGTGATTGTGTTGAGTAAGAGTTGTGTTTAGTGAAATTGTTTCTGTTTTACAATTAGTAAAGGCTGTGATTTGTATGATTTTTAATTAATTATAGAAAAATGTTCTTGAAGTGAATTTTTGATATGTTGTGCCTCTATGAGTGTAGAATGACTGAAAAATATGTTGATTCGATTTTGGAATGGTTATGAGTTTAGAAAGATTATTTTTATTAGACCTGTTCCAGCAGGTACCTTAACTGAGACAGCTATACTTCGGGATTTTTAAAAAAATGTAGAAAAATCATATCCAGTCGAATTTTGGATATGTTGTTGCTTAGTGAGTCTAGTATTTGAGAAAAATAATTTGGAACCACGTTGATTGAATTTGATTTATGGAATTCACAAAGTTCAGAACTGCTGCCAGGATGCAGGGCAATTGGGGCAGTCTGGTTAGGTGAACTATTTGACCAAGATTTTGTGTTCAGTTTGATCTGAAATTTTAAAGGAATGATTTTTAGATACAAAACTAAATTCTGTAAAAATTTTAGAATTTTTAGTCAAGTAGATTATTTTATACAATTTTTCAAAATAAGGATAAAATGGAGTTTAAAACCAGAATGTACTATTCATATGAATCATATCAATTGTTCTTTGCCCTAATTGCATTGTTGAGATTGAACAATGTTATGTTATGCATTGTGAATGGTTATGTGTTTCATGAATAATATACATTGAAATTGAAATGATAATTCAAATAAGACATGATATGAGGCAATGCCATTGTGATTGGCTATGATGATGATATTGAAAGAAAGAAGGCATGTTTGCCTAAATGTGATGAGACTTTGAGAACGGAAATGGTAACTATATAATAAATGAATTGTTTGTTTAATATGTTATTCAGTTTCAGAGTTCTGGATTTGGGTGGCATGCCTAAGAAATGATAAAAGGTAACAGTCTTGCCGGGTTGAGGATCTCCTCATATGTGTTGAGTTGATGATCCAAGAGACTGGGTCTGTTACACTATGAGATATATGATTTGTAACAGTCTTGCCGGGTTGAGGATCTCCTCATATGTGTTGAGTTGATGATCCAAGAGACTGGGTCTGTTACACTATCCATGGATAGAGATACATGTATATACATTGCCTACGGGCGTGATTATTGTGACTATGAACCAAAGCAGTAACTCTGAACTCTGAATATCATATTAAATACTTGTTGGGCCCATAGGTGTCAGGGTTATATGAATGTCCTAAATAATGTTATGAGTTAATGAAATGAGATGTTGGTTATTGAGTATGATTGATTAATGTTGAATGTGGAAAGATGTTGAAATGTGGTATGCTCATATGACTATGATTTGTGAAATGCATAATTATGTGGTTAACTTTATATTTATGATATTGATCTTATCAATAACATATGTGGCATTGCATTACATTAAAGCATACCATTAGCATGTTTTATCTTACTAAGCCGTTGGCTTAGCGCGAATGTGATTCTTCGCGCAGGTGACAAGGAAGAACCAGAGAGTTCCTCTAGGCCGAGTCGAGCCTAGATTTTGAAGAGTGAATAGTGGGCTTTAAGATCGAAGACTGACTGCCAAACATGTATAAATTTTATGTGTTGTAAAACTTGAGTTTTGATGTATATGAATTTGTAAATATTGTTACTTTCCGTTGCATAGTGAACAAAGATTTTATCTGCTGTATTTCATAATAAACCTTTACTTTATTTTGTACTAGAAGTGTAAATCCTTTTTGCAGGTTGTAGTTGAGGTTATAAGGGGGATTTATTGGAAGTGTACTGAGAATGATTTTGTTTGCATTGGTTTGTGTAAAAATGTTTTCAAAAATTAGAAAAAAACCAGTTTTGTCGACACTTGGGATTGAATTTTTAGGCAAAACTATGGCAAAATTTCTATAAAAATCGGAACAAAAATTTGACTAAGTAAAAGTGGTAGCAACATTAGGATAGGGTGGCGCCTCTACTCAGCTTACACACGTAGGTCGGGAAGGGGTGTTACAATTTTTGGTATCAGAGCCTAGGTTTGAGATTCTCAACCTAGATCAATTGTAAGAAAAAGAATATTTTGATTTTTAAAGTGGGTTTTTGAGTAAAATACATGTTTTGGTATGGCAGTCTTTGATCTTTAATGAGGAATATTCTGCTGTGTTTGCAGATATAGGTAGAGATGGCATCTCATTCGCGACAATCTGTTGAAGGTAGTGCCGAGAGTATTGCTCCTGCTGAGGGAGCTAGGGTTGATAGTGTTGAGGAGGCACCTGCTTCGGTGTCGGGTAGACCAGCTGGGGAGGAGGTTCCGCCAGCCTGGTTTAGGCCTATGTTGGAAGCTATGAGACAAGCACCTGTGCAACCACAGCCACCGCCACCACCCCCTCAGCCTTCAGTACCAGTAAGGCACTATGATAAACTAAGGAAATATGGAGCAGAGGATTTCTTTGGTACAGTTGATCCGGCTGTAGCAGAACAGTGGCTTGATAGAGTTCAGAGGGTATTTGTGCAGTTGCAAGCCACTTCAGAGGAGAAGTTTGACTATGCAAGATCTTTGCTACAGAAGGATGCCTACGACTGGTGGAAGACAGTGCCCCATTCTATGGATGATCCACCAACCTTGTCTTATGCGGATTTTCTGAGAGAATTTGAGTTGAAGTATACTCCTAGGGAGTATAAAGATGGGAAGAAAAGAGAGTTTCTAGATTTGAAGCAAGATCATCGGACCGTAACTGAGTATGAAGTTGAGTTTATTCGACTGAGTCAGTATGCTGGGGGTATCATTACTGATGAGATTGATAGATGTCGGCGATTTGAGGAGGGATTGAGGCCCTCGATCATGTGCTTAGTGGCTGGATCCAGATATCAGGATTTCTCACAGCTTGTGGCAGCAGCTCGAAGTGTAGAGCGAGCTCAAGTTATTGCAGCTGCTTCAGAGGAAGAGGTTAGGGTTAGAAGGCCCCAGTTCGAGGCAGGGTCTTCTTCTGCGAAGAGGGGTAGAGGAAGTTTTGTTCCTCGGAGTAGTAGGAGCCAGAGACCAGTGGGTAGGTCAGTGCAGTTCCAGAGGCAGAGATTTAGACCTGCAGCTTCAGTAGCGAGTGCTCCTACTCCTGGAGTTCAGAGATCCACCTTACCTGTGTGTAACCAGTGTGGTGGAAGACATGGGGGCGTTTGTTGGAGGCATAGTAGATCAGGGGTATGCTTCAGGTGTGGATCACCTGACCACTTTGTGAGAGACTGTCCTGAGAGGCAGGAGCAGATGCCAGTTGATTCTGCTGCTTCTCGAGCTAGTGTGAGGGGAGGCAGAGGAGGCAGAGGTGCCAGCCGGGGAGGTAGACCAGGATTCAGTTCTAGAGGAGGTGCTACATCCAGGGAGGGTAGACCAGAGGAGGTTGGATCTTCCCAGAGGATGTATGTTATGCAGAGACAGCCAGATACATCGGCAGTCATAGCTGGTACTTTTTCTTTATTTAATACTCCAGTACTTGCTTTGATTGATCCGGGTTCCACACATTCATATATTAGTGCATCTGTTTTGCCTGTATCTGATTTGCATGCTGAGTCCCTAGGATTTGATGTGTTGGTAACAAATCCGTTAGGGCATAGTGTGGTTGTGAGTAAGGTGCATAGAGATAGTGCAGTAGTGGTGCAGGGTGAGGAGTTCCTTGGGGATTTGATTGAGATGCCATTTAAGGAATATGACGTGATCTTAGGTATGGATTGGCTATCTCGACATGAAGCTGTGGTGGATTGTAAAAAGAAAATTGTTTCTTTGAGAACGGGTGATGGTAGAGAGGTGATAGTATCTAATGAGCAGGAACAGCTAGCCTCCTTATTTGTTTCAGCTGTTGCAGCCAGGAGGTTGATTAGAAAGGGGTGTGAAGCCTATCTTGCTCATGTGGTGGATACTAGAGTGAAGGGTTCCCCTATTGATAGCATTGCCACAGTTGCTGAGTTCCCGGATGTGTTTCCAGAGGAGTTGCCAGGGTTGCCTCCTGAGAGAGAGGTGGAGTTCGGTATTGAATTGTTGCCTGGTACCACTCCTATCTCTATTACTCCTTATAGAATGGCACCAGCAGAATTGAGGGAGTTGAAAGTGCAATTACAGGAGTTGTTGGACAAAGGATTCATTCGCCCCAGTGTTTCTCCTTGGGGAGCTCCTGTGCTATTTGTGAAGAAGAAAGATGGTACTATGAGGTTGTGTATCGATTATAGGCAATTGAACAAGGTGACTATTAAAAATAAATATCCTTTGCCTAGAATCGATGATCTCTTTGATCAGTTGAAGGGAGCGTCAGTGTTCTCCAAAATTGATTTGAGATCTGGGTACCATCAGCTGAGGGTAAGAAGTGAAGATGTTCCTAAGACTGCTTTTCGGACCAGGTATGGGCATTATGAGTTTTTAGTTATGCCTTTTGGTCTAACGAATGCACCTGCAGCTTTTATGGATTTGATGAATAGGGTGTTTAGGCCCTATTTGGATCAGTTTGTAGTGGTCTTCATTGATGATATACTGGTGTATTCACGGAATGAAGAGGAGCATGATATGCATCTGCGGATTGTGTTGCAGATTTTGAGAGAGAATCAGTTATTTGCCAAATTGTCGAAGTGTGAGTTCTGGTTGGATCAAGTTGCTTTTCTCGGACATATTGTTTCTGCAGAAGGCATCAGAGTTGATCCGAGCAAAGTTGAAGCCATTTTAAATTGGAGTCCACCCAAGTCTGTGACAGAGATTAGAAGTTTTCTGGGTTTGGCAGGCTATTACCGACGGTTTGTGAAAGGGTTTTCTTTGATAGCTACTCCACTCACCAGATTACTTCGAAAGGGAGTGAGATTTGTGTAGACAGATCAGTGTCAGGCTAGTTTTGAGCAGTTGAGAGAGTTGTTGACTCAAGCGCCTGTTCTTACTTTACCTGTTGAAGGCAAACCATATGTGATCTACAGTGATGCTTCACATAGAGGTTTGGGGTGTGTATTGATGCAGGAAGGGAAAGTTATAGCTTATGCATCTCGACAGTTGAAACCGCATGAGCTTAACTATCCGACCCATGATTTAGAATTGGCTGCCATTGTGTTTGCATTAAAGATTTGGCGCCACTATCTGTTTGGGGAGAAATGTTTCATCTACACTGATCACAAGAGTTTGAAGTATTTGGGTGTCCAGAAAGAACTCAATCTTCGTCAGAGGAGATGGTTAGAATTGATTAAAGACTACGACTGCTTGATTGACTATCATCCAGGTAAAGCAAATGTTGTTGCTGATGCCTTGAGTCGGAAGTCTTTAGCTGGTTTAACTGTTTACTCGCTCTCGTTGCTTGTTGAGTTGAGAGCATTGCATGCCAGTTTTGTACCTTGTGTTGATGGTGCATTATTGGCACAGTTGCAATTAAAGCCGATTTTGTTAGATCAGATCAAAGAAGCTCAGTTGGCCGATAAGAAGATTCAGAAGATTTTTTCAGATTGCAAGAATGGGAAGACTAGAGATTTTGTTGTGAAAGATGATGGGAGTCTCTGGTTTAAGAACCGATTGTGTGTACCCGATGATGCTGATTTGAAAAGAGTCATTTTAGAAGAAGCTCATCAGTCAATGTTTGCTATGCATCCGGGTAATACGAAGATGTATCATGATTTGAGACAGCATTATTGGTGGATTGGTTTGAAGAGAGACATTGCTGAGTTTGTATCGAAATGTCTCACTTGTCAGAAGGTTAAAGCAGAGCATCAAGTTCCAACCGGGTTGCTTCAACCATTGTCAGTGCCAGAATGGAAGTGGGAAAGAGTGACAATGGATTTTGTGTCTGGTTTGCCATTGACACAAAAGAATCATGATGCTATATGGGTGATTGTGGATAGATTGACTAAGACAGCTCATTTCCTTCCGGTTCGAATGGATTACTCTTTGGAGAGATTGGCTGAGCTGTATATCCATGAGATTGTGAAACTGCATGGTGTTCCAACTTCTTTAGTGTCTGATCGAGATCCCAGGTTTACTTCCAGATTTTGGAAGAGTTTGCATAGTGCTTTAGGTTCTCGACTGCACTTCAGCACTGCTTTTCATCCACAGACGGATGGACAGTCAGAGAGGGTGATACAGATTATTGAGGACATGTTGAGAAGCTGTGTCATCGATTTCTCTGGAAGTTGGGATAGGTTTTTACCTCTTGTGGAGTTTGCTTACAACAATAGTCACCAATCCAGCATTGGTATGGCACCGTTTGAAGCATTGTATGGCAGACGGTGTAGGACACCTCTTTGTTGGAATGAGCTTCGAGATAATAAGTTGGTTGGTCCTGATTTGATTCAAGAAACTGAAGATAAAGTAAAGTTGATTCGAGGCATGTTAAAAGCAGCTTCAGACCGACAGAAGTCTTATGCAGATCTAAAAAGGAGAGATATAGAGTTTGATGTTGGAGATAAGGTATTTCTGAAAGTGTCTCCTTGGAAGAAAATTTTAAGGTTCGGTCGGAAAGGAAAATTGAGTCCTCGTTTCATTGGGCCGTATGAAGTGTTAGAAAGAGTTGGGCCAGTGGCGTATCGACTTGCTTTGCCACCTGAGTTGGATCGTATTCATAATGTATTCCATGTTTCTATGTTGAGGAGATATAGGTCGGATCCATCTCATGTGTTGCCATTTGAGTCTATTGAAGTGAGCCCAGATTTGACATTTGAAGAGGAACCAGTTGCTATCTTGGCACGAGAAGTGAAAGAGTTAAGGAACAAGAGAGTGCCATTGGTGAAGATTCTTTGGAAGAATCATGCAAAAGAAGAAGCGACTTGGGAAAGTGAGCATACCATGCGAGAGCAGTATCCGCAATTGTTTCAGCTTTGATATCAGGTAATTTCGAGGACGAAATTTTCTTTTTAGAGGGGGAGAATTGTAATATCCTCATTTATGCCCTAGAAGTTTTGAGTATGTTGTTGTTATCGTGGTTGTTGATATATATATTGGGAAGTGAATGTTTGTGCATATATGTGTTAAATTGTAAGAGAAAAGAAATGGGAAGAGAATGTATATGTATATGTGTTTTGGAGAAGAAATTTAGGGTTTAGAGACAAATGTATATGTTGTTTATATGATGATATAATTAACATATACATTGGTCAAATGAAGAGTCAAGGTGATGGTTAAGTGGAAGAAGATATTTTTGGTTGTTAATGAAATTACTATAAAGGGCTTATATGAGACAAAGAGTTAGTTATATGGTTAAGGGTGTTTTGGTAATTTTCCTTGTAAGATGCATGGTGGAGATTAAAAGAAGAAAAGGTGTTTGACTTGTGCATTTTCTTCTTTCTTTCTTGAAGTGGCCGGATTCTCCATAGACAAAGAGAGAAAGAGAGGTGATCTTGAGGTTTGAAGCATTTTGAAGAAGGAAGCAAGGGTTTTGGTTAAAGATTTGTGGATTTCTTCATTTGAGGTAAGATCTTTTCTTTAATTTCTTCAATTCTTTTGAAGTGGTGTGAGAAAGGAATTAGGGTTTGTTGGTTTGATGATGAGAAGTTGAGTTGGTGAAGGTGTTGGAAGTGATTGTGTTGAGTAAGAGTTGTGTTTAGTGAAATTGTTTCTGTTTTACAATTAGTAAAGGCTGTGATTTGTATGATTTTTAATTAATTATAGAAAAATGTTCTTGAAGTGAATTTTTGATATGTTGTGCCTCTATGAGTGTAGAATGACTGAAAAATATGTTGATTCGATTTTGGAATGGTTATGAGTTTAGAAAGATTATTTTTATTAGACCTGTTCCAGCAGGTACCTTAACTGAGACAGCTATACTTCGGGATTTTTAAAAAAATGTAGAAAAATCATATCCAGTCGAATTTTGGATATGTTGTTGCTTAGTGAGTCTAGTATTTGAGAAAAATAATTTGGAACCACGTTGATTGAATTTGATTTATGGAATTCACAAAGTTCAGAACTGCTGCCAGGATGCAGGGCAATTGGGGCAGTCTGGTTAGGTGAACTATTTGACCAAGATTTTGTGTTCAGTTTGATCTGAAATTTTAAAGGAATGATTTTTAGATACAAAACTAAATTCTGTAAAAATTTTAGAATTTTTAGTCAAGTAGATTATTTTATACAATTTTTCAAAATAAGGATAAAATGGAGTTTAAAACCAGAATGTACTATTCATATGAATCATATCAATTGTTCTTTGCCCTAATTGCATTGTTGAGATTGAACAATGTTATGTTATGCATTGTGAATGGTTATGTGTTTCATGAATAATATACATTGACATTGAAATGATAATTCAAATAAGACATGATATGAGGCAATGCCATTGTGATTGGCTATGATGATGATATTGAAAGAAAGAAGGCATGTTTGCCTAAATGTGATGAGACTTTGAGAACGGAAATGGTAACTATATAATAAATGAATTGTTTGTTTAATATGTTATTCAGTTTCAGAGTTCTGGATTTGGGTGGCATGCCTAAGAAATGATAAAAGGTAACAGTCTTGCCGGGTTGAGGATCTCCTCATATGTGTTGAGTTGATGATCCAAGAGACTGGGTCTGTTACACTATGAGATATATGATTTGTAACAGTCTTGCCGGGTTGAGGATCTCCTCATATGTGTTGAGTTGATGATCCAAGAGACTGGGTCTGTTACACTATCCATGGATAGAGATACATGTATATACATTGCCTACGGGCGTGATTATTGTGACTATGAACCAAAGCAGTAACTCTGAACTCTGAATATCATATTAAATACTTGTTGGGCCCATAGGTGTCAGGGTTATATGAATGTCCTAAATAATGTTATGAGTTAATGAAATGAGATGTTGGTTATTGAGTATGATTGATTAATGTTGAATGTGGAAAGATGTTGAAATGTGGTATGCTCATATGACTATGATTTGTGAAATGCATAATTATGTGGTTAACTTTATATTTATGATATTGATCTTATCAATAACATATGTGGCATTGCATTACATTAAAGCATACCATTAGCATGTTTTATCTTACTAAGCCGTTGGCTTAGCGCGAATGTGATTCTTCGCGCAGGTGACAAGGAAGAACCAGAGAGTTCCTCTAGGCCGAGTCGAGCCTAGATTTTGAAGAGTGAATAGTGGGCTTTAAGATCGAAGACTGACTGCCAAACATGTATAAATTTTATGTGTTGTAAAACTTGAGTTTTGATGTATATGAATTTGTAAATATTGTTACTTTCCGTTGCATAGTGAACAAAGATTTTATCTGCTGTATTTCATAATAAACCTTTACTTTATTTTGTACTAGAAGTGTAAATCCTTTTTGCAGGTTGTAGTTGAGGTTATAAGGGGGATTTATTGGAAGTGTACTGAGAATGATTTTGTTTGCATTGGTTTGTGTAAAAATGTTTTCAAAAATTAGAAAAAAACCAGTTTTGTCGACACTTGGGATTGAATTTTTAGGCAAAACTATGGCAAAATTTCTATAAAAATCGGAACAAAAATTTGACTAAGTAAAAGTGGTAGCAACATTAGGATAGGGTGGCGCCTCTACTCAGCTTACACACGTAGGTCGGGAAGGGGTGTTACAACAAGGCTTTCATTCAGTAATATGGGTACAATGTCAAGCTTGAAGTAACCTTGATGGAGGTGGAAACCATTAGGCAAAGACCAAATGAGAATTTTGAGGACTATGTGAAAGATGGAGAAATAAGGCTGCACTTCTCAGGAAGAGACCCGATGAATCTGATCAAATAAGGATGATTGTGAGAGGGGTGTTGCCTAGTCTTTGTGAAAGGATGTTTCTGTTTTATTAGTTTTTGTCATAGATTTGTATCTTATTTGTTATGATAATTATTATTTTCTTTAGGTATTTTGGTAGTTTCAATCAGTTTATTTAGTGTTTTCATAGTTTTAATTTATTTTAGTGTTTTTGTTATTTTTGTCCTAGTTTTAAGTGTGGTGTCATGTTTTGTTATTTAGTATTTATTTACTTCTTGTTAAAGTTTGTTTCAAGTTTTGTTTTAGGTTAAAAAGCATAGGAATCAAGAAGAAGGAAAAAATGGACAGTAGCTGACACATGCAGAGGACACGGCCAAGCCACTGGCCATGTCCCATATCAAGCTAAGGAAGAAGAACAAGACACAGAAGGTGACACATGCAAGGGACACGGCCAAGCTTGTGGCCGTGTCCCTCCAAAATTGTCCAACACGGCCAAGTTGTTTAAGCTTGGCCGTGTCACACTCAAGTCCAAAGAAAAGAAAGATGAAAATCAAGCAGTAGATGACACCTTTAGGGGACACGGCCAAGCTTGTGGCCGTGTCCCTCCAAGAACCTCAAACACGGCCGTGTCTCCTCCAACTTGGTCTTGTCACTCATTGATTAAAGAGAACGCCGATTTTTGAAGCGGAGGTTTTCGTATAAATATTAAAGTTAGGGTTTTGAGAGCAGGGTTGCGAGTTTGAGTTTTGTTTTTAGCCGTCAAAGAACATTAGGGTTTTCTTATATTGTTTTCTTTAATCTTTTGATGCACTTTGATTAAACTAGCTTAGATTAGATTTGTTCTAGCCATTGATACATTCTTCGAGCAAGTTCTGAACAAGAGATTCTTCAAGAGCTAAGAAGTTTGTAATTTGGTTTTGTTCTCGAACTTTATCTCTTTAATTTCATTGGAATTGTATTTATGAATATTATCATGTCTAAATTGATTTCCTTGAATTTTAATGAGATGAGTAGGTTTGATAGCAATATGAACTACTTTGATCTAGTCTAGGGTTTGTATGGATATGCTATGATTGTATGAATTGGTTATTACTCTTAACTTAATTATTTCTTTAGCCTTGATTGAATGGATTATTGTTAATATATAATTGATTGGCCACCAATTATGTGTTTTAGGTATTAGATGATGGATTGAGAAATGAAGTCTAATGCTGAAACAATTCAATTAGGGACTTAGGTGAATTAGAGATATAACCTAGGAAAAGATTATTTCGATTGTAACAAGATTATTTGAGAAAGGTTTGAATGCGAGAGCTTATTTCCTTGATTCGATTAATTAAGTTGCTTGAGATTTAATCTTTGAAATTAAATTAGTTAAGAGGAATAACCATTCATACATATAAGTAGTAGAAAAGTGCAAAACTTAGACCATTCTATTAAGTGAATCAATACATCAGTCCAGTTTACTTTTATTTGTTTTAAACTTCAATCGATCTTCTTCATTAGTTGTTAGTGATTTAAATTTATTCATTACTTGTTATCTATAATCTGATAATCAATTAGCTTATCTAGCTTCCTTGAGAGATGACCTTGGGGCGATCACCTTTGCTACAGCTACCTCGTATACTTGCGAGTGACGCTTTGTGGTAGAGTTAATTTGAGCACAACAAGTTTTTGGCGCCGTTGCCGGGGAGGCTATTTGGCGTAATTGTTTATTAGTCATAGATATTCTAGATTATTTTTCACTGTTTTCATTTTATTTTATTTTTCTTTTGATTTTAATAATTCTTTTGTTCTAGAAATTTTGTTTATGCAAGGCAGGAGATCACTTGGAGGAGAGCTATACCCAGTTATTCCAGAAATTCAGATAGTGAAAAGGAGCAGGGAAGAGTTTGAACTGTACACCGAATTTGATACTATAGAGGAGGACACTTATGATTTTGAGTCGGAATATGCACAATCTGTTAAAATGGCAGAAGAAAGACAAAGGACTATGAGAGATTTTGCTAGACCTGTCATTGGAACTTCCACTTCTTGCATAAGATTGACAGATGCTGCAAGAAATTATGAGTTGAAGAACATTCATTACAATATGCTGCCATCATTCTATGGAGTTCCAAATGAAGATCCTTTGAACTTTATTTGGGATTTTTATTCTACCCTCAACACTTTTCCATTAGGAGGACTAACAGAGGACCAGTTGAGGATGAGATGTTTCTCGTATACAGTGAAGGATAGGGCAAAGAGATGGCTTATGATGTTGCCCGAAAATTCTTTGACAACTTGGGAGCAAGTTTATAACAAGTTTATGGGCAAGTTTTACTCTCATCAAAAGACAGCTGAATTGAGAGGGAAGATTGCTACATTCTCTCAATTTGAAGGAGAGCCATTTCAGGAAGCTTGGGACAGATTCAAGATGTTATTGATCCAGTGTCCACACCATCACTACCCACTTCAACTTCTGAATCAGTTCTTCTATGCTGGTTTAACCCAGCAATTTCAGAACACTATTGATAACGCAGCTGGGGGAGCTATGGGAGAAAAGATAGCTGATGAAACTTATGAGATCTTTGAGATGTTGGGAGCTAATTCTCAACAGAAAAGTGTAAGGGGGAAGAAGTAAAGGGGGTGAATCAACTGGAAGCCAATAGTAAGATGGCCAATCAGATAGCTAAATTGACAAGGCAAGTGCAGATGCTGAATATGAAAAACAACACTTCTTCATCCACTCAAGAAATTTATGGAATTTGTGGAACTTTCGGGCATGGAGCAAATATTTGCCCCTCTGCATATGAGACTTATGGGAATGAAGCTGAGCAAGTCAATGCTATGGGGGGATTTCAACCAAGGGCCCGGAATGATTCTTATTCGAATACTTATAATCCTAGTTGGCGAAATCATCCAAATTTTTCCTGGGCAACAAATAATTCTCAACAGCCCTTCCATTTGCTCCAGAGACAGAACCAACAGTAGGGCCAATCCTCAAATCAAGGGCAGTCTAAGATAGAGAGTTTGGAGGAAAGTTTACAAGCTTTCATCGAAGTCAGTGCTAAAAATCAAGAGATGACCAACAAGAGACTGGATTCATTAGAAGCATCTTTTAAGAAAGTGGAGACTCAAGTGGGACAACTTGCACAACAGATGCATATTCAACAAAAGGGGAAGTTCCCAAGTCAACCTGAGCAGGCACAATCAGTGACTGTTCTTAGAAGTGGCAAGGTAATTAATAATAATGTTGAAAATAATTCTGTGAATGCAGGTGACCAAGAGAATAAGAAGGAAGGAGAACCAGAGAATAAAGGTGTTGAAGAAAGATCAACGGAGAAATCCTCTTCAACAGATTTACATAAGGCAAGCAATCCATACCGACCACCTATACCATTCCCCAGCAGGTTGAAGGATGATAAAAAAGATAAGCAATTTTCTAACATATTCAACATGCTGTCTAAGGTAAGTATTAACTTACCCTTACTTGAAGCAATAAAGAACATGCCAGCTTATGCCAAATTATTCAAAGAGCTGATCACCAAGAAAAAGAGGTATGAGCCGAATGAAAAGGTGATAGTTTCAGAGGTAGCTAGTGCTGTTCTGCAGCATAAACTACCTCCCAAGCTAAAAGATCCTGGTAGCTTTATAATTCAAATTAGTGTGGGGAATGGAAAGGGGACTGATGGCATGTTGTAGACCCTTAATTTTTGACCCAATCTGATCCAATATGCTTTATTTAGTCCAAAATGATTTTTGTTGTTTAATTGGTCCAAAATAATTTTAATTAAATAATTTTTACCTTAGTATCTAATTTTCATTAATAAAAAATGAAAATAAACAAATAAAAATTAAAAAAAATCGGTGTCAAAAAAAAATCGACAGCAAAAAGTGGTCGCGCGAAATTTTTGCCCGCAGGAATTTCCTGCGGGCTGGCACGCTGACGGGCCCGGCAGCACAATTTTTGCCAGCGCAAAATTTTTCAACGCAATTTTTTGATCCTAATCCAATTAGGTTTTAATTTCTTTTTTTTATTAATATTAATTACCTTAATTAATTAGGAATATACAACCTAAAAACCACTATAAATAAAGACTAATTAAACCTAATGAAGGGAGGAAAAAAATTGGCAGTGGCTTGATTTTTGAAACCAAATCAAGGAAGGAAAAGGAAAAACTCAATTCAATTGATATTTAAAGCAGCAGTAGCACGATTTAATCAATTGAAAGGCAACCAAGGCTTGTTTTTAGAGCTAGTTCATCCAAGAAGAGTTATTTTTTGGAGAATCAACAAAAGAAGGTATGTAAAAATCTTTTTGATTTATGTTTTACAGTAGTTAGGTTATTGTAGACCCTTAATTTTTGACCCAATCCGATCCAACATGCATTATTTAGTCCAAAATGATTTTTGTTATTTAATTGGTCAAAAATAATTTTAATTAAATAATTTTTACCTTAGTATCTAATTTTTAGTAGTAAAAAATGAAAATAAATTAATAAAAAATAAAAATAAAAATAAAAATAAAAATCGGAGTCAGAAAAATCGGCAGCGAAAAGTGGTCGCGCGGGCCCGTCAGGCCAACAGTGGCTCGCCCGCAGGATCCTGCGGGCTGGCACGCCCACGGGCCCGTCGCCAGAATTTTTGCCAGCGCAAATTTTTCAGCCGCAATTTTTAGAATTCTAATCCAATTTGGTTTTAATTTCTTTTTTTATTATTATTACTTACCTTAATTAATTAGGAATAAAGAACCCAAAAACCACTATAAATAAGGACCAATTAAACCAAATCAAAGGAGGAAAAACTTTTCATGATAGCTTTAGGTTTTGAAACCAAATCAAGGAAGGAAAGGGAAAACTCAATTCAATTGATATTTATAGCAGCAGTAGCAGCAGTAGCACGAAAAAGAGGGAAGAAAAGAGGCAATCAAAGCTTGTCTTTGGAGCTAGTTCATCCAAGAAGAGTTATTTTTTGGAGAATCAACAAAAGAAGGTATGTTAAATTCTTTTTGATTTATGTTTTCACAATAGCAAACCTATGAAATTAGGGTTTTTCAAATTAAAGATCTAAAAGCTGTAATTTAAATTTTCCAAGAGTAAAATACTAAAACGTGGCTTTCTTTTCTAAAAAGGCTTAAAATTGTTATTTTTTCTTCTTAAAAAACCTTAAAACTCTAATTGAACATACTTTTCAACAAAACCTAAATCAAATTCTGCTTCTTTTAAAATTTTAAAGTAGGTTCTATTTCATTAAAAAAAACCTTAAAAAACATCTTTTCAACTTATAAAAACCTCAATTCGTTTATTTAAATTCATAAAACTTCATAAAATATCAAATTGATTTCTTAAAACCCTAAAATTATACTTTGGCCGAGAACCCCAAATTGAAAGCCTAAAATCCAAAAATCAACTTTTAAACCTCAAATAATGAACCCCAACCCTTTAAAACCTTAAACCCTAACTTTTTCTAAACTTTAAACCCTTTAAAACATAAAAAACATAAAAACATAAAAAACTCAAAAAAGCTACAGTAGCTCAATTTACTATTGTAAAATCATGAATTAAAAAATATTTCAAAAGTGTCTAAAACTCTAGTTTTATTATTTCATCATTCAAATCTTAATTTGTTTAATCAAAGTGTCTTGCCAACCTTTAAAAAACATAAAACCTAATCTATTTTAATTTCCTAAAAAGTCATAGTAGCTTAAACTTTAGAATTTCCAAAACCTTAACACATGAGATAAATAACCCTAAATAGAAATAGTAGCTATACTTGAACTTTTATTTGTTTTATTCAATTCCATATTTATTTATGCTTTGATTTATCTCTTATACTTTAATTTATTTAATTTCAATACTTGATTTATTTAATTTATCATGGATGGATGTTTGTTTTATATTTTGGTTTATACTTTTAATGAATGATTTTTTTATTACGGATGATTATTTACTTTTATCAATCAATTTAGACTTCCAAAAGTTGTAAGAGGTATGTTTCCACTTGGTGGGTACCTCATTAGTTAAACATCATGTAATTTAATTTTCTTTTCTATTTTAGAACCTTTGTAAAGGGCATGTTTCTACCTTTTGGTGGATGTCCTATCTAGGCATGTGATGTAAGGACATGTTTCCATCCTTGGATGGGTGTCCATTTATTTGTTTTGTTTTGTTTGGACATTGCTTTGATTTTAATATAATGATGCTTTCTTTTTATTGTGTGTAGTATGGATAATATTGTTATATTTAAGAATTTTATAATATTAAGACCTGTAAAGGAGGCCGGTTCCAATGAACCGGGCGTTGTGGGGGTGCTGGGCCATTTCTCACCTTCCCCACATGTACCCAACTTTCCGAACCCATTAGGGGGTTGGGGATTCCTTAGGAATTGAGTCATCCACCCCTTTCTTTTTCCCGGCCCGTCCGGGTGGCGACTCCATTTTCTCCGGACTTAGGTCCGTGTTCTCTAAGGCGCCGAGCCTAAACAGTGCCGAAGTCACAAGAACCATTCCACTGGGAGTGGGGGCGAAAATCCCCGCTCACAGTGGCGACTCCACTGGGGATAAGAGAAGTTGATTCCGTTGGTCTTTATATTATTCTATTCTTTCTTATAATGATATTATCCATTGCATCATCTTAGATTGCATCGTGTGCGTGACTTAGGACGCCCGTGTTACCCGTGTTATGTTATGTAAGGGATACCATACTTTCTCTCAAGGTATGGATATCGAGCATGGCATAACCACTCATAGCCTCATACCATTTTGGTATATAGTTGCTATGGGAACCTAAGCCTTTCTACCCAAAGACTAAAGCTCATGTAATTGGCCTAGTTACTTTCCTTAGGTTTTACCCCAAATGCATGTTGTTTGACTATGGATAATTTATCTTGGTTTAAATCATGGCTTATTTGGTTTGTTCTTTTTCTAATATGACCCAAGTACATTTGCAAGCTCAAAATAAATTTTTTCTTTAAAATCCAAAAGACCAAAACTATTTTCAAAACTTTTTAAGATGGCCTTTAGACATAAGACTTTTCTAAAAATAAATCAAAAATTCTTTTGGCTCATGGCCCAAATACTAAGCCCGAAATCCATTTTTCTAAAATCTTTTACAATGGGCTTAGAAATAAAACTAATTTTCACCCAATCTTTTCTTACAAAGAGCTTGCAAAAATATTTAGGTCAATTATGAAATACCAAAAATCAATTGTGGGCCTAGTTTACACTAAGAATAAATTAACCATAGGTTTGTTTTTGGCATGAATCATTAGTTACTCTTTCCAAGTGAGAAATCTATTTATAATAAACCTCTTAATTTTGTTTTAATCCAACATAGCATAAAAGCTACTTTGGTTGGTTGAATGGATTAAAACCTAATTAATGGGAATTATCATGGATTGATTTCCATTTTCGAAAATATAACTATTGGTTGAAACGTCCGAGGGAATTATTCGAAAGCAAGGTACCCCATGTTGGTATTTTGTTAACCATATACCTAGGAAAAGAGACTCGCCATTCGTGTGTGGATGTTATAAGGTTGGAAGGATCATCCTAACTACACTTGTTTATTGATTGTTCGTGCATACATGCATACATGCATACATTTGCATCTCATATCATTGATCCTTTCTGGCTCATAGACCTGAGGTACAGCAATTCAAGAGCATACAACGATATCACCTACAACATTGATTTTTTATTCAAGTGCTTCATTCGAAGGATGGATGCAAACTAGCTAAGGGATATAATCGATGAAGTTGTCAAAGCTAGGATGGCTGAGCTACAAGATCATTTGGTTAGAATTATAAAGACCCAGTTGATTCAAATTCTAGAAATCATCAATAGTGCTAATGAGGCATCTCCCATTGACATAAGAAAGAAGGAAAAGGCAACATTAACAAGGAGCATGTCTACTGATAGAGATCGAATGAAAAATGAGAGATCAATCCCTATTCTACAAGACCAACCGAACCATGTGCTATCTAAGTGGAGCAATAAGAGAGGCTATCACCCTAGTGTGCAATGTCAAAGAGAAAAAGGAGGTGTTGAGGAAAATGCAACAACTGAGCCTACAAAGAAGCGTAAATTTTCAAACTTAAGGGAGCCTTTGTCAAAGATGCTAGAAAATCTAATGAAAATGGATTTGCTACAACCATTGGCACCTCGGCCTCTACATAAGCCTCTACCGCCAAATTTTGATGCCAAGGTCTTCTGTCAATTCCATCAAATGCAAGGGCATGAGACAGATAAATGTGTTCGATTAAGGCATGAAATCCAAGATTTAATTGACAGTGGAAAGCTGCTTGAACCTGATAAGCCCAACACTAATAATAATCCTCAGCCTAAAATTGGAAGGGCATCATCACTTACAACCTTCATGAAGAGTTTTATCTTGTCACCTTGTCATGATATGGATAGAGAAGCTGCTAAAGATGATATGCTACTAAGCAAGCTTGGACTAACTGTGGATGATGAAGCAATGATCCTTGATGATGGAAAAAATTCGTGCCCTTGAAATGTCTAAATAAATGGAGTGTCTTTGACTCCAATTCAACAAACTTTCCTTAGCTTGAATGTTGCTTTTCAATTTTGCTTTCTTTAATGTTTTGGAACTATCATGTTTTTCAAATTTAAATTTGTTTGAATAACTTACTTTCATCATAAATTTCTGTTGGTCTTTGTTCATTTTGATGCTCAACCAATGAGGAATTTAGCTTGATGTTTATAAATTAATGTGTCTAGGCATCATGACTCGAATGACTTTACTAGATGAGGGAATTACTCTATAGCATTGAGTTGTGTATGCTTACTTAGAGAGGGATCCTGCATAATTATCTTTGTCTAGGTCTTAGTCAGTCTTAGAACATGCTTTGACAAACTTTCGAGGCGAAATTGAACTCTGCATATTTAAGGGAGAAATGATCTAGGCATTATTTGATAAGCCAACAACTAGTATCCACCCAATTAAATATCAATCCCTAGTTGTCCCTTTGAGCCTTCATAAAATTTTAGCTTTCTTTTCATTGGCTTATAACCTCAACAACCTACCTTGAGCTGTTGTGATATTTTTGACAAGTCTTATAATCACTAAGATGAATAGGCAAGAAGATCAAAGAAAGCAATGATTAATCAAGATCATGTGGATGTTGAAGTTCTCAAGACCATAAGGGTAGTTGAAGTTCTCCTAATATCTCCAATATATCAAGACAATATCAGAGTAACAAATGATTTATCCCTATTAAAGAAGATTTATGTTACTCCACTCATCTATTATTGGAAGCCCAAGTTGGTACAAATAAGACAACTCTGTTTGAGCTAGAACCAAGCAAAAAAAAAAAGAGAAAGAAGAGAAGAAAAGAAAAAAGAAAAAAGAAAAAGGTGAAAAATTGTGAGACAAAAGAAAAGAAAAAAAAGAGAAAAAAGAAAGAAAAGAAAAAGAAAACCCAAAATGGTTCAAAAAGCCAACTGAGTTCTCTTTTACCTAAGACAACAAAAGGCTTCCATTTGGTTTATAAGGACGATTTGACTTGAATTGGTCCAACCCAACCAAAGATTTAATCAAAATTGGAGAAAAAAAGAGGAAGACCACACAATTCTTGAAAGTTCTGCAGTCCTACAAGGAAGAAGGACAAAATGATAAAATGATCAAAGAAAGGGAGGAGTAAGAAAAATGAAATGAAAGAAAAGGGAAAAGAAGAAAAGAAATGAATTTGGGAACCAAACTTTTTGCAAGAGCAAAGACTGTCCTGATCAAGATCCAGATTAATTCCAAGAGGAATTTGGAGTCTAGCAAGGTTGCCTCTAAGCTGCCTAAAATTCCAACAAGAAATTTGTAGTGTGAAGGTTTGTCCATTGTGTCACACCAGCTCCAATCTCAAAATGGCCTTCACTTAAGCCTGTGTCCCTTATAGACCCCATTTCAAGCCTATCAAAGACTTGTTGATCTCTCTTGGTAGGTAGAGTCTATTAGTGGAGATAGTTTGGATAAGCATGCATATGAGATAGACAATATTTAAACTCAATGAGACCTTTGGCCAAGTAATGTGTATGTGCCTATCTGAAGTGCAACAGTTCTTGCTTAAATAGAAATGATTCTTGAGTTTAAGTACGATAACTAGGGTTGTCATGTTATAGATATGTTAATTTGGAAAAATCAAGTCCTGAGGTATATTGACATTGATTTGGCAAAGCCAACATTTGATTTCAAAATTAAAATTCAAAAAATCAAATAAAAAATGTTTTGTCATACAAAGCCTTCAAGTTAAGGGAAGTATGTTGAACCTCCAAAGGGCACATTGGGCAAAGGAAATGATTATTAGCAAGGTCATAATGAAATATAAAAAGAATGTATCCCTGACTCTGCAACTTGGGATCTCCACTACTCATGTTTTCAACATCTTGAAGATAACAGTCACAAATACAAAGCTTTCGATAATTCTAATGCAAGACTTGAACAAGCGTCAAAAGGGAACCAATGAGAACACTTATGCTGATCACCTCATTCTGTGAGTCATGGAACCACTGTAAGTATTATTCATGCATATCATGCATACATGAACATATCACATCGCACTTTCTTGTCTTGTGTTGTCTATTCTTTGGCAAAATGAACAGCAAAAACCTCGCGAAGTAAAGAATCAAAAGAAGATGTCAAAATCAGGGGGGCATGGAAAGCCCATTGCTTGAGAAAGCTCCAGTAATTTTACGAAGAGAAGAAATAAGTGCTTGTATGAAGAACTAGACAACAACAACATCAATCAAAGCTTGTATGGAAAAAATCTTTGGTTTGAGCCTACACAGGGGGCAAAGTTTCTCCTTTTCAATTTTTTAGGTTTATATACCAAATATTTTTAAATTCACTTACAAATATTTTGCCACACAAGGGGGCAAGGAGAGGATATAAGGTCCAATTAAAAATAGCTAAATCTTGCAAAAATGAAGAACAAAAGAATGGAACAATTAGAACTCTCAAAAGAATGAAGATGCAAAAGACGAAAGATCAATCTCAAAGGATGAAGATCCATTTTCAAGGGGGAAGACCCGATCTCAAAGGATGAAGACCCGATCTCAAAGGATGAAGATCCATTTTCAAGGGCGAAGACCCGATCTCAAAGGATGAAGATCCATTTTCAAGGGTGAAGATCCGATCTAAAAGGATGAAGATCCATTTTCAAGGGTGAAGACCCGATCTCAAAGGATGAAGATCCATTTTCAAGGGTGAAGGCCCAATCTCAAAGGATGAAGATCCATTTTCAAGGGTGAAGACCCGATCTCAAAGGATGAAGATCCATTTTCAAGGGTGAAGGCCCAATCTCAAAGGATGAAGATCCATTTTCAAGGGTGAAGGCTCCATTTTCAAGGGTGAAGACCCGATCTTAAAGAATGAAGATCCATTTTCAAGGGTGAAGACCCGATCTCAAAGGATGAAGATCCATTTGCAAGGGTGAGGACCCGATCTCAAAGAATAAAGATCCATTTTTCAAGGGTGAAGACCCGATCTCAAAGGATGAAGATCCATTTTCAAGGGTAAAGACCCGATCTCAAAGGATGAATATCCATTTTCAAGGGTGAAGACCCGATTTCAATGGATAAAGATCCATTTTTAAGGGTAAAGACCCGATCTCAAGGATGAAGATCCACTTTCAAGGGTAAAGACCCGATCTCAAAGGATGAAGATCCATTTTTAAGGGTAAAGACCCGATCTCAAAGGATGAAGATCCATTTTCAAGGGTAAAGACTCGATCTCAATGGACAAAGATCCATGTTCCAAGGGTAAAGACCCGATTTCCAATGGATAAAGATCCATGTTTCAAGGGTAAAGACCCAATTTTCAATGGATAAAGATTCATGTTTCAAAGGGTAAAGATCCAAAGTTCAAAGGATAAAGATCCTTGTTTCAAGGGTAAAGACCCGATTTCAAATGGATAAAGATCCATATTTCAAGGGTAAAGACCCGACCTCCAATGGATAAAGATCCATTTTTACGGGTAAAGACCCAATCTCCAATGGATAAAGGTCCATGTTCCTAGGTAAAAGACATAGTTTCTAATAGATAAAGATCTATTTTTGGTGGGTAAAGACCTACAATTCGTAAAAATGGAACAACCAGTTATGCCAGAATTCTCAACTGATAAAAGGTCAGATGAGTTAAACAAATCTCTCGGGTCCAGAACCCAAAACCTCAAAAATTAAGGCTTATTGCTTTTCACTCTCTTTCACTAAGGTTTCAGATCATTTAAGCAGGGGGCAAACTGTAGACCCTTAATTTTTGACCCAATCCGATCCAACATGCTTTATTTAGTCCAAAATGATTTTTGTTGTTTAATTGGTCCAAAATAATTTTAATTAAATAATTTTTACCTTAGTATCTAATTTTTAGTAGTAAAAAATGAAAATAAATAAATTAAAATTAAAAATAAAAATAAAAATAAAAATCGGAGTCGGAAAAAAATCGGCAGCAAAAAGTGGTCGCGCGGGCCCGTCGGGCCAACAGTGGCTCGCCCGTAGGCTCCTGCGGGCTGGCACGCCGCCCGCAGGAATTTCCTGCGGGCTGGCACGCCCACGGGCCCGTCGCCAGAAATTTCGCTAGCGCAAATTTTTCAGCTGCAATTTTTAGAATTCTAATCCAATTAGGTTTTAATTTATTTTTTTATTATTATTACTTACCTTAATTAATTAGGAATAAAGAACCCAAAAACCACTATAAATAAGGACCAATTAAACCAAATCAAAGGAGGAAAAACTTTTCATGATAGCTTTAGGTTTTGAAACCAAATCAAGGAAGGAAAGGGAAAACTCAATTCAATTGATATTTATAGCAGCAGTAGCAGCAGTAGCACGAAAAAGAGGGAAGAAAAGAGGCAATCAAAGCTTGTCTTTGGAGCTAGTTCATCCAAGAAGAGTTATTTTTTGGAGAATCAACAAAAGAAGGTATGTTAAATTCTTTTTGATTTATGTTTTCACAATAGCAAACCTATGAAATTAGGGTTTTTCAAATCAAAGATTTAAAAGCTGTAATTTAATTTTTCCAAGAGTATAATACTAAAACGTGGCTTTCTTTTATAAAAAGGCTTAAAATTGTTATTTTTTCTTCTTAAAAAACCTTAAAACTCTAATTGAACATACTTTTCAACAAAACCTAAATCAAATTCTGCTTCTTTTAAAATTTTAAAGTAGGTTCTATTTCATTAAAAAAAACCTTAAAAAACATCTTTTCAACTTATAAAAACCTCAATTCGTTTATTTAAATTCATAAAACTTCATAAAATATCAAATTGATTTCTTAAAACCCTAAAATTATACTTTGGCCGAGAACCCCAAATTGAAAGCCTAAAATCCAAAAATCAACTTTTAAACCTAAAATAATGAACCCTAACCCTTTAAAACCTTAAACCCTAACTTTTTCTAAACTTTAAACCCTTTAAAACATAAAAAACATAAAAACATAAAAATCTCAAAAAAGCTACAGTAGCTCAATTTACTATTGTAAAATCATGAATTAAAAAATATTTCAAAAGTGTCTAAAACTCTAGTTTTATTATTTCATCATTCAAATCTTAATTTGTTTAATCAAAGTGTCTTTCCAACCTTTAAAAAACATAAAACCTAATCTATTTTAATTACCTAAAAAGTCATAGTAGCTTAAACTTTAGAATTTCCAAAGCCTTAACACATGAGATAAATAACCCTAAATAGAAATAGTAGCTATACTTGAACTTTTATTTGTTTTATTCAATTCCATATTTATTTATGCTTTGATTTATCTCTTATACTTTAATTTATTTAATTTCAATACTTGATTTATTTAATTTATCATGGATGGATGTTTGTTTTATATTTTGGTTTATACTTTTAATGAATGATTTTTTTATTACGGATGATTATTTACTTTTATCAATCAATTTAGACTTCCAAAAGTTGTAAGAGGTATGTTTCCACTTGGTGGGTACCTCATTAGTTAAACATCATGTAATTTAATTTTCTTTTCTATTTTAGAACCTTTGTAAAGGGCATGTTTCTACCTTTTGGTGGATGTCCTATCTAGGCATGTGATGTAAGGACATGTTTCCATCCTTGGATGGGTGTCCATTTATTTATTTTGTTTTGTTTGGACATTGCTTTGATTTTAATATAATGATGCTTTCTTTTTATTGTGTGTAGTATGGATAATATTGTTATATTTAAGAATTTTATAATATTAAGACCTGTAAAGGAGGCCGGTTCCAATGAACCGGGCGTTGTGGGGGTGCTGGGCCATTTCTCACCTTCCCCACATGTACCCAACTTTTCGAACCCATTAGGGGGTTGGGGATTCCTTAGGAATCGAGTCATACACCCCTTTCTTTTTCCCGGCCCGTCCGGGTGGCGACTCCATTTTCTTCGGACTTAGGTCCGCGTTCTCTAAGGCCCCGAGCCTAAACAGTGCCGAAGTCGCAAGAACCATTCCACCGGGAGTGGGGGCGAAAATCCCCGCTCACAGTTATAAAATTTTAGTTTTTTAAATCAAAAATCTTAGAGCTTTAACTTAATTTTTCCAAGATTAGAACTTTAAAAACATGACTTTCTTTTCTAAAAGGACTTAAAATTGTTATTTTTTCTTCTTAAAATCCTTAAAACACTCATTGAACATATTTTTCTACAAAACCAAAATCAAATTCTGTTTCTTTTAAGATTTTAAAGTAGATTCTATTTCATTCAAAAAACCTTAAAAAACATCTTTTCTACTTATAAAAACTTCAATCCATTTGTTTAAATTCATAAAACTTCATAAAATATCAAATTGATTTCTAAAACCCTAAAAATTATTCATTACCCGTGAATCCTAAATTTCAAACCCTAAATCCAAAGTTCAACTTTTAAACCTAAAATAACGAACCCTAATCCTTTTTTAAAACCTTAAACCCTAATTTTTATGAACCCTAATCCTTTTAAAACATAAAAACATAAAAACCAAAAAATCACACAATAGCTTAAATCACTATTTAAAATCATGAATAAAAAAGTATTTCAAAGTGTCTAAAACCCTAGTTTCAAGATTTCACCATTCAAATCTTAATTTGTTTAATCAAAGTGTCTTACCAATCCTTTAAAACATTAAACCCTAATTTATTCTAATTCCATAAAAAGTCACAGTAGCCATGAATTGAACTTTTTTATTTGATTTATTCAATACCATACTTGATATGCTTTGATTTATCTCTTATGCTTTAATCTATTTAATTTCAATACTTGATTTATTTAATTTATTATGGATGGATGTTTATTTTATTGATATTTAAATACTTTTGATGAATGATTTATTTATGATGGATGATTATTTACTTTTATCAATCAATTTAGACTTCCAAAAGATGTAAGAGGTATGTTTCCACTTGGTGGGTACCTCATTAGTTAAACATCATGTAATTTAATTTTCTTTTCTATTTTAGAACTTATGTAAAGGGCATGTTTCTACCTTTTGGTGGGTGTCCTACCTAGGCATGTGATGTAAGGGCATGTTTCCATCCTTGGATGGGTGTCCATTTATTTGTTTTGTTTTGTTTGGACATTGCTTTGATTTTAATATATTGATGCTTTCTTTTAATTATTGTGTGTAATATGGATAATGTTGTTATACTTAAGAATTTTATAATATTAAGATTTGTAAAGGAGGCCGGTTCCAATGAACCGAGCGTTGTGGGGGTGCTGGGCCATTTCTCACCTTCCCCACACGTACCCAACTTTCCGAACCCATTAGGGGGTTGGGGATTCCTTAGGAATCGAGTCATCCACCCCTTTCTTTTTTCCCGGCCCATCTGGGTGGCGACTCCATTTTCTCTGGACTTAGGTCCATGTTCTCTAAGGCCCCGAGCCTAAACAGTGCCGAAGTCGCAAGAACCATTCCACCGGGAGTGGGGGAGAAAATCCCCGCTCACAGTGGCGACTCCACTGGGGATAAGAGAAGTTGATTCTGTTGGTCTTTATATTATTCTATTCTTTCTTATAATGATATTATCCATTGCATCATATTAGATTGCATTGTGTGCGTGAATTAGGACGCCCGTGTTACCCGTGTTATGTTGTGTAAGGGATACCATACTTTCACTCAAGGTATGGAGATCGAGCATGGCATAACCACTCATAGCCTTGTACTGTTTGGTATATACTTGCTATGGGAACCTAAGCCTTTTAACCCAAAGACTAAAGCTCATGTAATTGGCCTAGTTACTTTCCTTAGGTTTTACCCCAAATGCATGTTGTTTGACTATGGATAATTTATCTTGGTTTAAATCATGGCTTATCTGGTTTGTTCTTTTTCTAATATGACCCAAGTACATTTGCAAGATGAAAATAAATTTTTTCTTTAAAATCCAAAAGACCAAAACTATTTTCAAAACTTTTTAAGATGGTCTTTGGACATAAGACTTTTCTAAAAATAAATCAAAAATTCTTTTGGCTCATGGCCCAAATACTAAGCCCAAAATCCATTTTTCTAAAATCTTTTACAATGGGTTTAGAAACAAAACTATTTTCACCCAACCATTTTTTACAAAGAGCTTGCAAAAATATTTAGGTCAATTATGAAATACCAAAAATCAATTGTGGGCCTAGTTTACACTAAGAACAAATTAACCATGGGCTTGTTTTTGGCATGAATCATTAGTTACTTTGTCAAGTAAGAAATCTATTTATAATAAACCTCTTAATTTCGTTTTAATCCAAAAGTTGGTTGAATGGATTAAAACCTAATTAATGGGAATTATCATGGATTGATTTTCATTTTTGAAAATATAACTATTGGTTGAAACGTCCGAGGGAATTATTCGAAAGCAAGGTACCTCATGTTGGTATTTTGTTAACCATATACCTAGGAAAAGAGACTCGCCATTCATGTGTGGATGTTATAAGGTTGGAAGGAACGTCCTAATTTGTTCTTGTTTGTTAATTGCTTGTGCATACATGCATACATGCATACATTTGCATCTCATATCATTGGTCCTCTCTGGCTCACAGCCCTGGATTACGAAAGTTCAAAAGCTTACAACAATCAGACTTACGCCGGAGACGAAGTATCTAGCAACGACTCAATCACTTGCTCACCAAAAACAATGGAGCCCGAAAAAATTCAAAGAATGGTGGATGAAGCCCTCAATGCCAAGATGGAAGAAATCAAAGAGGCCCTAGCTGAGACCATGAAGAACCAATTGACTGCAATCTTAGAGAATCATGCCGAGGCATCTACTAGCACTAAGAAACCAAAGGATAAAGGGAAGACTAAAGTTAATGAAGTGGCTTGTGATGATGAGAAGGTGATCATTGATGATGATGATTGGGCTCAATACTACCAAGATCTTCAAGATAAAAAGGAGCCAAAGGTTGTTGAGAAGGCAACTATTGAAAAGACTGAAACATCCGATGTTGAAAAGATGATAGCTGATTTAGAAAAGAAATTTGAGAAGAAATTGAAAACTGAAGAGGTGTCCGAGATCGACAAATTGTTTGAGCTAGATGAAGAAGTCCCGTACAAGTTCAAGATGCCATCTTTTGCAAGGTACAATGGCACTGGAAATCGTCATCTCCATGTGAAGCAATATATCACTGCCATGCAGTCTGCTCGAGCTACTAAGGCTCAAACCCTAAGGTACTTTATGCTCTCATTGGATCATGCTGTCCAAAATTGGTTTAATACCTTAGATGATGGAACATAAAAGAGCTGGGATCTACTTTACAAAGCCTTCATCCAACAATATGGATATAATGTTGAGTTGGAAGTTACCTTGATGGAATTGGAGTCCATTAGGCAAAGATCGAATGAGAATTTTGTAGATTATGTCAAGAGATGGAGAAACAAGGCTGCTTTGCTCAAGGAAAGGCCCAATGAATCTGATCAAATAAGGATGATCGTGAGAGGTGTCCTGCCCAATCTCCATGAAAGGATGTCTCACACCCTTATAAGGGACTTCAAAGATCTTCTCCAAGCTGGTCTACAAATTAAAGAATGGGAAAGGGAGAAGAATCGCTTTTCAATGAAAAAGAATGAGAAAGGAAACTACCAGTCGGGCAATCAAAGCACACAAAAAGAAGTTGATGTTAATGTAACCAGTCAAGCAAATAGAAGGCAGTTTTCAGATCTGGGGAAGCCTTTGTCTTGGGTCTTCAATAAGCTACAAAAGAAAGTGTTGTTACAACCATTGGCTCCTTGACCTTTACCTAGTCCATTACCCCCAAAATTTAATACTAAGGCTTTTTGTCAATTTCATCAGACTCAAGGACATGAGACTGATAGGTGTACCTGATTAAGGCATGAGATCCAAGATTTGATTGATAGTGGCAAGCTACCCGAGCCGGATAAGCCCAAAACCAAGGACAACCCTTTGCCTAAAATTGGAAGAGTACCACCACCAGTAACTTTCATGGTGGGAAAAGGATTGGAAGAAGATTTTGTTTTATCATCCTTTCAAGATGGGGATATTGAAGATGTGAAAGGAAAAGAAGCCTAACTCAATGAACTTTCCTTAGTTTGAATGTTGCTTTTCAATCTTACTTTCTTTAATATTTTGGAACTTTTTCAAATTTGTTTGAATAAATTACTTTCATCATAAATTTCTGTTGGTCTTTGTTCATTTTAGTGCTCAACCAATGAGGAATCTAGCTTGATAATTCATGAATTAATATATTTATGCATCATGACTTGAATGACTTTACTAGGTGAGGAAATGGCTCTATAGCATTGAGTTGTGTATGCTTACTTAGAGAGGGCTCCTGCATAATTACCTTTGTCTAGGTCCTAATCAATCTTAGAACATGCTTTGACAAATTTTCGAGGCGAAATTGAACTCTGCTTATTTAAGGGAGAAATGATCTAGGCATTGTTTGATTAGCGAACAACTAGTATCCACCCAATTAAATATTAATCCCTAGTTGTCTTTTTGAGCCTTCATAAAATTTTAGCTTTCTTTTCATTGGCATATAACCTCAACAACCTACCTTGAGCTGTTGTGATACTTTTGGCAAGTCTTATGATCACTAAGATAAAGAGGCAATAAGATCAAAAAAGGCAATGATTAGTCAAGATCATGAAGATAATTGAAGTTCTCAAGACTATGAAGATAGTTGAAGTTTTCAAGACCATAAAGATAGTTGAAGTTCTCAAGACCATAAAGATAGTGGGCATTTTCAAGACCCTAAGGGTAGTTGAAGTTCCCTTAATATCTCCAAGACAACATCAACATTGGAGTAATAAATGATTTATCCCTATTAAAGAAGATTTATGTTACTCCACTCATCCATTATTGGAAGTCCAAGTTGGTACAAACAGGACAACTATGTTTGAGCTAGAACCAAAAAAAAAGAGAAAAAAAAGAGAGAATAGAAAAAGAAAAGAAAGAAAAAAGAAAAGAAAAGAAAAAAAAAGGAAGAAGAAGAAAAAAAGAAAAAAAAAAGGATAAAACCTAAAAAGGCGGTTCATAAAGCCAACTGAGTTATCTTTTACCTAAAGTAGCAAAAGGCTTCTATTTGGTTCGTAAAGACCTTTTTTTTGAGTTGGTCCAACCCAACCAAAGATTCAATTAAAATTGGAGAAAAAGAGGAAGACCACACAGTTCTTGAAAGTTCTGCAGTCCTACAAGGAAGAAGGACAAAATGATAAAATGATCAAAGAAAGGGAGGAGTAAGAAAAATGAAATGAAAGAAAAGGGAAAAGAAGAAAATAAATGAATTTGGGTCTTAAACTTTTTGTAAGAGCAAAGACTGTCCTGATCAAGATCCAGATTAATTCCAAAAGGAATTTGGAGTCTAGCAAGATTGCCTCCAAATCGCCTAAAATTCAAACAAGAAATTTATAGTGTGAGGGTTTGTCCATTGTGTCACACCAGCTCCTATCTCAAAATGGCCTTCATTTAACCCATGTCCCTTATAGACCCCATTTCAAGCCTATCAAAGACCTGTTGATCTCTCTTGGTAGGTAGAGTCTATTATTGGAGATAGTTTAAATAAGCACGCATATGAGATAGACAGTATTTAAACTCAAATGAGACCTTTGGCCAAGTAATGTGCATGTGCCTATCTGAAGTGCAACAATTCTTGCTTAAATAGAAATGATTCCCGAGTTTAGTACGGTAACTAGGGTTGTCATGTTATAGATATGTTAATTTGGAAAATCAAGTCCTGAGGTGCATTGATATTAATTTGGCAAAGCCAACATTTGATTTCAAAATTAAAATTCAAAAAAGTCAAAAATATTTTTGTCATACAAAGCCTTCAAGTTAAGGGAAGTATATTGAACCTTCAAAGGACATATTGGGCAAAGGGACTGATTATTGGCAAGGTCATAATGATATATAAAAAGGATGTATCCATGACTCTGCAACTTGGGATCTCCACCACTCATGTTTTCAACATCTTGAAGATAAAAGCCACAAATACAAAGCTTTCGATCATTCTAATGCAAGACTTGAACAAGCGTCAAAAGGGAACCAATGAGAACACTTATGCTGATCGCCTCGTTCTATGAGTCATGGAACCACTGTAAGTATTATTCATGCATATCATGCATACATGAGCATATCACATCGCACTTTCTTGTCTTGTGTTGTCTATTCTTTGGCAAAATGAACAGCAAACACCTTGTGAAGTAAATAATCAAAAGAAGATATCGAACCAGGGGGCATAGAAAGCCCATTGCTTGAGAAAGCTCCAGTAATTTGCAAAGAGAAGAAATACGTGCTTGTGTGAAGAACTAGACAACAACAACATCAATCAGAGTCCGCATAGAAAAATCATGAGTTTGAGCCTACACAGGGGGCAAAGTTTCTCCTTTTCAATTTTTTGGGTTTATATACCAAATATTTTTAAACTCACTTACAAATATTTTGCCACACAGGGGGGCAAGGAGAGGATATAAGGTCCAATTAAAAATAGCTAAATCTTTGCAAAAAGGAAGAACAGAAGAATGGAAAAATTAGAACTCTCAAAAGGATGAAGATCCATTTTCAAGGGTGAAGACCCGATCTCAAAGGATGAAAATCCATTTTCAAGGGTGAAGACCCGATCTCAAAGGATGAAGATCCATTTTCAAGGGTGAAGACCCGATCTCAAAGGATGAAGATCCACTTTTCAAGGGTGAAGACCCGATCTCAAAGGATGAAGATCCATTTTCAAGGGCGAAGACCCGATCTCAAAGGATGAAGATCAATTTTCAAGGGTGAAGACCCGATCTCAAAAGATGAAGATCCATTTTCAAGGGTGAAGACCCGATCTCAAAGGATGAAGATCCATTTGCAAGGGTGAGGACCCGATCTCAAAGAATAAAGATCCATTTTTCAAGGGTAAAGACCCGATGTCAAAAGATGAAGATTCATTTTCAATGATGAAGATCCATTTTCAAGGGTGAAGACTCGATCTCAAAGGATGAAGATCCATTTTCAAGGGTGAAGACCTAATCTCAAAGGATGAAGATCCATTTGCAAGGGTGAAGGGTAAAGACCCAATCTCCAAGGATGAAGATCCATTCTGAGGGTGAAGAATCACAATGCATAAAACAGCCAGAGCAGTCAGACTTCCCAACTAAAAGGTTAGTAAAATCAAATCAATCTCGGGTCCAATTACCCAATCTCGGGTCCAAATACCCAAAACAAATTTAATTCATCACCTCAAAAATTAAGTTTTATTGCTTTTCACTCTCTTTCACTAAGGTTTCAGATCATTCAAGCAGGGGGCAAACTGTAGACCCTTAATTTTTTACCCAATCTGATCTAATATGCTTTATTTAGTCCAAAATGATTTTTGTTGTTTAATTGGTCCAAAATAATTTTAATTAAATAATTTTTACCTTAGTATCTAATTTTTATTAATAAAAAATGAAAATAAACAAATAAAAATTTAAAAAAAAAACGGAGTCGAAAAAAAAATCGGCAGCGAAAAGTGGTTGCGCGGGCCTGTCAGCTCACCCGCAGGCCTACGGGCCTGCGGGCGAAGTAATTCCTGCGGGTGAAATAACTTCCCGCAGGAAATTAATTTTGCCAGCAGGAATTTCCCGCGGGCTGGCACGCCCACGGCCCGGCTGGCACTCCGACGGGCCCGACAGCACAGCTTTTGCCAGCGCAAAATTTTTCAACGCAATTTTTTGAATCCTAATCCAATTAGGTTTTAATTTCTTTTTTTTATTAATATTAATTATCTTAATTAATTAGGAATATACAACCTAAAAACCACTATAAATAAGGACTAATTAAACCTAATGAAGGGAGGAAAAAAATTGGCAGTGGCTTGATTTTTGAAACCAAATCAAGGAAGGAAAAGGAAAAACTCAATTCAATTGATATTTAAAGCAGTAGTAGCATGATTTAATCAATTAAAAGGCAACCAAGGCATGTTTTTGGAGCTAGTTCATCCAAGAAGAGTTATTTTTTGAAGAATCAACAAAAGAAGGTATGTAAAAATCTTTTTGATTTATGTTTTACAGTAGCTAGGTTATAAAATTTTAGTTTTTTAAATCAAAAATCTTAGAGCTTTAACTTAAATTTTCCAAGATTAGAACATTAAAAATGTGACTTTCTTTTCTAAAAGGACTTAAAATTGTTATTTTTTCTTCTTAAAAACCTTAAAACACTCATTGAACATATTTTTCTACAAAACCAAAATCAAATTCTGTTTCTTTTAAGATTTTAAAGTAGGTTCTATTTCATTCAAAAAACCTTAAAAAACATCTTTTCTACTTATAAAAACTTCAATCCATTTGTTTAAATTCATAAAACTTCATAAAATATCAAATTGATTTCTAAAACCCTAAAAATTATTCATTACCCGTGAATCCTAAATTTCAAACCCTAAATCCAAAGTTCAACTTTTAAACCTAAAATAACGAACCCTAATCCTTTTAAAACCTTAAACCCTAATTTTTATGAACCCTAATCCTTTTAAAACATAAAAATATAAAAACCAAAAAATCACACAGTAGCTTAAATCACTATTTAAAATCATGAATAAAAAAGTATTTCAAAGTGTCTAAAACCCTAGTTTCAAGATTTCACCATTCAAATCTTAATTTGTTTAATCAAAGTGTCTTGCTAATCTTTTAAAACATAAAACCCTAATTTATTCTAATTCCATAAAAAGTCACAGTAGCCATGAATTGAACTTTTTTATTTGATTTATTCAATACCATACTTGATATGCTTTGATTTATCTCTTATGCTTTAATCTATTTAATTTCAATACTTGATTTATTTAATTTATCCTGGATGGATGTTTATTTTATTGATATTTAAATACTTTTGATGAATAATTTATTTATGATGGATGATTATTTACTTTTATCAATCAATTTAGACTTCCAAAAGATGTAAGAGGTATGTTTCCACTTGGTGGGTACCTCATTAGTTAAACATCATGTAATTTAATTTTCTTTTCTATTTTAGAACTTATGTAAAGGGCATGTTTCTACCTTTTGGTGGGTGTCCTACCTAGGCATGTGATGTAAGGGCATGTTTCCATCCTTGGATGGGTGTCCATTTATTTGTTTTGTTTTGTTTGGACATTGCTTTGATTTTAATATATTGATGCTTTCTTTTAATTATTGTGTGTAATATGGATAATGTTGTTATACTTAAGAATTTTATAATATTAAGACCTGTAAAGGAGGCCAGTTCCAATGAACCGGGCATTGTGGGGGTGCTGGGCCATTTCTCACCTTCCCCACACGTACCCAACTTTTCGAACCCATTAGGGGGTTGGGGATTCCTTAGGAATCGAGTCATCCACCCCTTTCTTTTTTCCCGGCCCGTCCGGCTGGCGACTCCATTTTCTCCGGACTTAGGTCTGTGTTCTCTAAGGCCCCGAGCCTAAACAGTGCCGAAGTCACAAGAACCATTCCACCTGGAGTGGGGGCGAAAATCCCCGCTCACACATGTGTGATCTAGGAGCCAGTGTAAATTTGATGCCTTATTATGTGTATCAAGAATTAGAACTAGGGGAACTTAAACCAACCAAAATGGTGTTGCAATTAGCTGATAGATCTCTTAGATTCTCGAAAGAGGTTATAGAAGATGTGTTAGTTAAGGTTGGAGGGTTGATAGTACTTGTGGATTTTATAGTTCTTGACATGGAAGGAAGTAATCCTACACCATCAGCACACACTATTTTACTGGGTAGGCCTTTTATGGCTACTACTAACACCTTAATAGATGTTAAAAATGGTAAATTGTCAATGACTGTCTTAGGACAAACTGTCGAATTTTCTATTTTTAACACCTCTCCTATTCCTACAGCTGCTTTATATGAGGATTGTTCTTTAATTGATTGTATTGATGCAGTTGTTTCAGATGTTTTCTTGCAAACAGGTTCCTCGGATAAATTGGAGCTGACACTGACCTTAGAAGAGGGAGCTAAACCAGTGAGGGAGACTCAAAGGTGCCTTAACCCAAAGGCATATGAGAGCTCGAGGATTTACAAGGATCGTACTAAAGCACTTCATGACAGAATTATAGTGCGAAAGACATTGAGTCCAGGTATGAAAGTTTTACTTTTTAATTCTCGACTCCGTCTATTTCCAGGTAAACTCAAGTCTCGATGGAGTGGTCCTTTCGAGATAACTCAGGTAGGTCCTTCTGGTGCCATTGAATTGCTTAACTCTCGAACCAATAAGACTTTTCAAGTAAATGGACAGAGATTAAACCATATAAAGAAGGATTTCAAGAAGTGAGGATCATTGTATAAAGAAGGATTTCAAGAAGTGAGGATCATTGACAACTCTTTGATCCACGATCCCTAAGTCTTGCAGTTATGTCCAGCTATATGACATTAAAGAAGCGCTAAATGGGAGGCAACCCATCGGTTTGCATTTCTTTTTCATAGTTATAATTTTAAATTTAGCAATTTTGATTTTATGTTTGTTTAAATAAATGGATTGGGTGCTTTGATCGGTTTTTATTTTTCTAATGTGTTTCAGGGTTGATTAAAGAAGAGGTTTGAAATTCCTTTAAGATGTGGTGATATATAAAAAAAAGAGAAAAAAAATAAAAAATGTTAAAATTGGCAGAAGGAGACACGGCCAAGGAGCTTGGCCGTGTCCTTGGCCGTGTCACATGGGACATGGCCAAGCTTCACCAAAAAACTCCTTTTCTTTTGTTTTAAAAGATTTTTTACAGTAGGTGACACGGCCAAGGAGCTTGGCCGTGTCCCTTGGCCGTGTCACATGGGACACGGCCGAGCTTGACCACAATTTTCTTTGTTTTTATTTTTTTTTGCATCTCTTCTTACAGTAAGTGACACACCCATGGGACACGGCCAAGTCACTGGTCGTGTCCCTCAAAACACACCAGACACGGTCGTGTCCACCCAAACTTGGCCGTGTCTCTGCACTTTTACACTTTAAAAACACGATTTTTGCACAGTTTGCTCATTCCAATCCCTAAATCTATTTTGTTTTCTCTCTCGCTCTCTTGACTTGTCTCTCCCAAAACTCCATTGTTTGTGTTTCAAAGCTTCAAAATCTCCATTAAATCTCAATTTTCTTCACCAAAACTAAAATTAATCCATTAAAACTTCTTCTTCTCTCACAAAAGATCAATTTAATCAGTTTTAACTTTAATTTTTTTTTTAGATCTTTCAAGATGCCAAGAACGAAGATTGTTTCCCACCGCAAGAAGAAGAGACCTACAACTGAAGGTGCATCTTCATCTTCATCGGTCTCATCTTTGAATAGAGCAAATCTTTTGGCTCGGGGTTTCTTTCCGACGAGGTATGTTAATGATGAGTCCCTTGAAGCTCTTAATATTAGGAATAATTTTTATCATTATGTTCAAATCCTGGGGTGGGAGAACCTAGTCTCCTTGCTACCTTTGCAATTTCAAGAGCTTACTTTGGAGTTCTTAATTTCTCTTAATGTTGAAAGAGATGCGCAAAAAATTTGCTCTAGGTTGAGTTTTAAGTTGTTTGGAAAATCAATTGTGATTAGTATTGAACAATTAAATGGTATATTTGGTTTCCATCAACATGGTGAAAGGTCGGTACCTAAGGAATTTAAACAACAATTTGCTTGGGGAGCATTGGGCTCGGGGAGTTATGTGGCCAAATCGGCCAAAGCAACTAAATTGAGCAATCCTGCTTTGAGGTATTTGCATCGTTTTATGTCTTGCGGATTCTTTGCTAGGAAGGAGAGCCCGGGTGTGGTGGAACTGAGTGAACTATTTTTCTTGGATTGTGTGGTTAATGCAGTGCCTATTAGTTCCGGCTATTGGTTAGCCGATGTTTTTGATAGTGTGGCAAACAAGAAGAAGGGGGCTATCTGTATTGGAGGATTGATTACCATATTAGCCATAGCCCTTTTTGATGATTTTGACTTGAGTACCTGTCGCATGACTAGAATTACGAGCAATGATTCCTTGGATTTGGCTACACTAGAGAAGATGCATATGGTGGTGCATAGGAGAGGGGCTTATATGATGGCTTTAGCTGAGCCAGAAGCACCGGGGGACAGTCAGAAGAGACCTCGAGTCCAAGAGGAGTCCGATTCGGATTCTCTTGGTTTAGATGAAGATGCTCCGGTCTCGGATAATCAAGAAATACTTAATAGGATTGAGGCATTGGAGGGCAAGGTAAACTGTAACCATGCTGCGGTCTTGCAGCAGTTGGAACAGATTAATAGCAACCTTGCAAAGATTTTGAGTCTTCATCCCTCGGCTGCATCATCTTCACATCCTCCTTCACCGTAGATTTAGAGTTCCTTGCTTTATTGTGTTTAGCGTATTTTTTTTTGTTATTTTTCATTTTTGTTTTTAATGTTAACATTTTATATTTTGGATATTTTATTCTTATATATTGTATTTTGTTTTTGAATATTTGTGTTTGTGATGAAAAGTTAGGGTTTTGCCTCACCAGGGTACGATGAAAGACAGGTTGTACTTAACTCTTCTTCTTTTTATTCTTGTTTTCCATTGAGGACAATGTAAATTCTAAAGTGTGGGGTAATCTTTTAGCTTTTCTTTAATTTTTGTTTTGTTTGTCTTGGTTGTTTTATTGTGCGTTGTGCATGGCATGATTGTTGAAAACTTATTAATTTTTTCTGTGATTCTAGCATTATAGTTGAGACTTTAGTATCAGCATAGAGATTAGCATTTGAATTCATTCAGGATCAATTTTCACATTCTGCAATTCATGACATATAAATCTTTGAGAACCCACCCACCTTTATGAGTTTTGAGCCTCAGAGATTGAATGTTATTGTCAATTGAATTTCTTTTCTTAAGTGTGCACCTTCATGGTTTTGCATCTCTAGAGTTTGCCTTTGCATACTAATTGAACTCACATTATGATTTCATCTCAAGTTTTAAAATGATTAAGGCAAATTAGGTTAGCCCTGTAGCATAAAAAGACCTCCCTTAATTATGAATTCCTTAGTGAGCCAAGTTGAGCCTTTGACCTTTTCTTGATTGATCAACACAATTCACAACTCAACTTTTACTTATTATCATCATACCTGCATTAAGGAATGGAGTTTCTTATGATATGACAATAGGGTGTTTTGATTCAAAAGTGTGGGGTAAGCAATTAAAAAAAATTGTATTGCTATTTGGGGTTGAAATGCATACTTTGCACATTGTATTTGCTAAGAGTTGGTTATTCTTTTCCTCTTCATTTTAAGCTAGATGTTCCATGCAATTTTATACTTTGTATATATATAAAAAAAGAAAAAGAAAATAAAAAAATAAAAGAAAATAAAGAAAAGATATATATATATATACAAAATTCATATATTTTCTAGCATTAGAGGAACGTTGACTCATGTATTTTTCTTGAAGTATGCAAGTATGTAAGATTATCAAGGGTTGTTAAATATGCCATTTGAGGGAGCTATGAGTTTCTGAGCAAGAGTATTGTCTAATTTAGATACACCATTTCTTGATGTTCCAGCTTAAATGTCTTTTCTCATACCTTCACCTTAGCCCCATTACATCTAAATAAAAGACCTTCATATTATTTCTTGAGAAAATCAGTGAGGGAGATTGGATAATTAAGCAAGTTTATGGTAGTATGCAGTCATGAGTGGTTTGAGTGAATTAACCTATGAAATCGAGTGAAACACTTAGATGAGAGATGAGATTTGTATGTCTGGATTAATGAATGAGTTAAGAAAATCTTGATTGAAGGAAATTGCAATTATTTATGGCTGAGTCTTAAAGGATTTCATATTATATGCTGGAATTATAGTTAAGGTTGTTTGAGTTTTTAATTTATGCCATGTGAATTTGCTTGAGGACAAGCAAAGTTTTAAGTGTGGGGTAGTTGTTTTATTAGTTTTTGTCATAGATTTGTATCTTATTTGTTATGATAACTATTGTTTTCTTTAGGTATTTTGGTAGTTTCAATCAGTTTATTTAGTGTTTTCATAGTTTTAATTTATTTCAGTGTTTTGTTATTTTTGTCCTAGTTTTAAGTGTGGTGTCATGTTTTGTTGGTTAATATTTATTTACTTCTTGTTAAAGTTTGTTTCAAGTTTTGTTTTAGGTTAAAAAGCCAAGGAACCAAGAAGAAGGAAAAAATGGACAGTAGCTGACACATGCAGAGGACACGGCCAAGCCACTGGCCGTGTCCCATATCAAGCTAAGGAAGAAGACCAACACATAGAAGGTGACACATGCAAGGGACACGGCCAAGCTTGTGGCCGTGTCCCTCCAAAATTGTCCAAAACGGCCAAGTTGTTTAAGCTTGGCCGTGTCACACTCAAGTCCAAAGCAAAGAAAGATGAAAATCAAGCAGTAGATGACACCTTCAGGGGACACGGCCAAGCTTGTGGCCGTGTCCCTCCAAGAACCTCAGACACGGCCGTGTCTCCCCCAACTTTGCTGTGTCACTCATGGATTAAAGAGAACGCCGATTTTTGAAGCAGATGTTTTCGTATAAATATTAAAGTTAGGGTTTTGAGAGCAGGGTTGCGAGTTTGAGTTTTGTTTTTAGCTGTCAAAGAACATTAGGGTTTTCTTATCTTGTTTTCTTTAATCTTTTGATACACTTTAATTAAACTAGCTTAGATTAGATTTGTTCTAGCCATTGATACATTCTTCGAGCAAGTTCTGAACAAGAGATTCTTCAAGAGCTAAGAAGTTTGTAATTTGGTTTTATTCTCGAACTTTATCTCTTTAATTTCATTAGAATTGTATTTATGAATATTATCATGTCTAAATTGATTTCCTTGAATTTTAATGAGATGAGTAGGTTTGATAGCAATATGAACTAATTTGATCTAGTCTAGGGTTTGTATGGATCTGCTATGATTGTATGAATTGGTTATTACTCTTAACTTAATTATTTCTTTAGCCTTGATTGAATGGATTATTGTTAATATATAATTGATTGGCCACCAATTATGTGTTTTAGGTATTAGATGATGGATTGAGAAATGAAGTCTAATGCTGGAACAATTCAATTAGGGACTTAGGTGAATTAGAGATATAACCTAGGAAAAGATTATTTCAATTGTAACAAGATTATTTGAGAAAGGTTTGAATGCGAGAGCTTATTTCCTTGATTCGATTAATTAAGTTGCTTGAGATTTAATCTTTAAAATTAAATTTATTAAGAGGAATAACCATTCATACATACAAGTAGTAGAGAAGTGCAAACCCTAGACCATTCTATTAAGTGAATCAATACATCAGTCTAGTTTACTTTTATTTGTTTTAAACTTCAATCGATCTTCTTCATTAGTTGTTAGTGATTTAAATTTATTCATTACTTGTTATCTATAATCTGATAATCAATTATCTTATCTAGCTTCCTTGAGAGACGACCTTGGGGTGATCACCTTTTCTACAGCTACCTCGTATACTTGCGAGTGACTCTTTGTGGTAGAGTTAATTCGAGCGCAACTGTTTCATACACTCATCCGGTATTTCAAAGATCTTCTCCAAGCTAGTCTACAAATTGAAGAGTGGGAAAGGGAGAAGAGCCACTTTTCGGCAAGAAGGAATGAGAAAAGGAATTATCAGCCTAGCAATCAAAGTACATAAAAGGAAGCTGATATTAATGCCACTAGTCAAGGAGGAATGAGGCAGTTTTCAAAATTAGGGAAGCCATTGTCTTGGGTTCTCAATAAGCTACAAGAGAAGGGATTGTTACAACCCTTGACTGCTCGTCCTTTGCCTAATCCTCTCTCACCTAACTTTAATACTAAGGCATTTTTCCAATTCCATCAAAGGCCTGGACATGAAACGGAAAACTGTATGAAGTTGAGGCATAAGATCTATAATTTAATTGATAATGGAAAGTTGCCTGAGCCGGATAAGCCCAATACCAAAAATAATCCTTTGTCAAGGTTCAATAGAGTGCCACCACCAACAGCTTTCATGGTAGGAGGAGGATTGGAGGAAGATTTTGTCTTATCCTCCTTTCAAGATGTGAATATTAAAGATGTAGAATAAGGAGAAATTTTATTCAACAAACTTCCTTTAGCTTGGAGTGTTGCTCTATTTATTTTATTTAATATTTAATTGGAGCAATTATGTTTTTCAAATTATGTTTGTTTGAATAAATTACTTTCATCAAAATTTTTGTTGGTCTTTGTTCATTTTTGTGCTCAACCGATGAGGAATCTAGCTTGATGATTCATGAATTAATATATTTATGCATCATGACTTGAATGACTTTACTAGGTGAGGGAATTGTTCTATAGCATTGAGTTGTGTATGCTTAATTAGAGAGGGCTTATGCATAATTACCTTTTTCTAAGTCCTAGTCAATCTTAGAACATGCTTTGACAAATTTTAGAGGCGAAATTGAACTTTTCTTATTTAAGAGAGAAATGATCTAGGCATTATTTGACGAGCCAACAACTAGTATTCACTCAATTAAATATCAATCCCTAGTTGTCCCTTTGAGCCTTCATAGAATTTTAGCTTTCTTTTCATTGACTTATAAGCCCAATGACCTGCCTTGAGCTGTTGTTACACTTTTGACAAGTCTTATGATCACTAAGGTGAAGAGGCAAGAAGATCAAAGAAATGAATGCATAGCCAAAACTGTAAGGATAGTTGATGTTATCAAGACCATAATTGCAACACCCCGATACTCTATATAAATACCATACATATACTATGTATACATACAGTAGGTATATAAAGTATAAGGATGTCACTAGTCAGTACAATTTAAAATCATTACCTTAATTTCAAATACAAATTCATTTAGTTTAAACAATATTTACATAATCAATTTTTTTATAATAATACATATATATAATTTATACAAATCTTTTCCAAATATATTTAAGTATACATACATTCTTATCAATATACAACATAATCAAATTGTACATGTATGCACCACCTTCTAGTTGGTCTCGAAATACTTATACCCTTCTCGTGGCATAACGATTGACTTCAGATCCACCACCTACTCACCTGCGCGATTACACAACCGCGCTAAGCCCGAGAGCTCAGTAGTACAAATAAATATTATAAACATACATACAGAAATCTCACTCATATGTTAAATTCATATATCATTATCTTTTTATCATGTTTTCCTATTTCAATTACACCTTTCAAATATATCTACTAATGTCATAATTATATACAGATACACATATCATTAACACGACCTATCATTGCATAACTTATAAGAACATTCATAACTAATACTTACAATGTCCACATATTATTCAATTAATTCATTATTCACAATTCACCATTCATGAATCACAATTCATCATTCATATTGAAAACGAAGGCAAGTATAGGTCTCATTATTCATTCATTTCACATTTCATAAATCACATTAAAAACAAAGACAAGCATGGGCCCAAAAAGAATCTAATATGCTATTCAAAGTTCAGAGTTACTGCTTTGGTCCATTATCTCAATCATCAAGCCGTAGGCGATATATATATATATATCTCTATCCATGGATAGTGTAACAGACCCAGTCTCTTGGACCATCAACTCAATAAACTTGAGGAGATCCTCAACCCGGCAAGACTGTTACCTGTAACAGACCTAGTCTCTTGGACCATCAACCCGACTGAATCGAGGAGATCCTCAACCCGGCAAGACTGTTACTTTTCATATATTTCATATCCATAATTCACATAGTGTAACAGACCCAGTCTCTTGGACCTCAATTCAACTCAAATTGAAGAGATCCTCAACCCGGCAAAACTGTTACTTTTCATATATTTCATAGGCATGCCGCCAAATCCAGAACTCTGAAAATTGAATTAACATATTAGGCAAACAATCATTTCATTCATCTTTTTATCAATCTTTTTCTCAATTCATTTCTCATAATTGGATAGGCAACCATGCCCCAATTATATTTCATTTGCATTATCATAGCCAACAACCATAGCCTCATATCTCATATTGTAATATCCCAATGTATGCCCTAGAAGTTTTGAATATTATTGTTGTTTTAATTAGATTGAATGTATATGTTGATGTGTAAGAGATAAGAAATTGGAAAGAGAATGTTTATGTATTGTTTAAAAAGGAAAGAAATGTGTAGAGAGAAAGTGTATATGTTGGGTATATGGTTATATACATAACATATACATTAGTCAAAAGGGATGGTCAATGGAAGAGGATATTTATTTGTGACATGTGAAATTACTTAAATGGGCATATAAGTGACAAAGGTTAAGTTAAATTGGTGAGGGCATTTAGGTAATTGCTTTGTTAGAATTGCTTGGTGGATATTTAAAGAAGAAGAGAAGTTTGACTTGTGATTATTTTCTTTTCTTCTCCTTTGTGTGCCGGCTATTCAAGAGAGGAGAGAGCAAGAGAAGTGTTCTTGATGCTAGAATCAAATTGAAGGAGAAATCAAAGGAGTTGATTGGAGATTTGTGAAATTTCTTCATTTAAGGTAAGTACCCTCTTGTTTATCTTTGCTATTTTTGAAGTTATGTTTGAGGTGGGTTGTGATGTGTTGAGATTATGAATAGGTGTGTTTGAGATGAGTTTATAAGTGTTGAGATTGATTATAAGTTAAAAAGGTTGGATTGATGTTGGTTTTGGTTGGAAGATGATTAAGTTAAGAGTAATGTTTGGTTTTAGGGTTTTGAAATGGTAGATGATTAAATGGATTGTTGATGTATGGTTAATGTGAATATTGTGTTAAACATGCAAAATAAGTGTTAATGACTTTGATTACATCCATTTGAATGAGTTTATGTTGTGTATATTGTGTTTTTATTCAATCAAAAGAGAGTTGGCCATAGTTAGGGTTTATATACATAAGAGACACGGCCAAACCAATGAAGAGACACGGCCAACCTAAAATATTTTTGAGAGACACGGCCAAGTCCATGGAAATTTGGCCGTGTTTGGTGATTTTTGGAGAGGACACGGTCGTGTCCCTTGCCCATGTCTGCTTCTGTTGCTTTTGGTTGAGAGACACGGCCACAAGCTTGGCCGTGTCCCTTGAGGGTGTCCCTTACTGTGATTTGTTTCTTGCTTTTCTCACATTGTTGAACCCTTCCAAGGTCTTTTTGTATTTCCACTTTGAATATACTTAAAACAAAGATGACCTAAACAAATGTGTATTGAGGATTCTAAATTTAAGAATAAGGTGAATTATATATGTGTATATATATCAATGATGATCATTTTTAATGGATGTTTAAGGTGTTTGATTATGTACATTTCAATAATAATGTACTTTGAAATGTTGTATCAATGATGCTATATGAATAATATGATTTGAGATATAATATGATATGAGGCCATTGTAATTGGCTATGATAACTCAAATGTGATATGAAGCCATTGTGTTTGGCTATGATGATTCTATTGGAAGAACATAAGACATGTTTGCCTAATTGATGATGAGATGTGAGAATGAAATAATAAATGAATTGTGTGTCTAATGTGTTATTCATTTTCAGAGTTTTGTTATTGGTGGCATGCCTATTGGTAACTTTCTCTTGAAGTTAGGTTGGATTGGATCCTTGAAGCCTAATTGAGATGTTACAACCCTTGAAGCTAGGTTGGATTGGTTCTTGAAGCCAAGTTGGGTTGATACTTAGCATGCTTTGTTCCCCTTGAAGCTTGGTTGAACCTAAATCCTTGAAGCCTAGTTGGGTTTATGATAATGATAAATGTGATAACAAAACCAAAGCATTAACTCTGAAAATTGAATGGCATATTAGTGTGTTTTGGGCCCATGCTTGTCTTTGTATATAATGTGATTCTTGAAAGGTAAAATCAATGGAACTATGAAGATGTAATATGAATATTGTTATGACATTGAATGTAGTATGATGTGGTAATGTGATGTGCTTCTATGTATATGCTTTATGAAATATAAAGGAGTGATGCTAACTTTATGATTTAGATGTGTAACATTATTTTGCCTTAAAGTATAATGTTGATATATTTTGTACTACTAAGCCGATGGCTTAGCGCGATAGTGTTTGATCGCGCAGGTAACAGAGTTGAACCTGAGAGCTCCTCGAGACCGAGTGAGAGTAGACATTGAAGAGTTATTTTGGGACTTAAAGATCGGAGAAGAGCTGCCAATCATGTATATATATTCTATGTTTTGTAAACCTTGATTTTTAACATATTTGTAATAACTTCCGCTGTGAATTATTAAACATTTTGTATATAGTGTCTTTTGTATTTCGTTTATTTGTTTGAGATTGGTTTCACTTATTTACAAAGATATTTGTTGTGTTTTTTTTTAAACCGTGACATTTTCTATATTCAGTATACGTATATTACGATCGTTTAAGCATGCTTGGTATGTATACAGGGTATAGAGGTGTTACACATATTATCTCAAATCACATCATCATATAAGCAAACATGCTTCAACCATCTCATTTACATCGTTATAGCCAACAACAGTGGCTTCACATCTCATCATTGAGGTATAAACAACCAATTGCATTGAACATACATTAAGAATGATCATCACATATTTCACATTTCATATTCCATCATTGATATATATATATATACACATAACAATTTACATTATTCCTAAATTTAGAATCTTCAATATACATTCCACATAATTCACATTGTACACAACATAACATCATTTATAAGCATCAACAATGTGATAGATTACTTAATACATTTATAACCAAATGTGTTAAGGTCCAAAGACATGTAAATATATGCAATCAAGTAGGGTTTGTACTTACCTCAAGAATAACTCCCATCAATCTATATACTTCCTCTTCCAAGAATTCTCAACATTTAAGTTAAGGCAACACAATCTCTTCAAAACCTAATCCAAAGATAATTATACATATAAGAAAATAAGAATGATAACTAACTAGGGCAAACTCTACACATGACATGCTCACCAACACGGGCGTGGCCCTGATTGTGCCCTAAACCAACAATACAGAAGCTTTGACACGCCTAGTAACACGGGCGTGTCAATGGACGTGTCACTCATTCTGTCTCACAGAAACATTGACACGCCCAACAACACGGGCGTATTAATGACCGTGTCAATTACTTTTTCTCACAGTAGCTATGACACGCTCAGTAACAAGGTCATGTTAATGGTCGTGTCACAAACGACAAACTCAGTACTGTTGACACGCCCAACAACATGGCCTTGTCACTGGCCGTGTCAGGCAAAAATCATGTATTTCGAATTCTCATCCATGAAAACACAACACTTCAAAATCCATACCACAACACCCTTAATCAACATCTTAATTTATATTCATCAATTACCTATCAATTTAACACTTATATAACTTCAATATATCATAATAATAATCATTATATACATCACCATGTATCAACTACTCAATTTCCCCAATTCATTTATACTAAACCCTTACTCAACAATTTCAACAATTCATCATCATCTTCACAAATAACCCAAATCAAATATAAACACAATCAATAGAAATCAACTCAAAGAAATAAACACTTACTTGAATATTTTGCCAAATCTTCAATCTCCACCTTCAATTCTCTTAAAGCCCTTAAGAATTTGATGTAAAAACCAACCAAAACCACATCTCTCTCTCTCTCTCTCTCTCGTTGAAGAAGAAGAAGAAGAAGAAGAAGAAGGAAAGAAGATCTTTTCTTCTTTTCTCATACTTATCATATATATATATAGAATTAAATCCCTTAAAATTTCCACCATACACTTGTCACTCTTTTTGACTTTCTCTTCTTCTTTTTCTTTTATTATTATTGTTATTATTATTTAATTATATATAATTACTTTTCCTACACCACTTTATACATTGTATATGTAATGTATATGTTGGTATATGTATATCTCTTTTATATTACATTTATATTTCTCATATTTTCCAAATACCAAATATACATTTCCTCCCTCATATACATCTATCTCTTATAATATCTCCCTTTAATTAATTTATCTCCCTTTCTCTTTCCATAAAACATATACATTAAATCCAAATACAACAACAACTCCAAAACTTTTAGGGTATACTTTGGGATATTACAATTCTCCCTCCCTTAAATAATTTCGTCCTCGAAATTATCCAATACAGTAACAATCCATTTTTAACAAAATATCATCTTAACTTTCATATAAGGTTAATCATGTCATCAAATCACATAACTTTTACTCCCCCTTAGAGTCAATCATCTTCTCTAAATTTCATAACTTATCATTATATATATTTATATATCTTATTACTTTCTCAACAAAGCAATCAAGATAATTCCTTACATTCCCAATGAATTTACCTTTATACAAAAATTAGATTATCTTATAATATTCAGGTACTTCGTCCATCTATTACCTTCATGATATTTTATCACTTCATCTCTTTATAATTACTCTCTTAACTTTAACCTTAAAAATCATTGATTTATATCTCAATATTGCTTATCCCGTCATTACAATCACTTTCAGAATAGACATTTATCACACCTTAATTGATAACAATATCCTTATTTTTCATACACTTAATTCCTTCTTTAGCATGTTTCTCACTTAATATAAACATTAATATAATGCCTTTAAATTTACTTTACCGGTAATCAACCTTTTTCTTATTATTCTCATCTATAGTTGATATAACTCAATTCATTCATGTCCTTACACATATTAGAATATTACATCATATACATTACCATTTAAATCATATACTCCTAGTACAATTGTACATATTAAATCTCAATAAGGATTCGCAATCTTAATAGAATCCAGATCAATTGATCCATCTGTCACATATACTAATATCTCCATCTTGTTTAAATCAAACCAACAATTAACTTATTTAAATTTTTCATCAGATTTCAATATATATATTATCTAATTCCATTACGTCAAACTTATATTCAAATTCTAATCTCTTCGGATCTATATTCAGCTTTTTAAAACTATGATCATTAATAACAAATCACTTCAAATTATCTTAGTACAATTCCACAAGATTCTTATGATTATCTCATACCATATTTACTATCCATAGTTCATTCACTTAAACCTTAAGCCCATTCACTTATTCACTTTATACCATAAACACATTTAGTATAACTTTCAATCATATTTCACAATTTCTCCCATTTAACAGTTCCTCACCTTTCATACCATTACTATATTTACATATTTACCTTTTTATCACATTATTCATAACTCAAAATATTTTCACAATTCTCTTCTCTTTCTTTACCTTTCATAATTATAATTAAATTTCTAACATAGAAATTATAAAATACAACTTTACCAATCATAACTCTTTCCCAAGTTTTTAGAAACATAATTCATCAACCTCATCAACACTATACTATGGTTATGATATCTTAGGCTCAAATTTGTGGATGACAAAATTAACCAACCAAACATGCTAAACAGCTCATATGGCCCTGGTATATTAAGGATCATGCCTGCAACTTATAAATAAATACTGCCTCTATATTATTCCTTTTCCAAATATTTCCAATTACGATGTTAAATCTACAAATCATTCTCTAAACTTTTGTTGTACCCAGAGTTAACACATTTCAACTCCATCTCAAAACAATTTGCACTCGATTAAATGATCATCATTAGTCTAACTCATGTTCAACAATATTATCTTTAACATCTCCTACGCATAACATTCGATCATATGCAGTTTTTACACAATTTCAATCATTACTCCATTTCCAATCTATCTTTTATAAAAATTTTCACACATTTTTTTTCTTTTACAATCTCTTATTATACACATATGCATGGAACATTTTCACACACAAATACTTTGAGCCTAAAACATTTTATGACAGCAAAATTCAATTATTGCTATAGCAATTTCACTGTCCAATATTACCCGAATCCATTCTCATTTTCCATTTCATCACATAGCCTATTTCTGAATAGGTCAAAACTTAATCTCTCTTAGGTCCGCTACTACATGCAATATCATTTTCAATATTACTAGACATGCATTTGTATAAGATAATAAACATATCACATACACATTCATAGGTCACATTCATAATGCGACTCACTTCCCACATTTCTTACATATTACAATTATATTCATATCGAAAAATTCATCTCACATATCTTATTCATGTATACACATAATTATGAAATTTTTATTAAATTTCTCTTTTATATACAATCTATACAAATTTAATATTTATTACTTTTCTTTGAACATTATTATTCTCATTCTGTTAACATAACTTAAGTTATTCATCTACTCAATAAATATATATATACTCTACTCATAATAATATTTCACAAAAGTTTTAGCCACATTTCTAATGTGACATCTCTCTCACACTTGTTTTTAAAATGCATTTAGTATACCTTTCATATCCATTTTCACCCTTTCCAGTCAAATGACTTAAAGTAACTTATTTTCTCACTCTTAATCACTTTCCTTTTATTTCAAAACAAATTTCATACTATCAATCACATTGTCTCATTCATAATCTCCTCGTATGCAATAATATTCATTCCAAATAGCTCATATGTTTAACATACATTAAATTGTCGATATCTAAATGATCCTTTTCCAAATTCCATTAAAACTATAAACTCTCAACTTCAATTTACTCATCTCATTTTCTTAATATCAACTTTAAAAGCATCTTATATATATACCATAAAACAACATCAAAACATATCATTTTCACAACTATTGAAGCTCATTTCAAAAATCCAAATTTCACATATTACCACCCTTAATATAAGCTTTATCAACACTTAAGCACATCACATTTCTAATATAAAAATCACAATGTTTACATTAAAACAACAATGCAAACAATACCATTATATCTCCCTATATTAACCAACATCATCTCTTTTTTTTCTTTTAAAAAAAACCTTAACTTCACATACCCAAACCTTAAATTGTCACACTTTATCTATACCAATCAATGCACTAAATATTCCACCATACTCTCTTCATTTAAATAACATATCTATCCATATTAACCATCCAACAATATTTCCTCTCTCTAACAATCCAAACATAAGCTTTATTTGAAAGAGATTCAAATTGTAGAGGAAAGAGTACATACTTAAATCTTGATTTTGTTTTTAACTCATTTCCAACTTTATTCCTCTAGTCATTCTTTTTTTTTTAAGCACATTTCAATAACCAACATTTCAAAATTTGCTTTCCTTAAGTAACCTCCTATTCTTTACTTTATCACTTAAACTTATGTAAATCTTCCCATATCACTTCTTTCTCAAATTTTCCTTTTATATAACACCTTATTCACATCCTATCATCCATCTCATATAATTCAACTACACTACAATTCACACAATGCCACATCCGAGACCAACCTAGGTGTTAATGCATATGCATGTATCACAAATTTCATTCCTTTTTAAAACTTTTCTTTTTAATTCTACTTAGGCCGAGAATCTCGAACCTAAGCTCTGATACCAAAATAATTGTAACACCCCGATACTCTATATAAATACCATACATATACCATGTATACATACAGTAGGTATATAAAGTATAAGGATGTCACTATTCAGTACAATTTAAAATCATTACCTTAATTTCAAATACAAATTCATTTAGTTTAAACAATATTTACATAATCATTTTTCTTTTGATAATAATACATATATATAATTTATACAAATCTTTTCCAAATATATTTAAGTATACATACATTCTTATCAATATACAACATAATCAAATTGTACATGTATGCACCACCTTCTAGTTGGTCTCGAAATACTTATACCCTTCTCGTGGCATAACGATTGACTTCAGATCCACCACCTACTCACCTGCGCGATTACACAACCGCGCTAAGCCCGAGAGCTCAGTAGTACAAATAAATATTATAAACATACATACAGAAATCTTACTCATATGTTAAATTCATATATCATTATCTTTTTATCATGTTTTCCTATTTCAATTACACCTTTCAAATATATCTACTAATGTCATAATTATATACAGATACACATATCATTAACACAACCTATCATTGCGTAACTTATAAGAACATTCATAACTAATACTTACAATGTCCACATATTATTCAATTAATTCATTATTCACAATTCACCATTCATGAATCACAATTCATCATTCATATTGAAAACGAAGGCAAGTATAGGTCTCATTATTCATTCATTTCACATTTCATAAATCACATTAAAAACAAAGACAAGCATGGGCCCAAAAAGAATCTAATATGCTATTCAAAGTTCAGAGTTACTGCTTTGGTCCATTATCTCAATCATCAAGCCCGTAGGCGATATATATATATCTCTATCCATGGATAGTGTAACAGACCCAGTCTCTTGGACCATCAACTCAATAAACTTGAGGAGATCCTCAACCCAGCAAGACTGTTACCTGTAACAGACCCAGTCTCTTGGACCATCAACCCGACTGAATCGAGGAGATCCTCAACCCGACAAGACTGTTACTTTTCATATATTTCATATCCATAATTCACATAGTGTAACAGACCCAGTCTCTTGGACCTCAATTCAACTCAAATTGAAGAGATCCTCAACCCGGCAAGACTGTTACTTTTCATACATTTCATAGGCATGCCGCCAAATCCAGAACTCTGAAAATTGAATTAACATATTAGGCAAACAATCATTTCATTCATCTTTTTATCAATCTTTTTCTCAATTCATTTCTCATAATTGGATAGGCAACCATGCCCCAATTATATTTCATTTGCATTATCATAGCCAACAACCATAGCCTCATATCTCATATTATCTCAAATCACATCATCATATAAGCAAACATGCTTCAACCATCTCATTTACATCGTTATAGCCAACAACAGTGGCTTCACATCTCATCATTGAGGTATAAACAACCAATTGCATTGAACATACATTAAGAATGATCATCACATATTTCACATTTCATATTCCATCATTGATATATATATATATACATAACAATTTACATTATTCCTAAATTTAGAATCTTCAATATACATTCCACATAATTCACATTGTACACAACATAACATCATTTATAAGCATCAACAATGTGATAGATTACTTAACACATTTATAACCAAATGTGTTAAGGTCCAAAGACATGTAAATATATGCTATCAAGTAGGGTTTGTACTTACCTCAAGAACAACTCCCATTAATCTATATACTTCCTCTTCCAAGAATTCTCAACATTTAAGTTAAGGCAACACAATCTCTTCAAAACCTAATCCAAAGATAATTATACATATAAGAAAATAAGAATGATAACTAACTAGGGCAAACTCTACACATGACACGCTCACCAACACGGGCGTGTCCCTGATTGTGCCCTAAACCAACAATACAGAAGCTTTGACACCCTTAATAACACGGGCGTGTCAATGGACGTGTCACTCATTCTGTCTCACAGAAACATTGACACGCCCAAAAACACGGGCGTGTTAATGACTGTGTCAATTACTTTTTCTCACAGTAGCTATGACACGCTCAGTAACATGGTCGTGTTAATGGTCATGTCACAAACGTCAAACTTAGTACCGTTGACATGCCCATCAACATGGCCGTGTCAGGCAAAAATCATGCATTTCGAATTCTCATCCATGAAAACACAACACTTCAAAATCCATACCACAACAACCTTAATCAACATCTTAATTTATATTCACCAATTACCTATCAATTTAACACTTATATAACTTCAATATATCATAATAATAATCATTATATACATCACCATGTATCAACTACTCAATTTCCCCAATTCATTTATACTAAACCCTTACTCAACAATTTTAACAATTCATCATCATCTTCACAAATAACCCAAATCAAATATAAACACAATCAATAGAAATCAACTCAAAGAAATAAACACTTACTTGAATATTTTGCCAAATCTTCAATCTCCACCTTCAATTCTCTTAAAGCCCTTAAGAATTTGATGTAAAAACCAACCAAAACCACATCTCTCTCTCTCTCTCTCTCGTTGAAGAAGAAGAAGAAGAAGAAGAAGGAAAGAAGATCTTTTCTTCTTTTCTCATACTTATCATATATATATATATAATTAAATCCCTTAAAATCTCCAGCATACACTTGTCACTCTTTTTGACCTTCTCTTCTTTTTTTTTTATTATTATTGTTATTATTATTTAATTATATATACTTACTTTTCCTACACCACTTTATACATTGTATATGTAATGTATATGTTGGTATATGTATATCTCTTTTATATTACATTTATATTTCTCATATTTTCCAAATACCAAATATACATCTCCTCCCTCATATACATCTATCTCTTATAATATCTCCCTTTAATTAATTTATCTTCCTTTCTCTTTCCATAAAACATATACATTAAATCCAAATACAACAACAACTCCAAAACTTTTAGGGTATACTTTGGGATATTACAATAATGGTAATTGAACTTCACCTAATATCTCCAATCTATCAAAGAACATCAGAGTAACAAATTATTTATCCCTATTAAAGAAGATTTATGTTACTCCACTTATCCATTATTTAAAACCCAAGTTGGTACAAATAAGACAACTCTTTTAGAGCTAGAACCAAAAAAAAGAAAAGAAAATAAAAGAAAGAAAATAAAAAGAAAAGAAGAAAAAGAAGAAAAGAAAAAAAAATAAAAAGAAAAGAAAATAAAACCCAAAACGGTTCAGAAAACCAACCAAGTTCTCTTTTACCAAAAGTAGCAAAAGACTTCCATTTTGTTTATAAGGACAGTTTGACTTGAATTGGTCCAACCCAACCAAAGATTCAATCAAAATCAAAGAAAAAGGAGAAAATTCATCCAGTTTTTGAAAGTCCTGTACTTGATAGTCCTACAGGGGAGAAGGATAAAATGATAAAATGCTCAAAGAAAAGAAGGAGTAAGAATAGAAAGAGAAAGAAAAGGGAAAAGAAGGAAGAAAAGGAATGTGGGTATCAACCTTTTTATAAGGGAAAAGATAGTCCTAATCAAGATCTAGATTCCTGTCAAAAAGAAAGAAGAATGTTCCAAGCTTTATCTTATTCCTGCTCCCAACTGCCTAAAGTTTAAGCAGGAAATTTTTAGTGTGAGGGTTTGTCCATTGTGTCATGTTTTATTAGTTTTTGTCATAGAATTGTATCTTATTTATCATGATAATTATTGTTTTCTTTAGGTATTTTGGTAGTTTTATTCTGTTTATTTAGTGTTTTCATCAATTTTGGTAGTTTTAATTTATTTCAGTGTTTATGTCGTTTTTGTTCTAGTTTTTAGTGTGGTGTTTATGTGTTGTTGGTTAATGTTTATTTGATTCTTGTTTAAAGTTTGTTTAAGTGTTTGTTTTAGGTTAATATGCAAATTGTTTCCTTGGAAGAAAGAGTAGCATGAAGCAAAGGGCAAAACCTAGGAACCAAGAGAGAAGGAATTTTTGGGCAGTAACTAACACACCCACTTGACACGGCCAAGCCACTGGCTGTGTCACATGACACGGCCAGGAGCTTGGCCGTGTCCCATACTTAGCCAAGGAAGAAACCAAAGAAATAAGAGCAAAGAATGAAGAGAGCAATAGGTGACACACTCAGGTGACACGCCCAAGCCACTGGCCATGACACATGACACGGCCAGGAGCTTGGCTGTGTCACACTCCATTTCAAAGAAAGCAAATATGAAGCAGAAGCGGACACATTCAGTGACACGGCCAAGCCACTGGCCGTGTCACATGACATAGCCAGTGACTTGGCCGTGTCACTCCATGGACTAAAGGAAGAAAGAAAACACAGATTTTTGGAGCGGGGTTTCATATAAATAAGAGGATTAGGGTTTTATTTGAAGAGAGATTTTGATCAGCCGTCAGAGAATAACTTAGGGTTTCCATTTTGTTTTCTTTTAGATTTTTTATTACACTTTGATGCAAACAGTCTAGATTAAATTTGTTTTTGCCATTGCAACATTCTTCGAGCAAAGATCTGAACAAGAGATTCTTCAGAAGTTAAAGGGAGTTTGTAATTTGGTTTTGTTCTCAAACTTTAACTCTTAAGTTCATTGGAATTGTGTTCACGAATTCTATTATGTCTAAATTGATTTCTTTGAATTTTAATGAATTAATATGTTTGATAGCATTATGAACTAATTTGATTTAGTCTAGGGTTTGTATGGATCTACTATGATTGTATGAATTGGTTATTGCTTTTAACTGAATTATTTCTTTAGCCTTGATTTAATGGATTACTGTTAATATATAATTGATTGGCCACCAATTATGTGTTTGAGGTGTTAGATGAAGGATTGAGAGATGAAGTCTAATGCTGGAACAATTCAATTAGGGACTTAGGTGAATTAGAAATATAAACCTAAGAAAAAGATCATTTCAATTGTAACAAGATTATTTGAAAGAGGTTTGAATGCGAGAGCTTATTTCCTTGATTCGATTAATTAAGTTGCTTGAGATCTAATCTTTGAAATTAAACTGGTTGAGAGGAATAACCATTCATACATATAAGTTAGTAGAGAAGTGCAAACCCTATACCTTTCTATTAAGTGAATCAATATATCAGCTCAGTTTACTTTTATTGTTTTAAACTTCAATCGATCTGTTTTCATTAGTTGTTAGCAATTTAAATTTATTATAATTTGTTATTTGCAATCTGATAATCAATTAGCTTATCTAGCTTCCTTGTAAGATGACCTTGAGTTGTTCACCAAGATACTACAACAACCTCGTATACTTGCGAGAGTAGTTCTAGTAGTATTAATTAGAGCGCAACAAGTTTTTGGCACCGCTGCCGGGGAAGCTAATTGGCGTAATTGTTTATTAGGCATAAATATTTTAGATTATTTTTCATTGTTTACTTTTGATTTTATTTTTCTTTTTCTTTTAATAATTCTTTCTTTCCAGAAATTTTGTTTTTGCAAGGCAGGAGATCACTCGGAGGAGAGCTATACCCAGTTATTTCAGAAATTCAGAGAGTGAAAAGGAGCAGAGAAGAGTTTGAACTGTACACCGGATTTGATACAGAGGAGGACACTTCTGATTTTGAGTCGGATACTGTACAATCTACCAATATGGAAGAAGAAAGGCAAAGAACTATGAGGGATTTTGCTAGACCTGTCATTGGAACTTCCACATCTTGTATAAGATTGACAGTTGCAGCAAGAAATTATGAGTTGTAGAACATCCATTACAACATGCCGCCATCATTCTATGGAGTTCCAAATGAAGATCCTTTGAACTTTATTCGGGATTTCTATTCCACCCTCAACACTTTTCCATTGGGAGGACTAACAGAGGACCGGTTGAGGATGAGATGCTTTCCGTATACTTTGAAGGATAGGGCAAAGAGCTGGCTTATGATGTTGCCTGAAAATTCTTAGACAACTTGGGAGCAAGTTTATAACAAGTTTATGGGAAAGTTTTACTCACATCAGAAGACAGCTGAATTGAGAGGGAAAATAGCTACATTCTCTCAATTTGAAGGAGAACCATTTCATGAGGCTTGGGACAGGTTTAAGATGTTATTGATCCAGTGTCCACACCATCACTACCCACTTCAAATTCTGAATAAGTTTTTCTACGATGGTCTAACCCAGCAATTTCAGAACACTATTGATAACGCAGTTGGGGGAGCTATGGGAGAAAAGACAACAGATGAAACTTATGAAAATTTTGAAATGTTGGGAGCTAATTCTCAACAGAAAAGTGTAAGAGGAAGAAGTAAAGGGGTGAATCAATTGGAAGCCAACAGTGAGATGGTCAATCAGATAGCTGAACTGACAAGGCAAGTGCAGATGCTGAACATGAAGAACAATACTTCTTCATCCACTCAAGAAGTGTGTGGAATTTGTGGGACTTTTGGACACGGAGCAAATATATGCCCCTCCACATATGAGTCTTATGGAAATGAAGCTGAGCAAGTCAATGTTATGGGGGGATATTAACCAAGGGCCCGGAATGATCCTTACTCAAATACTTACAATCCTGGTTGGCGAAATCATCTAAATTTTTCCTGGGCAACAAATAACTCTCAAAAACCTTTCCATTTTCTCCAGAGACAAAACCAAATGCAGGGTCAATCTTCAAATCAAGTGCAGCCTAAGAGAGGAGTTTGGAGGATAGTTTACAGGCCTTTATCCAAGTCAGTGCTAAGAATCAAGAGATGACTAACAAAAGGCTGGATTCATTAGAAGCATCTTTTAAGAAAGTGGAGACTCAAGTGGGACGACTTGCACAACAGATGCAGATTCAACAAAAAGGGAAATTTCCAAGTCAACCTGAGCAGGCACAATCAGTGACTGTGCTTAGAAGTGGCAAGGTAATAAACAATAATGTTGAAAATAATTCTGTGAATGCAGGTGATCAAGAGAACAAAAAGGAAGGAGAACCAGAGAACAAAGGTGCTGGAGAAAGATCAATGGAGAAATCCCCTTCAGCAGATTTACACAAGGCAAGTAATCCCTACCAGCCACCTATACCATTCCCCAGCAGGTTGAAGAATGATAAACAAGATAAGCAAATTTCAGACATCTTCAACATGCTGTCTAAGGTAAGTATTATCTTACCTTTACTTGAAGCAATAAAAAACATGCCGGCTTATGCCAAATTCTTCAAGGAACTGAAGACCAAGAAAAAGAGGTATGAGCCAAATGAAAAGGTGATATTGTCAGAGGTAGCTAGTGCTGTTTTGCAGCATAAACTACCTCCGAAACTAAAGGATCCTGGTAGTTTCATAATTCAAATTTCTATGGGTAATGGAAAGGGAACTGATAGCATGTGTGATTTAGGAGCCAGTGTAAATTTGATGCCTTATTCTGTATATCTTAAATTAGAACTGGGGGAACTTAAACCTACCAAAATGGTGTTGCAATTAGCTGATAGATCTCTTAGATTTTCTAAAGGGGTTATAGAAGATGTGTTAGTTAAGGTTGGTGGGTTGATTGTGCTTGTGGATTTTATAGTTCTTGACATGGAAGGAAGTGACCCTACACCATCCGCACACACTATTCTACTGGGTAGGCCTTTTATGGCGACTACCAACACCTTGATAGATGTTAAAAATGGTAAATTGTCAATGACTATCTTAGGACAAACGGTTGAATTTTCTATTTTTAACACTTCTCCCATTCCTACAACTGCATTATATGAGGATTGCTCTTTAATTGATTGTATTGACGCAGTTGTTTCAGATGTTTTCTTGCAGACAGGTTCCTCGAATAAATTGGAGCTGGCACTGACCTTAGATCATAGTTTGAATATTTTTTTATTCAGAAATTGCCAGTTGCCTTGAGACATTAGAGAGTGCTGAAATAGAGGAACTTAAGGAGGATCCACTATTTGAACTTCCCTCAATCCAAAAGGAAGAGAAAAATCCTTCACTTGAGTTAGAGCTAAAAGAGTTATCTAAAAATCTGAAATATGTGTTTTTAGGAGATCACAACACCTTACCTGTGATAATATCTAGCAAACTTAGTGAAAGGGAAGAGATGAGGTTGGTGAGTGAGCTTAAAAGATTGAAAAGAGCAATAGGATGGGGATTGAGTGACATCAAAGGTATTAGCCCTTCAATGTGCATGCATAGAATCACTTTAGAAGAGGGAGCTAAACCTATGAGGGAGACCCAAATGCGCCTTAACCCTAATATGAGTGAAGTGGTTAAGAAGGAAGTGCTCAAATTGCTTGATGAAGGGGTGATATATCCAATAGCTAATAGTGAGTGGGTGAGCCCAGTACATGTAGTGCCTAAGAAATCCGGAATCACTGTGGTGAAAAATGAAAATAATGAATTGGTTCCTACTAGGACTACTACTGGGTGGAGAATGTGTATCGATTATAGGAAGTTGAACAATGCCACAAAGAAAGACCATTTCCCTCTTCCTTTTATTGATTAGATGTTGGATAAACTTTCTGGACACTCACATTATTGTGTTTTGGATGGACTTTCAGGTTATTATCAGGTGCCGATATCACCAGAGGATCAATCCAAGACTACTTTTACTTGCCCTTTCAGGACTTATGCATTTCGGCGTATGCCATTTGGCTTGTGCAATGCACCTGCAACTTTTCAGAGATGCATGATGTCTATCTTCACAGACATGATAGATGATTTTATTAAGGTATTTATGGATGACTTTTCTGTTTTTGGTAGTTCTTTTGATAATTGCCTCAATAAACTTGTTCTTGTGCTTGAGAGATGCATTGAATGTAACCTTACTTTGAGCTGGGAAAAGAGTCATTTCATGGTTACTCAGGGCATTGTATTAGGTCATGTTGTGTCAAGTAAAGGGATTGAGGTGGATAAGGCCAAGGCAAAATTGATTGCTAAATTACCCCCACCTACCTTTGTTAAGGGAATAAGAATTTTTCTAAGGCATGCAGGTTTTTATCGGAGGTTTATTAAGGATTTTTCCAAAATAAGCCAACCATTATGCCATTTGCTGGGAAAAGATGTTCCATTTGAGTTTACTGCACAATGCATGCAAGCCTTTAATTCCCTTAAGGAAAAACTAACTAGTGCACCGGTAATAGTAGCTCCTGTATGGTCTTTACCTTTCAAAATTATGTGTGATGCCTCTAATCATGCAGTAGGAGCGGTTCTTGGGCAAAGGGTTGAGAATTTTTTGAGAGTGATAGATTATGCTAGCTTGACCCTGAATAGTGCGCAAATGAATTACACAACAACTGAAAAGGAAATGTTAGCGGTTGTTTTTGCTTTAGATAAGTTTAGAGCATATTTAATTGGGTCAAAAATTATTATGCATTCTGATCATGCAGCTCTAAAATATCTTTTAACAAAACAACATGCTAAACCGTGCTTAATTAGATGGGTGTTATTATTGTAAGAATTTGATTTTCAAATCAAAGATACTAAGGGGAGTGAAAATGTTGTAGCTGATCATTTATCTAGATTACCCTTCTTTGATGAAAATCTTGCATCTGATAGCATTCATAAAAATTTAGAAGCATTTCCTGATGAGCAGCTGTTTGTGGTAATTAATGCACCTTAGTTTGCAGATGTAATATCCCAACGTATGCCCTAGAAGTTTGGATATAATTGTTGTTTGTTTGAATTATGTGTATATGTTATGTTGATAAGAAAAGAAATTGAAAAGAGAATGTTTATGTATTGTTTAAAAAGGAAAGGCATGTGTAGAGAGAAAGTGTATATGTTGGGTATATGGTAATATATATAACATATACATAAGTCAAAATGGATGGTCAATGCAAGAGGATATTTATTTGTGGCATGTGAAATTACTATTAAGGGCATATAAGAAAAAGAAGTTAAGTTAAATGGGAAGAGGGCATGTTAGTAATTGCTCATGTAGAATTGCTTGGTGGAGATTAAAAGAAGAAGAGGAGTTTGACTTGATTTTATTTTCTTCTCTTCTCATTTGGTGTGGCCGGCTACCATAAGGAAAGGGAGAGCAAGAGAAGTGTTTTCATTTCTAACATCAAATTGAAGGGAGAATCAAAGGATTAAGTTGGAGAGTTGTGAAATTTCTTCAATTAGGTAAGTACTCTCTTGTTTTCCTTTGTTATTTTTGAAGTTGTATTTGAAGTGAGTTTTGATTTGTTGAGATTATGATTTGGTGGGGTTGAGATGTGATTATAAGTGTTTAAATTGGTTGTAAGTTAAATTGGTGTTGGTTTTGGTTTGAAAATGGTAAGTTGAGTGGATATGGAAATTGAAAGAATAAGAATGATGTTGGTTTAGGGTTTTGAAGTGGTATGTGTTTAAATGTGTTGTTAAGGATTTGTTAATGAGAATATTGTGATGAATATGTAAAATAAGTGTTAATGACATTGTTTATATCCATTTGAATGAGGCTATGTTGTGCACAATGAGTTTAAATGCAATTAAAAGAGTTTTGGTCACATTTAGGGTTTTGTTCTTGTGAGACACGGCCAAACCAAAGAAGGAACACGGCCAAGACTTAAGATTTTTGGGAGACACGGCCAAGTTCAAGGAAATTTGGCCGTGTTGGATCAATTTTGGAGAGACACGACCACTGGCTTGGCCGTGTCCCTTGCCCATGTTTGCCACTGCCTGAATTTTATTGAGAGACACGGACGTGTCCCCTTGCCCGTGTCTGCCTCGATTTGAATTGGTGTTGAGAGACACGGCCACAAGCTTGGCCGTGTCCCTTGAGTGTGTTGGTTACTGTGTTTGGTTTTTGCTCTTCTTACATGATTCGGATTGAACCTACATTTGATGATGCATATGATACTATATGAACAATGCTATGTTTTATGCATTGTGAATCTTGTGAATGGTAATGTGTTATATGAATAATGTACTTTGTAATGTTACATCAATGATGCTATAGGTAAAATGTGAAGGATATGATGAGGTAATTGATTATGTATAGCTTGATGGGAGTAGTTCTTGAGGTAAGTACAAATTTACCTAGACTCATTCTTTTATATTATTTTGAAATTTAAAACAATGTTAAGTAGATTATTATATTGTTAATACAATGTGACTAATGTTGTTATTTGTATAGTGTGAAAGCTATAATGATTATCCAAAAAGGTATGTGCAAATGCAATTTGTTATGATAAATGTTTTAATAATGAATGGTGTAAATGTGTCTTGAGAAATGTTGAAATGTGATGTTATCATAGTTGATAATAATGATCAAAATGAAATAAATGGACATATGGTTTATATGACAATGAATTTAAGATACATGTGCAATGTAATTGATTATGTATGCTTGGATGATAAAGTGTATAATGTGAATTGAGATAAAATGTGATGTGAAGCCATTGTGTTTGGCTATGATGATTCAAATGTGATGTGAAGCCATTGTGTTTGGCTATGATGTTTCAATTGAGATAAATGAGGCATGTTTTCCTAGATGATGATGAGAATTGAGAATGAAAATGCTAATGGAATAATGAATGAATTGTGTGGCTAATATGTTATTCCATTTTCAGAGTTTGCTGTTGGTGGCATGCCTAATATTAGTAACAATCTCTTGAAGTTAGGTTGGACTTGATCCTTGACATGTTTTACTCCTCTTGAAGCTTGGTTGGGTCTAATCCTTGAAGCCTAATTGAGATGTTACAACCCTTGAAGCTAGGTTGGATTGGTTCTTGAAGCCAAGTTGGGTTGAGACTTAGCATGCTTTGTTCCCCTTGAAGTTTGGTTGAACCTAAATCCTTGAAGCCTAGTTGGGTCTATGATAATGATAAATGTGATAACAAAACCAAAGCATTAACTCTGAAAATTGAATGGCATATTAGTGTCTTTTGGGCCCGAGTCTGTCTTTGTTGTCAATATGATATACAAATGTTGAAATAAATGAGTAATGAGATCTATGGTTGATTTTGTTGGCAATGTGACTCATGATTGGTGAATTGTGAATTAAACAATGTTAGGAAGTATGATGTGAAATGTGTATATTGATATACTAATTGTGAGTATTAATGATGGATTGCGGATAATGATTCAATTGAATGATATAATGATTGCCTTTATTGAAAATGTGATTCATGAATATTGAATTGTGGATAATGATTTAATTGAATGGTGTAATGAGATGTAAGGTTATGAAGTATGGCATGATAATATTGTATAAATGAGTTATTGAAAAGAGATTTGATTTTGAGAAGTTATGTTGAGATATATGATTCTGGAAGTATAATATGACATGTAATATGTATATGAGGTAGCAATGGTAAGTATCGTTTTGTGAATGTTTTATGTAAATATATATAATCTATGAGATTAGTGGAAGTATATGAAGAATGCATTAAGAAAGGAAAAACGGGATAAGAAAACAATAAAACACGATGCTAAAAATATGAGGTACGATTCTTTTGTAAAGTATGTTTTAATATTTATTTGTACTACTAAGCTCTCGGGCTTAGCGCGGATGTGTAATCGCGCAGGTGTCTAGGAGGAAGATATGAAGTCTTTCGTTATGCCACGAGAAGAGTAAGAGTTTGTCGAGACCAACTAGAGGGTGATGCATACATGTATAATTTTTAATTATGATGTATTTCTGACAAAAGTGTATGTATATGTATAAATGCAGGTTTGATAAAAATAAGATTATGATATATATGTAAGATCATTAAAAATATAATGATTTGTAAATGTTCTTTAAATTAATGTATTGTGGTTTGAATTCTGTTAAAGGTTTTTAAAATGTAACGAAAAGTGACATCCTTATACTTTATATATTTATTGTATGTATACCAGGTGTAGGTATAGTACTTATATGGAGTATCAGGGTGTTACAGCAGATATTGCTAACTATCTTGCTTGTGGTATTTTGCATTCTAACATGTCATTTCAGGAAAAGAAAAGGTTTTTGCGCATGAGTTAATTTTATTTTTGGGTTGAACCTTACCTATTCTAGATATGCAAAGATGAGATAGTTCGCAGATGTGTATCGGAGGAAGAACAACTGAGTGTTCTTCAATTTTGTCATGACCTTCACTGTGGTGGTCATTTTGGAGGAAGAAAGACTACAGAAAAGGTACTTCAAAGTGGTTTTTACTGGCCTACTCTATTCAAAGATGCTCAAGAGTATTGTAAGCATAGTGACCGCTATCAAAGAGTGGGTAACATTGGGAGGAGGAATGAAATGCCCCTTCAATCATATATTGTTGTTGAACTGTTTGATGTGTGGGGAATAGACTTTATGGGTCCTTTTCCCAAGTCTTTTGGTTATGAATATATTTTAGTTGCTGTTGATTATGTTTCAAAATGGGTGGAGGCAATCCCTACCCGTACTAATGATGCTAATGTGGTTGTTAAATTTGTGAAGGAATATATTCTTAGCATATTTGGCACACCAAGAGTGATAGTTAGTGATGGGGGAAGTCATTTTTGCAACAAACGTTTTGAGAAATTAGTGTACAAATCTGGTGTGAAACACAAGGTGGCGACCCCATACCATCCACAGACTTTTGGTAAAGTTGAAACATCCAACAAGCAAATAAAAGGAATTCTGGAGAAAACAGTCAACTTATCAAGGAAGGATTGGGCGAGTAGATTGCATGATGCATTGTGGGCATATCGGACTGCTTTCAAGACTCCTTTGGGTATGAGTCCATGCCGATTGGTTTTTGGTAAGGCTTGTCATTTACCAGTGGAGTTGGAGCACAAAGCATATTGGGCAATCAAGACTCTGAATTTAGACTTGGACAAAGCAAAGAGAGAACATTTTCTGCAAATTTCAGAGTTAGATGAACTGAGAAATGAGGCATATGAGAATTCGAGGATTTATAAGGATCGCACTAAAGCGCTTCATGACAAAATTATAGTGCGAAAGACATTGAGCCCAGATATGAAAGTTTTGCTTTTTAATTCTCGTCTCCGTCTGTTTCCAGGAAAACTCAAGTCTCGATGGAGTGGTCCTTTCGAGATAACTCAGGTATATCCTTTCGGTGCCATAGAATTGCTTAACTCTCAAACAAATGAGACTTTTAAAGTAAATGGACAGAGAGTTAAACCATATAATGAAGGATTCCAAGAAGTAAGGATCATCGATAGCACTTTGATCTACGATCCTTAAGTCTTGCAGTAATGTCCAGCTATATGACATTAAAGAAGCGCTAAATGGGAGGCAACCCATCGGTTTGCATTTCTTTTCATAGTTGTAATTTTATATTCAGCAATTTTAATTTTATGTTTGGTTTAAATAAATGGAACAGGTTCTTTGATTGGTTTTTATTTTTCTAATGTGTTTTAGGGTTAATCAAAGAAGAGGATTGTATTTCTTTGAGATTTGGTGATATAAAATTATATATATATAAGGGTCAAATGGCAGTGAGTGACACGGCCAAGCCACTGGCCGTGTCAAGCCAACCCAAAAGTTACCATTTCACACAGCCCCTGACACAGCCAACAAGCTTGGCCGTGTCCTTGGCCGTGTCACATGGGACACGGCCAAGCTTCACCCAATTTCCTTCTCTTTGTTTTTTGCAAATCCTTTTTCACAGAGTCAAACACACCCATGGGACACGGCCAAGTCACTGGCCATGTCCCTCCAAACACATCAGACACGGCCAGGCTCACCCAAGCTTGGCCGTGTCCCTTCAATTTTACACTTTAAAAACACGGTTTTAGCACTTTTCCTTCATTTCAATCCCTAAATTTCTTTTTGCTTCCTTTCGCTCTCTCGACTTCTCTCTCACAAAACCTCCATTGTTGTTCCTTCAAAGCTTCCAAACTCCCATTAATTCTCAATTTCCTTCACCAAAACTGAAATTAATCCGTTCAATCTTCTTCTTCTCTCATAAAAAATCAATTTAATCTGTTTAAGTTTCAAATTTTTTCAGATCTTTCAATATGCCGAGAACGAAGATGGTGTCCTACCATAAGAGGAAGCGACCTCCAACTGCAGCTGGATCTTCATCTTCATCTTCTTCATCTTTGAAGAGAGCTACTCTTTTGGCTAGGGGTTTCTTTCCGATAAGGTAAGTCAGCGATGAATCCCTTAATGCTCTTCATATTAGGGATAATTTTTATAGTTATGTTCAAAATCTTGGGTGGGAGAACCTAGTCTCCTTTCGACCTTTGCAATTTCAAGAGCTCACTTTGGAATTTTTAACATCTCTTAAGGTTGAAAGAGATGAACAAAAAATTTGCTCTAAGTTGAATTTTAAATTGCTTGGGAAATCATATGTGGTTAGTACTGAGCAATTGAATGTTATATTTGGTTTCCATCAACACGGTGAAAGGTCTGTACCTAAAGATTTTAAACAACAATTTGCTTGGGGAGCATTGGGCTCGGGAACTGTTTTGTTAGTTTTTGTTATAGATTTGTGTCTTGTTTATTATAATAATTATTGTTTTATTTAGGTATTTTATTAGTTTAAATCAGTTTATTTAGTGTTTTTGTTAATTTTATAGTTTTAGTTTATTTCAGTGTTTATGTCGTTTTTGATCTAGTTTTTAGTATGGTGTTTATGTTTTGTTGGTTATTGTTTATTTACTTTTTGTTTAAAGTTTGTTTGAGTTTTGTTTTAGGTTAAAAAAAAGCCAAGGAACCAAGACTGAAGAAGAAGAAATCATCACAGTAGGCGACACATGCAAGCGACATGGCCATGTCATCACAGTAGGCGACACATGCAGGCGACATGGCCATGTCACTTGGCCATGTCTCTCCAAAATGAAGCAACACGGCCAAGTCACCTCAAACATGGCCATGTCCCTCTAAATATGCTCAAACACGGCCAAGTCATCACAGTAGGCGACACATGCAGGCGACATGGCCATGTCACTTGGCCATGTCTCTCCAAAATGAAGCAACACGGCCAAGTCACCTCAAACATGGCCATGTCCCTCCAAATATGCTCAAACACGGCCAAGTCATCACAGTAGGCGACACATGCAAGCGACATGGCCATGTCACTTGGCCATGTCCCTCCAAAAATGCTCCAACACGGCCAAGTCACTTCTGACTTGGCCGTGTCTCACCAATTCCAAAGGCAAAGAAGACTAAAAACTCACAGTGGAAGACATAGGCAAGGGACACGGCCAAGTCACCAGGCCGTGTCCCTCCAAAATGGTGCAACACGGCCAAGTCACTTCTGACTTGGCCGTGTCACTCAACAAAGAAGAGAAAGAAGAGAGGCAAGCAGTGGTGGACACAGGCAAGGGACACGGCCAAGTCACCTGGCCGTGTCCCTCCAAAAGGCACTCACACGGCCAAGTCACTTCTGACTTGGCCATGTCCCTCATGAAACAAATGCGCAACGAATTTTAAAGCCGACGTTTCGTATAAAAGGGAAAAGAAAGTTAGGGTTTCGGGGTGGACGATTTAGAACAGATTTGGAGCCGTCAAGAGAGTGAACTGAGGGTTTTAAACATTTGTTTTCTTGATTTTGATTTCACTTTGGATTAAAACTAGTTTAGATTAAATTGTTCTAGCCATCAAGACATCCTTCTTGCAAGATTGAACAAGAGATTCTTCAAAAGCTTCAAGGAGTTTGTAACTTGGTTTTGTTCTTGAACTTATTCTCTTTATTTTCATTGAATGGATATTATCATGTCTATTTTGATTTCTTTAAACATTAATAAGATGAATATGTTTGATTGCATTATGAACTAATTTGATCTAGTCTAGGGTTTGTATGGATCTGCTATGATTGTATGAATTGGTTATTCTCTTAGCTAACAATTTCTTTAGCCTTGATTGAATGGAATATTGTTAATAAATAATTGATTGATCACTAATTATATGTTTTAAGGTATTAGATAATGGATCGAGAGATGAAGTTTATTACTTGAACAATTCAATTAAGGACTTAGGTGAATTAGAAATATAACCTATTAAAAAGATTATTTCACTTATAACAAGATTAGTTGAAAGAGGTTTGAATGCGAGAGCTTATTTCCTTGACTCGATTAGTTGAGTTGTTTGAGATTTAATCTTTGAAATTGAATTAGTTAAGAGGAATAACCGTTCATACATATAAGTAGTAGAGAAGTGCAAACCCTAGACCATTCTATCAAGTGAATCAAAACACAGCTCAATTTACTTTTATTGTTTTAAACTTTAATCAATCTTCTTCATTATTTAGCAATTTATAAATCTCTTTATTACTTGTTAAACATAATCTGATAAGCAATTAACCACTTTAGCTTCCTTGAGAGAACGACCTTGGGGCGATCACCTTTGCTACAGCTACCTCGTATACTTGCGAGTGATGCTTTGTAGTAGTACTTAATTTGAGCGTAACAGGAACTTATGTGGCCAAATCAGCCAAAGCAACTAAATTGAGTAATCCCGCTTTGAGGTATTTGCATCGCTTTATGTCCTGTGGGTTCTTTGCTTGGAAGGAAAGCCCGGGTGTAGTGGAACTTAGTGAGCTTTTTTTCTTAGATTGTACGTGTAATGCAATACCCATTAGTATCGGCTATTGGTTGGCCGATGTTTTTGATAGTGTGGCAAATAAAAAGAAGGGGGCTATTTGTATTGGAAGATTGGTTACCACATTGGCAACAGCCCTTCTTGATGATTTTGACCCGAGTACCTGTCGTATGACTAAAATTACGGGTAATGGTTCACTGGATTTGGCCACACTAGAGAAGATGCATATGGTGGTGCACAGGGGAGGGGCTTATATGATGGCTTCAGCTGAGCCAGAAGTACCGGGGGGCAGACAAAAGGGAACATGAGTCTAGGAGGAGTCCGACTCGGATTCTCTTGATTTGGAAGAAGATGCTCCGGGCCCGGATAATCAGGAGATACTTAATAGGATAGAGGCACTGGAGGGCAAGGTCAATCGTAACCATGTTGCGGTCTTGCAACAGTTGGACCAAATCAATAGCAACCTTGCTAAGATTCTGAGTCTTCATCCTTTGGCTGCTTCATCATCACATCCTCCTTCACTGTAGATCACATTGGCTCTAATCTTTTGAGAGAGTTCCTTCATTTCTTGTGTTTAGTTATAGCATATTTTTGTTGTTATTTTTCATTTTTGTTTTTAATGTTAACATTTTATATTTTGGATATTTTATTTTATATATTGTATTTTGTTTTTGAACATTTGTTGTTTGTGATGGAAAGGTAGGGTTTGCCTCACAGAGGAACGATGGAAAACAGGTTTTACCTTCACTCTTCTTCTTTATTATCCTTGTTTCCATTGAGGACAATGAAATATATAAGTGTGGGGTAATCTTTAAGCTTTCCTTTAATTCTTGTTTTGTTTGTCTTTGTGTTTATATTGTGCGTTGTGCATGGCATAATTGTTGAAAACTTATTGACTTTTCTATGATTCTAGCATTATATTTGAGCCTTTAGTATCAACATAGAAATTAGCATTTGAATTCATTCAGGATCAATTTTCACATTCTGCAATTCATGAAATATAAATCTTTGAGAACCCACCCTTTGTGAGTTTTGAGCCTCATAGATTGAATATTATTGTCAATTGATTTTCTTTTCTTAAGTGTGCACCTTCATGATTTTGCATCTCTAGAGCTTGCTTTTGCATACTAATTGAACTCACATTATAATTTAATCTCAAGTTTTAAAATGATGAAGGCAAATTAGGATTATCCCTTTAGCTTAAAAAGACCTCCCTTAATTATGAATTCCTTAGTGAGCCAAGTTGAGCCTTTGAGTTTTTCTTGATTGATCAATACAATTCACAACTCAACATTTTCTTATTATCATCATACCTGCATTAAGGAATGGAGTTTCTTATGATAAGACAATAGAGTGGTTTAATTCATAAGTGTGGGGTAAGCAATTAAAAAATATATATAATAATAATAGTATTGCTTTAGTAAAAGTTGGGGCTAAAATGCATACTTTGCACATTGTATTTGACTAAGAGTTGATTATTCTTTTCCTCGACATTTTAAGCTAGATGTTTCATGCAATTTTATATTTTGTATATATATATATTATGAAAAAAATAATAAAATAAAAGAAAATAAAAGAGAAGATATATATATATACAAAATTCATATATTTTCTAGCATTAGTCATCAAAGAGGAATGTCGACTCATGTACTTTTCTTTAAGTATGCAAGTATGTGAGATTATCAAGGGTTGGTGAATATGCCATTTGAGGGAGCTATGAGTTTCTGAGCAAGAGTCTTGTCTAATTTAGATACTCCATTTCTTGATGTTCCAGCTTAAATGTCTTTTCTCACACCTTCACCTTAGCCCCATTACATCCAAATGAAAGACCTTCAGATTATTTCTTGAGAAAATCAGTGAGAGAGATTGGATAATTAAGCAAGTTTATGGCAGTATGCAGTCATGAGTGGTTTGAGTGAATTAACCTTTGAAATCGAGTGAAACACTTAGATGAGAGATGAGATTTTTTATGTATGGATTAATGAATGAGTTAAGAAAATCTTGATTGAAGTAAATTGCAATTATTTATGGCTGAGTCTTAAAGGATTTCATCTTATATACTGGAATTATAGTTAAGGTTGTTTGAGTTTTTAATTTATGCCATGTGAATTTGCTTGAGGATAAGCAACGTTTTAAGTGTGAGGTAGTTGTTTTATTAGTTTTTGTCATAGAATTGTATCTTATTTATTATGATGATTATTGTTTTCTTTAGGTATTTTGGTAGTTTTAATCTATTTATTTAGTGTTTTCATCAATTTTGGTAGTTTTAATTTATTTTCAGTGTTTATGTCATTTTGTTCTAGTTTTTAGTGTGGTGTTTATGTGTTGTTGGTTAATGTTTATTTGATTTTTGTTTAAAGTTTGTTTAAGTGTTTGTTTTAGGGTAATATGCAAATTGTTTCCTTAGAAGAAAGAGTAGCATGAAGCAAAGGGCAAAACCAAGGAACCAAGAGAGAAGGAATTTTTGGGCAGTAACTGACACACCTACATGAGACGGCCAAGCCACTGGCCATGTCACATGACACGGCCAGGAGCTTGGCTGTGTCCCACACTTAGCCAAGGAAGAAACCAAAGAAAGAAGAGCAAAGAACGAAGAGAGCAGTAGGTGACACACTCACATGACACGGCCAGGAGCTTGGTCGTGTCACACTCCATTCCAAAGAAAGCAAATATGAAGCAGAAGCGGACACATTCAGTGACACGGCCAAGCCACTGGCTGTATCACATGACACAGCCAGTGACTTGGCCATGTCACTCCATGGACTAAAGGAAGAAAGAAAACACGGATTTTTGGAGCGGGGTTTTGTATAAATAAGAGGATTAGGGTTTTATTTGAAGAGAGATTTTGATCAGCCGTCAGAGAATAACTTAGGGTTTCCATTTTGTTTTCTTTCAGATTTTTTATTACACTTTGATGCAAACAGTCTAGATTAAATTTGTTTTTGCCATTGCAACATTCTTCGAGTAAAGATCTGAATAAGAGATTCTTCAGAATCTAAAGGGAGTTTGTAATTTGGTTTTGTTCTCAAACTTTATCTCTTAAGTTCATTGGAATTGTGTTCACGAATTCTATTATGTCTAAATTGATTTCTTTGAATTTTAATGAGATGAATATGTTTGATAGCATTATGAACTAATTTGATCTAGTCTAGGGTTTGCATGGATCTACTATGATTGTATGAATTGGTTATTGCTTTTGACTGAATTATTTCTTTAGCCTTGATTGAATGGATTACTGTTAATATATAATTGATTGACCACCAATTATGTGTTTGAGGTGTTAGATGAAGGATTGAGAGATGAAGTCTAATGCTGGAACAATTCAATTAGGGACTTAGGTGAATTAGAAATATAAACCTAAAAAAAAGATCATTTCAATTGTAACAAGATTATTTGAAAGAGGTTTGAATGCAAGAGCTTTTTTCCTTGATTCGATTAATTAAGTTGCTTGAGATCTAATCTTTGAAATTAAATTGGTTGAGAGGAATAACCGTTCATACATATACGTTAGTAGAGAAGTGCAAACCCTAGACCTTTCTATTAAGTGAATCAATATATCAGCTCAATTTACTTTTATTATTTTAAACTCCAATCCATCTGTTTTCATTAGTTGTTAGCAATTTAAATTTATTATAATTTGTTATTTGCAATCTGATAATCAATTATCTTATCTAGCTTCCTTGTGAGACGACCTTAAGGTGTTCACTAAGATACTATAGCAACCTCGTATACTTGCGAGAGTAGTTCTAGTAGTGTTAATTAGAGCGCAACATGTCACATAAGCTCTAATCTTAAAATGGCTTTCATTTAACCCAAATCCCTTATAGACCCTATTTCAAGTCTATCAAAGACAAGTTGATCTCTCTTGATAGGTAGAGTCTATTAGTGGAGATAGTTTGGATAAGCATGCATATGAGATAGACAATATTCAAACTCAAATGAGACCTTTGACCAAGTAATGTGTATGTGCCTATCTGAAGTGCAACAGTTCTTGCCTAAATAGAAATGATGCTCGAGTTTAGTACGGTAACTAGGGTTGTCATGTTATAGATATGTTAATTTGGAAAATCGAGTCCTGAGGTACAATGACATTTATTTGACAAAGTCAGCATTTGATTTAAAAAAAATGAACTATTTTCTTGTTATAAAACCTTTAAGTTAAGGGAAATATGTTGAGCAGTCTAACCTCAAAGGACACACTGGGCAAAGTGAAGAATTATTTACAAAGTTATGAAGAAGCTACCAATTGACATGCTGATTCATATTCTGAAATGGATGAATCCTTGAATATGCTACTTGGGCCTCACTACTCATGTTTTCAATATCTTTAAGATAAAAGCCATAAAAGCGAAGCCTTCTGTAAGACTTGAACAAGCATCTAGAAGGAGTCAATGAGAACACTTCAGCTGAGCATCTCAGTCTTTAAGTCAATGGAACCACTGTAAGTATTATTAATGCATATCATGCATACATGAGCATATCACACTCCATTTTTCTTTGTCAGAGATAAACAGTAATATTCTATGAAGCAATCATAAAGTGGATATGGAATTAAGGGGCATGGAAAGCCCATTGAGTGAGGAAGCTCCAAAAATTTTGCAAAAGAAAGAAGAAATGCATGCTTGATTCGATGAGCTAGACAATATACAAATATCAACCAAAGTCGCATAGAAAAAATCATGGGTTTGAGCCTACACAGGGGGCAAAGTTTCTCCTTTCAATATTTTTTGAGTTTATATATGTACAAAACATTTTGAAACTTACTTCCAATATTTTACTACGTAGGGGGCAAGGAGAAGATATGAAGGCTAGTTAAAAAAAAAAGGGGCTGAATTTTTTGCGAAAGTGCAAAGGAAGAACAAAAAAGAATGGAAAAAGAAGAAAATTAGAACTCTCAAAAGAATGAAGATGCAAAAAATAAAAGATCAGTCCAGCTAAAAGAGTTGAAGCCAAGGTAAAGACCCGATCTCCAATGGATAAAGATCCATATTTCAAGGGTAAGGACCTAATTTTCAACGGATAAGGATCCATGTATCAAGGGTAAAGATCTGATCTCCAATGGCTAAAGATCCATGTTTTAAGGGTAAAGACTCGATCTCCAATGGCTAAAGATCCATGTTTTAAGGGTAAAGACCCGATCTTCAATGGATAAAGATCCATGTTTCAAGGGTAAAGACCTGATCACCAATGGATAAAGATCTATGTTTCAAGAGTAAAGACCCAATCTCCAATGGATAAAGATACATGTTTCAAGGGTAAAGACCCGATCTCCAATGGATAAAGATCCATGTTTCAAGGGTAAAGAGCCAATTTTCCAATGGATGAAGATTCCTGTTTAAAGGGTAAAGACCCAATCTCCAATGGATAAAGATCCATTTTTGGTGAGTAATGACCCACAATCCATTAAAGAATGGAATAACCAATTAAGCCAGAATTCTCAACTGATAAAAGGTCAGTCTCAGAACCCAGAACTCTCCTTGGATCCAGAATCCGAATCATTTCGGGTCCAGAACCCAAATCATTTTCGAATCCAGAACTCTCCTTGGATCCAGAATCCGAATCATTTCGGGTCCAGAACCCAAATTATTCTTTTAAGTCTAGAACTTATCACGGGTCCAGAACCTAAATTTTTTTAAGTCCAGAACTTATCTTGAGTCTAGAACCCAAATTATCTTTAAGTCCAGAACTTACCTCGGGTCCAGAACCCAAATCCAAAACTTACCTTGGGTCTAGAACCCAAATTACTTTTAAGTTCAGAACTTACCTCAGGTTCATAATCCAAATTATTTTTAAGTCCAAAACTTACCTCGGGTCCAGAACTCAAATGCTAAATTCACCTCAAGTTCAGAACCCAAGTTATTTTTAAGTCTAGAACTTACGTCGGGTTCAGAACCCAAATCCTAAATTCACCTTGGGTCCAGAAACCCAAATTATTTTTGAGTCCAGAACTCAAACCAACCTTGGGTACGGAGTCCAGTATGGCTCTAAATCCAGTCAAAAATCACATTGCTTTTCATTCTCTTTTGTTGTAGTCTCAGATTGCTCAAACAGGGGGCAAATTGTAGACCCTTAATTTTTTACCCAGTCCAATCCGATATTTTTAAACAGTCTAAAATAATTTTTGTGGAATTTTAATTAAATAATATTTATTACTTATAATATTTATTTTTAATAAAAATAAAAAAAAGTAATAAATAAAAAAGGATAAAAAATAAATAAATAAAAACCAGCGAAGAAAGAATCGGCATCAAATTGGCTTGGGCCAATTCGCTGCAGGAAAAACCTGCGGTGAAATGGCCACAGGCCAATTTGCCGCAGATGTTTCTTGCAGCGAAATGGCTATAGGAAAATCCTACGGTAAATTGGCTAGCCCGCGCCCGGAGCATGCAGAACTTCTTTGCCCGCACACTTTCGTACCCTCGGCCCGCTCGTGGTTTTGCCAAAACCCTATTCTACTTGGTTTTTAATTTTATTTCCTAAAAATTTTTTATTTCCTTAGCCAATTAATATTAGGTTTTTTTCATTTTTTCTTATAAATACCGCATTAAAGACACAGAATGGAGGATCAAAAAATTTTTGATCGAACTTTGGACTTTTGAATTTTTCGGCTAAAAAAAGAGAACCTTGAAGGAGCAAGAGGCAATGAGCAAACAACAACAATCCATCAAAGTCAGCCTGCACTTTCTTTATTATTGTTCAACCAGAATTCAAAGATTATGGTGGAACCAACAACGGAGGTTTGAATCTCCATTTCTTTGCTTATCTTTACATTAGCTTCATCATTCAAATTGGATTAATTATTTAAACGTGCAATAGATGATCAATTGTTCTACTTACCATCCAAACTCTATTTGGGACAGCCATATGGGCTCATTGAAGGGGTCAATATTTATTTGTGCATTATGAGTCTGTGTACTTAACTTTCTTTTTTTTAAAGCCCTAATTTAGTAATTAAAATTCTAAAACCTTATTTTAAGATGTAAACCCTAAATTTATACATTTATTACTTTATTTAATTTTAAATTAGATTATGTAGCTTATTATATATTTTGATGGTTGATTTATTTAATTTTGATATTTGATTTGTTTATCATGAATGGATGTTTACTTTTATTAATTTGTTTTGATTTCAAAACTTTGTAAGAGGTATGTTTTCATATGTTAGGTACCTCATGTATTAAGCATCATGTGATTTAAATTGCTTTTATATTTTTGACCAATGTAAAGGATACATTTTCACCTTTCGTTGGGTGTCCTATTTAGTTTTAGACATGGACATTGGAAGAACATGTTTCCATCCTCGGATGGGTGTTCATTAATTTGTTTTGTTTGGACATTGCTTTGATTTTAATATAATGATGCTTTATTTTAATTGTTGCATGTAGTATGGATAATATTGTTATATTTAAGAATTTTATAATATTAAGACCTGCAAAGGAGGCCGGTTCTAATGAACCAGACGTTGTGGGGGTGCTGGGCCATTTCTCACCTTCCCCACACGTACCCAACTTTTCGAACCCATTAAGGGGTTGGGTTTTCCTTAAGAATCAATTCATCCACCCCTTTCTTTTTCCTAGCCCGTCCGGGTGGTGACTTCATTTTCTCTGGGCTTAGGCCTGTGTTCTCTAAGGCCCTGAGCCTAAACAGTGCCGAAGTCGCAAGAACCATTCCACCGGGAGTGGGGGTGAAAATCCCCATATTCATTTCTTTTCCCTTTTCTTTCACTTTCTATTTCTTTCTCTTTTTTCTTTGAGCATTTTATCGTTTTGTCCTTCTTCCCTGTAGGACTGCCAAGTATAGGACTTTCAAGAACTAGATGACCTTTCTCCTTTTTCTCCAATTTTGATTGAATCTTCGGTTGGGTTGGACCAATTCAAGTCTAACTGTCCTTATAAACCAAATGAAATCCTTTTGCTTCTTTAGGTAAAAGAGAACTCAGTTGGATTTCTGAACTGCCTTTTTGGGTTTCATCTTTTTTTATTTTTTTCTTCTTTCTTCTTTTTTTCTTTTCTTTCTTTTTCTTTTCCTTTTTTTTTGGTCCTAGCTCTAAAAGAGTTATCTTGTTTGTACCAACTTGGATTTCTAATAATGGATGAATGGAGTGACATAAATCTTCTTTAACAGGGATAAATCATTTGTTGCTCTGATATTATTTTGATAGATTGGAGATATTAGGAGAACTTCAACTACCCTTATGGTCTTGATAACATCAACTATCCTTACAGTTTTGACTATGCATTCCGTTCTTTGATCTTCTTGCCTCCTCACCTTAGTGATCATAAGACTTGTCAAAAGTGTCACAATAGCTCAGGGCAAGTCATTGGGCTTATAAGTCAATGAAAAGAAAGCTAAAATTCTATGAAGGCTCAAAGGGACAACTAGGGATTGATATTTAATTAGGTGGATACTAGTTGTTGGCTCGTCAAACAATGCCTAGATCATTTCTCTCTTATATAAGCAGAGTTCGATTTCACTTCGAAAATTTGTCAAAGCACGTTATAAGAGTAACTAGGACCTAGAAAAAGGTAATTATGTAGGAGCCCTCTCTAAGTAAGCATACACAACTCAATGCTATAGAATAATTTCCACACCTAGTAAAGTCATTCAAGTCATGATGCTTAAATATATTAATTCATGAATCATCAAGCTAGATTCCTCATTGGCTGAGCACCAAAATGAACAAAGACCAACAAAAATTTTGATGAAAGTAATTTATTCAAACAATCTTAATTTTAAAAAAATATAATTGTTCCATAAAATACCAAAAAAAGAAAAAAAAACAAATAAGCCAAGGGAAGTTTGTTGAGTTAAGCTTCTTCTCCTTTCACATCTTCAATATTCCCATCTTGAAAGGACGATAAGATAAGATCTTCCTCCAATCCTCCTCCTATCATGAAAGCTGCTAGTGGTAGCACTCTGTTGAACCTAGGCAGAGGATTGCTTTTGGTATTGGGCTTATCCGGCTCGGGTAGCTAACCACTGTAAATCAAATCTTGGATCTCGTGTCTTAGATGAGCACATTTATCCATCTCATACCCTTGCATTTGATGAAATTGACAGAAGGCCTCAGCATTGAAGTTTAGTGGCAGGGGATTATGTAACGGTTGAGGAGCCAACGGTTGTAACAACCCCTTCTTTTGTAGCTTATTGAAAACCCAAGATAGAGGTTTTCTCAATTTTGAGAACTGCCTTTTCTTTCCTTGACCAGTTGCATTAACATCAACTTCCTTTTGCATGCTTTGATTACCCGATTGGTAGTTCCCTTTCTCGTTCCTTCTTACTGAAAAGTGATTCTTCTCCCTTTCCCATTCTTCAATTTGCAGACCAGCTTGGAGAAGATCTTTGAAATCTCATATGAGTGTATGAGACATCCTTTTATGAAGGCTAGATAACACTCTGCTCATAATCATTCTAATTTGATCATATTCATCAGGCCTTCTCTTGAGCAATGCAACCTTATTTCTCCACCTCTTCATATAGTCCACAAAGTTTTCATTCGGCCTTTGTCTAATAGACTCCACCTCCATTAGAGTAACTTCTAATTCATCATTATATCCATATTGTTGGATGAAGGCCTTGTATAGCAAATTCCAACTCTTTTATGTTCCATTATCTAAGGTATTGAACCAATTTTGGATAATAGGATCCAATGAGAGCATGAAGTACTTTAGAGTTTGAGCCTTAGTAGCTCGAGCAGACTGCATAGCAGTGATATACTGCTTCACATGGAGGAGAGGATTTCTAGTTCCATCAAACTTTACAAAGGATGACATCTTAAACTTGTACGAAACTTCTTTATCTAGCTCAAATAATTTGTCAACTTCGGACATTTCTTCGGTTTTCAGCTTCTTTTCAAACTTCTTTTCCAAATCAGCAATTATCTTTTCAACATTTGAAGTTTCAGTTTTCTCCACAGTTGATCTTTCAATGACCTTTGGTTCCTTCTTCTTATCTTAAGGATCCTGGAAGTATTGAGCCCAATCTTCATCATCATCAATGATCACCTTATCATCATCAAAAGCCACTTCACCAACTTTAGCCTTCCCCTTATCTTTCTTAGTGCTTGCAGATGCTTCGGCATTGTTCCCAAACATTGTAGTCATTTGATTCTTCATGATCTCGGCTAAGGGCCCCTTATTTTAGCATTGAGGGTGTCATCCACCATTCTTTGAATTTGTTCAAGCTCCATTGCTTTTGGTGAAAAAGTGATTGAGTCATTGCTAGATTCTTCATCTCCGGCGTAGGTCGGATTATCGTAAGCTTTTGAATTGTCATAATCCAGGGCTGTGAGCCAGAAAGGATTAATGATATGTGATGTGATGCATGTATGCATGTATCTATGTATGCACAAACAAGGATAAAATAGGACGTTCCTTCCCACCTTATAACATCCACACACGAATAGTGAGTCTCTTTTCCTTGGTAATATGGTTAACAAAATACCAACATGGGGTATCTTGTTTTCAAAAAATTCTCTCGAACGTTTCAACCAATAGTTATATTTTAAAAATGAAAATTAGTTCATTATAATTCCATTAATTAAGCTTTAATCCATCCATTCAACTGAAGCAGCTTTTATGCTATATTGGATTAAAACTAAATTAAGAGGTTTATTATAAATAGATTTCTCACTTGAAAAAATAACTAATGATTCATGCCAAAAATAAGCCCATGATTAATAATTCTTAGTATAAAGTAGGCTCATAATTGATTCTTGGTATTTCATAATTGACCTAAATATTTGTAAGCTCTTTCAAAAAATTGTGAAAAAAATTTTATTTCTAAGCCCTCTGTAAAAAGATTTTTGAAAAAAATGGATTTTGGATTTTGTATTTGGGTCATGAGAAAAGAATTTTTGATTTATTTTTTAGAAAAGTTTTATGTCCTAAGACCATCTTGAAAAGTTTTGAAAATAGCTTTGGATTTTATAGAAAAATTTATTTTGAGCTTACAATATACGTAGGTCATATTAGAAAAAGAACAAACCAAATAAGCCATGATTTAAGCCAAGATAAACTAACCATAGTCAAACAACAAGCATTTGGGATAAAAACCTAAGGAAAGTAACTAGGCCAATTACATGAGCTTTGGTCTTTGGGTTGAAAGGCTTAGGTTCCCATAGCAAATATATACCAAAAGGTACAAGGCTATGAGTGGTTATGCCATGCTTGATCTCCATACCTTGAGTGAAAGTATGATATCCCTTATATAACACAACACGGGTAAAATGGGCGTTCTAACTCACACACATGATGCAATATAATATGATGCAAAGGATAATATCATGATAAGAAAGAATAAAATAATATAAAGACCAATGGAATCAACTTCTCTTATCCCCAGTGGAGTCGCCATAGTGAGCACGGATTTTTCCCCCACTCCCGGTTGAATGGTTCTTGCAACTTCAGCACTGTTTAGGCTTGGGGTCTTAGAGAACACTGGCCTAAACCCAGAGAAAATGGAGTCACCACCCAGACGGGCTGGGAAAAAGAAAGGGGTGGATGACTCGATTCCTAAGGAATCCCCAACCCCCTAATAGGGTTCGAAAAGTTGGGTACGTGTGGGGAAGGTGAGAAATGGCCTATCACCCCCACAACGCTCGGTTCATTGGAACAGACCTCCTTTTCAGGTCTTAATATTATAAAATTCTTAAATATAATGATATTATCCATACTACATGCAACAATTAAAATAAAACATCATTATATTAAAATCAAAACAATATCCAAACAAAGCAAATAAATGGACACCCATCCGAGGATAGAAACATGTCCTTACATCGTCCATGTCTAAAACTAAATAAGACACCCACTGAAAGGTGAAAATGTGTCCTTTACATTGGTCCAAAAAACTTTAAAATAAAATAAAATAAATGATGTTTAACTAATGAGGTACCCACAAAGTGAAAACATACCTCTTATAATTTTAAAACTAAGACAAATAAATGAATATTCAATCATCTAATTATAAATAAAATCAAACCATTCATAAAATAAAATAAACCATTCATCATTAACATATAACAAATCACATAATCAAATAAATAAATAAAATTAGAATTCAATCCATTAAATAAACAAGGTTAATGTTTAAGATTTAGGATTTAAGAAATTAGGGTTCTAGGATTTAAAGTTTGAGGAAATAGGGTTTTGCTTATGGCTTTAGGCTACTGGGAGTACTGGGTGTTGGTTTAATAAATTATGATTTCTAAATTTTGGCTTTGAGGAATTAAGGTTTTGGCATTTAGAATTAGGGTTTTTAAGAATTTTGGATTCGGGAAAAATGATTTAGGGTTTTGGAATCTTAAAGAACTAGTATTATTGTAAGGTTTATTATTTTAGAAAGATTATGCTACTGTGTGTTTAAAATTTATAATTTGGGATTGAAGTGAATAAGGTACAAGCCTATGAAAATAAGATTAAAACTTAAATATTTAAAAAGAAATAGCTACTGTGATAATAAAATAAATAAAATTTATTAAGGTTTTAAGAAAATAAATTAAGGTTTAATTTAAATTAGAGTTTGAAATTCTTATGGAAAAGGATTAGGGTTTTAAACATGCAATATGGTTTTTTAGGGTTTTAGATGGGAAATTAGAGTTTCTAGGATTTTTGATCTTTAGAAATAAAGATTAGGATTTTATCAAAATATGATTATTATAAAAACACTAAGACCACTTTAACATGGATTTTTGATAAATACTTATATGTAATATGGCTACTGGATGTTTAAAATATTATTTGAATGATCTAATGCTATGGTGATTTAATGGAACAAGCTACTGATCATGCAAACAACAAAAAGAAACTACTATGCTTACTGTATATTGGTATATAAATTAAAAGTTAAAAGAATGAACTTTAAATGAAGAAAATTTGATAGAAGAAATAATAATAAGTTATCTCAATATAAATTTAAATGAATTAATTTAGAAAGACACATCTCAGTTTGTTGGCTCCACTAAAATTGTTTGAACGAAATTCTGGATGAGCTTTGGCAAAGACAATGTTTACATTGCCTTTGTATTTTTTAGTTGAATTGAGAACAAGACATTGAGCTAAGTTACTGCTTTGCTGATTATTTTTTCTGCTTGATTTTTTTTAGATTCATTTCTCTTTTTGATATTTGAGTTTCCTTGCTAATTTTTTTTTCTGTGTTACTGGTTCTCAAAGTCCCAAAAAATCTCCCTACTCTCTCCTAGCCGAAATCCAATTCCAATCCATTTTCTCCTTTTTTTTTGTTCCCCCCTTTTTAATGTGTTAAATACTATTATTTATAGAAAAACAAAAAGACCTAATCCTATTTTAATAAGGAGATACCAAATGTTTAGGAAAAAATTAAAAACCATGTGAAACAAGATTTGGTTGAAAAAATCGACAGCGCGCGGGCTGCTGTGAGGCTGCGCTGGCGAAAATTGCTATGAGGATCGGGCTGGGTGAAAGTTGATTATGTTGCTGCAGGAAAATTGGCATGCTGCAAGGCAGCGCGGCACGCTCGCAGATCCGTCCATTTTTTATTTTTTTGTATTTTTATTTTTATTAAAAATAACTATTAAATATTATAAGTAATTAAAATATCACAAAAATTATTTTGGACTATCGGATTGGACTTGGTCAAAAATTAAGTGTCTACACCATCCTCATCTAAAAATATGCTCAAAGTCATGTTGTTTTTCACTCTCTTCTATTGAAGTCTCAGATCATTCAAGTAGGGGGCAAACTATAGACCCTTAATTTTTGACCAAGTCCAGTCTAATATTTTAAAATAAGTCTAAAATAAAATTTGTGGTATTTATTATTTATTTTAGTATTTATTATTTATTTTAATACTTATTTTATCATTTATTTTAATATTTATAATTTATTTTATTTATTTTTAAAATATATATATATATAATAAAAAATAAAAAATCAGATGGACCAATCAGAGAGAGACACACGACAAGCCTGTTCGCCGCAGGCTGAAAGGGCCTATGGCGAATTGGCTAGCCCCAATTCGCCACAGGCCAAGCCTATGACAAATTGGGCAGTGCCTCGCAGGCACTCGCCCTATTGCTCGCGTCCCAGCAGTCCAGCCTCGTTGCTGCATCCCAGCAACCCGTGCCAGTGCGTTGGCCAATTTTTGCCAAAACTCTATTTTACTCAGAAATGTCAATTAATTTTCTAAACAGTTTTAACTTCCTTTAACATATTAGGTTTTATTTTAAATTCCTATAAATAGTAGTTTTAAACACAGAAATGAGGACGACAAAAATTACTCAAGAATTAATGTTGGACTTTTGAACTTTGAAGCAACCTGAATCAACCATGAACAAAAAGAACACTCCCATCCACAAGGCGACAAGGCTGTGTATTCTTGATCAAAGCTTTCTCAAAATTCCAACAGTGCAATTATGGTGGAGCCAACAAACGACGGTATTTTCTTAATCAATTCATTATAACATGCTTCTGATAGTTTTAACGTGGAACGTGCATGATTTTTATTTAAAATTGAACCAGTAGCCTATTAGCATAACTTCTTCCAAATACGTGATTATTTAGTCAGCATGCTAATAGCCTTGTTTAAAGTTTTAAGGATGTCACTTAATTTTTCTTAAATATTATTAGCAGTAGCCTATTTATTCCAACTCCAAAGCTTTGATAATTATTTTTTTCGAAACCCTAATTTTTAAATTCCAAAACCTTAATTACATAATATGAGCCCTAAACCCTAATTAATTTTATTTTTCAAAATCTTTACAGTAGCCTAATACTTCAAAAATAATTATAATAATGTTAGTTTTTCCAAACCCTAAAACCCTAGTTTTTGAATATAAACCCTAAAATGTTAAAATCCTAATCCTATTTTCAAAAAGAAGAAACCGTAAACCCTAATTGCATTTTCCTAAACCATAATTTATAAAACCCTAGCTTGTATATTTAGTCTTTAATTGCTATTAGAATCCTGCTTTACATACAATATTCTTAGTTTATATCTTCATATCTTGATCTTTATTTGACTTATAATGAATGGTTTACTTTCATTATGAATGGTTGAATGTCTTTTATTGGTTTACTTTATTTTTTATTATGTAAGGGGTATGTTTCCACCTTGTGGGTACCTCATTAATTAAGCTTCATGTAATTTAAATTATTTTTATATTTTGGGATTAATGTAAAGGATACATTTTGTAATATCCCAAACTATACCCTAAAATTTTGGAATGTTTATTTGTGAGAATTGGATTAAATAATTTAAAGTGTATAAATGACTAATGGAATAAGAGGATATGTGTATATGTTGTATATATGAGGATATATACAATATATATACAAGTCAATAGGTTTATTTTGGTCAAAAGATATTTTAGTTATTTAAATGGAATTTATAAGAGTTAGTGGAAGATGATGTAAGTGAGTTGATTATTATATTGGTATAATACTTGGTGGATAGGATTTTGAGAGAAGTGGTTGTTTTATAGACGTTGACTTTCTTTCTTTCTTCTTCTTCTTTCCTCTTCATCTTCTTCTTTCTTTTCTAGTGAGCTGGCCACCATTATCAACCAAAGGAAAAGGGATTTTGTTGCTTCCAAACTCAAGAGATTGAAGGATTTCAAGAGATCAAGTTAGAGTTTGAAGGATTTTCTTCACTTTTGGTAAGTTTCCAACTTGTTCCTTTGTTTTCTTTTGAGTATGTGTTCTTGGGTTTGTTGGATTGGTTGTGTAGATGTGTTTATGGTTATTTTGGTATATTTGAGGTTGTTTTGTTTTGTTAACTTTGATTTTGAGGTTGGATTCAAGAGAAAAGGGTTAAGTTTGGTGGAAGAGACAAGTGTGTGGATTGTGTAAGATTGAGTTATGTAATATGGTTGTGATTGTGTTTTAATGTGTACTCAAGTATTATATGGTATGTTGATGGTTTTGGTTGAGTTGGTGTAGTGTTGATAGGGTTTTTGAAAGGTGATTGTTGGATGTGGCATTTTGGTGTCGATTTCAGGCTTTTAGCCTGACACGCCCATTAACACGGCCATGTTTTTTGGCGTGCCGTTGGTTCTATTTTTTAGGTTGTTGACACGAGCAGTGACATGCCCATGTCACTGAGAGTGTCACAACTTCTGTGTTGTAGTAGCATTGACACGGCCAGTGACATGCCCATGTCACTGAGCGCGTCATAGCTACTGTGTTGTGGGAAGATTGACACGTCCAGTGACACGCCCATGTCACTGAGCGTTTCATAGCTTCTGTGTTGGAGGAGAATTGACACGTGAAGTGACACGCCCATGTCACTGAGCGTGTCAAAGTTTCTGTGTTATGGGTTTAGGGCATGGTCATGGACACACCAGTGTTGTTGAGCGTGTCAAGTGTAGAGTTTGCCCTAGATAGTTCTTATCCTTATTTTCTTATGCGTATCACTAAGTGAGTGTTGTTAATCACCTTTGGATTAGGTTTTGAAGAGAATTGAGTTACCCAAACCAAGGTTTGAGTGAGATCTTGGAAGAAGAAGTTGATAGAGTGGTGTTGTTAGAGTTACCCAAACCAAGGTTTTGAAACGCTCAGTGACATGCCCATGTCACTGAGCGTTTCATAGCTTCTGTGTTGGAGGAGAATTGACACGTGCAGTGACACGCCCATGTCACTGAGCGTGTCAAAGCTTCTGTGTTATGGGTTTAGGGCATGGTCATGGACACGCCCGTGTTGTTGAGCGTGTCAAGTGTAGAGTTTGCCCTAGATAGTTCTTATCCTTATTTTCTTATGCGTATCACTAAGTGAGTGTTGTTAATCACCTTTGGATTAGGTTTTGAAGAGAATTGAGTTACCCAAACCAAGGTTTGAGTGAGATCTTGGAAGAAGAAGTTGATAGAGTGGTGTTGTTGCTCGTAGAGGTAAGTACAAACTTTGAATGATTGCATACATTTATATGACATTGGGAAATGTGTTAAGTTACTTGATATATTGTTGATGAATGAGTTATATGTTATGATATGCATGATGTGAATTATGTTGATGTTTCAATGCAATTAAGTAATGTAGTGTATATGAAAAGAAATATGGAATAATGTGGTCAGACATGTGAAATCATAATGTAACAAATTGATATTGAGATAAAATAGAAGAATGAGAAAATATGATATACTATGAGCCTAGTTTGATTATGAGAAATGAAATGAGAAATGAATTGTGAAAGAGATTGATAATGAGATAAATGAATTAATTGTATGCCTAGTATGTTATTCAATTTTCAGAGTTTTGGGTTTGGTAGCATGCCTATAAATTGCTGGGTATGTGAAAAGACCAGGTCGTAAGCCGAGCCCAACTGATAAATGTGATGTTTTTGGGGTGAAAAGACCGAGTCATAAGCCTCAAAAACTGTAATAGTCTAGCCGGGTTGAGGACCAAGATACTGGGGCCCAAGGGTCTAGCCGGGTTGAGGTCCAAGAGACTGGGTCTGTTACATTATCCATGGATATATATATATTGCCTACGGGGCTAGACACAAGGTGTCATTATGGACCAAAGCAGTAACTCTGAACTTTGAATAGCATATTAGATCCTTTTTGGGCCCATGTTTGTCTTTGCTTAAATGTGAATTATGAAATGTGATGCAAATGATTAAAATATTGAGATATAATGCAATGAGTTGATATATGCATATATATTGTGCATGAGCATCGCATTGATCTATATTGAATCAAAGTTTGTACCACTAAGCTTTCTGCTTAGCTCGATTGTGGTTCATTGTGTAGATGACAGGGTATATTCTGTTGTGCCGGAGAGCTCGTCTAGACCGAGTCAAGTCTAGGATTGAGTTTTTCAGATCAGAGTTGTTTGTGGACATCAAAATTAGAGACGAACTGCCAGCATGTATAAATTCTATAATTTTGTAAACATTGATTTTGATATATATACATATGTATTTTCCGTTGCTTATTTAACAAATGTTTTAAACAGACTGTTTTGGATAAACTTTTGGGTACTAATGTTATATATATATATATATATTAACGAAGGAATGTTTTATCTATTACTATTTATAATATAGGTTAAATATTTTAAGTTTACTCGGACTGACTTATGATGATTATATGTTCAAGATTAAGTTTTGGTTTGTTTAAAATGGACTGTGACATTCCTATATCTAGTATACGTATATCGTATGTTGTGTGGATGTATACGGTGTGCGTATATGGGGTACGGGGGTGTTACAACTGTTTTGGTATCAGAGCCTAGGTTTGAGGTTCTCAACCTAGGTGAACTGTAAGAAAAAGAAAATTTTGTGTTTAAAATATGATTTTTAAATAAGATACATGCATTGGCACTGGCAGTTTCTAATCTTTGATGAAGTATATTCTGCTGTGTTTGCAGATATAGGTAGTGATGGCGTCTCAGTCATGTCAGTTTGTAGAAGGTAGTGCTGAGAGTGTAGCTCATGTTGAGGGTGGAGATGGAGCTAGGGTTGAGATAGTTGGAAAGGCACCTGCTCTTGTGCCAAAGAGACCGGCTGCTGATGAGATTTTGCCGGTTTGGTTACGGCATATGGTAGATTTGTTGAGGCAGGCTCCAGTGCAGCAGCCGCCGCCGCAAGTACCGTTGAGGCAATATGATAAATTGAGGAAGTTTGGAGCTAAGGACTTCTTTCGTACCACCGATCCTGCTGTAGCTGAGCAGTAGTTAGATAGAGTTCAGAGGGTATTCATCTAGTAGCAAGCCACTCTTGAAGAGAAATTTGATTATGCTAGATCTCTTCTGCAAAGAGATGCTTATGATTGGTGGAAGACGGTTCCACATGTCATGGATGATCCACCGACCTTGTCTTATGGTGATTTTCTACAGGAGTTTGACCAGAAGTATACTCCAAGGGAGTATAAGGATGCTAAAAAGATGGAGTTTCTGAATCTGAGTCAAGATAACTGGACGGTGATAGAGTATGAGGTAGAGTTCATCCGGTTGAGTCATTATGCCTGTGGGATTATTTTAGAAGAGACAGATCGGTGCAGGAGATTTGAGGAGGGGTTGAGGCCCTCTATTATGTATATTGTTGCTAGTTCCCAGTATCAGGATCTTTTCCAGCTAGTTGCAGTGGCCTGAAGTGTTGAGAGAGCGCAGGTTATTGCAGCAGCTACCACTGAGGAGAAGACCAGAGTTAGGAGACCCTAGTTTGAGGCAAGATTTTCATCTACAAAGAGAGGCCGAGGAGGTCATTTCCAGAGGTTCAGTAGGGGCCAGAGGTAGCCTGGTAGGTCAGTACCACATCAGAGGCAAAGATCGAGACCTACAGTTTCTGTGACTAGTGCACCAAACCCAGTGGCTCAAAGGTCTACTCCACCTACATGTGTCCATTGTGGTAGGATACATGGAGGTGTTTGCTGGAAGATTGGTGGACCAGCTGTGTGTTTTAGATGCGGGTCGTCTGACTATTTCATCAGAGATTATCTTGAGCTACAGGAGGATAGGCAGGCAGATTTTGTAGTTTCTCAACCTAGTGTCAGAGGAGGTCGTAGTGTCAGAGGTTACAGTAGAGGTGTGTAGACCCTTAATTTTTGACCCAGTCCGGTCCAATATATTTTAAATAGTCCAAAATAATTTTTGTGTTGTCCAATATATTTTAATTATTCCAAAATAATTTTTGTTAACTTAATTAAATAATTTTTGCTTTAGTATCTAATTTTTATTAATAAAAAATAAAAATAAACAAATAAAATCAAAAAATAAAAATAAAAATAAAAAATCGACTATGGAAAAATCGGTGACGAAAAAATTATAGCCGAAAACCAGCGCGCGGGGCTTGGCCGTGGGCCATTTTGCCTGCAGCCTTCGCCCACCCGCAGGCCAGTTCACGCGTCCACTGCCGCAGCCAGCTGCGGCAGGTTTTTTGCCAGCGCATTTTTTCAGCAGCAGTTTTTTTTCGCCAGCGAAATTTTTTTGACACAAATTTTTCGAAACCTAATGCAAATAGGTTTTAGTTTCCTTTTCTTAATGAATAATAGATGTCGTGAATAATTAGGAATGAATGATATAAAACTTCTATAAATAAGATAAAAAACAACACAAAAAAGAGATAGAGAAATAAGGAAGAAATCGGACATAAACTTGGGAAAAAATTGGATCCGAAACTATGAAGGAAAACCTTGAATCAAGCTGATTTTTTAAGAGAGCAGAAAAACAATTCAAGCAATTCAAAGGCAAAAAGGCTTGTCTTTGACCTTGTTCATCTAAGAAGCAATTTTTGGTGTAACTTACAAAAGAAGGTTTGAATTCTTAATTTCTTTTATTTTTTCACAGTAGCTTAATCATCCTTTGTTTCTTTTAATTCAAAAACTTTAGAACCTCAATTCACCTTTTCTGAAGTTTGAAAACCTTAAATCGTTGCTTTGTTTTCCAAAAAAGTTTAAAGTTATTAGTATTATTTCTTCAAAACCCCAAAACCAAGACTTGCATTCCAAATTATCAAAACCCTAAATTGAGTTCTATTTCTCCTCAAAAGCCCTAAAAACATCTTTTTTGCTCTTATAAACTTTAAATTGTTTTGTTTAATTTCATAAAACTTCATAAAATTATCAATTATTTTTTCCAAATCCTAAAAATTAACTCATTACCCAAAACACTAATTCAAAAATTCTAAAACCCTAATTTAATTCCAAAACTCAAAATAGTAAACCTTAAACCCTAACTTTTTCTAAACCCTAATTCTTTAAAACTTTAAAACCATATAAATATAATTTTTACATAGTAAGCTTAAAATTCAATATAGTGAGCCAAAACAACAATTCATTAACCGTAAATTACAAACCTAAATATTTTAAAGTGTCCAAAACCTAATTTCATGATTATACATCTTAAACCCTAATTTGGTGAATCAAAGAATTTTATCAACATTTTAAAACATAAAACTTTAATTTATTTTTATTTTAATTCTCTTAAAAACACAGTAGCTTAAACCCATAAAATTTCAAAACCCTAAACACATGGAATAAAGAACCTTAAATGGAAACAGTAACTCTAATTTGAATCTTTACTTGCTTTATTCAATTTTATATTTGACTATGCTTTGATTTATTTTATTTTCTTTAATTCATTTAAGTTCAATGCTTGGTTTATTTAATTTATCATGGATGGATGTTTACTTTCTATTGATGTTTAATACCTTTGATGAATGATTTATTTATGATGAATGGTTATTAACTTTTATCAATTTATTTAGATTTCCAAATGTTGTAAGAGGTATGTTTCCAATTGGTGGGTACCTCATTAGTTAAATATCATGTAATTTAAATTGCTTTTCAATTTTAGAACTAATGTAAAGGACATGTTTCTACCTTTCGGTGGGTGTCCTATTTAGGCATGGGATGTAAGGACATGTTTCCATCTTCAGGTGGGTGTCTATTTATTTGTTTTGCTTGGACATTGTTTTGATTTTCAATATATCGATGCTTTATTTTAATTATTGTGTGTAATATGGATAATGTTGTTATACTTAAGAATTTTATAATATTAAGACCTGTAAAGGAGGCCGGTTCTAATGAACCAGGCGTTGTGGGGGGTGCTGGGCTATTTCTCACCTTTCCCACACGTTCCCAATTTTCCGAACCCATTAGGGGGTTGGAGATTCCTTAGGAATCGAGTCATCTACCCCTTTCTTTTTCCCTGCCCGTCCAGGTGGCGACTCCATTTTCTCCGAACTTAGGTTCGTGTTCTCTAAGGCCCCAAGCCTAAACAGCGCCGAAGTCACAAGAACCATTCCACCGGGAGTGGGGGCAAAAATCTCCGCTCACAGTGGCAACTCCTCTGGGGATAAGAGAAGTTGATTCCGTTTGTCTTTATATTATTCTATTCTTTCTTATAATGATATTATCCATTGCATCATCTTAGATTGCATCGTGTGCGTGAGTTAGGACGCCCGTGTTACCCGTGTTATGTTATGTAAGGGATACCATACTTGTAATATCCCAAAATGTGCCCTAGAAGTTTTAGTATAATTGTTGTTTTATTTGAATTAAAATGTATATGTTATTGGAAAGAGAAAATAATTTAAAAAGGAGTGTATATGTTGTATATATGGATATATATATATAACATATATATAAGTCAAATGGATGGTCAAAGGAAGAAGATATTTATTTTGGTTATTTATGAAATTACTAAAAAGGACAAATAAGTAAAAGGGAGTTAAGATATATAGAAGAGGGTATTTTAGTAATTTTCTTTTTAGATTGCTTGGTGGAGGTTTAAAGAGATGAGAACTTTGACTTTGTCTTTAATTTCCTTTTCATTTTTCTTCTTTTTCTTTTCTTGGCCGGGTACTCCAAAGTTAAGAGAGCAAGATAGAGTTTGATTTTCTAAGATCAAATTCAAAGGAGATTTCAAATAAACAAGTTGGAATTTCAAGAAATTTCATTATTTTGGTAAGTTCTCTCTTGATTGCTCTTGTTGTTTTTGAAGTTATTTTTGAGTTTGATGAAGTGTTGTTGATAATATGGTTAGGATTGCTTGTGGTGTGTTTGTATGTGATGGAAATGGAATTAAAGATAAGAAGTTAGGTTGGTGATGGTGATGGAAGAGTAAGAGTTGTGTTTAGTGAAATTTTTTCTGTTTTACAATTAGTAAAGGCTGTGACTTTTATGATTTTTAATTAAATATAGAAAAATGTTCTTGAAGTGAATTTTTGATATGTTGTGCCTCTATGAGTCTAGAATGACTGAAAAATATGTTGATTCGATTTTGGAATGGTTATGACTTTGGAAAGATTATTTTTATTAGACCTGTTCCAGCAGGTACCTTAACTGAGACAGCTATCTTTCGGGATTTTTAATAAAATGTAGCAAAATAATATCCAATTGAATTTTGGATATGTTGTTTATTAGGGAGTCTAGTATTTGAGAAAAATAATTTTGAACCACGTTGATTGAATTTAATTCATGGAATTCACAAAGTTCAGAACTGCTGCCAGTATGCAGGGCAATTGGAGCAGTCTGGTTGGGTGAACTATTTGACCAAGATTTTGTGTTCAGTTTGATATGAAATTTTAAAGGAATGATTTTAAGATGTAAAAGTTAGTTCTGTAAAAATTTTAGAGTTTTTAGTCAAGTAGATTATTTTATACAATTTTTCAAAATAAGGATAAAGCGGAGTCTAAAACCAGAATTTACTATTCATATGGTCATTTTGCTAATATTCCTTTTGGATTAGGTTGTGAAAAGGTTGAATTGCCCTAACCTAAGTGTTGAGGATTCTTGGAAGAGTAAGTTTATAGATTGGTGTGAGTTGGTTTTAAGGTAAGTACAAACTACACTATTGCATACATTCATATGATATTGAGACTTGAGACATATTTGATTATAAATGTGATAAGGAATCAATGCATTGTGGATGTATATTAATAATGTTATGTTTGGTATAATGTGAATGTTGTGATGAGCATGTAAAATATGTGTTAATGCCATTGATTATATCCATTTGAATAATGAATTGATTAATGTGATTTGAAATATAACGAAATGTGAAATGTGCAATATGTGATGATACAAATGAGATGATTGAGGCATGGTTGCCTAATTTGCTTATGAGAATGAAATGAATTAAGAAAGAAATGTATAAAGATATAAATGAAAAGAATTTTGTGTTTAATTTGTTATTCAACCTTCAGAGTTCTGGGTTTGGTGGCATGCCTATAAAGTACTGGATAGGTGAAAAGACCGGGTCGTAAGCCGATTCTAGTTGATAAATGTGAAATGTGAATTATAGTAACAGTCTTGCCAGGTTGAGGATCTCCTTGGTTTATCCGGGTTGAGGTCCAAGAGACTGGGTCTGTTATAGGTAACAGTCTTACATGGTTGAGGATTTCCTCGAGTTTAGCCGAGTTGAGGTCCAAGAGACTGGGTCTGTTACCCTATCCATGGATAAAGATATATATATCGCCTACGGGCTTAATGATTGTGATTATAGACCAAAGCAGTAACTCTGAACTTTGAATAACATATTAGTGTCTTGTGGGCCCATGCTTGTCTTTGTTTTCAATGTGAATCATGAATGTTTTGATTAATTATTAAATAATGTAAGATTGTGAAATATAATATTCTCTTGAATTGATCTTGAATCTTGATTGTGTGACATTAGCATGGCATTAAAGCATCATAGCACTGTAGTTTGTACCACTAAGCCGTTGGCTTAGCGCGAATGTGATTCTTCGCGTAGGTGACAGGGAAGAACCAGAGAGTTCCTCTAGTCCGAGTCGAGCCTAGATTTTGAAGAGTGAATAGTGGGCTTTAAGATCGAAGACTGACTGCCAAACATGTATAAATTTTATGTGTTGTAAAACTTGAGTTTTGATGTATATGAATTTGTAAATATTATTACTTTCCATTGTATAGTGAACAAATATTTTATCTACTGTATTTCATAATAAACCTTTACTTTATTTTGTACTAGAAGTGTAAATCTTTTTTGCAGGTTGTAGTTGAGGTTATAAGGGGGATTTATTGGAAGTGTACTGAGAATGATTTTGTTTGCATTGGTTTGTGTAAAAATGTTTTCAAAAATAAAAAAAAACCAGTTTTGTCGACACTTGGGATTAAATTTTTAGGCGAAACTATGGCAAAATTTCTGTAAAAATTGGAACTAAAATTTGACTAAGTAAAAGTGGTAGCAACATTAGTATAGTGTGGCGCCTCTACTCAGCTTACACACGTAGGTCGGGAAGGGGTGTTACAATACTTTCACTCAAGGTATGGAGATCGAGCATGGCATAACCACTCATAGCCTCGTACCATTTGGTATATACTTACTATGGGAACCTAAGCCTTTTTACCCAAAGACTAAAGCTCATGTAATTGGCCTAGTTACTTTCCTTAGGTCTTTTACTCCAAATGCATGTTGCTTGACTATGGTTAATTTATCTTGGCTTAAATCATGGCTTATTTGGTTTGTTCTTTTTCTAATATGACCTAAGTACATTTGCAAGCTCAAAATAAATTTTTCTTTAAAGTCCAAAAGACCAAAGCTATTTTCAAAACTTTTCGAGATGGTCTTTGGACATAAGACTTTTCTTAAAACAAATCAAAAATTCTTTACTCATGTCCCAAATACTAAGCCCAAAATATGTTTTTTCTAAAATCTTTTTACAATGGGCTTAGAAACCAAATTATTTTCATCCAACCTTTTCTTACAAAGAGTTTGCAAATTATTTAGGTCAATTAAGAAATACCAAAAATCAATTGTGAGCCTAGTTTATCCTAAGAATAATTAATCATGGGCTTATTTTTGGCATGAATCATTAGTTACCTTTTTCAAGTGAGAAATCTATTTATAATAAACCTCTTAATTTAGTTTTAATCCAATATGACCTAAGTACTATAGTTGGTTAAATGGACTAAAACCTAATTAATGGGAATTACTATGAATGGATTTCCATTTTTGAAAATATAACTATTGGTTGAAACGTCTGAGGGAATTATTCGAAAATAAAATGCCCTATGTTGGTATTTTGTTAACCATATACCTAGGAAAAGAGACTCGTCATTCGTGTGTGGATGTTATAAGGTTGGAAGAAACATCCTATTTATCCTTGTTTGTTTGTGCATACATGCATACATTTGCATCTCATATCATTGATCCTCTTTGGCTCACAGCCCTGGATTACGATAGTTCAAAAGCTTACAACAATCCGACCTACGCCAGAGACAAAGTATCTAGCAACGACTCAATCACTTGCTCACCAAAAACAATGGAGCCTGAACAAATTCAAAGAATGGTGGATGAGGCCCTCAATGCCAAGATGGAAGAAATAAAAGAGGCCCTAGCTGAGACCATGAAGAACTAATTGACTGCAATTTTAGAAAATCATGCCGAGGCATCTGCTAGCACTAAGAAGCCAAAAGACAAAGGGAAGACTAAAGTTGGTGAAGTAGTTTTTGATGATGAAAAAGTGATCATTGATGATGATGATGATTGAGTTCAATACTACCAAGATGCTCAAGAGAAGAAAAAGGAACCAAAGATTGTTGAAAGATCGACTATGGAGAAGACTGAAACTTCTGATATTGAAAAGATGATTGCCGATTTAGAAAAAAAAATTTGAGAAGAAGTTGAAAACCGAAGAGATGTCCGAGATCGACAAATTATTTGAACAAGATGAGGAGGTCCCTTATAAGTTCAAGATGCCTTCCTTTGCTAGATACAATGGTATTGGAAATCCTCATCTCCATGTGAAGCAGTATATCATTGCTATGCAGTCTGCTCGAGCTACTAAGGCTCAAACTCTAAGGTACTTCATGCTCTCATTGGACCTTGTTGTCCAAAATTGGTTCAATACCTTAGATGATGGAACAAAAAAGAATTGGGATTTGCTATACAAGGCCTTCATCCAGCAATATGGGTATAATGTCGAGTTGAAAGTTACCTTAATGGAAGTGGAGTCCATTAGGCAAAGGTCGAATGAGAACTTTGTGGATTATATGAAGAGTTGGAGAAACAAGGCTGCTTTGCTCAAGAAGAGGCCCGATGAATCCAATCAAATAAGGATGATTGTGAGAAAGGTATTGCCTAGTCCTCATGAGAGGATGTCTCATACACTCATCCGTGATTTTAAAGACCTTTTTCAAGCTGGTTTGCAAATTGAAGAATGGGAAAGGGAGAAGAACCGTTTTGCAACAAAAAGGAATGAGAAAGGGAGCTATCAATTTGGTAGCCAAAGCATGCAAAAGGCAGTCGGAGTTAATGTTACTAACCAAGGAACAAGGAGACAATTTTCAGAATTAGGGAAGTCGATGTCTTGGGTTCTCAATAAACTTCAAAGAAAGGGATTACTACAACCCTTAAATCCTCGTCCTTTGCCTAACCCTCTCCCACCTAATTTTGACACTAAAACATTTTGTCAATTTCACCAAATGCAAGGGCATGACACGGATAGATGTGTGAGGTTGAGACATGAGATCCAAAATCTAATTGACAATGGGAAGCTACCCGAACCCAATAAGCCAAACACCAAAGACAACCTATTACCAAAATTCAATAGGGTACCACCACCCGTAACCTTCATGATTGGAGGAGGTTTGCATGAGGATTTTGTCTTGTCTTCTTTTCAAGATGTGGGTAGAGAAGCAACCAAAGAAGAAGAGGTATTTGGTAAAATTAAAGAAGCTATGGTGAATAAAGAGGTAACAATTTGTGTTGTCAATGGATTTTGGGATTCAAGCGATAGTGTTGATGATCTTGTATCCAAGAAGGAGGAGTGGACTTGGTCCGAACCTGAAAAAGATGAAGTAATGAACACTAGATCCGGTAAGCCTTATGCAAGGCCACCACCTAAGGAGGTAGAAACTAATAAGGGAAAGGAAGTTGAAGTAGAAGAAGATGATGTTATGCTCAAGCAATTGAAAAGAACCCAAGCAAGTGTTAGCATTTGGGACTTATTAGCTACTTCTAAAAAGCACCGAGAAACTATGGCCAAAACCTTGGCTGGCATGCCAATCTCTACCTCCACGACACTGGAGGAGCTGATCAACTTCATAAAAATTGGAGGGTTAATGAAATGTGAAGAGGTCCAAGAGAAGAGCGAAGTTAATATGGGAGCAGTTTCTTTTTCAGATGCAGATTTACCAGAGGAGGGGAGAGATCATATCCGCCCTCTCTTTATCAAAATAGAAGTCAAGGGGAAGAGGACTCCATATGTAATGGTCGATGATGGATCTGCCATTGCCAAAGCTATCCATGTCAACAAGAGATCTAAACCCGACCGAGGTAACAATTCGGGCTTATGACAACACTAAGAGGCATGCCGAAGGGACTTTCAAAGTTGCTGTCAAGGTTGGTCCAATTGAATCTATTATTGAGTTTTTTGTTTTAGACATACCAGTTACCTTCGCCTTACTCTTGGGGTGACCATGGTTTCATCCTCTTGGTGGAGTTCCTTCCACCCTTCACCAAAAGATCAAGTTCCCCAACGGAGATGAGACAGTGGTCATTGAAGCTGAAGATAATGAGATTGTTAATGCTCTAATGATTGAAAGGCCTCTCAATGGTTTTCAAGTAGCTGTAATTTTTGATAATGAAGTAGTGGATTCCAAAGTCTTGAATATGATGAAGAACATGAACTACCTTCCCGGAGCTAGTCTTGGAAAGGGTAAAGCCGGTTTGACAAAGTTGCCGGACTTTAGAACTCAAACTTCCAAGAAGGGGTTGGGATATGATGAAGACAACGATGTCCAGCCAAAGAAGAGTGAGAAGATGAGCTTCCCACCACTTGAAAAAATCTTTGTCAAGGCTCCAGACATAGGACCACTCCAAGGAAAGCCCGAGCCAATCATGTTCATGGGTAAGTTAATCCCAAGTTTTGAAATTTTTGCAGATGTGGCCGAGCTAGTTGACCAAGTAAAGAAAGAGCTCACCTTGCTAGCCAATAAAGAATCCGATCCAAAAGAGAAGAATGAAGTTATCCTGAAAGCTGAGAAGACTTTGGAGGAGATTGCTGCCCTGGTTGAAGAAAAGTTTGAAGACATCCTGCCTTTTGATTTTGAGAACAATGATTTTGATTTTAATTTGTCTGCTTTGTATGAGGATGATGATGTTTTCTTTTCCAAAATGAATGCAATAAAGTCTGATTTTCTTTGCTTGTGTGATGTTTCTCCTGATGGTTGCATACATTCAAATAGCAATTACATGAGCATCTTTAATATTAATTCTGTTAACACACAATCACTAAATTTGGGAACAACTGAAAATCCTAAAAACATTAGCATAGCATCCAACCTTACTCTTGATGAAAGAGAGAGATTTGAAAAAATATTCAAAAAATATGAAGAAGTGTTTGCTTAGTCTTATAAGGATATGCCTGGATAGATCGAGACATAGTCGAGCATCATATTCCTACTTACACTCACATGAGACTTGTCAAACAAAAGCTTAGACGATTAAGACCTGAGTGGGCTGAATTGGTTAAAGAAGAGGTCACTAAGAAAATACAAGTGAAGTTCCTTGAAGTGATAGAATATCCAGATTGGCTAGCAAACATAGTACTCGTGCCAAAGAAAGATGGGAGAATAAGGGTTTGTGTGGACTATAGTGATTTGAATAAGGCTTCCCCTAAAGATGATTTTCCTTTACCTCATATAGACGTTCTCATTGATAGTGCAGCCTCTAACATGCTACACTCATTTGTAGATGGATTTTCTGGATACAATCAAGTGTTAATGGCCCAAGAGGATAAAGCCAAAACTGCTTTCATTACTACATGGGGTATATTTTGTTATAGGGTGATGTCGTTCAGCTTAAAGAATGCTGGAGCAAACTACCAAAGGATGGCCACCACACTATTTCATGACATGATGCACAAAGAAGTTGAAGTATATGTTGATGATGTGATGGTTAAATCGGATACAAGGGAACAACACTTCCAAAACTTAGAATTATTCTTCGATAGAGCTTTGAAATATAAGCTAAGATTGAACCCGAAGAAGTGTGTGTTCGATGTTACCTCAGGTAAATTTATTGGGACATGTGATTGGTCTGAATGCATTGAGATTGATCCTGACAAAGTTAAAGCAATCAAGGATATGCCAGCCCCTAAGATGAAAAGAGAAGTTAGGGGATTTATCGGTAAATTACAATACATTAGCAGATTCATAGCAAAACTCACAACAATCTGTGAGCCTATCTTCAAATTGCTTAGAAAGAATCAGCCTATCCTATGGAATGAAGAATGTCAAAAGGCCTTTGAGTGAATAAAAGAGTATTTGTTGAATCTGCATGTTTTAAAACCACCTAAACCCGGCAAACCTCTATTACTATACCTATCAGTAGAAGAAGAGTCGATAGGAGCTATGCTAGCCCAAGCAGATGAGTCAAGGATTGAACATGCAGTCTACTATTTGAGTAGAAAGCTCCTACCTTATGAAATTAAGTATAGTATCATTGAAAAGACCTGTATAGCCGTGGTTTGGTCTTCTAAGAAGTTGCAATATTACATTGTATAGTGTGCAAGCAATTTCCAGGTTGGATCCAATGAAGTACTTGAGGGAGACACCCTCTTTGATTGGGAAATATGTTCGATGGTTGATAATATTAGAAGAATTTGAGATTGAGTATGTAACCAGGAAAATAATCAAAGGTAGAGCGGTGGCAGAATTCCTGGCCCAATAACCATTACCAGAAAGCGAAGAGGTAATCTTGGAATTTCCAGAGGAACATTTAGAAGCAATTGAAGTACAAGGGTGGAAAATGTATTTTGATGGAGCAGTAAATAGGAAAGGAGCAGGTTTGGGAGTTATACTAGAATCGCCCGAAGGGAAACTCATCCCTTTAGCCAAAAAGTTGAAATTTAGGGCAACCAATAATATGGTGGAGTACGAAGCTTGTATTTTTGGTTTGGAAACCCTAATGATTATGAAGGTGGATAAGGTGGAAGTTTATGGCGATTCATTACTAGTAGTATCCCAAGTAAATGGAGAGTGGGAGTTGAAAGAAGAAAAATTAAAACCATACCACCATTACCTGACCATGATGAAGAAGAACTTTAAGGAGTCTAGGTTTATACACCTATCGAGAGAAGAAAATCAGATGGCTGATGCCCTAGCCATATTGGCTTCGGTATGGGAAAACCCTGTCAGCTTATTCCTTAAGCCTCTGATCTTGACCAGTTCATCAACTCCTTGCTATGAATATGAAACAATTATGGAAATTGATACAGACCATGATGTGTGGTATGATACTATAAGGCAATTTTTGAAGGAAAGAGAATACCCACCGGGGGCAACAAAGAAAGAGAGAAGAGCCATAAGGCTGTGGTCATTGAAATACATCACCTTCCATGGGGAGTTATATAGAAGATGGCCTGATGGGGTGCATTTGAGATGTTTAAGAAAGCCTGAAGTGGAGTGCATCATGTCAGAGATACATGCGGGAAGTTGTGGTATGCACATGAGTGGTTTGGCTCTAGTTAAGAAGATTATTCGACAAGATTACTATTGGTTGACCATGGAATGAGATTGTATTGAGTTCATAAAGAAGTGCCAACAATGTCAGATGTATGCTAACTTGAATCACATGCCTCTCGAAGAATTGCATTCTATGTCTTCACCCTGGCCATTTGCCACCTGGGGTATCGACATTATAGGAGAGATACATCCGACAGCTTCGAACGGTCACCATTTCATTGTGGTGCAGTAGATTATTTTTCAAAATGGGTCGAAGTTGAATATTTCAACAAACTGAGTGCAAGCCAAATGGCTAGATTTATTAAAAAGAACTTCATCTGTAGATATGGGGTCCTGCACAGTGTGATATCAGACAATGGGGTACAGTTTCAAGGAGCAGCTAAGGATTTGTTCTCAAAGTACCAAATCCATCATCATAGATCCTCTCCTTATAGACCAAAGGCCAATGGTGCAGTAGAAGCAACAAACAAGACAATTAAGCAAATTCTATCCAAAATGACCAAGACTTACAGGGATTAGTCAGAGATGCTTCCCTTTGCTTTATGGGAATATAGGACAAGTGTGCGAACACCTACTGGAATGACACCATTCTCTTTGGTTTATGGGATGGAAGCAGTGTTGCTAATTGAAATAGAAATCAAGTCATTAAGAGTAGTCTTGGAAGCTGAACTGCTTGAAACATAATGGGTAGCGAGCAGATACACATAGTTAGCTTTACTAGAAGAGAGAAGATTAAAGGCACTGTATCACCACCAATTGTACCAAAAGAAGATAGCTCGGGCCTACAATAGGAGGGTTAAGGTCAAACAATTCAGAGTCAGGGATTTGGTGTTGAAGCAATGTAAGCCTAATGTATTTGATCCAAGAGGAAAATTCAGATCTAGCTGTGAAGGTCCATATGTCGTGAAGTCATGAACAAAGGTGTGGTGAAGTTACCAGACATGGAAGGAAATGAATTTAGTGAGCCAGTAAACATTGACAGGTTGAAGAAGTTTTATGTATAAAAAATAAAAAAAAAAGAAAGAGAGAGAGAGCTCGCTAGGTTGAAAACCCAAAAAGGGCGGCCTAGGCAAAAGTTAGAGCAGTCCGCTAGTCCCGAAAACCCAAAAGGGTGGGCTAGGCAACAATTAGGGCTAAATGAGAGAAAATCTTCAATTAGAAAACCCGATAGGGCTAATTGGAAATAGGAGTGATCTTGTGTATGCTGGCTTTATGTTTGGTTGTTCCCTGATTTAATAAAATAGAATTAATGTTAAAATTATTCTATGTGCACTGTTATAAGTATTTGACTAGATATGGATGGAATAAATAAACACAATAGCAAAAGGTGATGACAAATTATAAATGGAAGAGAAGCATCTTTTTATTACTTTAATTATTTTTTCATCCTAACAATACACTTTCTGAATTGACAAATGTAAAATCTATGGCAGTCGATAAATGAAACGTGCAGGCCAGCTTTGCCTCAGTCGATCCAAGTAGGCTTCAGTCAAGCAAGGCATGTCTAAATTGGGAGTAAAGTCAGAATCACGAGGCTCAGCTCCATACTGACGGCCAAGTCGGCGAGGATCATAGCATGTACCTTGACAAAGAGCAGCAAGGGGAACATACATCAAATATGTCCACATGGTGATACGAGAAATCTTCCACCAAGGTACCAACCAACGGATATTGACTTCAGTGCGTGAGTGGATCCAGTCAACCCAGTCAGCATATGAAGAAGTAGGATGGAGTAGTTTCCTAGCTGAATGATGACGTGGCAGGTATCTGGCAAAATTTATGGATGGAGTATCAAGCAAACAAAGTCCCTCCTGAATCCAAATCTGTGAAGAAAGAATAAAATATATAATAAAAAAAAAGGTCGCTAAGTTGAAAACCCGCAAGGGCAGCTTAGGAAAAAATTAGGACAGCTCGCTAGTTTCGAAAACCCACATGGGCAGACTAGGCAAAAATTAGAGCAATAAAAAATATATAACAAAAAAAAGAGAAGATCCGCTAAGTTGAAAACCCATAAGGGCAGCTTAGGCAAAAATTAGGACAGCTCACTAGTTCCGAAAACCTACATGGGCGGACTAGGCAAAAATTAGAGCAATAAAAAAAAGAAGAAAAAAAAAAGAAAACCTAAATTGAAAACCCGAAAGGGCAGTTTAGGTAATTACCTGAAGTAGCAACGGACTCCCGGTCAGCCTCTTTGACAATCCTGATTTAAGTCGGTCTAATCCAACTAAGGTCTCGACTAAGATCACAGGTCCGGCGATAAGCCTCCTTCCATTTGGTCCATAATAGCCAATACCCATGGATCAATATCTCCATCAGAAGAAACAAGCAAGAATTGGCCGAGCAAGCAAAGACAAAGCATGCGTCCCCATGCCTTAGTAGGGGCCAAATGAGAGAGCAAAAGTCAATCAAAGGAGCAAGTAGAATTTTCTCACCTCTCATCAACCGAAGAACTTCGGGTTTTAGAATTTGAAATAACATCTGCATCTTCTGTTGAGTCTTAGAAATCAATGTGGGTAATGCCATTTGTTGATTATTTAGATATCCAAGGATGGCCTCAAATTCTTCAATCAAGGGACATATTTCAAAGCCATTAATTTTAAATACCCTAGAATCCGTATTCCAAAAGGAAGCCACGACATGTAAGAAGGAGTGGTCCAATTTAACATTTTGAAAACATTTTAAAACATCAAGTTTTGACCATGAAATTTGCTTCCAATGAATGGCATCCATATTCTTAAATAGAATTTTTCTTTAAATGATGTTCAGTCATGGTGGGTGAATGAAGGAAAATCAAAATTGTTGAATGAGTCTTCACGTTTAAATGGAAAAGTTGTTTTTTGGTTTTTGTATGAAATATGGCATGAAGGGTGATTTATATAGAAGAAACAAACCTTTCCAAAAGTGAAAAGGAAAAGGTGATGGAAAAGAATAAGACCATATGGCATAAGGAATGGAATTAGCAATGAATTTCCTTTACCACGTTGGATTTGGTTTAGCAAATGAGGTGGATGTGAATTATGAGATTATGATGTACTGTGATAAAAAAATAAAAAATAACAAAATAATAATTGTGGTGCAGTAATGAAAAAAAAAAGAAAAAAAAGGTTACAGTAAAGATGGAAATTGTATATTTTTCATTATTATACAATATTTTACAATTGCTACAATATTTACATATCACCAAGAGGGTGGTCGTAGGTCATCAAATAAAGCCTTGAAAAAGTCATCGCCTATTGGAGGAGGAGGCAAATCACTCGTCCCGAGTCTGCCCGAAGCTGGAGCACCAAAATTCGGCAAATTACTCGTCTCAGGATCACCCGAAGTGGGAGCACCAAAATCCCTATTACCTTAAGGTTCCGATCCGTCATGGTCCTCATCAGAAGTAGACGAAAGGATCTCATGTTCATCAGTCTAGGGGCCTCTTGATGAAGAAGCGCCAAGATCCCTCATTCCCTGAAATCGGAAGTCTCGAAAATGTTGTTCGGATTGATGATATAAATTTTCAAAATGAGAAGCCTGCTGATGACTTGCTGCCAACTCTTCTTGAAGTTTCCTATTTTGTTCTTCGAGCATCCACTGTGAGCCAAAAAGGAAAAAGGTAAGAGCATACATAACCATGCATACATATAGCATAAACTACTATGAAATAAGGAATTTACCAGGTAGTTCATATCAATGCCCTGCGGATAAGATGACATATCTAGCGGGCTAGAATAAGCAAACAAAAGATCAGTAAAAGAAGGTCCAGCCTCATGATCAAATGAACCAATAGCTTACAACAATCATTAAAGAATCAAAGAAAGAAAAAGCAATTGCAAGGGAAAGATGGTAAGAGTTTTACCTCAGAAGTACTAGCCCCGAGATGTGGAACAGACTCTCCTGCATCTCCATGATGTTCCTCTTCATCTCTACCCTCATTTTCGTCGAAAATCCCCTGCACACCAACAGGAGATACATCAAAGTTCAAGAGCCACCTTTGAATAAAATGGGCATAAAATCCATCGGGTGGATGAAGAAATGACTCAGCACCATAACCGTACCGAGCCGGCCACCATGCATCCTCCGGCATCGACATAATATTTAAATTATATTCTGGGATATGCATCGGGACCCTCCGCTGCTCTGGACCGAGAAACCATTCATAAATTCTTTCCTCAAGAAACCAGCCACTAGACACTGGGCAAGCGATGACTCGGCGAGAATGTTGGAATGACAGCGTAGCCCTCATCAAAGGGGACCAGTTTGCTCTGTCACATTCGCCCACCGTATTTATGCATAATAGTCACGTGCACAGTGAGAGAAGGGGAAAGGAGAAGATAATTCCTGACAACGGCCCCAGATAAGACTATAGGATCAATGAGACCTAATTGAAGAAAAATGCAAAGTTTTAGGGAGGTGACTGTAATTTCAAAAAGTTTTGGGGAGGTAACTGTAATTTCCAAAAGTTGTACTGGAGGTTCTTAATAGTGCACATACCAGATTCCAAAAATGGAGAGTAGAGAAAAATCGGATCGCAACGACGTGTAACGGTTTTTCCAGGAAACGCCCCGTTAGAGAGAAACAAAGACATGTAGACTAGGGGCATTTTGGTCATTTTAATTAAAATTTATTCATGAATCCAAAGTAGAAAATAAACACACGAGTGCATAGAGGACGTCGAGGGGTTGAATATGAAACGATCAACAGTAGAAACGGAGTCCGGGCAAAACCCGAGCAAAGAAAGGACTTAAAGGGAATTTTGTAAAAAGTCGAGGGCTTATTGGTAAATTTTCAAAATGATTTGGAAACTTAAAATAGACCTTAAAAATAGAAAGTAGAGGTCGAGAGGATCAAAACCATATGTAGTTTGCCTCGTGGAATTTTATGATTTAAAAGTTATGACCGATTAATCGCCGGAGAGTAAAGTGGGCCCGGTTCCATATAGGGACCATATGGGTGACATGGAACCAATTTGGGGTATCAAATGGGAAGAGGGACAAGTTGGAGGACTTAATTGAAAAGTAAAATATAAAAATCTTTTGATGGCCAATCAAAATTAGCCATTTAGAATTTATAAAAAGAAGAAAAGAAAAAGAGTATGGACAAATGGCCCTAAGGCATTCATCCAACCCAAAAGTGAACATCATTTCCACTATATATATCATAGCAAGAGGAACAAAAACTCTCTCTCACAACCCTCCAAACCGTCGGCCTCCATAGGAAGAACACCAAAGGATTTCTAAATTTTTGTCAAGTTTGATTCAAGTTCAAGGTGAGTTTTAAGGTTTTAAAGCATGTAGATTTCAATTCTAGTATCAATTTTAAGTATTTATATATCTATTGGAAGATTGGAAATTAGGGTTCTTATGGTGGATTTGGAAAAATTTTAAGTAGTGATGGTATTGATTAATTAAATGGAAGAATCAAGGTTTCTAAGGTTTAATAAGGTTAGATTAGGGTTTAGTTTGAAAAGAAATGGAGGGTAGCTTATTGTTCTAAATTGCTAAGGTTTATGTTTAAGGTTGCGTTCTTGAATTTCTTGAAGGGGAAACAAAGATTAAGGAAGGAGAAGAAGGAAAAGCAAAGGGGAATTAAAAGAACAAGGTTTGGTACTTTACCATAAAAGAAATTTTATTTTTCTTACAAACTTTGGTTTATGGAATTTTTGATGTTGATGCTTAAATGTATTGATTGAGTTTAAATTAAATGTTTGAGTTATGTTCTTGGTTTCTTATGGCAATTGAGTTGGTTAAATTTAATTTAAACCAAGTGTTTTGAGAAAAATTTTGGCAAGTTGATTTGATGAACTTTAATTAGTTGATTTAAGTTAAACATGCAAAAGTTGTCAAAGGGAAGTGTTTGAATCTTCACTTTATCATTAAAGAAGCCTTCATATTGATTTGAAAAAGAAAAATAAACTATCCCATGTATTTCATATGTTTGGGCCGAAATGGTTCCAAAATGGCAGATTTCTGGACTCTTTTTGTGGCAGCTGTTTGAGGTAGCAAATGAATGAATTTTTCAACGAAATTTTACGTGTAATTAGTCAACATATGAAATAAGTTTTCTATAAAATTTCAGCCAAAAATAAGATCATTTGCCTGGTCAAATTCATGACTGGAGTGGACTGAAATTTTGACGAAAACCCAGATTTTACTATTCATTTGGCACTTGCCTTTTTGCGTTGCCGAATTTACGTGCCGCGACACTATTCATTTGGTCAATTTGTGACCTTTTGAGGAATGCTTTGAAATGTTTGATATGTTTATTTTGGATGTTAAATATGTGAAAAAGGGTAATGGTTTGACTAAAGAATGTGGTGCGCGGCGTAAATGGCAAAGCGCAACGGGAATTAAAATGATTTCTCGAGTCATTCTAAAATGAAGTTTGAGACTTAAATTGAATCATTTTAACCTTTGTGCTCTGCTGGGTAGTTGGGAGTGGTAGATAAGGGTATGGTGCACTATACTAACTTATGCAGTACTGATTGATATTGTGATTGAATTGTTATGATCTGAACTCAATGGTGAGGGCCATTGGGGGCCAATGGTGAGGGCCATTGGTTATAACAAGGATGGTGAGGGCCATTCCTGTGATATGATAATGGTGGTGAGGACCACTGCCTTATCGCTATGGTTCCCCATATACCAGTAGAGCCAAAGTCGTGTTTTTTTTTTAAACTGTGTAATGCAAAATGAGTTTGAATTATGGTTTTTACATTTGTTGAAAAGCATATTTACACTGCATGTACAATAACTACCATCGATTTAGTGTTGGTTGATTATTGATTTAATTATTTCCTTTTATTTCAAATGTTTTCATGTTTTACTTTTATTTCCATTGGTAAAGTACCCACTGAGCGACATTGCTCAGAGAGTTAAGTTTTCCTTGACTCGTAGGTTTGGAGCAGTAGCTAAATCTTGGGAAGCGACGACCAGATCCACAGCATCTCAGGGTAGATCTCTTAGTGTCCATTATGAGTAGCTAGTTGTGGCATGTATATGTATATATATTAGATTGAGAATTACTATGTTATATTGTACGTTAGTAGTATGTAATAATAATAAACCTCTACTTTATTTTGTACTAGAAGTGTGAATTCTTTTTGCAGGTTTGTAGTTGAGGTTATAAGGGGGATTCATTGGGAGTGTATTGAGACCAATTGTGTTCGCATTGGTTTGTGTAAAAATGTTTTCAAAACTCAGAAAAACCAGTTTTGTCGACACTTGGGACCAAATTTCTAGGCGAACCTCTGGCAAAATTTCTGTAAAACCGGAACTAAAATTTGACTAAATAAAATTGGTAGCAACATTAGGTTAGTGTGGCGCCTCTACTCGGCTTACACACGTAGGCCGGGAAGGGGTGTTACATGCTCGCTTTTTTGGGCTCCACCAGGCCAAATTCACCTGCAAGATAATATAAGGTAAGTAAAATTTCACATGAATTTAAAGCATACTAATGTTATTTTGCCTGGTCCCAGGTTAAGTGGCTCAACACAAAGTGATGATTATGCACATGATGAGAGCCGGGAATGTCCACACGATCAGACAACCAATAATTTAATCTTGGATACTCGACCTTATCTCGAGAAATACCAGGTACCCTCACGAGGTTGTGTTCATATGCCCATACCTACAATAACAATAAAGATCACATCACTACAAAAAAACACACACTATCTGCAATGGACAGAATCTGTCGCAGATCCGTCGCAAATCAAGTTTTGCGACCGATCTGCGACTGATACGATCCGTTAATAAAAAAGGAATCACAATTTTCAATTTTGCGACAGGACATCACAGATTGCTATGGATTTGCTACCACTAGGCGGTTGCAAATTTGCCACTCAAAATTTCTCGGGCAAACAGTAACCGTCGCAGAAACCGTCGCTAATTGGTAGCAAATTTATCTTCCCGCCATTTTCAAGGTCATAGTATCCCGTCACAGATTATCGTTGCAGATTTTTCGTCACAGATTTTGTCTCAAAAATCGTCGCAAATCCGTCACAAAGGCCGTAGTAGATGTTCTGGAGTATATATATGCCGTGGTGTTTTCCGTCGCAAATTCTGTCGCAGATGCCGTCGCAGGCTATCCGTCGCAGATTCAGTCACAGACTGTTTTGTGTCATTATATGGATTTTATATATAAAATACACACCTGTAGTAATAATATTTACAATTTAATTACATAAATCTAAATTTACACCAATTTTCATTGATATAAAATGCAATAGTTAGTTAAACTAACATAATTCAAAAGTCATTACAATATATAAGTTTTAAACATTTCAAAGTATTAAAGTATGAACACTTTCAAAAGTAAAAACTAAGCCGAAGGCATACACTAGCCATCATCCGGATGTTCTTCTGTTACTTGATCTTCTGCTGGTGGGGTTGGTTCTGTTGGAGCCCATCTAGGAGGTTCAATTGGCCATCCTAGTAACATATTCTGAATCCAAGTATGGTTCTGAACCAAAAATCGAGCCATATCTGCAATCTTGGTCTCTAATTTGCTCTCTATATGACTGACTTTATTGCTTTTCTCATCACGTATCTCAGTTAACATATTCTCATTCACTTGTTGAGATGTACTTCCACTGCCCTTAAAGATGTGAGAAATCGCTAAATTCCCCAACCCATATATTCTGGCCTTCTTTGTTCCTCCTGCCGCTTCAACAAATAAATCATCATCATCCTTAGTACAAGATTGAACTTCCTCTCCATTTGCCTCTTCTGTAGATTGCAATGCTTTCAATTTCTGAAAGCTTTCCTAAAAATGAAAATCAAAACAACGTTAGAGTCAAAAGAATCCAGTAGCCAATACACACAATTCACAAGCAATATTCATAAAAAGGCAATTTAATAACATTTAACAAAAAAAAGTAACTGTTGATGCAGTAAACTTTTTTAGATTAGTCTCCACTTTATGAAACCGTACATCTCTAATGTCCTCAATAAGTGACCTCACCTGTAAATAAAGAATTGTATCGTATTCCTGGAGACAACACAGATGCATAACTAGAAATGAGAATCCTTACACTTACCATATATATATCAGGAATGTCATCACTCGCATTGCCATCCACAAAACTGGAGTTGTTATTCAATGTTGTTCAGCAGTAAAATGAAGTATGATACACAATATAACAATAATGTTGAGTATTTACTGGTCAAAAAGAAGTCTTGAGATTTCCACATAATGAAAGGGTAATGGCTGAAATGCATGTGAATCTCGTTTCCCTTCCAAAACTTTAGTCAAACTTTCTGATTCGGTGAGATGAAAATTATGAGAAAGAATATACTATTCAATTCCTGTCAGGTACAACTAAACTGTTGAGATAAAGAATAAACTATTCAATTTCTATCATGTACAACTAAAACTGCTGAGATAAAGAATATACTAATCAATTTCTGTAAGGTACAACTAACACTGTTGAGATAAAGAATATACTATTCAATTTCTATCAGATACAACCAAAACTGTTGAGATACTAAAATTTCATTAAAAGGGGCCAGCAACGCGTGTAACATTAGATAGATTAAAATTAACTTTGAGAATATGACATTGCAGAGATGTTCATAAAACTGTCTGATTAACTGCAAGAAATTGCTTAGTTATATAAAAATAAATGATAAGCATAATTCACAATCTTAACCAGCATTTAATAAATAGCTGTATATGATTGAAAGAGATGCAAAAGACTAATATCATGGTCCATAAAGTATCTTTTCACGATGCATCTTGACATCTTTCTAATGAAATGCACATTCAAGCATGGCCATAATTCTTTTCCAGTAAAGCATATAATGCAAATATGCATTCTATTCTCAGATAGACTAATATGTAAGAAAGGTCATTGAAGTTTGAACTGCTCAGGATAATGAATACTTAAAAATTTGATCAGCTATTTTTAGGTGACTTGAAAATGTGCTATCAATTATGATGCCATTTACCCATAACAGAAAAAAAAATAAAATCAGATGGAAACTGAATAATATCATTTTTTTCTAATTTCAATAGTAATCAACCCCCCTCAAAAAATTGGTTTTTAGTTTATGCTATAGGGGCATCTCTGAGTTGGTTCACTTTTCATTCCAATGAGATGTCTATCATCAAACAAAACCAACTTATGCATCTATGGACAGTTTCAAAATAAACCCAGAAAATTACAATTACGCTCACAGATCACTTGTACTTGCATTTTATACACAAAAAACTCACCAATAGACATCCATTGAGGAGGCCTAATTGTGCACTTCCCTCGCTTCTTCAAAGCCACTGCTAACCAGAGTGGCACTTGGGCGACTAGTTGTGGATAAAATGGACCATAATCTCCCTGGAATACTAAAACAAAACTACAAATGCAGTTATACACAAGCAAACAGTCGCAAGCAATCAGAGAGGGATAAAGAGTGAAATACACAAATAAAATTTAGAGAATCCATTCTCAGATTGGGAACAATCTCCACCAATTCATCTTCTGCTATAAATTCGATCTGACAAACAAGAATCTCGCAATCAATTGTAAAACAAACGATAATTAAGTGCTTAATATGTAATGGAATCATAATAAATTACAGACAGACCTCTTCAGGGGAAAAGAGAGAGAGAGTTGAGAATCAGATTGACCGGCCATTTCTGCGATTTTGAGCGGATCTACAGGTTTTTTGCTTTCTATCTAATTAGAAAATGATTTGAAAGTTGTAAAACGAAAATTTTTGGTAAAGGAACGCTGATTTTATTTGAGTTTTGAATTAATTTCATTTTTTTTATGGCATTTTAGCTACGCGCTCAAAATTATTTAGAAATAGAAAGTTAAAAACTAGTTGTTTAACCATTTTGAAAGTTATTTAGTATCGTTCTTTTACCTATTAATTAGGCTCAATTAATGTTGTTTAAAATTTTAATTAAATTATAATTAAGAAAACACAATTTTTATTTTTCCCAATCTGAGATCCCTTAGAAACACATCACTTTGAATCTATATCAAATGAATTTTAGTGTTTGTATTACAAAAATTTCAAAAGTTCATTAATTCTTGAATCATTTATATTTTTTATCTTTTGATTTTTTTTAATTATTTTCTATTCAAGATACTCTCTTAATTTTTATTAAAAATATTTTTTATTTTTTAAGTGAAAATATTTTTATAATTTTAAATCAAACTATAAATATAAATTATTGATTTCATTGAAAAAAAATATATCTTCTAATTTAACAAGTTTAAATTAAAAAATATATATACAAAAAAAGTAATGAATGATTTTAGATTAAATTTATTTTTAGAAAAATTAATATTTAAATTTATAAAATTATAATAATATTTTCACTTAAAATAATTAAAATTTTTAAATATAAACAATATTTAAAAAATATTTAAAATAATGAAAAGGTTAAAAATATAAATGGCTAAAAGATATTAAATTTTGAGAGTTTTACAAAGAGATAGCAGAAGAGTGGTTCATGTGCTTGGCACGTGCAATATCTTTAAACTTAATTTGCGACTTATCTGCGACTGTGCTGCATATTTGCAATGTAAAGTAAGTCCATCGCAAATATCCGTTGCAAAATAAATTTTTTCTTATCGTTTTTGCAACCAATCTGCGACGGATTTAATTTCCGCAAAAATTCCCCGTGCTACCTTCTCCCGCCAAGCAGCCGCACCAAATTTTGCTACGAAAATTTGCGTCGACCAGACAACCGTCGCAGATTTACTATGGATTTGCAATCGATTTGCGATGTCTTCCTCAAAATTCCTTCACTGTGTTTATCCGTCGAAAAATCATTGCAGATCCGTCGCAAATTTGCGACGAAAAATTTTCATCGCAAATGCCGAATATTTTTGTAGTGCATTCATGCAAGAAAAGAGTGGAAATGACATTGGTGGAAGAAAGAATACCTCCACAACCGCCATCAAGCCGACAAAAGACTTCTTGTTTCGGCAAAATTTATCAAGACCATGGTAAAGACACGCGTGACCAGCTTCAACCCAGCTAGAAGATGGTACCATTCTGAAATAAGAAAGGGCACTTAACACTGACAAGTGGATGGAGGATTCAGTGCTGCCTAAGATGGTCGACCCGAGCAGATATAACAAAAATCTTCGGGCATACTGTTCGGCCATGTCTCTGCCAACCCGTACTTTGTAGTTCATCCAATAACTATGAATTGGCTCAATTTTTATCTTAAAAGGCCATTTATATGATGGTTCCATACCAATTAATTCCTGAATTTCTTCAAATGTTAAAATATCATTGGTCAGAGGAACCGGAGCACCATCATATCGAAGGCCAGTTATAGCAGTAAAATCGATCGGACCAATTGTCATCTCTCCAATGGGCAAGTGAAAAGTGTGATTTGTGTCCAACCATCGCTCTGCAAGCGCCTGGACTACGCTCCGGTCTATCTGATATTCCTCGGATGGTAATTGTAAGATGAACTGCTCAAAGCCGCAATCTCAGATAATCCGCCTTACCTGAGAAGGCACTACATCGTACCATTGTCGGGCTTTGTAAATACACCCTCCAGCCCGAACAACGCAATGATCATTCTAACACAGACCCAGGTAAGTTAATATCAAGTAAGTACATATTATTCTATCTACTTAAATTAATATATTTTTCTTAAATTTTCTAAAAAATATAATACAAAACAAAAAACAAACAAAAACAAATCAAAAATAATAAATAATAAATAATAAATAATAAATAATAATAAAAAATATAATGAAAATATAACAAAAAATAAATATAACGGATAAAAAAAAGCGCAAAACAGAAAGACGAAAAATGAAGAGAAAAGAAAAAGGAAAAAATAATTACTGCTCTTTTCGTTGGAACTGCGGTGAAGCGGCATCCCGGCTAGTATATCTATATTTTCATCTTCATGATGCTGAATAAATTCCAATAACTCGGCATTAAAATGAGTCCCTGACCTCGAAGCATGCATTGTTTTTGAAAAATATGTGCTAAAATTGAAAAAAATTTGAGAGAATTATAATGTGAAAGTTTTGCTGTGAAATGAAATGAAGAATTAGTTCCTTTATATAAAGAAACGGCAAGCAAAAAACAAAATTCAAAACTGTTCATGAATAGTAAACTTTACTATTCATGAATAGTATTACTATTGATGAATACTAAAATTACTATTTCCAATAGTAAATACTATTTATTACTATTTATAAATAGTAAATTTACTATTTATGAATAGTAAATAGTGCATGAACAGTGACTACACATTAAATAAACAGTAAATTCAATTATTCACTTTAATCATTCAACTACTTGCGAGTATATAAATATTTTTACACCCAAGGGCAATAAGGAGACGTATGCATAAAAATTAGCCAAACTTTTTAAAATAAAAAATTATTAGCTCGGGTCCAAAACCCAAATTTTCCTTAGGTCTAGAATATAGAATTTCTTTTCTAAGTCCAGAACTTAGCTCGGGTCTAGAACCCAAATTTTTCTTAGGTTCAGAACCTAGAATCTTTTCTAAGTCCAGAACTTAGCTCGGGTCCAGAACCCAAATTTTTCTTAGGTTTAGAAACTAAAATCTTTTCTAAGTCCAGAACTTAGCTCGGGTCCAGAACCCAAATTACCCTTAGGTCTAGAACCTAGAATCTCCTCTAAGTCCAAAACTTAGCTTGGGTCCAGAACCCAAATTTTCTTTAGGTCAAGAACCAATAATTATCCTTAAGTGTAAGAACTTAGCTTGGGTCCAGAACCCAAATTTTCTTTAGGTCCAGAACCTAGAATTATCCTTAAGTCTAAGAACTTAGCTCTGGTCCAGAACCCAAATTTTTCTTAGATCCAGAACCTAGAATTATTCTTAAGTCCAAGAACTTAGCTCGGGTCCAGAACCCAAATGACCCTTAGGTCCAGAACCTAGAATCTCTTCTAAGTCCAGAACTTAGATTGGGTCCAGAACCCAAATTTTTCTTAGGTCCAGAATTTGGCTGAAAATTGAATAACATATTAAGCACACAATTATTTCATTTATCTCTTTATCAATCTCTTTTTCAATTCATTTCTCATTTCATTTCTCATTTCATATTCCATAATCAAATAGGCAACTATGCCCCAATTATTTCATTTGCACTATCATAGCCAACAACAATGGCTTCACATCTCATCATGACCAATTACATTGCACAAACATTTTGAATGATCATCATATATTTCACATTATGCAATTAATAGCATTAATCAAATGTATCAACAATATAATAGATTACTTAACACATTTACAACCAAATGTGCTAAGTCTCAAAATCATGTAAATATATGCAACAATGTAGGGTTTGTACTTACTTCAAAAGCAACTCACACACAACACTAAACTCCTCTTCCAAGAATCCTTCAATACTTGGATTAGGGCAACTCAAACTCTTCACAACATAATCCAAAAGGAATAATACACATGAGATAATATGAATAAGAACCAACTAGGGCAAACACTACACATGACACGCTCAACAACACAGACGTGTCCCTGACCGTGCACTAAACTCACAACACAGAAGCTATGACACGCTCAGAACCACGGGCGTGTCACTGAATGTGCAATACATTCTGTCTCACAGAAACATTGACACGTCCAACAACACAGGCATGTTCATGGCCGTGTCAATCCTTCACCAACACAGTAGCTATGACACGCTCAGTGACATGGGCGTGTCACTGCTCGTGTCACCCATCCAGAAAACAGAACCATTGACACGCCCAAAGACCTGGCCATGCTCACGGGCGTGTCAGGCCAAAAATGCAAATTCCGGCAACATCAACAACACATCCAACAAACCTCTTACTTCCACCATTATCCACTCCAAACCAACTTAACTAAACACACCCAAAAACCATAACAAACTTGCAAAAACACCAAAATAACTCAAAACATACATCAAACACAAATCATAATCATCACCACAAACCCAAAACACAACCACAACACTTTCTTTTCCAACAAACTTACTCTTTCCTTCAATCCAACCCCAAAATCCAAAATCAATTGAACCAAACACTCTTAAACACACCACAATCAAACAAACACATATCAACCACAACCTCAACTCACAAAATCAAAGAAAATCAAAGAATCAAGTGTAAAACTTACCAAAGATGAAGAAACTCTTAAATTTCCAACTTGATCACTTGAAAACTTTCTTCAATCTTGAGTTTGGAAGATCAAATCTCTCTCTTGCTCTCTTGCTATGGAATGTCGGCCAAAAGAAAAGAAAAGGAAAGGAAAGGAAATGAGCCACAAAGAAGAAAGAAAGAAAGAAGAAAACAAAGAAAGCAAAGTCAAACTCTTACAACCACTCATTCCTCAAAACCCTCTCCTCCAAGCATTTATTGAATAAAATATTCAAAATATCTCCATCCACTTCCACTCATTCAAATTCCACTTAATTAATTCCCTTATAATTACTTAATAAAAAAAATAACTCTTTCTTTGACTTTTCACTTCTTTTGACTTGTATATGTTGTATATATCTCAATATATACAACATATACACTCTCCTCAAAACCTCTTCTCTTACCACTAAAATAAATACACTTAATCCAAATACAACAATAATTATTCCAAAACTTTTAGGGTATACTTTGGGATATTACAATTCTCCCCCTCTAAAAAGAAATTTCATCCTCGAAATTACCTGATATCAAGTCTGAAACAGTTGAGGATATTGATCTCGCATTGCTTGCTCATTCTCCCAAGTTGATTCTTCTCTACCATGATTCTTCCAAAGAACCTTCACAATTGGCACTTTCTTATGTCTCAACTCTTTCACTCCATGTGCTAAAATAGCAACCGGTTCTTCTTCAAAAGTCAGATCCGGAATCACTTCAATAGATTCAACTGGCAGAACATGAGATGGGTCTGATCTGTACCTCCGCAACATAGAAACATGGAAGAAATTATGGATTCTATCCAATTCAGGCGGCAAAGCGAGTTGATAAGCAACTGGTCCAACTCTTTCTAATACTTCATAAGGTCCAATAAAACGAGGACTTAGCTTCCCTCTTCTGCCAAATCTCAAAATCTTTTTCCAATGAGACACTTTTAGAAATACTTTATCTCCAACATCAAACTTTATGTCTCTCCTCTTCAAATCTGAATAAGATTTCTGCCGATCTGAAGCTGCTTTCAACCGATCCTGAATTATTTTCACTTTCTCTTCTGTTTCTTTAATCAAATCAGGACCAACCAATTTGCCTTCTCCAACTTCATTCCAACATAGAGGCGTTCTACATCTTCTACCATACAATGCCTCATAAGGTGCCGTTCCAATACTGGATTGATGACTGTTGTTGTAAGCAAATTCCACAAGTGGCAAAAATCTGTCCCAACTTCCAGAAAAATCAATAACACAGCTTCTCAACATATCCTCAATAATCTGTATCACTCTCTCTCTGACTGCCTATCTGTCTGCGGATGAAAAGCAGTGCTAAAGTGTAATCAAGAACCCAAAGCACCATGTAAACTTTTCCAAAATCTTGAAGTAAACCTGGGATCTCGATCAGACACTAAAGAAATTGGGACTCCATGCAACTTCACTATCTCACTGATATACAGCTCAGCTAACTTCTTAAGAGAATAGTCCATCCGAACTGGAAGAAAATGAGCTGTCTTTGTCAACCGATCAACAATCACCCAAATGGCATCATGCTTCTTCTGAGTCAATGGCAAACCAGACACAAAATCCATTGTCACACGTTCCCATTTCCATTCAGGCACTGATAAAGGTTGAAGCAACCCAGTTGGAACTTGATGCTCAGCTTTTACCCTCTGACAAGTGAGACATTTAGATACAACTCCTGTAACACCCCCATATCCAATACACCCACACTACAAACACCACAATGTTGCATACGTGCATCGAACATAGGGATGCTACGGTTTTCTTTAACATTCAAATTATTTTCAAAGATACCATAGTCTTTCTCATTATACCTATTAGAAAATAAGTCATTAACTTATGATATAAAATAAATTAGATATATATATATATACATTTACTTAATACGCAGCGGAATTTAGAAAATATTTACATATATGAAAACATTTGAATACATATTTACAAATATACATATATTTACATTATAAACAATACTTTACAAAATATAAAGAAGTATACATGATTGGCAAGTCTGCTCTGATCTTTAAGTCCCAAACTTAACACTTCAATGTCTACTCTCACTCGGTCTCGAAGAGCTCCCGGGTTCAACTCTATTACCTGCGCGATCAAACACTATCGCGCTAAGCCAAGGGCTTAGTAAGACAAATTATAATGCTATTATGCTTAATTAATAACAATGATATACATTCAAACCATAAAGATCATACTCAATACATAATATATCATGTATATTACATTTTCCTCATTAAATTAATACTATCATTCATAATATTCATGTAACATAGACACCTATGGGCCCAACAAGTATTTAATACGATATTCAGAATTCAGAGTTACTGTTTTGGTTCATAATCACAATAATCAAGCCCGTAGGCAACATATACATATACATCTCTATTCATGTATAGCGTAACAGACCCAGTCTCTTGGACCATCAACTCGGCTAACCTCGAGGAGATCCTCAACCCGGCTAGACTGTTACTACAATTCACATTTCGTATTTATCAAATAACAGACCCAGTCTCTTAGACCCTCAACCCGACTAAATCGAGGAGATCCTCAACCCGACAAGACTGTTACCAATCATATAACTCATAATCACAATTCTCATAGTGTAACAGACCCAGTCTCTTGGACCTCCATTCAACTCAAAATGAAGAGATCCTCAACCCGGCAAGACTGTTACCTTTCATTTTATAGGTATACCTCCAAATTCAGAACTCTGAAACTGAATAACATATTAAACATACCCTATTTCATTAATCTCTATATCATTCTCTTTCTCAATTTGCATATCATATCAAATAGGCAATCATGCCTCAACACTCTCATTTGTACATTCATAGCCACATACAATGGCTTCTCAACACATTTGAATTACCATGTCTCAATTCACAATATAATACATATAATACATTTCACAAGACCTACAATGCATAACATAACAATGTTCATAGCTTTAGGATCTTCCGCATACATTTGTTTAGGTCATTCATTGTTTTAGGTGAGTTTCAAGTGTTTAGGTTTAGGTATAGGTAACAACTTACCTTTAGAGAATCCAAACAATGCAAGAAGGTCAAAGAATAAAAACCTTATCTAACACATTTGAGGGACACGGGCAGCACACTTGAGGGACACGGCCAAGCTTGTGGCCGTGTCTCTCAACCACAAATTCCAGTAGCAAACACGGGCATAGGACACGGCCAAGCTTGTGGCCGTGTCTCCCAACACCAAAATCCAGTAGTGAACACGGGCAATGGACACGGCCGTGTCTCTCAAAAATCCATCCAACACGCCCAAATTCCCTTGGCTTGGCCGTGTCTCTCCTTGCTTTTGGTCGTGTCACTCAAGAACACAAACCCTAATTATGGCTAAACTCTTCTAAATGCATTCTAACACATTATGCACAACACAAATTCATTCAAATGGATGTAACCAAAGTCATTAACACTTATTTTGCATGATTAACACAATATTCACATTAACCATACCTTAAATCATCCACCAATTCCAAACCCTAAAACCAACTTCACACTTGATCTTCCACCATCAACATCCACTTAAACTTACAATCTTTACAACCAAACCAACATCAATTCAATCTTTTAACTTACAATCAATTTTAACACTTATAAACACATATCAAACACACCAAATCATCACATCAACAAATCACAATTCACTTTAGACATAACTTCAAAATTAACAAAGGAAAACAAGAGAGTACTTACTTTAAATGAAGAAATTCCACAAATCTCTAACCAAATCCCTTGATTCCTTCTTCAATTTGATTCTAGCTTCAAGAACACCTCTCTTGCTCTCTCTTTTCTTCAATGGCCGGCACCCAAAATGAGAAGAAAAGCAAATAAACACAAGTCAAACACTTTTCCTTCTTTAAATCTCCACCACACAATTTAACAAAACAATTACTTAAATGCCCTTCATCCATTTAATTAACCTTTTGTCTCATATGTGCCCATTTAAGTAATTTCACAAATCTCAAATAAATATCCTCTTGCATTGACTCTCTATTTGCCTTATGTATATGTTAGTTATATCATCATATAAATAACATATAAACTTGTCTCTAAACCCTCTTTCTTTCCCAAAACACATAACATATACATTCAATCCAATTATAATAACAATAATATTCCACACTTCTAGGGCATACATGGGGATATTACAATTCTCCCCTTCTAAAAAGAAATTTCGTCCTCGAAATTACCTGATATCAAGTCTGAAACAACTGAGGATGCTGATCTCGCATGGTTTGTTCACTTTCCCAAGTTGCTTCCTCTTTTGCATGATTCTTCCACAAAACCTTCACAAGTGGCACTTTCTTATTTCTCAATTCTTTCACTTCTCGTGCCAAGATAGCAACTGGTTCCTCTTCAAATGTCAAATCTGGACTCACTTCGATAGATTCAATCGGCAACACATGAGATGGATCTGATCGATACCTTCTCAACATAGAAACATGGAATACATTGTGAATCCGATCCAACTCAGGTGGCAAAGCAAGCCGATAAGCAACTGGCCCAACTCTTTCCAAAACTTCATACGGTCCAATGAAACGAGGACTCAATTTCCCTTTCTGACCGAACCTCAATATCTTCTTCCAAGGAGACACTTTCAAAAATACCTTATCTCCAATATCAAACTCTATGTCTCTTCTTTTTAGATCTGCATAAGACTTCTGTCGATCTGAAGCTGTTTTTAACTTGCCTCGAATGACTTTCACTTTCTCTTCAGTTTCTTGAATCAAATCAGGCCCAATTAACTTACCATCTCCAAGTTCACTCCAACACAGCGGTGTCCTACACCGTCTACCATACAGTGCTTCAAATGGTGCCATACCAATGCTGGATTGGTGACTGTTGTTGTAAGCAAACTCCACAAGTGGTAGAAATCTGTCCCAACCTCCCAAGAAATCGATGACACAGCTCCTCAACATATCCTCAATAATCTGTATCACCCTCTCTGACTGCCCATCTGTCTGTGGATGAAAAGCAGTACTGAAGTGTAATCGAGAACCCAAAGTACTATGCAAACTCTTCCAAAACCTTGAAGTAAACCGGGGATCTCGATCAGACACTAAAGAAGTTGGAACACCATGCAACTTCACAATCTCATGGATATACAGCTCAGCTAACCTCTCCAAAGAGTAATCCATCCGAACCGGAAGAAAATGAGCTGTCTTAGTCAATCTATCCACAATCACCCATATGGCATCATGTTTCCTTTGTGTCAATGGCAAACCAAACACAAAATCCATTGTCACTCTATCCCACTTCCATTCAGGCACTGATAACGGTTGAAGCAACCCAGTTGGAACTTGATGCTCTGCTTTTACCTTCTGACATGTGAGACATTTAGATACAAATTCAGCAATGTCTCTCTTCAAACCAACCCACCAGTAATGCTGTCTCAAATCATGATACATCTTGGTATTGCCCGGATGCATAGCAAACACTGACTGATGTGCTTCTTCTAAAATGATCCTCTTCAATTTAGCATCATCGGGTACACACAATCGGTTCTTAAACCAGAGACTCCCATCACTTTTCACAATAAAATCTCTACTCTTTCCATTCTTGCAATCTGAAACAATCTTTTGAATCTTCTCATCAGCCAACTGAGCCTCTTTAATTTGATCCAACAAAATTGGTTTTAAATGCAACTGTGCCAACAATGCACCATCATCACAAGATACAAAACTGGCACGCGATGCTCTCAATTCAACAAGCAATGAGAGCGAATAAACAGTCAAACTTGCCAAAGACTTCTGACTCAAGGCATCCGCAACAACATTTGCCTTACCAGGATGATAATCAATCAAATAGTCATAGTCTTTGATCAATTCCAACCACCGTCTCTGCTGAAGATTAAGCTCTTTCTGAACCCCCAAATATTACAAACTCTTATGATCTGTGTAAATGAAAAACTTCTCTCCATACAAATAATGTCGCCAAATCTTCAATGCAAAAACTATAGCTGCCAATTCCAAATCATGTGTCTGATAATTAAGCTCATGCGGCTTCAACTGCCGAGAAGCATAAGCTATGACTTTACCTTCCTGCATCAAAACACAACCTAAACCATTATGTGAAGCATCACTGTAGATCACATATGGTTTATCTTCCACAGGCAAAGTAAGAACAGGAGCTTGAGTCAACATCTCTTTCAACTGCTCAAAGCTAGCTTGACACTGATCCGTCCACACAAATCTAACTCCCTTTCGAAGCAATCTGGTAAGTGGAGTAGCTATCAAGGAAAATCCTTTCACAAACCGTCGGTAATAGCCTGCCAAACCAAGAAAACTTCTAACTTCAGTCACAGACTTTGGTGGACTCCAATTCAGAATGGCCTCAACTTTATTCGGATCAACTCTAATGCCATCTGCTGAAACTATATGACCAAGAAAAGTTACTTGATCAAGCCAAAACTCACACTTCGACAGCTTAGCATACAATTGCTTCTCTCTCAAAGTCTGCAATACAATCCGCAGATGCTTGTCATGATCCTCTTCATTACGCGAATACACCAAAATATCATCAATAAAAACCACCACAAACTGATCTAGATAGGGCCTAAACACCCTATTCATCAAATCCATAAATGTTGCAGGTGCATTCGTCAACCCAAAAGCATCACCAAAAACTAATAATGCCCATACCTTGTGCGGAAAGCTGTCTTAGGAGCATCTTCAGCTCTGACTCTCAACTGATGGTACCCTGATCTCAAATCAATCTTGGAGAAAACTGCTGCTCCCTTTAATTGATCAAAGAGATCATCTATCCAAGGCAAATGATACTTATTCTTAATAGTCACCTTATTCAATTTCCTATAATCGATGCACAACCTCAAAGTACCATCCTTCTTCTCCACAAACAAAACAGGAGCTCCCCACGGAGAAACACTAGGGCGAACAAACCCTTTATCCAACAACTTCTGCAACTGCACCTTCAACTCTCTCAACTCAGCAGGTGCCATTCGATAAGGAGTAATAGAGATGGGAGTAGTACCAGGCATGATACCAAACTCAACCTCTCTCTCAGGGGGTAACCCTGGCAACTCCTCAGGAAACACATCTGAGAATTCAGCAACTGTGGGTATACTATCAAGTTGAGAACCCACTATTCTGGTATCTACTATATGAGCAAGATAAGCATCACACCCTTTCTGAATCATCCTCCTAGCTACAACAGCTGAAACAAACATGGATGCAAGTTGTCTCTACTCACTAGATACCATCACCGATTCTCAGGTAACACACTTCTTCTGACAATCTACTACAGCTCCATGCTTAGACAACCAATCCATGCCTAAGATCAAATCATACTCCTTAAAAGGCATTTCAATCAAATCCCCCAAAAATTCCTCACCTTGTACCACAACTGAACTATCTCGGTGCACCTTACTCACCACAACACTATGTCCTAAAGGATTTGTCACCAACACATCAAATCCTAGGGACTCAGTATGCAATTCAGACACAGGCAAGATAGATGCACTTATGTATGAATGAGTAGATCCTGGATCAATCAAAGCAAGAACTGAAATACCAAATAAAGAAAATGTACCCGCAATAACTGCTGAAGCATCCGGCTGCCTCTGCATCACATACACTCTTTGAGAAGACCCAGCCTCATCTGGCCTACTGCCTCTAAATGTAGAGCCTCCTCTCTGACTGATCCCAGGTCGACCACCTCTACTGAAACCTCTGCCCCCTCGACCACCTCTGCTAAAACTAGGTCGAGAAGCTGCAGTATCAGTCTGTCTATCCTCCTGCAGCTCAGGACAATCTCTAATGAAATGCTCAGGTGATCCACATTTGAAACACACAGCTGATCCACTAATCTTCCAACAAACACCCCCATGTACCCTACCACAATGGACACATGTAGGTGGAGTAGACCTATAAACCACTGGAGTCGGAGCACTAGCTACAGAAATTGTAGGTCTCGGTCTCTACCTCTGATACTGAACTGACCTGCCCGACTGCCTCTGGCTCCTACTGATCCTCGGAATAAAACTTCCTCAGCCTCTCTTCATAGATGAAGACCTTGCCTCAAACTGAGGTCTCCTAATAGTGAGCGGGGATTTTCGCCCCCACTCCCGGTGGAATGGTTCTTGCGACTTCGGCACTGTTTAGGCTCGGGGACTTAGAGAACACGGACCTAAGTTCGGAGAAAATGCAGTCGCCACCCGGACGGGCCGGGAAAAAGAAAGGGGTGGATGACTCGATTCCTAAGGAATCCCCAACCCCCTAATGGGTTCGGAAAGTTGGGTACGTTTGGGGAAGGTGAGAAATGGCCCAGCACCCCCACAACGCCCGGTTCATTGCAACCGGCCTCCTTTACAGGTCTTAATATTATAAAATTCTTAAGTATAATAACATTATCCATATTACACACAATAAAAAGAAAGCATCATTATATTAAAATCAAAGCAATGTCCAAACAAAACAAAACAAATAAATGGACACCCATCCAAGGATGGAAACATGTCCTTACATCACATGCCTAGGTAGGACACCCACCAAAAGGTAGAAACATGCACTTTACATAAGTTCTAAAATAGAAGAGAAAATTAAATTACATGATGTTTAACTAATGAGGTACCGACCAAGTGGAAACATACCTCTTACAACTTTTGGAAGTATAAATTAATTAATAAAGGTAAATAATCATCCATAATATATAAATCATTCAAACATCCATCCATGATAAATTAAATAAATCAAGTATTAAAATTAAATAAATTAAAGCATAAGAAATAAATCAAAGCATAAATAAATATGAAATTGAATAAAACAAATAAAAGTTCAAGTATAGCTACTATTCCTATTTAGGATTCTTTATCTCATGTGTTAAGGCTTTGGAAATTCTAAAGTTTAAGCTATGTGACTTCATAGGTAATTAAAATAGATTAGGTTTTATGTTTTTTAAAGGTTAGCAAAACACTTTGATTAAACAAATTAAGATTTGAATGATGAAATAATAAAACTTGAGTTTTGGACACTTTTGAAATATTTTTAATTCATGTTTTTAAAATAGTAAATTGAGCTACTGTAGCTTTTTTGAGTTTTTTTATGTTTTTATGTTTTTTATGTTTTAAAGGGTTTAAAGTTCATAAAAATTATGGTTTAAGGTTTTAAAAGGGTTAGGGTTTATTATTTTAGGTTTAAAAGATGATTTTTGGATTTTAGGCTTTGAAATTTGATTCTCGGGTAAAAGATTTAAATTAGAGTTTTAAATAGCAATTTGATATTTTATGAGGTTTTATGAATTTAAACATATGAATTGAAGTTTTTATAAGTAGAAAAGATGTTTTTTAAGGTTTTTTGAGTGAAAAAGAGTCTACTTTAAAATTTTAATAGAAACAGAATTTGATTTTGATTTTGTAGAAAAATATGTTAAATGAGTGTTTTAAGGTTTTTAAGAAGAAAAAATAACAATTTTAAGTCCTTCTAGAAAAGAAGTTCACGTTTTAATGTTGAAATATTGGAAAAACTGAATTAAAGTTCTAAGATTTTTTATTTAAAGAACTTAAATTTTATAGATTTGGCTATTGTGAAAACATAAATTAAAAGAATTAAAACATACCTTCTTTTGTTGATTCTCCAAAAAATAACTCTTCTTGGATGAACTAGCTCTAAAGACAAGCTTTGATTGCCTCTTTTCTTCTCTCTTTTTCGTGCTACTGCTGCTACTGCTGCTATAAATATCAATTGAATTGAGTTTTCCCTTTCCTTCCTTGATTTGGTTTCAAAACCTAAAGCTATCATGAAAATTTTTTTCCTCCCTTGATTTGGTTTAATTGGTCCTTATTTATAGTGGTTTTTAGGTTGTTTATTCCTAATTAATTAAGGTAAGTAATAATAATAATAATAAAAAGAAATTAAAACCTAATTGGATTAGAATTCTAAAAATTGCAGCTGAAAAATTTGCGCTGGCAAAAATTCTGGCGACGGGCCCGTGGGCGTGCCAGCCCACAGGAGCCTGCGGGAGAGCCACTGTTGGCCCGACGCGCCCGCGCGACCACTTTTCGCTATCGATTTTTTTCCGACTCCGATTTTTATTTTTAATTTTTATTTGTTTATTTTCATTTTTTACTACTAAAAATTAGATACTAAGGTAAAAATTATTTAATTAAAATTATTTTGGACCAATTAAACAACAAAAATCATTTTGGACTAAATAAAGCATGTTGGATCGGATTGGGTCAAAAATTAAGGGTCTATAGTTTTCCCCCTGCTTGAATGATCTGAAACCTTAGTGAAAGAGAGTGAAAAGCAATAAGACTTAATTTTTGAGGTTTTGGGTTATGGACCTGAGAGATTGGTTTAAATCATCTGACCTTTTATCAGTTGAGAATTCTAGCATAACTGGTTGTTCTATTTTTACGAATTGTAGGTCTTTACCCACCAAAAATAGATCTTTATCTATTAGAAACTATGTCTTTTACCTAGGAACATGGATCTTTATCCATTGGAGATTGGGTCTTTACCCGTAAAAATGGATCTTTATCCATTGGAGGTCGGGTCTTTACCCTTGAAATATGGATCTTTATCCATTTGAAATCGGGTCTTTACCCTTGAAACAAGGATCTTTATCCTTCGAACTTTGGGTCTTTACCCTTTGAAACATGGATCTTTATCCATTGAAAATCGGGTTTTACCCTTGAAACATGGATCTTTATCCATTGGAAATCGGGTCTTTACCCTTGAAACAAGGATCTTTATCCTTCGAACTTTGGGTCTTTACCCTTTGAAACATGGATCTTTATCCATTGAAAATCGGGTCTTTACCCTTGAAACATGGATCTTTATCCATTGGAAATCGGGTCTTTACCCTTGGAACATGGATCTTTATCCATTGAGATCGGGTCTTTACCCTTGAAACATGAATCTTTATCCATTGGAAATCGGGTCTTTACCCTTGGAACATGGATCTTTATCCATTGAGATCGGGTCTTTACCCTTGAAAATGGATCTTCATCCTTTGAGATCGGGTCTTTACCCTTAAAAATGGATCTTCATCCTTTGAGATCGGATCTTTACCCTTAAAAATGGATCTTCATCCTTTGAGATCGGGTCTTCACCCTTGAAAGTGGATCTTCATCCTTTGAGATCGGGTCTTCACCCTTGAAAGTGGATCTTCATCCTTTGAGAACGGGTCTTCACCCTGTCTTCAGCTCTTTTAGCTGGATTGGTCTTTTGTCTTTTGCATCTTTATTCTTTTGAGAGTTCTAATTGTTCCATTCTTTTGTTCTTTCTTTTTGCAAATATTTAGTTATTTTAATTGGACCTTATATCCTCTCCTTGCCCCCCTACGTGGCAAAATATTTGTAAGTGACTTTAAAAATATTTGGTATATAAAACCAAAAAATTGAAAAGGAGAAACTTTGCCCCCTGTGTAGGCTCAAACCAAAGATTTTTTTCCATGCAAGCTTTGATTGAAGTTGTTGTTGTCTAGTTCTTCGTATAAGCACGCATTTCTTCTCTTTGCAAGATTACTGGAGGTTTCTCAAGCAATGGGCTTTCTATGCCCCCCCTGATTTGATATCTTCTTTTGATTGCTTGTTGTTCATTTTGACAAGGAATAGATAACACAAGACAAGAAAGTGTGATGTGACATGCTCATGTATGCATGATATGCATGAATAATACTTACAGTGGTTCCATGACTCACAGACCGAGGCGATCAGCAGAAGTATTCTCATTGGTTCCGTTTTGATGCTTGTTCAAGTCTTGCATTAGAATGATCGAAAGCTTTGCATCTGTGGCTTTTATCTTCAAGATGATGAAAACACGAGTGGTGGAGATCCCAAGTTGCAGAGTCAGGGATACATCCTCTTTATATTTCATTATGACCTTGCCAATAATCATTTCCTTTGCCCAATATGTCCTTTGGAGGTTCAATATACTTCCCTTAACTTGAAGGCTTTGTATGACAAAAATATTTTTTATTTGATTTTTTGAATTTTAATTTTGAAATCAAATGTTGGCTTTGCCAAATTAATGTCAATGCACCTCAGGACTTGATTTTTTCAAATTAACATATCTATAACATGACAACCCTAGTTACCGTACTTAAACTCATGAATCATTTCTATTTAAGCAAGAACTGTTGCACTTCAGATAGGCACATACACATTACTTGGCCAAAGGTCTCATTGAGTTTAAATACTGTCTATCTCATATGCATGCTTATCCAAACTATCTCCACTAATAGACTCTGCCTACCAAGAGAGATCAACAGGTCTTTGATAGGCTTAAAATGGGGTCTATGAGGGAAACAGGCTTAAGTGAAGGCCATTTTGAGATTGGAGCTGGTGTGACACAATGGACAAACCTTCACACTACAAATTTCTTGTTGGAATTTTAGGCAGCTTGGAGGCAACCTTGCTAGACTCCAAATTTCTCCTATCTTATTAGCATTAAACTGGATATTGAATAGGACAGTTTTTTTTTCTTGCATAAAGTTTAAGACCAAATTTGTTTCTTTTCTTCTTCTCCCTTTTCTTTCTTTTTATTTTTCTTACTCTTCCATTTCTTTGTATTTTTGTCCTTCTTTCTTGTTGGACCATAGAACTTTCAAGAACTGTGTGATCTTCCTCCTTTTCTCCAATTTTAATTGAATCTTTGGTTGGGTTGGACCAATTCAAGAAAAGTCTTTATGAACCAAATAGAAGCCTTTTGCTGCTTAGGTAAAAGAGAACTCAGTTGGCTTTTTGAACCATTTTGGTTTTTTTTTCTTTTCTTTTGCCTTTTTTGTTTTCTTTTCTTCTCTCTTCTTTTTTTTTTTGGTTCTAGCTTTAACAGAGTTGTCTTATTTGTACCAACTTGGGCTTCCAATAATGGATGAGTGGAGTAACATAAATCTTCTTTAATAGGGATAAATCATTTGTTACTCTAATGTTGATGTTGTCTTGATATATTGGAGACATGAAGGGAACTTTAACTACCCTTATGGTCTTGAGAACTTCAACTATCCACATGATCTTGATTAATCATTGCTTTCTTTGATCTTCTTATCTATTCATCTTAGTGATCATAAGACTTGTCAAAAATATCACAACAGCTCAAGGTAGGTTGTTGAGGTTATATGCCAATGAAAAGAAAGCTAAAATTTTATGAAGGCTCAAAGGGACAACTAGGGATTAATATTTAATTGGGTGGATACTAGTTGTTGGCTAATCAAACAATGCCTAGATCATTTCTCTCTTAAATAAGTAGAGTTCAATTTCGCCTCAAAAGTTTGTCAAAGCATGTTCTAAGACTGACTAAGACCTAGACAAAGATAATTATGCAGGAGCCCTCTCTAAGTAAGCATACACAACTCAATGCTATAGAGTAATTCCCTCATCTAGTAAAGTCATTCGAGTCATGATGCCTAGACACATTAATTTATAAACATCAAGCTAAATTCCTCATTGGTTGAGCACCAAAATGAACAAAGACCAACAGAAATTTATGATGAAAGTAAGTTATTCAAACAAATTTAAATTTGAAAAACATGATAGTTCCAAAACATTAAAGAAAGTAAAATTGAAAAGCAACATTCAAGCTAAGGAAAGTTTGTTGAGTTTAAGCTTCTTTTTCTTTCATATCTTCAATATCCCCATCTTGAAAGTATGATAAAACAAAATCTTCTTCCAATCCTTTTCCCACCATGAAAGTTGCTGGTGGTGGCACTCTTCCAATTTTAGGCAAAGGGTTGTCCTTGGTATTGGGCTTATTCGGCTCGGGTAGCTTGCCACTATCAATCAAATCTTGGATCTCATGCCTTAATCGGGTACACCTATCAGTCTCATGTCCTTGAGTCTGATGAAATTGACAAAAAGCCTTAGTATTAAATTTTGGGGGTAATGGACTAGGTAAAGGTCGAGGAGCCAATGGTTGTAACAATCCCTCCTTCATTAGATTCTCCAACATTTTTGACAGAGGTTCCCCCATGTCTAAAAATTTACGCCTCTTTATTGGTTCAGTTGCTGCATTTTTCTCAACACCTCTTCTTTTCTTTTGATTTTGCTCATTGAGGTGGTAGTCGCTCCAATTGCTCCATTTAGACAGCATATGGTTCGGCTGATCTTGTAAAATAGGGATTGATCCTTCATTTTTCATTTGATCTTTATTAGTGAACATATTCTCCGTTGATGCTGCCTTTCCCCTTTTTCTTATGTCAATGGGAGATGCGTTATTGTTGATGATCTCCAGAATTTCAATCAACTAGGCCTTCATAATTTCAACCAATTGGTCTTGTAGTTCGGCCATCCTAGCTTTGACAACTTCATCAATTATATTCCTTAGCTGGTTTGCATTCATCCTTCCAATGAGGCACTTGAATTAAAGTCAATGTTGTAGATGGTATTGTTGTATGCTCTTGAATTGTCGTACTTCAGGTTTATAAGCCAGAGAGGATCAATGATATGAGATGCAAATGTATGTATGCATGTATGCACAAACCACAAACAAGGATAATTAGGACGTTCCTTCCAACCTTATATCATCCACACATGAATGGAAAGTCTCTTTTCCTAGGTATATGGTTAACAAAATACCAACATGGGGTATCTTGCTTTCGAATAATTCCCTCGAATGTTTCTACCAATAGTTATATTTTCAAAAATAGAAATCAATTCATGATAATTCCCATTAATTAGGTTTTAATCCATTCAACCAACTAAAGTAGCTTTTATGCTATGTTGGATTAAAACGAAATTAAGAGGTTTATTATAAATAGATTTCTCACTTGAAAAAGTAACTAATGATTCATGCCAAAAACAAGCCCATGGTTAATTTGTTCTTAGTGTAAACTAGGCCCACAATTGATTTTTGGTATTTCATAATTGACCTAAATATTTTTGCAACCTCTTTGTAAAAAATGGTTGGGTGAAAATAGTTTTGTTTCTAAGCCCATTGTAAAAGATTTTAGAAAAATGGATTTTGGGCTTAGTATTTGGGCCATGAGCCAAAGAATTTTTTATTTATTTTTAGAAAAATTTTATGTCCAAAGACCATCTTAAAAAGTTTTGAAAATAGTTTTGGTCTTTTGGATTTTAAAGAAAGAAAAAATTTATTTTGAGCTTGCAAATGTACTTGGGTCATATTAGAAAAAGAACAAACCAAATAAGCCATGATTTAAACCAAGATAAATTAACCATAGTCAAACAACATGCATTTGGGGTAAAACCTAAGGAAAGTAACTAGGCCAATTACATGAGCTTTAGTCTTTGGGTTAAAAGGCTTAGGTTCCCATAGCAAGTATATACCAAACGGTACAAGGCTATGAGTGGTTATGCCATGCTCGATCTCCATACCTTGAGTGAAAGTATGGTATCCCTTACATAACATAACACGGGTAACACGGGCGTCCTAACTCACGCACACAATGCAATCTAATATGATGCAATGGATAATATCATTATAAGAAAGAATAGAATAATATAAAGACCAACGGAATCAACTTCTCTTATCCCCAGTGGAGTCGCCACTCCCGGTGGAATGGTTCTTGCGACTTCGGCACTGTTTAGCTCGGGGCCTTAGAGAACACGGACCTAAGTCCGGAGAAAATGGAGTCGCCACCCCGGACAGGCCGGGAAAAAGAAAGGGGTGGATGACTCGATTCCTAAGGAATCCCTAACCCCCTAATGGGTTCGGAAAGTTGGGTACGTGTGGGGAAGGTGAGAAATGGCCCAGCACCCCCACAACGCCCGGTTCATTGCAACCGGCCTCCTTTACAGGTCTTAATATTATAAAATTCTTAAGTATAATAACATTATCCATATTACACACAATAAAAAGAAAGCATCATTATATTAAAATCAAAGCAATGTCCAAACAAAACAAAACAAATAAATGGACACCCATCCAAGGATGGAAACATGTCCTTACATCACATGCCTAGGTAGGACACCCACCAAAAGGTAGAAACATGCCCTTTACATAAGTTCTAAAATAGAAGAGAAAATTAAATAACATGATGTTTAGCTAATGAGGTACCCACCAAGTGGAAACATACCTCTTACAACTTTTGGAAGTCTAAATTAATTAATAATGGTAAATAATCATCCATAATATATAAATCATTCAAACATCCATCCATGATAAATTAAATAAATCAAGTATTAAAATTAAATAAATTAAAGCATAAGAAATAAATCAAAGCATAAATAAATATGAAATTTGAATAAAACAAATAAAAGTTCAAGTATAGCTACTATTCCTATTTAGGATTCTTTATCTCATGTGTTAAGGCTTTGGAAATTCTAAAGTTTAAGCTATGTGACTTCTTAGGTAATTAAAATAGATTAGGTTTTATGTTTTTTAAAGGTTAGCAAGACACTTTGATTAAACAAATTAAGATTTGAATGATGAAATAATAAAACTTGAGTTTTGGACACTTTTGAAATATTTTTAATTCATGTTTTTAAAATAGTAAATTGAGCTACTGTAGCTTTTTTGAGTTTTTTATGTTTTTATGTTTTTTATGTTTTAAAGGGTTTAAAGTTCATAAAAATTATGGTTTAAGGTTTTAAAAGGGTTAGGGTTTATTATTTTAGGTTTAAAAGATGATTTTTGGATTTTAGGCTTTGAAATTTGATTCTCGGGTAAAAGATTTAAATTAGAGTTTTAAATAGCAATTTGATATTTTATGAGGTTTTATGAATTTAAACACATGAATTGAAGTTTTTATAAGTAGAAAAGATGTTTTTTAAGGTTTTCTGAGTGAAAAAGAGCCTACTTAAAAATTTTAATAGAAACAGAATTTGATTTTGATTTTGTAGAAAAATATGTTAAATGAGTGTTTTAAGGTTTTGAAGAAGAAAAAATAACAATTTTAAGTCTTTCTAGAAAAGAAGTTCACGTTTTAATGTTGAAATATTGGAAAAACTGAATTAAAGTTCTAAGATTTTTTATTTAAAGAACTTAAATTTTATAGATTTGGCTATTGTGAAAACATAAATTAAAAGAATTAAAACATACCTTCTTTTGTTGATTCTCCAAAAAATAACTCTTCTCGGATGAACTAGCTCCAAAGACAAGCTTTGATTGCCTCTTTTCTTCTCTCTTTTTCGTGCTACTGCTGCTATAAATATCAATTGAATTGAGTTTTCCCTTTCCTTCCTTGATTTGGTTTCAAAACCTAAAGCTATCATGAAAAATTTTTTCTCCCTTGATTTGGTTTAATTGGTCCTTATTTATAGTGGTTTTTAGGTTATTTATTCCTAATTAATTAAGGTAAGTAATAATAAAAAAAAAGAAATTAAAACCTAATTGGATTAGAATTCTAAAAATTACAGCTGAAAAATTTACGCTGGCAAAAATTCTGGCGACGGGCCATGGGCGTGCCAGCCTGCAGGAGCCTGCGGGCGAGCCACTGTTGGCCCGACGGGCCCGCGCGACCACTTTTCGCTGCCGATTTTTTTCCTACTCCCATTTTTTTTTTATTTTTTATTTGTTTATTTTCATTTTTTACTACTAAAAATTAGATACTAAGGTAAAAATTATTTAATTAAAATTATTTTGGACCAATTAAGCAACAAAAATCATTTTGGACTAAATAAAGCATGTTGGATCGGATTGGGTCAAAAATTAAGGGTCTACACTAACTCTGGTCTCCTCTTCAGTAGCAGCTGCTGCAATACCCTGTGCTCTCTCAACACTTCTTGCTACTGCAGCCAACTGAGAAAAATTCTGGTATCGAGAACCAACAACAATACACATAATAGAGGGCCTCAAGCCCTCCTCAAACCTTCTACACCGGTCAATCTCATCAGAGATAATCCCCCCGGCATAATGACTCAACCGGATGAATTCTACCTCATACTCTGTTACAGTCCGGTTATCTTGTCTCAAATTCAGAAATTCCATCTTCTTAACATCCTTATACTCCCTCGGAGTATATTTCTGCTCAAACTCCCTTAGAAAATCACTATAAGACAATGTAGGTGGATCATCCATGGCATGAGGAACTGTCTTCCACCAATCATAAGCATCCTTCTGCAAAAGGGATCTAGCATAATCAAATTTCTCTTCAGGAGTGGCTTGCAACTGAATAAATACCCTCTGCACTATATCCAACCACTGTTCAGCTACTGCAGGATCTATAGTACCAAAGAAATCCTTGACCCCATACTTTTTCAATTTATCATAATGCCTCACCGGTACTTGAGGCTGTGGTGGCGGTGGCGGCTGCACTGGAGCTTGCCTCATCAATTCTACCACATGTCTTAGCCACACTTCTCTGGCACAAGAGCAGGTGCCTCACTTGCTCTCTCAACCCTAGCTCCATCTCTACCCTCTTCAGGAGCTACACTCTCAGCACTACCTTCTACGGACTGACATGACTGCGATGCCATCACTACCTATGTCTGCAAACACAGCAGAATATACCTCATTAAAGATCAAAGACTGCCAATACCAAAACATGTATCTTATTCAAAAAGCACATTTTAAAAATCAAAATTTTTCTTTTTCTTACAATTTACCTAGGTTGAGAATCTCAAACCTAGGCTCTGATACCAAAACAATTGTAATACCCCTATACCCCGTATACGCACACTACATACCACCATATATGTAATATACGTATACCGAATATAGGAATGCCACAGTTTACAAAACATACCACTTATTCCTTTAACAATAATATGAGAAAACTTGAAAACATTCAAATCATATTATGAAGTACAATAGATAAAACATTTATGCGATACGCAGCGGAAAATATAATGGTATTTACAAATACATATACATATCAAAATCCATGTTTTACAGAACATAAAATTTATACATATTTGGCAGTTTTTCTTTGATCTTTAAGCCCTCTATCAATGCTTCAGAATCTAAACTCAACTCGGTCTAGATGACTCTCTGGTTCTCTCCTGTCACCTGCGTGATGAACCACAATCGCGCTAAGCCAACGGCTTAGTGGTACAAACCACAATAACAAAATGCTTCAATGCAATGCCAATGTCACACATTTCAAATATTATAAACAATACATAAGAATGTCATATTTCAAAGTCTTACATTTAATCTCATCATTCATTTGTTTCACCATTCATGAATCACATTTAAACAAAGACAAGCATGGGCCCAAAAGACACTAATATGTTATTCAAAGTTCAAAGTTACTGTTTTGGTCCATAATCACAATCATCAATACATTTATCCATGGATAATCAACTAGATTTGAGCTTATGACCCAGTCTTTTCACTCAATCTAGTTTTAAGAATCTGTTTTTGAGGCTTACGACCCAGTCTTTTCACCCCGAAAACATCACATTTCACATTTTTCAGCTGGACTTGGCTTACGACCCGGTCTTTTCACCTATCCAGCAATTCATAGGCATGCCGCCAAACCCAAAACTCTGAAAATTGAATAACATATTAAGCACACAATTATTTTATTTATCTCTTTATCAATCTCTTTCTCAATTCATTTCTCATTTCATTTCTCATTTCATATTCCATAATCAAATAGGCAACCATGCCCCAATTATTTCATTTGCACTATCATAGCCAACAACAATGGCTTCACATCTCATCATGACAAATTACATTACACAAACATTTTGAATGATCATCATATATTTCACATTATGCAATTAATAGCATTAATCAAATGTATCAACAATATAATAGATTACTTAACACATTTACAACCAAATGTGCTAAGTCTCAAAATCATGTAAATATATGCAACAATGTAGGGTTTGTACTTACTTCAAAAGCAACTCACACACAACACTAAACTGCTCTTCCAAGAATCTTTCAACACTTGGATTAGGGCAACTCAAACTCTTCACAACCTAATCCAAAAGGAATAATACACATGAGATAATATGAATAAGAACCAACTAGGGCAAACTCTACACATGACACACTCAACAACACGGACGTGTCCCTGACCGTGCACTAAACTCACAACACAGAAGCTATGACAGGCTCAGAACCACGGGCGTGTCACTAAACGTGCCATACATTCTGTCTCACAGAAACATTGACACGTCCAACAACACGAGCGTGTTCATGGCTGTGTCAATCCTTCACCAACACAGTAGCTATGACACGCTCAGTGACATGGGCGTGTCACTGCTTGTGTCACCCATCTAGAAAACAGAACCATTGACACGCCCAAAGACCTGGCCGTGCTCACGGGCGTGTCAGGCCAAAAATGCAAATTCCGGCAACATCAACAACACATCCAACAAACCTCTTACTTCCAATATTATCCACTCCAAACCAACTTAACTAAACACACCCAAAAACATAACAAACTTGCAAAAACACCAAAATAACTCAAAACATACATCAAACACAAATCATAATCATCACCACAAACCCAAAACACAACCACAACACTTTCTTTTCCAACAAACTTACTCTTTCCTTCAATCCAACCACAAAATAAAAAATCAATTGAACCAAACACTCTTAAACACACCACAATCAAACAAACACATATCAACCACAACCTCAACTCACAAACTCAAAGAAAATCAAAGAATCAAGTGGAAAACTTACCAAAGATGAAGAAACTCTTAAATTTCCAACTTGATCACTTGAAAACTTTCTTCAATCTTGAGTTTGGAAGATCAAATCTCTCTCTTGCTCTCTTGCTATGGAATGCCGGCCAAAAGAAAAGAAAAGGAAAGGAAAGGAAATGACCCACGAAGAAGAAATAAAGAAAGAAGAAAACAAAGAAAGCAAAGTCAAACTCTTACAACCACTCATTCCTCAAAACCCTCTCCTCCAAGCATTTATTGAATAAAATATTCAAAATATCTCCATCCATTCCACTCACTCAAATTCCACTTAATTAATTCCCTTATAATTACTTAATAAAAAAAATAACTCTTTCTTTGACTTTTCACTTATTTTGACTTGTATATGTTGTATATATCTCAATATATACAACATATACACTCTCCTCAAAACCTCTTCTCTTACCACTAAAATAAATACACTTAATCCAAATACAACAATAATTATTCCAAAACTTTTAGGGTATACTTTGGTATATTACACTGGACCTAAGGGAAATTTGGGTTCTGGACTGTAACACCCCTATACCCCGTATACGCACACTACATACCACCATATCTGTAATATACGTATATTGAATATAGGAATGCTACGATTTACTAAACAAACCATTCGTTCCTTTATGCAATAATACGAGCAAACTTAAAACATTTAAGTTATATCATAAAACACAATAAGTAAAACGTTCATTCAACACGCAGCGGAAAATGTAGAGGTATTTACAAATACATAAACATCAAAATCAATGTTTTACAAAACATAAATTTTATACATGTTTGGAAGTCAGTCTTTGATCTTTAAGCCTACTATCAACACTTCAAAATCTAGACTCGACTCGGTCTAGATGAACTCTCTGGCTCTACCCTGTCACCTGCGCGATGAACCACAATCTTGCTAAGCCAACGGCTTAGTGGTACAAACCACAATAACAAAATGCTTCAATGCAATGCCAATGTCACACATTTCAAATATTATAAACAATACATAAGAATGTCATATTTCAAAGTCTTACATTTAATCTCATCATTCATTTGTTTCACCATTCATGAATCACATTTAAACAAAGACAAGCATGGGCCCAAAAGACACTAATATGCCATTCAACTTTCAGAGTTAATGTTTTGGTTCAATTATCACATTTATCATTATCATTATCCCAACTAGGCTTCAAGGATTAGGCTCAACCAAGCTTCAAGGGGAACAAAGCATGCTAAGTATCAACCCAACTTGGCTTCAAGAACCAAACCCAACCTAGCTTCAAGGGTTGTAACATCTCAACTAGGCTTCAAGGACTAGACCCAACCAAGCTTCAAGGGGAGTTAAGCATGCTAAACTTCAACCCAACTTGGCTTCAAGGATCAAGCCCAACCCAGCTTCAAGAGATTGTTACCATTAGGCATGCCACCAACAACAAAACTCTGAAAATGAATAACATATTAGACACACAATTCATTCATTATTTCATTATCCATTTCATTCTCATTTGCTCATAATCATTTAGGAAACCATGCCTCAATTATCTCATTTACATCATTATAGCCAACAACAATGGCTTCACATCTCATCAATAGAGTATCCACAATCAATTACATTGCATATACAATTTGAATGATCATCATATCTTTCACATTATACAATTCATAGCATTAATCAAATGTATCAACAATGTAATAAATTACTTAACACATTTACAACCAAATGTGTTAAGTCTCAATGTCATGTAAATATATGCAATAAGGTAGGGTTTGTACTTACCTCAAAAGCAACTCACACCACACCAAACTTCTCTTCCAAGAATCCTTCAACACTTGGATTAGGGCAACTCAACTCTCTTCAAAATCTAAACCAAAGGTGATCATACACACTCACTTAGAGATACACATGAGATAATATAGATAAAAAGCAACTAGGGCAAACTCTACACATGACACGCTCAACAACACGGGCGTGTCCCTGACCGTGCCCTAAACTCACAACACAGAAGCTTTGACACGCTCAGAACCACGGGCGTGTCACTAAACGTGTAATACATTCTGTCTCACAGAAACATTGACACGTCCAACAACACGGGCATGTTCATGGCCATGTCAATCCACCAACATCACAGTAGCTATGACACGCTCAGTGACATGGGCATGTCACTGCTCGTGTCACCCATCCAAGAACATAGAACCATTGAAACGCCTAAAGACCTGGCCATGCTCATGGGCGTGTCAGGCCAAAAATGCATATTCCGGCAACATCAACACTACATCCAACTAACCACTTACTTCCACCATTTCCCACTTCAAACAAACTTAATTAAACACACCCAAAAACCATAATAACTTGCAAAAACACCAAAAAAATACAAAGCATACATCAAACACAAATCATAATCATCACCACAAATCCAAAACATAACCACAACACTTTCTCTTCCAACAAACTTACTCTTTCCTTCAATCCAACCCCAAAATCCAAAATCAATTGAACCAAACACTCTTAAATACACCACAATCGAACAAACACAAATCAACCACAATCTCAACTCACAAATTCAAAGAAAATCAAAGAATCAAGTGGAAAATTTACCAAGGATGAAGAAACTCTTAAATTTCCAACTTGATCACTTGAAAACTTCCTTCAATCTTGAGTTTGGAAGATCAAATCTCTCTCTTGCTCTCTTGCTTCTTTGATGGCCGGCCAACCCAAGGAAAAGAAAAGAAGAACAAAATGAATGGCAAAAACAAAGTCAACTCTTCTCTTTAAACCTCCACCAAGCAAAAATAGTATTAAAATATTAATAAAATCCTCTTCCACTAACTTAATTTCCCATTTAATTAATTAATTTAAAATCATTAAATAATCATCTTTTGACTTCCACATTTTGACTTGTATATGTTGTATATATCACTATATATACAACATATACACTCTCTCTTTACTTCCTTTCTCTTTCCATTAAACATATACACTTAACCCAAATACAACAATAAATATTCCAAAACTTTTAGGGTATACTTTGGGATATTACATGGACCCAGTTCGAGTTCTGGACTCAAGAGTAATTCTAGGTTCTCGACCTAAGAAAAATTTGGGTTCTGGACCCTGTTCGAGTTTTGAACTCAAGGGAGATTTTAGGTTCTGGACCTAAGGAAAATTTGGGTTCTGGACCCGGTTTGAGTTCTGGACTCAAGGATAATTATAGGTTCTAGATCTAAAGAAAAATTTGGGTTCTTGACCCGAGCTAATAAAAAAGTTTGGTTAATTTTTAGACATGTGTCTTCTTATTGCCCCTGGGTGAAAAAATATTTATATACCTGCAATTATTTGAATGATTAAAGTGAATAATTGAATTTACTGTTTATTTACTGTGTAGTCACTGTTCATGCACTATTTATTATTCATAAATAGTAAAATTATTATTCGCAAACAGTATCAAATAGTATTTACTATTGAAAAAAGTAATTTTACTATTCACCAATAGTAATACTATTCATCAATAGTATACTATTCATAAATAGTAAAATTTACTATTTATAAATAGTAACATTTACTATTCATGAACAGTTTTGAGTTTGTTTTCTTTTGCTTGCCGTTCCTCTATAAAAGGCCATCAATTCTTCACTTCATTTCACAATTTCAATTTCAATTTTGTAATTCTCTCAAATTTCTTTTCAATTTCAGCATATTTTTTTCAAAAACAATGCATGCTTCGAGGTCGAGGACTCATTCTAATACCAAGTTATTTGAGTTTATTCGGCATCATGAAGATGGAAATCTAGATATATTGGTCGGGATGCCGCTCCATCGCAGTTCCAACCAAAAGAGCGAGGTAATTACTTTTCCCTTTCTCTTTTATATATATATATACATATATATTATTTTATTATTTTTTATTTTTTATTATTATTATTTTTTATTTTTTTTTGTGAAAAATAAATTAAATTAAATAGATAGAATAACATGTACTTACCTAGTATTAACTTTCCTGGGTCTGTGTTAGCATGATCGTTGTGTCGTTCAGGCCGGAGGGTGTATTTATAAAGCCCAACAATGGTATGATGTAGTGCCTTCTCAGGTAAGGTGGATTATCCGAGATTGCGGCTTTGAGCAGTTTTGTAACATCCCCATACTCTATATAAGTACTATATATATACCTTGTATACATGCAGTACGTATATAAAGTATAAGAATGTCACTTTTCATTTCAGATTAAAAAACTTTTACATTAGTTCCAAACAATAATACATTTCATTTAAAGAACATTTACAAACTCATTATACTTTTGATGATTTTACATATATATAATGATCTTGTTTTTACCAAAATTCATTTATACATATGAATACATTTTTATCAAAATACAACATAATTAAATTGTACATGTATGCATTACCTTCTAGTTGGTCTCGAAATACTCTTACCCTTCTCGTGGCATAACGATTTGACTTCCGATCAACCACCTACTCACCTGCGCGATTTACACAACCGCGCTAAGCTCGAAAGCTTAGTAGTACAAATAAATATTATAAACCTACATTAAAGAAAATCATACTCATATATTAACTTCATGTATCATTATTTTCTTATCATGTTTTCCCATTTCAATTACACTTTTTATATGTTTCTGCTAATCTCATAATTATATACATATATACATATATCATTAACATAAACCACAATTCCATAACTTATTAGAACATTTATAAAATAATAGTCACAATGTCCACATCCATATACATATACATATTACATGTCATATTATACTTTCAGAATCTCATCTTTCAACTTAGCTTCTCATGTCATATTTCTTTTCAATAATTTACTTATGTATTGTAATCATAAAATACTTCATAACATTACATTCCATTACTTTATTCAATTGTTTCACCATTCATAAATCACATTGAAACAAAGACAAGCATGGGCCCAAAAGACACTAATATGCCATTCAACTTTCAGAGTTAATGTTTTGGTTCAATTTTCACATTTATCATTATCATTATCCCAACTAGGCTTCAAGGATTAGGTTCAACCAAGCTTCAAGGGGAACAGAGCATGTTAAGTATCAACCCAACTTGGCTTTAAGAACCAAACCCAACCTAGCTTCAAGGGTTGTAACATCTCAACTAGGCTTCAAGGACTAGACCCAACCAAGCTTCAAGGGGAGTTAAGCATGCTAAACTTCAACCCCACTTGGCTTCAAGGATCAAATCCAACCTAGCTTCAAGAGATTGTTACCATTAGGCATGCCACCAACAACAAAACTCTGAAAATGGAATAACATATTAGACTCACAATTCATTCATTATTTCATTATCAATTTCATTCTCATTTTCTCATCATCATTTAGGCATCCATGCCTCAATCATCTCATTTGCATCATTATAGCCAACAACAATGGCTTCACATCTCATCTATAGAGTATACATAACCAATTGCATTGGACATATATTTTGAATTCATCATCATCTAGGCAAACATGCCTCATTTATTTCATTTGAATCATTATAGCCAACCACAATGGTATCACATCTCATCATATCTCAAATCACATCAAAACAATTCATCATTATAGTATTCATCATAACTAATTGCATTACACATACATTTTGAATGATCATCATATCTTTCACATTATACAAATCATAACATTAATCAAATAGTAATAATAATATAGTAGATTACTTAACACATTTATAACCAAATGTGTTAAGTCTCAAAATCATGTAAAAGAATGCATCCATGTAAGTTTGTACTTACCTCAAGAGCAACTCACATCAATCTATACACTTCCTTTTCCAAGAATTCTTCACACCTAGGTTAAGGCAACTCAACCTCTTCCTAACCTAATCCAAAAGGAAGGATACACACTTACTTACAAATACACATGAATTCCAATACACTTATTCACCTATTAGTCTCATACTAGACCCATAGATCACAAATTGCAAACCAAAACCATTATCTAAGTCCCCACGGTCGTGGCCTCACAACCCCACGGCCGTGGGTTAGCAAACGAATCTGTCCACTTTTCTCTAAACCCCCACGGTCGTGTCCCTCACTTGCCACGACCGTGGCATCCATTTTGCCTCTGTTTCATACCAAACTCATGTATTCTGTGTTTTTAACTTCAATAAACACAAACATATAGAAAATCCAAGATAATAATTGGTCAAACTCATAACATACATCAATTACCAATTAATCTAACACTTATATAACTTCAACATATCATAATAATAATCATTATATACATCATCCATATATCAATTATTCAATTCCCCAACTCATTTATATTAAACCCTTACTAAACAATTTCTACAATCCATCATCATCCTCACAAATAACCATTTTATCATCATCTAAATACCAATTCAACATATCTATATACTTCAATCTTTCATTATCATCATCTTCACACACTAACCATATCAAATATAAACACAATCAATAGAAATCAACACAAAGAAATGAACACTTACTTGAATTCTTTGCCAAATCTTCAATATCCACCTTCAATTCTCTTAAAGCCCTTAAGAATTTGATGTGTATGTAAATAAAAGCACATCTCTCTCTCTCTCTCTCTCTCTCTCTCTCTCTCTCTCTCTCTTTCCATGTTCAAGAACAAGAAGAAGAAGAAGAAAGAAAGAAAGAAAATCTTCTTTCTTTATTCAAACTTATCTTATATATATATATATATATATAATATAATATAATATAATATCCCAAAAATCCTCCACCACAATTTATCCTTCCCTTTGACTTTCTTTGCTTCTTTTTCTCTTGTCATTATTATCATTATTATTATTATTATTAATTAATTAATTATATACACTTACTTTTCCTACACCAATACATACATCATGTATATGTGATGTATATGTTGCTATATGTATATCTCTTATATATTGTACTTATATTTCCCATATTTTACAATTACAATATATACTTATCATTCTTAATACACCTCTATCTCTTATAATATTTCTTTTAATTAATCTATCTTCTTTTCTCTTTCCATTAAACATATACATTAAATCCAAATACAATAATAATTCTAAAACTTTTAGGGTATACTTTGGGATATTACAATTCTCTCCCCCTTAAATAATTTCGTCCTCGAAATTATCCAGTACAGTAACAATCCATTCTTAACAAAATACCATCTTAACTTTCATATGAAGTTAATTATATTATTAAGTTATTTTGTCATCAAATCACGTAACTTCTACTCTCCCCCTTAGAGTCAAACATCTTCTCTAAATTTCATAACTCATCATTATAAATATTTATATATCTTATTACTTTCTTAACCAAGTATTCAAAATAACTCATTACATTCCCAATTAATTTATCTTTATAGAAGAATCAAATCATCTTATAATATCCATATACTTCGTCCATCTATTATATTTAAGATATTTTATCAATTCATCTCTTTATAAATACTCTCTTAACTTTAACCTTAAAAAAATCATTGATTTATATCTTAATATTGATTATCCCGTCATTCCAATCACTTTCAGAATAGATATTTATCAAACCTTAATTGATAAAAATATCCTTATTCTTCATACACTTAATTCCTTCTTTAACATGCTTCTCACTTAACATAAATATTAGTACAATGCCCTTAAACTTACTTTACAGGTAATCAACCTTTTCCTTTTTTATCATCATTTACAACTGATATAGCTCAATTCATTCATGTCCATTCATGTATCAGAATATTACATCATATACATTATCACTTATATCTTATACTCTTAATACAACTATACATATTAAATCTCAACAATAATTCACAATCTTAGCGAAATTTAGATCAATTGATCTGTCTGTCACAATATACCCACGTTTCAATCTTGTTCGATTCAAACCAACAATTAACTTATTTAAATTTATCATTAGATTTCACAATATATATGACCTAATTCCATTAGGTCAAACTTATATTCAAATTCTAATTTCTTCAAATCCATTTTTTCAACTTTTTGAAATTATGATTATTAATAACAAATCACTTCAAATTATCTTTCAATATACATATAGTTTATTTTCTATTATTTTAGTACAATTTCCACAAAATTCTCATGATTATTTCATACCATATTTATTACCCATAGTTCACTCACTTAAACCTTAAGCCCATCCACTTATTCACTTTATACCATAAACATATTCAGTATAACTTTCAATCACATTTTGTAATTTCTCCCATTTAACATTTCCTCACATTTCATACCATTACTATTTTTACAATAATTACCTTTTTATCATATTATCCATAACTCAAAACATTTTCACAGTTCTCTTTTCTTCCATACTTTCTATAATTATAAACAAATTTCTAACATAAAATGATAAGGTACAACTTTACCCATCATAACTCTTGACCATGTTTCTAAAAACATAACTATCAATCTCATCAAAACTATACTACAGTCATGTTATCTCAGGCTCAAATCTGTGGATAACAAAACTAACCGGCCAGATATACTAAACAAATCATATGGCCATAGGAGATTAATGGTCACGCCTGTGGCTTATAAATCAATATTGTCCCTCTATTATTCTGCTTCCAACCTTTCCAATTACAATGCTAAGTTTGTATCGCAAGGATTACATATTCATTCTCTAAACTTTTGCTACACCAAGAGTTAACACATTTCAACTCCGTTTCAAACCAATTTGCACTCGATTATATGATCATCATTAGCCTAATTCATGTTTCAACAATATTACTATTAACATGTCTTACGTGTACATATTCGATCATATGCAAATCTTACACAATTTCCATTTGTTACTCCATTTTTAATCTATCTCTTCTAAAAGTTTTATACATTATACTTCCCCTTTTTCCTTACAATCTCTTATTATACACATATACATAGAACCTTTCCACATGTAAATACTTTGGAACTCAAAATATTATATGATCATCAAGTTTAGTGATTACCATAACAATTTCACCGTCCAGTATTACTCGAGTCCATTCTCACTCTCAATTTCATCACATAGTCTAGCTCTGCGTAGGTCAGGACCTAATCTCTCTTAGGTTCACTAATACATGCAATATCATTCTCAATACCACTAGACCTGTAACACCCCTTCCCGACCTACATATGTAAGCTGAGTAGAGGCGCCACACTAACCTAATGTTGCTACCAATTTTACTTAGTCAAATTTTAGTTCCGATTTTTTTTTTTCAAAAATTTTGCCATAGTTTCGCCTAAAAATTGAGTCCCAAGTGTCGACAAAACCGGTTTTTTTTCTTATTTTTAAAAAACATTTTACACAAACCAATGCAAACAAAATCATTCTCAGTACACTCCCAATAAATCCCCCTTGTAACCTCAACTACAACCTGCAAAAAGGATTTACACTTCTAGTACAACATAAAATAAAGGTTTTGTGACAACCCCCATATTTAAATATTACACAGCGGAAGTTATAAAATATTTACATATTTACAAATTCATATACATCAAAACTCAAGTTTTACAACACATAAAATTTATACATGATTGGCAAGTCTGCTCTGATCTTTAAGCTCCCAAAATGGATTCTTCAAAGTCTACTCTCACTAGGTCTTGATGAACTCTCGGGTTCAACTCTATCCACTCTACTACCTGCGCGATTAAACACTATCGCGCTAAGCCAACGGCTTAGTAAGATAAAACATGCTAACGGTATGCTTTAATGAAATGCAATGCCACATATGTTATTGATAAGTTCAACATCATAAATATAAAGTTAACCACACAATTATGCATTTCACAAATCATAGTCATATGAGCATACCACATTTCAACATCTTTTCACATTCAACATTAATCAATCATACTCCATAACCAACATCTCATTTCATTAAACTCATAACATTATTTAGGACATTCATATAACCTTGACACCTATGGGCCCAACAAGTATTTAATACGATATTCAGAGTTCAGAGTTACTGCTTTGGTTCATAGTCACAATAATCACGCCCGTAGGCAATGTATATACATGTATCTCTATCCATGGATAGTGTAACAGACCCAGTCTCTTGGATCATCAACTCAACACATATGAGGAGATCCTCAACCCGGCAAGACTGTTACAAATCATATATCTCATAGTGTAACAGACTCAGTCTCTTGGACCATCAACTCAACACCTATGAGGAGATCCTCAACCCGGCAAGACTGTTACCTTTCATCATTTCTTAGGCATGCCACCCAAATCCAGAACTCTGAAACTGAATAACATATTAAACAAACAATTCATTTATTATATACTTACCATTTCCATTCTCAAATTCTCATCACATTTAGGCAAACATGCCTTCTTTCTTTCAATATCATCATCATAGCCAATCACAATGGCATTGTCTCATATCATGTCTTATTTGAATTATCATTTCAATTTCAATGTATATCATTCATGAAACACATAACCATTCACAATGCATAACATAACATTGCTCAATCTCAACAATGCAATTAGGGCAAAGAACAATTGATATGATTCATATAAATAATACATTCTGGTTTTAGACTCCATTTTATCCTTATTTTGAAAAATTGTATAAAATAATATACTTGACTAAAAATTCTAAAATTTTTACAGAATTTAGTTTTGTATCTTAAAATCATCCCTTTAAAATTTCAGATCAAACTGAACACAAAATCTTGGTCAAATAGTTCACCTAACCAGACTGCCCCAATTGCCCTGCATCCTGGCAGCAGTTCTGAACTTTGTGAATTCCATAAATCAAATTCAATCAACGTGGTTCCAAATTATTTTTCTCAAATACTAGACTCACTAAGCAACAACATATCCAAAATTCGATTGGATATGATTTTTCTACATTTTATTAAAAATCACGAAATATAGCTGTCCCAGTTAAGGTACCTGCTGGAACAGGTCTAATGAAAATAATCTTTCTAAACTCATAACCATTCCAAAATCGAATCAACATATTTTTCAGTCATTCTAGACTCATAGAGGCACAACATATCAAAAATTCACTTCAAGAACATTTTTCTAAAATTAATTAAAAATCATACAAGTCACAGCCTTTACTAATCCTAAAACAGAAACAATTTCACTAAACACCAATCTTACTCTTCCATCACCCACACCAACCCAACTTCTCATCTATCAAGCAAAATCAATACTTACAATCATACCATAAGCAACTTAATCATACCACTTCAAAAGAATTGAAAAAATTAGAGAAAAGATCTTACCTTAGTTAAAAACTTCTTAAATCAACACTTGAACACTTAATCTTTCTTCAATTTAAGCTTGAAATCATCAAAACCATCACTTGTCTCTTTCTTTCTCTTTGGCTATGGAGGGCCGGCCATCAACAAGAAGAAGAAGAAGAAATGATGAAGAAAACACAAGTCAAACCTTCTTTAAATATCCACCATGTGATTTTATCCAAGCAATTACCAAAGTGCCCTTATTCACATAATTATCTTTTTGTCTTATATGTGCCCAATTAAGTAATTTACCAATCTCAAATAAATATCTTCTCTTGCATTGACCAAGCCTTTTGACCACTTTATATGTCATATATATTAACATATACACAACATATAAATTTGTCTCTAAACCCTATTTCTTCCCAAAATACATATACATATACTTTCTCTTCTCAATTTCTTTTCTCTTACAATTTAACACATATATTCAATCCAATATATAACAATAACAACAACAACAATATGCAAAACTTCTAGGGCATAAATAAGGATATTACAAGACCAGTAGTTATACCACATACACATTCATAGGTCACATTCATAATGTGACTTACTTTCCACATTTCTTACATAATACAATTACATTCATCTCAAAAAACTCATCTCACATATCCTATACATGTATACACATAATCATGCAATTTTATTTAATTTCTCTTTTGCATATAATCTATACAAATTTAATGTTTATTATTTTTCTTTGAACATTATCATTCTCATTCTTTTAACATGACTTAAATTATTCATCAACACAACAAATATATACATTCTAACCATAATAACACTTCACATAAATCTTAGTCACATTTCTAATGTGACATGTCTCTCACATTTGTTTTTAAAAACATTTAGTATACCCTTCATATCCATCTTCATCATTTCCAGTCAAATTACTTAAAGTAACTCATTTTCCTTTTATTTCAAAACAAATTTCCGTATTATCAATCACATTACCCAATTCATAATACTTTCATGTACAATAATATTCATTCCACATAGCTCATATGTTTAATATACATTAAACTATCAATATCTAAATAATCCTCATTAGAATCCCATTAAAACTCTAACTCTCAACTTACTACTTTACCAAAACTTCAAATTACTAATCTCGTTTTCTTAATATCAACTTTAAAACAATATATATACTCGTTTTCTTAATATCAACTTTAAAACTATATATATATATATATATATACCGTCATGTAATATCAGAACATCTCATTTTCACAATTATTAAAGCTCATTTCAAAAATCCAAATTTCACATATTACTAGCATTACCATTAGCTTTAACAACACTTAAACATATCACATTTCTAATATTAAAATCATAATGTTTTTATCAAAACAACAATGCAAACAACACCATTATATCTCCTTACTTTAACCAACACCATCCTTTTTAAAAAAAAAAAAAAACCTGAACTTTACGTACCCAAACCTTAAATTGTCACACTTTGTTTATACTAATCAACTAACTCAATATTCCACCATACTTTCTTCAATTTAATAACATATCTATCCATTTTAACATTCAAACAATATTTCCTCTCTCTAGCAATCCAAACATAAGCTTTATTAGAAAGAGATCCAAACTTTAGAGAAATGAGTAATTACTTAAATCTTGATTTGATTTGATTATTTTTTTAACTCATTTCCAACATTATTCTCCTATTCATTTCTTTATGACCTTTTTCACAAGCACACTTCCATAATAAAAAATTGCAAAATTTACTTTACTTAAGTAAACTTCAATTCTTTAATTTATCAATTATACTTGTACAAATTTTCCTATATCATTTCTTTCTCTAGCTTTACTTTCATGTAAAACCTCATTCACACACTATCATCCATCTCATATAATTCAGATATACATAATGCCACATCTGAGACCAACCTAGGTGTTAATGCATATGCATGCATCACAATTTCACTTTTTTTTTTCAAAATTTTCCTCTTTTTGTTTTAAATCTACTTAGGCCGAGAATCTCAAACCTAAACTCTGATACCAAAATAATTGTAACATCCCCATACTCTATATAAGTACTATATATATACCTTGTATACATGCAGTACGTATATAAAGTATAAGAATGTCACTTTTCATTTCAGATTAAAAAACCTTTACTTTAGTTCCAAACAATAATACATTTCATTTAAAGAACTTTTACAAACTCATTATACTTTTGATGATTTTACATATATATAATGATCTTGTTTTTACCAAAATTCATTTATACATATGAATACATTTTTTATTAAAATACAACATAATTAAATTGTACATGTATGTATCACCTTTTAGTTGGTCTCGAAATACTCTTACCCTTCTCGTGGCATAACGATTTGACTTCCGATCAACCACCTACTCACCTGCGTGATTTACACAACCGCACTAAGCTCAAAAGCTTAGTAGTACAAATAAATATTATAAACCTACATTACAGAAAATCATATTCATATATTAACTTCATGTATCATTATTTTCTTATCATGTTTTCCCATTTCAATTACACTTTTTATATGTTTCTGCTAATCTCATAATTATATACATATATACATATATCATTAACATAAACCACAATTCCATAACTTATTAGAACATTTATAAAATAATACTCACAATGTCCACATCCATATACATATTACATGTCATATTATACTTTCAGAATCTCATCTTTCAACATAGCTTCTCAGGTCATATTTCTTTTCAATAATTTACTTATGTATTGTACTCATAACATACTTCATAACATTACATTCCATTACTTTATTCAATTGTTTCACCATTCATAAATCACATTGAAACAAAGACAAGCATGGGCCCAAAAGACACTAATATGACATTCAACTTTCAGAGTTAATGTTTTGGTTCAATTTTCAAATTTATCATTATCATTATCCCAACTAGGCTTCAAGGATTAGGTTCAACCAAGCTTCAAGGGGAACAGAGCATGTTAAGTATCAACCCAACTTGGCTTCAAGAACCAAACCCGACCTAGCTTCAAGGGTTGTAACATCTCAACTAGGCTTTAAGGACTAGACCCAACCAAGCTTCAAGGGGAGTTAAGCATGCTAAACTTCAACCCAACTTGGCTTCAAGGATCAAATCCAACCTAGCTTCAAGAGATTGTTACCATTAGGCATGCCACCAACAACAAAACTTTGAAAATGGAATAACATATTAGACACACAATTCATTCATTATTTCATTATCAATTTCATTCTCATTTTCTCATCATCATTTAGGCATCCATGCCTCAATCATCTCATTTGCATCATTATAACCAACAACAATGGCTTCACATCTCATCTATAGAGTATACATAACCAATTGCATTGGACAAATATTTTAAATTCATCATCATCTAGGCAAACATGCCCCATTTATTTCATTTGAATCATTATAGCCAACCACAATGGTATCACATCTCATCATATCTCAAATCACATTAAAACAATTCATCATTATAGTATTCATCATAACTATTGTCCCAAGATGGCAACCAAGAGAGGGGGGGGGGGTGAATTGGTTTCTTCAAGAAATGATAGCAAATCAAAAAACTCAACAAATAAGAAATGTAGAAGATGTAGAAGATTGAGTAGAGAGTAGAAAAATCAACACAAGAGATTTATAGTGGTTCGGATTCAACAATCCTACATCCACTCCCCAACCTCAATTGGGTATTCCACTATACTTGAAGTTTTACAAGCTCACTTCCAACTTTGGTGTTTTGACAAGCTCACACCTAACTTGACAAGTGTTTTACTAAGGCTAACACTCAAACCACTTACAAGAGTTTTACTAGGCTTACTCTCACAACCTTTACAAGAGTTTTACTAGGCTCACTCTCACAACCTTACAATTGGTGTTTTAGTGGCTAACACTCAACCTTACATGAAGAGATAAATAGATGAAAGCTTAAGTAAATAACTTGCAAGAGTTTGGACAATATTAGTATTTATTCTCTTGCTAGAAGACTTGTTTGAGGTGGTATTTATAGGCCTCAAACCAGTTCTGCCCGTTGGTGAAGTGGGTAGAAAAGTGCAACTCCAACAGCCACAAAATCTTCTTGGATTTTTGTGTCAGACTGTTGGGATGGTCGCGCACCCCCTCTGGGCGGTCGCGCATTTGCTTGTGCGGTCATCCCAGCTCTCTGGTGCGGTCGCGCAGTTCAAATCTCTAACGGCTACTTGATACGTGGCATCTTCTTATTGATTCTTTAACTAGCCGTTGAAACCCACCAACGGCTATATAAATGTAGCGGTCGCTCACCAACTTTGGGGCGGTCGCGCATTGTCTTGCGTCGAGTCATTCACCGCTCCACGCCACCGCGAACCTCTCTGTCAAACCAAGACAGTTTGGATGGTCGCGCAACCCCTTGGGGCGGTCGCGCGTTCTTGGATGGTCGCTCACACCCTTGGGGCGGTCGCGCATCCCTTCAAAGACAGATTTTCAGCACTTAGGAAATCTTCAAATTTCTTTGCATTTCAGCTCATTCTAAGTTGCTTTCCTGCCATATAAACACTCATTGAAGCCATTAGATCACTTCAATTTGTTTGCCAAGATCAAAAATAAGATTGACCTAAATCTAGGTCAACAATAACTAATTGCATTACACATACATTTTGAATGATCATCATATCTTTCACATTATACAAATCATAACATTAATCAAATAGTAACAACAATATAGTAGATTACTTAACACATTTATAACACTACAAAAAAAAGCGCAATCAGCGACGCATTCTGCTACAACTCTTATTTCGTCGCTGATTAGCGACTTTATCAACGACAACTTTACGACAAAGAATCAAGATAAGCGTCTTTCCAAGATTCCGTCGCTGAATGGGTCGCTAAATGTGTCACTGATTAACGACAAAAACAATGTTCGTAGAATCTGTCTCTGAATAGCGATAAAAGGTCGTTTCTCGCTGAATGTGTCGCTGAATTTTGCGCCAAATTTTGCCGCCAATAATCAGCGACGACGGTACGACTAATTTAAGACAAATTAGCAAAGAATGTGTTTATTTTTTATTGGAAAGTTTTTTGTCGCTAATTAGTCCCCGAATTAGTCGCTGATTTGCGAGAAAAATAATTAGTCGCAGAATTATAGGTGATTTGCCAGAATACTGCGACGAATTACCGAGAAATTGATTTTATTTCTATTTTAAAGTTTTTTGTCGCTAAATGGGTCGCTGATTTGTGAGAAAAATAATTAGTCACAGAATTATCGATGATTTGCGAGAATATTGCGACGAATTACCGAGAAATTAATTTTATTTCTATTTTAAAGTTTTTTGTCGCTAATTAGTCGCTAAATGGGTCGCTGATTTGCGAGAAAAATAGTTAGGCCCAGAATTATTAGTGATTTGCAAGAATATTGCGACGAATTACCGAGAAATTAATTTTATTTCTATTTTAAAGTAATTGCTCGCTAATTAGTCGCTAAATGGGTCGCTGATTTGCGAGAAAATAGTTAGTCGCAGAATTATCGGTGATTTGCGAGAATATTGCGACGAATTACCGAAAAATTAATTTTATTTCTATTTTAAAGTAATTGCTCGCTAATTAGTCGCTAAATGGGTCACAGATTTGTTAAATTTAATTTTTCATTTATATGATTTATTTATTTATTTATTGGATTTAAATTTAATTTATATTTTTAATATATTTTATAAATGTAATAATTAAATTATATATTATAAACATTAGCAAATTAATTACTTAAAATACTAATGTGCATATTAAAATTAAAATTCAATATATAGTAAATGCACTAAAATTTCTAAAAAGCAAATTTCAGAATTTCAAATTTCAAATTTCAGAACCCCAAAACATTTCAAATTTCAGAACCTCAAAGACATTTCAAATTTCAGAACCCCAAAACGACCCTCTCATATTCGCAATTTCACCACCTCCTCTCCTCACCCTCAATTCTTCACTGCCTCCAAACAAACGCCGTTGCCGTCTCCGTCTTCCTCAATTCGCCGTTACCATCACCGTCCTTCCGTCTCTGCCAGACCTAAGCATAGAACCACTACTGCCCGTCGACTCAAGGCCTTTGAGCTCGAGCAATCCCAGTCCTCACGCAAAGTTCAGATTAAAAATGAACAGTCTCTTAAATCACTTGCTAAATCTCTTATTACTTGGCTCAATTTTCTCTTTCAAAACCCTAGGTCCTGTGGATGTGAATTGACTATCAATGGAGATCAAGACGTGGACTTTGCGGGAAAGTTGGGGAAGATGGAAGGTGGACCTAGGGGTGGAGTGGTCGGTCTGGACGCTGCTTGGAGGAGTCCGAAAAGGCAGAGGGACATGCGATGGAGAGGTGGTGATTATGTGGAGATTAATGGGGAGGATGGATTATCGAATTATAAGTACTACGGGTCGTTGAACAATTCAATGAAGGATGTGTGTAGTTTTGATGATTTGAAGCACAGGATGACAGTGTATTTGAGCTTGTCAAGTTGCAAGGAGATTTTTGATGTCATGATTCAAGTGGTTAAGGTCTGCTCTCGATTCCTATGTATTGACATTGTTGATAATCTTTTCAATAATTTATTGCAGTTGGATTTTGAAAACAGAAAAATATTTTTCTCTTGCCTTTCTAGTTGATTTTGAAAACAGAAAAATGAATAATTTCTTTTGTATTTTTTGCATATCATTCGCAATAATTTCTGGTTATTTATAATGTTTTGATTTTTTCTCTCTATTTAGGTTGGATCTTCAAATCCCCTATAATAGCCGAACATCGCAATTTTCAATCCTGTGCTCTAGTTTCTTATATCCTAAAGCTGGATGAGTAGTGGGTTAGCTCTTTTGTGCCCTGAAGTTATAAATTACCCAGGCCATCAGTCCCTACTATGAAGATTAAGTCCTCAACATGATTACAGCTCCACTTGTCTTGTGCACGAGGTATTTGTATTAAAGTTGGAGTTCTTAGCCTAATGTTAATCCTCATAGCACGAAACTTTGGTTAAATCATTATACAACGGAAATGGGACAATATTTAGAAATGCATGTTCCAGTGACAAATCTAATAGAAGTTGTGCCTAAAAAGATGGAATTGTTAACAGAGTAAGAGATAGATTCAATGGTTGAATAGGACTTTACTGTCTGCTTTAAAGTTGAAAGGTTGAATATGAAAGTTCAGTCTTATTTAGGAGAGTTCCAAAATCATCAAGTTCTCTATGAAGCATGAATACTTCCAGACTCATCAAGTTCTCTCTAAAGCATGAATAGTTCCTGAATCATCAAGTTTTCTATCTATAAGGAAAAAAAGTTATCATTATTTTTGAATTTCAAAAAGCACATGATTTTTAACATAAAAGGAAAAAAAGTTATCATTATTCTAAGGCTAATTGGATAAAATATCATAAATTTCTCCTTTGCTGCTCCTGCTCCATCCCTTTATTTCAAGGAATAATTGCTTAGTCAACCGCATCTATTTTAGGGTGGGAAGATACGTGCCAAGCTTGTAGCAGAACTAACTGGTGCTGACCATGTGGTTCTAGAGGAGGGGACAGCTGGGGAGGGAGGAAAAGCAGCTTCTCATATTGGCATGCGGAAGTAAATATATTTTATCCTCAGTTCTTCTTTTTCTCAATGTAGCATTATCTTTTGTTTGCATTAAACTTGCAGAGTTGCTTTGTCTACCATCAGGTCTATATTTTGCTAAAGTCCAGCTGGCGACACTCCATCATCTGCCATATTGTTTGATGCCATTGTCAGTGGATGTATCCCAGTAATTGTCAGTGATGAATTGGAGCTCCCTTTTGAAGGGATACTTGATTATAGAAAGGTTTTCATTTTACTGTTATTTCCATTTGCTTGATGCATCTTCTGACAGCTTCAGCTCTTTGATTAGATACGATATTCTTTTAAGATAATCTGTTGCACAATAGATGTAGACATAGCCTGGTAACACTATGGAATATTATTTAATTGACCTACTTACTAAAATTTGAATATCTATTTGAAATTTTGAGTTAGTGTCACCTTAAATTGAAGTGTGATCCAACACCTAAAAGTATGTTGATATATTTTGTCTTTAAATGTTCATAAGGATTTTCCGAGTGGATCAAACTCAAAAGAAATTTTGGGCCAACAATATTTGGTACAATTTTAACTGGATATTTTTCTTTCTCATAGTCTTTTATATGACATAAATATATTTTCATTGAAGGGAAGATTTTAACTCTATAACATAGTTGTTTCTCTGTGTATTTATGTCTTGAGTTTCGGGGATTAAAACCCTACTAACATATTTGAGGCTGATTTGTGCAGAAGTTATAAATTGTGTGTAATTTGGTATGTTTTAACATAAAAAAAAGTACGAGAGAGTTAAAAATCTATCCTGGGTGATTGCTGATGACTCGAATCATTATTTTCTCAAGTGCAGATAGCTGTATTTGTTTCTTCTTCTGATGCTACAAGACCAAGTTGGTTGGTTCAATTTTTGAAAGGCATTAGTCCTGCTCAATTGAGAGAAATGCAAAGAAACCTTGCGAAGGTTTGTGGCTTCATTTTGGTTTATGCAACTACTGGATTTTTTTCCTAAAATTTTTTATTGTTATTGAAGCTCTTTTGACCTTTTGCTCGTTCTTAGCATAATCGTAGCAGATTTGACAACATAGGAAAGAGACCAAGCTAACCGTTTGTTTGAGGCAACTGATTTTTTTTGTTCTCATTTCTTTTAGTACTCAAGGCATTTTATATATTCCAGTCCTGCTCAGCCCTTGGGTCCAGAAGAATTGGTCTGGAGAATAGTGAGTAACCATCTCTTTCCATCACCAAAAGTTTTCCTGATCTGCTATTATGCTTGAAGTATATGTGTGTGTGATCTACTGTTATACGTGTACTACATGTGCTTGTGATATGATATTCTACTTGTTATGAGTGAGTATGTCTGCTACTATTACTTGTTATATGTGTGTGTGTGTGTCCAAGTATAAATAAGACCATTTCTGTTGAACTGTGGTCAATAATCACCCATTAATTGGTTTCATCTATGCATTTAGGAGAGAAGCATCCTTAATATATCATCATGAAAACACTTGTCCTTAATTTGAAGTTCAAAATTTTGCCGCTCTCAAGTAATATCAGTGGAGATTTGTTCGAAACTTATTCATGGTTATCTTTCATTCCAGTCTAAAATGGTGTTTCATTGTGTGACTTCGGTGTAATAAATAGGTGGCTGGTAAATTGGCGAACATCAAGCTTCATACACGGAGATCACAACGGGTGGTGAAAGAGTCTAGGAGCATATGTACTTGTTATTGTAAGCAGGGAAACTTTACCAGTCCCAGTTCTATATAATATAAGGCTAAGATTTTTCTTCTTATTTGAAATCATTTTTTTTTCTATGGGTAATATATATGCCTTGTAGTTAAAATTATAAGCCAATAAGACTTTTGAGCCCCTGTGATTTAGGGGTTAAATGTTTCCATATGTTGTTTCTGCTCCCCCTTCTTGACAAGATATAGGGCTGGTGTGGCATTCAATGAAGCATTACATTTACATGTCCTTTAGGAATGCTTAGTTTGTGCATTCATCCTAAAGTTATTCCGAGTTTTGTCATGATTCGAATCACACATTTTTAAGTGTACCATTCTCAAAGAAATATATATATATATATATATATGTTCTGAAATAAGAAAAATGAATTACAGATAAACATATGAAATAAGTTTATTTGTTTTCTTGATAAGCTTATATGTAATGCGTTCGAAGTCTTGAGAATTAGTTCGTTGATTATAAATCTAAACAATTCAAGTTGGAAGTCATATTTCACTTATTTATTGAGTAGTATTTAAGATTAAGGTTTTCTTATTATTATTTTCTCATATTTAAAGGAAACGACAAAGGTTAAAAAAAAGCCCTTTATTGTGATTATGTTAAATTTATGATTTTTAACATAATGATATTTTTACTATGCAAATTTATTTATTATATAAATATGTATAATTGACATTTTGAGATCGAAGTTTATTGTGAACTCTTTCTTAGTGTAAGATTGCAAATCCCTGGTCAAAACTCTAAAATTTCACCAAATACTTATATATGTACATGTACTATTTTTTAAATATGTTAAATTTTTGCATTTATTTTGACAAAAAAATATAAAAAATTGATGCAAGGTAAATGATGAATATTAATTATTATCGAATTAAAATTTGGAAAAAAAAGTTTTTTTACTTTATATTATTTTTCATAAAGTTATTAAAATTTTGTTTTATTATTCAAACCAATACTTAATATTCAATAAACAAATGATGAATAAACAAATGATTTTATTTCATATAATACTTAATATTCAATAATATTATCGCATTGAAGTTTGTAATAATCACATGCAAAGTATGTGTGTGTGAGAGTAACTGGTAAATAGTGAAAAGAAGCATAGCTTGGTGTATTAAGTTGGCAAATGCTATCATTGTGAAATATTTCTTGCTTCTAACTAATCAACCTGTTGCAGGTGGTTATGTTGTTGTGCCTGAGAAATTGCTCCGGCAAATGACAATGTGGAGGAAGACGATGTTCGTATGTAGGATATACTTGATAGCTGGTGTTCTCTTTGTTTGTGTTTGGAGTGTCGGATTATCAAAGTTGGTGTTTTTTTTGTTTGTGTTTGGAGTGTCGGATTATTAAAGTTTGTGTTCTCTTTGTTTGTGTTTGGAGTGTCGGATTATTAAAGTTGGTGTTCTCTTTATTTGTGTTTGGAGTGTCGGATTATTAAGACTTTATGTGTTCAATATACTTTCTTAAGGGGTAAACTTTACATTCGAATTGTTTATGTATACTTATTGCCACTAATAACTTAATTATGAATGTTGTGTTATTTGATTATTATTGTAATGAATGACTATTTTATAAACAGGTTTGGTTATTATATTTGAAATTCAACAGGTTCTTGAAAATGTGTAGACAAAAAAAAAATTGGAATACTTGAAAAATATAGCCAAACAATTACAAAATTGCGACAAAATCAGCGACCAAAGGTGACAAAAAAATATTGAATTCTGCGACAAATCAATTACTGAAACAACGAGAAAAATATTGCGACATATTCTGCGACACATCAGCGACAAAATTTAGCGAGCAAATTAGCGACAAATTCAGCGACTAAATTAACGATCCAAATAGCGATGAATTCAACGACCAAAGCTAAATCAGCGACAACTTTCAGCGGGAATAAATAATTCCCGCCAAAAATGAAAATGTCGTTGAATTAGTCTCTGTTTTGTCGCTGATTTGTCACTAATCAACGACACGCACAATTGGTCGCTGATTTGTCGTTGATGTTTTAACTAATATGCCATTCAACTTTCAAAGTTAATGTTTTGGTTCAATTTTCACATTTATCATTATCATTATCCTAACTAGGCTTCAAGGATTAGGTTCAACCAAGCTTCAAGGGGAACAGAGCATGCTAAGTATCAACCCAACTTGGCTTTAAGAACCAAACCCAACCTAGCTTCAAGGGTTGTAACATCTCAACTAAGCTTCAAGGACTAGACCCAACCAAGCTTCAAGGGGAGTTAAGCATGCTAAACTTCAACCCCACTTGGCTTCAAGGATCAAATCCAACCTAGCTTCAAGAGATTGTTACCATTAGGCATGCCACCAACAACAAAACTCTGAAAATGAAATAACATATTAGACTCACAATTCATTCATTATTTCATTATCAATTTCATTCTCATTTTCTCATCATCATTTAGGCATCCATGCCTCAATCATCTCATTTGCATCATTATAGCCAACAACAATGGCTTCACATCTCATCTATAGAGTATACATAACCAATTGCATTGGACATATATTTTGAATTCATCATCATCTAGGCAAACATGCCTCATTTATTTCATTTGAATTATTATAGCCAACCACAATGGTATCACATCTCATCATATCTCAAATCACATCAAAACAATTCATCATTATAGTATTCATCATAACTAATTGCATTACACATACATTTTGAATGATCATCATATCTTTCACATTATACAAATCATAACATTAATCAAATAGTAATAATAATATAGTAGATTACTTAACACATTTATAACCAAATGTGTTAAGTCTCAAAATCATGTAAAAGAATGCATCCATGTAAGTTTGTACTTACCTCAAGAGCAACTCACATCAATCTATATACTTCCTCTTTCAAGAATTCTTCACACCTGGGTTAAGGCAACTCAACCTCTTCATAACCTAATCCAAAAGGAAGAATACACACTTACTTACAAATACACATGAATTCCAATACACTTATTCACCTATTAGTCTCATACTAGACCCATAGATCACAAATTGCAAACCAAAACCATTATCTAAGTCCCCACGGTCGTGGCCTCACAACCCCACGGCCGTGGGTTAGCAAACGAATCTGTCCACTTTTCTCTAAACCCCCACGGTCGTGTCCCTCAATTGCCACGACCGTGGCATCCATTTTGCCTCTGTTTCATACCAAACTCATGTATTCTGTGTTTTTAACTTCAATAAACACAAACATATAGAAAATCCAAGATAATAATTGGTCAAACTCATAACATACATCAATTACCAATTAATCTAACACTTATATAACTTCAACATATCATAATAATATTAATCATTATATACATCATCCATATATCAATTATTCAATTCCCCAACTCATTTATATTAAACCCTTACTAAACAATTTCTACAATCCATCATCATCCTCATAAATAACCATTTTATCATCATCTAAATACCAATTCAACATATCTATATACTTCAATCTTTCATTATCATCATCTTCACACACTAACCATATCAAATATAAACACAATCAATAGAAATCAACACAAAGAAATGAACACTTACTTGAATTCTTTGCCAAATCTTCAATATCCACCTTCAATTCTCTTAAAGCCCTTAAGAATTTGATGTGTATGTAAATAAAATCACATCTCTCTCTCTCTCTCTCTCTCTCTCTCTCTCTCTCTCTCTCTCTCTCTCTTTCCACGTTCAAGAATAAGAAGAAGAAGAAGAAGAAGAAAGAAAGAAAATCTTCTTTCTTTATTCAAACTTATCTTATATATATATATATAAAATATAATATAATATAATATAATATCTCAAAAATCCTCCACCGCAATTTATCCTTCCCTTTAACTTTCTTTTCTTCTTTTTCTCTTATCATTATTATCATTATTATTATTATTAATTAATTATATACACTTACTTTTCCTACACCAATATATAGATCATGTATATGTGATGTATATGTTGCTATATTTATATCTCTTATATATTGTATTTATATTTCCCATATTTTACAATTACAATATATACTTATCATTCTTCATACACCTCTATCTCTTATAATATTTTCTTTTAATTAATTTATCTTCTTTTCTCTTTCCATTAAACATATACATTAAATCCAAATACAATAATAATTCCAAAACTTTTATGGTATACTTTGGGATATTACAAGTTTGTCTTACAATTGCCGTCCAAAGAATATCAGATAGACCGAAGCGTAGTCTAGGCACTGGCAGAGCAATGGTTGGATACAACTCACACTTTTTACTTGCCCATTAGGGAGATGACAATTGATCCGGTCGATTTTACTGCCATAACTGGCCTTCGATATGATGGTGCTTCAGTTCCTCTGACCAGTTAAATTTTAACATTTGAAGAAATTCAGGAATTAATTGGTATGAAACCGTCATATAAAGGGCCTTTTAAGATAAAAATTGAGCCGATTCGCAGTTATTGGATTAATTATGAAGGTCGGATTGGCAGAAATAGGGCCGAACAGTATGCTCGAGGATTTTTGTTATATCTACTCGGATCGACCATATTTGGCAGCACTGAATCGTCCATTCACTTGTCAGTGTTGAGTGCCCTTTCTTATCTTAGAATGGTACCATCTTCTGGCTGGGGTGAAGCTGGTCTCGCATGTCTTTACCATGGCCTTGATAAGCTTTGCCGAAACAAGAATTCTTTTATCGGCTTGATGGCGGTTGTCGAGGTATTCTTTCTTCCATCCATGTCTTTTCACCTTTTCTCTTGCATGAATGTGATCTTCATTGTTATTGTAACACCCCCACATCCAATACACGTACACTACAAACACCACAATGTAATATACGTGCACTGAACATAGAGATGCTACGGATTTTATTAACATTCAAAAACATTTTAAAAGATACTATAATCTTTCTCATTATACATTATAGAAAATAAGTCATTAACTTGTAACATAAAACAAATAGATATATATATATTCATTTACTTAATACGCAGCGGAATATAGAAAATATTTACAAATATACATATATTTACATTATAAACAAAACTTTACAAAATATAAAAGAGTTATACATGATTGGCAGCTTTCTCTGATCTTTAAGTCCCAAAATCAACTCTTCAATGTCTACTCTCACTCGGTCTCGAAGAGCTCTCGGGTTCTACTCTATCACCTGCGCGATCAACACTATCGCGCTAAGCCAACGGCTTAGTAAGACAAATCATGCTAATATTATGCTTTAGTGCAATGCAATGCCACACACCTTATTAAAAAGAACAACATCATAGATGTAAAGCTAACAACATACTTTTACATTCCATAAACCACAATATATGAACATATCACATTTCTCAATATCATAGACCTCATTTATCAATTATGTTACCATTTATGAGTCACATTAAACAAAGACAAGCATGGGCCCAAAACATACTAATATGCCATTCAATTTTCAGAGTTAATGTTTTGGTTTTGTTATCACATTTATCAATATCATATACCCAACTAGGCTTCAAGGATTAGGTTCAACCAAGCTTCAAGGGGAACAAAGCATGCTAAGTATCAACCCAACTTGGCTTCAAGAACCAACCCAACCTAGCTTCAAGGGTGGTAACATCTCAATTAGGCTTCAAGGATTCAATCCAACCTAACTTCAAGAGATTGTTACACTTATTAGGCATGCCACCAACAACAAACTCTGAAAATGGAATAACACATTAGCCACACAATTCATTTATTATTTAATTATCATTTCCATTCTCAATTCTCATCATCATAGCCAATCACAATGGCTTCATATCACAATTATATCTCAACTCATTTTATACATATAGCATCATTGCTATAACATTTCAAGGTACATTATTAATGAATCACATTACCATTCACAATGTATATAACATAACATTGTTCATAGATTTATAATCTTCCATATGCCTTTGATTGAATCATTATTGTTTTAAGGGTATTTAGAATGTTCATTTTCATGTATAGGTGTAAAGAGAACCTTAAAGAATCACAACATTGCATGAAGAGCAAAGAACAAAAACATTAACTAACACATTTGAGGAACACAGGCAGCACACTTGAGGGACACGGCCAAGCTTGTGGCCGTGTCTCTCAACTTAATTTTGGCAGTGACAGACACTAGCGTGGGACACGGCCGTGTCTCTCAAAAATCAACCCAACACGTCCAAAATTTCCATGACTTGGCCGTGTCTCTCCTTGCTTTTGGCCGTGTCACTCATGAACAAAATCCTAACCAAAGCCAACACTCTTTCAATTGTTTTTACACACTTTTTGCACAACATTAATCTCATTCAAATGGATACAATCAATAACATAAACACATATCTTACACAATCATCACAATAATCACTTTAACAACACATTAACATTACATTTAAACACAACTACTTCAAAACCCTAAATCCAACATCATTCATAATCTTTCAAAATCAACATCCACCACTTCCAACAACAACACCTATTTAACCTCTTAACTTAAAACCAAATTTAACACTTGAAACACATCACAAACACCTCTCATCATCAAATCAACAAACCCTAATTCACTTCAAATACCACTTCAAAAGAATAAAAGAAATCAAAGAAAAGAACTTACCAAAGTTGTTGAATTCCACAAATCTCCAACTTGATTCCTTGATTCTCTCTTCAATCTTGATTTTGGAACAACAAAAATCAACTCTTGTTCTTTGGTTTTGGAGAGCCGGCCACCACTAAAGAAAAGAGAAGAAAAGAAAAATAAAATAAAGTCAACTTCCTCTTCTTCTTTAAATCTCCACCAAGAGATTTCCAAAAGAAAATTACCTCAATGCCCTTAACCATTTGTTCTAACTCTCTTTAAACTTATAAGCCCATTTAGGTAATTTCATACTCAACAAGATAAATATCTCTTCCCCCTTGACTCTTCATTTGACCAACTTATATGTTATATATATATTACAATATAATCAACATATACACTTTCCTTTAATTTCTTTTCTCTTGCAAATTGACACCTACATTCAATCCAATTTTAAAACAACAACAACAACAACAACAATAACAACATTCAAACTTCTAGAGCAAATATGGGGATATTACAATTCTCCCCCTCTAAAAAGAAATTTCGTCCTCGAAATTACCTGATATCAAGTCCGAAATAACTGAGGGTACTGATCTCGCATGGTATGCTCACTTTCCCAAGTTGCTTCTTCTTTTGCATGATTCTTCCATAGAACTTTTACCAATGGCACGCTCTTGTTTCTCAATTTTTTCACATCACGTGCCAAGATAGCAACTGGTTCCTCTTCGAACGTCAAATCAGGACTCACTTTGATTGATTCAATTGGCAAAACATGAGATGGATCCGATCTGTACCTTCTCAACATAGAAACATGGAATACATTATGGATCCGATCTAACTCAGGTGGTAAAGCAAGCCGATAAGCAACTGGCCCAACTCTTTCCAAAACTTCATACGGTCCAATGAAACGAGGACTCAATTTCCCTTTCCGGCCAAACCTCAAGATCTTCTTCCAAGGAGACACTTTCAAAAATACTTTATCTCCCACATCAAAATCTATGTCTCTCCTTTTCAGATCTGCATAAGACTTCTGTCGGTCTGAAGCTGCTTTTAACCTGCCTTGAATGACTTTTACTTTCTCTTCAGTTTCTTGAATCAAATCAGGCCCAATCAACTTACCATCTCCAAGTTCACTCCAACAAAGAGGTGTCCAACACCGTCTACCATACAGTGCTTCGAATGGTGCCATACCAATGCTGGATTGATGACTGTTGTTGTAAGCAAACTCCATAAGTGGTAGAAATCTGTCCCAACTTCCAGAGAAATCAATAACACAGCTTCTCAACATGTCCTCGATAATCTGTATCATTCTCTCTGACTGCCCATCTGTCTGCGGATGGAAAGCCGTACTGAAATGTAATCGAGAACCCAAAGCACCATGCAAACTCTTCCAAAATCTTGAAGTAAACCGGGGATCTCGATCAGACACTAAAGAAATTGGGACACCATGCAACTTTACAATCTCATGGATATACAGCTCAGCTAATCTCTCCAAAGAGTAATCCATCCGAACCGGAAGAAAATGAGCTGTCTTAGTCAATCTATCAACAATCACCCATATAGCATCATACTTCCTTTGTGTCAATGGCAAACCAGACACAAAATCCATTGTCACTCTTTCCCACTTCCATTCAGGCACTGATAATGGTTGAAGCAACCCAGTTGGAACTTGATGCTCTGCTTTTACTTTTTGACAGGTGAGACATTTAGATACAAACTCAGCAATGTCTCTCTTCAAACCAAACCACCAGTAATGTTGTCTCAAATCATGATACATCTTTGTATTGCCCGGATGCATAGCAAACACTGACTGATGTGCTTCTTCCAAAATGATCTTTTTCAAATTAGCATCATCGGGTACACACAATCTGTTCTTAAACCAGAGACTCCCATCATTTCTTACAATAAAATCTCTACTCTTTCCATTCTGGCAATCTGAAACAATCTTTTGAATCTTCTCATTAGCCAACTGAGCCTCTTTCATCTGATCCAACAAAACTGGTTTCAATTGCAACTGTGTCAACAATGCACCATCATCACAAGATACAAAACTGGCATGCAATACTCTCAACTCAACAAGCAACGAGAGCGAATAAACAGTCAAACCTGCCAAAGACTTCCGACTCAAAGCATCAGCAACAACATTTGCTTTACCTGGATGATAATCAATCAAACAGTCGTAGTCTTTAATCAACTCCAACCATCTCCTCTGCCGAAGATTAAGCTCTTTTTGGACACCCAAATATCTCAAACTTTTATGATCAGTGTATATGAAACATTTCTCTCCAAACAAATAGTGTCGCCAAATCTTCAATGCAAACACAATGACTGCTAGCTTCAAATCATGGGTCGGATAATTAAGCTCATGCGGTTTCAACTGTCTAGAAGCATAAGCTATAACTTTACCTTCTTGCATCAGAACACAACCCAAACCACTATGTGAAGCATCACTGTAGATCACATATGGTTTGCCTTCTACAGGTAAAGTAAGAACAGGCGCTTGAGTCAACATTTCTCTCAACTGTTCAAAACTAGCCTGACACTGATCTGTCCACACAAATCTAACTCCCTTTCGAAGCAATCTGGTGAGTGGAGTAGCTATCAAAGAAAATCCTTTCATAAACCGTCGGTAATAGCCTGCCAAACCCAGAAAACTTCTAACTTCAGTCACTGACTTTGGTGGACTCCAATTCAAAATAGCTTCAACTTTACTCGGATCAACTCTAATACCTTCTGCTGAAACTATATGACCGAGAAAAGTTACTTGGTCAAGCCAAAACTCACACTTCGACAGTTTAGCAAACAATTGCTTCTCTCTCAGAATTTGCAACACAATCCGTAGATGCTTATCATGTTCCTTCTCATTACGCGAATACACCAAAATGTCATCGATAAACACTACCACAAACTGATCCAGATAGGGCCTAAACACCCTATTCATCAAGTCCATAAAAGCTGCAGGTGCATTCATCAGACTAAAAGGCATAACTAGAAATTCATAATGCCCATACCTGGTCCGAAAAGCTGTCTTAGGAACATCATCAGCTTTGACCCTCAACTGATGGTACCCTGATCTCAAATCAATTTTTGAAAACACAGCTGCACCCTTTAATTGATCAAAGAGATCATCAATTCTAGGCAAAGGATATTTATTTTTAATGGTCACCTTGTTCAATTGCCTATAATCGATACACAACCTCATAGTACCATCTTTCTTCTTCACAAATAAAACAGGAGCTCCCCAAGGTGAGACACTAGGGCGAATAAATCCTTTATCCAACAACTTCTGTAATTGCACTTTCAATTCTCTCAGTTCAGCAGGTGCCATTCTGTAAGAAGTAATAGAGATAGGAGTGGTACCAGGCAATAATTCAATACCAAACTCCACCTCTCTCTCTCAGGAGGCAACCCTGGCAACTCCTCTGGAAACACATCTGGGAACTCTGCAACTGTGGCAATGCTATCAATTTGAGAACCTGTTACTCTAGTATCTACCACATGAGCAAGATAGGCATCACACCCCTTTCTAATCAACCTCCTGGCAGCAACAGCTGAAACAAACAAAGATGCTAGCTGTCCTTGCTCATTAGATACGATCACCTCTCTACCCTTACCAGTTCTCAAAGAAACAATTTTCTTTTTACAGTCTACCACAGCTCCATGTCTAGATAGCCAGTCCATGCCTAGTATCACATCATATTCTTTAAAAGGCATTTCAATTAAATCCCCAAGGAACTCCTCACCTTGCACCATTACTGCACTATTTCGGTGCACCCTGCTAACAATCACACTATGCCCTAGAGGATTTGTCACCAATACATCAAATCCTAGGAATTCAGCATGCATATCAGACACAGGCAAAACAGATGCACTAATATATGAATGTGTGGATCCGGGATCAATCAGAGCAAGTACTGAAGTATCAAATAAGAAGAAAGTACCAGCTATGACTGCCGAAGCATCTGGCTGCCTCTGCATAACATATATCCTCTGGGAAGATCCAACCTCCTCTGGTCTACTCTCCCTGGATGTAGAACCTCCTCTAGAACTGAACCCAGATCTACCTCCTCTGCTGACACCCCTGCCTCCTCGACCTCCCCTCACACTAGGTCGAGATGCTGCAGAATCAACTGACATCTGCTCTTGCCTCTCAGGACAATCCCTAACAAAGTGATCTGGTGATCCACATCTAAAGCATACCCCTACTACACCAGTCTTCCAACAAGGACCACCATGTGGCCTACCACAATGAATGCAGATGGGTAAAGTGGATCTCTGAGTCACTAGGGTCGGAGCACTCGCCACTGACACTGTAGGTCTAAATCTCTGCCTCTGAAACTGCACTGACCTACCCGCTGGTCTCTGACTCCTACTAACCCGAGGAACAAAACTTCCTTTACCTCTTTTAGCAGTTGAAGACCCTGCCTCGAACTGGGGTCTCCTAACCCTGACCTCTTCCTCTGAAGCAACTGCAATAACTTGAGCTCTCTCCACACTCTGAGCTGCTGCCACAAGCTGGGAAAAATCATGATATCTAGATCCAGCCACCAAACACATGATAGAGGGCCTCAATCCCTCCTCAAATCTCCTGCATCTATCTATCTCATCAGATATAATGCCCCCAGCATACTGGCTCAACCAGATAAATTCAACTTCATATTCTGTTACGGTCCGGCTGTCTTGCTTTAAACTCAAAAACTCCATCTTCTTCATGTCCTTATACTCCCTCGGAGTATACTTCAATTCAAACTCTCTCAAGAAATCAGCATAGGACAAGGTTGGTGGATCATCCATAGCATGTGGCACTGTCTTCCACCAATCATATGCGTCCTTCTGTAGCAATGATCTGGCATAATCAAATTTTTCCTCTGGGGTGGCTTGCAGCTGAATGAAGATTCTCTGTATTTTATCAAGCCACTGCTCTGCTACAGCTGGATCAACAGTGCCTAAGAAATCCTCTGCCCCATACTTCCTTAGTTTATCATAGTGCCTCACTGATACTAAAGGCTGAGGGGGTGGTGGCGGTGGTTGCACTGGTGCTTGCCTCAAAGCCTCTACCACATGCCTAAGCCAAGCTGGCGGAACCTCCTCACCAACTGGTCTCCCCGACACCGAAGCAGGTGCCTCCTCAGCACTATCAACTCTAGCTCTATCCTCCGGAGCTACACTCTCCTCACTACCCTCAACTGACTGACGCAAATGACGATCCATCACAACCTATTTCTGCAAACACAGCAGAATATATCTTATTAAAGATCAGAGACTGCCAATCCCACACATGTATGTTATTCAAAAATTCACTTTTTAAGTAAAAATATTCTTTTTCTTACATTTTACCTAGGTTGAGAATCTCAAACCTAGGCTCTGATACCAAAACAATTGTAACACCCCCACATCCAATACACGTACACTACAAACACCACAATGTAATATATGTGCACTGAACATAGAGATGCTATAGATTTTATTAACATTCAAAAACATTTTAAAAGATACTATAATCTTTCTCATTATACATTATAGAAAATAAGTCATTAACTTGTAACATAAAACAAATAGATATATATATATATATTCATTTACTTAATACGCAGCGGAATATAGAAAATATTTACAAATATACATATATTTACATTATAAACAAAACTTTACAAAATATAAAAGAGTTATACATGATTGGCAGCTTTCTCTGATCTTTAAGTCCCAAAATCAACTCTTCAATGTCTACTCTCACTCGGTCTCGAAGAGCTCTCGGGTTCTACTCTATCACCTGCGCGATCAACACTATCGCGCTAAGCCAACGGCTTAGTAAGACAAATCATGCTAATATTATGCTTTAGTGCAATGCAATGCCACACACCTTATTAAAAAGAACAACATCATAGATGTAAAGCTAACAACATACTTTTACATTCCATAAACCACAATATATGAACATATCACATTTCTCAATATCATAGACCTCATTTATCAATTATTTTACCATTTATGAGTCACATTAAACAAAGACAAGCATGGGCCCAAAACATACTAATATGCCATTCAATTTTCAGAGTTAATGTTTTGGTTTTGTTATCACATTTATCAATATCATATACCCAACTAGGCTTCAAGGATTAGGTTCAACCAAGCTTCAAGGGGAACAAAGCATGCTAAGTATCAACCCAACTTGGCTTCAAGAACCAACCCAACCTAGCTTCAAGGGTGGTAACATCTCAATTAGGCTTCAAGGATTCAATCCAACCTAACTTCAAGAGATTGTTACACTTATTAGGCATGCCACCAACAACAAACTCTGAAAATGGAATAACACATTAGCCACACAATTCATTTATTATTTAATTATCATTTCCATTCTCAATTCTCATCATCATAGCCAATCACAATGGCTTCATATCACAATTATATCTCAACTCATTTTATACATATAGCATCATTGCTATAACATTTCAAGGTACATTATTAATGAATCACATTACCATTCACAATGTATATAACATAACATTGTTCATAGATTTATAATCTTCCATATGCCTTTGATTGAATCATTATTGTTTTAAGGGTATTTAGAATGTTCATTTTCATGTATAGGTGCAAAGAGACCCTTAAAGAATCATAACATTGCATGAAGAGCAAAGAACAAAAACATTAACTAACACATTTGAGGAACACGGGCAGCACACTTGAGGGACACGGCCAAGCTTGTGGCCGTGTCTCTCAACTTAATTTTGGCAGTGACAGACACTAGCATGGGACACGACCGTGTCTCTCAAAAATCAACCCAACACGTCCAAAATTTCCATGACTTGGCCGTGTCTCTCCTTGCTTTTGGCCGTGTCACTCATGAACAAAATCCTAACCAAAGCCAACGCTCTTTCAATTGTTTTTACACACTTTTTGCACAACATTAATCTCATTCAAATGGATACAATCAATAACATAAACACATATCTTACACAATCATCACAATAATCACTTTAACAACACATTAACATTACATTTAAACACAACTACTTCAAAACCCTAAATCCAACATCATTCATAATCTTTCAAAATCAACATCCACCACTTCCAACAACAACACCTATTTAACCTCTTAACTTAAAACCAAATTTAACACTTGAAAACACATCACAAACACCTCTCATCATCAAATCAACAAACCCTAATTCACTTCAAATACCACTTCAAAAGAATAAAAGAAATCAAAGAAAAGAACTTACCAAAGTTGTTGAATTCCACAAATCTCCAACTTGATTCCTTGATTCTCTCTTCAATCTTGATTTTGGAACAACAAAAATCAACTCTTGTTCTTTGGTTTTGGAGAGCCGGCCACCACTAAATAAAAGAGAAGAAAAGAAAAATAAAATAAAGTCAACTTCCTCTTCTTCTTTAAATCTCCACCAAGAGATTTCCAAAAGAAAATTACCTCAATGCCCTTAACCATTTGTTCTAACTCTCTTTAAACTTATAAGCCCATTTAGGTAATTTCATACTCAACAAGATAAATATCTCTTCCCCCTTGACTCTTCATTTGACCAACTTATATGTTATATATATTACAATATAATCAACATATACACTTTCCTTTAATTTCTTTTCTCTTGCAAATTGACACCTACATTCAATCCAATTTTAAAACAACAACAACAACATTCAAACTTCTAGAGCAAATATGGGGATATTACAGTTATTGTAGATATGGGCATATGAACACAACCTCGTGAGGGTACCAGGCATTTTCCGAGAGAGAATTGGGTATCCTAGATTAAATTACTAATTGTCTGATCGTTTGGAAGTTCCTGGCTCTCACCACGTGCATACCCATTGCTTTATGTTGAGCCGCTTAACCTGGGATCAGGTAAAATAACATTAGTATGCTTTAAATTTTATGTGAAAGTTTTACTTACCTTATGTTATTTTGCAGGTGAATTTGGCCTGGTGGAATCCAGAAGAAGGAGCAAATTGGTCTCCTTTGATGAGGGCTGCACTATTTTTCCAACATTCCCACCGAATTATTGCTGGCCCAATGAATGGTTTCTCGGCCCAGAGCAGCGGAGGTTTCCAATGCAAATCCCAGAATACACTTTAAATATTATGTCGATGCCGGATGATGCTTGGTGGTCGGCCCGGTATGGTTATAATGCCGAGTCATTTCTCCATTTACCGAGTCCATTTTTTGCCCGTTTTATTCAAATGAGACTCTTGCACTTTGATGTATCTCCTGTCGGTGTGCGGGAGATTTTTGATGGAAATGAGGGTAGAGATGAGGAGGAACATCACGGAGATGTAAGAGAGTCTGTTCCACATCTCGGGGCTAGTACTTCTCAGGTAAAACTTTTACCACTTTTCCATTGCAACTGCTTTTTCTTTCTTTGATTTTTTAATGATTGTTGCAGGTTGTTGGCTCGTTTGATCATGAAGCTGGACCCTCTTTCACTGCCCCTTCATTTGCTCATTCTAGCCTGCTGGATATGCCATCTCATCCGCAGGGTATTGATATGAACTACCTGGTACGTTCCTCATTTCATAATAGTTTAGACTATATGTATGCATGATTATGTATGCTCTTACCTTTTTCTCTCTTGGCTCACAGCGGATGCTTGAAGAACAAAATAAGAAATTTCAAGAAGAGTTGGCTGCAAATCGTCATCAAACTTCTCATTTTGAAAGTTTATATCATCAATTTGAACAAAATTTTCGTGACTTCTGATTTCAAGGAATGAGGGATCCCGGTGCTTCTTCATAAAGAGGCCCCCATACTGATGACCATGAGATCCTTTCGTCTGCTTCTGATGAGGACCATGACAAATCGAAACTCCAAGGCAATAGGGATTTTAGTGCTTCTGCTTCGGATGATCCCGGGACGAGTAATTTGCCCCCTCCTCCAACAGGCGATGACTTTTTCTAGTCTTTATTTGGTGACCTACAACCACCCTTTTAGTGATATGTAAATATTGTAGCAATTGTAAAACATTGTACAATAATGAAAAATATACAATTATCCTCTTTACTGTAATCTCTTTTTTTTTTTCGTTACTGCCAAATTTTCTTCTTTTTTTTTTCGTTACTGCCAAAACTATTTATTTATATATATATATATAGTACATCATAATTAATATCCTCTTCTTTTGTTGAACCAAATCCAAAGTGGAAAAAGAAATTGTGACCACTTCCTTTCCTTAAACCATATGGTCTTATCCTTTCCCATCATCTTTTCCATTTCACTTTTGGAAAAGGTTTATTTTCTTCTATATAAATCACCTTGCATGCCATATTTTAATTCATAAACCAAAAAATCTCTCTCTTTCAACTTGAAGACTTCCTTTAGCAATTTTGGTTCTCCTTTATTCATCAACCATGACCGAGCACCATTTAAAGAAAATAAAAATTATATTTAAGAATATGGATGCCAACCATTGGAAGAAAATTTCATGGTCAAAGCTTGATGTTTTAAAATGCATTCAAAATGTCAAATTGGACCACTCCTTCTTACATGCCGTGGCTTCCTTTTGGGATACGGATTCTAGGGTATTTAGGATTAATGGCCTTGAAATATGTCCCTTGATTGAAGAATTTGAGGCCATCCTTGGACCTCCTAATAATCAACAAATGCGTTACCCACATTGATTTCCAAAACTCAATAGAAGATGCAGATGTTATTTCAAATTCCAAAACCCGAAATTCTTCAGGTGATGAGAGGTGAAAAAAATTCTACTTGCTCCTTTGATTGACTTTTGTTTCTCTCATTTGGCTCCTACTAAGGCATGGGGATGCATGCTTTATCTTTGCTTGTTCGGCCAATTCTTGCTTGTTTCTTTTGACGGCGATATTGATCCACGAGTATTGGATATCATGGACCAAATGGAAGGAGGCTTGTCACCGGTACCTGTGATTTTAGCCAAGACCTTAGTTGGATTAGACCAATTTAAATCGAGATTGTCAAAGAGACTGACTGGGAGTCCGTTGCTACTTCAGGTAATTACCTAAACTGCCCTTTCAGGTTTTTCATTTAGGTTTTTTTTATATATTTTTTTATTGCTCTAACTTTTTCCTAGTCCGCCCATGCGAGTTTTCGAAACTAGCGAGCTGTCCTAATTTTTACCTAAGCTACCCTTACAGGATTTCAACTTAGCGGACTCTTTTTTTTTTTAACTTAATTATTTCTTCACAGATTTGGCTTCAGGAGCGTCTCTGTTTGCTTGATACTCCCTCCATGGATTTTTCCAGATACCTTCCATGTCATCATTCTGCTAGGAAGCTACTCCATCCTGCTTCTTCATATGCTGACTGGGTCGACTGGATCCACTCACGCTCTGAAGTCAATGTCCGTTGGTTCGTACCTTGGTGGAAGATTTCTCGTATCACCATTCGGACATACTTGATGTACGTTCCCCTCGCTGCTCTTCGTCAAGGTACATGCTATGATCCTCGCCAACTTGGGTGTTAGTATGGAGCTGAGCCTCGTGATTCTGACTTTGCTCCTGACCTAGATATGCCTTGCTTGACTGAAGCGTACTTGGATCGGCTGAGGCAAAGTTGGCCTACACGTTACACTTATCGACTGTCATAGCTTTTACATTTGTCAATTCAGAAAGTGTTTTGCTAGGATGAAAAATAACTAAAGTAATAAAAGATGCTTCTTTTCCATTTATAATTTGTCATCACCTTTTGCAATTATGATTATTTATTTCATCCGTATCTGGTCAAATACTTATAACAATGCACATAGGACAAATTTAATCATTAATTCTGTTTTATTAAATTGGGGAACAACCAAACTTAAAGCCAGCATACACAAGATCATTCCTGCTGTCAATTAGCCCTTTCGGATTTTCTAATTGACAATTTTCTCTCATTTAGCCCAAATTGTTGCCTAGCCCGCCCTTTCGGGTTTTCGGAACTAGCGGACTGCTCTAACTTTTGCCTAGGCTGCCCTTTTTGGATTTTCAACCTAGCGAGCTCTTTTTTTTTCTATCATACATAAAACCTCTTCAACCTGTCAATGTTTACTGGCTCACTAAATTTGTTCCCATTCATGTCTGACAATTTCACTGCACCTTTGTTAATGACTTGTTTCACGACATATGGCCCTTCCCAGCTAGGTCTGAACTTTCCTCTTGGATCAGACACATTAGGCTTACATTGCTTCAACACCAAATCCCCAACTCTGAATTTTCTGACCTTGACCCTTCTATTGTAGGCCCGAGCTATCTTCTTTTGATACAGTTGGTGATGATACAATGCCTTTAATCTTCTCTCTTCTAATAAAGCTAATTGTGTGTATCTGCTTGCTACCCATTTTGTTTCAGGCAGTTCAGCTTCCAAGACTACTCTTAGTGAATTAATCTCAATTTCAATAGGCAATACCGCTTCCATCCCATAAACCAAAGAGAACGGTGTCATTCCAGTAGGTGTTCGCACACTCATCCTATATCCCCATAAAGCAAAGGGAAGCATTTCCGACCAGTCCCTGTAAGTCTTAGTCATCTTGGACAGAATTTGCTTAATTGTCTTATTCATTGCTTCTACTACACCATTAGCCTTTGGTCTATAAGGAGAGGATCTATGATGATGGATTTGGTACCTCGAGAATAAATCCTTAACTGCTCCTTGAAACTGTACCCCATTGTCTGATATCACACTGTGCAGGACCCCATATCTGCAGATGAGATTCTTTTTTATAAACCTAGCCATTTGACTTGCACCCAGCTTGTTGAAGGATTTAGCTTCGACCCATTTTGAAAAATAATCAACTGCTACTACAATGAAACGGTGACCATTTGAGGCTATCGGATGTATTTCTCCTATAATGTCGATACCCCAGGTGGCAAATGGCCAGGGTGAAGACATTGAATGCAGTTCTTCAGGAGGCATATGATTCAAGTTACCATACATCTGACATTGATTGCACTTCTTGACAAACTCAATACAGTCTCTCTCCATGGTCAACCAATAGTAACCTTGTCGAATAATCTTCTTAACTAGGGCCAAACCACTCATGTGCTGACCGCAACTTCCCACATGTATTTCTGACATGATGCGCTCCACTTCAGGCTTTCTTAAACATCTCAAATGCACTCCATCAGGCCATCTTCGATATAACTCCCCATGGAAAGTGATGTATTGCAATGACCACCTCTTTATGGCTCTTCTCTCTTTCTTTGTTGCCCCCGACGGGTATTCTCTTTCCTCCAAAAATCGCCTTATAGTATCATACCATGCATCATGGTCCGTATCAACTTCCATGATTGTCTCATATTCATAGCAAGGAGTTGATGAACTGGTCAAGATTAGAGGCTTGCGGAATAAGCTGGCAGGATTTTCCCATACTGAAGCTAATGTGGCTAGGGCATCAGCCATCTGATTTTCTTCTCTTGACAGGTGTATAAACCTACACTCCTTAAAATTCTTCTTCATCATTGTCAAGTAACGGTGATATGGTTTTAATTTTTCCTCTTTCAACTCCCACTCTCCATTTACTTGGGATACTACTAGCAATGAATCGCCATAAACTTCCACCTTATCCACCTTCATAATAATTAGGGTTTCCAAACCGAAAATACAAGCTTCGTACTCCACCATATTATTGGTTGCCCTAAATTTCAACTTTTTGGCTAAAGGGATAAGTTCCCCTTCGGGCGATTCTAGTATAACTCCCAAACCTTCTCCTTTCCTGTTTACTGCTCTATCAAAATACATTTTCCACCCTTGTACTTCAATTGCTTCTTAATGTTCATCTGGAAATTCCAAGATTACCTCTTCACTTTCTGGCAATGGTTGTTGAGCCAGGAATTCTGCCACCACTCTACCTTTAATTGTTTTCCTGGTTACATACTCAGTCTCAAATTCCTCTAATATTATCAACCATCGACCATATTTCCCAATTAAAGAGGGTGTCTCCCTTAAATATTTCATTGGATCCAACCTGGAAATCGCTTGCACACTATACGATTGAAAGTAATGCCGCAACTTCTTAGAAGACCAAACCACAGCTATACATGTCTTTTCAATGATACTATACTTAAATTCATAAGGTAGGAGCTTTCTACTCAAATAGTAAACAGCATGCTCGATCCCCGACTCATCTGCTTGGGCCAGCATGGCTCCTATCGACTCTTCCTCTACTGCTAAGTTTAGTAATAAAGGTTTGCCAGGTTTAGGTGGTTTCAAAGCAGGTGGATTCAACAAATACTCTTTTATTCAATCAAAGGCCTTTTGACATTTTTCATTCCATACGACCGGCTGATTCTTTCTAAGCAACTTGAAGATAGGCTCACAGATTGTTGTGAGCTTTGCTATAAATCTGCTAATGTACTGCAGTTTACCAATGAATCCCTGAACTTCTCTCTTCGTCTTTAGAACTGGCATTTCCCTGATTGCTTTGACTTTGTCAGGATCAATCTCAATGCCATTCGGACCAATTGCATGTCCCAATAATTTTCCTGAAGTAACACCGAATACACACTTCTTCGGGTTTAATCTTAGCTTATACTTCAAAGCTCTATTGAAGAATAATTCTAAATTCTGGAAGTGTTGCTCCCTTGTATCCGACTTCACCATCATATCATCAACATATACTTCAACTTCTTTGTGGATCATGTCATGAAATAGTGTGGTGGCTATCCTTTGGCAGGTTGCTCCAGCATTCATTAAGCCGAAAGGCATCACCCTATAACAAAATATACCCCATGTAATAATGAAGGCAGTTTTGGCTTTATCCTCTTGGGCCATTAACACTTGATTGTATCCTGAAAATCCATCTACAAATGAGTGTAGCACACTAGAGGCTGCACTATCAATGAGAACATCTATATGTGGTAAAGGAAAATCATTGTAACACCCCTATACCCCGTATACGTACACAGCATGCTAAAACGATCGTAATATATGTATACTGAATATAGAGTTGCCACCGTTTACTAAACAAACGACTCATCCCCTTTTTAAAAGCATGACAAATTTAAAACATTTAAAAGAAAGTATAAATACAAAAGATAAAGTGTTTATTTAAAAGCAGCGGAAAATATAATAATTATTTACAAATACTTATACATCAAAACTCAAGTTTTACAAAACATAAAATATTTACATGTTTGGCAGTATGTCCTTGATCTTTAAGCTCCACTATCAACGTCTCAAAATCTAGACTCTACTAGGTCTAGGAACTCTCCGGTTCTTCCCTGTCCCCTGCGCGATGAATCACAATCACGCTAAGCCAACGGCTTAGTGGTACAAACTATAATAATATTATACTTTAATAAAATGCAAATGTCATAATCTCAAACATATAAACAATTCTCAAGAATCTCATTATTCATTTATTTCATCATTCATAAATCATATTGAAAACAAAGACAGACTTGGGCCCAAAAGACACTAATATGTTATTCAAAGTTCAGAGTTACTGCTTTGGTCTATAATCACAATGATCAAGCCCGTAGGCAATATATATATCTCTATCCATGGATAGGGTAACAGACCCAGTCTCTTGGACCTCAACTCGCTAAACTCGAGGAGATCCTCAACCCGGCTAGACTGTTACCTGTAACAGACCCAGTCTCTTGGACCTCAACCCGGATAAACCTGAGGAAATCCTCAACCCGGCTAGACTGTTACTATAATTAACATTTCACATTTATCAACTGGAATCGGCTTACGACCTGGTCTTTTCACCTATCCAGGACTTTATAGGCATGCCGCCAAACCCAGAACTCTGAAGGTTGAATGACACATTAGACACATAATCTTTTCATTTATATCTTTATACATTTCTTTCTCATCATTATAGCCAACAATCATGGCTTCATATCTCATAATGAAAATAGGCAACCATGCCTCAATCATCTCATTAGCATCATCATAGCCAACAACCATGGCTTCATTTCTCATCAAGATAATATAAAATATCAATTGCATTAACATCATCATCATAGCCAATCACATTGGTTTTATATCTCATTATATCTCAAATCACATTATATCAATTCATCATTCAAGTATACACAACCAATTGCATTAACATACCTTTCATAATTCATCAAATGTTTTAACCCTGTAATCAATTGCTTAACATATGTATAATCAAATATGTTAAGTATCAAATCATATGAGTGTATGCAACAATGTAGTTTGTACTTACCTTAGGAACAACTCACACCAATCTACAACCTTTCTCTTTCAAGAATTCTTCACCACCTAGGTTAGGACAATTCAACCTCTTCAGTACCTAAACCAAATATGATAATACATACTCACTTAGAGATACACAAGAGATAATAAGACTAAGAACCAACTAGGTCAAACCCTAGACATGACACGCTCATAAACACGGGCGTGTCCCTGACTGTGCCCTAAATTGACAACACAGAAGCTTTGACACGCTCAGAACCAAGGGCGTGTCACTGGGCGTGTAATACATTCTGCCTCCCAGAAACATTGACACGTCCAACAACATGAGCGTGCTCATGGCTATGTCAATTCCCCAATAACACAGTGGCTATGACACATTCAATAACACGGGCGTGTTAGTGGCTGTGTCAATCCTACTGCCACACAAGACCATTGACACGCCTAAAGACCTGGACGTGCTTGTGGGCGTGTCAGGCCAAAAACCCAGATTCCGGCCAAAACAACAGAACACCCAACAAATCACTTCTTCCACCAACATCCACTTCAAACAAACTTAACTACACACATCCAAAAAACCATCTCAAACTTGCAAAAACACCAAAACAAGACAAAATATACATTAACCACAAATCATCAATATCATCACAAACCCTAAACACCACCACAACACTATCTTCACCAACAAACTTACTCTTTCCTTTAATCCAACCTCAAAAATCCAAAATCAATTAACCCAAATACCCTTAACACAACACAATCAAACCAAACACATATCCATCACAACTTCAACTCACAAACCCAAAGAAATCAAAGAATCAAGTAGAAGGACTTACCAAGGATGAAGAAACTCTTAAATCTCCAACTTGATCTCTTAAAAACTTCCTTCAATCTTGAACTTGGAAGACCAAATCTCTCTCTTGCTCTCTTGTTTCTTTGATGGCCGGACAACAAAAGGAAAGGAAAAGAGAAGGAGAAGAAATGAAAGAAAGCCACGAAGGAAGAAGAAAAGAAAGAAAACCAAAGAAAGCAAAGTCAACTCTTTTCCTTAAAACCCTCTCAACCAAGCATTTAATATAAAATAATCAAAATATCATCTTCCACTTCCACTAACTCTAATCCAACTTATAATTAATTAATTCCTTAAACACAATTAATAATAATTACTCTCTTCCTTTGACTTTCTCATTGACTTGTGTATATGTTGTATATATTTTCATATACACAACATATATACTCTCTTCACTTCTTTTCTCTTTTCTTTACAAATTAACATATGTAACACCCCCATATCCAATGCACACATACTACAACCACCACAATGTAGCATAAGTGCACCAAACATAGGGATGCTACGGTTTTCTTAACATTCAAAACACTTTAAATTTGATACAATACCCTTATCATTATACATTATAGAAAAGTAGATCATTTACTTATAAAACAAAACATATTAGTTATATATATATATACATTTAAATATTACACAGCGGAAGTTATAAAATATGTACATATTTACATATTAAACATTTCTTTACAAAATATAAAGAAGTATACAAGATTGGCAAGTCTGCTCTGATCTTTAAGCTCCCAAAATGAATTCTTCAAGGTCTACTCTCACTTGGTCTTGATGAACTCTCGGGTTCAACTCTATCAACTCTATTACCTGCGCGATCAAACACTATCGCGCTAAGCCAAGGGCTTAGTAAGACAATTCATGCTAATGTTATTCTTTAGTGCAATGCAATGTTTCACATTTGTATTAATAAATCAACATCAATGATACACACACAATTAGTAAAGATCATACTCATTAAACAATATTCCGTGAATAGTCCGCTTCATCATATAAGTAATATTAACATTTCCTTACATTAGAACAACATTTATGTTATACATAAAACCTAGACACCTATGGGCCCATCAAGTACTTAATACGATATTCAGAATTCAGAGTTACTGCTTTGGCTCATAAACACCATTATCAAGCTCGTAAGCAACATATACATATATATATATATCTCAATCCATGGATAGCGTAACAGACCCGGTCTCTTGGATCATCAACTCATCTAACTCGAGGATATCCTCAACCCGGCAAGACTGTTACAAATCAAATATCTCATAATATCAATTATCATAGTGTAACAGACCCAGTCTCTTGGACCTCAATTCAACTCAATTTGAAGAGATCCTCAACCCGGCAAGACTGTTACCTTTTGTAACACCCCCACATTCAGTACACACACACTACAACACCACAATGTAGCATATGTGCACCGAACATAGGAGTGCTACGGCTTTTCATCAACATTCAAAATATTTGTATATATAATACCATCATCTTTCTCAATATACATTATAGATATATAAATACATTTAAGTAGTACACAGCGGAAGTTATAAAATAGGTACATATATGAAAACATTTGAATACATATTTACAATTATACATATATTTACATTATAAACAAAAACTTTTCAAAATATAAAGAAGTAGTACATGATTGGCAAATCTCCTCTGATCTTTAAGTCCCAATATCCACTCTTCAATGTCTACTCTCACTGGGTCTCGAAGAACTCTCGGGTTCAACTCTATTACCTGCGCGATTAAACACTATCGCGCTAAGCCAAGGGCTTAGTAAGACAATTCATGCTTATGTTATGCTTTAGTGCCATGCAATGTTTCATATATGTATTAACAATTCAACATCAATGATGCACACTCAATCAATAAAGATCATATTCAACAGACAATATTCCGTAAATAGTCCATTTCATCATTTAAGTAATATTAACATTTCATTACATTAGAACATCATTTATGATATATATAAAACCTAGACACCTATGGGCCCATCAAGTACTTAATACGATATTCAGAATTCAGAGTTACTGCTTTGGTTCATAAACACCATTATCAAGCCCGTAGGCAACATATACATATATATATATCTCTATCCATGGATAGCGTAACAGACCCGGTCTCTTGGATCATCAACTCATCTAATTCGAGAAGATCCTCAACCCGGCAAGACTGCTACAATTCAAATATCTCATAATATCAATTATCATTGTGTAACAGACCCAGTTTCTTGGACCTCAATTCAACTCAATTTGAAGAGATCCTCAACCCGGCAAGACTGTTACCTTTCATTAAATAGGCATGCCTCCAAAACCAGAACTCTGAAACTGAATATCATATTAAACATACACTTATTTCATTATTCTCTTTATCAAACTCTTTCTCAATCTTCCTCATCAATTAGGCAAACATGCCATACATCATTCAATTATATCATCATAGCCACTCACAATGGCTTTATATCACATTTCACATCTCAATTCATATTTTGCATATAGCATCTCAACATACATTATTCATAACACACACATTATCATTTACAAGATTCACATTACATATAACATACTATTGTTCAATCTCAACAATGCAATTAGGGCAAAGAACAATTGATATGATTCATAGCTTTGGGATCTTCCACACATGTTTGATTAGGTCATTCTTGTGTTTGAAGTATGTTTAAAGTGATTATGTTTAGGTTTAGGAGCAATACAACCTTTGAAGAATCAAAACAATGCAAAAAGAACCAAAAATAAAAACATTAACCAATACATTTGAGGGACACGGGCAGCACATTTGAGGGACACGGCCAAGCTTGTGGCCGTGTCTCTCAACCATAAAATCCAGTAGCCAACACGGGCATAAGACACGGCCGTGTCTCCCAATCCAACTTGGACAGTAGCAAACACATTCAAGGGACACGGCCAAGCCAGTGGCCGTGTCACCCCAAAACCTATCCAACACGGCCAAAATCCCTCCACCTTGGCCGTGTCACCCAAATTTCTCAAGTCTTGGCCGTGTCTCTCATTGATTCTAGCCGTGTCACTCAAGAACACAACCCTAATCAAAACCAACACTCTTCCAAATGCATTTTCACACCCTTTGCACAACAATAACTTCATTCAATTGGTTTTAATCAATGTTATTAACACATATCTTACATATTCATCACATTAACCACTTAAACAACACATAAACATTACATTAAAACATTCACCAATACTAAACCCTAAAACCAACTTCCCACTTGATCTTTCACAATCAACCTTCACATATCTAACCATATTCACAACCAAATTAATACCAACTCAATCTTTTAACTTTAAATCAATTCCAACACTTACAAACACATATCAAACCCACCAAATCATCACATCAACAAATCACAATTCAATTTAGACATAACCTCAAAATTAACAAAGGAATTCAAGATATTTCTTACCTAAGATGAAGAAATTCCACAATTCTCTTGTCAAATCCTTTGATTGCTTCTTCAATTTGCTTCTAGCACCATGAATACCTCTCTTGCTCTCTCTTCTCTTCAATGGCCGGCCTCTTCAAGAAAGAAAGAAGAAAATGCACAAGTCAAACACCTTTTCTTCTTTTAATCTCCACCATGCATTCCACTTCAAGCAATTACTCAAATACCCCTCATCATTTAACTTAGCTTTTGTCTCTTATAAGCCCAATTAAGTAATTGCACATTCCACATAAAATATCCTCTTGCATTGACCAACCCTTTTGACCAATGTATATGTTATATATATCATCATATACACAACATATACCACTCTCTCTAAACCCTAAATTCTTTCTCAAAACACATATACACAAACATCTTTCCTCATTTCTTTCCCTTGCAATATAAAACAACAACAATAACAACAACATAACCAAGACTTCTAGGGCATAAATGAGGATATTACAATTCTCCCCCTCTAAAAAGAAAATTTCGTCCTCGAAATTACCTGATATCAAGGCTGAAACAACTGAGGATATTACTCTCGCATGGTTTGCTCACTTTCCCAAGTTGCTTCTTCCTTTGCATGATTCTTCCAAAGAATCTTCACCAATGGCACTCTCTTGTTCCTCAACACTTTCACATCATGTGCCAGGATAGCAACTGGTTCCTCCTCAAATGTCAAATCGGGATTCACTTCAATTGACTCAATTGGCAACACATGAGATGGATCTGACCTGTATCTCCTCAACATAGAAACATGAAATACATTATGAATACGATCCAACTCAGGTGGCAAAGCGAATCGATAAGCAACTGGCCCAACTCTTTCTAACACTTCATACGGCCCAATAAACCGAGGACTCAATTTTCCTTTTCGACCGAACCTCAAAATCTTCTTCCAAGGAGACACTTTCAGAAATACCTTATCTCCAACATCAAACTCTATGTCTCTTCTTTTCAGATCTGCATAAGACTTCTGTCGGTCTGAAGCTGCTTTTAACCTGCCTCGAATCAACTTTAATTTTTCTTCAGTTTCTTGAATCAAATCAGGACCAACCAACTTATTATCTCCAAGCTCATTCCAACAAAGAGGTGTCCTACACCGTCTGCCATACAATGCTTCAAACGGTGCCATACCAATGCTGGATTGGTGACTGTTGTTGTAAGCAAACTCCACAAGAGGTAAAAACCTATCCCAACTTCCAGAGAAATCGATGACACAGCTTCTCAACATATCTTCAAGAATCTGTATCACCCTCTCTGACTGTCCATCTGTCTGTGGATGAAAAGCAGTGCTAAAGTGCAGTCAAGAACCCAAAGCACTATGCAAACTCTTCCAAAATCTTGAAGTAAACCTGGGATCTCGATCAGACACTAAAGAAGTTGGAACACCATGCAATTTCACAATCTCATGGATATACAGCTCAGCCAACCTCTCCAAAGAGTAATCCATCCGCACTGGAAGGAAATGAGCTGTCTTAGTCAATCTATCCACAATCACCCATATGGCATCATGTTTCCTTTGTGTCAATGGCAATCCAGACACAAAGTCCATTGTCACTCTTTCCCACTTCCATTCTGGCACTGACAATGGTTGAAGCAACCCGGTTGGAACTTGATGCTCTGCTTTAACCTTCTGACAAGTGAGACATTTCGATACAAACTCAGCAATGTCTCTCTTCAACCCAATCCACCAATAATGCTGTCTCAAATCATGATACATCTTCGTATACCCGGATGCATAGCAAACATTGACTGATGAGCTTCTTCCAAAATGACCCCTTTTAAATCAGCATCATCGGGTACACACAATCTGCTCTTGAACCAGAGACTTCCATCACTCTTCACAATAAAATCTCTACCCTTTCCACTCTGACAATCTGAAATAATCTTCTGAATCTTCATATCAGTCAACTGAGCCTCTTTGATATGATCTAACAAAACTGGTTTCAAAAGCAACTGTGTCAACAATGCACCATCATCACAAGGTACAAAACTGGCATGCAAAGCTCTCAACTCAACAAGCAACGAGAGCGAGTAAACAGTTAAACCAGCTAAAGACTTCCGACTCAAGGCATCAGCAACAACATTTGCTTTACCTGGATGATAATCAATCAAATAGTCATAGTCTTTAATCAATTCCAACCATCTCCTCTGCCGAAGATTGAGCTCTTTTTGAACACCCAAATATTTTAAACTTTTGTGATCAGTGTAGATAAAACATTTTTCCCCAAACAGATAGTGTCGCCAAATCTTCAATGCAAACACAATGGCAGCCAATTCTAAATCATGGGTCGGATAGTTAAGCTCATGCGGTTTCAACTGTCTAGATGCATAAGCTATAACTTTACCTTCCTGCATCAGCACACACCCCAAACCACTATGTGAAGCATCACTGTAAATCACATATGGTTTGCCTTCTACAGGTAAAGTAAGAATAGGCGCTTGAGTCAACATTTCTCTCAACTGCTCAAAACTAGCCTGACACTGATCTGTCCACATAAATCTAATTCCCTTTCGAAGCAATCTGGTAAGTGGAGTAGCTATCAAAGAAAACCCTTTCACAAACCGTCGGTAATAGCCAGCCAAACCCAGAAAACTTCTAACCTCTGTCACCGACTTGGGTGGACTCCAATTCAATATAGCTTCAACTTTGCTCGGATCAACTCTAATGCCTTCTGCTGAAACAATATGTCCGAGAAAAGCGACTTGATCCAACCAGAACTCACATTTCGACAATTTGGCAAACAACTGCTTCTCTCTCAAAATCTGCAATACAATCCGCAGATGCTTGTCATGTTCCTCTTCATTCCGCGAATACACCAGAATGTCATCGATGAAGACTACTACAAACTGATCTAAATAGGGCCTGAACACCCTATTCATCAAATCCATGAAAGCTGCAGGTGCATTCGTTAGACCAAAAGGCATAACTAGAAACTCATAATGTCCATACCTGGTCCGAAAGGCGGTCTTGGAAATGTCTTCAGCTTTAACTCTCAATTGATGGTACCCAGATCTCAAATCAATTTTAGAAAACACAGCTGCACCCTTCAATTGATCAAAGAGATCATCGATTCTAGGCAAAGGATATTTATTTTTAATAGTCACCTTGTTCAATTGCCTATAATCGATACACAATCTCATAGTACCATCTTTCTTCTTCACAAATAGCACAGGAGCTCCCCACGGAGAAACACTGGGGCGAATAAATCCTTTATCCAACAACTCTTGTAATTGCACTTTCAATTCCCTCAATTCTGCTGGTGCCATTCTATAAGGAGTAATAGAGATAGGAGTGGTACCAGGCAACAATTCAATACCAAACTCCACCTCTCTCTCCGGAGGCAATCCTGGCAACTCCTCTGGAAACACATCCGGGAACTCAGCAACTGTGGCAATGCTATCAATAGGGGAACCCTTCACTCTAGTATCCACCACATAAGCAAGATAGGCTTCACACCCCTTTCTAATCAATCTCCTAGCTGCAACAGCTGAAACAAATAAAGATGCTAACTGTTCCTGCTCATTAGATACTATCACATCTCTACCATCAGCAGTTCTCAAAGTAACAATTTTCCTTTTACAGTCTACCACAGCTCCATGTCTAGATAGCCAGTCCATACCTAGAATCACATCATATTCCTTAAATGGCATCTCAATCAAGTCTCCAAGGAACTCCTCACCTTGCACCCTCACTGCACTATCTCGGTGCACCTTACTCACAATCACACTATGCCCTAACGGATTTGTCACCAACACATCAAATCCTAGGGGCTCAGCATGGACATCAAATACAGGCAAAATAGATGCACTAATATATGAATGCGTGGAACCCGGATCAATCAAAGCAAGTACTGGAGTATTAAATAAAGAAAAAGTACCAGCTATGACTGCCGAAGCATCTGGCTGCCTCTGCATAACATACATCCTCTGGGAAGACCCAACCTCCTCTGGTCTACTCTCCCTGGATGCAGCACCTCCTCTAGAACTGAACCTCGGTCTGCCTCCCCGGCTGCTACCTCTGCCTGCTCGACCTCCCCTCACATTAGGTCGAGAAGCTGTGGAATCAACTGACCTCTGTTCCCGCGTCTCTGGACAATCTCTAATAAAATGATCAGGCGATCCACACCTGAAGCATACAGCTGACCCACTATACCTCCAACAAGCACCCCTATGTGATCCACCACACTGAGCACACACAGGTAGAGCAGATCTCTGAGTCACTGGGGTCGGAGCACTCGCCACTGAAGCTGTAGGTCTAAATCTCTGTCTCTGAAACTGCACTGACCTACCAGCTGACCTCTGACTCCTACTGACTCTAGGAACAAAGCTTCCTTTACCTCTCTTAACAAAAGAAGACCCTGCCTCAAACTGAGGTCTTCTCACCCTAACCTCTTCCTCTGAAGCAGCTGCAATACTCTGAGCTCGCTCTACACTTCGAGCTGCTGCCACAAGCTGGGAAAAATCATGATATCTAGATCCAGCCACTAAGCACATGATAGAGGGTCTCAATCCCTCCTCAAATCTCCTGCATCTATCTATCTCATCAACTATAATACCCCCAGCATACTGACTTAACCGAATAAACTCAACCTCATATTCAGTTACAGTCCGATGATCTTGCTTCAAATCTAGAAACTCTCTTTTCTTCCCATCTTTATACTCCCTTGGAGTATACTTCAATTCAAACTCTCTCAGAAAATCTGTATAGGATAAGGTAGGTGGATCATCCATAGAATGGGGCACTGTCTTCCACCAATCGTAGGCATCCTTCTGCAGCAAAGATCTTGCATAGTCAAACTTTTCCTCTGAGGTGGCTTGCAACTGAACAAATACCCTCTGTACTCTGTCAAGCCACTGTTCTGCTACAGCTGGATCAACTGTACCAAAGAAATCCTCCGCTCCATATTTCCTTAGCTTATCATAGTGCCTCACTGGTACTGAAGGTTGAGGGGTGGTGGCTGTGGTTGCACTGGTGCTTGCCTCATAACTTCCATCATATGTCTAAACCAGGCTGGCGGAACCTCCTCACCAACTGGTCTACCCGACACCGAAGCAGGTGCCTCCTCAACACTATCAACTCTAGCTCCCTCAGCAGGAGCAATACTCTCGGCACTACCCTCAATCGACTGACGTGAGTGAGAATCCATCACAACCTAAGTCTGCAAACACAACATACTACATCTTATTAAAGATCAGAGGTTGCCAATCCAAAAATATATGTTATTCAAAAACCACTTTTTAAAATCAAAATAGTCTTTTTCTTACATTTTACCTAGGCTGAGAATCTCAAACCTAGGCTCTGATACCAAAACAATTGTAACACCCCCACATTCAGTACACACACACTACAACACCACAATGTAGCATATGTGCACCGAACATAGGAGTGCTACGGCTTTTCATCAACATTCAAAATATTTGTATATATAATACCATCATCTTTCTCAATATACATTATAGATATATAAATACATTTAAGTAGTACACAGCGGAAGTTATAAAATAGGTACATATATGAAAACATTTGAATACATATTTACAATTATACATATATTTACATTATAAACAAAAACTTTTCAAAATATAAAGAAGTAGTACATGATTGGCAAATCTCCTCTGATCTTTAAGTCCCAATATCCACTCTTCAATGTCTACTCTCACTGGGTCTCGAAGAACTCTCGGGTTCAACTCTATTACCTGCGCGATTAAACACTATCGCGCTAAGCCAAGGGCTTAGTAAGACAATTCATGCTTATGTTATGCTTTAGTGCCATGCAATGTTTCATATATGTATTAACAATTCAACATCAATGATGCACACTCAATCAATAAAGATCATATTCAACAGACAATATTCCGTAAATAGTCCATTTCATCATTTAAGTAATATTAACATTTCATTACATTAGAACATCATTTATGATATATATAAAACCTAGACACCTATGGGCCCATCAAGTACTTAATACGATATTCAGAATTCAGAGTTACTGCTTTGGTTCATAAACACCATTATCAAGCCCGTAGGCAACATATACATATATATATATCTCTATCCATGGATAGCGTAACAGACCCGGTCTCTTGGATCATCAACTCATCTAATTCGAGAAGATCCTCAACCCGGCAAGACTGCTACAATTCAAATATCTCATAATATCAATTATCATTGTGTAACAGACCCAGTTTCTTGGACCTCAATTCAACTCAATTTGAAGAGATCCTCAACCCGGCAAGACTGTTACCTTTCATTAAATAGGCATGCCTCCAAAACCAGAACTCTGAAACTGAATATCATATTAAACATACACTTATTTCATTATTCTCTTTATCAAACTCTTTCTCAATCTTCCTCATCAATTAGGCAAACATGCCATACATCATTCAATTATATCATCATAGCCACTCACAATGGCTTTATATCACATTTCACATCTCAATTCATATTTTGCATATAGCATCTCAACATACATTATTCATAACACACACATTATCATTTACAAGATTCACATTACATATAACATACTATTGTTCAATCTCAACAATGCAATTAGGGCAAAGAACAATTGATATGATTCATAGCTTTGGGATCTTCCACACATGTTTGATTAGGTCATTCTTGTGTTTGAAGTATGTTTAAAGTGATTATGTTTAGGTTTAGGAGCAATACAACCTTTGAAGAATCAAAACAATGCAAAAAGAACCAAAAATAAAAACATTAACCAATACATTTGAGGGACACGGGCAGCACATTTGAGGGACACGGCCAAGCTTGTGGCCGTGTCTCTCAACCATAAAATCCAGTAGCCAACACGGGCATAAGACACGGCCGTGTCTCCCAATCCAACTTGGACAGTAGCAAACACATTCAAGGGACACGGCCAAGCCAGTGGCCGTGTCACCCCAAAACCTATCCAACACGGCCAAAATCCCTCCACCTTGGCCGTGTCACCCAAATTTCTCAAGTCTTGGCCGTGTCTCTCATTGATTCTAGCCGTGTCACTCAAGAACACAACCCTAATCAAAACCAACACTCTTCCAAATGCATTTTCACACCCTTTGCACAACAATAACTTCATTCAATTGGTTTTAATCAATGTTATTAACACATATCTTACATATTCATCACATTAACCACTTAAACAACACATAAACATTACATTAAAACATTCACCAATACTAAACCCTAAAACCAACTTCCCACTTGATCTTTCACAATCAACCTTCACATATCTAACCATATTCACAACCAAATTAATACCAACTCAATCTTTTAACTTTAAATCAATTCCAACACTTACAAACACATATCAAACCCACCAAATCATCACATCAACAAATCACAATTCAATTTAGACATAACCTCAAAATTAACAAAGGAATTCAAGATATTTCTTACCTAAGATGAAGAAATTCCACAATTCTCTTGTCAAATCCTTTGATTGCTTCTTCAATTTGCTTCTAGCACCATGAATACCTCTCTTGCTCTCTCTTCTCTTCAATGGCCGGCCTCTTCAAGAAAGAAAGAAGAAAATGCACAAGTCAAACACCTTTTCTTCTTTTAATCTCCACCATGCATTCCACTTCAAGCAATTACTCAAATACCCCTCATCATTTAACTTAGCTTTTGTCTCTTATAAGCCCAATTAAGTAATTGCACATTCCACATAAAATATCCTCTTGCATTGACCAACCCTTTTGACCAATGTATATGTTATATATATCATCATATACACAACATATACCACTCTCTCTAAACCCTAAATTCTTTCTCAAAACACATATACACAAACATCTTTCCTCATTTCTTTCCCTTGCAATATAAAACAACAACAATAACAACAACATAACCAAGACTTCTAGGGCATAAATGAGGATATTACAATTCTCCCCCTCTAAAAAGAAAATTTCGTCCTCGAAATTACCTGATATCAAGGCTGAAACAACTGAGGATATTACTCTCGCATGGTTTGCTCACTTTCCCAAGTTGCTTCTTCCTTTGCATGATTCTTCCAAAGAATCTTCACCAATGGCACTCTCTTGTTCCTCAACACTTTCACATCATGTGCCAGGATAGCAACTGGTTCCTCCTCAAATGTCAAATCGGGATTCACTTCAATTGACTCAATTGGCAACACATGAGATGGATCTGACCTGTATCTCCTCAACATAGAAACATGAAATACATTATGAATACGATCCAACTCAGGTGGCAAAGCGAATCGATAAGCAACTGGCCCAACTCTTTCTAACACTTCATACGGCCCAATAAACCGAGGACTCAATTTTCCTTTTCGACCGAACCTCAAAATCTTCTTCCAAGGAGACACTTTCAGAAATACCTTATCTCCAACATCAAACTCTATGTCTCTTCTTTTCAGATCTGCATAAGACTTCTGTCGGTCTGAAGCTGCTTTTAACCTGCCTCGAATCAACTTTAATTTTTCTTCAGTTTCTTGAATCAAATCAGGACCAACCAACTTATTATCTCCAAGCTCATTCCAACAAAGAGGTGTCCTACACCGTCTGCCATACAATGCTTCAAACGGTGCCATACCAATGCTGGATTGGTGACTGTTGTTGTAAGCAAACTCCACAAGAGGTAAAAACCTATCCCAACTTCCAGAGAAATCGATGACACAGCTTCTCAACATATCTTCAAGAATCTGTATCACCCTCTCTGACTGTCCATCTGTCTGTGGATGAAAAGCAGTGCTAAAGTGCAGTCAAGAACCCAAAGCACTATGCAAACTCTTCCAAAATCTTGAAGTAAACCTGGGATCTCGATCAGACACTAAAGAAGTTGGAACACCATGCAATTTCACAATCTCATGGATATACAGCTCAGCCAACCTCTCCAAAGAGTAATCCATCCGCACTGGAAGGAAATGAGCTGTCTTAGTCAATCTATCCACAATCACCCATATGGCATCATGTTTCCTTTGTGTCAATGGCAATCCAGACACAAAGTCCATTGTCACTCTTTCCCACTTCCATTCTGGCACTGACAATGGTTGAAGCAACCCGGTTGGAACTTGATGCTCTGCTTTAACCTTCTGACAAGTGAGACATTTCGATACAAACTCAGCAATGTCTCTCTTCAACCCAATCCACCAATAATGCTGTCTCAAATCATGATACATCTTCGTATACCCGGATGCATAGCAAACATTGACTGATGAGCTTCTTCCAAAATGACCCCTTTTAAATCAGCATCATCGGGTACACACAATCTGCTCTTGAACCAGAGACTTCCATCACTCTTCACAATAAAATCTCTACCCTTTCCACTCTGACAATCTGAAATAATCTTCTGAATCTTCATATCAGTCAACTGAGCCTCTTTGATATGATCTAACAAAACTGGTTTCAAAAGCAACTGTGTCAACAATGCACCATCATCACAAGGTACAAAACTGGCATGCAAAGCTCTCAACTCAACAAGCAACGAGAGCGAGTAAACAGTTAAACCAGCTAAAGACTTCCGACTCAAGGCATCAGCAACAACATTTGCTTTACCTGGATGATAATCAATCAAATAGTCATAGTCTTTAATCAATTCCAACCATCTCCTCTGCCGAAGATTGAGCTCTTTTTGAACACCCAAATATTTTAAACTTTTGTGATCAGTGTAGATAAAACATTTTTCCCCAAACAGATAGTGTCGCCAAATCTTCAATGCAAACACAATGGCAGCCAATTCTAAATCATGGGTCGGATAGTTAAGCTCATGCGGTTTCAACTGTCTAGATGCATAAGCTATAACTTTACCTTCCTGCATCAGCACACACCCCAAACCACTATGTGAAGCATCACTGTAAATCACATATGGTTTGCCTTCTACAGGTAAAGTAAGAATAGGCGCTTGAGTCAACATTTCTCTCAACTGCTCAAAACTAGCCTGACACTGATCTGTCCACATAAATCTAATTCCCTTTCGAAGCAATCTGGTAAGTGGAGTAGCTATCAAAGAAAACCCTTTCACAAACCGTCGGTAATAGCCAGCCAAACCCAGAAAACTTCTAACCTCTGTCACCGACTTGGGTGGACTCCAATTCAATATAGCTTCAACTTTGCTCGGATCAACTCTAATGCCTTCTGCTGAAACAATATGTCCGAGAAAAGCGACTTGATCCAACCAGAACTCACATTTCGACAATTTGGCAAACAACTGCTTCTCTCTCAAAATCTGCAATACAATCCGCAGATGCTTGTCATGTTCCTCTTCATTCCGCGAATACACCAGAATGTCATCGATGAAGACTACTACAAACTGATCTAAATAGGGCCTGAACACCCTATTCATCAAATCCATGAAAGCTGCAGGTGCATTCGTTAGACCAAAAGGCATAACTAGAAACTCATAATGTCCATACCTGGTCCGAAAGGCGGTCTTGGAAATGTCTTCAGCTTTAACTCTCAATTGATGGTACCCAGATCTCAAATCAATTTTAGAAAACACAGCTGCACCCTTCAATTGATCAAAGAGATCATCGATTCTAGGCAAAGGATATTTATTTTTAATAGTCACCTTGTTCAATTGCCTATAATCGATACACAATCTCATAGTACCATCTTTCTTCTTCACAAATAGCACAGGAGCTCCCCACGGAGAAACACTGGGGCGAATAAATCCTTTATCCAACAACTCTTGTAATTGCACTTTCAATTCCCTCAATTCTGCTGGTGCCATTCTATAAGGAGTAATAGAGATAGGAGTGGTACCAGGCAACAATTCAATACCAAACTCCACCTCTCTCTCCGGAGGCAATCCTGGCAACTCCTCTGGAAACACATCCGGGAACTCAGCAACTGTGGCAATGCTATCAATAGGGGAACCCTTCACTCTAGTATCCACCACATAAGCAAGATAGGCTTCACACCCCTTTCTAATCAAAACATTAATTGGGTCTAGTTGATTAGAAAGGGATGTGAAGCTTATCTTGCTCATGTGGTAGATACTAGAGTGAAGGGTTCTCCTATTGATAGCATTGCCACAGTTGCAGAGTTCCCTGATGTTTTTCCAGAGGAGTTGCCAGGATTGCCGCCTGAGAGAGAGGTGGAGTTTGGTATTGAATTGTTGCCTGGTACCACTCCTATCTCCATTACTCCTTACAGAATGGCACCAGCAGAATTGAGGGAGTTGAAAGTGCAATTACAGGAGCTGTTGGATAAAGGATTTATTCGTCCCAGTGTTTCTCCTTGGGGAGCTCCAGTGCTGTTTGTGAAGAAGAAGGATGGTACTATGAGGTTGTGCATCGACTATAGGCAATTGAACAAGGTAACCATTAAAAATAAGTATCCTTTGCCTAGAATCGATGATCTCTTTGATCAGTTGAAGGGAGCGTCAGTATTCTCTAAGATTGATCTGAGATCGGGGTACCATCAGCTGAGAGTCAGAGCTGAAGATGTTCCGAAGACTGCATTTCGGACCAGGTATGGGCATTATGAATTTTTAGTTATGCCTTTTGGTCTGACGAATGCACCTGCAGCTTTTATGGATTTGATGAATAGGGTGTTTAGGCCCTATTTGGATCAGTTTGTAGTGGTCTTCATCGATGATATTCTGGTGTATTCGAGGAATGAAGAGGAACATGATTTGCATCTGCGGATTGTGTTGCAGATCTTGAGAGAGAAGCAACTGTTTGCCAAATTGTCGAAGTGTGAGTTCTGGTTGGATCAGGTAGCTTTTCTCGGACATATTGTTTCAGCAGAAGGCATTAGAGTTGATCCGAGTAAAGTTGAAGCCATTTTGAATTGGAGTCCACCCAAGTCTGTGACAGAGGTTAGAAGTTTTCTGGGTTTGGCAGGCTATTACCGACGGTTTGTGAAAGGGTTTTCTTTGATAGCTACTCCACTCACCAGATTGCTTCGTAAGGGAGTGAGATTTGTGTGGACTGATCAGTGTCAGGCTAGCTTTGAGCAGTTGAGAGATATGTTGACTCAAGCGCCTGTTCTTACTTTACCTGTAGAAGGCCAACCCTATGTGATCTACAGTGATGCTTCACATAGAGGTTTGGGGTGTGTATTGATGCAGGAAGGGAAAGTTATAGCTTATGCATCTCGTCAGTTGAAACCGCATGAGCTTAACTATCCTACCCATGATTTGGAATTAGCAGCCATTGTGTTTGCATTAAAGATTTGGCGCCATTATCTGTTTGGGGAGAAATGTTTCATTTACACTGATCACAAGAGTTTGAAGTATTTGGGTGTTCAGAAAGAGCTCAACCTTCGGCAGAGGAGATGGTTGGAATTGATTAAAGACTACGACTGTTTGATAGATTATCATCCAGGTAAAGCAAATGTAGTTGCTGATGCCTTAAGTCGGAAGTCTTTAGCTGGTTTAACAGTTTACTCGCTCTCGTTGCTTGTTGAGTTGAGAGCATTGCGTGCCAGTTTTGTACCTTGTGATGATGGTGCATTATTGGCACAGTTACAATTGAAGCCTGTTTTGTTGGATCAGATCAAAGAGGCTCAGTTAGCTGATAAGAAGATTCAGAAGATTGTTTTAGATTGTGAGAGTGGAAAGACTAGAGATTTTGTTGTGAGGAATGATGGGAGCCTATGGTTCAAGAATAGATTGTGTGTACCCGATAATGCTGACTTGAAGAGGATCATTTTAGAGGAAGCTCATCAGTCTTTATTTGCTATGCATCCGGGTAATACGAAGATGTATCATGATTTGAGACAGCATTATTGGTGGATTGGGTTGAAGAGAGACATTGCTGAGTTTGTATCAAAATGTCTCACTTGTCAGAAGGTTAAAGCAGAGCATCAAGTTCCAACTGGGTTGCTTCAACCGTTGTCAGTGCCAGAATGGAAGTGGGATAGAGTGACCATGGACTTTGTGTCTGGTTTGCCATTGACACAAAGGAAACATGATGCCATATGGGTGATTGTGGATAGATTGACTAAGACAGCTCATTTCCTTCCGGTTCGGATGGATTACTCTTTGGAGAGGTTAGCTGAGCTGTATATCCATGAGATTGTGAGATTGCATGGTGTTCCAACTTCTTTAGTGTCTGATCGAGATCCCAGGTTTACTTCAAGATTTTGGAAGAGTTTGCACAGAGCTTTGGGTTCTCGACTACACTTCAGTACTGCTTTTCATCCACAGACGGATGGACAGTCTGAAAGGGTGATACAGATTGTTGAGGATATGTTGAGAAGCTGTGTCATCGATTTCTCGGGAAGTTGGGATAGATTCTTACCTCTTGTGGAGTTTGCTTATAATAACAGTCACCAGTCTAGCATCGGAATGGCCCCATTCGAGGCATTGTATGGCAGACGGTGCAGAACACCTCTTTGTTGGAGTGAACTTGGTGATAGCAAGTTGATTGGGCCTGATTTGATTCAAGAAACTGAAGAGAAAGTGAAGTTGATTCGGGGCAGGTTGAAAGCAGCTTCAGACCGACAGAAGTCCTATGCAGATCTGAAAAGGAGAGATATTCAGTTTGATGTTGGGGATAAGGTATTTTTGAAGGTATCTCCTTGGAAGAAGATTTTGAGGTTCGGTCGGAAAGGGAAATTGAGTCCTCGTTTCATCGGACCGTATGAAGTGTTAGAAAGAGTTGGGCCAGTGGCTTATCGGCTTGCTTTGCCACCTGAGTTGGATCGTATTCATAATGTGTTCCATGTATCTATGTTGAGGAGGTACAGGTCAGATCCATCTCATGTGTTGCCATTTGAATCTATTGAAGTGAGCCCAGACTTGACATTTGAAGAGGAACCAGTTGCTATCTTGGCACGGGAAGTGAAAGAATTGAGGAACAAGAGAGTACCATTGGTGAAGATTCTTTGGAAGAATCATGCAAAAGAAGAAGCAACATGGGAAAGTGAGCAGACTATGCGAGAGCAATATCCTCAATTGTTTCAGATTTGATTTCAGGTAATTTCGAGGACGAAATTTCTTTTTAGAGGGGGAGAATTGTAATATCCTCATTTATGCCCTAGAAGTTTTGCATGTTGTTGTTGTTGTTGTTGTTGTTGTTGTTGTTGTATTGTTGGTTTAAATTGAGAAAAGAAAAGTATAAGTGTTTTGGGAAAGAATTTAGGGTTTAGAGACAAGTTTATATGTTGTGTATATTGTGATATATATAACATATACATTGGTCAAAAGAGTTGGTCAAGGTGTTGGTTAGTGGAAGGAGATATTTTGTATGGCATGTGAAAGTTCATATATGGGCTCATATAAGACAAAAGGTTAGTGATATGTTTGAGGGCATTTTAGTAATTGCTTGGATGAATTGCATGGTGGAGATTAAAAGAAGGAAAGAGAGGTTGATTTGTGCATTTTCTCTTCTTCTTGATGGTAGTGGCCGATTCTCCTTGTACCAAAGGCAAAGAGAAGTGTTTTTGATACTTGAATCAAGATTGAAGGGAGAATTGAAGAATCAAGTTGAAGATTTGTGGAATTTCTTCACTTTAGGTAAGTTCTCTTTTGGATTATTGCTTGTTTTAAATGATATGTGAAATTGATAGATGATCTAAGAGTGTGTTGCTTGATTTTGTTTTAATCAAGTATATTTGATTAGCTTGATCTTGAATTTTATGAATGAATTGATGAAAGAAGTGAGTTGATTTTTGAAAGATGGAGAAAAATGTTGGTTTTAGGGTTTTGAGGGGATATGTGTTACATGTGATGTTAATGTTTTGGTTGATGTGTTTTAATAAAGAATATTGTGATAAACATGTCGAATTTGTGTTTAAAACATTGATTCCATTCATTTGAAACATGTTATATGGGGTTTGATGAGTTTGAGTGCAATTAGAGGAAAGTTGTGCATATTAGGGTTTGGGTTTTGGAAGACACGGCCAAATGCCATGTGAGACACGGCCAAGTCATATGATTTTGGACGTGTTGGATTAATTTTTGGGTGACACAGCCGTGTTCCCAAGCCGTGTGAGCTACTGTGAGTTTTGGTTGAAGAGACACGGCCGTGTCCCTAAGCCGTGTTTGCTACTGCCAAAGTTGAATTGAGAGACACGGCCACAAGCTTGGCCGTGTCCCTCATGTGTGCTGCCCGTGTCTCTCATATGGGTTAGGTAAGTTTTGTTTTTCTTGACCTAGTTGCAATGTTTTGGTTCTTCAAAGGTAGGTTGGTTCCTAAACCTAAACTTAAACACTCTAAACATACTTTAAACTATGAATGAGCTAATCAAATGCATATGAAAGATCTTAAAGCTATGAATCATATAAATTGTTCTTTGCCCTAATTGCATTGTTGAGATTTAAACAAGGTTATGTTATGCATTGTGAAAGGTAATGTGTTTTATGAGTAATGTACCTTGAAATGTTATATCAAAGATGTGATATCAATGATGCTTTATGCATAATATGAATTGAAATGTGAAATGTGATACGAAGCCATTGTTATTGGCTATGATGATGATATTGAGAGAAAGAAGGCATGTATGCCTAAATGTTGATGATAATTGGAAATGGAAATGATAATTGAATAATAAATGAATTGTGTGGCTAATGTGTTATTCCATTTTCAGAGTTGGTTGTTGGTGGCATGCCTAATAAGTGTAACAATCTCTTGAAGTTAGGTTGGATTGAATCCTTGAAGCCTAATTGAGATGTTACCACCCTTGAAGCTAGGTTGGGTTAGTTCTTGAAGCCAAGTTGGGTAGAAGCTTAGCATGCTTTGCTCCCCTTGAAGCTTGGTTGAACTTAATCCTTGAAGCCTAGTTGGGTCTATGATATTGATATTGATAAATGTGATGATAGAACCAAAACATTAACTCTGAAAATTGAATGGCATATTAGTGTGTCTTGGGCCCATGCTTGTCTATGGTTAATGTGAGTCATGGATGATGTTTGTTTTGCTTTGTATTGATGATTAAATGAATACTAATGAGGTATATGAAAAGATAATAAAATGTGATATGTAATGTGAAAGTATATTGTTAATTTTGCATATATGATGTTACATATATATTATGGTTTGAGAAATGACATTGCATTGCACGAAGTCATATCATTAGCATGATTATCTTACTAAGCCCTTGGCTTAGCGCGATAGTGTTTAATCGCGCAGGTGATAGAACTGTTAGAGTTGATCCCGAGAGCTCTTCGAGACCGAGTGAGGGTAGACAGTGAAGAGTTGATTTTGGAGACTTAAAGATCAAAGAAAACTTGCCAATCATGTATAACTCCTTTTATATTTTGTAAAGTATTGATTAAATGTACATATTTGTATATTTGTAAATATGGAATTAAGTGTTTTCAAATATGTAAATATTTTATGACTTCCGCTGTGAAATAACTATATGTATGTATATATATATCTAATGTGTTTTATTTTAAAAGTAAATGATCTACTTTTCTATATTATATAATGATAATAGTATTGTATCAAGTTTAAAATGTTTTGAATGTTGAAGAAAACCGTAGCATCCCTATGTTTGGTGCACTTATGCTACATGGTTGTGATTGTAGTGTGTGTGCATTGGATGTGGGGGTGTTACAATTGTTTTGGTATCAGAGCCTAGGTTTGAGATTCTCAACCTAGGTAATATGTTATAAAAATATATATATATATATATATATTTTGAATTAAAAAGTGAGTTTTTGAAATAAAATACATGTTTGGGATTGGCAATCTTTGATCTTTAATAAGGTGTGTCCTGTTGTGTTTGCAGTGTTAGGTGTTGATGGATCCTCATTTGAGACAGTCAGTTGAGGGCAGTGAGGAGAGTGTTGCTCCTGATGAGGGAGTTAGAGTTGAGAGTGCTGGGGAGGCACCTGTTTCTGGGTCGGGTAGACCAGTAGGTGATGAGGTTCCGCCAGCCTGGTTTAGGAATATGATGGAAGCTATGAGACAAGCACCTGTGCAACCACAGCCACCACCCCCTCAGCCTTCAGTACCAGTAAGGCATTATGATAAACTGAGGAAATATGGAGCGGAGGATTTCTTAGGCACAGTTGATCCAGCTGTGGCAGAACAGTGGCTTGACAGAGTTCAGAGAGTATTTGTTCAGTTGCAAGCCACCTCAGAGGAAAAGTTTGACTATGCAAGATCTTTGCTACAGAAGGATGCCTACGATTGGTGGAAGACGGTGCCCCATTCTATGGATGATCCTCCAACACTGTCTTACACTGATTTCTTGAGAGAATTTGAGTTGAAGTATACTCCAAGGGAGTATAAGGATATGAAGAAGATGGAGTTCTTGAGCTTGAAGCAGGATAGCAAGACTGTAACTGAATATGAGGTTGAGTTTATTAGATTGAGTCATTACGCTGGTGGCATTATTGCTGATGAGATAGATAGATGCCGGAGGTTTCAGGAGGGATTGAGACCCTCTATCATGTGCTTAGTGGCCGGGTCTAGATATCACGATTTCTCCCAGCTAGTGGCAGCAGCTCGAGATGTAGAAAGGGCTCAAGTGATTGCAGCTGCATCAGAGGAAGAGGTCAGAGTGAGAAGGCCTCAGTTCGAGGCAGGGTCTTCTTCAGCAAAGAGGGGTAGAGGAAGCTTTGTTCCTCGGAGTAGTAGGAGCCAGAGACCAGCAGGTAGATCAGTGCAGTTCCAGAGGCAAAGATATAGACCTGCAGCTTCAGTGGCAAGTGCTCCGACCCCTATGGTTCAGAGATCCACCTTACCTATTTGCATCCATTGTGGGAGGCCCCATGGTGGTCCATGTTGGAAAGCTGGTGTTGCTGGGGTATGTTTCAGGTGTGGGTCACCGGATCACTTTGTGAGAGATTGCCCTGAGAGGCAGAGGCAGATGTCAGTTGATTCTGCCGCTTCTCGAGCCAGTGTGAGGGGAGGCAGAGGTGCCAGCCGAGGTGGTAGAGCAGGGTTCAGTTCTAGAGGTGGTGCTGCATCCAGGGAGACTAGACCGGAGGAGGTTGGTTCTTCCCAGAGGATGTATGTTATGCAGAGACAGCCGGATGCATCGGCGGTCATAGCTGGTACTTTTTCTTTATTTGATACTGCAGTACTTGCTTTGATTGATCCGGGTTCCACCCATTCTTACATTAGTGCATCTGTGTTACCTGTATCTGATATGCATGCTGAGTCCCTAGGGTTTGATGTTTTGGTGACAAATCCGTTAGGGCATAGTGTGATTGTGAGTAAAGTGCATCGAGATAGTGCAGTGAGGGTGCAGGGTGAGGAGTTCCTTGGAGATTTGATTGAGATGCCATTTAAGGAATATGATGTGATTTTAGGCATGGATTGGCTATCTCGACATGGAGCTGTGGTGGATTGTAAAAAGAAGATTGTTTCTTTGAGAACCGGTGGTGGGAGAGAGGTGATAGTATCTAATGAGCAGGAACAGTTAGCCTCCTTATTTGTTTCAGCTGTTGCAGCCCGGAGGTTGATTAGAAAGGGATGTGAAGCTTATCTTGCTCATGTGGTAGATACTAGAGTGAAGGGTTCTCCTATTGATAGCATTGCCACAGTTGCAGAGTTCCCTGATGTTTTTCCAGAGGAGTTGCCAGGATTGCCGCCTGAGAGAGAGGTGGAGTTTGGTATTGAATTGTTGCCTGGTACCACTCCTATCTCCATTACTCCTTACAGAATGGCACCAGCAGAATTGAGGGAGTTGAAAGTGCAATTACAGGAGCTGTTGGATAAAGGATTTATTCGTCCCAGTGTTTCTCCTTGGGGAGCTCCAGTGCTGTTTGTGAAGAAGAAGGATGGTACTATGAGGTTGTGCATCGACTATAGGCAATTGAACAAGGTAACCATTAAAAATAAGTATCCTTTGCCTAGAATCGATGATCTCTTTGATCAGTTGAAGGGAGCGTCAGTATTCTCTAAGATTGATCTGAGATCGGGGTACCATCAGCTGAGAGTCAGAGCTGAAGATGTTCCGAAGACTGCATTTCGGACCAGGTATGGGCATTATGAATTTTTAGTTATGCCTTTTGGTCTGACGAATGCACCTGCAGCTTTTATGGATTTGATGAATAGGGTGTTTAGGCCCTATTTGGATCAGTTTGTAGTGGTCTTCATCGATGATATTCTGGTGTATTCGAGGAATGAAGAGGAACATGATTTGCATCTGCGGATTGTGTTGCAGATCTTGAGAGAGAAGCAACTGTTTGCCAAATTGTCGAAGTGTGAGTTCTGGTTGGATCAGGTAGCTTTTCTCGGACATATTGTTTCAGCAGAAGGCATTAGAGTTGATCCGAGTAAAGTTGAAGCCATTTTGAATTGGAGTCCACCCAAGTCTGTGACAGAGGTTAGAAGTTTTCTGGGTTTGGCAGGCTATTACCGACGGTTTGTGAAAGGGTTTTCTTTGATAGCTACTCCACTCACCAGATTGCTTCGTAAGGGAGTGAGATTTGTGTGGACTGATCAGTGTCAGGCTAGCTTTGAGCAGTTGAGAGATATGTTGACTCAAGCGCCTGTTCTTACTTTACCTGTAGAAGGCCAACCCTATGTGATCTACAGTGATGCTTCACATAGAGGTTTGGGGGGTGTATTGATGCAGGAAGGGAAAGTTATAGCTTATGCATCTCGTCAGTTGAAACCGCATGAGCTTAACTATCCTACCCATGATTTGGAATTAGCAGCCATTGTGTTTGCATTAAAGATTTGGCGCCATTATCTGTTTGGGGAGAAATGTTTCATTTACACTGATCACAAGAGTTTGAAGTATTTGGGTGTTCAGAAAGAGCTCAACCTTCGGCAGAGGAGATGGTTGGAATTGATTAAAGACTACGACTGTTTGATAGATTATCATCCAGGTAAAGCAAATGTAGTTGCTGATGCCTTAAGTCGGAAGTCTTTAGCTGGTTTAACAGTTTACTCGCTCTCGTTGCTTGTTGAGTTGAGAGCATTGCGTGCCAGTTTTGTACCTTGTGATGATGGTGCATTATTGGCACAGTTACAATTGAAGCCTGTTTTGTTGGATCAGATCAAAGAGGCTCAGTTAGCTGATAAGAAGATTCAGAAGATTGTTTTAGATTGTGAGAGTGGAAAGACTAGAGATTTTGTTGTGAGGAATGATGGGAGCCTATGGTTCAAGAATAGATTGTGTGTACCCGATAATGCTGACTTGAAGAGGATCATTTTAGAGGAAGCTCATCAGTCTTTATTTGCTATGCATCCGGGTAATACGAAGATGTATCATGATTTGAGACAGCATTATTGGTGGATTGGGTTGAAGAGAGACATTGCTGAGTTTGTATCAAAATGTCTCACTTGTCAGAAGGTTAAAGCAGAGCATCAAGTTCCAACTGGGTTGCTTCAACCGTTGTCAGTGCCAGAATGGAAGTGGGATAGAGTGACCATGGACTTTGTGTCTGGTTTGCCATTGACACAAAGGAAACATGATGCCATATGGGTGATTGTGGATAGATTGACTAAGACAGCTCATTTCCTTCCGGTTCGGATGGATTACTCTTTGGAGAGGTTAGCTGAGCTGTATATCCATGAGATTGTGAGATTGCATGGTGTTCCAACTTCTTTAGTGTCTGATCGAGATCCCAGGTTTACTTCAAGATTTTGGAAGAGTTTGCACAGAGCTTTGGGTTCTCGACTACACTTCAGTACTGCTTTTCATCCACAGACGGATGGACAGTCTGAAAGGGTGATACAGATTGTTGAGGATATGTTGAGAAGCTGTGTCATCGATTTCTCGGGAAGTTGGGATAGATTCTTACCTCTTGTGGAGTTTGCTTATAATAACAGTCACCAGTCTAGCATCGGAATGGCCCCATTCGAGGCATTGTATGGCAGACGGTGCAGAACACCTCTTTGTTGGAGTGAACTTGGTGATAGCAAGTTGATTGGGCCTGATTTGATTCAAGAAACTGAAGAGAAAGTGAAGTTGATTCGGGGCAGGTTGAAAGCAGCTTCAGACCGACAGAAGTCCTATGCAGATCTGAAAAGGAGAGATATTCAGTTTGATGTTGGGGATAAGGTATTTTTGAAGGTATCTCCTTGGAAGAAGATTTTGAGGTTCGGTCGGAAAGGGAAATTGAGTCCTCGTTTCATCGGACCGTATGAAGTGTTAGAAAGAGTTGGGCCAGTGGCTTATCGGCTTGCTTTGCCACCTGAGTTGGATCGTATTCATAATGTGTTCCATGTATCTATGTTGAGGAGGTACAGGTCAGATCCATCTCATGTGTTGCCATTTGAATCTATTGAAGTGAGCCCAGACTTGACATTTGAAGAGGAACCAGTTGCTATCTTGGCACGGGAAGTGAAAGAATTGAGGAACAAGAGAGTACCATTGGTGAAGATTCTTTGGAAGAATCATGCAAAAGAAGAAGCAACATGGGAAAGTGAGCAGACTATGCGAGAGCAATATCCTCAATTGTTTCAGATTTGATTTCAGGTAATTTCGAGGATGAAATTTCTTTTTAGAGGGGGAGAATTGTAATATCCTCATTTATGCCCTAGAAGTTTTGCATGTTGTTGTTGTTGTATTGTTGGTTTAAATTGAGAAAAGAAAAGTATAAGTGTTTTGGGAAAGAATTTAGGGTTTAGAGACAAGTTTATATGTTGTGTATATTGTGATATATATAACATATACATTGGTCAAAAGAGTTGGTCAAGGTGTTGGTTAGTGGAAGGAGATATTTTGTATGGCATGTGAAAGTTCATATATGGGCTCATATAAGACAAAAGGTTAGTGATATGTTTGAGGGCATTTTAGTAATTGCTTGGATGAATTGCATGGTGGAGATTAAAAGAAGGAAAGAGAGGTTGATTTGTGCATTTTCTCTTCTTCTTGATGGTAGTGGCCGATTCTCCTTGTACCAAAGGCAAAGAGAAGTGTTTTTGATACTTGAATCAAGATTGAAGGGAGAATTGAAGAATCAAGTTGAAGATTTGTGGAATTTCTTCACTTTAGGTAAGTTCTCTTTTGGATTATTGCTTGTTTTAAATGATACGTGAAATTGATAGATGATCTAAGAATGTGTTGCTTGATTTTGTTTTAATCAAGTATATTTGATTAGCTTGATCTTGAATTTTATGAATGAATTGATGAAAGAAGTGAGTTGATTTTTGAAAGATGGAGAAAAATGTTGGTTTTAGGGTTTTGAGGGGATATGTGTTACATGTGATGTTAATGTTTTGGTTGATGTGTTTTAATAAAGAATATTGTGATAAACATGTAGAATTTGTGTTTAAAACATTGATTCCATTCATTTGAAACATGTTATATGGGGTTTGATGAGTTTGAGTGCAATTAGAGGAAAGTTGTGCATATTAGGGTTTGGGTTTTGGAAGACACGGCCAAATGCCATGTGAGACACGGCCAAGTCATATGATTTTGGACGTGTTGGATTAATTTTTGGGTGACACAGCCGTGTTCCCAAGCCGTGTGAGCTACTGTGAGTTTTGGTTGAAGAGACACGGCCGTGTCCCTAAGCCGTGTTTGCTACTGCCAAAGTTGAATTGAGAGACACGGCCACAAGCTTGGCCGTGTCCCTCATGTGTGCTGCCCGTGTCTCTCATATGGGTTAGGTAAGTTTTGTTTTTCTTGACCTAGTTGCAATGTTTTGGTTCTTCAAAGGTAGGTTGGTTCCTAAACCTAAACTTAAACACTCTAAACATACTTTAAACTATGAATGAGCTAATCAAATGCATATGAAAGATCTTAAAGCTATGAATCATATAAATTGTTCTTTGCCCTAATTGCATTGTTGAGATTTAAACAAGGTTATGTTATGCATTGTGAAAGGTAATGTGTTTTATGAGTAATGTACCTTGAAATGTTATATCAAAGATGTGATATCAATGATGCTTTATGCATAATATGAATTGAAATGTGAAATGTGATACGAAGCCATTGTTATTGGCTATGATGATGATATTGAGAGAAAGAAGGCATGTATGCCTAAATGTTGATGATAATTGGAAATGGAAATGATAATTGAATAATAAATGAATTGTGTGGCTAATGTGTTATTCCATTTTCAGAGTTGGTTGTTGGTGGCATGCCTAATAAGTGTAACAATCTCTTGAAGTTAGGTTGGATTGAATCCTTGAAGCCTAATTGAGATGTTACCACCCTTGAAGCTAGGTTGGGTTAGTTCTTGAAGCCAAGTTGGGTAGAAGCTTAGCATGCTTTGCTCCCCTTGAAGCTTGGTTGAACTTAATCCTTGAAGCCTAGTTGGGTCTATGATATTGATATTGATAAATGTGATGATAGAACCAAAACATTAACTCTGAAAATTGAATGGCATATTAGTGTGTCTTGGGCCCATGCTTGTCTATGGTTAATGTGAGTCATGGATGATGTTTGTTTTGCTTTGTATTGATGATTAAATGAATACTAATGAGGTATATGAAAAGATAATAAAATGTGATATGTAATGTGAAAGTATATTGTTAATTTTGCATATATGATGTTACATATATATTATGGTTTGAGAAATGACATTGCATTGCATGAAGTCATATCATTAGCATGATTATCTTACTAAGCCCTTGGCTTAGCGCGATAGTGTTTAATCGCGCAGGTGATAGAACTGTTAGAGTTGATCCCGAGAGCTCTTCGAGACCGAGTGAGGGTAGACAGTGAAGAGTTGATTTTGGAGACTTAAAGATCAAAGAAAACTTGCCAATCATGTATAACTCCTTTTATATTTTGTAAAGTATTGATTAAATGTACATATTTGTATATTTGTAAATATGGAATTAAGTGTTTTCAAATATGTAAATATTTTATGACTTCCGCTGTGAAATAACTATATGTATGTATATATATATCTAATGTGTTTTATTTTAAAAGTAAATGATCTACTTTTCTATATTATATAATGATAATAGTATTGTATCAAGTTTAAAATGTTTTGAATGTTGAAGAAAACCGTAGCATCCCTATGTTTGGTGCACTTATGCTACATGGTTGTGATTGTAGTGTGTGTGCATTGGATGTGGGGGTGTTACATCTTTCCCTTGCAATATAAAACAACAACAATAACAACAACATAACCAAGACTTCTAGGGCATAAATGAGGATATTACACCTTTCATTAAATAGGCATGCCTCCAAAAACCAGAACTCTGAAATTGAATATCATATTAAGCATACACTTATTTCATTATTCTCTTTATCAAACTCTTTCTCAATCTTTCTCATCAATTAGGCAAACATGCCATACATCATTCAATTATATCATCATAGCCAATCACAATGGCATTGTCTCATATCATGTCTTATTTGAATTATCATTGCATCTTTGACATACATTTCAATTTCAATGTATATTACTCATGAAACACATTACCATTCACAAAGCACAACATAACATTTTTCAATCTCAACAATGCAATTAGGGCAAAGAACAATTGATATGATTCATAGTTTTAGGACCTTACACATGCATTTGATTATATCTTTCATTGATTCAAGTGTGCTTAAAGTGTTTCGGGTTAGGTTTAAGGACCAACCTACCCTTGGAGAACCAAAACAATGCAATTAGAACAAAGAATAAAAACCTCAACCCATACAATTGAGGGACACGGGCAGCCACTTGAGGGACACGGCCAAGCTTGTGGCCGTGTCACTCAACCCACTTGGACAGTAAGCAACACGGGCAAGGGACACGGCCAAGCTTGTGGCCGTGTCTCTTAAACCAAAACTCACAGTAGCTAACACGGCTTGGGAACACGGCCATGTCACCCAAAAACTAATCCAACATGCCCAAAATCCCTTGGCTTGGCCGTGTCACACATTGCTTTTGGTCGTGTCTCCCAAAACACAAACCCTAATATGCACAACTCTCCTCCAATTACACTCAAACTCATCAAACACAATATAACATGTTTCAAATGAATGAAATCAATGTTCTAAACACAAATTCTACATGTTTAACACAATATTCCTTATTAAAACACATCAACCAAATCATTTAAACACATACCATCACAAACCCTAAAACCAACTTTACACTTGAACTTCCACTATCAAAATCCATTTAAACTTACAACCTTCACAACCAAACCAACCTCAATTCAATCTTTTAACTAACAATCAACTTTAACACTTGTAAACACATATCAAACACACCAAATCATCAACTCAACAATTCTCAATACACCTTAGCCACAACTTCAAAATTAATAAAAGAAAACAAGAAATTACTTACCTTAAATGAAGAATTTCCATAAATCTCTAACCAAACTCTTTGATTGCCTCTTCAATTTACTTCTTGCCTCAAGAACACCTCCCTTTCTCTTTTCTATTTGGAGAGCCGGCCACTTCAAGAAAGAAAGAAGAAAAATGCACAAGTCAAACACCTTTTTTTCTTTTAATCTCCACCATGCATTTCATTTCAAGCAATTACTCATATACCCCTCATCACTTAACTTAGCTTTTGTCTCTTATAAACCCAATTAAGTAATTTCACATGCCATATAAAAATCTCCTCTTGCATTGACTCTCTCTCTCTCTTTGACCATTTTATATGTTATATATATCACCATATACACAACATATAAACTTGTCTCTAAACCCTATTTCTTCCCAAAACACATATATTCAATCCAATATAACAACAACAACAATAACAACAATAACAATAACATAATCAAAACTTCTAGACCACAAATGAGGATATTACAATTCTCCCCCTCTAAAAAGAAAATTTCGTCCTCGAAATTACCTGATATCAAAGCTGAAACAACTGCGGATATTGCTCTCGCATGGATTGTTCACTTTCCCAAGTCGCTTCTTCTTTTGCATGATTCTTCCATAGAACTTTCACCAATGGCACACTCTTGTTCCTCAACTCTTTCACTTCTCGTGCCAAGATAGCAACTGGTTCCTCTTCAAAAGTCAAATCTGGGCTCACTTCGATAGATTCAATTGGCAACACATGAGATGGATCCGACCTGTACCTCCTCAACATAGAAACATGAAACACATTATGAATACGATCCAACTCAGGTGGCAAAGCAAGTCGATACGCAACTGGCCCAACTCTTTCTAAAACTTCATACGGCCCAATGAAACGAGGACTCAATTTTCCTTTCCGACCGAACCTCAAAATCTTCTTCCAAGGAGATACTTTCAAAAACACCCTATCTCCAACATCAAACTGAATGTCTCTCCTTTTCAGATCTGCATAAGACTTCTGTCGGTCTGAAGCTGCTTTTAACCTGCCTCGAATCAACTTTACTTTTTCTTCAGTTTCTTGAATCAAATCAGGACCAACCAACTTATTATCTCCAAGCTCATTCCAACAAAGAGGTGTCCTACACCGTCTGCCATACAATGCTTCGAATGGTGCCATACCAATGCTAGATTGGTGACTGTTGTTGTATGCAAACTCCACAAGAGGTACGAATCTATCCCAACTTCCAGTGAAATCAATGACACAGCTTCTCAACATGTCTTCAAGAATCTGTATCACCCTCTCTGACTGTCCATCTGTCTGTGGATGAAAAGCAGTGCTGAAGTGCAGTCGAGAACCCAAAGCACTATGCAAACTTTTCCAAAATCTTGAAGTAAACCTGGGATCTCGATCAGACACTAAAGAAGTTGGAACACCATGCAATTTCACAATCTCATGGATATACAGCTCAGCCAACCTCTCCAAAGAGTAATCCATCCGCACCGGAAGGAAATGAGCTGTCTTAGTTAATCTATCCACAATCACCCATATGGCATCATGTTTCCTTTGTGTCAATGGCAATCCAGACACAAAGTCCATTGTCACTCTTTCCCACTTCCATTCTGGCACTGACAACGGTTGAAGCAACCCGGTTGGAACTTGATGCTCTGGTTTTACCTTCTGACAAGTGAGACACTTCGACACAAAATCTGCAATGTCTCTCTTCAACCCAATCCACCAATAATGCTGTCTCAAATTATGATACATCTTCGTATTACCCGGATGCATAGCAAACATCGACTGATGAGCTTCTTCCAAAATGACCCTTTTCAAATCAACATCATCGAGTACACACAATCGGTTTTTAAACCATAGGCTCCCATCACTCTTCACAATAAAATCTCTACCCTTTCCACTCTGACAATCCGAAACAATCTTCTGTATCTTCTTATCGGCCAACTGAGCTTCTTTGATCTGATCTAACAAAACCGGCTTCAATTGCAACTGTGCCAATAATGCACCATCAACACAAGGTACCAAACTGGCATACAATGCTCTCAATTCAACAAGCAACGAGAGCGAGTAAACTGTTAAACCAGCTAAAGACTTCCGACTCAAGGCATCAGCAACAACATTTGCTTTACCTGGATGATAGTCAATCAAGCAGTTGTAGTCTTTAATCAATTCTAACAATCTCCTTTGACGAAGATTGAGTTCTTTCTGGACACCCAAATACTTCAAACTCTTGTGATCAGTGTAGATGAAACATTTCTCCCCAAACAGATAGTGGCGCCAAATCTTTAATGCAAACACAATGGCAGCCAATTCCAAATCATGGGTCGGATAGTTAAGCTCATGCGATTTCAACTGTCGAGATGCATAAGCTATAACTTTCCCTTCCTACATTAATACACACCCCAAACCTCTATGTGAAGCATCACTGTAGATCACATATGGTTTGCCTTCAACAGGTAAAGTAAGAACAGGTGCCTGAGTTAACATTTCTCTCAACTGCTCAAAGCTAGCCTGACACTGATCCGTCCACACAAATCTCACTCCCTTACGAAGCAATCTGGTGAGTGGAGTAGCTATCAAAGAAAATCCTTTCACAAACCGCCGGTAATAGCCTACCAAACCCAGAAAACTTCTAATCTCTGTCACAGACTTAGGTGGACTCCAATTCAATATAGCTTCAACTTTGCTCGGATCAACTCTAATGCCTTCTGCTGAAACAATATGTCCGAGAAAAGCGACTTGATCCAACCAGAACTCGCACTTCGACAATTTGGCAAACAACTGCTTCTCTCTCAAAATCTGCAACACAATCCGCAGATGCATGTCATGTTCCTCCTCATTCCGCGAATACACCAATATATCATCGATGAAGACCACTACAAACTGATCCAAATAGGGCCTAAACACCCTATTCATCAAATCCATGAAAGCTGCAGGTGCATTCGTCAGACCAAAAGGCATAACTAGAAATTCATAATGCCCATACCTGGTCCGAAAGGCGGTTTTTGGAACATCTTCAGCCTTGACTCTCAGCTGATGGTACCCAGATCTCAGGTCAATTTTAGAAAACACAGCTGCACCCTTCAATTGATCAAAGAGGTCATCAATTCTAGGCAAAGGATATTTATTTTTAATAGTCACCTTGTTCAATTGCCTATAATCGATACACAACCTCATAGTACCATCTTTCTTTTTCACAAATAGCACAGGAGCTCCCCAAGGAGAAACACTGGGGCGAATAAATCCTTTGTCCAACAACTCCTGTAATTGCACTTTCAATTCCCTCAATTCTGCTGGTGCCATTCTATAAGGAGTAATAGAGATAGGAGTGGTACCAGGCAACAATTCAATACCGAACTCCACCTCTCTCTCATGAGGCAACCCTGGCAACTCCTCTGGAAACACATCCGGGAACTCAGCAACTGTGGCAATGCTATCAATAGGGGAACCCTTCATTCTAGTATCCACCACATGAGCAAGATAGGCTTCACACCCCTTTCTAATCAATCTCCTAGCTGCAACAGCTGAAACAAATAAGGAGGCTAGCTGTTCCTGCTCATTAGATACTATCACCTCTCTACCATCAACAGTTCTCAAAGAAACAATTTTCTTTTTACAATCCACCACAGCTCCATGTCGAGATAGCCAATCCATACCTAAGATCACATCATATTCCTTAAATGGCATCTCAATCAAATCCCCAAAGAACTCCTCACCCTGCACCACTACTGCACTATCTCGATGCACCTTACTAACAATCACACTATGCCCTAATGGATTTGTCACCAACACATCAAATCCTAGGGACTCAGCATGCACATCAGACACAGGCAAAACAGATGCACTAATATAAGAATGGGTGGAACCCGGATCAATCAAAGCAAGTACTGAAGTATCAAATAAAGAAAAAGTACCAGCTATGACTGCCGATGCATCAGGCTGCCTCTGCATAACATACATCCTCTGGGAAGAACCAACCTCCTCTGGTCTACTCTCCCTAGATGTAGCACCTCCTCTAGCACTGAACCCAGATCTGCCTCCCCGGCTGCTACCTCTGCCTGCTCGACCTCCCCTCGCACTAGGTCGAGAAGCTGCTGTATCAACTGACATCCTCTCCTGTCTCTCTGGACAATCTCTAATAAAATGCTCAGGAGATCCACATCTGAAGCACACAGCTGACCCACTATACCTCCAACAAGCACCCCTATGTGATCCACCACACTGAGCACACACAGGTAGAGCAGATCTCTGAGTCACTGGGGTCGGAGCACTCGCCACTGAAGCTGTAGGTCTAAATCTCTGTCTCTGAAACTGCACTGACCTACCAGCTGACCTCTGACTCCTACTAACTCTAGGAACAAAGCTTCCTTTACCTCTCTTAACAAAAGAAGACCCTGCCTCAAACTGGGGCATCCTAACCCTAACCTCTTCCTCTGAAGCAGCTGCAATACTCTGAGCTCGCTCTACACTTCGAGCTGCTGCCACAAGCTGTGAGAAATCCTAATATCTGGATCCAGCCACTAAGCACATGATCGAGGGCCTCAATCCCTCCTCAAATCACCGACATCTATCAATCTCATCAGCAATGATACCCCCAGCATACTGACTCAGTCGAATAAACTCAACTTCATACTCAGTTACAATCTTGCTATCTTGCTTCAAGCTTAAGAACTCCATCTTCTTCATGTCTTTGTACTCCCTAGGAGTATACTTCAACTCAAACTCTCTCAGAAAATCCACATAAGACAAGGTTGGTGGATCATCCATAGAATGTGGCACTGTCTTCCACCAATCGTAGGTGTCCTTCTGTAGCAAAGATCTTGCATAGTCAAATTTTTCCTCAGGGGTGGCTTGTAACTGAATAAGATCCTCTGTACTTTGTCAAGCCACTGTTCTGCTACAGCTGGGTCAGTAGTACCAAGGAAATCCTCCGCTCCATATTTCCTTAGCTTATCATAGTGCCTCACTGGTACTGAAGGTTGAGGGGGTGGTGGCTGTGGTTGCACAGGTGCTTGCCTCATAACTTCCATCATATGTTTAAACCAGGCTGGCGGAACCTCCTCTCCAGCTGGTCTACCCGACACCGAAGCAGGTGCCTCCTCAACACTATCAACTCTAGCTCCCTCAGCAGGAGCAACGCTCTCAGCACTACCCTCAACTGACTGTCGTGAGTGAGAATCCATCACAACCTAACACTGCAAACACAGTAGAATACTTCTTATTAAAGATCAGAGGTTGCCAATTCCAAACATGTATTTTATTTAAAAACCAACTTTTTAAGTAAAAATATTCTTTTTATTACATTTTACCTAGGCTGAGAATCTCAAACCTAGGCTCTGATACCAAAACAATTGTAACACCCCCATATCCAATGCACACATACTACAACCACCACAATGTAGCATAAGTGCACCAAACATAGGGATGCTACGGTTTTCTTAACATTCAAAACACTTTAAATTTGATACAATACCCTTATCATTATACATTATAGAAAAGTAGATCATTTACTTATAAAACAAAACATATTAGTTATATATATATATACATTTAAATATTACACAGCGGAAGTTATAAAATATGTACATATTTACATATTAAATATTTCTTTACAAAATATAAAGAAGTATACATGATTGGCAAGTCTGCTCTGATCTTTAAGCTCCCAAAATGAATTCTTCAAGGTCTACTCTCACTTGGTCTTGATGAACTCTCGGGTTCAACTCTATCAACTCTATTACCTGCGCGATCAAACACTATCGCGCTAAGCCAAGGGCTTAGTAAGACAATTCATGCTAATGTTATTCTTTAGTGCAATGCAATGTTTCACATTTGTATTAATAAATCAACATCAATGATACACACACAATTAGTAAAGATCATACTCATTAAACAATATTCCGTGAATAGTCCGTTTCATCATATAAGTAATATTAACATTTCCTTACATTAGAACAACATTTATGTTATACATAAAACCTAGACACCTATGGGCCCATCAAGTACTTAATACGATATTCAGAATTCAGAGTTACTGCTTTGGCTCATAAACACCATTATCAAGCTTGTAAGCGACATTTACATATATATATATATATCTCTATCCATGGATAGCGTAACAGACCCGGTCTCTTGGATCATCAACTCATCTAACTCGAGGATATCCTCAACCCGGCAAGACTGTTACAAATCAAATATCTCATAATATCAATTATCATAGTGTAACAGACCCAGTCTCTTGGACCTCAATTCAACTCAATTTGAAGAGATCCTCAACCCGGCAAGACTGTTACCTTTCATTAAATAGGCATGCCTCCAAAAACCAGAACTCTGAAATTGAATATCATATTAAGCATACACTTATTTCATTATTCTCTTTATCAAACTCTTTCTCAATCTTTCTCATCAATTAGGCAAACATGCCATACATCATTCAATTATATCATCATAGCCAATCACAATGGCATTGTCTCATATCATGTCTTATTTGAATTATCATTGCATCTTTGACATACATTTCAATTTCAATGTATATTACTCATGAAACACATTACCATTCACAAAGCACAACATAACATTTTTCAATCTCAACAATGCAATTAGGGCAAAGAACAATTGATATGATTCATAGTTTTAGGACCTTACACATGCATTTGATTATATCTTTCATTGATTCAAGTGTGTTTAAAGTGTTTAGGGTTAGGTTTAAGGACCAACCTACCCTTGGAGAACCAAAACAATGCAATTAGAACAAAGAATAAAAACCTCAACCCATACAATTGAGGGACACGGGCAGCCACTTGAGGGACACGGCCAAGCTTGTGGCCGTGTCACTCAACCCACTTGGACAGTAAGCAACACGGGCAAGGGACACGGCCAAGCTTGTGGCCATGTCTCTTAAACCAAAACTCACAGTAGCTAACACGGCTTGGGAACACGGCCATGTCACCCAAAAACTAATCCAACACGCCCAAAATCCCTTGGCTTGGCCGTGTCACACATTGCTTTTGGCCGTGTCTCCCAAAACACAAACCCTAATATGCACAACTCTCCTCCAATTACACTCAAACTCATCAAACACAATATAACATGTTTCAAATGAATGAAATCAATGTTCTAAACACAAATTCTACATGTTTAACACAATATTCCTTATTAAAACACATCAACCAAATCATTTAAACACATACCATCTCAAACCCTAAAACCAACTTTACACTTGAACTTCCACTATCAAAATCCATTTAAACTTACAACCTTCACAACCAAACCAACCTCAATTCAATCTTTTAACTAACAATCAACTTTAACACTTGTAAACACATATCAAACACACCAAATCATCAACTCAACAATTCTCAATACACCTTAGCCACAACTTCAAAATTAATAAAAGAAAACAAGAAATTACTTACCTTAAATGAAGAATTTCCACAAATCTCTAACCAAACTCTTTGATTGCCTCTTCAATTTACTTCTTGCCTCAAGAACACCTCCCTTTCTCTTTTCTATTTGGAGAGCCGGCCACTTCAAGAAAGAAAGAAGAAAAATGCACAAGTCAAACACCTTTTTTTCTTTTAATCTCCACCATGCATTTCATTTCAAGCAATTACTCATATACCCCTCATCACTTAACTTAGCTTTTGTCTCTTATAAACCCAATTAAGTAATTTCACATGCCATATAAAAATCTCCTCTTGCATTGACTCTCTCTCTCTTTGACCATTTTATATGTTATATATATCACCATATACACAACATATAAACTTGTCTCTAAACCCTATTTCTTCCCAAAACACATATATTCAATCCAATATAACAACAACAACAACAACAACAATAACAATAACATAATCAAAACTTCTAGACCACAAATGAGGATATTACAACATATACACATAATCCAAATAAAACAACCATTAAATCAAAACTTCTAGGGCACACTTTGGGATGTTACAATCATCCTTAGGGGAAGCCTTGTTTAAATCTCTATAGCCCACGCAGACCTTATCCTCCCATCTTTCTTTGGCACTGGTACTATGTTGGCTAGCCAATATGGGTATTCTATCACTTCAAGGAACTTCACTTGTATTTGCTTAGTGACCTCTTCTTTAACCAACTCAGCCCACTCAGGTCTTAGTCGCCTAAGTTTTTATTTGACAGACTTAATGTGAGTGTAAGTAGGAATGTGATGCTCGGCTATGTCTCGATCTATCCCCGGCATATCTTCATAAGACCAAGCAAACACTTCTTCATATTGAATATTTTTTCAAATATCTCTCTCTCATCAGGAGTAAGGTCAGATGCTATGCTAATGTTTTTAGGATTTTCAGTTGTTCCCAAATTTAATGATTGTGTGTTAACAAAATTAATATTAAAGATGCCCATGTAACTGCTATTTGAATGTATGCAACCTTCAGGAGAAACATCACACAAGTAAGCAAAATCAGACTTTATTGCATTTATTTTGGAAAAGAAAACATCATCATCCTCATACAAAGCAGAAAAATTAAAATCAAAATCAAAATCATTGTTCTCAGAATCATAAAGTAGGATGTCTTCAAACTTCTCTTCAACCAGGGCAGCTATCTCTTCCGGAGTCTTCTCGGCTTTAAGGGTAGCTTCATTCTTCTCTTTTGGATTGGATTCTTTGTTGGTTGATAGGGTGAGCTCTTTCTTCACTTGCTCCACTAGCTCAGCAACATCTGCAAAAATTTCAAAACCTGGAATTAACTTACCCATGAACATGATCGACTCGGGCTTTCCTTGGAGTGGTCCCATATCTGGGGCTTTGATAAAGATCTCTTCAAGTGGTGGGAAGCTCATCTTCTCACTCTTCTTTGGCTGGACATTGTTGTCTTCATCATATCCTAACCCCTTCTTGGATGTTTGAGTTCTAAAATCTGGCAACTTTGTCAAACCGGCCTTACCCTTTCCAAGACCAGCTCCGGGAAGGTAGTTCATGTTCTTCATCATATTCAAGACTTTAGAGTCCACTACTTCATCATCAGAAATTGCAGCCACTTGAAAACCATTGAGAGGCCTCTCAACCATTAGAGCATTAACAATCTCGTTATCTTCAGCTTCAATGACCACTGTCTCATTTCCATTGGGGAATTTAATCTTTTGATGAAGGGTGGAAGGAACTCCACCAAGAGGGTGAAACCATGGTCATCCTAAAAGCAAGGTGAAGGTAACTGGTATGTCTAAAACAACAAACTCAACAATAGATTCAATTGGACCAACCTTGACGGCCGCTTTGAAAGTCCCTTCGGCATGCCTCTTAGTGTTGTCATAAGCATGAATTGTCACCTCGGTTGGGTTTAGATCTCTTATTGACATGGCTAGCTTTGGCAATATCTTAAGTGGACAAACATTTATGGTGGACCCATCATCAACCATTGCACAAGGAGTCCTCTTCCCCTTGACTTCTATTTTGATAAAGAGAGGGCGGACGTGGTCTCTCCCCTCCTCCGGTAAGTCCGCATTTGAAAAAGAAACTGCTCCTATACTAACTTCACTCTTTTCTTGGATCTCCTCACATTTCATTACTTCCCCAATTTTTATGAATTTGATCAACTCCTTCGGTGTTGTGGAGGTAGAAATTGGCATGCTAGCTAAGGCTTTGGCCATAGTTTCTCAGTGCCTTTTAGAAGTAGCTAATAAGTCCCAAATGCTAACACTTGCTTGGGTTCTTTTCAATTGCTTGAGCACAACATTATCTTCTTCTATTTCAACTTCCTTCCCCTTATTAGTTTCTATCTCCTTTGGTGATGGCCTTGCGTAAGGCTTACCGAATCTAGTATTCATCACCTCATCTTCTTCGGGCTCGGACCAAGTCCACTCCTCCTTCTTGGATACAATATCATCATCACTGTCACTTGAATCCCAAAACCCGTTGACAACACAAATTGCTACTTCTCTACCCATCATAACTTGTTCAATTTTGACAAATGCCTCTTCTTCTTTGATTGCTTTTTCATCCACATCTTAAAAAGAAGACATGACAAAGTCCTCATGCAAACCTCCTCCAATCATGAAGGTTGCCGGTGGTGGTACCCTATTGAATTTTGGTAATGGGTTGTCTTTGGTGTTTGGCTTATTAGGCTTGGGTAGCTTCCCATTATCAATTAGATTTTGAATCTCATGTCTCAACCTTACACATCTATTCGTGTCATGCCCTTGCATTTGGTGAAATTGACAAAATGCTTTGGTGTCAAAATTAGGTGGGAGAGGGTTAGGCAAAGGACGAGGATTTAAGGGTTGTAGCAATCCTTTTCTTTGAAGCTTGTTGAGAACCCAAGACATCGGTTTTCCCAATTTCGAAAATTGTCTCCTTGCTCCTTGGTTAGTAGCATTAACACCGACGACCTTTTGCATGCTTTGGTTACCTGGTTGATAGCTCCCTTTCTCGTTCCTTTTTGTTGCAAAGCGGCTCTTCTCCCTTTCTCATTATTCAATTTGTAAACCAGCTTGGAGAAGGTCTTTGAAATCACGGATGAGTGTATGAGACCTCCTCTCATGAAGACTAGGCAACACCCCTCTCACAATCATCCTTATTTGGTCGGATTCATCGGGTCTCTTCTTGAGTAAAGCCGCCTTGTTTCTCCACCTTTTCACATAGTCCACAAAATTCTCATTTGGCCTTTGCCTAATGGACTCCACTTCCATTAAGGTAACTTCTAACTCAACATTATATTGTAAAGTAGATCCCAACTCTTTTGTGTTCCATCATCCAAGGTATTGAACCAATTTTGGACAACAGGGTCCAATGAGCATAAAGTACCTTAGGGTTTGAGCCTTAGTAGCTCGGGCAGATTGCATGGCAGTGATATACTGCTTCACATGAAGATGAAGATTTTCGGTGCCATTGTACTTAGCAAAGGAAGGCATCTTGAACTTGTATGGAACCTCTTCATCTTGTTCAAATAGTTTTTCGATCTCAGACTTCTCTTCGGTTTTCAGCTTCTTCTCAAATTTTTTTTCTAAATCAGTAATCATCTTTTCAACATCGGATGTCTCGGTCTTTTCAATAGTTGCCTTCTCAATAGCCTTCGGTTCTTTCTTTTTCTTGAACCTCTTGCTAGTATTGAGCCTAATCATCATCATCATCAATGATCACTTTTTCATCATCAAAAACCACTTCACTAACTTTGGTCTTCCCTTTGTCCTTTGGTTTCTTAGTGCTAGCAGATGCCTCGGCATGGTTTTCTAAGATTGTAGTCAATTGGTTCTTCATGGTCTCAGTTAGGGCCTCTTTGATTTCTTTCATCTTGGCATTGAGGGTCTCATCCACCATCCTTTGAATTTGTTCGGGCTCCATTGTTTTAGGTGAGCAAGTGATTGAGTCATTGCTAGATACCTCATCTCCGGCGTAGGTCGGATTGTTGTAAGCTTTAGAACTATCATAATCCAGGGCTGTGAGTCAGAGAGGATCAATGATATGAGATGCAAATGTATGCATGTATGCATAAATGATCAACAAATAAGGATAAATAGGACGTTCCTTCCAACCTTATAACATCCACACACGAATGGCGAGTCCCTTTTCCTAGGTATATGGTTAACAAAATACCAACATGGGGTATCTTGTTTTCGAATGATTCCCTCGGCCGTTTCAACCAATAGTTATATTTTCAAAAATGGAAATCAATCCATGATAATTCCCATTAATTAGGTTTTAATCCATTCAACCAACTAAAGTAGCTTTTATACTATGTTGGATTAAAATGAAATTAAGAGGTTTATTATGAATAGATTTCTCACTTGAAAAGAGTAACTAATGGTTCATGCCAAACCATGGTTAATTTATTCTTAGTGTAAACTAGGCCCACAATTGATTTTTGGTATTTCATAATTGACCTAAATATTTTTGCAAGCTCTTTGTAAAAAATGGTTGGGTGAAAATAGTTTTGTTTCTAAGCCCATTGTAAAAGATTTTAGAAAAATAGATTTTGGGCTTAGTATTTGGGCCATGGGCCAAAGAATTTTTTATTTGTTTTTAAAAAAGTCTTATGTCCAAAGACCATCTTAAAAATTTTTGAAAATAGCTTTGGTCTTTTGGACTTTAAAGAAAAGTTTATTTTGAGATTACAATATACTTAGGTCATATTAGAAAAAGAGCAAACCAAATAAGCCATGATTTAGACTAAGATAAACTAACCATAGTCAAACAACATGCATTTGGGGTAAAACCTAAGGAAAGTAACTAGGCCAATTACATGAGCTTTAGTCTTTGGGTTAAAAGGCTTAGGTTCCCATAGAAAGTATATACTGAACGGTACGAGGCTATGAGTGGTTATGCCATGCTCGATCTCCATACCTTGAGTGAAAGTATAATATCCCTTACATAACACAACACGGGTAACACGTGCGTCCTAACTCACGCACACAATGCAATCTAAGATGATGCAATGGATAATATCATTATAAGAAAGAATAGAATAATATAAAGACCAACGAAATCAACTTCTTTTATCCCCAGTGGAGTCGCCACTGTGAGCGGGGATTTTTGCCTCCACTCCAGGTGGAATGGTTCTTGCGACTTCGGCACTGTTTAGGCTCGGGGCCTTAGAGAACACGAACCTAAGTCCGGAGAAAATGGAGTCGCCACCCGGACTGGCCGGGAAAAAGAAAGGGGGTGGATGACTCGATTCCTAAGGAATCCCCAACTCCTTAATGGATTCGGAAAGTTGGGTACGTGTGGCGAAGGTGAGAAATGGCCCAGCACCCCTACAACGCCCGGTTCATTGGAACCAGCCTCCTTTACAGGTCTTAATATTATAAAATTCTTAAATATAATAACATTATCCTTATTACACATAATAACTAAAAGAAAGCATCATTATATTAAAATCAAAGCAATGTCCAAACAAAGCAAATAAATGGACACCCATCCAAGGATGGAAACATGTCCTTACATCACATGCCTAGGTAGGACATCCACCAAAAGGTAGAAACATGCCCTTTACATAGATTCTAAAATAGAAAAGCAAATTAATTTACATGATGTTTAACTAATGAGGTACCCAGCAAGTGGAAACATACCTCTTACAACTTTTGGAAATCTAATTTAATTGATAAAAGTAAATAATCATTCATCATAAATAAATCATTCATCAAAGCTATTAATCAAAATATAAAATAAACATCCATCAATGATAAATTAAATAAATCAAGTATTTGAAATTAAATAAATTAAAGCATAAGAAATAAATCTAAGTATAATCAAATATGGAATTGAATAAAGCAAATAAAAGTTCAATTACAACTACTGTGACTTTTTATGGAATTAAAATATATTAGGGTTTTATGTTTTAAAAGGTTGGTAAGACTCTTTGATTAAACAAATTAAGGTTTGAATGGTGAAATTATGAAACTAGGGTTTTAGACACTTTAAAATACTTTGGTTTGTGATTTTTGGTTATTGGGTTTCTAAGCTACTGTGTAAATTTAATTTATTTATGGTTTTATGGTTTTTGATATTTTAAAAGGATTAGGGTTCATAAAAATTATGGTTTAAAGTTTTAAAAGGATTAGGGTTCATTATTTTAGGTTTAAAGGTTGAATTTTGGATTTTAGGATTTAGAATTAGGGTCACGGGTGGTGAATTAATTTTTAGGAATTTGGAAATCAATTTGATAATTTCATGAAGCTTTATGAATTTAAACAAAAAAATTAAAGTTTTTATACGTAGAAAAGATGTTTTTTAAGGATTTTTGAATGAAATAGAACCTACTTTAAAATTTTAAAAGAAACAGAATTTAAATCTTAATTTTGTTGAAAAATATGTTCAATTAGAGTTTTAAGATTTTTAAAAAGGAAAAATAACAATTTTAAGCCTTTTGGAAGATAAACTAACAAAATAAGGTTTTTTGGCTTTAGAAAAACTAAATTAAGGTTCAAAGATTTTAAGTTTTGAAAAATACAAAAATTCTAGTTTTTAGCTACTGTGTAAAAACAATTAAAGAAAATCAATTAACACATACCTTCTTTTGATGATTCCTCCAAAAACAATTCTTCTTGGATGAACTAGCTCCAAAGACAAGCCTTTTTTTGCCTTTGAATTGCTTAAATCGTGATGCTGCTCCTTTAAAAATCAATTGAATTGAATTATTGCTTTTCCTTCACTGATTTGGTTTTCCAATTTCCAAGCTCACTGTGAAATTTTTCCTCCCCCAAAATTAATTGCCTTTGGTCCTTATTTATAATGGTTTAAGGTTGTTTATTCCTAATTAGTTAAGGTAAGTAATATTAATAAAAAAAAAGAAACCGAAACCTAATTGGATTAGGTTCCGAAAAATTTGCGTCGAAAAATTTGCGCTGCCGAAAAAAATTGCCGCAGGAAAAAATGTGCTGGCGAAAAAAAACTGCCGCTGCGGCAGTGGGCGGGCTGGAGCGTCGCCCGCAAAAATTTCCAGCGGGTGAAATAGAAAATCCTGCGAGCAAAATAGCACAGTGATTTCTCCCGCAGGACCCGTGCGACTGTTTTTTCACTGCCGATTTTTCCGACTCCAACTCTGATTTTTATTTTTATTTTTATTTTTTGATTTTGATTTGTTTATTTTTATTTTTTATTAATAAAAATTAGATACTAAAGCAAAAATTATTTTGGACCAATTAGACAACAAAAATCATTTTGACTAAATAAAATATATTGGACCGGATTGGGTCAAAAATTAAGAGTCTACAGCACTCTTCCAAACTTAGGCAATGGATTGCTTTTAGTGTTGGGTTTATTGAGCTCGGGTAGCTTGCCACCGTCAATTAAATATTGGATCTCATGCCTTAATCAAGCAAATTTATCTGTATCATGCCCTTGTATTTGACGAAATTGACAGAAGGCCTTGGCAGCAAAATTTGGTGGTAGAGGATTGTGTAGCTGTCGAGGAGTCAATGGCTGCAATAGTCCTTTCTTCTATAACTTGTTGAAAACCCAAGCAAGAGGTTTCTCCAACTCTAAAAATTGTCTTCTATTTGCTTGGCTAGTAGTTGCATTGACATCCATTTCATTTTGTGCACTCTGACTGTCAGATGGTAGTTCACTCTCTCATTTCTCCTTTTAGAAAAATGATTCTTCTCTCGTTCCCACTCTTCTATTTTCAAGCCAGCTTGGATAAGATCTTTGAAATCTTTGATAAGGGTATGAGATAGTCTCTCACAAAGGTTGAGCATGATGCCTCTCACTATCATTCTAATCTAGTCAGACTCATCAGGCCTTTTTTTTAAGAAGAGCAGCCTTACTTCTCCTCCTCTTCACATAATCAATAAAATTTTCATTCTGCTTTTTCCTTATTGATTCTACCTCCATCAAAGTAACTTCCAATTCCATATTATACTCATACTGCTGGATGAAGGCTTTGTACAGCAAATCCCAGTTCTTTTGAGTACTTTCTTCTAAGGTTTTGAACCAATTTTGTACAACAGGATCCAGTAAAAGCATGAAGTACCTTAGAGCTTGAGCTTTAGTAGCTCGGGGCAGACTGCATGGCAGTGATGTACTGTTTAACATGCAAGTGAGGATTTCCTGTGCCATTGTACTTAGCAAAAGCAAGCATTTGAACTTATAAGCGACCTCATCATCTTGTTCAAACAGCTTGTCCACTTCTGACATCTCTTTAGTTTTTAGCTTCTTCTCAAACTTCTTCTCCAGATCAGCAATCATCTTCTCCACATCAGAAGTCTTGGTCTTTTCAACAGTTTCCTTCTCCACAACCTTCGGCTCCTTCTTATCTTGAGGATTTTGAAAGTACTGAGCCCAGTATTCATCATCATCCAAAACCATCTTGTCATCATTAAAGGCACCATATTGTCATCATTGAAGGCCGCCTCACCAACCTTAGCCTTCCCTTTGTTGTTCTGCTTCTTGGTACTAGCAAAAGCTTCAACCGCATTCCCAAACATTGCATCCACTTGGCTTTTTCAGGGTCTCATCCAGGACCCCCTTTAGTTCTTCCATCTCGGTGCTGATTGCACTATCTATTCCATTACTTTTGGTGAGAAGCTAAATAAGTCATTGCTGGATTCTACGTCACTAGCGTAGGTTGGGTTATCGTAGGCTCTTGAACTATTATACTCCAGAGCTATGAGCCAGAAAGGATCAATGATATAAGATGCAATGCATGTATGCATGGATGCACAAATAACAAACAAACAAATCAATTCAATGTAGTACGAAGGAACCTTCCAACCTTATAACCTCCATACACGAATGGTGAGTTTCTTTTCATAGGTGTATCACCAACAAAATACCAACATGGGCTATCTTATTTTCAAAAAATTTACTCAGACGATTTAACCAATAGTTGTATTTTCAAATTTAGAAGTCAGTCTATAATAACTCACATTAATTAAGCTTTAATCCATTTGTCCAACAAAAGGATAGCTTTTATGCTATATTAGATTAAAACCAAATTAAACGGCTTATCATAAATAAAATTTTCATTTTGGAAAAACAACTAGTGATCCATATTTCAAACAAGCCCATGATTAATAAGTTTTAGTGTAAACTAGGCCCACAATTAATTTTAAATATTCCATAATTGACCCTATTAGTTGTAAGTCCATTAAGAAAAAGTTGTTTAAAAGCCTATTAAAAATGGTTTTGTTTCAAAGCCCATTGTAAAAGATTTATAAAAATAGATTTTTGGGCTTTGAGCTTGGGTCATGAGGTAAAAAGAATTTTTGACCCATCTTAGAAAGAGGTTTTATGTCCAAAGATCATCTTTGAAGAAGATCTGGAAATAATTTTAGTCTTTTGGGCTTTTAAAAATTATTTTGGATTTTTGAAAATTCTTTTGGGCTTACAATATTATTAGGTCATATTAAAAAAAAAGGACAAACCAAATAGGCCATGATTTAAACTAAGATATATCAAACATAGTCAAAAAGTAAGCATTTGCGTATAATCCCAAGGAAAGTAACTATGCCAACTACATGGGCTTTAGTCTTTGGGTTGAAAAGGCTTAGGCTCTCATAGCAAGTATATAACAAAAAGTACAAGGCTATGTGTAGTTATGCCATGCTCGATCTCTAAATTTTGAGTGAAAGTATGATATCCCTTGTATAACACAACATAGATAATACGGGCGTCCTACCTCATGCACGCAATGCAAATTAAGATGATGCAATGGATAATATCATAATAAGAAAGAATAAAATAATATAAAGACCAACATAATCAACTTCTCTTATCCCTAGTAGAGTCTCCAATATGAGCGGGAATTTTTGCCTCCACTCTTAGAGGAATGGTTCTTGCGACTTCGACATTGTTAGGCTCAGGGCCTTAGAGAACACGGGCCTAAATTGGGAGAAAATGGAGGCTCCACCTGGACAAGCCGGAAAAAGAAAGGGGTGGATGACTCGATTCCTAAGGAATCCCCAGCCCCCTAATGGGTTCAAAAAGTTGGGTACGCGTGGGGAAGGTGAGAATGGCCCAGCACCCCCACAACGCCCGGTTCATTGGAACCGGCCTCCTTTTCAGGTATAAATATTATAAAATTCTTAACTATTATGATATTATCTATACTAAATGCGAATAATAAAATAAAATGTCATTATATTAAAATCAAAATAATCTTCAAAATAAAATAATAAACCGACACCCACACGAGGTAAAAACGTACCCTTACAACCAAATCTAATGTCTGAAACAAATAGGATACCCTCCAAAAATGTGAAAACATATCCTTTTACATTAATCCAAAACTTTAAAATAATTTAAATTACATTGAACTTAAATAATGAGGTACCCACAAAGTGAAAACATACCTCTTACAATCCTTGAAACCAAAATAAACCAATAAAAGACATTCATCCATTCATCATAAAAGTAAACTATTCATTACAAATAAAAATAAGTCATCCATTAAGACATAAACATACATTAATAATCAATTATACATTCAAATATCATATTAAACAATAGATGTATAAACTAGGGTATTAACTTATGAATTAGAATTTTAAGAAAATATGATTTAATATTTTAGGGTTTCATAAAAATATAATTAGGGTTTCTACAAAATTAGGGTTTAGTGTTTTAGGAAAGAAAATCTAGGGTTTAGGCTTTAGAAAATAAAAAAATTTGGCTTTAGGGTTTTAATGTTTAAAAACTGGCTTAGAGTTTTAGAGAAACAAAGCTAGGGTTTTGATTATTAAAGGAAGCATACTGTCTTTATTTTAAAAAAAAGCAAATTACTGTGACTATAATTATAAGTTTTAGATCACTGGACATATCTAATTCAAATTAATACTGCCTGGAATCGATGGCCATTGTTACTGTGATGTTGAATCAAAGTCCTTGTTATATTGAACATAGGTTAAATGTAATACCTTGGATAAAACAACTTACTAGATCATTAAAACAGATTTTGAGGGCTTAAGTTTCTTAAATAATTTACTAGATATCTTATAGAAGTGTTGGAATAAAACCATGAAGTGACAATGGATGAATAACTATAAGTTTAAAACAAATTAAATAAGAGATTACAAACATTCGTTGTTAGTTCCACTGATATCTTTATGTTGATACAATCTTTATATTTGCACCACAATTAGATCTCGATTGAACGGAATGAAGAAAGTTGTTTACTACCTTCTTTGTTTGATGCTTTGGTGTTCTGAGTTTATACTCACTCCACTGCTAGGTTTAATGCTCGTTGTTTTTCTTTTTACTCCTTGCCATCCTTCTGCTGGTTCTTCAAACCTATATTTGTAAGGAATGATTAGGTTAAACATCGTGAATCAGTATGTTTCCTGATTGAGCATAGTGTTCTGAGGCATATCAAATTAAAACAATTTGAATTTTCAGATAAACTATGACCATGTCGAACTAAAATCAACTGAATTTGAGGATACACTTTACCATATCGAATTAAAAACTTCTTAAGTTGACATGGACTAGGGCCCATATCAAACTGGGGCTTTCCAAGTTCGATATTGGTGTCCATATCGAACTGGGGAGCCCTAGATCGATATGGACATACCTATATCGAACTGGGCATGCCCCAGTATGATATGAACACATCCATATCAAACTGGGAAGCCCCAGTTCGACATGGATGCCCATATCGGACTTGACAAGCCCAATTCCACATGCATTATCGAACCAAAATGACTTTCAAACTATTTTTTAGGTTTAAAACTCTGTTTCGGACTAAACTGAACTCATTTGGGCCTTTATAAAATTTGGACCAATCAAGATAAAAGCTTAAAATAAATTTAAGCCAATAAAAATGGATCAATAAGTACTTAGGTCATCTTTAATCAAGACCGAATCAACTTAGAGCCAAAATTAAGAGTCTATACAATCTTTAAGTACTCCTAAGGTCAAGCCATAGGTTCTTTTTCCCCTCTCAAAGTTTATAAAACTGAGCTTTAGGTACTCATGAGGTAGAGCCTTAAGTTTCCTTCCTTTTTAAGAAAAAATTCATAGAGCCAAGCTTTAGGTACTTTTGAGGTCAAGTATTATATCATTTTCCTCAATTTCTTCTAGCCAAGTATAAGATTTTCTGGGATCAAGTCTCAAGTTTTATTTTAAAAAAAACCAAAAAAGGAGAAAAGAGAAATGACTTACAATCAATAATAGATTGTCAATGGGGTCAAATTTTGGGAAATAATCCACAACCTTTTATACAACTTTAATTAATTAAAGTATACAAAAATTGGAGCAACTGTAGTAACCTAATTCTCACTTCAACTGAACTCATCTTATTATTTGCTTTATTTATTACTGGGTCAAACAACATTACCCCAATAATAACAAAGTCCATTTTTTATCAACATTATGCATGTGCAACTATTTTCTCATTTTCCAACTAGTTTTTTCATTATCGACACAGGTCTACTCTTTTCTTATTTATTATCTTTGTTTTTAATTTTCAAATTTTTATTGCTCATTATTTTTCAAAATTAATCGAAGTTGGCTCTAAACTTGATTCATAGGCTAAGAACCATTTCATATGCTTTTAGATTTTCAAAAAAAAAAAAATTCTTGGCTATTTATACATGGTCACTATAATAATCCAATTATTGCTTAAAAGTTTATCTCATTGGCTTATTTAAGAGTGAATCTTAACACTAAATCTAATTATTTAAGTCACTCTCAATAGCCCATTTTAGGACTCATTCCATGTGTGCTTCCTACAAAACTACCCACAAAACTATTTTTTTTTTCAAAAATACCGTTGATATAAAAATTTTTTCAAAAAAACCTAAAAAAGTTACAAATTTACAAAAGCATTGCGCATCATTATATTTTTACAATTTGAATATGTTATTTATATGTTATAGATATTTTATAGAAATATTTAAAAATTATTCAAAAAAAATATAAAAATTGAATTTATTTCAAATATTGTTTTGTAAAAAAATACCTTTAATAGAAAATAACATAATTTTATAAAAATTTCTCACAAAAAAAAAATCTTAAGAACATCATTTTATAATATAATTTTTATGTTTAAGATATGTTATGTATATGTTGTAGATATATCATGTATATATTGTATATGTATTAGTTTTTAGTCTTTATATATTATACAACCTTTATATGTTGCTTAATTATAGTATATATGTTATAAATATATTGCAGATATATTATGTATATATTGCGGATATATTACTGTTTATTTTATGCATATTATGTATATGTAATGTATGTATTTATTTTTTTATGTATATAATAAAAATATAATAATAAAAAATTATTTATGAATAAAAAATATAGAAAATAAAAAATAAAAAATAATAAAAAAATAAAAAAAACAATATTAAAATGAAAAAAAAAAAGAGCATCGTAAAAACGAAAGAAAAACTTTCCACTATATATTTGAAATTGTTGAGTGTAAATACAGTAATAATCTATCAAGATAAAAGTAATAAAAACTAAATAAATAAATAAAATAATTAAATTGGTTTTAGATAATATAAAAGTAATAATGTTAATCATAATCAAAATTTTGTCTACAACGAAACCCTCCAAGCATAAACGACAAAATCATGAGAACTAACAGCAAAGGGGCAGAGATTCTTCTGTAAGTTTAGAGATTTCTTCTGCACGATGATCTCTTCTCTCATCTTACTCTAGCCATAGCTCATTGCCTAGAACATGAAAATGAAAAAAAAAAAGTCAAAAAAAGGGAAAAATACTTCGTGAAAGAAGAATCAAGGAAAGATAAAGAAGGGAAGCCCATTCTGCTAAAAATAGAGGTAGAAAGAAGGATGAAGGGGAGGAAGATTTTTTTGAAAAAAATTGTATGTATGATAGAATTGTGAGGAATCTTAAAAGTACATAAAGTGTACTCGATTGAAATCCCTCACCACTACCACCGTTCATAGAAAATAGTTATTTTGATTTGGATTTACTTTAAAATTGTTTGGGTTGCTCTGTGTGGTGTTTGGAGTTGACGGCCAAGGAACATTTTGTTTTCGCTATGATTTTGTTTTGCTAGTTAAATTTCTTTGCTCGCATCTATCAATAAGTGCCATTGATAAGATATCGTTGTTCTTGGTCTTCTTATTTGTGAAATTTTCATTTTTTTTTATGTTTGATGTATATTTTAATTTGTGAATTCTGAGATTTCTTTTTTGGGCTTGTTATATTTTTAATTTTTTCCTTTTTGTTTTTCGAGTTCATGTTGTTTTTTTTTTAAATCAGAATTGTAAGAATGTGTTAATTCTATTTATTTACTTTAATCTGGTTATTTGTTAGGATTAAGTGTTTTCCTTAAGTTTTTGAATTGAAAACCAATTATTTTGTAAAAGCATACTGTGATCGGACGTTTGGATTTAATTCGTATGAGTGAGTGTTTTGCTTTGTTTCCGAATACACATTTGCATCTGTGGAACTATGCTGTGATTTTAGTTTAGAAATGTAGCTAGAATTCACAAAGGATCGATTTTAAAAGGATTTTCAGATCTGAAATCTTTAATGATAAAATTATCAAGGTATTAATTAGTTTGGCTACTGTTAAAATACGGGGCTCTTATTTCATTCTTTTAGGAACTTCTTGATGTCATTAGGCTGTTAAATCTCTTGACTTGGAATGATTTTTACTTTAAGTAACTTTGTTGCTAAAGTTTTGAGACTATGGGACTTCTTGATAGTTTTGGATTCTTGTAACATTGTAATTTATGGGTTTCAAATCGTATATGTACATGAATGTTTTTTTTTAAGGATACTTTAATTTATATTCTTTATGGCCTAGTGGACTCTGAATTGATGATTTTCAATGTGTTCATTTTAGACCTGAAAGATTGTTGACACTCTTTTTTACTTTTCCTTCTATTAGTTTATTTGTTTATCATTACTATCATGATCAATTTTAAAGTTTGTCTCTGGTAGCTTATTTAGATGGAGTGCTTATTTAGATGGAGTGCCCAGTTATTGTTATTATCATTATAAACATTATTTTGAAAGAATGAGTTTGGTGATGAAATATGAAGTCAAATTCATGGGATTAAACTAACCCCATTAATTCTTTCTCCTTCAATTTGATATGTCACCATAATTAATTGTTACCATTATTGTCTTTGACAAATCGATTACCCGTAATATTCCCAATTTTATTGTGGCTCTCAGATTTAATTATATTTTACAAAAATATATCCATCACTCATAATAAAATGTTTTATCTTATACACGCTACTTCATAAATATTTGTTTTTTTAATCAAATATCTTATAATGGTAAAAAAAATTATTGTATGCAGGTAGTGAATATAATGATTATTAAATATGTAATTAGAATATACATATATATGAATTAAAAATGTACAGAAAAATAAATATGATGAAAAAATATTATATTTAGATAATGAATATAATAATTATTAAATTTATATTCAGGGAATATATATGCACATGAGCTAATAACAAATAAAAATAGACAATAAATAGAAAAATTAAAGTACTTCATGAATCAAATGAAAGAAGAAAAAGTCTATAAAATAAATAAATAGATAAAAGAATTATATCCAAATGGACATAATAATAATAATAATAATAATAATAATAATAATAATAATAATAATAATAATAATAATAATAATAAAGACAATAATAACACGACAATAATAACAATGCTAAAAAATAATAAATTGTATGGGAGAATATTTAATTCTTAGATCCAACTATGATAACTTAGATTTCGTAAATTTGATACATAGGTATCCTAAATCAATTATATTTTAATAATAAACAACAAAAAATATTAGAATTATATGGATTTTAATTACATCGAGCGGATACGTAAGCATTCGAAATCAAGTTGTGAATTCAAGTTCACTCATATTAAAAATATATTTTTCCTATAAAACATGATAAAAGTATATTAATTAATAGCAAAATAAATTAAAAATATTTAATAAAAATATCAGACAAGAACAGTCATGTCCAGAGATTGGACATATAAAAAATAATAATGATAATAAATTTAATAAATATTAAGATATTCAATAATTAAAATTTCTACATTCAGGTAGTAAATGTTGAAATTAAGTCACTATTAATAAAAATTATAAAAGATATATTTATGTCTAGATAGCGGATATAATAATCAAAATGTGAGAATAATAAAAAATATATGATTAAAATTTATATTTAGGTTGTAAACATAATTCTTCCTAACAAAATCAAAATAAATAATAATAAAATATCATAATAATTACAATATCAATTTTGGGTATTGTAAGGTACTTTTTTCTACACATAATCAACTCCCGAACCTCATCTCTAGTAACACAAACTAATATTGGGTGTCCAATCAAACCTTATAATTGATTGGTGGCGACTCTTAACACTAAAAAAATAATGACAGTTAAATATAAGCCAGCTAAAAACCATTGAATTTATATTCCATCTGCTCTGCATTATCCCATATGCGACAACTGACGATTCTACTGGGGACTTAGTATGTGACTAAATAGAGAGATTAAACTATATATATTATTGTGATATTTATATTTTATTTATTGATGGTGTTTTGAATTTTGTTAACTATTATTATTCGTATACTTAAAAAAAAATGTTACATTTCAATAGACAAGTCTCATATCTCACACACACTTTAAGGTCAGTGACTTATTACTCTATTAGGCTTAGTATGAGGATGAAGTAGAGACGTCTCCATGGAAAACCCAGTAGAGCTTCTGAAAAATCCTTATTTAGACTGTCTTTTAGCCATGTATTGGCTAAGAGAACTAACTAGTCTATGTTGTGGACGACAGTGAGATGACCCACAGTCTGGGAACATCAAAGCCCTAGTGAAAAAAGGCGGGATCATATCCAAAGGAATAAAACTCAACCACACACTTAAGTAAACATGCCCTAACTTCTTTTTAACCCTTTTGGATTCATTAGACAGACAGTTCTTGTCCGAACTTTATAAATTCCTTGCCTAGGCCTTAAAATCTCAATCTCAGTATGAATTCCATTAATACTAATCTCTTTTTTTTTATTTATTATGTATTATACATATACATGGCATATCATTCATGTAAAATTATGCATCATGATTTCATAAAAAAGGGGATTAATAAAAATATATTTTTCTAATTTAAAATAAATATAACATCAAGAACCTCAACATAGCCTGAGTTTCAAAAAATAAATCTTACTTTACTCACCATTACATGACTCGGTCTAAGATCAGACTCAAGGAAGACCAAGCCTAAGAAAAAATGAGGCAAGATATTGATTAAATGAAGAATAAATTAGAAGAAGTTTCAGAAATGAGAAATCAATTGGCACAACTCATGGAATTACTCAATGGCAAGAACACAATAGAAACCATGCCAATGCCTCAGGATCAGGAACCTTGATAGCCCAAGAGGACCCTTCATATCCTTAAGTCTCATCCCACCATATAAACCATTAGAAGGAGCACTAAGTACTAATACCCATCCAACTAAAAATGTTGATGCTTCCCAACCTTATCAAGGAGTACCATAAGGGGCACAAGGGGGGTAGAGCTCAAACCAATCTTAAACCCCCTACTATTCTTGAAGAACCCATAGTAATACCTGACTTGGATAACCCAAAGGTGCAGAATAATTTTAAAATGTCCAACTCCAAACATGTTTTAGAGAAGATAGAATGGTTGGAGGAGTGCTTAAAGACGATTGAAGGGGTTAATATATATAGAAGTACTGATGCATGTCAATTATGCTTGGTACCAAATGCAACACCCATATACCCAATATATGTATACTACATACATCCAACATATGTAATATACGAATATAGGATACAAGAATGTCACAACCCATTTTAACAAAACAAATCTTCACTTATAAAATCTGTATAAACTTAAAACATTCAACTGATATCATATAAATAATAGATGAAACATTACTTGTTAAAACACATATATAACTTCATTACCAAAGATTTATCCAAAACATTTTTTTTATAGTTTGCGGAATATACATCAAAATATAACCTAATATACATGAAATTAATATGTACAAAAATATAAAATTTATACATGCTGGCAGTTTGTCTCTGATCTTGATGTCTAAAAATCAACTCTGCACTCAAGATCTCAAGCCTAGGCTCGACTCGGTCTAGATGAACTCTCCGGCTCAACCGGATCTATCCTGTCACCTGCGAGATGAATCATAATAGCGCTAAGCCAAAAGCCTAGTGTTACAAACTTTGATAATAATATAGTTCAAATGCAATGCTAATGCACAACATATAAAGATATTATATCTCATAACATTATATCTTGATAAATTGCTCAATTGTTTCATAATTCATAATTCACATAAAAGCAAACACAATTAAATCTCTAAACATTGCTGACAATCTACCATAGCCCCATGATTAGATAATCAATCCATGCCTAAAATTAAAAATATACTCCCTGAAAGGCATCTCAATCAAGTCACCAAGGAACTCCTCATCCTGAACCACAATCGGACTATTTCGTTGCACCTTGCTAACTATAACACTATGCTCTAAAGAATTTGTCACCAAAATATCAAATCCTAGGGACTCAGAATACAAATCAGTCATAGATAAAATGGATGCACTAATGTATGAATGAGTCAATCCAGAACTATCAAAGCAAGAGCTAAAGTACCAAATAAAGAAAAAGTACCAGCAATAACAGCTGAAGCATATGGTTGCCTTTGCATCACATATACCTGCTGAGATGGCCCTGCCTCATCTGGTCTACTACCTGTGGTAGAACCTCCTCTCTGACCAGACCATGTCCGACCCCCTCTGCTAAAACCTCTGCCACAACAACCCCCTCTAACATTGGGTCGAGAAGCTGCAGTATCAGTATGTCTATCCTTTGATGGCTCTGGGCAATCTCTAAAGAAGTGATCTGGTGACCCATATCTATAACACACTGCTGGTACACCTGTCTTCCAACAAGCACCCCCGTGTGCTCTACCATAATGAACACAGGTATATGCAACTGGCCTCTGAACTACTGGAGTCAAAGCACTAGCCACAGAAACTGTAGGTCTCGATCTCTGCCTTTGCTGCTGTACTGACCTACCAAACTGCCTTTGGCTCCTACTGAACCTCAAAAAATATCCTTCTCGGCCTTTCTTCACAGATGAAGACCCTGCCTCACTTTGGGGTCTCTTAGCTCTGGTCTCCTTATCTCTAGCAACTGCTGTAAGACTCTGTGCTCTCTCAACACTCCTCGCAGCTGCAACCAACTAGAAAAAATCCTGATACTAGGAGCCTGCGATAATGCACATGATAGAGGGTCTCTACCCCTCCTCAAAATTTCGACACCAGTCAATTTCATCAGAAATAATCCCGCCAGCATACTGAATCAGCCGAATAAACTCTATCTCATACTCCGACACAGTCCTGGTATCCTGCTTCAAACTCAAGAACTTTATCATCCTTGCATCATTATACTCCCTCGGAGTTTACTTCTACTCAAACTCTCACAAAAAATCATCATAGGTCAAGATTGGTGGATCATTTAGAGCATGTGGAATCATCTTCCACCAATCATATGCATCCCTTTGCAAAAGAGATCTAGCATAATCAAACTTTTCTTCTGGAGTAGCCTGCAGCTGAATGAATACTCTCTGGACTCTATCTAGCCACTGCTCTGCTACAGTAGGGTCTGTAGTACTAATAAAGTCCTCAGCTCCAAACTTCCTTAACTTATCATATTTTCTCATCGATAATTGAGGCTGCAGCAGTGGTGGCGACGATTGCTGAACTGGAGCTTGCCTCAACAGCTCCACCATATGTCATAACTAGTCCGGCGGTATCTCATCAATTGCTAATCTCTCCGGCACAGGAGTAGGTGCCCCTCCAGCTATCTCAACTTTAGCTCCATCTCTACCCTCAACAGGAGCTACACTCTCTGCACTACCCTTAGCAGACTAACATGTCTGAGACGCCATAACTACCTATATCTGCAAACACAGCAGAAATTGCCATATTAAAGATGGGCGTGTCAATGACCGTGTCCCAAGCTCTGTATTATAGCAGATAAGATACGTCTAGAGACATGGGTGTGTCCTTGACCTTGCCAAAACTCTTACAACACAGTAACTACGACATGCTCAGTGACATGGGCGTGTCACTGCACGTGTCGATACTACAACAACACAGAAGCTGTGACACGCTCAGTGACATAGGCATGTCACTACACGTCTCACCAACACTGAAAATAGAACCATCAACACGCCCAAAGACATGACTGTGTCAGGCCAAAAATTCTGATATCCACATAAAATTGTCACATCCAACTATTATCTATCATTAACCTTTTCAACTCCATACAAACTCAACCAAATCCATCATTATACCACATAATACTTGTGTAAACATCAAAACAACTCAATTAAAAGCAAAATACGCAATTACATCCAAGACTTCACAACTCAAAAGTTACACAACCCAAAACTCTTATTCTCTTCACCAAACTTAACCTTTTCTTCAATCCAACCCCAAATTCATAGTTAACTGCCCAAAAGAATTTCAAACATACCAATATCAACCATTAACACATATACACCAAATATCCAAATAACACATATACAAACTTCCATAGAAAATCAAGGAAACAAGTTGGAAACTTACCAAATATGAAGAAAATTCTTAAAACTCCAACTTGGACACTTGAGATCCTTCAATTACTTGAGTTTGAAAGAAGCAAAATTTTCTTTTCCTTTGATGGAGTCAGCCGACCTTCAATAGAGAAAGAAGAAGAAGAAGATAATGATCACCACCTCCACTACTAACTAATCCCCTTTAAACCATACACTTATCCCTCTTTCACTCTCCACCAAGTAAAATATATTACTTAATTAATATATAAAATATCATCTTCCACTAACCATTTAATTAATAACTTAATAACTAAAATGACATTTGACCATATTAAAATGTTGACTTGTATATATTATGTATATCAACATATAAATAACATATACACATTTTTCCTTTTTCGCTTAATTATAAATATATATACTTTTAAATCATTTAATTAATTTTCAAAAATTAATATATATTTTCAAAATTTTAGGATATTACAATTCTCCCCCTCTGCAAATAAATTTCATCCTCGAAATTACCTGCTCTCAAGTCTGAAACAACTAGGGATACTGATTCTGCATCATCTGCTCACTCTCCCATGTTGCATCTTTAGTAGTGTGATTCTTCCAAAGAACTTTCACAAGTGGCACCTTCTTATTTCTCAACTCCTTCACTTCACGTGCCAAAATAGCCACTGGTTCTTCCTCATAAGTGAGATCTGAACTCACCTCAATAGACTTCACTGACAAAATATGAGATGGGTCTGACCTGTATCTCCGAATCATAGAGACATGGAAGACTATGAATTCGATCTAATTCAAGCGGTAAAGGTAGTTTATAGGCCACTGGTCCAACTCTCTCCAGTACCTCATAAGGTCCTATGAAATGAGGACTCAACTTCCCTTTGCGGCCAAATCTCAAAATTTCTTCCAAGGAGACACTTTCAAAAATACTTTATCTCCAACACTAAACTCTATGTCTCTTCTTTTTAAATCTGAATATGATTTCTGTTGGTCTGAGGCTGCTTTCAAACAATTCCTAATCACCTTTACTTTCTCTTCGATTTTCCTAATCAAATCAGGACCAATCAACTTACCTTATCCAACCTCATCCCAACATAGAGGTGTCCTACATCTCCTACCATACAATGCCTCATAAGGTAACATTCTAATATTGGACTGATGACTATTGTTATAAGCAAACTCAATCAGTGGTAAGAATATGTCCCAACTCCCAGAGAAATCGATGATACAACTCCTCAACATGTCCTCTAAAATCTGTATTACTCTCTCTGACTGCCCATGTAACACCCCTACATTCGGTACATGCACACTACAAACACCACAATGTAATATTCGTGCACTGAACATAGGGATGCTACGGTTTTCCTTAACATTCAAATCATTTTAAAATGATACCATAATCTTTCTCATTATACATTATAGAAAATAAGTAATTAACTTATAATATAAAACAAAATAGATATATATATATACATTTACTTAATACTGTAATATCCTCATGTATGCCCTAGAAGTCTTGGTTATATTGTTGTTGTTGTTATTGTTATAAATTGGATTGAATGTATATGATGTGTTAAGAAAAGAAATTGGGAGGAGAATGCTTGTGTATATGTGTTTTGGAAAGAAAATAGGGTTTAGAGAGAATGGTATATGTTGTGTATATGATGATATATATCACATATAAATGGGTCAAAGGAAGAGTCAAAGGAAGAGAGATATTTTTGTGTTAAGTGTGTAATTACATATGTGGGCTTATATAAGACAAAAGGTTAGTTATATGGTTAAGGGAAATTTGGTAATTGCTTGGATAAGATTACTTGGTGGAGATTAAAAGCAAAATTTGACTTTGTTTCTTCATCATTTTCTTCTTTCTTTCATGAAGTGGCCGGTTCCTCCATAGACAAAGGGAAGCAAGAGGTGAAGAGAGGTTCTTGATGAGTTGAGTTCAAAATTGAAGGAAGATTAAGTGTTCAAGTGTTGATTCAAGAAGTTTTTAACTAAGGTAAGATCTTCCCTTTGATTTCTTTCATTCTTTTGAAGTGGTATGGGAAGTTAATTAGGGTTTGATGATTTGATGATGAGATGTGTTTATGATTTGTTCTCAAGTGTTAAATTGGTTTTAAGTTAATAGTTTAAATAGGTGTAGTTGTTGGAAGTGGTAAATGTTGATTTTGAAAGGTGGAGAGGGATGGTGATTTTAGTGTTTTGAGATGATGTGTGTTTAATTGTTATATTAATGTGTTGTGAAGTAATTCTTGTGGTGAATATGTGTTTAGAACATTGATTATGTTCATTTGAAACATGTTATATGATGAATATTGTGTTTGAGTGCAATTGAGAAAGTGTTGGTTTTAGTTAAGGTTATGTGCATGGGTGACACGGCCAGAAGCCATGAAGAGACACGCCCGTGTCATTTATTTGTGTTGGCTACTGCCTCTTTTATTTTTAAAGACACGGCCGTGTTCCTCAAGTGGGCTGGGCGTGTCCCTCAAATGAGTTGGATATTGTTTGATTTCTTGGTTCTCTTTTTGCATGGTTTGGATTCTTCAAAGGTAGTTTGGTCTCTAAACCTAAACATAAACATACTTAACCCAAGGAATGACTTAATCAAACACTTGTGGATGATCCTAAAGCTATGAATAATATAAATTGTTCTTGCATTGTTGAGATTGAGCAATGTTATGTTATGCATTGTGAATGATAATGTGTTTCATGAGTAATGTGGAATGAAATGTTGATATTCATGAATGATGCTATGTGAGATATAATGTGATCATGGATGAGATAAATATACACTTGAATAATGAAGTGTTATATTGTGAAATGAAATGTGAAGCCATTGTTATTGGCTAAGGTGATTCAATGGAGATAAATGAGGCATGTTTGCCTAAATGATAATGAGAATTGAGAATGAAATCTAAATGAATTGTGTGGCTAATGTGTTATTCCATTTTCAGAGTTTGTTGTTGGTGGCATGCCTAATAAGTGTAACAATCTCTTGAAGTTAGGTTGGATTGAATCCTTGAAGCCTAATTGAGATGTTACCACCCTTGAAGCTAGGTTGGGTTAGTTCTTGAAGCCAAGTTGGGTTGAAGCTTAGCATGCTTTGCTCCCCTTGAAGCTTGGTTGAACTTAATCCTTGAAGCCTAGTTGGGTATATGATATTGATAAATGTGATAACAAACCAAAGCATTAACTCTGAAAATTGAATGGCATATTAGTGTATCTTGGGCCCAATGCTTGTCTTTGTTTAATGAGAGTCATGATTTGTTTATTGTTGTTTATGGATGATTAAATGATTAAATAATGAAGTATATGCAATGATGTTGAAATGTGATATGCATATATGTATGTTGGTTATAAAATGTAAAGGGATGTTGTTAGCTTTGCATCTATGTTGTTACATATATGATATGAATTATAATTGACATTGTATTGCATTAAAGCATATCCATTGCATGTTTTATCTTACTAAGCCATTGGCTTAGCGCGATAGTGTTTAATCGCGCAGGTAATAGAGTTGATAGAGTTGAACCCGAGAGTTCATCAAGACCAAGTGAGAGTAGACCTTGAAGAATTCATTTTGGGAGCTTAAAGATCAGAGCAAACTTGCCAATCATGTATACTTCTTTATATTTTGTAAAGAAATGTTTAATATACAAATATGTAAATATTTTATAACTTCCGCTGTGTAATATTTAAATGTATATATATATAACTAATATGTTTTGTTTTATAAGCAAATGATCTACTTTTCTATAATGTATAATGATAAGGGTATTGTATCAAGTTTAAAGTGTTTTAAATGTTAAGAAAACCGTAGCATCCCTATGTTTGGTGCACTTATGCTACATTGTTGTGGTTGTAGTGTGTGTGCATTGGATATGGGGGTGTTACAAATACGCAGCGGAATTTATAAAATATTTACATATATGAATACTCTCAAAACTATATTTACAATTATACATATATTTACATTAAAATCAATACTTTACAAAATATAAAGGAGTTATACATGATTGGCAGCTCTTCTCTGATCTTTAAGTCCCAAAATAAATTCTTCAATGTCTACTCTCACTCGGTCTCGAGGAACTCTCGGGTTCAACTCTGTCACCTGTGCGATTAACACTATCGCGCTAAGCCAACGGCTTAGTAGTACAAAGTATGCTAGTCTTATGCTTTAATGCAATGCAATGTCATACATTTTAATAATCAATACAACTTCATAGATGGAAAGATAATATCACACCTTTGTATTTCATAAATCATACACATATCAACATATTACATTTCCAAAGTCCTTCATAGATCTCATTATTCAATTATTTTACCATCAATGAATCATATTTAAACAAAGACAAGCATGGGCCCAGAATACACTAATATGCCATTCAATTTTCAGAGTTAATGCTTTGGTTTTGTTATCACATTTATCATTGTCATTATCCCAACTAGGCTTCAAGGATTAGGTTCAACCAAGCTTCAAGGGGAACAAAGCAAGCTAAGTATCAACCCAACTTGGCTTCAAGAACCAACCCAACCTAGCTTCAAGGGTTGTAACATCCCAATTAGGCTTCAAGGACTAGACCCAACCAAGCTTCAAGGGGAGTAAAACATGTTAAACTTCTACCCAACTTGGCTTCAAGGATTAAGCCCAACCTAACTTCAAGAGATTGTTACTAATAGAAGGCATGCCACCAACAACAAAACTCTGAAAATAGAATAACACATTAGACACACAATTCATTTATTATCTCATCATCAATTCCATTTTCAATTCTCATTATCAATTAGGCAAACATGCCTCATTAAAGTCATTATAGCCAATCACAATGGCTTTACATTCCATCACATCTCAATCCACATTACAAATACATAATCATTTGCATCATCATATCTTTCACATTATTCATGTAACATCATTGATAATACATAACAAAGTATAATATTCATATGAATTAGCAATGTAATAATGCAATATTTGTACTTACCTCAATAACAATTCACACAACTCTAAACACTTTCCTTTTCCAAGATCCTTTTACTTCTTAGATCAATGACAAATCACTTTCTTCAAGACCTAATCCAAAAATAATAACATACACTTGCTTAGGGATACACATGAGATAATCAAGTTAAGAGTTAACTAGGACAAACTCTAAACATGACACGCTCAACCACACTGGCGTGTCCCTGACCGTGCCCTAACTCCACAACACAGAAGCTTTTACACGCTCAGAACCACGGGCATGTCACTGGGCATGTAATACATTCTGCCTCTCTGAAAAATATCAACACGTTCAACAACGTGAGCGTGCTCATGGCTGTGTAATCTCACAGTAGCTATGACACGCTCAATAACACGGGCGTGTTACTGGTTGTGTCAAACCTACTGCCTCCAACACAATTGACACGCTTAAAACTCTGGACGTGCTCCCAGGCGTGTCAGGCCAAAAACTCAGATTCCGGCCAAAATCACAAAACACCCAACAAAACACTTCTTTTCACCAACATCCTCTTCAAACAAACTTAACAAAACATACCCAAAAACCATCTTAACTTACAAAAAATACCCAAAACAACTCCACATCTATAACAAACACAAATCACAAATATCATCACAAAACCCTAAACACAATTACAACACCATCTCTTGCAACCAACTTACTCTTTTCTTCAATCCATCCTTATAATCCATAATCAATCTAATCAAACACTCTTAAACATATCACAATCAAACAACATACTCTTACAAATCTATCAAACTCAAACACAACTTCAAATAAGCAAAGAAATCAAAAGAGGACTTACCAAAGTAATGAAACTTCTTGAATCACCAACTTGATCACTTAGATCTTCCTTCAATTTGAGCTTAGAACATTAAAATCCTCTCTTGGTCTCTTGCTTTCTCTTGTCTTTGGAGGAGCCAGCCACTTCAATGAAAAAGAAGAAAAGAACAAAGAAGAAACAAAGTCAACTTCTCTTTAAATCTCCACCAAGCATTTCCAAAAAGTCAATTACCCAAATACCCTCTTCTCACTTACTTTTTAACTCTCTTCACTTACATGCCCTTATTAGTAATTTCACCAATAACGAAATAAATATCTTCATCCCTTGACTCTCCATTTTGACTTATGTATATGTTATTTATACTTCCATATATACAACATATACATTTTCTTTTAATTTCTTTTCTCTTGCAAATTAACATATACATTCTATCCAATTTAAAACAACAACAATATTCAAAACTTCTAAGGCATATATTGGGATATTACAATTCTCCCCCTCTAAAAAAAAATTTCGTCCTCGAAATTACCTGATATCAAGTCTGAAACAACTGAGGATACTGATCTCGCATAGTTTTTTCACTTTCCCAAGTTGCCTCTTCCTTTGCATGATTCTTCCACAAAATCTTCACAAGTGGCACTTTCTTATTTCTCAATTCTTTCACTTCACGTGCCAAAACGGCAATTGGTTCTTCTTCAAATGTCAGATCTGGACTCACTTCGATAGATTCAATTGGCAATACATGAGATGAATCCGACATGTACCTCCTCAACATAGAAACATGGAATACATTATGGATCCTATCCAACTCAGGTGGCAAAGCAAGCCGATAAGCAACTGGCCCAACTCATTCCAAAACTTCATACGGTCCAATGAAACGAGGGCTCAGCTTTCCTCTTCGACCAAATCTCAAAACCTTTTTCCAAGGAGACACTTTCAAAAATACTTTATCTCCTACATTAAACTCAATATCTCTCCTCTTCAAATCTGAATAAGACTTCTGTCGGTCTGAAGCTGCTTTCAACCTATCTCGAATCATTTTTACTTTCTCTTCGGTTTCTTTAACCAAATCAGGACCAATTAACTTACCTTCACCAAGTTCACTCCAACATAGAGGTGTCCTACACCGTCTACCATACAACGCTTCGAATGGTGCCATACCAATGCTGGATTGATGACTGTTATTGTATGCAAATTCCATAAGTGGCAAGAATCTATCCCAACTTCCAGAGAAATCAATGACACAGCTTCTCAACATGTCCTCGATAATCTGTATCACTCTCTCTGACTGTCCATCTGTCTGCGGATGAAAAGCAGTGCTAAAGTGCAGTCGAGAACCCAAAGCACCATGTAAACTCTTCCAAAACCTTGAAGTAAACCGGGGATCTCGATCAGACACTACAGAAATTGGGACACCATGCAACTTCACAATTTCGTGGATATACAGCTCATCTAACCTTTCCAGAGAATAATCCATCCGAACAGGAAGAAAATGAGCTGTCTTAGTTAACCTATCAACAATCACCCAAATAGCATCATACTTCCTTTGTGTCAATGGTAGACCAGACACAAAATCCATTGTCACTCTTTCCCATTTCCATTCAGGCACTGATAAAGGTTAAAGTAACTCTGTTGGAACTTGTTGCTCAGCTTTTACCCTCTGACATGTGAGACATTTGGATACAAAATCTGCAATGTCTCTCTTCAACCCAGACCACCAGTAATACTGTTTCAAATCATGATACATCTTTGTATTGCCCGGATGCATAGCAAATACTGACTGATGTGCTTCTTCTAAAATAATCCTTCTCAAATTAACATCATCAGGTACACACAATCTGTTCTTAAACCAAAGACTCCCATCACTTCTCACAATAAAATCTCGACTCTTTCCATTCTGGCAATCTGAAACAATCTTTTGAATCTTCTCATCAGCCAATTGAGCTTCTTTAATCTGATCCAACAATACCGGTTTCAATTACAACTGTGCCATCAATGCACCATCATCACAAGATACAAAACTAGCATGCAATGCTCTCAACTCAACAAGCAACGAGAGCGAATAAACAGTCAAACCTGCTAAAGATTTCCAACTTAAGGCATCAGCAACAACATTTGCCTTACCAGGATGATAGTCAATCAGGTAGTCGTAGTCTTTGATCAACTCCAACCATCGTCTTTGTCGAAGATTCAGCTCCTTCTGAACACCCAAATATTTCAAACTTTTATGATCTGTATAGATAAAACATTTCTCCCCATATAAGTAATGTCGCCAAATCTTCAAAGCAAACACTATAGTTGCCAATTCTAAATCATGAATCAGATAGTTAAGTTCGTGCGGCTTCAACTGCAGAGAAGCATAAGCTATAACTTTACCCTCTTGCATCAAAACACAACCCAAACCATTATGTGAAGCATCACTGTAAATCACATATGGTTTATCTTCCACAGTTAAAGTAAGAACAGGCGCTTGAGTCAACATCTCTTTCAACTGCTCGAAGCTAGCTTGACACTGATCCGTCCACACAAATCTAACTCCCTTTCAAAGTAATCTGGTAAGTGGAGTAGCTATCAAAGAAAATCCTTTCACAAACAGTCGGTAATATCCTGCCAAACCCAGAAAACTTCTAACTTCAGTCACAGACTTTGGTGGACTCCAATTCAAAATAGCTTCGACCTTACCCGGATCAACTCTAATACCCTCCGCTAAAACTATATGACCGAGAAAAGTCACTTGGTCAAGCCAAAACTCACACTTAAACAGCTTAGCAAACAATTGCTTCTCTCTCAAAATTTGCAACACAATTCGCAAATGCTTGTCATGTTCCTCCTCATTACACAAATACACCAAAATATCATCGATAAAAACTACCACAAACTGATCCAAATAGGGCCTAAACACCCTATTCATCAAGTCCATAAAAACTGCAGGTGCATTCGTCAAACCAAAAGGCATAACTAGAAACTCATAATGCCCATACCTTGTACGAAAAGCTATTTTAGGAACATCTTCAGCTCTGACCCTCAACTGATGGTACCCTGATCTCAAATCAATCTCCCTTCAATTAATCAAAAAGATCATCAATTCTAGGCAACAGATATTTATTTTTAATAGTCACCTTGTTCAATTGCCTATAATCGATACACAATCTCATAGTACCATCCTTCTTCTTTACAAACAACGCAGGAGCTCCCCACGGTGACACACTAGGGCGAATAAACCCTTTATCCAACAACTCCTGCAACTGCACCTTCAATTCTCTCAATTCAGCAGGTGCCATTCTATAAGGAGTATTAGAGATAGGAGTGGTACCAGGCAATAATTCAATACCAAACTCCACCTCTCTCCCAGGAGGTAACCCTGGCAACTCTTCTGGAAACACATCTGGAAACTCTGCAACTGTAGGTATACTATCAATTTGAGAACCCCTTACTCTAGTATTTGCCACATAAGCAAGATAAGCATCACACCCTTTTCTAATCAACCTCCTAGCTGCAACAGCTGAAACAAACAAGGATGCTAACTGTCCCTGCTCACTAGATACTATCACATCTCTACCATCATCAGTTCTCAAGGTAACAACTTTCTTTTGACAGTCTACCACAGCTCCATGTTTAGATAACCAGTCCATGCCTAGGATCAAATCATATTCCTTAAAAGGCATTTCAATCAAATCTCCACAAAACTCCTCACCTTGCACCACTACCGCACTATCTCTGTGCACCTTGCTAACAATCACACTATGCCCTATAGGATTTGTCACCAATACATCAAATCCTAGGGATTCAGCATGCAATTCAGACACAGACAAAACAGATGCACTAATATATGAATGTGTGGATCCAGGATCAATCAAAGCAAATACTGAAATACCAAATAAAGAGAAAGTACCAGCTATGACTGCTGAAGCATCTGGCTGCCTCTGCATCACATATATCCTCTGAGAAGATCCAGCCTCCCCTGGTCTACTCTCCCTGGATGAAGAACCCCCTCTAGGACTGAACCCAGATCTGCCTCCTCTGCTGAAACTTCTGCCTCCTCAACCTCCTCTCACACTAGATCGAGAAACTGCAGAATCTACTGACATCTGCTCCTGCCTCTCAGGACAATCTCTAACAAAATGATCAGGCGATCCACATCTAAAACATACCCCGGCTACACCAGTCTTCCAACAATTACCACCATGTAGCCTACCACAATGAATACATATGGGTAAAGTGGATCTCTGAATCACTGGGGTCGGAGCACTCGCCACTGAAACTGTAGGTCTCGATCTCTGCCTTTGAAACTGTACTGACCTACCAGCTGGCCTCTGACTCCTACTAACCCGAGGAACAAAACTTTCTTTACCTCTCTTCGTAGATGAAGACCATGCTTCAAATTGGGGTCTCCTAACCCTGATCTCTTCCTCAGAAGCAACCGCAATACCCTGAGCTCTCTCCACACTCCTAGCTGCTGCAACAAGCTGAGAAAAATCATGATATCTAGATCAAGCTACCAGGCACATGATAGAGGGCCTTAATCCCTCCTCAAATCTCCTGCATCTATCTATCTCATCAGATATAATACCCCCAGCATACTGGCTCAACCAGATAAACTCTAGTTCATACTCTGTCACAGTCCGGTGATCTTGCTTCAAGCTTAGAAACTCCATTTTCTTCACATCTTTATACTCCCTTGGAGTATACTTTAATTCAAACTCTCTTAGAAAATTAGCATAGGACAATGTAGGTGGATCATCCATAGCATGGGGCACTGTCTTTCACCAGTCATATGCGTCCTTCTGCAACAATGATCTTGCATAATCAAATTTTTCTTCTGGAGTTGCTTGCAACTGAATAAATATTCTCTGTACTTTATCTAGCCACTGCTCAGCTACAGCTGGGTCAATAGTACCTAGAAAATCTTCTGCTCCATACTTCCTTAATTTATCGTACTGTCTCACTGATACTAAAGGCTGTGGGGGTGGTGGCTGTGGTTGCACTGGTGCTTGCCTCAACAAATCAACCACATGCCTAAGCCAAACTGGCTGAACCTCCTCACCAGCTGGTCTCCTCGACACAGAAGCAGTTACCTCTCCAACAATAACCACTCTAGCTCCCTCTCTAACCTCATCAGGAGCTACACTCTCTGCACTCCCCTCTACTGACTGACGTAAGTGAGAATCCATCAAAATCTATGTCTGCAAACACAGCAGAATGCATCTCATTAAAGATCAGAGACTGCCAATACCAAACATGTATGTTATTCAAAAACTAACTTTTAAAATCAAAATATTCTTTTTCTTTCATTTTACCTAGGTTGAGAATCTCAAACCTAGGCTCTGATACCAAAACAATTGTAACACCCCTACATCTGGTACACGCACACTACAAACACCACAATGTAATATTCGTGCACTGAACATAGGGATGCTACGGTTTTCCTTAACATTCAAATCATTTTAAAAAGATACCATAATCTTTCTCATTATACATTATAGAAAATAAGTAATTAACTTATAATATAAAACAAAATAGATATATATATATACATTTACTTAATACGCAGCGGAATTTATAAAATATTTACATATATGAATACTCTCAAAACTATATTTACAATTATACATATATTTACATTAAAATCAATACTTTACAAAATATAAAGGAGTTATTCATGATTGGCAGCTCTTCTCTAATCTTTAAGTCCCAAAATAAATTCTTCAATGTCTACTCTCACTCGGTCTCGAGGAACTCTCGGGTTCAACTCTGTCACCTGCGCGATTAACACTATCGCGCTAAGCCAACGGCTTAGTAGTACAAAGTATGCTAGTATTATGCTTTAATGCAATGCAATGTCATACATTTTAATAATCAATACAACTTCATAGATGGAAAGATAATATCACACCTTTGTATTTCATAAATCATACACATATCAACATATTACATTTCCAAAGTCCTTCATAGATCTCATTATTCAATTATTTTACCATCAATGAATCATATTTAAACAAAGACAAGCATGGGCCCAGAATACACTAATATGCCATTCAATTTTCAGAGTTAATGCTTTGGTTTTGTTATCACATTTATCATTGTCATTATCCCAACTAGGCTTCAAGGATTAGGTTCAACCAAGCTTCAAGGGGAACAAAGCAAGCTAAGTATCAACCCAACTTGGCTTCAAGAACCAACCCAACCTAGCTTCAAGGGTTGTAACATCCCAATTAGGCTTCAAGGACTAGACCCAACCAAGCTTCAAGGGGAGTAAAACATGTTAAACTTCTACCCAACTTGGCTTCAAAGATCAAGCCCAACCTAACTTCAAGAGATTGTTACTAATAGAAGGCATGCCACCAACAACAAAACTCTGAAAATAGAATAACACATTAGACACACAATTCATTTATTATCTCATCATCAATTCCATTTTCAATTCTCATTATCAATTAGGCAAACATGCCTCATTAAAGTCATTATAGCCAATCACAATGGCTTTACATTCCATCACATCTCAATCCACATTACAAATACATAATCATTTGCATCATCATATCTTTCACATTATTCATGTAACATCATTGATAATACATAACAAAGTATAATATTCATATGAATTAGCAATGTAATAATGCAATATTTGTACTTACCTCAATAACAATTCACACAACTCTAAACACTTTCCTTTTCTAAGATCCTTTTACTTCTTAGATCAATGACAAATCACTTTCTTCAAGACCTAATCCAAAAATAATAACATACACTTGCTTAGGGATACACATGAGATAATCAAGTTAAGAGTTAACTAGGACAAACTCTAAACATGACACGCTCAACCACACTGGCGTGTCCCTGACCGTGCCCTAACTCCACAACACAGAAGCTTTGACACGCTCAGAACCACGGGCGTGTCACTGGGCGTGTAATACATTCTGCCTCTCTGAAAAATATCAACACGTCCAACAACGTGAGCGTGCTCATGGCCGTGTAATCTCACAGTAGCTATGACACGCTCAATAACACGGGCATGTTACTGGTCGTGTCAAACCTACTGCCTCCAACACAATTGACACGCCTAAAACTCTGGACGTGTTCCCGGGCGTGTCAGGCCAAAAACTCAGATTCCGGCCAAAACCATAAAACACCCAACAAAACACTTCTTTTCACCAACATCCTCTTCAAACAAACTTAACAAAACATACCCAAAAACCATCTTAACTTACAAAAATACCCAAAACAACTCCACATCTATAACAAACACAAATCACAAATATCATCACAAAACCCTAAACACAATTACAACACCATCTCTTGCAACCAACTTACTCTTTTCTTCAATCCATCCTTATAATCCATAATCAATCTAATCAAACACTCTTAAACATATCACAATCAAACAACATACTCTTACAAATCTATCAAACTCAAACACAACTTCAAATAAGCAAAGAAATCAAAAGAGGACTTACCAAAGTAATGAAACTTCTTGAATCACCAACTTGATCACTTAGATCTTCCTTCAATTTGAGCTTAGAACATTAAAATCCTCTCTTGGTCTCTTGCTTTCTCTTGTCTTTGGAGGAGCCAGCCACTTCAATGAAAAAGAAGAAAAGAACAAAGAAGAAACAAAGTCAACTTCTCTTTAAATCTCCACCAAGCATTTCCAAAAAGTCAATTACCCAAATACCCTCTTCTCACTTACTTTTTAACTCTCTTCACTTACATGCCCTTATTAGTAATTTCACCAATAACCAAATAAATATCTTCATCCCTTGACTCTCTATTTTTAACTTATGTATATGTTATTTATACTTCCATATATACAACATATACATTTTCTTTTAATTTCTTTTCTCTTGCAAATTAACATATACATTCTATCTAATTTAAAACAACAACAATATTCAAAACTTCTAAGGCATACATTGGGATATTACAGCCCATCTGTCTGAGGATGGAAAGCAGTGCTAAAATATAACAGAGAGCCTAAAGCATCCTGTAAACTTCTCCACAATCTCGATGTAAATCAAGGATCTCGATCAGATATCAAAGAAATTGGAACTCCATGTAACCTCACTATTTCACTGATATACAGCTCAACCAACCTCTTAAGAGAATAATCCATCTGAAATGGAAGAAAATGAGTTGTCTTCATCATCCGATCAATAATCACCCAGATTGCATCATGGTTCTTCTGAGTCAGAGGCAATCCAGTTACAAAATCCATCATCACTCGCTCCCATTTCCACTCTGGCACTGATAATGGCTGAAGTAATCCCAAAGGAACTTGGTGTTTAGCCTTCACTCTCTGACAAGTGAGACATCTGGATACAAACTCTGCTATGTCCCTCTTCATACCTGACCACCAATAATATTGTTTCAAATCCTAATACATCTTGGTACTCCCAGGGTGCATAGCATAAGCTGACTGATGTGCTTCCTCCAAAATTACCTTTTTCAGTCTTACATAATCAGGAACACAGAACCTATCTCTGTACCATAAACTGCCATCATTTCTCACATGAAAATCTCAACTCTCCCCCTTTTGGCAATCCAATATAGCTTTCTAGATTTTTTCAGCTGCCAACTGAGTCTCCCTAATCTGATCCAATAACACTGGCCTCAATTGCAACTGAGCCATCAATGCACCATCATCACAAGACTCTAATCTGGCATGCAATGCTCTCACTTCAACAAGCAACAAGAATGAATAAGCAGTCAAACCTGCCAAAGACTTCCGACTCAAGTCATCAGCAACAACATTTGCCTTACCAGGATGATAATCAATTAAACAATCATAGTCTTTAATCAATTCTAAGCATCGCCTCTGCCAAAGATTCAACTCTCTCTGAACACCTAGGTATTTCAAACTCTTGTGATCTGTATAAATGAAACACTTCTCCCCATACAAGTAATGTCGCCAAATCTTCAAAGTAAAAACTATAGCTGCTAACTCCAAATCATGCGTCGGGTAATTTAGCTCACGCGGCTTCAACTGTCAAGAGGTATAAGCAATGACTCTACCCTCCTGCATCAGAACACAACCTAAACTACTATGTGAAGCATCTAACTCCCTTCCGAAGTAATCTGGTGAGTGGAGTAGCTATCATAGAAAAACCTTTCACAAACCATCGATAATAGCCTGCCATATCCAAAAAACTTCTAACCTCTGTCACAGTCTTCGGTAGACTCCAATTCAAAATAGCCTCAACTTTACTTGGATCAACTCTAATACCCTGTGCTGGAACCACATGACCAAGAAAAGTTACTTGATCAAGCCAAAACTCACATTTAGACATCTTAGCATACAACTGCTTCTCTCTCAGAGTTTGCAATACAATCCGTAAATGCTTGTCATGATCCTCCTCATTACATGAATACACCAAAATATCGTCAATGAAAACCACCACAAATTGATCTAGATAGGGTCTGAATACCCTTTTCATCAAATCTATAAATGCTGCTGGTGCATTCATCAATCTAAAGGGCATCACCAAGAACTCATAATGCCCATACCTCATGCAAAAAGATGTCTTAGGTACATCTTCATCTCTGACTCTCAATTGATGGTACCCTGATCTCAAATCAATCTTAGAGAATATTACTGCTCCTTTCAACTGATCAAAGAGATCATCTATCCAAGGCAGTGGATACTTATTCTTGATGGTCACTTTATTCAACTGTCGGTAATAAATGCACAATCTTAAGGTACCATCCTTCTTCTTCACAAACAAAATGGGCGCTTTTTATTTCCGACTCCACCTCCAATTTTTATTTTTATTTTTATTTTTTGACTTTTATTTGTTTATTTCTATTTTTTATTAATAAAAATTAGATACTAAAGCAAAAATTATTTAATAAAAATTATTTTGGACCAATTAGACAACAAAAATCATTTTAGACTAAATAAAACATATTGGACCGGATTTGGTCAAAAATTAAGGGTCTACAGTTTGTCCCCTGCTTGAATGATCTGAAACCTTAGTGAAAGAGAGTGAAAAGCAATAAGACTTAATTTTTGATGAAACGGTTGAGGTTTTGGGTTCTGGACCCGGTTCGAGTTTTGGACTCAAGGATAATTCTAGGTTCTGGACCTAAGAAAAATTTGGGTTTTGGACCTGGTTCGAGTTATGGACTCAAGGGAGATTCTAGATTCTGGACCTAAGGAAAATTTGGGTTCTGGACCCGGTTCGAGTTTTGGACTCAAGGATAATTCTAGGTTCTAGACCTAAGGAAAATTTGGGTTCTAGACCCTGTTCGAGTTCTGGACTCAAGGGAGATTCTAGGTTCTGGACCTAAGGAAAATTTGGGTTCTAGACCCGGTTCGAGTTTTGGACTCAAGGATAATTCTAGGTTCTGGACCTAAGGAAAATTTGGGTTTTGGACCTGGTTCAAGTTATGGACTCAAGGGAGATTCTAGGTTCTAAACCTAAGGAAAATTTGGGTTCTGGACCCGGTTCGAGTTCTAGACTCAAGGATAATTCTAGGTTCTCGACCTAAAGAAAATTTGGGTTCTGGACCCGGTTCGAGTTCTGGACTCAAGGATAATTCTAGGTTCTAGACCTAAGGAAAATTTGGATTCTAGACCCGAGCTAAGTTTTGGACATAAAAATAATTCTAGGTTCTGGACCTAATGGTAAACTTGGGTTCTGGACCCGGTTTGAGTTCTGGACTCAAGGACAATTCTAGGTTCTGGACCTAAGGAAAATTTGGGTTCTGGACCCGAGCTAAGTTCTGGACTTAAAGATAATTCTAGGTTCTGGACCTAATGGTAAACTTGGGTTCTGGACCCGGTTTGAGTTCTGGACTCAAGGATAATTCTAAGTTCTGGACCTAAGAAAAATTGGGGTTCTGGACCCGAGCTAAGTTTTGGACTTAAAAATAATTCTAGGTTCTGAACCTAATGGTAAACTTGGGTTCTGAACCCGGTTTGAGTTATGGACTCAAGGATAATTCTAGGTTCTAGACCTAAGGAAAACTTTGGGTTCTGGACCCAAGAGATTTGAATACTCGATCCTAAACTAGACTCGGATACTCGATCCTATCTGGATTCGGATACTCGATCCTAAACTGGATTAGGATACTCGATCCTAAACTGGATTGGAATACTCGATCCTAAACTGGATTAGGATACTCGATCCTAACTGTATTGGGATATTCGGCCCTAAATTGATTTGATTTGGGTACTTGGACCCAAGATTGGGCACTTGGACCCAAGATTGAGTACTTGGACCCAAGGTTGAATTGACTTGGGTACTTAGACTCGGGATTGATTTGATTTGGGTACTTGGACCTGAGATTGGGTACTTGGACCAGAGAATGAATTTGACTAACCTTTTATCAGTTGAGAAGTCTGACTACTCCAGATGTTCTATGCATTGTGATCCTTCACCCTCGGAGATCAAGTCTTCACCCTTGAAAATGGATCTTCATCCTTGGAGATCGGGGTCTTCTTTGATCTTTGAAGATGGGAGTGACACGGCCAGTGGCTTGGCCGTGTCTCCTGGGTGTGTCAACTCTGTGTCTTTTCTTTCTTTGCTTGGTCCTTCTTGACTTTGCCCCCTAGGAGAGACACGGCCAGTAGCTTGGCCGTGTCGCCTGCCAGTGTCACCTACTATTTCTTTTCTTTCTTTGCTGGGTCCTTCTTGACTTTGCCCCTTAGAAGAGACACGACCAGTAGCTTGGCCGTGTTGCCTGCCAGTGTCACCTACTGTTTCTTTTCTTTCTTTGCTTGGTCCTTCTTGACTTTGCCCCTTAGGAGAGACATGGACAGTGGCTTGGCTGTGTTGCCTGCCAGTGTCACCTAATGTTTCTTTTCTTTCTTTGATTCTTTAATGATTGTTGCAGGCTGTTGGCTCGTTTGATCACTAGGCTGGACCTTCTTTCGTTGCCCCTTCATTTGCTCATTCTAGCCTGCCGGATATGCCATCTCATCCACAGGGTATCAATGTGAACTAGCTGGTACGTTCCTCATTTCATAAAAGTTTATGCTATATGTATGCATGATTATGTATTCTCTTACCTTTTTCTCTCTTGGCTCACAGCGGATGCTTGAAGAACAAAATAAGAAACTTCAAGAAGAGTTGGCTGCAAGTTGTCAGCAAGCTTCTCATTTTGAAAGTTTATATCATCAATCCGAACAAAATTTCCATGACTTCCGATTTCAAGGAATGAGGGATCCCGGTGCTTCTTCATCGAGAGGCCCCCAGACTGATGACCATAAGATCCTTTCGTCTGCTTCTGATGAGGACCATGACAAATTGAAACTCCAAAGCAATAGGGATTTTAGTGCTTCTGCTTCGGACTATCCTGGGACGAGTAATTTGCCCCCTCCTCCAACAGGTAATAATTTTTTCAAGTCTTTATTTGGTGACCTACCACCAGCCTCTTAGTAATATGTAAATATTGTAACTCTCTCTCTCTTTTTTTTCATTACTGCCACAATTATTTATTATTTATTTTTTATATATATAGTACATCATAATTAATATCCACTTCTTTTGTTAACCAAATCCAATATGGTAAAGGAAATTCATTGCCACTTCCTTTCCTTATGCCATATGGTCTTATCCTTTCCCATCATCTTTTCCATTTCACTTTTGGAAAAGGTTTATTTTCTTCTATATAAATCACCTTGCATGCCATATTTCAATTCATAAACCAAAAATCTCTCTCTTTCAACGTGAAGACTCTCTTTACCAATTTTGGTTCCCCTTTATTCATTAACCATGACCGAGCACCATTTAAAGAAAATAAAAATTCTATTTAAGAATATGGATGCCAACCATTGGAAGCAAATTTTATGGTCAAAGCTTGATGTTTTAAAATGCTTTCAAAATGTCAAATTGGACCACTCCTTCTTACATGCCGTGGCTTCCCATTGGGATACAGATTCTAGGGTATTTAGAATTAATGGCTGTGAAATGTGTCCCTTGATTGAAGAATTTGAGGCCATCCTTGGATATCCCAATAATCAACAAATAGAGTTACCCACATTGATTTCCAAGACTCAACAGAAGATGCAAATGTTATTTCAAATTCCAAAACCCGAAGTTCTTCAGTTGATGAGAGGTGAAAAATTCTACTTGCTCCTTTGATTGACTTTTGTTTCTCTTATTTGGCTCCTACTAAGGCATGGGGACCCATGCTTTGTCTTTGCTTGCTCGGCCAATTCTTGCTTGTTTCTTCTGAGCGATATTGATCCACGAGTATTGGATATCATGGATCAAATGGAAGGAGGCTTGTCACCGGTACCTGTGATTTTAGTCGAGACCTTAGTTGGATTAGATCGATTTAAATCAGGATTGTCAAAGAGACTGAATGGGAGTCCGTTGTTGCTTCAGGTAATTACCTAAACTGCCCTTTTGGGTTTTCAATTTAGGCTTTTTTTTATTGCTCTAACTTTTGCCTAGTCCGCCCATGCGGGTTTTCGGAACTAGCGAGTTGTCCTAATTTTTACCTAAGCTGCCCTTGCGGGTTTTAAACTCAGCGGACTTTTTTTTAATAACTTAATTCTTTCTTCACAGATTTGGCTTCAGGAGCGTCTTTGTTTACTTGATACTCCCTCCATGGATTTTGCCAGATATCTGCCACGTCATCCTTCTGCTAGGAAGCTACTCCATCCTGTTTCTTCATATGCTGACTGGGTTGACTGGATTCACTCACGCTCTAAAGTCAATATCCGTTGGTTGGTACCTTGGTGGAAGATTTCTCGTATCACCATGCGGACATACTTGATGTACGTTCCTCTTGTTGCTCTTCGTCAAGGTACATGCTATGATCCTCACCGACTTGGGTGTCAGTATGGAGCTGAGCCTCATGATTCTGACTTTGCTCCTAACCTAGACATGCCTTGCTTGACTGAAGCCTACTTGGATCGGTTAAGGCAAAGCTGGCCTGCACGTTACACTTATAGACTGCCATAGATTTTACATTTGTCAATTCAGAAAGTGTTTTGCTAGGATGAAAAATAACTAAAGTAATAAAAGATGCTTCTTTTCCATTTATAATTTGTCATCACCTTTTGCAATTATGATTATTTATTTCATCCGTATATGGTCAAATACTTATAACAGTGCACATAGAACAAATTTAATTATTAATTCTATTTTATTAAATTGGGAAACAACCAAACATAAAGCCAGCATACACAAGATCACTCCTGTTGCCAATTAGCCCTTTCAGGTTTTCTAATTGACGATTTTCTCTCATTAGCCCTAATTGTTGCCTAGCCCGCCCTTTCGGGTTTTCAGAACTAGCGGACTGCTCTAACTTTTGCCTAGGCCGCCCTTTTTGGGTTTTCAACCTAGCGAGCTCTCTCTTTTTTATTTTTCATACATAAAACTTCTTCAACCTATCAATATTTACTGGCTTACTAAATTCATTCCCATCCATGTCTGATAACTTCACCGCACCTTTGCTCATGACTTGTTTCACGACATATGGCCCTTCCCAACTAGGTCTGAACTTCCCTCTTGGATCAGATACATTAGGCTTACATTGCTTCAACACCAAATCCCCAACTCTGAATTTTCTGACCTTGACCCTTCTATTGTAGGCCCGAGCTATCTTCTTTTGATACAGTTGGTGATGATACAGTGCCTTTAACCTTCTCTTTTCCAGTAAAGCTAACTGTGTATATCTACTTATTACCCATTCCATTTCAGGTAGCTCCGCTTCCAAGACTACTCTCAATGACTTGATCTCAATTTCAATTGGCAATACCGCTTCCATCCCATAAACCAAAGAGAACGGTGTCATCCCAGTAGGAGTTCGCACACTCATGCTATATCCCCATAAAGCAAAGGGAAGCATTTCCGAGCAGTTCCTATAAGTCTTGGTCATCTTGGACAGAATTTGCTTAATTGTCTTGTTTGTTGCCTCTACGGCACCATTAGCCTTTGGTCTATAAGGAGAGGACCAATGATGATGGATTTTGTACTTGGAGAATAAATCCTTAACTGCTCCTTGAAATTGTACCCCGTTGTCTAATATCACACTGTGCGGGACCCCATATCTGCAGATGAGATTCTTTTTGATAAACCTAGCCATTTGACTTGCACCCAGCTTGTTGAAGGATTCAGCTTTGACCCATTTTGAAAAATAATCAACTGCTACTACTGTCGAATGTATTTCTCATATAATGTCGATACCCCAGGTGGCAAATGGCCAAGGTGAAGACATTAAATGCAGTTCTTCAGGAGGCATATTATTCAAGTTACCATATATCTGACATTGCTGGCACTTCTTTACAAATTCAATACAGTCTTTCTCCATGGTCAACCAATAGTAACCTTGTCGGATAATCTTCTTAACTAGGGCCAAACCACTCATGTACGGACCACAACTTCCTGCATGTATTTTAGACATGATGCGCCCCACTTCAGGCTTTCTTAAACATCTCAAATGTACTCCATCAGGCCATCTTCAGTATAACTCTCCATGGAAGGTGATGTATTGCAATGACCACCTCCTTATGGCTCTTCTCTCTTTCTTTGTTGCCCACGGCGGGTATTCTTTTTCCTCCAAAAATTGTCTTATAGTATCATACCATGCATCATGGTCCGTATCAACTTCCATGATTGTCTCATATTCATAGCAAGGAGTTGATGAACTGGTCAAGATCAGAGGCTTAAGGAATAGGCTGGCAGGATTTTCCCATACCGAAGCCAATGTGGCTAGGGCATCAGCCATCTGATTTTCTTCTCTTGACAGATGTATAAACCTACACTCCTTAAAATTCTTCTACATCATGGTCATGTAATGGTGCTATGGCTTTAATTTTTCCTCTTTGAACTCCCACTCTCCATTTACTTGGGATACTACTAGCAATGAATCGCCATAAACTTCGACCTTATCCACCTTCATAATAATTAGGGTTTCCAAACAAAAAATACACGCTTCGTACTCCACCATGTTATTGGTTGCCCTAAATTTCAACTTTTTGGCTAAAGGGATGAGTTCCCCTTTGGGTGATTCTAGTATAACTCCCAAACTTGCTCCTTTCCTGTTTACCGCTCCATCAAAATATATTTTCCACCGTTGTACTTCAATTACTTCTAAATGTTCATCTGGAAATTCCAAGATTATCTCTTCACTTTCTGGTAATGGTTGTTGAGCCAGGAATTCTGCCACCGCTCTACCCTTGATTGTTTTCCTGGTTACATATTCAATCTCAAATTCTTCCAATATTATCAACCATCGACCATATTTCCCAATTAAAGAGGGTGTATCCCTTAAGTACTTCATTGGATCCAACCTGGAAATTGATTGCACACTATACGATTGAAAGTAATGCCGCAACTTCTTAGAAGACCAAACCATAGCTATACATGTCTTTTCGATGATACTATACTTAATTTCATAAGGTAGGAGCTTTCTACTCAAATAGTAAATGACATGCTCAATCCCCAACTCATTTGCTTGGGCTAGCATGGCTCCTAATGACTCTTCTTCTACTGCTAAGTATAGTAATAGAGGTTTTCCGGCTTTAGGTGGTTTCAAAACAGGTGGATTCAACAAATACTCTTTTATTCGGTCAAAGGCCTTTTGACATTCTTTGTTCCATACGACTGGCTGATTATTTCTAAGCAATTTAAAGATAGGCTCACAGATTGTTGTGAGCTTTGCTATAAATCTGCTAATGTACTGCAGTTTACCAATGAATCCCCGAACTTCTCTCTCCGTCTTTGGGGCTAGCATATCCCTGATTGCTTTACTTTGTAAGGATCTATCTCAATACCATTCGAACCAATTACATGTTCCAACAATTTGCCTGAAGTAACACCGAATACACACTTCTTCGGGTTTAATCTTAGCTTATACTTCAAAGCTCTATCGAAGAATAATTCTAAGTTCTGGAAGTGTTTCTCCCTTGTATCCGACTTCACCATCATATCATCAACATATGCTTCAACTTCTTTATGCATCATGTCATGAAATAGTGTGGTGGCCATCCTTTGGTAGGTTGCTCCAGCATTCTTTAAGCCGAAAGGCATCACCCTATAACAAAATATACCCTATGTAGTAGTGAAGGCAGTTTTGGCTTTATCCTCTTGGGCCATTAACACTTGATTGTATTCGGAAAATCCATCTATAAATGAGTGTAGCAAGCTAGAGGCTGCACTATCAATGAAAACATCTATATGAGGTAAAGGAAAATCATCCTTAGGGGAAGCCTTGTTCAAATCTCTATAGTCCATGCAGACCCTTATTCTTCCATCTTTCTTTGGCACAGGTACTATGTTGGCTAGCCAATCTGGGTATTCTATCATTTTAAGGAACTTCACTTGTATTTGCTTAGTGACCTCTTCTTTAACCAACTTAGCCCACTCAGGTCTTAGTCGCCTAAGATTTTGTTTGACAGGCTTAATGTGAGTGTAAGTAGGAATATGATGCTCGGCTATGTCTCGATCTATCCCCGACATATCTTCGTAAGACCAAGCAAACACTTCTTCATATTTTTAAATATTTTTTCAAATCTCTCTCTCTCATCAGGAGTAAGGTCGGATGCTATGCTAATGTTTTTAGGATTTTCAGTTGTTCCCAAATTTAATGATTGTGTGTTAACAGAATTAATATTAAAGATGCTCATGTAACGGCCATTTGAATGTATGCAACCATCAAGAGAAACATCACACAAGTAAGCAAAATCAAACTTTATTGCATTCATTTTGGAAAAGAAAACATCATCATCCTTATACAAAGCAGACAAATTAAAATTAAAATCATTGTTCTCAGAATCATAAAGCAGGATGTCTTCAAACTTTTCTTCAACCAGGGCAGCAATCTCTTTCGGAGTCTTCTCGGCTTTCAGGATAGCTTCATTCTTCTCTTTGTTGATTGACAGGGTGAGCTCTTTCTTCACTTGCTCCATTAGCTCAGCAACATCTGCAAAAATTTCAAAACCGGGGATTAACTTACCCATGAACATGATTGGCTCAGGCTTTCCTTGGAGTGGTCCCATATCTGGAGCTTTGACAAAGATCTCTTTAAGATGTGGGAAGTTCATCTTCTCACTCTTCTTTGGCTGGACATTGTCGTCTTCATCATATCCTAACCCCTTCTTGGATGTTTGAGTTCTAAAATCTGGCAACTTTGTCAAACCGACTTTACCCTTTCCAAGACCAGCTCCAGGAAGGTAGTTCATGTTCTTCATCATATTCAAGACTTTGGAGTCCACTACTTCATCATCAGAAATTGCAACCACTTGAAAACCATTGAGAGGCCTTTCAACCATTAGGGCGTTAACAATCTCATTATCTTCAGCTTCAATGACCACTGTCTCATTTCCATTGGGAAATTTGATCTTGACAGCCGCTTTGAAAGTCCCTTCGGCATGCCTCTTAGTGTTGTCATAAGCACAAATTGTCACCTCGATTGGGTTTAGATCTCTTGTTGACAAGGCTAGCTTTGGCAGTATCTTAAGTGGACAAACATTTATGGCGGACCCATCATCGACCATTACACATGGAGTCCTCTTCCCCTTGACTTCTATTTTGATAAAGAGAGAGCGAATGTAAGTCCGCATCTGAAAAAGAAACTGCTCCCATACTAACTTCACTCTTTTCTTGGATCTCCTCACATTTCATTACTTCCCCAATTTTTATAAAGTTGATCAACTCCTTCGGTGTTGTGGAGGTAGAAATTGGCATGCTAGCTAAGGCTTTGGCCATATTTTCTCGGTGCCTTTTAGAAGTAGCTAATAAGTCCCAAATGCTAACACTTGCTTGGGTTCTTTTCAACTGCTTGAGCACAGCATCATCTTCTCCTATTTCAACTTCCTTCCCCTTATTAGTTTCTATCTCCTTTGGTGGTGGCCTTGCATAAGGCTTACCGAATCTAGTATTCATCACCTCATCTTCTTTGGGCTAGGACCAAGTCCACTCCTCCTTCTTGGATACAATATCATAATCACTGTCACTTGAATCCCAAAACCCATTGACAACACAAATTGCTACTTCTCCACCCATCATAGCTTGTTCAATTTTTACAAATGCCTCTTCTTTTTTGGTTGCTTCTCCACCCACATCTTGAAAAGAAGACATGACAAAGTCCTCATGCAAACCTCCTCCAATCATAAAGGTTGCCGGTGGTGGTACCCTATTGAATTTTGGCAATGGGTTGTCTTTGGAGTTTGGCTTATTGGGCTCGGGTAGCTTCCCATTATCAATTAGATTTTGAATCTCATGTCTCAACCTCACACATCTATCCGTGTCATGCCCTTGCATTTGGTGAAATTGACAAAATGCTTTGGTGTCAAAATTAGGTGGGAGAGGGTTAGGCAAAGGACGAGGATTTAAGGCTTGTAGCAATCCCTTTCTTTGAAGTTTGTTGAGAACCCAAGACATCGGTTTTCCCAATTCCGAAAATTATCTCCTTGTTCCTTAGTTAGTAGCATTAACACTGACAGCCTTTTGCATGCTTTGGCTACCAGGTTGATAGCTCCCTTTCTCGTTCCTTTTTGTTGCAAAGCGGCTCTTCTCCCTTTCCCATTCTTCAATTTGCAAACCATCTTGGAGAAGGTCTTTGAAATCACGGATGAGTGTATGAGACATCCTCTCATGAAGACTAGGCAACACCCCTCTCACAATCATCCTTATTTGATCGGATTCATCGGGCCTCTTCTTGAGTAAAGCGGCCTTGTTTCTCCATCACTTCACATAGTCCACAAAATTCTCATTTGGCCTTTGCCTTATGGACTCCACCTCCATTAAAGTAACTTCTAACTCAACATTATATCCATATTGTTGGATGAAGGCTTTATAAAGTAGATCCCAACTCTTTTGTGTTCCATCATCTAAGGTATTGAACCAATTTTGGACAACAGGGTCCAATGAGAGCATAAAGTACCTTAGGGTTTTAGCCTTAGTAGCTCGGGCAGATTGTATGGCAGTGATATACTGCTTCACATGAAGATGGGGATTTCCAGTGCCATTGTACTTAGCAAAGGAAGACATCTTGAACTTATAAGGGATCTCATCATCTTGTTCAAAAAGTTTGTCAATCTCAGACTTCTCTTCGATTTTCAGCTTCTTCTCAAATTTCTTTTCTAAATCAGCAATCATCTTTTCAACATCGGATGTCTCGGTCTTTTCAATAGTTGCCTTCTCAATAGCCTTCGGTTCTTTCTTCTTTTCTTGAACCTCTTGGTAGTATTGAGCCCAATCATCATCATCATCAATGATCACCTTTTCATCATCAAAAACCACTTCACTAACTTTAGTCTTCCCTTTGTCCTTTGGTTTTTTAGTGCTAGCAGATGCCTCGGCATGATTCTCTAAGATTGTAGTCAATTGGTTCTTCATGGTCTCAGCTAGGGCCTCTTAGATTTCTTCCATTTTGGCATTAAGGGCTTCATCCACCATCCTTTGAATTTGTTCGGGCTCCATTGTTTTAGGCGAGCAAGTGATTGAGTCGTTGCTAGATACTTCATCTTCGGCGTAGGTCGGATTGTCATAAGCTTTTGAACTTTCATAATCCAGGGCTGTGAGCCAGAGAGGATCAATGATATGAGATGCAAATGTATGTATGTATGCATGTATGCACAATCAACTAATAAACAAGTGTAATTAGGACGATCCTTCCAACCTTATAACATCCACACACGAATGGCGAGTCTCTTTTTCCTAGGTATATGGTTAACAAAATACCAACATGGGGTATCTTGTTTTCGAATAATTCCCTTGGACGTTTTAACCAGTAGTTATATTTTCGAAAATGGAAATCAATCCATGATAATTCCCATTAATTAGGTTTTAATCTATTCAACCAACTAAAGTAGCTTTTTGGATTAAAACGAAATTAAGAGGTTTATTATAAATGGATTTCTCACTTGAAAAGAGTAACTAATGGTTCATGCCAAAAACAAGCCCATGGTTAATTTATTTTTAGCATAAACTAGGCCCACAATTGATTTTTGGTATTTCATAATTGACCTAAATATTTTTGCAAGCTCTTTGTAAAAAATGGTTGGGTGAAAATAGTTTTGTTTCTAAGCCCATTGTAAAAAAGGTTAGAAAAATGGATTTTGGGCTTAGTATTTGGGCCATGGGCCAAAGAATTTATTTATTAATTTTTTTAGAAAAGTATTATGTCCAAAGACCATCTTGAAAAATTTTAAAAATAGTTTTGGTCTTTTGGATTTTAGAGAAAAATTTATTTTGAGCTTACAATATACTTCGATCATATTAGAAAAAAGAACAAACCAAATAAGCCATGATTTAGACTAAGATAAACTAACCATAGTCAAACAACATGCATTTGGGGTAAAACCTAAGGAAAGTAACTAGGCCAATTACATGAGCTTTAGTCTTTGGGTTAAAAGGCTTAGGTTCCCATAGCAAGTATATACCCAACGGTACGAGGCTATGAGTGGTTATGCCATGCTCGATCTCCATACCTTGAGTGAAAGTATGGTATCCCTTACATAACATAACACGGGTAACATGGGCGTCCTAACTCACGCACACAATGCAATCTAATATGATGCAATGGATAATATCATTATAAGAAAGAAAAGAATAATATAAAGACCAACGGAATCAACTTCTCTTATCCCCAATGGAGTCGCCACTGTGAGCGGGGATTTTCGCCCCCACTCCCAGTGGAATGGTTCTTGCGACTTCGGCACTGTTTAGGCTCAGGGCCTTAGAGAACACGGACCTAAGTCTAGAGAAAATGGAGTCACCACCCGGACGGGCCGGGAAAAAGAAAGGGGTGGATGACTCAATTCATAAGGAATCCCAAACCCCCTATTGGGTTCGGAAAGTTGGGTACGTGTGGGGATGGTGAGAAATGGCCCAGCACCCCCACAACGCCCGGTTCATTGGAACCTGCCTCCTTTACAGGTCTTAATATTATAAAATTCTTAAATATAATAACATTATCCATATTACACACAATAATTAAAAGAAAGCATCATTATATTAAAATCAAAGCAATGCCCAAACAAAACAAATAAATGGACACCCATCCAAGGATGGAAACATGTCCTTACATCACATGCCTAAATAGGACACCCACCAAAAGGTAGAAACATGCCCTTTACATAGGTTCTAAAATAGAAAAGCAAATTAAATTACATGATGTTTAACTAATGAGGTACCCACCAAGTGGAAACATACCTCTTACAACTTTTGGAAATCTAAATTAATTGATAAAAGTAAATAATCATTCATCATAAACAAATCATTCATCAAAGCTATTAATCAAAATATAAAATAAACATTCATCCATGATAAATTAAATAAATCAGGTACTGAAATTAAATAAATTAAAGCATAAGAAATAAATCAAAGCATAATCAAGTATGGAATTGAATAAAGCAAATAAAAGTCCAATTATGGCTGTTGTGACTTTTTATGGAATTAAAATAAATTAGGGTTTTATGTTTTAAAGGGTTGGTAAGACTCTTTGATTAACAAAATTAAGGTTTGAATGATGATATCATGAAACTAGGGTTTTAAATACTTTAAAATACTTTAATTTGTGATTTTTGGTTATTGGGTTCCTAAGCTACTGTGTAAAATTTATGTTTTTATGTTTTTTTAATGTTTTAAAAGGATTAGGGTTCATACAAATTAGGGTTTAAGGTTTTAAAAGGGTTAGTGTTCATTATTTCGAATTTTGGAAGTTGGATTTGAATTTGATATTTTGGAATTTAGGGTCACGGGTGGTGAATAATTTTTAGGAATTTGGAAATCAATTTGATAATTTCATGAAGTTTTATGAATTTAAACAAATAAATTAAAGTTTTTATAAGTAGAAAGGATGTTTTTTAAGGCTTTTTGAATGAAATAGAACCTACTTTAAAATTTTAAAAGAAGCAGAATTTACATCATAGTTTTGTTGAAAAATATGTTCAATTAGAGTTTTAAGATTTTTAAGAAGAAAAAATAACAATTTTAAGCCTTTTGGAAGATAAACTAATGAAATAAGGTTTTTTTGGCTTTAGAAAAACTAAATTAAAGTTCAAAGGTTTTTAATTTTGATTTCATAAATTTGCTACTGTGTAAAAAAAAAAACAATTAAAGAAAATTAATTAACACATACCTTCTTTTGATGATTTCTCCAAAAACAATTCTTCTTGGATGAACTAGCTCCAAAGACAAGCCTTTTTTTCCTTTGAATCCTCTAAATCGTGCTGCTGCTATTCCAGAAAAGAGTTAAATTGAATTTCTTCTTTTCCTTCCTTGATTTGGTTTCAAAATTTCCAAACTACTCTTGGATTTTTGCCTCCATCAAATTAATTGCCTTTGGTCCTTATTTATAGTAGCTTGAGGTTGTTTATTCTTAATTAGTTAAGGTAAGTAATATTAATAATAAAAAAAAAGAAACCAAAACCTAATTGGATTAGGTTTCGAAAAATTTGCGTTGAAAAATTTACGCTGCCGAAAAAAAACTGCTGCGGAAAAACTGCGCTGGCAAAAAAATCTGCTGCAGTTGGCTGCGGCAGCGGGCGCGGAGGGGGCCCGTAAGCTATTTCGCAGGCAGAAAATTTTTGCATGCGAAATAGCATAGTGATTTCGCCCGCAGGAATTTCTTGCGGGCGAAATGCCCACAGGCCCGCGAGACAATTTTTTCGTCACCGATTTTCCTACTCGATTTTTATTTTTATTTTTTATTTTTTGACTTTTATTTGTTTATTTCTATTTTTTATTAATAAAAATTAGATACTAAAGTAAAAATTATTTAATAAAAATTATTTTGGACTAATAAGACAACAAAAATCATTTTAGACTAAATAAAACATATTGGACCGGATTGGGTCATAAATTAAGGGTCTACACTTTGATTGTTTTCCTGGTTACATACTCGATCTCAAATTCTTCTAATATTATCAACCATCGACCATATTTCCCAATTAAAGAGGAAGTCTCCCTCAAGTACTTTATTGGATCTAGCTTGAAAATTGCTTGCACACTATACGATTGAAAGTAATGCAGCAACTTCTTAGAAGACCAAACCACAGATATACATGTCTTTTCAATGATACTATACTTAATTTCATAAGGAAGGAGCTTTCTACTCAAATAGTAAACTGCATGCTCAATCATTGACTCATCTGCTTGGGCTAGCATGGCTCCTATTGACTCTTCTTCTACCGCTAAGTATAAAAATAAAGGTTTGCCAGGTTTAGGTGGTTTTAAAACAGGTGGATTCAACAAATACTCTTTTATTCGCTCAAAGGCCTTTTGACATTCTTCATTCCATATGACCGGCTGATTCTTTCTAAGCAATTTGAAGATAGGCTCACAGATTGTTGTGAGCTTTGCTATAAATCTGCTAATGTACTGTAGTTTACAAATGAATCCCCGAACTTCTCTCTCCGTCTTTGGGGCTGGAATATCCCTGATTGCTTTGACTTTGTCAGGATTAATCTCAATGCCATTCAGACCAATTACATGTCCCAGTAATTTACCTGAGGTAACACCGAATACACACTTCTTCGGGTTTAATCTTAGCTTATATTTCAAAGCTCTATCGAAGAATAATTCTAAGTTTTGGAAGTGTTGCTCCCTTGTGTCCGATTTAACCATCATATCATCAACATATACTTTAAAGTGCATCATGTCATGAAATAGTGTGGTGGCCATCCTTTGGTAGGTTGCTCTAACATTCTTTAAGCCGAACGACATCACCCTATAACAAAATATACCCCATGTAGTAATGAAAACAGTTTTGGTTTTATCCTCTTGGGCCATTAACACTTGGTTGTATTCAGAAAATCCATCTATAAACGAGTGTAGCACACTAGAGGCTGCACTATCAATGAGAATATCTATATGAGGTAAAGGAAAATCATCCTTAGGGGAAGCCTTGTTCAAATCTCTATAGTCCACACAGACTCTTATTCTTCCATCTTTCTTTGGCACGGGTACTATGTTGGCTAACCAATTTGGATATCCTATGACTTCAAGGAACTTCACTTGTATTTGCTTAGTGACCTCTTTTTTAACCAATTCAGCCCACTCAGGTCTTAATTGCCTAAGCTTTTGTTTGACAGGTTTTATGTGAGTGTGAGTTGGAATATGATGCTCGGCTATGTCTCGATCTATCCTCGGCATATCTTCATAAGACCAAGCAAACACTTCTTCATATATTTTAAATATTTTTTAAAATCTCTCTCTCTCTTCAGGAGTAAGGTTGGATGCTATGCTAATGTTTTTAGGATTTTCGATTGTTCCCAAATTTAATGATTGTGTGTTAACAGAATTAATATTAAAGATGCTTATGTAACTACTATTTGAATGTATGCAACCATCAAGAGAAACATCACATAAGTAAGCAAAATTAGACTTTATTGCATTCATTTTGGAAAAGAAAACATCATCATCCTCATACAAAGCAGACAAATTAAAATCAAAATCTTTGTTCTCAGAATCATAAAGCAGGATGTCTTCAAACTTTTCTTCGACCAGGGCAGCAATCTCTTCCAGAGTCTTCTCGGCTTTCAGGACAACTTCATTCTTCTCTTTTGGATTGGATTCCTTGCTGGCTGACAGGGTGAGCTCTTTCTTCACTTGCTCCACTAGCTCGGCAACATCTACAAAAATTTCAAAACCGGGGATTAACTTACCCATGAACATGATTGGCTCGGGCTTTCCTTGGAGTGGTCCTATATCTGGAGCCTTAACAAAGATCTCTTCAAGTGGTGGGAAGCTCATCTTCTCACTCTTCTTTGGTTGGACATCATTGGCTTCATCATATCCCAACCCTTTTTTGGAAGTTTGAGTTCTAAAATCTGGCAACTTTGTCAAACCGGCCTTACCCTTTCCAAGACTAGCTCCGAGAAGGTAGTTCATGTTCTTCATCATATTCAAGACTTTGGAGTCTATTACTTCATCATCAGAAATTACGGCTACTTGAAAACCATTGAGAGGCCTCTCAACCATTAGAGCATTAACAATCTCATTATCTTCAGCCACAATGACCACTGTCTCATCTCCGTTGGGGAACTTGATCTTTTGATGAAGGGTGGAAGGAACTCCACCAAGAGTATGAAACCATGGTCACCCCAAAAGTAAGGCAAAGATAACTGGTATTTCTAAAATAACAAGCTCAACAATAGATTCAATTGGACCAACCTTGACAGCGGCTTTGAAAGTCCCTTCAGCATGTCTCTTAGTGTTGTCATAAGCCCGAATTGTTACCTCGGTCGGGTTTAAATCTCTTGTCGACATGGCTAGCTTTGGCAGCATCTTAAGTGGACAAACATTTATGGCGGACCCATCATCGACCATTACACATGGAGTCCTCTTCCCCTTGACTTCTATTTTGATGAAGAGAGGGCGGATGTGGTCTCTCCCCTCCTCCAATAAGTCCGTATCCGAAAAAGAAACTGCTCCCATATTAACTTCACTCTTCTTTTGAACCTCTTCACATTTCATTACCCCTCCAATTTTTATAAAGTTGATCAACTCCTCCGGTGTCGTGGAGGTAGAGATTGGCATGCTAGCCAAGGCTTTGGCCATAGTTTCTCGGTGCTTTTTAGAAGTAGCTAATAAGTCCCAAATGCTAACACTTGCTTGGGTTCTTTTCAATTGTTTGAGCACAGCATCATCTTCTTCTGCTTCAACTTCTTTTCCCTTATTAGTTTCTACCTCCTTAGGTGGTGGCCTTGAATAAGGCTTACCGGACCTAGTGTTCATCACCTCGTCTTCTTCGGGCTCGGACCAAGTCCACTCCTCCTTCTTGGATACAACATCATCATCACTATCACTTGAATCCCAAAACCCGTTGACAACACAAATCGTTACTTCTCCACCCATCATAGTTTGTTTAATTTCACTAAATACCTCTTCTTCTTTGGTTGCTTCTTCACCCACATCTTGAAAAGAAGACATGACAAAATCCTCATGCAAACCTCCTTCAATCATGAAGGTTGCTGGTGGTGGTACCCTATTGAATTTTGGTAATGGGTTGTCTTTGGTGTTTGGCTTATTTGGCTCGGGTAGCTTCACATTATCAATTGGCTCGGGTATCTCATGTCTCAACCTTACACATCTATCCGTGTCATGCCCTTGCATTTGATGAAATTGACAAAATGCTTTGGTGTCAAAATTAGGTGGGAGAGGGTTAGGCAAAGGACAAGGATTTAAGGGTTGTAGCAACCCCTTTCTTTAAAGCTTATTGAGAACCCAAGACATCGATTTTCCCAATTCCGAAAATTGTCTCCTTATTCCTTGGTTAGTAGCATTAACACCGACACCCTTTTGCATGCTTTGGCTACCAGATTGATAGCTCCCTTTCTCATTCCTTTTTGTTGCAAAATGGCTTTTCTCCCTTTCCCATTCTTCAATTTTCAAACCAGCTTGGAGAAGGTCTTTGAAATCACGGATGAGTGTATGAGACATCCTCTCGTGAAGATTAGGCAACACCCCTCTCACAATCATCCTTATTTGATCGGATTCATTAGGTCTCTTCTTGAGTAAAGCAGCCTTGTTTCTCCATCTCTTCACATAATCCACAAAGTTATCATTCGACCTTTGCCTAATGGACTCCACTTACATTAAGGTAACTTCCAACTCGATATTATACCCATATTGCTGGATGAACGCTTTGTAAAGCAGATCCCAATTCTTTTGTGTTCCATCATCTAAGGTATTGAACCAATTTTAGACAATGGGGTCCAATGAGAGCATGAAGTACCTTAGAGTTTGAGCCTTAGTAGCTCGGGCAGAATGCATAGCAGTGATATACGGCTTCACATGGAGATGAGGATTTCCAGTACCATTGTATTTAGCAAAGGAAGGCATTTTGAACTTATAAGGGACCTCTTCATCTTGTTCAAATAGTTTGTCGATCTCGGACATCTCTTCAGTTTTTAACTTCTTCTCAAATTTCTTTTCTAAATCAGCAATCATCTTTTCAATATCAGAAGTTTTGGTCTTCTCTATAGTCGATCTTTCAACAATCTTCGGTTCCTTTTTCTTCTCATGAGCATCTTGGTAGTATTGAGCCCAATCATCATCATCATCAATGATCACCTTTTCATCATCAAAAACAACTTCACCAACTTTGGTCTTCCCGTTGTCCTTTGGCTTCTTAGTGCTAGCAAATGCCTCGGCATGATTCTCTAAGATTGCAGTCAATTGGTTCCTCATGGTCTCAGCTAGGGCCTCTTTTATTTTGTCCATCTTGGCGTTGAGGGCCTCATCCACCATCCTTTGAATTTGTTCGGGCTTCATTATTTTTGGTGAGCAAGTGATTGAGTCGTTGCTAGATACTTCATCTCCGACGTAGGTCGGATTGTTGTAAGCTTTTGAACTGTCATAATCCAGGGCTGTGAGCCAGAGAGGATCAATGATATGAGATGCAAATGTATGCATGTATGCACAAACAATCAACAAAACAAGGATAATTAGGACGTTCCTTCCAACCTTATATCATCCACACACGAATGGCGAGTCTCTTTTCCTAGGTATATGGTTAACAAAATACCAACATGGGGTACCTTGCTTTCGAATAATTCCCTCGGACGTTTCAACCAATAGTCATATTTTTGAAAATGGAAATCAATCCATGATAATTCCCATTAATTAGGTTTTAATCCATTCAACCAACTAAATTAGCTTTTATGCTATGTTGGATTAAAACTAAATTGATAGGTTTATTATAGATAGATTTCTCACTTGAAAAAGGTAACTAATGATTCATGCCAAAAACAAGCCCATGGTTAATTTATTCTTAGTGTAAACTAGGCCCACAATTGATTTTTAGTATTTCATAATTGACCTAAATATTTTTTCAAACTCTTTATAAGATAAGGTTGGGTGAAAATAGTTTTGTAAAAGATTTTAGTATTTGGGCCATGGGCCAAAGAATTTTTGTTTTGTTTTTAGAAAAGTCTTACGTCCAAAGACCATCTTGAAAAATTTTGAAAATAGCTTTGGTCTTTTGGATTTAAAGAAAAAATTTATTTTGAGCTTACAATGCACTTAGGCCATATTAGAAAAAGAACAAACCAAATAATCCATGATTTAAGCCAAGATAAATTAACCATAGTCAAACAACATGCATTTGGGGGTAAAAACCTAAGGAAAGTAACTAGGCCAATTACATGAGCTTTAGTCTTTGGGTTAAAAAGGCTTAGGTTCCCATAGCAAGTATATACCAAATGATATAAGACTATGAGTGGTTATGCCATGCTCGATCTCCATACCTTGAGTGAAAGTATGGTATCCCTCACATAACATAACACGGGTAACACGGGCATCCTAACTCATGCACACGATGAAATCTAAGATGATGCAATGGATAATATCATTATAAGAAAGAATAGAATAAAATAAAGACCAACGGAATCAACTTCTCTTGTCCCCAGTGGAGTCGCCACTGTGAGCGGGGATTTTTGCCCCCACTCCTGGTGGAATGGTTCTTGTGACTTCGGCACTATTTAGGCTCGATGCCTTAGAGAACATGGTCCTTAGTCTGGAGAAAATGGAGTCGGCACCCGGACAGGCCGGGAAAAAAGAAAGGGGTGGATGACTCGATTTCTAAGGAATCTCCAACACCCTAATGGGTTTGAAAAGTGGGATACGTGTGGGGAAGGTGAGAAATGGCCCAGCGCCCCCACAACGCCCGGTTCATTGGAACCATCCTCCTTTACAGGTCTTAATATTATAAAATTCTTAAATATAACAACATTATCCATATTACACACAATAATTAAAAGAAATCATCAATATATTAAAATCAAAGCAAGGTCCAGGCAAAACAAATAAATGGACACCCATTCGAAGATGGAAAAATGTCCTTACATCATATGCCTAAATAGGACACCCACCGAAAGGTAGAAACATGCCCTTTACATAGGTTCTAAAAATAGAAAAGCAAATTAAATTACATGATATTTAACTAATGAGGTACCCACCAAATGGAAACATACCTCTTACAACATTTGGAAATCTAAATAAATTGATAAAAGTAAATAACCATTCATCATAAATAAATCATTCATCAAAAGTATTAAACATCAATAGAAAGTAAACATCCATCAATGATAAATTAAATAAACCAAGCATTGAACTTAAATAAATTAAAGCATATAAAATAAATCAAAGCATAATTAAATATAGAATTGAATAAGGCAAATAAAAACCTAAATTATAGCTACTGTTTCCATTTAGGGTTCTTTATTTCATGTGTTTAGGGTTTTAGAAATTCATGGAATTTAGGCTACTATGACTAAAATGGATTAAAGATTTTATGTTTTAAAAGGTTGGTAAAACTCATTGATTAACCAAATTAATGTTTGGATGGTGAAATCATGAAGTTAGGGTTTGAACACTTTAAAATAATTTTGATTTGTGGTTTTAAATGATGATTTCAAGATTACTGTGTAAAATTAAAATATTTGTGTTTATACGATTTTTAAGGTTTTAAAGAATTAGGGTTTAGAAAAATTATGGTTTAAGGTTTTAAAGGGGTTAGGGTTTTACTATTTTAGGTTTGGAGTTGAGTTAGGGTTTAGTGTTTTAAAATTAGGGTTTCGGTGGATGCATGAAGCTTTTAGGGTTTGAAAATCAATTTGATGGTTTTATGAAGTTTTATTAAAATAAACAAATGATTTAAAGTTTATAAAAGCAAAAAAGTAGTTTTTAATGCTTTTGGAAAGAAACAGAATATAATTTAAGGGTTTTGATGATTTGGAAAGTAAATTAGGGTTTTGGGATTTTGAAGAAACTAAATTAATAACTTTAAATTCTTTGGAAAATAAAGCAATGAATTAGTGTTTTTAACTAAATTAAAGTGCTAGGGTTTTTGATTTTGAAAGCCACAATTAGATAGTTTATGCTACTGTGAAAAATATAACAAAAAAAGAATTTAATACATACCTCCTTTTGATGGTTCCTCCAAAAATAATTCTTCTTGGATGAAACAAAAAACAAAGGCAAGCTTTGCTGCCTTTGAATTGCCTTGAATTGTCTTTCGGCTCCCTCAAAAAAATTGAATTGAATTACTGCCTTTCCTACTCAGTTTTGGATCCAAATTTGTTCCTCTTTCTTTTTGAATTTCTTCCTCTCTTTCTACCTCCCCTTTTTGCTGTGTGTTTAGTCCATGTTTATAGAAGTTTTTATCTTCTTTCCTAATTACTCACGGCATACAATATTCAATAATAAAAGAAAACTGAAACCTAATTGTATTAGGTTTCAAAAAAATTTTAAAAATTGCGCTGGCTTAAAAAATCTGCCGCAGTTGGCTACGGCAGGGGGTGGGGAACTGCCTGCTGGCCATTTCGCCCGCAGGAAAATCCTGCGGGAGAAATGGCTCATGAGTCAAGCCCGCGCTGGTGATTTTCAGCGACGATTTTTTTCGTAGCCGATTTTTCCGTCACCGATTTTATTTTTATTTTTATTTTTTGATTTTTATTTGTAGATTTTTTTTAATAAAAATTATATAATAAAGCAAAAATTATTTAACTAAGATAACAAAATTTATTTTGGATCAATTAAAACATATTAGACAACACAAAAATTATTTTGGACTAAATAAAATATATTGGACCGGACTGGGTCAAAAATTAAGGGTCTATATAGGGTTTTAGAAGTTGGAAAATAATTTAAGGTTTTTAGCAATTGGAATAATAGATTTAAGGTTTTGATAAAACTTGGTTACTATAAGAAAACTTTAAGGCCATTGTCATATTGATTTATAGTAAGATTGCACATTACACATTCCTGTGAATGGCTATTGGAGGGAACAAATTCAAATATATAACCTACTGTGAATCATAAAACCAACATCCTTTGATCATGCTTCAAATAAAAAATGATGAGCATAGTATGCTGGACTTAATTTAGAGAAAGGATAAATGCATTCAGTATTTAAAAACCATTATCAAAGCCTCTTATATTGAATTAGTTTAGAATGTACCATCATTTATTGTCTCCACCATAATTAAACTTTGATCAAACTTCTGCTTGCAATGATTTGGAACTCTTCTGAGCAAAATCAAAGACAGTATGCTACTATTTTTTGGAGTGTATTGTTTCTATGTATCTTTAATTGCTTTTGGTAGTTGCTACTACGGTTTTTAAATTCTTTTTGTTGCTTGTTGATTGATTGTTGCAGCCTTTTGAAGAACTTTAAATCTTGTATTTATAAGAAAACATAATATGTTTTTCAACCTTGTCTCCAAGTTCTTGAATTTAAAAAACTCCCGAAGCTAATCCGATTAGAATTAGAATTGGAAGTTAATTCAAGCTGCATCTAGACACAATGACACCTAAAATTCAAAATTATCTTCCAAACTGAAGACTCATGGTGAATTGGCATGGCCAATTCCCCACAGGTATAGCCTGTGGCAAATCGGGCATGTCGGTTCAACAAAATTGGGCCTGGGCCAACTTGTCTGGGGATTTTAATATTTTACTTGACCATTTTTAGGCTTTTAAAATTGTTTTAGATTGTTTTAAACCTTTGAACTTGATCTAATTCCCTTTTAACTAGGGCCGGACTAGATTCAAGCTTTTAAAAATTTAATAAGACTAGATTTAAGCTTTTAAAGTTGTACCGGACTAGGTTTTATCTTCTTGAATCTATTTTGGCCTTTTAATTAGATCTAAATTCAATCCGAGCCAAAATTAAGGGTATACACATACTTTTACATATTGTCATCATGTATAATTCATTTTCCATCCATAATTCTTAATATTTACAAACATATCACAAATACATATATTGGGCCCAAAAGTCCTTATACAACAATCTAGTCCTAGAAATATTATTTTGGCCCATCTCAACAATAATGATACCTGTATGTCTCACCCGAAAGCATAATCAATACTGTGACACCAGCATATCCCAGCCAATAGTGTAATCACAATTGTGACACTAGCGTGTCTCGCTCAGTGGCGTAATCATAACTGTGACACGAGCATGTCTCGCCTTAAAGGCGTATAGCATGCCAAACAACACCAAGTACAACTTTATGGAACTAGTTATTATATAAGGCAATATGCATCGCATAATTTATCCACATTTATCATATTTGTTCTTTTTTCACATTTTTCACATTCTTTATTCATTTCTCTCTTTTACATTCACAACATACATAATACTTATTCACATTTCCAATGTGACTATTTTCCACATTAGTAATGCACATTTCTAATCACATTTTATTATTTCCCATACATATTCTCATATTGTACATATATTTATACATATGAACTCAATGATACATAATATCAATGCCTCTTTAAAGGATTAATATCACCCTTTAAAGTGTGTCATATGAACAATTCTAAACATGTTTATGCAATTGAAATGCTAATAAAGTATGTACTAATCTTGGAAATACTAAAATCCAATGCCAATTCACCGGCCAAGTCTTACTTCACCAATTGTCATTCCTTTCTTTGATTTCACAATTTCAACTTACTCAATCCTAGACCACATTATAAGTGAAAATATTTCATTAGCAACATATTCCAAGTCATCTTAATCAACCAAATATCAATTATATTCATTCTACCCAAAATTGCTCCAAAACCCTAATTTTCCTCACTTACTACCTTATTTAAACTTCAACATTTCAAATTCATTTCCATAATTTTACCATAAAATCATCATTTATACACCAAAAATACATTAAAACAACCCATAACAATTAAAAACACCTTCTCCAAAAATCCTAAATTCATATACTCATCCCATAAACCCTAATTCTACCATAACCAATTCATCCTCAACATCTAACCATAAATTCATAACATCCTATGAGCGAGGATTTTTGCTCCCACTCCCATGTAGAATGGTTCTTGTGACTTCGACACTTTTAGGCTCAGGGCCTTAGAGAAAACGGGCCTAAACTCGAAAAAATAGAGTCACCGCCTGGATGGGCTAGAAAGATAGAAAGGGGAGGATGACTTGATTCCTAAGGAATCCCCAATCTCCTATTGAATTCGGAAAGTTGGGTACGCATGGGAAAGGTGAGAATGACCCAGTACCCCCATAACGCCCAGTTCATTGGAACTGGCCTCCTTTTCAGGTTTAAATATTATTGAATTCTTAAGAATTATAATATTATCTATACTACATGCAATTATTGAAATAAAAATTTATTGTATTAAAATCAAAATAAGTTCAAACAAAATAATAAAATGGACACCCATAGAAGATGGAGACATGCCCTTACAACAATGTCCAATGTCCACAAAGAAAGTAAATAAAATAGGACACCCTCTAAAAGGTGAAAATGTGTCTCTTACAATTGTCCCAAAGTCCTTAAATAAATTAAGTTACACCAAATAAATAAATTAAACAAATAAGACACCCACAAATAAAATTATGACTTTTACATCCTTAACATCTAAATAATAAAAATAAAATAAACACAAATCCATCCACATATAAGTAATCATTCAAAGAATCATAAAAGCTAGGACTTAATTAAATAGAAATAAAGATTAATCATATAAAGAATTATAATCCACAAATAAATATCAACCCCATTGATGAGGGGTCACATAACTAGGGTCAATGGGGTTGATCAAGGGGCAGCGCCCCCAAAAGGTAAACGGTTTATAGGATATGATTTTATTGAGGAATTAGGATTTCCATCTAAGCAAGGGTTTTATATTTTTAAAACAAAACTAGGGTTTTTAAGATGCAATTTAAGATTAATCTTAATGGATTAGGGCTTTGGAATAAAAATAGGTTGGATAAAATTACATTGTTAATGTTTATGCGAAATCACAACCTAAATTAATTAGTTATTAGACTAAACAACAATCAAAATGTTTCATGCTATTGTAAATCAGCTGCTGGATTAAAATAACTCATGATATTCAATGTTTAAGGGAAAAACATAACTACTGGATGTTTTAGTAAATTAAATTTAGAAAACAAAACCTGCATTAAAGGCTCCACCAAATTAAATATGTTGAATTTAGCCCACTGCCTGACTGCCAACTTTGAGTTTTCGTTGAGTAGCAATCCGAAGATCAATGCTCATGATTATTATTTTTGGTTTCTGTCTGTAGACCCTTAATTTTTAACCCATTCAAATTCGATAGTCCAAAATAAATTTTATGGTATTTTATGGTATTTTAATAATATTTTAATTACTAATAATATTTAATAGTTATTTTTAATAAAAATAAAAAATATAAACAAAAAAAATAAAAAAATCGGACGGATCAGCGAGCGACGCGCGGCAACCCATTTCACCGCAGAAATTGTCTGCGGCGAATTGGGCATTGCCCAATTCGCCCAATTTGCAACAAATAACAATCTGCAGTGAATTGGGCACTGCCCAATTCACCGCAGCTGGCTTGCCCAGTTCTGTGATGAACTAGCTTGCCCAGCTAGCCCGCCGCACCCATTTTTGCCAGCGCAACCCACGGGCCCGACAGACCGCACGCTGCCAATTTTTTTACCAAATCTTATTTTACCTGCTAGCCGGTTAGCCGGCGGGGGTCAAGGGGGCAGCGCCCCTTGTGAGGTCGGGGGAGATTTGAATTTAGAAGATTGTAAAGGAGAGTATTAAGGGGGATAGTAGAGATTTCCAAGTTAGAGGCGATGGCAGCTTGTAGTATTGAGATCAAGTTATTACATCTTCAAAGATTGAAGTTTTGAGTGTATAATTTTATGAATCAAATAAAGAACGAAGCTATTGTAAGAAATAAAAAGAAATTAAGAATTCAAACCTTCGTTCGTTGATTCCACCAAAAATTGCTTCTTGGATGAACAAGGTCAAAGGCAAGATGACTGCCTTTGATGGATTGATTGTTTGGTTGCTTATTCTTCTCTCAAAAAGTCCGATTGATTTCACTGCCAAAGGTTTCTCCTAGTCCGATCGATTCAAAGTTTTCTCAGTTCCCTCCATTCCCTTTCTGTGTTGTTTTTAGTCCTTATTTATAGAAAAATTTTATGATTAATCTTAGTTGCTCAAGGAATCTAACATTAATTAAGAAAAGGAAACCGAAACTGAAATGAATTTGGTTTCAGAAAATTTTGCGTCGAAAAAATTTTGCTGGCCAAAAAAACTACTGCGGAAAAATTTCGCTGGCGAAAAAGTTGCCGCAAGAGCCTACGAGCTGAGGGGGAGAAAATTGCATGTGGGCTATTTCGCTGCCCTCCTTTTCAGCGACTAAATTTTTCGTCGACGATTTTTCGTCACCGATTTTTATTTTTATTTTTATTTATTTGTTTATTTTTATTATTTATTTTTTATTAATAAAAATTAAATACTAAAGCAAATATTATTTAATTAAGATAACACAAAAATTGTTTTGGACAAATTAAAATATATTGGACAACACAAAAATTATTTTGGACTTATTAAAATATATTAGACTGGATTGGGTCAAAAATTAAGGGTCTACAGAAGGATACTGGCTCCACATAACATCTTCGCTCTCTTATGTTGCCTCTTCAGTAGAATGATTCCTCCACAGGACTTTAAACAAAGACACTTTCTTGTACCTCAATTCTTTCACTTCTCGGGCCAAAATTACTAATGGTTCTTCTTCATAGGTCATATCTGAATTCATGTCAATCGATTCAACTGAAAATACATGTGATGGATCTAATATGTACCTCCAAAGCATCGAAACATGGAAAACATTGTGAATCATTTCCAACTCAGGCAGTAATGCCAATCCATAAGCAACTAGTCCAACTCTTTCCAGAATCTCATATGGTCCAATGAATCGAGGACTCAACTTACCCTTTTGACCAAATCTTAATATCTTCTTCAATGGAGACACCTTTAAGAACACTTTATCACTCACATTAAACTCTATATCCTTTCGTCTCAAATCTGTATAAGATTTGTACCTTTCTAAATCTACTTTCAATCGATCCTGAATTATCTTAACTTTCCTTTCTATTTATTTAATAAAATCAGGACCTACCAATTTTCCTTCTCCAACTTCATCCCAACATAAAGGTGTTTTATATTTTCTGCCATACAAAGCTTCATAAGGTGCCATCCAATTCTAGACTAATAATTGTTATTATAGGAAAACTCAACCAATAGTAAATGCCTATTCCAACTCCCAATAGACTCAATCACACAGCTCCTCAACATATCATCTTTGTCCATCTATCTGTAGATGAAAAACAGTGTTGAAATGTAACCGAGTACGCAAGGCATCTTGCAAACTCTTCCAAAACCTTGATGTAAACCATGGATCTCAATCAAATACCAATGAAACTTGAACACCATGTAATCTCACAATGTCATTCACATATAACTCAGCCAACCTGTTAAGAGAATAATCCATCTTAACTGAAAGGAAATGTGTTGACTTTGTCATTTTGTCCACTATTACCCAGATTGCATAATGTTTGCTTTGGATCAAAGGTGGTCCAAATACAAAATCCATCATCACCCACTCCTATTTTCGTTCAGGTACTTACAGTGGCTACAATAAACTTGAAAGAATCAAATGTTTAGCCTTAACCCTTTGATAAGTGAGGCATCTAGACACAAATTCTGTTATGTCTCTCTTCACCCCGACCAATAATAATGCTTTTTTAAATCCTCATACATCTTGGTACTCTAGGGATGAATAGTATAAAGAGATTGGTGTGCTACCTCAACAATCTTCTTTCCTAACTCAATATCATTAGGAACACACAATTGATCTCAATACTATAAGCTGCTATCGCCTCTAACTTGGAAATCTCTACTATCCCCCTTAATACTCTCCTTTACAATCTTCTAAAATTCAAATCTCCCTTCTGAGCTTCTTTAATATGGCCAAGCAGCACTAGACTAACCTGCAACTGAACCATAATAGCACCATCATCACAAATCTCTAAGCTATCCCGTAAAGCTCTCAACTCTACCAGCAACAATAAAGAGCAAGTAGTCAACCCTGCCATGGACTTTTGACTTAAGGCATCTATAATAGCATTTACCTTGCCTGGGTGGTAGTTAATCACATAATCATAATCTTTGATTAGCTCTATACCATCTCTATCTAAGATTCAACTCCTTTTGAGCACCTAGAAGCTTTAAACTCCTGTGATCTGTATAGATGAAATGTTTCTCTCTATACAAGTAATGCCACCAAATCTTCAATGCAAACACAATAGCTACCAACTCTAGTTCATGAGTCGGATAATTTAACTCATGATGCTTCAGATGTCTGGAAGCATAAGCCATAACTCTACCCTCCTACATCAGAACACACCCTAAACCATTATATGAAGCATCACATATGGTTTATATTCTACATGTCAAGAATAGGAGCTTGAGTCAACATCTCTTTCAACTTATCAAAACTTGCTTGACACCAATCTGTCCATACAAACTTCACATCTTTACGAAGTAAGCTGGTAAGTTTCATAGGTATCATAGAGAATCCCTTCACAAATAGGCAATAATAACCTGCCAAACCTAAGAAACATCTGACTTATGTTGCATTCTTCGGTAGACTACAATTCAAGATTGCTTTTACCTTGCTAAAACCACATGTTCTATGAAAGTAACCTTATCCAACCATAATTCACACTTGGAAAACTTTGCATACAACTATTTCTTCCTTAAAGTCTGTACTACAATACTTAGGTGCCTATCATGAGAATCCCTATCACATGAGTAAATAAGGATATCATCAATAAACACCACCATAAACTGATCTAGGCATGGCTCGAAGATCTGATTAATCAAATCCATGAAAGTTGTTGGTGCATTCATTAACTTGAAAAGCATCATCAAAAACCCGTAATGGTCATACATCATACAAAAATTAGTCTTAGGTACATCTACTTCTTTAACCCTCAACTAGTAGTATCCTGATCTCAAATCAATTTTAAGGAATACATTTGCCCCTGTTCAAATGGTCAAAATCATTAATATGAGGCAACGGGTACTTATTATTGATGCTCACTTTTTTCAACTGGCGGTAATCAATGTATAACTGTAAAGTACCATCCTTCTCGTTAACAAATAATACAGGTGCTCCCCATGGTAACACACTAGGAAAATAAACCTTTTATCCAATAATTCCTGTAACTACACCTTTAATTCTTTCAATTTTGCTGGTGCCCTCCGATAAGGAGTGATAGAAAATTGGAGTAGTGCCTAGTATCACATCAATACTAGACTCCACTTCTTTCACAAGAGGTAGCCCCTAACAATTTATCTAGGAACACATCAAGAAACTTTACAACTGTAGGAACACTATCAAGACTAGATTCTACAGTCTTATTACCAAATTAATATGCCAAGTAAGCTTCATACCACTTTCAAATCATCCTTCTAGCTATAATGGCTAAAATAAAAGTAGATAAGAGGTATTTTTGCTCACTTAACAACACAACTTCCTTCCTATCTTGTGATTTCAGAGTGACCTACTATTACTGACAAATTATCTCACTATTGCTGACAATATACAATAGCTTAATGTCTAGATAACCAATCCTTCCCTAAAAAAAGATTACAGTCCTGAAATGTCATCTCAATCAAATCACCTAAGAACTCCTCATCTTGCACCACTATGGAATAATCTTGATATACCCTACTAACTACACTATGCCCCAAGGGAATAGTGACTAACACATCAAACCGTAAAGACTCAAAATGTATGTCACTCATAGGCAATATAGATGCACTGATACATCAAACAGTAGACCCATAATCAATCAATGCATGTATAGAAGTGCCAAATAAAGTGAGTTTACCACCAATCACATCTAAGGCATTCTATTGTTGCTGCATGCATAAACCCTCTATAACACCCTTATACCATGTATATATATATAGAATACAATAGTGCCAGATTAATAAATAGTGTTAGCCCCTTATTTAAATATTTAAAACTTTTTTAATTTTATAATAAAAATCTCTTGAAAAATTTGCCAGAGCTTTATTTGTAATTTCAGAAATCCATAAATTATCAAACACTCAACTTGTAAGGAGAAGTACTCTTAAAATAAAATTCAGCACCAATTCTCCAAATCACCACTGTATAAATTTATATATCAAGATTGTATATTTAGAATTTTTCTTAATATAAGTATTTATGTATATAGACAACATATCAAAAATCGATTTTAATAAACAAATTATATGATTTTACTATACAAAATTCAAAATACATAGTAACAAACTTATATCAGCACTCAAAACTCTACCTTCAATTCTCACACTCAAAACTTTGACCCATCCAATTCTATCAGCACTTCTTTATCAACACTTCCATCACTTGTGTGATAAACACTACTGCGCTAAGCTTAAAAGCTTAGTGGTATATACTTTGATAGCAATAACATTATTTTAAAATCAATGCATGCATTATATTCACAACACCCTATGCTCTCAATACATACACCATTTATTATCACATTTTTTATCTTGCATATTGTGAGCGGGGATTTTTGCCCTCACTCTCATGTAGAATGGTTCTTGCGACTTCGGCACTGTTAAGCTCAGGGCCTTAGAGAACACGGACATAAACCCAGAGAAAATGGAGTCACCACCAGAATGGACAAAGAAAAAGGAAGAGGTGGATGACTCAAGGAATCCCCAATCCCCTAATGGGTTTAGAAAGTTGGATACAAGTGAGGAATTTGAGAATGACCAAGTACCCCCATAGCGCCCGGTTCATTGGAACCGACCTCCTTTTCAAGTCTATATATTATTAAATTCTTAAGTTTTATAAAATTATCCACACTGCATGTAATTTAAAATAAATAAACATTCATCATCTTATTAAAATAAACAAATAAAGCAGGCACCCATCCAAGGATGGAAATGTGCCTTTACAATGTCCAATGTCCAACATACAAATAAAACCAAAATAGGACGCCCACCGATTGGTGGAAATATGTCCCTTACATTAATTCTCAAACATAACATAAAAGAAACAAATTAAATAAAAAAGACACCTACAATGTGGAAACATGCCTTTTACAATTTTAGAATCCCAATAAACAAATAACCAAATAGATTAAACCATTCAAGTATGACAATTAAAATTAAATCATCCATTATAAATAAATAAAAATAAATCATACATTCATAAGAGAATGTAATAAATCAAAAAATCAAAACTAAGATTTAAAGTATTAAATATATATAACTAGGGTTTACATCTTAAATTATGGCTTATAGGATGAAAATTAGGGTTTTGATTTTTGAAATTAGGGTGTTATTTTGGAAATTAAGGTTTTAGGCTAAAAATTAAGATTTTGGGGCTACTGGATGAAATTGGTTTTGGATTACTAGATTAAAGGTCTAGCTACTAGATATTAGGGTTTTGGGAAATTAGGGTTTCTAGAGCTAGGGTTTAGGATTTATAGTTTCTGGATGTTACTGTTTAGGTTTTAGGAAACATATTTTGGATTAGGGTTTAGGTTTTGGGAAATAAGGTTTTGGATCTTTTTTCAAAACAAAGGTTCTTGATGTTTTTGAAAAGGGATTAGGGTTTTTAATTATTTTGGAAAACAAATTAGGTTATTGGATATTGGGAAACAAATTTTAAAAATTAGTTGAAAATGGAAAGCATATTAAAGTTTTAAAGATTGGAAAACAAATAGGGTTTTAGAAGTTGGAAAATAATTTAAGGTTTTTAGCAATTGGAAAAATAGATTTAAGGTTTTGATAAAACTTGGTTACTATAAGAAAACTTTAAGGCCATTGTCATATTGATTTATAGTAAAGATTGCACATTACACATTCCTGTGAATGGCTATTGGAGGGAACAAATTCAAATATATAACCTACTGTGAATCATAAAACCAACAGCCACTGATCATGCTTCAAATAAAAAATGATGAGCATAGTATGCTGGACTTAATTTAGAAAAAGGATAAATGCATTCAGTATTTAAAAACCATTATCAAAGCCTCTTATATTGAATTAGTTTAGAATGTACCATTATTTATTGTCTCCACCATAATTAAACTTTGATCAAACTTCTGCTTGCAATGATTTGGAACTCTTCTGAGCAAAATCAAAGACAATATGCTACTATTTTTTGGGGTGTATTATTTCTATGTATCTTTAATTGCTTTTGGTAGTTGCTACTAGGGTTTTTAAATTCTTTTTGCTGCTTGTTGATTGATTGTTGCAGCCTTTTGAAGCTCTTTAAATCTTGTATTTATAAGAAAACATATTATGTTTTTCAACCTTGTCTCCGAGTTCTTGAATTTAAAAAACTCCCGAAGTTAATCCGATTAGAATTAGAATTGGAAGTTAATTCAAACTGCATCTAGACACAATGACAACTAAAATTCAAAATTATCTTCCAAACTCAAGACTCATGGTGAATTGGCATGGCCAATTCCCCATAGGTATAGCCTGTGGCAAATCGGGCATGTTGATTCGACAAAATTGGGCCTAGGCCAACTTGTCTGGGGTTTTTAAATTTTAATATTTTACTGGACCATTTTTAGGCTTTTAAAATTGTTTTAGACTATTTTAAAACTTTGAACTTGATCTAATTCCCTTTTTAACTAGGGTCGGACTAGATTCAAGCTTTTAAAAATTTAACAAGACTAGATTTAAGATTTTAAAGTTGTACCGGACTAGGTTTAATCTTCTTGAATCTATTTTGGCCTTTTAATAAGATCTAAATTCAATCCGAGCCAAAATTAAGGGTATACACATACTTTTACATATTGAAATGCTAATAAAGTATGTACTAATCTTGGAAATACTAAAATCCAATGCCAATTCACCGGCCAAGTCTTACTTCACCAATTGTCATTCCTTTCTTTGATTTCACAATTTCAACTTACTCAATCCTAGACCACATTATAAGTGAAAATATTCCATTAGCAACATATTCCAAGTCATCTTAATCAACCAAATATCAATTATATTCATTCTACCCAAAATTGCTCCAAAACCCTAATTTTCCTCACTTATTACCTTATTTAAACTTCAACATTTCAAATTCATTTCCATAATTTTACCATAAAATAATCATTTATACACCAAAAATACATTAAAACAACCCATAACAATTAAAAACACCTTCTCCAAAAATCCTAAATTCATATACTCATCCCATAAACCCTAGTTCTACCATAACCAATTCATCCTCAACATATAACCATAAATTCATAACATCCTATGAGCGAGGATTTTTGCTCCCACTCCCATGTAGAATGGTTTTTGTGACTTCGACACTTTTAGACTCAGGGCCTTAGAGAACACGGGCCTAAACTTGGAGAAAATAGAGTCACCGTTTGGATGGGCTAGGAAGATAGAAAGGGGAGGATGGTTTGATTCTTAAGGAATCCCTAATCTCCTATTGAATTCGGAAAGTTGGGTACGCATGGGAAAGGTGAGAATGACCCAGTACCCCCATAACGCCCAGTTCATTGGAACCGGCCTCCTTTTCAGGTTTAAATATTATTGAATTATTAAGAATTATAATATTATCTATACTACATGCAATTATTGAAATAAAAATTTATTATATTAAAATCAAAACAAGTTCGAACAAAACAATAAAATGGACACCCATAGAAGATGGAGACATGCCCTTACAACAATGTCCAATGTCCACAAAGAAAGTAAATAAAATAGGACACCCTCTAAAAGGTGAAAACGTGTCTCTTACAATTGTCCCAAAGTCCTTAAATAAATTAAGTTACACTAAATAAATAAATTAAACAAATAAGGCACCCACAAATGGAAATATGACTTTTACATCCTTAACATCTCAATAATAAAAAAAAATAAACACAAATCCATCCACATATAAGTAATCATTCAAAGAATCATAAAAGCTAGGACTTAATTAAATAGAAATAAAGATTAATCATATAAAGAATTATAATCCACAAATAAATATCAACCCCATTGATGAGGGGTCGCATAACTAGGGTCAATGGGGTTGATCAAGGGGCAGCGCCCCCGAAAGGTAAACTATTTATAGGACATGATTTTATTGAGGAATTAGGATTTCCATCTAAGCAAGGGTTTTATACTTTTAAAATAAAACTAGGGTTTTTAAGATGCATTTTAAGACTAATCTTAATGGATTAGGGCTTTGGAATAAAAATAGGTTGGATAAAATTACATTGTTAAGGTTTATGCAAAATCACAACCTAAATTAATTAGTTATTGGACCAAACAACAATCAAAATGTTTCATGCTATTGTAAATCAGCTGCTGGATTAAAATAACTCATGACATTCAATGTTTAAGGGAAAAACATAACTACTGGATGTTTTAGTAAATTAAATTTAGAAAACAAAACCTGCATTAAAGGCTCCACCAAATTAAATATGTTGAATTCAGCTCACTGCCTGACTGCCAACTTTGAGTTTTGGTTGAGTAAAGCAATCTGACGATCAATGCTCATTATTATTATTTTTGGTTTTTGTCTGTAGACCCTTAATTTTTGACCCATTCAAATCCGATAGTCCAAAATAATTTCTTTGGTATTTTATTTATTTTAAAAATATTTAAATTACTAATAAAATTTAATAATTATTTTTAATAAAAATAAAAAATATAAAAAATATAAATGAAAAGAATAAAAAAAATCGGATGGATCGGCAAGTGACGCGCAGCAACCCATTTCACAGCAGAAATTGTCTGCGGCAAATTGGGCATTGCCCAATTCGCCCAATTTGCTACAAATAACAATCTGTGGTGAATTGGACACTGCCCAATTTGCCGCAGCTGGGCTTGCCCAGTTCTGTGACAAACTGGCTTACCCAGCTAGCCCGCCGCGCCTGTTTTTGCCAGCATAGCCCGCGGGCCCGACAGCCCGTACAATTCTGATTTTTTTGCCAAATCTTATTTTACCCGATTTTGTAGTTTTTTCTAAATAGATAGTATTTGTAACACCTCTATACCCAATATACGTACACCGCATATATGTAATATATGTATAGAAGATATAAGAATGTCACAGTCCATTTTAAACAAACAAAACCAATCTTTAAAACTTTACTTCAAATCATCATTTCTACAATTTGAGTAAACTTAAAACATTTAACTTATACTATAGAGAGAAATAAATGAAACATCCCTTATTAAAATACATTTAATTATATATTCATTATCTTAAAAGTTTATCCAAAACATTTGTTTAATAAGCAGCGAAAAATGTAGCGGAATATACATATGTATACATCAAAATCAATATTAACAAAAATATAGAGTTTATACATGCTGGCAGTTCATCTCTGATCTTGAAGTCCAAAAATCAACACTTCATAAGGGATCACAAGCATAGACTCGACTCAGTCTAGCTGAACTCTCCGGCTCAACCGAATCTACTCTTTCACTTGCACGATAAATCACAATTGCGCTAAGCCAAAGGCTTAGTGGTACAAACCTTGATAACAACATGATTCAAATGTAATGCCAATATCAAACATTCAAGAATTAGAAGTAATATAGAGGATATCATGTTTTATAACACTAAATCTCATTACATTGTTTAATTGTTCCATCATTCATAATTCACATTAAATAAAAGACAAGCATGGGCCCAAAAGAAACTAATATGCCATTCAAATTCTAGAGTTACTGTTCTGGTCCAATAATCACATTTATCAAGCCTGAAGGCGAATCATTATCACAATGAGGATTACCTCATATGTAACATCCCAACTAGGCTTCAAGGACTAGGCCCAACCCAGCTTCAAGGGGAGCACAGCATCACCCAACTAGGCTTCAAGGACCAAGCCCAACCCAGCTTCAAGGGATTGTTACTTTTAGGCATGCCACCAACAACAAAACTCTGAAAATTGAATAACATACTAGCACACAATTCTTTTATTAATTCATTATCAAAACCTCTTTCATTTTCTCATGATCATTATAAGCACAATACTTCAAATATCCCATTTATATCAATATAGCCATCACCAATGGCTTAACATATCATCATTAGAGTGCACATCACAAATTACATTGTTCATATATTTTGAATCCTCAACATATAATTCACTTAGTTCACATAATACAAATCATTGCATCATTCTCATATATCAACAATATAATAGGTAACCTAACACATTTTCCAACCAAATGTGTTAAGTCCCAAAGTCATGTAAATGTATGCAATCATGTAAGGTTTGTACTTACCTCTAAGAGCAATAAACACCAATCTAACAACCTCCTCTTCCAAGATATCTTCAACACTTGGATTAGGGAAACTCAAATCTCTTTAAAACCTAATCTAAAGGTGGTTATACATTCTCATTTAGCGATAACCATAAGAAAATAAGAATAAGAACTATCTAGGGCAAACTATACATATGACACGCTCAACAACACAGACGTGCCCTTGATCATGCCCTAAACCCACAACACAGAAGCTTTGACACCCTCAGTGACATGGGCGTGTCGCTGGACATGTCAATCCTCCAACAACACAGTAGCTATGACACGCTCAGTGACATGGGTGTGTCACTGGACTTGCCAAAACTACAACCACACAGAAGCTGTGACACGCTTAGTAACATGGGTGTGTCACTGGACTTGCCAAAACTACAACCACACAGAAGCTGTGACACGCTTAGTAACATGGGCGTGCCATTGCTCATGTCACCCACACTGAAAATAGAACCAACAACATGCCCAAAGACATGGCCGTGCTACTGGGCATGTCAGGCTAATAACCTGAAATCGACACCAACAACACCACATCCAACAAACATCTTTCTTTTACCCTTTTCCACTCCAAACAAACTTAACCAAAACCATCAATATACCATAATAAACTTGCATAACATCAAAACAACTCAATTACATGCATCAAAACACAAACACAACCATATTTCACAACTCAAAGTCACACCACCCACAACTCTTGTTTCTTCACCAAACTTAACCCTTTTTATATTCAATCCAACCCCAAAACCAAAGTCAATTAAACAAAACAACCTCAAACACACCAAAATCAACCATACACACAACTACACCAACATCCACCATACTCATATACACAAACTAAAAAAAACTAAAGAAATAAGTTGGAAACTTACCAAAAGTGAAGAAAATCCTTAAGACTCCAACTTGATCTCTTGAAATCCTTCAATTGCTTGAGTTAGGAATAAAAAAAACCTCTCTCTTCCTTTGGCAATGGTGATGGCTGGCTCTTGGAGAAGAAAGAAGAAGATGATAAAAGTCAAACCACTCACAAACCTCTTAAACCACATAAAAACTCTCTTTTAATTTCCACCAAGCAATTAATATATTATAATAATATAATAAACAAATATCATCTTCCACTAATAATTAATTAATTTCTATTTTAAATAATTAATTATCTCATTTGACCAAATCAACTTATTGACTTGTATATGTTGTATATATCTTCATATATACAACATATACACACTTCCCTTTTCCTTTCTTTCCACTTAATCATATATACACTTTAAATCATTTAATTCAATATCAACAATAAGCATTTCCAAAATTTTAGGGTATCATTTGGGATATTACAATTCTCCCCCTCTACAACTAAATTTCATCCTCGAAATTACCTGTTCTCAAGTCTAAAATAACTGGGGATACTAATCTCGCATCACTTGCTCACTCTCCCAAGTTGCCTCTTCCTTAGCATGATTCTTCCAAAGAACCTTCACAAGTGGCACTTTCTTATTTCTCAACTCTTTCACTTCATGTGCCAAAATAGCCACTGGTTCTTGCTCATAAGTCAGATCCGGACTCACCTCAATAGATTCCACTAACAAAATATTAGATGGGTCTGACCTGTAACTCCGTAGCATAGAAACATGGAAGAATTTGTGAATTCTATCCAATTCAGGCGGCAAAGCAAGTCGATAGGCAACTAGTCCAACTCTCTCAAGTACCTCATAAGGTCTAATGAAATGAGGACTCAATTTCTCTTTGCAGCTAAATCTCAAAATTTTCTTCCAAGTAGACACTTTCAAAAATACTTTATCTCCAACACTAAACTCTATGTCTCTCCTCTTCAAACCTGAACATGATTTCTGTCGATCTGAAGCTGCTTTCAAACGATCCCGAATTATCTTCACTTTCTCTTCCGTTTCTTTAATCAAATAGGGACCAAACAATTTACCTTCTCCAACTTCATCCCAACATAGAGGCATCCTACTTCTTCTACCATACAATGCCTCATAAGGTGCCATTTCAATACTGGACTGATGACTGTTGTTATAGGAAAATTCAATTAATGGCAAGAATCTATCCCAACTTTCAGAGAAATCAATGACACAGCTTCTCAACATGTCTTCCAAATCTGTATCACTCTCTCTGACTGCCCATCTGTCTGAGGATGAAATGTAGTGCTAAAATGCAATTGAGATCCCAAAGCATCATGCAAACTCTTCCAAAATCTTAAAGTAAATAGAGGATCTCGATCAGAAACCAAAGAAATTGGGACTCCATGAAATCTCACTATCTCACTGATATACAGCTCAGCCAATTTCTCAAGAGAATAATCCATCCGAACTGGAAGAAAATGAGCTATCTTCGTCAACCGATCAATAATCACCCAAATGGCATCATGCTTCTTCTGAGTCAACGGCAAACCAGTCACAAAATCCATTGTCACTCTCTCCCATTTCCATTCTGGCACTGATAAAGGTTGGAGCAACCCCGAAGGAACTTGGTGCTCGGCCGTCACTCTCTAACAAGTGAGACATTTGGATACAAACTCCGCTATGTTCCTCTTCATACCTGACCACCAATAATGTTGCTTCAAATCATAATACATCTTAGTACTCCCAGGGTGCATAGCAAAAGCCGACTTATGTGCTTCCTCCAAAATAATCTTTTTCAATCTTGCATCATTAGGAACACACAATCGATCTTTGTACCAAAGACTGTCATCATTCCTCACATGGAAATCTCAGCTCTCCTCTTTTTGGCAATCCGATACAACTTTCTGCATTTTCTCATCTGTCAATTGAGCCTCTCTAATCTGATCCAACAACACCAGTCTCAATTGCAACTGAGCTAACAAAGCACCATCATCACATGATTCAAAAGTAGCATGCATCGCTCTCAATTCAACAAGCAATGAGTGCGAATAAGCACTCAAACCTGCTAAAGACTTCCGACTCAAGGCATCAGCAAAAACATTTGCCTTACCAGGATGATAATCAATCAAACAGTGTAGTCTTTAATCAACTCCAACCATCGTCTATGCTGAATATTCAGCTAAACACCCAAATATTTCAAACTCTTGTGATCTATATAAATGAAACACTTCTCTCCATAAAGGTAATGTCGCCAAATCTTCAAAGCAAAAACTATGGCTGCCTACTCCAAATCATTTGTCGGATAATTCAACTCATGTGGCTTCAACTGCCGAGAAGCATAAGTTATGACTCTACCCTCCTACATCAAAATACAACCTAAACCACTTTATGAAGCATCACTGTAAATCACATATGGTTTATCTTCCACGGGCGAGGTAAGAACAGGAGCTTGAGTCAACATCTCCTTCAGCTACTCAAAGCTTGCTTGACATTGATCTATCCATATGAATCTAACTCCCTTCCGAAGCAATCTGGTGAGTGGAGTAGCTATCAAAGAAAAACCTTTCACAAATCGTCGATAATAGCCTGCCAAACCCAAAAAACTTCTAACTTTAGTCACTATCTTCAGTGGACTCCAATTCAAAATAGCTTTAACTTTTTCTCGGATCAACTCTTATACCATATGCTGAAACCACATGACCGAGAAAAGTCACTTGATCAAGCCAAAACTCACACTTAGACAGCTTATCATATAATTGCTTCTCTCTAAAGGTCTGCAATACAATCCGTAAGTGCTTATCATGATCCTCCTCATTATGCGAATACACCAAAATATCATCGATAAAGACCACCAGAAACTGATCTAGATAAGGTCTAAACACCCTATTCATCAAATCCATAAAAGCTGCTGGTGCATTCGTCAATCCAAAAGGCATCACCAAGAACTCATAATGCCCATACCTTGTGCGAAAAGCTATCTTAGATACATCTTCAGCTTTGACTCTCAACTGATGGTACCTTGATCTCAGATCAATCTTAGAGAATAATGCTGCTCCCTTGAACGGATCAAAGAGATCATTTATCATAGGTAAAGGATACTTATTCTTGATGGTCACTTTATTCAACTGCCGATAATCAATGCACAATCTCAAAGTACCATCCTTCTTCCTCATAAACAAAACAGGAGTTTCCCATGGAGATACACTAAGGCAAATGAACCCTTTATCCAACAACACCTGCAACTGCGCCTTCAACTCTCTCAACTCAGCAGGTGCCATTCGATAGGGAGTAATAGAGATGGGAGTGGTACCAGGCAATAAATCGATACCAAACTTAACCTCTCTCTCAAGGGGTATCCTTGGCAACTCTTCAGGAAAAACATCTGAGAATTCAGCAACTGTGGCTATACTATCAAGCTGAGAACCCACTACCCTAGTATCTACAACATGAGCAAGATAAGCATCACACCCTTTTTGAATCAACCTCCTAGTTGCAATAGCTAAAACAAACATGGATGCAAGATGTCTCTACTCATTAGATACCATCACACTCCTACCATCACCGGTTCTAAGGGTAACACACTTACCCTGACAATCTACCACAACCCCATGCTTAGATAACCAATCCATGTCTAAGATTAAATTATACTCCTTAAAAGGCATTTCAATCAAATCACCAAGAAATTCCTCATCTTGCACCATAACTGAACTATTACGATGCACCTTGCTAACTACCACACTATGCCCTAAAGGATTTGTCACCAAGACATCAAATCCTAGGGACTCTGAATGCAATTTAGTCACAGGAAAAATAGATGCACTTATGTATGAATGCGTAGATCTAGGATCTATAAGAGCAAGAACTGAAATGCCAAATAAAGAAAATGTACCTGCAATAACTGCTAAAGCATCCGGTTGTCTCTGCATCACATACACTAGCTGAGATGGCCCATCCTCATCTGGCCTACTGCCTCCGAATGTAGAGCCTCCTCTTTGACTAATCCCAAGTCGAACACCTCTACTAAAACCTTTACCTCCTCGACCTCCTCTAGCACTAGTTCGAGAAGCTGCAGTATTAGTCTGTCTATCTTCCGGGAGCTCAGGGCAATCTATAAGGAAATGATCCGATGACCCACATCTATAACAAACTCCTAGTCCACCAGTGTTCCAACAAGCACCCCCCATGCACCCTACCACAATGAACACATGTATAAGAAATGGGCCTCTGAACCACTAGGGTTAGTGTACTACCACAGAAACTGTAGGGCCTGATCTTTGCCTCTGATTCTGAACTGACCTACCAGGCTACCTCTAGCCCCTAATGAACCTCGAAAAAAAGCCTCCTCTTCCTCTCTTTATAGATGAAGACCTTGCCTCACTCAAGGGTCTCCCAGCTCTCGTCTCCCCCTCAATAGCAGCTGCTGCAATACCCTGTGCTCTCTCAACACTCCTGGCAGCTGCAACCAATTGAGAAAAATCTTGATACCAGAAACCAGCAACAATACACATGATAGAGGGTCTCAACACCTCCTCAAATCTCCTGCACCAGTCAATCTCATCTGAAATAATCCCACCGGCATAATAACTCAATCAGATGAACTCTATCTCACACTATATCACTGTCTGGTTATCCTATCTCATATTTAGAAACTCCATCTTCTTCGCATCTTTATACTCCCTCGGAGTGACCACAGAAACTGTAGGGCCTGATCTCTGCCTCTGATTCTGAACTGACCTACCAGGCTACCTCTAGCCCCTAATGAACCTCGAAAAAAAGCCTCCTCTTCCTCTCTTTATAGATGAAGACCTTGCCTCACTCAAGGGTCTCCTAGCTCTCGTCTCCCCCTCAATAGCAGCTGCTGCAATACCCTGTGCTCTCTCAACACTCCTGGCAGCTGCAACCAACTGAGAAAAATCTTAATACCAGAAACCAGCAACAATACACATGATAGAGGGTCTCAACACCTCCTCAAATCTCCTGCACCAGTCAATCTCATCTGACATAATCCCACCGGCATAATAACTCAATCAGATGAACTCTATCTCACACTATATCACTGTCTGGTTATCCTGTCTCATATTTAGAAACTCCATCTTCTTCGCATCTTTATACTCCCTCGGAGTATACTTCTGCTCAAACTCCCGCAGGAAATCACCATAAGTAAAAGTCGGTGGATCATCCATCGCATGTGGAACTGTCTTCCACCAATTATATGCATCTCTCTGCAGAAGGGATCTAGCATAATTAAATTTTTCTTCAGAAGTTTCTTGCAGCTGAATGAATACCCTTTGAACTCTATCTAACCACTGCTCAGCTACTGCAGGATATGTAGTACCAAAGAAGTCCTCAGCTCTGAACTTCCTCAATTTATCATACTGCCTCACCGGTACTTGCGGCTGTGGTTGCGGTGGTGGCTGCTGCACTGGAGACTGCCTCAACAATTCTACCATATGCCATATCCAAACTGGAGGAATCTCCTCAGCTGCTGGTCTCTCTAGCATAGGAGTAGGTGCCTCTCCAGCAATCTCAACCCTAGCTCCATCTCTACCCTCAATAGGAGCTACACTCTCAGTACTACCTTCTATGGACTGACGTAACTGAGACGCCACACTACCTATATCTGCAAACACAGCAGAAGATTACCTCATCAAAGATCAGAAACTGCCAGTGCCAATGCATGTATCTTATTTAAAAACATATTTTAAAATCTAAATTTTCTTTTTTTTACAATTCACCTAGGTTGAGAATCTCAAACCTAGGCTTTGATACCAAAACAATTGTAACACCCCTATACCCAATATACGTACACCACAGACACTCATAATATGTAATATATGTATAGAAGATATAAGACTGTCACAGTCCATTTTAAACAAACAAAACCAATCTTTAAAACTTTACTTCAAATCATCATTTTTACAATTTGAGTAAACTTAAAACATTTAACTTATACTGTAGAAAGTAATAAATGAAACATCCCTTATTAAAATACATTTACATATATATTCATTATCTTAAAAGTTTATCCAAAACATTTATTTAATAAGCAGTGGAAAATGTAGCGGAATATACATATGTATACATCAAAATAAATATTAACAAAAATATAGAGTTTATACATGCTAGCAGTCCGTCTCTGATCTTGAAGTCCAAAAATCAACACTTCACAAGGGATCACGAGCCTAGACTCGACTTGGTCTAGTTAAACTCTCCGGTTCAACCGGATCTACCTTGTCACCTGCATGATAAATCACAATCGCATTAAGCCAAAGGCTTAGTGGTACAAACCTTGATAATAACATGATTCAAATGTAATGCCAATATCAAACATTCAAGAATTAGAAGTAATATACAAGGATATCATGTTTTATAACATTAAATCTCATTACATTGTTTAATTGTTCCATCATTCATAATTCACATTAAATCAAAGACAAGCATGGGCCCAAAAGAAACTAATATGCCATTCAAATTCTAGAGTTACTGTTCTGGTCCAATAATCACATTTATCAAGCCTGAAGGCGAATCATTATCACAATGAGGATTACCTCATTTGTAACATCCCAACTAGGCTTCAAGGACTAGGCCTAACCCAGTTTCAAGGGGAGCACAACATCACCCAACTAGGCTTCAAGGACCAAGCCCAACCCATCTTCAAGGGATTGTTACTTTTAGGCATGCCACCAACATCAAAACTCTAAAAATTGAATAACATACTAACACACAATTCTTTCATTAATTCATTATCAAAACCTCTTTCATTTTCTCATGATCATTATAAGGACAATGCTTCAAATATCCCATTTATATCAATATAGCCATCACCAATGGCTTAACATATCATCATTAGAGTGCACATCACAAATTACATTGTTCATATATTTTGAATCCTCAACATATAATTCACATAGTTCACATAATACAAATCATTGCATCATTCTCATATATCAACAATATAATAGGTAACCTAACACATTTTCCAACCAAATGTGTTAAGTCCCAAAGTCATGTAAATGTATGCAATCATGTAAGGTTTGTACTTACCTCTAAGAGCAATAAACACCAATCTAACAACCTCCTCTTCCAAGATATCTTCAACACTTGGATTAGGGCAACTCAAATCTCTTCAAAACCTAATCCAAAGGTGGTTATACAATCTCACATAGCGATACCCATAAGAAAATAAGAATAAGAACTATCTAGGGAAAACTATACACATGACAAGCTCAACAACACAGGCGTGTCCTTAATCGTACCCTAAACCCACAACACAGAAGCTTTGACACCCTCAGTGACATGGGCGTGTCACTGGACATGTCAATCCTCCAACAACACAGTAGCTATGACACGGTCAGCATGGGCGTGTCACTGGATGTGTCAAAACTATAACCACACAGAAGCTGTGACACACTCAGTGATATGGGCGTGTCACTGCTTGTGTCACCCATACAGAAAATAGAACCAACGACACGCCCCAAGACATGGCCGTGCTACTGGGCGTGTCAGGCCAAAAACCTGAAATCGACACCAATAACACCACATCCAACAAACATCTTTCTTTTACCCTTTTCCACTCCAAACAAACTTAACCAAAACCATCAATATACCATAATAAACTTGCATAACATCAAAACAACTCAATTACATGCATCAAAACATAAACACAACCATATTTCACAACTCAAAGTCACACCACCCACAACTCTTGTTTCTTCACCAAACTTAACCCTTTTTCTCTTTAATCTAACCCCCAAAATCAAAGTCAATCAAACAAAACAACCTCAAACACACCAAAATCAACCATACACACAACTACACCAACTATTCACCATACTCATATACACAAACTCAATAGAAAACAAAGAAATAAGTTGGAAACTTACCAAAAGTGAAGAAAATCCTTAAGACTCCAACTTGATCTCATGAAATCCTTCAATTGCTTGAGTTAGGAATCAACAAAACCTCTCTCTTCCTTTGGCAATGGTGATGGCCGGCTCTTGGAAAAGAAAGAAAAAGATGATAAAAGTCAAACCACTCACAAAGCTCTTAAACCACACAAAAGCTCTCTTTTAATTTCCACCAAGCAATTAATATATTATAATAATATAATAAACAAAATATCATCTTCCACTAATAAATAATTAATTTATATTTTAAATAATTAATTATCTCATTTGACCAAATCAACTTATTGACTTGTATATGTTGTATATATCTTCATATATACAACATATACACACTTCCCTTTTCCTTTCTTTCCACTTAATCATATATACACTTTAAATCATTTAATTCAATATGAATAATAAGCATTTCCAAAATTTTAGGGTATCATTTGGGATATTACAATTCTCCCCCTATACAAATAAATTTCGTCCTTAAAATTACCTATTCTCAAGTCTGAAATAACTGAAGATACTGATCTCGCATCACTTGCTCACTCTCCCAAGTTACCTCTTCCTTAGCATGATTCTTCCAAAGAATCTTCACAAGTGGTACTTTCTTATTTCTCAACTCTTTCACTTCATGTGCCAAAATAGCCACTGGTTCTTCCTCATAAGTTAGATCCAGACTCACCTCAATAGATTCCACTGACAAAATATGTGATGGGTCTAACTTGTACCTCCGTAGCATAGAAACATGGAAGACATTGTGAATTCTATCCAATTTAGGCGGCAAAGCAAGTCGATAGGCAACTGGTCCAACTCTCTCCAGTACCTCATAAGGTCCAATGAAATGAGGACTCAATTTCCCTTTGCGGCCAAATCTCAAAATTTTCTTCCAAGGAGACACTTTCAAAAATACTTTATCTCCAACACTAAACTATATGTCTCTCCTTTTCAAATCTGAGTAGGGACCAACCAATTTACCTTCTCCAACTTCATCCCAACATAGAGGCATCCTACATCTTCTACCATACAATGCCTCATAAGGTGCCATTCCAATACTGGACTGATGACTGTTGTTATATGCAAATTCAATCAATGGCAAGAATCTGTACCAACTTCCAGAAAAATTTTGTCGGATAAAATTTTAGAGAACACAGACCTAAGTTTGGAGAAAATGGAGTCGCCACCCGGACGGGCCGGGAAAAAAGAAAGGGGTGGATGACTCGATTCCTAAGGAATCCCCAACCCCCTAATGGGTTCAAAAAGTTGGGTATGTGTGGGGAAGGTGAGAAATGGCCCAGCACCCCCACAACGCCCGATTCATTGGAACCGGCCTCCTTTACAGGTCTTAATATTATAAAATTCTTAAATATAACAACATTATCCATATTACACACAAAAATTAAAAGAAAGCATCATTATATTAAAATCAAAGCAATGTTTAAGCAAAACAAATAAATGGACACCCATCCGAAGATGGAAACATGCCCTTACATAATCCATGCCTAAATAGGATACCCACCGAAAGGTAGAAACATGTCCTTTACATTGGTTCTAAAACATAAAAGCAATTTAAATTACATGATATTTAACTAATGAGGTACCCACCAAGTGGAAACATACCTCTTACAATATTTGGAAATCTAAATAAATTGATAAAAGTAAATAACCATTCATCTTAAATAAATCATTCATCAAAGGTATTAAACATTAATAGAAAGTAAACATCCATCCATGATAAATTGAATAAACTAAGCATTGAACTTAAATAAATTAAAGCATATAAAATAAATCAAAGCATAATCAACTATAAAATTGAATAAAGCAAATAAAGATTCAAATTAGGGCTACTGTTTTCATTTAGGGTTCTTTATTTCATGTGTTTAGGGTTTTGGAATTTGTGGAATTAGGCTACTGTGAGTTTTAAAGGAATTAAAATAGATTAAGGTTTTATGTTTTAAAAGGTTGATAAAGTTCTTTGATTAACCAAATTAGTGTTTGAGATGCAAAATCATGAATTTAGAGTTTAGGCTCTTCAAAACACTTAGATTTATGATTTTTGGTTACTGAATTATTATTTTGAGCTTACTCTGTAAAATTACGTTTATATGGTTTTTAAAGTTTTAAAGGATTTGGGTTTAGAGAAATAAGGGTTTAGGTTAGCTAGTTTAAGGTTTATTGTTTAGTTTTAAAGTTAAATTAGGGTTTTAGAATTTTTGAATTAGGGTTTCGATGAATGCATGAGGTTTTTAGGGTTTGAAAATCAATTTGATAATTTTATGAAGTTTTATGAAAATAAACAAACGATTTAAAGTTTATAGAAGCAAAAAAGATGTTTTTAGGGCTTTTGGAAAGAAACAGAACTCAATTTAGGATTTTGAAAATTTGGAAAGCAAATTAGGGGTTTTGAGATTTTGAATAAACAAAAATAATAATTTGAAGCTTTTTGGAAAACAAAGCAACTATTTAAGGTTTTTAAACTTTAGAAAAAGTGAATTGAGGTTCTAGGGTTTTTGAATTAAAAGAAACAATGGGATGATTTAGCTATTGTGAAGAATAGAATTTAAACAATTGATGCATACCTCCATTTGTTGGTTCCACCAAAAATTTCTTCTTGGATGAACAAAATCAAAGACAAACTTTGCTGCCTTTGAAATGCTTGAATTGTTTTTCTGCTCTCTCAAAAAAATCGGATTGATTCACTGCGTTTCCTAATCAGTTTCGGTTTCAATTTGTCTCCCCTTTTTGTCCTAATTTCCTCTCCCCTTTTTTGTGTTGTTTTCCTAATTATTCATGGAACATAATATTGATAAGAAAAGGAAACCAAAACCTAATTGCATTAAGTTTTGGAAAATTTTGTGTCGAAAAAATTTCGCTGGCGAAAAAAAACTGTTGCGGAAAAATTGCGCTGGCAAAAAAAAATTGCCGCAGTTGGCTGCGGTTGGGGTGAGGGACTGGCCTGCGGGCTATTTCACTTGTAGGTTTTTCCTATGAGTGAAATGGCTCCGTAAAAAAATTCTGCGGGCGAAATGGCCCACGGCCATGTCCCTCGTGCTGGTTTTCGGCTACGATTTTTTCGTCGCCGGTTTTTATTTTTATTTTTATTTTTGATTTTTATTTTTTGATTTTTATTTTTTATTAATAAAAATTAAATACTAAAGCAAATATTATTTAATTAAGATAGCAAAAATTATTTTAGACTAATTAAAATATATTGGACAACACAAAAATGATTTTGGACTAATTAAAATATATTGGACCGGACTGGGTCAAAAATTAAGGGTCTATAGTTTGCCCCTTGCATGAATGATTTGAGACTCTAGTGAAAGAGAGTGAAAAACAATAAGACTTAATTTTTGAGATGGTTGAGGTTACTTGAATTTGTTTTGGGTACTTGGACCCGAGATTGAATTTGATTTGACTGACCTTTTATCAGTTGAGAATTCTAGCATAACTAGTTGTTCCATTTTTATGAATTGTAGGTCTTTACTTACCAAAAATAGATCTTTATCTATTGGAAATTGGGTCTTTAACCTAGGAACATGGATTTTTATCCATTGGAGATTAGGTCATTACCCGTTAAACATGGATCTTTATCCATTGGAAATCAGGTCTTTACCCTTGAAATATGGATCTTTATCCATTTGAAATCGGGTCTTTACCCTTGAAACAAGGATCTTTATCCTTCAGACTTTGGATCTTTACCTTTTGAAATATGGATCTTTATCCATTGGAAATCGGGTCTTTACCCTTGAAATATGGATTTTTATCCATTGGAGATTGGGTCTTTACCAGTGAAACATGGATCTTTATCTATTAGAAATCGGGTCTTTACCCTTGAAATATGGATCTTTATCCATTTGAAATCAGGTCTTTACCCTTGAAACATGGTTCTTTATCCATTGGAAATGGCTCTTTACCCTTGAAACATGGATCTTTATCCATTGGAAATCAGGTCTTTACCCTGGCTTTAGCTCTTTTAGCTGGACTGACCTTTTGTCTTTTGCATTTTCATTCTAATTTTTTCTTTTGATTGATAATGATTTTTTATTCTTTTGAGAATTCTTTTTCTTGTTCATTAAAAAAAATTCAGCCTTTTTAGCTAGCCTTCATATCTTCTCCTTGCCCCCCTGCGTGGCAAGATATTCAAAATATTTTGTTTATGCATAAACTCAAAAATTGAAAAGGAGAAGCATTGCCCCTGCGTATGCTCAAACCCATGATTTTTCTATGCGGGCTCTGATTGATGTTTTTGCCGTCTAGTTCTTCTCACAAGCACGTATTTCTTCTTTTGCAAAATGACTGGAGCTTCCACAAGCAAATAGGCTTTCCATGCCCCCTTGATTCAATATCTTCTTTTGATTCTTTAGTTTGCAAGGTATTTGTTGTTCACTTTGAAAAGGAATAGACAATACAAGACAAGAAAGTACGATGTAATATGCTCATGTATGCATGAATAATACTTATAGTCGTTCCATCGACTCACAGACCGAGGTGATCAACAGAAGTGTCCTCATTGGTTCCTTTCATATACTCGTTCAGGTCTTGCATTGGAATGCTCAAAAGATTTGCATTTGTGGCTTTTATCTTCAAGATGTTGAAAACACGAGTGGTGGAGATCCCAAGTTGCAGAGTCAGGGATACATCCTTTTTAAACTATGTTTCAGGATGTCAGTTGATAGCTTCTTCATGACCTCACCAATAATCATTTCTTTTGCCCAATGTGTCCTTTGGAGGTTCAAAATACTTCCCTTAACTTGAAGGCTTTGTATGACAAAACATTTTTTTTATTTTTGATTTTTTTGAATTTTTGAATTTTGATTTTGAAATCAAATGTTGGCTTTGCCAAATTAATGTTAATGTACCTCAGGACTTGATTTTCCAAATTAACATATCTATAACTTGACAACTCTAGTTATTGTACTAAACTCGAGAATCATTTCTATTTAAGCAAGAATTGTTGCACTTCAGATAGGCACATACACATTACTTGGCCAAAGGTCTCATTTGAGTTTAAATATTGTCTATCTCATACGTATGCTTATCCAAACTATTTCCACTAATAGACTCTACCTACCAAGAGAGATCAACAGGTCTTTAATAGGCTTGAAATGGGGTCTATAAGGGACACAGGTTTAAGTGAAGGCCATTTTGAGATTGGAGCTGGTGTGACACAATGGAAAAACTCTCACACTACAAATTTCTTGTTGGAACTTTAGATAGTTGGGAGCAATCTTTCTAGACTCCAAATTCCTTCTGTCTTCTTGGCATTAATCTGGATCTTAATTAGGACAGTCTTTGCCCTTGCAAAAAGTTTAAGACCCAAATTTGTTTCTTTTCTTCTTTTCCCTTTTCTTTCCTCTTTATTTTTCTTACTCTTCCCTTTTCTTTCTCTTTCCTTACTCTTCCTTTTCTTTTATCATTTTGTCCTTCTTTCTTGTAGGACTATCAAGTACAGAACTTTCAAGAACTGGATGGTCTTCCTCCTTTTTCTCCAATTTTGATTGAATCTTTGGTTGGGTTGGACCAATTCAAGTCAAACCATTGTTATGGAAGCCTTTTGTTGCTTTAGATAAAAGAGAACTCAGTTGGCTTTTTGAACCGTCTTTTTAGGTTTTATTTTTCTTTTCTTTCTCTTTTTCTTCTTTTCTTTCTTTTTTTTCTTTCTTCTTTCTTTCTTTTCTTTTTTCTTTCTTTTCTTCTTTTTTCTTTTGTTTTGTTTTTTTTTTGTTCTAGCTCTAAAAGAGTTGTCTTATTTGTACTAACTTGGGCTTCCAATAATGGATGAGTGGAGTAACATAGATCTTCTTTAACAGGGATAAATCATTTGTTACTCTAATGTTGTCTTGATATATTAGAGATAATAAGTGAACTTCAACTACCCTTATGGTCTTGAAAACTTCAACTACCCTTATGGTCTTGAAAATATCAACTATCCTCATGGTCTTGAGAACTTCAACTATCTTCATGATCTTGACTATTCATTGCTTTCTTTGATTTTCTTGCCTCTTCATATTAGTGATCATAAGATTTGTCAAAAGTATCACAATAGCTCAGGGTAGGTTGTTGGGATTATATGCCAATGAAAAGAAAGTTAAAATTTTATGATGGCTCAAAGAGACAACTAGGGATTGATATTTACTTGGGTGGATACTAGTTGTTGGCTAACCAAACAATGCCTAGATCATCTCTCCCTTAAATAAGCAGAGTTCAATTTCACCTCGAAAGTTTGTCAAAGCATGTTCTAAGATTGACTAGGACCTAGACAAAGATAATTATGCAGGAGCCCTCTCTAAGTAAGCATACACAACTCAATGCTATAGAGCAATTCCCTTACCTAGTAAAGTCATTAGAATCATGATGCATAGATATATTAATTCATGAATTATCAAGCTAGATTTCTCATTGGTTGAGCACCAAAATGAACAAAGACCAACAAAATTTTTGATAAAAGTAATTTATTCAAACAAATTTAAATTTGAAAAACCCGATAGTTCCAATTAAATATTAAAGAAAGTAAAATTGAAAAGCAACATTCAAGCTAAGGCAAGTTTGTTGAGTTAAGTTTCTTTTCTTTTCACATCTTCAATACCCTCATCTTGAAAAGAGGATAAAATAAAATCTTCTTCCAATCCTTTTCCCACCATGAAGGTTGCCGGTGAAGGTACTCTTCCAAACTTAGGCAAAGGATTATTCTTGGTATTGGGCTTGTCCGGCTCTAGTAGCTTACCACTATCGATTAGATCGTGGATCTCATGCTTCAATCGGGTACATCTATCAGTCTCTTGTCCTTGAGTCTGATGAAATTGACAAAAAGCCTTAGTTTCAAATTTTGGGGGTAATGGACTAGGCAGAGGTTGAGGGGCCAATGGCTGTAATAGTCCCTTCTTTTGTAGCTTATTGAAGACCCAAGACAAAGGCTTCCCCAGATCTGAAAACTGCCTTCCATTTGCTTGACCGGTTGTATTGACATCAACTTCTTTTTGTGTGCTTTGATTTTCGGACTGGTAATTCCCTTTCTCATTCCTTTTTATTGAAAAGCAATTTTTCTCCCTTTCCCGCTCTTCAATTTGTAGACCAGCTTGGAGAAGATCTTTAAAATCCCTTATAAGGGTGTGAGACATCCTTTCATGGAGATTGGGCAAGATGTCTCTCAGGATCATCCTTATTTGATCAGATTCATCGAGCCTTTTCTTGAGCAGAGCGGCCTTGTTTCTCCATCTTTTCACATAGTCCATAAAATTCTCATTTGGCCTTTGCCTAATGGACTCAACTTCCATTAAGGTAACTTCCATTTCAACATTATACCCATATTGTTGGATGAAGGAATTGTAAAGAAAATCCCAACTCTTTTGTGTTCCATCATCTAAGGTATTGAGCCAATTTTGGACAACATGATCCAATGAGAGCATGAAGTACCTTAGAGTTTTAGCCTTAGTAGCTCGGGCGGACTGCATGGCAGTGATATACTGCTTCACATGGAGATGAGGATTTTCGGTTCCATCAAACTTCGCAAAAGATGGCATTTTGAACTTGTACGGAACTTCTTCATCTAGCTCAAATAGTTTGTCGACTTCGGACATTTCTTCGATTTTCAGTTTCTTCTCAAATTTCTTTTCTAAATCAGCAATCATCTTTTCAACATCAAAAGTCTTGGTCTTTTCAATAGTTGCCTTCTCAACAACCTTCGGCTCCTTTTTATCTTGAGGATCTTGGTAGTATTGAGCCCAATCATCATCATAAATGATTACCTTATCATCATCAAAAGCTACTTCATCAACTTTAGCCTTCCCCTTGACTTTCTTGGTGCAAGCAGATGCTTCGGCATTATTTCCTAAGATTGCAGTCAATTGGTTCTTCATGGTCTCAACTAGGGCCTCTTTTATTTCTTCCATTTTGGCATTGAGGGCTTCATCCACCATTCTTTGAATTTGTTCGGGCTCCATTGTTTTTGGAAAGCAAGTGATTGAGTTATTGCTAGATACTTCATCTCCGGCGTAGGTCGAATTGTCGTAAGCTTTTGAACTGTCGTAATCCAGTGCTGTGAGCTAGAGAGGATCAATGATATGAGATGCAAATGTATGCATGTATGCATGTATGCACCAACAATAGACAAACAAGGACGAATATGACATTCCTTCCAACCTTATAAAATCCACATATGAATGGTGAGTCTCTTTTCCTAGGTATATGGTTAGCAAAATACCAACATGGGATATCTTGTTTTCAAATTTTCCCTCGAACGTTTCAACCAATAGTTATATTTTCAAAAATGAAAATCCATTCATAGTAATTCCCATTAATTAGGTTTTAATCCATTCAACCAACTATAGTAGTTTTTATGTTATATTGGATTAAAACTAAATTAAGAGGTTTATTATAGATAGATTTCTCACTTGAAAAAGTAACTAATGATTCATTCCAAAAACAAGCCCATGTTTAATTATTCTTAGTATAAACTAGGCTCATAATTGATTTTTGGTATTTCGTAATTGACCTAAATAATTTGCAAGCTCTTTGTAAGAAAAGGTTGGATGAAAATAATTTTATTTCTAAGCCCATTGTAAAAAGATTTTAGAAAAAATGTATTTTGGGCTTCATATTTGGGCCATGAGCAAAAGAATTTTTGATTTGTTTTTAGAAAAGTTTTATGTCCAAAGACCATTTTGAAAAGTTTTGAAAATAGTTTTGGTCTTTTGGACTTTAAAGAAAAATTTATTTGAGCTTGCAAATGTACTTGGGTCATATTAGAAAAAGATCAAACCAAATAAGCCATGATTTAAGCTAAGATAAATTAATCATAGTCAAACAACATGCATTTGGGGTAAAACCTAAGGAAAGTAACTAGGGCAATTACATGAGCTTTAGTCTTTGGGTTAAAAGGCTTAGGTTCCCATAGCAAGTATATACCGAATGGTACGAGGCTATGAGTGGTTATGCCATGCTCGATCTCCATACCTTGAGTGAAAGTATGGTATCCCTTACAAAACATAACATAGGTAACACGAGCGTCCTAACTCACGCACACAATGCAATCTAATATGATGCAATGGATAATATCATTATAAGAAAGAAAAGAATAATATAAAGACCAACGGAATCAACTTCTCTTATCCCAAGTGGAGTCGCCACTGTGAGCGGGGATTTTCTCCCCCACTCCCGATTGAATGGTTCTTGCGACTTCGGCACTGTTTAGGCTCGGGACCTTAGAGAACATGGACCTAAGTCCGAAGAAAATGGAGTTGCCATTCAGACAGGCCGGGAAAAAAGAAAGGGGTGGATGACTCAATTCCTAAGGAATCTCCAACCTCCTAATGAGTTCGGAAAGTTGGGTACGTGTGGGGAAGGTGAGAAATGGCCCAGCAACCCCACAACGCCCGGTTCATTAGAACCAGCCTCCTTTACAAGTCTTAATATTATAAAATTCTTAAATGTAACAACATTATCCATATTACACACAAAAATTAAAAGAAAGCATCATTATATTAAAATCAAAGCAATGTCCAAGCAAAACAAATAAATGGACACCCATCCGAAGATGGAAACATGCCCTTACATAATCCATGCCTAAATAGGACACCCACCGAAAGGTAGAAACATGTCCTTTAAATTGGTTCTAAAACATAAAAGCAATTTAAATTACATGATATTTAACTAATGAGGTACCCACCAAGTGGAAACATGCCTCTTACAATATTTGGAAATCTAAATAAATTGATAAAAGTAAATAACCATTCATCATAAATAAATCATTCATCAAAGGCATTAAACATCAATAGAAAGTAAATAAATTGAACAAACCAAGCATTGAACTTAAATAAATTAAAGCATATAAAATAAATTAAAGCATAATCAAATATAAAATTGAATAAAGCAAATAAAGATTCAAATTAGGGCTACTGTTTCCATTTAGGGTTCTTTATTTCATGTGTTTAGGGTTTTGGAATTTGTGGAATTAGGATACTGTGAGTTTTTAAAGGAATTAAAATAGATTAAAGTTTTATGTTTTAAAAGGTTGATAAAGTTTTTTGATTAACTAAATTAGTGTTTGAGATGTAAAATCATGAATTTAGAGTTTATGCTCTTCAAAACACTTCGATTTATGATTTTTGGTTACTGAATTATTATTTTGAGCTTACTGTATAAAATTATGTTTATATGGTTTTTAAAGTTTTAAAGGATTTGGGTTTAGAGAAATTAGGGTTTAGGTTAGCTAGTTTAAGGTTTATTGTTTAGTTTTAAAGTTGAATTAGGGTTTAAGAATTTTTGAATTATGGTTTTGGTGAATGCATGAGGTTTTTAGGGTTTGAAAATCAATTTGATAATTTTATGAAGTTTTATGAAAATAAACAAATGATTTAAAGTTTATAGAAGCAAAAAATATGTTTTTAGGGCTTTTGGAAAGAAACAGGACTCAATTTAGGATTTTGGAAATTTGGAAAGCAAATTAGGGGTTTTGAGATTTTGAAGAAATAAAAATAATAATTTGAAGCTTTTTGGAAAACAGAGCAATGATTTAAGGTTTTTAAACTTTAGAAAAGGTGAATTGAGGTTCTAGGGTTTTTGAATTAAAAGAAACAATGCGATGATTTAACTACTGTGAAGAATATAATTTAGACAATTAATGCATATCTCCGTTTGTTGGTTCCACCAAAAATTTCTTCTTAGATGAACAAATCAAAGACAAACTTTGCTGCCTTTGAATTGCTTGAATTGTTTTTCTGCTCTCTCAAAAAAATCGGATTGATTCACTGCCTTTCCTACTCAGTTTCAGTTTCAATTTGTCTACCCTTTTTGTCCCAATTTCCTCTCCCCTATTTTGTGTTGTTTTTGGTCTTATTTATAGAAGAATTTTATGGTTCATTCCTAATTATTCACGGAACATAATATTGATAAGAAAAGGAAACCGAAACCTAATTGCATTAGGTTTCGAAAAAATTTGCGTCGAAAAAATTTCGCTAGCAAAAAAAAATTACTGCAAAAAAACTGTGTTGGTGAAAAAAAATTGCCGCAGTTGGCTGCGGCAGGGGCAAGGGACTAGCCTGTGGGCCATTTTGCCTGCAAGAAACTCCTGCGGGCGAAATGGTCCATGGCCATGTCCTGTGCGCTGGTTTTAGGCGACGATTTTTTCGTCGCCGATTTTTATTTTTATTTTTATTTGTTTATTTTTATTTTTTTATTAATAAAAATTAAATACTAAAGCAAATATTATTTAATTAAGATAACAAAAATTATTTTGGACTAATTAAAATATATTGGACAACACAAAAATGATTTTGGACTAATTAAAATATATTGGACCAGACTGGGTCAAAAATTAAGGGTCTACACTTGCATCATTAGGAACACACAATCTATCTTTGTACCAAAGACTGCCATCATTCCTCACATGGAAATCTCAGCTCTCCTCTTTTTGGCAATCCGATACAACTTTCTACATTTTCTTATCTGTCAATTGAGCCTCTCTAATCTTATCCAACAACACCGGTCTCAATTGCAACTTAGCTAACAAAGCACCATCATCACATGATTCAAAACTAGCATGCAACGCTCTTAATTCAACAAGCAACGAGAGCGAATAAGCACTCAAACCTGCTAAAGACTTCTGATTCAAGGCATCAGCAACAACATTTGCCTTACCAAGATGATAATCAATCAAACAGTGTAGCCTTTAATCAACTCCAACCACCGTCTCTGCTGAATATTCTGCTCCCTCTGAACATCCAAATATTTCAAACTCTTGTGATCTGTATAAATGAAACACTTCTCTCCATAAAGGTAATGTTGCCAAATCTTCAAAGCAAAAACTATGGCTGCCAACTCCAAATCATGTGTCAGATAATTCAACTCATGTGGCTTCAAATGCCGAGAAGCATAAGCTATGACTCTACCCTCCTACATCAAAACACAACCTAAACCACTATGTGAAGCATCACTGTAAATCACATATGGTTTATCTTCCACAAGCAAGGTAAGAACAGGACCTTGAGTCAACAACTCCTTCAGTTGCTCAAAGCTTGCTTGACATTGATCTGTCCATACGAATCTAACTCCATTCCGAAGCAATCTAGTGAGTGGAGTAGCTATCAAAGAAAAACCTTTCACAAACCATTGATAATAGCCTGCCAAACCCAGAAAACTTCTAACTTCAATCACTATCTTCGGTGGACTCCAATTCAAAATAACTTCAACTTTACTCGGATCAACTCTTATACCATCTGCTGAAACCACATGACCGAGAAAAGTCACTTGATCAAGTCAAAACTCACACTTAGATAGCTTAGCATACAATTGCTTCTCTCTAAAGGTCTGCAATACAATCCGCAAGTGCTTATCATGATCCTCCTCATTATGCGATTACACCAAAATATCATCGATAAAGACCACCACAAACTGATCTAGATAGGGTCTAAACACCCTATTCATCAAATCCATAAAAGCTGCTGATGCATTCGTCAATCCAAAAGGCATCACCAAGAACTCATAATGCTCATACCTTGTGCAAAAAGCTGTCTTAGATACATCTTTAGCTTTGACTCTCAACTGATGGTACCTTGATCTCAGATCAATCTTAGAGAATACTGCTGCTCCCTTCAACTGATCAAATAGATCATATATCCTAGGCAAAGGATACTTATTCTTCATGGTCACTTTATTCAACTGTCGATAATCAATGCACAATCTCAAAGTACCATCCTTCTTCCTCACAAACAAAACAGGAGCTCCCCATGGAGAACACTAGGGCAAATGAACCCCTTATCCAACAACTACTACAACTGCACCTTCAACTCTCTCAACTCAGTAGGTACCATTCGATAGGGAGTAATAGAGATGGGAGTGGTACCAGGCAATAAATCGATACCAATTCCAAAACCTCATTTTTTTCAAACCCACATCCAGTAAACCTAAAAAACCTCAAACCCTAATTCCAGTGGCCAAACCTAAAAAAATCTTAAACCCTAAATCTAATCTTTTAAAATTATAAATTCTAGTTTCCAAAATCCTAAATTCCTTAAACCCTAAAACCCTAGTTTCAAAAACCCTAATTCCAAATACCCTATTCTAAGATGCAAATCCTAAATTTATATATTTATTACATTATTAAATTTTAGATTTGATTATTTTGTTTATTATATGTTTTGATGTTTGATTTATTTAATTTCAATGCTTGATTTATTTAATTTATCATGGATGGATATTTTCTTTATTATGATTATTATTTGTTTGTTTTGGTATTAAAATTGTAAGAGGTATGTTTCCACTTTATGGTTACTTCATTAATTAATTTTCATGTAATTTAAATTACTTTTATATTTTGGACCAATGTAAAGGACATGTTTTCACCTTTCGGTGGGTGTCCTATTTAGTTTAGATATGAACGATGTAAGGACATGTTTCCATCCTCGGATGTGTGTCCATTTATTTGCTTTGTTTGGACATTGCTTTGATTTTAATATAATGATGCTTTATTTTAATTGTTGTATGTAGTATGGATAATATTGTTATATTTAAGAATTTTATAATATTAAGACCTGCAAAGGAGGCTGGTTCCAATGAACCGGGCGTTGTGGGGGTGTTGGGCCATTTCTCACCTTCCCCACACGTACATAATTTTCTGAACCCATTAGGGGGTTGGGAATTCCTTAGGAATCGAGTCATCCACCCCTTTCTTTTTCCCGGCCTATCCAGGTGGCTTCTCCATTTTCTCCAGGCTTAGGCCCGTGTTCTCTAAGGCCCCGAGCCTAAACAGTGCCGAAGTCACAAGAACCATTCCACTGTGAGTGGGGGCAAAAATCTCCGCTCACACTGTCTCTTTGATAATTGTTCCTATTAGGTGTTAATTGTTGCTTTATAGGGTTTCTTGTGGCCGTCTCTTTGTTGCTCTCTTTTTAATAATTGTTACTTTTTAGTGTTGCTTTTTTAATTATATATTTATAAGCAAAGAGCATTTAATTAAAACCCTAATCATTTGCTTATTCGAAAGCCTTTAGAAGTTGAGTCTAATTAGGAAGCTTAATATGTCCCGAAACCATAATTAAAACCATATTAAAAGGCCCATGGGGAATTAGGAATGCCTAATTTGCCATGGGTTGGGTTCCATGGTGAATTGAGGGCTTCCCAAATCACCATGGGCCACTTTTGGTGAATTGGGAAGCCCCCAATTTGCCATGAGCCAGGGGCCATAGCGAATTGGTATGGCTTTTAATGTTAAACCAGGCTTGGTCGGTTGGATTGAATTTGATTCAAGCTTTTAAAATTGTATTAGATTTGATTTGGGACTTTAAAATAGAATCAAACTAGGTTTAAGCATTTAAAATTTGATTGGATTTGATTTAAACTTTCAAAATTAGACCATCTTGGTTTGGGATAAAATTTAAGGGTCTACACATCCACATAAAAATAACTTGAAAAATAACTCATTATAACAATCATCACAACCTACATCAAAAACTCAATTTCCACATAATCTAAAATTCAATAAAACTTAATTAAATTCAAGGAAAACTTACCTAATTCTTGATTATTCTTCAAAAACTCCTTAAATCCTTTAAAATCTCCATGAAATTTGATGTTTAAAAGGATGAAATCCTTCTCCCTTGCACCTTCAAATTTTCGTATATGGTGGGGAAAGAAGATGAAGATGACATTTTTCTTTCTTCTTTCCCATCCATATATACATATATCTTAATTAGTTAATTAATTAATATTTTAATATAGATATTTTTTAAGTCTTCTCAACCTTAATTCTCTTAATTTTAATTTTAATAATAATATTTTTTAACTTTTTAACTTTTACTATTTTTCTTTTGACTATTACTTTTTAATTTTCTGTCTTTTAATGAATTTTATACTTTAAGTATATTTCACATATACCTAACATATACATTAAACATTTTCTCCTTCCAACCCATCTTGTAACCTTTTTAAATTATTTATTTAATAATATTTTAATCAAAATTTTGTGATGTCCTAGCCTCCTCTGGTATGGCTGCTGATGCAGGTCCTCCTCTCTAACTAGATTCTGCTTTGCCACCTCTACTTCCTCTAACAATGGGTCTAGACATAGCAGTCTCTATCGGTCTGACCTGTAGCTGCTTTGGACAATCTATAATATAGTGATCACTAAATACCATATGAAACAACCTCTTGGTACGCTAGTCCTCCAACATAATCCTATGTGCCCTACCATAATGAGCATAGGTGGGTGGAACAAATCTCTGAAAAGATGGAGTAGGGCACTAGCCACTAATGTTGTAGGCCTTTACCTCTGCTGAAAAGAGTTACTCGACTACCCCTAGCTCCTGAAAAATCTCTATGAAGAACTCCCTCTTCCTCTCTTTTGAGATGATGACCTCGCCTCAAACTAGGGTCTTCTACTCCTACTCTCCTCCAACACTACTGTAGTTGCAACCTCCTGGGCCTTCTTCAAATTCCTGGCTACTGATAATAGTCTGGAGAAAATCTCATACTGAACTGTTGCTACCTAACATCTGACAGCAGGCTTCAGCCCTTCTTTAAACCTCCTGCATCTGTCTTTCTCATCTGATACAATCCCAATAGCGTACTTGGTCAATTGCAAGAACTCCTTCTTATACTCTGTTATAGTCTTTAACTCCTGCTTCAAATTCATAAACTCCCTCTTCTTATCATCTTTATAATCCTTAGGCATATATTTTTCCTCAAACTCGACCAGAAAATTATCATCTGATATCACTGCAGGCCTATCCAATCCATATGGAATCGTCTTCCACCAATCATAAGTATCTGCCCACAGTGGTGAGATGGCATAATCAAACTTTTCTTTTGTTGTGGCCTGCAGCTGCACAAAAACCCTCTCTACTCTATCCAACCACTACTTTGCCTTGGTTGGATATGATGTACCCATAAAATCTATAGCCCCATACTTTCTAAGTTTCTCATGTCTCTTACTATGTTGAGGTGCTAGGGCTTGATGGAAACACTATACCATCTACTACATCTCTACTGGTGGGTCCTGTGCCCCTGTTCTAGCTGGTAATGGGGCCTCTCTAACACCCTCTGCACTAGCTCTAGCCCCACCATCACCTAGAGTAACACTCTCCACACTATCCTCCTCTAATCTATGTGTCTTGAACGCCATCTAAATATATATACATATATATATATATTGCCACATTAAAGACTAGAATATGTGTTAATGTATATGCACATATCATAATTTAAAATTACAATTTAAAATCTCCTTTTATTTTAAAAACCCACTAGGTCGAGAATCTCAAACCTATGCTCTTATACCAAAATAAATATAACACCTGTATGCCTTATATACGTATAATCCATACACATCGTATATGTAAAATACATATATATAATACAAGAATGATATGGTATTTAATAGTAGAAAATTATTTATTTGATATCAAAAATAAATATAACTTATAAAAAGATAATTATAAGAAATAAATACATACAATTTAAATACTTCAATAAATTTTATAAGAAAATCTCTAAGAAAAATTTGCCAGAGTTTTTTTTTTTTTTTTGTAAATTAGACAAATCCAAAAAAATCAATCAACACAACCTGCAAGTAAAATACTTTCAAATTCTCAATTCAATCCAGATTCAACATTTTCTCCAAAATCATCGAGTATTTCACACATAAATATATAATGTACTTGGTACACATTCATAATACTTTACAATGCCTTAATTATATAAACATTTTTACACAATGACGTAATGTATAGAAACATAGTAAATTTAAATAAAAATGTATATTTACATGACATGCGATCTAGCACCAAGCAAACTGGTCTTGTAGCAAAAATCTAACTTCAAGAACAACACAAATGCTAGACCTGGCCAACTCTACCAGGGCTCCATGTCTCTACCCTATCACATGCACAATAAAATCAATCGTGCTAAGCTACTAGTTTAGCAGTACATACTTTGATAATAATAATTATTTAAAATGCATTGAAATGTATTGGAATGCATTATGTAATTTCTTATGATTTAGTAATGCAACTTACTTTCAATGCAATACAATGCACATAAAATTTACCAAAATTTCTCAATCACACACATTGGGCCCAAAAGTCCCTATACGATATTCCAGTTTCAAAAATATTAATTTGGCCTATCACGACCCCTGAAATCTAAGTGTCATATCATATCGCCAACTCAACAATACCAAAAGCAATTCTCTAGAACAAGTTATTGTATAAGGCAAACATATAATCACACATTACATTATATCACAGTATTCATTTCTTTTTCACAATTTCCACATTCTTGAGCTATTTTCTATATTTTCCAATGACATAAAACATATTTCTTAGCCACATTCATAATGTGGCCTATTACCACATTTTTTGTACATAATGAAAACTATCATCATTTCCATTATACATTGTTCTTCAAATCCATACCAATACACAATACATATTTCTTTAACAATAATGCATAAAAAATTAAAAAAAATTGACACTTTAAAGAATGGCAACATTCTTTGAAGTGTGCCAAATGAATAATGTCAAGCACTAATATACAATTAAAATGTTGACAGAGTATGTACTAACCTTTAAAGTTCCAAAATCAACTCCAATATACTCTCCAATCTTTACTTTCCATAAACCCTAAATGGCTCTACTTGGGAAACTTTGGCTTCCTCACTCCTAAACTAAATATTATATAGAAATATGCCATTAGAATCATATTTCGATTCATTTTATTCAAAGTAAACATCAATTATACAATTTCTAACCAATTTCTAATAAAGCCCTAATTTTCCCTTACTAACTTCTTCAAACTTCACCCTAATCAATTTATTTCCACCAACCAATTATAAAATCATTATATATATATCTAAACTATTTCAAAACAACCCTTTCCAATAATTATCACTATCTCCATCAAAAGCCCAATTTCTACATATTTTAAAATTCAAAGAAAAACTTCTTAAATTTAGAAAATACTTACCTATTTCTTGATTATTCCTCAAAACCACCTTGAATCCTTAGCAATTATTGTGAAATAAGGAGTAATTAAAGAAGAAAATCCTCCCTTTGCTCTTTCTATGGAAATCGGCAACTCTTGGAAGAAAAAAGAAGAACAAGAAAAATGAACTTTTTAATTTCTCCTTAACCACATATATATAATTAATTAATTAATTAATCAATTATAATTAAATATTTAGATATTTTCTTCTTCCTATCCATAATTAATTTTATTTTATTTTTACTTTTTCTTTTAACTTATTACTTTTTCTTTTGACTTTTTATTTTTTTAGTAAAATAGATACTTCATATATATCTTATATATACATTAGGTATGTATTATTCATATTCTTCTTCCAACCCATTAACTAACCCTTCCATATTAATTATTTAGTTGTGTTTAATAAAAATATGAGTATTGTATTCTCTCTCTCTGAAGCTTGGTTTCTCTAATCCCTATATCCAATTTACTATCTTAAACCAAAAGTTAAGCCTTTCAAGATCTGAGTATTGTGGGTTTTGAAATATGTCAGTTCATTGCCAAGAATTTTTCTCTTTAAACTACTAGTTTGGAATAAAAATTGGTTCCTGTATTGAAATGCATAAGAAAGTTTTGTTGAATGATGAGAATAATACGGCTTTGATAAAGGTTATGGATATATGCAGTTGGATTATCTGCAAAAATCAATTTCGTTATTTAACATAGTATTTTTTGAAAGTTAACACAATAGTTTTTTATTTTTTATTTTTATTTATTATGTTTTATTTTTACAATTAATAAGACTAAGACACAAGTAAAAAATTAAATATCCATATGCCATGTAGATGAGAGTTAACATTAAATTCATCTGTTGTAGCTGTAAGGGTTTAATTGAACAATTTTTAACAAAAAAAAGAGTCTTAATGGATTAAAAAAAATTAAATGTCTAAATGAGATTTTTACTATAATTCAAGGGTGTATTTGAACCTTATCTCTTAATTTATTTGTCAAAATGAGCCTTTTTTTTAGTAGAAAAATTCATCAAATAAGGATGAGAACAAAAGAAATAAAAATATAGGACTAACCCCATATATTCAGTCTTAAAACTCTTATGTCTTAGCATCAAATAATAAAATACCCACACAAAAATATGAAGGTTGACTCCAAAAATGAAAACTAACACATCTAGTAACAACTCTCGCTAGAAAATTTGCATTCTATTTGCTTGTATTTTTTTATCAGTGAAAGCTTGCAACCTTCGAGTTGAGATAAAAGGCCATGACAATCCTTGACAATAGATTCAAACTCTATGAAAATTATATAATTGGAATGAAAATAATGGAAGATTACTTGAATATCAACCTCAAATTAAACATTATTCCAATGTTTAGAATGTACCCAACTAAGAGCCTCATATAAGCCAATTGTTTTAGCAGACCCAGGGTCATAAGTGTTGCACTCCAATTAAGTACTATACAAGCAACACTCGCAAGTATACGAGGCTATTGCAGTAACGGTGATCGCCCCAAGGTCGTCTCACAAGGAAGGTGTAGTTCGTAATAGCTTGATTGACAAATAATTTGAAAGGAAGAGTTTGATGTTTTGGAATTGTGAAAGAACAATTTAAACCTAAAAGTAACGTGCGTAATCGTTAATGTGTGTGATGGTTTTACAAGATCAATTCAATTCTAGGGAAGATGCCTAGGGCTGTAGGTTAATTCAATCGATGCTTAACTCTCAAATTATCCATTAACATAACCTTGTAAATTAATTTGTTCCTTAAGTTTAATTAGTCAATTACCAATTCATTAGTTTTCACATTCATGAATTAACAAAAACCAATTGTTTTACATTTGCAAATTAATAAAACCCTAGAAATTATTTTTCTAATTCATTCATAGGGTGGTTGATTATATAGTTTCGATATCGAATTTCACCTCTCGGTCTGTCATCCAATATTAAAAGATTAATAGGTAGCTAATCTATCAACCTAACATTTAATACAATACAATCAACCAACAACAAGGTACATTAATGGAAATATCAAATCAAGGCATTCAATCAAATCTACTACAATCCCTAGGCATGGGTAATTTAGCTCAACATCATCAATTTAAAACAACTATCCCAAAGGGTGAACTGTCGCAAGATGGAAAGCAACTGTCCCAAAGGGACATGTGAAGGCCATCTTGGGGTAATCCTCTAGTGCTATAGGAACTTTGTAAAATCCTTTTTCATTGTGCAACATGGTCCTATCTGTTGTATGCTCTTCCTCACCACCAAGAGTAGAAAAGATGATTTTTGGGGACTCTTTAAGTTCAACCAAGTTTGGTTGATTCATTTTGTCATCCACTGTAATAATGTCAAGTCCCCTCTCAACGACCTCAGCATCTAAAATTAGCTTACACTCCTCAATTTCTAAATTGGGCATTTCATGCTCTTCTTCTAAGGTCATAGTCATCTCAAGCTTATTTTCACTATCTCCTTGGGAGTGCATGTCATAGATGTCAGAAAGTTGCTTACCTTGCTTCTCATCCTTCAAGCTACTTGGAAATGGATTTGATGGCCTATAAGTATTAGAAGATTCATGCAACTTTGGTGAGGTTGATGCCTCCAAATTCTCCTCCTCCTTTGATTGGCTTGGTTTCTCTATATTGGGTAGTAACTCCTCGCCATTTTCTTCTTGATTAGTGTCTGCATCCAAAGAATCATAAACTTTGTTATATATTACCTTTTCACTCCTCAAAATTGTGATTGCATTAGTTTGCTCTAATTGGCTAGGAAATTCCTCTTCTTGGTGTGCTTGGAGTTGATGTGCCAGTTCCCCAACATGAGTTTCCACCTTCTTCAATGACTCCTCCAAAGAATCAAACCTCCTATTGCTCCCTTCCTAATTTTGTGTACTAATTTAAAGGTCAGCATTCAAATTATCCTCCACTGTGGGTTTCTTGCATTGAGCTTGATTTTGTGTGCTAATTTGAATGAAGGCATTCAAACTATCTTCCGAAGTGGGTTCCTTAAGTTGATCTTGATTTGGTGTGGTAGTTTGAATGAAGGCATTCAAACTATCTTCCAATGTGAGTTTCTTAAGATAATCTTGGTTTGAAAATTGTCCTTGAAAGTAAGGACCTCTTTGGTAAGGTTGAAACAAATTTTGAGGTGGAATGTGCTGCTGATTTTCCCAAGAAAAACTTGGGTGGCTTCCCCAGCTTGGATTATAAGGATTGGAATATTGGTCATTTCTACCCATTTGCTGGAAACTTTCAAAGTTGTATTCTTCCTCTTGCCATTCTTGGTATCGTTTGAAACCAAATGAACACGTGTTTGCACTATGTCCTAAATTGCCACATGCTACACATATCTCTTGTCGTGGCATAGAGGCTCTTCCGCTTGCATTTAGCATCTTAAATTGATTCGTTAACTCTGCTAATTGCCATGCCATTTCAAAATCAGTGTTCCTATCATAAACTCCCCCATTCCTTGAAAACTGCATCTTTACAAAATAAAACACTTAACAATTTAAAGGAAACAAACAAACAATTAAATTAAAAGAAAATAAAACAAAACAAAACAACAAACAATTAAGTGAAACAAAAAATCAACTTATTATTACTTTACAAAAACAAAACTTAGTAATTCAAAAAAAAAAAACAAACTATTAAATAAAAAAATCAAACTATTACTACTTAAACAACCCTCTCGACAGCGGCGCCAAAAACTTGTTGCGCTCGAATTAAGTACTACTACAAGCGGCACTAGCAAGTATATGAGGCTATTGCAGCAACGGTGATCGCCCCAAGGTCGTCTCACAAGGAAGGTGTAGTTCGTAATAGCTTGATTGACAAGTAATTTAAAAGCAAGAGTTTGATGTTTTGGAATTGTGAAAGAACAATTTAAACCTAAAAGTAACGTGCGTAATGGTTAATGTGTGTGAAGGTTGTACAAGATCAATTCAATTCTAGGGAAGGTGCCTAGGGTTGTAGGTCAATTCAATCAACGCTTAACTCTCAAACTATCCATTAACATAACCTTGTAAGTTAATTTGTTCCTTAAGTTTAATTAGTCAATTACCAATTCATTAGTTTTCACATTCATGAATTAACAACAACCAATTGTTTTACATTTGCAAACTAATAAAACCCTAGAACTTATATTTCTAATTCATTCATAGGGTGGTTGATTATATAGTTTTGATATTGAATTTCACCTCTCGGTCCGTCATCCAATATTAAAAGATTAATAGGTAGCTAATCTATCAACCTAACATTCAATACAACAATCAACCAATAATAAGGTACATTAATGGAAATATCAAATCAAGGCATTCAATCAAATCTACTACAATCCCTAGGCATAGGTAATTTAGCTCAACATCATCAATTTAAAACAAACACTCATCTCAATATAAAGCAAATACAAATTGTTCATTGTAATATCAATTCTCTTAATAAAACAATAATAATATAGAAATGAATTAAAAGAGAGAATAGAAAAACCCATTGTGAAGATGCCAAGAGTAGGACTACTAGTCTTCCTCCTAGCTCCACTTTAATGTATGATGAAGAACTCAAGCCCTCTTCAATTGATGATTCACCCTTTGAAATATGGAATGGAGCTTTCTAAAGTCACCAAACCTTCAATTGATTATACCTTTGGAAGATGGAATGGAGCTTTCTCAAGTCACCAAACCTTCAATGAAGCTTTCTTCAAACACCAATCTTCAAGAGCTTGTTATCTATGGAAGATGGAGAGGATGGAAATGGAGATGGAGGATGAGGATGAAGAACCAAGGAGAGTGTCACCCTCTCCAACATGTTCCCTCTTCTTTCCTTTCCTTCTCTTTTTAATTCCTTTAAAATTAAAACCCATGCCTTCCAACTCACACCACTCTCCTTTGTCCCCTACTTCCTCATTAGTTTAATATTCATCCCATGAATTAGGCACCCCTTTTTCCTTCTTTTAATATTACTTTTGGTCTTTGTCACCCACTTCGTGCAAAAGAATTCAAATATTCAAGGTTGACCAAGGGTGACACGGCCAAGCTAGTGGCCATGTCTCTCACTTTGCTTGGGACACGACCAAGCTTGCTGGCCGTGTCACTTATTGCCATTTTTTTCCTTCTTTTCTTTTAGGTGACACGGCCAAGCTCACATGACACGGCCAGTGGCTTGGTCGTGTCTCACGAGTGTGTCCTTTTCTATTTGCCAACTTTGTTTAATTTTTTTCTTTGTTTTCAAGGGGTGACACGACTAAGCTCTTGGCCGTGTCTCTCAATTTTGATGGGACACAGCCAAGCTTGCTGGCCATGTCACTTGCTGCCCCTTTTCTTTGGTTTGCATTGCTTTGAGTTTAAGATGGAACATGGCCAAGCTCCTGGCTGTGTCATGTGACACGGCCAGTGGCTTGGCCATGTCGCTTGCTAGTGTCTCCTTCTGCCAAATTTTCTTTTCTTTCTTTGGTTTCTTTGGTTTTGATCTTTAAGTGAAACATGGCCAATGGCTTGGCCATGTCTCTTAGGTGTGTCAGTCTCTACTTTATTTTCTTTGAGGGACACGGCCAAGCTTGCTTTGGCTTGGCCATGTCTTGCTTGATTCATGCTCTTCCATCATCATTTTGATCCATCCAAGGGAGTTTTTGCACTTTAACCTAAAAACAACACTTCAAACAAACTTTAAACAAAAATCAAATGAAACATTAACTATAAACACATAATATTACTGTAAAAATACAATCATAAATGATCTAAACAATAAGCTCCCAAGTAATGACCATAAATATTGTCAACATAAAATCCCTACTTCATATCTCACATCAGCCCTAAAACCACAATAATTTTCACTGCTAAAACAGGATATGGATTTTTCCACCTTACCAGATCTTTGCAAATTGGATCTTAATATGAAAGTTTCATGATATGATCTTGAGCCTCTTCCATTCTTCAAGAGTCACTAAGGCAAGATTAATTACATCCATCATGTGTAAGATTTCCCTTGCTAAAGTGCAACATTCCTATGAAACCAAAGGCTCCAAGTAGTCACGACATAGACAATTTGTTTAGCACAATCATCGATATGAATAATAGTAAAAAAATTATTAAAATTAGTGTCAGAAATATTTCATTCAAAAAGATCCCAAGCAGAATAAGCTAATGGACATGACAAATGTCACACCCCCATCCCAACCTAATTTGAGTTAGAAAAGGTGAGGTGCGATGGTCCTGGGGCTCGGGTCAACTTAAAGTCATCAAATGCTACGAAGAACCCTATTTTGAATGTTTCTAGATCATTAAAAATTATCTCAAAACATTTATATTTATTATTATAATTTTATTCTTAATATATATTTTAACCTTTAGTTTTTATAACATATCATTTTGTACCCAACAGAGCACTATAGAGCATAATACATTTTATAGATTTCACTTATCATAACATTATTAGCTTCTACACTAACTAAAAGCGCGAGCAGTTGGGAGGTAGAAATCCAAAAGCTCCAATCTGCAAAGTACTAATCTAAAAAAATAGTGACGGGAGATGAGTTGTCAACTCAATGAATAATAACCTAGCATGCAGCTAAGTGAGATAACCAATAAAATACTTCAAGCAAATACAATGGTAAAGTGAGTGATGTAACACCCTTATACCCAAAATACATACAATACATATACCCCGTATGCATAAGATACATACCTAGGATATAAAGCTAGTATAATAAATACATATAAATACCATTATTTTAGTATTAAAAATAACTTAAATATTTATAAATTATATTATTTGGAAAAATTTTACCAGTATTTTGTTTGTATGTTTAGTAAATTCCAATTTAAACAAACACTCAACCTGCAAAGAAAAATTTACACTGCCAAAATATAATTTTTTTTACAAAACCAACTATTGTTGCAATTATCACCAAACACTTCATCCTAAAATATCTTTTTCAATAATTACATTCAAAAGTTTCTTAATATAAATAATACCCAACATAAACACATACACATACATAATATTCCCAAACATGTTCAATTTACATATATTGAGACTATATTATACAAACCAAAATATATAAATTACAAGACTATATATGTATGCAGCACCGTTAGTGTTAGTCACGTGTCAAAACTCAACTTCAAATCTCAAACTCTAACTGGTCTACTCTAATCCACAGATCTTTCACCTGTGCTAAACATTTCAACCGCGCTAAGTAAATAACTTAGTGGTACATATTTAAATAACAACAAATAAACATAACCAAATTGCCCAATTATATAATTTAACATGTATTATTATAACTTAACCTTTATTAACTCATACTACCCACTAATATGTCATAACCACACACACATTAGGCCCTTCACTTCATTTATAATGAAACAAAGGTCTGACACTAGGGGACACAGTGTCACATATCACCCGTATGTCGTCGCCTATCGACACCGAAGGCAAGTGTCAAATATCACCCAAAGGCCGCCTCCTCTCGACACTAAGGGCAAAGTGTCAAATATATCACTCAAAGGCAGCCCTTTATCGACACTGAAAACAAAGCGTCTATTACCACCTGAAGGTCATCTCCTTAACACAAATGTACTAACAACTCTTTCCACGACCCACATTACACTTTACATAATCATAAGTCACATTTATAATGTGACTCATTCCACACATTTTATCGTACTTCACAACTTATCCAGACAGTACATCTTACTACACCACATTAGTAAACTTCATTCATTTTATGTACAAACATTATTTTTACATTGAACAAATGCCCAATGTGACACTCTTTACATAACTATGCCACATTGTGTAGATTATATGAATATCAACATTACAATGAAATCATATACATTATGCCAAAATCATATTTAATAAAATCTCAAGTCATTTAAATATGTACTAACCTGGAAAAAGCTTTAAAGTCACTCCAATTCCTTCTCTACCTCTTACATCCACCAAAAACCTAATGATCTTTTTTAGGGATTTCTTGTCCTACATACACATATTTCATATAATAAATAACATTATCTGCTTGAAATCACTTCCATGTTCAATGTATATCAAATTATCATTAGCTATACAATTTTAATCAAAATCTCATTAAAGCTCTAATTTTACCATTCACTACTTTATCCAAACTTCAACCAAGTCAACTCATTTCCAACATTTAACTATAATTTCATTACTTATATATCAAAATAGCTTATTTCAATAATTATAGTTACTCCGATCCAAAACCATAATTCCATATAACCTTTCATAAATCCTAACTTCATCCAAACTTATCCATATTCAATTTCTAACCATAAAATAACCATATATATATATATATATATTAAAACAACATTAAATAATGTCACTACAATAATTAAAACCACCCATATTAAAACCCTAACTTTTACATAATTTTTCCATGACCCTAAATTCACAATTTATGCTCATCCAATAAATCAATTAACAAATCATCACATATCCATTATATTTACTGAACTAGTATCAATTTAAACTATTAAAATACTTTGTCTTTCTAAGCATACCAAACATAATCTTAAAAAAATCAAAACAACAAGCTTTAGAAAAATTACATACTTTATATCTTTGATTAGTCTTCAAAATCAACTTATAATCATTTGATTCTTGACTAAATTTGGTGTCTTAGAAGAATTTCTCTTTCTCTCTATTGCTCTTAAAAATCGGCCATGACATGGGAAAGGGGAAGAAGAAGATTTTTGGTTTCTTCCTTCAATTCCCATCCATAAATATTAATTTTATTATTTATTTATTTATCTTCTTCTTTTAACTTATTTATTTATTTATCATCTTCCCATCCATATATATATATATGTATATATATTTATATTTTATTTATATAATGTATATTTTATGTATATGTATATATAATGTATATGTAATGTATACATCAAGTATATAATATGGATACCTTGTATTTCTCTCTTTTAACATACTAACTTCCCTCTAAATTAATTATTTAACAGTATTTAATAATTTTACAGATGTCAAAGTGAGGTAAAGAGTGATCAACACATTAGAATAAACAAGTATCAATTAATACATGAGATAATATCAATAATAGAAAATAAATATAACCGCAGTTATATAAAACAGATACATATTGTGACATTCAGAATAGAGGCAGCCATAGTCTGAAATTAGGGCGGTAACTTTCCCCCTTTGCACATAAAGAAACATCAGCATACACTATCCAATGATTTAACCACCACCAGAGTTAGGTCATGTCACAACAATAGAGGCCAATAACAGTTACAAATAATCTCATCAAAGAAAAAGCAGAGGAATTCAATGGAAAATAGACTAAATCAAAATAAAATATTATTAATAAGTTCCACAACAACTAGAGGATCAATGACTTAGAATAATATTTTCTTAACAAGAAAAAAAATATCAAAACAAAGGCTCAATAATAAAAAATAATCAAAAGCAATATCAAAGGCCAATAAGATAGTCCAACAATAAAAAATATAGATAGTCAACAATGATAGATTTATCAATAAACACTATATCAAAAGCAATATCAATAATAATAAATCAGAAGCAATTGTTTCTCAATAAACAAAGGATGCAAATTAGGATAACAATAATCATGGTAGCAATAAAACTATTGATACTATTTAACAAGAGTTAAATAATGTTGTTCAACATAACATTTTAGATGTCATATTAGGGTATAACTCATATGTAGCCTCTCGAGGTGCCTTGCCTTTGAAGCTAGAGAGTTCTCCTATTTCCCTTCCCCTACATTATATACAGTATTCACTATTATATTTATTTAACTCATAAGTATATTAATTTAGGTTTTCTTTTCTTTTTCCTCGATTCTTTAATGCCAGAAATCTTACTACCATTATTATTTTTTCCATTTTATTTTACTTTGTTCAATTCCATTTTATTTTTCCTCATTTATGTGTTGCATGTAACATACATACCCCTATGCAAATTAACCAAATTCACATATTTAACCAAATATAAATTAAATTAGGTTTTATATTACACATACACATTAATATTTCTTAAATCTCCTTTTTTATTTCATATTCCATTTTAGTACCATATGTATTTATTTATACATGTACCATAGTATATATGTTTTAAAGCATAAGTCATAATTTTACTTTTAACTAACTATATAACATTATTTATACATACATATGGGTTTCAAATTAGATTTGAGTAGTAAAATAAGATTCACTCCATGCATGTGTTTAGTTCCATATATATATCACTATATATATCACTATATCCAATTTCTTCCTTAGTTAAGTTTTAAACCTCTCAAAAATCCAAATTAAAATTCTATTCTGAGTAAATTTAAAATTTGTTCAATAATTTACTCCAAGATATCAATATTTCACACCTCGACTAATTTAATTTCAATATTCTTGTCAAAATTTACTCACACAACATTATACTTTAATCATAGCTTACTTAATTAAGCAAATCTCACATAAAATTAGTTATGGAATCTCAATTTCTCTAATTATTTAATTACAATCCAAGGCAATTAAATAAAAAATTCATTTTTTTCTTTAATTCCAATTCAAAATTCTGATTTTACCACAATTAAATACATGTGTTGTATATTTTTTTTTGTTTTATTTTCTTTTTAAATTACCATCTACAATTCAATCAATTAGTATATTTCTTCAATTTATTCTACTTGAATTTCAAAAAAAAAAACCTTATAAATGGATTATAGAATTAGCTCCTTTGAGTAATTAATAATTTTTTATCATAACCAAAATAATTAAATTAAAAGTACATACCTTAGCCTTCAACTTAAACGGATTATTAGCTTCAATTGCTCCCTTCTCTCTTTAATTTTTTAGTGTTTCATGTGCTGTACTTGAAAATTTGGTTTGAAATTTAGATAATTTCTTTCCTATCCATCCATTGTAGCTCATGGTTTAATTGAGAGGAGATGTTCAGGTTCTTAGCTTCTTTCTCTTCAATTAACAATTATCCTTCTTAGACAAAAACTTGTAAATCACTAAGTATTTTCGCTTTACAATTGTTAATGGATAGTCATGCATTTAGCCTTAATTTTATGTGTGTATGATGAGGGTTCAAGTTCTTATATTTTCATTACTATTTTATTAGTAGTAATTGTAACGCCTTTATACCCTAAATACGTATAATATATATATCACATATATGTAAAATATATATCTAGGATACAAAGGTGCTACAATAAATATTTGTAAAATGCACCAAGTAGTAATAAAAATAAACTTCTCATTTTATCAGAGTTTTGTCCGTAATTTCAATAAATCTCAAATTCAGGCACACTCCCAAAATTACCTTTCATTTCAAACTTCCTTCTTCATTAATTTACATCCCAAGATTTCACATTAAAACATTACTCATCACAATTACATATATATATACATAACAAACCCAAAATTCTTTTATATACATATGATGTGATTTAAATGTACAAAAACTAAAGTACAAAATAACAAAATATATACATATATGTAACACCTTCTAAGTTGGTCTCGCGGTATACTCAATCTCCAAATACAACCACAGTCCGGGCCCCTCTAATCAGCAATCCTCTCACCTGCGTAATTCATACAACCACGATAAGCATACAATTTAGTGGTACATTTTTAGGAAAAAAAATACACATTTTTTATGTAAATGCTCTTTCTCATAACGTAATTTGCAATATTTAGAAAAAATCTTTATTACCTCTTAATTTATACACATATAACATATCCACACACATTGGGCCTAATAACCCCTATATAATTATCAATTCCAGACTCAACACTTAGCCCTGCTTAGGTCTTTCATCAATTTCAATCTTAGGACTTAACTCTACTCAGGTCTATGAATGTATGTATTACCATCTTAACATTAATGGACAAATACACGATGTATGTTACAAATACACAATATCTTTTTACATATTCACATTTTCTAAGTGATCAACACTTTTCATGATCACCTTATATTTTATCACATTTTTAGCTATTTTCCACATTTTCTTTCTTAATACTTATCACATTATACTTTCTCATCTTTTCTAATCATGTTTTACATAGTTTGCATTTTACTCCTAAAGTACATAACAATTACAATAGCCATTCTACAAGGGCTTGTTATTTCATACTTCATACAATATACACACTTTCAATAGCACAATGCACATAAAACCAATATGAAAGTGACATAACACATTCACTGGATCACAATATGTTATGCCAACTACAATGTTATTAAAATAATAGTTATCAAAATATGTACTAACCTTTTCTTAGCTCCAAATTAGTCCAATTCCCTTTCCACCTCTTTCCCTCACCATAACCATATTTATCTTTTTTTGGACTACCTTGACCTAAACATATATAAACCAAGAACAAGCAACATTAATTAATTTAAAATCATTTCCATGTTTAATTTCTATCAAACTATTACTATGTAAAAAATTCCTTTCAAAATTCTAACAAAACTCTAATTTCACTACTTACTACCTTTTTCCAAACTTCAACATATCTAACTCTTCTCCACCATCTAACCATAAAATCATTAGTTACTCAACCAAATAACGTCAAAACAACCCATTTTAATAATTATAGCCACCTTTAGCAAAAACCCTAATTTCACATAACAAACTCTAAAACCCTAACTTCACCAAAACCTACTCATATCCAACTTTTAACCATAAAATCATAACATATATATTAAAACAACATTAACATATACATTAAAACAACATTAAATTAACCCATTACAATTATTATAAACACTCCTATTAAAAACCCTAATTCTACATATTCATTCCATAACCCTAATTTCATCAATAGTGCCCATCTCAACCAATTGAACATCAAATTAAAATATATCCACTTTGTTAACTCCATTACTATCAATTTTAATAATTTAAACTAACTTTTTCTCACTAGCCCAATCATACATAATCCTAAAGTCTATGAAATAAAGCTTAAATCAAAGAAAAACTTATCTAAACATTGATTATTCTTCAAAAACACCTTAATTCTTTTGAGATCTTTGTGAAATTTTGATGTGTTGATGAAGTAGAGCTTTCTCTCTCTAAAATTGGCTATGGCGGATGAAGAAGAAGAAGAAGAGTTTTTCATTTTCAATCTTTCTTTCCTAACCATAAATATATAATTATTTATTTATTTATTTATCTGTATATCTTTTAATCCATCCATATATTTTTTTACTACTTTGACTTTTTCCCTTTCTTTTTCTTTTTTTTTTCCTTTATTTTCTTTCCTACATTTTTCTTTTGTTATTATTATTATTATTATTATTGTTGTTGTTGTAGTTGTTATTGTTGTTGTTACTATTTTTTTAACTTTTCCAACCATATTGTTTATTTTACATATATGTGTATACTTTATGTATGCATTATGTATATCCTTATATATGTGTGCTTATATCATTTATATCTTTATGTATATATATGTCATGTATATTTTAAGTATATAATATGTAACCAATATTTATAATAAGTATATGTTAGGTATATACCTTGTATATACTATATATATCCAATGTATATCTTATATGTATCTTGTATATATATTAGGCATATACTATACATATATCTCTCCCTTCACTCCAATCATCCCTCCTTATTAATTATTTAATTGTATATAAAATTGTGGTTGTCACAATAATCATTGCATATATAGGTTATGTATACATTTCTATTTCATAGTTTTGCATCATCACTTTCCCATTACCCATTTTTCCTACTGATTGCATGGCCCAAAATTGAAGGCCAACATTTGTTCATGCATTTTTTTTACTGTTGGACATGTGGTTCTACACGTGTTTATACGTGTTTGTGTATGTATTTGTTCATATCTCATTCACTCTATGGTCTTCCCTCACACATTTTGTTGTTATCAAGTATTATATACATAATCATACATTGGGCCAATTATTTGGACTCATTTATCTTTTAAAATTTAAGCCAAGGCCCAAGCTTATACATATTCTTTTTAGTTTAATCAAATTATATAATTGTATTTCTACTACAATAATTCTTATATTTTTGGTCTAATATTGATTAACAACTAAACTAAATTCTTAATTCTTAATTATCTATTATCATATTCCTTTATATTTTTTATTCTTTTAATTCCATAATTCAAATATTAATTTAATTTTCTTTAAAAATTATTACTTTAATGTATTTAGGCGGGTTGTTACAATAAAATAACATAGTCAAATCTTCCAAACTACCACATATATAGCGAGATGTGTCTATATTTAAATCTTTATTTCCCAAAATGATCTTAACTGGAAGTAAACCCCAAGTTGTCCTCCATATTAAATCCCTCACTTTGGGCAGAACTCTAATATTCCACAACCAATTCCAATTACCTACAATTCAGACAGAGTTAAGATTAGTATACAAATTAATTGCACACCCTTATAACCATACATCATTGAATTGGTATTTATTTTAGAGAAATGTCAAATATGAATATCTGCTCTAAAAAATTTTGGCATTGGGATTTTCAAGTTAGGATAAAAATATGTTCATTAAGCAAAGAGTGTAATTTAATAAAGTTCCATCTATTCTCGCGATGATTGATTAATTTAAATAACTCAAATTTTTTAACCCCAATAACTAATCCACTTTTTATTCCATAACATCCAATGTATACTTCTCTCATTATTTTTTTGAATAGGTAGGAATGGTTTGTCATATTATTTTACGCAAAATTTTCTTCCCTTACCTAGATAAAAATCTATTGTTTTCAACTATTAATATGATTTCATAACCTTTCATTTTGAAAAGAAAAAAAATCTATTTTTTACTCTTTCCTATTAAAGATGGGGGACCCAGTGTCTGCTACATTCCAAGGTGAATTCACCCGTAAATATTTTTTACTTTTTTGTGGAAGATTCAAAAGTATTAACACTAAAAAGTTTTAAACTTTTGGAAGTTTATTGCTTGCCCAGCGACCGACTCATACACGTTAAGTATGTATTTTATTGATTGACACTCAAGGATGTTAGCTTTAAAGAATAAAAAATTGTTGTTCATAAAAAACAAATGCTCAAACTAGAATTTGAAAATAGAATGGAAAACTAAAAGGGTTAATGGAAGAAGAAAGAATACAAGCGATTTGCAATTATTCAAATTAAATAATCATGTGTCCACTCTTTAATAACCATGTTGAGTATTCCACTAACTTTGTATTTTTATAAGCTAAACCCTAAATTGTGGTTTTTTAGCTCACTCCAAACTATTACAATAAACTTTCAAGGCTCACTTACAACCCATTGTAAATGTTTTACTGAGGCTCAAACTCAAACCTAGTGTTTCTAGCTCACACTAAACTTTACAAGGATGTTTTAATGGCTCATACCCAACCACTTAACAAACTTAATAGAAAAATAAATACAAGGCTTGAAAATACAAAGCACAATAGTTTCGCTTTCATTAGCGTTAAAAGTTCTTCAATAATGCTATATAGAGAGGTATTTATAAGCGTCATTAAGCATTTTTACTGTTAGAGATGAGAAGTTGGAGATATGGTCTTAACCAACCATACCAGTTGTGTTAAATGTTTGTTAGAGTCTTATTAAGGCTGTGTACTTTGTTTCAAGATCGCGAGCAGCTTGTAGTAGTAAGAGTTAGCTTGTCATGGTTGTGAGACTTCATTTGCCTCTAATAGATAGCTAATGGTTAGTATGCTTAGCACTTCATCATTAGCTGAGGTGGTAGTGATTTTGTCCACCTACTTCCAAGATGAATGTCACAGTCATTTCGAAGGATGAGTTGTTGTGCAATCTTAAGGGTTGAAAATTTTAACTTTAAGACTCTACCATATGTCATTCTTTCATTGGCTTGTTGAAAATTGGCCAAATTCTTCTAACTCATTTGAATGACGTAGTCACGAACATCAGGTATGTCTGTTACGTTAGATGTAGTGCTGCCTGAGTCTCGATGCCATGCCCACCGTGTACAATTCTACCATTTTCACCTTAAGGGATGAAATTTTAGTGTTGTCATCTAACACCCATACACCCAATATACGCACACCACATACATTCGCTTATGCAATATACGTATACTGGATACAGGGATGTCACAGTTCATTTTAAACAAACCAATCTTTAAACTTTAAAATCAAATCATTATAAATCAATGTAAGTAAACTTAAAACATTTAACTTATTATATAGAAATCAATAGAGAAAACATTCCTTACTAAAATACATATTCATATAACTCCAATACCCCAAAAGTTTATCCAAAATATTTGTTTAGTAAGCAGCGGAAAATGCAGCAGAGTATACATATGTTCACATCAAAATCAATAAGTACAAAAATATGAAATTTATACATGCTGGCAGTTTGTCTCTGATCTTGACGTCAACAACTCAACACTGCTCACACAAACTCAAGCCTAGAGTCGACTCGGTCTAGATGAGCTCTCCGGCACAACCGGATCTATCATGTCACCTGCGCGATGAACCACAATTGAGCTAAGCAGAAAGCTTAGTGGTACAAACTTTGATTCAATATAGATCAATGCAATGCTCATACACAATACATATGAATATATCAACTCATTACATTATAACTCAACATATTAATCATTTGCATCACATTTCATAATTCACATTAAAGCAAAGACAAACATGGGCCCAAAAAGGATCTAATATGCTATTCACAGTTCAGAGTTACTGCTTTGGTCCATTATGACACCTTGTGTCTAGCCTCATAGGCAATATATATATCCATGGATAATGTAACAGCCCCAGTCTCTTGGACCTCAACCTAGCTAGACCATTAGCTCCAGTATCTTGGTCATCAACCCGGCTAGACTGTTATAGTTTTTGAGGTACGACCCGATTTTTTCACCCCAAAAACATCATATTTATCATTTATCAGCTGGGCTTCGCTTACGACCCGACCTTTTCACCAGCCCAGTAATTCATAGGCATGCCGCCAAACCCATAACTCTGAAAATTGAATAACATACTAGGCATACAATTAATTCATTTATCTCATTATCAAATACTTTCACAATTCATTTCTCATTTCATTTCTCATAATCAAACTAGGCTCATTGCCTTACTATATCATATTTTCTCATTTTTCTCATTCTTCTATTTTATCTCAATATCGATTGGTTACATTATGTTTTCATGTATCTCATCATGTTATTCCACATTTCCTTTCATTTATAAAACATTGCTTAATTGCTTTGATACAACAACATAATTCACATTATGCATATCATACCATATAATTCATTCATCAACAATATATCAAGTAACTTAACAAATTTCTCAACTAAATGTGTTAAGTCCTAATGTCATATAAATATGTGCAATCATTCAAAGTTTGTACTTACCTTTTAAAGCAACAACACCACTCTATCAACTTCCTCTTCCAAGATATCCCTCAAACCTTGGCTAGGGTAACCCAATTCTCTTCAAAACCTAATCCAAAGGTGATCATCAACACTCACTTAGTGATACACATATAAAAATAAGGATAAGAACTATCTAGGGAAAACTCTACACTTGACACACTCAACAACATGGGTGTGTCCCTGACCATGCCCTAAACCCACAACACAGAAGCTTTGGCAAGCTCATTGACATGGGCGTGTTACTGCACGTGTCAATTCTCCAACAACACAGTAGCTATGACACGCTCAGTGACATGGGCGTGTCAATCTACCAACAACATAGAAGCTGTGACACGCTCAGTGACATAGGCATATCAGTGGACGTGTCACCAACCCAGAAAATAGAACCAACGACATGCCCAAAGCCATGGCCGTGCTCCTAGGCGTGTCAGGCCAAAAATCTTGAAATCGACACCAAAACTCCACATCCAACAAACACCTTTCTTTTACCCTTTTCAACTCCAAACAAACTCAACCAAATCCATCAACAAACCATATAATACTTGAGTAAACCTCAAAACAACTCAATCACAAACATCAAAACACAATCACAACCTTATATCACAACTCAAACTTACAACACCCACAACTCTTGTCTCTTTCACCAAACTTAACCCTTTTCTCTTCAATCCAACCCCACAATCAAAGTTAATAAAACAAAACAACCTCAACCATACCAAAACAACCATAAACACATCTACAACAACCAATCCAACAAACCCAAAAACACAAACTCAAAAGAAAACAAAGAAACAAGTTGGAAACTTACCAAAATTGAAGAAAATCCTTAAAACTCCAACTTGATCTCTTGAAATCCTTCAATTCCTTAAGTTTGGAAGCAACAAAATCTCTCCCTCTTGAAGATGGTGGTGATGGCCGCCAAAGAAGAAAGAAGAAGAAGAAGAAATGCAAAGTCAAACCTCACTCTTCTCTTTAAACCAAACACTTTCCTCAAATTACTCTCCACCAAGCAATTAACAATATAATAATACCCAATTACATCATCTTCCACTATCTCTAATTAAATGTATTAAATATCATCCTCCACTAATAATATTTAATATAATTAAATTCAAATATCTCATTTGACGAACTCAACTTGTTGACTTGTATATAATGTATATGTCTCTATATACATAACATATACACACTCCTTCCTCTTATCTTCTCACTTAAAATCATATAATTTATTCAACAATTAACATTTCTAAAAATTTAGGGTACTATATGGGATATTACAATTCTCCCCCTCTACAAAATAATTTCGTCTTCGAAATTAACTGTTCTTAAGTCTGGAATAACTGGGGATACTGATCTCGTATCACTTGCTCACTCTCCCAAGTTGCCTCTTCCTTAGCGTGATTCGTCTAAAGAACCTTCACAAGTGGTACTTTCTTATTTCTCAACTCTTTCACTTCATGTGCCAAAATAGCCACTGATTCTTCCTCAAAAGTCAGATATGGTCTCACCTCAATAGATTCCACTGACAAAATATGAGATGGGTCTGACCTGTATCTCCATATCATATAAACATGGAAGACATTTGGATTCTATCCAACTCAGGAGTTAAAGCTAGTCTATAGCCACTGGTCCAACTCTCTCCAGTACTTCATAAGGTCCAATAAAATGAGGACTCGGCTTCCCTTTGCAGCCAATTCTCATAATTCTCTTTCAAGGAGACACTTTCAGAAAAACTTTATCTCTAATACTGAACTCTATGTCTCTCCTCTTCAAATCTGAATAGGATTTCTGTCGGTCTGAAGCTGCTTTCAACCGATCTCGAATTATCTTCACTTTCTCTTCCGTTTCTTTAATCAAATTGGGACCAACCAACCTACCTTCTCCAACTTCATCCCAACATACAGGCGTCTTGCATCTTCTACCATACATTGTCTCATATGGTGCCATTCTAATGCTGGACTGATGACTGTTGTTATAAGCAAATTCCATCAATGGCAAGAATCTGTCCTAACTTCTAGAGAAATCAATGACACAGCTCTTCAACATATCCTCTAAAATCTGAATCACTCTCTCTGACTGCCCATCTATCTGGGAATGGAAAGCAGTGCTAAAATATAACCGAGAACCCAAAGCATTATGTAAACTCTTCCAAAACCTTAAAGTAAACCGGGGATCTTGATCAGACACCAAAGAAATTGGGACTCCATGCAATCTCACTATCTCATGGATATACAGCTCAGCCAACTTCTCAAGAGAATAGTCCATCTGAACTGGAAGGAAATGAGCTATCTTCGTCAACCAATCAACAATCACCCAGATGGCATCATGCTTCTTTTGAGTCAAAGGCAAACCAGTCACAAAATCCATTGTTACTCACTCCCATTTCCATTCTGGCACTGTTAAAGGTTGGAGCAACCCTGAAGGAACTTGGTGCTCGACCTTCACTCTCTGACAAGTGAGACACTTGGATAGAAACTCCGCTATGTCTCTCTTTATACCTGGCCACCAATAATATTGCTTCAAATCATGATACATCTTAGTACTCTCAGGGTGCATAGCAAAAGCCGACTGATGTGCTTTCTCCAAAATAATCTTTTTCAGTCTTACATCATCAGGAACACACAATCTATCTTTATACCAAAGGCTACCATTACTTCTCACATGAAAATCTCTACTCTCTCCTTTTTGACAATCCAAAACAATCTTATGAATTTTCTCATCTGCCAATTGAGCCTCCCTTATCTGATCCAACAACACCGGTCTCAAATACAACTGAGCCAACAAAGCGCCATCATCACAAGGCTCAAAACTAGCATGCAACGCTCTCAACTCAACAAGCAACGAGAGCGAATAAGCAATCAAACTTGCCAAAGACTTTCGACTCAAGGCATCAACAACAAAATTTGCCTTACTAGGATGATAATCAATCAAACAGTCATAGTCTTTAATCAACTCCAACCACCGTCTCTGCCGAAGATTCAGCTCTCTCTGAACACCCAAGTATTTCAAACTCTTATGATCCGTATAAATGAAACACTTCTCCCCAAAAAGGTACTGTCACCAAATCTTCAAAGCAAACACTATGGCTGCCAACTCCAAATCATGCATCGGGTAATTCAATTCATGTGGCTTCAACTGCCGAGAAGCATAAGCTCCGACTCTACCCTCTTGCATCTAAACACAACCTAAACCACTATGTGAAGCATCACTGTAAATCGCATATGGTTTATCTTCCATAGGCAAAGTAAGAATAGGAGCTTGAGTCAACATCTCCTTCAACTGCTCAAAGCTTGCTTGACACTGATCTATCCACATGAATCTAACTCCCTTCCGAAGTAATCTGGTGAGTGGAGTAGCTATCAAAGAAAAACCTTTCACAAACCGTCGATAATAGCCTGCCAAACCCAGAAAACTTCTAACTTCAGTCACTGTCTTCGGTGGACTCCAATTCAAAATAGCTTCAACTTTACTCGGATCAACTTTTATACCATCTGCTGAAACTACATGACCCAGAAAAGTCACTTGATCCAGCCAAAACTCACACTTAGCCAGCTTAGCCCAGCCAAAACTCACACTTAGCCAGCTTAGCATACAACTGCTTCTCTCTTAAGGTCTGCAATATAATTCGCAAGTGCTCGTCATGATCCTCCTCATTATGCGAATACACCAAAACATCATCGATAAAGACCACTACAAACTGATTTAGATAGGGTCTAAACACCCTATTCATCAAATCCATGAAAGTTGCCGGTGCATTCATCAATCCAAAAGGCATTACCAAAAACTCATAATGCACATACCTTGTGCGAAAAGCTGTCTTGGGAACATCTTCCTCTCTGATTCCCAACTAATGGTGCCCTAATCTCAGATCAATCATAGAGAAAACTGCTGCTCCCTTCAACTGATCAAAGAGATCATCTATCCTAGGCAAAGGATACTTATTCTTGATGGTCACCTTATTCAACTGCCTATAATCAATGCACAGTCTCAAGGTACCATCCTTCTTCTTCATAAACAAAACAGGAGTTCCCCACGAAGACACACTAGGGCGAACAAACCCTTTATCCAACAACTCCTGCAATTGCACCTTCAATTCTCTCAACTCAGCAGGTGCCTTTCGACAAGGAGTAATAGAGATGGGAGTGGTACTAGGCAACAAATCGATACCAAACTCAACCTTTCTCTCAGGGGGTATCCCTGGCAACTCCTCAGGAAAAACATTTGGGAAATCAGCAACTATGGGTATACTATCAAGCTGGAAACCCACTACTCTAGTATCCACAACATGAGCAAGATAAGCATCACACCCTTTCCGAATCAACCTCCTTGCTGCAACAACTGAAACCAACAAGGATGCAAGTTGTCTCTGCTTACTAGATATTATCACACTACTACCATCACCAGTTCTTAGGGTAACAAACTTCTTCTGACAATCTACTATAGCCCCGTGCTTAGCTAACCAATCCATGCCTAAGATCAAATCATACTCCTTAAAAGGCATTTCAATCAAATCACCTAAGAACTCCTCATCTTGAACAACCACTAGACTATCTCGGTGCACCTTACTCACCACAACACTATGCTCTAAAGGATTTATCACCAAAACATCAAATCCTAGGGACTCAGAATGCAATTCAGACACAGGCAAGATGAATGCACTTATATATGAATGCATAGATCCTGGATCAATCAAAGCAAGAACTGAAATGCCAAATAAAGAGAATGTACCCGCAATGACGGCTGAAGCATCTGGCTACCTCTGCATCACATACACTCGCTGAGATGGCCCAGCCTCATCTGGCCTACTGCCCCCGAATGTAGAGTCTCCTCTCTGACCAAACCCAGGTCGACCACCTCTACTAAAACCTCTGCCACTACGACCTCCTCTCACACTAGGTCGAGAAACTGCAGAATCTACCTGCCTATCCTCCTATAGCTCAGGACAATCTCTGATAAAATGGTCACGCAACCCACATCTGAAACATACTCCCAAAGTACCTCTCCACCTGCAATCACCTCCGTGTGCTCTACCACAATGAACACAAACAGGTGGAGTAGACCTCTGAGCCACAGGGGTCGGTGCACTAGCCACAGAAACTGTAGGTCTCGATCTTTGCCTCTAATATGGTACTAACCTAACAGGCTACCTCTGGAAATGACCTCTTTGCCCTCTCTTAGCAGATGCTCAAACTGAGGTCTCCTAACTCTGGTCTCCTCCTCAATAGCAGCTGTTGCAATACCCTGTGCTCTCTCAACACTCCAAGCTACTGCAACAAGCTGGGAAAGATCCTGACACCAGGAACCAGCAACAATACACATAATAGAGGGCCTCAACCTCTCCTCAAATCTCCTACACCGGTCTGTCTCATCTGAAATAATCCCACCGGCATAATGACTCAACCGGATGAACTCTACCTCATACTCTGTCACCGTCTGGTTATCCTACCTCAGACTCAGAAACTCCATCTTCTTAGCATCCTTATACTCCCTTGGAGTATACTTCTGCTCAAACTCCCACAGAAAATCACCTTAAAACAAGGTCAGTGGATCATCCATAGCATGTGGAACCATCTTCCACCAATCATATGCATCTCTCTGCAGAAGAGATCGAGCATAATCAAATTTCTCTTCAGGAGTAGCTTGCAACTGGATGAATACCCTCTGAACTCTATCCAACCACTCCTCAGCTACTGTAGGATCTGTAGTACCAAAGAAGTCCTCAGCTCAAAACTTCCTCAATTTATCATACTGCCTCACTGGTTCTTGCGGCTGCGGTTGCGGTGGCGGCTGCTGCACTGGAGCCTGCCTCAACAAATCTACCATATGCCGTAACCAAACTGGCAAAATCTTATCAGCAGCTAGTCTCTCTGGCACAGGAGCAAGTGCCTCACCAGTTACCTCAACCCTAGCTCCATCTCAACCCTCAACAGGAGCTACACTCTCAGCACTACCTTCTATAGACTGACGTGACTGAGACGCCATCACTATCTATATCTGCAAACATAACAGAATACCTCATCAAAGATCAGAAACTGCCAGTGTCAATGCATGTATCATATTTAAAAACCATATTTTAAAAATCAAAATTTTCTTTTTCTTACAATTTACCTAGGTTGAGAACCTCAAACCTAGGCTCTGATACCAAAACAGTTGTAACACCCCTATACCCAATATACGCACACCGCATACACTCGCTTATGCAATATACGTATACTGGATACAGGGATGTCACGGTTCATTTTAAACAAACTAATCTTTAAACTTTAAAATCAAATCATTATAAATCAATGTAAGTAAACTTAAAACATTTAACTTATTATATAGAAATCAATAGAGAAAATATTCCTTACTAAAATAAATATTCATATAACTCCAATACCCCAAAAAGTATATCCAAAATAATTGTTTAATAAGCAGTGCAAAATGCAGCAGAGTATACATATGTTCACATAAAAATCAATAAGTACAAAAATATGAAATTTATACATGTTGGCAGTTTGTCTCTGATCTTGATGTCAACAACTCAACACTGCTCACACAAACTCAAGCCTAGACTCGACTTGGTCTAGATGAGCTCTCCGGCACAATAGGATCTACCCTGTCACCTATGCAATGAACCACAATCGCTAAGCAGAAAGCTTAGCGATACAAACTTTGATTCAATATAGATCAATGCAATGCTCATACACAATACATATGAATATATCAACTCATTACATTATAACTCAACATATTAATCATTTGCATCACATTTCATAATTCACATTAAAGCAAAGACAATCATGGGCCCAAAAAGGATCTAATATGCTATTCAAAGTTCAGAGTTACTGCTTTGGTCCATTATGACACCTTGTGTCTAGCCCCGTATGCAATATATATATATCCATGGATAATGTAACAGCCCCAATCTCTTGGACCTCAACCCGGCTAGACCCTTGGACCCCAGTATCTTGGTCCTCAACTTGGCTAGACTGTTACAATTTTTGAGGCTTACGACCCAGTGTTTTCACCCCAAAAACATCATATTTATCATTTATCAGCTGGGCTCGGCTTACGACTCAGTCTTTTCACCTGCCTAGCAATTCATAGGCATGCCGCCAAACCCAAAATTCTGAAAATTGAATAACATACTAGGCACACAATTAATTCATTTATCTCATTATCAAATACTTTCACAATTCATTTCTCATTTCATTTCTCATAATCAAACTAGGCTCATTGCCTTACTATATCATCTTTTCTCATTTTTCTCATTCTTCTATTTTATCTCAATATCGATTGGTTACATTATGTTTTCATATATCTCATCATGTTATTCCACATTTCCTTTCATTTATAAAACATTGCTTAATTTCTTTGATACAACAACATAGTTCACATTATGCATATCATTCCATATAATTCATTCATCAACAATATATCAAGTAACTTAACACATTTCTCAACTAAATGTGTTAAGTCCTAATGTCATATAAATATATGCAATCATTCAAAGTTTGTACTTACTTCTTAAAGCAACAACACCACTCTATCAACTTCTTCTTCCAAGATATCCCTCAAACCTTGGCTAGGGTATCCCATTTCTCTTCAAAACCTAATCCAAAGGTGATCATCAACACTTACTTAGTGATACACATAAGAAAATAAGGATAAGAACTATCTAGGGAAAACTCTACACTTGACACTCTCAACAACACGAGCGTGTCCCTGACCGTACCCTAAATCCACAACACAGAAGCTTTGACATGCTCAGTGACATGGGCGTGTTACTGCACGTGTCAATTCTCCAACAACTTAGTAGCTATGACACGTTCAGTGACATGGGCATGTCACTGGACGTGTCAATCTACCAACAACACACTCAGTGACATACGCATGTCAGTGGACATGTCACCAACCCAGAAAATAGAACCAACGATACACCCAAAGCCATGGTCGTGCTCCTAGGCGTGTCAGGCCAAAAACCCTGAAATCGACACCAAAACGCCACATCCAACAAACACCTTTCTTTTACCCTTTTCAACTCCAAACAAACTCAACCAAATCCATCAACAAACCATATAATACTTGAGTAAACCTCAAAACAACTCAATCATAAACATCAAAACACAATCACAACCATATATCACAACTCAAACTTACAACACCCACAACTCTTGTCTCTTTCACCAAACTTAACCCTTTTCTCTTCAATCCAACCCCACAATCAAAGTTAACAAAACAAAATAGCCTTAACCATACCAAAACAACCATAAACACATCTACAATAACCAATCCAACAAACCCAAAAACACAAACTCAAAAGAAAACAAAGAAACAAGTTGGAAACTTACCAAAATTGAAGAAAATCCTTAAAACTCCAGCTTGATCTCTTGAAATCCTTCAATTCCTTAAGTTTGGAAGCAATAAAATCTCTCCCTCTTGAAGATGGTAGTGATGGCCGGCCAAAGAAGAAAGAAGAAGAAGAAGAAATGTAAAGTCAAACCTCACTCTTCTCTATAAACCAAACACTTTCCTCAAATTACTCTCCACCAAGCAATTAACAATATAATAATACCCAATTACATCATCTTCCACTATCTCTAATTAAATGTATTAAATATCATCCTCCACTAACAATATTTAATATAATTAAATTCAAATATCTCATTTGACCAACTCAACTTGTTGACTTGTATATAATGTATATGTCTCTATATACATAACATATACACACTCCTTCCTCTTATCTTCTCACTTAAAATCATATAATTTATTCAACAATTAACATTTCCAAAAATTTAGGGTACTATATAGGATATTACATGTCGCACCTTGCATTTTGTGGTCGCAATAATTTAATCACATTAAAGATTGAGAATACGTGGTAGACCATGATCTCTTTTGTGTTTAGGTGGATCACCCCTAAATTTGGTGCAGTTGTGAAAGTGGCAGCAAAATTGTGAAAACCCTAAAACTCCAAGGTGCAACCCATGACCCTCACCATGATCTCTTCTATGAATTTGAGTTCAAAGGAACATCATATGTAACATCCCTATATCCCGTATACGTATAAAGCATGCTTATACGATCGTATTATACTTATACTGAATATAGAAATGACACACTTTACAAATACACAAATCATATTTAAAGTAAAATTAAAAATTTAAGAAATACCAAATAAAGAGAAATGAAAATCATAAGACACAATAGATAAAAACGTTTGTTTATTACGCAACGGAAGTTACATCCAAAACTTACAAATATGAATACATTAAACCTCCATAATTACAAAATATAAAATATATACATGATTGGCAGCTTCACTCTCCGATCTTTAAGCTTTAATCCAACTCTACACAATCAAAACAACCTCAACTAGGTCTAGAGGAATTCTCCATCTCAACTCTATCACCTCTATCACCTGCGCGATGAATCAAAATCGCGCTGAGCCAACAACTCAGTAGTACAAACCATAATGCTATTATGCTTAATCAATAACAATGATATACAATCAAACAATAAAGATCATACTCAATATACAATATTTCATCATATTACAACATCATTCATAACATCAACATGACATAGACACCTATGGGCCCAACAAGTGTTTAATACGATATTCAGAATTTAGAGTTACTGCTTTGGTTCATAATCACAATAATCAAGCCCGTAGGCAACATATATATATGTCTCTATCCATGGATAGTGTAATAGACCCAGTCTCTTGGACCATCAACTCAACAAATCGAGGAGATCCTCAACCCGGCAAGACTGTTACCAATCATATATCTCATAATCACAATTCTCATAATGTAACAGACCCTGTCTCTTGGACCTCAATTCAACTCAAATTGAAGAGATCCTCAACCCGGCAAGACTGTTACTATTCATAATTTCATAGGCATGCCACCCTAATCCAGAACTCTGAAACTGAATAACATATTAAACATACAATTATATCATTATTCTCTTTCTCAATTTGTATCTCAATATCAAATAGGTAATCATGCCTCAACACTTTCATTTGTATAACCATAGCTACTCACAATGGCTTCTCATCACATTTGAATCATCATGTCTCAATTCACAATATAATACACCATCTTTCACATATTCATAATCAATTACATTGAACATAATCATATATGCATACATGTCTCAATTATCTCATTTCACATTATACATATAGTACATTTCACAATATTCACAATGTGCAAAACATAACATTATTCATATATAACAATAATGTCATATCAAGTGAATGTATGCAACAATGCAAGGTTTGTACTTACCTCAATAACAATTCACACAACTCTAAACACTTCCTTTCCAAGATTCTTTTACTTCTTAGATTAATGATAAATCACTTTCTTGAAGACCTAATCCAAAAATAATAACATACACTTGCTTAGGGATACACATGAGATAATCAAATTAAGAGTTAACTAGGGCAAACCCTAAACATGACACGCTCAACCACACGGGCGTGTCCATGACCGTGCCCTAACTCCACAACACAGAAGCTTTTACAAGCTCAGAACCACGGGCATGTCATTGGGCGTGTAATACATTCTGCCACTCTGAAAAATATCAACACGTCCAACAACGTGAGCGTGCTCATGGCCGTGTAAACTTTCCAATCTCACAGTAGCTATGACACGCTCAATAACACGGGCGTGTTACTGGTCGTGTCAAACCTACTGCCTCCAACACAATTGACACGCCTAAAACTCTGGACGTGCTCCAGGGCGTGTCAGGCCAAAAACTCAGATTCCGGCCAAAACCACAAAACACCCATCAAAACACTTCTTTTCACCAACATTCACTTCAAACAAACTTAACAAAACATACCCAAAAACCATCTTAAACTTACAAAAACACCAAAACAACTCCACATCTATAACAAACACAAATCACAAATATCATCACAAAACCCTAAACACAAATACAACACCATCTCTTCCAACCAACTTACTCTTTTCTTCAATCCATCCTTACAATCCATAATCAATCTAATCAAACACTCTTAAACATATCACAATCAAACAACACACTCTTAAATCATCTATCAATTTCACAACACAACTTCAAATAAGCAAAGATATCAAAAGTGGACTTACCAAAGTTATAAAACTTCTTGAATCACCAACTTGATCACTTAGATCTTCCTTCAATTTGAGCTTAGAACATCAAAATCCTCCCTTGCTCACTTGCTTTCCCTTGTCTATGGAGGAGCCGGCCACAACAAAAAGAAAAGAAGAAAAGAACAATGAAGAAACAAAGTCAACTCCTCTTTAAATCTCCACCAAGTATTTCAACATGAGCAATTACCTAAACACCCTTATACAATTTGTTTTGATTTCCTTTAAAGCACTTGCCCTCTTTTAGTAATTTTACAAAAAACCAAATAAATATCTTCTTCCCTTGACCACTCTTTTGACTTGCATATATGTTATATATATTATCATATAAACAACATATACACTTCTCTCTATACACTCTTTCCTTTCCCAAAACACATATACATTCAATCCAATTTAAAACAACAACAATATTCAAAACTTCTAAGGCATACATTGGGATATTACATCATAGGATGTTGTCACAATTTACATGCACTTCTATGTCATATGAAGTTTAGTTAAGTCCTATGGAATGATCACTTGATAAACTATTAGTATCATTCAATTTGATTGCTAAAGATCAAAATAGAGTTAAAATAACTAAGAAATTGGTCAATAATCTTCCCATTTTTTTACTTTGGTAATTAAATTGAATTTGAAGAAAAAAAAATTCAAAATATTTTATGTCGTATACTTAGTTAAAAACATATTGAATTTAGTTTATTTTAGTTGCTCCTCCTCAATTTATGTTATTTAAGTTAGATTAAATCCAATTTTACCCTTCTCCCCCTTTGTTAAAGGCAACAAATTGATTAAGCAATATGTAGACCCTTAATTTTTAACTCAGTCCATTCCAAAGATTTAAAAATAGTCCAAAATAATTTTTTGTGGTATTTTAATATTTATTATTTATTTTAATAAATTTTATTTTTAATGATATTTATTACTTATAATATTTATTTTATTTATTATTTATTTTTATAAAATTTAATTGTTATTTTTAATAAAAATATCAAAAAAGATAAAAATAAATAAAAAAATCGGCGACGAAAATCACTAGCGATGAATTGGCCACGGGCCAATTTGTCATAGGCAAAACCTGCGGAGAAATTGCACACCGCACGCAATTTTGCCCTCCCAGCAGCAGCTCGCTCGGGCCCGCACACAATTTTTTCCAAAAGCTTATTTTACTTAGTTTTTTTATTTTATTTCCAAAATAGTTTTTTAATTTCCTTAAGATAATAGGTTTTTTTTTTATTTTTTGCCTATAAATACCACATTAAAAAAAACACAAAAGGGGGACGAGAGGAAGAATTTGGCAGTAAAGAAAAAGAGACGGTAGCAGTTTTACAAAACCCTAATTATAAAAAAAAGAGTAACACAGACAGAGAGTAAGAAAGGAGCAACAGAGACGAGAATTGATAATTAAAACAAAAAAAGGGTCAGTAATCATGATCAAGGCAGTGTCAAGGCAATTGCAAATTGTCAAACTTTAACCGAAGAAATAAATTGATTCAGGCAGTAGCAAATACCAACAAACAAAGCTTGATTCAAACTTTTTAAATTCGGTGGAGCCAATGAACGAAGGTTTGTTTGTTATGTTTAATTCATTTAAATCATAATAGTTACATTATTGTTATCTCATGCATTAATTTACTAGGTATTCAAACAAATCAGTAGCCATATTTATGTTTGTTTTATTCATCACAGTAGAGGATATTAAAATCCAAACCCTAATTTGAAATACACAGTAATCATGATATCTTTAAGATAATAATAATAATGATATTAGTTTTGCAAATCAAAACCCTATCTTTTAAACTAAAAACCTTCTAAACCCTAGCCTTATTTTTAAAATCCTAAAATCTTAATTTTTAACACCAAAACTTACAACTCTAAAGGCCAGTTTTCAAAATTTTACAACACCAAAGCGGGATCGTCGTATGGGCTAGTTAAAGGGGTCAATATTTATTTGTGTATTATAAGTCTTCGTGTTTAACTTTCTTTATTTTAAACCCTAATTTAGTTATTCTAAAAACCTTAATTTAAGATATAAACCCTAAATTTATATATTTATTACTTTATTTAATTTTAGATTTAATTATGTAGTTTATTATATGTTTTGATGATTGATTTATTTAATTTCAATGCTTGATTTATTTAATTTATCATGGATGAATATTTTTTCAATTATTATTTGTTTATTAAAATTGTAAGAGGTATGTTTCCATGATTGGGTACCTCATTAATTAATTTTTCATGTAATTTAAATTGTTTTTATATTTTGGGATTATTGTAAAGGACATGTTTTCACCTTTCGGTGGGTGTCCTATTTAGTTTTAGACATTGGACGATGTAAGAACACATTTTCATCCTCGGATGGGTGTCTATTTATTTATTTTGTTTGAACATTTCTTTGATTTTAATACAATGACGCTTTTATTTTAATTGTTGCATGAAGTATGAATAATATGAGTATATTTAAGAATTTTATAATATTAAGACCTAAAAAGGAGGTTGGTTCCAATGAACTGGGCATTGTAGGGGTGCTGGGCCATTTCTCACCTTCCCCACACTTACCCAACTTTCCAAACTCATTAGGGGGTTGGGGGTTCCTTAGGAATCGAGTTATCCACCCCTTTCTTTTTTTCCAGTCCGTCCAGGTGGCGACTCTATTTTCTCCAGGTTTAGGCCTGTATTCTCTAAGGCCCTGAGCCTAATAGTGCCGAAGTCGCAAGAACCATTCCACCTAGAGTGGGGGTGAAAATCCCCGCTCACTGTGGCGACTCCACTGGAGATAAGATAAGTCAATTCCATTGGTCTTTATATTATTCTATTCTTTCTTATCCTAATATTATCCATTGCATCATTTAGATTACATCGTGTGCGTGAGTTAGGACGCCCGTGATACCCGTGTTGTGTCATGTAAGGGATACCATACTTTCACTCAAGGTATGGAGATCGAGCATGGCATAACTACTCATAGCCTTGCACCTTTTGGTACATACTTTTTATGGGAATCTAAGCCTTTCAACCCAAAGACTAAAGCTCATGTAATTGGTCTAGTTACTTTCCTTAGGTTTTTACCCCGAATGCTTATTATTTGACTATGGTTAATTTATCTTGGCTTAAATCATGGCTTATTTGATTTGTTCTTTTTCTAATATGACCTGAGTACAGTTGTAAGCTCAAAATAATTTTTTCTTTAAAGTCCAAAAGACCAAACTTATTTTCAAAACTTTTCAAGATGGTCTTTGGACATAAAATTTTTCTAAAAACAAATCAAAAATTCTTTTCTCATGACTAAAATACAAAGTCAAAAATCTATTTTTTTTCTAAAAATCTTTTTAAAAATGGATTTTTTCAAACAAAACTATTTTTGCATTTCATCCAACCTTTTCTTACAAAGAGCTTACAAATTATTTAGGTCAGTTACGAAATACCAAAAATCAATTGTGAGCCTAGTTTATACTAAGAATTATTAATCATGGGATTATTTTTGGCATGAATCATTAGTTACTTTTTCAAGTGAGAAATCTATTTATAATAAACCTCTTAATTTAGTTTTAATCCAAAAAAAAAGCTGCTTTAGTTAATTGGATGGATTAAAACATAATTAATGGGAATTATGAAGAATTGATTTCCATGTTTGAAAATATAACTAATGGTTGAAACGTCTGAGGGAATTATTCAAAAACAAGATACCCCATGTTGTTATTTTGTTAACCATATACCTAGGAAAAGAGACTCGCCATCCGTGTGTGGAAGTTATAAGGTTGGAAGGGAGGTTCTACCTATCTTTGTTTGTGCATATATGCTTACATACATACATACATTTGCAACTCATATCATTAATCCTCTCTGGCTCACAGCCCTGGATTATAATAGTTCAAAAGTCTACGACAATCTGACCTACACCGAGGACGAAGAATCTAGCAGTAACTCAGTTAGATTCTCACCAAAAGCAATGGAACCTGAGCAGATTCAAAAGATGTTGGATGATGCCCTTGAAGTCAAGATGGAAGAACTAAAGAGAGCCCTAGCTAAGATCATGAAAAGTCAAATGGCTGCAATGTTTTGGAACACTGTTGAAGCATTCGCAAGCACCAAGAAAAATAAGGGAAAGGCTAAGGTTGGTGAAGTAGCCTTTGAAGATGATGAAGTAGTCATTGATGATGATAACAACTGGGCTCAATATTTCCTAGATTCTCAAGACAAGAAAAAGGAGCCAAAGGTTTTTGAAAGATCAGCAGTAGAAAAGACTGAAATTTCAGATGTTGAGAAACTAATTGCTGATTTGGAAAAGAAATTCGAGAAGAAGCTAAAAACTGAAGAAATGTCAGAGGTTGACAAGTTGTTTGAGTTAGATGAAGAGGTCCCTTACAAGTTCAAAATTCCTTCCTTCGCTAGGTTCAATGGTACAGGAAATCCTCACTTGCATGTTAAGCAGTACATCACTGCTATGCAGTCTACCCGAGCTACTAAAGCTCAAACTCTAAGGCATTTTATGCTCTCATTGGATCCTGTTGTGCAAAATTGGTTCAATACCTTAGAGGATAGTACTCAAAAGAACTGGGATTTATTATATAAGGCTTTCATTCAACAGTATGGGTACAATGTCAAGATGGAAGTTACCTTAATGGAAGTTGAGTCCGTTAGACAAAGGCCAAATGAGAATTTTGTGGACTATGTAAAAAGGTGAAGGAATAAGACTGCATTGCTTAGGAAGAGGCCTGATGAGTCGGATCAGATAAGAATGATAGTCAGAGGCATCCTGCCTAATTTCCATGAGAGGCTGTCACACACCCTTATAAGGGACTTCAAAGACCTTTTGCAAGCTGGCTTGTAAATCGAAGAGTTAGAAAGGGAGAAGAATTGCTTTTCAGCAAGAAGGAATGAGAAGGGAAACTACCAGTCGAGTAATCAAAGCATGCAAAAAGAAGTTGATGTTAATGTCACTGGTCAAGTAGGAATGAGGCAGTTTTTGAAATTGGGGAAGCCGCTGACTTGGTTTCTCAATAAGTTACAAAAGAAGGGATTGTTGCAACCCTTGACTCCTCATCCTTTGCTTGATCCTCTTCCACCTAACTTTGATGTTAAGGCATTTTTCCAATTCCATCAAAGGCCTGGACATGAAAAGGACAACTGTATGAAGTTGAGGCATGAGATATAGAATTTAATTGATAGCGGAAAGTTACCTGAGCCTGATAAGCCCAATACAAAGGATAATCCTCTGCCTAGGTTCAGAAGAGTACCTCCACCAGCAACTTTCATGGTAGGAAAAGGATTGGGGGAAGATTTTATTTTATCCTCTTTTCAAGATAGGAGTATTGAAGATGTGGAATAAGGAAAAATTTTGTTCAACAAACTTCCCTTAGCATGGAGTGTTGCTCTATTCTTTCTTTAATATTTAAATGAAATAATTATGTTTTTTCAAATTAAGATTGTTTGAATAAATTATTTTCATCAAATTTTTATTGGCTTTGTTCATTTTGGTGCTCAACCAAAGATGAGTCTAGCTTGATAATCATAAATTAATATATCTATGCATGATGATTCGAATAACTTTACTAGGTGAGAAAATTGCTCTATAGCATTGAGTTGTGTATGCTTACTTAGAGAGGGCTCCTACATAATTACCTTTGTCTAATTTCTAGTCAATCTTAGAACATACTTTGACAAACTTTTGATGTGAAATTGAGCTCTGCTTATTTAAGGGAGAGATGATCTAGGCATTATTTGACGAGCCACCAACTAGTATCCACCCAATTAAATATCAATCCCTAGTTGTCCCTTTGAGCCTTCATAAAATTTTAGCTTTCTTTTCATTGGAATATAAGCCTGATAATCTACCCTGAGCTGTTGTGATACTTTTGACAAGTCTTATAATCACTAAGGTGAAGAGGTAAGAAGATTAAAGAATGGAATGCATAGCAAAGACCGTAAGGATAGTTGATGTTCTCAAGACCATAAGGGTAGTTGAAGTTCACCTAATATCTCCAATCTATCAAGATAACATGTCACGACCGACCATAGAAGGTATGTATAGTAATTACGTGTACAGTATTCACACGTGCTAACAAAGTAGACATGCTAAAGAGATCCGGCTAACCCTAGACCGTTAAGCTATAATTCATCAAAGGACTGGGGTTAAACGTGCGTAACTAACGGCGATGGATGACCAGTCTGGGAAGTCTTAATAATATATGTGATAGTGTAATGAAATGAAAATTAGAGAAAAATCGGGTAAAAACTGTGAACTGTGACTTTCTTCGGAAACGCCCCGTTAGAGAGAAACGAGGACACGTAGACTAGGGGCATTTTGGTCATTATAAATTAAAATTTATACATGAATCCAAAGTAGGAAATAAAAACACGAGTGCATAGAGGACGTTGAGGGGTTGAATATGAAACGATCGTCAGTAGAAACGGAGCCCGGGCAAACCCGAGCAAAGAAAAAACCTAAAGGGAATTTTGTAAAAGGTCGAGGGCTTATTGATAATTTTTCAAAATGACTTGGAAACCTAAAATAGACCTTAAAAATAGAAAGTAGAGGTTGAGAGGATCAAAACCATATGTAGTTTGCCTCGTGGAACTGTACGGTTTAAAAGTTACGACCGATTAATCGTCCCGATTAATCGTCGGAGTGTAAAATGGGCCCGGTTCCATGTAGGTACCATATAGGTGACATGGAAAAAATTGGGGTACCAAAATGGGAAGAGGGACAAGTTGGAGGACTTAATTGGGAAGAAAAATGTAAAAATCTTTTGATGGCCAATCATAATTAGCCATTTAGAATTATTAAAAAAAAGTAAAAGGGATGGACAAATGGCCCTAAAGCCTTCATCCACCCCAAAAGTGGACATCATTTCCACCATATACCATAGCAAGAAGAACAAAAACTCTTCCCCAAAACACTCCCAAACCCGTCGGCCTTCGTAAGAAGAACACCAAGGAATTTCTAGTTTTTGTCAAGTTTGATTCAAGTTCAAGGTGAGTTTTAAGGTTTTAAAACATGTAGACTTCAATTCTAGTATCAATTTTAAGTATTTATATATCTATTTGAATATTGGAAATTAGGGTTCTTATGGTGGATTTGGGGAAAACTTAAGTAGTGATGATATTGATTAATTAAATGGAAGAATTAAGGTTTCTAAGGTTTAATAAGGTTAGATTAGGACTTAATTTGAAAAGAAATGGAAGGGTAGTGCATGTTCTAAATTTCTAGGGTTTATGGTTGAGGTTGTGTTGTGAAATGTTTGTAGGCAAAGGTGGAAATAATGAGAAGGAAGAGCTTGAAAGAGAAGGGAAAGCAAAAGGAAATTAAAATACAAGGTTTGGTACTTTACCTTGGAAGAATTAATTTTCTTTCATTTTCTTGCCAAAAATTTATCTATGGAACTTTTGCTATGGATGCCTAAATGTGTTGTTTGAGTTTGAATTCAATTGTTGAGTGGTATTTTTGAATCCATGTGGTGATTGGGTTGTTTAAATACAAATGAAATCTAATGTTTTCAATGATTTTGGTAAAAGAGTTTATGAACTCCATTTAGCCCAAATTAATTTAAACAATCAAGTTATTTTAAAAGGGAAGTGTCTAAGTCTTCATTACATTATTAGGGAAACTTTGAAATGGGTTTAGAAAAAAAAATTAATAATAAACAATTTTGCACCAAATGCAAGTGGGGGCCGAATTGGTGCCCTTTGGGAGCCAATTCTGGACCCAACTTTGGGCAGCCGGTTGAGGCAGTAAACGATGGAATTGTTTGACGAAATTTTACATGAAATTAGTCAACTTACGAAATAGGTTTCCTGTAAATTTCAGCCAAAAATAATAGCATTTACCTGGTCAAATGCATGACTGAAATTGACTGAAATTTAGACGAAAACCAGATATTACTATTCATATGGTCATGCCATTTGCGTTGCCGATTTTACGCGCCGTGTTACTATTCTTTTGGTTATTTTTGAAAATTGTTCTAATGTGATTTGATGTAACACCCCCATATCCAATGCACACACACTACAACCACAACAATGTAGCATAAGTGCACCAAACATAAGGATGCTACGGTTTCCTTAACATTCAAAACATTTTAAAACTTGATACCATCTCCATATCATTATATCTTATTAACAAAATAGATCATTTACTTATAAAACAAAACATATTAGTTATCTATATATATATATATATACATTTATATATTACACAGCGGAAGTTATAAAATATGTATATATATGAAAACATTTGAATACATATTTACTATTATACATATATTTACATTATCAACAAAACTTTACACAATACAAAAGATTTATACATGATTGGCAAGTCAGCTCTGATCTTTAAGCTTCCAAAATCAACTCTTCAATGTCTACTCTCACTCGGTCTCGAAGAGCTCTCGGGTTCGATTCTATCAGTTCTATTACCTGCGCGATTAAACACTATCGCGCTAAGCCAAGGGCTTAGTAAGATAAAACATGCAATAGACATGCTTAAATGCTATACAATGCCAATTCTAATTTATCATACATGTAACAACATAAATGCAAAGCTAACAACATACTTTTACATTTCATAACCTAACATACATATATGTATATCAGAATTCAACATCTTTGCATATATTTTATTAGTTAATCATTTAATCATTCATGAACAACACTAAGCAAAGACAAGCATGGGCCCAAGACACACTAATATGCCATTCAATTTTCAGAGTTAATGCTTTGGTTTTGTTATCACATTTATCAATATCAATATCATATACCCAACTAGGCTTCAAGGATTAAGTTCAACCAAGCTTCAAGGGGAGCAAAGCATGCTAAGCATCAACCCAACTTGGCTTCAAGAACTAACCCAACCTAGCTTCAAGGGTTGTAACATCTCAATTAGGCTTCAAGGATTCAATCCAACCTAACTTCAAGAGATTGTTACACTCATTAGGCATGCCACCAACAACAAACTCTGAAAATGGAATAACACATTAGCCACACAATTCATTTAGATTTCATTCTCAATTCTCATTATCATTTAGGCAAACATGCCTCATTTATCTCCATTAAATCACCTTAGCCAATAACAATGGCTCCACATTTCATTTCACAATATAACACTTCATTATTCAAGTGTATATTTATCTCACATGACATCATTCATAAATATTAACATTTTATTCCACATTACTCATAAAACACATTACCATTCAAAGTGCATAACATAACATTGTTAATTCTCAACAATGCAATTAGGGCAAAACACAATTGACATGATTCATAGCTTTAGGACCATCCACATTTATTTGATTAGATCATTCTTGTGTTTGAAACATGTTTATAATATTCATGTTTAAGTTTAGGAACAATGGAACTTTTGAAGAATTTAAACCATGCAAAGAGAACCAAGAAATCAAACAATGTTCAAGTCATTTGAAGGGCACGCCCAACTCACTTGATTGACACGCCCAACCAGTTTGAGTGACACGCCCGTGTCCTTAAAATGAAAAGAGGCAGTAGCTTATTCAAACAATTGACACGCCCAGCACCTTTGATGGACACGCCCATGTCACTAAAACCAAAAGAGACAGTAGCCAATCCAAATAATTGACACGCCCACTCCCCTAAAATTGATTTTGGCCGTGTCACCAATTCACAAAACCTTAAATAAAACCAACCCTTTCTCAATTGCACTCAAACACAATATTCATCATATAACATATTTCACATGAACATAATCAATGTTCTAAACACATATTCATCACAAGAACTACTTCACCACACATTAATATCACAATAAAACACATATTAACTCAAAACCCTAAAATCAACATCCTTCTCCATCCATCCAAATCAACAACCATCATTTCCAACAACAACCTTCAATTAAACTCATAACTTAAAATCAATTTAACACTTGAAAACACAACCAAACACATCTCAAATCCACCAAATCACAAAATCATCAAACCCTACTTTACTTCCAACACAACTTCCAAATAAGTAAAGAAAACAAGAAAATACTTACATGAAAAGAAGAAATTCCGCAAATCCTTTGTCAAAACCTTGGATTGCTTCATCAACTTGCTTCTTGCCTCAAGAACACTTCTCTTTTCCTTTTGCTAATGGAGAGCCGGCCACTTCATGAAGAAAGAAGACAATGATCAAGATACAAAGTCAAATTTTGCTTTTAATCTCCACCAAGTGTTCTTATCCAAGCAATTACTAAAACACCCTCAATCATATAACTAACCTTTGTCTCATATAAGTCCTTATATGTAATTTCATTAACAACCAAAAATATCTTCTTCCACTTAACCAACACCTTGACTCTTCATTTGACCACTTTATATGTTATATATATCATCATATACACAACATATACATTTGTCTCTAAACCCTATTTCTTTCTCCAAAACACATATGCACAAGCATTCTCATCCCAAATTCTTTTCTTATCCCATCATATACATTCAATTCAATTTAACAATAACAACAACAACAACAACAACAATATAATCAAAACTTCTAAGCCACATATGAGGATATTACATTTGAAGTGTGTGGAAATGACTGGGAATGGTGGTAAACACTTGGAAATGAAACGGCCTTTAGCCACAGAGTTAGTACACGACGAAATGACATGACTTAGTAAAAATGAAAAGGGGTGTGCAAATCATTTGAAAATTTGTGGAAATCTTGGATTTGAATTTTAAACCCTTATGCTCTACTTGGTGGTTGAACTTGGTAGATAAGGGTATAGTGCACTATACTAACTTATGCAGTACTGCTTGATATTGTGATTGAATTGTTATGATCTGAACTCAATGGTGAGAGCCATTGGGGCAAAAGGTGAGGGCCATTGGTTATAACCAGGATGGTGAGGGCCATTCCTATGATTTGATATCGGTGGTGAGGGCCACCTGTGTTACAGTGGTGAGAGCCACTGCCTTATCGCTGTGGTTCTGCTTTTACCAGTAGAGTAAAAATTTACAAACTATGGCACGACTATTTTATGGCATAAGTTGAATTGTGAATATTTTACAATTTTAGGTGAAATCTTTTGAAAAACTTGAAATTCTTTTCCGGGAAGTACGTTTTTATTTCATTGAAGTGAGCTTTATATTTTATTGCTTATAGTATTTAACATTCATATATTTTATTGCCTTGCTTGTACAAATACTCATTACTTTTATTTCCATTGGTAAAGTACCCACTGAGCGACATTGCTAGGCGAGTTAAGTTTTCCTTGACTCGTAGGTTCGGAGCAGTAGCTAACTCTTGGGAAGCGACGACCAGACCCACAGCATCTCAGGGTAGATCTCTTAGTTTCCATTTTGAGTTAACTAGGTGTGGCATGCATATATATATGTAAGATTGAGAATTACTATGTTATACTGTATGTTAGTAGTATGTCATAATAATAAACCTCTACTTTATTTTGTACTAGAAGTGTGAATTCTTCTTGCAGGTTTATAGTTGAGGTTATAAGGGGGATTCATTGGGAGTGTATTGGGATTGATTGTGTTTACATTGGTTTGTGTACAAATGTTTTCAAAAATCAGAAAAACCAGTTTTGTCGACACTTGGGACCAAATTTCTAGGCGAACCTCTGGCCAAATTGCTGTAAAAATCTGAACTAAAATTTGACTGAGTAAAATTGGTAGTAACATTAGGTTAGTGTGGCGCCTCTACTCGGCTTACACACGTAGGCCGGGAAGCATGGTGGGCCCATAACCCACAGGTCCTAGGATCAGGTTATCATCAATTGGGGATCAAAGACGAAGACATACCAAAAACTGCATTCAGAACTCGCTATGGACATTATGAATTCATCGTTATGCCTTTCGGATTAACGAACGCACTTGCAGTATTCATGGATCTGATGAATAGAATCTTCCACCCATATTTGGATCAGTTCATGGTTGTATTCATTGACGACATATTGGTGTATTCAAAGAATCGAGAGGACCATGATCGCCACCTTAGGATCGTTTTGCAAACCCTGCGAGAGAAGCAGATATATGCTAAATTCAGCAAATTTCTAATTTTGGTTGGAAGAAGTAGCCTTCTTGGGACATATTGTATCGGCAGAAGGAATAAGGGTCGATCCCAAGAAAATAGAAGCAGTATTGGAATGGAAACCACCTAAGACAGTAACGGAAGTCCATAGTTTCTTGGGGTTAGCAGGAAATTATTTGAGATTCGTCAGAGGGTTTTCCATGATCGCCACACCTATGACCAAGCTACTTCAGAAGAAATCCAAATTCCATTGGACCGATGCTTGACAACGGAGCTTTGATAGGCTAAAGCAAAAACTTACTGAAGCACCCATTCTTACACAACCCGAATCAGGAAAAGATTTTGTGATCTATAGCGATGCATCCCACATCAGGTTAGGTTGCGTATTGATACAGGAGGGAAAAGTCATTGCGTATGTTTCTCGACAGCTCAAGCCACACGAAAAGAATTATCCCACGCATGACTTAGAACTAGCAGCAATTGGTTTGGCTTTCAAGACGTGGAGGCACTACTTATACGGGGAAAAGTGTTACATTTATACGGATCATCAAAGCCTGAAGTATCTACCCACGCAGAAAGATTTAAACCTGCGACAGCGAAAATGGATGCAACTGTTAGCCAACTACGACTATACGATTAACTATCACTCGGGCAAAGTGAATGTCGTAGCAGATGAACTTAGTAGGAAGTCAATGCAAGCGCTACGTGCTATGAGGGTAGAATTAGAGCCCACAGAAGATGGAGCTATCTTTACAAAAATGCACGTGCGACCTACCTTATATCAACAAATACGTGAGGCTCAAAAGGAAGATGAACAAGTGAAGAAGTGGAGTCAACAGGCGCAGGAGAATTCGTCAGGAGATTATCAAATTCGTCCAGATGGTGTCCTATACTACAAAAAGAGAATGGTGGTGCCTAAGTCCGAGGAACTGAAGAAACAGATTTTGCAAGAAGCTCATAACAGTCCTTACACAATGCATCCGGGAGCAACGAAAATGTACCGGGACTTGAAGGAGTATTACTGGTGGCCAGGAATGAAAAGAGACATCGTGGATCACGTGACGAAGTGTCTGACCTGTCAGCAAGTGAAAGTGGAACATCAACTACCCTCAGGACTACTACAACCTATCATGATTCCAACCTGGAAATGGGACCGTATTACTATGGATTTTGTCACAGGATTGCCTATGACTAGGGATAAACATGACGCGATCTGGGTAATCGTGGATCGGCTTACTAAGTCACTCATTTCTTACCAGTATGTGTGGATTACTCACTAGACAAGTTGGCAGACTTGTACATCAAAGAGATCGTACGTCTCCATGGAGTTCCAACTTCAATCATATCAGATCGAGATCCACGCTTTACGTCAAATTTTTGGCAGAAGTTCCAAACAGCCCTTGGGACTCGAATGTACCACAGTACAACATTCCATCCCCAGACAGACGGACAATCGGAAAGAGTGATTCAAGTTTTGGAAGATATGCTGAGGGCATGCGTTTTAGAATTTAAAGGCAGTTGGGACAAACACCTGAGCTTAATGGAATTCGCGTACAACAACAGCTATCAATGCAGCATACAAATGGCTCCTTACAAAGTACTGTACGGTCGAAAATGCATAAATCCAGTTTGCTGGACAGAATTGAGCAAGGAAAAGATGTTGGGGCCAGACATAGTTAAGGAAACTGAGGAAAAGGTAGAGATCATTTGAGACCGATTAAAAGCAGCGGCAGGCAGGCAAAAATCATACGTGGACCTAAAGAGGAAAGAATATAGTTCGAGGTCGGCGACAGAGTATTCCTCAAAGTCTCTCCTTGGAAGAAGGTGTTACGATTTAAACAGAAAGGCAAGCTAAGCCATAGATTCATCGGACCATATGAGATCATCAAATGGGTAGGTCCGGTAGCTTACCAGTTGGCGTTACCACCCGAATTAAGTAAAATACATGATGTTTTCCATGTTTCAATGCTAATGAGGTATCGTTCAGATCCAACCCACGTCATACAAGCTCAAGACATTGAGATTTAGCCCGACCTGACGTACGAGGAAGAGCCGGTAGAAATCCTAGCACGGGAAATCAAAGAGTTACGGAATAAGAAGATCCCATTGGTCAAAGTGCTTTGGAGGAATCACAAAGTAGAAGAAGCTACATGGGAATGCGAAGAAACTATGAGGAAGCAGTACCCATATTTATTTCCACCTAATAGGCTTTGGGGCAAAGCCTAAATTAACGGGGGAGGAATTGTCACGACCGGCCATAGCAGGTATGTATAGTAATTATGTGTACATTATTTACACGTGCTGACAAAGTAGACATGCTAAAGAGATCCGGCTAACCCTAGACCATTAAGCTATAATTCATTAAAGGACCGGGATTAAACGTGCATAACTAACGGTGATGGGTGACCAGTCCAGGAAGTCTTAATAATGTATGTGATAGTGCAATGAAATGGAAACTAAAGAAAAACCGGGTAAAAACTGTGAACTGTGACTTTCTTCGGAAACGCCCCATTAGAGAGAAACGAAGACACGTAGACTAGGGGATTTTGGTCATTATTAATTAAAATTTATACATGAATCCAAAGTAGAAAATAAAAACACGAGTGCATAGAGGACGTCGAGGGGTTGAATATGAAACGATCGTCAGTAGAAACGGAGCCCGAGCAAACCCGTGCAAAGAAAGGACCTAAAGGGATTTTGTAAAAAGTCGAGGGCTTATTGGTAATTTTTCAAAATGACTTGGAAACCTAAAATAGACCTTAAAAATAGAAATTAGAGGTCAAGATGATCAAAACCATATGTAGTTTGCCTCGTGGAACTGTACGGTTTAAAAGTTACGACCGATTAATCGCCGGAGCGTAAATTGGGCCCGGTTCCATGTAGGTACCATATGGGTGACATGGAACAAATTGGGGTACCAAAATGGGAAGAGAGACAAGTTGGAGGACTTAATTGGGAAGAAAAATGTAAAAATCTTTTGATGGCCAATCATAATTAGCCATTTAGAATTATTAAAAAAAAAGTAAAAGGGATGGACAAATGGCCCTAAAGCCTTCATCCACCCCAAAAGTGGACATCATTTCCACCATATACCATAGCAAGAAGAACAAAAACTCTTCCCCAAAACACTCCCAAACTCGTCGGCCTCCATAAGAAGAACACCAAGGAATTTCTAGTTTTTGTCAAGTTTGATTCAAGTTCAAGGTGAGTTTTATGGTTTTAAAACATGTAGACTTCAATTCTAGTATCAATTTTAAGTATTTATATATCTATTGAAAGATTGGAAATTAGGGTTGTTTTGGTGGATTTGGGGAAAACTTAAGTAGTGATGATATTGATTAATTAAATGGAAGAATTAAGGTTTCTAAGGTTTAATAAGGTTAGATTAGGACTTAATTTGAAAAGAAATGGAAGGGTAGTGCATGCTCTAAATTTCTAGGGTTTATGGTTAAGGTTGTGTTGTGAAATTTTTGTAGGCAAGGGTGGAAATAAGGAGAAGGAAGAGCTTGAAAGAGAAGGGAAAGCAAAAGGAAATTAAAATACAAGGTTTGGTACTTTACCTTGGAAGAATTAATTTCCTTTCATTTTCTTGCCAAAAATTTATCTATGGAACTTTTGCTATAGATGCCTAAATATGTTGTTTGAGTTTGAATTCAATTGTTGAGTGGTATTTTTGAATCCATGTGGTGATTGGGTTGTTTAAATTCAAATGAAATCTAATGTTTTCAATGATTTTGGTAAAAGAGTTTATGAACTCCATTTAGCCCAAATTAATTTAAACAATCAAGTTATTTTAAAAGGGAAGTGTCTAAGTCTTCATTACATTATTAGGGAAACTTTGAAATGGGTTTAGAAAAAATAAATAATTAATAATAAACAATTTTGCACCAAATGCAAGTGGGGGCCGAATTGGTGCCCTTTGGGAGCCAATTCTGGACCCAACTTTGGGCAGCCGGTTGAGGCAGCAAACGATATAATTTTTTGACAAAAGTTTACATGCAATTAGTCAACATATGAAATAAGTTTCCTGTAAAATTTCAGCCAAAAATAAGATCATTTACCTGGTCAAATGCATGACTGAAATTGACTGAAATTTAGACAAAAACCAGATTTTACTATTCATATGGTCATGCCATTTGCATTGCCGATTTTAAGCGGCGTGTTACTATTCTTTTGTTTATTTTTGGGAATTGTTCTAATGTGATTTGAAGTGTGTGGAAATGACTAGGAATGGTGGTAAACACTTGGAAATGAAACGGCCTTTAGCCACAGAGTTAGTACACGACGAAATGACATGACTTGGTAAAAATGAAAAGGGGTGTGCAAATCATTTGAAAATTTGTGGAAATCTTGGATTTGAATTTTAAACCCTTATGCTCTACTTGGTGGTTGAACTTGGTAGATAAGGGTATAGTGCACTATACTAACTTATGCAGTACTGCTTGATATTGTGATTGAATTGTTATGATCTGAACTCAATGGTGAGAGCCATTGGGGCCAAAGGTGAGGGCCATTGGTTATAACCAGGATGGTGAGGGCCATTCTTGTGATTTGATCTCGGTGGTGAGGGCCACCTGTGTTACAGTGGTGAGGGCCACTGCCTTATCGCTGTGGTTCTGCTTTTACCAGTAGAGTAAAAATTTACAAACTATGACACGACTATTTTATGGCATAAGTTGAATTGTGAATATTTTACAATTTTAGTTGAAATCTTTTGATAAACTTGAAATTCTTATTCGGGAAGTACGTTTTTATTTCATTGAAGTGAGCTTTATATTTTATTGCTTATAGTATTTAACATTCATATATTTTATTGCCTTGCTTGTACAAATACTCTTTACTTTTATTTCCATTGGTAAAGTACCCACTAAGCGAAATTGCTCAGCGAGTTAAGTTTTCCTTGACTCATAGGTTCGGAGCAGTAGCTAACTCTTGGGAAGCGACGACCAGACCCACAGCATCTCAGGGTAGATCTCTTAGTTTCCATTTTGAGTTAACTAGTTTTGGCATGTATATATATATGTATGATTGAGAATTACTATGTTATACTGTACGTTAGTAGTATGTCATAATAATAAACCTCTACTTTATTTTGTACTAGAAGTGTGAATTCTTCTTGCAGGTTTGTAGTTGAGGTTATATGGGGGATTGATTGGGAGTGTATTGAGACTGATTGTGCTCGCATTGGTTTGTGTACAAATGTTTTTAAAAATCAGAAAAACCAGTTTTGTCGACACTTAGGACCAAATTTCTAGGCGAACCTCTGGCCAAATTGCTATAAAAATTGGAACTAAAATTTGACTGAGTAAAATTGGTAGTAACATTAGGTTAGTGTGGCACCTCTACTCGGCTTACACACGTAGGCCGGGAAGCATGGTAGGCCATAACATCTGAGTAACACATGATTTATCCCTGTTAAAGAAGATTTATGCCACTCTTCTCATGCATTATCAGAAACAAAAGTTGGTACAAATAAGACAACTCTTTTAGAGCTAGAACCAAAAAAAAAGAAAAGAAAAGAAGAGGAAAAAAAGAAAAAGAAAAAAAAAAGAAAAAGAAGAGAAAAAGAAAAGAAAATAAAACCCAAAATGGTTTAGAAAGCCAACCAAGTTCTCTTTTACCTAAAGCAGCAAAAGACTTCCATAAGGATAGTTTCACTTGAATTGGTCCAACTCAACCAAAGATTCAATCAAAATCAAAATCGGAGAAAAAGGAGAAAGGTCATCCAGTTCTTGAAAGTCCTATACTTGACAGTCCTATAGGAAAGAAGGGCAAAATGATAAAATGCTCAAAGAAAGGAGTAAGAAAAAGCAACAGAAAGAAAATGAAAAAGAAGAAAGAAAAGGAATGTGGGTATCAACCTTTTAGTAAGGGAAAATACTGTTCCAATCAATATCTAGATTAATGCCAAGAAGATGGGAGAACAATCAATATCTAGACAGGCCAGAAAAAAAAAAGGGGTGGATGATTTGATTCCTAAGGAATCTCCAACCCCTTAATGGGTTCAGAAAGTTGGGTACGTGTAGGGAAGGTGAGAAATGGCCCAACACCTCCACAATGCCCAGTTCATTGGAACCAACCTCCTTTACAGGTTTTAATATTATAAAATTCTTAAATATAACGATATTATCCATATTACACGCAACAATTAAAATAAAGCATCATTATATTAAAATCAAAGTAATGTCCAAGCAAAGTAAATAAATGGACACCCATCCGAGGATGGAAACATGTCCTTACATCATCCATATCTAAACTAATAGGACACCCACCAAAAGGTAGAAACATGTCCTTTACATTGGTCTAAAATATAAAAAGCAATTTAAATTACATAGAAATTAATTAATGAGGTACCCACAAAGTGGAAACGTACCTCTTACAACATTTGGAGATCAAAATAAATCGATAAAAGTAAATAACCATTCATCATTCATTAAAGATATTAAACACCAATCAAAATATATAATAAACATTCATCCATGATAAATTAAATAAATTAAGCATTGAAATTAAATAAATCAACCATCAAAGCATATAATAAACTACATAATCAAATCTAAAAAAATAAAGCAAGTAAAGATACAAATTAGGGTTTACTGTTTTTATTTAAAGTTCTTTAATTAATATTTAGGGTTTTGGAATCTTAAGATATTATTATTGTTATTTGTTTAGGCTACTGTAAATTTTAGAAAATTGGAATGGATTTGGGTTTTATAATTTAAGAAATTAGTAAGGTTCTTTGATTAATCAAATTAGGGTTTGAGGTGTAAAATTATGAAATTAGGGTTTGGACATTTAAAACATTTAGCTTTATAATTCTTAGCTACAGGATTATTATTTTGGATTGACTATATTGTGTTTTAATGTTTAGGTTTATAAAGTTTTAAGGTTTTAGGGTTTATTAAAACTAGGGTTTACGGTTTTGGTTTTGAGGGAGTTAGGGTTTAGGAAAACCTAGGGTTTAGATTAACTAGTTTGGGGTTTACTGTCTTGGTTTTGGAATTGAAGAAAATAGTTAAGAGTTTTATAAAGTAATTGTGATTTTTAAAAACTATAAAGTAAGTTAGGATTTGGAGATTTAACAAAACATTTTGGAAATTTTGGAAAAGAATGAGAAGAAAACAGTTTAGGGTTTTTAAAAGCTCTTGGAAATAAGAAAAACGATTTAAGGTTTTTGGAAACAAAAGAGTATTTTTTTTTAGGGTTTTTAAGGTATTTGGAAATAGAAGAAATCATTTAAAGTCTTTGGAAACAAAAGAAATGAATTAGGGTTGTTAAAGTATTTGGAAATAGAAGAAATCATTTATGGTTTTTGGAAATAAAAGAAACGAATTATGGTTGTTAAAGTATTTGGAAACAGAAGAAATCATTTATGGTTTTTGGAACGAAGATCAAGTCATTACATCTTCAAAGATCAAAGTTTTGTATGTATATTATTATGAATCAAAGAAACAAAGCTATGAGTAGTTTATGATTAAAGATCAAACCTGCATAGTTGGTTCCACCAAAATTAACTTCTGGATGAACAAAGACAAAGGCAAGATTGCTGCCTTTGATGGCTTGGTTGCTTGCTTGCTTATTCTCCTCTAAAAAGTCCAATCGTTTTACTGCCAAGTCCGATCAATTTTTAAAGTTCGATCCCCCCCTTCCCATTCCTTTTTTCTATGTCTTTTTAGTGTTATTTATAAGAAATTTTGGAAGCTTAATTCCAATTGTTTAAGGAAATTATCATTAATTAGGAAAAGGAAACTGAAACCAAATAGAATTTTGTTTCGAAAAAAAATTGCGTTAGAAAAATTTCGCTGGTGAAAACTACGACGGGCTACGAGAGCTGGGACCTTGGTGCGAGCAAGAATTGGCATGAAAAATTGCAAGCTGGGCGACCAAAAGCCATTTCGTCTAATGACTTTCGGCGACGAAATTTTTCGTAGCCGATTTTTTATCGCCAATTTTTATTTTTATTTATTTTTTATTATTATAATAATTTTTAAAAATTATAAAAAAATAAATACTAAAAAAAACATTATTTAATTAAGATAACACAAAAACTATTGGACTAGACTAGGTCAAAAATTAAGGGTCTATAGTTTGCCCCCTGCTTGAACGATCTAAGACTACAACAAAAGAGAGTGAAAAGCAATACGACTTAATTTTTGAGATGGTTGAGGTTTTGTGCTCTTGGATTTGATTTAGACCTGAGATTGAATTTGATTTGACTGAACTTTTATCAGTTTAGAATTCTGGCATAACTGGTTGTTCCATTTTTATGAATTGTGGGTCTTTACCCACCAAAAATAGATCTTTATTTATTGAAAATTGGGTCTTCAACCTAGGAACATGGATCTTTATTATTTAGAGAATGGGTCTTTACCCTTGAAACATGGATCTTTATCCATTGGAAATCGGGTCTTTACCCTTGAAACATGAATCTTTATCCATTGGAAATTGGGTCTTTACCCTTAAAATATGGATCTTTATCCATTAGAGATCAGGTCTTTATCCTTGAAATATGGATCTTTATCCATTGGAAATCAGGTCTTTACCCTTGGAACATGGATCTTTATCCATTGGTGATCGAGTCTTTACCCTTGAAACATGGATCTTTATCCATTGGAGATCGTGTCTTTACCCTTGAAACATGGATCTTCATCCATTAGGGATCGGGTCTTTACCCTTGAAACATGGATCTTTATCCATTAGAGATCGGGTCTTTACCCTTGAAACATGGATCTTTATCCATTAGAAATCGAGTCTTTACCCTTGAAACATGGATCTTTATCCATTAGAAATTAGGTCTTTACCCTTGAAATATGGATCTTTATCCATCAGAGATCGGGTCTTTATCCTTGAAATATGGATCTTTATCCATTGGAAATCGGGACTTTACCCTTGAAACATGGATCTTTATCCATTGGTGATCGGGTCTTTACCCTTGAAACATGGATCTTTATCCACTAGAAATCGGGTCTTTACCCTTGAAACAGGGATCTTTATCCACTGGAGATCGGGTCTTTACCATTGAAACATGGATCTTTATCCATTAGAGATCGGGTCTTTACCCTTGAAACGTGTGTAACACCCCTTCTCGACCTACGTGTGTAAGCCGAGTAGAGGCGCCACACTATTCGAATGTTGCTACCAATTTTACTTAGTCAAATTTTAGTTCCGGTTTTACAGAAATTTTGCCAGAGGTTCGCCTAGAAATTTGGGTCCCAAGTGTCGACAAAACTGGTTTTTCTAATTTTTGAAAATATTTTTACACAAACCAATGCGAACACAATCAGTATCAATACACTCCCAATGAATCCCCCTTATAACCTCAACTACAAACCTGCAAGAAGAATTCACACTTCTAGTACAAAATAAAGTAGAGGTTTATTATTATTACATACTAACGTGCAAATTAACATAGTAATTCTCAATCTTATATATACATATACATGCCACAACTAGCTAACTCATAATGGAAACTTAGAGATCTACCCCGAGATGCTGTGGGTTTGGTCGTCGCTTCCCAAGAGTTAGCTACTGCTCCGAACCTACGAGTCAAGAAAACTTAACTCGCTGAGCAATATCGCTCAGTGGGTACTTTACCAATGAAAATAAAAGTAAAACATGAAAGCATTTCAAATAAAAAGAAATAATTGAATCAAAACTCAACCAACATTATACCAATGGAAATTATTGTACATTCAGTGTAAATATGATTTCAACAAATGTAAAAACCATAATTCAAACTCATTTTGCATTACGTAGTTTAGAAAAAATAATAACCGGACTTTGGCTCTACTGGAATATAGGGAACCATAGCGATAAGGCAGTGGCCCTCACCACTGTAACATAGGTGGCCCTTACCACCTATATCAAATCGCAGGAATGGCCCTCACCATGCTGGTTATAACCAATGGCCCTCACCATTGGCCCCAATGGCCCTCACCATTGAGTTCAGATCATAACAATTCAATCACAATATCAAGCAGTACTACATAAGTTAGTATAGTGCACCATACCCTTATCTACCACTCCCAACTATCTAGTAGAGCATAAAGGTTAAAACGATTCAATTTAAGTCTCAAACTTCATTTTAGAATGACTCGGGAAATTATTTTAATTTCCGTTGCACTTTGCCATTTACGCCGCGCACCACATTCTTTAGTCCAACCATTACCCTTTTTTCACATATTTAACATCCACAATAAACATATCAAACATTTCAAAGCATTCCTCAAAAATTCACAAATTGACCAAATGAATAGTGTCGCGGCACGTAAAATCGGCAACGCAAAATGGCATGACCAAATGAATAGTAAAATATGGATTTTCGTCAAAATTTCAGTCCATTTCAGTCATGCATTTGACTAGGTAAATGATCTTAATTTTGGCTGAAATTTTACAAGAAACTTATTTCATATGTCGACTAACTGCATGTAAAATTTGGTTAAAAAATTCATTCATTTGCTACCTCAAACAACTGCCACAAAAAGAGTCCAGAAAGCTGCCATTTTGGGACCATTTCGGCCCAAACATATGAAATACATGGAATAGTTTATTTTTCTTTTTCAAATCAATATGAAGGCTTCTTTAATGATAAAGTGAAGATTCAAACACTTCCCTTTGACAACTTTTGCATGTTTAATTAAATCAAACTAATTAATGTTCATCAAATCAACTTGCCAAATTTTTCTCAAAACATTTGGTTTAAATTAAATTTAAACAACTCAATTGCCATAAGAAACCAAGAACATAACTCAAACATTTAATTTAAACTCAATCAATACATTTAAGCATCAACATCAAAAATTCCATAACCCAAAGTTTATAAGAAAAATAAAATTTCTTTTATGGTAAAGTACCAAACCTTGTTCTTTTAAATTCCCCTTTGATTTTCTTCTTATCCTTCCTTAATCTTTGTTTCTCCTTCAAGAAATTCAAGAACACAACCTTAAACATAAACCTTAGAAATTTAGAACATACACTACCCTTCCATTTCTTTTCAAACTAAACCCTAATCTAACCTTATTAAACCTTAGAAACCTTGATTCTTTCATTTAATTAATCAATATCATCACTACTTAAAATTTTCCCCAAATCCACAATAAGAACCCTAATTTCCAATCTTCCAATAGATATATAAATACTTAAAATTGATACTAGAATTGAAATCTATATACTTTAAAACCTTAAAACTTACCTTGAACTTGAATCAAACTTGACAAAAATTTGAAACTCTTTGGTGTTCTTCCTATGGTGGCCGAAATTTTGGGGGAGTTGAGAGAGAGATTTTGCTCTTCATGCTATGATATATATATAGTGGAAATGATGTCCACTTTTGGGTTGGATGAATGGTTTATTACCATTTGTCCACACCTTTTTCTTTTCTTCTTTTTATGACTTCTAAATGGCTAATTTCCATTAGTCCATTTGTCTCTTTCTTTTATTTATTTAAAACCCAAGACCTTAAACTTTCTTTTAATTATATTTTGGCCCCTCCACCTCCTTGTGCTGAAATTTTATGGTCTAAGGTGTGAAAAGACCAAAATACCCTCCAGCGATTAATCGATCGTAACTTTTAAACCGTACAGTTCCACGAGGTAAACCACATATTGTTTTGATCCTCTCAACCTCTACTTTCTATTTTTGAAGCCTATTTTAAGTTTCCAAGTCATTTTGAAAAATTACCAATAAGCCCTTAACTTTTTACAAAATTCCCTTTAGGTCCTTTCTTTGCTCGGGTTTTGCCCAAGCTCCATTTCTACTGACGGTCTTTTCATATTTATCCCCTCGACGTCCTCTATGCACTCGTGTGTTTATTTTCTACTTTGGATTCATGTATAAATTTTAATTAAAATTACCAAAATGCCCCTAGTCTACATGTCTTTGTTTCTCTCTAACGGGGCGTTTCCTGGAAAAACCATTACAAGTCGTTGCAACCCGATTTTTCTCTACTTTCCATTTTTGGAGTATGTTATGTGTACTATTAAGAACCTCGAGTACAACTTTTGGAAATTACAGTTACCTCCCTAAAACTTTGCATTTTTGCAATTAAGTCCCTTTGGTCCTGCGACCTTCTCTAGGAACCGCCATCAGAGATGACCTCTCCAGATCCTTTCTCTTGCTGTGCACATGACTGCTAGACATAAATACAGTGGACGGATGTGACAGTTCCTCCCTCGTTAATTTAGGCTTCGCCCTGAAGCCCATCAGGTGGAAAAAAATATGGGTACTGCTTCTATTTTCTTGGGATCGACCCTTATTCCTTCTGCTGATACAATATGTCCCAAGAAGGTTACTTGTTCTAACTAAAATTCACATTTGCTGAATTTAGCGGATAACTGCTTCTCGCCCAGGGTTTGCAAAACAATCCTAAGGTGGCGATCATGGTCCTCTCGATTCTTTGAATACACCAATATGTCGTCAATGAATACAACCACGAACTGATCCAAATACGGGTGGAAAATTATGTTCATCAGATCCATGAATACTACAGGTGCGTTCGTTAATCCGAAAGGCATAACAATGAATTCATAATGTCCATAGCGAGTTCTGAATGCAATTTTTGGTATGTCTTCGTCTTTGATCCCCAATTGATGATAACCCAATCGTAGATCGATTTTTGAAAAGACTCCACCACCTTTGAGTTAATCAAACAAATCGTCTATGCGAGGTAGCGGATACTTGTTCTTGATGGTCAGCTTATTGAGTTGACGGTGATCCACACACAACCTTAGGGATCCGTCTTTCTTTTTCATGAACAATACTGGCGCTCCCCATGGTGACACGCTTGGCCTAATGAAACCCTTGTCTAAAAGTTCCTGTAGCTGTACCTTTAGTTCTTTTAGCTCCGCTGGCGCCATTCGGTAAGGTGCGATGGATACTGGTGCAGCTCCCGGGTACACATCTATGGTGAATTCCACCTCTCATTTAGGTGGTAATCCAAGTAAATCGTCAGGAAATACATCGGGGAAATCACAAACAGTAGGTATATCTTGTAGCTTCGGTGCCTCTTCTTTTGCTTCTAAAGCGCATAACAGGTATGCCTCGCAGCATTTTTGCACTAACCTCTTAGCTGTCATAGCGGAAATAATGTTAGTTAGATAGTCCTTCCTCTTTCCCACTAAGGTCACTTCGTTGCCGTCTGACATATGCATAGTACCTCTCTTCCGTTTATAGTCAACCAGTGCATCGTGTTTAGCCAACCAATCCATCCCAAGAATAGCGTCGAATTCTTAAAATGGTAGTTTAAATAAGTCTCCCCAAAAGATACGTCTGTGTATCTCCACGGGGCAATCTTTCACTACTTTCCTCGTAATCACCTCACTCCCTAATGGGCTAGTAACTAATATTCCCTCTTCCTCTAGCTCTACCTCTAGGTTCCCAAGTTTTTCATTTTTCGTGAATATATATGAGTGTGAAGAACCCGGATCTATTAAAACGTAAAGCGGAACTCCAAACATAGACAACTGACCTGTAATCACGTCTTGCACTTCTTCATCTTCTCGTCCCCTCATGGCATACATTCTAGTAGGAGCCCTCGCTTCTGGTCGATTCACCATCTCAGACTGCACACGTGGCAGATTTTCGCCCCTACCTCTGCCTCGGCCTCGCCCTGCTACCGCTTGCGATCCCTCAATCTCCCTAGGTAGATTCTGCATTCGCTGGGGACACTCTCGCATAAGGTGATCTAGAGATCCACATATGTAACATGCAAATGTCCAACCCCAACATTCTCCCATGTGGCGGCGTCCGCATTGATCACAGCGTGGATTAGTATTTTTGCCTTCATTACCTCTCGAACTGGTAGAAAAGTTACCTCCGCTTCTGTTAAATCCTCTTCCTTGCCCTCTTCCGGATCGTCCGATACTAGCGACTGAGGTGGCTTGACTTGGGCCATTGCGATTCGATCCCTGACTGTAACCCCGGCGTTGACCGCCTCCCGTGGAACCACTGCCTCGGAATCGCTTCCTTGATGATTGGTAGTTTCCCGAATAGTTTTGGGTACCTCTCTTCTGTTTCATCTTCTGTCTTCTATTTTGCTCATCAGACTGACATTGCTCTACTTCCAGAGCCCTAGTGACCAACTCGGAAAATTCCTTGATATTAGTAGCAATAAGCTGCATCCTAATCTCATTATTCAAACCATCCTGGAATTGTTTACACCTATCATGTTCGTCTTCAATTGTCTTCTTAACATACCTACTCAGCCTGGTAAATTCCCTTTCGTATTCGGCAACGGTCAATCGACCTTGCTTTAAGTGTAGAAACTCCTTTTTCTTGGCATCTAGGTATGCCTCCGATATAAACTTCCTCTTGAACTCATTCACAAAGAAATCCCATGTCCTCTGTTCCAGTGGAACTCGTTGGTGAACTGTGTCCCACCATATATATGCTTCTTCCACTAATAAGGAAGTAGCACATACCACTCGCTCTTCTGGCGTACACTGTAACCGATCTAAGGCTCTTACCTTTCCTTCCAGCCAATACTCGGCAATAGAAGAATCATCATCCCTTCGGGCCTTAAACTCTTTTGCCCCGTACTTTCTTATCTTTTCGATCGGGGGTTTCCTTTCCCCTCCTACAGCAGGTACTGGTATGGGTGCTGGTGCTAGTGGTGGTGCTGGGGCAACACCGGCTATCTGCCGTAATACAACAGCCATTTGTTGCAACATTTCGTTGGGAATAGGAGCATCTGCTGGTGGTTGCTCAGATGCAGGTATCTCTGATACATGCATTTCTACAGTTCGGGAGGCCTGAGACTCGACCTCCTCCTCTATATCACACTGCGCTACTCGCGACATCTAAAGAACAAAGAAAAACGTATACAATCCCATCATCAGTAACGACCCAGCCCAACAGCATCATATTACCCTAGGTGGCATGTATATAAAGATAAAACTCTTAAATAACACACATATAACACAGCTTTTATTTATTTCCAAGCAAAAGTATTTACATTACTAGGAAGCCCTTATGTACATTCCAAAATTTAGGACTCCTTACTACTATATCCTCATGTCATACTACCATACAATATTTACATGATACCCCGATGTCACCTATATACATAACTAAAAGAACCTCCAAAAAGCAACACATCTCGAAGCTCAGTGAGTAGGTGCCCTAGGTGAGGTGGCATTGTCAGACAAATACTCTTCTATCTCAGGGTCAAACTCTGGGTCATGCGATGCTTCACCAGGTAAGTATTGGCCTAGCTCCTAGACCCTCTCCTGCAAAGCACGGATCTCTCTATGTGCTATTCCGAGGCTCCTATAGGCACTATCAAACTCCACTCTATGACTGAGCCTGTCCTCCTTTAACATCTGCACGTCTCTTATCAAGGAGGTGATCATCTCATCTTTTGATCTTAGGTCTTCACGATCCTGTATACTTCGATCTGCCAGAATTTCTATGGTTTCATCTTGCTCCTATACTATTTGCTTTAGCCTCTCTACTTCCATCCTCAGCTCCTTCATCTCATCATTTTGATCACCCATAATTACTCCTATTATAATTAGAATAACATAACTAATACTACTACACACATGTATAGTTACATAATTATAACCCCTAACCTAATCCTATGTGTCATACATTTAGGGTTTAGTTCAACTAACTACCCAGAACCGACTAAACCGGAGCTCTGATACCAAAAATTGTAACACCCCTTCCTGGCCTACGTGTGTAAGCCGAGTAGAGGCGCCACACTATCTGAATGTTGCTACCAATTTTACTTAGTCAAATTTTAGTTCCGGTTTTACAGAAATTTTGCCAGAGGTTCGCCTAGAAATTTGGGTCCCAAGTGTCGACAAAACTGGTTTTTCTGATTTTTGAAAACATTTTTACACAAACCAATGCGAACACAATCAGTATCAATACACTCCCAATGAATCCCCCTTATAACCTCAACTACAAACCTGCAAGAAGAATTCACACTTCTAGTACAAAATAAAGTAGAGGTTTATTATTATTACATACTACTAACGTACAAATTAACATAGTAATTCTCAATCTGATATATACATATACATGCCACAACTAGCTAACTCATAATGGAAACTTAGAGATCTACCCTGACATGCTATGGGTCTGGTCGTCACTTCCCAAGAGTTAGCTACTGCTCCGAACCTACGAGTCAAGGAAAACTTAACTAGCTGAGCAATGTCACTCAGTGGGTACTTTACCAATGAAAATAAAAGTAAAACATGAAAACATTTGAAATAAAAGGAAATAGTTGAATCAAAACTCAACCAACATTATACCAATGGAAATTATTGTACATTCAGTGTAAATATGATTTCAACAAATGTAAAAACCATAATTCAAACTCATTTTGCATTACGTAGTTTAGAAAAAATAATAACCGGACTTTGGCTCTACTGGAATATAGGGAACCATAGCTATAAGGCAGTGGCCCTCACCACTGTAACATAGGTGGCCCTTACCACCCATATCAAATCGCAGGAATGGCCCTCACCATCCTGGTTATAACCAATGGCCCTCACCATTGGCCCCAATGGCCCTCACCATTGAGTTCAGATCATAACAATTCAATCACAATATCAAGTAGTACTGCATAAGTTAGTATAGTACACCATACCCTTATCTACCACTCCCAACTACACAGTAGAGCATAAAGATTAAAACGATTCAATTTAAGTCTCAAACTTCATTTTAGAATAACTCAAGAAATTATTTTAATTTCCGTTGCACTTTGCCATTTATGCCGTGCACCACATTCTTTAGTCCAACCATTACCCTTTTTCACATATTTAACATCCACAATAAACATATCAAACATTTTAAAGCATTCCTCAAAAAGACACAAATTGACCAAATGAATAGTGTCGCTGTAATATCCCAATGTATGCCCTAGAAGTTTTGAATATTATTGTTGTTTTAATTGGATTGAATGTATATGTTAATTTGAAAGAGAAAAGAATTTTTAAAGGAAGTGTATATGTTGCATATATACTAGTATAAATAACATATACATAAGTCAAGATGGATGGTCAATGCAAGAGGATATTTATTTGTGATATGTGAAATTACTTAAATGGGCATATAAGTGAAAGAAGCTAAGTTAAATGGTTGAGGGCATTTAGGTAATTGCTTGGTTAGAATTGCTTGGTGGAGATTTAAAGAAGAAGAGAAGTTTGACTTGTCTTTATTTTCTTCTCTTCTCATTTTGTGTGGCCGGCGACCAAAGAAAAAAGAGAGCAAGAGAGGTGTTCTAAGTTTTAAACATCAAATTGAAGGGAGAATCAAAGGATTAAGTTGGAGATTTGTGAAATTTCTTCAATTTAGGTAAGTACTCTCTTATTTCCCTTTGTTATTTGTGAAGTTGTGTTTGAGGTGAGTTATGATTTGTTGGTATTATGATTAAGTGTGTTTGAGATGTGTTTATAAGTGTTGAAATTGATTGTAAGTTACAAAGTTAAATTGGTGTTGGTTTTGGTTTGAAAATGGTAAGTTAAGTGGATGTTGATATTGAAAGAATAAGAATGATGTTGGTTTTAGGGTTTTGAAGTGGTATAAGTTTAAATGCATTGTTAATGTGATTATTGTGATGAACATGTAAAATAAGTGTTAAAGATATTGATTTTATTCATTTGAATAAGGTTGTGTTGTGTATAATGTGTTTTAATTCAATCAAAAGAGATTTGACCATGTTTAGGGTTTTTGTTCATGAGAGACACGGCCAAACTAAGGATGAGACACGGCCAAAACTAAAGATTTTTGGGAGACACGGCCAAGTTTGAGGAAATTTGGCCGTGTTGGATCAATTTTGGAGAGACACGGCCACTGGCTTGGCCATGTCCCTTGCCCATGTTTGCCACTGCCTGATTTTTGTTGAGAGACACAGCCGTGTCCCTTGCCCGTGTCTGCCTCGGTTGATTTGGTATTGAGAGACACGGCCACAAGCTTGGCCGTGTCCCTTGAGTGTGTTGGCTACTGTGAGTGTCCTTTGCTCTTTTTGCTTTGTTGAGATTGAACATACATATGATGATGCATATGACACTATATGAACAATTTTATGTTTTATGCATTGTGAATCTTGTGAATGGTAATGTGTTATATGAATAATGTACTTTGTAATGTTACATCAATGATGCTATATGTAAAATGTGAAGGATATGATGAGGTAATTGATTATGTATAGCTTGAAGGGAGTAGTTCTTGAGGTAAGTGCAAATTTACCTAGATGCATTCTTTTATATATGATTTTGAAACTTAAAACAATGTTAAGTAAATTACTAAATTGTTAATACAATGTGACTAATGTTGTTATTTGTATAGTGTGAAAGCTATAATGATCATCCAAAAAGGTATGTGCAATGCAATTTGTTATGATATATGTTTTAATAATGATTGAAATGAAATAAATGGATATGTTGTTTATATGACGATGAATTTGAGATACATGTGCAATGAAATTGATTATGTATGCTTGAATGATGAAGTGTATAATGTGAATTGAGACATAAAAAGATATGAAATTAATGTTCTGAGATATAATGTGATGTGAAGCCATTGTAATTGGCTATGATAACTCAAATGTGATGTGAAGCCATTGTGATTTGTTATGATGATTCAATTGAGAATGGAAATGATAATGAAATAATAAATGAATTGTGTGGCTAATGTGTTATTCCATTTTCAGAGTTTGTTGTTGGTGGCATGCCTAATGATAGTAACAATCTCTTGAAGTTAGGTTGGGCTTGATCCTTGAAGCTAAGTTGGGTAGAAGTTTAACATGTTTTACTCCCCTTGAAGCTTGGTTGGGTCTAGTCCTTGAAGCCTAATTGAGATGTTACAACCCTTGAAGCTAGGTTGGGTTGATTCTTGAAGCCAAGTTGGGTTGAGACTTAGCATGCTTTGTACCCCTTGAAGCTTGGTTGAACCTGAATCCTTGAAGCCTAGTTGGGTCTATGATAATGATAAATGTGATAACAAAACCAAAGCATTAACTCTGAAAATTGAATGGCATATTAGTGTCTTTTGGGCCCGAGTCTGTCTTTGTTGTCAATATGATATACAAATGTTGAAATAAATGAGTAATGAGATCTAAGGTTGACTTTGTTAGAAATGTGATTCATGATTGGTGAATGTGTAATCGCGCAGGTGACTAGGTGGAAGTTATGAAGTCTTTTGTTGCCACGAGAAGAGTAAGAGTTTATCGAGACCAACTAGAGGGTGATGCATACATGTATAATTTTTAATTATGATGTATTTTTGATGAAGTGTAATCATATGTATAAATGAAGTTTTGATAAAGATAAGATTATTATATATATATATAAGATCATTAAAAGTAGAATGATTTTGTAAATGTTCTATAAATTAAGGTTTTGTGATTTGTACTCTGTTAAAGGATTTTTAAATTGTAACAAAAAGTGACATCCTTATACTTTATATACTTACTGTATGTATACCAGGTATATGTATAGTATTTATATGGAGTATCGGGGTGTTACAGTCGCGGCACGTAAAATCGGCAATGCAAAATGGCATGACCAAATGAAGAGTAAAATCTGGATTTTCGTCAAAATTTCAGTCCGTTTCAGTCATGCATTTGACCAGGTAAATGATATTATTTTTTGCTGAAATTTTACAAGAAACTTATTTCATATGTTGACTAACTGCATGTAGACTTTTGTTGAAAAATTCATTCATTTGCTACCTCAAACAACTGCCACAAAAAGAGTCCAGAAAGCTGCCATTTTGGGACCATTTCGGCCCAAACATATGAAATACATGGAATAGTTTATTTTTCTTTTTCAAATCAATATGAAGGCTTCTTTAATGATAAAGTGAAGATTCAAACACTTCCCTTTGACAACTTTTGCATGTTTAACTTAAATCAAACTAATTAATGTTCATCAAATCAACTTGCCAAATTTTTCTCAAAACATTTGGTTTAAATTAAATTTAAACAACTCAATTGCCATAAGAAACCAAGAACATAACTCAAACATTTAATTTAAACTCAATCAATACATTTAAGCATCAACATCAAAAATTCCATAACCCAAAGTTTGTAAGAAAAATAAAATTTCTTTTATGTTAAAGTACCAAACCTTGTTCTTTTAAATTCCCCTTTGCTTTTCTTCTTATCCTTCCTTAATCTTTGTTTCTCCTTCAAGAAATTTAAGAACACAACCTTAAACATAAACCTTAGAAATTTAGAACATACACTACCCTTCCATTTCTTTTCAAACTAAACCCTAATCTAACCTTATTAAACCTTAGAAACCTTGATTCTTTCATTTAATTAATCAATATCATCACTACTTAAAATTTTCTCCAAATCCACCATAAGAACCCTAATTTCCAATCTTCCAATAGATATATAAATACTTAAAATTGATACTAGAATTGAAATCTACATACTTTAAAACCTTAAAACTTACCTTGAACTTGAATCAAACTTGACAAAAATTTGAAACTCTTTCGTGTTCTTCCTATGGTGGCCGAAATTTTGGGAGAGTTGAGAGAGAGATTTTTCTCTTCATGCTATGATATATATATATATATATAGTGGAAATGATGTCCACTTTTGGATTGGATGAATGGTTTATGACCATTTGTCCACACCTTTTTCTTTTCTTCTTTTTATGACTTCTAAATGGCTAATTTCCATTAGTCCATTTGTCTCTTTCTTTTATTTATTTAAAACCCAAGACCTTAAACTTTTGTTTAATTATATTTTAGCCCCTCCACCTCCTTGTGCTGAAATTTTATGGTCTAAGATGTGAAAAGACCAAAATACCCTCCAGCGATTAATTGATCGTAACTTTTAAACCGTACAGTTCCACGAGGCAAACCACATATGGTTTTGATCCTCTCGACCTCTACTTTCTATTTTTGAAGTCTATTTTAAGTTTCCAAGTCATTTTGAAAAATTACCAATAAGCCCTTGACTTTTTACAAAATTCCCTTTAGGTCCTTTCTTTGCTCGGGTTTTGCCCGGGCTCCGTTTCTACTGACGGTCTTTTCATATTTATCCCCTCGACATCCTCTACGCACTCGTGTGTTTATTTTCTACTTTGGATTCATGTATAAACTTTAATTAAAATTACCAAAATGCCTCTAGTCTACATGTCTTTGTTTCTCTCTAACGGGGCGTTTCCTGGAAAAACCGTTACACGTCGTTGCGACCCGATTTTTCTCTACTTTCCATTTTTGGAGTCTTTTATGTGCACTATTAAGAACCTCAAGTACAACTTTTGGAAATTACAGTTACCTCTCCAAAACTTTGCATTTTTGCAATTAAGTCCCTTTGGTCCTGCAACCTTCTCTAGGAACCGCCATCAGAGATGACCTCTCCAGATCCTTTCTCTTGCTGTGCACATGACTGCTAGACATAAATACAGTGGGCGGATGTGACAACGTGGATCTTTATCCATTGGAAATTGGGTCTTTACCCTTGAAACATGGATCTTTATCCATTGGAAATCGGGTCTTTACCATTAAAACATGGATCTTTATCCATTAGAGATCGGGTCTTTACCCTTGAAACATGGATCTTTATCCATTAGATATCGGGTCTTTACCCTTGAAACATGGATCTTTATCCATTAGAGATCGGGTCTTTACCCTTGAAATATGGATCTTTATCCATTGAAAATCGGGTCTTTACCCTTGAATATGGATCTTTATCCATTGGAAATCGGGTCTTTACCCTTGAAACATGGATCTTTATCCATTAGAAATTGGGTCTTTACCCTTGAAACATGGATCTTTATCCATCATAGATCGGGTCTTTACCCTTGAAACATGGATTATTATCCATTGGAAATTGGGTCATGGATCTTTATCCATTGGAAATCGGGTCTTTACCCTTGAAATATGGATCTTTATCCATTGGAAATCGGGTCTTTACCCTTGAAACGTGGATCTTTATCCATTAGAAATTGGGTCTTTACCCTTGAAACATGGATCTTTATCCATTGGAGATCGGGTCTTTGCCCTTGAAACATGGATCTTTATCCATTGGAAATTGGGTCTTTACCCTTGAAAAATGGATCTTTATCCATTGAAAATCGGGTCTTTACCCTTGAAATATGGATCTTTATCCATTGGAAATCGGGTCTTTACCCTTGAAATATAGATTTTTATCCATTGGAAATCGGGTCTTTACCCTGGCTTCAGCTCTTTTAGCTGGACTGACCTTTTGTCTTTTGCAATTGAGAATTCTAATTTTCTCTTTTGATTTTTTTTTGAGAATTCTTTTTCTTGGTCATCAATTATGCATGAAGAAAAAAATTTAGCCCTTTCAGCTAGCCTTCATATCTTCTCCTTGCTTCCCTGCGTGGCAAGATATTCAAAATATTTTGTTTATGCATAAACTCAAAAATTGAAAAGGAGAAACTTTGCCCCCTGTGTAGGCTCAAACCCATGATTTTTCTATGCGGGCTCTAATTGATGTTTGTCTTGTCTAGCTCTTCACACAAACACATATTTCTTCTTTTACAAAATGACTGGAGATTCCTCAAGTAAAAAGGCTTTACATGCCCCCTTGATTCAATATCTTCTTTTGATTCTTTACTTCGCAGGGTATTTGTTGTTCACTTTGACAAAGAATAGACAATACAAGACAAGAAAGTGCAATGTGATATGCTCATGTATGCATGATATGCATGAATAATACTTACAATGGATTCATTGACTCACAGACCGAGGTGATCAACAGAAGTATTCTCATTGACTCCTTCTTGACGCTCATTCAAGTCTTGCATTTATGGCTTTTATTTATGGCTTTGTATTTATGGCTTTTATCTTCAAGATGTTGAGAACATGAGTGGTGGAGACCCCAAGCAGCAGAGTCAGGGATGCACCCCCCATAACGCTCGGTTTATTGGAACTGGCCTTCTTTAGAGGTCTTAATATTATAAAATTCTTAAATATAACAACATTATCCATATTACACACAATAATTAAAATAAAGCATCGATATATTGAAAATCAAAACAATGTCAAAGCAAAACAAATAAATGGACACCTATCTGAAGATGGAAACATGTCCTTACATCCCATGCCTAAATAGGACACCCACCAAAAGGTAGAAACATGTCCTTTTACATTGGTTCTAAAATAGAAAAGTAATTTAAATTATATGATATTTAACTAATGAGGTACCCACCAAGTGGAAACATACTTCTTACAACATTTGAAAATCTAAATAAATCGATAAAATTAAATAACCATTCATCATAAATAAATCATTCATCAAAGGTATTAAATATCAATAGAAAGTAAACATCCATCCACGATAAATTAAATAAACCAAACATTGAACTTAAATAAATTAAAGCATATAAAATAAATCAAAGCATAATCAAATATAAAATTGAATAAGGTAAATAAAGATTCAAATTAGGGCTACTGTTTCTATTTAAGTTTCTTTATTTAATATGTTTAGGGTTTTGGGAATTCATGGGTTTAAGCTACTGTGAATTTTAAAAGAATTGAGATGGAGCCAAGTTTTAGAATTTAATAGGTTGATAATGTTCTTTGATTAACCAAATTATCGTTTGAGTGGTAAAATCATGAAATTAGGGTTTGAACACTTTAAAACACTTAGATTTATGATTTAATGTTACTGAATTATGTTTGAAAGCTTACTGTGTTTGAATATGTTTATAAAGTTTTAAGGTTTAAAAGATTAGGGTTTAGAAAACTTTAGGGTTTAGGTTTTAAGGGAGTTAGGATTCACTGTCTTAGGTTTTGAAATTGAATTAGGGTTTTAGGATTTTTGAATTAGGGTTTCGGAGAATGAATTAGTTTTTAGAATTTAGAAAATCAATTGATAATCTTATGAAGTTTTATGAAAATAAATAAAACGATTTAAGATTTATTTAAACAGAAAAGATATTCTTAGGGTTTGTGGAAAGAAACAGACTCAAACTTAGGATTTTGAAATTTTGGAAATCAAATTAGGGTTTTGAGATTTTGATGAAACAAAAATAACAATTTTAAGATTTTTTGAAAACAAAGCAACGAATTAAGGTTTTTAAACTTTAGAAAAGGTGAATTAGGGTTCTTAGGTTTTTTTTAATTAAAAGAAACAATTAGATGATTTAAGTTACTGTGAAGAAATTAGACAATTGATGCATACCTCCGTTTGTTGGTTCCACCAAAAAATTTCTTCTTGGATGAACAAAAACAAAGACAGCTTTGCTGCCTTTGAATTTCTTGAATTGTTTTTTCGCTCTCTCAAAAAAAATCAGATTGATTCAAAGCTTTTCCTCCTCAGTTTTGGTCTTAATTTTTCTCCAAATTTCTATCCCAATTTCTTCCTCCTTTTTGTGTTATTTTTGGTATTATTTATAGAAGATTTTTTGATTAATCTTAGTTATTCACGGAATATAACATTCATTAAGAAAAGGAAACCGAAACCTAATTGTATTAGGTTTCAAAAAAAAATACAACGGAAAAATCGCGCTGGCGAAAAAAATCTGCTGCAGAAAAAATGCGCTAGCAAAAAAGCTGCTGCGGCGGGCAAATTGGCCTGCGGGCGAAATGCCCACGAGCCAGTGCTGACTTTTGGCGACGATTTTTTCCTCGCCGATTTTTCCTTCGGCAAATTGTTTTTATTTTTATTTTTTTGTTTATTATTATTTTTTTTTATTTTTTATTAATAAAAATTAGATACTAAAGCAAATATTATTTAATTAAGATAACAAAAATTATTTTGGACTAATCAAAATATATTGGAAAACACAAAAGTTATTTTGGAATAATTAAAATATATTGGACCGGACTGGGTCAAAAATTAAGGGTCTACACTTGCCAATAATCATTTCCTTAGCCCAATGTGTCCTTTGGAGGTTCAATGATTCAACATACTTCCCTTAACTTGAAGGGTTTGTATGACAAATCACTTTTTTTTTATTATTTTTTGAATTTTTATTTTGAATTTTGATTTTGAAATCAAATGTTGGCTTTGCCAAATTAATGTCAATTTACCTCAGGACTTGATTTTTTGAATTAACATATCTATAACATGAAAACCCTAGCTACTGTACTAAACTCGAGAATCATTCTAGTTAAGCAAGAACTGTTGCACTTCAGATAGGCACATACACATTACTTGGCCAAAGGTCTTATTGAGTTTAAATATTATCTATCTCATATGCATGCTTATTCAAACTATCTCCACTAATAGACTCTACCTACCAAGAGAGATCAACAGGTCTTTAATAGGCTTGAAATGGGGTCTATAAGAGACACGGGTTTAAATGAAGGCCATTTATAAGTTGGAGTCGATGTGACACAATGGACAAACCCTCACGCTACAAATTTCTACTTTGAACTTTAGGCAGTTGGAAGCAATCTTGCTAGACTCAAAATTCCTTTTATCTTCTTGGCATTAATCTAGATCTTGATTGGGACAGTCTTTGCCCTTGCAAAAAGTTTGGTACCCAAATTTGTTTCTTTTCTTCTTCTCCCTTTTCTTTCTTTTTATTTTTATTACTCCTCCCTTTCTTTGAGCATTTTATCATTTTGTCCTTCTTCCTTGTAGGACTGTCAAGTATAGAACTTTCAGGAACTGGATGGTCTTTCTCCTTTTTTTCAATTTTGATTGAACCTTTGGTTGGGTTGGACCAATTCAAGTCAAACTGTCCTTATAAACCAAATGGAAGTCTTTTGCTGCTTTAGGTAAAAGAGAACTCAGTTGGCTTTCTAAACTGCCTTTTTGGGTTTTATCTTCTTTTTTTCTTTTTCTTTTTCTTTTTCTTTTTTCTTTTTTTTTTCTTATAATGGATAAGTGGAGTGACATAAATCTCCATTAACAAGGATAAATCATTTGTTACTCTGATGTTGTCTTGATAGATTGGAGATACTAGGTGAACTTCAACTATCCTTATGGTCTTGAGAACTTCAACTATCCTTACAGTTTTAGCTATGCATTCCATTCTTTGATCTTCTTGCCTCTTCTTCTTAGTGATCATAAGACTTGTCAAAAGTATCACAACAACTCAGGCTAGGGGTTATATGCCAATGAAAAGAAAGCTAAAATTTTATGAAGGCTCAAAGGGATAACTAGGGATTGATATCTAATTGGGTGGATACTAGTTGTTGGCTAACCAAACAATGCCTAGATCATTTCTCTCTTAAAATAAGCAGAGTTCAATTTTGCCTCAAAAGTTTGTCAAAGCATGTTCTAAGACTGACTAGGACCTTGACAAAGGTAATTATGCAGGAGCCCTCTCTAAGTAAGCATACACAACTCAATGCTATAGAGTAATTCCCTCACCTAGTAAAGTCATTCAAGTCATGATGCATAAATATATTAATTCATGAATTATCAAGCTAGATTCCTTATCGGTTGAGCACCAAAATGAGCAAAGACCAACAAAAATTTTGATGAAAGTAATTTATTTAAATTTGGAAAACACGATTGTTTCAATTAAATATTAAAGAAAGAAAATAAAATAAGAAAAACAAACAAGCCAAGGGAAGTTTGTTGAGTTAAGCTTCTTCTCCTTTCACATCTTCAATATCCCCATCTTGAAAGGATGATAAAACAAAATCTTCTTCTAATCCTTTTCCCACCATGAAGGTTGCTGGTGGTGGCACTCTGTTGAACTTAGGCAAAGGGTTGTTCTTGGTATTGGGCTTATCAGGCTCAGGCAGCTCACCACTGTCAATTAAATTTTGGATCTCGTGTTTTAGTCGCAAACATTTGTCTGTCTCATGTCCTTGTGTCTGATAAAACTCACAAAAGGCTATAGTATTAAATTTTGGGGGTAAAGGATTTGGCAAAGGTCGAGGGGCCAATGGCTGTAATAGTCCCTTCTTTTGTAGCTTATGGAAGACCCAAGATAAAGGCTTCCCCAAATCTAAAAACTGCCTCATTCCTCCATGACTAGTGGCATTAACATCAGTTTCCTTTTGTGTACTTTGATTGCTAGGCTGATAATTTCCTTTCTCATTCCTTCTTACCAAAAAATGATTCTTCTCCCTTTCCCATTCTTCAATTTCCAAACCAGCTTAGAGGAGATCTTTGAAATCCCGGATAAGTGTATGAGACATCCTTTCACAAAGACTAGGCAACACCCCTCTTACAATAATCCTTATTTGATTAGATTCATCAGGCCTTTTCTTAAGCAAAGCGGCCTTATTTCTCCATCTTTTCACATAGTCCACAAAATTCTCATTTGGCCTTTGTCTAATGGACTCTACTTCCATTAAGGTAACTTCCAACTAGACATTATACCCATATTGCTGAATGAAAGCCTTGTATAAAATTTTTTTGAGTACTTTTCTCTAAAGTGTTAAACCGATTTTGGACAACATGGTCCAATGAGAGCATGAACTACCTTAGAGTTTGAGCCTTAGTAGCTCGAGTAGACTGCATAGCAGTGATGTACTGCTTCACATGGAGATGAGGATTTCTAATACCATTATATCTAGTAAAGGATGGCATCTTGAATTTGTACGGAACTTCTTCGTCTAGATCAAATAATTTGTCGATCTCAAAAATCTCTTCGGTTTTCAGTTTCTTCTCAAATTTCTTTTCTAAATCAGCAATAATCTTTTCAATATCATAATTTTTGAATTTCTCAATAGTTGATCTTTCAACAATCTTTGGTTCTTTCTTTTTGTCTTGAGGATCTTGGTAGTATTGAGCCCAATCATCATCATCATCAATGATCACCTTTTCATCATCAAAAACCACTTCACGAACTTTAGTCTTCCTTTTGTCCCTTGGCTTCTTAGTGCTAGCAAATGCTTCGGCATGATTTTCTAAAATTGCAGTCAATTGGTTCTTCATGGTCTCAGCTAGGGTCTCTTTTATTTCTTCCATCTTGGCATTGAGGGTATCATCCACCATTCTTTGAATTTGTTCGGGATCCATTGCTTTTGGTGAGCAAGTGATTGAGTCGTTGCTAGATTCTTCGCTCCAGGCATAGGTCGAATTGTCGTAAGCTTTTGAACTGTCGTAATCCAGGGCTATGAGCCAAAGAGGATTAATGATATGAGATGCAAATGTATGTATGTATGCATGTATGCACAAAAAACAAACAAGGATAAATAGGACATTCCTTCCAACCTTATAACATCCACACACGAATAGCGAGTCTCTTTTTCTAGGTATATGGTTAACAAAATACCAACATGGGGTATCTTGTTTTCGAATATTTCCCTCGGACGTTTCAAGCAATAGTTATATTTTCAAAAATGGAAATCAATTTATGATAATTCCCATTAATTAGGTTTTAATCCATTCAACCAAATATAGTAGCTTTTATGCTATATTGGATTAAAACTAAATTAGATAGATTTCTCACTTGAAAAAGTAACTAATGATTCATGCCAAAAACAAGCCTATGATTAATTATTCTTAGTGTAAACTAGGCTCGCAATTGATTTTTGGTATTTCGTAATTGACCTAAATAATTTGCAAGCTCTTTGTAAAAAATAATTTTGTTTCTAAGCCCATTGTAAAAATATTTTAGAAAAAATGAATTTTGGGCTTAGTATTTGGATCGTGAGAAAAAGAATTTTTAACTTGTTTTGGAAAAATTTTATGTCCAAAGACCATTTTGAAAATGTTTTGAAAATAGCTTTGGTCTTTTGGACTTTAAAGAAAAATTGAGCTTACAATATATTTAGGTCATATTAGAAAAAGAACAAACCAAATAAGTCATGATTTAAGCTAAGATAAATTAACCATAGTCAAACAACATGCGTTTGGGGTAAACCTAAGGAAAGTAACTAGGCCAATTACATGAGCTTTAGTCTTTGGGTTAAAAGGCTTAGGTTCCCATAGCAAGTATATACCAAATGGTATGAGGCTATGAGTAGTTATGCCATGCTTGTTCTCCATACCTTGAGTGAAAGTATGGTATCCCTTACATAACACAACACGGGTAACACGGGCGTCCTAACTCACGTACACGATGCAATCTAATATGATGCAATGGACAATATCATTATAAGAAAGAATAGAATAATATAAAGACCAATGGAATCAACTTCTCTTATCCCTAGTGGAGTCGCCACTGTGAGCGAGGATTTTCGCCCCTACTCCCGATGGAATGGTTCTTGTGACTTCAGCACTGTTTAGGCTCGGGGCCTTAGAGAACACGGACCTAAGTCCAGAGAAAATGGAGTCATCACCCGGACGGGGCGGGAAAAAAAAAGAGGTGGATGACTCGATTCCTAAGGAATCCCCAACCCCTTAATGGGTTGTACGTGTGGGGAAGGTGAGAAATGGCCCAGCACCTCCACAATGCTCGGTTCATTGGAACCGGCCTCCTTTATAGGTCTTAATATTATAAAATTCTTAAATATAACGATATTATCTATATTAAACGCAACAATTAAAATAAAGCATTATTATATTAAAATCAAAGTAATGTCCAAGCAAAACAAATAAATGGACACCCATCCGAGGATGGAAACATGTCCTTACATCATCCATGTCTAAACTAATAGGACACCCACCAAAAGGTAGACACATGTCCTTTACATTGGTCTAAAATATAAAAGCAATTTAAATTACATAGAAATTAATTAATGAGGTACCCACAAAGTGGAAACATACCTCTTACAATATTTGGAGATCAAAATAAATCGATAAAAGTAAATAACCATTCATCATTCATTAAAGATATTAAACACCAATCAAAATATATAATAAACATTCATCCATGATAAATTAAATAAATTAAGCATTAAAATTAAATAAATCAACCATCAAAGCATATAATAAACTACATAATCAAATCTAAAAAAAATAAAGCAAGTAAAGATACAAATTAGGATTTACTATTTTTATTTAAAGTTCTTTAATTAATATTTAGAGTTTTGGAATCTTAAGATATTATTATTGTTATTTGTTTAGGCTACTGTAAATTTTAGAAAATTGGAATGGATTAGGGTTTTATAATTTAAGAAATTAGTAAGGTTCTTTGATTAATCAAATTAGGGTTTGAGGGGTAAAATTATGAAATTAGGGTTTGGACACTTTAAAACATTTAGCTTTATAATTCTTAGCTACTGGAATATTATTTTGGATTTACTATATTGTGTTTGAATGTTTAGGTTTATAAAGTTTAAAGGTTTTAGGGTTTATGAAAACTAGGGTTTACGGTTTTGGTTTTGAGGGAATTAGGGTTTAGGAAAACTTAGGGTTTAGATTAACTAGTTTGGGGTTTACTGTCTTGGTTTTGGAATTGAAGAAAATAGTTAAGAGTTTTATAAAGTAATTGTGATTTTTAGAAACTGTAAAGTAATTAGGATTTGGAGATTTAACAAAACATTTGGAAATTTTGGAAAAGAATGAGAAGAAAATAGTTTAGGGTTTTTAAAAGCTCTTGGAAATAAGAAAAATGATTTAAGGTTTTTGGAAACAAAAGAGTATTTTTTTTAAAGGGTTTTTAAGGTATTTGGAAACAGAAGAAATCATTTAAAGTCTTTGGAAACAAAAGAAATGAATTAGGGTTGTTAAAGTATTTGGAAACAGAAGAAACAATTTATGGTTTTTCGAAACAAAAGAAACGAATTAGGGTTGTTAAAGTATTTGGAAATAGAAGAAATCATTTATGGTTTTTGGAACGAAGATCAAGTCATTACATCTTCAAAGATCAAAGTTTTGTATGTATATTATTATGAATAAAAGAAACAAAGCTATGAGTAGTTTATGATTAAAGATCAAACCTGCGTAGTTGGTTCCACCAAAATTAACTTCTGGATGAACAAAGACAAAGGCAAGATTGCTGCCTTTGATGGCTTGATTGCTTGCTTGCTTATTCTCCTCTAAAAAGTCTGATCGTTTTACTACCAAGTCCGATCAATTTTTAAAGTTCGATCCCCCCTTCCCCTTCCTTTTTTCTGTGTCTTTTTAGTGTTATTTATAGGAAATTTTGGAAGCTTAATTCCAATTGTTTAAGGAAATTATTATTAATTAGGAAAAGGAAACTGAAACCAAATAGAATTTGGTTTCGGAAAAAATTGCGTTGGAAAAATTTCGCTGGCAAAAACTGCGATGGGCTGCAAGAGCTGGGCGCTTGGTGCGAGCAAGAATTGGCATGGAAAATTGCGAGCTGGGCGGCTAGAAGCCATTTCATAGCCGATTTTTATTTTTATTTATTTATTTATTATTTTTTTATTATTATAATAATTTTTAAAAATTATAAAAAAAAATAAATACTAAAACAAACATTATTCAATTAAGATAACATAAAAACTATTTTGGACTAAATAAAATATATTGGACCGGACTGGGTCAAAAATTAAGGGTCTACACCAGCTAGAAGAGCTGAAGCCAATATAGGACAAACGTCCAAAGGATGAAGATCCAGTTTAAAGGGTGAAGACCCAGTTTAAAGGGTGAAGATCCAGCTTAAAGGATAAAGATCCAATTTCAAGGGTGAAGACCCGACGTCCAAAGGATAAAGATCCAGTTTAAAGGGTGAAGACCCGATTCCAAGGATGAAGAACCGGCTTAAAGGATGAAGATCCAATTTCAAAGGTGAAGACCCGATTTCCATGGGTGAAGACTTGATGCCGAGGATGAAGATCCAATTTGAAGGGTAAAGACCCGAAGTCTAAAGGATGAAGATCCATTTCAAGGGAGAAGACCCGATTCCAAGGATGAAGATCTAACTTAAAGGATGAAGATCCAATTTCAAGGGTGAAGACCCAATTTTCAAAGATGAAGATCTACTTTCAAGGGTGAAGACCCGATTTTCAAGGATGAAGATCCATTTTCAAGGGTGAAGACCCGATGCCAAGGATAAAGATCCACTTTTAAGGGTGAAGACCTGATTTCCAAGGATGAAGATCTATTTTCATGGGTGAATACCTGATGCCAAGGATAAAGATCCACTTTCAAGGGTGAAGACCCGATCTCCAAGAATGAAGATTTGTTTTCATGATCCGATGCCAAGAATGAAGATCCACTTTCAAGGGTGAAGACCCGATCTCCAAGGATGAAGATCCATTTTCAAGGGTGAAGACCCAATGCCAAGGATGAAGATCCAAGGTCCAAGGATGATGATCCATTTTGAGGGAGAAGACCCACAATCCATTAAAGAATGGAATAACCGAAGCAACCAGAATTCTCAACTGATAAAAGGTAAATCAAATTCAGTCTCGGGTCCAAGTACCCAGTCTTGGGGGTCCAAGTACCCAAAACCAATTTAGTCTCGGATCTAAGTACCCAATCTCGGGTCTAAGTACCAAAATCAAATTCAATCTCGAGTCTATGTAACCAATCTCGGGCCCAAGTACCCAGTCTTGGGTCTAAGTAACCAAATCCAATTCAATCTCGGGTCGAAGTACCCAGTCTCGGGTCTAAATATCCAAATCCAATTTAGTCTCAGGTCCAAGTACTCAATCTCACGTCCAAGTACCCAAATCAAATTCAGTCTCGGGTCCAAGTACCCAATCTCGGGTCTAAGTTCCTAGTCTCGGGTCCAAGTATCCAAATCCAATTTAATCTCAGCTCCAAGTGCCCAATTCAGTCTCGGGTTCAAGTATATAGTCTTGAGTCTAAGTACCCAAATCCAATTCATTCTCGGGTCCAAGTACCCAAATCAAATTCAGTCTCGAGTCTAAGTACCCAATCTCGGGTCCAAGTAACCAATCTCGAGTATAAGTACCTAAATCTTTTTTCGGATCCAAGTACCCAGTCTCGAATCTAAAACTCTTTTTGGGTCAAGAACCCATCCTAATCATGTTGCTTTTCACTCTCTTCTATTGAAAGTCTCATATCGTTCAAGCAGGGGGGCAAACTGTAGACCCTTAATTTTTTATCCAGTCCATTCCAAAGATTTTAAAACAGTCCAAAATAATTTTTTATGGTATTTTAATATTTATTATTTATTTTAATAAAATTTATTTTTAATAAAATTTATTACTTATAATATATATTATTTATTTTTATAAAATTTAATAGTTATTTTTAATAAAAATAAAAAATATCAAAAAAGATAAATAAAAAATAAAAAAAATCAGCAACGAACTGGCCACGGGCAAAACCTGCTGCAAAATTGCGCCCCTCGTGCAATTTTGCCCGTGCAAAGTTTTTGCCAAAACCTTATTTTACTTGGTTTTTTTTATTTTATTTCCAAAATAGTTTTTAATTTCCTTAAGATACTGGGTTTTTTTATTTTATGCCTATAAATACCACATTAAAAAAACACAAAAGGGGGGACGGGAGGAAGAATTTGGCAGTAAAGAAAAAGAGACGGTAGCAGTTCTACAAAACCCTAATTATCAAAAAAAGAGGAACACAGACAGAGAGTAAGAAAGGAGCAACAGAGATGAGAACTGATAATTAAAACAAAAAAAAGGGTCAGTAAACGTGATCAAGGTAGTGTCAAGGCAATTGCAAATTGCCAAACTTCAATCGAAGAAATAAATTGATTCGGGCAGTAGCAAATACCAACAAACGAAGCTTGATTCAAACTCATTAAATTTGGTGGAGCCAACGAATGAAAGTGTGTTTGTTATGTTTAATTCATTTAAATCGTAATAGTTACATTATTGTTATCTAATGCCCTAATTTACTAGGTATTCAAACAAATCAGTAGCCATATTTATGTTTGTTTTATTCATCACAGTAGCGGATATTAAAATCTAAACCCTAATTTGAAATATATAGTAACCATGATATCTTTAAGATAATAATAATAATGATATTAGTTTTGAAAATCAAAACTTTAAACTAAAACCTTTTAAACCCTAGCCTTATTTTTAAAACCCTAAAATCGTAATTTTCAATACCAAAACTTACAACCCTAAAGACCAGTTTTCAAAATTTCACAACACCAAAGCGGGACAGCCGTATGGGCTCATCGAAGGGGTCAATATTTATTTGTGTATTATAAGTCTTCGTTTTTAACTTCCTTTATTTTAAACCCTAATTTAGTTATTCTAAAAACTTTAATTAAAGATATAAATCCTAAATTTATAAATTTATTGCTTCGTTTAATTTTAGATTTAATTATGTAGTTTATTATATGTTTTGATGATTAATTTATTTAATTTCAATGCTTGATGTATTTAATTTATCATGGATGAATATTTTTTCAATTATTATTTATTTATTAAAATTGTAAGAGGTATGTTTCCATGATTGAGTACCTCATTAATTAATTTTCATGTAATTTAAATTATTTTTATATTTTGGAATTAATGTAAAGAACATGTTTCCACCTTTTAGTGTGTGTCCTATTTAGTTTTAGACATTGGATGATGTAAGGACATGTTTCCATCCTCGGATGGGTGTCCATTTATTTATTTTATTTGAACATTGCTTTGATATTAATACAATGATGCTTTTATTTTAATTGTTGCATGTAGTATGGATAATATCATTGTATTTAATAATTTTATAATATTAAGACTTGAAAAGGAGACCGGTTCCAATAAATCAGGTGTTGTGGGGGTGTTGGGCCATTTCTCACGTTTTCCATATATACACAACTTTCCAAACCCATTAGGGGATTGGGGATTCCTTAGGAATCGAGTTATCCACCCCTTTCTTTTTTTGGGCCCCGTCTAGGTGGCAACTCCATTTTTTCCGGGTTTAGGCTCGTGTTCTCTAAGGCCTTGAGCCTAACAGTGCCGAAGTCACAAGAACTATTCCGCCGGGAGTGGGTCGAAAATCCCCGCTCATACAATATAAGTTATTAAGGAGAGAGAATCAACTATGAACATCAATTGAACAAAATAAATATGAATTTTCATTAATATCAAAAACAAATTACAAAATATGTGTGATCAAGCATGATTGGCCAAACAATTACATTACAAATAAAAATCACACATCAAAGTTAAACTTTCTAAAAATAAAACATGAAAAGAAAAAGAAGAAAGCCTAAATTGTCTTGAGATCCATCATATTCCTCCACTTAATTTTCCTCCCCCCTCCTCTTGTTCTTCTTCATCCGTTTGCTCGTTATTTTCATTAGATTTAATCTATTGGGTTTATATTGTAATTTTCTTTTTCTTAGCCCTTATATAGTAGGCTATTTCAATATAATTTCCCACCTCATTAGATTAATTAGTAGGCTATTCTCATGCAATTTATGTTTTGTTTTATTTAATTTTAGGGATTGTATCAGTACATTTCACTTTAGTCGGTGCCTATTTTATTTGCGTGTGTCTAACTACTCATTTGGACATTTCATGATTATTTTTATGAATGAAATATGTTTCTTTTGTTTGTCTTATTCTTGCCTATTTGCGTGTGTCTAACTACTCATTTGGACATTTCATGATTATTTTTATGAATAAAATATGTTTCTTTTGTTTGTCTTATGCTGGCCCCTTAATATATGATTAGAGAATGATATTTTTAATAGTCAATGATAATATAATGTGTAAACTTGAAAAAGAGGTCAGTTCCAATAAATTAGATATATGGGGTGCTAAGAAAACTCTTATGTTATCCCAAGATGGCAACCAAGAGGGGGGGGGGGGGGGGTAAATTGGTTGTTAGAGAAGTGATGACAAATTAAAAATTCAAGAATAAGAAATGTAGAAGATGTAGAAGATTAAGTTGAGAGTAGAAGAATGAACACAAGAGATTTAAAGTTATAGTGGTTCGGATTTACCTTGATCCTACATCCACTTCCTTAACAACTTGTTAAGGTTCCACTAGCTTTGAGTTTTTTTACAAGTTTAACTCTAACTTGGTGTTTTCTCTAACTCACACCAAACTATATAATGGTTTGAGTATAGTCCTCATAACCCTTACAAGAGTTTTTTCAGGTTCACTCTCACAACCTAAGTGTTTCTAAGCTCACACTCAAACTTAAGATGGTGTTTAATGCTCACACCCAACACTTAATCAATACAAGATCTAATTTTGATGCAAAGGAAATAAATATGTTCAAGTAGGCTATTACAATCACAATCTCTTTTAAAAGTGAAATAACTTATGGTATTTATAGCTTACAAGTCATGAAATAGCCATTTGAGGTGTGGTCCAACATGTTTGTTCTTGTCTTCCACTAATTTCTTAGCCAAAGCAAGTTCATGGTCGAACTTGATGTGGTCCAATCAGAATTTTTAAGTTTTGGTTAGGAATAACAGTGGTCCAGTTGAAATATTTGAAATTCTGCTTAATGCTCTTCCAATGGTTGGTCCACGTGGCTTCCACTAATTAAGTGGAGGTGCAACAGCTTCTGAATTGTGTAATATTTAAATATTCCAGTTAGACTTGCATCAGGTCCGGTCAAAATATTGGTGGTTCATTCAAAATCTGAGCGTACTTCTGGTTGGGAACTTCACTGGATGATTTTAAGAAAATCTGCCTTGAAGGTTTGGTCTGAACATCAGAAGGTTTGGTTGGACGTCTTGTGGTACTCTAAGAAAATGAGAGTACTTCTAACTATGAAACATTCTGTGTGTTTTCCCTAATTTCACATGCAATGGTTCAGCCAAAATGACACATGGTCTGGTCGAACTTTATGAGGTACGGTGAGATTTCGAGTACTTTCCACCATGAAACCTTCTCTATGAATTTGCTCAATTTGTCATTGATAGTCTGGTCAAGCTTCTGCATGGTTCGATCAGACTTTGAATGGTTACATCAAAAAAATAAGTTCCTGCAAAATGTGACTTAATACAAATGTTAGTTTAATTCAATTTGATTACCTAAGATCAAAAATAGAGTAATTGGGCTAACAATCTCCCCCTTTTTGACTTTGGCAATAATTGAATTTTAAAGTGTTCAGACTTTGTAAAAATGTTAATTTGCTTAATTTACTCCCCCTCAATGTGTGCTCATGCACATTGATTAATTTAAAGTCTATTTTGTTCAAATTCAATATAAGTTTTCTCCCCCTTTGGCAAAGGCAAAAAGATATATCTAAGGATAAAGTTAAAACTTAAATGCCACAAGCTTTCATTAATTTACTTTCATTAAGTTCAAGAAAAAGAAAGGAACAAACATAAAAACAACATAATAAAGGCAACAAGAAAACAAACAAACAATAACAATTAAGAAATTAAGTTATAAACATCATTATCACTTTCTTCATCCTCTCCTTCTTCTTCATCTCCCTCTTCTTCTTCATCCCCTTCCTCTTCTTCATGTTCCCCTTGCTTTTCATCTCTTGGTTGAGAGGCAATAGCTTCTCCTTCTTCTTCTTAAGGGTAGGAGCCATGAATGGAAGGTGACAAGCTTGGTTCATCCTCAAAGCACTTTGGCAAGGCTAAGGCTTCTTGAATGGTTTGAATGTCAAGATGGAGATGAGAGATATCATTGGTAATTTTATCTATCCTTGAGCTTTGTGAGCTCATTTGTCCATGAATGTCTTGAAGGAGTTGGAGGATAGAGGATTGAGGTCTTGGAGTGGTAGGTCTTGGGAATTCCATTTAGAAAATCTCTTCACTTTCCTCCATAATCCTTGGTCTCTTTCTTTGTTGAGCCCTACCACCTAGTTCTCCTAAGAAATAAACATAGTTCCCATTATCATCCCTAATACATTTGGCATGTTTTAGGTATGCTATGTTTATGAATTTTTTGGTGGGATCCAAGGGATTGGAGAGGGTTGCTTTATTTGTTGGTGTAAGTGCACTAACGTATTTGGCAATTTGGGTCACTTATGAAGAGAAAAGAATAAGTCCGGATTTTATTTTCCTAAGGTGTAGGAAAGTATCAATAAGGAATTTTTTTGGTTTGGATTCGTTGGCCTCTAATCAAAAAATAAAGAAAGAGTAAATCCTTTCGGGTTACTTTCTCATTGCTCTCACCTCTAGCACTAATAGTATAAGTGATAATCCTATGCAACATCCAATAAATGAGGGTCCTAAGGTGTTTGGCATTGGATTATTTGTGGAGAGTGGTTTCTATAGAGATTTCAGTCTAAATTTTTTTTTGTCTCTCGGAAGTGAGGATGTTGTTGGTGATATAGGAAATCCCTTCTAATTGGAAACCCCAAATGGAAGAGAAATCTTCTAATGTTAGGCCATACTCTTGATTAAAGAGTTTAAAGGAAATCCCATAATAGCCAAGTGGATTAGTGCTCTTCTTACTTACTACTTAGGTGGTGAGAAATTCTCTTGTCAAGCTTTCCCAACAAAGATCATCATGTTCTAAGAAAAAAAACTTTTCCCAACCCAAAGTTCGAAGACAACCCTTAAAGTCATTTTCAATTCCTAGGGTCTCTAGAGTAAGGGTAGAGAAGAGACGGTTTGCTTCTATGGTTTTGTCTTTAAGAATATCATACCTTAGCCTTTCTTCTTCATCTCTAAACCTTATCTTGTGGTTTTTTCTAAGAGGTTCTTCTTATTGAGAAGGGGCAACAATTCCCTTGCCTTTCTCAGCCCTTGAAGCCTTCTTCTTATGTTCTTTAGGAGCCATCAAGTTTGATAAAGAAAAAAGATGAAGAGTATAGTATGCTTTGAGTGATTTTGAATATTTTAAGTGTTTAGGTGTTTAGCGTTTGATAAAAAGATGTAAATACTGATTTGAGAGAGTGTTTAAAGTCAAAAATAGACATTTATAGTTGTTGGAGACAAGATTTTCACATTGTGATTGAGTTCCAACGGCTAGAAATTATTAAAAACAGAGTGAAGGTATGGTTGGACTTTAGGGAGTCCGATCGTGAAACTCAAATTTTTTGAAAAATGTGGTCAGACTATATGAAGTTTGACTGGAATTTTGGTTTTATACACAACGGTAAAAAAAATTTGAAAAATTTTGTTCGTACCTTGGAAAGTATGGTCATACTTTTATGAAAAATTTTGAAACCAGGAATTTTCAAAAAGTACGGTGTAACACCCCTATACCCCGTATACGCACACTACATACTACTACACCTGTAATATACATATACCGAATACAAGAGTGTCATGGTTTATAATAAGCAAACCAATCTTTCAATTTAATAATATTATAAGAAAACTTAAAACATTCAAATTATATTATAAAACTATACTAGATAAAACATTTATTCAATATGCAGCGGAAAATGTAGTGGTATTTACATATATAAATACATCAGAATCCATGTTTACAAAACATAAAATTTATACATGTTTGGCAGTTTGTCTCTGATCTTTAAGCCCACAATCAACACTTCAAAGTCTAGACTCGACTCGGTCTAGCTGAACTCTCCGGTTCTACCCTGTCACCTGCGCGATGAACCACAATCGCGCTAAGCCATAGGCTTAGTGGTATAACCCACAATAACAATATGCTTTAATGTAATGCTAATATCACACATTCATATATAATAACAATACATAAGAATATCATATTTCAAAACCTTACATTAAGTCATAATATTTATTTTATTTCACCATTCATGAATCACAGTTAAACAAAGACAAGCATGGGCCCAAAAGAAACTAATATGCCATTCAACTTTCAGAGTTAATGTTTTGGTTCAATTCTCACATTTATCATTATCCCAACTAGGCTTCAAGGATTAGGCTCAACCAAGCTTCAAGGGGAACAAAGCATGCTAAGTATCAACCCAACTTGGCTTCAAGAACCAAACCCAACCTAGCTTCAAGGGTTGTAACATCTCAACTAGGCTTCAAGGACTAGACCCAACCAAGCTTCAAGGGGAGTTAAGCATGCTAAACTTCAACCCAACTTGGCTTCAAGGATCAAGCCCAACCCAACTTCAAGAGATTGTTACTATTAGGCATGCCACCAATAACAAACTCTGAAAAGTGAATAACACATTAGGCACACAATTCTTTTATTATTTCATTATCAATTCCATTCTCATTTCCTCATAATCATCTAGGCAAACATTTCTCAATTATTTCATTTACATCATTATAGCCAACAACAATGGCTTCACATCTCATCATTAAGGTATACACAACCAATTGCATTGGATATACATTTTGAATGATTATCATATCTTTCACATTATGCAATTCATGATATTAATCAAATATATAAACAATGTAATCAATTACTTAACACATTTACAACCAAATGTGTTAAATCCCAAAGTCATATAAATGTATGCAATAATGTAGGGTTTGTACTTACCTCAAGAGCAACTCACTCCACACCAAACTCCTCTTCCAAGAATCCTTCAACACTTGGATTATGGCAACTCAACTCTCTTCAAAATCTAAACCAAAGGTGATCATACACACTCACTTAGAGATACACATGAGATAATAACGTCAAGAATCAACTAGGGCAAACTCTACACATGACACGCTCAACAACACGGGCGTGTCCCTGATCGTGCCCTAAAACCACAACACAGAAGCTTTGACACACTTAGAACCATGGGCGTGTCACTGAACGTTTAATACATTCTCTCTCACAGAAACATTGACACGTCCAACAACACGGGTGTGCTCATGGCCGTGTCAATTCTTCACCAACACATTAGCTATGACACGTTTAATAACACGGGCGTGTTACTGGCCGTGTCAATGCTACTACAACACAGAAGCTGTGACACGTTCAATAGCACGAGCTTGTCACTGATTGTGTCACCCATCCAAGAACACAGAACCGTTGACACGCCTAAAGACCTGGCCGTGCTCATGGGCGTGTCAGGCCAAAAATTCAGATTCCGGCAGCAACAACCTTACCTCCAACAAACCTCTTACTTCCACCATTTTCCACTTCAAACAAACTTAACTAAACACACCCATAAATCATAATAACTTGCAAAAACACCAAAACAATACAAAACATACATCAAACACCACTTCACAACCATCACATACACACAATCAAATACAATACTTGCTCTTCCACCAAACCTAACACTTTCTCTTCAATCCAACCCCAAAAATCAAAATCAAATTAACCAAATACTCTCAAACACCCCACAATCAAACATACTCATACCATCAATAATCAACCATCAAACTCAAATACAACTTAAAAGAAAACAAGGAAATCAAGTGGAAAACTTACCAAAAATGATGAAACTCCTTAAATTTCCAACTTGATCACTTGAAACATCCTTCAATCTTGATCTTGGAAAATCAAAAACTCTCTTTCTCTCTTGCTTTGGAAGGAGCCGGCCAAGAAGGAAAAGAAAGAAGAAAAAGAAGATGAACAAGAGACAAAGTCAAACACTTCACCTCTTTAAACCTCCACCAAGCAATTTAATATTAAAATATTCATAAAATCCTCTTCCACTAACTTAATTTCCTTTGTAATTAATTTAATTAATAATAAAAATAAATAACCTTCTTTTGACTTCCATACTTTGACTTGTATATGTTGTATATATCACTATATATACAACATATACACTCTTCCCTTACCTCCTTCTCTTTCCAATTAAACATATACATTTAATCCAAATACAACAATAAATATTCCAAAACTTTTAGGGTATACTTTGGGATATTACATACGGTCGAACTTATAGTTAGTCCGATCGGGAAACCTTCAAAAATGTAAAAATTTTGAGAAAACAAGTGCTTTTCATTTAAGATATGAAGGTTTGATCAAAAATAGATATTGATAAGAAATTTTTCATGACATGAAATAAGTTTTCATACAATTCCAAGCCTAAGAAATGGTGCTTCCATCCATCATTCCCAAATGTTGTTTTATGAAGTTAATTCTATAAATATGTCAACAAGTTGGTTTTGTGTATCAATGAATTCTAAGATAACATTTTGATTTTAGATATTGTCTCTTAAGAAATGGTGCCCAATATCTATATGTTTTGATCTAGAATGTTGAATTGGATTTTTGGATTGATTTATGGCACTAGTGTTATCACAATTAATAGGAATTTGATCAAATGTTTTTCCATAATCAAACAATTGTTGTTTCATCTAAAGGACTTGAGTACAATAAAAACAAGTAGCAACATATTTAGCTTTCACAGTAGACAAAGCGACTGACACTTATTTCTTGCTAAACTAAGAAACTAAACATTCACCAAGAAAATGACATGCTTCAGTTGTACTTTTTCTATCCAAAAGACTACCGGCACAATCTGAATATGAAAAACCTAAAATGTCAAATGATGTGTTTGTAAGATACCAAAGTCCTAAATGCAATGTACCATTCAAGTCTTTCAAAATTCTTTTAGTGGAATTTAAATTTGATTCTTTAGGGCATGATTGAAATCTAGCACACAAATATACATTATACATTATATCGGGTCTAGAAGCAGTTAAGCAAAGTAGGGATTCGATAATAACTCGATATTTCTTCTCATCTGCTACCTTACCACTTTCATCTTTGTCAAGTTTCAATGATGTGCTCATGGGAGTCTTGGTAGTCTTGCAACCATCCATTCCATACTTCTTTAGGAGTTCCTTTGTGTACTTGGATTGGTTGATGAAGATCCCATCCTTGCATTGCTTGATTTGTAGTCCAAGGAAGAATTTGAGTTCACCCATCATGCTCATTTCAAATTCCCTAGTCATACAAGAAGCAAATTCCTTTCACAAAAATTCATTAGTAGCACCAAATATAATGTCATAAACATAAATTTGTACAATTAAAATGTTATGCTTATTCTTCTTAACAAAAAGAGTTGTATCAACTTTCCCTTTTGAAAATCCATTTTTAAGCAAATATGCACTAAGTCTACCATACTAAGCTCTTGGAGCTTATTTCAATCCATATAGTGCCTTGGTGAGTTTAAAAACATGATTTGGAAGTTTATAATCTTCAAAACCAGGAGGTTGTTTAGCATAAACTTCCTCATTGATAAATCCATTTTAAAATGCAATGTTAACATCCATTTGAAAAAGTTTAAAATTCATGTGATAAGAAAATGCAAGTTGTTGCGCTCGAATTAAGTACTACTACAAGCATCACTCACAAGTATACGAGGTAGTTGCAGCAAAGGTGATCGCCCCAAGGTCGTTTCCCACGGAAGGTGTAGTTCATAATAGCTTGATTGACAGGTTATTTAAATGCGAGAGTTTGTTGTGTTGGGATGGTACGAGAATAATTTAAACCTAAAATTAACGTGCGTAGGATTGATGTATGAAGGTTGTACAAGATCAAATCGATTCTTGGGAAGGTGCCTAGGGTTATAGGTCCATTCAATCAAAACTCAATTCTCAATTATCCATTCACATAACCTTGTAAATTAATTTGTTTCTTAAGGTTAATTAGTCAATTACCAATCCATTAGTTCTCACATTCATGAATTAACAATGACCAATTCTTTTACATTACCAAATTAAATAACCCTAGAACTTATATTTCTAATTCATTCATAGGGTGGTCGATTGCATAATTCTGATATCAAATTTCGCCTCCCGGTCCTTCATTCAATATCTAGAGGTCAATAGGTAGCTAATCTATCAACCTAGCATACAATTCAATGCAATCAACCAACAACAAGGTACATCAATGTAAATATCAAATCAAATCATTCAATCAAATATACTACAAACCCTAGGCATGGGTATTTAGCTCAACATCATCAATTTAGAACAAAAATTCAACTCAATATAAAAAAAATACAAATTGTCCATTGCAATATCAATTCTCTTAATACAACAACAACAATAAGAAATGAATTAAAAGAGAGAATAGAAAAACCCCTTGTGAAGATGCCAAGAGTAGGATTACTAGTCTTCCTCCTAGCTCCACTTGATGTATGATGAAGAACTCAAGCCCTCTTCAATGGTTGATTCCCCTTTGCAATATGGGATGGAGCTTTCTCAAGTCACCAACCCTTCAATGGATTATGTCTTTGGAAGATGGAATGGAGATTTCTTAAGTCACCAATCCTTTCAATGAAGCTTCTTCAATCTTCAAGAGCTTGTTTAACCCAATTTATCCCAAAGAATCTCAAAGAACTTGTCAATGGAAGATGGAAAAAGTGGAGAGGATGGAAATGGAAGTGAAGATGAAGGGCTAAGGGAGAGTGTCACTCTCTCCCTCTCCCAAATGTGTATGCAGAATTTTGGCTCCAAGAACTCCCCCAATTTTCCTCTTCTTCTCTTTTTAATTCATTCAAAAACACAACTCATGCCTTCCAACTCACACCACTTCACCTTGTTCCCCACTTTTTCTTTGTTTAATATTTCTTTTGGCAAACACAAGGCTTTGTTCCCCACTTTGTCCCCCACTTCGTGCAAAAGAAATCAATTGTTTTAGGTGTGACACGACCAAGCCAAGACTAGCTTGGCCGTGTCTCTCATTTTCCCTTGGCCGTGTCCTTCACTGCCCTCTTTCTTTCTTTCTTTTCTTTCTTTTCTTTTGGTCTTAAAGGGTGACATGGCCAAGCTAGTGGCCGTGTCATGTGACACGGCCACAAGCTTGGCCGTGTGATGTGGGTGTGTCCATTTTTGTTTCTTTTCTTTCCTTCTTTGCTTGCTCCAAGTGTCTTTGGCATGAAATAGGACATGGCCAACCTTGGCCGTGTCATTGAGTGTGTCTCTTCCTGCTTCCTTCTTTTTTTTCTCTTTCTTTGCTTTGGTCTTTGTTTTGCTCCTTGAATGAGACACGGCCAGTGGCTTGGCCGTGTTAAGCTCTGCCATCATCATTCTTTGAGGGACATGGCCAAGCTTGATTTGGCTTGGCCATGTCTTGCTTGGTTCATGCTTTTCCTGCACTGTTTTGATCTTCCAAGGGTGTTTTTGCACTTAGACCTAAAACAAACACTTTAAACAAACTTAAAACAAAAATCAATCAAAACATTAACTAAAAACATATAAAAATCACACTAAAAACTAGAACAAAAATGATCTAAACAAAGTAGTATCCTAATTGCTTTTAATCAAGCAATGGGGGAAAATGTCTCATCATAGTCAATGCCTTCCTCTTGGTTATACCCTTTGGTTACCAATCTAGCTTTATTTCTAGTAATGAGACCATTTTCATCAAGCTTCTTCCTATATACCCAATTACATCCTATAATTGGATGATCTTTAGGTCTAGGAACAAGTTCCCACACATTATTGCTCTCAAATTGTTTAAGTTTATCTTGCATTGCAAGGTTGAGTTCATCTTGCATTGCAATCACCCAATATTCATCACTAAAAGCCTCCTCAATGGTCCTTGGCTCAATTTGAGAAACAAAGGCAAAATTAACATCTAATTACTTAATTTTGGATCTAGTAGTTACTCCCTTTGATGTTTCACCAATGATGAGTTCTTTTGGATGATCCTTCTTGTATTGCCATTCCTTGGGTAGCTCCTGAGTCCCTACTTCAAGTTCATCATGATTGTTCTTTGGAACATCAATTGTTTCTTGTTGTTCAAAAGTACCTACAAAATCATCAAGTGTACCACTTTTCCTTTAATCAAGTTTAGAGGATTCACTAAAGACAATAAGCATTGATTCTTCAAAAACTAGAGTTTTCTTATTAAATACCCTATATGCTTTGCTAGATGATGAATATCCTAAAATATGCCTTCATCCGATTTGGATGAAACTTTTCCAAGATTGTTCTTGGTATTCAATATGAAGCATTTGCATCCAAATACTCTAAGATATGAAATTTTGGGTATTCTTCCATTCTATAGCTCATAAAAAGTTTTATTTATCAAAGGCCTTTTGTAGACTCAATTTGAAATATAAGAAGCGGTATTAACAGTTTTCGCCCAAAAATAAGATGGTAACTCATATTCATTGAGCATTATTGTAGCCATTTCAACAAAAGTTCTGTTTTTTCTTTCAATCACACCATTTTGTTGCGGTGTTCTAAGAGCTAAAAAATTATGTGATATACCAAATTCATTACAAAAGTTTTCAAAATTTCCATTTTCAAACTCTTTGCCATGATCACTTCTAATAGATATGATCACATAGCCTTTTTCATTTTGAACTCTTTTTGCAAATTTTTTGAAATGATTAAAATCTTCATTCTTTTGAGCTAAGAAATTAACCCATGTAAATCTAGAGTAATCGTCAATAAGAACAAATTCATATAACTTGCCACCTAGGCTAGCATCTCTATTTGGTCCAAATAAATCCAAGTGAATGAGTTCTACGGGTCTAGAAGTGCTTACAACATTTTTAGACTTAAATGAACTTTTATGTTACTTATCAAGTTGACAAGGTTCACATGTTCTATCTTTGTCAAATTTATCTTTAGGGAGACTATGAACTAGTTCTTCATTACTAATGCATTTTAAATGATCTATACTAGCATGTCTTAGCCTTCTATGCCATAACCAAGCATCATTATAAATGGAAATCAGGAATTTAAATGCATTATTGGAATGTATGTCAATTTTATTTGTTGCTAATTCTAGCTCCATTGAATGCAATTTCACCATTTGAATTAGTGACCTTGCATCCTTTGGAATTAAAATTTACATCATATCCTTTATCACACAATTGACTAACACTAAGCAAATTATGCTTCAATCCATCAACAAGCCATACATTTCATTCAAATTCTTACCAAGTATGCCAATGGAACCAATACCAATGATTTTACCTTTAATATTATTTCCATAGGTAACACTACCTCCAAGCTTGTAAGCAAGACTTGTAAAGAGCTTTGCATTCCCTGTCATATGCCTTGAGCATCCACTATTCATAAGCTAAGTGCTTTCATTGATAGTAGATTTTAGGCATACCTACAAAATAATGTTTATCTTTTCTTAGGTACCCAAATGAAGTTGGGTCCTTGGGGGTTAGTAATAGAAGGATCTTTTAACTTGAGATGAGCCTTTCTAATGTATTAAATGGTGCTTTTGTGTCCAATTTTCATATAATATGTGCATTGATATATAGTTCTATACCTATGCAATTTTCTATTGACATTCAATGGACTATAAATATAATTGCAAGTGTGAGGTTGTTTTTGTGCATTTTTATGCTTGTGTGCATGTCTAGTATACAAGAATGCATGATTTGCTCTTGGAATTTTAGTCATATAGCTTTGTGGACCTAATGTAATCCTTTTAGGATTTTTAGGTTTGTTTTGTGCATTGGTGTTCTTTACAACTTCAACACTAGAAGTTTGAGTTGTAAAAGCTTTTACAAATGTTGGTGCATTGGATGTAGTATTGGATGATTCTTTGAATCCTAAGCCATGCTTCAAGGAAGGTGACCTTTGATTATCAATCAATGTATCTAATGCTTCCTTTCCTTTGTGAAATTTTGAGATTGATTCTTTAAGTTCTTTTAGTTCATGCTTCAAAATTTCATTTTTCTTAATCACATTTTCTAAGCAATGTGAATTTTTATTTATTGAATCAATGGATTTCAATAATTGTTCATTTGAGGTCTTCAATTCTAATGTAGAATTTTTAAAGCATACAAAATCCTTCTCTAACTTAGAATATTTATCCTTATAAAATTTTATTTTAAAGTAATACTTTTCTACCCTAAGATTCATATGTTCAATCATATCACTATCATCTAAATCATCTTTATTATCATCATATGCAATTAGATTCAAGGATTGATTACCTACCTTATTAGAGTCATCCTCAATAGCCATGAGACATAGATTGGCAATTCCTTCCTCCTCTTCTTCTTCTTCTTCACTTGAGGAAGAGTCATCTCATGTAGCTTTGAGAGATTTCTTCTTTTCTTTGTCCCACTTCTTATTATTTTTCAACTTGAAGCAATCCGATTTGATATGATCAGATTTGCCACATTCATAATACTTCACCTCATTCTTTTTATCTTTCTCTTTGAGGATTTAGAAAATGTACCTTAATTAGCTTGCAATCTTCTCTTTCTTTCCAATCATTCATTCTCTTTGAAAATAATGCCATTTCTTCTTCATCATCACTATCTTCATTACTTGAGCTCTCAACTTCTTTAATTGCTTTGAGAGTTATTGGTTTCCTCTTCTCTTTTTCACCTTGTTCTTCTTCTCTTTCGGTGTGCAACTCAAAGGTGAGTAGTTTTCTAACAAGTTCATCGGTTCTCAAAGAGCTAAGATTATGTGCTTCTTCAATTAAAGAAACTTTATATTCAAAGTTCTTCTTTGCTCTAAGTGCTCTCAAGATTTTACTATTGACTTCTGTTTAGATCATTTATGATTGTATTTTTAAAGTAATATTATTTGTTTTTAGTTAATTTTTCATTTGATTTGTGTTTAAAGTTTGTTTAAAGTGTTGGTTTTAGGTTAAAGTGCAAAAACTCCCTTGGATGGATCAAAACGATGATGGAAGAGCATGAATCAAGCAAGACACGGCCAATTCAAAGCAACCCTGGCCGTGTCACTCACCAAGGTTAAGAACAAACAAGAGACACGGCCAAGTCAAGTTGGCTTGGTCATGTCCCTCAAGGAAATTGAGGTAGAGACTGACACGGGCAGGAGACACGGCCAAGCCACTGGCCGTGTCTCACCTAAAGTGAAAAAATCCAAAGAAAGAAAAGAAAGAAGGCAGAAGGAGACACTGACAAGAGACATGGCCAAGCCACTGGCCGTGTCATCTCTTGAGAAGAAGGAAAGAAGGAATGGTAGGCATGGACACAGCCAGCAAGCTTGGCCGTGTCCCAAGAAAAGTGAGAAACACGGCCAAGCCATTTATGGCTTGGCCGTGTCACCTATGGAATCCTTGAATTATTTGCACGAATTGGGGGATAAAGTGGGGGACAAAGACCTTGCTTTTGCCAAAAGAAATATTAAAAGAAGAAAAGGTTGCCTAATTTCATGGAAGAAATATTAAACAAAGAAAAAAGGGGGAGACAAAGGTGAGTGTGGTGAGTTGGCAAGCACTCTTGATGTTTTGAAAGAATTAAAAAGGAGAGGAAGGGAGAAAGAGGGGACACAGTTGGAGAGGGCAAGACTCTCCAATTCCATTCCATTCTTCTCCTTCTTGGAGAAGAAGACACCATTCTCTTCCTCATACCCTCACACTATAAATTTCTTGTTTGAACTTTATAAAGTTGGGAGAAGGAATAAGATAGAGCTTTAAATGTTCCCCCATCTTCATGGCATTAATCTGGATCTTGATTGGGATAGTCTTTGCCTTTGCAATTTGGTACCCATATTCATTTCTTTTTTTTTTCTTTCCCTTTTCTTTCTTTATTTTTCTTACTCTTCCCTTTTTTTGAGTATTTTATCATTTTGTCCTTCTTCTCTATAGGATTGTTAAGTACAGGATTTTCAAGAACTGGATGGTCTTTCTCCTTTTTCTCTGATTTTGATTAAATCTTTGATTGGGTTAGACCAATTCAAGTCAAACTGTCCTTATAAACCTAATGAAAGCCTTTTGCTACTTTAGGTAAAAGAGAACTTGGTTGGTTTTCTGATCCGTTTTGGGTTTTATTTTCTTTTCTTTTTCTTTTCTTTTTCTTTTCTTCTTTTTTTTCTTTTTCTTTTTCTTTCTTTTTTTTCTTTTCTTCTTTTCTTTTTCTTTTTTTTTTGGTTCTAGCTCTAAAAGAGTTGTCCTGTTTATACCAATTTGGGTTTCTAATAATGGATGAGTGGAGTGACATAAATCTTCTTTAACAGGGATAAATCATTTGTTACTCTGATGTTATCTTGATAGATTAGAGATATTAGGTGAACTTCAACTACCCTTATGATTTTGAGTGCATTCCATTCTTTGATCTTCTTGCCTCTTCACCTTAGCGATCATAAGACTTGTCAAAAAATCACAACAGCTCAGGGTAGGTTATTGGGGTTTGTAAGTCAATGAAAAGAAAGTTGAAATTCTCTGAAGGCTCAAAGGGACAATTAGGGATTGATATTTAATTAGGTGCATACTAGTTGTTAGCTAACCAAACAATGCCTAGATCATCTCTCCCTTAAATAAGTAGAGTTCAATTTCGCCTCAAAAATTTGTCAAAGCATGTTCTAAGACTGACTAAGACCTAGACAAAGGTACTTATGCAGGAGCCCTCTCTAAGTAAGCATACACAACTCAATGATATAGAATAATTCCCTCACCTAGTAAATTCATTCAAGTCATGATGCATAAATATATTAATTCATGAATCATCAAGCTAGATTCCTCATTGGTTGAGCACCAAAATGAATAAAGACCAACAAAAATTTTGATGAAAGTAATTTATTTAAACAATCTTAATTTTGGAAAACACGATCGTTCCATAAAATACCAAATAAAGAAAATAAAAAAAAACAAACAAGCCAAGGGAAGTTTATTGAGTTAAGCTTTTTCTCCTTTCACATCTTCAATATTCCCATCTTGAAAGGAGGATAAGACAAGATCTTCCTCCAATCCTCCTTCTACCATGAAAGTTGTTGGTGGTGGCACTCTGTTGAACCTAGGCAGAGGATTGCTTTTGGTATTGGGCTTATCCGGCTTAGGTAGCTTACCATTGTCAATCAAATTTTGGATCTCATGTCTTAGACGAGCACATTTATCCGTCTCATGCCCTTGCATTTGATAAAATTTACAGAAGGCCTCGGCATTAAAGTTTAGTGGCAAAGGATTATGTAACGATCGAGGAGCCAATGGTTGTAACAACCCCTTCTTTTGTAGCTTGTTGAAAACCCAAGATAGAGGTTTTTCCAATTTCGAGAACTATCTTTATTTCCTTGACCAATTGCATTAACATCAACTTCCTTTTGCGTGCTTTGGTTGCTCGATTGGTCATTCCCTTTCTCATTCCTTCTTACTGAAAAGCGATTCTGCTCCCTTTCCATTCTTTAATTTGTATACCAGCTTGGAGAAAATCCTTGAAATCTCGGATGAGTGTATGAGACATCCTTTCACGAAAGCTGGGTAACACTCCTCTCACAATCATTCTAATTTGATTGGATTCATCAAGCCTTCTCTTGAGCAATGCAGCCTTATTTCTCCACCTCTTCATATAGTCCACAAAGTTTTCATTTGGCCTTTGTCTAATGGACTCCACCTCCATTAGAGTAACTTCTAATTCAACGTTGTATCCATATTGTTGGATGAAGGCCTTGCATAGCAGATCCCAACTCTTTTGAGTGTCATCATCTAAGGTATTGAACTAGTTTTGGACAATAAGATCCAATGAGAGCATAAAGTACCTTAAAGTTTGAGTCTTAGTAGCTCGGGCAAACTGCATAACAGTGATCTACTGCTTTACATGGAGGTGAGGATTTGCGGTTCCATCAAACTTTGCAAAGGATTGCATCTTGAACTTATAAGGGACCTCCTCATCTTGTTCAAATAGTTTGTCGATCTCAGACATCTCTTCAGTTTTCAGTTTCTTCTCAAATTTCTTTTCGAAGTCCGCAATCATCTTTTCAACATCTGAAGTTTCAGTTTTCTCCACAACTAATCTTTCAACAATCTTTGGCTTTTTCTTCTTGCCTTGAGGATCTTGGAAGTATTGAACCCAATCGTCATCATCATCAATGATCACCTTATCATCATCAAAAACCAATTTACCAACTTTAGCCTACCCCTTATCTTTCTTGGTGCTTGTGGATGATTCGACATTATTCCCAAACATTGTAGTCATTTGATTCTTCATGATCTCAGCTAGGGCCCCCTTTAGTTCTTCCATTTTAGCATTGAGTGTGCCGTCCATCATTCTTTGATTTTTTTTGGGCTCCATTACTTTTGGTCAAAAAGAGATTGAGTCATTGCTAGATTCTTCATCTTTGGCGTACGTCGGATTGTCGTAAGCTTTTGAACTGTTGTAATCTAGGGCTGTGAGCCAGAGAGGATCAATGATATGAGATGCAAATGTATATGTGCATGTATGTATGCATAAATAATAGATAAAGATAAGTAGAACGTCCCTTCCAATCTTATAACTTCCACACACGAATGGCGAGTCTCTTTTCCTAGGTATATGGTTAACAAAATACCAACATGGAGTATCTTATTTTTGAATATTTCCCTCGGACATTTCAACTAATAGTTATATTTTCAAAAATAAAAATCAGTTCGTGATAATTCCCATTAATTAGGCTTTAATCCATTCAATCAACTAAAGCAGCTTTTATGTTATATTGGATTAAAACTAAATTAAGAGGTTTATTATAAATAGATTTCTCACTTGAAAAAGTAACTAATGATTCATGCCAAAAATAAGCCAATGATTAATAATTCTTAGCATAAACTAGGCTCACAATTGATTTTTGGTATTTCATAATTGACTTAGATATTCATAAGCTCTTTTAAAAGATTATGAAAATAATTTTGTTTCTAAGCTCATTGTAAAAAGATTTTAGAAAAAAAGGATTTTGGGCTTTGTATTTTGGTCATGAGAAAGGAATTTTTGACTTGTTTTTGGAAAAGTTTTATGTCCAAAGACCACCTTAAAAAGTCTTGAAAATAGCTTTGGTCTTTTGGACTTTAAAGAAAATTTTATTTTGAGCTTACAATGTACTTAGGTCATATTAGAAAAGGAACAAACCAAATAAGCCATGATTTAAGCCAAGATAAATTAATCACAGTCATACAACAAGCATTTGGGGTAAAAATCTAAGGAAAGTAACTAGGCCAATTGCATGAGCTTTAGTCTTTGGGTTGAAAGGTTTAAGTTCCCATAGCAAGTATATACCAAAAGGTACAAGGCTATGAGTGGTTATGCCATGCTCGATCTCCATACCTTGAGTGAAAGTATGGTATCACTTACATAACACAACACAGGTAACACGGGCATCCTAACTCACGCACACGATGCAATCTAATATGATGCAATGGATAATATCATCATAAGAAAGAATAGAATAATATAAAGACCAACGAAATCAACTTCTTGTATTCCCAGTGGAGTCGCCGCTGTGAGCTGGGATTTTTGCTCCCACTCCCGGTGGAATGGTTCTTGCAATTTCGGCACTGTTTAGCTCAGGGCCTTAGAGAACACAGGCCTAAGTCCAGAGAAAATAGAGTCACCACCCGGATGGGCCGGGAAAAAAAAGAGGTGGATGACTGAATTCCTAAGGAATCCCCAACCCCTTAATGGGTTCGAAAAGTTGGGTACGTGTGGTGAAGGTAAGAAATGGCCCAACACCCCCACAACGCCCGGTTCATTGGAACCAGCCTCCTTTGCAGGTCTTAATATTATAAAATTCTTAAATATAACAATATTATCCATACTACATGCAACAATTAAAATAAAGTATCATTATATTAAAATCAAAGCAATGTCCAAACAAAACAAATAAATGGACACCCATCCGAGGATGAAAACATGTCCTTACATCGTCCAAGGTCTAAAACTAAATAGGACACCCACCAAAAGGTGGAAATGTGTCCTTTACATTGGTCCAAAATATAAAAGCAATTTAAATTACATGATGCTTAATACATGAGGTACCCAAAATATGGAAACATACCTCTTACAATATTTTGAAACCAAAGCAAATTAATAAAAATGACCAACCAACCATTCATCATAAATAAATCATTCATTGAAGACATAAATTGAATATATAAATAAATCATTAATCAAACTATATAATAAATACTCATTTAATAATGAAACAAATAAAGATGCAAATTTAAGCGTATCAACTTAGGGTTTCTTAGATAACATTTAGAGTTTTGGAATTTATATCTAAAAGCAATGGTTTCGAAATCTGAAAGAACTAGTATTATTGTTTGTTTATTATTTTAAAAAGATTACACTACTGTGTGATTAAGATTATAATTTGGGATTTAAGTGAATAAGGTACAAGTCTATGAAAATAAGATTAAGACTTAAATATATTTAAAAGAAATAGCTATTGTGATAAGAAAATAAACAAATTTGATTAAGGTTTTAACAAAATAAGTTAGGGTTTAATTTCAACTAGGGCTTGGATTTCTAAAAAAATTAACACTATCATATTTATTTTTGAAAGGAGAGGCTATTGTGAATATTTTGGAAAATTCATTTAATTAGGGTTTAATAATTTTAAGAAACTAATAGGGTTTTTGGTTAATCAAATTAGGGTTTAGGGCTAACATCATGAAATAGGGTTTCCAGGGTTTTAAATATGAAATATGGCTTGCGGCTATTAAGGTTTACTGTATTGATTAGGGTTTGAGAAAATAGACTATTATTTTAAGGTATTTAAAAATATGTGATTGAGGTTTTGATAATTAAGCTACTGAATGAAACAATATTTTAATAAACAAACTACTATGATCATATTCTAAAAGATGACTTGCAAATATTGAATAAAAAATTTAGATTGAAAAGCTAAACCTGCGTTGAAGGCTCCACCAAAGCTGAATCTTTGAACCAAACTTTGAGCTTGCTTAGATCAATTAAGGTGTTGGTGGGGTGGAACAATTGTCTGCGCAATTATTGGATGTTGATTTATTCTTGCTTCTGTCTCTCTGTCTCACTTTTCTCAAAATCCCTAGTTTCTTTTAAAAAAATCGCCTCCATTTCCTTTGTGTTTAATGCTAGTATTTATAGGAAAACAAAAGACCTAATACGATTTTAATGAGGAAATACCAACTGTTTAGGAAAAAATCACAAAACCGTGTGAAATAAGGTTTGGTAAAAAAAATCGGCAGCGCATGTAGGCTGCTGGGCCTACAAGGCTGTGCTGGCAAAAATTATTGCGAGGATCGGGCTGGGTGGACTAGGCCTACTTACTGGCATGTGCGACGAATTGGCAAGTAATGATTTCGCTGCAGGTCTAAGCCTACGGTGAATTGGCTACTTTCCAATTCATCGCAGGTCCAGGCCTACGATGAAGTTTTTTGCCTCGCGTCGCTCTCTGATCTGTCTGATTTTTTATTTTTTATTTTTTTATTATTTTTTTATTTTTTTTATATTTTTTATATTTTTATTTAAAAATAACTATTCAATATTATAAGTAATTAAAATAATTAAAATATCACAAAAAATTATTTTGGATTATCGGATTGGACTGGGTCAAAAATTAAGGGTCTATAGTAAATATAAACTTTTAGTTAATTGGATGTGTTGGCAAGAATTTGGGTTTGACACATTTTAGTTGGAGAATGTGTTAAGCTACTTAATACTTTGAACATGCATGAATATTATGGCATGACATGTGATTTGTCATGTATGCATCATATGCATTATGAAAAGCCATTGTTAATGGCTAAATTGAATAGAATATGAAATATGTGCATTATATAAAAATGACTCAAAGTGTTTGGGTAATGTGATTTGTTATATGTGCATTAGTGACATTGTGAAAAGCCATTGTTGATGCCTAAATTGCGTAAAGTGTGATTTATATGAATTATGTAAAAATAACCCAAAATATTTGGGTAATGTATTTTAATGTAAAATGTAATACATTGGATGATATATTGAGAATGATGAAATGTGATGCATTGAAATGAAATGACATTGAGAAAAATGAGAAAATGAGGCAATGTACCTAACTGATAATGAGAAAAGAGGCAATGTGCCTAGTTGATTATGGGAAAATGTGAAAGAAATTGATTATGGGAAATATAAAATAATTGTGTGCCTAGTATGTTATTCAATTTCTAGAGTTTTGTGTTTGGCGGCATACCTATGAGGTTATCCTCATTATTTTCCTTCGTGGCTAGCTTTTGAGCAATTACTTGATTTGCCTTTGAGGCTAGATGCTTGGCGTCACTATGATATGATTTGTCTTCGGGGCTAGCTTTTGACCATTACTTGAATTGCCTTCAAGGCTAGACACATGGTATCAATTTAGACCAAAATAGTAACTCTGGGATTTGAATGGTATATTAGATCCTTTAGGCCCATGCTTGTGTTTGTGTTTAAGTGAATTGTAAAAATGATTGAAGAATGTGTTTAATATAAAATGATACGATAAATTATGACATGAATGGTGATATGATATGTAAAAGCATTATGCATTGGCATTGTTTATGATTTTATTATTATCAGAGTTTGTACCGCTAGGTTTTTAGCTTAGCGCGAATGTAATTCATCATGCATGTGACAAGGGCGATCTGGTAGAGCGGGAGAGTTCTTCTAGACCGGGTTGAATCTAAATTTGAGTTGATTATAGAGTTGATTTTAATGCATTGAGATTAGAGACATTTTAGTTTTATGTATATTATGTTATGTTTTTGGAGTATATATATTGTAAATTATAAAGAATATTTTGGGATAAATTGTGTAATGTGGGATTTTAAATGTGTTTTGATATAAATATGTATATTTATAAATGTTTTGAGAAAATGTGGAGAAATTGTGAAGTATTAGTGAAATGGTGATGTGATATTACTGAGAGTGTTTTTTATACAGGTTATGTTTATTAAATTTTTGGATTATCTAAATAATAGTCAAAACTCTGGCGATTTTTTCTCAGAGATTTTATATAAAATGGTTATTTTAGAAGCTACAATTAATAAATAATATTTTATTACTATTTAAATGTATATTTTTAAAATATTTGAGATTTTAATTTGGTAAAGAAAAGATTTTTATGAAACTGATTTGTTATATTTTTATACCATATATGCATATTTTACATATACTAAGTATATGTATTATACGTATATAGGATATTAGGGTGTTACAACAATTTTTTTGAATAATCTCTTGAAATCTTTACTCTGAGAATATATACGTCCTCGCCCATATCTTTCATCTCAAAACTGATTAATAACCACCCTTTGATATTATCCATAAATACTGTCATTTTCAACAATTAATATGTCATCAATATATAATGACATAATGGCAAATTTTGTTTTCAGCCGCTTTATGTAGACGCAACGGTCCTCATTCATCATGGTAAAACTATATAATATAACTGCATTATGAAAACAAATATATCACTGTCTTGAAGACTGCTTTAGGCCATTTATTGACTTTTTCAACCTATATACTTTTTTTGCCTTGTTTGATGAAACATACTGGTAGATCCATGTAGATTTCTTCGTCGAGTTCCATGTTGAGAAAAGTGATTTTCAGATCCATTTGATACAACTTAAGATCTAGTTTTGTCACAATTGCTAATATCAACCTTATAGATGTAAACCTTACGAAAGGTGAAAAAGTGTTTTCGTAGTCTATTCTTTCTTGTTGTGTATACCCTTTTGCTACGATACAGGCTTTATAACTCTCAATGTTGCCATCAGCCTTCCAATAATTTTGAGAATCCATTTATTCATAATGGCATTGCAACTTTTCAGAAGATCAACCAAATCCCAAACCTAGTTTAATCCCATAGAGTCTAAGTCCTCTTTCATTACTTTTATCCAATTATCCTTGGTCGGGCATGAGACAACCTCTTTAAAGTTTCTAGGCTCATCATCATCTTAAGACACAATTATGAATACCTTATACTGCCTTCGATATTAAATCAACAGTGAGGAACGGTTCCATGATTACTCTGCTCAAAATGGGATCTTGAGAAACATTTTCTTCAAGTTTGAAAATTTGAACATCAACTAAATCAACTTCCATAGGACTCCCACTAGAATTAGGATTCGTACTCCCACTCAGACTAAGATCACTTTCAGCCGAACCAATTGGTAGAGTTAAGTTCACCAAATTCCTACCACTTAGATTAAGTGACCATTGTGAACTTTAATCCTCAGTTTTATATAAAGAGAACTCTTTATTTAGATCACCCTACCTAGGAAACTCATTCTCTAAGAATGTGATGACTAGTGATTCAAACTCAATTATCGTCCCACTATCTTATTCACCTATAAAGACATATCCTTTAGATAGGTCAGAATATCTCACAAAGATACTCTTTTTACCTCTTAGGCCTAATTTCCTATACTTGTGTGAGGTATCATGAACATAGGCAGCACATCCCCAAGGTTTTAGGATGCTTAGGTTGGGTTTTTGACTTGTCCACACTCATAAGGTGTTGTTGGGATGGATTTAGAGGGCACACGGTTAAGGGGATGGATTTAGAAGGCACACAGTTAAGTACATATGTGGCAGTTATAATGCATCACCCTAGAAGGTAATAGGCAATTTAGCTTGTGCCAACATTAACCTAAACATTTCGAGGAGACTAGTGTTTCTCCTTTTAGCAACACCTTTTTATTATGGAGTTCGAGGAATAGTTAGCTGATGCTCTATCCCTTTTTCATTACACTATTATTTGAACTAATCAGACAAATACTCAAGGCCCTTATCAGTTCGAAGTGCTTTCACTTTCTTATCTAGTTAATTCTTAACTAACTTGAGGCAGTTCTTGAAGCAATTCAAGTCTTCAAATTTATGTGCAATCAAGCAAACATGACCATACTTAGTATGAGCGAGGATTTTTGCCCCCACTCCCATGTGGAACGGTTCTTATGACTTTGGCACTATTTTGCTCAGGGGGTTAGAGAATATGGGCCTAAAGCCAGAGAAAATAGAGTCGCCACTTAGACGGAAAGGGAAAATAGAAAGGGGTGGATGACTCTATTCCTAAGGAATCCTTAACCCCCTATTGGGTTCAAAAAGTTGAGTACACATGGGGAGGGTGAGAATTGGAAGTCTTAATTTGCCATGGACCAACATTCATGGAGAATTGGGGATCCAATTCGCCATGGGTCCAAGTTGGTGTGGCTTTTTGGGCTTAAATGGACTTGTTTTAGCTTTTAAAGTTAGACCAAATTTAATACAAGCTTTTAAAATTGAGTTGGAATTGATTTGGTCCTTTAAAAATTAAATCAGACTAGGTTAGAGTTTTAAAAAATTAAATAAACTTAATTTAGGCCTTTTAAAATTGGACCGACCTAATTCAAAGCTATAAACTAGGTTTAAACTTTTTAAATTGGACCAAATTTATCTTAGCCTTCTATAATTGGGATCGAACTAGCATAGGGCCAAAATTAAGGGTCTATAGTTTTACCTCCTGCTTGAACGGTCTAAGACTTCAGCAGAAGAGAGTGAAAAACAACATGACTCTGAACTAATCTTTGATAAGGATGGATTTTGGACCCGAGGGTGAATTGGATTCTTAGCTGGAGACTGGATTTGGGTTCTCTATCCTAGACTGGATTTGGATTCTCAACCCAATGCTGGATTTGGATTCTTAACCCAAGATTGGATTTAGGTTTTCGATCCAAGACTGGATTTTATCTCTTTTAGGTTGATTATCCCTTGTCATTTGGGAATTTCAACTTTCTTCTAGCCAATTGGTTCCATTCTTTAATGGATTCTATTAACCTTCTGTTATCTGAGAGTTCGGGCTTTCATTTAGCCATCTATTCCATTCTTTAATGGATTGTGTTGACCTTTTATCATCTGAGAGTTTTGACTTTCTTCTAGCCATTTGATCCATTCTTTAATGGATTATGGATCTTGACCCTTCAAGATGGATCTTTATTCTTTGGAGATTAGGTCATTACCCTTCAAAAAAAATGGATCATTATCCTTTGGAGATTAGGTCTTTACCTTTCAAAAATGGATCTTTATCCTTTGGAGGTTAGGTCTTTACCCTTCAAAAATGGATCTTTATCCTTTGGAGATTGGGTCCTTACCCTTCAAAAATGGATCTTTATCCTTTAGAGATTGGATTTTTACCCTTCAAATATGGATCTTTATCCTTTGGAGATTGGCTCCTTACCCTTCAAAAATGGATCTTTATCCTTTGGAGATTATGTCTTTACCCTTTAAAGATGGATCTTTATCCTTTGGAGATTGTCCTACATTGACTTTAGCTCTTATAACTGGACTGATTTTTTTGTCTTTTGCATCTTCATTCTTTTGGCATTCTTACTTTCTTCTTGTTCCATTCTTTTTTATTCTTCCTTTTGCAAAAAATTTATTTATTTTTTAGCTAGCCCTTATATCCTTTCTTTGCCCCCTGTGTAGTAAAATATTAAAGGTGAGTCTAAAAATGATTTGTACATGCATAAACTCAAAAATTGAAAGGAGAAACTTTGCCCCTCTGTGTAGGCTCAAATCAATAATTTTGTTCCCATATAAGCTTTGATTGATGTTTGCATTTTGTCTAGTGCTTTGCACAAACACACATCTCCATAAAGTTATTGGATCTTCCTCAAGAAATGGGGCTTCCATGCCCCCCTAATTCCATATCTGCTTCATGTTTTCTTCATAGAGTATATGTTGTTCACTTTGACAAAGAATTGACAACGCATGACAAAAAATGCAGTGTGATATGCTTATATATGCATGAATAATACTTATAGTGGTTCTATTGACTTACAAATTGAGGTGATCAGCTGAAGTGCTCCCATGGATGCTTGTTCAGGCCTTGCATCAATGAATGGCAGAAGAGATCACATTTATGGCTTTTATCTTCAAGATGTTGAAAGCATGAGTGGTGGGGCCCAAGCAGCATAGTTAGAGATACATCCATTTCAAACTATGATTCAGCATGTTAGTTGGTAGCTTCTTCATAACCTTGCAAATGATCATTTATTTTGTCCAATGTATCCTTTAAGGTTTGATAGTAACTTTCCTAAACTTAAAGGCTTTATAGTGACAAAAATATTTTTTTAAAATCTTAAAATCATATTTTGGCTTTTGTCAAATCAGTGTCATTATACCTCAGGACTCGACTTTTCAAATTAATATATCTATAATACGATAACCCTAGTTACTATACAAAACTCAGGAATAATTTCTATTTAAGCAAGAACTGTTGCACATCAGATAGGCACATACACATTGCTTGGCCAAAGGTCTTATTGAGTTTAAATATTGTCTACTTCATATGCATGCTTATTCAAACAATCTCCACTGATAGACTCTACTTACTAAGAGAGATCAATAGATCTTGAAATGGGGTCTATAAGGGACATGGATTAAATGAAGGCCATCTTCGAGCTGGAGCTGATGTGACATTACTGATAAATCTTCACACTATAAACTTTTTCTCAAAACTATATATTGTTGGAAGCATTCTTAAATTCTGGGTACCATTTTCTCCTGCTAGGTGTCTTATTATCTGGCTTCATGAAAAGACAGAGCATGGATGTTCTTCCATCTTTTGGTAGAAATCATTATTTAATTAGTATAATCTTGATCCTTTCCTTTTTGCAAAAGAAAAAAAACTCAAGACCATTATTCTAAGACTTTCAAGATTGCGGACTTAGAGCTATGTTGGATAAAATGAAAGATGGTTTTTCTTTTATTTCACATATTTTATTTGTGTCTTTGGCTGGGATGAACCAATTTAAGTCAATCTGTCTAGGTAAAAAGAATCTTGTTGGCTTTCTGAACCGCCATTTTTTTATTTTATTTTATTTTCTTATTTTTTCTTCTTTTTCTTCTTTTTTTTTTTGGTTTGTTTATCCTAGCTCTAAGAAAGTTATCTTGTTTGCACCATTCTATGCTTCTGACTATGGATGAGTGGAGTGGTGCACATTTGCTTCAATGAGGATGAATTCTTTGTTGCCTGACTTTATCTCAATAATGAAAGAGATCAGAGATATTAGGTCTAGTTTAAGTAAAGTTCAACTATCCTTTGGCTCTTAGTATCTCAGTGATCATCAGACTTGTCATAAATATCACAACAACTCAGGGTAGGTTATCGGGTTTTACAAGCTAGTAAAAGCAAGCTAAAACTTTTATGAAGGCTCAAAGGGACAAACTAGAGATTGATATTTAATAGAGTGAATGCTAGTTATTAGCTAACCAAACAATGTCTAGATCATCTCTCTCTTAAATAAACAAAGTTTAATTTTGCCTTGGAAGTTCGTCAAAGCATGTTCTAAAATTGACTAGGACCTAGACAGAGGTAATTATGTAGGAGCCCTCTCTAAGTAAACATACATATCTCAATGCTATAGAACAACTCCCTTGCCTAGTAAAGTCATTCAAATTATAATGCATAGATACACTAATTTATGAATGTAAGCTAGATTCATCATTGGTTAAGCACCAAAATTAATAAAGACCAACATAAATTTTAATTAATGTAATTTATTCAAATAATCTTAACATAATTGTTCTAGAAAATACAAAAGAAAGATAATGAAATAAAAACCAAATAAGCCAAGGGAAGTTTATTGAGTTGGAGTAAAAAAATGCTTCATCTACTTGGCAATGGTCATCACCTTCGCATCCTCAGTTGGTCCAAGCTTGCTTAGCAGCACCTCCTCTTTAGCAGTTCCTCCATCTACACCTTGAAAATCGACAAGTCTAAACTTTCCTTTAGTCCTCCCTCTATCATGAAGGTTTCTGGAAGTGGTACTCTTCCAAATTTAGGCAAATGATTGTTCTTGGTGTTGGATTTATTATGCTCAAGTAGCTTACCACTGTCAATAAGATCTTGAATCCCATGTCTTAACCGAATACATCTATCTGTCTCATATCCTTTTTGTCTTATGAAATTGACAAAAGGCTTTGGTATCAAAATTTAAAGGATTCGATAAGGGTTGAGGGAGCTAATGGCTATAACAATCCTTTCTTCTGCAGCTTGCTGAAAATCCAAGACAAAGTTCTCCCCATATCTAAAAACGGCTTCCTATTTAATATACCAGTTGCATTGACATCCACCGTTTTTTGTGTGCCTTGACTGCCAGACTGATAATTTTTTCTCTCATTTTTTCTTCCAGAAAAATGGTTCTTCTCTCTTTCCCATTCCTCTATTTGCAAGCCAACTTGGAGGAGATCTTTGAAATCTCTTATGAGAGTGAGAGACATCCGTTCATGCATATTAAGTAGGAAACCCCTCACTATCATCCTAATCTAGTCAGATTCATCTGGTCTCTTCTTAAGCAGTGCAGCCTTATTCCTCCACCTCTTCACATAGTCAATAAAATTCTCATTCTATTTCTGCATGATTGACTCTACCTCTATTAGAGTAACTTCCAATTCTGCATCACACCCATACCACTGGATAAAGGCTTTGTATAGCAAATCCCAGTTCTTTTGAGTATTGTCCTCTAAGGTGCTGAACCAATTTTGCATAACTTGATCTAACTAGAGCATGAAGTACCTTAGAGTTTGAACCTTAGTAGCTTAGGCTGATTACAAGGCAGTAATGTATTGCTTGACTTGAAGATAAGGATTCCTAGTCCCATCAAACATAGCAAAGGAAGGCATCTTAAACTTGTAATGGACTTCTTCATTTTGTTCAAACAGTTTATCCACTTCTAACATCTCTTCAACCTTCAGCTACTTCTCAAACGTTTTCTCTAAATCAGTAATCATCTTCTCCACATCTGAAGTTTTAGTATTTTTCCACAATTGATTTTCCCACAGCCTTCACTTCTTTCTTCTTACATTGAGGATCTTGGAAATATTGAGCCCAGTCATCATCATCACCAATTATTACTTTGTCATCATCAAAGTCCATTTCACCAACCTTATCCTTTCCCTTGTCCATTTACTTCTTAGTACTAACAGATGCTTCAACAGTGTTTTCCAATAGTGCAACCAGTTGGCTTTTCATGGTCTTAGCTAGGATCCCTTTTAGTTCTTCCATCTTGGAGTTGAGTAAGTCATCCACCATTTTCTGAATCTATTCAAGTTCCATTGCTTTTAGTGAAAAGCTAACTGAGTTGTTTCTGAATTTTGTCACTGGCATATGTCAAATTGTAGTAAGCTCTTGAACTACTATGCTCTGGGTCTGTGAGCTAGAAAGGATCAATTCTATGTAATGCAATGCATGTATCCATGATGCATGTATGCATAAATAACAAATAAGCAAAAAGTGTATGAATGACCCTTCCAACCTTATATCTTCCACACACGCATGGTGAGTTTCTTTTCCTATGTATATGGTCAATAAAATATCAACATGGGATATCTTATTATCGAAAAATTCAATAACTTAGAATTCAGTCCATGATAATTCTCATTAATTAAATCTTAATCCGTTTGATCAATTGAAAATAGCTTTTATGCTATATTATGGTTTAAAACTAAATTAAAGGGTTTAACATAAATAGATTTTCTATTTGGAAAAATAACTAATGATTCATGCCACAAACAAGCCCATGATTAACAATTCTTGGTATAAATTAGGCCCACAATTGATTTTTAGTATTTCATAATTGACCAAAATAGTTGTAAGCCCATTTAAGAAAAAGGGTAAGAAAAGTTTTAATTTGAATGAAGTGAAAAATAAAGTTGTAATTTGAATAAAGTGAAAAATAGTTTTATTTCAAAGCCCATTGTAAAAAAATTTGTTTAAAAATTAATCTTGGGCCTTGTACTTGGGCCATGAGCTAGAAAAGAATTTTTGACCCATTCTAGAAAGGTTTTATGTCTAAAGACCATCATGAAAATTTTTAAAAATAATTTTAGTCTTTTGGGCTTAAAAAACTATTTTGAGGTTACAACATAATTAGGTTATATTAGAAAAAGAACAAACCAAATAGGCCATGGTTCAAACCAAAATATATCAATCATAGTCAAACAACAAGCATTTGGATAAAAACCTAAGGAAAGTAACTAGGCCAATTACATTAGCTTTAGTATTTAGGTAAAAAGCTTAGCAATTATATACCATAAGGTACAAGGCTATGAGTGGTTATGCCATGCTCGATCTCCATACCTTAAGTGAAAGTATGGTATCCCTTACATAATATAATATGGGTCACATGGGTGTCTTAACTCGTGGACACAATGATATAAATGATGCAATAGATAATATCATAATAAGAATGAATAAAATAATATAAAAACCAACAAAATTAACTTCTCTTATCCCCAGTGGAGTTGCCACTGTGAGAGAGAATTTTAATGCAATCTAAATGATGCAATGGATAATATCATAATAAGAAAGAATAAAATAATATAAAGACTAATGAAATCAACTTCTGTTATCCCCAGTGGAGTTGCCACTGTGAGAGGGAATTTTTTCCTCACTCCCATGTGGAATTGTTCTTGCGACTTCGGCACTATTAGGCTTAGGACCATAGAGAATATGGGCCTAAATCAGGAGAAAATGGAGTTGCCACCTAGACCGGCCATGAAAATAGAAAGGAATGGATAACTCAATTCCTAAAGAATCCCCAACCCCCAATTGGGTTTGAAAAGTTAGGTACGTATGAGGAAAGTAAGAATGACCCAGCACCCCCATAGCATTATGTTTATTGGAACTGACCTCCTTTTTTGGTCTAAATATTATTAAATTCTTATTATAATATCATCCATACTACATGCAATTATTGAAATAAATAATCATTATATTATCAATCAAACAAATAAATAAAATAAGTACCCATACAAAGATGGAAACATGCCCTTACAAATGTCCAAAAGTCTATAAAATAAAATAAATAATAAACTAATCAAATAAGACACCTGCATAATGTGGAAACATGCCTTTTATATTCTTGGAATCAAAACAATTAATCTAACATGATTAAACCATCCAAACATCCATAGAAAATAATCAATTTAAATATCTGATCAACCATCAAACAATAAGATACAAATTTTAACAAAATTAGGGTTCCATTATACAAATCTAGGGTTTGCTTCCATAAATTAAGTTTAGATTATAAAATTAGGGTTTAAGGTAAGAATTAGGGTTTTATAAAATAAACTAGAATTTTGGATCAAAACATGCAAGTTTGGGATTAGAACAAGCAATTTAAGACTAAATCTAATGAATTAGGGTTTTGAAACAAAATAAGTTGGATAAAATTATGTTATTAGGATTTATGCATAATCATAATCAATATCATTTAGCTACTAGACTAAACCATGTTCAAATGTTTAATACTGCCAAAATTAAATTAGCTACTGGATTAAGACAGCTCACAACATTTAAACCATTTAATGAAGTAATAAAGGATATATTTACTAGACATTTAAATAAATTGGGTTTAGAAAACTAAACCTGCATGTAGGTTCCAGCAATATATGTTTATTGAACTAAGCTTGGTTGCACAATTTGCCTGCTGAATTGCCTTGATCGATGAAATATTGGTTGGTGCCTTTGATGATCAATGGATGAATATATATTCTAGACTACTGTCTTTTATTTTGCTTTTGTTTTTACTCTCTGTGTGTTTTTTAATTCTAGTTGCTTAAGATCCCGAAATCTCATTGCCTTTCTCTGTGCTTTTAATCACATATTTATAGGCAAAGATCATCTCTTTAAAACCCTAATCATCTGCTTATCAAAAGCCTTTAAAAGTTTATTCTAATTAAGAAACTTAATCTGTCCTGAAACCGTAATTAAAACCAATTTGGTCCATGGCGAATTAGGACTCCCCAATTCACCATGGATTGGTCCATGGTGAATTATAAGCCTCAATTCACCATGGACCAGTATTCATGACGAATTGGGGATCCAATTTACCATAGGTCCAAGGTGGCATGGCTTTTCAAGCTTAAACGGACTTGTTTTGACTTTTAAAGTTAGACTAAATTTAATTCAAGCTTTTAAAATTGAGTTGGAGTTGATTTGGTCCTTTAAAAATTAAATCAAACTAGGTTAGTGTTTTAAAAAAATTAGACCAACTTAATTTAGGCCTTTTACAACTGGACCGACCCAATTCACAGTTATAAACTAGGTTTAAGCTTTTAAAATCAGACCAAATTTAGCTTGGCCTTCTTTAACTGGGATCGGACTAGCTTAGGGCCAAAATTAATGGTCTACACTTAGTATAGTCATCTATGAAGGTGATGAAATATTAGGCGTTGTGCCTTGCCCTCACATTCATTGGACCACAAATGTCTAAATGTATAAGTTGAAATGGAATGGTAGCTCTTGCACCTTTACCAAAGGTTTTTCTCACAGCTTTTCACACTAGATAAAATTCACAAGTAGGTAATTCTACTTTACTAAAATTCGATAGTAGACCAGTCATAGCTAATCTATCCTTATATTATTAACCAATATGATCTAATCTAGCATACCATACATTCACATCATCATCAAAGTTACTGAAAATGGTGAATATATAAAAACTATTATTAGAAATAGAACCATATTCAATATCTAATGCAAAAAAGTTGTCCAAAATACATCTGGAACCATAAAAGGTATGTCCCAAATTTAAAATTATTGTATTTTCATGAAAATTCAATGAAAAACCTAATCTAAACAAAATAATAACAAAAATAAGAGTCCACCTTATTTATGGGACATAGAGAACATCATGAAGCGGCAAGGTTCAACCTCCATGCAACATTGATTTGCAAGTGTTAACCCCTTTCACCTTAATACGAGCATTGCTCTACACAAAAATCCATCTAGCCTCAGTGGGTAATCGATGAAATTCAATAAAGGCTTTATGATCCATCATTACATGACCAATGGCTCCTGAATCTATAACCCATATAAGATTAGTTTTAGTTAACAAAATTGAACTTGAAACCATTATTCCATTTACACATGAGTTAATGGATTATACCTTATTAGGTGTAATGCAGTCCCTTAGCATAATGGCTCTTATTTTCACAATTGAAACATTTGACCTTCGTAATGTTTCTCTTTTTAGGATGTTTCCTCATGCTTTGCTTTGGCTTCTTATTATCATGACCATCCTTTGCTTTATCCTTACCTTTATTGTTATAGTACTTTCGCTTGGTGCCATGATTCCCTTTTGGACTGGCTTGGACTAGATGTGCCTCAACACCAAGTTATATAACTGCAAGTCTGTCAGCCTCCAATTCCAAATGATGGGAGGAATTGACAAAGGTCTTGATAGTTAGATTATGTTCCAAGTGCATCCTCATATGCTCCCAGCTATCTGGTAAGGATTTGATAACTTCCTGGATATTCTTCTCTTCAATTAACTAATGATTGGCATTATAAAGCTCACTTATTATGTTGGACATCTCCTAAAGATGTTTCCCCATTTTATGTTCAGTATACTTCTTATAAGTGTCAAACTTGATAACGAGCTAGCACAGATTGTTAGAGGAACTCCACCAAATTTTTCCTTGAGGCCCATCCATATGTGCCTTACATGTTCATAGATACAGAACTCTTTCATATTGTCATCGTCCATTATGCTTAGCAAAGTGATGTGAGCAAGTGAGTTTTTCCTCTTTCAGACAGTGAAGGCATCATGATCACGCTTATGTTGGCCCATGGTTCCTTCTTAGTCAAGTACCTCTATGATGGAACTTAGAGGTTCCGGTGCATCCTATTCTTTCAACACATACTGAATTTTCATGCTCCAGATCTCGTAGTTATCTCCTGATAATGTAGCACCCTTGTTTAGTTCAGCAAGTTCTTAGAAGCAAATGACATTTTGCTATTGAAAACGAAAAATTTACTTCTAGATATTACATACACAAAATTATTAATGTCGCATTTACATGTCAATATAATTTTACAACCAATTTATATATGAATATTAACACACATATAATCTCAACTCAAAAAGTCACTACATTTTCAATAATCATCTTGACTATATTTGATGATTAATATTAATATAAAATATATATGCAAAATTATACAATTATTCAAACTAAGTTTTAAAAAATAAACTATATTTTGAATGATTATAAAACTTCATTAATTAATATCATGCATTTAAAAAATAATTATGCTAAATAATTATTAAAAGAAAAAATGCATATTCCATTAATAATAAAATTTATAGTCCATCAACAATAAATGAACAAATATGGCCAAAATAAGTACACTGGAAAAATCCTTATTATTTTTATTTTTATGATTAATAAAAAAAAATAAGAATGACATAGGATTTAAAAAGTTAGACTGGAAAACTATGGATGACCTGACTCCTAACAAAAACTGAAAGCCAAAGAGCATTCCTTAGGTTAATAGGTAAGGAATATATAGTGTCTCCAGAAAATCTTTTGACCACTAACTTAGTTTCACTATGAGTGTCATACTTTCATGTCTAGAGTAAGACTTCCTCATTAATCCTAAGGAACACCAAAATCTAAAGAAAGAAATAAGAACAACTCTATAAGTCCTATGTCCTTCACCCTATTCTCGATTAAGCAACTCATGAAGTGTTGGATAAACAAACGAATTCCTCAATGCTAGGTACATTGATCTTTGAGAACTTATCTCTATCAACCATACCATCTATTGACAAATTTCATGTATAGCTAACACATGACACACGCAAATCTAGGTTATAAATATGACTATTAGATCGTATTTCTCGAGCTTTTAGATTATTTTTCAGAACCATCGATTTTGCCTTTCTCCGGGCTCTAAGCCCAAGTGATTGTGCCACAGAAGGTGTCCTGATGTTAGGTCTTTGAGCCTAGATATCTGCAAGTGCACATGTCATATCAAGTAATAAAGTGATAAGTAAAGTATCATTCCCACGAGGAGGGTTATTCTAAGTACCAAACAATTAAACTATTTATTATTTGGATAACAAAAGACAATATATGATCAAACTAAAAAAATGGGTTTCTTTTGAAATTAAATCTAATGATATAAAATTTAGGATTTAGTCACCTCTATGAATTTACTATAGATTTTCTAAAGTATTGATTTAGTTCAGTTTTCCTTTTGATTAATGGTTTGATTCTCCTTAATTAAGTCTTAGTCTATCTCAAGTACTAAAACTAATATCAGTTTAATCATTATGTCTACTCTCGTGATCACAAGTAATTAAACTGATTCATTAGGTTTTATGAGAATCTTGAATCAACCTCTTAAGGGTTTAACCTTATCTCTATGTTAAAAACTTTCTTAAGATTGTTATCTCCTTAGACGAATGTTATACTTTCACTCTTACTCCTTCACACAACATCTCAATTCAATTAATTATTAGCCAGAAAATCAAAGCATTAAGATCAAAGGTACAAAATAATCAAAGATGAACTTAGCTAAATCAAATAGGCATATGTTATTCCATAATAAACTCAATATAAGGGATCAACCCTAAATAGAATTTAGTTCCTCATATTTGAAATAAAAACACAACAATTATTAATTGAAAACATAATAAAAATAAAGAGCAAACTCTAATTCTTTGTATTGAAGAAGAAATTCATTTGGATTCTTGGATATCCTCCTTTGAATCCTAAATTCACTCTTCTCTCCAAAAGAAAGACTAGAACTTAATTGATATAAGTTTACGAGCAAATCTCTAATCTTACTACAATCTCTCTTGTATTTAATTCTCACTTACCTATGAACTCAATCTAACATTAATCTAACTTCTCATGCTTGAATCCTTGGAGGGAATGTGTTTATATAGAATGTTTGGAAGCTTCTTGGTGGAGGCAAGCTAGCAAATGCATGAACACAACTTTCTACAGCTATTTGGATCTTCAATTTTCAACTTTTTCAGCTAAAAGTCATAATTTTACCCCATGGGCATGGCATATTGGTGCCACGGCCATGGCCTAGATTGGAATGAACTGTTTCGAGAGATTTTTCAGCTGTAAATGGCGGCTAAGTGGACCACGATCGTAATGTTTGAATGCCACGGTCGTTGTAATGTTTAAACTTTTAAATACTAAACTTTTAATATAATATAAATAATTGATAGCGAATTGTAATATAAGTGGTATGGATAAATAATGTAAATAGTGGATCTTAAAAATTTACTGAAGAAATTATGTATTTTTACGGTTTTACAAAGATTAAAAATAGGGTGCACCATAACTAAGATGAGATTGGCCACACTAGATTGAACATACATATATATATATATATAAACATGTGTGTGTAGAACTTTCTCCTTTCTTCTTGCTTCATCATCCACGCCTATCATCATCTTCACCACCAAAACTCCTCCTTTCACCTTCTTTTAAAAAATTCAACTTAAATTTTAGAGAAAATCACATCTATCTATGAGTTTTTAAAAGAATAAGGTAGAAAAGATGAGATTATCAGCAAGTTATCAAAGAAAAAGAGGGAAAAGAGAGAAGAAGAGAGATTTTGAAAGAGGTATGTGCTTATGTATTTTAATTTACAAATATTTAAATTTCTATGAGTTTTAATGTTTGAATTGATTGATTGAGTCATTTATAATGAATTATTTCTTGATAATATTGATTAAATGGATTGATGAGTGAAAATTGAATTAAAAGAACTTATATGTGGTGAGTTTGATTCTTAATTCAATCTTTATAAGAATTGAGTAGTTTAATGTTGTTTTAGCCATAAGTGATGTTTGAAGGTTTGATTAATTGAAGTTTGAGTAAAGTATTAGATGTAGACTCTTTTATGTTAAAAAAATTAGATTTGAATCATTTTTATCATAGGCTTTGAATCTATTGAGTTAAAATGGTTAAGTGTGCAAAATGCAGAATTTTTGCCTGACATGGCCAGTGACACACTCATGTCAGTGGACATGTCGTGGTTACTAAATTGTAAAATAAATGACATGCCCATGTCATTGGGCATGTCCAAGCTTCTGTAAAATGGGCAAATGACACGTCCAGTGACACGACCATGTCATTGGGCTTGTCACTTGAAGAAATTTGCCCAAAATTGCTCTTTTTCTTATCTTTCATCCGTGATTTCGGCCTAACTGACTATAAGGTCTTGAAGTGTAAAGGATTTTTTTTTTTAAATCAACCCTATCAAGTAGTGTAATAAATTTTGAATATATGATAAATATGTGTAATATCAAGTGTTGATCAAATAATTATTCTATTAAAGTGATATACATAATTCAATGTTAATTAAAACTAATGAATTACCCAAATCATACTGATTTTAGATCTAGTTTTGGATTGAATGACTAACTAGAGGAAGGATAGCCATAGTGATAGTGGGCACCTCTTGCCATTAATGGACACATTGTGTCATTAGTGACAGTGGGCATAATTGTCATTATACATTCTTGAGATTTGGCATTAAAATTGCTACACTAACCTGTTATCCAAACCTATGATCTGAGTTCAATATGTATGGGCATATTTAATGAAGTTATCTAAATTGAAAATATATGTGAATATAATGTTGTGAATAATGGAAGAAATGTAAAATAATAATATAAGTCAATTACTTAAAATTGACTTACTGTGTTACAATGTGAAAGTGATTGATAATGTATATATTAATGTTTCCAAGTGAAAGTTCTAATGCACGGAATAAAAATATTACATTCAAAATATAGAATTGATCAATAACTTTCTAAGTGCTATAATGACTGAAAGTTATATAATGATAAAGATACAAAGTACTCCAAAGTATAGTATTAAATCTAAGTGCCAAAATTATAGATTGAATGAAATTATCCTATATGTGAAACTAAAAAGTAAGACTTACTGAAAAATAAATAAGTGTAATATGAGCAATGTTAACAAATGAGAAAGTAAGTCTTAAATAAAATGATTCAAAAAGAGAAAAGTTGCAATACCAAAAGTGTAGTGTAGTATGATAACTTTTATAAAGTTAAAGTTATTATTTTGTGTAATCAAAATATTATGTTAGTTTGTTATTGAAAATATTTAATATATTGAAATGTTTACTAAAACTGAGTATTATTACTATATTTCCATATGTATTTTTCTTTAATATTAAATGACAAAATATGTTTATACAAGCACCACTAAGCTTTGCTTAGCATGTTGGAATTGTTTTCTGACATGCAGGTGTATCAGGTCATCGGAGCAAGTTAAGAAGTAGAATTAAGGAACTTAAAAAATTACCTACAGTACATATAGAGATATTTTGCATATTGTACTTATAAGTTATGAAATGTATATATATACAATTTAGTTTAGCTATTTGAGAGATTATATAAATTTGTAAACATGAAAGGAATATATGTATTTAGAGGACGAAGTTTGAGATTTTAGTGAATGATTATTAAATAAAGCAATGTATTATATATTTATTTGATTTGACGAACTTATGATGGCTATCTGATTTATAATTAGTATTTGGATTATTGGAGATATTGGAAATTGGTTTAAATGTTGGACTTATAAGTATTGTATTATATAGATTGTATTATTATTTGAAAATTTTTATTAGTTGGAAGAGAATTTTGTAAATGAATTGATTAGAGTACTGACAGTATATCGAATAACATTCTCTGATAGTTCTAATGAGAATTGTTAGAGGATGTTACAGTCGTGGCATTTGAAGATAGGCTACAAACCCTTACTTTTCTTCATTTTCTTCACTCAGGCAGTAGGTAAATGCATCACACGGGCATGGCATTGGATCTGCTTCTAGAACTTTTGTTTTTTTTTTCAATTTTTGATGTGGCAGACTCAATTTGAAATCCAAAGTTATGGCCTTGAAGAGCCATGGGCGTGGCCTTTGAATCTTCTTCATTTTTGCTCACTTTTCTTTAATTTTACACCGCTAACCATTAAAAACCTTGTATCTTACCTTTCCATGCTAAAATATGATAATTCTAACTCAAACAAACAAAATTCATCAAATTTAGTTGGAAAATAATTAAAATTAGGGTTAAAATTATACAAAATATTGATCATAATTTCACTTTATCACCTGACAATTATCCATATGCTGTAACTTTTCATAAGAAAAAATTGGTCAAAAAACACAATTATACACTGTAGTATAATTAATAAATTTAATAAAGAACACATCTTTATTAAAATAGGCACATACATGATTAAATATTTTTTTTATTTTACAAATATTAAAAAAAATTTCAAGTCAAAAAATCATTTTTTACATGTGAAAAAATAATTTTTATAATTAAAAAATAATTTTTATTAATTAAAAAATAATTTTTATTAATTAAAAAATATTATTTGAAATAAAAAATAATTTTTAAGCTCTTGAAAAAAAAATAAATATTTCAAAAAAAATTTAGAAGACATTTGGATTCAATCTATAAAAAAAGCAAAAAAAAAAAATGAGGTTCGATTGATTTTTAAATAAAAAAAAGGTGCTAGCCAATTAGGAGCTACCAATTAGTTGGCACGCGCCAACTGGAGTCTAGCAAATCAATGTGTCACAGTGCAAAAATGACAAGTCATTTTGCGCACGTGACACTTAAGACTAGAAAAGCCCAATCTCTTGTTCGGCACGTGGTGCCGACCGATCTGGCCGGTAGGGCTTTTGTCGGTGGAGATTTTTAGGGTCTAAGATTTTAGCGGTGTGGTAAAAAAATAATTTTAAAATACCCTAACCTATCATTCTAGTATAACAATAGATTGATCCTTAATTAAAATTTAATCACAGTAAAATTTCAAGATTCTAGCAGTCAATTTTAGAAGGTCATATCTTGCTCAATTTAACTCCGATTTTTGTAAATACTATACTAAATCAAAGCTCTACATGTATACTTTCATATAAAATCATAAAATCACATATAAAAAAACAATAAGATAGTGTATTTTATGCCTAAACATGCCTATATGAGTTGATTACCTAAGTTTATAAATAATTTAACAAAAATTATTTTTAAACAACTAATCAACCTAATTATTCATAAAATGTGGAGCACAAACAACTAATACCAATATCAAAAAAATAAATTTAAATAAGTAGAGGTTTAGATCTTACCTCTGATGATGCCCACAGAAAATTAATTGTGTGCTTGTACTACCAATCTTGAAGAACAATCATCAAAGAAAAAAGGATCTCACTTTTTATAGTCTAAGAATCAAGCTTAAACTTCTCAATCTTATACTTTTGGAGTATGGAGTTATGGGAGAGAAAAAAAAACCCCTAATAGCCATCTTTTTGAGCTTGCAAATACTCATTTATGTACAGTAGCAATATGCTTCTCCCAAAAGGATTTGTATTTGATTTTAGAGATAGAATCAAGCTCTATTAGATTATTCTAATTATCCAAGAATATTATCTTCTCTTAAATAATTAATATTATCTTAATAATATTAATTATAATAAATATTATAATTTAATAATATATATAATTATATTGGTTTATGGGTCTATCCACTGTCATGGGCGGACCTGACCCAAAATCAATATGTTATATATATTTGATTAATATTCATGTGTGTTCATATGTCGTATATGAAAGTTTATATACATATATGTCCAATATTATTTTCAAAAATTAAATTTCAATTTAATCATAATTACATTAAATTTATATAGAGAAGATATTATGTATTCTTATCATAAAATTGCATTTTTATAACTTTCCATTAAAATTTAATGACATATTAGTATATATATTATTTTTAATATTTTTTATAACTTTATATGTGGTTTAATTATTCTCATTAATTTAATTTTTATGGTGAGCAAGAGCAAAAAGCATGGGTTTTTGGAGTTTAGAAATTTCATTATTTTTTCATTATAAATATCTTCTTTATCTTCAAGTCCATTTAAAATTAAATATAATTTCATTAATTTATTATATTTTGGATACATATTGAGTTTGTGTTTTCTATGTATACGTTTTATATTATATTATAGATTTCGTATTTATTTATCTGCACAATAAAATTTAGCAATAGATTAAATTACATGAAACAAAATTACATAAATTTAGTTTGTTATTATTTTTTAATCTTTTTATATATTTTTAAATTACTATTCACTTTCAAATTAATATTCATAAAAAACAAATAATATACATAGAAGTTAGTTGGTTATAGAATATAAAAATTTTACTATAACAATTAATCACTATAAGTTTAAAATACATTTATTATTTCAATAATTAATTTTGAGCATTTGGATTTAGAAATGTTTATAGATATTTACTTAAAATAATAAAGCCAATTAATTTAAAAAAAATGATCACTCCAACATTTACACCATCTTCTAAAAATCTTAATCTAGCAAATATATTTAAAATACCTTCATCGAGCAATCATCACTTAAATTTTATACTAATATATTTTCCTACAACCATGTGTAAAAAAATACAAAACACTCAACCACCTTTACCATATAAAATTATAATAAACATGCTACTCAAAGTCACAGGCATCAATATCCAATCCTATTTCATACTCTCAATGAGGTAATTACTATAAACTATATATTTTTTGCATTTTTAAAATTCATGTAAATATGCACTTTATCCATAAATTTATATAAAAAAAAAAAAGTAAGGACCAATACTAACAAGCAATAAAATATACCAAAATAATTTTTCAATTAAAAAATTTTATTATTTAACTAATTTAATTTTTTTTAGCATAGTATGTTAAAAAAATTTGCTTCAAAACTATATTATAATTATCTTCAATTACCATTTCTATATTATAACATCAATTTACAATAATATCAAATACTATGAAATGCGACATTCTTTATAAAATGCTACAATTTTTTTTTTTTAAATTCACTTTTATTTTCCCCCCCAAAAATATCAATTTTCTAACTTTAAATGAAAAAAAAATCCCATTTTAGAGGTATAATATACATTTAGTGTAAAACAATTATACACCATTTTCTTCATTTCCAATTTGTAATATAATATATTAAAAAATACATATAATATACAAATGTATGCTAGAGATATTATATAATTTTTCGATTAAACTTAAAATAGTAAATTTAAGATATTTAGGAATTCTTTTAAAAATTACAACATATTTTTGAGAAAAAAAGTTAAAAAGATCACATAATATATAATTTCTCATAATTTATTTTAAATGCAATAAGTTATACGTTTAAAAAAATTAAAAAATATATATATAATGAAATTTCCTGAAATATATAATATATATTTGTATCTCATGTTAAAAATGAGATACAAATATGTTTTTCATATTATGTCAGACTTATATTATAACACTTACTATTGTGCATGTAAGAAAACTTAGATATAATAATAGTTTTGGTAACAATTCAAATTTGTTTTCTATAATTAAAATTGTAAATTTTTAAAAATTTACCCTTATACTACTAAAATTCTATAATATCCTAAATTATAAATGAGATAAAATAATTACTAATGAAATGTCAATAAATGATTTTATCATAAAAATGTGCAAAAAATAATAATAATAAATGATACTTTACCATTTTAACAATATGAAATTAGAATAAACATATTACTTAAAGCTACAATAACTAATATCCAATCTTATTTACTACGCTCAATAAGATTATTACTGTATAAATAAAAATTGATTAAATAATTATTTATAATTACTTATTCTTTGAAAATTTTTTCTTTAACTCAAAGTTATTCAATGAATTACCAAATCAATATGAAATACTAAAAAATATCAATCTCTAGCCAATAATTACAAGAATACCAAATTTAAATAATAATGTCAGAAAGTTTCTTAGCAAATTAGTATAAAATAAAAATAAATCAGTAATAGTCCTCTTTGGAATAAATTTATTCTTCAATTAAAAGAAAAAAAAAAGGACTTTAATTGCTTGAAACCGCTGCTCACACTTTTGTATCTCAAGCTTTATATAGCTATGCTATTGCATAATTGGAAATTAGATCATACAAAGCAGTGAATATCTTTAGAAAGTTTATTACCAACACAAGAGAAGCATCATTATCCACTTGTAGGGAAACTCTCAAGTATATGTTAGGAGATGAAATTATACGTACTTTCTAAATAAAAAGCAAATGTTGGAAAAACAGTGAAAGACATTGGGATAAAGACTGAATGATAATTCACAATAAAAGTAAACACTTAATTATATGTATTTTTTGTAAAATAAACTTAGAGATAAGGAAAATAAAGATAGAACATCCCATAAATTATAAATATGAGAAAATATATATACTCACATGTTAAAAAATTATCAATATGAAAAAATAGTATTATTACCAAAATGTATTTAGCCAATAGTATATATATATATTTACTTCCATTAGAATTAAACATTTGCAAAAATTACTATACTAAAAAATTATCTACTAATAAATTAACGCTAACATTATACAATTCTGTTATCACACTCTTTAAATAATAAAAATAAACCAATATATTTAAGAATCTAATTTAATGATGTTATTTAATGTTCTGTATAAAATATTATGGTAAAATTGAAAATACAATAACAAAACTATGAAAAGATAATAAAGAAATTCTATTTAATAACTATTTTTTAAAAAAAAATCATTTTACTTAACAAAAATTTTTATTCAAAAATTTTTATAAATTAAACTAAACTAATACAAATTTATACTAATAGTATAAGATACTAATAAATTTTTTATGACTTTAAAAAATATTTTTACAAAAAGATTAAACATAACATAATATATAATAACTATAATTAATTATTAAAATATATAACATACAATATAAAATAAAATAAAATAAAAAATATATCTGCGCATTGCGCGGGTCTAAATTGTACTATTGAGAAAACTTATTGAGATAATTAGAGACAATAAAGTTAATTATTTATCAAACTAACTTATAAAAAAAGCTTATAAACATTGAATGACCGCCAACATCCCATATTTTAGAGACTTAAATCTAACAGTTAAGAGCCAAGTGACATTGTAAATACTATAGAATGTACCTTAACACTTTATTTGAGAAGACTTCCATCATGGTTTTTCATGGTTTAATATGGTAACGTTTAGAATCAAACCATATTTGGGAAGATCTCCACTCTTTATTCATGGTTTAAGATGGTTTAATTTTATCAGATTTAAAAACCACCAAATTGGTGGGTTGAGGTGGTTTGAGTTTTTTATTAACAAAAATGCCCTAATAAAATTCTAAAACCTCACCTATTATGCTGATACCTAATCTTTCTTTCCTCATATCTGGTACGCCATCCTCATTCTCTGTTGTATCAAAGAAGCAAGTTCAAGATCATCAACGAATGCCTTTTTTTGTTTTTCCTTTTTTTCTAGTATTGATTTCCGTCTAGAGGAATAAAAGAATTTAGATTTGTTGTGATTTTTAAACAATTTTATTGAAAAAATTATTTAAAAAAATTATTTATGGGATTTGTTGAGATTTTTACATATGAGTTTAATTTCTTAACTTGTGATATTTTCTCGGTTTGGATGTTGTATTTGTGTTGTTTGAAGGGTTTTGGGAGTTGAGGATGATAATATTTATTTTTTTAAGATTGTAAGAAATATATGCGAAGGAGAAGATAGAGCTGTTCTAGTTTTTTCTTTGGAACCAATCATATCAGAAATGTGTTTAATGGTTGACCAATTTTTTAGTTTTAAGTCTAATTGGTTGACAAAAAATTTATCAGGTAATGCAAAGTTATAATGGTTTTCTTTCGTTGACAATAATTTCATGGTTTCTTCCTCATTCATTAATGACCATATGCAATTAATTAATTACAATATTGAACAACTTTATATATATACATACTAATAAGTGAATCAAGTGGCCCGTTCCACCATTTATGAAATTAATTAATTACTAAACTTCTCAAATTAGTAGTTAATTAGTTACTAGTAATAGCTAGTCATGAGGTGAGCTTCATCAAAATTAATGGATGTTCCTGCTTGCTATTGGTGTATCATTGAATCTATTATCATCTCATGGGTTTTTTGAACTGGTTTTATTTAAGCTTCTATATCCATTATTTTTTTATCTTTCCATTTGCTAAATTTTTCCATGGCTCAAAGTACTATTGAAATGGATTTTATTTGTCTTTCTTTTACCCTTTTAAGATAATTTGTTTTATCAGTTTTTGTGTTTTCAGACTTTTCAAAAATTGTGGCGTCTATGCTTTTCATTCAGTGTTCAATTAAAAATAATCAAATTGTAGTAATTTTTTTAAGCATAGTTCAATTGATGCTATAGCTTTGGTTAAAATCCCATTTAGCAAATGTAATTCAAGATCAAAGTGGATGCTTGCAATTAAGTATTACTGAGTTTTGGCTTTATCTTTAAGACTTAGTTGTATTTGCTACCTTACATAAATGAAATAATTATTTTAACCTTGATGAGGAGAATTTTTAACCTTTACTAAGTAATATCAGTGGGTTTTCCTTTTTCATTTTCTTCTAAATTCATTTTATTTTGTTGCCTTTTACGAATTTAGTGCATATTTTCTATGTTTATCAAGTTAGTTAAGGAGTAAAATTGAATATCTTTGGTGGATTTCTTATGCAGTGTAGACTATATAAGAGATATTGTCATGGTTTAATATCTTTTCATTTTTTTATTATAATAATCTCTTTTCATTAAATGGTAGCATATTTTATTGCAATTACATATTGAATTCTTTTCGATTTTAGTAATATTTTGTTTGCAGATGGATACTAAGAATATAATACAACAAGTGATTGCTTTAGTTGCCAATTTATGTGTTTGGTGTCTTATTGGTATTACCTATTTGGCATGGAAAATCAGATCCAAAAAATTAATATGGTTCATGAGCTAAGACTGGAAGGGAAAAGGCGAGAGATAATTCTGTGAAACTTTTGGTGTCAACTGACTATTGTCAGCATGTAATAAGGATGAGTGCTCCAACCTTTTTGAGTTTATGTGATTTATTAGTGAAAGATGGTGGTCTTAGGCCTACTCTTTGAGTAATAGTAGAGGAACAAGTTGCTAAAATAATTTACTTGTTAGGACATAACAAGTTGCTAAAATACTTAGTAGACGGTTTGGTGAGGCTACAAGTGTAACAGCCAGGGCTTGGTCAACCAGCCAGGCCTCGGTCGAGTGGATATTGTCTGCTTTGAGCTCGGCATACCTTAATTTGGCCAGCCTGCATGATTTTGCTTTTGAGGCTTACGACCTGGTCTTTTTACCTCAAAACTCATCGCACCCAACTAAGTTCCTCCTACACTTATATGCAGATCGAACACCTTGTACTTAATCGATGTTGGATTCACCCAAGTGAACAGTATCCTACAGCACTTTCACCCCCCTTAGGGACTCAACGTCCTCGTTGAGGTTTGTCCCACCATAGATTAGAGGAATAAGGCTCGGCTCTGATACCAAACTGTAACAATCCAAGTTCGGTCAACCAGCCCCACCTTGGTCAAGCAGATATTGTTTGCTTTGAGCTTGACACGTCTTAATTTGGCCAGCCCACGTGGATTTGCTTTTGAGGCTTACTACCTGGTCTTTTCACCTTAAAATGTGACCCACCCAACTGAGCTGCTCCCACACTTATATGTAGATCAAATTCCTTATACTTAATTGACCCGGTCAGTTCACTTTGGCGAATCCCGCATCGATTAAGTACAAGGAGTTCAATCTGCATATAAGTATGGGAGGAACTCGGTTGGGTGCGATGCATTTTTAGGTAAAAGATCGGGTCGTAAGTCTGAAAAGAAAAATCGTCTAGGCTAGCCTAATTGAGGTATGCCAAGCTCAAAATGAACAATATCCACTCGACCGAGGCTGGGCTGGTTGACTGAGCCCAACTTGTTACAGTTTGGTATCAGAGTCGAGCCTTGTTCCTCTGATCAGTGGCAGGGAAAACCTCAACGAGGACGTTGAGTCCCCCCGGGGGGTGAAAGTATTGTAGGATACTATTCACTTAGGCGAATCTCACATCGATTAAGTATAAGGAGTTCAATCTGCATATAAGTATTGGAGGAGCTCGGTTGGATACGACGCATTTTGATGGCAAGAACCTATGCTATTGCAATACCGCAAGTGCACGGGTCGCTCAAATAATAAAGTAGTGAGTGAGTTATTGTTCCATTGAGGACAAGGCCAAGTCCTAGTGCAATTTTTAACCGTTGTTTAGCAAATCAACAGTTTTGTGAAGTTTTGTAATTAAAGATAATTAACTTAATAACTGAAAATAGAGAGAGATTGAGTGTTGAATGAATTGATTGATGATGAGAATACTATCCAGATATTGAATCCCCCTAGCCACAATTATATTTATGAAAATCAATTTCATTAAACCAAATAATAGAGTTGAATTGGTATTCCTCTAAATTAGACTAAAACCTTTCTCAAGTGAATTAATCCCTAATCGCTAAGTAGAATACTGGAATCTCTTCTCAAACATAATTAAATAGATCTTGCATTAAGAATAAGGAATTATAAACCAAAGGATCTTGTAAGTCTATCTCTAGTACTCCAATCAATCCTCAATCCTTATGAGTATTCAATTTATATCAAGCTTTCTCAAGTTAGTAATATGAAAATTGCAACCAATCAATAAGCATGCTATTATCAATTGGAAATAAATCATTAAGCATCATAAGAATAAAACAACTCAATCAAATGATTTAATTAAATAAAATTATTCAATCCATACAATAAAGCTAGGGTTCATCAATATCTAGATAGAGAATGAGTTAGTTCATGTTCAAAACCAAAAAACCAGAACAAGAGAAATAAGAAAAAGAATCCAAACAATCCATTGCGGATAATTCGTATTTCTTCACTTGAATCCTTGAATCTTGGTTTAGAATATGCCTTCACCTTCAATCTCAGCTCCAAAACTCTCCTCTTTTCTTTAAAAGTCGGCTCCAGGTTATAAAATATGAAAATCGGATCCTAATTCGTGCTTCAGCTCAGCTTTTATAGTGCAGATAATTTCGCCTGACACGCCCATGTCACTGGGCCTGTCAATGCTTCTGTATGCAGTATCAAGGGCACGTCCATTAACACGCCCATGTCCATGGGTGTGTCACTTGAAGAATTTTGCTCTTTTCTTTTACTTCATTCGTAATTCTTCCGAAATGACCATACACCTCAAAATACAGAGAATTCCTAAAATTAACCCTAAAAAGCACTTGAACAAACAAATTAAACTCAATTGGATAATAATCATATTAAGAAATATGGGCAAAATATCATCAATTGTGCACTTATCAAATTCCCCCACACTTGAGTTTTTGCTTGTCCTCAAGCAAACTAAATTACTATAATAAGCAAAAATGACGGATCCCCTCTATATTCAAAAAGAAAAGAAAAGTTTTGACAATACTCGAATCAGAAAACCCCACGTTCTCAATCAAAAACTAATTCACAATCATAACAGTTGAATCAAGAAGTTTCAAAATAAAAATTTCGCAGACCTAAAACCTAAAAATCCAGAGTTAAAAGATTGAGAATAAAATTCCAGAAAATCCAAAAGCTATGAACAAAGTACGAAAAATGTAAATTTTCTCTTAAGTTCTTTAACCTTTTTTTAAAATGTATATACACATATATATACATTTTAAGGAGCCCGACTTGTTTGAACTGATACTAACCTTTTGACGCGAAGGTAAACATTTGTGATGCCGACCCCCGATTACTCAGCTAGAATCACCGTTCAAATGGCTACTAGCACTATTCATGATTCCAACTCATTTGTTTTAATTCAAGAGTAAAAATCAGCGGAACAGGGATAAAATTTCAAAGCTCCTTTAATTAGAATTATTTATTTATTTTTATTTTTATTTTTATTTTTATTTTTATTTTTATTTTTATTTTTATTTTTATTTTTATTTTTATTTTTATTTTTATTTTTATTTTTATTTTTATTTTTATTTTTATTTTTATTTTTATTTTTATTTTTTATTTTTTATTTTTAAACAACTCAAGGGTCAAAAACTTAAGGGTCATACTAAGTCCGACTCAAGAATCTAAGGAATTATAACATGCTAAAAAATGTAACTAAAGTTTTAAACTTCAGATGTATCCAATTTCCATCAATCCACTACCTAATTATAGCTATTACAATCGATCCTCATCAATTGATTAAGATCGCCAAGTTAACCTTAACATGAAATTTTCATTTAGGAAATCACAAATTAATTTAACATATAAAGGAGAACCATCTCAATTCATACTTATTACAACAATCTAGCTTACTTAAATCCAAAAACAATTTGCAGAAATTAATTGAGACAAATGAATCAAATAGAAAGAATGAAATAATAAAAACTCAATCAAGAAAGTATACCTCTCCCCCACACTTAAGACGTACATTGTCCTCAATGTGTGTGCAAAATAAGAAATAATGAAGAGAGAGAAAAACTGCCCTTCCATGTCCATGAATGGATAAATATGAGTACGATGCCAAGAGATGGTGAAGGCAAATTTGCTTTAAAACAAAAATCTAAAATGCATAAACAAGGTTAAGACAGAAATAAATGAAATAAATAAACAAAAGAAACAGTTCGTAAAGAAAATATCAATTGTCCAAAAGGAATTAAAAATAAAGAAACAGAAAAAGGATAGTAAATAAGCAAAGAAATTAAAATAGAATAAAATAAAATAAAAATACAGGCTAGTCAAAAATCGACGCATCACCAGAATCGTCACCACTGGTCTCCTTATCGGAGACATCAACTGGAGGTTCACGTGCAGCAGCAGGGGTAGGTGGTTGGTATGGTGGAGGTGGTGGTTGCGAAGGGTGAAACCCTTGATACCGCCAGAACTCTAACATGGATTGTTCCAGCCATTGCCTCCTTAAGATTTCATGATCCAGTTGGGCTTGGAAAGAAGTAGTCTGTTCAAGTATGAACTGCTGCATCTGGTCCTGCTGAGTTAAGATCTTATTCTGATTCAGCTCAATATTCCCTATCTTCCCTTCGATCCTACAAATCTGACGCTCTAAATCTATGGGTTTCCTATCATCATCCCACTCAACATTAACCAACTGGCGCCAATCTCAGAATGCAGGAGTCTGGACAAAAGAAGGTCCAGCAGAAGAAGGTGCAGCAGTGGATGAAGGCCCAGCGACAGTGGATGAACCTGGAAAATCTGTCGGTGGAGGTGGTGGTATATCCGAAGGAGGAGCAGAAGGGGCTGCCTCTGGTATATCTGAATCCATAGGAGGTGCCTGCAACCCAGCTACCTTCTCCCAGTTCAGTCTCTTCAATGTGTCCATACCCAATAACTTGGGCATACCATCCACCGTCATAGGGAGACAGCAATCTAACACACCCAGGCGACGAGCGAGTCGTGTGACATACATGCCACCATGTAAAGTACCTGATGCTCCCTTTTTAGACTGCTCGTGGAAAAAATGTGTGATGGCAAGTGTGACATTGCACCGGGCCTTTTGTACCATGCACTGCAGGAAAAATAGATCTCGCAAGCTGACCACCCCTGTGCTGCTCAGCCGAGCTGTAAGAGTGTGAACTAATAGATTGTGCACCACTCGGCAGGGGAAGGACTCAAAATTGGATGCCTTAGAAATCTTGGGTTGATATTTATCTGCAGTGGGTGCAAAGGTCCTCCAAACCCGAGGAGGAGCAACCTCATACTCAACAAAATCCACCTCGGAATTCAGATAATCAAAAGTCTGTACCTCCTCTGCAGTATATAACCTGAGATGCACCCCAAGGTCATTAATGCTCATATTAAATCTCTGCCCTCCCAGTTTGAATTTAATTGTTGGCTCAGTAATTGAAACCTTGGTCTTCTGGAACTGAAAGGTGCAGAAAAATTCCAATGTCAGCTCTCTATAGGAAGGCTCATTGATGGAGAATAGTTGGTCCCACCCTGGTTGATTAATCAGTTCTCGGATATCTGCTGCAATATTTGCTAGTTCCATAGCGTTCCAATCTAAAACACGAGGTGGGGACCACTCTTTGTTGCCAAAAATTTCGAATCACCTTCTTTCCTCGGCATTCGAAAATCTAAGGCATTTGTGGGTTGCCATGAACTTAAAAGTTGGACGTGTAGCGGGTTGGTTAGAACTGCCTTCCCTTCGCCCACATTTGGATGGTTGCTGGGAGGATGATTGTTTGCGAGGGCCCATTGTCTGATCGTCTGCAAAACAAACAAAAAGATTCCTTAATAACAACAAAAGTATAGCACGATACAAAACACCCACAAAAGACCAGCACAAAGTTACCGAAATACTGGCATTATAACGATGAAGCATAATGAATACCTCAATAAAATTAATGCTAATAGCCAATTTAAACCAAATGTAAGCAACCTATATCAACACACACTTAATCAACAAAAGCGATGAACCAATTCGAACGACGGCAATTCCAACAATAACAATACCATTTTCTAAAAATAACAATTAACTATAACCCAACAAGCGAATCAATCAATTTATAACTCAAACACCAACTAATTCAAAAATAAACAAACGCCGAATCAAAACGGCAATAAAAATAAACAAAAACAAAATTAATCAAATGCCGCAAAAATTATGATAAACCAAAATGAAGAAAAATAAAGCAAACACATCATAAATCTTGCAATTCTAAGGAAAAGAAAAGAAAATACAAGGAATCCATAAAAAAAATTAAAGAAAAATGAAAGAAATCCAACAAAAATCGAAAAAATTGAGATTTCGTACCTGAAAAATGCAAAAATCACGTGGATCGAGCAAATTCAAACGGAAATCGAGAAAATTCATGCAAATAATCCAAACCAAGAGTGAGAATCTCTCCTAAAGTGAGTGGATGTGTGAATGCGCTGGTGGGTGTGCAAGAAAGTTGAGAGAAAATGAGAAAGAAAAATGAAGGTTGCGTGAAAAATGGCTTCGATTCTATATATAAAGACGTCGGCCGTGTCACTGGGTGTGCCCTATGGAATAAGAAATAGTATCTACGACATGCCCACAGACACGACCATGTCCATGGGCGTGTCCCAGGTACTGGATGAATCAATAAACAACACGCCCATTGACACAGCCGTGCCCATGGGTGTGTCACATGTACTGTGACAACTAAGCAAACGACACGCCCATTAACCTGGACGTGTTCTTTGGGCGTGCTGACTTTTTTTTTATTATTTTAAGGCACGACTGTGAGCGGGGATTTTCACCCCCACTCCCGGTGGAATGGTTCTTGCGACTTCGGCACTGTTTAGGCTCGGGGCCTTAGTGAACAAGAACCTAAGTCTGGAGAAAATGGAGTCGCCAACCGGAGGGGCCGGGAAAAAGAAAGGGGTGGATGACTCAATTTCTAAGGAATCCCCAACCCCCTAATGGATTCAAAAAGTTGGGTACATGTGGGGAAGGTGAGAAATGGCCCAGATCCCCCACAACGCCCGGTTCATTGGAACCGGCCTCCTTTACAGGTCTTAATATTATATAATTCTTAAGTATAACAATATTATCCATATTACACACAATAAAAAGAAAGCATCATTATATTAAAATCAAAGCAATGTCCAAAATAAAATAAAATGAATAAATAGACACCCATCGGAGGATGGAAACATACCCCTTACATCACGTGCCTAAATAGGACACCCACCGAAAGGTAGAAACATGCCCTTTACATAAGTTCTAAAATAGAAAAACAAATTAAATTACATGATATTTAACTAATGAGGTACCCACCAAGTGGAAACATACCTCTTACAACATTTGGAAGTCTAAATAAATTGATAAAAGTAAATAATCATTCATCATAAATAAATCAAAAAGCATTAAATATCAATAGAAAATAAACATCCATCCATGATAAATAAAATAAACCAAGCATTGAACTTAAATAAATTAAAGCATATAAAATAAATCAAAGCATAATAGAATTAAATAAAGCAAATAAAAGTCTAAATTATAGCTACTATTTCCATTTTGGGTCCTTTATTTCATGTGTTTAGGGTTTTGGATTTTGTGGAATTAGGCTACTGTGACTTCAAAAGAATTAAAATAGATTAAGGATTTTATATTTTAAAAGGTTGATAAAGTTCTTTAATTAACCAAATTAATGTTTGAAGGGTGAAATCATGAAACTAGGGTTTTGGACACTTTAAAATACTTTTGATTTTGTGATCTACGGTTAATGAGTTAAGGTATTTAAGCTTACTGTGTAAAAAGTATAACCTTTGTGTTTTTATGATTTTTAAAGCTTTAAAGGATTAGGGTTTTAAAAAAATTAAGGTTTTGGGTTTTAAGGGGTTAGGGTTTACTATTTTGAGTTTTGAAGTTGAATTAGGGTTTTAGAATTTTTGGATTAGGGTTTCGGGTAGTGAGTTAATTTTTAGAGTTTGAAAATCAATTTGATACTTTTATGAGCTTTTATTAAAATAAACAAACTATTTAAAATGTACATAAATAGAAAAGATATTTGTTAAGGTTTGTTGAAAGAAACAAAACCAAGTTTAAAGTTTTGAAAGAAACAGAATCAAATTTTGGTTTTGCTGAAAAATATGTTCAATTAGGGTTTTAAGATTTTGAAGAAGTAAAAATAACAATTTTAAGCCTTTTTTTGAAAATAAAGAAATGGATTAGTGTTTTTAACTTTAGAAAAACTAAATTAAAGTTCTAAGATTTTTTATTTAAAAAACACGATTTCATAGTTTATGCTACTGTGAAAAATAAGACAAAAAGAATTTAATACATACCTCCTTTTGTTGATTCCTCCAAAAATAATTCTTCTTGGATGAATAAAAACAAAGACAATTGCTGCCTTTGATTCGTTTGTTAATGCTTTGCTTGTTGCTCTCAAAAAGTCAAATTGATTTGTTGTCTATCCTTTACAGATTCGGTTTCCAACTCTCCCAATTTTCGTCCCCAATTCTCATTTTTCTTTCCTCCCTTTTTGTGTTGTTATTTATAGAAGTTTTTTATGGTTTTTCCTAGTTACTCACGGCATACAATATTTAATAAGAAAAGAAAACTGAAACCTAATTGTATTAGGTTTCGAAAAATTTGCGTCAAATAATTTTGCTGGCGAAAAAAACTTCTGCGGAAAAATTTCTCTGGCGAAAAAATCTACCGCAGTTGGCTGCGGCAGGGGGCGGGGAATTGGCCTGAGGGCCATTTTGCCCTCAGGAAATTCCTGCGGGCGAAATGGCCCACGGCCAAGCCCTAGCTGGAATTTTAGGCGACGATTTTTTCGTCGCCGATTTTTATTTTTATTTTTTGATTTTATTTGTTTATTTTTATTTTTTATTAATAAAAATTAGATAATAAAGCAAAAATTATTTAATTAAGATAAAAAAAATTATTTTGGACCAATTAAAATATATTAGACAACACAAAAATTATTTTGGACTAAACAGAATATATTGGACCGGACTAGATAAAAAATTAAAGGTATACAGTTTGCCCCGTGCTTGAATGATCTAAAACTTTAGTGAAAGAGAGTGAAAAGCAATAAGACTTGATTTTTGTGATGGTAGAGTTTTTGGGTTCTGGACCCGGTTCGAGTTCTGGACTCAAGGATAATTCTAGGTTCTTGACCTAAGGAAAATTTGGGTTCTGGGCCCGAGCTAAGTTCTGGACTTAGAAATAATTCTAGGTTCTGGATCTAATGGTAAAATTTAGGTTCTGGACCCGAGCTAAGTTCTTGGACTTAGAAATAAATTCTAGGTTTTGGACCTAAGAAAAAATTGGGTTCTGGACCCAGTTCGAGTTCTGGACTCAAGGAAGATTCTAGGTTCTGGACCAAAGAAAAATTTGGGTTCTGGACCCGAGCTAAGTTCTTGGACTTAGAAATAAATTCTAGGTTATGGACCTAAGGGTAAAATTTGGGTTCTGGACCCGGTTCGAGTTATGGAATCAAGGATAATTCTAGGTTCTAGACGTAAGGAAAATTTGGGTTCTGGACCCGGTTCGAGTTCTGGACTCAAGGATAATTATAGGTTCTGAACCTAAGGAATAATTGGGTTCTAGACCCGGTTCGAGTTCTGGACTCAAGGATAATTCTAGGTTCTGGACCTAAGAAAAATTTGGGTTCTGGACCCGAGCTAATAATTTTTTATTTCAAAAAGTTTGGCTAATTTTTATGCATATGTCTTCTTATTGCCCCCTGGGTGTAAAAATATTTATATACCTGTAATTATTTGAATGATTAAAATGAATAATTGAATTTACTATTTATTTACTGTGTAGTCACTATTCATGCACTATTTACTATTTATAAATAGTAAATTTACTATTCACAAATAGTATTAAATAGTATTTACTATTGCAAATAGTACTTTCACTATTTATCAATAGTAATACTATTGATAAATAGTAAAATTTACTGTTTATCAATAGTAATACTATTCATAAATAGTAAAATTTACTGTTCATGAACAGTTTTGAATTTTATTTTTTTGCTTGCCGTTTCTCTATGAAAAGCCACCATTCCTTCATTTCATTTCATAGCACAATTTTAATTTCGTAATTCTCTCAAATTTCTTTTCAATTTTAGCATATATTTTTCAAAAAAAATGTATGCTTTGAGGTGAGGGACTCATTCTAATGCAGAGTTATTGGAGTTTATTCGGCATCATGAAAATAGAAATTTAGATATACTAGCCAGGATGCCGCTCCATCGCAGTTCCAATCAAAAGAGCGAGGTAATTATTTTTTCTTTTTTATTTCTCTTGAATTTTTTCGTTATTTTATTTTATTTTTTTCTTGATTTTTTCCTTGATTTTTTTTGTTATATATATATATGTATTTTTTTGTTATATATTTTGTATTTTTTTGTTATTATTTGTTATTGTAAAAAATAAATTAATTTAAGTAGATAAAATAATATGTACTTACCTAGTATTAACTTACCTAGGTCTGTGTTAGCATGATCGTTGCATTGTTCGAGCTGGAGGGTGTATTTACAAAGCCCGACAATGATACGATGTAGTGCCTTCTCGGGTAAGGCGGATTATCCGAGATTGCGGCTTTGAGCAGTTCATCATACAATTGCCATCCGAGGAATATCAGATAGACCGGAGCATAGTCCAGGCGCTTGTAGAGCGATGGTTGGATACAACCCACACTTTTCACTTGCCCATTGGAGAGATGACAATTGGTCCAGTTGATTTTACTGTCATAATCGGCCTTCGATATGATGGTGAACCGGTCCCTCTGACCAATGATATTTTAATATTTGAAGAAATTCAGGAATTAATTGGTATAGAACCATCATATAAATGGCCTTTTAAGATAAAAATCGAGCCAATTCATAGTATGCTCGAGGATTTTTATTATATCTGCTCGGGTCGACCATCTTAAGCAGCACTGAATTCTCCATCCACTTGTCAGTGTTGAGTGCCCTTTCTTATCTCAGAATGGTACCATCTTCTGGCTGGGGTGAAGCTGGTCTCGCGTGTCTTTACCATAGTCTTGATAAGCTTTGTCGAAACAAGAAATCTTTTGTCGGCTTAATGGCGGTTGTCGAGGTATTCTTTTCCTTCACCGATGTTATTTCCATTTTTTTCTTGCATGAATTTGATCTTTACTACTATTGTTGTACGCATGGGCATATGAACATAACCTTGTGAGGGTACCCGGTATTTCCCGAGAGAGAGTCGGGTATCCGAGATTAAATTACTGGTTGTCCGATCGTGTAAACATTCCCGGCTCTCATCATGTGCATACTCACCGCTATGTGTTGAGCCACTTAACCTGGGACCAGGTAAAATAACATTAGTATGCTTTAAATTTTATGTGAAAGTTTTACTTACCTTATGTTATTTTGCAGGTGAATTTGGCCTGGTGGAGCCCAGAAGTGCGAGCAAACTGGTCTTCTTTGATGAGGGCTGCACTGTCTTTCCAACATTCTCGCCAAATTATTGCTGGCCTAGTGTCTAGTGGCTGGTTTCTCGGGGAGAGAGTTTATGAATAGTTCCTCGGTCCAGAGCAGCAGAGGTTTTCGATGCAAATTCCGGAATATACTTTAAATATTATGTCAATGCCGGAGGACACATGGTGGTCGGCCCGGTATGGTTATGATGCCGAGTCATTTCTCCATTTTTCGGGCCCATTTTATGCCTGTTTATTCAAATAAGACTCTTGAACTTTGATGTTATCTCCTGTTGGTGTGCGGGAGATTTTCGACGAAAATGAGGGTAGAGATGAAGAGGAACATCACGGAGATGCAGGAGAGTCAGTTCCACATCTCGGGGCTAGTACTTCTCAGGTAAAACTTTTACCACTTTTCCCTTGCAACTGCTTTTTCTTTTTTTGATTCTTTAATGATTGTTGCAGGCTATTGGCTCATTTGATCATGAGGCTGGACCTTCTTTTACTGCCCCTTCATTTGCTCATTATAGCCTGCCAGATATTTCATCTCATCCGCAGGGCATTGACTTGAATTACCTGGTACATTCCTCATTTCATGGTAATTTATGCTATATGTATGCTCTTGCCTTTTCCTCCTTGGCCCACAGCGGATGCTCGAAGAACAAAATAAGAAACTTCCAGAAGAGTTAGTTGCAAGTCGTCAACAGGCTTCTCATTTTAAAAGTTTATATCATCAATCCGAACAAAATTTCTGAGACTTATGATTTCGGGGGATAAGGGATCCCGGCGCTTCTTCATCAAGAGGCCCCCAGACTGATGAACATGAGATCCTTTCGTCTGCTTCTGATGAGCACCATGACGGATTAGAACCTTAAGGTAATAGGGATTTTGGTGCTCCTGCTTCGAGTGATCCCAGGATGAGTGATTTGCCCCTTCCTCCAACAGGAGATGATTTTTTAAGGCTTTATTTGATGTCCTACCACCACCCTCTTAGTGATATGTAAATATTGTAGCAATTGTAAAATCTTGTACAATAATGAAAAAAATACAATTTTCCTCTTTACTGTAACTCCGTTTTTTTTACGTTACTGCACCACTTTTTTTGTTATAGTACACCATTAATTTACATCCACTTCTTTTGCTAAACCAAATCCAACGTGGTAAAGGAAATTCATTGTCAATTTCTTTCCTTATGCCATATGGTCTTATTCTTTCCCATCATCTTTTCCTTTTCACTTTTGGAAAAGGTTTGTTTCTTCTATATAAATCATCCTTCATGCCATATTTTAATACATAAACCAAAATTCTTTGTCTTTCAACGTGAAGACTCACTTTAACAATTTTAATTTTTTTCCTTCATTCACTCATCATGACCGAGCATCATTTAAATAGAATAAAAATTCTATTAAGAATATGGATGCCATTCATTGGAAGCAATTTTCATGGTCAAAACTTGATGTTTTAAAATATTTTCAAGATGTTAAATTGGACCACTCCTTCTTACATGCCGTGGCTTCCTTTTGGGACACAGATTCTAGGGTATTTAGAATTAATGGCTTTGAAATATGTCATTTGATTGAAGAATTTGAGGCCATCCTTGGATATCCAAATAACTAACAAATGGCGTTACCCACATTTATTTCCAAGACTCAACAGAAGATGCAGATGTTATTTCAAATTCCAAAACCCGAAGTTCTTCGGTTGATGAGAGGTGAAAAAATTCTATTTGCTCCTTTGATTGACTTTTGTCTCTCTCATTTGGCCCCTACTAAGGCATGGGGACGCATGCTCTGGCTTTGCTTGCTCGGCCAATTCTTGCTTGTTTCTTCCGATGGCTATATTGATCCACAAGTATTGGATATTATGGACCAAATGGAAGGAGGCTTATCGCCGGTTCCTGTGATCTTAGCCGAGACCTTAGTTGGATTAGACCAATTTAAATCAGGATTGTCAAAGAGACTGACTGGGAGTCTGTTGCTGCTTCAGGTAATTACCTAAACTGTCCTTTCGGGTTTTCAATTTAGGTTTTTCTTTTTTTTTTCATTGCTCTAACTTTTGCCTAGTCCGCCCATGCGGGTTTTCAGAACTAGTGAGCTGTCCTAACTTTTGCCTAAACTGCCCTTGCAGGTTTTCAACTTAGCGGACTTTTCTCTTTTTTTTTTTACATATTTGGCTTCAGAAGCGTCTTTGCTTGCTTGATACTCCATCTATGGACTTTGCCAGATACCTGCCACATCATCATTCTACTAGGAAGCTACTCCATCCTGCTTCTTCATGTGCTGACTGGATCCACTCACGCTCCGAAGTCAATATCCGTTGGTCAATACCTTGGTGGAAGATTTCTCATATCACCATGCGGACATACTTGATGTACGTTCCCTTGCTACTCTTCGTCAAGGTACATGCTGTGATTCTCGCCGACTTGGCCGTCAGTATGGAGCTGAGCCTCGTGATTCGGACTTTGCTCCCGACTTAGACATGCCTTGCTTGACTGAAGCCTACTTGGATCGGCTAAGGCAAAGCTCGCCTGCACATTACACTTATCGACTACCATAGATTTTACATTTGCCAATTCAGAAAGTGTTTTGTTAGGATGAAAAAATAACTAAAGTAATAAAAGACACTTCTTTTCCATTTAAAATTTGTCATCACCTTTTGCTATTGTGTTTACTTATTTCATCCATATCTGGTCAAATACTTATAACAGTGCACATAGAATAATTTTAACATTAATTCTGTTTTATTAAATTGGGGAACAACCAAACATAAAGCCAGCATACACAAGATCACTCCTGTTGCCAATTAGCCCTTTCGGGTTTTCTAATTGATGATTTTCTCTCATTTAGCTCTAATTGTTACTTAGCCTGCCCTTTCGGGTTTTCGGAACTAGCGGACTGCTCTAACTTTTGCTTAGGCCACCTTTTTTGGGTTTTCAACCTAGCAAGCTCTTTCTTTTTTTATTTTTCATACATAAAACTTCTTCAACCTGTCAATGTTTACTGGCTCACTAAACTCGTTCCCATCCATGTCTGATAACTTCACTGCACCTTTGTTCATGACTTGTTTTACGACATATGGCCCTTCCCAGCTAGGTTTGAACTTCCCTCTTGGATCAGATACATTAGGCTTACATTGCTTCAACACCAAATCCCCAACTCTGAATTTTCTGACCTTAACCCTTCTATTGTAGGCCCAAGCTATCTTCTTTTGATACAGTTGGTGATTATAGTGCCTTTAATCTTCTCTCTTCTAGTAGGGCTAGCTGTGTGTATCTGCTTGCTACCCATTCCATTTCAGGTAATTTAGCTTCCAAGACTACTCTTAATGACTTGATCTCAATTTCAATTGGCAATACTACTTCTATCCCATAAACCAAAGAGAACGGTGTCATTCCAGTAGGTGTTCGCACACTTGTCCTGTATCCCCATAAAGCAAAGGGAAGCATCTCTGACCAATCCCTGTAAGTCTTGGTCATCTTAGACAGAATTTGTTTAATTGTCTTGTTTGTTGCTTCTACTGCGCCATTAGCCTTTGGTCTATAAGGAGAGGATCTATGATGATGAATTTGGTACTTCGAGAATAAATCTTTAACTGCTCCTTGAAACTGTACCCCATTGTCTGATATCACACTATACGGGACCCCATATCTGCAGATGAGGTTCTTTTCAATAAACCTAACCATTTGGCTTGCACCCAATCTATTGAAGGATCCGGCTTCGACCCATTTTGAAAAATAATCTACTGCTACCACAATAAATCGGTGACCGTTTGAAGCTGTCGGATGTATTTCTCCTATAATGTCGATACCCCAGGTGACAAAAGGCCAGGGTGAAGACATAGAATGCAATTCTTCAGGAGGCATGTGATTCAAGTTACCATGTATCTGACATTGTTGGCACTTCTTTAAGAACTCAATACAATCTCTCTCCATGGTCAACCAATAGTAACCTTGTCGAATAATCTTCTTAACTAGGGCCAAACCACTCATGTGTGGACCGCAATTTCCCGCATGTATTTCTGACATGATACACTCCACTTTAGGTTTTCTTAAACATCCTAAATGCACCCCATTAGGCCATCTTCGATATAACTTCCCATGGAATATGATGTATTGTAAATACCACCGCCTTATGGCTCTTCTCTCTTTCTTTGTTGCCCCCGGCGGGTATTCTCTTTCCTCCAAAAATCGTCTTATAGTATCATACCATGCATCATGGTCTGTATCAATTTCCATGATTGTTTCATATTCATAGCAAGGAGTTGATGAACTGGTCAAGATCAGAGGCTTAAGGAATAAGCTAACAGGGTTTTCCCATACTGAAGCCAATGTGGCTAGGGCATCAGCCATCTGATTTTCTTCTCTTGATAGGTGTATAAACCTACACTCCTTAAAGTTCTTTTTCATCATGGTCAAGTAATGGTGGTATGGTTTAAATTTTTCTTCTTTCAACTCCCATTCTTCATTTACTTGGGATACAACTAGCAACGAATCACCATAAACTTCCACCTTATCCACCTTCATAATCATTAGGGTTTCCAAACCAAAAATACAAGCTTCGTATTCCACAATATTATTGGTTGCCCTAAATTTCAACTTTTTGGCTAAAGGGATAAGTTCCCCTTCGGGCGATTCTAATATAACTCCCAAACCTGCTCCTTTCCTATTTACTGCTCCATCAAAATACATTTTCCACCCTTGTACTTCAATTGCTCCATCTGAAAATTCCAAGATTACCTCTTCGCTTTCTAGTAATGGTTGTTGGGCCAGGAATTCTGCCACCGCTCTACCTTTGATTGTTTTCCTGGTTACATATTCAATCTCAAATTCTTCTAATATTATCAACCATTGACCATATTTCCCAATCAAAGAGGTTGTCTCCCTTAAGTACTTCATTGGATCCATCCTGAAAATTGCTTGCACACTATACGATTGAAAGTAATGCCGCAACTTCTTAGAAGACCAAATCATGGCTATACAGGTCTTTTTAATGATACTATACTTAATTTCATAAGGTAGGAACTTTCTCCGCAAATAGTAAACTGCATGCTCAATCCCTGATTCATCTGCTTGGGCTAGCATAGCTCCTATTGACTCTTCTTCTATGGCTAAGTACAGTAATAGAGGTTTGCTGGTTTTAGGTGGTCTTAAAACAGGTGGATTCAAAAAATACTCTTTTATTCGCTCAAAGGCCTTTTGACATTCTTCATTCCATATGACCGGCTGATTCTTTCTAAGCAATTTGAAGATAGGCTCATAGATTGTTGTGAGCTTTGCTATAAATTTGCTAATGTACTGCAGTTTACCAATGAATCCCTGAACTTCTCTCTCCGTCTTAGGGGCTGGCATATCCCTGTTTGCTTTGACTTTGTCAGGATCAATCTCAATACCATTCAGACCAATTACATGTCCCAACAATTTACCTGAGGTAACACCGAACACACACTTCTTTGGGTTTAATCTTAGCTTATATTTCAAAGCTCTATTGAAGAATAATTCTAAGTTTTGGAAGTGTTGCTCCCTTGTGTCCGATTTAACCATCATATCATCAACATACACTTCAACTTCTTTATGCATCATGTCATGAAATAATGTGGTGGCCATCCTCTGGTAGGTCGCTCTGGCATTCTTAAGCCGAATGACATCACCCTATAACAAAATATACCCCATGTAGTAATGAAAGCAGTTTTGGTTTTATCCTCTTGGGCCATTAACACTTGATTGTATCCGGAAAATCCATCTACAAATGAGTGTAGCATGCTAGAGGCTGCACTATCAATGAGAACATCTATATGAGGCAAAGGAAAATCATCCTTAGGGGAAGCCTTGTTCAAATCTCTATAATCCACACAGGCCCTTATCCTTCCATCTTTCTTTGGCATGGGTACTATGTTGGCTAGCTAATCTGGGTATTCTATCACTTCAAGGAACTTCACTTGTATTTGCTTAGTGACCTCTTCTTTAACCAATTCAGCACACTCAGGTCTTAATTTGTTTGACAGGTTTTATGTGAGTGTAAGTAGGAATATGATGCTCGGCTATGTCTCAATCTATCCCCGGCATATCTTCATAAGACCAGGCAAATACTTCTTCATATCTTTTGAATATTTTTTTAAATCTCTCTCTCTCATCAGGAGTAAGGTCGGATGTTTTGCTAATGTTTTTAGGATTTTCAGTTGTTCCCAAATTTAATGATTGTGTGTTAACAAAATTAATATTAAAGATGCTCATGTAACTGCTATTTGAATGTATGCAACCATCAGGAGAAACATCACACAAGTAAGAAAAATCAGACTTTATTACATTCATTTTAGAAAAGAAAACATCATCATCCTCATACAAAGTAGACAAATTAAAATCAAAATCAAAATCATTGTTCTCAGAATCATAAAGCAGGATGTCTTCAAACTTTTCTTCGACTAGGGCAGCAATCTCCTCCGGAGTCCTTTCGGCTTTCGGCACAATTTCATTCTTCTCTTTTGGATTGGATTCTTTGCTGGTTGGTAGGGTGAGTTCTTTCTTCAGTTGCTCCACTAGCTCGGCAACATCTGCAAAAATTTCAAAACCTGGGATTAACTTACCCATGAACATGATTGGCTCGGGCTTTCCTTGGAGTGGTCCCATATCTGGAGCTTTGACAAAGATCTCTTCAAGTGGTAGAAAGCTCATCTTCTCACTCTTGTTTGGCTGGACATCATTGTCTTCATCATATCCGAACCCTTTCTTGGAAGTTTGAGCTCTAAAATCTGGCAACTTTGTCAAACCGGCCTTACCCTTTCCAAGACTAGCTCCGGGAAGGTAGTTCATGTTCTTCATCATATTCAAGACTTTGGAGTCCACCACTTTATCATCAGAAATTACAGCTACTTGAAAATCATTGAGAGGCCTCTCAATCATTAGAGCGTTAACAATCTCATTATCTTCAGCTTCAATGACCACTGTCTCATATCCGTTGGAGAACTTGATCTTTTGTTGAAGGGTGGAAGGAACTCCACCAAGAGGATGAAACCATGGTCACCCCAAGAGCAAGGTGAAGGTAACCGGTATGTCTAAAACAACAAACTCAACAATAGATTCAATTGGACCAACCTTGACAGCGGCTTTGAAAGTTCCTTCGGCATGCCTCTTAGTGTTGTCATAAGCACGAATCGTTACCTCGGTCGGGTTTAGATCTCTTGTTGACATGGCTAGCTTTGGTAGTATCTTAAGTGGACAAACATTTATGGTAGACCCATCATCAACCATTACACAAGGAGTCCTCTTCCCCTTGACTTCTACTTTGATAAAGAGAGGGCGGATGTGGTCTGTCCCCTCCTCCGGTAAGTCCGCATCCGAAAAAGAAACTGCTCCCATATTAACTTCGCACTTCTCTTGAACCTCTTCACATTTCATTACCTCTCCAATTTTTATGAAGTTGACCAGCTCCTCCGGTGTTGTGGAGGTAGAAATTGGCATGCTAGCTAAGGCTTTGGCCATGGTTTCTCGGTGCTTTTTAGAAGTAGCTAATAAGTCCCAAATGCTAACACTTGCTTGGGTTCTTTTTATTTACTTAAGCACAACATCATCTTCTTCTACTTCAACTTCCTTTCCTTTATTAGTTTCTACCTCCTTAGGTGGTGGCCTTGCGTAAGGCTTACCGGATCTAGTATTCATCACCTCATCTTCTTCGGGCTCGGACCAAGTCCACTCCTCTTTCTTGGATATAATATCATCATCACTATCACTTGAATCCCAAAACCCGTTGACAACACAAATTGCTACTTCTCCACTCATCATAGCTTGTTCAATTTTGACAAATGCCTCTTCTTCTTTGGTTGCTTCTCCACCCATATCTTGAAAAAAAGACATGACAAAGTCCTCATGCAAACCTCCTCCAATCATGAAGGTTGTCGGTGGTGGTACCCTATTGAATTTTGGCAATGGGTTATCTTTGGTGTTTGGTTTGTTGGGCTCGAGTAGCTTCCCATTATCAATTAGATTTTGAATCTCATGTCTCAACCTCACACATTTATCCGTGTCATGTCTTGCATTTGGTGAAATTGACAAAATGCTTTGGTGTCAAAATTAGGTGCGAGAGGGTTAGGCAAAGGATGAGAATTTAGGGGTTGTAGCAGTCCCTTTCTTTGAAGCTTATTGAGAACCCAAGACATCAATTTTTCCAATTCCAAAAATTGTCTCCTTGTTCCTTGGTTAGTAGCATTAACACTGACGGCCTTTTGCATGCTTTAGCTACCAGATTGATAGCTCCCTTTCTCGTTCCTTTTTGTTGCAAAACGGCTCTTCTCCCTTTCCCATTCTTTAATTTACAAACCAGCTCGGAGAAAGTCTTTGAAATCACGGATGAGTTTATAAGACATCCTCTCACGAAGATTAGGCAACACCCCTCTCACAATCATCCTTATTTGATCGGATTCATCAGGCCTCTTCTTGAGTAAAGCGGCCTTGTTTCTCCATCTCTTGACATAATTTACAAAATTCTCATTCGGCCTTTGCCTAATGGACTCTACTTCTATTAAGGATACTTCTAACTCAACATTATATCCATACTGTTGGATGAAGGCTTTGTAAAGTAGATCCCAACTCTTTTGTGTTCCATCATCTAAGGTATTGAACCAGTTTTTGACAACAGGGTCCAATGAGAGCATAAAATACCTTAGAGTTTGAGCCTTAGTAGCTCGGGCGGACTGCATAGCAGTGATATACTGTTTCACATGGAGATGAGGATTTCCGGTGCCATTATACTTTGCAAAGGATGGCATCTTGAACTTGTACGGGACTTCTTCATCTTGTTCAAATAGTTTATCAATCTCGGACATCTCTTCGATTTTCAACTTCTTCTCAAATTTCTTTTCTAAATCAGCAATCATCTTTTCAACATCGGATGTCTCGGTCTTTTCAATAGTTGCTTTCTCAACAACCTTTGGTTCCTTTTTCTTCTCTTGAGCATCTTGGTAGTATTGAGCCCGATCATCATCATCATCAATGATCACCTTTTCATCATCAAAAACCACTTCACTAACTTTGGTCTTCCCTTTGTCCTTTGGCTTCTTAGTGCTAGCAGATGCCTCAGCATGGTTCTCTAAGATTGCAGTCAATTGGTTCTTCATGGTCTCAGCTAGGGCCTCTTTTATTTCTTCCATCTTGGCATTGAGGGCCTCATCCACCATCCTTTGAATTTGTTCGGGCTCCATTATTTTTGGTGAGCAAGTGATTGAGTCGTTGCTAGATACTTCATCTCTGGCGTAGGTCGGATTATTGTAAGCTTTTGAACTATCGTAATCCAGGGCTGTGAGCCAGAGAGGATTAATGATATGAGATGCAAATGTATGCATGTATGCATGAACAAACAACAAAGAAAGATAATTAGGACGTTCCTTCCAACCTTATAACATCCACACACGAATGGCGAGTCTCTTTTCCTAGGTATATGGTTAACAAGATACTAACATGGGGTATCTTATTTTCGAATAATTCTCTCGGACGTTTCAACCAATAGTTATATTTTCAAAAAATGGAAATCAATTTATAATAATTCCCATTAATTAGGTTTTAATCCATTCAACCAACTATAGTAGCTTTTATGTTATATTGGATTAAAACTAAATTAAGAGATTTATTATAGATAGATTTCTCACTTGAAAAAGTAACTAATGATTAATGCCAAAAACAAGCCCATGGTTAATTTTATTCTTAGTGTAAACTAGGCCTACAATGATTTTTGGTATTTCATAATTGACCTAAATAATTTTGCAAGCTCTTTGTAAGGAGAGGTTGGATAAAAATAATTTTGTTTCTAAGCCCTTTATAAAAAGATTTTAGAAAAATAGATTTCGGGCTTAGTATTTGGGCCATGAGCCAAAGAATTTTTGATTTGTTTTTAGAAAAGTCTTATGTCCAAAGACCATCTTGAAAAGTTTTGAAAATAGCTTTGGTCTTTTGGACTTTAAAGAAAAATTTATTTTGAGCTTACAATATACTTAGGTCATATTAGAAAAAGAACAAACCAAATAAGCCATGATTTAGACTAAGATAAACTAACCATAGTCAAACAACATGCATTTGGGGTATAACCCAAGGAAAGTAACTAGGCCAATTACATGAGCTTTAGTTTTTGGGTTAAAAGGCTTAGGCTCCCATAGCAAGTATATACCAAATTGTACGAGGCTATGAGTGGTTATGCCATGCTCGATCTCCATACCTTGAGTGAAAGTATGGTATCCCTTACATAATATAACATGGGCAACACGGACGTCCTAACTCATGCACACGATGCAATCTAAGATGATGCAATGGATAATATCATTATAAGAAAGAATAGAATAATATAAAGACCAACGGAATCAACTTCTCTTGTCCCAGTGGAGTCGCCACTGTGAGCGGGGATTTTTGCCCCCACTCCCGGTGGAATAGTTCTTGCGACTTCGGCACTGTTTAGGCTAGAGAACAAGGACCTAAGTCCGGAGAAAATGGAATCGCCACTCAGACGGGCCGTAAAAAAGAAAGGGGTGGATGACTCGATTCCTAAGGAATCCCCAACCACCTAATGGGTTCGGAAAGTTGGATACAAATGGCCCAGCACCCCCACAACACCCGGTTCATTGGAACCGGCCTCCTTTACAGGTCTTAATAATATAAAATTCTTTAGTATAACAATATTATCCATATTACACACAATAAAAAAGAAAGCATCATTATATTAAAATCAAAGCAATGTCCAAAGAAAATAAAACGAATAAATGGACACCCATCGGAGGATGGAAACATGCCCCTTACATCACGTGCCTAAATAGGACACCCACCGAAGGTAGAAACAAGCCCTTTACATAAGTTCTAAAATAGAAAAACAAATTAAATTACATGATATTTAACTAATGAGGTATCCACCAAGTGGAAACATACCTCTTACAACATTTGGAAGTCTAAATAAATTGATAAAAGTAAATAACCATTCATCATAAATAAATCAAAAGCATTAAATATCAATGGAAAATAAACATCTATCCATGATAAATAAAATAAACCAAGCATTGAACTTAAATAAATTAAAGCATATAAAATAAATCAAAGCATAATAGAATTAAATAAAGCAAATAAAAGTCTAAATTATAGTTACTGTTTCCATTTTGGGTCTTTTATTTCATGTGTTTAGGGTTTTGGATTTTGTGGAATTAGGCTACTGTGACTTTAAAAGAATTAAAATAGATTAAGGATTTTATGTTTTAAAATATTGACAAAGTTCTTTGATTAACCAAATTAATGTTTGAATGGTGAAATCATGAAACGGGTTTTGGACACTTTAAAATACTTTTGATTTTGTGATCTACGGTTAATGAGTTAAAGTATTTAAGCTTACTGTGTAAAAAGTATAACCTTTGTGTTTTTATGATTTTTAAAGTTTTAAAGGATTAGGGTTTTAAAAAAATTAAGGTTTAGGGTTTTAAGGGGTTAGGGTTTACTATTTTGAGTTTTGGAGTTGAATTAGGGTTTTAGAATTTTTTGGATTAAGGTTTCGGGTAATGAGTTAATTTTTAGAGTTTAAAAATCAATTTGATACTTTTATGAGGTTTTATGAAAATAAACAAATGATTTAAAATGTACATAAATAGAAAAGATATTTGTTAAGGTTTGTTGAAAGAAACAAAACCAAGTTTAAAGTTTTGAAAGAAACAGAATCAAATTTTGGTTTTGTTGAAAAATATGTTCAATTAGGTTTTTAAGATTTTGAAGAAGTAAAAATAACAATTTTAAGCCTTTTTGGAAAATAAAGCAACGGATTAGTGTTTTTAACTTTAGAAAACTAAATTAAAGTTCTAAGGTTTTTTATTTAAAAAACACAATTTCATAGTTTATGCTACTGTGAAAAATAAAACAAAAAGAATTTAATACATACCTCCTTTTGTTGATTCCTCAAAAAATAATTCTTCTTGGATGAATAAAAACAAAGGCAATTGCTGCCTTTGATTCGTTTGTTAATGCTTTGCTTGTTGCTCTCAAAAAGTCAAATTGATTTGCTGCCTATCCTTCACAGATTCGGTTTCCAACTCTCCCAATTTTCGTCCCCAATTCTCATTTTTCTTTTCTCCCTTTTTGTCTTGTTATTTATAAAAGTTTTTTTTATGATTTTTCCTAGTTACTCACGGCATACAATATTTAATAAGAAAAGAAAACTAAAACCTAATTATATTAGGTTTCGGAAAATTTGCGTCGAAAAATTTCGCTGGCAAAAAAAAAACTGCTGCGGAAAAATTGCGCTGGCGAAAAAATTTGCCGCAAAAAAAATTACGCTGGCGAAAAAATATGCCGCAGTTGGCTGCGGCAGGGGGCGGGGAAACGGCCTGCCGGCCATTTCGCTCGCAAGAAATTCCTGTGGACGAAATGGCCCACGGCCAAGCCCGCGCTGGAATTTTCGGCAATTATTTTTTCGTCGCCGATTTTTCCGTCACCGATTTTTATTTTTATTTTTATTTGTTTATTTTTATTTTTTATTAATAAAAATTAGATAATAAAGCAAAAATTATTTAATTAAGATAACAAAAATTATTTTGGACCAATTAAAATATATTAGACAACACAAAAATTATTTTGAACTAAATAAAATATATTGGACCGGACTGGGTCAAAAATTAAGAGTCTACAATGACTAGTGACGCGGACGTTTCACTGGGCATGTCATAACTACTGTTTCTCATTAAAAATGACACGCTCAGGGACACGGGCGTGTCACTGGGCGTGTTGTAGCTACTGCTTGTAAAAAATAATGACACGCCCAATGACACGGGCGTGTCCTATAGTATGCACAATTTACTCCTCAAAATCAAATTTCCTCTATTAATTCTAATGAATGCAAGGCAAACAAACCACCATCCAATGATAGAAGGATAAAACTAAAACAAAATAATGACACAAACCAAAAACACAAAAAATTAAAGACATAAAAATAAAATAACGAATAAAATGGTGGGTTGTCTCCCACCCAGCACTTCTTTAACATCGTATTAGTTGGATGGTCAGGGCAAATTTCCCTAGTTTTGGAGGTGTAAAACCTCCTTCAAGTCCTGTATTTCCCCTCCAAGGTATAATTTTAGCCTGTGCCCATTAACTTTAAAATCTCCTTTTTCCGGGTGAGTTATTTCAACCACTCCGTAGGGGAAAACTTCCTTAACAGTAAAATGACCAGACCATCGAGATTTTAACTTACCTGGAAAGAGTCGAAGCCTCGAATTGTACAATAATACCTGATCTCCCGCTTGAAACTCTTTCCATTCCTTAATGCGAGCATCATGCCATCTCTTGGTATGCTCCTTATGCATTCTTGCATTGTCGTAAGCTAGCAATCTTCTCTCATCCAACTCATTTACCTGTAACTTTCTCCTTTCACCTGCATGAGCTAGATTAAGGTTAATCTGTTTAATAGCTCAATATGCATTATGTTCAATTTCTACAGGTAAATGACAAGCTTTTCCATATACTAGCCTAAACGGCGTAGTGCCCAAAGGAGTTTTAAATGCAGTCCTAAAAGCCCATAGAGCATTGTCCAATTTCTCGGACCAATCCTTTCAGGATCGCTCTACAGTTTTTCTAGAATTCTTTTTATCTCCCTATTCGTGTTCTCAACTTGGCCACTAGTTTGGGGATGGTAAGGAGTAGCAAACTTATGTGTAACTCCTAATCTTTTGAAAACTTTCTCAAGCTGAACATTACAAAAGTGAGTACCCCTATCACTTATGATTGCTTTCGGTGTACCAAATCGAGAGAACAACTTCTTCAAAAACTTCACCACTACCCGAGCATCATTGGTTGCCAAGGCTTGGGCTTCAGGCCATTTAGAGACATAATCTATAGCTACAAGAATATATTTGTTACCAAAGGAATTTGGAAATAGTCCCATAAAATTGATCCCCTATACATCAAAGACTTCACACACTAAAATTCCATTTTGGGGTATCTCATCACGAGATGAAATGTTTCCAGTCCTTTGGCAATGATCACAACGGTTCACAAATTCGTAGCTATCCCTAAACAAAGTGGGCCAATAAAATCTTGATTCTAGTACCTTTTGAACAGTTCTATTGGCTCTCATATGACCACCAACTGGTCCAGCATGACATTGATTAAGAATGTTCATTGTTTCGGGCCATGCTACACATTGTCGGATCATGTCATCCTTACATAATCTAAACAAAAAGGGATCCTCCCAAAAATAATACTTTAAATCAGAAAAGAATTTCTTCTTTTCTTGATAATTTAAGTCCTTAGTAAGTTCCCTAACAGCTAAATAGTTAGAAAAATCTGCAAACCAAGGTGTTTCAAAATTTAAATAACTTACCTCACTTACCATTGCATATAGCTGCTCGTCGGGGAAGTGATCATCAATGTTCCCTTCTTCAAACCTCTCCAAAGTTGGATTCTCCAAACGAGAAAGGTGATCTGCTGCCAGATTTTCAGCTCCCTTTTTGTCTTGAATCGTCAAGTCAAATTCCTGCAACAACAAAACCCAACGGATTAGCCTAGGCTTAGCATCAATTTTCGTAAATAAGTACCTCAAAGCCGAATGGTTCGTATAAACAATCACTTTTGACAAGATTAGATATGATCTAAACTTGTCAAAAGCAAAAACCACAGCGAGCAGCTCTTTCTTTGTAGTTGTGTTATCACATCCCAAAGTTTAGGTAGTCGAGTATTAGGCAAGAAGGACATAAATAAGTGGTCAAATAGAGGCTCGAGATAGTCAAAAACAAAATCGGTGTGCAAAGAAGGCCCGCGAAGTCGACGGGACCTAAAGGTAATTTTTCGAAAGGCCGAGGACCTAAGAGTAATTTTTCGAAAAGTTGTGTCGGTTCTTAATAGTGACCTTAACGGATGCCATAAATGTGTTCTCGGGATTAATCGGGTCATAACGGTCGTGCACGATTTTTTCTGAAAAAGCACGGTTTGTAAGTTACGGGCGATTTTCCAACAAGGGCATTTTGGACATTTCCACCGGAAGGGCGATTTTGTAATTAAATATAACTTTGGGGGCAAAATTTAAAAGAACAAAAAGCCACTTTCAAGTGGCCAAATCCTAGCCATTAAGTCCAAATGGGTTGGACAAATCATGGCCATTGAAAATAAACAAATTAATTAAATAGAAATTAAATTATAAACAACTACTTTTGGTCTTCCAAACACAAGTAAGGATCAAAAAGACACCACCATCACCACTTTTCTTCTTCCTTAGGTCGTGCTCCCCCTCCCTTCCATTTTCAAGGAGAAAATTTTCAAGTCTAAGCCAATTTTCAAGTGAAATTCAATAGGAAATAAGGTAAGATACCATCCTAAGTCTTATTCTTTCATTAGAATTAGGTATTAGGCTATGTTTAGGAAGATTTGATATTATGTTCATGTTGGAAAAGTATTAGTAAGTTGATGATTATGGTGAAAAATGATAAACTACTTAAAGGAAATGATGAAAATGGTGATTATTAGTAAGAATAAGTAAAGGATTGTTAGAAAATCATAAGGTAGCATCATGTTCATATCTAGGGTTTGTTCTTACATATGTGACATGTTAAATTCATAGGAAATCAAGGAGATTAGAGAGGAAAGGAAGTGAAATAGACAAGAAGAGCAAGGAAAAGCAAGGTTTGGTACTTTAACTAATTGTTTGTTCATTTTCTTGAAATTTTTCTGTTTTAGAATTAGTGAAATGCTGTGACTTGTATAATTTTTAATTAAATATAGAAAAATTTTCTTAAAGTGAATTTTTGATATGTTGTGCCTCAATGCGTCTAGAATTACTGAAAACTATTTTGAGTTGAATTCGGAATGGTTATGATTAGACCTGCTCTAGGAGGTACCTAGACTGAGACAGCCATATTTCTAGATTTTTAATAAACTTTAGAAAAATAATCTTCAATTGAATTTTGGATATGTTGTTGTTTAGTGAGTCTAGTATTTGAGAAAAATAATTTGGAACCTCATTGATTGAATTTAATTTACGGAATTCACAAAATTCAGAACTGCTGTCAGGATGCAGGGCAACTAGAGCAGTTTGGTTGGGTGAACTACTTGACCAAGATTTTGTGATCTGAAATTTTAAAGGAATGATTTTAAGATGTAAAACTAAATTCTGTAAAAATTTTAGAGTTTTTAGTCAAGTAGATTATTTTATACAATTTTTCAAAATAAGGGTCAAGTTGAGTCCAAAACCAGAATTTACTATTCATATGGTCATTTTGCTAATATTCATTTGGTCATTTTTCAAAAGTAATCCAATTGATTCCTTATGCATATAAATGAGCATAATATGTTATTAAAATGACAAAATATGATATTTCACGTTGAAATAATATAAGAAACCTAAGTCGATAATTGTATAATGCATATTCGATTAAGAAATGGCATGAAAATTTTGGCTCCACTGGGTATCTGGGATAGTACTGAGTAGGGTAAGGGTATGATATATCATACTATATGCAGTGCTGCTTTAATATAGGACTTCGGTCCGAGTTATATAGGGTGACGACCCGAGCTATATAGGACTTCGGTTTGAGTTATATAGGGCAATCGCCCGAGTTATATAGGACTCCGGTCCGAAGGCTTCGACCACAGATTTCACAGGGCTTGGTCCGCAATTTTTTTTAGGGCCACAGCCACAGAATATATATATAGTTGTTTCAGTTAGTTCCATACCATACGTTAGTCTACCAAATTACCTTGTGGAGCGAACTGATAAAATGATAATAACTGAATATATGACATGTATGGATTGTTTTTACCGTGATATTATTTTTCAATACGACTCATTGCTTTTAAAAGTGCATTATGCTTTTATTATTTATTTTCCATAATTAGTTAAAGTACCCACTAAGCAATGCTTAGCGAGTTTAGTTCTTCTAAACTCGTAGGTTATTAGCAAGGAGCCAGTAGCGAGCAGAGGAGTCATACGATCTGTCGGTCATCAACAAACTTAGGTGGTGCTCTTCATTTTGTATTTTGGTATTAGAAACAGGCATGTACTTATTTGAACATTACAAAGAGATAACTTGAAGTAGCATGTAAATCTAGTAATGTATAATGACTGTATGGTTTTAAATTGAGTTGGGTTATGAATATAGAAGTGTGAATTCTTCTTGCAGGATTGTAGTTGAGGTTATAAGGGTGGATTATTGGGAGTGTGCTTGAGTTGAATTGTGAAATAAAATGTTTTTCAAAAATAATAAAAATCAATTTTGTCGACACTTGGACCTAGAATTTTAAGGGAGACTCCGTCAAAATTTTTGAAAAATTTTTATAAGGAACATTAAGTAAGCTGACATAACCAGAGCTCGCATCCCGATGTGACATTCCTCCTTGGCTTATTCGTAGGTCGGGAAGGGGTGTTACATGTGTAATTAGCTTGAGCTGTGTTCAAAGTCTTGCTTGCATAGTAGATAGGCTGGAAGTATTTCTTCTTGCGTTGACCAAAGACTGCTCCCACTGCAAAGTCACTTGCATCGCACATTAGTTCAAATGGTAGATTCCAATTGGGAGCTACTATGATTGGAGCATGGGTTAATTTCTTCTTAAAATTTGTGAATGCTCTCAAACATTGCTCATCAAAAACAAAATCCACATCCTTCTCAAGGAGTCTTGTCAATGGACGGGCTATCTTAGAAAAATCTCGTATGAACCTCCGATAAAAGCTCGTATGTCCTAGAAAACTTCTGATGGCCTTCACAAATGTGGGTGGTGGTAACTTCTCAATGGTGTCTATCTTAGCCCGATCCACCTCAATGCCCTTGTTTGAAATTTTGTGTCCCAACACAATTCTCTCGTGAACCATGAAATGACACTTTTCCCAATTAAGCACTAAGTTGGTTTCCTCACATTTCATCAAGACTCTTTCAAGATTTTCCAAACATCTGTCAAATGAGCTGCCATAGACCGAGAAATCATTCATAAACACCTCCATAATATCCTCAACAAGTTCATCAAAGATTGCGACCATGCACCTCTGAAAAGTCGCAGGTGCATTGCACAACCCGAATGGCATTCTTCGAAATGCGAATGTCCCATATGGGCAGGTGAATGTAGTTTTCTCTTGGTCTTCTAGGGCGATAGGAATTTGAAAATAGCCTGAAAGACCATCCAAAAAATAGTAATACTCATTCCCGGATAACCTCTCCAACACCTGATCAATGAAGGGTAAAGGAAAATGGTCCTTCCTAGTTGCATCATTCAATTTCCTGTAGTCTATGCAAACTCTCCAACCGATAACTGTTCTTGTTGGAATCAACTCATCATTTTCATTAGGGACCACTATCATCCCTTCTTTCTTTGGTACTACCTGGACTGGGCTCACCCAAGAACTATCCGAGATCGAATATATAATCCCTGCATCAAGTAGTTTTATCACTTCAGCCTTCACTACATCTTTCATCTTTGGGTTTAGTCTCCGTTGTGGTTGCACTATCGACTTGAATTCGTCCTCCATCAGTATTTTGTGAGTGCAATAGGATGGACTGATACCCTTGATGTGTACTATCTTCCAAGCTATCACTTTCTTATGTTTCTGCAACAACTGGATAAGCTTTTCCTTCTGCTCAGAAGATAGGTGGGAACTCAGAATTATTGGTAATTTCTTCTTCTCCGCCAGAAATCCATACTCAAGGTGATCTGGAAGGGGCTTTAGTTCCAAGTTGGGTGGATCAATCACCGATGGTTTTGGCTTTTCTTCCTTTGGCATCTCAATAGTCTCATATGCCCTGCATTTGAACAATTTGCTTGCTTCAAGAAAAACAAGCTGCTCCATTGCTTCTTAATCCTCAACATTTTCCTGCAATAAACACAACTCAAGGGGATCCTTGGAAACAATGTTAGTAACACAATTTATGGTCTCATGCTCAATAACATTATTCCATGATTCTGCCTCATCAAGTGAAAGTGAATGTTTCATAGCATCATGTATCCTAAAAATAACTTTCTCACCACCCACTCTCAAATTTAATGTGCCATCATAAACATCGATAAGGGTACGAGCTGTATTTAAAAACGGCCTACCAAGAATAAGTGAAACATCTGCATCCTCATCAATATCAATGACAACAAAATCATTGGGAAAAATGAAATCCCCGACTTTTACCAACACATCTTCTATAATGCCACGAGGATGGACTACTGACTTATCAGCAAGTTGGATGGTTATTAGTGTTGGTTTAGGTTTACCAATGCCTAACTCTTTAAACATTTTATAAGGCATAATACTTATGTTAGCCCCCAAATCAGCTAATGCACTTTTAACCTCAAGGTTACCTATCAAACATGGAATGGTAAAACTACTTGGATCTTTTAACTTCTTAGGTAACCTCCTTTGCAAAATTGCCGAACTCTTTTCAGATAAATGCACTAAAGACACTTCCTCAAGTTTCCTTTTGTTAGAAAGGATATCTTTCAAAAATTTAGCATATTTAGGCATCTGTGACAAAGCCTCAGCAAATGGAATGTTAATTTGCAATTGTTTAAAAAGTTTAAGAAACTTACCAAACTGAGCATCAATCTTGTCCTTGTTCAACCTTGCCGGATACAGTACTCTAGGTCGGTATTCCTTCATTATGGGGCTACTGTCTTGTGGCTGCTTCTCTTTCTCACTTTCAAGTGCAGCTTTCCCTCCTGAAATGACAGGAGGATCGTCTTCTTTTCTTTTTCTTGTACTTTAGCTCTTTTCTCTGCCACTTCTCCTCTTTTCTCATCCACACTACCCTTGATCTCTTTTCCACTCCTTAGTATAATCGCCTTAAGCTACTCTTTAGGATTTGCCTCAGTGTTGCTAGGCAAACTTCCTTGTGGTCTCTCACTGAGCAACTTGGTAATTTGCCCCACCTGATTCTCCAAATTATGAATAGAGGCTTGCTGATTTCTTAGGGTGGTTTCAGTTGATTGGAACCTAGTTTCAGAAGCTGCTATAAATTTCTCCATCATGTCCTCCAAATTACTCTTTCTTGGAGGGGCAACTTGTTGATGTTGAGGCTGCTGGAATCCAGGGGGAGGTCGTGGATTATTCTGATTATTCCATGAGAAATTAGGATGATTTCTCCACCCTGGATTGTAAGTGTTGCTATAGGGGTTATTTTATTGTTGCCTTGGCATGTTTCCAACATAATGTACTTGCTCTTGCCTAGCAAACATGTTGCCACTTTGGCAATCTTGACTTTGATGTCCACCCCCACACCATTCACAGGACATCACCTGCATCACTTTCCCCAAAGAAGAAGAAGCTAAAGAATCAATCTTTTTGTTCATTGCTTCCAACTGTGCTGACAGATTAACTATGGGATCCAATTGATGTGAACCAACAACCTTTAATCTTCCTTGTTCCCTTGGGGTTTGCCACTGATAATTTGTAAGGGCCATGTCTTCGATCAAATTCCTTGCTTCTTCAGGTGTTTTATTATTTATGGTACCTCTGTCGGTTGCATTGATGGACTGCTTACTTGAGTAACTCAATCCATTGTAGAAAGTTTGGATCTGGAGCCACAGCGGAAGCCCATGGTGAGGACATCTTCTCAATAAATCCTTAAATCTTTCCCAAGCATCATACAGGGTTTCACCATCTAGCTGGAGAAAAGAGGAAATATCATTCCTCAACTTAGCAGTCTTGGACAGTGGAAAATACTTCTCTAAAACTTTTTTTGCTAGTTGACCCCATGTAGTGAAAGTGTTAGGAGGGAAAGACTTCAGCCACTTCTTTGGTCGGTCTCTGAGCATGAATGGAAATAACCTCAGCCTAATTGTATCTTCAGAGACATTCTGTATCTTGAATGTGTCACATATTTCCAGAAAAGTTTCAATGTGTGCATTAGGATCTTCGTCCGGAAATTCATCAAACTGACAAGTCTGCTGCACCATTTGAATGACATTTGTCTTTATCTCGAATTTATTGGCAGCAATCACTGGTCTTTGTATACTTGATTCAGCCCCATTAAGAGTAGGCCTAGCAAACTCTTGTATTGTTCTTGGCTCATTTTCTGCCATTTCTTCTTCTAGGATGAGATCTTCCAAGTTCGGTTCCGTCTCTGCCAAAACTGTTTCCTCTTCTTCCTTTCACTTTCTTCTCAATGTTCTCTCTAACTCTTGATCTACTTCAAAAAGTTGGGAAGAGCTAGCTCGGGTCATAAACAGGAAGAAGTACCTAGAATGACAGTAAAAAAGCAAGAACTTCTGTTAAAACAAAATAAAATAAAAACTAAATCAACAGTCTTAATTATATTACTAATATTGAAAACCATTGTCCCCGGCAACGGTACCAAAAACTGATAGCAAAAACCTATGCTATTGCAATACCACAAGTGCACGGGTCGCTCAAGTAATAAAGTAGTGAGTAAGTTATCGTTCCACTAAGGACAAGGCCAAGTACTAGTGCAAATTTTAATCATTGTTTAGCAAATCAATAGTTTTGTGAAGTTTTGTAATTAAAGATAATTAACTTAATAACTGAAAATAGAGAGAGATTAAGTGTTGAATGAATTGATTGATGATGAGAATATTATCCAGATATTGAATCCCCCTAGCCACAATTATATTTATAAAAATCAATTCCATTAAACCAAATAATATAGTTGAATTGGTATTCCTCTAAATTAGACTAAAACCTTTCTCAAGTGAATTAATCCCTAATCACTAAGTAGAATGTTGGAATCTCTTCTCAAACATAATTAACTAGATCTTGCATTAAGAATAAGGAATTATAAACCAAAGGATCTTATAAGTCTATCTCTAGTACTCCAATCAATCCTCAATCCTTATGAGTATTCAATTCATATCAAGCTTTCTCAAGTCAGTAATTTGAAAATTACAACCAATCAATAAGCATGCTATTATCAATTGGAAATAAATCATTAAGCATCATAAGAATAAAACAACTCAATCAAATGATTTAATTAAATAAAATTATTCAATCCATACAATAAAGCTAGGGTTCATCAATATCTAGATAGAGAATGAGTTAGTTCATGTTCAAAACCAGAAAACCAGAACAAGAGAAATAAGAAAAAGAATCCAAATAATCCATTACGAATAATTCGTATTTCTTCACTTGAATCCTTGAATCTTGGTTTAGATCTTGTTTAGAATATGTCTTCACCTTCAATCTCAGCTCCAAAACTCTCCTCTTTTCTTTAAAAGTCGGCTTCAGGTTATAAAATATGAAAATTGGATCCTAATTCGTGCTTCAGCTTAGCTTTTATAGTGCAGATAATTTCGCCTGACACGCCCATTGACATGCCCATGTCACTGGGTGTGTCATTACCACTGGGATTTTGAATATAAGGTACGTTCAGTGACACGCCCATGTCACTGGGCGTGTCACAGCTACTGTGAATCATTGCAAAAGGCACGCTCGGTGACACGCCCATGTCACTGGGCCTGTCAATGCTTCTGTAAGGGCACGTCCATTGACACGCCCATGCCATGGGTGTGTCACTTGAAGAATTTTGCTCTTTTCTTCTACTTTCATCCGTAATTCCTCCGAAATGACCATACACCTCAAAATACAGAGAATTCTTGAAATTAACCCTAAAAAGCACTTGAACAAACAAATTAAACTCAATTGGATAATAATCATATTAAGAAATATGGGTAAAATATCATCAATTGTGCACTTATCACATTTTGAGGTGAAAAGATCAGGTTGTAAACCTCAAAAGTAAAACCGTATGGGCTGGCCGAATTAAGGCGTGCCGAGCTCAAAGAGGACAATATCCGCTCAACCTAGGGCGGGCTGGTTGACCAAGCCCGGGCTGTTACAACAAGTCATTTTTCATAATGTTTTGCAAGCTATATCAAAACTGAAGGATAAATTTCTTAAGCAGCCAGATGGATCTGAAGTGCCTTTGGAGATAGCCAACAATTATAAATTTTATTCGTACTTTAAGGTGATTAAAGTGAGTTATTTAATTGATTTTAGTTATCACTTTTGTTTGTTTAAATGTTAATTATTGCAAATTAATGTCAAGATTGTGTTGGTACAATTGATGGTACATATATATGTGTTAAAGTGTCTAGAATAAATGCTCCTAGGTTTCGAGGAAGGAAGGAACATCCCACACAACATGTGTTGGCAACTTGCACATTTGACTTAAAATTCACATGTCTTAGATGGTGGGAGGGAACAATACCTGATACATGAATAATCAAAGATGCATTGACACAAGAAAATCCTTTGAAAATTTCGGAAGGTAATTGTAATTGTAAGATACAATATTTATGAAATAGACACTTATAATGCTTATAATAATTGCATTAATTCATTGTCTATAGGTAAATATTACGTTGTTGATGCCGGATTCATGTTGAGGAGTGGACTTATTACACTATATAGGGGGATCATTATCAATTAAAAGAATACTCAATAAATCCACCTAATAATGCATGTGAATTGTTTAATCATCGACATGCACCATTACGTAATGTTATCGAACGGGCATTTGGACTACTTAAGAAGCCTTTTTCAATAATTTCAAGCTCAAGTGAACCTACATATTGTCTTCAAACACAAAAGCTCATCATTTTTTCTTGTTGTATTCTACACAATTATTTGAGGATCATAGATCCATTTGATGATATACTTGCAGAAGTTGATCGTGAACTTTTAGATACACAAAATGAACTAGACAAACAAGTTGCTAACATTAGAGATAATGATGAGGAAACTACCAGAGGAGAATTAATTAGGGACTCTTTAGCTGCTCATATGTGGAATGATTACTTGAATGGTGTTTGTAATGGTTAATTGATTTTTCAGTTTTGTAATTTCGTACTTCACTTCTTTCAAGTTGTCGAATCTTGTTAATGTGACATTATCTTGTATTTTTATATGACTTATTTGCCATTTTAAAATTTTAGTTAATTATATAATATTGTGTTCTTATGTAGTATGTATTGTTTTCTATATATTTTTACATAATTATTATTATCATTATCTAGATATCAAAATGCCAAAGAAGATACATACTTCAGATGGCTTTACATTATCATGGACAGACATAATGGATGATGTGCTAGTTGATTCATTTTTGAATCAACACATTCTTGGGCATAGATCGGGAGTACTTTTATTGCACATGAATGTGTTGTCAATGACATGAAAAATAAATTTCCAGATAAGCCATTTGACAAAGAGCAAATTCACAATCATATGCAGAACATTAAGAGGAGTCTTGCAAAATGGTATGACATATTCTAAATTGGCTTGAGTGGTTTTGCTTAGAATTCGAAAAAAGAAAAATTTGATGCTGAAGAGGAGGTTTGACAAGAATTAATTAAGGTAATTCTTATATATTTTTTTGTAAATATATTCAATAACATATAAATTAATATTAATTTATGTTTCATTTTCTATATTGAGAAATAAATGTGCGCACAATTTTTGATAATTTAGTCAAATTTTATGGAAAAGACAGAGCTACTGGCAAGACTAGTGATACTCCAGGTGACATAAGAAAGAAAGTCATAAATAATCTTCAAAAGAGAAAGGATGCCCCAAGCTCATTAACTATTAATGACATTGACATTATGATATCTAAAAATATTTGTGTTGTAGATAATACTGATACATCTCAGAGTGAGATTTTTTATGAGGATGCATCAACCCTTGAATCACCTACATCACAAGCTCATTATGAGACTCTAATGGCTAGAAAGAAAAAGTCAAAACAAGCGAATGAAAATGCATTAAATGTCTTAGAGCATGTTTTTTAGCGCATTGCTACTACAATTGATAACCCCTATGGCAAACCACAAGCTGACCTTTAGACATCAATTTCTAGCTTGGATTTTGATACAACTATAGTTATGAAATCTTATACTGCTTTTATTCAAAATTGACACTTGATGAATGATCTTCTTAACGTTCTGCCTGAGCATCGTAGAGATTTTTTACTTGATTTATTTGATGGTAGTTGAGGACAAATATAAGATATTTTTAGAATATTGTTATGTTAAGACCTATTTTTAATTATGGATTGTAAGAATTTAATATTGAACTTATATATGATAATATTATGACTTTATGTGTTGTATTATATTTTGGATAATGTTATGGATATAATTTTTATTATTAAATAGTATTTTGTAATTTTAATAGATTAATTATATTATTATTTCATAAATTATTGGTTTAATTGAATTTTATTAATATTTTTTAGTTATATGATCACTTAAATTTATTACTTCAATTTAATTAATTTTATTTTTTAAAATAAAATATATATTTGCTAAAAATATTTTCAGTTTTTTTGATATAGTAAATTAGTTTTATGATTAGAGTTTATTTTTTAATATAACTTATTAAAATATTATATTGAACAAAATTGTTATTTTATTTTTTAAATTAAATTATACCATTAAATAATTTGATGATACCGTGTTATATTCTAAATACGATAAACTACTAATATTATATTATATTATATAAATACCAAGTGGAACTCACTGAACCATGCATTATTAATCCATATTGGAAATGCCCAAGTGTAAGTCGACCTTGGCGCTCCTTATCCCTTTCTCCATGAAAGCTTGAAACGGATAATGGATCTTTTCTCGCTGTCCGCAACTCCGCACCTCCCTGTCTCGTCCTCAACTAGACAGTATCACTCTACCTCCGTCTCTTCCTCTCTCAAACCACCACCACCGCCAGAGCCTACTGACTCTTCTTCTCTCCGCCGTCCCAAATCCCTCAGGTCTACACCCGCTATTCCTCCCACCACTTCTATCGTCGCTCCTACCCCAACTCCTAGAATCCCCAAGAATAACCCGTTCCAAACTCATCTAGACAGCAGGGTCATCCCCAACCATCACGGTCTCTCTACCAAACTCCGTCTATCTAGCAAGCTCTCCCCACCTCCACCGCCACCTCCCCTGCCAAGTTCTCGTGATGTTCCTCCTCTTCCTCCCATACCGGAAGCTAAAATCCAAGAAAATGAATCCCGCCAAACTGAATTTCGACAAGAGGGAAAGATATTTGTTGGAAATCTTCCCAATTGGATAAAGAAGCATGAAATGTCCGAGTTCTTTCGCCAATTTGGCCCCATACAAAACGCAATTTTGATCAAAGGCCACAATGAAACGGAAAGAAATGCTGGGTTTGGGTTTATTATCTATGATGGTCCAACAGCAGAAAAATCTGCCATGAAAGCTGTGGAGTTTGATGGGATGGAGTTCCATGGAAGGATTCTGACTGTGAAATTGGACGACGGGAGAAGATTGAAAGCTAAAGCAGAGGAAAGGAAGCGGTGGGTAGGAGGGGAGGATGGGGAAGAGTATAGGTCCCAATGGCACGAGGAAAGGGAAGGGACCAGAAAGGCCTTCCTGAGGGTTTTGGACACGCAGCCAGAGAAATGGCAGGCGGTTGTTAGTGCGTTTGAGAGGATTAAGAAGGTAAGTGTTTTTCGACATTCTTATTTAATAGTCTTCTATTTTTCTTCTCTTTTTAAAGTTCTAGTTGTAATTGCATAGAGAAAATATTAGATTTATACATGGCCATATAGTGAAAGGAAGATTGATTTTTTTTTTTTTAATGTGTTATCTGGGATAAAGTATGGAACTTGGAGGGTGCTGACAATATCCTTGATGAAATGATGAGAATGCTCAAGTTAATGTTCTTGTAGAACTTACATGTAGGGGAAATAGTTATCTAGATTTTTTGCCAACAATAATAGTTAATATAGACACTTGCATAAAAAAATTGTTAGTCACATCAACGAGGACAATAAGTATGAGTTAAGAAAGAATCAACTGTTTGAAACAGATCTGAAAGTTAGAAGCATAAGAGGTCATAATGCCTTTTTTTTTTCCTTGCACAAGTTTATGTCAAGTGATGGTGGGAAATGGAGACTGGGATTCATACTTTGTATGATGAAACTTGAACTTGATAGCAAGAGGGATGATTGATTTGGAATTATAGAGCTGCAAGAAGTGTTTTGTGCTGAGGTTGTGATTTTTGTCTGATGGCGGAGAATTTCATGCAAAAGAGATGGATCTTGTTGGGATTTAGTGAAATGGAAGTCTTATTTCTTTACTCATGTGACATATGTTCCAAGTTAGTTTTGGGTGGGTATTCTTCTGCTGGTATTGGATAAAATTTGTAAAGACTTTTTTTTTAAGTTTATTGTTCTTTTTTTGTTAATTAAACATTGTGATTATCTGGTATTTTTATTTGGAGATTATCTGAAATTAAATGTGGGTATTGGAATTAGTTGACTTTGGGTGCCCAGATGATCACTGATCATAAATGCCACTAATTAAATTCTGTTTTACCTCATGATTTGTGATGGTGTCCGTGTCTATTGCTCTAACTAGAAATCCCATTTATCAACCCATATTTAAATAAAGGAGTCATGTGGAAGCCATAAAATGTATTGTTCTAATTATTTGCTTTGGGAAAAATCAGATGACCATATGCTACATATTTGAAAGTTATAAAAAGCTTTTCTCAACTAATTTTATTAGAGTGCTTCAATTATTCTATTACTATTATTATTATTATTTTAACTTTAATGATTAGCCCTCCAGAAGGGAGTATGGGTTGATGGTAAGCTATTATGCAAGGCGAGGGGATATGCATCGGGCTCGCCAAACTTTTGAGAGCATGAGAGCAAGGGGAATTGAGCCGACATCACATGTTTACACCAGGTAATTTTCTGATAAAACATTCTATACTGTACCTAATGATCCTAGGCTTCCACTATCCACCCTACAATAAGAAGTTGGCTTCTGTCTGATTTAATTGCTAATTAAATCTATTATTGATTTTCTTCAGCTAGTGAACTGCCTCCCAGTGTCCAAGTTGTGTAGGCATTTAATTTGTCAGTATTTTTGCTTTTGGATTTTGTTTTGGGCAATGATCCTTCAAAAAACCAGTCTGTGTTTTTTTGTTCTTGTTCGAATTTCTAATTTGGCAATGTATTTGGGAACCCTTTTCTAGTAACATTTTGATTTAATTAGTAGGATATTTACTCCTGTCAGTTTTAGACACAGATCATCTCTCTCTCTCTCTTTCTTAGTTAATTTATTTCATGCAGCCTTATTCACGCTTATGCAGTTGGTAGAGACATGGAAGAAGCATTGTCTTGTGTTAGGAAAATGAAAGAGGAGGGCATTGAAATGAGTTTGGTGACTTATAGCATAATTGTGGGGGGATTTGCCAAAGTGGGAAATGCCGAGTAAGTAATGTATTACCTACTTTGGTTTGTGTATTTGTTTCTTGAATTTTCTTTTGGATAATATTTTCTTAATTTGCTGGAGTGCAGTTTGGTATTTTACTTGTTTCTTTCAGCATGGTTTTGATGTGTTCCTGTTTTTTATCTGCATTGTGAATTCTCTTTAAATCTTAGCAGTTTGAGATTCTATATGCCTAGATCACCTTATACAATATCTTGGTCAGAATTTGCTTATTTTGAAATCAAAATTAACTCGGAAATTGCTGAAATAGTTCAATTTAGTTTTTCAATTGGGTCATCTTACTAAAATAAGCATATTAATGTAATCCTTTGTAAAATTATGTTTTATTTTGTTTCATTGCTTCATGTTATTTAAGAAACGCTAATCTCTATATAATTAGGCATTCTCATTTTTGTGTGCGTTGAGTCACTCATCTTGTTCCTTCCTTCACTTCCTCTTTCTTCACTTGTCACAGCTCACAATGCCTTTTTGTCTCACTTTACCATTCTAACCTCCACCATTTGGTTAGGTAACCAACAGCCTGCTAACATATTCTTCTTGTGCTGAAATTGCAGTTTAATTACTGTTGTTAATTTTTCAATTTAGTTTGTTTGATACTATGATAATAGGAATATTTGAACTCAGCCCTTTTTAGGTTTACTTTTTAGATCAGAAAAGCAATTTATGGGAGAAAAAATAAATGGGAGTACATTGTGGAGGACAAGGAAACCTCCAAAGAACTCAACAAAGAACTACAAGCAAGAATATAAAAACTCAACTCAATGCAACTAAGTCTTAATCCTAAGTTAATTGGGATCGGTTATATTAATTTTCTTTTTCCACTCGGAGCGATTATGTGCTATATTTTCGGAGAGATTTAAGGTCATAAGATCATTCTGATTGTCCAAGTTAAAAACAAGATTAAAACAACATAAAAACAAGATTAAAAAAAATTGAAAAATGCTTTTTAATCAAGTTGGATGATTCTCAAAGAACCCCACTGAAAAGCTTCAAAAGCACATGCTCGCATAGAAGCAAAAAAAAAACCACCTTATCCCACAGACTTTGATTTTTTTAATATACATATCTTTCTATTCAAAGATTTCCCAAAAAAGAAAGGAAGAAGAAAACAACTATCATAAAGAACTTTGGCATGCGTTTTTTTCTAAAATCTATCAATTTTAATCCAATAAAAGTGTCTAGAGACTTGGACATATCCAACCCTCCTTAAAGATGCTGAGGAGGTGATTCCAAATTGCTCATTCCACCTCGCAATGTAGAAATAAGTGAGAATGAGTCTCAATATCGTGCTTTTAACATATAACACACTGATGCAGTATATATTCATCATATGCATAGCTTGAGTATTGATCATGATGCAAGCTCATTTTGTATATTATCTTTGTACAGTAAGGAATGTATATTTCATCACACACCAATCAGGAGATACGAGCGTATTAACCTTCTTTTTGCAAAGAGATTGATAGTATTCATCTTTTGGAGAAATGTAGACTGGACAAAGTCCTGACCTTGAGCGGCAATATAGCTTTCAAAATATTATTGGACAAATTGGCCTTTAATTTTTTTCCCTTGAATTTGATTGAGAATGGTTTTCAATGAAGGCTTTTGATTTTCAATATAGCTTTCAAAATACGCATTTGAAATTGAACAAAGGAAGAAAGCATAGTAAGTGAATATGACAAATATCCATGAGGAAAGACTGAGAGAACAAAGTTACAAGTGATTGATTCTGTAAACTGCTTGATTTTGGTATAATTCGTTTTGCAGAAAATGCAATAAAAATGGATTTGAGAACATGAAAGGGAAATGAATACATTAATACAAAAAAAGAAAAGATAGAAGAGAATCAATATATCACTATTAATAAAAGAAACAAGTGATGCATAACATTCCTGGCATTTATATAGTTCATTTGATTGCTAGGTGAGTACCAATTTGTATATTATTTATTCATTTTGATAATTATGGTGCACAGTTATGAAATATTAAGATCAATAACTCAAATTACTCAACTAGAATTAATCATTAGTCCATGAAACATGGTTGTATTTCATGTTTTACATTTGTAGTTGAATATATATTGAATGTAAAGTTGTGGTGGTCACCAGAGATTGATGTCTTTGGTGGAGTATTAGGTATGTTTTAAGTGGTTCTTTTGTAATTTTGTCCCCACTTTTTTTTTTTTTTTTTTTTTTTTGAGTTTGTGGTTTCTTACGCATGCCAAACAAGGGAAAATGCAAAAAGTGTTCCTCCCAGAGAAGATTTTCTGTGAAATAAATATTTAGTAGGCTTGACATTGACAACCGAAGCTTTGCTGTATTTCTTCATTTCTTATTTTAAATCTACCAGAAAGAAAAGGCTATGAGAGCCCTTGAAATTATGAAAATTGCTTTGTTCAAAACTGGGGGGATTCAAAGAAAGAATTAACATATTTCTTCGCAGAAAGTTATTGACAAATTATGTTCATGAACACAGAGAGTTGTGCAACTTGCTATTTAGGCAAGTTTTCATCCAATTTTGCTGCTCAAGTATTCTACAAACAACCTAAAGCCCAGAAAAGAAAATCTCCAACCTCGGTGACAAAAATCAGACTTTTGTCTTTTGTTATTTGATATGCAAATAGTGTTTTCATGGCACTGCTTCATGATTTGAACATGGGAGGGGAATCACTTTGCATTAAAGTGAATGCTGTCATCTAGGCTGCAGCAACATGACTGTTGTGCTTGTTATTTTACTGCATTTCTGTACCGCGCATACCTATTTTATTTGTTTTTGTTCAATGATCCGAGTTCCTCGCTGAACTCTTCATTGTTTTTGTTCATGTACGAGATTGGCTGTTGCTTGTATTTGTTAGTTCCTCTCTGGGCTAATACCATTTCTTTTTTGTTGAAGAGCTGCAGATCAATGGTTTAAGGAGGCCAAAGAGACGCATCCAAATATGAATGCGATCATTTATGGGAACATAATTTATGCTCACTGGTTAGTTTTTAGAACTCAAATTCAAGTTTACAATTTAAAACACTATTTATAAATCATGGACAATATTGTCACAGGCAAGTAAGGGGGTGCTCAGTATCATTTCTTTTTGTGGGTATTTGGTTTCTGTTTTCTTATATTACAACTGTCTTTGAAATTGAGTGGATTGAAACAAAGAAAAATCACTTGTTTATGATTTTCCATTGTTGCACCAACTAACAATAATAAATAGATTTTAATGATTACTCTCTTTGTCCATAAATAATGGTCCATTTTTATTTTGACAAAAATATTAGGAATTGTATTTCCTTTACTACCATTATAATTGCCTCTAGTAGCATTAATTATTCTAGAATAACATAATCGGTAGTAAGTATATTTGGAAATACAGTAATGAATTTAACTTAAAATGGAAGGTAGACTGTTTTATATGGACATCCCAAAAAGAAATGTGGATGAAGGGAATATGTATTTAACTATAAATATAATTGTGAACCAACAGAAGAATAGCAACTATACCAAACAGGCCCTAATGCATGTTGTTATAAAAATGGTCTGTCCTCCAAGTTTGGAAAAGATTTTTGTTTCTTGGTTCTGTATATGCTTCTTCTCAATAGTGTTCAATTAGAGGCTAAAATTTGGTGCAATGTTAAAAGTGTTACACTGTGACATTGCCGATTGCAGTGTTGGCGGTTGTGACGTCTTTCGAATGCCCTTTTTAAGTAAAACGCTGAAAGGTAGGCATAGCTCCATATAAAATCTTTCCAGTGAACTTTGCTAAGGAGGCAGAAACATGTTAAGGCCTTTGGCACTTAGTTTAATAGATTCCTGGAGTATGTGCTTTCAAAAATTGGTTGTATATAAACATTATTTAGCTCTAATCTGCACAACTTGTGCTCTGCAAACTCAATATCTGTTCTGACGATGTGCATACCTAATAACTTCATTTCTTCCTTTTCAATTGCAGTCAGACGTGTAATATGGATAAAGCTGAAGCTTTGGTGAGGGAGATGGAAGAGGAAGGTATAGACGCTCGTATTGACATATATCATACCATGATGGATGGTTATACAATGATTGGAAATGAAGAGAAATGTCTCACTGTATTTGAAAGGCTCAAGGTAAAAAAAAAGAGTCTTATAAAGTTTTATCTTCTATTACTTGGTTTATATATGTGCTGTTTTGATGTGCTTTAAGCATTGAATATGCATTTTGATTTTATGCCTTGCTACCACCTCTCCAACTGTTCTTTTTCACACTAAAAGGTTACTCCAGATATGAGAAACGCAGTAAGGATACAAAAAAGTTAAAATGAGTACCTTTAAATGTTATTATTTGGACAATCATTTTGGTGAACATTTCTGTATCATTGGCAAGATCAAGCGTATTTGTTAAACTTCTTCAATTGGAGCCTAGCTTCTCCTAGACGTTTATTTGCACAGTGGTTGCCATTCCTGCCTCATAGTACTAAGTCTGGGGCCTAAATTCCTACATCCTCCTTCCCTTGACCTAGAAAGGAGACCTGGTGCTGATTAGAGCCAAACTGTGATCAGCTGGAAATTCTTCCTTCTTGTTTTTTGCCAATTGTTGACTGTTGATGTTATCTCTGTGTCTCAACATTCTTCCCTTGTGTTGTTTTGAGATAGCAATATCTGAGGTCATAAAAGCTATACTCCTTTTTACAATTAAGTCAATTATTATTTTTTTTTTAATTTTAAAATAAAGTCTTGATACTCTTAAAATCACTCATCACTTCTCCCATGGTTTAATAACCCTTTCTCACTTCATTGAAAATTTTAACAAAAAACCTTTGGTTTTTTTTTTCTCCCACCTTTCTTTCTTCAATTTACCCAAACAAATCCACACTAATTACATAGAAAAGATAGGAACACCAAATCAATAAGGACAATCAGTGCTTTCATATAAAATTTTCTCAAACAAATCAAAATATTTTAGCAATATTTTTTTTCCAATTGTCTATCAGTCTAATTTTTACATGAATTTGAAATTAGGTTATTTTAAGATACAATTAATTTAGCTCCATATTTGCTTGTCTTAAATATATTCCATTGTATAATAAATTTTAGATTATTGTTCGTTGGGTTATTTTATGATGTGGTCAATTTAAGTTGAAAAGTTTGAGTGGCATTAACAGTTCAAGTCTTCCAATTCCTTATTTTCTTTTTGGCAAGTCGAAAATGCTGCTAGAGTTTGTTTTTGACCTCTTACATCATGATACAACAATTGACTGGCTACTAGTCCAATGTTAAGTTTTCCAACTTGAAAGTTGAGTAAAAAATTTGAGATTCAAATATATTAAAAACAGTCTGTTAAAATATTTTGACTTGTTGAATTAAGAAAATTTCATGAGATAGTTATGACTGTTTGTTGATTTGAAATTTCCAATGTTTTTTTTATTAATTTTTTACCTATTAAAGATTTTTTTGGCAAGTATAATGTTCAAAAGGTTTTAAGATGAAAAAAAGTTAGCTTTAGCATTGACTAATTAAATTTGGCATTGGCTAATAGACATGACTAACAATGAGGAATTTTGAAAGTATTAGGACTTGATTATTAAAAAAAAAAGAAATTGGATTTAATTGTAAAAAAAGATATTGCTTTTTAACTTTAGATGTTGTGATCCTATTTGATATTGTATCGGGAATGCACGTGAATGGTGAATGAAGATCCAGTAGATGGTTTGAACCAAGCCTTTCATTTTCTTGAATGTATAGTTTTATCCCATTGCTTTTTGTTGTTTTATTGTTTGTTTTGGTCTTTTGAGAAGCAAGTACCTTAAATATGATCAGCTTTCTTAATAGATGAAAGTGATTAGTCTTGTTAAACTGAGACAACTTTGCAACTATAGAAGGCTTTTTTTGATTCTCATCTTTATTATAGAATAATCATATGTATAACTTGCCAAAGTGTAATAACAATGATGCTTTTGAGCAGTACAAACAGGCAAAAAAAGATGCTAAAAAGGCAGTTAGTCAAGCAAAAGAACAATCTTTAAAGAGTTTGTATGAGAAACTTGGAACAAAGGAAGGGGAAAAAACTATCTATAAATTGTCTAAAATAAGAAAAAAGAAATGCAGTGATTTAAACCAAGTTAAGTGCATTAAAGATAAAGAGAATAGGGTTTTGGTTCAAGAAGAAGATATTAAGGAACTATGGAGAAGTTATTTTGAGGAATTTCTTAATGGTGACCATAGTGGTAACATTGAGGGTTTAGACGTTAGGCCCGAGAAAAATGTAAAGTACACTAGACGGATTAGGTTTTCGGAAGTTAAAGAAGCTTTGAAAAGGACGAAAGTTGGTAAAGCCTGTGGACCAGATGTGATACCCATTGAGGTTTGGAAATGTTTGGAAGATATAGAGTTGCATAGTTGACATCTTTGTTCAATAAGATCCTAAGTACAAAGAAAATGCCTGATGAATGGAGACAGTATTTTGATACCTATTTTTAAGAATAAATTAGATATTCAAAATTGCTCAAATTACAGAGGTATAAAGCTTATGAGCCACACTATGAAATTGTGGGAGAGAGTTGTGGAACACCGTTTGCGTTTAGATACTTGTATCTCCCCAAATCAGTTTGCTTTATGCTTGGTCGATCAACCACGAAAAATATCTTTCTTATAAGAGATTTGATGGAAAAATATAGAGAGATGAAGGACTTACATATTGGTTTTATTGACTTGGAAAAGGCTTATGATAGAGTCTCTAGAGAAGTTTTATGGTGGGTCCTAGAGCGTAGGAAAATATCTATACGATATATTCAAGTCTTGAAGGATATGTATGAGGGAGCCATCATCAGTGTCGGCACTGTGGGAGGAGATACTAAGGATTTTTTCATTTCTATTAGGTTATACTAAGGTTCAACTTTGAGCCCTTATCTTTTCGTCTTGGTCATGAATGAGCTAGCAAGACATATACATGATGACATCCCTTGGTGTATGATGTTTGTAAATGATATTGTTTTAATAGATGAGACTCAAGCAGGGGTAAGTCAAAAGTTGGAGTTATGGACAAGAACTTTGGAATCTAAGGATTTTAAGCGTAGTAGGACTAAGAATGAATATACACATTGTAGATTTAATAACGAGAATAGAGAAAGAGGCGAAATTATTTTAGAGGGAATAACAGTGCCTCATAATACTTAAAGCTCTATTCTTCAAGAAGATGGGGGTTGTGAAGAAGATGTAAGTCATAAGATTAAAGCTGATTGGGTGAAGTGGAGGGGTGCTACAGGAGTTCTATGTGATAAAAAAATACCAATTAAATTGAAAGAAAAGTTCTACCGCACTGCAATACGGCCTGCAATAATGTATGGTAGTGAGTGTTGGGCAGTAAAAGGACAACAATTGAGGAAGATGCATGTTGCGGAAATGAAAATGATAAGATGGATGTATAGTCACACTAGGATGGATATAATTCACAATGAGTGTATTGGAGAAAAAGTGGGGGTTGCACCTATTGAGGATAAGATAAGAGAGCATAAATTGAAATTGTTTGGCCATATGAAATGAAGACCTGGCAATGTGCCGGTCAGAAAAATCGGACAAGCTAGAGTGAATATAGCTAAGAGAGACAGAGGTAGACCTAAATTGACTTGGTCAAAGACGGTCCAAAATGATCTTATGATGTTACATCTATCAGAAGAGATAACCTTAAATCGTACTGAGTGGAAAAGAAGAATCCATATAGCCGACCCTAATTGATTTGGGATTAAGGCTTTGTTGAGTTGAGTTGAGTTGAGTTGATAACTTGCATCTCACTTGTGAGGAATCTAGCTACCAAAGTTGTTTGTTGTTGAGTGACCTTAAGTTCTCACTTCATGTTGCCAGTGAATAATTTTTTTTTTCTTTTTTTTGGTAATGTGTGCTTTTTTATCCATTTGTTAAAAAAATTGTGCAATATTATTAACATGATGAATTATATTATTTCTTGATGTCGGGCTAATTGCTATATATGCTGCAGGAATGTGGATTTGCACCCTCAGTTGTTTGCTATGGATGTCTCATCAATCTATACACTAAGGTAAGCGTATTATCCTTTTGCCTTCTGACATGAATATATTGTATATTGATAATACTTTCAATTGTATTTTTGAGTTGATCTTTTATGTTATTTATGTACTTGAAAGGGCAAATATCCCATAGATTCAAAACTTGGTGTGAGTTTTGCTATCTAACTCTTTGAATTTTATCAAATTATCACAAACTTTGGTGTTGATAGCAATTGTAGCTGTACATGCAACTCATGCCACGCTAAGTTGGTATGATAACATGACTCTGCTCAATAAAATCTCGCTCTTTTTTTTTATCAATCACATGAAGCTGGAGGGTCCTAGCAATGGCTTTTCCCTATTGAAATTGTCATTTGTATGTTCAAAGTTTAAATGTTTAAAGTATCAAGTTATTAACATTTGGAATAATGGCAGGATCAGTCTCCAACGCTTTGTTTTTCTTCTTTTTCCATTTTACTTATTTATTCACAAATGTAAGAATTGATTAATGTATTCAGATATCCTGGCCACTGATAAGTCTATAGCCAGTTTCCTCTCTTGTATGGCTGAGTTAAAAGCATGCAATTAGGTCCTTGATCATAGTTACCTAATTCGCTCAACCCTCCATAGTATTGCGAACTGGGATTCATGTTCCAATTTGCTGTTCTTCGGCGATCCCAAATGCGCTGGTGCACGTTCTAGTACGTTAAAAGTGGAGTTCCACTTTAAGTTACTCTCCCATGGCGGCAGAAGAAGAAGAAGAAAGAAAAATAAGAGGAGAAAAAGAAGAGACGAATGAGTAGTTGGAAAGTTTTTTTGGTGATATTTGAGTTGCAGCTGTAAAGATAAAATATGAATATTATTAAAGTAAATAAATACTACAACTGTAAACTTTATCCAACTTTAAAGAGTAAATCTTATCATATTCCCTCCAAATAATTATCAATTAGGCTTTTATTAATTGAATAGCTGTTGTAATATAATGAAAAATAATTAAATTATAATTAAAAAATTGAAAATATAATTAAAATAATTAAATTATAATAAAATACTTACTATTAGTTATGTTATATTATTTAAACTTATATATGTTGTTATTTATTAATAAATAAATTTTAACATGGGAAATTTTCTAAATTTGTTCTAAGTATAAATTTTTATATAACTAAAAGCGTAGTGACTCAGATACAAATAGTTCACATACTGCAATCTAAATTCGCGTGCGAACTAAGTCTATCTCCAATATACCTTTTTTTGAAGTAAGTAGCATATTGTGTACCCGTATGCTGCATGCAGTAGAAGAAAGATGGATAAGAAGATTGTCGAGTATATTGTGATTGGTTATGAGGTCACCAATAGGGCAATTGGAATAACAGATTGCATGCATCATTGACAAGGGAATATTTCCTCTGTTGTGCTTGTCTTTTAGCTAATTTTGTCGTTATTTAGGATTGTACAGTTTGCCTCTCAGGCATTATGAATGAATATCAGTATTTTCTATTCTCTCTAATTCTTATTCTCTCTATTCTATCTTCTTCTTCTACTCTCGTTCTCTTCCTTTCTATTGGATTGTGTGTTAAATGCTTGAGTTGCTACAAATTAGTATCAGAGCCTACGAACCTTGGCCCTCTGAATCATGAGTGAAACCACAAAGAAAACCACTATGTCCAAAAACACCTCTAGCAGTGACCATCCAAAAGGCACCTCTAGCAGTGACCAGCCAGAAGGTGGAGATGAAGTGGAAGAAATAGATAGACTTACCTCCATTCAAAACGAGGTGAACTTGAGGCTGGACTCTATGCAAAAAGAACAACATCGAAATTATGATCAGTTGAGGAGTGAACAGTTGAAACTTAGGGCGCAAATGGGTTAGATGATGCTGCTGCTCTTGAACTTGCAAGACAAAGGGAAATAAACCCTTATCGAGGAGCCTACTAACACTACCAAAGGGCTATTACCAAACCCAAATCTCAGGGTACTAGAGAATGAAGGAGCCTTCGTGGGTGTAAGGATGGAGGAAAAAAAGCCTCTTTTCGTTGGCCATCTTCAAGGTGATGGCGGTGGTCGAGGGTATTACAACCGATTATTGCCCAAAATGGACTTACCCATCTTCGAAGGAAAAGAAACTCAGTCGTGGTTATGAAAGTGCGGCAAGTATTTTAAAATTTACAATGTTTCAGAAGAATGGAAGGTTGAACTGGCTAGTTTGTACCTTAACGATGTCGCAGAGCGCTGGTTTTGGGGATGGATTCAAGGCCACGAGACTGAAGGTTGGGATGGATTCTCAAATGTCTTATTAAGGAGATTTCGAGAGTCGCCAATAGAAGACGTGGAGGCTGACTTCCATAAACTCTGGCAGAAAGGGAGTGTGAGTAATTATCAAGAACAGTTTGAGGAAGCAAAAGCAAAAGTTGGACAGGTAAACCCTAACCTCTCTGAATCCTTTTACTTATCGAGTTTTTTGGGGGGTTTGAAGGAAGAGATTGGGGCGATGGTGAGGATGCTGAATCCACCATCTCTGAGCACTGCATTTAAACAGGCGAGGTTGCAGGAGATTGTCCTCGACACAACCCAGAAAAATTATCGGTCCCAATACGCAGTGTATTCACGATCCTCTAATACCCAAACACCAAACACCCATAAACCCACATCCCAAACACCAAACCCGACACCCATAAACCCAAAACCCATCAATTATTATTCCCAGAAATCGCAACACAAGAGCCACACCCAAACACCAAATCCCTTCTTCCATACAACTTTAACCACAAAGGATCGAACACTTGTTTCAGGTGTGGGGACCGGTATGTTCCTGGCCATCAATGTGCGTCGAAGAAATTGATGGTGTTGCATGGAGTGGAGGCCATTGAAGAAGCTGATCATGAGACTGAGGATTGACAGGCTGTGGAAGATGTTGATGACGAAGAACCTATAGAGTTGGCCCAATGTTACATATCAGAGGAGAAGAAAGGGTAGGAAAGGGAAGGAATTAGTTTGGAGTGCTGGAGCTTATAGATTGGATAGTTGGGGATGGTGAGGTTAGCCTAATGATTAGGAATGTTTAGCTATAACTAGCCTAATATTAGGAATGTTTAGCTATAACCAATTGTATAGGTGGCAGAATATTGTTTTTGTTATTGTCTTTTAGCCTAATTTTACTATAACTTAGGAATGTTCTGAATATGGAATCATCAATACATCAAAATACTTTTCTATATTTTTTTCTCTATCTCTTCTCTCTATCTCTCCTTTCTCTCTTCTCTCTCTTCTTCCTAATTTCTTCCCTATACTTCCTTGATTCTCTCCCTTTCTTCTCTGTTTCTTCCTCTTTTCTATAAATCTAATTGTTGGTTGTTACAAATTGGTATTAGAGCTCATGATACTCGGCTTGTCATCCACGCTCATTATCACGATGGGCAAGTTAAGGAAACTCAAAGGTACCAGCGCTGAAGAAATCTCTACTGTTGCCATAGAGGAGATAGATGAAGTTGATCGGCTCGTCTCTCTTCAAGATGAGATGAATCTCAGAATGGAAACAATGCAGAAGGAACAACATTGCAATTTTGATCAATTGCGTGGGGAGCAACTCAAGCTGAGTACTCAGTTCGGGCAAATGATGCAAGTCCTTATGAGTTTACAGGACAAAGAAAAAGAACCGCTGATTGGAGACCCATCTGCTCCTCAAAAAGGTTTATTACCCAATCTCCATTTGAGAGTCCGTGAACCAGAAAACTCAGTAGTTGATGAAAGAACGGAGGAGATGGAGCCTTTGTTTGCTGGGACTGCTCAGACTGCTGGTGGTGGTCGTGGATACTATAATCGATTATTACCCAAGATGGATTTATTTGTCTTTGAGGGTAAGGACACTCGATCTTGGTTGTGGAAATGTGGTAAGAATTTTAAAATCTATGATGTACCAGAGGAGAGGAAGGTTGAGTTAGCTAGTTTGTATCTCTTCGATGTGGCCGAGAGATGGTTTTGGGATTGGGTTCAGATGCACGAAACTTCCGGTTGGGAGGAGTTTTCTCAAGCACTGCTCAAACGCTTCAGGGAATTGCCTGTGGAAGATGTAGTAGTTGATTTCCATAAACTTCGGTAGACGGGATCGGTGAAGAACTACCAAGATGAGTTTGAAGAGGCGAAGGCAAAGGTAGGAAGGATAAACCCTAATCTATTAGAAGCTTACTACCTCTCGAGCTTCTTGGGTGGATTGAAAGAAGAAATTGGTGCCATGGTGAGGATGCTGCAACCTGACTCCTTGAGCACTGCCTTTGAGCAGGCCAGGCTTCAGGAGATTGTACTCGAAGCTGCTCAACGGAAGTACCGATCGCAAAATGCATCGTTTTAGAAGTTTTCCTCTAACCAGACCCAGGCCCAAACACCAAAGCCCATTACCACCGCCAACTCGATCGTCCAAAATCCAAAACCCATTAATTCTTTTGCCCCCAAATTGCAGCAAAACAGTAACCCAAAATCTTTAGTTCCCTATAACCCCAACATAAGAGGATCCAATACATGTTATTGGTGTGGAGATTGGTACTTCCCTGGTCACCGTTGTGCGTCGAAGCCGATGATGACGCTGCATGGAGTCGAAGACTTGGATGACCCCCAGAATTTGAGACTGAAGGTTGGCAAGCAATTGAAGATGTCGAAGAAGATGAGATGGTCGAACATGCTCAATTGTCGATACATTTGATTGATGGTACTCATGCTGACAACACAGTTAGATTAAAGGGGTTAATTAAAAACAGATCGATTATTATTTTAGTTGATTTTGGTAGCTCTCATAGTTTTATCGATCCGAAGGTAGTTGAGGAGCTGAAGTTGCCTACAGTAATTGTCAACCCTATGGCAGTGACTGTAGCTGATGGTAGGAAGCTGACTGTGAGGTCCAAGTGCCAGGATTGTAGTTGGTTGATGTAAGGGTTGAAGTTTTCCTTTGACCTAAGGATATTAGAATTGGGTGACTATGACGTGGTGCTTGGGGTTGATTGGATGAAAACTTATAATCCCATCACCATAGACTTTGTGGGCTATAAACTGTTGTTTAAAAAAGAGGGAAAGCAAGTTGAATTGCGAGGAATTACAAAGACAAGATAGTTGAGTTTAATGAGTGGGAAGGAATTGGGGAAGATTATACAGAGAGGGTGGAATGTTGTAGCTACTAGATTATTTTCTATACAACTTACTACCCTTCAGCCATTTCCTGCTCCTTGCACCCAAAATCCACAATTTCAGAGCTCCCTTCAATCGCTTCTTACCAAATACAGTCAACTATTCCTAAAACCAACCCATCTAACCCCCTTTAGAGATATCAACCACAATATCTCTCTCAAACCAAATTCAGAAGCTGTCAGTTTGAGGCCTTATCGATACCCTCACTTCCAAAAAAGCTGAAATTGAGAAGTTGACTGCAGAGATGTTAGATAGCTCGATCATTCAGCGTAGCCAGAGTCCATTCTCTACTCCTGCCTTATTAGTCAAAAAGAAAGATGAGAGTTGGAGGTTCTGCATTGACTATAGGCGGTTAAATGAGATTACTATAAAAAATAAATACCCCATTCCTATCATAGAAGATTTGTTGGATGAGTTATGTGGTGTAGTAGTCTTCTCCAAGATAGATTTAAGGGTTGGTTACCACCAAATCAGGCTTGAACCCACAGATATCCATAAGACTGCTTTCAAAACTCACCTTGGGCATTATGAATTCACGGTTGTGCCCTTTGGGCTTACCAATGCCCCTGCTACCTTTCAAGCCTTGATGAATAAAATCTTTTAGCCACATCTTAGAAGATTTGTTCTGGTATTCTTCGATTATATTCTAATTTACAGTAAGTCATTTGGAGATCACTTGTACCACTTGGAAATTGTCTTCCAAATTTTATTAGAACAACAACTATTTGCCAAGAAAGAAAAATGTGTTTTTGGGAGTGAATCAGTTGAATATCTGGGTCACATAATTTCTGCTAAGGGAGTATCTATTGATGACTCTAAAATTCAGGCAATGGTGGAGTGGCCTGGTCCAAAAACACTTGAAACAATTGAGAGGCTTCTTGGGGCTAACAAGGTATTATAGAAGATTTATTCAAGGGTATGGAGTGATCTATAAACCCCTCACAGAACTACTTAAGAAGCAGGCCTTCAAGTGGAATTCTGATACACAAGCAGCCTTTGACAAGCTCAAGCACATAATGACTACTGCCCATGTTCTCGCCCTACCTAATTTTGACCAGCCATTTGTATTGGAATGTGATGCGAGTGGCAGTGGGATAGGGGCTGTATTGATGCAGCAAGGAAGGCCAATTGTTTTCATTCCGAAGTATTTGAACCCCAGGAATCAAAATCTTTCAGCATATGAACGAGAGCTTCTAGCTATCATTTTTTCTGTCACAAAGTGGAGACATTACCTTGAGCAGGGCAGCTTCATCATCAACACTGATCATCAAAGTATTAAGCATCTACTTGAACAGACTCGATACATATGTGCAACAAAAGGGTATAACTAAGCTGCTTGGGTTGAAGTACAAGATTAATTACAATAAGGGTAGGGAAAATAAAGCAGCAGATGCCTTATCTAGGCAGCAAGATAATGACAATCAGCTATATGCTTCCATAGTAGTGCCTGCTTGGGTCACTGAAGTGGAGAATTCTTATATTGATGATCCCATAGCCCAAGATCTTCTTCTTTCTACTTCTATTGGTCCTAATTTGCAGAACTACTCCATACAGAAGGGCCTCTAAGGTATAAAGGGAAGTTGTTCATAGGAAAATCTACTAACTTAAGGATCAAACTATTGGGCCAATTCCATTACAGCCCTTTAGGGGGACACTCTGGGATACAGAGTACGTAGAGCAGAATGAGAAATCATTTTTATTGGCTTGGCTTGAAGAAATCAGTAGAAAAATGGGTTCAGAAATGTGATGTGTGCAACAAATGTAAAGCTTGAAAATTGTTCTTACTCTGGTTTACTTCAACCATTACCTATCCCTGCTACTGCCTGGGCTAATATTAGTATGAATTTCATTGAGCAATTACCGAAATCTAGAGGCTTCGACACTATCTTAGTGGTGGTGGATAGTTTAACGAAGTCAACACATTTTGTGCCCTTATCTCACCCATTCTCAATTGCCGTAGTGGCCACAGAATTCATGAACCATATTTGTAAGTTACACAGAGTCCCTTAGATTATAGTATCAGGCGGAGACAAGGTGTTTACAAGTCTGTTTTGGAAAGAGTCGTTCAAATTATTAGGAGTCCAGCTGCATATGAGCACCTCTTATTATCCTCAAATTGATGGACTATCAGAGAGGCTGAACAGAACTCTTGAAACTTATCTGCGATGCATGACTCACATGAAACCAAAGCAATGGAGTGACTGGTTGGCCTTAGCAAAATGGTGGTATAATACCACCCACCATTCTGCTATTCAGATGACACCTTTCCAGGCCTTATATGGTTATAAGCCGGCTTCACGTCTTCTTTTAAACACCTCAAGCGAAGTAGCGGCAATTAAGGATTGGTTGAAGGAAAGAGAACAAATATAGGCACTGCTTAAAGAGAATTTATTATTGGCCCAACACCGGATGAAAGTGTATGCAGATGCAAGAAGGACTAAAAGAAGTTTTGAAGTGGGTGATATGGTTTATTTGAAACTCCAACCCTATCGCCAAACTTCAGTGGCAGTGAGAAGACGTCTTGAGCTATCAGCCAAGTACTATGGCCCTTTTGAGGTGATGGAAAAAGTAGGTGCAGTAGTCTATAAATTGAAGCTTCCAGCAAACTCAAGAGTTCATCCAGTGTTTCATGTTTCCCTGCTAAAGAAGAAGATCGGCAGCAACATTGTACCTATTGCTACACTTCCATGTTTTCAAGAAACAAAACTAGTAGTGGGCTCGGAAAAATTTCTGAATTCTAGAGTAATATTTTGAGACAATCAGCATGTGCAGCAACTCTTGGTGAAATGGCTCAACTTACCACATACTGATGCTACTTGGGAGGATTTAAGTTTCATCACTAATCATTTCCCTGAAGTCATGCATTCTTGGGGGCAAGAATGGCTAAAAAGGGTAGGCATTGTTACATATCAGAGGAGAAGGAAGGGTAGGAAAGGAAAGTAATTAGGAGGGAATTAGTTTGGAGTGCTTGAGCTTTAGATTGGATAGTTGGGGATGGTGAGGTCAGCCTAATGATTGGGAATGTTTAGCTATAACCAATTTTATAGGTGGTAGAATATTGTTTTTGTTATTGTTTTTTAGCCTAATTCTACTATAACTTAGGAATGTTCTGAATATGAAATCAATTATCAATACATCAGAATACTTTTCTATTTCTTTCTCTCTATCTCTTCTCTCTCTCTCTCCTTTCTCTCTTCTTCCTAATTATTTCCCTATATTTCCCTGATTCTCTCCCTTTCTTCTCTGTTTCTTCCTCTTTTCTATAATTCTAATTGTTGGTTTGTTACACCCAACTCTCCTTGCATTTAATTGATGGCAGCCAGGCTAACAATACCATCAAGTTGAGAGGGTAGATAAAAAATAAAGCCATAATCATCCTCATCGACTCAGGTAGTTCTCATAGCTTCATAGACCCAAAATTGGTTGAGGAGTTAAAGTTGCCAATCGTGACTGTTGATCCCATGTCAGTAACAATGGCTAATGGGACGAAGTTAACTGTTAGATTGAAGTGTTTTGATTGCAGTTGGTCTATGCAGGGATTAAAATTTCAGTTTGATGTGAGAGTATTAGAATTGGGGGAATATGATATGGTTCTTGGAGCAGATTGGATGCGAAATTATAACCCCATTACTCTTGATTTTGTAAATTATAAGTGGTTATTTAAAAAAGAGGGGAAGTCAGTGGAGTTAAAAGGGATTACAAAAGCTGCCCAAGTAAGCATGATGAGTGGTAAGGAGTTGGGCAGGATGATCCAAAGTGGCTGGAGTGGAGTAACTGCTAGGTTGTTCTCTATTCAGTTAACAACAATCCACCCTACTGCCAATACACAGTCTCATACCCCGCCTGAATTCTAGAGCTCCCTTCAATCATTATTGACCAAATTTACCAAGCTATTTGACCAACCTACTGGTTTACCTCCTTTTCGTCATATCAACCACAATATAACCCTCAAACCCAATTTTGAACCTGTTAGCCCGAGTCCCTATAGATATCCCCATTTCCAAAAATCTGAAATTGAAAACTCACCCAAGAAATGCTAGAGAACTTTGTAAAATAGCCTAGCTGAAGTCCCTTCTCTTCTCCTGCCCAGTTAGCTAGAAAGAAGGATGGGAATTGGAGATTTTGTGTTGATTACAGGTATTTAAATGAATTGACCATTAAAAATAAATACCCAATCTCCATAATTGAAGACTTGTTAGATGAGTTGTATGGGGCGATGGTTTTCTCAAAGATTGATCTAAGGGCTGGCTACCCCCAAATCAAACTAGAACCTACTGACACCCATAAGACAGCCTTCAAAACACACTAGGGACACTTTAAATTTAAGGTCATGCCTTTCGGACTGACCAATGCTCCAGCTACCTTCCAAGCACTCATGAATCATATATTCCAGCCTTACATGAGAAGGTTTGTGTTGGTATTTTTTGATGATATATTAGTGTATAGTAAATCATTGGGGGATCATTTGGAACAATTGGAAATAGTCTTTAAAATTCTGATGGAGCAGGAGTTGTTTGCAAAAAGGGAGAAGTGTGTATTTGCCAATGCTTCAGTTGAGTATTTGGGACATATAATTTCTGCAGAGGGAGTTTCTACGGATGACAGTAAAATCCAGGCCATGGTGGATTAGCCTATTCCCAAGAATTTGAAACAACTAAGGGGTTTTTTGGGATTAACTGGCTATTATAGGCAATTCATAAAGGGATATGGATCGGTTTGCAAACCCTTGACTGAGTTCTTGAAGAAACAAAATTTTAATTGGAACTCAGATGCACAAACAGCCTTCGATCAACTTAAAACTATCATGACTAAAGCCCCTGTACTTGCCTTACCAAACTTACACTCAACCCTTTGTATTAGAGTGTGATGCAAGTGGGAGTTGCATTGGGGCAGTTCTCTTGCAAGAAGGCAAACTCATTACCTTTATTTCTAAACACTTGAGCCCTAGAAACCAAAATTTATCTGCTTATGAGAGGCAACTCCTAGCCATTCTTTTTGCAGTAACCAAATGGAGGCATTACTTGGAGCAGGAAAGCTTTGTTATCAACACCGACCATCAACGCATTAAACACCTACTTGAGCAAAGATTACACAGTTATGTGCAGCAAAAGGGCATTACTAAATTGCTGAGGGTGGATTACAAGATTAATTACAAGAAGGGTAGGGAGAATAAGGTGGCAAACGCATTGCCTAGGAAGGATGAAGTGGAGCAGGGCGGTGTTGTCTACACATCTCCAAGCTGGAGGTAGAACAATCTTATAAAGAGGACCCTAAGCCCAAGAACTCTTAATAGTTGCTGCCACTCAAACTGACCAACCTCATAATTATTCATTGAAGAAGGGAATTCTAAGGTATAAAAGGTCGATTATTCATTGGCAGTTCCACTGAGTTAAGAGATAAGTTGCTGGGTCAATTCCATGACAGTCTACTTGGAGGCCATTCAGGTATACTTCCTACTTACAATCGATTAAAAACTCATTTTTATTGGCCTGGTATGAAGACACTAGTTAGAGAGTGGGTACTGAAGTGTGATGTTTGCAAAAGATGTAAAAGCAAGAGTTGCTCATATCGCGGTTTGTTACAACCCCTACATATTCCCTCCATTGCTTGGTCCAACATAAGTATGGACTTTATTGAGCAGTTGCCCAAGTCTAAAGTTTTTGATACCATACTTGTAGTAATAGATAGTTTGACCAAAACAGCTCATTTCATACCTCTTTCACACCCATTTACAGCAGCTACAATAGCAAAGGAATTCTTGAACCACATCTGTAAACTTCATGGGTTACCACAAGTCATTGTCTCGAATAGGGATAAGCTTTTAACCATTTTGTTTTGGAGAGAATTATTCAAATTGTTAGGGGTTAGACTTCACATGAGTTCCTCTTACCACCCCCAAACTGATTGGCAAAAGGAAAGGTTGAACAAGATCTTAAAAACTTACCTAAGATGTATGACACACACACCCTAAAAGATGGGCCGAATGGTTAGCTCAAGCTGAGTGGTGGTATAATTCCACTTACCACTCTTCAATCCAGATGGCTCCTTTTACAGTTTTCTATGGCTATAACCCTTCCTTCCCAACTCTTTTGAATATTGATAGTGATGTAGCTGCTGTGGAGGATTTATTAAGGGAAACGGAAAACATTCAGACAGTTGAAAGTAAATTTGCATGAAGCTCAGCAAAGAATGAAGGCTTATGCAGACAAGAGGAGGAGTGAGAGGGTATTTGAAGTAGGAGACATGGTTTACTTAAAGTTACAGCCTTATCGCCAAACATCTGTTGCTTTACAGAAACACTTAAAGTTATCAGCTAAATACTACGACCCTTTTGAGGTTATGGAGAAGGTTGGGGCTGTTATCTATAAGCTGAAACTTCCAGCAGATTCAAAGATACATCCAGTCTTCTATGTCTCCCTCTTGAAGAAGAAAATTGGTCTCAATGTGGTGCCAGCAACAGATTTACAAAAGGCAAACCTAGCTATTGGGCCAGAGAAATTCCTGAATTCTAGGGTGAGTTTAAGGGATAACCAACATGTCCAGCAAGTCTTGGTTAAATGGATTAATTTACCAACTGTAGATGCAACTTGGGAGGATTTGAGCTTCATTCTAAGCAATTTCCTATTGATATGCATGCTTGGAGACAAGAATGACTTAGAGGGGAGGGTATTGCTACATACAGTAGAAGGAAGAAAGATAAGAAGATTGTTGAATAAATAGTGACTGGTTGTGAGCTCACCAATAGGGCAATTGAAATAACAGATTGCATGCATCATTGGCAAGGGAATATTTCTTCTGCTGTACTTTTGCCTTTTAGCTAATTTTGTTGTTATTTAAGATTGTACAGTTTGCCTCTCAGGCATTATGAATAAACATCAGTATTTCTTATTCTCTCTGATTCTTCTTCTCTCTAATCTATCTTCTTCTTCTACTCTCTTTTTCTCTCCCTATTCTCTCTCTCTTCCTTTCTATTGGATTGTGTGTGTTAAGTGCTTGAGTTGCTACACCGTACCCCTATCACGACTCGAATAGTACCATGTTCTAGGTAACTTTTTCCCTGATGTACCAAAAAGAAGGTGATGCAACTCATTCATGGCATGATTAAGGCTCTCATCCTGATCAGATTGTACTGTCATTTCCAGAGAGAGAAATCCATATCAAATGTATGTATGCATATATGCACGTAGAGAGAGAGAGAGAGAGAGAGAGAGAGAGAGAATGTTCATGTAGTCAATTGCTACAGATTCATCTCTGGCCAATTTGAAACACAAAATGATATAAAAGTGGAAGTTCATTAGAACACTGATGGACAGTAGAAGTTCATTACTAATTAAGTATGTCGAGAGCTTCACCATAAATCTTGTGGGATTCTGCTGTTTATGCTTTTCTGATTCCTTTTTTCTGGCTTGATGTGTTCTCTTCAAAATTTTTGTCAGTGGGTATTTCTTTTTGTGCATTTATGATTGCCTCATGTTCATGCTTTGGCATTTACTGCAATTCCTCCTATATTTGATGATTTAAACATTGAATTGAAATATCACATGCTATCCTTTTTAGGTTGGAAAACTCTCTAAAGCCCTGGAAGTTAGCAAAATAATGGAATCAGCTGGTATAAAACACAATATGAAGACTTACTCCATGTTGATCAATGGATTCTTGAAGCTTAAAGATTGGGCCAATGCATTTGCAGTTTTTGAAGATGTTGTCAAAGATGGGTTGAAGCCTGATGTAGTACTGTACAATGACATTATCAAAGCATTCTGTGGAATGGGAAACATGGACCGTGCTGTATGTATGGTTAAGGAAATGCAGAAGGGAAATCACAGGCCTACTTCACGTACATTTATGCCCATTATACATGCATTTGCAAGAGCTGGAGAGATGAGAAAAGCTCTTCATGTTTTTGATCTGATGAGGTGGAGTGGATGTATTCCAACAGTGCATACTTTCAATGCTTTGATTCTTGGCCTGGTGGAGAAGCATCAGGTAAGTTATGCATGATATAAAAAGTTTGGGGAACCTGGATGTTGACAGATGGCATAGATACTTATTTGAAGTGTGGATCTACATTATGATTGATCATGATATATTTTGCTATAACCAAACTTTACATGGCTAAATTTTGCATGGCATATTTGTCAATGTAGCTGGGTTTAATGGGCAACTGAAGTACATCCTTATTTACAGCAAGTGTTGAAAGACCACCTTGTATTATTATTATCTCCCCTTTAAATAGAAACAATATTAAGTTCATTAATAATATAATATACTTTAGTATACATTCTTCTTATGGTGTTCCCTTCAATGCTTGTTAAAGGTCCTAAAGGGTGACCTGCTAGTATGGTATATGTCTTCCAGAAGTGTTGAAAGACCGCCTTGTGTTTTTATTTTCTCCACTTTAAATAGAAACATTGAGTTCATTAATAATATAATATACTATAGTATACTGTCCTCTTATGTTGTTTCCTTCAATGCTTGTCAAAGGTCCTAAAAGGTGACCTGCTAGTGCTAGTATGTTATATGTCTTCCAGAATCTTTTAATATTATAATCATGAAAATCTCAACAGGTTTTGGAAACACAGTTATAGTTTGTCTTTTTAATCATGTAACTTTTTCTCATTTTATTTAATTTTAAATTTGGTTTTATTTTTCTGTATTTTATGGTAACCTAAGGTAAGATGCAACCTATTGCAGATGGAGAAAGCTGTTGAAATATTGGATGAGATGGCACTGGCAGGAGTTAGTGCAAATGAGCACACATACACAACCATCATGCATGGCTATGCAGCATTAGGTGACACTGGAAAAGCTTTTGAGTATTTCACCAAGCTAAGAAATGAAGGACTAGAGCTTGATGTATATACATACGAGGCATTATTGAAGGCATGCTGCAAGTCAGGCCGGATGCAAAGCGCTTTAGCTGTAACAAAAGAAATGAATGCTCAACAGATTCCAAGGAACACTTTTGTTTACAACATATTAATTGATGGGTATGCATTCTGAACATAATTGAACAATACCTTTGTGCTTGCTAACATCCTGGCTGGAAACTAATTTTCCAATGTTACTGTTTTACTCGTCTGATTATTGTTTCATTTATCTTGAAATTGAAACTGAAGTCTATAAAGTGAGGATAATTTGTATTGCCAACAAATTCCTTCATTCCCCATTTCTCGACTTTTATTTTTGTGTTGTAGATGGGCTCGAAGAGGTGATGTTTGGGAGGCTGCTGACCTTATGCAACAGATGAAACGAGAGGGAGTTCAACCTGATATTCATACTTATACATCATTTATAAATGCTTGTTGCAAAGCTGGAGATATGTTGGTATGTTGATCAACCACTCTTTTAGTGAGAAACAAATGTAAATCTTTCATCATTAGAGTTCACTAGGTAATTCTTTCATCATTAGAGTTCGCTAGGTGTTGTACTTGAAATTTAACATTTTCTAGAGAGCATTATTTTTTAAAAGGAAAAGAAAAAAAAGAAGAATTCAAATCTATTCTTACATGCTTCAATCGGACTGCTTTGAGCTGGTCTAGACTTAAATAAGAGGTAATGATTTTATAATACCAATTTGTTTCCTGACCCTGGCACATGGTACGGTCTGATTTTTTGTTGTTCCTTAGTACAGATGCTTTCTAGTAAAAGCACCGGTAAACTTGTTGGGAGCCGTCTAGTTCAGTCGAACAAGATTCCCTTTCTGGACTGTTTTTAGCCAAAAAAAAAAAGGCCAAAATGTGTTCATATATGAAACACAGAGACGAATATGATTTAGTGTAAACTTCATGGATATGTATATATGCGGTGCAATTCATCTTCGATTAACATATGATGACTTTTTACAGAGAGCAACAAGAACAATGGAAGAGATGGAAACTTCTGGAGTGAAGCCAAATGTCAAAACCTACACGACACTGATACATGGATGGGCACGTGCATCTCTTCCAGAAAAGGCTTTGAGGTGCTTTGAAGAGATGAAGTTGGCTGGATTGAAGCCAGATAAAGCTGTGTATCATTGCTTGATGACTTCATTGCTTTCTAGGGCTAAGATTGCCGAAGCATATATTTACTCTGGCATTCTTTCTATCTGTAGAGAAATGATAGAATCTGAGTTGATTGTAGATATGGGTACAGCAGTTCACTGGTCCAAATGTTTACGTCAGATTGAGAGAACAGGTGGAGAGCTTACTGAAGCCTTGCAGAAAACCTTTCCTCCTGATTGGAACATGCGCCATTGTGTTGACGACATGGATCCCGAGTCTTACAGTGGGGATGTGCTCAACAATGATGGCAAGGATGATTTATATTTTAAGGAAACTGATGATGAGGATGATGGTGAGGATGAAGATGATTACTTTAACCAAAGACTGTTGGCTTGAACAATCGTCGATGTTTGGAATTGAACTGTGGATTTATTAATTGCTGTTGCTACTTGACATCGTAAATGTGCTTCAAGGTCGAGTTTAATTGAGATCCTGATTTTCTGAATGGTACCTGCCATTTATGAAAAGATGTCAGCTGTTTATAGCGTGTAATATGCAATTTAAAGTTTCGTTTCAATTATCAGAACGTATAAAAATCATTAAATAATCCAAAAATCAATAAATACTTTTATTTTATTTCTGTTTAAAAATTTCCTTCCATATTTTATGTGCCTCTGGACCAAGTATTTAATAGTAAAATTAAATATTATATTTCCTTAAAAAATAATAGGTTAATTTACAAAATTATCTATAAAAGTAAAAACCTATTCAAAAGTACAGTAGTTAAAAAACAATTCAAGTTTACATAAAAAATTTAGAAAATTACAAAATAGTGTGCTTTCATCCCACAAAAAATATTATTTTTACTATTTATATGTGTTAATATATATGTTTGGAATATATTATGAATATGTTGTAAATTTTCAAAAGAAAATATAAAAATTGAATTTATTTTATGTTTTTATGAGAAAAGAATATCATTGTATAAAAGTCTCAAAAAAAATTAATATCATTTTATATGTTTATAAATATGTTTTATATGTTGTATTCAAATATTTACGATATATATATATATATATATTTATATTTATATTGTATATATGTTATATATATATTGTCTATTAACTTTTATATATTAATTAATTACAATGTATGCGTTGCAGATACATTATGTATATATTGTGGATATATTATGATTCAATATTTATATGCAGTACAATCTTTATATATTGCTTAATTATAGTGTGCATGTTATAGATATATTGTCTTCTAGTATATGTTTAATTATTATATATATTACATATATATATTATATATATTACCGATTTATTGTGTTTCAGTCTTTATATTATGCATATATTGTAGATATATTATATATATATATTATTTTGTGCAACCTTTATAGATATTTTTTGTCAATAATGAAAAATTTATTGCCAAAAGAATCAACACACATCTTACAGAAAACTCCAGCCTAGCAAACCTAGGTAAAGAACCAAATAATCAACAAACAAACTAATCAAACAACTAAGAGCAAAACTAATTCAATAATTAGCAAATTGTACACTATGCTTTGTATTTAACAAGTTATACTTAACAAAAAAAATAATCATTGCATAAATTCTGTGATGATATGCAGCAATCTGTTTGAAAACTAAATGATTTCTCTATATCCAAATCCAATAAAACAGTAGTAAGGAAAGCAGTCATTCTCACCTTAGCAAGACAACTTTTAGATGAAGCGTTTCTAGTAAACCAGGTGAAGCGTTTCTAGCAAACCAACTTACCTTCCTTTTTCAAGATAAATCAGCTCTATTAAAACCACAATTAACCAAAACTTCTTCCAAATTCTTCCATAGAACAAACAATAAAAAAATAGATGATTTACTGTTTCAGGGCAAGTCATATACAAGGGGCATTTATCATCCTCCATAATTCTCCATCTCTGTAGATTACTTTTAGTAGACAACCTATATCTCAAAGCCAACCAAACAATGAAACTGTACCTAGAAATATTATGCTTTCTTCATACTAACTTTCACCAACTAACACTAGGACTGGAGCTCCTTAAAACCTCTTTACTATATATATTAACACTATGACTGGGCATTTATGCATTTATCTTGAAATATATATTTGTTGCTTAATTATAATATATATATTTCGGATATGTTCTTTTTTAGCCTTTATATGTTGATTAATTATAGTATATATATTATGGATATGTTGTGTATATATTGGATATGTTATGTATATATTACAGATATGTTGTGTTCTACCCATTATATACAAACAAACAATACAAACACAAATTAAAATGAAATAAATACAATTAAAAAAATGATATATATATGTTAGTTCAATTACTCTATTTTTAATCTTAGGTAATTAAATTGAATTAAGCTAACATTTATATTAAGTTACAATTTGCAGAAAATTAATTTTGTTAAGGAAATATGCACAGTCTGTTTGGACCATAAGTTAATTTTTTGAAGAAAATATGCAAAGTTTCGATCGGACTATGAAGGAGTCCGACCGGACCTGTAATGACAAATTGCGCAAAATGTCACAGAAGGATTCATGATGGAAAATACTCTCAAATTCCCACCGTACCTCAGAAAGTTCGATCAGACCTTGAAGAATTTTGACTGGACTATTAGATGAAAATATTGCAAAACACACAGAAGGATTCACGGTCAAAAGTACTCTCACATTCTCACCGTACCTCAAAAAATTTTGACTGGACCATGATACAGTTCGACTGGGATATTTAAATAATTTACAAGTCAGAAGCCGTTGGACCTCCACTCAATTAGTGGAAGCCACGTGGACCGACCGTTGAAAGAGCATTCAGCAGAATTTCAAAAGGTACGACCGGATCACTATGTTTCTCGATCGAAATTAAGGAATTCCGACTGGACCTTGGTAAGTCCGACCATGAAAGTGTTTTGGCCAAGAAATTAGTGAAAGACAAATATCAAACATGTTGGACCACTCATCAAACGGCTAGTTTATGGCTTGAAGGCTATAAATACCATATGTAACTTTATTTTTACAAGTAGTTGTGATTATAATAGCCTACTCGAACATATTTTTTTCTTTGCATCTAAATTATACTCTGTATTGATTGAGTGTTAGGTGTGAGCATTAAACACCATCTTAAGTTTGAATGTGAGCTTGGAAACACTTAGGTTGTGAGAGTGAGTCTGGGAAAACTCTTGTAAGGGTTGTGAGGTATGTGATCTCAAACCATTGTAAATTTTGTTGTGAGCTTGTAAAAACACCAAGTTAGAGTTAAGCTTGTAAAAACTCAAAGCTAGTGGAACCTTAACAAGTTGTTAAGGAAATAAATATATGATCAAGGTAAATCCGAACCACTATAAATCTCTTGTGTTCATTCTTCTACTCTTTACTTAATCATCTCCTACATTTCTTGAATTTTGAGTTTTAAACTTTGAATTTGCCATCCAATTCACCCCCCTCTTGGTTGCCATCTTAGGACAACAATTGGTATCAGAGCTTAAAAATTTCTTAAACTTAATTGTGAAATTTGATCCACAATGGCAACTTCTTCTTCATCTACCTTAACCTCTCATGGAAATTTTAAATCTATTATTAGACCCTATTTTGATAGAAATGATTATTCCTATTGGAAACACAAAATGTATTTGTCCCTAGATAGTGAAGGGATTTAGCTATGGGATTTTGTAGAAAGTGAGTGGAAACCTCCTACTTATGATGTTGAAGGTGTTCAAGTTTCTCTTCCCAAAATACCATGGTCAAGTGCCAATGTGAAAGATCAATTCAAGAACAATAGAGTCGTCTCCATCTTAATGAATTCCATTTCAAGGGAAGAAGGTGGAAGCGTTCAACATCTTACTTGTGGACATTGCATTTGGAAGATAGTTGAGAACTATCATGAGAGCACCACCCAAGTGAGGTTCACCAAGAAGCAAATGCATGTCCATGAGAATGAGCTATTCAAGATAAAACCAAATGAAGACATCACCGACATGACAAATTGCTTGCTTGCCATTGTCAATGAACTAAAGAAGTATGGCAAAGTGTATGATCAAGGTAATATAAATAGCAAAATCTTGAGAGCTCTAAGAGTAAGAAAGAGCTTTGAATAAAAAGTCTCCTCCATTGAAAAAGCTCATGATCTTAGCACTTGAGAACCGATGAGCTTATGGGAAAGCTACTCACCTTTGAGCTACACAATGAAAAAGAAGAAGAATAAGGTGAGAAAGAAAAGAGGAAACCAATAACTCTCAAAGCAATGAAAGAAGTTGAGAGCTCAAGCAATGAAGATAGTGATGAAGAAGATGAAATGACATTGTTCTCAAAAAGAATGAATGAATGGAAGAGAAAGAGAAGATTACAAGCTAGCAAATGTACAATCTCTAAATCCTCTTTCAAAGATAAAAAATATGAAAAATGAGGTAAAATACTATGAGTGTGGTAAATCCAGTCACATCAAATTGGATTGCTTCAAATTGAAGAGCAAGAAGAAGTGAGACAAAGAAAAGAAGAAGTCACTCAAAGCTATAAGGGATGATTCTTCCTCAAGTGAACAAGAAGAAGAAGAAGAGGAAAAAGGAATTGCCAATCTATATTTCATGGCTATTGAGGATGAATCTAATGAGGTAGGTACTCAATCCTTCAATTTAATTGCATATGATGAAAATGATATTGATGCTTTAGATAATAGTGACATGATTGAGCATATGAACCTTAGAGTAGAAAAGTATTTTTCTAAGATGAAATTCTATAACAAAAAATGCTCTAAGCTGGAAAAAGATTTTGTATGCTTGAAAAATTCTACATTAGAATTAAAAACCTCAAATGAACAATATTGAAATTAATTGATGAATTGAATCAAAATTCACACAGCTTAGAGAATGTGATCAAGGAAAATGAAATTTTGAGGTATGAACTAAAAGAACTTAAAGAATCTATCTCAAAGTTTCATAAGGGAAAGGAAGCATTAGATACATTGATTGATAATCAAAGGTTACCCTCCTTGAAACATGGTTTAGGATTCAATGGCTCATCCAATGCTACTTCTAGAAAACCAACATTTGTGAAAGTATCTACAACTCAAATCTGTAGTGTTGAAGTTGTAAAAAATACTAATCCACAAACCAAACCCAAAAATCCCAAAAGGATTATATTAAGCTCACAAGACTCTAGAACTAAGGTTCCAAGAGCAAAACATGCATTCATGTATATTAGACATGTACATCAACACAAAAATATTCAAAAACAAACTCATATTTGCAATTGTGTGAATGCCAATAGGAAAGTGCATAAATATAGAACTTTGTATCAATGCACATATTGCATGAAATTTGGGCATAAGAGGTTTTTTTTGTTATATTAGGAAGGCTCATCTGAAGTTAGAGGATCCTTCTACTACTAACCCCTAAGGACCCAAGTTCATTTAGGTACCTAAAAGAAGGTGAATATTCTTGTAGGTATGTCTAAAATCTAATATTAATAAAAGCACATGGCTTATGGATAGTGGATGCTCAAGTTATATGACGGGAAATGCAAAACACTTTACAAGTCTTACTTACAAGCTTGGAGGTAGTGTTGCCTAAAGAAACAATGCTAAAGGTAAAATCATTGGTAGTGGTTCCATTGGCATACTTGGTAAAAATTTGATTGAAAATGTATGGTTTGTTGATGGATTGAAGCATAATTTGCTTAGTGTTAGTCAATTGTGTGATAAAGGATATGATGTAAATTTTGACTCCAAAAGATGCAAGGTTACTAATTTAAATGGTGAAATTGTATTCAAAGGAGCTAGAGTTAGCAACACATATAAAAATGACATACATTCCAATGATGCATTTGAATTTTTGATTTCCATTAATAATGATGCTTGGTTATGACATAGAAGGCTATGACATGCTAGTATGGATCATTTAAAATGCATTAGTAATGAAGAACTAGTTGATGGTCTCCCTAAAGTTAAATTTGATAAAGGTAGAACTTGTGAACCTTGTCAACTTGGTAAGCAACATAAAAGTTCAATAAAGTCTAAAAATGTTGTAAGCACTTCTAGACCCTTAGAACTCATTCACTTAAATTTATTTGGACCAAATAGAGTTGCTAGCCTAGGTGGCAAGTTATATGCATTTGTTCTTGTTGATGATTATTATAGATTTACATGGGTTAATTTCTTAGCTCAAAAGAACAAAGCTTTTAATCATTTCAAAATATTTGCAAAAAGAATTCAAAATAAAAAAGGCTATGTGATCACATCTATTAGAAGTGATCATGACAAAGAATTTGAAAATAAAAATTTTGAAAACTTTCGTAATGAATTTGGTATATCACATAACTTTTCGGCTCCGAGAACACCACAATAAAATGGTGGTTGAAAGGAAAAATAGAACCTTGGTTGAAATGGCTAGAATAATGCTCAATGAATATGATTTACCATCTTATTTTTGGGTGGAAGCCATTAATACTGCTTGCTATATTTCAAACTGAGTTTACAAAAGGCCTTTAATAAACAAAACTTCTTATGAGCTATGGAATGGAAGAATACCCAAAATTTCATATCTTAGAGTATTTGGATGCAAATGATTCATATTGAATACCAAGGATAATCTTGAAAAATTCTTATCCAAATCGGATGAAGACATATTTTTAGGATATTCATCATCTAATAAAGCATATAGGGTGTTTAATAAGAAAACTTTGGTAGTTGAAGAATCAATGCATGTTGTTTTTGATGAATCTTCTAAACTTGATCAAAGAAAAGGTACAGCTCTCGATAATTTTGTAGGTACATATGATCAACAAGAAATGATTATTGCTCTAAAGAACAATTAAGATGAACAAGAAAAGGAAACTCAAGAGTTACCCAAGGATTAGAAATACAAGAAGGATCATCTTAAAAAACTCATTATTGGTGAAACTTCAAAGGGAGTAGCTACTATATCCAAATTTAAACAATTAGATGTCAATTTTGCGAGCCAAGGACTATTGAGGAGGCTCTTAGTGATGAATGTTGGGTGATTGCAATACAAGATTAACTCAATCAATTTGAAAGGAACAATGTGTGGGAACTTGTTCCTAAACCTAACGATCATCTAATTATAGGATGAAAATAGGTTTATAGGCATAAGCTTGATGAAAATGGTCTCTTTACTAGAAATAATACTAGATTGGTAGCCAAAGGGTATAATCAAGAGGAAGGCATTGACTATGATGAGACATTTTCCCCCGTTGCTAGATTAGAAGCAATTAGAATTCTACTTGAATTTACATGTCACATGAATTTTAAACTTTTTCAAATGGATGTTAAGAGTGCATTTTTAAATGGATTTATCAATGAGGAAGTTTATGTTGTACAATCTCCCGATTTTGAAAATTATACACTTCCAAATCATGTTTTGAAACTCACCAAGGCACTATATGGATTGAAACAAGCTCCAAGAGCTTGGTATGATAGACTTAGTACATATTTGCTTGAAAATGGATTTTCAAAAGAGAAAGTTGATACAACTTTTTTTTGTTAAAAAGAATAAGCATAATATCTTAATAGTACAAATTTATGTTGATGACATTATATTTGGTGCTACTAATGAATATTTGTGCAAGAAATTTACCTCTTGTATGACTAGAAAATTAGAATGAGCATGATGGGTTAACTCAAATTCTTCTTTGGACTACAAATCAAGCAATGAAAAGATGGGATCTTCATCAACTAATCCAAATACACAAAGGAACTTGTAACACCCCTTCCCAGCCTACATGTGTAAGCCGAGTAGAGGCGCCACACTATCCTAATGTTGCTACCAATTTTACTTAATTCGAATTTTAGTTCCGATTTTATAGAAATTTTGCCAGAGGTTCGCCTAGAAATTGGATCCCAAGTGTCGACAAAACTGGTTTTTCTGATTTTTGAAAACATTTTTACACAAACCAATGCAATCAGTTTCAATACACTCCCAATGAATCCACCTTATACCCTCAACTACAAACCTGCAAGAAGAGTTCATACTTCTAATACAAAATAAGTAGAGGTTTATTATTATCACATACTACTAACGTACAGTATAACTGTAACACCCCTATACTCTATATAAGTACTATACATATACCGGGTATAAATACAGTACGTATATAAAGTATAAGAATGTCACTTTTTGTTACAGTTTAAAAACCTATATCTGAGTTCAAATAATATTACATTAATTTAAAAATAGAACATTTACAAAATCATTATACTTTCAATAATCTTACATATATATGATAATCTTGTCTTTACCAAAATTTCATTTATACATATGAATACATTCTTGTCAGAAATACAACATAACGAAATTATACATATATGCATCACCTTCTAGTTAGTCTCGAAATACTCTTACCCTTCTCGTGGCATAACAGTTTGACTTCCAGATCAACCACCTACTCACCTGCGCGATTTATACAACCGCGCTAAGCCCGAAAGCTTAGTAGTACAAATAAATATTATAAACATACATAACAGACAATCATACTTATATGTTAACTTCATATATTATTATTTTCTTATCATATTTTTCCATTTCAATTACACCTTATATATATTTCTACTAATCTCATAATTATATACATATGCACGTATTTCATTAATACAACCCACAATTCCATGACTTATTAACACATTCATAAAATAATACTCACAATGTCCACAACCACATCCATATTATACATCATATTGTATTTTCATGTAGTACCTTCAGATCTTATCATTCAACATAGTTTTTCAATCCACATTCACCTTCAATAATTTACTTATACATTGTAATCATCTCATTTCATAATTATCATCATATATCTCATAACATTACATCTTATTCCATAATTCACATTTAAACAAAAATAATCATTGGTCTCATTATTCATTCATTTCACATTTCATGAATCACATTTAAACAAAGACAAGCATGGGCCCAAAAGACACTAATATGCTATTCAAAGTTCAGAGCTACTGCTTTGGTCCATAATCACAATCATCAATACATTTATCCATGGATATTCAACTAGATTTGAGCTTACGACCCAGTCATTTCACTCAATCTAGTTTCAATAATTTGTTTTTGAGGTTTACGACCCGGTTATTTCACCCCAAAAACATCACATTTCACATTTTCCAACTGAAATCGGCTTACGACCCGGTCATTTCACCTATCCAGTGATTCATAGGCATGCCGCCAAAAACAGAACTCTGAAAATTGAATTAACACATTAGGCACATAATCATTTCATTTATCTCTTTATCAATCTCGTTTCATTTCATTTCTCATAATTAATTAGGCAACCATGCCTCAATAATATATTTCATTTGCATTATCATAGCCAACAACCATGGCCTCATATCTCATATGATCTCAAATCACCTTAATCAATTCAAATGTATATAATCAATGGCATTAACACACATTTTACATACTCATCACAACATTCATATTATACCAAACATAACATTATTACTATACATCAACAATGCATTAAATTTCCTAATATTAATATACATCAACAATGCATTACATTTCCTAACACATTTACAACCAAATGTGTATCAAGTCTCAAAGTCATATGCATTTATGCAATAATGTAGTTTGTACTTACCTTAAAACCAACTCACACCAATCTATACACTTACTCTTCCAAGAATCCTCAACACTTAGATTAGGGCAATTCAACCTCTTCACAACCTAATCCAAAAGGAATATTAGCAAAATGACCATATGAATAGTAAATTCTGGTTTTGGACTCAACTTAATCCTTATTTTGAAAAATTGTATAAAATAATATACTTGACTAAAAACTCTAAAATTTTTACAGAATTTAGTTTTACATCTTAAAATCATTCCTTTAAAATTTCAGATCAAACTGAACACAAAATCTTGGTCAAATAGTTCACCCAACCAGACTGCTCCAATTTCCCTGCATCCTGGCAGCAGTTCTGAACTTTGTGAATTCCGTAAATTAAATTCCATCAACGTGGTTCCAAATTATTTTTCTAAAATACTAGACTCACTAAGAAACAACATATCCAAAATTCAATTGGATATTATTTTTCTACATTTTATTAAAAATCCCGAAAGATAGCTGTCTCAGTTAAGGTACCTGCTGGAACAGGTCTAATAAAAATAATCTTTCCAAAATCATAACCATTCCAAAATCAAATCAACATATTTTTCAGTCATTCTAGACTCATAGAGACACAACATATCAAAAATTCACTTCAAGAAAATTTTTCTATATTTAATTAAAAATCATACAAGTCACAGCATTTACTAATTGTAAAACAGAAAAATTTCACTAAACACAACTCTTACTCTTCCATCACCAACACCAACCTAACTTCTTATCTTTAGTTCCATTTCAACACTTTTACACATACCATACACAAAAACACTTCATCAAACTCAAACAAAATTCCAAATAGAACAAGAGAAATCAAAAGAAAACTTACTTGAATATTATGCCAAATCTTCAACATCCATCTTCAATTCTCTCAAAATCCCTATGGATTTGATGTGTGTATAAGTAAAATCACATCTCTCTCTCTCTCTCTCTCTCTCTCTCTCTCTCTCTCTCTCTCTCTCTCTCTCTCTCTCTCTCTCTCTCTCTCTCTCTCTCTCTCTCTCGTGTAAGAAGAAGAAGAAGAAGAAGAATATCTTTTTCCCTTCTTCTTTTCATGTTTATCATATATATATATATAAATAATAATAATAATAATATAATATAATATAATATAATAAATTATTTCTAAAAACCTCCACCACACACTTTTCTCCCTTTGACTTTTCTTTCTTCTTTTTCTTTTATTATTATTATTAATTAATTAATTATATAAACTTACTTTTCCTACACCACTTTATACATTATGTATATGTAATATATATGTTGGTATATGTATATCTCTTGTATATTTCCTTTATATTTTTCATATTTTTCAAATACCACATAAATATATATATCATCCCTCATATACACCTATTTCTTATAATATTTTCCTTACATATTTTACCAACATATCTTCTCACAACTACCATTCCAATGTACACCAAAATCGGGTATTAAATTAATTCATTTATCTTCTTTTGACTTTCATTAGTTTAACTTATATATGTTATGTATACCTTTACTTCTTTTCTCCTTCCATTAAACATACTCCTTAAATCCAAATACCACAATAATTATTTCAAAACTTTTAGGGTGTACCTTGGGATATTACAGAACTCATCAAGAAATTTGGAGCAGATGATTGCAAGACTAGCAAGACTCCCATGAGTACATCCTTGAAATTGGACAAAGATGAAAATAGTAAAGTAGTAGATGAGAAGAAATATCGAGATATTATCGGATCACTACTTTACTTAACTGCTTCTAAACCCGATATTATGTACAATGTATGCTTATATGCTAGATTTCAATCATGCCCTAAAGAATCACATTTGAATGACACTAAAAGGATTTTGAAATACTTGAATGACACATTGCATTTAGAACTTTGGTATCCTAGAAATACATCATTTGACATTTTAGGTTTTTCAGATGCGGATACGCCGGTAGTTTTTTTTGATAGAAAAAGTACAACCAGAGCTTGTCATTTTTTTGGTGAATGTCTAGTTTCTTGGTTTAACAAGAAACAAGTGTCGGTTGATTTGTCTACCGTGTAAGCCGAATATGTTGCTGCTTATTTTTGTTGTACTCAAGTCTTTTGGATGAGACAATAGTTGGTTGATTATGGAAAAATATTTGATCATATACCTATTAAATGTGATAACACTAGTGCCATAAATCTCTCCAAAAATCTAATTCAACATTCTAGATCAAAACATATAGACATTACGCACCATTTCCTAAGGGATAATGTCCAAAACCAAATTGTTGTCTCAGAATTCATTGATACACAAAACCAACTTGCTGAAATATTTACTAAACCCTTGAATAAAGAAAGAATGAACTTCATAAAATAATATTTCGGAATGATGGATGGAAGTACCATTTCATGAACTTGATATTACATGAAAATCTAGTTCATTTCTTAAAATTTTTAATATCTATTTTTGATCAAGTCCTCGTGCCTTAAATGGAAAGCACTTGTTTTATCAAAATTTCTATATTTTTTGAAGATTTCCCTATCGGACCCATCATAAGTCTGACCGTACTTTTTAAAAATTCATAATTTCAAAATTTTTCATAAAAGTATGACTATACTTTCTAAGGTGCAATCGGAATTTTTCAAAATTTTATGATTGTTGTGCCTAAAATCAAAATTTCGTTCAGTATTCATAAAGTTCGATCATAATTTTCAAAATTTTCCACTGGACTTTAACACGGATTTTAAATTTTTTTAGCCGTTGGAACTCAATCAAAGCGTGTATTTTTAATCTTCAACAGCTATAAACGACTATTTTCGTATCAAACACTATAAATGCTCTCTACTATTAGTTTATACATCTTTTTTCAAACTCCAAACACTTAAACACTAAATCTCTCTCAAATCAACTCTATTCTTCATCTATTCTCTAAGAACAAACTTAATGACACCTAAAGAGCACAAGAAGAAGGCTTCTAGAGCTGAGAAAGGGAAGGGTATTGATGCCCCTTCTCAACAAGAAGAACCCCCAAGAAGAAGCTATAAGATAAGATTTAGAGATGAAGAGGAAAAGCAAAGGTATGCTATAATTAAGGACAAACCCGTAGAACCAAACCGTCTCTTCTCTACTCTCACTCTTGAGTCTTTAGGAATAGAAAATGACATTAGGGGATGTCTTAAAACATTGGGTTGGGAGAAATTTTTTTTTTTTTGGATCATGATGATCTTGGATGGGAAAGTTTAACCAAAGAGTTTCTAACCACTTTGGTAGTGAGTGAGAAAAGCACAAACCCTCTAGGCTATTATGGGATTTCCTTTAGATTATTCAATCAAGAATATGGCCTAACTTTTAAAGACTTCTCTTCTATTTGGGGTTTTCAAATGGAGGGCATTTCTCGCATTTCAAACATCATCCTCACCTCTGAAAGACAAAAAGAATTTTTGATGGAAATTTCTATAGAAACCACTCTCCATAAACAATCCAATGCCAAAACCCTTAGGACTCTCACCTATTGGATGCTACATAGGATTATTACTTACACTATTGGGGCTAGGGGTGAAAGCAATGAGAAAGTGACTAAAAATGACTTATTCTTTCTCTATTGCTCACTTAGTGTAACACCCCTACATTCAATACATGCACACTACAAACACCACAATGTAGTATACATGCACTAAACATAGAGATGCTACAGATTTTCTTAACATTTAAAACATTTTAAACCATATCATAATCTTTCAATTGTATACATTATAGAAAGATAAGTAGTTAACTTGTAATACAAAACTAAATAGATATATATAAATACATTTAGTTGTTACGTAGCGGAATTTATCAAATATTTACATATATGAAAACATTTAATTTCATATTTACAAATATACACATATGTACATTAAAATCATTACTTTACAAAATACAAAAGAGTTATACATGATTGGCAAGTCTCCTCTGATCTTTAAGTTCCCAAAATCTACTCTTCACTGTCTACTCTCACTCGGTCTTGAAGAGCTCTCAGGTTCAACCCTATTACCTGCGCGATCAAACACTATCGCGCTAAGCCAACGGCTTAGTAAGACAAAATGTGCTAGTGTTATGCTTCAGTGCAATGCAATGCCAATTCTCAATCCATATTATACATGTAACATCATATATGCAAAGCTAACAACATACCTTTACATTTCATATGCCTCATTCGTTATTCATTTAACCATTCATGAACAACATTAAACAAGTCATGACTCACATTAAACAAAGACAAGCATTGGGCCCAAGACACACTAATATGCCATTCAATTTTCAGAGTTAATGCTTTGGTTTGTTATCACATTTATCAATATCATATACCCAACTAGGCTTCAAGGATTAGGTTCAACCAAGCTTCAAGGGGAGCAAAGCATGCTAAGCTTCAACCCAACTTGGCTTCAAGAACCAACCCAACCTAGCTTCAAGGGTTGTAACATCTCAATTAGGCTTCAAGGATTCAATCCAACCTAACTTCAAGAGATTGTTACTATCATTAGGCATGCCACCAATAACAAACTCTGAAAATGGAATAACACAATAGCCACACAATTCATTCATTAATCAATTGTCATTATCATTTAGGCAAACATGCCTTCTTTCTTTCAATTGCATCATCATTGCCAATCACAATGGCTTTGCATCACATTTCCCATCTCAATTCATCTTATGCACATAGCATCATTGATATAGCATTTCATATCTCAATTCATATTGTGCATTTAACATTATTGGTATCACATTTCACAATACATTATTCATAATACACATCACCATTCACAAGCCTCACAATGCACAATACATAATCTTATTCATGTAATATCATATGCATTATCTAATATGGGTTCAATTCCAATCATATAAGAAGAACCAAAACCATATAAAAAGAACAAAGAATAAAAATAGTAACCAACATTTTTGAGGGACACGGGCAACACCACTTGAGGGACACGGCCAAGCTTGTGGCCGTGTCACTCAAACCAATTGGACAGTAAGCAACACGGGTAAGGGACACGGCCAAGCTTGTGACCGTGTCTCTCAATCCAAAACTCACAGTAGCTAACACGGTTAGGGAACACGGCCGTGTCACTCCAAAAACCAATCCAGCACGCCCAAAATCCCTTGACTTGGCAGTCTCTCTTTCCCTTTTTAGCCGTGTCACCCAAAACCAAAACCCTAACCAAAACCAACCCTTTCTCAAATGCACTCAAACACAATATTCATCATATAACATATTTCAAATGAACATAATCAATGTTCTAAACACATATTCATCACAAGAATTACTTCACAACACATTAATATAACAATTAAACACATATCATCTCAAAACCCTAAAACCAACATCCTTCTCCATCCTTCAAAATCAACATCCACCATTCCCAACAACAACCTCTAATTAAACTCATAACTTAAAATCAATTTAACACTTGAGAACACATCATAAACACATCTCATCATCAAATCATCAAACCCTAATTAACTTCCAATACCACTTCAAAAGAATGAAAGAAATCAAAGGAAAGATCTTACCTTAGTTAAAAACTTCTTGAATCAACACTTGAACACTTAATCTTCCTTCAATTTTGAACTCAACTCATCAAGAACCTCTCTTGTCTCTTTCTTTCTCTTTGTCTATGGAGCAGCCGGCCACTTCATGAAAGAAAGAAGAAAATGATGAAGAAACAAAGTCAAACCTTCTTTAAATATCCACCATGTGATTCAATTCAAGAAATTACCAAAATGCCCTCAACCAAATAACTAACCTTTTGTCTCATATAAGCCCATTTAAGTAATTACACACTCAACACAAAAATATCTCTCTTCCTTTGACCCATTTATATGTTATATATATCATCATATACACAACATATACCATCTCTCTAAACCCTATTTCCTTTCCCAAAACACTTATACACAAGCATTCTCTTCTCAATTTCTTTTCTTATCACCTAATATACATTCAATCCAATTTATAACAACAACAACAACAACAACAACAATATCACCAAGACTTCTAGAGCATACATGAGGATATTACACTTAGAGGTCAACCTATTCAAATGGGTAAATTCCTCATTGACACTTTTCTACACATTAGAAAAATCAAGTTAGGTCTCATACTCCTCTCTTCTCAAGTGACACAAATTGCAAAGTATGTTGGTGCACTTACACCAACTAATAAAGCAACCCTCCCTACTCCTTTAGATACCACTACAAAATCCATTAACATAACAAACCTTAAGCATGCTAAGTGCATCAGGGATGAAGATGAGAACTATGTCTACCTCCTAGGAGCACTAGGTGCTAGGGCTCAACAAAGGAAGAGACCACAGATAGTAGAGGAAGGGGAAGAGACTTTCCAAATGAAATTTTCAAGACCCACAACTTCAAGACCTCAATCTTCAATTCTCCAATGCCTTTAAGGTATCCATGATCAAATGAGCTCGCAAAGCTCAAGAATTGACAAGATTACCAATGATATCTCTCATCTTAATCTTGACATCCAAACCATCCAAGAAGCTGTGGGATTGCCAAAATGCTTTGAGGATGAACCTAGCTTGTCACCCTCCATTCATGACTCATTCCCTCAAGAAGAAGAAGGTGAATCTATTGCCTCTCAGCCAAGGGAAGAAGAGCATGGAGAAGAGGAAGGTGGTGAAGAAGAAGAAGGCGATGAAGAATAAGGAGACGATGAAGAGAGTGACAATGATCTTTAGTTCATATTTTCTTGATTGTTCATATTTCTTTGTTAACTTGTTTTTGTTAAATTTGACAAGTTGAATTTAATGAAAGTTTTTTCTTTGTTAATTTAATTGATTGTTTAAATTCATTTGATTATTTTTTGTTAAAGTTATTCAAAATTGCATAACTAGGCATTTATTTTTGCCTTTGTCAAAGGGGGAGAGAATATCAAAATTGAACTAAATAATTAAATTGCTCATATTGAGGGGGAGTAATTCAACCAATGCCATCGGTTTCAATAATTATCAAATTGTACACTATGCTTTATATTTAACAAGTTATACTTAACAGAAAAAACAATCATTACATAAACTCTGTGATGATCTGCAACAATCTGTTTGAAAACCAAATGATTTCTCTCAATCCAAACCAAATAAACAAAAGCAAGGAAAGTGGTCATTCTCACCTTAGCAAGACAACTTTTAGATGAAGCGTTTCTAGCAAACCAACTTACCTCTTTTTTCAAGATAAACCAGCTCTATTAAAGCCACAATTCATCAAAATTTCTCCCAAATTATTCTACAGAACAAACAATAAAAAAATAGATGATTTGTTATTTCAGGCAAGTCATACACAAAGGGCATTTATCATCTTCCATAATTCTCCATCTCTGCAGATTACTTTTAGCAGACAACCTATATATCAAAGCCAACCAAACAATGAACTGTGCCTAGAAATAATGAACTGTGCCTAGAAATATTATGCTTTCTCCATACTAACTTTCACCAACTAACACTGGGACTGGAGCTCCTTAAAACCTCTTTAGTGTATATATTAACACTAGGACTGGGCATTTTACATGGCATTGATCCTTTCTGGCTCACAGACCTGGAGTACGTCAATTCAAGTGCTTCATTGGAAGGATGGATGCAAATTAGCTAAGGGACATTGTCACGACCGGCCATAGCAGGTATGTACAGTAATTACGTGTATAGTATTCACACGTGCTGACAAAGTAGGCATGCTAAAGAGATCCAGCTAACCTTAGACCGTTAAGCTATAATTCATTAAAGGACCGGGGTTAAACGTGCATAACTAACGGCGATGGGTGACCAGTCTGGGAAGCCTTAATAATGTATGTGATAGTGTAATGAAATGGAAACTAGAGAAAAACCGGGTAAAAACTGTGAACTGTGACTTTCTTCGGAAACGCCCCGTTAGAGAGAAAAGAAGACACGTAGACTATAGGCATTTTGGTCATTATTAATTAAAATTTATACATGAATCCAAAGTAGGAAATAAACACACGAGTGTGTAGAGGACGTCGAGGGGTTGAATATGAAATGATCGTCAGTAGAAACAGAGCCCGGGCAAAACTCGAGCAAAGAAAGGACCTAAAGAGAATTTTGTAAAAAGTCGAGGGCTTATTGGTAATTTTTCAAAATGACTTGGAAACCAAAAATAGACCTTAAAAATGGAAAGTAGAGGTCGAGAGGGTCAAAACCATATGTGGTTCACTTCGTGGAACCACAGGGCTTAAAAGTTACAGACAATCAATCTCCGGAGGGTATTTTGGTCTTTTCACATCCTAAATCATAAAATTACAAAAAAGGGAAGAAGAGGGGCCAAAATATGATTAAAAGAAAGCCCAATGGCTTGGGCCTTAAATAAATAAAAGAGAGAGACAATTGTACCAATGAAAAATGGCCATTTTGCCTTAAAGTGGACCAATTTGGAATTAAGCATTTGTCTTAACACATTATTAGCCAAATTGGGCAGCCATTTGGACCAAAAACACATGAAAGAAGAAAGCAAAAACTCCCTCTTGAGAAGGAGGGTCGTCCAAGCCATAGGAGAAGGAAGAAAGGTGGTGATTTTCAAGTTTTAAGGTTTATTATCAAAGGTTTTGGTGGAATCCAAGGTCCTAAACTAAGGTAAGTTCATTTCTAATCCTAATTTCAGGTTTTAATGAGTAATTTGAGAGATTAAAATTAGGGTTCTTATGGTGGATTTGGGGAAAACTTAAGTAGTGATGATATTGATTAATTAAATGGAAGAATTAAGGTTTCTAAGGTTTAATAAGGTTAGATTAAGACTTAATTTGAAAACAAATGGAAGGGTAGTGCATGTTCTAAATTTCTAGGGTTTATGGTTGAGGTTGCATTGTGAAATTTTTGTAGGCAAGGTGGAAATAAGGAGAAGGAAGAGCTTGAAAGAGAAGGGAAAGCAAAAGGAAATTAAAATACAAGGTTTGGTACTTTACCTTGGAAGAATTAATTTTCCTTTCATTTTCTTGTCAAAAATTTATCTATGGAACTTTTGCTATGGATGCCTAAATGTGTTGTTTCAGTTTGAATTCAATTGTTGAGTGGTATTTTGAATCCATGTGGTGATTGGGTTGTTTAAATTCAAATGAAATCTAATGTTTTCAATGATTTTGGTAAAAAAGTTTATGAACTCCATTTAGTCCAAATTGATTTAAACAATTAAGTTGTTTTAAAAGGGAAGTGTCTAAGTCCTCATTACATTATTAGGGAAGCTTTGAAATGGGTTTAGAAAAAAAAATAAACAAAATTTGCACCAAATGCAAGTGGGGGCCGAATTGGTGCCCTTTGGGAGCCAATTCTGGACCCAACTTTGGGCAGCCGGTTGAGGTAGCAAACGATGGAATTTTTTGACGAAATTTACATGCAATTAGTCAACATATGAAATAAGTTTCATGTAAAATTTCAGCTAAAAATAAGATCATTTACCTGGTCAAATGCATGACTGAAATTGACTGAAATTTAGACGAAAACCAGATTTTACTATTCATATGGTCATGCCATTTGCGTTGCCGATTTTATGCACCGTGTTACTATTCTTTTGGTCATTTTTGGGAATTATTCTAATGTGATTTGAAGTGTGTGGAAATGACTGGGAATGGTGGTAAACACTTGGAAATGAAACGGCCTTTAGCCACAGAGTTAGTACACGGCGAAATGGCATGACTTGGTAAAAATGAAAAGGGATGTGCAAATCATTTGAAAATTTGTGGAAATCTTGGATTTGAATTCTAAACCCTTAAGCTCTACTTGGTGGTTGAACTTGGTAGATAAGGGTATAGTGCACTATACTAACTTGTGCAGTACTGCTTGATATTGTGATTGAATTGTTATGATCTGAACTCAATGGTGAGGGCCATTGGGGCCAATGGTGAGGGCCATTGGTTATAACCAGAATGGTGAGGACCATTCCTGTGAATTGATATCGGTGGTGAGGGCACCTGTGTTACAGTGGTGAGGGCCACTGCCTTATCGCTGTGGTTCTGCTTTTACCAGTAGAGCAAAAATTTACAAACTATGACACGACTATTTTATGGCATAAGTTGAATTGTGAATATTTTACAATTTTAGTTGAAATCTTTTGAAAAACTTGAAATTCTTTTTCGGGAAGTATGTTTTTATTTCATTGAAGTGAGCTTTATATTTTATTACTTATAGTATTTAACATTCATATATTTTATTGCCTTGCTTGTACAAATACTCTTTACTTTTATTTCCATTGGTAAAGTACCCACTGAGCGACATTGCTCAGCGAGTTAAGTTTTCCTTGACTCATAGGTCTGGAGCAGTAGCTAACTCTTGGGAAGCGACGACCAGACCCACAGCATCTCAGGGTAGATCTCTTAGTTTCCATTTTGAGTTATCTAGTTGTGACATGTATATATATATATATATAAGATTGAGAATTACTATGTTATACTGTACGTTAGTAGTATGTCATAATAATAAACCTCTACTTTATTTTGTACTAGAAGTGTGAATTCTTCTTGCAGGTTTGTAGTTGAGGTTATAAGGGGGATTCATTGGGAGTGTATTGAGACTGATTGTGTTCGCATTGGTTTGTGTAAAAATGTTTTCAAAAATCAGAAAAACCAGTTTTGTCAACACTTGGGACCCAATTTCTAGGCGAACCTCTGGCCAAATTTCTGTAAAAACCGGAACTAAAATTTGACTAAGTAAAATTGGTAGCAACATTATGTTAGTGTGGCACCTCTACTCGGCTTACACACGTAGGCTAGGAAGGGGTGTTATAATTTTTGGTATCAGAGCTCCGGTTTAGCCGATCCTGGGTAGTTAGTTGAACTAAACCTTAAATGTATGACACATAGGGTTAGGTTAGGGGTTCTAAATATGTAACTATACATGTGTGTAGTATTGTTTGTTATGTTATTCTAATTATAACAGGAGTAATTATGGGTGATCGAAACAATGAGATGAGGGAGCTGAGGATGGAAGTAGAGAGGCTAAAGTAGATAGTGCAGGAGCAAGATGATACCATAGATATCCTGGCAGATCGAAGTCTACAGGATCGTGAAGACTTGAGATTAGCACATGAGATGATTATCTCATTGAGGAGAGACGTGCTGATGTTAAAGGAGGACAGGTTTAGTCATAGAGTGGAGTTTGATAGTGCCAGTAGGAGTCTCGGGGTAGCACATAGAGAGATCCGTGCTTTGCAGGAGAGGGTCCAGGAGCTAGGCCAGCACTTACCTGGTGAAGCATCGCATGACCTAGAGTTTGATTCTAAGATAGAAGAGTATTTGTCTAAAAGTGCCACCTCACCTAGGGCACCTACTCACTGAGCTTCGAGATGTGTTGCTTTTTGGAGGTTCTTTTGGTTATGTACATATGTGACATCGGGGTATCGTGTAGATATTGTATGGTAGTATGACATGATGATATAGTAGTAAGGAGTCCTAAATTTTGAAATGTACATAAGGGCTTCCTAGTAATGTAAATACTTTTGCTTGGAAATAAATAAAAGATGTGTTGTATATGTGTTATTTAATCATTTTATCTTTATATACATGCCACCTAGGGTAATATAATGTTGTTGGTCTGGGTCATTACTGATGATGGGATTGTATACGTTTTGCTATGTTCTTTAGATGTCGCAAGCAGCGCAGCGTGATATAGAGGAGGAGGTCGAGTCTCAGGCCTCCCGAACTATAGAAATGCATGCATCAGAGACACCTGCATTTGAGCAATCACCAGCTGATGCTCCTATCCCCAACGAAATGTTGCCACAAGTGGCTGCCGTATTACGGCATATAGCCGGTGCTGCCCCGGCACCACCACAGTGCCAGCACCCGTACCAGTACCTGCTGTGGGAGGGGAAAGGAAACCCTTGATCAAAAAGATATGAAAGTACAGGGCGAAGGAGTTTAGGGCCCGAAAGGACGATGATTCTTCTACAGTCGAGTATTGGCTGGAAGGAATGGCACGAGCCTTAGATTAGTTACAGTGTACTCCAGAGGAGTGAGTTGTGTGCGCTACTTCCTTGTTAGTGGAAGAAGAGTATGTCTGGTGGGACACAGTCTAACAACGAGTTCCGCCAGAGCAGAGGACATGGGACTTCTTTGTGAAAGAATTTAAGAGAAAGTTTATTTCTAAAGCATATCTCGACGCCAGGAGGAAAGAGTTTCTACACTTGAAGCAGGGGCGAATGACAGTGACAGAGTACGAAAGGGAGTTCACCAGATTAAGCAGGTATGCTAAGAAAGTGATAGAAGATGAGAAAGATCGATGTAAACAATTCTTAGACGGATTGAATAATGAGATTAAGGTGCAGCTGATTGCTGCTCATATTAAGAAATTTTCTGTGTTAGTCACCCGAGCTATTGAAGTGGAGCAATGTCAGTCTGATGAGCAGAATAGAAGACAAAAGATGAAACAGAAGAGAGATACCCAAAACTATTCGGGAAACTACCAATCATCAAGGAAGCGATTCTGAGGCAGTGGTTCCACGGGAGGCTGTCAACGCCGGGGTTATAGTCAGGGATTGAATCGCGGTGGACCAAGTCAAGCCACCTCAGTCGCTAGTACCGGACGATCCAGAGGAGGGCAAGGAAGAGGATTCAACCGAAGCGGAGGTAACTTTTCTACCGATCCGAGAGGTAATGAAGGCGAAAATACTAATCCACGCTGTGATCAATGCAGACGCCATCACATGGGAGAATGTTGGGGTCGAACATTTGCATGCTACATATGTGGATCTTTAAACCACCTTATGCGAGAGTGTCCCCAGCGAATGCAGAATCTACCTAGGGAGACTGAGGTATCGCAAGCGGCAGCAGGGCGAGGCTGAGGCAGAGGTAGGGGCAGAAATCCGTCACGCGTACAGTCTGAGACGGTGGATCGACCAGAAGCGAGGGCTCCTGCTAGAATGTATGCCATGAGGGGGCGAGAAGATGAAGAAGCACTAGACGTGATTGCAGGTCAGTTGTCTATGTTTGGAGTTTCGCTTTACGTTTTAATAGATTCGGGTTCTTCATACTCATATATATGCACGAAAAATGAAAAACTTGGGAACCTAAAGGTAGAACTAGAGGAAGAGGGAATATTAGTTACTAGCCCATTAGGGAGTGAGGTGATTACGAGGAAGGTAGTGAAAGATTGCCCCGTGGAGATACACGGACGTATCTTTTGGGGAGACTTATTTGAACTACCATTTCAAGAATTCGACACTATCCTTGGGATGGATTGGTTGGCCAAACACGATGCATTGGTTGACTGTAAATGGAAGAGAGTTACTCTGCATACGTCAGACGGCGACGAAGTGACCTTAGTGGGAAAGAGGAAGGACTATCTAACTAACATCATTTCTGCTATGACGACTAAGAGGTTAGTGCAAAAAGGTTACGAGGCATACCTGTTATGCGAGTTAGAAGCGAAAGAAGAGGCACCGAAGCTACAAGATATACCTACTGTTTGTGATTTCCCCGACGTATTTCCTAACGACTTACCCGGATTACCACCTAAACGAGAGGTGGAATTCACCATAGATGTGTACCCGGAAGCTGCACCAGTATCCATCGCACCTTATCGAATGGTGCCAGCGGAGCTAAAAGAACTAAAGGTACAGCTACAGGAACTTTTAGACAAGGGGTTCATTAGGCCAAGCGTGTCACCATGGGGAGCGCCAGTATTGTTCGTGAAAAAGAAAGACGGATCCCTAAGGTTGTGTGTGGATTACCGTCAACTCAATAAGCTAACCATCAAGAACAAGTATCCGCTACCTCGCATAGACGATTTGTTTGATCAACTCAAAAGTGCTGGAGTCTTTTCAAAAATCGATTTACGATCAGGTTATCATCAATTGGGGATCAAAGACGAAGACATACCAAAAACCGCATTCAGAACTCGCTATGGACATTATGAATTCATCGTTATGCCTTTCGGATTAACGAATGCACCTGCAGTATTCATGGATTTGATGAACAGAATCTTCCACCCGTATTTGGATCAGTTCGTGGTTGTATTCATTGACGACATATTGGTGTATTCAAAGAATCGAGAGGACCATGATCGCCACCTTAGGATCATTTTGCAAACCCTGTGAGAGAAGCAATTATACGCTAAATTGAGCAAATGCGAATTTTGGTTGGAAGAAGTAGCCTTCTTGGGACATATTGTATCGGCAGAAGGAATAAGGGTCGATCACAAGAAAATAGAAGCGGTATTGGAATGGAAACCACCTAAGATAGTAACGGAAGTCCGTAGTTTCTTGGGGTTAGCAAAATATTATCGGAGATTCGTCAAAGGGTTTTCCATGATCGCCGCACCTATGACCAAGCTACTTCAGAAGAATGCCAAATTCCAGTGGACCGACGCTTGCCAACGGAGCTTTGAAAGGCTGAAGCAAAAACTTACTGAAGTGCCCATTCTTACACAACCCGAATTAGGAAAAGATTTTGTGATCTATAGCAATGCATCCCACATCGGGTTAGGTTGCGTATTGATGCAGGAGGGCAAAGTCATTGTGTATGTTTCTCGACAGCTCAAGCCACACGAAAAGAATTATCCCACGCATGACTTAGAACTAGCAGCGATTGTTTTGGCTTTCAAGACGTGGAGGCACTAGTTATATGGGGAAAAGTTTTACATTTATACGGATCATCAAAGCCTGAAGTACCTGCCCACGCAGAAAGATTTAAACCTGCGACAGCGAAAATGGATGCAACTGTTAGCCAACTACGACTATACGATTAACTATCACCCGGGCAAAGTGAATGTCGTAGCAGATGCACTTAGTAGGAAGTCAATGCAAGCGCTACGTGCTATGAGGGTAGAATTAGAGCCCATAGAAGATGGAGCTATCTTTGCAGAAATGCACGTGCGACCTACCTTATATCAACAAATACGTAAGGCTCAGAAGGAAGATGAACAAGTGAAAAAGTGGAGTCAACAGGCACAGGAGAATTCATCAGGAGATTGTCAACTTCGTCCAGATGGTATCCTATACTACAAGAAGAGAATGGTGGTACCTAAGTCCGAGGAACTGAAGAAACAGATTTTGCAAGAAGCTCATAATAGTCCTTACACAATGCATCCGGGAGCACACAAAAATGTACCGGGACTTGAAGGAGTATTACTGGTGGCCAGGAATGAAAAGAGACATCATGGATCACGTGACGAAGTGTCTGACCTGTCAGCAAGTGAAAGCGGAACATCAACTACCCTCAGGACTACTACAACCTATTACAATTCCAACCTGGAAATGGGACCGTATTACTATGGATTTTGTCACAGGATTGCCTATGACTAGGGACAAACATGACACGATCTGGGTAATCGTGGATTGACTTACTAAGTCCGCTCATTTCTTACCAGTACGTGTGGATTACTCGCTAGACAAGTTGGCAGACTTGTACATCAAAGAGATCGTATGTCTCCACGGAGTTCCAACTTCAATCATATCAGATCGAGATCCACGCTTTACGTCAAAATTTTGGCAGAAGTTCCAAACAGTCCTTGGGACTCGAACGTACCACAGTACAGCATTCCATCCCCAAACAGACGGACAGTCGGAAAGAGTGATTCAAGTTTTGGAAGATATGCTGAGGGCGTGCGTTTTAGAATTTAAAGGCAGCTGGGACAAACTTCTGAGCTTAATGGAATTCGCGTACAACAATAGCTATCAATCCAGCATACAAATGGCTCCTTACGAAGCACTGTACGGTCGAAAATGCAGAACTCCAGTTTGTTGGACAGAATTGAGCGAGGAAAAGATGTTGGGGCCAGACATAGTTAAGGAAACTGAGGAAAAGGTAGAGATCATTCGAGACCGATTAAAAGCAGCGGTGAACAGACAAAAATTATATGCGAACCTAAAGAGGAAAGACATACAGTTCGAGGTCGGCGACGGAGTATTCCTCAAAGTCTCTCCTTGGAAGAAGGTGTTACGATTTAAATAGAAAGGCAAGCTAAGCCCTAGATTCATCGGACCATATGAGATCATCAAACGGGTAGGTCCGGTAGCTTACCAGTTGGCGTCACCACCCGAATTAAGTAAAATACATGATGTTTTCCACATTTCAATGCTAAGGAGGTATCGTTCAGATCCAACCCACGTCATACAAGCTCAAGACATCGAGATTTAGCCCGACCTGACGTACGAGGAAGAGCCGGTAGAAATCCTAGCACGGGAAATCAAAGAGTTGTGGAATAAGAAGATCCCATTGGTCAAAGTGCTTTGGAGGAATCACAAAGTAGAAGAAGCTGCATGGGAACGCGAAGAAACTATGAGGAAGCAGTACCCATATTTATTTCCACCTGATAGGCTTCGGGGCGAAGCCTAAATTAACGGGGGAGAAATTGTCACGATCGGCCATAGCCGGTATGTACAGTAATTACGTGTACAGTATTCACACGTGCTGACAAAGTAGGCTTGCTAAAGAGATCCAGCTAACCTTAGACCGTTAAGCTATAATTCATTAAAGGACCGGGGTTAAATGTGCGTAACTAACGGCAATGGGTGACCAGTCTGGGAAGCCTTAATAATGTATGTGATAGTGTAATGAAATGGAAAATAGAGAAAAACTGGATAAAAACTGTGAACTGTGACTTTCTTCGGAAACGCCCTGTTAGAGAGAAACGAAGACACGTAGACTATGGGCATTTTGGTCATTATTAATTAAAATTTATACATGAATCCAAAGTAGGAAATAAACACACGAGTGCGTAGAGGACGTCGAGGGGTTGAATATGAAATGATCGTCAGTAGAAACAGAGCCCGGGCAAAACCCGAGCAAAGAAAGGACCTAAAGGGAATTTTGTAAAAAGTTGAAGGCTTATTGGTAATTTTTCAAAATGACTTGGAAACCTAAAATAAACCTTAAAAATGGAAAGTAGAGGTTGAGAGGGTCAAAACCATATGTGGTTCACTTCGTTGAACCACACGGTTTAAAAGTTACAGACAATCAATCGCTGGAGGGTATTTTGGTCTTTTCACATCCTAAATCATAAAATTACAGCAAAGGGAAGAAGAAGGGCCAAAATATGATTAAAAGAAAGCCCAATGGCTTGGGCCTTAAATAAATAAAAGAGAGAGACAATTGTACCAATGAAAAATGGCCATTTTGCCTTAAAGTGGAATTAAGCATTTGTCTTAACACATTATTAGCCAAATTGGGCAGCCATTTGGACCAAAAACATATGAAAGAAGAAAGCAAAAACTCCCTCTTGAGAAGGAAGGTCGTCCAAGCCATAGGAGAAGGAAGAAATGTGGTGATTTTCAAGTTTTAAGGTTTATTATCAAAGGTTTTGGTGGAATCCAAGGTCCTAAACTAAGGTAAGTTCATTTCTAATCCTAATTTCAGGTTTTAATGAGTAATTTGAGAGATTAAAATTAGGGTTCTTATGGTGGATTTGGGGAAAACTTAAGTAGTGATGATATTGATTAATTAAATGAAAGAATTAAGGTTTCTAAGGTTTAATAATGTTAGATTAGGACTTAATTTGAAAAGAAATGGAAGGGTAGTGCATGTTCTAAATTTCTAGGGTTTATGGTTGAAGTTGTGTTGTGAAATTTTTGTAGGCAAGGTGGAAATAAAGAGAAGGAAGAGCTTGAAAGAGAAGGGAAAGCAAAAGGAAATTAAAATACAAGGTTTGGTACTTTACCTTGGAAGAATTAATTTTCCTTTCATTTTCTTGTCAAAAATTTATCTATGGAACTTTTGCTATGGATGCCTAAATGTGTTGTTTGAGTTTGAATTCAATTGTTGAGTGGTATTTTTGAATCCATGTGGTGATTGGGTTGTTTAAATTCAAATGAAATCTAATGTTTTCAATGATTTTGGTAAAAGAGTTTATGAACTCCATTTAGCCCAAATTGATTTAAACAATCAAGTTATTTTAAAAGGGAAGTGTCTAAGTCCTCATTACATTATTAGGGAAGCTTTGAAATGGGTTTAGAAAAAAAAATAAACAAATTTTGCACCAAATGCAAGTGGGGGCCGAATTGGTGCCCTTTGGAATTTTTCGACATATAACTTAAAAATTTTAGTAGAATTTTCTAGATTAAGTGAAATCATCATCAAATATTCAAGAAAAATTGAGAAAGAAAGAAGAAGAGTATTAAAAGAGAAGAGGTTTGTGCTTGTATATTCATAAGTTGTTATTATTTAATTTTTCTTGATTTTTATTGCATAAGTAAAATGTTTGAGCCTTAGTGATTAAGCTGATTGTGAAAGAATTGAATAATAGCGCTATTATGGTACAAAGAGTTAGCATAAGACTATTGAAAGAAAGAAATTGATTATTGACTTAAAATGAAAAATATTAAGAGGGATGTTTGATAGTTAAAAATTATGTTTGAATCAATGGTTGAGGCATAAAAAGGACTAGTTAGGGTTTTAGTATAATTAAGGTTTAAAGTTAGATATGGGACTACTCTTGAATGAAATTGTATTTTGGATACATAATACATTAAAAATGTTAATACTTGTATAATTTTGATAAAAGCTAAACTAGAAGGGGGAAGATTGTGAATCCTTAAAGTTTGTTGAATTTAAAATCATGCAACATAAAGATTAGAATTAAGACAGTGAGCATAATTTTGGTAACTAATAGCTTGTTTTGTTATGAGAAGTAACTTATTCATAAATAGTAAAAATGAAAGTAATTAAATGGAAGGGATGAAAGTCTTTTATCTTAAAATATATTATTGTTTGATAAAGTGACTTGTAATTAAAACCAAACAATAAATTGCCCGAGCTATACTAAGATTAAACCTAGTATTTGGATTGAATGGCTAGCCAATAGGTGGACGTCCTAGTAAAAGTGGGTACTTTGTGTCATTAGTAGACACTCTGTGTCAACAGTGATAGTGGGCATTTTGCCACTAAAGGACGCTTTGTGTCATTAGTGGGCCTTTAGCCAAATTCTTATTAGTAGGCATTCACTTGGTAGGTATTTACTTGCCATCAGTAATCCATTATCCAAACCTAGGATTTTTAACTTCAATATATGTACAGGCAATATAAAAGAACTTATAAGAAAGCTAATTTAAACATCAAATTTAATTAAGTGAAGTGACTATTGAATTTACCATTTTTATGTTTAACCAATTTATATCCATTTTAAATTGTACATTTTACGTTAAAGCTTCAAGTAGTGTTTCGCCTTTTCTACATTTGAAAATTTTAGAGTTACTTTCTTTATTTGTCTCTTTGGCATTTTATAAATATACAAGCACTACTAAGTGTTAATTTAGTATGTTAAATTTATTTCTAACTCACAGATCATACACGAAGAGTAGAATCTGCAGAGTGATATTTAAAGTTTCAAGATCAACTGCATCATGAGAAGGTAGATTTTAGAAGAACTTTGTCTAAATATTAATTTTAATTCACATAGCAAAAATTTACATCTTTAGTGTTGGCTGTATGATTAAGAGTATTTATAGATCTACATATACTTTGTGACTAAGAATTTTTCTTATGTAAACTTGGTTCGAAGATAAGCAAAAGTTATGCAGTCTACATGTAATGCATTTATATATTAACTAAAAATTGAGAATTATTATATACTGTGAGCGATGAGATTAGATGAGTACATGCTGGGAATGTTATGTTTTATAGGTTATGTAAATTGGTTACATAATGGCAGAAGCAATCTGATTCCCACAGGAGTAGCCATGAAGTGACATAGGCATGTTTATGGAGTCACATGGGCATGGCTTTATGAGAGGAATTGTTTAAGGGAAATTTGTAAAGGGCAGTAGTAATTTGAAATGCACGAGCATGGCTCTTGACTTGCCATGGTCGTGCCACTTTTTCTTAATATATGTGGCAGTGTTGATTTAAACTAAACGGGAGTGGCCTCAGGGTCACTACAGCTGTGTCTTTTGGTTTTGAACAGGGAGTTTGAGAGTCATCTATGTAATGTTTAAAATTTTAAATAGTGACCTTTTTAACCAATATTGATAGTTGATAGTGTATAGTGATAAAAGCGATCTAGGTAAATGATAAAAGTAGAAAATAGTAAATAGTAGATCTTAAAATTTACTGAACATTTTTTTATGGTTTTACGATACTACAAATTGAATTAGAATCAAATGTTAAGTGTGATGGTGCATCATAGTTATAGTAGGCATGTCCTCACCCAATCAAACTATAAAAAATATATAAAGTGGAAAATAGAAACTTCTCATTTCTTCTTCCATTTTCATCCACGCCAATCACTCACCACTTCCATCATCTTTCTCATTTTCTTCATCTTCCTTTCCTCAAATCAAATAAAATCAAGAGTAGATTACATGTAATTATAAGTTTTTAGAAGAATAAGCTATAAAATATGAGATTATCAACAAGTGATCAAAGAAAAAGAGAGAAAAGAGAGAGGAAATGGGATTTTGAAGAGTATGTGCTTATGTATTATATTTTGAAAATATTTGTTTTTTTTTTAGTTTTAATGTTTAAATTAGTTGATTGAGTCATTTAGAATGAGATTTTTTTAAATATTGGATAAATGAATTGTTCTGTGATATATGCAAGAATTGAAGTTGTTGATGTTTTTCTTAATTTTGAGTGATAATTATGAAAGTTTTTATTTATATTAATTGTTAAAGACTTGATTAATTGAAAAATAGATAAAATATTTGATATGAACCATCTTATGTCAAAAAGATTGGTTTGATTAATTTTTATCATAGATATTGAATATGTGTATGTTTTATGGAGTTAAATGTACAAAATATGCATTTTTGGGATGCCACAGGCGTAGCTTAGAGGTGCCATGGGTGTAGTATTGAAGTTAGGACTGACGGAGGAAGAATTACTCCGAAGGCAGACCCAAAACCAATGTCATGGGCGTGGCAGCTAAATGCCACGGTCGTGGCCCTTGAATGCCACAACTGTGGTAGTGGTCTATGGCATTTGGCAGCTTCGTTTTGTACCCCACAGGCATGGGGTTGAGATGCCACATCCGTGGGGCTAACAGGATGATATTTTTGGCATGTATTTTGTGATATATGAGCATAGTATGAGGCTTATATGTTTATGTTTCTTACTCTTGTGTTATGAATTCATGTACATATGTGTTAAAAGTATGAAAAAGTGTAATACACTTAGAATATATGACAAATATGTGTAATACTAATTATTGATCAAAGTACTATTCCATTGATATGATATATATAATTCAATGTTAATTGAATGTTAACTAAAAATTAATGAATTTTCCAAGTCATACTGATTTAGATCTAGCTTAGGATTGAATAACTAGCCAGAGAGTGGATATCCATAGTGACAGTGGGTACTCCGTGCCATTAATGGACACATTGAGGCTTATATGTTTATGTTTCTTACCCTTGTGTTAAGAATTCATGTACATATGTGTTAAAAGTGTGGAAAAGTGTAATACACTTAGAATATATGATAAATATGTGTAATACTAAATGTTGATCAAAGTAATATTCCATTGATATGATATATATAATTCAATGTTAACTAAAAATTAATGAATTTCCAAGTCATACTGATTTAGATCTAGCTTATGATTAAATAGCTAGCCAGAGAGTGGATATCCATAGTGACAGTGGGCACTCCATGCCATTAATGGACACATTGTGTTATTAGTGACAGTGGGCATATTTGCCATTACATCTTCTTGAGATTGGGCATTAAATTGCTAACAGCGACCCACTATCCAAACTTATAATATGAGTTCAGTGTACATGGGCAAGTTTAAAGAAGTTATCTATATTAAACATAATGTGTTATGTGGTTGTTGTTAAGCTAACCAAATTTTGGATTTAGTCATGTTCAGTGTTTCATGCTCCAATGAATTTATTAATTTCTTTATTAATGTTCTAAAGGGATAATTTCTATTGTTTCTAAATTAGTTTATGTAAAGTTCTCTTTCCTTTAAATTTCTTGCATATTATACATACATAAGCACCACTAAGCTTTGCTTAGCATGTTACAATTATTTTTTGATGCACAAATTAAACCAGAAAAGTTGAGACTATAGCGTGAGAGATATACTTCCAAATCAACTGCATCATAAAGATTCAAAGAGCAAAATTATAAATATTGTATTTTATATGGTTCACATAGCAAAACTTTATTGTTTTGTATGACAGTTGTACATATTTGTAGATAGTGAGAGAACTATAATAATAGGTACATTGTAACTTAATAAGGGACTTATAATGATACATGTGTGTATGTATGTAATACATGAATGATCATAGTACTTCTCTTGAAAGACAATAATTACATTAATGTATTTTGATTTATTTATTTATTTATTTATAGGAAATTGAGTACTTAAGTGATGTGACATCATCTATATAGTTAAGTGTATGAAATATGTAGGGGGCATTACATTTAGTGGTATCAGAGCACCGGTTTAAGCAGTCATAAGTTTGTGGGTTATAAGAAAAGAGAAATACATTTGTCATTTTCTATGTGAACTATATAATGGAATAAGTGTTTGATACAATTGATCTTTTAATGATTATAGGTATAAGATGGCCTCGAGATCCTATCAAGGTGCAGAGGAACAAGCTGCATCCTCACCTAGTCTAGCAAGTGTGGGGAATCAGTAGCCATCAGAAAATTTTGTAGAACAAATTCCCTTAGACCCCCAGTTTATGAGAAATAAGGGGGAAGTTCTCAAACAAATCATAGGAGTTGTTCCTCCTGCACAGCCACCGCCACTATCAGTGCTCCAAAGAGCTCCAATAGAGAGAAATAGAAAACTTGGAGCAGAAGATTTTAGAGCTCGTGATACTGATGACTCTTCAGCGGCAGAGTATTGGTTTGAGAGAATAGTGAGAGTTTTTTTTTTTTATCTTTTACACTGTAATGATGAGGAAAGGTTGGAGTATGCAGTTTCCTTACTACATGAGCAAGCTTATAATTGGTGGGATATAAAAAAGATTGAAAATCCTGCCTGTGGACTTACATGGGCATTTTTTCAGGAGGAGTTTAAGAAAAAATACATCACTGAAATTTACATAGAATAAAAGTGTAGGGAGTTTGTATACCTTAAGCAAAGGCAATCATCTGTGTCTAAATATGAGAGGCAATTTGTTTGCCTCCGCAAATATTTTTTGGAGTTAGTTTCATCTGAGGAAGAGAAGTACAAGCGGTTTGAACAACCAGATCCATGTGTATTTAGTGGCCATGAGGATTAAAGAGTTTTCCACTCTTGTTAATGTTGTAGTTTCCATAAAAAATGAGATTAAACAAGAACAAAGAAGAAGACAGCAACCAAAGAATGAATTTTCTAGTGAACAATAATAGGGTGGTCAGAAATGACAGAGGAATATTCAAGCCCAAACTCAGGGGTCTATTAGAGGAAGTGGAGCTAGTTTTTAGAGGTTGCGAACGGGTAGGTTTGGAGTTGCTACAGGATCATTTTCAAGGGCAGTTAGTACACCTTGTCAATATTGCAGCAAGAGTCATGCAAGTGAAGATTACTGGTGTCAAAAAGGGGCTTGTTTGAAATATGGTTCTTCAGAGCATAAAATTAAAGATTGTCCTATGATAAAAGAATCTGAAGTTGCTGAAGGACAAAGTTATGTGCAAAGGTCCCAGTTAAGCCGTAAGTCAGGTAGAGATTGTTGACACAGTGTTAGTCAGCAGAGAGGGTCCGAAACAGTGGATGGACCTCAGACTCGAGGCAGTGCTCTAGCTAGGGCTTCTGCCATGAGAGTAGTGGAGGACCAGGATGCTCCTGATGTTATAGTTGGTAAATTCTCTTTATTTGGTCTTAATGTGTATGCATTGTTAGATCCTGGTTCTACACATTCTTATATATGTACAACTATAGCTTCAGGGAAGAAAATTTGTGCTGATAAGCTTGATAATGAAGTAGAAGTTACTAACCCCTTAGACCATAGTGTGAGGGTAAATAAAATATATCAAAATTATCCAATTAGAGTTCATGATATAGAACTTCCTGCCAATTTGATTGAACTTCTATTCCATGATTTTGATATGATCTTGGGAATGGATTGGTTGTCCCGACATCCAACAGTTATGGACTGTTGTAATAAAGTTATGACTTTTAAAATTCTGAATTATGGTGAAATTGTGGTCTTGGGAGAAAAATAATTTTATCCTTCTAGTTTGGTTTCTACAACCAAAGTTAGAAAGTTAATTAAAAAGAAGTGTGAAGCTTACCTTGCTTATGTTATTGATACATGACATTCAAGCAAGGCTTTAGGATATATCCCTATAAAATGTGAGTTTTTAAATGTCTTTCTAGAGGAGTTACTTGGAGTACCGCCAAAGAGGGTGGTAGAATTTGTTACCAATGTCGTTCCGGATACGGCACCAATTTCTATTCCACCTTATAGAATGGCACCTCTGGAGTTAAAAGAGTTGAAAGTGCAACTTCAAGAATTATTTGATAAGGGTTTTATTAGACCTAGTGTATCACATTTGGGTGCACTAATTTTATTTATGAAGAAGAAAGATGGTACCCTAAGATTTATATAGATTATTAGCAGTTGAATAAGGTGACTATTAAGAATAGGTACCTATTACCTAGGATAGATGACTTGTTTAATCAGTTGAAGGGAGCGGGTGTTTTCTCTAAGATTGATCTTAAATCAGGTTATTATCAGATAAAAGTTAAAGAAGTAGATATTTCAAAGAAAACTTTTAGAACTCGATATGGACACTATAAATTCATGGTTATGCCCTTTGGTTTGACTAATGCTCTAGTAGCTTTTTATGGACTTGATGAATCATGTCTTCAATATTTAGACCAGTTTGTAACTATTTTTATTGATGATATATTGGTCTATTCCAAAAATAAGGAGCAAGATAATCATTTAAGAATGGTATTACAAGCACTGAGGGAGAATCAGCTGCATGCTAAGTTATCGAAATATGATTTTTGGTTGACGGAAGTGGCATTTCTAGATCATATGGTATCTGCTGATGGTATTCGTATGGATTCTAGCAAAATTGAAACTATTTTGAATTGACAACCACCAAAGAATATAACATAAGTTTGGATTTTACTTGGATTAGTTGATTACTATAGAAGATTTGTGCAAGGGTTTTTGAAGATAACACTTCCTTTAACTAAGATTCTTAGAAAGGAAACTAGATTCGAGTGGAATGATCAATGTCAAGCTAGTTTTGAACAATTAAAGGTTGTGTTGACTGAAGCACCTATATTAAAACAACCGACCTCGGGTAAAGATTATGTGATTTATAGCAATGCTTCTCATCAGGGACTCAGTTGTGTACTGATGCAAGAGGGTAAGGTAATTGGTAATGCTTTTAGGTAATTAAAATCTCATGAATTGAATTATCCCACACACGATTTAGAACTGGCTGCTATTGTATTTGCCCTTAAGATCTGGCGACATTATTTATATGGTGAAAGGTGCTATATTTTTACCGATCATAAAAGTTTGAAATACTTGTCAATACAAAAAGAACTCAACTTAAGAAAGAGAAGATGGATGGAATTGATTAAAGATTATGATTGTATCATCTACTATCATCCTGGTAAAGATAACGTGGTAGCCAATATTTTAAGTCGAAAGACTTTAGCAAGTATGTTGTATATAAATTATTAAATATATATACATATATATGAGTTACATAAACTAAATGATATAATATGTTATGTTAGCATAGTTGAGCATTGAACCAACCATAAAACAAAAAGTGCCAAAAGCTCAAAAATAAAATCAAAAGTTATTAGAAATTTTAGAATAAGTGCATAAATGTGAAAAGTCAGATTATGTTGTTTTAGAAGATGGTGAGTTGTATTATAGAGATTGATTATGTGTACCTGATGTGAAGGAACTAAAGAAGTGTATTCTTGATGAAGCTCATAATACCATTTATACTGTGCATCCTAGAAGCAATAAGATGCATCATAATTTGAAACCTTTTTATTGGTGGCCTAGTATGAAGAATGATATTACTGAATATGTAACTCGATGTTTAGTGTGTTAGCAAGTCAAAGTAGATTATCAAGTTTCATCGGGTCTTTTACAACCAATCTCAATACTAGAATGGAAATGGGATAAAGTCACCATGGATTTTGTGACTGGTCTTCTAACTACCCAAAAGAGGTATGATGCAATTTGGGTGATTGTTGATTGATTGACCAAATTGGCTCATTTTCTTCCAATTCGAGTTGACTATTCATTAAATAGACTTACTGAATTGTATATTAATGAGATTGTTAGGCTTTATGGAGTGCCAATGTCTATTATTTTAGATCGAGATCCTCATTTCACTTCAAAATTTTGGGAGATTTTTTAGAAGGCATTAGGTACTTGACTTCACTTTAGTACCGAATTGCATCCCCATACTGATGGTCAATCGGAAAGAGTCATACAAGTACTTGAGGATATGCTTAAAAGTTGTGTAATTGAGTTTGAAGGTAGCTGTGATAGATATTTGCCTTTAGTAGAATTTGCTTATAACAACAGTTGTCAAACGAGTATTAGAATGACACTATATGAAGCACTGCATGGACGAAAGTGTAAAACTCCATTATTTTGGGTGGAGTTGAATGAGAGCAAACATTTAGGACCTGATCTCATAAGGCAAAATGAAGATAAACTAAAACTTATAACGAATCAATTGAAAATTTCAATGGATAGGCAAAAATCATATGCATATTTGATGAGACAAGACATTGAATATAGTATGGGAGATAAGGTATTCTTGAAAGCATCACCGTAGAAGAAGGTTCTTCATTTTGGGAAGAAATATAAACTAAGTCCTAGATTTATTGGACCATACGAAGTACTTGAACGTGTGGATCTAGTAGCCTATCGACTAGCTTTGCCTCCAGAACTGACTAAGATTCATAATGTATTTCATGTATCGATGCTTAGTACATAACAGGTAAATTTCGAGGACGAAATTTCTTTAGCAGAGGAGAATTGCAATGTTTAAAATTTTAAATAGTGACCTTTTAAACCAATATAGATAAGTGATAGTGTATAGTGATAAAAGTGATATAGGTAAATGATATAAATAGAAAATAGTGAATAGTAAATCTTAAAATTTACTGAAAAAATTATTTTTACAGTTTTACGAGACTACAAATTAAATTAGAACCAAATATTAAGAGTGAGAGTGCATCATAGTTATAATAGGCATGTCCTCACCTAATCAAACTCTAGAAAATATATAAAGTGAAAAATAGAAACTTCTCATTTCTTCTTCCATCTTCATCCACGCCAATCACAACCACTTCCATCATCTTTCTCATTTTCTTCATCTTCCTTTCTTCAATTCAAATAAAATCAAAAGTAGATTACATGCAATTATAAGTTTTTAGAAGAATATGCTATAAAATGTGAGATTATCAACAAGTGATAAAAAAAAAGAGGAAAAAGAGAGATAAATAGAGATTTTAAAGAGATATGTGCCTATATATTATAATAATATGTGCAATATAACTTATTAAGGGACTTATAATAATACATGTGTGTATGTGTAATACAAGAATGATCATAGTACTTCTCTTGAAAGACAATAATTACATTAATGTATTTTGGTTTATTTATATATTATATTTATAGAAAATTGAGTGCTTAAGTGACATGACATCATCTGTATAGGTAAGTGTACGGACAATGCAGGGGGTATTACAATCTATATAGTGCATGATCTTAATAGCATCTAATAATTTCTTTGAAAGATTGTTTAGAGGTGTTACAATGATGATGAATATTTGTTAGTTTTTTTTTTTCGATTGACGAAGAAGAAGAAGAATATGATAATTATATCTGTTTGATTTTTCAATTTGATGATGATGATGGAAGAAGAAGAAGAATATGATGAAAAAGAGGAAGGTGAAGAAGAAGGAGAAAAAGGATAATGATGAAGAAGAAGTTTACAATGCCTTGATGAACGATAAAGAAGAAGATCATGAACGAAGAAGAAGCAAACAAAAGTGCAATTGACGCCGTGAATATTTGTGGCATTTTTATGGTTTTAGGGAAAGTTTTTATAAATCTGTAATTATTTTGGAAAAGTGTAGTATTTTTATAGTTAAGTTTATTTTTTTGGTTAGTTTTGTAGAAATCCCTAATATTTATTCTTTTACAAAATAGGGTGATTCTTTTCTTTTGTTTATTCTTTATTTTTGTTTCTATTACATCGATTATGTTTCTCTGCCTTCAACATTTATTCACATCGAAGTTCCGCGCTAAGCATATTAAGAATAGGTATTGTGATTGGATGATTCTCAGTTTGCAGTTCTTGATTATCAACTGATGCTGGTGATTATCAGTGTGTAAAAATTTCTTCGCTCGATAGGCCTTAACAATCCGTATCCTTTAATTATAGTTTCACTTTAATCGATTATTGTTAATCGCTATTTGCCAGGTACCCATCTCATCTATAATATGATTGCTAGTTTTTAAAATTTTTCTGTTTTCTTTTCTCTGATTTGTTTTTTTTTTTAATTTTCATATGGTTTGTTAATCTTGAGTAATGGATATTTTATGTTTTTTGTTCATGTTTTATGATATTATTTTTTGGCTTTTTCATGTATATATTTTCGGAAAATCTGAAAATAGCCGGTTTTCTATTTCTTAAACTTGAAAAAATAACTTAGAAAATGGAAACTAGTATTTGAAAGTCCATTGAAAACAGGAAAAGTGGAGAACCTGATTTTCTTGGAACTTTGATTTATTTTAATGATTGGTACTGGTTTTTTATTGTCCTCTAAAATATTTTGAAAGAGAAATGTTCTCTTGAGCACAAAGTAATGTGTTATCGAGATTTGTGTTATTTCTGTTCTTAATCCCTACTTGAACCATATGTGGCAGTGACATTAGTGGACATTCTATTCCCATTGTAGTCATTGTTTGTTACTAAGAAATGGTAGTGAAGTCTTGACATATCATTCTTGGTAAACAAAACGAGTTCTTGGATTTCTAGAAAATTACGAATGCAATTTGATTGTGTTAGTTCTGCCAACATTGTGAATGAGTTAAAAGATTCTTTTTTCATTTATTCTTTGAATTAATGATGTAATGGATTATCAATTTATCAAATTTGAATAATTCTTTTCCTCATCTTCTCATTAATCTGACTTCAATTATTGAAATGATGTTTTTATTTTATTTTATTTTATTTTCCCCGAATGTGCCCAAGAATATACGAATCATTTGTGATTGAAAGGAACTCCAACTTTTCATTTTAATATACCGAAAAATATAATATTTGATTGGTGAACAACTAATATTTATATGCATGATATGTGCTATAGTACTTATCTTATTGCCCTTCTCTTTAAAAGGAGTCCCAAGCACGGCTCCTCTATTTTAGTTTGATTTAACTCTCTTTCACTCTGTCTTTTTGCAAAATTCCTATCGGTTTTGAATAAAGAAGAAGTGACATAGTGAAACTGATGGCTAGAAACCAAATCCAGTAACTCTCTTTTTATTGGAAGTCGTAGTCATATTATATATGAAACATGAATGGTTTTTATTTTTAGGTGAATGCTATTGACCTTTGGCATTTTATTTTGTGCATCACGACGATATTAACAAAGTGAGCTTCATGCACTAGTATACCATTCATTTAACGAATTGTTTGCTGTTCTTTTTGTTGATCGCTCAACTATTTTGCCTCTCCCTCTCTCTCTCTCTCATGCATTAGGAGTAACAGTTTAAATGTCATTTTATGTTCAAGTGAAGGAAAACTTGTGATCAACCACAATTGGATTGTTATAGACATTCAATATAAGAAGGCCCAGTATACCACATTTTGGCTTGATAAAAATGGGCAACAAGTGCATGCCTTATTTCATGGTCACGGTATGTGGGATAAAAAGGTATTTGCTACCATGAGGATTATCATGATATCTGGATGTAACTTAGCTTAAAGCTGTAATATTTGTCAGAAAATTGCAAAACTTTAGTTATTTTATGAATGGCCAATGGAATGGCATAAATGACATAATTTACAGTCTAATACTAGTGACCATTTAGTATATAGGGTGACTTGTGTAAACCTAAACTCATACATTTCACATAGCACACATCACATTGTCAATTTGATTAATTTTAGCATGGAATTATTGAAATCATGTTTGCTTCTTATTGTAGATCCACAAGAGGCTCTTTGGTCAGGTTGCTGCACGATGAATTTGCTTGAATTGTTGCTTCAGCGTGAACAATTCATGTTCAGTATTTGGAGATACGAGCCTATCATAAAATTATTTGGTTGTGTATTTTCTTTTCTTAATATTATTGTTTTACCGAATACCTTTATTTGTGCAATTAGAGAAGCTGGTACTCTGTTAGTGCTGGTATCATTTGGGGCTTGAAAATATACTCTTATTTAATAATGATTTTGCATATTATTATTGTAAACTTCTGAGCATAATTTCAATAGATATCTGTTATTATTTGTTGCTAATTAGTGATTAAGAATTCGTGGGATTAGCCTGTAGGTCAATTAGACAACTCCAGAAGTGGTAATTATACAAGGCTTTTCTAAGGCATCCATGTGAAACGTTCTTGATATATGTGCATATATGTTGTAAAAGAATGAAAGTATATGTTATATATATATACGTGGGTATATGTGGAAATTATATCGATAAATATTACATATATTTTAATTAAAGAATAATAACATATATTGATATATGTTAATATATATCAGTATATATCAGTTTTTTTTTTTAATAAAGGTGGACGGCACCACCGCAAAATTTATAAATTAAAATAAAAGTATGGAGAACCCATACAAATAGTTTGTACACTACCCTTATAGCAAATGGGCAGAAAAACGTTGAAGAAAAATAAACCTATTGATATCTAATATATGGAAGGCCTATACAGTCAGTTAAAACAATTCCTTTAATGTAATTAGGAAGAGAATTAAAAGACTCAAAAACTCTAGAAACACTATTAATTCGACTATAGTAAGCAAGATAATGCGAAGCTTGATTGCCTTCACGAAAAATGTGCAGAAAAGAAACCTCATTTGGAATATCCAGAAGCCTAGACCTTTGTTGTTGAGAGAAGAAGGAAATAACATTAATCGCATCTAACTCAACTTAGACACGTTGATAACCCAAAGCAAGGCACCAACGCAAGCCAACTGTTACTGCTTGAATTTCTGCTTCCAAAGAACTGCACGCCTGTAAAAGAAAAGCATTAGCAGCAATAAAATGGCCATTATCATCCCTTAAAATCGCACCACCCGAAGATTTTGACATGGTGAAGGCAGCATCAATATTTAATTTATATGAACCCGCCGGTGGATTGGACCAACGAACAAGCTTTACTGCAACCTTCCTAACCCCAAAATTGCTTGGCAGGTGTTCTGAGAAAGGCTCTAATGGAGATGCAAATTTGTCCTGTGAATGAGCAACTCCCCAATTAAGCAAAAACTTTGATATTTTCAATTCAATAAATTGAGAAGAGACCTTTTTATTTCCCCAAACCGACTTGCAGTAGCCACACCAGACTGAAAAAATTATGATTTGAGGAACTAATTTGCAAAGAACCCCTCTAGTGGATCTTCTCTTAGTTAACAACCACCACAACAAAAGCTCTTGCCTCAATGTCGCAGGGTGACGACTAACAAAGGGAAGCAAGTGAGCAGAATAATAGCGCCATATTTTAAGAATAATCGGACAAGAGAAGAAAATATGATCCAGAGAGCCCGATGCATGTAAACAGAAAGGGCAAATAGAAGCAAGCTGAACAGCCATAGCCTGCAGTCTATGTGGGAGAGGGAGACCATTATTCAAAAGTTTCCAAGTGAAAACTGACAGTTTAACCGGAATAGCCGCATCCCATATAGACTGACGAGAGAGCGTGGAACTCCATTTCGGCCTAACCAATTCATGAGCTGAAGATAGACTGAAAGCTCCCGAAGCATTCCCTTTCCATACAATAGATTTGCCATCTTTGAACAAAACATCAGAATGAATATCATAAGTACGACAAACACGCTTCCATGAACAAGTATCCGACTGAACAAATTTCATCAACCCTTTCCTATGATACTTCTTAAACATATAAGCGGCCCAAAGAGAGTTACCAGAGAGATACAACCATAGTAACTTTAAAGAAAAAGCATCTTGAACAGCAGGAAGAGAACGTATACCTAAACCCCCTTCCGAGGTAGGAAACTGCATCTCTGAATACCGAATCCAATGATGCTTAGGCAAAGAAAGATCCTGACTCCAAAAAAATTGAGCACAACGACATTCAATGGCCGTAATCAAAGATTTAGGTAATATCATAGCACCCATGACATGTATATGAATAGCACTTAAAAAATGTTTAATAAGAATCAATCTACCACCAGGAGTCAAAAGTTTCTTCATCCAACCAAACAATTTAGCATCAATTTTTTTCATGAGATCTTTACAGTAAACAGCTCTATTGATACCTTGATAAATCGGTGCTCCAAGGTAAGTGAAAGGCAGAGAACAACGCTTGATGGAAAGAAGATTTTCAAACTTTTAAATTGAAGTCAGCGTAGCTTTATTGGAGCAATAGAAGGCACTCTTCTCAAAATTGATAAGCTGACCCAAAACAGCTTGATAAGCAAGCAAAAATTTTCTGAAATGCTTAATGGACTTGACATCACCATTAATGAAGACAAGCAAATCATCTGCAAAAGCCAAATGAGAAACAACAGGACAATTCCTGTTGAGCTTATAAGCAGCAATAGAATTCTGATGAATAAGAGAATTAAGACCACGAGAAAAAGCTTCAGAAGCAAGGATGAACAAAAATGGCGATAGAGGATCTCCCTGCTTAACACCTCTCTTAGGTTTAAAAAAGCCATAGCTTACTCCATTAACCAAAATAGTAAGGTGAGTTGCAGATAAATTAGCCATGATTAACTGAATAATTCTGGAGGAGAAACCAAACCTCTGAAGAACAGACTGCAAAAACTCTCAGGAGACCCTGTCAAAAGCTTTCGCCATATCTAATTTGATGGCCAAATTATGCCCTCTCGTCTTTTTGTCGATATCATGAATCAATTCATTGGCAAGCATGATTTGAGCATGAATTGATCTTCCTTTTAAAAAGCCAACCTGTTCTGGAGAAATAAGTTTATCCATAAGAGGAGCTATACGATTAGCCAAAATTCGAGTACAAACCTTGCTAATGTCATATAGGCCGAAATTGTGTAAAATTAACAGGCCGGTCAACCTTGGGAATGAGAATAATCTGAGCAGAGCTAAAAGCTCGAGGAATAGGAAGCCCAAGGAATAACTCTTTGACGGCACTACAGACATCCCAGCTGACAATGTCCCAACAACTACGAAAAAAGAACCCATCAAAACCATCAGGGCCTGAAGCGCTATTAGGATTTAATTGCCAAACTGCAGTTTTAATTTCAGAATCATTGGGAACATGCTCCAGTAAAATATTATCCTCAACCGAAACAACTGATGGAATATAATCTAAAAGCTGAGCCGAACAATCAACAGGAGAATCAGAGTCTTTATCAAATAAAGATTGAAAATAAGAAACAGCTTCTGAACCCATAGCATCTTGATCCGTTATCACAGAATCATCACTAGTTTTGATAGAAACAATACGCCGGATCTTCCGTCTCATTCTAACATAGGTATGATAGAACTTGGTGTTGCTATCCCCATCAAAAATCCAGGAAATATGTGCTTTTTGCTTCCAAAAAGATTCCTCTAATTTAAGTTTCTGAAGCAAGGTATTTTCCGCTACCTTCCAATTATTCAAGTTTTCAGGCGAAGAGTTATTAGTATACATAACTTCAGCTTCCAAAGCCTCCTGTTTCGCTTTCTTGACATCAGAAAAAATATTCCCAAAAGAATTGCGATTCCGGTCTCGAATGGCCACTTTCAAGGATTTTAGCTTAGCAAAGAGACCAACCATCCCACCACTATAAAAAGCCGAATCCCACTATTTTTAACCATCGGAAGAAAAGAATCAATAGAAAGCCACATGTGCTGAAATTTAAATGCTTTAGGAACATTGAGAATTAAATTTTGGCAGTCTAAGAGCATAGGGGAATGATCCGAAGTAGCCTTCCCCAAATGACGATAAGTAACAGCTCTAAAAGCATCAAAAAATTCAACATTTGCTAGAAGACAGTCCAAACGCTCCCAAACTCGGCCATTAGAACGAATTCCTGTCCATGAAAACTCACAACCTTGGAAAGGAATGTCAAGTAAACCACATTCGTCAGAACAGTCAATGAAATCTTGCATGCCTAACAAATCAGGAGAACCACTGCCCTTATATTCAGACAAAAATATAACAGTGTTGAAGTCACCTCCAATAATCCAAGGCTTACCCACATCTGAAAGAATACATAAACTATCCCACAAAGCACTACGGCTAGCACGGGAGTGATGTCCATAAACAACATAAATATGAAAAGAAAAGCTCTTTGTGTGGAAGGAAACCAAACAAGATAAAACTTGAATATCATCCCGAAAATCAACAACATCAAAAACATGACACTTCTATAAAACCCAAATTTTATTATCACCAGAAGAAAAGACACTATCAAAACCCAGCTGAGAAGCAATCAATGAATTTTTATCTTTAGAAGACATTGGCTCCAAAATAATAAGCAAACCAATATTAGAAGAATAACATATTTTATGCAATCGAGTTAAAGAAGAACTAACACCCCTCACATTCCAGAACAGAATATTCATTGAGACTTATTATGATGTTCAACAAAAGAGTTAGAGATCTTATCTTGAGTTGAAGCTTTTTAGCCCCGTTTCTTACGACCCGCTTTGCCACGAGTAATAACTGGTTGAAATTCTTCAGCAGGAACAGCACTATCAGGCTGGACAGAGGCCATTTTCTGAGTAATCACAGTACCAATAGATTCCCACGTTTCTTTTGGTACAATAATATCATCTATCGGATCATTACCATCAGACTGATGTTCTTGAAAATCAGTTTCAGAGTCAACAGAATCCTTGGGTTCACTAACAGCAGAGGGGGCCAACAAATTTTTAGTCAAAACATTATCAGATGAAACAACAATAGCGGAGGAATTCTGAACCTCTTTTCCTGTCACACTAGACTTTTGAGGAGCAGGATTTGGAGAAACAGTAACAGTAGAAGGATTCTGAACCTCTGTTTCTGCAACACTAGTCTTTTGAGTAACAGAATTCAATGAAGAAGTAGCAACAGAAGAATTAACCCCTGTAATAGCGACAGGGTCAGGTGTATCTTTAGTCTTATTCACATGAACAGTAGCATGCAAGACATCATTATTAACATCAGACCTTTTCTTGGGAACCCAGATTTTCTCAACACCTACAGTTTCTGCCCGATTACCAATATCAGAGTGACCCAAAACCATTCCATCCTTATTAAGACAACTAGAATTTGAGTGCCTCACCCTACAACAGTGATTACAAAATGAAGGCAAATCCTCATAATGAACTGACTGGAAAAAGCCCGATTCACCATTGCCAATCCAAATGCGATCCATCAAGTCTTTAGAAAGATCAACTTCCACACATACTCGCGCAGCCGAAGGATGAGTAAGCATAGCAGTGGCTGAATCCATCTTTAATGGCTTCCCAATCAAGCTCACAATAGGAAATAAAGCAGGTTTAGCAAATAAGTGAACAGGAAGTCCTTCTAAGGTAATCCAAGCTTAAAAAATTGGACAATCAACATCAGCCTGAAAATCACAGGTCCATTTAAATACCCTCATTGAATAACCATTGAAAAACCAAAGTTGTCGGAGCCAACACCGGAGGAAATCCTCCTCAAGATCAAATTTAATAAGAACGTGCTGATTATCAAGCAATCCAAGCAAAAAATTCCCTTTAAAACCTATCGAATCAAATGACCTCTTCAAATTTTTCATACTAGGTCGTCCAGAAGAGAAAAAGCCAATTAGAGCAAAGGAGAAAGGTCGGGACAAGGATTGAATCTCATCAGGTGAAAACGAAATTGCAAGGACGCCTTTAAATTGAAAATGTAATATCCCAAAGTATACCCTAAAAGTTTTGGAGTTATTGTTGTATTTGGATTTAAAGTATATGTTTAATTGAAAGAGAAAGAAAGATAAATTAATAATAAAGGAAATATTATAAGAGATAGATGTATATGGAGGATAATATGTATACATATGGTATTTGAAAAATATGGAAAATATAAATGTAATATAAAAGAGATATACATATACCAACATATACATCACATATATATATATTGTATACATTGGTGTAGGAAAGTAGGTAATAATAATAATAATAATAATAATAATAATAATAATAATAATAATAATAATAATAATAATAATAATAATAATAATAATAATAAAAGAAAAGGAAGAAAAGGAAAGTCAAAGGGAAGGATATGTGGTGGAGGATTTTTGTAATATTTATTATATTATTAATATATATATATATATGATATGTATGGGAAAAAGAAGAAAAGATCTTCTTTCCTTCTTCTTCTTCTTTTTGCACTAGAGAGAGAGAGAGAGAGAGAGAGAGAGAGAGAGAGAGAGATGTGATTTTGGTTGGTTTATACACCAAATTCTTAAGGGTTTTAAGAGAGTTGAAGTTGGAGATTGAAGATTTCGTATAATATCCAAGTAAGTGTTCATTTCTTTGAGTTGATTCTATTGATTGTGTTTATATTTGATTTGGTTAGTGTGTGAAGATGATGATAGTGAAAGATTAAAGTTATAGATATGTTAAATTGGTATTTAGATGATGATAATTTGGGTTATTTGTGAGGATGATGATGAATTGTTGAAATTGTTGAGTAAGGGTTTAGTATAAATGAAATGGGAATTTGAGTAGATGATTCATGGTGATGTATATAATGATTATTATTATGATATATTGAAGTTATATAAGCGTTAAATTGATGGGTAATTGATGAATATAACCAAGATGTTGATTAAGGGTGATGAAGTATGAGTTTTGAAGTGTTTGTGTTTTCATGGATGAGAGTTCGAATGCATGATTTTTGCCTGACACGGCCATGTTGTTGGGCGTGTCGACGGTACTGAGTTTGACGTTTGTGACACGACCATTAACACGGCCATGTTACTGAGCGTGTCATAGCTACTGTGAGAAAAAGTAATTGACACGGCCATGAACAGGCCCGTGTTGTTGGGCGTGTCAATGTTTCTGTGAGGCAGAATAAGTGACACGTCCATTAACATGACCGTGTTACTAAGCGTGTCAAAGCTTCTGTATTGTTGGCTTAGGGCACGATCATGGACACGCCCGTGTTGGTGAGCGTGTCATGTGTAGAGTTTGCCCTAGTTAGTTATCCTTCTTATTTTCTTATATGTATAATTATCTTTGGATTAGGTTTTGAAGAGATTGTGTTGCCTTAACCTATATGTTGAGAATTCTTGGAAGAGGAAGTGTATAGATTGTTGGGAGTTGTTCTTGAGGTAAGTACAAGCTTACATGAATGCATTCTTTTTCATGATTGTGAGACTTAACACATTTAGTTATAAATGTGTTAAGTAATTTACTATATTGTTAATACAATGTGACTAATGTTATGATTTGTATAGTGTGAAAGATATGATGATCATTCAAAAAGGTATGTGCAATGCAATTTGTTATGATAAATACTTTATTGATGAATTCAAAATATATTATGTATATTCTATTGATGAGTTGTTTTAATGTGAATTAAGGTATGATAAGATGCAAAACCATTGTGATTGACTATGATGATTCAAATGAAATAAGTGGGGCATGTTTGCCTAAATGATGATGTTTAATGCAATTGATGATATATACTCTCTTGATGAGATGTGGAGCCATGGTTGTTGGCTATGATGATGTAAATGAGATAATTGAGGCAGGGTTGCCTAGTTGATTGTGGAATAAGAAATGAGAAATGAGTTGAGAAAGAAATTGATAAAGAGATAAATGAAATGATTGTGTGCCTAATATGTTAATTCAATTTTCAGAGTTCTGGATTTGGCGGCATGCCTATAAAGTACTGGATAGGTGAAAAGACCGGTTCGTAAGCCGATTCCAGTTAATAAATGTGAATTAAAGTAACAGTCTAGCCGGGTTGAGGATCTCCTTGGTTTATCTGGGTTGAGGTCCAAGAGACTGGGTCTGTTACTTGATAAATGTGAAATGTGAATTAAAGTAACAGTCTAGCCGGGTTGAGGATTTTCTCGGGTTTATCTGGGTTGAGGTCCAAGAGACTGGGTCTGTTACAAGTAACAGTCTAGCCGGGTTGAGGATCTCCTCGAGTTTAGCGGGTTGAGGTCCAAGAGACTGGGTTTGTTACCCTATCCATGGATAGAGATATATATATATATATATATATATTGCCTACGGGCTTGATTATTGTGATTATAGGCCAAAGCAGTAACTCTGAACTTTGAATAACATATTAGTGTCTTGTGGGCCCATGCTTGTCTTTGTTTAAATGTGATTTATGAAATGTGAAATGAATGAATAATGAGACCTATGTTTACCTTTGTTGGAAATGTGCTTCATGACTGGTGAATTGTGAATAATGAAGTAATTGAATAAAATAAGGATATGTAATGTTATAATGTATGACATGTAATATGTGTATTGATATATTCATTGTGAGTATTAGTGATGGAATTGTGGTTGGTGTTAATGATATATATATATATATATATATATGAATAAAATATATGAGATTAGTAGAGATATATGAAAGGTGTAATTGAAAAGGGAAACCATAATAAGAAACTAATGATACATGAAGTTAATATATATATATGTTAGAATTTCTGCAATGTATGTTTATATTATTTATTTGTACTACTAAGCTCTCGGGCTTAGCGCGGTTGTGTAATCGCACAGGTGAGTAGGTGGTAGATCTGAAGTCATTCGTTATGCCACGAGAAGAGTAAGAGTTTGTCGAGACCAACTAGGAGGTGATGCATACATGTATAAATATTATGCTGTATCTTTGACATAAATGTATTTAGATGTATAAAAGAAGTTTTGATAAAGATAAGATTATTATATATATATGTAAGATCATTAAAAGTATAATGATTTTGTAAATGTTCTTAATATTAATGTCATATTGTTTGAACTCAGTTAGAGGTTTTTAAATTGTAACAAAAAGTGACATTCTTATACTTTATATACGTACTATATGTATACCCGGTATATGTATAGTATTTATATAAGGTATGGGGGTGTTACAGAAAAGGCTGTTTAGGTTCAAAGCTAACAACATTTTGATGATCAACAATCCGATTCACACCAAAAGAATGGACAGAAGTAGTACCTTGACGGAGAGCATCCGCAAAAGACTGACTGGCCGGCCCTGGAGGGGCAACCACCGGAATTGAATACGGTTCCGTGGTGAAGAAGAAAAGCCCTTGCCAATATAGATGACCTCGCTATCGTCTCCTTCTCATCTTTGTGTGAAGCATTTTGTCGAACACTTAGTGAGCATTGATTCTACTTCTTAATTTTTGTTGTATAACTTGTCCTCTTGTACATTTCAAAAACTCCAATTGCAACCACAAGAAGAGGATATTTGATAGTCGTGCAGATAATAAACTAATTTTGGAGTGTAGAGAGAAGGGGACGAGCAGAGAATGATAGACGCAGAGAAGGAGAGAAGTATATATCAATTTATATTTGTATATATTAGTATATAATGTTATATGTAACATATAATAATATATAACTAATTTTATTTTAAATTAATATTTTTTCAACTATTATATTTATTTTTGATAAATACTTTATATGTATTAATTAATTTATGATAATTAATTTATATGAAAAGGAATTGAAATAATAAATACAAATATCAATAAAAAAATTACTTTCTTAACCAATTTTAAAAAAATTCCCTTGCTGAGTTTTCTTTCTCAACCAATTAAAAGAAAATTATTTTAATTTCTTTGTTAACCAATGTAAAAAAATAGTAATTATGGCTCCACTTAAATTAAGTTTTTTTTTTGGCATTTTCCCATGTCTTAAAATTTAGTAATACGTTAGTATATGTTACATGTAACAATATATATATATATATATATTAAATTTCTAAAGAATATTGACATATAACAACATAACAATATGACAACAAATGCTAATTAAAATTTAAAAAAATAAGAGTATAAAAGTGATACATATTTAGTTATATATCAGTATATGTTACATATAACAATATATACTTGTTAAAATTTAAAAGAATCAAAGTATAAAAATGATATATGTTTAGTTAAATTTATTATATATAACAATATATACGTATTAAATTTTAAAAGAATAAGAGTATATAAAGAGATACATATTTAGTTATATACTAGTATATATTACATATAACAATATACACATGTTAAATTTTAAAAAAATAAGAGTATAAAAGTTATATATATTTAGTTATATATCGGTATATAGTACATAAAATAATATATACTTTATGAAATTTAAAAGAATAAGAGTATAAAACTGATATATATTTAGTTATATATTAGTATATGTTACATATAATACTATATATGTGTTAAAATTTAAAAGAATAATAATATATAAAGTGATATATATTTAGTTATATATAGATATATGTTATATATATTAATATATGCATGTTAAATTTTAAAAGAATAAGAGTATAAAACTATTATATATTTAGTTATATAGTGGTTACATATAACAACATATACTTATTAAAATTTAAAAATTTAAAATAACAATGTAAAAGTGATATATGTTTAGTTATATATTAGTGTATATTACATACAATATTATATACTTGTTAAATATTAAAAAAATAAGAGTATGAAAGTGATATATGTTTAGTTATATATCGGTATATGTTACATATAACGATGTATAAGTGTTAATTTTTTTTTAAAAAAAATAAGAATATAAAAGTAATATATATAGTTATATAGTAGTTTATAATATATATAACAAAATATATGTATTAAATTTTAAAAGAATAAGAGTATAAACTATTATATATTTTGTTATATATCGATATATGTTACATATATCAACATATACTTATTAAAATTTTAAAGTTATATATATAGATATATATTACATATAATAGTTTTATGTTTTACATATAATAGTTTTACATATATATATATATATATATATTACATATAACAATATATATGTGTTAAGTTTAAAAGAATAAAAATATAAAACTATTATATATTTAATTATATATGGATGTATATTACATATAATAACATATATATGTTAAATTTTAAAAAATAAAAAAATAAAATTATTATATATTTAGTTATATGTCGGTAAATATTACATATAACAACATATACTTGTTAAAATTTAAAAGAATAATACTGAAAATATGATATATATTTAGTTATATATCAGTAGATGTTACATATAATAATATATACTCATTAAATTTTAAAAGAATAAGTATATAAAAATGATACATGTTTAGTTATATGTCGATATATATTAAATATAATAACATATACATATTAAAATTTAAAAGAATAAGAGTATATAATGTTATAATAAATATATATATATATTAAATTTTAAAAAATAAGTGTATAAAAGTTATATATATATTTAATTATTTATAGATATATGTTATATGTAACAACATATACTTATTAAAATTTAAAAAAATAACAATATAAAATTGATATACATTTAATTATATATCAATATGTATTATACATAACAACATATATGTATCAAATATATTTAATTTAATATTTCAAAATTTTAACTTGAAATTTATCTAAAAAAATTAAAAATAAACAATAGAAATAATTGAAATAGTGCTTAAAAAAACAACAAACAAACTAAGACAAAAGATAAGAATCACAAAAACTAAAATACACACACAAAAAAAGTAAAACAACATTTAAAAATCATAAGAACAAATATACAAAAGTAATAATAATAGTCACATAACTGAATGTATATTATTCCTTTTTTATGCATTGAGCATTTAAAATATTATTTATATATTAAAATTTTAAATTTTTGTTTTTTACATTGACCATTTTAAATGGTAATGATGAAATCAATAAGAAATTTCGTAACATTAGATTAAAAATATTAAAAAGTTATACTAATTTTTAATATAAAAATTACTGAAATTGTAAAAAAAAATCATTTTTACATCCTTAAACTTTTTAAATTCTATTTGTTAAATAATATAATTTTTAAAATTTCATGTACTATTTTAGCTACTAATATATTGCTGTTGCATAATATTGTACAAAAAGTCTTCAAATCTTCAAATATGAAAAAAATAAAACATGAGAGTTGAATATAAACAAAAAAAAATTTATAAGTTAACAAAACAAACAAAATGAAGTTTATAATTCGAACCATTTTTTTTTTTTGAAAATGATCTGGGTTTTTCCTAGTTTTTATAATTAAGAAGAAAAAATATTTTAATAATAATATTTTTTTGGATCCCATCCTTTTGAAATTTTATAAATTAGTTACATACTCCATACTCTTTGCTCGCCAAACACCAATGATTTTTGTTGTTCTGGATATGTAGTCCCGCCATCGTATTTTTGCAATAAAAAAAATTTATTTATAGTAAAAATGGAAAATTTCTTTGAACTATCGTAGGTTTGAAATCTATTCTTATTTTTAGGTTAATTTTATAATTATCTCTTTTTTTTAATCAGCACAGTATGACGTAAAAAAATTATAAATATAGAGTTTAAATCGGACAAGCATGACACGAGCCAATGGCTATACATACCTCTAGCGCATGAGTGTGGGTCAACGTTCTTTTGTTTCCCAGTCTCTAAATTTTGTTCAGGATGAAAGAAAATTACGTCTTAATTCTTAAATTACAACTAAGTGGCAGATTTTAAAATTTACAATTAATATTATATCAAATTTTTTTTAATAATTAATATATTTTGATAAATATAATTTATTTCTTCAATTAAATAAGAATAACAAATTATCGATATCATAGATCAAAGTTATAATATCTGTTCGCCGTAAGTTTTGACAAAAGAAAAAAAATAATATAAAATTTAATTAATTCTTTCCCACATCGGGAAAGAATAGAAATTATGCTCAACAATTTCCTATATAAGAAAATCAATGTTTAGGTTTTGAAATGTACCAAAACACAACAAATGTGTTTTATATTAGGGATTTAGAGTTAGTCTCTTGGAGTTCCTTGGAATATAAATATTTGGGGTGTTTGTGGGTATCGGGTAGAAAAATATTTTGTAGTTATGGTTGTAAAAATTTACCGCATAGTGAATATTTTTCTTGGTTGTCGTTAGGTAACGGCCGTGGTTTTTCTCCATTCTGGAGTTTTCCACGTTAAATCTTTGTGTCTTTATTCTCTTTAATTTTGTAATTTTTATTTTATTTTCTCATTTATTCTTGCTTAAAGACGGTCCAAGGGGCGGAAAAATAGCGATTTTCCCAACAAGTGGTATCAGAGCTTAGGTGTTATAATTTTTGTCAAAAATCTTAGTATGCTCTGTGGTTGCAGCTTCGCTTGACCTTCCATATCAGAAAAGATTTTTGTTAAAAAATTATTTTTGTTTTTAAGCTGGTGGAGCCTTTGGAGCTGGTGGAGCTTTGGAAAATGTGGAGCTGTTTTGCTTTGGTGTGCTTGAGTATTGGTGGTGAGATAAATAATTACATGTCTAGATAAATTCTGTCAAACGACACGAATATAGTATAAGGCAAGTGGATTTTAAGTAAGACCATTGTGACTCCTCCTCTTACCTGAAAATTTGCCTGGTGTAATTATTTATTTCTAGTTCTTTATTAGCACAAAGTAAACATGTAGACGATGAGATTTGATATTGAGAAATTTGACGGGAGAATGAATTTTGCACTGTGGCAAAGTGCAAGTCAAAGATTTGTTGATCCAGTCTAGACTGCATAAGGTTTTGCAGGGTAAACCGACAAGTGGAGACTCAGAAAAATTCAAAATTAGCGACGAAGAATGGAGTGAGCTAGATTTAAGGGCGGCAAGTCAAACCCGCATGTGTCTAGCAAAAAATGTTCTTGCTAATGTGGTTGGATTGTCCACGACAAAGGAGCTATGGGAGAAATTGGAAGAATTGTACCAAGGAAAAAATATATCCAATAGGTTATATTTGAAAGAACAATTTCACACGTTGAAAATGGAGGAAGGTACAAGGTTGTCGGATCACCTAAGTATCCTTAATGGCATTGTCTCTGAATTGGAAACTCTTGGAGTGAGAACCGAAGATGAAGATAAAGCTCTCCGACTCATCCTGTCACTTCCTTCGAAATATGAGCATATGAAGCCTGTTTTAAAATATAGTAGTAAGGAAGTGGTGTATGCGGACGTGGTTAGTAAGTTAATTACTGAGTAGAGAAGATTGAATGAAATGGAAAATAAAACATATGAAGATTCAGCTTTGTCTATCAGTAGCAAAAAAAAGAACAAAGGCTCCGGAAAGAGGAAGGTTGTCTGCTGGGAGTGTGGTCAAACTGGACACGTGAGGAAGGATTGCCCGAACAGTGGAGCTGATTCGGGCTAGAAGCTCTAACGTTGTTGCTGCCAATGCGATTTCCTGTGGCGAAGGAGATGATGCGTTCTCTCTGTAGTTGAGAGATGTGTGTCCTCATGGCATGATTGCTACCCATTGAGATGCCATGGAAGAGGACGAAATATTGGTAGCTGGTCCACGGAAATGCGCGCGACATTGGCTGACAGTTAATGCAAAGTGTGTGGTGGAAAAATTATGTCGATGGCTAATGAACTCTCGGAAAAGTCAACAGGAGGGTTGCACCATAAACTATTAGCGGGATCCAACATAGCTGATGGAAAATGCTTGGAGTTTGTGCAGTAATTCCGAGTAACTATACTCTTTTATGGTGGAGTATGATAATTCATGACGATAAGAATTATGATTGTCGGTAGCAGACAATGTTGTGTTTTTTTTTTTGTCAAGGTGGAGATTGTTAGCCGTAAGTTTTGACAAAAGAAAAAAAAATAATATAAAATTTAATTAATTCGTTCCCACATCGGGAAAGAATAGAAATTGTGCTCAACAATTTCCTATATAAGGAAATCAATGTTTAGGTTTTGAAATGTACCAAAACACAACAAATGTGTTTTATATTAGGGATTTAGAGTTAGTCTCTTAGAGTTCCTTGGAGTATAAATATTTGGGGTGTTTGTGGGTATCGAGTAGAAAAATATTTTGTAGTTGTGGTTGTAAAAATTTACCGCATAGTGAATATTTTTCTTGGTTGTCGTTAGGCAACGGCCGTGGTTATTCTCCATTCTGGAGTTTTCCACGTTAAATCTTTGTGTCTTTATTCTCTTTAATTTTACAATTGTTATTTTATTTTCTCATTTATTCCTGCTTAAAGACGATTCGAGGGGGCGAAAAAATAGCGATTTTCCCAACAATATCCCCTGCTTACATTAATTTTTTTGGCCAATTAATTATAACACTATGAACTTTTCGATTTTTTATAATTTGATCCCATTATTTGAAAATAAATTATTATACCCAAATTAATGAATTTGCTTACAATGATATTTGACAATGAAAATAACTTATTGTCGTAGGACATTTTAGATAAACACCAAAGTAAAAAGATTAATTCATTTTCTTAGTGTATTTTGGATAAAAGAAAATATTATATAAAGATAGAAGATCAAGCTTTTCCATAAATATTTATCGTTTAAGTGAAATATTCTAATATTATAATCACTCCAAACATGTACAATATAAGAAATAAATTTATATTATATTCCCGTCAATAAAAATTTTAATCCAATTAGAAATAACAATATTAAAAATTTATACTGTATCTTATCAATTGAATCAATTATAATATTATTTGTCTACCAAATCTATATAATCAATTATAATATTATTTGTCTACCTAAAATCCTTATCTTTGTTTTTTTTTAAATTATTAGTATTTTTTAATTTGAAAATAGTTATTATTAACAGTACAAGTGTCGTGCTGCAGAGTATAATCATAAATAAATTTATTGATTTAGGATATAAAAAAATGGTATAATTATAAAAACAATAAAAAAAAATTAAGACATTTCACACCCATTGATCATTTATCTACAAGGAAGAATAATACAAGGGGCAGTTTTTTTTTTTTTTTAATTTTCCATAATAAATCAAAGATATAATGTTATGGTTAAACTAAATTGTTTTTTTTATAAAACTATCTTAAAAAAGTTTAATTTTAAAAAACACGTGCAAAAAAAAAATTAAAAAAAATACTTCAAGTACTTTTCTTTTATAAAAATATCTTATTGCTCACTTCAAATAAAGTTTTTCTTTACAAAAAATATCTCATTTCTCACTTCAAATAATAATTACCTCAATTTTCATATCTATTTTTTTTAAAAAGGAAAAATTTTAATTTTGATTTTAAATAAGAAATAACACTCACAAAATCTATATAAAAAAAAGTAAAATATATAAAAAATATTCTAATAAAAATCATTAAATTTATTTTTAAATAAATTTTACATATTTTATAAATATTTATTTTTAAATAAATTTTACATATTATGCACAAATAATAAAGTTAAAAAATTAATTCGTTGTGTATATGTGGTATGTATATTGTGTGTATATTATATATATATATATATATATCTATGCATATTATTTAGATGTTATGTGTATGTTATATAATTATTGTGTATATAAAAGTTGTGTGTATATAAAATTAAACAAAGTAAAAAAGAAATTAACTATATTGCGCATATGTTACACATATATTGTGTGTATGTTTATATTTATTATATGTATTTTATATATGTTATGTGTATATTATGTATATATTTGTATGTTTATGTTTTAAATATGATAATAATAAAATTATTTATGAATAAAAATATATTATAAAAAAGAAAAAAATAATAATGACAGAAAAAGAAACAGTGATCCATTCCGTTTAAAAAGAAAAGAACAAATATGAAAAAAAAAAAAAACTCAATGGCCTATAAATTGAAAATAGAAAAAAAAAATTCCATGTCTAATAATTTTCACTAAACTGAAGCCTTATATCATATTGGGCAAAAAAAAAAAGTCAATTAGCTCCCGATTACTTTCCGTTTGAACAAAAGAAAATTGAACATGAGTGAGACTTTGTATATATAATTATGCCTGCAATGACAATATTTGGGGATGAATATCTCATACCTTTTGGCAACTGCTAGATTAATAGCTTCAGGAAGAGCAAGGGCTTCCAGGACAAATATTGATGTTTGAATTTAAGTTTCTTAATAGACCAACTCTAAATCTTAGCACAAAAAATCTCTCACAATAATACCTACACTACTCATATTTTCTTGTCTTTTTCACAGCTTCAAAATTGAATTTAAAATAAATCTCGATGAGGAGGAGTCCATTGTAACACCTGCAACTCCTCAAGACTTATGGGAACTAGCAGTCTACTTTTAATTTTGATTGGAACATTGATATTCTTCATTATTTTGGTTAGCTGAAACCTCCTCCATAATTTTCTCCATTAAATACCAAAGCATTTCTAACTTCCCAAAGTAGCCATAGAATATGAGCAATGATTGGCAGGAAATCTAAACCATCTATAAAATGGAACTGTTGATACTAGGGAACTATAATGTATAAATTGTAAATCTAGAGAAATGAAAGAAGAAATTTCGAAAATCTTTTTCTATATATCAAAACTACATAAACTTAGCATTTATACTAGTTCAAATGACCTCTAAATTTCAATACATTTAATTTCTAGTGGACGTAGCGAAAGTAAACAAACACGAAGATAAACGTGCTATAACATGTTTAGTCTAAGAATACCCAGGTCAATAGACACAGAAGAGAAGTTTCTTTGTGATAATATTATTAAATTCTTAAAATTGATTATGTTTCCTCGAACATTACAATATAGCATTAGGATTACAAAAAATTATAATTAGGAACAAAGAAAGTTTTCAAAATGTAACAAACTGTCAAAATAAACGAGATTATAATATAGAAATATAATATTTAATGAGGCAGATAAAATGTCTAAATGGCGTCTCGAACCACAGTCTCCAAATAAGAAAATAAAAATCTGTCCTAAGCTGTCATAACAGTAAAACGTGTTTTCGGAGGATTAAATGATAAAATTTGGCCGAAAAGCGATAGACTTCAGCACGAAGCGGTGACTTAGACTCATTAACTCATTTTTCATTGGACTTGGCCCTTAGAATGCATGATTTGCAACTTCAGCTTTTAACAATAATGACCAAACTACCACTAGAGCAGTTTCTGTCAAACTGCTCCATGAAAGTCAGAGCTCTTTGTTCCACATCACTATCGTTTAATTACTAAGAGTTTTTTGTGATCTTATTAAGTTTATATATTCTATGAAACTTTGAACCATACTATTCATAAATCCAGAGACATATATCCAAAAAATAAATAAATGACTATTTAATAAAATATTTTGAATCAATCTTCTAGAAAAGTCTCATCAACATTTTAGTTAACTTCTTTAGTTCTTTAAATTGCAATGAGATAAAGATTTTGTCCTCAAATCAACAAGTTGCATTTTTTATAAAATAAACTAACTTGATTTCTTTGCTTTTTTCAACTTCCCTTGAAAAATGAAACTTAACTTTAATGTGCTTTGTTTTTCACATGCTGAACTAGATTTTGAGTAATATCTGTTGTTGATTGGTTTCACAATAAGACCTTGTTGTTCTAGCCCTATATTTGCTAGCAATTTCTAGATTCATATTGCTTGGTTTGCTATTAAAGATGTTGCAATATACTCAGCTTTTATAGTAGACTGAGCAATAATTTCTTACTTTTTAGAAATCTAAGAAAATGGCTCCCAGCTTAAAGAGAACAACATATCCTTCAAGTCTAATTTCTATTTCTTTTTTCATAAAATAGACCAAATTCAATTTCTTTTGACGCCTCAAAACTCTATTAGCAGCATTTCGATGAACCTTTTTAGGAGAGTTGACACGAGATTTGCTTTTTTCCAACTAAAACTTATTAAAACATCCCAAGGATAATTCTTTTGAGTTAAAAATATGCCATTTGACTACTGGTGAATTTTGATATCCAAGAAGTAGTTCATTATGCCTAAATTAGACATTTCAAAGTCAGTTTGCAACTTATTTTGAATTATAGCAACTTTGGAAATTAGTAGCATTGTCTATTACTAGCATGTCATCCACATAAATAGATATTATAAGTTTCCTTCCATCTTTTAGAAATTTGAAATATAGTGTTGCTTCATCTTCACTCCTTCTCCAACTTTGGAGCAATAAATGTGCTTCAATTCTAGCATACTAGGCTCTTGGAGCCTATTTTAATCCATAAATAGCCTTATTGAGTCTATAGATTTTTTTCTTTATTGCCCTTAACCATAAAGCCTTAAATGTGAATCTCCTCAGGCATATCATTTAAGAAAGTTGACTTAAATGGAAAACTTCCCAATCACTTTCAGCTGCAACTACCTTAAGTAATATGATTGTGTCTTGCCTTGATACTGGAGCAAATATGTAATCTACTCTAGCCAACTGAGAATAGCCCTTTATAACTAATCTAGCCTTATACTTGTTGATTGATCTATCTTCATTAAACTTATTCTTGAAAACCCATTTTAGTCCAATTACATTTTTACCTCAAGGTATTGAAGTGAGTTCATTGATTTATTTATTTATTCTTTCAAATGGCAACAATCTCCTCCTTAATTGCTTGCATCCATTATTTATGCTTTGTAGTTTCATGATAGCTTAAGGGTTTATTAATTGAAAGATTGCATCTCTCACAAATCTCAAATGGAGTCACCTTTTGTAATATCCTCTAACAATTCTTACATAAAAACTATCAGAGAATGTTATTCGATATACTGTCCATGCTCCAATCAATTTATAGAAAATTCTCTTCCGACTAATAAAAATTTTTAAATAATAATACAATCTGTATAATACAACACTTATAGGTCCAACATTTAGACCAATCTCCAATAATCCAAATACTAGTTACAAACCAGATAACTATCATAAGTTTGTCAAATCAAATGATTATATAATACATTCCTTTCTTTAATAATCATTCACTAGAATTTTCAAACTTCATCCTTTAAATACATATATTCCTTTCATGTTTACAAATTTGTACAATATCTCAAATAATCAAACTAAATTATATATATACATTTTATAACTTATGAGTACAATATACAAAAGATCTTTATATGTACTATAAGTAATTTCTTGAGATTCTTAATTCCACTTCTTAACTTGCTCCGATGTCCTGATACCTGCGCGTCAGAAAATAATTCTAACACGTTAAGCAAAGCTTAGTAGTGCATGTATAAACATATTTTGTCACTTAATATTAAAGAAAAATACTTATGAAAATATAGTAATAATACTTAATTTTAAGAAATATTTCAATATATTAACTAATTCCAGTAACAAACCAACATAATATTCTGATTACACAAAATAATAGCTTTAACTTTATAAAAGTCATCATGCTATACTATACTTTCGGTACTGCAACTTTTCTCTTTATGAATCATTTTATTTAAGACTTGCTTTCTCATTTGATAACATTGGTCACAATACGCTTATTTTGTTTTTCAATAAGTCTTACTTTTCAATTTCACATATAGGATAATTCATTCAATCTATAACTTTCAGCACTTAAATTTAGTACTATACTTTGGAGCACTTTGTATCTTATATCATTATATACACTTTCAATCATTACAACACTTATAAAGTTATTGATTAATTCAATACCTTGAGCATAACATTTCCATTTCGTGCATTAGAACTTTCACTTGTAAACATTAATATATATATTAGCAATCACTTTTACATTGTAACACAGTAAGTTAATTTCAAGTAATTGACTTATATTATTATTTTTCATTTCTTCCATTATTCACAACTATCATGTTCACATATATTTTCAATTTAGATATCTTCATTAAATATGCCCATACATTTTTCTAAACTTAGATCATAGGTTGGATAACATGTTAGTGTAGCAATCTTAATGTCAAATCTCAAGAATGTATAATGGCAATTATGCCCACTATCACTGATAACACAATGTATCCATTATTGGTACGAGGTGCCCACTATCACTATGGGTATCCTTCCTCTGGTTATCCATTCAATCCAAAGCTAGATATAAAATTAGTATGATTTGGGCAATTCATTAGTTTTGATTAACACCAAATTATTTATATCATTTCACTGGTACAATACTTTTATGAACATTTAGTATGATATATATTTGTCACATATCTAAAGTTTATCACTCTTTTTCATACTTTTAACACATACACATGAATTCTCAACACAAAAGTAAGAAACATAAAAATATTAGCCTCATATTAGGCATGTATATCACAAAATACAAGCTAAAAATATTATTTAGGTACCCCACGGCCGTGGCATCACAACCCCACGCCCGTGGGATACCAAATGAAGCCGTCCAATGACTTTGGAGACCCCACGGTCGTGGCATTAAAGGACCACGACCTTGGCATTGAAATTGATTCTATTTTATCAAAATTCTTAAAGAAACAGTCACTCTTTCAACCCCACGGTCGTGGCACTCATTTGCCACGACCGTGGCATTGATTTTGGGTCTGTTTTCGGAGCAATTCTTCCTCTAATAGTTCCAACTTTGATGCCACACCCGTGGAACCTTTAAGCCATGCCTGTGGCATCCCAAAATCATGTATTCTGCACTTTTAACTTCATTAAACACAAAATATTGAAGATCTAAAATAATAATGTATCAAACTCAAAGTTTTGACATAAAAAGAATTCATATCAAATATTTTACTACTACTTCACTTAATCAAACTTTCAACTATTTCATATGGATAAAAACAACACCAAACCACTCAATTCTCATAAAGGTTGAGTTAAGAATCAAACCCATCATATAAAAGTTATTTTTCACTCATCAATCCATTTAATCAATACTTTCAAGAAATATATCATTATACATAACTCAATCATTCAATTAAATCATTAAAACTCATAAAAATTCATATATTTGCAAATTATAAATCAAAAGCACATACCTCTTCAAAATTCCTCTTTCTCTTTCTTTTTCTCTCTTTCCCTTTGATTATTTATTGATAATCTTGCCTTTTCTAGCTTATTCTTCTAAAAATCTTTACCTATATGCGATTTTCTGTTAATTCTTGATTAATTTGATGAAAGGAAGAAGAAATAGAGAGAAGATGGTGATGATGTTAGAAGATGGCATGGAAGATGGAGAGGAAATCAGACACACACACACACACACACACACACACACACACATATATATATATATTTAATCAAGTGAGGGAATGCTCATAATAACTACGGTGCACCCTCATTCTTAACCGTTGATTCTAAATCGAGTTTTAATCTCGTAAAACTGTAAAAATAATCTCTTCAGTAAATTTTTGAGATATATAATTTACTATTCTCTACTTATAGTATTTTTCCACAATACTTTTGTCACTATACACTATCAATTTTTCAATAATAGTTAAAAAGTTTTCTGTTTAAAATCTTGACCATTACAATTCTCCCCCACTAAAGAAATTTCATCCTCGAAATTTACATGTTATGGCAATAAGTCATTTAATTTTTAAATAGTCTCAAATCTCACATAAAATCAATTATTTTATTAACTTACATAACTTTTATTTATATCTGATATCAATCAATGTAACACTTTCAGAATAATCTTATTATAGAACTGTAGAAGATTCAGCTCTACACACTTACACTATTCAAGTTTAATTCTGTAATTGCCTTGAATTCTCTTTAGAATTTTTTTATATAATTTGTATCATTAAATTCCACTGTTATATATATATATATATTTCTTTCTCTTATATACTGAACTTTAAATCCTAATTCTGGATAGCGGGTCGCTGATGGCAAGTAAATGGCCAAAGGCCCACTATGGCATGAATGCCCACTGTATATGATGTCACAGAGTGTCCATTGAGAGAAAGAAACCAAAGGTCCTCTATGACGCAAAGAGTCCACTGATGGCATAGATGCCAATATCACTGGGACATATATAAAAAATGTCCTCTATGGCACAAGGTGCCCACTTTCAATATGGGACATAAGTTTCCTCTGTGGCATAGAGTGCCCACTTTCAATATGACATAAAATGCCCACTATCATTTTGAATATTTACCCTTTAGCTAATCCAAAACTAGATTTAACACCAGTATAATCGATCAATACATTTATTTCATTGTTGAAAATTATTGTCAATTATAATATCTTTTGGAATATAACACTTTCTCTTTGAAGTGTTTGTTTATTACTGTGAATTTATAAGATATGAGTAATTATTTCAAACACATTTATCATATGAACATATATACACATTATATTTGTTTTCGATTAGTTTGAATGATTTTATTTATTCATCAATCTTTATCTTTTCAAATCATTTCCATGTTTCCACTGTAATAATTAAATCTAAAAAGATTTCCACTCTTTACTTGTTTAATTCTTTTCTTAACATATTAAGAATTTGATGAAAGGAAGAAGAAATAGAGAGAAGATGGTGATGATGTTAGAAGATGGCATGCCACGACCGTGGGGTTGAAAGCGTGATTGTTTCTTTAAGAATTTTGATAAAATAGAATCAATTTCAATGCCACGACCGTGAGGTCTCCAAAGTCATTGGACAGCTTCATTTGGTATCCCACGGGCATGGGGTTGTGATGCCAGGACCGTGGGGTACCTGAATAATGTTTTTGGCTTGTATTTTGTGATATACAGGCTTAGTATGAGGCTAATATGTTTATGTTTCTTACTTTTGTGTTGAGAATTCATGTGTATGTGTTAAAAGTATGAAAAAGAGTGATAAACTTTAGATATGTGACAATTATATATCATACTAAATGTTGATAAAAGTATTGTACCAGTGAAATGATATAAATAATTCAGTGTTAATCAAAACTAATGAATTGCCCAAATCATACCAATTTTATATCTAGCTTTGGATTGAATGGCTAACCAGAGGAAGGATAGCCACAATGATAGTGGGCATCTCGTGCTATTAATGGATACATTGTGTTATCAGTGATAGTGAGCATAATTGCCATTATACATTCTTGAGATTTGACATTAAGATTGCTACACTAACATGTTATCAAAACCTATGATCTGAGTTTAGTATGTATGGGCATATTTAATGAAGATATCTAAATTGAAAATATATGTGAACATGATAGTTGTGAATAATGGAAGAAATGCAAAATAAAAATGTAAGTCAATTACTTGAAAATGACTTACTGTGTTACAATGTAAAAGTGATTGCTAATATATATATTAATGTTTACAAGTGAAAGTTCTAATGCACGGAATGGAAATGTTATACGGTATTGAATTAATCAATAACTTTATAAGTGTTGTAATGATTGAAAGTGTATATAATAATATAAGATACAAAGTGCTCCAAAGTATAGTACTAAATTTAAGTGCTGAAAATTATAGATTGAATGAATTATCCTATATGTGAAATTGAAAAGTAAGACTTATTGAAAAACAAAATAAGTGTATTGTGACCAATGTTATCAAATGAGAAAGCAAGTCTTAAATATAATGATTCATAAAGAGAAAAGTTGCAGTGCTGAAAGTATAGTATAGCATGATGACTTTTATAAAGTTAAAGCTATTATTTTGTGTAATCATAATATTATATTGGTTTGTTACTGAAATTAGTTAATATATTGAAATTTTTCTTAAAACTAAGAGTTATTACTATATTTTCATAAGTATTTTTCTTTAATATTAAGTGACAAAATATGTTTATACATGCACTACTAAGCTTTGCTTAGCGTGTTAGAATTGTTTTCTGACACGCAGGTATCAGGATATCGGAGCAAGTTAAGAAGTGGAATTAAGAATCTCAAGAAATTACTTATAGTACATATAAAGATCTTTTGTATATTGTACTCATAAGTTATAAAATGTATATATATATAATTTAGTTTGACTATTTGAGAGATTGTACAAATTTGTAAACATGAAAGGAATATATGTATTTAAAGGATGAAGTTTGAGAATTCTAGTGAATGATTATTAAAGAAAGGAATGTATTATATAATCATTTGATTTGACAAACTTATGATAGTTATCTAGTTTGTAACTAGTATTTGGATTATTGGAGATTGGTCTAAATGTTGAACCTATAAGTGTTGTATTATACAGATTGTATTATTATTTAAAAATTTTTATTAGTTGGAAGAGAATTTTCTATGAATTTATTGGAGCATGGACAGTATATCGAAAAACATTCTCTGATAGTTTTTATGTAAGAATTGTCAGAGGATGTTACACCTTCTTCATAGACCTTATATAAAGTTTGTTTAACAAGCATACAACCATGTAAACAAATTCTACCCAAAAAATTTTGGATAAATTCTTCTGAGCCAACATACATTTTCCCATCTCAACTCCCATTATATTCGTTCTTTCAGCCACACCATTTTGTTAAGGTGTGTAACTAATAGAAAATTGATGTTATATTCATACATTTTTCAAAAAAGTAATAAATTCCGTTGAGTAGTATTATTTTCCATTGTCGATTCTCAACATCCTTTATCTTTAAACCAGCTTGATTTTCAACTGAAGTTTTGATATTCTTGAATGCACTGAAGTCTTGAGATTTGCAACTTAAAAGTTCAACCCAAGTCATTCTTGTAGAGTCACCAGTAGACATAATAAAATATTTACTATAACTATATGAAGACACATTCATTGATCCACGTACATCAGAGTGGATCAATAGCAATTTTTTTAAGGCTTCCCAGACTTGATTTTTGAAAAAAGCTAGCTTATGCATTTTTGCAAGTTGGCAGAACTTACAAACTTCATTAAAATCATTGATAATAAGAAAATTAGACACATGCCTATTTTACTGCATATACTTTAAAGTGTCATAATTGTAGTGACCTACCGTCTTATGACACAACTTAGATTCCTCACATTTACAACTCAATGCACATTCATCTACCAATTTCATGCTAAATGGAAAACTATTATCAACCATTTTAACTTTAGCTATCTCATATCCACTAGGATCATTAATGATAAAAATATCATCTTTAAAAAAAGGAATAATTATTTCTCATCATTTAATCAACAATCAACATATTTTCACAAAGTTAAGGTACATAAAACACATCTGAGATTAGCTTAGTACCTTTATCTTTTGAATTTCAATTGAGCCTGTCCCTTAGCTTTCATAGTTTTCCATCACTTAACTTAACATAGGCCTTAAAGGCCTTGTCAAGGAAAGTGAAAAGTGAGTTTTCTCTAGCCATATGATTGGTGAAGCCACTATCAACCAACCAAGTCAATCTATTATTACACTGAATTGATTGAAATGCCATGAATAATTTGGCTTCATCCAATTTTGGTTTTTTTTGCTGCATTTACCTACTGAGGTTGCTACTACTATTGGTTTTATGTTTTTTCTTATCTCTATAAAAAATTTTTGCGTGACCATTTCTATTACAAAAATTGTAGTTTAATAGAGGCTTTCCTTTGAAATAAAAATCCTTCTCAAGTTCATTTTATCCTCTTGCAAATGGAACAAGGTGGAAATTTTAGTTGTGAGATTCACCAGAGTTTTTGGCCTATTGCCTGTCCTTTTCTGATGAACTTCTCTTAAAATTTGCACCACATCCTTTCTTCCTTTACACGTTGCTTCAAAGGAAGTTTCAACTACTTATTCACTTCTCATGGACGATCTTTGTTCTTGAGCTTGAAATTTACTAATGAGCTCAGAAATAATCATGGTTTTAAGATCACAAGATTCTTCAATGGCAAAAATCTTAGCTTCAATTTTTTTCCAATAGTGTAACTAAAATCGTCTCAATCACCTTTGAGTCTTTAAGCTTCTCACCATCTAGTTTGATTTGATTAACCAATTGCAAGATTCTAGAGGAGCAATACTTCACCAACTCTCCTTCATCTTCAATATCTCAAATTCTTTCTTGAGAGTTAACACTTTGACTACGTTGACTCTTTTACTTCCTTTAAACTCTTCTTTCAATTTATCCTTTGCCTTTTTGGGTGCTTCACAAGTCATGATTATGTAAAAAATAACCTTAGACACTATTGAATGAATCATGCCAATGCCATTAGTTGGGTAATGGTGGGATTTTGTTTCATCTATGGTGGTTCCTCATCTATTGCAACAACTTCCCATAGAGATATTGCTCACCAGTAGGCTTTTATCTTGATGGTCCAAACTTGCTAACTATCCTAGAAAATATTGAAAGAGAAATTAAGGAGAAACTAGAACTTGACATGGAGAAATGATAAACAAAACTCAAAATAAATTTTCTCTGATAAATTGAAACCTCACAATATTTGATGAAATCTATAGCTCTTAAAGCTATATCAAGAGTTTTAATACCACTGTCGAAGCCAGGAAACTAAAGTGTATAAATTATAACATTAGAAAAATGAAATAAGAAATTCATAAGATCTTTCACTGTATTTGAAAATACATAAACTTAGCACTTATATGCTAGAACAAATAACCTTCAAACTTTAATACATTTAATTCCTAGCGCAACTTACTAAGAACTTCAATATTAATTACTAACACAACTTATTGGGGGTTCTTTTTAATCTTATTAAGTTTATATATTTTATAATACGTTAAACCACAACATTCATAAATCTAGACACATTTATCCAAAATAATAATAAATGATTAATTAATAAAATACTTTGAATCAATTTTCAAGAAAGTTTTATAAGTTTTCAACACTTTTTAATCTGTTGATTTTTCTTTATTTAAGGAATAAACCTCTTTCTTTTTAATGTTTTGATTTTTTTCTTTATTTGAGGAATAGGACCTCTTTGTTTTTAATTTGCCTTTTCTCAATCTTGAGGAGGAATTCTGTGATTTTGGAAATTTTCACAATAAGTTATTGATGATGTGGTTTGGGATCTGAGAGATGTTTTGTTGTGCATATAAACATTGTGGTGACACTAGGATTAAAAAGTTGATTATGCAAAAAACTTATTTAACTTCAAGAAGAGATTTAAGGGAAGGTATTAAAGAAATTAAACTTTTGGATTTTAAATTCAAAATCAAGTTTTAGCCATGAAAATGATTCAAGTCTTTCAAATTAAATATTTTTTTGTTCTCAACTAAAAGTTAATCATTCAATAAAATCAATAAGTTTTAGCAAATAGTCTAGAAAGCATAAAAGATAAAAAAAAGAGCATAAGTGATTCTGGCGCGCACACGCACACATAGCTCTTATTATAGTTAAAATTTGAGAATTTATAATTCATGGACAATTTTAATAATATAAATAGAAATCTCCTTAGCATGCCGAGGTAGTTAAAATGCATAAAACTAACAAAATACTATAAACTAGCATGATCATAGAAACCTTCTTATCTCTTGCATAACATATCTTACACCTATAGAGTTAAGAATCATTAATTTCTAACTCATGTATTTTCCCTCTCTCCATCCAATATAGATAAACACCAATGTTAAAAGAAACTTGTCACCAAACTATATCATGTTTATAAGAAAACACCACTTAACACCTTTTCTAAAAATGAGTGTATATTTCAAAAGGAGAGAATCCCACTTGAAAAGTTTATAACACCTTTCCTATGGTTTATAGTAAAACATGCACCTTTGGATTAGTAAAGAGCAAGTGAGAGTGATGGACTCTTGCACACAGGAATTGGGCCAAAAGTAAAAATATTGTGCGAGTCGATGGATTTACCCCTATTGCATATAGTATATGCGAGGACCTTATCCTAAAAAGTCCAAATTAATATCTTCAAAACAAAATCTCTCCACCTCTTTATTTTTTTGTTGCCTAAGATTTTTCTAACTCCCTTAGCATTAATATCTCACTACCAATTCCTGTTGCCTAATATCTCTATACTAATTTCATTAACATTAATATCTCTTTTGTTACTTATTATTGTGACTAATATTTATAGCAATTAAAATTATTTTATAACTATTGTTCTCTTTTTCTTATTCCCTTCTTCTATGCTTGGTTAATGATTAAAAATTATTTATGTATTGATTCCTATGTCCTATATATGTATAAAAAAGAGCTTGTTGAATCTTAGGAGATATGTTATTCTTTGTTATTTTAATTACCATGGGAAAATTATCTTTAAGGATAGTGTCAATACACACCTCAAGCTGTGTTTCTTTCTATGAATCTTTGCCAACAACACCAATATAGAATAAAAATACTCCAAGTAGCTCTTACAATACCTTTTAAATATAGCAAGTCTTGGATCATTGCCCTATATAAATCTCATATATGTCAAGATCCAATCATAATGAAAGAATCTCAACCTAAAACTTAAAAGAATCTCCAATAATGTTTATTTATTTTACAAAATATATTTTATATAAATAAAGTGTAACACCCTTATACCTTATATACATACATTACATATATCCCATATATATAAAATACGCATACAGAATATAAAAGTGCCACAAAATCTCATAATAAAAAATTCTCATTTTAATCACAATATTTAATTAATAATAAGTAATATATACTTAAATAGTAAATTCTTAAAATAAAAATTTATAAAGAAAATATCTGAAAAAATTCGCTAGAGTTTTGATTGTAATTTCAATATTTCCCAAAACAACAAACGCACAATCTGCATAGAAAATTTTGCTCCCAAATATTCACAGATATAATCTCCAGCATTTTTTCCCAAATATTTTAAAACTTACCAATTATTTATCATTTTATAAATATTCAAGAAAAACCATAAAGTTAACCATTGTACGTTTCAAATTTATGTTTTAAGTAACAATACTTGCCAAATTATTCATATATGCATAACGTTTTCCAAAATATGTTTAATATACACATAATATCTTTACTATACAAAATCCACATTACACCATACATATAATTATACGTGAATGTATTGCCCTCTAAGTTGGTCTCGTGGCATCTACAACTTCAAGTCTCAAACACAAATAGGTTCACCCTGATCTACACTTATGTTACCTGCACGATTCACACAATTGCGCTAAGCCATACAGCTTAGTGGTACATATATAATACAACATTAATATAACAGCTTTATAATTACAACATGCACCATGTTTAAGTAATACAAAAATTAATTTTTTTTTTCAAATATAAGCAATCACATGCATTAGGCCCAACATTCTTATACAATTATCTAGTCCTAAGCTCATTGCCTGGGTCTATCTCATCTCACTAGTGGATATAGCTATCATATGTGACACTCAGTGTCTCATCAACAGCGTATGGCATTGCCAACATCCAAGCGTAATCTTCTAGCAACTAGATTGGCAACTAGATAATGTATAAGATACACACAATGCACATTTATCTTTTAACATATTTTCACGTCTCAACTCATAGCATTGTTTCCACCAAACATCATCATATATGATGCAAATGTGGCTCACTTCCACATTTTATTGTACAACTTACACTTTTCACTTTTTACACAACATCACATTTAGCCATTTTTTAATGGCTTATCATGCCATAATCAATACAAATCAAGCATTTTATACAATTTTCCACATAACACCTTGGTAGCCATTCTACAATGGCCCATTATTCACATCACATGCATTAAACACCCTTTTTCTTATACAATACACATGCCTTTTATCAACTCCAACAATGTAAGTACCATAACATATTCTCCAATTCAAAATGTGTTATGTCAACTACATTATTTTTCTCATAATAATGATCATAGTAGCATGTACTAACCTTGTTTCCTCTTTTCAAGCCTTAACTTGATAAAACTCTATACTCTTCCACTTTTTTCAATATAGCCTACACACATATAATCCAACATTAATTGCATTACTCATTTAAATTCACATTACAACCCATTGTATATCAAATCACCATTATTAAAGCCATTTTCATTAAAATTCCATTAAAAGCATAAATTCACAACTTACTACTTTATCCAAACTTCAACTAACTCAACTTGTATCCAACACATAATTTGCATATCAAAAAAACATTAAAACAACTCATTACAACAATTCCAAACACCATTTTCAAAAATTCTAATTAAACATAATATGGCTATAAATACTAACCTTCCCAAAACTTACTCACAACACACTTTCAACCATAAATTCATAGTATTTATATTAAAACAACATCAATTCATCTCATTTCAACAATTAGAACTACCCTTAGGTGAAACCCTAATTGCCTATAATCTTCCATAACCCTAAACTCATCACTTTGTTAATTTCAACCAACCAACTAACAAATCATCATCTGCTCATCATTTTCACTTTATTACTATCAATTTTAACAATTAAAATCAATTCTCCCGCACAAACCAAATTATCACATAATAAAAACTAACGAAAAATCAAGCTTAAATTGAAGAAACTTACTTGAATCCTTGCTGCTCCTTCAAGACCCACTTGATTTACTTAAGTTTTTTAATTAATTATGGAGTAATTAAAAAAAAGAACCCTTTCCCCTTTTAGTTCAAGAAAATCGTCCAAGAAAGAAAGGAAAGAAGAAGATGAAAGTTTGTTTTTAATTTCTTTCATCCTTATCAATTTTTATATTAATAAATTAATTTATTATTATTATTTAAATAATTAAATATTATATTACTTTAATTCTCAACCATAATTAATTTTAACTTCTTTTACTTTTATTATTATTATTATATATTATTTAATTAATTATTTAATTATTATACAATTATTATTTATTTAATTCTCTTTAATTACCATCCACACATATATTTATCTTACTTTGACTTTTCATTTTCTTTTCTTTTCTTTCTTTTTATTTTCCTTTTCTTCTGTTTCCCAAGTTTTATAAGTTACCATTTTCTTGTCTTTTGTATTTTTTTTTAATTATTATAATTATCTCTTTCCAATCCATAATTATCCACTATCTATTTATACTTTCTTTATATGTTATATATACTAATGTATATGTAATATATATGTAATGTATATATCAAATATATATAATGCATACATAATAAATATATATCATGAATATATTATGTATATAATATAAATCCAACACATTATATGTTTGGTATAAACTATGCATACACTAGCTATGCATTAGGTATATACCACTTTTATACCTCCAAATACTTATTTAATTTCTCCAAAATCACGGATATGACACAAAATACTTTAGTTAATTTATGAATATGAAAAATGTAAAATTTTAAATTGATATATTTGTCTGGTCAAGTTGGCCCGTGACAAATGGATAGACCCATAATTCATTAGATATTATTTAAGAGGTATTTATATGATTTACTTCTTTTTTTAATTTCACTTTTAAAAATTTGGTTTTTTTTTTAAAAATTTTTATGTAGTATTTTATGTTCTTTATCACATTTGATTTCACGTTGCATTTCTTCTACTTTCTTGTCATTTTTTCTCTCTTTTTAGGGTGTTGGTCTTCTGAGTTCTTTTATTTCTTATTCTTATTCTCTCTATTGGTGTTTAGTTTATTTTTCTTCTCCATTGATTTGCTTTCAAAGTTTATGTTCTATGTTTTCTTTGGTGTTATAGTAGTTTCATTTAGTTTTTCTTTGTTTAATTTTTTACTTATTTGATTGGGTTTTTACCTATTTGTATAGTTTTTAGGGTTTGAAAATGGTGGATAGTCATCTTTCATCTAGTCCATTACCCATATCAAACACTCAAAATCTTTTGTGACCTTTAAATGTTAAGAAATAGAGGAAGAGGGATGTTACTATTGTTGAAGATGTTATTTCTATAGATGAAGGTTCTACTAAAATTGTTGAAGTTCGTTATGAGAAGGTACAATATTGCATTATGTATTTTTTTTTCTTTTGTTCTTATTTGTATTATTTATATTTTTTTTGTAGATGTTTTGTTTTATTTTTTGTTAGTATTTTAGCTTCTAAATCATATAATACTTTTAATGTGACATATATATATATATATTTCATTTCTGTATTAATTAATGTTGATTTATAATTAATAAAATCTACAATGTTGTTTTAATTTTTGTATAAGGTGTGTATATCGTGTAAATGTTTTTTTTTATATGGTGCATTTTAACTTGTAATTCATATTTTATTTTTGATTTGATGTATATGTTTGTGAGGCCCCAACCTAAAGTGCCTTGGCCCAGCCAGCAAAGGATGCAAGGCGAAATGCTAAAAAAAGGAGAAATTTAAGAAAAATCCTAAATTGACTCCAACATTTTTCCCAAGGATAAAAATCACTAGCCTTGAACTAAAGGATGGATTCCGGGGCTAGGTGTAAGCCTATTTTAAGTAAAAATAATTTAAGCTTGGATTAAATAAGAACTTAAAAATAAATTTCATGATATGGTAATTATAATATGAAGTGACAAATTAAACATTCACACATAGCAAGATATAAAAGTAGAGTGTAAAAATTAAATTAAAGTTTACATCTTAAAACCAAGAATAAGGAGATCCCATCTCTAGCCTTGTGGATTTTAAGATAGGTACACATTTCCCAACTATTATTGTTGACTTAAGGTTAAGTACTACTTACTTTAACTGGCTCTTTAGGCATCTCCCACCCATATGAAACTTCAGGTGACTTGGGTTTTCCCCAAAAGAAAGTTTTAATTAACAACAAAGGCTAAAGATTTGACAGGAAGGTTTATTTTTTAACGTGAACTTGATACTTGGAGTGATATTCCAAGTTGGCTTGCATATCCCATTTGAATAGGAATCAAAGTCCATGCAGTTCTAACCAATTTGCAATGGTTGGTTTTGAACTCAAAATTAAGGGGGGAGGATTTAACCTAAGCTGTGTGACCCCAAGTCTAAGATTATTTTTAAGTTTCAACTTAATGAGAACTTAAGTCTAAAATATGAAAATTAGGTTCAATTGGATGAGCCTAAGTCTAAAATTAATTTTTGTTTGACATGATTTAAAAATGATATTAGGCTTCAACTGGATAAAAAAAATGATTTTAAGCCTCAACTGGTTGAAAACCCTAGAAACAAATTATTTAGGTTTCAACTAGATGATGACCCTAGATTAAAATTGATTTTAGGCTTCGACTGGATGAAAACCATGAATTAAAATTGATTTTAGACTTCAACTAGATGAAATCCTAGAAAAAATAATTTTAGGCTTCAACTAGATGAAAATCCTAGAAAAAATAATTTTAAGGTTCAACTGGATAAAAACCCTAGATTAAAATTGATCTTAAGCATGCTCCAACTGGATGAAAACCCTAGATTAAAATTGATTTTAGGCTTCAACTAGATGAAAATCCTAGAAAAAATAATTTTAGGCTTCAATTGGATGAAAACTATAGAAAAAATAATTTGACTTTAACTAGATGAAAAATCTAGAAAAAAGAATTTTAATTAATTAATTATTAAATTAAATTTTAAGGACCAAATTATAGTCCTTAAAAATTAGGATAAGGAGGGTTAATTTAATTTTAATTTTGAAAACCAAATGATGTTCTCAAAATTAGAGCAATAAGTTAAAATTAAATCAAGAAAAAATGGAAATCATAAAATAAGAGGGAAGTAGGTTTATCCTACCTTCCTTCTTGATGAGTTAATTGGTGGTGGCTTAAGGGTATGACTGGACCTTAATTCCACTTTGATTGCGGAAAGGGTTTTGCTAAAGAAACAAATTAATTTTATTTAACTTTAAGAAAGCTAAATCAAAGATGGTAGGCACCCAAGTTTGCTAAGGAACCAAATTTTAGGCGGTTCAAACTAAGGAAGAATGAACCCTTTTCTTAAAGAAAGAGAGGAGAAAGAAGAGAAATTAGATAACTTGCAAATAGATCTTACAAGTTGAATGGAATGAATAAAATAGGAGGAGGGACAATTTTACATATTTCTGCCAAATCCTTCTATTATTAAGTACGGCTGGTACCATTTTGATGTGTTTCGATTCTTTCAAACAAGAGAGGTTTGATGCTTTTGAATTCATTGTATTAATTCTACTTCCTACTTGCAGTATGCTCTTTGGTTTGGAGGCCTATTTATAGAGATTTTAGAGGCTAAAATTGAAGAACTTTGAAAAAAATTGGATAGCTCTTGCGGTACAAAAATAGCCTGTTGTGGCACAGTTTTGGCTTCTTATGGCAGCCAAGGGTGTCACGGGCCTACCATGCGGCTGCACCCCTATCAGGCCCGTTGTGCTGCCACAATGGGCCCATTTTTGCGCAATGAACTTTCAAAGACTCATTCTCTCTCGTCCAACATTCGTTTTGAGTGATTCAAGTTGTAATACATCCATAACATAATAAATTTTAATAAAATAAAGAAAAAAAAATTAAGGGTTCACTATTGCAATAGGCCCGTCTTATACAAAAGTTTTAAAAAGGCCTATATTAGCCCATACGACATCCGATTCATGTGATTCCAAATGTGATGGCCTCATTATCACCTAAAATTTCATCTAAATGCAAAGTTTATGGGTTTTTACTAGGTGAAAAATTAGGTGTTCACAATGTTTTGTTTTTGTTTTGATATATGTAGATTTGTTAATCATTAAGATGTATGATTCAATTTTATTTTTTCTATACCAGTTTTATGTTTTTTTGTGTTGGTAATTTACTTTTTTTTTTTGTCTTTTATTAACTTTTTAATCATTCAACATTTTTTTATGTTATGTATATAATGTATTTTTGTGCTTATGTATGTTGATTTATAGTTAATTAGATATTTAATACTATTGTAATGGTTTGTATTAGTTATTCAAATGTTGTGTAGATGTTTCAATTTTTTTTTTCTGTTTTATATATTTTTTAAGTGATAAATTATATAATGGTTTTATTAATGTTCTATATATGTTTTGTATTTTTATTTTTATATTTTGAGTTATTATTAGTAAGAATTTTGATGTTGTTTTGTTGTTGTATATATGTTCGTTCATATTGGACAAATGTTTTCTGTTTATTGTTTTATATTTTTTTATATTATGAATTCTAATTATTATTATTATTTATTTATTTTTTTGCAGAATTGAAACCTAAACATGGTGGTAGTGCTAAGATTACTTCTTATGTGAGTTATGATATTATTATGAATTTACATAAGAAGTCTGATGATCAAGTTCAACTTTTCTGACACTCATTTTGATTTCATATTGGATATGGTTGATTTAAGTTTTTGATTTCATATTTGATATGGTTGAATTTAAATTTTAGCCTCAATTGGTTCATTCTTTATTATTGAGAGAGGTTAATCAGCCTAATGATAGGGAGTTCTAATTTGATTTTATTGGTGTGCACTTGCATTTTAGTATTCATGAGTTCATTTTGATTTTTGGGTTAAAATGTGCCGATGAAATTAATAGGTTGTTGTATAGTAGGAATGAGAATCCTTTACTCTCTAGGTATTTTGATGGTTGGAGGAAAATTGATAAAAATGTTGTTAGGATTTATTTATGGATGAAGGCTGACAATCTCATGAAGATGTTGTTCATATTGCTTTTTTATATGTTCTTTATCTATTTTTTTTTGTCTTTAGGTAAGGATAAATTAATTTCTAGGAAATTTAATATTGTTGATATTTTGTCATTTGTTGAATATCCTTATGGTTTAGATGTTTTTAAAGTTACAATGAATAGCTTAAAGAAGAGGCTTTATATGGATGCAAATAAAAGTTGAAGTTGTTGATGTTATTTCTCATGAAGTTGAAGTTAGAGGTGATAGATTATATGTTGTTGATCATGAAGATGCGAGGGATGATGTTTTGGTTAGTGATATTGGTGTATGATTGGGTTTAGAAGTTATTGATAAAGGTGTTAGTTAAATCGATGAGACTAAAGTTCACAATGTTGGTGCTAGATAGGTTGATGAAGATGTTAATATTCCTAAAGGTGATGATTTAAGACATTATTTGGTTTCTGTAGTTGGTGAGGGTGGTATTAAGGTGGATGCTGAGGATGTTTTTCATAAACTGTCGTGATAGATTGAATGTCCCTCACATAAAATTAGCTATAAACTCATTAAGCTGATGCTGGACTAATCTCTACACCTCAGTCTGTATCTGCTCCCACATCCAGGTTTGAACTTGCTCCTGCACCTACTTCTAGATCTGTAATAGTCCATAAAATAACACTAATTTCCTATAAAATAATAAAATAACCATAAAATTTTAATTCTTAATACTAATTAAGTAAAAATCCATAAAATAACAAAAAAAAATTAAAAACATATTTCATATAAATTAATAAAACAATCAAAAATTTTAATTCTTAAAACTAATTAGCTAAAAATCTATAAAAATACAAAATGTACCCTAACCTATATTTTTTTTTATACTAAACCTAAAATTCCAAAAAATTATAAATTATAATTTTTTAACTAAAAACATAAAAATCATTAAAAATACCTTAAAAAAATCTAACACCCTAAAAAATTTTTTAAATACCAAAAATTCTCTAAAAATGTTATGAAAATTTTAAAATTCTTTAAGAATTATTCTGATTAATTAAATAAAATTTTTCTTTAGTTTATTTTTATAATTAAAATTTTGAAATTTATAAAAATAAATCAAATCTACCTAAATATTTTTAAAAAATAAAAAATGTACCCTTAAAAAATCTAACACAATAAAATATTTCTATTTACCAAAACATTTCTAAAAATATAACAAAAAATTTTAAAATTCCCTAAAACATACTCTATTTAATTAAAAAATTTTGAAAAATTAATTTTTTGTACAATTTTTATTCTGAAATTTTTAAAAATAAATCAAATTTACCTAAATTTTTTTAAAAAATCATAAAAATACTCTAAAAAAAGCTAACACCCCTAAAATGTTTTAATTTACCAAAAACTTTTTAAAAATATAAAAAAATACTTTCAAATTCCCTATAAAATATATTCTATTTAATTAAAAAATTTTTAAAATTAAATTTTTGTAATTTCATTCTGAAATTTATAAAAATAATTCAATTTTACTTATTATTACAAAAAAATATAAAAATACCCCAAAAAGTTAATTTTCATAAATAATTTCTAAATGTAATATACAAATTTTAAAAAATCTCTAAAATAATATTTTGACTAATTAAAATAAATTTACAAATTTAGTTTTTTTTTAAATTTTTTTGGAAATTTAAAAAATTAAATTTACCTAAAATTTATTAAAATTAAAAAAATACTCTAAAAATCAAACAACGCACAATCAAAATATAAATAATTAACCTGAACTGCAACACTCATAAACACAAAGCAAAATATCAAATTTATAAAAAACTAACAACAAATCAAAAAATAAATAATATAAATTTAATATAAGTTATAAAATTTAATACAAATTTAAAAAAAATCAAAATAAATACCTTATTCTTTTTTTTTTCTTTTTCTTCTTCAAGCAAAAAAAAGAAGAAAAGGGATAGAGACAAACAAAGGCAGAGGAGAAATGAGGAAAATGGTGGAGGACCGACAAAAATGGGAGAGGAGAGAAAAAAAATTTATTTTTATAAGTAAAATTTACCGAGAAAAATAAGTATCTATCAATAATGTTATTGATAGAAAATATATTTTCTTGGTAATTTTATCTACAGAAAAAATATTCTCTTGGTATTACTAATATAAAATATATTCTCTCTATAATGTTATCGACAAATACATATTTTTCTCAATAATTTTACCTAGAGAAAATATATTCTCTCGATAAATGGGTCACCTACTAACTGTAAAATTTTCACCCAACTAATTAGGTTGTTGTAGAACCTTGATTTTGGCCTAAGCTAGTTCGTTCCTAATTAAAGAAGACCTAAGTTATGATCGTTCTATTCTTAATAAGCTTAAACCTATTTTAAGCTTTTGGTTAGATTGGTCCAATTTCAAAAGGCCTAAAATAAAGTTTGGTTTAATTTTTAATGCCCTAGAACGATTCGAAAGCAAAATCGGTTTGATATGGATCATGCCATATAGAATTAGGCTGATCCAATTCTATATGGATGGTCCATATCAAATTAGACCATGCCTAATTCTATATGGACCATGACCATATCGAATTAGGATGTTCCTAATTCAATATGGTTGTCCATAGCGAATTAGAATCACTCTAATTCGATATGGACCAAGTCCATATCGAATTAGTTTGGTCCTAATTCAATATGGACATTCCCCCATATCAAATTAGTCATCGAATTAGACTTGCTAATTTGATATGGGCCTTTGACCATGTCGGATTCAAATTATTTTAATCTGATATGGTCACGGTTTGCCTCGAATTCAAATAATTTTAATTTGATATGCTTTAGAGGAAACCATGCTTAAATATGAAACTAAGACTCGTTTACCATATTTAACCTAATGGTTTTCTTATAAATACAAGATTAAAGAGCTTCGGGAAAGGAGGCAATAAAAAGGATTATTTTTTAATACAGGATATATCGATGGAATCAATAAATGGAGGTTTGAAATCCCTTATTTAATTTGTTTTAAATTTACAGTAACCCATGCATTATTGTTTAATTTGTCGAAATGTTCTTAGTTAGTTCTTATATTTTTATAAACGTCTAGCAGCTTTGCCTGAGAATTTGACAATTAGTTTATATCCAGTAAAATATTTATTTTAATGTCGCAATAGTAGTTTTAATTTACCTCATGCAAAATTAGTTCAAATTAAATATCCAAAAACCATTCACAAAAACATGTACAATGCAATCCTTTATCATAAATCAATGTGGCAGTGGCCTTAAAGTTTTCTTAAAATAACCAAGTTTATCAAAACCCTAATCCGTGTTCCAATAACCAGAATCCAAATTTAATTAGCCAGGACCTTAGCCTTTGTTTAAAACCTAAATCTGCTTTGTAAGATCTTAAAACACTAATACTATTTTGTAAAATCTTAAAACCCTAAATCTGTTTTTATAAAGCCTTAAAACCCTCAATTTGTTTTTCTAAAATAATCCAAACCCTAATCCAGTAACCCATAACTTCAAACCTTAAAATCTTCAACCCTAATTCCAGAGACTTAATTTCCTAAACCCTAATTCCCAAGCCTTAATTCTTAAAAATCCTAAACCCTAGCTCTAGAACCCTTAATCTCCTAAACCCTAAAGTCTAGTAGCCTTTATTCCTTCCAAACTAATAACCCTAAACCTCATCCAGTGGCCCCAAACTTCCAAACCCTAACCCATAAAAAAAAACTCATCCAGTAGCCATGACCCTAACACTTCCAAACCGTAATCTTATTTCTTAAACCCAAAAACCATATTTTAAACCCACAAAGTGTAAACAATCATTTTGTATATTTAATACTTTAAACTCTTGTTTTGATTATTTAATTTGTTACATGCTTTTTATGAATGGATGATTTATTTTTATTTGGTTTATAATGGATGTTTTATTTTAAATTGTGTGTAGTATGGATAATATCGTAATAACCAAGAATTTAATAATATTGAGACCTGAAAAGGAGGCCAGTTCCAATGAATCGGGCATTATTAGGGTACTAAGTCATTCTCACCTTGCCCATACGTACTCAACTTTTCAAACCCATTAGGAGTTTGAGGATTCCTTAGGAATCGAGTCATCCACCCCTTTCTTTTTTTGGCCCGTCCGGGTGGCGACTTCATTTTCTTAGCATTTAGGCCTGTGTTCTCTAAGGCGCTGAGCCTAACAATACCGAAGACACTATTGTGCTCGATTAATTACTACTATAAAGCGACACTCACAAGTATACAAGGTAATTGTAGCAACAATGATTGCCCCAAGGTCATCTCACAAGAAAGGAATTGTTTTGTAATAGTTTGATTAACAAATAAATTAAACTTAAGTGTGTGTTGTTGAATTGGTAAGTTGTAATTAAAATTTGAAAATAAAAATGAGTAGTAATTGTGTAAGATCAATTCAATTGTAGAATAATGCCTAGGTTGTAGGTCGATTTTATTAAATCTTGATTCTCAAATTATCCATTAATATAACCTTGTATTTTAATTTATTCCTTGAGTTTAATTAGTAATTACCAAATCATTAGTTTTCACATTTATTAATTAACAACAACCAATTATTTTAAAATTGCAAATTAAATAAACCCTAAAACTTATATTTCTAATTCATTCTGAAGGTGGTTGATTACATAGTTCCGATATCGAATTTCACCTTTAGGTCCATCGTTCAATATTAAGTGATTAATAGGTGGCCAGTCTATCAATCTAACCTTAAGTCCAATGCAATCAACCAATAACAAGGTATACTAATAGAATTATCAAATAAAGTCATTTAATCAAATCTACTATAACCCAAGGCATGAGTAAATTAGCTCACCATAAATTTAAAACAAATATCCATCTCAATATTCATCAAATCAAAATTACACATTGTAATATTTATGTTCATAATTAAACAACAACAATCTAGAAAATGAATTAAAAGAGAGAATATGAAAAACCCCTTTGTAGACTCCAAGAGTTGAACTACTTGTCTTCCTCCTAGCTTCCGCCTTGATGTATGATGAACAACTTCCAAGACCTCTTCAATCAATGGCTCTCCTCTTGAAAGATGGAATGGTAACTCTCTCAAGCTTACAACTGCAATCAAGCTTTCTTCAAACCCTAATCTTCTAAGGAGCTTACTCACTCAATTTAATCCCCAACTTGATTAGATCTTGTCTATGAAAGAAATGAAAGATGAATGAATATTGAAGGTGAAGCGAAAATAGTGTCTAAGAGAGAATGTTTTCTCCTCCTCTAAAAACCAAGAACAAAACTAAGAACAAGATAGATAGATCTTCAAATAATCCTCAAATGTGTATGTCCTTCCATCCCTCCACTTTCAATTCCTTTTCATTTTTAAGACACCAACCATCTCTTGCCAACTCACACACCACACCTTGTCTCCCTCTTTTTCTTTGTTTTATATTTCTTCCCATAAATCCATCCACCTTTTACTCATTTTTAATAATTCTTTTTTTTTAAAAGAAAGAGCCTTTTGTCCCCTAATTGTCTCCCACTTCATACAAAATAATTCAAGGGACCATATAAAGACATGGCCAAACTGTGAGTGACTTGGCCATGTCACTCATTCTTCTTGGGACACGGCCAAGCCATGTGGCCGTGTCCATGGCTGCCTCAATATCTTATTCTCTTTCCAAGTGAGACACGGCCAAGGCTCTGGCTATGTAATGTGACACGACCAGTGGCTTGACCATGTCATGTGACACAGCCAGTGGCTTGGCCATGTCTCTTGACTATGTTCTCTACTGCCTTTCTCTTGCACTTTGGTTTTATCAAGTGGGACACAGCCAAGGCCTTGGCCGTGTCATGTGACACAGCCAGTGACTTGGCCATGTCTCCTGCCAGTGTCTGCCTTTGCCCAATTGCTCTGAAGGACATAACCAAGCCTTGTTGATTCAGCCCGTGTTATGTGAGTGGTTGCCTTGGATGAGGGACACGGACAAGCCATGAAGTGTCTTGGCCGTGTCTCATGTTTTTTCACCATTTTGATCCATCAATCCATTCTTTTGCACTTCCATCTAACTCAAACACTTCAAGCAAACTTTAAACACAAAATAAAAGAAAAATTAACTAAAAACCAATAAAATTAACCTAAACATGTATACATATTTGATCAAAACAACTAACCCACCCTTAATCCTTTACTTGTCCCTAAGCAAAGTTAATGTAACACCCCGATACTCCATATAAGTACTATACATATATCTGGTATACGTATAGTAAGTATATAAAGTATAAGAATGTCACTTTTCGTTACAATTTAAAAACCTTTAACAGAGTTCAAATCACCATACATAAATTAAAAGAACATTTACATATATATATATATACTCTTGTCAGAAATACATCATGATTAAAAAGTTATACATGTATGCATCACCCTCTAGTTGGTCTCGACAAACTCTTACTCTTCTCGTGGCATAACGAAAGACTTCATATCTTCCACCTATTCACCTGAGCGATTACACATCCGCGCTAAGCCCGAAAGCTTAGTAGTACAAATATAAAATATAAACAGACATTATAGAAAATTCTAACCTATAATGATATATCCATTCCATGTACCATTAGTTCTTATCATGTTTTTTTTCCCTTTTTAATTGCACCTTTCATATATCTCGACTAATTTCATATATTATATACATATATACATAACATTATCACCAACCACAATCCATCACTAATACTCACAATCAATATATCAATACACACATTACATATCATACTTCATAACATTATTCAATTCACAATTCACCAATCATGAATCACATTTCCAACAAAGGCAATCATTATCATCAACCATAATCCATCACTAATACTCACAATCAATATATCAATACACACATTACATATCATACTTCATAACATTATTCTATTCACAATTCACCAATCATGAATCACATTTCCAACAAAGGCAATCATTGATCTCATTACTCATTTATTTCAACATTTGTATATCACATTGAAAACAAAGACAGACTCGGGCCCAAAAGACACTAATATGCTATTCAACTTTCAGAGTTAATGCTTTGGTTTTATTATCACTTTCATCAATATCATAATCCCAACTAGGCTTCAAGGATTAGGTTCAACCAAGCTTCAAGGGGAACAAAGCATGCTAAGTATCAACCCAACTTGGCTTCAAGAACCAACCCAACCTAGCTTCAAGGGTTGTAACATCTCAATTAGGCTTCAAGGATCAAATCCAACCTAACTTCAAGAGATTGTTACTATTATTAGGCATGCCACCAACAACAAACTCTGAAAATAGAATAACACATTAGCCACACAATTCATTGATTATTTCATCATCAATATCATTTTCAATTCTCATCATCATCTAGGCAAACATGCCTTATTTCTTTCAATTGAATCATCATAGCCAACCACAATGGCTTCACATCACATTTAAGTTATCATAGCCAATCACAATGGCTTCACATCACATTTAAGTTATCATAGCCAATCACAATGGCTTCACATCACATTTGAATCCACATTATAGCAATTCATCTTTCAAATACACAATCATTTACATCATCATATCCTCCACATTTCATATTTCATCATTGATATATATATACAACATCAATTACATTAACTAAACAAACATCTCATTATTCAATCATTATAACTCAAAACATTAGTTTCACATCTCTTTATGTCTCAATTCACATTTCAACATTTCTCAAGACACATGAACATCATTCATTATTAAAACATCTATCATAACAAATTGCATTGAACATACCTTTTTGGATGATCATTATAGCTTTCACACTATACAAATAATAACATTAGTCACATTGTATCAACAATATAATAATTTACTTAACACATTTATACTAAATGTGTTAAGTCTCAAAATCATATAAAAGAATACATCCATGTAAGTTTGTATTTACCTCAAGAACTACTCCCATCAACCTATACACTTTTTCTTCCAAGAATCCTCAACACTTAGGTTAGGGCAATTTCACCTCTTCACAACGTAATCCAAAAGGAATAATACACACTTATTTACAATTACACATGAAGTCTAATGCAATTATTCACTTATTAGTCTCATATTAGACCCATAGATCACAAATTATAAGCCAACTCATCTATCCAAGGCCCCACGGTCGTGGCCTCACAACCCCACGGCCGTGGGTTATCAAACAAATTTGCCCATTTTTTTCCAGAACCCCCACGGGCGTGTCCCTCACTTGCCACGACCGTGGCATCCAATTAGCCTCTATTTCGAACCAAACTCATGTATTTTGTATTTCAAGTTTCAATAAACACAATTATATAGAAAAAACCCAAGATAATAAGTGATCAAACGCATAACATACATCAATAATCAACTAATTTAACACTTAGATAACTTCAACATACCTATACACTTCACTCTTTCATTATCATCATCTTCACACCCCCAACTCTACCAAATATATACACAATCACTTGAAATCAACACAAGGAAATAAATACTTACTTGAATCTTTGCCAAATCTTCAATCTAAATCTTCAATTCTCTTAAAGCCCTTAAGAATTTGGTGTGAAAGTAAAATAAAATCACATCTCTCTCTCTTCCTCTCTCTCTCTCTCTCTCTCTCTCTCTCTCTCTCTCTCTCTCTCTCTCTCTCTCTCTCCACGTCAAGAAAAAGAAGAAGAAGAAGAAGAAGAAAGAAAGTCTTCTTTCTTTAATCACTTATCATATATATAATAATAATAATAATAATAATAATAATAATATATTTAATTATTTCTAAAAACCTCCACCACACCTTTTCTCCTCTTTTGACTTTTCTTTTCTTCTTTTTCTATTATTATTATTATTTATTAATTATATAAATTCACTTTTCCTACACCATTTTATACATTAGGTATATGAGATGTATATGTTGGTATATGTATATCTCTTTTATATTGCATTTATATTTTCCATATTTCCCAAATACCACAATACTCTAAAACTTTTAGGGTATATTTTAGGATATTACAGTTAAAATCAAAACAAACTAAACAAGAAAATTTAGCTAAGTTCAAGAGTTATAATAATATATCAAGACTTCTAATTTCTTAAATCTGCAATCAATATCAAACCAAATAAAATCAATACTCATGCAATTTAGTGGTTCTCTGTGTGTAACTAATGTTGAAAATCCCTCACCAACTCTTTGAGGTGTTTAAATAGGTAGAGTTTGCACTCATCACATTCAATGAAAGATTATCACCCTAAGCTTGCTTATCAATCAAACTTCCACCACTAAATTCTAATCAATCACCAATCATAAGATCTTTCATTTGGTTGTAATGGGGCTAAGGTAAAGGTATGACATTTGGGAATGTGAGTTTATTCACTAAGTTCTAGAGCACTTCAAGAATGAAGTAAACAATGTGATACAATCGAACAATCCCAACGTACCTCCCAATCACTTAACACTAGACATTAAAGAACTTTTTAGGAACTCCACTTATTAAATTTGCAAAGATCATTCCCAAACTCAATTCAACCCTTCCAATAAGAACAATAATTTTTTTTATTGTTATTTTTTTATTTACTATTATTTACTATTATTTTATTTCTTCTCTTTTTTTTATAAATTATGATTTGCAACTAAAGAACATAATGGTTTGCAATCTTAAACCTACTAAATTTAACCCCCACACTTTATTCCACACAACACTTAATCATAAATGCTCTTAAAATGCTCTTGACCTAATGAAAGGGTAAGAGACAAAATAGCATGGTTCAAAGCTAGTAGTATTGTGAAAAAGAAAGAAAAGAAGAAACAAAATTGGCTCAAAATTGGCTAACTAAGATTGAATATAAGGTTGGTCTTTTAAAGCCAAAATGGGTTCACCTAAATTGATGCCTAATTAAAATTTTTATGTAGTCTTAACATGCATGTAAAAGCAAGTTCTAGCAATTCATCAATCAAAGATGTTCACACACAATAAAGAATAATAAGTTGATATCCAACTTAATAGGATCAATTCCTCACAAGTTTTAAAAAGGCAATGCAAGGAATATCCACCAAATTAACAATAAGCACCAATTTTATCCAATTCTCCAATTCATGCTTCGAAAATTAAAAAGTCATCTATCAAGAAATTTATAACAATTGAACTTAAAAAATATACTTCAAAACAATATGTAAAGTACGACAAAACACTTCAAAAAATGACTAAAAGAATGACTAAAACAAAGACTTAAAAACAATAAATAAATTACAAAAAACAAAAACTTGCATTTATTAATAAAAACTTAGCACCCCACACTTTAAGATTGATATTGTTCTCAATGGAAACTAGGATAATTTAAAAGAAGTAAGAGTTAAAGTACAACATGATTTCCATCATTTTCGTTGTGAGGCAAGTGCTACCTTTCATCCACAAAACATTAATTTTTTAAGATTAAAAAGCAATAAATATAAAATAACCAAAAACATAAAGTTTTAATAACCAACAATGGTAATGAAAAATAGAAACTAAAATATTCAACAATTGAAAATAAGAAACATAAGAAGTGTTCTCAAAAGGCAGAAGCTGATATGCTCTATAGTGATGGAGGGTGTGATGATGCTGCTGTTGAAGAGTCAAGGCTAAGAATCTTAGCAAGGTTGCTATTGATTTGCTCCAACTGGGAAAGGATTTCAGCATGATTACGATCTACCTGGCTTTCCAATGCTTCATTCTACTAATAATCTCCTGATTGTCCAATGCCGGAACATCCTCAACAAAATCGAGTGAATCTGATTTGAACTCCTCATAAACTCATGGTCTCTTTTGCCGGTCCTCTGGTGCAATTTGCTCATCTGAACTCATCACATAAGCCCCTCCCCTTTTTGTAACCATGTGCATCTTCTCAAGGGTAGCAAGGTCTAATGAACCACTTTTAAAAATTCTAGTCATTTGGCAAGCACTCGGGTCAAAACCATCAATAAGTGCCATAGCTAAGGTAGTCACCAATCCACCTATACAAATTGCGCCCCTTTTTCGATTTGCTACGCTATCAAAAACATTGGCTAACCAATAGTCGGTACTCATGGGTATAACATTGCTAGCACAGTCTAAGAAAAATAGCACGCTTAGTTCCACCACACCCGTACTTTCTTTCCGTGCAAATAACCCATATGACATAAATATATGTAAATACCTTGAGGCGAGATTGATCAATTTTATTGCCTTGGTAGATTTGGCCACATACATTCCACCTGAGCCTATTGCTCCCCATACAAATTGTTGTCTAAAACCTTTAGGCACACATTTTTCCCCTTGTTGATGGAAACCAAAAATAGCATTCAATTGTTCAATATCAAGAACACATGGTTTTCCAAGCAATTTAAAGCTAAACCTAGTGCAAATCTTCATTTCATTTCTTTCACCCTTAAGAGAGGCTAGAAATTCTATGGTAAGTTCTTGAAATTGCAAAGGTTTAAGGGAAACTAATTTCTCCCATCCAAGGTTTTGAACATATCTAGTAAAATTTTCTCTAATTTGGAGAGTATCAAGGGATTATTCTCTTACATACCTCATTGGAAAGAAACCCCGTGCTAGAAGAGTCAATCTCTTTAAAGATAATGAAAAGGATGATGAAGGTTGCCTCCTCTTATGGTGTGACACCATTTTTGTTCTAGGCATCTTGATTCTTTGGTGGGAAGTGAAGCTTTGATGGGTTTTATGGAGTTTTGATTAGAAAATTAGAAGATTGAGTGGGTTTCATTGAGTTTTTAGGTAAGAAGAATGGAAGATTTGGTGAAAGTTTGAGGTTTTTAGGGATGGGAATGGAGGTTTCAGAGAGAGAGGCGAGACAAAGAAAGGAGGAAGATGAAGATGAGGGTTTTCAAAGTGACAAAATCGGGTGAAATTTTGGGTTTTTAAAAAGGGTGACATAGCCAAGCTAGGGATGGCTTAGCCGTGTTGGAGTTTTTTAGGAGGGACACGACCAGTGGCTTGATTGTGTCCCGTGAGCATGTCCACTATTGTGTGGTGTTGGCAGAGGAAAGAAATGGGGACATGGGCTGGGCACTTGGTCATGTCTGGGTGACACAGCCAAGGACTCGACCAAGCCTTCTAGCAGTATCCACACCTGGGTTTTCTGGGCTTGTTTGACACGGCTAGTGGCTTGGCTGTGTCAAGTGGTTGTGTTCGTCACTGTCAGTTTTTTTTGCCTTTTCATTTTTTTTAAACAAATGTGTCACCCAAGTCTAATATATGAAACTTTTCTTCTTGGCTTCACCTTGAAACTCTATCAAAAAAAAAAAAAAACCGATCAACGCACCCATTCTATTCTCTTAAAATCAAAATAAAATTTAAATTACAGAACACACAAATTTTGCTATGAAAAGAAATACAAACCGATGGGTTACCTCCCACTGAGCTCTTCTTTAATGTCGTGTAGTTGGACATTGTTGCATCATTTGTCGATAAACACCAAACTTTCAACAGTTTTTGCAACATCAATTTCTTCAAAGTAGGGCTTCACCCTTTGTCCATTTACCTTAAATGTCTTGTTGGTTTTCAAATTAAGCAACTCAACAACCCCATATGGGAATGTTTGAATTACTTAAAATGGTCCGCTCCAATGGGACTTCAATTTCCCTAGAAATAAATGCATTCTGGAATTGAATAGGAGTAATTTCATTCTCGATTTGAAAGTCCTTCGAAGGATCATCCTGTCATGCATATCTTTTGTCTTTTCCTTATAGATTCTTGAACTCTCATAGGCCTCATTTCTAAGCTCATCAAGCTGAGAAATTTGCAATATTCTTTGCTCTCTTACTCCTTCTAAGTCCATATTTCTGGTCTTTATTGCTCAATAAGGCTTATGCTCCAATTCCACCAGTAGGTGGCAGGCCTTGCCAAAGACCAACCTATATGGACTCATTCCCAATGGTGTTTTGAAAGCAGTCCTATAAGCCCATAATTCTTCTGGAAGTCAAATTGACCAATCCTTCCTCGTTGTGCACATAGTCTTTTCCAAGATCCCCTTAATTTGCTTGTTGGAGATCTCGGCTTGTCTGGATGTTTGAGGTTGGTATGGAGTTGCCACTTTGTGTTGGATGCCCATCTTGGACATCAACTTCTCGAACCATTTGTTGCAAAAGTGGCTTCCTCCATCACTCATTATTACCTTTGGGGTTCCAAACATACTCAAAATATTCTCCTTCAAAAATTTCAAAACAACATTAGTGTGAATGGGGATTTTTGCCCCCACTCCCGGTGGAATGGTTCTTGCAACTTTGGCACTGTTTAGGCTCGGGGCTTTAGAGAACACGGACCTAAGTCCGGAGAAAATGGAGTCGCCACCCGGACGGGCCGGGAAAAAGAAAGGGTGGATGACTCGATTCCTAAGGAATCCCCAATCCCCTAATGAGTTCGAAAAGTTGGGTACGTGTGGGGAAGGTGAGAAATGGCCCAGCACCCCCACAATGCCTGGTTCATTGGAACTGACCTCCTTTACAGGTCTTAACATTATAAAATTCTTAAATATAACAACATTATCCATATTACAAACAAAAATTAAAAGAAATCATCAATATATTAAAATCAAGGCAAGGTCCAAGTAAAACAAATAAATGGACACCCATCCAAAGATGGAAACATGTCCTTACATCACATGCCTAAATAGGACACCCACCGAAAGATAGAAACATGCCCTTTACATAGGTTCTAAAATAGAAAAGCAAATTAAATTGCATGATGTTTAACAAATGAGGTACCTTGTGAGCAGGGATTTTTGCCCCCACTCTCGGTGGAATGGTTCTTGCGACTTCGGCACTATTTAGGCTCGGGGCCTTAGAGAACACGGACCTAAATCCGGAGAAAAATGGAGTCACCACCCGGATGGACAAGGAAAAAGAAAGGTGTGGATGACTCGATTCCTAAGGAATCCCCAACCTCTTAATGGGTTCGAAAAGTTAGGTACGTGTGGGGAAGGTAAGAAATGGCCCAGCACCCCCACAATGCCCGGTTCATTGGAACCGGCCTCCTTTACAGGTCTTAATATTATAAAATTCTTAAATATAACAATATTATCCATATTACACACAATAATTAAAAGAAAGCATCAATATATTAAAATCAAAGCAATGTCCAAACAAAGCAAATAAATGGACACCCATCCAAGGATGGAAACATGTCCTTACATCACATGCCTAAATAGGACACCCACCAAAAGGTAGAAACATGCCCTTTACATAGGTTCTATAATAGAAAAGCAAATTAAATTACATGATGTTTAACTAATGAGGTACCCACCAAGTGGAAACATACCTCTTACAACTTTTGGAAATCTAAATTAATTGATAAAAATAAATAATCATTCATCAAAGCTATCAATCAAAATAGAAAATAAACATCCATCCATGATAAAATAAATCAAGTATTGAAATTAAATAAATTAAAGCATAAGAAATAAATCAAAGCATAATCAAGAATGGAATTGAATAAAGCAAATAAAAGTCCAATTGTGGCTACTGTGACTTTTTATGGAATTAAAATAAATTAGAGTTTTATGTTTTAAAGGGTTAGTAAGACTCTTTGATTAACAAAATTAAGGTTTGAATGATGATATCATAAAACTTGGGTTTTAAACACTTTAAAATACTTTAATTTATGATTTTTGGTTATTGGGTTCCTAAGCTACTGTGTAAAATTTAGGTTTTTATGTTTTTATGTTTTTTAATGTTTTAAAAGGATTAGGGTTCATAAAAATTAGGGTTTAAGGTTTTAAAAGGGTTAGTGTTCATTATTTTAAATTTTGGAAGTTGAATTTGGATTTGATATTTTGGAAGTAGGGTCACGGGTGGTGAATAATTTTTAGGGTTTTAGAAATCAATTTGATAATTTCATGGAATTTTATGAATTTAAACAAATAAATTAAAGTTTTTATAAGTATAAAAGATGTTTTTTAAGGCTTTTTGAATGAAATAGAACCTACTTTAAAAATTTAAAAGAAGCAGAATTTACATCATAGTTTTGTTGAAAAATATGTTCAATTAGAGTTTTAAGATTTTTAAGAAGAAAAAAAATAACAATTTTAAGCCTTTTGGAAGATAAACTAATGAAATAAGATTTTTTTAGCTTTAGAAAAACTAAATTAAAGTTCAAAGGTTTTTAATTTTGATTTCATAAATTTGCTATTGTGTAAAAAAAACAATTAAAGAAAATTAATTAACACATACCTTCTTTTGATGATTTCTCCAAAAAAAATTCTTCTTGGATGAACTAGCTCCAAAGACAAGCTTTTTTTACCTTTGAATCCTCTAAATCGTGCTACTGCTATTCTAGAAAAAAGTTGAATTGAATTTATTCTTTTCCTTCCTTGATTTGGTTTCAAATTTTCCATACTCCTCTTGGATTTTTGCCTCCCCTTTTTTAATTATCTTTGGTCCTTATTTATAGTGGTTTGAGATTGTTTATTCCTAATTAGTTAAGGTAAGTAATATTAATAAAAAAAGAAACCAAAACCTAATTGGATTAGGTTTTTAAAAATTTACGTCGAAAAATTTGCGTTGCCGAAAAAAATTCTGCCGCAGAATTCTGCGGCAGCACGCTCGGAGCGGGCCCGTAAGCTATTTCGCAGGCAGAAAATTTCTGCGTGGCTATTTCACACACAGAAGATTTCTGCTTGCGAAATAGCACAGTGATCCCACGGGCCCGCGCAATGAATTTTTCGTCGCCGATTTTTCCGACTCTGATTTTTATTTTTATTTTTACTTTTTATTTTTTATTTGTTTATTTCTATTTTTTATTAAAAAAATTAGATACTAAAGCAAAAATTATTTAATAAAAATTATTTTGGACCAATTAGACAACAAAAGTCATTTTAGACTAAATAAAACATATTGGACCAGATTGGGTAAAAAATTAAGGGTCTACAGTTTGTCCCCTGCTTGAATGATTTGAAACCTTAGTGAAAGAGAGTGAAAATCAATAAGACTTAATTTTTGATGAAACGGTTGAGGTTTTGGGTTCTGGACCCGGTTCGAGTTCTGGACTCAAGGATAAGTCTATGTTCTGGACCTAAAGAAAATTTGGGTTCTGGACCCGGTTCGAGTTCTGGACTCAAGGATAATTCTAGGTTCTGGACTCAAGGATAATTCTAGGTTCTGGACTCAAGGATAATTCTAGGTTCTCAACCTAAAAAAAATTTGGATTCTGGACCCAGTTCGAGTTCTGGACTCAAGGATAATTCTAGGTTCTGGACTTAAGAAAAGTTTGGGTTCTGGACCCGGTTCGAGTTCTGGACTCAAGGGAGATTCTAGGTTCTGGACCTAAGGAAAATTTGAGTTTTGGACCTAGTATTGGGTACTTGGACCCAAGATTGATTTGATTTGGGTACTTGGAACCGAGATTGATTTGATTTGGGTACTTGGACCCGGGATTGGGTACTTGGACCCGAGATTGATTTGATTTGGGTACTTGGACCCGGGAATGGGTACTTGGACCTGAGCTTGGATACTTGGACCCAAGAATGGGTGTTTGGACCCGAGATTGAGTTTGACTAACCTTTTATCATTTAAGAAGTCTGACTGCTCCGACTATTTTATGCATTGTGATTCTTCACCATCAAAATGGATCTTCACCCTTTGAGATCGGGTCTTCACCCTTAAAAATGGATCTTCATCCTTTGAGATCGGGTCTTCACCCTTGAAAATGGATCTTCATCCTTTGAGATTGGGTCTTCACCCTTGAAAATGAATCTTCATCCTTTGAGATCATCCTTTGAGATCGGGTCTTCACCCTTGAAAATGGATCTTCATCCTTTGAGATCGGGTCTTCACCCTTGAAAATGGATCTTCATCCTTTGAGATCGGGTCTTCACCCTTGAAAATGGATCTTCATCCTTTGAGATCGGGTCTTCTTTGTTCTTCGAAGATGGGAGTGACACGGCCAGTGACTTGGCCGTGTCCCCTGGGTGTGTAAGCTTCTGTGTTTTTTCTTTAGTTCTTCTTTATTCTTGGCTTAGGATGGGACACGGACAAACTTGTAGCCGTGTCATGTGACACGGCCAGTGGCTTGGTCGTGTCGCCTGCCAGTGTCACCTACTGCTTCCCTTCTCTGTTTGCTTGGTCTTTCTTGGCTTTGCCCTTTAGGTGAGACACAGCCAGTAGCTTGGCCGTGTCTCCTGCCCGTGTCATGTTCTACTAAGATTTCCTTTGAGGTGACACGACCAAGCTTGATTTGGCTTGGCCATGTCTTGCTTGATCCATGTTCTTCTTTCCTTGTTTTGATCTTCCAAGGGAGTATTTGCACTTTAACCACTTTTCCCTTGCAACTGCTTTTCCTTTTTTCTCCAATTTTGATTGGATCTTATATCCTCTCCTTGCCCCCCAAGGATTTTTTCTTTCATGCAAACTTTGATTGATATTTTTCTTGTCTAGTTCTTTGCATAAGCACGTATTTCTTCTCTTTGCAAAGTGACTGGGGCTTCCAAAAGTGAATAGGCTTTCCATGCCCCCTTGATTCAATATCTTCTTTTGATTCTTTAATTCGCAGGGTGTTTGCTGTTCATTAAGACAAGAAAGTGCGATGTAATATGCTCATGTATGCATGATATGGATGAATAATACTTACAGTCGTTCAATCGACTCACAGACTGAGGTGATTAGCAGAAGTGTTCTTATTGGTTCCTTTTTGATGCTCGTTCAAGTCTCGCATTGAAATGATCAAAAGCTTTGCATTTGGCTTTTATCTTCAAGATGTTGAAAACATGAGTGGTGGAGACCCTAAGCAGCAGAGTCAGGGATGTATCCATTTCAAACTATGTTTTAGCTTGTCAGTTGGTAGTTTCTTCATGACCTTGCCAATAATCAATTCAACATATTCCCTTAACTTGAAGGCTTTGTATGACAAAACACTCTTTTTTTTTTTGAATTTTGATTTTGAAATCAAATGTTGGTTTTGCCAAATTGATGTTAATGTACCTCAGGACTTGATTTTTCCAAATTAATATATCTATAACATGACAACCCTAATTACCATACTAAACTCGGGAATCATTTCTATTTAAGCAAGAACTGTTACATTTTAGATAGGCACATACACATTGCTTGGCCAAAGGTCTCATTTGAGTTTAAATACTGTCTATCTCATATGCATGCATATCCAAACTATCTCAACTAATAGACTTTACCTACTAAGAGAGATCAACAGGTCTTTGATAGGCTTGAAACGGGGTCTATAAGGGACATGGGTTAAAGTGGAAGCCATTTTGAGATTGGAGCTGGTGTAACACAATGGACAAACCCTCACACTACAAATTTCTTGTTGGAACTTTAGACAGTTGGGAGCAATCTTTCTAGACTCCAAATTCCTTCTATCTTCTTGGCATTAATTTGGATCTTGATTAGGATAGTTTTTGCCCTTGCAAAAAGTTTAAGACCTAAATCTGTTTCTTTTCTTCTTTTCCCTTTTTTCCTCTTTATTTTTCTTACTCTTACCTTTTCTTTCTCTTTCCTTACTCTTCCCTTTCTTTTATCATTTTGTCCTTCTTTCTTGTAGGACTATCAAGTACAGAACTTTCAAGAACTGGATGGTATTCCTCCTTTTTCTTTGATTTTGATTGAATCTTTGGTTGTGTTGGGACCAATTCAAGTCAATCCATAAAATGGAAGCCTTTTGTTGTCATAGGTAAAAGAGAACTCAGTTGGCTTTTTGAACCACCTTATTAGATTTTATCTTTCTTCCTTTTTTTTCTTTTTTCTTTCTTTTTTCTTCTTTTTTCTCTTTTTTGTTTTTTTAGCTCTAAAAAGAGTTGTCTTGGTTTGTACTAACTTGGGTTTCCAATAATGGATAAGTGAAGTAACATAAATCTTCTTTAATAGGGATAAATCATTTGTTACTCTGATGTTGATGTTGATATATTAGAGATATTAGGAAAACTTCAACTACCCTTATGGTTTTGAGAACATCAACTATCCTTAAGATCTTGAGAACTTCAACTATCTTCATGGTCTTGAGAACTTCAACTATCTTAATGGTCTTGAAACTTCAATTATCCTCATGATCTTGACTAATCATTGCTTTCTTTGATCTTCTTGCCTATTCATCTTAGTAATCATAAGACTTGTCAAAAGTATCACAACAGCTCAGGGTAGGTTATTGGGGTTTGTAAGCCAATAAAAAGAAAGCTAAAATTTTATGAAGGCTCAAAGGGACAACTAGGGATTGATATTTAATTGGGTGGATACTAGTTGTTGGCTAACCAAACAATGCCTAGATCATTTCTCTCTTAAATATGCAGAGTTCAATCTCGCCTCAAAAGTTTGTTAAAGCATGTTCTAAGACTGACTAGGACCTAGACAAAGGTAATTATGTAGGAGCCCTCTCTAAGTAAGCATACACAACTCAATGCTATAGAGCCATTCCCTCACCTAGTAAAGTCATTCAAGTCATGATGCATAAATATATTAATTCATGAATTATCAAGCTAGATTCCTCATTGGTCGAGCACCAAAATGAACAAAGACCAACAAAAATTTTGATGAAAGTAATTTATTTAAATTTGAAAAACACAATAGTTCCAAAATATTAAATAAAGTAAGATTGAAAAGCAACATTCAAGCTAAGGAAAGTTCATTGAGTTAGGCTTCTTTTCCTTTCACATCTTCAACATTCCCATCTTGAAAAGAGGATAAAACAAAATCTTCTTCCAATCCTTTTCCTACCATAAAGGTTGCTAGTGGTGGCACTCTTCCAAATTTAGGCAAAGGGTTGTCCTTGGTATTGGGCTTATCCGACTCGGGTAGCTTACCACTATCAATCAAATCTTGAATCTCATGCCTTAATCAGGTACACCTATCATTCTCATGTCCTTGAGTATGATGAAATTGACAAAAAGCCTTAGTATCAAATTTTGGGGGTAATGGACTAGGTAAAGGTCGAGGAGCCAATGGTTGTAACAACCCTTTCTTTTGTAGCTTATCGAAGACCCAAGAAAAAGGCTTCCCCAGATCTGAAAACTGCCTTCTATTTGCTTGACCGGTTACATTAACATCAACTTCTTTTTGTGTGCTTTGATTGTTAGGCTGGTTGTTCCCTTTCTCATTCCTTCTTATTGAAAAGCGATTCTTCTCCCTTTCCTACTCTTCAATTTGTAGACCAGCTTGGAGAAGATCTTTGAAATCACGGATGAGTGTATGAGACATCCTCTCACGAAGATTAGGTAACACCCCTCTCATAATCATCCTTATTTGAACGGATTCATCAGGCCTCTTCTTGAGTAAAGCAGCCTTGTTTCTCCATCGCTTCACATAGTCCACAAAATTCTCATTTGGCCTTTGTCTAATGGACTCCACTTCCATTAAAGTAACTTCTAACTCAACATTATATCCGTATTGTTGGATGAAGGCTTTGTAAAGTAGATCCCAACTCTTTTGTGTTCCATCATCTAAGGTATTGAACCAATTTTGGACAACAGGGTCCAATGAGAGCATGAAGTACATTAGGGTTTGAGCCTTAGTAGCTCGAGCAGACTGCATGGCAGTGATATACTGCTTCACATGGAGATGAGGATTTCCAGTGCCATTGTACTTAGCAAAGGAAGGCATCTTGAATTTATAAGGGACCTCTTCATCTTGTTCAAATAGTTTGTCGATCTCAGACATCTCTTCGGTTTTCAACTTCTTCTCAAATTTCTTTTCTAAATCAGTAATCATCTTTTCAACATCGGATGTCTCGGTCTTTTCAATAGTTGCCTTCTCAATAGCCTTCGGTTCTTTCTTCTTTTCTTGAACCTCTTGGTAGTATTGAGCCCAATCATCATCATCATCAATGATCACCTTTTCATCATTAAAAACCAATTCACTAACTTTAGTCTTCCCTTTGTCCTTTGGTTTTTTAGTGCTAGCAGATGCCTCGGCATGATTCTCTAAGATTGCAGTCAATTGGTTCTTCATGGTCTCAGCTAGGGCCTCTTTGATTTCTTCCATTTTGGCATTAAGGGCTTCATCCACCATCCTTTGAATTTGTTCGGGCTCCATTATTTTAGGCGAGCAAGTGATTGAGTCGTTGCTAGATACTTCGTCTCCGGCGTAGGTCGAATTGTCGTAAGCTTTTGAACTTTCGTAATCCAGGGCTGTGAGCCAGAGAGGATCAATGATATGAGATGCAAATGTATGCATGTATGCACAATCAACCAATAAACAAGTGTAATTAAGACGATCCTTCCAACCTTATAACATCCACACACGAATGGCGATTCTTTTTTTTTCCTAGGTATATGGTTAACAAAATACCAACATGGGGTATCTTGCTTTCGAATAATTCCCTCGGACGTTTCAAATAATAGTTATATTTTCGAAAATGGAAATCAATCCATGATAATTCCCATTAATTAGGTTTTAATCCATTTAAGCAACTAAAGTGGCTTTTTGGATTAAAACAAAATTAAGAGGTTTATTATAAATGGATTTCTCACTTGAAAAGAGTAACTAATGGTTCATGCCAAAAACAAGCCCATGGTTAATTTATTTTTAGTATAAACTAGGCCCACAATTGATTTTTGGTATTTCATAATTGACCTAAATATTTTTGCAAGCTCTTTGTAAAAAATGGTTGGGTGAAAATAGTTTTGTTTCTAAGCCCATTGTAAAAAAGGTTAGAAAAATGGATTTTGGGCTTAGTATTTGGGTCATGGGCCAAAGAATTTATTTATTTATTTTTTAGAAAAGTATTATGTCCAAAGACCATCTTGAAAAATTTTAAAAATAGTTTTGGTCTTTTGGATTTTAGAGAAAAGTTTATTTTGAGCTTACAATATACTTAGGTCATATTAGAAAAAAGAACAAACCAAATAAGCCATGATTTAGACTAAGATAAACTAACCATAGTCAAACAACATGCATTTGGGGTAAAACCTAAGGAAAGTAACTAGGCCAATTACATGAGCTTTAGTCTTTGGGTTAAAAGGCTTAGGTTCCCATAGCAAGTATATACCAAATGGTACGAGGCTATGAGTGGTTATGCCATGCTCGATCTCCATACATTGAGTAAAAGTATGGTATCCCTTACATAACATAACACGGGTAACACGAGCATCCTAACTCACGCACACGATGCAATCTAAGATGATGTAATGGATAATATCATTATAAGAAAGAATAGAATAATATAAAGACCAATGGAATCAACTTCTCTTATCCCCAGTGGAGTCGCCACTGTGAGCGGGGATTTTTGCCTCCACTCCCGGTGGAATGGTTCTTGCGACTTCGGCACTGTTTAGGCTCGGGGCCTTAGAGAGCACAGACCTAAGTCCGGAGAAAAATGGAGTCACCACCCGGACGGACCGGGAAAAAGAAAGGGGTGGATGACTCGATTCCTAAGGAATCCCCAACCCCTTAATGGGTTCGAAAAGTTGGGTACATGTGGGGAAGGTGAGAAATGGCCCAGCACCCCCACAATGCCCGGTTCATTGGAACCGGCCTCCTTTACAGGTCTTAATATTATAAAATTCTTAAATATAACAATATTATCCATATTACACACAATAATTAAAAGAAAGCATCAATATATTAAAATCAAAGCAATGTCCAAACAAAGCAAATAAATGGACACCCATCCAAGGATGGAAACATGTCCTTCATCACATGCCTAAATAGGACACCCACCAAAAGATAGAAACATGCCCTTTACATAGGTTCTATAATAGAAAAACAAATTAAATTACATGATGTTTAACTAATGAGGTACCCACCAAGTGGAAACATACCTCTTACAACTTTTGGAAATCTAAATTAATTGATAAAAATAAATAATCATTCATCAAAGCTATTAATCAAAATAGAAAATAAACATCCATCCATGATAAAATAAATCAAGTATTGAAATTAAATAAATTAAAGCATAAGAAATAAATCAAAGCATAATCAAGTATGGAATTGAATAAAGCAAATAAAAGTCCAATTGTGGCTACTGTGACTTTTTATGGAATTAAAATAAATTAGGGTTTTATATTTTAAAGGGTTGGTAAGACTCTTTGATTAACAAAATTAAGGTTTGAATGATGATATCATAAAACTAGGGTTTTAAACACTTTAAAATACTTTAATTTGTGATTTTTGGTTATTGGGTTCCTAAGCTACTGTGTAAAATTTAGGTTTTTATGTTTTTATGTTTTTTAATGTTTTAAAAGGATTAGGGTTCATAAAAATTAGGGTTTAAGGTTTTAAAAGGGTTAGTGTTCATTATTTTAAATTTTGGAAGTTGAATTTGGATTTGATATTTTGGAAGTAGGGTCACGGGTGGTGAATAATTTTTAGGGTTTTAGAAATCAATTTGATAATTTCATGGAATTTTATGAATTTAAACAAATAAATTAAAGTTTTTATAAGTATAAAAGATATTTTTAAGGCTTTTTGAATGAAATAGAACCTACTTTAAAATTTTAAAAGAAGCAGAATTTACATCATAGTTTTGTTGAAAAATATGTTCAATTAGAGTTTTAAGATTTTTAAGAAGAAAAAATAACAATTTTAAGACTTTTGGAAGATAAACTAATGAAATAAGGTTTTTTTAGCTTTAGAAAAACTAAATTAAAGTTCAAAGGTTTTTAATTTTGATTTCATAAATTTGCTATTGTGTAAAAAAAATAATTAAAGAAAATTAATTAACACATACCTTCTTTTGATGATTTCTCCAAAAACAATTCTTTTTGGATGAACTAGCTCGAAAGACAAGCTTTTTTTGCCTTTGAATCCTCTAAATCGTGCTACTGCTGTTCCAGAAAAAAGTTGAATTGAATTTCTTCTTTTCCTTCCTTGATTTAGTTTCAAATTTTCCAAACTCCTCTTGGATTTTTGCCTCCCCTTTTTTAATTGTCTTTGGTCCTTATTTATAGTGGTTTGAGGTTGTTTATTCCTAATTAGTTAAGGTAAGTAATATTAATAAAAAAAAAAGAAACCAAAACCTAATTAGATTAGGTTTCGAAAAATTTGCGCTGCTGAAAAAAATTCTGCCGCAGAAATCTGCGGCAGCGTGCGCGGAGCGGGGCCGTAAGCTATTTCGCAGGTAGAAAATTTCTGCGTGTGAAATAGCACAGTGATTTCGCCAGCAGGAATTTCCTGCGGGCGAAATGCCCACGGGCCTGCGCGACGATTTTTTCGTCACCGATTTTTTCTACTCTAATTTTTATTTTTATTTTTACTTTTTGATTTTTATTTGTTTATTTCTATTTTTTTATTAAAAAAATTAGATACTAAAGCAAAAATTATTTAATAAAAATTATTTTGGACCAATTAGACAACAAAAATCATTTTAGACTAATTAAACATATTGGACAGGATTGGGTCAAAAATTAAGGGTCTACTATTTGCCCACCAAGTGGAAACATATCTCTTACAACTTTTGAAAATCTAAATTAATTGATAAAAGTAAATAATCATTCATCATAAATAAATCATTCATCAAAGGTATTAAATATCAATAAAAAAGTAAACATCCGTCCATGATAAATAAAATAAACCAAGCATTGAACTTACATAAATTAAAGCATATAAAATAAATCAAAACATAATCAAATATGGAGTTGAATAAAACAAATAAAAGTCCAATTATAGCTACTGTGACTTTTTGTGGAATTAAAATAGATTAGGGTTTTATGTTTTAAAAGGTTGGAAAGACTCTTTGATTAACTAAATTAATATTTGAATGGTGAAATCGTGAAACTAGGGTTTTAGACACTTTGAATAACTTTTGATTTGTGGTTTTAAATGGTGATTTCAGGCTACTGTATAAAATTTAAAGTATTTATATTTTTATGGTTTTTAATGTTTTAAAGGATTAGGGCTTAGAAAAAATTAAGGTTTAAGTTTTTAAAGGAGTTAGAGTTTACTATTTTAAGTTTGGAAGTTGAATTTAGGGGTTTTAGGATTTAAAATTAGGGTCATGGGTGGTGAATTAGCTTTTAGAATTTGGAAATCAATTTGATAATTTTATGAAGTTTTATGAATTTAAACAAACAGATTAAAGTTTTTATAAATAGAAAAGATATTTTTTAAGGCTTTTTGAATGAAATAGAACCTAATTTAAAATTTTGAAAGAAACAAAATCGAATTTTGTTTTTGTTGAAAATATGTTTAATTAAGATTTTGAGATTTTGAAGAGGTAAAAATAACAATTCTAAGTCTTTTTGGAAAATAAAGTAACGTATTAGTGTTTTTAACTTTGGAAAAACTAAATTAAAGTTCTAAGGTTTTTTTATTTAAAAAACAAAATTTCATGGTTTATGCTACTGTGAAAAAATAAAACAAAAAGAATTTAACATACCTCCTTTTGTTGATTCTCCAAAAATAATTCTTCTTGGATGAACAAGGACAAAGACAATTGCTGCCTTTGAATTGTTTAAATCGTGTCCCTGCTATTCCAGAAAAAAAAAAAAGAAATTGAATTGCTCCTTTTCCTTCCCTGATATGGTTTCAAATTTTCAAAGCTACGACCAATTTTCGGTTCCCCCTATTTTCATTGCCTTTGGTCCTTATTTATAGTGGTTTGATATGGTTTATTCCTAATTAGTCAAGGCAAGTAATATTAATAAAAAAAATAAACCAAAACCTAATAGAATTAGGTTTCAAAAAATTTGCATTGAAAAAATTGCACTGCCGAAAAAAATTGCCGCCGGAAAAAATGCGCTGGTGAAAAAAATCTGCCGCAGGAAATTGCAGCAGTGGGCGGGCTGCGGGTGACCATTTCGCCCGCAGAAAAATCCTGTGAGCAAAATGGGAAAGCTATTTCACCTGTAGATTTTTTCTGCGGGCAAAATAGTTTGGGCCCACGGGATTTTTCGTCGCCGATTTTTCCGACTCAGATTTTTTCGTCGCCGATTTTTCCGACTCAGATTTTTATTTTTATTTTTATTTTTTGACTTTTATCTGTTTATTTTTATTTTTTATTAATAAAAATTTGATACTAAAGCAAAATTTATTTAACAAAAATTATTTTGGACCAATTAGACATCAAAAATCATTTAGGACTAAATAAAACATATTAGACCGGACTGGGTCAAAAATTAAGGGTCTACAATTAGCATCATTAGTCTTAGTGGGATAGCCTCCACCCACTTAGACACATAATCTACTGTAAGAAGAATATATTCAAAACTAAAGGACTTAGGAAATGGCCCCATGAAGTCTATTCCCCATACATCAAAAATTTCAACCACAATAAAAATATTGAGAGGCATTTCATTTCTTTTGCTAATATTTCCTACTCTTTGGTATTTATCACATCTTGTATAAAAATTGAAAGCATCCTTAAAAAGAGTAGGCCAATACAAACAGCTTGGAAGAACTTTCTTGGCGGTCTTCTTTCCTTCAAAATGCCCTCGACAATACATGTTGTGGTAAAATTGCTGCACTTATTTTTGTTCTTCCTCCGGTACACATCTTCTTATGATTTCATCCCTGCAATTCTAAACAAATATGGCTCATCCCAAAAATAGTACTTACATGAATGCAGGAACCTCTTCTTTTTTTGAAAATTCAAATCCTTTCTCACAAAACCACAAGAAAGATAGTTAGCAATATCTGCATACCAAGGTGCTTGAGTTAAAGCAAACAAGTGTTCATCCAAACATTTTTCAAAAGCATTTTCACAAGCAATTTCTGCATCATTATCATGAGAGTTCAATCTAGAAAGATGGTCAACTACTACATCCTCACTTCCCTTATAATCTTTAATTTCAACATCGAATTCTTGCAACATCAATACCCACCTAATGAGCCTAGGTTTAGCTTGTGGTTTGGTCAATAGGTATTTAAAGGTCGTATGGTCTGAAAATACTATGACCTTAGAACCCACAAGTAAGATCTAAACTTGTCCAGTGTAAATCCCACAGCTAACATTTCCCTTTCAGTGGTTGTATAATTCACTTATGCATCATTTAAAGATAAACTTGCATAATAAATTACACACATCAATTTATTCACTCTTTAGCCCAAAACAGCTCCAATGGCATAATTCAATGCATCATACATGATTTCAAATGGCAAATCCCAATTTAGGGCAACAATTATAGGAGCAGAAGTTAATTTTTCTTTCAAAATTTCAAAAGCTTCTAAGCACTTGTCATAAAAAATAAATGGGACATCTTTTCCTAGCAAATGACACAAAGGACGTAAAATTTTTGAAAAATCTTTTATGAACCTCCTATAAAATCCAGCATGTCCCAAAAAACTTCTCCCCTTAACAGATGTGGGTGGAGATAGATTCATGATTAATTCAACCTTGGCCTTGTCTACCTCAATCCCTTTGTTAGAAACAACATGACCGAAAACAATCCCATGATCAACTATGAAATGACTCTTTTCCCAACTCAAGATAAGATTACATTCAATACATCTTTCAAGCACGAGAGTCAACTTTTGCAAACAATCATCAAAAGAATTACCAAAAACAGAGAAGTCATTCATAAATACCTTAATGCATTTGTCTAAAATATCAAAAAAAATCAAAAGCATACATCTTTGAAATGTCCCTGGTGCATTGCAAAGTCCGAATGGCATCCTCTGAAAGGCAAATGTCCCAAAGGGACAAGTATAAGTTGTCTTTGGTTGATCTTCCAGTGCTATCGGGACTTGGTAGTAACCTGAAAGACTATCAAGAAAATAGTAAAAAGCACATCCAGATAACCTATCAAGTATTTGATCAATAAATGGTAAAGGAAAGTGATCTTTCTTGGTGACATTATTTAATTTTCTATAATTTATGCACATTTGCCACCCGGTTTGTGTTCGTGTAGGGATCAATTCTCCTTTCTCATTCTAGAACATAGTCAAACCTGCTTTCTTTGGCATGACATGTACGGGACTAACCCATTCACTATCAGCAATGGGATAGATTACCCCTTCATCATGCAATTTTAGAACCTCCTTTTTCACTACTTCGCTCATATTAGGGTTAAGGCTCCTTTGAGTCTCTCTCATCGGTTTAGCCCCTTCCTCTAAAACTATTTTATACATGCACATAGAGGGACTAATGCCCTTGATATCACTCAACCTCCAGCTAATAGCTCTCTTAAATTTTTTCAACATTCTCACAAGTTTATCTTCCTTCTCACTACTAAGTATAGCAGAAATTATCACTGGTTGTGAGTTGTTCTCCCCAAGAAAAACATGCTTTAAGTGCTTTGGAAGCTCTTTAAGTTCATCCCCCTTTGGTTGACTCTCCTCATTTGAACCCTCAACTTCTTCCACCAAATTTAAAGCCCTTTCTAACTTGTCTTCACCACTCTCCTGCAAGAAAACTTCTTCAACGGCATTATCAGTAAAATCAATGAAAGAGGAGTCCTTATACAAAGCAGTAGTGGGAATAGGGAAAGTGATAAAAATTAAAAATTCTACAGTTTGGCCTAAAACAGTCATGGTCAATTTTCCATTTTTAACATAAATTAATGTGTTAGTTGTGGCCATAAAAGGTCTCCCTAACAAAATTGTATGAGGTCTCCCTAACAAAATTGTATGTTCAAAATCTCTAAAAATTTCCTCCCCCATATCTAAGATAATAAAATCAACGGGTATAATCAAACCACCTACCTTAACTAGAACATCTTCTATGATTCCCTTAGGGTATTTAAGAGTTCTATCCGCAAGTTGCAAAACTATTTTAGTTGGTTTGAGTTCCCCTAGCTCTAATTTCAAGTAGACAAAATATGGAATCAAATTAATACTTGCTCCTTGTTGCGCTCAAATTAACTCTACCACAAAGCGTCACTCGCAAGTATACGAGGTAGCTGTAGCAAAGGTGATCGCCCCAAGGTCATCTCACAAGGAAGCTAAAGTGGCTAATTGATTATCAGATTAAAAGTAACAAGTAATGAATAAATTTAAATTGCTAACTAATGAAAAAGTTTAATTGAAGTTTAAAACAATAAAAGTAAACAAGAGCTGATGTTTTGATTCACTTGATAGAAAGGTCTAGGGTTTGCACTTCTCTACTATTGATATGTATGAATGGTTATTCCTCTTAACTAATTTAATTTCAAAGATTAAATCTCAAACAACTCGATTAATCAAATCAAGGAAATAAGCTTTCGCATTCAAACCTCTTCCAACTTATAATTGAAATAATCTTTTTAATAGGTTATATCTCTAATTCACCTAAGTTCTTAATTGAATTGTTCCAGTATTAGACTTCATCTCTCAATCCATCATCTAATACCTAAAACACACAATTGGTGGCCAATCAATTATATGTTAACAATATTTCATTCAATCAAGGCTAAAGAAATTATTAGCTAAGAGAATAACCAATTCATACAATCATAGCAGATCCATACAAACCCTAGACTAAATCAAATTAGTTCATAATGCAATCAAACATACTCATCTCATTAATATTCAAAGAAATCAACTTAGACATGATAATGTTCATAAATACAATTTCAATGAAAATAAAGAGAATAAAGTTCAAGAACAAAACCAAATTACAAACTCCTTGAAGCTTCTGAAGAATCTCTTGTTCAAATCTTGCAAGAAGGATGTATTAATGGCTAGAACAATCTAATCTAAGCTAGTTTAATCCAAAGTGAAATCAAAATCAAAGAAAACAAATGTTAACAAAACCCTAACTCTCTTTACGGCTGAAACTAGCTCTCCCAATCGTCAACAGTCCAAACCCTAAGTTCTTCTTTTCCTTTTATATGAATTGTCCGCTTTAAAATTCGCCGCGTGTTTGGTTCATGAGGGACACAGCCAAGTCAGATGTGACTTGGCAGTGTGAGTGGTTTTTGGAGGGACACGGCCAGTGACTTGGCCGTGTCCCTTGCATGTGTCACCTACTGCTTCAGAATTCCTTCTTTTCTTCTTTGGTTGAGTGACACGGCCAGATGGAGCTTGACTTGGCCGTGTTGCACCATGTTGGAGGGACACGGCCACAAGACTTGGCTGTGTCCCTTGCCTGTGTCTTCCACTATGAGATTTGAATCTTCTTTTCCTTTGGAACTTGGTGAGACACGGCCAAGTGAAGGTGACTTGGCCGTGTGGGTCTTCGTTGGAGGGACACGGCCACAAGACTTGGCCGTGTCCCTTGCTTGTGTCTGCTACTGGGACTTTCTCCTTCAATTTGTTTCCTTGGCTTTTTTAACCTAAAACAAAACTCAAACAAACTTTAAACAAAAAGTAAATAAACAATAACCAACAAAACATAAACACCATACTAAAAACTAGATCAAAAACGACATAAACACTGAAATAAACTAAAACTACAAAATTAACAAAAACACTAAATAAACCGATTTAAACTAACAAAATACCTAAATAAAACAATAATTATTATAATAAACAAGACACAAATCTATAACAAAAACTAACAAAACACTCCTAAATCACACATACCAATAGTTTCTTTCCCATTCCCTATAAGGATACTAACTATAAAACTTCCAGGATCCTTTAGTTTTGGAGGTAACCTGTGTTGTAAAACAATACTTGTTACTTCCGAGACTATCACCCTCTAGCATTTAACAATTTAACTTTCCTTGTCAACTCGGTAATTTGCCTTGCCATTTTTGAGTTTGCATTCAACTCATATGCTCCTCTTCTCCTTTCCTTAATACTCTTTTGTTGAGAATTTGCTCCTAAAATTTCAAATAATGCAATCATTTTAGCAGCTGTTCTCTTACCCATTGCCCCTCCTGCAACATTATCCACTGTGTTTTGACATTGTTAAGTTAGCCCATCATAGAAGAACTGATTGAGCAATTATTGTGGATAATAATGATGAGGGCATTGAAACAATAGAGATTTAACTTGCCTTGTCTACTTGGTAAGTTGCAATACTCCCCCTAAGCTCCTTTGTCTTTTGGTGTGAATAAAATTTTCCCATGAATTTATTATACACTTCGGTCCAAGTGGTCAAAGAGTTCTCCAGCAAGGTCATTAACCACACTTTTGCCCTATCTTTCAAAAAATATAGGAAGCATCTCATTTTGAGTTCATCCTCTGTTAATGCTTGCAAAGGAAAAGTATGTAGTGTTGTGTAAAAATCTCGGATGAAGTTGAGAGGATCTTCATTCAACAATCCATGAAAGGATGGTAGCATACTATAATGACTGTTTTTGAGTTCATAATTTCTTACTGCGTTGCTCAATTGGATACATGATGTGGTTACTCCAATGATTGGTCGAGCAAACTCCTTCATAGGTGGTTCCTCTAAGTCACCCATTTCTACTTTCGTGTCCTCTTCAAATTGCTCATCGATTTCTTCTCCTTCTTGTCCAAAGGGTTCTACTCCTTTAGTTCTTGAGAGTCAATGAATATCGTCTAGATATGGAACAAGTTCATTTCTTTAAGACCTTTATCCTTGCATAAATATCCTAGGCAATTCAAAAAGGAACCCTTTAAATAATTAAACAATTAAAATAAAAGAATCAAACTACAAACAACAATTGCCTTCCCCGGTAGCAGTGCCAAAATCTTATCGCGCTTGATTAATTACTACTACAAAGCGACACTCGTTAGTATATGAGGTAATTGTAGCAACGGTGATCGCCCCAAGGTTGTCTCACAAGGAAGAAATTGTTTAGTAATAGTTTGATTAACAAATAAATTAAGCTTGAGTGTGTGCTGTTGAATTGGTAAGCTGTAATTAAAATTTGAAAATAAAAATGAGTAGTAGTTGTGTAAGATCAATTCAATTCTAGGAATGGTGCATAGGGTTGTAGGTAAATTTAATTAAATCTTGATTCTCAAATTATCTATTAATATAATCTTGTATTTTAATTTGTTCCTTGAGTTTAACTAGTAATTACCAATTCATTAGTTTTCACATTCATGAATTAAGAACAACCAATTGTTTTGAAATTGTAAATTAAATAAACCCTAGAACTTATATTTCTAATTCATTCTTAGGGTGATTGATTACACAGTTCCGATATCGAATATTACCTCTCGATCTATCATTCAATATTAAGTGATTAATAGGTGGTCAATATATTAAACTAACCTTAAGTCCAATGCAATCAACCAATAACAAGGTATACTAATAGAATTATCAAATCAAGTCATTTAATCAAATCTACTACAACCCAAGGCATGAGTAAATTAGCTCATCATAAATTTAAAATAAATATCTATCTTAATATTCATCAAATCAAAATTATACATTGTAATATTAGTGTTCATAATAAAACAACAACAATCTAGAAATGAATTAAAAGAGAGAACATGAAAAACCCCTTTGTAGACTCTAAGAGTTGAATTACTTGTCTTCCTCCTAGTTTCTGCCTTGATGTATGATGAATGTAGACCCTTAATTTTTGACCCAGTCTGGTCCGATATTTTTTTATATAGTCCAAAATAATTTTTGTGGTATTTTAATTAAAAAATATTTATTTTTATTATTTATTATTTATAATTTTTAATAAAAATAAAAATGGTGATGTTAATAAAAATATAAAAATATAAAATAATAAAAATAAAAAATGACGACGAAATTGGCCAAGGCCAATTTGCCCGCAGGAATTTACTGCGGGAGGAAATTCCTGTGGTGAAATTGGCTGGCCGCCCAGCCAGCGCGCCCAGCTCTAGTAATTTCCTTGCAGTTTTGGCCAGCGCTCGCAATCTCGCCAGCAAAATTTTTTCAACGCAATTTTTTCTGAAACTAAATTCTATTTGGTTTTGGTTTTCTTTTCCTAATTAATTTTAGTTTCCTTAAACAATTAGAATGAATCTCATAAACTTTCCTATAAATAACACTTTAAAAGACAGAAAGAAGGGGAGAACTGCTAGGGACTGGAATTTGAGACTTCAGATTGGAGAGGAGCAACAAGCAAGCAATCAACAATTCATCAAAGGTAGCCACACTGCCTTTGTCTCCGTTCATCCAGAAATTAATTTTGGTGGAACCAACTACGCATGTTTGATCCTTAATCATAAATTACTCATGATCACAGTAGCTTTGTTTCATTGATTTATAATAATATACACAAAAAACTTTGATCTTTAAATATGTAGTAACTTGATCTTCGTTTTAAAAACCCTAAAAGTATTCTTATGTTTCCAAAAACCTTAAGAACCCTAAAAAGTATTCTTCTGTTTCCAAGAACCTTAAGAACCCTAAATTTATTTCTTCTATGTCCAAAAAACCTTAATTCATTTCTTTTGTTTCCAAAAACCTTAAATCGTTTTTCCTATTTCCAAAAACTTTTAAAATCCCTAAACTGTTTTCCTCTAACTTTTTTCCAAAATTCCCGAATATTTTCTTAAATATCCAAACCCTAACCTACTTTACAGTTTCTAAAATCATAATTACTTTATAAAACTCTAAACTATTTTGTTCAACTCCAAAACCAAAACAATAAACCCCAAACCAGTTAATCTAAGCCCTAAGTTTTCCTAAACCCTAATTCCCTCAAAACTAATATGTAAACCCTAGTTTTCCTAAACCCTAATCCTTAAAATCTTAAAACCTTATAAACCTAAACCTCAAAACTCAATACAGTAAACCTAAAATCATAATCCAGTAGCTAAGAATTATAATCCTAAATGTTTTAATATTCTAAAACCCTAATTTCATAATGTTACCCCTAAACCCTAATTTGATTCATGAAACCCTAATCCATTCTAATTTTCCAAAAACTTGACAGTAGACTAAACAAATAACAATAATAATACTAAAATCCCAAAACCCTAAATGTTAATTAAAGAACTTTAAATAGAAATAATAAACCCTAATTTGTACCTTTACTTGCTTTATTTTTAGATTTAATTATGTAGTTTATTATATGCTTTGATGGTCGATTTATTTAATTTCAATGCATGATTTATTTAATTTATCATGGTTGAATGTTTATTATTTTTATTGATGTTTAATATCTTTGATGAATGACTTATTTATGATGAATGGTTATTTACTTTTATCGATTTATTTTTGATTTCCAAATGTTGTAAGAGGTATGTTTCCACTTTGTGGGTACCTCATTAATTAAGTTCTATGTAATTTAAATAGCTTTTATATTTTGGACCAATGTAAAGGACATGTATCTACCTTTTGGTGGGTGTCCTATTTAGCTTAGACATGGGTGATGTAAGGGCATGTTTCCATCTTCGGATGAGTGTCCATTTATTTGCTTTGTTTTGACATTGCTTTGATTTTAATATAATGATGTTTTATTTCAATTGTTGCATGTAGCATGGATAATATTGTTATACTTAAGAATTTTATAATATTAAGACCTGCAAAGGAGGCCGGGTCCAATGAACTGGGCATTGTGGGGGTGCTGGACCATTTCTCACCTTCCCCACACGTACCCAACTTTTCGAACCCATTAGGGGGTTGGGAATTCCTTAGGAATTGAGCCATCCACCCCTTTCTTTTTCTCGGCCCATCCGGGTGGCGACTCCATTTTCTCTGGACTTAGGTCCGTGTTCTCTAAGGCCCCGAGCCTAAACAGTGCCAAAGTCACAAGAACCATTCCACCTGGAGTAGGGGCAAAAATCCTCGCTCAAGGTGGCGACTCCACTGGTGATAAGAGAAGTTGATTTCGTTGGTCTTTATATTATTCTATTCTTTCTTATAATGATATTATCCATTGCATCATATTAGATTGCATCGTGTGCGTGAGTTAGGATACCCGTGTTGTGTTATGTGAGGGATGCCATACTTTCACTCAAGGTATGGAGATCGAGCATGGCATAACCACTCATAGCCTCGTACCATTTGGTATATACTTGCTATGGGAAGCTAAGCCTTTTTACCCAAAGACTAAAGCTCATGTAATTGGCCTAGTTAATTTCTTTAGGTTTTTACCCCAAATGCATGTTGTTTAACTATGGTTAATTTGTCTTGGCTTAAATCATGGCTTATTTGGTTTGCTTTTTTCTAATATGACCTAAGTACATTGTAAGCTCAAAATAAAATTTTCTTTAAAGTCCAAAAGACCAAAGCTATTTTCAAAACTTTTCAATATGGTCTTTGGACATAAGACTTTTCTAAAAACAAATCAAAAATTCTTTTTCTCATAACCCCAAATACAAAGCCCAAAATTCATTTTTTCTAAAATCTTTTTACAATGGGCTTAGAAATAAAATTATTTTCATCCAACCTTTTTTTTACAAAGAGCTTGCAAATTATTTAGGTCAATTACGAAATACCAAAAATCAATTGTGAGCCTAGTTTATACTAAGAATAAATTAACCATGGGCTTGTTTTTGGCATGAATCATTAGTTGCTTTTTCAAGTGAGAAATCTATCTATAATAAACCTATTAATTTAGTTTTAATCCAATATAGCATAAAAGCTACTATAGTTGGTTGAATGGATTAAAACCTAATTAATGGGAATTATTATGAACTGATTTCTATTTTTGAAAATATAACTATTGGTTGAAATGTTCGAGGGAAATATTCGAAAATAAGGTACCCCATGTTGGTATTTTGTTAACCATATACCTAGGAAAAAAGACTCGCCATTTGTGTGTGGAAGTTATAAGGTTGGAAGGAATGTCCTATTTATCCTTATTTGTTAATTGTTTATGCATACATGCATACATACATACATTTGCATCTCATATCATTATCCTCTCTGGCTCACAGCCCTGGATTATGACAGTTTAAAAGCTTACGACAATCCGACCTATGCCGAAAGTGAAGAATCTAGCAACGACTCAATCAGTTGCTCACCAAAAGCAATGGAGCCCGAAAAAATTCAAAGAATGGTGGATGATGTCCTCAATGCCAAGATAGAAGAAATAAAAGAGGCCCTAGCTGAGACCATGAAGAACCAATTGACTGCAATTTTAGGAAATCATGCCGAAGCATCTGCTAGCACAAAGAAGCCAAAGGACAAAGGGAAGACTAAAGTTGGTGAAGTGGTTTTTTATGATGAAAAGGTGATCATTGATGATGATGATGATGATGATGATGATGATTGGGCTCAATACTACCAAGATCCTCAAAACAAGAAGAAAGAACCAAAGATTGTCGAAAGATCAACTATGGAGAAAATTGAAACTTCTGATGTTGAAAAGATGATTGCGGACTTAGAAAAGAAATTTGAGAAGAAACTGAAAACCAAAGAAATGTCCGAAGTTGACAAATTATTTGAGCTAGATGAAGAAGTTCCGTAAAAGTTCAAGATACCATCTTTTGCGAAGTTTGATGGAACCGGAAATCCTCACCTCCATGTGAAGCAATATATCACTGCTATGCAGTCTGCCCGAGCTACTAAAGCTCAAACTCTAAGGTACTTTATGCTTTCATTGGACCCTGTTGTCCAAAATTGGTTCAATACCTTAGATGATGGAACACAAAAGAGTTGGGATTTGCTATACAAGGCCTTCATCCAACAATATGGATACAATGTCGAGATGAAAGTTACCTTAATAGAAGTGGAGTCCATTAGACAAAGGCCAAATGAGAATTTTTTGGACTATGTGAAAAGGTGGAGAAATAAGGCCGCTTTGCTCAAGAAAAGGCCTGATGAATCTGATAAAAAAAGGATGATTGTGAGAGGGGTGTTGCCTGGTCTTCATGAAAGGATGTCTCATACACTCATCCGTGATTTCAAAGATCTTCTCTAAGCTAGTCTACAAATTGAAGAATGGGAAAGAGAGAAGAATCATTTTTTAACAAGAAGGAACGAGAAAGGAAACTATCAGTCTGGTAGCCAAAGCATGCAAAAGGTAGTCGGTGTTAATGCTACTAGCCAAGGAACAAGGAGGCAGTTTTCGAAATTGGGTAAACTGATGTCTTGGGTTCTCAATAAGCTTCAAAGAAAGGGATTGTTACAACCCTTAAATCCTCATCCTTTGCCTAACCCTCTCCCACCCAATTTCGACACTAAAGCATTTTGTCAGTTTCATCAAATGCAAGGGCATGACATGGATAGATATGTGAGGTTGAGACATGAGATCCAAAATCTAATTGATAGTGGGAAGCTACCCGAGCCCAACAATCCAAACACCAAAGACAATCCATTACCAATGTTTAATAGAGTACCACCACCGGCAACCTTCATGATTGGAGGGGGTTTGCATGAAGATTTTGTCATGTCTTCTTTCCAAGATGTGGGTGGAGAAGCATCCAAAGAAGGAGAGATATTTGGCAAAATTAAACAAGCTATGGTGGGTAAAGAAGTAGCAATTTGTGTTGTCAACAGGTTTTGGGATTCAAGCGATAGTGATGACAATCTTGTATCCAAGAAGGAGGAATGGACCTGGTCCAAGCCCAAAGAAGATGAAGTAATGAACACTAGATCCGGTAAGCCTTATGCAAGGCCACCACCTAAGGAGCTAGAAACTAATAAGGGAAAGGAAGTTGAAGTAGGGAATAAAGAAGAGGAAGATGATATTGTGCTCAAGCAATTGAAAAGAACCCAAGCAAGTGTTAGCATTTGGGACTTATTGGCTACTTCTAAAAAGCACCGAGAAACTATGGTCAAGGCCTTAGCTAGCATGCCAATTTCTATCTCCACAACACCGGAGGAGATGATCAACTTCATAAAAATTGGAGGAGTAATGAAATGTGAAGATATTTAAGAGAAGAGTGAAGTTAATATGGGAATGGTTTCTTTCTCAGATGCGGATTTACTGGAAGAGGGGAGAGATCACATCCGCCCTCTCTTTATCAAAATAGAAATCAAAGGGAAAAGGACTCCATGTGTCATGGTCAATGATGGGTCTGCCATAAATGTTTGTCCACTTAAAATATTGCCAAAGCTAGCCATGCCAACAAGGGATCTAAGCCCGACCGAGGTAACCATTCAGGCTTATGACAATACTAAAAGACACGCCAAAGGAACTTTCAAAGCTGCTGTTAAGGTTGGTCGAATTGAATCTATTGTTGAATTTGTTGTTTTGGACATACCTGTTACCTTCGCCTTACTCTTGGGATGACCATGGTTTCATCCTCTTGGTTGAGTTCCTTCCACCCTTCATCAAAAGATCAAGTTCCCTAACGGAGATGAGACAGTAGTCATCGAGGCCGAAGATAATGAAGTTGTTAACGCTTTAATGATTGAGAGGCCTCTTAATGGTTTCCAAGTAACTGCAATTTCTGATAATAAAGTAGTTGACTCCAAAGTCTTAAATATGATGAAGAACATTGACTACCTTCCTAGAGCTAGTCTTGGAAAGGGTAAGGCCGGTTTGACAAAGGTTCCAGATTTCAAAACTCAAACATCCAAGAAAGGGTTAGGATATGATGAAGTCAACAAAGATGTCCAACCAAAGAAGAATGAGAAGATGACCTTTTCGCCACTTGAAAAAATCTTTGTCAAAGCTCCAGACATGGGACCACTCCAAGGAAAGCTCGAGCCAATTATGTTCATGGAAAAGTTGATCCTGGGTTATCCTAAAAGCTAAGAAGACTCTATAAGAGATTGCTGCCCTGGTTGAAGAGAAGTTTGAAGACATTCTGCCTTATGATTATGAAAACAATGATTTTGATTTTGATTTTAATTTGTCTACTTTGTATGAGGATGATGATGTTTTCTTTTCCAAAATAAATGCAATACAGTCTAATTTTGCTTACTTGTGTGATGTTTCTCCTGATGGTTGCATATATTCAAATAGCAGTTACATGAACATCTTTAATATTAATTCTGTTAACACATAATCATTAAATTTGGGAACAATCAAAAATCCTAAAAACATTAGCATAACATCCAACCTTACTCCTGACGAGAGAGAGAGAGATTTAAAAAAATATTCAAAAAATATGAAGAAGTATTTGCTTGGTCTTATAAGGATATGCCTGGAATAGATCGAAACATAGCCGAACATCTTATTCCTACTTACACTCACATGAAACCTGTCAAACAAAAGCTTAGGCAATTAAGACCTGAGTTGGCTAAATTGGTTAAAGAAGAGGTCACTAAACAAATACAAGTGAAGTTCCTTGAAGTGATAGAATATCTAGATTGGCTAGCCAACATAGTACCCGTGCCAAAGAAAGATGGAAGAATAAGGGTCTGTGTGGACTATAGAGATTTAAACAAAGCTTCCCCTAATGATGATTTTCCTTTACCTCATATAGATATTCTCATTGATAGTGCAGCCTCTAGCGTGCTACACTCGTTTGTAGATGGATTTTCCGAATACAACCAAGTGTTAATGGCCCAAGAGGATAAAGCCAAAACTGGTTTTATTACTACGTAGGGTATATTGATGCCATTCGGTTTAAAGAATGCTGGAGCAACCTACCAAAGGACGGCCACCACACTATTTCATGACATGATGCACAAAGAAGTTGAAGTATATGTTGATGATATGATGGTGAAATCGGATACAAGGGAACAACACTTCCAAAACTTAAAATTATTCTTCGATAGAGCATTGAAATATAAGCTAAGATTAAACCTAAAGAAGTGTGTGTTCGGGTTTACCTCAGGCAAATTATTAGGACATGTGATTGGTCCGAATGGCATTGAGATTGATCCTGACAAAGTTAAAGCAATCAGAGATATGCCAGCCTCTAAGATGGAGAAAGAAGTTCGGGGATTTATTGGTAAATTACAATACATTAGTAGATTTATAGCAAAGCTCACAACAATATGTGAGCCTATCTTCAAATTGCTTAAAAAGAATCAGCCGGTCATATGGAATGAAGAGTGTCAAAAGGCCTTTGAGCAAATAAAAGAGTATTTGCTCAATCCACCTATTTTAAAACCACCTAAACCCGGCAAACCCCCATTACTATACTTAGCAGTAGAAGAAGAGTTAATAGGAGCCATGCTAGCCCAAGCAGATGAGTCAGGGATTGAGCATGCAGTTTACTATTTGAGTAGAAAGCTCCTACCTTATGAAATTAAGTATAGCATCATTGAAAAGACCTATACAGCCGTGGTTTGGTCTTCTAAGAAGTTGCAGCATTACTTTCAATCTTATAGTGTGCAAGCAATTTCCAAGTTGGACCCAATGAAATACTTAAGGGAGACACCCTCTTTGATTGGGAAATATGGTCGATGGTTGATAATATTAGAAGAATTTGAGATTGAATATGTAACCAGGAAAATAATCAAAGGTAGAGCAGTGGCAGAATTCCTGGCCCAATAACCATTACAGATAGCGAAGAGGTAATCTTGGAATTTCCAGATGAACATTTAGAGTATAAGCGTGGAAAATGTATTTTGATGGAGTAGCAAATAGGAAAGGAGCAGGTTTGGGAGTCATAATAGAATCACCCGAAGGGGAACTTATCCCTTTAGCCAAAAAATTGAAATTCAGGGCAACCAATAATATGGTGGAATACGAAGCTTGTATCTTTGGTTTAGAAACCCTAATGATTATGAAGGTGGATAAGGTGGAAGTTTCTGGCGATTCGCTGCTAGTAGTATCCCAAGTAAATGGAGAGTGGGAGTTGAAAGAAGAAAAATTAAAACCATACCACCATTACTTGACCATGATGAAGAAGAACTTTAAGGAGTGTAAGTTTATACACCTATCAAGAGAAGAAAATCAAATGGATGATGCCCTAGCCACATTGGCTTAGGTATGGGAAAATCCTGTCAATTTATTCCTTAAGCCTTTGATTTTGACCCGTTCGTTAACTCCTTGCTATGAATATGAGACAATCATGGAAACCGACACAGACCATGATGCGTGGTATGATACTATAAGGTGATTTTTGGAAGAAAGGGAATACCCATCGGGGGCAACAAAGAAAGAAAGAAGAGCCATAAGACGGTGGTCTTTGCAATACATCACATTCCATGGAGAGTTATATCGAAGATGGCCTGATGGGGTGCATTTGAGATGCTTGAGGAAGCCTGAAGTGGATCATATCATGTTAGAAATACATGCGGGAAGCTACAGTCCGCACATGAGTGGTTTGGCCCTAGTTAAGAAGATAATTAGACAAGGTTACTACTGGTTGACCATGGAGAGAGATTGTATTGAGTTTGTAAAGAAGTGCCAAGAATGTCAGATGTATGGTAACTTGAATCACATGCCTCCTGAAGAATTGCATTCTATGTCTTCACCCTGGCCATTTGCCACTTGGGCTATCGACATTATAGGAGAGATACATCCGACAGCCTCAAACGGTCACCATTTCATTGTAGTAGCGGTAGATTATTTTTCAAAATGGGTTGAAGCCGAATCCTTCAACAAACTGGGCGCAAGTCAAATGGCTAGATTTATTGAAAAGAACCTCATCTATAGGTATGGGGTCCCGCACAGTGTGATATCAGACAATGGGGTATAGTTTCAAGGAGCAGTTAAGGATTTATTCTCGAAGTACCAAATCCATCATCAACGATCCTCTCCTTATAGACCAAAGGCTAATGGTGCAGTAGAAGCAACAAACAAGACAATTAAGCAAATTTTGTCCAAGATGACCAAGACTTACAGGGATTGGTCAGAGATGCTTCTCTTTGCTTTATGGGGATATACAGCAAGTGTGCGAACACCTACTGGAATGACACCGTTCTTTTTGGTTTATGGGATGGAAGCAGTGTTGCCAATTGAAATTGAGATCAAGTCATTGAGAGTAGTCTTGGAAGCTGAACTGCCTAAAACAGAATGGGTAGCGAGCAGATACACGCAGTTAGCTTTACTAGAAGAGAGAAGGTTAAAGGCACTATATCATCATCAACTATATCAAAAGAAGATAACTCAGGCCTACAATAGAAGGGTTAAAATCAGAAAACTCAGAGTCGGGGATTTGGTGTTGAAACAATGTATGCCTAATGTATCTGATCCAAGAGGGAAGTTTAGGCCTATATATGGGAAGGGCCATATGTTGTGAAACAAGTCATGAACAAGGGTGCAGTGAAACTATCGGACATGGATAGGAACGAGTTTAATGAGCCAGTAAACATTGACAGGTTGAAGAGGTTTTACATATAAAAAGAGAAGAAGAAAAAAAATAAAAAGAGCTCGCTAGGTTAAAAACCCAAAAAGGGTGGCCTAGGCAAAAGTTAAAGTAGTCCGCTAGTTTCAAAAATCTGAAAGGGTAGGCTAGGCAACAATTAGGGCTAAACGAGAGAAAATCGTCAATTAGAAAACCTGAAAGGGCTAGTTGGCAATAGGAGTGATCTTGTATATGATGGCTTTATGTTTGGTTGTTCCCTAATTTAATAAAACAGAATTAATATTAAAATTGTTCTATGTGCACTATTATAAGTATTTGACAAATATGGGTGAAATAAATAAACACAATAGCAAAAAGTGATGACAAATTATAAAAAGAAAAGAAGCATCTTTTATTACTTTAATTATTTTTTCATCCTAACAATACACTTTCTGAATTGACAAATGTAAAATCTATGGCAAACGATAAGCATAACGTGCAGGCCAGCTTTGCCTCAGCCAATCCAAGTAGGCTTTAGTTAAACAAGGCATGTCTAAATCCAGAGGGAATTCAGAACCACGAGGCTCAACTCCATACTGATGGCTAAGCCGACGAGGATCATAGCAAGTACCTCGATGTAGAGCAGCAAGAGATGTAGAGCAGCAAGAGGAACATACATCAAGTATGTCTGCATGGTGACACAAGAAATCTTCCACTAAGGTACCAACCAACGGATGTTGACTTCAGCGCGTGAGTGGATCCAGTCAACCCAATCAGCATATGAAGAAGCAGGATGGAGCAGCTTCCTAGCTGAGTGATGCCATGGTAGATATCTAGCAAAATCCATGGATGGAGTATCAAGCAAGCAGAGACGCTCCTGAAGCCAAATCTATGAGGGAAATTAAATTAAAAAAAAAGTCCGCTAAGTTGAAAACCCGCAAGGGCAGCTTAGGCAAAAATTAGGATAGCTCGCTAGTTCTGAAAATCCACATGGGCAGACTAAGCAAAAATTAGAGCAATATAAAAAATATAATAAAAGAGGTCCGCTAAGTTGAAAACCTGCAAGGGCAGCTTAGGCAAAAATTAGGACAGCTCACTAGTTTCGAAAACCCGCATGGGCGGACTAGGCAAAAATTAGAGCAATAAAATAAAAAAAGAAGAAGAAAAAGAAAACCTAAATTGAAAACCTGAAAGGGCAGTTTAGGTAATTACCTGAAGAAGCAACAGACTCCCGATCAGTCTCATTGACAATCCTGATTTAAGTTGGTCTAATCCAACTAAAGTCTCGGCTAAGATAATAGATATCAGCGACAAGCCTCCTTCCATTTGGTCCATAATATCCAATATTCATGGATTAATATCGCCGTCAGAAGAAACAAGCAAGAATTGGCCGAGCAAGCAAAGACAAAGCATACATCCCCATGCCTTAGTAGGAGCCAAATGAGAAAGACAAAAATCAATCAAGGGAGCAAGTAGAATTTTCTCACCTCTCATCAACTGAAGAACTTCGGGCTTTGAAATTTGAAATAACGTCTGCATCTTCTGTTGAGTCTTGGAAATCAATGTGGGTAACGCCATTTGTTGATTATTTGGATATCCAAGGATGGACTCAAATTCTTCAATCAAGGGACATATTTCAAAGCCATTAATTTTAAATGTCCTAGAATCTACATTCCAAAAAGAAGCCATGGCATGTAAAAAGGAATGATCTAATTTAACATTTTGAAAACACTTCAAAGTATCAATTTTTTACCAAGACATTTGATTCTAATGAATGGCATTCATATTCTTAAATAGAATTTTTATTTTCTTTAAATGGAGTTCGATCATCGTGGAAGGATGAAGGAAAATTAGAATTGATAAATGGAGTATTTATGTTGAAGTGGAAAATCTCTTGGTTTCTATATGGAATTATGGTGTGAAAGGTGATTTATATAGGAAGTTTGTGCTTTTCCAAAATTGATAAAGAAAGCATGAGACCATGATGCATGAGGAAAAGGAATTGGTGATGAAAGGATCTTAAGTTACCGCGTTGCATTTGGTTTTGTAATGATACTGTGTAAATGTTAAGATGAAAGTATAATAATTATACCGTAGTAATAATTATAACAAAAAAAAGAAGAGAGAAAAAAAGTTACAGTAAAAATGGACATTATATATTATCATTATTACTTCTATTATACAATGTTTATTGAATTCATACAATACATCACAAAGAGGTGGTGGTAGGTCATCAAATAAAGCTCTAAAAAAATCATCGCATGTCGGAGGAGGAGGCAAATCACTCGTCCCGAGTCTACCTGAAGTAGGAGCACCAAAATTCCTATTACCTTGGAGTTTCGATCCCTCACGATCCTCATCAGAAGTAGACGAAAGGATCTCATGGTCATCAGTTTGGGGGCCTCTAGATGAAGAAGCACCAGGATCCCTCATCCCCTGAAATTGGAAGTCTCAAAAATTTTTTTCTGATTGATGGTACAAATTTTCAAAATGAGAAACCTACTGATGACTAGCGGCCAACTCTTCTTGAAGTTTTTTATTTTGTTCTTCAAGCATCCGCTGTGAGCCAGAAAGAAAAAAAGTAAGATCATACATAATCATACATAATCATGCATGCATATAGCATAAGTTATCGTGGAACAAGAAAACTTACCAGGTAATTCATATCAATACCCTGTGGATGAGATGGCATATCTGGCTAACTAGAATGAGCAAACAAAGGAGCAATAAAAGAAGGTCCAGCCTCATGATCAAATGAGCTAGCAGCCTACAACAATCATTAAAGAATCAAATAAGAAAGAAGTGATTACAATGAAAAATGGTAAAAGTTTACCTGAGAAATGCTAGCCTCGAGATGTGGAACGAATTCTCTTCCCTCTTCATCTCTATCCTCATTTTCTTTGGGAATTTCCCGTACACCAATGGGAGATACATCAAAGTTCAAGAGCCCTATTTGAATAAAATAGGAATAAGATGCACCCGATGGATAGAGAAATGTTTCAACATCATAACCTTACCAGGCCAACCACCATGCATTCTCTAGCATTGATGTAATATTTAAAGTATATTTCAGGAAATGCATCAGGATCCTCCGCTGCTCGGGACCAAGAAACTACTCATATACTCTCTCTCCGAGGAACCAGCCAATAGAGACAGGGTCGACGATGACTCGGCAAGTATGTTGAAAAGGCAGTGCGGCATTCATGAAGGAAGTCTAGTTTGTCCGCTCTTCTGGGTTCCACCAGGCCAAATTCACCTACAAAATGACATAAGGTAAGTAAACTTTCATATATAAATTTTAAATAAGTAAACTTTCATATATAAATTTTAAAGTATACTAATTCTATTTTACCTGGTCCCAAGTTAGGCAACTCAAGACAAAACGTAGGGTATGCACATGGTGAGAGCCGGGAACTTTTACACGTTCAGACAACTAGAAATTTAATCTCGGATACCCGACTCTCTCTTAGGAAATACCAGGCACCCTCACAAGGTTGTGTTCATATGCCCATGCCTACAACAATAATAAAAATGAAATTCATACAAGATAAGAATAGAATTGACATTGGTGGAAGAAGAGTACCTCGACAACCGCCATAAAGCCAACAAAAGACTTCTTATTTCGGCAAATTTTGTCAAGACCATGGTAAAGACAGGCGAGACCACCTTCACCCCAGCCATAAAGTGGTACCGTCCTAAAATAAGAAAGGGTCTTCAACACTGACAAATGGATGGCGGATTCAATGCTACCTAAAATGGTCGATCCGAGCAAATATAACAAAAATCCTCGAGCATACTGTTGGGCTGTGTCTCTGTGAACCCGTCCTTCATAGTTCATCCAACAACTACGAATTGGCTCAATTTTTATCTTAAAAGGCCCTTTATATGATGTTTTCATACCAATTAATTGTTGAATTTCTTCAAATGTCAAAATATCATTGGTAAGAGGAACCGGAACACCATCATACTGAATGCCGGTTATAGCAGCAAAGTCGACCGGACCAATTGTCATCTCTCAAATGGGCAAGTGAAAAGTATGAGTTGTGTCCAACCATCGTTCTGCAAGCGCCTGGACTACGCTCCGGTCTATTAGATACTCCTCAGATGTTAATTGTAAGAAGAAGCTCTCAAATTTGCAATCTCGGATAATCTGCCTTACTTGAGAAGGCGCTACATCATACCATTGTGGGGCTTTGTAGATACTCCCTCCATCCCGAATAATGCAATGATCATGCTAACACGGAGCCAGGTAAGTTAACACCAAGTAAGTATATCATTAGTCTATCTAATTAAATTCTTAAATTAATATATTTTTCCTAAATTTTCTAAAAAACAAAAAATATAAAGAAAAGAAAACAAATAAAAATAAAAAAGAAAAAGAAAAATGAGAAAAAAATAAAAAAGAAAACGAGAAACGAGAAAAATAAAAATAGAAAAATATAAAGAGAAAAAAACATAAAAAAAGAGAAAAAAAACAAATAAAAGAAAAAAGCAAAAACAAAAATGAAAGAAATAAAGAAAAAAAAGTGAAAGGAAAAATTACCTTGCTCTTTTGATTTGAACTACGATGAAGTGGCATCCCGGCTAGTAGATCTATATTTCCATCTTCATGATGCCAAATAAACTCCAATAACTCAACATTAGAATGAGTTCTTGATCTTGAAAAATGCATTTTTTTTAAAACTGTATGCTAAATTTGAAAGAATTATAGCTATGAACGAATAAAATTAACAATTTTGCTGTGAATGAAATGAAGAAATCATTCGTTTATATAGAGGAACAGTAAAGGAAAAAATAAAATTCAAAAAGTAAATTTCACTATTAATAAATAGTAAATTACTATTTACAAATAGTAGGTTACAATTTACAATAGTATGTTACTATTTATAATATTAGGTTACTATTTATAATAGTAGGATACTATTTGCAAATAGTAAGTTACTATTTCAATAGTATGATACTATTTATAAATAGTAGGTTCTATTTAAGAATAGTAAATAGTACATGAATAATGACTATACAATAAATAAATAGGAAACTAAATTATTCAATTTAATCATTCAAATTCTTGCGTGTATATAAATATTTTTGTACTTTTTAAAATATTTTTACACGTAGGGGGCAAGGAGAAGATATGTTCATAAAAAATTAGCTAAATTGTTTGCAAACAAAATTTATATGCTACTCACTATAATTATTTTTTACAGATAATTAAATCTCTATTAGCTCGGGTCCAGAACCCAAATTATCCTTAGGTCCAGAACCTAAAATCTTTTTTAAGTCCAGAACTTAGCTCGGGTCTAGAACCCAAATTATCCTTAGGTTCAGAACCTAAAATCTTTCTTAAGTCCAGAGTTTAGCTCGGGTCGAGAACCCAAATTATCCTTAGGTCCAGAACCTAAAATCTCTTTTAAGTCCAGAACTTATCTCAGGTTCAGAACCCAAATTATCCTTAGGTCCAGAACCTAAAATCTCTTCTAAGTTCAGAACTTAGCTCGGGTCCAGAACCCAAATTATCCTTAGGTCCAGAACCTAAAATCTCTTTTAAGTCCAGAACTTAGCCTAGGTCCAGAACCCGAAATTACCCTTAGGTCCAGAACCTAAAATTATCCTTGAGTCCAGAACTCGAACCGGGTCTAGAACCCAAAACCTCAATCTTCTCAGAAAAATTAAGTCTTATTGCTTTTCACTCTCTTTTACTATAAGTCTCAAATCGTTCAAGCAGGGGGCAAACTATTGACTCTTAATTTTTGACGCAGTCCAGTCCGATATTTTTTTATTTAGTCCAAAATAATTTTTGTGGTATTTTAATTAAATAATATTTATTTTAATTGTTTATTATTTATAATTTTTAATAAAAATAAAAATGGCGAAGTTAATAAAAAATATAATAATAAAAAATAAAAAATAAAAATAAAAATCGGCGACGGAAAAATCGATGGCAAAAAAATTCATGCTGCGAAATTGGCTAGCCGCCCAGTCAGCGTGCACAGCTCTCGTAATTTCCTCGCAGTTTTGGCCAGTGCTCACAATTTCGCTAACGAAATTTTTTCAACATAATTTTTTCTGAAACCAAATTCTATTTGGTTTCGGTTTTCTTTTCCTAATTAAGTTTAGTTTCCTTAAACAATTAGAATGAATCTTATAAATTTTCCTATAAATAACACTTTAAAATACAGAAAGAAGGGGAGAACTACTAGGGACTAGAATTTGGGACATCAGATTGGAGAGGAGCAACAAGCAAGCAATCAACAATTCATCAAAGGTAGCCACACTGCCTTTGTCTCCGTTCATCCAGAAGTTAATTTTGGTGGAACCAACTACGCAGGTTTGATCCTTAATCATAAATTACTTATGATCACAGTAGCTTTGTTTCTTTGATTCATAATAATATACACACAAAACTTTGATCTTTGAATATGTAGTTACTTGATCTTCGTTTTAAAAACCCTAAAAAGTATTCTTATGTTTCAAAAAAACTTAAGAACCCTAAAAGGTATTCTTCTATTTCCAAGAACCTTAAGAACCCTAAAAATACTTTTCTATGTCTTCTAAACCTTAAGAACCCTAAATTTATTTCTTCTATGTCCAAAAAACCTTAATTCAATTCTTTTGTTTCCAAAAACCTTAAATCATTTTTCCTATTTCCAAAAACTTTTAAAAACCCTAAATTGTTTTCCTCTAACTTTTTTCCAAAATTCCCAAATATTTTCTTAAATCTCCAAACCCTAACCTACTTTACAGTTTCTAAAATCATAATTACTTTATAAAACTCTAAACTATTTTCTTCAACTCCAAAACCAAAATAGTAAACTCCAAACCAGTTAATCTAAACTGTAAGTTTTTCTAAACCCTAATTCCCTCAAAACTAATATGTAAACCCTAGTTTTCCTAAACCCTAATCCTTAAAACCTTATAAACCTAAACCTCAAAACTCAATACAGTAAACCTAAAATCATAATCCAGTAGCTAAGAATTATAAACCTAAATGTTTTAATATTCTAAAAACCCTAATTTCATAATGTTACCCCTAAACCCTAATTTGATTCATGAAACCCTAATCCATTCCAATTTTCCAAAACCTTTACAGTAGACTAAACAAATAACAATAATAATACTAAAATCCCAAAACCCTAAATGTTAATTAAAGAACTTTAAATAGAAACAATAAACCCTAATTTATACCTTTACTTTTTTATTTTTAGATTTAATTATGTAGTTTATTATATGCTTTGATGGTTGATTTATTTAATTTCAATGCTTGATTTATTTAATTTATCATGGATGAATGTTTATTATTTTGATTGATGTTTAATATCTTTGATGAATGACTTATTTATGATGAATGGTTATTTACTTTTATCGATTTATTTTTTATTTTCAAATGTTGTAAGAGGTATGTTTCTACTTTGCGGGTACCTCTTTAATTAAGCTCTATGTAATTTAAATTGCTTTTATATTTTGGACCAATGTAAAGGACATGTATCTACCTTTTGGTGGGTGTCCTATTTAGCTTAGACATGGGTGATGTAAGGACATGTTTCCATCTTCGGATGGGTGTCCATTTATTTGCTTTGTTTGGACATCGCTTTGATTTTAATATAATGATGCTTTATTTTAATTGTTGCGTGTAATATGGATAATATTGTTATACTTAAGAATTTTATAATATTAAAACCTGTAAAGGAGGCCGGTTCCAATGAACCGGGCATTGTGGGGGTGCTGGGCCATTTCTCACCTTCCCCACACATACCCAACTTTTCAAACCCATTAGGGGGGTTGGGGATTCCTTAGGAATCGAGTCATCCACCCCTTTCTTTTTCCTGGCCCGTCTGGGTGGTGACTCCATTTTCTCCGGACTTAGGTCCATGTTCTCTAAGGCCCCGAGCCTAAACAGTGTCGAAGTCGCAAGAACCATTCCTCCGAGAGTGGGGGCAAAAATCCCCGCTCACAATGAACAACTTCCAAGCCCTCTTCAATCAATGGTCTCCTCTTGAAAGATGGAATGGTAACTCTCTTAAGATTTCAACTTCGATCAAGCTCTCTTCGAACCCTAATCTTCTAAGGAGCTTGCTCACTCAATTTGATCCCCAATTTGATTAGATATTGTCTATGGAAGAAATGAAAGATGAATTAATATTGAAGGTGAAGAGAAAATAGTGTCTAAGAGAGAATGGTTTCTCCTCCTCCAAAAACCAAGAACAAAACTAAGAACAAGATAGATAGCTCTTCAAATAATCCCCAAATGTGTATGTCCTTCCATCCCTCCACTTTCAATTCCTTTTCATTTTTAAGACACCAACCATCTCTTACCAACGCACACACCACACCTTATCTCCCTCTTTTTCTTTATTTTATATTTCTTCCCATAAATCCATCCACCTTTCACTCATTTTTAATAATTTTTTTTAAAAAAAGAAAGAGCCTTTTGTCTGCCAATTGTCTCCCACTTCATGCAAAATAATTCAAGGGACCATATAAGACACAGCCAAGCCTTGAGTGACTTGGCCGTATCTCTTGCCAGTGTTCGCCTCTGCCTAATTGCTCTAAAGGACACGGCCAAGCCTTGTTGATTCAGCCCATGTCATGCGAGTGGTTGCCTTGGATGAGGGACATGGCCAAGCCATGAAGTGTCTTGGTTGTGTCTCATGTTTTTCCACCATTTTGATCCATCAATCCATTCTTTTGCACTTCCATCTAACTCAAACACTTCAAGCAAACTTTAAACATAAATTAAAAGAAAAATTAACTAAAAATCAATAAAATTAACCTAATCATGTATACATATTTGATCAAAACAGTCGCAATAACCATTCCACATGGGAGTGGGAGAGAAAATCTCCGCTTATAGTTGTGACTATTTGTTTACTGAGAGAATTATTTTTCTATCGGTATTATGGACAGAAAATATACTCTCTTAGTAATTTTATTGATAGAAAATATATCCTCTCTGTATTATCAATAAAAAATATATTCTCTAGGTAAATGGCTCACCTACTGGCAGTAAAATTCTCACCCAGCTAATTGGTTTGTGACTTTTTATTTTCTGAGAGAATTACTTTTTTGTTAGTATTATCAACATAAAATATATTCGCTTGGTAATTTTACAGACAAAAAATATATTATCTCATTATTACCAACAGAAAATATATTGTCTCTGTAATTTTACCAAGAGAAAATATATTCTCTTGATAAAAGGCTCACCTACTGGCAGTAAAATTTTTGTCTAACTAATTGGTTTGTGACTATTTATTTACTGAGAAAACTACTTTTTTGTCAGTATTACCGACATAAAATATTTTCTCTCATTAATTTTACTAACAGAAAATATATTCTCTCGGTATTACCAATAAAAAATTTATTCTCTCATTAATTTTATCGAGATAGACATATTACTCTTGATAAGTTACTAAGGATACTAATAAGTTTGAGAATGAGAAAGTTAATTTACCTCAGGTTTTTTCCCCTCCAAGTCTACTTCTTCATATGAGGATTTTGATATTATTGATATTGTTGTATCTGATGATCTTATGTATTTTGATGCTAGTGATACGGATGTAGTTTCTCATGAAACTCTTGTTATTGCTCCTATTACTTGTAATGTTGTTGTTTGTAAATGTAGTTTCTACTAAAGTTGTTGTTGTAAATGTTATTTCTACTAAAACTATTGTTGTTGCTTCTATTACTTATGATACTTGTACTGTAAATGTAGTTTGTACTGAAACTCATGTTCTTGTTAAGAGTGATGTTAAAGCCGTATACTATTTTGAGATCTCCATTTTTAAACAAATTTGGCTATTATGGATATATGCATGAGAAGCATAATGAGCAAAAGGTGTCAAATATTTTTGTTTTGAATAATGATTGGTTAAAAGCTATTTACAATGATTTGTAAGCACTTTTTGACCTATGGCTTGGAAAAGGGATGAATGCAAAAAATAAATAATTATTTTGATCTATTTTATTTTAAATTATTTTTTATATCTTATTATTTTTTTCATATCTTGTAGGATAAAGATTTATGATAAGAATGATAATGACTTTTCTCCTGCATTTGATTTTAGAGTTGCTTATATTAATAAGAAAAAGTGATATTATGAATTGGTTAATTATCGGGAAGAGCTATCTTAGTTTGCATTTTTTTTTGTTTAATTTTATTTTATTTTTTCATGTTTTACTTTTTTATTATTTTTTGTTGCTTATTGTTTATTTTTCTTTTTTCTTTTTGCAACATCTGGATGTATTTTTTTATTACTTGAGGAAGAAAGGAAAATATGATAAGAGTTTGAAACTAAAATTTTCTTCTTTTTACGAGCGGGTAGAACAAAGTCGCCACTTAGTACAGACCAAGAATTCCTATCTTAAAAAGTGGGTTGACATGATTCCTTATACTGGATTTGATAATGGCTCACTACTAGCCATTAGATCAAGTAATATATATGCATCACCCTTTGTATTTGCCAATGAGCTCTTTTACATAGACAATTCTAATAATAGTTGGTATTTATAACTGGATATAAAACAAATAAGGTATATGTATGTTTATGACTATAATATCATGACAAGCATCATAAGGATTCAATAATTATAAATCAACATCTAATTGTATTTGCTTATATAAGATAAGAAGGTAATACATTTAAAAAGCATAATTACCAACCTAATCATGCCATCTAGGTTATCTCATCATTTGATGAAAGCATCATGGCTAATCACAACTTAACAAACCAATGATTACTCAATTAAACTATTAAGATCTCAATAAATAATAAGCTATAAGATTTAAACCCTCAGGTTTCACCACATTCAGCTTATGAACTTCCAATTTAGATATATCATTTTATTTAGAACTCATAAGATGGATAAATCAAGCTTATTGTATTCATTTGCCTACCTCAAGAGGACTGAACACAACAATCTTCAAGTGCTTGATATGCTAGACCATGCCTAGTTCCTCGTTCTTGATGCTTCACACAACTTTAAGCTAATTTGGATGAAGAGCAACTTTAATGGTTGGGGAGGGGTTTGAAATGAAAATGGTTGCTGGAACTATGGAAGTTTCAATCACTTTTTAAGAACATTAGAAGTTTCTTAGCTAATTAAAGTTGGAATCTTTCAAAAAATTTAGTTTATGATGCATTTATAGGCTTAGGGTTACCTCTAAAAAACTTCTTGATTAGTTTAGGGTGTGTATTGAGGAAAGAAATTGGGTAGAATCAAAACAAAGAGGGAAAGAATCTCAAAATCGTGAAAATGCAATTTATTGTCTGTTTTGTCAAAGAAACTCTGCACAGCACGAGATAACCATTGTGTGGTGATTCTTCGAACCTTTCGTGCACTAGCCCTAAAACCACTATGCAGTGTTTAGAACTATCGTATGATAGGTCCATCCAAAGAGCTCTTCCTTTTGTATTTTTAAGTTGTTCCTTTGATGTTCCAGACCATTTTTGGGATGTTCCACGTTGTGTTCATCACCATTGAGCTAGTTTTCACTCCACTAACCTTGCCTTACCATTTTATGATTTCTAACAAGAAAACAAACCAAACCAAAAGACTTAATAGGTTTTTATCATTGAGTTTGTCTGTTGCTCAAATCATTTGGTCAAAATTAAACGCTATCAATTTTCCACCACTTAATGAAAATCATTTAAGGCTCAAATTTTGATTTTTATTAAAATAGATAGAGGACACACACAACATAATAATTTTGAATAAAACAAAATTTATGCAAACAATCTTAATAAATCTTACCAATCACTTGGTATTAGAAAAGGTGGGGTATGATGCATGATCCTAGAACTTGCTTGGGATTTCGAAGGACTTCCAACCACTTGGGATCGAAAGGTGTGAACACTCAGAATAACAGGCTAGTTAACCATTCAAATTTCTTAACTAGAGTTGACCATTCAGGGTCACAACTTTAATAACTCATGGTTAAAAATTGAAACATAATAAGAACCACTCAGTTTCAAACTCCTCAGCCACTTGAGACTTGTAGAGCTATAACACATTATGTTCCTCTTGATGTCAATATTTTAACCACTCAAGATTAAAAATGAAAACATGACAAGAACCATATGGGGTTCAGACTTTTGAGCCACTCGAGACTTATAAAGCCATAACACATCATGGACCTCTCGTGATCATGGTTTTAACCACTTGAGATTAAAAACCAGAACATGATAAAATCCACTTGGGGTCTAGTCTTCTTAGTCACTCAGGACTTATAAGGCAATTAAACATCTCGGACCCCCTGGAGTCGAGACTTAGGCTGCTTGGGACTTGAAATCCTAAAAAATGATAGTTAGACCACTCGAGATTTGAGCTTAGGCCACTTAGAACTTGTAGGCCCAAAACATATCTAAAATTATGTTTAGGACACTTACATATTCCCTTGGGGTCAATTGATACGCTATAAGAATATACCGGATTGCTAATGAAAAAATTCATCGGTAATCCTTATCTTTTGTTGGTAATTAAATTTACCGATGGATTACCAACAAAAATTTTCTGTAGTCATATCTTTTGCCTGTAATGAAAATACTAACTAATATAAACATCTATCGGTAAATGGCCGACAGAATATTTTCTATTGATATTTTCGACAGAAATGTCATCGGCAAATTTACTAATAGAATGAGATATTATGTTTAACACTCTTATACCATATATAAGTACAATAAATATATCCTGTATACATAAAGTACATATATAAAATATATGAATGCCACCATAACTACTTGTGAAAACCTCATTACTTTCATTTTACAATATAATTACACTTTTAGAATTTAAATTTATTAATATATAGTAAAATCAGAAAACAATAAAGGAAAACTCTCTAGGAAAAAATTGCCAGAGTTTTTTCTGTAATTTCAATAAATCCCAAACAACAACAAATACAACCTCAAAATAAATTTTACTCCAAAATATTTATCAATCAATCTTCAATAATTTTATAAAATCACCACTTCATTTATTTACATAACATGGTTTTTCTTTTACATCTGAGCACTACATATAAAATTCACATACTTTATGAATATCACTAGTCTCCTTTACATATATATAAATACAACATTTTCCAAAACATTTTAATGCACTCAAAATCCCAGTTAGGAAGTGTATAATAGTAAAAGAAATTTTACATGTATGTAGTCCTAGCACGGTTGGTCTTGTGGCAAAACAAACACTTTAATCTCCACTTACTCTGGATTGCTCTACTCTACAATCCTGCCATCTGCGAGATTCACACAACCGCGCTGAGACATACAACTTAGTGGAACATATAAACAACAACAACAACAATATATATATATATATATTTAAATACCTTTCTCATGATGTAAATTACAACATCACTATAATCACCATTTATTTATAATTCACCATATATATATTTATATATATATGTACAAATTAATAACTTATACTACAATTTACAGTTTTTAGATAACACACAAATATTCATACACACTTACATTACATTCAACACATATTGGGCCAAACTACTGCTATACAATTATCAAGTCCAGTAAACACAATCAATTTCATGGCCCAGCTCTGCTAGGATCCACTCTCACTCTCAAACTCATTATATTACCTATCTCTGCTCAGTTCAAGACCTAGCTCTGCTCAGGTCTATCAATGCATGCATAATCAGTCTTAACAGTACTGGACAAGTAATTGCATGGGGTTACAAACACACAATAACACTTTTTGCATACTTTTCAAGTGATGAATTCAATCATTGATCACTTTCACATTACATCACATCATCACATTTTCCAAGTGATCAACCTTATCATGATCACTTCTACCTCACATTTTTATATTATTTCACCTTTTATCACTTTTTCATATTTTAGTTCATCACATTGCATTTTCGTAAGTCACATTCACGATGTGACTTACCTCCCACATTTTTCACATAAGACACAAATGTGTCCATATTGGACAACACACCACATATATCATATATATATATATATATATCCGCATTGGATTATTGCCAATGTGACACCCAACACATAACTATACCACTATGCATAGATTATGTGTGAAACCATATTTTACAAAAACATTAGACATTTATAATGTTCACTTACATTTAATGAAAATACAAGGTTTAGTAATATGTATTAACCTCCTTTCTCTTTCTCAAGACAAACTCTAAATCCCATCTCTTTTATCACTTTACCCTACTGTGAGAGAGGATTTTGGCCCCCACTCCTGGTGGAATGATTCTTGCTACTTTGGCACTGTTAGGCTCAGGGCCTTAGAGAATACAGGCCTAAAACTGGAGAAAATGGAGTCGCCACTTGGACAGGTGAAAAAATTAGAAAGGGGTGGATGACTAGATTCCTAAGGAATACCCAACCGCATATTAAGTTCAAAAATTTGAGTATGTATGAGGAAAGTGAGAATGACCTAGCATCTCCATAATGCCATGTTCATTGGAACCGACCTTCTTTTCAGGTTTAAATAGTATTAAATTCATAACTTATTGAAATATCATCCATTCTATATGCAATAGAAATAAAAAAAATATTCATTAAAATCAAGAAAGTCCAAACCAACAAAATGGGCACCCGTACAAAATGTAAACATGCCCTTATAATAATATCCAATGTTCAAAGTACAAATAAATAAAAATATGACATCCATCAATTGATGAAAACATGTCCCTTACAATTATTCCAAAGTATTTAAATAAATTAAACAAACAATTCACCCACGAGTGGAAACATGCCTTTTACAAGTCTAATAAAAATACAATAAAAAAAACACTTAATAATCATTCATGGTAAAGCAAGTAATCAAACAAATAATCAATCATTGCATAAACAATTGTAAATTAGGGCTAAACTAATAAAAATAAAGTTAATTATAAAAATTACAATTTACAAATAAATGTTAATATTAACCCATTAATGAAATATAGGGCGTGATGACGAGGGTTGCACTTACGATGGTCCTGCTAGCTAGTTAGCGGGCGGGGATCAAGGGGGCAAAGCCCCTTGCAAGGGATTGGGGGTAGTGCCCCTAAAAGGTAAAGTTTATAAGATATAATTTTATTAGGGAATTAGGGTTTCTATGTAAGCTAGGGTTTTATATTTATAGAAATTAGGGTTCTTCCTAAACTAGGGTTTTAAGATGAAAATTAGGATTTTATGGTTTTGAAAACTAGGGTTTGCATGAACTGTGACCAAGGTAATATTTATATTGAAATTAATATTGCTAATGGTTTGGCTACTAGATGTCTAACGGATCATTGTGCAAAGATGATAATAGTTTAACTAATTAACTTAAATTGTAAGCTACTACCCGATGATGATTGAAAACTAAATGCTATTGTGATTTTAAAAAATAAAGTTGATAAATAAAACAACTACTGTAAATTTAAAACAATAATAAATTCAAACTTCTGCTTGTAAATTCCACCAATATCAATTTGTTGAATCAACTTTAATCTTGGTGGGATGAAGCAATCTGGAGACGATGGATAATGCCTCCTTTGGTTGATGTGTGGTTACTGTCTTTCTTTGCTTTTTCTTTGTCTTTGCTCTCTGTGTGTTTTTGATAATTCTTTGTTGCCTCCTTTTTACTAATTCTCCTCCTGTTACTTAATTGTTGCTTTGTATTTAGGTCTAACTCAAGCAATAGTCCTCATGCTGCTTGGATACCACATAAGTTTATTTTAGTGTGATTAAGAAATTGCTGAGCCTGGGCTTAGTCACGTGTCGAATTGGTGGCTCAAGTAATAGTCCTTATGTCGCTCAAATACTCCACAAGTCTATTTTAGTGTGATTAGGAAATTTTCTAGCCCGGGCTTTGTCCATGTCGAATTGGTGGCCACCAATTCGACTTGGGCTTGTATTGAATTGGAGGCTTGCCAATTTCATATGAGGCAAGCCCATATCGAATTAGAAACCACCAATTCTATATGAGGCATATCGAATTAGCAAGGACTGAACTGATTCCTACTATATTGGCCCAATTTTTAAATGAATTGACCCTAATCCAAAATTAAAATTGATCTAACCTAGACTTTGTATTTAAAACCAAACTTGATCTAGTTTATTAAATTAAATTTAGACTGGGCCAAAATTAAGGGTCTACACCTACATATACATAATCCATCAATAAGCAACATTATCTATTTAAAGTCACTTACATGCTCATTGATTATCAAATTACCATTATTTATTCAATTTCCATTAAAATCCCATTAACACTCTAAATTCACCCTTTATTACTTTTCTTAAACTTCATTCCATCAAGCTCATTTTCGATATTTAACTATAAAAACATTACTTATACATCAATAGAACATTAAAACAATTCACTTCCATAATTATGGTAATCTCTTTTAAAATTCCAAATTTGACATAATGTAATTATTAACATTAACTTCACCAAAGCCTACTCATATCACATTTTCAACCTTAAAATCATAACTTTTACATCAAAACAACATTAATTCATCTCATTACAATAATTACCATCATCCATATTAAAAATCCTAATTTCACATAATAGGCATATAACTCTAAGTTTAACCAAACTCTCTCATATTAAATTTTTAACCATAAAACCATCATATTTATATTAAAACAACACTAAACTAATCCATTACAAGAATTATGAACACCTATACTAAAACTCTAATTTACACATAATCCTTTCATAACCTTAAATTTATCAACTTTGTTCATTTCAACTAATCATCTAACAGTTCATCATATCCTCACCATTTTAACATTATTTCTATTTATTCTAGCAATTTAAAAACTTTCTCTCTCTATCCAAAGCTTACATAATCTTTAAACTAAAGAAAATGAGCTTGAAATAGAAAATACTTAAATCTTTGGTAAATCTTCAAAATCCTCTTGATTCTCTTGAATTTACTTATAAAATTGGAAAATTTCTATGAGAGAATCTCTCTTTCTCTCCCTCTCTCTCTCTCTCTCTCTCTCTCTCTATTCGGCCATGGCTAAAGAAAAGAAAGAAGAAGATTTTTGTTTTTGTTCTTCCTAATTTCCTATCTATAAATATGCATATATTAATTATTTACTTAATTAAATTTCTTTTAATTTCTACCACATATTTTCTTTCTTCTTTGACTTTTTTTAATTTATTTATTAATTATTATCTTTCCAACACCACATTTATATCTTATATATATTTTAAATATATCTCATGTATATGTATATGTCATATATATATTTTGCTTGTATGTTATACATATCTTTAAGTACATGTATATCACTGCAAGAATGTGATATATTACCGATGAAAATTTTTATCGGTAATCGTTATTTTTTTTATTGGTAATTATATTTACCGATAAATCATCGGCAGAAAATTTAAGTAGGTATACTCTTTGCTGGTAATAGAAATGCCAACAGAAAACCTGTTTTCTTGGTAAATTACCTACAGAAACATTTTTATCGGTAATACTTACAAAAACTTTCATTTATAAATATTTTTGACAAATACTATTTCGCGATAAAACCACTTCGTCTGTAATATTGATAAAAAATCTGTCGGTCCATAAGTTGTCTGGCCCATGATATTGCCGACAAAAAGAAACTCTCTCAATAATATTTAAATGATAATATTGACAAAATATTCGTATGTTGGTAATTCTAACGAAATATTTCTGTCACTGATCCAATGAATGAACTTCTATCAGTAAATCTGTCGATGTTTTTGACAGAATTTATGTCGATAAATTTATATTTAAATTTTTTATAAAAAATTTTATCAGTAAATTTAAATTTTAATTATTTTTATTAATAAAAATTTATTATTTAATTTTTATTATAAAAAATATTAATTTTTTTCTTTTTTATTTAATACTGTTCTTTTTTATTTTTATTATTTTTTATAATTTTTATATAAAATTTATTATAGAAATTAAAATATAAAAATTAAAATTTATATATATGTAAATGAAAATTAAATGTACTCAATTATTAAGTATAAAATAAATATGTGTGTAAACACAATAAAATGTACATAAAATATTAGAAAATATAGAAAATAAATAAATCATATAAAAGAAAAAAAATCTAAAATTAGAAAGAAGTAGAAGGCGAAGGCGAAGGGGGAGGTGGAGGATGAGGACCACCCAGTGGATGCTGTCGTGATGGATTGAAAGTCCCTAGCATAAAGTTGGTTATAAACTCCTGCAGCTACTGCTGGACTAACCTTTGAACCTCGATCTGCATTTGCTCCTGGACTCAGGCCTGCACCTCCTCTTGTATTTGATGCTGAATAATTTGATCATGTTTCGCTAACTGTTCCTTCAATTGCTCAATCTCCTCCCGCAAGGCAGATGAGCTAGAAGATGCAGAAGAATAAGCAGTGCTGCAATACTGAGAGCCAAGTCCATATAATTTCTTCTTCTTCTCTTTATCCACAACAACTCTAATTAAACTGTCACCATCAATAGACACCAGACTAGGTGGCCTACTTCTAGGATGCAATGTAATGATCCTATATAACATAGAAAAAGATTAATTACTTTATGAAATTTATCATCCTAAATTTAAGAAAAACATTATGAAATAACTTACATTTATATCTTGAGACCAACGATCCACAAATGAACATCCCTCATGACCCTGGGTGTGCGAATGCACAAATAACTCATAACTACTTGGAGGCAGACCCAGGCTAGACTCCTATTGAAATAAAAATATTAATTTTATAACTAAAATTAATAGAAAGAAAAATATTAAAAAATATAATCATACTTATGAGTGCCTGAGCATGAGCACAATGCGATCTGCTATCTACCCCTCGAGAGAGCTCCTCCGGGCATTTAGATTAACCCATAGCTGAACATCAATAAAGGAAGGTTCTTGCCCCACAGCCTTCATCTCGCTCAGCATATCGCTGTAGCAAATAGCTACCTTCTTCATAAAGGCAATCCGGACCAGGTGATCAATGGTTTGGTCCTAGTAAAAATATTTTTGCAAAAAAAAGAGAGATAAATTAGCATCTGATAATTGTAAAATTATATCTTTTACATATTGAATATTAATAGGTAGATAAATTTTTAACCTTAAACTCCTCAAACCAAAATTTCTTCATCTCAGAAGAGATGGCCTTTCAGGAAATTTCGGCAGGATCCATCTTCTCCATCATGATCTTTCGAATATGTCTCGCAGAAGACCCAGATGGATCCATCATATAGCTGTAAGATGAATAAATAATGGTTGATTATAAATATCAATTGTTAAAAATTTAATATTTAATATAAATAATGCAAAATAAGCAAAATAAAAAAAATACTTACTCTTCCTCCCAAACTCGAAGACACTCCATCCTGCCATCTAGGGCTGCAGATGATGTTGTATTACTAGTACTAACAACTCCAGTTGGGACATCAGTAGAGGGTGGGTGACCAGAATAAGGAGGATTCTTGGTGGCCATATCCTCAGTAGGCCCGTCAATAGGAAGGTCCCCAATCATAACATCATCTGTAATATTGTGCAGTTGTAGACTAATAGCTCAGCCACCAGATCCTCGACCTCAAGTGGATCAAAAACTAGACCCTAATCGATCCAAATGTCTGTCCGATCTACAATGCTTATCTAAATAAATTATACTTTATAGAGTTAATTTACATAATGCAATTAATACATAAATAATTCAAATAAAAATTACATGATAAACATTTTATTGGTATGATTAATCACTTTCATCTGATTGGGATGATTAAGACTCTGATACAAGTATTAATTCATCTTATTCAAATTCTTTGTCACCAAAGTGAATGTCCATGAGTTGTCCAGTTGGATCATTTAAAGGACTTTGATTAACATCATTGGCAAAATTCACAGATTGTACATTTTCAGAATTATCTTTCTAAAATGTGATAACTGACTCTTGATTATTGGCAGATGATTCAGATAGATCAATTCTTGATCTAGCTTTTATTTTGCATCCTACCAACCAATCAAAGTTGTCTCACTTTATGCTAGGGTAAGGGACATATTACACCTAGGCAGCATGACTGGTGAGAATGAACGGTTCATATTTGGCATATGTTCTTCTTCTGTTTACATCTACTAAATTATATTACAGATGGACTATTGTCCCATTTATAGGGTCGCACCAATCACATTTAAATAATACCACCCTCTTAATTGGTAGAGCTAGATATTCAATCTCTATAATTTCATTTAACCAACCGTAGAAATCATATTAGTATTCACTATAGTTTGACCCCTTTATATAAATATAACTATTCATAGTTTCTCTCATTGTATAGTGAGATTCAACGTGAAATTTGTAACCATTGAAAAAATACACTTTATAAAATTTAACAATTGGCAATAGACCCTGGGCTAGATCCTTCAAACATTTGTCAGGAATTATTTGGTCATTTTCATATGCCTAAATCAAGAAGAAAAATATCACATAAAATGTAAATTCTAAAAAATTTAAAATGATATAAAGATTATATTTATATTAACATACTGAATTAATACTTACATATTTACGGAACCATAAGGGAAAATTACTCTTTACCTCTACATCAATTTATAAATTTGTTATATTTTCATCCAAATCTGGTAAGTGTTCAATGAATATGCTGGAGTATATAAAAAACACATCAATGGCATATATATTATTGCCTTGTATTTTATGTTGTAGGTAAATATTTAAATATTTTTGTAATTAAAATTTGTTAACTTACTTGAGATAAGGGGTAACTTCATCACAATTCACAAATCTAGTAACTTACTTAAAAGTTATTCTCTTTGATCCAATCCTTGCTTTGTTGCTTTACCATATGGTCATCCCGGAGGTTTAAAAATAAATAGGAGACCTTTAAATTGATCTTCTATTTCTCCATCATCATTCCGAAGGACTTGACACAATTTTGTTATGACATGAGGCTCGAAGTAATAGGAATAGAAAGTTGATGCCTCTTCCACTATAAAGTCATTACAAATTGAAGCTTCCACCTTTGCTTTTTGTTTTTTACATTTTTCTTTAAATGTCACAGATATCTTTCAAAAGAATACATCCAATGGTACTGTACCGGTCCAACCTTTTTAGCTTCATATGGAAAATGAATTGGTAAATGTTCCATTGAATCAAAGAAACTTGGAGGAAATATTTGCTCCAATTTGCAAACCATAATTGGAATTTCTTCTTCTAATTTCTCAATTTAGGAAACTGTAAGGGATGTTATTATAAGTTCTTTAAAAAATAGGCTTAATTCAGTGAGAGCTTCCTAAACCTTTTTTGGTAATAACTTTCAAAATGAAATGGGTAACAATCTCTGAATAAATACATGACAATCATGACTCTTCATCCCAAATAGTTTATATTTCCTTATATCAACACATCTCGACAAATTTGATGCATATTCATCTGGAAACTTCAAAATTTTTACCCATTGACATATTAATTATTTTTTATTCTGATTTAAGGTATAATTAGCTTTCAGGTATCTGTCGGTTATTTCATCTTATTCCAACTCTGGCCTTGTAATATCCCAAATGATACCCCAAAATTTTGGAAATGCTTATGGTTGATATTGATTTAATGATATTAAGTGGATATATGATTAAGAGGAAAAGAGGAGTGTGTATATGTTGTATATATGAAGATATATACAACATATACAAGTCAACTTTAATGATGGTCAAATGAGATTATTAATTATTTTAAAATATGAATTTATTATAAGTGGAAGATGATATTTACATTATTATAATATATTAATTGCTTGGTGGAGATTAATTGGAGATTTGAGTGGCTAAGAGTAGAGTGGTATTGACTTTTCATTATCTTCTTCTTCCTCTTTCTTTTTGATAGCCGGCCACCACCATCTTCATCAAGGAAGAGAGGTTTTGTGATTCCTAACTCAAGATTTAAAGGTGTTTCAAGAGATCAAGTTGGAGTTCTAAGGATTGGTATGTTTGAGAGTGTTAGGTTTTATTAACTTTGATTTTTGGGGTTAGAGTGAAGAAAATGTTAAGTTTGATTTGTGATATATGGTTGTGATTGTGTTTTGATGTTTATGCAAGTTCATATGGTATATTGATGGTGTTGGTTAAGTTTGTTTGGAGTGGAAAAAGGGTTTAAGAAATATGTTTGTTGGATGTGTTGTTTTGGTATCGATTTTAGATTTTTGGCCTGACACGCCCAGTAGCACGGCCATGTCCTTGGGCGTGTCATTGGTTCTGTTTTCAGTATGGGTGACACAAGCAGTGACACACCCATATCACTTAGCGTGTCACAGCCTCTGTGTTGGAGTAGTATTGACACGTCCAGTGACACGCCCATGTCACTGAGCGTGTCATAGCTACTGTGTTGTTGGTGGATTGGCATGTCCAGTGACACGCCCATGTCACTAAGAATGTCATAGCCACTGTGTTGGAGGAGAATTGACACGTGCAATGACACGTCCATGTCACTGAGCGTGTCAAAGCTTCTATGTTGTGGGTTTAGGGCACGGCCAGGGACACGCCCGTGTTGTTGAGTGTGTCATGTGTAGAGATTGCCCTAGTTATCTTTTGTCCTTAGTTTCTTATGTGTATCACTAAGTGAGTGTGAATAATCACATTTGGATTAGGTTTTGAAGAGATTTGAGGTAATTAATTCAAGTGTTGAAGATATCTTGAAAGAGGAGGTTGGTAGAGTAGTGTTGTTGCTCTTACAGGTAAGTACAAACCTTACCTGATTGCATACATTTACATGACTTTGGGACTTAACACATTTGGTTGGAAAATGTGTTAGGTTACCTATGATATTGTTGTTATATGAGAATGGCACTATGATTTGTATTATGTAAACTATGTGAAATATATGTTGAGTATTCAAAATGTATGATTAATATAATTTGTTATGTATACCCTAATGATGGGATGTGAAGCCAATGTTGATGGATATATTGATATAAATGAAATATTTGGGGCATTGTGCCTAGATGATCATGAGAAAATGAGAATGGACATGATAATGAAATAATGAAAGAATTGTGTGCCTAGTATGTTATTCAATTTTCAGAGTTTTGTTGTTAGTGGCATGCCTAAAAGTAACAATCCCTTGAAGCTGGGTTGGGCTTAGTCCTTGAAGCTAGGTTGGCTTGATGCTATGCTCCCCTTGAAGCTTGGTTGGGCCTAGTCCTTAAAGTCTAGTTGGGATGTTATATATGAGATGTTTCTCATTGTGATAATTATTTGCCTACGGGCTTAATAAATGTGATTATTGGACCAAAATAGTAACTCTGGAATTTGAATGGCATATTAGTTTCTTTTGGGCCCATGCTTATCTTTGCTTAAATGTGAATCATGAATGATGAAACAATTGAACAATATAATGAGATTTAATGTTATGAAATATGATATCCTTGTATATTGCTTCTAATTCTTGTAAGTTTGACATTGGCATTACATTGAATCATATTGTTATCGTGGTTTGTACCACTAAGCCGTTGGCTTAGCGCGATTGTGATTTATCGCACAGGTGACAAGGTAGATTCGGTTGAACCGGAGAGTTCAGCTAGACCAAGATTCCTTGTGAAGTGTTGATTATTGGACTTCAAGATCAGAGACGAACAGCCAAGCATGTATAAACTCTATATTTTTGTAAATAATGATTTTGATGTATACATTTGTATATTCCGCTACATTTTTCACTGTTTATTAAACAAATGTTTTGGATAAACTTTTAAGGTAATGAAGATATATGTTTATGTATTTTAACAAGGAATGTTTTATCTATTATTATTTATAATGATGATTTGAAGAAAAATTTTAAAGATTGGTTTGGTTTAATGAAATTGGACTGTGACATTCTTATATCTTCTATACGTATATTACATATTGTGAGTATATGTGTTGTATGTATATTGGGTATAGGGGTGTTACAATTGTTTTGATATTAGAGCCTAGGTTTGAGGTTCTCAACCTAGGTAAATTATAAGAAAAAAGAAAATTTTGATTTTAAAATATGATTTTTAAATAAGATACATGCATTGGCATTGGCATTTTCTAATCTTTGATGAGGTATATTCTGCCGTGTTTGCAGATATAGGTAGTGATGGTGTCTCATTCACGTCAGTCTATTGAGGGTAGTGCTGAGAATGTAGCTCCTGATGAGGGTAGAGATGGAGCTAGAGTTGAGAGAGCTGGAGAGGCACCTGCTCCTGTGCCAGAGAGACTAGCTGCTAATGAGATTCAGCCAGTTTGGTTACGGCATATGGTAGAATTGTTGAGGCAGGCTCCAGTACAGCAGCCGCCACCACAACCACAGCCATCTTCTTGTTCATACTCATAATGTCATCTCATGTGTTCTGCTGTAGCATTTGAAGCATATAATCTTAAGTCTAGGTGTAAGTGGAAAATAATACATTCTTTTGAAAGGCATAAACTTTTGTCTACTTTGACTCGACTTTGTTTGAATCTCTATTCACAACAAAACCTATGACTTCTCAATTTTCCATCATCACCCCAATATAACATATAACCATTTTTGCAACAATCAATAATTTCTACTTGCATTCTAAGACCTTGAGCAATTTTTCTAGTTTGGTAGAAACTATCAAACATTTCATTATCTTCAAGTAAAATCTCTTTGATAAATTGAATCCATTGATCAAAAGCCTTTTCTAACATATGTTGCTTAGAATTTATGTTTAGACAACGTGCCATGGCTGATAGCAAATTATGTTTTCGACATTCGGGCCACAACTTTGTATCCAGTGAATTCAACATATTATAAAATCGTTGAGCTTCCAAATTAGGAGCCTCCTCCACTGGTTCATGTTGGACATCACTAGATCGAACTCCAATAGTCTCGGGCATGCCCCATTCATAAACATTAGGACCAACAACATCATATACCATTTGTTGATATGGATTTTCAAACTCTGGCTCAAATGTACTATATTGTTACGGAATCGGTAGCTTGTTCATATTTTCTTCACTATATCTATTCCAAATGAAATAATAAGTGTAAACTCCCATTTTACTAAATGAAATTTCACTTCTACTTCTCAAAATTTTCTATGATGACATTTTACACATGGACAATGAATCTTATTACGTTGCATATATTTGTTTTGACTTGACGCAAAATTAACAAACTCTTCTATCCCATTGATAAATGTCATACTATGAGTGCAATTTGAATTTACCAGTTGATATATCCAAGCATGAATTATATTCATTTTTCCTATACATATAAAAAGAAAATGTAATTAAATATTACTTACTAAATCTCCTTATTTTTTCTTCCTTAGAAACACAATATATATTTTAATTAACAGTATGCAATACTTTATAATTTTTTACTCAAAATCCTGCAGCATTTCCCCTGAGTTCTCAATTGCACAACATCAAAAATAATAAAATTCAAAAAAGACTTCATTCTGAAAATTTATTCTATTTGGTATGCAATTAGAGAATATATTTGGTAGAAAAAATACCGAATTAAAAATAAAAACAAATCAAGAATTATCTCGCATGTGTTAATTTAAACAAATATATATTAAAATTTCAAAAGTGTCCGAATTGGATAATTCAATGAGTTCTCATTTACAATTAAATGAGTAACTCACCAAACAGGTACTAGGGTTTATTTATATTATGTTTGTTCAATTAAAATGCATTTACACGTTAATCAAAATTCAGTAACAATTTCATTTAAAATTTCAAGCTGAATTATCTACCAATACCACACCTTATACTATAATGAAATTACATAGAATACAAACACAAGAATAAACTTTATAATTTTCACACAATAATAAACTTCATACAAAGTTAAAACAATTTTACAAAATATTATGGACCTAAATAAAGATTTTTTGGAATTTATATTTTGAATTTTATTATTTATTTTGAAATATTATTAACCTAAATAAATACTTTTTAGTACTTAGAGTTTAAATTGTATTACTTATACATATGCTTTATGAATTTTAAATTTTATTACTTATTATGAAAAATGATGGACACACATATGATTTTTGAATATTAAATTTTACATATAATTACTTATTATGAAATATAATAAGACCTAAAAAATTGCATTTTATAAATTTTATTAATAATGTTATTACATCTTATGTATTGTTATGATCGTAAATAAATTCTTTTTAAAATTTTTAATAATATTGTTCAATTATTTATTATGAAATAGTATGGATCTGAATATTATAATTAGTTATTACTGAATAGTATAGGCCTAAATATATGCACTTTAGAGATTTTAATTAACAATTAATTTTATATATTTATTATGCTAACTTTTTTATTAAAATTGTTTTATTAATCTATATTTAATTTTACTATATTTATTATTATTTTATAATTTGATGCTAAGTAAATTTATTTAATCGTAGACTTAGTTTTCTTGTATTGATTTATAATATAATTTTTTTATAATTATAATTTTTAATTATATTATATATAATTTTAACTTTTATTTAATTATAATATCATTTTCTAATTTTTAATTCTATTAATTTCATAATCTTTCACAACAAACATACATAATTTAATATTTCAACATTATATTTTATCTTATTTTAATTTTGAATTATAATTTTCAATGATAATTATTAATTATAATTTAAAATTCTAAACATTATAATTTTTTAAAATTGAAAAAATAACGCAATTTTTAATCTCACCAATATTATATATTTTCACATAAATGCATATATATGTGGCACATATATTTTACAATTATAAGTTTTACCGACAATATATGTAATTTTAATTTAAATTATAATTAGGAATTATAATTAAAATATCATTCTCTAATTTTTATTTCAATTAATTTCATAGTCTATCATAATAAGCATACATATTTACATATTTTAACATTATAATTTTTTATAATTTTATTTTTTACTAATAAATTCTAATGATATTTGTTAATTGTAATTTGTAATTGTAAACAATATAATTTTTTACTACAGAAAAATAATAGATTTATTTTTATAAAAATTATGTATATATATTTCTCTAAAAAATATATTTTTAATTATAAATAAAAATTTAACCCCTAAAATTATACCCTTAAAAAAAATAAACCACTAAAAAAAAACTCCGTAACAATTTCTAAAATACCTAAATTTAAAGTTTTTGCTTAAACCACTAAAAATTCCTAAAATAACAAAAAATTTAATATTTTAACTAAACCCCTAAAATTTCAACAATAACAATTTTATTATTCTTCCACTTTATCTTATAAAATATAAATTTTAATGATTACAATATATAGTTTAACAAATTTAATTCAATTATTACATTGATAATACTTTTCTTAGAAGATAACTAATTTTTTAAATTTTTTATTATGTTTTAATTTTCTTAATTTTACCAATCAATAAAATTAAAAAGCAACAAATATTACACAAATATTAACAAAATATAAAAATTCACAATAATGGAAATTAAAAAATTAAACATAATATATACTCAAAATCACCTCAACAATACTCAAATTCACAATAAAAATAAATAAAAAAACAACATTAAATTACAAAAATATTAACAAAATACAGAAATTAAAAAATTACAAAAAAATATATTTAAAATAAATTAAATTCACAAAATATTTATAAATGTCGGTTTATTTCTTCAAACATAAAAATTCCTCCACAAACACAGCGGATAACCTTCATCGACTCTTCCTGCCGTCGCTGGAGAGAGAGAGAGACAAAGAGAGAGAGAACAAAAAAAATAAAAATATATACAAAAAAACTCAAGTTAATACCTTAATAAGTTGTGCCTTGCTTCACCGTCGCCGGAGAGAGTGAGAGAGAGGTGCTACTTGCTTCACCATCACCGAAGAGAGAGAAAGAGACAAAGAGAGACAAAAATAGAGAGACAGAGGCAAGACGAGAAGGAGAAAGAGACAAAGGAAAAAATGGATTAGTAAAAACCATAATTATTTTACATTTGCTGAGTGAAATAAGTGTCTCTCGGCATTACTGAGAAACAAAAACACATGCCGGTAAAATGCATATAGAGTTAGACTTGCCACTTGTTATACATTTACTGAGAGACAGCTTTCTCTAGCTATTACCTAAAGAAAATTTATTTCTCTTGGTAATACCAAGAGAAAAGTATTTCTCTTGACAAATGTATAATAGAAGAGGTGGAAAAATTCTCGCCTCTATATGTTTGTTTACCGAAAGACTAAACTAGTCTCTCGATATTACCAAGATATAAATTATCTCGGTAAATATTGATATCGATAAATAAAATATCCAAAAATATTTTACCGAGACAATACTCAGTGTCTAGCTATTACCAAAAGAAAATTTATTTCTTTAGAAAATATCGACAAAAAAGCATTTCTCTCGATAAAATGTACAATAGTAGAGGCGAAAAAATTCCTACCTCTATCTGTTCGTTTGCCGAGAGACTAAAATATTCTCATGGTATTACCGAGATATAAAATTATCTCTCAATAAACATTGATATCGAAAAACAAAATGTCTAAAAATATTTTATCGAGACAATGCTTTATCTCTCGCTATTATAGAGAGAAAATATCATTACCGAGAGAAAAAATTTTCTCTCTGCAAATGTATAATAGTAGAGGTGGGAATTTCGCCTCTGTTTGTTTGTTTACTGAGAGACAAATCTTTTCTCTCGGTATTACCAAGATATAAAATTATCTCTTTGTAAACATTGATATCAAGAAAAGGAAATGTCTAGAAACAGTTTACTGAGGCAATGCTTAGTCTCTCGGTATTATAGAGAGAAAGTAGTTCTCTAAAAAATACAGAGAGAAAATGTTTTCTCTCAACAAATGTATAATAGTAGAGGCTAGAAGATTGCTGCCTCTGTCTCTTTATTTACCAAGAGACCAAATATTCTCTTGGTATTCCCGTGAGAATATAATTTGTTGCAAATTGTATACTGTATGTCGAAAGAATGGCTAATCTCTCAAAAATACCAAGAGAAATTTCTGTCTATCAGCAAATCAGTAAATTAGAAGCAGGAATATCAAGGCAACTCCCTCTTCGGTTACTGAGAGATAAGGTTTTTCTTTTGGTATTATCGAGATATAAATTTATCTCGCGCTAAACATTGATATCGATGAAAGAGATAACTAGAAACACTTTACTAAGACAAAGCTTAATCTCTCAGTATTGTTGAGAGAAATTTATTTTCTCTCTGTAATACCGATGGAAAATGTTGTCTCTAGTAAAATGTATAACATGGAGGCAGGATTTTTCCTAATCTACCTCCTTATATGCCGATAGAAGAATTAATCTCTCGGTAATTCTCGATGGATATTTTTATGTCATTAAATTTAGGCAATAAATTTTTGCACAAACCATTAGCACCACATTTACTGAGTCCAATTTTTTTTGATAATTATATCTCACGAAAGTCATTCGATAAATAATAGATATATTTCTAAATTTTTTTTATTATTTTTTCTGTTGGTATTCAGTCGGTATCACCAACATATATATTTCTATCGGCAATTTTTCCTCGGTAATTTCTTACATTCTTGTAGTGTATGTAATGCATATATTATGTAAATGTAATGTGTATATATATAGTTTGCATCTAGTTATACCTCAAGCACACATCATGTGTATATCATATATATATATATATATTAAATATAATAAGTATCCAACATATATAATAAATATATAATATGTATATACTATATATACACTAGGTATATACAACACCTATACTTCTCCCAATACTTTAATTAAGCCCCAAATATTTATTTAATTTCTCCAAGATTACGGATATTACAATTCTCTCCACCATAAATAATTTCTTCCTCGAAATTATCTACCACATTAACTAAATTCCATTATCACAAACATCTATCTCAACTCTCCCACCTAAAGAATTTCTTCAACTATCTATATAATATCTAAATTAACACCAAAGATTTCTCAATTTATCACAATAATAGAACTACTTAATCAACAAATATATTAATAACATGAAATAATAAAAATTTACCTTTATCTACTTCTGTGAGCGGGGATTTTCGCCCCCACTCCAGGTGGAATGGTTCTTGCGATTTCGGCACTGTTTAGGCTCGGGGCCTTAGAGAACACGGTCTTAATATTATAAAATTCTTAAATATAACAATATTATCCATACTACACACAATAAAAAGAAAGCATCATTATATTAAAATCAAAGCAATGTCCAAACAAAAAAAACAAATAAATGGACACCCATCCAAGGATGGAAACATGTCCTTACATCACATGCCTAGATAGGACACCCACCAAAAAGTAGAAACATGCCCTTTACAAAGGTTCTAAAATAGAAAATAAAATAAAATTACATGATGTTTAACTAATGAGGTACCCACCAAGTGAAAACATACCTCTTACAACTTTTGGAAGTCTAAATTGATTGATAAAAGTAAATAATCATCCATAATAAATAAATCATTCATTAAAAGTATTTAAATATCAATAAAATAAACATCCATCCATGATAAATTAAATAAATCAAGTATTGAAATTAAATAAATTATAGCATAAGAGATAAATCAAGGTATAAATAAATATGGAATTGAATAAAGCAAATAAAAGTTCAATTATAGCTACTGTGACTTTTTATGGAATTAAAATAAATTAGGGTTTTATGTTTTAAAAGGTTGGTAAGACTCTTTGATTAACTAAATTAAGGTTTGAAAGGTGAAATCATGAAACTAGGGTTTTAGACACTTTAAAATACTTTAATTTGTGATTTTTGGTTATTGAATTTTAAGCTACTGTGTAATTTTTGAGTTTTTATGTTTTTATGTTTTTTAATATTTTAAAGGGATTAGGGTTCATAAAAATTAGGGCTTAAGGTTTTCAAAGGATTAGGGTTCATTATTTTAGGTTTAAAAGTTGAATTTTGGATTTTAGGGTTTTGAAATTTGGGTCTCTGGTAATGAATAATTTTTAGGGTTTTAGAAATCAATTTGATATTTTATGAAGTTTTATGAATTTAAACACATTAATTGAAGATTTTATAAGTAGAAAATATGTTTTTGAAGGTTTTTTGAATGAAATAGAACCTAATTTAAAATTTTGAAAGAAACAGAATTTGATTTTGGTTTTGTAGAAAAATATGTTCAATTAGAGTTTTAAGATTTTTAAGAAGAAAATATAACAATTTTAAGTCTTTTTAGAAAAGAAAGTCACTTTTTTAGTGTTTTAACTTTGGAAAAATAAATTAAAGTTCAAAGATTTTAACTTTTGAAAAACACAAAAAAAAACCCTAGTTTAGCTACTGTATAAAAAATTAGAAATTAGAATTTTAATACCTTCTTTTGTAAGTTGCTCCAAAACAATTCTTCTTGGATGAACTAACTCCAAAGACAAGCCTTTTTGCCTTTGGAATCCCTTTTTTCGTGATGCTGCTGTCCAGAAAAAATTTAAATTGAATTTCTTCTTTTCCTTCATTGATTTGGTTTCAAACTTTCCAAACTCCCTTTGGATTTCCTCTCTCTCGGCCACCCTTAATGTCAATGCCTTTGGTCCTTATTTATAGTGGTTTAAGGTTATTTTTTCCTAATTAATTAAGGTAAATAATATTAATAAAAAAAGAAATTAAAACCTAATTGGATTAGGTTTCAAAAAAATTGCGTTAAAAAATTTTGCGTTGGCGAAAACTGCAGCAGCCGGGCCCGTTGGCTGGGCGTGTGGGCGTGCCAGCCCACAGGAAATTCCTGCGGACAAAATAACTCGCCCGCAGGAAATCCCTGTGGGCGAAACGCCCACAGGCCTGCGGGTGAGCTGCTGCTGGGCCGACGGGCCCGCGCGACCACTTTTCGCTGTCGATTTTTTTTCGACTCCAATTTTTATTTTTATTTTTATTTTTAAATTTTTAATTTTTATTTATTTATTTTAATTTTTTATTAATAAAAATTAGATAATAAAGCAAAAACTACTTAATTAAAATTATTTTGGACCAATTAGACATCAAAAATCATTTTGGACTAAATAAAGCATATTGGATCAGATTGGGTAAAAAATTAAGGGTCTACAGTTTGCCCCAAGCTTGAATGATCTGAAACCTTAGTGAAAGAGAGTGAAAAGCAATAAGACTTAATTATTGAGGTTTTGGGTTCTGGAGCCGAGAGATTTGGACACTCGATCCTAAACTAGACTTGAATACTCGATCCTATCTGGATTTGGGTACTCGATCCTAAATCGGATTTGGATACTCGATCCTAAACTGGATTTGGATACTCGATCCTAAATTGGATTTGGATACTCGATCCTAAATCGAATTTGGATACTCGATCCTAAATCGAATTTGGATACTCGATCCTAAACTGGATTGGGATACTCGATCCTAACTGAATTTGGATACTCGATCCTAAATTGGATTGGGATACTCGATCCTAACTGGATTCAGACACTCGATCCTAACTGGATTCGGACACTTGATCCTAACTGGATTCGGATACTCGATCCTAAACTTGATTGGGATACTTGATCATAAATGGATTTGGATACTCGATCCTAAATCAGATTTGGGTACTCGATCCGAAATTGGATTGGGATACTCGATCCTAACTTGATTTGGATACTCGATCCTAACTAGATTCAGATACTCTATCCTAAACTTGATTGGGATACTCGATCCTAAATGGATTTGGATACTCGATCCTAAATCAGATTTGGGTACTCGATCCGAAACTGGATTGGGATACTTGATCCTAACTTGATTTGGATACTCGATCCTAAACTTGATTGGGATACTCGATCCTAACCTGGGTACTTTGACTTGAGATTTGAATTGATTTTGATTTAATTTGGGTACTTGGACCCGAGATTAGATTTGATTTGGGTACTTGGACCCGAGAATGAATTTGACTAACCTTTTATCAGTTGAGAAGTCTGACTGGTCCGGTTGTTCTATGCATTGTGATTCTTCACCCTCAGAATGGATCTTCATCCTTGGAGATTGGGTCTTCACCCTTGCAAATGGATCTTCATCCTTGAAAATGAATCTTCATCTTTTGACATCGGGTCTTTTCCCTTGAAAAATGGATCTTTATTCTTTGAGATCGGGTCTTTACCCTGGCTTCAGCTCTTTTAGCTCGATTGATCTTCCGTCTTTTGCATCTTCATTCTTTTGAGAGTTCTAATTGTTTCATTCTTTTGTTCTTCCTTTTTGCAAAGATTTAGCTATTTTTAATTGGACCTTATATCCTCTCCTTGCCCCCCTGTGTGGCAAAATATTTGTAAGTGAGTTTAAAAATATTTGGTATATAAACCCAAAAAATTGAAAAGGAGAAACTTTGTCCCCTGTGTAGGCTCAAACCAAAGATTTTATCCATGCAAGCTTTGATTGATGTTTTTGCCGTCTTGTTCTTCACATAAGCATGCATTTCTTCTCTTTGCAAGATTACTGGAGCTTTCTCAAGCAATGGGTTTTCTATGCCCCCCTGATTTGATATCTTCTTTTGATTGCTTGCTGTTTATTTTGACAAGGAATAGACAACACAAGACAAGAAAGTGCAATGTGACATGCTCGTGTATGCATGATATGCATGAATGATACTTACAACGGTTTTATTGACTCACAGACTGAGGTGATCAGCAGAAGTGTTCTCATTGACTCCGTTTTGACGCTTGTTTAAGTCTTACATTGGAATGATCAAAAGCTTTGCATTTGTGGCTTTTATCTTCTATATGTTGAGAACATGAGTGGTAGAGACCCCTAATGGTAGAGTCAGGGATGCATCCATTTCAAATTATGTTTCAGCATGTCAATTGGCAGCTTGCCAATAATCATTTCCTTTGCCCAATATGTCCTTTGGAGGTTCAACATACTTCCCTTAACTTAAAGGCTTTGTATGACAAAATAATTTTTTTTTGAATTTTGATTTTGAAATCAAATGTTGGCTTTGCCAAATTAATGTTAGTGTACCTCAGGACTTGATTTTTCCAAATTAACATATCTATAAAATGACAACCCTAGTTACCATACTAAACTCGGGAATTATTTCTATTTAAGCAAGAACTGTTGCACTTCAGATAGGCACATACACATTACTTGGCCAAAGGTCTCATTTGAGTTTAAATATTGTCTATCCCATATGCATGCTTATTCAAACTATCTCCACTAATAGATTCTACCTACCAAGAGAGATCAACAGGTCTTTGATAAGCTTGAAATGGGGTCTATAAGGGACACAGGTTTAAATGAAGGCCATTTTGAGATAGGAGCTGGTGTGACACAATGGACAAAACCTCACACCATAAATTTCTTGTTTGAACTTTAGGCAGTTGGGAGCAATCTTGCTAGACTCCAAATTCCTTCTATATCTTCTTGGCATTAATCTGGATATTGTCTACGACAGTTTTTGCCCTTACAAAAAGGTTTGGTTCCTAAATTCATTTCTTTTCTTCTTCTCCCTTTTCTTTATTTCTCTTACTCTTCCCTATCATTTTGTCCTTCTTCCTTATAGGACCGTCAAGTACAGAACTTTCAAGAATTGGATGGTCTTTCTCCTTTTCCTCTAATTTTGATTGAATCCTTGGTTGGGTTGGACTAATTCAAGTCAAACTATCCAATTGGAAGCCTTTTGCTGCTTAGGTAAAAGAGAACTCAGTTGGCTTTTTTAACCATTTTGGGTTTTCTTTTCTTTTCTTTTTTCTTTTTTTTTCTTTTTTTCTTTTCTTTTTCTTTTCCTTTTTTCTTTTCTTTTTTTTTTCCTTTTTTGGTTCTAGCTCAAACATAGTTGTCTTGTTTGTACCAACTTGGGCTTCCAATAATGGATGAGTGGAGTAACATAAATCTTCTTTAATAGGGATAAATCATTTGTTACTCTAATGTTGATGTTGTCTTGATATATTGGAGACATTAAGGGAACTTCAACTACCCTTAAGGTTTTGAGAACATCAACTATCTTTATTGTCTTGAGAACTTCAACTATCTTCATAGTCTTGAGAACTTTAACTATCTTCATAGTCTTGAGAACTTCAACTATCTTCATAGTCTTGAAAAATCATTGCCTTTTTTTTTATCTTATTGCCTCATCATCTTAGTGATCATAAGACTTGCCAAAAGTATCACAACAGCTCAGGGTAGATTATTAAGGTTATATGCCAATGAAAAGAAAGCTAAAATTTTACGAAGGCTCAAAGGGACAACTAGGGATTGATATTTAATTGGGTGGATACTAGTTGTTGGCTAACCAAACAATGCCTAGATCATTTCTCTCTTAAATAAGTAGAGTTCAATTTTGCCTTGAAAATTTGTCAAAGCATGTTCTAAGACTTACTAGGACCCAGACAAAGGTAATTATGCAGGAGCCCTCTCTAAGTAAGCATACACAACTCAATGCTATAGAGCAATTCCCTCACTTAGTAAAGTCATTCAAGTCATGACGCCTAGATATATTAATTCATGAAGTATCAAGCTAGATTCCTCATTGGTTGAGCATCAAAATGAACAAAGACCAACACCTGAAAAATGGTGTCTTTCTTTGAATAAAGATGTCTTTTCAGGTGGCTTTAAATCTTCTCAAAGAAGCAGAAGTATGAATAATGTTTTAAATGATATAGCCAACCAAACTACTTCACTTAGTAAATTTGTACTTTCTTTTGAAAATTTAGTAAAAGGATGGCATTCAGAAGAAGCAAATGAAGATTACCATTATAAACAAGGCTTAGCTTCATGTATTGTTAAAAATAGTGTCATATTGAATCATGCGGCAAAAAATTATACACTTAAGATTTTTGAGTTATTTCCGAATGAGTTACTAAATGGAATTGCCACAACTTGGTCAGAAATTAAAAGTCATGATAATTTTTGCTCTTTTGAAGTGGTGGGAAAGGGAGGGAATTCAAGGATACATATAATCTACTTTGATTCACCGACTATGGATGTCAAATACAATTGCAAGAAATTCAATTCAATGAGATTATTATGTTCACATTCATTAAAATTTCTTATTGGAAAAAATGTGACTAAGATACCCGAGCAATATATTTTGAGTAGATGGACAAAAAATGCAAAGAAGATGATGCTTAAATATGAATAAGATGTCAAAGTCTAAAAGATGGTGAAATTAAAACTATATTTCATAATACCATGATGAGATGTGCTTATGACATAATTATGAGAAGTCAAGAAAATGAAACTACAAGACAATTATTTCAAAATATTTTTCATAAATTAGACCAAGAGGTTGATAGAGAATTAGCAAGACTGCATGCATTTGAGAAAAATGGGTGCAACAGTACAAAATGAGGATTTTGATGATGTTGATGAAGAGATATTAAAGGAAGATACGAACCCTATATTAGATCCCCCAAGATTGGATGTTTCAAATGCTAGATTGAAGGGTCATTTTTAAAATTGTACGACAAAATTAAAGAAAAAAAATCAAATTAGGATATATATTTTATTTATGCCTTTTCTTTTAATTATATTGTATGAGAATCTAATGAAAAAAAAAATCCTATTTGTGTTAAGAAAAACTGTAGTTGGTGATTTACTATGTAATATCCGTGATCTTGGAGAAATTAAATAAGTATTTGGAGATATAGGTGTTGTATATCCATAATATATACTTAATATATACATACTATATAAATATTATATATATTATGTATATTGGTTATATGTATAAATATATGATACTTGATATATAATGGAAAGATGGGAAGATGAAAAATTAGTAAATAAATAAATAAATAGAAAAGAAAAGGAAGTCAAACTAAGAAAGAAATGCTTGGAGGAGATTAAAAGTTGTTTAAAAAATGAATAAAATATATCAAAATTAAAAATAAATATTGATAGTGGAAGATGATGGAAATATGAAAATTTATTAATTACTAATTAATTAATTAATTATATATGGTTAGAAAGAAAAAGAAAAATTAAAAAAATTAAAATTCATTTATGGATAGGAAGAAGATTATAAATATCTTAATATTATACTATTAATTAATTAATTAAATATATATATATATATATATATATAAATGGATGGGAAAAAGGAAGAAGTAAAAATTAAAAAGAAAACACGTCTTCTTCTCCTTTCCAAGAGTTGGCCAAAATTTAAAAGATGGACAAAGAGAGGTATTTCATCTTTTAATACACCAAATTTTCTAAAGATTTCAAGAGTACAAAGATAGTTTTGGAGATTTTGCAAGAGTTAAGTAAGTTTTCTTAAATTTTCAAGAAGTTATCTTTAAATATTTGAATATGTAAAAATTTATTTATTGATGGAGGAATTGATAATTGATTAAATGGATTGTTTTAAAGTTGTCTGAGTGTAGAAGTAACGATTCTATGGTTAGATAGTAGAAATGATTAGGTTTGGTAGAAGTTTGAAAGATGTAGTAAGGGTGCTTAGGGTTTTGATTGGGGTTTTTGATTAAAAATGCATGAAATTTGAATTTAATTGATTAACTTGTGTTAAAATGAGATTCTAATGCCATATTTAAACTCATAACTTGGTTAGGAGTTGAGTAAGGTGAAGTGGAATATTTAAAGAATTGAAGGGCAATTGGTGAAAATTTAGTAGAACTGAAGTAAATGATATTTAATTAGCTAAAATGAGTAGAAATATGATATTAATGATATATTTTAATTTATATTTGATTAGGATTGAAAGAACCAAAAGATGCCTAATTAGAAGAATTAGGGTTTTAGGAGTGAATATGTGAAAATTGAGTTATTGAAGGGGGATTTGATAATTGCTAAAGTAGATAGAAATGAAGTTAAAGTGATGATTATATAATGAATTGGTGGTTGATTTTTTGAAAAGAACAAAGAATGGTGGAATTATAGTTTTGGAATGGTTATGTGTAATTAGAATTTTCTATATGGATGAAGATAATTGTTGAAATGAATGAATTTAATGTTATTGTTATATGCTTGTAAAGATTCTATGGTCAGAATTTAATTATGGGCAAGTTTGGATAAAGTTCGAATCTAAGGTTTGGTTATGTAAAAATAGGATTTTGATGTAGGTGATGTTAATTGTTGTAATAAGATGAATTAATGTTATTTTAATGTAAATAATATGATTTTAAGGTTGGAAATATGATATAGATAAGTTTTTGTGAAGTTAATGTTGATGGTTATAATATGTAAAATTTGGATTTTTGAAAGAGATTTCCATAATTATGGAAGTGAATTGTTTTAAGGTTAATTTGATAAGAAAGTAATATTTTTGTAGTTAAATGTTGAAAATGAAATTGGTAGAATGAAGTTTAAATAATGTAGTGAATGGTGAAATTAGAGTATTAATGAGGTTTTTATGAGGATTGAATAAATAATGGTAATTTAATAATCAATGAGCATGTAAGTGACTGTAAATGAGTAATGTTGCTTATTATAGAATTATGCATGTGTAGGATAAAGTGATAAAAGAAATGGAATTGAGAGTTTGGCTTGGGAAAAAGAAAAGAGGTTAGCACATACTACTGAATTTTGTGTTTTCATTTAAAATGTAAATGGACATTATGTATGTATAATGCTATTTTTTAAAATACGGATTTGCATATAATCTATGCAATGTGGCATAGTTATATTATAGGTATCACATTTGCAAAAGTCCAATGAAGGTCGATATATATTTTGATATGATGACCTAAATGGATATAATTATGATTTGTGAGAAAATTTAGAAAATGAGACACATTTCATGGATATGAAATTTGATGAACAAAAAAAATATGGAAAAGGATAAAATATAAAAAAAAATATGAAAAATAGATAAGTAATATGAAAAATAAGGAAAATTATGGTAGATGAATAAATATGATGGTTTGGTTTATAAGTCAAAAATGTAGAAAAAAGAATGTGAAATGTGGATAATAATTACAAAATGAGAAAAAAATATGAAAATTTGATACTTATATGAGACATGTGATGGTGATCATAGTTTGATATGATCACAAGAGATATGAAAAATGTGGTAAATCCACTAGAAATGTGTTTTACTAGTCACATTCTAGTTGTGGCTAGAAAGATGATAAAGTATGTTCAAACTTTTGATAAATTAGATATGTTTGCATTAAATTTAGCCTAACACATTTTGGAAAGAAAATGTGTTAAGCTACTTGGTAGCTTGAACATTCATGAGCATTGTGTTATAACGTGTGAATTGTTATGTATGCATTATGTGCATTATAAAAAGTCATTATTAATGGCTAAAATGAATAAAATATGAATTATGTGTATTATATGAAAATGACTCAAAAACATTTTGGTAATGTGATTTTAATGTGAGATTACATACATTATGATGATATGAGGAGATGTAATGAGTTAAAATGAATTGACATTGATGTAAATGAGAAAATTGAGAAATGAGACAATGTGATGAGAAAAAGTGATTATGAAAAATATGAATTATTTGTGTGCCTAGTATCTTATTCAATTTTCAGAGTTTTGTGTTTGGTGGCATGCCGATGAGGTTATCCTGATTATTTACCTTCGGTACTAGACGCTAGGCGTCATTGATATATGATTTGCCTTCGGGGCTAGATGCTAGGCGTCACTGATATATGATTTACCTTTAAGGCTAGACGCTAGGCATCACTGATATATATTTTGCCTTCGAGGCTAGACACTTAGTGTTAATATGGACTAAAATAATAACTCTAGGATTTGAATAATATATTAGTTTGTTTGGGCTCATGCTTGTGCATGTGTTAATACGATGTATAAAAAGAATAAAGATTATATTTTAAAGTGGAATTGCATACTACATTGTGAAATATCATGCAACAATATTGTGCATTGTTATTATTTTAAATTTTTATTGTTATCAATATATATACTATTAGGCTTTTAGCTTAGCACGATTGAAATCCATCATGCAAGTGACAGGGTAGATCCAGAGAGCTCATCTAGGCCTGGTTAGGTCTAGGATTGAGGTTGATAGTGTTTGAAGTGAGTTTTACTGCCACAGAATCAGAGCCAGCTGTTGTCATGCATACATTTTATCTTTATAAAATATGACATAATTATGTATATTATGTTATATTTTTAAGAGTTTGTAAATTATAAAGCATTTTTAGATAAATTGTACAATGCAGGAATGTGTATATGTGCCTTTATATATTTGTACATATATGAATGTTTTGAGAAATTATGGAGAAATTGAGAAGTATTGGTGAACTGTTGATTTGTTTTTGTTGGGAGTGTGTTTTTGCAGGTTGAGTGATTATTGAATTTTTGGAATGTCCAAATTACAGACAAAACTCTAGCAATTTTTTTTCCAGAGATTTTTATATAAAATGCTTATTTTGGAAATCTATAATTAATAAAGAATATTTTATTCATCATTTAAATATGCATGTTATGGTGTTTGGTATTTTAAATTAGGAATATGAAAATTTTTATTAAACTGGGTTGTGATATTCTTATACCATATATGCATATTTTATATATACTGGTTATATGTATTATACGTATATAGGGTATAAGAGTATTATATTTATTTTGGTATCAAAGTAGGTTTGAGGTTCTCGACCTAGGTGAGTTTCAAAAATGAGCAAGGGGAATTTTGAAATAGTATTTATGTTTAATACAAGCATATGCATTGACATTTGTGTTGGTCTCTGATGCGGCAATGTTCGTTTGATGTAATAGATATAAATTGAGATGGCATCTGAGATGGGTATATCAGAGTAGCGAAGTGAAAGCGTCATTCTGGGGATTATAGGATTATAAATTTTTAGAACTTCTATTTGAAATTAAGATTTATGTCGATCCAATTGATGGATAAGTGGAATTAAGGAAAATAATCTAGTATATATAAAAAACATGGGAGATGAGTATTACCGTCGTTGGAAATTTTGCATATGTGTTGGGAAGTGATTTTGTCCAAATTTTTAGAATTATCTAGAGATATTAAATGAGCTTAAAAATTTAATAGGACGTTTTTCTATATGTTAGAATGTAATGTATAAAATTTCATAATTTTTTAAAGATGAATTATTATTTAAGAAAAATATAAGATCATAGATTGTTTGAACAGTTTTAGCAACTTATAATTTGTAGAAGTTCAGAAACATATTTCAAAACTATAGCAAACCAACCCAGAAAAATCTTAAATGTAACATAAAATATCATTTGTATTCCTAAAACATATGGTTAAAATTTCATGAATATTTATTAAGGTTCCTGAAAAAAAATGGGTAACTAGGTGTTGTTAGAGTAATTACTAAAGAGACAGATTTATGTGGGTTACTAAGACATAATTTTTAAATTAGTAAATCAACTGAGAAAAATATAAAATTTTAAATGAAAGTCCATATATATGTCAATTGCATATGGTTAAAATTTTTTTATAATCTTTAGTGAAGCTTTGGTGATGAATAAAAAGTTAAAAATTGAGATTGACATGAAAGTTAAGAAGTTATGCAGATTTGTGAAATTGAGTAACAAATTAATTTTATGTGAAATGATTGGAGAAAATTATGAAAATTTAAATATGGATTGGTAAATGTACGAAAAAGGAATGTGGAGTTTTAATAAATTAGAACAAAAAGTTCATAATTTAAATTAAAGAGAGAGCTAGTATATGTCAGTAAATATGTTTATTATAAAAGTATATTGAAGATTTATTAGAGTGATATATAGTATTTGTTTAGTCAATATTTACTATGAGTAAATAAAAAATTTAAATGTTGTTCTTTATATTGAGTAATTAAAATGTGAATTTATATAAATGGATTACTAAGTTAAAGTGAATTGAAGTTATGCATGCAATCCATAATTGGTTGCATGATTGAGATGTGTTTATTAATGGGTTATGTGGAAGTGGATGTTATGAGAACAGTAATAAATATGTTTTTAGATATTTAAGATGAATGCCAAAATTTAATAATGGATATACAATGATGTCATAATAAATGGATTTTAATTTATTTTATGAATGGTATTTGGTTGATTAGTCAAGACATGGTCCATTTGATTTAAGTGGATGAAATTAATCAGAATTTGATGAGTAAATTTTAAGAGTATCTATAATTGATATTAGATTATCAAAGATAGAAACGAGATCAATTCATTGGATAAGGTTGAAAGGTAAGATTTATATGAGGAAAGGTTAACATATATATAGATAATTAAAATAAATGCATAGTTGAAGAATGAATAAAAGATAATTGTACTTGATTAGAGGATTTTACATTAATTGTAAACGAGTAATACAATTTGAGAAATGACATAAATGATATGGCATATCAAGGAATCATTGATGATTATAGATAGCAGGAAGAGTAAGTTAAAAAAAAGAAGAAAGAAAAAGCAAAGTTGTGAATCAAAGAATTTGAAAGCTAAAGATATAAATGATTTGAAATGCATGGCGTAATATTATATTGACACGGCTAAGTTTTTGGATAGAATTTTGAATTGATTTGTACAATATAAATGTTAATTCAATGCTATTTAAATACTCAAGGATAGGTAATGACTTGTTATTTATTAATGAATGGAAGTATGGATTTGGAATTTAATTGTATGTTGGAGAACTAGAAACTATATGAACATTAGATATAAGTAAGCGAAGAGTTAATAGTTATTATTGATCTTTACAATGGTAATTGTAAAAAATGATTAAGAGTATTTTGTAAAGGGAAAGAGTAAAAGATTATATAGATTGTAATGATGATAAATGGTGATAATAATTTAGTCAATAATTGTAAAAAAAAGTGAAGATTAGTGTTTAATTATAGTATGATTAATTACTACAGTAAGTAATTTTGAGGACGAAATTATTTAAGTGGGAGAGAATTGTAATGTCCGTGATATTGGAGAAATTAAATATGTATTTAGAGATATAAGTGTTGTAAATACCTAATGTATACTTAATGTATACATAGTATATAAATATTATATATATATTATGTATGTTGGTTATATCTATAAATATATCATACTTGATATATATTAAATATACAATATACATATATATATATATAATATAAGCACATTACATAAATATGTACGTAAGAGTATATGTAACATATAAGTAACATATATATGACATATACAAATACATAAAATATATGTAACATATAAGTACCATATATATGACATATACATATACATAAAATATATGTAACATATAAATGATTATTTAAGGATGGAAAGATGGGAAGATGAGAAATTAGTAAATAGATAAATAAATAGAAAAAAAAAAGTCAAACCAAGAAAGAAATACTTGGTGGAGATTAAAAGTTATTTAAAAAATGAATAAAATAAATTAAAATTAAAAATAATTGTAATAGTGAAAGATGATAGAAATATAAAAATTTATTAAATATTAATTAATTAATTATGGTTGGAAAAAAATTAAAAAATTAAAATTAAATTAAAATTCATTTATGGATAGGAAGAAGATTATAAATATCTTAATATTATATTATTAATTAAATATATATATATATATAAGTGGATGAGAAAAAGGAAGTAAAAATTAAAAAGAAAACACTTCTTCTTCTCCTTTCAATAGTTGGCTGAAATTCCAAAGATGGACAAAGAGAGGTATTTCATCTTTTAATACACCAAATTTTTTAAAAATTTCAAGAGTACAAAGATAGTTTTGGAGATTTTGAAAGAGGTAAGTAAGTTTTCTTAAATTTTCAAGAATTTATCTTTAAATATTTGAATATGTAAAAATTCAATTGTTGATGGAGGAATTGATAATGGATTAAATGGATTGTTTTAAAGTTGTCTGAGTGTAGAAGTAACGATTCTATGGTTAGATAGTAGAAATAATTAGGTTTGGTAGAAGTTTAAAAGATGTAGTAAGGGTGCTTAGGGTTTTGATTGAGTTTTTTGATTAAAATGCATGAAATTTGAATTTAATTGATTAACTTGTGTTAAAATGAGATTCTAATGTCATATCTAAACACATAACTTGGTTAGGAGTTGAGTAAGGTGAAGTGGAATATTTAAAGAATTGAAGGGCAATTGGTGAAAATTTAGTAGAATTGAAATAAATGATATTTAATTAGCTAAAATGAGTAGAAATATGATATTAATGATATATTTAAATTTATATTTGATTTAAGGTTGAAAGAACCAAAAGATCCTTAATTGGAAGAATTAGGGTTTTAGGAGTGAATATGTAAAAATTGAGTTATTGAAGGGGAATTTGATAATTGCTAAAATAGATAGAAATGAAGTTAAAGTGATGATTATATAATGAATTGGTGGTTGATTGTTTGAAAAGAACAAAGAATGATGAAATTATAGTTTTGGAATGGTTATATGTAATTAGGATTTTCTATATGGATGAAGATAATTGTTGAAATGAATGAATTTCATGTTATTTTTATATGCTTGTAAAGATTCTATGATTAGAATTTAATTATGGGCAAATTTGGATAAAGTTTAAATCTAAGGTTTGGTTATGTAAAAATAGGATTTTGATGTAGGTGATGTTAATTTGTTGTAATAAGATCAATTAATATTATTTTAATGTAAATAATATGATTTTAAGGTTGGAAATATGATATAGATAAGTTTTGGTGAAGTTAATATTGATGGTTATAATATGTAAAATTTGTATTTTTAAAAGAGATTTCCATAATTATGGAAGTGAATTGTTTTAATGTTAATTTGATATGAAAGTAATATTTTTATAGTTAAATGTTAAAAATGAAATTGGTAGAATGAAATTTAAATAAAGTAGTGAATAGTAAAATTAGAGTATTAATGAGGTTTTGATGAGAATTGAATAAATAATTGTAATTTAATGATCAATGAGCATGTAAGTGATGAGTAATATTGCTTATTATAGAATTATGCATATGCAGATTAAAGTGATAAAAGAAATGAAATTGAGGGTTTGACTTGGGAAAGAGAAAAGAGGTTAGCATATATTACTGAATTTTGTGTTTTCATTTATAATGTAAATGGGCATTATGTATGTATAATGCTATTTTTTTTTTAAAATATGGATTTGGATATAATCTATATAATGTAGCATAGTTATATGATGGGTGTCACATTGGCAAAAGTCCAATCAAGGTTGATATATATATATATATATATGTGGTATGATGTCCAAAATGGATATATTTATGACTTGTGAGAAAATGTAGAAAATGAGTCACATTTCATGCATATGAAATTTGATGAACAAAAAAAATATGAAAAAGGATAAAATATAAAAAACATATGAAAACTAGATAAGGAATATGAAAAATAAGGAAAATTATGGTAGAAGAATAAAAATGATGGTTTGGTTTTATAAGTCAAAAATGTGAAAAAAAAAAAGAATGTAAAATGTGGATAATAATTACAAAATGAGAAAAAATATGAAAATTTGATACTTATATGAGACAAGTGATGGTGATCATAGTTTGATATCACAAGAGATATGAAAAATATTATAAATGCACTAGAAATGTGATTTACTAGTCACATTGTGGTTGTGGCTAGAAAGATGATGAACTATGTATACGTACGAACTTTTAATAAATTAGATATGTTTGCATTAAATTTAGCCTAACACATTTTGGATAGAAAATATGTTGAGCTACTTTGTAGCTTGAACATTCATGAGCATTGTGTTTTAACATGTGAATTGTTATGTATGCATTATGCGCATTATGAAAATCCATTATTAATGGCTAAAATGAATAAAATGTGAATTATATGCATTATGTGAAAATGACCCAAAAATATTTAGGTATTGTGATTTTAATGTGAGATGACATACATTATGATGATATAAGGAGATGTAATGAGTTAAAATGAATTAACATTGATGTGAATGAGAAAAATGAGAAATGAGACAATGTGATGAGAAAAAGTGATTATGAAAAATATAAATTATTTGTGTGCCTAGTATGTTCTTTAATTTTCAGAGTTTTGTATTTGGTAGCATACCTATAAGGTTATCCTCATTATTTGCCTTCAAAGCTAGACGCTAGCCGTCACTGATATATGATTTGCCTTCAGGGCTAGACGCTAGGTGTTATTGATATATAATTTGCCTTCGAGGCTAGACGCTAGGTGTCACTAATATATGATTTGCCTTCGAGGCTAGACACTTTATGTTAATATGGACCAAAATAGTAACTCTATGAGTTGAATAATATATTAGTTTGTTTGGGCCCATGCTTGTGTACATGTTAAAATGATGTATAAAAAGAGTAAATATTATGTTTTAAAGTGGAATTGCTAACCATATTATGAAATACCATGCAACAACATTGTGCATTATTATTATTTTAAAGTTTTGCTATTATCAAAGTATGTACTGCTAGGCTTTTAGCTTAGTGCGATTGAAATTTATCGCGCAGGTAACATGGTAGATCTGGTAAATCCGGAGAGTTCATGTAGACCTGGTTAGGCCTAGGCTTGAGATTGATAGCGTTTGAAGTGAGTTTTACTACCACAGAATCAAAGCCAGCTGCTGTCGTACACAAATTTTATCTTTATAAAATATGACATAATTATGTATATTATGTTATATTTTTAAGAGTTTGTAAATTATAAAGCATTTTTGGATAAATTGTATAATGTGAGAATGTGTATATGTGCCTTTATATATTTGTACATATATGAATGTTTTGAGAAAATATAGAGAAATTGAGAAGTATTGGTGAAATGTTGATTTATTTTTATTGGGAGTGTGTTTTTGTTGGTTGAGTGATTGTTGAATTTTTAGGATGTCCAATTTACAGATAAAACTCTGACAATTTTTTTTCAGATATTTTTTTATATAAAATGCTTATTTTGAAAATCTATAATTAATAAAAAAAATATTTTATTTACTATTTAAATATACATGTTAAGGTGTTTGAGATTTTAAATTAGGAATATAAAAATTTTTATTTAATCGGGTTGTGACATTTTTATACTGTATATGTATATTTTACATATACTGGGTATATGTATTATACATATATAGGGTATAAGGATATTACATACCATCTCAAACAGGTATGTCATTGCCATCTCAATTGTCAATACCATCACCAAAAGTTATGACAATGGCAACCCAAACGTTAATGCATTCACCAATAGATATGGTCATGCCATCCCAAATATCGATACAATCACAAATGATTATGACAATGCCAACCCAAATGTCAATGTATTCACCAATAGCTATGCCTATGCTATCCCAAATGTCGATGCAATCACAAATAGTTATTTCAATGCCATCTTAGATATGACCATTTCACTTTTCATATATTGTTCGAGAACTCATAGATGATGATGATAATTGTACTTCCATATTTTCCTAGGCCTATGTAGTTAATAGGAATATAAATTATAATATTCTCTATACCTACATGTTACAAGGCATTGAATCAATGACACATTTAAACCATATAAGTAAATTTATATTTTTTTTTTGCCTTTTCGTAGTCATATCGTTACTTTAACTAAGTTTACAAATATTGTTTCTTTTATAGGGATCAAGTTGTAATGTGCACTCAAGAAATTTTAAGTGTTAAAACTTTGTTGAACATATTTTAAGTTCTTAGAAGTATATACATTTTTCTAATATTAAGTTCATGAGGTATTGTGATTTTATACCTAATTTATTCTCTTGGATTTTCTTTTATTTTCTATATGTAGATGAAATTGAACCATTCGCATCAACATTGTTTTTGTCCCAGATATTGAAGTAGGTTCTAAAAATTAATTTGACCTAATGCTTGAAATCCAAAGGAGTTTTTGCTCTCTTTGGAATTTAGCACAAGAATGAGATTGAGGCAAATTTTTAAAGAAATCATTCATTACTGTACAAATTTTTTACTCTAAGTATGTTAGAAGTACCTTATAATTGGCATTGAGTTAAGCTATAAATAGCACTAAATTGAATATTCTAAAGGAAAAAGTTAGGAATCTATTAAAATAATATAAAATAATATATGACAACATCAACCACTTGTTTTAATGAAAATTTTGCAAAAATAAGTGTTATTCTGGATCATTCGACTTAATTGTTTATTTATACTTTATAAATAAGTAATGAGAGAGTGGAAATATATTACAATTTATTCCTATAAAAAAAAAGTGATGAGACCCAGTAAAAAAAGAAAAAAAAAGTAATGAGAGAGCAGATATTCTAGTTTATGTATGGGATCCTTGTAATTTGACTGCTTCACAGCAATTGTAGTCCTAAATCTTGATTTGGGAAAACAACAAAAAGAAAATAATTTTACAACCAGCTAAATTTTATATGGAGATGGATTTTTTTTTGGCGAGAAATTGCTGAAATCTAATTGAGTTTAATTAAATCAGATTAATCACGACAATCTTAAATTTGAGAAACTAATAATATATTTTAGATACTCTAATTTTCAACTGACAGCTATCCCATAATATAATTAACTTTTAACTAAATGGGTATTAAGTGTTCATGATCCAATGGTGTGTCATTATATTATTAGTTGGTTATACCAACTAGGAATCCGATTGAGGTAGTAATATCTGTTAAGTTTTTGGGCTTCCTCCTATGTAAAAAATACATATATTGAGCCCACTTATTTTAGCACATTAGGCTATTAAGTTACAAGTGTGTGTGTGTGTGTGTGTGTGTCATTTGTTATCAGCCACCAAAAGAGAAAAGAGAGAGAGAGAGAGAAAAGGGAGAGAAAAGAAAGAAAGAAATTTCTATTGGAAATTCTCAACAGAGCAGTTTCGGTTGTCTGACGATCTGACTGCTATCCGTGCTCCAATTAGGCTAAAATTTGGATAGCAGTTAGAAAACTTATCATTCTTCAAAACTTATCATTCTTCATTCTGAATGATGGAGATCTATTTTTGTCGGTTGGATTTCCAGCATTTGTGGCTCGAAGTTTACTGTTCACGTACAGTTCTGCAACAATAACCAGTTTGCCTTTCTCTGACGATTGGACAGTCATTTGTGGTCGGATTTGGCTGAATTTTGGTGAGCACGTTTAGAATCGATTGTTCTTTAGTCTTGTCGGTGGATATCGTATTTGAACAACCGGAGCTCATCCATTGGCATGAACAATAGCTATTTTGGGTGATTTTTCTCCATTCTCTTGTTTATTGCTTAATGTTTTGTTGATTTAGTGTTGCTACTTTACTTGAGGGTTGTTGTAGTAGCTTGTAGTTGCTGTAAACATTGATCTTTGATAGTGGAGCTCTTTTAGTTGGACTAGGAGAGGTCCCGTGGTTTTTATCCTTCACATTGAAGGGGTTTTCCACGTTAAAAATCCTTGTGTTTATTTATGAATGATTTTTGTGCATCTTGGGCAGATTGTAGATTGGTTGTTTGCTGAATTTTTACTTAGTCACTCCTCATAGATTTATTCAAGTGGAAAAGAACTTATCCCAGTTCCTTTCACATCAAAGTGGTATCAGAGCCTGGTTCATTAGTTCATTGGTTGTTTGCTTGTTTGAATGATGGAGGTGAATGTGAGTAAAATGGTTTGCTTGGATGGCACAAATTATCACAAGTGGAAAGGAAAAATGAAAGATTTTTTTTATTGTGAAAAGATTGCATTTACTTGTATTTGCTTCTCAAAAACCTGAGTCTAAATCTAATGAAGATTGGGAATTTGAGTATTTGCAAGTATTTGGTTTTATTAGGTAATGGGTAGAAGATAATGTATTGAATTATATTGCTAATGAAACAAATGCCAAGACCTTGTGGGAAAAACTTGAAACTTTGTATGCTTCAAAGACTGGTAATAATAAGTTATTTCTACTTAAACAAGCTATGCTCTTGCTATATAGAGAAGGCAGCTCTATACTTGATCATGTGAATGAATTTTAAGGTATCTTTGACCAATTATCTGGCATGGGTGTCAAATTTGATGAAGAAGTTATTGGACTTTGGTTGTTGAATACACTTCCTAACTCATGGAAAACTTTCGTGTATCTTTGACTAATTCTGCTCCTGAAAGTAGTGTAACCATGTCATATGCAAAGACTTGTGTTTTGAATGAAGAGATGAGAAGAAGAAATCAGGAGGCATCTAGTTCACAGTCAGAAATTTGGTTACTGAAAACAGGGGGAGAAGTAAAAGCAGGAGTCAAGATCATAATAGAGGCAAGAGCAGGAGTAAATCAAAATCAAGGTATAAGAACCTTGAATGTCATTACTTTGGTAAACCAAGGCATATCAAGAAATATTGTTTCAAGTGGAAGAAAGAGAACAAGGCAGACAAAGAGAAGCAAGAAAGGAGAGGCAATGATAACAATACTAATCGTGTTGCCACTACCACTTTAGATGATGATTTGGCTATAGTTTATCAAGAGAATATAGTCAATGTAGCCTATGATGATACTGCTTGGGTTCTTGATAGTGGTGCATGCTTTTATGTAACATCAAGGAAGGAGTTCTTCACATCTTATACTCCGGGTGATTTTGGAGTTTTGAAGATGGGTAATGATGGAGTGTCAAAGGTGATAGGCATTGGCACTATTTATTTAGAGACCCAAAATGGAACAAAGTTAGAGCTGAAAAATGTTAGACATGTACTTGACATTAGGTTTCATTTGATCTCTACTAGTAAGATTGATGATGATGGCTATTGCAGCACTTTTGATGATGGAAAATGTAAAATCAGCAAAGGCTCCTTGGTTGTGGGTAGAGGAAAGATGGCTTCGGGCTTATATTGGTTGCAAGCTTCAATCTCTACAGATCTTGTTAATGTAGTTGAATGTGATAGCTCTTCAGAATTATGGCACAAGAGGCTGAGTCACATCAATGAGAAGGAACTAGACTGTCTAGTAAAAGGAATTTGCTTTTGGGATTGAAAGGTGCAAAACTTAGACATGTGTGTTCATTGTTTGGCTGGAAAACAAAAGAGAGTTTCTTTCAAACATCATTCTCCTTCCAGGAAAAATGATTTGCTTGAGCTGGTACATTCAGATGTATGTGGTCCTTTGAAGGAAAAGTCATTTGGTGGTGCAATTTACTTTGTGACCTTTATTGATAATCATTCTAGGAGACTTTGGGTCCATACCTTAAAGTCTAAAGATCAAGTTCTTGGTGCATTTAAAGAATTTCAAGCTTCTGCTGAGAGAGAAATTGGAAAGAAGTTGAAATGTATTCGCACTGATAATGGTGGTGAGTATTGCTGGCCTTTTGATGCATATTGCAGAGAACAGGGTATCAGACATCAGACGACACCTCCCAAGACTCCTCAGTTGAATGGTTTGGCATAAAGGATGAATAGAACATTGATGGAGAGAGTCATATGTGTACTTTCAGAGGCTAAATTGCCTAACTCTTTTTGGGGTGAAGCTTAATACACTGTTGCATATGTGATTAATGAAACTCCCACTATTGCATTGGGAAATGATGTTCCAAATAGGTTCTAGTATGGTAAGGATGTTTCTTACAACCACCTACGAGTGTTTGGTTGCAAATGTTTTGTGCATATTCCTAAAGATGAGAGGTCCAAGTTAGATGCCAAGACTAGACAGTGTATCTTCATTGGCTATAGGCAAGATGAGTTTGGTTACAGATACTATGATCCAATTCAGAAGAAACTTGTCAGAAGTCGTGATGTAGTATTTGTAGAAGATCAAACTATTGAAGATATCAACAAGGTGGAGAAATCAAAGCCTGAGACTGGTGATTTGATTGACCTAGACTTATCTCTTACAACTCATACGCCTGATGCAGTTGAGGTTTAGAATCATGATGATGTGCAAAATGATAATCAGAATGCAGATGAGGTTGGTGCTGCTGAATATGAAGCAGTTGATGATCAACAAGAGGCACATGTTAAGGAACCTGAAGTTCTACTTAGGAGGTCTACCAGAGATCGAACGCATTCTACCAGGTATTCACCTAATGAGTATATACTTTTAACAGATAGAGAAGAACCTGAATGCTATGAAGAGGCTATTGAGAGTGAGCAAAAGATAGAATGGATTGCAGCTATGAAAGATGAAATGTAGTCTTTAGCTGATAATCACACCTTTGAATTAGTGAAGCTTCCTAAAGATAGAAAAACCTTGAAGAATAGGTGGATCTATAAAATAAAGCAAGAAGAGAATTCATCATCTCCATGATATAAAGCTAGATTAGTTGTCAAGGGCTTTAGTCAGAAAAAGGGAGTTGACTTTGAGGAGATTTTATCACCAGTGGTCAAGATGTCATCAATTCGTGTTATTTTAGGATTAGCTGCTACTCTTGATTTAGAGGTTGAGCAAATGGATGTTAAAACAACCTTCCTTCATGGTGACTTAGAGGAGAAAATCTACATGGAACAAACTGAAGGTTTTGTGGTAAAAGGAAAAGAAAATTATGTTTGCAAACTGAAAAAGAGTTTGTATGGGCTAAAACAAGCACCTAGGCAATGGTATAAGAAGTTTGAATCAGTTATGGTTCAACAAGGCTACAAGAAGAGTACTTCTGATCATTGTGTTTTTGTGCAGAGATTTTCTAATAGTGATTTTATCATCCTGTTGCTATATGTTGATAATATGCTCATTGTGAGTTCTAGTTCTTCAAGAATTGATAGCTTGAAGAAAGAGTTGAGCAAGTCCTTTGCAATGAAGGATTTCGGGCCAGCAAAACAAATTCTTGGCTTGAGGATCATTCGTGATAGGAAATGCAAGAAGCTGTGGCTATCTCAAGAAAAGTATATTGAGAAAATATTACAGCGATTTAATATGGCTAAAGCTAAACCTATAAGTACCCCTCTTGCCATGTCTTTCAAATTGAGTGGCAAACAATCTCCTTCTAGTGAGCAAGAGAAAGAATATATGCAGAAAGCTCCTTATGCATCTGCAGTAGGTAGCTTAATGTATGCTATGATTTGCACTAGGCCAGATATAGCTTATGCAGTTGGTACTGTTAGTAGATTTTTGTCTAATCCAGGAAAAGAACATTGGGATGCTGTGAAGTGAATTTTGAGATATAACCGTGGCACTGCTAGTTTGAAGTTGTGTTTTGGGACTTGGAAGCCTATTCTCAGTGGTTATACAGATTCTAATTTGGCAGGGGATGCAGATTCAAGAAAGTCTACTTCTAGATATCTGATCACTTTTGCAGGGGGAGCTGTGGCATGGCAATCTAGATTGCAGAAATGCATTGCATTGTATACTACAGAAGCCGAATTCATTGCAGCAACTAAAGCATGTAAAGAATTGCTTTGGATGAAGAAGTTTTTGAATGAGCTTGGCTTTATACAGAAGAGATATGTCTTATTTTGTGATAGTCAGAGCGCGATTCATCTCGGTAAGGATCCTACTTTTCATGGTAGATCCAAACACATAGATATGAGGTATCATTGAATTTATGATGTTTTGGATTCTAAGCAACTTGAACTTGAGAAGATACATACTGATGATAATGGTTCTGATATGTGCACAAAGGCTTTACCAAGAGGGAAGTTTGAGACAGGTTGTAGAGTTGCCGGTTTGGCAAACTCCTTCACATAGTCGGAAAGGGGGAGAATTGTTAGGTTTTTGGGTTCTCTCCTATGTGAAAAACCCATATATCGAGCCCACTTATTTTAGCCCATTAGGCTATTAAGTTACAAGTGTGCGTGTGTGTGTGTCATTTTTTATCATCCACCAAAAGAGAAAAGAGAGAGAGAGAGAGAGAAAAGGGAGAGAAAAGAAAGAGAGAAATTTCTGCTGGAAATTCTCAACAGAGTAGTTTCGGTTGTCTGATGATCTGATGGCCATCCGTGTTCCGATCAAGCTCAAATTTGGACAACTGTTAGAAAACTTATCGTTCTTCATTCTGAACGGTAGAGATCTCTTTTTGACGGCTGGATTTTTGGCATTTGTTTCTCAAAGTTTACTGTTCATGTGCAGTTCTGCAACAACGACCAGTTTGTCTTTCTCCGATGATCGGACGGTCATTTGTGGTAGGATTTGGCTGAATTTTGGTGAGCATGTTTAGAATCGATTGTTCTTTAGTCTGGACGGTGAACAACCGGAGCTCATCCATTAGCATGAACAATAGTTATTTTGAGTGATTTTTCTCCATTCTCTTGTTTATTTCTTGATGTTTTGTTGATTTGGTGTTGCTACTTTACTTGAGGGTTGTTGTAGTAGCTTGTAGTTGTTGTAAACATTGATCTTTGATAGTAGAGCTCTTTTACTTAGACCAAGAGAGGTCCCGTAGTTTTTATCCTTCACATTGAAGGAGTTTTCTACTTTAAAAATCCTTGTGTTTATGTGTGAATGATTTTTGTGCATCTTGGGCAAATTGTAGATTGGTTGTTTTCTGAATTTTTACTTAGTCACTCATCATAGATTTATTCAAGTGGGGAAGAACTTATCCCGGTTCCTTTCCCATCAATATCCATCCTTTATTCTTTGTGAATATATTATGTCCTCATCATAAATCAAATTGACTCTTTAAATTTTAAATTTTGATTTTACTTTTATAATAAAATATTAATTATTTTAATTTTTCTTCCTCTTTTTAGCAACAGATAAGAGAATAATTAATAAACAATATGTATAAAAAATTTATAGAAATTAAAATTAAAAGTAAAATTAATTTTAAAAATTAATTACATCTTTTTAATTTAAATTTAAATAACAAATAGTTTATTAAATTCTTATTATTTTTTTTACCGTCTGTATTACAGGTTTGTAATATATAAGTCAACATGCTTTTAAGTTCTAAACTCTTCACATGTTTTGGATACTGTTTGTTCTTAATATTATTATTATTTTGTAACTAACTGATAACTCTTTTTGGCTATTATTGTGAATCCTCGACTAATTTAAGTATTAAACTGAAATATCTTTGGCAAGAGCACCGTTCGCTAAGCTGCTGTTTTCTCGCAGGGTACAGGTGACAATTCTAATTTTTAAACTGTGGTGAAACTAGACTTCAGAATATATATATATATATATATATATGATAAAAAATTGTAAGTTTTAAGAAATTAATGCATTTATTTTAACAATATGCATGACACATATATAAAAATGATATTTTGAAAATTTTAGTGGACAAATGCATGTGCTTTGTTGGAGAGTATTTAAAAATTTTTTAGTGTAGTTTTGAAAAGTCTGGAATGACTAATTAAAAAATAAGAAATATTCATGACTAGTTTCGCCCATGTTTTTAAAAAAAGGAAAGATCTTCATCAAAATTATTTCACAAATTATATTTTTAAACAAAAAATTATTAAGTATTGATAAAGAAACTCACACAATTTATTTATGTCATATTTAACTGATCATCATTCTAATACAAATAATTAAAAAAATAAAAATAAAAATGGATATTGGCTTTCTTAACCAGGATAATACGTGAGAGTATGCTTACAGGTTGGCTAGCTTAAGTAGAAGAATTCCTAAGAAAGTTCCCTAAATAATTATTTAATATTGTTAAATAAACTCATAAAATTTATCATCCGAATTATTTGACTACTATTGAATGAATCATCATCTTGATATGCATAAATTTTAAAAACAATTAAGAATGGATGTTGGCTTTGTCAACTTGAATAATAAGCAATAACTTAAAGTAATATGATAATAATAATTGAATTAATGTACTTTATGTTTGTAGATTGTTTCTAGTAAAGTTCCCTTGGGAATTGTAGTTATGTATTAATTACAAGAATCTTCATGGGGAGTTTGTATTAGGGAATTCCATTCACTTATTGACAGGACATTGATAGACTTTATATAGAAGTTCTAGAAGGATTTCTATTCAGATGTTATTATATATAATATGTTATTCCATCACATCTAAAAATATAATTAGACTGATAAATAAATATTAGAAGATAAGGTTACTTTATACACTATGTTTTAGTACATTGAATAATTTCATAATACCAACACTTGATATACTTAATATATAATGAGTAAAAACTAGTTAAGAAGGCAGAGGCCCAGCATAATAAGAAGGCTCCTTAAGCCAATAATGACAACGGTAGGTGAGAGACAAACCAGCTCACTTACAACTCTCTTATTCTCTTCAATAACTCTTGATAATTAACAACATAAGGATCTATAGATTCCGACATGACGATCACTCCATTGCTTCAAATAAGCAAAAGACGTTTAATAATTAATATGTTTTATTCAATGTTGTAAACTATGTTTTTTTAGTTGTTGAAGATTAGTTGTTGAGTTAATTCCTAGTCTAAAGGAATACGCATGTTGTTGACTTGAGTTGCAGCAGTTGATTACTATTCTTTAGGAATCAATATATCGTTGCTACTTTTTCCTGGATTTTTTCTTGGATTATCTTATTCTCTATTAATATAATTGGTTATTCAAACCCCTTAGTTTTGTTGAATAAAGTATGAGTTTTTCACTGCTTCAAAAAAAAAACACCGTTTGTTCATTTGACTTTGCAATAGCCTTAACTTTGTAACAGTGGTATTAGAGATTTGCTAAGCAAAACAACTGGAGTGTGAGTGAAACATGAAAAAGTGAAAGAGGTAGTGAGGAGAGCCTTCAATTTGCAGTGGCAATATTTATGGCTTCATAAAATTTCATACAATCAGTCATTCCTCGCTTTGATGGTCACTATGATCATTTACTCTGGCAAATTTCTTGACATCCAAGGAGTACTAGAATCTTGTTGAATCTAGTGTGACCAAACTAGCTGTTGAGAGTGCTGATGGAAAAGAAACACAAAAAAAAATAGGATATAGCAGAGTATAATTTTGTGTAAAAAATTCCACAGTTTCTACTGCATTTCATTGTGCTTTTATAGACAAAAAAAAGCTACAAGATATAAGTACATAATCAATAGTAATTGGACATGGATCCTAACTAATCCACACCAACTTTTTCTAACTATATGTTCCACCATTTTTTTTAAAATTCAGAGCCTGCTTAATGTATCAGTAAAATGTATAATAAAAAATGCAGATGTCACTACAAATGTGTCATTGTTGTCATCACTCCTCCTAGACACATTTGGTGGTGACACTCATTTCTTCAAACCAATCTTGAATACTTATAGCTTCTGCAAACAAAGAGTAATCATTCACAACAATATTACATCGTTCATAAATATCAGATAAAGGCCTTGTTCCTCTGACAGTAAATTCAGAGTCAAAATCAAAATTTTCTTCATTTTCTTGCCTTATTATGGCTGCATCTTACTCATAGAAATTGTTGCTTGAGCCCTTAGATTCTAAAATTTATTTCTCCCAATTCCATTATGATGCTTCATCAAATTTAACATCTCTAGCAACAATTACCTTTTGAGTTTGAATATTAAGAATCCTATAGGCTTTACTATTGCTGCTATAAACAATAAACACACCAATAAATGCCTTCTGATCAATCTTTGATCTCTTAGCATTTGGAGCATGAACATAGCAGGGAGATCCAAATACTTTTAGGTGATCAACAGCAGGTCCTACTCCATGCCAAGCTTCATATGGAATTTTATTTGAGAGAACTTTTGTTGGTAGCCTATTGAGTAAATATATGGATGTATTCACAGCTTCTCACAGCTTCTGCCTAGAATTTTTGAGGCACATTCTATTCAAACATTAAACATCTTGCCATCTCCAACATGATTCAATTTTTTTCATTCACATAATCCATTCTGCTGAAGAGTACAAGGGACAGTCAACTGGTGATGAATCCAAGCATCAAAACAAATTTCATCAAATTCTTATGAAGTGTATTCAGTTCCATTATCAAATCTAATGGTCTTGATTTTACAACCAGTTTGATTTTCTACCAAGGCCTTAAACTTCTTGGAACAATCAGCTACTTTAGATTTATATTTAAGAAAAAAAACCCAAGTTACTTTTGAGTAATCATCAATAAAAAGCAGGAAGTATCGATTGCCATATGGAGTTAAAGTAGACATAGGTCCATATACATCTGAATGAACGAGCTACAATTTTTCAACAGCTCTTAAAGCTTGATTTGATGGAAATAATTTCCTGACTTGCTTCCCAATTTGGCACACACCACATACACTATAAGTCGCACAAATAGGAGGCACATTTTTCTGTAAGAGCCTTCTCATGCATGGTTTTAAGTGAAAAATATCTGAAATGGCCAAATCTTTTATGCCAAAGCTTTGAATTAGTTAATGCAGCATTATAAGCAAGAGAACTTGTAATTTTCAAGCTCAAAGGAAAGCTTTTATCATTCATTTTTACTTTCATAAGTTCACTGCCATCTAGATCAACAATAATGCATGATTTATTCTGAAAATGTAGAGAATAATTTTTCTCAAGCATTTGACCAACACTTAGTAGATTTTAGCTAATTTCAACAACATAGAGAACATCACAAATGAGTTTTGTACATGATTGAGTTTCAACAATCTTTACTCCTCTTCCCTTAACTTGAATGCTTATACCATTCCCAATTGTGATGGATGACTGATATGTTTGATCAATCTCCTTGAAAAATTCTAGATTTAAAGATGTGGTGTGTGCATCCACTATCTACAAAGCCATTGATCGTTGCTTCCTTCAGCTACATAACATATAGCAACAAACAAACTCTCCTCTTGAGTTTGATGTTATTGATCTTCAACAATATGAGCTTATTGGTTCTGTGTCTTGTTCACATTTCTGTAAGCATTTGCAGTATGGCTAAGTTTTTTACATTTGTTGCGCCGAGCCTTAGGTCTATACCAACATTTTTTTCTCTAGATGACCAGCCTTGTTGCAATGTTTGCAAGGAGCATACATTTTTTTTTCTCCTTCTTTATTGTTTCTAGTAGGCTTCTTCTCCCAATTTAGAGTTTTACTTCTTTGATTTGCAAGAAAGGCTCCTTCATTATTGCTCCTAGTACCTTGTTTCATGGATCTTCTAAGTTCCTGAGCTTGAAAGGCATGAACAAGCTTCACTAATGTGATCTCTATCAAGTCTTTTGAGTCCTCCAAAGAAGAGATCTTTGACTCAAATCTTTCAGATAGGCTAGCAAGTACTTTCTTTACATTCTTTCATCTCATAAGTCAACTCTAAGGATTCTAATCTTATTTACAATCTCCATGAGTCTATTTGCATACTCTTTAATGGACTAATCATCATTCACCCTTAAAACTTCAAATTCCCTCTTTAGATTTAATATTTTCATCTGCCTTGTTCTTTCACTTCCACTAAACATCTACTGCAACTTATCCCAAGCTTCTTTTGTTATTTGACAAGCCATAATCCTTGTAAAGATAGGTTCTGAAACTATTGCTTGAATATATGAGAGAGCTCTTGGAGCTTTTGCTTGTTCTTCCTTGTGGATTATAATTTTTTTGATGGTTGGATTGTTGCCCAATATAAATGGTTCTTTGTCAGTCTAAACCCACTGCCACAATCCCAGACCTCTTAAGTGAGTCTTCGTTTTACGAACCAACTTGGATAGTTTTCACCATTAAAAATTGGCAATGGATGTGATGGAGGATTGTTGGAAGCCACGCTTTTGAAGTTTAGAATTTTATGTGAAGCCTTATAATTCTTAACAACTTTTAATAATAATCATTAATTTTAGCTAAATTATGTAATTTTTCTAGTACAGGGAATTACAGGCGGAATGGGAATTCTATAGAAAAAATGGTGGGAAAAGTGAAGGAAGCGAGAGAGAAGACCAGTTCTGAAATACCAGAGTTGGCTCCTCAATTCGATGGGTTGTATTGTTTTGAAACATTGATAAGTCATTGATGGTTTTGTTTATCTCGTTAATTCTTTCAGTAATTGGCCTACTATTCTATTCTTTCAATGTCTTCTTTGTTCTTTTTATTTTGGAAATTTGTGAATTTCATTTCTTATGACACCATAAATTAAGGTGATAAGAAAGCTAAGAACATGGCTTAGACAAGGAAGAGGAAGACGCCCACTACTCTTAAGAACAATTAATGTAAATACATCAAAATTTCATTTACAGGTATTACATTATTATTTTATTAAAGATTGATTTTACTCCCCCAAATATATTGATTGGAAATTGTAATTATATTTTATATATTAATTAGCAACTATAATTATGTTTTATAAAAATATTTAAGAAATTTATACTCATAATTTTTTTAGTATTTATAGTTCTAAATCCAAACCTTACTTAACTTTGCCAAATAAAATGCTAATTTTCTTTTACTAGAGAATTTTAAAGATACAATTTTTCAGAACTAAATTATTAATTAAGTACAATAATTATGGATAGTTTATCAATTGAGATAAAATATCTGAATACAATAAATTTTGTCAAAAAAATATAAAAATTATTTTTCTTCTTCCTTCTTCCTTAGGTCGGCCAAAATTCTTCTTTCTACCTCCATCTTCATTTCTTTTTCTTTTTCTTCCATTTCTTTACTTAGAAAACATGAGAATTTTAGAGAAAAATCAAATTTTGGTGAAGTTAGCAGCTTTAAATATGAATTTTCAAGGAAATCATCATCAAATCAATAGATTGAAAGGAATGATGATGGAAATGCTACTTTGATGAGATTAGTGCTTGTCTATCATACACTTTGATATTATTTAATTTTTATTTAAATTTTAATTACTTATGTAAATATTTGATTGTTTTAAATGAAATTATTGTGAAAGAAATTGTATATTGAATGATTTGTGAAGAATATTGTAAACCCTTAATTTTTGACCCAATCCAATCCGATATTTTTAAACAATCCAAAATAATTTTATGGTATTTTTAATAATATTTATTACTTATAATATTTATTTTTAATTAAAATAAAAAAATAAAAAAAAGAAGAAGAAAATATAAAAAAATAAATTGAAAATAGAAATCAGAGACGGACAAAATCGGCGACGAATTGGCTTGGGCAAAATTGGCGACGAATAGACAATATTTTTACCTGCGGCGAAATGGCCATGGGCCAATTTGTCACAGGTTTTCCTGTGATGAATTGGCATGTGGCCCTCGCCCAGCCCGCGTCTAGCCCTCGCCCATCTCGCACGTCCAACCTGCAGGAAATATTCACCAGCATAATTTTTCTGAAACCCTATTCCATTTGGTTTTGGTTTTTAATTTTATTTCCTAAATGATTTTTATTTTCTTAACCAATTAGTATTAGATTTTTATTTTTCATATAAATACCACATCAAAACACACAGAAAGGGATTAGAGACTTTGGACTTGGATCTTTTAAAAGGATTGGACTTTTGGAGAATAGATTGAGAACCTTGGACTTGAAAAAGCAAGAGGCAGTCAATAAGCAAAAAGGAATCCATCGAAGTCATCATACTCTGTCTTTGGTTATTGTTCAACCAGAATTCAAAATTGTAGTGCAACCAACACTGGAGTTTTGAATTTCTACTTACTTGTTTATGTTTACAATTCCTTCATCATTCAATTGGTCAATTGTTTAAATATATAATAGATGATGTTTTTATTATTTGATCAATTATTCTATTTACCATCCAAACTCTATTTAAAATCCTAAAAACTATTTTTCAAAACCCTAAATATCTTAATACCCGTAAAACATATTTTTAAAATCTAAAACCCTAATTAAATTTTTCTAAAACCACAAAATAATAATTTATTTTCTTAAAACCCTAACCAAACTTATTTTTCTGAAATCACAGTAGCCTATTCCTTTCAAATACCTAATTTAAAATCCAATTTTCATGATCTTCAATCTCATTTATTTAAACCTCAAATTTTACTATTATTTTCACACAACTTCTAAAACCCTAAATCCAAAACATCCATTCCTTATATTCAAACCCTAATTTATTTCAAACCTAATCTCTAATTCAAGCATCCAGTAGCTATGTTATTTTTCTTTTTTATTAAATATTTCTCAAATTGATTAATCTATTAAACTAAATTACAAGACCCTAATTGTTAAACATGAAACCAAAGAAACCTAAATTGATGCATGGACCCTAAATTTATATACTTACTATTTTATTTAAATTAGATGAATGTTTATTATATATTTTGATTGATGTTTGATGTCTTTGATGAATGATTTATTTATAATGAATAGCTGACTATTTTTATTGATTTGTTTTGATTTCAAAACATTGTAAGAGGTATATTTTCATATTTTAGGTATCTCATGTCGCGAGCATCATGTAATTTATTTTATTTTAAAATTTATTGGACCAATGTAAAAGACACGTTTCCACCTTTTCGGTGAGTATCTTATTTAGTTTTAGACATGAAAGATGTAAGGACATATTTCCATCATCGGATGGGTGTCCATTTATTTGTTTTGTTTGGATATTGTGGTGATTTTAATAAAATATTTTTTTATTCTTATAATTGCATGTAGTATGGATAATATCATTATATTTAAGAATTTTATAATATTAAGACCTGTAAAGGAGGCCGGTTTCAATGAACCGGGCATTGTCGGGGTGCTGGGTCTTTTCTCACCTTCCCCACACGTACCCAACTTTTCAAACCCATTAGGAGTTTGGGAATTCCTTAGAAATCGAGTCATCCACCCCTTTTTTTTTGCCGGCTTGTCCAGGTGGTGACTCCATTTTTTTTGGGTTTAGGCCCATGTTCTCTAAGGCCCCGAGCCTAAACAGCGCCGAAGTCGCAAGAACCATTCCACTGGGAGTGGGGGTGAAAATCTCCGCTCACAAATATGAATATGAAACTTTACTTCTATGGCAATAAGGTTATTTTTGTAAGGTTTAAAGTGTGTATTTATTGATTATTAATTTGAAATAATGTTTTAAATAACCATTGAATCATAATCTGCTAATTTAGGGTTATAAAACAAATTAGGGTTTTAGTAAGTTTAAGGTTTTGAAGGATTTTAAGGTTTTGAATTATTGCATTATGGAAGTCTTGTTAAATAGAAGAGAAAAACTTAATTCTTGATAAATATGATTTAAATGATACTTGAATTAATATTTGAAATTTTTAAATAGTGACTTTCTAAAAATATATAAATATTGGACTGTGTATAATGGTGAGAGTGATCTGGATATCTGAAATAGATGAAAAAATAGGGCTAGTTAAGTCTTAAAATGGTAAAAGTTAAATCCAGATATTGACAATATTGGTATTTTTAAAAAAGAATCTTTAAATAGTTGTGAGTGGGGATTTTCTCCCCCGCTCCCACGTGGAATGGTTCTTGTAACTTTGACACTATTAGGCTCAGGGCCTTAGAGAACACGAGCCTAAACTCAGAGAGAATGAAGTCACCACCTAGATAGGCCAGGAAAAAGAGAGGGGTGGATGACTCGATTCCTAAGGAATCCTCAACTCCCTATTAGATTCGAAAATTTGGATACACATGGGGAAAGTGAGAATGACCCAGCATCCCCACAGCGCCCGGTTCATTAGAACCGACCTCCTTTTCAGGTCTAAATATTATAAAATTCTTAACTTATTACAATATTATCCATACCACGTGCGGCAATTAAAATAAAACCTCATTGCATTAAAATCAAAGTAATGTTCAAAATAAAATGATAAACGGTCACCCATCTATAGATGAAAACATGTCCTTACAATCATGTCCAACGTTTAAAATAAATATGACACCCACCAAGGGGGGTGAAAATGTGTCCTTTACATTAATCCAAGATTTTAATGATAAACTGAATTACATAATAAAAACTGAGATACCCACAAATTGAAAATGTTCCTTTACAATCTCAAAATTTCAAATAATAAGAAATTATAATCCATAAACAAATAAATCACAATAGTGCACATTATCATTAAACAATAATAAATTAGGACTTAAATATAATGCAATCACAAAAAAGGGTACAATCCATAAGCAAACATTAATCCCCTTAACGAAACATAGGGCGTCGCACATACGACGGTCCCGCTAGCCGGTTCACGTGCAAGGGTCAAGGGGGCTGTGGCCCTTGGTAGGTTCAAGGGCAGCGTCCCTAAAAGCTAAAGGATTTTCATAATAAGTTTAGGGCCTTTGGGATTTAAAAAAAAATAAGATTAGGGTTTCAAAGTTTTGAAAATTGGTTTTTAGGGTTTTAGGATATAAAAAGTGTTCTCAAGACTTTTATGTTTTAAAAATTGTTTCAAAGTCTAAAGGTATTGAAAATTGATTTTAGGGCTACTGTGACTTTAAAATATGTTTAAACAAATTGTTTTAAAAATTAACTAAACAACTTAATGTAGTTTAATGGACAATAAACACAAAAATAAATTAACATCCATACGAATCATGTTTAACCAATATGGGTTATTGGATCTTCAACTAAGGTTACTGAATGTTCATAATAATGTAAAAAAAAATGAAACATGAATAAAAATAGAATAATAAAACAAGATGAATAAATTACTGTAAGCTTAAAACAAATTAGATAAAGGATTACAAACCTCCATCATTGGTTCCACCAATATTTCATATTGATCAAGCTTGTAAAATCTTGGTTGAACAAGATGAAGATAGACGTATAATACTGCCTTCTGATTTAATGGTTTGGTTTTTCTTCTCCCCGCTCACTCAAGTTGCTAGGGTTTTGTTTTATTGTTTTGGTTACTAGTTCTTTGATCGTTCCTCCTTATTATCGTTCTTCTTGTTGTTTTATTGATCCTTCTTGCTTCCCCCTGTTAACATTAAAACCTTATTATTTATAGACCAAGAATGGTTCACAATAGAACCCTAATACTTAATCTGACAACCAACATAAGAGTCCAATCTAAATTAGGAATAAATATTTAATCTGATGGCCAACCCAAGAGACCAATCTAAATTAGGAATAAGGATTAGTGGCCATAGAGTGGGCCTATGGCGAATTGGTATGACCATTTTGACAAAACGGGCCTGGACCAACTCGAATTTGGACCGACTGGGATTTTAATATTGTATTAGACCCATTTTAGGCTTAAAGGTTGAACCAATTTATTGTAGCCCTTTTAAATCGGACTAACCTAAATTGAAGCTATAAACTAGTTTAAGCTTTTAAAATCGAACTAAATTTAGCTTGACCTTTTTTAATTAGGATCAGACTAGCTTAGGGTCAAAATTAAGGATCTACAATAGTAAAACCTTACTAAAATGTCCTTATAACTTTATAATTGGATTGTTTTTTATTAGAATGAGAATGAGAGATATGAATAATAGAGCTTTAAATTGACTAAAAAATCATTTTTACGGTTATACAGAATTAAATGTCAGATTTATAAATAATTAAGAAAGTGGGTACACCAAAGTTGTGGTGAGCTTACCTTATTGAATCAAAACTCTAATTAATACATATATAATAGTAAAATCTTCTTCCTCCTCTTGCCATTCACCAAACCGACTTCACCTTTCTTCCATAGACAAATTTTCATTTCTTCTTCTTTCTCCCATCAAACCTAAGTGAACAATTAAGCAAAATTAATATATAACTTAAAATTGTTAGTAGAATTCATTTTATTAGGTTAGACACACCAAAATCACCATCAAAAATTCAAGAAAAATTGAGAAAGAGAGACAAAGTGACACTTTGAAAGGAGGTTTGTGCTTGTTTATTCATAAGTTGTCATTCTTTTGATTTCTTTTTATTTTCATGAGTTATGTGAATTGAATTTACTACTTTAATTGACTTTTTGCAATGAAACTTGTTAGTTTAATTATAGGGAGAGAAAGTTTGAATATGTAACTAAGTGAATAGAATATTCTTTTGAAACCATTTTTGAATAATTTTAAGTGTATATATGTAGATTTTAGCTTAAAACTATGGTTAAAACTACTATTGATTCATAAAAATATCAATTTAGGGTTATGAAAGTTTAGGGTTTAGACATTGAATATGGAATTATTTAGTGAAATAATTGTTTTCGAATTCATAAATGAGTATAGTTAGGTGCATTTCTAAATTTGCTAACCTAAAACAATGGTTAAAATAATTTTTGATTCTTAAAAGTGTTAAATTAAAGTTATGGCAAATTTTAGGGTTTATAAGTAATGATTTAACTAGTACTTGAAATCATTATTTGTATATCCACAATTGATTTTATGTGTGTGTGTGTGTGTATGTGGTTTTTAAACAAAAATCAAGTTTAAAATAAATTTTGAATTCATAGAGTATTGAATTTAATTTTATGTTGAATATAAAGTTTAGAGATGGGTATGAAACTAATTATAAAAAAAATAATTCTGAATTCATAATTAATTAAGAATAAATACATTTATATAGTTTTCAAACAAAAACTAAGTTTAAAGAAATTTTTTGAATTTTCAAAATTTTGAATTTAAGATTATGTAATTTTTGGATTTTAAGTAAGTTTAGGGTTTTTGAATTTAAAATGATTATTTATGATATGTTTGGTGAATATGTTTTAAACACAATGTGTTTGAATTTAATTTAAAGAAATATTTCTTTGCATGTATTATAAAAGTGAAGGCATTGGAATGGTAAAGGAAGAAAATGAATTCTTATGAAAAAAATGTTACTGATTTTAACAAAGTGACATTAAAAATATAACAATGATAGAAAATGAAAAATAAATAAATTGCCCAAACTATATTGATAGTAAACCTAGCTTTTGGATTGAATGGCTAGCCAATGGGTGGATGTCTACTGAACACTCTATGTTATTATTATTATTGGACACTCTGTGTCAATACTATGACTGGATACTTTGTGTCATTACTTTTACTAGGCATTTTCCATTACTTGACCATTGACTATACTGATTGATATTACTGAGTATTTATTTGCCACTACTGACTCGCTATCCAAACATAAGATTAAAATTCAGTGGGTGAGGCCAGAGCAAATGGTATTTACCAAGATAAGAAAAATTATACAAATGACTAATTTTATTTAGTTATGTGAAACTTAAATTTAATGATGTTAAATAAGTTAGCTTGCTTATATTTAGTTTCATGTCCTATTATTATATTAAAGCTATAATCTTTTTTACATGCATTATTTCAATTATTTTCCTATGTCATAATATTTGGTAAATTATGAATATGCAAGCACAACTAAGCATTGTTTAGCGTGTTAGATTTATTTATGAAGTGCAGATCAGAATGGCAGGACAGATACAGTTGAGTGAATTATGAAATTTCAAGATCAACTACATATTAGAAGGCAGTTAAATGAAGAGTTTTGTATTATGTGTTTAAATTTGCTTACATAGTAGTATTGTGCCTATAATGACAATTGTATAATTATAAGTTACATAGAGTATTGTAAACTTTATAATTATAGTCTGGGTTATACTTGATATTAAAATATATTAGTTATGATAAATATTTAATGAGCTAAAATGTTGATAAAATCAAAGATATTTGAAAATAAATCGTGGATGATAGATGATGGATTATTGAACTTGGAGTTGTGGTTGAATAAATAAAATATTGGGAGTGTTTTTCTTCTGCTGGTTATGTTTATTTGGAGAAGATATTTGCAATGTCAAATTTTAGGGGAGACTCTGTCGAAATTTTTTTTTGACATTAGCTTTAGTATTTATCTAGAATTGAACATATAGGTGTGTAGACAATTGCACTTAGAGTTTTTGGAATGTTAAATTAATTCATTTTGAAGTGAATTGTGTTTTTGCAGCTAATGGCTAGTTGAAGTATATTAGTGGGAGTTTTGAAATTTTGAATTACTTGTTTAAGAAATTGACAAACGTATGTGGAGGTAAATGGTTATTAATATATACTGGAGAACTTTGGTTTAGAAAAGTTATGTCCAAATTAAATGTAATAGCAATTATAGAAATCATATGGTGAAGTTAGGTATAGGTAAGAGGATGTGAGTAAAGGAAAAAAGTGACATTGAATGAGAATTGAAGTGGGAAAAGTTAATTTGAGTAAGAAAGACTAATATTTAGCTTAATGGAATTTAACGTAAGTGTATTGTGTTGTATTTGATTAATTTGTTTATGCAAGTATAGGCTTGAATTTAATTGTGTTTTTAAAGAACTAGAAATTATTTATTTGGTTTAGGTAAGTGAAGTTAGTAGTGAATTATTGATTAAATCATGAAAATATTTTTAATTAATGGTATATTGTTTGCAAGATTAAGGTAAAATCAATCTATTAGATGGTGAAACTTAGAAAGTGGGAAAAATATGAATAAAGTCAATGTTTAGCTTAGACCCTAAATATTGACTTTATATATACACAAAAACATGTATATATATAAATGGATAATATGATAGAGAAAAATAATAATGTTTAAAGTGGGAAAAATAATTTGTACATGTTTTTGTATATTTAAAATGTATATTTAATTAAAGAATGGGTAAATGATGATTGCAAGTGATTAGTAGATTTTAGATTGTTTTCATAATTATGATAAGAAGATTGATAGAATAATGAATTTTTAGTGACTTAAAATAATATAGAAAGGAAGATAAATGAAACAAAGAGGAGAAGTGAAAGTTTAGTTAAGAGATAGAAGTTAAATTTTGAAAGTAGTGTGAAAATATACATAATGTATACCTATTGTATACTTGATAGCAACACTATTGGATGACTTAAAATAATTAATAAATTATATATATAAGTGTTTAGTGAGTTAAATTATATTGATTGATAATAGTTAGAGAGAAAGAAAAGATTGCATGAAGGAAAAATCTAATGACGACCAAAATATGTGTATGGCATTATTATTGGAATTGAGTGAAATGATATCTTGAGAATTGAGTTATATATAAATATATAAATATATATATATATATATATATATATGCATATATATGTATATATATATAAATGGATAATATGTTAGAGCAAAATAATAAAGTTTAAAGTGGGAAAAATATATCAATCACAAAATGTAGTTTATAAAAATATATATATATATATATAAGATATATAAATGTATACATAATATATATATATATACACACATTCGAAATGAGAATGATAACTTGTGAAAATTATATGATTTGAAAGATTAAATTAAGTGGAAGTGAAAAATCTATTTGGAATTTATTATTTCAATAAGAATGTGAAATGTGAATTGAAAAGATAAAACTAATATGTAAACAAAGTTGGTCAAATTACTTTAACACAAGTTTGATATATATATATATATATATGTATGTATTTATTAATGTATGTATGACAAATGTGATTTAAGTAGGATTTTTATAATAAATAAGTGTAACAAGAAGTGAATAAATAATGAATGAAAAACTTGATTGAAAACATGTATACTCGTAAAATACTTAAAAATTACTTCATTAGAATTTAAGATAACTTAATATATGTCATTAAAATTAATTAAAATGCAAATTATTTCATTGTATTATCAAGGTGAAAAGACTAAAAGAAAGGAAGAAAGAAATGTTTTATTAAAGCTAATAGTATAGCCATGAAATTGACTAGAATAGTAAATAAACAAATTGCCCGATTATATTGGTGATAAACCCAGTTGTCAAATTAAATGGCTAGCTAGATAGTGGACGTCTCTATAATTACTGGACACTCTGTGTCACTACTGTTACTGAGCATACTGTCGTTAATGGGCTACTAGCCATATTGACTACTAAATTACTGGACATTTACTTGCCACTATTGAATCCATTATTCGATCATAGGATTTTAAACTTAGTATATGAGGGTAAAAGTGCAAAGATAAGGAAAGCTTTTTGGGACATGTATATAAATTATTGATTATTTACATTAGGTTGTTGGTTTATAAGAAAATATTTTTTTATATATATACTAAAATGTACATAACAAGTACAATGAAAAGTGAGATTTATTAAAGTTGTATTGAATTAAATATTATTGAATCAAGTACAATAAAAGTGTTTAAAGTGTTAACTTGTATATTGATTGAAAATATCTCAAAATGTTATTTTAAATCATAGTATTCAAAGTGTTATGTAAAACAATGGTATTCAGAATATTAATTGAATGGAAATGCATATTTGATAAAGTAATGAGTGAAATTTAATGATAATACAAAGTATAAATTTTACAAGAGAAAATGTTAACAATTATATTGAGTTTATATTATATTTAATTTAATTGAATCTCAAACTCGTTAAAGTAAATTGCAAGTGAAAAAAAAAACTGTAAGTAAGAAATATTAATATTACAAATACAATGTTTAAAAGTATAATGAATGATAATCAAATGCTATATAGCTATAAGTTATTACTTATTTATTTTAATTGAATTTGAAATGCAAGATTATAGATCTTATTAAAAATAGTATTAATTTGGAAAGTAATTGCAAAAACGTTTTATTGCATAATTGAATTTGTATTTATTTTAGAGTAAAATGAGGTTTATTGGAAATATTTGTTTTCTTGATTTATTTTCCAGAATCGTGATTTACTATTTCTTGTTATGATTATTTAATTTGAAATTAACCAACAAAGTATATATATATATATATATATATAAGCACCACTAAGCTTTAAACTTAGTGTGTTAAAATTTTTCTGATACGTAGGTATGATGAATTAGAGTAAAGTTAAGGATTGGATAATAAAGGTTTTAGAGATTAGCTATAATATTGTAAAAGAGGATTGTGTTTATATTGTATAATTTATTTTGGTATATTTGAATAGTGTACAAATTCATAAGAGATGATAGAATATTTGTATATATATAGTTTGAAGTTATAGTTTAAATGATTGATATTAATTCTAGTATTGTATTTTATATTTATATTAATGGATTGAAAAAGTTTATAACGTTTAATTTGATTTATGGTTATGATTAATTTATTGGAATTATTGGAGTTTGGTTGATTGTTGGAAATTTAAAGTGCTTTGCTGCATGTTGTATCATTTGTTGAAAAATTTTTTGGGTATTAATTATTACAGAGGAAACTATATTCGGTAAAATATTCTTTAACATATAATTATATTTTGACTTAGTATCTCATATTCATGATCAATAAAAATATAATCATTAGTCAAACCACATACTAGTCTTTATTCATTATCGTTTCATCAATAATGATCGACTACGGATAATTTAAAATAGTATTCATATTACTTTAATATTTTACTATCAAGTCACATAGTTGATGACATAAAGTCGAATTATCTATTCATAAATCTTTAATCATATTAAAATAATAAACACGTACATGATAATAAAATTTCTCATTTATTTTCTTAAATGTAATAATATGCATACATCCCATTGGGTTAGGATACAACACTAACACTAAGCTAACTTAGGTATCGGAGTCTCCTCACTGAAGTCCAATCTCTTTCTTTGTCTTGCAGGTAGACGAGCCAAACTGTTTCTCTTGAACCCAAACTCCAGAGATAGAACTAAGGTCCACTGGTCATCAACAAGGTACCCCAAATAGTAAGCACCCTTATTCCTTATATATAAATTAAAAACCAAGGTAAAAGGAAAATTTAAAGGCTACCATGTAAGTAGATAAAAAAAATTAAAATTATAAATTTGTATAATTTATTTATAAATTTGTATAATTTGTTATTATAAAAATTATAATTAAAAAGTGAAAATTTTTGAAAAACAAAGAATTCAAAAAGTCAAGAATTTAAAAAGATAATAAATAATTAAATATTATTCATTATTATTTAGAAAATGCATTTAATTAGTAAATTAATAATTAATAGGTGAGAATTTTAAGAGTCAATAACTTTTAATTATAAACATAGATATTTAAATAAAAAATTTTCAACTCAAAAAATTATATATACAAAAATAGTTAGATTGGATTTAAAGAAATTTTAAATTTTTCTTTGCTCTTCAATTTTTGGTAGCACTGGTTTATTCTGCTTCGCTAAAATGGTGCAAATAGTCACTTTTTTTTAAAGGATAAATGAAACATACATACAATGTACCAATGACATATATTATTTCAACACACTTTATCAATATTATTAGGATTCCTATACGTATTATGAGATAGTAAGCAATTATCTTTCTCACAATTTAATATATTATATCTAATTTTTAATGAATTTATTATAAAGTATATAATAGAATGATATTTTCAATTCTTTAATTATTTGTTCAAGCAATTTTTATTTTTTTAGTTTATTAGCTTAATTTATTGATTACTGTAATAAAAAATTATCAGCATAAAAAATTAATTATATTTATGATTAAATAAAAAAATTAATTAATTGAATGGCAAGGTCTAGTAGAAATACGAGATTTGTAAGTAGTTTTTTTGTAATTTTATTAGCATTTGAAGGGTTGAGTAATAAATTGGTAATTAAAATTTTCAATTATTTTTATGTCAAAACATCATTCAGATTAATTTTGAAAATTAGGGAAAGTAAGCGTAGTTGCTGATAAATATTGCACCCATCATTTTTATATCATTTTTATGTAAATGAGAAGAGATTGATGCAAGGATATATGATATGCTTGAGCTTGATGAGGTGTGCATAGAAAAAAAAAATGATAATTTAAGGACTACAAATTTATTCTCTTCATCTCAAAACAATTATCGTATTTTTATTTTGCATACAATAAATTAAATAATATTTTTCCTTTATATATTTTGATAATACACTTAAATTTATTTTATCAGGCATAATAATGCAGCTTAAAGATATAATTAAATTTGAAAAATGAAGTAAAAAAATTTAATGCGCCTTAAAGACATAATCAAACATGAAAAATGGAGTAAAAATTAATATTCTTATTAAAACTATGTCGATCTTTCTGGAACATTATGAAAAGGACAAGAATGAAAACTTCATTTTTTTTTTGAAACAAAAGGAATATGATATTTTTAATTTTTAAAGTCAAAGTGCTATAAACTAAACTTTCTAGGACTAAAATTGTAGGCATTATAAAATTATGAATAAAAAGATTAAGATTAAAGTGCTGGGATCATTCATAAAATTCAAGACAAATACTATATTTAAAATATTAAATTATTAATTATGAAAATTTCAATCATTTTATGATAATCTATTCTTAAAATTGTAGGCAACTTGTGAGAAATCTCTATTATTCGAGGGCAATTTGATATTTGTTGTCCCAAGATGGCAACCAAGAGGGGGTGAATTGGTTGTCTCGAAAAAGTGATGTCAAATTAAACAAAATTTGAAAAAACAAAAATAACAAGGTGAAGAATGAGTAAAGTAGAGAAAAATGAACACAAGGAATTTATAGTAGCTCGAATTACCTCAATTCTACATCTGCTTCATTAACAACTTATTAAGGTACCATTAATCTTGAGTTTTTACTAGCTCAACTCTAACTTGGTGTTTTCATAAGCTCATACCCAAGTTTTACAAGGTTTGAGTATTATCCCCACAATCCTACAAGAGTTTTCCCAAGGCTCACTCTAAAATCTAAGTGTTTCAAAGTTAACACTTAACTTACAATGGTGTTTTGATGTAAATATTGATACAAAAAAAAAAATTGAAATTAGTTTTCCTTGACTATATCAAATACAATTACCCTCAAACAAGAGGTTTTTTCTAGTATTTATAGCCATTAGGACTTTAACTAGCCATTTGAAGTAGTTCCCACATGTTTGATTCTTGTTTTCCACTTAACTTATTACTGAGACACATTGTGCGGTCGCCATATGCTTTGAGAGGTCGCCCAATTCAAATTTTCTTCAATGGCTATCTCTAACGATAACTTTAAGTGGCCTGATAGAATCATAACTTCCATCCTACCATGTCTTGTTGTTGCACAAAGGGCCTGTTTAGTAGCACAATGCATGGTTACCTTTTAATTTGAAATGTGTTGTCCTAAGATAGCAACCAAGACAGGGGGGCGGGGGGTGAATTGGTTGGTTTGAAAAGTGATGGAAAATTTAAAATTCCAAAGCAAGAAATGTAGTAGATGTAGAAGAAGATTAAGTAGAAGATGGAACAATGAACACAAAGATTTATAGTGGGTTGGATTTACCTTCATCATACATCTACTTCCTTAATAACTTATTAATGTTGCACTAGCTTTGATTTTTTACAGGCTTAACCTTAACTTAGTATTTTTCCTAGCTCACACCAAACTAGTACAATGGTTTGAGATCAATCCTCATAACTCTTACAAGAGTTTTTCCAGGCTTACTCTCACAACCTAAGCGTTTCCATGCTCCCACTCAAACTTAAGATGGTGTTTAATGCTCACACCCAACACTCAATCAATACAAATATAATTTTGATGCAAAGAAAAGAAAGATGTTAAAGTAGGCTATTACAATCACAATCTTACCTAAAAATGAAGTTACTTATGGTATTTATAGCCTTCAAGACATGAAATAGCCATTTGAAGTTGGGTCCAACATGTTTGATTCTTGTTTTCCACTAATTTCTTTTGCCAGTGTAATTTCATGGTTGGACTTGACTTGGTCTGATCGAAATTTGGTAATGCCAGTCAGAATACTCAAGGTCTGGTTGAAATTCTTCTTAATGCTCTTTCAACGGTTGGTCTATGTGACTTCCACTTATTGAGTGGATATGCAACGGCTCCTGACTTGAGTAATTTTTAAATAGTCTGGTTGGACTTGAATCTAGTCCGATCGAATTATCCTTGGTCCGTTCAATTTTTGGGCATACTCTTGGTTGGGAACTTCACTGGATAATTTGGAGAAAATCTGTTTCAAAGGTCCGATAAGAATTTCTTAAGGTCCGGTAGGACTTCTTTGGCACTTTGAGAAATTGGGAGTACTTCTGACCATAAACCTTCTGCTTGAATTGCCTCTTTTCTCATCCAGTAGTCTGGTCAAAATGTCGCATAGTCCAATCAAACTTAAAGTGGTACGGTGAGATTTTGGAAGTACTCTCTACCGTGAAACCTTTTGTGTATTTTTGCTCATTTGGACATGAAGGTTCAGTGTGGTCCAATTAGACTTTTCAAGGATTCTTCAAAAAAAATAATTTGCTGAAAAATGTAACTTGATATAAGTATTGGTTTAATTCAATTTGATTGCTAATATCAAAAATAGAGTAATTGTACTAACAATCTCTCCCTTTTGACTTTAGCAATTAAATTGAATTTAGGGTGTTCAAAAATTGTGCAAATGTAATTTATGTAAATTTGCTCCCCCTTAATAAATGCTTCATGTAAATTTGTTATTTTTAATGTCATTTTTTTTAATTTGCCAATTCAATTTCAATAGAATTATCCCCCTTTAACAAAGTCAAAAAGAATTATGCATAAATAAAATATTATTAAATGCAAATTTAATTTCATTAATTCTAAAGCAAGTATAAAAGCAACATTGAAAACTAACAAATGTAACATGAGTATAATGAAATAACAAATAATCAAGAAACTAAAGCCTAAACATCATTGTCACTTTCTTCATCATTTCCTTCTTCTTCATCTCCCTCTTCTTCTTCATTTCCTTCCTCTTCTCCATGTTCCCTTTGCTCTTCATCCCTTAGTTAAGAGGCAGCAGCTTCTCCTTCTTCTTCTTGAGGATAGGAGCCAAGAATGAAGGGAGACAAACTTGGTTCATCCTCAAAGCTCTTTGGCAATCCAAGGGCTTCTTAGATGGTTTAAACATCAAGTTAAAGATGAGAAATTTGGTTTATAAGGCTCTCAAATTTTGATCCTTGCGAGCTCATTTGTCGATGTATATCTTGAAGAAGTTGGGGGATAGAAGATTGAGGTCTTGGAGTGGTAGTTCTAGGGAATTCCATTTAGAAAGTCTCTTCACCTTCCTCTACAATCCTTAGACTCTTTCTTTGTTAAGCCCTAGCACCTAGTGCTCCTAAGAGGTAGATATAGTTCCCATCATCATCCCTAATACATTTGGCATGTTTAAGATAGGCTATGTTTATGGATTTTGTGGTGGGATCTAGAGGATTAGAGAGAATTGCTTTGTTTGTTGGTGTGAGTGCACCAACATATTTAGCTATTTGTGTAACTTGTAAAGAGAGAAGAATAAGCCCTGATTTTGTTGTCCTAATATGTAGAAAAGTGCCAATAAGAAATTTTCCCATTTGGGTTGGTTGAACTCTAATCAAGTAAAAAAGAAAGAGTGGATCCTTTTGGGTAACTTTCTCATTGTTTTCTCCCCTAGCACTAATAGTGTAAGTGATAATCCTATGCAACATCCAATAGGTGAGGGTCCTAAGATTTTTAGAATTGGATTGTTTGTGGAGAGTGGTTTCGATGGAAATTTCTATCCAAAACTCCTTTTATCATTTTGAAGTGAGAATGGTATTTGTGATATGAGAAATACCTTCTAATTGGAAACCCCAAATGGATGAAAAATCTTCAAGAGTGAGGCCATACTCTTGATTGAATAACCTAAAAGATATCCCAAAATAACCTAAGGGATTAATACTTTTCTTACTAACAACCAAAGTAGTGAGAAACTTTTTAGTTAAGTTCTCCCAACTAAGGTTATCATGTTCTAAGAAAACAATTCTCCTAATCCAAGGTTCTAAGATAACCCCTAATGTCATTTTCAATTCCTAATGTCTCTAGAGTGAGGGTAGAGAAGAGACAGTTTGCTTCTACAGTTTTGTCTTTTAGAATTGCATACCTTTGCCTCTCTTCTTCATCTCTAAATCTTATCTTGTGGCTTCTTCTAGGAGGTTCTTCTTATTGAGAAGGGGCAGCAATACTCTTCCCTTTCTCAACTCTTGAAGCCTTTTTCTTATGTTCTTTAGGAGCCATGAGTTTGGAACAATAAAATAGATGAAGAAAAGAATATGTTCTGAGAGATTTTGAGTGTTTAAGTGTTTAGAGTTTGATAAAAAAAATATAAATACCGATATTAGAGGGTATTTATAGTGTTTAAGATAGATTTTCACATTTTAATTGAGTTCTAACAGCTAGAAATTTTTGAATTCAGACGAAAAGTCCAGCTGAACTTCAAAAAGTCTGGCAGTGAAATTTGAAAACATGAAAAGTCTGGTCAGACTATATAAAGCCTAAATGGAATTTTGGTTTTAGGCACAACGGTTAAAAAATTTTGAAAAATTTCTATCGTACCAATAGAAAGCATGGTCATCCTTTTATGAAAATTTTAAAATTAAGAATTTTCAAATAAGTATGATCGGACTTAGGAATTGGTATTGTCGTACCAAATAAGTATGGTCATACTGTCTCTTCTCTACCCTCACTCTAGAGACATTAGGAATTGCATACCTTTGCCTCTCTTCTTCATCTCTAAATTTTATATTATGGCTTCTTCTAGGAGGTTCTTCTTATTGAGAAGGGGCAGCAATACTCTTCCCTTTCTCAACTCTTGAAGCCTTTTTCTTATGTTCTTTAGGAGCCATGAGTTTGGAACAATAAAGTAGATGAAGAAAAGAATATGTTCTGAGAGATTTTGAGTGTTTAAGTGTTTAGAGTTTGATAAAAAAAATATAAATACTGATATTAGAGGGTGTTTATAGTGTTTAAGATAGATTTTCACATTTTAATTGAGTTCCAACAGCTAGAATTTTTGAATTCAGACGAAAAGTCCGGCCTGACTTCAAAAAGTTTGGCAGTGAAATTTGAAAACGTGAAAAGTTTGGTCAAACTATATAAAGCCTGAACGGAATTTTGGTTTTAGGCACAATGGTAAAAAAATTTTAAAAAGTACCGATAGAAAGTATGGTCATACTTTTATAAAAATTTTGAAATTAAGAATTTTCAAATAAGTACGGTAAGATTTCTAGTTGGTCTAATAAACAAAATTCAAAAATCAAAATTTTTAGGAGAAAAGAATGTTTTTAATTAAAGATACAAACGTTTGATAAAAAATAGATATTAATAGGAAATTTGTATGATGTAAAATAGGTTTTCAAGCAATTCTAAGCTTATGATATGGTGCTTCCATCTGTCATTCCTAAATGTTGTTTTATGAAGTTCATTCTTTCTTCATTTAATAGTTTTGTGAATATGTTAGCAAGTTGGTTTTATTTATCAATAAATTTTAAGACAATATTTTGGTTTTAAACATTATCTCTCAAGAAATGGTGCCTAATATCTATATTTTTTGACCTAGAATGTTGAATTGGGTTTTTAGATAGATTAATGGCACTAGTGTCATCACAATTAATAAGAATGTTATCAAAAAGTTTTTCATAATCAAATAATTATTGTTTCATCTAAAGAACTTAAGTACAATAAAAATAAGCAGCAACATATTTGGTTTCTGCGGTAGACAAAGCAACCGACACTTATTTCTTACTAAACCAAGAGACTAGACATTCACCAAGAAAATAACATGCCTCGATCATACTTTTTCTATCTAAAAGACTACCGGCATAATCAGTATTTGAAAAGCCAAAAATGCCAAATGATGTGTTTCTAGGATTCCAAAGTCCTAAATGCAATGTACCATTCAAGTATTTCAAAATTATTTTAGTGGCATTCAAATGTGATTCTTTATGGCATGATTGAAAATCTAGCACATAAACATATACTATATATTATATCGGGTCTAGATGCAGTTAAGTAAAGTAGTGATCCGATAATACCTTGATATTTTTTCTCATCTACTACCTTACCACTTTCCTCTTTGTCAAATTTCAAGGATGTACACATGGGAGTCTTGCTAGTCTTACAACCATCCATTCAAAATTTCTTGAAGAGTTCTTTTATGTACTTGGATTGGTTGATGAAGATCCCATCTTTGCATTGCTTAATTTGTAGTCCAAGGAAGAATTTGAGTTCACCCATCATGCTCATTTCAAATTCCCTAGTTATACAAGAAGCAAATTCCTTGCACAAAAATTCATTAGTAGCACCAAATATAATGTCATCAACATAAATTTGTATAATTAAAATATTATGCTTATTCTTTTTAACAAAAAGGCTTGCGTCAACTTTGCTTTTGAAAAATCATTTTCAAGCAAATATGTACTAAGTCTATCATACCAAGCTCATGGAGCTTGTTTCAATCCATATAGTGCTTTGGTAAGTTTAAAAACATGATTTGAAAGTTTATAATCTTCAAAATTGGGAGGTTGTTTGACATAAACTTCTTCATTAATAAACCCATTTAAAAATGCACTCTTAACATCCATTTGAAAAAGGTTAAAATTCATGTGACATGCAAATGCAAGTAGAATTCTAATTGCTTCTAATCTAGCAACGGGGACAAATGTCTCATCATAGTCTATGCCTTCCTCTTGGTTATACCCTTTGGCTACCAATCTAGCTTTATTTTTAGTAATGAGACCATTTTCATCAAGCTTATTCCTATATACCCATTTACATCCTATAATTGGATGGTCTTGAGGTCTAAGAACAAGTTCCCACACATTATTTATCTCAAATTGGTTGAGTTCATCTTGCATAGCAATCACCCAATTTTCGTCATTAAGAGCCTCATCAATGGTCCTTGGCTCAACTTGAGAAACAAAAGCAAAATTAATATCTAATTATTTAAATTTGGATCTAGTAGTTACTCCCTTTGATGTTTCATCAATGATGAGTTCTCTTGGATGATCCTTCTTGTATTGCCAATCTTTGGGTAGCTCTTGAGTTTCTTCTATTTGTTCATCATGACTATTCTTTGGAACATTAATTGTTTCTTGTTGTTCAAAGGTAAATACAAAATCATTAAGAGCACTATCTTTTCTTTGATCAAGTTTAGAGGATTCATCAAAGACAACATGCATTGATTCTTCAACAATTAGAGTTTTCTTATTAAATACCTTATATGCTTTACTAGATGATGAATATCCTAAAAATATGCCTTCTCTAGATTTGGATGAAAATTTTCCAAGATTATCCTTGGTATTCAATATAAAGCATTTGCATCCAAATACTCTAAGATATGAAATTTTAGGTATTCTTTCATTCCATAGATCATAAGAAGTTTTGTTTATCAAGGGCCTTTTGTAAACACAATTTGAAATATAACATGCGGTATTAATGGCTTTCACCCAAAAGTAAGATGGTAAATTATACTAATTAATCATTGTCCTAGTCATTTCAACCATAGTTCTATTTTTCCTTTCAACCACACCTTTTTGTTGTGGTGTTCTAGGATCCTAAAAGTTATGTGATACACCAAATTCATTGTAAAAATTTTTAAAATTTTCATTTTCAAATTCTTTTCCATGATCACTTGTAATAGATGTTATCACATAGCCTTTTTCATTTGAACTTTTTTTGCAAATATTTTGAAATGATTAAAAGCTTCATTCTTTTGAAGTAAGAAGTTTACCCATATAAATCTTAAGTAATCATCAATAAATACAAATGCATATAATTTCCCACGTGGGCTAGCTGTAATATCCCAAAGTATACCCTAAAAGTTTGGTATAATTATTGTTGTAATTGGATTAAATGTATATGTTTTATTGAAAAGAGAAAGGAAATAAGGGAGGAGTGTATATGTTGTATATATGGTGATATATACTACATATACAAGTCAAATTAAAGGAAGTGAAAAGAAGATTTTTATTTTTATAATTAATTAAAGTAATTAAAAAAGAAATTTAAAATGAGTGGAAGAGAGAAAATTGAATATTTTAATATTATTTTTACTTGGAGGAGGTTTAAGAGGTGGAGTATTTGACTTTTCTTCTTCATTTTCTTCTTCTTTTCTTTCCTTTTCCTTGTTGGCCGGCTCACCAAAGGCAATAGAGAGAAAGAGAGGTTTTGATTTCCAAGCTCAAAATTGAAGGAAGTTTCAAGTGATTAAGTTGGAAATTTAAGAAGTTTCATCAACTTTGGTAAGTTTCCTCTTGATTTCCCTTGTTTTTTTTGAAGTTGTGTTTGAGTTGATTGTTGATGTTTGATAGTAGGATTGTGTTTGATTGTGGTGTATTTGAAGGTGTTGAAATTGAATTAAAGATAAGAAGTTAGGTTGGTGTTGGTGTTGGAAGTGTATGAGTTGTGTTTGTATTAGGGTTGTGAATTGGTGATTGTTGTAGATGTTCAGTTTGATTAAATATTCTTGTAGATCTTCATGATATTTGTGTTTCATGAAGTTAGAGGTATAGAATTCATGAGTTTGGTCCGAAACAGAAGCATTTTGGATGCCACGCCCGTGGCCCTTGGCTGCCACGACCGTGGCCATTGGAAGCCATGGCCATAGGGGTTTTGAGCAAGAGAGGTAGAACCATTTGCTAACCCATGCCCGTGGGGTTTGGGAGGCCACGACCGTGGGGTCCTAGAGAGAGATGTTGGCTTGTAATTTATGATCTATGGGTCTAGTGTGAGACTAATAGGTGTATAATTGTATTGAAGATTCATGTGTATTATTCTTTTTGAATTAGGTTGTGAAGAAGTTAAGTTGCCCTAATTCAAGTGGTGAAGAATTCTTGGAAGAGGAAGGGTTTAGATTGGTGTGAGTTGTTCTTGAGGTAAGTACAAACTACATGGTTGCATACAATTACATGATTTTGATACTTAACATATTTGGTTGTAAATATGTTAAGTAATTTATTACATTTTTAATACATTTGATTAATGTTATGATTTGTATAATGTGAATGATATGATGAGCATTCAGAATGTATGATAATGCAATTGGTTAGGTACACTTGAATGATGAATGGATTTAATGTAAATTGAGATATAATGAGATGTGAAGCCATTATGGTTGGCTATTATGATTCAAATGAAATAAGTGGGGCATGTTTGCCTAGATGATGATGAGAAATGAGAATGGGATTGTTAATGAAATAATAAATGAATTGTGTGTCTAATATGTTATTCCATTTTCAGAGTTTTGTCGTTGGTGGCATGCCTAATAATAACAATTGTCACATCCGCCTACTGCATTTATGCAGTGTAGACACGTGCATAGCGAGAGTAGGGAAAAGGAGAAGATAATTCTTGATAACAGCCCTAGATAAGGTTGTATGACCAAAGGAACCTAATTGTAAATTTTAAAAAGTTTTGGGGACGTAGATGTAATTTTAAAGAAAGTTGCACCGGATGTTCTTAATAGTGCATATAACAGATTCCAAAAATGGAATGTAGAGAAAAATCGGATCGCAACGACGTGTAACGGTTTTTCCAGGAAATGTCCCGTTAAAGAAAAACGAAGAAATGTTGACTAAGGGCATTTTGGTTATTATCAATTAAAGTTATACATGAATTTAGGGTAGGAAATAAGGACGTGAGTACGTAGAGAATGGCGAGAGGTTAAATATGAAATGATCGTCAGTAGAAACGAAGCCGGAGAAAACCCAAGCAAAAATAGGACCTAAAGGGAATTTGTAAAAAGTTGAGGGCTTACCGGTAATTTTTCAAAATGACTTAGAAACCTAAAATAGATCTTATAAATAGAAAGTTGAGGTCGAGAGGATCAAAACCATATATAGTTTGACTCGTGGAACTATACGGTTTAAAAGATATGATCGATTAATCACCGGAACGTAATGTGGGCCCGGTTTCGTGTCGGGACCGGATGAGTAACCCGGGACAACTTTATGAGATCCAATGGGAAGAGAGACAAGTGGAAAGAAGTAAAGGAAAAAGGAAGTTATAAAAATCAAAGGTTGGCCAATCAAAAGAGAGCATTTAGCATATGTAATAAATGTATAATAAATGAAGAAAGAGAAAAAGGGGACAAGTGGTCAAGGTGATCATTATCTCCTTTGTCTATAAATATATGTGAAATGAAGAACCAAATTCTCTCTTTCCACTCACAAAATTCGGCCAACAAGGGAAACACCCAAAAGACTTCCAAGTTTCTTCAAAAGTTGATTTTTAAGGTGAGTTTTTAAGGTTTTCTAGTATGTAGACTTTAATTTTAGTATTAGTTTTAGGTAGTTATATAACTATTGGAAGATTGGAGATTAGGGTTCTTATGGTGGATTTGGAAAAATTTGAAGTAGTTATGATATTAATCAATTAAATGAAAGAATCAAGGTTTCTAAGGTTTAATAAGGTTAGATTAGGGTTTAGTTTGAAAAGAAATGGAGGATAGCTTATTAATCTAAATTGCTAAGGTTTATGTTTAAGGGTGTGTTCTTGAATTTCTTGAAGGAAAAACAAAGATTAAGGAAGGAGAAGGAGGAAAAGAAAAAAGGGAAAGTACAAGAATAAGGTTTGGTGCTTTACCATAAAAGAAATTCTATTTTTCTTACAAACTTTGGTTTATGGAATTTTTGATGTTTATGACTTTAATTAGTTTGATTTGAGTTAAATATGCAAAAGTTGTCAAAGGGAAGTGTTTGAATCTTCACTTTACTATTAAAGAAGCCTTAATATTGATTTGCAAAAGAAAAATAAACTATCCTATGCATTTCAAATGTTTGGGCCGAAATGGTCCCAAAGTGACAGCTTCTGGACTATTTTTGTGGAAATTATTTGGGGCAGCAAACGAATGAATTTTTCAACGAAATTTTATATTCAATTAGTCAACATATGAAATAAGTTTTCTGTAAAATTTCAGCCAAAAATAAGATCATTTACTTGGTCAAATGCATGACTTAGTGGACTAAAGTTTTGACGAAAACCCAGATTTTACTATTCATTTGGTCATGCCATTTTGCGTTGCCGATTTTTCGTACCGCGACACTATTCATTTGGTCAATTTGTGATCTTTTGAGGAATGCTTTGAAATGTTTGATATGTTTATTGTGGATGTTAAATATGTGAAAAAGAGTAACGGTTTGACCAAAGAAAGTGGTGCGCGGCATAAATGGCAAAGTACGATGGGATTTTAAATGATTTGTCGAATCATTCTAAAATGAAGTTTGAGACTTAAATTGAATCATTTTAATCTTTTTGCTCTACTGGATAGTGGGAGTGGTAGATAAGGGTATGGTGCACTATACTAACGCATGCAGTACTGCTCATTATTGTGATATGATATTTTATTCAGTGGTGAGGCCACTGAAGCCAATGGGGAGGCCCATTGGTTAGCCAGGATGGGGAGGCCCATTCCTGTGATTTGATATCGGTGGGGAGGCCCACCTATGTTACAGTGGGGAGGCCCACTGCCTTATCACTATGGTTCCCTATATACCAGTAGAGCCTGAATCAAAGACATATTATTTTTCGTTAAACTATATAATGCCAATGAGTTTGAATTATGATTTTACATTATTGAAAGCATATCACCCTGAATGTACAATAATTTCTATTGATTTAAGGTTGGTTAAATTATGATTTAATTATTTCCTTTGATTTTGAATACTTTCATATACTACTTTTATTTTTATTGGTAAAGTACCCACTGAGCGACAACGCTCAGCGAGTTAAGTTTTCTTTGACTCGTAGGTTCGGAGCAGTAGATAAATCTTGGGGATGCAACGACCAGACCACAGCAAATCTCAGGGGTAGATCTTTTAGTTCCATTATGAGTTGATAGTTGTGGCATGTATATGAATAAATATAAAAGAGAATTTCTATGTTATAACTGTATGTTATTAGTATGTAATAATTATAAATCTTTACTTTATGTTATATTAGAAGTGTGAACTCTTCGTGCAGGTTTGTAGTTGAGGGTATAAAGTGGATTTATTGGGAGTGCATTAAATTTGATGGTATTCTTATTCACATTGGTATGTGTAAAAATGTTTTCAAAAATCAGAAAAACAAGTTTTGTCGACACTTGGGATCCAAAATTCTAGGCGGAACTATGGCAAAATTTCTGTAAAAATCAGAACTAAAATTTGATTAAGTAAATTGGTAGCAACATAGGATAGTGTGGTGCCTCTACTCGACTTACACATGTAGGTTGGGAAGGGGTGTTACTAACAATCTCTTGAAGCTAGGTTGGGTTTGATCCTTGAAGCCAAATTGGAGTTGAGCATGCTCTACTCCCCTTGAAGTTTGGTTGGGTCTAGTCCTAGAAGCCTAGTTGAGATGTTACAACCCTTGAAGCTAGGTTGGGTTTGGTCCTTGAAGCCAAGTTGGGTTGATACTTAGCATGTTTTGTTCCCCTTGAAGCTGGGTTGGGCCTAATCCTTGAAGCCTAGTTGGGATAATGATAAATGTGATAATTGATAATTGAACCAAAACATTAACTCTGAAAGTTGAATGGCATATTAGTGTCTTTTGGGCCCATACTTGTCTTTGCTTTAATATGAATTATGGAGTGAGATATAATGTTATGAGATGATTATACTACATAAGTAAATTAATGAAAGTGAATGTGGCTTGAGAAGCTACGTTGAGTAATGAGATTATGAAAATACAACATGATGTGTAATATGTTTATGGATGTGGAAATTGTGAGTATTACTTCATGAATGTTTTGATAAGTCATTTAATGATGTAAGGTTTTGAAATATAATATTCTTATGAATTGTTTACAAAACTTGATTGTGTGACGTTGGCATTGCATTGAAGCATAATATTATTGTAGTTTGTACCACTAAGCCGTTGGCTTAGCGCAATTGTGGTTCGTCGCGCAGGTGACAGGGTGGAACCAGAGAGTTCATCTAGACCGAGTTGAGTCTAGATTTTGAAGTGTAGAAGTGGGCTTAAAGATTAGAGACAAACTGCCAAATATATATATATATATATTATGTTTTGTAAACAGGGATTTTGATGTATATATAATTGTAAATACCGCTATACTTTCCGCTGCGTAATGAATGAATGTTTTATTTATTGTACTATATAATATGATCTAAATGTTTTAAGTTTTCTTATAATATTACTAAATTGAAAGATCGGTTTGCTTATATTAAACTGTAGCACTCCTGTATTCGATATACGTATATTATGGGTGTAGTTGTATGTAGTGTGCGTATACGGGGTATAGGGGTGTTACAATTGTTTTGGTATCAGAGCCTAGGTTTGAGATTGTCAACCTAGGTAAAATGTAAGAAAAAAAAATATTTTGATTTTAAAAGTTGGTTTTTAAATAAGATACATGTTTTGGTATTGGCAGTCTCTGATCTTTGATGAGGTATATTTTGCTGTGTTTGCAGATATAGGCAGTGATGGCGTCTCAGTCACGTCAATCTGTAGAAGGTAGTGCTGAGAGTATAGCTCTTGAAGAGGGTAGAGATGGAGCTAGGGTTGAGAGATCTAGAGAGGCACCTGCTCTTGTGCCAGAGAGATCAGCAGCTGATGAGGTTCCGCCGGTTTGGCTAAGACATGTGGTAAAATTGTGAGGCAAGCTCCACTGCAGCAGCCACCGCCACCACAGCCACAAATGCCGGTAAGGAATTATGATAAATTGAGAAAGTATGGGGCTGAGAATTTCTTGGGCACTACAGATCCTGCAGTAGCGGAGCAGTGGTTGGATAGAGTGCAGAGGGTATTTATTCAGTTGCAAGTCACTCCTGAAGAGAAGTTTGATTATGCTAGATCCCTTATGCAGAAAGATGCTTATGATTGGTGGAAGACGGTTCCTCATGCCATGGATGATCCACCAACGTTGTCTTATAGTGATTTTTTGAGGGAGTTTGAGCAGAAATATACTCCGAGGGAGTATAAGGATGCTAAGAAGATGGAATTTGTGAATCTGAGACGGGAGAACCGGACTGTGACAGAATATGAGATTGAGTATATCCGGTTGAGCCACTATGCCGGTGGAATTATTTCCGATGAGATTGACCGGTGTAGAAGATTTGAGGAGGGGTTGAGGCCCTCTATTATATGTATTGTTGCTGGTTCTCGGTACCAGGATTTTTCTCAGTTGGTTGCAGCAGCCAGAAGTGTTGAGAGAGAACAGGGTATTACAGCAGCTGCTACTGAGGAAGAGACCAGAGTTAGGAGATCCCAGTTTGAGGTAGGGTCTTCGTCTATGAAGAGAGGCCGAGGAAGTTTTGATCCGAGGATCAGTAGGAGCTAGAGATAGCCGGGTAGGTCAGTTCATTATCAGAGACAGAGATCGAGACCTACAATTTCTGTAGCGAGTGCTCTGACTCCAGTGGTTCAGAGATCCATTCCATCTGTATGTGTTCATTGTGGTAGGACACATGGGGGTGCTTGTTGGAAGACAGGTGGATCAGGAGTTTGTTTTAGATGTGGGTCACCAGCTCATTTTATCAAAGATTGCCCTGAGCTACAGGATGATAGACAGGCTGATACTGCAGCTTCTCGACCTAGTGTTAGCAGAGGTGGTCGAGGGGGAAGAGGTTTCAATAGAGGTGGTCGACCTGGGATCAGTCAGAGGGGAAGCTCTACATCTAGAGGCAGTAGGCCAGATGAGGCTGGGCCTTCTCAGCGAGTGTATGTGATGCAGAGGCAGCCAGATGCTTCAGCAGTTATTACGGGTACATTTTCTTTGTTTAGTATTTTAGTTTTTGCTTTGATTGATCCAGGATCTACTCATTCGTACATAAGTGCATCTATCTTGCCTATGTCTGAATTGCATTCAGAATCCTTAGGATTTGATGTGTTGGTGACAAATCCTTTAGGACATAGTGTTGTGGTGAGTAAGGTGCATTGTGATAGTTTAGTTGTGGTACAAGGTGAGGAATTTTTGGGTGATTTGATTGAAATGCCTTTTAAGGAGTATGATTTGATCTTAGGCATGGATTGGTTGTCTAAGCATGGAGCTGTGGTAGACTGTCAAAGGAAGTGTGTTACTTTGAGAACTGGTGATGGTAGAAATGTGATGGTATCTAGTGAGCAGAGACAACTTGCATCCTTGTTTGTTTCAGCTGTTGTAGCTAGCAAGTTGATTAGAAAAGGGTGTGATTCTTATCTTGCTCATGTTGTGGATACCAGAGTAGTGGGTTCTCAACTTGATAGTATACCCACAGTTGCGAAATTTCCAGATGTGTTTCCTAAGGAGTTTCCAGGGTTACCCCCTGAGAGAGAGGTTGAGTTTGGTATCAATTTGTTGCCTGGTACCACTCCCATCTCTATTACTCCTTATCGAATGACACTTACTGAGTTGAGAGGGTTGAAGGTGCAGTTGCAGGAGTTGTTGGATAAAGGGTTTGTTTGCCCCAGTGTTTCTCCATGGGGAGCTCCTGTTTTGTTTGTGAAGAATAAGGATGGTACTTTGAGGTTGTGCATCAATTATAGGCAATTGAACAAGGTGACTATCAAGAATAAGTATCCTTTGCCTAGGATTGATGATCTCTTTGATCAATTGAAGGGAGCAGCAGTGTTTTCCAAAATTGATTTGAGATCAGGGTACCATCAGTTGAGGGTTAGAGCTGAAGATGTTCCTAAGACAGTTTTTCACACAAGATATGGGCATTATGAGTTTTTAGTGATGCCTTTTGGTGTATTCGCATAATAAAGAGGATCATGACAAGCATCTGCGAATTGTGTTGCAGACCTTGAGAGAGAAGCAGTTGTATGCTAAACTGTCGAAGTGTGAGTTTTGGCTTGATCAAGTGACTTTTCTCGGTCATATAGTTTCAGCAGATGGTATAAGAGTTGATCCGAGTAAAGTTGAGGCTATTTTGAATTGGAGTCCACCGAAGTCTGTGACTGAAGTTAGAAGTTTTCTGGGTTTGGCAGGCTATTATTGACGCTTTGTGAAAGGTTTTTCTTTGATAGCTACTTCACTCACCATATTACTTCGAAAGGGAGTTAGATTTGTGTGGACAGATCAGTGCCAAGCTAGTTTTGAGCAGTTGAAGGAGATGTTGACTCAAGCGCCTGTTCTTGCTTTGCCTGTGGAAGATAAACCATATGTGATTTACAGTGATGCTTCACATAATGGTATAGGTTGTGTTTTGATGCAAGAGGGTAAAGTTATAGCTTATGCTTCTAGGTAGTTGAAGCCGTATGAGCTTAATTATCCGACACATGATTTGGAGTTAGCAGCCATAGTTTTTGCTTTGAAGATTTGGCGACACTACTTGTATGGAGAGAAGTGTTTTATTTATACAGATCATAAGAGTTTGAAATATTTGGGGTTTCAAAGAGAGCTTAATCTTCGGCAAAGACGGTGGTTGGAATTGATTAAAGATTATGACTGTTTGATTAATTATCATCCTGGTAAGACGAATGTTGTTGCTGATGCCTTGAGTCGGAAGTCTTTGGCAGGTTTGACTGCTTATTCGCTCACATTGCTTGTTGAGTTGAGAGCGTTGCATGCTAGTTTTGAATCATGTGATGATGGTGCGTTGTTGGCTCAATTGCAGTTGAGACCGGTGTTGTTGGATCAGATTAAAGAGGCTCAATTGGCTGATGAGAAAATTCAGAAGATTGTGTCAGATTGCCAAAATGGGGAGAGCCGAGATTTTCATGTAAGAAGTGATGGTAGCCTTTGGTTCAAAGATAGATTGTGTGTTCCTGATGATGTAAGATTGAGAAAGATTATTTTGGAAGAAGCACATCAATCGATTTTTGCTATGCACCCTGGGAGTACAAAGATGTATCATGATTTGAAGCAGCATTACTGGTGGTCAGGTATGAAGAACGACATAGCAGAATTTGTGTCCAAGTGTCTCACTTGTCAGAGAGTGAAAGCTGAGCATCAAGTTCCAACTAGGTTGCTTCAACCTTTATCAGTGCCTGAATGGAAATGGGAGAGAGTGACAATGGATTTTGTGTCTGGTTTTCCATTGACTCAGAAGAAGCATGATGCTATCTGGGTGATTGTTGATCGGTTGACAAAGACAACTCATTTTCTTCCAGTTCGGATGGACTATTCTCTTAAGAAATTAGCTGAGCTGTATATCAGTGAGATAGTGAAGTTGCATGGTGTCCTAATTTCTTTAGTGTCTGATCGAGATCCCCGATTTACTTTGAGGTTTTGAAAAAGTTTATATGGTGCTTTGGGTTCTCGATTGCACTTTAGCACTGCTTTTCATCCGCAGACAGATGGGCAGTCAGAGAGAGTGATACAGATTATTGAGGATATGTTGAGAAGCTGTGTCATTGATTTTTCTGGAAGTTGGGACAGATTTTTGCCATTGATGGAATTTGCTTACAACAACAGTCATCAATTTAGTATTAAAATGGCACCATTTGAGGCATTGTATGGTAGAAGATGTAGGACGCCTCTATGTTGGAATGAAGTTGGAGAAGGAAAGTTGGTTGGTCTTGATTTGATTAAAGAAATGGAAGAGAAAGTGAAAATAATTCGGGATCAGTTGAAAGCAACTTCAGATCGGCAGAAATCTTATTCAGATTTGAAGAGGAGAGACATAGAGTTTAATGTGGGAGATAAAGTATTTTTGAAAGTGTCTCATTGGAAAAAGATTTTGAGATTTGGTCGAAGAGGGAAGCTAAGTCCTCGTTTTATTGGACCTTATGAAGTATTAGAGAGAGTTGGACTAGTTGCTTATCGACTTGCTTTGCCACCTGAGTTGGATAGAATCCACAATGTCTTTCATGTTTCTATGTTGCGGAGGTATAGATCAGACCCATCTCATGTTCTGTCTGTTGAATCTATTGAGGTGAGTCCAGATCTGACTTTTGAAGAAGAACCAGTTGCTATTTTGGCACATGAAGTGAAAGAGTTGAGAAATAAGAAAGTGCCACTTGTGAAGGTTCTTTGGAAGAATCATGCAAAGGAAGAGGCAACTTGGGAGAGTGAGCAAGCGATGCGAGATCAGTATCCTCAACTGTTTTAGACTTGATATCAGGTAATTTCGAGGATGAAATTTCTTTTTAGAGGGGGACAATTGTAATATCCCAAAGTATACCCTAAAAGTTTGGTATAATTATTGTTGTAATTGGATTAAATGTATATGTTTTATTGGAAAGAGAAAGGAAATAAGGGAGGAGTGTATATGTTGTATATATGGTGATATATACTACATATACAAGTCAAATTAAAGGAAGTCAAAAGAAGATTTTTATTTTTATAATTAATTAAAGTAATTAAAAAAGAAATTTAAAATGAGTGGAAGAGAGAAAATTCAATATTTTAATATTATTTTTACTTGGAGGAGGTTTAAGAGGTGGAGTATTTGACTTTTCTTCTTCATTTTCTTCTTCTTTTCTTTCCTTTTCCTTGTTGGCCGGCTCACCAAAGGCAATAGAGAGAAAGAGAGGTTTTGATTTCCAAGCTCAAAATTGAAGGAAGTTTCAAGTGATTAAGTTGGAAATTTAAGAAGTTTCTCAACTTTGGTAAGTTTCCTCTTGATTTCCCTTGTTTTATTTGAAGTTGTGTTTGAGTTGATTGTTGATGTTTGATAGTAGGATTGTGTTTGATTGTGGTGTGTTTGAAGGTGTTGAAATTGAATTAAAGATAAGAAGTTAGGTTGATGTTGGTGTTGGAAGTGTATGAGTTGTGTTTGTGTTAGGGTTGTGAATTGGTGATTGTTGTAGATGTTGAGTTTGATTAATTATTCTTGTAGATCTTCATGATATTTGTGTTTCACGAAGTTAGAGGTATAGAATTCATGAGTTTGGTCCAAAACATAAGCATTTTGGATGCCACGCCCGTGGCCCTTGGCTGCCACGACCGTGGCCATTGGAAGCCATGGCCGTGGGGGTTTTGAGCAAGGGAGGCAGAACCATTTGCTAACCCACGCCCGTGGGGTTTGGGAGGCCACGACCGTGGGGTCCTAGAGAGAGATGTTGGCTTGTAATTTATGATCTATGGGTCTAGTGTGAGACTAATAGGTGTATAATTGTATTGAAGATTCATGTGTATTATTCTTTTTGAATTAGGTTGTGAAGAAGTTAAGTTGCCCTAATACAAGCGGTGAAGAATTCTTGGAAGAGGAAGGGTTTAAATTGGTGTGAGTTGTTCTTGAGGTAAGTACAAACTACATGGTTGCATACACTTACATGATTTTGATACTTAACATATTTGGTTGTAAATATGTTAAGTAATTTTTTACATTGTTAATACATTTGATTAATGTTATGATTTGTATAATGTGAATGATATGATGAGCATTCAAAATGTATGATAATGCAATTGGTTATGTACACTTGAATGATGAATGGATTTAATGTAAATTGAGATATAATGAGATGTGAAGCCATTATGGTTGGCTATTATGATTCAAATGAAATAAGTGGGGCATGTTTGCCTAGATGATGATGAGAAATGAGAATGGGATTATTAATGAAATAATAAATGAATTGTGTGTCTAATATGTTATTCCATTTTCAGAGTTTTGTTGTTGGTGGCATGCCTAATAGTAACAATCTCTTAAAGCTAGGTTGGGTTTGATCCTTGAAGCCAAATTGGGTTGAAGTTGAGCATGCTCTACTCCCCTTGAAGTTTGGTTGGGTCTGTTTTATTGTTTTTTGTTATAGATTTGTGTCTTGTTTATTATGGTAATTATTGTTTTATTTAGGTATTTTGTTAGTTTTAATCGGTTTGTTTAGTATTTTTATTAATTTTGGTAGTTTTAGTTTATTTCCATGTTTATGTCGTTTTTGATCTAGTTTTTAGTACGGTGTTTATGTTTTGTTGGTTATTGTTTATTTACTTTTTGTTTAAAGTTTGTTTGAAGTTTTGTTTTAAATAAAAAAAGCCAAGGAAGCAAATTGAAGGAAAAAAGGGACACTAGCTGACACAGGTAGAGGACACGGCCAAACTTGTGGCCGTGTCTCATACCAAGTTAAAAAGGAAGATCAAGACACAGAGAGGGACACAAGCAAGGGACACAGCCAAGCTTGTGGCTGTGTCCCTCCAAAGATGCTCAAACACATCCAAGTTGCTCCAACTTGGCCGTGTCTCACTTACATCAAAAGGAAAGAAGAACAATTCTCACAGAAGCAAACATAGGCAATGGACACGGCCAAGTCACTGGCCGTGTCCCTCCAAAATGGTCCAACACGGCCAAGTCAACCTCTAACACGGCCGTGTCACTCAACCAAAGAAGAAAATATCAAAAGCAAGCAGTAGTGAACACAAGCAAGGGACACGGCCAAGTCACTGGCCGTGTCCCTCCAAAGACCACCAACACGGCCAAGTCTCATCCATCTTGGCCATGTCTCTCATGAACCAAAGACGAAGCGGATTTTTAAAGCGGAGGTTTCGTATAAAAGGAAAAAGAGAGTTAGGGTTTGGGGGTTGTTAAAAGTTTGAGAGTTGATTTAGCCGTCTGAGAGTGAAGTTAGGATTTTTGATTTCTTAAAGATTATTGAACACTTTGATTAATCTAGCTTAGATTAGATTGTTCTAGCCATTGATACATCCTTCTGGCAAGATTCGAACAAGAGATTCTTCAGAAGCTTCAAGAAGTTTGTAACTTGGTTTTGTTCTTGAACTTTATCTCTTTATTTTCATTGGAATTGTATTTATGGATATTATAATGCCTAAATTGATTTCTTTGAATATTAATGAGATGAGTATGTTTGATAGCATTATGAACTAATTTGATCTAGTCTAGGGTTTGTATGTATCTGCTATGATTGTATGAATTGGTTATTCTCTTAGCTAATAATTTCTTTAGCCTTGATTGAATGGAATATTGTTAATATATAATTGATTGGCCACCAATTATGTGTTTTAGGTATTGGATGATGGATTGAGAGATGAAGTCTAATGCTGGAACAATTCAATTAGGGACTTAGGTGAATTAGAGATATAACCTATTAAAAAGATTATTTCAATCATAACAAGATTAGTTGAAAGAGGTTTGAATGCGAGAGCTTATTTCCTTGACTCGATTAATTAAGTTGCTTGAGATTTAATCTTTGAAATTAAATTAGTTAAGAGGAATAACCGTTCATACATATAAGTAGTAGAGAAGTGCAAACCCTAGACCATTCTATTAGGTGAATCAAATCATTTACTCAATTTACTTTTATTGTTTTAAACTTCAATCAATCTGTCTTTATTAATTGTTAGCAATTTAAATTTATTTATTACTTGCTATTTATAAACTGATAATCAATTAGCTACTTTAGCTTCCTTGTGAGACGACCTTGGGGCGATCACCTTTGCTACATCTACCTCGTATACTTGCGAGTGACGATTTGTGGTAGAGTTAATTCGAGCGCAACAAGTTTTTTGGCGCCGTTGCCGGGGAAGCTAATTGGCGTAATTGTTTATTAGGCAAAAATATTCTAGATTATTTTTCACTGTTTTCATTTTATTTTATTTGTCTTTTGCTTTTAATAATTCTTTGGTTCTAGAAATTTTGTTTATGCAAGGCAGGAGATCACTCGAAGGAGAGCTGTATCCATTTATTCCAGAAATTCTGAGAGTGAAAAGGAACAGGGAAGAGTTTGAACTTTATATCGAATTTGATACTCCAGAGGAGGACACTTCTGATTTTGAGTCGGAATCTGCACAATATGTTAAAATGGCTGAAGAAAGGCAAAGAACGATGAGAGACTTTGCTAGACCTGTCATTGGAACTTCCACCTCTTGCATAAGACTGACAGATGCAGCAAGAAATTATGAGTTGAAGAACATTCACTACAACATGCTGCCATCATTCTATGGAGTTCCAAATGAAGATACTTTGAACTTTATTCGGGATTTCTACTCCACCCTCAACACTTTTCCATTGGGAGGATTAACAGAGGATCAGTTGAGGATGAGATGTTTCCCTTATACATTGAAGGATAGGGCAAAGAGCTGGCTTATGATGTTGCCCGAGAATTCTTTGACAACTTGGGAGCAAGTTTATAATAAATTTATGGGCAAGTTCTACTCACATCAAAAGACAGCTGAATTGAGAGGGAAGATTGCTACATTCTCTCAATTTGAAGGAGAGCCATTTCATGAGGCTTGGGATAGATTCAAGATGCTATTGATCCAGTGTCCACATCATCACTACCCACTTTAACTTCTGAATCAGTTTTTCTATGATGGTCTAACCCAGCAATTTCAGAACACTGTTGACAATGCAGCTGGGGGAGCCATGGGAGAAAAGACAGCTGATGAAACTTATGATATTTTTGAGATGTTGGGAGCTAATTCTCAACAGAAGAGTGTAAGAGGAAGAAGTAAAGGGGTGAACGAATTGGAGGCCAATAGTGAGATGGTAAATCAGATAGCTGAGTTGACAAGGCAAGTGCAGATGCTGAACATGAAGAACAATATTTCTTCATCTACTCAAGAAATTTGTGGAACTTTAGGGCATGGAGCAAACATTTGCCCCTCTGCATTTGAATCATATGGGAATGAAGCTGAGCAAGTCAATGCCATGGGAGGATTTCAACCAAGGACCCGAAATGATTCTTATTCAAATACATACAACCCTGGTTGGAGGAATCACCCAAATTTTTCTTAGGCAACAAATAATTCTCAGCATCCTTTCCATTTGCTCCAGAGACAGAACCAACAGCAGGGTCAATCCTCAAATCAAGGGCAGTCTAAGATAGAGAGTTTGGAGGAAAGTTTACAAGCTTTTATCCAAGTCAGTGCTAAAAATCAAGAGTTGACCAATAAGAGGCTGGATTCATTAGAAGCATCTTTTAAGAAAGTGGAGACTCAAGTAGGGCAACTTGCACAACAGATGCAGATTCAACAAAAGGGAAAATTTCCAAGTCAACCTGAGCAGGCACAATCAGTGACTGTTCTTAGAAGTGGTAAGGAAATTAACAATAATGTTGAAAATGATTCTGTGAATGCAGGTGACCAAGAGAACAAGGAGGAAGGAGAACCAGAGAACAAAGGTGCTGGGATGGATCAATGAAGAAGTCCCTTTCAGCAGATTTACACAAGGCAAGCAATCCATACCGGCCACCTATACCATTCCCCAGCAGGTTGAAGGATGATAAACCAGATAAGCAATTTTCTAACATCTTCAACATGCTGTCTAAGGTAAGTATTAACTTACCCTTACTGGAAGCAATAAAGAACATGCCGGCTTATGCCAAATTCTTCAAAGAACTGATCACCAAGAAAAAAAGGTATGAGCCAAATGAAAAAGTGATAGTTTCAGAGGTAGCTAGTGCTGTTCTGCAGCATAACCTACCTCCAAAACTAAAGGATCCTGGAAGCTTTATAATTCAAATTACTGTGGGGAATGGAAAGGGGACTGATGGCATGTGTGATCTAGGAGCCAGTATAAATTTGATGCCTTATTCTGTGTATAAAGAATTAGAACTAGGGGAACTTAAACCAACAAAAATGGTGTTACAATTAGCTGATAGATCTCTTAGATTCCCGAAAGGGGTTATAGAAGATGTGTTAGTTAAGGTTGGAAGGTTAATAGTACCTGTGGATTTCATAGTTCTTGACATGGAAGGAAGTAACCCTACACCATCAGCACACACTAGTTTGCTGGGTAGGCCTTTCATGGCTACTACCAACACCTTAATAGATGTTAAAAATGGTAAGTTGTCAATGACTGTCTTAGGACAAACTGTTGAATTTTCTATTTTTAACACTTCTCCTATTCCTACAACTGCTTTATATGAGGAATGTTCTTTAATTAATTGTGTTGAAGCAGTTGTTTCAGATGATTTCTTGCATACAGATTCCTCAGATAAATTGGGGCTGACACTGACTTTAGAAGAGGGGGCTAAACTAGTGGGGGAGACCCGAAGATGCCTTAACCCAAAGGCATATGAGAGCTCGAGGAATTATAAGGATCACACTAAAGCACTTCATGACAGATTTATTGGGCAACAGACATTGAGTCCAGGTATGAAAGTTTTACTTTTTAATTCTCGACTCCGTCTGTTTTCAGGTAAACTCAAATCTCGATGCAGTGGTCCTTTCGAGGTAACTAAGGTATGTCCTTCTGGTGCCATTGAATTACTTAACTCTAGAACCAATAAGACTTTTAAAGCAAATAGACATAGAGTTAAACCTTATAAAGAAGGATTTCAAGAAGTAAGGATCAATGACAACATTTTGATCCATGATCCCTAAGTCTTGCATGATGTCCAGCTTTGTGACATTAAAGAAGCGCTAAATGGGAGGCAACCCATTAGTTTGAATTTCTTTTTCATAGTTATAATTTTATATTTAGCAATTTTAATTTTATGTTTAGTTTAAATAAATGGAAACCCTAAAGCTCTCTTGTATCTTGTTTTTGACCATTTGTGTTTGTGATCGAAAGGTAGAGTTTTTCCTCACCAGGGTACGATGGAAGACAGGTTGTACTTAACTCTTTCTCTTTATTATTCTTGTTTTCCATTGAGGACAATGTAAATTCTAAAGTGTGGGGTAATCTTTAAGCTTTTCTTTAATTTTTGTTTCGTTTGTCTTTGTGTGTTTTATTGTGTGTTGTGCATGGCATAATTGTTGAAAATCTTATTGATCTTTTATGTGATTTTAGCATTATAGTTGAGACTTTAGTATCAGCATAGAAATGAGCATTTGAATTCATTCATGATCAATTTTCGCATTCTGCAATTCATGACATATAAATCTTTATGAACCCACCTTTGTGAGTTTTAAGCCTTATAGATTAAATGATTGATTTTCTTTTCTTAAGTGTACACCTTCATGATTTTGCATCTCTAGAGTTTGCTTTTGCATGCTAATTGAACTCACATTATGATTTAATTGTTAGGAAATCATAGGAGATCACTGCAAACAAAAACACGCAGCGGAAAAATATTTGATCTCTGATTTCCCACCAGTGTCCATGCTGTTCGTTTAATTCGACAAAAGTGTTCAAAGAACTAACCTGTTGATGATTCGAAATCACAGTTTGGACGAGATGCCTCGATCGCGAAACACCCTCTATCGCGTATCCACACGAATGCTACCGTTTGGAGTGCTAGCTCTTTGCAACGGCGAAGGCTGGAAAAACGTTTTCTCTAAAAACGTATTAGGGTTACCTTTTTCGTTCCTCTTTGTTTTTATTGTTACCTCTTAGAAGACTTAACGTCTGGAGTGAATATAATCACTCCAGAATCCAATTCAAAATTGGATACGGAAAGTCAAATTCAGAATCCAAGTCTAATTAGGATTCTGAATACATTATCTAATAATATATATAATTGGATAAGGTAAGTCAAATTCAGAATCCAAATCTAATTAGGATTCTGAATATATTATCTAATAATATATATATATAAAAACGAAAATAATAATAATAATAAATATTAATATCTAATATTAATATTATTAATATTATATCCAGCCCAAAACGCATTCTTGTGTGTGACCCGATAGGCCCATATTAATTGGCAGTCAATTTAATCTCTATTAAATCAACAAGTCATAATTGGCCTCTAGCAAGGCGTTACAACTACCCAATTAATATAAGGAATGTCCAATTTGCCTAATAATAGTATATGCATTAATCCCTTTGTCACACGATATCTAGCTTGAACATAAGTCATGGCCAACGTCATACTTATATTGTCCAAACTTATGATTACTCGATCTCCAAGTAGACTGATAAAAACAAATGAAATTGATCACACTATCAATTCATTTGAGCACGGCCATGCATTTCACAGTCTCACTTATCGAGGGGCCCAAAAGATATCTCTCTCAAAGAGAGGGACAAATTCTATCTTGATTGTTCATTATCCTCTACATAATTTCTATCATATATGAACATAACCTTTATTACTATCCAGTTACGGATAATGTTTGATCATGTCAAAATATAATAGTCCTTATATTGGAAACTATGACAATCTCAAGTCAAAGAATTAATACATAACTATCATGAGATTTACTTATGACACTAACCCATGTAGTAATCTCATGATGGGTCTATCCAATACATTGTTCTCTAACAAGTATCTATGAAATTGATTTGTATCACTATACACATAACCATCTAATGATTATCAAATCAATGTTCATACTGGTTAAGAATTATTTTTTTTTATCTCTATAACAATAATAAACCAGGGACAAATATCAAAATTGTGTAACATGCAAACAAACAATAATGATAATAAAACCTCATAAATGAATGTATAACATAAAGATCCAAATAAATGGCCTAGGGCACATACACTAACATTAATCTCAAGTTTTAAAATGATGAAGGCAAATTAGGTTAGCCCTTTAGCTTAAAAAGACCTCCCTTAATATTGATTTCCTTAGTGAGCCAAGTTGAGCCTTTGACCTTTTCTTGTTTGATCAACACAATTCTCAACTTAACATGTTCTTTTTATCATCATACCTGCATTAAGGAATGGAGTTTTATGATATGACAATAGGGTGGTTTATTTCAAAGTGTGGGGTAAGCAAGTAAAATAAAAATAAATATAATTTAATTGCTATTTGGGGTTGAATGCATACTTTGCACAGTGTATTTGATTAAGAGTTGATTATTCTTTTCCTCTACATTTTAAGCTAGATGTTCTATGCAATGTTATATTTTATATATATGTATTTAAAAAAATATTTTATATGATAAAAAAAAGAGAGAAAATAAAAGAAAAGTTATATATACAAAATTCATATATGTTCTAGCATTGGTAATCAAAAGAGGAATGTTGACTCGTTATTTTTCTTGAAGTATGCAAGTATGTGAAGTATTAATGGATTGTGAGTATGCCATTTGAGGGAGTTATGAATTTCTTAGCAAGAGTATTGTCTAATTTAGATACTCCATTTCTTGATGCTCCAGCTTAAATGTCTTTTCTCACACCTTTACCTTAGCCCCATTACATCCAAATGAAAGACCTTCGGATTATTTCTTGAGAAAATCAGTGAGAGAGATTGGATAATTAAGCAAGTTTATGGTAGTATGCAGTCATGAGTGGTTTGAGTGATTAACCTTTGAAATCGAGTGAAACACTTAGATGAGAGATAAGATTTGTATGTCTGGATTAATGAATGAGTTAAGAAAATCCTTGATTGAAGTAAGATGCAAATATTTATGGCTGAGTCTTAAAGAATTTCATCTTATATGCTGAAATTATAGTTAAGGTTGTTTGAGTTTTTAATTTATGTCATGTGAATTTGCTTGAGGACAAGCAAAGTTTTAAGTGTGGGGTAGTTGTTTTATTGGTTTTTGTTATAGATTTGTGTCTTGTTTATTATGGTAATTATTGTTTTATTTAGGTATTTTGTTAGTTTTAATCGGTTTGTTTAGTGTTTTTATTAATTTTGGTAGTTTTAGTTTATTTCCGTGTTTATGTCATTTTTTATCTAGTTTTTAGTATGGTGTTTATGTTTTGTTGGTTATTGTTTATTTACTTCTTGTTTAAAGTTTGTTTGAAGTTTTGTTTTAGGTTAAAAAAGCCAAGGAAGCAAATTGAAGGAAAAAAGGGACAGTAGCTGACACAGGCAGAGGACACGGCCAAGCTTGTGGCCGTATCTCATACCAAGTTAAAAAGGAAGATCAAGACACAGAGAGGGACACAAGCAAGGGACACGGCCAAGCTTGTGGCCATGTCCCTCCAAAGATGCTCAAACACGGCCAAGTTTCTCCAACTTGGCCGTGTCTCACTTACATCCAAAGCAAAGAAGAACAATTCTCACAAAAGCAAACACAAGCAATGGACACGGCCAAGTCACTGGCCGTGTCCCTCCAAAATGGTCCGACACGGCCAAATGCCAAGTCAACCTCCAACACGGCCGTGCCACTCAACCAAAGAAGAAAAGATCAAAAGCAAGCAGTAGTGAACACAAGCAAGGGACACGACCAAGTCACTGGCCGTGTCCCTCCAAAGACCACCAACACGGCCAAGTCTCATCCATCTTGGCCATGTCTCTCATGAACCAAAGACGAAGCAGATTTTTAAAGCGGAGGTTTCGTATAAAAGGAAAAAGAGAGTTAGGGTTTGGGGGTTGTTAAAAGTTTGAGAGCTGATTTAGCCGTCTGAGAGTGAAGTTAGGATTTCTGACTTTGTTTTCTTAAAGATTATTGAACACTTTGATTAATCTAGCTTAGATTAGATTGTTCTAGCCATTGATACATCCTTCTGGCAAGATTTGAACAAGAGATTCTTCAGAAGCTTCAAGGAGTTTGTAACTTGGTTTTGTTCTTGAACTTTATCTCTTTATTTTCATTGGAATTGTATTTATGGATATTATCATGTCTAAATTAATTTCTTTGAATATTAATGAGATGAGTATGTTTGATAGCATTATGAACTAATTTGATCTAGTCTAGGGTTTGTATGGATCTGCTATGATTGTATGAATTGGTTATTCTCTTAGCTAATAATTTCTTTAGCCTTGATTGAATGGAATATTGTTAATATATAATTGATTGGCCACCAATTATGTGTTTTAGGTATTAGATGATGGATTGAGAGATGAAGTCTAATGCTGGAACAATTCAATTAGGGACTTAGGTGAATTAGAGATATAACCTATTAAAAAGATTATTTCAATCATAACAAGATTAGTTGAAAGAGGTTTGAATGCGAAAGCTTATTTCCTTGACTCGATTAATTAAGTTGCTTGAGATTTAATCTTTGAAATTAAATTAGTTAAGAGGAATAATTGTTCATACATATAAGTAATAGAGAAGTGCAAACCCTAGACCATTCTATTAAGTGAATCAAATCATCAACTCAATTTACTTTTATTGTTTTAAACTTCAATCAATCTGTCTTTATTAATTGTTAGCAATTTAAATTTATTTATTGCTTGCTATTTATAAACTGATAATCAATTAGCTACTTTAGCTTCCTTGTGAGACGACCTTGGGGTGATCACCTTTGCTACAGCTACCTCGTATACTTGCAAGTGACGCTTTGTGGTAGAGTTAATTCGAGCACAACAAGGTCTAGTCCTTGAAGCCTAGTTGAGATGTTACAACCCTCGAAGGTAGGTTGGGTTTGGTCCTTGAAGCCAAGTTGGGTTGATACTTAGCATGCTTTGTTCCCCTTGAGGCTTGGTTGGGCCTAATCCTTGAAGCCTAGTTGGGATAATGATAAATGTGATAATTGATAATTGAACCAAAACATTAACTCTGAAAGTTGAATGGCATATTAGTGTCTTTTGGGCCCATACTTGTCTTTGCTTTAATATGAATTATGGAGTGAGATATAATGTTATGAGATGATTATACTACATAAGTAAATTAATGAAAGTGAATGTGGCTTGAGAAGCTATGTTGAGTAATGAGATTATGAAAATACAACATGATGTGTAATATGTTTATAGATGTGGAAATTGTGAGTATTACTTCAAGAATGTTTTGATAAGTCATTGAATGAAGTAAGGTTTTGAAATATAATATTCTTATGAATTGTTTATAAAACTTGATTGTGTGACATTGGCATTGCATTGAAGCATAATATTATTGTAGTTTGTACCACTAAGCCGTTGGCTTAGCGCGATTGTGGTTCGTCGCGCAAGTGACAGGGTGGAACCTGAGAGTTCATCTAGATCGAGTTGAGTCTAGATTTTGAAGTGTAGAAGTGGGCTTAAAGATCAGAGACAAACTGCCATATATATATATATATATATATATATGTTTTGTAAACAGGGATTTTGATGTATATATAATTGTAAATACCGCTATACTTTCAGCTGCGTAATGAATGAATGTTTTATTTATTGTACTATATAATATGATCTAAATGTTTTAAGTTTTCTTATAATATTACTAAATTGAAAGATCGGTTTGCTTATATTAAACCATAGTACTCATGTATTCGGTATACGTATATTACGGGTGTAGTTGTATGTAGTGTGCGTATAAGGCGTATAGGGGTGTTACACTAGCAACTTTATTTGGTCTAAATAAATCCAAGTGAATGAGTTATAGGGGTCTAAAAGTGCTTACAATATTTTTAGATTTGAATGAGCTTTTATGTTACTTACCAAATTGATATGGTTCAAATGTTCTATTGTTATCAAATTTTATTCTAGGAAGACCATCAATTAGCTCTTCTTTACTAATGCATTGTAAGTGGTCCATACTAGTATGTCCTAGTCTTCTATGCCATAACCAAACATCATTATTAATAGAAATCAAACATTCAAATGCATTGTTGGAATGTATGTCAATTTCATATGTGTTACTAACTCTAGCTCCTTTGAATGCAATTTCACCATTTGAATTGGTAACTTTGCATCCTTTGGAATCAAAGCTTACGTCATATCCTTTATCACGTAATTGACTTACACTAAGCAAATTGTTTTTAATCCATCAACAAGTCATACATTTTTAATCAAATTTTTACCAAGCATGCCAATGGAGCCAATGCCAATGATCTTACCTGTAGTATTATTTTTAAAAGTGACATTACCTCCATGCTTGTAGGTAAGAAATTGGGAGTACTTCTGACTGTGAAATCTTCTGTGTGAATTGCCTCTTTTCTCATCTAGAAGTCCAGTCAGACATCCACATGGTCTGATTAGACTTAAGGTGGTACGGTGAGATTTTGGAAGTACTCTCCACTATGAAATCTTCTATGTATTTTTGCTCATTTGGACATGAAGTGCCCGGTTGGGCTTCTTAGTGGCCCCATCAAACTTTTCAAGGATTTTTCAAAAAAATAACTTCTTGCAAAATGTAACTTAATACAAGTGTTAGTTTATTTCAATTTGACTGCCTAAGATAAAAAATAAAGTAATTGTGCTAACAAAATGCTTATTCCACATGTCTAAATATCATTTATCCAACAAGGTTAGTGCTAAAATTCAAATTGGCTGGTGTGATGCGGTCGTACAAATGGAGTTTTTCACCACACAACATCATCGCTATCTCTTATGTGGTTTAGTAGAAGTTTTAGCCATGTCTCATGCGGTCACACGAATGGTAGGGCAGTCGTACATGTGTTTGTATGTCGAGGCTCAACAACACACTCTAGCTTCTATCATCTCTATGGGTTTTGAGATTTTTCCATTGGATTACGAGGTTCACTCAAAGCTTTAGAGCAGTAGAACAATTGGTTTGTGGTCAGCTGTGGATGCGCTAGAGATCGTGATCTCTTCTCTGCTTTAAGGAGTTTCTTTCCCTTGGCTTTTGTACGGTCGCTTAGCATGTTGGGTAGTCGTACAAAGCCTAACATTGAGTACCAATAAAAACAAACTTATTTGAACTTATTAGTACACATCAATTTGATTATTAATGACCAAAATAGAGTTTAATTGTCTAGCAATCTCCCCCTTTTTTACTTTGGCAATCAATTTGAATTTAACATTTATAAGTTGTAAATCAATCAAGTTCATGTTTAATTTGGATCATTTTAAATGCAAGTCTTTGATACCAATTGTTATTATTTGATTTTAGTTTTTCTTATACATTGCTCCCCATTAATACATTCTCCCCCTCAATTGTTTTTAATGCAATGTATAATGTGTGTATGTAATTTAATTCACTTCAATTTATGTATCTTATCCTTGTGTATGTAATTCAATTTATTCAATTTATATATCTTCTCCCCCTTTGAAAAATGCAAAAATAAAAAAATAAAAACTTGACAATAAAAGAAATTTCATTGCAGTAAAACAAATAGACAAAGAAATATCATTTCATTAAACTTAAAATTACAATACAAAGTAAATGATAAAAATACATGTAAAAGAAAGAAAAACAGGACATAAATAAAAAGACTAAAAGACTAATCCATGAATTTCTCTTTTCCTTTTCTAGATAGAGGAGGAGTGCCTTCATCTTCATTAAAAGGATGGTGTAGGAGAGTTGGCATGTGAGGATTTAGAAGACTCTTCATAGGGAATCTCAATGTGTTCACTCATATCCCATTCACTAAGCTCACATTGTGAAAGATCAAATTTTCTTTGCATCTCATAGAAGTCATGATGAACATGAGATAGGAGATCAATATTCTTGTTGAGTTTAGTGATCCATTTAGTCATATCCTTCTTTAAGTGGGTGAATTATTTTTGAAGAGAATGAATGGCTTTGAAAAGGAGCTTTAATATTTTTGAGGATTCACCCTTTTCTTTTGTAGGTTTGGACGGTTTGGGAGGGTGCCCAACTTCAACAGTGATGGGTTCTTTTCCTTCTTCCTTTGTGATGTGATACCTAGGCCTTTTTTCTCTCTATGAAGTACACCTTTGCTGCCAAAGATGTACTCATAATGGTCATAACTTTTTGGATGCATCTTGCATGTCCAAGGTAATCAAGGTTGATGGAATTGGTGGCGAGGTCAAGAGGATCACTTAGGGTGGCTAAGTTTTCAGGGGTTAGTAATCCTAAATGCCTAGAAATTTGAGTGACTTAGGAAGATAGAAAGAAAATCCCAACCCTATACTTGCCATGGTGAAGAAAAGTGTCAATGAGGAATTGGGAAATTTGGATGGGTTTGTTATGTTTTAACGCATATAGGAAGAATAAGTCACATTTTATGACTTTCTCATTGCCATCACTCCTTTGATGGATGGTGTAGGTGATGATACTATGAAGGAACCAGATTAAGGTTTTAAAATGGATGGCTTTGGAGGAACTATTGTTATATTTGGTTTCTATGGATGGTTCACTCCAAAAAAATTGAAAATTTTTGAAAGAAAAGTCCTTATCAGAATAAGAGAATGTTGTATGAGTTTGGAAGCCCCAAACTTTAGTAAACTTCTTTAAGGAGAGGGCAAACTCTTGATCAAAAAGCTTAAAATATACTCCATATAATCCTATAGTAGCATTGTGGCTATTTTCTACCCTAAGGGACATCAAGAACTCTTGAAAGGCTAGGGTATCCTAGTTCATTAGGAAAGGCAAAATGTCTCCATCTTATTTGATTAAGATACCTGTAGAGCTCACTTTGGATGTTAAGGGTGATGAGCATACCTTCAGTAGGCATTTCGGTAGGCTCAATGGTTTTCTTTTTTGAGCATGTAATATTTGGTCTTTTCTTCTTTAGTTTTGTCTTTAGGTTTGTGGGGTTAGACACTCTTTCTTGTGAAGTGTTTGGGTTGAGTTAGTGATTCACTAATGATGACCCCTTTCCCTTTCTCAAGGGTTGAGGTTTTCTTCTTAGAAGTCTTAGGTTTAGGTGCCATGTTAAACACAAAAAGAAAGCATAAATGTATAAGAAAGAATAGAATAGTAGAAGAGACAGTGTTGATGTAGCGTTCAACCTTCACAAAAGTTCTTCTTGATGATTAAAACAATGAGAGAATATTCAGAGAAGTGTATATGTGTTTGTAAAAGTGTATTTTACTACAAAATGAGGGTATTTATAGACAAATTTGAAAAAAACTAGTCATTTTATGACTATTGGGGGCAAAATGGATAGAGTTGTGCAAGTTGTAATATTTGAAAATTTTGGCAGTTACACCTCGTGTGCAATCACACAAGTAGTTGTGTGACTGCAAGACCTCTCTTGTGACCACTACATGTAGGGAGTGCTCGCACAAACTAGCAAGATGCATAATGGTTGAGAAATTTTAAAATTTTGAATTTGAGCGACCATACAATGCAGTTGTGCGTTCACACAATGATGATTTTTGGTGCTCGAGGGACACAATTTATTGTGCTATCGTGTAATGGTAGTGAGTGACCGTAATATGGAATTTAATGAAAGTTTTGATGAATTTTTAAATTTTGATGATAAAAAAGGATTAGAGGTGTTAATGAGTAATTATTCAAGAGAGATTTCATCAATCATACCTATGTGTTATTTTATAAAGTTTAACCTCTCTTTATTTAGGGGTTTTGTAAAAATGTCAGCAAGTTAATTTTGAGTGTTAATAAATTCTAGTGTAACATTTTAATTTTGAACACTGTCTCTTAAAATAATGATGTCTAATGTCTATATATTTTAACATAGAATGCTTAATGGGATTCTTAGATAGATTAATTGGACTTGTGTTATCACACTTAATGGATATGTGATCAAACATTTTTCCATAATCTAGCAATTGTTGTTTATCCAAAGAACTTGTGTATAACAGAAACAAACAGCAACATATTAGGGTTTCACAGTAGATAAAGCAGTCGACACTTATTTCTTGCTAAACTAAGAAACTAGGCATTCATCAAGAAAGTGGCATGCTTCGGTGGTGCTTTTCCTATCTAATAGGCTACCGGAAAAATCCGCATCCGAAAATCCTAAAATATCAAATGATGTATTTCTAGGATACCATAGACCTAAATGCATTGTTCTATTCAAGTATTTTAGAATTTGTTTAGTAGCATTCAAATGTGATTCTTTAGGTTATGATTGAAATCTAGCACACAAATAAACACTATACATTATATCGGGTCTAGAAGTGGTTAAGTAAAGTAGTGATCCGATAATATCTCAATATTTCTTCTCATATACCATCTTACCACTTTCATCTTTGTCTAGCTTCAGGGATGTGGTCATTGAGTTTTACTTACTTTGCAACAATCCATGCCATACTTTTTGAGAAGTTCTTTTGTGTATTTGGATTGGTTTATGAAGATCTCATCATTGTATTACTTAATTTTTAAACCAAGGAAGAATTTAAGTTCACCTATCATTCTCATTTAAAATTTCCTAGTCATACAAGAAGCAAATTCTTTGCAAAAAATTCATTAGTAGCACCAAATATAATGTCATCAATATAAATTTATACAATCAAAATTTTATGCATTTTCTTTTTAAGAAAGAGAGTTGTATCAACTTTGCATTTTGAAAAACCATTTTCTAGTAAATAGGCACTAAGTCTATCATGCCAAGTTCTTGGAGCTTGTTTCAATCTATATAGTGCTTTAGTGTGTTTGAAAACATGATTTTAAAATTTGTAATCTTTAAAATCTAGGGGTTGCTCAACATACACTTCATCATTTAAAAATCCATTTAGAAATGCACTTTTGACATCCATTTGAAAAAGTTTAAAATTCATATGACAAGTAAATCCAAGCAAGATTCTAATAGCTACCAGCCTAGCAATGGGAGAAAATTTCTCATCATAGTTAATGCCTTCCTCTCGGTTATAGCCTTTGGCTACCAATCTAGCTTTGTTTCTAGTAATGAGACCATCTTCATCGAGTTTATTCCTATATACAACCAATAATTGGATAATCCTTGGGTTTAGGAATAAGTTCCCACACTTTATTTTTTTCAAAGTGGTTAAGTTCATCTTGTATTGTAATCACCCAACATTATCACTAAGAGCCTCCTCAATGGTCCTTGGTTCTATTTGAGAAACAAAAGCAATGTTAGCATCTAAATATTTAACTTTGGATCTAGCAGTTACTTCCTTTGAAGGATCACCAATGACAAGTTCTTTGGGATGATCCTTCTTATATTGCCAATCTTTGGGTAGTTCTTGAGTCTCTTTCATTATGGATTTTTCTTGTTACATTCTTGATTCTAGCTCATTATTGTCCTTTGAAACATTGTTTATCTTAAGTTCTTCAAATGTGCATACAAGATTGTCAAGAGTACTACCTTTCTTTTGATCAAGCTTACAAGATTCATTAATGATAACATGTATTGATACTTCAACTACTAGAGTTCTCTTATTAAATGCTCTATATGCCTTACTAGAAGATGAATACCCTTAAATTATGCCTTCATCCAATTTGGATGAGAACTTTCCAAGATTATCTTTGGTATTCAATATAAAGAATTTGCATCCAAATACTATAAGGTATGAGATTTTGGGTTTTCTTCCATTTCAAAGCTCATAAGAAGTTTTATTTATTAAAGGCCTTAAAAGCTCAATTTGAAATATAACATGCGGTATTAATGGCCTCCGCCTAAATGTATGAAGGTAAATTGTACTCATTAAGCATTGCTCTAGCCATTTCTAACAATGTTATATTTTTATTTTCAACTATACCATTTTGTTGTGGTGTTTTAGAAGCTGAAAATTATGTGAAATACTAAGTTTATTGCAAAAATTTTTAAAATTTTCATTTTCAAATTTTTTCCCATGGTCACTTCTAATATATGTGATTACATAGCCCTTTTCATTTTGAACTCTTTTTGCAAAAATTTTGATATGGTTAAAAGCTTCATTCCTTTGAGATAAGAAATTAATCCATACCATGAGTAGTCATCAACAAGTAAAAATGCATACAACTTGCCTCCTAGACTAGCAGTCTTGTTTAGACCAAACAAATCCAAATGAATTAATTCTAGAGATCTAGATGTGCTTACAACATTCTTGATTTTAAAGAAACTCTTATGTTGTTTTTCAAATTGACAAGGTTCACAAATTTTATCTTTATTGTATTTTATCATTGAGAGTCCATCTACAAGTTCTTCTTTACTAATGCATTATAATTTGTCTATATTAGCATGTCCTAGTCTTCTATACCAAAGCCAAGCATCATTACTAATGGTGACTAGACATTCAGAAGCAGTATTAGAATGTAAGTCAATTTTATAAGTATTACCAATTCTAAATCTTTTGAATGCAAGTTCACAATTGGAAGAAGTAATTTTGCATCCATTAGAGTTAAAATTTACATTATACCCTTTATCATACAATTGACTCATACTATGCAAATTATGTTTCATACCATCAACAAGCCATACATCATCAATCAAGTTTTTGCCAAGCATGCCAATAAAACTAATTTCATATAATTTTACCTTTAGCATTATTCCCAAAAGTGACATTACCTCCTTGCTTGTAAGTGAGAGTTATTAAAAGTTTTTCATTACCTGTCACGTGCCTTGAGCATCTACTATCTACAAGCCAAACACTTTCATTGATAGTAGACTTTAGGCATACCCATAAGATAATAATGTTTATCTTCTGTTAGGTACTCAAATGAACTTGTGTCTTTGTAGGTTAGTTGTAGAAGGGTCCTCTAGTTTGAGATGATCCTTCCTAATATAGCAAAAAGTACTTTTATGGCCAAAATTCATACAATAATGGTATTGATATAAAGTTTTATGTTTTGCGTTCTTCTATCGGAATTCAATGTACTATGTGAGAAATTACAAATGTGTTTTAAGTGAAATTGCTCTTGTACATTCTTGTGCCTATGTTCATGTTTTGTATATATGTATGCATAGTTTGCTCTTGTAACCTTAGTTCTAGAGCCTCGTATTCCCAATGTAATCCTTTTGGGATTTTTAGGCTTAGTGTGTGCATTTGAATTTTTCACAATCTCAATACTAGAATTTTGAGTAATAGATGCTTTAAAAAATATTGGTGCATTAGATGTAGTAGTAGTTAATCTATTGAATCCTAAGCCATATTTAGAAGATGGTGATATTTGAACACTAGTTAATTTATCTAATGCATCCTTTCCTTTTTAAAATTTTAGTATTGAATTCTTTAATTCACTTATTTCTTCTTTCAAAATCTTATTTTCCTTAACAACATTATCCAAGCTAGATGAATTCATTGACACTTTTATTTAAAGATGTCATTAATTTTTCATTTAAAGTCTTTAAATCTAGGGTAGAGTTCTTTAAAGTGATAAAATCCTTTTCTAGCTTAGAGCATTTTTCTTCATAGAATTTCATTTTAGAAAATTAATTTTGGACTCTTACGTTCATATGCTTTGCTAATTCACTATCATATAAAGCATTATCAATATCATCACTATAAGCATCTGAGTTTAAGGATTGAGTACCTACCTCATTGGTGTGATCATCATCTCCAATAGCCATGAGACACAAATTTGCAATTTCTTACTCTTCCTCTTCTTCTTCTTCTTCACTTGAGGAGTCATCATCTCATGTGGCTTTGAGAGATTTCTTCTTTTCCTTATCCCATTTCTTCTTATTTTTCAATTTGAAGCATTTCGATCTGATGTGATTGGTTTTGCCACATTCAAAGCACTTTCTTCATTCTTTTTTTGTCTGTCTTTGAAAGAAGATTTAGAATAAGTAGCTTTGTTGGCTTGGAGTCTTCTCTTTGAAAGAAGATTTAGAATAAGTAGCTTTGTTGGCATAGAGTCTTCTTTTTCTTTTCCATTCACTTACTCTTTTAGATAACATAACAATTTCTTCATCATCATCACTACCTTCATCACTTAAGCTTTCAACCTCTTTGATAGCTTTGAGAACTATTACTTTCCTCTTGTCTTTCTCACCTTGGTCATCTTCCTTCTCGATGTGCAACTCAAAGGTAAGAAGTTTTCCCACAAGCTCATCCGTTCTTAAGTTGCTAAGGTCATGAGCTTCTTCAATTGAAGAGACCTTAGATTCAAAATTCTTCTTGGCTTAATATCTTGCTATTGACATCACCTTGATCATAGACTTTACCATATTTCTTTAGGTCATTGAAAATAGCAAGCAATTGATTTATCATATCAGTGACATTCTCCTTAGGCTTCATCTTAAAGAGTTCATACTCATGCACAAGCATTTGAGTCTTAATGAACCTCACTTGAGTATCACTCTCATGATAGTTCTCAAGAGTTTTCCAAATTCTATAAGCATAAGTAAGGTGTTGAACTCTCTCACCTTCTTCTCTTAAAATTGAATTCATCAAGATTGAGGTTGCCCTATTGTTCTTGTAATGAGATCTTACTTTGTCATTAGACTATTATGCTCTAGGGAGAGGAATTTGAACACCATCAACTTCATGAGTAGGAGATTTTCACTCATTTTGCACAAAATTTCAAAGCTCAATTCTTTTCTATCAAGTAATAGTGACATCTTGTATTTCCAATAGGAATAATCGATTCCATCAAAATTGGGTTTAAGATAAGAATTTAGATTTCCATGTGAAGGAGCCATAAAGTTGGAAGTAGAAGTTGATGTAGAGGTATTTGTAGAAGTGGCTGCCATTATGGATTAATTTCACAATTAAGCTTCTTGAAATTTAGAGGCTCTGATACCAATTGTTGTCCCAAGATGTCAACCTAGAAAGGAGGTGATTTGGTTATCTTGAAGAAGTGATGTCAAATTAAAAAAAATTGAAACAACAAGAATAACAAAATGAAGAAGGAGTAGAGTATAGAAGAATGAATACAAGGAGTTTATAGTGGTTCAGATTACTTTAATCCTACATCCACTTCCTTAACAATTTGTTAAGGTACCACTAATCTTGAGTTTTTATAAGCTTAACTCTAACTTGGTAATTTTCACAAGTTCACACCCAAATTTTACAAGGTTTGAGTATTATCCTCACAACCCTACAAGAGTTTTCCCAAGGCTCACTCCAAAAGCTAAGTGTTTCAAAGCTATCACTCAATTTACAACGGTGTTTTGATGCTTACACCCAACACTCAATCAATACAAAAGTAAAATTTGATGTAAAGCATTGAAATTAGTTTGCCACTATATCAAACACAATTACGCTCGAACAAGAGGTTTCTTCTTGTATTTATGGCCATTAGGACTTTAACAAGCCATTTGAAGTGGTTCCCACATTTTTGGTTTTTGTTTTCCACTTAACTTATTGCTGAGACACGTATGCTTCTTCCACATGTCTAAATATTATTGATCCAACATGTTTGGGGCTAAAATTCAAATTGGATAGTTGGTGCGGTCGCACAAATAGAGTTTATCACCACGATCTCTTTTATGGTTTTGGTAGAAGTTTTAGTCATGTCTCGTGAGGTCGCACGAATGGTAAGGTGTTCACACAAGTGTTTGTGCATTGCGGCTCAATCGTACACTCTGGCTGCTATTATCTCTGTGAGTTTTGAAATTTTTGTCCATTGGATTGTGCGGTCGCTTGAAGCTTTGCATCAGTTGCACAATTGGCTTGCAGTTAGCTGTGGACGCACTAGAGACTATGATATTTTATGTGCTTTAAAGAGTTTCTTTCCCTTAGCTTTTGTGTGATCGCTCAGCGTATTGGGCGATCACACGAAACCTAACATTGAGTACCTATAAAAACAAACTTATTTGAACTTATTAGTACACATTAATTTAATTGTCAATTATCAAAATAGAGTTTAATTATTCAACAATATTTAATCCAAAAAAAATTATAAGGTAGTGACATAGAGTGATTTATTACATATTATTGTTGTTATATTGTTGTTATTAGTTGTTATTATAATTAAAATTTTGATTAGAAGTCCCTTCTTATTTTTTTTATTAATCAATTAATATTTTCTTTAAAATTTACAAGTTTATAATTTTAAAAATAATTTTAATATCATTGAATTAAGACTTGCACATATTAAAGAGTGGCATTTATTGAAATACTCCAAATTATTACCATTTAAAAAATTTAAGTAAATTAAATAATTAAAGTTGTCGAAAATGTAACAATTAAAATATTAAAACAACTTAGAATATAGTAATTTACAATGTAAAATGTATTACCATTTCAAAAATTCAGAAACTTGGGTTGTCAAAGAGATAAAACATTATAACAAATATATATATATATCAAATATAAAAGTATATTAAAATTTTTTAGTTTTATATGTAAATAGTTAAAGGGTTAAAAGGTTGAAATGTTAACAAAGTATCAATTAAAAGTAATTAATTAATTGTAGAATTATAGAAAACAGAAATAATGAATTATATTTTTTCATGAATTCAAATTTGAAATTTATTAAAATGGACAAACATATATAGAGGATAATTTTATGGACAAAATAATAATAATATGATAATTAATTAAGCTACAAACAGTAAAGTGTGGCACCTAATAAATAAGCAGCTACCTTTAGGGTCTTTAAATTAGCAAGACAAGTGTTCGTCATTCAACCGTTATTTCATAAATAAGTCACTTGAGTTTTGAGACTTTTATTTCTTATATTATACTACCCGTCTCTCAACAAAATTATCACCAATTGTTGTTTTATATAATTTTAAAAATATTATAAGCAAAATAAAGTTTTTAATTTTATATCTCTAATAAGTAATAAATATACTTCTAAATTTTTTCTTTTAACATTAAGTATATCTTTAAAAAAGGAATAAAGATACAATAGAATAGAATAGAAAATTAATATTATTAACAAGAATGAAATTTAAAAAAAAATACAATCTTTTTAGAATTAATATATAATGTCATTCAATATTTATGCTACTTTTCTTTTTCTTGTATCATTTATTAACTCTTATTATTATTATTATTATTATTATTATTATTATTATTATTATTATTATTATTATTATTATTATTATTACTATGTGATTCCACTGCCCTTGTGTCTTTCAATTTCCCCAAACTTCTAAAACTTGGATCGCCTACAATGTGATAAATTTCTTAAAACAATAATGATTAAACTTTTAATTTTAGGGATATTCTACTTTTTAATCCCCCACAAATATATATTTTCTCATGATAAGCACAATTTGTTTTTGTCATTTAGTGCCACAAATTAATATTTTGGTTTAAGAGGGTGTTTCTCAAAACTGGAGCTTTTCAGCTTATTATGAATAAGTGATTTTTAAATTATAATCAGATTAAAAATAAACAGTTAAGCGTTTCTGTAAACTAGTTAATAATCAGCTGATAATCAGTTAAGTGTTTCTGTAAAATCAGCTTATAATCAATTTTTAATTGCAGAAACTGTCAAAATGACCAAATTATCCCTGAGTTTATTTATTGTATAAAAATAATTTTTTAAATGTCAATTCAAAATTTATTTTGCAATAATAATAATAATAATAATAATAATAATAATAAAATTTATTTAATAATAATAATAATAATAATATTGGTGTTATCAATAAATTATACAAATAAAAAACCACCATTTAAATATTACCAAATTAATTAGAATCCTAAAAATATTAATTAGAATCCTAAAAATAAAAGAATTTTGATGGAAACTAAAGTGTATAGGGTAGGCAAATTTGAAATATTGAAGATTAGGTATGGATAGTATGGTCTTTTATTTAGTCAAAACTGCTTAAAAAATAAGTGATTAAAAAAAAGTAGCAAAACCCAACTTTTAAAAAACTGATTAAAATCAGATTATAATCTACTATTTAAGTTTTCATAAACACTTAAATAAACAACTTATAATCTAAAAACTGCTTATAATCAGTTTTGACCAGCTTTTAAGTTTTGAGAAACACCTTCTAATTCATGGTTTAAATATTTTGGTTTAATTCAATCCCACCAAATTTGGGATTTTTATGGGTCCACGTGGATTTAACGTATTAAGTTTGTTAAAGACTGATTTATTTGCACAAAACACACCATTTTCATATCCAAACGCCTTTTACTTCCTTTCTTTCCCTCTATGCATTCATCAATTTTCCAATTCTTTCTCAAATCCAAATTTAAAACTATCTCTATTTCTAATTTATTTTTTATGAAAATATCGTTGATTTACACTGAAAAGCTAATGGTATCCTCTGATTTGCCAAATGAGTCCCTTAAACTTTCTAACAAGCTTCATGTTTCTATCCTTTCTTCTCTCCTTTAGAAGCTCTGCCCCTGTAAAAAACCAAAGTCTTTTTCATACCCATTTTTCATTTCTTTACCAAAGAAAAAATTAATTATAATTGAATGAAAATAAAAAAAAGGCTAGGAACTTTTTATTTATTTTTAACTAATTAATGATAATTACCTGGAAAGCTCCCATTATTCACACTTGTTAAGATCCATCTCAACAATGACTCTACCAGTAAAATTACCATTAAGAACTTTCTTCAGAAGATAGTAAGTATTGAGCTCCTCATTAGTCATGGGTGGAATCTAAATGGGTATCACTATTGTCAAAATGGCATTAGTTATCCATGAAAAATTTTAAAAACAAAAAAAATGAAAACGTTCTAAGAATAGAAAGAAAGCAAAAAAAAAAAATCATATAAATCTTGAACATAACAATGTATCTATAAAAAATAACAAAAATCTTGAACATAATAAAACCACAATCACTATCATCTCCTTCTTGCCTAGTGAGATTGGGAGAGCATCGCCATTATTCAAGACTCAAGCTCATTACTTTTTCTGCCTTTGCAAGTTTTGGCCTTCATTTCCTAAAACCCAAAAGGAAAATAAAATTTTAAAAAAAACCACAGCTATTAGCAAAAAACAAATTCTTCTAATTTTTCAAACCAGACTCAACTCCCTTACGAGTCCAATATGGAGACAACACACCATGACCCGAGCTCTAATTTTCAGAAATTTTGGAGCCGAAGGTGATTTGGAAGTCAAAAACTCGGAGCAGGGAAAGAATGGAATGGTCGTTGAGAAATGAAATGAGTCGTGGAGGAAGGGAAGAAGAAGAAACAACAACCAGAGGTGAAGATGGGGAAGAGCGTAAAACAACGTTGTTGAGAAATGAAATGATGTGTTTTTGGTTGAAAATAAGGGAAACAAGCAGTGTAAAGAAATAGTGCATTTTACGCAACTTAAGCAAACAATCCTGCCACATAAGCTTTCAAGTAGACTCGGATAATTTTCAAGCCTAGAATGGATTGAATTGAACCAAAATATTAACTTATGAAACCAAATGACAAGAAAAAAAAAAGGTCGTGTTTATCTTGAAAAAAACGTGTATTCATGGAAATTAAAAAATAGGTTATCCCCTAATTTTAATGTGAATAATATGGTAATAATTGAAAATCATTAAAATAATATATATATATAACACCCAATATATATAAAATATACATATAAAATATAAGAATTATATGTAAAATACGCATATAACACAATCTGATTTAATAAAAAATTTCATATTTCTAATTTAAAATCTCAAACACTTTAAAAGGTATATTTAAATAGTAAATAAAATATCTTTTATTATTATTAATTTCCAAAATAAGCATTTTACATAAAAATATCTAAAAAAAATTTACTAGATTTTTATCTGTAAATAGGACATCCCAAAAATTCAACAATTACTCAACCTGCACAAATACACACTCCCAATAAAAGAAATAAATCAATAATTCCCCAACACTTCCCCATTCCTCCATAATTCCTCGAAACATTTTTACAGATACATATATATATATATATCAAAACAAATATAAACAACCCACATTATACAATTTATCCAAAATATTCTTTTATAATTTACAATGTACTAAAAAACATAACCATAATATACAAAATAACAAAAGATACTATAATATAAAATATACACATGATGGCAACTGGCTCGATCTCGAAGTAGCAAAATCACCACAAAGCTAGACCCTACCAGGTCTAGAAGAACCCTCTTGATCTACTAGATCAACCATGTCACCTACATGATAAAATACAATCGCGCTAAGCTAAAAGCCAAGCGGTACAAAAACTTTGATAATAACAAAACTTTAATATAATGCCAATACATATTGTTTTTGTATGTTATGTCGCAATGTGGCACTCAATTCCACTTTAAAACATAATCTTTAATCTTTCTATAAATCACATTAACACATAAACAAGCATGGGCCCAAACCAACTAATATATTATTCAAATCTCAGAGTTACTGTTTTGGTCTATATTGACACCAGTGTCTAGCCCCGAAGGCAAATCACAGTGATGTCCAGAATCTAGCCCAAAGTCAAATTATATATCAGTTACGCCTAGCGTCTAGCCCCGAAGGCAAATCATATATCAGTAACGCATAACATCTAGCTCCGAAGGTAAATAATGAGGATAACCTTATAGGTATGCCGCAAATATAAAGCTTTGAAAATTGAATAACATACTAGGCACACAAATATACATGTTTTCCATAATCAACTTTTCTTATCACATTGTCTCAATTTCTCATTTTTCTCATCACATTGCCTCTTTTTCTCATTTTTCTCATTCATATCATTGTCAACTCATTTTAATTCATCATATGTTATACTTTCATCCCAATGTATATCATTTCACATTAAAATCACATTACCAAAATTTTTTTGGGTCATTCTCACATAATGCATATAAATAATATTTTATTCATTTTAACCATTAATAATGGCTTTTCATAATGCACATAATGCATACATAACAATTCACATGTAATAACACAATATTCATCAATGTTCAAGATGCCAAGTAGCTTAACATATTTTTCATCCAAAATGTGTTATGTCAAATTTAATGAAAACATATCCAATTTATCAAAAGTTTGAACATACCTCAAAAAGCACTCAAACACAAGCTAAAAGTCATCCTCCAACCTTCACTTCCAACTTGCCCTTCAACACTATGGTTGGGCAATTCACTTCTTCTTAATGCCTATTCAAAATGTGAATAAATACTATCATTTAAAATCACATTTTAAGGCATTTAAAACATAAAACCCTAATTAAGTATCACTCCTACAAATTTCTAAAATTATGCCTAACCTTACTTTAACATTGAAAATTCCATGTTAATCCATTTAAATTGGTGTTTTAAGTTTATTTATATTATTAAAAATATATTATAACATGTTTTAACCAATCACATTACATAAACACATGCTCTTCAACTAAAACCTAAAATGCCATAACCTTCATTAATTAAGGTTCTTCATTCCAACTTATTCCAATTATCAATCCAAGCTTATTTCCATCACTTATATCATTAAATAACATGATTTAAACATTAAAATCAAACAAACATCCAATCTTTGAAAAATTCCCTTCCAAAACCCTAAACTCAACACTACCTTATCCAATATCTAACCAAACTTGGTTAAATCCATCATTTGACTTTAAAATTCTTGTTTATACATCAAAACAACACATTTGGAATCTATTTGCACAATTACAACACATGATTTCAAAAGTTCGAATTTTTCATAACCCTAAATCATGTTCTTCCTCCAAATCCCATTCAAGCTTAATCATTTGTTCAATCCAAATTAAGAATCATTAATAACTAATCAAAATAGCTTCATAAAAACTCATTCAAGCCATTAAATCATGCTATGACAAAATCCCAAATTCAACATATTTACAATTTCATGAAAATCCAAAGAAATAAGTTTGGAAACTTACTATTTATGAAGAAAATCACTAAAATCCCACTTGAAACTTTTTAATTCCTTCAATTGATGAAGCTTGAAAGATGAAGAAATCTCTCTTGGACAACAATGGTGGTTTGGCCTCCTAGAGGAAGAAGAAGAAGAAGATGATGAAGATTTTTAATTTCTCTCTCTTTCCACTTTAAAAATATGACCATATATATATATATATTATTTTATTATATTTTTAATTAATTAATTAATTTTTTAAAAAAACCATAAATTACCTCTTCCAACCAAAAATTATTTATTTTTAAATTATTTAAATAATTTTAATTTTACAAAGTATAATTACCATTTTGCCATTTATCATTTGACTTTTCTTTTTAAAATGTTGACTTTTGTATATGTTGTATATATTTCATATATATATATATATATTTCACATATACACTTTACTTTTTCACTTCTAAACCTTCAAGTTTCCATTTAAATTATTTATTTAATTTATTTATTTATTTATTTTATTCAATTGTTTTTTAAAAAATCGGATGTTACAATTCTCTCTCCCTAAAGAAAATTTCATCCGTAAAATTATCTGATATTAACTCTAAAATAACTGAGGATACTAGCTCCGCATCATCTCCTCACTCTCCTATGTTGTCTCCTCAATGGCATGATTCCTCCGAAGAACTTTAACAAGTGGCACCTTCTTGATTCTTAACTATTTTACCTCTCGTGCCAAAATCACCATTGGTTCTTCTTCGTAAGTCAGATCCGGACTCACCTCAATAGACTCTAATGACAAGACATGAGATGGGTCTGACCTATATCTCTGAAGCATAGAAACATGGAAGACATTATGTATCTGGTCTAACTTGGGGAGCAGAGTTAATCTGTAAGTCACTGGACCAACTCTCCAGTATCTCATAAGGTCCTATGAAGTGAGAACTCAGCTTTCCTTTATGACCGAATCTTAGAATCTTCTACCACAGAGATACCTTTAAGAATACCTTATCTCCCACACTAAACTCTACGTCTTTCCTTTTCAAATCTATATAGGATTTCTGTCTGTCTGAAGCTTCTTTCAAATGATCCCAATTCACCTTCACTTTCTCTTTCATTTTCTTAATCAAATCGGGACAAACCAGCTTACCTTCTCCAACTTCATTCAATAAAATGGTGTCCTACACTTCCTGCCATACAAGGCCTCATAAGGTGCCATCCCAATACTAGACTGATGACTATTATTGTAGGCGAACTCATCAGTGGCAAGAATCTGTCCCAGCTGTAACACCCCCACATTCAATACACGCACACTACAAACACCACAATGTAATATACGTGCACTGAACATAGGGATGCTACGGAATTTATTAACATTCAAAACATTTTAGATGATACTATAATCTTTCTCATTATACATTATAGAAAATAAGTCATTAACTTGTAATATAAAACAAATAGATATATATATATATACATTTACTAAATACGCAGCGGAATATAGAAAATATTTACATATATGAAATCTTTTAAATCCATATTTACAAATATACATATATTTGCATTATAAACAATATTTACAAAATAATAAGAAGTTATACATGATTGGCAAATCTTCTCTGATCTTTAAGTCCCCAAAATCAACTCTTCAATGTCTACTCTCACTCGGTCTCGAAGAACTCTCGGGTTCAACTCTATCAACTCTATTACCTGCGCGATTAAACACTATCGTGCTAAGCCAAGGGCTTAGTAAGTCCAATCATGCTAATGTTATGCTTAAGTGCAATACAATGTAAATTCTCAATCCATATTATACATGTAACATCATATATGCAAAGCTAACAACATATCTTTACATTTCATAATCCAACATATGTAGACATAACACATTTCAACATCTTTTCATATACCTCATTAGTTACTCATTAAACCATTCATGAACAACACTAAACAAAGACAAGCATGGGCCCCAGACACACTAATATGCCATTCAATTTTCAGAGTTAATGTTTTGGTTTTGTTATCACATTTATCAATATCATATACCCAACTAGGCTTCAAGGATTAGGTTCAACCAAGCTTCAAGGGGAGCAAAGCATGCTAAGCTTCAACCTAACTTGGCTTCAAGAGCCAACCCAACCTAGCTTCAAGGGTTGTAACATCTCAATTAGGCTTCAAGGATTCAATCCAACCTAACTTCAAGAGATTGTTACTATCATTAGGCATGCCACCAATAACAAACTCTGAAAATGGAATAACACATTAGCCACACAATTCATTTACATTTCATTCTCAATTCTCATCAATTAGGCAAACATGCCATATATCTTTCAATTGAATCATCATAGCCAATCACAACGGCTTTCCATCACATTTCACATCTCAATTCATATTATGCTTATAGCATCATTGATATAGCATTTCAAAATACATTATCCATATCACACATTATCATTTACAAGATCCACAATACATATAACATACCATTGTTCATAGCTTTAGGATCTTACACATGCATTTGTTTATGTCATTCATTGATTTAAGTGTGTTTAAAGTGTTTAGGTTTAGGTTTAGGTACACAATTACCTTTGAAGAACCAAAACAATGCAAAAAGAACAAAGAATCAAAACCTTATCTAACACATTTGAGGGACACGGGCAGCACACTTGAGGGACACGGCCAAGCATGTGGCCGTGTCTCTCAACCTCAATTTGACAGTAGGCAACACGGGCAAAGGACACGGACAAGCTTGTGGCCGTGTCTCTCAACTAAATTTTGGCAGTGACAGACACTGGCATGGGACAAGGCCGTGTCTCCCAAAAACCAACCCAACACGCCCAAATTTCCTTGGCTTGGCCGTGTCTCACATTGCTTTTGGCCGTGTCACTCATGATCAAAACCCTAACCAAAAACCAACACTCTTCTAAATGCATTTAAACACATTATACACAACAATAATCTCATTCAAATGGTTCTAATCAACATTATTAACACATATCTTACATATTCATCACATTAATCACTTTAACAATACATTAACATCACATTTAAATACAAACCATTCCAAAACCCTAAAACCAACATCCTTCTCCATTCTTCAAAATCAACATCCACCACTTCCAACATCAATACCTTTTTAAACTCTTAACTTAACACCAATTTTAACACTTGAAAACACATCACAACACCTATCATCAACTAATCAACAAACCCTAATTCACTTCAAAAGAATAAAGAAATCAAAGAAAAGAACTTACCAAAGTTGTAAACTTCTTGAATCAACACTTGATCACTTAATCTTTCTTCAATTTGAGCTTCACTCAACAAGATCTTCTCTTTGCCTCTTGCTTCCTTTGTCTAAGGAGGAGCCGGCCACAATGGAAAAGAAGAAGAAAATATGAAGAAGCAAAGTCAAATTTTCCTTTTAATCTCCACCAAGAGTTCAAATCAAGCAATTACCAAAACACCCTTTAACCATTTAACTAACTCTTTTTTTAACTTATAAGCCCATTTATGTAATTCCACCCTCACAAAATAAATATCTCTCTTCCATTGACTCTCCCTTTGACTTATGTATATGTTAATTATATCATCATATAAACAACATATACACTTCTCTCTAAACCCTCTTTTCTTTCCCAAACACATATGCATAAACATTCTCTTCCAATTTCTTTTCTTATCACATAACATAAATATTCAATCCCATTTACAACAACAACAACAACAACATAACCAAGACTTCTAAGGCAAACATGAGGATATTACACCAGCTCCTATGAAATCAATGATATAGCTCTTCAACATATCCTCTAGAATCTGTATTACTCTCTCTAACTTTCCATCTGTCTGAGGATGAAAAGTAATACTAAAATACAACCAAGAACCCAATGCATCCTGCAAACGCCTCTAAAATCTTGATGTAAAATAGGGATCTTGATCTGACACCAAAGAAACTGGGACTCAATGCAATCTCACTATCTCACTGATATACAACTCAACCAACCTCTCAAGTGAGTAGTCCATCCAAACTAGAAGAAAATGAGCTGTCTTCATCATCTGATCAACTATCACCCAGATTGCATCATGCTTCTTCTGGGTCAAAGATAGTTCAGTCATAAAATCTATCATCTTGCTCCTATTTCCACTCTGGCACTGATAATGACTGAAGTAACCCTGAAGAAACTTGGTGCTCAGCCTTCACTCTCTGGCAAGTGAGATATCTTGATACAAAATTTGCTATGTCCCTCTTCATATCTGACCACCAATAATGCTACTTCAAATCTTGATACATCTTGATACTTCTAAGGTGCATAACATAGAATGACTGATGTGCTTCCTTTAAAATCTTCCTCTGCAATCCTGCATCATCAGGAATACACAGTTTATCTCTATACCACAAATTGCTATCATCTCTCACATGAAAGTCTCCACTCTTCCCCTTTTGGCAATCCATCACAATCTTCTAGATTTTCTCATTTGCATGTTGGGCCTCTCTAATCTAATCTAGCAACACTAGCTTCAAATGCAACTAAGCCATCAGTGCACCATCATCATAAGCCTCAAATATGGCATGCAATGTTCTCAACTCAACAAGCAATGAGAGTAAATAGGCAGTCAAACCTACCATAGACTTCCAACTCAAGGTATCCGCAACTACATTTGCCTTGCCATAATGATAATCAATCAAACAGTCATAGTCTTTAATCAACTCTAACCATTGTCTCTGCTGAAGATTCAGCTCTCTCTGAGCACACAGGTACTTCAAACTCTTGTGATCCATATAAATAAAAATTCTCTCCCCATACAAGTAATGTCACCAAATCTTCAATACAAAAACTAAGGCTGCTAACTCTAAGTCATAAGTTGGATAATTCAACTCATGAGGCTTTAACTATCGAGAGGTATAAGTAATGACTCTACCTTCCTACATTAGAACACAACGTAGACCACTATGTGAAGCATCACTGTATATCACATAGGGTTTACCTTCCACAGGCAGGGTAAGGACATGAGCCTGAGTCAACATATCCTTCAACTGCTCAAAACTCAACTGACACCTATCTAACCACATAAATCTAACTCCTTTCCGAAGTAATATGATGAGTGGTGTAGCTATCATAAAAAAACTCTTCACAAACCGATGGTAATAGCCTGCCAATCCCAAAAAATTTTTAACCTCTGTCACATTCTTCGGTGGACTCCAATTCAATATAACCTCAACATTACTCGGATTAAATTTAATACCCTTTGCTGATACCATATGACTGATAAAAGTCACCTAATCAATCTAGAACTCACACTTAGATAACTTAGCATACAACTACTTCTCTCTCAGAGTCTACAATACAATCCGTAAATGCCTGTCATGGTCCTCCTCATTAAGCGAATACACCAGAATATCATCAATGAAGACCACCACAAACTGGTCTAAGTATGGTCTACACACCCTTTTCATTAAATCCATAAATTTTGTTGGTGCATTCATTAATCTGAAGGGCATCACCAGAAACTCATAATGCCCAAACCTCGTGCGAAAAGCTATCTTAGGTACATCCACATCTCTGACTCTCAACTGATGGTACCCTAATCTCAGATCAATCTTGGAGAATATTGTTATCCCTTCAATTGATCCAAGAGATCATCTATCTGAGGCAAATGATACTTTTTTTTATGGCCACCTTATTCAACTATTTGTAATTAATACACAATCTCAAGCTGATATCCTTCTTCTTCACAAACAAAATAGGTACTTCCCACAGGGACACACTAGGGCGGTAACTCCTGCAACTGCACCTTCAACTCCCTCAATTTAGCAGGTGCCATCCGATAAGGGGTAAGAGATGGGAGTGGTACCAGGCATCAGATCAATACCAACCTCCACTTCTCTCTCAGGAGATATCCCTGGCAACTCATCAGGAAAAACATTTGGAAACTCAATAACTCTAGGTATACTGTCAAGCTGGGACCCCACTACTCCGGTATCTATAACATGAGCAAGATAAGCCTTACATCCCTTCCAAATCATCATCCTAGCTAAAATAGCTAAAACAAATATGGTTGAAAGATGCCTCTGCTCACTACATACCATTACATCTCTACCATTATGCATTCTTAGGGTAACATGTTTTCGCTGACAGTCTACCATAGCCCCATGCCTAGATAACCAATCTATGCCCAAAATCAGATCATACTCCTTGAAAGGAATCTCAATCAGGTCACTAAGAAATACCTCATTTTGAATAACAACTGGGCTATCTTGGTGCACCCTTCTAACCACAACACTGTGTCCTAAAGGATTTGTGACCAAAACATCAAATACTAGGTACTCAGAATGCAAATCACCCATAGGCAAGATGGATGCACTGATGTATGAATGAGTTGACTCATGGTCTATCAATGCAAGAACTAAAGTACCGAATAAAGTAAAAGTAGCAGCAATAACAGTTGAAGTATCTGGCTGCCTCTGCATCACATAGACCCACTATGATGGCCCTATCTCATCTGGTCTACTCTTGGCTATAGATCCTCCTCTCTAATCAGTCCCAGATCGACCACCTTTACCAAAATCTCTGTCAACACGACTCCCTCTAACATTGGTTCTACAAGCTATAGTATCTGTCTATCTATCCACTGGTAGCTCTGGACAATCTCTGAGAAAATGGCCTAGTGACCTACATCTGTAACACACTATTGGTGCACCTGTCCTCCAGCAAACACCCCAATGTGCCCTACCACAATGAACATAGGTAGGTGGAGCAAGCCTCTGAGCCACTAAGGTCGAAGCACTAGCCACTGAGGGTACATGTCTCTGTCTCTGCCACTGCTGTACTGACTTGCTAGACTATCTCTAGCTCCTACTAAAACTTTGAGAATATCCCTCTCTACCTCTCTTCATTGATGAAGACCCTGCCTCACTCTAGGGTCTCCTAGCTCTGCTCTCCTTGGCTCTGGCAGCTGCTGTAAGACCTTGTGCTCTCTCTACACTCCTGGTAGCTACAACCAACTGAGAAAAGTCTTGATATTGAGAACCTACTATAATACACATGATAAAGGGTCTCAGCTCCTTCCCAAACCTCCTATACTTGTCAATCTCATCAGAAATGATGCCTCTAGCATACTGACTCAGCTGGATAAACACTATCTCATACTCCATCACTGCCCTGGTGTCCTCCTTCAAACTTAGAAACTTCATCTTCTTGGCATCCTTATACTCCCTCAAAGTATACTTCTTCTCAAATTCCCATAGGAAATCATCATAGATCAAGACTGGTGGATCAGCTGCAGCATGTGGAACCGTCTTCCATCACTCATAGGCATCCCTCTGTAATAAAGATCTGGCATAATCAAACTTCTCCTCCGGAGTAGCCTGCAACTAGATGAACAACTTTTGGACCTTGTCTCATAACACTTTTATACCTTATATATATACAATCATACACCCAATATATGTAAAATATGCATTACGGTACAAAAAAGTCACGGATCGGTTTAGTAAAAAATTTTCACTTTTCAAATTTAAAATATTAAATACTTTAAAATGTATATTTAATAATAAATAAAATATTATTATAAATCATAGGTGCTAAAATAAGCATTTTTCTTAAAATTTTATGAAAAAATTCGTCAAAGTTTTGTCTGTAATTTGGACATTTTCAAATTCAACAAACAACACAGCCTGCATACAAACACTACCAAATAACCTAAAAAATACATTTCATCCATCCTCCTTAATATCTCAAAATTTTCTCAAAACATTTATACACTTTCATTTATCTACATATTAAAAGGTTCCATATATCTAAATATCAAAACATTCTTTTTAATTTATAACATATATACACTGAAAACATAATATAATATACATAATCTCCAAAATGTATGATAATATAAAAATATATATATGCTGCTGGCAGTGTTTCTGATCTTGATATCAACTCTATAAGCAAAACCTCATGTCTAGACACAACCTTGTCTAGAAGAACTCTTCTGCTCAGCCAGATCTACCCTATCACTTATGCGATGAATTTCAATCGAGCTAAGCCAAAAGTCTAACGGTACAATCTTTGATAGAAATAAAGCTCAAATGCAATGCAAATGCACAATGCATATGGATATCATATCTCATATCATTTCATTATAACATATCTTTCGATTATTTCATAATTCACAATTCACATACAAGTAAACACAAGCATGGGCCCAAAGGATCTAATATGCTATTCAAAATCCAGAGTTACTATTTTGGTCCATATTGACACTTAGTGTCTAGCCCGAAGGCAAGTGATTCCCAGCGTCTAGCCTGAAGGCAAATCATAGTGATGCCCAACATCTAGCCCGAAGGCAAGTGACGTCCAACATTTATCTTGAAGGCAAATCATAGTGATGCTCAGCATCTAACCTGAAGGCAAATAATGAGGATAACCTCATAGGTATGCCGCCAAACACGGAACTCTGAAAATTGAATAACATACTAGGCACACAATTAATTCACATTTCTCATTATCAATCTCTTTATCATTTTCTCATAATCAAGCTAGGCACATTGCCTCTTTTTTTTTATTATCTATTAGGTACATTGCCTTATTTTCTCATCTTTTCTTATTTTTCTCATTTATAGCAATATCAATTCATCACATTTTATCATTTCATCACATTGCATCACAGTTTACCTTAAAACTCATTATCCAAATATTTTGGGTAATTTTTTTCACATATGATTCACATTTTATGCACTTTAGCCATTATCAATTGCTTTTTAATAATGCCCTTAACACATATATGAAATTACACATGTCATAGCACATTATTCATACATGATCCATGTATCAAGTAGTTTAACACATTTTTCAATCCAAAATGTGTTAAGCCCAATGTAATGCAAATATAATAAATTCATCCAAAGTTCATACATACCTCTAAGAGCAACCAAGAACAAGCTCAAACACCCTTCAATCCTTCTCTTTCTGCTTGCCCTTCAACACTTGGATGGGGCAAATTAACTCTCCTCAATGCCTAAACCAAATGTGATCATAAATAATCATTAGTATCACATTCCAAGATATTTCCAATCTCATTCCATAATTAAACACCATCCAAGCAAAAATTCCAAAGCTAAGTCTAACCTCACTTTAACTTTGAAATACCATACTAACCCGTTCAATTTGGTATTTTAAGTTTATATATATTATTAAAAATATATTTTAACACATTTAAATCAATTACCTTATAAAAACATTCACTTAGGACCAAAACCCTAAAATGGCATAACCTTCCCCCATTGAAGGTTTTCCATTCTAAGTCAATCATTTCAAGCTTATATTCATCACTTTTAACACTAAACAACATACTTAATCCAATAAAATCAAATAATTCTACAACTTTGGAAAAATCATTTTTTCCAAAATCCTAAATCACACTTCCATTCTCAAACTCCAATCAAACTCAACCAAATCCAATATTTGACTCTAAAATACTTATTTATGCATCAAAACAACTCATTTGGAATCAATTTGCACAATTAAAAACCATGATTTCAAAAAACCAAAAATTACATAATCCTAAATTCTCTCTCTTCACCAATCTTTAATCAAACTCAATCAATTCTTCAGTCCAACCTTAAAATCATTGTTCATCACTTAAAATAACATCATACACACCAATTTCAATAAATAAATCACACTACATCAAAAACCCAAAACTGACATATTTAAATTTTTCATGAAATTCAAAGAAAGGAGTTGGAAACTTATCAAATTTGGTAGAAATCTTTAAAAATCCACTTTAAACTTGTTAAATCCTCCAATAAATTGAGTATGGAAGAACAAAAATCCTTGATCTTGAACATTCATGGGGGTCGGCCATGAGAGAAGAAGAAGAAGAAGAAGTTTAAAATAAATTCTCTTTCCTTTCATCTTTTAATTTCAACCATATATATATTATTTAATTTAATAATTAATTAATTATTGATTAATTAATTAATTAAAAGTCCAAAATACTTCTTCCATTCAAAAATAAATTATTTTTGAATTATTTTAAAATTTTCAATTTTCAAAGTATATTAACCAAAATGCCATTGAACTTTGACTTTTTCTTTAAAAGGTGTTGACTTTTTTGTTGACTTTATACACTATGTATACTTTGCATAAATATCACATATAGATTTCACTTTTCATTTTAAAAACCTTCATTTATCATTTAAAATCATTTATTTAATTTATCTAGTTAAATTATAATTTAATTTATTTAATTTTCTAAAAATTAAGATTTTTTAAAAATAATTTTGGGATATTACATGTCCAGCCATTGTTCCGCTATAGCAGGGTCTGTAGTACCAACAAAATGCTCAACTCCAAACCTCTTTAGATTATCATACTTCCTTATTTGTGGCTGCGGCTGTGGTAGTGGAGGCTGCTAAACCGGAGCCTTTCTCAGCAACTCCACTATATGCCTTACCCAGCCTGGTAGAATCTCCTCTGCTGCTGGTCTAATAGGTGCAGAAGCAGACACTTCTCCAGTAATCTCAGCTCTAGCTCCATCTCTACCCTCACCAGGAGCTACACTCTTTGCACTACTCTCTGTAGATTGATGCGTCCGAGACTCTATAACTACCTATATCTGTAAACACAACAGAAACTATTAGTGCCAATGCATGTATCACAATTGAAAATCATATTTAAAATCTTCATTTTCTCTCTTTACCAACCTACCTAGGTCAAGATCCTCAAATCTAGGCTCTGATACCAAAATAAATATAACACCCTTATACTCTATATACGTATAATACATACACCCGATATATGAAAAATACATATATAAAGTATAGAAATATCACGACCGATTTAATAAAAATTTTCACTTTTCCAATTTAAAATCTTAAATACTTTAAAATGTAATTTTTAATAACCAATAATATATTTATTAGAAACCATAGGTTCTAAAATAAGCATTTTCCTTAAAAATCTCTGGGAAAAAATTTGTCATAGTTTTGTATGTAATTTGGACATTCCCAAATTCAACAAAACCACAACCTGCACACAAAAGCACTCCCAATAAACCAATTCATACATTTCCCCAATACTCATCAATTTCTCCAAGTTTTACAAAATAGTTATACATGTATATATGTTTATCCAAAAACACATATAAAATCCATAATATAAAATTTATCCAAAACATCCTTTCTAATATACAATATATGCACAAAAAATATAATATAATATATGTAGTATTAAAATATAATAAAAACATATACATGCTGGCTGTGTCTCTAATCTTGATACTCACAAGTCCACTCTACAATCAAGACCTTAAATCTAGACCCGAACCGGATCTCCCCTGTCACCTGCGCAATGAATTACAATTACACTAAGCCAAAAGCCTAGCGGTACAAACTTTGATAACAATAAAACTTATATACAATGCCAATGCATAATGCTTATGTATATTATGTCACCATGTGACATACCATTTTATTTTAAACATATTTTTCAATCATTTTATAATTCAGATAAAAATAACCACAAGCATGGGACAAAGGATCTAATATTCTATTAAAATTTTAGAGTTACTGTTTTGGCCCAAGTTGACACCATGTGTCTAGCCCCGAAGGCAAATCAAGTAATTACTTAAAAGCTAGCCCCAAAGGAATATCATAATAATTGCTCAAAAGTTATCCCCAAAGACAGATCATATCACAGTGACACCAAGTATCTAGCCCCAAAGGAAAATTATAATAATTGCTCAAAAGCTAGTCCCGAAGGTAAATAATGAGAATAACCTCATAAGCATGCAGCCAAATACAAAACTCTGGAAATTGAAGACCATACTAGGCACACAATTATTTCATATTTTTCATCATCAATTTCTTTCTCAATTTTTCATAATCAAGCTAGGCACATTGCCTCATTTTTCATTATCAATTAGGCACATTGTCTCTTTTCTCATTTTTCTTATTCATATCAATATTACTTTATTTTAGTTTATCGCATTTCATCATATCTCAATATATCATTACAATGTATCACACTTTACATTAAAGCACATTACCCAAATATTTTGGGTATTCTCACATAATTCACATTTTATGCAATATAGCCATTACCAATGGCTTTTAACAATGTCTTTAACGCATATATAATGAATTACACTACCCAAACACTTCGGGTCATTTCAACAAAATGCACATACTTCACATTTTAAATCAATTTAGCCATTAACAATGGCTTTTCACAAAGCATTTAATGCATTCATAACAAATCACATAACATAGCACAATGTTCATGCATTTTTAATGCATCAAGTAACTTAATTCAACCAAAATGTGTTAAGCCCAAATGTCATGCAAACATAACCAATTTATTCAAAGTTTGTACTTACCTCTGAAAGAAACCAAAAGCAAGCTCAAACACCACCTCCAACCTTCTCTTCCAAATTGCCCTTCAACATTTGGATTAGGCAAATCAAATCTCCTCAATGCTTATACCAAATGTGATCATAAATAATCATTTAGCATCACATTCTAAGGCATTTCCAATCTTAAATCATAACTAAACATCAATCAAACTAAAATTTCAAAGTTAAGGCTAATCTCACTTTAACTTTGGAATACCATACTAATCCATTCAATTTGGTGTTTTAAGTTTATTTATATTATCAAAAACTTATTGTCGTCCCAAGATGGTAACGAAGAGGGGGGGGGGGGTGAATTAGTTTCCTCAAGAAATGATGGCAAATTTAAAAACTCAACAAACAAGAAATGCGGAATAGAGAATTGGTTAAGTAGTGAGAAGAAGAAAGAACGCACAGGATTTATAGTGGTTCGGATTTTCTTCAATCCTACATCCACTTCCTTAACAACTTGTTAAGGTATCACTAATCTTTGAAGTTTCACAAGCTCACTTCCAACTTTGGTGTTTTCACAAGTTCACACCTAACTTGACAAGTGTTTTACTAAGGCTTACACTCAAAACCTTTACAAGAGTTTTACTAGGCTTACTCTCACAACCTTTACAAGAGTTTTACTAGACTCACTCTCATAACCTAAGTGTTTGTCAAGCTCACACTCAAACTTTTACAATGGTGTTTTCAATGTTTACACCTAACATTCATTACAATTCAAATGTAAGTTGGAGTAAAAGAAAATATGTTGCTTGGCTATAAATTTTTTTATTCTCCTCTTTTTTTTTCTCTTACATCTTGTTTCTTAACAGAATAGCAATGTATTTATAGCCAATGTGGTCTGACTAGCCATTATAGATAATGAGAATTAAGTCTTGGCAGTTTAGACCATTTTCAATAGACTGTTCGAAGCATTTCGCGGTCGTCCTTGATACAAGGATGGTCGCGTTCATGACTCACATGGTCGCCCTTAGACAAGGTGCGGTCGCTGCATTCAAATTTTCTCAACGGTCGAATTTGAGTGCTCTGTAGTAGGAATCTTGGCCATGCTGTGGTTGTCGGGACGGTCACGCATAGGATAGGTGTGGTTGCCCTTTTTGAATGCTGTAGTGGATTTATAACGGTCATCACACGTGGCATTCTTTGACTGGGCAAAATGAAAGTCCGCCTAAATATGAATGTCGCGGTCGCTCTAGGTGCCATCTCATGGTCTAGTTGAGACACTCGCATCAAACTTTTGGATGCACCTTAGGACTCGAACACTACTGTCAATCTAAGAAGATTTCTCCTGAATCATTAGTGCGGTTGTGAATATTAAAGGGTAGTCGCTACAGTGATAAGCAAGACCGTATCCTTCACCGTTCTTGTCACCGTGAACCTTACTGTAATTTGGATGATTTGGGTTTCTTGTGTTGCGGTCGTCCATGATTGTAGGACGGTTGCTCTTGTGTAAGTGCGGTCGGGACTGAGGTCGAGTTTCTAACCGCGAACCCTACTCTGATATGGTTTCATCCTGTAATTGAGTTGGGTGGTTGTCTTCATGTCTCGTGTGACCGCTAAATATGCTTTGTTCAAATAAATCTAATCCTGCAATAAAGTTCTTTAAACACATGTTAAATAAGTCATTCAATTTGAGTTGTCAAGGATCAAAATTGAGATCATTTGTCTAACAATCTCCCCCATTTTGACTTTGACAATCAAATGGAATGATGATATAATTTTGAAAAAATGTAAATTAGATTGACTAACAATCTCTGTTAATTTAAAATGCTCATGTGTTGAATGTTAATAAATTTTTACAATGCTCCCCCTAAACATATGCATGAATCATGTTTATGTTGGAGTACAACTAGGTGCATTAGTATAATAAAATTCAAATGTATATTGGTTCATTAGTAAAATATCATTCTCATTTTATATCTCTCCCTCTTTGTCTATCTTCTTATTTTATATCTGTCTTTCTCTTCCCCTTTGTCATAGGCAAAATGCATGATATAAGAGACAATGAGAAGATTATGTATATAAAACACAATGTTATTAGATAGAGGGCAGTACAAAGATAGTACAAAAAAGAAAGCAGAGAAAAGAAAACAAAATCAAAACAACAAGACATAGCCAAAAACAGGAAAAATAAACTAATCAGAATCTTCATCCTCATCTAGCTCTTCTTCTTCTAAAGGAGCTTTTCCCTTATCAAGAGGGACATTGCTGGTTGAGCTAGTGTTGATTGATTCTTCTTCTTCAGGGAGACTTTCTATATGATCACTTATATCCCAATCCTCAAGATTGCATTGAGGCAAGTCTAGTTTGCCTTGCATGTCATATAGATCATGATGCATGTGAGATATAAGGTCAATCCTTTTGTTCAAGTGATGGAATCTCTTGGAGACACTTTTCTTGAACCGAGAGAGTTTTCTTGAGAGTGATTTGATAGCTTTTAGAATGAGTTTTGTGGGAGAGCTGGTTTGAGTAGGTTTAGATGAGGAAGCTTTTGGAGGTAGTTCAACAGCAACTTCCAAGGAGTCTCCTTCTTCCTCAATGGTGTACCTTGGTCTTTTCTTTTGTCTATCCACAACACCTCGTTTGCTAAAGTAATATACATATGTACCCTCAATCTTCCTTACACAGTCAGCATGTTCTAGATAGTCAATGGTGATGGCACTTGAGGCAAGATTGAAAGGGTTTCTCAAGGTAGCTAAGTTGAGATCATTTAGTAAGTTCATGTGCCTAGCTATTTGAGTTATTTGTGAGGATAGGAAGAAAGTTTCAGTTCTTGTGACAGCATGGTGATACAATGTGTCAATTAAGAACTTTGTTGTGTTCATTTGCATGTTGTGGGTGAAAGCATATAAGAAGATGAGATCTCTTTTTGTTACCTTTTCATTCCCATCAGCCCTTTGATGTATGGTGTAGGTGATGATCCTATGAAGCATCCAATGGGTGAGGGATTTGATTTGTCTAGCTTTTGACTCTTTTTCAAATGAGGTTTCCACAGAAATTTCTTGCCAAAAGGTAAGTGTTTGATTGGAGAAGGCTAAATCATTGTAGGAGGTTATTCCATCAACAGGAAAATCCCAAATTTTCCCAAAGTCCTCTAATGTTAAGGCTAGGTATTGGTCAAATAACTTAAATCTAACCCCATACCACCCTAGTGCAGAATTTGCACTCTTTTCAATCTGAAAGGACATGAGAAATTCCTTACTTAAACTAGAGTAGCCTACCTCTTCAAGAAATATGAATTTCCTCCAGCCAAGAACATCAAGTAAACTTTCAATCTCATCTTTAATGTTGAGGGCAGAGAGCATCCCACCAAAAGGAGATTTGGTTCCTTCAAATTTCTTTCTCTTTAGCATGGCATATATCACATCTTCCTCAGGGGTTTGGTGGTGAGGTTTATGAATTTTCTCAACTCTTCTAGACTATGGAGGAGATGGAGGAACATCTGTTGGTTCTCTTATGATGATTCCTGAAGGTTTCTTTCCTTTCCCTTTCCCTTTGGAGGTAATTTTCTTTTTGGGGGCCATTGGAGTTGAAGAATAGGAAGAAAATTGGAAAACAAAGAGTGTTTGAGAAGGAGATGATCTTGAGAGGGTTTTAGAGATTTGGAGTGAAGTTTGTCTATTATAAGAAGTAAAAGATCCAAGTAACTTATGTATAATGCTCTTAAATAAAAGAAATTAAGAAAGTAGCCGTTTATGACTGTTGAGAGTTGAAAATCGCGACCTGTCATACAACCAACGGTTACAAAATTTCGAGCAGAGTGTACAGAGTGTGGTCGCCTATTTGTATAGGTGCAATCGCAAAGGACACTCTAGTGACCAGTAAGAAAATTAGTGCCCTCGCGAATGCAGAGAATGTCTACAACGGTCGAAACTGTTTAAATCTTAGCGACTGCACACAAAGTTTCTCGACTGGGTATCAATTTAGATGAATCTTTCTCTCAAGATAGCGATCGCTAGAGGCATTGGAGCAAACGCAAGTAGCTTAAAAATGAAAGAGACATGAAAGATGATGGATTTTTGTAATTAAAAAAAATATGCTTTGAGATGTTTAAGAAATTTTTATAGATAGCCAATCTTTTATCCATTCAGGGAAGTTCCATCAATCATACCTAAATTTAGTTTAATGAAGTTAAGCCTATCTTCATTCAAAGGTTTTGTAAAGATATCAGCAAGTTGATTATGTGTATCCATAAACTCTAAGACAATATTCTGGTTTTGTACATTATCTCTCAAAAAATGATGTCTAATATCTATATGTTTAGATATAGAGTGTTGGATAGGATTTTTAGACAAATTGATAGCACTAGTGTTGTCACATTTAATGGAGATGTTGTTAAATACTTTGCCATAGTCAAGCAATTGTTGTTTCATCCATAATACTTGTGTGCAACAAAAACATACTGCAACATATTCGGCTTCTGCCGTAGACAAAGCAACCGATGCTTGTTTCTTACTATGCCAAGAAACTAGACAATTGCCAAAAAAAATGATATGCTCCTGTTGTACTTTTTCTATCTAAGATGCTACAAGCATAATCCGCATCCGAAAAACCTAAGATATGAAATGATGTGTTTTTAGGATACCAAAGACCTAAATGCATTGTACCACTTAAATATTTCAAAATTCTCTTAGTAGCATTTAAGTGTGATTCTTTAGGACAAGTTTGAAATCTAGCACAAAGACATACACCATACATTATATCAGGTCTAGAAGCGGTTAAGTAAAGTAGTGATCCGATAATACCTCGATATTTCTTTTCATTTGCTGCTTTACCATTTTCATCTTTACCCAATTTCAAGGATGTGCTCATAGGAGTCTTGCTAGTTTTGCAGCCATCCATTCCAAATTTCTTGATGATTTCTTTTGTATATTTGGATTGGTTGATGAAGATCCCATCTTTACATTGCTTGATTTGCAGTCCAAGGAAGAACTTGAGTTCACCCATCATGCTCATTTCAAATTCCCTTCTTCTTGATTATAGCCTTTGGCTACCAACCTTGCGTTATTCCTAACAATGTGACCATTTTCATCAAGCTTATTTCTATAGACCCATTTGCATCCTATGATAGAATGATCTGTAGGTCTTGGAGTGAGTTGCCAAACATTATTTCTTTCAAATTGATTAAGTTCATCTTGCATTGCAATCATCCAACTTTCATCGTCTAGAGCCTCCTCAATGGTCTTTGGCTCAATTTGAGAAACAAAAGCAAAATTAACATATATATGATTAATTTTAGATCTAGTGATTACTCCCTTAGATGTTTCACCAATGATGAGTTCCTTAGAATGATCTTTCTTGTATTGCCAATCCTTAGGTAGATCTTGAGTCTTTTCTTCAAGTTCATGCTGATTGATCTTTGGAGCATTAAAAGTTTTATGAGGTTCAAGAGTACCTGCAGGGTCATTGAAAGTACTACCTTTCTTTTGGTCAAGTTTAGATGATTCATCAAATACAACATGCATTGTTTCTTCAACAACTAGAGTTTTCATATTAAATGCTCTATATACTTTGCTATATGATGAGTATCCTAGGAATATGCCTTCATCTAATTTGGATGAAAATTTTCCAAGTTTTTCCTTGGTATTCAATATAAAGCATTTGCATCCAAATACTCTAAAATATCCAATTTTGGGAATTCTTCCATTCCATAGCTCATAAGAAGTTTTATTAGTTAAATGCCTTTTGTAAACACGATTTGCAATGTAACAAGTTGTATAAACGGCTTCTGCCCAAAAATAAGATGGTAATTCATATTCATTGAGCATTGTTCTAGCCATTTCAACCAAGGTTCTATTTTTCCTCTCAACCACACCATTTTGTTGTGGAGTTCTAGGAGCAGAAAAATTATGTGAAATGCTAAGTTCATTACAAAAACTTTCAAAATTTTCATTCTCAAATTCTTTGCCTTGATCACTTCTAATAGATGTGATCACATATCCTTTTTCATTTTGAAGTACTTAAAAGCTTCATTCTTTTGAGCTAAGAAATTAACCCATGTGAATCTAGAGTAATCATCAACAAGAACAAATGCATATAATTTGCCTCCTAAGCTTGTAACTCTATTTGGTCCAAACAAATCCAAATGAATGAGCTCTAAAGGTCTAGAGGTACTTATAACATTATTTGATTTAAATGAGCTCTTATGTTGCTTACCATGTTGACAAGGTTAACAAATTCTATCTTTGTCATATTTTATCTTAGGGAGACCATCAACTAGGTTTTCATTACAAATATATTTTAATTGATCCATACTAGCATGTCCTAGTCTTCTATGCCACAACCATGCATCATTATTAGTAGACATTAGACATTTAAATGCATGATTTGAATGTATGTTAATATTATAAGTGTTGTTTGTCCTAGTAACCTTAAATATGATAACACCATTTGAATTTGTGATTTTGCATCCTTTGGAATCAAAATTAACAATGTATGCTCTATCACATAATTGACTAACACTTAGCAAATTATGTTTCAACCCATCAACAAGCCATACATCTTCTATTAAATCTTTACCAATTGAACCAATGGAGCCAACACCAATAATCTTACCTTTAGCATCATTTCCAAAAGTTACATTACCTCCATGTTTGTAGGTAATACTTGTAAAGAGCTTTGCATTCCCGGTCATATGCCTTGAGCACCCACTATCCACAACCCATGTGCTTTCGTTGATAGTAGATTTTAGGCATACCTCATTGGAGTCATCTTCAATAGCCATGAGACATAGGTTTGCAATTCCTTCTTCTTCTTCTTCTTCACTTGAAGAGGAGTCATCACATGTGGCTTTGAGAGACTTTTTCTTTTCTTTATCCCATTTCCTTTTATTCTTTACTTTGAAGCAATCTGATTTGATGTGACCAGTTTTCCCACATTCATAGCACTTTACCTCATTTTTCTTTTCTTTATCTTTGAAGGAGGATTTAGGAAGTGTACCTTTATTTGCTTGTAATCTTTTCTTCCTTTTCCATTCATTGATTCTTTTTGAGAACATTGCCATTTCATCTTCATCATCAGTACCTTCGTTGCTTGAGCTCTCAACTTCTTTGATTGCTTTGAGAGCAATTGGTTTTCTCTTTTCTTTTTCACCTTGATCTTCTTCTTTTTCACTGTGTAGCTGAAATGTGAGTAGTTTTCCCACAAGCTCATTGGTTCTTAATGTGCTAAGATCATGAGCTTCTTCGATGGATGATACTTTTTATTCAAAGTTCTTTCTAGCTCTTAAGGCCCTCAAGATTTTACTGTTTACATCACCTTGATCATATACCTTGCCATACTTTTTTTAGTTCATTGACAGTAGCAAGCACGTGATTTGTCATGTCGGTGACGTTTTCATTTGTTTTCATCTTGAATAGCTCATACTCATGAACATGCATTTCTTTCTTGGTGAATCTCACTTGAGTCGTACCTTCATGATAGTTTTCAAGTGTTTTCCAAATGCAATGTGCGCAAGTTAAATGTTGAACTCTTCCACATTCTTATCTTGAAATGGAATCCATCAAGATGGAAGCGGCTCTATTGTTCTTGAATCGATCTTTGACATTGATAGTTGACCATTGTGCTTTGGGAAGAGGAACTTGAATACCATCAACTTCATAAGTGGGAGGTTTCCACTCACTTTAGTTCAATCCCTTCACTATCTAAAAACAAATACATTTTGTGTTTCTAGTAGGAATAATCAGTTCCATCAAAGTAGGGTCTAAGAATAGTGTTAAGATTTCCATGAGAGATAGAGTTTGATGAAGAAGAAGTTTCCATAGTGGATCAAATTTTACAATTAAGTTTAAGAAATTTCAAGCTCTGATACTAATTGTTGTCCCAAGATGGCAACCAAGGGGGGGGGGGGGTGAATTGGTTTCCTCAAGAAATGATGGCAAATTTAAAAACTCAACAAACAAGAAATGTGGAATAGAGAATTGGTTGAGTAGTGAGAAGAAGAAAGAACGCACAAGATTTATAGTGGTTCGGATCCTACATCCACTTCCTTAACAACTTGTTAAGGTATCACTAATCTTTGAAGTTTCACAAGCTCACTTCCAACTTTGGTGTTTTCACAAGTTCACGCCTAACTTGACAAGTGTTTTACTAAGGCTTACACTCAAAACCTTTACAAGAGTTTTACTAGGCTTACTCTCACAACCTTTACAAGAGTTTTACCAGGCTCACTCTCACAACCTAAGTATTTTTGAAGCTCACACTCAAACTTTGCAATGGTGTTTTCAATGCTTACACCTAACATTCATTACAATTCAAATGTAAGTTGGAGTAAAAGAAAATATGTTGCTTGGCTATAAAATTTTTCATTCTCCTCTTTTTTTTCTCTTACATTTTGTTTCTTAATAGAATAGCAATGTATTTATAGCTAATGTGGTCTGACTAGCAGTTATAGATAATGAGAATTAAGTCTTGGCAGTTTAAACCATTTTCAATAGACTGTTCGATGCATTTCGCAGTCATCCTTGATACAAGGATGGTCGCGTTCATGACTCATGTGGTCGTCCTTGGATAAGGTGCTGTCGCTGCATTCAAATTTGCTTCAATGGTTGAATTTGAGTGCTCTGCATTACGAATCTTGCCCATGCTATGGTTGTCGGATGGTCGCGCATAGGATAGGTGCGGTCGCCCTTTTTGAATGCTGAAGTGGGTTTATAACGGTCATCACACGTGGCATTCTTTGACTGGGCAAAATGAAAGTCCCCCTAAATATGAATGTCGCGGTCGCTCTAGGTGCCATCTCGCGGTCGAGTTGAGACACTCATGTTGAACTTCTGGATACACCTTAGGACGCGAATACTACTGTCAGTTTAAGCAAATTTCTCCTAAATCATCAGTGCGGTCGCGGATATTAAAGGGCGGTCACTACAGTGATAAGCGAGACCATATCCTTCACCGTTCTTGTCACCGCGAACCTTACTATAATTTGGATGATTTGGGTTTCTTGTGTTGCGGTCGTCCATGATTGTAGGACGGTTGCTCTTGTGTAAGTGCGGTCGGGACTGAGGTCGAGTTTCTAACCGCGAACCCTACTATGATATGGTTTCATCCTGTAATTGAGTTGGGTGGTTGTCTTCATGTCTCGTGTGACCGCTAAATATGCTTTGTTCAAATAAATCTAATCCTGCAATAAAGTTCTTTAAACACATGTTAAATAAGTCATTCAATTTGAGTTGTCAAGGATCAAAATTGAGATCATTTGTCTAACACTTATTATAACATGCTTAAACTACTTACATTACATAAATATACACTTATGTCCAAAACCCTAAAATGGCATAACCTTCACCATTGACGGTTTTCCATTCCAACTCAATCCAATTATCATTTCAAGCTTATATTCATCACTTTTATCACTAAAGAACATGCTTGAACCAATAAAATCAAACAATTCAACAACTTTGAAAATGCTCTTTTCCAAAACCCTAAATCACCACTTCCATTCCCAAACTCTAATCAAACTTAACCAAATCCAACATTTGACTTTAAAAATACTTGTTTATGCATCAAAAAAACTCATTTAGAATCAATTTGCACAATTAAAATCCATGATTTGACAAACCCAAATATTCCATAACCCTAAATTCTCTCTCTTCACCAATCTTTAGGGTTTTCTCTCTCTTTCGACTTTCATTTCCAACCTTATATATATTATTTTAATAGTTTAATAATTAATTAATTATTTATTTATTTTATTAAACCTCAAAATTCATCTTCCATTCAAAAATTATATATTTTTTGAATAATTTAAATAATTTTAAATTTCTAAAGTTTATTTACAAAAATACCATTGGACTTTGACTTTTGACTTTTTTTAAAAAAAATTAGCTTTTGTTGACTTTGTATATGTTATATATATTTTGCATATATATCACATATACATTTCACTTTTCCATTTAAAATTCCTTTATTTTTTATTTAAAATTATTTATTTAATTTATCCAATTATTTATAATTTATTTTATTAAATTTTCAAAAATTATGGATTTTTAAAAATTAGTGATATTACAATTCTCTCCCCTAAAAATAAAATTTGTCCTCGAAATTATTTGACGTCAACTCTAAAACAACTGGGGATACTGACTTCGCATCGTCTACTCACTCTCCCATGTCGCCTCTTCACTGCATGATTCCTCCAAAGGACTTTAACAAGTGGCACCTTCTTATTCCTCAACTCTTTCACCTCACGTGCTAAAATCGCCACTGGTTCTTGCTCGTAAGTAATATCTGGACTCACCTCAATAGACTCCACTAACAAGTTATGAGATGGGTCTGACCTATATCTCCAAAACATAGAGACATGAAAGACATTATGAATCCGATCTAACTTAGGCAGTAAAGCCAGTCTATGATCCATTGGATTAACTCTCTCCAGTACCTCATATGGTCCTATGAAACGAGGACTCAACTTCTCTTTACGGTCAAATCTCAAAGTCATCTTCCATGGTGACACCTTTAAGAACACTTTATCTCCCACATTGAACTCTATGTCTCATCTCTTCAAATCTGTATAGGATTTCTGTCTGTCTGAAGCTGCTTTAAGATGACTCCGAATCACCTTAACTTTCTCTTTCGTTTCCTTAATCAAATTGGGACTGACTAATCTACCTTCTCCAACCTCATCCTAACACAGAGATGTCCTGCATCTTGTGCCATACAAGGCCTCATACGGTGCTATCCTAATACTAGACCGATGACTGTTGTTAAATGCAAACTCAATCAGTGGCAAAAATATGTTCCATCTCCCAATGAAATCAATGATAAAGCTCCTCAACATATCCTCTAGAATCTGTATCACTCTCTCTGACTGCCCATATGTCTGAGGATGGAAAGCAATGCTAAATGCATTTGAGAACCCAAAGCATCCTACAAACTCCTCCAAAACCTCAATGTAAACCGAGGATCTCGGTCCGACACCAAAGAAACTGAGACTCCATACAACCTCACTATCTCACTGATATACAACTCAGCCAACCTCTCAAGAGAATAATCCATCCAAATTGGAAAAGAATGAGCTATATTTGTCATCCGATCAACTATCACCTAGATTGCATAATGGCTCCCATTTCCACACTTGCACTGATAATGGCTGAAGCAATCCTGAAGGAACTTGGTGCTCAACATTCACTCTCTGGCAAGTGAGACATCTGGATACAAACTCTATTATGTCCCTCTTCATAACTGACCACCGATAATGTTGCTTCAAATCCTAATACATCTTGGTACTACTAGGGTGCATAGCATAGAGTGACTGATGTGCTTTCTCTAATATCATCCTCTTCAATCCTGCATCATCAAGAATACACAACCTATCTCTGTACCACAAACAACCATCATCTCTCACATGAAAGTCTCCACTCTCCCCCTTTTGGAAATCCAACGCAATCTTCTGGATTTTCTCATCTGCCAACTGGGCCTCCCTAATATGATCCAACAAAATTAGCCTCAACTGCAACTGAGCCATCAATGCACTATCATCACAAGACTCAAATCTGGAATGCATCACTCTCAACTCAACAAGCAACGAGAATAAGCAGTTAAACCTGCCAAAGACTTTCGATCCAAGTCATCAGCAATAACATTTGCCTTGTTAGGATGATAATCAATCAAACAGTCATAGTCTTTAATCAACTCTATATCACCATCTCTGCCAATGATTCAGCTCTCTCTAAACACCCAGGTACTTTAAACTCTTGTGATCAGTATAAATGAAACACTTCTCCCCATATAAATAATGCCGCCAAATCTTCAATGTAAAAACTATGGTTGTTAGCTCCAAATCATGAGTCGGGTAATTTAACTCATAAGGCTTCAATTGTCAAGAGGCATAAGCAATGACTCTACCTTCCCGCATCAGAACACAACCTAAACCACTATGTAAAGCATCACTATATATCACATAAGGTTTACCTTCTACAGGTAGGGTAAGGATAAGAGCCTGAGTCAACATCTCCCTCAACTACTTAAAACTTGCCTAACATCGATCGGTCCACACAAATCTAACTCCTTTCCAAAGTAATATGGTGAGTAGTGTAGCTATCATAGAAAAATCCTTCACAAATCGACGATAATAGCTTGCCAAACCCAGAAAACTTCTCACTTTTGTCACAGTCTTCGGTGGACTCCAATTCAAGATAGCTTCGACTTTACTCAGATCTACTTTAATACCCTATGTTGATACCACATGACTGAGAAAAGTCACCTGATCGAGCTAGAACTCACACTTAGACATCTCAGCATACAACTAATACAATCCATAAATGTCTATCATGGTCCTCCTCATTAAGCGAATATACCAGAATATCATCAATGAGGACCACCACAAACTAATCTAAGTATGGTCTAAACACCCTATTCATCAAATCCATAAATGCTACTGGTGCATTCATCAATCCAGAAACTCATAATGCCCTTATCTTGTGTGAACAACTGTCTTGGGTACATTCACGTCTTTGACTCTCAACTAATGGTAGCCTGATCTCATATCAATCTTAAAGAATATTGTTGCTCCCTTCAACTGATCAAAGAGATCATCTATCTGAGGCAAAGGATATTTGTTCTTGATGGTCACCTTATTCAACTGTCTGCAATCAATACACAATCTCAAGGTGACTTCTTTCTTCTTCATAAACAAAATAGGCACTCTCCATGGGGACACGCTAGGGTTGTTTGACATGATAGGAGACGTGCCTTCGATTTGTTTAACATGATACTTAGATCACCGGTGTTGTGATGAACCGAAATAATATTTCTAGAATTTAAATATTATATAGGGACTTTTGGGCCTACTATATGTGATTGTGAGGTTTTGGAGATTTGTTTGTGAGTAATGTGTGCACTAATGTGTAAAATATTTCATGTAATAAAGAGTTATATTATGCATTATTTTAAAAATTACTTTTATTATCAAAGTATCCACCATTAAGCTAGTAGCTTAGTGCAATTGATTTCATTACGCAAGTGATAAGGTAGAGGCATAAAGCCCTACTAGACATGACCATGTCTAAATTTTTGGATTAGTACTAGAAGTTTGAGATTTTGCCACAATACTAGTGCCTACTCGTATATCATGTAAATATTTATTTTTTTGTTTAAACTAATTATGTTTATAAACATTATGTTATTATGTAAAAACATTGTGAAATTAATGTATGATGAAGTATTATGAAATGTACAGCTCTGGGTTACTATTTATCCTTAGGCGAATCCCACATCGATTAAGTACAAGGTAAGGAAGCAGTACATAAGGGTGGACATGTTTTGGACTAGCAAGATGCATTTTGGACCTGGAGGTAAGTTTGGAACTAAGAATAAATATGTGCAGGCTTACCCAAAGTAGACAATATCTTGCTAGTCGGGCTGTTACAACTCGGTATCAGAGCCAGAATACTTGTTCCTCTAGCCAGTGGTGGGAAAAACCTCAGCGAGGACATTGAATCCCTTAGGGGGGAGAATGTAAATGCCCTTGCATACAATGTATGGCTCTAGGTTACTATTCATCCTTAGGCGAATCCTACACCGATTAAGTGCAACGTGAGGAAGCAGTTCATAAAAGTGAGCATGCTTTGGATTAGCAAGACTCGATTTGGGCCTAGAAGTACGTCTAGGCCTGAGAGCAAATCCATGCGGGCTTGCCCAAAGTAGACAAATCTTACTAGCTAGGCTGTTATAGTGTGAGCGGGGATTTTTGTCCCCACTCCCGGTGGAATGGTTCTTGCGATTTCGGTACTGTTTAGACTCGGGGCCTTAGAGAACATGGACCAAAGTCCGAAAAAAATGGAGTCGCCACCCGGACAGGCCGAGAAAAAAATAAAGGGGTGGATGACTCAATTCCTAAGGAATCTCCAACCCCTTAATGGGTTCGAAAAGTTGGGTACGTGTGGGGAAGGTGAGAAATGGCTCAGCACCCCCACAATGCCCGGTTCATTGGAGCCGGCCTCCTTTACAGGTCTTAATATTATAAAATTCTTAAGTATAACAATATTATCCATATTACACGCAACAATTGAAATAAAGCATTATTATATTAAAAATCAAAGCAATGTCCAAACAAAGCAAATAAATGGACACCCATCCGAAGATGGAAACATGTCCTTACATCATCCATGTCTACACTAATAGGACACACATCAAAAGGTAGAGACATGTCCTCTATATTGGTCCAAAATGTAAAAGCAATTTAAATTACATGATATTTAACTAATGAGGTACCCACAAAGTGGAAACATACCTCTTACAATATTTGAAAATCTAAATAAATTGATAGAAGTAAATAACCATTCATCATAAATAAATCATTCATCAAAGATATTAATCAAAATATAAAATAAACATCCATCCATGATAAATTAAATAAATTAAGCATTGAAATTAAATAAATCAAGCATTGAAAATAAATCAAAGCATATAATGAACTACACAATCAAATCTAAAAATAAAGCAAGTAAAGACACGGATTGAGGTTTACTGTTTCTATTTAAAATTCTTTAATTAATATATTAAGGTTTTGAAATTTTAGTATTTTAGTATTTGTTTAACCTACTATAAAAGTTTTGAAAATTGGAATGAATTAGGGTTTCATGAATCAAATTAATGTGTAGGGGTAACATTATGAAATTAGGGTTTTAGGATATTAAAACATTAGGTTTATAGTTCTTGGTTACCGAATCGTTGTTTTTAGGCTTACTGTGCTGAGTTTTAACATTTCGGTTTATAAGATTTTAAGGTTTTAAGGATTAGGGTTTAGAAAAATTAGGGTTTACGATTTTAGGGGAATTAGGGTTTAAGAAAGCTTAAGGTTTAGGTTTACTAGTTTGGGGTTTACTGTTTTTGGTTTTGAAGTTGAATTAGGGTTTTTAGTATTTCGAAAAATATATTTGGTTTTAGAATTTGAGAAAACAGTTTATAGTTTTATAAAGCTTTTTGTGATTTTTAGAAACTGTAAGATAAATTTAAGGTTTGGATATTTAACAAAACATTTGGGAATTTTGAGAAAAAGTGAGAGAAAAATAGTTTAGGGTTTATTAAAAGCTTTTAGAAATAAACAAAATGATTTAAGGTTTTCAGAAACAGAAAAGTTTTTTTTTTTAGGGTTTTTGGAAATAGAAGGAAAAATTTAGGGTTTTAAGGTTTAAAAGAAATAAATTAGGGTTCTTAAATTTTGAAAGAAACAGAACTAGGGTTCTTAAATTTTAGAAGAAACAAAATTAGGGTTCTTGAGTTTTTAAAAGAAACAGAAGAAATGATTTAAGATTTTTGGAAAGCAAAAGAAACGAATTAGGGTTTTTAAGGTATTTAGAAACAGAAGAAACAAAAGAAACAAATTATTACATATTCAAAAACCAAAGTTTTTCATTTATAATCTTATGAATCAAATAAAGAATGAAGCTACTCTAAGAAATAAAAAGAAATTAAAGATTCAAACCTTCGTTCGTTGGTTCCATCAAAAATTGCTTCTTGGATGAACGAGGGCAAAGGCAAGGTTGCTGCCTTTGATAGCTTGATTGCTTGCTTCCTTATTCTCTTCTAAAAAGTTTGATCAATTTGTAAAGTTCCAGTTCAAAATCCAAGTCCCAGTCCAAAGTCCGATTCCTCCTCCCTTCTTCTGTGTTTTTTAGTCTTATTTATAGGAAATTTAATGATTCATTTTAATTGTTTAAGGAAATGGTATTTAATTAGGAAAAGAAAACTGAAACCAAATAGAATTTGGTTTCGAAAAAAATTATGTCAGAAATATTTCGCTTGCGAAAACTGCGTCAGGCTGCGAGGGGCTATGAGCGCTGGCGGGCTGCGGGCCATTTCGTCCACTGTTTTCGGTGATAAATTTTTCATCGTCGATTTTTTCATGGCAGATTTTTATTTTTATTTTTATTTATTTGTTTATTTTTATTATTTTTTATTATAATAATAATTTTTAAAAATTATAAAAAATAAATACTAAAATAAATATTATTTAATTAAGATAACACAAAAATTATTTTGGACTAAATAAAATAATGGACCGGAATGGGTCAAAAATTAAGGGTCTACATATAGCTTGTCACAAATGTGGCTCCAAAGACCGCTATGTTAGAGATTATCCAAAGCCACTAGAGGTCAGACAGGCTGAGACTATAGTATTCAAACCTAGTGTTAAAGGAGACAGAGGTGGTAGATGTGGCAGAGCAGGGTCTAGCTAGAGAGGGAATTTGGCATTAGTGGGAAGGCTTAAGGAGACCAAAATTGTACAGAGAGTGTATGTGATGCAGAAAAATTGAAATGCCTCAGATGTTTTTTTCGGTACATTTTCTTTGTTTGGCATCTATGTTCATTCATTGATAGACCATGGGTCGATACATTCATACATTAGTGCATTTGTTATGCCTGTTGATAATGTTCATTCAAAGTCTTTAGAGTATAAGGTGTTGGTTACCAACCTTTTGGCGCACAGTATGGTTGTTAGCAGAGTATTCCATGATAGTCCATCAGTGGTTTATGATGAGGAATTTCTCGGTGACTTGATTGAGATGCCCTTTAGAGATTATGATATTATTTTGGGCATGGATTGGTTGTATAGACATCAAGCTATGGTAAATTATCAGCATAAGCATGTTACTCTAAAAACATATGATGGGAAGGATGTGGCAGTATCAAGTGAGCAGAGACACCTTTTATCTGCTTTCATTTCAGCTAGAAAGATGATCCAAAAGGGGTATGAAGCTTACTTGGTACATATAATGGCTACTAAATAGTAGGGCCCAAGCTTGAAAGTATTCCTATAGTGGCAGAGTTGTCCAAGTGTGAACTCTAGTTGGATAAAGTTAATTTTTTTTGCATATGTGGTTTCAGCATATGGCATTAGAGTTGATTAGAGCAATGTAGAAGCAATTTTGAATTAGAATCCACCAATGAATGTAATAAAAGTCATAAGTTTGTTGCTTTTGGGAGGTTATTATTAACGGTTTGTGAAGGGATTCTCAATGATAGCTATTCCACTTACCAGACTACTTCAAAATGGTGTAAAATTTATGTGGACAGATTAGTGTCAAGCAAGTTTTGAGCAGTTGAAATAAATGGTGACTCAAGCTCCTGTTTTTGCCCTAATTGTAGAAGGTAAACCATATGTGATTTATAGTGATACTTCACATAATAGTTTAGGATGTTTTCTACTGCAGAAGGATAAAGTTATTGCATATGCTTCTAGACAATGAAAACCTCATGAGTTAAACTTTTTAACATAGCTATAGTGTTACCATTGAAGATTTGGCGGCATTACTTATATGGAGAGAAATGTTTCATCTACATTGATCACAAGAGTTTGAAGTATCTAGGTTTTCAGAAGGCATTGAATCTTTAGTATAGATGGTGATTAGAGCTTATAAAAGACTATAATGTTTGATTGACTACCACCCAGGCAAGGTGAATGTTGATGCAGATCACTTGAGTCGAACGCCATGGCAAGGTTGACTACCTACTCTCTATTATTGCTAGTAGAGTTGAGAGCTTTGCATGCTAGCTTTGAGATATGTGATGATGATACTCTTATGGCTCAGTTGCATTTGAGTCCATTATTGATTGATCAAATTAAAGAAGCTCAAAAGACAAATTTGAAACTTTAGAAGATTGTGGAGGAGAGCCGTAAGGGGGGGAGCAAAGATTTTCTTGGTAAAGGTGATGGAAGCTTATGGTATAGAGATTGATTGTATGTTATTGATGATGCTGAGTTGAAAAAGAAGATTTTGGAGGAAGTACATTGTTAGAAGAAATTTTGTCCCGCTCACAGTTGAATGGTTCTTGTAACTTCAGCACCGTTAGGCTCTAGGCCTTAGAGAATACAAGCCTAAATTTGGAGAAAAGGACACCACTCATATGGGTCGGGAAGATAAAAAGGGGTGGATAACTTGATTCCTAAGGAATTTCCAACTCTTACTGGGTTTAAAAAGTTGGGTACGCATAGGTGTAGACCCTTAATTTTTGACCCAGTTCGGTCCAATATATTTTATATAGTCTAAAATAATTTTTGTGTTATTTTAATTAAATAATATTTATTTTAGTATTTATTTTTTATAAGTTTTAATAAAATAAAAATAAATAAAAATAAAAATAAAAATTGGCGACGAAAAAATTCGTCGCTGAAAGCCATTGGACCAAATGGCCTTGGGCCATTTCACCCGCAGGAGTTTCCTGCGGGCGAAATGGCTTCTGGCCGCCCAGCTCACAATTTTCCACGCCCAGTTATTCTATTCTTTCTTATAATGATATTATCCATTGCATCATATTAGATTGCATCGTGTGCGTGAGTTAGGATGCCCATGTTACCCGTGTTGTGTTATGTAAGGGATACCATACTTTCACTCAAGGTATGGAGATCGAGCATGGCATAACCACTCATAGCCTTGTACCATTTGGTATATACTTGCTATGGGAACCTAAGCCATTTAACCCAAAGACTAAAGCTCACGTAATTGGCCTGGTTACTTTCCTTAGGTTTTACCCCAAATGCATGTTGTTTGACTATGGTTAATTTATCTTGGTTTAAATCATGGCTTATTTGGTTTGTTCTTTTTCTAATATGACCTAAGTACATTGTAAGCTCAAAATAAATTTTTCTTTAAAGTCCAAAAGACCAAAACTATTTTCAAAAACATTTTAAGAAGGTCTTTGGACATAAAACTTTTCTAAAAGCAAATCAAAAATTTTTTTCTCATGACCCAAATACTAAGCCCAAAATCCATTTTTTCTAAAATCTTTTTACAATGGGCTTAGAAACAAAATTATTTTCATCCAACCTTTTCTTACAAAGAGTTGGCAAAGTATTTATGTCAATTACGAAATACCAAAAATCAATTATGAGCCTAATTTATACTAAGAATAATTAATCATGGGCTTGTTTTTGGCATGTTTCATTAGTTGCTTTTTCAAGAGAAATCTATTCATAATAAATCTCTTAATTTAGTTTTAATCCAATATAGCATAAAAGCTACTTTAGTTGGTTGAATGGATTAAAACCTAATTGATGGGAATTATCATGGATTGATTTTCATTTTTGAAAATATAACTATTGGTTAAAATGTTCGAGGGAATTATTCAAAAACAAGATGCCCCATGTTGGTATTTTGTGAACCATATACCTAGGAAAAGAGAATCGCCATTTGTGTGTGGAAGTTATAAGGTTGGAAGGAATGTCCTATTTGTCCTTGTTTGTTTATTGTTTGTGCATACAGGCATACATGCATACATTTGTATCTCATATTATTGATTCTTTCTGGCTCACAACCCTGGATTACGACAGTTCAAAAGCTTACGACAATCCAACCTACGCTGGAAGTGAAGAATCTAGCAACGACTCAATCACTTGCTCACCAAAAGCAATGGAGCCTGAACAAATTCAAAGAATGGTGGATGATGCTCTCAATGCCAAGATGGAAGAAATAAAAGAGGCCATGGCCGAGGCCGTGAAGAACCGATTGGTTGCAATTTTAGAAAATAATGTCGAAGCGTCTGCTAGCTCCAAGAAGCCAAAGGACAAAGGGAAGGCTAAAGTTGGTGAAGTATCTTTTGATGATGATAAGGTGATCATTGATGATGATGATTGGGCTTAATACTACCAAGATCCTCAAGACAAAAAGGAGCCAAAGGTTGCTGAGAAGACAACTTGGGTTCTCAATAAGCTACAAAAGAAGGGATTGTTACAACCCTTGACTCCTCGTCCTTTGCCTAATCCTCTTCCACCTAACTTTGATACTAATGCATTTTGCCAATTCCATCAAAGGCCCGGACACGAAATGGACAATTGTATGAAGTTGAGGCATGAGATCCAGAATTTAATTGATAATGGCAAGTTGCCTGAGCTAGATAAGCCCAATACCAAAGGTAATCCATTTCCAAGGTTCAACAGGGTGCCACCACCAGCAACCTTCATGGTAGGAAAAGGATTAGAAGAAGATTTTGTTTTATCATCCTTTCAAGATGGAAATATTGAAGATGTGAAAGGAAAAGAAGCTTAAACTCAACAAACTTTCCTTAGCATGAATGTTGCTTTTCAATTTTACTTTCTTTAATATTTAATTGGAACAACCGTGTTTTTCAAATTTAAATTTATTTGAATAAATTACTTTCATCAAAATTTTTGTTGGTCTTTGATCATTTTGGTGCTCAACCAATAAGGAATGTAGCTTGATGATTCATGAATTAATATATCTAGGCATCATGACTCGAATGACTTTACTAGGTGAAGGAATTGCTCTATAGCATTGAGTTGTGTATGCTTACTCAGAGAGAGCTTCTGCATAATGACCTTTGTCTAGGTTCTAGTCAGTCTTAGAACATGCTTTGACAAACTTTCGAGGTGAAATTGAACTCTACTTATTTAAGGGAGAGATGATCTAGGCATTGTTTGGTTAGCCAACAACTAGTATCCACCTATTAAATATCAATCCCTAGCTGTCCCTTTGAGCATTCATAAAATTTTTAGCTTTCTTTTCATTGACTTATAAGCCCAACAACCTACCCTGAGCTGTTGTGATACTTTTGAAAAGTCTTATGATCACTAAGATGAAGAAGCACGAAGATCAAAGAAAGAAATGAATACCATGAAGATAGTTGAAGTTCTCAATACCATGAAGATAGTTGAAGTTCTCAAAACCCTAAGGGTAGTTAAAGTTCTCAAGACCATAAGGGTAGTTAAAGTTCTCCTAATATCTCTAATATATCATGACAACATCAGAGTAACAAATGGTTTATCCTTATTAAAGAAGATTTATGTCACTCCGCTCATCCATTATTAGAAACCCAAGTTGGTACAAACAAGACAACTCTTTTAGAGCTAGAACCAAAAAGAAAAAAGAAAGAATGAAGAAAATAAAAAAGAAGAAGAGAAAAAGAAGAGAAAAAAATAAGAAAAAAAAAGAAAAGAAAACCCAAAATGGTTCAAAAATCCAACTGATGTCTCTTTTACCTAAGACAACAAAAGGCTTCCATTTGGTTTGTAAAGATAGTTTGACTTGAATTGATCCAACCCAACCAAATATTCGATCAAAAACCAAGAAAAGGGAGAAAGACCATCCAGTTCTTGAAAGCTTTATACTTGACAGTCCTACAAGGAAGAAGGATAAAATGTTAAAATGCTCAAAGAAAGGGAGGAGTAAGAAAAATAAAAAAGAAAAGGGAGAAGAAGAAAAGAAATGAATTTGGGTACCAAACGTTTTGCAAGGGCAAAGGCTGTCTTAATCAAGATCCAAATTAATGCTAAGAAGATAGAAGGAATTTGGAGTCTAGCAAGATTGCTCCCAATTGCCTAAATTTCAAACAAGAAATTTGTAGTGTGAAGGTTTGTCCATTATGTCACATCGGCTCCAACTTACAAATGGCCTTCACTTAAACCTGTGTCCCTTATAGACCCCATTTCAAGCCTATCAAAGACGTGTTGATCTCTCTTGGTAGGTAGAGTCTATTAGTGGAGATAGTTTGAATAAGCATGCATATGAGATAGACAATATTTAAACTCAATGAGACCTTTGGCCAAGTAATGTGTATGTGTCTATCTGAAGTGCAACAATTCTTCCTTAAATAGAAATGATTCCCGAGTTTAGTATGGTAACTAGGGTTGTCATGTTATAGATATGTTAATTTGAAAAATCAAGTCCTGAGGTACATTGACATTAATTTGGTAAAGCCAACATTTGATTTCAAAATCAAAATTCAAAATTGAAAATTCTAAAAAAAAAATTTTAAAAAAATTATTACAAAGCCTTCAAGTTAAGGGAAGTATGTAGAATCATTGAACCTCCAAAGGACACATTGGGCAAAGGAAATGATTATTGGCAAGGTCATGAAGAAGCTACCAACTGACATGCTGAAACATAGTTTGAAATGGAAGCATCCCTGATTCTGCTGCTTGGGGTCTCAACCACTCATGTTCTCAACATCTTGAAGATAAAAGCCATAAATGCAAAGCTTTCTGTCATTCCTATGTAAGACTTGAACGAGCGTCAAAAAGGAGTCAATGAGAACACTTCTGCTGATAACCTTAGTCTGTGAGTCGATGGAATGACTGTAAGTATCATTCATGCATATCATGCATACATGAGCATATCACATCGCACTTTCTTGTCTTGTCTATCCTTTGTCAAAGTGAACAGCAAACACCCTGTGAAGTAAACAATCAAAAGAAGATATCAAATTAGGGGGGCATGAAAAGCCCATTGCTTGAGAAGGTTCCAGTAATTTTGCAAGGAGAAGAAATGCGTGCTTATGCAAAGAACTAGACAACCAAAACATCAATCAGAGCCCGCACAGAAAAATCATGGGTTTGAGCCTACACAGGGGGCAAAGTTTATCCTTTTCAATTTTTTGAGTTTATATACCAAACATTTTCAAACTCACTTGCAAATATTTCACCATGCAGGGGCAAGGAGAAGATATAAGGTTCAACTAAAAATAGCTAAATTTTTGCAAAAAGGAAGAACAAAGGAATGGAACATTAGAACTCTCAAAAGAATGAAGATGCAAAAGACAAAAGATCAGTCCAGCTAAAAGAGCTGAAGCAAGGGTAAAGACCCAATCTTTAATGGATAAAGATCTAATTTCAAAGGGTGAAGACATGAATTCCAAGGATGAAGATCCATTTTCAAGGGCAAAGACCCAATCTTAAAGGATGAAGATCCAATTTCAAGGGTGAAGACCCGAAGTCCAAAGGATGAAGATCCATTTTCAAGGGTGAAGACCCGATCTCAAAGGATGAAGATCCAATTTCAAGGGTGAAGACCCAAAGTCCAAAGGATGAAGATCCATTTTCAAGGGTGAAAATCCGATTTTCAAGGATCAAGATCCATTTACAAAGGTGAAGACCTGATTCCAAGGATGAAGATCCAATTCAAAGGATGAAGATCCACTTTCAAGGATGAAGACTCGATCTCCAAGGATGAAGATCCATTTTCAAAGGTGAAGATCGGATGTTAAGGATGAAGATCCAAGGTCCAATGATGAAGATCCATTTTGAGGGTGAAGAACCACAATGCATAAAACAACCGGAGCAGTCAGACTTCTCAACTGATAAAAGGTCAGTCAAACTCAGTCTCGGGTCCAAGCAACCAAATTCAATTCAATCTTGGGTCCAAGTACCCAATCTCGAGTCCATAACCCAAATTATCCTCAGGTCCATAACCTAAAATCTCTTCTAAGTCCAGAACTTAGCTCGGGTCCAGAACCCAAATTATCCTTAGGTCCAGAACCTAAAATCTCTTCTAAGTCCAGAACTTAGTTCGGGTCCAGAACCCAAATTATCCTTAGGTCCAGAACCTAAAATCTCTTCTAAGTCCAGAACTTAGTTCGGGTCCAGAACCCAAATTATCCGTAGGTCCAGAACCTAAAATCTCTTCTAAGTCCAAAACTTAGTTCAGGTCTAGAACCCAAATTTTCCTTAGGTCCAGAACCTAAAATCTACTTTTAAGTCCAGAACTTAGCTAGGGTTCAGAACCTGAATTATCCTTAGGTCCAGAACCTAAAATCTCTTAGTTCGAGTCCAGATCCAAAACCTAAAATTATCCTTGAGTTCAGAACTCGAACCGGGTCCAAAACCCAAACCCTCAAACATCTCAAAAATTAAGTCTTATTACTTTTCACTCTATTTTACTAAAGTCTCAGATCGTTCAAGCAGGGGGCAAACTGTAGACCCTTAATTTTTGACCCAGTCTGGTCCAATATATTTTATATAGTCTAAAATAATTTTTATGTTATTTTAATTAAATAATATTTATTTTAGTATTTATTTTTTATAATTTTAATAAAATAATAATAATAATAAAAATAAATAAATAAAAATAAAAATCGGCTACGAAAAAATTCGTCGCCGAAAGCCATTGGACGAAATGGCCAAAGCCATTTCGTTCGCAGGATTTTCCTGTGGGCGAAATGGCTTCTAGCTACCCAGCTCGCAATTTTCCACGCCTTGCTCTCACAATAGGGAAGGCAAGAAATGACCCAGTACCCCCATAACGTCCGGTTCATTAGAACCAGTCTCATTTTCAGGTCCAAATATTATTAAATTCTTAATTATTATAACATCATCCATATTACAAGAAATATTAAAATAAAGAATGCCATATTACTAATCAAAATAAATCAAACCAAAATGCCATATTATTAATCAAAAGAAATCAAACCAAAATGGGCATCCATATGAGATGGAAATGCTCTTACAAATTTTCAAATGTCCATAAGAATAAAATAAGATACTCACCCCAAAGTGTGGAAACATGTCCTTTAAAATAGTCTCAAAATCCTTAAATTAAATTAATATAATAATAAATAACTAAGATAAATAAGGCACCCACAAAGTGGAAAATGTGCCTTTTACAAGTATTTAAAATCTAAATAACAAAATAAGCACAAATCCATAAACTTATAAATAATCATACAAAGAATCATAAAATTAGGAAATAAATATTAATTATAAAAAATTACAATCCATAAATAAATATTAACCATTAATTAAATATAGGTCGCAATGCAAATGATAGTCTAGCTAGTCGGTTAGCGAGGGGGTCAAGGGGGCAGCGTCGCTTGTGGGTGCTTGGGGGCGGCGCTCCCAAAAAGTAAATAATTTATAAGATAGGTTTTGTTATGGAATTAGGATTTTGTTGCAGAATTAGTGGAATTAGGGTTTTATCACACAAATTAGGGTTTTAACATACAAATTATGGTTTTAATCCTAAATCAAAGGCTTAACATACAAAATTAGGATTTAATGCATGCAATTAAGGTTTTATAATATAATTATAGGTCACAAAATACAATTAGGATTTGAGAAAGCAGATGTTGCAACATAAATCAATTTAAAACGGTTAATAGCAAATTTATAAAGATTAAATAAAGATGATTAATTGTATGGATTTAATTTGTAAAAACCATAACTTCATTCATTGGTTCCACCAAAAAATTGTGTTTATCAAAGCTCGAACACAACCTTATAGATTCTTCCTAGCTATCATACAATTTGTTTGAGTAAAACAAGCTTTAATATCATATTCTCTAGCTTTCTATTTCTTGTTCACTCTATTTGTTTATTTTTGCTTTGCTTTGGTACTTCACTATGTCCACTGCCTCTTTATTTTTATATTGTGTTTTTATTCCTCGCTATGGCTCAAAATTCTCAAAGATGGCCCCTCAATTTTGCTTGTTAATTGCCTTTATATAGGCAACTATTGGGGTGTCTGTTTAAAGATTCCTTACTTACTTCAGAAAGAGCTCGAGCCATTTGAATTCTTTTAAAACTAAAATTACTTGAACTAGGGTCGGCCACAAGGCCAATTCGACATGATCATGTCTCATGTCGATTTAGCGGCCAATTCGATATGAACTTTAGGCCGGCCCAAATGTTTTGGCTTTTGAGTTGAACTAGAGACTATTCAGAACTTTTTAATTGGATTTGACTTTGATTAGGGCATTTTAATTGGAACTAAATATGATTGGGGCCTTTAAATTGAAACCAGGTTTATTTTGGGCCAAATTAAGGGTCTACACACATTAGTCTCTTTATTTTATGTATCTTGGGAGTACTAAGATGTATTAGGATTTGAAAAGGCATTATTGGTGGATAGGCACGAAGAAACATATAGTTGAATTTATGTCCAGAAGTCTCACTTGTAAGAGGGTGAAGGCTAAACATTAGATCCCTTCATGATTGTTGCAACCATTATCAATTTCAAAGTGAAAATGGGAATGGGTCACGATGGATTTTGTATCCGGACTACCTCTTACCTAGAGGAAGCATGATGCAATATGGATAATAGTGGATAGAATGACAAAGTCTGCTCACTTTCTTCTAGTCATGATGGATTATTCTCTTGACAAGCTAGCTGAGTTGTATGTTAGTAAGATTGTGAGGTTACATGGTGCTCCAATTTCACTGATATCTAACCAAGATCCAAGATTGACATCAAGATTTTGGAAGAGTTTGCAAGATGCTTAGGGTATTCAGTTACATTTCAGTATGGCATTTCATCCACAAATAGATGGATAGTTAGAGAGAGCGATACATGTCCTGAAGGATATGTTGAGGAGTTGTGTTATTGATTTTATTAGGAGCTGGGATCAATATTTACCTCTGATTGAATTTATCTACAACAACAACAATCAGTCCAACATTGAAATGGCAACTTATGAGGCTTTATATGATAAGAAATATAGAACACCATTGTGTTGGAATGAAGTTGGAGAAGAAAAACTGGTAGGTCTTCATTTGATTAAAGTAATAGAAGAAAAGGTCAAGATAATTTGGGATTAATTAAAAGCAGCTTCAGACTAATAGAAGTCTTATTTAGATTTGAGGGGAAAGGACATAGAGTTTAATGTGGGTGATAAAGTATTTTTAAAGGTGTCTATATGGAAAAAAATTTTAAAATTTGGTCAGAAGGATAATATGATTCTTCGGCTCATTGGACCATATAAGATACTGAAAAGAGTTGTACTAGTTGCTTATGGACTGGCTTTGCCACACTAGTTAGACAAGATTCACAATGTCTTTCATATCTCTATGCTTTGGCGGTACATATCAAATCTACCGCAAGTGTTGTCAACTGAATCCATAAAGGTGAATCTAGATCTGACTCATGAAGAGGAATCAGTAGCAATTTTGGCTCAAGAGGTGAAATAATTAAGAAATAAGAAGGCACCTTTTCGTTAAAGTGTTATGGAATCATTCAACAGAAGAGGTAACATGGGAGAGCAAGGAGATTATGTGGAGCTAGTATTTACAACTCTTCTAGAGTTAAATATCATGTAATTTTGAGGATAAAATTATTTAAGAGAGAGAGAGCTGTAATACCCATAATGTAATATCCCAAATAATACCCTAAAATTTTTGAAAATATTAATTGTTGAAATTGAATTAAATGATTTTAAAGTATATATATGATTAAGTGGAATGAAAGGAGAAAAGGGAAGTGTGTATATGTTGTATATGTAAAGATATATACAACATATACAAGTCAATATCTTTATAATAAGGTCAAAGGATATTTGAATTAATTAAATATTAAACATTAATAGTGGAAGATGATTTTTGTTTATTATATTATTATATTAATTAAATGCTTGGTGGAGAGTGATTTGGGGAAAAGTGTTTGGTTAAAAGAGAAGTGTGTGGTTTGACTTTCTTCTTCATCTTCTTCTTTCTTCTTTGGGTCGGCCACCACCATCTTCATCAAGGGAGAGATTTTGTTCTTTCAAACTCAAGCAATTAAAGGATTTCAAGTGATCAAGTTGGAGTTTTAAGGATTTTCTTCACTTTTGGTAAGTTTCCAACTTGTTTCTTTATTTTCTTTTTAGTTTGTGTTTATGCGTGTGAACACTCGAATTTTGAGGCTCGAAAAGTCAATTTTCTCAGACTGCAAATGACCGGGCCGGACCGGGGGTCCACGGTAAAAGTTCACCGAAAGTATGTCTTCATGGTACTTGAAATGTCCGGAACGACGCAAGGATCACGGATATGGTCTCAGAATAATTTTTGAAAGCCTGTGGCTCTCGAAAAATCAGTTTGAGCGAAAATCATGCAAGCCGACGGACAAATTTGGGGCCAGAAGCTCCGGGACCGGCGGCTCAGCCGCCGTGGCCCCTGCGACCGTGCCGCCACTGCTTTTTGCTTTTTTCTGCCTTTTCGGCTGGTCGCATTCCCAGCTCGGCCGCCGGGACTGGCGGCCCAGCCGCTGTCCAGCCCGATTTTGTCTATAAAAAGCCTCCAAATTTTCAGAAAAAAGGTTGGCTTTTGGCATCCCGGGACCTCGTGCTGTCGAATTCTTTATTTTCACATGCTTAAGAACTTCTAACCTTGTGTTACAGGAAGCAAGGATCATATTCCAAGAAAACAAGATCTGGAACTTAGAAGTGGAAAAATTGTAAACAAGGTAATATCCTAATTCATCATTTGTCAATTCGAGCATATCTTAAGCATTCCACATTCTTCTTAATTTCTTTTTGGTCAAAGACCTAATCTTTTTAGGTCTAAGGCCTAGTTAACTAATCAACCAATATCTCGGCATTAAGCCATGAATCAATTAATCTTTTTGGCATGAAGCCTAAATTGCATACTTTTTGGTACCAAGTACCCAAATTTCATTAAATTTAGCACTAAGTGCTCAAAATCTCACAATTTTGGCAAAAAGCCCGACAATGCACGAAGCATACACACACACATGCATAATGCATCATTGCCTTTAAATAGGCTTTTCCGAACTACATGGGCTTTGATCTCTCATAAAAACGAGAGTATGTAGGCATATTTGAGATTCACCCCAAATAGCAAGTCCACAATTTACTAACAATCTGTTTGTTTTCTTTCCTTCATCCCTTTTAAGGTTTATTTCTTTTATTGGCAAGTTAGTCAAATGCATGACATAGTCCCCGAATCCTCCTTTGGTTCGCAGATTAGAAACCTTTACATTGGACGCGTTATTGGAGTCAAACAAGGGTTTTCTTAGTTTTTCCCTTAGAACAAAATAAACTGAGTGGCGACTCCCAACAACAAGTGAACGTTCCTCCGAATCCTTTTCGGGTGGAAAACTGAGGTTCACAATTTGGCGACTCCACTGGGGACCATAAAAATGATTTATGGGATTCTAGTGGACTACTATTGCTTATTTGCTTAATTTGACACTAGGGACCATGAAAATGATTTATGGGATCCTAGTAGACTACTATTGTTTATTTGATTAACTTGCCCTTCTTTAGGGTATTTTTATTTGTAACACCCCCACATCCAATGCACACACACTACAACCACAACAATGTAGCATAAGTGCACCAAACATAGGGATGCTACGGTTTTCTTCAACATTCAAAACATTTAAATAGATACAATACTATTATCATTATATATTATAGAAAAGTAGATCATTTACTTTTAAAATAAAACACATTAGATATATATATATATACATTCATATAGTTATTACACAGCGGAAGTCATAAAATATTTACATATTTGAAAACACTTAATTCCATATTTACAAATATACATAGATGTACATTTAATCAATACTTTACAAAATATGAAAGAGTTATACATGATTGGCAAGTTTTCTTTGATCTTTAAGTCTCCAAAATCAACTCTTCACTGTCTACCCTCGGTCGGTTTCGAAGAGCTTTCGGGATCAACTCTATTACCTGCGCGATTAAACACTATCGCGCTAAGCCAACGGCTTAGTAAGATAATCATGCTAATGTTATGCTTTAATGCAATGCAGTACCAATTCTCAATCCATATTATGCATGTAACATCATATATGCCAAGTTGATAACATAGCTTTCCATTTTATAACTCAACATATATATATATAGGCATATCATACTTCACATCTTATCATAGACCTCATTTATATTCATTTAATCATTCATCATCAACAATAAGCTAAGGCAAGCATCATTCATGACTCACATTAACCATAGACAAGCATGGGCCCAAGACACACTAATATGCCATTCAATTTTCAGAGTTAATGTTTTGGTTCTATCATCACATTTATCAATATCATATACCCAACTAGGCTTCAAGGATTAGGTTCAACCAAGCTTCAAGGGGAGCAAAGCATGCTAAGCTTCAACCCAACTTGGCTTCAAGAACCAACCCAACCTAGCTTCAAGGGTGGTAACATCTCAATTAGGCTTCAAGGATTCAATCCAACCTAACTTCAAGAGATTGTTACACTTACTAGGCATGCCACCAACAACAAACTCTGAAAATAGAATAACACATTAGCCACACAATTCATTTATTATACAATTATCATTTCCATTTCCAATTATCATCAACATTTAGGCAAACATGCCTTCTTTCTCTCAATATCATCATCATAGCCAATAACAATGGCTTTGTATCACATTTCACATTTCAATTCATATTATGCATAAAGCATCATTGATATCACATCTTTGATATAACATTTCAAAGTACATTACTCATAAAACACATTACCTTTCACAATGCATAACATAACCTTGTTTAAATCTCAACAATGCAATTAGGGCAAAGAACAATTTATATGATTCATAGCTTTAGGATCTTTCATATGCATTTGATTAGCTCATTCATAGTTTAAAGTATGTTTAAAGTGTTTAAGTTTAGGTTTAGGAACCAACCTACCTTTGAAGAACCAAAACATTGCAACTAGGTCAAGGAAAACAAAACTTACCTAACCCATATGATAGACACGGGCAGCACACATGAGGGACACGGCCAAGCTTGTGGCCGTGTAACTCAACCCAATTGGACAATAAGCAACACGGGCAAGGGACACGGCCAAGCTTGTGGCCTTGTCTCTCAACCAAACTTTGGCAGTAGCAAACATGGCTTGGGGACACGGCCGTGTCTCCCAAAAATCAATCCAACACCTTCAAAATTTCATGTCTTGGCCGTGTTTCCCATAGCTTTTTGGCCGTGTCACCCATAACCAAAACCCTAACCAAAGCCAACACTTTCCCAATTTCACTCAAACACAATATTCATCATATAACATGTTTCAAATGGACAAAATCAATGTTCTAACACATTTTCATCACAAGAATTACTTCACAACACATTAATATAACAATTAAACACCTATCATCTCAAAACCCTAAAATCAACACTCTTCTCCATTCTTCCAAATCAACATCTCCACCATTTCCAACAACAACCTCTAATTAAACTCATAACTTAAAATCAATTAAACACTTGAAAACACAACATAACACATCTCAAACCCACCAAATCACAAAATCACCAAGCCCTTAATCACTTCCAACAAAACTTCCAAATAAACAAAGAAAACAAGAGAATACTTACTTTAGAAGAAGAAATTCCACCGATCCTTTGTCAAAACCTTGGATTGCTTCTTCAATTTGCTTCTTGCCTCAAGAACACTTCTCTTTCCCTTTTGTTAATGGAGAGCCGGCCACTTCATGAAGAAAGAAGAAAATGATGAAGACACAAAGTCAATTTTTGCTTTTAATCTCCACCAAGTATTCTTATCCAAGCAAATACCAAAATGCCCTCAATCATATAACTAACTTTTTGTCTTATCTAAGCCCTTATATGTAATTACACACTTAACACAAAAATATCTTCTTCCACTTAACCAACACTTTGACTCTTCATTTGACCAATTTATATGTTATATATATCATCATATACACAACATATACCATTCTCTCTAAACCCTAAATCTATCCCAATACACATATACACAAGCATTCTCCTCCCAATTTCTTTTCTTACCATCATATACATTCAATCCAATATATAACAATAACAACAACAATAACAACATCAACAATATGCAAAACTTCTAGGGCATAAATGAGGATATTACAATTCTCCCCCTCTAAAAAGAAATTTCGTCCTCGAAATTACCTGTTATCAAAGCTGAAACAACTGCGGATACTGCTCTTGCATAAATTGCTCACTTTCCCAAGTTGCTTCTTCTTTTCCATGATTCTTCCATAGCACTTTCACCAATGATACACTCTTGTTCCTCAACTCTTTCACTTCTCGTGCCAAGATAGCAACTGGTTCCTCTTCAAAAGTCAAGTCTGGGCTCACTTCAATAGATTCAAATGGCAACACATGAGATGGATCCGACCTATATCTCCTCAACATAGAAACATGAAACACATTATGAATACGATCCAACTCAGGTGGTAAAGCAAGTCGATACGCCACTGGCCCAACTCTTTCTAATACTTCATACGGTCCAATGAAGCGAGGACTCAATTTCCCTTTCCGACCGAATCTCAAAATCTTCTTCCAAGGAGATACCTTCAAAAATACCTTATCCCCAACATCAAACTGAATGTCTCTCCTCTTCAGATCTGCATAGGACTTCTGTCGGTCTGAAGCTGCTTTTAACCTGCCCCGAATCAACTTCACTTTCTCTTCAGTTTCTTTAATCAAATCAGGCCCAATTAACTTACTTTCCCCAAGTTCATTCCAACACAGGGGTGTCCTACACCGTCTACCATACAGTGCTTCGAATGGTGCCATACCAATGCTGGATTGGTGACTGTTGTTATAAGCAAACTCTACAAGAGGTAAGAATCTATCCCAACTTCCAGTGAAATCGATGACACAGCTTCTCAACATATCCTCAATGACCTGTATCACCCTCTCAGACTGTCCATCCGTCTGTGGATGAAAAGCAGTGCTGAAATGCAGTCGAGAACCCAAAGCACTATGCAAACTCTTCCAAAATCTCGAAGTAAACCTGGGATCTCGATCAGACACTAAAGAAGTTGGAACACCATGCAATCTCACAATCTCATGGATGTACAGCTCAGCCAACCTCTCCAAAGAGTAATCCATCCAAATCGGAAGGAAATGAGCTGTCTTAGTCAATCTATCCACAATCACCCATATGGCATCATGTTTCCTTTGTGTCAAAGGAAATCCAGACACAAAGTCCATTGTCACTCTTTCCCACTTCCATTCTGGCACTGACAACGGTTGAAGCAACCCAGTGGGAACTTGATGCTCTGCTTTAACCTTCTGACAAGTGAGACATTTAGATACAAATTCAGCAATGTCTCTCTTCAACCCAATCCACCAGTAATGCTGTCTCAAGTCATGATACATCTTTGTATTGCCCGGATGCATAGCAAACACTGACTAATGTGCTTCTTCCAAAATGATCCTTTTCAAATCAGCATCATCGGGTACACACAATCTGTTTTTAAACCAGAGGCTTCCATCACTTTTCACAACAAAATCTCTACTCTTTCCATTCTGACAATCTGAAATAATCTTCTTATCAGCCAACTGAGCCTCTTTAATCTGATCCAACAAAACTGGTTTCACATGCAACTGTGCTAACAATGCACCATCAACACAAGGTACAAAACTGACATGCAATGCTCTCAACTCAACAAGCAACGAGAGCGAATACACAGTTAAACGAGCTACAGACTTCCGACTCAAGGCATCAGCAACAACATTTGCTTTACCTGGATGATAGTCAATCAAGCAGTCGTAGTCTTTAATCAATTCTAACCATCTCCTCTGACGAAGATTGAGCTCTTTCTGGACACCCAAATACTTCAAACTCTTGTGATCAGTGTAGATGAAACATTTCTCCCCAAACAGATAATGGCGCCAAATCTTTAATGCAAAAACAATGGCTGCCAATTCCAAATCATGGGTAGGATAGTTAAGCTCATGCGGTTTCAACTGACGAGATGCATAAGCTATAACTTTCCCTTCCTGCATTAGCACACAACCCAAACCAATATGTGAAGCATCACTGTAGATCACATAGGGTTGGCCTTCTATAGGTAAAGTGAGAACAGGCGCTTGAGTCAACATATCTCTCAACTGTTCAAAGCTAGCCTGACACTGATCCGTCCACACAAATCTCACTCCCTTACGAAGCAATCTGGTGAGTGGAGTAGCTATCACAGAAAACCCTTTCACAAACCGCCGGTAATAGCCTGCCAAACCCAGAAAACTTCTAACCTCTGTCACAGACTTGGGTGAACTCCAATTCAAAATGGCTTCAACTTTGCTCGGATCAACTCTAATACCTTCTGCTAAAACAATATGTCCGAGAAAAGCGACTTGATCCAACCAGAACTCACACTTCGACAATTTAGCAAACAAATGCTTCTCTCTCAAGATCTGCAACACAATTCGCAGATGCATATCATGTTCCTCTTCATTCCTCGAATACACCAGAATATCATCGATGAAGACTACTACAAACTGATCCAAATAGGGCCTAAACACCCTATTCATCAAATCCATGAAAGCTGCAGGTGCATTTGTCAGACCAAAAGGCATAACTAAAAATTCATAATGCCCATACCTGGTCCGAAATGCGGTCTTCGGAACATCCTCAGCTCTGACTCTCAGCTGATGGTACCCCGATCTCAGATCAATCTTAGAGAATACTGACGCTCCCTTCAACTGATCAAAGAGATCATCGATTCTAGGCAAAGGATACTTATTTTTAATGGTCACCTTGTTCAATTGCCTATAATCGATGCACAATCTCATAGTACCATCTTTCTTCTTTACAAATAACACAGGAGCTCCCCAAGGAGAAACACTGGGGCGAATGAATCCTTTATCCAACAGCTCCTGTAATTGTACTTTCAACTCCCTCAATTCTGCTGGTGCCATTCTGTAAGGAGTAATAGAGATAGGAGTGGTACCAGGCAACAATTCAATACCAAACTCCACCTCTCTCTCAGGAGGCAATCCTGGCAGCTCTTCTGGAAATACATCTGGGAACTCTGCAACTGTGGCAATGTTATCAATAGGAGAACCTCTTACTCTGGTATCTACCACATGAGCAAGATAGGCTTCACACCCTTTCCTAACCAACCTCCTAGCTGCAACAGCTGAAACAAATAAGGAGGCTAGCTGTCCTTGCTCATTAGATACTATCACCTCCCTACCATCACCAGTTCTCAAAGAAACAATTTTCTTTTTACAATCCACCACAGCTCCATGTCGAGATAGCCAATCCATGCCTAGGATCACATCATATTCCTTAAATGGCATCTCAATCAAATCCCCAAGGAACTCCTCACCCTGCACCACTACTGCACTATCTTTGTGCACTTTACTAACAATCACACTATGCCCTAACGGATTTGTTACCAAAACATCAAACCCTAGGGATTCAGCATGCACATCAAATACAGGTAAAATAGATGCACTAATATATGAATGTGTGGAACCCGGATCAATCAAAGCAAGTACTGGAGTATCAAATAAAGAAAAAGTACCAGCTATGACTGCCGATGCATCCGGCTGCCTCTGCATAACATACATCCTCTGGGAAGAACCAACCTCCTCCGGTCTAGTCTCCCTGGATGTAGCACCACCTCTAGAAATGAACCCCGGTCTACCTCCTCGGCTGGCACCTCTGCCTCCCCTCACACTGGCTCGAGAAGCGGCAGAATCAACTGGCATCTGCCTTTGCCTCTCAGGGCAATCTTTCACAAAATGGTCAGGTGACCCACACCTGAAACATACCCCTGCAACACCAGCCTTCCAACAAGGACCACCATGGGGCCTCCCACAATGGATGCAGATAGGTAAGGTGGATCTCTGAACCATAGGGGTTGGAGCACTTGCCACTGAAGCTGCAGGTCTGAATCTTTGTCTCTGGAACTGCACTGATCTACCTGCTGGTCTCTGACTCCTAATACTCCGAGGAACAAAGCTTCCTCTACCCCTCTTCACTGAAGAAGACCCTGCCTCAAACTGGGGCCTTCTCACCCTAACCTCATCCTCTGAAGCAGCTGCAATACCCTGAGCTCGCTCCACACTCCGAGCTGCTGCCACTAGCTGGGAAAAATCTTGATATCTGGATCCAGCCACATGACACATGATAGAGGGCCTCAATCCCTCTTCAAACCTCCTACATCTATCTACCTCATCTGATATTATGCCCCCAGCATACTGACTTAATCGAATAAACTCAACCTCATATTCAGTTACGGTCCGGTGATCTTGCTTCAAATCTAAAAATTCTCTTTTCTTCCCATCTTTATACTCCCTTGGAGTATACTTCAATTCAAATTCTTTTAGAAAGTCAGCATATGACAAGGTTGGTGGATCATCCATAGAATGGGGCACTGTCTTCCACCAACTATATGCATCCTTCTGCAACAAGGATCTTGCATAATCAAACTTTTCCTCAGGGGTGGCTTGCAACTGAATAAAGATCCTCTGAACTTTGTCAAGCCACTGTTCAGCTACAGCTGGATCTGTGGTACCAATAAAATCCTCAGCTCCATACTTCCTTAACTTGTCATAGTGCCTCACTGGCACCAAAGGCTGAGGGGGTGGTGGCACTGGTTGTACTGGCGCTTGCCTGAAAGTCTTCATCATATTCACAAACCAAGCTGGTGGAACCTCCTCACCAGTTGGTCTCCCCGACCCAGAAGCAGGTGCCTCCCCAGCACTCTCAACTCTAACTCCCTCATCAGGAGCAACACTCTCCTCACTGCCCTCAACTGACTGTCTCAAATGAGAATCCATCAACACCTAACACTGCAAACACAACAGGACACACCTTATTAAAGATCAAAGATTGCCAATCCCAAACATGTATTTTATTTCAAAAACTCACTTTTTAATTCAAAATATTCTTTTTATAACATATTACCTAGGTTGAGAATCTCAAACCTAGGCTCTGATACCAAAACAATTGTAACACCCCCACATCCAATGCACACACACTACAACCACAACAATGTAGCATAAGTGCACCAAACATAGGGATGCTACGGTTTTCTTCAACATTCAAAACATTTAAATAGACACAATACTATTATCATTATATATTATAGAAAAGTAGATCATTTACTTTTAAAATAAAACACATTAGATATATATATATACATTCATATAGTTATTACACAGCGGAAGTCATAAAATATTTACATATTTGAAAACACTTAATTCCATATTTACAAATATACATAGATGTACATTTAATCAATACTTTACAAAATATGAAAGAGTTATACATGATTGGCAAGTTTTCTTTGATCTTTAAGTCTCCAAAATCAACTCTTCACTGTCTACCCTCGGTCGGTTTCGAAGAGCTTTCGGGATCAACTCTATTACCTGCGCGATTAAACACTATCGCGCTAAGCCAACGGCTTAGTAAGATAATCATGCTAATGTTATGCTTTAATGCAATGCAGTACCAATTCTCAATCCATATTATGCATGTAACATCATATATGCCAAGTTGATAACATAGCTTTCCATTTTATAACTCAACATATATATATATAGGCATATCATACTTCACATCTTATCATAGACCTCATTTATATTCATTTAATCATTCATCATCAACAATAAGCTAAGGCAAGCATCATTCATGACTCACATTAACCATAGACAAGCATGGGCCCAAGACACACTAATATGCCATTCAATTTTCAGAGTTAATGTTTTGGTTCTATCATCACATTTATCAATATCATATACCCAACTAGGCTTCAAGGATTAGGTTCAACCAAGCTTCAAGGGGAGCAAAGCATGCTAAGCTTCAACCCAACTTGGCTTCAAGAACCAACCCAACCTAGCTTCAAGGGTGGTAACATCTCAATTAGGCTTCAAGGATTCAATCCAACCTAACTTCAAGAGATTGTTACACTTACTAGGCATGCCACCAACAACAAACTCTGAAAATAGAATAACACATTAGCCACACAATTCATTTATTATACAATTATCATTTCCATTTCCAATTATCATCAACATTTAGGCAAACATGCCTTCTTTCTCTCAATATCATCATCATAGCCAATAACAATGGCTTTGTATCACATTTCACATTTCAATTCATATTATGCATAAAGCATCATTGATATCACATCTTTGATATAACATTTCAAAGTACATTACTCATAAAACACATTACCTTTCACAATGCATAACATAACCTTGTTTAAATCTCAACAATGCAATTAGGGCAAAGAACAATTTATATGATTCATAGCTTTAGGATCTTTCATATGCATTTGATTAGCTCATTCATAGTTTAAAGTATGTTTAAAGTGTTTAAGTTTAGGTTTAGGAACCAACCTACCTTTGAAGAACCAAAACATTGCAACTAGGTCAAGGAAAACAAAACTTACCTAACCCATATGATAGACACGGGCAGCACACATGAGGGACACGGCCAAGCTTGTGGCCGTGTAACTCAACCCAATTGGACAGTAAGCAACACGGGCAAGGGACACGGCCAAGCTTGTGGCCGTGTCTCTCAACCAAACTTTGGCAGTAGCAAACATGGCTTGGGGACACGGCCGTGTCTCCCAAAAATCAATCCAACACCTTCAAAATTTCATGTCTTGGCCGTGTTTCCCATAGCTTTTTGGCCGTGTCACCCATAACCAAAACCCTAACCAAAGCCAACACTTTCCCAATTTCACTCAAACACAATATTCATCATATAACATGTTTCAAATGGACAAAATCAATGTTCTAACACATTTTCATCACAAGAATTACTTCACAACACATTAATATAACAATTAAACACCTATCATCTCAAAACCCTAAAATCAACACTCTTCTCCATTCTTCCAAATCAACATCTCCACCATTTCCAACAACAACCTCTAATTAAACTCATAACTTAAAATCAATTAAACACTTGAAAACACAACATAACACATCTCAAACCCACCAAATCACAAAATCACCAAGCCCTTAATCACTTCCAACAAAACTTCCAAATAAACAAAGAAAACAAGAGAATACTTACTTTAGAAGAAGAAATTCCACCGATCCTTTGTCAAAACCTTGGATTGCTTCTTCAATTTGCTTCTTGCCTCAAGAACACTTCTCTTTCCCTTTTGTTAATGGAGAGCCGGCCACTTCATGAAGAAAGAAGAAAATGATGAAGATACAAAGTCAATTTTTGCTTTTAATCTCCACCAAGTATTCTTATCCAAGCAAATACCAAAATGCCCTCAATCATATAACTAACTTTTTGTCTTATCTAAGCCCTTATATGTAATTACACACTTAACACAAAAATATCTTCTTCCACTTAACCAACACTTTGACTCTTCATTTGACCAATTTATATGTTATATATATCATCATATACACAACATATACCATTCTCTCTAAACCCTAAATCTATCCCAATACACATATACACAAGCATTCTCCTCCCAATTTCTTTTCTTACCATCATATACATTCAATCCAATATATAACAATAACAACAACAATAACAACATCAACAATATGCAAAACTTCTAGGGCATAAATGAGGATATTACATTATTTATTTTGCAGGGTACCTTAGCAATGGTTGTCCTTTCTTTAAGGACATTAGAATTGAAAATTGACTAAAAGAATCTTTCTGGGGACCATAAAAAAAATATAATAATAAAATAAAAAAAATAATAATAAAAATAATTTATGGGATCCTAGTAGACTATTATTATTCATTTAACTGATTTGCCCTTCTTTAGGGTAATTTTATTCATTTTGCAGGGTACCTTAGCAATATATATATCCCCTCCTTGGGGATATTGGATTGAAAATTGACAAAAGGAATTTTTTTCCTTTAATGGACCCCTTGTTTGATTAATTGTGCATTTATTTTGTCATTCAGAGAATCTTTTTCTCTTGCATTATATGGGGGAATCCTTTTCCTCCATTGCATAAAAAAAATTATTTTCAAATGAATTTCTTCTCTTTCTGTTCAAAATTATGAGTCTGGATAGCAAGTAGTGCTGACCGGCAGGTCTCCTTGATTATGCCGGCGGACAGCCAAAGCGTCCTCCCTGTTGTGGCAAACCATTCCAATCCTTTTGGAGTGGCCCATGAGTAATCGTACTGTTGGACCCACGCGAAACTCCTTGTTTCACATGTGGTTAGGTATATCTTACTCAAGACTCAAGGGTCCCTATTATGAGCCAATTCTCTATTTTTCATGAACAATAAAACCTTTCCTTAGGTTGTATGTACCCAATGATAGTGCCACATTCCATTAAAATGAATTATGATGTGATGAGGTGCATTCATGCAACATGACAACATTATTTTGGGGGAAAATCTTTTGGGGAAAACTTTTGATGTATATAAGTGGACCAAGAGTTTTTCCTATCCTACACACTACCCTGATCTCTTGCCCTTAACCTTTTCAGGTATCCACTATCCGTGTGCCTTCACCCACACAAGCTACACCAACTCCAACTATGCAATCACCCACAAGTCCTGCTACCCCAATTTCACCAACTGCTCCAATTACTGAAATGGCTACTATTGAACAGATTAAGGCCTTGCTAGATGGACAGGTTAAGGAAATTGAAGCTAGGATGCAAGAGAGAATTGATGAAGCTTTGGCTGCCCAAAGGGTAGCCATCCTGGCTAAATTGGGAGGGGCACCAAAGACGGCCTCTACTCCTGGAAATTTAGGAAAGGAACCCATTATGGGGCAAACTAGTACCCCCATGACTGCTCAGAACAATACCTTTGTCATCAATTTGGAGGATCCACCCTCTAAGAATGAAACTGATGAACTGAAAAAGAAACTTGAATTGCTTGAAAGGTCAATCACTGCCATGAAAACTCATAAAGAGGTGGTAGACATGGTTTCCTTATCCTTGTTTCCCCAAGCTAGATTGCCTCCAAAATTCAAGATGCCTGGGATGGACAGATTTGATGGGACCACTTGGCCTAAAACCCATTTGAAGATGTATGTGGGGGCCTTGAGCCCTTGGGGTTTAAATGATGAACTCTTTGCTCAACTCTTTCAACAATCCTTGACTGGGGCTGCCCTAAAATGGTTTGTAAGCCTGGACCGTGCTAAGATTAAGACCTGGGAAGACATCTGCAATGCATTTAACACTCAATACCACTACAATATTGAGGTGGATGTCACTAGAAGAGAACTTGAGACTACCAAACAAAACAACAATGAACCCTTCTCCTCGTTCCTTACGAGGTGGAGGGCAAAAGCAGCCCAAATGATCAATCGCCCTTCAGAACAGGAGCAGATTGATATTATAATCAGGAATTTAAGGCCTACATATCAAGCTCAACTGCAAACCCAATACCTACCTACTTTCAAATCGCTCATTGCGACTGCAACTAAGGTAGAAGACTTGATACAATTGGGTAAAATAGTAGATGAGGGAGCTACTTCAAAGTATAGGAAACAAGGCCAAGCTACTTCCTCAAGCAAGGTCAATGAAGTGGCCAATATTGCCCCTGCGAATCCTTTACGTGTGGGCAATCTTGGGCAGAGAAATCAGCCAAGAAGGCAATATACCGACCTTGGGGTGCCCCTTCATCTAGTGTTTAAAAAGGTCGTGGAAGGGAAGTATTTGAAGCCTTTGGACCCAAGGCCACCTCCAAACCCATTACCATCTAGTTATAAGGCCAATGAGTATTGTGAATACCACCAAGGAAAAGGGCATAGAACAGATGCTTGCTGGACTCTGAAAAACCGCATCCAGGATTTGGTGGATAGCGGTGACATCATTCCTCTCAGGAGTCAACCGAACATTAATACTAACCCTTTGCCTAATCATTCCATCCACGCCATCACTGTGGAAGAAGAGCTGTTTGATCCTTTCAAATTTCTCTTAGAAATGAATGAAGTGTGTGTGTTGGATTTAAATGACCTTGCTGAAGAGATCGACGCTTTGACAAGAAGCGAAAGGCAATATCAGCCACTCGACTTGGGAAAAGCCCCTACAACCTCAAATCACCCCCATAAGAAGACACCAGAGCCAAAAGAAGACCCTGTCCTCTCTCAGCTTAAGCAAACTCAAGCTAGGGTGTCAATTTGGGAGCTCCTTGCTTCCTCATTCCCACACCGTCAGGCTCTCAGCGAAGCTTTAAGTCAACTTGATACATCAGTGGACACAAGCCCAGAAGCTTTGGTGGCCACTTTGACTCAATCAACCAAGGCATTGAGTATCCAATTTTCTGATACAGACCTACCAGAAGATGGCAATAAACACAATGATGCTCTATACATCACCATACAAACTGGGGGAAAGACTGTTCCCATGGTTCTCATTGATAATGGGTCAGCCTTAAATGTATGTCCCTTGAAGGTAGCAAGCTGTCTGGGGTTGGAGGCTACAGATCTTACACCTTCTGATCAGATTGTTAGAGCATATGATAACACTCGAAGAGAAATTTTGGGTGTTGCCACTCTGGAAAATGCTATTGGGCCGGTGAAAATGAGAGTGCCCTTCCAAGTCATTAATGTACCCGCGAGCTTTAATCTCCTCCTTGGAAGGCCGTGGATTCATCAGAATAATGTTGTCCCTTTTTCATTACATCAAAAACTTAAGTTCCCTTTTGAAGGAAAAATCATCACTATCAAAGGTGACACCTGTGAAATCAACAAGAGAACCATGGATCAGTCTCTCTTTGAGGTTGTTCCTGGCGAAACTGCCATGACCTTGACTGGTTTCCATTATGATACAGTCCAATGCATTGAAGGAGAAAAACCCAAAGGGCCATTTATCTTATATGATTTTGGAGAGGTCCAAATCAATTGCCTGGTGGGAATGATGCTAAGGGTAGGTCTGCTGCCCGGAATGGAAATGATAAAGTCTGGGAGGAAAACACCCGTAGTGCGGCCATGGGAAGAATCTAAGAATAAGGGAACTTTTGGCCTGGGGTACAAACCCACAGATGAGGAGATAGAAGAGTTTGAGCATGGAAGGAAGAAAAGGAAGAATTGGGGGGCAAGAAGCCTCAAAATGCGCCCTTATTTTAGAACTTTGAATGGGCACTTCTGCAAACCTGGAAAAGCAGTTCCTTACTGTGGTTTTTAGGAACCATTCTATTCTCCTATGACTGGAAAGAAGCTACCGGGTTTTGAGATGTTCGATGATGTTTTAGCCATAAAAGAAGAAGAGCCAGAACCTATAGCTGACCCACAAATGGAAGATTTTATGCGGCCTAGTCTCTTTGATGAGGTTGCTATGATAACCAATTTTGAAGACAAAAGGGACTTCACAAAGCTGATCAAGACCACAGATGGACCACTGATGAACTGGTATGCCGAGGAGGGACAAGCAGCTACAGTCAAACCTAGTCATGTGTCATACCCCGAGCCTGAGTCTTGTACTGAGTCAAAACTCGAGTCAAACACCTAGTCAGAGTCCAGTTCTGAGTCTTCCTTAGCTTCAGGAACAGAAAACCCTGATGTTAAATATAATGTAACTCTGGAGGATGACTCCGATATTATTAATGAAACTATTCAAGTTCTTGGTTACCCTGTGTCTTTTGCTTTCCAAGTATTATCTAGCAAAAATGAAATAGATAAAATAAAAGAAATAAATGAAAAAATAATGATTGGCAAAGAAAATGAACATACATACATTGCATATGATTGTGTGAATAAGGAACAGGTTGTTGAGTGCATCAGAAGATATGTTGACTGCTTCATGTGGAAGGCAAGTGATGTCACGGGAATAGACCCAGCCATAGCAGTTCATAAGATTCCACTATACCCAGATGCGAAGCCGGTTAAGCAGAAATTGAGAAGAATGAAGCCTGAATGGTCTTTGAAAATTAAAGAGGAGGTTGCCAAGCAACTGGACAATAAGTTCATAGAACCAATTGCCTACCCTTCCTGGTTAGCAAACATCGTGCCAGTCCCGAAGAAAGATGGAAAGGTCAGGATGTGTGTTGACTATAGAGATTTGAATAAAGCTTGTCCCAAGGATGATTTTCCACTACCACACATCAATTTGCTGATAGACAGGATGGCTGGGAATATGATGGTTTCCATGACTGACCTCGAGGTTGGGTACAATCAGATCCTAGTGCACCCACCAGACAAAGAGAAGACAGCTTTCATTACAGAATGGGGGCACTTTCTGCTACAAGGTTATGCCTTTTGGGTTGATAAATGCAGGGGCTACCTACCAAAGGATGGCGATAACAGTCTTTCATGACATGATTCACAAAGAAGTAGAAGTGTATGTTGATGATATGATTGTTAAGTCAAAATCTCCAGAAGAACACGTTGAAGCACTTGAGAAGTTCTTCCTTAGACTTCGCAAGTACAATTTGAAGCTTAATCCTGCAAAGTGCCTATTTGGAGCAACATCAGGCTTATTTTTGGGGTATTTGGTCAGCAAGAGAGGAATAGAAGTTGATCCAGCAAAGTCAAAGGCTATTCTGAAAATGCCTCCGCCAAGAACAGAAAAAGAGATTCGAGGCTTGCTAGGTAGATTACAGTATATCAGTCGATTCATATCGCAATTGGCAGAAACTTGTGGTCCAATCTTTAAGCTACTAAGGAAAGGTGCTTCACAAGAATGGAATGAAGACTGCCAAAAGGCCTTCGACAAGATCAAAGAATACTTGTTAAGTCCGCTAATTCTACAACCTCCCAGAATGGGAAAACCTCTGCTCTTATATTTGTCTGTAACAGATGAAGCCATGGGTGCAATGCTAGCTCAAGAAGCCGAAAGTACAAAGGTGGAAAATGCAATTTACTACCTCAGCAAAAGGATGCTGGACTATGAGTTAAAGTATAACAAGATTGAGAAGTTGTGTTTAGCTTTGTATTGGACTTGTACGAAGTTACAACACTACTTGTCTTCTTACATTACTTATGTCATCGCAGAACAGAGTCCCTTGAAATTCCTTATGGAGAGGCCTGTTTTGGACAGCAAAATGGCTAAGTGGGTGTCAACATTGGCAGCCTTTGACTTAAAATTCATTCAAAGGAAAGCTATGAAAGGTGGAGCAATAGCTGACCAATTAGCAGAATTACCCGTAAAAGACGAGATGCGAGAAATGGGTTTTCCTGACGAAGACCTCTTGAATGTGGAAAGCAGAATTTGGGAGATGTATTTTGATGGGGCATCCAATTATCATGGAAATGGAATTGGGATTGTGTTCAAAACTCCTTGTGGAGAATACATTCCATTTGCAGTTAAACTTGACTTTAGCTGCACAAACAATGAAGCAGAATATGAAGCTTGCATCAATGGGCTTGAAGCCGCCCTGGAATTAGGGATTAAGAACCTAAAGGTCTACGGTGATTCTATTTTAATAGTATCACAAGCTTTAAGGAAATGGAAGATAAGAGAAGAGTGTTTGGTTCCTTACCTACAACGCCTTGATCATTTGGCACAACAATTCGATGATCTGTCCTTCGAATATATCCCAAGAGCAAAGAATCAGTTTGCTGATGCCCTGGCTACTTTAGCTTCCATGATCAATATCAAGGAGGGGAAAGCCATTCGTCCATTGAAAGTTCAGCTTCAGAAACGACCCGCCCATGTAATGCATTTGATCGATGGTAAACCATGGTTTTAGGATATCAAAAGTTATCTCAAGGATGGAAGTTATCCAGAGGGATCATCAAAGGTTGATCAGAGGACCATAAGGCAGCTAGCCACAGGTTACATTCTTAATGGAGATATCCTCTACAAGAGGAGTTGGAATGGAATGCACCTAAGGTGTGTGAATGAAGCAGAGGCTAAGCAGATAATGGAAATGGTACATGGTGGCAAATAAGGGCCACACATGTATGGGATCGCCTTGGCTCGAAAAATTGCCAATCTAGGATATTATTGGTCCACCATGAATGCAGACTACGTGGCATTTGTGCAAGAATGCCATCAGTGTCAGATATTTGCTAAGATGCAGAAGCAACCTCCCGTTGCTCTGAATCCGATCACTTCTCCATGGCCCTTCCCTACTTGGGGAATAGATATAATTGGCAAAATACATCCAAAAGCCTCAAATGGACATCAGTTTATCTTGGTAGCAGTGGATTACTTCACAAAGTGGGTTGAAGCAGCTTCCTATGCAGAATTAAACACCAAAAAGGCAGCACAGTTTGTCCGAACCAACATCCTTTGTCGGTACGGAACGCCATTTGAGATTATCACTGATAATGGAACTCATTTCCAAGCAGAATTTGCTAAGCTCTTGAAGGATAAGAAGGTCCAGCATCATAAGTCCTCTCCTTATAGACCTCAAACAAATGGAGCTGTAGAAGCAGCAAATAAGTCTATAAAGGTGATCATACAAAAAATGATCAAGGAACATAGGGGTTGGCATGAGAAGTTACCACTGGCCTTGTGGGGATATAGAACATCAATTAGAACTCCTACTGGGGCAACCCCATATTCACTGGTGTACGGAATGGAAGCAGTACTCCCCATTGAACTGGAAGTTCAATCGGCGAGGATAATTCAAGAAAGTCAGATAAATGAAGCTGAATGGATTAGCAATTATCATCATCAGTTGTTGGGTTTGGATGAAAAAAGACTTCAAGCTCTACATCATATTCAAGGGTATCAGAGGCGAATGGCCAGACATTTCAACAAAAAGGTCAAAGATCGAAAGTTGGAAGAAGGTTGTTTGGTTCTGAAAGAGATCAGAACACCTGTTACAGATCCTCGTGGGAAGTTTCGTCCTCTTTGGGCGGGACCCTACATTTTAAAGAAAATACTTTCCGGCGGAGCCGTCATCTTGTCTGATTTGGATGGTCTGGAGTTCACAAACCCATGCAATCTGGATCAGCTAAAGAAATATTATGTATAATCATGCATTGTAAGGAACTACATTAGACCTGATTCTCGCAAACTAATTCGAGATATGTAGGCAGCTCTCCTTGAGCATGGTCTAAATTTTAATAAAAATTATTGATTCATTTTTCTTTTGCCAACGTAAAAAAAATAAAATAATAATAATAAATAAATAAATAAAAAGAAAAGAAAAGAAAGAAAAATCCCGCTAAGTCAAAAATCCACAAAGGGCGGCTTAGGCAATAGTGGGGCCCGCTAAGTCGAAAACCCGCAAAGGGCGGCTTAGGCAAGAATGGGTAAGAGCTCGCTAAGTTGAAAATCTGAAAGGATGACTTAGGCAAAAATTAGAGCAAGTAAGTAAAGTAGATAATGCTTGGAAAGCAAATGAAAGAGTCATTCATTCCAAAAAGAGTCATTCATTACAAAAAGAGTCATTCATTCCATGACAAGAGTCAAACCATAAGTCCGCAATCATAGCTTGAGCTTGAGGCCTTGTAAAGTTGAAAAGCCTCTGAAAAGATCCCACATAGCCAACTCGAACCTCATGCCTTACAAGAGGGGCATTTGGGTCACATCCGATAATTGAGCAGCATTCCTCAAAAAGAGGACACATCTCGTCCATCCGGGCACCAGATCTGAAGACGTAAGCTGGGTGATCCCAAAATCTGATACAAGCATGCAAGAAATCCCAATCTACAGCTACGCCTCTAAGAGTAGCAACAGCTTCCAATCCGTATCTTCCCATATTGATCATTTCAACCTTTTGAAGACTCTTGGTCCAGTTGTGCATGCAATGGTTGTAAAGAAGCAAATAAATACCTTTATGAAAATAAAAGGGGACATCATGCATACATATGTATTGTTTATGCTAAACAAAAGTGCAGGTACAGAAAAGTCAGAATACAATCAGAGAAAAATCAGAAGTGTTGCAAGCAATCCAGAAATGCCAAAAGGCGGGTCTTTTACCCCTCGCTCAAAATTCGCTCTTCAGACGACCACTGGGCCCCATAAATTATTTTTTTGGACCCCAGTGGGGGGCAATTGTGAACACTCGAATTTTGAAGCTCGGAAAGCCAATTTTTCAGACTGCAAATGACCGGGCCGGACCGGGGGTCCACGGTAAAAGTTCACCGAAAGTATGTCTTCATGGTACTTGAAATGTCCGGAACGACGCAAGGATCATGGATATGGTCTCAGAATAATTTTTGAAAGCCTGTGGCTCCCGAAAAATCAGTTTGAGCGAAAATCGTGCAAGCCGACAGACAAATTTGGGGCCAGAAGCTCCGGGACCGGCGGCCCGACTGCCGTCACCCCGGCGGCCGAGCAGCCACTGCTTTTTGCTTTTTTTCGTCTTTTCTGCTGGTCGCATTCCCAGCGGCTCGGCCGCCGGGACTGGCGGCCCAGCCGCTGTCCAGCCCGATTTTGTCTATAAAAAGCCTCCAAATTTTCAGAAAAAAGGTTGGCTTTTGGCATCCCGGGATCTCGTGCTGTCGAATTCTTTATTTTCACGTGCTTAAGAACTTCTAACCTTGTGTTACAGGAAGCAAGGATCATATTCCAAGAAAACAAGATCTGGAACTTAGAAGTGGAAAAATTGTAAACAAGGTAATATCCTAATTCATCATTTGTCAATTCGAGCATATCTTAAGCATTCCACATTCTTCTTAATTTCTTTTTGGTCAAAGACCTAATCTTTTTAGGTCTAAGGCCTATTTAACTAATCAACCAATATCTCGGCATTAAGCCATGAATCAATTAATCTTTTTGGCATGAAGCCTAAATTGCATACTTTTTGGTACCAAGTACCCAAATTTCATTAAATTTAGCACTAAGTGCTCAAAATCTCACAATTTTGGCAAAAAGCCCGACAATGCACGAAGCATACACACACACATGCATAATGCATCATTGCCTTTAAATAGGCTTTTCCGAACTACATGGGCTTTGATCTCTCATAAAAACGAGAGTATGTAGGCATATTTGGGATTCACCCCAAATAGCAAGTCCACAATTTACTAACAATCTGTTTGTTTTCTTTCCTTCATCCCTTTTAAGGTTTATTTCTTTTATTGGCAAGTTAGTCGAATGCATGACATAGTCCCCGAATCCTCCTTGGGTTCGCAGATTAGAAACCTTTACATTGGACGCGTTATTGGAGTCAAACAAAGGTTTTCTTAGTTTTTCCCTTAGAACAAAATAAACTGAGTGGCGACTCCCAACAACAAGTGAACGTTCCTCCGAATCCTTTTCGGTTGGAAAACCGAGGTTCACAATGTGTTTGGTGGATGGTTGGTGTAGTTATGTGTATGGTTGATTTTGGTATGTTTGAGGTTGTTTTATTTTGTTAACTTTGATTTTTAGGGTTGGATTGAAGAAAAAGGGTTAGGTTTAGTGAAGAAAGCAAGAGTTGTGGGTGTTGTGACTTTGAGTTGTAAAAATGGTTGTGTTTGTGTTTGATGCTTGTAATTGAGTTGTTTTGATATTTATGCAAGTTTATTATAGTTTATTATTGGATTTGGTTGAGTTTGTGTGGTGTTGATAAGGTTAAAGAAAGATGTTTGTTGGATGTGGCGTTTTGGTGTCGATTTTAGGGTTTTTGGCCTAACACGCCCAGTAGCATGGCCATGTCTTTGGGCATGTCCTTGGTTCTATTTTTTGGGTTGGTGACACGTCTAGTGACACGCCCATGTCACTGAGCGTGTCACAGCTTCTGTGTTGAAGGAGAATTGACACGTCTAGTGGCATGCCTATGTCACTGAGCGTGTCATAGCTTCTGTGTTGGAGGATGATTGACACGTGCAGTGACACGCCCATGTCACTGAGCGTGTCAAAGTTTCTGTGTTGTAGATTTAGGGCACGGTCAGGGACACGCCTGTGTTGATGAGCATGTCAAGTGTAGAGTTTACCCTAGATAGTTATCTTCCTTATTTTCTTATGTGTATCACTAAGTGAGTATGTATAATCACCTTTGGATTAGGTTTTTAAGAGAATTGAGTTACCCAAGCCTAGGATTGAGGGATATCTTGGAAGAGGAGGTTGATAGAGTGGTGTTGTTGCTTTTAGAGGTAAGTACAAATTTTGAATAATTGCATACATTTACATGACTTTGGGACTTAACACATTTAGTTAGAAAATGTGTTAAGTTACTTGATATATTGTTGATGAATGAGTTATATGTTATGATATGCATAATGTGAATTATGTTGATGTATCAAAGCAATTGTGTAACGTGTTGTATATGAAAAGAAATAAGGAATAATGTGATAAGATATGTGAAAACATAATGTAACAAACTGATATTGATATAAAAGAGAAGAATGAGAAAAGTGAGAAAAAGGATGATATACTAAGGCAATGGGCCTAATTTGATCATGAGAAAATGAGAATAGAATTATGAAAGTATTTGATAATGAGATAAATGAATAAATTGTATGCCTAGTATGTTATTCAATTTTCAGAGTTCTGGGTTTGGCGGCATGCCTATGAATTGCTGGCAGGTGAAAAGACTAGATCGTAAGCCGGGCCCAGCTCATAAATGTGATGTTTTTGGGGTGAAAAGACCGGGTCGTAAACCTCAAAAACAAATCCTTGAAGCTAGACTGAATGAAAAGACCGGGTCGTAAGCTCATATCTAGTTGGATTATCCATGGATATATATATTGCCTACGGGGCTAGACACAAGGTGTCATTATGGACCAAAGCAGTAACTCTGAAATTTGAATAGCATATTAGATCATTTTTGGGCCCATACTTGTCTTTGCTTTAATATGAATTATGGATTGTGATAAAATTAAGCAATATAATGAGATATAATATTATGAGTTGTTATATTCACATGTGTTGTGCATTAGCATCGCATTGATCTATATTGAATCAAAGTTTGTACCACTAAGCTTTTGGCTTAGCGCGATTGTGGTTCATCACGCAGGTGATAGGGTAAATCCGGTTGTGCCGGAGAGCTCATCTAGACCGAGTCGAGTCTAGGCTTGAGACTTTGAGATCAGAGTTGTTAGTGGACATCAAGATCAAAGACGAACTGCCAGCATGTATAAATTTCATATTTTTGTACTTATTGATTTTTGATATAAATATATGTATATTCCGCTGCTTATTAAACAAATATTTTGGATAAACTTTTTGGTAATGAAATTAAATATGTTTTAACAAGCAATATATCACCTATTATTTTTTATGATGTCAATTGTATGTTTTAAGATTACACAAGTTTGACTTATGATGATTTGAAGTAAAGTTATAAAGATTTGTTTATTTAAAATGGACTGTGACACTTTTATATCCTCTATACGTATATCACATATAGTGTGTATATATGGTGTACGTATATTGTGTGTAGGGGTGTTATACATAATTTTAGTAAACATAATTAAATAAAAATATTGAAGGGTTAATTAATAAGTTAGAAGGAGAAAATACATAATGTATGCTTAGTATAGATGTTAAATATATATATATAAAGTATAAATGCCACTAAAAGACGAAAGAAGATAAAAAGTTAAAAAGGTAAAAATCAAAAGGTTAAAAGTTAAAAGTAAAAAAAATGAAAATTTAATTTATTTTTAGATGAAATATGAAAAAATAAAATATTAAATATTAAATATTAATTAATTATTTAACATATATATGGCTAGGAAAAAAGAAAGAAAATTAAAAAGTCAAATTTGGTCTTCATCGTCTTCTTTTTCTTCTAACGTTGGCCGAACTTTAGTGGGAGCCCAAGGGATCTTTTGATTCTTTAAATACTTCATATTTCACAAGATTCTCCAAGGATTTAAGGTGATTTTGAAGAATTCACAAGAAATAGGTAAGCTTTCTTTGATTTTAAGGAGTATGTGAAAATTGAGATTTTGATGGAGGGTTCAATAATTGCTAATATGGTATGTTTTGAAGTTATTTTGAAGTATATATAATGATTTTAATGTTGGTTGGTTGAAATGATTGGATTTCATTGAAGTGTGGAAAAAATAGGGTTAAATTGATGTTTGATTGAATAAAATGGATTAGAATGAGATGCTAACGATATATTTGCACTTATAATTTGATTTATGATTGTGTAAGGTGAAATTGTAAAATGAAAGAGAGGAAGGATATTCGAGAAGTAAGGCTTGAGTGGTGAAATTAACATTGGATTTGGCATTTCCAAGGTTAGTACATACTTTGATTACAAATTTTATTTCATTTGGCCTAGTACATTGTGATTGTATAGATGTGCTAAGCTACTTTAACATTAGTTTTTTATATATAAGATGCATTATTTTGAGTAAAAATGTGTGAATTGCATAAAATGTCAAATGTTAAGCCATTGCAGAATGGCCAATAATATTGTTATGTGCCATTTGTGAAAAGCATGAAAAATACATAAGAAATGTGGAAGAGGAGTCAAATTGTAAATGTGACTAAAAATATGTAAATATCATTGAATTATGTTGAAAAATGGAAATTTTATATGATTATGGAAAATGAAATGGAATGGATAAAATGTGATAATGTTTGTATGAATGTATATTTGTCTTGTATAATATCTTGTTTCAGAAAATTATATTCGGTACTATCGATTTAGCATGTCATTGATAGATAATGATAATTTTATGTGCCTATGAGACTAGACACATTGGTGTCAATAGGGGATGCGCCTATGGGCGGTATTATATGATACTCAGATCCTTGGTATTGATAGGGGATACACCTACAAGTAGTATTATATGACACTAAGATCTCCGGTGTCGATAGGAAACATGCCTTCGGGTGGTTTGATATGATAATTAGATTCCCGGTGTCACGATATATCAAAATAATATTTCTGAAATTTGAATATTATGTAAAGATTTTTGTGCCCAATGTATGTGATTATGAAGCTTTGGTGATTTGTTTGTAAGTAGTGTGTGCGTTGATGCATAAGACATTAACGTAATAAAGAGTTATATTATGCATTGTTTTCAAAATTGCTTTTATTATCCAAGCATGTACCGTTATATTAATAGCTTAGCGCGATTGATTTCATCGCATAGGTGATAAAGTAGAGGCAGAGTGCGATGCTAGTTTTTTTTATTAGTACTAAAAGTTTGAGATTTTACCACAAAACCAGTGCATGCTCGCATATCATGTAAATATTTGTTTTTGTTTAAATTTATTATGTTTATAAACATTATGTTATTAAGTAAAAATATTGTAAAATTAATGTATGATTAAATACTGTAAAATATTTGAAATATATTGTGTGTGTATATATATATGGTTTTGAGACTTTGAATGATTTTGGAGGAAATATTGGAGTTTGAATGTATATTTTTGGGAGCGTTTTTTTTTTTTTTTTTTCGCAGGTTGAGGTCGTTTGATTTTGAAAAATGTTTAATTTATAAATAAAATTTTGGCGAATTTTTTCAGATATTTTCGTTTATATATATTTTGACATTTAACTGTATATATATATATATATATTTAATTATCTATTAAATTATCTTTTAAAGGATAATATGATTTAGAAGCAACTGGGAGAAATTTTATACTGTTATTCACTGCAACATTTTTGTATTATATATATATTATATATATATAGTATATATATTATACGTATATGTGGTATAAAGGTTCTACATTGCATTTTGTGTTTATAAAATTATTTTATTTATATTTTAACTATAATTTTTTAAAAAATAATAAATTACAAAATAATTTTATTTAATAATTAAATAAAATTTATTAATTAGTTTAATAAATCTCTGGGTAAATTATCAAAAAAATTCAAAAATTCAAAATTTTTTTTTATTTTTTTTTTACAAATAATTTTTTCTTTTTTTCAAAAAGTTGATTACATTTGCAAATAATCTAAATTATTTTATCTTTTATATTAGAATAATATAATGAAAATAATAATTAAATAATTAATAATTAATTTTTAAACTTAATTGATTAATTCAATTAAATAAATTAATAATTAAACTTTATATTATAATAATTAATAACTATATCATTAAAAATGAAAATCTAGATTATTTGAAAAGAACTTAGATTATTTAAATATGAAAAAATGAAAAGAATTTAGATTATTTGCAAATGCAATCTACTTTTTAAAAGAATTTTAGATTATTTATACATAATAAATAATTTTAATAAATTGTATCTTTCTAATACTTTATCCATAAATTTATTAAACTAATTAATAAATTTTATTTAATTATGAAATTAAAATATTTTGTAAATTGTATTTTTTCAAAAAATTATAGTAAATATATAAATAAAATAACTTTATAAATATAAAATGCAATATAGTTTAGATGATTAAGCTCCTTTATTTTTTTCCTTAGAGGTGTTGGGTTTGAAACCACTGCACCTCATTGAATTTAGATGAATTTTTAGAATTTATTTAAGTGAGCTTACTTAATGTATAATGCGCACCATTCAGCTCTTGAGATGACATGATAATTATATAATTTGCTACATCAACTGCTATATCATTTTAAGAGCTCACATGCAGGCCCGGCTCTGAGGGTAGGCACTAAGTGCGATCGCCTAGGGCCCATACTAGAAAGTCCATAATAGGGGCCCAAAATCCCCAAAAAAAATTCTGCATTAAATAGCACAACAGCAGCCAAAAAATAAAATAAAATCCTGGGTTAATTTTATTTCTTTTTTCTTCTGCCAAAATATCGTTTCATATTCCTTAGAGCCTTTCCGACTTGTCTTCTACCAAAAATCCGAAAGACTTGTATTGTTCCTTGATATTGGTCCCAATGTTAGGGCCATCTTTCTCATTATTCGCCTAGGGCCCTAAAAATCTCAGAAACGGGGCTGCTCACATGGTATTACGACAGCTTTTCGGTAAGTCATTGAATGATATTGATGGATAGATGGAAAGATAATGAATTTAAAATTTTGATAGTTGTGGGATGACAATGTGACAAAATGAAATTAAAGGACGGCAATGTAATAAAGGGTATTTCTAAGGGACTATAAGCGTAATTTACCTAATTTCAATGCCCTTTTTTTTAATATTTATGAACTAAATTAAAAATTTTCATTAAAATTCAATTTTTTTTGGAAATCCATTAAAAGTCAATTTTTAACGTTTAAATATTTGAACTTATTTAATATCATTAAATTAAAATTATATAAAATAATAAATTAAAGTTTTTATTGAACACAATAATAAAATTTTTAAAAAATGTCAATAATAAAATTTTTAAAAAATGTCAAATATTTATATTATTTATGAATTAAAATTATTAAGTTTTCATTTATTAATTTTGTTAAATATCACCTACTTTTTTTTTCATAAATTTCATCTTCATTTTACAACAAAATCAAATTAAAAATCTGTTTTTATAAGATTCAAGTGAGATTCGATGCTATCATATTTTTTTTTTTCAAGAGAAGTATATAGAAAGGTTGATACTTGGTATATTGGAAATTTATGCAGAGGTTCCGAACAATACGTTGATTTTATTTTATTTTACTTATCTGTTTGAAGTTTGAACACAGCATTAGTTGACTTGAATGACAACTATGGGATTTGGCATTTTAGTCCTGCATGTTCTAACTATTAATTTTCTTAAAAAAAAAAAACTATTAATAGAAGTTTTCGCATCAGAAAAATTATACAAACTTATCAATTTAAGGATATTAAGGACCGAGGATATTAAGGACCGTAGGATCACTAAACTGATGCTCTTGTTCCACTCATCCAAGGATCCATAATTTTCTCTATCTTCTCTTTTGCAAATAATAAATTGAGTTTATCTAGAATCAGAAACTTTTGAACCACACTAAAAATAGGATATCTCGGTATACTTGGGATCTTAACGCCAAAAAAAATTATTTTTTAAAAAAATCGAAATGATTCAGTTCATCCATGCTTCGAGATGAATCAAAATCATTCAAGAAGAAATTTGCAAAGCCAAAGTAAACTAAATGATTTTTGAGATACAAACTTGTTATTCAATCCATATGAACGATATTTGTGTGTTTTGAATAAAAAAAATGGAGATGAAGAAGTTAATTAATAACAAGTCTAATAATGAAAAATTAATATTATTGCTGGAAATCATCTATACATAAAAAAAAGGACTGGATATTATCTTTGACGGCATGAGGGACAATCACTATTATCAGTGATGGAATCAGAAATAAAATAAAGAGGGTAAATTTTCTAAAAAAAAATTATAAAACTAAAAATAAAATTAAATATTTAATAATATAGTAAAATTTATATTTTTATTATAAATTTCTATCGCAAATTTCTATTATTTATTGAATTTTAAAAATTTTACATATATTTTCATTTTAATTTTTTAACCTATTAATTTATTTATAGTATTTTATTAAATACTATTTTAAATAAGAATATTAATTTTATCCAATTCATAATTAAATAATAAAATTCTAGTATTAACCTAAATACCTAATCATAAAACTCTAAATACTTATTAATTGGCATACCTAAATACTTCTAAAATTCTGTTGTTTCTTTCACCCCAAGTAAATCAGTAATCTCCTGCCGTAAAGGTTCACTCGTGTTTCTACTAAAAAGAATTTCAGACTTTTGGAAATTAATATGTTGCCCAGAAGCAGTTTCATACAATCTCAAAATATGCTGAACCATAAAACTGTCCTGCATATTTGCTTGAAAAAAGAACAAAGCATCGTCGGCAAAGAACAGATGTGTGATTCTTCAGAAACCATTCACCACCTTACATCCAGTTATTTGAGACCGGTACTCAAAACTTTTGATTAAACATGATAATGCTTCTGCACCTATAATAAATAAATAAGGAGATATCGGGTCCCCTTGTCTCAATCCCCTATTCGGCTCAAATGGACCATACAATTCACCTCCATGTGCAACTGAATAAACAACTGTTTTCACAATGATCATCACTTTCTGAATCCAATGAGTGTGAAATCCCATCTTTTGTTGGGCGTAACAAGCAGAAGGCTTTCAGTTTTATTGTTGATAAGGTTTGGAAGCGACTGATGGGTTGGAAAGGATCATTATTATCAAGAGCGGGAAAAGAAGTTTTGCTAAAAATGGTGGTTCAAGCAATTCCAACGTACGTAATGAGCCTGTTCTTATTGCCGAAAGGAATTTGTGAATTAATTGAAAGAATGATGAATAGGTATTGGTGGAGATCCTCAATTGATGCCGAGAGTGGTATACATTGGTGTAGTTGGAGAAAACTGGCAATGAAAAAAGAATGTGGAGGTTTAGGCTTTAAGTTGTTAAGAGATTATAATTTAGCATTAATTGCTAAGCAGGGCTGGCGCTTAATGAATAATCCGCAATCGTTGGTGGCACAATTGTACAAAGCAAGGTATTATCCAAATTCGGATTTTCTGGAATGCTGAACTTGGTTCTAATCCCAGTTATATATGGAAGTCCATTATTGAAGCTAAAGTAGTACTAGAACTTGGATGTTTGAGGAGAGTTGGGAATGGAGATATGGTGAATGTTTTTACAAATCCATGGCTGCCATCTATTACAAATTCACGAATTCAGAGTCTGAATAATACAGGTATTGAGGAAGTAGTTGTGGCAGATTTGTTTGTTCCTGGTACAAGGGAGTGGGATGATCAGGTGCTCCATCAAATGTTCAGTGATGCTGAAATCCATCAAATAAAGGAAGTACCAGTAAAGCGAGGACTAAATGATGATGGGTGGTTTTGGTGGTATGAGCAAAATGGCAATTACACTGTTAAAAGTGGTTATGCAGTCTTGGTGCAGGCTAATCATGTTGTCTCACATAATGTTCTTTTTGATTGGTTATGGAGACAGGAGGGCCCTCCAAAGCTTAAAAATTTCATGTGGAGACTTTTAAGCAATTTGTTACCAATTAGGGAGGAGCTTCAACGGAGACACATTGATGTTGATGGGGACTGTCCAGTGTGTGCTGAAGGAGGTGAATCACTAACCCATTTATTTTTTACATGCAGGTTTGCAATGCAAGTGTGGCAATTGGTACGGTTTTGGATGCCTAATTGTTGTGATAATATATATGTTTGGTTTGATGAGTTAAGGAAAGGTCAACATCAATTTAATTTTTTGAATTGTTGTGCCGTTCTTATGTTGCTTTGGAACAATAGAAATGAAGTGATATGGAAACAAAAGAGAAGTACTCCTGAACAGGTGGTACTATGTGCGGGTAGATGGGTTAATGAATGGAGAAGTGTGCAGGTGGTTCAGGCCAAATCAAAAAAGCCAAGTCACGTGTTTGTGACACATTGGCAAAGACCATGTAGTGGGTTTCTAAAATGCAATGTTGATGCTGCATTTGCTGAGGAAACAGGTATGGCAATGGTAGGTTGTGTTGTGAGGAATGAACATGGAGTTATGATTCGGTGTATGTCGAAACCTATGGGTACAGTTTACAATGCTCTTTTAGCGGAAACAATGGGGGTTAGAGAGGCATTATCATGGCTGAAAGCATATTTTGGAAGCGAGCAAATTATTTTAGAATCGGATTGTTTGCAAGTTGTGCAGGCAATTAATTCTAATAGGGAGGATTGCTCTTATTTTGGTAGTTTAGTTGTGGAATGTAAGCAGTTTCTTTTATGTTTTGATTCACTTCAAGTGAAATTTGTAAAACGGTCAGCGAACCAGTGTGCTCATAGTCTGGCTCGAGCAGCTAGTTCCATGTCTGACTGTAAAGAGTGGGTTAATACTCCACCGGACTTTATTTTGAATATTTTACATGATGATATGAATAATAGCACCAAGTCAAGCGATCCGATTAGATGTGATTTCAGACGTTCAGGCTAGTTCTTGGACTATTGTTGGATCCATCTAAGAGGGTGTTTGATTTGCGGTTTAAATTTTCAAAAAAAAATACTTATTAATTAAAATAAAAATATATATATAATAATAAAATCAATATGTATATATATATGATACTGTATCCATATAAATATATCTAATTATAAAACTTTAAATATTCACTAATTAAAAAAATATATATGATAAAAAAATCAATATGTATATAAAATACTATAAAATTTTATAAAAATAATATATATATATATACAACTAATCTCAAAAATTCTAAATATCCACAAATTAAAAAAATATATGATGAAAAAATATATATATATATATATATATAATACTATATATATACCTAATTACAAATCTCTAAATACACACGAATAGCCACTAATTAAAAAATATATATGGTAAAAAAATTAATATGTATACAAAATACTATCTATATAAAATTTTTATATTTTTATAAAATACTATATATAAAATAATATTAAAATTCTATAAAAACACTATATATATAAATACCTAATTATAAAATTTTAAATACCCAAATAATTAAAAATATATATATGATAAAAAAATTAATATGTATACAAAATACTATATGTATATAATTTTTATAAAATATTATACAATTATATATATATATATTTATATTTTTATATATATATGTATGTGTATATACATATATATGTATATAAAGGAAAAAATCTTATTTTTTAAAGTCTAAAAGCTAACTCTTTTCACGGTAACTCCCACAAAGAAAATATAGAGAATATGAGAAGGAGATAATAGACAAAGAGAGGAAAGAACAAAAAGAGCTTACATATATATATATATATATATTTTTGTATTGTTGATAATTATTAGTTAAATTGTATCTTAATGGATACTAGTTTAATTTTCTAATTAAAATCAAACTCTTGGTTAGGTGTATCCTAATTTTATCCAAAGTCTGCTGTTTAAAATTAAAATATTATCTTTTATATACTAAATATTTTATAATCAATATTTTAGTTATATTACCCATCCATACGAGTAAACCGACCCAAAACCAACAATTATCAACACAACCATTTCTAATAACCAACACTTAACAAAATTTTAAAATATGCACAAAATGGAGTTTCAGAATCCATCATCGAATCTTGTTGCAAGGCACCAACGTTGACGAGAACAAAATTTTAGTAAATTATTTATGAATTATATATTTTAGGTGTTTATTAGAGATATATCATTTATGTGAAAATCATAGTTAATATATATATTAAAATTATTTATTTTTATATTAATAAAGAATAAAAATTTAACCAAATTATAATTAGTGGCTAATAACGTATACTGTTCCTGCTTAGATCTTGAGTTCGATTTTTAGGTTTCCCTTTTCTCCATATATAATTAAAAAAAAATAAAAATTTAATATTGATGAGATTAAAATCCTAATTAATATCTTACTTGTAAAATAATCTTATTTTATTGTTAATAAATCAGTTATTTCTTAATATCCAATCTTAAGATAATCTTGCCTTAATAAATCCACTTGTTAAAAACATATAAAATTCAATAATTCTGGATTATTGGCTATTTAATACCAAATGTGCACGTTTTTTTTTTGTCTACAACTTTAATATAATGAATAAAATTTCATCTATTTTATATGAAATTTGATTTTTTTTTAAAAATCACAATTAGTATAAGTTATTTGTATTAGTATTAAAAACATATATATATATATATATATATATATCCATATACGTTTTTCTTTTAACTAACAATTTTGAGAAGAGATTAATGCAAAATCCACCGCCGGATCTCATGAAGTCCTTATGCTTAAATTGGCGCATGTGTTTTGGTGCCAAATGGCAGAATTAACGTGGAGATTTCCGTCTGTACATTTCTTTATCTTGTATTGACTCCACTTAGTTTTAAGTTTTATTTTTAAAAAAAAACAAAAATTTTTAACCCAACTACATGTGTCTTAATGTATTTTTAAATTTGAATTTTGAAATCAAATTTAATAACATATATTTTGAATGTATTATTATTATGTATAGAATTACATGTGAAATATACACTTATTCTCCTAGAGGAATTTAAAGTTGGTAAATATACAAACTAACATTAAAAAATATAAATAAAAATATTTTATTGTATTATGAGAAATATACGAATACTATGCAGGCGTTATTTAATATTTTTATAATAATAACTAATAAAATTTTATTGAATGATTATATTTATTTTTAATTATTAACAATCACTTGCTAGATATCTAAAACATATTAAAAGTTCAATTCTTTTGTTTATTAAGATAAGGTGTAGTTCACTTGTTTTACCTTTCGTTATAAGCTCTCACATAATTCATGGCTTGGGTTGGTTTAGTGTCTCTCCTTCCGTTTTTCAGACCTTCTGCTTCGTCTTTGGCGCTAGTATTCTTCAAAATATTATATTTCTTGTTTTTCTTTAAATGTATATATTATAAATTACATATGTGGAGAGAAAATGCCAAGACTGAAATCCAAGACTTAAACTGAAACAATACACGCTTCTAACCGTTAAACTATATTTTAGTAGTTCTTTTAATATAAATTTTAAATAAAAATTAAATTCACAATCTGGCATTAATTAATACAAAAATTATCTAATAGACAAATATAAATAAATATATTATTATTATTATCATTTATTAACTTTTGATTAAAGTCCAAATTTATATTCTTACAGTTCTAATAGTATTTCAATTAGAATAAACTAAAACTCATTAATGCTAAAAAAATTCATTAATATTAATTTCATCTGTGATTCAAAAAAGAGGAGCACTGCAATTTGACTCCAATGAGTGCCAACGTGGTAGAAAATAAAAATTATATTGAAATTACATACTCAAGCAAAAATTTTGTGGCAACTGTATGTATGACATTTCAATGCTGAAAAAAATATATAGAAATCATTTATTAGTATGTCATCACCGTGTAGATTAAACAAAATACCGGAAAATGATATCACCATATCATGCATGAACATAAATAAAATAAAAAAAAGTCAGGAATATAAAATTAAGTTGACAAAGGATTGTTATATTGAATTATTCCCTGTTTTTGTTTGTCCTTTAAATTAAATTTTTAAAAAAAAAAACTTGCTGTTGGGAGACATTAAATAGCACATTGAATTATGCAAACCCACAAATTTAATACACAGATGAATGGGCCTACTAATCCCATTTTCTTTCCATCTTTTCCCCACTCTTTCTCACCTCTTCTTTAAATATCACTTCTGCAAACTTCTTCTCTTCACATTAACTCCATCTTCATCAACACCGCCCTTTAAACTCTTATACCGCAACCACCAACCCATATGACCAGAAAGAAAATGAAAATCCCTTCAATCTTCAAGAAAAATAAAGAAACAAAATGGCCTTCTTGCAACCACCCCAAGACTCACTCTTTCAGAGGTGGTACTGGAGATGACAACATGTTCAAAAGTTTAAATTCAGTGTTTTTTAATCCAATTGATGGGGTTGAAACTCCTGAATCTTGGTTTTTAAGTTCATCCGAAACTGCAAGTTTCTCAACGGAGTCAGAGGAATTTGATGGAGAATCAATAGAAATGGTTGTTAGAGGAGTCAGATCAGAGAGGCTGTTTTTTCAGCCTGGTGATACTAATTCTATATTAGAAGAAGCAAAGCCTGGCGGTTTTCCATTTAAAGAAAGTGTAGTTTTAGCATTAGAATCAGAGAATCCACATGTTGATTTTAGAAGGTCAATGGAGGAGATGGTGGAATCTCATGGACTTAAAGATTGGGAATGTTTAGAAGAGCTATTAGGATGGTATTTGAAGGTCAATCGAAAGAAAAATCATGGATTTATATTAGGGGCTTTTATTGATTTGCTTGTTGACATTGCAGGTGCCTCTTATTCTTCTTCTTGTGATTATTCTACTACTAGTGCTTCTTTTTCCTCTGCTAATTCTTCTTTTTCTCCTTTCTGTTCATTTCAAGAAGGGTTTAATGAGATTGAAGAGGAAAGATAATTAAAATGGTCATGTTCTCTTAACTTTTATTATTGTTTTTATATCATTTTTGTGCATATTTAGTAGGATTATGTTCAAGAGGACAAAACCTGAGATATATAATACCTCTCTCTCTTCCTTTCTTTCTGTCTTATATATATATGTATGCATATGTAAATTGTATATAAAGATTTTCATTTTTTGTTGTTGTTTTCCTATGGCTAATGTGCAGAAGGTCTCAGATAATGAATATAACATTGTAAAATCGCGAAAGATTACAGCATTTGTACATAATGCTATGCAAGTTCAACAATCCATTAGCAGAGAGAGGCTCAACTTCATACATGAATTGTAATAACTTATAGGATGTCTGTAAATTTAACAATCAATATCAATATTTCAGATTTTAAGTGATTTCATTAGACCTCCCCAATTAGATCAATTCTAAGTAGGTATACTAATTAGATTCACCCCTAGGAAATAGGAGAATGAAAATGAAAAATGGATGTTCAAATCTAAAAGGATCCTATCTTAAGTGTTTTTTTTAAATAGAATTTAATAATAATTTTAAAATTGGACATCAAAGCATAGTCTAGTACATGTCCAAATTCTTTATTTCAATAAAAAATATAATATAAAAATATATATATGAAAAAAGATTTTGGATTTTTTTTTTCAAAAAACAATTGCATTCTGGTCCAATTCTCATGCCAATCATACATCATCTCCTATTAAAATAGTAGTAAACTTTCTTAGGATCGAATTAGACTTTTTGGCACTTAGTGTGTTGGATTTAAACATTGTACCAAATATAAAATATAATGAAAATTAAATTTTTAATTGAAAACCAAGTTCATCTCATATGGTGTAAAATTCAAAATGAGGAAAGAACAATGATAATAGATATTATACCTAGCTTGTTTTTACCTATTGCTTGTTCTTCTTTACTTCTTTCTTTCTTGTTAGGCTGTAGCGAACTATAATAATCCAAATATAAGATTGCCTGTAAGAATATCCACCTACAGCATATTTAGGGGGGTCCTGGGTGGTCCATGGAACCCCCTCAACTATCCATACATACACACACAAACATACACATACATATATAATATATAGTTATATATATATTTCTCTTACCGTATGTAAGGCCAACCAGACATGTAGTTTATACTCATGTATAGGATTATTTGGGTTTTGATGTGAATCTCAAAAAATTGCTTGAAGAACACAAGTGCATAATGAAGTTCTGTTTCCAACAACATCTAATCAAGTTTATAAAGGTGGATTTAACTTAGACTCCTAATCTATTAAGATATTGAAATCTAAGTTTTTTAAAGAAGATACCACAATCCTTGTTGGAAGAACAACTAATAAGTCAAGATAATGAATTCCATAAACAGAGTTAGATCAGTTCAAATAAGTCAATTAAAACACTAAGAAGAGAATTAAAACTTACAGAATTAATATTATTCTTTATTGATGTATTTGGCCATTGATGTATATATGTAGGGGTGACATTCCCTTTTACAAGCATAAATTTCTAAAGATAAAATGATCCTAAATATTAAGAATTCTTAATGAGGTCAAAAGTACAATTAGTATAAGGAAAAAGAACACTCCTAATTAAGAAAGGTTCCAAATAATGGGGTGGCTGCTTTAGCCCTAAGGATGGTTCGACCCACTGTGTTTAATTAGGTAATGGGTCTATTTGAGTTACATTAATGATTTTAATTGAGCCTAAATTAGGATTAGAAACCCAACTCCCTTAGATCAAACAATTTAAGGTTGGTCTTTTTGATTCTTCTAGCTCTAACTCTTATCATGGGACATGTAACAACCCCTGACAATTCTGTTAGAGAATTGTCAGAAGATGCTACTCAATACTTAACAATCATATCTCCAATTTTAAATAAACTTTAAAAAAATCAATAAAAAATATCGGCAGAGTTTTTTCAATAATATTCACAACCAAAATCTTTTTCAGCCTAACATCACCTGCATAAAAACACTTGTAACTTCCTTTCAACCAATCTCAACTCCAGCTATACCAATTCATCAATATTCAATCACAATTCATGTCAAATATTTAAAACTTGTATCAATCTGTATATGTATAATACATTCTCCAAAATTAATATCATTTACTAAAATCTCATAACCCAAGCTTAAAATAAAACATATATCCCATCTACATTTACAACATATATAATCCTCAAACTTGACTAAAATTATACAACTATTATTTAAACTAATATACTACTATGTGAACAATAATTAAATATATAATACACAAATTCTTTTTAAAATGACCCTTTTTATACTTGTGAGGCCTCGCCCAAGCACTGATGACCTGCCTCGCCAATAAGAGAGCCGCAACATTGCTCTTTTGGACTTGGTCCTGCACGATACTGCAGTATACGGTCTCCACTCAGTTCGGTAAGCACATATTTAAAATCTTCTTTTATTTTGAAAAGAAGACTCTCCTTTTATTTTGAAAAAGAGATTGATGTCTTTTATTTTGAAAAGCCACGATTGGAGAGTCACTATCTTAGTTTATTTGGTTGAAAAAATTAAAGAAAAATCCATTTAATTGACTCCATAAAAATACTCCATTTTGTACCCAAAAGACACTAGTCCGAAACCAATCATGATGGGTTCCAGTTTGAGTTTTGTAAATCAGTTTTAATAAAAACTTTCTCTTGGATTGATTTTGCCCTTTCCTTAGATGGATTTTAGAAAAAAAAATGCAATTTAAGGATCATACCACAAATAATCATGAATGATGAGATATCTTAATTTATGATCATTTGATAATCATGACATCCATAAATACAGTGCTAGGAAAATAAAAAGTTACAATTTCACCAAAATAATAATTTTAGAGGAGCTTCAACTCTAGCCCTTATGGGTCAGAGGTTTAGCGCAAATTCATAATTAATTAATAAAATAAGTAAACAAACAATAACAATAATAACAATAACAAATCAAACAAACATATAACAACTATTGCAAAACTCATCAAATTTGCAATAGCTGTCCAAAATTCAATAAAAAGGCAATAGCAAAAGAATAATAGAAAATAAAATAAAAAATAAATTAAATACCATTTGAAATTATTTAAGTGAGGGCTCGCCACTCGAAGTGATATTACGAGTGTCCTACTTATCCTATTTGAATGGAAATTAGAGCTGTAAGTAGTTCAAAATATTTGATTGAAAAAGATTTTAAATTAATCTATTTTATAGTTAATTATTTGCCGCATTGACAAGAAAAAAAGGATGAGAAAATTCATACCTTAGGTAGCTATTTCCTTTTAATTCACGATTGAGGTAGGTACGCTTGGGGAGTCTTAGAATGGCTTTTGAGTCTAAAAATTGTAAGAGAATCGAATTTAATTTGACTCAAATTTCATTGATTTTAGCATCAAAAATGACTTTGACAGAGTTTCGGCTTGTAAAAATTGTAAATCCCTTTTTTGAGGAAGAAAACCTCAATTTATAGTGAAAATATTGGAAAAAAAATTAGACAAAAATGACCTCGGGCTACAGCATGTCAGGCTGGCCTCATAGACGGCCCGCACACGCAGCAACCTATCGCGAGGGTTGTGGGCTATTTTTTGCAGTTTCAGGCCTGTTTGACCTTCAATTCGTATAATTCAATTTGCATTGGATTCATTATGATGTGGTCTTTCATTTAAGGCCAAAATTGGAGATTTTTTCTTCATGCCCAAAATCGAGGATGTTTTAGTCCATTTTGGGTCGGTTCAGGCCCTTCGGGTCCTTTCGAAATGCAATTTATATGATTCTAACTTTGTTGGAACCGTGGTCACATGCACTTCAATATGGGTGAAAAAGTAGGGGGGTTCAAATATGCCTCCCATCATAGTTTCTTTATTTGAAAAGTAACCGTGATGTTTTGAACACGGTGACCTAGATGCAAGATGCCATGTCATGAAATGATTGTCCACTCTAGGGTGATTGTGATGGCCCATTCTAAGATTTTCTTAGAATGTCTATGTAAACCTATCCTAAGGGTAAGGGAAGGCCCATCTAAGTTTGACATATAATGTTTATGCAACCTACCTTAATGGGGTAAGGTGTAACACTCTTATATCCCATATACATATAATACATATACCTGATATATATAAAATATGCATACAGAATACAAGAATACCACAGTTCAGTCTTTTCAAAAATTTTCATAATTCCAAAATAAATATTTAAAGACTTAAAATGTAATTTAATTAATAAATAAAGGTATTTCTTTAATATTTTTAGTACCAAAAATAAATATTTATTATAAAAATCTCTGAAAAAAATTCGTTAGAGTTTTGTCTGTAATTTGGACGTGCCCAAAAATAAAATTTCAAATTTCACAACCTACAACGTGCCCAAAAATAAAATTTCAAATTTCACAATCTACATAAAACAAACACTCCCATATATTTCCAAATTATCCATTTCTCCATAAGAGCCCAATGGCTCTAATATCCAACATTTTTCTATATACACAAATATTCATAATTATCAAAATACATACATATTTCTAAATATTCACAACCTTAAATCCCAAAAGTTCTTATAATTTACATCATATACATATCTATATACATAATGTACATAATTTAAATTCAAGTTCACGGAATAGAATGTTTACATGCGCATAACTGGTCCTGGTCCGTGGTAACCAAAGAAAACACCAAAAATAAGCAGGAAACCACTACTCCTGCTTCGGTACCATAAGGCTCTCAATACCAACACTATTACCTGCACGGTAAACAAATCACACTAAGCAAATTACCTAGTAATACATATTTTGATATAAATAACAACTTAAGAACAAAGCAAAAGTGAATTTTTTTTTTAAATTATGAAGTGACATGCTCTATCATGTACTAATACAAACACTTATCACTTTTGATCTATCACATTACACATTCATATGCATTGGGCACAAATGACCTTATATAATATTTAAGTTCCAGAGATATTGATTTGGACCAATATTTGACACCCATTTTCTGGCCTGAAGGCAAATAATATTGATGCTTAGCGTCTGGCTCAAAGGTAAATAAAATTGATGCATAACATTTGGCTCGAAGGTAATAATAATGATTCCCAACGTCTGGCCCGAAGGCAAATAATTGGTACACCGGACAACATTAAACACAATACTCTAGAAATTAATATTACATAAGGTTTCATACATAACACATATAATTCCACATTTTTCACATGCTTTGTCAAATATGCCAATTTCTAATCTTTTGTACTTTTCCATTTTTTTCTAGTTATTTCTACACATTTTCATCAATTTCATCAATTTACTTGCCACATCCTCAATGTGGCCGAATTATGCCTACATTTGTCATAATTACACACTTTTCACAAACACATATTTAAATGCTTTTAGCCATCTTAAAATGGCTCACTCAATAACACATTATGCATATTATAACATAAACATATATTTATGCTCTTTTCATGTGTATTCACACATCAAAGTAGCATACTCATCACTTTCACATGTAATGCTACATGCCAATCAAGTGTATATAAACATAATTCAATCAGTATGTACTAACCTCTTAACAAGAGCACTTCCAAGCCAAAATGCTCACTTTCCCACCAACTCTTCAATGTGCCCCTCACTACTAAGTTGATGGAATTCATATCTACTCAACACCTATTCAAATGTGAATGTATAACATACATTAGAATCACATTTTAAGGTGTTTAAGCTATTAAACATCAATTAAAACATAACCCTCAAATTTCCCTTTCTTAGCCCTAATGCACTTCAACATTGTAACTTAATTCTCATCATTTCCAAATTATATTTAAAGCTTAAATATATCACAAATATTATATTTTAAAACATTATAAGCGTTAAAATATAATGTTTATCACTTGAAAATACCAAAATGTTTTCCCTAAGCTTCTTTAATTTTGGTTCGGCATTCTAAGCAATTTCAAATGTTAATTTGATCTCATTTTCATCATTAAAAATATTAAACAACATGGTTTAAATAATGAAATCCAATGTATAAGCATACTTTATCCCAACCCTTTCCAAAACCCTAATTCCTTACTAACCATTCCATTCTTCTACATGACTCAATCAAATCTAACATCCAACCATAAAATCCTTGCCTACTCATCAAAATAACATGTTCCAAACCCATTTCAATAATTAAATCATCATCCATCAAAAAATCCAATTCACACATATTCAAAATCTTCCATATAACTCAAAAATAAGGTAAGAAAACTTACCTTTGATGGGAGAATCCACAAAAACTCCTATTAATCACTTGAAAGCCTAAAGAATTTGATGATGGAAGAAGCAAAAATTCTCCTTCTATACTACCATGGAGTTCCACCTAGAGAGAGGAGGAAGAAGATGAAAATTGTTTTATTTTTTACTTTTATTTCTTTAATTTTTCTAACCATATATATATTATTCTAATATTATAATTAATTAATTAATTATTTTGAAATTTCAAATTTTATCTTCCATCCATATTTATTTTCTTTTTCAATTTTTTTAAAAAGTAAATTTACCATTTTGCTCCTCTTTTTACTATTCATCTTTTGTCTTTTTCTATCTCATATTTGACTTTATATGTAATGTATATTTTCTTTATATTTCACATATACACTACATATTTTCTCACTTCCAGTACTTCTTTTAGCCCTCCAACTTATTAATTTAATTTTAGTAAATTACCGAATGTTACTTAAGGGAAGGCCCATTCTAGGTTATGACCTAAATTGTCCATGTAAACCTATCATAATAGGGTAATGGAAGGCCCATTCTAGGTTCTCCCTAGGATTTTTATGTAAAACTACCCTAACAGGGGAAGGAAAGGCCCATTCTAGGTTTTACCTAAAATGTCTATGTAAACCTACCCTAATGGCGTAAGGGAAGGTCCAAGATGCTTAAACAGCCAGTTGATTTCTAGTCTTATGTTGATTGCTCTACAACTATGTTGTCATCTTGGTTACTGAACCGAGGTTTGAGGTCTAGGGCATTCGCCCAGATTAGATCTTAAAGTTGGATTTTAGGGCTCTTAACCTAGAATGATAACTTTATGGCCCTTGCCTAGAATCGCTTTGAGACTAGACTTCTGAGGAGCTGACCTTGAATATGTTTAAAAGTTACATTCTATGGTACTCACCTAGAGTTGGTTTGAAAGTTTTAGTCTAGGGCTTTTACCTAGAATGATAGTTTTGGAGGTTGAATTCTAAGGTATTGACCTTAAATGAATATGAGGGCTGGGCTCTAGGTTTTTGACCTAGAATTGGTTTGATAGCTATATTCTAAGGCTCTTACCTAGAATGACAGTAAGGGATAACATAAGTTAGGTACCTTAAAATCTAAGCTCTTGGTTGATGTAGACAGGGTCTAGGGGATACCCCCTGAATTTGAGGGATGGTCATTGGGTTGATTTCTATGGTTAATGATTAATATGGCCAAGCTGAAGCTGCTTTAGCAACTTATAGTTGGTTTTAATAATTTAATATGAGAGATTTGGCCATGGTCGGGTTAATCTAGGCTTGAATTTCTTTGGAAGGCTTATCCTCTAGTAAGTTAGGATTGTTTTGGTGGTCTCTGGCCTCAAGTTTTCTATGAAGGAGCTTGGCTTCAGATATATTTGGTTATGGTGGCTTGGCCTTAGTCTTAATTCATTTTGTAGGGCTTGGCCTTAAGTTTGACATTCTCTTAGGTTTGATCTATTTTAGAGGACTTGGCCTAAGTTTTAGCTTATTTGAGAGGGCTTGGCCTCAAGCTAGGTTTGAGTTGCTTTGGAGGACTTATCCTCAAATTGGCTTATCTTGGGAGGCTTGGCCTCAGTCTTGGCTTTTTTGTAAGGCTTGTTTTCTGGCTTGATACGAAAGGCTTGGCTGTGGCTTAAATTATTTTAGAAGCTTAAAGGGCTTGGCCTCGAGTTTGACATGTTCTTGGGTGACCTATTTTGGAGAGCTTGGACTTATGGCTTAGTTTTGCTAGGAAAGTATTAGCCTTCTTTAAAAGATTGGGTATGAATTGCTCCTGCAGGGCTTGGCCTTATGTTCAATTGTGAGGATGAATTGGCTCATTATGGAACTTTGGCTTAATTAAGCAAGGTCTTTTTTTGACTTGGATAAACCATGGTCTACCGATTTAAGAGGTATGGAACTATCTTTGGATGGGCTTCCACTAAGTTTTGGTTAGGGGTTGCTTAGCTTTGAAGGCTTAGGTTAAATTTAGACTTTGGTTCTTTTGGTCATGGATCACTGCCTTGGAAAAATATTTAGGATATGAAGAATGGAGTTTTGCCCTAGCTTTTGATTAATTTCTTGTTTGGTCTTGAGTTCATTGGTTTGATTATGAGGGATTTGAACTTGGTTTAGCCTGGACCAAGATTTTTGGAAAGGGCTATAGTCAAGTTCAACCATTTTGGTATTTGCCAAAAATGGGTTGCTGGTTTGGGATGAAGGTTTATCCATGGCCCAACGTGTTTTATGGGCTGGGAAAGGCTTTTTGAAGAGATTGAAACTTAGGCTTCCAAAAGTAGCTTAGATTAATTTTGGCGATCCTTGCCCCTATTGAATTTGGGTAATAAGGTTGGGAGATTGCTTGGGCTATTCAAGTGTGACTCAAAGCTGATGGTTTAGTTGGCTAGTTTTGTTTTTACAAAGACGGGTGGGTTATTTGGTTTGTCCAAAGGAGGCCCCAATTTTGACTCATTGATTTTTGGTTACTAGAGTAATTAGCTCTTTGTTAGGTAAACCATTATGTTTGGCTCTCTTTGCATAGGAAAATAAGGTTAATGTGCCCAAACATTTTTATTGAATGCTTCTTTTATGAGAAGGTGATGATATGATCTTAGTTACTTATAAGATTAGCTTTCTGGGGCAATAGCTCAAGGGAAAATGATTGGTGGTTTCATTCAGTGATAAAGTTTAGAGGTGTAATGACGTAAGTGGTTATATGTGTTTGTTTCATGGTCCTATGAGAAGGCGTAACTACTTATCCTGGGTGACTAGATTAGAGGAAGATATTAGCGATGAGGCTGCACCTGCACCTAAGATTTAAATAAAGAATTTGGGGTATGCCCCTTGAGAGGTATGACTTTGAAATTTTGACTTTTTCATTGGAAGCTTGACTTTTAAAAGTCTTATTTTTTTAGCTCTAATTTTTGCTTGAGCCACCTTTGTGGATTTTCAGCTCAACGAGCTTGCACTAATATTTGCCTAAGCAGCCCTTTCAGGTTTTCAACTTAGCGAGCTTTTCCTTCCTTTTTTTTATTTTTTCTTTTTTCTTTTTTTTATAACCTTGGCATGAAAAGATTTGGCATTACTTGAACTAACTCGAACTGGGTTGGAACAAGTCGGACTGAGCCCAACTGCATTTGCAAGAGAGTTAAGTTAACGTAGTTCTTGTCTTGACCTCCTCTGAGTTAGCCAAGATGGGAGTTTTATCGAATAATGCATGTATGTTTGGTAAGTACTTTCTTCAAGGATTCCTTGTAACACCCCCTACATAGCCCATACACTTACCTACATAGGAGATGTCACCTAACATTCACAATTACTCTATATATATGTCTATGTATGTACTAAAGAAATAAAGTCATAATACTTTTCAGCATTAATGCAATTGTTAAGTTTTCTACATTACACACATATATCTATATATTTATAAAGAACTCTTAATGAAAACTTACATTATTATAAAATTCTCAAACTACTCTCAAACTAGTACAACTGTCATACAAAATTATAAAGTTTTGCCATGTGAACCATATAGATTACAATATTTACAATATTGTTCATTGAACCTTGATGATGCAGTTGATAAAAAACGTAAGTCTCTCACTCTGCGGTCTCAACTCTCCTTGTTTGATCTGCGCATCAGAAAATAATTCTAACACGCTAAGTAAAGCTTAGTGGTGCTTATGTATTTATAATATGCAAGAAAATTTAATGAAAAGAGATCTAATCATTAAATAATTTAGAAACATCGAATTGCATAACTTTCTGAATGTTAAATAAAGAAATTAATCAACTCCTTGTAAATTGAAATACTAAGCACAATTAGATTCAGAATTGAGTAATTTATCATCAACTGAATAACACATTATTTTCACTATAGATAACTTCTTTAATTATGCCCATACACACTGAACTCAGATTCTAGATTTGGATAACGGGTCACGGATGGCAATTTAATGCCACTGTATAGAATTTTGGCCAATGGCCCACTATGGCACGAATGCCCACTGAGTATGATGACACAGAGTGTCTATTGATGGCACAGAGTGCCCACTAACACTTTGGATATCCTCCCTTTTGGCTAGCCATTCAATCCCAAGCTAGATCGAAAATAAGTATGATTAGGGCAATTCATTAGTTTGTAGTTAACACTGAATTGTGTATATCGTTTCAATGAAATAATACTTTCATCAACATTGAGTATTATAGATATTTGTCACAAATTCAAAGTTTATCACTCTTTTTCATACTTTTAACACATACACATGAATTCCCAACACAAAAGTAATAAACATAAACATATTAGCCTCATACTAGGCCCGTATATCACAAAATACAAGTCAAAATCATCATTTAGGTACCCCACGGTCATGGCATCTCAACCCCATGCCCGTGGGATACAAAATGAAGTTGTTAAATGAATTTGTAGACCCCCACAGTAGTGGCCTTCCAGGGCCACTGCCGTGGCATTTAGAACTGCTCTATTTTATCAAAATTTTTGAAGAAACAGCATCACTTTCAATCCCACGGTCGTGGCACTCAATTGCCACGGCTGTGGCATTGATTTTGGGACTGTTTTGGAGTAATTCTTCCTCCAACAGTCCCAACTTTGATGCCACGCCCATGGCACCTTTAAGCCACGCCCGTGGCATCCCAAAATCATGTATTTTGCACTTTTAACTTCATTAAACACAAACATATTGAAGATCTAAGATAATAATGTATCAAACTCAAAGTTTTGACATAAAAAAAATTCATATCAAATATTTTACTACAACTTCACTTAATCAAACTTTCAACCATTTCATATGGATAAAAATAAAATCAAACCACTCAATTCTCATAAAGGTTGAGTTAAGAATCAAACCCATCATATGAAAGTTAATTTTTCACTCATCAATCTATTTAATCAATACTTTCAAGAAATATATCATTATAAATAATAAATCATTAAAACTCATAAAAATTCAACTAGTTGCAAATTATAAATCAAAAGCACATACCTCTTCAAACTCTTCTTTTTCTCTAATTACTTGTTAATAATCTCAACTTTCCATCTTAATCTTCTAAAAACTTATAACTAAACATTATTTTCTCTTAGGTTTTGATCAAAATCTTGGAAGGAAGGAAGAAAGAAGGAGTTTTGAGGGTGAAAATGGTGATGAATGTGGGAAGAAGAAGAGGAAAGAAAGAAAGAAAAGCGCCTATAGCATAACAACTGTCCACACACATACACACACACACACATATATATATATATTAATCTGGTGTGGTCAATCTCATCTTAGTTATGGTGCACCCTCTTTCTTATCCTTTGATTCTAATTCGATTTTAATTCTCGTAAAACCATAAAAATAAATAATTTCTTCGGTAAATTTTTGAGATCCACTATTTACATCTCTTATTCATACCACTTATATCACAATTCACTATTAATTATCACTATTAATTTAAAAGTTTAGTATCTAAAATTTTAAACATTACATTCCTGGATGCCCTTTCTTTTGAAACGCCTGGCTAATTTGGCTTATAAACCTTTCTCATATTTCTTTTTGGATTAATAGGATGGTTTCCATCCATAAAATAAGTTGTTGTTCTTATGTATGGAGTTCCTATAACTTCATGATGTGATGGTCGGGCATTCAAGTATTTTCATACTAAGTTGACCTAATAGCTTTATCCTTGACTTCTTCACTAAAGTGATCTTTTCTTTCTTTTTTTTAAAGCTTTAATAGATGTTGTTGCAAAAAATCTTGTACCTCTTATACTTAGGTATGATGAATTCATTCATTTCCTTTTTTTTTCCTCTTTTATTTTTAAATTATCTCATATGGGGCTTCAAAGGATGCTGACTTGGAAAAATTTTCATGATCTTAAAATTCTTGTATAGAATTGGTCCTCATTTGTTATTGGGCGATGATGTAATGCCAAGGTCTTTTTTTTTCTTTCTATTTTTTTTCTTCTTTTTTTTCTCTTCCTTTTTTTAATGCCTAGTAGATAATGAGAATGAATTTTTTATTATTAATATATGGGTTATTGCAAAAGAAATTGACACTTACAACCTCAATGTTTGACATAGGCTTGGACTCGGATTAGACTCAGACTTTGACTTGGATTGACTCGAGTTTTGAATCGACGTTGGTGGACTCATACTCTTAAGATTTTAACTAGACTTTGACTTTAACTTAGGTTGGTTTGAGTTTTGACTATGTTTGTTGAGACTTAATCTTTGACTTTCGCTTGGTATCTAACACAAGCTTGGATTTGGCTTGGTATCTGACACGAGCTTTGACTCTATGTTTGATTTTGGCTTGGTATCTAACATAGGCTTGGACTAGGTTAGGACTCAGTCTTCTCATAGTACCTATTGTCAAAGGGTTTCTGAATTGTAGACATGAAAGAAATTAATTTTGAGGTTTAGCTAGGAAGTGCATTTTGGTAGATATGGGAAGGTTTGGCTGATTAAGGCATATCTAGTCTAGCCTTAATTGTGGCTAGGAAGGGTTACCAATACTGGTTGTCTTGGGTGGAATGATCATCCCATTATTAATGAGGTCCTGAATTCTGTGCCTTAGGCTTTTGCATTCATTATTCATGTGGCCACTCCCTTGATGGTATGCACAATATTCATTGGTCTTATAGATTCTAGGCAAAGGGTGAGGATGCTTGCTTGGTTCTAGAGGTGTCACTATGTAAGCTTCCAAAGCTTTCACATAGACCAGGCCTAGAGGCATCCCCAAATATGTAAATTCATTTATGGTGTTGCTCTTCTTGAAATGTTTGGTGTTTCATATCACTTCTATCTTCCTACACGTTACATGGTATATTAAATAAGGCTAACACTTGTTGTTTTATTTTCTTTTTTTTAATTCATTTATATGTAGACAAGTGGTCTTGTGACTATCTTGTGCATGCATTATTCCTTCATCTTTCTTCCATGCATTGCATGTATTATATCCACATATATATTCAAGTAATTGGGCCACACTCTGGCCTTAACATATTTTAAAACATGCATTAATTCATATATTCAATCAAATTTGATTATAATTTTATTTGGCAATAAATTTCAACCATTAACCTTGTTTTAACTATTTTGTGATTTTTAAGTATGAAAACTCATATACACTGAAAGCATTTAAACCAAATGTGATAAACCTGAGGGTTTAAACTTTATAAATTGTTGTCCATTGAATTTAATAAGTTTAAATTATAAAATCTTTGATTTATTGTTAGTGATTAAAAATGATGCTATAGCGGAATGACAAGATAACTTATATGGCATGACTGGCTTAATGATTATGCCTTTGAACATGTTTACATATCCTTAATTATGGCCCTGAACGAACTTAAGACTCAATTAAAAAGCCTGAATCAAATCTAGTTTTAATTAAAAAGCCTAAACTGAGTATGGTTTGATTTAAGAAGCCAAAATCACTGAACCAACCCAACAACTCATGACGAACTGGCCATATCTCATTGCAATTTGCCAGAGCTAGTGCTTAAGTTTCCTAATTCTACTAAAACTCAAGCTTATAAAGGATTTTATAATACATTTAGGACTATTCAGTCGATATTAAGGGTAAGTGTTGCCCTAATATTGGCTATAAAAACCAATTACCAATTAATAAGGGGGACGACAAGATTCAACAAAAAAAGAGCAATAACCATAATATGGAATTAAAGTGCCATAATTTGCAAATAGCAACCTAGAAACACTAAACAATCTTCAGATTATTTAAACATAGCCAAGAACTCCAGTTGATTTAAACCCATCGAAATTATACAAGGCAGAAGAAAGTGTACAACTTCAATTGCGTGGCTTATTTCAACATTCTAATCTTGGTGTATCTAACAACTCAGTATGGTTTCATAATTCCTTTCATTTACCATTTTCTCACATTTCTTATAGTTACCATATTTACAAAAATCACTTTTCTTACACATCACTTAAAGCTCATCATATTTTCACAATTCTCTTCTGTTTCCACACTTTCTATAATTATAAACAAATTTCTAACATAAAATTATAAGATACAACTACGCAAACCATAAGTCTTGACCATGTTTTATGAACCATAACTATCAATCTCACCAAAACTATCCAACGGTCATGCCATAATAATGGTCACGTCTGTGGCTTATAAATAAATATTGCCCTTTTATCATTTTTCTTCAAATATTTCCAATCATAATGTTAAGTTTGCATCGCAAAAATCACATATTCATTTTTTAATCTTTTGATACACAAAAAGTTAACACGTTTCAGCTCTGTTCAAAGCAATTTACTCTTGATCACTTGATCATCATTAGCCTAACTCATGTTTCAACAATATTATCATTAACATCTCTTATATATACACATTCGTTCATATGCTAATTTACACAATTTCCATTTATTACTCCATTTCTAATCTATCTCTTATAAAAATTTTCATTCATTTTTTTTTCACTTCCATACTTTCTTCATTATACTTTCATTTTTCCTTACAATCTCTTATTTATACACATATACTTTAGGCCCAAAATACTATACAATCATCAAGTTCAGTTGTTAAAATAACAATTTCACCGTCCAGCTCTGTTCGGGTCCATTCTCAATCTCAATTCATCACATGACCTAACTCTATGCAGGTCAAGACCTATCTCTCTTAGGTCTATTAATACATGTAATATCATTCGCAATATCACCAGACACTATTTGTATAAGGTAGTAAACACTCGATAATTTTTTTTTAATCATCCACGTATACCTTCGTAAGTCATAATCACAATATGACTTACTTTCCACATTTTCTTACATATCATATTTGTGCTCATATTGAAAAAAATCTCATCACACAAATCATACAATTATACTCAATTCCTCTTTTACATACAATGTATACAAAGTTAACATTTATCATCTTTCAGAGAACATTATCATTTCTCATTCTTTTGACATTACTTAGGTTATTAATCAATTTAACATATATATACACTCTGACCATAACATAATTAACATCTTCCTTATTTAATCGCTCATCTCGTAAATAAGTTTCTTATTATATATATATATATATTATATATATATATATATTTAACACCTCACATAAATCTTAGTCACATTTTCAATGTGACATCTCTCCCACATTTTTTTTATGCATTTATCATACCCTTCATAACTCTTTTCATCATTTCCAATTCAATTACCTAAAGTAACTCATTTTTACTTAATCATTTCCCTTTTATTTCATAACAAATTTCTATATTATCAACCACATTACACGTTACATGATATTTTCACAAATAATATTACTCATTCAAAATTACTCCCACGCTTATTAAACATTAAACTATCAACATCTAAACAATCTTCATCAAAATTCTCTTACAACTCTAAATTTTCAACTTAATACTTTACTTAAACTTCATTCTATTAATCTCATATTCAAGAGCTAACTTTATAAACTTTATTTTTATATTAATATAACATCAAAACACATCACTTTCACAATTATGGAAACCCATTTCAAAAATTCAAATTTCATATATTGCAAACCAACAACATGAACCTCACTAAATCTCATCCATATCACATTCTCAATCTTAAGATCATAAAATTTACTTTTAAACAACACTAATTCATTTCCTCACACTAATTAACATCATCAATTAGATATCCTACTTTTACGTACTCAAATCCTAAATTATTCATTATTGTTCCACAATAAATAATTCGCTATCACATGTGATTTCGCTCTTTGATTTTAATTATGAACTCTTTGTTGAAAATTATTAAAAACTCCATATTTCTTCTTCATACTTCTACCCATATGTATATAAATGTTCATAATTTTCTTCATTCATTTGTCTCATGAAATTAATTTATTACTCATGTATACAAAATTGTATGACTTCCTTAGTTTCATGTCACTCTCAATTTCAATTTTTATATTCCTTATCAATTCTTTATAAAAGCTTGTAAAATTTTAGCCATGTGTACTTGACACATATATGGACTTATATTTAAAATTTTAGATTTTTCCAAATTGATTTAATATATTTAAAAATTAAATCTTCTAAAATCAGAGAATCTGTCTCTTTAATAATTTCTCTGGCAATACCTGGTTGTCCATTTTTTTCAGGAATCAAACCTTAATAAAAATTCATGAAATTTTAACCATATGTTATAGGAATACATATGATATTGTGTGTAAATATTTAGATTTTCTGGGTTGGTTTACCATAGTTTCTAAATTTATTTTTGTTTTTCAATTTCTACAGATTATGAGTTGCTGAAATTTCTCTAACAATCTGTGCTCTTCTATTTTTCTTAATTAGATATCCATCTTTAAAATTTATAAAATATTATACATTGGATTGTAACATATAGAAAAACTTTCTATTAAATGTTCAGACTCATCCAACATTTCTAGATTTGTCCAAAAATTTAGACAATATCACTTTGCAGTACACCTATAAAATTTTCTATAACTATCATGCTCATTTCTCAAACTTTTTATTTTTATATCTTAAATTATTTCCTAGATTGTTTTTCTAATTCACTTATTCATCAATTGAATCAGCTATAAATTTTAAATTTCAAATAAAAATTTCAAAAATTCTTAATACATAATCTCTAGAATGACGCTTCCACTGCGCCACTCTGATCTATGCAACCCAGACACCATCTCAACTCATATCCATTATATCAAATGGACATTGCCACATCAAGGATCAGATAAATTGCCAGTGCCAATGCATGCATCACAATTGAAAAATTATTTTTTTTTATTCCAATTTTCTCTCTCTATCATCCCACCTAGGTCGAGAACCTCAAACCTAGGCTCTGATACCAAAATAAATATAACACCCTTATACCCTATATACATATAATACATATTTTCAGCAAATGTAAAATACGCATATACGGTATAAAAATGTCACAGACCGATTTAATAAAAATTTTCACATTTCTGTTTTAAGATTTCAAATACTAATATATAAAATAAATAGTTTATAAATATTCTTTGCTTGTTATAGGAATCCAAAATAAATATTTTATATGAAAATCTCTAAGAAAAATTCGCCAGAGTTTTGTTTGTAATTTGAACGTTTCCAAAATTCAACAAAACACAACCTACATAAAACAAACACTCCAAATAAAATCAATTCAACAATTCACCAATACTTCTCAATTTCTCCATATTTTCTCAAAATACTTATATATAGGTATATATATATATCAACATTACAAATAAAATCCCATCTTAAACAAAATTATTCAAATCATTCTTTACAATTTACAATATATGCTTCAAAAACATATCATAACATACATAATATAAAAAATGTACATGCTGGCAGCTGGCAACTGGCTCTGATCTTGATGTACCCAAAACAACTCTTCAAGCTCAATAAATACAAACCTAGACCCGACCAGGTATAGTAAAACTCTCCGGCTCTACCAAAACGTCCATGACACCTGCGCGACGAATTACAATCGCGCTAAGCCGAAGCCTAGTGGTACAAACTTTGATAACAATATAGTCCAAATGAAATGTCAATGCACAACACATATATATACATATCACAACTCATAACATTATATCTCATTATATTGCTCAATTTTATCACAATTCATAATTCACATTAAAACAAAGACAAACATGAGCCCAAAAAGGATCTAATATGCTATTCCAATTTCAGAATTACTGCTTTGGTCCATAATGACTGTAACACCCCTTCCCAAGCTACATGTGTAAGCTGAGAAGAGGCGCCACACTATCCTAACGTTGCTACCAATTTACTTAGTCAACTTTTGGTTCTGATTTTTACAGAAATTTTGCCATAGTTTCGCCTGGAAATTTGGATCCCAAGTGTCGACAAAACTTGTTTTTCTGATTTTTGAAAACATTTTACACAGACCAATGTGAATACCATCAAATTTAATGCACTCCCAATGAATCCACCTTATACCCTCAACTACAAACCTGCAAGAAGAGTTCACACTTCTAATACAACATAAAGTAAAGGTTTATGATTATTACATACTACTAACATACAATTATAACATAGAAATTCTCTTTTATATTTATTCATAGACATGCCACAACTAGCTAACTCATCACGGAACTAAAAGATCTGCCCCTGAGTTTTGCTGTGATCTGGTCGTTGCTTCCCCAAGATTTATCTACTGCTCCGAACCTACGAGTCAAGGAAAACTTAACTCGCTGAGCGTTGTCGCTCAGTGGGTACTTTACCAATAAAAATAAAAGTAGTATGTGAAAGTATTTGAAATAAAAGGAAATAATCAAATCAACAATCAACCAATAATATACCAATAGAAATCGTGATACATTCAGTGTAATACGCTTTCAATAATGTAAAATCATAATTCAAACTCATTTGCATTATATAGTTCAACGAAAAATATAACTTTGGCTCAGGCTCTACTGGTATATAGGGAACCCTAGTGATAAGGCAGTGGGCCTCCCCACTGTAACATAGGTGGCCCTCACCACTGATATCAGATCACAGGAATGGGCCTCCCCATCCTGGTTATAACCAATGGGCCTCCCCATTGGCTTTAGTGGCCTCACCACTGAATAAAATATCATATCACAATAATGAGCAGTACTGCATGCGTTAGTATAGTGCACCATACCCTTATCTACCACTCCCACTATCCAGTAGAGCAAAAAGGTTAAGATAATTCACTTTAAGTCTCAAACTTCATTTTAGAATGATTCGAGAAATCATTTTAATTCCCATCGCACTTTGCCATTTATGCCGCGCAACACATTCTTTAGTCAAACCATTTCCCTTTTTCACATATTTAATGTCCACAATAAACATATTAAACATTTCAAAGCATTCCTCAAAAGATCACAAATTGACCAAATGAATAGTATTGCGGCACGAAAAATCGGCAACGCAAAATGGCATGACCAAATGAATAGTAAAATCTGGGTTTTCGTCAAAATTTCAGTCCACTTCAGTCATGCATTTGACCAAGTAAATGATCTTATTTTTGGCTGAAATTTTACAAAAAACTTATTACATATGTTGAATAATTGCATGTAAAATTTCGTTGAAAAATTCATTTATTAGCTACCTCAAATAATTGCCACAAAAAGATCCAGAAAGCTGTCTTTTTGGGACCATTTCGGCCCAAACATATGAAATACATATGATAGTTTATTTTTCTTTTGCAAATCAATATGAAGGCTTCTTTAATAGTAAAGTGAAGATTCAAACACTTCCCTTTGATAACTTTTGCATGTTTAACTCAAATCAAACTAATTAAAGTCCAAAACAACTTACCAAATCAACTTGCCAAATTTTCTCAAAACATGTGGTTCCAATTAAATTTAAACAACCCAAAATTAATTATTCAAAGGTAAAGTACTAAACCTTATTTCTTTAATTCCTCTTAGCTTTTCCTTCTTCTCCTTCCTTAATTCTTTATTTCTCCTTCAATAAATTCAAGATACAACATAGACCTTAGAAACTTAAAATAATAAATTATCCTCCATTTCTTTTCAACCAAAACCCTAATCCAACCTTATTAAACTTTATACATCTTGATTCTTCCATTTAATCAATTAATCTCATTACTTACTTAAAATTTTTCCAATTCCACATAAAGACTCTAATCTCCAATCTTCCAATAAATATATAAATACCTAAAATTGATACTAAAATTAAAGTCTACATACTTGAAAACCTTAAAACTTACCTTGAAAAATCAAACTTGGAAATCCTTTGGTATTTCCTATTGTGGCCGAAATTTGTAAATGGAAAAGAGAGAAATTGGTTCTTCATTTCATGATATATATATATATATATATATATAAGGGAAATGATGATCACCTTATGTGTTGGATAAATCCTTAAAGACCACTTGTCCACCTTTCTCTTTCTTCATTTAATACTCATGCTAAATGGTTACTTTTGATTGGCCAACAAGAGATTTTTATAGTTTTCTTTCCCATTACTTCTTTCCACTTGTCCCTCTTCCCATTGGATACCCTAAAGTTGTCCCGTGTTACCCATACGGTCCCGACACGAAACCGGGCCCACTTTACGTTCCGGCGACTAATCGATCATATCTTTTAAACCGTACAGTTCCACGAGTCAAACTATATATAGTTTTGATCCTCTCGACCTCTACTTTCTATTTATAAGGTCTATTTTAGGTTTCCAAGTCATTTTGAAAAATTACCAATAAGCCCTCAACTTTTTACAAAATTCCCTTTAGGTCCTTTCTTTGCTCGGGTTTTCTCCGGCTCCATTTTTACTGACGATCGTTTCATATTTAACCCCTCGTCATCCTCTACGTACTCATGTTTTTATTTCCTACTTTAATTTCATGTATAACTTTAATTGATAATGACCAAAATGCCCCTAGTAAAAAATGTCTTCGTTTTTCTTTAACGGGACATTTCCTGGAAAAACCGTTACACGTCGTTGCGATCTGATTTTTCTCTACCTTCCATTTTTGGAATCTGTTATATGCACTATTAAGAACATCCGGTGTAACTTTTTTGGAAATTACGTTTACGTCCCCAAAACTTTTGAAAATTACAATTAGGTCCCTTTAGTCATACAACCTTATCTAGGGCTGTTATCAAGAATTATCTTCTCCTTTCCCCTTCTCTCGCTATGCACGTGACTACACTGCATAAATGCGGTAGGCGGATGTGACAGTTCCTTCCTCGTTAATTTAAGCTTCGTCCCGAAGCTCATCAAGTGAAAACAAATATGGGTATTGCTTCTTCATAGTTTCTTCGCGTTCCCATGTAGCTTCTTCTACTTTGTGATTCCTCCAAAGCACTTTGACCAATGGAATCTTCTTATTTCGCAACTCTTTGATTTCACGTGCTAGGATCTCTACCGGTTCTTCCTCATATGTCATTTCAGGCTGAATTTCAGTATCTTGAACTTGTATGACGTGGGTTGGATCTGAACGATACCTCCTTAGCATCGAAACATGGAAAACATCATGTATTTTACTTAATTCAGGTGGTAACGCCAACTGGTAAGCTACCGAACCTACCCGTTTAATAATTTCATATGGTCCGATGAATCTAGGGCTTAGCTTGCCTTTTTGTTTAAATCGTAACACTTTCTTCCAAGGAGAGACTTTGAGGAATACTCTGTCACCTACCTCAAACTGTATGTCTTTCCTTTTTAGATCCGCGTATGATTTTTGCCTGTCCGCCGCTGCTTTTAATCTGTCTCGAATGATTTCTACCTTCTCTTCAGTTTCCTTAACTATGTCTGGCCCCAATATCTTTTTCTCACTCAATTCTGTCCAGCAAACTGGAGTTCTGCATTTCCGACCGTACAGTGCTTCGTAAGGTGCCATTTGTATGCTGGATTGATAACTGTTGTTGTATGCGAATTCCATTAAGCTTAGGTGTTTGTCCCAGCTACCTTTAAATTCTAAAACGCATGCCCTCAACATATCTTCCAAAACTTGAATCACTCTTTCTGACTGTCCGTCTATTTGGGGATGAAATGCTGTGCTGTGGTAAGTTCGAGTTCCAAGGGCTGTTTGTAACTTCTGCCAAAAATTTGACGTAAAACGTGGATCTCGATCGGATATGATCGAAGTTGGAACTCCGTGGAGACGTATAATCTCTTTGATATACAAGTCTGCTAACTTGTCTAGCGAGTAATCCACACGTACTGGTATGAAATGAGCGGACTTAGTAAGCCGGTCTACGATTACCCAAATCGCGTCATGTTTGTCTCTTGTCATAGGCAATCCTATGACAAAATCCATAGTAATACGATCCCATTTCCAGGTTGGAATCGTAATAGGTTGTAGTAGCCCTGAGGGTAGTTGGTGTTCTGCCTTCACTTGCTGACAAGTTAGACACTTCGTTAAGTGATCAACGATATCTCTTTTCATTCCTGGCCACCAATAATACTCCTTCACGTCCCGATACATTTTTGTTACTCCCGGATGCATTGTATAAGGACTGTTATGAGCTTCTTGCAAAATTGTTTCTTCAGCTCCTTGGACTTAGGTACCACCATTCTCTTCTTGTAGTAGAGAATACCATCAGGACGAATTTGATAGTCTCCTGAAGAGTTCTCCTGTGCCTGTTGACTCCACTTCTTCACTTGTTCATCTTCCTTCTGAGCCTCACGTATTTGTTGATGTAAGTTAGGTCGCACGTGCATTTCTGCAAAGATAGCTCCATCTTCTGTGGGCTTTAATTCTACCCTCATAGCACGTAGCGCTTGCATTGATTTCCTACTAAGTGCATCTGCTACGACATTTGCTTTGCCCGGGTGATAATTAATCGTATAGTCGTAGTTGGCTAACCATTGCATCCATTTTCGCTGTCGCAGGTTTAAATCTTTCTGCGTGGGCAGATATTTCAGGCTTTGATGATCCGTATAAATGTAACACTTTTCTCCATATAAGTAGTGCCTCCACATCTTGAAAGCCAAAACAATCGCTGCTAGCTCTAAGTCATGCATAGGATAATTCTTTTCATGTGGCTTGAGCTGTCGAGAGACATACGCAATGACTTTGCCCTCCTGCATCAATACGCAACCTAACCCGATGTGGGATGCATCGCTATAAATCACAAAATCCTTTCCTGATTCGGGTTGTGTAAGAATAGGCGCTTCTGTAAGTTTTTGTTTCAGCTTTTCAAAGCTCCGTTGACAAGCGTCGGTCCACTGAAATTTGGTATTCTTCTGAAGTAGCTTAGTCATAGGTACGGCGATCATGGAAAACCCTTTGACAAATCTTCAATAATATCCTGCTAACCCCAAGAAACTACGAACTTCCGTTACTGTCTTAGGTGGCTTCCATTCCAATACTGCTTCTATTTTCTTGGGATCGACCCTTATTCCTTCTGCCGATACAATATGTCCCAAGAAAGCTACTTCTTCCAACCAAAATTCACATTTACTGAATTTAGCATATAACCGCTTCTCTCGCAGGGTTTGCAAAACAATCCTAAGGTGACGGTCATGATCTTCTCGATTCTTTGAATACACCAATATGTCGTCAATAAATACCACCACGAACTGATCCAAATACGGGTGGAAGATTCTATTCATCAGATCCATGAATACTGCAGGTGCATTCGTTAATCCAAAAGGCATAACAATGAATTCATAATGTCCATAGCGAGTTCTGAATGCGGTTTTTGGTATGTCTTCATCTTTAATTCTCAATTGATGATAACCCGATCGTAGATCAATTTTTGAAAAGACTCCAGCACCTTTTAGTTGATCAAACAGATCATCTATGCGAGGTAACGGATACTTGTTTTTGATGGTCAGCTTATTAAGTTGACGGTAATCTACACACAACCTTAAGGATCCGTCTTTCTTTTTTACGAACAATACTGGTGCTCCCCATGGTGACACGCTTGGCCTAATGAATCCCTTATCTAAAAGTTCCTGTAGCTGTACCTTTAGTTCTTTTAGCTCTGCTGGCGCCATTCGATAAGGTGCGATGGATACTGGTGCAGCTCCCGGGTACACGTCTATGGTGAATTCCACCTCTCGTTTAGGTGGTAATCCGGGTAAATCATCAGGAAATACGTCGGGGAAATCACACACAGTAGGTATATCTTGTAACTTTGGTGCCTCTTCTTTCGCTACTAATGCACATACCAGGTAGGCCTCGCATCCTTTTTGCACTAACCTTTTAGCCGTCATGGCAGAAATGATGTTAGTTAGATAGTCCTTCCTTTTTCCCACTAGGGTCACTTCGTCTCCGTCTACAGTATGCAAAGTAACTCTCTTCCGTTTACAGTCAACCAATGCATCGTGTTTGGCCAACCAATCCATCCCAAGGATAGCATCGAATTCTTGAAATGGTAGTTCAAATAAGTCTCCCCAAAAGATATGTCTGTGTATCTCTACGGGGCAATCTTTCACTACCTTCCTCGTAATCACCTCATTTCCTAATGGGTAGTAACTAATATTCCCTCTTCCTCTAGTTCTACCTTTAGGTTCTCAAGTTTTTCATTTTTCATGCATATATATGAGTGTGAAGAACCCGGATCTATTAAAACGTAAAGCGAAACTCCAAACATAGACAACTGACCTGCAATCACATCTAACACTTCTTCGTCTTCTCGCCCCCTCATGGCATACATTCTAGCAGGAGCCCTTGCTTCTGATCGATTCACCGTTTCAGATTGCACACGTGACGAATTTTCGCTCCTACCTCTGCCTCGGCCTCGCCCTACTGCCGCTTGCGATCCCTCAGTCTCCCTAGGTAGATTCTGCATTCGATGGGGACACTCTCACATAAGGTGGTCTAAAGATCCACATATATAGCATGCAAATGTCCGACCCCAACATTCTCCAGGGTGACGGCGTCCGCATTGATCACAACGTGGATTAGTATTTTCACCTTCATTACCTCTCGGACCAATAGAAAATTTACCTCCGCTTCGGCTGAATCCTCTTCCTTGTCCTCTTCCGGATCGTCCGGTACTAGTGACTGAGGTAGTTTGACTTGGGCCATTGCGATTCGATCCCTGACTGTAAACTTGACGTTGACCACCTCCCGTGGAACCACTGCCTCGGAATCGTTTCCTTGATGGTTGGTAGTTTCCCGAATAGTTCTGGGTACCTCTCTTCTGTTTCATCTTCTGTCTTCTATTCTGCTCATCAGACTGACATTGCTCTACTTCTAGAGCCCTATTGACCAACTCGAAAAATTCCTTGATATTAGCAGCGATTAGCTGCATCCTAATCTCATTATTCAAACCATCCTGGAATTGCTTACATCTATCATGTTCGTCTCCAATTGTCTTCTTGGCATACCTACTCAGCCTGGTAAATTCTCTCTCATATTCAGCAACGGTCAGTCGACCTTGCTTTAAGTGTAGAAACTCCTTTTTCTTGGCATCTAGGTATGCCTCCGATATAAACTTCCTCTTGAACTCATTCACAAAGAAATCCCATGTTCTCTGTTCCAGTGGAACTCGTTGGTGAACTGTGTCCCACCATATATATGCTTCTTCCACTAATAGGGAAGTAGTACATACCACTCGCTCTTTTGGCGTACACTGTAACTGATCTAAGGCTCGTATCGTTCCTTCCAGCCAATATTCGGCTGTAGAAGAATCATCGTCCCTTCGAGCCTTAAACTCCTTCGCACCGTACTTTCTTACCTTTTCTATCGGGGGTTTTCTTTCCCCTCCTACAGCAGGTACTAGTACGGGTGCTGGCGCTGGGGTTGGGGCAACGCCGGCTATCTGCCGAAATACGGCAGCCATTTGTTGCAACATTTCATTGGGAATAGGAGCATCAGCGGGTGGTTGCTCAGATGCTGATGTCTCTGATACATGCATTTCTACAAATCGGGAGGCCTGAGACTCAACCTCCTCCCCTATATCACGCTGCGTTGCTTGCGACATCTAAAGAGTAAACATATACCATCCCATCATTAGTAATGACCCAGACCCATAGCATTATCTTATCCTAAGTGGCATGTATATAAATATAAAATTCTTAAATAACCCATATACAACACAACTTTTATTTATTTCCAAACACAAAGTTTTACAATATTAGGAAGCCCTTATATACATTGCAAAATTTAGGACCCCTTACTATTATATCTTCATATTATACTACCATACAATATTTACATTATACCTCTATGTCACATATGTATATAACTAAAAACAAAACCGCCAAACACAATACATCTCAAGACTCAATGAGTAGGTGCCCTAGGTAAAGTGGCACTGTCTGAAAAATATTCTACTATCTCGGGATCAAAATCGGGGTCATGTGATGCTTCACTAGGTAAGAACTGGCCTAGCTCTTGAACCCTCTCCTGTAAAGCTTGAATCTCTTGATGTGCTATCTCGAGGCTTCTACCGACACTATCCAACTCCGCTCTATAACTAAGCCTGTCTTCTTTTAACATCTGCACGTCATCTATCAAGGAGGAAATCATCTCATCTTTTATTCTTAAGTCTTCACGATCTTGTATACTTCTATAGGCCAAAATTTCTATAGTCTCATCTTACTCCCGCGCTAGCTGTCTCAACCTCTCTACTTCTATCCTTAGCTCCCTCACCTCCTCGTTTAGGTCACCCATTATTACTCCTGTATAGGTTGAATAACATAACTAACAATGACACACACATGTATAGTTATATAATTAAAACCCCTATTCTAACCCTATGTGTCATACATTTAAGGTTTAGTTCGACTAACTATCCAGAACCGGCTAAACCTTTGCTCTGATACCACTAATTGTAACACCCCTTCCCAACCTACATGTGTAAGCTGAGTAGAGGCACCACACTATCCTAACGTTGCTACCAATTTACTTAGTCAACTTTTGGTTTTGATTTTTACAGAAATTTTGCCATAGTTTCGCCTAGAAATTTGGATCCCAAGTGTCGACAAAACTTGTTTTTCTGATTTTTGAAAACATTTTACACAGACCAATGTGAATACCATCAAATTTAATGCACTCCCAATGAATCCACCTTATACCCCCAACTACAAACCTGCAAGAAGAGTTCACACTTCTAATACAACATAAAGTAAAGGTTTATGATTATTACATACTACTAACATACAATTATAACATAGAAATTCTCTTTTATATTTATTAATATACATGCCACAACTAGCTAACTCATCACGGAACTAAAAGATCTGCCCCTGAGTTTTGCTGTGGTCTGGTCGTTGCTTCCCCAAGATTTATCTACTGCTCCGAACCTACGAGTCAAGGAAAACTTAACTCGCTGAGCGTTGTCGCTCAGTGGGTACTTTACCAATAAAAATAAAAGTAGTATGTGAAAGTATTTGAAATAAAAGGAAATAATCAAATCAACAATCAACCAATAATATACCAATAGAAATCGTGATACATTCAGTGTAATACGCTTTCAATAATGTAAAATCATAATTCAAACTCATTTGCATTATATAGTTCAACGAAAAATATAACTTTGGCTCAGGCTCTACTGGTATATAGGGAACCCTAGTGATAAGACAGTGGGCCTCCCCACTGTAACATAGGTGGCCCTCACCACTGATATCAGATCACAGGAATGGGCCTCCCCATCCTGGTTATAACCAATGGGCCTCCCCATTGGCTTCAGTGGCCTCACCACTGAATAAAATATCATATCACAATAAATGAGCAGTACTGCATGCGTTAGTATAGTGCACCATACCCTTATCTACCACTCCCACTATCCAGTAGAGCAAAAAGGTTAAGATAATTCACTTTAAGTCTCAAACTTCATTTTAGAATGATTCGAGAAATCATTTTAATTCCCATCGCACTTTGCCATTTATGCCGCGCAACACATTCTTTAGTCAAACCATTTCCCTTTTTCACATATTTAATGTCCACAATAAACATATTAAACATTTCAAAGCATTCCCTAAAAGATCACAAATTGACCAAATGAATAGTGTTGCGGCACGAAAAATTGGCAACGCAAAATGGCATGACCAAATGAATAGTAAAATCTGGGTTTTCGTCAAAATTTCAGTCCACTTCAGTCATGAATTTGACCAAGTAAATGATCTTATTTTTGGCTGAAAGTTTACAGAAAACTTATTTCATATGTTGACTAATTTCATGTAAAATTTCGTTGAAAAATTCATTCATTAGCTACCTCAAATAATTGCCACAAAAAGATCCAGAAAGCTGTCTTTTTGGGACCATTTCGGCCCAAACATATGAAATACATATGATAGTTTATTTTTCTTTTGCAAATCAATATGAAGGCTTCTTTAATAGTAAAGTGAAGATTCAAACACTTCCCTTTGATAACTTTTTCATGTTTAACTCAAATCAAACTAATTAAAGTCCAAAACAACTTACCAAATCAACTTGCCAAATTTTCTCAAAACATGTGGTTCCAATTAAATTTAAACAACCCAAAATTAATTATTCAAAGGTAAAGTACTAAACCTTATTTCTTTAATTCCTCTTAGCTTTTCCTTCTTCTCCTTCCTTAATTCTTTATTTCTCCTTCAATAAATTCAAGATACAACATAAACCTTAGAAACTTAAAATAATAAATTATCCTCCATTTCTTTTCAACCAAAACCCTAATCCAACCTTATTAAACTTTATACATCTTGATTCTTCCATTTAATCAATTAATCTCATTACTTACTTAAAATTTTTCCAATTCCACATAAAGACTCTAATCTCCAATCTTCCAATAAATATATAAATACCTAAAATTGATACTAAAATTAAAGTCTACATACTTGAAAACCTTAAAACTTACCTTGAAAAATCAAACTTGGAAATCCTTTGGTATTTCCTATTGTGGCCGAAATTTGTAAATGGAAAAGAGAGAAATTGGTTCTTCATTTCATGATATATATATATATATATAAGGAAAATGATGATCACCTTATGTGTTGGATAAATCCTTAAAGACCACTTGTCCACCTTTCTCTTTCTTCATTTAATACTCATGCTAAATGGTTACTTTTGATTGGCCAACAAGAGATTTTTATAGTTTTCTTTCCCATTACTTCTTTCCACTTGTCCCTCTTCCCATTGGATACCCTAAAGTTGTCCCGTGTTACCCATATGGTCCCGACACGAAACCGGGCCCACTTTACGTTCCGGCGACTAATCGATCATATCTTTTAAATCGTACAGTTCCACGAGTCAAACTATATATATTTTTGATCCTCTCAACCTCTACTTTCTATTTATAAGGTCTATTTTAGGTTTCCAAGTCATTTTGAAAAATTACCAATAAGCCCTCAACTTTTTACAAAATTCCCTTTAGGTCCTTTCTTTGCTCGGGTTTTCTCCGGCTCCGTTTCTACTGACGATCGTTTCATATTTAACCCCTCGTCATCCTCTACGTACTCATGTTTTTATTTCCTACTTTAATTTCATGTATAACTTTAATTGATAATGACCAAAATGCCCCTAGTAAAAAATGTCTTCGTTTTTCTTTAACGGGACATTTCCTGGAAAAACCGTTACACGTCGTTACGATCCGATTTTTCTCTACCTTCCATTTTTGGAATCTGTTATATGCACTATTAAGAACATCCGGTGTAACTTTTTTGAAAATTACGTTTACGTCCCCAAAACTTTTGAAAATTACAATTAGGTCCCTTTGGTCATACAACCTTATCTAGGGCTGTTATCAAGAATTATCTTCTCCTTTCCCCTTCTCTCGCTATGCACGTGACTACACTGCATAAATGCGGTAGGCGGATGTGACAATGACACTATGTGTCTAGCCCCGCAGGCAATATATCCATGGATAATGTAACAGCCCCAATCTCTTGGACCTCAACCCGTCTAGACCCTTAGGCCCCAGTATCTTGGTTCTCAACCCGGCTAGACTGCTATAGTTTTTGAGGCTTACAACTCAGTCTTTTCACCCCAAAAACATCATATTTATCAGCTGGCCTGGCTTACGACCCAATCTTTTCACCATTCCAGCGTTTAGCCCGTAGGTAATCATTGGCATGCCGCCAACCCAGAACTCTAAAAATTGAATAACATACTAGGCACACAATTTATTCATATTTCTCATTATCAAATTCTTTCATAATTCCTTTATCAAAACTTTTCTCATTTTCTCATGATCAAACTAGGCACATTGCCTTATTTTCACATTTTTTTTCTCATTTTTCTCATTTTTCACATCTTTCTCATCTTTCTCACTTTTCTTATTTTTCTCATTTTTATCAATATTAATTCATTTCATTATTCCACATATCTCATTTTTGCATTCACAACACATTACCCAATTACTTTGTGTATTTTCACATAATATACATATTTCACATTCTACACAATTTAACCGTTATCGATGGCTTCTCACAATGCATTTAACACATATATGACATTACAAATGTCATAGCACATTATTCATACACAATCAATGAACCAAGTAACTTAACACATTTTTCAACCAAAATGTGTTAAGCCCAAATGTCATGAAAATATAAACAATATATTCAAAGTTTGCACATACCTCTACTAGCAACCCAAAGCAAGCTTAACACAACCTCCAATCCTATCCTTCCAACTTGCCCTTCGCCACTTGGATGAAGCAAATCAACATCTCTCAATGCCTATACCAAATTTGATCATACATAATCATTTAATATCATATTCTAAGGTATTCTCAACATCAAACCATAATTAAATATCACTCTAAACCAAATTCCAAAATTAAGCTTCACCTCACTTTAACTTTGAAAAATCATATCAAGCCATTTAAAGTAGTGTTTTAAGTTTATTAATATCATTAGAAATATATTTTAGCATGTTCAAACTAATTACATTAATTAACCACATGCTTATGTCCAAAATCCTAAAATGACATAACCTTCACCATTGAAGGATCTCCATTCCAACTCAATCCAATTATCATTTCAATCTTATTTCTACCACTTATATCCTCAAATAACATTATTTAAGCATTAAAATTAAACAATTAATCATTCTTTGAAAATTCACTTTTCCAAAACGCTAAATCAATACTACCCTCTTCAAACTCTAACCAAACACAACCAAATCCAATATTTGACTTCAAAATACTTTTTATGCATCAAAACAACTCATTTGGAATTAATTTGCAAAATTAAAAATCATGATTTCAAAAACTCAAATGTTCCATAACCCTAAATTCTCTCTCTTCACCAATCTTACCCAAACTCAACCATTTCTTTAATCCAACCATAAAATCATTATTTACTCATCAAAAGAACATCTTCCATACCCATTCCAACAATTATAACATGCTCTTTCAAAAACTCAATTCATACATATTCATAAGCTTTAAAGAACTTCATAATTTTGGAAATAAAGCTTACTTACTTGTTGAAAAATCACCAAAACTACTCTTATTCCCTTGAAACCTTGAAGAATTTGATGATGGAAGAAGCTAAAAATCTCCCTCTTTGGCCATGAAAGTCGTCCTTGAAGGAAAGAAGAAGAAGAAGACTTTATTTTTTTTATTTCTCTTTCCTTTCACCCTTTAATTTTAAACCATATATATATATATTAAAAAAATTTAATAATTAATTAATTAATTATTTATTTAATAAATTAAAAGTCTTAAATTTCCTCTTTCATTCAAAAATAATTTATTTTTGAATTATTTTATTAATTTTAAATTTCTAAGATTTAATTACCAAAATACCCTTTTATTTTGACTTTTCTTTTAAAAAGTGTTGACTTTTATATGTTATGTATATTTTACATATATATCACATATATGTTCCACTTTTTCATTTAAAACCCCTTCATTTTTCATTTAAAATCATTAATTTAATTTATTCATTTAAATTATAATTTATTTTATCAAATTTTCAAAAATTAAAACGTTTCAAAAATTTAGGATATTACACATATGCACAAGTAACGTGTATCTTATATACACATCTAATGTACCTTGTATGTGTATTAAATATTAAGTATGTAATGTATTAATCCAACATATGCAATTAATATACCATATGTATATGTTATATATACTCTAGATATATATATTGAGTATATACAATTTATATCTCCAAATACTTATTTAATTTTTTCAAAATCACGGATGTTACATGATCTCAGATCAATCTTAGAGAATATTACTGCTCTCTTTAACTGATAAAAAGGATCATCTATCCAAGGCAATAGATACTTATTCTTGATGGTCATCTTATTCAATTGTCTGTAATCAATACACAATCTCAAGGTGCCATCCTTCTTCTTCACAAACAATACAGGCGCTCCCTACGGGGACACACTATGGTGGATGAACCCTTTATCCAGCAACTCCTACAACTGCACCTTCAACTCCCTTAACTCTGCAAGTGCCATCTGATAAGGAGTAATAGAGATGGGAGTGGTACCAGGCAACATATCAATACCAAACTCAACCTCTCTCTCAGGAGGTACCCTTAGCAACTCATCAGGGAAAACATCTGGAAACTCGACAATTATGGATATACTTTCAAGCTGGGACCCCACTACTCTGGTATCTAAAACATGAGCAAGATAAGCCTCGTATCCCTTCTGAATCACCCTCCTAGCTGAAACAGCTGACACAAATATGGATGAAAGATGCCTCTACTCAATAGATACTATCACATCCCTACCATTATGTGTTCTCAGGGTGACATGTTTTCGCTAACAGTCTACCACAATCCCATGCCTTGATAACCAATCCATGCCTAAAATCAGATCATACTCCCTGAAAGGCATCGTAATAAGGTCACCGAGAAACTCCTCATCTTGAACTACAATCGGACTATCTCGGTGCACCCTGCTAAGCACAACACTGTGACCTAGAGGATTTGTCACCAAAACATCAAATTCTAGGAACTCAAAATGCAAATCACTTACATGCAAGATGGATGCACTGATGTATGAAATGATGTTGTTTCCTTTTCTTTTTGCCTTTGCCAAAGGGGAAGAATATGAAGTTGCATGAATTGAATGAATCATACATTTTCATTCCATATAAATGAAAAAGGGGAGATATACAATTGAAACAATTAAAAGAAAAAATGAATTAAGGTGGAGCAACTAATAAGAGCTAATAAGAAATATCACAAATAAACAAACAATTGGCATTGGTATTAAAAACTTACACTTTAATTAAATTGAAGCATGCCTTGAGTTGTTTTAAGTGTCAAATTCAATTTGATTACAAAAGCCAAAAGGGGGGAGATTGTTAGATAATTGAACTGTATTTTGATCATTAACAATCAAATTAGTGTATGAGAACAAGTGTTAACAAGTTTATTTTTGTAAACATTTGTACGACTGCCTAACCAACTGAGTGACCTCACAATGGATTGAAGTAAAGCCACTAAAGGAACAGAGAAGATAGTGGTCTTGGCATACAGTGAAGATGGAACGTGAGCCATTTGTGTGACCGCTCCTCCTTATTATGCGACCGCACAAAGAAATGGCTTAATATCTCAAAACTTAAAGAAATAATAGCTAGGTGGGTGTGCAGTTGAGCCAAGATGCACAAACATCTGTAAAACTGCTCCACCTTGGTGTGTGACCGCACCCTACCAATAAGTTTGAATTTTAGTGCCAAAAATATTGGATCAATGATAATTGGACATGTGGAAGAAGAAATTCAAATTAAATGGTAACAAAGATTGTGCGACTGCACAAACTACTTATGCGACAGCAAGACATGAAAGGATGGGTTGGTATGATTCTATTAGACAAGTAAATCTTACAGTCGGAGTTAGCCGTTAGAGAAATACTTGAATTATACGATGGCACAAGGTGTATGGCAACTGCATAAGGGACCTCAGTAACCATTTAAGTGGAAGACAAGTTCTAAACATGTGGGAACCACTTCAAAAGACTAATTCAAGTCCTAATGGCTATAAATATTATAAGAAAACTCTTGTTTGAGTGTGATTGTGATTGATATGGCCACGACAAACTACTTTCAATTTCTTGTATTACATTTGGCATTTTTATTAATTAAGTGTTGGGTGTGAGCATCAAAAACACCATTGTAAGTTGAGTGTTAGCTTGGAAACACTTAGATTTTAGAGTAAGCCTTGGGAAAACTCTTGTAGGGCTGAGAGGACAATACTCAAACCTTGTAAAAGTTTGGTGTGAGCTTGTAAAAATACCAAGTTATAGCTGAGCTTGTAAAAACTCAAGATTAGTGAAACCTTAACAAGTTGTTAAGAAAGTGGATGTAGAATTAAGGTAAATTCGAACCACTATAAGCTACTTGTGTTCACTCTTCTCTACTCTAATCCTTCTTCATCGTAAGCTTCTTTATTAATTTAAATTTTTAATTTATCTCCACTTTTCAAAACAACCAATTTATCCCCCTCTTATTTGGCATCTTGAGACAACAACAACTTATTCAATGAGTATTCTAGGATCGTTGTATACATTGCACCTTATATTTTATTAACGGTTAACATTAGGATATGTTTGTGAATTGTAATTTTTATTTGGATTTTAAGGATGTAAAAGGCATGTTTCCATTTGTAGGTGCCTTATTTGCTTAATTTATTTAATTTGTGTAATATAATTTATTCATGGGGACAATTATAAAGGACACATTTTTACCTTTTGGTGGGTGTCTTATTTTATTTATTTTTATATATTGGACATTTGTAAAGGCATGTTTTCATCTTGTACGGGTGACCATTTTGTTTGATTTGTTTAATTTATAATATGATATTGTTTATTTCAATAACTGCTTCTAATATGAGTAATATCATACTAATTTAAGAATTTAATAATATATAGACCTGAAAAGGAGGCCGATTCTAATGAATCGGGCATAATAGGGGTACTGGTTGCATACCCAACTTTTTGACCCCAGTAGAGGATGAGGTGTAACACTCGTAATTTTTAATATTGTTAAATAATTAATTTTGAGCATAGTTTGTGTGTTGAAAAGAGAAATATGGGATATATATATAATATACACAAGATGTATACATAATGTATACATTACATATATATAATATATACAACTTATAAACAAAATATAAATGGTATATATATATTTATGGATGGGAAGTTGTAAATTAGTAAATAAATAAATAAAGGAAAAGAAAGTCAAAAGAAGAGAGAAAAATAAGTGGTTGTTATTAAAAGTAAATTAATTAATTATATTAATATATCTGGTTAGTAAATGAAGAAAGAAATAGAAAAAAATGTCTTCTTCTTCTTCTCTTTGCCATGGCTGGATTTGAAGTTGGAGAGATGGAAAGAGAGGTTTTCTTCTACATGCATCAAATCACACTAAAAAAACTTAAGGAATTAAGAGGATTTTATAGAGAAATTAAGAAATCAAGTCTTTTGCTATTTAAGCGTTGCTTTCTTCTATTTTAAGGTTATGTATGGTTCGGGTAGAGGGAGAAAGTTATGTTTAATTGTTAAAATGGATATAATGATGTTAAAGTGATGAATAAATGATGACTTGTTGATTGGTTGGTTGAGATGAATGTAATTAATGGAATTAGGGTTATGGAAAGGTTATGTAAAAATTGGTTTTGGTATGAGTGGTTTTACTTATTGAATTGAGATGATTTAAAATTGTTATAGTATATATGTGGTGATTTTATGGTTGAAAATTGGATATGATTGAGTTTAGATAAAGTTAGGGCTATAGCAAGAATATGTGAAATTAGGGTTTATGAAGGAGATGTGTGTAATTATTGAATTGAAGTTTTTTAATGTTATTTTGATATATAATTAATGATTTTATAGTTAAATACTGAAAATGAATTGAATTCATTAAAGCGAATGAAGTAGTAAGTTGTGAATTTAGGGATTTATTGGGATTTTGATGGAAATGATATAAATAATCATAGTTTGATGTACATTGAACATGGAAGTGTTATTAAATAAGCAATGGTACATGTTGTTAGGTTATGTGTATGTAGGCCAAAGTGGTAAAAGTGGTAGAGTTTTGGGTTTTGGCTTAAAAAGATGTTTGGAGTGAATTAGAAGCTAAGAAAGGTCAGTATATACTTTAACGAATTACATTTAAATTGCATTTGAGTTGGCATAACACATTATGAATTTATGAATATGTTATGCCACTTCGATATTTATTTTGATAAGATATATGATATTATACCATTTAAAAGTCAGTTAAAAGCATGGAATATGAATGCTAAGCCATTATATTATGGCTAATGCAATTATGATTTGCAAAGCATGTAAAATATACATTATGTCTAATGTGATGTGAAAAATGTGGATAATATATTAAAATATGGAAAATATGTTGAAATTAAGAAAAAAGATAAATTGTGATTAAAATTTTGAAACATACTAAAAATAATTTAAAAAGATGAGAATGAAAAATATGATAAATAATGAGAAAGAAAACGTGAAAAATAGTTAAATATGTGAAAAATATGTAAATTGTGAGAAACGAGAAAATTAGATGAAAAGTGTTAAAATATAGAAATGAGTTACATTGTAAATGTGACTCATAGATTATGTAAAGTGATTGTGAAATATGGAGTATGGTAATTGTATGAAAATGTGAGAAATTGATAAATGAGACGAAATGTGAAAGTGATAATAAGTTAGTTGATCACTTGAGAAATGTGGAAAAGAAATAATGGAAATGAAATGAAAATATCGAAACTGTGATTTTAAATTGTGTGTTTGCTTTACACAATTACTGGCTACAGAAAGTTGATATTGGTGTTGCATATACTGTTGGACTTGAGCAGAGCTAGGTCTTGAGAATGAGTTTGATTTGAGTAGAGCTAGGTCATGAGTTTGATATTAAATGTAAGCCTGAGCAGAGCTAGGCCTTGACCCAAGCATAGCTGGGTCATGATTCTAATACTGTGACAGCCTAAATCAATTATTCTATAACTTGATAATTGAGTAGAGAATTATTAGAGCTCAACGTGCACTGTTGTGTTAAGTCTATAAAAGTTATGTGATGTGTGTGATGCAATATCCCAATATGTGTGTGTTGTGATATTTGGTATTCATATATATATATATATTTAATGAATTAATAAGTATTATATGGAAATGTTATTAAATTACTATGAGTATGAGAATGGTAGATGAATATTAAGTGAATATATAATATGATTAATGATGATAGAAAATTTACAAATCAGAGTATGTGTAAATAGTTTTATGTTATCAAATTATGTACCACTAAGCTTTTGAGTTTAGCACTACCACGCAAATGATTAGAAGTACAGACCAAAGTGACATGGTTTATGGCTGAGATTTGAAGATTTTGTGTGCCACCAGACCAACTCAAAAGGCTTTGCATACATGTACAATATTTTATTGATATGTACTTTTGATTTGAATAAGCTAAACATAACATATGTATATTAAATAAGTTTTGAAATTTTATATATCTATAAACGTATTTGAGACAATGATGTTACTAAACATGAAGTCTTTGGACTTAAATGACTAAAGTGAAGGATTTTGAATGAAATGAGATTTGGGAGTGTACTTTTGTATGCAGGTTGTGTTTTTTGTTGATTTTGGGATATATTCAAATTACAAACAAAATTCTGCCAAAATTCTCCCAGATAATTTCTTATAAAGATTTATTAAATTACTATATATATAAATGTTTTTAGTTATTAAATTAGTCTTTTAAAGATATAATTGTTTTCTTTTATCAAGAATATGAGATTTCTATAGTTAATTACTTTGACATTCTTGTATTTTATATATGTACTTTACATATACGGTGCATATGTATTGTATGTATATAGGATATAAGGGTGCTACATGGAGATTCCTTAGGAAATTAGTCACCGACCCCTTTATATCTTCCTGGCTCATCCTGGTGGTGACTCCTATTCTTTGGGTTTAGGTCCATGTTCTCTAAGGCCTGGAGCCTAACAGTACCAAAGTCTCAAGAATTATTTCACCATGAGTGGGGGTAAAAATCCAAGCTCACAACATTATTTTCATATTTCAATTATAAAAAACATTAAAAATAATTGATATTAATTTATAATGAATCTTGAGGTCATGAACTTGAATCTTTATAATTGTTGCCACTATATGTGCCATGAACATGTATACACTTTGTTTGTTTTATATATCTATTATTATATCAAATGTCATTAGAAACTACTTTTCTAAAAGAGCTGCTCAGCAAATGCAAAGAGTTGTATATAGATTTCTTGACCTAGTGACTACTAGTTTGCCATCATCAAACCCAATAAAGAGAATCAAGTTGGACCCTTATGTCAATGCACCTTTTAAGATATGTATTTTCAGTCTGTACCAAGTGAAGACTCCTCTTAGTTTTAGCTTGCTCACTGTGGCAGTTCCACTGGGGAGAAGTATTGCACTTGTCAATTAAAGGGGCACAATTCTTGATCACCAAAATAAAAAATGTGGTCAAGAGAGTCCTAAAAGAAAGAGGAAGCCCTAAAAAGAGGTATGTTGATTTGGATGGAAGAAAGGTATTGAAAAATCCCCAAACATATTTGATGAAGCTCAATCCATTGAAAGGGAGGAGTGTGGCTAAAGCCCTTTCAAGTTGCCCTTGGAAAGTTACTGTCATGGTTGAAAAAAAAAAAGAAAAAGTAAAAGGATGCAAAAGAGAAAAGATGCAAGTTAAAGAAGTTGGGAAAAAATAAGAAAGATGCAAAATCAATGTGAAGTAAACCTTGATCTTATAGTGTGATGACTTAAAAAGGTAGAACAAGTGTTTATATACTCATCAAGGTAGGTTTGGGTCTGATAAATAGGAAGAATTTGGAAAAAACTACAAAAAAAAAAGGTCATATATGATATAAACCTACCATGCGGTAGTATCCAAGAGCCCAAATGGTAGAACTGCCACACAATAGTTTTATGTAGCAACAATAGACCAGGTGATCCTCTTCTATGTGCGTGAGACTTCATCAAGGCATAAAGATGTAATGTTAACAAAAGAAATAAGAGTAAAGGGAAGTTTCTTGAAGAAAAACTAAAGTCCTTGCTTATTTAGTTTTAAAAAGAATGTATTCAATACATCAAAATCCAAAAATCCAAGTACAATAAAGGAAATATAAAGAAAAAAGACAAAAATGAAGGGTTCTAAGGTGCCCCCTCACTGCCTCATTCTCGTTCTCATAACTATAAGACCCTGTGGGTTCCTCTCCTTCCCTGGCTCTAGCAATCTAGTCTCTGGATATGCTATTGGCCTCTAGCCCATCCATGATGGAATCCACATCGACTCAAAGTAGCTCTAGCCACTGTGGTAACATCCTCCAATTTAATAATATTAAATTAGATTAAATTAAATTAAACTAAATGAATAAGTTGGAGGGTTAAATGAAGTGTTAGAAGTAAGAAAAGATATAGTATATATGTAAAATATAAATAAAGTATATATAACATATAAAGTCAAAGGGTAAAAAGTAAAAGTCAACATATAAATAGTAAATGGTGAAAAAGGTTAAAAATTCAAAATTTAAAATAATTTTGAATGGAAGATAGAAAATATGATTTAAAAAAATAAATAATCAATTAATTAAAATATTAAATATATATATATATGGTTACAAAAATATGAAAGGAAACTAAGTCAAAATTTAAAAAAAAAAAAACAATCCTTCTTCTTCTTCTTCTAGAAGTCAACCACCATAATGGAAGAGGAGTGGAGCTTTCTGCTGCGCTATACTAACACTACTACAAAGCGACACTCGCAAGTATACGAGGTTATTATAGCAACGGTGATTGCCCCAAGGTCATCTCACAAGGAAGGAATTATTTTGCAATAGTTTGATTAACAAATAAATTTAAAAAAACAAGAGTATGATGTTAGAAATAGTGGTGAAAATCAATTAAAATTAAAAGTAATGCAGATAATGGTTATGCAAGATTAATTCAATTCTAGGAATGGTGCCTAGGGCTGTAGATCAATTTAATCAAAGCTTAATTCTCAAATTATCCATTAATATAACCTTGTATATTAATTTGTTCCTTGAGTTTAATTAGTAATTACCAATTTATTAGTTTTCACATTCATGAATTAACAACAACCAATTATTTTGAAATTGCAAATTAATAAAACCCTACACTTATATTTCTAATTCATTCTTAGGGCAGTTGAATGCATAATTCCATGATCAAATTTCACCTTTCGGTCCTTCATTCAATATCTAGAGATCAATAGGTAGCTAATCTATCAACCTAACATTTAATCCAATACAATCAACTAATAACAAGGTATATTAATGAAAATATCAAATCAAGTCATTCAATCTACTCTACTACAACCCAAGGTATAAGTAATTTAGCTCATCATCATCAATTTAAAAAAAAATATTCATCTCAATATAAATCAAATTGCAATTGAAATATTAATGTTCTTAACAAACAACAACAATCTAGAAATGAATTGAAAGAGAGAATATAAAAACCCCTTATAGATACCAAGAGTTGAACGTCTTGTCTTCCTCCTAGCTCCACTTTGATTATGATGAAGAAATTCCAAGCCCTTTTCAATCAATTGCTCTCTTTTTGAAAGTTGGAATGGTAACTCTCTCAAGCTTACAACTCCTCAATCAAGCCTTCTTCAAACCCTAACCTTCTTGAAAGCTTGTTCACCCAATTTAATCCCAAGAATTGCTTTAAGTTTTGTCTATGGAAGAAGTGGAAGATGAATATGGAAGATGAAGATGAAGGTGTCTTGTCCAAAACCAAGAACAAAACAAGGACCAAGCCCCCTTCAATGGAGCCTCCAACGTGTATGTATATTTCCACTTTCAATTCTTTTTAATTTTTTAAGACATCAAGCATGTCTTGCCAACTCACACACTCACCTTTGTCTCCCCACTTTTTCATTTTTTAATATTTCTTCCCATAAATCCATCCACCTTTTACTCATTTTTAATATTTCATTTTGAAAAGAAAGAGTCTTTTGTCCCACATTTGTCCCTCACTTCGTGCAAAATAATTCAAAGGAACCATATGAGACATGACCAAGTCATGAGTGACTTTGCCATGTCACTCATTCTTTTTTGGACATGGCCACCATGGCTACTTTTAACACTTCTTTGTTCTTTAAGTGGGACACGGCCAAGGCCCTGGCCGTGTCATGTGACATGGCCAGTGGCTTACCCGTGTCTCTTGAATGTGTTCTCTCTTGTCTCTCTTCTTGCTCTTCTCTTTGCTTTGTTCTTTAAGTGAGACATAGCCAAGGCCATGACCGTGTCATGGGACACAGCCAATGGCTTGGCCGTGTCTCTTGAATGTGTCAGTCTCTGCCCAAATTCTCTTAGGGACACGGCCAAGCCAATTTGACCTAGCTGTGTCTTGTGAGTGTGTCATGCTTCATTATCTTGGATGAAGGGACACGACCAAGCCATAAAGTGTCTTGGTCATGTCTTATGCTTTTTACCTCATTAATCCATCAAATTGAATTAAAGCTCCATTGTTTTGTTCTTCAACCTGGATCAAATACTTCAAACAAACTGAAGCACAAATTTAAAGAAACATCAATCAAAAGCCAATAAAATTACCCTAAAAAATACATACACAAATGATCAAAACACTTTCATCTTTACCAACACCAAAATTTTGAGAGATTTCAAAGGATTAAAATGGGTTTTGGTGATTTCTTCATAAGTTAATAAGTTTTCTTACTTAATTTGGAAGTTTCCTTGAAATTAATGATTATGTGTGAAATGGAATTTTGATGGGTGTTGATATAATTTGTTTAATGCATATAAAAGGTGTTATTTGGAAAAGGAGACAAAGATTTTATAGTTGGATAGTTAAATTGGTTAAGTTTAGATGGAGTTTGGGACAAGTAGTGATAATTTAGGGTTTTGGAAAAGTATGGTTAAAGAATGGATGCTCGTTTGATTTCATGGTTTAAATTATGTTACTAAATGATTTTAATGATAGAAGTGAACTTAGAACACCACTTAGAATGGATTAGAATGATGTTCCAAAATTAAAGAAGGTTAGGGCATAAATGTGAAAGTTGGAAGAATTGGTGCTAATTAGTGTTTAATGGTTGAAATGTAAAATGTGATTCTAATGTATTATATACATTCACATTTTGAATAGGCATTGAGTGGAGACAAGTTGTCCTTACCTAGGGGGGAAGGACATTTAAGGGAAGTGAAGGGAAAGTGGTGATTTCTAGGTTGGAAATAGCTTAAATCAAGGTTAATACATACTTTGGTATTTTTGTATTATAATGCATTGTAAATGGCATACTACATTGTATATAAACTTTGGGACTATGATATTTTAATGTGTGGAGTCACATATAATGTACATAGTTATGTGTTTAAGGGCATTAAATGCATTATGTATGAATAATTAAGCCATTTTAAGATGGCTTAAGGCATTGTAAAACATGTTTGCAAAAAAGACTGTATTTATGTCAATTTTAGGGCATAATTCGGCCACCATGAAAATGTGGCAAAGAAAATGATGTTTGCAATTAAAATGTATAATAATGTGGTAAATTGATGGAAAAAAGTGCAAAAAGAATGGAAAGTAGCATAACTACTATAGACCCTTAATTTTGGCCCTAAGTTGGTATGGTCTTAATTAAAGAATGCCAAAATAAATTCGATCCGATTTACAACTTCTAATAAGTCGGTCCAATTTTAAAAGGCACAAACTCAACTATAAAACCCTAAACCAAGTTTTTTAGATGGTCCGGTCCAAACAAATTAAAAAAATGCAAAATTATTTCAAAGGGCTATGACATGAGCCTTGGCTCATGTCGATCTGGCTCTAGATCGACATGAGCATTGGCTCATGTAGAGCTGGTGTCAACCTGGATGCCCAGGTCGACATGAGCAAAAGGCCATGACTTGGTTGCCCAGGTCAACATGGCCTTGGTCCATGTCGATCTGTCACACCAAATCGACATGGTCGTCAATTATTTTTTGTTGAGTTTTTTTGACCAATTAGTTTCCTAATTAAACTAGAATTTGTGTTAAGGATGGATTAATATTAGGGTTAGGGTTTTTGAGTGAGGTTTTGGCCTATAAATAATAAGGTTTTAGACTTTAACAGGGGGTTGGCAATTAACATTAAGAGAAATTAAACAGCAAAGTAGAAGACAAAAAAAATAAATTAGCAATAAGTGGCACTCATCAATCATCAATCCATCAAAGGTATAAACACTGTCTTTGTTCTTGTTCAGCCAGAGTTAATTGTGGTGGAACCAATGACACAGGTATGATTATAAATCTTTGATTTGTTTATATTTACAACATTCTTATGTTTTGATTCATGAATTGTTTAAGCATATGATAGTATTGCCATATTTTCTTTTAAGTGTTTCTATTATTTGCTTTGATATTGAGTCTTTCAGTAACCTTAATTATTAAACCCTAATCGTATGTTTTATAAATCAGATTTTCCATTCATCCAGTAGCCTAAGTCATTGATTAAATTATCAAAACCCTAAAATATTCTTTTGTTTCCAAAACTTTAAAACCCTAAACTATTTTTCCCAAAACTTTAAACTCTAAATTATTCCATTAAAGTCTCAAAATCATAATTGTTTTCCAAAATCTTAATTTATTTCTCGAATCAATATTTCTTCTAAAATGATAAATCAAAAACCTTAAATTTTCAAACCCTCATCCAGTAAACCTACAAACCCTTAAGCCCAAATCCAATGAATCCAAAAATCCCTATCCAGTAAACCTAAAAAATCTTAAACCTTAATTCCAATCTTTTAAAATTAGAAACCCTAATTTCTAGACCCTAATTCTTTAAACCCTAATTTCATTTGTGTAATGATATAAACTTTGGTTTTAGATATTTATTGGATTCATTATATGTTTTTATGGATGACTTATTTGATCTGTGATGGATTTATTTAATTTATGGATGAATGTTTCCTTTGTTATCATTATTAATTTATTTTGGAATTTACCGTGTAAGAGGTATGTTTCCTTTTATGGGTACCTCATTAGTTGAACCTTATGTAATTTAAGTTATTTTAAAGTTTTTGGACCAATGTAAAGGACACATTTCCACCTTTCGGTGGGTATCCTATTTAGTTTTAGACATGGACTATGTAAGGACATGTGTCCATCCTTGGATGGGTGTCCATTTATTTATTTTGTTTGGATATTGCTTTGATTTTAATATAATTATGTTTTATTTTAATTGTTGGATGAAATATGGATAATATTGTTATACTTAAGAATTTTATAATATTAAGACCTGAAAAGGAGGCCGGTTCCAATGAACCAGGCGTTGTGGGGGTGCTGGGCCATTTCTCACCTTCTCCACACCTACCCAACTTTCTGAACCCATTAGGAGGTTGGAGAGTCCCCACACGTACCCATTGCTTTGATCCACCCCTTTCTTTTTCCCAACCCATCTAGGTGGCAACTCCATTTTCTCCGAGCTTAAGCCTGTGTTCTCTAAGGCCCCGAGCCTAAATAGTACCGAAGTCGTAAGAACCATTCCATCGAGAGTAGGGGCAAAAATCCCCGCTCAGAGTGGTGACTCCACTGGGGATAAGAGAAGTTGATTCCATTGGTCTTTATATTATTCTATTCTTTCTTATCATGATATTATCCATTGCATCATTTAGATTGCATCATGTGCGTGAGTTAAGATGCCCGTGTTACCCGTGTTGTGTTATGTAAGGGATACCATACTTTCACTCAAGGTATAGAGATCGAGCATGGCATAACTACTCATAGCCTTGTACCTTTTGGTATATACTTGCTATGGGAACCTAAGCCTTTTAACCTAAAGACTAAAGCTCATGTAATTGGCCTAGTTACTTTTCTTAGGTTTTTACCCCAAATGCCTGTTGTTTGACTATGGTTAATTTATTTTGGCTTAAATCATGGCTTATTTGGTTTGTTCTTTTTCTAATATGACCTAAATACATTGTAAGCTCAAAAAATTTTTTTTCTTTAAAGTCCAAAAGACCAAAGCAATTTTTAAAATTTTTTCAAAAGTGTCTTTGGATATAAAACTTTTCCATAAACAAATTCTTTTCTCATGACCCAAATACTAAGCCCAAAATCCATTTTTTCTAAAATCTTTTTACAATGGGCTTAGAAACAAAATTATTTTTATCCAACCTTTTCTTACAAAGAGCTTGTAAATTATTTAGGTCAATTACGAAATACCAAAATCAATTGTGAGCCTAGTTTATACTAAGAATAATTAATCATGGGCTTGTTTTTGGCATGAATCATTAGTTACTTTTTAAAGTGAGAAATCTATTTATAATAAACCTCTTAATTTAGTTTTAATCCAATATAGCATAAAAGCTACTTTAGTTGGTTGAATGGATTAAAATCTAATTAATGGGAATTATCATGAACTGATTTTCATTTTTCAAATATAACTATTGGTTGAAAATTCCGAGGGAATTATTCAAAAACAAGATACCCCATGTTGGTATTTTGTGTTAACCATATTACCTAGGAAAAGAGATTTGCCATTCGTGTGTGGAAGTTATAAGGTTGGAATGAACGTCCTAATTATCTTTCTTTGTTTATTGTTTATGCATACATGCATACAAGCATACATACATTCGCTTCTCATATCATTGATCCTCTCTGGCTCACAGCCCTGGATTATAATAGTTCAAAAGCTTACGATAATTCGACCTACGCCGGAGATGAAGAATCTAGCAATGACTCAATCACTTGCTCACCAAAAGCAATGGAACCAGAACAAATTCAAAGAATGGTGGATGATTCCCTCAATGTCAAGATGGAAGAAATAAAAGAGGCCCTGGCCGAGACCATAAAGTATCAATTAGCTACAATTTTAGGGAACAATGCCAAAGCATCTGCCAGCACAAAGGAGCTAAAGGACAAAGGGAAGGCTAAGGTTGGTGAAGTGGCTTTTGATGAAGACAAGGTAGTCCTTGATGATGATGACGACTGGGCTCAGTACTTCCAAGATCCTCAAGACAAAAAGGAGCCGAAGGTTGTGGAGAAGACAACTATTGAAAAGACTGAGATGTCTGATGTTGAGAAGATGATTACTGATTTAGAAAAGAAATTGGAGATGAAACTGAAAACCGAAGAGATGTCCGAGATCGTCAAACTATTTGAACAAGATGAGGAGGTCCCATATAAGTTCAAGATGCCTTCCTTCGCTAGGTACAATAGTACTGGAAATCCTCATCTCCATGTGAATCAGTACATCACTGCTATGCAGTCTGCCCGAGCTACTAAAGCTCAAACTCTGAGGTATTTTATGCTCTCATTAGACCCTATTGTCCAAAATTGGTTCAACACCTTAGAGGAAAGTACTCAAAAAGATTGGGACATGTTGTACAAGGCTTTCATTCAGCAATATGGGTACAATGTCAAGTTAGAAGTTACCTTAATGGAAGTTGAGTCCATTAGACAAAGGCCAAATGAGAATTTTGTGGACTATGTGAAAAGATGGAGAAATAAGGCTGCTTTGCTCAAGAAAAGGCCCGATGAATTTGATCAAATAAGGATGATTGTGAGAGGGGTGTTGCCTAGTCTTGGTGAAAGGATGTCTCATACACTCATCCGTGATTTCAAAGATCTTCTCCAAGCTAGTCTGCAAATTGAAGAATGGGAAAGGGAGAAGAATCGCTTTTCTATAAGAAGAAATGAGAAGGGGAATTATCAGCCTAGCAATCAAAGTACACAAAAGGAAGCGGATGTTAATGCCACTAGTCAAGGAGGAATGAGGCAGGTTTCAAAATAAGGGAAGCCGCTATCTTGGGTTCTCAATAAGCTACAAAAGAAGGGATTGTTACAACCCTTGACTCCTCGTCCTTTGCCTAATCCTCTTCCACCTAACTTTGATACTAATGCATTTTGCCAATTCCATCAAAGGCCTAGACACGAAATGGAAAATTGTATGAAGTTGAGGCATAAGATCCAGAATTTAATTGATAATGGCAAGTTGCTTGAGCCAGACAAGCCTAATACCAAGAACAATCCTCTGCCTAGGTTCAACAGAGTGCCACCACCAGCAACTTTCATGGTAGGAGGAGGATTGGAGGAAGATCTTATTTTATTATCCTTTCAAGATGGGAATATTTAAGATGAGAAAGGTGAAGAAGCTTAACTTAACAAACTTTCCTTAGCTTGAATGTTGCTTTTCAATTTTGCTTTCTTTAATATCTAATTGGAACAATTGTGTTTTTCAAATTTAAAGTTATAAATTATTTTTGTCAAAATTTTTGTTTGTATTTGTTCATTTTGGTGCTCAACCAATGAGGAATTTAACTTGATATTTATAAATTAGCGTATCTAGGCATCATGATTCGAATGACTTTACTAGGTAAGGGAATTGCTCTATAGTTTTGAGTTTGTATGCTTACTTAGAGAGGGCTCTTGCATAATTATTTTTGTCTAGGTCCTAGTCAGTCTTAGAACATACTTTGACACACATTCGAGGCAAAATTGAACTCTTCTTGTTTAAGGGAGAGATGATCTAGGCATTGTTTGATGAGCCAACAACTAGTATCCACCCTATTAAATATCAATCCCTAGTTGTCTCTTTGAGCCTTCATAAAATTTTAGCTTTATTTTCATTGGCATATAACCCCCAACAACCTACCCTGAGCTGTTGTGATACTTTTGACAAGTCTTATGATCACTAAGGTGAAGAGGCAAGAAGATCAAAGAAAGGAATGAATAGTCAAGATCATAAGGATAGTTGATGTTCTCAAGACCATAAGGGTAGTTGAAGTTCACCTAATATCACCAATCTATCAAGATAACATAAGAGTAACAAAAGATTTATCCCTGTTAAAGGAGATTCATGTCACTCCACTCATCCATTATTAGAAACCAAAGTTGGTACAAACAAGACAACTCTTTTATAGTTAGAACAAAAAAAAGAAAAGAAGAAAAAAAAAAGAAAGAAAAAAAAGAAAAGAAAAGAAGAAAAGAAAAGAAAAGGAAAATAAAATAAAATAAAACCCAAAACAGTTCAGAAAACCAACCAAGTTCTCTTTTACCTAAAGCAGCAAAAGACTTCCATAAGGACAATTTAATACGGACTGGTCCAACTCAACCAAAGATTCAATCAAAATTAGAGAGATAGAAGAAAGGTCATCCAATTCTCAAAAGTCATGTACTTGACAATCCTAAAGGAAATAAGGACAAAATGATAAAATGCTCAAATGAAAGAAGGAGTAAGAAAAAGAAAGATAAAAAAAAAGAAAGAAATGAATATGGGTACCAAACTTTTTGCAAAGGCAAAGACTATCCCAATCAAAATTCAGGTTAACGCCAAAAAGAAAGAAGAATGTTCAAAGCTCTGTCTTTTCATGCTTCCAACTGCCTATGGCTCCAACAAAAAATCATGGTATGAATAGTGTCACAACGTCTCCAACTTATAAAAGGCCTTCATTTAACCCGTGTCCTTTATAGACCTCATTTCAAGCCTATTAAAGACCTGTTGATCTCACTTGGTAGGTAGAGTCTATTAGTAGAGATAGTTTGGATAAGCATGCATATGAGATAGACAATATTTAAACTCAAATGAGATCTTTGACCAAGTAATGTGTATATGCCTATCTGAAGTGCAACAGTTCTTGTTTAAATAGAAATAATTCCCGAGTATAGTATGGTAACTAGGGTTGTCATGTTATAGATATGTTAATTTGGGAAATTGAGTCCTGAGGTACAATGACATTGATTTGACAAAATCAGCATTTGATTTAAAAAAAAAAGAATTGTTTTCTTGTTATAAAAACCTTTAAATTAAGGGAAATATGTTGAACAGTTGAAACTCAAAGAACACATTGGGCAAAGTAAATGATTACTGGCAAGGTTATGAAGAAGCTACCAATTGACATACTGAATCATAATTTGAAATGGATGTATCTCTGCTGTTTGGGGCCTCCATTATTCATATTTTCAACATCTTGAAGATAAAGGCCATAAATGTGAAGCATTTTGTCATTCCAATGAAAGACCTGAATGAGCATCTGAAAGAAACCAATGAGAACACTTCTGCTGATCACCTTAGTCTGTGAGTCGATGGAACCACTGTAAGTATTACTCATACATATCATGCATACATGAGCATATTACACAGCATTTTTTTTCTTGTATTATCTGTTCTTTGTCAAAGTGAACAGCAAACACCCTGTGAAGTAGAGAATCAAAAGAAGATATCAAATTAGGGTGGCACGGAAAGCCCATTGCTTGAGAAAGCTCCAGTAATTTTGCAAAGAGAAGAAATGCGTGCTTGTGCGAAGAACTAGACAATAAAAATTTCAATGAAAGCTTGCATGAAAAAAAAATCTTTGGTTTGAGCCTACACAAGGGGCAAAGTTTCTCCTTTTTAATTTTTTGAGTTTATATACAAAACATTTTCAAACTCACTTGCAAATATTTCACCACGCAGGGGGCAAGAAGAAGACATGAGGGCCAACTAAAAATAGCTGAATTTTTGCAAAAGGAAGAACAAAAGAATGGAACAACCAGTTAAGCCAGAATCCTCAACTGATAAAAGGTCAGTGAAATCCAATTCAATCTCGGGTCCGAGTACCCAAATCAAATTCAGTCTCGATTCTAAGTATCCAATCTCAGGTCCAAGTACCAAAATCAAATTCAATCACGGGTATAAGTACCCAAATTAAATTAAGTCTCAGGTCCAAGTATCCAATCTCGGGTCGAAGTACCCAAATCAAATTCAATCTCGGGTCCAAGTACCCAAATCAAATTCAATCTCGGGTCCAAGTACCCAAATCAAATTCAATCACGGGTATAAGTGCCCAAATCTCGTGTCCTAGTACCCAAATCAAATTCAATCACGGGTATAAGTACCCAAATCAAATTCAATCTCGGGTCCAAGTACCCAAATCCAATTTAGTCTTTGGTCCAATTACCCAAATTAAATTCAGTCTCGGGTCCAAGTATCCAATCTCGGGACCAAGTACCCAAATCAAATTCAATCTCGAGTCTAAGTACCAAAATTAAATTCAATCTCGGGTCCAAGTACCCAATCTCGGGTCCAAGTACCCAAATTTAATCCAATCTAGGTTCCAAGTACCCAAATCAAACCCAATCTCGGGTCTAAGTAACCAAATCAAATTCAATCTCGGGTCCAAGTACCCAAATCAAATCCAATCTTGGGTCCAAGTACCCAAATCAAATTCAATCTTAGGTTCAAGTACCTAATCTCGGATCCAAGAACCCAAATCAAATTCAATCTCGGGTTCAAGTACCCAAATCAAATTCAATCTCGGGTCCAAGTAGCCAAACCAAATTCAGTCTTGGGTTCAAGTACCCAATCTCGGTTCCAAGCACCCAAATTCAATCTAGTCTTGAGTCTAAGTACCCAAATCAAGTTCAGTGTCGGGTATAAGTACCCAAATCAAATCAAAGTACCCATCCTCATCAAAAATCAGTCAAAAATCATATTGCTTTTTCACTCTGTTTTGCTGTAGTCTCAGATCGCTCAAGCAGGGGGCAAACTGTAGACCCTTAATTTTAGCCCTAAGTTGGTACGATCTTAATTAAAGAATGCCAAAATAAATTCGATTCGATTTACAACTTCTAATAAGTCGGTCCAATTTTAAAAGGTACAAACTCAACTACAAAACTCTAAACTAAGTTTTTTAGACAGTCCAGTAAAAAAAATTTAAAAAATGTAAAATTATTTCAAAGGGCTGTGACAAGAGCCTTGGCTCATGTCGACCTGGAGGCCCCAGGTCGGCATGAGCCTAGCTCATGTCGATCTGGCTTGAGATCGATTTGGCCTTGGTCCATGTCGATCTGGCACACCAAATTGACATGGTCTTCAATTGTTTTTGTTGAGTGTTTTTGACCAATTAGTTTCCTAATTAAACTAGAATTTGTGTTAAGGACAGATTAATATTAGGGTTAGGGTTTTTGAGTGAGGTTTTGGCCTATAAATAATAAGGTTTTAGACTTTAACAGGGGGTCGACAATTAATATTAAGAGAGATTAAACAGCAAATCAGAAGACAAAAAATAAATAAATTAGCAATAAGTAGCACTCAACAATCATCAATCCATCAAAGGCAGCAACACTGTCTTTGTTCTTGTTCATCCAGAGTCAATTGTGGTGGAACCAACGATGCAGGTTTGATTATAAATCTTTAATTTGTTTATATTTACAACATTCTTATGTTTTGATTCATGAGTTGTTTAAGCATACGATAGTATTGCCATATTATCTTTTAAGCGTTTCTATTATTTGCTTTGATATTGAGTCTTTCAGTAACCTTAATTATTAAACCCTAATCGTATGTTTTATAAATCAGATTTTCCATTCATCCAGTAGCCTAAGTCATTGATTAAATTATCAAAAGCCTAAACTGTTCTTTTGTTTCCAAAACTTAAAACCCTAAACTATTTTTTCCAAAACTTTAAACCCTAAATTATTCCATTAAAGTCTTAAAATCCTAATTTTTTTTCCAAATTCTTAATTTATTTCCCGAATCAATATTTCTTCTAAAATGATAAATCAAAAACCTTAATTTTTCAAACCCTCATCTAGTAAACCTATAAACCCTTAAGCCCAAATCCAATGAATCCAGAAATCCCCATCTAGTAAACCTAAAAAAATCTTAAACCCTAATTCCAATATTTTAAAATTATAAACCCTAATTTCTTTAAACCCTAATTTCATTTGTGTAATGATATAAACTTTGGTTTTAGATATTTATTGGATTCGTTATATGTTTTCATGGATGACTTATTTGATCTGTGATGGATTTATTTAATTTATGGATGAATGTTTCCTTTGTTATCATTATTAATTTATTTTGGAATTTACCATGTAAGAGGTATGTTTCCTTTTATGGGTACCTCATTAGTTGAATCTTATGTAATTTAAGTTATTTTAAAGTTTTTGGACCAATGTAAAGGACACGTTTTCACCTTTCGGTGGGTATCCTATTTATTTTTAGACATGGACGATGTAAGGACATGTTTTCATCGTTGGATGAGTGTCCATTTATTTATTTTGTTTGGACATTACTTTGATATTAATATAATGATGTTTTATTTTAATTATTGCATGTAATATGGATAATATTGTTATACTTAAGAATTTTATAATATTAAGACCTGAAAAGGAGGCCGGTTCTAATGAACCGGGCATTGTGGGGGTGCTGGGCCATTTCTCACCTTCCTCACACGTACCTAACTTTTCAAACCCATTAGGCGGTTGGGAATTCCTTAGGAATTGAGTCATCCACCCCTTTCTTTTTTCAGGCTTGTCCGGGTGGCGACTCAATTTTCTCCGGGCTTAATCCGTGTTCTCTAAGGCCCCGTGCCTAAACAGTGCCGAAGTCACAAGAACCATTCCACCGAGAGTGGGGGCGAAAATCCCCGCTCACAATTACCATTGTATGAGGAAGTATAAATGTGTATGATATGTGTGCAACCTTATGTAATATAATGTTCCAGAGTGGTGTGTTTGGTGATTTGAGATGGCATACCTTTGATTGCCTTTGGGCTAGATGATGGGCATCACCATTATGTATTTTTGCCTTTAGACTAGACACTAGTCATCACTATTATTTGCCTTTGAGCTAGACACTTGTATCAAAATGGACTAAAATAATAATTCTGAAACTTTAATTTTATATAAGGTCATTTAGGCCTAATGTATGTGAATATGAATGTGATATGTGATGACATAAATGTAAAATGTATATGAATTAATATGCTATTTCATGTCACATTGTAGAATTTAAAAGAAAAGCATTATGCATTGTGTATCTTCAATTTTTACTACTATCAAAGTATGTACTACTAGGCTATTAGCTAGGTACAATTTATTTATTGTGCAGGTGACAGAGTTGAGACTGAGGACCCTGCTAGACATGACTAGGTATAGGGGGATTCTACTAGAAGATTTTTGTACTGCCATATGACCGGAACCACTTGCTAGCATCTATACAATTACTTTGTGTATTTTGATATATCTATGTACATTATATTTGCATAACATGAAATTTTTTTAACTTTTAAAGCTTTTGGACTAAATGTTACAAGCTTTTGTATATATATGTGTGTATTTTGGGGATAGTTGAATGATTTTGAGCCATGGAGCTTTCTTGAAAAAATGATTAATTATATGTATATTGGGAGCATATTTCTTTTGACAGGTTGTGTTAATTGATTTTTGGGAACGTCCAAATTATAGACAAAACTCTAGCAAATTTTTTCTAGAAAGTTTTCTTTAAAATAAGTAGTTTTGATGATATTATTTTTAACTTAGACTTTAATTTAGCTATTACAATACATTCTACGAATTAAAGTGTTTTTCTTATAATTATAAAAATTTCAAAATGTCTTTAACTGTGACACTCTAGTATTCTGTATACGTATTTTATATATATAGGGTGTATGTATTGCATGTATATAAGGTACAAAGATTTTACATTTATTTTAGTATCAGAGCCTAGGTTTGAGTTTCTCAACGTAGGTGGGTTTTAGGGAGAGAAAATGGGGATTGTAAATGTGATTTTAATGTGTAGTATATGCATTTGCACTGGTATTTTATCTAGTCCTTGATGTGGTGATCTTTAATGTGTTTACAAAAATAGGTAGATATAGCATCTAGGACGCACCAGTCTGCTGAGGGGAGTGCTGAGAGTTTTGCTCCAGAAGAGGGTAGAGCTGAAGCTAGTGCTGAGACTACTAGGGAGACATCTGTATCAGTACCAGTCAGACTAGTAAAATAGGGGGATCCACCAGTCTTGGTATAGCAGATGGTGGAGGTACTCCCTCAGGCCCCAGTATAGGTACAACAGCAGTAGCAGTAGCCGCAGCAGCCACCACTACGGACCAAAAAGTACAATAAGCTGAGCAAGTATAAAGCCACAGATTCTGTGGGCATAGTTGATCCAGCAAAGGCAGAGCAATGGCTGGACAGGGTTCAGAGGATGTTCATCCACTTACAAGCCATTACAGAAGAGAAGTTTGACTATGCCTTGTCTCTTCTATAGGAGGACACCTATGATTGGTGGAAGAAGATTCCTTACGAGTTAGAAGATCCACCAGTGTTGACATTTGCCAATTTCCTATGGGAATTCGAGAAGAAGCAGACCCCCATGGAGTATAAAGATGCTAAGAAGAATGAATTCCTGAGTTTGAAGCAGGAGATAAAGATAGTTACTGAATATGAGAAGGATTTTCTCCGATTGAGCAAGTATGCAGTGGATTTATTATCTAATGAGATTAATAGTTGTCGAAGGTTTGAGGATGGGATGAGATCATCCATCATATGTTAGGTGGCAGTGGTATAGTATGATGATTTCTCTATATTGGTATCCATTACCCAAAATGTTGAGAAAGCCCAAAGGCTTGCAGCTGCTGCTAGAGAGGACAGTAGAGTTGGGAGGCCTAAGGGTGAGGCAGGGTCTTCATCTTCAAAGAGAGTCTGAGGGGGATATCCTCAGAGGTTTAGTAGGAACCAGGGGCAGCCTGGAAGATCATCAGAGTAGCAGAGGTAGAGACCTGCAACCTTAGTGGCTAGTGCCTCAACCTCTATTTCTCAAAGGCTTGTTCCACCACCTGTGCTCAGTGTGGTAGGGCACAAGAAGGTATATGTTGGAGGGCTGGTGCATCAGCTGTTTGTTTTAGATGTGGGTCACCAAACTACTTTATCATAGATTATCTAGAGCCACAAGCAGACATAGTAGCTTCTAGACCCAGTGTCAGAGGGGTTTTGGTGGTAGAGGTAGTGGCAGAGGTGGTATGCCAAGAGCCAAATAGAGAGGAGGTTCTACAGTAGGGAGTAGTCAGAGGATGCAGGGACATCATAGTAAGTATATGTGATGCAGAGACAACCAGATACTTCAGCTGTCATAAGTATTTTTTCTTTATTTTGCACTTTAGTTCATACATTGATAGACCCTAGGTAGACGCATTCATATATCAGTGCATCCATCCTGCCTGTGAGTGATATGCATCCTGAGTTGATAGGATTTGGTGTATTGGTTACCAATCATTTAGGGCACAGTGTGGTAGTTAGCAGGGTGCACCGAGATAGTCCATTCATGGTTCATGATGAGGAATTTCTTGGTGATCTGATAGAGATTCACTTTAGGGAGTATGATTTGATTATGGGCATGGATTGGTTATCGAGACATGGGGGTATAGTAGACTATCAATAAAAGCATGTTACTCTGAGAACATGTGACAGGAAGGAGGTTCTGGTATCCATAGAGTAGAGGCACCTCTCATCCATGTTTATTTCAGCCATTTCAGCTAGAGAAGGAGTGTATAGCTTACTTGGTACATGTGGTGGATACTAGAGTTGAGAAATCTAAGCTTGATAGTATTCTCACTATGGTAGAGTTTCCTAATGTATTTCCTGATGAGCTACCAGGGCTACCTCCAAAGAAAGAGGTAGAGTTTGGTATCGATGTGATGCCTGGTACCACACCCATCTCTATTACCCCTTATCGGATCTCCTGCAGAATTAAAAGAGTTAAAGATGCAGTTTCAGGAGTTCCTAGATAAAGGGTTTATTCGCCCTAGTATTTCACTGTGGGGAGCACCAGTACTATTTGTGAAGAAGAAGGATGGCACCTTGAGATTATGTATTAATTATCGGCAGTTGAATAAGGTGACTATTAAGAACAAGTATTTGTTACCTCATATTGATAATCTCTTTAATCAATTGAAGAGACTAGCAATATTCTTTAAGATTGATATGAGATCAGGGTACCATCAGTTGAGATTTAGAGATGCAGATGAACCCAAGACTGCTTTTCATATGAGGTACGAGCATTATGAGTTTCTAGTGATGCCTTTTAGACTGATGAATGCACCAGTAACATTCATGGATTTGATGAACTGGATCTTCTGACCATATTTAGATCAATTTGTGGTGGTTTTCATTGATGATATTTCTATGTATTAACCTAATAAGGAAGATCATGATAGGCATCTACAGATTGTACTGCAGACATTGAGAGAGAAGCAGTCCTATGCCAAGCAGTCTAAATGTGAGTTTTGGCTAGATCAAGTGACTTTCTTAGACATGTGAATTATACAGAGGGTATTAGAGTTGATATGAGTAAAGTTTAGGCAATCTTGAAATAGTGTCCACCAAAGAATGTGATGGAGATCAGGAGTTTTCTAAGATTTGATGGTTATTATCATCGGTTTGTGAAAGGTTTTTCCATGATAGCTTCACTTCTTACCATATTACTTCAAAAAAGAGAGACAGAGAGCAATAAATAGAAAGTAACTAACCTTGTGAGAAATAGTAGGTAACCTTCAAATTATTTAACTTAGCCAAGAACTTATTGATCCAAACCAACTTTATAACATTGAGATAAAATTCAACATCAATATTATAGAAGGATTACATCGAGGCTTAGCACAATAGATCTTAGTGGAGCCAACAACATAGTTGTGGTTTTTATTAACTAATTCTATTTATTTCAATTGATCATCTTCATTATTTTGCAGAGTTTACTATCTTTTTGAATTATTGGTTTGATTTTACAATCTCATCCAACAAACTCTAGCATTAGGATTAAGTCCAATATGATAGTTGAAACCTTAGTCTTAGGATAAAACCCTAATTGCATGTTTTAATCTTAGCTTTCTAATCCAAAACCTTAATTTCTTTTTTAAATCTTAGCTTTGTAATCCAAAACCCTAATTCCATGTTTTAACCCAAGTTTTGATATCGAAACCCTAATTTAATCATAAAACTCTAATTTCATTAATTTAAATTTAGTATTTGTTTCTATAATGACTGTGTATATGATGATTAATTATACATGCTGATGTTTGATTCTATTGTGTTTACTTTATTATTTGAATTTTAAGGATGTAAATAGCATGTTTCCACTTGTTGGTGCCTTATTTGCTTATGTTGTTTAGTTTGTGTAATTTATTTTTTTATGGATATTGTAAGGATATGTTTCCATCTTGTATGGGTACCTATTTTATTTAATTTGTTTAATTTACAATATGAAGTTTTTTATTTCAATAATGTTTATAGTATGGATAATGTTATAATAAGATAAAAATTTAGTAAAATTTAGACCTAAAAAGGAGGTGGGATCTAATGAACCAGGCGTTATGGGAGTGCTGGGCCACTTCTCACCTTTCCATGCCTACCCAACTTTCAAAACTCAGTAAGGGTTAGGGATTCCTTAGGAATTGAGTCATCCACCACTTTCTTTCTTCTCGGCTCATCCGAGTGGCGACTCCTATTCTCTGGGTTTAGGCCCATGTTCTCTAAAGCCTAATAGTGCAAAAGTCACAAAAACTGTTCCATTGAGAGTGGGGTGAAAATCCCCCCTCACAATGGTGACTCCACTAAAGATAAGTGAAGTTGATTATATTGGTCTTTATATTATTTTATTTTTTCATATTATGATATTATTCATTACATCACTTATAATTATATAGTATGTATGAGTTAGGATGCCCTGTTGAACCTGTGTTATATGTGTGTAAGTGATATCATACTTTCACTCAAGGTATGAAGATTGAGCACTGTATAACCACTCACAGCCCTATACCTTTTGGTATATCCTTATTATGGGAACCTAAGCTTTTCACCCCAAAGACTAAAGCACATGTAGTTGGCCTAGTAACGTTCCTTAACACATGTAGTTGGCCTAGTAACGTTCCTTAGGTTTACACTAAATGCTTACTATTTAACTATGATTAACATTTCTTGGCTTGAGTTATGACCTATTTGGTTTTTCATTTCCTAATATGACCTAATTATGGTGTAAGCCTAAAATTATGACTCAAAAATTTTTCTTTAAGCCCAAAAGACCAAAGTTATTTTCAAAGTTTTTCAAGTTGGACATTGGGCATAAAACTTTTTTTTTTCTACCTCATGGCCCAAGCATGAAGCCCAAAATTAATTTTTGGAACAAACTTTTTACAATAGCCTTTGACATATTTTCAAAGATGAGGCATTTACTAAGCTTTTATTTAAACCTTTTCTTGAATTGGCTTGCAACTAGTTGGGTCAATTATAAAACATTAAAATTAATTATGGGCCTAATTTATACTAAGACTTGTTAGTTGTGGGCTTATTTATGGCATGATTATTAGCTGCTTTTCCAATGAGAAATCTATTTATAATAAACCCCTTAATTTAGTTTTAATCCAAGATATAATAGAAAAGCTATTTTTCAGTTGACCTGATGGAATAACAATTAATTAGTGGGAATTATCATAGATTGACTTTTATATTTGAAAATACAACTATTGGTTAATCTATCTAAGTGGTCCTTTCGATAATAAAATATCCCCTGCTAATGTTTTACTGACCATAACACCTAGGAAAGAGACTTGCCATTTGTGTGTAGAAGATATAATGTTAGAAGAAATACCCTAACTCTTTTTGTTTGATTTTTACACATGCATACATGCATTATGTTACATCGCATTGATCCTTTCTAGCTCACAGACCTGGAGTATAGTAGTTTAAGAGCTCATGATAATATGACCTACGTTAGTGACTCAAAGTTTAGTGAGAATTCAGACAACTTCACACCAAAAGCAATAGATCCTGAACAAGTTCATAAGATGGTGAATGATGTCTTCGCCTCCAAGATGGACAAGTTAAAGGGGGCCTTGGCTGAGATTGTGAGTAGCCAACTAATTACACTATTAGAAAATGAAACAATGAAGGAATTTGCCAATTCTAAGAAGTAAAAGGACAAGGGAAAGTCTAAGATGACTGAGATAGCCTTTGATGAAGAAAAGGTGGTGATTGATGATAATGACTGGGATACATACTTCCAAGACCAACAAGAAAGCAAAAAAGAGAAGAAAGCTACAGAGAAGATTGAATCTGTTAATATGGAAAAACTCATAGTTGACCTAGAAAAGAAGTTGGAAAAAAAAGACTAAAAGTTGAAGAGGCCTCAAAAGTTGATAAGATTTTTGAACAGTATGAGAATCTCTCTAAGAAGTTTAAAATGCCTACTTTCGCTAAGTATAATGGTACAAGAAATCCTCACTTGCATGTTAAGTAGTACATTACTGCCATGCAGTGTGCTAGAGCCACTAAGGCTCAAACACTAAGGTACTTTATGCTCTCTTTGGATTATATGGTGTAAAACTGGTTAAATACTTTAGAGGAAAAAGCTAAAAAAAACCAAGATTTATTATGTAAAGCTTTCATCCACCAGTATGGGTACAACATTGAGTTAGAGGTAACCTTGATGGAAGTTGAGTCTATTAGACAGAAATAGAATGAGAGCTTTTTGACTATATATAGAGATGGAGAAATAAGGCAGCCCTTTTAAAGAAAATACTAGACGATTCAGATTAGATACAAATGATAGTCAAGGGTGCTTTTCCATACCTCCAAGAAAGATTGGCTCAGAGCCTTATGAGGGATTTCAAAGATCTTCTACAAGCAGGTCTTCAATAAGAAGAATGGGAGAGACAAAGAACATATAATATGGAAAAGGGAGCAAAAAGAGTGGCTATCAGTCTTGTGGAAAAACTCAAAGGGGATAAAAAGTTGCTGAGTTGAATGCAATAACTAAACCAGTGAAGAAGTGTCAATTCTCATAATTGGGAAAGCAGTTGTCTTGGGTTTTTAACAAATTATAAAAGAAGGGATTATTATAACCTTTGACTCCTCGACCTTTGCCTGATCTTTTGCCATTCAATATTGATACATAAGTTTTTTTTCTTTTCCATCAAGTGCTTAGTCATGAAATGAATCAATGCATACATTTAAGGCATGAAATACAAAACCTCATTGATGATGGAAAGATCCTCGCCCCTGACATGTCTAAGTAGATGAAGCACTTTTGACTTCAACTCAACAAACTTCCCTTGGCTTGTGTGGTTCTCATCTTATTTTCTTCTTTGGCTTTTTTGGAACAATTTTTTTAAATTAACTTTTTCAAATAAATTATTTTTATTGCATTTATAGTTTGTTTTTGATTTTTGTTCATTCTGGTGCTTAACCAATGGTGAATATTGCTTGATATTCATAAATTAGTGTATCTATGCATCATGATTCGAAAGACTTTACTAGGTGAGCAAATTTTTCTATAGCATTGATTTGTGTATGCTTACTTAGAGAGTGCTCCCATATAATTACTTATGTCTAGTCAATCTTAGAACATGCTTTGATGAACTTTTAAGGCGAAATTGAACCTTGATTATTAAAGAGAGAGATGATATATACATTATTTGTTGAGCTTATAACTAGTATCCACCGTGCTAATATCAATCCCTAGTTTGTCCCTTTGAGCCTCCATAATATTTTTTGCTTGCTTTTTATTGACTTGTGAACCTGATAACCTACCCTATGCTGTTGTGACACTTATGGAAAGTCTGATGATCACTGAGGTACTAAGAGGCAAGAAGATCAAGGAAAAGAATGTATAGTCAAGACCATAAGGATAGTTGAAGTTTACTTGAACTAGACCTAATATCTCATATTTATGACAACAAATGATTCATACTTATTGAAGAAGATTTGTGCTACTCCATTCATCAATAGTCAGAAGCATAGGACAGTATGAATAAGAGACTATTTTAGAGCTAAAAACAAAATAAAAGGGGTCAAAATAATTACAAAAAAAAAAGAAAAAAAGAGAGAAAAAAGAAAAGAAAAAAAAGAGGGAAAAAATAAAAAGAATAAAAGAAGAAGAAGAAGAAAAGGGAAGAACAATAAATGTTTCAAACTTTTTTGCAAAAGCAATGATCATCCTTATCAAATCAAAATTTCTACCAAGAAGATAAACTTTATCTTTTTATAAAGCAAGATCATAATATGCCTAGAAGATGGAAGTGATGCCCAGAGTATAAAAATACCTCCAATAGCATACGATTCCAACTGAAAGTTTGTAGTGTGAAGATTTATCAGTAGTGTTGCGTCAGCTCCAGCTTAAAAATGGCCTTCACGTAACCCATATCCCTTATAGACTCCATTTTAAGCCTATTAAAGACAAGTTGATCTCTCTTGATATGTGGAGTCTATTAGTGGAGATTGTTTGAAAAATTATGCATATGAGATAGACAATATTTAAACTTAGTGAGACCTTTGGCCAACTAATGGGTTTGTGCCTATCTAAAGTGTAATAGTTCTTGATCAAATGAAAATGATTCCTAAATTTAGTATGGTAACTAGGGTTGTAATGTTATAGATATGTTAATTTGGAAAAATTAAGCTCTGAGGTATATTGACACTGATTCGACAAAGCCAGGATTTGATTTAAAACAAAACAAAATGTGTTTTCTTGTCATATAAGCCTTCAAGCTTAGGGAAGTATGTTTTACTATCGAACCTTAAAGGACACATTGGGCAAAAGTGAGCTAATGAAAGGATTATTTGCAAGGTCAAGGAGAAGTTACCAATAAATGCGTTGAATTATAGGTTGAACTAGGTATCTCCTATGTCTTTGGCTACCATGCCTAGGTTCCAACTACTCATGTTTTAAACATCTTGGAGATAAAGACATGGATGCAATATCTTCTACTATCTCAATACAAGACCTACACGAACATCTAAAAGGTAACAATAGGAGTGCTTGGGTCTATGAGTGCTTAGGTTTATCACCTCGATCTGTGAGTTAAGCACTGTAAGTATCACTCATGCATATCATAAATGCATGCATACATGAGCATATTACAATACATTTTTGTTGCCTTATGCTACCTATTCTTTGTCAAAGTGAACAACAGACACTCTATGAAAAAAACAATCAGAAAGAAAGCATGGAATCAGGGGGTATGAAAGGACCATTGCAAAAGAAAGAAGAGATGCATGCATGTGCAAAGAACAAGACAAAACACAAACTCAATTAGGGCCTGCATGGAAGCTAAATCATTTCTTTGAGCCTATACAAGTGGCAAATTTTCTCCTTTTCAATTTTTAAGTATATTCAAGTATAAAATATTCTTATACTCTTTTCTAATATTTTACCACGCAACGGGTAAAAAGAGGTTACGAGGGCTAAAAAAAAGCTGAATTTTTTGCAAAGCAAAAAACTAAAAGAATGGAACAAGTGGCTATATGAAAACCAAGACTCTCAAAAGAATAGAAGATCAATTAAGCTAGAAGAGCTAAAGTTAATGCAAGACAAAGGTCCATTCCCAATAATAAAGAACTCGAATGAAGATCCATTTCTGCAAAGGCAAATAATTTTTTGGATTTGTTAAAGTATTCAAAAATAAAAAATCAAGATGAAGATCCATCCCTGCAAAGCCAAGACTCTCAAACAAATAGAAGATAAATCAAGCTAAAAGAGCTGAAGTTGATGCAGGAAAAAGGTCCATTCCTAAGAATAAAGAACCTGGATGAAGATCCATTTCTGTAAAGATTGAAAACTTTCTGGATTTTTTAAGTATTCAAAAATAAAGAATCAAGATAAAGATCTATCCCTACAAAGATATATAGTTTTTCTTGATTTGTTGAAGTACTATGATTAAAATTCTATTAGGTAGAATTTAATGGATTTGTTAAAGTATCTAAAGTCGAGTGTACTTATATTTAGAAAAATATGATGAACTCTATGGATTTGTTGAAGCATCTGAACCTTCAGCCTATACTATATTGTTGAAGTATCCTGACAATTTAGTTTTGCAAATTTGTTGAAGTATCCAAACCTCCAACCTATATTTGATTTGTTTAAGTATCATGATGGCACAGTTTTGCAAATTTGGAAAAAGCATCCAAACCTCTTGCCTAACATGGATTTATTAAAGTATCCATTAGAAGACATAGATTTGTTTGAAGCATGTAGGCCAACTCGGGTTTATTTGAAGCACTCGAACCAGCTTGGATTTGTTGAAGCATTTGAAAATCAGTCCAAATTTATTGAAGAATCTAGCAAATCAACTTGTTTTTCACTCTCTTTTAATAAAATCAAGAACGTTCAAGTAAAGGGCAAAACTGTAGAATTTTGGCTCTGAATCAAATTTAGTTCTAATTAAAAGACCCGAATCAAATCCAGTTCCAATTAAAAAGGCCAAATCAAATATTATCCTAATTAAAAAGCCTAAATCGAGTTTGGTCCAATTTAAAAAGCCAAAATCACTTATTCGGCCCAAGAACTCATGATGAATTGGCCATATCTCATAGCCAATTCACTATGAACCTTAAGCCACAGTCCTAATTCTACTTAAACTTAAAGTAATTCCGATAAACAAAGGCTTTCATAATATAATTCGGATTGTTTAACTAAGATAGGTTGGGTGGTTGCCCTAATATTGCCTATAAAAAGCATTTAATAGGAGCAATTAAGGGACAAACACAATTAGCAATTAGATGACATGAATTAGCAATTAAAAGTGAGAAATTTAAATGGATTCTTATAAGTAGTTGAGTATCTTACTTGGCTTGTAAACATAATCCTTATACCATAGAAGGATGGATGGGTCCGGATTTGTGTAGACTATATGGACTAAATAAGGCTTGCCCCAAGAATGATTTCCCTCTACCTTATATAAAAGTGTTGATGTGCCATGTATTCGCTGATGGATAGTTTTTCAAGTGATAATCATATTCTTCTGGCAAAGGAAGATAATAATAAAACAAATTTTATAGTAGAATATGGAACATATCAATATAAGGTAATGTCATTTGGGCTGAAAAATGCCGGGGCCACTGATCAACGAATGGCCACTATCCTTTTCCATGGTTTGATCCACAAGGAGGTGGAAGTCTATGTGGATGATATGATAGTTAAGTTTAAAATTAGGGAAAGAAATATAGACACATTAGAAAGGTTTATTCAAAGGGTGAAGGAATATAAACTTTACCTTAATCAAAAGAAATGCATTTTTAGTGCAAGCAAAGGGAAGATTTTTGTGATACATGGTGAGTCAGAGAGGGATTATGGTCTATCTAAATAAAGTCAAGGCCATTAAAGAGATGCCGACACAAAAGATAGAAAAAGAAATTAGAGGATTTTTTGGCATGCTTCAGTATATAGCCTAATTTATTTTCAAGCTCACATCCATATGTGGTGTTCAAGTTATTGAGAAAAATTCACCCTAAAGAATGGACTTTAGGATGTCATGCTACATTTGAGAAAACCAAAGAATACCTATTGACCCTACTAGTTTTGAAACCCCCATGCTAGGAAAGCCTTTAATATTGTACCTAAAAATTGAGGTCTAGTCTATATGAGCATTATTAGCATAAAAGGATGAAAGTGGTATTGAGCACACAATTTATTACTTGAGCAAGAGGTTCAACTAATATGAAATAAAATACAATGAGGTGGAGAAGACTTGTATAGCCATGGTATAGGTAATTAAGAAATTGGAACACTATTTGTAATCTTATAAAATGATGGTGGTTACCAAATCTGGTCAGTTAAAAATACTTGTATTCGGTCCCATCTCTTTTATGAAAACCAGCCAGATAGTGATTATGCAAAAGCATAATATAAAGTAAGAAAATAATAAAAAAAAAAGCCATTGCGGAATTCCTTGCCCTACAATCAATAGTTGATGATGCAAAATAGGAGTTAGATTTTCCACATGAATACTTAGAAGGGATTCGACTCAAGAAATGGCAAATATTCTTTGATGGGGCAGTTAATCAAAGTGGGGCTAGAATTAAGATTTTGCTGGTTTCACCTAAGAAAGAATAGATGTAACACCCCTTCCCGACCTACGTGTGTAAGCTGAGTAGAGGCGCCACACTAACCTAATGTTGCTACCAATTTTACTTAGTCAAATTTTAGTTCCAATTTTTATAGAAATTTTGCCATAGTTTCACTTAAAAATTGAGTCCCAAGTGTCGACAAAACTGGTTTTTTTTTTCTGATTTTTGAAAATATTTTTACACAAACCAATGCAACCAAAATCATTCTCAGTACACTTCCAATAAATCCCCCTTATAACCTCAACTACAACCTGCAAAAAGGATTTACACTTCTTGTAACACCCCCATATCCAATGCCCACACACTACAACCACAACAATGTAGTATAAGTGCATCAAACATAGGGATGCTACGGTTTTCTTAATATTCAAAACACTTTAAACTTGATACAATACCCTTATCATTATACATTATAGAAAAGTAGATCATTTACTTATAAAACAAAACATATTAGTTATATATATATACATTTAAATATTACCCAGCGGAAGTTATAAAATATGTACATATTTACAAACACTTGATTACATATTTAAATATATCCATACTTTTACATTATAAACATTACTTTACAAAATATAAAGAAGTATACATGATTGGCAATTCTCTTCTGATCTTTAAGTTCCCAAAATCAACTCTTCAAGGTCTACTCTCACTTGGTCTTGATGAACTCTCGGGTTCGACTCTATCAGCTCTATTACCTGCGCGATTAAACACTATCACGCTAAGCCAAGGGCTTAGTAAGATAATTCATGCTAAAATGCAATGTCACAAATTAATTACATATATCAATCAAAAGCATATTATTTATTCAATATGTTGCTTTGTTCAATGTCACATCAATATTCATATAATAGCACCATTCATTATACTCATTTAAATTTATCATTATAGCCAACAACTATGACTTTATATACGTACCCTTTCCCAACCAGGTCGGTTGCCCTACAATCCCAAGGGTCCGCAGGAGGCAAAAAGGCACGTATAACATTATCAGTAACATACCTTTCCCCATCCAGGTCGGTTGTCCAAGTTCAGTTGCCCATTCCAATGGGTCCGCATGGTTCCGCAGGAGGCAAATAGGTACGTATAATACTGACTATATCGAACCTTCCTCCTACCAGATCGGTAGTCCAAGATCGGTTGCCCAACCCACTGGGTCCGCATGGTTCCGCAGGAGACGGATAGGTCCGTTCATTAAACTTATCAATACCTTTTCAATTCATTTCTTTTTCACAAGCAAGTTAAGCAATCATTATATACAATATTCATTACATTATCTAAACACTCACATTATTATTCAATCCTATCATCAATGCATGCTTCAATCATATTTCATTTGAATCACTATAACATCTTTGGTATAACATTTCAATGTGCATTACTCATGAAACACATTACCATTCACAATGCATAACATAACATTATTCAATCTCAACAATGCAATTAGGGAAATTCAACCTCTTCACAACCTAATCCAAAAGGAATATTAGCAAAATGACCATATGAATAGTACATTCTGGTTTTAGACTCCATTTTATCCTTATTTTGAAATATTGTATAAAATAATCTACTTGACTAAAAATTCTAAAATTTTTACTAAATTTAGTTTTGTATCTTAAAATCATTCCTTTAAAATTTCAGATCAAACTGAATACAAAATCTTGGTCAAATAGTTCACCTAACCAGACTGCCCCAATTGCCCTGCATCCTGGCAGCAATTCTGAACTTTGTGAATTCCATAAATCAAATTCAATCAACGTGGTTCCAAATTATTTTTCTCAAATACTAGACTCACTAAGCAACAACATATCCAAAATTCAATTGGATATGATTTTTCTACATTTTATTAAAAATCCCGAAATACAGCTGTCTCAGTTAAGGTACCTGCTGGAACAGGTCTAATAAAAATAATCTTTCTAAACTCATAACCATTCCAAAATCGAATCAACATATTTTTCAGTCATTCTAGACTCATAGAGACACAACATATCAAAAATTCACTTCAAAAACATTTTTCTATAATTAATTAAAAATCATACAAATCACAGCCTTTACTAATTGTAAAACAGAAACAATTTCACTAAACACAACTCTTACTCTTCCATCACCAACACCAACCCAACTTCTCATCTATCAAGCAAAATCAATACTTAAAATCACACCATAAGCAACTTAATCATACCATCATCAAATCACAACTCAACTCAAGCATAACTTCAAAAATAACAAGGGTAAACAAGAGCAAACTTACCAAATAATGAAATTCCTTGAAACTCCAACTTGTAACTTTGAAAACTTCCTTCACTTTGAACTTGAAATCATCAAAACCATCACTTGTTCTCTTGCTCTCTTCTCTCTTTGATGAGCCGGCCACCCAACAACAAGAAGAAGAAAAAAATGATGAAGAAACACAAAGTCAATAGGCATTAAATACCCATCCAAAAGAAAATTACTATAATACCCTCATCCATTTAACTAAGCTTTTGTCATATCTATACCCATTTAAGTAATTCACAACCAACACAAAAATATCCTCTTTCCTTGACTTTCCATTTTGACCACTTTATATGTTATATATATCACCATATAAGCAACATATACAATTATCTCTAAACCCTCTTTTCTTTCCCAACCACCATACAAAAACATTCTCTTCCCATTTCTCAATTCAAACCAACAACAACAACAACAAAACTTCTAGGGCATGCATAGGGATATTACAATTCTCCCCCTCTAAGAAGAAAATTTCGTCCTCGAAATTACCTGATATCAAAGCTGAAACAACTGCGGATATTGCTCTCGCATGGATTGTTCACTCTCCCAAGTCGCTTCTTCTTTTGCATGATTCTTCCAAAGAATCTTCACCAATGGCACTTGCTTGTTTCTCAATTCTTTCACATCATGTGCCAAGATAGCAACTGGTTCCTCTTCAAATGTCAAATCTGGGCTCACTTTGATAGACTCAAATGGCAACACATGAGATGGATCCGACCTATATCTCCTCAACATAGAAACATGGAATACACTATGAATACGATCCAACTCAGGTGGCAAAGCAAGTCGATACGCCACTGGCCCAACTCTTTCTAACACTTCATATGGCCCAATGAAATGAGGACTCAATTTTCCTTTCCGACCGAACCTCAAAATCTTCTTCCAAGGAGACACTTTCAGAAATACCTTATCTCCAACATTAAACTCTATATCTCTCCTTTTCAGATCTGCATAAGATTTCTGTCGGTCTGAAGCTGCTTTTAACCTGCCTCGAATCAACTTTACTTTTTCTTCAGTTTCTTGAATCAAATCAGGACCAACCAACTTATTATCTCCAAGCTCATTCCAACAAAGAGGTGTCCTACACCGTCTGCCATACAATGCTTCAAACGGTGCCATACCAATGCTGGATTGGTGACTGTTGTTGTAAGAAAACTCCACAAGAGGTAAAAACCTATCCCAACTTCCAGAGAAATCGATGACACAGCTTCTCAACATGTCCTCAATAATCTGTATCACCCTCTCTGACTGTCCATCCGTCTGTGGATGAAAAGCAGTGCTGAAGTGCAGTCGAGAACCCAAAGCACTATGCAAACTCTTCCAAAATCTGGAAGTAAACCTGGGATCTCGATCAGACACTAAAGAAGTTGGAACACCATGCAGTTTCACAATCTCATGGATATACAGCTCAACCAATCTCTCCAAAGAGTAATCCATTCGAACCGGAAGGAAATGAGTTGTCTTAGTCAATCTATCCACAATCACCCATATAACATCATGCTTCTTTTGTGTCAATGGCAAACCAGACACAAAATCCATTGTCACTCTTTCCCACTTCCATTCTGGCACTGACAATGGTTGAAGCAACCCGGTTGGAACTTGATGCTCTGCTTTAACCTTCTGACAAGTGAGACATTTCGACACAAAATCTGCAATGTCTCTCTTCAACCCAATCCACCAATAATGCTGTCTCAAATCATGATACATCTTCGTATTACCCGGATGCATAGCAAACACTGACTGATGTGCTTCTTCTAAAATGACTCTTTTCAATTCAGCATCATCGGGTACACACAATCGGTTTTTAAACCAGAGACTCCCATCGTCTTTCACAACAAAATCTCTTGTCTTCCCATTCTTACAATCTGAAATAATCTTCTGAATCTTCTTATCGGCCAACTGAGCTTCTTTGATCTGATCTAACAAAATCGGCTTCAATTGCAACTATGCCAATAATGCACCATCAACACAAGGTACAAAACTGGCATGCAATGCTCTCAACTCAACAAGCAACGAGAGCGAGTAAACTGTTAAACCAGCTAAAGACTTCCGACTCAAGGCATCAGCAACAACATTTGCTTTACCTGGATGATAGTCAATCAAGCAGTCATAGTCTTTAATAAATTCTAACCATCTCCTCTGACGAAGATTGAGTTCTTTCTGGACACCCAAATACTTCAAACTCTTGTGATCAGTGTAGATGAAACATTTCTCCCCAAACAGATAGTGGCGCCAAATCTTTAATGCAAACACAATGGCAGCCAATTCCAAATCATGTGTCGGATAGTTAAGCTCATGCGGTTTCAACTGTCGAGATGCATAAGCTATAACTTTCCCTTCCTGCATCAATACACACCCCAAACCTCTATGTGAAGCATCACTGTAGATCACATATGGTTTTCCTTCAACAGGTAAAGTAAGAACAGGCGCTTGAGTCAACAACTCTCTCAACTGCTCAAAACTAGCCTGACACTGATCTGTCCACACAAATCTCACTCCCTTTCGAAGTAATCTGGTGAGTGGAGTAGCTATCAAAGAAAACCCTTTCACAAACCGTCGGTAATAGCCTGCCAAACCCAGAAAACTTCTAATCTCTGTCACAGACTTGGGTGGACTCCAATTCAGAATAGCTTCAACTTTACTTGGATCAACTCTAATGCCTTCCGCTGAAACAATATGTCGAGAAAAGCAACTTGATCCAACCAGAACTCACACTTCGACAATTTGGCAAATAACTGCTTCTCTCTCAAAATCTGCAACACAATCCGCAGATGCATATCATGTTCCTCTTCATTCCGCGAATACACCAGTATATCATCAATGAAGACCACTACAAACTGATCCAAATAGGGCCTAAACACCCTATTCATCAAATCCATAAAAGCTGCAGGTGCATTCGTTAGACCAAAAGGCATAACTAGAAATTCATAATGCCCATACCTGGTCCGAAAGGCAGTCTTTGGAACATCCTCAGCTCTGACTCTCAGCTGATGGTACCCAGATCTCAAATCAATTTTAGAAAACACAGCTGCACCTTTCAATTGATCAAAGAGATCATCGATTCTAGGCAAAGGATATTTATTTTTAATAGTCACCTTGTTCAATTGCCTATAATCGATACACAACCTCATAGTACCATCTTTCTTCTTCACAAATAGCACAGGAGCTCCCCAAGGAGAAACACTGGGGCGAATAAATCCTTTGTCCAACAACTCCTGTAATTGCACTTTCAACTCCCTCAATTCTGCTGGTGTCATTCTGTAAGGAGTAATAGAGATAGGAGTGGTACCAGGCAACAATTCAATACCAAACTCCACCTCTCTCTCAGGAGGCAATCCTGACAACTCCTCTGGAAAAACATCAGGGAACTCTGCAACTGTGGCAATACTATCAATGGAAGAACCCTTCACTCTAGTATCTACCACATGAGCAAGATAGGCTTCACACCCCTTTCTAATCAACCTCCTGGCTGCAACAGCTGAAACAAATAAGGAGGCTAGCTGTTCCTGCTCATTAGATACTATCACCTCTCTACCATCACCCGTTCTCAAAGAAACAATTTTCTTTTTACAATCCACCACAGCTCCATGTCGAGATAGCCAATCCATACCTAAGATCACGTCATATTCCTTAAATGGCATCTCAATCAAATCCCCAAGGAACTCCTCACCCTGCACCACTACTGCACTATCTCTATGCACCTTACTCACAACCACACTATGCCCTAACGGATTTGTCACCAACAGATCAAATCCTAGGGACTCAGCATGCACATCAAATACAGGCAAAACAGATGCACTAATATATGAATGCGTGGAACCCGGATCAATCAAAGCAAGTACTGGAGTATTAAATAAAGAAAAAGTACCAGCTATGACTGCCGATGTATCTGGCTGCCTCTGCATAACATACATCCTCTGGGAAGATCCAACCTCCTCTGGTCTACCCTCCCTGGATGTAGCACCTCCTCTAGAACTGAATCCTGGTCTACCTCCCCGGTTGGCACCTCTGCCTCCTCTGCCTCCCCTCACACTAGCTCGAGAAGCAGCATAATCAACTGGCATCTGCTCCTGCCTCTCAGGACAGTCTCTCACAAAGTGGTCAGGTGATCCACACCTGAAGCATACAGCTGGTCCACCACTCTTCCAACAAACACCTCTATGATAACCCCCACACTAAGCACATCTAGGTGGAGCGGATCTCTGAGTCATAGGGATCGGAGCACTTGCCACTGAAGCTGCAGGTCTAAATCTCTGTCTCTGGAACTGCACAGACCTACCAGCTGGTCTCTGGCTCCTACTACTCCGAGGAACAAAACTTCCTCTACCCCTCTTCGCAGAGGAAGACCATGCCTCGAACTGGGGCCTTCTAACCCTAACCTCTTCTTCTGAAGCAGCTGCAATAACTTGAGCTCGCTCTACACTTCGAGCTGCTGTCACAAGCTGTAAGAAATCCTGATATCTGGATCCAGCCACTAAGCACATGATCGAGGGCCTCAATCCCTCCTCAAACCTCCTGCATCTATCAATCTCATCAGCAATGATACCCCCAGCATACTGACTCAGTCGAATAAACTCAACTTCATACTCAGTTACGGTCCGATGATCTTGCTTCAAATCTAGAAACTCTCTTTTCTTCCCATCTTTATACTCCCTAGGAGTATACTTCAACTCAAATTCCCTCAGAAAATCAGTGTAAGACAGTGTTGGAGGATCATCCATAGAATGGGGCACCGTCTTCCACCAATCGTAGGCATCTTTCTGCAGCAAAGATCTTGCATAGTCAAATTTTTCCTCAGGGGTAGCTTGTAACTGAATAAAGATCCTCTGTACTTTGTCAAGCCACTGTTCTGCTACAGCTGGATCAGTAGTACCAAGGAAATCCTCCGCTCCATACTTCCTTAGTTTATCATAGTGCCTCACAGATACCAAAGGCTGAGGGGGTGGTGGCACTGATTGCACTGGTGCTTGTCTCATAACTTCCATCATATGTCTAAACCAGGCTGGCGGAACCTCCTCTCCAGCTGGTCTACCCGACACCGAAGCAGGTGCCTCCTCAACACTATCAACTCTAGCTCCCTCAGCAGGAGCGATACTCTCGGCACTACCCTCAATCGACTGACGTGAGTGAGAATCCATCACAACCTAAGTCTGCAAACACAACATACTACATCTTATTAAAGATCAGAGGTTGCCAATCCCAAACATGTATATTATTTCAAAACCAACTTTTTAAGTAAAATATTCTTTTTATTACATTTTACCTAGGCTGAGAATCTCAAACCTAGGCTCTGATACCAAAAATTGTAACACCCCTTCCCGACCTACGTGTGTAAGCTGAGTAGAGGCGCCACACTAACCTAATGTTGCTACCAATTTTACTTAGTCAAATTTTAGTTCCAATTTTTATAGAAATTTTGCCATAGTTTCACTTAAAAATTGAGTCCCAAGTGTCGACAAAACTGGTTTTTTTTTTCTGATTTTTGAAAATATTTTTACACAAACCAATGCAACCAAAATCATTCTCAGTACACTTCCAATAAATCCCCCTTATAACCTCAACTACAACCTGCAAAAAGGATTTACACTTCTTGTAACATCCCCATATCCAATGCCCACACACTACAACCACAACAATGTAGCATAAGTGCATCAAACATAGGGATGCTATGGTTTTCTTAATATTCAAAACACTTTAAACTTGATACAATACCCTTATCATTATACATTATAGAAAAGTAGATCATTTACTTATAAAACAAAACATATTAGTTATATATATATATATACATTTAAATATTACCCAGCGGAAGTTATAAAATATGTACATATTTACAAACACTTGATTACATATTTAAATATATCCATACTTTTACATTATAAACATTACTTTACAAAATATAAAGAAGTATACATGATTGGCAATTCTCTTCTGATCTTTAAGTTCCCAAAATCAACTCTTCAAGGTCTACTCTCACTTGGTCTTGATGAACTCTCGGGTTCGACTCTATCAGCTCTATTACCTGTGCGATTAAACACTATCGTGCTAAGCCAAGGGCTTAGTAAGATAATTCATGCTAAAATGCAATGTCACAAATTAATTACATATATCAATCAAAAGCATATTATTTATTCAATATGTTGCTTTGTTCAATGTCACATCAATATTCATATAATAGCACCATTCATTATACTCATTTAAATTTATCATTATAGCCAACAACTATGACTTTATATACGTACCCTTTCCCAACCAGGTCGGTTGCCCTCCAATCCCAAGGGTTTGCAGGAGGCAAAAAGGCACGTATAACATTATCAGTAACATACCTTTCCCCATCCAGGTCGGTTGTCCAAGTTCGGTTGCCCATTCCAATGGGTCCGCATGGTTCCGCAGGAGGCAAATAGGTACGTATAATACTAACTATATCGAACCTTCCTCCTACCAGATCGGTAGTCCAAGATCGGTTGCCCAACCCACTGGGTCCGCATGGTTCCGCAGGAGACGGATAGGTCCGTTCATTAAACTTATCAATACCTTTTCAATTCATTTCTTTTTCACAAGCAAGTTAAGCAATCATTATATACAATATTCATTACATTATCTAAACACTCACATTATTATTCAATCCTATCATCAATGCATGCTTCAATCATATTTCATTTGAATCACTATAACATCTTTGGTATAACATTTCAATGTGCATTACTCATGAAACACATTACCATTCACAATGCATAACATAACATTATTCAATCTCAACAATGCAATTAGGGCAATTCAACCTCTTCACAACCTTATCCAAAAGGAATATTAGCAAAATGACCATATGAATAGTACATTCTGGTTTTAGACTCCATTTTATCCTTATTTTGAAAAATTGTATAAAATAATCTACTTGACTAAAAATTCTAAAATTTTTACTGAATTTATTTTTGTATCTTAAAATCATTCCTTTAAAATTTCAGATCAAACTGAACACAAAATCTTGGTCAAATAGTTCACCTAACCAGACTGCCCCAATTGCCCTGCATCCTGGCAGCAATTCTGAACTTTGTGAATTCCATAAATCAAATTCAATCAACGTGGTTCCAAATTATTTTTCTCAAATACTAGACTCACTAAGCAACAACATATCCAAAATTTAATTGGATATGATTTTTCTACATTTTATTAAAAATCCCGAAATACAGCTGTCTCAGTTAAGGTACCTGCTGGAACAGGTCTAATAAAAATAATATTTCTAAACTCATAACCATTCCAAAATCGAATCAACATATTTTTCAGTCATTCTAGACTCATAGAGACACAACATATCAAAAATTCACTTCAAAAAAATTTTTCTATAATTAATTAAAAATCATACAAATCACAGCCTTTACTAATTGTAAAACAGAAACAATTTCACTAAACACAACTCTTACTCTTCCATCACCAACACCAACCCAACTTCTCATCTATCAAGCAAAATCAATACTTAAAATCACACCATAAGCAACTTAATCATACCATCATCAAATCACAACTCAACTCAAGCATAACTTCAAAAATAACAAGGGTAAACAAGAGCAAACTTACCAAATAATGAAATTCCTTGAAACTCCAACTTGTAACTTTGAAAACTTCCTTCACTTTGAACTTGAAATCATCAAAACCATCACTTGTTCTCTTGCTCTCTTCTCTCTTTGATGAGCCGGCCACCCAACAACAAGAAGAAGAAAAAAATGATGAAGAAACACAAAGTCAATAGGCATTAAATACCCATCCAAAAGAAAATTACTATAATACCCTCATCCATTTAACTAAGCTTTTGTCATATCTATACCCATTTAAGTAATTCACAACCAACACAAAAATATCCTCTTTCCTTGACTTTCCATTTGACCACTTTATATGTTATATATATCACCATATAAGCAACATATACAATTATCTCTAAACCCTCTTTTCTTTCCCAACCACCATACAAAAACATTCTCTTCCCATTTCTCAATTCAAACCAACAACAACAACAACAAAACTTCTAGGGCATGCATAGGGATATTACAATAGAATCAAGATTTTGTTGGTTTCACTTGAAAATGGAAACATCTATCTAGCTAAGAAGTTGCAGTTTCCAATTACAAATAATATGTTAGAGTATGAAGCATGCATCATCGAGCTTGAAGCTTTATTATCATTAGGGTGAGAGAGGCAGAAGTGTGGGGCGATTCGATGTTTCTAACTTAATAGATAGAAGGCAAATGGGAGGTAAGGCATGAAAAGCAGAGGCCATATATAAAGTACATCAACTGGTTATGGATAAAATATCATGGGTTATAGTCCACTTATATCCCAAGGGAAGAAAATTATATGGCCAATGCACTCGTGACTCTTGCATCTATTTAGGGTAATCATAGGGGACTTGATACCTTAGCCGATTGTATTGACTTTGTCTATAAAACCTTCATCGAAGAAAGAGGATGTTCAAGTCTGAAAAGTAGATATGAGGGACAAAAAGTCATGGTTCTTCGATATTCATGAGCTTTTAATAAGGGAATTATACTAAAGGAATTAAATCCAAAGGAGGAAATAACTTTAAATAGAATAGCTTCCCAATTTATTGTTATTAGGGATTTATTGTATAAAATAAATATAGATGGGACCCATTTGAGATGTCTAGATGAAAGGAAAGCTAAGGAGGTGATGCAATATATCCATATTGGAGTCATTGGGCCTTATATGAATGGGCATGCCTTGGCTAAAAATATAATTAGATGAAGATATTTTTAGCTGACTATGGATGCTGATTGTCAAAATTTTATGAAAAAGTGCCATAACTACTAGATTCATGCTAATATAAGTTAGTTTCCACCATCTAAATTGAAAATCCTCTCATTTTCACAGCGTGCATGGGGAATAGACATCATATGAGAAATTAAACCAACTTCATCAAGTAGGCATATATATATTATTTGGGCTATTGAGTTTTTCTCTAAGTGGGTGGAAGCATAGTTTTTCAATAAACTGGGGGAAAATCATACAAGTTTATTAAAAGTAGTTAATTTATAGATATGGGGCATCCCATTATGTGGTAACTACTAATGGGTTACAATTCCAAATAGAAACAAGGGCAATTTTTGCAAAATAATATATCCAACGTCATAAATCCTCTCCATATAGGCCATAAGCAAATGGGACTATTAAGGTTGTGAATAAGAACTTCCACTGAAGCCACTCTGTACTCCGTTATTCTATGAGTCTGAAGTTATGCTGCCTATTGAAATTCAAGAGAAATTAGCAAGAGTGATGATAGAAACTTATATTTCTAAAGCAGATTGGGTGAGTGAGAGATATGAGCAGTTGGCCTTGTTAGATGAAGAAAGGTTTTAAGCCCTATATCACAACCAAGTATAGTAAAAAAGAATGACTCAAACCTTTAATGAGATGGTCAAGCCACATTAAATCCATAAAGGGAATCTAGTTTTGAAGTAGCTCAAGCTAGGGGTAACTGATCCAAGAGGAAAGCCCAAGCCTAATTGAGAAGTCCATTTATAGTCAAGAAGTTAATGAAGAATGGAGTTACATGACTGTCAGATATGGAACGAAATGAATTTCAAGGACACGTAAATGTTAATAGGCTCAGAAGATATTATATGTAATTTGTAACTTGCAAAAGATTGAATTTGTTTGTGTTAATGTATGATTTAATGTTCAATGATAAGCATGGCATCATCATTGTATGTATCAGTGCTTGAATGGCAAACATCAAAATAATTAAATTAAATTATGAATTTCATTAATTATGTAATAATGGATGATATTTGTATTATTGATTCTTCACTCGTTATTATATAAGTAGAATGAAAGTAATAATAAAGTCAAAGGCAAAATGGGAGAAGAGTAAGATATTCATGCCATTAATGAGTTTTGGGTTTTGAATAAAACCTAACTAGAGATAGAAATCATATTACCTTAATTATGGAATTTCTTCTTAAGGAGAGAAAAACTATATTACAACTTTGTTAGCTTTTAGCAAACCATAATAATCCAAAATAGAATTGTTTCTATTGATGGTCCACAAAATGGGTAGAGACAAAAAACTCAAAAGAAGTAATGGGTGTTTAGGTCAAATTGCCTATGTGTTAAGCAAGCAATTCGACTTTTGTAGAGAGACAAGCAAGGTGGCCGATATTGAGTATAGGTTAATTATGTTTTTGATTTCCTAAGGTTCCTTATATGGTTCTCTATTAAACCCTATCCTATAGGAAATAGGATAATATTATTTATTTATTGATTTTATAATTATATTCCATATCATATAAGGATTGCATTATTATTATTTAAATAGGATTAGAAATCCTTTTCTTAAAAGGATTGTAATATCCTATAAGAAAAATCATTTAATCCCTTGTCCTAAAGGAATAATAAATTTAAAAAATGCACTATATTCTACCTAGGATATTCGGCTAAGCTTAATTAATTAATCTATTAGGCTTTTAATTAAACTAATCAATTTAAGGCCTAATATCTATAACCCTTTATGGACTTAATTAATTTTCTTTCTCTTAATTATAGATCATATTCATAAGCCCATTTTAAATTCTCTTTTATTCCTTTTAGTGTGTGACACAATAATTTTCCAGTTATATTAGTAATTAGAATGTGATTATGAATCCTAATCCAATTGGGACTTAACTAATTCTAGTCCAACTATGATTCTCCATAGTAATCCTAATCCAATTAAGATTTCTATATTTGACCCAAAATTGATCTCCATCAATTGTTATTCATTCTAATAGATCATAAATGGTGTCTAGCCACACATCATGACCACCCAAATTATTAGAAAGTCAAATGGTTTGACGTATAACCTTTCACATACAATTTATGTACATCTTTATCCTTTCACCATCCTATGTCACATTTGGTTGCGAGTATAGTCTATGTATAAACTCCAATTAGACAGGCTATGCCACACTAAAAAGAATTATTTTATTTTATTTTATTCTTTCATCATATAATTTTCTTTTGATTATCAATTAATTTCTTCCCATTTTTCCGTGAAAATGGAGTTTCATAGCAGTAAAACTCTCTGTTAGACAATTGAACTCTATTTAATCATTGACAATCAAATTGGTACATGCTAACAAGTGTAAACAAGTTTGTTTTTACAGGAACTAAACCCTAACATTTATGCGACCAACCGAGCGACCGCACAAAGGATTGAAGCAAAGCCACTAAAGAAACATAGAAGATAGCCATCTTGGCGTGTGATGAAGATGGAACACGAGCCATTTATGAGACCACTCCTCATTGTTGTGCAGTCGTACAAAGTAATGGCCTAAAATCTCAAAATGTATAGAAATAATAACGGGCTAGGTGTGCAGTTGAGTTAAGACGCATAAATATCTATGCGACCACTCCACCTCCACCTTGGTGTGTGACCGCACCCTGCCAACAAAGTTTGAATTTTAGTGCCAAACATATTAGATCAATGATAATTGGACATGTGGAAGAAGAATTCAAATTAAATGATAACAAAGATTATGCAACCGCACAAAATACCCGTGCAACCATAAGACATGAAAGGATGAGTTGATATAATCCTGTCAGGCAACTAAATCTTACCATTGGAGTAAGTCATTAGAGAAATATTTTAATTGTGTGACTACACAAGGTGTGTGGCGACTACACAAGGCACCTCATAAACCATTTAAGTGGAAGACAAGTTCTAAACATGTAGAAATCACTTCAAACAGCTACTTCAAGTCATACAACAACAACAACAACAAAGCCTTAATCCCAAGTCAATTGGGGTCGGCTATATGGATTCTTCTTTTCCACTCAATACGATTTAAGGTTATCTCTTCTGATAGATGTAACATCATAAGATCATTTTGGACCACCTTTGACCAAGTCAGTTTAGGCCTACCTCTGTCTCTCTTAGCTATATCTACTCTAACTTGTTCGGTTTTTCTAACTGGCACATCGTTAGGTCTTCGTTTCACATGGGCAAACCACCTCAATCTATGCTCTCTTATCTTATCCTCAATAGGTGCTACCCCCACTTTTTCTCTAATGCACTCATTGCGGATTCTATCCATCCTAGTATGACCACACATCCATCTTATCATTGTCATTTTCGCAACATGCATTTTACTCATGTGTTGTCCTTTTACTGCCCAACACTCACTACCATATATCATAGCAGGCCGTATTACAGTGCGGTAAAATTTTCCTTTTAATTTAATTAGCATCTTTCGATCACATAGAACTCCTGTAGCACCCCTCCACTTCATCCAACCAGCTTTAATCCTATGATTTACATCTTCTTCACAACCCCCATCTTCTTGAAGAATAGAGCCAAGATATCTAAAATGAGTACTATGAGGCACTGCTATTCCGTCTAAAATAATTTTGCCTCTTTCTCTATTCTCGCTATTAAATCTACAATGCATATACTCAGTCTTAGTCCTACTTAGCTTAAAACCCTTAGATTTCAAAGTGCTTCTCCATAACTCCAACTTTTGATTTACCCCTGCTTGAGTCTCATTTATTAATACAATATCATCTGCAAACATTATACACCAAGGGATGTCATCCTGTATATGTCTTGTTAGCTCATCCATGACCAAGGCGAAAAGATAAGGGCTCAAAGCTGAATCTTGGTGTAATCCAATAGAAACGAAAAAATTCATAGTATCTCCTCCCACGGTGCGGACACTGGTGGTAGCTCCCTCATACATATCCTTCAAGACTTGGATATATCATATAGATATTCCCCTACGCTCTAGGACCCACCATAAAACTTCTCTAGGGACTCTATCATACGCCTTTTCCAAGTCAATAAAAACCATATGTAAATCCTTCTTCATCTCTCTATACTTTTCCATCAAATCTCTTATAAGAAAAATAGCTTCCATAGTTGATCGACCAGGCATAAAGCCAAACTGATTTGAGGAGACACAAGTATCTAACCGCAAACAGTATTCCACAACTCTTTCCCACAATTTCATAGTGTGGCTCATAAGCTTTATACCTCTATAATTTGAGCAATTCTAAATATCTCCTTTATTCTTAAAAATAGGTATCAAATTACTTTGTCTCCATTCATTAGGCATTTTCTTTGAACTTAAGATCTTATTGAACAAAGATGTCAACCATGTAACTCCTGTATCTTCCAAACATTTCCAAACCTCAATAGGTATCTCATCTGGTCCACAGGCTTTACCAACTTTCATCTTCTTCAAAGCTTCTTTAACTTCCGAAAATCTAATCCGTCTAGTGTATTTCACATTTTTCTCCGGTCTAATTTCTAAACCCTCAATGTTATCCCTATGGTTACCATTAAGAAGTTCCTCAAAATAGCTTCTCCATCTTTCCTTAATATCCTCTTCTTGAACCAAAACCTTATTCTCTTTATTTTTAATGCACTTAACTTGGTTTAAATCATGACATTTCTTTTCTCTTATCTTAGCCAATTTATAGATAGCTTTTTCTCCTTCTTTTGTTCCAAGTTTCTCATACAAACTCTCTAAAGATTGCGCTCTTGCTTGACTAACTGCCTTTTTAACATTTTTTTTTTGCTTATTTGTACTGCTCAAAAGCATCATTGTTATTACACTTGGGCAAACTCTTATACCATTCCCTTTTACTTCTTACCGCTTTTTGCACTTCCTCATTCCACCACCAAGACTCCTTCGAGGGATGTCCACACCCTTTAGATTCTCCAAGAATCTTTCTAGCTACTCTTCTAATTGTTGTAGACATACATATCCACATACCATAAGAAACCTCTTGTTTGAGGGTGATTGTGATTGATATAGCTAAGGTAAACTACTTTCAATTTCTTATATTACATTTAACATTTATATTGATTTAGTATTGGGTGTGAGCATCAAAAATACCATTGTAAATTGAGTGTTAGCTTGGAAACACTTAGGTTTTGGAGTGAGCCTTGGGAAAACTCTTGTAGGGTTGTGAGGACAATACTCAAACATTGTATAAGGTCTATGTGAGCTTGTAAAAACTCAGGATTAGTAGAACCTTAACAAGTTGTTAAGAAAGTAGATATAGGATTGAGGTAAATCCGAACTATTATAAACTTCTTGTGTTCACTCTTCTCTACTCTACTACTTCTTCATCTTAAGCTTCTTTATTATTTCAAAATTTTAATTTATCATCACTTGTCAAAACAACCAATTCACTTCCCTTTTGGTTGCCATCTTGGGACAACACTCTTTAGTCATTGATTAAGAAGAAGTGACTACCCAAGGTATCATATTCTCTCCTAATCCTATTTTCATTAGGTAATTAATTAACTAAAATTGGTTAATTTAAGTCTTTTGCAATCAAAGGTATGAAGTACTTATGACTCTAATTCCCATTCAAATAGGATAAGTAGGTGCACTTAAAATATCACTCCGAGTGACGAGCCCACACTTTAGCAATCAACTGATACTTTCACTTTATTTTTTTCCTTACTGTTTTATTCATTATTTTCAATATTATTATTTCTCTTCCTCTTTAATCTTGATGTTTTGAGGCTCCATTTATAAATTTGATGAGTTTTACAGTGGACTCCATTATGCTTTTCGCTATTTATTTGGGGATTTATACTGAACGTAAGACCCGTAAGGGCCAGAGTTGAAGCTTCTCTGAAATCACAATCCATAAAATTATTTTTTCTCAAATCAATTCGAAGGAGGGACAAAATCAATCCAAGAGAAAAGTCTTTAATTAAAATTAATTTAGAAAATATAGCTTGAGACCCATCGTGATTAGTTTCAGACTAGTATCTTTTTTTTGGAAAAAAAATTAATTTGATTTAATAGAGTCAATTAAATAGGTTTTTCCTTAACTTTTTTCTAAACAAAATAAAATTAAGGTGCCGACTCTTCAATTTAAAGTCACCATCCTTTTTTAAAACAAAATGAAAGTTGGTTGTTTAATAATAAAAGAAAATAAATCTTCTCAAATTAAAAAGATAATTTTAAGTCCATACTTACCGAACTAGCCGGAGACCGTAAGCAGTGATATCAAGTGAGACTTAGCCCAAAAGAGAGCATTTTCTGGCTCCCTAATTATAGGTGGGGCTCGGTGCTCGGGTGGGGCTCCACAATAACATATCAAATTTGTAAAATAATTTCACTTGTCATATTGAACACTTGAAGCTCAAGAAAATATAAGTTATTGAGTAACTTATTGAGAAATCATCTTTAAATAGAATAATCAAAATTCAAAAAATACTACTGATGCTAAAACCATGAGTAATCAAAACTAACTTTAAAGCATTACATGCATCAATAATAATTTTTGATAAATTTGAAATGTCTTCAAAATAAATTTTATGGCAAATTTTCAACTAACTCGAGTAATAGATATTTAAAATACTCTTTTTACAAATTTTAGTCTGCAACTTGTGTAAATTTAAATTCAATTTCTCATTCCTCAAAAAATCATTTTAATTAAGTCTTCAAACATTTCTGTAAAAATATATTTAGATAAAACATAATAAAAATACTTGGTCAATGAAAATCTTTACATTGAAGTATAATTTTTCCAAAAACAAGTGAATTTATAGTCTCATAAGCTCCCAAAATAACTTGAAATTGTGTCATTCATAGGCACTACTTTTTGATCCTTTGCCCTGTCAAAAGCTTTCTTTGCTTTCCTTCTATTGCAAGCCTTAAAAAATCACTTTTAACTCCTCTCATAAGGACTTTTACTAAACCATGGGAGTAGTCTCATATATTTACTAGAATATAGAACTTGCTTCCATATTTACTAAATTATAAGAGTCAAAAGTTAAATCGAAACTCAAAATTTTAGTTTAAACTTTTGCTAATTTTTTGTATAATCAAATTGACAAATTGAAAGTTTAAGTTATGATTTATTTTTTTATTTTTTTAATTTATAAAATAAAAAGTGATAATTTCAGTTTCATAAATTTGAAATTAAAAAAAAAAAAGAAGAGTAAAACTGAAACGTAGAGTTTTGGTTTCAGTCTCAGGCAACATTCCCATTACAGCAGATTTTTCTCAGCGTAGGAATCTCTATATTTTTTTATTTTTTATTTTATTAAAACCCTTACTAAGACAAATATAATAATTCTATGACCACTGCCAGTGCAGACTGCTCTTTTCAACAGTCGATAAAAAGGTACATGTAGACAAATTAAACATTATTATAATAATACAATTTAGCTGAATGATTTTTATATTAAATTAGTAAGTTTTATAAAAGTTATATAAACTAATTGCATATTAACCTCAATTTGCTTATTATAATTGAATTAAGTTAGTAAAAATTTTATTGCTTGTTATCAAAATGAGAATTGATATATTATTTAATAAGATATAAATTATATATTTTTTTCATCCTTTAATATCTTATTTTGTATATGCATGCACTGAACTGCGATTCTAAATTTATAGACTCCACTGTTCAATAAATAAAAATATAACTTGAAATTATTAATTAAAATTTCAAATTTTAAAATAAATTAGCTTATTAAAAGTTAAAACTAAACTTAAAATGACATAAATAGCTATACGGAAAACAAAATGTTATATATTAAAAAAACATTTGACTTAATAAATGTACTTATTTTTATACAGTATAGTAAATTAAAATATAAATTAAGTTATATATGTGTGTGTGCAAGGTAGATTAAAATTTTGTTTTCCTAAAATTGGAAAAAATTAAAATTTGATTCAATTATTAAGATGTTATATACATCGATTATAACATCCTTTGATAATCCTATTAGACAACTATCAGAAGATACTACTTAGTACTTAATAATTCTACATCCAATTTCAAATAATCTTTAAAAAAAATTAATCAAAAATTTCGTTAGAGTTTCATATATAATATATCCATAGCCAAATTTTTTGCCAAATTTTCTTTAACCTAACATCACATGCAGAAAAAACATTTCTATACTTTTTTTTCAATCAATCTCATCTCCAACTACACCAATTTATAATTAATCACATTTAAAATTATATGTATAAGACCAATATCAACCTGTATAAGTATAACACATTCTCTAAATTAATATCATTTATTAAAATCTTATAACCCAAACTGAAAATAAAACATATATCCAATCCAGAATTTACACTATATACATTCATCAACTTGATCTTTTGAGATCTTAATAACAATTATAACAGTAGCTAAAGCTACACAACTGACATATAAACAAAATTATTGTTATGTAAACTATAATTACATATATAATACAAAAGTCTCTTCAAAAATATACTTTATGCTGCAGTTGATCTTTGGACGTTAAACCTCACTTGTCGGATATGCTCTGATCCGTTTGATTTGCATATCAGAAATTTTAACATACTAAGTAAATTGCTTAGTGGTATTTGTATATACATATTTTGCTACTTAATATTATAATAATTAATTAAAATATTAAATAAAGTATAAATCACAATTTTAAAAGCAAATTATTTAATCGAATAAAATTGAAGCTATCTATACTTTTAACATTCACAAACTCAAATTCAGAATTAAATAAATAAAAATTATTCATATTAATTTAAATACTATCTCAAAAAATCAGGAATTCTATTATTTAATATATTATAGACTATCTAATAAAAATTCATTAGCTTGTTCCTTCATATTCAATATCTATTCTCAACTTATTACAACATTTTAAGAAAATATTATTTCATTATATACAAAAAATTTATTTTTAGAAATCGAACACATATTCCACAAATTAAATCTCCTTTATAGTAATCGTGCAAGTACTTAATTTATCTATTATTTAAACCATTTACTTCAAGAAAGTCTACTAATTGTGGCCACCTTATATGCATATATATATATATATATATATATGCGTGTAAATATTTAATTTGAGAATCCCATGAATTTTATTTATTCATCCAAGCGACTCAAAACTTATATATGTTTCATGTTTAATTTGAGAAATTTTGAAATTGATCTCAAGTATAATACTAAGATGTACAAAACAGAATCATTTGGCCAATTTCTTACCGTTAACGAATTCATCTTCCTAATCTTTTGTGTTCTTTATGTAAAAAAAATTGAATTTAACTTGATAACCTAGTCGCCCAAAGTTTGCTCTTCCCATCCATATAGGTCTTGAAAATTATCGTTTAAGTTATAAAAGAAAATTATATTCCATGCATACTATACAGAGTGTATAATTTTACATATGAAACTCATTTTCAGGCCAAATCTTCTACAAGTCAAGTCTTTATTTTTATCACGTCTTCAATATACTAACTACTCAACTTTTAGCTTTTATTTTTAAAATATTATTATTCTTGTATCTTCTCTTTATCTTATATTAAGTGGTACTTTTATTTTATACCATTAATGCCAATGAAATATTACAGGTCAATGCTCATATATTAATTTTAATTTTAATTTTATTTCATTTTTTTTTCAAAAGGAAAATCTAATGGAATACAATTAATAGGACAAAATATATTATTTCTTGTTCTGTATTTTAAATTGTAAAGGCCCATTTTAAGAGTTCTACCAATTAAATAATTTCTTTCTCCTCTTAGTTGACCGAAATCTGTCTTGCATGCCCATATACATATATATATACACTAAATTATTTCAAAATCAAATGTCATATAATATCACATGCACAACATCATACAACTAACAAAGATACAAGACTGAAACCAACTTTGCTAACTTTTAACTGATAACAATTTCATCTTTTCAAACTCATATTTTCATATTCATTTATTAATACAACTCATTATAACCTTTCATAGGGTACATTTAATGTTTACATAAATTTTACTCATTTGCCCTCATATATTGCATTTTAAACCCTAGACTTGAATAATGACTTTAGTAATGGCAATTAAATACTCAATAACAAAATTTAAGATGAAAAAAAAACTCAAAATAAGCTCTGTAGTACTTATACTCATATCAATCAGTATGGTCAGTGCCCAGCAATGACACATGATGCTTAGTAACAGTAGTGACTAGGCACCATGTGCCTAGTAACGGTATATATGTCTGCCATCTAGCTAACAATTTATATCCGATAACCAAGTTTATCACCAGTACAATTTTGATAATTCATCTATTCTCAAATGCAGTTAATTTCACAGTCACAATTATAACTTTGAAGTTGCATTAAATCGATAACTATATGTACATAAGGTAATTATGTATCAATATATACATATTATTTTTAATTAATCTATAATATATTATAGCTTTGAATTACACTATGTAAACATATAAAATTAACAATTATATACCAAAGAATGTAAGCAGCATTAAAATGTATAATCAACTCAATAAAACTTATCAAGCTCTTTAAATTATAGTTTGAATCTTTAAAATTCTAGACAACGATCTTTTTAGTTCAAACATCTAAAATTTGATTTCTCAATATAATCATCAAGAAATAAAAGTAACCTTTTTTACTCAAACATTAACTAGTCTTCTAAGTAAGTCCAAATTAACCTATCAAAACATAAACTCGATTTAAATTAAATTCTAACATGTAAATTCTATAAGAATAACTTTATTAAAGCAATTCTTTAAAGTACAAACTTCTTTTCTTACCAACTTTTAAATATTAACATTTTAACAATTTAACTAAGTAAATTCTTTTTCAATCAAATCTAAACATATTTCATGTAAACCATAGTTATCAAATATACTACAAATAATCATTTAGTTCCACCATCATTTGACTTAGAACTTTATTTACTCTAAGTTTTGTTTAAACTATATTTATCAAGGGAAGGATTTCTCCTTCCCAATTTCTTAATTCTTCCCAAATTATATAATTTAACACTTGGTTAATTCAATGGTTCATCTAAACGTGGCTCTAAGTTAAAATCAAACAAAATACTTTTATATTCTACAAGTATAATTTTGTTTTCAAAAAAGAAAAGTTACATAATCAATTCTTAAATAAAAAATCCCTTTTCTCATCAACTATTAGACATTTAAATTTCAACAATACAATTAAGTAATTATATTTCAATTAAACCTAAACATATTTCATTTAATCCATAATTATCAAATATACAACAAATAATCATTTAGTTCAACTCTTTGATTAACTTAAGGTCCAATTAAATATGGATTTAAGTTAAAAACCAATAATTCTACTCAACGTATACTTCAAATATAACTTTTTCTTACAAAAAGATAATTTACATTTTTATTGAACATTGAAAGCATAGGTGGTCTGTACTTACGGTGGCCATAAAATTATTTAATTTTTTTTTACAATTTGTCACCAAACTGAAATTTTAAGTTCTAGTTTAATTATAAAATAAATAAAAAATAAAAAAATTTAAATAGAAACTTTAAATTTCGATTTGAACTTTTGATTCATATAATTTGATAAATAGATGAGCAAGTCTTATATTATGATAAATATATAAGACTACTCTTATATTTTATTAAAAATTCTCCTCTTACTAGCATGAATTTTGTGATATATTAATGAATGGAAGGATCTTAAGAGAATTCTTAAAGGAAAATCCGACCATTCCATTCCAAATGAAGAAGAATTTCAAAATTTTTTTTCTCCACTAATGGATGGTTGACCAAAAGTCATCACATGAGAGAAAATAATCATGATTTTGTTGCCTCAAGCTTAATGAATTCGATTATACATGAGTCATAACATGAGAAGGTCAAGCAATGCCATGTGCCAAGAAGTTAATGCCATGTGTCAACTAGAAGTAAAATGAACGTCAAGTTATGCATGCCATGTGCCAAATATTGGTGAAAGTGGTGCCGCCTCATGCATGCCCAAAATGTATGGCGCCATAAAAAATGCGCCCAACAGTCCTATTTAGTTAGCGTGCTTAAATTAATTAATTAACCATACAATTTAACTTAATTTTCTAACATATATTTATGTAGACTTTAAATGACATAGCGATCCCTTAATTCACATGTCAAATTAATCTCCAATCTAACGCCTTCTATTGTTCAACGCAAACTTGAAATATAATTTTGTTGTTTCTATGCTTATAGGAAGCTTTTAGACATTTACCTTTATTTTATTATTCTCTAATTATTATTCGATTACTATTTCCCAATATAATATTTTATTTTATTTATATTGATACATGTAACTACCATTTCTTCTAACTTTTGCACATACTTGAAAATTTTTCAATTTTCATATTCTAATTCCTTACATGATTTTGTTTTTAATTGTAATAAATTCTCACTTGTCATATCAAGTTAAATCGTATGTAATACTTTAAGTCATATATCTATTCTATAATTATATTATCCCTTTAATAATTTTTTGCTTACTGTTAATTTAATTTTTTTTTAATTTTATAGATTGATCGTTAAATTTTAAAATTTCATTTTAAACTATACGTAGATTAAACACTTCATATCAACTATTAAAAACTGAGATGTCAAACATTAATATCAATCACCTATCTAGACAAGTTTTTGTATTATTATTATTATTATTTTATTATTAAACAATGAAAATAAATTAATTGACTAATATTATTTATTTCTTTTACTTCATTTCTATTTGTTGCGATTTACACTTGAATTATGTTTTGTGATAACTTAATAATCAATTAATTTTATGGAATGATAAATCGTACATTATGTTGGTGGAATTATAAAAAATAACATCACTGATGTGAAGAAGTTATTATAACAAAATTTATATTACGTAATAAAATTAAACATATATACATAATATTTGAATCAAACGAAAAAAAAAAGAAATTTTTATAATAAACGGTAATGATTAAATTATATTTGATTCTCAAATTCACATAGTGTAATAAAGGAAAATTTATTATGTAACACCATTTGATAATTCTCTCATAGCACTGTCAAAAAATGTTATTCAGTATATTAAAAAATTATGAAACAATCCAATATTCAATTCCATATAGTTTAAATAATAATTTTAAAATTTCGGCAAAATTATCTCTGCAATATTCATTGTCCAAAAATTTAATATTTTAATACAACATGTAGAAAAACAGCTCCAAATATCATTCAATCACTCTCAACTCCAATAAATCCAATATCAATCACAAACCAGGATAAATACCATTTACATATCAATCCTTAAATATAAATATAATACATTATCAGAATTAAAAATCATTTATTAAAACTTATAACTCCAAACTCAAATTATATACAAATATTCAATCACATTTACAATTAATACAATCCTCAAATTTAACCATAATAAATTATGCAATGTATATGTTCCTTATTATTGACTAAAATTATATATCTATTATTCACATCCTAATATCATTATGTGAACTGTAATTAAAATATTTAATATAAAATCATTATAATAAAATACCTTATGTATTGCACTTATTCATTGTAACCCTAACTCTTCAATTATCAATATTGCTTTGGTCCATTTTTTTTGCATGTCAAAAAAATTTAACATGCTAAGTATGGCACTTAGTGGTACTTCTATACGCATATTTTTCTATTTAATGTTGAAGTAAATAATTGTAATAATACAGTAACAAATCTCAGCTTTTGAAAATAAATCAATAAATCTAACACTTCTAATCAAACTTATTTTAATATTAAAAAGTTTCAAATACAATTTAAATAAAAAATATAATCGCATTGCAAATATTTATTAAAATATTTTTGTTTTTAATACAATTTGTATTATCACATTTCAAATTCAATATAATTAAATAAAGCATAATAATACTACATTTGTTTATCTAATATTGCAATTATTCACATTGCAGTTATAATATTTATATTTTCAATTTATAGTTTACAATTTTTTATAAGTTATATTTCTCACTTATAATTTATTATATAACTCATAATAATATTCATATTGCTCTTCTCATATTTTCAATAAATTTTACTTATGAATTTAACTCAATGAGCACTTCCATTCAGTTTAACACTTTGAATATTTTTATACAATTTAACACTTTAATAATATTCTATACAATTAAATTTTTAGTTAAAATGCAGTAAATTACACTTTTCAATACAATTTAGTATAAACATTTATTATATATATATATATTTAATATATTTTAGTAAGTTTTGCATATTTTTAGATTTTTGTCCTCATATACTTAGTATCAACCCTAGACTCGGATAATGGGTTACTAATGACAAGTAAATATCCACTTTAAAGTTTAAATATGACCGGTGGCTCATTAAAGCATGAATGTCAACTATAAATAGTGACAAAAATGCCCACTAATGGCACAATGTGTCCACTAATACTATGGATGTTCACCCTCTGCTAGCCATTCAATCCGATAAATGGATTTATCACAAGTACAATCATGCAATTCACTTATTTTCTTACTCCAAATAATATCATAATTATAATATTAACTTTAAATAAAAATATTTCTTTCTTACTAGTGTTTAATCTTTTCACTTTGACGACACAATAAAATAGATTCTATTTAAATTAATTCTAATTATACTTCATAAGATATCTTTAAAAATCAATGAAGTTACTTTTAAATATATTACAAGTATATATATATTTATACTCAAGTTTTTCTACTCACTTCTTATTACATTTGCTTGTTTATCAACTTATTTTAAAATACTCTATACATTTTTATAACTTTTATAAATCATGGATAATTACTTTCAATTTCATTTGTCATGTACATTAAATATATATGTATTAGAACAATTAGGTTATTTTGCTCATATATCAATTTTTATCTATGTTAGCCAAACCCTTGGCATAATTACTCTATTTTTTATCTTAGGCAATTAAATTGAATAGATCTAACATTTGTATTAAGTTACATTTTACATGAAGATAAATTTTTGAAGAAACATTAGAAGGTACGATCAGACCACACTAAAGACCGACCGGACCTTACATACCAATATGAGCACAATTTACACAGAAAGTTTCACGGTGAAAAATACTCCCAAATTCTCACCATACAACTAATAGTTCACTTGGACCATGGACAAGTCCGACCACACCGTTGGTTGTGATAAAAAAAAATTTACACAGTAGGTTTCACGATCAAGAGTACTCCCATTTTTTCATAGTACCAGAAAAGTTCAATCGGACCATTAAGAATATCGATCGGATCATTGAAGCAGAAATTGTCCGAAACATCTTGTGAAGTTCCTGACCAAAGCTACGACCAAAAATTGAATACCATCATCATTTCGACAGGACCGGATGCGAGTCTGACTGGACTATCAAATATTCTCCAAATCAGAAGCCGTTATATCTCCACTCAATTAGTGGAAGCCATGTGTACCAACCGTTGAAGGAGCATTAGTCAGATTTTTAAAAGGTACGACCTGACTTTAGTGATTCCGACCAGCCTTATATAAGTACAACTGGACTAGGGCTAGTCCAACCATGAAAATGCTCTAGACAAAGATTTAGTGGTAGACAAGAACCAAACATGTTGGCTCCTACCTTAAATGACTAGTTGAAGGCTATAAATACCTTAAGAAACTTGGTTTTTGTGTAAGTTTTGTGATTTTAATAGCCAAGTTTAGCAACTTTCATTTTTTTGCATCAAAACTACATTTGTATTGATTAAGTGTTGGGTGTGAGCATTAAACACCATCAAAAGTTTGAGTGTAAGCCTAAAAACACTTAGGTTGTTAGAGTGAGCCTGAAAAAACTCTTGTAAGAGTTGTGAGGATTGATCTCAAACCATTACAATAGTTTGGTGTGAGCTAGTGAAAACACCAAGTTAGAGTTAAGCTTGTAAAAACTCAAGACTAGTGGAACCTTACCAAGTTGTTAAGGAAGTGGATGTAGGATTGAGGTAAATCTGAACCACTAAAACTCTTTGTGCTATTTCTTTTATACTCTACTCTACATCTTCTTTATTTCTTGCTTTTGAAGTTTCAATTTACCATCACTCTTCAAATCAACCAATTCACCTCTCCTCTTGGTTGCCATCTTAGGATAACATTTGGTATCAGAGTTAGTAAAATTTCTTTAAACTTAATTGTAAAATTTGATCCAAAATGGCAACTATTCCTTCAACAAATACCTCTTCACATAGAAACCTAAATTCATTCCTAAGACCATATTTTAATGGAACGAATTATTTCTATTAGAAACACATGATGTATTTGTTCCTAGATGGTGAAGGAATTGAACTATGGGAATTTATTGAAAATGAGTGGAAACCTCATACTCATGAAGTTGATGGTGTCCAAGTTCCTCTTCCTAAATCACAATAGACAAGTGCCAATGTGAAAGATCGGTTCAAGAATAATAGAACAACCTCTATCCTAATAAATTCAATATCAAGAGAAGAAGGTGGGAGTTTCCAACATCTCACTTATGCACATTATTTTTGAAAAACTCTTCAGAACTATCATGAGAGTGCTACCTAAGTGAGGTTCACCAAGAAGCAAATGCATGTACATAAGTATGAGTTATTCAAGATGAAGCCCAACGAAAATATAACTGACATTACGAATCGCTTGCTTGCCATTGTCAACTAATTAAAGAAATACGGCAAGATATATAATCAAGGTGATGTTAATAGTAAAATCTTAAGAGCTCTAAGAGAAAGGAGAGAGCTTTGAGTAAAAAATTCTTCTATTGAAGAGGCTCATAACCTTAGCACCTTGAGAATTGATGAACTTGTGGAAAAGCTACTCACTTTTGAACTACACAACGAAAAGGAAGAAGAACAACGTGAGAAAGAGAAAAGGAAAGCAATAGCTCTCAAGAAAATCAAAGAAGTTGAGAGCTCAAGTAATGAAGATAGTGACGATGAAGAAGAAATGGCAATGTTTTCAAAAAGAATAAGTGATTGGAAGAGAAAGAGAAGATTGCAAGCTAACAAAGGTACATTTTCTAAATTCTCCTTTAAAGATAAAGATAAAAAGAATGAAGTGAAATGTTATGAATGTGGCAAATCTGGTCACATCAAATCATATTGCTTCAAGTTGAAGAACAAAAAGAAGTGGGATAAGGAAAAGAAGAAATCACTCAAAGCCACATATGATGATTCTTCCTTAAGTGAAGAAGAATAAGAGGAGGAAGGAATTGCTAATCTATGTCTCATGGCTATTGAGAATGAAAAAGCCTCCAATGAGGTAGGTACTCAATCCTTGAACTTAATTACATATGATAATGATGTTGTTGATGCTTTAGATGATAGTGATTTGATTGAACATATGAACCTTAGAGTGAAAAAAGTATTTTTCTAAGATGAAATTTTATAAGGATAAATATTCTAAGTTAGAAAAAGATTTTGTGTACTTAAACTATACATTTGAATAAAGACCTTAAATGAAAAATTATTGAAATCAATTGATGAAATGACTAAAAATTCATATAGCTTAGAAAATATGATCAAGAAAAATAAAATATTGAAGGATGAAATAAAGGAGTTGAAAGAATCTATTTCAAAATTTCACAAGGGAAAAGAGAGCTTAGATATATTGATCAATAATCAAAGGTCACCCTCTTTGAAACATGGTTTAGGATTCAATGGCTCATCCATCACTACATCTAATGCACCAACATTTGTAAAAGCATCTACAACTAAAACCTCTAGTGTTGAAGTTGTAAAGAACACTAATGTACAAAACAAACATAAAAATCCTAAAAGGATTACATTGGGTTCACAAGGCTCTGGAACTAAAGTTCCAAGAGCAAACCATGCATTCATGTATACATGGCATGCACATAAACACAAAATTCACAAAAACAATCTCATTCAACACACACTTGCAATTGTGTTCATGGTTCATTGAATTTCAATTGGAAAGTGCATAAAGATAGAACCTTCAATACACATATTGTATGAAATTTGGACATAAGAGCACATTTTGCTATATTAGGAAGGCTCATCTCAAGTTAGAGGATCCCCCTAATACTAACCCCCATGGACCCAACTTCATTTGCATACTTAAAAGAAGATGAACATTGTTGTTTTGTAGGTATGCCTAAAATTCACTATCAATGAAAATGTTTGGCTTGTGGATAGTGGTTGCTCAAGGCGTATGACGGGCAATGCAAAGTTTTTTACAACACTCACTTATAAGTATAGAGATAATGTTACTTTTGGGAATAATGCTAAAGGTAGAATCATTGGCATTAGTTCCATTGGCATGCTTGGTAAGAATATGATTGAAAATGTGTGGCTTGTTGATGGGTTGAAACATAATTTGCTTAGTGTAAGTTAATTATGTGATAAAGGATGTGATGTAAGTTTTAACTCTAAAGGATGCAAAGTTACCACTTCAAATGGTGAACTTATTTTCAAAGGAGTTAGAATTGACAATACATATAAAATTGACATGCATTCCAATAATGCATTTGAATATTTGATTACCATTAGTAATGAAGCTTGGTTATGGTATAGAAGACTAGGACATGCTAGTATGGATCACTTACAATACATTAGTAAAGAAGAACTAGTTGATGGTCTCCCTAAAGTAAGATTTGATAAAGATAGGACTTGTGAACCTTGTCAATTTGGTAAGCAACATAAAAGTTCATTCAAATCTAAAAATATTGTAAACACCTCTAGACCCTTAGAACTCATTCACTTGAATTTGTTTGAACCAAATAGAGTTGCTAGCTTAGGTGGCAAGTTATATGCATTTGAACTTGTTGATGATTACTTAAGGTTTTCATGGGTAAGATTCGTAGCTCAAAATAATAAAGCTTTCAATCATTTTAAAATATTTGCAAAAAGAGTTCAAAATGAAAAAGACTATGTAATCACATATATTATAAGTGATCATGGTAAATAATTTGAAAATGAGAACTTTAAAAATTTTTACAATGAGTTTGGTATTTCACATAATTTTTTGCCTCCTAGAACACCACAACAAAATGGTGTGGTTGAAAAGAAAAATAGAATATTGGTTGAAATAGCTAGAATAATGCTCAATGAGTATGATTTATCATCTTACTTTTGGGCTGAAGTCGTTAATATCACATGTTATATTTCAAATCGTGTTTACAAAAGGCCCTTGATAAAGAAAATTTCTTATGAGCTATGGAATGGATGAATACCCAAAATTTCATACATTAGAGTATTTGTATGCATATGCTTTATATTGAATACCAAGGATAATATTTGAAAATTCTCATCCAAATAGGATGAAGGCAGATTTGTAGGATATTCATCATCTAGCAAAACAAATAAAGTATTTAATAAAAGAACACTAGTAGTTGAAGAATTAATGCATGTTATTTTTTATGAATTCTCTAAAATAGATAAAAGAAAAGGTAGTGCTCTTGATGATTTTATAGGCACATTTAAACAACAAGAAACAATTGATGTTCCAAAGAATAATCATGATGAATGAGAAGAAGAGTCTTAAGAGCTACCTAAAGATTGGCAATACAAAAGGGATCATCCAAAAGAATTCATCATTGGTGGTACATCAAAAGGAGTAACCACTAGATCTAAACTTAAATACTTAGGTGTTAATGTTGCTTTTGTTTCTCAAATTGAACCTAGGACCATTGAGGAGGCTCTTAGTGATGAATGTTGGGTAAGATGAACTCAACCAATTTGAGAGAAATAATGTTTGGGAGCTTGTTCCTAAAACTAAAGACCATCCAATTATAGGATGTAAATGGATATATAGGAATAAGCTTGATGAAAATGGTCTCATTACTAGAAATAAAGCTAGATTGGTAGCTAAAGGCTATAACCAAGAGGAAGATATTGACTATGATAAGACATTTGCCACCGAAGCTAGATTAGAAGTTATTAGAATATTACTTACATTTTCATGTCACATGAATTTTAAACTTTTCAAATGGATGTTAAAAGTGCATTTATAAATGGGATTATTAATGAGGAAGTTTTGAAGATTATAAATTTTCAAATCATGTTTTTAAACTTACCAAAGCACTATATGGGTTGAAACAAGCTCCAAGAGCTTGGTATGATAGACTTAGTACATATTTTCTTAAAAATAGTTTTTCAAAAGACAAAGTTGAGACAACTCTTTTTGTTAAGAAGAAAATGGATAACTTTTTGATTGTGCAAATTTATGTTGATGATGTTATATTTGGTCATACTAATGAATTTTTATGCAAGGAATTTGCTTCTTCTATGACTAGAAAATTTGAATTGAGCATGATGGGTGAACTCAAATTCTTCCATGAACTATAAATAAAGCAATGCAAGGATGAGATCTTCATCAACCAATCCAAGTGCATAAAGGAACTCCTCATGAAATTTGGAATGGATGGTTGCAAGATTAGCAAGACTCCAATGAGCACATCCTTGAAACTTGACAAAGATGAAAGTGGTAAGGTAGTATATGAGAAGAAATATCAAGGTTTCATCATATCACTACTTTACTTAACCAACTCTAGTCTGGATATAATGTATAGTGTATGTTTGTGTTCTAGATTTCAATCATGTCCTAGGGAATCACATTCTAATGCCACTAAAAGAATTTTTAAATATTTGAATGGTGCATTACATTTAGGTTTTTGGTATCCTAGAAATACATCATTTGACATTTTAGGCTTTTCGGATGCGAATTATGCCGGTAGTCTTTTGGATAGAAAAAGCATGACTGGGGCATGCCATTTTCTTAGTGAATGCCTTGTTTCTTGGTTTAGCAAGAAACAAGTGTTGGTTGCTCTTTTTACTGCAAAAGCCAAATATGTTGCTGCATATTTTTGTTGTACTCAAGTTCTTTGGATAAAACAACAATTATTGGATTATGACAAAACTTTTGATCACATTCCTATTAAATGTGATAACACTAGTGCCATTAATCTATATAAAAAGCAAATTCAACACTCTAAGTTAAAAACTATAGATATTAGATATCATTTCTTAAGAGATAATGTTCAAAACCAAAATGTTATTTTAGAATTCATGGATACTCAAAACCAACTTGCTGATATCTTACAAAAGCCTTAAATGAAGAAATGTTAGACTTCATAAAACAACATTTAGGGATGATGGATGGAAACTCCTTAATGTAGAAATTGGAATTGGTTTACATGATCTATATTTCCCATTTGTATTTGTTTTTGATCATACATTGAAGGTTCTAATTAAAACACACAATTTTCCTAAAAGTCTTAATTTTTTGCCTTTTCTTGATCGGACCACTTTACAATCCGACCATACTTGCTTGAAAAATCCTTGATTTCAAATTTTTCATAAAAGTATGATCACACCCTCGAGATATTTCAAAATTTTCTGACCGTTGTGCCTAAAATCAAAATTCCATTTGGTCCTTCTATAGTCTGACCGAACTTTCTCTGTTTTTTTAAATTTCACCACTGGACTCTTGGGAGTCCGACCGAACTTTTGCTGGGGATTCAAAATTTTCTAGTCGTTGCAACCCATTCCAAACGTGCAAATTACTCCTCCAACAGCTATAAACTGCTAGTTTTCAACAAAAAATACTATAAATACCCCCTAAAATCAATGTTTACAACTTTTTATCAAATTCTAAACACTTAAACACTAAAAACACACAAACTTTCTTCAAACTTCTTCTTTCCATCATCTACATTCTCACTTAAACTCCTTGGCTCCTAAAGAACACAAAAGAAAAGCATCAAGAGCTAAAAAAGGGAAGAGAATTGTTGTCTCTTATCAACAAGAAGAACTACCAAGAAGAAGCCATAAGATAAGTTTCAAAGATGATGAAGAAAGACAAAGGTATGCTACTTTTAAAGACAAAGTTGTAAAGGCAAACCATCTCTTCTCCACCCTCACTCTAGAATCTCTAAGCATTGAAATGATATTAGAGGTTGTCTTCGAACCTTAGGATGGGAGAAATTTTTCTTTTTGGAGCATGATGACCTTGGTTGGGAGAGTTTGACAAAAGAGTTTCTCACAACCTTAGTTGTTAGCAAAAAGAGCACCAACCCCTTAGTTTATTATAGCATATCCATTAGGTTATTTAACCAAGAATATGGTCTTACCTTAGAGGATTTTTCATCTATTGGGGATTTTCAATTAGAAGGTATCTCTCATATCTCAAACCCTGTCCTCAATCCTGAAGTTTAATTGGAATTTTGGAAAGAAATTTCCATTAAAACCTCATTTCATAAGCAATCCAATGTCAAGAACCTTAGTACTTTGACTTATTGGATGTTGCATAGAATTATCACCTATACAATAAGTGCTAGGGGAGAAAGCAATGAAAAAGTAACACAAAAGATCTCCTCTTCCTTTTTTTTTTCTCATTAGAGGTCAACCAATTCAAACAGAAAAATTCCTAATTGACACTATAGACCCTTAATTTTTAATCCACTCCAGTCTAAAGATTTTAAAACAGTCCGAAATAATTTTTTGTGGCATATATTATTAATTTTAATATTTATTATTAATTTTAATTTATTTTACTTATTATTTATTATTTATTTATATTATTTTATTATTTATTATTTTAATTTTTGTTTATTTCTAAATAATAATAATAATATATAAATAATAAATAATAATAATAAAAAATCGGTGATGGCAGAATCGGCGACGAAATTCACTGGTGACAAATTGGCTTGGGCCAATTCGCCACAGATTTTACTTGTGGAAAATGTGCTCGGCCCACGCCCAGCCAGCAGTCTCGCAGCAAAAAATGAGATAATAAAATAATAAATACATATTTGTGCTATTAAAATATTAAGTTGCATTATTACCTTGGTTTTTTTACTTGAACTGCGATGAAGTTGCATCCCAGCTAGTAGACTTACAGTTCTATTTTCATGCCGTCGAATAAATTCTAATAACTCAGCATTGGATCAAGGTCCTGATCTCGAAGCATGGATCTTCTCCTTAACTCTTTGCTCAATTATCTGCTTTAATTATGAAAATATGTAAGTATGGATGAGTATTGAAGAAATGAGCCGTTTATATAGGCAAATTGCAAAGGAAAAAAACAAAAATAAAAAGTTAAAAATATTAATTCTCTTAAAAAAAGAGAAGAAAAAAAAGTCAATATCATTATTGATAAATAGTAAAATAAAAAGTTAGTGAATAGTGAGTGAATAGTGAATACACAGTGAATAAATAGTATATTCAATTATTCAATTCAATTATTCAGATATTTGCATTTCTAAAAATATTTTGGCAATTTTAAAATATTTTTATACGCAGAGGGCAAGAGGATATAGGCATGGTAAAAAATAGCTAATTTTTTTATAAATTTCTTTGATATCCTACTGACTACAATTAATTTTTTTGCAGATAACCCAAATTATTTTTGAGTCCAGAACTCACTTTGGGTCCAAAATCTAAATTATTTTTGAGTCTAGAACTCACCTCGGGTCCAGAACTCAAATTATTTTTTAGTCCAGAACTCACCTCGAGTCCAGAACTCAAATTATTTTTGAGTCCAGAATTTCTAGAACTTACCTTGGGCCTAGAACTTAAATTATTTTTGCTTCCAGAACTCACCTCAACTCCATAACCCAAATTATTTTTGAGTCCAGAACTCACATCGGGTCCAGAACTAAAATTATTTTTGAGTCCATAACTCACCTCCAGTCCAGAACTCAAATTAATTTTGAGTCCAGAACTCACATTGGGTCTAGAATCCAAATTATTTTTGAGTCCAGAACTCACCTCGGATCCAGAATTTAAATTATTTTTTGAGTCCATAACTCACCTCGGGTCTAGAACCAAAATTATTTTTGCATCCAGAACTGGGTCCAGAATCTAAATTATTTTTGAGTCCAGAACTCAAACCAACAATAGTTACAGAGTCCAGTATGGCTCTAAACCCAGTCAAAAATCATATTACTTTTCACTCCCTTTTGCTGTAGTCTCAGATCGCTCAAGCAGGGGGCAAACTGTAGACCCTTAATTTTTAATCCAATCCAAAGATTTTAAAACAGCCTGGAATAATTTTTTATTGTATATATTATTAATTTTAATAATTATTAATAATTTTAATTTATTTTACTTATTATTTATTTATATTATTTATTATTTTAGTTTTTTTATTTCTAAAAAATAATAATAATATATAAATAAAAAATAAAAAAAATAAAAATCAGCGATGGCAGAATTGGTAACGAAATTCGCTGGCGGTGATTTGGCTTGGGCCAATTTGCCACAGGTTTTACTTGCGGTGCTTGCGGCAAAAATGCACGCGGTCCGCTCCCAGCCAGCAGCGCCCTGCAGTAAGTTTTTGCCAGCGCAATCTCGTTTACCAGTAGCCCGGCCCACGCACAGTTTTTCTGAAACCCTATTTTACTTGGTTTTTGATTTTATTTCTGAAACAAATTTTATTTCCTTAATCAATTAGTATTAGGTTTTTATTTTTTTCTTATAAATTCCACATTAAAGACATACAATTGAGGATTAGACTTAATGGATTGGACTTTTGGGATTGGGACTTTTAAAATTTTATTCAAGAACTATTTAAATTATATTTGGCAGTTTATTTACAATCTCAAGCTTGAAGGATCAAGAGGTAACAAACAACATACAATCCATCAAAGGCAGCACCCACTGTCTTTGTTATTGTTCAACCAGAATTCAAAATTGTGGTGGAACCAACAACGAAAGTTTGAATTTCTATTTACTTGTTTATGTTTGCAGTATGCCTCATCACTCAATTGGATCAATTATTTAAATATAAAATAGATGATGTTTTTGTTAGGCACATTGATCAATTATTCTACTTACCATCTAAAACTCTATTTAAAATCCTAAAATGTGTTTTTTCAAAACCCTAATATCTTAATACCTGTAAAACTAATTTTTGAAATATAAAACCCTAATTACACTTTTCTAAAACCATAAAATAATAATCTCTTTTCTTAAAACCCTAACCAAATCTATTTTTCTGAGATTCACAGTAGCCTATTCTTTCCAAATACCTAACTTAAAATCCTATTTTCATGATCTTCAATCTTATTTATTTAAACCTTAAATTTTAATATTAATTTCAAACAACTTCTGAAAACCCTAAATCCAAAACATCCATTCTTTAGATTCAAACCCTAATTTATTTCAAACCTAATCTCTAATTCAAACATCTAGTAGCCATATTATTTCTTTTATATTAAATGTTTCTCAATTAATTAATTCAGTATATACAAAACCCTAATTGTTAAACATAAAATCCAAGAAACCCTAATTGATGCATAAACCCTAAATTTATATACTTACTATTTTTATTTAAATTATATGAATGTTTATTATACATTTTGATTGATGTTTGATGTCTTTGCTGAATGATTTATTTATAATGAATGGTTGGTTATTTTTATTCATTTGCTTTGATTTCAAAATATTGTAAGAGGTATGTTTCCATTATTTGGGTACCTCATATCGTGAACATCATGTAATTTTGCTTATTTTAAAGTTTTGGATCAATGTAAAGGATACGTTTCCAACTTTAGGTGGGTGTCCTATTTAGATTTAGATATTATACGATGTAAGGACATGTTTCATCCTCGGATGGGTGTTCATTTATTTGTTTTGTTTGGACATTGTTATGGTTTTAATAAAGTATTTACTTATTCTTATGATCGCATGTAGTATAGATATTATAGTTATATTTAAGAATTTTATAATATTAAGACTTGTAAAGGAGGCTGGTTCCAATGAACCAGGCATTGTGGGGGTGCTAGGCCGTTTCTCACCTTCCCCACATGTACCCAACTTTTCAAACCCATTAGGAGGTTGGGGATTCCTTAGGAATCGAGTCATCCACTCCTTTCTTTTTCATGCCTGTCCGGGTGGCGACTCTATTTTCTCCGGACTTAGGCCCGTGTTCTCTAAGGCCTCAAGCCTAAATAGTGCCGAAGTCGCAAGAACCATTCCACTGGGAGTGGGGGCGAAAATCCCTCTCACAAACACATTCCTACACATTAGGAAAATCAAATATGGACTTATTCTTCTCTCTTCTCAAATAACACAAATTGGCAAATATGTTGGTGCACTTACACCAACAAACAAAGCCACTCTCTCTAATCTTCTTGATCTCACCAAAAAATCCATAAATATAGGCTATTTCAAACATGGCAAATGTATTAGGGATGATGGTGGGACATATGTCTACCTTCTAAGAGCACTAGGTGCTAGAGCTCAACAAAGAAAAATACCTAGGATTGTAGAAGAAGGTGAAGAGACATTTCAAATGAAATTTCCTATAACTCCAACCACAAGACCTCAATTATCTATCCTCCAACTTCTCCAAGATATTCTTGGTCAAATGACCTCCCAAGGAACAAGAATTGATAGCCTTGCCAACCAAATCTCTCATCTTCATCTTGATATTCAACATATTCATAAAACTTTGGGACTACCAAAATGTTTGATGATGAACTAAGCTTATCTCCTTCAATCCATGGTTCCTTTCCTCAAGAAGAAGTGGGTGAAGCCACTGCCTCTCACCCATGGGAAGAAGAAGAGGGAGGGGAACATGAAGAAGAAGAAGGGGATGAAGAAAGTGACAATGATAATTAAGATGATTAAAACTTAATTTATCATTTGATTATACTTGCTGCTATCATTTCATTTTAAATGTTGTTCTTATGCTATCATTTCATTTTCATGTTTGTTTAATGAATGATTTTTAATGAATGAATTCTTTGTTTAAATTTTGTTTAAACTCCTGCTTTCTTAATTATTTTTGCCTTTGTCAAAGGGGGAGAAGTAAGTGAATTGAATCAATTTTTGAACAATTAAAATTAACATTCAAATACCAATTTACATGTAGCACTTATTAAGGGGGAGCAATTAATTCAATTTGATTTAATCACAGCTTGAATTCAATTTAATTGCCAAAGTCAAAAAGAAGGAGATTGATAGCCAAACCCTTGGCATAATTACACTATTTTTAATCTTAGGTAATCAAATTGAATAGATCTAACATTTGTATCAAGTTACATTTTGTAGGAAGATACATTTTTGGAGAAACCTTGAAAGGTACGTTAAGACCACACTAAAGACCGACTGAACCTTACATACGAGCAATTTACACAAAAAGTTTCACGGTGAAAAGTACTTCCAAAATCTCACCATACCATCAACAATCCCTTCGGACCATGGACAAGTCTGACCGCACCATTGGTTGTGATAAATTAAAATTTACATAGTAGGTTTCATGATAAAGAGTACTTCAATTTTTCATAGTACCAGAAAAGTTTGACTGGACCATCAAGAATACCGACCAAATTATTGAAGCAAAAATTATCCAAAAGATGCAGTGAAGTTCCTGACCAAAGGTACGATCAGAAATTGAATGTACCATTATCATTCCGACGGAGCCAGATGCAAGTTTGACCAGACTATTTAAATGTTCTTCAAATCAGAAGTCGTTATATCTCCACTCAATTAGTGGAAGTTACGTATACCAACCGTTGAAGGAGCATTAGTCAGATTTTAAAAGGTATGACCGGACTTTAGTGATTCCCACCAACCTTATATAAGTACGATCGGAATAGGGCTAGACCGGCTATGAAAATGCTCTGGACAAAGATTTAGTGGGAGACAAGATCCAAACATGTTGGCTCCTACCCCAAATGTTTAGTTGAAGGCTTGAAGGCTATAAATACCTCAAGAAACTTAATTTTTGTGTAAGTTTTGTGATTGTAATAGCCAATTTTAATAACTTTCATTTCTTTGCATCAAAACTACATTTGTATTGATTGAGTGTTGGGTGTGAGCATTAAACACCATTAAAATTTTGAGTGTAAGTTTGAAAACACTTAGGTTGTTAGAGTGAGCCTAGGAAAGCTCTTGTAAGGGTTGTTAGGATTGATCTCAAACCATTATAATAGTTTGGTGTGAGCTAGTGAAAACACCAAGTTAGAGTTAAGCTTGTAAAAACTCAAGACTAGTGAAACTTTAACAAGTTGTTAAGGATGTGGATGTAGGATTGAGGCAAATCTGAACCATTATAACTTTTTGTGTTATTTCTTCTATACTCTACTCTACATCTTCTTCATTTCTTGCTTTTGAAGTTTCAATTTACCATCACTCTTCAAATCAACCAATTCACCCCCTCTTGGTTGCCATCTTAGGACAACAATCTTCTCAACTTACATTTTACATTCAACTTCTAGTAATTAAATTCTACATAGATATTTTAGTTCCTCCTTATTGGCTCTTTTCAATTATAAGAGTTACACAAATTATCATTTTTATTTTAAAGAAGTATATTCTATGTATACATTTTATATGCCTTATGTATATAAATATATGTTTTATAAAATTTATACACTTTCCATTAAAACTTTATCATTTCCTTCTAACATATTATCTAATTTTTTTTATACACTTTACTCAACCTTTGAGTATCTTTTCCTTTAATACCAATAGTAACCCGATATACCTAAACTTGATCCTCATTAGGTTTTTTCTGCATGCAATCACTTCTTTCTCTTTAACCATTAATAATCAATAAAATTTAACTCACCAAACACTTGTATATATAATTTATAAATTAACTTAAGTCTCCAAATGGTATTGTTATGTATATATTAGGTATATAGTCTGTATATTTAAATATTATTTATACGATTTAACCGCTTTCACTTAATTGATCCTTCCTTTTTTTTTCTTCCTATTTTCATTACCTCTCTTTCTAAACTATTTGGAGTCACTAGTAATTGATCATGCTATATCAATATTCTTATCTCTATTCTCAAGCTATCTTATTTCTCCAAAAATATTTTAATATCTACTAATCACATGCAATTATCTTTTATTCATTTTTGAACTATACACCCATTTTGAATATCCAATTACTTATATCAATACTTTACTCAAGTTTTCCCCTACTTGTAGTCTCACCATCTAATGAATTAAACTTCCATCAGTTATATTATAAGTCACCTTCCATCAATTAGATATATTTTCTATGATTAAATTAATAACTCATTAATAATTTTACTCATTTAAACTAAGAAAATAATATCTAACACTCATTAATAATTTTGAATTCAAGCATAAACCTCATAAGTAAATCAATTAAACAAAGTTCAATATATTTACACTAACTTCAATTAAGCTTAATATTAATATTTTCCTCCTGAAGTTATTTTTTCCTCACTTTAGCTCTCCTTTACTTGCAGTTCTCTTTCTCTTTTCTTCACAACCTTTCACATTTGCACACTTTAACCATATAATTTTATCAATTCTATTACAATTGCCTAAAAAATAACTCATTTAAACAAAAGTAATTCAGTATACTTCAAATAGCCATTTAGCTCCATAAACATATTTTCCCTCCATAATCAATTAATTTAATATTCCAATAACTCAAAATTTCATTTAAACCATATTTATCAAAATAAAGGGATTTTCTTTCCTAAATACTAGATTCTCCATAACCATATAAATTAACCCTTAATTAACTATAGAGTTCTTCTAAACTTGGTTCTAAGTCAACTAGCTAACAAATACACTTTTTAGTATTATACATATAATTATACTTTCAAAGTTAAAGGTTCCATAACACTAAACTTTCCAAAACCATAAACTTTCTAAAACTCTAATTTGTTCCATAACCCTAAATTAATACTTGTATAGTTCATTAGTTGATTTAAGCACAATCTCATTTAAAAACCAATAAATATACTATTTAAATAATACAAAAATAACTTTACTTTCAAAGAAATAAAATTCTATTTTTTTCTTCTTCACAAATCAATCAATATATAAATTCTTTCACATATAACTATGCTTAATCATATTACAATCATCTTTAAGTAATTAAAATTAAAATTATTTTAGTCAAAAGAAAAATAAAAGGTGTATAAGCATAAACCTCATTAAAGTGGCTCTTCCATCACTCTTGCATTCAATCCTTTTATTCTATGGTGGTTTGATAGAGTGAAGTTATGATTAATATTTTGTATAATTCTAACTATGATTTGGTTGTTTTCCAATTGAATTTGATGGATTTTGATTTTTTGGGTTGGAATTATTTTATTTTAGCTTGGAAAGTTGAGATTCAAGTTTTATTATTTAAGATTGGCAGTGCAAAACTGAAGAAAAGTAATCAAAAATGAAGAAAATGCAAAATCCACGCCCATGGCCATGGATTCAAATTGAGTCCGCCATATCAAAAATTGAAGAAAAAAAAGTTCCAGAAGCATATCCAAAGCCACGAACGTGACATTGGAAGGCCATGCCCATGGACTTCAATTGCCTACTGCCTGAGCCAAGAATAGAAAGAAAAGTCAGAATTTATAACTTAATTTCAAAAGCCATGACTATGGCATTCAAATACAATGACCATGGCCCACTTAGCCGTCATTTACAACTGGAAAATCTCTCGAAACAGTCCATCCAACCCAGGCCACGACCATGGTACCCATATGCCAAGACCATGGGGGCTTAAATCTATGACTTTTAGTAGGAAAAATTGAACTTTGAAGATCCAAGCAGCTCTAGAAAGTTGTGTTCATGTATTTGACAGCTTGCCTCCACCAAGAAGCTTCCAAACACTCTATATAAACACATTTCCTCCAAAGATTCAAGAATGCAATTTTAGATGCAAGTTAGATTGAAATTAGATTGAGTTAATAGATACATGAGAGTTAGATATAAGAAAGATTATAGTAAGATTAGATATTTGTTCTTAAACTTGTATCATTAAGTTCTAGTCTTTCTTTTGAGAGAAGAGTGAATTTATGATTTAAGGAAGAGATTCAAGAATCCAAGTGGAATTCTTCTTTAATACAAAGAACTAAAGTTTGCTCTTTCTTGTTATTATTATTTCAATTAATGTTTACTGTGGTTTTATTTTCAATATGAGGAATTAAATTCTATTTAAGGTTGGTCCCTTATATAAAGTTTATTATGGAATGCTTTATGCTTATTTGATTTAGCTAAGTTCATCCCTGATTATTTTGTGAATTGAGATGTTGTGTGAAGGAGCGCGAGTGGAAGCACAATATTCATCCATGAAGATAACAATCTTAAGCAAGTTTTTCACTTTGAGATAAGGTTAAACCCTTAAGAGGTTGATTAAAGATTCTCATAAAACCTAATGAATTAATTTAATAAATTATGATCATGGGAGTAGACATAAGGATTAAATTGATATTAGTTTTAGTACTCAAGAGAGCCTACGGCTTAATTAAAAAGAATAAAACCATTAATCAAAAGGGAAACTTAACTAAATCAAAACTTTAAAAAAACCATAGTAATTTCATAAAGGTGATAAAACCCTAAGTTTTATATAATTAGATTTAATTTCAAAAGAACTCATTTAATTTTAACTTTATCATAAATCAAATTTTGTTATCCAAATAATAATCACTTTAATTGTTTAGTACATAGAATAAGCTTCCTCGTAGGAATGATACTCTACTCATTACTTTATTACTTGATACAACCTATGCACTTGCAAATAGCTAGGCTCAAGTTCGATAAGTTTTTAGAACCATTGCAGAGGACACGACCATTCTAATATTAATAATATTAAACTATTATTGATTTGGCTTTTTATTTTCTGTTATTATTTCCTTACTTTTAATTGAAATTTTTTAGTTTACATGCAAAGAATTCCAAATACAAAACTTGAACTATATAATCCAGAAATTGAATGGTTTTATGAGAAGAAGAAGTAGAAGAAGGAAAAGCAAATAGTGAAAGGAACTCCAACAAAAATTCATAAGATCGATAATCCTACCGATTCATCTAACGAAGAACCAGCCATAGGAGATCCTTAAAATATGACGCTTAAGTAATATGCTATGCCCTCTGCTCAACCGAGATCCAGCATAGTCAAACCACCTATGTAAGCAAATACTTTTGATCTTGAGCTAGCACTTATCAACTTGATTCAATAATCGGTTTTACATGGCCTACCGCATGAAAATGCTTATGCTCATATTTCAAATTTCTTAGAAATGCGTGATACTTTTAAAATTAATATTGTATATGATGATGCAATCCATTTGTGCCTTTTCCAATTTCTTTAAAGGATCAATCAAAGGATTGGCTTACCTCAAAACCACTGGGCACATTCACTTTATGGGATCAATTAGTCGTAACATTTCTTGCAAAACTTATTGCACCAGTAAAAAATGGCTAATTGAGAATGATATCACAAGCCTTATTCAACTTGATGGAGAAAGTTTGTATGAAGCTTAGGAATGTTTCAAAATTTACAATGGAAGTGTCCTCACCATGGAGTATAAGAATGGATTTTGATTCAAACCTTCTATAATGGTCTTCATACATATATTGAAGGAACAATTGATGCAGCAGCATGGTGCAATTATGATCAAAGCTCCTTCCGAAGCTAATGATTTGAGGCATAAAAGAGTTGCAGGTTTACATTAAATTGATAATTTTTCTTTCCTTGCAGCTAGGGTAGATATTATCACCAAGAAATTAGAGCATTCCAACCTTTCTTCATCATCTCCAGCATATGAAGGATGAGGAGGAAGTCATGATATAGCAGACTGCAGAATTATGGAGCAAGTCCAATTTTTGGGCAATAAAAATAGGGGATCGAATTTTCAAGGAAATACATATAACCCAACATAGAGAAATCATCCTAATTTGTCTTGGGGAAATTAAAACAACCGAAAGACACCTTATCAACCTCTATGCATGAAGAACCATAATCAAAGATCTACTTCTTCAGAAAAACCAGGATATGAATATGTGTTAGAAAAATTCATTTGAGTGACATTGGAATGTTTAGAAAATTCATTTGAGTGACATTGGAATGTTTTGATAAAATTGAAAAGCAACATGACAAGCTTAAGTAGAAAATTGAATGGTTGTCAACACAAAATAGGAATCTTGAGACTCAAGTGGGTCAAATTGCTAGTTCTCTCAACACTCGAAACCAAGGAGCTCTTCTAAGCCAAATAGAGATCAATCCAAGGGAGCATTGCATAGCTATCACTTTGAAAAGTGGTTTACAACTTAAAGATCCTCAACCACACAAAACTCCAAACTTGGATAATGAAAAATATAAAGAAAAAAAAGAAGAAATCAAAGAAAAGGAAGCACAAAAAGAAATTGTTAAGCCTTATGTGCCTCCGATTCCTTTTCCTTAACGATTAAAGAAACAAAAATTAGATAAGAAATGTGAAAACTTTTTAGAAGTCTTTAAATAACTTCACATTAATATTCCTTTTCATTCCTTTTGTAGAAGCATTTGCACAGATTCCAACATATGTGAAATTCCTTAGGAAATTGATGTCTAATAAAAGGAAACTGAAAGACAATGCAAAAATTATACTTATAGAAGAGTGCAGTGCAGTGATTGAAAATAAACTTCCTTCAAAATTAAAAGACCTTGGGAATTTTTCCATACCTTGCACCATTGGCGAAGTTGATTTTCATAAAGCATTATGTGACTTTAGAGCTAGTGTCAGTCTAATGCCAAGTTCTATTTGCAGGAAACTTGGCTTCATGCAACTACAACCAACAAAAATGTCTCTTCAGTTAGTTGATCATTCAATAAAATATTCTCTTGGACTAGTCAAAGATGTCCTTATAAAAGTAGATAAACTTTACATTCCAGTGGATTTTTTAATTCATAAAATGGATGAGGATGTAGAAATTCTGCTTATCTTAGGAATTCCATTCTTGGCTACAACTGGAGCTATGATCAATGTTTGAGGAAAATTGACTTCACAAGTAGGAGAGGAGAAAGTAGAGTTTAATCTAACAAAAACAGCTAGACATCCTATATTTCTTGAAGATTGTTTTCTAATCGATGCCATAGATGAATGTGTGCAACAAACTTACGAACAAAAAAGTTAATGATTCTTTAAGAACTTGTCTTGAACAAAACTCTACACTAGAATATGAGAATTAGGAAGTTATTGCTTATGCTTCTGTATTGCAACAAACTCTACTAATGTACTTTCAAAAATTTGAACCTCTTGGAAAAGGTAAAACCTTACCGCTTCCCTCGATTGAAATGGCTCTGAAATTAAAAGTAAAACCTCTTCCAAACCATCTCATGAATGCTTGAAAGACTTACAGGTAATTCTTATTTTTGTTTATTAGATGGTTATTCAGGATATTTTCAAATTCCTGTAGCTTTAGAAGATGAAGAGAAGATAACATTCACATGTCCATATGGCACTTTCACCTATTGCAGATGCCCTTTAGATTGTGCAATCTGCCAGCAACCTTTCAAAGATGCATGATGGCCACATTTTCTGACATTGTGGAATTAATTATTGAAAATTTCATAGATAATTTTATTGTTTGTGGTACCACTTTTGATAACTTTTTACAACATTTGGAACATGTACTTAAACGATTTGAAGAAAAGAATCTTGCTCTTAATTAGGAAAAATGCCATTTTATGAATAACGTTTCCAATAGAGGGATTGAAGTGGATAGAGAAAAGATCGAAGTTATTGAAAAGCTACCACCACCAACCAATGTTAAGGGAGTTCGTAGCTTCCTAGGACATGCAGGATTTTATAGACATTTTATAAAAGATTTTATAAAAATTACTAAACCCTTGTGTGAGTTATTAAATAAGGATGCTGTTTTTTAATTTTTCTAATGATTGCTTAATTACCTTTAACAGATTGATAGCATCACTTACAATAACTCCTATTATCACACCAGCAGATTGATCTTTAACATTTGAGCTCATTTATGAGGCTAGTGATTATGTGATTGGTGTTATATTAATTCAAAAGAAGGATAAGAAAAGTCATGTCATTTATTATGCAAGTCAAACCCTTGATGACACTCAAATTAATTATGCAGTAACAGAAAAAGAAATGCTTGCTAAAATTTTTGCTCTAGACAAATTTAGATCTAATCTTTTATGCTATAAAGTTATTATTTATACTAACCATACAATAATTAAGAATCTTATGAGCAAGATGAAAGCCAAACCAAGATTAATTAGGTGAATTTTGCTTTTTCAAGAATTTGATCTTGAAATAAAAGATAAAAATGGAGTTGAAAATCTAGTAGTCGATCATCTTTCAAAGCTGGAGAAGCAAATAGAAAAGGATATCTTGCCCATTAATGAATCCTTCCTTGATAAACAACATTTCTCTGTTAAAACTTATATCCCCTAGCATTGTTAATTATTTGGCAGGTGGTATTCTTCCATCGAAAATGACTTATGCTCAATGAAAAAAATTTCTTCCTGATGTTAAACACTAAATGTGGGAGGAACCTCTATTATTTAAGCATTTTAAGGATGAATGATTCATAGATGTGTCCTAGAAGAGGAAAAGAAAAGTATCTTAGAATTATGTCATTCAAAAGAATGTGGAGGTCATTCTAGCACGTCTAAGATAGTTGCTAAAATTTGACAATATGGATTTTTCTAGCCAACAATGTATAAGGATGCAAAAGAAATTTTCAGTTATGTGATCAATGTCAACGAGTAGGAAATATTTCAAAGAAACAGGATATGCCACTCAACTCAATCATTGAAGTTAAATTTTTGATGTTTGGGGAATTGACTTTATGGGACTATTTCTGCCATCATTTAATAATCAATATATTTTAGTGTCTACATATTATGTTTCTAAATAGGTTTAAGCAATAGAAAGTCCTACAAATGATTCAAAGGTAGTAACTAAGTTTGTCAAAAATAATATTTTCAATAGATTCAGAGCTCCTAGGGCTATAATTATTAAAAGTTTTGATTCTATTATTAGGAAATATGGAGTACACAATAAGGTTGCAATATCTTATCACCCTCAGACTAGTGGACAAGTAGAAATCGCTAATAGGGAACTTAAATCAATTTTGGAGAAAATGATTAGTAACTCAAGGAAAGATTGGTCTGCTAAGTTGGATGATGCACTTTGGGCTTATAGAACAACATTTAAGACTCTAATTGGTATGTCACCATACTGACTTATTTTTGGAAAAGCATGTCACTTACTAGTTGAGCTTGAACATAAGGCATATTGGGCTATAAAACAACTGAACATGGACTTAAATAAGGCCAAACAAAAATGACTTTTGCAGTTAAGTGAATTGGATAAAATTAGGTTTCAAGCCTATGAGAATGCCAAAATATATGAGGAACGAAAAAAAGCATGGCATGATAAATATATCCAATACAAACAATTTCAAGAAGGACAATAAATTTAGTTGTATAATTCAATGTTAAAGCTTTTTCCTGGAAAGCTTAGATCTCATTGGTCAGGACCTTTTAAAGTTGTAAAGGTTTATCCTTATGGTGCAGTTGACATATAAAATCAAGGAGGCAAAATCTTCAAAGTGAATGGCCAAAGATTGAAACCTTATTTTATTAGTGCTTCGATAGACATTGTGAGTGTCTATCACTTTAGCAAATAAATGTTCAACCAGACATAGTCGAGCTATCGACTATAAAGTTAGCCCTTATTGGGAGGCAACCCAATTCATTTTTCATTTTGTTATTTTCTTGAGTTTCTTTTAAGTATTTTACTTAATTTGTTTTGAAATTTGTTGTTAGGTCCTTTGAAGTTTCTTTTAAGTATTTTACTTAATTTGTTTTGAAAGTGGATACAACTTGCCATTTGACTAGTCAAAGAGAGGCGCACGACCATGACATTTAGGCCCACGGTTGTCGCACTCTAGTACTATATATTCATCTTAATTTTCTCTCTCTCTCCTCACTTTTACAAACCCTGGCCACTCATATTTGAATCCCATGCCATTGACCTCTCATCCCATGACCAAATCATCATTTTCACTCAATTTTCTTCTAATCTTCCTTAATTTTCATCAAACCAAACCTTAAAATGCCAAGAAATAAGACTTTGGCCAACATATCTAAGGGAGAAAGCTCAAAAAGGAGGAGGCAAGTTGAATCTTCATCATCATCAACACCATCTCCACCATTGTCTCCACCACCTCAAAGACCCAACAGAAATCCAAAAATTCATTACTGTGATTAAATCTAGTAACAAGGGTAACATGAACTATGTGCTAGTAAAATTATTCCATTTAGATTTATTGATGGAAATGTGATTAGAAAATTAGGATGGAATGATCAATTGTTTAAAATGTTCATGGATATGCAATGGATACTTTTTGCTAGCATGCATTATCCCACATATATTTAGTTAACACTTGAATTTTTGAATGCTTTTTGATTTATTCCACCGGATAACAATACTGGACATAATATGAAGGTGAAATTTAGACTAGACAATAGAAATTATAGCTGACTTATAATTGAATTAGGGTATGCTATTGATCTATTTTAGTTGCAAGGCATTAGTGAGGAAACTCCTAGATTTGATGAAAAGGAGACATGGACTAGATTAGTAGGAATATGTCATTTTAATAGAAAAATATCCAGAGCCTCTAATTCTAAAAGCCCTTTCTACATGTATATCCATGTTGTCTTAGCCAATACCATATTTGGTAGAGGAGAGAGTCAAGGCACCATTAATTTTAAAGAATTACATTTCTTTTATTATGCCATGAAAGAGAGACCATTTAATTCTAGTTTTTGGTTTGACAAATGATGTGAAGAAGTTGTTAAGCAATCTGGAAAAATTGTTATAGGAGGGATAATTATCAAAATTACTGAATATTTAAATATTAGTTGTGATCATCTTACACCTGTACTGGGTAAGACAATAATTGATATGGGTATCATTTTGGCAATGAGGCTAGTGGAGAAAAGGGGTAGGCAGTATGTAGTCTTAAGTCCACCTAATGCTGATATCTATAATGATGAGGAAGACTTATTTAGAGAGGGAGGAGATTTTGAGAAACCCACAGACCAACCGCAACCTCCTCCACCTCGACCTTCTAAGGCTAGTCCTCCACCAAATACATTTGAATATATTGCTAACAAGCTTGATTCTTTTGAAAGTGAAATGAATCAAGGAATGCAACATGAGAGCAAAGATTTGATAACATGGAGAACATATTTGGAGTAGTGGAATGCAAAGTTTGAACTATTTCTATCTAGATGATCGGATTGAGTGAGCAGTTCAAAACCTTCTTTGCCCAGTTTAGACTGTATTATCCACCTCCACAGCAGCCTCCTCCACCTGGTGATGGTGATAATGCTGGTGACCACTGAGGCCAGTGGTGATTCACGTTTGGGGGAGTTTTCCTTCAATTGGTTGATATTTTACTTCTTTTTATGGAATTATACAGCTTATGGGTTTTTATTTTGGATTGTTATAGTTTAATATTAATCATGTGTATTTTTCAATTATTATGAATGAAATTTACATATATATTTGTGTTAGAATAATTAAAGTTTACTATAGATTTCTTATATGTAATTTTATGTGTTAAAATTTTCAATTAAGTGTTTTGAAATTTAATGCCAAAATTTTGTGGAATAATAGTACATTATGGATTTTTAACTAAATGAGCTTTTGAAAATAATTAAAAATGATTGGTTATTAAACTTTTAGAATAAGTTTATATTCTTTTTCATTACTATTTGCCTAGACCTAGAACATGTTTAAAAGAGCTTTTGAGGCAAAATTAAACCTTTTTAATTATGAGGAAAAATGATTTATGCATTATTTGTTGAGCCAAACTCTTATACCCATCAATTTTAACATTTCCCCTAGTTTTTCCCTTTGAAAAAAAAATAAAATTTTAGCTTGAGTTCTTCTTCGACTAAACTAGCCAAATTAATTACTCTTTCCATTGTTGATTATCTTTTAAAAATTTTCTCAAAATAAAATTGTTCATTCATGAAGGATAAAGCATAAAAAATTCTCCTTTAAAATCTACAATAGACACCTAAGTTTAAATTTTGGAGGAATCTATAAAGCTATTAAAAAAATCAATTAGTCAAAATCCCTTAGAGGAGAGAAAGGAGTCAAGAAAGGAGCAAAGATCCAAGAAGCCTCTACAAAAGCTATACTTAATGGTATGAGAAAATTTTGAAAGATAAGTAACAAATTTCATTTAAGCTAGCCCTCTGATAAGTGCACAATTGATGATATTTTGCCCCTATTTCTTAATATGATTATTATCCAATTGAGTTTAATTTGTTTGTTCAAGTGCTTTTTAGGGTTACTTTCAGGAATTCTCCGTATTTTGAGGTGTATGGTCATTTCGGAGGAATTACGGATGAAAGTAGAAGAAAAGAGCAAAACTCTTCAAGTGACACACCCATGGACATGGGTGTATCAATGGACGTGCCCTTGATACTGCATACAGAAGCATTGACACGCCTAGTGACATGGACGTGTCACCGAGCGTGCCTTTTGCAATGATTCACAGTAGCTGTGACACGCTCAAATTATCCATTAACATACCCTTGTAAATTAATTTGTTCCTTAAGGTTAATTAGTCAATTACCAATTCATTAGTTTTTACATTCATGAATTAACAACAACCAATTATTTTACATTTGCAAATTCATAAAACCCTAGAACTTATATTTCTAATTCATTCATAGGGTGGTTAATTGTATAGTTCCGATATCGAATTTCACCTCTCGGTCCGTCATCCAATATTAATAGATTAATAGGTAGCTAATCTATCAACCTGACATTCAATACAATACAATCAACCAACAACAACGTACATCAATGGAAATATCAAATTAAGACATTTAATCAAATCTACTACAAACCTTAGGCATGGGTAATTTAGCTCAACATCATCAATTTAAAACAATCATTCATCTCAATATAAATCAAATACAAATTGTTCATTGTAATATCAATTCTCTTAATACAACAACAACAATATAGAAATGAATTAAAAGAGATAATAGAAAAAGCCCTTGTGAAGATGCCAAGAGTAGGATTACTAGTCTTCCTCCTAGCTCCACTTGATGTATGATGAAGAACTCAAGCCCTCTTCAATGGATGATTCACCCTTTGAAATATGGAATGGAGCTTTCTCAAGTCTCCAAACCTTCAATTGCTTATACCTTGGGAAGATGGAATGGAGCTTTCTCAAGTCACCAAACCTTCAATGAAGCTTTCTTCAACCTTTAAGAGCTTGTTTAACCCAATTTATCCCAAAGAACCAAAGAACTTGTTGATGGAAGATGGAGAGGATAGAAATGGAGGATGAAGATGAAGAACCAAGGAAGAGTGTCACTCTCTCCCCCAACGTGTTTCCTCTTTCTTTTTTAAATTCCTTTAAAAATACAAACCCATGCTTGCCAACTCACCACACTCACTCTTGTCTCCCACCTTCTCTTTGTTAATTATTTCTTTCCATCAATTAGGTACCCCTTTTTCCTTATTTTAATATTACTTTTGGTCTTTGTCCCCCACTTCATGCAAAAGAATTCAAATATTCAAGGTTGACCAAGGGTGACACGGCCAAGCTAGTGGTCGTGTCTCTCACTTTGCTTGGGACACGGCCAAGCTGGCTGGCCGTGTCACTTGCTGCCCAAAACTCCTTTCTTTTCTTCTAGGTGACACAGCTAAGCTAGTGGCCGTGTCTCTTAATTTTCATGGGACACGGCCAAGCTTGCTGGCTATGCCACTTGCTACGCCTTTTCTTTGGTTTGCCTTACTTTGCTCTTCTTGTTCTTTGGCTTAAGATGGGACACGGCCAAGCTCCTGGCCGTGTCATTTGACACGGCTAGTGGCTTGGCCATGTTGCTTGCCTGTGTCAAGTTCTGCCTTCTTTTCTTTTATTTCTTAGTTTTGTTCCTTAGGTAAGACACGGCCAGTGGCTTGGCCGTGTCTCCTGGATGTGTCACTCTCTACCTTGATTTCTTGAGGGGACACGGCCAAGCTTGATATGGCTTGGCCATGTCTTGCATTCATGCTCTTTCATCATTGTTTTGACCATCCAAGGGAGTTTTTGCACTTTAACCTAAAACAAACACTTCAAACAAACTTAAAACAAAAATCAATTAAAACATTAACTAAAAACACATAAAATCACACTAAAAACAAGTACACAAATGATCTAAACAAAAATCCCACACTTAATCCCTTGCTTGTCCCCAAGCAAGGTTAAAATCAAAATAAACTAAACAAGAAAAATTTTGTTAAGTTTAAGAGTTACAAGGATGTTTTAAGACTTCCCTATCCCTAAATCCGTAATCAATATCAAATCAAACAAAATCGATACCCATGCAATTAAGTGGCTTTCCATGCATAACCAATATTGTCACTACCTGACCAACTATTAAAAGTGTTTGATCATGGTGGTGTTTACACTCATAACAATCAAGGAAAGATTATCGTCATAGGCTTGCTTATCAATCAAATCTCCACCACCTAATTACAATCAAGCATCAATCAAAAGGTCTTTCTTTGGGTTGTAATGGGGCTAAGGTAAAGGCATGACATTTAGGAAATGTGAGCTTAATCATTAAGTTCAAGAGCACTTCAAGAATGAAGTAACCGATCATATGTATAACCCAACGATCCCAAAACACCTTCCTCTCACCTACCCCTTGACATTAAAGAGCTTTTGAAGGGAACTCACTTATTAAATATTGCAATGATTATTCCTAAACATATTCCAACCCTTTCAACAAAAACAACCATTATTCTTATTATTTTTTTTTCTTTTTTTTTCTTTTTGTTTTTTAGGGTTTTGCAACTAAAGAAGATAATAGTTTGCAATCTTAAACCTACTAAATTTAACCCCACACTTAATTCAACACAACACTCGATAATAAACGCTCTTAAAATGCTCTTGACCTAATGAAAGGGTAAGAGACAAAATAGCATGATTCAAAGTTAGTAGTGCTGCGAAAAAGAAAGAAAAGGAGAAATGAAATAGGCTCAAAATTGGCTAACTATGGTTGAATATAGGGTTGGTCGTTTTACGCCAAAAGTGGGTTCACCTAATTGCCTTAATTGTCTTGATGCCTAATTGAAATTTTTATGTAGTCTTAAAATGCATGTCAAAGTAAGTTCTAGCAATTCATCAATCAAAGATGTTCACACACAAAAAGAATAATAAGTTGATGGCTAAATTCCTCGCTAGGTTAAAGGCAATGCAAGGAAAAACCATCAAAATTGACAATAAGCACCAATTCTAATCAATTTTCAAATTCATGCTTCAAAAATTCAAAAGTCATCCATCAATAATCTTATAACAATTGAACTTTTCAAAATTCATTTATTCAAAGAAAAATAAGAAAAACATTAACTAAACTTAAACAAAGATAAATTAAAAGTAAAAACACAAAATGCACCCCACACTTAAAGATTCACATTGTCCCCAATCTGAGCATGCATAAATTAAAAGAGAGAGTTCAGATGAAACCTGATTTCCATCATTCCCATATGCGATGTACAATGCTACTTCTATCCTTAATGAAATTATCGCCTATGTCTGAGAGGATGAACAACATGCAATGTAACACCACTATACCCTGTATACGTACATAGCATGCTAATACAATCGTGATATACGTATACTGAACATAGGTATGCCACAGTTTATGAAACATACAATAATCCCTTTGAATAATATGAATACATTTAAAACTTTTAAAGGAGTTTATAAAACACAATGAATAAAATATTTACTTAAAACGCAGCAGAAAGTATAACAAATATTTACAAATACATATACATCAAAACTCAAGTTTTACAAACATAAAATATATACATGTTTGGCAGTATGTCTTTGATCTTTAATCTCCACTATCAACACCTCAAGGTCTAAACTCTACTCGGCCTAGAGGAACTCTCCGGTTCTTCCCTGTCACCTGCGCGAAGAATTACATTCGCGCTAAGCCAACGGCTTAGTGGTACAAACTACAATATTATCATGCTTCAATGCCATGCTAATGTCATACAATTAAGTTTCAAGAGTAATTCAACAAAATACTACATTTGAAAGTTTCATTGTTCAACATAATTTTACAAGCCATATTCATTTCCAATAAATTGCTTATGTATTATAATCATCTCAATAGTCATTTATTCCACCTTTCAAGAATCACAATTAAACAAACACAAGCATGGGCCCAAACAAAATCTAATATGTTATTCAAAGTTTAGAGTTACTGCTTTGGTCCATAATCATAATCATCAATACATTTATCCATGGATAATCAACTAGATTGGAGCTTACGACCCAGTCATTTCACTCAATCTAATTTCAATAATTTGTGTTTTTGAGGCTTATGACCTAGTCATTTCACCCCAAAAACATCACATTTCACATTTATCATTTCACATTTTTCAACTGGAATCGGCTTACGACCCGGTCATTTCACCTATCCAGTGATTCATAGGCATGCCGCCAAATCCAGAACTCTGAAAATTGAATTAACATATTAGGCACACAATTATTTCATTTATCTCTTTTTATTTCATATTCCATAGTTAGATAGGCAACCATGCCCCAATTATATTTCATTTGCATTATCATAGCCAACAACCATGGCCTCATATTGCCTATCATCTCAACTCACATCAATGCAATTCATCATATCATTATACCTTTCACATTTCATATTCCATATTTCATTTCATCATCATATAGGCAACCATGCCTCAATTATATCATTTATATCATTATAACCAACCACATTGGTTTCACATTTCATTATATCTCAATTCACATTAAGTCAAATTATCATTCAAATGGATATAATCAATGGCATTATCACATATTCTACATGCTCATCACAACATTCACATTATATCAAACATAACATTATGAATATACATCAATAATGCATTAGATTCCTTATCACATTTACAATCAATGTGTATCAAATCTCAATATCATATGAATGTATGCAATAATGCAATTGTACTTACCTCAAGAACACTTATACAACTCTATACTCTTCTTTTTCCAAGAATTCTTCACTTCTTAAATTAGGGCAAATCACCTTCTTCCAAAACCTAATCCAAAAATGATACAATACATGAATTCCAATACCATTTATCACTTATTAACCTTATCTTAGACCTTTAGATCACAAATTATAACTCAACACCACTAACTAAGGCCCACGGCCGTGGCCTCCCAACCCCCACGGGCGTGGGTTAGAAAAGGGTTCTGCCTCCCTTGCTCAAAACCCCACGGCCATGGCTTCACAATGGCCACGGTCGTGGCAACCAAGGGCCACGGGCGTGGCATCCAAAATGCTACTGCCTTCACCCAAAATCACATATCCCATGCTTACAACTCCAACAAATACAAACAACATGAAAATCTATGAAAATAATTGATCAAACTCAAGTTAAACCTCACTTACCACTTCAAAACCCTAATACACACTCAACTCAAACACTTCCAATACCAACACCCACTTAACTTCTTATCTTAAAATCAATTTCAACACTTATAAACACACCACAACAAACCTAATCATACTATCAATAACAAATTATCAACCTCAAACACAACTTCAAAAAGAACAAAGGAAATCAAGAGAGAACTTACCAAAGTTGATGAAATTTCACAAATTTCCAACTTAATCACTTGAATCTTCCTTCAATTTGATCTTAGAGAATCAAAACTCTTCCTTGCTCTCTTGTCTTTGGAGTACCCGGCCAAGAAATGGAGAAGAAGACAATTAAAGCAAAGTCAAATACTTATTCTTCAATTAAATCTCCACCAAGCATTTATAATATTAAAATATTAAATTTCCTCTCTTCCACTAATTTATTTCCCATTTTCCATTAATTAAATAAACTCAAAATCAAAATATCTTCCTTTGACCATATAACCATTTGACTTGTATATGTTATATATTTTTCCATATATACAACATATACACTCTCTCTTTAATTCTTTTCTCTTTCCAATTTAACATATACATTCAATCCAATAACAACAATAATATCAAAACTTCTAGGGCATACTTTGGGATACTTTAGGTAATTTCGTCCTCGAAATTACCTGATATCAAGTCTGAAACAGTTGAGGATATTGATCTTGCATTGCTTGCTCACTTTCCCAAGTTGCCTCTTCTCTACCATGATTCTTCCAAAGAACCTTTACCAATGGCACTTTCTTATTCCTTAACTCCTTCACTTCATGTGCTAAAATAGTAACTGGTTCTTCTTCAAATGTCAGATCCGAACTCACCTCAATAGATTCAACTGGAAAGATATGAGATGGATCTGATCTGTACCTCCGCAACATAGAAACATGGAATACATTATGGATCTTATCCAACTCAGGCGGCAAGGCAAGATGATAAGCAACTGGCCCAACTCTTTCTAAAACTTCATATGGTCCAATGAAACGAGGACTCAGTTTCCCTCTTCAACCAAATCTTAAAATCTTTTTCCAAGGAGACACCTTCAAAAATACTTTATCTCCAATATCAAACTCTATGTTTCTCCTCTTCAAATCTGAATAACACTTTTGTCGATCTGAAGCTGCTTTCAACCATTCCCGAATTATTCTTACTTTCTCTTCAGTCTCTTTAACCAAATCAGGACCAATTATCTTGCCCTCTCCAATTTCATTCCAGCATAAAGGCATTCTGCATCTTCTACCATACAATGCCTCAAATGGTGCCATACCAATACTGGATTGATGACTGTTGTTGTAAGCAAATTCCACAAGTGGCAAAAATTTGTCCCAACTTCCAGAGAAATCAATGACAGCTTCTCAACATATCCTCAATAATCTGTATCACTCTCTCTGACTGCCCATCTGTCTGTGGATGAAAAGTAGTGCTAAAGTGTAATCGAGAACCCAAAGCCCCATGTAAAATCTTCCAAAACCTCGAAGTAAACCTAGGATCTCGATCAGACACTAAGGAAGTAGGGACTCCATGCAGCTTTACTATCTCACTTATATACATCTCAGCCAATATTTCAAGAGAAAAGTCCCTCCGGACTGGAAGAAAATGAGCTATCTTTGTCAACCGATCAACAATCACCCAGATAGCATCATGCTTCTTCTGAGTCAATGGCAAACCAGATACAAAATCCATCGTTACTCTCTCCCATTTCCATTTAGGCACTGATAAAGGTTGAAGCAACCCTGTTGGAACTTGATGCTTAGCTTTCACCCTCTGACAAGTGAGACATTTGGACACAAATTCCGATATGTCTCTCTTCATACCAGACCACCAATAGTGTTGTTTCAAATCATGGTACATCTTTGTACTACCCGGATGCATAGCAAAGGCTGATTGATGTGCTTCCTCTAAAATAATCTTTCTCAAACTATTATCATTAGGAACACACAACCTATCCTTGAACCAAAGACTACCATCACTCTTCACATAGAAATCTCGGCTCTCCCCATTTTGGCAATCTAATACAATCTTCTAAATTTTCTCATCAGCCAATTGAGCCTCCTTTATCTGATCCAACAATACCGGTCTCAAGTTCAACTGAGCTAACAACGCACCATCATCACATGATTTAAAACTAACATGCAATGCTCTCAACTCAACAAGCAACGAGAGCGAATAAGCAGTTAAACCTGCTAAAGACTTCCGACTCAAGGCATCAGCAACAACATTTGCCCTACCAGGATGGTAATCAATCAAACAGTCATAATCTTTAATCAGTTCTAACCATCGTCTCTGCCGAAGATTCAGCTCCTTCTGAACACCCAAATATTTTAAACTTTTATGATCCATATAAATAAAACATTTTTCCCCATACAAATAGTGTCGCCAAATCTTCAAAGTAAACACTATAGCTGCCAATTCTAAATCATGAGTCGGATAATTGAGTTCATGCGGTTTCAACTGCCTAGAAGCATAAGCTACAACTTTACCTTCTTGCATCAAGACACATCCTAAACCATTATGTGAAGCATCACTATAAATCACATAAGGTTTATCTTCTATAGGTAAAGTAAGAACAGGAGCTTGTGTCAACATCTCTTTCAATTGTTCAAAACTAGCTTGACACTAATCCGTCCACACAAATCGAACTCCCTTCCGAAGCAATCTGGTGAGTGGAGTAGCTATCAAAGAAAAACCTTTCACAAACCGTCGATAATAGCCTGCCAAACCCAGAAAACTTCTAACTTCAGTTACAGACTTTGTTGGACTCCAATTCAAAATAGCTTCAACTTTACTTAGATCGACTCTAATACCATATGCTGAAACTATATGACCCAGAAACGTTACTTGGTCAAGCCAAAACTCACACTTTGACAGTTTAGCATACAACTGCTTCTCTTTCAAGATCTGTAATACAATCCGCAGATGTTTATCATGCTCCTCCTCATTACGTGAATACACCAAAATATCATCGATAAAAACCACCACAAACTGATCTAGATAGGGCCTAAACACCCTATTCATCAAATCCATGAAAGCTGCAGGTGCATTTGTCAACCCAAAAGGCATCACTAAGAACTCATAATGCCCATATCTTATGCGGAAAGCTGTCTTAGGAACATCTTCAGCTCTAACCCTCAACTGATGGTACCTGGATCTTAAATCAATCTTGGAAAACACTGCTGCTCCCTTCAATTGATCAAAGAGATCATCAATCCTAGGCAAAGGATATTTATTCTTAATAGTCACTTTATTTAATTGCCTATAATCAATGCATAACCTCAAAGTACCATCCTTCTTCTTCACAAATAACACAGGAGCTCCCCACGGTGAAACACTAGGGCGAATAAAACCTTTATCCAACAACTCTTGTAACTGCACCTTCAACTCTCTCAATTCAGTTGGTGCCATTCGATAAGGAGTGATAGAGATGGGAGTGGTACCAGGCAACAAATCGATACCAAACTCAACCTCTCTCTCAGGGGGTAACCCCGGCAATTCCTCAGAAAACACATCCGGAAAATCTGCAACTGTGGTTATATTATCAAGTTGAGAACCCACTACTCTAGTATCCACCACATGAGCAAGATAAGCTTCACATCCTTTTCTAATCAACTTTCTAGCGGTTACAGCTGATACAAACAAGGAGGTAAGTTGTCTCTGCTCACTAGATACTATTACATTTCTACCATCACTGGTTCTCAAGGTGACACACTTCTTTTGACAATCTACCACAGCCCCATGCTTAGACAACCAATCCATGCCTAAAATCAAATCATATTCTTTAAAAGGCATTTCAATCAGATCACCAAGAAACTCCTCACCTTGCACCACAACCGCACTATCACGATGCACCTTACTCACCACAACACTATGTCCTAAAGGATTGGTCACTAAGACACCAAATCCTAAGGACTCTGAATGCAATTCAGACACAGGCAAGATAGATGCACTTATGTATGAATGAGTAGACCCTGGATTAATTAAAGCAAGTACTGAAATGTCAAATAAAGAAAATGTACCCGCTATAACTGCTGAAGCATCTGGCTGCCTCTACATCACATATACTCTCTGAGAAGATCCGGCCTCATCTGGCCTACTACCTCTGGATGAAGATCCTCCTCTCTGACTAAACCCAGGTCTACCACCTCTACTGAAACCTCTGTTCCCTCGACCCCCTCTGCTGACACTAGGTCGAGAAGCTGCAGTATCAGCCTGCCCATACTCCTGCATCTCAGGACAATCTCTAACAAAATGAGCTGGTGACCCACATTTAAAACACCCAGCTGATCCACCAATCCTCCAACACACACCCCCATGGATCTTACCACAATGCTCACACACAGGTGGAGTAGACCTCTGAGCCACAGGGGTCGGAGCACTAGCTACAAAAACTATCGGTCTTGGCCTCTGCCTCTGATACTGAACTGATCTGCCGACTGTCTCTGGCTCCTACTGATCCTCAGAACAAAACTTCCTCTACCCCTCTTCACAGATGAAGACCCTGCCTCAAACTGGGGTCTCCTTACTCTAGTCTCTTTCTCAGAAGCAGCTGCTGCAATGCTCTGTGCTCTCTCAACACTTCTAGCTACTGCAACTAGCTGAGAGAAATCCTGGTACCGAGAACCAGCCACAATGCACATGATAGAGGGCCTCAATCCCTCCTCAAATCTTCTGCACCGATCTATATCATCAGAGATAATCCCACCAGCATAGTGACTCAACCGGATGTACTCAATCTCATATTCTGTTACCGTCCGGTTGTCTTGCCTCAAATTTAAGAATTCCATTTTCTTAATATCTTTATACTCCCTCGGAGTATATTTCTGCTCGAACTCCCTCAGAAAATCACCATAGGATAATGTAGGTGGATCATCCATGGCAACAGGAACCATCTTCCACCAGTCATAGGCATCTTTCTGAAGGAGGGATCTGGCATAGTTAAAATTTTCATCTGGAGTAGCTTGCAACTGGATGAATATCCTCTGCACTTTATCCAACCACTGCTCAGCCATTGCAGGATCGGTAGTGCCCAAGAAATCCTCAGCCCCATATTTTCTCAACTTATCATAATGTCTGACCGGCACCTGAGGCTGTGGTGGTGGTGGCTACACTGGAGCTGGCCTCAATAGCTCTATCACATGTCTTAACCAGCCCGGTGGACCCTCCTCTGCAGCTGATCTCTCTGGCACAGAAATAGGTGCCTCACTAACTCTATCAATTCTAGCTCCATCTCTACTCTCTCCTGGAGCTACACTCTCAGCACTTCCTTCTACAGTCTGACGTGAATGGGACTCCATTACTACCTATATCTGCAAACACAGCAGAATATTCCTCATTAAAGATCAAAGACTGCCATACCAAAACATGTATTTTACTCAAAAACCAATTTTTAAAATCAAAATATTCTTTTCCTTACAATTTACCTAGGTTGAGAATCTCAAATATAGTCTCTGATACCAAAATAATTGTAACACCCCTATACCCTGTATACGTACATAGCATGCTAATACGATCGTGATATACGTATACTGAACATAGGTATGCCACAGTTTATGAAACATACAAATAATCCCTTTGAATAATATGAATACATTTAAAACTTTTAAAGGAGTTTATAAAACACAATGAATAAAATATTTACTTAAAACGCAGCAGAAAGTATAACAAATATTTACAAATACATATACATCAAAACTCAAGTTTTACAAACATAAAATATATACATGTTTGGCAGTATGTCTTTGATCTTTAAGCTCCACTATCAACACCTCAAGGTCTAAACTCTACTCGGCCTAGAGGAACTCTCCGATTCTTCCCTGTCACCTGCGCGAAGAATTACATTCGCGCTAAGCCAATGTCTTAGTGGTACAAACTACAATATTATCATGCTTCAATGGCATGCTAATGTCATACAATTAAGTTTCAAGAGCAATTCAACAAAATACTACATTTGAAAGTTTCATTGTTCAACATAATTTTACAAGCCATATTCATTTCCAATAAATTGCTTATGTATTATAATCATCTCAATAGTCATTTGTTCCACCTTTCAAGAATCACAATTAAACAAACACAAGCATGGGCCCAAACAAAATCTAATATGTTATTCAAATCATCAATCATCAATACATTTATCCATGGATAATCAACTAGATTGGAGCTTACGACCCAGTCATTTCACTCAATCTAATTTCAATAATTTGTGTTTTTGAGGCTTACGACCCAGTCATTTCACCCCAAAAACATCACATTTCACATTTTTCAACTGGAATCGGCTTACGACCCGGTCATTTCACCTATCCAGTGATTCATAGGCATGCCGCCAAATCCAGAACTCTGAAAATTGAATTAACATATTAGGCACACAATTATTTCATTTATCTCTATTTATTTCATATTCCATAGTTAGATAGGCAACCATGCCCCAATTATATTTCATTTGCATTATCATAGCCAACAACCATGGCCTCATATTGCCTATCATCTCAACTCACATCAATGCAATTCATCATATCATTATACCTTTCACATTTCATATTCCATATTTCATTTCATCATCATATAGGCAACCATGCCTCAATTATATCATTTATATCGTTATAACCAACCACATTGGTTTCACATTTCATTATATCTCAATTCACATTAAGTCAAATTATCATTCAAATGGATATAATCAATGGCATTATCACATATTCTACATGCTCATCACAACATTCACATTATATCAAACATAACATTATGAATATACATCAATAATGCATTAGATTCCTTATCACATTTACAATCAATGTGTATCAAATCTCAATATCATATGAATGTATGCAATAATGTAGTTGTACTTACCTCAAGAACACTTATACAACTCTATACTCTTCTTTTTCCAAGAATTCTTCACTTCTTAAATTAGGGCAAATCACCTTCTTCCAAAACCTAATCCAAAAATGATACAATACTTGAATTCCAATACCATTTATCACTTATTAACCTTATCTTAGACCTTTAGATCACAAATTATAACTCAACACCACTAACTAAGGCCCACGGCCGTGGCCTCCCAACCCCCACGCCCTTGCTCAAAACCCCACAGCCATGGCTTCACAATGGCCACGGTCGTGGCATCCAAAATGCTACTGCCTTCACCCAAAATCACATATCCCATGCTTACAACTCCAACAAATACAAACAACATGAAAATCTATGAAAATAATTGATCAAACTCAAGTTAAACCTCACTTACCACTTCAAAACCCTAATACACACTCAACTCAAACACTTCCAATACCAACACCCACTTAACTTCTTATCTTAAAATCAATTTCAACACTTATAAACACACCACAACAAACCTAATCATACTATCAACAACAATTCATCAACCTCAAACACAACTTCAAAAAGAACAAAGGAAATCAAGAGAGAACTTACCAAAGTTGATGAAATTTCACAAATTTCCAACTTAATCACTTGAATCTTCCTTCAATTTGATCTTAGAAAATCAAAACTCTTCCTTGCTCTCTTGTCTTTGGAGTACCCGACCGAGAAATGGAGAAGAAGAAAATGAAGAAGACAATTAAAGCAAAGTCAAATACTTATTCTTCAATTAAATCTCCACCAAGCATTTATAATATTAAAATATTAAATTTCCTCTCTTCCACTAATTTATTTCCCATTTTCCATTAATTAAATAAACTCAAAATCAAAATATCTTCCTTTGACCATATAACCATTTGACTTGTATATGTTATATATTTTTCCATATATACAACATATACACTCTCTCTTTAATTCTTTTCTCTTTCCAATTTAACATATACATTCAATCCAATAACAACAATAATATCAAAACTTCTAGGGCACACTTTGGGATATTACATGCAACTTTGAAATGTGCCCAATGTATTGCAAAGCCAAAATAGCGTCCTTGGAAGAGCAAGTGTCCAAAGGAAACATGTGAAATGGTTCAAGAATAATTTAAACCTTGAATTAACGTGCATAAGGGTTAATGTGTGTGATGGTTGTACAAGATCGTTTCAATTCTAGGGAAGGTACCTAGTGTTATAGGTCCATTTAATCAAAGCTCAATTCTCAAATTATCCATTAACATACCCTTGTAAATTAATTTTTTCCTTAAGGTTAATTAGTCAATTACCAATTCATTAGTTTTCACATTCATGAATTAACAACAACCAATTGTTTTACATTTGCAAATTCATAAAACCCTAGAACTTATATTTCTAATTCATTCATAGGGTGGTTGATTATATAGTTTCGATATCGAATTTCACCTCTCGGTCCATCATCCAATATTAAAAGATTAATAGGTAGCTAATCTATCAACCTAACATTCAATACAATACAATCAACCAACAACAAGGTACATCAATGGAAATATCAAATCAAGGCATTCAATAAAATCTACTACAAACCCTAGGCATGGGCAATTTAGTTCAACATTATCAATTTAAAACAAATATTCATTTCAATACAAATCAAATCACAATTGTCCATTGTAATATCAATTCTCTTAATACAATAACAACAATCTAGAAATGAATTAAAAGAGAGAATAAAAAAATCCCTTGTGAAGATGCCAAGAGTAGGATTACTAGTCTTCCTCCTAGCTCCACTTGATGTATGATGAAGAACTCAAGCCCTCTTCAATGGATGATTCACCCTTTGAAATATGGAATTGAGATTTCTCAAGTCACCAAACCTTCAATTGCTTATACCTTGGGAAGATGGAATGGAGCTTTCTCAAGTCACTAAACCTTCAATGAAGCTTTCTTTAACCTTCAAGAGCTTGTTTAACACAATTTATCCCAAAGAACTTGTGGATGGAAGATGGAGAGGATGGAAATGGAGGATGAAGATGAAGAAGAGACAAGGAAGAGTGTCACTCCCTCCCCCAACGTGTATCCTCTTTCTTTTTTTAATTCCTTCAAAAATACAAACCCATGCTTGCCAACTCACCACACTCACTCTTGTATCCCACCTTCTCTTTGTTAAATATTTATTTCCATCAATTAGGCACCCCTTTTTCCTTATTTTAATATTACTTTTGGTCTTCATCCCACACTTCATGCAAAAGAATTCAAATATTCAAGGTTGACCAAGGGTGACACGGCCAAGCTAGTGGCCGTGTCTCTCACTTTGCTTGGGACATGGCCAAGCTGGCTGGCCATGTCACTTGCTACCCAAAACTCCTTTCTTTTCTTCTAGGTGACACAACCAAGTTAGTGGTCGTGTCTCTCAATTTTCATGGGACACGGCCAAGCTTGCTGGCCGTGACACTTGCTGCCCCTTTTTTTTAGTTTGCCTTGCTTTGCTCTTCTTGTTCTTTGGCTTAAGATGGGACACGGCCAAGCTCCTGGCCGTGTCATTTGACATGGCCAATGGCTTGGCCATGTTGCTTGCCTATGTCAAGTTCTGCCTTCTTTTCTTTTCCTTCTTGGTTTTGTTCCTTAGGTGAGACACGACCAGTGGCTTGGCTGTGTCTCCTGGGTGTGTCACTCTCTGCCTTGATTTCTTGAGCGGACACTGCCAAGCTTGATTTGGCTTGGCCATGTCTTGGTTGATTCATTCTCTTTCATCACTATTTGACCATCCAAGGGAGTTTTTTCACTTTAACCTAAAACAAACACTTCAAACAAACTTAAAACAAAAATCAATTAAAACATTAACTAAAAACACATAAAATCACACTAAAAACAAGTACACAAATGATCTAAACACAACACCATTAGCTTGAACCATGTTGTTTCACTAGGTCAAGAGAATTTTAAGAGCATTAATGATTGAGTGTTGTGATAAATAAAGTGTGGGGTTAAATTCAGTGGGTTCAAAATTACAAATTATTGTCTTCTTTAGTTTCAAACCCTATTTAAAAAAATAAAAAATAAAAAAGGAAAGAAAAATCTAAATAATAAAAATTGTTGTTCTTTTCTGTAGGGTTGGAATAAGTTTGGGAATGGTCATTGCAAAATTTAATAAGTGGAGTTCCCTAAGTTCTTTAATGTCAAGTGGTAGGTGAGTGGAAGGTGTTTTTGGATTGTTCGATTGTATTACATTACTTACTTCATTCTTGAAGTGCTCTTGAACTTAGTGAATAAACTCACTGTGAGTGGATATTTTCGCCCCCACTCCCACGTGGAATATGGTTCTTGCGACTTCGTCACTATTAGGCTCGGGGCCTTAGAGAACATAGGCCTAAACTCAAAGAAAATGGAGTCACCACCTGAATGAGCCAGGAAAAAGAAAGGGGTGGATGACTCAATTCCTAAGGAATCTCCAACCGCCTATTGGGTTCGGAAAGTTGGGCACATGTGGGGAAGGTGAGAATGACCCAACACCCCCAAAACGCCCTGTTCATTAGAACCGACCTCCTTTTCAGGTCTTAATATTATAAAATTCTTAAATATAATGACATTATCTATACTACATGCGATCATAAGAATAAATAAATACTTTATTAAAAATCATAGCAATGTCCAAACAAAATAAATAAGTGGACACCCATCCAAGGATGGAAACATGCCCTTACATCTTCAATTTCTAAAACTAAATAGGACACCCACTAAAAGGTGGAAACGTATCATTTACATTAATCCCAAAATATGAAAATAATTTAAATTGCATGAAGCTTAATTAATGAGGTATCCACAAGGTGGAAATATACCTCTTACATAATGAAAAATAAAATAAACCAATAAAAGACATTCAACCATTAATTATGAAAATGAACCATTCATTATAAGTTAAATAAAGATCAAGATATGAATATGTAAACTAAGAATACAATATGTAAAGCAGGATTCAAATAGCAATTAAAGACTAAATATACAAGCTAGTGTTTTATGAATTATGGTTTAGAAAAATGCAATTAGGGTTTAGGGTTTCTTTTTATTAAAAATAGGATTAGGGCTCTAAAGTTTTTAGGGTTTAGATTCAAAAACTAGAGTTGAAGGATTTGGAGAAACTAATATTATTATAATTATTTTTTAAGTATTAGGCTACTATAAAGATTTTGGAAAATAGAATTAATTAGGGTTTAGGGCACATACCATGCAATCAGGCTTTAGGAAGAAATAAATTAGGGCTTTGGAATTTATAAAAATAATGATCAAAACTTTGAAGTTGGAATAAACAAGCTACTGCTAAAAATATTTGAGAAAAATTAAGTGAAGTTATTGTGATAATACATCACAAAAACTTTAAACAAAGCTATTGGTATGCTGACTAAATAATTATATATATTTGGAAAAGGTTATTCTAACAGGCTATTGGATTCAATTTTAAACAAAGATCATGCATGTTCCATGTTAAAATTTATTAAAAGCATGTTATAATGAATTAATTAAGAAAATACCGTCGTTTAAGGGTTCCACCATAATTGTACCGTTGAAATTCTAGGGGAGCTTGATCAAGGCAACACAACCTTGTTGCCTTGTGAATTGGAGTGTTCTTTTTGTTTTTGATTGCTTAGGGTTGCTTTCTATTTCTCAAAGTTCAAAAGTCCGAGAATAATTCTTGAATAATTCTGTCGTTCTTGTTTATATGTTTAAAACTACTATTTATAGGAATTTAAAACAAAATCTAATATGTTAAAGAAATTAAAAACTGCTTAGGAAATTAATTGAGGTTTCTGAGTAAAATAATGTTTTGGCAAAAATCGGCCAACGTGCTAGCACGAGCTGCTGGGGTGCTAGCACGCGAGCAACTGGCTACCGGGAGAGCAAGGCTTGAGTAACGGGTGAGCTAGCAACGAGGCTCTGGGCGAGGCGCAGGGCAAGCCTTTGGTGAATTGGGGCAGGCCAATTCACCGCAGGCCGAGAACTGCCTTGCCATGTGCCGCTCACCGATTAGTTTGTCTGATTTTTTATTATATATATATATATTTTTTAAAAAATAAATATTATATATTATTAAAAAATAAATAAAATAAATAAATAATAAAATAAGTATTAAAATAAATAATAAATATTAAAATAAATAATAAATACTACAAAAATTATTTCAGACTTATTTTAAAATATTAGATTGGACTTGGTAAAAAATGAAGGGTCTACACTCACATTCCCAAATGTCATACCCTTACCTTAGCCCCATTACAACCAAATGAAAGACCTTATGATTAGTGATTGATTGGAAGTTAGTGGTGGAAATTTGATTAATAAGCAAGCTCATGGAGATAATCTTTCATTGAATGTTATGAGTGTAAATACTACCTTATTAAAACACTTTAAAGAGTGGTGAAGGAGTGAAAACATTGGTTGTGTATAGAAAGCAACTAAATTACCTGAGTATTGGTTTTGTTTGATTTGATAATGATTCTGGATTTAAGAAAATGTGAGTCTTGATACATCCTTATAACTCTTTAACTTAACTAAATTTTTCTTATTTTAATTTGTTTTGAATTTAACTTTGCTTAGGGACAAGCAAAGAATTAAGTGTGGGGTGCTTGTTTTGATCATTTGTATATGTGTTTTTAGGATAATTTTATTTGATTTTTAGTTAATTTTCTAATACGTGTGTTCAAGTTTGCTTGAAGTTTGATGATTTAGATGAGCATGTGCAAAATGGAGCTAAATCCACTTGATGAAGGTATTTTGGAAGGAAACAACAAAGATGGTTGAAGCTTGGCCATGTCTCCTCATCTTGGACATGTCCTTATGTGTGTCAACATGTCTTGGCCATGTCCCAACATGTCCTAGCCGTGTCACATGTCACTTTGATAAGAAAAGAAAGAAAGAAAGGCAGAAGAAGACACATGCAGGTGTCTTGCCATGTCACTGGTGTGTCACTCAGACACACCCACCGTCTTAGCCATGTCACTGGCCATGCTCTTAACAAAGAAAGGAGAAATTTGACAGCATACAACACACCCACCTATCTTGGCCATTTCACTCACTGTCTTGGTCGTGTCACACCTGAAGAAAGCAAAATGACAAGAGAGGCAGAAGTGTACACATCCAAGTGACACGGCCGTGTCACTGGCTGTGTCATACCTCATAAGAAACTTACATTCAAGGCCTTGTCCAAGAAAAAATTGATAGACACGACCAAGTCACACACTGTCTTGGCCATGTCCTGTATGAATTCATTGAATTGTTTGCATGAATTAAGGGACAAGTGGGAGATAACATGCATTTTCTTTTGAAAAGAAATAATGAAAGATGTAATAGGTGACTTATTTTATGGAATGAAAGATTTAAAAAAGGAAAAAGGAGGGGACAAATGGGAGTGAGGTGAGTTGGAAAAGCAATTGGCAATTAAAAAAAATAGATGATTGGAAGAGAGAGTGATGGGGGCACACGTTGGAAACATTAAAAGACCATTCATTCTCTATTTTTATGATCATTTTCTTAGTTCATCTTCTTGTTCTTAGTCTTGAGAGAGACCATGAACATCGCCTTCATCTTCATCTTCTATTTCTTCCATAGATAAGACTCTTAACATTTTTTGGATAAAATTGGGTAAGCAAGCTCTTGTGAAGGTTTGGGTTTGAAGAAAGCTTGATTGAAGAGTTGGGGGCTTGAGAGAGTTACCATTCCATCTTTCAAGAGGAGAGCCATTGATTGAAGAAGGCTTGTTAGTTCTTCATCATATTCAAAGCTAGGAGGAATGCTAGAAGTTCAACTCTTAGCATCTTCAAAGCAGATTTTCACATTCTCTCATTTAATTCATTTTTAGATTATTATTGTTTTGTTATGAACATTAATATTACAATGTATAATTGTGATTTGATTTATATTGAGATGATTTGTTATTTTAAATTAATGATGATGAGCTAAATTACTCATGCCTAGGGTTTGTACTAGATTTGATTGAATGACTTGATTTGATATTTCCATTAATATACCTTGTTATTAGTTGATTGTATTAGATTGAATGTTAGGTTGATAGATTAGCTACCTATTGATCTCAAGATATTGAATGAATGATCAAGAGGTGAAATTTGATATTGGAATTATGCATTCAACAAATCTAAGAATGAATTAGAGATATAAGTTCTAGGGTTCTTTCAATTTGCAATTTCAAAATAATTAGTTGTTGTTAATTCATGAATGTGAAAACTAATAAATTGATAATTACTAATTAAACTCAAGGAACAAATTAAAATATAAGGTTATATTAATGGAGAATTTCAGAATCAAGCTTTGATTAAATTAATCTACAACCCTAGGCATAATTCAAAGAATTTGAATTAATCTTGTACAACCATTACACACATTACTTTTAAATTTAAATTGCTTTTCACCATTCCAACATATCACACTCTTGCTTTTCAATTTATTTGTTAATCAAACTATTGCAAGATAATTCATTCCTTGTGAGATGACCTTGGGGCGATCACCGTTACTATAATAACCTCGTATACTTGCAATTGTCGCTTTGTAGTAGTGTTAGTAGAGCACAATATTCTAGTCTTTCTTTAGAGAGAATAGTGAATTAAGGATTAAAGGAAGAGATTCAAGAATCCAAGTGGAATTCTTCTTCAGTACAATGAACTAGAGTTTTCTCTTTCTTGTTATTATGATTTCAATTAATCTTGTTGTGTTTTTACTTCCAACATGAAGAACTAAATTATATTTAGGGTTGGTCCCTTATATTGAGTTTATTATGGAACACTTAATGCTTAGTTTATTTAGCTATGTTCATCCTTGATTATTTTGTTATCTTTGATCTTAATGCTTTTATTATCTAGCCAATAATTAATTTAATTGAGATGTTGTGTGATGGAGTGAGAGTGGAAGCATAATATTCATCCATGGAGATAACAATTTTAAGTAAGTTTTTCACTTAGAGATAAGGTTAAACCCTTAAGAGGTTGATTAAAGATTCTCACAAAACTTAATGAATTAATTTAATAACATATGATCACAAGAGTAGACATAAAGATTAAATTGATATTAGTTTTAGTACTTGTGAGAGACTAAGGCTTAATTAAGAAGAATCAAACCATTAATCAAAAGGGAAACAAACTAAATCAATACTTTGGAAAATCCTTAGTAAATTCATAAAGGTGACTAAACCCTAAGTATTATATAATTAGATTTAATTTCAAAAGAACTCATTTAATTTTAGTCTTATCATAAATCAAATTTTGTTATCCAAATAATAATCAGTTTAATTGTTTGAAACTTAGAATAACCCTCATTGTGAGAACGATACTCTACTATCACTTTATTACTTGATACAACTTGTGCACTTGCAAATAGATAGACTCGAGTCCTAACATGGTTTTCTTGAGAAATCATGCTTAAGTAACTAATTTCCATCAAAATCATGTTTATCATTCAAAAAGCCCATGGTTTCTATGTAAAAAAATGTAAGAAGATGAAGAAAGAAGAAGATGAAAATGGGAATACTGGAATTTTGGCCAAGGATGAAAGACGTTTGAAATTTGTAGAATTTGGTGCTCAATTTATATTATTTAGGGTTTAAATTTTATGTACTTGCTCATAACTTATTTCGATACACCTATTTTCTTTAATTACTTCTTACTTTAATTACGCTGTAAGCATTAAAATAATCACTTAAACTATTTTAAAGCCTCATTGTCCACATTTTACATTCCAATTATGATACAATTTTATTTTAGAGCCATAAGGCTACTTTTGTAATTACTTGCCTATTTAAAATTCTTTTCCGAAGATTGTAATATCCCAAAATTTTAAAAATTTTAATTTTTAAAAATTAATTAAATGATTTAAAAGTATATATATAATTAAGTGAAAAAAAATGAGAAGGAAAAATGTGTATATGATATATATATGTAGATATACATAATATATACAAGTCAATATTTTAATATGGGTCAAATGTTATTCTAATTATTAAAATATTAATTAAGTGGTTAGTGGAAGAAGATATTTTTTTTATGTATTAATTAAGTAATATGTTTTTACTTGGTGGAGAGTGAAAGTTGGATAATTGTGTGGTTATTAAGGAGATTAGTTGGATAAAGAGGAGTTGGTGATTATCTTCATCTTCTTCTTTCTCCATTGAAGCCGGCTACCTCCATCAAAGGAAAAAAGAAATTTGCTTCTTGCTAACTCAAGTAATTGAAGGATTTCAATTGTTCAAGTTGGAGTTTTTAGGATTTTCTCCATATTTGGTATGTTTCCAACTTATTTCCTTGATTTTATATGGAAGTTTGTAAATGTGTTATTTGGATGTTTGGTGTAGTATGTGTTAATGGTTGATATTGGTATGTTTGAAGTTCTTTTGGGTAGTCAACTTTGAATTTAGGGTTGGATTGAAGAAAAGGTTAAGTTTTGTGAAGAGAATAAGAGTTTTGGGTTGTGTAAATTTTGAGTTATGAAGTCATGGTTGTAATTGTGTATTTTTGCTTTTAATTGAGTTGCTTTGATGTTTACACAAGTATTTTGTGGTATAATGATGGATTTGGTTGAGTTTGTATAGAGTTGAAAAGGGTAATGAAAGATAATTTTGGATGTGACAATTATGTGTTGATATCAGAATTTTTGGCCTGATACACCCGGTGACATGGCCATGTCTTTGGGCGTGTCGATGGTTCTATTTTTAGTGTTGGTGACGCGTGCAGTGACACGCCCATGTCATTGAGCATGTCACAGCTTCTGTAATGTTATAGTATTGACACGTGTAGTGACACGCCCATGTCACTGAGCGTGTCATAGCTACTGTGTTGTAGGAGTTTTGGCACTGGTAGGGATACGCCCATGTCTCTGCACGTGTCTTATCTGCTATAATACAGAGCTTAGGACACGATCATTGACATGCCGTGTCACTGAGCATGTCAAAGCTTCTGTATTGTGGGTTTAGGGCACGGTCATTGACACACCCATATCCCCTTACATCATCCATGTCTAAGCTAAATAGGACACACACCATGAGGTAGAAACATGTCCTTTACAGTGGTCTAAAATATAAAAGCAATTTAAATTACATAGAACTTAATTAATGAGGTACCCACAAAGTGGAAACATAACTCTTACAACATTTGGAAATCAAAATAAATCAATAAAAGTAAATAACCACTCATAAAAAATAAATCATTCATCAAAGATATCAATCATCAATCAAAATAGAAAGTAAACATCCATCCATGATAAATTAAATAAATCAAGCGTTGAACTTAAATAAATCAAAGCATATAATAAACTACATAATTAAATAAAGCAAGTAAAGACATAAATTAGGGTTACTGTTTCTATTTAAAATTCTTTAATTAATATATTAGGATTTTGGAATTTTAGTATTATAGTATTTGTTTAACCTACTGTAAAGGTTTTGAAAAATTGGAGTGAATTAGGGTTTCATGAATCAAATTAGGATTTAGGGGTAACATTATGAAATTAGGGTTTTAGAATATTAAAACATTTAGGTTTATAGTTCTTGGTTACTGGATTGTTGTTTTTAGGCTTACTGTGTTGAGTTTGAATGTTTAGGTTTATAAGATTTTAAGGTTTTAAGGATTAGGGTTTTGAGGATTAGGGTTTATGAAAACTAGTGTTTACATATTGGTTTTAAGGGAATTAGGGTTTTTAGTGTTTCAAAAAATATATTTGGTTTTAGAATTTGAGAAATCAATTTATAGTTTTATAAAGCTTTATGTGATTTTTAGAAACTTTAAGGTAAATTTAGAGTTTGGATATTTAACAAAACACTTGGGAATTTTAAAAAAAAAAAGTGAGAGGAAAATAGTTTAGGGTTTTTTAAAGCTTTTGAAAAAAAAAACAAAATGATTTAAGGTTTTTAGAAACAAAAGAGTATTTTTTTTAGGGTTCTTAAGGTTTAGAAAAGACAGAATTAGGGTTCTTAAATTTTAGAAGAAACAGAATTAGGGTTCTTGAGTTTTTAAAAGAAACAGAAATAACGATTTAAGATTTTTGGAAAATAAAGAAACGAATTAGGGTTTTTAAGGTATTTAGAAATAGAGGAAATCATTTAAGGTTTTTGGAAACAAAAGAAATGAATTATTACATATTCAAAGATCAAAGTTTTGTATGTATATTAGTATGAATCAAAGAAACAAAGCTATGAATAGTTTATGATTAAGGATCAAACCTGCGTAGTTGATTCCACCAAAAAGTTGTTTTCTGGATGAACAAAGACAAAGGCAAGATGGTTGCCTTTGATCAATCGTTGATTTGCTTGCTTATTGCTAGAATTTTCAAAGTCCCACAATCCGATCCAAAGTTTTTCTCCCCAAAATCCAGTCTGATCCTTTTGTTAATCTCCGTCCAAAAATTCCTGCCCTTTTCTGTGTTTTTTAGTGTTATTTATAGGAAAATTTATAAGCCTAGTTCTAATTGTTTAAGGAAACTCAAATTAATTAGGAAAAGAAACCGAAACCAAATAGAATTTGGTTTCAGAAAAAATTGCGTTGAAAAAATTTCTCTGGCGAAAACTGCGACGGGCTATTGGTGCGAGCGAGAATTGGCGTGGAAAATTGGGAGCTAGGCAGCCAGAGCCCATTTCGCTTTCGTCGCCGATTTTTATTTTTATTTTTATTATTATTTTTTATTTTATTAAAACTTATAAAAAATAAATACTAAAATAAATATTATTTAATTAAAATAACACAAAATTTATTTTGGATTATATAAAATATATTGGACCAGACTAGGTCACAAATTAAGGGTCTACAGTTTGCCCCTTGCTTGAACGATCTGAGACTTTAGTAAAAGAGAGTGAAAAGCAATAAGACTTAATTTTTGAGATGCTTGAGGTTTTGGGTTCTTGGATTTGATTTGGATACTTAGACCCGAGATTGAATTTGATTTAACTGACCTTTTATCAGTTGAGAATTCTGGCATAACTGGTTGTTCCATTTTTATGGAATGTGGGTCTTTATCCACGAAAAATAGACCTTTATCTATTGGAAATTGGGTCTTTATCCTAGGAACATGGATCTTTATCCATTGGAGATTGGGTCTTTACCCTTGAAACATGGATCTTTATCCATTGAAAATTGGGTCTTTACCCTTGAAACATGGATCTTTATCCATTGGAAATCGGGTCTTTACCCTTGAAATATGGATCTTTATTCATTGAAAATTGAGTCTTTACCCTTGAAACATGGATCTTTATCCATTGAAAATTGGGTCTTTACCCTTGAAACATGGATCTTTATCCATTGGAAATCGGGTCTTTACCCTTGAAAAATGGATCTTTATCCATTAGAAATCGGGTCTTTACCCTTGAAACATGGATCTTTATCCATTGGAAATGAGGTCTTTACCCTTGAAATATGGATCTTTATCCATTGAAAATCGGGTCTTTACCCTTGAAACATGGATCTTTATCCATTGAAAATTGGGTCTTTACCCTTGAAACATGGATCTTTATCCATTAGAAATCGGGTCTTTACCCTTGAAAAATGGATCTTTATCCATTAGAAATCGGGTCTTTACCCGTGAAACATGGATCTTTATCCATTGGAAATCAGGTCTTTACCCTTGAAATATGGATCTTTATCCATTGAAAATCGTGTCTTTACCTTTGAAAGATGGATCTTTATCCATTGAAAATCGGGTCTTTACCCTTGAAACATGGATCTTTATTCATTAGAAATCGGGTCTTTACCCTTGAAACATGGATCTTTATCTATTGAAAGTCGGGTCTTTACCCTTGAAACATGGATCTTTATCCATTGAAAATCTGGTCTTTACCCTTGAAACATGGATCTTTATCCATTGAAAATCGGGTCTTTACCCTTGAAATATGGATTTTTATCCATTGAAAATCGGGTCTTTACCCTTGAAACATGGATCTTTATCCATTGAAAATTGGGTCTTTACCCTTAAAATATGGATCTTTATCCATTAAAAATCGTGTCTTTACCCTTGAAACATGGATCTTTATCCATTGAAAATCGGGTCTTTACCCTTGAAAAATGGATCTTTATCCATTAGAAATCGGGTCTTTACCCTGGCTTCAACTCTTTTAGCTGGACTGATATTTTGTCTTTTGCATTTGAGAATTCTTTTTCCTGTTCATCAATTATGCATGAAAAAAATTCAGCCATTTTAGCTAGTCTTCATATCTTCTCCTTGCCCCCTGCCTGGTAAGATATTCAAAATATTTTGTTTATGCATAAACTCAAAAATTGAAAAGGAGAAACTTTGCCCCCTGTGTAGGCTCAAACCCATGATTTTTCTATGCGGGCTTTGATTGATGTTTTTGCCATCTAGTTCTTCGCACAAGCACGTATTCTTCTTTTGCGAAATGACTGGAGCTTTACCAAGCAAATAGGCTTTCCATGCCCCCTTGATTCAATATCTTCTTTTGATTCTTTACTTTGCAGGGTGTTTACTGTTCATTTTGACAAGGAATAAACAATACAAGACAAGAAAGTGCTGTTGTCCCAAGATGGCAACCAAGAGGGGGGGGGTGAATTGGTTTCCTCACGAAATGATGGCAAATTAAAAAACTCAACAAACACAAATGCGGAATAGAAAGTTGGTTGAGTAATGAAAGAAAGAAAGAACACACAAGATTTATAGTGGTTCGGATTTACCTCAATCCTACATCCACTTCCTTAACAACTTGTTAAGGTTCCACTATTCTTTGAAGTTTTTACAAGCTCACTTCCAACTTTGGTGTTTTCACAAGTTCACACCTAACTTTACAAGTGTTTTTCTAAGGCTCACACTTACAACCCAATCAAGAGTTTTACAAGGCTCACTCTCACAACCTAACAAGAGTTTTACAAGGCTTACTCTCACAACCCAAGTGTTTCCCAAGCTTACACTCAAACTTATACAATGGTGTTTTCAATGATAACACCTAACATTCATAACAATTCAAATACAAGTTTAAGTAAAAGGAAATCTGTTGCTTGGCTATTAAAATCTTTTCTCAATGTTGTCTTCTTCTTTTGTTTTCTCATAGAAACTTTGTATTTATAGCCAATGTGGTCTTACTAGCCGTTATTGAAGTTTTGAATAAAGTCTTGGCAGAATAGACCTTCTTTACTTAAACTGTCCGAAGCACTTCGCGGTCGCCCTTCATGCAAGGATGGTCGCGCTCATGCTTCTCGCGGTCGTCCTTTAACAAGGGACGGTCGCTGCTTTTGAAAAAGCTACAACGGTCGAATTTTAGTGCTCTGCAGCTGGAATCTTGTCCATGCTGTGTTTGTCGGACCGTTTCTTGCCCATGCTTTGTTTGTCGGGACGGTCGCGCCAAGCAGAGGTGCGGTCGCCCTTTTTGAATCTTCAAGTGGGTTTACAACGGTCATATTACGTGTCATTCTCTGACAAAGCAAAACTGAATGTCCGCCATAATTTGAATCTCGCGGTCGCCCTATGCAGAATCTCGCGGTCGAACTCACAGTTTCGCGTCGAACTTCTGGACGCACCTGTGGACGCGAACACTACTGTCTCTTTGAGCAATTTCTTCTTGAATTGTTGGGCGGTCGCGATTCTGAATGGGCGGTCGCTAAATTGATTAGCGAGGTCGAATCATTCACCGTTCTTGTCACCGCGAACCTTACTGTGATTGTAATGATTTAAGTTCCTTGAGTAGCGGTCGGGCAAGTATTTTGGACGGCCGCCATTCTTGAGGCGCGGTCGCGACTGAGGTCGAACTTCTGACCGCGAAACCTACTGTGACAAGGTTTCATTCTGTAATTGCATGTAGCGGTCGTATTCTGGTCTGGTGCGACCGCTAGAATTGTTCTGTCTTGCTTTACTTGAAGCAACCTAATCCTGCAACAAGATTCTTAAACACAAGTTAAATAGATCATCCATTTGAGTTGTCAAGGATCAAAATAGAGATCTTTTGTATAACAATCTCCCCCATTTTGACTTTGACAATTCAAATGGAATGATGAAAAAATAATAAGTCTAAAATGCTCCCCCTTAATTTATGCATAAGTCATGATTAAGAGCATTGTGATAATCTTGGTGCATTAGGTTATGTATAAACAGTTTAAACAATTCATTGTACTATTTTCTCCCCCATTGTTTCTCCCCTATTATGTTTACTGAGTTTCATTCCATTATGTTGTTATTTTCTCCCCCATTGTCATAGGCAAAATAAAACAAATGGTTTAAACAAATGGTTAAACATTGCATAAACTATGAAAAGCAACAATTAAAACATTAACCATTTTGAACAAAAAAAGAGGCTAAAACAAATAACATTTGTAACAAACATATGTTTTTTAAGGATGGAAGAAAGTACAAAGAAAGTAAAGGAACAGACATATGAAAATGCACACAAAAACAAACTAAAGCTAAGCTATTCTGAGTCATCATCTACATCTAACTCTTCTTCAACTAAAGGAGCTTTACCTTTATCTTGAGGAGCAATAGAGGCAGAGCTAGAGCTAATGGACTCTTCTTCTTCAGCAACGCTTTGGGTGTGATCGCTTATATCCCAATCTTCAAGATTGCATTGAGGCAAGTCCAATTTGCCTTGCATGTCATAAAGATCATGGTGCATGTGGGATATAAGGTCTATCCTTTTGTTCAAGTGCTGGAATCTCTTGGAAACACTTTTCTTGAACTTAGAGAGTTTCCTTGAGAGAGTCTTGATAGCTTGGAGAATGAGTTGTGTGGAGGTTGAAGCAGTTGCTTGAGCAGCTTTTGATGAAGTTGCTTTTGGGGGTAATTCCACAGCAACTTCTACAGAATCTCCTTCTTCCTCAATTGTATACCTTGGCCTCTTCTTTTGTTTATCCATTACTCCTTTCTTGCCAAAGTAGTATACATATGATCCTTCAATTTTCCTAACACATCCAGCATGCTCTAAGTAATCTATTGTGATAGCACTGGAAGCTAGAGTGAAAGGGTTTCTCAAGGTAGCTAAGTTCAAATCATTCAGAAGGTTTAGGTGCCTAGCTATTTGAGTAACTTGAGAGGATAGGAAGAATGTACCAGTTCTTGTAACGGCATGATGAAAGAAGGTGTCTATCAAGAACTTGGTGGAGTTTATTTTGATGTTATGGGTGAAAGCATACATAAAGATGAGGTCTCTTTTGGTGACTTTCTCATTTCCATCTGCTCTTTGGTGGATGGTATAAGTGATAATCCTATGGAGCATCCAGTGGGTGAGAGTTTTGATATGTCTGGCTTTGGATTCTTTTTCAAAGGAAGTTTCAATGGAAATTTCTTGCCAGAAATCAGAAAGGGTTCGGTTGGAGAACATTTGGTCATTGTAAGAGGTTATACCTTCAGAAGGGAAGTTCCAAATGCTGCCAAAATCTTCTAGAGATAGGGCTTGGTATTGATCAAAGAGCTTAAATCTAACTCCATACCACCCTAGTGCAGAATTTGCACTCTTCTCTATTTGGAGAGACATTAGAAACTCCTTACTCAGACTAGAGTAGCCTACCTCTTCTGGAAGGACAAATTTTCTCCATCCAAGGACATCCAGCAATCTCTCAATTTCATCCTTGATGTTCAAGGCAGAAAGCATCCCACCAAAAGGAGATTTGGTGCCTTCAACCTTCTTTCTCTTTAGCATGGCATACCTAACATCTTCTTCAGTGGTTTGATGGTGAGGTTTGTGAATTTTCTCACCTCTTTTAGATTGAGGAGGAGATGGAGGAACAACTTCGGGTTCTCTAATGGTGAATCCTGGAACTCTCTTGGCTTGTCCCTTTATTTTGGAAGTGGTTTTTCTTTTGGGAGCCATTAGAATAGAGGAAACAGATGAGAGCAGGAAAACAGAGGTTGATTTGAGAAATAGATGAGTTGAGAAGATTTTAGGGTTTTAGATTGTTTTCAGAAGCAAAATATCCAAGAAATTTGATGTAACTTACTTTAAATAGATGGAGTTAAGAAAATAGCCGTTTATGACTGTTGGATATTAAGAGTTGCGACCTGTCACACAGCCAACGATTATAAATTTTGGAGCAGAGTGTACAGGGTGCGGTCGCGGATTGAAAATGGTGCGATCGCGACTTATGGTCTAGCGACCATTGTCAAGATAAGTACGCTCGCGAGTGAAGAAAGTAACTGTAATGGTCGAAACTATTCAAATTGGTGCGGCCGCGCACAAAATTTTGTCGACCGCGCACTGAGTCATTAGTTTGAATGAAACTGTCAGACAAGATAGCGATCGCGAAAGGACTCTGGAGCGACCGCTAAAGACTTAAAAATTGAAAGATTCAAGGAAAGATAGAAAATATTTCTAGAGTGTTAAGAACCATTAAATTCATGCACATAGAAACTTCATTGAAAGGCAATTAATTCAAAGTATTTCCATCAATCATTCCTAAATTAAGTTTAATAAAATTAAGTCTATCTTCATTCAATGGTTTTGTAAAGACATCCGCAAGTTGATTTTGTGTTTCAATAAATTCTAGAATTATGTTCTGATTTTGCACATTTTCCCTCAAAAAATGATGTCTAATATCTATATGCTTGGATCTAGAATGTTGTATAGGATTCTTAGACAAATTGATAGCACTAGTGTTGTCACATTTAATGGAAATATTGTTAAAAACCAAGCAATTGTTGTTTCATCCATAATACTTGTGTGCAACAAAAACAAGCTACAACATATTCAGCTTCCGTTGTGGATAAAGCAACTGATGCTTGTTTCTTACTATGCCAAGAAACTAAACAATTACCAAGAAAGTGACATGCTCCTGTTGTGCTTTTTCTATCTAAGATACTACCTGCATAATCTGCATCTGAAAATCCTATAATATGAAATGATGTGTTCTTTGGATACCAAAGTCCTAATTGCATTGTAGTTATCCAATTTTCATCATTTAAAGCTTCCTCAACAGTCTTTGGTTCAAATTGAGAAACAAAAGCAAAATTAACATCTATATGATTAGTTTTTGATCTAGTAATTACTCCCTTTGATGTTTCTCCAATGATGAGTTCCTTTGGATGATCTTTCTTGTATTGCCAATCCTTAGGTAGATCTTGAGTCTTTTCTTCAAGTTGATTGATCTTTGGAACATCAATGGATTCAAGAGGTTCAAGAGTACCTCCATGTTTGTAGGTAATACTTGTAAAGAGCTTTGCATTTCCAGTCATATGCCTTGAGCATCCACTATCCACAAGCCATGTGCTTTCATTGGTAGTAGATTTTAGGCATACCTGCAAAACAATTGTGATCATCTTCTTTTAGGTACCCACTTGAAGTTGGGTCCTTGATGGTTAGTAGAAAAAGTGCCTTCTAACTTGAGATGTGCCTTTCTTATATAACAAGAAAAATTTTTGTGTCCAAATTTCATGCAATATGTGCATTGCCATGGTATTCTATTCTTCTGCATTTTTCTTTTTGCATTATACATATAACTACAAGTATGTGATTTCTTTTGTGCAAATTTAGTGAACAACAATGCATAATTATTTTTGGCTTTATCTCCTAGTGAACCATAACTAGTTCTTTTAGACTTGGTGCAAGCATCTTTGATATGAACATCAGAAATTTTAGTTGTAGATGCTTTCACAAATGTTGGTTTGCTAGGTGCAATGTTGGTTGAGCCATTGAATCCTAATCCATATTTCAAGGAAGGTGATCTTTGATTATTAATTAATGTGTTCAATGCTTCCTTTCCTTTATGAAATCTGGAAATTGATTCTTTTAGTTCTTTTAGTTCATGCTTCAATGTCTCATTCTCTTTAATCACTTTTTCTAAGTCATGTGAGCTTTTCTTTAATTCTCCTATTGTGTTCATCAAGTGTTCATTTGAGGTTTTCAATTCTAAGGTAGAATTCTTTAAGCATATATAATCTTTTTCTAACTTAGAGTTTTTCTCTTTGTAAAGCATCATTTTAGAATAATATTTTTCTATTTTAAAATTCATGTGCTCAATCAAATCACTATCATCTATATCATCATGTACTACAAGATCAAAGGATTGAGTACTTACCTCATTGGAGTCATCTTCAATAGCCATGAGACATAGATTTGCAATTCCTTCTTCTTCTTCTTCCTCACTTGAAGAAGAGTCATCCCATGTGGCTTTGAGAGACTTTTTCTTTTCTTTATCCCATTTCCTTTTGTTCTTTAATTTGTAGCAATCTGATTTGATGTGACCAGTTTTTCCACATTCATAGCACTTTACCTCATTTTTCTTTTCTTTATCTTTGAAGGAGAATTTTGGAGGTGTACCTTTGTTTGCTTGTAATCTTTTCTTCCTTTTCCATTCATTCATTCTTTTTGAGAACATTGCCATTTCATCTTCATCATCAGTACCTTCATTGCTTGAGCTCTCAGCTTCTTTGATTGCTTTGAGTGCAATTGGTTTTCTCTTTTCTTTCTCACCTTGATCTTCTTCTTTTTCACTGTGCAGCTCAAAAGTGAGTAATTTACCAACTAGCTCGTCGGTTCTTAATGTGCTGAGATCATGAGCTTCTTCTATGGATGATACTTTGGATTCAAAGTTCTTTCTAACTCGTAGGGCTCTTAAGATTTTACTGTTTACATCATCTTGATCATATACCTTGCCATACTTTTTCAGTTCATTGACAATGGCAAGCAAGCGATTTGTCATGTCGGTGACGTTTTCATTTGGTTTCATCTTGAATAGCTCATACTCATGAACATGCATTTGTTTCTTGGTAAATCTTACTTGAGTCGTACCTTCATGGTAGTTTTCAAGTGTTTTCCAAATGCAATGTGCACAAGTTAAATGTTGAACTCTTCCAACTTCTTCTCTTGAAATGGAATTCATCAAGATGGAAGCAGCTCTATTATTCTTGAATCGATCTCTGACATTGCTAGTTGACCATTGAGCTTTGGGAAGTGGAACTTGAATGCCGTCAACTTCATGAGTAGGAGATTTCCACTCACTTTCCACGAAATCCCATAGTTCAATCCCTTCACTATCTAGAAACAAGTACATTTTGTGTTTCCAGTATGAGTAATCAGTTCCATCAAAATAGGGTCTAAGAATAGAGTTAAGATTTCCATGAGAGCTTGATGAAGAAGAAGTTGCCATAGTGGATCAGATTTCACAATTAAGTTTAAGAAATCTCAGGGCTCTGATACCAATTGTTGTCCCAAGATGGCAACCAAGAGGGGGGGGGGTGAATTGGTTTCCTCACGAAATGATGGCAAATTAAAAAACTCAACAAACACAAATGCGGAATAGAAAGTTGGTTGAGTAATGAAAGAAAGAAAGAACACACAAGATTTATAGTGGTTCGGATTTACCTCAATCCTACATCCACTTCCTTAACAACTTGTTAAGGTTCCACTATTCTTTGAAGTTTTTACAAGCTCACTTCCAACTTTGGTGTTTTCACAAGTTCACACCTAACTTTACAAGTGTTTTTCTAAGGCTCACACTTACAACCCAATCAAGAGTTTTACAAGGCTCACTCTCACAACCTAACAAGAGTTTTACAAGGCTTACTCTCACAACCCAAGTGTTTCCCAAGCTTACACTCAAACTTATACAATGGTGTTTTCAATGATAACACCTAACATTCATAACAATTCAAATACAAGTTTAAGTAAAAGGAAATCTGTTGCTTGGCTATTAAAATCTTTTCTCAATGTTGTCTTCTTCTTTTGTTTTCTCATAGAAACTTTGTATTTATAGCCAATGTGGTCTTACTAGCCGTTATTGAAGTTTTGAATAAAGTCTTGGCAGAATAGACCTTCTTTACTTAAACTGTCCGAAGCACTTCGCGGTCGCCCTTCATGCAAGGATGGTCGCGCTCATGCTTCTCGCGGTCGTCCTTTAACAAGGGACGGTCGCTGCTTTTGAAAAAGCTACAACGGTCGAATTTTAGTGCTCTGCAGCTGGAATCTTGTCCATGCTGTGTTTGTCGGACCGTTTCTTGCCCATGCTTTGTTTGTCGGGACGGTCGCGCCAAGCAGAGGTGCGGTCGCCCTTTTTGAATCTTCAAGTGGGTTTACAACGGTCATATTACGTGTCATTCTCTGACAGAGCAAAACTGAATGTCCGCCATAATTTGAATCTCGCGGTCGCCCTATGCAGAATCTCGCGGTCGAACTCACAGTTTCGCGTCGAACTTCTGGACGCACCTGTGGACGCGAACACTACTGTCTCTTTGAGCAATTTCTTCTTGAATTGTTGGGCGGTCGCGATTCTGAATGGGCGGTCGCTAAATTGATTAGCGAGGTCGAATCATTCACCGTTCTTGTCACCGCGAACCTTACTGTGATTGTAATGATTTAAGTTCCTTGAGTAGCGGTCGGGCAAGTATTTTGGACGGCCGCCATTCTTGAGGCGCGGTCGCGACTGAGGTCGAACTTCTGACCGCGAAACCTACTATGACAAGGTTTCATTCTGTAATTGCATGTAGCGGTCGTATTCTGGTCTGGTGCGATCGCTAGAATTGTTCTGTCTTGCTTTACTTGAAGTAACCTAATCCTGCAACAAGATTCTTAAACACAAGTTAAATAGATCATCCATTTGAGTTGTCAAGGATCAAAATAGAGATCTTTTGTCTAACAAGTGCGATGTGATATGCTCATGTATGCATGATATGCATGAATAATACTTACAATCATTCCATCGACTCACAGACCGAGGTGATTGGCTGAAGTGTTCTCATTGGTTCCTTTCAGATGCTTGTTCAGGTCTTATGCTGGAATGACAGGATGCTTCACATTTATGGCTTTTATCTTTAATATGTTGAAAATATGAGTGGTGGAGACCCCCAAGCTGCAGAGTCAGGGATATATCCATTTCAAACTATGTTTCAGCATGTCAGTTGGTAGCTTTTTCATGACTTTGCCAGTAATCATTTCCTTTGCCCAATGTGTCCTTTGGAGGTTCAATGATTCAACATACTTCCCTTAAATTGAAGGCTTTGTATGACAAAAATATTTTTGAATTTTGAATTTTGATTTTGAAATCAAATGTTGGCTTTGCCAAATCAATGTCAATGTACCTCAGGACTTGATTTTCCAAATTAACATATCTATAACATGACAACCCTAGTTACCATACTACTCGGGAATTATTTCTATTTAAGCAAGAATTGTTGCACTTCAGATAGGCACATACACATTACTTAGCCAAAGGTCTCATTAAGTTTGAATAGTGTCTATCTCATATGCATGCTTATCCAAACTATCTCCACTAATAGACTCTACCTACCAAGAGAGATCAACATGTCTTTGATAGGCTTGAAATGGGGTCTATAAGGGATATAGGTTAAATGAAGGCCATTTGTAAGTCAGAGCTATTGTGACACTATAGGCAAACCCTCACACTACAAATTTCTTGTTTGAACTTTAGGCAGCTGGGAGCAATCTTGCTAGACTCCAAATTCCTTCTATATCTTCTTGGCATTAATCTGGACCTTGATTAGGATAGTCTTTGCCCTTGCAAAAAAGTTTGAGACCTAAGTTCATTTCTTTTCTTCTTTTCCCTTTTCTTTCTCTTTATTTTTCTTACTCTTCCCTTTTCTTTCTCTTTATTTTCCTTACTCTTCCCTTTCTTTGAGCATTTTATCATTTTGTCCTTCTTTCTTGTAGGATTGTCAAGTACAGAACTTTCAAGAACTGAATGGTCTTTCTCCTTTTTCTTTGATTTTGATTGAATCTTTAGTTGGGTTGGACCAATTTAAGTCAAACTGTCCTTATAAACCAAATGGAAACCTTTTGCTACTTTAGGTAAAAGAGAACTCAGTTGGCTTTCTGAACCTCTTTTTTTTTTCTTTTTTTCTTTTTCTTCTTTTTTTCTTCTCTTTTTTTTCTTTTTTTTTCTTTTTTTCTTTTTCTTCTTCTTTTCTTTCCTTCTTCTTTTATTTATTTATTTATTTTTGGTTCTAGCTCTAAAAGAGTTGTCTTATTTGTACCAACTTGGGTTTCTTATAATGGATAAGTGGAGTGACATAAATCTCCTTTAACAGGGATAAATCATTTGTTACTCTGATGTTGTCTTGATAGATTGGAGATACTAGGTGAATTTCAACTACCCTTATGGTCTTGAGAACATCAACTATCCCCATGGTCTTAATAGCATCAACTATCCTTATAGTTTTGGCTATGCATTCCTTTCTTTGATCTTCTTACCTCTTCACCTTGGTGATCATAATACTTGTCAAAAGTATCACAACAACTCAAGGAAGGTTGTTGGGGTTATATACCAATGAAAAGAAAGCTAAAATTTCATGAAGGCACAAAGGGACAACTAGGGATTGATATTTAACTGGGTGGATGCTAGTTGTTGGCTAGCCAAACAATGCCTAAATCATCTCTCCCTTAAATAAGCAGAGTTCAATTTCTCCTCGAAAGTTTCTCAAAGCATGTTCTAAGACTGACCAGGACCCAGACAAAGGTAATTATCCAGGAGCCCTCTCTAAGTAAGCATACACAACTCAATGCTATAGAATAATTCCCTCATCTAGTAAAGTCATTCGAGTCATGATGCATAAATATATTAATTCATGAATCATCAAGCTAGATTCCTCATTGGTTGAGCACCAAAATGAACAAAGACCAACAAAAATTTTGATGAAAGTAATTTATTTAATCAAATTTAAATTTGAAAAACACGATAGTTCCAATTAAATATTAAAGAAAGTAAAATTGAAAAGCAACATTCAAGCTAAGGAAAGTTTATTGAGTTGGAGTCGAAGATACTCCATTTATTTAGATATATCAAGGGCAAGGATTGTCTTTTGTGCCAGTCTTATCAGGCTCAGGCAGCTTACCACTGTCAATTAAATTTTGGATCTCATGTTTTAGTCGCAAGAATTTGTCTGTCTCATGTCCTTGTGTTTGATGAAACTCACAAAAGGCTTTAGTATTAAATTTTGGGGGTAAAGGATTCGGCAAAGGTCGAGGGGCTAATGGTTATAATACTTCCTTCTTTTGTAGCTTGTTGAAGACCCAAGACAAAGGCTTCCCTAAAACTAAAAACTGCCTTCTATTTGCTTGACCAGTTGTATTGACATCAACTTCTTTTTGCTTGCTTTGATTTCCAGACTGGTAGTTCCCTTTCTCATTCCTTCTTGCCGAAAAGTGGTTCTTCTCCCTTTCCCATTCTTTAATTTGTAGACCAGCTTGGAGAAGATCTTTGAAATCATGAATGAGTGTATGAGACATCCTTTCATGAAGACTAGGCAGCACCCCTCTCACAATCATCATTATTTGATCAGATTCATCGGATCTCTTCTTGAGCAAAGCGGCCTTGTTTCTCCATCTTTTCACATAATCCACAAAATTCTCATTTGGCCTTTGTCTAATGGACTCCACTTCCATTAAGGTAACTTCCATCTCAACATTGTACCTATATTGTTGAATGAAAGCCTTGTACAACTTGTCCCAATCTTTTTGTGTTCTTTCCTCTAAGGTGTTGAACCAATTTTGGACAATAGGGTCCAATGAGAGTATGAAGTACCTTAGAGTTTGAGTCTTAGTAGCTCGGGCAGACTGCATAGCAGTGATATACTGCTTCACATGGAGATGAGGATTTCCAATTCCATCAAACTTCACAAAAGATGGCATCTTGAACTTGTACGGAACTTCTTCATCAAGCTCAAATAATTTGTCAACTTTGGACATTTCTTCGGTCTTTAGTTTCTTCTCAAATTTCTTTTCTAAATTAGCAATCATCTTTTCAACATCAGAAGCTTCGGTTTTCTCCATAGCTGATTTTTTAACAATCTTTGGTTCTTTCTTCTTGTCTTGAGGATCTTGGTAGTATTGAGCCCAATCATCATCATCATCAATGATCACCTTATCATCATCAAAAACTACACCAACTTTAGCCTTCCCTTTGTCCTTTGACTTCTTAGTGCTAGCAGATGCTTCGACATGATTTTCTAAAATTGCAGCCAATTGGTTCTTCATGGTCTCAGCTAGGGCCTCTATTATTTCTTCCATCTTGGCATTGAGGGCTTCATCCACCATTCTTTGAATTTTTTCGGGCTCCATTACTTTTGGTGAGCAAGTGATTGAGTCATTGCTAGATTCTTCGCTTCCGGCGTAGGTTGGATTGTTTTAAGCATTTGAACTGTCGTAATCTAGGGCTGCGAGCCAGAAATGATATGAGATGCAAATGTATGCATGTATGCATGTATGCACAAACAATCAATAAAGAAAGATAATTAGGACATTCCTTCCAATCTTATAACTTCCACACAAGAATGGCGAGTCTCTTTTCCTAGGTATATGGTTAATAAAATACAGACATGGGGTACCTTGTTTTTGAATAATTTTCTCGGACGTTTTAACCAATAGTTATATTTTCAAAAATGGAAATCAATCCATGATAATTCCTATTAATTAGGTTTTAATCCATTTAACCAACTAATAGTAGCTTTTATTCTATATCGGATTAAAACTAAATTAAGAGATTTATTATAGATAGATTTCTCACTTGAAAAAAGTAACTAATGGTTCATGCCAAAAACAAGCCCATGATTAATTATTCTTAGTATAAACTAGGCTCACAATTGATTTTTGGTATTTCATAATTGACCTAAATAATTTGCAAGCTCTTTGTAAAATAATTTTGTTTATAAGCCCATTGTAAAAAGATTTTAGAAAAAATATATTTTGGGCTTTGTATTTGGGTTATGAGCAAAAGAATTTTTGATTTGATTTTAGAAAAGTTTTACATCCAAAAACCATCTTGAAAAGTTTTGAAAATAGCTTTGGTCTTTTGGACTTTACAGAAAATTTTATTTTGAGCTTACAATGTACTTAGGTCATATTAGAAAAAGAGCAAACTAAATAAGTCATGATTTAAGCCAAGATAAATTAGCCATAGTCAAACAACATGCATTTGGGGTAAAACCTAAGGAAAGTAACAAGGCCAATTACATGAGCTTTAGTCTTTGGGTTAGAAGGCTTAGGTTCCCATAGCAAGTATATACCAAATAATACGAGGCTATGAGTGGTTATGCCATGCTCGATCTCCATACCTTGAGTGAAAGTATGGTATCCCTTACATAACACAACACGGGTAACACGGGCATCCTAACTCATGCACACGATGCAATATAATATAATGCAATGGATAATATCATAATAAGAAAGAATAGAATAATATAAAGACCAACGGAATCAACTTCTCTTATCCCCAGTGGAGTCGCCACTGTGAGCAAAAATTTTTGCCCTCACTCACGGTGGAATGGTTCTTGCGACTTCAGCATTGTTTAGGCTCGGGGCCTTAGAGAACACGAACCTAAGTCTGGAGAAAATGGAGTCGCCACCTGGACGGGCCAGAAAAAGAAAGGGTTGGATGACTCGAATCCTAAGAAATCCCCAACCCCCTAATGGGTTCGGAAAGTTAGGTACATGTGGGGAATGTGAGAAATGGCCCAGCACCCCCACAATGCCCGGTTCATTAGAACCGGCCTCCTTTACAAGTCTTAATATTATAAAATTCTTAAGTATAATAATATTATCCATATTACACACAATAATTGAAATAAAGCATCGATATATTAAAAATCAAAATAATGTCCAAGCAAAATAAATAAATGGACACCCATCCAAAAATGGAAACATGCCCTTACATCATCCATGTCTAAGCTAAATAGGACACCCACCATGAGGTAGAAACATGTCCTTTACATTGGTCTAAAATATAAAAGCAATTTAAATTACATAGAACTTAATTAATGAGGTACCCACAAAGTGGAAACATACCTCTTACAACATTTGGAAATCAAAATAAATCGATAAAAGTAAATAACCACTCATCATAAATAAATCATTCATCAAAGATATCAATCATCAATCAAAATAGAAAGTAAACATCCATCCATGATAAATTAAATAAATCAAGCATTGAACTTAAATAAATCAAAGCATATAATAAACTACATAATTAAATAAAGCAAGTAAAGACATAAATTAGGGTTACTGTTTCTATTTAAAATTCTTTAATTAATATATTAGGGTTTTGGAATTTTAGTATTTTAGTATTTATTTAACCTACTTTAAAGGTTTTGGAAAATTGGAGTGAATTAGGGTTTCAAGAATCAAATTAGGGTTTAGGGGTAACATTATGAAATTAGGGTTTTAGAATATTAAAACATTAAGGTTTATAGTTCTTGGTTACTGGATTGTTGTTTTTAGGCTTACTGTGTTGAGTTTTTTGAATGTTTAGGTTTATAAGATTTTAAGGTTTTAAGGATTAGGGTTTTAAGGATTACGGTTTATGAAAACTAGGGTTTACGTATTAGTTTTGAGTGAATTAGGGTTTTTAGTGTTTCGGAAAATATATTTGGTTTTAGAATTTGAGAAATCAATTTATAGTTTTATAAAGCTTTATGTGATTTTTGGAAACTGTAAGGTAAATTTAGAGTTTGGATATTTAACAAAACACTTGGGAATTTAAAAAAAAAGTGAGAGGAAAACAGTTTAGGATTTTTTAAAAGCTTTTGGAAATAAATAAAATGATTTAAGGTTTTTAGAAACAAAAGAGTTTTCTTTTAGGGTTCTTAAGGTTTAGAAAAGACAGAATTAGGGTTCTTAAATTTTAGAAGAAACAGAATTAGGGTTCTTGAGTTTTTAAAAGAAATAGAAGTAATGATTTAAGATTTTTGGAAAACAAAGAAACGAATTAGGGTTTTTAAGGTATTTAGAAATAGAGGAAATCATTTAAGGTTTTTGGAAACAAAAGAAACGAATTATTACATATTCAAAGATCAAAGTTTTGTATGTATATTAGTATGAATCAAAGAAACAAAGCTATGAAGAGTTTATGATTAAGGATCAAACTTGCGTAGTTGGTTCCACCAAAAAGTTATTTTCTGGATGAACAAAGACAAAGGCAAGATGGCTGCCTTTGATCAATTGTTGATTTGCTTGCTTATTGCTAGAATTTTCAAAGTCCCACTATCCGATCCAAAGTTTTTCTCCCCAAAATCCAGTCCGATCCTTTTGTTAATCTCCGTCCAAAAATTCCTGCCCTTTTCTGTGTTTTTAGTGTTATTTATAGGAAAATTTATAAGCCTAGTTCTAATTGTTTAAGGAACTCAAATTAATTAGGAAAAGAAACTGAAACCAAATAGAATTTGGTTTTGGAAAAAATTGCATTGGAAACATTTCACTGGCAAAAACTGCGACGGGCTGCGAGAGCTTGGTACGAGCTAGAATTGGCATGGAAAATTGTGAGCTGGGTAGCCTTCAGCCATTTTGCCCGCAGGAAGTTCCTACGGGCGGCCATTTCGCTTTCGACGATGAATTTTTCGTCGCCGATTTTTATTTTTATTTATTATTATTATTATTTATTATTATTTTTATTTTATTAAAACTTATGAAAAATAAATACTAAAATAAATATTATTTAATTAAAATAACTTAAAATTTATTTTGGACTATATAAAATATATTGGACTGGACTAGGTCAAAAATTAAGGGTCTACACCCTATATAGTTTTTTTCCTTATTTTCATTTATGTATCTTATCCTTGTATTGAGAGATTTTGTTTATACTTATAAGTGTGTTGCTAAGTGATTATTTATAATCACATTTGGTTTAGGCTTTGAAGAGAATTGAGTGACCTCAATCCAAGTGTTGAGGGATATCTTGGAAGAGGAGGTTGAAAGTGGTGTTTGTTGCTTTTAGAGGTAAGTACAAACTTTGAATAATTGCTTATATTTACATGACATTGGGACTTAAAACATTTGGTTGGAAAATGTGTTAAGTTACTTACTACATTGTTGGTGCATGAGTAATATGCTATGATTTGTATAATGTGAACTATGTGCAAAATATGATTATGACCCAAAACGTATGGGTAATGCAATTTGTTGTGTATACATTAAAGATGGTATGTAAAGTCATTGGTAATGGCTATATTGATATAAGTGAGATATTTGAGGCATTGTGCCTAGTTTGATCATGAGAAAATGAGAAAGGATTTGATAATGGAATTATGAAAGAATTGTGTGCCTAGTATGTTATTCAATTTTCAGAGTTTTGTGTCTTGCGGCATGCCCAAGACATAACAGTCCCTTGAAGCTGGGTTGGGCTTGGTCCTTGAAGCCTAGTTGGGTTGTTACATGATGTAGCAGACCCTTGAAGCTGGGTTGGGCCTAGTCCTTGAAGCCTAGTTGGGATGTTACATATGGAGTAATCCTCATTGTGATTATGATTTGCCTTCGGGGCTAGACACATGGTGTCATCTTGTACCAAAGCAGTAACTCTGGATTTTAATAGCATATTGGATTCTTTTGGGCCCATGCTTGTGTTTGCTTTTATGTGAATTATAAATTATGAAACAATTGAGCAATATATTAAGATATAATGTTATGAGATATAATATCCTTATGTACATTGACATTTCATTTGAATTATATTGTTATCAATGTTTGTATCACTAGGCTTTTGGCTTAGTGCGATTGTGATTTATTGCGCAGGTGACAGGGTAGATCCAGTTGAGCCGAAGAGTTCGTTTAGACCGAGTCGAGTCTAGGCTTGAGATCTTGAGTGCATAGTTGATTGTTGGACATCAAGTTCAGAGACAAACTGCCAGTATATTTTATATTTTTGTATATATTGATTTCATGTATATTATGTTATATTTTGATGTAAATATATGTATACTCCGCAAACTATCAAAAATGTTTTGGATAAATATTTGGTAATGAAGTTATATATGTGTTTTAGCAATTAATATTTCATATATTATTTATATGATATCAGTTAAATGATTTAAGTTTATACATATTTTATAAGTGAAGATTTTTTTTGTTTAAATGGGTTGTGACATTCTTGTATTATATATTCGTATATTACATATGTTGGGTGTATGTAGTGTATGTATATTGGGTATAAGGGTATTACAAAGATATCGATTAAATTCATACTCGGATTTAATCTTTCACTTATTAGGGCTTAATCAATCTTATTGGAACCAATTCTAAATACTCAAACCACACATAATATTATAATCAATCTAATATACACTTATATTTACACTTAGTATAGAAAATTATTGCTTAAAATTTTCAAGCATTACATATCATGATAAAAAAATAAAACCTAAGAAAACAACAAGTAAAAAAAATTGAAAAATAAAACTAAAAAAATGAAATATTAGAAATTAAATAATAAACATAATCAAAAATTAAATAATAGAAAATAAAAGTCACAAACACATTAAAAAATTAAATTATAGAAATTATGTAACATCCACATTTCGAAAATATAGTTAAATAATTAATATGGATGGTTAATTAGTGTGTTGGAAGAGGGATATAAATTATGTAATAATAGACTACTTTTAAGCATATTATATAGGTCATGATAATGAACCCATGCTTCAAACAAGATAGTTGTCTCATTTATAATGAAAAATTAGTTTTATGTTATGGCTTGTTGCATGTGATTACGCCTAATTTTGTTTAAATCATTAAGCGCAAGTTTTGAAGTGAACTGAGTAGATATGTGAATTAAAAATAGGCATTAAGTGTGTTTAAACTATCATTTACATAGTTTTTGGAAACTAGAAAGAATTTCTAGGAGACATATTCTCCAAAGGAAGGGTTTGATACTATAATATATGACTCACACTACATGTGTACAATTTCGACCATCGCAGAACAAAAGCTAATGATTTCAACTTTTATCTATTTGAGACCCTTGAGAATTTAGTTTTCGAAGTTACTCTTACGATTTTTGATTAGTCTTGAGTTCTGATTGGATGCTCGCTATCTTAGGGGTGTAACCAGAGAGTTATGATTGATTTGATATAATGGGATATTTAGAAAAGCAAATTTATTCATAATTGAAGGAATTGTACTGGAAGGATTATTACTTGATAATCACTTTTTCTTTGTATTCATAGGTTATAAACTAACATAGTTTTGAATGCAAAATTTTCTGGAGATCAAATGAGAAGAATAGAAATGTGATGCGTAATCTAAGATTATGCATACTTTACCTATTATAAAATCATTTTAAATGAGACGTAATGTATTCCTAACATATGTATAGTTTAGAACTCCCATAGATACCGGTCACATAATCCATTAGCACAGTATGAATTATCTAATTATTTTGTGTCGAATTTCATGTGTCTTACCATATGCGAGTGAAAAATATTAGTTTTTGGGTTAAGTTCATAAATGACGGGTGGGTAGACCCATAGATGAAACCATATTTATATAATATATATAAATGAATGTAATTAGATAATGAAGAGATTTTTGATGAGCTATTTGATTAAGATATTATTAGTAAATATAATAATTTAATAAATTTAAAAATGGCAAAAATTTTAAATGAGCTCCTAAAGTATTATTAGTATCTCAACTTAGCTTTTAATATTTTTTTTGAAACTAAATACGCCTTTTTTTAGTAAAAATATGCCATTTAAACCCTCACCGCTAAAAAAAAATAACTCGTCAATAAAAATATTATGGCATTGTTAAACTCATTTATTCACTTTATATTATTTAAAATAATTAAAAGATATTAAATATATATTTTTAAATAATATTTTGTACAAATTATAAAAATATACATTTTATAAAAATAATTTTTTGATTGATAGTTGTTTTCTTTGATCTCAATCGCAAATAAAGAAAATATTTTTTTTAATTTATAAGTACCTTTAATTGTAATAAAAGTAATTTTTTTCTTATTTGAAAATTTTTAATATATATTAATTTTTTATTTTTACTTTATTTTATATTATTTAATTTAATATTTTTTAAAAATATATTTTTAATATTTGTAATTATTTAAAAATATTTTTTTATTATTTAAAATATATTTTCAATTATTTTTAAGAAATAAAATGAATAAGTGGATCCTACAATACCATCTCAATATTTTTAATGATTTATTAACTTTTTAATGGCAAGAGTCTAAATTGGCCATTATATATAAGGGTATATTGGTATCAGACCCTAGGCCGATAAAGTTGGATTAAATTTAATTAACAATGTAAATAATGGTACTTGGGTAGTAAGTCTTATTTAGACCTAAGAGGGTAGTAGGTAAAGGGCAGTAAATCCATTGTTAGGTTGCTTTGTTGATTGATATTTAATTTTAAAAACCTACATGGAGAATCTGTTGTGTAGAACAACTTCCCTTTTTATTCTTCAACAATTTCCTTAAAAAATAAGAAGGTAATCAATAGTGAATAATTCATTATTGAAAATTTTTTAAAAGCAATAAATGATTGGGAAATTTTCAAGATCCAGAAGGATGAAATTTTCATAATTAAGACAGAAGAAAGAGATATTCAAATTTCAAAACCTTTTGAAACTATTCAACCATTTGATATTCAAATTTTAAAACCCTTTGAAACTATTAATCTTCTTTCTTCTAGGTCTCCACAAAAACATAGGAACAAAAATTTTAAATATATCCATAAAGGGCTAATACAGATTGATATAAAATTTTTAACTAAAGAGGGTCTAAATACTTCAGTCTTAACAGTCCTTGGAGATACAGAATTTACTAATTTCTAAGACTTACTATTAAGCTTTGTAAAACCCGGATTATGTAGTGGTCTAATTGCCTTTGACTGTTACCCAAATTTCACAATTTCCTTAAATAATAAAAATATTCTCCAGTTTTTGGTCTTATAGGTCGAGACTCACAATTATCATATGATGGAAGGATCAATTCATATAGCCTTAATTTATAAGGTCTATTATAAATGTAACACCCTTATATCCTATATACATATAATACATATACTCCGAATGTATTAAGTACATATGTAACAAGAATATCACAGTATTAACTTTAGAAATCTCATATTCTTGATATCAAAAATAGCTAACCTTTAAAATACTAATTCAATAAATAAATATATTTATATTTAGTAATTCAATAAATCTTTATAAGAAAATGTCTGGAAAAAAAATTCTAGAGTTTTATCTATAATTTCAATAAATCCCATATAACAAACAACCCAACCTGCAAATAAAATTAATTACACTCCCAATATTCATCCTCTCATCAAAACCTCCACATCTTTAAAATGCATAACCAAATATAAAATCCATCATATCACCCAAGGCATTACTTTATTAATTTACATCCCAAAGACTCACATTTAAAATACATTACCCATCATAGTAAATGTACATATAAAATGTTTGCAAATAAAAGTTTAATTTATAAATGATGTTCTCATTATACACAACCCAAATTACCCATAACTTAAATAATATATGAATGCAACACCCTTTCCAAGTTAGTCTCATGGCACCCACATCATTAAGTCTCAATCAGAGTGTAATACACCCTGGTCTGCACTTTTAATACTTGCATGATACACACTATCATGCTAAGCTCAAAAGTTTAGTGGTACATACTTTGATAAACATACATCTATTTACACATACATTGATTTGTAAATTATTTATTGTCATTAATTATATTATATATTCACTTAATGTTCATCTACCATTCTGAGACTCATATAGTTATTTAATAACATTTCCATTTAATACTTATTAATTCATTAAGTATATATATATATATCAAATCTCATAACACACACATTTGTACATAAAACATAAGCAACCACATGCACTGGGCCCAAATTCCTTATACAATAACCTTGTCCTAGAACCATTCTTTTGCCTATCTCATTAATAATGAAACCACTGTGTCTTGCTAGTGTACGTAGCAAAATCTGTAGCACTCAGTGTCTCATCTACAGTGTAATCATATCTTCGACACCTCATGTGTCTTTCTCAGGGGAGTAGTAACATCTTAGTGTCTCCCCACCAATCATGCATAGCATGCCAACTACCAAATGCAATCTTTTAGTAACTAGTAAAAGTTTAAGGTTCACATAGTACACAAAAGTCATTCAACATCTTTTTCATGACTATTGCTCAGTTTCCACATTTTATATCCATATTTTCATTTCATTTCCATTATTATTTTTTCCCACATTTCTCAAGTGATCAACTTAACCATGATAAGTTCCACATTTCATCTCATTTATCAATTTCTCACATTTTCATGCAATTACCATGTTCTATGTGACTCATTTCCATATTTTAACACATTTCATAAGCATATACATATTACATGTCATGTTACATTTTATATTTCATCCCCTTATAGTATTTTCATCACATTTTCCTCTTTTTCACAATTTACACATTTTCCACATATTTAACTAATTTCCACATTTTCTTTCTCATTACTTGTCATATTGTTCATTCTCATCTTTTTAAATCATTTTCATATTTTTCCTAATTTCTCCATATTTTCTACATTTTACATTTATTACCCACATTTTTTACATCACATTAGACATAATGTACATTGCACACCATAATTGCATTAGCCATATAAGTTTCAATTTAGCATTAACAATTCACTTAAATACACTTTAAACATTCAAATATCATTTACGTCAATTCCATTAAGAATTCCACCAAAATACTATTTCCATCATTGCTACCTCATTCAAACATCAACATCTCAAACTCATTACCATCATTCAACAATAAAATCATCAATAATACATCAATATAACATTAAAATAATTTACTTCCATAATTATGAAAATTTCTTTGAAAAGTTTCACAGAATGTAACTATTAACATTATCTTCATGAAAACCTACTCATATCACATTTTCAACCTTAAAATCATAACATTTACATTAAAAAAACACTAATTCATCTCATTAAAATAATTATCAACATTCATATTAGAAATCCTAATTGTACATAATAGGCCCATAACCCTAAACTTAACTAAACTCTCTCATAATCAATTTCTAATCATAAAATCATTGCATACATATTAAAACAACATTAAATTATTCCATTTCAACAATTATAACCACCCATGTTCAAAACCCTAATTATACATAATCATCCCCAAACTCTACTTCCACCATGCATTCGCATTTCAAACAACCAATTAATAATCCATTATTTACTCATTATTTTAACTTCACTTCAATCAACTTTAGTAATTTCACACAACTTTCTCTCTCTATATAATCTTACATAATGTTGAGCTCGAATTAAGTACTACTACAAGCAGCACTCACAAGTATACGAGGCAATTGTAGCAACGATGATCGCCCCAAGGTTGTCTCACAAGGAAGGTGTAGTTCGTAATAGCTTGATTGACAAGTAATTTAAAAGAAAGAGTGTGATGTTTGAGTCGCGGTTTTAAAATAATTAAAACTAAAAGAAATGAATGTGATGGTTGTACAAGATTAATTCAATTCTTGGAAAGGTGCCTAGGGTTGTAGGTCCATTTAATCAAAGCTCAATTCTCAAATTTTCCATTAACATACCCTTGTAAATTAATTTGTTCCTTAAGGTTAATTAGTCAATTACCAATTCATTAGTTTTCACATTCATGAATTAACAACAACCAATTGTTTTACATTTGCAAATTAATAAAACCCTAGAACTTATATTTCTAATTCATTCATAGGGTGGTTGATTATATAGTTTCGATATCGGATTTCTCCTCTCGGTCCGTCATCCAATATTCAAAGATTAATAGGTAGCTAATCTATCAACCTAACATTCAATCCAATACAATCAACCAGCAACAAGGTACATTAATGGAAATATCAAATCAAGGCATTCAATCAAATATACTACAAACCCTAGGCATGGGTAATTTAGTTCAACATTATCAATTTAAAAGAAATATTCATCTCAATACAAATCAAATCACAATTGTCCATTGAAATATTAATTCTCTTAATACACAACAACAATCTAGAAATCAATTAAAAGAGAGAATAGAAAAACCCCTTGTGACGATGCCAAGAGTAGGATTGCTAGTCTTCCTCCTAGATCCACTTTGATGTATGATGAAGAACTCAAGCCCTCTTTAATGGATGATTCACCCTTTGAAATATGGAATGGAGCTTTCTCAAGTCACCAAACCTTCAATTGATTCTACCTTTGGAAGATGGAATGGAGCTTTCTCAAGTCACCAAACCTTCAATGAAGCTTTCTTCAACCTTCAAGAGCTTGTTTAATCCAATTTACCCTAAAGAACCAAATTAAAGCTTGTCTATGGAAAATGGAGAGGATGGAAATGGAGGATGAAGATGAAGAACCAAGAAGAGTGTCACCCTCTTGAAAACTGTGTGTCCTCTCTTCCATTTCTCCTCTTTTTAATTCTTTCAAAACACAACCATGCCTTCCAACTCACACCACTCTCCTTTGTCCCCCACTTCCTCATTAGTTTAATATTCATCCCATGAATTAGGCACCCCTTTTTCCTTCTTTTAATATTACTTTTGGTCTTTGTCCCCCACTTCGTGCAAAAGAATTTAAATATTCAAGGTTGACCAAGGGTGACACGGCCAAGCTAGTGGCCGTGTCTCTCAATTTCTTTGGGACACGGTCAAGCTTGCTGGTCGTGTCTCCTTCTGCCCATTTTCTTTTCTTTGTTTTCTTGTAGGTGACACGGCCAAGCTCTTGGCCGTGTCTCTTAAATTTCATGGGACACGACCAAGCTTGCTGACCGTGTCACTTGCTGCCCCTTTTCTTTGGTTTGCCTAGCTTTGCTCTTCCTTGTTCTTTAGGCTTAAGATAGGACACGGCCAAGCTCCTGGCCTTGTCATGTGACACGGCCAGTGGCTTGGCCATGTCACTTGCCTGTGTCAAGTTCTGCCTTCTTTTCTTTTCTTTCTTTGGTTTCTTTGGTGAGACACGACCAGTGGCTTGGTCGTGTCTCCTAGGTGTGTCACTCTCTGCCTTGATTTCTTGAGGGGACACAGCCAAGTACAAACTTAAAACAAAAATCAATTAAAACATTAACAAAAAAAAACACATAAAATCACACTAAAAACAAGTACACAAATGATCTAAACAAATACCCCAACTTAATCCCTTGCTTGTCCCCAAGCAAGATTAAAATCAAAACAAACTAAACAAGAAAAATTTATCAAGTTCAAGAGTTATAAAAATGCATCAAGACTTCCCTATCCCTAAATCCGCAATCAATATCAAATCAAACAAAATTGATACCCATGCAATTAAGTGGCTTTCCATGCATAACCAATGTTGTCACTCCTTCACCAACTCTTAAAAGTATTTGATCATCGTGGTGTTTACACTTATAACAATCAATGAAGGATTATCGCCATAGGCTTGCTTATCAATCAAATCTCCACCACCTAATTACAATCAAGCATCATTCAAAAGGTCTTTCTTTGGTTTGTAATGGGGCTAAGGTAAAGGTATGGCATTTAGAAAATGTGAGCTTCTTCATTAAGTTCAAGAGCACTCCAAGAATGAAGTAACTGATCATATGTATAACCCAACGATCCCAAAACACCTTCCTCTCACCTATCCCTTGACATTGAAGAGCTTTTCAAGGGAACTCACTTATTAAATCTTGCAATGATTATTCCCAAACTTATTCCAACCCTTTCAATAAGAACAATAATTATTCTTATTATTTTTTTCTTTTTTTTTCTTTTTTTTATATTTTTTTTATTTTGCAACTAAAGAACATAATGGTTTGCAATCTTAAACCTACTAAATTTAACCCCACACTTAATTCAACACAACACTCGGTCATAAACACTCTTAAACCTAATGAAAGGGTAAGAGACAAAATAGCATGATTCAAAGTTAGTAGTGTTATGAAAAAGGAAAAAAAAAAGAGAAACGAAATAGGCTCAAAATTGGCTAACAAAGGTTGAATATAGGGTTGGTCTTTTTAAGCCAAAGTGGGTTCACCTAATTGCCTTAATCATCTTGATGCCTAATTGAAATTTTTATGTAGTCTTAAAATGCATGTCAAAGCAAGTTCTAGCAATTCATCAATCAAAGATGTTCACCCACAAAAAGAATAATAAGTTGATGGCTCAATTCCTCACTAGTTTAAAGGCAATGCAAAGAATAACCAACAAAATTGACAATAAGCACCAATTCTACTCAATTCTCAAATTCATGCTTCAAAAATTCAAAGGTCATCTATCAACAATCTTATAACAATTGAACTTTTCAAAATTTATTTATTCAAAGAGAAACAATAAAAACATTAACTAAACTTAAACAAAAATAAGTTAAAAGTAAAAACACAAAATGTACCCCACACTTAAAGATTCACATTGTCCTCAATGTGAGCATGCATAAATTAAAAGAGAGGGTTCAGATGAAATCTGATTTCCATCATTCCCATATGTGATATGTAGGGCTCATTACATCCATAATGCAATTGTCGCCCATGTCTGATAGGATGGAAAGCACACAACTCTGAAAGGTACCCGATGTTTTGCTGCGCCTAAATAGCGTTATTTGAAAAGCAACTGTCCCAAAGGGACAAATGACGGTCATCTTGGGGTAATCCTCCAGTGCTATAGGAACTTTGGAAAACCCATTTTCATTGTGCAACATGGGTATATCGGTCTTCTGCTCTTCCTCATCACCAAGAGTAGAAGAGATGATTTTTGGGGACTCTTTAAGTTCAACCAATTTTGGTTGAATCACTGTTTCATCCACTTTAACAATCCCTCTCAACAACCTCAGCATCGAAAATTAACTTACACTCCTTAATTTCCAAATTGGGCATTTCATGCTCTTCTTCTAAGGTCATAGCCATCTCAAGCTTATTTTCACTATCTCCTTAGGAGTGAATGTCATAGATGTCAAAAAGTTGCTTACCTTGCTTCTCATCCTTCAAGCTACTTGGAAATGGATTTGGTGGCCAATAAGGATTGGAAGTTTCATGCAACTTTGGTGAGGTTGATGCCTCCAAATTCTCCTCCTCCGTTGATTGAATTAACTCCTCTATGTTGGGTTGGATCTCCTTACTACTTTCTTCTTGATTAGTACCTGCATCAAAAAAATCACAAACTTTGTTATGTATTGCCTTTTCACTCCTCAAATTTGTGATTGCATTGACTTGCTCTAATTGGCTAGGAAATTCCTCTTTTTGGTGTGCTTGGAATTGATTTGCCAATTGCCCAATTTGAGTTTCCACCTTCTTCAATGATACCTCCAAAGAATCAAACCTCTCATTGCTCCCTTTCTGATTTTGTGTGCTAATTTGAAGGAAAGCATTCAAATTATCTTCCACTGTGGAATTCTTGCATTGAGCTTGATTTTGTGCTCTAATTTGAATGAGGGCATTCAAACTATCTTCCAAAGTGGGTTCCTTAAGTTGATCTTTATTTTGTGTGCTAATTTGAATGAAGGCATTCAAACTATCTTCAAATGTGGATTTCTTAAGGTGATCTTGATTTGAATATTGTTCTTGAAAGTACAAACTTCTTTGGTAAGGTTGAAAAAATTATTGGGGTGGAATTTGCTACTGATCTTCCCAAGAAAAATTTGGGTGGCTTCCCCAGCTTGGATTATAAGAATTGGAATATGGGTCATTTCTACCCATTTGCTGGAAACTATCAAAGTCATTTTCTTCCTCTTGCCATTCTTGGTATCGTCCAAAACCCATTGAACACATGTTTGCACTATGTCCTGCAATTTCACATGCTTCACATATCTCTTGGCATGGCATAGGTGCTCTTCCTCTTGCATTTAGCATCTTTAGTTGATTCGTTAATTCTACTAATTGCCATGCCATTTCAGAATCTGCATTCTCGTCATAAACTCCCCCGTACTGTGAAAACTGCATCTTTACAAAAATATAATACTTAGAAATTTAAAGAAAATAAACAAACAATTAAATTAAAAAAATCAAGCAAAACAAACAAACAATTAAATTTTTTAAAAAAAATCAAACTATTACTACTTAAATAACCCTCCCCGGTAACGGCGCCAAAAACTTGTTGCACTCAAATTAAGTACTACTACAAGCAGCACTCGCAAGTGTACGAGGCAATTGTGGCAACGGTGATCATCCCAAGGTCATCTCACAAGGAAGGTGTAGTTCGTAATAGCCTGATTGACAAGTAGTTTAAAAGCAAGAGTGTGATATTTGAGTCATAGTTTTAAAGCAATTAAAACTAAAAGAAATGAATGTGATGGTTGTACAAGATCAATTCAATTCTTGGAAAGGTGCCTAGGGTTGTAGGTCCATTTAATCAAAGCTCAATTCTCAAATTATCCATTAACATACCCTTGGAAATTAATTTTTTCCTTAAGGTTAATTAGTCAATTACCAATTCATTAGTTTTCACATTCATGAATTAACAACAACCAATTGTTTTACATTTGCAAATTAATAAAACCCTAGAACTTATATTTCTAATTCATTCATAGGGTGGTTGATTATATAGTTCCAATATTGGATTTCACCTCTCGGTCCGTCATCCAATATTCAAAGATTAATAGGTAGCTAATCTATCAACCTAACATTCAATCCAATACAATCAACCAACAACAAGGTACATTAATGAAAATATCAAATCAATGCATTCAATCAAATATACTACAAACCCTAGGCATGGGTAATTTAGTTCAACATTATCAATTTAAAAGAAATATTCATCTCAATACAAATCAAATCACAATTTTCCATTGAAATATTAATTCTCTTAATACACAACAACAATCTAGAAATCAATTAAAAGAGAGAATAGAAAAACTCCTTGTGAAGATGCCAAGAGTAGGATTGCTAGTCTTCCTCCTAGCTCCACTTTGATGTATGATGAAGAACTCAAGCCCTCTTTAATGGATGATTCACCCTTTGAAATATGGAATGGAGCTTTCTCAAGTCACCAAACCCTCAATGAAGCTTTCTTCAACCTTCAAGAGCTTGTTTAACCCAATTTACCCTAAAGAACCAAATTAAAGCTTGTCTATGGAAGATGGAGAGGATGGAAATGGAGGATGGAGATGAAGAACCAATGAGGGTATCACCCTCTCCAAAACCCTGTGTCCTCTCTTCTATTTCTCCTTTTTTAATTCTTTCAAAACATAACCATGCCTTCCAACTCACACCACTCTCCTTTGTCCCCCACTTCCTCATTAGTTTAATATTCATCCCATGAATTAGGCACCCATTTTTCCTTCTTTTAATATTACTTTTGGTCTTTGTCCCCCACTTCGTGCAAAAGAATTCAAATATTCAAGGTTGACCAAGGGTGACACGGCCAAGCTAGTGGCCGTGTCTCTATATTTCTTTGGGACACGGCCAAGCTTGGTGGCCGTGTCTCCTTCTGCCCATTTTCTTTTCTATGTTTTCTTGTCGGTGACACGGCCAAGCTCTTGGTCGTGTCTCTCAAATTTCATGGGACGCCAAGCTTGCTGGCTGTGTCACTTGCAGCCTCTTTTCTTGGGTTTGCCTTGCTTTGCTCTTCTTTGTTCTTTAGGCTTAAGATAGGACACGGCCAAACTCCTGGCTGTGCATGTGACACGGCCAGTGGCTTGGCCATGTCACTTGCCTGTGTCAAGTTCTGCCTTCTTTTCTTTTCTTTCTTTGGTTTCTTTAGTGAGACACGGCCAGTGGCTTGGCCATGTCTCCTGGGTGTGTCACTGTCTACCTTGATTTCTTGAGAGGACATAGCCAAGCTTGATTTGGCTTGGCCATGTCTTTCTTGATTCATGCTCTTTCATCACTGTTTTAACCATCCAAGGGAATTTTTGCACTTTAACCTAAAACAAACACTTCAAACAAAATTAAAATAAAAATCAATTAAAACATTAACTAAAAACACATAAAATCATACTAAAAACAAGTACACAAATGATCTAAACACATAATCATACAAATTCAATCAACAAGCTTTTGGAAGATTTATTTACTTGTTTTCTTCATTTTTCTTCAAAAACTCTTCAATTCCTTTGATTTCTTTAGAAAATTTGGGTTGGATAATGAAAGAATATTTTTAAGCATATTATATAGGTCATGATAATGAACCCATGCTTCAAACAAGATAGTTGTCTCATTTATAATGAAAATTAGTTTTGTGTTATGGCTTGTTGCATGTGATTATGCCTAATTTTGTTTAAATCATTAAGTACAAGTTTTGAAGTGAACTAAATAGATATGTGAATTAAAATTAGGCATTAAGTGTGTTTAAACTATCATTTACATAGTTTTTGGAAACTAGAAAGAATTTTTAGAAGACATATTCTCCAAAGGAAGGGTTTGATACTATAATATATGACTCACACTACATGTGTACAATTTCGACCATCGCAGAACAAAAGCTAATGATTTCAACTTTTATCTATTTGAGATCCTTGAGAATTTAGTTTTTGAAGTTACTCTTACGATTTTTGATTGGTCTTGAGTTGTGATTGGATGCTCGCTATCTTAGGGGTGTAACCAGAGAGTTATGGTTGATTTGATATAATGGGATATTTTTAGAAAAGCAAATTTATTCATAATTGAAGGAATTGCACTGGAAGGATTATTACTTGATAATCACTTTTTCTTTGTATTCATAGGTTATAAACTAACATAGTTTTGAATGCAAAATTTTCTTGAGATCAAATGAGAAGAATAGAAATGTGATGCATATTCTAAGATTATGCATACTTTACTTATTCTAAAATCATTTTAAATGAGACGTTATGTATTCCTAACATATGTATAGTTTAGAACTCCCATAGATACCGGTCACATAATCCATTAGCATAGTATGAATTATCTAATTATGTTGTGTCGAATTTCATGTGCCTTACCATGTGCGAGTGAAAAATATTAGTTTTTGGGTTAAGTTCATAAATGACGGGTGGGTAGACCCATAGATGAAACCATATTTATATAATATATATAAATGAATGTAATTAGATAATGAAGAGATTTTTAAGAGCTATTTGATTAAGATATTATTAGTAAATATAATAATTTAGTAAATTTAAAAATGGCAAAAATTTTAATTGAGCTCCTAAAGTATTATTAGTGTCTCAACTTAGCTTTTAATATTTTTTTTGAAACTAAATACGCATTTTTTTTAGCAAAAAATATGCCATTTAAACCCTCACCGCTAAAAAAAAAACTCGTCAATAAAAATATTATGGCATTGTTAGACTCATTTATTCACTTTATATTATTTAAAATAATTAAAAGATATTAAATATATATTTTTAAATAATATTTGAAAATAATATTTTGTACAAATTATAAAAATATACATTTTATAAAAATAATTTTTTGATTGATAGTTGTTTTCTTTGATCTCAATCTCAAATAAAGAAAATAATTTATTTAATTTATAAGTACCTTTAATTGTAATAAAATTAATTTTTTCTTATTTGAAAATTTTTAATATATATTAAATTTTTATTTTTACTTTATTTTATATTATTTAATTTAATATTTTTTTAAAAATATTTTTTTAATATTTGTAATTACTTAAAATTATTTTTTTTATTTTTTTATTATTTAAAATATATTTTCAATTATTTTTAAGAAATAAAATGAATAAGTGGATCCTACAATACCATCTCAATATTTTTAATGATATATTAACTTTTTAAAGGCAAGAGTCTAAATTGGCCATTATATATAAGGGTATATTAGTATCAGACCCTAGGCCGATAAAGTTAGTAAGTCTCATTTAGACCTAAGAGGGTAGTAGGTAAAGAGCAGTGAATCCTTTGTTAGGTTGCTTTGTTGATTGATATTTAATTTTAAAAACTTACATGGAGAATCTGTTGTGTAGAGCAACTTCCCTTTTTATTCTTCAACAATTTCTTTAAAAAATAAGAAGGTAATCAATAGTTAATAATTCATTATTGAAAATTTTTTAAAAGCAATAAATGATTGGGAAATTTCCAAGATCCAAAAGGATGAAATTTTCATAATTAAGACATAAGAAAGAAATATTCAAATTTCAAAACCTTTTGAAACTATTCATCCATTTGATATTCAAATTTTAAAACCTTTTGAAACTATTGATCTTCTTTCTTCTAGGTCTCCACAAAAACATAGGAACAAAAATTTTAAATATATCCATATAGGGCTAATACATATTGGTATAAAATTTTTAACTGAAGAGGGTTTAAATACTTCAATTTTAGCAGTCCTTGGAGATACCGAATTTACTAATTTCTAAGACTTACTATTAAGCTTTGTAGAATCCGGATTATGTAGTGGTCTATTTGCCTTTGACTGTTACCCAAATTTCACAATTTCCTTAAATAATAAAAATATTCTCCAGTTTTTGGTCTTATAGGTCGAGACTCACAATTATCATATGATGGAAGGATCAATTCATATAGCCTTAATTTATAAGGTCTATTATAAATGTAACACCCTTATATCCTATATACATATAATACATATACTCCGAATGTATTAAGTACATATATAACAAGAATATCACAGTATTAACTTTAGAAATCTCATATTCTTGATATCAAAAATAGTAACCTTTAAAATACTAATTCAATAAATAAATATATTTATATTTAGTAATTCAATAAATCTTTATAAGAAAATGTCTGAAAAAAAACTTTCTAGAGTTTTGTCCATAATTTTAATAAATCCCATATAGCAAACAGCCCAACATGCAAATAAAATTAATTACACTCCCAATATTCATCCTCTCATCAAAACCTCCACATCTTTAAAATGCATAACCAAATATAAAATCCATCATATCACCATAGGGATTACTTTATTAATTTACATCCCAAAGACTCACAGTTAAAATACATTACCCATCATAGTAAATGTACATATAAAATGTTTGCAAATAAAAGTTTAATTTATAAATGATGTTCTCATTATACACAACCCAAATTACCTATAACTTAAATAATATATTAATGCAACACCCTTTCCAAGTTGGTCTCGTGGCACCTACATCATTAAGTCTCAATCAAACTGTAATACACCCTTGTCTGCACTTTTAACACTTGCACGATACACACTATCACGCTAAGCTCAAAAGTTTAGTGATACATACTTTGATAAACATACATCTACTTACACATACATTGATTTGTAAATTATTTATTATCATTAATTATATTATATATTCACTTAATGTTCATCTACCATTCTGAGACTCATATAGTTATTTAATAACATTTCCATATAATACTTATTAATTCATTAAGTATATATATATATATCAAATCTCATAACACACACATTTGTACATAAAACATAAGCAACCACATGCACTGGGCCCAAATTCCTTATACAATAACCTTGTCCTAGAACCATTCTTTTGCCTATCTCATTAATGATGATACCACTGTGTCCCGCTAGTGTACGTAGCAAAATCTGTAACACCCAGTGTCTCATCTACAGCGTAATCATATCTTCGACACCTCATGTGCCTTTCTCAAGGAAGTAATAACATCTCAGTGTCTCACCACCAATCATGCATAGAATGCCAACTACCAAATGCAATTTTCTAGTAACTAGTAAAAGTATGAGGTTCACATAGTACACAAAAGTCATTCAACATTTTTTCATGACTATTGCTCAGTTTTCACTTTTTATATCCATATTTTCATTTCATTTCCATTATTATTTTTTCCCACATTTCTCAAGTGATCAACTTAACAATGATAAGTTCCACATTTCATCTCATTTATCAATTTTTCACATTTTCATGCGATTACCATGTTCCATATTTCACAATCACTATACAGAATCCCTGAGTCACATTTATAATGTGACTCATTTCCATATTTTAACACTTTTTATAAGCATATATATATTACATGTCATGTTACATTTTATATTTCATCCCCTTATAATATTTTCATCACATTTTCCCCCTTTTCACAATTTACACGTTTTCCATATATTTAACTATTTTCCACATTTTCTTTCTCATTACTTGTCATATTGTTCATTCTCATCTTTTTAAATCATTTTCATACTTTTCCTAATTTCTCCATATTTTCTACATTTTACATTTATTACCCACATTTTTCACATCACATTAGACACAATGTACATTTCACATACTTTGCACACCACAATTGCATTAGCCATAAAATAATGACTTAGCATTCATATTCCATGCTTTCACTTACTTTACATAAAAAAAATACACTTATCATTTGAAAACTCACAAGAAGATAGCATAACACATTCTCAAATTCACAATGTGTTATGATAAATCAAATGTAATTTAAACATTAGCTATCAAATATGTACTAACCTTTAATATGCCAAAATCAAGGCAAATCTCAATCTCCAACCTTCACTTCTTCCAAACTCCATCCTCTGTTTAATTTTTTAACTTTCCTGTACTAAACCCTAATTCACATTATATGTTCCAATTTAGCGTTAACAATTCACTTAAATACACTTTAATCATTCAAATATCTTTTACATCAATTCCACTAAGAAATCCACCAAAATACTATTTTCATCATTACTACATCATTCAAACATCAACATCTCAAACTCATTACCATCATTCAACTATAAAATCATCAATAATACATCAATATAACATTAAAATAATTTACTTCCATAATTATGAAAATTTCTTGCATAAGTTTCACGTAATGTAATTATTAACATTACCTTCACCAAAACCTACTCATATCACATTTTCAACCTTAAAATCATAACATTTACATTAAAAAAGCACTAATTCATCTCATTAAAATAATTGTCAACATTAATATTAGAAATCCTAATTACACATAATAGGGCCATAACCCTAAACTTAACCAAACTCTCTCATAATCAATTTCTAATCATAAAATCATTGCATACATATTAAAACAATATTAAATTATTCCGTTTCAACAATTATAACCACCCATGTTCAAAGCCTTAATTATACATAATCATCACCAAACTCTACTTCCATCATGCATTCGTATTTCAAATAACCAATTCATTATTTACTCATTATTTTAACTTCACTTCTATGAACTTTAGTAATTTCACACCACTTTCTCTCTCTAAATAATCTTACATAATCATACAAATTCAAACAACAAGCTTTTGGAAGATTTATTTACTTGTTTTCTTCATTTTTCTTCAAAAACTCTTCAATTCCTTTGATTTCTTTAGAAAATTTGGGTTGGATAATGAAAGAACATTTTTTTTTCCTCCTTGGCTATGGTGGCTCATTTTTCTCAAGGAAGAAGAAGAAGAAGATGGTCTCTTCTTCTAACTCTCCTTCATTATTTCTATCCATAAATATATATTAATTATTTTTTAGTTTATTAATTAATTATTTTATTAAATTTACTTTTGATATCCACCATATACTTTCTCTCTTCCTTTGACTTTCTTTTTCTTTTATCATCATCATCATCATCAACTTTTCCAACACCACTTTATACCTCATGTATACATTAATTATATCTCTTGTATATGTATATGTCATATATATTTTACTTATATTATATATATATATTATTTTGATATATATGTAATGTATATATTTTATATATGTAATGTATATTTAATATATATATATACCCATATGTATATATATATTACGTGTACCATATGTACACTCTAAGTATACCATATATTTATATTATATATATCAAGTATATAATATATACACATATAACCAAGATACATTATATATATAGAATATGTATATACTATGTATACACTAGGTATACATAACTCTTATACCTCCAAATACTTATTTAATTTCTCCAATTACAATAAAGCTATAGTTTATGCCTTTGCTTTGAAACATCAATTTCAAAGCACAAAAGGATTACATATAAATCTTTATAAGTCTAATACTATAATTCCAAGACAAATTCAATGAAAAGATATTAATCTTCCAAACGAATCAATCTTAGAAGGGGAGCAGTAAAGCCTAACCCACCTTCAACCTCTAGGCCCAACACATAGCTTAGAGAAATTACCCAATTTAGTAATGGACAAGTTAAACTGAGTTTTAATACATCTCACAATTCTAGATTCTCTGGTACTTCTCCAGTATCTACATAGTATATTTAGGAAGAGTTTTCTCCCTTTTCTCAGTTGTACACTTACCATCTTCTCAATTACCAGAAGAATAATTACAACATAAATCTAATCTTTCTTCTATTATACATTTACCTTACACAAACAAAGGTAATACTTAATAAGAATAAAATTTTCATCTTGTCATCTATTTACCATTTTTAGGCCAAAGCCAAAATAGTAGTGGCCAACAAATAATTCCTCATATTCATTCCACTTCCAGCATACCTAATGCAACTTTTCAAAATGTGGACTGTAGCTTAAACATGCCACAGATAGTCTATACAAAACTTGAAAATATAGAGCCTCAGGTTTCTCCACTAACTTCACCAGCTCCTTCAACTATAACAGAAAATGTTATTAATGAATTAAATGTAATAGAAAAGGAGTTTAAAGTTGATAAAAATTTCTTCATAATGATTTTTATTATGTCTCAAATATGGATAAAAGAAATTAGTTTTTTAAAACTTTTCTTGAACAGAGAAAGGAAATACAATTAAAATATTATGACTTTATTTTTCAAAAATAAAGTTCATATTTTGTTGATTGATTTGAAATTTATGCCTCACATGAACAAATTTCATATCCTTTCTCAGATGCAAAGTCCATTAATCTTGTCACTTTTAGGGAAAAGGTTAAAGAATGGAAACTTTCTAATGGTAGGAAAATCTAATCGGAACATCCTCCTTTAAGATAGATAAAATTTCTACATCCTGAATCACAAGTAGAGGCAGCCCCATTCAAACATTAAAATGATGAGTCTTCCATAAATCTTAAGAATCATATCATTCAAAATAATTTCACTGATGCTTATCTCAATATGTTAATAAGACAACTTACAAGGAATGAGAAATTTAAAAAATAGATGTTATTGAAATCCAAATAAGCTTAAAAAGGAAAAAACCAATTTTCAAAGCATTTTCGATGTCTAGAACTAGTGAAAAACAATTTCAGGACAATAGGTCATAATTCTTACAAGCTGTTAGGGACCAATTTAGTAGGATTAGCTAGAACTCAAATACCCTAAGCTTTAGCAAGCCCCAATTAGTTCTAGAGACTCCACCTTAAGCTTATAATACTGTTAGTGTGATAGAATAATGCTCTGAGTTTGAAGATGCTAGTCCAAGCCCAACCCCAATAGTAAATAAACTATATTGGCCCCGGAGTCAACCTTTAGCAATTTTCGCTATAATAGATTTAGGATTAGAAAATAGACCCAATATCCTAAATCAATCATAATTCAATGTCTCTATTATCTATGAATGGAATTTAGATGGCATGACAGAATGCAATATCCTTAGCTTCCTCCAATAAATGATAGTGACTACTAATGTTTATAAATCCTAGTTACAAATCCTAGATAGAGCCATAACTGATCCCTATAGCTGGATTCTCAGTCCAGCTTAAAGGATGGTAGGATCATTATCTCACTCCTTAACAATAGATAGAATTCTAGAATCAATCCAAATCATAGAGGATGGAACTCAATTGTAGATGAATTAGGAGAAAGTATTTCAGATGCAGTAGCAACCCTAATTCTCATAATTTCCTTGCATTTCATAGGTGATCCTTCCCACCTCAAAGATAAAATTGCAGAACTCCTTTTCAAACCTTAAATGTAAAAAACTGAGTGATTTCCAATATTATAAGGATACTTTCCTAACTAGAATCATGTTTAGGGAATATTCAAATCAACCTTTCTAGAAAGAAAAATTCCTTACTGGTTTACCAACCCTCCTAGGAGAAAAGGTTAGAAATAAGATTAAGGAATCATTTGGGAACCCCATTCCTTATAACCTTCTAACTCATGGAGAATTGGTTAGTATTACATAAAAAGAGGGACTCTAAATTTGTCAGGACCTCAAACTTCAAAAGCATTTGAAGTGAAAAATGAGAAAAGTCAAAAAGGAATTAGGAAGTTTCTCTAAATAATTTGATAACTCCACTACTAAGATAGACAAAGGATATGGAGGTAGACATAGCAGAGACAAATATTTCAAGTTCCCAAAAACCCCATTCCTTTCAATGAGAAATATTCAAAACCAAATTCAAAAGAATTTTATTGGAAGCCCTCCAAAACCTATAAGAAATTGACATGAATTTAGTTCCAGTTATAGGAAGTCTTGGATCGATGATAAGATCTCTAGCTAAGAAGCTTAAAGCATCACTTTACAATTTCACTCAAAAACATGTTGAGATGGGCTATCCATTTATGGAAAAACAAATTGTGAAAGCTTTAAGGAGCCTAAGTTAGTAACTATAATTGGGTTATATAACTTGGATTTGGGCTGATTTGGACCTTATTTGAATCCTAATTATAAGGATTAAATATGCATTATAAAAAATTTATTTCTATTATTTATTTTAAGGCCATTAGGTTAGTTTAAATAAGATTGCATTTTTTTTCTAGAAACACATTTATGCTCTTCAAATAGCATTGAATTCTCTCCAAATGAAACCTTTAGCAATTACAACTCATTCAATGCAGTCAACCACTTCTCATGGGAGTTTCAAAGAATTTAATGTGATCTCATTTAATTGAGTATTTTTATATATTTTATAAAGTGTATATATAGAGACTAACTTCTTTGTGTTCATTAACAACTTTGTATTCAGATCAATATCTTTAATAAAGAGAGTTTTTTTAGCTATCCTTTGTGTTTTATGCTCTAATGTGTTTATTGATTTGCTTAAGAGATTTTTTTGGCATAATCAATTGAATTTCTATTTTCTTTGTTCTTGTGCAATTTGATTTGGGGTTTGGATATTCTTAATTATTCAAGTTCTTAATCCTATTTTGTATAATTGGGTGAAGAAACAAACCAATTTAATTGTTGAATTGAGTTTGGGCTGCTTACTACTTGATTTGGGAGTTTTCAAGACCATTTCATTCTTAGGGATTTCCGCATCACTTGGTATCAGAGCATAGGCTCAAATAAAGTAATGTCTATCGATTTCAATTCCATTTTTATTATTCTTGTTTTGTTTATTGTAATTTGGGGCTGTTCAAATTGGATTGGAAACTATAATTTCAATTTAGTGAGAACCGACCTTTGTGCATTTCCTTTGTTTAGTATGTTTGATTTATAAAATTTGGGAATCCAAATCACCTAAGTTTTATACAATATTTTATCTTCAAAAAAAAACAAAAAATTTAAAAATTTAAAAATATTGGAATTGTGCAATGTGATATCAACTAATGTTCTTTTGAATTATACAAATTAATTCACATTCATTTGGGTCGGTATTTACTTATTTGTCATTATTTATGAAAGAATAAATAATTCAGAAGTTGTCATTCCAATTCTTAAGCTAAATGTATTAATTTTGGGAAGCTTGTTTCTAACTTAATTCACTCAAGTTTAGAAGTTTACAAAACATTCTCTTCACATTATCATAGGTGTCTAACAAGCTAATCATTATGCTCATGTAGAAGAAGCTTATTTGTTAAGTAATAACCTTAATCATTCTCTTCTAAGTGTTGTTGTGAATCTTTTGCAAGAATTTGAGGATGTCTTTTCTAATGATCTACCTCAAGGTTTGCCACCTTTGAGAGGGAGAGAACATTAAATAGACTTCATACTGGGGGCTGCCATACCCTGACTAGCATATAGGACTAATCCTAAAGAGTCAAAGGAGCTACAAAGGCAAGTTGAGGAGCTGCTTGACATTTTCTTTATGGACATTTGGGCATTGTAAAGTCATCATTCCATCTTTGGATGGGTGCCTATTTATTATGTTATTTTGATTTGTTTCAATGTAATAGATTCTTTATTTATTTTGAATCGCATGTAGTATGGATAATAACATAATATTGAAGAATTTTATAATATTTAGACCTGAAAAGGAGGCTAGTTCTAATGAATCGGGCACTGTGGGGGTGCTGAGTCATTTTCACCTTCCTCACACGAACGTAACTTTCTGAACCCATTAGGAGGTTGGGGATTCCTTAGGAATCGAGTCATCCACCCCTTTCTACTTTCCAGGCTCTTCCAGGTAGCGACTCCATTTTCTCCGGGTTTAGGCTCGTGTTCTCTAAGTCCTTGAGCCTAACAGTGCCGAAGTAGCAAGAACCATTCCACCGGGAGTGAGGGCAAAAATTTTTGCCCATAGAAGCCGACACTTGTTTCTTGCTAAACTAAGAAACTAAACAATGACCAAGGAAATGGCAAGCACCGATTGTGCTTTTCCTATCATTATTAGAGTATGTACTGCTAGGCTTTTATCTTTGCACGATTGAAATTCATCGCGTAGTTGACAGGGTCCCCAGTAGATTTGGAGAGTTCATCTCAACCTGGTTAGGTCTAGGCTTGAGATTGATAGTATTTGAAGTGAGTTTTGCTACAACAGAATCAGAGCCAGCTGCTGTCATGCAAATATTTTATTTTTACAAAACATGACATAATTATGTATATTATGTTATATTTTAAGAGTTTGTAAATTATAAAGCATTTTTGGAATAATTGTATAGTGTGGGAATGTGTATATGTGCTTATATATATATATGTACATATATGAATATTTTGAGGAAAATGTTTAGAGATTGAGAAGTTGGTGTGAAATGTTTAATTTATTATTAGTGGGAGTATATTTTTCTGCAGGTTGAGTGTTGTTATGAAATTTTTGGAATGTCCAATTTACAGATAAAACTCTGGTAAAATTTTTTCCATAGATTTTTATACAAAATGCTTGTTTTAGGTACCTAAAACTAATTAAGAATATTTTATTGATTTGTTAGAAATACATTTTAAAATGTTTAGGATTTTTAATTTGGAATATGAACAAATTAGTAAACTAAGTTGTGACATTCATATATTGTATATGAATATTTTACATATATCGAAAATATGTATTATATGTATATATTGTATAAGGGTGTTATATTTATTTTGGTATTAGAGCCAAGGTTTGAGGTTCTCGAACTATGTGGATTTCAAAAGAAAGTAAGGGGAAAATTTTAATATGTGGATTGAAATGTTTTACATGCATATGCATCGACACTTAAACTGGCTTCTGATGTGGCAATTGTAGAAAGAGTGATAAATGAAATTGAGGAAAAGGGTGATCATGAATTAAGATTATCACTTGGGAATAGTATAGTGAAATTATAAAATGAGTCATCGGAACATGAGTAATGTAAATAGGAACTTTGGTATAAATGCTTATTCTATTGTGTACATCACTAATGTAATATTAAGTGACAGTTGTATTATAAGTAGTTATTAGCAACCCTTAATATTTCGTGATAATGGAAGATTTGTTAAATCAAATGTAAAAGTCTTTAATTTGGTTTATACACGATCTGAAGGATATTTGGAAGTATTAATTAATTGATTTGAGATGGAATGTGTTTTTAGGGCTAAATGGTTATTTAAGGTATATAAGTTATAAAGAGGAATGATGAACTATTTGTTAATTATAGTTTAAATGGATTAATTTATATTAGATATAAATTATAGTTAAAGTTATTATATTATATTATATTATATTATTAAGGTGTACCTATTCAAGAATCTGAGAATGCAAGGGAAAAAATATAATTCAAGGAATATTAAAGTGGAATATATATATCTCTAATCATTATTTGGAGAATTAAAGTATGGATTATTTGCTTATGGGCAAGAATGTATACAAAGTTAGATAATCATTATATATATATTTACATATATATGTACATGAGATAATGTCTGTTTAAATGAGTTATGTTTTAAGTTCATTATAATATCGATTATAATATTATATAGTTGAGATATGTATAAGAAAGGGATAGAAGGAAAGAGAGAGAAAAAATACTATTAACTGAGCACTGAAAGTAAGTGAAGAGTGATGTTTAATTTAATGGAATTTAATGTAAATATATTGGATTATATCTGGTTGATTCGATTATGGGAATTTAAAATTTAATTTAACTAATGTTTTTGTATTTTGAATATTATTCATGTGATTTAGATGGATGGAATTAACAATGATATGTTAAGTAAATTTTGAGAGAATTGGAAATCATTGGCAAAATGGTTCTAAAATTATTGTGTAACCAATTTGATTGGTGATAAGATTTAGAAGTGGGGAAGAGTGGAAAAAGTATTGATATATGTAATTGGATGTACAAACTGGATGTATATCTAAAGGAGGGATCAATATTAATTATAAATGACTAGTATATCATTACAACATTTTGAGGAAAAAGGTAAATTTGATAATTGAGGTATAGAAAATTGTAAAATGATGAATAGTTATTAACTTAAAGTAAAATAAAATAAAATAAAATTTTGAATTGATTGAATTGAAGTGAGACTAAGTAAATATAAGTTAGGAGTGTAAAATTTATGTTGTGCTATCAAATAAGGTAGAAATAGAGATGATTGGGTTCACACAAGTGTATATGTAGAGAAAACATGGTGTGATGTGAATTGGTGAAATAATTTATTTGTATATAGAATGATTGAAATTTCAATGGTGATTTTGATTTAAAAGAATCATAAGTAGAGTCAAATATGGTACTGATTGTTAATATGTATTGTTAAAGTATGTATGTTCATGAGTTTACAAAGAAAAGAGAAATATTAGAGTAAGTAAACAGAAATTATGATCGAATAGTCAATGTTTAAGAAAAAGGTTAGTGTAAAAGCTAATTAAAGATAAGTGTTATTGAATGAAACTTAATGTAAGTATATTGATTTAAGCTTGTTAGTTTTCTTATGAAAGTTTAAACTTGGAATTGATTATAATTGTTAGAGAGTTAGATATTACTTATTCGATTTAAGAAGGAGAAATTGGTAAAAAAACTTATTAGATAAAATTAGGTATAATTTGTAATTATTGGTAAATGGATTCTAATAATTATATACAATTGGTATTTGAATGGATATGTATATATATCAGTTGTTGATAATAATGTTTTTGGATCATGTGTTTAGGTTAATGAAGAAAATGTGAATAAGGGTATATTGTTTTAAAACTGAGTTGATATGTGTTAACTCTTCGTGTAGTAATAGTTTAGAGAGTAAATGTAAGATATTGAGGTGCCACAGACGTGTGACAACTGAGACATGGGCGTAGTATTGAGATAAGAACCATTTGAGAAAGAGTTGTAGTGAAGGAATTATTTATTCTTAACCCACGGACGTGGGCTTGAGATGACATGACTGTGAAATACATTTGGTGAGATTGATAGTTTTGCTTCAGTGATACAAGTTAGATTTGTAGCTGGTATAGTTAGAACTCATAACCTTAAGTTAGAAATTTATTTATGACTATAGACAGTGTGGAAACAGAAGAGAACTGTAAAAATATGATGAGCTATAAATGATGTATAAGGACAAAAAGTGATTATGTAAATATGGTAACTATCTAAAATGTAAGGAGATGATAAATGAGAAGAATTATGGAATGTGATTAAGAGTCATATTGAATATGTTTGAAAATGGTATAATATGAATAAGTTGATTAAATGATGTTTAAAGTGAATGAGACTAGGGGAAATGAATAAGGTAGGAGATGATCATGATAACTATGTGGCAATTATGTAGAAAAAAAATTTATTTGAAAAGACGTTTATTGACTTTATACAATCATTAGCTCCAATAAATTGAAATTAATATTATTTGCGAGGATGAATCTAAAGAGAATTAAGATTTGAGAATAAGTTTGACCTAATAGAGTAACATCATTAATCGAAATAGAATAATGAATTTAAAATAGGCTAAAAGTTGACTATAATAGAATAAGGTTGTGGTGGTCATATTGTGATACTTAGATCAATTGATCTGGAATGTGGTAAGCTTACGAGTAATTATTAAGATTGAAAATATGCAGTTGTATTAAGAGTTTAAGAGATATGTGACAATGTATATGATGAAATGTTCTAATATGTGTATGGATATGAAATGAGTTAAGATATATTAGTTGTAAATTATTATAAGGGAGAGATGTTAATTATATTATGATTGGAATGTATATATATGTTGGGTTGATGAATAACCTGTGGGAATGAATCTTAATAAGGAAATAAGATTTTGTTATAGTATACTGGTGATATTGAATTAATAAGTTGTAATTGTATAAATAGTGAGATCAAAGTGGAGATGTGTAAAAATTATTGTGTGAAGACTTATTCACTGGAATTGGAAATTGTTATCATCTGTAGTTTTTACAAATAACTATTTGTAGAACTAAGCAAGGTGGTAATTAAATAGAGATATAATTCTGGGAATAACTGTGATAACTGAATAGTCAATGTTAAGGTATAAGTTGTTAACATTATATTTAAGATTATGAGAGTATATTTTTAAGATAATGAAGTGATAAAATATCTTGAGCGTAACATATGTGTGATGCATATATATTAAAGAAATGAACTAATTTTATCTAATGACAATTCGATTGATAATATAATAATCTATTGTGATTGTTTTATTAAACAGAAAGTATAATGATGAGTTATGAAATTGTGAAAAAGTAATTAAAAAATAACCCTCAGGGGGAGAGTAGAAGTTATGTAATTTGATGACATGATTAATTTCATATGAGATTTTAAGATTATATTTTGATTTGGATGGTTTATTACTGTACTTGGTAATTTTGCGAACGAAATTTTCTTTTGGGGAAGAGAATTGTAATATCTATATTTTATAAAAATTAAATTAAATAAATAATTTAAATGGATAATTAAAGTATTAGAAGTGAAAAAGTAAAGTGTATATGTGAAATATATATAGAATATATATAACATATGCAAAAGTCAACATTTTAAGAATAATGTAAAAATTTGAATGGCAAAATTGTAAATAGACTTTGCAAAATTAAAATTAATTAAATAATTTAAAAATAAATTAATTATGGATGGAAGAGGTAAATTATGGTTTTTTAAAATAAAAAATAATTAATTAATTAAAATATATTAAAATAATATATATGGTCTTATTTTAAAGTGGAAAGAAAGAAAAAATATTATTCTTCTTCTTCAATGTGGACGAACCACCATAGCCAAAGGAAGCCAAGCTTTTTCTTCTTCCATACATCAAATATTGAAGGGATTTCAAGGATTCAAGTGGAGTTTTTGGAAGTTCTTTATCAATTGGTAAGCTTCTTTACAAATTTTGCAAGTTTTTTGGAAATTTGTGAATATGAAGATTTTGGGGTTTTGTTATAGCATGATTTAATTACCTGATTAGGTATGTATGAAGCTATTTTGATTAGTTATTAATGATTCTTAAGTTGAATTGGAGAAAAGATTAAGTTTGAGTTGAGTTTAATTGAAAGCGATAATTTAGGGTTATGTAAAATTTAGACATTTGAAATCATGTGTTTTAATTGTGCAAATGGATTCCAAAAAATAAGGAAAATAAGGAAAGGAACTATATAAGGCAAACTCTACACATGACACGCTCAACAACACGGGCGTGTCCATGATCGTGCCCTAAACATACAACACAGAAGCTTTGACACGCTCAGTAACATGGCCGTGTCACTGCACGTGTCAATTCTCCAACATCACAAAAGCTATGACATGCTCAGTGACATAGGCGTGTCACTAAACGTGTCAATTCTCCAACATAGTAGCTATGACACGCTCAGTGACATGGGCGTGTCACTGCACGTGTGAATACAACAACAACACAGAAGCTGTGACACGCTCAGTGACATGGGCATGTCACTGCTCGTGTCACCAACACTGAAAATATAATTATTTTCTTTCAGTATTTCTTTTGGTAAATTATTATTATAAAATTATAAAATGAAATGGTTAACTTATCCTCAAAATATAACAAATATATAGCCTCCTTTAAGCATTTCCCAACTGTCCATATCGTCACTTAAGCATGACAAAAGAGAAAAAGAGTAGTCCAGAAAGGGGCATAAAGGAAATAAAGGAAATAAAAGAAATAAAGGGACAGAACTGGTATTTCTGAAGAGTTCCTTAAACGAAATAGATTACTGTGAAAAGATTGTGATGAAGTTAAGAGAAGTGAGATTCAGATAGCTTAATTAGATTTATACTTGTTTCATGTAATCGTACAAATGCATATACAAATATTGAGCACATTAAAATATATGCATTATCATGTAGGCTGTAGCACATCATTTTAATTATAACAATGAATTAATGCAATTGTAATGCATCCGCATAATCGATATCATAATTTCTTTTTAAAATAAGTTTATAATAATATTAATTGTGATATACATATATACACATATATATACACACACGTGTGTATTATAAATTTTTATAAAATTATAATATTAAAGAAGATAAAATTAAGTGATCTAATTTAAAATTGAAGTTTCATTAATAAATTGTTAGGATTTACTTTTGAGTAGGGTTGCGAATCTAAATTTGTAAAATATGAATAAATTTATTATCATTTTTTAAAAAATTCAAGCATTAGATTTTTATTTTGAGTATTATAATATGGATGGGAGGAACTAATCCTGAATTTTTGCAAGAAAGTGAATTTGCCGCTATCTAAAGACTTATAATTACATATAATTAACATCATCTTCCACTAAAAGAAAAATCACTAAATAAGATAAATGCATTCCGACTAATAAACTAGTCTCTCTCTTTTTTTTGTTGTTTTTGTTTTTGTTTTTTTTTTCACTTTTAGGTTGTTAGATACAAAAAAGGGTTAATCCCTTTCACAATTAATTAAGAATTAAGCCACTAGTTGATGTTACTGGTATTGGTGGCCCTTGCCACTTTGAGGATAGACCTCGAGCTGTGTTCCCATTATGAACGCATTATTAATAAAGGATTTAAACAGGCAAGTCATAGCAAAAAATTATACATTTATCTTATAGCTAATAGCTATTAGCAACACCTGCAAGCTTCATCTCCATTATCCTATTTCTTTCTTTTCTTTTCTTTCAAATCTTAAAGAAACATTCATGCATGTTTTTTTTTCCACTTTGCTATTTTTTCGATTTTTTTCTTGTGATTATAATTAACAGCAATAAGTAATATTCACACGACTTTAATTTGGAAACTGGCATACTTTCTTTTTTGTCTGATTTTGTCTTGGTAAAATATTGATGCTTTTCTTCCTTGTTCTGCTTGCGCCCTTTGTCCTCTTAGAGATTAATCAAAGTTACTTTGCAAAAATAATAATGTGATTTATACAATATTAGCCGACATTAGAAAAACATTCTCGGGGCGCATAATTTGATGATGACATCATATTTCAGTTAACGTCAATTCCCATGTATGTATTTCCAAACTCCCATGCACTATACAAAATGTTTAGTAAACCCGGCGACTGAAATAAAGATTCAAAATAAAAATGCTTTGTGGATTATTTGATTAAGAACAAATGTACTTTATGTTTTAATTAAATTGAAAAATGATTGTTTTAACTTTATGTAATTTGATGGGAATAACACATGGAGCTTTATATCATAAAATTAGTTTTATAAGATTATTAATTAAAAAATTTTGACTACCATAAAATTAATTATATATTCATAAAAATTGAAATTAGTTTTACGTTTATTAACGTTTCCCATATAAAATTCAACACTTGTTAATGCCTTTACTTAAGGAAAGAAAATATAGCTTGTCAACTATTTTGTTAATAATTTACTATTAGCTATTTCTTTTTTGTTTTTGTAGATTATTATTAATATAACTGAAAAACATTAACAGATATATTCATTTATAATTTATATAAATGGACCCTAAACTCAATGGTCCCAAATTAGAATTTAGAAAATAAAATAAATTCTAAGATTATACCAAAAAAAAGTGTGAGATTAATTATTATAGTATAAAAAAAGTTTTATTTTTGTGCATTACTTTTCTTTTTCTTCTTCTTGTTCTTATATAATAAGGGTTAGCCAACCTCAGCTAAAAATCATGCACAAAATTTATACACAATCATGTACAAAATTTACACACATATATATTGTTGAATATTTCATAATTATTTTAACCGAATTAAAAATTATTAGTGAAAAAATCCAATTTGAATAATGTTAGGGCTTAGCGTAGTTATTTATAAGTGTACAGGTCGTATCAAGTAATAAAGAGATAAGCAAAGTATCGTTCCCACAAGGTGAATAATTGTAAGTACCAAACAATTAAACTGATTATGATTTGGATAACAATATCTGGTTTATGATTAAACTTGACTTAAATAAAATAAATTGCTTTGAAATTAACTGAAATGATTATAAACTTAGGGTTAAGTACCAAACATTCTAAAGTACTGATATAGTTCAATTTTCCTTTTTTTAATTGTTGGATTCTCCTAAATCAAGCTTTAATCTCTCTCGAGTACTAAAACTAATATCAATTTAATCCTTACATCTACTCTCGTGATCATAAGTTAATTCATTAGGTTTTGTGAGAATTTTAAATCAACCTCTTAAGAGTTTAACATTATCTCTAAGTGAACAACTTGCTTAAGATTGTTATATCTATGGACTAATATTATGCTTCTACTCTCACTTTATCACACAATATCTTAATTCAATTAATTATTGGCTATATAATTAAAAAATCAAGATCAAAGATAACAAAATAATTAATGATAAACTTAATTAAACCAAATAAGGATTTATTATTCTATAATAAATTTAATATAAAGGACCAACCCTAAATAGAGTTTAGTTCCTCATATTTGAAAATAAAAACACAACAAACATTAAATATGATAATTGAAGACATAATGTAAATAACAAGAAAGAGTAGACTATAATTCTTTGGGTTTGGAACTTGGAGTCTCTTCCTTGAATCATAATTTTACTATTCTCTTCAAAGAAATTCTAAGACTAAATTTTATTTCTTGGTTGTTTCTAATATAATTCTTGCCTTTCTTGAAACTTTGGGAGGATGTGTGTTTATATAGAGTGTTTGGAAGCTTCTTAGTGGAGGCAAGTTGGAATACAACTTTCTATAGCAGTTTGGTTCTTAAATTTTCCAACTTTCCAGCTTAAAGCCATATATTTCAGCCCCATGGTAATGCCATATGAGTGTCATAGTCGTGGCCTAGGTTGGAAAGGATTATTTCAAGAAATATTTTAGTTGTAAAAGGCATCTAAGTGGGCCATGGTCGTGGTGTTTGAATGCCACGGTCGTGGCTTTTGAAGACAAGCTGTAAACTTTGAATTTTCTTCCTTTCCTTTATTTGGACAGTATGTAAATGGATCCCACAAGTGTGACCCTCAAATTCCACAGTCGTTGCATTGTTTTCTCTTCTGGAACTTGTGTTTTTATTCATTTTTTGATGTGGCATACTCAATTTGAAGTCCAGAGTCGTGGCCTTGAAGAGCCATAGGCATGATTTTTGAATTTTCTTTATTTTTGCATACGTATCTTCAATTTTGTACCACTTAATATAAAAATACCGTATCTTGCCTTTCCAAGCTGAAATAAGAGAATTTTAATTCAAACAAACAAAATCCATCAATTTCAATTGGAAAACAATTAAAATCATTGTTAGAATTATCCAAAATATTGATCAAAATTTAACTCTATCAAATGCAAATCTTTCTTCATAGTTATTAAATTCCTCTCGAGGTTGTGACCCAAAATGAATTCACATTAACTTTGCTTCTGTCCATTTGGTGCAATTCAAGTAATGAGGATTATTATTCATACTTATATCTTCATGTCTCCTTATTCCACTTATGGCTCCCATTTGAATGAGTATTACCCCCACCTAAATGGGCTTTACACAACTACCCAATCTTGCATTGCTGAGAAATGTGTGTTCATACATTTATCATAACTATCACTTTAGTTGTTGTCCAACTATAATAAACTCCAATTTCAAAATTAAGAAAAGTTCACTTCATATGAACGGACAAAATTCTCCCTTCTATCCGAGCTCCAGTGATCAGCTTCAACATAAAGTAAACATTCATTCAATATGAATGAGCTTTCAAGGCCATTGAATCTGCACTTCTTCCAAGTTAATAAGGTCCATCAATCAAACTTCAACATCTACAATACATAAGTTATTAAGCTAATCCTTTGTTCATCTTCCACATAACAAAGTTTAGATCCATCTTGTTGAGTACATGATTGCTACTCCATTCTAAATCTCATATCTAATACTTCAATAGCATCATTCACCTCATTGAATTGTTACTTTAGTATGTTATACTTAATAACATATTCACCCTTATAAAATTATAGTCTCTTATCTATGTGGTTAACATATTAATGAGCTCTCCAACAAACTTACAATATGAAAATTAAAATCAGAAGTATATAATTCAACCAATGCAATCCACTTCATGAAAACATCTCATAATAAGCTCTTAAGCGTCCACAATCATAGTTCTTATAAACAAAGAGTCCTATATATAGTCATTACTTATCGAATACAAATTTTAACTCTTATTACCACCTTGGTCCATCATCATACTCATTCATAGCATCTATAGCAGGCTCATGTGTGCACAAAAGCTTTTAAATTAAGTCTCATTAGAAAGGCTTTCTATCATTCTCTAAGTTAAGGCTAGGTCAAAATTTTGTTGGTTGTCAAATAAACATAAAGGTCTAATGACCTATCTTATCAAGGTTATAGATAATAATCATATGAGCAATATTTCAACATAATGTAGCTTCATTAGTGGATAGTTCCATAACATACAAATGGAACAGTAAGTCTTTGGTTTCACAAGCTAACATATGCACATCTATGACACCTTACTTGAGCACTGTTTCGACTCACTAAGAGAGCTGAAATACTCATTTGGATTTGATCCCATACAAAATCTCCGCATATGTTCTTTGTTTAGTTTGGTAAGCACAAGTTTTAAAATTATACTTTTTTATTTTCAAAAAGTTTGCATTTTATTTTGAAAACAAATTTATAGAGCTGCAATCTTAATTTATTTTATTTGAAAAAATATAAGAAAAAGTCTATTTTGATTTGACTCCAAAAATATTTTCATATCCTAGACTTGATTTTCATGTTTTATGTAAAATCTGAATTTCCCTTAATGAAACTTTAACTTTTTAAGAAAAAAGATTTATTTCATGTGATGACAAGTAATAAAATGAATGATATTTTATAATATGCATGAGCAATATAACATATGGCATTCAAAGTATTAATAAAGAAAATAAAGAAAGCCATTAAATTACAAATCAAAAAATTTCCAAACAAAGAGGATTCTAACTCTAGCCTTTATGATTTCTAGATTAGACACAAATCCAAAATGAAGATATTTATAAAATAAAGCCAAGGAAACAAATTCTTAAGAAAAAGTAAAACAAAGTAATATAAAGAAAGTGATAGAAAATAAAAAACCAATTATGTGTTCTTTATATGGGCCCACCACTTAGAATGATATTTTAAGATGTGCCTACATATCCATTTAAATTAAAATAAGGGATCTTAGTAGTTCATGCATTTGATTGCAAAGGACTTTATTTAATTTAGGTGGGTTGTACTATCAAACTTTGAAAAAGATTAATGATGCAACCAAGGACCAACCTATCACACCCCATTTTCATATTACTAGGGGTAGATTAATCCATAATTTGGCAGTGTCTCCTCTAAAATCTTAAGAAATACCAAAATAAATTACTACATAATCACAACTCATAATTCAAATACTTGATATCCTTTAAATACACATGGCTATATGTGTATAGAAATTACATCATCATTCACACAAATATTATTATTCTTTCATACATCTTAGGTGTTTTCTAATAAATTAATGTAAGTAATCATTAACATATCCAAACGGTAAATGCTAATATTTTGGCCTAATTTTTTCTACACGAAATTAAAATAGAGGAATTCTACCATATTAATCTCCAATATCTGAAAGTGTTGACATATTAAAGGGGTGAGTCCAAGTTTTTAATAAATCGATAAATACGTAATAAGGGAGAACAAATAAGGTTTTATATTACATATATAAATATATATAAACATCATTGATAGTTCATCTAGTAAATATAATTTAAATTTCAATCAATTCTATAGTCCTCAAAAAATTTAGAAATTTCCTGGAGATCCCTCTTCAATGCAAGGGTGTATGATGACTTACCTTGTCAGGCCAAAGAGAAAATAACTTCAATATATATGTGCAGAGTAGTAATACCAAAGGATAACTCATAGTATCATTAAATTTATATAAACACTCATCATCAAGATATAATAATGCAAGATTATAATAATAGTATATATAAATTATTTATCTAGTATAGTATAATCAATCAGTCACATATATGAAAAAACTCAACTACCATTATTTTTTTCTCAATTTATACGAAAATAAATATCATTCAAAAATAAAATTTCAATCTGAATTTAGTAAAATTCTTTTTTTAAAATTATATATATAGTACTTTAGAAATACAATGTTATATATTTATCCACTCACCTGGACCAAAGACTGTACTTGTTTAGCCAACATGATTCCTCTTATATTCAACAATTTGAGCTGGATTTGTTCCTAAAGAAATATAAAAGTAATACGTGGACACGTTTCTTAAATTCTAATGATATTTTAGCAGTGTTTCGGTGTAATTCATTTTTTTTATAAAATTTCAAAAATACTCTAATGAGTATTATCGCAATCCACAATCCAATTGCCTTATTCTGGGCCTCCATCAACACTGCATCAAAATCCTTAACTCAGTGTGGGTAATATTTTAAATACCATGACTTGTTATTAAATTGATTTTAAATTTATTAATTCAAATATTTTAATGATTATAATAGAGTTAATATTAACAATAAATTTATTTAGTTGTACTTTACTTGTTGTTATTAGATTTTCCATAAAAATAATTACTTACACTTTTAAAATATATTAAAAATAAATTTTGAATATTTTTAAGAAAATAAATTTATAGTTGTCCTACAATTATAACTAATTAATACATGTTCATTTATCATTTACTTTATTCCACTAAATAATAACTTATAGTAATATTGACACTAATAAGAAAAATTTATTAAAATAACATTAATATTATTTACTTTAATTTTCTTGTTTTGCCATTGTAAATTTCAATGATAATAATAATAATAATAATAATAATAATAATAATAATAATAATAATAATAATAATAATAATAATAATAATAATAATAATAATAAAAAAATTGATAATTACTAATAGTAAAAATCATAATAAATTCATTGATAGATTTAATAATAATACTTTATTACAATAATATTAATAATATTAATAATTAACTATTACTTGGCATTCAGTATGTTTTTAATAATTTTTATTTTTCATTCTTAAGTAAAGATAATAATAACTTGATTAATATAGCTATAACAATACAAATTTTAATTAAGTAATTAATTAATCATATAAATTTAGGCAAAATCAATTAATCCTATTAATTCAAACAATTAATAAATAACTATATATATGTATGTATATATATTAACCCTAATGTAGTGACTATTTTAAAATTTCAAAAATTCTTAAACACAATTAATTGTTTAATTGTATGAATTAATAAATAATAATTAGAATTCAAATATTTAGTTAATTTTAATCATACATTAAGTAAATTTTCATTTTAAATTATGCATATATTTATTATCTATTTATTTGCATTATTTAATTATCTATTTATTTTAAATTTTCCTTTTAAATATCATTAATTAATCAATTAATTAAAATTATCACTTCTAATTTACTAATTTCATCAATCCTAATAAATTTCTTTTAAATTAACTATTTATTTATATTATTTTCAATATTTATCTATATTTTTATTTAATTTATTCAAAATTTATTTTTTTAATTACCTCCAATTAATTATAATATTACATCTAAATTTCATTTTAATCCATAATTTTTAATTAACTGAAATTGTAATGAATTATAATTAATATCATATTTAAATTTTAATATACATATAAATTTTAAAAACTCATTTATAATTTGCAAATGATATATCAAAATGAAGTTTGTGAAGATAGAGTCTTGAAAATATTAAAATCGTTGGGATTGAAAAGTAGTCAGAAAGCTTATCAAAAAGTCATATTGAGTGGCGCATGTGGGCTGTTCCGATGGCCATTAACAACGAACCACTACTCTCTGAACTCGTCTTGGCCAAACGAATAGCTTGAGCTGGTGCGTGTCGGTGGTCGATAATGCGACGACGGTATATTGGATAAAAAGTCATCCGATCATTTTCTCCCCCTCTCCCCTCTTATCTATTTCTTTTTTTTTTTGTCTAAAACACACACACACACACACTCTCTCTCACAATTATAATTATATATCCCTTAAATTAATACGCATACATTAATAATACTTCAATTATAATTATAATACCTACCTAACACTGATAAATTTGATTTCAATTATTGAAGTTTGATTTGATTTTTTTTTCTTACACTCCAAAAATACACTAATAATTCTAACTTTAATTAATTTTTTGTTTGTTTGTTTAATTATTTCCACTCTAATTTCTAATTTGTTTGTTTAATTATTGTTACTATCATTATTATTTTTATATAGCATCTCTAATTATTAATACATCAACTTTAATTATTTTTCTTGTTTGTTTGCTAATAATTATTATGATTATTATCACTTTAATAATTAATACAATAATTATACATAATTATACTTTAAATTATATATTTGGATTATTATTATTATCATCATTATTATTTTTATACCTACTCTTATAATTTATACATTACACTTTAATTATTTGTTTATTTATTAATGAGCATTATTATTATTATTATTATTATCATGATCATGATCATCATTATTTTATTATTATTTTTTCACAAGATGTTCCATAACCCACGCCTAATTGCACAACCCGCGCCTAAGCTCAAGGAACCACTAAGTTTACTTGATGGATCAATTACGAGGGCTCGACTCCAACGTTTCAAGGATGCGATGCTCTTGATAATTTAATGCCTTTGGAATGATTTGGCAATCATGGAGGAATGCAAGGAGGATACATAATTGAAGATTAGACTCTTACATCTCAATCAAAGCCTTGTATCACTATGTCATTCAAGAAGGCTATTTGGGCTAGTTGTTCTTGTTAATCCCATTTAGAGAGTCGATCGGACTAGGAGAAACCTTTTGGCAGAGATTAACGATTGGACTTTTGAGAGAAGCAAACAAGCAAATTCAATCCATCAAAGGCAACCATCTTGCCTTTGTTCTTGTTCATCCAAGAAGCAATTTTTGGTGGAACCAACCAACAAAGGTATGAATATCTAATCCTTTTTTTTCCATAGTAGCTTGAATCATCCAATTGTCTCTTTTGATTAAAAAAAAAAAACCCTAGGAACCTAATTTACCTTTTCTAAAGCTTAAAAACCTTAATTCATTTATTTATTTTCCAAAAATCTCAAAATTTTTGTTTCTGTTTCTTCAAAATCTTAAAACCCTAATCTGCCCTCCAATTTTCCAAAACCCTAAATTGAATCTTTTTCTTTCCAAAAACCTTAAAAAATATCTTTTCTGTTTCTATAAACCTTAAATCGTTTTGTTTATTTTTATAAAGCTTCATAAAAATATAAGTTGTTGTTTTGCCAAATTTTAAAATCAAGTACATTCTCCGAAACACTAAAAACCCTAATTCAACTTTCAAAACCAAGACAGTAACCCCAAATTAGCTAACCTTAAACCCTAGTTTTCCTAAACCCTAACCCTTTAATCTTTAAAACCTTAAAACCTTATAAACCTAAAACATTCAAACCCAATATAGTAAATCCAAAATAATAATCCAGTAACCGTAAATCATAAATCTAATGTTTTAAAGTGTCCAAACCCTAATTTCATGATTTCACTCCTCAAACACTAATTTGGTTAATCAAAGAACCTTATCAATCCCTTAAAATTATAAAACCTTAATCCATTTTAATTCCCTTAAAACTTACAGTAGCTTAAACCAATAAATTCTAAAACCCTAAACATTAAATAAAGAATATTAAATAAAAACAGTAGCCTTAATTTGTATCTTTACTTGCTTTATTTATTTTTAGATTTGATTGTGTAGTTCATTACATGCTTTGATTTATTTAAGTTCAATGCTTGTTTTATTTAGTTTATCATGGATGAATGTTTACATTCTATTGATGTTTAATATCTTTGATGAATGATTTATTTATGATGAATGGTTATTTGCTTTTATCGATTTATTTAGATTTCCAAATGTTGTAAGAGGTATGTTTCCACTTGGTGGGAACCTCATTAGTTAAATCTCATGTATGTAATATCCCAAAATGTACCCTAGAAGTATTGGATTAATTGTTGTTACTATTTGGATTATGTGTATAAGTTAAATTAAAAGAGAAAAGGAATATTAGATAGAGTGTATATGTTGTGTATATGATATATATTTATACAAGTCAAAGAGAAAGTCAAAGGAAGAGATTAATTAATATTAATTGTGTTTAAGGAATTATTAAATTAAGTGAGAGTTGAAGTAGTGGAGTGGAAGAAGATATTTTATTATTTTATTGATTAATGAATGGTGGAGAGGGTTTTGAGGAGGAGTGGTTGGAGAGAGAGGTTTGAATTTGCTTTTGGCTATCTTTTTTCTTCCTTCCTTACGTGACCCATTTCTTTCTTTTCCTTTTTCCTTTCTTTTCCTTTGGTTCTTCGGCCAGCAGAAGCAAGAGAGCAAGAAAGAGATTAAACCTTTCCAAGATCAAGATTAGAGAAAGTTTTCAAGAGATCAAGTTGAAGATTAAAGAGTTTCTTCATCCTTGGTAAGTCCTCTCTTGATTTCTTGTGTTATTTTGAGTTGGTTGGATTTTGATGGAGTGTTGTGATGATAGGAGAGTGTTGCTTGATTGAGATGTGTTTTTGAATGTTGAGTCTTTTGATTATGGATTTTTAAGATGGATTGAAGAGAAGAGTAAGTGTGTGGAAAGAGAAGGTGTTGTATTTGTGTTTTGGGTTCTTGAGGATGTTTGGGATTTGTGTTTGATGTGTGTTTTGGTTTGATTTGGTATTTTGGTAAGTTTAAAATGGTTTTTGGGTGTGTGTAGTGAAGTTTGTTTGAAGTGGATGTTGATGGATGAAAGTGTTTTGTTGGGTGTTTGGTTGTTTTGGCCGAAATCTGTGTTTTTGGCCTGACACGCCCATGAGCACGTCCAGGGTTTTTAGGCGTGTCAATTGTGTTGATGGCAGTAGGTTTGACACGGCCAGTAACACGCCCGTGTTATTGAGCGTGTCATAGCTACTGTGATTTTGGAAAATTGACACGGCGAGGAACACGCTCATGATGTTGGGCGTGTCAATGTTTCTGAGAGATAGAAGGTATTACACGCCCAGTGACACGCCCGTGGTTCTGAGCGTGTCAATGTTTCTGTGTTGTGGAGTTAGGGCACGGTCAGGGACACGCCCGTGTGGTTGAGTGTGTCAAGCTTAGAGTTTTCCCTAATGATTCTTAGCCTTATGTTCTCATGTGAGTTTCCTTATTCTTTTGATATAGATTGTGAAGAAGGTGAGTTACCCTAATTCAAGTGGTGAAAGATACTTGTTAGAGGAAGTGTTTAGAATTGTTGAGGTAAGTACAAACCTTGCATTGTTGCATACATTCATATGATGTTGAGATTGAACATACATTTGATGATATTGATGATGCATATGAGTACAATGTGGGACATAATGAGAACATTGATGATGAATTACTTTAATGTAAATTGAGACCTAAAGAGATGTGAAATTAATGTTATGAGTTATAATGATGTGGTATTGTATAATGATGTATATGAGAAATGAATTGAGAAAGTATTGTGGAAAGATATAATTACGGACCTATCTGCCTCCTACGGAACCATGCGGACCCCGTGAGTTGGGCAAACGAACTTGGACTACCGACCTGGTTGGGGGAAGGTTCAATACAGTCAGTATTACATTTCTATCTGCCTCCTGCGGAACCATGCGGACCCCCTGAGTTGGGCAACCGAACTTGGACTACCGACCTGGTTGGGGGAAGGTTCGTTACTGATAGTTTTATACGTTCCTATCTGCCTCCTGCAGAACCATGCAGACCCAGTGAGTTGGGCAACCGAACTTGGACTACCGACCTAGTTGGGGAAGGTTCGTATATGAAGCCATGGAGGTTGGCAATAATGATGAACTTTGAATATCATATTAAATATTTGTTGGGCCTATGTGTGTCTATGATAGTATTATTGAATGTATGACATTGATATTGACATTGCATATTATTATTATGGTTTGTACCACTAAGCCGTGGGCTTAGCGCGATTGTGATTTATCGCGCAGGTGATAGGATTGAGCCGGAGGATTTCTCTAGACCTAGTTGAGCGAGGTTCTTAACTGTTGGTTAAAGCTTAAAGATCAAAGAGTCAAGCTGCCAATCATGTATATATTTCATGTTTTGTAAATTTTGGTTTTAATGTATTTGTACTTATAAACAGTTGTTATGACTTCCGCTGTGTAATAAGAAACGTTTTTATCTATTATGTTTTATGAATTTCTTTTAAACAGATGGTATTTGCTTTATTTATTTTTGAGTTACGATTTGTGTCTTTTGTAAACTGTGGCATTATCTATATTCAGTATACGTATATTACGATCGTATAAGCATGCTGTGTACGTATACGGGGTATAGGGGTGTTACAATGTAATTTAAATTGCTTTTATATTTTAGACCAATGTAAAGGACATGTTTCTACCTTTTGGTGGGTGTCCTATTTAGGCATGGATTATGTAAGGGCATGTTTCCATCTTCGGATGGGTGTCCATTTATTTGTTTTGCTTGGACATTATTTTGATTTTCAATATATCGATGCTTTATTATAATTATTGTGTGCAATATGGATAATATTGTTATATTTAAGAATTTTATAATATTAAGACCTGTAAAGGAGGCCGATTCCAATGAACCGGGCATTGTGGGGGTGCTGGGCCATTTCTCACCTTCCTCACACGTACCCAACTTTCCGAACCCATTAGGAGATTGGGGATTCCTTAGGAATCGAGTCATCCACCCGTTTCTTTTTTCCGGCCCATCCGGGTGGCGACTCCATTTTCTCCAGACTTAGGTCCTTGTTCTCTAAGGCTCCGTGCCTAAACAGTGCCGAAGTCGCAAGAACCATTCCACCGGGAGTGGGGGCTAAAATCCCCGCTCACACCCATCCACTATGATCTTTATTGCCAAAAAATTGTGAACTTTCCCTAAGTCACTTCATGGTCGGACCAGCTCTATAGTAGTTAAACCATCTTATTTTGTTCACTTAACTTGTTGGTTAGTGAATATGCTCTTGAAGCTATCATCTTGCCTTTTAAGGATAGTCTTCACAAAAGCTTGCATGTCAAATTCCTTTGGTCAAGCCTTTTATACTTTTAAATGAAAGGGCTAGGATAGCAAGGGCTTTAAAGTTTGAGAGCGGTCAGATTGCTAAGCACATGGTATGAGTATATAATATGAAAGGTAGGGATATATGTATTACAGGTACGATTTATGCTACAAACCTTGCATGAAGGGGTTCATAATGGTTTTGGCCATCAGTCGAGTTCATGGTCAAAGGCTTTATAATAGGTTTTTTAACTTGGACATGATCAGGTTCACAATGAAGGTTGCAAAAATTTGTATGTGTAACCATGGGTAAGGTTCATGGTCAAAGGCTTGATGATAGCTTATATTACTTTGTCATGGGTAGGGTTCATGGTTGAGGTTATGTGATAGCATGGGTCAATTTCGTGGTTAAGGTTTAGATCATGTGCTTGTGAATTTGAAGTTTACATATGTGACCATGGGTCAAGTTCATAATCAAAGGTTTAATTATAAAGCCATAGGTCGAGTTTATGGTTAATGGTTCGAATTATGTGGCCATGGGTAAGGTTCACAGGACATGGTTTGAACTATATGGCCTTGGTTCAGGGACATGGTTAAAGCTTAGAACTATATGGGAATGGGTTAAGTTCATGGTCAATGGTATGAGTTATATAAGTCTAGTCTAATGGTCCAGTAGTTAGGTGAATGGGCAAGGTCCATGGTTAAGGATGGTATAAGATTCGGTCTATAGCTAAGGATGGTGTATGATTTTGTCCATGGTTAAGGATGGTGCATGGTTTGTTCCATGGATAAAGATGGTGTATGGTTTGGTCCATATTTAAGGATGGTGAATGGTTTGGTCCATGGTTAAGGATGGTATAAGATTCAATCTATAGCTAAAGGTGTAATACTCTGATTTTTTACGTACTTTGGAATAGTAAATATGGGAGAGTAAATAGTTGTAATGGATAGAGAAAATATAAGATGAATATGTATGATAGATGTAATTTATATGTATATGTTATATATACTTGAAATATATTTGAAATAAAAATGACATATATAAGACATATACATATACCCAATATATACATTCCACCAACTATATGCATCCTTCTGCAACAAGGATCTTGCATAATCAAACTTTTCCTCAGGGGTGGCTTGCAACTGAATAAAGATCCTCTGAACTTTGTCAAGCCACTGTTCTGCTACAGCTGGATCAGTGGTACCAATAAAATCCTCAGCTCCATACTTCCTTAACTTGTCATAGTGCCTCACTGGCACCAAAGGCTGAGGGGGTGGTGGCACTGGTTGTACTGGCGCTTGCCTGAAAGTCTTCATCATATTCACAAACCAAGCTGGTGGAACCTCCTCACCAGTTGGTCTCCCCGACCCAGAAGCAGGTGCCTCCCCAACACTCTCAACTCTAACTCCCTCATCAGGAGCAACACTCTCCTCACTACCCTCAACTGACTGTCTCAAATGAGAATCCATCAACACCTAATACTGCAAACACAACAGGACACACCTTATTAAAGATCAAAGATTGCCAATCCCAAACATGTATTTTATTTCAAAAACTCACTTTTTAATTCAAAATATTCTTTTTATAACATATTGCCTAGGTTGAGAATCTCAAATCTAGGCTCTGATACCAAAACAATTGTAACACCCCCACATCCAATGCACACACACTACAACCACAACAATGTAGCATAAGTGCACCAAACATAGGGATGCTACGATTTTCTTCAACATTCAAAACATTTAAATAGATACAATACTATTATCATTATATATTATAGAAAAGTAGATCATTTACTTTTAAAATAAAACACATTAGATATATATATATATACATACATATAGTTATTACACAGCGGAAGTCATAAAATATTTACATATTTGAAAACACTTAATTCCATATTTACAAATATACATATATGTACATTTAATCAATACTTTACAAAATATAAAAGAGTTATACATGATTGGCAAGTTTTCTTTGATCTTTAAGTCTCCAAAATCAACTCTTCACTGTCTACCCTCGGTCGGTTTCGAAGAGCTTTCGGGATCAACTCTATCAACTCTATTACCTGCGCGATTAAACACTATCGCGCTAAGCCAACGGCTTAGTAAGATAATCATGCTAATGTTATGCTTTAATGCAATGCAGTACCAATTCTCAATCCATATTATGCATGTAACATCATATATGCCAAGTTGATAACATAGCTTTCCATTTTATAACTCAACATGTATATATATATAGGCATATCATACTTCACATCTTATCATAGACCTCATTTATATTCATTTAATCATTCATCATCAACAATAAGCAAAGGCAAGCATCATTCATGACTCACATTAACCATAGACAAGCATGGGCCCAAGACACACTAATATGCCATTCAATTTTCAGAGTTAATGTTTTGGTTCTATCATCACATTTATCAATATCATATACCCAACTAGGCTTCAAGGATTAGGTTCAACCAAGCTTCAAGGGGAGCAAAGCATGCTAAGCTTCAACCCAACTTGGCTTCAAGAACCAACCCAACCTAGCTTCAAGGGTGGTAACATCTCAATTAGGCTTCAAGGATTCAATCCAACCTAACTTCAAGAGATTGTTACACTTACTAGGCATGCCACCAACAACAAACTCTGAAAATAGAATAACACATTAGCCACACAATTCATTTATTATTCAATTATCATTTCCATTTCCAATTATCATCAACATTTAGGCATACATGCCTTCTTTCTCTCAATATCATCATCATAGCCAATAACAATGGCTTTGTATTACATTTCACATTTCAATTCATATTATGCATAAAGCATCATTGATATCACATCTTTGATATAACATTTCAAGGTACATTACTCATAAAACACATTACCTTTCACAATGCATAACATAACCTTGTTTAAATCTCAACAATGCAATTAGGGCAAAGAACAATTTATATGATTCATAGCTTTAGGATCTTTCATATGCATTTGATTAGCTCATTCATAGTTTAAAGTATGTTTAGAGTGTTTAAGTTTAGGTTTAGGAACCAACCTACCTTTGAAGAACCAAAACATTGCAACTAGGTCAAGGAAAACAAAACTTACCTAACCCATATGAGGGACACGGGCAGCACACATGAGGGACACGGGCAGCACACATGAGGGACACGGCCAAGCTTGTGGCCGTGTCACTCAACCCAATTGGACAGTAAGCAACACGGGCAAGGGACACGGCCAAGCTTGTGGCCGTGTCTCTCAACCAAACTTTGGCAGTAGCAAACATGGCTTGGGGACACGGCCGTGTCTCCCAAAAATCAATCCAACACCTTCAAAATTTCATGTCTTGGCCGTGTTTCCCATAACTTTTTGGCCGTGTCACCCATAACCAAAACCCTAACCAAAGCCAACACTTTCCCCATTGCATTTAAACTCAATATACATCATACCACATGTTTCAAATGAACATAAACAATGTTCTAAACACATATTCATCATAAGAATCACCTCATAACACATTAATATTACACTTAAACACAAATCATCTCAAAACCCTAAAATCACCATCTTTCAAAATCAACATCCACCACTTCCAACAACAACACCTATTTAAACTCTTAACTTAAAACCAATCCAACACTTGAGAACACAACACAAACACATCTAATCATCAAACCAACAAATCACAAATCACCCTAATCATAACTTCAACACTACTACAAAATAAGTAAAGGAAACAAAAGAATACTTACCTTAGATGAAGAAATTCCACAATTCTTTCACCAAAGCTCTCAATTCCTTCTTCAATTTGATCTTAGTATCAAGAACACTTCTCCTTCCCTTTTGCTAATGGAGAGCCGGCCACCTCTTGAAAGAAAGAAGAAAAGATGATGAAGAATCACAAAGTCAAACTTCATTAAATACCCATCCAAAGGAAAATTACTATAATGCCCTCATACATATCTTAATTCTCTTTGTTATCTCTTGCCCATTTTGGTAATTTCACATGCCCTAAAAAAAATATCTCCTCTTTCCTTGACCAACTCTTTTGACCAATGTATATGTTATATATATCACAATATACACAACATATAAACTTGTCTCTAAACCCTAAATTCTTTCCCAAAACACTTATACTTTTCTTTTCTCAATTTAAACCAACAATACAACAACAACAACAACAACAACAACATGCAAAACTTCTAGGGCATAAATGAGGATATTACACTTACATGGTTTATTCTAGAGCTAAGGGTGGTGCATGATTCAGTCCATCACTAAGGATGGTGCATGGTCCAGGCCATGACTACGGATGGTATATGATTCAGTCCATGGCCAAGGATGGTGCATGGTTTGGTTCATAACTAAAGATGATGTATGGTTCTGCCCATGGTTAAGGATGGTGCATGGTTTGGTCTATGATTAAGGATGGTACATAGTTTGGTCAATGGCTAAGGATGGCTAGGCCATTGTAGCTAAGGTTCATTTCTAAATATTAAGTCATTGTGGCTATGGTACAAAAGATTAGCTCTTATAGTGAAGGCTTAATAGGGTTAGCTCTTGTGATGAAGTTCCATGTATATGAGTTTAAGCCATATCACTAGGGTTCATAATGGTTAGGAATGGTCCTAAGGGTCAAACTACATGGCTAGGTTTTTGATGGTTAGATATGGTCCCAAGGGTCAAGCCATATGGCTAAGGTTTATGATGGTTGGGTATGTTCCCAAAGGTCATACCATGTGGCTAGGGTTTATGATGGTTGATATGGTCCCAAGAGTCAAGTCATGTGGCTAGGTTTCTGATGGTTTGGTATGGTTCCTAAGGGTCAAGCCATATGGCTAGGATTTATGATGGTTGGCTATGGTCTCAATGGTCAAGCCATATGGATACGGTGGTTAAGCCATGTGGCTAAGGTTTATATGAATTGGTGTGGTCCCAGATGTTTAAGCCATGTCACTAAGATTCATATGGATCCGTATGGTCTAAAAGTTCAAGTCGTGCGACTTGAGTTTATAAGGTTGAGTGTGGTCCCAAAGGTTCAAGCCATATGGGTAGGATTTATGGGTGTAGTCTCTAAGGTCAAGATATATGGCTAGGGTGGTTAACCCATGTGGCTAGGTAATGTGGAATAGAGAGCTTTGACCTTCATGGAGCAGTTTGACTGAAAACTATAGTGGCAGTTTGGTAATTATTGCCAAAAGCTGTCATTATAAACTGGGCAGGGCCTAGCTCAATGGGAAAAGGGCCAGTAAGTCAAAGTCACGACTTTGCAGTGAGGTCCATCATTTTTCGGCCAAATTTCATCGTTTAGGCCTTTAAAAATACATTTTATTATTATGACAACTTAGGACTGATTTTTATTTTCTTATTTAGAAATCGTATATCGAGCCGTCATTTAGGAATTTTGTTTGCCTCATAAATAATATCTTTATATATTTGTAATTGTTGTTATTTTTGCAGTCTATTGCCTTTTCAAAAAACTTTTCTTATTTGAAATTAGGGTTTTCTGTAACCCTAATACTATATATCGTAATGTTTGAGAAGTTGCAATCAATTTTGAGATTCTTAAAAACATTATAGAAGAGAAGTTTTCTCTCATTGTGTGTTTATTTCATAGGCATTTGCAGACTAAACAAGAAAAACACCCGTTTACCATTGCTTATTTTACTTCCGCTACGTCAGTTGGTATCAAAGCCAAGTTCATTCTTAGAAAATGATGGCATCACGAAGACAACCACAACAATGCATAGAGGAGGTTTATGAGTGTGACCACATGGCCCACCTTGAGTAGCAAATGGAACAGATGATATGGGATCGGATGGGACATATGATGGATGAACGAATGGAGCAAGTGATGGACCAGTTAACAGAATGGATGGTGCAGCTCATGGGAGGCTAGAATAGGGCAAACCCTAACTAACGGGTGAACCCGAGCATAGATGGATTTGATGGGGGTTCTGATATTGAAGGAGGAGCTTATTATAAAGGTGAGCTGCGCAGATGATACAAAGCTCCTGTTGAAGATAGGCACTGGGAATCTGGAATGAGAACAGAAATACCAAAATTCCATGGCGGCCTTAAACTAGAAGAATTTTTGGACTGGTTGGCTACCACAGAAGAGATTATGGAATTTAAAGGAGTGCCTAATGATAGACATGTTTCCTTGGTTGCAATAAGGCTATGAGATAGGGTAGCGGCCTGATGGCAACAGTTGAAATTAACAAGGAATAGACAAGGCAAAGATAAGATCATCAGTTGGGAAAAGATGAGGAAGCATCTGCGATATGAGTTTTTGCCTTACAATTTTCAGAGATTAATGTACCAGAGGTTGTAGAATCTGAGACAGGGAGCCAGGTCAGTGGACGATTATACCACTGAATTCTACCAGTTGATAGCCATAAATAATATACACGAGATAAAAGACCAGTTGGTGGCGAGATATATTAGAGGTCTAAGGGGGCAGATTCAGAATACTGTCAATTTGTTTGATCTTGTCTCTATCTCTGCTTCCCATCAAAAGGCTTTACAGGTAGAGAAGCACTCCAGGCGAACTGATACTTCAACGTCCTCTACCAATATAGGAGGCAATAGCAGTGGCGGTGGTAGTGGCATTGGAGGCAGTGGTGCAGCAAACTGTGAAGGAGAGGTGATTAATAAAAGCACTGCCAATTTGAACCATTATAACATAATAACTGGTGATGGTTTGAAGTGTTTCAGCTGTGGTGAGATTGGGCTTAGGCAGTCTGAATGTAAGAAAATGGCAGGGAAAAAGGCACTCTTTGTAGAAGCAGATGACTATGAAGATGATGGTGTAGATCTTGTAGGAGAGCCAATGTTTGATGAAGAAGATGTGGTTGATGAAGAGATGGTGGCAGGGGATACAGGTGTTGCCTTGGTCGTTAGGCCATCTTGTCTGACACCTAAGGCTGTTGAAGATGATTGTCTACGAAGTAACTTTTTCAGTCTACATGCACCATTCTTGGTAAGGTATGTGATAGGACTATATTTTGCACATAATTTAATGATTATTCTAGTTATATTTCTATTGTTATCAATTAAATTTGATTAATCTTTATTATGAAAGCTAGAATATTCATCATTTCAAGTATAGAGTTGCAAGTATGAAGAAAAAGCTTATTTTGGCTAAAAATCATGGAAAAATGGAAAGGAGATCAAAACAAGCTCAAAAGTGGAAAACAATGAATTTACATGGTCTTATAAATCATGATACATGATTTTGAACTTGAAAATGGAATTAAAAATGAGAAATCAAGAGGTCCAGAGTCGTTTTGAATCCCAGGGCCATAGCTGTCAAAAAGCCATGGCCATGGGATTTGATTTGAAGCTGTCCAAGTTTTTCAATGATAGAAATTGTGAGGGCAGAAGCATTTTAAAAGCCATGATCATGGGGCTCAAAAGCCACGACTGTGGCATGGATTTTGGCTATGTTTTGAAGAGATTTTGCATATTTCAGAAGCATATTGAAAGCCACGACCGTGACACTCAAAAGCCACGACCATTGGATTGATTTCTCTACTGTCCGAGCCAAGAAAGAGAAGAAAAATCAAGTTGGCAGTTTTAACTTCAATGCCACGACCGTGGCATTGAAAAAGTAACGGCCATGGCCACCTTATAGACTATTTTACAGCTCTAAAGTGCTCAAACTGACCAAACCAACTCAGGCCACGACTGTGGCACTCAAAAGCCACAACCATGGGGCCGAAAATCATGACTTTGAGCAAACAATTGGGTTGGTGGTGAACCAAACAAGATGTGGCCTAACCTTTTCAGTTTTTCCCCACTAAAGAAGCTTCTAAACACTCTATTTAAACACACTTCCTCTAAGGTATGAGATATGTAATAGAATAGATTAGATTCATCCAAATAAATTTAGTTTAGAAGTGTGAAATTCTGCTTCAAGGAGGAGTTCAAGATCCAAGTCAAGATCTTCTTTAAAGAAATAGAGTTTGTTATTTCTTGTTCCTTTTAAATTATGCCTTTATTTACCATTTTGAATATTTATAATGTTTTTATTTCAATAATGAAGAACTAATCCTTTTTAGGGTTGGTCCCTTTAATTGAATTTATCATGGATTTGTAAATGTCTATTTGGTTAATTTAGTTATCCTTTGATTATTTTGTTATCTTTAATCTTAATGCTTTGATTATCTGGCTAATGATTAATTGATTTGAGATGTTGTGTGATGGAGCGAGAGTGGAAGCATGACATTAGTCCAAGGAGATAACAATCTTAAGTAAGTTTCTCACTTAGAGATAAGGTTAAACCCTTAAGAGGTTGATTCAAGATTCACATAAAACTTAATGAATTTATTTAATTACTTATGATCACGAGAGTAGACGTAAGGATTAAAGTCGATATTAGTTCTAGTACTTGAGAGAGACTTGAGCTTAATTTAGGAGAATCTAACCATTAATCGAAAGGAAGACTAAATTAAATTGATACCTTAGAAAATCCATGATAAATCAATAAAGGTGACTAAACCCTAAGTCTTAAATTATTAGAAATTTATTCTTTATTCATTGTCATTTTAGTTAGCTCAATCATAAAATTAAATTTGAACACCCAAATATTAATCAGTTTAATTGTTTGGTACTTAGAATTAACCTCCTCATGGGAACGATACTCTACTCATCATATATTACTTGTTAACGATCTGTGCACTTGCAGATAACTAGGCTAAAGCCGTGACAGTATGCCGGTTTGTCATTGATGCTAGTAGTTATGAAAATATTATTGCATCAAAAGCAGTGTAGAAATTAGGAATGAAGACTGAGAAGCATCCTAGGCCCTACAAACTGGTTTGGTTAAAGAAGGGCGGTGAGGTAACTATTTCACAATGAGCTTTGGTAACATTTTATATTAGTTCTAAATATAAAGATAGTGTGTGGTGTGATGTGGCTGCCATGGATGCATGTCATTTATTGTTAGGAAAACCTTGGCGGTATGATAAAAAGGTCATTCATGATGTTCGTGCTAATACCTATTCATTTTATTTTTAATAATGTGAAAATTATATTACTGCCTAGTAAAGAACCAAAAAAGGTAAAACCAACTGGGGGTAGTACCAAACTATTGTCGTTGGCCAGATTCATTGATGAGTTGTAGGGTTCAGAAATGGTCTTTGCAATATTTGGGAAGGAGGTTGTAACAGAGTTGAAAGTACCTAGTGAGGCAGCTCCTTTAGTGGCAGAATTTGAAGATGTCTTTCCTAATGAGTTTCCTGATGGGTTTCCACCCTTGCTTGACATTTAGTACCATATCGACTTGGAGCTTAGTGCGGTTTTGCCAAATAGAACACATTACTGGATGAGCCCTAGTGAACATGAGGAGCTACGAAGACAGGTAGAGGAATTGCTAGCTAAGGGGGATGTGCGAGAGAGCTTAAGCCCTTGTGCAGTACCAGCCTTGTTGGTTCCTAAAAAGGATGGTTCCTGGCGTATGTGTGTAGACAGTAGAGCCATCAATAAGATTATTATGAGGTATAGATTTCCCATCCCTCATTTGGATGACTTACTAGATAAGATCAGTGGTGCAACAATCTTTTCCAAGCTAGACCTTAAAAGTGGGTACCACCAGATTCGGATACGACCAGGAGATGAGTGGAAAATAACCTTTAAAACTAGAGAAGGGCTATATGAGTGGTTGGTAATGCCATTTGTCTTGTCAAACGCACCAAGCACCTTTATATGGGTTATGAACTAGGCATTGAGGCCATTCATTGGCAAGTTTGTTGTAGTATACTTTGATGATATTTTAATTTACAGTGCTAACCTTATAGAACACTTGCGAGAGGTTCTCATTTTACTTTATAGGAAAAATTTTATGCAGCAGTAAAGAAGTGTATTTTTCTGGCACCAAGGTGTTATTCCTAAGATACGTGATTTCTGGAGAGGCTTCAAGTTGATGAGTCCAAGTTTGAGGTGATTAGGTAGTGGCCTCGACCTAGTATAATTACTGAAGTCCACAGTTTCCATGAGCTTGCCTACTTTTATAGATGATTCATCCCACATTTTAGCAGTATCATGGTCCCTCTGCAGCTTGTATGAAGGGTGGCAAGCTTGTATGGACAGAGGCAGCAGAGGAAGCCTTCCAGCTCTTTAAGACACGCTTGACCACTGCTCCTATCTTAGTGCTCCCTAATTTTTCATAGGCATTTGAATTACATTGTGATGCTTCTAAATTGGGCATTGGGGTTGTTTTGAGTCAAAATGATAGACCTGTGGCATACTTCAATGAGAAGCTTTCAGGTTCCAAGAGTAACTACAACACCTATGATGCATAATTTTATAAAGAGGTTCAAGCGGTAAAGCACTAGAGACACTACTTGTACAGCAGAGAGTTTGTTTTGTACATAGACCATGAGGCTTTGAGACACTTGCATGGCTAGGATAAGGTGTCTTCACGACATGCTCCATGAGTAGCCTACCTCAGATGCTTTACTTTTGTGGTGAAACACAAGTCTAGAGTTACAAATAAAGTTACTGATGCTTTGAGCCACAGGAGCAATTTCTTGGTTGCAATGCGAGTTGATGTACCTTCCTTGGACACTTTTGTGACTTGTTTGTTACGGATCCATTCTTTTTTGCTATTCTGGAAAATGTTCAAGCAGGTGAAAGGACATATTTCTTACTACATGATGGGTTCTTATTCAAAGGGAACCAACTGTGTATTCCATGTTGCAGTTTGCGCCTCAAGATCATCCAGGAATTACATGGCGAAGGGCATGTCAGTCACGATAGAACTTTGCAATTGGTCCAAGCTTCCTATTTTTGCCCCACCATGTGAAAAGAGGTAGACAAATATGTGTAGAGATGTTGGATTTGCCAAGTTTCTAAGGGCACAACCACTAATGCTAGCCTATATATGCCTCTGTCAGTACCTACTCAGCCTTGGGTGGACATTAGAAAGGACTTTATGTTAGGCTTGCCCTGCACACAGTGTGTTAATGACTCCATCTTTATTGTTGTCGGTTGATTTTCTAAGATGGTTCATTTTATTCCATGCAAGAGGACGACTGATGCTGTTAATGTGGCCCAATTGTATTTTAGAGAAGTGTACCGCCTTTGTGGCCTGCCTCCATCCATTGTATCTAATAAGGATACTCGCTTCATTAGTAACTTTTGGCGCAGTTTGTGGAAGATGATTAATACACAATTGAATTTTAGCAGTGCTTATCCCATGGACTGATGGTTAAACTGAAGTAGTGAATAGATCCTTGGGCAATCTACTTCATAGTTTGGTTGGTGATAATGTGAAGAGTTGGGACCAGAAGTTATGCCAGGCTAAGTTTGCTCATAATCTTGCTGTCAACAGAAGTTCAGGTTTTAGCCCTTTTCAAGTTGTGTATTTTGTTGTGCCCAGGGGACCCTTAGATCTTCTCCCTGTGCCTGACAAGACCAGAGTTTATGAAAAAGTAGTAGATTTTATGGCTAATCTGCAGGATGTTCATAAGGTAGTATATGCCAAATTATTGCAAGAAAATGCCAAGTATAAGTTGCAGACCATAAGCATCGCCATGTTGAATTTGAGGTGGGTGATTTTGTATGTGCTATCCTCATAAAAGAGTGCTTCTCAATTGGAGAATATAATAAGCTTTATGCCAAAAAGATTGCTCCTATGGAAATCATTGAGAAAATTAATCCTAATGCCTACTACCTCAAATTGCCCAGCCATATCCATACTGCTGATGTATTTAATTTGAAGCACTTGATTCCTTTTCAACGGGACTCTTCTGATGATGATACTACTGACAATTTGAGGGCAAAATTTCTCTATCCTTGGGGGAATGATGTGGAACATAGAGCTTTGACCTTCATAAAAATTACTATAGTGCCAGTTTGATAATTACTCCCAAAGGTTGTCATTGTAAACTAGGCATTCTAAGGGCCTAACCTAATGGGAAATGGGCCAGCAAGTCAAAGTCACAACTTTGCAGTGAGGTCCATCATTTTTTGGCCAAATTCCATCGTTTAGGCATCTGAAAATGCGTTTTACTATTATGGCAGCTTAGGGCTGATTTTTATTTCCTTATTTAGAAATTGTATATCGAGGCACCGTTTAGGCATTCTGTTTTCCTCGTAAATAATATCTTTTTATATTTGTAATTATTTTATTTTGGCAGTTTGTTGCCTTTTCAAAAATCTTTCATTATTTGAAATTAGGGTTTTCTGTAACCTTAATACTATATATTGTAATGTTTGAGAAGTTGTAATCAGTTTTGAGTTTCTTAATAACATTACAGAAGAGAAGCTTTCTCTCATTGTGTGTTTATTTCCTAGGCATTCTCAGACTAAACAGGAAAAACACCCTTTTACCCTTGCTTATTTTACTTTCGCTACATCACTAGGATTGTGAATGTGGGGTATGGTCCTAAAGATTCAAGCCATGTGGCTAAAGTTTCTAAAGGTTGGGTTTGGTGATGACATCAAGCCATGTGTCTAGATTTTAAAGGTTGGGTGTGATCCTAAGGGTTCAAGCCATGTGGCTAGGTTAACTCTTTTAGCTAAAGGTTGCTTTGGTTTAGTGGTCTATGTATGAAAAAGATTTGATGATCATGGTGCAGGTTTTGTTGTTATGGCTCATACAACTTAAAGCCAATGATCTATGGTCATTACATGAAGGAACTTAGGGTAGGCTTAGTCCATAAGGTCCCACATTGTAAGTCTTGTGAATTTTGTTAAATGACTGGAACTTTGAGTCATAGGAATCAGATGCCTCTTACACCTATTTTAATTTGTGAAAATTTTGAAGTATATGGTATTGATTTTATAGGTCCATTCCCTTCTGCTTTTGTTAATTGTTATATCTTAGTTGCTGTTGATTATGTTTTGAAATGGGTAAAAGATAAAGCTACTTGAACTGACAATGTTAAAATTGTTGTAGATTTTGTTAAATTATATATATTTCTCATGTTTGGGATCCCAAGAGTTCTTTTAAGTGATAGGGGGACCCCATTTCTATAACAAGGTGGTGGAACCCCTTATTCAAAAATACAATGTCATTCATCACACTCAATATCTTACCATTTGCAGACCAATGTCCAAGCTGAGATATCTAATCGCGAAGTCAAATCCATCATTGAAAAAATAGTGAATCCTAATAGGAAGGATTGGAGTGTGCTTAGACGATGTATTATGGGCTTATAGGACCACCTATAAGACACCAATCTGTATGTCTCCATATCGATTAGTGTTCGAAAAGCCTAGTCATTTACCTGTGGAGTTAGAGAATAGGGCATATTAGGTTGTCAAACAATGCAATATGAAGTTAGAGGTAGCTGAGGAGTAGAGGAAATTACAGCTTCAAGAGTTGGAAGAAATTAGGAACGAGGGCTATGAAAATTTAAAAATTTATAAGGCATAAAAGCTTTCCATGATCAGATGATTTCTAGGAAACAGTTCATGGTAGGACAAAATGTGTTACTCTATGATTCATGACTTAAATTGTTTCTTGGAAAATTAAGGAATGGGTGGATGGGACCTTTTATCATCACTAATTTGTTCCATCATGGAGCAGTGGAGATTAAGAGTTTAGACACTGGCAAAATCTTCAAAGCTAATAGGCATCACTGAAACCATTTTATCAGGGATTTTGTACATCTAATGGTTAGGAAATATAGTTGCAATGCCCCTTGGAAGATACTTGAACAAAGAACAACATCTAGCCAAAGACTCTAAGGAAAGGTGCTGAAGGGAGACAAACCATATTTCTTTCTCTTTCTGATATTTTATTTATTTTCTTTTTTTATTTCATTTTCCTGCTAATGCCTATTCTTTTTTTTTAGTTAACCTATATCTAGTTTAGTTTTGTTTAAATTTCACTCTAGTTTTACATTTATTTAAATTTTTGGTTTTTTTCCTTTTTGTTAATTGTTATTAAAAATAGATAAAAAATTATATTAAATAAATAAAATATATAAAAAATAATTAATAATAAATAAATAAATAATGAAAGCTACTATTCATTTTCTCCTTCATTGGGAGGTTACTAATATATATATTTTTAAAGTCCCTAATGGAGGAAAAAAGGGTAGTGATGGTGATATTTTTTTAGGGGGTCACTAACTTTACAAATTTTTAATGGCAGTTGACACATTAAGGAAAAAATTTTGAGGCGCATAATGGGTATTTTGCTCAACTAACTAAAAAGACTAAAACATTTTTTTCTCTCATTCTCTTTCATTTATGCCACCAGCCACCACCAGCCCTTCTCCCTCTCTTTTCTTTTCCTTTGACAAAACCACTAGCCCCATATCCCTTCTCCATCGAGTGAATCAGTAGACCATCAAACCACTAGCCTCCTCTCTCTTCTCCATCGCCCGAGCCACCACTACCCTCTCTCTCTTTTCCCTTTGACTTTCCACCACTAAAAAAAACAACCCAAATGAACACCACCCCCACCATAAGCATCGACCATGAGAACCACATTGAGCATGAGGTGCAGCGCACCCTCATTTAACCACTCATACAAATAGCGGTGCTTGGTTGGTTCGAATTGTAAACCAAAGTCATCCACCTCATATCCATCATTTGCCCTCCTCGTTTGCATTATTAGAGCTCCAATGATGAACCCGAACACTAACAAACAGTTGAGAAAACTCCAACTCCACCTTCATCCAACTGTGGTAAGGAAGCGCAAACCCCAATTGACTAGAACTCTATCAAACCAAGAAGGAGCCGCTCGCATGTCAAGAAGGGGAGATTTATGGCATAAAATTTTGAAGCAATTCAAAATCAAAATTTTGAGTTTGAAATCCCTAAAGAACGACACCAATTTGAATAAATTAGTGCATTTTCCATCTTTTCAGGTAAGTGCACTCACTTCTCAACTCTTGGTTCATTGAATATCATTGGTGAATGTGTTGAATTAATTAGAGGTATAGGGTGGGAAGCTTTCTTTGTGATGGAAATTCTAGTTTATATGGTTAGGAAGTTATATGCCACTTTTGATTTTATTAAAACTAATCAATTTGACTTGAGTACCAATGATTTAGTCCACTTTAGATTAATAGGTATGAGATTTAGCTTATTATTGAGTGAGTTTAATAAGACTTTGGGTTTTAATGCAAAAGCCGCTGTTTGTGATTTTTTTGATGACTTTATAGCTGCTGATGTTTATTTTGATTTTTGTGACAATGCACTTTCACCTTATTATCTTAGCAAATAAAAAGACTTATACTTTAGGAAGCCAAGTTGGAAATACATGCATAGGTTCTTAGCCTACTCATTTTTTGGCAGAAAAGATGCACCAAGTCTGGTCTCTAAGACTGAGTTATTTATCTTGTGTTGTATGAGTCAAAAGAGGATGGTGAATTTGGGTTTTGGTTAGCAAATAAATTTTCTAATGCTATTTCCTCTAAGAGATCATTGATTTTCAGCACTTTTATAACTCAAATAGCTATTCACTTGTATTGTACACCGGTCCCTTTGAATCCTAACACTTTAGATGAAATGTTGTTGTTGCATTTTTTAAATTCCTCTAGGACCTATAATGCCAGGAGATCAACAAGTCTTCCAAAAGGTTTCACTGGCTACTACTCATGTCACTCCTTTTACCTCATTGAGGTAGACATTGCTGCAATGTATTCTTGATAAAATTGATCCCATAGAGGAACATCGAGAGAGCTTAGAGGACAGTAGTAATCGAATTATAGATTAGGTCATGGAGATTGACTAAACCCTTCTCAGACTAGCCATGGAATTGGGAGTTCGATGTCCTCAAAGTCTCTGACAGATTTAGTAGCCTACCTCTTTTATTTTAGCCATGGAATAGGGGAGTACTCTATTTTCCAGTTTATTTTTGCTAATTGTTTTACTACATTGAAAACATTTTATATTTTAAGTGTGAGGGAGAATTATTGTGCCTTAAATATATTTTTGGCTAAATTTTGGCTTATTACCTATTTTTAGGAAACATATTTTGTTTTTCAACTGCTGAACCTTGTTCAGCGGTCTTTTTGTTAGATTTAGATGCTGCCTTTTACTTTTAGGAAATATTTTGCTGAATCATTTTGTTTTTTCTTGAACCTTGTTGTTGTTACCTTTGTGTTTTATGATTTCTTAGACAAATCCCCATTTTACCTATTAATTGATTAGAATGTAACATTTTAAATCTCAAATTGCTTTGAAAATCCTAAGACTTATTGTTCTAGTTTGATTTTCATTAATTCACCTAATATGAAATATTTTAACTAATAAATAACATTCGTATAAAATGTCTTAAGGACTTTTACTCTCTGATGTTTCTATCTAATCAACTTAATTAGTTGGGAGCATATAGTTAGGCCCATTTAATCCATCTTGAATTATTTTTTTTTATTTCAAATGAGAAATATGTTGAGGACAAAGATAGTAATTAAAGAGCCTAAAAGTTCAAAAAATGAATAACTTACTCCGCTAGTGAAAGGACTATGAGTAGAGCTAATAGCCACTTAATTTTGTGACCAATTTAGTAACTAGGTGCCAGCATCATAAATGTTTTCCCTCATGTCAAAAGACTAGTGATGTTTTAGGCAAGCGTAAAAAGGCACTAAAAAAGTAATAATAATAATAAAGTTTTTGATAATAACTTTTATGTGACTCGGCATATTAAATGTTGCCCTCTATATGTGACTAGTTTTCCACTTGGTAATTTAATTTTCATCAAAGTAGGGTGATATTCTTGGAATTTTATATTGATAATATTTATTAGTTAAGTTGCTCAGACTTGTGAATTAGAAAAAAGCTTGTTTTGTGAAATTCTAGTTTTTAGTTGCCATTCTATTTGATGTTATTAAGATGTTACAAATTGAATTGAGAATTGATTAATGTGGGGTAATGTTTTTAAATTATGAAGTGCTTGTGGGAAGCACAGTTCAAGTATGGGGAATTTTGATAGCGAGTAGGATTTGCTAATTTATATAAGGATATTGAGCATGATATTATGTGATTATACTGATTTTGAGGCATTTTGTATAGGTTATAGCTTTGGACGGAAAAAGAAGCTAATTGGAGAAAAGGTGGTGAAAAATTGCTAAAAGGGACCTTAAGTGTAAGCCTTAGGCAAGGCAAGTACCCGAGGTAGGTCTGATTCTAGAAGAGTACAAGTGACAGCTGGGAACTTTGACCTATTTAGGAGGCTTGGGTTACGACTTTTGAGCAAATCTCTAAAGATATTGTGATTTATTTATTTTCATATTAAGTAGATAATATTTACAAATTTAAATAACTATTAATTTCTATTTTTTATTTTCCTTTAGAGTTATAATAGGCAACTTTTAGAGGAAGGATTTAAATAGCTAAATGGGCAGCAACCTTAGACACTTTAAATCACATTTTTGGTAGAATTACTTTGAAATATATTTTGTATTTCTTTTATAAAGTGCATATGTAACTAAACTCCAATTGATTGAAGGTAATCAATGTTTTCAATTCGCCAAGATTTGCGAGGTCTAATCACACTCTTTTCTTGTTGTCCTTAATTTCAATTTTTGCATATTTTATGTACCTCAATTAGATTATTTTATTAATTAAATAATAGGGCCCATTACATAATTGGTTGAATAATATATCACCATTTAAAACTTAAAATCCATAACTGTTTTTAAGATTTTAATACTTGCAGCTATTAGGTGTAATACTAAGAAGATACATAATCTAATTTAAATAAATTCTCTATTATAATTTGCTAATTAGAATTAGGTCCTTCTAAAGCTGTTAGTGAGTTAAATCCTAAAGGAGTCTCTATAGGGTTATTCATTAGCAAGGATTAGTTAGAGAGCATTTCCTGACTAATTTAACACCTAAGGAAGGATTGACCATTGTAAGCATCTCCATTGGTTAGAAATAATTTTCTAAAAAATTTAAGAAAAATTTATTTTTATATCAATGATCAAATCTAAGGATAGAAACCAAGATTATTCCCTTCGACTGAAATCTTTTCTATTGCTATTTTTTAAATTAATTTTACTGCCATTTAATATGTTATTTTAAAATTCTCTTTCTAATTTAAATTTTAATTCTCAATTGCAAAACTCTCCCTTTTTAATTCTCTTTTATATAACACTAAGTCTTCAAAAGAAATTGATTGAAGTAGTCAATTTCCTGAGGATTCGACCCTATTTGCTGCCATTGCAATTTATTTAATTTAAGAATAGAAATTTATTTTTGGTGACTTCGACACTCATTATACCTCCCATAAAATATAAGTTACTTGATGGCAGGAACCTATGCTATTGAAATACCGCAAGTGCACGGGTCGCTCAAGTAATAAAGTATTGACTGAGTTATCGTTCCACTGGGGACAAGGTCAAGTACTAGTGCAAATTTTAACTGCTGTTTAGCAATTCAATAGTTTTGTGAAGTTTTGTAATTAAAGATAATTAACTTAATAACTAAAAATAAAGAGAAATTGAGTGTTGAATGAATTGATTGATAGTGAGAATACTATCCAGATATTGAATCCCCCTAGCCACAATTATATTTATGAAAATCAATTTAATTAAACCAGATAATAGAGTTGAATTGGTATTCCTCTAAATTAGACTAAAACCTTTCTCAAGTGAATTAATCCCTAATCACTAAGTAGAATGCTGGAATCTCTTCTCAAACATAATTAAATAGATCTTGCATTAAGAATAAGGAATTATAAACCAAAGGATCTTGTAGGTCTATCTCTAGTACTCTAATCAATCCTCAATCCTTATGAGTATTCAATTCATATCAAGCTTTCTCAAGTCAGTAATATGAAAATTTCAACCAATCAATAAGCATGCTATTATCAATTGGAAATAAATCATTAAATATCATAAGAATAAAACAACTCAATCAAATGATTTAATTAAATAAAATTATTCAATTCATACAATAAAGCTAGGGTTCCTCAATATCTAGATAGAGAATGAGTTAGTTCATATTCAAAATCAGAAAGCCAAAATAAGAGAAATAAGAAAAAGAATCCAAACAATCCATTGCGAATAATTCGTATTTCTTCACTTGAATCCTTGAATCTTGGTTTAGATCTTGTTTAGAATATGCTTCACCTTCAATCCCCGCTCCAAAACTCTTCTCTTCGCTTTAGAAGTCGGTTCTAGGTTATAAAATATGAAAATCCCCTCCTTAATTTGTGTTTCAGGTCAGATTTTATAATGCAGATAATTTCGCCTGACATGCCCATTGACATGCCCATGTCACTGGGCGTGTCATTGCCACTGGGATTTTGAATATAAGGCACGTCCAGTGACACGCCCATCTCACTGGGCGTGTCATAGCTACTGTGAATCATTGCAATAGGCATGCTCGGTGACACGCCCATGTCACTGGGCATGTCAATGCTTCTGTATGCAGTATCAAGGGCACGTCCATTGACACGCCCATGTCCATGGGCGTGTCACTTGAAGATTTTTTTTCTCTTTTCTTCTACTTTTATCCGTAATTCCTTTGAAATGATCATACACCTCAAAATACAGAGAATTCCTGAAATTAACCCTAAAAAGCACTTGAACAAACAAATTAAACTCAATTGGATAATAATCATATTAAGAAATAGGGGCAAAATATCATTAATTGTGCACTTATCAAATTCCCCCACACTTGAGTTTTTGCTTGTCCTCAAGCAAACTAAATCACTATAATAAGCAGAAATGATGGACCCCTCTATATTCAAAAAGAAAAGAAAAGTTTGACAATACTCCAATCAGAAAACCCGACGTTCTCAATCCAAAAATTAATTCACAATCATAACAGCTGAATCAAGAAGTTTTAAAACAAAAATTTCATAGACCTAAAACCTAAAAATCCAGAGTTAAAAGATTGAGCATAAAATTCCAGAAAATCCAAAAGCCATGAACAAAGTATGAAAAATGTACATTTTCTCTTAAGTTTTCTAACCCTTTTTTTTTAATGTATATACACATATATATACATTTTAAGGAGCCCGACTTGTTTGAACTGATACTAACCTTTTGACGTAAAGATAAATATTTGTGATGCTGACCCTCGGTTACTCAGCCAGAATCACCATTCAAATGGCTACTAGCACTATTCATGATTCCAACTCATTTGTTTTAATTCAAGAGTAAAAATCAGCGAAACAGGGATAAATTTTCAAAGCTCCTTTAATTAGATTTATTTATTTATTTATATTTATTTATTTTATTTTTAAACAACTCAAGGGTCAAAAACTTAAGGGTCATGTTAAGTTTGACTCAAGAATCTAAGGAATTATAACATGCTAAAAAATGTAACTAGGGTTTTAAATTTCAGATGTGTCCAATTTCCATCAATCCACTACCTAATTATCGTTATTACAATCGATCCTCAGCAATTGATCAAGATCGCCAAGTTAACCTTAACAATAAATTGTCATTTAGGAAATCTCAAATTAATTTAACATATAAAGGGGAACCATCTCAATTCACACTTATTACAACAATCTAGTTTACTTAAATCCAAAAATAATTTGCAGAAATTAATTGAGACAAATGAATCAAATAGAAAGAATGAAATAATAAAAACTCAATCAAGAAAGTATACTTCTCCCCCACACTTAAGACGCACATTGTCCTCAATGTGTGTGCAACACAAGAAATAATGAAGAGAGAGAGAAAAAAAACTGCCCTTCCATGTTCATGAGTGGACAAATAGAAGTACGATGCCAAGAGTATGGTGAAGGCAAATTTGCTTCAAAACAAAAATCTAAAATGCATAAACAAGGTTAAGACATAAATAAATGAAATAAACAAAAGAAACAGTTCGTAAAGAAAATTACAATTGTCCAAAAGGAATAAAATAAAGAAATAGAAAAAGGATAGTAAATAAGCAAAGAAATTAAAATAAAATAAAATAGAATGTGGGCTAGTCTAAAATCGGCGCATCGCCGAAATCGTCACTGCTTGTCTCATCATCAGAGACATCAACTGGAGGCACAGGTGCAAGGGCAGGTGCAGGTGGCTGGTATGGTGGAGGTGGTGGTTGCGAAGGGTGAAGCCCTTGATACCGCCAGAACTCTAACATGGATTGTTCCAGCCATTGCCTCCTCAAGATCTCATGATCCAGCTGGGCTTGGAAAGAAGTAGTCTATTCAAGTCTTAAGATCTTATTCTGATACTGCATCTGGTCCTGCTGAGTTAAGATCTTATTCTGATTCAGCTCGATATTCCCTATCTTCCCTTCAATCCTACAAATTTGAAGCTCTAAATCTGTGGGTTTCCTGTCATCATCCCACTCAACATTAACTTATTGGCGCCAATCCCGGAATGTAGGAGTCTGGACAAAAGAAGGTCCAACAAAAGAAGAAGGTGCAGCAGTGGAAGAAGGCCCAGCAGCAGTGGTTGAACCCAAAAAATCTATCGGCGGAGGTGGTGGTATATCCGAAGGAGGAGTAGAAGGAGCAGCCTCTGGCATATCTGAATCCATAGGAGTTGCCTATAGCCCAGCTACCATCTCCCGGTTCAGTCTCTTTAATGTGTCCATACCCAACAACTTGGACATACCATCCACCGTCATAGGGAGGCAACCATCTAACACACCTAGGCGACGAGGGAGTCGTGTGACATACATGCCACCATGTAAAGTACCTGATGCTCCCTTTCTAGACTACTCATAGAAAAAATGTGTGATGGCGTGTGCGCCATTGCATCGGGTCTTTTGTACCATGCAGTGCAGGAAAAACAGATCTCGCAAACTGACCACCCCTGTGCTGCTCAGTCGAGCTGTAAGAGTGTGAACTAATAGGTTGTGCACCACTTGGCAGGGGAAATACTCAAAGTTGGATGCCTTAGAAACCTTGGGTTGATATTTATCGGCAATGGGTGCAAAGGTCCACCAAACCCGAGGAGCAGCAACCTCATACTCGACAAAATCCACCTCGAAGTTCAGATAATCAAAGGTCTGTATCTCCTCTTCAGTATATAACCTGAGATGCACCCCAAGGTCATTAATGCTCATGTTGAATCTCTGCCCTCCCAGTCTGAATTTAATTGTTGGCTCAGTAATTGAAACTTTGGTCTTCTGGAACTGAAAGGTGCAGTAAAATTCCAGTGTCAGCTCTCGATAGGAAGGCTCATTGATGGAGAATAGTTGGTCCCACCCTGTTTGATTAATCAATTCTCGAATATCTACTGTAATATTTACCAGTTCCATTGCATCCCAATCTAAAACACGAGGTGCGGACCATTCTTTGTTACCAAAAAGTTCGAATCGCCTCCTTTCCTCGGCATTCGAAAATCTAAGGCATTTGTGGGTGGCCATGAATTTTGAAGTTGGACGTATGGCGGGTTGGTTGGAACTACCTTCCCCTCGTGCACGCTTGGTGGGAAGCTAGGAGGATGATTGTTTGCAAGGGCCCATTGTCTGATTTTCTACAAAATAAACAAAAGAAATTCCTCAATAAGAACAAAAATATAGCACGATACCAAACTCCCATAAAAGATCGACACAAAGCTACCAAAATACCGGCATTATAACGATGAATTATAACGATGAAGCATAATGTATATCCCAATAAAGGAAATGCTAACAGCCAATTTAAAACAAACGTAATCAACCTAAATCAACACACACACACTTAATCAACAAACGCGACAAACCAATTCGAACGACGACAATTCCAACAATAATAATACCACTTTCCAAAAATAACGATTAACTATAACCCAACAAGCGAATCAATCAAATTATATCTCAAAAACAAACTAATTCAAAAATAAACAAATGCTGAAACAAAACGGAATTAAACACAAAATAAAACAAAATTAACCAATTGCCGCAAAAATTATGATATATCAAAACAAAGCAAAATAAAGCAAATGCATCATAAATATTGCAATTCGAAGGAAAAAAAAAAAGAAAATATAAGGAATTCATAAGACAAACGAAATAAAAACTAAAGAAATCCAACAAAAATAGCAAAAATTTAGATTTCGTACCTGAAAATCGCGAAAATTGAGTGGATCGAGTAAATTCAAAATGAAATCGAGCAAATCCGTGTAAATAACGCAAATCGGGAGTGAGAATCTCTCCTAAAGTGATTGGGTGTGTGAATGCGCCGGTGGGTGTGCAAGAAAGTTGAGAGAAAATGAGAAAGAAAATTGAAGTTGTGGTGAAAAATGGCTTCGGTGCTATATATAAAGACGTCGACACGCCCAGTGACACGCCCGTGTCACTGGGCATGTCCTATAGTATAAGAGAGTGTATACGACATGCCCATAGATATGACCATATCCATGGGCATGTCACAGGTACTGGATGAATAGATAAACGACACGCCCATAGACACAGGCGTGCCCATGGGTGTGTCACATGTACTGTGACAACCAAGCAAACGACACGCCCACTAGCTTGGGCGTGCTGGCTCATTTTTCATTCATTTTTTTTATCAAGGGCACGTCCATTAACACACCCATGTTACTGGGCATGCCGTAGCTACTATTTTGCATTCAAAATGACACGCTCAATGACACGGGCATGTCATTGGGCGTGTTGTAGCTACTGCCTGATAAAAATAATGACACGCCCAATGACACGGGCGTGTCCTAGAATATACTCAATTTACTCATCAAAATTAAATTTCCTCTATTAATTCTAATGAATGCAAGGCAAACAAACCACCAACCAATGATGGAAATATAAAACTAAAACAAAATGATGACACAAACCAAAAACACAAAAATTAAAGACAAAAATAAAAGAACGAATAAAACGGTGGGTTGTCTCCCACCCAGCACTTCTTTAACGTCATGTTAGTTGGACGGCAGGGTAAATTTCCCTAGTCTTGGAGGTATAAAACCTCCTTCAAGTCCTGTATTTTCCCTCCAAGGTATAATTTGAGCCTGTTCCCATTAACTTTAAAATCTCCTTTTTCCGGGTGAGTTATTTCAACCACTCTGTAGGGGAAAACTTCCTTAACAGTAAAAGGACCAGACCATTGAGATTTTAACTTACCTGGAAAGAGTCAAAGCCTTGAATTGTACAATAATACCTGATCTCCCACTTGAAACTCTTTCCGATCCTTAATGCGAGCATCATGCCATCTCTTGGTACGCTCCTTATACATTCTGGCATTGTCATAAGCTTGCAATCTCCACTCATCTAACTCGTTTGCCTGCAACTTTCTCCTTTCACCTGCACGAGCTAGATCAAGGTTAATCTGTTTAATACCCCAATATGCATTATATTCAATTTCAACAGGTAAATGGCAAGCTTTTCCATATACCAGCCTAAAAGGTGTAGTGCCCAAAGGAGTTTTAAATGCAGTCCTAAAAGCCCATAGAGCATTGTCCAATTTCTCATACCAATCCTTATGGGATCGCTCTACAGTTTTTTCCAGAATTCTTTTAATCTCCCTATTCGTGTTCTCAACTTGGCCACTAGTTTAGGGATGGTAAGGAGTAGCAAACTTATGTGTAACTCCTAATCATTTGAAAACTTTCTCAAGCTGAACATTACAAAAGTGAGTACCCCTATCACTTATGATTGCTTTCGGTGTACCAAATCGAGAGAACAACTTCTTCAAAAACTTCATCACTACCCTACCATCATTTGTTGCCAAGGCTTGGGCTTTAGGCCATTTAGAGACGTAATCTATAGGTATAAGAATATATTTGTTACCAAAGGAATTCAAAAACGGTCCCATAAAATCAATCCCCCATACATCAAAGACTTCACACACTAAAATTCCATTTTGGGGCATCTCATCACGAGATGAAATGTTTCCAGTCCTTTGTCAATGATCACAGCGGTTCACAAATTTGTAGCTATCCCTAAACAAAGTGGGCCAATAAAATCTTGATTCTAGTACCTTTTGAGCAGTCCTATTGGCTCCCATATGACCACCAGCTGGTCCAGCATGGCATTGACTAAGAATGTTCATTGTTTCGGGCCATGCCACACATCGTCGGATCATGTGATCCTTACATAATCTAAACAAAAAAGGATCCTCCCAAAAATAATACTTTAATTCAGAAAAGAATTTCTTCTTTGCTTAATAAGTTAAGTCCTTAGGAAGTTTCCTAACAACTAAATAGTTAGCAAAATCTGCAAACCAAGGTGTTTCAAAATTTAAATTACTTACCTCACTTACCATGGCGTACAGCTGCTCATCGGGGAAGTGATCATCAATGTCCCGTTCTTCAAACCTTTCCAAGGTTGGATTCTCCAAGCGAGAAAGGTGATCTGCTGCTAGATTTTCGGCTCCCTTCTTATCTTGAATCGTCAAGTCAAATTCCTACAACAACAAAACCCAACGGATTAGCCTAGGCTTAGCATCAATTTTTCGCAAATAAGTACCTCAAAGCTGAATGGTCCGTATAAACAATCACTTTTGACAAGATAAGATATGATCTAAACTTGTCAAAAGCAAAAACCACAACTAGCAGCTCTTTCTCTATAGTTGTGTAATTAGCTTGAGCTGTGTTCAAGGTCTTGCTTGCATAGTAGATGGGCTAGAAGTATTTCTCCTTGCGTTGACCCAAGATGGCTCCCACTACAAAGTCACTTGCATCGCACATGAGTTCAAATGGTAGATTCCAATTGGGGGCTACCATGATTAGAGCATGGGTCAATTTCTCCTTAAGAGTTGTGAATGCTATCAAAAATTCCTCATCAAAAACAAAATCCACATCCTTCTCAAGGAGTCTTGTTAATGGACAGGCTATCTTGGAAAAATCTAGTATGAACCTCCGGTAAAAGCCCGCATGTCCTAGAAAACTTCTGATGGCCTTCACAGATGTGGGTGGTGGTAACTTCTCAATGGTGTCTACCTTAGCCCGATCCACCTCAATGCCCTTGCTTGAAATTTTGTGTCCCAACACAATTCCCTCTTGAACCATGAAATGACACTTTTCCCAATTAAGCACTAAGTTGGTTTCCTCACATCTCATCAAGACTCTTTCAAGATTTTCCAAACATATTTCAAATGAGCTGCCATAGACCGTGAAATCATCCATAAACACCTCTATAATATCCTCAACAAGTTCACCAAAGATTTCTACCATGCAACTCTGAAAAGTCGCAGGTGCATTGCATAACCCGAATGGCATTCTTTGATATGCGAATGTCCCATATGGGCAGGTAAATGTAGTTTTTTCTTAGTCTTCTGGGGCGATAGAAATTTGGAAATAGCTTGAAAGACCATCCAAAAAGCAATAATACTCGTGTCTGGATAACCTCTCCAACATTTGATCGATGAAGGGCAAAGGAAAATGGTCCTTCCTAGTTGCATCATTCAATTTCCTGTAGTCTATGCAAACCCTCCAACCAGTAACTGTTCTTATTGGGATCAGCACATCATTTTTAGTAGGGACCACCGTCATCCCTCCTTTCTTTGGTACTACGTGGACTGGGCTCACCCAAGAACTATCCAAGATTGGATATATAATCCCTACATCAAGTAGTTTTATCACTTCAGGCTTCACTACATCTTTCATCTTTGGGTTCAGTCTCCGTTGTGGTTGCACTACTGGCTTGAATTCATCCTCCATTAGTATCTTGTGAGTACAATAGGATGGACTGATACCCTTAACGTCTGCTATCTTCCAAGCTATCACTTTCTTATGTTTCTGCAACAACTGGAAAAGCTTTTCCTTCTGCTCAAAAGATAGGTGGGAACTCAGAATTATTGGTAATTTCTTTTTCTCCGCCAGAAATCCATACTCAAGGTGATCTGGAAGGGGTTTTAGTTCCAAGTTGGGTGGATCAATCACCGATGGTTTTGGCTTTTCTTCCTTTGGCATCTCAATAGTCTCATATGCCCTGCATTTGAAAGGTTTGCTTGCTTCAAGAAAAGCAAGCTGCTCCATTGCTTCTTGATCATCAATATTTTCCTGCAATAAACACAACTCAAGGGGATCCTTGGAAACAATGTTAGTAACACAATTTACGGTCTCATGCTTAATAACATCATTGCATGATTCCGCCTCATCAAGTGAAAGTGAATGTTTCATAGCATCATGTATCCTAAAAATAACTTTCTCACCACCCACTCTCAAAGTTAATGTGCCATCACGAACATCAATAAGGGCACGGGCTGTATTTAAAAATGGCCTACCAAGAATAAGTGAAACATCTGCATCCTCATCGATATCAATGACAACAAAATCATTGGGGAAAATGAAATCGCTGACTTTTACCAACACATCTTCTATAATGCCACGAAGGTGGACTACTGACTTATCAGCAAGTTGGATGGTCATAAGTGTTGGTTTAGATTTACCAATGCCTAACTCTTTAAACATTTAATAGGGTATAACACTTATGCTAGCCCCCAAATCAGCTAATGCACTTTTAACCTCAAGGTTACCTATCAAACATGGAATGGTAAAACTACCTGGATCTTTCAACTTCTTAGGTAACCTCCTTTGCAAAATTGCCGAACTCATTTTAGATAAATGCACTAAAGACACTTCCTCAAGTTTCCTTTTGTTAGAAAGGATATCTTTCAAAATTTTAGCATATTTAGGCATATGTGACAAAGCTTCAGCAAATGGAATGTTAATGTGCAACTGTTTAAAAAGTTCAAGAAACTTACCGAACTGAGCATCAATCTTGTCCTTGTTCAACCTCACTGGATATGGTACTCTAGGTCGATATTCCTTCATTATGGGGCTGCTGTCTTTTGGCTGCTTCTCTTTCTCACTTTCTTGTGCAGCTTGCTTTTTCAAAGTGACAGGAGGATTGTCTTCTCTTTCCTTTTCTTGTACTTTAGCCCTTTTCTCTTTTTTCTCATCCACATTACCCTTGATCTCTTTTCCACTCCTTAGTCTAATTGTCTTAAGATGCTCTTTAGGATTTGCCTCAGTGTTGCTAGGCAAACTTTCTTGTGGTCTCTCACTGAGCAACTTGGCAATTTTCCCCACCTGATTCTCCAAATTATGAATAGAAGCTTGCTGATTTCTTAAGGTGGTTTTAGTTGATTGGAACCTGGTTTCAAAAGCTGCTATAAATTTCTCCATCATGTCCTCCAAATTACTCTTTCTTGGAGGAGCAGCTTGTTGATGTTGGGGCTGCTGGAATCCAGGGGGAGGTCGTGGATTGTTCTAATTATTCCATGAGAAATTAGGATGATTTCTCCACCCCCGGATTGTACGTGTTGCTATAGGGGTTATTCTGTTGTTTCCTTGGCATGTTTCCAACATAATCTACTTGCTCTTGCCTAGCAAACATGTTGCCACTTTGGCAATCTTAACTTAAATGTCCACCCCACACCATTCACTGGACATCACCTGCATCACTTTCCCAGAAGAAGAAGAAGCTAAAGAATCAATCTTTTTAGTCATCGCTTCCAACTGTGCTGACAGAGCAACTATGGGATCCAATTGATGTGAACCAGTAGCCCTTAATTTTCCTTGTTCCCTTGGGGTTTGCCACTGATAATTTGTAAGGGCCATGTCTTCAATCAAATCCCTTGCTTCTTCAGGTGTTTTATTGTTTATGGTACCTCCTCCGGCTGCATTGATGGACTGCTTACTTGAGTAACTCAATCCATTGTAGAAAGTTTGGATCTGAAGCCATAGCGGAAGCCCATGGTGAGGACATCTTCTCAATAAATCCTTAAATCTTTCCCAAGCATCATATAGTGTTTCACCATCTAGCTGGAGAAAAGAGGAAATATCATTCCTCAACTTAGCAGTCTTGGATGGTGGAAAATACTTCTCTAAAAATTTTCCTGCTAGTTGGCCCCATGTAGTGAAAGTGTTAGGAGCAAAAGACTTCAGCCACTTCTTTGGTCGGTCTCTGAGCATGAATGGAAACAACCTCAGCCTAATTGCATCTTCAGAGACATTCTGTATCTTAAATGTGTCACATATTTCCAGAAAATTTTCAATGTGTGCATTAGGATCTTCATCCGGAAAATCCATCAAACTGACAAGTCTACTGCACCATTTGAATGACATTTGTCTTTATCTCGAATTTATTGGCAGCAATCACTGGTCTTTGTATACTTGATTCGGCCCCATTAAGAGTAGGCCTAGCAAACTCTTGCATCGTCCTTGGCTCATTTTCTGCCATTTCTTCTTCTAGGATGAGATCTTCAAAGTTTGGTTCCGTCTCTGCCAGAACTATTTCCTCTTCTTCCTTTCGCCTTCTTCTCAATGTTCTCTCTAACTCTTGATCTAATTCAAAAAGTTGGGAAGAGCTAGCTCGGGTCATAAACAAGAAGAAGTACCTAGAATGACAGTCAAAAAGCAAGAACTTATGTTAAAACAAAATAAAATAAAAACTAAATCAATAGTCTTATTTATACTACTAATATTGAAAACCGTTGTTCCCCAGCAACGGCGCCAAAAACTTGATGGCAGGAACCTATGCTATTGCAATACCGCAAGTGTACGGGTCGCTCAAGTAATAGAGTAGTGAGTGAGTTATCGTTACACTGGGGACAAGGTCAAGTACTAGTGCAAATTTTAACTGCTGTTTAGCAATTCAATAGTTTTGTGAAGTTTTGTAATTAAAGATAATTAACTTAATAACTGAAAAAAAGAGAAATTGAGTGTTGAATGAATTGATTGATAGTGAGAATACTATCCAGATATTGAATCCCCCTAGCCACAATTATATTTATGAAAAACAATTTAATTAAACCAGATAATAGAGTTAAATTGGTATTCCTCTAAATTAGACTAAAACCTTTCTCAAGTGAATTAATCCCTAATCACTAAGTAGAATGCTGGAATCTCTTCTCAAACATAATTAAATAGATCTTGCATTAAGAATAAGGAATTATAAACCAAAGGATCTTGTAAGTCTATCTCTAGTACTCCAATCAATCCTCAATCCTTATGAGTATTCAATTCATATCAAGCTTTCTCAAGTCAGTAATATGAAAATTTCAACCAATCAATAAGCATGCTATTATCAATTGGAAATAAATCGTTAAACATCATAAGAATAAAACAACTCAATCAAATGATTTAATTAAATAAAATTATTCAATTCATACAATAAAGCAAGGGTTCATCAATATCCAGATAGAGAATGAGTTCATATTCAAAATCAGAAAACCATAACAAGAGAAATAAGAAAAAGAATCCAAACAATCCATTGCGAATAATTCATATTTCTTCACTTGAATCCTTGAATCTTGTTTTAGATCTTGTTTAGAATATGTCTTCACCTTCAATCCCCGCTCCAAAACTCTTCTCTTCGCTTTAGAAGTCTGCTCTAGGTTATAAAATATGAAAATCCCCTCCTTAATTCGTGTTTCAGGTCAGCTTTTATAGTGCAGATAATTTCGCCTGACACGCCCATAGACACGCCCATGTCACTGGGCGTGTCATTGCCACTGGGATTTTGAATATAAGGCACGTCCAGTGACACGCCCATGTCACTGGGTGTGTCACAGCTACTGTGAATCATTGCAATAGGCACGCTCGGTGACACACCCATGTCACTGGGCGTGTCAATGCTTCTGTATGCAGTATCAAGGGCACGTCCATTGGCACACCCATGTCCATGGGCGTGTCACTTGAAGAATTTTTTCTCTTTTCTTCTACTTTCATCCTTAATTCCTCCGAAATGATCATACACCTCAAAATACAAAGAATTCCTGAAATTAACCCTAAAAAGCACTTGAACAAACAAATTAAACTCAATTGGATAATAATCATATTAAGAAATAGGGGCAAAATATCATCAATTGTGCACTTATCATTACTCCAATAGAGTGGATCCTTCCATAGGACAGTCGACATATTTTTTCATACATGGCAACTAGTATGGCCCTACACAATTGAACTCTATGACTCGGGCTAAGTTCTTTAGACTTATCAAAATGGTAGGATCAATGGTATCCTGATGGGTATGCTAAAAGGGATGCCCTAAAATTAGGAGGATCACACTATAGGCAATTTATAAAGAGTAATCCCCAAGGTCATTACGTCTTTTCACAAGAGAATTAATATGTCACTTTATCCAAGCATGTGTAATCACAGCATCACCAGTCTTAAGGATAGGCAGAATTCCCCCCAAAAAATTCACAACTCCAAATAAACTCCTCTAATTTGGGAGCAGTTTTAAATGACGTACCCAATTGGGATGCCAAATAGTAAATACAGATCTTATGATGTCATAGTCAATTCCCCATATGGAAAATGGAAATAATTAGTGGAATAGAGCCCACAATATGTCATGGTTAGCCTAGTTTGTATAGTCCAGATATAGGAAGTCCAAAAAGCCAATGGGAGACAGTAATTCTCTCAATTTACCAGGTATGTTCAAGTTCCCCAAGTTAAAATGACCACTCGACAATTTTAATTGAGTATATTGCTAAAATAAGGTAAAATAATAATTATATTATTATTTTTTTCAAAAGAAATAAGAAAAATATTATTTTTTATTGTAGAAATGAAAATTAAGCCTACCTCTATGAAGTCGGTTCGCGATGCATGCATAAGAGGATCCACTAGCAACTCCCCAACAATCAACACTTCAACAGCATTGGAAGAAGAAGAAGAAGACTGAGACATCTCAAAATTGAAGCTTAAGGAGCAAGAAAGGTAGAGTGGAGGGATGAGGCACCAAATGTCCCCATACACCTATTTATAAAATTCAGGCTCAAAAGATAGTCCATTCGGCACAGAGCCAAACATACTTAAATGCATTCCAAATATTAAAGAATGATGCGTCAGTTAGGTTCATTCTTTCCATCTCTCCCCAGTTCATGCCATTGCATTTGTTTTAAAATATAAAATAGATGTAATATGGAAGCAGTTGTAAACCCCTAATTTTGCACCTAATTTAGAAAATTGAAAATTTAAATAAAATAATTAATTTTTCAAATAATAATTTTTTTCCATTATTTACTGCTTTGATTCCCATTCAAACGGGATAAGTAGGCACTCTTAAAATATTACTCCAAGAGGCAAGCCCTTACCTAATGACCTAAAATTGGCCAAATTAATTTATTTTTGACATTCTTTTATCTTCTTCTTTACTATTATGGTCTTCTTACAATTCATTATTGTAAATTATTTTATTTAGTTTCACTTTTATTTTTATTGCCATTGAGAATGAATGTGTTTTCTTTATATATTTTATTTGTTTTAAATGAGCTTTAGTTGGGGATTTGTGCTTGACCTAGCACCCATAAGTGCTAGAGTCAATGCTTCCCTTTGTATGGATGTGGAATTATAATAACTTTTTTCATTGCACGTTGTTGATGTCATAATATTAAATTTGCTCATTGCATATTTAATAATTATTTATTATTAATCTTGGCATTAAACACATGTACAAAATTTTTTTTATCATAAAGGTTAAACCAATAAAAGAGAAAATCATTTTTTTGCAAAAAATTATTTGAAAACTTAGCTCAGAACCCATTGTGTTTAGTTTTAGACTAGTGTCTTTTGGGTAAAATTTGTTAATTTTCATACAGTCAATCAAATGGGTTTTTCCTTAAATTTTTCCCAAACCAAATAATTTAAGGTGGAAACTCTCCAACTAATGCTTTTCAAAATAAAAACCACTTCCTTTTTTCATAACAAAAGGAGAATAAACTATTTTCTCAAAATAGAAAATCCATTTTCTTTAAACATGTGTTTACCGAATCAACTAGAGATCGTATGTTGTGGTATTGTATGGAACTTAGCCCAAATAAGCATTTTAGCTCCAATTCATGAGTGGGTAGAATCAATGCTCTGGTGAGGCCTCACAAGAGAAGATATAGAGAAAATGATAAAACAAAAGAGGAGAGGCCTTTGTATGGCTTTCGATCTTCAGACTTTAATATAAAGAATATTGAAGATTCAAGACAGAGCAGAGATGAAGAACACAATTTAGATCTATAAGGCAGAGATGGAGAATACAAATTAGATCTTCCTACAAATTAGGACATAAATAGGAAAATTTTAGTTGAAGAGAGAGAAAGAGAGAGAGAGAGAGAGAGAAGATGGATAGCTTATGGTTTTTAGATAGAAAGGGAAATAATGTATTTCATGTTTTATAATGTTTTTATGTGTTCAACTAAAGATTTTTAATTTTAAAGGTATAAATGTCCAAAAAGTGTTATTTAATGAAAGCATGGTCTATTTTAAGTTAAGACAAAAAAGGGGATATTTTCCCACTAATTTCGTAGTGGAAATAAACCCTTCATGAATTTATTTCTTACAATGTGATAGTCAATGTTCATTTGTTCATGGAACATGGGGTTAGCTGCTATGTATAAATAAGCTTGATTGTCACATTGTAAATGAATAGGCACTGTAACTAGCAACTGAAAATCCTGTAATATATAATTGATAATTTACAACTCACAAACAATAAAAAGTCAATCTCCAATATTCAACTTTCATAGAAGATTTAGAAATAGTGATGCAGACCCTTAATTTTGGTTATAGATAAATTCATTCCCAATTAAAAAGCACAAATTGAATTTGGATTTAATTAGAAGCCCAAATTACTAAATCAGCCTTAAACTTCATGATGAATTGGCCATTACCCATGGCCTGTAATATCCACATTTTTCTTAAATAGAATTAAATTAAATTAAATTAAAATGTATAAATTGAGGGAAAAGTGAAGAGTTAGAAGTGAGAAGAAAGTTTGTATATGTTAAATATATGTAATGACATATAAAGTCCAAGGTAAAAAGGTAAAAGTCAAAGGTTGAATAGTAAAAGTGAAAGGTTAAAAAATAATTCAAAAATAAATAAATTATGAATGAAAGATAAAAATTTGAATTAAAAAAATAAATAATTATAATATTATAATATATATATATATATATGGTTGAAAATGAATTGGAAGAGATAGAAAAATCAAAATTTGCTTCATCTTCTTCCTCCTTCCTCTCATGGCCGATTCTCCATTGTTGTAGAGAGAAGAAATTTGTTTCTTCCTACATCATGTTCTTCAAAGCTTTCTTAGGGTTTTGGAGTGAATTTGAAGTCCCTCCCTCAAAGGTAAGCTTTCTTACCTTATTTTGAAGATTTATGGATATATGTGATTATGTGTGATTTGAAATTTTATAAGAGTATGTTGTAATTGGTTTTAAGGTTATGGAACATGTTATTTTGATGAGTAAGCAATGATTTTAAAGTTAGATTAAAGGAAATGTTGGGTTTGGCTAGAGTCTAAAAAAAGTTGTATGTGATTTTAGGATTTTAGAAGAAGTTAGATAAAGTATGAATGTTTATTTGGTTTGATTATTTAAATTGAGTTATTAAATGATTTAAATGATGAAAATGGACTCAAATTGAATTTGGAAGTGGTTGGAATGAAGAACAAGAATGGGAGTGAGTTAAGGCACAATTTAGGGTTTTGGAAGGAATGTTTCTTTAATTGCTTAAAGTCTCTAAAAATATGATGTTATAGACATATTTGAGCTTAAAACTCAATTTGGAATTGATTGAATTGTAGTTCTAATGTTAAAGTGCATAGGGCTAAGAAAAGGGGAAAATGGTGGAATGTGTTATAATTTATGTCCTATGTTTTAAACACCTTAAAATGTGATTCTAATGTATGGTATACATTAACATTTTGAATAGGTGTTGAGTAAATAGTCATTGCACCAATTTGGCATTTTAAAGTGAAGTGGAGCTTTGGCTCACTTCTATGTATTTAAGAGATATGTACATAACTTGGCACTTAATAACATTGATTGCATTGTTTGTAGTCATAACACATTGAATATGAAAAATGTGTTATGATACTTGATTGACAATGTGTATGTATGTGTGGCATTGTTTGAAGTAACAACGCTTTGTTTAAATTATTATTGTATGATATGACCTTTAAAAATGAATAAAAGTGATAATATGTGAAAAATGAGAAAAGTGCAAATATTGCACTAGTATGTAAAATAAGCTACATTTGTAATGTATGAGGAAATGATGTTAATTATGAGTAGTAGATAATGAAATATGATTATACATTTCCTTATATACAGTCTGATTATAGAATATTGTTATTGGATAGTATGACACTTTCTGGCGAGACACACTTATGTCACTAATATCATGACGCCTTTGAGCGAGACACACTGGTGCCACTAATAGCATGATGCACTGGTGTTGCTAATAGCATGACTAATTTGGGTAAGACACACTGGTGTCACGAATGAATGAGATAGACCAAGAGAATAGTTCTGGAATTAGAACAGTATATAGGATTATATGGACCCATTGCATGTGTATGGATGATTGGTATGTTAATAAATTAAATGTATATATATATTGCTTGGCATTGATAGATACTGTATGTTATGATATCATATATATATAACATCATTTTCTGTTTATTTATACCAAATTATGTACTACTGAGCAATATGTTTAGCTGTTAAAATTCATCGCTCAGGTGATAGGGTTGATCCGGAGATTCTTGATAGTACTGCTAGACCACTCCAGGTCTAGGTTGTAGTGGTCATTTTGGAAACCGCTGAGCTGCCACGGACCTGAGCCATTGCATCTCATATAAATATTTTAAACTTTGTTTTTGTCATTTTGTAAAGTATATACATTATATCTATAAATGTGGACATGATGTAAATTATAAAAATTCTTCTTTTGGGTTAAATGTTGGAAGTTGAAAATGGGATATATATATGTTAATATCTAAAAATATTTGAATTTTTTTCTGAAATATTGATTGATTTGGGCCGTTTGGAAATTTGGAGAAATGGATGGATTACAAGGATATTTGGGAGTGTATTGCATTACAGGTGTAAATTAAAATTTTGAGATTATCCAAAATACAGATAAAATTCTGGCGAATTTTTCCCACATATTTTTAATATAAAATAAGTAGTTTTTATTTTTTTAAACATTAATCTATCTTTTTATTTTTCTTTTAAGTATGTTATGATTTTAAAATATTTTTACTATAAAAATGGGAATGTTTGTAAAAATGGAACTGTGACATTCTCATACTGTATATGGGTATTTTACATATGTTGTTGTATGTGTATTATGTATATATATGGTATAAGGGTATTACATGGCCAATTGGCCATGAGTCCATGGCCAATTTGATATGAGATTACTCCATTAAATTTCCTAATCCCACTTAAATTTAGAGTTTATTTAGATAAGTGCAAGGCTTTCTTGATGAAATCAGGACTTTCTAACCATATTAAGAATATTTAACCCTAATCTTCACTTATAAAAGGACAAACAATTAATAGATTCAAAGGCAACCACAAGTAATTAAGAACTACATTAAAAAAAGAAAAAGAAAATACATAAAAAGTAATAAAAAAAAGGGAGAGGAAAAATAAATGAGAGAAAAAATCAAAGAGATAGAGAGTAAAAAAGGACAAAAAGCTAGAGACACAATAGCTAATATCTCATTGATCTAGACCCATTAGAGTCATCCAAGGTGGAGGACAATATGGTTCATCTAGTAAAACTTGGTTAAGTGATTTTTACCTGGTGGAACCTACAACGTAGGTATAAACTCCATTACTCAGATTATATTCAATTCAACAAGTCATCATCTTAGTTGTTTATGACTTTACATATTTAGTTTTTTTTCTTATTTTGTTATAATTAATATCACTAATCAAAAACTTAATTTGATATTAAATCCTAATTTCATAACCAAAACCTTAATTTATATTAAAACTTAATTTCATTGATTTAACCCTAATTTTACAATTACGTGTGTGACGGTTATTTATATGTTTGTTTCATTATGAACAAATTTTAATTTCTTATTATTTGGATTTTGAGGTTGTAAAAGGCATGTTTCCACTTGTGGATATCTTTTTTATTTAAATTATTTAAATTATTTAATTTATTTTTGAAATTATTATAAGGGACATGTTTCCACTCTATTATGGGTTTCCTATCTTATTCTGGGTTGTAGGACATTTTAAGGGCATGCTTTCATCTTATATGGATGCCCATTTTAGTACTTGATTTATGATATGGTTGTTTTCATTATATTTATTTTAATTGCATGTAATATAAATAATATTATAATAATATAAAATTTTAATAATATTTATACATGAAAGGAGGTCAATTCTAAACAACTAAGCATTGTGGGGGGTATTGTGCCACTTCTTACCCCATATATACCCAACTTTTTAAGCCCAGTAGAGGGCTGGGGATTTTTTAGAAATTAAGTCATTCAGCCCTTGTATCTTCTTCTTAACTCATCCGAGTAGCAACTCCTATTCTCAAGGATTAGGCCCGCGTTCTCTAAGGCTTAGAGCCTAAAAATGTTGAAGCCGCAAGAAGCATTTCACTGGGAGTGGGGCTGAAATTCCCTGTTTATAGTGGTGACTTCACTAGGGATAAGGAAAGTTGATTCCATTGGTCTTTATATTATTTTATTTTTCTTATTATGATATTATTCATTGCATTATTTAGAATTGCATTATGTGTGCAAGTTAGGATGTCCTATGAAACCCGTGTTTTGTGCATGTAAGTGATAATATACTTTCACTCAAGGTATGGAGATCGAGCACCACATACCCATTCAAAGCCTCATACCTTTTGTTATGCAAACTAATAATAATTTAAAGGATTAACATAACTTATAAGCTAAAATCATACACTTTGATGCTTGAAAGCTAATACTACTGTGATTTAAAAACAATCTTGATAAAAAAAATAGCTACTGGGAATTTAAAGCGAGTTAAATAATGAATTCAAATCTTCATTTTTACATTGATTCAAGCCTCCTGCTTGCAGTGGTGTTAAATCTTGGTTGAGCAAAGCAAAGACAGTAGCTACTGCCTTTTTTATTGTGTGTTGTTTCTTAGACTAATAATACATTCTATATATTTGTTGTTGCTTTTTCTTTGATAACTCTCTCCTTAATAACTGTGGCTTAATAATTCTAGCTTTCGCCGTCCATGTTTAATTTTTAAACCTATATTTATGGGAACATAGTTGGTTAGAGCCAGTATATGATCGAGCTTAATACGAGCTTAATTCCGATTTCCAATTTAAGCACGACTCATATTAAGACCCTAAATAGGAATCATATTGAATTAAAGTGTTTTAAATTCATCATGAAATTGTGACCATAACGAATTAAAAAGTGTTTAATTCAATGTGTACTAACATCCATATGGAATTAGACAAGTATAATTCAATATAGAAGTGTCCCATATTAAATTAGACTTGTTCTAATTCGATATGGACTATCTATATTGAGTTGGAAGAGTCCAATCCGATATGGCATGATCCAAAGCGAACCAAACCTGCTTCGATCCTAAAACCATTTCAGGGCTTTCAAAGTTGAACTGACTTATTTTAGGCCTTATAAAAACTAGACCAATCTAATTAAAAATTTTAAAGTAGGTTTAACCATTAAGAATGGACCAATCTTGACTAAGCCTTGTTTAATTAGGATCAGACTAGCTTAGGGCAAAAATTAAGAATCTACAATTTGCCTCCTGCTTAAACAATCTAGAATTCATTCAGAGAGTGAAAAGTAACATGACTTTGGGCTAATGTTTGATAAATTGGTTCTAGACCCAAGTGATTGATTTGGGTTCTCGACCCCAGGTTGATTTTGGTTCTAGACCCAAGGTTGATTTGGGTTATGGACTAGAGATTTTTTTTGGGTTTTAGACCTGAGACTAGTTTGGTTCTAGACCCGAGAATGGATTTGGGTTCAAGACCCGAGATTTGTTTGGGTTTTAGACCTGAGACTTGATTAGATTTGGGTACTTTGACCTGAGACTAGATTTAATTTGAGTACTTGGGCTCGAGATTAGATTTGATTTAGTTACTTCAACAATTCCATAAATTGTGTTGTTAGGATACTTCAACAAATCCAATATAGGCTGGAGATTATGTTGTCAGGATACTTCACTAAATCTGATATAGGCAAGAAATTGTGCCACAGGATACTTCAGCAAATTCGATGTAGGCTAGAGATTGTGCCATCAGGAAACTTCAACAAATCCAATATAAGGTTGTACAGTAAGGATACTTCACCAAATTTGATATAGGATAGGGAGTGTTCCATCATGATACTTCACCAAATCCCATATAGGCTAGAGATTGTACTATCAAGATACTTCACCAAATCCAATATAGGTTGTGGATGCTTCAACAAATCCATTTGAAAATGTTTGCTTTAACATAAATTGATCTTTATTTTGATTCTCTATTCTTGGGGATGGACTTCCAGCTCTTCTAACTAGACTAACATCTTGTCATTTGAGGCTGTGGGCTTTCTTCTAGCTACTTGATCCATTCTTCAATAGATCAACTTTAGCTCTTCTAGTTGTCAACTGAGAGATTTGGCTTTCTTGTAGCTAGTTGTTCCATTCATTTAGTTCTTCCTTTTTGCAAAAAAATCAGTTATTTTTTAACTAGCCATCATTATCCTCTCTTTGCCCTTTGCGTGGCAAAATATTGAAAGCAAGTCTGAAAATATTTTAGACACGCATAAAATCAAACATGGAAAGGAGAAGCTTTTCCCCCTTTGTAGGCTCAAACCAATGAGTTTGTTCCTACATAAGCTCTGATTGATGTTAGTGTTTTGTCTGGTTTCTTGCACAAGCATGCATCTCCATTTCTGCAAAGTGATTGGATCTTTCTCAAGCGATGGTCCTTCCATGCCTTTTGATTCCATATCAGCTTCATGTTTGCTTTACAGAGTATCTATTATCCACATTGACAAATAATAGACAACACAAGACAATAAAAATGCAGTATGATATATTCATGTATGCATGATATGCATGGATGATACTTATAGTGATTGACTCACAAATCCAGGTGTTAGGCCAAAGCTCTGCCATTGGTCCCTTCTAGATACCTTTTCAAGTCTTGCATTAGAACTGCAGTGTAACACTCTTATACCCTATATACATACAGTACATACACCCATTATATGTAAAATACGCATATACGGTATAAAAATGTCACAGTTTGGTTTAATAAAAAATTTTAACTTTTTAAATTTAAAATCTTAAATACTTTAAAATGTATAATTAAATAACAAATAAAAGATTATTATAAATCATAGGTGCTAAAATAAGCATTTTTCATAAAAATCTCTGAAAAAAATTGGCCAGAGTTTTATCTGTAATTTGGACATTCCCAAATTCAACAAAACCACAACCTGCATAAAAACACTCCCAAATAACCCAAAAATACATTTCATCCATCCTCCTCAATATCTTCACATTTTCTCAAAACATTTATACACTTCCATATATCTACATATCAAAACATATACAAAACCCACATCATAAATTTTTATCCAAAACATTCCTTTTTAATTTATAACATATACACACTGGAAACATAATATAATATACATAATTTCCAAAATGTACGATAATATAAAAATATATACATGCTAGCAGTCAGCACTGATCTCGAAGAAGCAACAAAATCAACTCAAACCATCTCAAAGCTAGACCCAACATGGTCTAGACGAACTCTCTGGCTCAACCGGATCTCCCCTGTCACCTGGGCAATGAATTACAATCATGCTAAGCTAAAGGTCTAGCGGTACAAACTTTGATAAAATAAAGCTTAAATGCAATGCCAATGCCCAATGCTTATGAATATCATATCTCAAATCATTTCATTTTAACATATTTTCAATCATTTCAGAATTCACATAAAAACAAACACAATCATAGACCCAAAAAATCTAATATGCTATTCAAATTCCAGAGTTGCTGTTTTAGTCCATAATGACACCTAGTGTCTAGCCCGAAGGCAAGTGATGCCCAACGTCTAACCCGAAGGCAAATTATAGTGATGCCCAACATCTAGCCTGAAGACAAGTGGCATCCAACGTCTAGCACGAAGGCAACTCAAATAGTTGCTCAAAAGCTAGCCCCAAAGGCAAAGAATGAGAATAGCCTCATAGGCATGCCACCAAACACAAAACTCTAGAAATTGAATAACATACTAGGCACACAATTAATTCACATTTCTCATTATCAATCTCCTTCTCATTTTCTCATATTCAAGCTAGGAACATTGCCTTATTTTTCATTATCTAATAGGCATATTGCCTCATTTTCTTATCTTTTCTCATTTTTCTCAATTTTCTCATTTATAGAAATATCAATTCATCACATTTCATCATTTCATCACATTACATCACATTTTACCTTAAAACTCATCACCCAAATATTTTGGGTAATTTTATATAATTCACATATGATTCACATTTTATGCACTTTAGCCATTATCAATGGGTTTTTAACAATGCCCTTAATGCATACACAACAAATGGCATTACCTAAACACTTTGAGTCAGTTTCACATAACACACATATTTCACATTTTACACAATTTAGCCATTAATAATGGCTTTTCACAATGCATTTAATACATATATGACATTACAGATGTCAAAACACATTATTCATGCATGTTCAATGCATCAAGTAGCTTAACATATTTTTCAACCAAAATGTGTTAAGCCCAAATGTCATGCAAACATACCCAATTTATTCAAAATTTGTACTTACCTCTAAAAGCAACCCAAAAGCATGCTTAAAACAACCTCCAACCTTCTCTTCCAACTTGCCCTTCAACACTTGGATGAGGCAAATCAACTCTCCTCAATGCCTATACCAAATGTGATCATAAATAATTATTTAGTACCTCATTCTAAGGCATTTCCAGTCTTAAATCATAATTAAACACCATTCAAAAAAATCCCAAAGTTAAGGCTAAGCTCACTTTAACTTTGGAATGCCATACAAGGTCATTCAATTTGATATTTTAAGTTTATTTATATTATTAAAAACATATTTTAACATATTTAAAATATTACATTACAAAAACATACACTTATAACCAAAAGCCTAAAATGGCATAACCTTCCCCCATTGAAAGTTTTCCATTCCAACTCAATCCATTGATCATTTCAAGCTTATATTCATCACTTTTATTACCAAACAACATGCTTAAACCAATAAAATCAAACAATTCAATAACTTTGAAAAATCACTTTTTGAAAACCCAAAATTAACACTTCCATTCTCAAACTCCAATCAAACTCAACCAAATCCAATATTTGACCTTAAAATAATTGTTTATGCATCAAAACAACTCATTTAGAATCAAATTGCACAATTAAATCATAAGATTCCACAAACCCAAAAGTTACATAACCCTAAATTCTCTCTCTTCACCAATCTTAACCCGAACTCAACTATTTCTTCAATCCAACCTTAAAATCATTACTAACTACCCAAAATAACTTCATTCATATCCAAATAGACAATTTTAACATCCTACTTCAACAATCCAAAATTCACATATTCTTAATTTTATGGAAAATCAAAGAAAAAGTTAGAAAGCTTACTAATTTTGGTGGAAAACACCAAGTCTTCAATTAAAACCTTGAAAATCTATCAAATTTTGAAGATTCAATGAAGCAAAATCTTGAGCTTTTCTCCCATGGAAATTCGGCAAACTAGGAAGAAGAAGAAGATGACCAAAATATCAATTCTCTTTCTTTCCACTCATATTTATAACCATATATTTATAATATTTTAGTATATTTTTATTTATTTATTTATTTATTTATTTAATAAAAATTCAAAATTCATATCTTCCATTCAAAAATAAAATATTTTTGAATTAATTTTAAAATTTTCAATTCTCAAAGTATATTTACCAAAATGCCCTTTGACTTTGACTTTTTCTTTAGAAAGTGTTGACTTTTATTATTGTCTTTATATATTATGTATATTTTGTATATATATCACACATACAATTTACTTTTACATTTAAAAACCTCCCATTTTTCATTTAAAACAATTTTTAATTTATCTAATTAAATTATAATCTATTTTATTAAATTTCCAAAAATTAAAAATTTTCAAAATTTTGGGATATTACATGCAGAAGACTTCAAATCTATTGCTCTTATCTTCTAAATGTACAAAGCATGAGTAACGGGGACTCCAACAGGGCATGTAGGAATATAAGAGATGACCGTTTTAGCCCATGATTCAGCGTATTGGTTGGTGACTTCTTCTTGACCTTGCAAATGATCCTCCTATTAGCCATGTTTACTCAATGCGTCATTTGAGGTTCGACAATCCAACATACTCCCTTAAACTTGAAGGCTTTGTATGACAAAAATATTTTTTTTTTATAAAATTCTATTTTGGCTTTGTCAAATCAGTGTCATTGTATCTCAGGACTTGACTTTTCAAATTAACATATCTATGACACAATAACCCTAGTAACTGTATTAAACTCATGAATTAATTCTATTTGAGCAAGAACTGTTGCACTTTAGATAAGAACATACACATTACTCGGCCAAAGGTCTCATTGATTTTAAATATTATCTATCTCATATGCATGCATATTCAAACAATCTCCACTAATAGACTCTAGAGATCAACAAGTCTTTAATGGGTTTAAAACGGAGTCTATAAGGGATATGGGTTAAAGGAAGGCCATTTCATAGCTGGAGCTGATGTGACACTTTTGACAAACCCTCACATTACAAACTACTTATTGTTGTTAGTGGTATTCCTAACCTTTGGGCACCATTTCTTTATGATTCATGAAAAGACAGAACTTGAATATCCTTCCATCTTCTTGGCATAAATCTGGATCCAATTAGGATGATCTTGATCTTTTCCTTCTAAAAACTCAAGACCACCATTTTCTTCCTCTTCCTTTCCCCCATTTTTCCTTTTGGAATATCAAGTTCAAGTCTTTCAATATTGCTAACTATAGAGCTGTGTTGTATAAAATGAATGATAGTCTTTCCTTTATTTTTCTGATTTTATTCAAGTCTTTATCTGTGTTGGACTAATTGAAGTCAATCTATTCTCATAAATTGAGTGGAAGTCTTCTGTTGCTTTAGGTAAAAAGAACTCTATTGCTTTCTGAACATCCCTTGTTGAGTTTTATTTCTCCTTCTTTATTTCTTCTTTCTTTTTCTCTCTTTTTTTTTCTTCCTTTTTTTTTCCTTTTTTTCTTCTTTTTTCCTAGCTTTAAGAGAGTTGTCTTATTTTTACCATCTTATGCTTCTGACTATGGATGAGTGGAGTAGGGCGAGTTTGCTTCAATCAAGGATGAATCCTTTGTTGCCCTGATGTCATTATGTGATATTAGGTATAGTTCAAGTGACCTTCGACTATCACTATAGTCTTGGCAATACACACTTTTCTTTGATCTTCTTTTTCCTTGGTAGTTCAGTGATCACCAGACTTATCATAAATGTTACAACAGCTCAGGATATATTATTGGGGTTTATAGACTAATTAAAGCAAGCTTTTTATGAAGGATCAAAGGAACAAACAGTGGATTAATGTTAACAGGGTGGATACTAGTTGTTGGCTCATCAAAAAATACCTAGATCATCTCTCCTTTAAATACACAAAGTTCAATTTTGCCTCAAACATTCGTCAAAGCATGTTCTAAGATTAACTAGGAACTAGACAAAGGTAATTATGCAGGAGCCCTCTCTAAGTCATTCGGACCATCTTATGCTATAGAACAACTTCCTGACCTAGTAAAGTCATTCGGATCATGATGCATAGATATACTAATTTATGAATATCAAGCTAGATTCATCATTGGTTGAGTACTAAAACGAACAAAGACCTACATAAATTTAATAAAAATAATTTATTTCAATAATCTTAATTTGAAAAAGTATAATTGTTCTAGAAGATACCAGAGAAAGAAAATGAAATGAAAAAACCAAACAAGCCAAGGGAAGTTTTATTCAATTGGAGTAAAAAATGCTTCCACTACTTGGACATATCAAAGGCAAGGATTTTTCCATCATCAATGGTAGTCATCGCCTAATTATCTGTAATAAGTCTAAGCTTGCTTAATAGCATTGATAAGTGTATAGTTGATGATATTTTTGCCCCTATTTCTTAGATTCTTTATTGTCAAATTGAGTTTAATTTATTTGTTTAAGTGTTTATTAGGGTTGATTCCAGGAACCTTTTACACGTTGGGACCTTATGGTATAATTAGGCCAGAATCATGGATGAAAGACAAGGAAAAAAGTTATTTTGGGCAAATTCTTCAAGTGACACGCCCCATGACATGGGCGTGTCAATGGTTGTGTCATTCAACTACTTTACAAAAGCTTCGACAAGCCCAAGGATATGGGTGTGTCACTGGCCATGCCAATGATCCTGCCTCATAGAAGTTGTGACACGCCTAAGGACATGGGTGTTGCCACTGATTGTGTCCTTATCCCAGAATTGCAGTAGCCATGACACGTCCAAGGACAAGGGTATGTCACTGCCCATGTCATCAACGGTGAAAAACAGTATCATTGACACGCCCAGAGACATGGCCGTATCACTGGGGATTTTAGGCTAAATATCTGGGCTATAAAAGATGAAATAAAGTGCGAATTAGGGATCTAGTTTTTATCACTTAGAGCTAACTTCCTTAGAAAGAAAAAGAGTTTAGCAACTGAGATTGAAGGTGAAGATTCAAGTTAAACAAGATTTAAATCAATAATTAAAGACTGAAGTGAAGAAACACAAATCATTCGTTATGGATTATTTGAATTCTTTTACTCATTTCATTTGTTCTGGTTTTCTAGTTATGAATATGAACTAAATCATCTATATCTAGATATTTATGAGCCCAAACTTTATTGTATGGATTGAATAGTTCTTATTAAATTAAATCATTTAATTGAGTTGTTTGATCCTTTTGATTCTTAATTTCTTATTTCCAATTGATTATAACTTGCTTATTGCTTGGTTGCAATTTTCATATTATTGACTTGAGAAAGCTTGATATGAACATAATTCTCATTAGGATTTAGGGTTGATTGGAGTGCTAGAGATAGACTTACAAGATCCTTTAGTTTATAATTCCTTGTTCTTATTGCAAGATCTATTTAATTATGTTTGAGAAGAGATTCCAGCATTCTACTTAGTGATTAGGGATTAATTCACTTGAGAGAGGTTTTAGTCTAATTTAGAGGAATGCTAATTTAGCTCTATTATTTGATTTAATTGAATTGATATTAATAAATTTTTTTATGGCTAGGAGGATTCAATAACTGGATAGTATTTTCATCATCAATTCTTTTTTTCACAATATTAAAATTTTCTTTACTTTAATTTACCAAGTAACTCATCTTTTATTTTAATCATCACAAAAACTATTGATTTGCTAAACAATAGTTGAGATTTACATTACTAATTTACCTTGTCCCCAGTAGAACGACATCTTACTTGCTAATTTACTACTTACATGACCCGTGCACTCGCGGTAATATTGCAATAACACCTAAAATGACAAGTTTTTGGCGCCATTGCCAGGGAACAATGATTTTCAATATTAGTAATATAATCAAGACTGTTAATTTAGTTTTTATTTTTATTTATTTTAACATTGGTTCTTACTTATTGACTGTCATTTTAGGTACTTCTTCTCGTTTATGACCCGAGCTAGCTCCTGTCAATTACTTGAATTAGAACAAGAACTAGAGAGAACATTGAGTAGAAAGCAGAAGGAAGAAAGGGAAGCAGTTCTGGCAGAAATGAAAAGAAACTTGTAAGAAACAAACTTGGAAGATTCAAGCTTAGAAGAAAAACTTGAAGTGATGGAAGGAGGTGAGCCAAGAACAATGCAGGAATATGCTAAGCCCACTCTCGATCGGGCTAATTCTAGCATATGGAGGTTGGCAGCTGTTGCGAACAACTTTGAAATAAAGGAAAATGTAATTTAAATGGTGTAGCAGACTTGCCAGTTTGATGGGTTCCCAGATGAAGATCCTAACGCACATATTGAGAATTTTCTGAAGATATGTGGCACGTTCAAGATAAATAATGTTTTAGATGATGCAGTTAGGCTGAGGTTGTTCCAATTTTCAATCAGAGATAAATCAAAGAAATGGCTGAAATCTTTTCCCCTAGGATCTGTCACCACATGGGGTCATTTGGTAGAAAAGTTCTTAGAAAAATACTTTCCCCCATTCAAGACCGCCAAGTTGAAGAATGCTATCTCATCTTTTCTTCAGTAGGATGATGAGACCCTTTATAATGCTTAAGAGAGGTTTAAAGATTTATTAAGAAGGTTCCCTCATCATGGGCTTCCCCTATGGCTTTAGATTCAAACTTTTACAATGGATTGAATAATGCAAGCAAGCAATCCATTAATGCAGCAACCAGGGGTACAATAAATAACAAGACACCTGAACAAGCAAGGGATTTGATTGAAGATATGGTCCTTACCAATTATCAGTGGAAAACTCCAAGGGAACAAGGAAAATTGTGAGTCTCCGGTTCATAACAATTGGATCCTGTGGTGGCTTTGACAACACAATTAGAAGCCATGAATAAAAAGATTAATTCTTTAGCCTTATCTTCGGGAAAATCAATGCAGGTGATGTCTTGTGAATGGTGTGGGGGTGCACATCAAGGTCAGAATTGCCAAAGTGGCAATATGTTTGCTAGATAGGAGCAGATGGATTATGTTGGAAATATGCCAAGGCAACAATAGAATAACTCCTACAGCAATACATATAATCTAGGGTGGAGAAATCATCCAAATTTCACCTGGAGTAATCAGAACAATTCAAGACCTTCTTGTGGATTTCGGTAGCATTAACACCAACAAGCTACCCCTCCAAGAAAGAGCAATTTGGAAGACATGATGGAGAAGTTCATTACAGCTTCAAAAACCATATTTCAATCAATTGAAACCACCCTTAGAAATCAACAAGCTTTTATTCACAATTTGGAGATTCAGGCGGGGCAAATTGCTAAGTTACTCAGTGAAAGATAGCAAGGGAGTTTACCTAGCAATACTGAGGCAAACTCAAAGGAGCAGATAAAGGCAATAACTCTAATGACTGGAAGGGAGCTTAAGGGTAGTGTGATTGAGAGAAGAGAAGAAGTGATTGAGGAAGAGGCTAAAACACAAGAAAAAAGAAAAAGAAGATGACCCTATTGTCACTTCGAGAGAAAATGCTGCAGTATAAAATGAGAAAGGGAACCAACCATAAGAGCCTAGTCCAATAGTGAAGGAATACCGACCTCGATTGCGATACTTATCAAGACTGAACAAGGACAAGATGGATGTTCAGTTCGGTAAGCTTTATCATAAATGACCAAATATGCTAAATTTTTAAAAGATATCCTTTCTAACAAAAGGAAACTTGAGGAAGTATCATTTTTGTAATTGTTGGAAATTAGTTTGGCAATATTGCAAAAGAGGATACCTAAGAAGTTAAAAGATCATGGTAGTTTTACTATTTCATGTTTGATAAGCACTCTTGAACTTAAAAGTGCATTAGCTTATTTGGTGACTAGCATAAGTATTATGCCCTACAAGATGTTTAAAGTATTAGGTATTGGAGAACCTAAACCAACACTCATTACCATTTAACTTGTTGATAAGTCAGTAGTCTACCCATGTGGTATTATAGAGGATGTGTTGGTAAAAGTCAGGGATGTCATTTTCCCTAATGACTTTGTTGTCATCGATATAGATGAGGATACAAATCTTTCTCTTATCCTTGGTAGGCCATTTTTTAATACAACCCATGCCCTTATTGATGTCCATGATGGCATGTTGACCTTAAGAGTGGGGAGTGAGAAATTTGTTTTTAATATACATTATGCCATGAAGCACCCACTTACAGTTAATGAGGTGGATTCATGCAAAGATATCTTTGAGCATGAAACCTTAAATTGTGTTACTAACATTGTTTCCAAGGATCCCATTGAGTTATGTTTAATGCAGGATAATGTTGAGAATCAAGAAGTAATGGAGCAGTTTGCTTATCTTAAAGCAAGCAAATCATTCAAATGTCAGGCATATGAAACCACTGAGATGCCAAAAGAACAGAAGCCATAACCATTTATGATTGATCCACCAAATTTGGAACTCAAGACCCTTTCGGATCATCTTGAGTATGGATTCCTAGCAAAGGAAAATAAATTGCCCGTCATTCTGAGTTCCCACCTATCTTCTGAGTAGAAGGTAAAGCTCATCGAGGTGTTACAAAAGCATAAGAAAGTTATAGCTTGGAAGATAGCAGACATCAAGGGTATTAGTCCATCCTATTGCACTCACAAGATATTGATGGAGGATGAATTCAAGCCACTAGTGCAACCATAATGAAGACTAATCCCAAAGATGAAAGATGTAGTGAAAGCTGAAGTGATCAAACTACTTGATGCGGGAATTATATATCCAATTTGGGATAGCTCTAGGGTGAGCCCGGTTCAGGTAGTGCCAAAGAAAGGGGGGATAATGGTGGTTCCTAAAGAAAATAATGAGCTAATTTCAACAAGAATCGTTACTGATTGGAGGGTTTGCATCGACTACCAAAAGTTGAATGATGCAACTAGGAAGGACCATTTTTTGTTGCCCTTCATTGATCAGATGTTGGAGTGGTTATCCGGGCATGAATATTCCTGCTTTTTGGATTGTCTTTTAGGCTACTTCCAAATTCCTATTGCCATAAAAGACCAAGAGAAAGCTATATTCACCTGTCCATATGGGACATTCGCATATCAAAGATTGCCATTCGGACTATTCAATGTACCTACAACTTTTCAACGGTGCATGGTGGCAATCTTCGATGAGCTTATTAAGGATATTAAGGAAGTGTTCATGGATGATTTCTCAGTTTATGGCAGCTCATTCAAAGGATGTTTGAAAAACCTTGAGAGGGTCTTGATAAGATGTGAAGAAATAAACCATGTGCTTAATTAAGAAAAATTTCATTTCATGGTTCAAGAGGGAATTGTGTTGGGACACAAGATTTCAAGTAAGGGTATTGAAGTGGACCAGTCTTAGGTGGAAACCATTGAGAAACTACCACCACCCATATCAGTTAAGGCCATCAAAAGGTTTTTAGGACATGTGAGCTTCTATCGGAGGTTTATACGAGATTTTTCTAAGATAGCTCACCCTCTAAAAAGACTCCTTGAGAAGGTTGTTGATTTTGTATTTGACGAGGAATGTTTAAGAGCTTTCACAACTCTTAAGGAGAAATTGACCCATGCTCCAATCATGGTGGCTCCCGATTGGAATTTACCGTTTGAACTAATGTGTAGTGTGAGTGATTTCGCAGTGGGGGCAGTTTTGGGTCAACGTAAGGAGAAGTATTTTCAGCCCATCTATTATGCAAGCAAGACTCTGAATGCAGCTCATGCCAATTACACTACTACAGAGAAAGAACTTCTAACTATGGTTTTTGCTTTTGACAAGTTTAGATCATATCTGATCTTGTCAAAAGTGATTGTTTTTACAGACCACTCGGCTTTGAGGTATTTATTTGCAAAAACTGATGCAAAGCCTAGGCTAATTCGTTGGGTTTTGTTATTATATGAATTTGATTTAAAGATTCAAGACAAAAAGGGAGCTAAAAATCTGGCACCAGATCACCTTTCTCGCTTAGAGAATCCAACCCTAGAGAGGTTTGAAGAAGGGGACATTGATGATCATTTCCCTGATGAGTAGATTTATGCCTTGGTAAGTCAGGTAAGTAGTTCAAACTTTGAAATTTCTTGGTTTTGCAAATTTTGCTAATTACCTGGCTGCTAGGAAACTCCCTAAAGATATGACTTATCAAGAAAAGAAGAAATTATTTTTTAACTTAAAATATTACTTTTGGGAGGATCCTTTCTTGTTTAGGGTATGTAAAGACCACATGATCCGGCGTTGCATGGCATGGCCCAAAATGATGAATATTCTCCGTCATTGTCATGCCAGACCAGCTAGTGGTCATACGGGAGCCAATTAGACTGCTCAAAAGGTACTAGAATTAGGATTTTGTTGGCCCACTTTATTTATGGATAGCTATGACTTTGTGAAAATGGAGTTGCCACCCGGATGGGCAACAAAAAAGAAAGGGGTGGATGACTCAATTCTTAAGGAATTCTAACCCCCTATTGGGTTCCAAGAGTTAGGTATGCAAGGGGAAAGTGAGAATAACCCAAAACCACTATAGTGCCCAGTTTATTGGAACTGGCCTCCTTTTCAAGTCTAAATATTATTAAATTCTTCACTTATTAAAATATCATCCATACTAGATGCAATTTAAAATAAATAGACACTCATTGTATTAAATGAAAGAAGGTCTAAACAAACAAATACAAATGGGCACCCATACACATGAAAACATGCCCTTACAATAATTGTCCAATGTCCATAATTAAATAAAATTGGACACCCACTATTTGGTGAAAATATGTCTTTTGCATTAATCTCAAAACATTAAAATAAATTAAATTTTATTGAACTTAACAAATGAAGTACCCACTAAGTGGAAACATACCTCTTACATCATTGAAATCAAAATAAACAAATAAAAACATTCAACCATTCATCATGAATAAAATAAAAGTAAATCATCCATTACAAGCACATAACAATGAACTAAATAATTAAATCTAAATGTAGACCTTTAATTTTTTACTCATTTTGGTCTAAATATTTTAAAATGTCCGAAATGATTTTTGTGGTATATATTATTAATTTTAATATTTATTATCTACTATTTATTTTACTTATTACTTATTACTTATTTATTTTTTTAATATAATATTTATTTTATTTTTCATTTATTTATTTATCATTTTTAAAAAATAATAATATATAAATAAAAATAATAAAAATAAAAATCGGCGATGGGCAAAATCGGCGACGAATTGGCTTGATCCAATTCGCAGCAGGAAATACCTACGGAGAAGTGGCCTCAAGCCAATTCGCCTTGAGGCCACTTCACCGCAGGTTTTGCTTGCGGTGAATTGGCTGTGGGCCAATTTTGCTGCAGCAAGCTTGGCCATGTCCCAAGAAAAGTGAGAAACACGGCCAAGCCACTCATGGCTTGGCCGTGTCACCTATGGAATCTTTGAATTAACTTGCACAAATTGGAGGACAAGAGGGGGACAAAGACCTTTCTTTTGCCAAAAGAAATATTAAAATAAGAAAAAGGTGGCCTAACTTCATGGGATGAGGATTTAAATAATGAAAAAGGAGGGAGACAAGAGTGAGTGTGGTGAGTTGGCAAGACTCTTGGTGTTTTGAAAGAATTAAAAAGAAGAGGAATGAAGAAGAAGGGACACATTTGGAGAGGGTGACACTCTCCAATTCCATTCCATTCTTCTCCTTCTTGGGGAAGAAGACACCATTCTCTTCCTCATCCTCTATTTCCATCTTCTCCATCTTCCATAGACAAAATTTTAACTTAGTTCTTTGGGATAAATTGGGTTAACAAGCTCTTGAAGATTAGGGTTTGAAGAAAGCATCATTGAAGGTTTGGTGACTTGAGAAAGCTCCATTCCATCTTTAAAAGGTAGAATCATCAATTGAAGAGGGCTTGAGTTCTTCATCAACATCAAAGTGGAGCTAGGAGGAAGACAAGTAGTCCAACTCTTGGCATCTACAAGGGGTTTTTCTATTCTCTCTTTTAATTCATTTCTAGATTGTTGTCGGTTATTAAGAGAATTAATATTTCAATGGAAAATTGTGATTTGATCTATATTGAGATGAATGTTTGCTTTAAATTGATGATGATGAGCTAATTTACTCATGCCTAGGATTTGTAGTAGATTTGATCGAATGCCATGATTTGATATTTCCATTAATATACCTTGTTGATAGTTGATTGTATTGGATTGAATGTTAGGTTGATAGATTAGCTACCTATTAATCTTTTAATATTGGATGACAGACTGAGAGGTGAAATTCGATAACGGAACTATATAATCAACCACCCTATGAATGAATTACAAATATAAGTTCTAGGGTTTCAATAATTTGCAAATGTAAAATAATTGGTTGTTGTTAATTCATGAGTGTGAAAACTAATGAATTGGTAATTAACTAATTAAACTCAAGGAACAAATTAAATTACAAGGTTATGTTAATGGAATATTTGAGAATTAAGCTTTGATTGAATTGATCTACAACCCTAGGTATCTTTCCAAGAACTAAACCAATTCTAAGCACACCATTAATTATTCACTTGCTATTTTACTTTTGTTATAATTTCACCAATATTGCAAATACCACATTCCCATCCTTTAAATTTAATTGCTTTAATCAAATTATTACAAACAACACCTTCCTTGTGAGACAACCTTGGGGCGAACATCGTTGCTATAATTACCTCGTATACTTGCGAGTAGTACTTAATTCAAGTGCAACATAGAGCAATATAAAAAAAAAAGAGACCTAAATTGAAAACTTGAAAGGGCAATTTAGGTAATTACCTGAAGCAGTAACGGACTCCGGGCCAATCTCTTTGACAATCCAAATTTAAGTTAGTATAGTCCAACTAAAGTCTCAGTTAAGATTACGGGTATCGGCGACAAGCCTCCTTCCATTTGGTCCATGATATCCAATACTCGTGGGCCAATATCGCCATTAGAAGAAATAAGAAAAAATTGGCCAAGCAAGCATAGACAAAGCATACATCCCCATGTCTTGGTAGGAGCCAAGTGAGTAATGTAAAAGTCAATTATGGGACCAAGCTGAATCTTCTCACCTCTCATCAACTGTAGAACTTCGGGCTTTGAAAGTTGAAATAACATTTGCATCTTTTGTTGAGTCTTGGAAATCAATATAGGTAACGCCATTGGTTGATTGCTTGGATATCCAAGGATGGCCTCAATCTCTTCAATCATGGGACATATCTCAAAGCCATTAATCTTAAATGTCCTAGAACTCACATTCCAAAAAGAAGCCATGACATGTAAGAAAGAATGGTCCAATTTAATATTTTGAAAACACTTCAAAGTATTGATTTTAGACCAAGATATTTTTTTCCAATGAATGACATTCATTTTCTTAAATAGACCTTTTATTTTTTTTTAAATTGAGTTGAGTCATTATTGACAATTAAAGGGAAATTGGAATTGTTAAAAGGAATTTTGATGCTGAAGTTCAAAATTCGTGGAAAATTTTTTGGCTTCTGTATGAGGTCATGGCATGGAAAGAGATTTATATAGGATGATTGGCTATTCCAAAGTTGACAACGAATAGCTTGAGACCTTGATGCGCAAGGATAGGAAATTAGCGATGAAACAGTTTTGAGTTGCTGTGTTGCCTTTGGTTTTGTGAATCAGTGCTACTGTGGAAATTTTGAATGTGAAGAGGAAAGACCAATAATTGTAGCATAGAAATAATAATGATGATAAAAAAAAAGATAAAAAAATTTAAAAGTCAAAACTTGCAGTAAAAGTGCAAATTATATATCATCATTATTATTTTTATCATTATTATTAATGATAATATAATATTTTCTCAATTAATACAATAATGATAGATCACTGAGAAGGAGGTGGCAGATCATGATTAAACAAAGCCCTGAAAAAGTCATCGCCTATTAGAGGAGGAGGCATATCATCTATCCCGAGTTTGCCCGAAGCACGAGCACCTGAACCTCTATTACCTTGGAATTCAGATCTGTAACGATCCTCATCCGAAGTAGATGAAAGAATCTCATGGTCATAAGTTTGGGGTCCCCTAAATGATGAAGCACTAGGATCTCTCATCCCCTGAAATCGAAAGTCTCAAAAATCTTACTCTGACTGGTGATACAATTTTTCAAAATGGGCAACCTGTTGATGACTAGCAGCTAACTCTTCTTGAAGTTTCTTGTGTTGTTCCTCAAGCATCCACTGTGAGTCAGAATGAAAAGAGTAAGAGCATACATAATTATGCATACATGTAGCATAAATTATCATGGAACATGAAATCCTACCAGGTAATTCATATCAATGCCTTGTGGATGAGATGTCATCTCCGGTTGATTAGAATGAGCAAATGGAGGAGCAGTAAAGGAAGATCCAGCCTCTTGACCAAATGAGCCAATGGCCTAAAAATAATCATTAAAACAGTCAAAATAAGTTAAGAAACAATTAATTGCAATGGAAAAATGGTAAAAGTTTACCTGAGATGTGCTAGCCCCGAGATGCAGGATGGACCCTCCTCCCTCTCCGTGATACTCCTCTTCATTGCAATCCTCCTGTTCCTCCAGAATTTCCTGGATGCCAATAGGAGATACATCAAAGTTTAAGAGTCCTACTCGAAGAAACTGGGCATATGATGCACCTGGTGATAGAGAAAGGTTTAACATCATAACCGTGCCGAGCTAACCACCATGTATTCTCCTGCATTGATTCGATATTTAAAGTATACTCTAGGCAATTCATCGGGATCCTTCATTACTAGGGACCAAGGAACCACTTATACACCCTCTCCTCGACAAACCAGCCACTAGATACAGGGCCAACAATGACTCAGCGGGAATGCTAAAAAGGCAATGCGACATTCATGGAAGAAGTCCAGTTCGTTCGCTCTTTTGTGTTCCACCAAGCCAAATTGACCTACAAAATGACATAAGGTAAGTGAACTTTTATATAAATTTTAAAGTATACTAATATTATTTTACGTAGCCCCAGGTTAAGCAACTCAAGAGATAGCGCTGGGTGTGCACATGGTGAGAGCCGGGAACTGCTATACTATCTGATAACCAAAAATTCAATCTCAGATACCCGACTCTCTCTCGGGAAATGCCAAGCACCCTCACAAGATTATGCTCATATGCCCATACCTACAAACAACAATTAAAATCAAATTCATGCAAGTATAAGAATGGAATTGAAATTGGTAGAAGAAGAGTACCTCGACAACCACCATGAAACCAACGAAAAGACTTCTTATTCCTACAAATCTTATCTAGTCCATGATAGAGACAGGCAAGGTCAGCTTCATCCTAGCCGTAAAGCAGTACCATACTCATGTCAGTAAGGGCCCTCAACACCAACAGATGGATGGCAGATTTGGTGCTGCATAAAAGAGTCAACCCAAGCAAATACAGTAAAAATCCTCGAGCTTATTGTTTGGTTGTTTCCCTATGAATCCGTCCATCGTAGTTCATCCTATAACTCTAAATCTGCTCAATTTTTATCTTAAAGTGGACTTTTGATGACGGTTCCATACCAATTAACTGTTGGACTTCTTCGTATGTCAGAATATCATTGGTAAGAGGGACCAAAAGGCCATAGTACCGAATACCAGTTATGGCAGTGTAATCGTCTGGGTCAATGGTCATCTCTCCTACAAGTAGATGAAAAGTATGGGTCGTGTCCATCCACCACTCCGACAATGCTTGAGCTACACGCCTATCTATCGGACACTCCTAATATGGTAATTGCAAGATAAAGCTTTCAAAATCGCAATCTTGGACAATCCATTTTACTCTAGAGGGTGCTACATCATACCATTATCGGGCTTTATAGACACACCCTTCGCCCCGGATAACACGGCGATCATGCTAACATGGAGTCAGGTAAGTTAACACGAGGTAAGTATATCATCATACAAATACTACTGATTCATAGACTGCATTTATTCATTATGTCCTATTCTAATTTATCTATTTATTTATTTATTAAAAAGTCCACTAACTAATTTATTTTTCCTAATCTTTAGCATTATTAAAAAATAAAAAAATTTAATAAAATCAAATAATGAATATATATTTATGCTATTAAAATATCAAATTGCATTGTTACCTTAGTTTTTTTTACTTGAACTGAAATTAACCCGCATCCTAGCTAGTAGACTTACAGTTCCATTTTCATGCCGTCGAATAAATTCCAATAACTCAGCATTGGATCGAGGTCCTGATCTCGAAGCATGCATTTTCTCCTTAACTCTCTGCTAAACTCTCTGCTTTAATTATGAGAATATGTAAGTGTGGATGAGTATTGAAGAAAAAAGCAGTATATGTAGACAAATAGCAAAGGAAAAGAAAACGGAAATGAAGATGAAACTTTCGTGATTTTGAATGAAAAATAAAAAGGAAAAGGAAATGGTGTGAGAAAAAGAAAACTAAGGCAAGAAGACAAAAACCAAAAAGGAAAAGCAGTATTCTCGTGAAAAAGAAAAAAATCAAAACCAATGTCACTATTGATAAATAGTAAATGAATAGTTAGTGAATAGTGAGTAAATAGTGATAAACAGTGTCTAATAGTAAATTCAATTATTTAGATCAATTATTCAGATATTTATGTGTCTAAAAATATTATTTTATACTTTTAAAAATATTTTTCCCACGCAGGGGGCTAGAGGATATAGGCATGGTAAAAAATAGCTAAATGTTTTTGCAAATTTGCAAATTTCATTGATATCTTACTGACTACAATCATTTTTTACAGAAAACCTAAATTATTTTTTGAGTCAAGAACTCACCTCGAGTCCAGAATCCAAATTATTTTTTTTATCCAGAACTCACCTCGGGTCCAGAACCTAAATTATTTTTTGAGTCCAGAACTCACCTCGGGTCCAGAACCCAAATTATTTTTTGAGTCTAGAACTCACCTCCGGTCCAGAACCTAAATTATTTTTTGAGTCAATAACTCACCTCGGGTCCAGAACCCAAATTATTTTTTTAAGTCCCGAACTCACCTCGGGTCCAGAACCCAAATTATTTTTAAGTCCAAAACTCACCATGGGTCCAAAATCCAAATTATTTTTTAGTCCAGAACTCAAATCAAGCTTGGTTACGGAATCTAGTATGACTCTAAACCCAGTAAAAAATTACATTACTTTTCGCTCTCTTTTGCTATAGTCTCAGATCACTCAAGCAGGGGGGCAAACTGTAAACCTTCAATTTTTAACCCAGTCCGGTCCAAAGATTTTAAAATTGTCAAAAATAATTTTTGTGGTATATATTATTAATTTTAATATTTATTATATATTATTTATTTTACTTATTATTTATTATTTATTTTATTTATTTATTATTTATATTTATTTATTTTATTTTAATATAAAATTTTTTTATTTATCATTTTTTAAAAAATAATAATAATATATAAATAAAAATAATAAAAAAATAAAAATAGGCAATGAAATTTTTCGTCGCTGGCGACGAATTGGCCACAAGCCAATTCGCCGCAAGTTTTGCTTGGGGCCAATTTTGCCGCGGGCCAATTTTGCCGCATGCAAAATTGCGGCAGAAACGCAAGCGGCCCGCACGTCTAGCCAGCAGTGCCCCGTAATAATTTTTGCCAGCGTAATTTTTTTGAAACCTTATTCTACTTAGTTTTTAATTTTATTTCCTAAATGGTTTTTTATTTCCTTAACCAATTAGTATTAGGTTTTTATTTCTTTCTTATAAATACCACAATAAAGGCACAGAAAAGAGGATTGGGATTTTTCGGCAAGAGAGAGGATCAGACTTTTGGGATTGAGACTTTTGAAATTTTATTTAAGAACTATTCGAAATTCCTTTTGGCATTTGATTGACAATCTCAAGCTTGAAGGATCAAGAGGCAGTAAACAACATACAACCCATCAAAGGCAGCCCACACTGTCTTTGTCATTGTTCAACTAGAATTCAAAATTGTAGTGGAACCAACAATGGAGGTTTGAATCCTATTTACTTATTTATGTTTACAGTAGCCTCATCACTCAATTGGATTAATTGTTCAAACGTACAATAGATGATCAATTGTTCCACTTACCATCCAAACTCTATTTAAAACCCTAAAAATCATTTTTCAAAACCCTAATGCCTTAATACCCGTAAAACATATTTTTGAAATCTAAAACCCTAATTACACTTTTCTAAAACCACAAAATAATAGACTATTCTCTTAAAACCCTAACCAAATCTATTTTTCTGAAAGAGTCACAGTAGCCTATTCTTTCCAAATACCTAACTTAAAATCCAATTTTCATGATCTTCAATCTTATTTATTTAAACCCTAAACTTTAATATTATTTTCATAAAACTTTCGAAATCCTAAATCTTTAAAACATCCAGTAGCTATATTACTTCTTTTATATTAAATATTTCTCAATTTGATTAATCCAGTAAACTAAATTACAAGACTATAATTGTTAAACATGAAACCAAAGAAACCTAAATTGATGCATGAACCCTAAATTTATATACTTACTGTTTCATTTAAATTAGATGAATGTTTATTATATATTTTGATTGATGTTTAATGTCTTTGATGAATGATTTATTTATAATGAATGGTTGGTTATTTTTATTGATTTGTTTTGATTTCAAAACATTGTAAGAGGTATGTTTCCATGTTTTGGGTACCTCATGTCGTGAGCATCATGTAATTTATTTTATTTTAAAGTTTTTTTGACCAATGTAAAGGACACATTTCCACCTTTCGGTAGGTGTCCTATTTAGTTTTAGTCATGGACGATGTAAAGACATGTTTTCATCCTCGGATGAGTATCCATTTATTTGCTTTGGACATTGTTGTGATTTTAATAAAGTATTTATTTATTCTTATGAATGTATGTAATATGGATAATATCATTATATTTAAGAATTTTATAATATTAAGACCTACAAAGGAGGTCGATGCTAATGAACCGGGTGTTGTGGGGGTGCTGGGCCATTTCTCACCTTCCCCAAGCGTACGCAACTTTTCGAACCCAATAGGGGGTTGGGGATTCCTTCAGAATCTAATCATTCACCCCTTTCTTTTTTTCGGCCCGTCCAGGTGGCGACTCCATTTTCTCTGGGCTTAGGCTCGTGTTCTTTAAGGCTCTGAGCCTAAACAGTGCCAAAGTCGCAAGAACCATTCTACCAAGAGTGGGGGCGAAAATTCACCGCTCACACTAACTTTTAATCTTAAGTAAAGCATAAGATGTACAAAATTAGGGTTTACTGGTATGAATTAAGATTCTAGGGTTTTAAAATGCAAGTTAGGGTTTTATGATTAAATTAGGGTTTTACATCTTTTAAATCATACAAACAGGGTTTTGTGAAATAAAATAGAGTTCTTGGATCAAAAAATATAAATTTAGGGTTAGAATATGTAGATTAAAACTAAACCTAATATATTAGTGTTTATAGAACATAGGTTATCTAAAGTTATGATATTTAGATTGGGTTCACAATTTTAAAATACTGGAACAATTGCAAAATAACAGATGGAATAATACCAAACGTAGCTACTGTGAAAGAGTATATCAATTTGAATGAAAGAATAGATACTTGATGAAATACATATGAAGTAATATAATTAATAAAAGCTTATTGTAATTTTAAAGAATTAAGGGAACTAAACCTCCGTTTGTTGGCTCCATCAAATTGAAATAATATTGATCCATTCTACTACCTGTACCAATCCAAAGTTTTTGGCTTAGCAAGGTACAATCGGGGGAAGTTTTGATTCCTACATCCTGGTTCTTGTGCATGTGTTTTGTTTCTTTTTGGCTTATTATTATTTTTTTAATGCTGGTTGTTTAACCTCTGTATTTAAAGGTAAAAGAGAGTTTAAATTCTCAACCCTAATGCACTAATCCAATGGCTATTCAAAATCCAATCATAATTAGGAAGTTTAAAACTATTTAGTAAACCAAATTATACCCAAATTAAAAGACCATGGTGAATTGGCCATGGTATACTGTCCATGGAAAATTATGCAATGCCAATTCACAATGGATGGGTAGCCATGGTGAATTAGCTTGGAAATTCGCCATGAAGGCCGACCATGGCTAATTGGCTAAGCCAATTCATCATGATTTTATATTTAGGGCATGGTCCAACTTGGTTTTGTATTTTTAAAATGAATCAAAACTATTTGGGTCATTAAACATTAAATCAGACTAGGTTTAGGGCTTTAAAATTAAATTAACTTACTTTAGGCCTTTTCAAATTGGACTGACCTAATCTAAAGCTGTAAACTAGGTTTAAGCTTTTTAAAATCTGAATGAATTTGGCTTGGCCTCGTTCAATTGGGATTGGACTAGCTTAAGCCCAAAATTAAGGGCCTACAGTGGTTTTTGCATGCAACACACTGTTGGGGGTGAGACATAAGGTGTCACATATAATTATGCCCTTAGGCAAGTGGCCCAAAATGAATTTGGTTATAATTAAAAGGCTTGAATCAAATCTAGTTCTGGTAAAAAATCCTAATCAAATATGGTTCAATTAAAAAGCTAAAACAATTGGATTAGCCCAAAACTCATTATGAATTGGCTATGCCAATTTGTCATGAGCCATGCTCATAAGGAATTGGCCATTCCAATCCTTCATGATCAAAGGCTCATAGCCAGCCCTAGTTCAAAGACTTTTAATTCTATTAAGATTTTAATGGCTCGAGCCATTCCTTAGTGGATTAGAATTACTTAAAATCGATTTCCCAAATGATTACCTATGAAAAGTAATCAAATAGCAGCCAAAAAGTGGGGATACAAAACAATAAGCAAATGGGATAGTGAGCAAAGCAAAAGAGGCAGAGAGAGTCTTAGAAATTAGAATACAATAGCCTTAATTAAGAGAGTCAAGTAGAGAGCAAGTATAAACAACAATCCAAAAACCAAATTAAGAGTAAGCAGTAGCAAACACTATGAGAATTAATAAACAATCTTCGAATTGTTTAAACAGTAGACAAGAAACCCGAATTGATTTAAGCTTCCAACCATTCAACAAGTGAGCGTGATTTATAAATTACCTTGGTGGAGCTAATAACATATATATGTCTTTATTTACTCATTCTAATTAAATTCCATTGATCATCTTCATTATTCCATTTATTACTCTTTTAACTGACTTTGATTTTAAAATCGCATACCATAAAACCCTAACCTTACATATTGAATTTTAGATATAATATTAAACCTTAGTTCATTTCAAATCCCTAGATTGCATGATCAAACCCTAGTTTAGGATTAAAACCCTAGTATGTATGTCAAAATCTTAATTTGTATGTTAAAATTGTAAGTAATGAATATTATAATAAATATTATTTAATTAAAATACCACAAAAATTATTTTGGACTTTTTAAAAAATATTGGACAAGACTGGGTCAAAAATTAAGGGTTTACACTCAAGCTCTATATTTTTATGAAGCAAGATTTCAAGTTCTATCTTTTTGTGAAATAAGATTTCATGCTCTATCTTTTCATGAATCAAGATAATAAGATGGCTTGAAGATGAAAGTGATGCCTAGAGTTTAAGAATTCAAAAATAAAGCTTATAGTGTGAAGGCTTGTTACTTGTATCACATCATCCCCCGCTCAAAAATGGCCTTCACTTAACCTATGTCACTTATAAGACCCCATTTCAAGCTATTAAAGACCTATTGATCTCTTTTGATAGGTAGAGTCTATAAGTAGAGATTGTTTGAAAAAGCATGCATATTAGATATATAATGTTTAAACCCAATGAGACCTTTGAAAAATAATGGGTATGTGCTTATCTGAAGTGCAATAGTTCTTGTACAAATGGAAATGATTCCCACGTTTAGTATGGTAATTAGGGTTGTCATATTATAGATGTGTTAATTTGGAAAAATTGAACCCTGAGATATATTGACAATGATTTGAAAAGGCCAAAATGTGATTTAAAAAAAAGCATTTTGTCATATGAGCCTTCAAGTTTCTGGAAGTATATTACATTGTCGAATTGGCAAATGTGGTTAATGAGAGGATCATTTGAAAGGTCATAAAGAAGTTACCAACCAATGTGTTAGATCATGGGTTAAAATAGATATCTCCTGTGTCTTTAATTATCTTGCTTAAGCCCCCCACTACTCATGTTTTTTACATCTAGAAGATAAAGCCATTGATATCCCAATGCCAGACTTGTTCAAATATCTTGAAAGTACCAATGGAAGTGCTTCGTCCTATCACCTTAGTATGCGAGTCAGTATAACCACTATAAGTATCATTCATACATATCACACATACATATCATACACACATATATGAGTATATCATACTGCATTTTTACCTTGTGCTGCCTATTCATTATCACAGTGAACAACAGACACCCTGTGAAGTAAATAATCAAATGCAGATATGGAATCAAGAGGCATGAAAGGGCCATTGCAAAAGATAGTAGAGATGCATGCTTGTGTATAAGATTATTTTTTTAAGCCTACAGAGGGGCAAAACTTCTCCTTTTCAAACTTTGAATTTATGCATGTACAAAAATTTTAGCACTCTCCTTTAATTATTTGCCATGCAGTGCAGCAAAGAGAAGAAAATAAGTTTAAAAAATAGCCGAATTTTTTGCAAAGTGATTAGTTGAAAGATTAGAAAAAATGGCTAGAAGAAAGCTAGAACTCTCAAATGAATAATGATACAAATGATAGAGGGTCAGAACAACTAGAATAGTTGAAGTCACAAATGGTTAGAAGAAAGGCAGAACTCTCGAATGAATCAAGATAAAAATGACAGAAGGTCAGTCCAACTGGAAAAGCTAAAGTCGCAAATTGCTAGAAGAATGCCAAAACTCTCAAATGAATAAAGATACAAATGACAGAAGGTCAGTCCAGCTAGAAGAGCTAAAGTCACAATTGGCTAGAAGAAAGTCAGAACTCTCGAATGAATGAAGATTCAAATGATAGAAGGTCAGTCCAACTAGAAGAGTTAAAGTCACAAATTGCTAGAAGAAAGCCAAAACTCTCAAATGATTGAAGTGTAGTCTAGCTAGAAGAGCTAAAGTAGATGTAGGACAAAGGTTTATCCCCAAGCAGAATCCATTAATGAATGGAACAAATGCCTAAAGAAAGACAAATCTCATAAATGATAGAAGGTCATTCAAGCTAGAGGAGATGAAGTCGATGCATGACAAAGTTCCATCCCCAAGCTATCGTTAGAAGATTTTGGATTTATTTAAAGCATCCAGACCGACTCGAGTTTATTTGACCCAATTAAACTAGCCAAGATTTATTGAAGCATCTATGATCAACATTAATATGGAAAATCAAATTGCTTTTCACTCTCTTCTATAAAAGTTCCAGATCATTCAAACAGGGGCAAACTGTCGACCCTTAATTTTGGCCCAAAATAAACTTAGTTCTAATTAAAAAGGCCTGAATCAAATTCGGTTCTAATTAAAAAGACCAAATCAAATCTAATTCAATTTAAAAAGCTAAAACAATTGTACCAGCTCAAAACTTATGTTAATTCATCATGAGCCATGATCATGAAGAATAGGCCATGCCAATTCTTCATGAGTAAAGGCTCCTAGTGAATTTGCCATGACCATGCTCATGGCGAATTAGCTGTGACCAAATTGCCATGAGCTCTCATGGTCGACCCTAGCTCAAAGACTTTCAATTCTACTAGGATTCAAATAGCTCGAGTCTTTCTTTAGTCAATTAGAATTACTTAACACCAGTTGCTCTAATGGTTGCCTATAAAATGGCAATTATACATTAGCCAAAAAGGGGGGACACAAAATTATAAGTAGAAGGGGTGGTGAGCAAAGCAAAAGAGGCAGAGGGAGTTTTAGCAATTAGAATACAATAGCCTTAATTGAAAGAGTCAAGCAGAAAACCAGTATAAACAGTAATCTAGAGACCAAACTGAGAGTAAGCAGTAGGCAACATTGTGAGAATTAACAAACAAAGATTGTTTGAATGGCAGCGAAGAAACCCCAATTGATCAAACCTTTCCAACCACTCAAACAGTGAGCGTGGTTCAATAAATTACCTTAGTAGAGCCAACAACATAGATATATGTGAGCGGAGATTTTTGCCTCCACTCCCGGTGGAATGGTTCTTATGACTTCGGCACTGTTAGGCTCAGGGCCTTAGATAATACGGGCCTAAACCTAAAGAAAATGGAGTCACCACCCAGATGGACATGAAAAAAGAAAGGGGTGGATAACTTAATTCCTAAGGAATCCCCAACCCTCTATTGGGTTCAGAAATTTGGGTACGCATGGAGAATGTGAGAATGAACTAGCACCCTTATAATGTTTGGTTCATTGGAACCAACCTTTTAGGTCTAAATATTATAAAATTCTTATTTTATTTTAAATATTATTCAAACTACATATGATTATTAAAATAAAAAATTATTGCATTAAATTAAAAACAAGTTCAGACAAAATAATAAATAGGCACCCATACAAGATGGAAACATGCCCTTACAACCATGTCCAATATCTAAAATAAATAGGACACCCACCAAAAGATTGAAACATGTTATTTACAATAGTCCCAAAATCTTTAAATGATAAATTAAATTACATAATAAAAATTGAGGCATTCACTAAGTGGAAACATTCCTTTAATAATCTTAAAATCTAAAAAAATAATTAATTAAATAAAATAAATCATTCAAGCATAGTAATTAAAATAAAACATTCATCCTAAAATAAAATAAACCATCCATCATATAAGAAATCAAATAAAATATAGGGTTTAAAAAATTAAATAAGCAAAATTACGTTTTGACATTTTAAAATTAGGATTTTGAGAAACTAGGGTTTCTAAAGGTAAGGTTTAGGACTTTTGGTTTCTAGGATTTAAGTTTTGGGAAACAGATTAGGAAATTGGAAAGAACTAATTAATAATTTAGGGTTTTTAGAAATTAGGAAAATAGATTATAGTTTTGGGTAACTAGGGTTTTGGAGGTTAGGGTTTTGGAAACTAGGGTTTAGGTTTTAGGGTTTTGGAAGTTTATGATTTGGAAACTAGGGTTTTAGGACTAAAGTTTGGAAAATTAGAATTCTAGAATAAGGGTTTAGGAAATTAAAATTATGGGATTAGGGTTTAAGGTTTTAATCTAGGATTTAGAAATTTGGTTACTGGGTTATGTGTACTAAATAGGTTTAGAAATTGGGGTTTAGGTTTTTGAGCCTTAAGGGTTACAGATTAGGGTTTTGACAAATAATTTTTGGTCTTTAGAATAAAATTCTAGGGTTTTGGGTTTTTGAAAAACATAGTTGGGATTTTGGTATATTAAAAATACATTTAGGATTTTTTTATATTTTTAAAGTTGATTTAATATGTAGACAAATGTTAACTAACAAAATTGGGCTTCATATGTATAATATTAGGGTTTGAATATAGCAACTAATGTAATTGAGATCCAAACTTTAAACTCAATCTATGTAATATACATGATTTTGGAGAAATTAAATAAGTATTTGGAGGTATAGGAGTTGTATATACCTAATGTATATCTAGTGTATACATAGTATATACATATTATTTATTAATTGTACATGTTAGATATATATATTATATACTTGATATATATAATACATATAAATTATGTTTGATATGTATATATGATACATGTTATATGTGCATATAAGTATTTATATATATTAAATATACATTACACATACATGGCATAGACATTATATATATGTGTACAAAATGGTATATGTAAAATATTAGTAACATATATATGACATATACATATACATAACATATACCACATATATATATCAAATATAAATTGATGGTGGAAAATGAAGTGGTGGTGGTGATGATGATGATGATAAAATAAATAAATAAAAAAGAAAAGAAAGTCAAAGAAGAAAGAAAACATGTGGTGGAGAATTAAGAGGAAATTAATTAATTAAGTAAATAATTAATATATATATACTTATGGATAGGAAATAAGAAAGAACAAAAAGAAAAGTCTTCTTCCTTGTTTTTTTAGCCATGGACGTAAATAGAGAAAGTGGGGGAGAGAAAGATTTTCTCATAGTATTTGGTCAATTTTACAAGAAAATTCAAGAGAATTAAGAGGATTATGAAGATTTATCAAAGATTCAAGTAAGTACCTCTTCTCCAAACCTTTATTTTCTTTTATTTGATGGTTATGTATGGATTGCTATATAGAGAAAGCGATGGTTAATTGTTTAAATAAATAAAAATGATATTAAAATGAAGAGAATATGCTAGAATGTTGGTTAGTTGATTAATATGGACAAGTTGTGAAAATTTAGAGTTATGGAAAAAATATGCATGATTTAGGGTTTTTGGTATGGATGGTTAAAATTGTTGGGATGAATGAAATTAGTGTGATTTATATATTTATGTAATGATTCCACAGTTGGAAATTAAATATGAGGAAGTTTGGATGAAGATTGGATTTAGGGATTGAGTATGTAAAATTAAGGTTTCTACATTGGATAGTGTTAATTGGTGTAATGAAATGAATTAGTATTATTTCAATGTAAATGTTATGATTTTAATATTGGAAATGTGATATGGATAAGATTTGGTAAAGTTCATGTTGTTTGTTGCATTATGTGGAATTTGAATTTTTGGAAGAGGATTCCATAATTATGAAAGTGAATTGTTTTGATGTTATATTAATGTATAAATAATGTTTTTAAAGTAAAATGTTGAAAATCAAATTAGTAGAATGAAGTTTAAGTAAAGTAGTAAGTTGAAAATTTAGAGTTTGAATGGAATTTTTATGACGATTGCTTAGACATTGATAGTTTAATATATATTGAGCATGTGAGTGATTTTGAATGAATAATATTGCTTTATGAAGGTACCATGTAATGTACAGTGTGATTGGTAATATAGAAATTGGTTATGAAATAAAGCAAAATGATTAAGGAAGTGAAAATAAGATAAATTAGATAATTTGATTGATAATTCGAAATGGATGAATTGAAGAATTAGAAATAAAGAGGCTTAAGGCATATTTTAAGATTTTGTTAAAGAATACGTGTTTATTGGATTTAATTTGTTAAAACTTGTGTTAATATGTTTTTAATGATAAAAATAAACTTAACATACAAACTGAAATGGATTAGAATGGAATTCTAAAGTTAAAGTAAAGTAAGGCAAATTTTTTGGAAAGTGATTGGAGTGAGGCTTAATTTAGGTTTTATGTTTAAAATACCCTAAAATGTGGTCCTAAAAAATTGTATTTACTCACATTTTCAAAAGGCATTAGGTGGAAACAAGTTGCCTGACCTAGGTGTTGAAGGGCATTGTGGAAGTGGAAGTTAAAGTAATACTTTAGCTTGAATTTGAGTGTTAAGCTGAGTTACGTGCATATTCATGATAATTTAAATGTATTTACATTTGATCCGGCTTAACACATTTTGGATAGAAACTATGTTAAGCTACTTTACTATTTGAACATTCATACATATTATGATATGACATGTGAAGTGATGAGTATGCATTATATGCATTGTGAAAAGGCATTGTTATTGGCTAAAATGAGTAAAATGTGATTTAGGCGCATTATGTGTAAATGACCCAAAAATGTTTAGGTAATATAATTGAAATGCTAACTAACATACATTGTGCTAAAAGGATTTGGCATTGTTATGAATGAATGAGAAATTGACAAATGAAATTTGAGCATGAAGATGATATGTGAAAATGTGTTACTTGTGAATGTGACCCATAATTGTATAATGTGATTGAAAAGTATAAGAAAAGAGACAATGTGATAAATGGGAAAAAGAGGCAATGAGAAAAAAAGAGTAAAAGAGGCAATGTGATAAGAACATTGTTTATGAAAATATGAATTAATTGTGTGCCTAGTATGTTATTCAAGTTCTAGAGTTTTGTATTTGGCAGCATGCCTATAAGATTATACTCACTATTTGCTTTCAGGGCTAGCTTTTAAGCATTACTACGATTTTCCTTCTGGGTTAGAAGCTTGGCATCAATGTGATATGATTTGCCATCAGGGCTGGCATTTGAGCATTACTTTGATTTGCCTTCGCGGCTAGACACTTGGTGTCAATTTGGGCCAAAACAGTAACTCTGGGATTTGAATAATATATTAGTTTGTTTGGGCCCTGTGAACCTCTAATTCCACCCGAAAAGGATTCGAATGAACATTCACTTGTTGTTGGGAGTCACCACTTAGTTTTTTTTTGTTCAAAGGGTAAAACTAAGAAAACTCTTGTTTGACTCCAATAATGCATCCAATGTAAAGGTTTCTAATCTATGAACCCAAGGAGGATTCGGGGACTATGTCATGCATTTGATTAACTAGCAAACAAACCTAAAAAAAAGGAAAAGGACAAACAAATTGTTAGTGGATTGTGGACTTGCTATTTGAGGTGAATCTCAAAATATGCCTACATACCCCCGTTTGAATGGGAGATCAAAGCCCATGTAGTTTGATAGTGCCTATTCAAAGGCAATAAGAATCATGCTTCATGCATGTGTGTGTGTATGCTTTGTGCATTGTGAGATTTAATTAACACTTAGTGCAAAATTGTGAAATTTAGGTACTTTGTACCAAAAGGATGCAAATTTTAGGCCTTTGGCCAAAAGGGTTGATTGATTCATGGCTTAATGCCGAAAGATCGATTGCTTAGCTAATTAGGCCTTAGACCTAAAAGGATTAAGTCTTTGACCAAAAGGAATTAAGAATAAGGTGTAATGCTTATGACATGCTTGAATTGACGAAGGATGAATTAGGATATTACCTTGTTTAGGATTTTCCCACTTCGAAGCTCCAGATCTTGCTTTCTTGGACTTTGGATTATGATTCTTAATTCCCGCTTTCTTGATATGATTTGAGTTGATTCCTGCAGCACAAGGTTAGTTTTATGCAAAGAAGAGTAGAAGAGAAGCGCCAAAGCGTATAGAAAAGTAGGGAGTTCATCAACACGAAGCCCCGACCCCCTTTTCTGACCATTCTGGGGGCTATTTATAGTGAAAATCGAACCTGGATGGCGGTTGAACCGCCGGTCACGGCGGTTGGACCGCTGCATGTGGCGGTTCGGTCTAAAAAAAAACACATCGGCTCGCACGATTTTCGCTCAAACTGATTTTTCGGGAGCTACGAACCTCTAAAAAATATTCCGAGACCATTTCTATGATCCACGTGTCGTTCTGGTCATTTCAAGTACCATATTGATATATTTCCGGTGAACTTTTTCAAAGTCACCCAGCCTGAGTCGGCATTTTTGCGGTCTGGAGAAATCAGCTTTTCAAGCCTCAAAATTCGAGTATTCACAATTGCCCCCCACTGGGGTCCATAAAAATGATTTATGGGGCTCAGTGGTAGTCAGAAACCAGAATTTTTGGCAAGGTGCAAAAAGACCCGCGTTCTCACCTTCTCCTTATAAATAGGCTCATTTCTATTTCATTTTCATTTACTTTCATTCCTTCTCCTTCTTTCCTTTCCTCCAAACTTTCTCTCAACGATGGATTTCTCTGGCCTAGAGGACTTCGACATCCCACTCCCTCCCTACAATCTTTTATTCGAGGAGGAGAAGCACAGCTCCCGGACCGGCTCTTATGAGGTAAGTACCTTCCCCTTTACTCATCTAGTATGCATGCTTAGGAATTTTATTTATTTCCAGTAAAGAACTTCGAAATAAATTTTAGGAATCTTTCCTCTACATGTACTTGCATTAGCTCTAGTAATGAACCAGAAGTAATACTAGGCTTTACTAAGCTCTGCTATCAGTAGTTATTTCTAGTAAAGAGCTTAGAAATAATCCTCTAGGAAATCAAACCCCACTGGGGAAGGAACTTAAATTTTCTGCAGTTGCCCCCAAATTATTCCCAATAATAAATTAGAAAATCTCTCTTTTTTCTAGGACACTACGATTAGGATATCTATCGCCGAGAGTCCCATGAGCACTATTCCGGCTCACATCTTTGATGTCGGGCATCCGGTGGGGGATCTTATCAGACCTGCTTTCCTCCACCATTTGAGGACCATAGATGTGGGCAGAGATATCCATAGGGACCTGATCTGCGCACTGGCCGAGCGATGGTGGCCCACTACTGATACCTTCCATTTTTCTTGGGGGGAGATGACAATGATGCCTACCGACTTTTCTGTCATTTTCGGGATTCCATTCGGCGTTGAGATGGTGGAGTTCTATACTGACTGGCGGCAGGACATTCTTTCAGCCGACATGGTTACTTTGATCGGGGTCGACTATCCTCGACATCACGCACCTCGCTGCATTCAGCGGAAGTGGCTCGTAGAGCAGGCGCCAGGCATCTATGCTTGCTACGAGGTAGGCGATCTTACTGCTGACCAGGTAGCCAGGTTCACCCTGATTCTCTTGTTTACTAGCTCCTTCTTAGCAAACAGGATGGACGCAGTGAGTCTCAATGTGCTGAAGAGCCACCTGACATGTCTTCAGGCATATGATTGGGCTAGCATGATGCTGTGTAGATTGTATGATGACATGTCAGATCTCTGCTATACCCGCATTGCTCCATGCGGCTTGTACTACTTCTGGGAGGTAATGTAAAGAACATTTCCCTTATCTTATATATGTTGACATACACCAATTCTGATATCCTCTTCATTCTTTTTCAGACTTGGGCTTACGAGTACTTTCCTGGTGTCACCCCTTTCCTTCGTGAGCTACCTGCCCCTGCAGATCCTCTTTCTCCCGTTGCTTGGAGATGGTATAGAGAGAGGATAGAAGCACCAAAGAGGAAGCTTCCTATCAGAGAGCTGAGATCATTCTTCTATAGCTGTTCCATGGACTCGGTAAATACCTTATCCTCATCCTTATTTATTGTATTAGAGAAAATGATTCACTAACATAATAAATTTTTATAGTTGTCTTTACAGCGATGTCTAGTCGGCTGTCAGAGTGGATTGTTTAGGATCACAGCTTTCAGCGATCACAGTTCCTGACTCACCGTCGATTCATATTTCCCCATCCAGAGTATCGACGGTATTATCTCGTTGAGAGAGTGACCTTTCCAGATCGCTGGTTTCCGTGTAGCCCCACTGGATCCCCCTGATGATATGCTATCTCTGACGCTTCTGCCAATCACTACATCACAATATGTGGGTGATCCCTTCGAGTCGACCTATGTCCTGGATGATGATTATGATTTCTACTGCCTTCAGCGACCGATGCCACGCATTGGGACACGGTTCGACCCTGCACCACCCCATTGGTCCTCCCATTCTTTAGTTCCCACTACTAGCACTTCAGGAGCAGCTGACAGACCTTCTTCCTCTAGGGCCAAGGCTTCTGCTTTCAGAGCTGGCCCATCATATACTGGAGCAAGTGGCAGTTCATCACATTTGAGGCCTCCTCCATCTATTCTTGCAGCTACCGGCCAATTAGACCCTGCTTTGGCCGACCTGAGGCTACCTTATGATGTTCGCTATCGTGCACCCAACGGTTGGATGACCCGACCGATCAGTGTGGAGGGTGTACCATATCGGAGCCTTGCTCACATCACTCAGGTATTCTTTTAGGATTTTTCATGAAAAGGATTCATAAAGTTCTCTTGAAATTAACTGTGATTCTATGCTTTTTTGCAGGTACCTGCGGGCCTAGTTGCTGACATGGCGGCACTGATTACTGCTTTATCGGATGAGCTGTCTGGTGCTTGGACTGATAGTGCTTATGAGGGGCAGAACAGGCCGCAAAGACGGAGAGCCCGGTGCTGATTTTTCATATTTGTCTTGTTTTCCTTTTTGTATCTGGATTATATTCCTTCTGTACTTTGTACTTTCCATGTTTTCCACCTGTTATTTGAACTTAGATACGAACCTGCACTTATTTGTTAGTATTGACAGCAAACATGTATGTATGATGCTTATTTTTATAGAAATTTATTTTCAGAAAATTCCTGAAACAACCCCAAAAATAGTACCTAACAGGATCAAAACAGGGCCAAAACACAAGAATTTCACAAAAAAAAAAGGGTCGGGGGCGGTTGGACCGCCGAGGCAGTGGTTGAACCACCATCTGGGTCCGTGCAGTATATAAAAAACAGAAGTGTAGTGTATTTTGACGACTTTCAAGCCAGAAAACAGGTTTTTTACTGCAGGATTTTTATTTTTCCCTCAACAATGAACCCTCTTTTTTACCATGTGATGCATGAATGGACCAAGGACCTCCATAATGTTGAAAGGATCAATATGGGAAGATATGGATTGAAAGCTGTTGCTACTCTTAGAGGCATAGCTGTAGATTGGGATTTCTTGCATGCTTATATAAGATTTTGGGATCCCCAAGCTCACGTCTTCAGATTTGGTGCCCGGATGGACGAGATGTGTCCTCTTTTTGAGGAATTCTGCTCAATTATTGGATGTGATCCAAATGCCCCTCTTGTAAGGCATGAGGTTTGAGTTGGCTATGTGGGTTCTTTTCAGAGGCTTTTCAACTTTACAAGGCCTCAAGCTCAAGCTATGATTGTGGATGGGAATAAGGCGATGCTGCTTCCTTTGATTGATGCATTCCTGACTACTAATTTTGAAGATGAGATTCAACTGAAGCATAGGATGCGAGCTTTTGTCTTCTGCCTGTTAGCTGGGTTTCTTTTCAACCATGACCCTGGCTTTGGAGATTTAAAGCTTTGTCCCATGATTAGGCAGATGGAAGAACTTAACTGCATTGGTGGTATGATTCTGGCTGAGACTATTCAGAGTCTTAACAGAACTGCACTTGGATTTGAAGATTGGACTGTTACTCCGATTATTCTTCAGGTAATTTTGTTATACCTTTTGTTTCTTCTCATTTTTTTTCTTTTGTAAATAGAAAGGATCTATATTTATTTTTTTCATTTTTTGTTTTAGGTTTGGTTGAGAGACCATCTCCGAGTGGTTTCCGCTCACCATGCCTTGACTTATAACCCTTCTCAGTATCGTACTAGAAGAATCCAGGTTTCTTTTCCTTCTATGACCAGGTGGATTATCTGGTTGTATGAGCTTGGACCAGAAGAATTGTTGTGGTACATCTCTTGGTACAGAATTTCTCGCTTCATGGAGGCAAATGCAATGCATAACCACGTCTACCTTCTTGGTTTCACTCATAGTACATGGTATAGTGCTTCTCGCGTCCTTAGGCAGATGGGGATTGATCAGAGGGTTCCTCTTCCTGTTGGGCTTACTATTGCTGCCCCTATTACCCCCAGAGTTACTCGAGTTGTTCTTCAAACTTGGGTTAGGAACCATCAGATAATCAGGCCTTTTGTAGAGCCTTCCCTTGTCCAGCCTACTCCAGAGTATAGGACTTGGTTTATAGCCGAAGTTTGGCCAATTGAAAAGCCAAGGAGGCATGCATTACTGCAGGAGCTGGAGGGAGAGGAGGTGGTTCCTCTTAACGAGGAGAAGATAGATGCTGCAGAGAGCTCCAGAGCTAAGGAAAATACTGAAGACTCTGCCCCACGTAGGAGGCGTAGGATTTAGACCTAGGGTTGACTCTATTATCTACTTTTTTTGGATTGTTTTTACCTTTTTGGTTCATTTGACATTTTGGACTTATGGTTTGACTCTTTTGATTGGTTTGATATTTAATGGGATGAATGACTCTTTTATTTGCTTTCCAAGCATTATCTACTTTATTTACTTGCTCTAATTTTTGCTTAAGCCGTCCTTTCAGATTTTCAACTTAGCGAGCTCTTACCCATTCTTGCCTAAGCCGCCCTTTGCGGGTTTTTGACTTAGCGAGCCCCACTATTGCCTTAGCCGCCCTTTGTGGGTTTTCGGCTTAGTGGGATTTTTCTTTCTTTTCTTTTCTCTCTCTTTTTTTATGTTGGCAAAAGAAAAATGAATCAATGATTTTTATTAAAATTTAGACCGTGCTCAAGGAGAGCTGCCTACATATCTCGAATTAGTTTGCGAGAATCAGGTCTAATGTAGTTCCTTTTTTAGTGCTTCTTTATACATAATATCTCTTTAACTGATCCATGTTACATGGATTTGTGAATTCTAACCCATCCAAATTAGTTAAGATGACGGCTCTGCCGGAAAGTATTTTCTTCAAAATATAGGGTCCCGCCCAATGAGGACGAAACTTCCCACGAGGATCTGAAACAGGTGCTCTGATTTCTTTTAGGACCAATCAACCTTCTTCCAACTTTCGGTTTTTGACTTTTTTGTTGAAATGCCAAGCCATTCGCCTTTGGTACCCTTGAATTTGATGTAGAGCTTGAAGTCTTTTTTCATCCAGACCCAACAACTGATGATGATAATTGCTGATCCATTCAGCTTCATTTATCTGACTTTCTTGAATTATTCTCGCCGATTGAACTTCCAGTTCAATGGGGAGTACTGCTTCCATTCCGTACACTAGTGAACACGGGGTTGCTCCAGTAGGAGTTCTAATTGATGTTCTATATCCCCACAAGGCTAGTGGTAACTTCTCATGCCAACCCTTATGTTCCTTGATCATTTTTTGTATGATCACCTTTATAGATTTATTTACTGCTTCTACAGCTCCATTTGTTTGAGGTCTATAAGGAGAGGACTTATGATGTTGGATCTTCTTATCCTTCAATAGTTTAGAAAATTCTGCTTGGAAATGAGTTCCATTATCAGTGATAATCTCAAATGGCGTTCCGTACCGACAAAGGATGTTGGTTCGGACAAACTGTGCTGCCTTTTTGGCGTCTAATTCTGCATAGGAAGCTGCTTCAACCCACTTTGTGAAGTAATCCACTGCGACCAAGATAAACTGATGTCCATTCGAGGCTGTTGGATATATTTTGCCAATTATATCTATTCCACAAGTAGCGAAGGGCCATGGAGAAGTGATTGGATTCAGGGCAATGGGAGGTTGCTTCTGCAGCTTAGCAAATACCTGACACTGATGGCATTCTTGCACAAACGCCACACAGTCTATATTCATGGTGGACCAATAATATCCTAGATTAGCTATTTTTTGAGCCAAGGTGATCCCATACATATGTGGTCCTGATTCTCCACCATGTACCATTTCCATTATCCGCTTAGCCTCTGCTTCATCCACGCACCTTTGGTGCATTCCATTCCTACTTCTTTTGTAGAGGATATCTCCATTAAGAATGTAACCCGTGGCTAGCTGCCTTATTGTCCTCTGATCAACCTTTGATGATCCCTCCGGGTAACTTCCATTCTTGAGGTAACTCTTGATATCCCAAAACCATGGCTTACCATCGGTCAAGTACATTATATGGGCGGGTTGTTTCTGAAGCTGAACTTTCAATGGACGAATGGCTTTCCCCTCCTTGATATTCACCATGGAAGCTAAAGTAGCCAGGGCATCAGCAAACTGATTCTTTGCTCTTGGGAGATATTCGAAGGACAGATCATCCAATTGTTGTGCCAAATGATCAAGGCGTTGTAGGTAAGGAACCAAACGCTCTTCTCTTATCTTCCATTTCCTTAAAGCTTGTGATACTATTAAAATAGAATCACCATAGACCTTTAGGTTATTAATCTCCAATTCCAGGGCAGCTTCAAGCCCATTGATGCAAGCTTCATATTCTGCTTCATTGTTTGTGCAGCTAAAGTCAAGTTTAACTGCAAATGGAATGTATTCTCCACAAGGAGTTTTGAACACAACCCCAATTCCATTTCCATGATAATTGGATGCCCCATCAAAGTACATCTCCCAAACACTCCTTTCCACATTCAAGAGGTCTTCATGAGGGAAATTCATTTCTCGCATCTCGTCTTTTACGGGTAATTCTGCTAATTGGTCAGCTATTGCCCCACCTTTCACAGCTTTCCTTTGAATGAATTTTATATCAAAGGCTGCCAATGTTGACACCCACTTTGCCATTTTGCTGTCCAAAATAGGCCTCTCCATAAGGAATTTCAAGGGACTCTGTTCTGCGATGACATAAGTAGTGTAAGAAGACAAGTAGTGCTGTAAATTCGTGCAAGCCCAGTACAACGCTAAACACAACTTCTCAATCTTGTTATACTTTAACTCATAGTCCAGCATCCTTTTACTGAGGTAGTAAATTGCATTTTCCACCTTTGTACCTCCATCCTCTTGAGCCAGCATTGCACCCATGGCTTCATCTGTTATAGACAAATACAAGAGCAGAGGTTTTTCCATTCTGGGAGGTTGCAGAATTGGCGGACTTAACAAGTATTCTTTGATCTTGTCAAAGGCCTTCTGGCAGTCTTCATTCCATTCTTGTGAAGCACCTTTCCTTAGTAGCTTAAAGATGGGACCGCAAGTCTCTGCCAACTGCGATATGAATCGACTGATATACTGTAATCTACCTAGCAAACCTCGAATCTCCTTTTCTGTTCTTTGTGAAGGCATTTCCAGAATAGCCTTTGACTTTGCTGGATCAATTTCTATTCCTTTCTTGCTGACCAAATATCCCAAAAATAAGCCTGATGTTGCACCAAAGAGGCACTTTGTAGGATTAAGCTTCAAATTGTACTTGCAAAGCCTAAGGAAAAACTTCTCAAGTGCTTCAACGTGCTCTTCTGGAGATTTTGACTTGACAATCATATCGTCAACATACACTTCTACTTCTTTGTGAATCATGTCATGAAAGATTGTTGTTGCCATTCTTTGGTAGATAGCCCCTGCATTTATCAATCCAAAAGGCATAACCCTGTAGCAGAAAGTGCCCCATTCTGTAATGAAAGCTATCTTCTCTTTGTCTGGTGAGTGCACCATGATCTGATTGTACCCAACCGCAAGGTCAGTCATTGAAACCATCATATGCCCAGCCATCCTGTCTATTAGCAAATCGATGTGTGGTAGCGAGAAATCATCCTTGGGACAAGTCTTATTCAGATCTCTGTAGTCAACACACATCCTGACCTTTTCGTCTTTCTTCGGGACCGGCACAATGTTTGCCAACCAGGAAGGGTAAGCAATTGGTTCTATGAACTTATTATCCAGTTGCTTGGCAACCTCTTCTTTAATTTTCAAAGACCATTCTGGCTTCATTCTTCTCAACTTCTGCTTAACTGGCTTTGCATCTGGTTATAGCGGAATCTTATGAACTGCTATGGCTGGGTCTATTCCCGTGACATCACTTGTCTTCCACATGAAGCAGTCGGCATACTTTCTGATGCACTCAACAACCTGTTCTTTATTCACACAATCATATGCAATGTATGTATGTTCATTTTCTTTGCCAATTATTATCTTTTCATTTATTTCTTTTATTTCATTTATTTCATTTTTGCTAGATAATACTTGGAAAGCAAAAGACACAGGGTAACCAAGAATTTGAATAGTTTTATTGATAATGGCAGAGTTATTCTCCAAGGTTACATTAAGTTTGACATTAGGGTTCTCTAAATCTGAAGCTATAGAAGACTCAGAATTAGACTCTGACTCTGTGTTTGACTCAGGATTTGACTCAGTACAAGACTCAGGTTCAGGGTGTGACACAGGACTAGGTTTGACTATAGCAGCTTGTCCCTCCTCGGCGTACCAGTTGTCAGCGGTGCATCTGTTGTCTTGATCAGCTCCGCGAAGTCCCTTTTGTCCTTGAAATTGATTATCATAGCAACCTCATCAAAGAGACTAGGCCGCATGAAATCTTCCACTTGTGGGTCAGTTATAGGTTTTGGCTCTTCTTCCTTTATGGCCAAAACATCAGCGAACATCTCAAAACCCGGTAGCTTCTTTCCAGTCTTGGGAGAATAGAATGGCTCCTGGAAACCACAGTAAGGAACTGCTTTTCCAGGCTTGCAGAAGTGACCGTTCAGAGTTCTAAAGTAAGGGCGCATTTTGAGGCTTTTTGCCCACCAAGTCTTCTTTTTCTTCTTCCCATGCTCAAACTCTTCTATCTCCTCGTCTGTGGGTTTGTACCCCAAGCCAAAAGTTCCCTTATTCTCAGGTTCTTCCCATGGCCGCACTATGGATGATTTCCTCCCAGACCTTAACATTTCCATTCCGGGTAGCAGACCTGCCCTTAGCATCATTCCTATCTGGCAATTGACTTGGACCTCCCCAAAGTCATATAGAATAAATGGCCCTTTGGGCCTTTCTCCTTCAATGCATTGAACAGTGTCATAATGGAACCTAGTCAATGTCATAGCAGTTTCACCAGGAACAACCTCAAAGAGGGACTGATTCGTGGTTTTCTTGTTGATTTCACATGTGTCTCCTTTGATAGTGATGATTTTTCCTTCAAAAGGGAACTTAAGTTTTTGATGTAATGAAGAAGGGACAGCATTATTCCGATGGATCCATGGCCTTCCAAGGAGGAGATTAAAGCTCGTGGGTACATCAATGACTTGGAATGGCACTCCCATTTTCACCGGTCCAATAGCAACTTCCAGAGTAGCAACACCCACAATTTCTCTTCGAGTGTTATCATATGCTTTGACAATTTGATCAGAAGGTGTAAGATCTGTAGCCTCCAATCCCAGACAGCTTGCTACTTTCAAAGGACATACATTTAAGGCTGACCCGTTATCAATGAGAACCATGGGCACATTCTTTCCCTTAGTTTGTAAGGTGATGTATAGAGCATCATTGTGTTTCCTGCCATCTTCTGGTAGGTCTACATCGGAAAACTGGATACTTAATGCTTTGGTCGATTGGGTCAAAGTGGCCACCAAAGCTTCTGGGCTTGTGTCTACTGATGGATCGAGTTGACTCAAAGCTTTGCTGAGAGCCTGACGGTGTGGGAATGAGGAAGCAAGGAGCTCCCAAATTGACACCTTAGCTTGAGTTTGTTTAAGCTGCGCGAGGACAGGGTCTTCCTTTGGTTCTGGCGTCTTCTTATAGGGGTGACTTAGAGTTTTAGAGGCTTTCCTCAAGTCGAGTGGCTGATATTGCCTTCCGCTTCTTGTCAAAGCATCAACCTCTTCAGCGAGGTCATTCAGATCCAGCACACATACTTCCTTCATCTCCAAGAGAAGTTTGAAAGGATCAAACAGCTCTTCTTCCACAGTGATGGCGTGGATGGAATGATTGGGCAAAGGGTTAGTATTAATGTTTGGTTGGCTCTTGAGAGGAATGATGTCACCACTATCCACCAGATCCTGGATGCGATTTTTCAGAGTCCAGCAAGTATCTGTTCTATGCCCATTTCCTTGATGATATTCACAGTACTCATTGATCCTATAATTGGAGGGTAATGGGTTTGGAGGAGGCCTTGGGTCCAAAGGCTTCAAGTTCTTTCCTTCCATCGCCTTTTTAAACACCAGATGAAGGGGCATCCCAAGGTCGGTATATTGCCTTCTTGGCTGATTTCTCTGCCCAAGATTGCCCACACGTAAAGGATTCGCAGGGACAATATTGGCCACTTCATTGACCTTGCTTGAGGAAGCAGCTTGGCCTTGTTTCTTGTACTTCGAAGTAGCTCCCTCATCTACTATCTTACCCAATTGTATCAAATCTTCTACCTTGGTTGCAGTCGCAATGAGTGATTTGAAAGTAGGCAGGTATTGGATTTGCAGTTGAGCTTGATATGTAGGCCTTAAATTCTTGATTATGATATCAATTTGCTCCTGTTCTGAAGGGCGATTGATCATTTGGGCGGCCTTTGCCCTCCACCTTATAAGGAACGAGGAGAAGGGTTCATTGTTGTTCTGCTTGGCAGTCTCAAGCTCCCTTCTAGTGACATCCACCTCAATATTGTAGTGGTATTGAGTGTTAAATGCGTTGCAGATGTCTTCCCAGGTCTTGATCTTGGCACGATCCAGGCTTACAAACCATTTAAAGGCAGCACCAGTCCAAGATTGTTGGAATAGTTGAGCAAAGAGTTCATCATTTAAACCCCAAGGGCTTAAGGCCCCCACATACATCTTCAGGTGGGTTTTGGGGCAAGTAGTCCCATCAAATCTGTCCATCCCCGGCATCTTGAATTTTGGAGGCAACCTAGCTTGGGGAAACAAGGATAAGGAATCCATGTCTACCACCTCTTTATGAGTTTTCATGGCAGTGATTGACCTTTCAAGCAATTCAAGTTTCTTTTTCAGTTCATCAGTTTCAGTAGCATTCTTAGAGGGTGGATCCTCCAAATTGATGACAGGGGTATTATTCTGAGCATTCGTGGGGGTACTAGTTTGCCCCACAGTAGGTTCTTTAGGAGTAGTGGTCGTCTTTGGTGCCTCTCCCAATTCGGCCAAGATGGCTACCCTTTGGGCAGTCAATGCTTCATCAATTCTTTCTTGCATTCTAGCTTCAATCTCCCTAACCTGTCCATCTAGCAAGGCCTTAATCTGTTCAATAGTAGCCATTTCAGCAATTGGAGTAGTTGGTGAAGTTGGGGTAGTAGAACTTGTGGGTGATTGCACAGTTGGAGTTGGTGTGGTTTGTGTAGGTGAAGGCACACGGATGGTGGGTACCTGCAAGGGTTAAGGGTAGAAGATTATGGTAGTGTGTAGGGTAGGAAGACTCTTGGTCCATTTGTATACATCAAAAGGTTTCCCCCAAAACAATGTTGTTATGTTGCATGAATGCACCTCATCACATCATAATTCATTTTAATGGAATGTGGCACTATCATTGGGTACATACAACCTAAGGGAGAGTTCTATTGTTGAATGAAAATAGAGAATGGGCTTATAATAGGGACCCTTGAACCTCGAGTAAGATATACCTACCACATGTGAAACAAGGAGTTTCGCGTGGGTCAAAGTGTACGATATACTCGTGGGCCATTCCAAAAGGATTGGAATGGTTTGTGGTAACAGGGAGGACGCTTTGGCTATCCGCTGACATAATCAAGGAGACCTGCCGGTCAGTGCTACTTGCTATCCAGACTCAGAACTTTGAACAGAAAGAGAAGAAATTCATTTGAAAATAATTTTTATGCAATGGAGGAAAAGGATTCCCCCATATAATGCAAGAGAAAAAGATTCTCTAAATGACAAAACAAATGTGCAATTAATCAAACAAGGGATCCATCAAAGGGAAAAGATTCCTTTTATTAATCTTCAATTCCAATATCCTTAAAGAAAGGATAAACATTGCTAAGGTACCCTACAAAACAAATAAAAGTACCCTAAAGAAGGGCAAGTTAGTCAAATAAGCAATTGTAGTCTACTAGGATTTCCCAAGTGGAGTCGCCAAATTGTGAACCTCTAATTCCACCAGAAAAGGATTCGAATGAACATTCACTTGTTGTTGGGAGTCGCCACTCAGTTTTTTTTTGTTCAAAGGGTAAAACTAAGAAAACCCTTGTTTGACTCCAATAATGCATCCAATGTAAAGGTTTCTAATCTACAAACCCAAGGAGGATTCGGGGACTATGTCATGCATTTGATTAACTAGCAAAAAAAGAAACAAACCTAAAAAAAGGAAAAGGACAAACAAGTTGTTAGTGGATTGTGGACTTGCTATTTGAGGTGAATCTTAAAATATGCCTACATACCCCCATTTGAATTGGAGATCAAAGCCCATGTAGTTCGATAGTGCCTATTCAAAGGCAATAAGAATCATGCTTCATGCATGTGTGTGTGTGTGCGCTTTGTGCATTGTGAGATTTAATTAACACTTAGTGCAAAATTGTTAAATTTAGGTACTTTGTACCAAAAGGATGCAAATTTTAGGCCTTTGGCCAAAAGGGTTGATTGATTCATGGTTTAATGCCGAAAGATCAGTTGCTTAGTTAATTAGGCCTTAGACCTAAAATGATTAAGTCTTTGACCAAAAGGAATTAAGAAGAAGGTGTAATGCTTATGACATGCTTGAATTGACGAAGGATGAATTAGAATATTACCTTGTTTAGGATTTTCCCACTTCGAAGCTCCAGATCTTGCTTTCTTGGACTTTGGATTATGATTCTTAATTCCCCCTTTCTTGATATGATTTGAGTTGATTCCTGCAGCACAAGGTTAGTTTTATGCAAAGAAGAGTAGAAGAGAAGCGCCAAAGCGTATAGAAAAGTAGGGAGTTCGTCAACACGAAGCCCCGGCCCCCTTTTCTGACCATTCTGGGGGCTATTTATAGTGAAAATTGGACCTGGATGGCAGTTGAACCGTTGGTCACGGCGGCTGAACAGCCGTGGACGACCGTTGACTTGCCAGAAGAGAAAAAAGGGCAGGGGTTGAAACCCTACACGGCGGTCGAACCACCGTGTGCAGCGGTTGGACCGCTGTGCATGATGGTTGGACCGCCGTGCACGGCGGTTGCCCCTCGGCGGTTGAACCGCGGGTCATGGCGGTTGGACCGCTGCATGTGGTGGTTCGGTCTCCAAAAAAAACACATCAGCTCGCACGATTTTTGCTCAAACTGATTTTTCGGGAGCTACGGACCTCCAAAAAATATTCCGAGACCATTTCTATGATCCACGTGTCGTTCCGGTCATTTCAAGTACCATATTGATATATTTCCGGTGAACTTTTCCAAAGTCACCCAGCTTGAGTCGGCATTTTGCGGTCTGGAGAAATCAGCTTTTCAAGCCTCAAAATTCGAGTATTCACAGACCCATGCTTGTGTATGTGTTAATGTGAATTGTAAAAAGATTAAAGATTATGTTTAAGTGGAATTGTATGCCACATTGAGAAATAACATGCAAAAATATTATGCATTGTCATTGTATTAAAGTTTTATTATTATCAAAGTATGTACCACTAGGCTTTTCACTTAGCACGATTATAATTAATCGTGCAGGTGGCAGAGTTGGTCCGGTAGATCCTGATAGTTCATCAACACCTGTTTAGGTCTAGGCTTGAGGTCGATTGTGTTTGAAGTGAGTTTTGCTGCCACAGGATTAGAGCCAGATGGTGTCATGCATGCATTTTATTTTATAAAAATGATATAATTATGCATATTATGTTTATGCTTTGGGAGTATTGTAAAATATAAAGAATTTTGGACTACTTTTATGATAATGGATTGTATATATGTTGTATAAATATATATATGTACATACTTAAATGTTTTGAGAAAAACATGGAGAAATTTAGAAGTTTAGGTGAAATGTTGATTTTCTTTTATTGGGAGTGTGTTTATGCAGGTTGAGTAAATGTTGATTTTTTTTGGGATATCCAACAGACAGATAGAACTCTGGCGAATTTTCTCTAGAGATTTCTATATAAAACACTTATTTTGTGTACCTAAAATTAATTATAAATATTTTATTTATATAAAAAATAATAATATATTTTAATTGTTTAAAAAATTTAAATTGAGATTAAGAAACTTTTTATTAAACTGATTTGTGATATTCTTATACTTTTTACGTGTATTTTACATATATGGGATGTATGTATAATATGTATATAGGGTATAAAGGTGTTACATTTATTTTGGTATCAGAGCCTAGATTTGATATTATAACCAAGGTGAGTTTGTAGAGAGAGAAAATTGAGATTTTAAATATGATTTTAAATTATGATACATGCATTGGCATTGACATTTTATGTTATCCCTGATGTGGCAAAGTTTGTTCGATGTAATGGATATAATTTGGGGTAGCGTCTGGGATGCATAGATCATAGTAGCTCAGCGGAAGTGTCATTTTAGAGATTTTAAATGAAGAACCTTTGAAGCTTTCACTTTAAAAAATTTGAGAGATGAGTATGATAGTTATAGAAAATTTTGTAAGTGTGCTGCAAAGTGATATTGTTTGAATTTTTAGATAAATCTAGGAAGATTGGATGAGCTTAAAAACTGAATGGAAAGTTTTTCTACATGTTAGAATCTAACGTATAATATTTCATAATTTTTAAAGATGAATTACTAATTAAGAAATATAGAAGAACATAGATAGTTAGAGAAGTTCCAGTAACTCAAAATCTGTAGAATTGAGAAAGATATTTAACAACTATTGTAAACCAATCCAGAAAAATCTGACAATTTACAAACAGCATCATATGTATTCCTAGAACATATGGTTAAAATTTCATGAATTTTTATTAAGGTTTGATACCTGAAACAAATGGATAACCAGGTGCTGCCAGAGGAATTATTAAAGAGACAGATTTTGTGGTTTTGGAAGACTTGATTTTTAAATATATAAATCATCTTGGAAAAATCTAAAATTTTAAATATACGTTCATATATATGTCAAGTACATGTGGTAAAAGTTTAAAATCTTTTATAAATATTGGGAAGGAATGAAAAATTGAAAAGTAAGATTGACATGAAAGTGAGGAAGTCATGCAGATTTGTATAAGTAAGTAATAAATTAATTTTATGTTACAAATGAATGAAGAAAATTATGAAAATTTATATATGGATGGGTAGTGATATGAGGAAGGATTATGGAGTTTCTAATAATTTAGAATAAAGAGTTGATAATTAAAATTAAAAAGAGAAATGGTATATGACAACAAAATGTTTATTTTGAAAGTATATTAAGGATTTATTAATATGATGTATAATATTGATTAAGTCAAGATTGACTATGACTAAGTAAGAATTTAAATAAATATTGAGCAATTAAAATATAAATCTATATAAACGGATTACTAAGTTAAAGCGAGTTGAGGTTATGTATACAATCCATATTCGGTCGCATGATTGAGATGTGTTCACTGATGTGGTATGTGGAAATGAATATTATGAGAAAGGATAATAAATGCGTTTTTGGAATATTTAAGGTGTATGTTAAGATTTAATAATAGATATAATATGATTGCATAATCAATGTCTTTTAAATTTATTTCATGAATAGTAGTTGATTGACTAATCAAGACATGATCTAATTGATTTAAGTGGATGGAATAAATTAAAACATAAGGAGTAGATTGTGGGATTATTTATAAATGATATTAGATGAATATCAAAGATAGCAATGAGATCAATTCATCAAAGGAGTTTGAAAGTGTGACATATATAAAGAGAATTTGACATTTATAGGTAAAATAAATGCATAACTGGAATTAAAGAATTTGGAAGTTAATGATGACATGATATGAAATGTATGGATGTATTGTTATATTGAACAACTATTTTTTTATAGTTAGAATTCTAAGTTAAAATGTACATTGGATATAAATAAGTGGAGAATTTATATTTATTAATGATCTTTATGAAAGACATTATAAAATGATTAAGAGTATTTGGAAGGGACGAGAATAAAAGATTATATGGTTGATAATGATGATAAATGGTGACAATAATTTAGTAGTTAATTATGCAGAAAGTAAAAATTAGTGTTTAATTATAGTTGAGTCAAATATGGTATTGAGTGTTAATATGTATTATTAAAGTATGTATATTCATGAGTTTGCAAAGAAGAGAGAGATACTATAGCAAGTAAATAGAAATTATGATTGAGTAATCAATATTTAATAAAAAGGATAGTATTTAATCTAATTAAATATATGTGTTATTGAATGAAACTTAAAGTAAGCAAATTGATATAAGCTTGTTGGGTTGTTTATAAAATTTTAAACTTGGAATTTATTTTAATGGTTAGAGAGTAAAGGTGTGATTTTGAGATGTCACGGGCGTGTGACTACTAGGACATGGGCATAACATCGAGATAATAACTATTTGGAAAAAAAAATTTGTAGTGAAGGCAATGTTTATTTGTAACCCACAGGTGTGGGCTAGAGATGACACGACTGTGAAATACATATGGTGAGATTGATAGTTTTGCTTCATGAGATACAAGCAAGATTTGTGGTGGGTATAGTTGGAATTAATAACCTTATGTTAGAAACTTATTTATGAATATAGATAGTGTAGAAATAGAAGAGAATTGTGAAAATATAATTATCAATAAATGATGTGTAAGGAAAGTGATTATGTAAATATGGTAACTATATGAAATGTGAGAAGATAATAGATGAGAGGAATTATGAAATGTGATTAAGAGTTATATTGAATGTGTTTGGAAATGGTATAATATGAGTAAGTTGATGAAATTGACTCTTAAAGTGAATGAGACTATGGGAAATGAATAAGGCAGGAGATGAACATGAGAATTATGTGAAAATTGTATAGAGATAATAGAAAAGAAAATAAATTTTGAAAGATGTATACTGACTGTATTCAAGCATTAGCTCCAATAAGTTGCAATAAATATTATTTGTGGTGATGGATCCAAAGAGAATTAGGATTTGAAAATAAGTTGACCTAATAGAGTTAGGTCATGAATTGAAATAGAATGGTGAATTTAAGCAGGCTAAAGGCTGACTATAATAGAATAAGGTTGTGGTCTTCATATTGTGATAGTTAGATCAATTGATCTAGATTATGGTAAGTTTACAAGTAATTAGTGAGATTCAAAATATATAGTTGTATTAAGAGTATGAGATATGTGTGATAATATATATGAGGTAATGTTCTGATATGTAATGGATATGAAAGGAGTTAAGATATATTAGTTGTAAATGATTATAAGAGAAAGATGTTAATTATATTATGATTGGAATGTATATATAAATGTTGGGTTAATGAATAACCGGTGAGAATGAATCTTAATAAGGAAATAAGATTTTGTTATTGTATACTGGTGATATTGATTTAATATGTGGTAATTGTATAAAGAGTCAGATCAAAGGGAGAATTTGTAAAATTATTGTGTTAAGACTTGTTAATTGAAAATTGAGAATTGTTATCATTTGTGGTTTTTTACAAATATCTTTTATAAATATAAGCAATGGGTGATTAAATAGAGACACAATTCTTGAAATGATTGTGATTAATTGAGAATTCTTGAATTTAACTTGGAGATTTTTGTAGATAAATTAAGTGAATTCTTTAAGGGGGAGAGTTGATATTGATATTTGTGTTAATGGAATTTATTCACTGCGATATATAATTTCGAGGATGAAATTATTTAAGGGGGGAGAGAATTATAATATCCATGATTTTGGAGAAATTAAATAAGTTTTTGGAGGTATAGGTGTTGTATATACCGAATGCATACTTAGTGTATACAAAGTATATACATATTATTTATTAATTGTACATATTGGATATATATATATTATATACTTGATATATATATATATATATATATATAATACATGTAAATTATGTTTGATATGTATATAGGATACATGTTATATGTGCATATAAGTATTTATATACATTAAATATACATTACATATACATGGCATATACATTATATATATGTGTACATAATGGCATATGTAAAATATTAGTAACATATATATGACATATACATATACATAACATATACTACATATATATATCAAATATAAATTGATGGTGGAAAAGGTAATGGTGGTGATGATGATAAAAATAAAATAAATAAATAAAAAGAAAAGAAAGTCAAAGAAGAAAGAAAACATGTGGTGGAGAATTAAAAGGAAATTAATTAATTAATTAATTAAGTGAGTAATAATTAATATATATACTTATGGATAGGAAATAAGAAAGAACAAAAAGAAAAGTCTTCTTCCTTGTTTTTTTTAGCCATGGATGTAAATAGAGAAAGTGAGGCAGAAAGAAAGATTTTCTCATAGTATTTGTTCAATTTTATAAGAAAATTCAAGAGAATCAAGAGGATTTTGAAGATTTATCAAAGATTCAAGCAAGTACGTCTTCTCCAAAGCTTTGTTTTCTTTTATTTGATGGTTATGTATGGATTACTAGAGAGAGAAAGCGATGGTTAATTGTTTAAATAAGTATAATTGATATTAAAATGAAGAGAATATGGTGGAATGTTGGTTAGTTGTTTGATATGGACAAGTTGTGAAAATTTAGAGTTATGGAAAAAATATACATGTTTTAGAGTTTTTGGTATGGATGGTTAAAATTGTTAGGATGAATGAAATTAGTGTTATTTATATATTTATGTAATGATTCCATAGTTGGAAATTAAATATGAGGAAGTTTGGATGAAGATAGGATTTAGGGTTTGAGTATGTAAAATTAAGATTTCTAAAATGAATAGTATTAACTAGTGTAATGAAATGAATTAGTATTATTTCAACGTAAATGTTATGATTTTAAGATAAGAAATGTGGTATGGATAAGATTTGGTGAGGTTCATGTTGTTGGTTGCATTATGTGGAATTTGAATTTTTAGAAGAGGATTCCATAATTATGAAAGTGAATTTTTTTGATGTTATATTAATGTATAAATAATGTTTTTAAAGAAAAATGTTGAAAATGAAATTAGTAGAATGAAGTTTAAGTAAAGTACTTGTAGACCCTTAATTTTTTTACCCAGTCCAGTCCGATATTTTTAAAATAGTCCCAAATAATTTTTGTGGTATTTTAATTAAATAATATTTATTTTAATATTCATTACTTATAATATTTATTTTTAATAAAAATAAAAAAAGGTAACAGTAAAAAAATAAATAAATAAGAATCGGCGACGAAAAATTTTCGTCACCAAAGATGAATTGGCTTAGGCCAATTCACCGCAGGTTTGGCCACAAGCCAATTCGCCGTAGGAATTGGCTGGCCCGCACCTGCAGCTTGCACGCAATTCTCGCAAATTCTCATAGCTGGCCCTCCCGTAGCCCGCAGCGCAATTTTTGCCAGCGCAGTTTCTTTTATGAAACCCAATTCCATTTGGTTTTTATTTCTTTTTCTAAATGATTTTTATTTCCTTAGACAATTAGAAGTAGTTTTTTTTATTTTTTCTATAAATACCACATTAAAACACAGAAAAAAAGAAGAGGAAATTCTGGAGTTGAAATTTTTAACCGGACTTGGGACTCTTAAATTCTTTCGGCCAAAAGAAAACCTTGAAGAAGCAAGAGGTAGTGAGGAAGCAACACTAATCCATCAAAGGTAGCCTACACTGTCGTTATTATTGTTCAACCATAATTCAAAGATTGTGGTGGAACCAACAACGGAGGTTTGAATCTTTATTTCTTTGTTTATATTCGTAGTAACTTCATTATACAATTTGATAAAATTATTCAAGCATGTATATTTCTGTTACTTGATCAATGGTTATGCTTATTATCCAAACTTTATTTAAAAACCCCAGATAGAGTTTTTCCAAAACTTTAATACCTTAATACCCGTAACACATATTTTTGAAATCATAAACCCTAATTGCACTTTTCTAAAAACTATAATAATCTATTTTTTTAAAAACCCTAATCAAATCAATTTTCTAAAATCTTCATAGTAGCCTTCTCTCTCAAAATTGAATATGATAGTGATAGTTTTTTTAGAAACCCTAATTCTAATTTAAATTAAACCCTAACTTATTTAGTTAAAACCTTAATCAATTATTATTTATTATCATCACAGTAGCCTATTTCATTAAATCAATATAGTATTAGATTATTCAAATAATGTTTTAAACGTTCAGTAGTTATATTACATATAAGTATCTATCAAAAATCCATGTTAAAATAGTCTTAGAGTTTTATAATAATCATGTTTTGACAAAACCCCAAATCCTTTTTCCAGAACCTTTAAAACACTAATTCTAAATGCCAAAACCTTAATTCTTCAAAACTAAAATTTAGAAGTCATAAAAACAACATCTAGTACCCCCAGTAGCCTAAAGCCAAAAATAAAACCAAAAACTCTGAAACTTTAAATCCCAGAACCCTAATTTCTTAAATCATAAATCTTAAACCTTAACTATATTTATTTAATGGACTGAATTCTAATTTTATTTATTTATTTGATTATGTGATTTGTTATATGTTAATGATGAATGGTTTATTTTTATTTTATGATTGGTTTTCTTTTATTTATAATTAGATAATCGAATATTCTTTTATTTGCCTTAGTTTTAAAATTATAAGAGGTATGTTTCCACTTTGTGGGCACCTCATTAGTTAAATATTATGTAATTTAAATTATTTTAAAGTTTTTGGACCAATGTAAAGGACACGTTTCCACCTTTCGGTGGGTGTCCCATTTAGTTTTAGACATGGGCGATGTAAGGACATGTTTCCATCCTCAGATGTTTGTCCATTTATTTATTTTGTTTGGACATTTCTTGAATTTTAATATAATGATGCTTTATTTTAATTGTTACATGTAGTATGGATAATATTATTATATTTAAGAATTTTATAATATTAAGACCTGCAAAGGAGGCCGGTTCTATTGAATCGGACATTATGGGGGTGCTGAGCCATTTCTCACCTTCCCCACACGTACTCAACTTTCTAAACCCATTAGGGGGTTAGAGATTCCTTAGGAATCGAGTCATCCACCCCTTTCTTTTTCCCAGCCCGTCCGGGTGGCGACTCCATTTTCTCTAGGCTTAGGCTCATGTTCTCTAAGGCCCCGAGCCTAAACAATGCCGAAGTCGCAAGAACCATTCCACCGGGAGTGGGGACAAAAATTTTCGCTCACAGTATTAAGTTAAAAATTTAGAGTTTGAATATAATTTTGATGAGGATTTCTTAGACATTGATAGTTTAATGTATATTGAGCATGTGAGTGATTTTGAATGAATAATATTGCTTTACGAAGGTACCATGTAATGTGGAGTGTGATTGGTAATATAGAAATTGGTTTTGAAATAAAGAGAAATGATTAAGGAAGTGAAAATGAGCTAAATTATATAATTTGATTGATAATTCAAAATGGTTGGATTGAAGAATTAGAAATAAAGAGGCTTAGGGCATATTTTAAGGTTTTGTTAAAGAATATTTGTTTATTGGATTTAATTTTTTAAAACTTGTGTTAATATGTTTTTAATGATACAAATAAACTTAAAATACGAACTGAAATGGATTAGAATGGAATTCTAAAGTTAAAGTAAGGTAATGTAATTTTATTGGAAAGTGATTGGAGTGAGGCTTAATTAAGGTTTTATGTTTAAAATGCCTTAAAACGTGGTCCTAAATAATTGTATTTACTCATATTTTGAATAGGCATTAGGTAGAAGCAAGTTGCATGACCTAAGTGTTGAAGGACATTATGGAAGTGGAAGTTAAAGTAATATTTAGCTTGAATTTGAGTGTTAAGTTGAGTTACGTGCATATTCATGATAATTTAAATGTATTTACATTTGATTCGGCTTAACACATTTTGGATAGAAACTATGTTAAGCTACTTGACTATTTGAACATTCATACATTTTGTGATATGACATGTGAAGTGATGAATATGCATTATATGCATTGTGAAAAGGCATTGTTATTGGCTAAAATGAGTAAAATGTTATTTAGGTGCATTATGTGTAAATGAACCAAAAATGTTTGGGTAATATAATTGAAATGCTAACTGACATACATTGTGATAAAAGGATTTGGCATTGTTATGAATGAATGAGAAATTGAAAAATGAAATGTAAGCATGAAGATGATATGTGAAAATGGGTTACTTGTGAATGTGACCCATAATTGTATAATATGATTGAAAAGTATAAGAAAAGAGACAATTTGATAAATGGGAAAAAGAGGCAATCAGAAAAAAAAAAAAAGAGTAAAAGAGGCAATGTGATAAGAACATTGTTTATGAAAATATGTATTAATTGTGTGCCTAGTATGTTATTCAAGTTCCACAGTTTTGTATTTGGCAACATGCCTATGAGGTTATACTCACTATTAATCTTCGAGGCTAGCTTTTGTGCATTATTATGATTTTCCTTTGGGCTAGATTCATGGCATCACTGTGATATGATTTGCCTTCAGGGCTAGCATTTGAGCATTACTTTGATTTGCCTTCGAGCTAGACACTTGGTGTCAATTTGGGCCAAAACAGTAACTCTGGGATTTGAATAATATATTAGTTTATTTGGGCCCATGCTTGTGTATGTGTTAATCTGCATTGTAAAAAGATTAAAGATTATGTTTTAAAGTGGAATTGTATGCCACATTGAGAAATAACATGCAAAAGCATTATGCATTGTCGTTGTATTAAAGTTTTATTATTATCAAAGTATGTACCACTAGGCTTTTAACTTAGTGCGATTATAATTAATCGTGCAAGTGTCAGAGTTGGTCTAGTAGATCTTGGTAGTTCATCAACATCGGATTAGGTCTAGGCTTGAGGTCGATTGTGTTTGAAGTTAGTTTTGCCGCCACAAGATTAGAGCAAGATGTTGTCATGTATGCATTTTATTTTATAAAAATGATATAATTATGCATATTATGTTTATGTTTGGGGAGTATTGTAAATTATAAAGAATTTTGGACTACTTTTATGATAATGGATTTTATATATGTTTTATAAATATATATGTGTTCATACTTAAATATTTTGAGAAAAACGTGGAGAAATTGAGAAGTTGAGGTGAAATGTTGATTTGTTTTTATTGGGAGTGTGATTTATGCAGGTTGAGTAAATGTTGATTTTTTTTGGGATATCCATCTTACAGATAGAACTATGGCGAATTTTTCCCAGAGATTTCGATATAAAACACTTATTTTGGGTACCTAAAATTAATTATAAATATTTTATTTACATAAAAAAATAATAATACATTTTAATTGTTTAAAAATTTTTAAATTGAGAATAAGAAACTTTTTATTAAACTGATTTGTTACATTCTTATACTTAATACGCGTATTTTACATATACAAGATGTATGTATTATACATATATAGGGTATAAGGGTGTTACAATCTATTACCTACTGGATGGATTTTAAATTATAAAATATGAACCATAATTAACTTCTTCTTGACTATATTATGGAAGGAAAACAATATAATATTAAACACAGATTGGTTTTAAGGATTCAAACCTGCGTACATTGGTTCCACCAAAGTTAATCAGTTGAAGCAAGCTTGCCTCTGCTACTGCCTGGATGAACTGTAGTTTTTAGCTGGCGATTGCTTAGTTTTTGCTCCTGTCTTTGTTGTTGCCGGGTTGCTAATTCATAATTGATGACGATCTTGATAATTGTTGATTGTCACTTTTTATTCGTTGCTGCCTATTTTAATATTAAACACCGTTATTTATAGGCAAATTATGTTCAAAAATAAAAACTTAATTACTTAATTCGACGGATGAAGATCAAGTCCAACTTAATTAGGTAACTAATATATTGAGTTAGAGCCGAATTAGGGGACCATGGTGGAGTGGGACACCCCAATCTACCATGACCCATGGAACATGGCAGATTGGGCGATTTGGGACTTCCCAATCCACCATGGACCATGATTCATGGCGGATTTGGAGCCAATCCGCCATGGACCAAAGGTCATGGTGGATTGGGGACTCCCAATCCCCTAGGACCATGGTCCATGATGAATTGGTGTTCCAATTTGTCATGGTTTCATATTTGGGTCTGATCCGGCTTATTTTTGTATTTTAAAATAGAATCAAACATGTTTTAATTTTTTTCCAATTCATCATGGTTTTATATTTGGATATGATTCAGTTTTTTTTTGTATTTTAAAACATAATCAAACATGTTTTAATTTTTTAAATGATAAATCAGGATGGATTTATGGTTTAATATATCAAACAAACTTATTTTAGGCCTTTTGAAATTAGACCGACCTATTAAAAGCTATAAACTAGGTTTCAGCCTTTTAAAATCTGACCAAATTTATTCTAGCCTTCTTTAATTAAGACTGAACTAGTTTACGACCAAAATCAAGGGTTTATAGTATGTTTTTATTAACTCAGTCTAATTAAATTCCATTGATCATCTTCATTATTCCATTTATTGCTCTTTTAATTATGAGTTTGATTTTAAAATCTTATTCCAGAAAACCTTAACCTTTCATATTAGATCTTAGTTTTAAGACTAAACCTTAGTTTAGGATTAAAACCCTAATTTGTACGTTAAAACCCTAGATTACATGATTAAACCTCTAGTTTATGAATAAAACCCTAATTTGTATGTCTAAATCCTAATTTGTATGTTAAAAACATAATTTGTATATTTAAACCTAATTTGCATGTTAAAACCCTAATTTATGTGTTTTAACCCTAATCTCATGATCAAACCATAATTAAACACTAAACCCTAATCTTATTAATTGAAACCCTAATTTTAAGATTATTAATGATTAAATTGTATGCTTAACCTAATTGTTCAATCATGGATGGTTAACTTATGTTTGTTTATTATTTGGGATTTCAAATACCTGTAAAAGACATGTTTTAACTTCGTAGGTGCCTTGATTCTTTTAATTATTTATTTTAATTTTAATTTTAAGGACCCTAAGACTATTATACGAGACACATTTCCACCTAGCAGTGGGTGCCCTATTCTCTAAGACCCAGAGCCTAAAAATATCAAAGTCGTAAAAACCATTTCAAGCTAATTATGCTATTGGGTGAGACATAAGGTGTTAGATACAGCTGCATCCACAAGCGAGACACGTTAGTGTCACTATTGTTTAGATAAGCCAAAGTAATGTTTATAGGACTATATTATTGTATAAGGAGAATTGGGCCCAATGTATGTATTAAAGTTTGTTATTTGTTAAAGATGTATCGATGTTTTGTATGACATTACAACATGATGCATTTTCAGAATATTACATTACATCTTTATTCATTTCTATCAAAGTATGTACTGCTAAGCTACTAGCATAACATGATTTGTTCATTGTGCAGGTTATAAGGCCGAGGCTAAGAGCCCTGATAGACAATTGTAGACCCATAATTTTAGCCCTAAGCTAGTCTGATCCCAATTAATAAAGGCCGAATCAAATCTAGTTTGACTTTAGAAAATTAAACCTATTTTGAAGCTTTTAATTAGGTCGGTCAAATTTTAAAAGGCCCATAAATAAGTCAGTTCAATTTTTAAAGCCCTAAAATGCTTTGATACAATGTTAAAATGGGTTTAGTTCGGTTTAATTTAATATGGGCCATGTCTAATCAAATATTTGATATGAACATCACTCATATCAAATTTGACAAGCTCCAATTCAATATGAGTTGTCACTCATATCGAATTGGCCCATTGTCCACTTTGATATGGATTTTGGTTCTTGTTGAACTTAAGCCATTTTAATTCGATATGACTTATGTTTTAAAACTTAATCTGAGCCAAATACAGAATTTGTTTTGTTAAAATCCTAATTAAACACGGATAAAGTAGGGTTAAGGACCGAGATTTGGCCTATTATTTCTTATAAATACAAGGTTATTAAAAAGCAAAAAGGTGAGAGCCACATCAATTGACAGTGACAACAATTAACCAAACATAAAGCAGTAATCAAATAGAGGAAATTAAATAGAGAGCCTTAACACAGCAGTCACAATTATCACAAAATTAGAACAAATTTAGGTGAGAGATAGAAAGTAATAAAAGAAGCGAATAGAGAGAAAAGCATTAAAAGAGGGACAATAGCCACAAAATATAAGAAAATAGAAAGCAAATATAGAAAAACAAACAGTGAACACTCATTGTTCAACCAAAATCCATATGATTTAAACTAATTTCAAGGCAGAATCCTTACATTAATCTTTACAGTGGGGTTATGCCATTTATAGGGCTTGGCTCAACATTCTTCTTTGGTGGAACCTACAACGAAGGTATGGACTTTATCAACCCATTCTATTACTTAAACTTTATAGGAGTCATCTTCATGTAAACCTACTGCATTGTAATTTTTTTTTCTTCAAATTGGGACCATTGTTCTATTAAACATGTTTTAATCTTATTTTGCATATAAAAACCCTAATTTTGCATGTTAAACCCTATTTTAAGTAAAAACCCTAATCATATTACAAAACCCTAATTTTACATGTTTAAACATAATTTCATTAACAAAACCCTAATACCCCATCAAAACCGCACATGCTTCCTCATTAATTAGGTCAATATTTATTTGTGGATTGTAATTCTTTGTAATTAATCTTTATTTCTATTTAATTATGCTCTAGTTTTATAATTATTTGAATAATTACTTATATGTTTATGGATTTATATTTATTTTCTTATTTAGATTTTAACGGGGATTTTAAGATGTAAAAGATATGTTTTCACTTTATGGGTGCCTTGTTTCTTTTATTTATTTTAAAGGCTATGAGATTATTGTAAGGGAAATGTTTCCATCAATTGATGGGTGTCTTGTTTCATTTATATTATAAACATTTGAGGATTATAAGGGTATATTTCCATCTAAGGATGGGTACCCATTTTGTTTTGCGATGTATTATTTAACTTATTTTATGGATGAATCTATTTTTATTATAATTACTTGTAATATGGATAATGATATAATGAGTGAAGAATTCAATAATATTTAGACTTAAAAAGAAGGTTGGTTCCAATGAACCAGGCATTATGGAGTGCTATGCCATTTTTCACCTTCCCTAGTGAGTGGGGATTTTCGCTCCGACTCCCGTGTGGAATGTTTCTTATGACTTTGGTATTATTAGGCTCAGAGCCTTAGAGAACACGGTCCTAAACCCAGAAAAAATGGAATCGCCACCCGGACGAGCCGAAAAAAAGAAAGCGGTAGATGACTCGATTCCTAAGGAATCTCTAACCCCCTATTTGGTTTGAAAAGTTGGATACATGTGGGGAAGGTGAGAAATGACCCAACACCCCTACAACGCCCTGTTCATTAGAACTGACCTCTTTTTCAGGTCTTAATATTATAGAATTCTTAAATATAATGATATTATCCATACTACATGTGATCATTGTATTAATATTGTATTATTGTATTAATATAATGATATTATCCATACTACATGTGATCATTAAAATAAAAGCATCATTGTATTAAAATCAAAATAATGTTCAAACAAAAAAAATAAATGGACACCCATTCGAGGATAAAAATATGTCCTTACATTATCCAATGTCTAAAACTAAATAGAACACCCACCAAAAGGTGAAAATGTGTCCTTTACATTAATCCCAAAATTTGAAATAAATTCAATTACATTATGATTAATTAATGAGGTACCTAATCATGGAAACATATCTCTTACAATCTTAATAAACAAATAATAATCAAAATAATCATCCACGATAAATTAAATAAACCAAACATCAAAATCATATAAATCAATCATCAAAATATATGATAAACAATATAATCAAATCTAAAATTTCAATAAAGCAATAAACGTATAAATTTAGGGTTTACATCTTAAATTAGGATTTTAAATAAAATTAATACTTTAGGGTTTAAAAGGTTTAGATTTGAAAACTAGGGTTTTGTGATTTTGAGAAACTAATATTGTTATTATTTTTATTATTAAACTACTATAATGTTTTTCAAGAATTTAAATGAAGTCATTGGAGCTACTGTGATGTATTTAAATTTTAAATTCATAACCTTTTGTGAATTAATTTAGGTGAAAAAGGAACATATTCAATACATAAAACAATCAAAGCATATTATATTTATTTATTTCGGAACATACCTTCATTGCTGGTTCTTCCAAAATTATTGAATGAGAATTCTGGGTGAACTTATCTAAGACAGTGAATGCACTGCCTTTGTAAATTTTTGTGTGTGGTTGATCTCCTTTGTTGATGAAAATTGCTAGGGTTTGTGTGTAGATGAAGTTTGGCTACTCTTCTCCAACTTTCTCAGCTGAAAAAAATAATCTAAAAATCCCAAGTCTCAAAAGTCCTCTTTGTGTCAAATTGCAAAAATCCAAAATATTGCTAAAGTTCTGCCTCTTTTTTATTTGTTTGTTTCTTCCTGAAAAAATAAGAAAAAAAATTAAATAGCTACTGCCTCCTTAATTTTTAGTCCAAAAGATCGCTAAAAAGTCCCAAAAATTTGTTAAAGTCTCTGAACCAATCCTGTGTCCGTCCAAAGAAAAAGTCCTCCCCCCTCTGTTTTTTTGTGATATTTATAAGAAGAAATAAAAAAAATCTAATACTAGTTGGTTAAGGAAATAAAATTGGTTAGAGAAATAAAATTGTTAAGAAAATATGATTAAAACCGATAGAAATAGGGTTTCGTGGAAAAAATTACGCGTGGGCCCTAGCGAGATTGGCGTGCTGGGTGCTGCTAGCGTGCGAGACTGCGTCCTGGGCGTCGTTGTTGCGGGGCGAGATTGGGCAAAATGGGCGTGTTGCTGCTTGGCAAAATTGCGCTAGCGAGAATTGCAGCGGGGCAGCATTTCGCTGAAGGCTTGGGCCTGCGGCGAATTGGCTGCCAGCACCCAATTGCTGCTTGTCGCATCCGTCTGATTTTTTTTTTGCCTTTTATTTTATTTTTATTAAAAATATATATATTATTATTAAAAATAAATAATAAATAAAATAAATATATTATTATTAAAAATAATAAATAAATAATAAATAATAAATAAAATAAATATTATATTATTGAAATAATTATTAAAATAAATAATAAATATTAAAAAATAAATAACAAATATTAAAATAAATAATAAATACCACAAAAATTATTTCGGACTGTTTTAAAATTTTTGGACTGGACCTGGTCAAAAATTAAGGGTCTACACCCATGCGTACCCAATTTTTGAACCTAATAAGGGGTTAGGGATTCCTTAACAATCATGTCATTCACCCCTTTCTATCTTTCTGGCCCGTCCGTGTGACAACTCCATTTTCTCCAAGTTCATGTTTGTATTCTCCAAGATCCTGAGCCTTATAGTACTCAAGTAGTAAGAACCATTTCACATAGGATTGGGGGCAAAAATCCGTGCTTACAACCAAGTCAGGTCTCGTTTGTTGGATTAGTATTAGAAGCTCAACTTTGCTACCAGGCCAGAGCCTTTGGCATTGCATGTAAATATTCATTTTGCTAACTAGTTTGATATATTGTATATTATGACATGATGTAGTAATGTAATGAAATGATATTGGTTTTGTAATGTATTTATTTGAAGTATTATACATATGTATTTATATAACCATTAGGTTTTGGTATATGAGTTGAATGAAAATACTTTGAGAAATGTAATTGTTGTACAGGTTGAGTTTACTTGATTTTGGGATAATGTTCTAAATATAGACAAAACTCTAGCAAAAATTTCTAGAGATTTTCTTCTATAAAAAGATATTTAAAGTTTCAAAGAAGTTAGAATTTTTTTTAATACTCTTGTATCATATATGTATATTTTACATATCTAAGGGGATGTATACCATAAGTATATAGGGTATAAGGGCATTACATAAGCCTTTAACTCCAAACAGAGTCAAACCCTTATAAAGGATTTTAAGGATCTTCTACGGGCAGGTCCTCAAATAGAATAATGGGAAAGGGAAAAGAACATATACTATGGAAAAGGGAGCGATAAGAGTGGCTATAAGTTTAGCGAACAAAGCCAAGGAGAATAAAAGGATGATGAGGTAAATGCAACAATTTAACCAGTAAAGAAGCATTAATTTTTTAGAATTGGAAAAGCCACTGTCTTGGGTCTTCAACAAATTATAAAAGAAGGAGTTGTTACAGCCATTGACCCCTTGACCTTTGCTAGTTCCTTTACTCTCTAATTTTGGTACAAAGATTTTTTGTCAATTTCATCCAATGCCTTGTCATGAAATAGATCGGTGTACATGCTTAAGGCATGAAATATAGAACCTAATCTATGATGGAAAGATCCTTTCCCTTGACATGTATAAGTAGATGAAGCTTTTTCGACTCCAACTCAACAAACTTCCCTTGGCCTGTGTGGTTTTCATCTCATTTTATTTCTTTAGTTTTTTGGAACAATTTTTTTTAAATTAACATTTTTTGTGAATAAATTATTTTTTTTACATTTATGTTTTTGTTTGTTCTTATTCATTTTAGTACTCAACCAATGATGAATCTAGCTTGATATACATAAATTAGTCTATCTATAGATCATGATTCGAATGACTTTACTACGTAAAGGAACTATTCTATTGCATTGAGCTGTGTATGCCTACTTATAGAAAAATTACCTCTGTCTAGGTCCAAGTTTATATTAGAACATGTTTGGACAAACTTTTGAGGTGAAATTGAGCTGTGCTTATTCAAGAAAGAGATGATCTAGGCTTTTTTAGTAAACCAAAAACTTGTATCCACCCCATTAATATTAATCCCTAGTTTATTCCTTTGAGCCTTCATGAAATTTTAGCTTACTTTTTGTTGAATTATGAATCTAATAACCTACCCTATGATGTTGTGACACTTATGGCAAGTCTAATGGTCACTGATGTATTAAAGGACATGGAGATCAAAGAAAAAGATGCATAGTCAAGACCATAAGTTAGTTCAAGTTTACTTAAACCGAACTTAATATCTCATATATATTTCATCATTGAGATGGCATCAGGGCAAGAAAGGATTCATCCTCATTGAAGTATACTCATAGTACTCCATAGTCAGAGAGAAAAAAAGGAAAAAAATGAAAAAATGAAAAAAGAAAGGGAAAAAAAAGAGAGAAAAAAAGAAGAAAAGAAAGAAAAATAAGGATCTCGAACATTTCACAAAAGTAAATGTCATCCTAATCAAGATCCTGATTTCTTCCAAGAATATAAAAAAGAAATTCAAGCTTTGACTTTTCATGAAGCAAGATAACAAGATGTCTAGAAGGTGGAAATGGTGCCCAGAATTTAATATTGTTTCCAACATCATAGATCCCATTTCAAGCCTACTAAGGACTTGTGGATCTCTCTTAGTGGGTAGATCTATTTATTAGAGATTCTTTGAAAAAACATGCATATGAGATAGGCAATATATAAACTCAATTAGACCTTTGGCCAAGTAATGTGTATGTTCCTATCTGAAGTGTAATAGTTTTTACTTAAATGAAAATGATTGCCAAGGTTTGGTATGGTAACTAAGGTTGCGATGTTATCGTTGTGCTAATTTAGAAAAATCAAACTCTGAGGTATATTAACACTGATTAGACAAAGCCAACATGTGATTTTAAAATTAAATTAAAAAAACATGAGCCTTCAAGCTTAGGAAAGTACTTTGCACTGTTAAACCTTAAAGGACACATTTGGTAAAAGTTGGGCTAGTGAAAGGATTGTTTGTATGGTCATGAAGAAGTCCCAACTAATGTGTTGAATCAGAGGCTAAAATGGATGCCTCTTGTGTCTCTAACTATCATGTACTACTCATATTTTCAACATCTTGGGATAAAAGCCATAGGTATGACATCTTCTACAATTCTAATGTAAGACTTGAACAAGCATATTGAAGGTACCAATAGGAATGCTTGGACCTATCACCTCGGTCTATGAGTCAATCACTGTGAGTATCACCCATGCATATTATGCATACACGTATATATGAACATATCATACTACATCTTTGTTGTCATGTATGCATTTTCTTTTTCAAAGTCAACAATAGACACTCTATAATGTGAACGATTAGAAGTAGACCTAGAATTAGGGGGTATGAAAGGGCCATTAAAAAAGATAAAAGAGATGCATACATGGGAACAAAATCATTGGTTTGATCCTACACAGGGGGCCAAACTTTTTCTTTTCAATTTTTAAATTTATTTGTGTACAAAATATTTTTAGACTATCTTTTAATATTTTGCCATATAAGGGGCAAAGAGAGGACATGATGGCTAAAAAATAGCTAAAGTTTTTTACAAAGTGAAGAATGAACAAGTTTCTAGAAGAAAGCTAGAACTCTTAAATGAATAAAAAATCAATAAAGCTAGAAGAACTGAAATTGATATAGGACAAAGGTCCATTCCCAAGAATTAAGAATCAAGATCCATTTATGCAAAGGTAGATATTTTTTTGGATTTGTTGAAGTATTTAAAATAAAGTTCCTATCCATATGAAATTTATTAGATTTTTGAAGCATCTACAATCGAGTCTACTCAGATTTAATAAAATGTAAATAACTCTTCAAATTTATTGAAGCATCTGAGTACCATAATATACTGGATTTGCTGAGGTATATTGACGACGCAGTTTTATGGGTTTTTTTGAAGTACCCAGGTCATCTTCTTTTAGATTAATTGAAGTATCTAGGTATTGTGGGTTTATTGAAGTACCCATACTCTTTTTTCAAAGAACATCAATAATTCAATCCAGTTTTTGAAACATGCAACACATGCTAAGACTTAATTGAAGCATCTTAATTCCAAATTCAGATCAACTAAATCTCTAGATCAACGTGCATTTATTGAAGTATTCCCTTGAAAGTCCTGGGTTTTTTTAGCACCCAAATTATCTTGGATTTATTGAAGTATCAGTCAGAAGATATTGAGTTTATTTGCAGTACACAAACTAGCTCAGATTTGTTGAAGTATCCACTCAAAAGATCCTATGTTTACTGAAGCACCCATGTAACACCCTTATACTCCACATACGTATAATACATACACTCTGTATATGTATATACATATTCATAATACAAGAATTCAATCACCCTTGACATTAGAAAATTCTCCATTCCATAAATCATTTCTTAAAATTTATATTAAATTAAATTATGTTTAAATAAATTTATAAATGAAAAAATCTCTGGAAAAAAGTTCACCAAAGTTTTATCTATAATTTCAATATTTCTTCAAACAACAAACACACAACCTGCATAGAAAATTTTACTCCCAAATACATTATATTTCCAATACTTCATCATCTCTCTAACTATATTCGAAAATTCTCAAACATTATAATTATACATTGTAAATTCATATTTCAAGTAACAATACTTATTAAAATACTCATATACATATAATAACCTTTTACAAAACATATCTAATATATAGATAATATTTTTACTATACAAAATACACATTATATAGTACATAAATTATACATGTATGCATCACTCTCCAAGTTGGTCCCGTGGTACCCATAACTTCAAATCTCAATCACGCGCTAGTTCACCCTAGTATGCACTTCTAATACATGCACGATTCACAAAACAGCGCTTAGCCTTACAGCTTAGCTGTACATACTATAACCATACGACAAATTAAATAACATATGCATACTTTTTAACTCATATTTTATGATCATACTGTCAATACATACACTATTATTTTTGCATTTGCTTACCTTCAAATTCATGTGCACATAATTATTCATCACAAATTACTCATCATCCATATTCTAATTCATCAAACATATTTATGTATTTATGAGTCACACAGCATCATCATCACAAAATTCATATACAAATATATCACAACCAAACACACATATATTCATCAACTCAACATTTCATTGCCACATTACCAGCACATCACATTGCTAAATTAAACTTATTTAATTCATCTCATCATTTCATTACAATATTACCAAAACTTTATAAGACATGACACCATATCACACGTTGTGCCCAACTACTCCCTACACAATAATCAAGTTCCATAAAAATTGATTTGGTACATTGTGACACCCAGTGTCTAGCCCATGGGCAAAATCATTTAAATTTCTCGACCTAACTCTGCTTAGGTTCTCAATCTCATGACCTAGGTCTATTCAGGTCATGACCCAGCTCTACTCAGGCTCTTCATCATATAATCCCCAACATCAATTTTCTGGAACAAGTAATTATGTAGGGCAACGCACACATCACATACTTACATCTCATCAAATTATATTTCCATAATCTCATTTTCATTATCAAGATTTAGCTCTGCTAAAGTCTTTCAATAACTCATTTCTCATTTTTTAGTGTATTTCACATCTCATATTCCTTCTCAAGAATTTTCATATGTATCGTGATCATATCATTCCATGATCTCTATCACATATCTCATAATAATCACATTTATATATTAATTTCACGTCTCAACACATCATATTATATATATCACATATTACCATATATCTCATCAACATACCACAAGACATTCATTTATCCATCTTTTATACACATCACAATCTATCACATTATCATCATTCTCTATCTCACATTATCAACATATCACAACATGCACGTATTCTTTATCTCATCATTTTCATTCTTATCATATTTCCATATCTTTACCCATTTCTAGATTCAACATACTATTTGTATATTTTTCACATATTTCAATTATTTAAATATATATTTCTTACCATGTTCCTAATGTGGCATGCTTTCCATTCCAAGTGCACAAAATGCACTTTTACCAATTACACTTAAAAAAGATATTGGCCATTCTATAATGGCTTAATATCTCACAATTCAAGCATTTCACATAATTTTACAAACAACAATGCACGTTTACCATGATTTACAATAGTAAAGTTACTTAGCACATTTTCACAATTCACAACAAGCTAAGTAAATTCAAATGCAATAAATGCAAAGTTTGTTAAAGTATATACTAACCTTGGAAATGCTAACTCCAAGCCCAATTTACTCTTCCAACACCAACTTCACCAATGCCGTTATTTACTTTGATTTTACCATTTCACCTTCCTTAATCCTAAACCACATTATAGGTGGAAATATTCCATTAACAACACATTCCTTGCCATATTAATCAACCAAACATCAATTATATTTTTTCTACCAAAAATTGCTCTAAAACCCTAATTTCACTCACTTTTTAAACTTCAACATTTCAAATTCATTTTCATCATTTTACAATAGAATCATCATTTATATATCAATATAACATCATTACAAACCATTTTAGCAATTATTAAAATCTTCTGCAAAAACACTAATTTCACATAACATGTCCATAACCCTTTCATCCCAACTTACCCTTATTAAATTTTTAACCATAAAATCACCATACATTTATTAAAACAACACTAAATTCATCCAATACCATAATTATAATCATCCATAGTAGAAACCATAGTTACACATGTTCATTACCAAACCCTACTCCCATCATTTATGCTCATTTCAAATAATCAACCAACAATTCAACATTTACTCATCATTTTAACATCATTTCTATCTATTTTAACAATTTAAAATCACTTTCTCTATCTAACCAAATCATACATAACCTTCAAAGTAAAGAAAACAAGCTTGAAATAGAAAATATTTACTTGAATCCTTAGTAAATATTCAAAATTACTTTAATTCCTTTTGATTCTTTAAGAAATTTTGTATAACAAATCATGGAGCTCTTCCCTTCCCTGGACTATGGTGGCCAAACGTGATGGAGAAGAAGAAGAAGACCCTTTTTTATGTTTTTTTCTTCATTTATTAACCATATATAATAATATAATTAATTATTTCATTATTTTACTTTTAATAACAACACTTATTTTTCTCTCTTCTATTGACTTTCTTTTCCTTTATTTATTTACTTAATAACTTTCCATCCATAATTATACATATATAATAATTAATTAAATAATTACCACCAGTCGCCTTTCTTCCTTCTTTGACTTTATTTCTTTATTATTATTATTATTATTATTATTATTATTATTATTATTATTATTATTATTATTATTATTATTATTATTATTACATTTTCTACCACCAACTTATACTTAATATATATGTGTGGTATATTTTATGTATATGCATATGGCTTATATATTTTACTTATATGTTATATATATTTTTGCCTACATATATATAATGTAAATGCAATGTGTATTCCATGTATACACTAGAGGTATATCATGTACATATTACGAATTCAACATATTTAATTAGTATATGTGGGGTATATATTCCGTATACACTAGGTACATATTAGATATATACTACACATATACCTCTCTCAATACTTTAATTATCCTCCACATACTTATTTAATTTGTCTAAAATCACCAATATTACAATTTTCTCCCTTTTAAATAATTTCATCACCGAAATTATCCACAATAATAACTCAAATAATCCAATATAAGTATAATTCCCAATTACTATTTTTTAACCCAATAATCTTGGCTCGCTCCCTTTTGAATCTCCTCAATCATTTCTTAAAATTTCAGCTGCTCTCTTTAAAACTTTGTAAATTACTTAATTAACCCTAGATTAGCTTGGAACTATACCATTATGATGTCATTCTCATAAATCTCGAAACTAGCATAAGAAATTCTCAACTCTTAGAGCTTATTTAAAAATGAATATGCAATCCATGCATAACAATAATACCATTTAAAAATTATTTAATACTATATTCCTTCTACATATAATCACTTTTGTTTTCTCCTCAGTCATTAACAATTAATATATTTTAACTTTTCAAGGACTTTCATACATAATTTATATACTTTCTATTCCTAATTTTTAACTTCTTTTCCAAGCCACTTTGAATCAGTAGTAATTTATCATTCACTCTATCTTCTTCCTTTGATCTATATGTTAAAATTCTTCCATTATACTTAATCACTATATGTCTAATATTTAATTTATAGTAATTCCATGGTTGAATCAACAGTTCACTACTAATCACATTTACTGATATCCAATATATAATTTCTAATTCTCCAAAAACACAATTAAATTTCCAAATCTATACTTCCATACATTATTTAATTACAAATATTCTCAAGCTTAAATTAATAATTCACCATAAATTCACTTATTAAATAAAACAAATTGTAATATCCCGAGATATACCTTAAAAGTTTTGGAGGAGTTGTTGTATTTGGATTTAATGTATATGTGATGTATATGTATATGTCTAATTGTAATATCCCTAAGTGTGCCTAGAAGTTATGATAATATTGTTATAATTGATTTGAATGTGTAATTGATAAGTGGTATATTTGTATAGGGTTTGGTTGAATGGTAAAAGTATTTGAGAGAAATGAATATGTGTATTTGCAAAGGAAAGAATTGTATAGAGAGAGATAGTGTATATGTTGGGTATATGGCAATATATATGACATATATGTTGGTCAAAGTGCTTAGTCAAGGGAAGAAGATATTTAAATTGTTGAATGTGAAATTACCAAAATGGGCAAGAGCTTGTAAAGAGAATTAAAATGTGTATGAGGGTAAGATAGTAATTTTCTTTTGGAGGAGTATTTAATGCCTATTGACTTTGTGTTTTCTTCATCATTTCTTCTTCTTTCTCCTTGTGTGGCCGGCTCACCTAAGACAAAGGAAAGCAAGAGAGTAAAAGAAGGGTTTGATGTTCTAAGCTCCAAAGTTGAGAGAGATTCCAAGTAACCAAGTTGGAATTTCAAGGAATTTCATCATTTTGGTAAGATTTCTCTTGTTTGCTTTGGTTCTTTTTGAAGTTGTGTATGGATTGAGTTAGGTTTATGGATAGTATGATTAAGTGTGTTTGTGTATGGTGTGTGTAAAAGTGTTGAAATGGAATTAAAGATAAGAAGCTAGGTTGGTGTTGGTGATGAAAGAGTAAGAGTTGTGTTTAGTGAATTTTTTTTTCTGTTTTACAATTAGTAAAGGCTGTGACTTGTATGATTTTTAATTAATTATAGAAAAATGTTCTTAAAGTGAATTTTTGATATGTTGTGCCTCTATGAGTCTAGAATGACTGAAAAATATGTTGATTCGATTTTGGAATGGTTATGAGTTTATAAAGATTATTTTTATTAGACCTGTTCCAGCAGGTACCTTATCTGAGACAGCTATATTTCGGGATTTTTAATAAAATGTAGAAAAATCATATCCAATTGAATTTTGGATATGTTGTTGTTTAGTGAGTCTAGTATTTGAGAAAAATAATTTGGAACCACGTTGGTTGAATTTGATTTATGGAATTCACAAAGTTCAGAACTGCTGCCAGGATGCAGGGCAATTGGGGTAGTCTGGTTAGGTGAACTATTTGACCAAGATTTTGTGTTCAGTTTGATCTTAAATTTTAAAGGAATTATTTTAAGATACAAAACTAAATTCTGTAAAAATTTTAGAATTTTTAGTCAAGTAGATTATTTTATAAAATTTTTCAAAATAAGGATAAAATGGAGTCTTAAACCAGAATGTACTATTCATATGGTCATTTTGCTAATATTCCTTTTGGATTAGATTGTGAAGAGGTTGAATTGCCCTAACCATGTCCCTCAAGTGGTGCTGCCCGTGTCCCTCAAAGGTTTTGAAGAGATTGGGTTGCATTAACCTAAATGTGGAGAATTCTTGGAAAGAAAAGAAATGTATAGATTGATGGGACTAGTTCTTGAGGTAAGTACCAATACATATGATTGTATTTAATTACATAATTCGAGGCTTAACACATTTGTTTGAAAATGTGTTAAGTGATCTATTATATTGTTAACATAATTGGACTAAGGTGATGATTGAATGATGTGAAGGATGTGAAGATCATTAACAAGGTAAGCATAAACCCTATTTGATTGTATATCCTTATATGTCTTTGAACATTAACACATTGGGATGAAAGTGTTAAATAAACTATTATATTGTGAATGTAAATGAAGAATATATATAAAGGATGAAATATGAAATGGGAAAGGTAGGAAGAAATGAGGATCATTCTTAAGGTATGTGCAATTTGTTATGATAAATGCTCTAGTAATGAATGATGTTAATGTGTTTTGAGAAGTGAGAAAATGTTATGTTATATGCATTGTGAATCTTGTGTATGGCAATGTATTATATGAATAATATACTTTGAAATGTGATATCAATGATGATATATGTATCATATGGATTGAGATATGATATGATATGAAGCCATTGTGATTGGCTATGATAATTCAATTGAAAGAGATAAGGTATGTTGGCCTAATTGATGATGAAATTGATAATGAAATAATAAATGAATTGTTTGTTTAATATGTTATTCAGTTTCAGAGTTCTGGATTTGGGTGGCATGCCTAAGAAATGATGAAAGGTAACAGTCTTGCCGGGTTGAGGATCTCCTCATATGTGTTGAGTTGATGGTCCAAGAGACTGGGTCTGTTACACTATGAGAATTGTGAATATGAGATATATGATTTGTAATAGTCTTGCCGGGTTGAGGATCTCCTCATATGTGTTGAGTTGATGGTCCAAGAGACTGGGTCTGTTACACTATCCATGGATAGAGAGACATGTATATACATTGCCTACGGGCGTGATGATTGTGACTATGAACCAAAGCAGTAACTCTGAACTTTGAATAACATATTAGTGTTTTGGGCCCGAGTCTGTCTTTATTGTCAATGTGAAATGCAAATATTGAAATATTGATTGTGAGTATTAAAAATGAATTATGCTTGGTGAATTGTGAATAATATAATGTTATTAAGTGTAATATGTAAATGAATTGTGGTTGATGATAAAGGTTGTCTTTATTGGAAATATGATTTATGATTTGTATGATATGTAAATTGTGTATTGCAATAATGAGTGATATGATGTGTAATGTGTGTATTGCAATAATGAGTGTATGATATGTAATTTGTGTATTGCAATAATAATTGGTATGATATGTAAAGTGTGTATTGCAATAATGGTTGGTGTGGTATATATATAATGTAGGGGTATTAATATATTGGTTTTGAGTATTGGTGATGCATTGGGGTTGGTGATAATATTATGTATATATATATACATCATATATGAAATTAGCTAGGATATATTAAAGATAAAATTAAAAAGAAAAGAAGATATGATAAGAACTAATTATATATTGAATCAATGTATCATTATATATCAATACTTCTATACTATATGTTTATATTTTATATTTGGACTACTAAGCTCTCGGGCTTAGCGCGGGTGTTTATTCGCGCAGGTATATAGACGGAAGATATGAAGTCTTTTGTTATGCCACAAGAAGAGTAAAGTTTGTCGAGACCAACTAGAGGGTAATGCATACATGTATAAATTTTAATTATGATGTATTTCTGACGAGAGAGTATTTATATGTATAAATGAAGTTTTAATAAAGATAATGATTTTGTAAATGTTATTTAAATTAATGTATTATGGTTTGAACTCTGTTATAAATATTTTAAAAGGTAACGAAAAGTGACATCCTTATACTTTATATATTTACTGTATGTATACTAGGTATACGCATAGTACTTATATAGGGTATCGGGGTGTTACACAAATAGATAATAACAAACTCTCTAAGAAACATAATAAATTCATAATTTTAAAATTCTTCTAACAAATTCCTTCAATCACTGTCTCATTGCATCTCATAAATCATAATATCAAAATAGTGTCTCAATCAAATCATCCAAAAATTTATTATCAGGAATCACCATATAACAATCTCAATACCTCTTACTAATAACTAAATTATATTCCAATGGATTAATAACTATATTAGATTCCCACCACTGCCGATGCACCACTTTGATCTATGAGTTCCAAACACCATCTCAACTTATACATCAAAACAAACAAACATTGCCACATTCGAGACCAACACATGCACTGATGCATATGCATGTATTACAATTCCATTCGCATTTTAAAATTTCCCTTCTCTTTCTTTTCAATACCCACCTAGGTCGATAATCTAAAATTAGGCTCTGATACCAAAATAAATGTAACACTCTTATACCCCATATATATATAATACATACATTTCGTTTATGTATATGCATATATAAAATACAAGAATGCCATCACCCTTGACATTGGAAAAATTCTCCATTCCATAAATCATTTCTTAAAATTTATATTAAATTAAATTATGTTTAAATAAATTTATGAAGTAAAAATCTGTAGGAAAAAAATTGCCAGAGTTTTGTCTGTAATTTCAATACTTTCCAAAACAACAAATGCATAACCTACATAGAAAATTTCACTCCCAAACACATTATATTTCCAATACTCCATCATCTCTCTAACTATATTAAAAAATTGTCAAACAATACCAATTTACATTGTAAATTCATATTTCAAGTAACAATACTTATTAAAATACTCATATATACACAATAATCTTTTACAAAACATATATAATATGCATATAATATTTTTACTATACAAAATACACATTACATAGTATATAAACTCTACATCTATGCATCACTCTCCAAGTTGGTCTTGTGGCCCCCACAACTTCAAATTTCAATCACATGCAGGTTCACCCTAGTCTGTACTTCTAATGCCTGCGTGATTCATACAATCGCACTAAGCCTTATAGCTTAGTGGTGGATACTATAACCATACAACAATTTAAATAACACACATGCATACTTTTTAACTCATATTTTATGATCATACTGTCAATACATACAACATTATTTTTGCATTTTCTTACCTTATAATTCATGTACACATAATTATTCATCACAAATTACTCATCATCCATCTTTTAATTCTTCAAACATATATATATATATATATGAGTCACATAAAATTCACACATTGGGCCTAACTACTCCCTACACAATAATCAAGTTATAGAACAATTGATTTGGTCCATTGTGAGACCCATTGTCTAGCCTATAGAAAAAATCATTTCAATTTTTTGACCCAGCTCTGCTCGAGTCCTCAATCTCATGACCTAGGTCTGCTCAGGTCATGGTCCAGCTCTGCTCGGGCTTGTCATCATATAATCCCCAGCATCAATTTTCTGGAACCAGTTATTATGCAGGGCAACACACGCATTGCATACTTATTCTTCTCATCAAATTATATTTCCATAATCTCATTTTCATTATCAAGACTTAGCTCTGCTTAAGTCTTTCAACAACTCATTTCTCATTTTTTAGCATATTTCTTTTCTCACATTCCTTCTCAAGAATTTTCATATGTATCGTGATCATATCATTCAATGATATCCATCACATATCTCATAAATAATCACATTTACATATTAATTTCACGCCTCACCACATCATATTATATATATCACATATTACCATATATCTCATTAAAATACCACAACACATTCATTTATCCATCTTTTATACACATCACAATCTATCATATTATCATCATTCTCAATCACATATTATCAACATATCACAACATATATATATTCTATATCGCATCATTTTCATTCTTATCATATTTTCATATCTTTGCAAATTTTCACACATTTCCAAATTCTACATACTATTTATATATTTTCACATATTTCAATTATTTAAATATATATTTCTTGCCATGTTCCTAATGTGGCATACTTTCCACTTTGAGTGCGCAAAATGCACTTTTACCAATTACACTTAACAATGATATTGGCCATTCTACAATGGCTTAATATCTCACAATTTAAGCATTTCACACAATTTTACAAACAACAATGCAAGTTTACCATGACTTCCAATATTAAAGTAACTTAGCACATTTTCAAAATTCAAATGTAATCAATGTAAAGGTTGTCACAGTATATACTAATATTGGAAATGCTAACTCGAAGCCCAATTCACCCTTCAAACACCAACTTCACCAACGCCGTTCTTTTCTTTGATTTTACCATTTCACCTTCCTTAATCCTAAACCATAATATAAGTGAAAGTGTTCCATTAGCAACACATTCGTTGCTATTTTAATCAACCAAACATCAATTATATTCATTCTACCCAAAATGGCTCTAAAACCCTAATTTCCCTCACTTTTTAAACTTCAACATTTCAAATTCATTTCCATCATTTTACCATAGAATCATCATTTATAAATCAATATAACATCATTACAAACCACTTTAGCAATTATTGAAATCTCCTACAAAAACTCACATTTCAAATAATATGTCCATAACCCTAACTTCATCCCAACTTACCCATATTAAATTTTCAACCATTAAATCACCATGCCTATATTAAGGCAACACTAAATTCATCCATTACCATAATTATAATCATCCATATTAGAAACTCTAATTACACATATTCATTACCAAACCCTACTCCCATCATTTATGATTATTTCAAACAATCAACCAACAAATTCATCATTTACTCATCATTTTAACATCATTTATATCTATTTTAACCATTTAAAATCACTTTCTCCCTCTACCCAAATCTTACATAACCTTCAAAGTAAAGAAACAAGCTTAAATTAGAAAATACTTACTTCAATCTTTAGTAAATCTTCAAAATCACCTTAATTCCTTTTACTTTTAATAACAACCACTTATTTTTCTCTCTTCTTTTAACTTTCTTTTCCTTCATTTATTTACTTAACAACTTTCCATCCATAATTTTACATATATAATCATTAATTAAATAATTCCCACCAATCACCTTTCTTCCTTCTTTTACTTTCTCTTATTATTATTATTATTATTATTATTATTATTATTATTATTATTATTATTATTATTATTATTATTATTATTATTATTATTATTATTATTATTATTATTATTATCACCTTTTCCATCACCAACTTATACTTGATATATATGTGTGGTATATTTTATGTATATGCATATGTCTTATATATTTTACTTATATGTTATATATATATTTTCACCTACATATATATATATATATATTATATATGTAAAGTGTATTCCATGTATACATTAGGGGTATAAAATGTATATATTATGAATTCAACGTATTTAATTAGTATATGTGGTGTATATATTATGTATATACTAGGTATATATTAGGTATATACTACACATATACCTCTCTCAACACTTTAATTATCCTCCATATGATTATTGAAATTGTCAAAAACCATGGATAATACAACCTAGACTAGTCTGAATTTATTGAAGTATCCATTAAAAGATCTTGGTTTTACCGAAGCACCATGCCAGCTCAAATTTATTGAAGTATTTGTTAGAAAAATTTGAGTTTACTGAAGCACCCACACCAACTCATATTTATTGAAGTTTCTATTAAAAGACTTTAGGTTTACTAAAGCACCTATGCTAGCTTGGATTCATTGAAGTATCCAATTAAAGGTCCTAGGCTTATTTGAAGCACTCGAACTATCTAAGATTTATTAAAGCATCCATTCAAATATCATGGGTTTATTTGATGCACCTGGACTAGCTTGGATTTACTAAAAAATCCATTTAAAGATCTCAAGTTTATATGAAGCACCCGGATTAATTGAAGCATCCGTTAGAAGATTATAGATTTATTTAAAGCATCTAGACTAGCTCGAGTATGTTTAAAGCACCAAAATTAGCCCAGTTTTATTGATGTATTCGAGAACAACTTAAATATGTCAAAACATATTGCTTTTTACTCTCTGAATAAATTCAAGATCATTCAAGCAGAGGACAAAACTATAGACCTTTGATTTTTGGCTTTGGATGAATCTGGTCCTAATTAAAAATCCCAAATCTAATTCGGTGCCAATTAAAAGTCCAAATTACAAAATTGGCCCTTAAAATCATGATGAATTTGTCATTTTCCATAGCCAATTTGCATAAGTATTGCTCATGGAGAATTTGCCATGAGTCTTTCTCATGGCTAATTGGCCATGAGTCCATGGCCAATTCGCTATGATGTTGGTCCATTAAATTTACTAATCCTACTTACATTTTCGGTTTATTTAGATAAACATAGGGCTTTCCTAGTAAAATCTGGACTTTCCAATCAGATTAAGAAGATTTAACCTTAATCTTCACCTATAAAAGGACCAATAATTAATAGATTTAGTGGCAGCCACCATTAATTAAGAATGGTAAAAAAACATAAAAAGCAGCCAACCAAATAGAGAAGGGAAAAAATGAGAGTAAGACAAAACCCAAGAGACAAAGAGTAAAAAAGTATACTGTAGACCATTAATTTTTTATCCGGTCCAGTCCAAAGATTTTAAAACAGTCTGAAATAATTTTTTGTGGTATAAATTATTTATTTTAATATTTATTATTTATTTTACTTAATATTTATTATTTATTTTATTTATCATTTATTTATAAATATTTATTATTTATTATTTATTTTAATATTTATTTTATTTTTCATTTATTATTTATTTATATATATATAAATAAATAAATAATCGGCAATGAAAGTCGCTGGTGACGAATTGGCTTGGGCCAATTTGCCGCAGGTTTTTGCTGTGGCAAATTGGGCAATGTCTAATTTGCCGCAGATATTTGCTACGGCGAATTGGACAGTGCCCAATTCACCGCATAAACTTTCTGCGACGAAATTGCAATGCGGCAGCGTTGCCGCACGTCGCTCGCCAATCCGTCTATTTTTTATTTTTTATTTTTTTATTTTTTTATTTTTTATTTTTATTAAAAATAACTATTAAATATTATAACAAATTAAAATAATTAAAATACCATAAAATTTATTTTGGACTATCGGATTAGACTGAGTAAAAAATTAAGGGTCTACAGTTTGCCCCCTACTTGAATGATCTGAGACTTTCAGTAGAAAAGAGTAAAAAGCAACATGACTTTGATCAGATTTTGGATGAGAATAGGTACTTGGATTCGATTTGGGTACTTGGACCCGAGACTGAATTAGGTTTGGGTACTTGGATTTGATTTGCGTACTTGGACCCGAGACTGAATTAGGTTTGGATACTTGGACCCGAGATTAGGTACTTGGATTCGAGATTGGGTTTGATTTGGGTACTTGGATCCAAAATTGGGTACTTGAACTAGAGACTGGGTACTTGGACCCGAGACTGGATTTGATTTGGATACTTGGACCCGAGACTGAATTTAATTCGGGTACTTAGACCCGTGATTTGATTGGATTTAGGTATTTGGACCCGAGATTGGGTACTTAGACCCAAGATTGGGTACTTAGACCCGTGATTAAATCTAATTTGGGTACTTGGACCCCATACTGGATTTGATTTGGGTACTTGGACCTGTGACTGAATTAGATTTGGGTACTTGGACCCGAGATTGGGTACTTGGACTTGTGACTGAATTTGATTAGGGTACTTGGACCCAACACTGGGTACTTGGACCCGAGGCTAAATTTTATTTGGATACTTGGACCCGAGGCTGAAACTTTCTGTTGCGAAACTGCCATGTCGCACCGCAGCGCGGTGCTGATTCGTCCGATTTTTTATTTTTTATTTATTATTATTTTTTATATTTTTTATTTTTATTAAAAATAACTATTAAATATTATAAGTAATTAAAATAATTAAAACACCATAAAAATTATTTTGGACTATCGAATTGGACTGGGTAAAAAATTAAGGGTCTACAGTAACATCCTAATTTTTGGATTCATGATGTTTGGAGTGAGAAATATTGTAATTTTGGATACCATGAGCGTGGCATTCATGAACGATGGTAAGGGAATCTTTTTTTGTTCTGTTTGAGGATTTATCCTAATATGGAAGTGTTGGTTTTAACCCCATAGGCATGGCAATGGAGGGGCCACGTCAATGTCTTTCTGGATTGGACTATCTGGGAAATCGATTTTGGAATGGCAGTGGCAGTTTGAATCCCACGGGCATGGCGATTGGGGTGCCATGGTTGTGGCGATGGTTTGGCTAAGGTAGTGCATGGTGTTGAGTTGTTCCCCTCACGGGCGTGGCTTTTGGGTGCCATAGCCTTCATTTGGATATATATGGTTCTAGAATTTTCTAAGTCATTCGATAGGCCATTTTCACTTTCTCTCTCAAATTTCTCTCTCTTCTGCTATAGAAAAGCCTTGATTAAGTGAGAGAAACACAAGATCTATTGATAGAAACCCTCTAGAAGTGATTAACAAGAGAAGATCTGGATCGAGACTAAAAAAGGAAAAAGGAAAAAAAAAGGTTAGTTTGTATGTTGAGATATTGTGTTATTAGATGTATTATATTTGAATCTTTAGTATTATGATAAAAATGAGGTGGTTTTGTGATTATTGTTAATTTGGAAGTTTATTATAGCTTCTATTCAAGGGAAACTTGAGAGTATTGAGTATTAATCTAAATATTATGAGTTAAAAGGAAAATATAGGATTTAAGATGTATAATTGAGATATATATATTTATGTTGTCAATGACTTGGGTATCCATATCTTGATTAGGAATCAAGTTGTGAAGAATTAGATGGGAGTGAAGATTTGAGGAATTTGATGTTAAATGGGCATTAGAGGTAACTACATAATTGTACATATTGTATTTGTTATATTTTATCAATTGAATATATAAAACATACTCTTATGATAGTGAAATATATATTCATGAATTATGTGATTTAAATATGAATTTGAAATGAATTGTTTATGGCATGATTTATCCATTTGAATATAGCTAATTGAAATAATAGTGCAAAGTGTGTAACACCCCTTCCCAACCTACATATGTAAGCTGAGTAGAGGCGCCACACTAACCTAATGTTGCTACCAATTTTACTTAGTCAAATTTTAGTTCCGATTTTTACAAAATTTTTGCCATAGTTTCGCCTAAAAATTGAGTCCCAAGTGTCGACAAAACCGGTTTTTTTCTTATTTTTAAAAACATTTTACACAAACCAATGCAAACAAAATTATTCTCAGTACACTCCCAATAAATCCCCCTTGTAACCTCAACTACAACCTGCAAAAAAGATTTACACTTCTAGTACAACATAAAATAAAGGTTTTGTGACAACCCCCATATTTAAATATTACACAGCGGAAGTTATAAAATATTTACATATTTACAAATTCATATACATCAAAACTCAAGTTTTACAACACATAAAATTTATACATGATTGGCAAGTCTGCTCTGATCTTTAAGCTCCCAAAATGGATTCTTCAAGGTCTACTCTCACTAGGTCTTGATGAACTCTCGGGTTCAACTCTATCCACTCTACTACCTGCGCGATTAAACACTATCGCGCTAAGCCAACGGCTTAGTAAGATAAAACATGCTAACGGTATGCTTTAATGAAATGCAATGCCACATATGTTATTGATAAGATCAACATCATAAATATAAAGTTAACCACACAATTATGCATTTCACAAATCATAGTCATATGAGCATACCACATTTCAACATCTTTTCACATTCAACATTAATCAATCATACTCCATAACCAACATCTCATTTCATTAAACTCATAACATTATTTAGGACATTCATATAACCTTGACACCTATGGGCCCAACAAGTATTTAATACGATATTCAGAGTTCAGAGTTACTGCTTTGGTTCATAGTCACAATAATCAAGCCCGTAGGCAATGTATATACATGTATCTCTATCCATGGATAGTGTAACAGACCCAGTCTCTTGGATCATCAACTCAACACATATGAGGAGATCCTCAACCCGGCAAGACTGTTACAAATCATATATCTCATAGTGTAACAGACCCAGTCTCTTGGACCATCAACTCAACACCTATGAGGATGTCCTCAACCCGGCAAGACTGTTACCTTTCATCATTTCTTAGGCATGCCACCCAAATCCAGAACTCTGAAACTGAATAACATATTAAACAAACAATTCATTTCCATTCTCAATTCTCATCACATTTAGGCAAACATGCCTTCTTTCTTTCAATTACATCATCTTAGCCAATAACAATGGCTTCACATTTCATTTCACAATATAACATCTCATTATTCAAGTATATATATATATATATATATCTCATCCATGATCACATTATATCTCACATAGCATCATTCATAAATATCAACATTTCATTCCACATTACTCATGAAACACATTACCATTCACAATGCACAACATAACATTGTTCAATCTCAACAATGCAATTAGGGCAAAGAACAATTGATTATAACATTCATTGATTCAAGTGTTTTTAAAGTGTTTAGGGTTAGGTTTAAGGACCAACCTACCTTTGGAGAACCAAAGCAATGCAAGAAGAACAAAGAATTAAAACCCTAACCATAAATAGTACATTCTGGTTTTAAACTCCATTTTATCCTTATTTTGAAAAATTGTATAAAATAATCTACTTGACTAAAAATTCTAAAATTTTTACAGAATTTAGTTTTGTATCTTAAAATCATCCCTTTAAAATTTCAGATCAAACTGAACACAAAATCTTGGTCAAATAGTTCACCTAACCAGACTGCCCCAATTGCCCTGCATCCTGGCAGCAGTTCTGAACTTTGTGAATTCCATAAATCAAATTCAATCAACGTGATTCCAAATTATTTTTCTCAAATACTAAACTCACTAAGCAACAACATATCCAAAATTCGATTGGATATGATTTTTCTACATTTTATTAAAAATCCCGAAATATAGCTGTCCCAGTTAAGGTACCTGCTGGAACAGGTCTAATGAAAATAATCTTTCTAAACTCATAACCATTCCAAAATCGAATCAACATATTTTTCAGTCATTCTAGACTCATAGAGGCACAACATATCAAAAATTCACTTCAAGAACATTTTTCTAAAATTAATTAAAAATCATACAAGTCACAGCCTTTACTAATCCTAAAACAGAAACAATTTCACTAAACACCAATCTTACTCTTCCATCACCAACACCAACCCAACTTCTCATCTATCAAGCAAAATCAATACTTACAATCATACCATAAGCAACTTAATCATACCACTTCAAAAGAATTGAAGAAATTAGAGAAAAGATCTTACCTTAGTTAAAAACTTCTTAAATCAACACTTGAACACTTAATATTTCTTCAATTTAAGCTTGAAATCATCAAAACCATCACTTGTCTCTTTCTTTCTCTTTGGCTATGGAGGGCCGGCCATCAACAAGAAGAAGAAGAAGAAATGATAAAGAAAACACAAGTCAAACCTTCTTTAAATATCCACCATGTGATTTTATCCAAGCAATTACCAAAGTGCCCTTATTCACATAATTATCTTTTTGTCTTATATGTGCCCAATTAAGTAATTTACCAATCTCAAATAAATATCTTCTCTTGCATTGACCAAGCCTTTTGACCACTTTATATGTCATATATATTAACATATACACAACATATAAATTTGTTTCTAAACCCTATTTCTTCCCAAAATACATATACATATACTTTCTCTTCTCAATTTCTTTTCTCTTACAATTTAACACATATATTCAATCCAATATATAACAATAACAGCAACAACAATATGCAAAACTTCTAGGGCATAAATGAGGATATTACAATTCTCCCCCTCTAAAAAGAAATTTCGTCCTCGAAATTACCTGATATCAACTCTGAAATAGTTGAGGATATTGCTCTCGCATAGTTTGATCACTTTCCCAAGTTCCTCAATTCTTTCACATCACGTGCCAAGATAGCAACTGGTTCTTCTTCAAATGTCAAATCTGGGCTCACTTCGATAGACTCAAATGGCAACACATGAGATGGATCTGACCTGTACCTCCTTAACATAGAAACATGGAATACATTATGAATACGATCCAACTCAGGTGGCAAAGCAAGTCGATATGCAACTGGCCCAACTCTTTCTAACACTTCATACGGCCCAATGAAACGAGGACTCAATTTTCCTTTCCGACCGAACCTCAAAATCTTCTTCCAAGGAGATACTTTCAAAAACACCTTATCTCCAACATCAAACTGAATGTCTCTCCTCTTCAGATCTGCATAAGACTTCTGTCGGTCTGAAGCTGCTTTTAACCTACCTCGGATCAACTTCACTTTTTCCTCAGTTTCTTGAATCAAATCAGATCCAATTATTTTACCTTCACCAAGTTCACTCCAACAAAGAGGTGTCCTACACCGTCTGCCATACAATGCTTCAAACGGTGCCATACCAATGCTGGATTGGTGACTGTTGTTGTAAGCAAACTCCACAAGAGGTAAAAACCTATCCCAACTTCCAGAGAAATCGATGACACAACTTCTCAACATGTCCTCAATAATCTGTATAACCCTCTCTGACTGTCCATCCGTCTGTGGATGAAAAGCAGTACTGAAGTGTAGTCGAGAACCCAAAGCACTATGCAAACTCTTCCAAAATCTTGAAGTAAACCGGGGATCTCGATCAGACACTAAAGAAGTTGGAACACCATGCAATTTCACAATCTCCTGAATATACAGCTCAGCCAATCTCTCCAAAGAGTAATCCATCCGCACCGGAAGGAAATGAGCTGTCTTCGTCAATCTATCCACAATCACCCATATAGCATCATGCTTCTTTTGTGTCAATGGCAAACCAGACACAAAATCCATTGTCACTCTTTCCCATTTCCATTCTGGCACTGACAATGGTTGAAGCAACCCGGTTGGAACTTGATGCTCTGCTTTAACCTTCTGACAAGTGAGACATTTAGATACAAACTCAGCAATGTCTCTCTTCAACCCAATCCACTAATAATGCTGTCTCAAATCATGATACATCTTGGTATTACCCGGATGCATAGCAAACATCGACTGATGTGCTTCTTCCAAAATAACTCTCTTTAAATCAGCATCATCGGGTACACACAATCTGCTCTTGAACCAGAGACTCCCATCATTTCTCACAACAAAATCTCTAGTCTTTCCATCGTGACAATCTGAAATAATCTTCTGAATCTTCATATCAGTCAACTGAGCCTCTCTGATCTGATCCAATAAAACTGGTTTCAAATGCAATTGTGCCAACAATGCACCATCATCACAAGATACAAAGTTAGCACGCAGAGCTCTCAATTCAACAAGCAACGAGAGCGAATAAATTGTTAAACCAGCTAAAGACTTCCGACTTAAGGCATCAGCAACAACATTTGCTTTACCTGGATGATAGTCAATCAAACAGTCGTAGTCTTTAATCAACTCCAACCATCTCCTCTGACGAAGATTGAGTTCTTTCTGGACACCCAAATACTTCAAACTCTTGTGATCAGTGTAGATGAAACATTTCTCCCCAAACAGATAATGGCGCCAAATCTTCAATGCAAAAACAATGGCAGCCAATTCCAAATCATGGGTTGGATAGTTAAGCTCATGCGGTTTCAACTGTCGAGATGCATAAGCTATAACTTTACCTTCTTGCATCAATACACACCCCAAACCTCTATGTGAAGCATCACTGTAGATCACATATGGTTTGCCTTCAACAAGTAAAGTTAGAACAGGCGCTTGAGTCAACATTTCTCTCAACTGCTCAAAGCTAGCTTGACACTGATCCGTCCACACAAATCTCACTCCCTTACGAAGCAATCTGGTGAGTGGAGTAGCTATCAAAGAAAATCCTTTCACAAACCGCCGGTAATAGCCTGCCAAACCCAGAAAACTTCTAACCTCTGTCACTGATTTAGGTGGATTCCAATTCAATACAGCTTCAACTTTGCTCGGATAAACTTTAATGCCTTCTGCTGAAACAACATGTCCGAGAAAAGCTACTTGATCCAACCAGAACTCACACTTCGACAATTTAGCAAACAACTGCCTCTCTCTCAAAATCTGCAACACAATTCGCAGATGCATATCATGTTCCTCCTCATTCCGCGAATACACCAGTATATCATCAATGAAGACCACTACAAACTGATCCAAATAGGGCCTAAACACCCTATTCATCAAATCCATGAAAGCTGCAGGTGCATTCGTCAGACCAAAAGGCATAACTAAAAATTCATAATGCCCATACCTGGTCCGAAAAGCGGTCTTAGGAACATCTTCAGCTTTGACTCTCAACTGATGATACCCAGATCTCAAATCAATTCTGGAGAACACTGACGCTCCCTTCAACTGATCAAAGAGATCATCGATTCTAGGCAAAGGATATTTATTTTTAATAGTCACCTTGTTCAATTGCCTATAATCAATACACAACCTCATAGTACCATCTTTCTTCTTCACAAATAGCACAGGAGCTCCCCAAGGAGAAACACTGGGGCGAATAAATCCTTTGTCCAACAACTCCTGTAATTGCACTTTCAACTCCCTCAATTCTGCTGGTGCCATTCTATAAGGAGTAATGGAGATAGGAGCGGTACCAGGCAACAATTCAATACCAAACTCCACGTCTCTTTCAGGAGGCAATCCTGGCAACTCCTCTGTAAAAACATCTGGGAACTCTGCCACTATGGCAATGCTATCAATTTGAGAACCTTTTACTCTAGTATCTACCACATGAGCAAGATAGACATCACACCCCTTCCTAATCAATCTCCTGGCTGCAATAGCTGAAACAAATAAGGAAGCTAGCTGTTCTTGCTCATTAGATACTATTACCTCTCTACCATTACCAGTTCTCAAAGAAACAATTTTCTTTTTACAATCCACCACATCTCCATGTCGAGATAGCCAATCCATGCCTAAGATCACATCATATTCCTTAAATGGCATCTCAATCAAATCTCCAAGGAACTCCTCACCCTACACCCTCACTACACTATCCCGGTGCACCTTACTCACAACCACACTATGCCCTAACGGATTTGTCACTAACACATCAAATCCTAGGGACTCAGCATGCATATCATACACAGGCAAAACAGATGCACTAATATATGAATGTGTGGAACCCGGATCAATCAAAGCAAGTACTGGAGTATTAAATAAAGAAAAAGTACCAGCTATGACTGCCGATGTATCTGGCTGCCTCTGCATAACATACATCCTCTGGGAAGATCCAACCTCCTCTGGTCTACCCTCCCTGGATGTAGCACCTCCTCTAGAACTGAATCCTGGTCTACCTCCTCGGCTGGCACCTCTGCCTCCTCTACCTCCCCTCACACTAGCTCGAGAAGCAGCAGAATCAACTGACATATGCTCCTGCCTCTCAGGACAGTCTCTCACAAAGTGGTCAGATGATCCACACCTGAAGCATACCCCTGATCTACTATGCCTCCAACAAACGCCCCCATGTCTTCCACCACACTGGTTACACAAAGGTAAGGTGGATCTCTGAACTCCAGGAGTAGGAGCACTCGCTACTGAAGCTGCAGGTCTAAATCTCTGCCTCTGGAACTGCACTGACCTACCCGCTGGTCTCTGGCTCCTACTACTCCGAGGAACAAAACTTCCTCTACCCCTCTTCGCAGAAGAAGACCCTGCCTCTAACTGGGGCCTTCTAACCCTAACCTCCTCCTCTGAAACAGCTGCAATAACTTTAGCTCGCTCTACACTTCGAGCTGCTGCCACAAGTTGTGAGAAATCCTGATATCTGGATCCAGCCACTAAGCACATGATCGAGGGTCTCAATCCCTCCTCAAATCGCCGACATCTATCAATCTCATCAGCAATGATACCCCCAGCATACTGACTCAGTCGAATAAACTCAACTTCATATTCAGTTACGGTCCGATGATCTTGCTTCAAATCTAGAAACTCTCTTTTCTTCCCATCTTTATACTCCCTAGGAGTATACTTCAACTCAAATTCCCTTAGAAAATCAGTGTAAGACAGTGTTGGAGGATCATCCATAGAATGGGGCACTGTCTTCCACCAGTCGTAGGCATCCTTCTGTAGCAAAGATCTTGCATAGTCAAACTTCTCCTCTGAAGTGGCTTGCAACTGCACAAATACCCTCTGAACTCTATCAAGCCACTGTTCTGCTACAACCGGATCAACTGTACCAAAGAAATCCTCTGCTCCATATTTCCTTAGCTTATCATAGTGCCTTACTGGTACTGAAGGCTGAGGGGGTGGTGGCGGTGGCTGTGGTTGCACAGGTGCTTGTCTCATAGCTTCCATCATAGGCCTAAACCAGGCTGGCGGAACCTCCTCCCCAGCTGGTCTACCCGACACCGAAGCATGTGCCTCCTCAACACTATCAACCCTAGCTCCCTCAGCAGGAGCAATACTCTCGGCACTACCCTCAATCGACTGACGAGAGTGAGAATCCATCACAACCTAAGTCTGCAAACACAACAGAATACCTCTTATTAAAGATCAGAGACTGCCAATCCCAAACATGTATTTTTGTTCAAAAACTCACTTTTTAAGTAAAAATAGTCTTTTTCTTACATTTTACCTAGGTTGAGAATCTCAAACCTAGGCTCTGATACCAAAACAATTGTAACACCCCTTCCCAACCTACATATGTAAGCTGAGTAGAGGCGCCACACTAACCTAATGTTGCTACCAATTTTACTTAGTCAAATTTTAGTTCCGATTTTTACAAAATTTTTGCCATAGTTTCGCCTAAAAATTGAGTCCCAAGTGTCGACAAAACCGGTTTTTTTCTTATTTTTAAAAACATTTTACACAAACCAATGCAAACAAAATTATTCTCAGTACACTCCCAATAAATCCCCCTTGTAACCTCAACTACAACCTGCAAAAAAGATTTACACTTCTAGTACAACATAAAATAAAGGTTTTGTGACAACCCCCATATTTAAATATTACACAGCGGAAGTTATAAAATATTTACATATTTACAAATTCATATACATCAAAACTCAAGTTTTACAACACATAAAATTTATACATGATTGGCAAGTCTGCTCTGATCTTTAAGCTCCCAAAATGGATTCTTCAAGGTCTACTCTCACTAGGTCTTGATGAACTCTCGGGTTCAACTCTATCCACTCTACTACCTGCGCGATTAAACACTATCGCGCTAAGCCAACGGCTTAGTAAGATAAAACATGCTAACGGTATGCTTTAATGAAATGCAATGCCACATATGTTATTGATAAGATCAACATCATAAATATAAAGTTAACCACACAATTATGCATTTCACAAATCATAGTCATATGAGCATACCACATTTCAACATCTTTTCACATTCAACATTAATCAATCATACTCCATAACCAACATCTCATTTCATTAAACTCATAACATTATTTAGGACATTCATATAACCTTGACACCTATGGGCCCAACAAGTATTTAATACGATATTCAGAGTTCAGAGTTACTGCTTTGGTTCATAGTCACAATAATCAAGCCCGTAGGCAATGTATATACATGTATCTCTATCCATGGATAGTGTAACAGACCCAGTCTCTTGGATCATCAACTCAACACATATGAGGAGATCCTCAACCCGGCAAGACTGTTACAAATCATATATCTCATAGTGTAACAGACCCAGTCTCTTGGACCATCAACTCAACACCTATGAGGATGTCCTCAACCCGGCAAGACTGTTACCTTTCATCATTTCTTAGGCATGCCACCCAAATCCAGAACTCTGAAACTGAATAACATATTAAACAAACAATTCATTTCCATTCTCAATTCTCATCACATTTAGGCAAACATGCCTTCTTTCTTTCAATTACATCATCTTAGCCAATAACAATGGCTTCACATTTCATTTCACAATATAACATCTCATTATTCAAGTATATATATATATATATATCTCATCCATGATCACATTATATCTCACATAGCATCATTCATAAATATCAACATTTCATTCCACATTACTCATGAAACACATTACCATTCACAATGCACAACATAACATTGTTCAATCTCAACAATGCAATTAGGGCAAAGAACAATTGATTATAACATTCATTGATTCAAGTGTTTTTAAAGTGTTTAGGGTTAGGTTTAAGGACCAACCTACCTTTGGAGAACCAAAGCAATGCAAGAAGAACAAAGAATTAAAACCCTAACCATAAATAGTACATTCTGGTTTTAAACTCCATTTTATCCTTATTTTGAAAAATTGTATAAAATAATCTACTTGACTAAAAATTCTAAAATTTTTACAGAATTTAGTTTTGTATCTTAAAATCATCCCTTTAAAATTTCAGATCAAACTGAACACAAAATCTTGGTCAAATAGTTCACCTAACCAGACTGCCCCAATTGCCCTGCATCCTGGCAGCAGTTCTGAACTTTGTGAATTCCATAAATCAAATTCAATCAACGTGATTCCAAATTATTTTTCTCAAATACTAAACTCACTAAGCAACAACATATCCAAAATTCGATTGGATATGATTTTTCTACATTTTATTAAAAATCCCGAAATATAGCTGTCCCAGTTAAGGTACCTGCTGGAACAGGTCTAATGAAAATAATCTTTCTAAACTCATAACCATTCCAAAATCGAATCAACATATTTTTCAGTCATTCTAGACTCATAGAGGCACAACATATCAAAAATTCACTTCAAGAACATTTTTCTAAAATTAATTAAAAATCATACAAGTCACAGCCTTTACTAATCCTAAAACAGAAACAATTTCACTAAACACCAATCTTACTCTTCCATCACCAACACCAACCCAACTTCTCATCTATCAAGCAAAATCAATACTTACAATCATACCATAAGCAACTTAATCATACCACTTCAAAAGAATTGAAGAAATTAGAGAAAAGATCTTACCTTAGTTAAAAACTTCTTAAATCAACACTTGAACACTTAATATTTCTTCAATTTAAGCTTGAAATCATCAAAACCATCACTTGTCTCTTTCTTTCTCTTTGGCTATGGAGGGCCGGCCATCAACAAGAAGAAGAAGAAGAAATGATAAAGAAAACACAAGTCAAACCTTCTTTAAATATCCACCATGTGATTTTATCCAAGCAATTACCAAAGTGCCCTTATTCACATAATTATCTTTTTGTCTTATATGTGCCCAATTAAGTAATTTACCAATCTCAAATAAGTATCTTCTCTTGCATTGACCAAGCCTTTTGACCACTTTATATGTCATATATATTAACATATACACAACATATAAATTTGTTTCTAAACCCTATTTCTTCCCAAAATACATATACATATACTTTCTCTTCTCAATTTCTTTTCTCTTACAATTTAACACATATATTCAATCCAATATATAACAATAACAGCAACAACAATATGCAAAACTTCTAGGGCATAAATGAGGATATTACAAAGTGTGTTGTGCAAGCTGCGCACTAAAATGTGGTAGAGAGCCACATATGTATTGCATGTGAATTGTGAAAGGAATTACAATATGAATAAATAACTTAAGAAATTGAGAAATGAGTAAAGAATTTGAGAAATTATGAATGATGATGATATGTGAAAAGCATGACAATTGTGTACCATGAGAAAAGATTTGAAATGATAAATGTGAATTAAAATGTGTGAAACCTTATGTAATATCAATTTTCAGAGTATTGTGTTTTGTGATATTTCCTTTGGGCTAGATGCTGGGCATCGCTATTATTGCCTTCGGGCTAGATGTTGGGCATCACTATTATATTGCCTTCAAGCTAAACAATGGGTGTCATTATTATTGCCTTCGGGCCAGACACCGGGTGTCAAAACTAGTCCAAAGCAATGACTCTAGAACATAAATATTATATGGGATTTCTTATGGCCCCAATGCATGTGAATGACTTCTAAGATGATTTTGTAATGAATATGATGATGTTGTTGTCAATTGAAAATGTATGTAAATGTTGTTTCTAAATTTAAATGTATCTAGCATTCTATTTCTTTATTTGTACTACTAATCTTTCGAGCTTAACGCGGTTGTGTGAATCACGCATGTTAGTAGATTGTTGTTCAAAAGATGATGATCGGTTCTTGCCACATAGAGATTTGAGGTGCTTTAAGACCAACTTAGAAGGTGGTGCATTTATGTATAGATTTACCATTTTGTGAATTAAGCATATGTACATAAGCAATAAAGAGAAAAGTACATTGAGCTTACAAGTTTGAGTAAATTGTATTTCACATAATTGTGTTTTATTAAATCAAGATTCCCTTTTGTTAATTATACAAATATTTTACTATTGAACATAAGTATTTCAAAATGTTTTATAACAATGCATTCTTATAGTATGTATATATGCAATATGTATACGGGTTATATGCACTGTATGTATACAGAAAATGAGGGTGTTACATTTTGGTATCAGAGCTTAGGTCTAAGATTCTCAATCTAAGTGGGTTTTTAAAAATGAAATGGAAATTTTGGAAAAGTGAAATGAGTTGTAATATATGCATATGTATAGACACGTAGGTTGCTCTCAGATGTGGCATTATGTTGCTTATGATGGGATGTGTTTGAATTACATGAGTTAGATGATAGTGTGGAAAAATGAGGTTGCACATGAGAGTAAAGGTAGAGAAAGAAATGAAATTGGAAAATTTATAAGTTTGTTTGATTGTTTAAAGAAGTGGAATAATTGATAAGAAATTAATTTTTTGCACGTTGTTATAATTGAGTTATAATGTTATAAAAAGAAAGTGAATTCATTGAATATGGATAAAAAAATAAATGAAATAATGTTGAATTAAATGAGTTGTGTTGGTTATAGCATATTGTAATATAAATTTGTATAAATAAGAGATTGTAAGGAAAATAAAATGGAAAAGAGAAGTGTAATGGAAAGATTGTGGAAGTGAAAAAGTTAGTTTGATTATAGAAGAATGAAATTTGATGTAATGAAATTTTATGCAAGCGTATTGAGTGATATTTGGTAAATTTGTTATGAAAATGAATGAATGAGAATTTTGTTAAGTATGGATTGGAAATAGAGTAAGAAACGAAAAAAAAATTTGCATAAAATTAGCTTGTGAATGAATATATATATATGTGATTTGTTGATGATTGTGTGGTTAGAACATGTGTTTAGGCTAATGAAAAACAAGTGAATAAGAGTAAATGTATGAGTTTGAGATGCCACAGGTGTGTGACCAGCTGGACACTACCGTGGCATTAAGATTATAACTGTTTAAGGATGAATTGCAAAGAGGGTAGTGTTAGTTTGTAAGCCACAGGCATGGCCATTAATGTGCCATGGCCGTGAGACTTGTTTAGTATTTTGGCATACTAGTTTTGATACCCACAAGTGTAGGCCTGAGATGCCACAATTGTGGGATTATTTTGATTAAATTAATAATTTTATTTTATGAGATACGTGCAAGACTTATAGTTTACATGGTTGTGTCTCAAAACAGTATGTTAGAGATTTGTTTATAACTTTAGAAAGTATGAAATAAGAATAGAATTGAGAAAATGTAATGAGGTAGGGATAAATGAATGAATTGTGAATGGTTATGGAAAAGAAAAGAGTAAATGGAATAATGTGAAAGAAAAATGGTTATGTAAATATGGTAATTAGATGAAAATGTGGAAAAATAAGGGAAAAGAAATGTGAATATAGAAATGTGAATTGAAATGATATATATTGGTGGTATAAAATCATCAGTTTCAAGAAGTTGAAATGAATATTACTTGTGATGCTGAGTTCGAACAGAGTCAGAATTTGAGAATAAGCTTAACTGCTAGAGTTAGGTCATGAGTTGAGATAAAATTATAAGGGTTAACAAGCCAAAGGTTGACTTGAATAAAGTAAGGATATGATTCTGACATTGTGATAGTTAGATCAATTGATCTAGAATGTAATAATTTTGTGAAGAATTATTGAGATTCAATATGTATAGTTGTATTAAGAATATGAGAGATATGTGATGACATGTATGATGCAATGTTCCGATGTCAATATGGACATTAAGGGAGTTAAGGTATGTTTGTGGAAAATAGTAATAAGAGAAGGAAGTTGATTATCATTAAAGTAAATTTAAAGATATTGTGTTAATATTGATGTTAGGAAAAGGATATTTTAAAAATTGAATTAAGTATGTAACAAATAAAATAATTGCTTAAGAGAAATTATTGAATTGTAATGGAGATGTATAAATCATTGCAATAAGGCATGTTAATTGGAAATTTGGAATTGTTAGTATTAAAGGTTTTGCAAATGTCTATTTATAAATGTAAGAAAGAAATAGTTGGATAGAGATATAATCATGAAAATGATTATGATGATTGAATAATCAATTCTAAGGTGTGAATTAAAATCTTTTAAATTTAAGATTATGAGAATATAAGCATGAGTTATGGAAGCAATAGGAAATTTTGCATATAGTAAAGGTGTGGTGAATATATTAATGGCATTAATTGGATGTGTGTAATGATGATTTGATGGATGATATGATGATTTATCATGATAGTATGATTGAAATAAAGATGTATGAAAGCAAGATGTGAAATTTTGAAAAGATTATTGAGAAGAATTATATGGGGGAGAGTAGAAAATAGGTGAATTGATGAAATAATGATTTGATGAGATGAATAATTTCATATGAGATATTAAGATTGTGTTTTTATTTGGATGGTTTATTACCATATTAGATAATTTTGAGAACAAAATTGTATAAGGGGGAGAGAATTGTAACATCCTAATTTTTAGGATTCTTGATGTTTGGAGTGAGAAATAGTGTGATTTTGGATCCCACGAGCGTGGCATTAGTGAGCAATGACCATGGCATCTATTTTGGTTCTCTTTGAGGATTTATCCTAATTTGACAGTGTGAGTTTCAACCCCATAGGCATGGAAATGGAGGGGCCAAGACCATGGCTTTCTATATTGGATTATCTGGGAAATTAATTTTAAAATTGCAATCGCAGTTTGGATCCCACGGTGGTGGTGTTTTGGTGCCACGGTTGTGGCCGTCATTTATATATATGGTTCTAGAATTTTATAAGTCATTCTATAGGCCATTTTCACTTTCTCTCTCAAATTTCTCTCCCTTCCATTATAGAAAAACCTTGATTAAGTGAGACAAACACAAGATCTATTAATAGAACCCCTCTAGAAGTGATTAACAAGAGGATATCTTGATCGAGACTAAGAAGGAAAAAGGAAAAAGGTTAGTTTGTATGTTGAGATATTGTGTTATTAATCGTATTATGTCTGAATATTTAGTATTATGATAGAAATGAGGTGATTTTGTGATTATTGTTAAATTGGAATTTTGTTATAGTTTTGATTCAAGAGAAACTTGAGAGTATTGAGCGTTGATCTAAATATTGTGAGTTAAAAGGAAAATAGAGGATTTAAGATGTATAATTGAGATATATATATTGATGTTGTCAATAACTTGGGTATCAATATCTTGATTAGGAATCAAGTTGTGAAGGATTAGAAGGGAGTGAAGATTTGAGGAATTTGATGTTAAATGGGCTATTAGAGGTAAGTACATAATTGTAAATATTGTATTTGTTATGTTTTATCAATTGAATCGATAAAACATACTCTTATGATAGTGAAATATATATTTATGAATTATGTGATTTAAATATGAATTTGACATGAATTGCTTATGGCATGATTTATCCATTGAGTATGGCTAATTGTAATAATAGTGCAAAGTGTGTTAAGTGCAAGTTGTTCACTAAAATGTGGTAGAGAGCCACAGATGTATTATATATGAATTTTGAAAGAAAAAAAGAAATGAATAAAGAAGAAATTTGAGAAATGAGTAAAGAATTTGAGAAACGATGAATGATGATGATATGTGAAAAGCATGACAAATGTGTGTCATAAGAAAAGATGTGAAATGATAAATGTGAATTGAAATGTGTGAAACCTTATGCAATAACAATTTCCAAAGTATTGTGTTTGGCGATATTGCCTTCGGGCCAGACGCTGGGTGTCACTATTATTACCTTCAGGCCAGATGCTAGGCATCACTATTATATTACCTTCTTGATTTATACTACTAAGCTTTCGAGCTTAGCACTGTTTTGTGAATCGCGCTGGTTAGCATATTATTGTTCAAAAGATGATGATCAGTTATAAGGTTGTACGTTCATGTATAGATTTACCATTTTGTGTATTGAGCATATGTATATAAGCAATAAAGAGAAAAGTACATTGAGATTATAAGTCCAAGTAAATTGTTTTTTTATAGAATTGTGTTTTATTAAATCAAGATTCCCTTTTTTAATTATACAAATATTTTAATGTTGAACAGAAGTAGTTTGAATTATTTTATAACAATGCATTCTTATAATATGTATATGTGTAGGATGTATATGGGTTATATGTATTGTATGTATACAGAAAATGAGGTTGTTAAACCTTGTGAATCCTTTTCAAAAAGGGGAGCACCCTGAGACATACGTACCATTGGAGATGATAGAAGAAGTGGAGAAGCGGGTTGAGAATTTTAAGCATCGCGATGAAGCCTTTGAGCTTGTGTCTTTTACCTTATACCCTAAAGCTCACTTGCCACCTAAATTTAAAATTCTTAAGGTGCATAAGCTCGATGGAACCACTTGCCTTAAGACTCATCTCAAGATGTGTAGGGACCCTTAAACCTACAGGACTCAATGACAAGCTCCTTGCTCAACTATTCTAGAGGTCGCTTATAGGTGTGGCTATCAGATGGTTCATGGATCTTGAAAAAAGAAATACCAAACATGGAAGGGTGTCTATAATGCTTTTACTAAATAGTACCACTATAACATTGAGGTGGACATCATAAAGTGGGATCTAGAGACCACTAAGCAAAACTAAAAGGAAACTTTCTTCTCGTTCCTTATGAGGTGGAGAGGAAAACTACCACAAATGGTCAATTTCCCTTCAGAGTAAGCATCAATTAATATTATTATTAATAACCTACTGCTAGTATACTAGACTCATAGGCAACCCAATATCTGCCAAATTTCAAGGCCCTTATTGCTACTACCACCAAGATTGAGGATCTAATGCATAATGGCCTAATAAAGGATGACATAGCCTCTTCATCATGATTTTGGAAAAGCCCAAACTTTTATAACCCTCAACCTACCATCCATAAAGTAGAGGAGGAGGCAAATATTAAACAACCACAACTCCATTTGGAGTGAACCCAATAGCAAAGAGCTTTTACAGACTTGGGAATACCCTTTAGCTTGGTGTACAAAAAGGCCTTAGACGCTCATTTGATTTAGCCTCTTAATCCTAAGCTTGCTCCGAATCCCCTTCCCAATAAGTGGAATGTTAATGAGTATTGTGAGTACCATCAGAGCACTAGCCATAAAATCGATGTGTGTAGAAACCTTAATCATTGAATCTAGGATCTCATTGAAAATGGATCCATCCTACCACCTAGGCAACCTAACTTCACCACCAACCCACTGGCAGCACATCAAAGCATCAATACTATCGCCTCATTGGTTAATGATGAAATGGATCCCACATTGTTGATCCATGATTACTATTATGTGTTGGATTTTAATGACTTTATAGATGAAGTTAATGCAATGACTAGAAGTTGAATAGTCACATAGCCACCTTTGGACTTGTCACCATTAGTACCACTGCCAAAAATAGTCATACCACCAAAGACAAACCCTACTTTTGGTCCAGGAGATCCTATATTGAAGCAACTCAAAAAGACTCAAGCTAGTCTTTTTATTTAGAGCCTCCTTTAATCTAGCTAGCCAAATCACCAAGCTTTTTGCAAGGCTTTGAGCTAGATTCACATATCAGCTAATACTACCCTATAAGCCTTTGTTGTATTTATGACCAAGTCATCTACCATCTATTTTTCAAATAAGAATCCCTAGTTGAGAATGGAGATAACTATACTCTCTATATCACTATCTTAGATCATGGGAAAAGAATACCCATGGTGCTAATAGATAATGGCTAAGCACTGAATTTGCCCATTCAAGGTAGCAAGTTGCATAAGGATTGAAATGTCGGAGTTGATGCCTTGTGATCAGATTGTGAGAGCTTATGATAACTGAAGAAGGGAAGTCCTAGGGTGTGCCAACATCTGAGTGACAATTGGCCCTATAGAATACGAAATCCCTTTTCATGTTCAAGATGTTCCTACTTATGTTAACCTATTGCTTAGGAGACCTTAGATTCATTAAGCAAAAGCAATTCCATCCTCCCTTCATCAAAAGCTTAGGTTCCATATAAGGATATGGTGATTACCATAAAAGGGGACCCAAGTGGAAAGTCAGACCTCCTACCTCAATGGCCAATCTTAGAAATTAAACCAAAACCCTCAGCCATAAAAGAAAAGGCAGGTAAAGAGCTCGTTCCCTTTGACACAACAAACCAATAGTTGCTAACATCTTCAAACACATGAATTATTTTCCTAAAATGAGGTTAGGTAAAAGCCAATAAGGGATATAACAATTCCTAGATTATCTTTCAGTCTAACTACCAATAAGAGACAATGTTCAAAATCAAAATGTTATACTAGAATTCATAGACACTCAAAATCAACTTACTGATATTTTTACAAAACTCCTAAATGAAGAGAGGCTAAACTACATAAAATAATATATAGGTATGATAGATGGAAAATCTTTTGATTAATCACTCATTGACACCTCCAAATCTATTTTGATCATTAAAAATTTGAAATTCCATCAAAACCTTCTCTGAATCCTTTATAGTGGACTCTCAAAGTCCTTGAGAGATCACACAACCATTTTGTGTCTTTTGAACACCAAAATGACCTTTTACAAACTCATAATTAACTTGTGCGGTCGCTCAAATTCAAAAATTTAAAATTTCTCGACCGTTATACACTTGGTTGGATTGTACGAGCACTCAATACATATATTGGTCACAAGACATGAATTGCGGTCGCACACAAGAGTTAATAGTCAAACTTTTGAACGTTACAACTTGCATCATTATGCCCCTTTTGTCCCCAATGGTCATAAAACAACTAGTTTTTAATTTTTGATTGTCAATACCTCCATTTTGCAGTAAAATACACTTTTACAAACACTTATATACATCTCTAAACATTTTCTCAAAGTTTTGAACAACAAGAAGAACATTGTGAAGGTTGCAAGCATTATCAACACTCTCTCTCTTCTACATTTCTACTTTCTCTCTTCTACATTTATGTTTTTTTTGTTTGATATGGTACCCAAGCCTAGGACCTTTAAGAAGAAAGCATCAACCTTAGAAAAAGGAAAAGGGGTACTGATTAGTGAACCTCCAATCCAATCCAAGCATTTCACTCTAAAAAGTGTCTAGCCCCGCAAGCCAAAACACAAAAATGAAGATGAGAAAATCTAATATTATATGCTTAAAAAGAAAAACATTAAGCCTACCAAAATTCCTTCTGAAGGAATGCTCTTAACCCCCAACATCCAAGGAGAACTCTATATGTACCTTGATAGAATAGGGTGGAGACACTTTATCTTTCCTAATGAGCTAGGTCACCCAAGTCTATCTAGAGAATTTTTGATGTCCCTTAGAGCAGAAAGAGACATAATGCTCCTATTGGATTCTATGGAGTCTACTTTAGATTATTTGATCAAGAGTTTGCCCTATCCTTAGCAGAATTTGCTAAACTTTAGGGCTTTCAAACTCATGGAGCATTTTCTTATTCTGGCAAGGATTTTCCCTTGAAAAATTTCTCATCTTTTTGGAGTGAAATATCTATAGAAATCAAATACAATAATAAATCCTCCAAAACCATCCTTACACTGTCCATCAAAGGAGTGATGGAAATGAAAAAGTCACACAACATGACTTATTCTTTTATATGCCTTAGAATAAAATAAACATGCCCAAAGAGCCCGATTCCTCATTGACATATTTCTTCACATGGGAAGTATAGGGCTAGGAATTTCTTTCTATCTTCTTAAATCACTCAAATTGCTAGGCATTTAGGTTTGCTTACCCCTGAAAACCTAGCCACCTTAAGTGATCCTCTTGACCCTGCCATAAACTCCATCAACCTTGATTATTTTGTACATGCTAGATGTATCCAAAAGGTTAATGATCACTATGAATACATCGTTGACAGTAAAGATGTGATCCAAAGAGAGAGGAAAAGGTCTAGATACCACATTACACAAGAAGAAGTTAGAGAACCTATAGAAGTTGAGGTTGAGCACCCTCCTAAACCAACCTAATCCACAAAAGCAAAGGTTGAATGCTCAAAAACCATAAAGCTCATTCTCAAAGCCATTCACTCTCTCTAAAATAATTCACTCACATTAAAAAGGATGTCACCAAAAGGATCACCAAATTTAATAAGAAGATTGATCTATTGCCTCATGTTCATCATGACATCTATGAGATGCAAGGGAAATTTGATCTCCCTCAATGTGAACTTAATGAGTGGGATCGAGTGAACATGTTGAGAGCCCATATGAAGAATCTGATCTTCCCATGCCAACTCCCCTACTCCTTCCTTTGATAAAGATGAAGGACTTCAAGAAAGGTCTCCTCCTCCATCTGGGAAATGAAAAGAGAAAGTCAAGGATTAACATCTTAGTTACTTTGTTATACTTTATGTTTTCTTTTATGTTTTATGCCTTCTGAATTCCTTTTTATATATTTCTTTGTATTGCAACTTTATGATTAATGAAATGAACTCTTTTCTTATTTATGCATACATTCATTTTGTCAAAGGTGGAGAAGAAACATAAATTGAATTAAAATAACAACTAAGGGGGATAAACTAAAAATAACTAAATTAAACAATTGATTCAAAGATTTGTTTTTAAATTGATTAACTTGATTAATTTGCACTTGATTGATTTGAAATTTACCATTCATACATGTTTAAATTCAATTTGATTGTCAAAGTTAAAAAGGGGGAGATTATTGAATAAATAAACTTTATTTTTATCATTGACAATCAAATTAATGTGTAATAATAAGTTCAACAAGTTTTTTTATAGGTAATCAATTTTAGGCATTGTATAACCGCCCACAACTACGAATGATCATACAACAGCCAAGGCAAAGAAAATGTTCAAAGCATATAAGAGTTTTAGATCTCTAGCATTGCCACAAGCCTCGAGCGACCACATAAAATAATGAAGAAAAATCACAAAACTCACAGAGGAGATAGCTGGCAGAGTGTATAGTGTAGCATCGATGGACTACATGTTGTGCAACCACTCCATCTGTTGCACAACCACACAACCCTTCACTAAATTTATACCAAATCAAATAAGAGATAACAGTGGTATTGTGGAGTGAGAAACTTAATTTGTGTGACCTCACCACTCCATCAAATTTGAATTTTAGCACCAAACATAATGGATCTATGATAAATTGACATGTGGAAGAATAATTTCAATTTAAATGGTAAATTATGTATATTGCGACTGCACAACATCTATTGCGACTGCAACACATGCTAGAATGGGAAGTTATGATCCTATCAAGCAACTTGAGTTTACCATTGGAGAAAGCCACTAAAGAAAATTTAAATTGTGCGACCACTCAATGGACATAGCAATCACACAAAGGGACTTAGCAATAATTTAAGTGGGAAATAAGAACCAAACATGTGGGAACCATTTCAAATGGCTAGTTAAAGTTTTAATGGCTATAAATACCAAAAGAAATCATATTTAAGGGAGATTTTTATTGATATAGCCAAGGCAAACTATGTACTTTCATTTATTTGTATCAAAATTTACATTTGTATTCATTGAGTATTGGGTGTGAGCTTTAAATACCATTATAAGTTTGAGTGTAAGCTTTGAAACTATTAGATTTTAGATTGAGCCTTGGGAAAACTCTTATAGGGTTGCGAGGATAATGCTTAAATTTATAAAAGTTCGGTGTGAGCTTGTAAAAACACCAGGTTGCAGTTAAACTTGTAGGAACTTAAGAATAGTGAAACCGTAACAAGTTGTTAAGGAAGTGGATGTAGGATTAGGGTAATCTAAACCACTATAAACTCAGTGTGTTTGTTCCTCTCTATTCTACTCTTATTCATCTTAATTTTCTTATTGTTTCAAATTTTAGTTTGCCATCGCTTCTTAAAAATAACCTATTCACCATCTCCCTCTTGGTTGCCAACTTAGGACAACACACAACATTACCAATCTTATCTAGCGAGCATTAAAATTCCTTATTCTTATTATATACTTAAGAAAAGGGCCATTTGACCATATTGTAATCCTTGCTCATATCAAGCTTTATCGCTACCAAACCATCATTCCCCCTAATCTTCTTTTTTCATGAAATTAATGGATTCAAAAGCCACAAAAACTTTGTAATATCCGTAGTTTTAGAAAAATTAAATAAGTATTTAGAGATTAATTAAAAGTATTGGGAGAGGTATAGGTGTTATATACACCTAGTGTATGCATAGTGTATACATGGTATACAGATATCATATACTTATTATATATGTTGGACATATATTATGTACATGATATGCCCATAATATACTTGATGTATACTTAAAATATACATTACATATATGTTACATATACATATATATAAAATATACATAACATATAAAGAAAATATAAAGAAAATATATATGTATAAATTTGGATGGTAAATGGATAATTAAATAAATAAAAGAGAAAAAGAAAGTCAAAATAAGAGAGAAATATAAGAGATATGCATATTGATAGTTTGAAATATAAATGAGATATACAAGGCGTAAATATATACGGAATATACAATACATATATATGAAGTATAAAATGGTGTTGGAAAAGTTGACAGTGATAATAATAATAATAATTGTAATAATAATAATAATAATAATAATAATAATAATAATAATAATAATAATAATAATAATAATAATAATAATAATAGAAGAAAGGAAAGTCAGAAAAGGAAGAAAAATGCTTAGTGGAATTAATTAATTAACTATTAATTTATATAATAAGGGTAAGGATGGAAAATTAAAAGAAAGACTTCTTCAACTTCTTCTTTTATTCTTCAATGTGAGTTTTAATAGAGTGAGAAAAGTATTAGTTTCTCCTATACATCAAATTTTACAAGGGATTTAAAGAAGATTTAAGGTGATTTTGAAGGAATATCAAAGAAATCAAGTAAGTACTCTATTTTAAGCTTGCTCTTCATTGATTTAACATTATGTTTGAGATAAGTAGTCAAAGTAAATTGGTATATATGGCTAAACATGATTATAATTGAGTTAATATGACAGATAAGAAGTGAGTTAGTGCTTCATTTGTTAACATGAACATAGATGATGGAATTATAGTTTTGGAATGGTTATGTGTAATTAGGGTTTTCTATATGGGTGAAGATAATAGTTGGAATGAATGAAATTAATGTTATCTTTATATGTTTGTAAAGATTCTGTGGTTAGAATTTAATTATGGGCAAGTTTGGATTTAAGGTTTAGTTATGTAAAAATTAGGGTTTAGATGTGGGTGATGTTAATTATTGTAATCAGATGAATTAATGTTATTTTAATGTAAATAATAAGATTTTACTGCTAGAAATGTAATATAGATAAGTTTTGGTGAAGTTAATGTTGATGGTTATAATATGTGAAATTTGGATTTTCAAAAGAGATTTCCATAATTATGGAAGTGAATTGTATTAATGTTAATTTGATTTGAAAGTAATGTTTTTATAGTTAAATGTTGGAATGAGTTAGGTTGGATGAAGTTTAAGCAAAGTAGTGAATGGTGAAATAAAATGGTTAATGGGATTTTTTTGATGAGAATTGAATAAATAAGGGTAATTTGATATGCAATAAGCATGTGAGTGACTTTAAATGAGAAATGATGCTTATTATTGAATTATGTATATGTAGGGTAAAGTGATAAAGTGGTGGAATTTAGAATTTGTCTTGAGAAGGAGAAAAGACGTTACTACATATTTAAATGTTTTAAAGTGTTATTAAATGAAGCTTGTCATAATGTAAGTGGTTTCCATAAAATGTGGATAATTACATAACTTATGAAATGTGGTATAGTTATGTGATGAATGTCACATTGGGCATTTGCTCAATATAAAAATTAATGTTTTTACATGAAATGTGAGAGGTTTACTAATGTGATGTGAAAATGTGGGCAATGAATATATAAGAATATGGGAAATTGTGGGAAAAGAATGAAAATGATGAAAATTTGATAAATATGAATAATGTGGTGAGAAAAGAGTACAATTTGGCTCACTTTAAAGAATAGATAATATTCTTTAAAGTGACATTATTATGAACCAATATGTTGTATATATTGAAAAAGTGTAGATTTTAGGTAAAAACATGAGAAATATAAAAATCTGTGGAATGAGTCACATTGTGAATGTGACTTAAGGTGATGAATTGTGAATGTGTTTTAATATGTGTTTGAGGAATGAGATGATAAGACATTGAATTATGGCTAGTGTTAATGTTATGTATAAATGGTGAGAATATAAGATGTGCATTGGTAATGTGTTAAATAGTCACATTGTAACGATGACTAAGTAATATGCATGCTGTGAAAGAAAAGATGAGAAATGAATATTGAATGTGAGATAAAGTGGAAAAAGAACAAATATAATAAATGGGAAAATGTGGTATGATGTGATGTGTATTGTGTGTACACCTTGCGCAATGAGATGTTCTATAATATTAAGAATGGTATTGTATTGAGGAGGCGGCCTTTGAGTGATTTATGTGACACTTGCCCCTAGTATCAAGAGAGGGCAGCCTACAGGTGAATATATGACACTAGCCTCGGTGTCCATATGGGTGGCATTTGGGTGATTTATGTGATACTTGCCCTCGGTGTCAATAGAGGCAGCCTACGGGTGAATATATGACACTAGCCTCGGTGTCCATATGGGTGGCGTTTGGGTGATTTATGTGACACTTGCCCCAGTGTCGAGATGGATTAAATTGATATTTCTAGAACTTGGGTATTGTGTAGGAACTATTTGGGCCCAACATGTGAATGTGTGTGTATATATATGTGTGGTTGTGGCTTTGTTATTTTTTATAGTTTATAAAACTATGAGTATTGTGGAGGGTCACATTTATAGCTGAGTAAATATATAGTGGATTGTGAGGTGGCATAATGTGTTACATTTCATCAAATTATGTGTTTGAGGCTAACATAAAAAATGTGGCATGTCAGTGGATACTACGAGTTTATGAAGGTTTGATTAATTAGTGCATGTTGTATTCTAAAATTTAGCAATTTGAATTATATGTTTATGGTTATTAAATATGCACCATTAAGCTCTTGAGCTTAGAGTGGTAATGTGTATCACGTAGGTAATAGAAGTGCAAACTAGGGTGAATCTGCATGTGATTGAGACTTGAATTTTTTGGTGCTACGGGACCAACTTGGAGAGTGGCGCATACATGTATAGTTTTTGCACTATGTAGTGTGTATTTTGTACAGTAAAAATATTGTATATATTAAATATGTTTTGTAAAAAGTTATTGTGTTTATGAGAATATTTTAATAAGCATTCATATTTGAAATATGAATTTACAATGTACATTGGTACTGTTTGACAATTTTCAGAGATGATAGAGTATTAAAAATGTAATGTATTTGGAAGTGAAATTTCTATGCATGTTGTGTTTTTTATTATTTTGGAAAATGTTGAAATTATAAACAAAACTTTGGTGAATTTTTCCTATAGGTTTTTCATTAAATTATGCATTTTTGGTATATAAATTGCTAATGAATATTTTTATTTATTTATTAAAACACAATTTGGTATTTCAAGTTATTTATCTTTGAATTGTCAAAAGTTTTGGAAAGACTGAACTGTGACATTCTTATACTATATATGCATATTGTACATATGCTCAGTGTATGCATTATACGTATATAGGGTATAAGGGTATTACAAACATTATCAAAAATACTATGCTCCTGTATAAAAGTGCTCTGTGAATTAGAAATAATGTGTGGGAAGATGGCTTTCAATCTTATTCAGAGTACCTTAGAGATGACTCTGTATGAGACATTGCATAGAGGTATCGATCATAGCTCACCCATTGTCTGTCGGCTTCACTTTTTGGGGATCAAAACAATACTAGTTGTATTCAAAGCATCAGAAAAACTATACTTATTAAGACATTGTAAATAGGAATTGGTGACATCACTACCAATAATATTCAGCATCTTTGAAATAAGGCTGGGTTCATCCCATCTAAACCTAGTGCCTAGTGGAGATGCATATTGAACATTGTATTATTCACCTCTATTTCTATAAAAGGAGCCAATAGCACGTGTTGTCTCAAGATAGAAACTAAGAGGGGGTGAATTGGTTGATTTGAAGAATTGAACTCAAATTGAAAACTCAAATTCAAATCAAAGCAAGAGTAGTAGAAGAGAAGAATGAACACAAGGGAATTTATAGTGGTTCGGATTACCTCAATCCTACATCCACTTCCTTAATAACCTGTTAATGCACCACTAGTCTTGAGTTTTTACAAGCTTAACTCTAACTTGGTGTTTTCACAAGCTCACACCAAACGTTACAATGGTTTGAGATCAATCCTCACAACCCTTACAAGAGTTTTCCCATGCTTATTCTCACAACCTAAATGTTTCTAAGCTAACACTCAAACTAACAATTTGGTGTTTAATACTCACACCCAACACTATAACAATTCAATTGTTAATTGTAGTCAATGAAAATGGAAGTATATTGCTTAGGCTATTTCAATCAAAAATTACCCTTGAACATGATGTTTATTTCGATATTTACAGCCAATATGGTCCAACTAGCCATTATATGTCATGTGATGAATATTAATAGGCTAGTCCATGTGTTAAAAAAAAAATTTCCATAGGGAATGGTCATCCTGGCATAGGGGATGGTCGCCCTAGCATCTTGGGCGATCATCCTTTAGACAGGGATGGTCACTCCATTTAAAAATCTTCCAATGATTAAATGTGAGTGCTCTGTTGGCTGAATCTTGCCCATGTTATGGCTGTCGAGATGGTGGCTCAAGGTCCAAGGACAATCATACTTTTTGATTTTGAAAGTGGCTTTACAATGGTCATTCCATGTGTCACTTTCTTATTGACAAAGAATTTTTTCCCTAAAATATGAAAGGGGCAGTTGCTTTAGTGCTGAACTTGTGGTCGGATTGGGTAACTAGTGTCAAACTTTTGGATGCACTAGAGTTTGTGAACACTACTTCCAATCCTTCTGATTTTCTCTTAAAATGAATGGATGGTCACAATATGGAAGGGATGATCGCAATAGCTACATAGAGATCACTCCTCAGACCGTGCTTGTCACCGCATTACCTACTGTGAACATTAGGGATTTGGTCACTTGAGGTGCGATCATCCTAAGAAATGGACAGTCGCGACTAAGGCTATCACAGTCTCTACTTAGGTTGAGACTCTGACTGTGAACCCTAGTGTAACTCAACTTGTTCTTCAAATCATCAAGGGACGATCGCCCTTTGGCTTGGGGTAACTGCACCTTTTGCCCTATTCTGGCAATGTATTGAGCAACCTATTCCTGCATCCAATAACTTAAAGACATATTAAATGAATAATTCAATTTGAGTGCTAAATATCAAAATTGATATTATTTGGCTAACAATCTCCCCCCTTTTGACTTTGGCAATCAAATGGAATGATGACAAATATAAGTAAAATAATAACAATATTTGTTTAAGTTTTAAGTCAATCTTTTTAATCTCCCCCTAAATGTATACTTTATCTAAGATGATTTGTTTCATTTTAATTGTCTTTTACTTTAACCAATTGATTTTCTTTTAATTTATATTTTAAAAATCATCTTATTATTTGCATGTTTTAATTTGCATCTTTTCTTCTCAATGGATCACCATCTTATCTTCTCCCCCTTTTACAAAAGGTAAAAAGTGAAAATGATATTAAAGACATCAATAAAAGAAAACTATATGTTCATTGAATAGGCATGAAGTACAAAACATGAAAAGAAAATAAAACATAAAAACATAAAACAATAATACATAAATAGAAACATAAAAGCATAAAAGCATATAATATGAATCAACAAGGAAGACTCAATCATATTCTTCATCTTCATGCTCTTCTTCTTCCATAGGGGCCTTGCCCTTGTCAATAGGAGCATGCACACTACTAATGGAGCTAGTGCTAACAACATCTCCTAGAAATTCTTCTTCAAAAGGGCTTACTTTATGATCACTTACATTCCAATCCTCAAGATTTGAGGCAACTCCATCTTGCCTTGCATGTCATAAAGATCATGGCACATATGGGAAAAGAGATCAATTCTTTTGTTCAAGTGCTGAAACCCCTTGGACACATCCCTTTTGAAGTGAGCAAATTTTTTGGAGAGAGATTGGATAGCTCTAAGGATGAATTTGGTTGGAGAACTGATTTTGCTACGCTTGGAGGAAGAGTGTGTGTGAGGTATTTCCACAGCAACTTCTATAGATTCTCCTTCTCCCTATGTGGTATACCTTGGTCTCCTGATATGCCTATCCACCACACCCTTCTTACCAAAAAGATAAACATAAGAGCCATCAATCTTCTTAACACAACCTGCATGCTCTAAGTATTCCGTGGTGATAGCACTAGAGGATAGATCAAATGGATCCCTTAATGTAGCTAGGTTAAGGTCATTTAGCAAATGCATATGTCTAACTATTTGGGTGATGTGTGAGGAAAGAAAGAAAGTTCATGTCCGAGTAGTAGCATGATGACAGAGGGTGTCTATCAAGAATTTTGGTGTGTTGATGAAAATGTTGTGGGCGAAGGCATATAGGAAAATCAAGTCCCCTTTGGTGACTTTTTTTTATTTCTATAAGCTCTTTGATGAATGGTGTAGGTAATGATCCTATGAAGCATGCAATTGGAGAGGGATTTGATGTGCATAGCCTTGGATTCCTTCGCAAAAGACTTCTCTACTGAAATTTCTTGCCAAAAGGTAAAGAGGGTTTTATTTGAAAAAGTAGTATCACTGTTAGATGTGACTCCACCTATTGTAAAATCCTAAAATTTCCCAAAATCTTATAGGTTTAAGCCAAGATATTGATCAAACAACTTAGACCTAATCCCATACCTCCCTCAGGTTGAGTTTTCACTCTTCTCTATTCAAACAGACATGAGAAATTCTTTACTCAAGCTAGGGTAACCTACCTCATTCGGGAAAACAAACTTTCTCCACCCAATAATATCAAGAAATCTATCAATTTCATCCTTGATGTTAAGGGCTATAAGCATGCTTCCAAAAGGTCTTTTAGTTCCCTCCATCTTCTTCCTCTTAAGCATGGCATATCTTATGTCTTTTTGAGAAGTTTGGAGATGAGGTTTGTGGATTTTCTCATCTCTTCTAGGCGGTGGAGGAGAGGGAGGAGCCTCTTGTTGCTCCCTAATGACTATAACTGAAGGTGTTTTCCCATTGCTCTTTCCCTTAAATGGAATTTTCTTCTTATGAGCCATTTGGTGTAAGAAAGATGAAAGAAATAGAGAAACATAGTATGTTTTTTAGGGTGAGGGATTTTGAGATGATTCTTGTGTTTAAGGGAAGTTTATATGATAAGAGTGATTAAAGAAGTATGTAACTGAAGTTTAATGGGTTTAAATGGAGAAATGATGAAAAAAATAGCCATTTATGGCTGTTAAAGATTGGAAAAATGTGAACTGACACACTACTAATGGAAAGAAAATATTATACAGAGTGTAGAGCAAGCGACCTACTTTTTGCATAAGGATGCTCGTGAAAAGCAATCGAGTGACTGTTATACAGTGAGGCACTCGCTAGCTATGAGAAGGCCTTTAATGGTCAAGACTTTTCAAATTCTCGCTACCGTCCATCCTCTTTGCCCGATCGCTCACTGAAAGGTCATTTACGATGAACCTATCCAGTGGACTCGCGATCGCAATACATGGCAGGATGACCGCTAAAGACAAAAATAAAAGAATAGAAGGAAAGACAAAAAATAGGATTTGCTATGAACAATGTATGATCGAAATTGAATGTTTTAATAGGTGATAAATCATTGCATACAAATCAATACTAAACACGCTACATCATTTATTCATTCAAGGAGCTTCCATTAAACATTCCTAAGTTATGCTTGATGAAGTTTAGTCTATCTTCATTCAAAGGTTTTATAAAGAAATCAGCAAGCTGATTTTGTGTATTAGTGAATTCTAAGACAATGTTTTGGTTTTGCACATTATCTTTTCAGAAATAATGCCTAATATCGATATGCTTAGACCTAGAATGTTGAATCGGATTCTTGGATAAGTTAAAAGAACTAGTGTTATTACACATAATAGGAATATGATTACACACTTTTTCATAGTCAAGCAATTATTGCTTCATCCATAAAACTGGTGTGCAACAAAAACATGCCGCAGCATATTTGGTTTCCACGGTAGATAAAGCAACTGGCACTTTTTTCTTGCTAAACCAAGAAACTAGGCAATCACCAAGAAAATGACATGCCCCGGTCATGCTTTTCCTATCCAAAAGACTATAAGAATAATCCTTATCTGAAAAACTTAAAATGTCAAATGGTGTATTTCTAAGATACCAAAGTCCTAAATGCAATGTACCATTCAAATATTTCAAAATTCTTTTAGTGCCATTCATATGTCATTCTTTAGGGCATGATTGAAATCTAGCACATAAACATATAATATACATTATATCGGGTCTAGAAGCGGTTATGTAATATAGTGATCCGATAATACCTTGATATTTCTTCTCATCTACTACCTTACCACTTTCATCTTTGTCAAGTTTTAAGGAAGTGCTCATGGGAGTCTTACTACTCTTGCAACCATCCATTCTAAATTTCTTAAGAAGTTCCTTGGTGTACTTGGATTGGTTGATGAAAATCCCATCCTTGCATTGCTTGATTTGTAGTCCAAGGAAGAATTTGATTTCACCCATCATGCACATTTCAAATTTCCTAGTCATACAAGAAGCAAATTCCTTGCACAATGATTCATTAGTTGCACCTAATATAATGTAATCAATTTAAATTTGCACAATCAATATGCTATGCATTTTCTTTTTAACAAAAAAAGTAGTGTCAACTTTCCCTTTTGAAAACCCATTTTCAAGCAAATATGTACTAAGTGTATCATACCAAACTCTTGGAGCTTGTTTCAATCCATATAGTGCTTTGGTAGGATTGAAAACATGATTTGGAAGTGTATAATCTTCAAAACTGGGAGGTTGTTCAACATAAACTTCATCATTGATAAAACCATTTAAAAAATAACTTTTAACATCCATTTAAAAAAGTTTAAATTTCATATGACATGCAAATGCAAGTAAAATTATAATTGCTTCTAATCTAGCTACGGGGGTAAATTTCTCATCATAATCAATGCCTTCCTCTTGATTATAGCCTTTGGCTACCAATCTAGTTTTTTTTTTTCTAGTAATGAGACAATTTTCTTCAAGCTTATTCCTATATACCCATTTACATCGTATAATTGGATGGTCCTTAGGTCTTGGAATAAGTTCCCACACATTATTCCTCTCAAATTGGTTGAGTTCATCTTGTATAGAAATCACCCAACTTTCATCACTAAGAGCCTCCTAAATGGTGTTTGGTTCAATTTGAGAAACAAAAGTAACATTAACATTTAAGTGTTTAAATTTGGATCCAGTAGTTATTCCCTTTGATGCATCACCAATGATGAACTCTTTTGGATGATCCTTCTTGTATTCCCAATCCTTAGGTAGCTATTGAGTCTTCTCTTCTTGTTCCTCATGATTGTTCTTTGGAGCGTGAATCATTTCTTATTGTTTAAATGCACCTGCAAAATCATCAAGAACATTATCTTTCCTTTGATCAAGTGTAGATGATTCACAAAATACAACATCTGTTGATTCTTCAATTACTAGAGTTCTCTTATTAAATACCCTATATGCTTTGCTAGATGATGAATATCCTAAAAATATGCCTTCATCCAATTTGGATGAGAATTTTCTAAGATTATCCTTGGTGTTCAATGTAAAGCATTTGATCCAAATGCTCTATGACATGAAATTTTAGGTATTCTTCCATTCCATTGCTCATAAGAAGTTTTGTTTATCAAAGGCCTTTTGTAAATACAATTTGAAATATAACAAGCGGTATTAACGGTTTCTGCCAAAAGGTAAGATAGTAAATGATACTCATTTAGCATTGTCCTAGCCATTTCAACCAAAGTTCTATTTTTCCTTTCAACCACCCCATATTCTAGGAGCAAAAAAAAGTTGTGTGAAATACCAAATTCATTGCAAAGGTTTTTAAAATTCTCATTTTGAAATTCTTTGCCATGATCACTTCTTATTGATGTAATCACATAGCCTTTTTCATTTTAAACTCTTTTTGCAAATATTTTAAAATAATTGAAAGCTTCATTCTTTTAAGCTAAGAAATTTACCCATGTAAACCTTTAGTAGTCATCAACAAGTACAAATGCATATAACTTGCCACCTAAGCTATTAACTCTATTTGATCCAAACAAATCCAAGTGAATGAGTTCTAAGGGTCTAGAAGTACTTATAACATTTTTTGATTTTAATGAACTTTTATGTTGCTTGCCAAATTGACAAGGTTCACATTTTCTATCATTGTCAAATTTTTCTTTGGGAAGACCGTCAACTAGTTTTTCTTTACTAATGGCTTGTAGATGATCCATACCAGCATGTCTTAGTCTTCTATGATGTAATCAAGCATCATTATTAATAGAAATCAAACATTCAAATGCTTTGTTGGAATATATGTCAATTTTATATGTACTGCTAATTATACTTCCTTTGAATGCAATTTCACCATTTGGATTGGTAACTTTACATCCTTTGGAATCAAAACTTACATCATATCCTTTATCACATAATTGACTTACACTAAGCAAATTGTGTTTCAATCCATCAACAAGCCACACATTTTCAATCACATTCTTACTTAGCATGCCAAAGGAGCCAATGCCAATGATTTTAACTTTAGCATTATTTCCAAAAGTAACATTACCTCCATGCTTGTAAGTGATTGCTATGAAAAGCTTTGCATTCCCCTTTATATGCCTTGAGCATCCACTATCCACAAGCCAAGTGCTTTCATTGATAGTATATTTTTGGCATACCTCAAAAGAAAAATGTTCATCTTCTATTGGGTACCTAACTGAAGTTGGATCTATAACACCCCTATATCCAATACTCGCACATTACATAACGCCGCAATGTAACATACGTGCACTGAATATAGAAATGCTACGGTTTCTGTCAACCCTTAAATCATTTTAAAGCATAAAATAGTCTTTCTCATATACAATATAAGAATTATACAAATGCAATTATAATATAAAACAATATAGATAAAACATTTATTTAAAACGCAGCGGACTTTATAAAATATTTACAAATACAAATATGTTCAAATTCATATTTATAATTATACATATATATATTTATTAGAAACAATAATTTACAAAATACAAAGAAGCTATACATGATTGGCAGCACCTCTCTGATCTTTAAGTCTCAAATTAAAATCCTCAACGTCTAGACTCACTCGGTCTCGAGGAACCTTCGGTTTCAACCCTGTCACCTGCGCGATGAACCACTATCGCGCTGAGCTAATAGCTCAGTAGTACAATGTATAATGCAATGCAATGTCACACATCTCCTTAAAGATTTCCATATCTAAAATAGCAATTTGATATCACATCTCTAAATTTCATAATTTTTCTCACATTCCAAAGTCTCCACATAAATCTCATTATTCAATTATTTAATCATTAATGAATCATATTTAAACAAAGACAAGCATTGGGCCCAAAACAATAACATGCCATTCAATTTTCAGAGTTAATGCCTTGGTTTAATTATCACATTTATCAATATCATTATCCCAACTAGGCTTCAAGGATTATGTTCAACCACGCTTCAAGGGGAACAAAGCATGCTAAGTATCAACCCAACTTGGCTTCAAGAACAAAACCCAACCTAGCTTCAAGGGTTGTAACATCTCAATTAGGCTTCAAGGACTAGACCCAACCAAGCTTCAAGGGGAGTAAAACATGTTAAACTTCAACCCAGCTTGGCTTCAAGGATCAAATCCAACCTAACTTCAAGAGATTGTTACCATTAGGCATGCCACCAACAACAAAACTCTGAAAATGGAATAACACATTAGACACACAAATCATTTTTTAGTTCATTATCAATTCCATTCTCAATTCTCATCAACTAGGCAACACATGCCTCATCTCATTACAATCATCATAATCACCATAGCCAATCACAATGGCTTTTCATTCCATCACATCTCAATTCACATTCCACAATTCATCTTTCAAATACATAATCATTTACATAATGTATTTATATCATCAATGATATAAGCATATCAACACACACATTGATCATATGAATCAACAATGCAATAATGCAACATTAGTACTTACCTCAATAGAAATTCACACAACTCTCAACTCTTCCTTTCCAAAATTTTTATGCTTCTTAATTCAATGACCAATCACTTCCTTCAAGACCTAATCCAAAAATAATAACATATACTTGCTTAGGAATCCACAAAAGATAATCAAGTTAAAAGTTAACTAGGGCAAACCTTAAACTGGACACGCTCAACCACACGGGCGTGTTCCTGACCGTGCCTTAACTCCACAACACAGAAGCTATTACACGCTCATCACCACGGCCGTGTCACTGCACATGTAATACATTCTGTCTCTCCCAAAACATCAACACGTTCAACACCCTGAGCGTGTTCATGGCCGTGTCAATTCTCCAATCTCACAGTAGCTATGACACGCTCAATAACACGGGCGTGTTATTGGTCGTGTCACACCTACTGCCTCCAACACAATTGACACGCCTAAGAACCTTGGACGTGCTCATGGGCGTGTCAGGCCAAAAACACAGAATCCGGCCAAAACAACCCAACATCCAACAAAACACCTCTTTTCACCAACATCCCCTTCATACAAACTTAACAAAACATACCCAAAAACCATTTCAAACTTACAAAAATACCAAAACAACTTCACACACATACATCACACACAAATCCCAAATCTCAACACAAACCCTAACTACAAAACAACATCATCTCTTCCAATCAACTCACTCCTTCCATCAATCCAACCTCAAAACCCATAATTAATCTATCAAACACTCTTAAACATACTTAAAATCAAATAAACACATAATCAAACACAACTTCAACTCACAACACAACCATAACTTCAAATAAGCAAAGAAACCAAAAGAGTACTTACCAAAGTATTGAAAATCCTTGAATCATCAACTTGATCACTTAGATCTTCCTTCAATTTGAGCTTAGAATCATCAAAACCTTTCTTTGCTTTCTTGCTTTCCTTTGTCTATGGAGGAGCCGGCCAACACCAAGAAGAAGAAGAAAAGATGATGAAGAAAAACACAAAGTCAAACACTCTTTCCTACTTTAAATCTCCACCAAGCAATTTAACAAAATAATTACTATATTACCCTTTCCTTATTTGTTTTAGCTTTCTTTCATCCACATGTCCTTTTTAGTAATTTCACATATCACAAATAAATATCCTCTTCCATTGACCAAGCCCTTTGACCAACATATATGTTATATATATTACCATATACACTACATATACACTTTCTCTCTACACAATGCTTTCCTTTCAAACAATACATATACATTCAATCTCAAATCTCTTTTATCATTCAAATAACCCATACACAATTATCACTTATCAATCACACATTCAATTCAATAATAACAACAATAATATCACAACTTCTAGGGCACACTTTGGGATATTACAGGATCCTTGGGGATTAGTAGGAGAAGGGTCCTCTAACTTGAGATTGGCCTTCCTAATGTAGCAAAATGTACTCTTACACCCAAATTTCTTATAATATATGCATTGATACAAGGTTCTATACTTATGCACTTTCTATTGACATTCAATGGACCATGCATGCAATTACAAGTATGAGCATGTTTTTGTGCATTTTTTGCATTTATATACATGTCTAGTGTACATGAATGTCTGAATTGCACTTGGAACTTTAGTTCTAGATTTTTGTGAACCTAATATAATCTTTTTAATATTTTTAGGTTTACTGTGTGCATTGGTGTTCTTTACAACTTCAACAGTAGAGGTTTGAGTTTTAGATTCTTTTAAAAATGTTGGTGTACTAGATGCAGTATTAGATGAGCCATTGAAACCTAAACTATGTTTCAAGGAGGGTGACCTTTGATTATCAATTAATGTATCTAATGCTTCTTTTCCTTTGTGAAAATTTGAAATTGATTCTTTATGTTCTTTTAGTTCATGCCTCAAAATTTTATTTTCCTTGATCACATTTTCTAAGCTATGTGAATTTTTATTTATTTCATCAATGGATTTCAACAATTTTTCATTTGAGATTTTTAATTCTAATGTAGAATTTTTTAAGCACACAAAATCCTTTTATAGCTTAGAGCATTTATCCTTATAAAATTTCATCTTAGAAAAATAATTTTCTACTGTAAGATTCAATTGTTCAATCATATCACTATCATCTAAAGCATCATTATCATTGTCATCATATGCAATTAGATTGAAGGATTGAGTACTTACCTCATTGGAGTCCTTTTCATCCTCAATAGCAATGAGGCATAGATTGGCAATTCCTTCCTTCTATTATTCTTCTTCTTCACATGAGGAAGAATTATCTCATGTAGCTTTGAGTGATTTCTTCTTCTTTTTATCCCACTTTTTTTTGTTTTTCAACTTAAAGTAATCCGACTTGATGTGACTGGATTTGCCACATTCATAATATTTCACTTCATTGTTTTTATCTTTATCATTGAAGGAAGATTTGGAAAGTGTACATTTGTTAGCTTGCAATCTTCTCTTTCTCTTCTAATCATTCATTCTCTTTGAAAACATTGCCATTTCTTCTTCATCATCACTATCTTCATTACTTGAGCTCTCAACTTCTTTGATTACTATAGACCCTTGATGTCACATCCGTGATTTTGGAGATATAAAATTTTATATACACTCAATATATATATCTAAAGTATATATATAACATATACATATGGTATATTAATTGTATATGTTGGATTAATACATTACATACTTAATATATTTAATACACATATAAGGTACATTTGATGTGTACATAAGATACACATTACTTGTGCATATGTGTAATATCTCAATTTTTTTGAAAAGTTCTAATTTTTAGAAATTTAATAAAATAAATTACAATTTAAAATGGATAAATTAAATTAATGGATTTAAATAAAAAATGAAGGGATTTTAAATGAAAAAGTGGAATATATATGCAATATATATGTAAAATATATACAACATATAAAAGTCAATACTTTTAAAAGAAAAGTCAAAGTAAAAGGGTATTTTGGTAATTAAATCTTAAAAATTTAAAATTAATAAAATAATTTAAAAATAAATAATTTTGGATGAAAGATAATATTTTGGAATTTTAATTAAATAAATAAATAAATAATTAAAAATATATTAAAATAATAATATATATAGGGTTGAAAATGCGAGTGGGAGGAAAGAGAAAATTTTTTTTTCATCTTCTTCTTCTTCTTTCCTTCAAGGCCGACGTTCATGGCTTCAAGAGAGGATTTTCCTTCTTCCAAGCAACCATAATTGAAGAGATTTTAAGAATTTAAGTAAAGTTTTAGAAGATTCTTCATAAATTGGTAAGCTTCTTTACCAATTTTGCCTATTCTATGGAAAAGTGTGTTATGTGAATTTTTGGATTTCATAGTAGCATGATTTAATTGCTTAATTGGATATGAATGAAGTTTTTTTGATTGGTTATTAATGATTTAAAGGTTAGCTTTAAGAAATGGTTAAATTTAAGTTGAGTTTAGTGAAGAGAGAGAATTTAGGGTTATGGAACATTTGAGTTTTTGAAATCATGAGTTTTAATTGTGAAAATTGGTTCCAAATGTGTTATTTTGATGCATAAACAAGGATTTTAAAATCAAATGATGGATTTAGTTAAGTTTGGATAGAGTTTGAAGATGGTAGTATTGATTTAGGGTTTTGGAAAAGTGAATTTTTAAAGAATGATTAATTGTTTGACTTTAGTGCTTAAATCATGTTATTTAATGATATAAGTGGTGGAAATAAGATTGAAATGATAATTGGATTGAGTTGGAATGGAGATCCTTCAATGGTGAAGGTTATGCCATTTTAGTGTTTTGAACATAAGCATGTGGTTAATTAATGTAATTGGTTTAAACATGTTAAAATATGTTTGTAATGATATAAATAAACTCAAAACAATAATTTAATTGGTTAATATGCATTTGCTAAGTTAAAGTAAGGAAAGACTTAATTTTTGAAATTTTGTAGGAGTGTTATTAAATTAAGGTTTGATGTTGAGAATGCCTTAGAATGTGATATTAAATGATTGTTTATGATCACATTTGATATAGGCATTGAGGGAGGTTGATTTGCTTCATCCAAGTGGTGAAGGGCAAGTTGGAAGGATAGATTTGGAGGTTGTGTTAAGCTTGCTTTGGGTTGCTAGTGGAGGTATGTACAAACTTTGAATATATTGTTTATATTTGCATGACATTTGGGCTTAACACATATTGGTTGGAAAATGTGTTAAGTTACTTGGTTCATTGATTGAGTATGAATAATGTGCTATGACATTTGTAATGTCATATATGTGTTGAATGCATTGTGAAAAGCCATTGATAATGGCTTAATTGTGTAGAATGTGAAATATGTATATTATGTGAAAATTCCAAAGTAATTAGGTAATGTGTTGTGAATGCAAAAATGAGATATGTGGAATAATGAAATGAATTGATATTGTTAAAAATGAGAAAGATGTGAAAAAATGAGAAAAAAAGAGAAAGAGATTAATAATGAGAAAAATGAATAAATGATAAAAAAAGAGAAAAAGATGATATAATAAGGCAATGTGCCTAGTTTGATCATGAGAAAATGAGAAAAGTTTTGATAAAGGAATTATGAAAGAATTTGATAATGAGAAATATGAATAAATTATGTGCCTAGTATGTTATTCAATTTTTAGAGTTCTGGGTTTGGCGGAATGCCTATGATTGCCTATGGGCTAAACACTGGAATGGTGAAAAGACTGGGTCGTAAGCCAGGCCAACTGATAAATATGATGTTTTTGGGGTGAAAAGACTGGGTCGTAAGCCTCAAAAACTGTAGCAGTCTAGCCAGTTTGAGCACCAAGATACTGGGGCCTAAGGGTCTAGCCGGGTTGAGGTCCAAGAGACTGGGGCTGTTACATTATCTATGGATATATTTCCTACGGGGCTAGACACAAGGTGTCATTATGGACCAAAGCAGTAACTCTAAAATTTGAATAGCATATTAGATCCTTTTGGGCCCATGCTTGTCATTGCTTTAATGTGAATTTATGAATTGTGATACAATTGAGCAATATAATGAGATATGATGTTATGAGTTGTGATAGACTATATTGTTATCAAAGTTTGTACCACTAGGCTTCGGCTTAGCACGATTATAATTTATCGCGCAGGTGTCATGGACGTTTTGGTAGAGCCAGAGAGTTCTACTAGACCTGGTCGGGTTTAGATTTGTATTTATTGAGCTTGAAGAGCTTTTCAGTACATCAAGATCAGAGCCAGTTGCCAACATGTAGATATTTGATATTACAGTATATTTTAATATTATATATATTATGATATGTTTTTGAAGTATATAATGTAAATTGTAAAGAATGATTTGAATAATTTATTTAAGATGGGATCTTATATGTGATGTTGATATATATACCTATATAAAAGTATTTTGAGAAAATATGGAGAAATTGAGAAGTATTGGTGAAATGGTGAATTGATTTTCTTTGGAGTGTTTGTTTTATATATGTTGTGTTTTGTTGAATTTTGGAAACGTCCAAATTACAAATAAAACTCTGGCGAATTTTTTTCAGAGATTTTCATATAAAATATTATTTTGGATTACTATAGCAAGTAAATAATATTTATATATTATTTAATTTTATATATTTAGTATTTGAAATTTTAAAACAGAAATGTGAAAATTTTTATTAAATCGGTCTGTGACATTTTTGTACCGTATATGCATATTTTACATATGTTGGAAATATGTATTGTACGTATATAGGGTATAAGGGTGTTATATTTATTTTGGTATCAGAGCCTAGGTTTGAGGTTCTCGGCCTAGGTGGGTTGTTAGAGAGAGAAAATTAAAATTTTAAAAAATAATTTTCAATTGTGATGCATGCATTGGCACTGGCAATTTATCTGATTCCTGATGTGGCAATGCCCATTTGATATGATGGATATTAGTTGAGATGGCGTCTGGGTTATATAGATCAGAGTGGCACAATAGAAACGTCATTCTGGGGCATATGGATTAAAAATTTTTGGAACTTTTATTTGAAATTAAAATTCATAGCTGATTCAATTGATGAATAAGTGAAATTAAGAAAAATAATTTATGAAATGATTTAAGATATGATATAAAAAGTTTGAAAAATGGGCATGATAGTTACAAAAAAATTTATAGTTGTACTGTAAAATGATATTGTCAAATTTTTGAATAAATATAGGAATGTTGGATGAGTTTGAAAATTTAATGAAAAGTTTTTCTATATGTTAGAATCTAATGTATAAAATTTCATAATTTTTAAAGATGAATTACTAATTAAGAAAGGTAGAAGAACACAGATTGTTGGAGGAGTTCCAGAAACTCAGAATCTACAGAAATTGAGAAACATATTTAAAAACTATAGTAAACAAACCCAGAAAAATATGAAAATTTATACCCAATATCATATGTATTTTTATAACATATGGTTAAAATTTCATGAATTTTTATTAAGGTATGATACCTTAAAAAATGGACAACCGGGTGCTGCCAGAGAAATTATTAAAGAGACAGATTCTCTGATTTTGACAGATTTAATTTTTAAATATATTAAATCAACTTGGAAAAATCTAAAACTTTAAATATAAGTCCATATATGTGTCAAGTGCACATGGATAAAAGTTCATAAGCTTTTATAAAGAATTTGTAAGGAATATAAAAATTGAAAATAAGAGTGACATAAAACTAAGAAAGTCAAACAATTTTGTGTACGTGAGTAATAAATTAATTTCATGAGACAAATGAATAAGAACAATTATGAAAATTTGTATGCATACGGGTAGAAGTATGAAGAAAGAATATGGAGTTTTAATAATTTAGAACAAAGAGTTCATAAAAAAAAATGAATGATAAATGATTTAGGGTTTGAGTATGTAAAAGTAGGATATCTAATTGATGATGTTAATTAGTGTAAGGAATGAATTAGTGTTGTTTAAAAGTAAATGTTATGATCTTAAGATTGAGAATGTGATATGGATGAGATTTGATGAGGTTCATGTTTTTGGTTGCATTATATGAAATTTAACTTTTTGAAATGGGTTTCCATAATTGTGAAAGTGATGTGTTTTGATGTTATATTAATATAAAAATAATGTTTATAAAGTTAGCTCTTGAAAGTGAGATTAATAGAATGAAGTTTAAGTAAAGTAGTAAGTTAAAAATTTAGAGTTGTAAGGGAATTTCGATGAGGATTGTTTAGATATTGATAGTTTATTGTTTAATAAGCATGGGAGTAATTTTGAATGAGTAATATTATTTATAAAAGTACTAACTAAGGTGTAATGTGGTTGATAATATAGAAATTTGTTATGAAATAAAGGGAAATGTTTAAGTAAGTAAAAATGAGTTACTTTAGATAATTGAATTGGAAATTATGAAAAGGGATATGAAGGGTATGATAAATGCATAAAAAAATGTGAGAGAGATGTCACATTGGAAATGTGACTAAGATTTACATGAGGTGTTAAATATATATATATGTATATAAATAATAAGAAACTTATTTAAGAGATGGGCGATTAAATAAGGAGGATGTTAATTATGTTGTAGTCAGAGTGTATATATATGTTAAATTGATGAATAACCTAAGTAATGTCAAAAGAATGAGAAATGATAATGTTCTCTGAAAGGTGATAAATGTTCACTTTGTATAGGTTATATGTTAAAGAGGAATTGCGTATAATTGTATGATAAGTGTGATGAGATTTTTCAATATAAACACAATTGTGATATATAAGAAAATGTGGAAAGTAAGTCACATTGTGAATATGACTTACGAAGGTGTATGTGGATGATTAAAAAAATGTTATCGAGTGTTTGTTACCTTATACAATTACTTGTTTAGTGATATTGAGAATGATATTACAAGTATTAATATACCTAAGAGAGATTAGGTCTTAACCTGCGTAGAGTTAGGTCATGTGATGAAATTGAGATTGAGAATGGACCCGAGCATCGTTGGATGGTGAAACTGTTATTGTAACTACTGAACTTGATGATTGTATAGTGTTGGGCCCAAAGTATATGCGTATTAATAAGAGATTGTATGGAAAATGAAAGTATAATGAAGAAAGTAAGGAAGTGAAAAAAAAATGAATGAAAATTTTTATAAGAGATAGATTAGAAATGGAATAATAAATGGAAATTGTGTAAAATTAGCATATGAACGAATGTGTATATGTAAGAGATGTTAATGATAATATTGTTGAAACTTGAGCTAGGCTAATGATGATCAAGTGATTAAGAGTAAATTGTTTAGAAACATAAGTGATCAAAAGTAAATTGCTTTGAAACAGAGCTGAAATGTGTTAACTCTTTGTGTAGCAAAAGATTAAAAAATGAATATGTGATTTTTGTGATACGAACTTAACGTTGTGATTGGAAATATTTGAAGAAGAATGATAGAGGGGCAATATTTATTTATAAGCCACAGGCATGACCATTATTATGCCATGGTCGTATGATTTGTTTAGTATATTGACCGATTAGTTTTGTTATCCACGGGCATGGGCCTGAGATGACATGACCGTTGGATAGATTTGATGAGATTAATAGTTATGCTACAAGAAACATGGTCAAGATTTATGGTTTGCATAGTTGTATCTTATAATTTTATGTTAGAAATTTGTTTATAATTATAGAAAGTGTGGAACATAAGAGAATTGTGAAAATATGATGAGCTTTAAATGATGTGTAAGAAAAGTGATTTTTATAAATATGGTAACTATAAGAAATGTGAGAAAAGGATAAATGAAAGAAATTATGAAATGTGAGTAAGAGTTGTATTGAATGTGTTTGAAAGTGATATAAAATGAATAAGTTGATGAAAATGATGTTTAAAGTGAATGAGACTAGATGAAATGAATATTATCTGTAATGATGATTTCGAAGGGAATTAAGATTTGAGGATAAATTTGACCTAATAGAATTAGGTCATGAATTGAAAACAGATTGATGAATTTAAAATAGACTAAAGTTTGGTCAGATTGGAATAAGGCTGTGATGGTCATATTGTGATAGTTAGATCAATTGATTTGAAATGTAATAAGTTTATAAGTATTTATTGAAATTTAATGCATGTAGTTGTATTAAGAATATGCAAGCTATGTGATAATGTGCATAATACAGCTTTCTGATATGTTTATGCATATGAAAGGAGCTAAGTTATGATAGTTATAGTATAATTGGAATGAATCTTAATAAGAAAATAAGATTTTGTTGTTGTATAATGGTGATATTAAATTAATATGTGGTAATTGTGTAAAGAATAGGATCAAAGTGAATATGTATAAAATTATTATGTTAAGATAAAAGTTATTAACATTTGAATTTAAGGTGATAAGAATATATTTTAAGATAATGAAGTGATCAAATATCTTGAGTGCAATAGGTGTGTGGTGTATATATATTAAAGAGATGAACTAATTTTGTCTAATGGCAATTCGATTAATGATATGATAATCTATTATGTTTGTTTGAGTAAATAGACAGTATAATGATGAGTTATGGAATGGTAAAAAGGCAATTGAGAATGAACCTAAGGGGGAGAATAGAAATTATGCAATTTGATGAAATAATAATTTTGATGAGATTTTAAGATTATATTTCATTTGGACGGTTTATTACCGTACTGGATAATTTCGAGGACGAAATTATTTAAGGGGGAGAAAATTATCACATCCGTGATTTTGGAGATATAAAATTTTATATATACTCAATATATATATCTAGAGTATATATATAACATATACATATGGTATATTAATTGTATATGTTAGATTAATACATTACATACTTAATATATTTAATACACATATAAGGTACATTTGATGTGTATATAAGATACACATTGCTTGTGCATATGTGTAATATCCCAAATTTTTTGAAAAGTTCTAATTTTTAGAAATTTAATAAAATAAATTATAATTTAAAATGGATAAATTAAATTAATGGTTTTAAATGAAAAATGAAGGGATTTTAAATGAAAAAAGTGGAATATATATGTGATATATATGTAAAATATATACAACATATAAAAGTCAATACTTTTTAAAAGAAAAGTCAAAGTAAAAGGGTATTTTGGTAATTAAATCTTAAAAATTTAAAATTAATAAAATAATTCAAAAATAAATATTTTTGGATGGAAGATAATATTTTAAAATTTTAATTAATTAAATAATTAATTAATTAATTAAAAATATATTAAAATAATAATATATATAAAGTTGAAAATGCGAGTGGGAGGAAAGAGACAATTTTTTTTTTTCATATTCTTCTTCTTCTTTCCTTCAAGGCCGACTTTCATGGCTTCAAGAGAGGATTTTCCTTCTTCCAAGCAACCAAAATTGAAGAGATTTTAAGGATTTAAGTGAAGTTTTAGAAGATTATTCATAAATTGGTACGCTTCTTTACCAATTTTGCCTATTCTATGAAAAAGTGTGTTATGTGAATTTTTGGATTTCATAGTAGCATGATTTAATTGCTTAATTGAATATGAATGAAGTTGTTTTGATTGGTTATTAATGATTTTAAGGTTAGATTTAAGAAATGGTTGAATTTAAGTTGAGTTTAGTGAAGAGAGAGAAATTAGGGTTGTGATTTAGTTAAGTTTGGATAGAGTTTGAAGATGGTAGTATTGATTTAGGGTTTTGGAAAAGTGAATTTTTAAAGAATGATTAATTGTTTGACTTTAGTGCTTAAATCATGTTATTTAATGATATAAGTGGTGGTAATAAGATTGAAATGATAATTGGATTGAGTTGGAATGGAGATCATTCAATGGTGAAGGTTAAGCCATTTTAGTATTTTGAACATAAGCATATGGTTAATTAATGTAATTGGTTTAAAAATGTTAAAATATGTTTGTAATGATATAAATCAAAACAATAATTTAATGGGTTAATATGGATTTGCTAAGTTAAAGTAAAGAAAGACTTAATTTTTGAAAATTTGTAGGAGTGTTGTTAAATTAAGGTTTGATGTTGAGAATGCCTTAGAATGTGATATTAAATGATTGTTTATGATCACATTTGATATAGGCATTGAGGGAGGTTGATTTGCTTCATCCAAGTGGTGAAGGGCAAGTTGGAAGGATAGGATTGAAGGTTGTGTTAAGCTTGCTTTGGGTTGCTAGTGGAGGTATGTACAAACTTTGAATATATTGTTTATATTTGCATGACATTTGGGCTTAACACATATTGGTTGGAAAATGTGTTTAGTTACTTGGTTCATTGATTGAGTATGAATAATGTGCTATGACATTTGTAATGTCATATATGTGTTAAATGCATTATGAAAAGCCATTGATAATGGCTAAATTGTGTAGAATGTGAAATATGTATATTATATGAAAATACCAAAGTAATTGGGTAATGTGTTGTGAATGCAAAAATGAGATATGTGGAATAATGAAATAAATTGATATTGATAAAAATTAGAAAGACGTGAAAAAATGAAAAAAAATGAGAAAGAGATTAATAATGAAAAAAATGAATAAATGAAAAAAAAAATGAGAAAAAGATGATATAATAAGGCAATGTGCCTAGTTTGATCATGAGAAAATGAGAAAAGTTTTGATAAAGGAATTATGAAAGAATTCGATAATGAGAAATATGAATAAATTGTGTGCCTAGCGTATTATTCACTTTTCAGAGTTCTGGATTTGGCAGCATGCCTATGATTACCTACGGGCTAAACGCTGGAATGGTGAAAAGACTGGATCGTAAGCTAGGCCAGCTGATAAATATGATGTTTTTGGGGTGAAAAGTCTGGATCGTAAGACTCAAAAACTGTAGCAGTCTAGCCGGGTTGAGGACCAAGATACTAGGGCCTAAAGGGCTAGCTGGGTTGAGGTATGAGAGACTGGAGCTGTTACATTATCCATGGGTATAATGTCTATGGGGCTAGACACAAGGTGTCATTATGGACCAAAGCAGTAACTCTGAAATTTGAATAGCATATTAGATCGTTTTGGGCCCATGCTTGTCTTTGCTTTAATGTGAATTATGAATTGTGATGCAATTGAGCAATATAATGAGATATAATGTTATGAGTTGTGATATAGATATGTGTTGTGCATTGACATTATATTTGGACTATATTGTTATCAAAGTTTGTACCACTAGGCTTCGGCTTAACGCGATTGTAATTCGTTGCGCAGGTGTCATGGACGTTTTGGTAGAGCCGGAGAGTTCTACTAGACCTGGGCGGGTCTAGGTTTGTATTTATTTAGCTTGAAGAGTTTTTCAATACATCAACATCAGAGCCAACTGCCAGCATATAAATATTTGATATTACAATATATTTTGAATTTATATATATTATGATATGTTTTTGAAGTATATAATGTAAATTGTAAAGAATAATTTCAATAATTTGTTTAAGATGGGATCTTATATGTGGTGTTGATATATATACCTATATATAAGTATTTTGAGAAAATATGGAGAAATTGAGAAGTATTGGTGAAATGGTGAATTGATTTTATTTGGAGATTTTGTTTTATGCGGGTTGTGTTTTGTTAAATTTTGGAAATGTCCAAATTACAAATAAAACTCTGGCAAATTTTTTTCAGAGATTTTCATATGAAATGTTATTTCGGGTTATTATAGCATGTAAAGAATATTTATATATTATTTAATTTTATATATTTAGTATTTGAAATTTTAAAACAGAAATGTGAAAATTTTTATTAAATCGGTCTGTGACATTTTTGTACCGTATATGCATATTTTACATGTGCTGAAAATGTGTATTGTACGTATATAGGGTATAAGGGTGTTACACTTGATTTTGGCTCTAAGCTAGTTCAGACCTAATTAAAGATGACCTAAATGCTTATCGGTCCATTCTTAATTTCTCAAATATATTTTAAGATTTTATCTTGATTGTCAAATTTTTAAAAAAGCCCAAATGAGTCTGGTTTAGCTTTTAAAACTTTAAAATAGTATGAAAGAGAGTTTTTAAACTTAAAAATAGTTTGGAAGTCATTTTGGTTTGATAATGGATCATACATGTCGAATTACACTTGTCCAGTTCGATATGGGCATCCATGTCGAACTGGGACTTGCCCAATTTGATATGGACATGTCCATATCGAACTGGGGGGTGCCTAGTTCGATATGGATATCCATATCATACTGGGAGAGTCCCAGTTCAATATGGACATGCCCATATCAAACTGGGGAATGCCCAGTTCGATATGAGCACTAGTCCATGAAGGATTAAGATGTTTTTAGTTCGATATGTTCAGATTTTGCTTTGAATTTAAATTAATTTAATTCAATATGCCTCAAAAAAATTATGTTTAATCAGGAAACTGATACTGGTTTACGAAGTTTAACCTAATCTTATCTTATAAATATAGTTTCAAAAAGACCATTGGGGACAGAGTGAGCAACTATCAAGCATGAAAAAAAAAATCAAACAGAAAAAACATTAAACCCTAGTAGTATAAATGGTTGAAGGAGCAGAAACATCAGAGAGTTTGTACCTCTAGGCTTTTGGCTTAGCGCGATTGTAATTCATCCCGCAGGTGATAGGGGAGATCTTGTAGAGCTGGAGAGTTCATCTAGATCGGATTGGGTATAGATTTGACAATTTTCATGTAGAGTTGATTTTTGAGCATGAAGATCAGAAACACTGCCGTCATGTATATGTTTTTATTACATTTTGATATTTCATATGTTATATAATGTTTTGATCTATATATATTGTAAATTATAAAGATTGTGTTAAAAAAAACTTATAATGTGGGTGGATATGTGTTTTGAGAAATATATATATGAATCTGTATAAATGTGTTGTGAAATTTGGAGGAATTGAGGAGTATTGGGGAAATGTAAGAATTGGTTTATTGGGAGTGCTTTTGTGTGCAGGTTGTGGTTTTGTTGAATTTGGGAATGTCCAAATTACAGACAAAACTATGGCAAAATTTTTTAGAGATTTTTATGAAAATTGTATTTTGGAACTTGTAATTGATAAATAATATTTTATTTGCGATTTAAATATACATTTTAAGGTATTTAAGATTTTCAATTTGAAAAGTGAATTTTTTTTATTAAACTGGATTATGACATTTTTGTACCGTTTATGCGTATTTTACATATGCTGGGTGTATGTATTGTACAAATATAAGGTATAAGGGTGTTATAAACAATCATCAGAAAAACCTAGCAATAGATAAAGAATTGAAAAACACAATCACACAACAACTAAAAAGGTAGTAGACATTGTCTTCAGATTGCTTTACTCGACCAAGATTATAATTTGCCCAGATAAGCAGTAGAACAAACAACAAGATTGCCTCAATATATTAATATTGGTGGAGCAAACAATGAAGTTATGATTTTATTAACCAGTTTAATTTAATTCAGTTCATTGATTAAGTTCCACCATCTATAAAAACCCAATTGATCTGACCCTTCCTCAGACCCTCCGCATAGCGATAGTGTTAGTGCACTAGGCTACTCTTTTTTTTCATTGATTAAGTTCCAATATTTTTTTCACTATATTAATAAATTTTAAATGGATTGATTGATCATCTTTAAAACTACAGTCACTGTATTATCAAACTATGGATAAGATTTTATAGAATCTTTCACAGTAAGTAATAAACTCATATTGTAAATCAATTAAAAGATGTATAAAACCTAAATTTGAATCTGAAACTCTAATTTCTATTTTCTAAACCCTAAATTCTATATTAAACACTAATCTTATTTCTAAAACCCTAAAACCCTAATTCACATGCAAAACACTAGTTTAAAAAAACCCTAATTTGTATAAATATAAAATGTTAGTTTTGATAGAAACCCTAATTCCCCCAACAAACGCTATCTTGAAAATTGTTTACTTTTCGGGGGCACTGTACGTGACCCTTCGTCAATTGGGTAAATATTTATTTGAAGATTGCAATTTGTGATTAATCTTAATTTCCTTTTATTAAACTCTAATTTATTGTTATTCTTGTGATGATTGAACTACATGTTTTGATTATTTGTTTTACTATGAATCGTTGAATGGTGTTAATTTTATTCTTTGGATTTTATGTTTGTAAAAGGCATGTTTCCACTTGTGGGTGTCTTATTTGTTTAATTTATTTATTTTGAGTAATTTAATTTGATTAAGGACTTTGAGACAATTGTAAGGGACATGTTACTACCTTTTGGTTAGTGTCATATTTTATTTATTTTCATTGCAGACATTTGGACATTTGTACGAGCATGTTTCCATCTTTGGATTTGTGTACATTTTATTCATTTATTTGATTTATAATATAATGATTAATAATTTCAATAATTGCATGTAGTTTAGATAATATCATAATGCTTAAGAATTCAATAATATTTAGACCTGAAAAGGAGGTCAGTTCTAATCAACCGGGCATTATAGGGGTGCTGACTCGTTCTTACCTTCCCCATTATCCAACTTTTTGAAACCAATAAGGGGGTTGGGGATTCCTTAGGAGTTGAGTCATCCACCCCATTCCATCTTCCCGGTCCATCCTCATGGCGACTCCATATTCTCCAAGTTTAGGCCTGTGTTCTCTACAGCCCTGAGCCTAATAGTGTCGAAGTCGCAAGAACAATTTCACCTGGATTGGGGCCAAAAATCCCCACTCACAAGTAACCATCCTTGGCCCATGGATGACCTCTTATACAGTTAAAGGTAGGCAAGTAATTGGCAAAGGATTTTTGTCTAAGCACTATCATATTACTATTAAAGATTGTTTGGAAATGAGCGACCGTCCAAAGCCTATGACCAACAGCCTAAACCATCTACATGACTACACATGAAGCAAGGGTGATCGACAATGTTGTCTAGTGAATTATTTAATCAAAACACTAGTCAAATATAACTGGATACACTAATCACTTTTAATAATGGCTAGTGGACCCTAATTATTTATAAATACCTATGAACTTGCAGTATAAAAGAGGATTAAAGAATATTATTGCTAAGATCTAACTTTTTATCTCTTTGCATCATAATTCATATTTGTAATATTTGAGTGTTGGGTATGAGCATTAAACATCATCTTGTAAGATTGAGTGAGATCTTTGAAACACTTAGGTTTTAAGAGCAAACTTGGGAAAACTCTTATTGGGTTTGCAAGGAATTACTCAAAAAATGTAAAGTTTGGTGTGAGCTTGTGAAAAACACCAAGTTTGAACCCTTAATTTCACACATACATTAAAGTGCATTAACAACATATGAGTGGGGAGTTTTACCCCCTCTCCCTATTAAATGGTTATTGTCTGGCCTTAGAGAACACGAGCTTAAACTTAGAGAATATGAGTCGCCATCCAGATGGATCGGGAAGATGTAAAGATGTGGATGACTCGATTCCTAAAGAATTCCCAAACTATGTTAGAAATGTTGAGTACACATAGGAAAGGTGGGAAGAGGCCTAACGCCCGTATAATGCCCAGTTCATTGGAACTGACTTCCTTTTCAATTCTAAATATTATTGAATTCTTATATTATTATGATATTATTCATATTGCATGTAATGATTCAAAAAAACAACATCATTTTATAAACCAAATAAACAAATAAAAATGGGCACCAATATAAGATGCAAAGATGCTCTTACAATGTCCAAGATCTACAAAAATAAATAAAATAGAACACCCACTAAAATGTTGTAACATGCCCCTTATAATTGTCCCAAATTTCTTAAATAAATCTAATAACATAAACTAAATAAATTAAACAAATAAGACACCCACAAGGGGAAATATGCCTTTTACATCCTTAAAAAATCTAAATAATCAAAATTACAATCCACAAGCATATAAATAATATTAATCCATTAACGAAATATAGGGCTCTCGAAAGGTAAACATTTACAAAATAAGGTTTGAGCATGCAATTAGGGTTTTATTATGAAATTAGGGTTTCATTATACAATTTAGGACTTGATCATACAAATTAGGGGTTTATTGTGTAAAATTAGGATTTAACATGCAATTAGGGTTTAATCATAATACTAAGGTCCAACATGTAAGATTAGGGTTTTAAATTTGAGATAAACCAAAAGCTATGATTTTAAGGATGGGATTTCAAAATCAAGCAAATAACAATAAATTCTACAATATTAAACAATAAGGATGATCAATAGAACTTAAATAGATTTAGTTAATATAACCATACCTACATTATTAGCTCCACCAAGGTGATATCATTCAATCAAGCTCATTGTTTGAATTATTAGAAAGCTTGAATCAATTGAGGTTCTTGGCTACTATTCAAATAATTTGATTATTGTTCTCTATGTTCACAAATTAGCTATTTTTTGCTCTCTATCTCTCTTTCTTTTGGTTTATGGGTTGCTGTGTTAATTGATAAGTATGGCTCTCTGAATTATGGCTGTTGTGTTAATTGCAAAAAGTCCATTATTCTATTAATTGTGGCTCTATGTCTCTTGATTACTAAAGGTGGCTCCCTAATTGCTAAAGCTTCCTCCCCCTTTTGGCTGTTGTATGAATTGCCTTTTCATAGGGAACACATTTAGGGTAATCGGTGTTAATCAACCCTAATTGACTCAGGAAAGTTTGAGTCATTCGAATCTTAGCGAAATTAAAAGACTTAAACTGGGGTCTGCCATGAGAGCTCATGGTGAATTGGCATTAGCCTAATCACCATGGCAAATTCACCATGAGCTTGGTAAATTTGCTATGAGAAAGGCTCATAATGAATTAGCATGCCAATTCGATATGAATTTTAGGCCGGTCTAATTGTTTTAGCTTATTGAACAGGACTAGAGTCAGTTTGGGATTTTTTAATTGGATCTAAATTTGATTGGGGCCTTTTATTAGAACCATATTTGATTCAAGCTTTTCAGTTGTCATCAAATTTATTTTGGTCCAAAATTAAAGGTCTACACCATGGTGGAAACAAAGTTAGAATAGAGCAAATTGGGATTCAGATGGGCCTAAACAGGCCAAGGCCGACCCAAAATGACCCAAAAAACTCTTAATTTTCAACATAAGTAAAAGCCCTCAATTTTCCCTTAAATGAAATCCCACATTGTAAGGAATCCAATGCAACTTAAATAGCACAAATTGGAGGTGAAACATGCCCAAAAACGGTAAAAACCAACCTGATAAGTGTATAATTGATTTTGTCCCTATTTCTTAATATATTTATTGTCAAATCGAGTTTAATTTGTTTATTCAAGTGTTTATTAGGGTTGATTCAAGGAACTTTTGACATGTTGGGACCTTAAGATTTTTTAGGCCGAAATCATGGATGAAAGACAAGGGAAGAAGCTATTTTGGGCAAATTCTTCAAGTGACATGCCCAGTGACATGGGCGTGTCAGTGGCCGTGTCATGCAACTACTTTACAGAAGCTTCAACATGCCCAGAGACATGGGCCCAGAGATATGAGCGTGTCACTGAACATCCCATTACTCCTGACTTACGGAAGTTGTGACATGCTCAATGACACAGGCATGTCCCTAACCGTATCTCTAACTCAACATTACAGTAGCAACAACACACCTAAGGACATGGGCGTGTCACTGCCCATGTCATTAAAGTTTAAAATAGCACCGTTGACATGCCCAAAGACACGGGTATGTCCATGGGCATGTCAGGCAAAAATATCCAGGCTATAAAATCTAAGCTAAAGAGGGAATTAGAAAAAGAGAGTTTTTGGCAGCCAAGAGTGAAGGTGAAGATTCGATTCATGCGAGATTTAATCCAAGATTTGAGGATTGAAGTGAAGAAACACAAATCATTCAGTATGGATTGTTTGAATTATTTTACTTATTTCCTGTGTTTTGGTTTTTTGGTTATGAACATGAGCTAAACATTTTATCTATCTAGATATTGATGAACCCTAGTTTTATTGTATGGATTGAATAATTCTTATTAAATTAAACCATTTGATTGATTTATTTTATCCTTTTGATTCTTAATTTCTTATTTCCAGCTGATAATAGCATGATTATTGATTGGTTCTAATTTTCATATTATTGACCTGAGAAAGCTTGATATGAACATAATGCTCATTAGGATTGATGGTTGATTGGAGTGCTAGAGATAGACTTACAAGACCCTTTTCTTTAAAGTTCCTTGTTCATATTGCAAGATCTATTTAATTATGCTTGAGAAGAGATTCCTAGCATTCTACTTAGTGATTAGGGATTAATTCACTTGAGACAGGTTTTAATCTAATTTAGGGGAATGCCAATTCAGCTCTATTATTTGATTTAATTGAATTGATATTCATAAATACTTTTTATGGCTAGGGGGATTCAATATCTGGATAGTACTTTCATCATCAGCTTTCATTGCACAATATTCATTTTTTCTTCACTTTAGTTTATTAAGTAATTCGTCTTTTATTTTAATCATCACACAAACTATTGATTCGCTAAACAACAGTTGAAATTTATACTAATATTTGACCTTATCCCCAGTGGAATGATAACTTACTATTTTAATACTTGACCGACCCGTGCACATGTAGTATCATTGCGATAGCATAAATTCGCCATCAAGTTTTTGGCACCGCTACCGGGGACAACGGTTTTCAATACTAGTAATATAATCAAGGCTGTTGATTTAGTTTTTATTTTATTTGTTTTAACATTAGTTCTTGCTTGTTGATTGTCATTCTAGGTACTTCTTCCCATTTATGACCCGAGCTAGCTCTTCCCAATTACTTGAATTAGATCAAGAGCTAGAGAGAACGTTAAGGAGAAAGCAAAAGGAAGAAGGGGAAGCAGTTCTGGCAGAAACGAAACCAAACATTGAAGATCTCAGCTCAGAAGAAGAACTGGAAGTGATGGCAGGAAATGAGCCAAGGACAATGTAGGAATTTGCTAGGTCCACTCTTAATGGGGCCAATTTGAGCATACAGAAACTGGAAGTTGCTGCAAATAAATTGAGATAAAAACAAATGTAATTCAAATGGTGCAGCAGACTTGTCAGTTTAATGGGTTCCCAGATGAAGATCCTAATGCACATATTGAGACTTTTCTGGAAATATGTGACACATTCAAAATACAGAATGTCTCTGAAGATGCAATTAGGCTGAGGTTGTTCCCATTCATGCTTAGAGATCGACCGAAGAAATGGCTAAAATCTTTCCCCTAAACACTTTCACCACATGGGGTCAATTGGCAGAAAAATTCTTAGAGAAGTATTTTCCACCATCCAAGACTGCCAAGTTAAGGAATGATATTTCATCTTTTCTCCAGCTAGATGGTGAAACTCTTTATGATGCTTGGGAAAGATTCAAAGATTTATTAAGAAGGTGTCCTCATCACGGGCTTCCGTTGTGGCTACAAATTCAAACTTTCTACAATGGATTGAATTATGCAAGTAAGCAGTCCATCAATGCAGCTGGTCGAGGTACCATAAATAATAAGACACCTGAACAAGAAAGGGATTTGATTGAAGATATGGCCCTTACCAATTATCAGTGGCAAACCCCAAGGGAACAAGGAAAATTAAGGGTCACTGGTGCACATCAATTGGATCCTATGGTTGCTTTGACAACATAGTTGGAATCAATGAATAAAAAGATTGATTCTTTAGCTTTATCTTTGGGGAAATCAATGCAAGTGATGTCTTGTGAATGGTGTGGGGGTGGGCATCAAAGTCAAGATTGCCAAAGTGGCAATATGTTTGCTTGACAAGAGCAGGTGGATTATGTTGGAAACATGCCTAGGAAACAACAGAACAACCCCTACAGCAACACATATAATCCAAGGTGGAGAAATCATTCTAATTTCTCATGGAATAATCAGAATAATCCAAGGCCTCCCCCCAGATTTCAGCAGCATCAACATCAACAAGCTGCCCCTCCAAGAAAGAGTAATTTAGAGGAAATGATGGAGAAGTTTATAGCAGCTTCAGAAACCAAATTTCAATCAACAGAATCTACCCTTAGAAATCAGCAAGCCTCCATTCACAATTTTGAAAATCAGGTGGGGCAAATTGCCAAGTTACTCAGTGAATGACTACAAGGGAGTTGACCTAGCAATACTGAGGCAAACTCAAAAGAGTAGATGAAGGCAATTACTTTAAGGAGTGGAAAGGAAATTAAGGGTGGTGTGATTGAAAAAGAAGCTGAGTCACAAGCAAAAGAGGTTGAGACACAGAAAGAAGAATAAGATAACTCTACTATCACTTTGGGAGAGAAGACTGCAGTGGGAAATGAAAAAGAAAATCAACCTCAAGAACCCAGTCCAGTAGTGAAGGAATACCGATCTCGAGTGCCATATCCAGTAAGGTTGTACAAGGACAAGATGGATACTCAGTTCGATAAGTTCCTTTAACTCTTTAAACAACTGCACATTAATATTCCATTTACTGAAGCTTTGTTGCAGATGCCCAAATATACCAAATTTTTGAAAGATATCCTTTCTAACAAAAGGAAACTTGAGGAAGTATCTATGGTGCCATTGTTAGAAAAGAGTTCAGCGATTTTACAGAAGAGATTGCCTAAGAAACTAAAAGATCCTGGTAATTTTACTATTCCATGTTTGATAGGTAATCTTGAAGTTCAAAGTTGGCTAACTTGGGGGCTAGCATAAGTGTTATGCCCTACAAGATGTTTAAAGATTTAGGTGTCAAAAAATCTAAACCAACACTCATGACCATTCAACTTGCTGACAAGTTAGTAGTTCACCCTCGTGGCATTATAGAGGATGTGTTGGTAAAAGTCAGGGATTTTATTTTCCCCAATGATTTTGTTGTCATTGATGTTGATGAGGATGCAGATGTTTCACTTATCTTTTGTAGGCCATTTTTGAATACAGCCCGTGCCCTTATCGATGTCCATGATGGTACTTTGACCTTAAGAGTGGGAAACGAGAAAGTTGTTTTTAATATACATTATGCTATGAAGCACCCACTTACACTCAAATTGTTTCCAAGGATATCATGCTATGATTATGCTATGATATTATGCTATGATTCATGCAATGATATTATGCTATTGTTTCCAAGCACCCACTTTGACATTATGCTATGATTCTTGTAATGATATCATTGACCATGAAACATTAAATTGTGTTACTAACATTGTTTCCAAGGATACCCTGGAGTTGTGTTTATTACAGGAAAATGTTGAGGGTCGAGAAGCATTGGAGCAGCTTGCTTATCTTGAAGCAAGCAAATCATTTAAGAGTCAGGCATATGAAACCATTTAAATGCCTAAAGAATAGAAGCGAAGACCATCTATGATTGATCCAGCCAATTTAGAACTTAAGATTCTTTCGGATCATCTTGAGTATGGATTCTTGGGAGAGGATAATAAATTGCCAATTATTTTGAGTTCCCACCTATCTTCTGAGCAGAAGGTAAAACTCATTGAGCTATTACCAAAACATAAGTAGGTTATAGCTTGGAAGATAGCAGACATCAAGGGTATTAGTCCATCCTATTGAACTCACAAAATACTGATGGAGGATGAGTTCAAGCCAGTGGTGCAACCACAACGGAGACTAAACCCTAAGATGAAAGAAGTAGTTAAAGCTGAAGTAATCAAGCTACTTGATGTTGGAATTATATATCCAATTTTGGATAGCTCTTAGGTAAGCCTGGTTTAAGTAGTACCAAAGAAAGGAGGGACAATGGTGGTGCCTAATGAAAATAATGAGCTAATTCCAACAAGAATAGATACTGGTTGGAGGGTTTGCATCGACTATCAAAAGTTGAATGATGCAACTAGGAAGGACCATGTTCCTTTGCCCTTCATTGATCAAATGTTGGAGAGATTGTCTGGGCATGAGTATTACTACTTTTTGGATGGCCTTTCAGGCTACTTCCAAATTCCTACGTCCCAAAAAGACAAAGAGAAAACTACATTCACCTGCCCATATGGGACTTTCGCATATAGAAGAATGCCATTTGGATTATGCAACGCACTTGTAACTTTTTAACGGTGCATGGTGGCAATCTTCGATGATCTCATTAAGGATATTATGGAGGTGCTATGGATGATTTCTCAATTTATGACAGCTCGTTCGAAGGCTATTTGGAAAATCTTGAGAGGGTCTTGATAAGATGTGATGAAACAAACCTGGTACTTAATTGGGAAAAATGTCATTTCATGGTTCAAGAAGGAATCATGTTGGGACATAAGATTTCAAGCAAGGGTATTGAGGTGGACTAGGCTAAGGTGGAAACTATTGAAAAACTACCACCCCCACATCAGTCAAGGTTATCAGAAGCTTTTTGGGACATGCAGGTTTCTATCGGAGGTTTGTACATGACTTTTCTAAGATAGCTCATCCTATAACAAGACTCCTTGAGAAGGATGTTGATTTTGTGTTTGACGAAGAATGTTTAAGGTCTTTCACAACTCTTAAGGAGAAATTGACCCATGCTCCAATCATGGTAGCTCCCGATTGGAATTTACCATTCGAGCTGACGTGTGATGCAAGTGATATTGCAGTGGGAGAAGTTTTGGGTCAACGTAAAGAGAAGCATTTTCAGCCCATTTATTATGAAAGCAAGATGTTGAATGCAGCCCAACCAATTACACAACTACAGAGAAAGAACTTCTAGTTGTGGTTTTTGCTTTTGACAAGTTTAGATCATATATGATCTTGTCCGAAGTGATTGTGTATATAGATCACTTGGCTTTGAGATATTTATTTTCCAAAATAGATGCAAAGCCTAGGCTAATTCATTGGCTTTTATTATTGCAGGATTTTGATTTGAAGATTTAAGACAAAAAGGGAGTTGAAAATTTAGTAGTAGATCACCTTTCGCTCTTAGAGAACCCAACCTTAGAGAAGTTTGATGAAGGGAACATTGTTGATCATTTCCCTGATGAGCAGCTTTACGCCATGGTAAGTGAGGTAAGTACTTCAACTTTTGATGTGCCTTGGTTTGCAGATTAGGCTAATTACTTGGCTGCTAGGGAACTCCCTAAAGATATGACTTATCTAAAGAAGAAGAAATTCTTTTCTGACTTGAAATATTACTTCTAGGAGGATCCTTTCTTGTTTAGGTTATGTAAGGACCACATTATTCGTCGTTGTGCGGCATGGCCTAAAACAATGAATATTCTTCATCATTGTCATGCTAGACCAGCCGGTGGTCATATGGGAGCCAATAGGACTGCTCAAAAGGTGCTCGAATCAGGATTTTATTGGCCCACGCTGTTTAGGGATAGCTATGATTTTGTGAAATGTTGTGATCGTTGTTAAAGAACTGGAAACATCTCCTCTCGTGATGAGATGCCCCAAAATGGAATTCTAGTGTGTAAAGTCTTTGATGTATGGGGGATCGACTTTATGGGATCATTTTCTAGTTCTTTTGGTAACAAATATATTCTTGTAGCTATAGACTATGTTTCCAAATGGTCTGAAGCCCAAGCTTTAGCTATGAATGATGCTAGGGTAGTGATGAGATTTTTAAAAAAGTTGTTTCTTGATTTGTTAGACCAAAAGCGATCATAAGTGATAGGGGTAGTCACTTTTGTAATGCTCAGCTTGAGAAAGTTTTCAAAAGGCTAGGTGTTACACATAGATTTTCTACTCCTTACCATCCCCAAACTAGTGGCCAAGTTGAGAACATGAATAGAGAAATAAAAAAGGATCCTTGAAAAAACTATAGAGCTATCCCGAAAAGATTGGTCTGAGAAATTAGACAATGGTCTATAGGCCTTTAGGACAGTATTCAAAACTCCATTGGGTACTACGCCATTTAGGGTAGTATATGAAAAGGCTTGTCACTTACCTGTGGAGATTGAACATAATGCTTATTGGGCTATAAAACATATTAACCTTGATCTAGCTAGTGCTGGTGATAGGAGGAAATTGCAGATCAATAAGCTGGATGAATGGAGATTACAAACTTATGACAATGCAAGGATGTATAAGGAACGGACTAAAAGATGGCATGATGCTCACATTAAGGAGCGGAATGAGTTTTAAGTTGGCGATCAGATATTATTGTACAATTTGAGACATTGACTTTTTCCAGGTAAGTTGAAATAAAGATAGTCTGGTCTATTTACAGTCAAAGAAGTTTTTTCCTATGGGACAATTGAAATTACTCACGCAGAGAAAGGGAATTTTAGGGTTAATGGGCAAAGGCTTAAACTATTTTTAGGGGGGACTTGAGTGAGTTGAAGGAGGTTTTATACCACCAAGACTGAAGATGAACCAATCCCGAATATCCAACTAATATGACGTTAAGAAGTGCTGGGTGGAAGGAAACTCACTAATTTATTTGTTTCGATATTTGTTTCTTCAATTTTCATGTTTTTAGTTTGTTTTGTTGGTTTTTAATTCTTCTATCATTGGTTGGTGTGTGTTTGCCTTGAATTCATTTGAATTTGTAGAGGGGAATTTCTTTTGAGGGGTAACTTGAGCTTATTTAGAGACACACCCCTGTGAGTGGGCATGTCATTAATTTTAAGAGACAGTAGCTATGACACGATCAGTGACACGCCCGTGTCACTGGACATGTCATTTAGATGGCACCACAGTAGCTACAACACGCCCAATGATACGTCTGTGTCATTGGTCGTGTCGTTTTGGTTAAATTTGAGATTCATAGTAGCAACCACATGCCTAGTGGCACGCCCGTGTCACTAGCTGTGTTGATTTAAATGAGTCATAGTAGCTACAACACACCCACTGATAAGCCCGTGTCAGTGAGCGTGTCATTTTGTTCAAGAAACAGTAGTTATGACACGCCCATAGGCACGGTCATGTCAATGGGCGTGTCCATGGTTTTTTAAGTTGTGTCAATTTTAAATTAAACATAATTTTCTCTCTCCTCTTCCCCTCTTTTATGATTTTCTCTTAAGTTTTCACACTCTCACCATCGAAATTACATACCCATTCATCATAGAAGGGATTTTGACTCCCATTTCGTGATTTGGAGGGGATTTACTCATTTTTCCTTATATTTTCTCTTATTCTTCACGCTATTCAGGTACACACTATTAACTTTTGAAATTTTATTTTGTTTCTTTTTTTTGGCATTTCTTGCAATTTGTTTGGAGATTCTTTGAGATCTATTGATTGTTGGATTTGTTTTGTTTAGTTGGATTCTAGAGACTTTATTCTATTTTATTGTGGGTTTGTTTATTTACCATAGCTAGTTTCTAGGGATTTCAAAATTTTTTTTTACTATGGGATGTTGCATTTTATTTGAGTTTTATGGATATTTTGTGATTTAATCATTGTGTTTTTGAAGATTTAGATCATGGGTCCTCGCAAACAAGTGCCATCTAAATTACAAACTAAGCGAGCTAGAGGTGAGGGTAGCTCAAGCCTACCTGCTACCAATCCCATCTCAAAATTCATTGCTGGCCACAAGTGCCTTCATTTCTCAACTGCGGAGGAGAGAAGATAGTTTGAATTGTTAGGGAACAAGGATTGGTCGCCACCTAGGGTTTTGGATTATGGTGCCATGGAGCGAGCCAACATACTAACTGAGGTCTAGGAATTGATCAACCAGCTGGGATGGGAACAACTCCTCTCTATCAATGAACCTTCCTATAGAGAGTTAACCCTAGAGTTCTTCTGCACTTTTCAATTTGATAAAAATAAGATCTCCATCATCGAGATGGCGATGAAGTTCCAATTGGATGGTCAATGATTCCACACGAGCATCAACAAACTTGGCATACATTTGGGTTTATTTACTGCGGAGGAGGTGCAGACCATAGAGTATCTTAATTTTTAGACTTTGCAGAGTATGATGTCATTCCTCCCAGGGTATTCATTACATTTGCACCGAATGCAGCCGAGTATCAGCCAAAGGCATCAAAGGCATCAAATTTTGAGTCGTTCCCGTGTCGCATAGTGCATAATCTATTGGTTCACACTATAGTGGCTCGACTTAGTAGTATGGGAGTTGTTGGCTTGAGGGAGCTATTCTTCTTGAACTATATGGTCCATAAGATCCAGTGCAACGTAGCTCATGCTATCACACATTTTTTCTATGAGCAGTCAAAGAAAGGGGCACCGGGTAACTTGCATGGCGGCATGTATGTCATGAGACTTGCTCGTAGTTTGGGGGTGCTGGATGGATGCCTCTCGATGACTTTCGATGAGCTCCCCAAACTTTTGGGCATGGATACTTTGAAACAGTTAGACTGGGAGAAGGTGGTGGAGCTGTAGGCACCACCTACGGATTTTGAGCCAGTTCCTCCTGCTCCCACTCCACCTCCATCGACAGACGTCCCCGACCCATCCACCACTGCCGGACCTTCTTCCTCAGTTGGCCCATCTTTTACTCTAGCCCCTACCTTCAAAGACTGGCATCATTCTATGGATGTTGAGTGGGATGATGACCGGAAACCAATTGAGTTTGAACACAAGATATGCAGGATAGAAGGCAAAATTGGCAACACTAAGCTGAACTAGAATAAAATATTGACTCAGCAGGATCAGATCCAGCGTTCCATAGAGCAGCACTACTCATCCTTCCAAGCATAATTGGATCACGAGATACTGAGGAGGCAATGGCTCGAGCATTCTATGCTCGAGTTTTGGAGACATCAAGGATTTAGCCCTTCCCAGCCACCACCACCACCATACCATCTTTCAGTCCCCCATGTTCATGTTTCGGACAATAATGATAGTGATGATGCTAGTGCCAGCGGTGATGATACCGGCGCTAGTAATGATTCCAATGCAGAGCCCATGACAGACTAGCTTATTTTGTTTATTTATTTTCATTTCTTTTATGTTTCTTTTTATTTTTCTTATGAATGACTGTACGTTTCATTTTTAATATTTTCATGTTTGTATTTTATTTATTATTATTATTATTTTTATATGTCTTTGAACCTTCACCATTCTCTATGTCCATTTTTTTGTCCTGTAGCTCTTTCGACATTGCAATGCTTTTGGATACCTATTCATATATGTCGATTCATAACATGTTAGTGCAGTTCTCTATCTTTTGTTCTTTTTATTATTTTACACACATTGGGGACAATGTGCATATTAAGTGTGGGGGAGAGGCATATTTTATAGATTGAGCTTTTGTTTTCATTTTTTACCATTTGATGCATTTGTCTCATTTAGTTTCTTTGATTTTATTTATGGGTTCAAGTAAACTAGATCACTGTTGTAATATGAAGTGAAATGGTTCCTCTTTTCATTAAAATAATGATTGATTTAACGAATGGCAATTTCTTGTTGAAGTTGACTCGGTTTTCTTAATTGATTGCTAAAGACTAAATGTGATAGTTTGAATTAGGTAGTTAATTTATGAGAGTTGCACATTTGAAGTTTAAAACCTTATTTACATTTTTTTAGTATATCCCAATTCTTTAGATACTTGAGTCAAACTTTGTATGACATCTTTATTATCTAAAGTTCCTGACCACTTTATAAAAAAAATTAATTAAATAAATTAAAATAATTTTTTAGGAGCTTTGAAAATTTATCCCTGTTCCGCTGATTTAACTCTTGAATTGAAACAATAGAGTTGGAATCATAAATAGTGCTAGTAGCCTTTTGAAGGGTGATTCTAACTGAGTAACCAGGGGTCGGCATCACAAATGTTTACGTTAGCGTCAAAAAGTTAGTATCAGTTCAAACAAGTCAGGCTCGTTTTGAAAAAAAAAATAATGTTTCACGCAATGCATTTTACGAAGGGGTCAAAGAACTTAAGAGAAAACTTACACTTTCTTACTTCGTTCATTACTTTTGAGTTCTTGGAATTTTATGCTCAATCTTTTAACTTTGTATTTTAACTTTTAACTTTGCATTTTTAGATTTTAGATATGTTAGATTTTTGTTTTGAAACTTCTTAATTCAGCTATCATGTTTGAGAATTAGTTTTCGGTTGAGAATGTTGGGTTTTCTAATTCAAGTGTTGTAAAAACTTTTGTTTTCTTGAGATATAGAGCTTATAGTGATTTGATTTGCTTGAGGACAAGCAAAAACTCAAGTGTGGGGGAATTTGATAAGTATATAATTGATGATATTTTTGTCCCTATTTCTTAATATATTTATTGTCAAATTGAGTTTAATTTGTTTGTTCAAGTGTTTATTAGGGTTGATTCCAAGAACTTTTCACACGTTGGCACCTTTAGGTTATTTAGGCCGGAATCACGGACGAAAGACAAGGGAAGAAGATATTTTTGGCAAATTCTTCAAGTGACACGCCCAGTGACATGGGCGTGTCACTGAATGTCCCATTACTCCTGACTTACAGAAGCTGTGACACGCCTAATGACACGGGCGTGTCCCTGACCGTGTCCCTAACTCAACATTACAATAGCAACAACATGCCCAAGGACATGGTCGTGTATCTGCCCATGTCATTAAAGTTTGAAATAGCACCATTGACATGTCCAAAGACACGGACGTGTCAGGCAAAAATATCTGGGCTATAAAATTTGAGCTAAAGAACTAATCAGGGAGAGAGTTTTATTTTGAGAGCTGACCTCCTAAGAAAAAGAGAGTTTTTGGCAGCTAAGAGTGAAGGTGAAGATCTGATTCATGCGAGGTTTAATCCAAGATTCGAGGATTGAAGTGAAGAAACACAAATCATTCATTATTGATTATTCGAATTCTTTTACTTATTTCCTCTGTTTTGGTTTTTTGGTTATGAACATGAGCTAAACATTTTATCTATCTATATATTGATGAACCCTAGTATTATTGTATGGATTGAATAATTCTTATTAAATTAAATCATTTGATTGAGTTGTTTTATCCTTTTGATTCTTAATTTCTCATTTCCAATTGATAATAGCTTGCTTATTGATTGGTTGTAATTTTCATATTATTGACTTGAGAAAGCTTGATATGAAGAGAATGCTCATTAGGATTGAGGGTTGATTGGAGTGTTAGAGATAGACTTACAAGACCCTTTGTTTTAAAGTTCCTTGTTCGTATTACAAGATCTATTTAATTATGCTTGAGAAGAGATTCCTAACATTATACTTAGTGATTAGGGATTAATTCACTTGAGAAAGGTTTTAATCTAATTTAGGGGAATGCCAATTCAACTCTATTATTTGATTTAATTGAATTGATATTCATAAATGCCTTTTATGGCTAGGGGGATTCAATATCTGGATAGTATTTTTATCATCAACTTTCATTGCACAATATTTAGTTTTTCTTCACTTTAGTTTATTAAGTAATTCATTTTTTATTTTAATCATCGCACAAACTATTGATTCTCTAAACAACAGTTGAGATTTACATTAATATTTGACCTTGTCTCCAGTGGAATAATAACTTACTCGCTATTTTATTACTTGAGCGACCTGTGCACTTGCGGTATCACTGAGATAGCATAAATTTGCCATCAACCTCAACAAGCGAGGTACGACATGGTGAGCCTAGGCCATAGCCTCATGGATGGTCCGTGGATGGGCCCAGTGAGTGTGGACCATCTGAATGGCCAGCAGCAACCACATGGCCAGCAGAGGGCCTGTTCAACAAGCGCTTGGCCTTGGCTCATTTTCATCCAAATTTTTTCCTACTTTTTCATTATAAATTGAGGTTTTCTTGAAACTAGGGGGTCAAAAATTTTACATGCCAAAACTCTGCCAAAATTCTATTCAACAACAAAATATAACAAAAATTATCTTGGGCCGATTTAATCAAATTAAATTCGATTCGCTCATAACTTTTAGAAAATAATTCTTTTTGGCATCCTCTTTTTGAGGCTCACTAAGTGGAGCTACCTCAATCGTGTAACTAAAGGAAATGGCTACCCAAGGTACAAATTTCCTCACCTTTACATTGTCAATTCAGTAATTTAAATTAACTAAAATTAGTTAATTAAAGAACTTTGCAACCAAAGGCTCGAACTACTTATGGCTTTGATTCCCATTTAAATGGGATAAGTAGGTACACTCGAAATATTACTCCGAGTGGTGAGCCCACACTTTAAAAATTAGTCGATCCATTTTATTATTGTTTTTATTTATTAGCTTTAATATTATTATTATTTTCTCCCTTTTTAATATTGATATTCTAAGGCTCCATTAGCAAATTTAGTGAGTTTAGCAATGGACGCTCTATGATTATGCTTGCTTTTCCTTTTCTTGTTCTTTGAGTTTATTTATTAATTTAGGATTTATGCTAAACATAGGACCTATAAGGGCTACAATTGAAGCTCCCCTAAAATCATTATTTTGGTAAAGTTGTAATATTTTATTTTTCCCGCATTGCATTTATGGATGTCATTATTACTAAATGTTCATGCATTATAACATTGTCAATCATTATGGCATAAAACATAAAAATTACATTTTTTTAATTCATTTTAAAGAAGGGTAAAATCAATCCAAGAAAAAAATATTTTACTTAAAATTTTTTAGAAAAATTAGCTCGAGATCCATTATGATTGTTTTGGACTAGTGTCTTTTGGCTATAAAATAGTATATATTTATATAGTTATTTTAACGGGTTTTCCTTAATTTTCCAACTAAATAAACTGAGGTGGCCACTCTCCAATCTTTGCTTTTCAAAATAAAGGCCACCAATCCCCTTCTCAAAACAAAATGAGAGTTTCTTTTTAATTAAAAAGGAAAACAATCTTTTTAAAATAAAAGATAGTTTTAAACCCATGCTTACAAAACCGACTAGAGACCGTAGGCTATGGTATCATGTGAGACTAAGTCCAAACCAGCATTATTGGCTCCCTCTTTGCGGGTCGGGCTCGATGCTCAGGCAAGGCCTCACAACTGGCGACTCCACTAGGACTCTTAAAATTTTCAAAATAAAATTTTAATTGGTTCTTTTCAAAAATCATTCTCTTTAATTGATTTTCACTTTTCTCATGCATAAGGGTTCTGTAACATCCAAAATTTTCAAAAAAATTAAATAAAACAAACTAAAATTAAATTAAATGAATTAAATAAATAAATAACTTAAATTGAAAATTAAAAGATTAGAAGTGACAAAGTAAAGTGTATATGTGAAATATATATGAAATATATATAACATATACAATAGTCAACATTTTAAAAGGAAAACTCAAAAGTCAAATGGAAAAATGGTACTTATACTTTGTAAAATTAAAATTATTTACATGATTTAAAAATAAATAATTTTTGGTTGGAAGAGGTAATTTATAGTTTTTTTAAATAAATAAATAAAAATTAATTAATTAAAAATATAATAAAATAATATAAATATGGTCATATTTTTAAAGTGAAAAAAGAGAGAAATTAAAAGTCTTCATCATCTTCTTCTTCTTTCTCTAGGAGTTAGAATCTCCATTGTTGTCCAAGAGAGATTTCTTCATCTTCCAAGCTTCATCAATTGAAGGAATTAACAAGTTTCAAGTGGGATTTTAGTGATTTTCTTCATAAATAGTAAGTTTCCAACTTATTTCTTTGGATTTCCATGAAATTGTGAATATGTTGAATTTTGAATTTTGTCTTAGCATGATTAATGGCTTGAATGAGTTTGTATGAAGCTATTTTGATTATTATTTATTAATGGTTGTTAAGTCTGATTGAAGATATGATTAAGTTTGAATGGGGTTTAGAGGAAGAAAATGATTTAGGGTTATGGAAAATTTGGACATTTGAAATCATGTGTTGTAATTGTGCAAATGGATTCCAAATGTGTTGTTTAGATGCATAAACAAGGATTTTAAAGTAAAATGATGGATTTAACCTAGTTTGGTTAGAGATTGGATAAGGTAGTGTTGAATTTAGGATTTTGGAAGGGAATTTTTTCAAAGATTGGATGTTTTGTTTGATTTTACTGTTTAAATCATGTTATTTAATGACATAAGTTATGGAAATAAGATTTGATAAATAACTGGAATGAGTTGGAATGAAGAACCTTAATTTATGAAGGTTATGGCATTTTAGGATTTTGGTGAAGAGCATGTGTTTGTTTAATGTGATTGGTTAAAACATGTTATAATATATTTTTAATGATATAAATAAACTTAAAATACCAATTTAAATGGATTAACTTGGAATTTCAATATTAAAGTAAGGTTAGGCATAATTTTGGGAATTTATAAGAGTGATGTTTAATTAGGGTTCTATGTTATAAATGCCTTTAAATGTGATTTTAAATGATAGTATTTATTCACATTTTGAATAGATATTAATAAGAAGCGATTTGCCCAACCTTAGTGTTGAAGGGCAAGTTGGAAGTGAAGGTTGGAGGGTGGCTTTTAGCTTTTGTTTGAGTGCTTTTTGAGGTATGTACAAACTTTTGATAAATTAGATATGTTTGCATTAAATTTGGCCTAACACATTTTGGATGAAAAATGTGTTAAGCTACTTGACATCTTGAACATTGATGAATATTGTGTTATTACATGTGAATTGTTATGTATGCATTATATGCATTATGAAAAGCCATTATTAATGGCTAAAATGAATAAAATGTGATTTATATGCATTTTGTCAAAAATATTTGGGTAATGTGATTTTAATGTGAAATGACATACATTATGATGAAAGTATAAGATATTATGAATGAAAATGAGTTGACATTGACATGAATGAGAAAAAAAATGAGAAAAAGAGGCAATGTGATGAGAAAAATGAGAAATTGAGACAATGTGATAAGAAAAGTTGATTATGGAAAACAAGTATATTTGTGTGCCTAGTATGTTATTCAATTTTCAGAGTTTTGTATTTGGCAGTATGCCTATGAGGTTATCCTCATTATTGGCCTTCGGAGCTAGACGCTAAGCATCACTGATATATGATTTGCCTTTGGAGCTAGACGCTAGGCATCACTTACTATGATTTATCTCATGGCTAGACAATGGGTGTCAATATAGACCAAAACAGTAACTCTAGAATTTGAATAATATATTAGTTGGTTTGGTCCACGCTTATGCATGTGTTTATGTGATTTATAGAAAGATTAAAGATTATATTTTAAAGTGGAATTCAGTGCCATATTATGACATAACATACAAAAATATTATGCATTGGCATTATATTAAATTTTTGTTATTATCAAAGTTTATATCGCTAGCGTTTTAGCTTAGTATGATTGTAATTCATCTCGCAGGTGACAGGGTTTATCTTGTAGATCCGAAGGGTTCTTCTAGACCTGGAAGGGTCTAGGTTTGTGGTGATTTTGCTATTTTGAGATCGAGCCAGTTGCCACCATGTATATATTTTATATTATAGTGCCTTTTGATATTTTGTATATTATGCTTATATGTTTTAGTACATTATAAATTATAAAGAATATTTTGGATAAATTTTATAATGTGGGTTGCGTATATGTGTTTTGATATATATAAATATGTATATGTACAAATGTTTTGAGGAATTATGGAGTTAGAGAAGCGTTGGGGAATTGTTGATTTGTTTCTTTTATTAGGAGTGTGTTTTTGTGCAGGTTGAGTAATTGTTGAATTTTTGGGATGTCATGTTTACAAACAAAACTTTGGAGAATTTTTTCTAGACATTTTTATGTAAAATGCTTATTTTGGGAATCGATAATAATAAAGAATATTTTATTTACTATTTAAATATACCTTTTAAGGTGTCTAGGATTTAAATTTATAAGCATATTTTACATATACTGAGTGTATGTATTGTACGTATATAGAGTATAAGGGTGTTACAGGTTCCTTACCCATTTTTATTTGTTTGCTTGATTTATAATATGATGTTGATTTATTTTCATAATGTTTGTAATATGAGTAGTATTATAATAATTAAGAATTAATAAAATTTAGACCTGAAAAAGAGGTCAGTTTCAATGAACTAGGTGTTATGGGGGTGCTGGGCCATTTCTCACCATCCCCATATACATACTCAACTCTTTGAACCCAGTAAGGGATTGTAGATTTCTTAGGTATCAAATCATTCACCTATTTCTATCTTCCCGGCCCATCTGGGTGGCTACTCTTAGTCTTTAGATTTAGGCTCGTGTTCTCTAAGGCCTAAAGCCTAATTAACAGTACTGAAGTTGCAAGAATAGTTTCACTAGTACTGGGCCAAAAACCCTGCTCACATTGGCCAATTTCAATAATATCCTAATTGATTATTTGGAGGTTCAACAATAGTCCTCAAAAGCTACAAGATCTTCAAATATTATGCATACCATCAAGGAGGTGAACACAAAAGTAATGAATGCAGAAGCTGAAGGTGCAGAATTTAGGACCTATTGATAATAGAATGATCATTTATCCTAATGCAACCAGTATTGGTAACTCTTTCTAGCCATAATTAAGGATAGACTAAATATACCTTAATTAGATAAACCTTTTCACATCTACCAAAATGTCAAATATATTTCCTAACAAAACCTGGAAATTAACTCCTTTCATACATGCCATTTATAAACCCTTCGACAACTGGTACTATGAGAAGGCCAAGTCCTAACCTAGTCCAAACTTGTGTTAGACACCAAGCCAATGATAAAAATATAGTTTAAGCTCATGTCATATGTCAAGACATAATCGACCTCATTTCAGATACTGAGCCAAGGTAAAAAATTAGTCTAAGTCTTAAAGTCTCGGGTCAAAACTCAAGTCAATAAAATGTCAAATTCAGAGTCTGGTTAGAGTCCTAAGAGTCTAAGTCTATCAACATCGAGTCAAAACTTTAGTTAATTAAAGGTCAAAGTCAGAGTCTGGTCAAAATCTCAAGTGTTTGAGTCTACCAATATCGAGTCAAAACTCAAGTCAATCAAAGCCAAAGTAAGAATCTAGTCTGAATCAAAGCGTTTATCAAACATTGAGGCTGTAAGTGTCAATTTTTTTTTTGTAATAGCCTATTTATTAATAAAATAAAGAATTTTATTTTTACTATCTTCTATGCATTTAAAAAAAAGGAAAAAAATGAAAAGGAAGAAAAAATAATAATAAAATATATATAATGACCTTGGCATTACATCATCACCTAATAATAAATGAGGAACAATTCTCTGCAAAAATTTCAAGATTATGAAGATCTTATAAGTCACTATCATTTGAAGCCTCATATGGGATCCCAAAAAAAAAAAGAAAGTAAAAAAAAAAAGAAAGAAAAAGAAGGAATTCATTATACCTTACCGAAAGAGTTGCAAGATCATCTCATCAACATCTCTTGAAGAAAATAAAAAAGGAAGAAAAGGTCACTTTACTAAAGAAACAAATGAAAAATCTATCATGTCAACTTAGAAGGAAAAGGCTTGAATGCATAACCATCAAATCATGGAGTTATAGGGACTCCACACTCAAGAACAACATATTGTTTTATGGATGGTAACTGTCCCACTACTCTGTACAGAAATATGAGAAGGGCTATGAGCAAAATTAGCAATGCACATCAAAAGAAAAGGCATTCATGAACCCTTGAAGAAATTACTTGCCAGCCATACTTGTATTTTTAGATAGAGCTCCCATCTAGGCAAACTCAGATGGGGTTAACGCATGAACTACGCAGACCTGATTCTCTTGCAAATACAATTGATACATAGGCAACCCCAATAGGCTGAGTCCTACTTATTCCAACTCAATCCATGTTAGTCCAAGTAATGACAAATCTTTTCATGCCAATGTAATGTAATAAAAGAGAGGAAAAAAAAGAAAAGCTCATTAATCTAAAAACTTGAAAGAGTGGCTTAGGTAAAAATTAGAGTAAGCTCATCGAGTTAAAAACCTAAAAGGATAACTTAGGTAAAAATTAGAGGTAAAAAATATATTTTTTTACTCAAATCAAAGCTTTCCAAAGCTAAGTCTAGTTAAAATCTCAAAGTCATGTCTCTCAGGGGGTATACCCTAAAGTTATCATTGAAAGCTTAGGTGTAGGTACAACCTCCTCCCTAGTGTCTCCCACTGATATATAGTCACCATAGTTCATTAGTTGCACTTTCTCATAGGACCATGTACAACCACCCAAGTTGTTACACCTTCAAACCTCATGAAATCACCAATCATTTCCACTGAAGCTATATTCTCAAAGAACTCATCTCATGAATGACCAAGAACATATAATCACCCTCTAACAAAAGAAGCATTCAATAAATAATGCTTAAACTTGAACCCTCATTGTCCTAGGTTACAAACTAGACATGATGGGTTACCCGAGGTTGGCTATGAGCTCATTGCTCCAGCAATTGTGCACTAAAGACAGAAGTTATTAAGGAGAAGCAAGCTTCCATGAGAATCAGGGCCAAATCTGCTTCACAAGCACAAACTAATTTTTTGATCCATTAGTCTCAATCCATACTTTGACAAGTCTAAGTAGCTTCTCCACCATAATGATCATGATCCAAACCATCTTCATAAAATAGAACCAAAACTAGCCTATTAAACCATCAATTTTGAGCCACACTTGGACAGCCCAAGAAGTCTCTCATACCTTATTACCCAAATTCTTTAGGGGAAAAGCTTATAACCAAGATAATCATTATTCTACCCTTCTTCACAAGACAATAAAAAAGTAGCCTAGGCTACTCTTGGAAAGCCCAAGTTTGTAATCTCTTCAAAAAGCCTTTCATGGACCATTTGACCTTCTTCCAAAACCACAAACCCATTGGAGCATGGATAAACCTTCATTCCAAACTAACTACCCATTTTGGCACATACCAACATAGTTAAACTTGGCTATAGCCTTCCCCAAGAATCTTGGTCTAGACTAGACCAAGGCCAAAGCCCTGACAATCAACCCAATCAATTCAATACCAAACAAGACATCAGATAAAAGCCAGGGCCAAACTCCATTCTTCATATCTTGAACATTTCTCCAAAATAGTTACCCATAACTAAAAGAACTAAAGGACAAATCTGCCTTAAGCCTTCAAAGCCAAGCAACCCAAACTAAAACCTGATAGGAACCCTCTAAAATATGTTACATCTAAGGATAAATCCTCTTAAAAGAGTCAAGCTTGAGGCCAAGCCTCCAAGATAAGCAAATTTAAGGATAAGCCCTCAAAAAGAAATTTAGACTCAAATCAAATAATTCAAAGCAGGCTAAGACTTACTAAGCAAAGCCAAACATGAGGCCAGCCCTAAAAGCATGTCAAACTTAGGGCCAAGTCCTACAAAATGAATCAAGACTAAGGCCAAGCCACCATAACTAAACACATTTGAAACCAAGCCCCTTCATAGAAAATCTGAGGCCAGGGCCCACCAAGACATTCCCAACCTAGAACTCAAACCTTAGTTTAGTAACCAAGACGACGATATCATCACAGAACAACTAATAGTTCAGTAACCAAAATGATGATATCTGTAACATCCGTGAATTTAAAAAAATTAAATTAAATGAATAATTTAAATTAAAATTTGAAGGATTATAATTGATAAATTAAAGTTTATATGTGGAATATATATAAAATATATATAACATATACAAAAGTCAACATTTAAAGAAGAAAGTCAATGGTTAAATGGCAAAATTATAATTATGCTTTGTAAAATTAAAATATATTAAATAATTTAAAAACAAATTAATTATGGATGGAAGGCAAAAATTATCATTTTTAAATTAAATAAATAAATAAATAAAATAATATTAAAATATATTTTATATATGGTATTAAATTGAAGGAAAAAAAGAGAAAATAAAAGTTTCATATCTTATTCTTCTTCTCCAAAGGTGGCCGAACCACCATAGCTAAGAGAGACAAGTTTCTTCTTCTTCCAGACACCAATAATTGAAGGAATTTCAAGGAATTAAGTGGAGTTTTAGTGAATTCTTCTGTAATTAGTAAGCTTTCCATTTTAATCTTTGAAATTCCATGAATTTATGAATATGTTGGATTTAAGGTTTTGATGTAGCATGATTTAATTACTTGAATGGGTATATATGATGCTATTTTTACTAGTATATAATGATTTTCAAGTTAGATGGAAGAAAAGATTAAGTTTGAGTTGGGTCTGGATGAAGAAGATGATTTTAGGGTTATTTGTAAATTGGGATTTTTCAATTATGTTTTTTAATTTTTAAAATTATTGTGTATGATGTTGTATTGATGCCTAAACAAGGATTTTAAAGTTAACTAATGAATTTAATCAAGTTTGGTTAGAGATTGAGAGTGGTAGTGTTGAATTTAGGGTTTTGGAAGATAATTTTCAAAGTATGATTATTTGTTTGATTTTAATGAATAAATCATGTTATTAAATGATTTTAATGATGGAAATGGGCTTAGCCTTTGGAATGGGTTGGAATGAAGAACCATAATTGATGAAGGGTATGGCAACTTTTAGGGTTTTATTAAAGAATATGTGTTTATTGAATTTAATTGGTTAAAACATGTTCTAATATATTTTTAATGATATAAATAAACTTAAAACACCAATTAAAATGTGGTGGAATGGAATTCTAATATTAAAGTAAGCCAAGGGAAATTTTGAAAAATTAGTAGGAGTGTGGTTTACTTGGAATTTGATATTTGAAATACCTTAAAATGTGGCTCTAAATGATTTTATTTACTCACAATTTTATTAGGCATTGGGTGGAAGCATTTTACCCAACCTTAGTGTTGAAGGAAAATTTGAAAGTGGAAGTTAGAGGGATACTTTAGCTTGAATTTGAGTATTAATTGAGGTAAGTACATACTTTTGATAATTTAAATATATTTGCATTTAATTTAGCTCAACACATTTTCGATAGAAAATTGGTTAAGCTACTTGGTTATTTGAATATGCATATACATTGTGATATGATATGTGAATTGATGAGTATGCATTGAGAAAAGCCATTATTAATGGCTTAAATAAGTGACATGTGATTTATGTGCATTATGTGAAAATAACCCTAAAATGTTTGGGTAAATGATTGTAGTGCTAAATGTCATACATTGTGATTAAGTGATGAGATATAATGAATTAAAGTGATTTAGCATTGTGATGAATGAGAAAAATGAGAAAAGAGGCAATGAAATAAGGAAAATTTATTATGAAAAATATGTACTATTTGTATGTTAGTATATTATTCAATTTTTAGAGTTTTTTATGGTGGCATGCCTATGAGATTATTCTTATTATTTACCTTCGGGGCTAGATGCAGGGTATCACTGATATATGATTTGCCTTTGGGCTAGACGTTGGACATCACTATTATTTGCCTTCGGGCTAGATGTTAGGTGTCACTTGCCTTCGGGCTAGACACTAGGTGTTAAAATAAAACAAAATAGTAACTCTGAGATTTAAATAATATACTAGGTTAATTTGGCCCAATGCTTGTATATGTGTCGATGTGATGTTTGAAAAGAATGATAAATGTGAAGCAAAGTGGAATTGGATATTACATTGTGAAATGTCATGATACAACATAATGCAATGTCTTTCTTTTAAAGTTTCATTATTATTATCAAAGTATGTACTGCTAGGCTTTTAGCTTAGCGCGATTGAAATTCATAGCGCAGGTGACATGGTCGCCGGTAGGATATCCGAATTACAGATAATAAAGAATATATTTTAATGTTTGAAAATATGAGAATTTTTATTAAAACTGAGTTGTGACATTCTTATGCTGTATATGTGTATTTTACATATACTGGGTTTATGTATTATATGTATATATGGTATAAGGGTGTTACATTTATTTTAGTATCAAAACCTATGTTTGAAATTCTCGACCTAGGTGGGTTTTGAAAGAGAGTAAGGGGAAATTTTAAAACGTGGTTTGAAATATTTTACATGCATATACATTGGCACTTAAATTGGTCTCTGATGTGGCAATTGTAGAAAGAGGGAAAAATGAAATGGAAGGAAAGGGTGATCATCAATTGAGATTATCACTTGGGAATAGTGCAGTAAAATGATAAAATGAGTCATGAGAACATGATTAATGTAAAGAGGAACTTTGGGATAAATCCTTAATCTATTGTGCATATCAATGCTTTAATATTTAATGATAGTTGTATTATTAAGAGTAATTAGCAACACTTAGTATTTTGGGGTAATGGAAGATTTGATAAATAAGAAAGTAAAATTCTTTAACTTGATTTATACATGATTTGAAGTATATTTTGGAATATTAATTAATTGATTTAAGGTGGAATGTGTTTTTGGAGCTAAATAGTTGTGTAAGGCATGTAATATCCCATATTATACCCTAAAAGTGTTGGGGTTATTGTTGTATTTGGATTCAATGTGTGTATTGAAGGGAAAGAGAAGAGAAGTGAAGAGAAGATGTAGGAAAAATAAATGCAAAATATATGACATATACATGATGTATAAAATGGTGTAGGAAAAGTGTGTTATATATATATATTTGTATAATTAATGAATAATAATAATGATGATAAGGACAAAAAGAGAAAAGAAGAAGAAAGTCAAAAGAAATGGTGTGTGGTGGAGATTTAATTGTATTATTATTATTATTATTATTATTATTATATATATATATAATAAGAACGGAAGAAAGAACGAGAGAGTTCTTTCTTCTTCTGTTTCTTCTTCTTAAGTGAACGAGAGAGAGAGAGAGAGAGAGAGAGAGAAAGAGAGAAGCTAGAGAGAAAATGGTGATTTTGCTTTTAATTACACCAAAGAGTAAGGATATCAAGATGTTTGCAAGTGGATATTGAAGATTTAGCAAGTTATTCAAGTAAGTACTCTCTCTTGAGTTGATTTTATTGATTATATGTATATATCTAAGTTCTTATCTTCTTGTTTTGATTTCTTTTGGATTGAGGTTATGTTTAGTATAATTAGTATGTAAAATGAAGATAATGAAAGAGTGAAGTATGTAAAGATGTTGAATTGATATTTAAGTGATGATAAGTTGAGATAATTGTGAGGTAAATGATGAAATGTTGAATTTGGGTTTGGTTTAGATGAATTTGGAAGTGTTTGGCCTTTAATTCATTGAAGGACACGGCCAAGTTATGAGAGACACGGCCAAGTTAGGGCAAACTTGGCCGTGTTGGATTTTTTGGAGAGACACGGCCACTGTCTTGGCCGTATCCCTTGAGCGTGTTTGCTACTGCCTATTTGGATTGAGAGACATGGCCGTGTCCCTTGCCCGTGTCTGCTAATGGATTTTTGTGTTGAGAGACACGGCCACTGGCTTGGCCGTGTCCACTACCCGTGTTTGCTACTGTGTGAATTGGATTGAGAGACACGGCCACAAGCTTGGCCGTGTCCCTTGAGTGTGTTGGCTAATGATGTTTGTTCTTGATTATGCTTACATTGTTAGATCCTCCAAAGGTCTTGTTGTATCTACACTTTAAATATACTTAAACAAAGATGACCTAAACTAATGTATATTGAGAATTTGAAATCTATGAATAAGGCAAAGTATATATGTGAATATCAATGATTGATCATACATTTGATGGTAATAAAGATGCATATGATATTATATAAACAATGTTATGTCAGATACATTGTGAATCTAGTGAATTGTGATGTGTTATATGAATGATGCACTTTATAATGTGAAGGATATGATGAGGTAATTGATTATGTATAATTGATTAATGAAATATCATAGTATGATTTGAAACATGATGTGATATGATAATTCAAATGTGATATGATGCCATTGTTATTGGCTATGATGATTCAAATGTGATATGATACCATTGTTATTGGCTATGATGATTTAAATGAGACATGAAGCCATTGTGATTGGCTATGATGATACTAATGAGATGATTGAGGCATGGTTGCCTATTATGATTTTGAAATATGAAGCCATGAGTGTTGGCTATAATGATGAGAATGAAATGAATTGAGAAAGAAATGTATAAAGTTATAAATGAAATGATGTTGTGTCTAATATGTTGATTCAAGTTTCAGAGTTCTGCATTTGGCGGCATGCCTATGAATTATAGTAACAGTCTTGCCGGGTTGAGGATCTCTTCAATTTGAATTGAATTGAGGTCCAAGAGACTGGGTCTGTTACGTTATGGAAATTGTGAATATGAGATATATGAATGGTAACAGTCTTGCCGGGTTGAGGATCTCCTCAAGCATGTTGAGTTGATGGTCCAAGAGACTGGGTCTGTTACGCTATCCATGGATAGATATATATATATGATGCCTAAGGGCTTGATGATTATGATTAGAGACCAAAGCAGTAACTCTGAACTTTGAATAACATATTAGTGTCTTTTGGGCCTGAGTTTGTCTTTGTTTTCAATGTGATATGCAAATGATGAAATATATGAGAAATGAGATCTATGCTTGTCTTTGTGTAACGTGAGTCATGAATTGTAACATGATTGATAAATGAGATCTATGAATGTTTTTGATGGAAAAGTATTTCATGATTAATGAATTGTGAATAAAATGATGTTATGATGTAATAGGTGTATTGATATATTGAAAGTGAATATGGCTTGAGGAGTTTTGTTGAGATATGAACTTATGAAAATGTTGTGTGATATGTAAAGTGTATGTGAATGTGGAATTTGTGATAATTGTTTCAATAGAAGTTTGGATATGCCAAATAAGGGTGATTTGTTGAAATGATGTTTATGCATATGTATATGAGATAAAAATGGTAGGTATTATGTTGTGAATGTTTTATATAAATATGTGTATAATTTCTGAGATTAGTAGGAATATATGAAGAATGCATTGAGAAAGGAAAATGTGGTAAGAGAACAATAAACCATAAAGCTAAACATATGAGGTATGATAATTTGGTAAAGTGTATTTTAGTATTTAGTTGTACTACTAAGCTTTCGGGCTTAGCGTGGATGTTTAATCGCGCAGGTATTATGCGGTTGATCTGGAAGTCTAGCTGTGATGCCACGAGAAGGGTAAGTGTGTCTCGAGACCAACTAGAAGGTGATGCATACATGTATGATTTTAATTATGTTTTATTTTTTATAACAATAATGATTCTTATAAATGTTTCTTAAATTAATATAATATATTGCTTGACCTTGGATAAAGATTTTTAAATAGAAACTAAAAGTGACATTCTTATACTTTATATACGCATTGTATGTATACCAAGTATATGTATAGTGCTTATATAGAGTGTGGGGTGTTACAGTTATTTTGGTATCAGAGCTTAGGTTCGAGATTCTCGGCCTAAGTGAAATTAAAAAGAAAATTTTTGAAGAGTTTAAATAAGAATTGAAAGAAGATTTTGGAAATGCAATTGGTAAGACATGCATATGCATTCACATCTAGGTTGGTCTCGAACGTGGCATTATGTGAATTGTGATGTATTTGAATTACATGAGATAAATGATAGTATGTAAATGAGGTTTCATAGGAAAGCAAATTTTAAAATGTTAATAATTGAAAAGTGATTGTGATATAAAGAAATGATATGGAATTTATGAGTAAAAGTGTGATTATTGACATGTGTATGATATATAAAGAAATGGCTAGAAGAATAAAGTTGGAAATGAGTTGGTTGGTATAGATTAAGTATGATAATTTAAGGTATGGATGTAAAAAGTTAAAGTTTTGCTTAAAAAGGAAAAAGAGATGATGTTGGTTAAGTATAAAGAGATATTGGTGTTGTTTGTATTGTTAATTTAATGCAAACATGGTGATTTCAATATTAGAAATGTGAGATGTTTGAATATTGTGGAAGCTCATGTTAATGGTAGTAATATGGGATATTTAGATTTTTGGAATGAGCTCAATAATTGTGAAACATATATGTTTTGGTGTTGCTTGGTGGTATATTTATATAAGATGTTTTAAAATGATATTAAAAGAGTGAGATGAATAAATTGAAGTTTAAGTAAATTAGTAAGTTGAGGATTTATAGTTTTAGATGGAATGTGGATAAAGATCAATTAAATACTGATAGTTTAATGTATGTAATACATGAGATATATGAAATGAATATTAGTGCACATGAAAGTATTAAGAATGGAGGGGATGTGATTGATAGTAAGAAAATTTGGTTTGAAAATAAAGAAAATGGATATGAAAGATATGTTAAAGGTATTTAAAAATGAATGTAAGAGAGATACCACATTGAAAATGTGAGTAATCTCTTTGTGAAATAATATTATAAGTAGAGTGTATATATATTTGTTGAAGTTAATGAATAACTTAAGTTATGTTAAAAGAATGAGAATGATTATAGTCAAAGAAAAGTGAAAAATATTAAATTTGTATAAATTATATGCAAAAGAGAAAATTAATAAATTGCATAATTATGTGTTTACATAAAGAAGATTTGTGAAATGAACTTTTTGACATAAATGTAATGGTTATAGGTAAGAAAGGTGGGAAGTGAATCACACCATTAATGTGATCTATGAATGTGTATATAATATGTTTATTATTTTATACCATTGCATGTTTAATGGTATTAGAAATGAGATTGCATATAGTAGTAGATCTAATAGAGATTAAATTTTAATTTATGTTATAGATTATGTGATGATATAGAAGATGAAAAGGGATTTGGGTAATATTGAATAGTGAGAATGGATCTAGGTAAGATTGAACAGTGAAGTTGTTATAGCAATAACTAAATGAGGCTATCGTAAGATGTTTTGAAACTCAAAGTGTTTGTGTGTGGAAATATTTTCTGTATAAATGTATAATAAGAAATTGTAAGGAAAGAATAATGTATTTGAAAATTTTTAGAAAAGATGGATTGGAAATGGAGTAATGAATGAAACTTGTGTAAGATTTGTATCTGATTGAAGGTTGAGCATAGGAAATGTTAAAGATAATATTAGTGAACATGAATTGGGTTAATAATGATCAAATCATCAAGAGCAAACTGTTTTGAGATGGAATTAAAATGTGTTAACTCTTGGTGTAATAAAATTTGGAGAATATATATAATTTTGTGATACAATCTAGCATTATAATTGTAAAGGTTGAAAAGTGACTAATAGAAGAATAATATTGATGTACAAACCCCAAGTGTGATTGCTAGAATATCATGGTCATATGACTTGGCTAGTGTGATAAATTGGTTAGTTTAATTATCTTCAGATTTAAATCGAGATGGTATAACTGTAGTACAATTTTGGGTGAGATTAATAACTATGTTTCTAGAGACATGGTAAAAAGGTATGATTGAAACATGTCTAAATAATATGATTGTATAATGAGATGCTCAATATAGTTGATGATATATGTGTATATTATTTTGATATGGTGAGGAACCATGATTGTTGGCAATGAGGTTGGAAATGAATTATAATTAAGGTATAATGATTATTTGATTATGAAAAATGAATTGTGAAAAGATAAATGAACGGACTTATCTGCCTCCTGTGGAACCATGCGGACCCAATGTGTTGGGCAACCAAACTTGGATTATCAACCTGGTTGGGGAAAAGCTGGTTTATGAAGTTATAGTTGTTGGTAATATTGATAAATTTTGAATGAGTATAAGAAATGATGATATAATTATTGAGATAATGAAAAGTATGATTTTTATTGATTGAGTAAATGGATCTGAAAGGATAAGAGTTTGAAAATAAGTTTGATCGAACGAGATTAGGTTATATATATGCATATATTGTAAAATCCAATGATAAATTTCAATAAGTTAATTGTTGGTTTGAATCAAATAAAGTTGAAATGCTAGTATATTGTGATAGATGAATTGATTGATGTAGGTTTCGTTAAAGTTGCAAGGCAATATTGAGATTTAATATGTGCAATTGTATTGGGAGTGTAAGATTTAATGGTAATGTGTATGATATAATATTCTGAATTATGAATGAATATAAATAAATTGAGATATATTAATTGTACATGGTGAGAAATAAACTCATGAGAGTAAGGATATAGTTATCCATTGATGTTTGGTAAATGTTTATTTTGAAAGTGATGGTAAGAATGGAATAAACAATGCTAAGATTTTGATTAATGATTTTTGAGGTTAAAGTTAAGAAAATATCTATAAAGAGTTAAAGTGATAATCTGACTTTAGTACAACGATAAAATGTATTGGAAATGTTATGAGATATCTTGATTGCTTTGTTGAGAAAGTAATAAGAGGTAAAGATATATATATATATACCTATACAATGATGAATTGTGAAATTCAGAGAAAATGATTATTCTTAAGGGGGAGAGTAGAAGTTATGTGATTTGATAAAATTATAATGTAAGATACGATTATCTTTGTATGGAAGTTAAGATGGTGATTTGTGCTACATGGGTTGTTCTTATGTTGGATAATTTCGAGGACGAAATTATTTAAGGGGGAGAGAATTGTAATATCCCATATTATACCCTAAAAGTGTTGGGGTTATTGTTGTATTTGGATTCAATGTGTGTATTGAAGGGAAAGAGAAGAGAAGTGAAGAGAAGATGTAGGAAAAATAAATGCAAAATATATGACATATACATGATGTATAAAATGGTGTAGGAAAAGTGTGTTATATATATATATTTGTATAATTAATGAATAATAATAATGATGATAAGGACAAAAAGAGAAAAGAAGAAGAAAGTCAAAAGAAATGGTGTGTGGTGAAGATTTAATTGTATTATTATTATTATTATTATTATTATTATTATATATATATGATAAGAACGGAAGAAAGAACGAGAACGTTCTTTCTTCTTCTGCTTCTTCTTCTTAAGTGAACGAGAGAGAGAGAGAGAGAGAGAGAGAGAGAGACAGAGAGAAGCTAGAGAGAAAATGGTGATTTTGCTTTTAATTACACCAAAGAGTAAGGATATCAAGATGTTTGCAAGTGGATATTGAAGATTTAGCAAGTTATTCAAGTAAGTACTCTCTCTTGAGTTGATTTTATTGATTATATGTATATATCTAAGTTCTTATCTTCTTGTTTTGATTTCTTTTGGATTGAGGTTATGTTTAGTATAATTAGTATGTAAAATGAAGATAATGAAAGAGTGAAGTATGTAAAGATGTTGAATTGATATTTAAGTGATGATAAGTTGAGATAATTGTGAGGTAAATGATGAAATGTTGAATTTGGGTTTGGTTTAGATGAATTTGGAAGTGTTTGGCCTTTAATTCATTGAAGGACACGGCCAAGTTATGAGAGACACGGCCAAGTTAGGGCAAACTTGGCCGTGTTGGATATTTATGGAGAGACACGGCCACTGTCTTGGCCGTGTCCCTTGAGCGTGTTTGCTACTGCCTATTTGGATTGAGAGACATGGCCGTGTCCCTTGCCCGTGTCTGCTAATGGATTTTTGTGTTGAGAGACACGGCCACTGGCTTGGCCGTGTCCACTACCCGTGTTTGCTACTGTGTGAATTGGATTGAGAGACACGGCCACAAGCTTGGCCGTGTCCCTTGAGTGTGTTGGCTAATGATGTTTGTTCTTGATTATGCTTACATTGTTAGATCCTCCAAAGGTCTTGTTGTATCTACACTTTAAATATACTTAAACAAAGATGACCTAAACTAATGTATATTGAGAATTTGAAATCTATGAATAAGGCAAAGTATATATGTGAATATCAATGATTGATCATACATTTGATGGTAATAAAGATGCATATGATATTATATAAACAATGTTATGTCAGATACATTGTGAATCTAGTGAATTGTGATGTGTTATATGAATGATGCACTTTATAATGTGAAGGATATGATGAGGTAATTGATTATGTATAATTGATTAATGAAATATCATAGTATGATTTGAAACATGATGTGATATGATAATTCAAATGTGATATGATGCCATTGTTATTGGCTATGATGATTCAAATGTGATATGATACCATTGTTATTGGCTATGATGATTTAAATGAGACATGAAGCCATTGTGATTGGCTATGATGATACTAATGAGATGATTGAGGCATGGTTGCCTATTATGATTTTGAAATATGAAGCCATGAGTGTTGGCTATAATGATGAGAATGAAATGAATTGAGAAAGAAATGTATAAAGTTATAAATGAAATGATGTTGTGTCTAATATGTTGATTCAAGTTTCAGAGTTCTGCATTTGGCGGCATGCCTATGAATTATAGTAACGGTCTTGTCGGGTTGAGGATCTCTTCAATTTGAATTGAATTGAGGTCCAAGAGACTGGGTCTGTTACGTTATGGAAATTGTGAATATGAGATATATGAATGGTAACAGTCTTGCCGGGTTGAGGATCTCCTCAAGCATGTTGAGTTGATGGTCCAAGAGACTGGGTCTGTTACGCTATCCATGGATAGATATATATATATGATGCCTAAGGGCTTGATGATTATGATTAGAGACCAAAGCAGTAACTCTGAACTTTGAATAACATATTAGTGTCTTTTGGGCCCGAGTTTGTCTTTGTTTTCAATGTGATATGCAAATGATGAAATATATGAGCAATGAGATCTATGCTTGTCTTTGTGTAACGTGAGTCATGAATTGTAACATGATTGATAAATGAGATCTATGAATGTTTTTGATGGAAAAGTATTTCATGATTAATGAATTGTGAATAAAATGATGTTATGATGTAATAGGTGTATTGATATATTGAAAGTGAATATGGCTTGAGGAGTTTTGTTGAGATATGAACTTATGAAAATGTTGTGTGATATGTAAAGTGTATGTGAATGTGGAATTTGTGATAATTGTTTCAATAGAAGTTTGGATATGCCAAATAAGGGTGATTTGTTGAAATGATGTTTATGCATATGTATATGAGATAAAAATGGTAGGTATTATGTTGTGAATGTTTTATATAAATATGTGTATAATTTCTGAGATTAGTAGGAATATATGAAGAATGCATTGAGAAAGGAAAATGTGGTAAGAGAACAATAAACCATAAAGCTAAACATATGAGGTATGATAATTTGGTAAAGTGTATTTTAGTATTTAGTTGTACTACTAAGCTTTCGGGCTTAGCGTGGATGTTTAATCGCGCAGGTATTATGCGGTTGATCTGGAAGTCTAGCTGTGATGCCACGAGAAGGGTAAGTGTGTCTCGAGACCAACTAGAAGGTGATGCATACATGTATGATTTTAATTATGTTTTATTTTTTATAACAATAATGATTCTTATAAATGTTTCTTAAATTAATATAATATATTGCTTGACCTTGGATAAAGATTTTTAAATAGAAACTAAAAGTGACATTCTTATACTTTATATACGCATTGTATGTATACCAAGTATATGTATAGTGCTTATATAGAGTGTGGGGTGTTACAAGGCATACATGTTAGAAAGAGAAATGATGAACTGCTTGTTTATTATGGTTTACATGGATTAAATTTAAAGTTGATATTAATTGTAATGGAAGTTATAATATTATATTATTGAGGTGTGCCTATTTAAGAATCTGAGAATTAAAGAGAAAACAAAATGTAATTGAAGGAAGATTAAAGTGGAATATATATATGTCTAATCATTATTTGGAGAATTAAAGCATGGAACATTTGCTTATGGATATGAATGTATACAAATTTAGATAACTATTTTATATATATTTACATATATATTACATGAGATAATGTTGGTTTAAATGAGTTATATTTAAAGTTAAATGTAATATAAATTATAATATTATATAGTTAAGATATGTATGAGCAATGGAATTGGAGGAAATAGAGAGAAAAATACTATTGAATGAGCACTGAAAGTAGGTGAAGAGTGATATTTAATTTAATGGAATTTATTGTAAATATATTGGATTATATCCTATTGATTGTTTGTGAAAATTTAATATTTAATTTAATTAATATGTTGGTATATTAAATACTATTCATTTGATTTAGATGGATGGAATTAAAAGTGATATGTTAAGGAAATTTTGAGAATATTGGTAATGATTGGTGAAATGGTTCTAAAATTATTGTGTGAAAAATTTAATTGGTGATAAGACTTAGAAGTGGGGAAGAATTAAGAAAAAAAAAATATTTTGATATATGTAAGTGGATGTATAAAATGGATGTATAGCTAGAGGAGGGATCAATATTAATTAAATGTGACTAATATAGTATTATAACATTTTAAGAAAAATGTAAATTTGACAATTGAGGTAGGGAAGATTATAAAGTGATGAATAGTCATTGATTTGAAATAATGTAAAAAATATAAAATAAAATAATAATTTTGAGATGGAAGAACTTAAGGGGTCATAGCTGAGGCCAAGATGGAAGAACTTAAGGGGGTCTTAGCTAAGGCCATGAAAAACAAAATGGCTACAATGTTTGGGAACGTTGCTAAAGTGTCTGCTAGTACTAAGAAGCAGAATGATAAGGTAAAGGCTAAAGTCGATGAAGTAGCATTTGATGATGACAAGATGGTTATGGACAATGATGAATACTGGGCTCAGTATTTTCAAGATCCTCAAGATAAGAAGGAGTCGAAGGTTATGGAGAAGGCAACTGTTGAAAAGATCGAGACTTCTGATGTGGAGAAAAAATTTGAGAATAAGCTTGAAATTGAAGAGATGTCAGAAGTGGACAAGTTGTTTAAACAAGATGATGAGGTCCCTTATAAATTTAAGATGCCATCTTTTGCTAAGTTTGATGGAACTGGCAACCCTCATCTTTATGTAAAGTAGTATATCACAACTCTGCAGTCTGCTCGAGCTACTAAGGCTCAAACTCTAAGGTACATCATACTTTCATTGGATCTAATTGTGTAGAATTAGTTTAACACCTTAGAAGATAGTACTTAAAAGAGTTGGAATTTTTTGTATAAGGTCTTCATCCAATAATATGGGTACAATAATGAGTTGGAGGTCACTTTGATGAAAGTTGAGTCGATAAGGCATAAATCAAATTAAAATTTTATTGACTATGTGAAGATGTGGAGAAACAAAACCGCTTTGCTCAAAAAGAGGCCTGATGAATCTAATCAGATTAGAATGATTGTGAGGGGAGTGTTGCCTAGTCCTCGTGAAAGGATGTCTCACACGCTTATTTGGGATTTCAAGGATCTTCTTCAAGCAGGTTTGAAATTAAAGAGTGGGAAAGGGAGAAGAATCACTTTTCTACAAGAAGAAATGAGAAAGGGAACTACTAGTCTGGCAATCAAAGCTCACAAAAGGCGGTAGATGTTAATGTGACTGGTCAAGGCAGTAGAAGATAGTTTTCAAAGTTACACAAACCACTGTCTTGGGTTTTCAATAATATATAGAAAATGGGATTTTACATCCATTAGCCCTATGCCCATTGCCAAATCCTTTGCCACTTAATTTTGATGCAAAGGCATTTTACCAATTTCACCAGATGGAAGGGCATGGGATGTATAAGTGTTTAAGATTGAGACATGAAATTCAAAACTTGGTTGATAGTTAGAAGTTTCCCAAACCTAATAAGCCAAGGATGAAGGACAATCCATTTCCAAGGTTCAGTAGGGTGCCACCACCAGTGACTTTCATGATTGGGGGAGGTTTGAATGAGAGATTTGTGCTGTCTTCTTTCCAAGATGTAGATGGAGAGACCACCAAAGAAGAAGTGATCCTTAACAAGATAGAGCTGGATGATGTTAAGAAAGAAGTAGCCATTTGTATGGTAAAGGAGTTTTGGGACTCAAATGATAGTGATGATGATTCTGAGCCCAAGAAGGAAGAATGGGCCTAGTCTAAGCTCGAAGAAGATGAAGTTATGAATACTTGATCCGGTAAGCCTTATGCAAGGCAACCACCAAAAGAAGTAGAGGCTGATAAGGGGGAAGGATGTCGAAGATAGGAACAAAGAAGAAGAAGATGATATTGTTCTTAAGCAGTTGAAAAGAACACGAGCTAGTATCAGCATATGGGATCTGCTAGCTACATCAAAGAAGCATCGGGAAACAATGGCTATGGCCATGGCTAGCATGCCAATTTTTACTTCTAGAGCACCGAAGGTGCTGGTTAATTTTGAGAAAGTTGAAGGAGTATTGAAATGTGAGGGGGATCAAAAGAATAAAATTATTGATGTGGGCATGGTATCATTTTCATATGCTGATTTGCCAGAGGAAGGGAGAGACCACATTCACCCAGTCTTTATCATGGTGAAGGTCAAAGGAAAAAGGACCCATGTGTGATGGTTGATGATAGGTCCACTATAAATGTCTGTCCACTCAAGCTCTTGCCAAAGCTTGCCATGTAGACAAGGGATCTAAGCCCAATCGACGTAACAATTAGAGCTTATGATAATACCAAGAGGCATACTAAAGGAACCTTCAAAGCTATTGTGAAGGCTGGTCCCATTGAATCCATGGTTGAATTTGTAGTCTTGGATATCCTTGTCACTTTGGAGAAACTATTGGGATGACCCTGGTTTCATCCTCTTGGTGGAGATCCTTCTACACTCCGTTAAAAGATAAAGTTCCCAAATGGGGATGAGACAGTGGTTATCGAAGCTGAGGACAATGAAGTGGTAAATGCTCTGATGGCTGAGATGCCTCTCAGTGGGTTCCAAGTAGCAGTAATTTTTGATGATGAAGTGGTAGATCCCAAGGTCTTGTCTATGATGAAAAACATGAACTACCAACCTGGGGTTAGTCTTGGAAAGGGAAAAACATGTGTGATGAATCTTTTAGACTTCAAGACTTAGACTACCAATAAAGGGCTGGGTATTATAAAGCTAACAAAGATGTTCAACCAAAGAAAAATGAGAAGATGAGCTTCCTACTACTTGAAGAAGTTTTTGTCAAAGGTCTAGAGATGGAGCCATGTTTTATTAGTTTTTGTCATAAAAATTGTAATTTATTTATTATTATGATTATTATTTTCTTCATGTATTTTGGTAGTTTTAATCTATTTATTTAGTGATTTCATCAATTTTGGTAGTTTTAATTTATTCCAGTGTTTATGTCGTTTTTGTACTAGTTTTTAATGTGATGTTTATGTGTTTTTGGTTAATGTTTCATTTGATTCTTGTTTAAAGTTTGTTTAAAGTGTTTGTTTTAGGTTAATATGCAAAAAACTCCCTTGGAAGATCAAAACAAAGAAAGAAGAGCATGAAGCAGCAAGACATGGCCAAGCCAAATCAAGCTTCGCCGTGTCACCTCAAGGAAATTTTTGGCAGATCATGACACGGGCAGGAGACATGGCCAAGCCACTGGCCGTGTCTCACCTAAAGGGCAAAACCAAGGGAACCAAGAAAGAAAGAAAATTTGGCAGAAGCTGACACTGGCAGGTGATAAGGCCAAGCCACTGGCCGTGTCACATGACATGGCCACAAGCTTGGCCATGTCCCATGTTAAGCCAAGAAGAGCCAAGAAGGACTGAGCAAAGAAAGAAGAGAAACATTAGGTGGCACTGGCAGGTGACATGGCCAAGACACTGGTCGTTTCACATGACACGGCCAGGAGCTTAGCCGTGTCACTCTTATCTCCAAAGAACAAAGAAGAGCAAGAAAAGAAACAGAAGCTGACACACCCAGGTGACACGGCCAAGCATGTGACACGGCCACAAGCTTGGCCGTGTCACTCCATGGGACCAGAGAAAGAAAGAAAGCGCGGATTTTAGCGAGGGATTTGTATAAATAAGAAGATTAGGGCAAGAGAAAGAGATATCCACACTTCCAGCCGTCCAACACATATTTTTTAGCTATTCTTCACTTTTCTTTTAAATTTTGATTTCACTTTCATGCAAACACTGTAGATCAAATTAGTTTTAGTCATTGCATTATTCTTTTAGCAAAAATCTGAGCAAGAGATTCTTCAGAAGCCAAAGGAAGTTTGTAATTTGGTTTTGTTCTCAAACTCTATCTCTTAAGTTTCATTGGAATTGTATTTATGAATTCTCTAGTGTCTAAATTAATTGCTTTGAATTTTAATGAGATGAATTTGTTTGATAGCATCATTATGAACTAATTTTGATCTAATTTTGGGTTTGTATGGATCTACTATAATTGTATGAAATGGTTATTGCTCTTAACCGAATTATTTCTTCTACCTTTAATTGAATGGATTAATGTTAATATATAATTGATTGGCCACCAATTATGTGTTTGAGGTACTTAGATGAAGGATTGAGAAATAAAGTCTAAAGTTGGAACAATTCAATTAGGGACTTAGGTGAATTAGAGATATAAACCTAAGGAAAAGGTCATTTTGATTGTAATAAGATTAATTGAAAGAGGTTTGAATGCGAGAGCTTATTTTCTTGATTTGATTAATTAAGTTGCTTGAAATATGATCTTTGGAATTAAACCAGTTGAGAAAAATAACCATTCATACATATAAATTAGTAGAGAAGTGCAGACCCTAGGCTTTTCTATTAAGTGAATCAATATCCTTGTTTAGTTTCCTTTCATTGCTATAAATTCAATTCATTTTCTTTTGCATTAGTTGTTCAGCAATTCAATCTTATAAATCAAAAAACTACTAATTAATAATTTGATCATTACGATCTGATAAATAATTAGCCTATCTAGCTTCCTTGTGAGACGACCTTGAGGTGTTCACCGAAATACTACAGCAGCCTCGTATACTTGCGAGTGTGGTGTTTTGTAGTGTTTATTAGAGCGCAACAAGTTTTTGGCGTCATTGCCGGGGAAGCTAATTGGCATAATTGTTTATTAGTCATAAATATTTTAAATTATTTTTCATTGTTTACATTTTATTTTATTTTTCTTTTGCTTTTAATAATTCCTTTTTTCCAGAAATTTTGTTTATGCAAGGTAGGAGATCACTCGAAGGAGAGCTTTACCCACTTATTTCAGAAATTCAGAGAGTGAAAAGGAGTAGAGAAGAGTTTGAACTGTATATCGGGTTTGATACAGAGGAGGAAATTTTTAATTTTGAGTCAGATACTACACAATCTACCAATATGGGAGACAAAAGGCAAAGAACTATGAGGGATTTTGCCAGACCTATCATAGGGACTTCCACCTCATGTATAAGATTGACAGATGCAGCAAGAAATTATGAGTTGAAGAATATCCATTACAACATGCTGCCATCTTTCTATGGAGTTCCGAATGAAGATCCTTTGAATTTTATCCGGGATTTCTACTTCACCCTCAACACATTTCCATTGGGAGGACTAACAGAAGACCAGTTGAGGATGAGGTGTTTTCCGTAAACATTAAAGGATAGGGCAAAGAGCTGGCTTATGATGTTACTTGAAAATTCTTTGACAACTTGGGAGCAAGTTTATAACAAGTTTATGGGCAAATTTTACTCACATTAGAAGACAGCTGAATTAAGAGGAAAAATAGCTACATTTGCTCAATTTGAAGGAGAGCCATTTCATGAGGCTTGGGACAGGTTTAAGATGTTGTTAATCTAGTGTCCACACCATCACTACCCACTTCAACTGCTGAATCAATTTTTCTACGATGGTCTAACCCAGCAATTTCATAATACTGTTGATAATGCAGCTGGGGGAGCTATGGGAGAAAAGACAGCAGATGAGACATATGAAATCTTTGAAATGCTGGGAGCTAATTCTCAACAAAAAAGTGTAAGAGGAAGAAGTAAAGGGGTAAATCAATTGGAAGCCAACAGTAAGATGGTAATCAGATAGCTGAATTGACAAGGCAAGTGCAAATGCTGAACATGAAGAACAATACTTCTTCAACCACTCAAGAAGTGTGTGGAATTTGTGGAACTTTTGGGCATGGAGCAAATATATGCCCCTCTGCATATGAATCTTATGGAAATGAGGCTGAGCAAGTTAATGCTATGGGGGGATATCAACCAAGGGCCCGGAATGATCCTTTCTCAAACACTTACAATCCTGGTTAGAGGAATCATCCAAATTTTTCTTGGGCAACAAATAATTCTCAACAACCTTTCCATTTACTCCAGAGACAAAATCAACTGCCGGGGCAATCTTCAAATCAAGGGCAGCCTAAGAGAGAGAGTTTGGAGGATAGTTTACATGCTTTTATCCAAGTAAGTACCAAGAATCAAGAGATGAATAACAAAAGGTTGGATTCATTGGAAGCATCTTTCAAGAAAGTGGAGACCCAAGTGGGACAACTTGCACAACAGATGCAGATTCAACAAAAAGGAAAATTTTTGAGTCAACCTGAGCAAGCACAAGCAGTGACTGTTCTTAGAAGTGGCAAGGTAATAAATAATGATGTTGAAAATAATTCTGTGAATGCATGTGATCAAGAGAACAAAAAGGAAGGAGAACCAGAGCACAAGGGTGTTGGAGAAAAATCAATGGAGAAATCTCCTTCAGCAGATTTACACAAGGCAAGTAATCCTTACCGGCCACCTATACCATTCCCCAGCAGGTTGAAGAATGATAAATAAGATAAGCAATTTTTAGACATCTTCAACATGCTGTCTAAGGTAAGTATTAACTTACCTTTACTTGAAGCAATAAAGAACATGCCGGCTTATGCCAAATTCTTCAAGGAATTGAACACCAAGAAAAAGAGGTTTGAGCCAAATGAAAAGGTGATAGTATCAGAGGTAGCTAGTGCTGTTCTGTAACATAAACTACCTCCGAAGCTAAAGGATCCTGGCAATTTCATAATTAAAATTGCTATGGGTAATGGAAAGGGGACTGATGGCATGTGTGATTTAGGAGCCAGTGTTAATTTGATGCCTTATTCTGTGTATCTTGAATTAGAACTTAGGGAACTTAAACCTACCAAAATGGTCATGCAATTGGCTGTCAGATCTCTCAGATTCCCGAAAGGAGTTATAGAAGATGTGTTAGTTAAGGTTGGTGGGTTGATAGTGCCTGTGGATTTTATAGTTCTTGACATGGAAGGAAATAACCCTACACCATCCGCACACACTATTCTACTGGGTAGGCCTTTTATGGTTACAACCAACACCTTGATTGATGTTAAAAATGGTAAATTGTTAATGACTGTCTTGGGACAAACGGTTGAATTTTCTATTTTTAACACTTCTCCCATTCCTACAACTACTTTATATGAGGATTGCTCTTTGATAGATTGTATTGACGCAGTTGTTTCAGATGTTTTCTTACAAATAGGTTCTTCGGATAAATTGGAGCTGGCATTGACCTTAGATCGTGAATTGGATATTTTTGACTCAGAAGTAGCCAGTTGCATTGATATTTTAGAAAGTGTTGAAATAGAGGAACTTAAAGAGGAATCATCATTTGAGCTCCCCTTCATCCAAAAAGAAGAGAAAAACCCTTCACTTGAGTTAGAGTTAAAAGAGTTGCCAAAAAATCTGAAATATGTGTTTTTAGGAGATCACAACACCTTACCTGTGATAATTTCTAGCGAACTTAGTGAAAGGGAAGAGATGAGGTTGGTGAGTGAACTAAATAGATTGAAAAGAGCTATAGGATGGGGGTTGAGTGATATCAAAGGTATTAGCCCTTCAATGTGTATGCATAGAATTATCTTAGAAGAGGGAGCTAAACCCGTGAGAGAAACCCAAAGGCGCCTTAACCCAAACATGAGTGAAGTGGTTAAGAAGGAAGTGCTTAAATTGCTTGATGAAGGAGTGATATATCCGATAGCCAATAGTGAGTGGGTTAGCCCAGTACATGTAGTGCCTAAGAAATCAAGAATCACTGTGGTAAAAAAATGAAAAGAATGAATTGGTTCCTACTAGGACTACTACTAGGTGGAGAATGTGTATCGATTATAGGAAGTTGAATAATGCCACAAAGAAAGATCATTTCCCTCTTTCTTTTATTGATCAGATGCTGGATAAACTTTCTGGACACTCACATTATTGCTTTTTGGATGGACTTTCAGGTTATTATCAGGTGCCGATATCACCAGAGGATCAATCCAAGACCACTTTTACTTGCCCTTTTGGGACTTATGCATTTCGGCGTATGCCCTTTGGCTTGTGCAATACACCTGCAACTTTTCAGAGATGTATGATGTCTATTTTCACGGACATGATAGATGATTTTATTGAGGTATTTAAGGATGATTTTTCTATTTTTGGTGACTCTTTTGATAATTGCCTCAGTAAACTTGTTCTTGTGCTTGAGAGATGCATTGAATGTAACCTCACTTTGAGTTGGGAAAAGAGTCATTTCATGGTTACTCACGGCATTGTATTAGGCCATGTTGTGTCTAGTAAAGGGATTGAGGTGGATAAAGCTAAGGTAGAGTTGATTGCTAAGTTAACCCCACCTACCTCTGTTAAGGGAATAAGAAGCTTTCTAGGGCATGTAGGTTTTTACCGGAGGTTTATTAAAGATTTTTCTAAGATAAGCCAACCATTGTGTCATTTGCTTGGGAAAGATGTTCCATTTGAATTTACTGCACAATGAATGCAAGCCTTTAATTCTCTTAAGGAAAAATTGACCAGTGCACCGGTAATTGTAGCTCCTGTTTGGTCTTTACCTTTTGAAATTATTTGTGATGCCTCCAATCATGCAGTAGGAGCTGTCCTTGGGCAAAGGGTTGAGAAATTTTTGAGAGTGATCTATTATGCTAGCTTAACCCTAAATAGTGCACAATTTAATTACACAACAACTAAAAAAGAAATGCTAGCTATTGTTTTTTCCTTAGATAAGTTTAGAGCATATTTGATTGGGTCTAAAATTATTGTGCATTCAGATCATGCAGCTCTAAAATACCTCTTGACAAAACAACATGCTAAACCTCGTTTAATTAGATGGGTGTTATTATTGCAAGAATTTGATTTTCAAATCAAAGATACTAAGGGAAGTGAAAATGTTGTAGCTGATCATTTATCTAGACTACCTTTCTTTGGTGAAAATCTTGCATCTGATAGCATTCATAGAAATCTAGAAGCATTTCCTGATGAGTAGTTGTTTGCGGTAATGAATCCACCTTGGTTTGCAAATATTGCTAACTATCTTGCTTGTGGTATTTTGTGTTCTGACATGTCAATTCAGGAAAAGAAAAGGTTTTTGCCCATGAGTAAATTCTATTTTTGGGATGAACCTTACCTATTCCGGATATGCAAAGATGAGATAGTTCGCAGGTGTGTATCTGAGGAAGAACAACTTAGTGTTCTTCAATTTTGTCATGACCTTCACTGTGGTGGTCATTTTGGAGGGAGAAAGACTGAAGAAAAAGTGTTTCAAAGTGGATTTTACTGGCCTACTCTATTCAAAGATGCTCAAGAATATTGTAAGCATTGTAACCGCTGTCAAAGAGTAGGTAATATTGGGAGGAGGAATGAAATGCCCCTTCAATCTTATATTGTGGTTGAACTGTTTGATGTTTGGGGAATAGACTTCATGGGTCCTTTTCCCAAATCTTTTGGTTATAAATACATTTTAGTTGCTGTTGATTATGTTTCAAAATGGGTGGAGGCAATCCCCACCCGAACTAATGATGCTAATGTGGATGTTAAATTTGTGAAGGAATACATTCTTAGCAGATTTGGCACTCCAAGAGTGATAGTCAATGATGGGGGAAGTCATTTTTGCAACAAACTTTTTGAGAAGTTAATGCACAAGTTGGGTGTGAAACACAAGGTGGTGACTCCATACCATCCACAGACTTCAGGGCAAGTTCAGACATCCAACAAGCAAATCAAAGGAATTATGGAAAAAATAGTCAACTCATCAAGGAAGGATTGGGCAAGTAGATTGAATGATGCATTATGGGCATATCGAACTGCTTTCAAGACTCCCTTAGGTATGAGTCCATACCGATTGGTTTTCAGCAAAGAGAGAACATTTTCTACAAATTTCGGAGTTAGATGAACTAAGGAACGAGGCATATGAGAGTTCGAGGATTTATAAGGACCGCACTAAAGCACTTCATGACAGAATTTTATTACGAAAGACATTAAGCCAAGGTATGAAGGTTTTGCTTTTAATTCTCATCTCTGAATGTTTCCAGGAAAACTCAAGTCTCGATGGAGTGGTCCTTTCGAGATAACTCAGGTATATCCTTCCGGTGCTATAGAATTGCTTAACTCTCGAACGAATGAAACTTTTAAAGTAAATGGACAGAGAGTTAAACCATATAATGAGGGGTTCCAAGAAGTAAGGATCGTTGATAGTACTTTGATCTACGATCCTTAAGTCTTGCAGTAATGTCCAGCTACACGACATTAAAGAAGCACAAAATAAAATGGAATAGGTGCTTTTCATAGTTACAATTTCATATTTAGCAATTTTAATTTCATGTTTGGTTTAAATAAAATTGAATGGGTGCTTTGATCGGTTTTTATTTTTTTTAATGTGTTTCAGGGTTAAGCAAGGAAGAAGCCAAAAAAAAAAAGAAGAAGCCAAAATGGTAGTGAGGGACACTGCCACTTGACACGGCCAAGCCACTGGCCGTGTCAAGCAAGCCCAAAACACACAAGCTCAGACACGATCAAAAGGCTCGGCCGTGTTATTGGCCGTGTCACACAGACACGGCCAAGCTTATGCCCGTGTCCCTTTCTTTGTCTTGCAATTTCTTCTTTCACAGTAGCAGACACGTTCAAGGGACATGGCCAAGCCGCTGGCCGTGTCCCTCTAAAAGTTTCAGACATGGCCAAGCTAAATCAAGCTTGGCCGTGTCACCTTTATTTCCAAGCTTAAAAACATGATTTCATCCCTTTTCTTTCATTTCAAATCCCTAGTTTCCCTTTTCCTTTCTCTCTCTCTCTCGGCTCTCTCTCTCCAAAACCTCCATTTTCATTTTCTAAAAGCTCCAAAATACCACTAAATTCTCCATTTTTCTTAACCAAAACTAAATTAAACCCATTCAATCTTCTTCTTTTCTCATCAAAAACCAATTAAATCTGTTAAAGCTTCAATTTTCTCCAAAACTATCAATATGCCTAGAACAAAGATGGTGTCCCACCATAAGAGGAGGCAACCTCCAACTTCAGCTCCATCTTCATCTTCAAGGAGAGCGACTCTTCTAGCTAGGGGTTTCTTTCCAACGAGGTATGTAAGCGATGAATCCCTTAATGCTCTTCATATTAAGGATAATTTTTATAGCTATGTTCAAAACCTTGGGTGGGAGAAATTAGTCTCCCTTCGACCTTTGCAATTTCAAGAGCTTACTATGGAATTTTTAGCCTCTCTTAAGGTTTAAAGAGATGAACAGAAAATTTGCAATAGGTTGAATTTTAAATTGCTTGGGAAACCATGTGTAGTTAGTATTGAGCAATTGAATGATATCTTTGGTTTCCATCATCAAGGGGAAAAATCTGTACCTAAGGGTTTTAAATAGTAATTTGCATGGGGAGCACTGGGCTCGGGAACATTGTGGCCAAATCGGCCAAGGCAACAAAATTGAGTAATCCCGCTCTAAGATATTTACATCGCTTTACGTCTTGTGGGTTCTTTACATGGAAGGAAAGCACAGGTGTTGTGGAAATTAGTGAGCTCCTTTTCTTAGACTGTGCTTGTAATGCCATACCTGTTAGTGCCGGCTATTGGTTGGCAGATGTTTTTGACAATGTGGCGAATAAAAAGAAGGGTGCTATTTGTATTGGAGGATTGGTTACCACTTTAGCGACAGCTCTTCTTGATGATTTTGACCCGAGTAACTGCCGTATGACTACAATTTCGGGTAATGATTCGTTAGACTTGGCCACACTTGAGAAGATGCATATGGTTGTAAAAAGAAGAGGGGCCTATGTGATGGCTTCAGTTGAGCGAGATGCACCGGGGGGCCTACAAAAGAGAACACGAGTCCATGAGGAGTCCGACTCAGATTCTCTTGATTTAGATGAAGATGCTCCAGTCTCGGACAATCAGGAGATCCTTAATAGGATAGAAGCACTGGAAAGCAAGGTCGATCATAACCATGCTGCGGTCTTGCAACAGTTGGACCAAATCAATAGCAACCTTGCTAAGATTCTGAGCCTCTATCCTTCAGTTGCATCATCATCACATACTCCATCACCATAGATCAAATCGGCTCTAATCTTTTGAGAAAATTTCTTACTTTCTTGTGTTTAGTTATCGCATATTTTCGTTGTTATTTTTCATTTTTGTTTTTAATGTTAACACTTTATATTTTGGTTATTTTATATGTATTGTATTTTGTTCCTGAACAATTGATGTTTGTGGGTGAAAAGGTAGCGTTTGCCTCACAAGGAAACGATGGAAAATAGGTTGTACCTTAACTCTTTTTCTTTATTATCCTTGTTTCCATTGAGGACAATGTAACTCATAAGTGTGGGGTAATTTTTAAGCTTTTCTTTAATTTTTGTTTTGTTTTCTTTGTGAGTTATATTGTGCATTTTTTTGTTTTGTTTTCTTTGTGAGTTATTATGCATTTTTCATGGCATAATTGTTGGAAACTTATTGACTTTTCTGAAATTCTAGCATTACATTTGAGCCTTTAGTATCAGCATAGAGATTAGCATTTGAATTCATTCAGGATCAATTTTCACATTCTACAATTCATGACATATAAATCTTTGAGATCCCACCCTTTGTGAGTTTTGAGCCTCATAGATTGAATATTATTGTCAATCGATTTTCTTTTCTTAAGTGTGCACCTTCATGATCTTGCATCTCTAGAGTTTGCTTTTGCATACTAATTGAACTCACATTATGATTTCATCTCACGTTTTAAAATGATGAAGGCAAATTAGGATTACCCCCTTTAGCTTAAAAAGACCTCCCTTAATTATGAATTCCTTAGTGAGCCAAGTTAAGCCTTTGACCTTTTCTTGATTGATCAACATAATTCACAACTCAACATTTTCCTTTTATTATCATACCTTCATTAAGGAATGGAGTTTCTTATGATATGACAATAGGAGTGGTTTAATTGATAAGTGTGGGGTAAATAAATAAAAAAAAGAAAAAAAATAGTATTGTTCTAGTAAGATTTGGGGCTGATATGCATACTTTGCAGATTGTATTTGACTAAGAGTCGATTATTCTTTTCTTCTACATTTGAGCTAGATGTTCAATGAAATTTTATATTTTGTATATATATATATATATATAAAATAATAAAAAAATAAAAATAAAAGAGAAGATATATATATACAAAATTCATATATTTTCTAGCATTAGTCATCAAAGAGGAATTTTGATTCATTTACTTTTCTTTAAGTATGCAAGTATGTGAGACTATCAAGGGTTGGTGAATATGCCATTTGAGGGAGTTACGAGTTTCTAAGCAAGATTATTGTCTAATTTAGATAATCCATTTCTTGATGTTCCAACTTAAATGTCTTTTCTCACATCTTCACCTTAGCCCCATTACATCCAAACAAAAAGACCTTTGGATTATTTCTTAAGAAAATCAGGGAGAGAGATTGGATAATTAAGCAAGTTTATGGCAGTATGCAGTCATGAGTGGTTTGAGTGAATTAAACTTTGAAATTGAGTGAAACACTTAGATGAGAGATGAGATTTGTTATGTCTGAATTAAATAATAAGTTAAGAAAATCTTGATTGAAGTAAATTGCATTTATTTATTGCTGAGTATTAAAGGATTTCATCTTATATACTTGAATTATAGTTAAGGTTAATTGAGTTTTTAATTTATGCTATGTAAATTTGCTTGAGGATAAGCAAAGTTTTAAGTGTGGGGTAGTTATTTTTTAGTTTTTGTCAAAAATATTGTAATTTATTTATTATTATGATTATTGTTTTCTTCATGTATTTTGGTAGTTTTAATCTGTTTATTTAGTGATTTCATCAATTTTGATATTTTTAATTTATTCCAGTGTTTATGTCATTTTTGTACTAGTTTTTAGTGTGATGTTTATGTGTTTTTGGTTAATGTTTCATTTGATTCTTGTTTAAAGTTTCTTTCAAGTGTTTGTTTTAGGTTAATGTGCAAAAAACTACCTTGGAAGATCAAAACAAAGAAAGAAGAGCATGAAGCAACAAGACATGGCCAAGCCAAATCAAGCTTGGCCGTGTCACCTCAAGGAAATTTTTGGCAGATCATGACAAGGGCAGGAGACACGGCCAAGCCACTGGCCGAGTCTAACCTAAAGGGCAAAACCAAGGGAACCAAGAAAGAAAGAAAATTTGGCAGAAGCTGACACTGGCAGGTGACACGGCCAAGCCACTGGCCATGTCACATGACACGGCCAAGCCACTGGCCGTGTCATATGACACGGTCACAAGCTTGGCCGTGTCCCATATTAAGCCAAGAAGAGCCAAGAAGGACCGAGCAAAGAAAGAAGAGAAACAGTAGGTGACACTGGCAAGTGACATGGCCAAGCCACTGGCCGTGTAACATGACACGGCCTGGAGCTTAGCCGCGTCACTCTCATCTCCAAAGAACAAAGAAGAGCAAGAAAAGAAACAGAAGCTGTGACACCCAGGTGACACGGCCAAGATTGTGGCCATGTCACATGACACGGCTTGGCCGTGTCACTCCATGGGACCAGAGAAAGAAAGAAAGCGCGGATTTTAGTGAGGGATTTGTATAAATAAGAAGATTAGGGCAAGAGAAAGAGATATCCACACTTTGAGCCATCCAACTCATATTTTTCAGCTTTTCTTCACTTTTCTTTTGAATTTTGATTTCACTTTCATGCAAACACACTAGATCAAATTAGTTTTAGTCATTGCATTATTCTTTTAGCAAAAATCTGAGCAAGAGATTCTTCAGAAGCTAAAGGAAGTTTGTAATTTGGTTTTGTTCTCAAACTCTATCTCTTAAGTTTCATTGGAATTGTATTTATGAATTCTCTAATGTCTAAATTAATTTCTTTGAATTTTAATGAGATGAATTTGTTTGATAGCATCATTATGAACTAATTTTGATCTAGTTTAGGGTTTGTATGGATCCACTATGATTATATGAAATGGTTATTGCTCGTAACTGAATTATTTCTTCTATCTTTAATTGAATGGATTAATGTTAATATATAATTGATTGGCCACCAATTATGTGTTTGAGGTATTTAGATGAAGGATTGAGAAATAAAGTCTAAAGCTGGAACAATTTAATTATGGACTTAGGTGAATTAGAGATATAAACCTAAGGAAAAGATCATTTTGATTGTAATAAGATTAATCGAAAGAGGTTTGAATGCGAGAGCTTATTTGTAACACCCCTATATCCAATACTCGCACATTACTTAACACCGCAATGTAACATACGTGCACTGAACATAGAAATGCTACGGTTTCTTTCAACCATTAAATCATTTTTATAACATAACGTATTATTTCTCATTATACAATATAGAAATCATACAAATATACTTGTAGTATAAAACAAAATAGATATAACATTTATTTAAAACGCAGCGGACTTTATAAAATATTTACAAATACAAATATGTTCCAATCCATATTTACAATTATACATATATTTATATTAAAAAACACTAATTTACAAAATACAAAGAAGTTATACATGATTGGCAGCTCTTCTCTGATCTTTAAGTCTCAAATCAAACTCCTCAACGTCTAGACTCACTCGGTTTCGAGGAAAACTCGGGTTCAACCCTGTCACCTGCGCGATGAATCACAATCGCGCTGAGCTAATAGCTCAGTAGTACAATGCATATGAACATTATGCGTTAATGCAATGCAATGCCACACATTTCATTAATGAATATAATATCCAAGATAGGAACATGATATCAAATCTCGGTATTTCATAAATCATATCACATTTCAAAACTTCCCATATATCTCATTAAAGATCATTTAATCACTAATAAATCATATTTAAACAAAGACAAGCATTGGGCCCAAAACACTAACATGCCATTCAATTTTCAGAGTTAATGCCTTGGTTCAATTATCACATTCATCAATATCATTATCCCAACTAGGCTTCAAGGATTATGTTCAACCAAGCTTCAAGGGGAACAAAGCATGCTAAGTATCAACCCAACTTGGCTTCACGAACAAAACCCAACCCAGCTTCAAGGGTTGTAACATCTCAATTAGGCTTCAAGGACAAGACCCAACCAAGCTTCAAGGGGACTAAAACATGTTAAACTTCAACCCAACTTGGCTTCAAGGATCAAATCCAACCTAACTTCAAGAGATTGTTACCATTAGGCATGCCACCAACAACAAAACTCTGAAAATGGAATAACACATTAGACACACAAATCATTCATTAGTTCATTATCAATTCCATTCTCAATTCTCATCATCAATTAGGCAAACATACCTTATCTCATTACAATCATCATAGCCAACGACAATGGCTTTTCATTCCATCACATCTCGATTCATATTCCACAATTCATCTTTCAAATACATAATCATTTACATAATGCATATGTATATATATCATCAATGATATAAGCATATCAACACACATTGATAATATGAATCAACAATGCAATAATGCAACATTGGTACTTACCTCAATAGCAATTCACACAACTCTCAACTCTTCCTTTCCAAGATTTTTATGCTTCTTAGATCAATGACAAATCACTTCCTTCAAGACCTAATCCAAAAATAATAACATATACTTGCTTAAGAATCCACAAAAGATAATCAAGTTAAGAGTTAACTAAGGCAAACCCTAAACTTGACACGTTCAACCACACGGGCGTGTTCCTGACCGTGCCTTAACTCCACAACACAGAAGCTATTACACGCTCATCACCACGGGCGTGTCACTGCACGTGTAATACATTCTGTCTCCCCCTAAACATCAATACGTCCAACACCCTGAGCGTGTTCATGGCCGTGTCAATTCTCCAATCTCACAGTAGCTATGACACGCTCAATAACACGGGCGTGTTACTGGCCGTGTCACACCTACTGCCTCATAAACAATTGACACGCCTAAGAACCTTGGACGTGCTCATGGGCGTGTCAGGCTAAAAACACAGAATCCGACCAAGATAACCAAACATCCAACAAACACTTCTTTTCACCAACATCCCCTTCATACAAACTTAACAAAACATACCCAAAAACCATTTCAAACTTACAAAAATACCAAATCAACTTCACACACAAACATCAAACACAAATCTCAAATCTCAACACAAACCCTAACTACAAAACAACATCATCTCTTCCAATCAACTCACTCCTTTCATCAATCCAACATAGAAACATGGAAGACATTATGAATCCTGTCCAATTCAGGTGGTAAAGCAAGCCGATAAGCAACTGGTCCAATTCTTTCCAACACTTCATAAGGTCCAATGAAACGAGGACTCAGCTTCCCTTTTCGACCAAATCTCAAAATCTTTTTTCAAGGAGACACTTTCAAAAATACTTTATCTCCCACACTATACTCAATGTCTCTCCTCTTCAAATCTGCATAAGATTTCTGTCGGTCTGAAGCTGCTTTCAATCTGTCTCGAATCATTTTCACTTTTTCTTCAGTTTCTTTAACCAAATCAGGACCAATTAACTTACCTTCACCAAGTTCATTCCAACACAAAGGTGTCCTACACCTTCTCCCATACAATGCTTCAAATGGTGCCATTCCAATGCTGGATTGATGACTGTTGTTATAAGCAAATTCCACAAGTGGCAACAATTTGTCCCAAGTACCAGAGAAATCAATAACACAACTTCTCAACATATCCTCAAGGATCTGTATCACTCTCTCTGATTGCCCATCTGTCTGAGGATGAAAAGCAGTACTAAAGTGCAATCGAGAACCCAAAGCACCATGTAAACTTTTCCAAAACCTAGAAGCCGGGGATCTCGATCAGACACTAAAGAAATTGGGACACCATGCAACTTCACAATCTCATGGATATACAGCTCAGCTAATCTCTCAAGAGAAAAATCCATTCGAACCGGAAGAAAATGAGCTGTCTTTGTCAATTTATCAACAATCACCGAAATAGCATCATGCTTCTTTTGTGTCAATGGCAAACCAGACACAAAATCCATTGTCACTCTCTCCCATTTCCATTCAGGCACTGACAAAGGTTGAAGCAACCCTGTTGGAACTTGATGCTCAGCTTTAACCCTCTGACAGGTGAGACATTTGGATACAAACTCTGCAATGTCTCTCTTCATACCCGACCACCAGTAATACTGCTTCAAATCATGATACATCTTCGTATTGCCTGGGTGCATAGCAAATACGGACTGATGTGCTTCTTCCAAAATAATTCTTCTCAAGTTAGCATCATCAGGTACACACAGTCGGTTCTTAAACCACAAGCTACCATCATCTTTCACAATAAAATCTCGACTCTTTCCATTCTGGCAATCTGAAACAATCTTTTGAATCTTCTCATCAGCCAACTGAGCTTCCTTAATCTGATTCAACAACACTGGCCTCAATTGCAGCTGTGCCAACAATGCACCATCATCACAAGATACAAAGCTAGCATGCAACGCTCTCAACTCAACAAGCAACGAGAGCAAATACACAGTTAAGCCTGCTAAAGACTTCCGATTCAAAGCATCAGCAACAACATTTGCCTTACCCGGATGATAATCAATCAAGCAGTCGTAGTCTTTAATCAACTCCAACCATCTCCTCTGCCGAAGATTCAGCTCTTTTTGGACACCCAAATACTTCAAACTTTTATGATCAGTATAGATAAAACACTTCTCCCCATACAAATAATGTCGCCAAATCTTCAATGCGAACACAATGGCGGCTAACTCCAAATCATGGGTCGGATAATTGAGCTCATGCGGCTTCAACTGTCGAGAAGCATAAGCTATCACTTTACCTTCTTGCATCAATACACAACCCAAACCACTATGTGAAGCATCACTATAAATCACATATGGTTTATCTTCCACAGGTAAAGTAAGAACAGGCACTTGAGTCAACATCTCCTTCAACTGTTCAAAGCTAGCTTGACACTGATCAGTCCACACAAATCTAACTCCCTTCCGAAGCAATCTGGTGAGTGGAGTAGCTATCAAAGAAAATCCTTTCACAAACCGTCGGTAATAGCCTGCCAAACCCAGAAAACTTCTAACTTCAGTCACAGACTTTGGTGGACTCCAGTTCAGAATAGCTTCAACTTTACTCGGATCAACTCTAATACCATCTGCTGAAACTATATGACCAAGAAAAGTCACTTGATCAAGCCAAAATTCACACTTCGACAACTTGGCATACAACTGCTTATCTCTCAATATCTGCAGCACAATCCGCAGATGCTTGTCATGCTCCTCTTCATTACGTGAATACACCAAAATATCATCGATAAAGACCACCACAAATTGATCCGGATAGGGCCTAAACACCCTATTCATCAAATCCATAAAAACTGCAGGTGCATTCGTCAACCCAAAAGGCATAACTAGAAACTCGTAATGCCCATACCTGGTTCGAAAAGCTGTCTTAGGAACATCTTCAGCTCTAACCCTCAACTGATGGTACCCTGATCTCAAATCAATCTTGGAAAACACAGTTGCACCCTTCAATTTATCAAAGAGATCATCAATTCTAGGCAAAGGATATTTGTTCTTGATAGTCACTTTGTTCAATTGCCTATAATCGATGCATAGTCTCATAGTACCATCTTTCTTCTTCACAAACAACACAGGAGCTCCCCACAATGAAACACTAGGGTGAATAAACCCTTTATCCAACAACTCCTGCAACTGCACCTTCAACTCCCTCAATTCAGCAGGTGCCATTCTATAAGGAGTAATAGAGATAGGAGTGGTACCAGGCAATAATTCAATACCAAACTCCACCTCTCTCTCAGGAGGCAACCCTGGCAACTACTCTGGAAACACCTCTGAAAACTCTGCAACTGTGGGTATGCTATCAAGTTGAGAACCTACCACTCTAGTATCCACAACATGAGCAAGATAAGCTTCACACCCCTTTCTAATCAACCTTCTAGCTGCAACAGCTGAAACAAACAAGGATGCAAGCTGTCTCTGCTCACTAGATACTATCACATCTCTACCATCACTGGTTCTCAAAGTGACACACTTCTTTTGACAATCAACTACAGCTCCATGTCTAGACAACCAATCCATACCTAAAATCAAATCATATTCTTTAAATGGCATTTCAATCAAATCACCCAAGAACTTCTCACCTTGCACCTCTACTGCACTATCTCGGTGCACTTTGCTAACAATCACACTATGCCCTAAAGGATTTGTCACCAATACATCAAATCCTAGGGACTCAGCATGCAAACCAGACACAGGCAACACAGATGCACTAATATATGAATGTGTAGATCCAGGGTCAATTAAAGCAAGTACTGAAATACCAAATAAAGAGAATATACCCACTATGACTGCCGAATCATCAGGCTGCCTTTGCATCACATACACCCTCTGAGAAGATCCAGCCTCCTCTGGTCTACTCTCCCTAGATGTAGAACCTCCTCTCTGGCTGAACCCAGATCTACCTCCTCTGCTGAAACTTCTGCCCCCTCGACCTCCTCTCACACCAGGTCGAGAAGCTGCAGAATCTGCTAACATCTGCTCCTGTCTCTCAGGACAATCTCTAACAAAATGATAAGGCGATCCACATCTGAAACATACCCCTGCTACACCTGCCTTCCAACAAGGACCACCATGTGGTCTGCCACAATGAATACATATCGGCAGGGTGGATCTCTGCATCACCGGAGTCGGAGCACTAGCCACTGAAATTGTAGGTCTAGATCTCTGCCTCTGAAACTGTGCTGACCTACCAGCTGGCCTCTGACTCCTACTAACCCGAGGAATAAAACTTCCTTTACCTCTCTTCACCGATGAAGACCCTGTCTCAAACTGAGGTCTCCGCACCCTGGTCTCTTCCTCAGAAGCAGCTGCAATGCCTTGGGCTCTCTCCACACTCCTAGCTGCTGCAACAAGCTGGGAGAAATCCTGATATCTAGAACTGGCCACATGACACATAAGAGAGGGCCTCAACCCCTCTTCAAATCTTCTACACCTGTCAATCTCATCCGATATAATACCTCCAGCATAATGGCTCAACCGGATGAACTCCAACTCGTACTCTGTTACAGTCCGATGGTCTTGTTTCAAACTCAGAAACTCCATCTTCTTCACATCTTTATACTCCCTCGGAGTATACTTCAACTCAAATTCTCTAAGAAAATCTGCATAGGACAAAGTAGGTGGATCATCCATAGCATGTGGCACTGTTTTTCCACCAGTCATATGCATCCTTCTGCAACAAGGATCTTGCATAGTCAAATTTTTCTTCTGGAGTGGCCTGTAACTGGATAAATATCCTCTGTACCTTATCTAACCACTGTTCCGCCACTGCTGGATCAATGGTACCCAAGAAATCTTCCGCCCCAAACTTTCTCAACTTATCATACTGTCTTACTGATACCTGAGGCTGAGGTGGTGGCGGTGGTTGTACTGGTGCTTGTCTCATCACTTCCATCATATGCCTGAACCAAGCTGGCGGAACCTCATCACCAATTGGTCTCCCTGACACAGAGGCAGGTACCTCTCCAGCACTATCCACTCTAGCTCCCTCTCTAACCTCATCCGGAGCTACACTCTCCGCACAACCCTCAACTGACTGACGTGAATGAGGATCCATCACAACCTATATCTGCAAACACAGCAGAATACACCTCATTAAAGATCAGAGACTGCCAATTCCAAACATGTATGTTATTCAAAAATCATCTTTTAAAATCAAAATATTCTTTTTCTTATAATAAACCTAGGTTGAGAATCTCAAACCTAGGCTCTGATACCAAACAATTGTAACACCCCTATATCCAATACTCGCACATTACTTAACACCGCAATGTAACATACGTGCACTGAACATAGAAATGCTACGGTTTCTTTCAACCATTAAATCATTTTTATAACATAACGTATTCTTTCTCATTATACAATATAGAAATCATACAAATATACTTGTAGTATAAAACAAAATAGATATAACATTTATTTAAAACGCAGCAGACTTTATAAAATATTTACAAATACAAATATGTTCCAATCCATATTTACAATTATACATATATTTATATTAAAAAACACTAATTTACAAAATACAAAGAAGTTATACATGATTGGCAGCTCTTCTCTGATCTTTAAGTCTCAAATCAAACTCCTCAACGTCTAGACTCACTCGGTCTCGAGGAAAACTCGGGTTCAACCCTGTCACCTGCGCGATGAATCACAATCGCGTTGAGCTAATAGCTCAGTAGTACAATGCATATGAACATTATGCGTTAATGCAATGCAATGCCACACATTTCATTAATGAATATAATATCCAAGATAGGAACATGATATCAAATCTCGGTATTTCATAAATCATATCACATTTCAAAACTTCCCATATATCTCATTGATAGGACTATATTTTGCACACAATTTAATGATTATTCTAGTTATATTTTTATTGTTATCAATTGAATTTGATCAATCTTTATTGTGAAAGCTAGAATATTCATCATTTCAAGTATAGAGTTGCAAATATGAAGAAAAAAGCTTATTTTGGCTAAAAATCATGGAAAAATGGAAAGGAGGTCAAATCAAGCTCAAAAATGGAAGAAAATGAATTTACATGGTCTTATAAACCATGATACATGATTTTGAACTTGAAAATGGAATTAAAGATGAGAAATCAAGAGGTCCAGAGTCGTTTTGAATCTCAGGGCCAAAGCTGCCAAAAATCCACGGCCATGGGATTTGATTTGAAGCTGTCCAAGTTTTTCAATGACAGAAATTGCAAGGGCAGAAGCATTTGGAAAGCCACGACCATAGGGCTCAAAGGCCATGACCATGGCATGGATTTTGGCTCTATTTTGAAGATATTTTGCATATTTAGAAGCATTTTCAAAGGCCACGACCGTGGCACTCAAAGGCCACGCCCGTGGGATTGATTTCGCTACTGTCCGAGCCAAGAAAGAGAAGAAAAATCAAGTTGGCAGTTTCATTTTCAATGCCACGACCGTGGCACTCAAAGGCCATGACTGTGGCCTCCCAAACCGACCATTTTATAGCTCTAAAGTGCTCAAACCGACCAAACCAACTCAGGCCACGACCGCGGCACTCAAAAGCCACGACCGTGGGGCCGAAAATCATGACTTTGAGCAAACAATTGGGTAGGTGTTGAACCAAACAAGGTGTGGCCTAATTTTTTTTAGTTTTTCCCCAATAAAGAAGCTTCCAAGCACTCTATATAAACACACTTCCTCCAAGGTATGAGATATGTAATAGATTAGATTAGATTCATCCAAATAAATTTAGTTTAGAGGTGTGAAATTCTGCTTCAAGGAGGAGTTCAAGATCCAAGTCAAGATCTTCTTCAAAGAAATAGAGTTTGATCTTTCTTGTTCCTTTTAAATTATGTTTTCATTTACCATTTTGAACATTTGTAATGTTTTTATTTCAATAATGAAGAACTAATCCTTTTTAGGGTTGGTCCCTTTAATTGAATTTATCATGGAGCTATAAATGTCTATTTGGTTAATTTAATTATCCTTTGATTATTTTTTTGTCTTTAATCTTAATGCTTTGATTATTTGGCCAATGATTAATTGATTTGAGATGTTGTGTGATGGAGCGAGAGTGGAAGCATGACATTAGTCCAAGGAGATAACAATCTTAAGTAAGTTTCTCACTTAGAGATAAGGTTAAACCCTTAAGAGGTTGATTCAAGATTCTCATAAAACTTAATGAATTGATTTAATTACTTATGATCACGAGAGTAGACGTAAGGATTAAAGTTGATATTGGTTCTAGTACTTGAGAGAGACTTGAACTTAATTTAGGAGAATCCAACCATTAATCAAAAGGATGACTGAATAAAATCGATACCTTAGAAAATCCATGATAAATCAATAAAGGTGACTAAACCCTAAGTTTTAAATCATAAGAAATTTATTCTTAATTTATTGTCATTTTAGCTAGTTAAATCATAAATTAAATTTGATTATCCAAATATTAATTGGTTTAATTGTTTGGTACTTAGAATTAACCTCCTCGTGGGAACGATACTCTACTCATCATTATATTACTTGTTAACGATCTGTGCACTTGCAGATAGTGAGGCTGAGGCCGCAACAAGTTTTTGGCGCCGCTGCCGGGGAGGCAATCATTCTGATATTGATAATATTAAACTGTTATTACTTTGGATTTTTACTTTTCTGCATTATTTCTTTAAATTTTAAGGGTACATGCGTAACAATCCACACACTCAACTTGTACCCTATAATCCTGAAATTGAAAAATTTTATAAACAGCAAAACAAGGAAAGAAGAGAAAGACAAAGAGGAGAAGGAACTTCAACTGAAATCCAGTTAGAAGAAGAAATCATGGGAGATCCACAGAACATGACCTTGAAACAATATGCTATGCCATCTGCTCACCCAAGATCTAGCATAGTCAAACCTCCTGTGCAAGCCAACACATTTGATCTAAAACCAGCACTTATTAATTTAATTCAGCAGTCTGTTTTTCATGGCTTACCACATGAGGATGCTTATGCTCATATTTCAAATTTTTTAGAAATGTGTGATACATTCAAAATTAATGGTGTATCTGATGATGCTATTAGGTTGCGACTTTTTTCCAGTTTCATTAAGAGATCAAGCAAAAGATTGGCTCATTTCTAAGGCACCAGGTACATTCTCCACTTGGGATCAATTAGCCGCTGCATTTTTGGCAAAATATTTTCCACCTGCAAAGACGGCTAAATTAAGGAATGATATCACAAGTTTCATTCAACAAGATGGGGAGAGCTTATATGAAGCTTGGGAACAGTTCAAGAATTTGCAAAGAAAATGTCCTCACCATGGAGTCCCGGAATGGCTTTTAATTCAAACCTTTTATTATGGACTTCATCCAAATATTAAGGGAATGATTGATGCAGCAGCAGGAGGTGCAATAATGAACAAAGCTCCTTCTGAAGCAATTGATTTAATTGAAGAAATGGCAGCAAATAATTATCATTGGACTTCAGAACGAGGTATGCAAAAAAGAGTTGCAGGTTTACATGAGATTGACCATTTTTCTTTACTTGCAGCTAAAGTAGATACAATTGCCAAGAAATTAGAGCATGTCAATTTGTCATCATCATCTCCAATTTGTGAAGGATGTGGAGGAAGCCACGATATAGCTGATTGCAAAATTATGGAGCATGTCCAATTTTTGGGGAATCAAAATAGAGGTCCAACTTTCCCACAAGGAAACACTTACAACCCCACATGGAGAAATCACCCTAACTTGGCATGGGGAAATGAAGGCAATCAAAAAGCACCATATCAGCCACCATACATGAAAAATCAAAGCCAAGGCCAAATTCATCCTCTTGAAAAACCATCCTATGAATTGGCTTTGGAAAAATTTATTGGTGCAACTTCAGAAAGGTTCGACAAGCTGGAAAAACAATATGACAAGCTTGAATCAAGGATGGAACAAATTGCAGTTCAAAATAGAAATCTTGAAATTCAAGTTGGTCAAATAGCAAGTTCTCTTCACACTCGACCACAAGGAGCACTTCCAAGCCAACCAGAAATCAATCCAAGAGAACATTGTAATGCTATTTTCCTAAATAGCATACAACTTGAAGATTCTTTACTAGAGCCCCGAATCTATCAAATTTCTTCTTCTAAAATAAAAGAAAGTGAAGCTAAACAAGAGGAGGCACCATTAAAGCAAGAGGTCAAACCTTATGTGTCACCTATTCCTTTTCCTCAAAGGTTAAAGAAAAATATGGAGGAAAATACAAAGATTGCACTTACTGAGGAGTGCAACAATCTTCTTCAGGATAAAATCCCTTCTAAACTTGAAGACCCAGAGAGTATTTCAATTCCTTGCCAAATTGGTAGATTAAATTTTCAAAATGCATTATGTGATTCAGGTGCTAGTATTAATTTAATGCCTTTATCTATTTTCAGGAAATTAAAACTTGCACAAATGAAACCTACCAATTTAGTATTGCAGCTTGCAGATAAATCAGTCAAATGCCCAAGAGGAATTGCAGAAAATGTGCTTGTAAAAATGGAAAAATTTTACATCCCTGTTGATTTCATGATTGTTGATTTAAATAAGGATGAAGATGCTCCATTGATTTTTGGGAGACCCTTCTTAGCCACGATTGGAGCTGTAATTGATGTTAAAAATGGCAAACTCACTTCAAAGATTGAAGATGAACAAGTGGAAATTAACATGATCAAATCTCCAAATACACTCAAGGATTGCCAAATTCAAAACTCCAATCCAAAGGAGGGAAAATACAATTTAGCCTCATCAAGCTCACAAGCACAATTTGAAGGGTATAATGAACTTGGGAAGCAAAATTCCAAGTCAACTATAGCAAGCAACATAGTGGGAAAGGAAGTAATTTGTGATCTTCCACCTTGAGGATAAGAAGTTATAGTCAAGCTAAAGACTATAAATTAGCGCTTTTTGGGAGGCAACCCAATGTTTTATTTAAACTTTGTCTTTTATTTTTGGTTTTATTTTTGTGTTTTGATTTTGTGTTTTGTGTTTTTATTTTAGGATGAACTTGGATGGAAATGAGCTTTTGATGGATTCTTCTTGCAAAGGGCAAATTTAAGATTGGGCATGTACCACCCTCCACCACCCAATGCCTAAACCACTGAGGACAGTGGAACACTTCAAGTTTGGGGGAGTTTAGCCCAAAATTTAGTAATGTATTCCATTCCCTTTTTGAATTTTATTACTCTTTCATAAATGTTGGGATATGGGGTACCTACAAAAAATTTTTTTTGAAAAAAAAAAATTTCTTGCTATCTTACACTTGAATGATTGAATTCATGACAGGCTAATAAAATTTTGTGATTTTGTGATGCTAATTACTTAAATTTATCTTTTGAAATAAAGTTGTTGTGAAGAACTGTACTTTATAGATTTTGACCTGAATACATTCTTGATTTTAGTTGAAAGTGATCAATGGTATATGCTTACTAAGAGATGACTCCTACTCTTTTGTCATTTATTATTATTTTTTTATTATCTTATGCCTAAGCCTAGAACATGTTTAAAAGAACTTTTGAGGCAAAATTGAACCTTGCTAAGTAGGGGAAAAGATGATTTAGGCATTGTTTGTGTAGCCAAATTCTTATATCCACCATATTTGAACATTGCCTCTAGCTGTCCCCTTTGAGCCAAATTGAATATTCTAGCTTGTGTTCTTTCTCATTAAACACTAATTTCTACCTTTTTGTGGTTAATTATCTTTTGGTATATCTTCCTATTATTTATGCTCAATTGGAGAGAGAAAATAAAATGGGAAAGCTCCTTTAGATTTCTCATTAATAAAATTTCAGGTTTTGGGGGAAAATATAAAAAAAAAAGAAAAAGAAAAAAAGATAGTAAAAATAAAGTTTCCCTATTAGTGTGCTAAAGCAATTGAGGAAAAATCATATCTATTAACGAACTCTCCAAAACCATTAAGAAGAGCTGCAATCGAAACCTTGGAAGGTATTCAAAAAGTTAAGCGTCACTTTAGCCTCAACCCTTTTAAACCACATTACAAGCTTAAAAAGACCTTTTGATTTTCCTTGAGTTAGTAAGGTCTATTAGTGGAGAAGGTTTGATTAAACATGCATATGAGAAAGGCAAATTTTCTTTAAACTATATAAAATTTTTAATGAATGCAAGGGGTATGTGTTTATCTCAAAAGCAACAATTGATTACAATTGAATAACTTCTTGAATGAAGGAAGGGAGAATGAAATAAGTACAGTTATAAAAATTGATTTAGAATTGAATTTTGAAATTTTATTTGTATATCAAAATCTTGGGACTGTTTTAATGATGCCTGTTGTGAATGAGATTGTTCTTGTTGCTTGAGGGCAAGCAATGATTTAAGTTTGGGGGAGTTGATAGGACTATATTTTGCACATAATTTAATGATTATTCTAGTTATATTTTTATTGTTATCAATTGAATTTGATCAATCTTTATTGTGAAAGCTAGAATATTCATCATTTCAAGTATAGAGTTGCAAGTATGAAGAAAAAAGCTTATTTTGGCTAAAAATCATGGAAAATGGAAAGGAGGTCAAATCAAGCTCAAAAATGGAAGAAAACGAATTTACATGGTCTTATAAACCATGATACATGATTTTGAACTTGAAAATGGAATTAAAGATGAGAAATCAAGAGGTCCAGAGTCGTTTTGAATCTCAGGGCCAAAGCTACCAAAAATCCACGGCCATGGGATTTGATTTGAAGCTGTCCAAGTTTTTCAATGACAGAAATTGCAAGGGCAGAAGCATTTGGAAAGCCACGACCATAGGGCTTAAAGGCCATGACCATGGCATGGATTTTGGCTCTATTTTGAAGAGATTTTGCATATTTAGAAGCATTTTCAAAGGCCACAACCGTGGCACTCAAAGGCCACGCCCGTGGGATTGATTTCGCTACTGTCCGAGCCAAGAAAGAGAAGAAAAATCAAGTTGGCAGTTTCATTTTCAATGCCACGACCGTGGCACTCAAAGGCCATGACCGTGGCCTCCCAAACCGACCATTTTACAGCTCTAAAGTGCTCAAACCGACCAAACCAACTTAGACCACGACCGCAGCACTCAAAAGCCACGACCGTGGGGCCGAAAATCATGACTTTGAGCAAACAATTGGGTAGGTGTTGAACCAAACAAGGTGTGGCCTAATTTTTTTTAGTTTTTCCCCACTAAAGAAGCTTCCAAGCACTCTATATAAACACACTTCCTCCAAGGTATGAGATATGTAATAGATTAGATTAGATTCATCCAAATAAATTTAGTTTAGAGGTGTGAAATTCTGCTTCAAGGAGGAGTTCAAGATCCAAGTCAAGATCTTCTTCAAAGAAATAGAGTTTGATCTTTCTTGTTCCTTTTAAATTATGTTTTCATTTACCATTTTGAACATTTGTAATGTTTTTATTTCAATAATGAAGAACTAATCCTTTTTAGGGTTGGTCCCTTTAATTGAATTTATCATGGAGCTATAAATGTCTATTTGGTTAATTTAATTATCCTTTGATTATTTTGTTGTCTTTAATCTTCATGCTTTGATTATTTGGCCAATGATTAATTGATTTGAAATGTTGTGTGATGGAGCGAGAGTGGAAGCATGACATTAGTCCAAAGAGATAACAATCTTAAGTAAGTTTCTCACTTAGAGATAAGGTTAAACCCTTAAGAGGTTGATTCAAGATTCTCATAAAACTTAATGAATTGATTTAATTACTTATGATCACGAGAGTAGACGTAAGGATTAAAGTTGATATTGGTTCTAGTACTTGAGAGAGACTTGAACTTAATTTAGGAGAATCCAACCATTAATCAAAAGGATGACTGAATAAAATCGATACCTTAGAAAATCCATGATAAATCAATAAAGGTGACTAAACCCTAAGTTTTAAATCATAAGAAATTTATTTTTAATTTATTGTCATTTTAGCTAGTTAAATCATAAATTAAATTTGATTATCCAAATATTAATTGGTTTAATTGTTTGGTACTTAGAATTAACCTCCTCGTGGGAACGATACTCTACTCATCATTATATTACTTGTTAACGATCTGTGCACTTGCAGATAGTGAGGCTGAGGCCGCAACACTCATTAAAGATCATTTAATCACTAATAAATCATATTTAAACAAAGACAAGCATTGGGCCCAAAACACTAACATGCCATTCAATTTTCATAGTTAATGCCTTGGTTCAATTATCACATTCATCAATATCGTTATCCCAACTAGGCTTCAAGGATTATGTTCAACCAAGCTTCAAGGGGAACAAAGCATGCTAAGTATCAACCCAACTTGGCTTCACGAACAAAACCCAACCTAGCTTCAAGGGTTGTAACATCTCAATTAGGCTTCAAGGACAAGACCCAACCAAGCTTCAAGGGGAGTAAAACATGTTAAACTTCAACCTAACTTGGCTTTAAGGATCAAATCCAACCTAACTTCAAGAGATTGTTACCATTAGGCATGCCACCAACAACAAAACTCTGAAAATGGAATAACACATTAGACACACAAATCATTCATTAGTTCATTATCAATTCCATTCTCAATTCTCATCATCAATTAGGCAAACATGCCTCATCTCATTACAATCATCATAGCCAATCGCAATGGCTTTTCATTCCATCACATCTCAATTCATATTCCACAATTCATCTTTCAAATACATAATCATTTACATAATGCATATGTATATATATCATCAATGATATAAGCATATCAACACACATTGATAATATGAATCAACAATGCAATAATGCAACATTGGTACTTACCTCAATAGCAATTCACACAACTCTCAACTCTTCCTTTCCAAGATTTTTATGCTTCTTAGATCAATGACAAATCACTTCCTTCAAGACCTAATCCAAAAATAATAACATATACTTGCTTAAGAATCCACAAAAGATAATCAAGTTAAGAGTTAACTAAGGCAAACCCTAAACTTGACACGCTCAACCACACGGGCGTGTTCCTGACCGTGCCTTAACTCCACAACACAGAAGCTATTACACGCTCATCACCACGGGCGTGTCACTACACGTGTAATACATTCTGTCTCTCCCAAAACATCAACATGTCCAACACCCTGAGCGTGTTCATGGCCGTGTCAATTCTCCAATCTCACAGTAGCTATGACACACTCAATAACACGGGCATGTTACTGGCCGTGTCACACCTACTGCCTCACAAACAATTGACACGCCTAAGAACCTTGGACGTGCTCATGGGCGTGTCAGGCCAAAAACATAGAATCCAGCCAAGATAACCAAACATCCAACAAACACTTCTTTTCACCAACATCCCCTTCATACAAACTTAACAAAACATACCCAAAAACCATTTCAAACTTACAAAAATACCAAATCAACTTCACACACAAACATCAAACACAAATCTCAAATCTCAACACAAACCCTAACTATAAAACAACATCATCTCTTCCAATCAACTCACTCCTTTCATCAATCCAACCTCAAAATCCACAATTAATCTATCAAACACTCTTAAACATACTTAAAATCAAATAAACACATAATCAAACACAACTTCAACTCACAACACAACCATAACTTCAAATAAGCAAAGAAACCAAAAGAGTACTTACCAAAGTATTGAAAATCCTTGAATCATCAACTTGATCACTTAGATCTTCCTTCAATTTGAGCTTAGAATCATCAAAACCTTTCTTTGCTTTCTTGCTTTCCTTTGTCTATGGAGGAGCCGGCCACACACATGGAGAAGAAGAAAAGATGATGAAAAAAAATCAAAGTCAAACTTTCTTTAAATCTCCACCAAGCATTCCAAAGAAGTCAATTACCAACTTACCCTCTTCTCACTTGTTCTACCTCTCTTTTAACATACTTGCCCTTTTTAGTAATTTCACATTTAACAATTTAAAATATCTTCTTCCCTTGACTCTCCATTTGACCAACTTATATGTTATATATATATACCATATACACTACATATACACTTTCCCACTACACAACTCTTTTCTTTCAAATAACACATATACATTCAATCTCAAATCTCTTTTATCATTCAAATAAACCATACACAATTACCACTTATCAGTCACACATTCAATTCAATATTAACAACAATAATATCACAACTTCTAGGGCACACTTTGGGATATTACATTATTTCCTTGATTTTATTAATTAAGTTGCTTGAAATATGATCTTTGGAACTAAACTAGTTGAGAAAAATAACCATTCATACATATAAATTAGTAGAGAAGTGCAAACCCTAGGCTTTTCTATTAAGCGAATCAATATCCTTGTTTAGTTTCCTTTCATTGCTATAAATTCAATTCATTTTCTTTTGCATTAGTTGTTGAGAAATTCAATCTTATAAATAAAAAAACTACTAATTAATAATTTGATCATTAAGATCTGATAAATAATTAGCCTATCTAGCTTCCTTGTGAGACGACCTTGAGGTGTTCACCAAAATACTACAGCAGCCTCGTATAATTGCGAGTTTGGCTTTAGTAGTGTTTATTAGAGCGTAATAGGCCACTCTAAGGAAAGCCCGAGCCAGTCATGTTAATGGAAAAGTTGATCCTGGGCTTTGAGAACTTTGATGATGTTGCTGAATTGATAGAACAGATGAAGAAAGAGCTTATCCTGCTAGCTAACAAGAAGCCTAGCATAGAAAAGATGAAGGAATCAGACCTGAAAGTCTTGACAACTCCATAGGAAATTATTGCTTTAGTTGAATAAAAATTTGAAAATGTTTTAGTTTATGATTTTGAGAATAATGATTTTAATTTTGATTTTAATTTGTCTACTTTATATGAGGATGATGGTGTTTTCTTTTTCAAGATGAATGCAATAAAGTCTAATTTTGCTTACTTGTGTGATGTTTTCCCTGATGGTTGCATACAATCAAGTAGTGACTACATAAGCATTTTTAATATTAACTCTATTGACATACAAACATTAAATTTGGAAACAACTAATAATCCTAAAAATATTAGCATAGCATCCGACCTTACTCCTAAAGAGAGAGAGAGATTTGAGAAAATATTTAAAAAATATGAAGAAGTCTTTGCTTGGTCTTATGAAGATATGCTAGGGATTGACTGAGATATAGCTGAGCATTTGATTCCTGCCTACACTCACATGAAACTTGTCAAGCAAAAGCTTAAACAGTTAAGGCCAGAATGGGTAGAGTTGGTTAAAGAAGAAGTCACTAAGTAGATACAAGTCAAGTTTCTTGAGGTAATAGACTATCTCGATTGGTTAACTAATATAATTTCATGGTAAAGAAAGATGGAAGAATTAGGGTTTGTGTGGACTATAGGAACTTGAACAAAACTTCACCCAAAGACATTTTTCCTTTAGCCCACATAGATGTCATTATTGATAGTGTAGCCTCTAGTGTGCTACACTCATTCATAGACGGATTTTCCGGATACAATCAAATGTTAATGTCCCAAGAGGATAAAGTCATAACTACCTTTATTACTACATGGGGTATGTTTTACTATAAGATGATGTCATTTGGGTTAAAGAATGCTAGAGCAACCTACCAAAGGATGACCACCACCTTGTTTCATGACATGATGTACAAAGAAGTTAGGGTCTATGTTGATGATATGATGGTTATGTCGAATATAAGGTAGCAACATTTCCAAAACTTAGAATTATTCTTTTAGAGGGCAGTAAAGTATAAGCTAAGGTTGAACTTGAAGAAGTAGAATGATGAGTGTCAAAAGGCCTTTGAGCGTATTACAGAATATTTGCTGAATCCACCTATTTTAAAGCCACCTAAACCCTGTAGACCTTTGTTACTGTACTTAGCAGTAATGGAAAAATCGATAGGAGTAATGCTCACCCAAGTAAATGAATAGAGGGTTGAGTATGCAATTTATTGCTTAAGTAGAAAACTCCTACCTTATGAAATTAAGTATAGTATCATTGAAAAGACATGCATAGCCATGGTTTGGTCGTCTAAGAAGTTGCAACATTACTTTCAATCTTATAGTCTGCAAGCAATTTCCATAATGGATCCAGTGAAGTATTTAAGGAAAACACCATCATTGATTGGAAAGTACGATTGATGGTTGATTATTTTGGAAGCATTTGAGATTGAATATATAACCAGGAAAACCATTAAAGGAAGAGCAGTATTAGAATTTGTGGCTCAACAGCCATTGCCAGACAGTGAGAAAGTGGTTTTGGAATTTTTTGATGAATATTTAGAAGCCATAGAGGTGTAGAGATGGAAAATGTACTTTGATGGAGCAGTAAACAGAAAAGGTGCTAGTCTGGCCAATTTTGGAATTGCCCAAAGGGGAGCTCATTCCTCTTACTAAGAAGTTGAAGTTTAGGGCAACCAACAACTTGGTTAAATACGAAGCTTGCATTTTTTGCCAGGAAACCCTGATGATAAGGAAGGTGGATAAGGTGCAGATTTTTGGTGATTCTTTGCTAGTGGTATCACAAGTAAATGATGAATAGGAGTTGAAGGAAGAAAAGTTGAAATCATACCATAATTATTTGACCATGATGAAGAAAAATTTCAAGGAGTGTAGATTTATACACCTGCCAAGGGAGGAAAACCAGATGACCGATGCCCTAGCCACATTGGCTTTGATATGGGAAGATCTAGTTAAGTTATTTCTTAGGCCTCTAGTTTTGACCAGTTCATCTGGTCCTTATTATGAGTATGAAATGGTCATGGAAACTGAGATGGACCATGATGCGTGGTATGACACTATAAGAAGATTTTTGGAAAGTAGGGAATATCCATAAAATGAAACAAAGGAAGAAAGAAGAGCCATAAGGCGATGGTCTTTGCAATACATTACCTTTCATAGGGAGCTGTATTGAAGATGGCTCGATGTTATGCATTTAAGATGCTTGAGAAAGTCTAAGGTTGAGTAGATAATGTCAGAAATACATACCGAAAGTTATTGACCCCATATGAATGAATTGGCCCTAGTTAAGAAGATAATCCGACAAGGCTACTATTGGTCGACTATGGAAAAAGACTGCATTGATTTTGTAAGAAAATTCTAGTTGTGCCAGATGCATGGTAACTTGAACAACATGCCTCCCAAAGAATTAAATTCAATGTCTTTAGGTATGGGGTCCCACACAGTGTATGGGGTATGGGATCCCTCACAGCGTAATATCATATAATGGGGTACAGTTTCAAGGAGCAATTAATGATTTATTCTTAAAGTACTAGATCCATCACCATCGGTCTTCCCTTATAGATCAAAGGCTAATGGTACAGCAGAGGTGACAAATAAGACAATTAAGCAGATCCTGTTCAAGATGACCAAGACATATAAGGATTGGTTATAAATGCTTACTTTTGCTTTATGAGGGTACATGACGAGTGTTCAAACTTCGACTGGAATGACACCATTTTCTTTAGTTTATGTGATGGAAGAAGTATTACCAATTGAAATAGAGATTAAATCACTGAGAGTGGTCTTAGAAGCTAAATTGTTTAAAGCATAATGGGTGGCAAGTAAATATGAACAGTTGGCCTTGTTCGAAGAAAGAAGATTGAATGCATTGTATCATCACCGGTTGTATCAAAGAAAAATAGCTCATGCCTACAACAAAAGTGTTAAGGCTAGAAGACTTAAAGTCAGTGATTTAGTGTTGAAACAATGCAAACCTAATGTCACTGAGACGAGAGGAAAGTTCAGACCTGGCTAGGAAGGACCATATGTTGTGAAGCAAGTCATGAGTAAAGGCATAGTCAAGTTGTCAGACATGGATGGGAATGAGTTTAGTGAGCCAGTGAATATGGACAGGTTGAAGAGGTTCTATGTTTAAAAAAAAGGAAGCTCGTTAGGTTTAAAACCCAAAAGGCGATCTAAGCAAAAATTAGGGCAATCCGCTAGTTCCAAAAATCCAAAAGGGCGGGCTAGGCAACAATTAGGGCTAAATGAGTGAAAATTGTCAATTAGAAAACCTGAAATGGCTAGTTAGCAGCAGGAGTGATCTTGTGTATGCTGGCTTAATATTAGTTGTTCCCTAATTTAATAAGCAGAGTTGATTTTAAAAATTATTCTATGAGCACTATTTTGAATTATTTAACCATTAAGATAGAATAAATGCCACAATAGAAAAACGTGATGACAAATTATAAAAAGGAAATAAAACATCTTTTATTAATTTTTGTTGTTCATCCTAACATTATTTATTCTAAGGTTGACAAGTGTTAAATTTATGGTAGATGATAAGTATAGCGTGCAGGGCAGCTTTGCTTCAGTCTATCCATGAAGGCAAACGAGGCATGTCTAAATCAGGAGTAAATTTACAACCTCAAGGCTCGGCTCTATAATGGCGGTCAAGATGATGAGGATCATAGCAAGTGCCTCGATGAAGAGCAACAAGAGGGATATACATTAGATACATCTGAATGGTGATGTGGGAAATCCTCTACCAAGGTACCAACCAATGGATGTTAATCACAGCTCGTGAGTGAATCCAGTCGATCCAGTCAGCATATGAAGAAGCAGGATGGAATAATTTTTTGGTGAAATGATATCATGGCAGATATTTGGTGAAATGCACAGATGGGGTGTCAATTAAGCAGAGGCGCTCCTGTAGCAAGATCTGTAAAAAAAGAGGATAGCCATACTCATAAAAAATAAAAAAAAAAGCCCGTTAGATTGAAAACCCGCAGGGGCGGCCTAAGCAAAATTAGGGCAATTTGCTAGTTTCAAAAAACCCGCAAGGGCAGTCTAGGCAAAAATTAGAACCAGTATAAAAAAAATAAGAAAAGAGTCCACAAGGTTGAAAACCCATAAGGGTAGCCTAGGAAAAAATTAAGACATGTTGCTAGTTTTGAAAAGCCGTAAGGGCAGGCTAGACAAAAACTAGAGCAATAAAAATAAAAGTCTAAATTGAAAACCCGAAAGGGAAGTTTAGGCAAATACCTAAAGCAGTAAGGGACTTCCAGCCAGCCTTCTTGAAGATTCGATTTTGAATTCGTCCAACCCAACTAGGGTTTCAGCTAAGATCACATGTATTGGTGACAACCCTCCTTCCATTTGATCCATGAAATCTAGAACTCATGGATCGATGTCGCCATCAGAAGAAATAAGCAAGAATTTACCAAGTAGACATAAACAAAACATGCATCCCCAAGTTTTTGTGGGAGCCAAGTGAGAAATGCAAAAGCTGATCAAGGGATCAAGTAGGATATTCTCACCTGTAGTTAATTGCTTAACTTCGGGTTTTGAAAGTTGAAACAACATCTGCATCTTTTGTAGAGTTTTGGAAGTCAGTACAGGAAATCCCATTGGTTGATAGCTTGGATATCCAAGAATAGTTTCAAATTCTTCAATCATAGGACATATCTCAAAATTGTTTATTTAAAAATCCTAGTCTTAATATCCCAAAAGAGGCCATGGCATGTAAAAATGGTTGGTCCAATCTAACATTTTGAAAGCACTTCAAGGCATTGAGTTGAGACCATGATAGTTGTTCCCAATGTGTTGCCTTGATGTTTTTAAATAAATTCTTCACCTTCTTCAAATTGGCCTCGATCGTGGTTGAAATAAATTCAATTAATTTGAATTGGTTATGGCAGGAGCTGAATGAAGGAAATTGAAGTTGTTTGAATTGGATTTGCAGAATGTATTTGGGTTTAAAAATTTAAAGATGTTTTAATTGATTATACGAGGGTCGGCAATTGGAAAAGGGTGGATGGTTTACTCTATCTTCAATGAAGAATGGTAATCGATTTATATAAGCATTGGATTGTAGATCAAAGCGTATAAGGAATGGGTGGTGAGTTAAATCCAAAACACGTGAGGAAAAGGATCAAATTGGGCAGTAACCAAATTTCCATCCATGACAAACTCAAATTTGGGTTCGTCATGTACTATTGTCTACATATTTATCATTTAAAAAAGGGTATAGAAAAGTAAAAGAAAAAAAATTAATTTTGAAAAAGTAAAAATAACAAAAAATTATTATTATAATTATTATTGTTGGTACAAGTTTCTATTTGATTTAATACAAGTTTTTACGAGTCAGTCATTGCACAAGTCACTCATTGCAAAGAAAGTCAACGCCCGTTAGAGGAGGGGGCATATCATCTGTCCAATGTCCACATGAAAAGGAAGCACCCAAACCTCTACCGCCCTGAAAATTGATTTCATCATTGCTTGAAAAGGAAGGAGGCACATCATTGATATCAGTCTGAGGCCCCCTTGATGAAGAAGCATTTAGATCCCTCACGCCATGAAACCAAAAGTATCTGAATTCCTGTGCCTCCTGTTGATATAGTTCTTCAAAATGGGTAGTGTGTCAATGACTTGTGGCTAACTCTTCTTGAAGCTTTTTCTTCTGATCCTCAAGTGTCTGCTATGAGCCAGACAAGGAAAGGGTAAGTCCATACATTTTCATGCATATATATAAGCATGCACCATTATGGAACAAGATGACAGATAAGGTAATTTGGGTCAAAGCCCTGCGGATAGGATGACATATCTAGTTAAGAAGGAGCAAATGGAGAAAACTGATGATGTATCAAAGTATCATACAGAGGGACAACTTTATGACTAGGGGAACCAACATCTTGTAATAATTATACACATTGTAAGAAAAATAAGAAGAAACGACTATTAAGGAAAAAATGATTAAAAACCTTAGAAGAGCTAGCCCCGGGAACCTCGTAAGAATGGGAAGATGGCTCACTGTCCTCCTCCTCATCTTCATCTTCTTCTTCATATTCTTCCTCCTATCCTTCCTCCACTTTTATCACTTGTTCATCACTTCTGAAAAGTCCATGGACGTCAACAGGTGACACTTCAAAATTTAATAGATGATCCCGGATAAATTGGGCATATGGCACCTCTGGTGAAAGCAGGAAGTCATGAACATCGAGGCCATCCCTGCAGCAGCTTGTACACCCTTAATTTTTGACCCAGTCTAGTTCGATATTTTTAAAACAGTCCAAAATAATTTTTGTGGTATTTTAATTAAATAATATTTATTTTAATATTCATTCCTTATAATATTTATTTTTAATAAAAATAAAAAAGGATAAGAGTAAAAAAATAGAAAATAATAAATAAATAAAAATTGGCGAAAGAAGAATCGGCGAAGAAAAATTTTCATCGCAGAAAATGAATTGGCTTGGGCCAATTTGCCCCAGGAATTTCCTGCGGTGAATTGGCTAGCCCGCGCCCCAGTTCGCACGTGACTCTCGCAGCTGGCCCACCCGTAGCCAGCGCAATTTTTGCCAGCACAGTTTTTTTCGAAACCGAATTCTATTTGGTCTTTATTTCTTTTCCTAAATGGTTTTGATTTCTTTAGAAAATTAGAATTAGGTTTTGATTTTTTTTCCTATAAATACCACATTAAAACAAATGAAGACGAAGGACAAAAAAAACCTCTAGGGACAGAATACAGAAAGAAACCTAAAAGTGGAAACAAAGAAAATCCTAGAGGTTGGCAATAGTATTGCCATATTTTCTTTTAAGCTTTTCTATTATTTGTTTTGATATTGAGTCTTTCAGTAACCTAAATTATTAAACCATAATCGTGTGTTTTATAAATCAGATTTTCCATTCATACAGTAACCTAAGTCATTGATTAAATTATCAAAACTCCAAACTGTTCTTTTGTTTTCAAAACTTTAAAACCCTAAACTATTTTTCCCAAAACTTTAAACCCTAAATTATTCCATTAAAGTCTCAAAACTCTGATTGTTTTCCAAAATCTTGATTATTCTTCCAAAACTTCAATTTATTTCTCCAAATCCAAAATTGTTTTTCAAAGGCAGTAAGTTAAAACCCTAAACCCTTAAATGGCTAAAAAAAATCTAAAACCCTAATTACACCTTTCTAAAAACAAAAACAACAATCTATTACCAAACCTGTTTTTTAAAATCACTGTAGCATTATTTTCAGAAAAACATCTGAAACCCTAAATCTTTAAAATATCCAGTAGCATTATTCTTTTAAAAAATAATATTAGTTCCTCAAAATCCCAAAATCCTATTTTCTAAATAGTAAACCCTAAAATCTTAATTTTTAACACTAAAACCTACAACCCTAAAAGTCAGTTTCTAAAATTTTATGGGGCACTGCCCCCTTGAAGCCCGCCCTTGAACCGGCTAATAGGACTGCCGTATGGGCTCATTGAAGAGGTCAATATTCATTTGTGTATTATGAGTCCGTGTATTTAACTTTCCTTTTCCCAAAGCCCTAATTTAATAATTAAAATTCTAAGACCCTATTTTAAGATGCGAACCTTAAATTTATATATTTATTGCTTTATTTAATTTTAAATTTAATTATGTAGTTTATTATATGTTTTGATGGTTGTTTTATTTAATTTCAATGCTTGATTTATTTAATTTATCATAGATGGATATTTTCTTTATTATTATGATTATTATTTGTTTATTTTGGTATTAAAATTGTAAGAGGTATGTTTCCATTATTGGATACCTCATTAATTAATATTCATGTAATTTAAATTATTTTTATATTTTGTAATTAATGTAAAGGACACGTTTCCACCTTTCGGTGGGTGTCCTATTTAGTTTTAGACATGGACGATGTAAGGACATGTTTCCATCCTCGGATGGGTGTCCATTTATTTGTTTTGCTTGGACATTACTTTGATTTTAATATAATGATGCTTTATTTTAATTGTTGCATATAGTATGAATAATATTGTTATTTTTAAGAATTTTATAATATTAAGACCTGCAAAGGAGGCTGATTCCAATGAACAGGGCGTTGTGGGGTGCTGGGTCATTTCTCACCTTCCCCACACGTACCCAACTTTTCAAACCCATTAGGGGGTTGGGGATTCCTTAGGAATTGAGTCGTCCACCCCTGTCTTTTTTTGGGGCCGTTTGGATGGAGACTCCATTTTTGTCCGAGCTTAGGCTCGTGTTCTCTAAGGCCCCGAGCCTAAATAGTGCCTAAGTCGCAAGAACCATTCCACCGGGAGTGGCGGCAAAAATTCCCTCTCACAGTGGCGACTCCACTGGGATAAGAGAAGTTGATTCCGTTGGTCTTTTTATTATTCTTTTCTTTCTTATCATGATATTATCCATTGCATCATATTAGATTGCATCGTGTGCGTGAGTTAAGACGCCCGTATTACCCGTGTTGTGTTATGTAAGGGATACCATACTTTCACTCAAGGTATGGAGATCGAGCATGGCATAACCACTCATAGCCTTGTACCTTTTGGTATATACTTGTTATGGGAACCTAAGCCTTTTAACCCAAAGACCAAAGCTCATGTAATTGGCCTAGTTACTTTCCTTAGGTTTTTACCCCAAATGCATATTGTTTGACTATGGTTAATTTATCTTGGCTTAAATCATGGCTTATTTTGTTTGTTCTTTTTCTAATATGACCTAATTACATTGTGAGCTCAAATAATGTTTTCCTCTAAATCCAAAAGACCAAAGCTATTTTCAAAACTTTTTAACATGGTCTTTGGACATAAAACTTTTCTAAAAAAACAAATCAAAAATTCTTTTCTCAAGACCCAAATACAAAGCCCAAAATCTATTTTTTCTAAAATCTTTTTACAATGGGCTTAGAAACAAAATTATTTTCATAACCTTTTTATAGAGCTTACAAATATTTATGTCAATTATGAATGCCAAAAATCAATTGTGAGCCTAGTTTATACTAAGAGTTATTAATCATGGGCTTATTTTTGGCAAGAATCATTAGTTACTTTTTCAAGTGAGAAATCTATTTATAATGAACCTCTTAATTTAGTTTTAATCCAATATAGCATAAAAGCTACTTTAGTTGGTTGAATGGATTAAAACCTAATTAATTGGAATTATCATGAACTAATTTTCATTTTTAAATATAACTATTCGAAAATAAGATACCCAATGTTGGTATTTTGTTAACCATATACCTAGGAAAAGAGACTTGCCATCCGTGTGTGGAAGTTATAAGGTTGGAAGGAATGTCCTATTTATCCTTGTTTGTTTATTCTTTATACATACATACATGCATGCATACATACATTTTCATCTCATATCATTGATCCTCTCTGGCTCACTGCCCTAGATTATGACAGTTCAAAAGCTTACGACAATCTGACCTACACCAGAGATGAAGAATCTAGCAACAACTCAATCACTTGCTCACCAAAAGCAATGGAGCCCGAACAAATTCAAAGAATGGTGGATAATGCCCTCAGTGCCAATATGGAAGAAATAAAAGAGGCCCTGGCTGAGACCATGAAGAACTAATTGGCTGCAATTTTTGAAAACAATGCCGAGGTATCTGCTAGCACCAAGAAGCCAAAGGACAAGTGGAAGGCTAAAGTTGGTGAAGTGGTTTTTAATGATGATAAGGTGATCATTGATGATGATGATGATTGGGCTCAATACTTCCAAGATCCTCAAGACAAGAAGAAAGAACCGAAGATTTTTGAAAGACTAGCTATAGAGAAAACTGAAAATTCTGATGCTAAAAAGATGATTGTGGATTTGGAAAAGAAATTTGAGAAGAAGCTGAAAATTGAAGAAATGTCCGAAGTTGACAAATTATTTGAGCTAGACGAAGAATTTTTGTACAAGTTCAAGATTCCATCCCTTGCAAAGTTTGATGGAACCGAAAATCCTCACCTCCATGTGAAGCAGTATGTCACTGCTATGCAGTCTGCCCGAGCTACTCTAAGGTACTTCATGCTCTTATAGGACCCTATTATCCAAAATTGGTTCAATACCTTAGATGATGGCACACAAAAGAGTTAGGATCTGCTATACAAGGCCTTCATCCAGCAATATGGGTACAATGTCGAGCTGGAAGTTACCTTAATTGAAGTTGAGTCTATTAGACAAAGGCCAAATGAGAATTTTGTGGAATATGTAAAAAGATGGAGAAATAAGGCTGCTTTGCTCAAGAAGAGGCCCGATGAACCTGATCAAATAAGGATGATTGTGAGAGGGGTGTTGCCTAGTCTTCGTGAAAGGATGTCTCATACACTCATTTGTGATTTCAAATATCTTCTCCAAGCTGGTCTGCAAATTGAAGAATGGGAAAGGGAGAAGAATAACATTTCAATAAGAAGGAACACTACAAAAATATTCGGCATTTGCGACGGAAATCTACGACGGACATGTTTCCGTCGCAAATTTGCTACGGATCTGCGACGGATTTGCGACGGAAGGACAAGTCAGAGGAATTTTGAGAAATTGGTCGCAAATCCGTCGCAGATCTGTGACGAAAATCATTCTGTCACAAACAATCATCGCAAAAGTTGGCGCGGAAACTTGGCGCGAGAGAGAAAACACTAAAAAACCAATTTGCAAAGGAGATCTGCTACCGTCTATTGCCGTCGCAAATTTCACTAAAAAAATATTTGGAATTTTGCGACGGAAATCTGCGACGGGCATGTTTCCGTTGTAAATTTGCTATGGATCTGCGACGGATTTGCGACGGAAGGACGAGTCGGAGGAATTTTGAGAAATTGGTCGCAAATCCGTTGCAAATCCATCGCAGATCTGCGACGAAAATCAGTCCGTCGCAAATAATCGTCGCAAAAGTTGGCGCGGAAACTTGGCGAGAGAGACCCGGTATATTTTCTCGCAAAATTTTTTTTCGTCGCAGATTGGTTGTAGAAAACACTAAAAAAAGCAATTTGCAACGGAGATCAGCTACCGTCTATTGTCGTCGCAAATTTCACTATAAAAATATTCGGCATTTGCGACGGAAATCTGCAACGAAAAATTTCCATCGCAAATGTGCGACGGATCTGCAACGCATTTGCGACAAAATAATAAGTTGTAGGAATTTTGAGAAAGCCGTCGCAAATCGATTGCAGATCCGTAATAAATCTGCGACGAATTTTTGTTCGTCACAAATTTCGTCGCTAAAGTTGGCGGGATTACTCCCGCAGAGAATTTTGCGGAAAATTTTTACCGTCGCAGATTTTCGTTGCAAATTTGCTACCCATTTGCTACGGATTTGCGATGAAAATAAAATTTGACTATATATATGTATCCGTTGCAAATCGGTGGCAAATCTGTAGCAAATTTGCGACAGAAAATAGCCGTCAAAAATTTTTCGTCGTAAAACTAAAAGGAAATTTTTAGTGGGAGCCCAAAAAAGAAATTATAATTATTTGAAATAAGTTAGAAGACTTATTTTATAAAAAAAAATACTAATTTTTATTTTTTACATAATTTCGTTATGGGCATTTTATTTTATCTCATTTCTCTGCATTTATCGTATAGCATGAATGATATATTTGAGTATCTGTTTAATTATTTTAAAGCATATTTTGATTTCAACAAATCGATTTATTTGTATAGCTTCATTTAAATATTTTATATATTACATTGATATTAATTTAATAATTTATAATGACAAATTAAATTTTAGTTATTATCACTAATATAAAATTTTAAATTAGTATTTAATTTTTTTTGTGCAATTCATTATTTTAAAGTGGAGTATGATAGAATCATATTCGTAATTCAAATTTACGAATATTTTATTAAATTAAAATGATATTTTTATTAAGTGATCTACGTATTTAGTGGTTATAATAAACACTTATTAGTTATTAAGCAATAAACAGTACTAATAGTACTAATAATATAATGAATTGTGTTTTGTAAATTAAAATAGTAAAATTAATAGTATAACATATTAATAGTAAAAAATTATATTTACTAATTACTAATTTACTGTCTAATATTTATCATCATATAAATAATTAAAATATATTTTAATTTAACTTCAAAATAAAATAAATATAAATATAGATAATTCTGATTTTTTTAAGAAACTATATTGTATAACACAATTTTTATTTTTTAAAAAAAATATTATTTTTTTATATGCACTTGATATACTAAATATATAATCTATGTTTATTTAAAAATAAAATATATTTTTAATATATTAAATATATATTTAAAAAAATAATATTTTTAAAATTAACAAAGAAAATTGAATTTGGGAAATATTTTCGAAGGGTAATGTATCAAATGTTTTACTGCCTAACCTAATCTCCATTTCGAATCAACCTTAGGAATACAGCATCTGTTTTCTATACCTACATTTCTAATTCGTACCCTCTGTTTGGATAAGGAGGGAAGAACTTTGCCCATTCTTTTGTAATTCTGGAGCTTATCTCCCCTTTCTATAAAAATACACTTTGAAGGGCATATGCTTTTGTAATTCTGCACAGCGCCTTTGTTGTTTCAAAGTCGTGAATGCGATTGGTTTTTTTTTTCTAGGTTTTTTTTTTAATCTCTATCAAAGCTTATCAGAAGAAGTACTGAGAAAAGATGTGGGTAAAGAAATGGCTAAATCTATGGCTGAACAAGTAAAGATGGGGAAATCGATTCACAAGAAAATTTTGGTGATGGAATTGAAGAAATCGCCGGAATCTGATATGACTTTTTTCATTTTTGGATGCCGATTCTAGTTCCGATCGGCATTCGATTCTTATTCGGTAGCTTATGAGGCATTCTCTGAACAGCGTCAAAATAAACAGTTTCGCTTCTTATATTCATGTTCTTCGCTTCCGATTGCTGTTAATATCAAACTGCTTTGATAGGGTTTTTGTCTCCTTATTTTTTTTCTTTTTTTAAAAAATAAACTTTTTTTAGTGGTTCGTGTTTTAGTTTTGGCTCTTTACTCTCTCTTCGTTTTACTGTCGTTTTGTTGTTGATAATGGAGTTTGGTTCACGTGAGGATGATGGTGAGTTTTCAGAGAAAGATCCGACTGGTCGATACATTCGGGTATGTATGGATTCACTGAAATTTTCCTCATTTTTTTGTTTAGTGGCTCTGAAAATTGAATAAACTGAATGAAAAATTGTATTATTGTGATGTGTTATTATGTTTTTGTGACTGGAAATTTGTTGTTTAATCTCAGCTGAACAGAGATTCTGGAATAAATAAGGGGAATTAGCTATATTCATGCCTTTTGTCGTCTAATGAAAGTCAATTTTGAATGAATTTATGTTTATTGTGACTGGCATTAAAAAATCAATGGTGATATTAGAGTGATCATTTTCAATGTTCTTGTTTGACTTACTGGAATTAATGATGATTTGTTGAATTAGCTCTTTACTAGATTTAGTGAATGATATGACCTTTATTTGATTTGTTTTTCCTCCTTCAGTATGATGAAATCTTGGGGAAAGGTGCATTCAAGACTGTGTATAGTTCTGCAACCTATCCTCTTTAATTTTGCTTTCTTTTTTTTAAATTCTTTATATTAGTGCTAGTTTTGTTAAAATGATATATCGGTTGACTTGGTCATTTTCCTGCTTTGATTCACTTTTTATTACAAATAGATATAAGGTGTTCGATGAAGTTGATGGAATTGAAGTTGCGTGGAACCAAGTATGTATTGAAGATGCGTTGTAGTCACCTGACCAGCTTGAAAGATTATACTCAGAGGTTCATCTGCTGAAGTCACTGAAACATGAAAATATCATGAAATTCTACAATTCTTGGGTGGATGATAAGAATAAGACTATTAACATGATAACAGAATTATTCACTTCTGGGAGTTTGAGGCTGTGAGTTTCTTTAGCTGTTTCATTTATGTGTGTGTGTGTATTTTTTTTCCATGTTCGTGCATATTTTTTTTCCGTGTTTGTGCCTTGTATGATTTATGGCTTTTTCTTTGGGCTTTAGATACCGTAGGAAGCATAAGAATGTTGATATGAAGGCCATAAAGAACTGGGCTAGACAGATCCTATGAGGCTTACACTATTTGCATTGTCATAAGCCTCCTGTTGTTCATCGTGATTTGAAATGTGACAATATATTTGTTAACGAAAACAATGGGGAAGTTAAAATTGGAGATCTAGGACTAGCTACTATCATGCAGCAGCCCACAGTCCGAAGTGTTATAGGTAATGGCTTCAATTTCTCTGGAATCTGTTTGGCTCTAAAGAAACCATCATATACTGAAACTTTCTATCCTTTCTTGATTTTGCAGGTACTCCTGAATTCATGGCTCCAGAACTATATGAAGAGGAATACAATGAGCTTGTCGACATTTATTCTTTTGGCATGTGCATGTTAGAAATGGTTACTTGTGAATATCCATATAATGAATGCAAGAACCCGGCACAGATATATAGGAAGGTTACTTTGGTGGGTTTGAGCTTAAGGCTCTTTGCAACTAGCAATTTAGTGCCCTTTTACTTTTAACCTGTTGTCTCGTAACTTCTGTTATCTTCTTTTATTTCAGGGCATAAAGCCTGCTTCTCTTGGTAAAGTAAATGATCCTCAATTTAAGCAGTTCATAGATAAGTGTCTAGTCCCAGCATCTATGAGATTGCCTGCAATAGAACTCTTGAGAGACCCTTTCCTAGCAACTGAAAATTCAAAGGAACCTGTTTCTGTGTCTTTAAGTTTACCAGATCTTGTTTCCAAACAAGTAATCTTACAGCAATTGGAATCTCATCCCATGGATATTGACCCAGATCATGTTGCTGTTGGCGACAATTTATATGGTACAGATTCGACGGATTTTGATGTATGGACTGCCTTGATTGATGAGACAGAGAAGGTGGCAGGGGTATGGATTTCCAATTATATGTTAAAGTGCTAGTGGCTAAGCTCATAAACGTTTATCCTTCACACCAGTTTTTTTTTTCGGTGAACAGCCGGTTGAGGTTTAACATGCATACCTCTGTTAGGCACAAAGCCAGCTGTTCATAACTGATTGAGTGTGTGTGCGTGTTTTTGGGAAATGGAATTATTGAAGTATAAGTAAAATTTTTTATTACTTGGATAACTTAATCTTAGAGTGGGATGGGAAGCAAAATCGCATTGCACATGCAGCTAATTGTATTTAGTTATTCTTTCTTTCAACGTCTTAGTTGTTTTTATTCTTGAAAGGTAAAAAAAGAAAATTTAAATCAGACATTGGTTGGATTGAAGATTAGGTTTAGTTCTAAATGGGAAACTTCTCAAATTGAGAGTGAGTTTGTGAATAGATTGCATGCATGTTTTCCATATAAAATTTAATTTGATAAAGTCACTTGCTAGAGCATTGGAGCTTTTATTTTTTCCATGGTTCCTTTTCCTAAAAGTTGCACTTGATTTTTGACTCTTTTTTCTTTTCTTTTGGAGTTATCATTTTCATCCAAATCTGATGCAGGATAAGATATTGAAAATTCAAAAAGTATATGATGTCTTTTTGGCTAAATTCCCATTGTGTTATGGTTATTGGAAGAAGTACGCAGATCATGAGGCACGCATTGGTTCTATGGACAAAGTGGTGGAGGTATATGAACGAGCTGTTCTGGGGGTGACATATTCAGTGGACATTTGGTTGCATTATTGTGTATTTGCTATAAATACATATGAAGATCTAGATACAATTAGAAGGTAATAGCTGTTCATGCTCCCACTGATGTTGTTGGTATACATCGGAATCATGATTGGTTGATTTCCTGTGTCACAAGAGTCTAGTAATTTTGTTGCTCTTTAACAACATTTCAGCATGCCTGCAACAGTGATTCCTTACCCTTTGTAGATGTTGCTTAGGAGGAGAGTTCAGCTAATTCTGACAAAAAAAACTCTGCTGATCACATCTTTGAAATGAAAAACATCTGAGGTTTCTTTTTTATTTTACCTTTCATATCTAGCTTATATTATGGTATAGGTTTTCAAATTTATATTACAATGAAGATCCTTTGATTTTTAAGCAACGGTAAATTCTTTGTTCCAGATCTTTATGAAAGCATTAGTGTACTACTATTATTTTAAGATGCAATTTTACAGGGAACAAGAAAAGGTACTTCTCTTTTTCCTTTTTTATAAGTGCATTTAAAACTTTTTTGTTTTGATTTTGGTAATTTAATGTAAATGCAAATGTCAGGGACAGGTGATATCTTTTCTTTCCTGCTGATGCTGGACTATAAGAATCTGTTTCCCTGAACAGTTGAGCTATGCAAAACACAATTCAAAAATGTAATTTTCAGTTCACTGTCTGAAGTAACTATCCGCAGTTTTAACTTTTACATGATCTTTGTGCATGTTTACTTTGCTAAGCCTGATATAGCAGGCCACTACCTAAGTTCTCTTACTCTGATTAGATATTCTTTGTTGAATTGAATTTTTAATCATTGGAATACTTTGAACCATGTTTTTTTTTCCCAATTTTGTAACTTGGGTTTTTTGCACACATCTCGGAGGACAACTATGATTAAGCGGTTTCAATTTAGCCTGAATGTAGATAATCATTGGGCTGTTATTTTTGTGGTGAGGGATTTAGCTAAGAGGACTAATTTGAGGGGTATAAATAAATTTCAATAAGTTTTATGGAATTTATTAATATATATAGTTTGATATATATAAAAAAATGTTTGGAATTTCATCTTTTAAATTCTACATATTTTTTGAATCAAATCCCTGTAGAATTTGGAAGAATTTGCAAATTAATTTTAAATAATAACGTCATAAATTTGACTTGATTAAAACTGATCTTAAATATGCCTCCTATAATCTATACTTAGTAGAGATTTTTTTAAAAAAATATTTATTTAGTTAAATTAACTGAGATTGAGATATGAATTTTAAATCTTTTTTGAAAGTTTAGGTATAACATGTTAACTTGTTAAATTGAAAGGGAAGGGTTAACATGTTATATTGAAAGAACATGGTTGACATGTTAACTTTTTTTTTTTTTTGGGGATGGGATAATATATGACTTTAAGTGAACATATTATGTATAGAGTTTGCACAAGAGAGAGGAAGATTCATAGCAGTAGCTCATGTGGGGAAAATTGCACATTCAAAGTGCATGCCTATGTTATCAAGTACTATGAAAACTTTATTCTTGAAAATGGGAGCCGAACATTTATGCAATGCTAATTTTACCATATATATCTAACTTATATTAGTGCTTTCAGAAGTGCAGCAATCTAGAAGCAGTATTTGGATAGAGTGGTATGAGGAAAGTATGTCTTGGAGGCCTCCACTCTTAACCTCAAGTATGTCTTGCAGACTCAACCAGAATTCAGGCCTCCAATGTCTGAAGTTGTTCAGGATCTGAAAGACGTGATAAGGAGAGAACGCCCCAGCACTATAATTTAATATTGAAGATCTATATTGTTATTTTCAAGATAGATTATTTATAGTAGTGTTCTTAACACTTGTATAGTTAAATTGTAAAATATTTTATTCTATTGAAGATTAATAAAAGAATTATTTTTATCAATGTAATTAGTGTTTTTTTAGATTGTGTTTAAATGTTCCAAATGTATTTATAAAGTTCTCATAAAATTAATTGATAATATAAATAGTTCCAATAAAAATTAATATTAAATTACTACGGATTTGCTATGAATCTACGACGGATATTTGAAATCTATGACGGAATCTGCGACAGATACTGCGACGACAATCTGCGACGGAATCTGTGATGGCAATCTGCGACGGAATCTGCAACGAATTTGCTACGAAAATCTGTGACGGAATCTGCGACGGAAATCTGCGATGGAATCTGCGACGGCTGCCCTTTACCCGCGAAAATTTAAGCGCGAGATTTGCAACCGCCGAGTGGTTGCAAATCCGTCGCAATCTGCGACGGCCTTTCGCAAATTGAAAATTGCGATGCCTTTTTTATTAACGGATCGTATCCGTCGCAGATTGGTCGCAGATCGGTCGCAAAACTTGATTTGTGACGGATCTGCGATGGATTCTGTCCGTCGCAGATAGCGTGTTTTTTTGTAGTGGAATGAGAAAGGGAACTACCAGTCTGGAAATCAATGCACGCAAAAAGAAGTTGATGTTAATACAACTGGTCAAGCAAATAGAAGATAGTTTTCAGATCTGGGGAAGCCTTTGTCTTGGGTCTTCAACAAGCTATAAAAGAAGGGACTATTACAGCAATTGGCCGACCTTTGCCGAATCGTTTACCCCTAAAAAATGATACTAAAGCATTTTGTGAGTTTCATCAGGCACAAGGACATGAGACAAACAAATGCTTGTGACTAAAACATGAGATCCAAAATTTAATTGACAGTGGCAAGCTGTCTGAGCCTGATAAGCCCAACACAAAAGACAATCCTCTTCCAAGGTTCAACAGAGTGCCACCACCAGCAACCTTCATGGTAGGAAAAGGATTGGAAGAAGATTTTGTCTTATCCTCTTCTCAAGATGGGAATGTTGAAGATGTGAAAGGAGAAGGAGCTTAACTTAACAAACTTTCCTTAGCCCGAATGTTGTTTTTCAATTTTGCTTTCTTTAATATTTAATTGGAACAATCATGTTTTTCAAATTTAAATTTGTTTGAATAAATTACTTTCATAAAAAATTTTGTTGGTCTTTGTTCATTTTGGTGCTCAACCGATGACGAATCTAACTTGATATTTATAACTTAATATATCTATGCATTATAATTTGAATGACTTTACTAGGTGAGGGAATTGCTCTATAGCATTGATTTGTGTATGCTTACTTAGAGAGGGCTCCTGCATAAGTGCCTTTATCTAGGTCCTAGTCAGTCTTAGAACATGCTTTGATGAATTTTTGAGGCGAAATTGAACTCTGCTTATTTTAGGGAGAGAAGATCTAGGCATTGTTTGATGAGCCAACAACTAGTATCCACCCAATTAAATATTAATCCCTAGTTGTCCCTTTGAGCCTTTATAAAATTTTAGCTTTCTTTTCATTGGCATATAACCCCAACAACCTACCCTGAGCTATTGTGATACTTTTGACAAGTCTTATGATCACTAAGGTGAAGAGGCAAGAAGATCAAAGAAAGGAATGAATAGTCAAGATCATAAGGATAGTTGATGTTCTCAAGACCATAAGGGTAGTTGAAGTTCACCTAATATCTCCAATCTATCAAGATTACATCAGAGTAACAAATGATTTATCCATGCTAAAGAAGATTTATGTCACTCCACTCATCCATTACCAGAAATACAAGTTGGTACAAACAAGATGACTCTTTTGGAGCTAGGACAAAAAAAAGGAAGAGAAAAAAAAAGAAGAAGAAGAAAAGAAAAAAAAAAGACAAAAGAAAAAAAAGGAAAAAGAAAATAAAATAAAACCCAAAATAGTTCAGAAAGCCAACAAAATTCTCTTTTACCTAAAGCAGCAAAAGGATTGCATTTGGTTTATAATGACAGTTTAACTTAAATTGGTCCAACCCAACCAAAGATTAAATCAAAATTGGAGAAAAAAGGGGAAAGACCATCTAGTTTTTGAAAGTCCTTAACAATCCTACAGAGAATAAGGACAAAATGATAAAGTAAAGTGAAAGAAAAGGAAACAATAAGAAAAATAATGAGAAAGAAAAGGGAAAAGAAGAAGAGAAATGAATTTGGGTATTAAACTTTATGCAAGGGCAAATACTGTCCCAATAAAGATCCAAATTAATGCCAAGAAGATAGAAGGAATTTAGAGTCTAGCAAGATTGCTTCCAACTGCCTAAAATTCAACTAAGAAATTTGTAGTGTGAGGGTTTGTCCATTGTGTCACGTCAGCTCCTATCTCAAAATGGCCTTCACTTAAACCCGTGTCCCTTATAGACCCCGTTTCAAGCCTATCAAAGACCTGTTGACCTCTCTTGGTAGGTAGAGTCTATTAGTGGAGATAGTTTGGATAAGCATGCATATGAGATAGACAGTATTCAAACTCAATGAGACCTTTGACTAAGTAATGTGTATGTGCCTATCTGAAGTGTAGCAATTCTTGCTTAAATAGAAATAATTCCCGAGCTTAGTACGGTAACTAGGGTTGTCATGTTATAGATATGTTAATTTGAAAATTCAAGTCCTGAGGTAAATTGACATTAATTTGGCAAAGCCAACAATTGATTTCAAAATCAAAATTCAAAATTGAAAATTCAAAAATATATACAAAGCCTTCAAGTAAAGGGGAGTATGTTGAACTATTGAACCTCAAAGGACACATTGGGCAAAAAATAGTTATTGGCAAGGATGTGAAGAGTTACCAACTGGCATGTTGAATCCTAGTATGAAATGGATGTATCTCTACTGTTGGGGCCTCCGTTATTCATGTTTTCAACATCTTTAAGATAAAAGCCATATATGTGAAGTATCCTGTCGTTCTAATGCAAGACTGGAACGGGCATCTGAAAGAAATCCGTGAGAACATTTCAGCAGATAACCTCAGTCTGTGAGTCGATGGAACCATTGTAAGTATTATAAATGCATATCATGCATACTTGAGTACATCACATAGCACTTTCTTGTCTTAGTAAATACCAAACACCCTGTGAAGTAAAGCATCAAAAGAAGATATTGAATCAAGGGGGCATGGAAAGCCTATTACTTAAGGAAGCTCCAGTCATTTTGCAAAAGAAGAAATATGTGTTTGTGTGAAGAGCTAGACAAGACAAACATCAATTAGAGCCCGCATAAAAAAATCATGGGTTTAAGCCTACACAGGGGGCAAAGTTTCTCATTTTTAAATCTTTGAGTTTATACATGTACAAAGCATTTTCAAACTCACTTTCAAATATCTTGCCACGTAGGGAGCAAGGAGAAGATATGAAGGCTAGCTAAAATAATGGCTCAAGTTTTTTGCTTTGCAAAAAGTGCAAAGGAAGAACAAAGAAAATGGAAAAAGAAGAAAATTAGAACTCTCAAAAGAATGAAGATGCAAAAAGACAAAAGATCAGTCCAGCTAAAAGAGCTGAAGCTAGGGTAAAGACCTGACCTTCAATGGATAAAGATCCATGTTTCAAGGGTAAATACCCGATCTCCAATGGATAAAGATCCATGTTTCAAGGGTAAAGACCCAAACTCCAATGGATAAAGATCCATGTTTCATGGGTAAAGACCTGACCTGCAATGGATAAAGATCCATGTTTCAAGGGTAAAGACCCGACCTTCAATGGATAAAGATCCATGTTTCAAGGGAAAAGACCCGATCTCTTGGATAAAGATCCATGTTTCAAGGGTAAAAACCCAATCTCCAATGGATAAAAATCCATATTTCGAGGGTAAAGACCTGATCTCCAATGGATAAGGATCCATGTTTCAAGGGTAAAGACCCGACCTCCAATGGATAAAGATCCATGTTTCAAGGATAAAGACTCGACCTTCAATGGATAAAGATCCATGTTTCAAAGGAAAAGACCCGATCTCCAATGGATAAAGATCCATGTTTCAAGGGTAAAGACCCGATCTCCAATAGATAAAGATCCATATTTATAAGATAAAGGCCCGACCACCAATGGATAAAGATCCATGTTTCAAGGGTAAAAACCCGATCTCCAATGGATAAAGATCCATGTTTCAAGGGTAAAGACCCAATCTCTAATGGATAAAGATCCATGTTTCAAGGGTAAAGACCCGACCTCCAATGGATAAAGATCCATGTTTCAAGGGTAAAGACCCGACCCTCAATGGATAAAGATCCATGTTTCAATGGTAAAGAGCCGAACTTCAATGGATAAAGATCCATGTTTTAAGGATAAAGACCCGATCTCCAATGGATAAAGATCCATATTTCAAGGGTAAAGACCCAATCTCCAATGGATAAAGATCCATGTTTTAAAGGTAAAGACCCAATTTCCAATGGATAAAGATCCATGTTTCAAGAGTAAAGACCCAATCTCTATTTGATAAAGATCCATGTTTCAAGGGCAAAGACCCAATCTCCAATGGATAAAGATCCATGTTTCAAGGGTAAAGACCCGATCTCCAATGGATAAAGATCCATGTTTCAAGGGTAAAGACCCGATCTCCAATGGATAAATATCCATGTTTCAAGGGTAAAGACCCGATCTCCAATGGATAAAGATCCATGTTTCAAAGGTAAAGACCCAATCCCAAATGGATAAAGATCCATGTTTCAAGGGTAAAGACTCGATCCCTAATGGATAAAGATCTATGTTTCAAGGTTAAGGACCCACAATCCATAAAAAATGGAACAACCAGTTAAGCTAGAATTCTCAACTGATAAAAGGTTAGTCAAATCAAATTCAATCTCGGGTCCAAGTACTCAGTCTCGGGTCCAAGTACCCAAATCTAATCCAAGTATCCATCCTGATCCAAAATTTGCTCAAAATCATGTTACTTTTCACTCTCTTCTACTGAAAGTCTCAGATCATTCAAGCAGGGGGCAAACTGCAAACCCTTAATTTTTGACCTAGTCCAGTTCAATATTTTTAAAATAGCCCAAAATAATTTTTGTGATATTTTAATTAAATAATATTTATTTTAATATTCATTACTTATAATATTTAATTTTAATAAAAATAAAAAGGATAACAGTAAATAAATATAAAATAATAAGTAAATAAAAATCGGCGATGGAAGAATCTGCGACAAAAAAATTTCGTCGCCGAAAATGAATTGGCTTGGGCCAGAAATGGCCTTGGGCCAATTCGCCGCAGGAATTTCTACGGCGAAATGGCCTTGGGCCAATTCACCGCAGGAAATTCCTGCGGCAAATTGGCTGGCCCGCGCCATAGTTTGCACGTGACTCTCACAGTTGGCCCGCTCGTAGTTAGCACAATTTTTTCCAGCACAGTTTTTTTCGAAACTGAATTCTATTTGGTCTTTATTTCTTTTCCTAAATGGTTTTGATTTCCTTAGACAATTAGAAATAGGTTTTGATTTTTTTCCTATAAACACCACATTAAAACAAATAAAGATGGAGGACAAAAAAAACACTAGGGACAGAACATGAAAAAAACCCTAAAAGAGGAAACAGAGAAAACCCTAGAGGTCAGCAATTAACATTAAGAGAGATTAAAACAGCAAAGCAGAAGATAGCAAAAGAAATTAGCAACAAGTAGCACTCATCAATCATCAATCCATCAAAGGTAGCAACGTTGCCTTTGTTCTTGTTCAGCCAAAGTCAACTATGGTGGAACCAACGATGCAGTTTGATTATAAATCTTTGATTTGTTTATATTTACAGCATTCTTATGTTTTGATTCATGAATTGTTTAAGCATACGATAGTATTGCCATATTTTCTTTTAAGCTTTTCTATTATTTACTTTGATATTGAGTTTTTCAGTTACCTAAATTATTAAACCCTAATCGTATGTTTTATAAATCAGATTTTCCATTCATACAGTAACCTAAGTCATTGATTAAATTATCAAAACCCTAAACTATTTTTCCCAAAACTTTAAACCCTAAATTATTCCATTAACATCTTAAAACCCTGATTGTTTTCCAAAATCTTGATTATTCTTCCAAAACTTCAATTTATTTCTCCAAATCCAAAATTGTTTTTCAAAGGTAGTAAGTTAAAACCCTAAGCCCTTAATAGCCTAAAAAAATCTAAAACCCTAACTACACCTTTCTAAAAATAAAAACAACAATCTGTTACCAAACCTGTTTTTTAAAGTAACAGTAGCATTATTTTCAGAAAACATCTAAAACCCTAAATCTTTAAAACATCCAGTGGCATTATTCTTTTAAAAAATAATATTAGTTCCTCAAAATCCTAAAACCCTATTTTCTAAATCCTAAACCCTAAAATCTTAATTTTTAACACCAAAACCTACAACCCTAAAAGTCAGTTTCTAAAATTTTATGGGGCGCTACCCCCTTGACCCTCGCCCTCTAACCGGCTAGCAGGACCGCCGTATGGGCTCGTCGAAGGGGTCAATATTCATTTGTGTATTATGAGTCTGTGTATTTAACTTTTCTTTTTCCAAAGCCCTAATTTAGTAATTAAAATTCTAAAACCCTATTTTAAGATGCGAACCCTAAATTTATATATTTATTGCTTTATTTAATTTTAGATTTGATTATGTAGTTTATTATATGGTTTGATGGTTGATTTATTTAATTTCAATGCTTGATTTATTTAATTTATCATGGATGGATATTTTCTTTATTATTATGATTATTATTTGTTTATTTTGGTATTAAAATTGTAAGAGGTATGTTTCCATTATTAGATACCTCATTAATTAATTTTCATGTAATTTAAATTGTTTTTATATTTTGGAATTAATGTAAAGGACACGTTTCCACCTTTAGGTGGGTGTCCTATTTAGTTTTAGACATAGACGATGTAAGAACATGTTTCCATCCTCGGATGGGTGTCCATTTATTTATTTTGTCTGGACATTGCTTTGATTTTAATATAATGATGCTTTATTTTAATTGTTGCATATAGTATGGATAATATTGTTATATTTAAGAATTTTATAATATAAAGACCTGTAAAGGAGGCCGGTTCTAATGAACCGGGCATTGTGGGTGTGCTGGGCCATTTCTCACCTTCCCCACACGTACCCAACTTTCCGAACCCATTAGGGGGTTGGGGATTCCTTAGGAATCGAGTCATCCACCCTTTTTTTTTTTGGCCCGTCCGGGTGGCGACTCCATTTTTCTCTGGGCTTAGGTCCGTGTTCTCTAAGGCCCCGAGCCTAAATAGTACTGAAGTCGCAAGAACCATTCCACCAGGAGTGCTGGCAAAAATCCCCGCTCACACAACTCCAATATGGTTCCGGCATGGATATAGTGTTCAACACAAATAATGGAATATCAATTGGTACTCTCCATCGGTCAGGTCCAACCATAAGAAATCAACCACAAGAGACCGGGCTAGCAACTATCTGAAGAGAGTTTTGCAAGGGCATTGCGTCAATCATGCATCTAATCCAGCCATTTCTCTCGTCTACTTTCCACCAGGCCACATCCACCTATAGAAAAGCAAAAAGGTAATTTATCTTTATCATAAGTTTGATATTAATTTTAATATTTTTCTTACCTGGTCCCAGGTTAGGCAACTCAAATGGAAGTGGTGAGAATGAACTTGGTGGCTTCCAAGTACTTCCCTGTGACTCGACAACCAGAAACCTAATCTTAGATATCCAACCCATTGTCACGTAATATTTGGAACCCTTACCAAGTTATGCTTGTATGCCGAAACCTACACATAATAGAGAGAATCAAGTCTATGCTCATGCATTATTTGGATCAATAGCTTTAAAAGAAAGTAGTACATCGGCAATGGTTGCCAAACCAATAAAGGATCTTTTTCTCCTATAGAGTGCAACAAAATTGTGATACAGGCCAGCAAGACAAGCTTCTCCCCATGCATACAAAGATACATGATCTAAGTTAAATAGGGCACGCAATACTGATAAGTGAATAGCAGACTCAGTACTGCCAAAAATGGTCACTCCGACAAGATATAATAAGAACCCTCAGGTGTATTGTTTTGACCTCTCGTCCTGTACGAGTTGAGTATACTTTACCTAATACTCTCGAATGGGCTCATATATGATTTTATATGACCCTTTATATCGGGGCCTAACACCAATCAACTGTCAAATTTTTTCTGCCCCTAAGATATTGTTGGTTAATGGAATGGGGGTTCCATCACATCAGAGACCAGTTATAGCAGCAAAATCGATCGGACCAATTGTCATCTCTCCAATGGGCAAGTGAAAAGTATGGGTTATGTCCAACCATCACTCTACAAAGCTTGAATCACACTCTGATCAATTTGATAATCTCGAGTTGGTAATTGCAAAATGAAGTCCTCAAAACCACTTTCTCGGACCATTCTCTTTACTGTGGGCGGGGCCGGATCATACCATTTGTGATCCTAATGAATATTTCCTCCCACTTTAATATCACAACTGTAATATCCCAATGTGTGCCCTAGAAGTTTGGATATATTTGTTGTTTGTTTGAATTATGTGTATATGTTATGATGATAAGAAAAGAAATTGGAAAGAGAATGTTTATGTATTGTTTTAAAAGGAAAGTAATGTGTAGAGAGAAAGTGTATATGTTGGGTATATGGTAGTATAAATAACATATATGTTGGTCAAATGGAGAGTCAACGAATGAAGATATTTTAATTGTTGTTTGTGAAATTACTTAAAAGGGCACTTGATTAAGAAGGAAGCTAGAACATATGAGAAGAGGGTATGTTAGTAATTGCTCTTGTAGAATTGCTTGGTGGAGATTTAAAGAAGAAGAGAACCTTGACTTGTCTTCATTTTCTCTTCTTTGCATTGTGTGGCCGGCTACCAAAGGGAAAGAGAGAGCAAGAGAGGTGTTCTTAATTCTAAGCTCAAATTGAAGGAAGAATCAAAGGATTAAGTTGGAGATTTGTGAAATTTCTTCAAAATAGGTAAGTACTCTCTTGTTTTCCTTTGTTATTTTTGAAGTGGTGTTTGAGGTGAGTTATGATTTGTTGATATTATGATTAGGTGTGTTTGAGATGTGTTTATAAGTGTTGAAATTGATTGTAAATTAAAAAGTTAAATTGGTGTTGGTTTTGGTTTGAAGATGGTAAGTTAAAAGTGATGTTGGTTTTAGGGTTTTGAAGTGGTAGGTGATTAAATGTGTTGTTGATGTATTGTTAAGGTGAATATTGTGATAAACATGTGAAATATGTGTTTAGAACATTGATTACATTCATTTGAATTATGCTATATTGTGTATAATGTAATTGAGTGCAACCAAAGGAGACTTGGACATGTTTAGGGTTTCAATTCATGAGTGACACACGGCCAAAAGCAAGGAGAGAGACGGCCAATTCATGAGAGACACAGCCAAGCCAAGGAAATTTGGCCGTGTTGGATTGATTTTGGAGAGACACGGCCGTGTCCCATGCCCGTGTTTGTTACTGCCAAATTTGTGTTGAGAGACACGGCCACAAGCTTGGCCGTGTCCCTCAAATGTGTTAGTTCATGTTTCTATTTTTTTGTTCTTCTTGCCTTGTTTTGATTCTCCAAAGGCATTTTTGTACCTAAACCTAAACTTAAACACTTTAAACACACTTAAAACAAAGAAAGACCTAAACAAATGTATGAGAAAGATCCTAAAGCTATGAATAATGTAAATTGTTATATATATACATCAATAATGATATATGAAATGTGAAGGATATGATGAGATAATTAATTATGTATACTTGAATAATGAATTGATATGATATGATATGAGGCCATTGTGATTGGCTATGATGACTCAAATGTGATGTGAAGCCATTGTGATTGGCTATGATGATTCTATTGAAAGACATAAGGCATGTTTGCTTAATTGATGATGAGAATTGAGAATGAAATAATAAATGAATTGTGTGTCTAATATGTTATTCATTTTCAGAGTTTTGTTGTTGGTGGCATGCCTAATGGTAACAATCTCTTGAAGTTAGGTTGGATTTGATCCTTGAAGCCTAATTGAGATGTTACAACCCTTGAAGCTAGGTTGGGTTGGTTCTTGAAGCCAAGTTGGGTTGATACTTAGCATGCTTTATTCCCCTTGAAGCTTGGTTGAACCTAAATCCTTAAAGCCTGGTTGAACCTAAATCCTTGAAGCCTAGTTGGGTTTATGATAATGATAAATGTGATAACAAAACCAAAGCATTAACTCTGAAAATTGAATGGCATATTAGTGTGTTTTGGGCCCATGCTTGTCTTTGTATTTAATGTGATTCTTGAATGGTGAAATTAATGGAACTATGAAGATGTAATATAAATGTTGTTATGACATTGAACAAAGTATGATGTGGAAATGTGATATGCTTAATTGTTTATTGGTTTATGTAATATAAAAGTGTGATGTTAGTTTTCCACCTATGATGTTATCTTTATGATTTAGATGTGTGACATTGCATTGCCTTAAAGTATAATGTTAGTATACTTTGTACTACTAAGCCATTGGCTTAGCGCGATAGTGTTTGATCGCGCAGGTGACAAAGTTGAACCTGAGAGCTCCTCGAGACCAAGTGAGACTAGACATTGAGGATTTTCTTTTGGGACTTAAAGATCAGAGAAGAGCTGCCAATCATGTGTATATATATATTCTATGTTTTGTAAACTTTGATTTATAACATATTTGTAATAACTTCCGCTGTGAATTAATAAACATTTTTATACATGGTGTCTTTTGAACTTCTTTTAAATGTTTGAGATTTGTTTCATTTGTTTTCAAAGATATTTTTTGTGTATTTTTAAACTGTGGCATTTTCTATATTCAGTATACGTATATTACGATCGTTTAAGCATGCTTGGTACGTATACGGGATATAGGGGTGTTAGAATTGTTTTGGTATCAGAGCCTAGGTTTGAGATTCTCAACCTAGGTCAAGTGTAAGAAATAGAATGTTTTGATTTTAAAAAGTGGATTTTTGAATAACATACATGTTTGGGATTGGCAGTCTCTGATCTTTAATAAGATGTATTCTGCTGTGTTTGCAGACATAGGTTGTGATGGATTCTCACTTGCGACAGTCAGTAGAGGGTAGTGCGGAGAGCGTAGCTCCTGATGAGGTTGGAGAGGTACCTGCTTCTGTGTCGGGGAGACCACTTGGTGAGGAGGTTCCACCAGTTTGGTTTAGGCATGTGGTAGAGGCTTTGATGCCAGCACCAGTGCAACCACCGCCACCACCCCCACAGCCTTTGGTATCAGTGAGGCATTATGAAAAATTAAGGAAGTATGGAGCAGAAGACTTCTTGGGTACTATTGATCCAGCTGTAGCTGAGCAGTGGCTAGATAAAGTACAGAGAATATTTGTTCAGCTGCAAGCCACTCCGGAAGAAAGATTTGATTATGCAAGATCATTGGTGGAAGACAGTGCCCCATGCTATGGATGATCCACCGACATTGTCCTATGCTGATTTTCTAAGAGAGTTTGAATTGAAGTATACTCCAAGGGAGTATAAAGATGTGAAAAAGATGGAGTTTTTAAGCTTGAAGCAAGATCACCGGACTGTGACAGAATATGAGCTAGAGTTTATTCGGTTGAGCCAGTATGCTTGGGGTATTATATTTGATGAGATTGATAGATGCAGGAGATTTGAGGAGGGATTGAGGCCTTCTATTATGTCTCTTGTGTCTGGATCTAGATATCATGATTTTTTCCAGCTTGTGGCAGTAGCTCGGAGTGTGGAGAGAGCTCAGGTTATTGCAGCTGCTTCAGAGGAAGAGATCAGGGTTAGAAGGCCCCAGTTTGAGGCAGGGTCTTCATCTGCGAAAAGAGGTAAAGGAAGTTTTGTTCCTCAGGTTAGTAGGAGTTAGAGGCCAGCTGGTAGGTCAGTACAGTATCCGAGGCAGAGATCTAGACCTACAGTTTCAGTGGCAAGTGCTCCGACCTCAGTGATGCAGAGATCCACCTTACCCATATGCATTCATTGTGGTAGGCCACATGGTGGTACTTGTTGGAAGACTGGTGTAGCAGGGGTATGTTTCAAATGTGGATCTCCTTATCATTTTGTGAGAGATTGTCCTGAGAGACAGGAGCAGATGTCAGTAGATACTGCAGTTTCTAGACCTAGTGTGAGGGGAGGTCGAGGAGGCAGAGGTTTCAGCAAGGGAGGCCGATCTGGATTCAGTTCTAGAGGAGGTTCTACATCCAGGGAGAGTAGACCAGAGGAGGCTGGATCTTCTCAGAGGATTTATGTGATGCAGAGGAAACCAGATGCTTCGGCAGTCATAGCTGGTACTTTTTCTTTATTTGGTTTTTCAGTACTTGCTTTGATTGATCCCGGATCCACACATTCATATATTAGTGCATCTGTTTTACCTGTGTCTGATGTGCATGCTGAGTCCCTAGGATTTGATGTATTGGTGACAAATCCTTTAGGGCATAGTGTGATTGTTAGCAAAGTGCACTGAGACAGTGCAGTGAGGGTGCAAGGTGAGGAGTTCTTGGGTGATTTGATTGAAATGCCATTTAAGGAGTATGATGTGATCCTAGGTATGGACTGGTTATCTAGACATGGAGCTGTGGCTGATTGTCAAAAGAAATATGTTACTTTGAGAACCAGTAATGGTAGAGATGTGATAGTATCTAGTGAGCATGAGCAACTTGCATCCTTGTTTATTTCAGTTGTTTCAGCTAGAAGATTGATTAGAAAAGGGTGTGATGCTTACCTTGCTTATGTTGTGGATACTAGAGTAAAGGGTTCTCAGCTTGATAGTATACCCACAGTTGCAGAGTTTCCAGATGTGTTTCCAGAGGAGTTGCCAGGATTGGCTCCTAAGAGAGAGAGGTGGAGTTTGGTATTGAATTATTGCCTGGTACCACTCCTATCTCTATTACTCTATATAGAATGGCACCTGCTGAATTGAGAGAGCTGAAGGTGCAGTTGCAGGAGTTGCTGGATAAAGGGTTTGTTCGCACTAGTGTTTCACCATGGGGAGCTCCTGTTCTGTTTGTAAAAAAGAAGGATGGTACTATGAGATTGTGTATCGATTATAGGCAATTGAACAAGGTGACTATTAAAAATAAATATCCTTTGCCTAGAATTGATGATCTCTTCGATCAATTGAAGGGTGCGGCTGTGTTTTCCAAGATTGATTTGAGATCTGGGTACCATTAGTTGAGGGTCAGAGCTGAAGATGTTCCTAAGACAGCTTTTCGTACCAGGTATGGACATTATGAGTTTCTAGTTATGCCTTTTGGTTTGACGAATGCACCTGCAGCTTTTTATGGATTTGATGAATAGGGTGTTTAGGCCCTATTTGGATTAGTTTGTAGTGGTCTTCATAGATGATATTTTGGTGTATTCGCGTAATGAGGAAGAGCATGACAAGCATCTACGGATTGTGTTGCAAATTTTGAGAGAGAAGCAATTGTTTGCTAAACTGTCGAAATGTGAGTTTTGGCTTGACCAAGTTACTTTTCTCGGTCATATAGTTTTAGCAGAGGGCATTAGAGTTGATCCGAGTAAAGTCGAAGCTATTTTGAATTGGAGTCCACCAAAGTCTGTGACTGAAGTTAGAAGTTTTCTGGGTTTGGCAGGCTATTACCGACGGTTTGTGAAAGGATTTTCTTTGATAGCTACTCCACTTACCAGATTACTTCGAAAGGGAGTTAGATTTGTGTGGACAGATCAGTGTCAGGCTAGCTTCAAACAGTTGAAAGAAATGTTGACTCAAGCGCCTGTTCTTACTTTACCTGTGGAAGATAAACCATATGTGATCTACAGTGATGCTTCACATAATGGTTTGGGTTGTGTTTTGATGCAAGAAGGTAAAGTTATAGCTTATGCTTCTCGACAGTTGAAACCGCATGAGCTCAATTATCCGACCCATGATTTAGAGTTAGCAGCAATTGTGTTTGCATTGAAGATTTGGCGACATTATCTGTATGGGGAGAAATGTTTTATCTATACAGATCATAAAAGTTTGAAGTATTTGGGTGTTCAAAAGGAGCTGAATCTTCAGCAGAGGAGATGGTTGGAGTTGATTAAAGACTACGACTGTTTGATTGATTATCATCCTGGTAAGGCAAATGTTGTTGCTGATGCCTTGAGTCGGAAGTCTTTAGCAGGTTTAACTATTTATTCGCTCTCGTTGCTTGTTGAGTTGAGAGCATTGCATGCTAGCTTTATATCTTGTGATGATGGTGCATTGTTGGTACAGTTGCAATTGAGGCCAGTATTATTGGATCAAATTAAAGAAGCTCAATTGGCTGATAAGAAGATTCAAAATATTGTTTCAGATTGTCAGAATGGAAAGAGTCGAGATTTTTTTGTGAGAAATGATGGGAGTCTTTGGTTTAGGAACAGATTGTGTGTACCTGATGATGCTAATTTGAGAAAGATCATTTTAGAAGAAGCACATCAGTCAGTGTTTGTTATGCATCCGGGCAATACAAAGATGTATCATGATTTGAGACAGCATTACTGGTGGTCCGGTATGAAGAGAGACATTGCAGATTTTGTATCCAAATGTCTCACATGTCAGAGGGTAAAAGCTGAGCATCAAGTTCCAACAGGGTTGCTTCAGCCTTTGTCAGTGCCTGAATGGAAATGGGATAGAGTAACCATGGATTTTGTATCTGGTCTACCATTGACACAAAGAAAGCATGATGCTATTTGGGTGATTGTTGACAGATTGACTAAGATAGCTCATTTTCTTCCGGTTCGGATGGATTACTCTTTGGAGAGGTTAGCTGAGCTGTATATACGTAAGATTGTAAAATTGCATGGTGTCCCAACTTCTATAGTGTCTGATCGAGATCCCCGGTTTACTTCAAGGTTTTGGAAGAGTTTACATGGTGCTTTGGGTTCTCGACTGCATTTCAGTACTGCTTTCCATCCTCAGACAGATGGACAGTCAGAGAGAGTGATACAGATTATCGAGGATATGTTGAGAAGCTGTGTCATTAATTTCACTGAAGGTTGGGATAGATTCTTACCACTTGTGGAATTTGCTTACAATAACAGTCATCAATCAAGCATTGGTATGGCACCATTCGAAGCACTGTATGGTAGACGGTGTAGGACACCTTTATGTTGGAATGAGCTTGGAGAAGGTAAGGTAATTGGTCCTGACCTGGTTAAAGAAACTAAAGAGAAAGTGAAAATAATTCGAGAAAGGTTGAAAACAGCTTCAGACCGACAAAAATCTTATTCAGATTTGAAGAGGAGAAACATTGAGTACTATGTGGGAGATAAAGTATTTTTGAAAGTGTCTCCTTGGAAGAAGATCTTGAGGTTCGGTCGGAAAGGGAAATTGAGTCCTCGTTTCATTGGACCGTATGAAGTTTTGGAAAGAGTTGGGCCAGTTGCTTATCGGCTTGCTTTGCCACCTGAGTTGGAGAGGATCCATAATGTATTCCATGTTTCTATGTTGAGGAGGTATAGATCGGATCCATCTCATATATTGCCAATTGAATCCATCGAAGTGAGTCCAGATTTGACAGTTGAAGAAGAACCAATTGCTATTTTGGCACGTGAAGTGAAAGAGTTGAGGAATAAGAAAGTGCCTTTGGTGAAGATTTTATGGAAGAATCATGGATGAGAAGAGGCAACTTGGGAAAGTGAACAAAGTATGCGAGATCAATATCCTCAACTATTTCAGACTTGATATCAGGTAATTTCGAGGACGAAATTTCTTTTTAGAGGGGGAGAATTGTAATATCCCAATGTGTGCCCTAGAAGTTTGGATATATTTGTTGTTTGTTTGAATTATGTGTATATATTATGATGATAAGAAAAGAAATCGGAAAGAGAATGTTTATGTATTGTTTAAAAAGGAAAGTAATGTGTAGAGAGAAAGTGTATATGTTGGGTATATGGTAGTATAAATAACATATATGTTGGTCAAATGGAGAGTCAAGGAATGAAGATATTTTAATTGTTGTTTGTGAAATTACTTAAAAGGGCACTTGATTAAGAAGGAAGCTAGAACATATGAGAAGAGGGTATGTTAGTAATTGCTCTTGTAGAATTGCTTGGTGGAGATTTAAAGAAGAAGAGAACCTTGACTTGTCTTCATTTTCTCTTCTTTGCATTGTGTGGCCGGCTACCAAAGGGAAAGAGAGAGCAAGAGAGGTGTTCTTAATTCTAAGCTCAAATTGAAGGAAGAATCAAAGGATTAAGTTGGAGATTTGTGAAATTTCTTCAAAATAGGTAAGTACTCTCTTGTGTAGGTGATTAAATGTGTTGTTGATGTATTGTTAAGGTGAATATTGTGATAAACATGTGAAATATGTGTTTAGAACATTGATTACATTCATTTGAATTATGCTATATTGTGTATAATGTAATTGAGTGCAACCAAAGGAGACTTGGACATGTTTAGGGTTTCAATTCATGAGTGACACGGCCAAAAGCAAGGAGAGACACGGCCAATTCATGAGAGACACGGCCAAGCCAAGGAAATTTGGCCGTGTTGGATTGATTTTGGAGAGACACGGCCGTGTCCCATGCCCGTGTTTGTTACTGCCAAATTTGTGTTGAGAGACACGGCCACAAGCTTGGCCGTGTCCCTCAAATGTGTTAGTTCATGTTTCTATTTTTTTGTTCTTCTTGCCTTGTTTTGATTCTCCAAAGGCATTTTTGTACCTAAACCTAAACTTAAACACTTTAAACACACTTAAAACAAAGAAAGACCTAAACAAATGTATGAGAAAGATCCTAAAGCTATGAATAATGTAAATTGTTATATATATACATCAATAATGATATATGAAATGTGAAGGATATGATGAGATAATTAATTATGTATACTTGAATAATGAATTGATATGATATGATATGAGGCCATTGTGATTGGCTATGATGACTCAAATGTGATGTGAAGCCATTGTGATTGGCTATGATGATTCTATTGAAAGACATAAGGCATGTTTGCTTAATTGATGATGAGAATTGAGAATGAAATAATAAATGAATTGTGTGTCTAATATGTTATTCATTTTCAGAGTTTTGTTATTGGTGGCATGCCTAATGGTAACAATCTCTTGAAGTTAGGTTGGACTTGATCCTTGAAGCCTAATTGAGATGTTACAACCCTTGAAGCTAGGTTGGGTTGGTTCTTGAAGCCAAGTTGGGTTGATACTTAGCATGCTTTATTCCCCTTGAAGCTTGGTTGAACCTAAATCCTTGAAGCCTTGTTGGGTTTATGATAATGATAAATGTGATAACAAAACCAAAGCATTAACTCTGAAAATTGAATGGCATATTAGTGTGTTTTGGGCCCATGCTTGTCTTTGTATTTAATGTGATTCTTGAATGGTGAAATTAATGGAACTATGAAGATGTAATATAAATGTTGTTATGACATTGAACAAAGTATGATGTGGAAATGTGATATGCTTAATTGTGTATTGGTTTATGTAATATAAAAGTGTGATGTTATTTTTCCACCTATGATGTTATCTTTATGATTTAGATGTGTGACATTGCATTGCCTTAAAGTATAATGTTAGTATACTTTGTACTACTAAGCCGTTGGCTTAGCGGGATAGTGTTTGATCGCGTAGGTGACAGAGTTGAACCTGAGAGCTCCTCGAGACCAAGTGAGACTAGACATTGAGGATTTTCTTTTGGGACTTAAAGATCAGAGAAGAGCTGTCAATCATGTGTATATATATATTCTATGTTTTGTAAACTTTGATTTATAACATATTTGTAATAACTTCCGCTGTGAATTAATAAACATTTTTATACATGGTGTCTTTTGAACTTCTTTTAAATGTTTAAGATTTGTTTCATTTGTTTACAAAGATATTTGTTGTGTATTTTTAAACTGTGGCATTTTCTATATTCAGTATACGTATATTACGATCGTTTAAGCATGCTTGGTACGTATACGGGATATAGGGGTGTTACAACAACCATGATGATGTCCAAATACAGGTAAGTCAAGGTAAGTACACACATAAATTATCACATATATTTTTGTATTCTTATATAAATTTTGTATACATATCCATTTTTTTATGCAATAATTCTATACATCTTTATAAAATGTCTTTATGCAATAATTTTGTAAAATTTTGTATACAACTAATTTTTCACAATAATTGTTCTACATATTTTTATAAAATAATTCCTATCCTAATTTTCAAATAAATTTTATTAAATTAATTTCTTCGATGCATATTTTGTATAATAATATTTATAAATTTTTACAGAATGACTTTTATACATTCATTTTACTATGCATTTGCATACAATAATTTTTACTACATACTTTTGTAAATTTCTAATACATCAACGGTTTCACGAATAATTTTGTATATTTTGCTATATATATTTTTTGTGTACTAATGTCTATAACTTCTACTACACACATATTTTGTGTACTAATTTTTATAAATTTTACAGCATAAATTTTCCATATACTTATCTTTTTTGTATAATTTATATAAGTAAACAAATAGACAGCAAAATAACACTTACTGGTATTTTTTCTTTGGAACTTCGATGGAGATGCATCCCGAGTAATAATGAAACTCACTCCATGTAATTAATCAATTCATTGTTTGATTGAGTCCCATACATTGAGAAACGTTGGATGCCAGCAATGGTAAGCAATGAAGTTGTAAAAAATTTTAAGGAGAATGTTAAAGATGGAGGTGTTTTAATTGTGAAATTGAAGGAGCATGATATTTATATAGGAAAATGAGATAAAAATTAGATAAATATATATATATGTATGTTTCAAATAAATTGAGTGTGGCATCAAATTAATACTAGCTCCGAGATCACACATGCCAATGGTTTCTTTCCCATTCCCCATAGAGATTTTCACTATAAAGCTCCCAGGATCTTTAAGCTTAGGAGGTAACCTATGTTGTAAAACAGCACTTGTTACTTTCGAGACTATCACCTTCTCATCCAACTCATACCTTATCTTCTTAGTATTTAGCTCTTTTAAGAATTTGGCATAAGATGGCATATTCTTTATTACCTCTAGTAAGGGTAGGTTGATACTTACCTTCGAAAGCATGTTATAAATTTCAGAAAATTGCTTATCATGCTTTTCATTTTTTAACCTGCTGGGAAACGGAATTGGTGGTCTGTATGGATTTGGAGATTTGTGCAGCTTTGGTGCATCGGATGCCTCCTCTCTATCCTCTTTAAGCTCATTTGGTTCAGCTTTTTCTTCTTGCCTTTCCTTGCCACTATCTTGCATTGTACCTGCATCAAAGGAATTATCAATGTTATTATCACCGATTTTATTATCAAGTACCTTACCACTTCTTAAAACGGTGATTGCTTTGGCCTGCTCCGGTTGGCTTGGAAATTTCCCTTTTTGATTGGCTTGAAGTTGATTAGCCAGTTGACCCACTTGGGTTTCAACCTTCTTAAGCGATGCTTCTAAAGAGTCAAATCGCTTATTGTTCAATTCTTGATTTTGAGTGCTTACTTGAATGAAAGCATTCAAATTATCTTCAAATGAAGGTTTCTTGACCTGCTCTTGATTTGAGGGTTGCCCTTGAAATTGGGTACCTCTTTGATATGGTTGGAAAGGTTGTTGAGGTGGAGCATGTTGTTGATTTTTTCATGAAAAATTGGGATGATTCCTCCAACCGGGGTTATAAGAATTTGAATAGGGATCATTCCTACCCCTTTGTTAGAACCCTTCGAAAGCAAAAGCTTGTTCTTGCTCCTCTTGGAATTGATCAAAATTTAAGGGGCACACGTTTGCTTGATGGCCTACAAGACCGCACGATGCACATGACTCTTGGCTTGGTCCCGACAAGTTTCCCTTGGCATTCAACAATTTTACTTGTTTTGTCAGTTCTGCAATTTGCCTAGCCATTTCTGAGTTTGCACTTATCTCATGTGCTCCTCTTCTCCTTTCTCCAATACTCTTTTGTTGAGAATTTGCCCCCAACATTTCGAATAATGCGACTATTTTTGCAGCTGTTCTTTCACTCATTGCTCCCCCTGCTGCATTATCCACTGTGTTTTGACATTGTTGAGTTAGCCCATCATAGAAGAATTGATTGAGCAACTGTTGTGGATAGTAATGATGAGGGCACTGAAATAATAAGGATTTGAAGTGATCCCACGCCTCATGAAATAGTTCTCCATCAAATTGGGTGAAATTGCAATACTCCCCCTAAGCTCCTTGGTCTTTTGGTGTGAATAAAACTTTCCCATAAATTTGTTGTAAACCTCTGTCCATGTGGTTAAAGAATTCTCTGGTAGGGTCATCAACCACGCCTTTGCTCTATCCTTCAAACTATATGGGAAACATCTCAACTTGAGTTCATCTTCTATTAGTGTTTGCAAAGGGAATGTATGCAATGTTGAGTAAAAATCCCGAATGAAGTTGAGAGGATCTTCATTCGGCAGTCCATGGAAGGATGGCAACAAACTATAGTGAGTATTTCTGAGTTCATAATTTCTCACTGTGTTGCTCAACCGGATATAAGATGTGGTAACTCCGATGATCGGTCGGGCAAACTCCTTCATAGGTGGTTCTTGTACATCACCCATCTCTGTTTCTATATTCTCCTCAAACTGCTCGTCAGTATTTTCCCTTTCTTGCTCAATAGGATTCGGTCCCTCGGGTCTTGGAAGTCTATGGACGTTGTCTATAAATGGAACAAGTTTGTTTCCTTGAAACCTTCGTCCGTGCATAAAGTACCTAAGCAATTCAAAAAGAACACTTTAAAAGATTTAACAAATAAATTAAAAGAATCAAACTATTAACAAAAATTGCCCTCCCCAGCAGTGGCGCCAAAAACTTGTTGCGCTTAAATTAACACTATCACAAAGCGGCACTCGTAAGTATACGAGGCTATTGCAGTGACGGTGATCGCCCCAAGGTCGTCTCACAAGGAAGGAATTGAGTGCAATAGTTCGATTAACATGAAATAATAAACTTGAGTGTGTGATTGGATTGGTGAATTGTAATTAACCTTAGAAATGAAAATGAGTGATTTTATGAAAGATAAATTCAATTATGGAAATGATGCCTAGGGTTGTAGGTCTATTTAATCAAATGTTTAATTATCAAATTATCCATTAATATAACCATGTACCTTAATTTGTTTCTTAAGATTAATTAGTCAATTATCAATTCACTAGTTCTCACATTTATGAATTAACAACAACCAATTATTTTACATTAGCAAATTAATAAACCCTAGAACTTATATTTCTAAAACATTCTTAGGGTAGTCAATTGCATAGTTCCGATATTAAACTTCTCCTCTCGGTCCGTCATTCAATATTAAGTAATCAATAGGTGGCCAATCTATCAATTTACCTTTAATTTCAATGCAATCAACCAATAACAAGGTATATCAATGGAATCATCAAATCAAATCATTTAATCAAATGTACTACAACCCAAAGCATGAATAAATTAGCTCATCATATTCTTTAAACAATGCTCATTTCAATATAAACCAAATCAAAGTCATTCATTACAATATTAATGTTCTTAGTACAACAACAACAAATAAGAAATGGATTAAAAGAAAGAGTTGGAAAAACCCCTTTTGGAGATGCTAAAAATCGGACTCCTTGTCTCTTTCGTAGCTCCCTCTTGATGTGTAATGATGAACTTCCAAGCTCTCTTGAACCAATGGCTCTCTTCTTGAAGGATGAATGATAGCTCTCTCAAGTTCTCAACTCTCCAATCAAGCCTCTTAAAACCCTAATCCTTAAGAACTAGCTACTCACTTCAAATCCAACGATTGTCTTTGCTCTTGATGTGTGAAAGGTAATGGTGAATGAATATGGTGAGAATGGTGTCTTGCTCTCTCAAGCAAGAACCAAGGAAGAAGATGATTCTTGTGTAGAGAATGTCCACTCAATACATTCAATCTATTTTCTATTCCCTCCATGCTCTTCCACTTTGAATTTTTAAGACAACCATCACTCTTTGTCTCCCACTTTCCAATTTCTTTATATGTTTCTTCCATAAATCCTTCCACCTTTCACTCCTTTTTATCCTTTTTGTCACCCACTAATACACAACAATTCACACCTCATGCAAGCCAGCTAAAAGATCCAAGCTAGTTGGCCGTGTCTCTTGGTTTATCTTTTCTTTCTTAGGACACGGCCAAGCTTCTGGCCGTGTCCCTTGCTGCTTGTTCTTTGCTTGGTACACGACCAAGCTCCTGGCCGTGTCTCATGATGGTGTCAGTCTCTGCTTCTTTCTTTTCTTTCTTTGCCTTTTGTTCCTTTGGTGAGACACGGCCAGTGGCTTGGCCGTGTCTCATGGCCGTGTCTGCTTCTGGACATGTTTGCTTGAGGGACACGGCCAAGCTTGGTTTATCCTGGCCGTGTCATGCCTTGTTCTTGGTCTCTTCTTCCTTTGATGAGAGACACGGCCAAGCCATGACAAGCTTGGCCGTGCCACATGTTTTTATCCAACAAGTCCACTAAATTTTGATTAAATAGCTCCATCAAATGTACTTCAGCATAAATCAACAACTTCAAACAAACTTAAGTACAAATTAACATGAAAATTAACTTAAAATCAACAAAAACATGATGGAAAATATATACAAAATTGATCTAAACAATTACCCCACACTTAATCCTTTGCTTGTCCCCAAGCAAAGTTAAAATGAAAACAAATAAAAATAAATAAATATTGTCAAGTTCAAGAGTTATAAGGATGCATTAAGACTCCCATCTTATTAAATCCACAATCATAATCGAATCAAGAATAATCAGTACTCAAGCAACTTAATGGTCAATTTATGCATACCAAAAATTGTCACTCCCTCACAAAACCTCTTAAGTGTTTAATTGGGTAGTGTTTAAGCTCTCAACATTCAATGAAAGATTAGGAGTATAGGCTTGCTTATCAATCAAATCTCCACCACCTAATTACAATCAAGCATCAATCATAAGGTCTTTTATTTGGTTGTAATGGGGCTAAGGAAAAGGCATGACATTTGGGAGAGTGAGTTAGTTCATTTAGGTCAAGAGTACTTCAAGAGTGAAGCAAGCAATGTAGCATGATCAACAATCCCACAATTCATCTCAATCACTTAGCACTAAGCATTTAAGTACTTTTAAGTAACTCCATTTGTTTAATTAGCAAAGATAATTTCCAAACTCATTACAAACCTTCCGACAAGAACAACAACTTCTATTATTTTGATTTTCATTATTTATTTCATTTTTTTATAGGGTATCCAACTAAAGAATACAATAATTTGTAATTTAAAGCCCATTGAATTCAACCCCACACTTTATTCAGCACAACACTCCATTAATGCTCTTGATCTAATGAATGGGTAGAATTAAAATGCAATGGTTCAAGCTGATGGTGTTGTGAAAAAGAAAGAAGGGAAAAATGAAATAAGCTCAAAGTTAGCGAACTAAGGTCAGATGTAAGGTTGGTCTTTTTAAGCCAAAATGGGTTACCCTAAATTGCCTTAATCATATTGATGCCTAATTGAAATCTTTATGTAGTCTCAAAATGCATGTCAAAGCAAGTTCTAGTAATTCATCAATCAAAGATGTTCACACATAAAAAGAATGATAAGTTGATGGCTCAATTCCTCACTAGTTTAATGGCAATGCAAAGAATAACCATTAAAATTGACAATAAGTACTAATTCTAATCAATTCTCAAATTCATGCTTCAAAAATTCACAAGTCATCTATCAACAATCTTATAACAATTGAACTTATCAATATCCATCAAAATCAAATATAAAACAAAACACAAAACTTAACAAAACAACTATAACAAAACATTTATGAAAATAGATAATTTATATTTATGAACCAAAGGCTTAGCACACACCCCACACTTTAAGTTTTACATTGTCCTCAATGGAAACAAGGATAATAAAGAAAAAAAAAAGTTAAGGTACAACCTATTTTCCATCGTTCCCTTGTGATGCAAGTGCTACCTTTTCATCCACAAACAACAATTGTTCAAGAACAAAATACAATATATAAAATAAACACAATATACAGAGTTAACATTCAAAACAATAACAACAAAAATATGCAATAACTAAAAATAAGAAAGTAACAAGTGTTTTCAAAAGGTTGGAGCTGATTGGATCTATGGTGATGGAGGATGGGACGATGATGCAGCTGAAGGATGGAGTCTCAGGATCTTAGCAAGGTTGTTGTTGATTTGGTCCAATTGTTCCATGACTGCAGCATGGTTACGATCAACCTTGCTTTCCAATGCTTCAATCCTATTAAGGATCTCCTGATTTTCCGGGATTGGAGCATCTTCATCCAAATCTAGAGAATCTGAGTCAGACTCCTCCTCGACTCGTGTCCTCTTTTGACGGCCCTCTGGTACCTCTGACTCAGCTGAAGCCATAAAATAGGCCCCTCTTTTTCTTAAAACCATATGCATCTTCTCGAGTGTGGCAAGATCTAACGAATCATTACCCGAGATCTTAGTCATACGGCAGTTGTTCAGGTCAAATTCATCAAGAAGGGTCATTGATAAAGTTGTAACTAATTCTCCAATGCAAATGGCACCCCTCTTTTTATTTGCCACACTGTCAAACACATCGGTTAACCAATAGCCGGTACAAACGGGTATGGCATTGATGGCACAGTCTAAGAAAAATAGTTCACTAATTTCCACAACACATATGCTCTCTTTTCATGCAAAGAATCCACATGACATGAAGCGATGTAAATATCTTAGGGCGGGATTTGCCAATTTTGTTGCCTTGGCTGATTTGGCCACATAGGTTCCCGAGCCCAGTGCTCCCCATGCAAATTGTTGTCTAAAACCCTTAGGTACACATTGTTCCCCTTGCTGATGGAAACCAAATATATCGTTCAATTGCTCAATACTATTGACAAATGATTTCCCAAGCAGTTTAAAATGTAACCTAATGCAAATCTTTTTAGCATCTCTTTCAATCTTAAGAGAGGTTGAAAACTCCAATGTAAGCTCTTGAAATTGCATAGGTTTAAGGGAAACTAATCTCTCCCATCTAAGGTTTTGAACAAATCTGTAAAAATTATCCCTAATATGAAGAGCATCAAGGGATTCATCTCTTACATACCTCGTCGGAAAGAAACCCCTAGCGAGAAGAGTTGCCCTCCTTGAAGATGATGATGATGATGATGCTGAAGGTGGAGGTTGCCTCCTCTTGTGGTGAGACACTATCTTTGTTCTTGGCATTTTGATATTTTGGTGAAAATGAAGCTTAAACGGTTTTAATTGCTTTTTAATGAGAAAAGAAGAAGATTGGATGAGTTTAAATTAGTTTTGGTTAAGAAAAATGGAAGATTTAATAGGATTTTGGAGCTTTAAGAAAGTGGTTATGGAGGTTTTGAGAGAGGGAGTCGAGAGAGAGAGAGAGAGAGGAGAGAAATGGGAGTCAGGGATTTAAAATGAAGGAAATGGGCTGAATACGTGATTTAAACCTTGAAAATTGATGTGACACGGCCAAGCTTGGTGAAGCTTGGCCGTGTTTGATGGGTTTTGAGGGACACGGCCAGTGGCTTGGCCATGTCCCTTGAACGTGTTTGATGGGTTTGAGGGACACGACCAATGGCTTAGTCGTGTCCCTTGAACGTGTTTAACACTGGAACAAAAGAAAATTGCAAGCCAAATAAAAGGGACACTGGGAGAAGCTTGGCCGTGTCTATGTGACACGGCCAAGGACACGGCCAAGCCCTTTGGTCATGTCTGCCTCTGTGTGATTTTGGGTTTGCTTGACACGGCCAGTGGCTTGGCCATGTCAAGTGGCCGTGTCTTACACTGCCAATTTGGTTTTGAAATTTTTTTTATTGTTTATTTGTGTCACCAAATCACAAAAAACCTGAAACACATTCAAGAAAAATGAAAACCGATCAAAGTACCCATTTCATTTTATTTAACTCAACATGAAATTAAAATTGCAAAAAAAAAAATGAAATTGTAACTATGAAAAGAAATGCAAACCGATGGGTTGCCTCCCATTTAGCACTTCTTTAATGTCATATAGCTGGACATTGTTGCATCATTCGTCAACGAACACCATGCTTTCCACCAGTTTTGCAACTTCGAATTCTTCAAAGTAGGGCTTCACCCTTTTTCCATTGATCTTGAACTTCTCATTGGTTTTTAAATTAAGCAACTCAACAACCCCATATGGGAATGTTTGAGTAACTTGAAAGGGTCCACTCCAACGTGACTTCAATTTTCCGGGAAACAACCGCATTCTTGAATTGAATAGAAGGACTTTCATTCCCGGTTCAAAAGTCCTTCAAAGAATCATCCTATCATGAATAGCTTTTGTCTTTTCCTTAAAGATCCTCGAACTCTCATAGGCTTCATTCTGAAGCTGATCAAGCTCGAAAATCTAAAGCATTCTTTGCTCCCTTGCTTCACCTAAGTCCATATTCGTGGTCTTTATTGCCCAATAAGCCTTATGCTCCAATTCCACCGGGAGGTGGCAAGCTTTGCCAAAGACCAACCTATAGGGACTCATACCCAATGGGGTTTTAAAAGCAGTCCTATAAGCCCATAATGCTTCCGAGAGTCGGATTGACCAATTCTTCCGAGTTGTGCTCACTGTCTTTTCCAAAATCCCCTTGATCTGCTTGTTTGAGATCTCAGCTTGCCTGGACGTTTGGGGATGATATGGAGTTGCCACTTTGTGTCGGATGACCATCTTGGTCATCAACTTTTCAAACCATTTGTTGCAAAAATGGCTTCCTCCATCACTCACTATTGCCTTGGGGGTTCCAAACCTGCTCAAAATATTCTCCTTCATGAATTTTAACACAATGTTAGCATCATTAGTCCTAGTGGGGATAGCCTCAACCCACTTGGACACATAATCCACCGCTAGAAGGATATATTCAAAACTAAAGGATTTGGGAAATGGCCCCATGAAATCAATTCCCCATACATCAAAAATGTCAACCACAATAAAAATATTAAGGGGTATTTCATTCCGTTTGCTAATGTTTCTTACTTTTTGGCATTTATCACATCTTATACAAAAATGATAAGCATCCTTAAAAAGAGTAGGCCAATACAAACCGCTTTGAAGAACTTTCTCGGCGGTCTTTTTTCCTCTAAAATGTCCGCCGCAATACATATTGTGGCAAAATTGTAGCCCTTGTTTTGTTCCTCTTCCGGCACACATCTTCTTATCACTTCATCCCTGCAAATTCTAAATAAGTAAGGCTCATCCCAAAAATAATACTTACATGTATGCAGGAATCTCTTCTTTGCTTGGAAGCTCAAATCCTTTCTCACTACACCACAAGAAAGATAATTAGCAATATCAGCATACCATGGTGCTTGAGTTAAAGAAAACAAGTGTTCATCCGGAAATTTTCAAAAGCATTTTCACAAGCAATTTCAGCATCATTGTCACAAGAGTTAAGTCTAGAAAGATGGTCGGCCACTACATTCTCGCTTCCTTTCCTATCTTTGATTTCAACATCGAATTCTTGTAACATCAACAGCCACCTAATGAGCCTAGGTTTAGCTTGTGGTTTGGTCAACAGGTATTTCAAGGCCGTATGATCAGAAAATACTATGACCTTAGAACCTATCAAGTAAGATCTAAATTTGTCTAGTACAAACACCACAGCTAACATTTCTCTCTCAGTGGTCGTGTAATTTACTTGTGCATCATTTAAAGATAAACTTGCATAATAAATTACACACATCAACTTGTTCACTCTTTGGCCCAAAATAGCTCCAATGGCAAAATTCGATGCATCGCACATAATTTCAAATGGCAAATCCCAATTTGGGGCAACAATTATAGGGGCAGAAGTTAGTTTTTCTTTCAAAATTTTAAAAGCTTCTAAGAACTTTTCATAAAAAACAAATGGGACATCTTTTCCTAACAAATGACACAAAGGGCGTGAAATTTTGGAAAAATCTTTTATGAACCTCCTATAAAATCCTGCATGTCCCAAAAAACTTCTAATTCCCTTAACTGATGTGGGTGGAGGTAGGTTCACAATTAATTCAACCTTAGTCTTGTCTACCTCAATCCCTTCATGGGAAATAACATGCCCTAAAACAATTCCGTGATCTACCATAAAGTGACTCTTTTCCCAACTCAATGTAAGATTACATTCAATACACCTTTCAAGTACAAGAGTCAACTTTTCCAAACAATCATCAAAGGAATTACCACAAACAGAAAAGTCATCCATGAATACCTCAATGCACTTGTCTAACATATCAGAAAATATGGAAAGCATACACCTTTGAAATGTTCTCGGTGCATTGCAAAGTCTGAATGGCATCCTTCGAAATGCAAATGCCCCAAAGGGACAAGTAAATGTAGTCTTGGGTTGATCTTCTGGTGCTATCGGGACTTGGTAGTAACCTGAAAGACCATCAAAAAAATAGTAAAAAGCATGTCTAGATAACCTATCAAGCATTTGATCAATAAATAGTAAAGGAAAGTGATCTTTCTTGGTGACATTATTTAATTTCCTATAATCTATGCACATTCACCACCAAGTTTGTGTCTGTGTCGGTACCAACTCTCCTTTATCATTCTGGACCACTGTCAACCCTGTTTTCTTAGGCACAACATGAACAGGACTAACCCATTCACTATCAGCAACAGGGTAAATTACCCCTTCATCCAGTAGTTTAAGGACCTCCTTCTTAACAACCTCACTCATGTTAGGGTTTAGCCTCCTTTGAGACTCTCTCACCAGTTTAGCCCCTTCCTCTAAGATGATTTTATGCATGCACATAGAGGGACTAATACCCTTAATGTCACTCAACCCCTAACCTATAGCTTTCTTGAATTTTTTTCAACATCGTTACAAGCTTATTTTCTTCCTCACTAGTAAGGGCAGCAGAAATTATCACTAGTTGAGATTTATTCTTCCCAAGAAAAATATATTTTAAATGCTTGGGGAGTTCTTTAAGTTTAACCCCTTGTAGTTGAATTTGCTCTTCTTCAACTTCAAATTCCTCCTCAAGACTCTCATCGTCCAAAATGGAATTGTCTTTTTTATTCTCCTCGTTGGAAATCTCTACTTCTTCTTGCAATTTTAGAGCCCTTTCTAGCTTGTGTTTGCTATTTTCCTGCAAGAAAACTTCTTGAACAGCATTATCAGTAAAATCAATGAAAGAGCAGTCTTCATATAAAGCACTAGTCGGAATGGGGGAAGTGTTAAAATTTGAAAATTCTATAGTTTGTCCCAAAACGGTCTTAGTCAATTTTCCATTTTTAACATCGATTAAAGTGTTAGTTGAGGCCATAAAAGGCCTCCCTAACAAAATTGCATGCTCGGCATCCCGTGGGATTTCTCCCCCCATGTCTAAAACAATGAAATCAACGGGTACAATCAAACCTCCTACTTTAACTAGAACATCTTCTATGATTCCCTTAGGGTATCTAAGAGTTCTATCTGCTAGTTGCAAGACCATTTTAGTCAGTTTGAGTTCCCCAAGCTCTAGTTTCAAATAAATTAAGTGTGGCATCAAATTAATACTAGCTTCGAGATCATACATGCCAATGGTTTCTTTCCCATTCCCCATAGAGATTTTCACTATAAAGCTCCCAGGATCTTTTAGCTTAGGAGGTAACCTATGTTGTAAAACAGCACTTGTTACTTTCGAGACTATCACCTTCTCATCCAACTCATACCTTATCTTCTTAGTATTTAGCTCTTTTAAGAATTTAGCATAAGATGGCATATTCTTTATTACCTCTAGTAAGGGTAGGTTGATACTTACCTTCGAAAGCATGTTATAAATTTCAGAAAATTGCTTATCATGCTTTTCATTTTTTAACCTGCAGGGAAACGAAATTGGTGGTCTGTATGGATTTGGAGATTTGTGCAGCTTTGGTGCATCGGATGCCTCCTCTCTATCCTCTTTAAGCTCATTTGGTTCAACTTTTTCTTCTTGCATTTCCTTGCCACTATCTTGCATTGTACCTGCATCAAAGGAATTATCAATGTTATTATCACCGATTTTATTATCAAGTACCTTACCACTTCTTAAAATGGTGATTGCTTTGGCCTGCAAGATCCGGTTGGCTAGGAAATTTCCCTTTTTGATTGGCTTGAAGTTGATTAGCCAATTGACCCACTTGGGTTTCAACCTTCTTAAGCGATGCTTCTAAAGAGTCAAACCGCTTATTGTTCAATTCTTGATTTTGAGAGCTTACTTGAATGAAAGCATTCAAATTGTCTTCAAATGAAGGTTTCTTGACTTGCTCTTGATTTAAGGGTTGCCCTTGAAATTGGGGATCTCTTTGATATGGTTGGAAAGGTTGTTGAGGTAGAGCATGTTGTTGATTTTTTCATGAAAAATTGGGGTGATTCCTCCAACTGGGGTTATAAGAATTTGAATATGGATCATTCCTACCCCTTTGTTGGAACCCTTCGAAAGCAAAAGCTTGTTCTTGCTCCTCTTGAAATTGATCAAAATTTGAGGGGCACACGTTTGCTTGATGGCCTACAAGACCGCACGATGCACATGACTCTTGGCTTGGTCCCGACAAGTTTCCTTTGGCATTCAACAATTTTACTTGTTTTGTCAGTTCTACAATTTGCCTAGCCATTTCCGAGTTTGCACTTATCTCATGTGCTCCTCTTCTCCTTTCCCCAATACTCTTTTGTTGGGAATTTGCCCCCAACATTTCGAATAATGCGACTGTTTCTGCAGCTGTTATTTCACCCATTGCTTCCCCTGCTGCATTATCCACTGTGTTTTGACATTGTTGAGTTAGCCCATCATAGAAGAATTGATTGAGCAACTGTTGTGGATAGTAACGGTGTGGGCACTGAAATAATAAGGATTTGAATCAATCCCACGCCTCATGAAACAGTTCTCCATCAAATTGGGCGAAAGTTGCAATACTCCCCCTAAGTTCCTTGGTCTTTTGGTGTGAATAAAACTTTCCCATAAATTTGTTGTAAACCTCTGTCCATGTGGTTAAAGAATTCTCTGGCAGGGTTATCAACCACGCTTTTGCTCTGTCCTTCAAACTATATGGGAAACATCTCAACTTGAGTTCATCTTCTGTTAGTGTTTGCAAAGGGAATGTATGCAATGTTGAGTAAAAATCCCGAATGAAGTTGAGAGGATCTTCATTTGGCAGTCCATGGAAGGATGGCAGCATACTATAGTGAGTATTTCTGAGTTCATAATTTCTCACTGTGTTGCTCAACCGGATACATGATGTGGTCACTCCGATGATCGGTCGGGCAAACTCCTTCATAGGTGGTTCTTGTGCATCACCCATCTCTGTTTCTATGTTCTCCTCAAATTGCTCGTCAGTATTTTCCCTTTCTTGCTCAATAGGATTCGGTCCCTCGGGTCTTGTCTATAAATGGAACAAGTTCGTTTCCTTGAGACCTTCATCCGTGCATAAAGTACCTAAGCAATTCAAAAAGAACACTTTAAACGATTTAACAAATAAATTAAAAGAATCAAACTATTAACAAAAATTGCCCTCCCCGGCAGCGGCGCCAAAAACTTATTGCGCTTAAATTAACACTATCACAAAGCGGCACTCGCAAGTATACGAGGCTATTGCAGTGACGGTGATTGCCCCAAGGTCGTCTCACAAAGAAGGAATTGCGTGCAATAGTTCGATTAACATGAAATAATAAACTTGAGTGTGTGATTGGATTGGTGAATTGTAATTAACCTTAGAAATGAAAATGAGTGATTTTATGCAAGATAAATTCAATTATGGAAATGATGCCTAGGGTTGTAGGTCTATTTAATCAAATGTTTAATTATCAAATTATCCATTAATATAACCTTGTACCTTAATTTGTTTCTTAAGATTAATTAGTCAATTATCAATTCACTAGTTCTCACTTATGAATTAACAACAACCAATTATTTTACATTAGCAAATTAATAAACCCTAGAACTTATATTTCTAATTCATTCTTAGGGTAGTCAATTGCATAGTTCCGATATTAAACTTCTCCTCTCGTTCCGTCATTCAATATTAAGTAATCAATAGGTGGCCAATCTATCAATTTACCTTTAATTTCAATGCAATCAACCAATAACAAGGTATATCAATGGAATCATCAAATCAAATCATTTAATCAAATGTACTACAACCCAAAGCATGAGTAAATTAGCTCATCATATTCTTTAAACAATGCTCATTTCAATATAAACCAAATCAAAGTCATTCATTGCAATATTAATGTTCTTAATACAACAACAACAAATAAGAAATGGATTAAAAGAAAGAGTAGGAAAACCCCTTTTGGAGATGCTAAAAATCAGACTCCTTGTCTCTTTCATAGCTCCCTCTTGATGTGTGATGATGAACTTCCACGTTCTCTTGAACCAATGGCTCTCTTCTTGAAGGATGAATGATAGCTCTCTCAAGTTCTCAACTCTCCAATCAAGCCTCTTAAAATCCTAATCCTCAAGAACTAGCTACTCACTTCAAATCCAACGATTGTCTTTGCTCTTGATGTGTGAAAGGAAATGGTGAATGAATATGGTGAGAATGGTGTCTTTCTCTCTCAAGAAAGAACCAAGGAAGAAGATGATTCTTGTGTAGAGAATGTCCACTCAATATATTCAATCTATTTTCTATTCCCTCCATGCTCTTCCACTTTGAATTTTTAAGACAACCATCACTCTTTGTCTCCCACTTTCCAATTTCTTTATATATTTCTTCCATAAATCCTTCCACCTTTCACTCCTTTTTATCCTTTTTGTCACCTACTAATACACAACAATTCACACCTCGTGCAAGCCAGTTAAGAGATCCAAGATGACACGGCCAAGCTAGTTGGCCGTGTCTCTTGGTTTATCTTTTCTTTCTTGGGACACGGCCAAACTTCTGGCCGTGTCCCTTGCTGCTTGTTCTTTGCTTGGTTTCCAAGGGGTGACACGGCCAAGCTTCTGGCCGTGTCTCATGATGGTGTCAGTCTCTGCTTCTTTCTTTTCTTTCTTTGCCTTTTGTTCCTTTGGTGAGACACGGCCAGTGGCTTGGCCGTGTCTCATGGCCTTGCCTGCTTCTGGACATGTTTGCTTGGGAGACACTGTCAAGCTTGGTTTATCCTGGCCGTGTCATGCCTTGTTCTTGGTCTCTTCTTCCTTTGATGAGAGACACGGCCATGCCATGACAAGCTTGGGCGTGTCACATGTTTTTCTCCAACAAGTCCACCAAATTTTGATTAAATAGCTCCATCAAATGTACTTTAACCTAAATCAACAACTTCAAACAAACTTAAGTAAAAATTAACATGAAAATTAACTTAAAATCAACAAAAACATCATGGAAAATATATACAAAATTGATCTAAACATCAATCATGCATCTAATCCAGCCATTTCTCTCTTCAACTTTCCACCAGGCCACATCCACCTATAGAAAAGCAAAAAGGTAATTTATCTTTATCATAAGTTTGATATTAATTTTAATATTTTTCTTACCTGGTCCCAGGTTAGGCAACTCAAATGGAAGTGGTGAGAATGAACTTGGTGGCTTCCAAGTACTTCCCTGTGACTCGACAACCAGACACCTAATCTTAGATATACAACCCATTGTCACATAATATTTGGAACCCTTACCAAGTTTTGCTTGTATGCCCAAACCTACACATAATAGAGAGAATCAAGTCTATGCTCATGCATTATTTGGATCAATAGCTTTAAAAGAAAGTAGTACATCGGCAATGGTCGCCAAACCAATAAAGGATCTTTTTCTCCTATAGAGTGCAACAAAACTGTGATACAGGCCAGCAAGACAAGCTTCTCCCCATGCATACAAAGATACATGATCTAAGTTAAATAGGGCACGCAATATTGATAAGTGAATAGCAGACTCAGTACTGCCAAAAATGGTCGCTCCGACAAGATATAATAAGAACCCTCAGGTGTATTGTTTTGACATCTCGCCCTGCACGAGTTGAGTATACTTTACCTAATACTCTCGAATGGGCTCATATATGATTTTATATGACCCTTTATATCGGGGCCTAACACCAATCAACTGTCAAATTTTTTCTGCCCCTAAGATATTGTTGGTTAATGGAATGGGGGTTCCATCACATCAGAGACCAGTTATAGCAGCAAAATCGATCGGACCAATTGTCATCTCTCCAATGGGCAAGTGAAAAGTATGGGTTATGTCCAACCATCACTCTACAAAGCTTGAATCACACTCCGATCAATTTGATAATCTCGAGCTGGTAATTGCAAAATGAAGTCCTCAAAACCACTTTCTCGGACCATTCTCTTTACTGTGGGCGGGGCCAGATCATACCATTTGTGATCCTAATGAATATTTCCTCCCACTTTAATATCACAACCATCATGATGTCCAAATACAGGTAAGTCAAGGTAAGTACACACATAAATTATCACATATATTTTTGTATTCTTATATAAATTTTGTATACATATCCATTTGTTTATGCAATAATTCTATACATCTTTATAAAATGTCTTTATGCAATAATTTTGTAAAATTTTGTATACAACTAATTTTTCACAATAATTGTTCTACATATTTTTATAAAATAATTCCTATCCTAATTTTCAAATAAATTTAATTAAATTAATTTTTTCGATGCATATTTTGTACAATAATATTTATAAATTTTTACAGAATGACTTTTATACATTCATGTTACTATGCATTTGCATACAATAATTTTTACTACATACTTTTGTAAATTTCTAATACATCAAAGGTTTCATGAATAATTTTGTAAATTTTGCTATATATATTTTTTGTGTACTAATGTCTATAACTTCTACTACACACATATTTTGTGTACTAATTTTTATAAATTTTACAGCATAAATTTTCCATATACTTATCTTTTTTGTATAATTTATATAAGTAAACAAATAGACAGCAAAATAACACTTACTGGTATTTTTTTCTTTGGAACTCCGATGGAGATGCATCCCGAGTAATAATGAAACTCACTCCATGTAATTAATCAATTCATTGTTTGATTGAGTCCCATATATTGAGAAACGTTGGATGCCAGCAATGGTAGGCGATGAAGTTGTAAAAAATTTTTAGGAGAATGTTAAAGATGGAAGTGTTTTAATTGTGAAATTGAAGATGCATGATATTTATATAGGAAAATGAAATAAAAATTAGATAAATAAATATATGTATGTATAAAATATAATATAATATATATAATATGATAAATAATGGACAAAGTCACATACACTGAAAAAAAATTAATAACTTTCATCCAAATTCAATAATTCATAATGCAAAGTTACTTTATTAGTCAAATTTGGCTTTCTTTCTTTGTTTCAATAAGTCACAGCACAAGTCCACAGTAGACAGATTTTTATTGTGGGTATATACTTTTTTTATTTGTGTATAAAATAAATTTTATACTTACAAATATTTCTTCCATGTAGGGGGCAAGAGTATATAGGTATAGTAAAAAATAGCCTAATTTTTTGCAAAATATTTTACTAATTATAATTAACTTTTGTAGGTATCTCGAGTCCTGAACCCAAATCATTTTTGGGTCTAGAACCCAAACCAATATGAGTCCAGAATCCAAAATCATTTTTTTGAGTCCAGAACTCAAACCAGGTGCAGAACCCAAACCAACTCAGATCTACAACCCAAAATCATCTTTCGAGTCCAGAACTCAAACCTAGTCCAGAACCTAAACCAACTTGGATCCAGAATCCAAAATGATTTTTTGAGTCCATAACTCAAACTAGGTCCAGAACCCAAAATCATTTTTTGAGTCCAGAACTCAAATAGGATCTAGAACCCAAACCAACTCCGGTTCAGAACTCAAATTATTTTTGAGTCAAAAACTCAAATTGGGTCCAGAACCCAAAATCATTTTTTCAAGTCCAAAACTCAAATCGAGTTAAGCACCCAATTCATTTCTGCCAAAATTAATTCACAAATCATGTTGCTTTTCACTATTTTAATCAATTCAAGATCGTTCAAATAGGGGGCAAACTGTAGACCCTTAATTTTGGCCCTAAATTGGTACAGTCCTAATTAAAGAATGCCAAAATAAATTTAGACCGACTTTAAAAAATGTAAACCTAATTTATATCTTTTACATAGGTCTTTAAATAGATTGATCCGGTTTCGAAAGGCATATATTCAACTGATTAATAGTTTAAATGTCCAAGCATCATATATTCAGCTCAAATTCAATTGTTCGGTCTAATTGAAGTTTTTTAGACTAGTTTTGAGTTCGGAGGGCCAAATTCAACATGAACCATGGCTCATGGTGATTTGGTGGCCAATACATGTTGATTTGGGCAACCAAGTCGACATGAGCTTTGATTTCGAAGCAATTTTGGCCAACAATTGAGTTTTCTAATTAAAATATAGTCCTTTTACATCTTATATTAGGCAAATTATGTTTAGGTTAACCCTAATTATGCTTATAAATACTGATCTTTAACATTGAAACATGCATCAACAATCATGAAGAACACAATTAGTAATTGGCATGGTTTAACAAAAATAACACAGAAGCAACAATCAGGCAGTCTCTGGACAAAAACTTCAATTGATCAAGGAAGGCAGTAGCAGAAGGCTTGTTTTAATTCATTAATTTTAGTGGAACCAACAATAGAGGTTTGTCTTCAATCATTCAATCCATTTAAAATTTCAGTAGATGCATCTATTGGTTTACTCAACATACAGTGAGAGTGTTTCCTTTGAAAAATAATAATCAGTGAATTGGAGAATTGTTTTAATATATAGTTGATTTGATCCCATATTTCATGAAGAATTTTGACTATTTGTTTGAACATCCAGTAACCAATAAACCCCAAAACCCTAATCTAATAATTTGATTTTTATATTAAATTTAGTAATCCTAAAACTAAAACCAAAACTCCAAAACCCTAATCCAATAATTTGATTTTCATATTTAATCAGTAGCCCTAAAAACTAAATTTTAGTTTCCAATATTCTAAATTCCCAAAACCCTATAACCAAACCCTAAACCTCCAGTAAACCTTAACCTTAATCACTTAGACATCTATCTTAAAAATTATAATCCAAAAATTTGATTTTCATATTTAATCTTATAGCCCTAAAGACTAAATTTTAGTTTCCAATATCATAAATTCCCAAAACCCTAAAACCAAACTCTAAACATCTAGTAAACCTCAACCTTAGTCACCCAAACATGTATCCTAAAAACCCTAAATCAAAACCCTAAGCCTAAACTTTTCTTCTTAATCCTAAAACATTGAAAATCACAATTCATACCTAGCCTCACCTCCAAAACCCTCATTCCTTTCAAAACCCTAATTTCCCAAATAGTAGACTAAACCCTAATTTCAAAACTAAAACCCTAATTTCATCCAAAAACCTAACTTTCGTCCCAAAAACACTAATTTTGCATTTTTGACAAACCTTAATTCTAGGTTTAAAACTAAATTTTATACATTTAAAATAATTAATTTATGTTTGAGCCCTAATTTTGATTATTTAATTTATTATTATATATTTATGGTTCATTTCATTTGATTTGAAAATGTATGATTTATTATAGTGGATGTTTGTAAAATTTAGTTTGCTTAATTAATTATTTGTTAGATTTTAAGATTGTAAAAGGTATGTTTCCACTGCATGGGTGCCTCATTTTTTATATGTAATTTAATTTATTGTTTAAAAATTTTGGGACTATTGTAAAGGATATGTTTCCACCTTTAGGTAGGTGTCCTATTTATTTTAGATGTCAGACATGGTTGTAAGGGCATATTTTCATCTTATATGGGTGCCCATTTATTAATTTTTTTGAATTAATGCAATAATTTTTTATTTCTAATATTCATATGTAATATGGATAATATTGCAATAAGTTAAGAATTTTATAATATTTAGACATGAAAAGAAGGTTGGTTTCAATGAACCGGGCACTGTGGGTGTGCTGGGTCATTCTTACCTTCCCCACGTGTACCCAACTTTCTGAACCCATTAGGGGGGTTGGGGATTCCTTAGGAATCAAGTCATCCACCCCTTTATTATCCGAGCATGTTTCAGTGGCGACTCCATTTTCTCTTGATTTAAGTCATTGTTCTCTAAGGCCCTAAGCCTAACAGTGTTGAAGTCACAAGAACTATTCCACATGGGAATGGGGGTGAAAATTTCAGCTCACATATATATATTTGATGGTATATAAATTAATAAATTTACAACTTATTTATACATACATGTTTGTTTAAGACTTAATTTTGTACATTTAAAATAATAACTTTATGTTTGAGCCCTAATTTTGATTATTTAATTTATTATTATATATTTATGGTTCATTTCATTTGATTTGCAAATGTATGATTTATTATTGTGGATGTTTGTATAATTTAGTTTGCTTAATTAATTATTTGTTAGAATTTAAGATTGTAAAAGGCATGTTTCCACTGCGTGGGTGCCTCATTTTTTATTTGTAATTTAATTTATTGTTTAAAAATTTTAGGACTATTGTAAAGGATATGTTTCCACCTTTAGGTGGGTGTCCTCTTTATTTTAGATGTCGGACATGGTTGTAAGGGAATATTTTCATCTCGTATGGGTGCCCATTTATTGTTTTATTTTGATTTTTTTTATTTTAATGGAATAATTTTTTATTTCTAATATTCGTATGTAGTATGGATAATATTGCAATAAGTTAAAAATTTTATAATATTTAGACATGAAAAGGAGGCTAGTTCTAATGAACCGGGCACTGTGGAGGTGCTGGGTCATTCTCACCTTCTCCACGCATACCCAACTTTTTGAACCCATTAGGGGGTTGTGGATTCCTTAGGAATCGAGACATCCACCCCTTTATTTTCCCGGCATGTTCGGGTGGCGACTCCATTTTCTCTAGATTTATGTCCGTGTTCTCTAAGGCCCTGAGCCTAACAGTGTTGAAGTCACAATAACTATTCTACATGGGAATGGGGGTGAAATTCCCAATTCACATATATATATATATATATATATTTGGTGGTATATAAATTAATAAATTTACAACTTATTTATGCATACATGAGTGTTTAAGACTTAATTTTGTACATTTAAAATAATTAATTTATGTTTGAGCCCTAATTTTGAATATTTAATTTATTATTATATATTTATGGTTTATTTCATTTGATTTGCAAATGTATGATTTATTATTGTAGATGTTTGTATAATTTAGTTTGCTTAATTAATTATTTGTTAGAATTTAAGATTGTAAAAGGCATGTTTCCATTATGTGGGTGCCTCATTTTTTTATATGTAATTTAATTTATTATTTAAAAATTTTGGGACTATTGTAAAGGATATGTTTTCACCTTTAGGTGGGTGTCCTATTTATTTTAGATGTCCGACATGGTTACAAGGGCATATTTCCATCTTGTATGGGTGCCCATTTATTGTTTTATTTTAATGCAATAATTCTTTATTTCTAATATTCGTATGTAGTATGGATAATATTGCAACAAGTTACAAATTTTATAATTTTTAAACATGAAAAGGAGGCCGGTTCCAATGAACCGAGTGCTGTGGGGGTGCTGGGTCATTCTCACCTTCTCCACACATATCCAACTTTCTGAACCCATTAGGGGGGCTAGGGGATTCCTTAGGAATCAAGTTATCCACCCCTTTATTTTCTCAGCATGTTCGGGTGGCGACTTCATTTTCTTCGAGTTTAGGTCCGTGTTCTATAAGGCCCTGAGCCTAGCAGTGTCCAAGTCGTAAGAACTATTCCACATGGAAATGGGGGTAAAAATCCCAGCTCACATATATATATTTAGTGGTATATAAATTAATAAATTTACAACTTATTTATGCCTACATTAATGTTTGAGAGAGAAATAAAAAAAATTGAAGTGAGATTAAGTAAATACCTATTAGGAGTGTAAAATTCATTTATTATATTGCCAAATGAGATGAAAATAGAGATGATTGGATTCACATTAGTGTGTATGTAGAGAAAACATAGTTGTGACATGAATTGGTGAAATAATTTATTTAAGAAAGAGGGGATTTATTATATATGAGCAAGTCAACTTAATTGACACAACCGTATCTATGAATTTTATATGGGAATTACACTAGAGGTTCAAATCACATGGGCGTGTGATATTATCAAATCCATGCATATTTGATGGATGGAATTTAATTTATATTGTACAACATAGAGACTTTTGGTGGTGTTCATAAATAATTTATTCATAGAGTGATTGAAATATAAATTGTGATTTTGATTTAAAAGAATTATAAGTAAATCCAATATGGTAATGGTTGTTAATCTGTATTATTAAAGTATGTATATTCATGAATTTACAAAGAAAAGAGAAATACTATAGCAAGTAAATGGAAATTATGATTGAATAATCAATGTTTAATAAAAAGATTAATATAAGATATTGAAGAAGGGCTACTTTATTGGTTGAAAAAATTTAGGAAGATGGGAAATTTGAGAAAATCATTGATAAATGATATGGGTAGATAATAAAGTGTATGTGATTAGTGAATGTTGAAATATTATTTAAGTAAAAGATAAGTGCTATTAAATGAAACTTGAAGTGGAAAAGACTAATTTGAATAAGAAAAATTAATATTTAATTGAATGAAACCTAATGTAAGTATATCGATATAAGCTTATTGGTTTGCTTATGAAAGTTTAAACTTGGAATTGATTGTAAATTTTAGAGATTTAGACATTATTTATTTGATTTAAGTATGAGAAATTGGTAAAAACTTATTGAATAAATTCTGTTATATTTTATAATTATTGGTAAATGGATTCTAATATTGGAATGAGATTAAATTATTAGAGAATAAATGATGAGAATATGTAATTAGTAAATTATGGATTGTTTTCCTTTAAAAAATATATAATAAATAAACAAGACATTTCAAAATCAAAGAAAGAATATTGATAGAATGATAAGCTATTAGTGACTTAGAATTGTCAAAAAAAAAGGAGATAAAGAAAAAAAAAGTAGAGAAGAGCAGACAGAACTTAATGATAGAATTAAATATTGAAAATAGTATATATATATATATACTTTATACCATGGTGTACCTAATAGCAATATTATGTGGTAAATTAAGTGATTTTGTAAATTATATATAGGAGTATTTAGGAAGTTAAAATATATTAATTAGTAATAGTTAAAAGAAAGAAGTGATTATATGTAATGTTAACATGATGAAGATCAAAATTAGTATGTCAGATTAATATTAAAGTTAAAAGAAAGATATTTAGATCTTGATTTTATTGTGTAATGAGATTTACCAATGGAATTAATGGAAGATTAACTCATTAAATTGAGAAATTTTGATAAAAGCATAGGCTTGGTGAGACATTTTGATAAATGTATTTAAACAAATAGAGTAGGTAAATGTATTAGAGGAATAGATAAATGTTACTTAAATTATATATGATTATAAATAAAGTTTAAATATGCATATTATATATCAACTATGTATTTGATAGTATTAGTGCTTAGTGACTTAATATAATCGGTTAAGTATATATATATAGAAATGTGGTTGCGTTACATCATATTTATTGTAAATGATTAAAAATATATATATTAGTTATAAAGTAGAAAACCTGGTAACATTGTGTTATCAGGAGTATTGAAGAAAATGATATTTTAAGGATTAAGTTAAGAGTATAAAGGGATTGGATAATATGTTTAAAGAAAATAATAAAGTTTTGTGGAAAACATAACTTGAGATTTGTTTTAAGTTTTAAGGTTATGGAATTAATAAGGTTAAAAGTTGAGCCTGTATTTGGTGGCAAACAAGGAATTTATGTAATGTTCTGATCTGTGTATGAACATGAAATGAGTTAAGATATATCAGTTGTAAATAATTATAAAAGAAAAAAGTTGATTATAAGTAAAGTAATTTTAAAGGTATTGTATTAATGTTGATGCTAAGAGAGGAACATTCTAAAGAATGAATTAATTGTGTCAGAAATAAGAAAATTGTTATCAATTAAGGTTTAACAAGTGTCCACTAATAAATATAAGAAAGAGATAATTGAACAGAAATACAACCCTAGAAATGATTGTGGTGACCGGATAGTCAGTGTTAAGGTTTAAATAATAACCTTTAAATTTATGAATATGAAAGTATATTTCATAAGATGATGAAGTGATAAGATATTTTCAGTGTAACAAATGTATGATGTGTATACACTAATGAGATGAATTGATTTTATCTAATGATAATTTGATTGATGATATGGTGATCTATCATGATTGTTATGATTAGAATGGAAAGTATAGTGATAAGTAATGAAATTGTGAAAAGAACATTGAGAATAACCCTAAGGGGCAGAGTAGAGATTGTGTTATTTAATGAAGTAATGATTTGATGAGATGACTAATTTCATATGAAATTTTAATATCGTTGTCCCAAGATGGCAACCAAGAGGGGGGTGAATTAGTTGTTTGAGAAGTGATAGAAAATTAAAAATTTAAACAAATAAGAAATATAGAAGATGTAGAAGAAGATTAAGTAGAGAATAGAAGAATGAACACTAGAGATTTATAGCGGTTCAGATTTATCTTGACCCTACATGCACTTTCTTAACAACTTGTTAAGGTTCCACTAGCTTTGAGTTTTTACAAGCTTAACTCTAACTTAGTGTTTTCTCTAGCTCACCCTAAGCTATATAATGGTTTGAGTATAATTCTCGCAACCCTTACAAGAGTTTTTCCTGGCTCACTCTCACAACCTAAGTGTTTCCAAGCTCACACTGAAGCTTAAGATGGTGTTTAATGCTCACACCCAACTCTCAATCAATACAAATGGTAATATTGATGCAAAGTAAGTATAGTTATAAATGGAGGCTATTACAAATTAAATCACTTGTAAACATGAAGTAACTTATTGTATTTATGGCCTACAAGTCATAAAGTAGCCGTTTGAGATATGGTCCAACATGTTTGATTCTTGTCTTCCACTAATTTCTTATTCAAAGCATCTTCCTAGTCAAACCTGGTGTGGTCCAGTCAGAATTCATGCTTCTTGGTCGGTAAACTAGATGGTTCAGTCAAAATATTTGAAATTTGCTTAATGCTCTTCCAACAGTTGGTCCACGTGGCTTCCACTAATTGAGTGGAGGTGCAACGACTTCTGACTTATGAAATATTTTAATCTCCTAGTTTGACTTGCATCACATCCAGTCAGGATATTGATGGTATGGTCAAAATCTGAGCACACTTTTGGTCGGGAACTCCATCGAATGATATTGAGAGAATCTGCCTTGAAGGTTTAGTCTTAACAACATTCGGCCCAGTCGGCCTTTGTGTGGTACTCTAAGAAACTGAGAGTACTTCTGACCGTGAAACCTTCAGTGTGATTTGTTCAAATTCACATGCAATGGTCTAGTCAGAAGGCTTTCTAGTCTGGTCAAACTTTATGTGGTATGGTGAGATTTTGACAGTATTATCCACCGTGAAACCTTTTATGTGAATTTTCTCAATTTTCCATTAAAGGTCCGGTCGGGATCACTGATGGTTCGATCGGGCTTTTGATGGTTTCTTCAAAAATATAAATTCCTATAAAATGTAAATTGATATAGACATTAGTTCAATTCAATTTGATTGCCTAAGATAAAAAATAGAGTAATTGGGCTAGCAATCTCCCCCTTTTTTACTGTGGCAATAAATTAAAATTTTAAAGTGATCAAAATTTGGAAAGATGTTGATTTCCTTAATTTTACTCCCACTCAATGTGTGCTAAAGGCACTTTGAGTCCATTTTTTTCAAATTTATTATTTGTTCAAATTCAATATTAGTTTTAAGTTTTTTTTCCCCCTTTGACAAAGGCAAAAAGATATATCTTAATAGAAATTTAAAACTTAAATGCAACAAGCTTTCATTAATTTACTTTCATTAAGTGTAAGAAGAAGAAAATAACATAATAAAGGCAACATGAAAATGATCAAACATGAATAAAACAATTAACAAACTAAAGAAACTAAGCATCATTATTACTATCTTCATCATCTCCTTCTTCTTCATCTCCCTCTTCATCTTCATCCCCTTCCTTATTCATGTTCCCCTTTCTCTTCATCTCTAGGTTGAGAGGCAGTAGCTTCTCCTTATTCTTCTTTAGAGTAGGAGCCATGAATAGAGGGTAACAAGCTTGGTTCATCCTCAAAACACTTTGGCAAGCCTAAGGCTTCTTGGATGGTTTGAACATCAAGATGAAGATGAACAATTTGGTTTGTTAGGTTCTCAATTTTGGAGCCTTGGGAGCTCATTTGTTCATGTATGTGTTGAAGGAGTTGAAGGATAGAGAATTGGGGTCATGAAGTGGTAGGTCTTGGGAATTCCATTTGAAAAGTCTCTTCACTTTCTTCTATAATCCTTGGTCTCTTTCTTTGTTGAGCCCTAACACGTAGTGCTCCCAAGAGATAAATATAGTTCCCATCATCATCCCTAATACATTTGGCATGTTTTAGGTATGCTATGTTTATTTATTTTTTGGCGGGATCCAAGGGATTGGTGAGAGTTGCTTTGTTTGTTTGTGTAAGAGCACCCACATATTTGGCAATTTGGGTCACCTATGAAGAGAGAAGAATAAGTCCAGATTTTGTTTTCCTAAGGTGGACCAGATTTTGTTTTCCTAAGGTGGAGGAAAGTGTCAATAAGGAAATTTTTGGTTTGGATTGGTTGATCTCTAAGCATGCAATAAAGAAAGAGTAGATCTTTTTGGGTAACTTTTTCATTGCTCTCACCCCTAGCACTAATAGTATATGTGATAATCATATGCAACATCCAATAGGTTTAGCATTGGATAGTTTGTGGAGGTTGTTTTATATAGATATTTTAGTCTAAAATTCTTTTTGCCTTTCAGTAGTGAGGATGGTGTTGGTTATATGAGAAATCCCTTCTAATTGGAATCCCCAAATAGAAGAAAAATCTTCAAGTGTGAGGCCATACTCTTGATTAAAAAGTCTAAAAAAAATCCCATAATAACTTAATGGATTAATGCTCTTTTTACTTACTACCAAGGTGGTGAGAAATTCTTTGGCCAAGCTTTCCTAACTAAAACCATCATGTTCTAAGAAAATGAATTTTTCCCAACCCAAAGTTCTAAGACATTGTAGACCCTTAATTTTTGACCCAGTCCGATCCAATATATTTTATTTAGTCCAAAATAATTTTTGTGTTATCTTAATTAAATAATATTTATTTTAGTATTTATTTTTTATAATTATAGTAATAAAAAAATAATAATAAAAAAATAAAAAATAAATAAATCGGCGACGAAAAAATTCGTCGCCGAAAATAGAGGACGAAATGGCCCGCAGCTCGCCCCTTGCAATTATTTGACGCAGCAACCCGCAGCAGTTTTTTCTCCAGCAAAAATTTTCCGCCGCAATTTTTTCCGAAACCAAATTCTATTTGATTTCGGTTTCCTTTTCCTAATTAATGATAAATTCCTTAAACAATTGGAATTAAGCTTCCTAAATTTCCTATGAATAACCAAAAAAACACAAAAAAAAGTTGAGGAAACTTTTGAGGAGGAATCAGACTTTGGACTGGGACTTGGATTTTGAACTGGAACTTTACAAATTGATCGGACTTTTTAGAAGAGAATAAGTAAGCAAGCAATCAAGCTATCAAAGGCAGCAACCTTGCCTTTGTCCTTGTTCGTCCAAGAAGCAATTTTTGGTGGAACCAACAAACGAATGTTTGAATCTCTAATCTCTTTTTGTTTTATTTTCTTACAGTAGCTTTGGTTCTTTGATTCCTAAGAAAATACACACAAAACCTTGATCTATAAACATGTAGTAACATTAATCTTCATTTCAATAACATAAGTGATTTCTTCTGTTTCTTCTAAACCTTAGAACCCTAATTTCTTTCTTCTAAATCTTAAAACCCTAATTGTTTCTTTTGTTTTCCAAAAATCTTAAATCGTTCCTTCTATTTCAAAAAACCCCTAAAAATACTTTTATGTTTCTTCTAAAACTTAAGAACCCTAAAAATAATTTTCTATTTCTTCAAAACCTTAAAACCCTAAATTGTTCCTTCTATTTCTAAAAACCCTAAAAAATACTTTTTTGTTTCCAAAAACCTTAAAACATTTTTCCTATTTCCAAAAACTTTATAAAACTCTAAACTATTTTCTCAAATCCTAAAACCAAAACATGTTTTCCAAAACACCAAAAACCCTAATTCTCTCAAAACCAAAACCGTAAACCCTAATTTTACTAAACCCTAATCCTTGAAACCTTATAAACCTAAATATTAAAATTCAACACAGTAAGCCTAAAAATAACAATCCAGTAGCTAATAATCATAAACCTAATGTTTTGATATTCTAAAATCCTAATTTCATGATTTTACCCCTCAAACCCTAATTTGATCAACCAAGGAACCTTACTAATTTTTTAAATTATAAAACTCTAATCCATTTCAATTCTCTTAAAACGTCCAGTAGCATTATTCATTTAAAAAATAATATTAGTTACTCAAAATTCCAAAACCCTATTTTCTAAATTCTAAACCCTAAAATCTTAATTTTCAACACTAAAACCTACAATCCTAGAAGCCAGTTTCTAAAATTTTCTGGGGCGCTGTCCCCATGACCCCCGTCCGCTAAGCTGCTAGCGGGACCGCCGTATGGGCTCGTCGAAGGGGTCAATATTCATTTGTGTATTATGAGTCCACGTATTTAACTTTCCTTTTTCCAAAGCCCTAATTTAGTAATTAAAATTCTAAAATCCTATTTTAAGATGCGAACCCTAAATTATATTTTTATTGCTTTATTTAATTTTATATTTGATTATGTAGTTTATTACACGCTTTGATTTATTTAATTTCAATGCTTGATTTATTTAATTTATCAAGGATGAATGCTTATTATATATTTTGATTGATGTTTAATATCTTTGATAATGATTTATTTATTATGAATGGTTATTTACTTTTATCGATTTATTTTTTATTTTCAAATGTTGTAAGGACATGTTTCCATCTTCGGATGGGTGTCCATTTACTTGCTTTCTTTGGACATTACTTTGATTTTTAATATAACGATGCTTTATTTCAATTTTTGCATGTAATATGGATAATATTGTTATACTTAAGAATTTTATAATATTAAGACCTGTAAAGGAGGCCGGTTCTAATGAACCGTGCATTGTGGGGATGCTGGGCCATTTCTCACCTTCCCCACACGTACCCAACTTTCCGAACCCATTAGGGGGTTGAGGATTCCTTAGGAACTGAGTCATCCACCCCTTTCTTTTTCCCGGCCCGTCCGGGTGGTGACTCCATTTTCTCTGGATTTAGGTCCGTGTTCTCTAAGGCCCCGAGCCTAAACAGTGCCGAAGCCGCAAGAACTATTCCACCGGGAGTGGAAGCAAAAATCCCCTCTCACAGACATCCCCTAATGTCATTCTCAATTCCTAGGGTCTCTAGAGTGAGGGCAGAGAAGAGACGGTTAGGTTCTATGGTTTTGTCTTTGATAATTTCATACCTCTGCCTTTATTCATTGTCTTTAAACCTTATCTTATAGCTTCTTCTAGGAGGTTCTTATTGTTGAGAAGGGGCAACAATTCCCTTCCCTTTCTTAGCCCTTGAAGCCTTATTCTTATGTTCTTTAGGAGCCATCAAGTTGATTAAAAAAAAGATGAAAAGAAGATTTGAATTTGAGAGAGTTTGAGTGCTTTTGATAGTTTAGATGTTTAGAGTTTGATAAAAAAAAAAGGTGTAAATACTGATATTGGGGGTATTTATAATGTTTAAGGTGAAAAATAGCCATTTATAGCTATTAGAGGTAAAGTATGCACGTTTTGATTGAGTGCCAATGGCTAGAAATTTTTGAATTTAGAGTAAAAGTCCAATCAGACTTTGTGAAGTCCGGTGGTGAACTTTAAACAATTTAAAAAGTCTGGTCGGACTATGGGAAGTCTGAACAGCATTTCAGTTTTAGGCACAACGGTCATAAAATTTTGAAAAATTTTAGTCGTACTTTTGAGAGTATGGTCATACTTTTATGAAAAATTTTGAGATCAGAAATTTTCATGCAATTCCAAGCCTAGAATATGGTGCTTCCATACATCATTTCTAAACATTATTTTATGAAGTTCATTCTATATTCATTCAAGGGTTTTATAAATATGTCAGTTAGTTGGTTTTGTGTATCAATGAATTCTAAGATAACATTTTGGTTTTGGACATTGTCTCTCATGAAATGGTGCCTAATATCTATATGCTTTGACCTCAAATGTTGAATTGGATTTTTGGATTGATTTATGGCACTAGTGTTATCACATTTAATAGGAATATGATCAAATATTTTTTCATAATCAAACAATTGTTGTTTCATCTAAAGGATTTGAGTACAACAAAAAAAAGCAGCAACATATTCGGCTTCCGCTCTAGACAAAGCATCTGACACTTGTTTCTTGCTAAACCAAGAAGCTAAACATTCACCAAGAAAATGACATGCTCATATTGTACTTTATCTATTCAAAAGACTACTGGCATAATCGGCATCCAAAAAGCCTAAAATGTTAAATGATGTGTTCCTAGGATACAAAAGTCTTAAATGCAATGTACCATTCAAGTATTTTAAAATTCTTTTAGTGGCATTCAAGTGTGACTCTTTAGGGCAAGATTGAAACCTAGCAAATAAGCATACACTGTATATTATATCAAGTGTAGAAGTGGTTAAGTAAAGTAGCGATCCGATAATACCTCAATATTTCTTCTCATCTATTACCTTACAACTTTCATCTTTGTCAAGTTTCAATGATGTGCTCATGGGAGTCTTGCTAGTCTTGCAACCATCCATTTCATGCATCTTTAAGAGTTCCTTTGTGTACTTGGATTAGTTGATGAAGATCCCATAGTTGCATTGCTTGATTTGTAATCCAAGGAAGATTTTGTGTTCACCCATCATGCTCATTTCAAATTCCCTAGTCATACTAGAATCAAATTCTTGGCACAAAGATTCATTAGTAGCACCAAATATAATGCCATCAACATAAATTTGTACAAGTTGTGTAATTTCTTTTTAACAAAGAGAGTTATATCAATTTTTCCTTTTGAAAATCTATTTTCATGTAAATATGCACTAAGTCTATCTTACCAAGCTCTTGGAGCTTGTTTCAATCCATATAGTGCCTTGGTGAGTTTAAAAACATGATTTGGAAGTTTATAATCTTCAAAATCATGAGGTTTTTCAACATACACTTCCTCATTTATAAATCCATCTAGAAATACACTTTTAACACCCATTTGAAAAAGTTTGAAGTTCATATGACATACAAATGCAAGTAAAATTCTAATAGCTTCTAATCTTGCAATGGGAGCAAATGTCTCATCATAGTCAATGCCTTTCTCTTGATTATACCCTTTAGCTACCAATATAGTTTTATTTTTAGTAATGAGACCATTTTCATCAAGCTTATTCCTACATACCCATTTACATCCTATAATTTGATGATCTTTAGGTCTAGGAACAAGTTCCCACACGTTGTTCCTTTCAAATTGGTTGAGTTTATCTTGCATTACAATCACCCAAAATTCATCACTAAGAGCCTCCTCAATAGTCCTTGGCTCAATTTGAGAAACAAAAGCAAAATTGACATGTAAATGGTTAATTTTAGATCTAGTAGTTACTCTCTTTGATGTTTCACCAATGATGAGTTCTTTTGGATGATCCTTCTTGTATTGCCATTCCTTGGGTAGCTCTTTAGTCCCTTCTTCAAGTTCATCATGATTGTTCTTTGGAACATCAATTTTTTCTTGTTGTTTAAAAGTACCTACAAAATCATCAAGTGCACTACCTTTCCTTTGATCAACTTTAGAGGATTCATCAAAGACAGCATGCATTGATTATTCAACTGCTAGAGTTTTCTTATTAAATACCCTATATGCTTTGCTAGATGATGAATATCCTAAAAATATGCCTTCATCTGATTTGGATGAAAATTTTCCAAGATTATCCTTGGTGATCAATATGAAGCATTTGTATCCAAATACTCTAAGATATGAAATTTTTGGTATTTTTCCATTCCATAGCTCATAAGAAGTTTTGTTTATTAATGGCCTTTTGTAAACTTGGTTTGAAATATAACAAGCAGTTTTAACGGCTTTCGCTAAAAAATAAGATGGTTAATCATATTCATTGATCATTGTCCTAGCCATTTCAACCAAATTTCTATTTTTTCTTTCAACCACAACATTTTGTTATAGTGTTCTAGGAGCCAAAAAGTTATGTGATATACCAAATTTATTACAAAAGTTTTCAAAATTTTCATTTTCAAACTCTGCCATGATCACTTCTAATAGATGTGATCACATAGCCTTTTTCATTTTGAACTTTTTTTTGCAAATATTTTGAAATGATTAAAAGCTTCATTCTTTTGAGCTAAGAAACTAACCCATCTAAATCTAGAGTAATCATCAACAAGAACAAATGTGTATAACTTGCCACCTAGGCTAGCAACTCTATTTGGTCCAAATAAATCCAAGTGAATAAGTTCCAATGGTCTAGAAGAGCTTGCAACATTTTTAGACTTAAATGAACTTTTATGTTGCTTACCAAGTTGACATGGTTCACATGTTCTATCTTTGTTCAGATTTAATTTTAGGGATACCATCAACTAGTTCTATATTACTAATGCATCTTAAATGATCCATACTAGTATGTCCTAGCCTTCTATGCCATAATCAAGCATCATTATTAATGGAAATCAAATATTCAAATGTATCATTGGAATGTATGTCAATTTTATATGTGTTGCTAATTCTAGCTCCTTTGAATGTAATTTCACCATTTGACTTAGTAACCTTGCATCCTTTGGAATCAAAATTTACAACATATCCTTTATCACATAATTGACTAACATTAAGCAAATTATGGTTCAATCCATCAACAAGCCATACATTTTGAATTAAATTCTTACCAAGTATGCCAATGGAACCAATACCAATAATTTTACCTTTACCATTATTTCCATAGGTAACCCTACCTCCAAGCTTGTAAGTAAGACTTGTAAAGAGCTTTGCAATCCTTATCATATGCCTTGAGCATCCCCTATCCAAAAGCCATGTGCTTTCATTGATAGCAAATTTTAGACATACCTACAAGAATATTCACCTTCTTTTAGGTACCCAAATGAACTGGGGTCGTTGGAGATTAGTAGTAGAAGGATCCTCTAGCTTGAGATGAGCCTTCCTAATATAGCAAAAAGTACTCTTGTGCCCAATTTTCATGCAATATGTGCATTGATATAAAGTTCTATATTTATGCACTTTTCTATTGACATTCAATGGCTTATGCATATAATTGCATGTGTGAGTTTATTTTTGAGCATTTTTGAGTTGATGTACATGTCTAGTATACATGAATGCATATTTTGCTCTTGGAACCTTAGTTGTAGAGTCTTGTGAAATTAATGTAATCCTTTTGGGATTTTTGGATTTTGTTTGTGCATTAGTGTTTCTTACAACTTCAACACTAGAGATTTGAGTTGTAGATGCTTTCACAAATGTTGGTTTACTAGAAGTAGCATTAGATTAACCATTGAATCCTAAGCCATGTTTCAAGGAGGGTGACCTTTAATTAACTATCAATGTGTCTAATGCCTCTTTTCCCTTATGAAATTTTGAAATTGATCCTTTTAGTTATTTTAGTTCATTCTTCAAAGTTTCATTTTCCCTGATCACATTTTCTAAGCTATGTGAATTTTTATTCAATTCTTCTATTTATTTCAACAAATGTTCATTTGAGGTTTTTAACTCTATTGTAGAATTTGTTAAGCATACAAAATCTTTCTCTAGCTTAGAGCATTTATCCTAATAAATTTTCATCTTAGAAAATACTTTTCTAGTCTAAGATTCATATGTTCAATCATATCATCATCATCAAAATTAACATTATCATCATCCTCATATGCAATCACATTTAAAGATTGATTACCTACCTCATTGGAGTCATCCTCAATAGCCATGAGACATAGATTGGCAATTCCTTCTTGCTCTTCTTCTTCATCGTCACTTGAGGAAGAGGCATCCCATGTAGCTTTGAGAGATTTCTTCTTTTCTTTGTCACATTTCTTCTTATTTTTCAACTTAAAGCAATCCGATTTGATATGACCAGATTTTTCACATTGATAACATTTCACTTCATTCCTTTTATCTTTATCTTTAAAAGAGGATTTAATGAATGTACCTTTGTTAGCTTGCAATCTTCTCTTTATTTAACAATCATTCATCCTTTTTGAAAATAATGTCATTTCTTCTTCATCAACACTTTTTTCATTGCTTGAGCTCTCAATTTCTTAATTGCTTTGAGAGCTATTGGTTTCCTCTTCTCTTTTTCACCTTGTTCTTCTTCACTTTCGGTGTACAACTCAAAGGTGAGTAGTTTTTCGACAAGTTCATCAATTCTAAAAGAGCTAAGATTATGTGCTTCTTCATTTGAAGAAACTTTGGATTCAAAGTTCTTCTTTGCTCTTATAGCTCTCAAAATTTTGCTGTTGACTTCATCTTGATCATATACCTTGCTATATTTCTTCCATTCATTGACGATGGCAAGCAAGCAATTTGTCATGTCGGTAACATTTTCATTGGGCTTCATCTTGAATAGCTCATACTCATGCATATGCATTTTCTTTTTGGTGAGCCTTACTTGGGTAGTACCCTCATGATAGTTCTCAAGAGTTTTCCAAATGCAATGAGCATAAGTGAGATGTTTGACTATCCCAACTTCTTGTCTTGAAATATAATTCATTAAAATAGAGGCTTCCCTATGGTTTTTGAATCGATCTCTTGTATTTGCACTTGACCATTGTGGTTAGGGAAGAGGAACTTGGACGCCATCAACTTCATGAGTATGAGGTTTCCACTCATTTTCAAATTAATCCCAAAGCTTAATTCCATCACGATATTGGAAAAAGAACATTTTGTGTTTCTAATAGGAATAATCCATTCCATCAAAGTAGGGTCTAAGAATAGAGTTGAGATTTCCATGAGAGTTTGAGGTGGATGAAGAAGAAGTTGCCATTATGGATCAACTGTCATAATTAAGTTTAAAAAAAAAAGCTCTGATACCAATTGTTGTCTCAAGGTGGCAACAAAGGGAGGGAGGTGAATTAGTTGTTTGAGAAGTTATGGCAAATTAAAAATTTTAACAAATAAGAAATGCAGAAGATGTAGAAGAAGATTAAGTAGAGAATAGAAGAATGAAAAAAAAGAGATTTATAGTGGTTCGGATTTACCTTGATCTACATCCACTTCCTTAACAACATATTAAGGTTCCACTAGCTTTGAGTTTTTACAAGCTTAACTCTAACTTGGTGTTTTCTCTAGCTAACACCAAACTATACAAAGATTTAACTATAATCCTCACAACACTTATAAGAGTTTTCCCTGGCTCACTCTCACAACTTAAGTGTTTCCATGCTCACACTCAAACTTAAGATGGTGTTTAATGCTCACACCCAACTTTCAATCAATACAAATGGTAATTTTGATACAAAGAAAGTAATGTTAGCAATGTAGGCTATTAAAAATCCAATCAACTGTAAAAATGAAGTAACTTAAGGTATTTATACCCTACAAGTCATGAAATAGCCGTTTGAGGTATGGCCCAACATGTTTGATTCTTGTCTTCCACTAATTTCTTAGTCAGAGGAACTTCATGGTCAGACTTGATGTGGTCCAGTTAAAATTCATGCTTCCCGGTCGTTAAACTAGGTGGTCTGGTCAGAATATTTGAAATTCTGCTTAATGCTATTTCAACAGTTTGTCCACATGGCTTCCACTAATTGAGTGAAGGTGCAACGGTTTCTGACTTGTGAAATATTTTAATCCCCCAGTCGAACTTGCATCAGGACTGGTTGGGATATTGATGGTTTGGTCAAAATCTGAGTGCACTTTTTGTTTGGGAACTCCATTGGATGATTTTGAGAAAATCTGCCTTGATGGTGTGGTCGAAACAACGTTCGGTCTGGTCAGCCTTTGTGTGGTACTTTGAGAAATTGGGAATACTTCTGACTGTGAAACCTTCTGTGTGATTTGTTCAAATTCACATGCAATGGTCCGGTCAGAAGGCTCTCTGGTCCAGTCGAACTTTATGTGGTTCAGTGAGATTTTGAGAGTACTATCCACTGTGTAACCTTCTGTGTGAATTTTCTTAATTTTCCATTGAAGGTCCGATTAGGATTATTGATGGTCTAATCAGACTTTTGATGGTTTCTTCAAAAATATAAGTTCCTGCAAAGTGTAACTTAATAGAAAAATTAGTTCAATTCAATTTGATTGCCTAAGATCAAAAATAGAGTGATTGGGCTAACAAAGATCTTATTTTGAATTAGATGATTTATTATCATACTGATAATTTTGGGAATGAAATTTCTTTAGGGGGAGAGAATTGTAACATTTGTGAATTTATAAAAACTAAATTAAATAAATAATTTTAATGAAAAATTGAAGGACTATGTGAGCGGGGATTTTTGTCCCCACTCCCGGTGGAATGGTTCTTGCGACTTCTGAACTATTTAGGCTCGGGGCCTTAGTGAACACAGATCTAAGTCCGGAGAAAATGGATCCAGCACCCGAACGTGCTGAGAAAAAGAAAGGGGTGGATGACTCGATTCCTAAGGAATCCCTAACCCCCTAATTGGTTCGAAAAGTTGGGTACGTGTGGGGAAGGTGAGAAATGGCCCAGCACCCTCACAACACCCGGTTCATTGGAACCGGCCTCCTTTGCAGGTCCTAATATTATAAAATTCTTAAGTATAACAATATTATCCATATTACATGCAATAATTAAAATAAAGCATCATTATATTAAAATCCAAGCAATGTCCAATCAAAGCAAATAAATGGACACCCACCCAAAGATGAAAACATGTCCTTACATCATCCATGTCTAAACTAAATAGGACACCCACCGAAAGGTGGAAACATGTCCTTTACATTGGTCCAAAATATAAAAGCTATTTAAATTACATGATATTTAACTAATGAGGTACCCACAAAGTGAAAACATACCTCTTACAATTTTAATACTAAAGCAAACAAATAATAACAATAAAGAAAACATCCATCCATGATAAATTAAATAAATCAAGCATTGAAATTAAATAAATCAACCATCAAAACATATAATAAACTACATAATCAAATCTAAAATTAAATAAAGCAAGTAAAGATATAAATTAAGGTTTACTGTTTCTATTTAAAGTTCTTTAATTAACATTTAGGGATTTGGAATTTTAGCATTATTATTGTTATTTGTTTAGGCTACTGTAAAGGTTTTGAAAAATTGAAATGGATTAGGGTTTTATGAATTTAAGAAAGTAGTAAGGTTTTTTGGTTAATCAAATTCGGGTTTGGGGGTAACATTATGAAATTAAGGTTTTGGAATCTTAAGACATTAGGGTTTATAATTCATGGTAACTGGATTGTGATTTTAGTTTTATTAGATTATTGGCTTTAGGGTTTAGATTAACTAGTTTGGGTTTTAAGTTCACTGAATTAGGGTTTAGGAAAACTTAGGGCCTACCATATTAGTTTTGAGAGAATTAGGGTTTTTTGATATTTTAGAAAACATATTTGGTTTTAGGATTTAAGAAAACAGTTTAGAGCTTTATAAAATAATTATGATTTTTAAAAAAATGTAAAGAGAACTAGGGTTTGGAGATTTAAGAAAACATTTGGAGATTTTGGACAAAAAGTTATGATGTAGATGAAAATAGTTGGAAAAATAATTTAGGGTTTTAAAGCTTTTGGAAATAGAAGAAACAATTTAGTTTTTAAGGTTTTTGAAAACAGAAGAGTAATTTAGGGTTTGTGAAGTTTTTGGAAATAGAAGAGTAGTTTAGGGTTTTTAAGATTTTTGGAAGCAGAAGAGTAGTTCAGGGTTTTTAAGATTTTTGGAAACAAAAGAGTAGTTTAGGGTTTTTAAGATTTTTGATTAAATTGAATGATGAAACAATTAATCCAATTTGAATGATGAAGCTACTATAAAGAAATAAATAAAATAGAGATTCAAACCTCCGTTCGTTAGTTCCACCAAAAATTGCTTTCTGGATGAACAAAAACAAAGGCAGTGTTGCTACCTTTGATGAATTGTTGATTTCTTGCTTGTTGCTAATGTCTCTTGCTAGGGTTTTCCATCTTTTTTCCTCAGTCAAAAGTCCAATTTTTGATTGATCAAAGTACCAAAGTTTGGCTCAGTAAAACCAAATTTTGATCCCCCAATCAAAGTCCCTTAATTCTGCATTTTAAAGTGTTATTTATAGGAAAAATCATAAACATAATTCTAATTGTTTAAGGAAAGTAAAATTAATTAGGAAAAGAAACCAAAACTAAATAGAATTTGGTTTCGAAAAAAACTGCGTTGGAAAATTTCACTGGCAAAAACTGCGAGCGTTGACCAAGAATTGCGAGCGAGCGAAGAAATTCCTGCGGGCGGGCGCTGGGCGGCCAGCTAATTCACTGCAGGAATTTCCTGCGGCGAAATAGCCTCGGCGAAATGGCCTAAGGCCATTTCGATTGGTCTGGCCAATTGGACATTCGGCAACGAAATTTTTTCGTCGCCGATTTTTATTTTTATTTTTTTATTAACTTCACCATTTTTATTTTTATTAAAAATTATAAATAATAAATCCTAAAATAAATAATATTTAATTAAAATATCACAAAAATTATTTTGGACTATATAAAAAATAACGGACCGTACTGGGTAAAAAATTAAGGGTCTACAGACTATAATTGAGAAAGTAAAGTGTATATGTGGAATACATATGAAATATATATAACATATACAAAAGTGAACATTTAAATAAGAAAGTCAATGGTCAAATGGTAAAAATGTAATTATGCTTTGTTAAATTAAAATTTATTAAATAATTTTAAAAAAATTAATTATGGATGGAAGGCAAAAATTATTATTTTTAAATAAATAAATAATTAATTAAATATCAAAATATATTATATATATGGTCTTAAATTAAAGGAAAAAGAAAGAGAAAATAAAAATTTCATATCTTCTTCTTCTTCTCCAAAGGTAGCCGAACCACTATAGCTAAGAGAGTGAGATTTCTTCTTCTTTCATACACCAAGAATTGAAGGGATTTCAAGCAATTAAGTAGAGTTTTGGTGATTTCTTCTCTAATTAGTAAGCTTTCCATCTTAATCTTTGATATTCCATGAATTTATGAATATGTTGGATTTGGGGTTTTGATGTAGCATGATTTAATTACATGAATGGGTATGTATGATGCTATTTTGACTAGTATGTAATGATTTTCAAGTTAGATGGAAGAAAAGATTCAGTTTGAGTTGGGTTTGGATGAATAAGATGATTTTAGGGTTATGTGTAAATTGGGAATTTTCAATTATGTGTTTTAATTGTTAAAATTGTTGTGTATGATGTTGTTTTGATGCCTAAATAAGGATTTTAAAGTCAAATGATGGATTTAATCAAGTTTGGTTAGAGATTAAGAGTGGTAGTGTTGAATTTAGGGTTTTGGAAGAGAATAATTTCCAAAGTATGGTTGTTTGTTTGATTTTAATGAATAAATCATGTTATTAAATCATTTTAATGATGGAAATGGACTTAGATTAGCCTTTGGAATGGGTTGGAATGAAGAACCATAATTGATGAAGGTTTTGGCACATTTTAGGATTTTATTAAAGAATATTTGTTTATTGAATTTAATTTGTTAAAACATGTTTTAATATGTTTTTAATGATAAAAATAAACTTAAAACACCAATTAAAATGTAGTGAAATGGAATTCTAATCTTAAGGTTAGGCAAGGAAAATTTTGAAAAATTAGCAGGAATGTGGTTTAATTGGAGTTTGATATTTGAAATGCCTTAAAATGTGTCTCTAAATGATTTTATTTACTGACATTTTGATAAGGCATTGGGTGGAAGCATTTTGCCTAACCTTAGTGTTGAAGGGCAATTTGAAAGTGAAAGTTAGAGGGATACTTTAACTTGAATTTGACTGTTAATTGAGGCAAGTACATACTTTTGATAATTTAAATATATTTGCATTTAATTTGGCTTAGCATATTTTAGATAGAAAATGTGTTAAGCTACTTGGTTACTTGAATATGCATATACATTGTGATATGATTTGTCAATTGATGAGTATGCATTATGTACATTGAGAAAAGCCATTGTTAATGGCATAAATGAGTGAAATGTGATTTATGTGCATTATGTAAAAATAACCTTAAAATGTTTGGGTAAATGATTGTAATGCTAAATGTCATACATTATGATAAAGTGATGAGATATAATGAATTAAAGTCATTTGGCATTGTGATGAATGAGAAAAATGTGAAAAGAGGCATTGAGACAAGGAAAATTGATTATGGAAAATATGTACTATTTGTATGTTGCTTAGTATATTATTTAATTTTCAGAGTTCTATATGGTAGCATGCCTATGAGATTTTTATCATTATTTGCCTTCAGGGCTAGATGTTGGGCATCACTAATATATGATTTACCTTCAGGCTAAACTTTGGACGTCACTATGATTTGCCTTCGGGCTTGAAGTTAGGCGTCAATTGCCTTTGTGCTAGACAGTGGGTGTCAAAATAAATAAAAATAGTAACTCTGGGATTTGAATAATGTACTAGGTTAATTGGGCTCAATGCTTGTGTATGTGTCGATGTGATGTTTAGAAAGAATGATAAATGTGATGTAACACCCCCACATTCAGTACACACACACTACAACACCACAATGTAGCATATGTGCACCGAACATAGGAGTGCTATGGCTTTTCATCAACATTCAAAATATTTGTATATATAATACCATCATCTTTCTCAATATACATTATAGATATATAAATACATTTAAGTAGTACACAGCGGAAGTTATAAAATAGGTACATATATGAAAACATTTGAATACATATTTACAATTATACATATATTTACATTATAAACAAAAACTTTTCAAAATATAAAGAAGTAGTACATGATTGGCAAATCTCCTCTGATCTTTAAGTCCCAATATCCACTCTTCAATGTCTACTCTCACTGGGTCTCGAAGAACTCTCGGGTTCAACTCTATTACCTGCGCGATTAAACACTATCGCGCTAAGCCAAGGGCTTAGTAAGACAATTCATGCTTATGTTATGCTTTAGTGCCATGCAATGTTTCATATATGTATTAACAATTCAACATCAATGATGCACACTCAATCAATAAAGATCATATTCAACAGACAATATTCCGTAAATAGTCCATTTCATCATTTAAGTAATATTAACATTTCATTACATTAGAACATCATTTATGATATATATAAAACCTAGACACCTATGGGCCCATCAAGTACTTAATACGATATTCAGAATTCAGAGTTACTGCTTTGGTTCATAAACACCATTATCAAGCCCGTAGGCAACATATACATATATATATATGGATAGCGTAACAGACCCGGTCTCTTGGATCATCAACTCATCTAATTCGAGAAGATCCTCAACCCGGCAAGACTGCTACAATTCAAATATCTCATAATATCAATTATCATTGTGTAACAGACCCAGTTTCTTGGACCTCAATTCAACTCAATTTGAAGAGATCCTCAACCCGGCAAGACTGTTACCTTTCATTAAATAGGCATGCCTCCAAAACCAGAACTCTGAAACTGAATATCATATTAAACATACACTTATTTCATTATTCTCTTTATCAAACTCTTTCTCAATCTTCCTCATCAATTAGGCAAACATGCCATACATCATTCAATTATATCATCATAGCCACTCACAATGGCTTTATATCACATTTCACATCTCAATTCATATTTTGCATATAGCATCTCAACATACATTATTCATAACACACACATTATCATTTACAAGATTCACATTACATATAACATACTATTGTTCAATCTCAACAATGCAAAAAGAACCAAAAATAAAAACATTAACCAATACATTTGAGGGACACGGGCAGCACATTTGAGGGACACGGCCAAGCTTGTGGCCGTGTCTCTCAACCATAAAATCTAGTAGCCAACACAGGCATAAGACACGGCCGTGTCTCCCAATCCAACTTGGACAGTAGCAAACACATTCAAGGGACACGGCCAAGCCAGTGGCCGTGTCACCCCAAAACCTATCCAACACGGCCAAAATCCCTCCACCTTGGCCGTGTCACCCAAATTTCTCAAGTCTTGGCCGTGTCTCTCATTGATTCTAGCCGTGTCACTCAAGAACACAACCCTAATCAAAACCAACACTCTTCCAAATGCATTTTCACACCCTTTGCACAACAATAACTTCATTCAATTGGTTTTAATCAATGTTATTAACACATATCTTACATATTCATCACATTAACCACTTAAACAACACATAAACATTACATTAAAACATTCACCAATACTAAACCCTAAAACCAACTTCCCACTTGATCTTTCACAATCAACCTTCACATATCTAACCATATTCACAACCAAATTAATACCAACTCAATCTTTTAACTTTAAATCAATTCCAACACTTACAAACACATATCAAACCCACCAAATCATCACATCAACAAATCACAATTCAATTTAGACATAACCTCAAAATTAACAAAGGAATTCAAGAGATTTCATACCTAAGATGAAGAAATTCCACAATTCTCTTGTCAAATCCTTTGATTGCTTCTTCAATTTGCTTCTAGCACCATGAATACCTCTCTTGCTCTCTCTTCTCTTCAATGGCCGGCCTCTTCAAGAAAGAAAGAAGAAAATGCACAAGTCAAACACCTTTTCTTCTTTTAATCTCCACCATGCATTCCACTTCAAGCAATTACTCAAATACCCCTCATCATTTAACTTAGCTTTTGTCTCTTATAAGCCCAATTAAGTAATTGCACATTCCACATAAAATATCCTCTTGCATTGACCAACCCTTTTGACCAATGTATATGTTATATATATCATCATATACACAACATATACCACTCTCTCTAAACCCTAAATTCTTTCTCAAAACACATATACACAAACATCTTTCCTCATTTCTTTCCCTTGCAATATAAAACAACAGCAATAACAACAACATAACCAAGACTTCTAGGGCATAAATGAGGATATTACATGTGAAGTAAAGTGGAATTGCATATTACTTTGTGAAATGTCATGATATAGCTTAATGCATTGTCTTTCTTTTAAAGTTTGATTATTATTATCAAAATATGTATTGCTAGGCTTTTAGCATAGCGTGATTGAAATTCATCGCGCAGGTGATGGGGTTGCTCTTAGATCCGGAGAGTTCATCTTGACCTAGTTAGGTTTAGGCGTGAGGTTGATAGTGTTTGAAGTGAGTTTTGTTGCCACATAATCAGAGCCATCTGCTATCATGTATACTGTTATTTTTATAAACATGACAAAATTACGTATATTAAGTTTACAAATTTGGGAGTGTTGTAAACTATAAAGAGTTTTAGACATAATTTTGTGATATGCGATTGTATAAATATTTATATATATATATGTACATATTTGAGTGTTTTTGTGAATAATTGGAGAATTATTGGATTTATTATTTTTGGGAGTGTGTTTTTCTACAGATTGAGAATTATTGAAATTTTTGGGATATTCGAATTACAGACAAAACTCTGGCAAATTTTTTCCAGATATTTTTAGATAAATACTTATTTTGGGTACCTAGAACTAATAAATAATATTTTATTTACTATTAAAAATACATTTTAATGTTTGAAATTATGAGAATTTTTTATTAAAACTGAGTTGTGACATTCTTATGCTGTATATATATAATTTACATATAGTGAGTGTAAGTATTATATGTATATAGTGTATAAGGGTGTTACAGTATCGTAGCAGAACAATTAAGGTAAAACTAGAAACCAACTGGCCGTTTAAGCATCTTAGGATAGATTTACATAGATATTTTAGGTCAAAACCTAGAATGGGCCTTCCCCTACCCCATTAGGGTAGGTTTATATCGACATTTTAGGTCAAAAACTAGAGTGAGCCTTCCCTCACCCCCATTATGGTCCGTTTATATAGAAATTTTAGGTCAAAACTAGAGTGGGCCTTCCCTTGCCCTATAAGGGTAGGTTTACATAGACATTTTAAGTCAAAGCCTAGAATGGGCCTTCCCTTATCCCTTTAGGTTAGGTTGCACATATATCCTAGGTCAACTTAGATGGGCCTTACCCCATTAGGGTAGGTTTATATGGACATTTTATATCAAAAACCTAGAATGGGCATTCGCTTACACCCTTATGATAAGTTGCATATAGACATCCTATATCAAACCTAAATGGGCCTTCCCTTACCCTATTAGGGTAGGTTTACATAGGTATTTTATGTCAAAACCTAGAATGGGCCTTCCCTTACCCTCTTTAGGGTAGGTTTACATAGATGTTTTATGTTGAAACCTAAAATGGGCCTTCCGTTACCCAATTAAGATAAGTTTACAATGACTTTTTAGGTTAAAACCTATAATGGGCCTTATCTTACCCCTTTAGGGTAGGTTACATAGACATCCTAGGTCAAACCAACATGGACCATCCCTTACCTGTAAACCCTTGATTTTGGCCCTAAACCATTTCAATATTAATTAAAGAAGGCTAAGCTAAATTTGGTCCGATTTTAAAAGGCATAAACCAAGTTTATGGCTTTTAATATGTCGGTCCAATTTTTAAAGGGGCCTAAAATAAGGTGTTTCAATTTATTAAACCCTAAATACAGTACCATTTATCATTTAAAAAATAAAACATGTTTAATTATATTTTAAAATACAAAAATGAGCCAGACTAGACCCAACTATAAAACATGACGAATTGGGACACCAATTCATCATGGACCATGGTCCATGGCAGATTGAGTCTCCCCAATCCACCATGGCCTTTGGTCCATGGTAGATTCAGAAGCCCTTATCCGCCATGTTCCATGGGTCATGGCAGATTAGGGTGTCCCACTCCACCATGATCCTTTAATTCGGCTCCCTAACTGTGTTGTACTTGTTTTTTAACATCAGATTAAGTATTAGGGTTTTGCTTTTGAACTTAATTTATCTATAAATAACATCGACCAAGAATCAAGTTGGTGCAGGCAATTTAAAAGCTTGGATCAATTCATCCAACCTTAGTGGAATCTTCTAATGCAAGTTTAACTTTCTAATATTATTTGTTTATTTAGTATTTGCAAACCACTATTTAAGATATCATCACAAAAGTTGATTTGTTAAATTATTTTGTCCAGTAGCTTCATTGTTCAAACTCTAGTATTTATTTTATGAAGTGAAAACCCTAATAATAATGTAAAGCCAACCTATTCTGTAAGCCAATTTCTTCAAACCTTACTCTTAATCCAAACCCTAAAACCTAAACCCTTATACAAAAACCATAGTTTCTTAATCCAAGCCCTAAACTGTTTTCAAACTATGAAACCCTAACTATTTTCCAAATTCCAAATCTTAAATTATAAAATCTATCTTTCAAAATATCAAAAATCCTAAACTATTTTATTAAGCCCCAAAATTCTAATTTCCTAAAGCCTTAATTCCTGAACCTCAATTTTATAAACTCCAAACCTTAATACCCAGTAGCTTAATCACTAAACCTAACCCAAAACTCTAATTTCTAAACCGTAGCTCCAGTAACCTCAAAAACTTAAAACTCTAAATGATAAAATCTTAATTTAAGTCCTGAAACTCAAAACTTAGTCTAGTGACCCTGCCCTCTAAATTTCATAAATCTAGTAACTAAAACCAATTTTTTCCAATTGCCTTAAAACACTAATCCTTAAACTGTGAAACCAACCCTTTAAATCTAAAACCCTAATTTTGTTTGTTTAGTAGTTTAAACTCTAGCTTTGATTATTTTGTTACATTCTTTTATGAATGGATGATTTATTTTGTTTAGTTTATACATTTTATTTTAATTATCATGAATGAATGATTTAATAGTTTATTTGAATTGTAAGGGGTATGTTTCCACTTTTTGGGTATCTCATCTATTAAGTTTCATGTAATTTAAGTTATTTCAAGTTTTGGATTAATGTAAAAGGATTTTTTCTACCTTTTGGTGGGTATCCTATTCATTTTATTTCATTTTATTGGACATTGGTTGTAAGGGCATGTTTCCATCTTGTATGGGTGCCCGTTTGTTGTTTTGTTTCAAACATTACTTTGATGTTAATACAATGATGATTTTATTTTAATTGTAGCATGTAGTATGGATAATATCAAAATAATTAAGAATTTTATAATATTTAGACCTAAAAAGGAGGCCGATTCCAAAGAACCCGGCACTGTGGGGGTGTTGGGTCATTCTCACCTTCCCCACGCGTACCCAACTTTCTGAACCCATTAGGGGGTTGGGAATTTATTAGGAATCGGGTCATCCACCCCTTTCTTTTTCCTAGCCCGTCTGGGTGGCAACTCCATTTTCTCTGGATTTAGGCTCGTGTTCTCTAAGGCCCTGAGCCTAACAGTGATGAAGTTGTAAGAACCACTCCACAGGGAGTAGGGGTGAAAATCCCCGCTCACAGTGGAGACTCCACTGGGGATAAGAGAAGTTGATTCCGTTGATCTTTATATTATTTTATTCTTTCTTATTACGATATTATACATTGCATCATTTCGTTTGTATTGTGTGTGTGAGTTAGGATGGCCGTGTTACCCGAGTTATGTTATGTAAAGGATACCATACTTTCACTTAAGGTATGGAGATCGAGCATGGCATAATCACTCATAGCCTCATACCATCTAGTATATAGTTGCTATGGGAACCTAAGCTTTTAAAACCAAAGACTAAAGCCCATGTAGTTGGCCTAGTTACTTTCCTTAGGTTTGTACCCAAATGCTTGCTCTTTGACTATGATTGATATATCTTGGATTGAAGCATGAATTATTTGGTTTGTTCTTTTCCTAATATGACCTAACTACAATGTAAGCCCAAAATGATTTTTAAGCCCAAAAGACCAAAACTATTTTAAAAAACTTTTCAAGATGGTCTTTGAACATATAACCTTTTCCAAAATGGGTTAAAAATTCTTTTTACCTCATGGCCCAAGATCAAAGCCCAAAATCTATCTTTTCTCAATGGGTTTTAGAAACAAAAAAAAAACATTTTTTACCTCATAACCCAAGTTCAAAGCCCAAAATCTATTTTTAAAGTTAAAACAAAGGTTTTCACAAAGGGAAAGGAAAATATTTTTCACCTCATGACCTAAAGCTCAAAGCCTATAATTCAATTTTGAAATAAATCTTTTACAATGGGCTTTGAAACAAAAACATTTAAAATGAACCTTTTTATTGGGTTAACAACTATTTAGGTCAATTATGGAATCTTTGGGCCTAGTTTATACTAAGACTTATTAATCATGGGCTTGTTTGAAGCATGGATCACTAGTAATTTTTCCAAATGGAAAATCTATTTATGATAAGCCTTTTAATTTAGTTTTAATCCAATATAGCATAAAAGCTATCTTTTGTTGACCCAATGGATTAAGACCTAATTAATTGAGGTTATCATGGACTAAATTCTAAATTTGAAAATACAAGTGTTGGTTAAAACCATTTGAGTAAATTCTTTCAAAAATAAGATATCCCATGTTGATATTTTTTTGACCATATACATAGGTAAAGAGACTCTCCATTCTTGTGGAAGTTATAAGATTGGAAGGATCATTCCTACTCTTTTCGTTTGTTTGTTTATTTTATTATTATTTATGCATTCATGCATACATGAATACATACATTGCATTACATGTCATTCATCCTTTCTGGCTTACAGCCCTGAAGTAAAGCAGTTCAAGAGCCTATGACAACCCAACCTATGCTTGTGACATAGAATCAAGCAACGACTTAGTTAGCTTCTCACCAAGAGTAATGGGACCTGAACAAATTTAGAAGATGATAGATAATGCAGTCAACACCAAGATGGAAGAGATAAAGGGGGTCCTGGCTGAGACCAAGAGAAGCCAAATGGTTGCAATGTTTGGGAATACTATTGAAGCATCTGCTTGTACCAACAAAGACAAGGGAAAGGCTAAGGTTGGTGAAGTAGCATCGATGATGGCAAGATTGCTATGAATGATGATGAATACTGGGCTCAGTACTTTTAAGATCCTTAAGATAAGAAGAAGTAGCCGAAGATTGTGGAGAAATTGACTGTTAAAAAGATCGAGACTTTTGATGTGGAGAAGATGATTGTAGACTTGGAGAAGAAGTTTGAGAAAAAGCTAAAAACTGAAGAGAAATTTGAGGCGGATAAGTTATTTGAACAAGATGAGTAAGTTCCTTACAAATTCAGGATGCCTTCATTTGCCATGTTTGATGGAACTAGCAACCCTCATCTTCATGTCAAGTAATATATCACTGCTATACAGTCTACCCAAGCTACCAAGGCTCAAAACTTAAGGTACTTGTGAGAGGGGATTTTTGCTCCCACTCCCGGTGGAATGGTTCTTGCGACTTTGACACTATTTAGGCTCGGGGCCTTAGAGAATACGGACCTAAATACGGAGAAAATGGAGTCGCCACCCGGACGGGCTAGGAAAAGAAAGGGGTGGATGACTCGATTCCTAAGAAATCTCCAACCCCTTAATGGGTTCGGAAAGTTAGGTACGTGTGGGGAAGGTGAAAAATGGCCCAGCACCCCCGCAATGCCCGGTTCATTAAACCGGCCTCCTTTACAGGTCTTAATATTATAAAATTCTTAAATATAAAAATATTATCCATATTACAAGCAATAATTAAAATAAAGCATCATTATATTAAAATTAAAGCAATGTCCAAGAAAAACAAATAAATGGACACCCATCAGAGGATGGAAACATGTCCTTACATCATCCATGTCTAAACTAATAGGACACCCACCAAAAGGTAGAAACATATCATTTACATTGGTCTAAAATTTAAAAGTAATTTAAATTACATGATATTTAACTAATGAGGTACCCACAAAGTGGAAACATGCCTCTTACACTTTTAATACTAGAACAAGCAAATAATAACAATAAAGATAACATCTATCCATGATAAATTAAATAAATCAAGCATTGAAATTAAATAAATCAACCACCAAAGCAAATAATAGACTACATAATCAAATCTAAAAATAAAGCAAGCAAAGATACAAATTGAGGTTTACTATTTCTATTTAAAGTACTTTAATTAATTTTTAGAGTTTTGGAATCTTAAGATATTATTATTGTTATTTGTTTAGGCTACTGTAAGTTTTAAGAGAATTGAAATGGATTAGGGTTTTATAATTTAAGAAATTAGTAAGGTTCTTTGATTGATCAAATTAGGGTTTTAACATTTTAAGATATTAGGTTTATAATTCATGTTAACTGGATTGTTATTTTGGATTTACAGTATTGAGTTTGAATGTTTAGGTTTATAAGGTTTTAAGTTTTTGTAACATCAGTGATTTTGGAGATATAAAATTTTATATACTCAATATATGTATCTAGAGTATATAGAACATATACATATGGTATATTAATTGTATATGTTGGATTAATACATTACATACTTAATATTTAATACATATATAAGGTACATTTGATGTGTATATAAGATACACATTACTTGTGCATATTTATAATATCCTAAATTTTTGAAAAGTTATAATTTTTGAAAATTTGATAAAATAAATTATAATTTAAATGGATAAATTAAATTAATGGTTTTAAATGAAAAATGAAGGAGTTTTAAATGAAAATCTCGAACATATATGTGATATATATGTAAAATATATACAACATATAAAAGTCAACACTTTTTAAAAGAAAAGTCAAAGTAAAAGGGTATTTTGGTAATTAAATCTTAGAAATTCAAAATTAATAAAATAATTCAAAAAGAAATTATTTTTAAATGGAAGAGGGAATTTAGGACTTTTAATTTATTAAATAAATAATTAAATAAATAATTATTAAATTATTTTAATATATATATATATGGTTAAAAAAAAGATGAAAAGGAAAAGAAATATAAAAAAAGTCTTCTTCTTCTTCTTCTTCTTCCTTTAGCACGTTTTCCATGGGAGTTTGCAGCATGAATTTGATTCTTTCATACTCCATAAATTGAAGGATTTAACAAGTTTGAAGTAGATTTTTGGTGATTTCCACCAAAACTAGTAAGTTTCCAACTCTTTTCATTGAATTCCTTGGAAATTGTATTCTGTGAGAATTTGGATTTTGATGCAGTATATTATAATTGTTGGAATTGGTGTGTATGATGTTATTTTGGGTAGTTAACAATGATTCTAAGGTTAGATTGAAGAGATGATGGAGTTTGGTTAAAGAATGGTGAAGAGAGAGAATTTAGGGTTATGGAACTTTTGGGTTTGGGGAAACATGAGCTTTAATTGTGCAAATTGGTTCCATGTGTTGTTTTGATTCATAAACAAGTATTTTAAAGTCAAATATTGGATTTGGTTGTATTTGGTTGAAGTTTGAGAATGATAGTATTGATTTAGGGTTTTGGAAAAGTGAATTTTCAAAGAATGATTAATTGTTTGATTTTAATGCTTAAATCATGTTATTTAATAATATAAGTGGTAGAAATAGGATTGAAATGATAATTGGATTATGTTGGAATGGAAAACCTTCAATGGGAGAAGGTTATGCCATTTTTGAGATTTTGTGTATAAGAGTGTATTGTTATAATGTAAATGATTTAAATGTATTAAAATATGTTTTAATGATATTAATAAACTTAAAACACTAATTTAAATGGCTTGATATGGTTTTTCAAAGTTAAAGTGAGGTGAAGCTTAATTTTGGGATTTTGTTTAGGGTGATGTTGAATTATGGTTTGATGTTGAGAATACCTTAGAATATGATATTAAATGATTATGTATGATCACATTTGGTATAGGCATTGAGGGAGGTTGATTTGCTTCATCCAAGTGGTGAAGGGCAAGTTGGAAGGATAGGATTGGAGGTTGTTTTAAGCTTGCTTTGGGTTGCTAGTAGAGGTATGTACAAACTTTGAGTATAATGTTTATATTTGCATGACATTTGGACTTAACACATTTTGGTTGAAAAATGTGTTAAGGTACTTGGTTCATTGATTGAGTATGAATAATGTGCTATGACATTTGTAATGGATTAGGCTACTGTAAGTTTTAAGAGAATTGAAATGGATTAGGGTTTTATAATTTAAGAAATTAGTAAGGTTCTTTGATTGATCAAATTAGGGTTTTAACATTTTAAGACATTAGGTTTATAAATCATGTTAACTGGATTGTTATTTTGGATTTACAGTATTGAGTTTGAATGTTTAGGTTTATAAGGTTTTAAGTTTTTGTAACATCCGTGATTTTGGAGATATAAAATTTTATATACTCAATATATGTATCTAGAGTATATAGAACATATACATATGGTATATTAATTGTATATGTTGGATTAATACATTACATACTTAATATTTAATACATATATAAGGTACATTTGATGTGTATATAAGATACACATTACTTGTGCATATTTATAATATCCTAAATTTTTGAAAAGTTATAATTTTTGAAAATTTGATAAAATAAATTATAATTTAAATGGATAAATTAAATTAATGGTTTTAAATGAAAAATGAAGGAGTTTTAAATGAAAATCTTGAACATATATGTGATATATATGTAAAATATATACAACATATAAAAGTCAACACTTTTTAAAAGAAAAGTCAAAGTAAAAGGGTATTTTGGTAATTAAATCTTAGAAATTCAAAATTAATAAAATAATTCAAAAAGAAATTATTTTTAAATGGAAGAGGGAATTTAGGACTTTTAATTTATTAAATAAATAATTAAATAAATAATTATTAAATTATTTTAATATATATATATATGGTTAAAAAAAGATGAAAAGGAAAAGAAATATAAAAAAAAGTCTTCTTCTTCTTCTTCTTCTTCCTTTAGCACGTTTTCCATGGGAGTTTGCAGCATGAATTTGATTCTTTCATACTCCATAAATTGAAGGATTTAACAAGTTTCAAGTAGATTTTTGGTGATTTCCACCAAAACTAGTAAGTTTCCAACTCTTTTCATTGAATTCCTTGGAAATTGTATTCTGTGAGAATTTGGATTTTGATGTAGTATATTATAATTGTTGAAATTGGTGTGTATGATGTTATTTTGGGTAGTTAACAATGATTCTAAGGTTAGATTGAAGAGATGATGGAGTTTGGTTAAAGAATGGTGAAGAGAGAGAATTTAGGGTTATGGAACTTTTGGGTTTGGGGAAACATGAGCTTTAATTGTGCAAATTGGTTCCATGTGTTGTTTTGATTCATAAACAAGTATTTTAAAGTCAAATATTGGATTTGGTTGTATTTGGTTGAAGTTTGAGAATGATAGTATTGATTTAGGGTTTTGGAAAAGTGAATTTTCAAAGAATGATTAATTGTTTGATTTTAATGCTTAAATCATGTTATTTAATAATATAAGTGGTAGAAATAGGATTGAAATGATAATTGGATTATGTTGGAATGGAAAACCTTCAATGGGAGAAGGTTATGCCATTTTTGAGATTTTGTGTATAAGAGTGTATTGTTATAATGTAAATGATTTAAATGTATTAAAATATGTTTTAATGATATTAATAAACTTAAAACACTAATTTAAATGGCTTGATATGGTTTTTCAAAGTTAAAGTGAGGTGAAGCTTAATTTTGGGATTTGGTTTAGGGTGATGTTGAATTATGGTTTGATGTTGAGAATACCTTAGAATATGATATTAAATGATTATGTATGATCACATTTGGTATAGGCATTGAGGGAGATTGATTTGCTTCATCCAAGTGGTGAAGGGCAAGTTGGAAGGATAGGATTGGAGGTTTTTTTAAGCTTGCTTTGGGTTGCTAGTAGAGGTATGTACAAACTTTGAGTATAATGTTTATATTTGCATGACATTTGGACTTAACACATTTTGGTTGAAAAATGTGTTAAGGTACTTGGTTCATTGATTGAGTATGAATAATGTGCTATGACATTTGTAATGGATTAGGCTACTGTAAGTTTTAAGAGAATTGAAATGGATTAGGGTTTTATAATTTAAGAAATTAGTAAGGTTCTTTGATTGATCAAATTAGGGTTTTAACATTTTAAGACATTAGGTTTATAAATCATGTTAACTGGATTGTTATTTTGGATTTACAGTATTGAGTTTGAATGTTTAGGTTTATAAGGTTTTAAGTTTTTGTAACATCCGTGATTTTGGAGATATAAAATTTTATATACTCAATATATGTATCTAGAGTATATAGAACATATACATATGGTATATTAATTGTATATGTTGGATTAATACATTACATACTTAATATTTAATACATATATAAGGTACATTTGATGTGTATATAAGATACACATTACTTGTGCATATTTATAATATCTTAAATTTTTGAAAAGTTATAATTTTTGAAAATTTGATAAAATAAATTATAATTTAAATGGATAAATTAAATTAATGGTTTTAAATGAAAAATGAAGGAGTTTTAAATAAAAAAGTGGAACATATATGTGATATATATGTAAAATATATACAACATAGAAATATGCATATTATGTGAAAATACCCAAAGTAATTAGGTAATGTGTTGTGAATGCAAAAATGAGATATGTGGAATAATGAAATGAATTGATATTGATAAAAATGAGAAAAAAATGAGAAAAGTAAGAAAAATGAGAAAGATGTGAAAAATGAGAAAAAAAAAAGTGAAAATAAGGCAATGAGCCTAGTTTGATTATGAGAAATAAAATGATAAATGAATTGTGAAAGTATTTGATAATGAGATAAATGAATTAATTGTGTGCCTAGTATGTTATTCAATTTTTAGAGTTCTGGGTTTGGCGGCATGCCTATGAATTGCTGGGCAGGTGAAAAGACCGGGTCGTAAGCCGAGCCCAGCTGATAAATGATAAATATGATGTTTTTGGGGTGAAAAGACTGGGTCGTAAGCCTCAAAAACTGTAGCAGTCTATCCGGGTTGAGGACCAAGATAGTGGGGCCTAAGGGTCTAGCCGGGTTGAGGTCCAAGAGACTGGGGCTATTACATTATCCATTGATATATATATTGCCTACGGGCTAGACACATGGTGTCATTATGGACCAAAGCAGTAACTCTGAAATTTGAATAGCATATAAGATCCTTTTTGTGCCCATGCTTGTCTTTGCTTCAATGTGAATTATGTATTGTGATACAATTGAGCAATATAATGTTATGAGTTGTGAGAATGAAATATTTGAAAAATATAATAAAGTGAAATGATGTGACCTCTATATGCATTGTGCATTGACATTACTTTACATTTTTATTATTATCAAAGTTTGTACCACTAGGCTTCGGCTTAGCGCGATTGTAATTCGTCGCACAAGTGTCATGGACGTTTTGGTAGAGCCGGAGAGTTTTACTAGACCTGGTCAGGTATAGGTTTGTATTTATTGAGCTTGAAGAGTTATTTTTGGTTACATCAAGATCAGAGCCAGTTACCAACATGTAGATATTTGATATTACAATGTATTTTGATATTATATATGTTATGATATATTTTTGGAAGTATATAATGTAAATTGCAAAGAATATTTATATACTATTTATTTTATATATTAGTATTTGAAATCTTAAAACAGAAATGTAAATTTTTTTTATTAAATCGGTCTTTGACATTTTTATACCGTATATGCGTATTTTACATATGCTGAAAATAGGTATTGTACGTATATAGGGTATAAGGGTGTTACATTTATTTTGGTATCAGAGCCTAGGTTTGAGGTTCTCGACCTAGGTGGGCTGTTAGAGAGAGAAAATTTAAATTTTAAAAAAATAATTTTCAATTGTGATGCATGCATTAGCATTGGTAATTTATCTGATCCCTGATGTGGCAATGTCCATTTGATATAATGGATATGAGTTGAGATGGCATCTGGGTTGCATAGATCAGAGTGGCGCAGTGGAAGCGTCATTCTAGAGATTATGGATTAAGAAATTTTGGAACTTCTATTCGAAATTAAGATTCATAATTGATTCAATTGATGAATAAGTGGAATTAAGAAAATTAATTTATGAAATGATTTAAGATATGAAATAAAAAATTTGAGAAATGGGTTGATAGTTACAGAAAATTTTATAGGTGTGCTGTAAAATGATATTATTGAATTTTTGAATAGATATAGGAATGTTGGATGAGTTTGAAAATTTAATGAAAAGTATTTCTATATGTTAGAATCTAATGTATAAAATTTCATAAATTTTAAAGATGAATTACTAATTAAGAAAGGTAGAAGCACATAGATTGTTGGAGGAGTTTCAAAAACTCAGAATCTGTAGAAATTGAAAACAAATAAATCTAGAAACTATGGTAAACCAGCCCAGAAAAATCTAAAACTTTACACACAATATCATATGTATTCCTATAACATATGGTTAAAATTTTATGAATTATTATTAAGGTTTGATACTTGAAAAAAATGGACAACCGGGTGCTGCCAAAGAAATTATTAAAGAGACAGATTCTCTGATTTTGGAAGATTTAATTTTTAAATTTATTAAATCAACTTGGAAAAATCTAAAACTTTAAAAATAAGTCCATATATGTGTCAAGTGCACATGGATAAAATTTTACAAGTTTTTATGAATAATTGGTAAGGAATATAAAAATTGGAAGTGAGATTGACATGAAACTTAGGATGTCATGCAGTTTTGTGTAAGTAAGTAATAAATTAATTTTATGAGACAAATGAATGAAGAAAATTATAAAAATTTATATGCATATGGGTATGAGTATAGAAGGAATATAGAGTTTTTAATAATTTTCAACAAAGAGTTCATAATTAAAATCAAAGAGTGAAATCATATATGATAGCGAATTATTTATTATGGAACAACAATGCATAATTTAGGGTTGAGTGTGTAAAATTAAAGTATCTAAATGGATGATGTTAATTAGTGTAAGGAAATGAATTAGTGTTGTTTAAAAGTAAATGTTATGATCTTAAGATTGAGAATGTGATATGAGTGAGATTTGGTGAGGTTCATGTTGTTGGTTGCATTATATGAAATTTGAATTTTTGAAATGGGTTTCCATAATTGTGAAAGTGATGTGTTTTGATGTTATATTAATATAAAAATAAAGTTTATAAAGTTAACTCTTGAAAGTGAGATTAATAGAATGAAGTTTAAGTAAAATAGTAAATTGGAAATTTAGAGTTGTAAGGGAATTTCGATGAGGATTGTTTAGATATTGATAGTTTAATTTTTAATAAGCATGGGAGTAATTTTGAATGAGTAATGTTACTTATAAAAGTACTAACTAAGGTGTAATGTGGTTGATAATATAGAAATTTATTATGAAATAAAGGAAAATGATTAAGCAAGTGAAAATGAGTTACTTTAGTTAATTGAATTGGAAATGATGAAAATGGATATGAAAGGTGTGATCAATGCAAAAAAAAAAAGTGAGAGAGATGTCACATTGGAAACGTGACTAAGATTTATATGAAGTGTTAGAAAAAAAATATATAATAAGAAACTTATTTAAGAGATGGGCGATTGAATAAAGAAGATGTTAATTATGTTGTGGTCAGAGTGTGTATATATGTTGAATTGATGAATAACCTAAGTAATGTCAAAAGAATGAGAAATGATAATGTTCTATGAAAGGTGATAAATGTTAACTTTGTATAGGTTGTATGTAAAAGAGGAATTGAGTATAATTGTATGATTTGTGTGATGAGATTTTTTTTTCTATATGAACACAAATATGATATGTAAGAAAATGTGGAAAGTAAGTCACATTGTGATTATGACTTACGAAGGTGTATGTGGATGAAAAAAAAATGTTATTGAGTGTTTACTACCTTATACAAATACGTGTCTGGTGATATTGAGAATCATATTGCATGTATTAATAGACCTAAGAGAGATTTGGTCTTGACCTACGTAGAGTTAGGTCATGTGATGAATTGAGATTGAGAATAGACCCGAACAGAGTTGGACGGTGAAATTGTTATTTTAACAACTGAACTTCATGATTGTATATTGTTTTGGGCCTAAAGTATAATGAAGAAAGTATGGAAGTGAAAAAAAGAAATGAATGAAAATTTTTATAAGAGATAGATTAGAAATGGAGCAATAAATGAAAATTGTGTAAATTAGCATATGAACGAATGTGTACATGTAAGAGATGTTAATGATAATATTGTTGAAACATGAGTTAGGCTAATGATGATCAAGTGAACAAGAGTAAATTGCTTTGAAACAGAGCTGAAACATGTCAACTTTTTGTGTAGCAAAAGATTATAAAATGAATATGTGGTGATATGAACTTAACATTGTGATTGAAAATGTTTGAAGAAGAATGATAGAGGAGCAGTATTTATTTATAAGCCACTGGCGTGACCAATATTATTGCATGATCGTTCGATAGTTTTGGTGAGATTGATAGTTATGCTTCAAGAAACATGGTCAAGACTTATGGTTTGCATAGTTATATCTTATAATTTTATACTAGAAATTTGTTTATAATTATAGAAAGTGTAGAAACATAAGAGAATTGTGAAAATATGATGTGCTTTAAATGATGTGTAAGAAAAGTGATTTGTGTAAATAGGGTAACTATAAGAAATGTGAGTAAGAGTTATAATGAATGTGTTTGAAAGTGGTATAAAATGAATAAGTTGATGAAAATGATGTGTAAAGTAAACAAGACTAGGGGAAGTGAATATTATCTGTAATGATGAATTCGAAGAGAATTAAAATTTGAGAATAAATTTGACCTAATAGAATTAGGTCATGAATTGAAAACAGATTGATAAATTTAAAATATACAAAAGGTTGGTCAGAATAGAATAAGGTTATGATGGTCATATTGTGATAGTTAGATCAATTGATCCGAAATATAATAAGTTTACAAGTATTTATTGAAATTCAATGTGTGTAGTTGTATTAAGAATATGCAAGCTATATGATAATGTGCTTAATACAATATTCTGATATGTATATGCATATGAAAGGAGCTAAGTTATATTAGTTTCAAATAATTATAAGAGAAAATGTTAGTTATAGTATAATGGGAATGAATCTTATTAAAGAAATAAGATTTTGTTGTCATATAATGGTGATGTCAAATTAATATGTGGTAATTGTATAAAGAGTAGGATCAAAGTGAAGATGTGTAAAATTATTGTGTTAAGGTAAAAGTTATCAACATTTGAATTTAAGGTGATGAGAGTATATTTTTAAGATAATGAAGTGATCAAATATTTTGAATGCAATAAGTGTGTGGGTATATATATTAAAGAGAAGAACTAAGTTTTGTCTAATGACAATTCGATTAATAATATGATAATTTGTTGTGACTGTTTGAGTAAATATACAGTATAATGATGTGTTGGGGAATGATAAAAAGGAAATTAAGAATGAACCTAAGGGGGAGAATAGAAATTATGTAATTTGGTAAAATAATGATTTGGATGATTTATTACCATACTGGATAATTTCGAGGACGAAATTATTTAAGAAGGAGAAAATTGTAACATCCGTGATTTTGGAGATATAAAATTTTATATACTCAATATATGTATCTAGAGTATATAGAACATATACATATGGTATATTAATTGTATATGTTGGATTAATACATTACATACTTAATATTTAATACATATATAAGATACATTTGATGTGTATATAAGATACACATTACTTGTGCATATTTATAATATCCTAAATTTTTGAAAAGTTATAATTTTTGAAAATTTGATAAAATAAATTATAATTTAAATGGATAAATTAAATTAATGGTTTTAAATGAAAAATGAAGGAGTTTTAAATAAAAAAGTGGAACATATATGTGATATATATGTAAAATATATACAACATATAAAAGTCAACACTTTTTAAAAGAAAAGTCAAAGTAAAAGGGTATTTTGGTAATTAAATCTTAGAAATTCAAAATTAATAAAATAATTCAAAAATAAATTATTTTTGAATGGAAGAGGGAATTTAGGACTTTTAATTTATTAAATAAATAATTAAATTATTAATTATTAAATTATTTTAATATATATATATGGTTAAAAAAAAGATGAAAAGGAAAAGAAATATAAAAAAAATTCTTCTTCTTCTTCTTCTTCTTCTTCTTCTTCCTTTAGCACGTTTTCCATGGGAGTTTGGAGCATGAATTTGATTCTTCCATACTCCATAAATTGAAGGATTTAACAAGTTTTAAGTGGATTTTTGGTGATTTCCACCAAAACTAGTAAGTTTCCAACTCTTTTCTTTGAATTCCTTGGAAATTGTATTATGTGAGAATTTGGATTTTGATGCAGTATATTATAATTGTTGGAATTGGTGTGTATGATGTTATTTTGGGTAGTTAACAATGATTCTAAGCTTAGATTGAAGAGATGATGGAGTTTGGTTAAAGAATGGTGAAGAGAGAGAATTTAGGGTTATGGAACTTTTGGGTTTAGGGAAACATGAGCTTTAATTGTGCAAATTGGTTCCAAATGTGTTATTTTGATTCATAAACAAGTATTTTAAAGTCAAATATTGGATTTGGTTGTATTTGGTTGGAGTTTGAGAATGGTAGTATTGATTTAGGGTTTTGGAAAAGTGAATTTTCAAAGAATGATTAATTGTTTGATTTTAATGCTTAAATCATGTTATTTAATAATATAAGTGGTAGAAATAAGATTGAAATGATAATTGGATTATGTTGGAATGGAAAACCTTCAATGGGGGAAGGTTATGCCATTTTTGAGATTTTGTGTATAAGAGTGTATTGTTATAATGTAAATGATTTAAATGTATTAAAATATGTTTTAATGATATTAATAAACTTAAAACACTAATTTAAATGTCTTGATATGGTTTTTCAAAGTTAAAGTGAGGTGAAGCTTAATTTTGGGATTTGGTTTAGGGTGATGTTGAATTATGGTTTGATGTTGATAATACCTTAGAATATGATATTAAATGATTATGTATGACCACATTTGGTATAGGCATTGAGGGAGGTTGATTTGCTTCATCCAAGTGGATGAAGGGGAAGTTGGAAGGATATGATTGGAGGTTGTTTTAAGCTTGCTTTGGGTTGCTAGTAGAGGTATGTACAAACTTTGAGTATAATGTTTATATTTGCATGACATTTGGACTTAACACATTTTGGTTGAAAAATGTGTTAAGGTACTTGGTTCATTGATTGAGTATGAATAATGTGCTATGACATTTGTAATGTCATATATGTGTTAAATGAATTGTGAAAAGCCATTGATAATGGCTAAATTGTGTAAAGTGTGAAATATGCATATTATGTGAAAATACCCAAAGTAACTAGGTAATGTGTTGTGAATGCAAAAATGAGATATGTGGAATAATGAAATGAATTGATATAGATAAAAATTAGAAAAAATGAGAAAAGTGAGAAAAATGAGAAAGATGTGAAAAATGAGAAAAATGAGAAAAAAAAATGTGAAAATAAGGCAATGAGCCTAGTTTGATTATGAGAAATAAAATGATAAATGAATTGCGAAAGTATTTGATAATGAGATAAATGAATTAATTGTGTGCCTAGTATGTTATTCAATTTTCAGAGTTCTGGATTTGGCGGCATGCCTATGACTTGCTGGGCAGGTGAAAAGATCGGGTCGTAAGCCGAGCCCAGCTGATAAATGATAAATATGATGTTTTTGGGGTGAAAAGACTGGGTCGTAAGCCTCAAAAACCGTAGAGTCTAGCCGAATTGAGGACCAGGATACTGGGGCCTAAGGGTCTAGCTGGGTTGAGGTCCAAGAGACTGGGGCTGTTACATTATCCATGGATATATATATATTGCCTACGGGCTAGACACATGGTCTCATTATGGACCAAAGCAGTAACTCTGAAATTTGAATAGCATATTAGATCCTTTTTGGGCCCATGCTTGTCTTTGCTTTAATGTGAATTATGAATTGTGAGAATGAAATATTTGAAAAATATAAAAAAGTGAAATGACGTGACCTCTATATGCATTGTGCATTGACATTACTTTACATTTTTATCATTATCAAAGTTTGTACCACTAGACTTCGGCTTAGCGCGATTGTAATTCATCGCGCAGGTGTCATGGACGTTTTGGTAGAGCCGGAGAGTTTTATTAGACCTGGTCAGGTATAGGTTTGTATTTATTGAGTTTGAAGAGTTGTTTTTGGGTACATCAAGATCAGAGCCAGTTACCAACATGTAGATATTTGATATTACAATGTATTTTGATATTATATATGTTCTGATATATTTTTGGAAGTATATAATGTAAATTGCAAAGAATATTTATATACTATTTATTTTATATATTAGTATTTGAAATCTTAAAACAGAAATGTAAAATTTTTTTATTAAATCGGTCTGTGACATTTTTATACCATATATGCATATTTTACATATGCTGAAAATAGGTATTGTACGTATATAGGGTATAAGGGTGTTACAGGTTTTAAGGATTAGGGTTTAGGAAAACTAGAGTTTATGTATTAATATTGAGGGAATTAGGGTTTTTGGTGTTTTGGAAAATATGTTTGGTATTAGGATTTGAGAAAACAGTTTAGAGTTTTTTAATGTTTTTGGAAATAGGCAAAACGATTTAAGGTTTTTGGAAATAGAAAAGTATTTTTTATGGTTTTTGGAAATAGAAGTATCAATTTAGGGTTTTAAGGTTTAGAAGAAATAAATTAGAGTTCTTAAGTTTTAGAAGAAATAAATTAGGGTTCTTAAGTTTTAGAAGAGGCAGAAAAGTAATTTTTAGGGTTTTTGGAAATAGAAGAAACAGAAAAAGTAATTTTCAATTTCAGTAAAGAAATAAAGAAAGAAACTAGAGATTCAAACCTTCGTTCGTTGGTTCCACCAAAAATTGCTCTCTGGATGAACAAGGATAAAGGCAAGGTTGCTGTCTTTGATGAATTCTTGATTGTTTGCTTATTGTTAAGGTTTTTTTAATCCAAATTTCGATCACTAAGTTCCAGTCCAAAATTCTCCCTTCCTCTTGTTAATCTCTGTCTCCTTTTCTGGTCCTTTAAACTGTTATTTATAGGAAAATTTATATGCATAGTTCTAATTCTTTAAGGAAACTCAAATTAATTAGGAAAAGAAATCGAAACCAAATAGAGTTTAGTTTCGAAAAAAATTGCGTTGGAAAATTTCGCTGACGAAAAAATTGCTGCGGGCTGCGAGGAAATCAATAAGACTTAGTGAAAGAGGGTTTAGTGAAAGAGGGTGAAAACCAATAAGACTTAATTTTTGAGATGGTTGAGGTTTTGGGTTCTAGACCCTATTCGAGTTTTGGACTGAAGGATAATTTTATGTTCTAGACCTAAGTGTAATTTTGGGTTCTGGACCCGAACTAAGTTCTGGACTTAAAATGGATTTTAGGTTCTGGACCTAAGGATAATTTGGGTTCTGGACCCGAGCTAAGTTCTGGACTTAAAAGAGATTTTAGGTTCTGGACCTAAGGATAATTTAGGTTATGGACCCGAGCTAATTTCTTGACTTAAAAGAGATTTTAGATTCTGGACCTAAGGATAGTTTGGGTTCTGGACCCGAGCTAAGTTCTGGACTTAAAAGAGATTTTAGGTTTTGGACCTAAGGATAATTTGGGTTCTGGACCTGAGCTAAGTTCTAGACATAAAAGAGATTTTAGGTTCTGGACCTAAGAATAATTTGGGTTCTGGACCCGAGCTAAGTTATAGACTTAGAAGAGATTTTAGGTTCTGGACCAAAGGATAATTTGGGTTCTGGACCCGAGCTAAGTTCTGGACTTAAGAGTAATTTGGATTCTTGACATGAAACTAGATTTGGATACTCGATCCTAAACTGGATTTAGATAGTCGATCCTAAACTGGATTTGGATACTCGATCCTAACTGAATTTGGATACTTGATCCTGAACTGGATTTGGATACTCGATCCTAACTGGATTTGGATACTCAATCCTAACTAGATTTGGATACTCGATCCCAAAGTGGACTTGGATACTCGATCCTAAACTGGATTTGAATACTCGATCCTAAATTAGATTTGGACACTCGATCCCTAACTAGATTTGGATACTTGATCCTAATTAGATTTGGATACTCGATCCTAACTTGGTTTGGATACTCGATCCTAAACTGGATTTGGATACTCAATCCTAACTGGATTTGGATACTTGATCCTAAATTGGATTTGGATACTCGATCCTGAACTGGATTTGGATCTAACTGGATTTGGATACTCGATCCTAAACTGGATTTGGATACTCGATCCTGAACTGGGTTTGGATACTCGATCCTAACTGGATTTGGATTTGGGTACTTGGACCTGTGACTGGATACTTGAACCCGAGATTGAATTGGATTTAACTGACCTTTTATCAATTGAGGATTCTAGCTTAACTTGTTGTTCCATTATTTTGTTCTTCCTTTTGCAAAAATTCAGCTATTTTTAGTTGGCCCTCATATCTTCTCTTTGCCCCCTGCGTGGCAAAATATTTACAAGTGAGTTTAAAAATGTTTAGTATATAAACTCAAAAAATTGGAAAGGAGAAACTTTGCCCCTTGTGTAGGCTCAAACCAAAGATTTTTTCCATGCAAGCTTTGATTGATGTTTTTGTTGTCTAGTTCTTCGTACCAGCACTCATTTCTTCTCTTTGCAAAATTACTGGAACTTTCTCAAGCTATGGGCTTTCCATGCCCCCCTGATTTGATATCTTCTTTTGATTGTTTACTTCACAGGGTGTTTGCTGTTCACTTTGATAAAGAATAGGCAATACAAGACAAGAAAGTGTGATGTGATATGCTCATGTATGCATGATATGCATAAATAATACTTATAATGGTTCCATTGACTCACATATTGGGGTGATCAGCAAAAGTGTTCTCATTGGCTCCTTTCAGATGCTCGTTCAGGTCTTGCACTGGAATGGCAGAAGGCTTCACTTTTATAGCTTTTATCTTTAAAATGTTGAAAACATGAATAATGGAGGCCGCAAAGAGCAGAGATGCATCCATTTCAAATTATACATTGGGTTTGCTGCCATCATTGCTAAGGGTCCACGTCATTTGGTATCAGAGCCTTGCTACAAGGTAATTTTTATCTACTTTGTCTTTCTAGGGTTTGTTAATTTAGGTCTTTTAAATTTCTGTAATTTAGCATCATTTACTTTTTTTCGTTCTTAGAGAGTCTAGTCTTTAATTTTCAAAAAAAAGTCATATAACAATTCTGATAAAGGCCGAATTGAAGGAGGGTATTCTTAGGGTAAAAACGAAACCTAGGAAAGGATTCTTGGAGAATTTCAAAACCAAGAATTAGGGTTCTTGAAAGAAAGTAAAAGCTAGAGTTTGTGTTCAAGTTTGATTTTGATTTGGTCTTGAGTGAATCTGGGGTTGCGAATTAAGTCCAGATTTTGAAAAGTCCTTGGAAGTAAATTAAGTCCCAAATCAAGGGGATAGTGAGAGGAAAAAAAAAGAGTACAAAACCACCTCAACAAAAATTGTTTGATATTCTTGCTATTTGGGTGCTAAGGATCATATCTAGGTGGGTGAGAAGTAATAAAATTTTTGGGCGAAAATTTCACCTTTTGATGGGCTTTTGGAATTTGAAAATCAGACCTTAATATTCATGTTATTTGAGTGTTATAGGTGGGAATTAGAGTCTAGAAGCTAGCGTTTTGGGTAAAATTGATTAGGTCCATAAAGCAACTTGCCAAGTGTGGGTTGTTTTTGATTCATTATATCCAAATTTGTCTTGTTTATTGGCTTCATTGTTTCTGATTTCTTTATCTAGCTTTTAATTCCATTACATTGCTAAGTATGATTTGCTTGTGTCGATACTTGGTTCTATATCGTGTAGTGCAAATTACCTTGCATTACCACCGGATACTTGTCTTGTTTTCTATCTAGTTCTAGGATTTAGGTTCTAGTTTCTTGAACGACTTGACAATTGTTGGTTGGTGAGCTTGGTTCTGAAGTGCAATCAAGGAAGACAAGAAAAGTGAGGTAATTCTAAACACTTGAGTGAATTTTGATTATTACTAATCTTGTTTCTTTGAGTTTGTTTGTTTGTTAACATGGCTGGAAAAGGAGAAGAGACTAGCAAAGAAGGAGCTATGGCCGAAAGCTTGGCTAGGCTTAATGAGACTTTGGCAGCAATGCTTGGTCGAATGGAGATGATGGATACTAGATTGCAAGAGAATGCAGCACGACAAGCACAACAAATTTAGCAAGTGCAACAAGGGCAGCCAGCCGCACATCCAAATCCCATAATGCGAGCTAGAAGAGTGCTTAGGAGAGAAGGGCAAGGAAATCTTAAAGTCCTAGAAGCAACCGAAAGGGTAGAAGATGAAGATGAAGCTGGAAATCAACCTACCACTGATGGTGACCTTACTTCCATCAAGATGAAGATTCCTTCCTTTGAAGGGAAGAACAATGCAGAAGAGTTCATAGAATGGGAGAGGAAAGTTGAGCAGATTTTCGAATGCCATAACTACACCGAAGAGAAGAAATCAGTTTTGGTAGCCATAGAGTTCAAAGGGTATGCTACCTTTTGGTGGGATCAATTGAAAGCTAATAGAAGAGGGAAAGGTATGAGGCCTATTTTACTGAATGGTCAACCTTGAAAGAACTAATGAGAAGCCGATTTGTACCATCTCACTACATTCGGGATTTGTACAATCGACTAGCAAGACTAGTTCAAGGTGGAAGAAGTGTGGAAGAGTACCACAAAGAGATGGAGATGATCATGGCTAGGGCAAATATTAATGAAGATGAAGACAAGAAGATGTCACGATTTCTTGGGGGATTGAATTTGAACATAGCCAATAAATTGGAGATGTATGAATTCAACACAATGGAAAAGTTAGTTCAAAAGGCCATGAAGATAGAGAGAAAATTGAAGAATAAAGCTATTTCGAAAACTGGCTACTCTAAAGCTAGTGGAAAATTTTCAAACTTCAAGGGTTCAAGTTCGAGTGGAGGTTCCTACAAAGGGGATTACAAGGGTTCTTTCCAAAAGAATTCTTCCTACAATCCTAATTTCAAGAAGCCGAATGATGGGGATGCAAAAACAGCCAAGGAAACACCTTCTAGACCTACTCCAAGTAGGGAAATTAAATGCTACAAGTGTTTGGAAAGTGGACACATTGCTTCTCAATGTCCGAATAAGAGGGTGATGATTGCAACCCATGAAGGGGAAATTGAATCAGAATCTGAACATGAAGAAGAAGAGGAGGCCGAATGTGGTAATAGGTCAGAATATGATGAAGAGGCTTGGGAGAATCAAGTCTTGAATGCTGAACATGGAGAGATGCTTGTTACTAGAAGAGCCTTGAATATTCAAGTCAAGGAAGAAGGCTTGGATCAAAGGGAGAATCTTTTACACTCTAGGTGTTTGGTGACTGGTAAGGTTTGTACACTTATCATTGATGGTGGAAGTTGTACCAATGCTGCTAGTACTATAATGGTGGATAAATTGGGGTTAGCTTGTTTTAACATCCTAATCCTTACAAGTTGCAATGGTTCAATGACGCTGGGGAAGTAAAAGTGTTGAAGCAAGTCAAGGTACCATTCTCCATTGGGTGGTATAAAGATGAGGTTTTGTGTGATGTAGTGCCAATGCAAGCTGGACATTTGCTATTAGGAAGACCATGGCAGCATGATAGAAGGGCACAACATGATGGCTTTTCTAATAAGTATACCTTTACTTATGAAGGAAAGAAGGTTGTTCTAGCACCATTATCACCTCAAGAGGTGTATGAAGATCAAAAGAGGATGCTAGAGAGGGAGAAAGAAGTTTCGGTCAACAAGAACCAAGGGGGTTCAAATTCGGCCAATGATGTTTCTTCAACACCCAAGGGTAATTCTAAGGGTAGCGAGAGAGAAAATAATAAAGTGAGTGAGTGCAGAAAGGGAAAAGAGGCCGAGAGTCAAAAGAAAGTAAGCAAACAAATAAATGACCCATTGGTGAGAGAAAATAAGAAAGGAGAAAAAGCAAAACATACTTTTTATGCAAGAGCAAGAGAGATAGATATAGGGCAGCCTGTACTCATTATTATGTATAAAGAATTGTTACTTGCTGACAGTGAAGAATCTCTTGATTCTTTACATTCTAGTTTTGTGTCTTTGTTGCAGGATTTTAAGGATGTGTTTCCTGAAGACCTTCCTAGTGGTTTGCCGCCATTAAGAGGGATTGAACATCAAATTGACTTCATACCCGGTTCTACAATTCCAAACCGGCCAGCATATAGGAGCAATCCTATGGAGACAAAAGAGATGCATGAGAAAGCAAGGGCGAATATTGAGAAAAAGAACAAGTCATATGCTGATCGAGCGAATAGAGGACTCAAGAAGATAGTGTTTGCTCCTGGAGATTGGGTTTGGGTACACTTCCAAAAGGAGAGGTTTCCAAATCAAAGGAAGAATAAGCTTGATGCACGTGGTGATGGTCCATTTCAAGTGTTGGCAAAGATCAATGATAATGCATACAAGATAGACTTGCCTGGTGAGTATGGTGTTAGTACTACTTTTAATGTGTCTGATTTATCTCCTTATGATGATGCAGATTTGAGGACAAATCTTTTTGAAGAGGGGGAGAATGATACGAACCAGCCATGAGGTAAGGATCCATTGGTGCTTCCAAATGGGCCATTGACTAGGAGCAGAGCTAAGAAGTTTGGAGCAGCTATGGGATTGCATATTCAATATCAAATTTCAAAGAAAGTGACTGAAATGGCAATGGAAAAGTGCACAATAGAGCTTGAAGAATGTAATATCACAATGTGTGCCCTAGAAGTTTGGATATAATTGTTGTTTGTTTGAATTAAGTGTATATGTTATGATGATAAGAAAAGAAATTGGAAAGAGAATGTTTATGTATTGTTTAAAAAGGAAAGTAATGTGTAGAGAGAAAGTGTATATGTTGGGTATATGGTAGTATAAATAACATATATGTTGGTCAAATGGAGAGTCAAGGAAAGAAGATATTTTACTTTGTTATATATGAAATTACTATAAAGGGCATATAAGAAAAAGAAGTTAAGTTAGATGTTTGAGGGCATTTAAGTAATTGCTCTTGTAGAATTGCTTGGTGGAGATTTAAATAAGAAGAGAACCTTGACTTGTCTTCATTTTCTCTTCTTTACAAATTGTGGCCGGCTACTAAAAGGAAAGAGAGAGCAAGTGAGGTGTTTTGATTTCTAAAATCAAATTGAAGGAAGAATCAAAGGATTAAGTTGGAGATTTGTGAAATTTCTTCAAAATAGGTAAGTACTCTTTTGCTTTCCTTTGTTGTTTTGAAGTTGTGTTTGAAGTGGGTTTGTTGATATTTTGATTTGGTGTGTTTGTGATATGTTTTTAAGTGTTGAAATTGATTTCAAGTTAAGAAGTTAAATTGGTGTTGGTTTTGGTTTGAAGATGGTAAGTTAGAAGTGATGTTGGTTTTAGGGTTTTGAATTGGTAGGTGATTAAATGTGTTGTTGATGTATTGTTAAGTTGAATATTGTGTTAAACATGTGAAATATGTGTTTAGAACATTGATTACATTCATTTGAGTTATGCTATATTGTGTAGAATGCAATTGAGTGCAACCAAAGAAGATTTGGACATGTTATGGTTTCAATTCATGAGTGACACGGCCAAAACCAAAGAAGAGACACGGCCAAGCCAAGGAAGTTTTGGCCGTGTTGGATTGATTTTGGAGAAGACACGGCCGTGTCCCATGCCCGTGTTTGCTACTGCCAAATTGGTGTTGAGAGACACGGCCACAAGCTTGGCCGTGTCCCTCAAATGTGTTAGTTAGGGTTTTTATTTCTTTGTTTTTCTTGCATTGTTTGATTCTCCAAAGGTATTGTTGTACCTAAACCTAAACTTAAACACTTTAAACACACTTAAAACAAATAATAACCTAATCAAATGTATGAGAAAGATCCTAAAGCTATGAATAATATAAATTGTTATACATATACATCCAATGATAGATGAAATGTGAAGGATATGATATGAAGCCATTGTGATTGGCTATGATGACTCAAATGTGATGTGAAGCCATTGTGATTGGCTATGATGATTCTATTGAAAGACATAAGGCATGTTTGCTTAATTAATGTTGAGAATTGAGAATAAAATAGTAAATGAATTGTGTGTCTAATATGTTATTCATTTTCAGAGTTTTGTTGTTGGTGGCATGCCTAATGGTAACAATCTCTTGAAGTTAGGTTGGACTTGATCCTTGAAGCCTAATTGAGATGTTACAACCCTTGAAGCTAGGTTGGGTTGGTTCTTGAAGCCAAGTTGGGTTGATACTTAGCATGCTTTGTTCCCCTTGAAGCTTGGTTGAACCTAAATCCTTGAAGCCTAGTTGAGTTTATGATATTGATAAATGTGATAAGAAAACCAAAGCATTAACTCTGAAAGTTGAATGGCATATTAGTGTGATTTGGGCCCTTGCTTGTCTTTGTATTTAATGTGATTCTTGAGTGGTGAAATTAATGGAATTATGAAGAAGTAATATAAATGTGGTTATGACATTGAACAAAGTATGATGTGGAAATGTGATATGCTTAAGTGTGTATGGTTTATGTAATATAAAAGTGTAATGTTAGTTTTCCACCTATGATGTTATCTTTATGATTTAAATATATGTGGCATTTCATTGCCGTAAAGCATGATGTTAGTATAGTTTGTACTACTAAGCCGTTGGCTTAGCGCGATAGTGTTTAATCTCGCAGGTAACAGAGTTGATCCTGAGAGCTCCTCTAGACCAAGTGAGACTAGACATTGAGGATTTTCTTTTGGGACTTAAAGATCAGAGAAGAGCTGCCAATCATGTATATATTCTATGTTTGTAAACTTTGATTTATAACATATTTGTACTTGTAAATATTTGTAATAACTTCCGCTGTGAATTATTAAACGTTTATATATATATATAGTGTCTTTTGGATTTATTTCAAAGGTTTGAGATTTGTTTCACTTATTTTGAAAGATATATGTTGAGTATTTTTTTTAAACTATGGCATTTTCTATATTCAGTATACGTATTTTACGATCGATTAAGCATGCTTGGTACGTATACGGGATATAGGGGTGTTACAATTATTTTGGTATCAGAGCCTAGGTTTGAGATTCTCAACCTAGGTCAAGTGTAAGAAAAAGAATGTTTTGGTTTTAAAAGTGGATTTTTGAATAATATACATGTTTGGGATTGGCAGTCTCTGATCTTTAATAAGATGTATTCTGCTGTGTTTGCAGACATAGGTTGTGATGGATTCTCACTTGCGACAGTCAGTAGAGGGTAGTGCGAAGAGCGTAGCTCCTGATGAGGTTAGAGAGGGAGCTAGAGTGGATAGTGTTGGAGAGGTACCTGCTTCTGTGTCAGGGAACCAAGTTGGTGAGGAGGTTCCACCAGTTTGGTTTAGGCATGTGGTAGAGGCTTTGAGGCCAGCACCAGTGCAACCACCGCCACCACCCCCACAGCCTTTGGTATCAGTGAGGCATTATGACAAATTAAGGAAGTATGGAGCAGAAGACTTCTTGGGTACTATTGATCCAGCTGTAGCTGAGTAGTGGCTAGATAAAGTACAGAGAATATTTGTTCAGCTGCAGGCCACTCCGGAAGAAAGATTTGATTATGCAAGATCATTGTTGCAGAAGGATGCATACAATTGGTGGAAGACAGTGCACCATGCTATGGATGATCCACCGACATTGTCCTATGCTGATTTTCTAAGAGAGTTTGAATTGAAGTATACTCCAAGGGAGTATAAAGATGTGAAAAAGATGGAGTTTTTGAGCTTGAAGCAAGATCACCGGACTGTGACAGAATATGAGCTAGAGTTTGTCCGGTTGAGCCAGTATGCTGGGGGTATTATATCTGATGAGATAGATAGATGCAGGAGATTTGAAGAGGGGTTGAGGCCTTCTCTTATGTGTCATGTGGCTGGATCTAGTTATCATGATTTCTCCCAGCTTGTGGCAGCAGCTCGGAGTGTGGAGAGAGCTCAGGTTATTGCAGCTGCTTCAGAGGAAGAGATCAGGGTTAGAAGGCCCCAGTTTGAGGCAGGGTCTTCATCTGTGAAAAGAGGTAAAGGAAGTTTTGTTCCTCGGGTTAGTAGGAGTCAGAGGCCAGCTGGTAGGTCAGCACAGTTTCAGAGGCAGAGATTTAGACCTACAGTTTCAGTGGCGAGTGCTCCGACTCCGGTGATTCAAAGATCCACCCTGCCGATATGCATTCATTGTGGTAGGCCACATGGTGGTACTTGTTGGAAGACTGGTGTAGCAGGGGTATGTTTCAGATGTGGATCTCCTGATCATTTTGTGAGAGATTGTCCTGAGAGACAGGAGCAGATGTCAGTAGATACTGCAGCTTCTCGACCTAGTGTGAGGGGTGGTCGAGGAGGCAGAGGTTTCAGCAGGGGAGGCCGATCTGGATTCAGTTCTAGAGGAGGTTCTACATCCAGGGAGAGTAGACCAGAGGAGGCCGGATCTTCTCAGAGGATTTATGTGATGCAGAGACAACCAGATGCTTCTGCAGTCATAGCTGGTACTTTCTCTCTATTTGATACTTTAGTACTTGCTTTGATTGATCCCGGATCCACGCATTCATATATTAGTGCATCTGTTTTGCCTGTGTCTGATGTACATGCTGAGTTCTTAGGATTTGATGTATTGGTGACAAATCCTTTAGGGCATAGTGTGATTGTTAGCAAAGTGCACCGAGACAGTGCAGTGAGGGTGCAAGGTGAGGAGTTCTTAGGTGATTTGATTGAAATGCCATTTAAGGAGTATGATGTGATCCTAGGCATGGACTGGTTATCTAGACATGGAGCTGTGGTTGATTGTCAAAAGAAAGTTGTTACCTTGAGAACCAGTGATGGTAGAGAGGTGTTAGTATCTAATGAGCAGGGACAGCTAGCATCCTTGTTTGTTTCAGCTGTTTCAGCTAGAAGATTGATTAGAAAAGGGTGTAATGCTTACCTTGCTTATATTGTGGATACTAGAGTAAAGGGTTCTCAGCTTGATAGTATACCCACAGTTGCAGAGTTTCCATATGTGTTTCCAGAGGAGTTGCCAGGGTTGCCTCCTGAGAGAGAGGTGGAGTTTGGTATTGAATTATTGCCTGGTATCACTCCTATCTCTATTACTCCATATAGAATGGCACCTGCTGAATTGAGAGAGCTGAAGGTGCAGTTGCAAGAGTTGCTGGATAAAGGGTTTGTTCGCCCTAGTGTTTCACCGTGGGGAGCTCCTATTTTGTTTTTAAAGAAGAAGGATGGTACTATGAGATTGTGTATCGATTATAGGCAATTGAACAAGGTGACTATTAAAAATAAATATCCTTTGCCTAGAATTGATGATCTCTTCGATCAATTGAAGGCTGCGGCTGTGTTTTCCAAGATTGATTTGAGATCTGGGTACCATCAGTTGAGGGTCAGAGCTGAAGATGTTCCTAAGACAGCTTTTCGTACCAGGTATGGGCATTATGAGTTTCTAGTTATGCCTTTTGGTTTGACAAATGCACCTGCAGTTTTTATGGATTTGATGAATAGGGTGTTTAGGCCCTATTTGGATCAGTTTGTAGTGGTTTTCATAGATGATATTTTGGTGTATTCGCGTAATGAGGAAGAGCATGACAAGCATCTGCGGATTGTGTTGCAAATTTTGAGAGAGAAGCAATTGTTTGGTAAACTGTCAAAATGTGAGTTTTGGCTTGACCAAGTTACTTTTCTCGGTCACACAGTTTCAGCAGAGGGTATTAGAGTTGATCCGAGTAAAGTCGAAGCTATTTTGAATTGGAGTCCACCAAAGTCTGTGACTGAAGTTAGAAGTTTTCTGGGTTTGGCAGGCTATTACCGACGGTTTGTGAAAGGATTTTCTTTGATAGCTACTCCACTTACCAGATTACTTCAAAAGGGAGTTAGATTTGTGTGGACAGATCAGTGTCAGGCTAGCTTCGAACAGTTGAAAGAAATGTTGACTCAAGCGCCTGTTCTTACTTTACCTGTGGAAGATAAACCATATGTGATCTACAGTGATGCTTCACATAATGGTTTAGGTTGTATTTTGATGCAAGAAGGTAAAGTTATAGCTTATGCTTCTCGACAATTAAAACCGCATGAGCTCAATTATCCAACCCATGATTTAGAGTTAGCAGCCATTGTGTTTGCATTGAAGATTTGGCGACATTATTTGTATGGGGAGAAGTGTTTTATCTATACAGATCATAAAAGTTTGAAGTATTTGGGTGTTCAAAAGGAGCTGAATCTTCGGCAGAGGAGATGGTTGGAGTTGATTAAAGACTACGACTGTTTGATTGATTATCATCCTGGTAAGGCAAATGTTGCTGCTGATGCCTTGAGTCGGAAGTCTTTAGCAGGTTTAACTGTTTATTCGCTCTCGTTGCTTGTTGAGTTGAGAGCGTTGCATGCTAGCTTTGTATCTTGTGATGATGGTGCATTGTTGGCACAGTTGCAATTGAGGCCAGTATTATTGGATCATATTAAAGAAGGTCAATTGCCTGATAAGAAGATTCAAAAGATTGTTTCAGATTGTCAGAATGGAAAGAACCGAGACTTTCTTGTGAGAGATGATGGGAGTCTTTGGTTTAAGAACAGATTGTGTGTACCTGATGATACTAATGTGAGAAGGATTATTTTAGAAGAAGCACATCAGTCAGTATTTGCTATGCATCCGGGCAATACAAAGATGTATCATGATTTGAGACAGCATTATTGGTGGTCCAGTATGAAGAGAGACATTGCAGATTTTGTATCCAAATGTCTCACATGTCAGAAGGTAAAAGTTGAGCATCAAGTTACAACCGGGTTGCTTCAACCTTTGTCAGTGCCTGAATGGAAATGGGATAGGGTAACCATGGATTTTGTATCTGGTCTACCATTGACACAAAGAAAGCATGATGCTATTTGGGTGATTATTGACAGATTGACTAAGACAGCTCATTTTCTTCCGGTTCGGATGGATTACTCTTTGGAGAGGTTAGCTGAGCTGTATATCCATGAGATTGTGAAATTGCATGGTGTCCCAATTTCTATAGTGTCTGATCGAGATCCCCAGTTTACTTCAAGGTTTTGGAAGAGTTTACATGGTGCTTTGGGTTCTCGACTGCATTTTAGTACTGCTTTCCATCCTCAGACAGATGGGCAGTCAGAGAGAGTGATCCAGATTATCGAGGATATGTTGAGAAGTTGTGTCATTGATTTCACTGGAGGTTGGGATAGATTTTTACCACTTGTGGAATTTGCTTACAATAACAGTCATCAATCCAGCATTGGTATGGCACCATTCGAAGCATTGTATGGTAGACGGTGTAGGACACCTCTATGTTGGAATGAGCTTGGAGAAAGTAAGCTCATTGGTCCTGATCTGGTTAAAGAAACTGAAGAGAAGGTGAAAATGATTCGAGAAAGGTTGAAAACAGCTTCAGATTTAAAGAGGAGAGACATTGAGTATTGTGTGGGAGATAAAGTATTTTTGAAGGTGTCTCCTTGGAAGAAGATCTTGAGGTTCGATCGGAAAGGGAAATTGAGTCCTCGTTTCATTGGACCGTATGAAGTTTTGGAAGGAGTTGGGCCAGTTGCTTATCGGCTTGCTTTGCCACCTGAGTTGGAGAGGATCCATAATGTATTCCATGTTTCTATGTTGAGGAGGTATAGATCAAATCCATCTCATATATTGCCAATTGAATCCATCGAAGTGAGTCCAGATTTGACATTTGAAGAAGAACCAGTTGCTATTTTGGCACGTGAAGTGAAAGAGTTGAGGAATAAGAAAGTGCCTTTGGTGAAGATTTTATGGAAGAATCATGGACGAGAAGAGGCAACTTGGGAAAGTGAACAAAGTATGCGAGATCAATATCCTCAACTATTTCAGACTTGATATCAGGTAATTTCGAGGACGAAATTTCTTTTTAGAGGGGGAGAATTGTAATATCCCAATGTGTGCCCTAGAAGTTTGGATATAATTGTTGTTTGTTTGAATTAAGTGTATATGTTATGATGATAAGAAAAGAAATTGGAAAGAGAATGTTTATGTATTGTTTAAAAAGGAAAGTAATGTGTAGAGAGAAAGTGTATATGTTGGGTATATGGTAGTATAAATAACATATATGTTGGTCAAATGGAGAGTCAAGGAAAGAAGATATTTTACTTTGTTATATATGAAATTACTATAAAGGGCATATAAGAAGAAGAAGTTAAGTTAGATGTTTGAGGGCATTTAAGTAATTGCTCTTGTAGAATTGCTTGGTGGAGATTTAAATAAGAAGAGAACCTTGACTTGTCTTCATTTTCTCTTCTTTACAAATTGTGGCCGGCTACTAAAAGGAAAGAGAGAGCAAGTGAGGTGTTTTGATTTCTAAAATCAAATTGAAGGAAGAATCAAAGGATTAAGTTGGAGATTTGTGAAATTTCTTCAAAATAGGTAAGTACTCTTTTGCTTTCCTTTGTTGTTTTGAAGTTGTGTTTGAAGTGGGTTTGTTGATATTTTGATTTGGTGTGTTTGTGATATGTTTTTAAGTGTTGAAATTGATTACAAGTTAAGAAGTTAAATTGGTGTTGGTTTTGGTTTGAAGATGGTAAGTTAGAAGTGATGTTGGTTTTAGGGTTTTGAATTGGTAGGTGATTAAATGTGTTGTTGATGTATTGTTAAGTTGAATATTGTGTTAAACATGTGAAATATGTGTTTAGAACATTGATTACATTCATTTGAGTTATGCTATATTGTGTAGAATGCAATTGAGTGCAACCAAAGAAGATTTGGACATGTTATGGTTTCAATTCATGAGTGACACGGCCAAAACCAAAGAAGAGACACGGCCAAGCCAAGGAAGTTTTGGCCGTGTTGGATTGATTTTGGAGAAGACACGGCCGTGTCCCATGCCCGTGTTTGCTACTGCCAAATTGGTGTTGAGAGACACGGCCACAAGCTTGGTCGTGTCCCTCAAATGTGTTAGTTAGGGTTTTTATTTCTTTGTTTTTCTTGCATTGTTTGATTCTCCAAAGGTATTGTTGTACCTAAACCTAAACTTAAACACTTTAAACACACTTAAAACAAATAATAACCTAATCAAATGTATGAGAAAGATCCTAAAGCTATGAATAATATAAATTGTTATACATATACATCCAATGATAGATGAAATGTGAAGGATATGATATGAAGCCATTGTGATTGGCTATGATGACTCAAATGTGATGTGAAGCCATTGTGATTGGCTATGATGATTCCATTGAAAGACATAAGGCATGTTTGCTTAATTAATGTTGAGAATTGAGAATAAAAAATTAAATGAATTGTGTGTCTAATATGTTGTTCATTTTCAGAGTTTTGTTGTTTGGTTGCATGCCTAATGGTAACAATCTCTTGAAGTTAGGTTGGACTTGATCCTTGAAGCCTAATTGAGATGTTACAACCCTTGAAGCTAGGTTGGGTTGGTTCTTGAAGCCAAGTTGGGTTGATACTTAGCATGCTTTGTTCCCCTTGAAGCTTGGTTGAACCTAAATCCTTGAAGCCTAGTTGGGTTTATGATATTGATAAATGTGATAACAAAACCAAAGCATTAACTCTGAAAGTTGAATGGCATATTAGTGTGATTTGGGCCCTTGATTTTCTTTGTATTTAATGTGATTCTTGAGTGGTGAAATTAATGGAATTATGAAGAAGTAATATAAATGTGGTTATGACATTGAACAAAGTATGATGTGGAAATGTGATATGCTTAAGTGTGTATGGTTTATGTAATATAAAAGTGTAATGTTAGTTTTCCACCTATGATGTTATCTCTATAATTTAAATATGTGTGGCATTTCATTGCCGTAAAGCATGATGTTAGTATACTTTGTACTACTAAGCCGTTGGCTTAGCGCGATAGTGTTTAATCGCGCAGGTAACAGAGTTGATCCTGAGAGCTCCTCGAGACCAAGTGAGACTAGACATTGAGGATTTTCTTTTGGGACTTAAAGATCAGAGAAGAGCTGCCAATCATGTATATATTCTATGTTTGTAAACTTTGATTTATAACATATTTGTACTTGTAAATATTTGTAATAACTTCCACCGTGAATTATTAAACGTTTATATATATATAGTGTCTTTTGGATTTATTTCAAAGGTTTGAGATTTGTTTCACTTATTTTGAAAGATATATGTTGAGTATTTTTTTTAAACTATGGCATTTTCTATATTCAGTATACGTATTTTACGATCGATTAAGCATGCTTGGTACGTATACGGGATATAGGGGTGTTACAAAGAAGGCACACCAAAGCTGATTATGATGCTTAGTGTGAATATGGAAGCTAAAGGCTAGCTAAAGAGGTCCAAGGTGCAAGAAAGGTCCATGGGGGTTCATATAAAGCCTTGGGAAGTAATTTAAGGCCCATGGACAGCCCAAATAGTGTGGGGCGTGTTCTTATGTTGAAGGGAAAGTTTGGGGTATTTTGGTGGAGAAGAGGCCTTAGTAAGATGATGGAAGTGATTCGAAGAAAAGCTTGGAGTGCAGCCAGTTTCACAGCGTGCCTGTGAGATTTCTGAAGCCCTGTGAGAATAGCTGGATGGATCCACTGCTTAAAGATTATTAATTCTATTTAATGGGCCACGTTTTATATCATTATGGAAGGTTTAAAAGTAGGGTTTTCCTTAGTGGATTAGGATTTTTTTTCCATACTTTATATTTTCCTTAGTGGATTAGGATTTTGTTTCCATACTTTATATTTTCCTTATGCAATTAGGAATGTTTTCCTTATGCAATTAGGAATGTTTTAGTCTTAATTTTCCATATGCAATTAGGAATTTTGTAACCCTTTTTTAAGGGCACTATTAGGCTGAATTTGATATACAACAATTAATAAAAATTTTTGAATTCTTCTACAAGTTCTTCTTGTGAATTTTCGTGTGAGAGAGATTAGAGTGGATTCTTTAATTCTTTCTTTGCATCAAGAATTAGGTTTACTTATCAACAAGAGTTGTGGCGTTTTCCTTCTTCTTACCAACTAAATCCTTCAATCATAGTGAGTTCACGTCTCTTTATAGGCGTTGGGTTCCTTAGGAGGTGATTATCAAGTTTCAAGGAGTTCGCTACCATTGTTATACGTTGGGTTTGCTGCCATCATTGCTAAGGGTCCGCGTCAGATAGGCTGATAATTCCCTTTCTCATTCCTTCTTATTGAAAAGGGATTTTTCTCCCTTTCCCACTCTTCAATTTGTAGACTAGCTTGGAGAAGATCTTTGAAATCCCTTATAAGGGTGTGAGACATCCTTTCACAGAGATTGGGCAGGACGCCTCTCACGATCATCCTTATTTGATCAGATTCATCGGGCCTTTTCTTGAGCAAAGCAGCCTTATTTCTCCACCTTTTCACATAGTCCACAAAATTTTCATTTGGCCTTTGTCTAATGGACTCAACTTCCATTAAGGTAACTTCGAGCTCGACATTATACCCATATTGCTTAATGAAAGCCTTGTACAACATGTCCCAATCTTTTTTAGTGCTTTCCTCTAAGGTGTTAAACCAAGTTTGGACAACAGGGTCCAATGAGAGCATGAAGTACCTTAGAGTTTGAGCCTTAGTAGCTCGGGCAGATTGCATAGCAGTGATGTACTGCTTCACATGGAGATGAGGATTTCCAGTACCATTGTATCTAGCAAAGGATGGCATCTTGAATTTGTATGGAACTTCTTTGTCTAGCTCAAATAATTTGTCAACTTCGGACATCTCTTCGATCTTCAACTTCTTCTTAAATTTCTTTTTTAAATCAGCAATCATCTTCTCAACATCAGATGTCTCGGTCTTTTCAATAGTTGCCTTCTCAACAACCTTCGGCTCCTTTTTATCTTGAGGATCTTGGTAGTATTGAGCCCAATCATCATCATCATCAATGATCACCTTATCATCATCAAAAACCACTTCACCAACTTTAGTCATCACTTTGTCCTTTGGCTTCTTGGAGCTAGCAGATGCTTCGGCATTATTTTCTAAAATTGCAGCCAATTGGTTCTTCACGGTCTCAGCCATGGCCTCTTTTATTTCTTCCATCTTGGCATTGAGGGCATCATCCACTATTCTTTGAATTTGTTCGGGATCCATTGCTTTTGGTGAGCAAGTGATTGAGTTGCTACTAGATTCTTCGTCTCCGGCGTAGGTCAGATTATCGTAAGCTTTTGAACTATCGTAATCCAGGGCTGTGAGCCAAAAAGGATTAATGATATGAGATGCAAATGTATGCATGTATGCACAAACAATAGACAAAGATAAGTAGGACGTTCCTTCCAACCTTATAACATCCACACACGAATGGGGAGTCTCTTTTCCTAGGTATATGATTAATAAAATACCAACATGGGGTATCTTATTTTCGAATATTTCCCTCGGATGTTTCAACCAATAGTTATATTTTCAAAAATGGAAATCAGTTCATAATAATTCCCATTAATTAGGCTTTAATCCATTCAACCAACTAAAGTAGTTTTTATGCTATATTGGATTAAAACTAAATTAAGAGGTTTATTATAAATAGATTTCTCACTTGAAAAAGTAACTAATGATTCATACCAAAAACAAGCCCATGATTAATTATTCTTAGTATAAACTAGGCTCACAATTGATTTTTGGTATTTCGTAATTGACCTAAATAATTTGCAAGCTCTTTGTAAGAAAAGGTTGGATGAAAATAATTTAGTTTCTAAGCCCATTGTAAAAATATTTTAGAAAAAATGTATTTTGGGCTTTGTATTTTGGTTATGAGCAAAAGAATTTTTAATTTGTTTTGGAAAAATTTTATGTCCAAAGACCATTTTGAAAATAGCTTTGGTCTTTTGGATTTAGAGAAAAACTTATTTTGAGCTCACAATGTATTTAGGTCATATTAGAAAAAGGACAAACCAAATAAGCCATGATTTAAGCTAAGATAAATTAACCATAGTCAAACAACATGCATTTGGGGTAAAATCCTAAGGAAAGTAACTAGGCCAATTACATGAGCTTTAGTCTTTGGGTTAAAAGGCTTAGGTTCCCATAGCAAGTATATACCAAATGGTACAAGGCTATGAGTGGTTATGCCATGCTCGATCTCAATACCTTGAGTGAAAATATGGTATCCCATACATAACACAACACGGGTAACATGGGCATCCTAACTCATGCACACGATGCAATCTAAATGATGTAATGGATAATATCATTATAAGAAAGAATAGAATAATATAAAGACCAACGGAATCAACTTCTCTTATCCCTAGTGGAGTCACCACTGTGAGCAGGGATTTTTGCCCCCACTCCCGGTGGAATGGTTCTTGCGACTTCGGTACTGTTTAGGCTAGGGGCCTTAGAGAACACGGACCTAAGTCCGGAGAAAATGGAGTTGCCACCCGGATGGGCCTGGAAAAGAAAGGGGTGGATGACTCGTATCCTAAGGAATCTCTAACCCCCTAATGAGAAATGGCCCAGCACCTCCACAACGCCCGGTTCATTAGAATCGGCCTCCTTTACAGGTCTTAATATTATAAAATTCTTAAATATAACAATATTATCCATATTACATGCAATAATTAAAATAAAGCATCATTATGTTAAAATTAAAGCAATGTCCAAGCAAAACAAATAAATGGACACCATCCGAGGATGGAAACATGTCCTTACATCATTCATGTCTAAACTAATAGGACACCCACCAAAAGGTAGAAACATGTCCTTTACATTGGTCTAAACTATAAAAGCAATTTAAACTACATGATATTTAACTAATGAGGTACCACAAAGTGGAAACATACCTCTTACACTTTTAATACTAGAACAAGCAAATAATAACAATAAAGAAAACATCCATCCATGATAAATTAAATAAATCAAGCATTGAAATTAAATAAATCAACCACCAAAGCATATAATAGACTACATAATCAAATCTAAAAATAAAGCAAGATACAAATTGAGGTTTACTGTTTCTATTTAAAGTACTTTAATTAACTTTTAGAGTTTTGGAATCTTAAGATATTATTATTGTTATTTGTTTAGGCTACTGTAAGTTTTAAGAGAATTGAAATGGATTAGGGTTTTATAATTTAAGAAATTAGTAAGGTTCTTTAATTGATCAAAATAGGGTTTAAGGGTTAAAATCTTGAAATTAGGGTTTTAATATTTTAAGACATTGGGTTTATAATTCATGTTAACTGGATTGTTATTTTGGATTTACTGTATTGAGTTTGAATGTTTAGGTTTATAAGGTTTTAAGGTTTTAAGGATTAGGGTTTAGGAAAACTAGAGTTTACGTATTAATTTTGAGGGAATTAGGGTTTTTGGTGTTTCGGAAAATATGTTTGGTTTTAAAATTTGAGAAAACAGTTTAGAGTTTTATAAAGTTTTTGGAAATAGGAAAAACGATTTAAGGTTTTTGGAAACAGAAAAGTATTTTTTAGGGCTTTTGGAAATAGAAGGATCAATTTAGGGTTTTAAGGTTTAGAAGAAATAAATTAGAGTTCTTAAGTTTTAGAAGAAATAAATTAGGATTCTTAAGTTTTAGAAGAGACAGAAAAGTAATTTTTAGGGTTTTTGGAAATAGAAGAAACAGAAAAAGTAATTTTCAATTTCAGTAAAGAAATAAAGAAAGAAACTATAGATTCAAACCTTCGTTCGTTGGTTCCACCAAAAATTGCTCTTTGGATGAACAAGGACAAAGGCAAGGTTGCTGCCTTTGATGAATTCTTGATTGCTTGCTTATTGCTAAGGTTTTTTTTTTAATCCAAATTTCGATCTCCAAGTTCTAGTCCGAAATTCTCCCTTCCTCTTGTTAATCTTCGTCCCCTTTTCTGGTCCTTTAAAGTGTTATTCATAGGAAAATTTATATGCCTAGTTCTAATTGTTTAAGGAAACTCAAATTAATTAGGAAAAGAAACCGAAACCAAATAGAGTTTGGTTTCGGAAAAAATTACGTTGAAAAATTTTACTGGCGAAAAAACTGCTACGGGCTACTAGGAAATCTACGAAAAATTGCAAGCTAGGCGCGCAGCCAGCCAATTACTTTCGGCGACAAATTTTTTCGTCGTCAATTTTTCTGTAGCCGATTTTTATTTTTATTTTTATTTATTTAATTATTATTATTATTATTTATCATTTTTATTATTTTTTAAAATTATAATAATAATAATAAATAAATAAATACTAAAATAAATATTATTTAATTAAAATAACACAAAAATTATTTTGGACTATATAAAATATATTGGACCAGACTGGGTAAAAAATTAAGGGTCTATAGTACTTCATGCTCTCATTAGGTTCTGTTGTGCAATACTGGTTCAATACCTTAGGAGAACACCCAAAAAAATTAAAATTTACTGTATAAAGCCTTCATTTAGTAGTATGGGTACAATGTCGAGCTGGAAGTGACCTTGATGGAAGTAGAGACTATCAGCAAAAATAAAATGAAAGTTTTGTTAACTATGCGAAGAGGTGGAGAAGTAAGGCTGCTCTTCTTAAAAAGAGGCCCAATGAGTCTGACTATATTAGAATGATAGTGAGAGGCATCCTGCCCAACCTTCATGAAAGATTGTCTCACACTCTTATCAGAGATTTCAAAGATCTTCCCCGAGCTACCTTGCAAATAGAAGAGTGGAAACGAGAGAAGAATCACTTTTCAGGAAGGAGGAATGAAAGAGGGAACTACCAATCTAGCAGTCAGAGTGTAGAAAAAGAAATGGATGTCAATGCAACTACTGTCCAAGCAAATAGAAGACATATTTCAGAGTTGGAGAAATCTTTGTCTTGGTTTTCAATAAGTTACAGAAGAAAGGACTATTGCATCCATTGGCTCTTCAACCGCTACATGATCCTTTGCCACCAAACTTTGATGCGAAGGCCTATTGTCAATTCCATCAAATGCAAGGGCGTGATACAAATAAATGTGCTCGATTAAGGCACGAGATCCACAATTTAATTGACAGTGGCAAGCTGCCCAAGCCCGACAAAACCAACACTAAAAGCAATCCATTACCTATGTTTGGAAGAGTGCCACCACCATCAACCTTCATGATAGAAGGAGGGTTGATGGAAAGTTCTATCTTGACATCTTTTCAAGATGTAGACGGAGAAATTACTGAGGAAGGGGTTTCTAGTTTTGGCCCTTGTCCCTGACATGTCCAAGTAGATGACGAATTTCTTGACTCAAACTCAACAAACTTCCTTTAGCTTATTTGGTTTTTGTTTCTTTTCTATCTTTGATATTTTCTAGAACAATTATGTTTTTTAATTATGGATTATTTAAATAAATTACTTTCATCAATTTTTTATTTATAATGATCTTTGTTTACTTTGGTGTTTAAGTAATGATGAATTTAGCTTGACATTCATAAATTAGTATATCTATGCATTATAATTCGAATGACTTTACTAGGTGAGGGAATTATTCTAAAGCATTGGGCTGTGTTGCTTACTTAGAGAGGGTCCTACAGAATTGTGAGTGTCTAGGTCATAGTTAATCTTAGAACATGCTTTGATAAACTTTCAAGGCGAAATTGAACTTTGCTTATTTAAGGGAGAGATGATCTAGGCTTTATTTTGTAAGCAAACAACTAATATCTGCCCTATTAATATCAATGCTTAGTTTGTCCCTTTGAGCCTTCATGACATTTTTAGCTTGCTTTTATTGGCTTGTAAACCCCAATAACCTACCCTGAGCTATTGTGATACTTATGGCAAGTTTGATGATCACTAAGGTACTAAGGACTAAAGAAGATCAAGGAAGACGATGTATAGTCAAGATCATAAAGATAGTTGAAGTTTACTTGAATCATACTTAATATCTCAGATCTATCAAGGCATTGAAGGATCTGCCCTCATTGAAGTAGACTCACTCTACTCCATTCATCCATAGTCAAAAAGCATAGAATGGTACAAACAATATAACTCTCTTAAAGGTAGGATTAAGCAAAAAAAAAGGGAAAGAAAAAAAAAAGAAAGAAGAAAATAAAAGAAGAAAATAAAATAAAAAGAAAAAAAAGAGAATAAAATCCCAAAAGAGCATTTTAGAAAGCCAACTAAGTTCTTCTTGCCTAAAACAAGCAGAAGACTCCCACTTAGTTTATGAGGACAAATTGACTTAGATTGGTCCAATCAAGCCAGAGATTCAACCAAAATCATTGAAAGACCATCTAGCTCATGAGACCCATCACACCTCCTAGTCAGTAATCTTAAAAGTCCTATACTTGACAATCCTACAGATAAAAAGGACAAAATGATAAAATGCTAAAAAAAGAAGAAAGAAGAAAAAAAGAAAAAAGAAGAAAAGGGAAAGGAATGAGGGTCTCAAACTTTTTGCAAAGGCAAGGACTGTCCAAATCAAGATCAATATTAATGCCAATGGAAGAACATTCAAGCTCTATTCATGAAGCCAGATAATAAGACACCTAGAAGAAGGAAATGGTACCCGGAATTTAAGAATGCTTCCAACAACATACAGTTCCAACAGAGAAATTTGTAGTGTGAAGGTTTGTCTATAGAGTCACATCAGCTCCAATCTAAAAATGGCCTTCATTTAAACCGTGTCCCTTATAGACCCCATTTCAAGGCTATTAAAGTCCTATTGATCACTTTTGGTAAGTAAAGTCTATTAGCGGAGATTGTTTGGATAAGTATGCATATGAGGCAGACAATAGTTAAACTCAATAATACCTTTAGCCAAATAATATGTATGTGCCTATCTGAAGTACAACAGTTATTGCTTAAATGGAAATGATTCCCGAGTTTAGTATGGTAACTAGGGTTATGATGTTATAAATGTGTTAGTTTGGAAAGTTGAGTCCTGAGGTACATGGAAAATGATTTGGATAAGCCAACATTTATTTAAAAAAAAAAAAGCTTTTGAGCATAGGGATGTGTGTTGTACTGTCGAACCTTAAAGGACATATTGGGTAAAAGTATGTTAAAGAAGGGATCATTTGTAAGGTCATGTAGAAGTTAACAACTAAATTTATTGAAATGGTTTTATCTCTATGTTGTTTAGGCCCTACCACTCATGTTTTCAATATCTTGAAAGCCATGAATGTAAAGTCTTCCGCCATTTCAATGCAAGACATGAACGAGCATCTAGAAGGAATCCATGGGAGTACTTCAGCTGATCACCTCAGTCTGTGAGTCAATAGAACCACTGTAAGTATTATTCATGCATATCGTGCATACATGAGCATATTGTACTACAACATCTATTTGTTATCAAAGTGAACAACAGACACCTTGTGAAGTATACAATAAGAAGTAAATATGGAATCAGGAGGCATGGAAGGCCCATCATTTGAGAAAGATCTAGTCACTTTGCAAAAATGAAGATGCATGCCTGCGCAAGAAACCAAACAAAATGCAAACATTGATCAAAGCCTTAATGAGAATAAAATTATTGGTTTGAGCCTATATAGGGGGCAAAACTTTCTCGTTTCAATTCTTAGTTTTATGCATGTACAAAATATTTTTAGACTCACTTTTAATATTTTTCCACGCAGGGGGCAAAGAGAGAATATGAGAACTAGCTAAAAAAAAGAAGAATTTTTTTCAAAAGGAAGAATGCAAGAAGAAAGAAAGATCCCTAAAAGAATGAAAATACAAAAGACAAATGATCAGTCCAGCTAGAAGAGCTGAAGCCAATACATGACAATGTCTAAGGATGAAGATCCATTTTGTAGGGTAAAGACCCAATCTCCAAGGGATAAAGATCCATCTTGAAGGGTAAAGACCCAATCTCCAAACGATAAAGATCCCATCTTAAAGGGTAAAGACCCAATCTCCAAAAGGATAAAGATCCATCATGAAGGGTAAAGACCCAAATATCCAATAGATAAAGATCTATTTTGAAGGGTAAATACCCAATCTCCAAAGGTTAAAGATCCATCTTTAATGGTAAAGACCCAATCTCCAAAGGATATAGATCCATCTCAAAGGATAAAGACCCAAAATTAGCTCAAAGTCATCTTGCTTTTCACTCTCTGATTAAAGTCTAGATAGTTCAAGTAAGGGGGCAAACTGTAGACCCTTGATTTTTGCCCTAAACCAATTTGATCTTAATTAAAGAAGGCTAAGCTAAATTTTGTCTAATTTTAAAAGGCTTAAACCAAGTTTATGGCTTTTAATAGGTCGGCCCAATTTTTAAAGGGGCCTAAAATAAGGTGTTTCAATTTATTAAACCCTAAATACAATCCCATTTATCATTTAAAAAAAAAAGTTTGATTGTATTTTAAAATACATAAAATAAGTTGGACTGAACCCAACTATAAAACCATGATGAATTGGGACACCAATTCATCATGGACCATGGTCCATGGCAGATTGGGAGTCCCTAATCTACCATGACATTTCATCCCTACTCCAGATCCATCCTGACCAAAGGTCCATAGTAGATTGGGACTCCCCAATCTGCCATGGTCCATGATTTGTGGTGGATTAGTGTGTCCCACTCTGCCATGATCCTTTAATTCGGCTCCCTAATTAAGTTAGACTTATTTTTGTTAGTCGGATTAATTATTAAGGTTTTGGTTCTGAACTTAGTTTATCTTTAAGTAACAATGGTTATTAATAACAGAAGGGGATCAACAATAATAATTGATAATTAAAAATTATCAACAATAAGAATCAACACGAATTAGCAGTATCACAAACACAGTAATTCAATAAGCAAGGCAGTCCCCGACCAATAATCAAGTTGATGCAGGCAATTTAAAAGCTTGGATCAATTCATCCAACCTTGGTGGAATCTTTAAACACAGGTTTAGCTTTCGAATGTGATTTGTTTATTCAGTATTTACAAACCATTATTTAAGATATCATCACAAAAGTTGATTTGTTAAATTATTATTTTCAGTAGCTTCATTTTTCAAACTCTAGTATTTATTTTATGAAGTTAAAACCCTAATCATAATCTGTAAAGCCAACCTATTTTATCAGCCAATTTCTTTAAACCTTATTCTTAATCCAAACACTAAAACTAAACCCTAATCGAAAAACCATAGTTTCTTAATCCAAGCCTTGAACTATTTTCAAACTATGAAACCTTAATTGTTTTCCAAATTCCAAATCTTCATTTATAAAATCTATTTTTCAAAATATTAAAAACCCTAAACTGTTCTATTAATCCCTAAAATTCTAATTTCCTAAAACCTTAATTTCTGAACCCCAATTCTAGAAACTCCAAACCTTAATACCCAAAACACTAATTTCTAAACCCTAGCTCTAGTAAAATCTGAACCCCAACACCTCAAAAACTCAAAACCCTAAATGATAAAATCTCAATGTAAGTCCTAAAGCTCAAAACCTTAGTCAGTGACCCTGCCGTCTAAATTTAATAAATCCAGTAACTAAAACAAATTTTATCCACTTGCCTTAAAACACTAATCCCTAAACTGTGAAACCAACCCTTTAAATATAAAACTCTAATTTTGTCTATTTAGTAGTTTAAACTCTAGCTTTGATTATTTTGTTACATGTTTTTATGAATGGATGATTTATTTTGTTTAGTTTATACATTTTTTTTAATTATCATGATTGAATGATTTAATACTTTATTTTCAATTATAAGGGGTATGTTTCCACTTTTTGGGTACCTCATCATTTAAGTTTCATGTAATTTAAGTTATTTCAAGTTTTGGATTAATGTAAAATGATATCTTTTCTACCTTTTGGTGGGCATCCAATTTATTTTATTTCATTCTATTGGACATTGGTTGTACGGCCATGATTCCATCTCGTATGGATGCCCATTTGTTGTTTTGTTTTGAGCAATACTTTGATGTTAATACAATGATGTTTTTATTTTAACTATCACATGTAGTATGGATAATATCAAAATAATTAAGAATTTAATAATTTTTAAACCTAAAAAGGAGGTCGATTCCAATGAACCGGGTGTTGTTGGGGTGCTAGGTCATTCTCACCATTCCTACATGTACCCAACTTTCTGAACCCATTAGGAGGTTGGGGATTCCTTAGGAATTGAGTCATCTACCCCTTTCTTTTTTTGGCCCACCCGGGTGACAACTCTAATTTCTTTGGATTTAGGCCCATGTTCTCTAACACTGCCGAAGTCGCAAGAACTATACCCCAGGAGTGGGAGAAAAAATCCCCACTCACATTACCGTATTAGGGTAGGTTTACATAGATATTTTAGGTTAAAAACCTAGAATGTGCCTTCTCTTACCCAATTAGGATAGGCTTGTTACCCCAAGATGGCAACTAAGAGGGGGGTGAATTGGTTGGCTTGAAGAATGATGGAAAATTAAAAATTCAAAACTCAAAATTCAAGAAATGTAGAAAGATCTAGAAGATTAAGGAGTAGAAGAATGAACACAAAGAATTTATAGTGGTTTGGATTTACCTTGATCCTACATCCACTTCCTTAATAACTTATTATGGTTCCACTAGCTTTGAGTTTTTACAAGCTTAACTCTAACTTGGTGTTTTTACAAACTCACGCCAAACTTTACAATGGTACGAGATCACACACCTCACAACCCTTGTAAGAGTTTTTCCAGGCTTACTCTCATAACCTAAGTGTTTCCAATCTCACACTCAAACTTAAGATGATGTTTAATGATCACACCCAACACTCAATCAATACAAATAGTGATTTCAATGCAAAGGAAATAAGTATGTTCAAGTAAGCTATTATAATCACAGCAACTATAGAAAATGAAGTTACATATGGTATTTATAGCCTTCAAGTCATAAACTAGTCATTTGAAGAGTGGTCCAGCATGTTTGATTCTTGTCTTCCACTAATTTTCTGAGCAAGAGCAATTTCATGGTCAGAGTAATAAAGTTCATGTTGGAATTCATCAATTCCGGTCGGCATACATGGTGGTTTGGTCATACCTTTTGAAATTCTACTGACTGCTCTTCCAACAGTCGGTCTATGTGGCTTCCACTAATTCAGTGAAGGTCCAATGGCTTATATCTTGAGGATTATTGAAAGATTCTAGTAGGACTACATCATAGCCTGGTCAGAATTTTATTGGTCCTGTGAAAAAGTGAGTGCACTTCTAGTCGAGAATCTCTCTGGATGTTTTTAACAAAATTGGCTTGAAAGGCCCGGTCGTACTTTCCCATGGTCCGGTTGAACTTTCGATGGTATGTTGAGTTTTTGAGAGTACTTTCAACTGTGAATCTTTCTGTGCATTTTAAAACTTTTTCATTCCTTAGTCCGGTCGTACTTCATAGTGGTTTGGTCGAAAGTTTCAGGGTACGGTGAGAATTTGAACGTACTTTCCACCATGAAACCTTCTGTGGCATTTTGCTCAATTTAACATGTAAGGTCCGGTCGGACTTCATGATGGTCCGATCAAACTTTTCATTAGTCCTTCAAAAAATTAACTTCCTGCAAATTGTAACTTGATACAAATGTTAGCTTAATTCAATTTGATTGCCTAAGATGAAAAATATAGCAATGGGACTAACTATCTCCCCCTTTTTGACTTTGGCAATTAAATTCAATTTTAAATAATTTAAATTAAAAAATGTATCAAATTGTGCCAGTATATTGATTTGATTTTAATTGTACTCCCCCAGCAAAATGTTCATAAGTTGAGTTAATGTGATGTAAGTTCAATTTTAGTTCAATTATTTAATTTCAATTCATTCTCTCCCCCTTCGATAAAGCCAAAAACACATGCAATGTCAAGGAATAAACAAATTAATTCAACTAATCAATCAAAGTAACAAAACAATAACTTTCATTAATTTTAATTAACAAAGATAAGGAATTACAATCATAAAAAAATTTAAAGACAAACATCTAAAGGCCATTATCACTCTCTTCATCTTCTCCTTCTTCTTCATCTCCCTCTTCTTCTTCATCACCTTCCTCTTCTCCTTGCTCTTCCTCTCTTGGGTGTGAGACAGTAGCTTTACCTTCTTCCTCTTGAGGGTAGGAGCTATGGATGGAGGTGATAGGCTTGGTTCATCCTCAAAGCATTTTGGCATTTCCAAAGCTTCTTGGATGGTTTAGATGTCAAGGTGGAGTTGAGAGATGTCACTAGTAATCTTATCAATTCTTGAGCTTTATGAGCTCATTTGACCATTAGTACTTTGAAGAAGTTATAGAATTGAGGATTGAGGTCTTGGAGTTGTGGGTCTTGGGAATTTCATTTGTAAAGTCTCTTCCCCTTCCTCTACTATCCTTGGTCTCTTTCTTTGTTGAGCCCTAACACCTAGTACTCGTAGGAGGTAGACATAGTTTCCATCTTCATCCCTTATGCATTTAGCATATTCAAGATAAGCAATGTTAATGGAATTTGTAATGGGATCCAAAGGAGTAGAAAGAGCGGCTTTGGTAGTTGGTGTAAGAGCACCAATATATTTAGCAATTTGTGTCACTTGAGAGGAGAGGAGGATGAGACCTAGTTTTATTTTCCTAATGTGTAGGAAAGTATCAATGAGGAATTTACTCATTTGGATAGGTTGACCTCTAACCAAGCAATAGAGAAAGAGTAAATCTTTTTGAGTTACCTTCTCATTGCTTTCACCCCTAGCCCCAATGGTGTAGGTAATAATCCTATGAAGCATCCAATAGGTGAGAGTCCTAAGGTGTTTAGTATTGGATTGTTTATGGAGAGAGTTTCTATTGAAGTTTCCATCTAAAACTCTTTTTGCCTCTCGCTGGTGAGGATGGTGTTTGTGATGTGAGAAATTCCCTCGGTTTGGAAACCCCAAATTGAAGAGAAGTCTTCAAAGGTTAGGCCATATTATTGGTTGAAAAATCTAAAGGAAATTTCACAATAGCCTAGAGACGGTTTGGTTCTACGGGTTTGTCTTTGTTTATAACATACCTTTGCCTTTCCTAAGTTTTCCCACCCCAAGTTTCTAAACTTTTCCCACCCCAAGTTTCTAAGACATCCTCTAATGTCATTTTCTATCCTTAATGACTCAAGAGTGAGAGTAGAGAAGAGACGGTTTGGTTCTACGGGTTTGTCTTTGTTTATAACATACCTTTGCCTTTCCTCTTCATCTTTGAATCTTATCTTATTGCCTCTTCTTAGGGGTTCTTCATATTGAAAAGGGGCAGCCACACTATTTCCTTTTTCAGCTCTAGAGGCTTTCTTCTTGTGTTCTTTAGGTGCCATTGATTTTGTTCTTAAAGAAAGGATGAATAATAGAGTTGATTTGAGAGAGATTTAGTGTTTAAGTGTTTGGAGGTTGATAAAAAGATGAATTAACTTATATTAAGGGGGGTATTTATAGTGTTTAATATGAAAAAGAGCCTTTTATAGCTGTTGGATACAAAAAATACACATTTTGATTGAGCTTCAATGGCTAGAAAATTTTAAAATATGTGTTAACATCTAGTCAGACTTCACAAAGTTTGGTGGGGAAATTTGAAAATTTTGAAAATTGCGAATGGACTTTATTAATACCGAACGAGATTTTGTTTTAAGCACAACTGTCATAAAATTTTGACAAATTTTGGTGCACTTTGGAAAGTATGGTCATACTTTTACGAAAAATTTTGAAATCATGAATTTTCAAAAAGTGTCGTCGGACTTATTATAGGTTCGAGTGGGAAATCATCAAAAGTGTTGAAATTTTGAGAAAGCAAGTGTTTTTTTATTTAAGATATGAAGATTTGATCAAAAATAGATATCAATGGAAAGATCTTTTGAAATGAAACTTGGTTTTCATGTGATTTTAAGTTCATGAAATTGTGCTTCCATCTATCATTCCCAAATGTTTTTTTATGAAATTCATTCTCTCTTCATTCAAGGGTTTAGTGAAAATATCAATAAGTTGGTTTTGTGTATCAATAAATTCTAAGACAATGTTTTGGTTTTGGACATTATCCCTTAGGAAATGGTGCCTAATTATAGACCCTTGATTTTGGCCCTGGATAGTCCGGTGCTAATTCCAAACCTTTGATTGGACTAATATATTGTAATAGAACCTAAAATAAGCTACTTAAACTTTTAAAACTCTAATAAGGTCTGTTTTAGAAGATTTGGTTGGTTTTTACATGATACCAGTGCATTAAACCCTAAAATAGTTTCGATTTGAAGGTTTGGTTGCTTTTTCTCTTAATCCGAATGGTTTTTGGGTAGTAGGGGTGTCTCATGTTGAATTAGGGCATCCAATCTGACATGGGAAATCCCCATATCAAATTGAGGGCCTCACAATTCGATATGGGGCTGTCCCATATCAAAATGGAGTCCCATTTCGATATGGGAGAGCCCTATATTGAAATGGAGAAGCCCCATTTCGATATAGGGCAGCCCCATATCAAAATGGGGCTCTCCCAGTTCAATATGGACAATTATTTTTCAATTCCATATCGAATCTAGATACCTACTTCGATATGGGTTCAGTTTCTGTCAAAATAAAGTCATTTTAATTGGAGATGGACTTGGTCTATATCGAATTCAATTGTAATTTGATATGGAATCGGTTTGTGTCAAACCCATGAATTTGACATGCATCAGAATAAATCGTTGTTAAACAAGAAGATTTTCAGGTTTAACCTAAGAGAGTGATTATAAATACATGTTTTAAAACCCTGAAGGAGGATCTTTGGGGTGAATTTTTTGGGACCTTTGGCTTTTGATTGGCGGCTGGAACACTGAAAAATTCAGTAATCAATCAACAAACAAACCCTAGCAAGCTTGAGAAACAAAAGAAACATCAAGAATAGACAAGGAAGATCAACAACACAAAACTCTATAAAGGCAGTGTACTCATTTTCTTTGCCAAAGCTCATCTAGAATCTCATTCAAACAATTTTGGTGGAGCCAACAAAGGAAGTTATGGTTTAAATTAAATAAATACAATATGTTTTGATTGTTTTAAACATTGAATGAGTTTGCTCTTCATCTAACTAGAGTCACAATATGCAATTTCTTATTGAATCAATATAAGTTAGTTTGCATGGAGTGCATATTATTGTTTTACTAAATCATAACCTTTAGAAACAGTAAACTTGTTTGGCTTACGATGTTTATTTTTTTTCTTTATCTTGTAGCTATTTAATCAACCTATTACTTGAAAATCACATTAGGGTTTTTTTATATAAAAACTCACAGTAGTCTTTAAATCTTTTTAAAAATATTCACAGTTCATATAATCTATACACTTTGATTGGTTTTTTAAAAACATTAAACCCTAATTCATTTAAAACCATAACATCCAAACATTATTTTTTTATAAATACCAAACTTTAAATTATTCTTTCTAAAAACCCTAATTCCATTATCTTAGCCCTAAACCCTAATTTGATTAACCAAAAACCCCAATCAGTTCTATTTTTCCAAAAACCTCCACAATAACCTAAATAATAATAATAATTGTATTAATTCTAAAATCCTAAAACCCTAAATGTTAATTAAAGAACCCTAAATTGAGATATAAACCTAAACTTGTATCTTAATTTGCTTTATTTAAGTTTTAGATTCGATTATGTAGTTTATTATATGTTTTGATGATTGATTTAGTTAATTTCAATGTTTAATTTGATTAATTTATTATGGAATGATGGTTTCTTTATTATTATTATTATTATTATTATTATTATTATTATTATTATTTGTTTATTAAAATTATAAGAGGTATGTTTCTATGATTGGGTATCTCATTAATTAATCTTTATATAATTTAATTTATTTTCATATTTTAGAATTAATGTAAAGGACATGTTTCCACCTTTTGGTGGGTGTCCTATTTAGTTTTAGATATGGATGATGTAAAGACATGTTTCCAACTTTTGGTGGGTGTCCTATTTAGTTTTAGATATGGATGATGTAAAGACATGTTTCCATCCTTGGATGGGTGTCCATTTATTTATTTTATTTGGACATTGTTGTGATTTTAATAAAGTATTTATTTATTCTTATGATGGCATGTAGCATGGATAATATCATTATATTTAAGAATTTTATAATATTAAGACCTGAAAAGAAGGCCAATTCCAATGAGCCGAGCGTTGTGGGGGTGCTGGGCCATTTCTCACCTTCCCCATATATACCCAACTTTTTGAACCCATTAGGGGGTTAGGGATTCCTTAGAAATTGAGTCATCCATCCCTTTCTTTTTCCCGGTCCGTCCAGGTGGAGACTCCATTTTCTGCGGGCTTAGGCCCATATTCTCTAAGGCCCCGAGCCTAACAGTGCAGAAGTCGCAGGAACTATTCCACCGGGAGTGGGAGCGAAAATCCCCACTCACAGTGGCGACTCTGCTGGGGATAAGAGAAGTTGATTCAGTTGGTCTTTATATTATTCTATTCTTTCTTATCATGATATTATCCATTGCATCACTTAGTTTGTATTGTGTACGTGAGTTAAGATGCCCGTGTTGTGTTATGTGAGGGATGCCATACTTTCACTCAAGGTATGGAGATTGGGCATGGCATAACCACTCATAGCCTTGTACCATTTGGTATATACTTGCTATGGGAACCTAAGCCTTTTAACCCAAAGACTAAAGCTCATGTAATTGACCTAGTTACATTCCTTAGGTTTTTACCCCAAATGCTTGTTGTTTGATATGGTTAATTTATCTTGGTTTAAATCATGGCTTATTTAGTTTATTCTTTTTTCTAATATGACCTAAGTACATTGTATGCTCAAAATAATTTTTTTTTTAAAGTCCAAAATACCAAAGCATTTTTAAAACTTTTCAAGATGGTCTTTGTACATAAAACTTTTCTAAAAACCAAATCAAAAGATTCTTTTCTCATGACCTAAAATTTGCTTTTTCTAAAATCTTTTTACAATGGGCTTAGAAACAAAACTATTTTCATAGACTTTTGAAAGAGCTTACGAATATTTAGGACAATTATGGAAATACTAAAAATCAATTGTGAGCCTAGTTTATACTGAGAATTATTATACATGGGCTTTATTTTTGGCATGAATCAATAGTTACTTTTTTTAAGTGAGAAATCCATTTATAATAAACCTCTTAATTTAGTTTTAATCCAATAGAGCATAAAAGCTACTTTAGTTGATTGGATGGATTAAAACCTAATTAATGGGAATTATCATGAACTAATTTCTATGTTTAAAAATATAATTATTGGTTGAAACGCCCGAGGGAATTATTCAAAAATAAGATACCCCATGTTGGTATTTTATTAACCATATACCTAGGAAAAGAGACTCGCCATCCGTGTGTGGAAGTTATAGGGTTGGAAGGGACATCCTACTTATCTTTGTTTATTGTTTGTGCATACATGCATACATGCATATATTCATTTGCATCTCATATCATTGATCCCTTCTGGCTTACAACCCTGGATTATGATAGTTCAAAAGCTTATGATAATCAGACCTACGTCGAAGATGAAGAATCTAGCAATGACTCAATCACTTTCTCACCAAAATCAATGGAACCTGAGTAGATTCAAAAGAAGTTGGATGATGCGCTTGAAGTCAAGATCAAAGAATTAAAGGGGCCCTAGCTGAGATCATAAAAAGTTAAATGACTGCAATGTTTGGAAACACTGCTGAAGCATCCACAAGCACCAAGAAAGACAAGGGAAAGGCTAAGGTTAGTAAAGTAGCCTTTGAAGATGTCAAAGTAGTTGTTGATGATGATGACGACTGGGCTCAATACTTCCAAGAGGCTCAAGATAAGAGGAAAGAGCCGAGAGTTGTGGAAAGAGCAACTGTGGAAAAGACTGAAAATTCTGATGTTGAGAAACTGATTGTTGATTTGGAGGAGAAATTCAAGAAGAAGCTAAAAATTGAAGAAATGTCAAAGATCGATAAGTTGTTCGAACAAGATGAAGAGGTCCCTTGTAAGTTCAAAATGCCTTGCTTTGCTAGGTACAATGGTACAAGAAATCCTCATTTGCATGTCAAATAATACATCACCGCCATGCAATCTACCAGAGCTACTAAAACTCAAACTTTGAGGTATTTTATGCTCTTATTGGATCCTGTTGTGCAAAATTGGTTCAACACCTTAGAGGAAAGTGCTCAAAAAGATTAGGACATGTTGTACAAGGCTTTCATTCAACAGTATGGGTACAATGTCGAGCTGGAAGTTACCTTGATGGAGGTGGAAGCCATTAGGCAATGACCAAATGAGAATTTTGTGGACTATGTGAAGAGATGGAGGAACAAGGCATCTTTGTTCAAGAAAAGGCCCGATGAATCAGATCAAATCAGAATGATAGTCAGAGGCATCCTGCCTAAACTTCATGAGAGGCTGTCTCAAACCCTTATAAGGGATTTCAAGGACCTCTTGCAAGCTAGTTTACAAATAGAAGAGTGGGAAAGAGAGAAGAACCATTTTTCTGCAAAATAGAATTATCAGTCTGGCAATCAAAGTACATATAAAGAAGTCGATGTCAATACAACTGGTCAAGCAAATAGAAGGCAATTTTTAGATCTGGGGAAGCCTTTGTCTTAGGTTTTCAACAAGCTACAAAAGAAGGGACTATTACAGCCATTGGCCCCTCGACCTTTGTCGAATCCTTTACCCCTAAAATTTGATACTAAAGCCTTTTGTGAATTTCATCAGACACAAAGACATGAGGTAGAGAAATGCTTGTGACTAAAACATGATATCCAAAATTTAATTGACAGTGGTAAGCTTCTTGAGCCTGATAAGCCCAGCACAAAAGACAATCCTTTGCCAAGGTTCAACAGAGTGCCACCACCAACAACCTTCATGGTAGGAAAAGGATTAGAGGAAGATTTTGTCTTATCCTCCTTTCAAAATGGGAATATTGAAGATGATGAATAAGGAGAAATTTTATTTAACAACCATCCCTTAGCTTGAAGTGTTGCTCTTTTTTATTTATTTCACTTTCTTTAGTACTTATTTGGAACAATTATGTTTTTAAAAATAAGATTATTTGAATATATTATTTTTGTTAAATTTTTATTGGTCTTTGCTCATTTTGGTGCTTAATCGATGATAAATTTAGCTTGATATTCATAAATCAGTATATCTATGCATCATGATTTGAATGACATTACTAGGTGAGGGAATTGCTCTATAGCATTGAGTTGTGTATGCTTACTTAGAGAGGGCTCCTACATAATTATGAGTGTCTAGGTCCTAATCAATCTTAAAACATACTTTGACAAACTTTTGAGGCAAAATTAAACTTTGCTTAGTAGGCATTGTTTGGTTAGCCAACAACTAGTATCCACCTAATTAAATATCAATCCCTAGTTGTCCCTTTGAGCCTTCATAGAATTTTAGCTTTCTTTTCATTGACTTATAAGTCCAGTGACCTACCCTGAGCTGTTGTTAGACTTTTGAAAAGTCTTATGATCACTAAGGTGAAGAGGTAAGAAGATCAAAGAATGGAATGCATAGCCAAAACCGTAAGGATAGTCGATGTTCTCAAGACCATAAGGGTAGTTGAAGTTCACGTAATATCTCCAATCTATCAAGATAACATCAGAGTAACAAATGATTTATCCCTATTAAAGAAGATTTATGCCACTCCTCTCATGCATTATCAGAAACAAAAGTTGGTACAAACAAGAAAACTCTTTTAGAGCTAGAACCAAAAAAAAAGAAGAAAAGAAAGAAAGAAAGAAAAGAAAAAGAAAAAAGAAAAAAAATAAAACCCAAAACGGTTCAGAAAGCCAACCAAGTTTTCTTTTACCTAAGGCAACAAAAGACTTCCATAAGGATAGTTTGACTTTAATTGGTCTAACTCAACCAAAGATTCAATAAAAATTAGAGAGATAGAAGAAAGGTCATCCAGTTCTTGATAGTCCTATAGGGAAGAAGGACAAAATGATAAAATGCTCAAAGAAAGGGAAGAGTAAGAAAAAGAAAGAGAAAGAAATGGGAAAAAAAATGATGATGAATATGGGTACCAAACTTTTTGTAAAGGAAAAGACTATCCTAATCAAGATCCAGATTAATGCCAAGAAGATGGGAGAACGTTCAAAGCTCTATTTTTTCATGTTCCCAATTGCTTAAAAGTTCAAACAAGAAATTTGTAGTGTGAGGATTTGCCCATAGTGTCACAATGGCTCCAACTTACAAATGGCTTTCATTTAACCCATGTCCCTTACAAACCCCATTTTCAGCCTATTAAAGACATGCTGATCTCTCTTGGTAGGTAGAGTTTATTAGTGGAAATAGTTTGGATAACCATGCATATGAGATAGACAATATTCAAACTCAAATGAGATCTTTGACCAAGTAATGTGTATGTGCCTATCTGAAGTGCAACAATTCTTGCATAAATAGAAATGATTCCCAAGTTTAGCATGATAACTAGGTGTGAACGGGGATTTTTGCCCCCACTCCCGGTGGAATGGTTCTTGCGACTTCGGCACTATTTAGGCTCAGGGCCTTAGAGAACACGGACCTAAGTCCGGAGAAAATGGAGTCGCCACCCGGACGGGCCGGGAAAAAGAAAGGGGTGGATGACTCGATCCTAAGGAATCCCCAACCCCTAATGGGTTCGAAAAGTTGGGTATATGTGGGGAAGGTGAGAAATGGCCCAACACCCCAACAACTCCCGGTTCATTGGAACCGACCTCCTTTACAGGTCTTAATATTATAAAATTCTTAAATATAACAACATTATCCATATTACACATAATAATTAAAAGAAAGCATCATTATATTAAAATCAAGGCAATGTCCAAACAAAGCAAATAAATGGGCACCCATCCAAGGATGGAAACATGTCCTTACATCACATGCCTAGATAGGACACCCACCAAAAGGTAGAAACATGCCCTTTACATAGGTTCTAAAATAGAAAAGCAAATTAAATTACATGATGTTTAGCTAATGAGGTACCCACCAAGTGGAAACATACCTCTTACAACTTTTGGAAATCTAAATTAATTGATAAAAGTAAATAATCATTCATCATAAATAAATCATTCATCAAAGCTATTAATCAAAATATAAAATAAACATCCATCCATGATAAATTAAATAAATCAAGTATTGAATTTAAATAAATTAAAGCATAAGAAATAAATCAAAGCATAATCAAATATGGAATTGAATAAAGCAAATAAAAGTTCAATTATAGCTACTGTGACTTTTTATGGAATTAAAATAGATTAGGGTTTTATGTTTTAAAGGTTGGTAAGACACTTTGATTAACCAAATTAAGGTTTGAATGGTGAAATCATGAAACTAGGGTTTTAGATACTTTAAAATACTTTTGATTTGTGGTTTTAAATGGTGATTTCAAGCTACCGTGTAAAATTTAAAGTATTTATGTTTTTATGGTTTTTAATGTTTTAAAGGATTAGGGTTTTAAAAAATTAGGGTTTAAAGTTTTAAAAGAGTTAGAGTTTAATATTTTAGGTTTAGAAGTTGAATTAGGGTTTTAGGATTTAAAATTAGGGGTCTCAGGTGATTTGTTGATTTTAGGGTTTAAAAAGAGAATTTGGTGATTTCATGAGGTTTTATGAATTTAAACAAACGGATTAAAGTTTTGATAAGTAGAAAAGATGTTTTTTTAAAAGCCTTTTGAAAGGAACAGAACCTAATTTAAAGTTTTGAAAGAAAAAAAAATCAAATTTTGTTTTGTTGAAGAATATGTTCAATTAGGGTTTTGAGATTTTAAAGAGGCAAAAATAACAATTTTAAGTCTTTTTGGAAAATAAAGTAACGTATTAGTGTTTTTAACTTTGGAAAACTAAATTAAAGTTCTAAGATTTTAACTTTTGAAAAACACAAAAACCCTAGTTCTAGCTACTGTGAAAAAAAAAAGAAATTAGAATCTCATACCTCCTTTTGTTGATTCTCCAAAAATAATTCTTCTTGGACGAACAAGAACAAAGACAATTGCTGCCTTTTAATTGCTTAAATTGTGTCCCTGCTATTCCAGAAAAAAAAGAAATTGAATTGTTCCTTTTCCTTCCTTGATTTGGTTTCAAATTTTCTAAGCCCCTGTTGGATTTTCGGCCACCTCCAATTTAATTGCCTTTGGTCCTTATTTATAGTGGTTTGAGGTGGTTTATTCCTAATTGCACAAGGTAAGTAATATTAATAAAAAAAGAAACTGAAACCTAATTGGATTAGGTTTCAAAAAATTTGCGTCGAAAAAATTGCGCTGCCGAAAAAAATTGCCGCAAGAAAAAATTCACTGGCGAAAAAAATTTGCCGCAGGAAACTGCTGCAGGGGCGGGCTGCGGGCGAAATAGAAAATCTATTTCGCTCACAAGAAAATCCTATGAGTGAAATAGAAAAGCTATTTCACCTGCAGGAATTTCCTTCGGGCGAAATGCCCACGGGCCCGCGCGACGATTTTTTTGTCGCCGATTTTTTCGACTCCTATTTTTATTTTTATTTTTATTTTTTGACTTTTATTTGTTTATTTTTATTTTTTATTAATAAAAATTAGATAATAAAGCAAAAACTATTTAATTAAATTATTTTGGACCAATTAGACAACATAAATCATTTTAGACTAAATAAAACATATTGGACCGGATTGGGTCAAAAATTAAGGGTCTACAGTTTGGCCCCTGCTTGAATGATCTGAAAATTTAGTGAAAGAGAGTGAAAAGCAACAAGACTTAATTTTTGAGATGGTTGAGGTTTTGGGTTCTGGACCCGGTTTGAGTTCTGGACTCAAGGATAAATTCTAGGTTCTAGACCTAAGGAAATTTTGGGTTCTGGACCCGGTTTGAGTTCTGGACTCTAGGTTCTGGACCTAAAGAAAAATTTGGGTTCTGGACCCGATTCAAGTTCTGGACTCAAGGATAAATTCTAGGTTCTAGACCTAAGGAAAAATTTGGGTTCTGGACCCAGTTCGAGTTCTAGACTCAGGGATGATTCTAGGTTCTGGACCTAAGGAAAATTCAGGTTCTGGACCCGGTTCGAGTTCTAGACTCAAGGATAATTCTAGGTTCTGGACTTAAGGAAAATTTGGGTTTTGGACCCGGTTCGAGTTCTGGACTCAAGGATGATTCTAGGTTCTGGACCTAAGAAAAATTTGGGTTCTGGACCCGATTTGAGTTCTGGACTCAAGGATAAATTCTAGGTTCTAGACCTAAGAAAAATTTGGGTTCTGAACCCTATTCGAGTTCTGGACTCAAGGATAAATTATAGGTTCTGGATCTAAAGAAAATTTTGGGTTCTTGACCCGAGCTAATAAAAAAGTTTAGCTAATTTTGACGCATGTCTTCTTATTGCCCCCCGGGTGTAAAAATATTTATATACCTACAATTATTTGAATGATTAAAATTCATTTCTCCATTTACCGGGTCCATTTTATGTCTGTTTTATTCAAATGAGACTCTTGCACTTTGATGTATCCCCTGTCGGCGTACGGGAGATTTTCGATGAAAATGAGGGTAGAGATGAGGAGGAACATCACGGAGATGCAGGAGAGTCTGCTCCACATTTCGGGGCCAGTACTTCTCAGGTAAAACTTTTACCACTTTTCCCTTGCAATTGCTTTTTCTTTCTTTGATTTCTTAATGATTGTTGCAGGCTGTTGGCTCGTTTGATCATGAGGCTAGACCTTCTTTCACTGCCCCTTTGTTTGCTCATTCTAGCCCGCCGGATATGCCATCCGCAAGGCATTAATATGAACTACCTGGTACATTTCTTATTTCATAATAGTTTATGCTATATGTATGAATAATTATGTATGCTCTTAGCTTTTCCCTTCTTGGCTCACAGCAGATGCTCGAAGAACAAAATAAGAAACATCAAGAAGAGTTGGCTGCAAGTCATCAGCAGGCTTCTCATTTTGAAAATTTATATCATCAATCCGAACAAAATTTCTGAGACTTTCAATTTCAGGAAATGAGGGATCTCGGTGCTTCTTCATCGAGAGGCCCCCAGACTGATGAACATGAGATCATTTCGTCTGCTTCTGATGAAGACCATGACAAATCGAAACTCCAAGGCAATAAGGATTTTAGTGCTTCTACTTCGGGTGATCCCAGGATGACTAATTTGCCCCCTCCTCCAACAGGCGATGACTTTTTCATGTCTTTATTTGGTGACCTACCACCATCCTCTTAGTGATATGTAAATATTGTAAAACATCGTACAATAATAAAAATATACAATTTTCCTCTATACTGTAATCCTCTCTCTTTTTTTTATTTTTTTGTTACTACCAAATTTTTTTTATTTTTTATTTATATAGTACATCATAATTAATATCCACCTCTTTTGTTAAACCAAATCCAAAGTGGAAAAGGAAATTATGACCAATTCCTTTCCTTATGTCATATGGCCTTATCCTTTCCCATCACCTTTTCCATTTCACTTTTGGAAAAGGTTTGTTTCCTCTATATAAATCACCCTTCATGCCATATTTTAATTCATAAAGCAAAAATCTCTCTCTTTCAACGTGAAGACTTCCTTTAGCAATTTTGGTTCTCCTTTATTCATCAATCATGACCGAGCACCATTTAAAGAAAATAAAAATTCTATTTAAGAATATGGATGTCATCCATTGGAAGCCAATTTCATGGTCAAAGCTTGATGTTTTAAAATGTTTTCAAAATGTCAAATTGGACCACTCCTTCTTACATGCCGTGGCTTCCTTTTGGGATACAGATTCTAGGGTATTTAGAATTAATGGCTTTAAAATATGTCCCTTGATTGAAGAGTTTGAGGCCATCCTTGGATATCCAAATAATCAACAAATGACATTACCCACATTGATTTCCAAGACTCAATAGAAGATGCAGATGCTATTTCAGATTCCAAAACCCGAAGTTCTTCGGTTGATGAGAGGTGAAAAAATTCTACTTGCTCCTTTGATTGACTTTTGTTTCTCTCATTTGGCTCCTACTAAGGCATGGGGACGCATGCTTTGTCTTTGCTTGCTCGGCCAATTCTTGCTTGTTTCTTCTGACGGCGATATTGATCCACGAGTATTGGATATTATGGACTAAAATGGAAGGAGGCTTATCACCGGTACCTGTGATTTTAGCCGAGACCTTAGTTGGATTAGACTGATTTAAATCAGGATCGTCAAAGAGACTGACTGGGAGTCCATTGCTCCTCCAGGTAATTACCTAAACTGCCCTTTCGGGTTTTCAATTTATGTTTTTTTTTCTTTTTATTACTCTAACTTTTGCCTAGTCTGCCCATGCGGGTTTTTGAAACTAGCGAGCTGTCCTAATTTTTGCCTAAGCTGCCCTTGCGGGTTTTCAACTTAGCGAACTCTTTTTTTTTACTTAATTCTTTCTTCATAGATTTGGCTTCAGGAGCGTCTTTGTTTGCTTGATATTCCCTCCATGGACTTTGCCAGATACCTGCCACGTCATCATTCTGCTAGGAAGCTACTCCATCTTGCTTCTTCATATGCTGACTGGGTTGACTGGGTCCACTCACGCTCTGAAGTTAATATCCGTTGGTTGGTACCTTGGTGGAAGATTTCTCATATCACCATGTGGACATACTTGATGTACGTTCCCCTTGCTGCTCTTCGTCAATGAACATGCTATGATCCTCGTCGACTTAGCCGTCAGTATGGAACTGAGCCTCATGATTCTGACTTTGCTCCCGACTTAGACATGCCTTGCTTGACTGAAGCCTACTTGGATCGGCTAAGGTAAAGCTGGCCTGCACGTTACACTTATCGACTACCATAGATTTTACATTTGTCAATTCATAAAGTGTATTGTTAGGATGAAAAAATAATTAAAGTAATAAAAGATGCTTCTTTTCCATTTATAATTTGTCATCACCTTTTGCAATTATGATTATTTATTTAATCCGTATCTGGTCAAATACTTATAACAGTGCACATAGAACAATTTTAACATTAATTTTGTTTTATTAAATTAGGTAACAACCAAACATAAAGCCAGCATACACAAGATCACTCCTATTGCCAATTAGCCCTTTCGGGTTTTCTAATTGATGATTTTCTCTCATTTAGCCCTAATTGTTGCCTAGTCCGCCCTTTTGGGTTTTCAAAACTAGCGAATTGCTCTAACTTTTGCCTAGGCTGCCCTTTTTGGGTTTTCAACCTAGCGAGCTTTTTTTTTCCTTTTTTCTATCATACATAAAATCTCTTCAACCTGTCAATGTTTACTGGCTCACTAAATTCGTTCCCATCCATGTCTGATAACTTCACCGCACCTTTGCTCATGACTTGTTTCACGACATATGGCCCTTCCCAGCTAGGTCTGAACTTCCCTCTTGGATCAGATACATTAGGCTTACATTGCTTCAACACCAAATCCCCAACTCTGAATCTTCTAACCTTGACCCTTCTATTGTAGGCCCGAGCTATGTTCTTTTGATACAGTTGGTGATGATACAATGCCTTTAATCTTCTCTCTTCTAATAGAGCTAATTGTGTGCATCTGCTTGCTACCCATTCCATTTCAGGTAGTTCAGCTTCTAAGACTACTCTTAGTGACTTGATCTAAATTTCAATTGGCAATACTGCTTCCATCCCATAAACCAAAGAGAATGGTGTCATCCCAGTAGGTGTTCGCTCACTTGTCCTATATCCCCGTAAAGCAAAGTGAAGCATTTTCGACCAGTCCCTGTAAGTCTTGGTCATCTTGGACAGAATTTGCTTAATTGTCTTGTTCGTTGCTTCTACTACACCATTAGCCTTTGGTCTATAAGGAGAGGATCGATGATGATTGATTTGGTACTTGGAGAATAAATCCTTAACTGCTCCTTGAAACTGTACCCCATTGTCTGATATCACACTGTGCGAGACCCTATATCTGCAGATGAAATTCTTTTAGATAAACCTTGCCATTTAACTTGCACCCAGCTTGTTGAAGGATTCGGCTTTGACCCATTTTGAAAAATAATCAACTACTACTACAATGAAATGGTGCCCGTTTGAGGCTTTCGGATGTATCTCTCCTATAATGTCGATACCCCAGGTGGCAAATGGCCAGGGTGAAGACCTTGAATGCAGTTCTTCAGGAGGCATATGATTCAAGTTACCATACATCTGACATTGTTGGCACTTCTTGACAAACTCAATACAGTCTCTCTCCATGGTCAACCAATAGTAACCTTGTCGAATAATCTTCTTAACTAGGGCCAAACCACTCATGTGGGGACCGCAAGTTCCCGCATGTATTTTTGACATGATGCACTCCACTTCAAACTTTCTTAAACAACTCAAATGCACTCCATCAGGCCATCTTCAATACAACTCTCCATGGAAGGTAATGTATTGCAATGACCACCTCCTTATGACTCTTCTCTCTTTCTTTGTTGCCCCCGGCGGGTATTCTCTTTCTTCCAAAAATCACCTTATAGTATCATACCATACATCATGGTCCGTATCGACTTCCATGATTATTTCATATTCATAGCAAGGAGTTGATGAACTGGTCAAGATCAGAGGCTTAAGAAATAAGCTAACAGGGTTTTCCCATACCGAAGCCAATGTGGCTAGAGCATCAGCCATCTAATTTTCTTCTCTTGATAGGTGTATAAACCTACACTCCTTGAAGTTCTTCTTCATCATGGTTAAGTAACGGTGGTATGGTTTCAATTTTTCTTCTTTCAACTCCCACTCTCCATTTACTTGGGATACTACTAGCAATGAATCACCATAAACTTCCACCTTATCCACCTTCATAATCATTAGGGTTTCCAAACCAAAAATACAAGATTCGTACTCCACCATATTATTGGTTGCCCTAAATTTCAACTTTTTGGCTAAAGGGATAAGTTCCCCTTCGAGCGAATCTTATATAACTCCCAAACCTGCTCCTTTCCTGTTTACTGCTCCATCAAAATACATTTTCCACCCTTGTACTACAATTACTTCTAAATGTTCATATGGAAATTCCAAGATTACCTCTTCACTTTCTGGCAATGGTTGTTGAGCCAGAAATTTTGCCATCGCTCTTCCTTTGATTGTTTTCCTGGTTACATGCTCGATCTCAAATTCTTCTAATATTATCAACCATCGACCATATTTCCCAATTAAAGAGGGTTTTTCCCTTAAGTATTTCATTGGATCCAACCTGGAAATTGCTTGCACACTATATGATTGAAAGTAATGCCGCAACTTCTTAGAAGACCAAACCATGGCTATACATGTCTTTTGAATAATACTATACTTAATTTCATAAGGTAGGAGCTTTCTACTCAAATAGTAAATGGCATGCTCAATCCTCGACTCATCTGCTTGGGCTAGCATGGCTCCTATCGACTCTTCTTCTACTGCTAAGTATAGTAATAGAGGTTTGCCGGGTTTAGGTGGTTTCAAAACAGGTGGATTCAACAAATACTCTTTTATTCAATCAAAGGCCTTTTGACATTCTTAATTCCATACGACCGGCTGATTCTTTCTAAGCAACTTGAAGATAGGCTCACAGATTATTGTGAGCTTTGCTATAAATCTGCTAATGTACTGCAGTTTACCAATGAATCCCCATACTTCTCTCTCCGTCTTTGGGGCTGGCATATCCCTGATTGCTTTGACTTTGTCAGGATCAATCTCAATGCCATTCGGACCAATTACATGTCTTAATAATTTGCCTGAAGTAACACCGAATACACACTTATTCGGGTTTAATCTTAGCTTATATTTTAAAGCTCTATCAAAGAATAATTCTAAGTTTTGGAAGTATTGCTCCCTTGTATCCGACTTCACCATCATATCATCAACATATACTTCAACTTCTTTGTGCATCATGTCATGAAACAGTGTGGTGGCCATCCTTTGGTAGGTTGCTCCAGCATTCTTTAAGCCAAAAGGCATCACCCTATAACAAAATATACCCCATGTAGTAATGAAAGCAGTTTTGGCTTTATCCTCTTGGGCCATTAACACTTGATTGTATCTGAAAAATCCATCTACAAACGAGTGTAGCACGCTAGAGGCTGCACTATCAATGAGAAAATCTATATGAGGTAAAGGAAAATCATCCTTAGGGGAAGCCTTGTTTAGATCTCTATAGTCCACGCAGACCCTTATCCTCCCATCTTTCTTTGGCACAGGTACTATGTTGGCTAGCCAATCTGGGTATTCTATCACTTCAAGGAACTTCACTTGTATTTTCTTAGTGACCTCTTCTTTAACCAATTCATCCCACTCAGGTCTTAATCGCCTAAGCTTTTGTTTGACAGGTTTAATGTGAGTGTAAGTAGGAATATGATGCTCGGCTATGTCTCGATCTATCCTTGGCATATCTTCATAAGACCAAGCAAACACTTCTTCATATTTTCTGAATATTTTTTCAAATCTCTCTCTCTCATCAGGAGTAAGGTCGAATGCTATGATAATGTTTTTAGGATTTTCAGTTGTTCCCAAATTTAATGATTGTGTGTTAACAGAATTAATATTAAAGATGCTCATGTAACTGCCATTTGAATGTATGCAACCATCAGGAGAAACATCACACAAGTAAACAAAATCAGACTTTATTTCATTCATTTAGAAAAGAAAACATCATCATCCTCATACAAAGCAGACAAATTAAAATCAAAATCAAAATCATTGTTCTCAGAATCATAAAGCAGGATGTCTTCAAACTTTTCTTCAACCAGGGCAGCAATCTCTTCCGGAGTCTTCTCAGCTTTCAGGGCAGCTTCATTCTTCTCTTTTGGGTTGGATTCTTTGTTGGTTGATAAGGTGAGCTCTTTCTTCACTTGCTCCACTAGCTTGGCAACATCTGCAAAAATTTCAAAACCGGGGATTAACTTACCCATGAACATGATTGGCTCAGGCTTTCCTTGGAGTGGTCCCATATCTGGAGCCTTGACAAAGATCTCTTCAAGTGGTGGGAAGCTCATCTTCTCACTCTTCTTTGGTTGGACACCATTGGCTTCATCATATCCCAACCCCTCCTTGGAAGCTTCAGTTCTAAAATCTGGCAATTTTGTCAAACCGGCCTTACCCTTTCCAAGACCAGCTCCGGGAAGGTAGTTCATGTTCTTCATCATATTCAAGACTTTGGAGTCCACTACTTCATCATCGGAAATTACAGCCACTTGAAAACAATTGAGAGGCCTCTCAACCATTAGAGCGTTAACAATCTCATTATCTTCAGCTTCAATGACCACTGTCTCATTTCTGTTTGGGAATTTGATCTTTTGATGAAGGGTGGAAGGAACTCCACCAAGAGGATGAAATCATGATCCCCCCAAGAGCAAGGCGAAGGTAACTGGTATGTCTAAAATAACAAATTCAATAATAGATTCAATTATCCCAACCTTAACGGCCGCTTTGAAAGTCCCTTCGGCATGCCTCTTAGTGTTGCCATAAGCATGAATTGTCACCTCGGTTGGGTTTAGATCTCTTGTTGACATGGCTAGCTTTGGCAATATCTTAAGTGGACAAACATTTATGGCAGACCCATCATCGACCATTACACATGGAGTCCTCTTCCCCTTGACTTCTATTTTGATAAAGAGAGGGAGGATGTGGTCTCTTCCTTCCTCCGGTAAGTCCGCATCTGAAAAAGAAACTGCTCCCATACTAACTTCACTCTTTTCTTGGACCTCTTCACATTTCATTACTTCTTCAATTTTTATGAAGTTGATCAACTCCTCCGGTGTTGTGGAGGTAGAAATTGGCATGCTAGCTAAGGCTTTGGCCATAGTTTCTCGGTGCTTTTTAGAAGTAGCTAACAAGTCCCAAATGCTAACACTTGCTTGGGTTCTTCTTAATTGCTTGAGCAGCATCATCTTCTTCCACTTCAACTTCCTTCCCCTTATTAGTTTCTACCTTCTTAGGTGGTGGCCTTGCATAAGGCTTACCGGATCTAGTATTCATCACCTCATCTTCTTCGGGCTCGGACCAAGTCCACTCCTCCTTCTTGGGTATAATATCATCATCACTATCACTTGAATCCCAAAACCTATTGACAACACAAATTGCTACTTCTCCACTCATCATAGCTTGTTCAATTTTGACAAATCCCTTTTCTTCTTTGGTTGTTTTTTCATCCACATCTTGAAAAGAAGATATGACAAAGTCCTCATGCAAACCCCCTCCAATCATGAAGGTTGCCGGTGGTGGTACCCTATTGAATTTTGGTAATGGGTTGTCTTTGGTGTTTGGCTTATTGGGCTTGGTTAGCTTCCCATTATCAATTAGATTTTGAATCTCATGTCTCAACCTCACACATCTATCCGTGTCATGTACTTACATTTGGTGAAATTAACAAAATGCTTTGGTGTCAAAATTAGGTGGGAGAGGGTTAGGCAAAGGACGAGGATTTAAGGGTTGTAGCAATCTTTTTCTTTGAAGCTTGTTGAGAACCTAAGACATCGGTTTTCCCAATTCCAAAAATTGTCTCCTTGTTCCTTGGTTAGTAGCATTAACACCGACGGCCTTTTGCATTCTTTGGCTACCAGGCTTATAGCTCCCTTTCTCATTCCTTTTTGTTGCAAAGCGGCTCTTCTCCCTTTCCCATTCTTCAATTTGCAAAGTAGCTTGGAGAAGGTCTTTGAAATCACGGATGAGTGTATGAGACATCCTCTCACGAAGATTAGGCAACACCCCTCTCACAATCATCCTTATTTGATCGGATTCATCGGGCCTCTTCTTGAGTAAAGTAGCCTTGTTTCTCCATTTCTTGACATAATCTACAAAATTCTCATTCGGCCTTTGCTTAATGGACTCCACTTCCATCAAGGTAACTTCCAACTCAACATTATATCCATATTGTTGGATGAAGGCTTTGTAAAGTAGATCCCAACTCTTTTGTGTTCCATCATCTAAGGTATTGAACCAATTTTGGACAACAGGGTCCAATGAGAGCATAAAGTACCTTAGGGTTTGAGCTTTAGTAGCTCGGGCAGACTGCATGGCAGTGATGTATTGCTTCACATGAAGATGAGGATTTTCTGGTGCCATTGTACTTAGCAAAGGAAGGCATCTTGAATTTATATGGAACTTCTTCATCTTGTTCAAATAGTTTGTCGATCTCAGACATCACTTCGGTTTTCAGCTTCTTCTCAAATTTCTTTTCTAAATCAGTAATCATCTTTTCAACATCGGATGTCTCGGTCTTTTCAATAGTTGCCTTCTCAACAGCCTTCGGTTCTTTCTTCTTTTCTTGAACCTCTTGGTAGTATTGAGTCCAATCATCATCATCATCAATGATCACCTTTTCATCATCAAAAACCACTTCACTAACTTTGGTCTTCCCTTTGTCCTTTGGTTTCTTAGTGCTAGCAGATGCCTCGGCATAGTTTTCTAAGATTGTAGTCAATTGGTTCTTCATGGTCTCAGCTAGGGCCTCGTTGATTTCTTCCATCTTGGCATTGAGGGCCTCATCCACCATCCTTTGAATTTGTTCGGGCTCCATTATTTTAGGTGAGCAAGTGATTGAGTCGTTGCTAGATACTTCGTCTCCTGCGTAGGTCGAATTGTTGTAAGCTTTAGAACTATCGTAATAGAGGGCTGTGAACCAGAGAGGATCAATGATATGAGATACAAATGTATGCATGTATGTATGTATGCACAAATAATCAACAAATAAGGATAAATAGGACATTCCTTCCAACCTTATAACATCCACACACGAATGGCGAGTCTCTTTTCCTAGGTATATGGTTAACAAAATACCAACATGGGGTACCTTGCTTTCGAATAATTCCCTTGGACGTTTTAACCAATAGTTATATTTTCAAAAATGGAAATCAACTCATAATAATTTCCATTAATTAGGTTTTAATCCATTCAACCAACTAAAGTAGCTTTTATGTTATATTGGATTAAAACTAAATTAAGAGGTTTATTATAGATAGATTTCTCACTTGAAAAAGTAACTAATGATTCATGCCAAAAACAAGCCCATGGTTAATTTATTCTTAGTGTAAATTAGGCCCACAATTGATTTATAGTTTCGTAATTGACCTAAATAATTTGCAAGCTCTTTGTAAGAAAATGGTTGGATGAAAATAATTTTGTTTCTAAGCCCATTGTAAAAGATTTTAGAAAAATGGCTTTTGGGCTTAGTATTTGGGCCATGGGCCAAAGAATTTTTGATTTGTTTTTAGAAAAGTCTTATGTCCAAAGACCATCTTGAAAAAATTTTGAAAATAGCTTTGGTCTTTTGGATTTTAAAGAAAAATTTATTTTGAGCTTACAATATACTTAGGTCATATTAGAAAAAGAACAAACCAAATAAGCCATGATTTAAGCCAAGATAAATCAATCATAGTCAAACAACATGCATTTGGGGTGAAACCTAAGGAAAGTAACTAGGCCAATTACATGAGCTTTAGACTTTGGGTTAAAAGGCTTAGGTTCCCATAGCAAGTATATACCAAATGGTACGAGGCTATGAGTGGTTATGCCATGCTCGATCTCCATACCTTGAGTGAAAGTATGGTATCCCTTACTAATAAGAGTGTTTTTATACTTGTTTTTAGTATGATTTCTATGTGTTTTTAGTTAATGTTTCATTTGATTTTGGTTTAAAGTTTGTTTTAAGTGTTTATTTTAGGTCAAAGTGCAAAAACTCCCTTGGATGATCAAAACAATAAAGAAAAAGCATGAAGCAAGCAAGACATGGCCAAGCTAAAGCAAGCTTGGCCGTGTCCCTCAAAATTCCTTCAAGGCAGTAGATGACACGGCCAGGTGACACGCCCAAGCCTTTGGCCGTGTCTCACCCAAAGAGCAAAAATCAAAGAGACCAAGAGAGGAAATAAAATTTGGCAGAAGCTGACACTGGCAGGTGACATGCCCAAGCCAGTGGCTGTGTCACATGACACGGCCACAAGCTTGGCCGTGTCCCATGTCTAGCTAAAGAATAAGAGAAGAAAAGAAATGATCCAGAAGCCAACACACCCAGGTGACACACCCAAGCCAGTGGCCGTGTCACCCTTGGAAACAAAGACAAGCAAATTAATGAAGCTAGAAGCAGAACATGACACACCCACATGACACGGCCAAGCCACTGGCCGTGTCACATGACACGGCCAGGAGCTTGGCCGTGTCACCTAGAAGAAAACAAGGAAAGAAAGGGCAGAAGGTGACACGGCCAGCAAGCTTGGCCGTGTCACCTAGGGCAACTTTGAAATGTTCAAATTCTTTTGCAGACAAGTGGGAAACAAAGACTAGTTTTGGTCAAAAGTAACATTAGACAAAAGAAAAGCTTGCCTAATTTGAAGAAAAGAAAGATTGAACAAAGGGAATGTGGGAGACAAGGTGAGTTGGAAGTGAGGTGGAAGATTGACTTGAGCTTTGGAGGAAAATAAAAAGAGAAGAAGAGGGAGTTTTTATGAGATTGATTATTCTGGAGCTGGAAACATGAAGGCTGGAACAAGGGAGAAGAAGCCAACAACTGAAGCAAAGAGGAGGGTTTTGAGCTGAGTTTGAAGAAGGAGATACATCTTGTACAAGCCCTAAACCAAGAATCTAGGATTGAAGTGAAGAAATACAAATTATTCGCCATGGATTGTTTGGTTTCTTTTACTCATTTATCTTGCTCTGTTTTTCTAGCTTTGAACATGAACCAATTCCTTCTCTATCTAGATATTGATGAACCCTAGCTTATTTGTATGAATTGAATAATTACATTTAGTTGAATCATTTGATTGAGTTATTTTATTCTTATGATGCTTGATGATATTTCCAATTGATAATAGCATGCTTATTGATTGGTTGCCATTTTCATATTATTGACTTGAGAAAGCTTGATATGAATTGATTACTCATAAGTGTTGAGGATTGATTGGGGTGCTAGAGATAGACCTAAAAGATCCTTTGGTTTATAGTTCCTTGTTCTTAATGCATGACCTATTTAATTGTGTTTTGAGAACAGATTCCGGCACTCTACTTAGTAATTAGGGGTTAATTTGCTCGAGAGAGGTTTTAGTCTAAGTTAGAGGAATGCCAATTCAACTCTATTGAATGATTTAACTGAATTGATTGTTCATAAATATCATTGAGGCTAGGGGGATTCAATATCTGGATAGTACTATTATCATCAATCCTATTTGCACAACATTTAATTTCCTTTACTTCCAGTTATTAAATTAGTTGTTTTTAATTACAAAGCATCATACAAATATTAATTCGCTAGACAACAGTTAAGATTTGAGCTAGTACTTGATCTTGTCCCCAGTGGAATGATAACTCACTCACTACTATATTACTTGGGCGACCCGTGTACTTGCGGTATTGTAATCGCACTAAGTGGCAAGAACCAAGTTTTTGGCGCCGCTGCCGGGGACAACGGTTTCAATATTAGTAATACAATTAATAATGTTGATTTAGTTTTATTTTCATTTGTTTCTAATATTGGTTCTTGCTTATTTACTATCATTTTAGGTGTTTCTTACCGTTTATGACCAGAGCTAGCTCTTCCCAACTGCTTGAGTTAGACCCAGAGCTAGAGAGAACGTTGAGGAGAAAGCGAAAGGGAGAAGGGGAGGCAGTTCTGGAAGACGCAGAAATAGAGCAAGAAGAAGTATTTGAAGTGATGGAAGGAGCTGGACCAAGAACAATGCAGGAGTTTGCTAAGCCCAATCTAAATGGGACTGAATCTAGCATCCGGAGGCCGACAGTTGCTGCAAACAACTTCGAAATAAAGGCGAATGTAATTCAAATGGTGCAGCAGACTTGTCAATTCGATGGGTTTCCTGATGAAGATCCTAGTGCACATATTGAGAATTTTCTGGAGATATGTGACACATTCAAGATAAATAATGTCTCAGATGATGCAATTAGGCTGAGGTTGTTCCCATTTTCCCTTAGAGATGGACCAAAGAAGTGGCTGAAATCTTTTCCTCCAGGAACCTTCACCACATGGGGTCAGTTGGCAGAGAAATTCCTAGAGAAATACTTCCCACCATCCAAAACTGCTAAGTTGAGGAATGATATCTCATCCTTTCTGCAGCAAGATGGTGAGACCCTTTATGATGCCTGGGAAAGATTTAAAGATTTGCTGAGAAGGTGTCCTCATCATGGACTTCCACTATGGCTTCAAATTCAAACATTTTACAATGGGTTGAATTATGTAAGTAAGCAATCCATTAATGCAGCAGCTGGTGGTACCATAAACAACAAGACACCTGAACAAGCAAGGGATTTAATTGAAGACATGGCTATCACCAATTATCAGTGGCAAGCCCCAAGGGAGCAAGGAAAGTTGAAGGTCATGGGTTCACACCAATTAGATCCTTTGGTGGCTTTGATAGCCCAATTGGAAGCATTGAATAAAAAATTTGATTCCTTGGCTTCTTCTTCTGAGAAAGTAATGCAGGTGATGTCTTGTGAATGGTGTGGGGGTGGACATCAAAGTCAAGATTTCCAAAGTGGCAACATGTTTGCTAGGCAAGAGCAAGTAGATTATGTTGGAAATATGCCAAGGCAACAACAGAATAACCCCTACAGCAACACATACAATCCGGGGTGGAGAAATCATCCAAATTTCTCATGGAATAATCAAAATAATCCAAGACCTCCCCCTGGATTCCAGCAGCCCCAACATCAAGAAACAGCCCCTCCAAGAAAGAGTAGTTTGGAGGACATGATGGAGAAATTTATAGCAGCTTCTGAAAATAGGCTCCAATCAACTGAAACCACCCTAAGAAATCAACAAGCCTCTATTCACAATTTGGAGAATCAGGTGGGATAAATTGCCAAGTTGCTTAGTGAGAGACCACAAGGAAGTCTGCCTAGCAACACAGAGGCAAATCCTAAAGAGCAGCTCAAGGCAATTACACTAAGGAGTGGAAAAGAGATCAAGGGTAATGTGGAAAAGAAAAGGGCTGAAGTACAAGAAAAAGAAAAAGAAGACGATCCTCCTGTCACTTCGGGAGAGAAAGCTGCACTTGAAAGTGAGAGAGAGAAGTAGCCACAAGAAAGCAACCCCAATTTGAAGGAATACCGACCTCGAGTACCCTATCCGGCAAGGTTGAACAAGGACAAGATTGATGCTCAGTTCGGTAAGTTTCTTGAACTTTTTAAACAATTGCACATTAATATTCCATTTGCTGAAGCTTTGTCACAAATGCCTAAGTATGCTAAATTTTTGAAAGATATCCTTTCTAACAAAAGGAAACTTGAGGAAGTGTCTTTAGTGCATTTATCTGAAAAGAGTTCGGCAATTTTGCAAAGAAGGTTACCTAAGAAGTTAAAAGATCCAGGTAGTTTTACCATTCCATGTTTGATAGGTAATCTTGAGGTTAAAAGTGCATTGGATGATTTGGGGGCTAGCAAAAGTGTTATGCCCTATAAAATGTTTAAAGAGTTAGGCATTGGTAAACCTAAACCAACACTCATGACCATCCAACTTGCTGATAAATCGGTAGTCCACCCTCGTGGCATTATAGAGGATGTGTTGGTAAAAGTCGGGGATTTCATTTTCCCCAATGATTTTGTTGTCATTGATATTGATGAGGATGCGGATGTTTCACTTATTCTTGGTAGGCCATTTTTAAATATAGCCCGTGCCCTTATCGATGTTCATGATGGCACTTTAACTTTGAGAGTGGGTGATGAGAAAGTTATTTTTAGGATACATGATGCCATGAAACATTCACTTTCATTTGATGAGGCGAAATCATGCAATGATGTTATTGAGCATGAGACAGTAAATTGTGTTACTAAAATTGTTTCCAAGGATCCCCTTGAGTTGTGTTTATTGCAGGAAAATGTTGAGGATTGAGAAGCAATGGAGCAACTTATTTTTCTTGAAGCAAGCAAATCATTCAAATGCAGGGCATATGAGACCATTGAGATGCCAAAGGAAGAAAAGCCAAAACCATCGGTGATTGATCCACCCAATTTGGAACTGAAGCCTCTTCCAGATCACCTTGAGTATGGATTTCTAGCGGAGAAAAAGAAACTGCCAATAATTTTGAGTTCCCACCTATCTTTTGAGCAAAAGGAGAAGCTTATTCAGTTGTTGCAGAAACATAAGCAAGTGATAGATTGGAAGATAACAAACATCAAGGGTATCAGTCCATCCTATTGCACTCACAAGATACTGATGGAAGATGAATTCAAACCAGTAGTGCAACCGCAACGAAGACTAAACCCGAAGATGAAAGATGTGGTGAAGACTGAAGTGATAAAACTACTTGATACAGGGATTATCTATCCGATCTCGGATAGTTCTTGGGTGAGCCCGGTTCAGGTAGTACCAAAGAAAGGAGGGATGATAGTGGTCCCAAATGAAAATGATGAGCTGATTCCAACAAGAACAGTTACCGGTTGGAGGGTTTGCATTGACTACAAAAAATTGAATGATGCAACTAGAAAGGATCACTTTCCTTTACCCTTCATTAATCAGATGTTGGAAAGGTTATCCGGCCATGAGTACTACTGCTTTTTGGATGGCCTTTCAGGCTATTTTCAAATTCCTATTGCCCCGGAAGACCAAGAGAAAACTACATTCACCTACCCATATGGGACATTCGCATATCGAAGAATGCCATTTGGGTTGTGCAATGCACCTGCAACTTTCCAAAGGTGCATGGTAGCAATCTTTGATGAGCTTATAGAGGATATTATGGAGGTATTTATGGATGATTTCTCAGTCTATGGCAGCTCATTTGAAAGATGTTTGGAAAACCTTGAAAGAGTTTTGATGAGATGTGAGGAAACCAATCTAGTGCTTAATTGGGAAAAGTGTCATTTCATGGTTCAAGAGGGAATCGTGTTGGGACACAAAATTTCAAGCAAGGGCATTGAGGTGGATCGGGCAAAGGTAGATATAATTGAGAAGTTACCACCACCCACATCTATGAAGGCCATCAGAAGATTTCTAGGACATGCGGGTTTTTATCGAAGGTTCGTTAGAGATTTTTCTAAGATAGCCCGTCCATTGACAAGACTCCTTGAGAAAGATGTGAACTTTGTTTTTGATGAGGAATGTTTGAGAGCATTCACAACTCTTAAGGAGAAATTGACCCATGCTCCAATCATGGTAGCTCCCGATTGGAGTCTACCGTTTGAACTAATGTGCGATGCAAGTGACTTTGCAGTAGGAGCGGTCTTGGGTCAACGCAAGGAGAAATACTTCCAGCCTATCTACTATGCAAGCAAGACCTTGAACACAGCTCAAGCTAATTACACAACTACAGAGAAAGAGCTACTGGCTGTGGTTTTTGCTTTTGACAAGTTTAGATCATATCTAATCTTGTCAAAAGTGATTGTTTATACAGATCATTCGGCTTTGAGGTATTTATTTGCAAAAATTGATGCAAAGCCTAGGCTAATCCGTTGGGTCTTATTATTGCAGGAATTTGACTTGACAATCCAAGACAAGAAGGGAGCTGAAAATCTTGCAGCAGATCACCTTTCTCGCTTGGAGAATCCAACCTTGGAGAGGTTTGAAGACGGGGACATTGATGATCACTTCCCCGATGAGCAGCTATACGCCATGGTAAGTGAGGTAAGTAACTTAAATTTTGAAACACCTTGGTTTGCAGATTTTGCTAACTATTTGGCTGTTAGGGAACCTCCTAAGGACTTAACTTATCAAGCAAAGAAGAAATTCTTTTCTGATTTAAAATATTACTTTTGGGAGGATCCCTTTTTGTTTAGATTATGTAAGGATCACATGATCCAACGATGTGTGGCATGGCCCGAAACAATGAACATTCTTAGTCAATGCCATGCTGGACCAGCTGGTGGTCATATGGGAGCCAATAGAATTGCTTAAAAGGTACTAGAATCAGGATTTTATTGGCCCACTTTGTTTAGGGATAACTACGAATTTGTAAACTACTGTGATCGATGCCAAAGGACTGGAAACATTTCATCTCGTGATGAGATGCCCCAAAATGGGATTTTAGTTTGTGAAATTTTTGATGTATGGGGCATCGAATTTATGGGACCTTTTCCCAATTCCTTTGGTAACAAATACATTCTTGTAGCTATAGACTATGTATCTAAATGGCCTGAAGCCCAAGCCTTGGCAACCAATGATGCTTGGGCTGTAGTGAAATTTTTGAAGAAATTGTTTTCTCGATTTGGTACACCAAAAGCAATTATAAGTGATAGGGGTACTCACTTTTGTAACTTTCAGCTTGCGAAAGTTTTCAAAAGATTAGGAGTTGAGAACATGAATAGGGAGATTAAAAGAATTTTGGAAAAAACTATAGAGCGATCCCGAAAGGATTGGTCCGAGAAATTGGACAATGCTCTATGGGCTTTTAGGACTGCATTCAAAACTCCCTTGGGCACTACACCATTTAGGCTGGTATATGGAAAGGCTTGCCATTTACCTGTTGAAATAGAACATAATGCATATTGGGCCATAAAACATATTAACCTTGATCTAGCTTGTGCAGGTGAAAGGCAAAAATTACAGGTAAATGAGTTAGACTAGTGGAGATTGCAAGCTTATGACAACGTGAGAATGTATAAGGAACGTACCAAGAAATGGCATGATGCTCATATTAAGGAAAGGAAAGAGTTTCAAGCGGGAGATCAGGTATTACTGTATAACTCAAGGCTTCGACTCTTTCCAGGTAAGTTGAAATCTCGATGGTCTGGTCCTTTTACTGTCAAGGAAGTTTTCCCCTACGGAGTGGTTAAAATAACCCACCCGGAAAAAGGTGATTTTAAAGTCAATGGGCACAGGATCAAACTTTATTTTGGAGGGGAAATACATGAATTAAAGGAGGTTTTACACCTCCAAGACTAGGAACAATTGCCCTGAACATCCAACTAATACGACGTTAAAGAAGTGCTGGGTGGAAGCCAACCCACCATTTTATTCGTTCTTTAAATTTTATGTCTTTCATTCTTGTATTTTTGGTCTGTGAAAAAAAATTTTTTTTTGGGGGTTTCATCTAAATTCTCTTTTAGTGTATGCATCCTCACATTGAGGACAATGTAAATTTTTAAGTGTGGGGTGCATTTTGTGTTTTAAGTTATCCTTGTTTAGTTAATGTTTTCTTTAAATAACTCAATTTTGGAAAGTTCAATTGTGATAAACATTGTTGATAGATGACCTTTGAATTTTAGAAGCATGAATTTGAGAATTGAGTAGAATTGATACTTTCTGTCAATTTTGTTGGTTTTTCCTTGCATCACCATCAACCTAGTGAGAAATTGAGCCATCAACTTATTATTCTTTGTGTGGGAAAACATCTTTGATTGATGACTTGCTAGAACTTGCTTTGATATACATTTTAAGACTGCATAAAAATTTCAATTTGGCATCAAGATGATTAAGGCAATTAGGTGAACCCACTTTGGCTTAAAAAGACCAACCCTAATTTTAACCTTAGTTAGCCAATTTTGAGCCTATTTCATTTTTCCTTTTCTTTCTTTTTCACAACATCATTAGCTTGAACCTTGTTGTTTTAACTCTTACCCTTTCATTAGGTCAAGAGCATCTTAAGAGAGTTTATGACCAAGTGTTGTGTTGAATTAAGTGTGGGGTTAAATTTAGTAGGTTTAAGATTGCAAAATAAAAAAAAATCAAAATCAAATAAAAAAGAAGAAAAATAAGAATAATTATTCTTGTTAAAAGGGTTGGAATATGTTACGAGATGTAATAAGTGAGCTCCCTTGAAAAGTTCTTTAAATGTCAAGGGATAGATAAGAGGAAGGAGTTTTTGGGATCGTTGGGTTATACGTATGATCGGTTACTTCATTCTTGAAGTGCTCTTGAACTTAATGATTAAGCTCACATTTCCTAAATGCCATGCCTCTACCCTAGCCCCATTGCAACCCAATAAAAGACCTTTTAATTGATGCTTGATTGAAATTAAGTGGTGGAGATTTGATAGATAAGCAAGCCTATGGCAGTAATCTTTCATTGATTGTGATGAGTGTAAACACCACCTTGATCAAACACTTTCTAAGAGTTGGTGAGGGAGTGACAACATAAGTTGTGCATGGAAAGCCACTTAATTGCATTGGTATCGATTTTGTTTGATTTAATATTGATTGCGGATTTAAGGATAGGGAAGTTTTGATGCAATTTTTATAACTCTTGAACTTGACAAAAAGTTTTTGTGTTTAGTTTGTTTTGAGTTTAGCCTTGCTTGGGGACAAGCAAGGATTTAAGTGTGGGGTATTTGATAAGAGTGTTTTTATACTTGTTTTTAGTATGATTTCTATGTGTTTTTAGTTAATGTTTCATTTGATTTTGGTTTAAAGTTTGTTTTAAGTGTTTATTTTAGGTCAAAGTGCAAAAACTCCCTTGGATGATGAAAACAATAAAGAAAAAGCATGAAGCAAGCAAGACATGGCCAAGCCAAAGCAAGTTTGGCTGTATCCCTCAAAATTCCTTCAAGGTAGTAGATGACATGGCCAGGTGACACGCCCAAGCCTTTGGTCGTGTCTCACCCAAAGAGCAAAAATCAAAGAGACCAAGAAAGGAAAGAAAATTTGGCAGAAGCTGACACTGGTAGGTGACACGCCCAAACCAGTGGCCGTGTCACATGACACGGCCATAAGCTTGGCCGTGTCCCATGTCTAGCTAAAGAATAAGAGAAGAAAAGAAATGATCCAGAAGCCAACACACCCAGGTGACACGCCCAAGCCAGTGGCCGTGTCACATGACACGGCCACAAGCTTGGCCATGTCACCCTTGGAAACAAAGACAAGCAAATTGACGAAGCTAGAAGCAGAAGATGACACACCCACATGACACGGCCAAGCCACTGGCCGTGTCAGAAGAAACAAGGAAAGAAAGGGCAAAAGGTGACATGGCCAGCAAGCTTGGCCGTGTCACCTAGGGCAACTTTGAAATGTTCAAATTCATTTGCAGACAAGTGGGAAACAAAGACTAGTTTTGGTCAAAAGTAACATTAGACAAAAGAAAAGCTTGCCTAATTTGAGGAAAGATTGAACAAAGGGAATGTGGGAGACAAGGTGAGTTGGAAGTGAGTTGGAAGATTGACTTGAGCATTGGAGGGAAATAAAAAGAGAAGAAGAGGGAGTTTTTGTGGGATTGATTATTCTGGAGCTGGAAACATGAAGGCTGGAACAAGGGAGAAGGAGCCAACAACTGAAGCAAAGAGGAGGGTTTTGAGCTGAGTTTGAAGAAGGAGATACATCTTGTACAAGCCCTAAACCAAGAATCAAGGATTGAAGTGAAGAAATACAAATTATTCGCCATGGATTGTTTGGTTTCTTTTACTCATTTATCTTGCTCTTTTTTTCTGGTTTTGAACATGAACTAATTCCTTCTCTATCTAGATATTGATGAACCCTAGCTTATTTGTATGAATTGAATAATTACATTTAGTTGAATCATTTGATTGAGTTGTTTTATTCTTATGATGCTTGATGTTATTTTCCAATTGATAATAGCATGCTTATTGATTGGTTGCTATTTTCATATTATTGACTTGAGAAAGCTTGATATGAATTGATTACTCATAAGTGTTGAGGATTGATTAGGGTGCTAGAGATAGACCTACAAGATCCTTTGGTTTATAGTTCCTTATTCTTAATGCATGACCTATTTAATTGTGTTTTGAGAAGAAATTTTGGCACTCTACTTAGTAGTTAGGGGTTAATTCGCTCGAGAGAGGTTTTAGTCTAAGTTAGAGGAATGCCAATTCAACTCTATTGAATGATTTAACTGAATTGATTGTTCATAAATATCATTGAGGCTAGGGGGATTCAATATCTGGATAGTACTATTATCATCAATCCTATTTGAACAACATTTAATTTCCTTTACTTCCAGTTGTTAAATTAGTTGTTTTTAATTACAAAGCATCATACAAATATTAATTCGCTAAACAACAGTTAAGATTTGAGCTAGTACTTGATCATGTCCCCAGTGGAACGATAACTCACTCACTACTACATTACTTGGGCGACCCGTGCACTTGCGGTATTGCAATCATACTAAGCGGCACAAACCACTTACATAACATAACACGGGTAACACGGGCGTCCTAACTCACGCACATGATGCAATCTAAGATGATGCAATGGATAATATCATTATAAGAAAGAATAGAATAATAAAAAGACCAACGGAATCAACTTCTCTTATCCCCAGTGGAGTCACCACTGTGAGCGAGGATTTTTGCCCCCCACTCCCGGTGGAATGGTTTTTGCGACTTCGACACTGTTTAGGCTCGGGGCCTTAGAGAACACGGACCTAAGTCCAAAGAAAATAGAGTCACCACCCGGACGGGCCGTGAAAAAGAAAGGGGTGGATGACTCGATTCCTAAGGAATCCCCAACCCCCTAATGGGTTCGGAAAGTTGGGTACGTGTGGGGAAGGTGAGAAATGGCCCAGCACCCCCACAATGCCCGATTCATATGAACCGGCCTCCTTTACAGGTCTTAATATTATAAAATTCTTAAATATAACAACATTATCCATATTACACACAATAATTAAAAGAAAGCATCATTATATTAAAATCAAGGCAATGTCCAAAAAAAGCAAATAAATGGACACCCATCCAAGGATGGAAACATGTCCTTACATCACATGCCTAGATAGGACACCCACCAAAAGGTAGAAACATGCCCTTTACATAGGTTCTAAAATAGAAAAGCAAATTAAATTACATGATGTTTAACTAATGAGGTGCCCACCAAGTGGAAACATATCTCTTACAACTTTTGGAAATCTAAATTAATTGATAAAAGTAAATAATCATTCATCATAAATAAATCATTCATCAAAGCTATTAATCAAAATATAAAATAAACATCCATCCATGATAAATTAAATAAATCAAGTATTGAAATTAAATAAATTAAAGCATAAGAAATAAATCAAAGCATAATCAAATATGGAATTGAATAAAGAAAATAAAAGTTCAATTATAGCTACTGTGACTTTTTATGGAATTAAAATAGATTAGGGTTTTATGTTTTAAAAGGTTGGTAAGACACTTTGATTAACCAAATTAAGGTTTGAATGGTGAAATCATGAAACTAGGGTTTTAGACACTTTAAAATACTTTTGATTTGTGGTTTTAAATGGTGATTTCAAGCTACTGTGTAAAATTTAAAGTATTTATGTTTTTATGGTTTTTAATATTTTAAAGGATTAGGGTTTTAAAAAATTAGGGTTCAAAGTTTTAAAGGAGTTAGAGTTTAATATTTTAGGTTTAGAAGTTGAATTAGGGTTTTAGGATTTAAAATTAGGGGTCTCGGTTGATTTGTTGATTTTAGGGTTTAAAAAGACAATTAGGTGATTTCATGAGGTTTTATGAATTTAAACAAATGGATTAAAGTTTTGATAAGTAGAAAAGATGTTTTTTTAAAGCCTTTTGAAAGGAACAGAACCTAATTTAAAGTTTTGAAAGAAACAGAATCAAATTTTGGTTTTGTTGAAGAATATGTTCAATTAGGGTTTTGAGATTTTGAAGTGGCAAAAATAACAATTTTAAGTCTTTTTGGAAAATAAAGTAACGTATTAGTGTTTTTAACTTTGGAAAACTAAATTAAAGTTCTAAGATTTTAACTTTTGAAAAACACAAAAATCCTAGTTCTAGCTGCTGTGAAAAAAAAAGAAATTAGAATCTCATACCTCGTTTTGTTGATTCTCCAAAAATAATTCTTCTTGGATGAACAAGAACAAAGACAATTGCTGCCTTTGAATTGTTTAAATCGTGTCCCTACTATTCCAGAAAAAAAAAAAGAAATTGAATTGTTCCTTTTCCTTCCTTGATATTTTTTCAAATTTTCTAAGCCCCTGTTGGATTTTCGGCCACCTCCAATTTAATTGTGTAACACCCCATCTTAGCCTATGTTTATAGACCAAGATGGACTGTTATCTCATGGTGGTTGTGTCTTAATATTTTACTTAGCCAATTTTAAATGCATATTTTAAAAAAGTTTTGCCAGAGTTTCCCCTATAATTGGTGGTCCCAAGTGTCGAAAAAACTGGTTTTTCTTATTTTTGAAAAATATTTTGTTTCACAATTCAACTCAAGTACACTCCCAATAATCCACCCTTATAACCTCAACTACAATCCTGCAAGAAGAATTCACACTTCTATATTCACAACCCAACTCAATTCAAAACCATACAGATATTATACATTACTATATTTACATGTTACAACAAGTTATCTCTTTGTATTGTTCAAATAAGTACATGCCAGTTTCTAATACCAAAATACAAAATAAAGGCACCACTTAAGTTTGTTGATGACCAACAAATCGCAGGACTCCTCTGCTCGCTACTGGCTCCTTGCTAATAACCTACGAGTTTAGAAGAAACTAAACTCGCTAAGCATTGCTTAGTGGGTACTTTAACCATTGCCGAATATAAATAGTGCAAGGAAGGTTGTTGAAACACTTATAAAAGTAGAATACTGCATAATTAAACTATTTTCATAAAATCATCATATTTATATTGTCTAATTAAGTTAAGATTCACATTCTGTATGTAAACAACATGTAATATAACTTCATTATAATTACGAGTTAATCTGCTCCACTAGGTAATTATGAATACACCGATCTCAAAATGAGGCCTCGTATAGAGTTACGCGTGGTCTTGACCTCACACGACTAATTGCCATGGTCTTGGTCTCACACGATATGGAATATACAATATAACTGCGTGGTCTTGGTCTCACACGTCTAGTTGTCATGATCTTGACCTCACATGATATAACCTCGTGGTCTTGGTCTCACATGACTAGTCGCCATGATCTCGACCTCACACGATATAACTCCCATTTCAGACCGGTGTATTCATAATTACCTAGTGGAGCAGATTAACTCGTAATTATAATGAAGTTATATTACATGTTGTTTACATACAGAATGTGAATCTTAAATTAATTAGACAATATAAATATAATGATTTTATGAAAATAGTTTAATTATGCAGTATTCTACTTTTATAAGTGTTTCAACAACCTTCCTTGCACTATTTATATTCGGCAATGGTTAAAGTACCCACTAAGCAATGCTTAGCGAGTTTAGTTTCTTCTAAACTCATAGGTTATTAGCAAGGAGCCAGTAGCGAGCAGAGGAGTCCTGCGATTTGTTGGTCATCAACAAACTTAAGTGGTGCCTTTATTTTGTATTTTGGTATTAGAAACTGGCATGTACTTATTTGAACAATACAAAGAGATAACTTGTTGTAACATGTAAATATAGTAACGTATAATATCTGTATGGTTTTGAATTGAGTTGGGTTGTGAATATAGAAGTGTGAATTCTTCTTGCAGGATTGTAGTTGAGGTTATAAGGGTGGATTATTGGGAGTGTACTTGAGTTGAATTGTGAAACAAAATATTTTTCAAAAATAAGAAAAACCAGCTTTATCGACATTTGGGACCACCAATTATAGGAGAAACTCTGGAAAAATGTTTTTAAAATATGCATTTAAAATTGGCTAAGTAAAATATTAAGACACAACCACCATGAGATAACAGTCCATCTTGGTCTATAAACGTAGGCTAAGATGGGGTGTTACATTTGTGGTATCAGAGCATAGGTTTAGTCGATTTTGGGAGATAGGTAGTAAGTAAGTAATTATGTGTGCCATGTAAGATAAAATAAGGAGAAAGTTATATGATGAATAGGTAAATGTACACGCCAGATAGGAATTGATAATCGAGTTATATGTTGATGACCTAAGCAGATAGCTATTTATGTCAATGAAGGATGTCTCTAGATTCGTGGCAAGCCATGGAACGAAACGTAAGAATCATGCATGAATAAGTAAGTTTCGGGACAAAACTTAAATTAATGGGAATAGAATTGTAACATCCCAAATTCCAGATTGATAAGAAACAGACATAGAGGATATGATTTAGGCTTATAACAAAGGAGTTTAGAACATGACCTATAACTTGAGCTCGAATTTCATCCAAGTAAATGACAGAATTAGAGAGTTTCAAAGAATACTTAATTGTGTATTTGTGTCTTAGATAGATGTATAACTTGAAATTACTCAATTTGGAGTTGTACAGAATAAGATATGATGGATTTAGTAGACGATGTGCAAGCTGCCTCAGGACAGCATAGTAGGCTTGACTTCAAAGGACCGTCAAAAATCAGATATAGCTCGGATCGACCTGAAAGTTTGATAAAATATAGCCACGGATGTCTAGTTTCAGTGGAAATAAGAATTACTTAATTTGGAGTTGTGAGTAAAAAGATATTAATAAAGAAAGACAGCAAGGTCAGGAAGGGAAATCAAAAGGACCTAAGTGGAAATTTCTCAAAAGTTAGGGGCAACTATGTAAACTTAAAAACTAAGTGCCGGAAGTTCTTAATAGTGCCCATATCCGACTCCGGAAAAATATTCTCGAGATTAATCGGGTCATAACCGTGGGTTTTAATTTTTCCCAAAAACGCACGGTTTAAAAGTTACAATCGATTAATCGTTGGAGGGTATTTTGATGTTTTCACACCCTAGACTATAAAATTATAGCACAAGAAAGTTGAAGGGGTCAAAATATGAATAAAAGGAAATCTAAGGGCTTGCCAAATAAATAAGATAAAAGAAGGAGGCAAGTGGGCCAATCATAAGTAGCGATTTAGCATTTATTAAAATAAGAAAAGAAAAAGAGATGGACAAATGGCCCTAAGGCATTCATCCACCCCAAAAGTGGAACATAATTAGCCATATAGCATTTATTAAAAGAAGAAAAAGAGATGGACAAATGGCTCTAAGGCATTCATCCACCCCAAAAGTGGAACATAATTAGCCATATAGCATTTATTAAAAGAAGAAGGCAAATGGACCAATTAAAAGTAGCCATTTTTGCTATAAGGTGTACCAATTGGAAGTCAACATCTATTCACCACTTATGGCTTCCATTTGGATCAAAATAAGCTAAGGAAAGAAAGTATAAAAGCCCCTCTTGCATGGTGAATTCGTCCAAATCATAAGAGAAGGAAGAAGGAGGTATTTTTCCTAAGTTTAAGGCTTATGATTTAAAGAATTTGGTGACAAACATGATTATAAGGAAATCAAGGAGACAAGGAAGGAAAGGAAGTGATATAGAATAAGGACTAAGGAAAAGCAAGGTTTGGTACTTTAACATAAAAGAAATTTTATTTTCTTACAAATTTTTGTTCATATGTTATATATATGCGTGTATATGTTATATATGTGAATCAACGTGTAAATCAAATTCAATCAACGTGGTTCCAAATTATTTTTCTCAAATACTAGACTCACTAAGAAACAACATATCCAAAATTCAATTGAATATGATTTTTCTACATTTTATTAAAAATCCCGAAATATAGCTGTCTCAGTTAAGGTATCTGCTGGAACAGTTCTACTAAAAATAATTTTTCTAAACTCATAACCATTCCAAAATCGAATCAACATATTTTTCAGTCATTCTAGACTCATAGAGGCACAACATATCAAAAATTCACTTCAAGAACATTTTTCTAAAATTAATTAAAAATCATACAAGTCACAACCTTTACTAATCCTAAAACAGAAACAATTTCACTAAACACCAATCTTACTCTTCCATCACCCACACCAACCCAACTTCTCATCTATCAAGCAAAATCAATACTTACAATCATACCATAAGCAACTTAATCATACCACTTCAAAAGAATTGAAGAAATTAGAGAAAAGATCTTACCATAGTTAAAAACTTCTTAAATCAACACTTGAACACTTAATCTTTCTTCAATTTAAGCTTGAAATCATCAAAACCATCACTTGTCTCTTTCTTTCTCTTTGGCTATGGAGGGCCGGCCATCAACAAGAAGAAGAAGAAGAAATGATGAAGAAAACACAAGTCAAACCTTCTTTAAATATCCACCATGTGATTTTATCCAAGCAATTACCAAAGTGCCCTTATTCACATAATTATCTTTTTGTCTTATATGTGCCCAATTAAGTAATTTACCAATCTCAAATAAATATCTTCTCTTGCATTGACCAAGCCTTTTGACCACTTTATATGTCATATATATTAACATATACACAACATATAAATTTGTCTCTAAACCCTATTTCTTACCAAAATACATATACATATACTTTCTCTTCTCAATTTCTTTTCTCTTACAATTTAACACATATATTCAATCCAATATATAACAATAACAACAACAACAATATGAAAAACTTCTAGGGCATAAATGAGGATATTACAATTCTCCCCCTCTAAAAAGAAAATTTCATCCTCGAAATTACCTGATATCAACTCTGAAACAACTGCGGATACTGTTCTCGCATGGATTGTTCACTTTCCTAAGTTGCTTCTTCTTTTCCATGATTTTTCCACAAAATCTTCACCAATGGCACTCTCTTGTTTCTTAACTCTTTCACTTCCCGTGCCAAGATAGTAACTGGTTCCTCTTCAAATGTCAAGTCTGGGCTCACTTCAATAGATTCAAATGGCAACACATGAGATGGATCCGACCTATATCTCCTCAACATAGAAACATGGAATACATTATGAATACGATCCAACTCAGGTGGCAAAGCAAGTCGATATGCAACTGGCCCAACTCTTTCTAACACTTCATACGGCCCAATGAAGCGAGGACTCAATTTTCCTTTCCGACCGAACCTCAAAATCTTCTTCCAAGGAGATACTTTCAAAAACACCTTATCTCCAACATCAAACTGAATGTCTCTCCTCTTCAGATCTGCATAAGACTTCTGTCGGTCTGAAGCTGCTTTTAACCTACCTCGGATCAACTTCACTTTTTCCTCAGTTTCTTGAATCAAATCAGGTCCAACCAACTTATTATCTCCAAGCTCATTCCAACAAAGAGGTGTCCTACACCATCTGCCATACAATGCTTCAAACGGTGCCATACCAATGCTGGATTGGTGACTGTTGTTGTATGCAAACTCCACCAGAGGTAAAAATCTATCCCAACTTCCAGTGAAATCAATGACACAGCTTCTCAACATGTCCTCAATAATCTGTATCACCCTCTCTGACTGTCCATCCGTCTGTGGATGAAAAGCAGTGCTGAAGTGCAGTCGAGAACCCAAAGCACTATGCAAACTCTTCCAAAATCTGAAAGTAAACCTGGGATCTCGATCAGACACTAAAGAAGTTGGAACACCATGCAGTTTCACAATCTCATGGATATACAGCTCAGCCAATCTCTCCAAAGAGTAATCCATTCGAACCGGAAGGAAATGAGCTGTTTTAGTCAATCTATCCACAATCACCCATATGGCATCATGTTTCCTTTGTGTCAATGGCAACCCAGACACAAAGTCCATTGTCACTCTTTCCCACTTCCATTCTGACACTGACAACGGTTGAAGCAACCCGGTTGGAACTTGATGCTCTGCTTTAACCTTCTGACAAGTGAGACATTTCGACACAAAATCTGCAATGTCTCTCTTCAAACCAATCCACCAATAATGCTGTCTCAAATCATGATACATCTTCGTATTACCCGGATGCATAGCAAACATTGACTGATGAGCTTCTTCTAAAATGACTCTTTTCAAATCAGCATCATCGGGTACACACAATCAGTTCTTAAACCAGAGACTCCCATCATCTTTCACAACAAAATCTCTAGTCTTCCCATTCTGACAATCTGAAATAATCTTCTGAATTTTCTTATCAGCCAATTGAGCCTCTTTGATCTGATCCAACAAAATCGGCTTCAATTGCAACTGTGCCAATAATGCACCATCAACACAAGGTACAAAACTGGCATGCAATGCTCTCAACTCAACAAGCAACGAGAGCGAGTAAACTGTTAAACCAGCTAAAGACTTCCGACTCAAGGCATCAGCAACAACATTTGCTCGGATCAACTTTAATGCCTTCTGCTGAAACAACATGTCCGAGAAAAGCTACCTGATCCAACCAGAACTCACACTTCGACAATTTAGCAAACAACTGCCTCTCTCTCAAAATCTGCAACACAATCCGCAGATGCATATCATGTTCCTCCTCATTCCGCGAATACACCAGTATATCATCAATGAAGACCACTACAAACTGATCCAAATAGGGCCTAAACACCCTATTCATCAAATCCATGAAAGCTGCAGGTGCATTCGTCAGACCAAAAGGCATAACTAAAAATTCATAATGCCCATACCTGGTCCGAAAGGCGGTCTTCGGAACATCCTCAGCTCTGACTCTCAGCTGATGGTACCCAGATCTCAAATCAATTTTGGAGAACACTGACGCTCCCTTCAACTGATCAAAGAGATCATCGATTCTAGGCAAAGGATATTTATTTTTAATAGTCACTTTATTCAATTGCCTATAATCGATACACAACCTCATAGTACCATCTTTCTTTTTCACAAATAGCACAGGAGCTCCCCAAGGAGAAACACTGGGGCGAATAAATCCTTTGTCCAATAACTCCTGTAATTGCACTTTCAACTCCCTTAATTCTGCTGGTGCCATTCTATAAGGAGTAATAGGGATAGGAGTGGTACCAGGCAACAATTCAATACCGAACTCCACCTCTCTCTCAGGAGGCAATCCTGGCAACTCCTCTGGAAAAACATCAGGGAACTCTGCAACTGTGGCAATACTATAAAAAGGAGAACCCTTCACTCTAGTATCCACCACATGAGCAAGATAGGCTTCACATCCCTTTCTAATCAACCTCCTGGCTGCAACAGCTGAAACAAATAAGGAGGCTAGCTGTTCCTGCTCATTAGATACTATCACCTCTCTACCATCAACAGTTTTCAAAGAAACAATTTTCTTCTTACAATCTACCACAGCTCCATGTCAAGATAGCCAATCCATACCTAAGATCACATCATATTCCTTAAATGGCATCTCAATCAAATCCCCTAAGAACTCCTCACCCTGCACCACTACTGCACTATCTCTATGCACCTTACTCACAACCACACTATGCCCTAACGGATTTTTCACCAACACATCAAATCCTAGGGACTCAGCATGCAAATCAGAGACAGGCAAAACAGATACACTAACATATGAATGCGTGGAACCCGGATCAATCAAAGCAAGTACTGAAATATCAAATAAAGAAAAAGTACCAGCTATGACTGCCGATGCATCTGGCTGCCTCTGCATAACATACATCCTCTGGGAAGATCCAACCTCCTCTGGTCTACCCTCCCTGGATGTAGCACCTCCTCTAGAACTGAATCCTGGTCTACCTCCCCGGCTGGCACCTCTGCCTCCTCTGCCTCCCCTCACACTAGCTCGAGAAGCAGCAGAATCCACTGGCATCAGCTCCTGCCTCTCAGGACAGTCTCTCACAAAGTGGTCAGGTAATCCACACCTGAAGCATACAGCTGATCTACTGTACCTCCAACAAACGCCCCCATGTCTTCCACCACACTGGTCACACACAGGTAAGGTGGATCTCTGAATTCCATGAGTAGGAGCACTCGCTACTGAAGCTGCAGGTCTAAATCTCTGCCTCTGGAACTGCACTGACCTACCCGCTGGTCTCTAGCTCCTACTACTCTGAGGAACAAAACTTCCTCTACCCCTCTTTGCAGAAGAAGACCCTGCCTCAAACTGGGGCCTCCTAACCCTAACCTCTTCCTCTGAAGCAGCTGCAATAACTTGAGCTCGCTCTACACTTCGAGCTGCTGCCACAAGCTGTGAGAAATCCTGATATCTGGATCCAGCCACTAAGCACATGATCGAGGGTCTCAATCCCTCCTCAAATCGCCGACATCTATCAATCTCATCAGCAATGATACCCCCAGCATACTGACTCAGTCGAATAAACTCAACTTCATATTCAGTTACGGTCCGATGATCTTGCTTCAAATCTAGAAACTCTCTTTTCTTCCCATCTTTATACTCCCTAGGAGTATACTTCAACTCAAATTCTCTCAGAAAATCCACATAAGACAAGGTTGGTGGATCATCCATAGAATGGGGCACTGTCTTCCACCAGTCGTAGGCATCCTTCTGTAGCAAAGATCTTGCATAGTCAAACTTCTCCTCTGAAGTGGCTTGCAACTGCACAAATACCCTCTGAACTCTATCAAGCCACTGTTCTGCTACAGCCGGATCAACTGTACCAAAAAAATCCTCTGCTCCATATTTCCTTAGATTATCATAGTGCCTTACTGGTACTGAAGGCTGAGGGGGTGGTGGCGGTGGCTGTGGTTGCACAGGTGCTTGTCTCATAGCTTCCATCATAGGCCTAAACCAGGCTGGCGGAACCTCCTCCCCAGCTGGTCTACCCGACACCGAAGCAGGTGCCTCGTCAACACTATCAACTCTAGCTCCCTCAGCAGGAGCAATACTCTCGGCACTACCCTCAATCGACTGACGAGAGTGAGAATCCATCACAACCTAACACTGCAAACACAGCAGATTATATCTTATTAAAGATCAGAGACTGCCAATCTCAAATGTATATGTTATTCAAAACCACTTTTTAAGTAAAAATATTCTTTTTATTACATTTTACCTAGGTTGAGAATCTCAAACCTAGGCTCTGATACCAAAAATTGTAACACCCCTTCCCGACCTACATATGTAAGCTGAGTAGAGGCGCCACACTAACCTAATGTTGCTACCAATTTTACTTAGTCAAATTTTAGTTCCGATTTTTACAAAATTTTTGCCATAGTTTAGCCTAAAAATTGAGTCCCAAGTGTCGACAAAACCGGTTTTTTTTCTTATTTTTAAAAACATTTTACACAAATCAATGCAAACAAAATCATTCTCAGTACACTCCCAATAAATCCCCCTTGTAACCTCAACTACAACCTGCAAAAAGGATTTACACTTCTAGTACAACATAAAATAAAGGTTTTGTGACAACCCCCATATTTAAATATTACACAGCGGAAGTTATAAAATATTTACATATTTACAAATTCATATACATCAAAACTCAAGTTTTACAACACATAAAATTTATACATGATTGGCAAGTCTGCTCTGATCTTTAAGCTCCCAAAATGGATTCAACAAGGTCTACTCTCACCTGGTCTTGAAGAACTCTCGGGTTCAACTCTATCCACTCTACTACCTGCGCGATTAAACACTATCGCGCTAAGCCAACGGCTTAGTAAGATAAAACATGCTAATAGTATGCTTTAATGCAATACAATGCCACATATGCTATTGTTAAGATCAACATTATAAATATAAAGTTAACACATAATTATGCATTTCACAAATCATAGTCATATGAGCATACCACATTTCAACATCTTTCCACATTCAACATTACTCAATAACCAACATCTTATTTCATTAACTCATAACATTATTTAGGACATTCATATAACCTTGACACCTATGGGCCCAACAAGTATTTAATACGATATTCAGAGTTCAGAGTTACTGCTTTGGTTCATAGTCACAATTCTTATAGTGTAACAGACCCAGTCTCTTGGACCATCAACTCAACACATTTGAGGAGATCCTCAACCTGGCAAGACTGTTACAAATCATATATTTCATATTCACAATTCTCATAGTGTAACAGACCCAGTCTCTTGGACCATCAACTCAACACATTTGAGGAGATCCTCAACCCGGCAAGACTGTTACCTTTCATCATTTCTTAGGCATGCCACCCAAATCCAGAACTCTGAAACTGAATAACATATTAAACAAACAATTCATTTCCATTCTCAATTCTCATCACATTTAGGCAAACATGCCTTCTTTCTTTCATTTACATCATCTTAGCCAATAACAATGGCTTCACATTTCATTTCACAATATAACATCTCATTATTCAAGTATATATATATATCTCATCCATGATCACATTATATCTCACATAGCATCATTCATAAATATCAACATTTCATTCCACATTACTCATGAAACACATTATCATTCACAATGCACAACATAACATTGTTCAATCTCAACAATGCAATTAGGGCAAAGAACAATTGATTATAACATTCATTGATTCAAGTGTGTTTAAAGTATTTAGGGTTAGGTTTAAGGACCAACCTACCTTTGGAAAACCAAAGCAATGCAAGAAGAACAAAGAATTAAAACCCTAACCATAAATAGTACATTCTGGTTTTAAACTCCATTTTATCCTTATTTTGAAAAATTGTATAAAATAATCTACTTGACTAAAAATTCTAAAATTTTTACATAATTTAGTTTTGTATCTTAAAATCATCCCTTTAAAATTTCAGATCAAACTGAACACAAAATCTTGGTCAAATAGTTCACCTAACCAGACTGCCCCAATTGCCCTGCATCCTGGCAGCAGTTCTGAACTTTGTGAATTCCATAAATCAAATTCAATCAACGTGGTTCCAAATTATTTTTCTCAAATACTAGACTCACTAAGAAACAACATATCCAAAATTCAATTGAATATGATTTTTCTACATTTTATTAAAAATCCCGAAATATAGCTGTCTCAGTTAAGGTATCTGCTGGAACAGTTCTACTAAAACTAATTTTTCTAAACTCATAACCATTCCAAAATCGAATCAACATATTTTTAAGTCATTCTAGACTCATAGAGGCACAACATATCAAAAATTCACTTCAAGAAAATTTTTCTAAAATTAATTAAAAATCATACAAGTCACAGCCTTTACTAATCCTAAAACAGAAACAATTTCACTAAACACCAATCTTACTCTTCCATCACCCACACCAACCCAACTTCTCATCTATCAAGCAAAATCAATACTTACAATCATACCATAAGCAACTTAATCATACCACTTCAAAAGAATTGAAGAAATTAGAGAAAAGATCTTACCATAGTTAAAAACTTCTTAAATCAACACTTGAACACTTAATCTTTCTTCAATTTAAGCTTGAAATCATCAAAACCATCACTTGTCTCTTTCTTTCTCTTTGGCTATGGAGGGCCGGCCATCAACAAGAAGAAGAAGAAGAAATGATGAAGAAAACACAAGTCAAACCTTCTTTAAATATCCACCATGTGATTTTATCCAAGCAATTACCAAAGTGCCCTTATTCACATAATTATCTTTTTGTCTTATATGTGCCCAATTAAGTAATTTACCAATCTCAAATAAATATCTTCTCTTGCATTGACCAAGCCTTTTGACCACTTTATATGTCATATATATTAACATATACACAACATATAAATTTGTCTCTAAACCCTATTTCTTCCCAAAATACATATACATATACTTTCTCTTCTCAATTTCTTTTCTCTTACAATTTAACACATATATTCAATCCAATATATAACAATAACAACAACAACAATATGCAAAACTTCTAGGGCATAAATGAGGATATTACAAGTCGTGTGAGGTCAAGACCACACATAACTCTATACGAGACCTCATTTCGAGATCGGTGTATTCATAATTACCTAGTGGAGCAGATTAACTCGTAATTATAATGAAGTTATATTACATGTTGTTTACACTTTTATTATTTATTTTCCATAATTAGTTAAAGTACCCACTAAGCAATGCTTAGCGAGTTTAGTTTCTTCTAAACTCGTAGGTTATTAGCAAGGAGCTAGTAAGCGAGCACAGGAGTCCTGCGATTTGTCGGTCATCAACAAACTTAGATGGTGCTCTTCATTTTGTATTTTGGTATTAGAAACTGGCATGTACTTATTTGAACAATACAAAGAGATAACTTGATGTAACATGTAAATATAGTAATGTATAATAACTGTATGGTTTTGAATTGAGTTGGGTTGTGAATATAGAAGTGTGAATTCTTCTTGCAGGATTGTAGTTGAGGTTATAAGGGTGGATTATTGGGAGTGTACTTCAGTTGAATTGTGAAGCAAAATATTTTTCAAAAATAAGAAAAACCAGTTTTGTCGACACTTGGGACCACCAATTATAGGGGAAACTCTAGCAAAATTTTTTTAAAATATGCATTTAAAATTGGCTAAGTAAAATATTAAGGCACAACCACCATGAGATAACAGTCCATCTTGGTCTATAAACGTAGGCTAAGATGGGGTGTTACATTTTGCCTTTGGTCCTTATTTATAGTAGTTTGAGGTGGTTTATTCCTAATTACACACGGCAAGTAATATTAATAAAAAAAACCCGAAACCTAATTGGATTAGGTTTCAAAAAATTTGCATCGGAAAAATTACGTTGCCGAAAAAAATTGCCGCAGGAAAAAATGCGCTGGCGAAAAAAATCTACCGCAGGAAACTGTGGCAGGGGCGGGCTATGGGCGAAATAGAAAATCTATTTCGCTCGCAGGAAAATCCTGTGAGCGAAATAGAAAAGCTATTTTGCCGCAGGAATTTCCTGCGGGCGAAATGCCCACGGGCCCGGGCGATGATTTTTTCGTCGCCGATTTTTCGACTCCGATTTTATTTTTATTTTATTTTTTGACTTTTATTTGTTTATTTTTATTTTTATTTTTTATTAATAAAAATTAGATAATAAAGCAAAAACTATTTAATTAAAATTATTTTGGACCAATTAGACAACAAAAATTATTTTGGACTAAATAAAATATATTGGACCGGATTGTGTAAAAAATTAAGGGTCTACACTAGGGTTGTCATGTTATAGATATCTTAAATTTGAAAATCGAGTCCTGAGGTAAATTGACATTGATTTGGCAAAGCAAACATTTGATTTCAAAATCAAAATTCAAAAAAAAAAATTTATAAAGCCTTCAAGTTAAGGGGAGTATGTTGAACTAACGAACTTCAAAGGACACATTGGGCAAAGAAAATGAGTACTGGCAAGGTTATGAAGAAGCTACCAGTTGACATGCTCGATCATAGCTTGAAATGAATATATCTCTGACTCTGCCACTTGGGGTCTCTGATCATAGTTTGAAATGATAAGAGTCAATGAGAACACTTCAGTTGATAATCTCAGTCTGTAAGTCAATGGAACCATTGTAAGTATAATCCATGCATATCATTTATACATGAGCATATCACACTCCATTTTTCTTTGTCAATAATAAACAATAATATTTTATGAAGCAACCATAAAGCGGATATGGAATCAGGGGGCATGGAAAACCCATTGCATGAGGAAGCTCTAGTAATTTTGCAAAAGAAAGAAGAAATGCATGCTTGTTCGATGAGATAGATAAACTCCAAACATCAACCAAAGCCGCATAGAAAAAATCACGGGTTTGAGCCTACAAAGGGGGCAAAGTTTCTCCTTTCAATTTTTTGAGTTTATGCATGTACAAAACATTTTGAGACTCAATTCTAATATTTTGCCACACAGGGGGCAAGGAGAAGATATGAATGCTAGCTAAAAAAAAGGCTGACTTTTTTTGCAAAAGTGCAAAGGAAGAACAAAAAGAATGGAAAAAGAAGAAAATTAGAACTCTCAAAAGATTAAAGATGCAAAAAATAAAAGATCAGTCCAGCTAAAAGAGCTGAAGCAAGGGTAAAGACCCGATCTCCAATGGATAAAGATCCATATTCAAGGATAAAGACCCAATCTCCAATGAAAAAAAATCCATGTTTCAAGGGTAAAGACCCAATCTCCAATGGATAAAGATCCATGTTTCAACGGTAAAGACCCGATCTCCAATGGATGAAGATCCATGTTTCAAGGGTAAAGACCCAATCTCCAATGGATAAAGATCCATGTTTCAAGGGTAAACACCTGATCTCTAATGGATAAAGATTCATGTTTCAAGGTTAAAGACCTAATCTCCAATGGATAAAGATCCATATTTCAAGGGTAAAGTCCCGATCTCCAATGGATAAAGATCCATGATCCAAGGGTAAATACCCAATCTCCAATGGATAAAGATTAATTTTTTTAAGGGTAAATATGTAACACCCCATCTTAGCCTACGTTTATAGACCAAGATGGACTGTTATCTCATGGTGGTTGTGTCTTAATATTTTACTTAGCCAATTTTAAATGCATATTTGAAAAAAATTTTGCCAGAGTTTCCCCTATAATTGGTGGTCCCAAGTGTCGACAAAACTGGTTTTTCTTATTTTTGAAATATATTTTGTTTCACAATTCAACTCAAGTACACTCCCAATAATCCACCCTTATAACCTCAACTACAATCCTGCAAGAAGAATTCACACTTCTATATTCACAACCCAACTCAATTCAAAACCATACAGTTATTATACATTACTATATTTACATGTTACATCAAGTTATCTCTTTGTATTGTTCAAATAAGTACATGCCAGTTTCTAATACCAAAATACAAAATGAAGAGCACCATCTAAGTTTGTTGATGACCGACAAATCGCAGGACTCCTGTGCTCGCTTACTAGCTCCTTGCTAATAACCTACGAGTTTAGAATAAACTAAACTCGCTAAGCATTGCTTAGTGGGTACTTTAACTAATTATGGAAAATAAATAATAAAAGTGTAAACAACATGTAATATAACTTCATTATAATTACGAGTTAATCTACTCCACTAGGTAATTATGAATACACCGATCTCAAAATGAGGCCTCGTATAGAGTTATGTGTGGTCTTGACCTCACACGACTAATTGCCATGGTCTTGGTCTCACACGATATGGAATATACAAGATAACTGCGTGGTCTTGATCTCACATGACTAGTTGCCATGATCTTGACCTCAAACGATATAACTGCATGGTCTTGGTCTCACACAACTAGTTGCCATGATCTTGACCTCACACAATATAACCTCCATTCCAGACCGGTTTTACTCATTTACCGAGTAGAGCATATATAGCATTTCATATATATACCCATTCACTTCATATATATACCACATATTCTCTATGTATATACAATATATACTTACACAAATACCACATATATGTATCATATGTATTCACATATATAACATATACACGCATATATATAACATATGAACAAAAATTTGTAAGAAAATAAAATTTCTTTTATGTTAAAGTACCAAACCTTGCTTTTCCTTAGTCCTTATTCTATATCACTTCCTTTCCTTCCTTGTCTCCTTGATTTCCTTATAATCTTGTTTGTCACCAAATTCTTTAAATCATAAGAGCCTTAAACTTAGGAAAAATACCTCCTTCTTCCTTCTCTTATGATTTGGACGAATTCACCATGCAAGAGGGGCTTTTATACTTTCTTTCCTTATCTTATTTTGATCCAAATGGAAGCCATAAGTGGTGAATAGATGTTGACTTCAAATTGGTACACCTTATAGCAAAAATGGCTACTTTTAATTGGTCCATTTGCCTTCTTCTTTTAATAAATGCTATATGGCTAATTATGTTCCACTTTTGGGGTGGATGAATGCCTTAGGGCCATTTGTCCATCTCTTTTTCTTCTTTTAATAAATGCTATATGGCTAATTATGTTCCACTTTTGGGGTGGATGAATGCCTTAGGGCCATTTGTCCATCTCTTTTTCTTTTCTTATTTTAATAAATGCTAAATGGCTACTTATGATTGGCCCACTTGCCTCCTTCTTTTATCTTATTTATTTGGCAAGCCCTTAGATTTCCTTTTATTCATATTTTGACTCCTTCAACTTTCTTGTGCTATAATTTTATAGTCTAGGGTGTGAAAACATCAAAATACCATCCAACGATTAATCGATTGTAACTTTTAAACCGTGTGTTTTTGGAAAAAATTGAAACCCACGGTTATGACCCGATTAATCTCGAGAATATTTTTCCGGGGTCGGATATGGGCACTATTAAGAACTTCCGACACTTAGTTTTTAAGTTTACATAGTTGGCCATAACTTTTGAGAAATTTCCACTTAGGTCCTTTTGATTTCCCTTCCTGACCTTGCTATCTTTCTTTATTAATATCTTTTTGCTCACAACTCCAAATTAAGTAATTCTTATTTCCAATGAAACTAGACATCCGTGGCTATATTTTGTCAAACTTTCAGGTCGATCCGAGCTATATCTGATTTTTGACGGTCCTTTGAAGTCAAGCCTACTATGCTGTCCTGAGGCAGCTTGCACATCGTCTACTAAATCCATCATATCTTATTCTGTACAACTCCAAATTGAGTAATTTCAAGTTATACATCTATCTATGACACAAATACACAATTAAGTCTTCTTTGAAACTCTCTAATTCTGTCATTCACTTGGATGAAATTCGAGCTCAAATTATAGGTCATGTTCTAAACTCCTTTGTTCTAAGCCTAAATCATATCCTCTATGTCTGTTTCTTACCAATCTGGAATTCGGGATGTTACAAAATACCCAATCTCCAATGGATAAAGATCCATGTTTCAAGGGTAAAGACCCAATCTCCAATGGATAAAGATCCATGTTTCAAGGGTAAAGACCCGATCTCCAGCAGATAAACATCCATGTTTCATGGGTAAAGACCCGATCTCCAATGGGTAAAGATCCATGTTTCAAGGGTAAAGACCCAATCTCCAATGGTTAAAGATCCATGTTTCAAGAGTAAAAACCCGATCTCCAATGGATAAAGATCCATGTTTCAAGGGTAAAGACCCGATCTCTAATGGATAAAGATCCATGTTTCAAGGGTAAATACCTAATCCCCAATGGATAAAGATTCATGTTTCAAAGGTAAAGACCCGATCTCCAATGAATAAAGATCCATGCTTCAAGGGTAAAGACCGTATCTCCAATTGATAAAGATCCATGTTTCAAGGGTAAAGACCCAATCTCCAATGGATAAAGATCCATTTTTCAAGGGTAAAGATCCAATTCTCCAATGGATAAAGATCCATGTTTCAAGGGTAAAGACGCGATCTCCAATGGATAAAGGTCCATGTTTCAAGGGTCAAGACAAGATCTTCAATTTTTAAACATCCATGTTTCAGGGGTAAAGACCCAATTTTCCAATGGATAAAGATCCATGTTTCAAGGGTAAAGACCCGATCTCCAATGGATAAAGATCTAATTTTGGTAGGTCAAGACCACAATCCATTAAAGAATGGAACAACTAGTTAAGCCAGAATTCTCAATTGTTAAAAGGTCAGTCTCGGGTCCAGAACCCAAATTATTTTTGAGTCCAGAACTCACTCCGGGTCAAAATCCCAAATTATTTTTGAGTCCAGAACTCTCTCGGGTCTAAAAACAAAATCATTTTGAGTTCAGGACTCGCTCGGGTCCAAAACTCAAATCATTTTTTAGTCAAGAACTCACTTGGGTTCATAATCCAAATCATTTTTGAATTCAGAACTCACTCCGGGTCCAGAACCCAATTTTTTTTTTGAGTCAAGAACTCACTTCGGGTCTAGAATCAATTTCATTTTCGAGTCCAGAAGTCACCTTAGATCCAGAATCTAAATTATTATGAGTCAAAAATCATCCTTGTCCAAAATCAATTCAAACCATATTGCTTTACATTCTTTGAATAAATTCAAGATCATTCAAGTAGGGGGCAAACTACATACCCAAAATTTTGGCCCTAGCTAGTCCGGTCCTAATTCCAAACCTTTGTGTGAGTGAGGATTTTTGGCCCCACTCCCGGTGGAATGGTTCTTGCAACTTCAACACTGTTTAGGCTCGGGGCCTTAGAGAACATGGGCCTAAGCCAGGAGAAAATGGAGTCGCCACCCGAACGGGCTGGGAAAAAGAAAGGGGTGGATGACTCAATTCCTAAGGAATCCCCAATCCCTTAATGGGTTCGAAAAGTTGGGTACGTGTGGTGAAGGTGAGAAATGGCCCAGCACCCCCACAACGCCCGGTTCATTGGAACCGGCCACCTTTGCAGGTCTTAATACTATAAAAGTCTTAAATATAACAATATTATCCATACTACATGCAACAATTAAAATAAAGCATCATTATATTAAAATCAAAGCAATGTCCAAACAAAATAAATAAATGGACACCCATTTGAGGATGAAAACATGTTCTTACATCGTCCATGTCTAAAACTAAATAGGACACCCACAGAAAGGTGAAAACGTGTCCTTTACATTGGTCCAAAATATAAAAGTAATTTAAAATACATGATGCTTAATACATGAGGTACCCAACATATGGAAACATACCTCATACAATGTTTTGAAATAAAAAAAATCAATAAAAGTAAACATCCATTCATGATAAACAAATTAAATATCAAAAATAAATAAATCAATCATCAAAACATATAATAAACTACATAATATAATTTAAAATTAAATAAAGTAATAAATGTATAAATTTAGGATTTACATCTTAAAATAATTTTTTAGAATTTTAATTACTAAATTAGCGCTTTGGAAAAAAGAAAGTTAAGTACACAGACACATAATGCTCAAATAAATATTGACCCCTTTGACGAGTCCATACGCAGTCTCTCTAGCCGGTTAGCGGGTGGTGTCAAGGGGCAGCGCCCCAAAAAATTTTGGAAACTGGCTTTTAGGGTTGTAGGTTTTGGTGTTGAAAATTAAGATTTTAGTGTTTAAGATTTAGAAAATAGGGTTTCAAAATTGGAAGAAATAAGCTAGTGTAAATCTTAGAAAAATTGAATTGATTATGGTTTTGAGAAAACAGATTATTATTTTGTGGTTTTAGAAAATTATAATTAGGGTTTTAGATTTCAAAAATATGTTTTACGAGTATTAAGATATTAGTGTTTTGAAAAATAGTTTTTAGGGTTTCAAATAGAGTTTGGATGCTAAGTGGAACAATTGATCATCTATTGCACGTTTAAACAATTAATCAAATTTGAATGATGAAACTACTGTAAAGATACACATAGAAATAGAGATTCAAACCTCCGTTGTTGGTTCCACCACAATCTTTGAATTCTGGTTGAACAATAATAAAGACAGTGTAGACTGCCTTTGATGGATTGTTGTTGCTTGCTCACTCCCTCTTGCTCCTTCAAGGTTCTCTTTTTTAGCCAAAAAAAATCCAAAAGTCCAAAGTCCGATAAAAAATTTCAGATCCAAAAATTGTAGATCTTTTATTTTATATTTTTAATGTGATATTTATAACAAAAATTAAAAACCTAATACTAATTGGCTAAGGAAATAAAAACATTTTAGGAAATAAAATTAAAAACCAAGTAGAATAGGGTTTTGGCAAAACCTCGCACGGGCCGAAAGTGTACTGGCGAAGAAGTTCTGCGGGCGTTGGGCGCAGGCTAGCCAATTTGCCTTAGGATTTTCCTGCGGGGAATTGGCCAAAGCTAATTCATCGCCCGCGACAAAAAATTTTCATCGCTGATTTTTTCGTCGCCGATTTTATTTATTTATTATTTTTTTATCCTTTTTATTATTACTTTTTTATTTTTATTAAAAATAAATATTGTAAATAATTATTAAAATAAATATTATTTAACTAAAACACCATAAAAATTATTTTAGACTGTTTAAAAATATTGGATTGGACTGGGTCAAAAATTAAGGGTCTACAGTTTGCCCCCTGCTTGAGCGATCTGAGACTACAACAAAAGAGAGTGAAAAGCAATGTGATTTTTTACTGGATTTAAAGCTATACTAGACTCCGTACCTAAGTTTGGTTTTAGCTTTGGACTAAAAAATAATTTAGGTTCTGGACCCAAGGTGAATTTAGAATTTGGGTTCTAGACCCAAGGTAAGTTCTGGTCTTAAAAATGATTTGGGTTCTAGTCCCGAGGTAAGTTCTAGACTTAAAAGTAATTTGAGTTCTGGACCCGATGTAAGTTTTGGGTTTTGGGTTCTAGACCCGAGCTAGAGTAATTTAGGTTCTAGACCTGAGGTAAGTTCTGGACTTAAAAGAATAATTTGTGTTCTGGACATAGAATGATTTGAATTCTGGATATAAGGCGAGTTCTAGACTAAAAATTAATTTGGGTTCTAGACCCGAAATGAGTTCTGGACTAAAAAATGATTTGGGTTCTAGACCTAAGACTGACCTTTTATCAGCTGAGAATTATGGCTTAACTGGTTATTCCATTCTTTAATGGATTGTGGGTCTTTATCCACCAAAAATGGATCTTTATCCACTGTAGATTGGGTCTTTATCCTTGAAACATGGATCTTCGTCCATTAGAAAATTGGGTCTTTACTCTTGAAACATAGATCTTTATCCATTGGAGATCGGGTCTTTACCCTTGAAACATGGATCTTTATCCATTGGAGTTCGGGTCTTTACCCTTGAAACATGGATCTTTATCCGTTGGAGATCGGGCCTTTTCCCTTGAAACATGGATCTTTATCCATTGGAGATTGGGTCTTTACCCTTGAAACATGGATCTTTATCCATTGGAGATCGGGTCTTTACCCTTGAAACATGGATCTTTATCCGTTGAAAATGGGGTCTTTACCTTTGAAACATGAATCTTCATCCATTAGAAAATTGGGTCTTTACCCTTGAAACATGGATCTTTATCCATTGGAGATATAGTCTTTACCCTTGAAACATGGATCTTTATCCATTAGAGATCGGGTCTTTACCCTTGAAACATGAATTTTTATCCGTTGAAAATCGGGTCTTTCCCCTTGAAACATGGATCTTTATCAATTGGAGATCGGGTCTTTACCCTTGAAACATGGATCTTTATCCGTTGGAGATCAGGTCTTTACCCTTGAAACATGGATCCCTTGAAACATGGATCTTTATCCATTGGGGATCAGGTCTTTACCCTTGAAACATGGATCTTTATCCGTTGGAAATCGGGTCTTTACCCTTGAAACATGGATCTTTATCCATTGGAGATCGGGTCTTTACCCTTGAAACATGGATCTTTATCCATTGGAGATCGGGTCTTTACCGTTGAAACATGGAACTTTATCCATTGGAGATAGGGTCTTTACTCTGGCTTCAACTCTTTTAGCTGGTCTGATCTTTTGTTTCTTGCATCTTCATTCTATTGAGAGTTCTAATTTTCTTCTTTTTCCATTCTTTTTTATTCTTCCTTTGCACTTTTGCAAAAAATTCAGCCCCTTTTTTTAGCTATCCTTCATATCTTCTCCTTGCCTCCTAAGTGGTAAAATATTGGAAGTGAGTTTCAAAATATTTCGTACATACATAAACTCAAAAAATATTGAAAGGAGAAACTTTGCCCCCTTTGTAGGCTCAAACCCATGATTTTTTCTATGCGGCTTTGGTTGATGTTTGTATATTGTCTAGCTCATCGAATCAAGCATACATTTCTTTTTTCTTTTGCAAAATTTCTGGAGCTTTTCTCACGCAATGGGCTTTCCATATCCACTTTATGATTACTTCATAGAATATTACTATTTATTTTTGATAAAGAAAAATAGATTGTGATATGCTCATGTATGCATGATATGCATGAATAATACTTACAGTGGTTCCATTGACTCACAGATCGAGGTGCTCAGCTGAAGTGTTCTCATTGACTCCTTCTAGATGCTTGTTCAAGTCTTATAGAAGACTTCACTTTTATGGCTTTTATCTTAAAGATGTTGAGGACATGAGTGGTTGAGACCCCGAGCGGTAGAGTCAGAGATACATCCATTTCAAACTATGATTTAGCATGTCAATTGGTGGCTTCTTCAGAACCTTGCAAATAATTCTTTACTTTGCCCAGTGTGTCCTTTGAGGTTCGACTGTTCAACATATTTTCCTTAACTTAAAGGCTTTGTAAAAAAAATTTTATAACAAGAAAATAATTTTTTTCTTTTTCTTTTTTTTTAAAAAATCAAATGTTGACTTTGTCAAATCAATGTTATTGTACCTCAGGATTTGATTTTTAGAATTAACATATCTATAACAGGACTTGATTTAAGCAAGAATTGTTGCACTTCAAATAGGCACATACACACTACTTGGTCAAAGATCTCATTTGAGTTTGAATATTGTTTATCTCATATGCATGCTTATCCAAACTATCTTCACTAATAGACTCTACCTACCAAGAGAGATCAACAAGTCTTTGTTAGGCTTGAAATAGGGTTTATAAGGGACACGGGTTAAATGAAAGCCATTGTGAGATTAGAGATGATGTGACACTATGGCCAAATCCTCACACTATAAATTTCTTATTCTGACAGTTGGAAGCAGGAATAAGATAGAGCTGTGAACATTCTTCTTTCTTTTTACATTAATCTGGATCTTGATTGGGACTGTCTTTTCTCTTATAAAAAGGTTGATACCCACATTCCTTTTCTTTCTTCTTTTCCCTTTTCTTTCTCTATCTTTTTCTTACTCCTTTTCTTTGAACATTTTATCATTTTGTCCTTCTTTCCTGTAGGACTGGCAAGCACAGGACCTTCAAGAACTGGGTGACCTTTCTCTTTTTTCTCCGATTTTGATCGAATCTTTGGTTGGGTTGGAATAGTTCAACTCAAACTATCCTTATAAAAAAATGAAAGTCTTTTGATGCTTTAGGTAAAAGAGAACTCGGTTGACTTTTTGAACCATTTTGGGTTTTATATTCTTTTTATTTTATTTTATTTTATTTTTTCTTTTTTTTTCTTTTTTTTCTTTCTTATTTTTTTCTTTTTTTCTTTTCTTTTTTTTTGTTCTAGCTCTAAAAGAGTCATCTTATTTGTACCAACTTGGGTTTCTAATAATGGATGAGTGGAGTGACATAAATCTTCTTTAACAGGGATAAATCATTTGTTACTCTGATGTTGTCTTGATAGATTGGAGATATTAGGTGAACTTTAACTACTCTTATGGTTTTGAGAACATCAACTATCATTACATTTTTGGCTATGCATTCCATTCTTTGATCTTCTTGCCTCTTCACCTTGGCGATCATAAGAGTTGTCAAAAGCATCACAACTGCTCCGGGTAGGTTGTTGGGGTTTGTAAGCCAATGAAAAGAATGCTAAAATTTTATGAAGGCTCAAAGGGACAACTAGGGATTGATATTTAATTGGGTGGATACTAGTTGCTGGCTAACTAAACAATGCCTAGTTCATCTCTCTCTTAAATAAGCAGAGTTCAATTTTGCCTCAAAAATTTGTCAAACCATGTTCTAAGACTGACTAAGACCTAGACAAAGGTACTTATGCAGGAGCCCTCTCTAAGTAAGTATACATAACTCAATGCTATAGAACAATTCCCTCACCTAGTAAAGTCATTTGGATCATGATGCATAAATATATTAATTCATGAATCATCAATCTGGATTCCTCATTGGTTGAGCACTAAAATGAGCAAAGACCAAAAAACTTTAATGAAAATAATTTATTCAAGCAACTTTTAAATTTGAAAAACATAATTGTTTCAATTAAATATTAAAGAAATAATAGAACAACACTCCAAGCAAATGGAAGTTTGTTGAACAAAATTTCTCGTCATTCCACATCTTCAATATTCTCATCTTAAAATGAGGATAAAATAAAATCTTCTTCCAATCCTTTTCCTACCATGAATGTTGCTGGTGGTTGCACTCTGTTGAACCTTGGCAAAGGATTGTCTTTTGTGCTGGGCTTATCAGGCTCAGGCAGCTTACCACTGTCAATTAAATTTTGAATCTCATATTTTAGTCACAAGCATTTGTATGTCTCATGCCCTTGTGTCTGATGAAATTCACAAAAGGCTTTAGTATCAAATTTTGGGGGTAAAGGATTCGGCAAAGGTCGAGGGGCCAATGGCTGTAATAGTCCCTTCTTTTATAGCTTGTTGAAGACCCATGAAAAAGGCTTCTCCATATCTAAAAATTGCCTTCTTCCTCCTTGGCCACTAGCATTAACATTAACTGCGCCTTGGTTACCAGACTGATAGTTTCCTTTCTTATTCCTTCTTGTTGAAAAGCGATTCTTCTCTCTTTCCCATTCTTCAATTTGTAGACAGGCTTGTAAAAAGTCCTTGAAATCCCGAATGAGTGTATGAGACATACTTTCACGAAGGCTAGGTAACACTCCTCTTACAATCATTCTAATTTGATCAGATTCATCAGGCCTCTTCCTGAGCAATGCAGCCTTATTTCTCCACCTTTTCACATAGTCCACAAAATTCTCATTTGGCCTTTTTCTAATGTACTCAACTTCCATTAAGGTAACTTCCATCTCAACATTGTATCCATATTGTTGGATGAAGGCCTTGTATAGCAGATCCCAACTCTTTTGTGTGCCATCATCTAAGGTATTGAACCAATTTTGGATAATAGGATCCAATGAGAGCATGAAGTATCTTAGAGTTTGAGCCTTAGTAGCTCGGGCAGACTGTATAGCAGTGATGTACTGCTTTACATGGAGGTGAGGATTTCTGGTTCCATCAAATTTTGCAAAGGATGGCATCTTGAACTTATAAGGGACCTCCTCATCTTGTTCAAATAGTTTGTCGAGCTCAGACATCTCTTTGATTTTTAGCTTCTTTTCAAACTTCTTTTCTAGGTCAGCAATCATCTTTTCAACATCTGAAGTTTCAGTTTTCTCCACAGCTAATCTTTCATCAATCTTTGGCTCTTTCTTCTTGTCTTGAGGATCTTGGAAGTATTGAGCCCAATCATCATCATCATCAATGATCACCTTATCATCATCAAAAGCCACTTCACCAACTTTAGCCTTCCCCTTATCTTTCTTGGTGGTTTCGGATGCTTCGGCATTATTCCCAAACATTGTAGTCTTTTGATTCTTCATGATCTCAGCTAGGGCCCCCTTTAGTTCTTCCATTTTAGCATTGAGGGCATCGTCCACCATTCTTTGAATTTGTTCAAGCTCCATTGCTTTTGGTGAAAAAGTGATTGATTTGTTGCTAGATTCTTTATCTCCAGCGTAGGTCGGATTGTCATAAGCTTTTGAACTGTCATATTCCAGGGTTGTGAGCCAGAAATGATTAATGATATGTGATGTAATGCATGTATGTATGCATATATGCACAAACAATAAACAAACAAGGATAAATAGGACGTTCCTTCAAACCTTATAATATCCACACACGAATGGCGAGTCTCTTTTCCTAGGTAATATGGTTAACAAAATACCAACATGGGGTATCTTGTTTTTGAATAATTCCCTTAGACGTTTCAATTAATAGTTATATTTTCAAAAATGGAAATCATTCCATGATAATTTCCATTAATTAGGTCTTAATCCATTCAACCAACTAAAGTAGCTTTTATGCTATATTGGATTAAAACTAAATTAAGAGGTTTATTACAAATAGATTTCTCAATTGAAAAAGTAACTGATGATTCATGCCAAAAACAAGCCCATGATTAATAATTCTTAGTATAAACTAGGCTCACAATTGATTTTTGGTATTTTCATAATTGACCTAAATAATTTGTAAGCTCTTTGTAAGAAAAGGTTGGATGAAATGCAAAAATAGTTTTGTTTGGAAAACCCATTGTAAAAAGATTTTAAAAAAATGGATTTTTGAAAAAGAATTTTGATTTTTTTTAGAAATGTTTTATGTCCAAAACCATCATGAAAAGTTTTGAAAATATCTTTGGTCTTTTGGACTTTAAAAAAAAATTATTTTGAGCTTACAATGTACTTAGGTCATATTAGAAAAAAGAACAAACCAAATAAACCATGATTTAAACTAAGATAAATTAACCATAGTCACACAACAAACATTTGGGGTAAAAACCTAAGGAAAGTAACTAGGCCAATTACATGAGGTTTAGTCTTTGGGGTAAAAGGCTTAGGTACCCATAGCAAGTATATACCAAATGGTACAAGGCCATAAGTCGTTATGCCATGCTCGATCTCCATACCTTGAGTGAAAGTATGATATCCATTGCATAACACAACACGGGTAACACGGGCATCCTAACTCACGCACACGATGCAATCTAATATGATGCAATGGATAATATCTTGATAAGAAAGAATAAAATAATATAAAGACCAATGGAATCAACTTCTCTTATCCCCAATGGAGTAGCCATTATGAGCGGGGATTTTTGCCCCCACTCCCGGTGGAATGGTTCTTGCGACTTCTGCACTGTTTAGGCCCGGGGCCTTAGAGAACACTAGCCTAAGCCCAGAGAAAATGGAGTTGCCACTTGGACCGGCCGAGAAAAAAAAGGGGTGGATGACTCGATTTCTAAGGAATCCCCAACTCCTTAATGGGTTTGAAAAGTTGGGTATGTGTGGGGAATGTGAGAAATGGCCCAACACCCCCACAATGCCCAGTTAATTGGAACCGACCTCCTTTGCAGATCTTAATATTATAAAATTCTTAAATATAAAAATATTATCCATACTATATGCAACAATTAAAATAAAGCATCATTATTTTAAAACTCAAAGCAATGTCCAAACAAAACAAATAAATGGACACCCATCCGAGAATGGAAACATGTCCTTACATCGTCCATGTCTAAAACTAAATAGGACACCCACCGAAAGGTGGAAACGTGTCCTTTACATTGGTCCAAAGTATAAAAGCAATTTAAATTACATGATGCTTAATACATGAGGTACCCAACATATGGAAACATAACTCTTACAAAGTTTTGAAATCAAAACAAATCAATAAAAGTAAACATCCATTCATGATAAACAAATCAAATATCGAAATTAAATAAATCAATCATCAAAATATATAATAAACTACATAATCTAATTTAAAATTAAATAAAGTAATAAATGTATAAATTTAGGGTTTACATCTTAAATTAAGGTTTTAGAATTTTAATTACTAAATTAGGGCTTTGGAAAAAAGAAAGTTAAGTGCGGAGATTCATAATGCACAAATAACCCTTTGAAGAGCCCATACGGTGGTCCCTAAGTGTTTTGAAAAATAGTTTTTAGGGTTTCAAATAGAGTTTGGATGGTAAGTAGAACAATTGATCATCTATTGCACATTTAAACAATTAATCCAGTTTGAATGATGAAGCTACTGTAAAGATAAGCAAAGAAATAGAGATTCAAACCTCCGTTGTTGGTTCCACCATAATCTTTTAATTATGGTTGAACAATAATAAAGACAGTGTAGGCTTCCTTTGATGGATTGTTGTTGCTTGCTCACTGCCTCTTGCTCCTTCAAGGTTCTCTTTTTTAGCCAAAAAAATCCTAAAGTCCAAAGTCCGATAAAAAATTTCAGATCCAAAAATTTTAGATCTTTTATTCTGTCTTTAATGTGGTATTTAAAAAAAAAATAAAAACCTAATACTAATTGGCTAAGGAAATAAAAACTTTTTAGGAAATAAAATTAAAAACCATGTAGAATAGGGTTTTGGCAAAACCGCGCTCGGGCCGAAAGTGCACTGGTGAAGAAGTTCTGTGAGCGCTGGGGGTAGGCTAGCTAATTCATCGCTGATTCTTCCGATGTTGATTTTTATTTATTTTTTTATTTTTTATCCTTTTTATTATTACTTTTTATTATTTTTATTGAAAATAAATATTTTTTAATTAAATCACCACAAAACTTATTTTGTACTGTTTAAAAATTTTGGATTGGACTGGGTTAAAAATTAAGGGTCTACACTTTGATTGGACTAATATATTGCACTCCGTTGTTGGTCTGCACAACCTAAATTAAGCTAATTAAATTTAATCTAATAAGGTATATTTTAGAAGATTTGGTTGGTTTTTACATGATACCAGTGCATTAAACCCTAAAACGGATTTTATTTGAAGGTTTGGTTGCTTTTTCTCTTAATCCGGATGGTTTTTGGGTAGTAGAGGTGTCTCATGTTGAATTAAGGCATCCAATCCAACATGGGAAAGCCCCATATCCAATTGGGGGCCTCCCAATTTGATATGGGGCTCTTCCATATTGAAATGGAGTCCCATTTTGATATGGGGCTGTCGCATATCGAAATGGAGTCCCATTTCAATATAGGACAGCCCCATATCAAAATTGGAAAGCCCCATTTCGATATAGGGCAGCCCTATATCAAAATGGGGCTCTCCTAGTTCAATATGGACAATTATTTTTCAATTCCATGTCGAATCTGGATACCTACTTTGATATGGGTTCAGTTTCTGTCGAAACACAGTCATTTTAATTTGAGACGGACTCAGTCTATATCTAATTCAAGTAATTGTAATTCGATATGGAATCGATTTGTGTCGAACCCTAGAATTCAACATGCATCAGAATAAACCATTCTTAAACAAGTAAATTTTTAGGCTTAACCTAAGAGAGTGATTATAAATACAGGTTTTAAAAACTTGAAGGAGGATCTTTGGGGGGATTTTATGGGACCTTTGGCTTTTGTTTGGCGGTTGGAACACTGAAAAATTCAGTAATCAATCAATAAACAAACCCTAGCAAGCTTGAGAAACAAAAGGGACAACAAGAATAGATGAGGAAGATCAATAACACAAAACTCTACAAAGGCATGTACTCATTGTCTGTAACACCCCTTCCCGACCTACGTGTGTAAGCCGAGTAGAGGTGCCACACTAACTTAATGTTGCTACCAATTTTACTTAGTCAAATTTTAGTTCCGGTTTTTACAGAAATTTTGCCAGAGGTTCGCCTAGAAATTGGGTCCCAAGTGTCGACAAAACTGGTTTTTCTGATTTTTGAAAACATTTTTACACAAACCAATACGAATACAATCAGTTTCAATACACTCCCAATGAATCCACCTTATAAACTCAACTACAAACCTGCAAGAAGAATTCACACTTCTAATACAAGATAAAGTAGAGGTTTATTATTATTACATACTACTAACGTACAGTTTAACATAGTAATTCTCAATCTTATATATACATATACATGTCACAACTAGCTAACTCATAATGGAAACTAAGAGATCTACCCTGAGATGCTGTGGGTCTGGTCGTCGCTTCCTACAAGTTAGCTACTGCTCCGAACCTACAAGTCAAGGAAAACTTAACTCGCTGAGCAATGTCGCTCAGTGGGTACTTTACTGATGAAAATATAATTAAAACATGAAAGCATTTGAAATAAAAAGAAAATTTATTTACATCAAAAATCAACCAACATTAAACCAATGGATGTTATTGTACATGCAGTGTAAATATGCTTTTAACAAATGTAAAAACCATAAATCAAACTCATTTTGCATTACATAGTTTAAAAAAAATAGGACTTTGGCTCTACTGGTATATGGGGAACCATAGCGATAAGGCAGTGGCCCTCACCACTGTAACATATGTGGCCCTCACCACCATTATCATATCACAGGAATGGCCCTCACCATCCTAGTTATAACCAATGGCCCTCACCACTGGCTTCAATGGCCCTCACCATTGAGTTCAGATCATAATAATTCAATCACAATATCAAGCAGTACTGCATAAGTTAGTATAGTGCACCATACCCTTATCTACTACCCCCAACTACCCAGCAGAGCATAAAGGTTAAAATGATTCAATTTAAGTCTCAAACTTCATTTTAGAATGACTCGAGAAATCATTTTAATTCCCGTCGCGCTTTGCCATTTACGCCGCGCACCACATTCTTTAGTCAAACCATTACCCTTTTTCACATATTTAACATCCACAATAAACATATCAAACATTTCAAAGCATTCCTCAAAAGGTCACAAATTGGTTAAATGAATAGTGTCACGGCGCGTAAAATCGGCAACGCAAAAGGCAGGCGCCAAATGAATATTAAAATCTGGGTTTTCATCAAAATTTCAGTCCGCTTCAGTCATGCATTTGACCAGGTAAATGATCTTATTTTTGGCTGAAATTTTACAGAAAACTTATTTCATATGTTGAATAATTGCATGTAAAATGTCGTTGAAAAATTTCATCGTTTGCTGCCTCAATTGGCTGCCCAAAGTTATGTCCATAATTAGATCCCAAAGGGCACCAATTCAGCCCACACTTGCATTTGGTGCAAAATTGTTTATTTTTCTGTTTTAAACCCATTTCAAAGCTTCCCTAATAATGTGATGAAGACTTAGACACTTCCCTTTTAAAATAACTTGATTGTTTAAATCAATTTGGACTAAATGGAATTCATTAAACTCTTTTACCAAAATCATTGGAAACATTAAATTTCAATTGAATTTAAAAAACCCAATCACCACATGGATTTAAAAATACCACTCAACAATTGAATTCAAACTCAAACAACACATTTATGCATCCATAGCAAAAGTTCCATAGATAAAGTTTTGGTAAGAAAATGAAAGGAAAATTATTCTTCCAAGGTAAAGTACCAAACCTTGTTCTTTTAATTCCCTTTTGCTTTTCCTTCTTCTCCTTCCTTAATCTATGTTTCTCCTTTAAGAAATTCAAGAAATCAACCTTAAACATAAACCTTAGAAATTTAGAACAATAAGCTACTCTCTAAATTCATATTAATTTCTACCTAAATTAACCATCTCTCATCATTAATCAACATATTTTTCCATTAAATTCATTTTCTAACCTTCTTACAAACTTTCCTCAAATTCAACCTTTATGAACCCTAATTTAGATCTCTTAAAATAGCCAACAATTTATGAAATTAAAGCTACAAATAAAACCCCTTACCTTAAAGTCTTATTCTCCACCAAAATTTGCAGCCAAAAATGGCTAACTTGAAAATTTTCTCTCTCTTTTCCCTTCCTCTCTTATTCGGCCAAAGCAAGAACAAAGGAGGGCTCTTGAATTTTTTTTTTTGCTATTTTCTCAACCAAATGGCAGCTAAGAGAGGTTAAGATGTGTTGGTGTAAGTGTTGGTTTCCCATTGGTACACTTAAGTGGGAAAATGGCTAATTTTCATTGGTCCAAATGTCTCTTTCTTTTATTTATTTAAAACCCAAGCCATTGGGCTTTCTTATAATCATATTTTGGCCCCTCAACCTCCTTGTGCTGTTATTTTATGGTCTAGGGTGTGAAAAGACCAAAATACCCTCCGGCAATTACTCGTTCGTAAATTTTAAACAGCGCACTTCCGCCGATTAATGTGGTACACTTTTTGACTCAGTTTTTCCTCTACTTTTCATTTTTGAGATCCATTATTACTTTCGAGATACTTTTGAAAATGACCATAATGCCCCTGGTCAAAATCCCCTATATCTTCCAAACCGTGCGTTTTCGGGAAAAATCGTGTCGCGCCGTTGCTACCCCGATTTTTCTGTACTTTCCATTTCTGGAGTCTATTATGTGCACTATTAAGAACCTCCAGTACAACTTTTGGAAATTACAGTCACCTCCCCAAAACTTTGCATGTCTTTCAGTTAAGCCCCGTTGGTCCTGCGACCTTCTCTAGGAACCGCCATCAGAGATGACCTCTCCAGATCCTTTCTCTTGTTGTGCACATGACTACTAGATATAAATACAATGGGCAGATGTGACAGTTCCTCCCTCGTTAATTTAGGCTTCGTCCCGAAGCCCATCAGGTGGAAATAAATATGGGTACTGCTTCCTCATAGTTTCTTCGCGTTCCCATGTAGCTTCTTCTACTTTATGATTCCTCCAAAGCACTTTGACCAATGGGATCTTCCTATTCCGCAACTCTTTGATTTCCCGTGCTAGGATTTCTACCGGCTCTTCCTCGTACGTCAGGTTGGGCTGAATCTCGATGTCTTGAGCTTGTATGACGTGGGTTGGATCTGAACGATACCTCCTTAGCATTGAAACGTGGAAAACATCATGTATTTTACTTAATTCGGGTGGTAACGCCAATTGGTAAGCTACCAGACCTACCCGTTTAATGATCTCATATGGTCCGATGAATCTAGGGCTTAGCTTGCCTTTCTGTTTAAATCGTAACACCTTCTTCCAAGGAGAGACTTTGAGGAAAACTCTGTCACCAACCTCGAACTGTATGTCTTTCCTCTTTAGATCCGCATATGATTTCTGCCTGTCTGCTGCTACTTTTAATCGGTCTCGAATGATCTCTATCTTTTCCTCAGTTTCCTTAACTATGTCTGGCCCTAACATCTTTTCCTCCCTCAATTCTGTCTAGCAAACTGGAGTTCTGCATTTTTGATTGTACAGTACTTCGTAAGGAGCCATTTGTATGTTGGATTGATAGCTGTTGTTGTACGCGAATTCCATTAAGCTCAGGTGTTTGTCCCAGCTGTCTTTAAATTCTAAAACGCACGCCCTCAGCATATCTTCCAAAATTTGAATCACTCTTTCCGACTGTCCGTCTGTTTGGGGATGGAATGTTGTACTGTGGTAGTTCGAGTCCCAAGGGCTGTTTGGAACTTTTGCCAAAAATTTGACGTAAAGTGTGGATCTCGATCTGATATGATTGAAGTTAGAACTCCTTGCAGACGCACGATCTCTTTGATGTACAAGTCTGCCAACTTGTCTAGCGAGTAATCCACACGTACTGGTAAGAAATGAGCGGACTTAGTAAGCCAATCCACGATTACCTAGATCGCGTCATGTTTGTCCCTAGTCATAGGCAATCCTATGACAAAATCCATAGTAATACGATCCCATTTCCAGGTTGGAATCGTGATAGGTTGTAGTAGTCCTGAGGGTAGTTGATGTTCCGCTTTCACTTGCTGACAGGTCAGACACTTCATCACGTGATCCACGATGTCTCTTTTCATTCCTGGCCACCAGTAATACTCCTTCAAGTCCCGGTACATTTTTGTTGCTCCCGGATGCATTGTGTAAGGACTGTTATGAGCTTCTTGCAAAATCTGTTTCTTCTCAGACTTAGGTACCACCATTCTCTTATTGTAGTATAGGATACCATCTGGACGAATTTGATAATCTTCTGACAAATTCTCCTGCGCCTGTTGACTCCACTTCTTCACTTGTTCATCTTCCCTCTGAGCCTCACATATTTGTTGATGTAAGGTAGGTCGCACGTGCATTTCTGCAAAGATAGCTCCATCTTATGTGGGCTCTAACTCTACCCTCATAGCACGTAGCGCTTGCATTGATTTCCTACTAAGTGCATCTGCTACGACATTCGCTTTGCCCGGGTGATAGTTAATCGTATAGTCATAGTTGGCTAACAGTTGCATCCATTTTCGCTGTCCCAGGTTTAAATCTTTCTGCATGGGCAGGTACTTCAGGCTTTGATGATCCGTATAAATGTAACACCTTTCCCCGTATAAGTAGTGCCTCCACGTCTTGAAAGCCAAAACAATCGCTGCTAGTTCTAAGTCATGCGTGGGATAATTCTTTTCGTGTGGCTTGAGCTGTCGAGAAACATACGCAATGACTTTGCCTTCCTGCATCAATACGCAACCTAGCCCGATGTGGGATGCATCGCTATAGATCACAAAATCTTTTCCTGATTCAGGTTGTGTAAGAATGGCCGCTTCAGTAAGTTTTTGCTTCAGCCTTTCAAAGCTCCGTTGGCAAGCGTCGGTCCACTGGAATTTGGCATTCTTCTGAAGTAACTTGGTCATAGGTGCGGCGATCATGGAAAACCCTTTGACGAATCTCCGATAATATCCTGCTAATCCCAAGAAACTACGAACTTCCGTTACTGTCTTAGGTGGCTTCCATTCCAATACTGCTTCTATTTTCTTGGGATCGACCCTTATTCCTTCTGCCGATACAATATGTCCCAAGAAGGCTACTTCTTCCAACTAAAATTCGCATTTGCTAAATTTAGCGTATAACTGCTTCTCTCGTAGGGTTTGCAAAACAATCCTAAGGTGGCGATCATGGTCCTCTCGATTCTTTGAATACACCAATATGTCGTCAATGAATACAACCACGAACTGATCCAAATACGGGTGGAAGATTATGTTCATCAGATCCATGAATACTGCAGGTGCGTTTGTTAATCCGAAAGGCATAACGATGAATTCATAATGTCCATAGCGAGTTCTGAATGCGGTTTTTGGTATGTCTTCATCTTTGATCCCCAATTGATGATAACCTGATCGTAGATCGATTTTTGAAAAGACTCCAGCACATTTGAGTTGATCAAATAAATCGTCTATGCGAGGTAGCGGATACTTGTTCTTGATGGTTAGCTTATTGAGTTGGCAGTAATCCACACACAACCTTAGGGATCCATCTTTCTTTTTCACAAACAATATTGGCACTCCCCATGGTGACACGCTTGGCCTAATGAACCCCTTGTCTAAAAGTTCCTGTAGCTGTACCTTTAATTCTTTTAGCTTCGCTGGCGCCATTCGGTAAGGTGCGATGGATACTGGTGCAGCTCCCGGGTATACGTCTATGGTAAATTCCACCTCTCATTTAGGTGGTAATTCGGGTAAATCGTCAGGAAATACGTCGGGGAAATCTCAAATAGTAGGTATATCTTGTAGCTTTGGTGCCTCTTCTTTCGCTTCTAATGCGCATAACAGGTATGCCTCGCAGCCTTTTTGCATTAACCTCTTAGCCGTCATAGCGAAAATGATGTTAGTTAGATAGTCCTTCCTCTTTCCCACTAAGGTCACTTCATCGTCGTTTGACGTATGCAAAGTAACTCTCTTCCATTTATAGTCAACCAGTGCATCGTGTTTGGCCAACCAATCCATCCCAAGGATAGCGTCGAATTCTTGAAATGGTAGTTCAAATAAGTCTCCCCGAAAGATACGTCCGTGTATCTCCACGGGGCAATCTTTCACTACCTTCCTCGTAATCACCTCACTCCCTAATGGGCTAGTAACTAATATTCCCTCTTCCTCTAGTTCTGCCTTTAGGTTCCCAAGTTTTTCATTTTTCGTGCATACATATGAGTGTGAAGAACCCGGATCTATTAAAACGTAAAGCGGAACTCCAAACATAGACAACTGACCTGCAATCACGTCTAGCGCTTCTTCATCTTCTCGCCCCCTCATGGCATACATTCTAGCAGGAGCCCTCGCTTCTGATCGATTTACCGTCTCAGACTGTATACGTGACGGATTTTCGCCCCTACCTCTGCCTCGGCCTTGCCCTGCTGCCGCTTGCGATCCCTCAGTATCCCTAGGTAGATTCTGCATTCGCTGGGGACACTCTCGCATAAGGTGGTCTAAAGATCCACATATGTAGCATGCAAATGTCCGACCCCAACATTCTCCCATGTGGCGGCGTCCACATTGATCACAGCGTGGATTAGTATTTTCGCCTTCATTACCTCTTGGACCGATAGAAAAGTTACCTCTGCTTCGGCTGAATCCTCTTCCTTGCCCTCTTCCGGATCGTCCGGTACTAGCGACTGAGGTAGCTTGACTTGGGTCACCACTATTCGATCCCTGACTGTAACCCCGACGTTGACCTCCTCCCGTGGAACCACTGCCTCGGAATCGCTTCCTTGATGATTGGTAGTTTCCCGAATAGTTTTGGGTACCTCTCTTCTATTTCATCTTCTGTCTTCTATTTTTCTCATCAGACTGATATTGCTCTACTTCCAGAGCCCTAATGACCAACTAGGAAAATTCCTTGATATTAGCAGCAATTAGCTGCATCCTAATCTCATTATTCAAACCATCCTGGAATTGCTTACACCTATCATGTTCGTCTTCAATTGTCTTCTTGGCATACCTACTCAGCCTGGAAAATTCCCTCTCGTATTCGGCAACTGTCAGTCGACCTTGCTTTAAGTGTAGAAACTCCTTTTTCTTGGCATCTAGGTATGCCTCCGATATAAACTTCCTCTGAACTCATTCATAAAGAAATCCCATGTTCTCTGTTCCGGTGGAACTCGTTGGTGAACTGTGTCCCACCATATATATGCTTCTTCCACTAATAAGGAAGTAGCACATACCACTCGCTCTTCTGGCATACACTGTAACTGATCTAAGGCTCGTACCGTTCCTTCTAGCCAATACTCGGCTGTAGAAGAATCATCGTCCCTTCGGGCCCTAAACTCCTTCGCCCCGTACTTTCTTATCTTTTCGATCGGGGTTTTCCTTTCCCCTCTTACAGCAGGTACTGGTACGGGTGTTGGAGCTGATGGTGGTGCCGGGGCGGCGCCGGCTATCTGCCGTAATACGATAGCCATTTGTTGCAACATTTCACTGGGAATAGGAGCATCAGCTGGTAGTTACTCAGATGTTGATGTCTCTGATACACGCATTTCTACAATTCGGGAGGCCTGAGACTCGACCTCCTCCTCTATATCACGCTGCGCTGCTCGCGACATCTAAAGAATAGAGTAAAACGTATACAATCCTATCATCAGTAACGACCCAGACCAACAGCATTATATTACCCTAGATGGCATGTATATAAAGATAAAACTCTTAAATAACACATATACAACACAACTTTTATTTATTTCCAAGCAAAAGTATTTACATTACTAGGAAGTCCTTATGTACATTCCAAAATTTAGGACTCCTTACTACTATATCATCATGTCATACTACCATACAATATTTACATGATACTCCGATGTCACATATGTACATAACCAAAAGAACCTCCAAAAAGCAACACATCTCGAAGCTCAGTGAGTAGGTGCCCTAGGTGAGGTGGCACTGTCAGACAAATACTCTTCTATCTCAAGGTCAAACTCTGGGTCATGCGATGCTTCACCAAGTAAGTGCTGGCCTAGCTCCTGGACCCTCTCCTGCAAAGCACGGATCTCTCTATGTGCTACCCCGAGACTCCTACAGGCACTATCAAACTCCACTCTATGACTAAGCATGTCCTCCTTTAACATTTGCACGTCTCTCATCAAGGAAGTAATCATCTCATGTTTTAATCTCAGGTCTTCACAATCCTGTATACTTCGATCTGCCAGAATTTCTATGGTATCATCTTGCTCATGCACTATCTGCTTTAGACTCTCTACTTCCATCCTCAGCTCCATCATCTCATTGTTTCGATCACCCATAATTTCTCCTGTTATAATTAGAATAACATAACTAACAATACTACAATCATGTATAGTTACATAATTAGAACCCCTAACCTAACCCTATGTGTCATACATTTAAGGTTTTAATTCAACTAACTACCCAGAACCGGCTAAACCGGAGCTCTAATACCAAAAATTGTAACACCCCTTCCCGACCTACGTGTGTAAGCCGAGTAGAGGTGCCACACTAACTTAATGTTGCTACCAATTTTACTTAGTCAAATTTTAGTTCCGGTTTTTACAGAAATTTTGCCAGAGGTTCGCCTAGAAATTAGGTCCCAAGTGTCGACAAAACTGGTTTTTCTGATTTTTGAAAATATTTTTACACAAACCAATACGAATACAATCAGTTTCAATACACTCCTAATGAATCCACCTTATAACCTCAACTACAAACCTGCAAGAAGAATTCACACTTCTAATACAAGATAAAGTAGAGGTTTATTATTATTACATACTACTAACGTACAGTTTAACATAGTAATTCTCAATCTTATGTATACATATACATGCCATAACTAGCTAACTCATAATGGAAACTAAGAGATCTACCCTGAGATGCTGTGGGTCTGGTCGTCGCTTCCCACGAGTTAGCTACTGCTCCGAACCTACGAGTCAAGAAAAACTTAACTCGCTGAGCAATGTCGCTCATTGGGTACTTTACTGATGAAAATATAATTAAAACATGAAAGCATTTGAAATAAAAGGAAAATTTATTTACATCAAAAATCAACCAACATTAAACCAATGGAAGTTATTGTACATGCAGTGTAAATATGCTTTTAACAAATGTAAAAACCATAATTCAAACTCATTTTGCATTACATAGTTTAAAAAAAATAGGACTTTGGCTCGACTGGTATATGGGAAACCATAGCGATAAGGCAGTGGCCCTCACCACTGTAACATAGGTGGCCCTCACCATCCTGGTTATAACCAATAGCCCTCACCACTGGCTTCAATGGCCCTCACCATTGAGTTCAGATCATAATAATTCAATCACAATATCAAGTAGTACTACATAAGTTAGTATAGTGCACCATACCCTTATCTACTACCCCCAACTACCCAGCAGAGCATAAAGGTTAAAATGATTCAATTTAAGTCTCAAACTTCATTTTAGAATGACTCGAGAAATCATTTTAATTCCCGTCGCACTTTGCCATTTATGCCGCGCACCACATTCTTTAGTCAAACCATTACCCTTTTTCACATATTTAACATCCACAATAAACATATCAAACATTTCAAAGCATTCCTCAAAAGGTCACAAATTGACCAAATGAATAGTATCGCGGCGCGTAAAATTGGCAACGCAAAAGGCAAGCGCCAAATGAATAGTAAAATCTGGGTTTTCATCAAAATTTCAGTCCACTTCAGTCATATATTTGACCAGGTAAATGATCTTATTTTTGGCTGAAATTTTACAGGAAACTTATTTCATATGTTGACTAATTTCATGTAAAATGTCGTTGAAAAATTCCATCGTTTGCTGCCTCAATTGGCTGCCCAAAGTTAGGTCCAGAATTGGATCCCAAAGGGCACCAATTCGGCCCACACTTGCATTTGGTGCAAAATTGTTTATTTCTGTTTTAAACCCATTTCAATGCTTCCCTAATAATGTGATGAAGACTTAGACATTTCCCTTTTAAAATAACTTGATTGTTTAAATCAATTTGGACTAAATGGAATTCATAAACTCTTTTACCAAAATCATTGGAAACATTAAATTTCAATTGAATTTAAACAACCCAATCACCACATGGATTTAAAAATACCACTCAACAATTGAATTCAAACTCAAACAACACATTTATGCATCCATAGCAAAAGTTCCATAGATAAAGTTTTGGTAAGAAAATGAAAGGAAAATTAATTCTTCCAAGGTAAAGTACCAAACCTTGTTCTTTTAATTCCCTTTTGCCTTTCCTTCTTCTCCTTCCTTAATCTTTGTTTCTCCTTTAAGAAATTTAAGAACACAACCTTAAACATAAACCTTATAAATTTAGAACAATAAGGTACTCTCCAAATTCATATTAATTTCTACCTAAATTAACCATCTCTCATCATTAATCAACATATTTTTGCATTAAATTCATTTTCTAACCATCTTACAAACTTTCCTCAAATTCAACCTTTATGAACCCTAATTTAGATCTCTTAAAATAGCTAACAATTTATGAAGTTAAAGCTACAAATAAAACCCCTTACCTTAAAGTCTTATTCTCCACCAAAATTTGTAACCAAAAATGGCTAACTTGAAAAATCTCTCTCTCTTTTCCCTTCCTCTCTTATTCGGCCAAAGCAAGAACAAAGGAGGGCTCTTGATTTTTTTTTTTTGCTGTTTTCTCATCCAAATGGCAGCTAAGAGAGGTTAAGATGTGTTGGTGTAAGTGTTGGTTTCCCATTGGTACACTTAAGTGGGAAAATGGCTAATTTTCATTGGTCCAAATGTCTCTTTCTTTTATTTATTTAAAACCCAAGCCATTGGGCTTTATTATAATCATATTTTGGCCCCTCAACCTCCTTGTCCTGTAATTTTATGGTCTAGGGTGTAAAAAGACCAAAATACCCTCCGTCGATTACTCGTTCGTAACTTTTAAACCGAGCACTTCCGCCGAATGCTGTGGTACACTTTTTGACTCAATTTTTTCTCTACTTTTCATTTTTGAGATCCATTATTACTTTCTAGACACTTTTGAAAATGACCATAATGCCCCTGGTCAAAATGCCCTATATCTTCCAAACCGTGCGTTTTTAAAAAAAATCGTGTCGCGCCGTTGCTACCCGATTTTTCTCTACTTTCCATTTCTGGAGTCTACTATGTGCACTATTAAGAACCTCCAGTACAACTTTTGGAAATTACAGTCACCTCTCCAAAACTTTGCATGTCTTTCAGTTAAGCCCCGTTGGTCCTGCGACCTTCTCTAGGAACCGCCATCAGAGATGACCTCTCCAGATCCTTTCTCTTGCTGTGCACATGACTGCTAGACATAAATGCAGTGGGCAGATGTGACATTGTCTTTGCCAAAGCTCATCCAAAATCTCATTAAAACAATTTTGGTGGAGCCAACAAATGATAGTATGGTTTAAATTAAATAAATACTATATGTTTTGATTGTTTTAAACATTGAATGAGTTTGCTCTTCATCTAACTAGAGTCACAGTATGTAATTTCTTATTGAATCAGTATATGTCAGTTTGCATGGAGTGCATATTATAGTTTTACTAAATCATAACCTTTAGAACTAGTATACTTGTTTGGCTTATGATGTTTATTTTTTTTCTTTATCTTCTAGCTATTTAATCAATGTATTACTTGGAAATCACATTAGGGTTTTTTTATATAAAAACTCATAGTAGTGTTTAAATCTTTTTAAAAATATTCACAGTTCAAATAATCTATACCCTTTGATTGGTTTTTCAAAAACATTAAACCCTAATTCATTTAAAACCTTAACATCCAAACATTATTTTTTTATAAATACCAAACTCTAAATTATTCTTTCTAAAAATCCTAATTCCATGATTTTAGTCTTAAACCCTAATTTGATTAAAAAAAAAACCCTACTACTTTCTTAAAATTATAAAACCCCAATCAATTTCATTTTTCCGAAAACATCCACAGTAGCTTAAATAATAATAATTATTATATTAATTCCAAAATTCCAAAACCCTAAATGTTAATTAAGGAACCCTAAATTGATATATAAACCTAAACTTGTATCTTTATTTGCTTTATTTAAGTTTTAGATTCGATTATGTAGTTTATTATATGTTTTGATGATTGATTTAGTTAATTTCAATGTTTAATTTGTTTAATTTCTCATGAATGGATGGTTTCTTTATTATTATTATTATTATTATTATTATTATTATTATTATTATTATTATTATTATTATTATTATTATTTGTTTATTAAAATTATAAGAGGTATGTTTACATGATTGGGTACCTCATTAATTAATCTTTATGTAATTTAATTTATTTTTGTATTTTGGAATTAATATAAAGGACACATTTTCACCTATCGATTGGTATCCTATTTAGTTTTAGATATGGATGATGTAAAGACATGTTTCCATCCTTGGATGGGTGTCCATTTATTTGTTTTGTTTGGACATTGTTGTAATTTTAATAAAGTATTTTTTTATTCTTATGATCGCATGTAGTATGGATAATATCATTATATTTAAGAATTTTATAATATTAAGAACTGAAAATGAGGCCAGTTCCAATTAACCGGGCGTTGTGGAGCTGCTGGGCCATTTCTCACCTTCCCCACACGTACCCAACTTTTCAAACCCATTAGAGGGTTGGGGATTCTTTAGGAATCGAGTCATCCACCCCTTTCTTTTTTCCAGCCCATACGGGTGTTGATTCCATTTTCTCCAGGCTTAGGCCCATGTTCTCTAAGGCCTAGAGCCTAACAGTGCCGAAGTCGTAAGAACTATTCCACCGGGAGCGGGGGCAAAAATCCCCGCTCACACTAATGTCTATATGTTTTGACCTAGAATGTTGAATTGGATTTTAGGAAAGATTTATGGCACTAGTGTTATCACACTTAATGGGAATATGATCAAAAGATTTTTCATAGTCAAACAATTTTTGTTTCACCTAAAGGACCTTAGTACAATAAAAACATGCGGCAACATATTCTGCTTCTGTGGTAGTTAAGGCAATCGATACTTGTTTCTTGCTAAACCAAGAAACAAGACATTCACCATGAGAATGACGGGCTCCTGTTGTACTTTTTCTATCCAAAAGACTACTGGCGTAGTTCGCATCCAAAAAACTTAAAATGTCAAATGATGTGTTTCTAGGATACCAAAGTCCTAAATGCAATGTGCCATTCAGGTATTTCAAAATTCTTTTAGTGACATTCAAATGTGATTATTTTGGGCATGATTGAAATCTAGCACACAAGCATACACTATACATAATATCGAGTCTAGAAGAAATTAAGTAAAGTAAGGATCCGATAATACCTCAATATTTCTTCTCATCTACTACTTTACCATTTTCATATTTGTCAAGATTCAAGGATGCACTCATGGGAGTCTTTCTAGCCTTGCAACCATCCATTCCAAAATTCTTGATGAGTTCATTTGTGTATTTGGATTGGTTGATAAAGATACCATCTTTTGCATTTCTTGATTTGTATTCCAAGGAAGAATTTAAGTTCACCCATCATGCTCATTCCGAATTCCCTAGTCATTTAAGAAGTAAATTCCTTGCACGAAGATTCATTAGTAGCCCCAAATATTTTGACATCAACATAAATTTGCACAATTAAGATGTTATGCTTATTCTTTTTAACAAAGAGAGTTATGTTCACTTTGCCTTTTGAAAACTATTTTCAAGCAAATATGCACTAAGTCTATCATACCATGCTCTTGGTGCTTGTTTCAATCCATATAAAGCTTTAGTAAGTTTGAAAACATGAGTTGGGAGTTTACAATTTTCAAAACTAGGAGGCTTTTCAACATAGACTTCCTCATTTATAAATCCATTTAGAAATGCACTTTTAAAATCCATTTTAAACAGTTTAAAATTCATATGACATGCAAAAGTAAGTAGAATTCTAATTGCTTCTAATCTAGCAACGGGGGCAAATGTCGCATCATAGTCAATGCCTTCCTCTTGGTTATACCCTTTGGCTATCAATCTAACTTTGTTTCTAGTAATGAGACCATTTTCATAAATCTCATTCCTATAAACCCATTTGCATCCTATAATTGGATGATCTTTAGTTCTAGGAACAAGTTCCCACACATTGTTCCTTTCAAATTGGTTGAGTTTATCTTGCATAGCAATCACCCAACATTCAGCACTAAGAGCATCCTCAATAGTCCTTGGCTCAATTTGAGAAACAAAAGCAAAATTAGAATCTAGATGTTTAATTTTGGATCTAGTAATTACTCCCTTTGATGTTTCACCAATGAAGAGCTCTTTTGGATGATCCTTCTTGTATTGCCAATCCTTGGGTAACTCTTGAGTTTTCTTTTCTTGTTCATCTTGATTGTTCTTTGGAGCAATAATCATTTCTTGTTGATCATATGTATCTAGAAAATCATCAAGAGCACTACCATTCCTTTAATCAAGTTTAGAAGATTCATCAAAAATAATATGCATTGATTCTTTAACTACTAGAGTTTTCTTATTAATTACCCTATATGCTTTGCTAGATGATGAGTATCCTAAAAATATGCCTTCATCATATTTGGATGAGAATTTTCCAAGATTATCCTCAGTATTTAATATGAAGCATTTGCATCCAAATACTCTAAGATATGAAATTTTTGGTATTCTTCAATTCCATAGCTCATAAGAAGTTTTTTTTATTAAAGGCCTTTTATAAACTCAGTTTGAAATATATCAAGTGGTATTAATGGCTTTCGCCTAAAAATAAGATAGTAATTCATATTCATTGAGCATCGTTCAAGCCATTTCAACCAAGGTTCTATTTTTCCTTTCAACCACACCATTTTGTTATGGTGTTCTATGAGCCGAAACATTATGTGAAATACCAAATTCATTGCAAAAGCTTTCAAAATTTTCATTTTCAAATTCTTTGCCATGATCACTTCTAATATATTTGATTACGTAGCCTTTTTCATTTTGAACTCTTTTTGCAAATATTTTGAAGTGACTAAAAGCTTCATTCTTTTCAGCTAAGAAATTAACCCAAGTAAATCTAGAGTAATCATCAAAAAGAAAAAATGAATATAACTTGCCACCTAGGCTAGCAACTTTATTTACTCCAAACAAATCTAAGTGAACGAGTTCTGAGGGTTTATAAGTGCTTACAACATTTTTAGACTTAAATGAACTTTTATATTGCTTACCAAGTTCATAAGGTTCACATGTTCTATCTTTGTCAAATTTAACTTTAGGGAGACCATCAACTAGTTCTTCATTACTAATGCATTTTAAATGATTCATACTAGCATGTACTAGCCTTCTATGCCATAACCAAGAATCATTATTAATGGAAATCAAACATTCAAATGCATCACTAGAATGTATGTCAATTTTATATGTGTTGCTAATTCTAGCTCCTTTGAATGCAATTTCACCATTTGAATTAGTAACCTTGCATCTTTTGGAGTCAAAATTTAACACTAAGCAAATTATACTTCAATCCATCAACAAGCCATACATTTTCAATTAAATTTTTACCAAGTATGCCAATGGAACCACTACCAATGATTTTACCTTTAGCATTATTTTCGTAGGTAACACTACCTCCAAGCTTGTAAGTAAGACTTGTAAAGAGATTTCCATTCCCCCATCATATGCCTTGAGCATCCACTATCCATAAGTCGTGAGCTTTCATTGATGGAAGATTTTTGACATGCCTACAAGAATATTCACCTTCTTTTAGGTACCAAAATGAACTTGGGTCCTTGGGGGTTAGTAGTAGAAGGATCTTCTAACTTGAGATGAGCCCTCCTAATATTGCAAAAAATACTCTTATGCCCAAATTTCATGTGTTGGAGGTTTCTACTCATTTTCAATATAATCCCAAAGCTCAATTCCTTCACTATCTAGGAACAAGAACATTTTGTGTTTCCAATAGGAATAATTTGTTCCATCAAAGTAGGATCTAAAGATAGAGTTATGATTTCCATTAGAGTTTGAGGTGGATGAAGAAGTTGCAATTGTGGATTAAATTTTACAATTAAGTTTAAGAAATTTTTTTAAACTCTGATACCAATTGTTGTCCTAAGATGGCAACCGAGAGGGGGGGTGAATTGGTTGGGTTAAAGAATGACGGTAAATTAAAAATTCAAAAATCAAAATTTAAGAAATGTAGAAGATGTAGAAGATTAAGTAAAGAGTAGAAGAATGAACACAAAGGATTTATAGTGGTTCAGATTTACCTTGATCCTACATCCACTTCATTAATAACTTGTTAAGGTTCCACTAGCTTTGGGTTTTTAAAAGCTTAAATCTAACTTGGTGTTTTCATAAGCTCACAACAAACATTACAATGGTTTGAGATCACACACCTCACAACCCTTACAACAGTTTTCTCAGGCTTACTCTCACAACCTAAGTGTTTCCAAATCACACTCAAACTGAAGATGGTGTTAAAAGCTCACACCCAACACTCAATCAATACAAAAAGTGATTTTGATGCAAAGAAAATAAGTATGTTCAAGTAAGCTATTATAATCACAGCAACTATAAAAAAATGAAGTTACATATGGTATTCATAGCCTTCAAGTCATAAACTAGTCGTTTGAAGAGTGGTCCAACATGTTTGATTCTTATCTTCCCCTAATTTTCTGAGAAAGAGCAATTTCATGGTCGTAATAATAAAGGTCTAGTCAGAATTCATCAATTTCAATTGGGATACATGGTGGTTTGGTCGTACATTTTGAAATTATGATGACTGCTCTTCCAATGGTGGGTCCACCTGGCTTCTACTAATTGAGTGGAGGTCTAACGGCTTCTGTCTTGAGGATTATTTAAAGATCCTGATTGGACTGCATCTTGGTCCAGTTGAAAGTTTGTTGGTCCAGTGAAAAATTGAGCGCACTTCTGGTCGGGAACCTCTCAAGATGTTTTTCACAAAATTGGCTTGAAAGGTCTGGTCATACTTTCCCATGGTTCGGTCGGACTTTCTATGGTACGTTGAGTTTTTTAGAGTACTTTCAACTGTGAATCTCTTTGTGTGTTTTGCAACTTTTTCATCCCATAGTCTGGTAGTACTTCATAGTGGTCTGGTCGAAAGCTTCAGGGTACGATGAGAATTTGAACGTCCTTTCCACCGTGAAACCTTATTTGACATTTTGCTCAGTTTAACATGTAAGGTTCGGTTAAACTTCTTAATGGTCCGATCAAACTTTTCATTAGTAATTCAAAAAACTAACTTCCTGCAAATTGTAACTTCATACAAATGTTAGCTTAATTCAATTTAATTACCTAAGATAAAAAATAGAGAAATTGGACTAACAAGGCTTGCATTGATATTTTAGGACAACCTTAGAATGGACCATCATAAGCATTCTAGAGTGAATAATCATCTCTTTACATGACATAACATGGCATCATGCATCCAAGTCATCATGTTCGCAACATCATTGTTAGTTTTCAAATAAAAAAAAATAATGACAGGGTCGAGCTGTGAACCCTGAATTTCGCACCAACATTAAAATGCATTGACCACGGTTCTAAAATGGCCTCAAAAATTCTCAATTTTTTATATGAGTAAAAGCCCTCAATTTTTCCCTTAAATGAAATCTCACATCCTAATGAATCTAATGCAACTTGAATTGTGCAAATTGGAGGTTAAACAGGACTAAAACGACAAAAGTGGGACAGATATGTACTCCTTTTCTAACTGTCGGTGAGGGAGGGTCCTGTAGGGTGGTGGTTTTGCTACTGGTTTATTGCTTGTGATCACAAGAGTACATACAAGTTTAAATTCAATAGTAGGTTTAATGCTTGAGAGAGACTAGTCTTGGTTTTTGAGAACCCAACCAATATTTAAAAGTATATTATAATTGAATCAATACTTTAAGAAATTTATAATAAGTCAATAAGAATAATTTTAACCCTAAAGCTAAAAATATTAGATTTAATTTTAAATTTATTTTCGCTTTAATCTTAGTCTGCATAATTATAAAGTTCACATTAGTTTCTCATCTAAATATTTGTTAGTTTAATTTTTTAGTAATTAAAATACCTTCCTCATGGGAACGATACTTTATTTACCTCTATATAACTTGATTATGACCTGTATACTTATAGTTAGCTAGGCTAGGCACTATCCATAATCCTCTAACACTAACACCTAGTCCAAATTCTCTTCAATCCAACCATTTAAACCTCTTCCCTTTTCCCATGGATAAGGATGGCCCTCCAAAACAAAATTAGAAAGTTTATAATCTACCACTACATCTCTGAACCTTCTAACAACCACTACTGCAATTTCAAACCACCCCATTTCTCTTATTCAAATACAATATCATTAAAGTCTCGCAAAAAATACCATACCAACTAAGATTTACTAGCAAATGACCAAAGCAAGTTACATGACAGTCTTTGTTTTGCTCTAATAGGGTGGCCATAAAAACCAGTTACTTGACAATTCCCAAATTGCTCCATGGATACTATGACATCTATATGATTTGAGGAAAAGCTGAATAGGGATATGGAACAAGAATACTTCCACAAAAATTATACTTCTCCATTGTGTCCTCAATGATTCACTAAAAGCATGCCATCAAGACCTATTTTACATTTGTTTAACTCTATATGCTCTTATTAAACTAAGGTTTCCATTAAGAACACCATTTTTTAGGCTACTTGCTATGGACTAGGTCTATAAGAAAATGAACTGATCATGAGTTGCAAAGCCTACAACAGTTCCAATTGAATAGACTCACAGCTTTTCGAAGGCTTGGTAACTGAGACTTACCTTTAAAGTACCAATAAGGTTGGAATGAATAGCCATAACATCAGATGTAATATCTTAGGTCTCGATGTCTCTCTTGCACCTATTATTTTCTATAACAATCAGACCCTCAGGCCCAGCAGGCCCAACATGACTAAATGAATTAGTCTCTAACTACCAAGGCCCATTAAATACCATAATAGACTTTTGAGAAGCACTCCTATGATTTGGGATTTTTGCCACCCACTCCCAGTGGAATGGTTCTTATGACTTCGACACTGTTAGGCTTTTGGCCTTAGAGAACACAGGCCTAAACTTAGAAAATAGGAGTCGCCACCTGGATAGGCTAGGAAGATAGAAAAGGGTGGATGACTAGATTTCTAAGAAATTCACAACCCTACTAGGTTTGAAAAGTTGGGTACGTATGGAGAAGTTGATAATGATCCAGCACCCCTATAGCACTCGGTTCATTGGAATCGGCCTCCTTTCAGGTCTAAATATTATTGAATTCTTATATTATTTCAATATTATCCATACTAAATACAATTATTCAAATAAAAAAATGAAAGCAATCATCATGAATCATTATTCAAAAAATAAAATGGGCACCCATATAAGATGGAAACATACACTTACAATGTCCTAAATTCTTAAAATTAAAATAAATAAAAAGCAATTAAAATAAACAAGGTACCAATAAAGTGGAAATGTGCCATTCACAATTTCCTTTAAAAATACATGTAATCCATGAAAAAGAATAAAGCAAGGAAAACTAATACAACAAAAAATAATATAAACATATATGAAAATAATTGAATAATTAAAAAGAAAACCAACAAATATTTCTTAATATTAATCCACTAACAAATTATAGGGCACGATGCACACGATGGTCTCGCTAGTAGATTAGCAGGCGGGGGTCAAGCCTCCCTAAGGGAAATGATTTATAGGATTGGGTTTTGATGTGAAACTATGGTTTGGATGTGAAATTAAGGTTTTAGCATGCAAATTAGGGTTTTGTAGACCCTTAAATCTAGCACGGATTAAATTTAAAAATCTTAACATGATCCTTTATTTTTTTAAAAGAGTGTAAACCTAATTTAAAAGCTTAAAATTTAACTAGTCCAATTCATAAAAGCCTGAACCAAAAAATTAAAAATTAGGGTTCAATTTGAGTTGGGATGGGTCTAAGTCAACATGAGCTTAGTGTTCATGTCGACTTGGATATCCAAATTTACATGAGATAGGTCCATGTAGATTTGGACACTCTAAATAAACATGAACCCTAATTCGAAAAGAGTTTGGCTAGAAATTTTAATTTCCTAATCAAATTGGACTTTAGAATAACCCTCGGATAGGAATATTAGTGTTTAGAGGTTAAACTTTTATTTTCCTATAAATAAGCAACTGAGAGCAATTAACAAGAGGAGTAACTAATAGCTTTTAGCAATTAAGCAACGAGGAGCAATAGAAGGCAATAATTCACACAGAGATGAATCAATAACAAAAGGCACCAGCCAATATTTTCAATGATGCAGGCTTTCAAAGACACGAGCTTGGTCCATCATATCACATTGGGTGGAGCCTTCAATGCATGTTTTGTTTTTCTATATTCTATTTATTTAAATGTTCAATAGCTTTGCTTTTCTTTTAAATTTTGAATGTTTATTATTGTTTGATCCCGTAGCTAATTAGTTTGGGTTGTGATTTTGCATAAACCTTAACAAAAATAACCAAATTCATATACTATTTCACAGCAACATAGGATTTAATTTAAACCTCTAATAAAATTACCTAAACCCTAATTACATGTTTCATAAAACCATAATTTAATCTATTGGTTTCACCCAGTAGTTTACTTATTTTATATTTGTTTGTTTCAATTTCACAGTAGCTTAGGATTTCATTTTAATATCTAATTTAATTACCAAAGCCTAACTTATTTTCTAAACCCTAAAAAACCCTAATTCAATCATAAACGTCTAACCCTAATCCCAAAAATTTAATCCTAATATGTAAAAACTTATTCCCAAGATCCAAAAACCCTAATTCTCTATTTGCTTAATATAAAAACCAAATCCCCTAAATTTGTAAAAACCAAGAAACCCTAATCTTGAATACTTAAACCCAATCTACTTAACCATGACCTCAAATGCCTAACCTTGATCTTAAAACCCCAAAACCCTAATTTCTAAGCCAAAACCCTAATTTCAAAATTGACATCCTAAAACCCTAATTTTGTTTCCAAAACTCAAAAACCATATTTTTTTAACCTCTATAAACCCAAATTTAGTATGTGAACCCTAATTTGGCATATTTAATGATTTAAACCCTAGTTTTTGTGATTTAATTTATCATATGCTTTTGATGGATGATTTATTTTATTTGGTTTAAATGAATGATTTATTTTTAATTATTATTGATGTTTGAATGGTTTAATTTATTTTATTAATTGTTTTAAGATTGATTATTCTGGTTTTAAGGAAGTAAGAGGCATGTTTCCACTTTGTGGGTGCCTTGGTTTTGATTATGTAACTTAAGGATTTTGAATCAATGTAAGGGTAATATTTTCATCTACGGTGGATGTCCCATTTTATTAATTTTGTTTCCTTTTTTTGGAAATTGGACATTGTAAAGGCATGTCTCCATTCTTGGATGGATACCTATTTTGTTTGTTTTATTTAATTAAAATGATGGATGTTTTCTTCTTTTAATTAATTGCATGTAATAAGGATGATGTCATGATATTTAAGAATTTAATAATATTAGACCTGAAAAGGAGGCCGGTTTTAATGAACTGGGCATTATGTGGGTGCTAGGTCATTTTTACCTTCTCCATACATACCCAACTTTTTAAAACCATTAGGGGTTGGGGATTTCTTAGAAATCGAGTGAACGGAGATTTTTGCCCCCACTCCCATGTGGAATGGTTCTTGCGACATCGACACTGTTAGGCCCGGGGCCTTAGAGAACACGGGCCTAAGCCCAGAGAAAATAGAGTCTCCACCCGGACGGGCCAGGAAAAAAAAAGGGTGGATGACTCAATTCCAAAGGAATCTCCAACCCCCTATTGGGTTCAAAAAGTTAGGTACATATATAGAAGGTGAGAAATGGCCCAACACCCCCATATTACCCGGTTCATTGGAACCGACCTCCTTTTCAGGTCTTAATATTATAAAATTCTTAAATATAATGATATTATCCATACTACATGTGATAATTAAAATAAAGCAATATTGTATTAAAATCAAAGCAATGTCTAAGTAAAACAAATAAATGGACACCCATTCGAGGATGAAAACATGTCCTTACATCATCCAATGTTCAAAAGAAAAAGAATAAAATAGGATACCCACCAATTGGTGGAAACGTATCCTTTATATAGATCCAAAACATAAAAATAAATTACATTACATTATATTTAGCAATTGAGGTACCCACAAAATGGAAACATACCTCTTACAATCATGAGACTAAAATAAACAAATAAAAGGTCATTCAATCATCCAATATAAATGGAGGCAAACCATTCGTAAAATAAAGTAAATCATTCATCATTAACATATAAATAACAATAAAATAAATAGCTAATAGATATAGTTTAAATCAATAAATAAACTGAATTAGGGTTTTAAATAAAGAAAATTAAACACAAAAACTTATAATACACAAATAAATATTGATCCCTTCGACGAGCCCATACGGCAGTCCCTGCATTTGAAGACTAGTTTTAGGGTTTGAGGAAAATTTTGAAAACTTCATAATATTAGTAAACAAAACTTGTTATGATTTTAGAGAGTTTAGAAGGTTGTACCTGCATTTGAAGACTCCACCACAATTTAATAACTTAAACTCTGGCTAGGTAAAAACCAAGATAGTGTGTCACTGCCTTTGTAAAATTGTTCAAATGGTTTGATGCTTCTCTCTCATTTTTACTGCTTTGATGCTTGTTGTTTCAAGTTGATGAAGCTTTCTTAGGGTTTTTGTTGATGGATACTAAATTTCCCAGAGTTCCAGCAGCCAATCCAAAAGCAAAAATCTAAAGATCTGAGTAAATTGCTAAGAAGAGTCTGAATAATTCTTAAGTCAATTCCTTTCTTATGTGTGTTTTTAATGTGGTATTTATAGGCAATTAAAAGAAAAAAACCTAGTATGTTAAGAAAATTAAAAAATATTAAGGAAATAAAATAAAAAACCAATTAAAATAAGGTTTTGACATAAATCGACAGCACGCTGGCATGCTGGGGCACTGGGCCTGCATGGTGTGAGGATCGGCGTGCTGCTGCGAGCTGGCGAGGGCATGTTGGGCTGCTTCTATGAGCTAGGGTGCAATTTTGCTGCAGGCTTTCCTAGCATTGACTTGCGGCAAATTGGCCCAAGCTAATTCGTCCCCGCAACTTCCGTCGTCGATTCATCAATTTTTATTTTTTATCCTTTTTTTTATTTCTTATTAAAAATAAATATTATTATAGTATTAAAAATAAATGAATAAAAATAAAATAAATATTATAAATAATAAATAAAATAAATACCACAAAAATTATTTTGGAAGATTTTAAAATATCTGACTGAACCTAGTAAAAAATTAAGGGTCTACAATTTGCCCCCTACTTGAACAATCTGAGACTTTCTGTAGAAGAGAGTGAAAAGCAACATGACTTTGAGCAAATTTTGGGTTAGTATGGGTTCTCGACACGAGGTTGGAGTTGGTTTGGGTTATTGATCAAATGTTGGGTATGAACTTGAAAATGATTTGGGTTCTCAACCTAAGACTAGATTTGATTAGGTTCTCGACCTGAGACTAAATTTTTTGTGCTTGACCCAAGACTCGATTTAGGTTGTAACATCCTAAAGTATACCCTAAAAGTGTTGGGATTACTGTTGTATTTGGATTCAATGTGTGTATTGAAGAGAAAAGAAGAAGAAAGTCAAAAAGGAATTGTGTGTGGTGGAGATTTAATGGTATAATTATTATTATTATTATTATTATTATTATTATTATTATTATTATTATTATATATATATATAAGATAAGAACGAAGGAAGGATGGAGAACCTTCCTTCTTCCTCTTCTTCTGTTTCTTCTTCGTGGACAAGAGAGCACGAGAGAGAGAGAGAGAGAGAGATTGATCTTCATCAAATTTCTTAAGGATTTTAAGAGTATTGAAGATGGAGATGAAGATTTGGCAAGCTATACAGGTAAGTACACATTTCTTGAATGAATTTTATTGATTATATATATATATATGTATATACCTTCTTGTGTGGTTTTCTTTTGGATTGAGGTTATGTTGGGTATGATTGGTATGTAAAATGATGATAACAAGAAATTGAAGTATGTAAATGTGTGGAATTGATATCTAAGTGATGATGAGTTGAGAAAATTGTGAGGAAAATGATGAAATGTTGAATTAGAGTTTGGTTTAGATAAATTTCGAAGTGTTTGGTCTTAGAATTATTGAAGGACACGGCCAAGTTATGGGAGACACGGCCAAGTTAGGGCAAATTTGGCCGTGTTGGATGAGTTTTGGAGAGACACGGCCACTGGTTTGGCCGTGTCCCTTGCCTGTGTTTGTTACTGTCTGATTTATGTTGAGAGACACAGCCGTGTCCCTTGCCCGTGTCTGGTACTGGATTGTTGTGTTGAGAGACACGGCCACTGGCTTGGCCGTGTCCATTGCCCATGTTTGCTACTGCTTGTATTGGTGTTGAGTGACACGGCCACAAGCTTGGCCGTGTCCCTTGGGCGTGTTGGCTAATGGATGTTTATATTGGGAGACACGGCCACAAGCTTGGCCGTGTCCCTTGAGGGTGTTTGCAAATGTGTTTGTTATTTGGTCTTCAACATTGTTGGATCTTCAAATGTCTTTTATACCTAAACACACTTAAAACAATAATGATCCAACCAAATGTATATGGAGGATTCTAAGTTCTTGAATAAGGTAAATTGTTATGTATGAATATATCAATGATAATATAGGAAATGTGGAAGATATAATGATCAATGAAAAAGTATGTGCAATGTCATTGATTATGTATACTTGAGTGATGAATTGAATTGATCAATATGATTTGATGATAACGTTGATATTATATGAACCATGTTAGGTTTTATGCATTGTCAATCTCATAAATTGTGTTGTACTGTATGTAGATTGAGGATGCATATGAATAATGGCATGTTGTGTATAATGTGGAATATCATGAGATCATTGATGATGAATTACTTTAATGTTATGATTGAAGCATGCCTATATGGTATGATTGATTCATGATATGTTTATTTAGTAATGTAATTGATGTTGCATATATCAATGATGAAACTTGAAATGTGATTTGAGATATAATGTGATATAAAGCCATTGTTCTTGGCAACGAGGACTCAAATGTAATATAAAGCCATTGTGATTGGCTATGGTGATGCAATTGAAAGAAATAAGGCATGTTTGCCTAAATGATGATAAGAATTGAGAATAGAAATGATAATGAAATAATAAATGAATTGTGTGACTAATGTGTTATTCCATTTTCAGAGTTTGTTGTTGGTGGCATGCCTATTAGTAACAATCTCTTGAAGTTAGGTTGGATTTAATCCTTGAAGCCAAGTTGGGTTGAAGTTTAACATGTTTTAGTCCCCTTGAAGCTTGGTTGGGTCTAATCCTTGAAGCCTAATTGAGATGTTACAACCCTTGAAGCTAGGTTGGGTTTGGTTCTTGAAGCCAAGTTGGGTTGATACTTAGCATGCTTTGTTCCCCTTGAAGCTTGGTTGAGCCTAATCCTTGAAGCCTAGTTGGGTCTAAGATAATGATAAATGTGATGAATAAACCAAAGCATTACTCTGAAAATTGAATGGCATATTAGTGTGTCTTGGGCCCATGCTTGTTTTTGTGTAATGTGAGTCATGAATGGTAACATGATTGATAAATAAGATATATGGAAACAATGTTAAAACAAATGAATAATGAGATCTATGAATGCTTTTGATGGAAATGTGTTTCATGATTAATGAATTGTGAATAAAGTGATGTTATGAAGTATGAGTTTGTAATATATGTATTGATTTTGTTAAGATATGAGGTTATGGAATTGTTGTATCATGTGTAACATGTTTGTGATTGTGGAATTTGTGAGAATTGTTCTTATAAAGGTTTGAATGGTGTTTTGTTGTGATAATGTATACATATATATGTGTATATGAAATAGAAAGGGTAAGTATTGTGTTGTGAATATGCTATGTAATGATGTATTTAATTTATGAGATTAGTGGCAATATATGAAGAATCCATTGAGAAAGGAAAAAGTGGTAAGAGAACAATAAAACATGATGCTAAAATTATAAGGTATGATTATTTTGTAATGTATATTTTATTATTTATTTGTACTACTAAGCTCTCGGGCTTAGCGCGGTTGTGTAATCGCGCAGGTATTTATGCGGATGATCTGGATGCTTAGCTGCTATGCCACGAGAAAGGTATGAGTGTCTCGAGACCAACTAGAAGGTGATGCATACATGTATGATTTTAATTATGTTTTATTTTTGATAACAATAATGATTCTTATAAATGTTTCTTAAATTAATATAATATTGCTTGACCTTGGATAAAGATTTTTAAATAGAAACTAAAAGTGACATTCTTATACTTTATATACGCATTGTATGTATACCAAGTATATGTATAGTGCTTATATAGAGTATGGAGTGTTACAGTTATTTTGGTATCAGAGCTTAGGTTCGAGATTCTCGGCCTAAGTGAAATTTAAAAGAAAAATTTTTGAAGAGTTTAAATAAGAAGTGAAAAGAAGATTTTTGAAATGCAATTGGTAAGACATGCATATGCATTCACATCTAGGTTGGTCTCGAACGTGGCATTATGTGAATTGTGATGTATTTGGATTACATGAAATAAATGATAGTGTATAAATGAGGTTTCATATAAAAGCAAATTTTGAAATGTTGATAATTAAGAGATGAGTGTGATACAAAGAAATGATATGGAAGGTATAAGTAAAAAGTTTGATTATTGACATGTGTATGATATTTAAAGAAATGGCTAGAAGAATTAAGTGGGAAATGAGTTAGAAACAAATTAAGATTAAAGTATGTGATCTATCCTCTATTGTTTGAATCTCTTTCTAATAAACTTTATGGTTGAATTTATAGAAAGAGGAAATATTGTTGGATGGGTAATATGAAAAGATATATTATGTAAATGCAAAGAGTGCAGTGAACTATTGAATGAGTTGATTGGTATAGATTAAGTGTGATAATGTAAGGTGTCGATATGTAAAGTTAAGGTTATGTTCAAAAGAAAAAGAGATGACGTTGGTTAAGTACAAATATACATTGGTGTTGTTTGTATTACTATTTTAATGCAAACATGGTGATTTCACTATTAGAAATGTGATATGCTTGAATATTGTGAAAGCTCATGTTAATGGTGGAGATATGAGATATTTAGATTTTCTTTGGAATGAGTTTAATAATTGTGAAACTTATATGTTTTGATGTTACTTTGTGGTATATACATATAAGATGTTTTAAAGTTAATATGAAGAGTAGGAGATGAATAAATTGAAGTTTGAGTAAATTAGTAAGTTGGAAATTTATAGTTTTCATGGAATGTGGATGAAGATCAATGAAGTATTGATAGTTTAATGTATTTAATACATGAGATATATGAAATGAATATTAGTGCTCATGAAAGTATTATGAATTGGGAGATGTGATTGATAGTAGGAAAATTTGGTGTGAAATGAAAGACAAGGAATTGAGCAAAAGAAAATGAGTTACTTTAAGTAATTTGATTGGGAAGGATGAAAAATGACTATGAAAGATGTGTTAAAGATATTTATAAACAAATGTAAGAGAGATATCACATTGGAAATGTGATTAAGTTCCTTGTGAAATAATATTATAAGTAGAGTATGTATATTTATTGAAGTTAATGAATAACTTAAGTTATGGTAAGCAAATGAGACTGATAATAGTTAAAGGAAAGTGATAAATATTAAATTCGTATAAATTATATGCAGAAGGGAAATTCAGTAAATTGCATAATTATGTGTTTGTATAAAGAGGATTGTGAAATGAACTTTTCGATATGAATGTGACCTATGAAGGTGTATATAATATGTTTATTATTTTATATCATTAAATGTTTAATGGTATTAGAAGTAAGAATGGACCTGGGTAATATTGAACAGTGAAATTGTTATGGCAATAATTAAATGAGGTTATTATAAGATGTTTTGGAACTCAAAGTATTTGAGTGTGAAAATGTTTTATGTATAAATGTATAATAAGAATTGTAAGGAAGGAATTATGTATTTGAAAATTTCTAGAAGAGATGGATTGGAAATGGAGTAATGAAAGATACTTGTGTAAGATTTGTATCTAGTTGAAGGTTGGGTATAGAAAATGTTAAAGATAATATTATTGAACATGAGTTGGGTTAATGATGATTATATAATCAAAAGCAAACTGTTTTGAAATGGAATTAAAATGTGTTAATTCTTGGTGTAATACAAGTTTGGAGAATATATATATATATATAATTTTTGTGATATAATCTAATATTATAATTGTAAAGGTTGGAAATCGAATAATAGAAGAACGAGATTGATTTACAAACCCCAAATGTGATTGTATATATATTATGGTCATATGACTTGGTTAGTGTGATTAGTGGTTAGTTTTATTATCTTCAGATTTAGAACTGAGATTGATAACTATGTTTCTAGAAACATGGTTAAAAGATATGATTGGGGAAGTTATATTTTATAATTTCGATGTTAAAAAGTTAATTATATTTATGAGAAGTAAAGTAAGGGAAGAGAATTGTGATAATGTTTTAAGTTATGAATTGTGTAATAGAACAATAATTATATAAATATAGTAATATTGGGTGAAGAAATAATAACAGGAAAGAAATTGTAATCATGATTGAAAGTTATACTGAATATATTTACAGTATAAAGTGATTAAGTGATTAAACTTAAAATTTATGGGAGTATGAATAATGTAAATTAATATGTGTATATCAATAATGTTGGAAATGATATGATTGAATAATGAGGTGTTCAAAATAGTCGATGATATATAAGTATACTATTTTGATATGATGAGAAATCATAATTGTTGGCAATGATGTTAGAAATAAATTATATTGAGGTATAATGCCTAAATGATTATGAAAAATGAATTGTGAAAAGATAAATGAACGGACTTATCTGCCTCCTATGGAACCATGCGGACTCAATGTGTTGGGCAATCGAACTTGGATTACTAATTTTGGTTGGAGGAAAAGTACGTTTATAAAGATATAGTTGTTGGCTATATTGATAAACTTTGAATGAGTATAAGAAATGATGATATAATTATTGAAATAAGGAAATGTATATGCATAAGCATGATTCATATTGATTGAATATATGAATTTGGAAAGATTAGAATTTGAATATAAGTTTGACCTAATGAACTTAGGTTATATATAAGCATATGTGGTAAAATCCAATGATAAATTCCAATAAGTTAATTGTTGGTTTGAATTAAATAAAGTTGAAATGTTAGTATATTGTGATGGATAAATCGATTGATCTAGGTTTCGTTAAAGTTGCAAGGCAACATTGAGATTTAATATGTGCAACTGTATTGGGAGTGTAAGATTTAATGGTAATGTGTATGATATAATATTCTAATTTATGAATGAACATAAATAAATTGAGGTATATTAATTGTACATGGTGAGAAACAAGCTTAAGAGAGTAAGGATTTAGTTATCCATTGAAGTTTGGTAAATGTTTATTTTGAAAGTGATGGTAAGAATGGAATAAACAATGCTAAGATATTGATAAATGATTTTTGAGGTTAAAGTTAAGAGAATATCTATAAAAGAGTTAAAGTGATAATCTGACTTTAGTACAAAGATAAAATGTATTGGAGATGTTATGAGGTATCTTGATTGCTTTGTTGAGAAAGTAATAAGAGGTAAAGATATATATATATATACCTATACAATGATGAATTATGAATTTCAGAGAAGATGATTATCTCTAAGGGGGAGAGTAGAAGATATGTAATTTGATAAAACTATATTGTAAGATACGATTATCTTCATATGGAAATTAAGATGGTGAATTGTTCTAAATGGGTTGTTATTATACTGGATAATTTCGAGGACGAAATTATTTAAGGGGGAGAGAATTGTAACATCCTAAAGTATACCCTAAAAGTGTTGGGATTACTGTTGTATTTGGATTCAATGTGTGTATTGAAGAGAAAAGAAGAAGAAAGTCAAAAAGGAATTGTGTGTGGTGGAGATTTAATGGTATAATTATTATTATTATTATTATTATTATTATTATTATTATATATATATAAGATAAGAACGAAGGAAGGATGGAGAACCTTCCTTCTTCCTCTTCTTCTGTTTCTTCTTCGTGGACAAGAGAGCACGAGAGAGAGAGAGAGAGATTGATCTTCATCAAATTTCTTAAGGATTTTAAGAGTATTGAAGATGGAGATGAAGATTTGGCAAGCTATACAGGTAAGTACACATTTCTTGAATGAATTTTATTGATTATATATATATATGTATATACCTTCTTGTGTGGTTTTCTTTTGGATTGAGGTTATGTTGGGTATGATTGGTATGTAAAATGATGATAACAAGAAATTGAAGTATGTAAATGTGTGGAATTGATATCTAAGTGATGATGAGTTGAGAAAATTGTGAGGAAAATGATGAAATGTTGAATTAGAGTTTGGTTTAGATAAATTTCGAAGTGTTTGGTCTTAGAATTATTGAAGGACACGGCCAAGTTATGGGAGACACGGCCAAGTTAGGGCAAATTTGGCCGTGTTGGATGAGTTTTGGAGAGACACGGCCACTGGTTTGGCCGTGTCCCTTGCCTGTGTTTGTTACTGTCTGATTTATGTTGAGAGACACAGCCGTGTCCCTTGCCCGTGTCTGGTACTGGATTGTTGTGTTGAGAGACACGGCCACTGGCTTGGCCGTGTCCATTGCCCATGTTTGCTACTGCTTGTATTGGTGTTGAGTGACACGGCCACAAGCTTGGCCGTGTCCCTTGGGCGTGTTGGCTAATGGATGTTTATATTGGGAGACACGGCCACAAGCTTGGCCGTGTCCCTTGAGGGTGTTTGCAAATGTGTTTGTTATTTGGTCTTCAACATTGTTGGATCTTCAAATGTCTTTTATACCTAAACACACTTGAAACAATAATGATCCAACCAAATGTATATGGAGGATTCTAAGTTCTTGAATAAGGTAAATTGTTATGTATGAATATATCAATGATAATATAGGAAATGTGGAAGATATAATGATCAATGAAAAAGTATGTGCAATGTCATTGATTATGTATACTTGAGTGATGAATTGAATTGATCAATATGATTTGATGATAACGTTGATATTATATGAACCATGTTAGGTTTTATGCATTGTCAATCTCATAAATTGTGTTGTACTGTATGTAGATTGAGGATGCATATGAATAATGGCATGTTGTGTATAATGTGGAATATCATGAGATCATTGATGATGAATTACTTTAATGTTATGATTGAAGCATGCCTATATGGTATGATTGATTCATGATATGTTTATTTAGTAATGTAATTGATGTTGCATATATCAATGATGAAACTTGAAATGTGATTTGAGATATAATGTGATATAAAGCCATTGTTCTTAGCAACGATGACTCAAATGTAATATAAAGCCATTGTGATTGGCTATGGTGATGCAATTGAAAGAAATAAGGCATGTTTGCCTAAATGATGATGAGAATTGAGAATAGAAATGATAATGAAATAATAAATGAATTGTGTGACTAATGTGTTATTCCATTTTCAGAGTTTGTTGTTGGTGGCATGCCTATTAGTAACAATCTCTTGAAGTTAGGTTGGATTTAATCCTTGAAGCCAAGTTGGGTTGAAGTTTAACATGTTTTACTCCCCTTGAAGCTTGGTTGGGTCTAATCCTTGAAGCCTAATTGAGATGTTACAACCCTTGAAGCTAGGTTGGGTTTGGTTCTTGAAGCCAAGTTGGGTTGATACTTAGCATGCTTTGTTCCCCTTGAAGCTTGGTTGAGCCTAATCCTTGAAGCCTAGTTGGGTCTAAGATAATGATAAATGTGATGAATAAACCAAAGCATTACTCTGAAAATTGAATGGCATATTAGTGTGTCTTGGGCCCATGCTTGTTTTTGTGTAATGTGAGTCATGAATGGTAACATGATTGATAAATAAGATATATGGAAACAATGTTAAAACAAATGAATAATGAGATCTATGAATGCTTTTGATGGAAATGTGTTTCATGATTAATGAATTGTGAATAAAGTGATGTTATGAAGTATGAGTTTGTAATATATGTATTGATTTTATTAAGATATGAGGTTATGGAATTGTTGTATCATGTGTAACATGTTTGTGATTGTGGAATTTGTGAGAATTGTTCTTATAAAGGTTTGAATGGTGTTTTGTTGTGATAATGTATACATATATATGTGTATATGAAATAGAAAGGGTAAGTATTGTGTTGTGAATATGCTATATAATGATGTATTTAATTTATGAGATTAGTGGCAATATATGAAGAATCCATTGAGAAAGGAAAAAGTGGTAAGAGAACAATAAAACATGATGCTAAAATTATAAGGTATGATTATTTTGTAATGTATATTTTATTATTTATTTGTACTACTAAGCTCTCGGGCTTAGCGCGGTTGTGTAATCGCGCAGGTATTTATGCGGATGATCTGGATGCTTAGCTGCTATGCCACGAGAAAGGTATGAGTGTCTCGAGACCAACTAGAAGGTGATGCATACATGTATGATTTTAATTATGTTTTATTTTTGATAACAATAATGATTCTTATAAATGTTTCTGAAATTAATATAATATTGCTTGACCTTGGATAAAGATTTTTAAATAGAAACTAAAAGTGACATTCTTATACTTTATATACGCATTGTATGTATACCAAGTATATGTATAGTGCTTATATAGAGTATGGAGTGTTACATAGGTTCTCAACCCAAAACTAGATTTTGTGTTCTCGACCTGAGACTGATTTTGATTTAGGTTCTCGACCCAAAACTGAATTTTGTGTAGTCAACCAGATATTAGATTTGGATTTTGATTCTCGATTCGAAACTGAATTTTGGGTGCTCGACCCGAAACTAAATTTGGATTTCAGTTCTCAACATGAAATTGGATTTTAGGTGCTTGACCCAAAACTAAATTTTGGATTCTTGACCCGAGGCTGATTTGGATGCTCGATCCAAGACTGAATTATGGGTACTCGACCCAAAACTAAATTTTTTGGTGCTCGACCCGAGATTGATTTGGATTTGGGCTCTCGACCAAAACCCAGATTTTGAGTACTCTACCCGATACTGGATTTGGATGCTCGATCTGAAATTGAATTTTGGATGCTCGACCCAAAACTAGTTTGGGTACTTGGACCCGAGATAGAAGTTAGGTGCTCGACTCGAAACTGAATTTTGGGTGCTCAACCCGAAACTAGATTGGGTACTTGGACCCGAGACAAGAGTTAGGTGGTCGACTCAAAACTAGATTTTGGGTGCTTGACCCAAAACTAGATTGGGTACTTGGACCAGAGATAGGAGTTGAGTGCTTGACCCAAAACTGGATTTTGGGTGCTTGATCCAAAACTAGATTTTGACTGACCTTTTATCAGTTGAGAATTTTGGTTGAACCAACTATTCCATTCTTTTTTGTTCTTCCTTTTGCAAAAAATTTATCTATTTTTTAGCTGGCCCTCGTATCTTCTCCTTGCCCCTGCGTGGCAAAATATTTGAAAGTGAGTTTGAAAATATTTTGTAAGCGCATAAACTCAAAAATTAAAAAGGAGAAACTTTGCCCCCTGTGTAGGCTCAAACCATTTATTTTTTTTGGTAGACTTTGATTGATGTTTGTATTTTGTCTGGTTCCTTGCATAAGCATGCATCTCTTCTTTCTTGTGCAAAATGACTAGAGCTTCCTCAAGCAATGGGCCCTCCATGCCCCTTGATTCTGTACCCGCTTCATCTTTGCTTCATAGAGTATCTGTTGTTCACTTTGACAAATAATAGACAATACAATACAAGAAAATGCAATGTGATATGCTCATGTATGCAAGATATGAATGAATAACACTTACAGTGGTTCTATCAACTCACAGACCGAGATGATCAACTAAAGTGTTCACATTGACTCCTTCTAGATGCATGTTCAGGTCTTGCTTTGGAATGACATAATGCTTCACATTTATGGATTTTATCTTCAAGATGTTGAGAACATGAGTGGTGAGGCCCAAGCAGCATAGTCAGGGATACATCCATTTCAAACTATATTTCAGCATGTCAGTTGGTAGCTTCTTCATGACCTTGCCAAAAATCATTTACTTTGCCCAATGTGTCCTTTGAGGTTCGATGGTGTAGACCCTTAATTTTTTACCCTAATTTGATATGGTCCTAATTAAAGGATGCCAAAATAAATTTGATCTGACTTTAAATATTTAAACCTAGTTTATAAATTTTAAAGGAGTTGGTTCAGATTAAAGAGGCATAAATTCAATTGTAAAACCCTAAAATCAAGTGGAATTTGCCCAAATTAAAACTTTTCGGTCCATAAGTTAAAAAAGGCCAGAATAATTTGAGTTAGGCCGGCCGTGAGACATGAGCATGCCTCATGTCGATCTGGCAGCCAAAATCGACATGAGGTTGGACTCATGTCGACCTGGGCAAGCAAGGTTGACATGAGCATGCTTCATGTCGACCTTGGCAGGCTAGGTCGACATGAGCATGCCTCATGTCGACCTTGGTAGCCGAAGGTCCACATGAGCATGCCCATGTCGACCTGGGCAGCCCAAGGTCGACATGTGGTTGGTCTCATGTCGACCTAAGGCAACCAGGTCAACATGAGGTTGGATAAGTTTACCAATTCAACTAGAATTCTTTTTAGAGACTGATTAATATTAGGTTAAGTGTTCTGAGTGAGGTTTGGCTATAAATATTAATATTTTAAAATTTAGAGAGAGAAAAGATTAACAAGGGAGAATTAACAGGAACAAGGGTCGGCAATTGAGATTAATAGAGGATTAAACCACAAAGCAGAAGAGACGACAACAAAGAGAGAATAATAGCAGCAGCTTTTTGGAGAATGAAGGAAACCACAAACAAAAATATCAAGACAACCAAAGAAGAAGGCAGAGTACATATTGTCTTCACATTGTTCATCCAGAAATCAATTTGGAGGAACCAACGAACGGAGGTTTGATCTTTAATCATAAATTACTCATGATCACAGTAGCTTCGTTTCTTTGATTAATAAAAACATACATGCAGTAACTTTATCTTTGAAACATGCAGTACCTTGATCTTTAAACATGCAGTAAATTGATTCTTGTTTCAATAACTTTAATCATTCACTTTAATTAACACATGGATCAGTTGATATTCGTAGCCCCACTTGCATGTTTCATAAAAAACATATAACTATCCAGTAGCCTTAAGTATTTAAATTAATTGTTAGAATTTATTTTGTTTACTTTAACTTCAAGAACCGTAGGTTATTTTATTAAAACTCAAAACCTCAAACTATTTTTTCCCAAAAGCCTAAACCATTTCATTATTAAACTCGAAAATATTGATTATTTTTCCAAAACCTTAATTTATTTTTCCAAATCCAAAATTATATTTTTTTAGGCAGTAAGTCAAATCCAAAAACCCTAACTATCCAAAACTCTAATTCCAAAAACCCTAACTATCCAAAACCCTAATTCCAAAACCCTAGTTTTAAAAACCCTAATTCCAAAACCCTAGTTTTAAAAACCCTAAAAATCCTAATTTCAAAACCCTAATTATAAAACTTTAGTTTCTAAAACCCTAAGTTCCGAAATCCTAAATTCAATTGATAATTCTTTAAAACCCTAAATTTATATATTTATTATTTTATTTAATTTTACATTTGATTATATAGTTTATTATAGTTTTTGATGGTTGATTTATTTTCAATACCTAATTTATTTAATTTATCATGGATGGATATTTTTTTTTATTATTATGATTATTATTTATTTATTTTGGTATTAAAATTGTAAGAGGCATGTTTCCACTTTGTGGGTACCTCATTAGTTAAATTTTATGTAATTTAAATCGCTTTTATATTTTGGACCAATGTAAAGGACATGTTTCCACCTTTTGGTGGGTGTCCTATTTAGTTTAGACATGAACGATGTAAGGACATGTTTCCATCCTTGGATGGGTGTCCATTTATTTGCTTTTGTTTTGACATTGCTTTAATTTTAATATAATGATGCTTTATTTTAATTTTTGCATGTAATATGGATAATATTGTTATATTTAAGAATTTTATAATATTAAGACCTGCAAAGGAGGCTGGTTCTAATGAACCGGGCGTTGTGCTGGGCCATTTCTCACCTTCCCCACACATACCCAACTTTTCAAACCCATTAGGGGCTTGGGGATTCCTTAGGAATCGAGTCATCCACCCCTTTCTTTTTCCGGGCCCATCCGGGTGGTGACTCCATTTTTTTCGGGCTTAGGTCCGTGTTCTCTAAGGCCTCGAGCCTAAACAGTGCAGAAGTCGCAAGAACCATTCCACCGGGAGTGGGGGCAAAAATCCCCGCTCACAGTGGCGACTCCACTGGGGATAAGAGAAGTTGATTCCATTGGTCTTATATTATTATATTCTTTCTTATAATGATATTATTCATTGCATCATATTAGATTGCACCGTGTGAGTGAGTTAGGACGCCAGTGTTAACCGTGTTGTGTTATGTAAGGGATACCATACTTTCACTCAAGGTATGGAGATCCAGCATGGCATAACCACTTATAGCCTCGTACCATTTGGTATATACTTGTTATGGGAACCTAAGCCTTTTAACCCAAAGACTAAAGCTCATGTAATTGGCCTAGTTACTTTCCTTAGGTTTTACCCCAAATGCATGTTGTTTGACTTATTTGGTTTGTTCTTTTTCTAATATTACCTTAGTACATTGTAAGCTCAAAATAAATTTTTTCTTTAAAGTCCAAAAGGCCAAAGCAATTTTAAAAAAAAAAAGAATTTTATATAAAATTTTCCAAATCAAAAATTCTTTTTTCATGACCCAAATACAAAGCCCAAAATCCATTTTTTCTAAAATCTTTTTACAATGGGCTTAGAAACAAAATTATTTTCATCCAACCTTTTTTATAAAGAGCTTGCAAATTATTTAGGTAAATTACGAAATACCAAAAATCAATTGTGAGCCTAGTTTTATACTAAGAATAATTAATCATGGGCTTGTTTTTAGCATGAATCATTAGTTACTTTTTCAAGTGAGAAATCTATTTATAATAAACCTCTTAATTTATTTTTAATCCAATATAGCATAAAAGCTACTTTAGTTGGTTGAATGGATTAAAACCTAATTAATGGGAGTTATCATGAACTGATTTCCATTTTTGAAAATATAACTATTGGTTGAAATGTCCGAGGGAAATATTTGAAAATAAGATACCCCATGTTGGTATTTTATTGACCATATACCTAGGAAAAGAGACTCGCCATTTGTGTGTGGATGTTATAAGGTTGGAAGAAACGTCCTACTTATCTTTGTCTATTGTTTGTGCATACATACATACATGCATACATTTGCATCTCATATCATTAATCCTTTCTGGCTCACAGCCCTAGATTACGACATTTCAAAAGCTTACGACAATCCGACCTACACCGAAGACAAAGAATCTAACAACGACTCAATCACTTGCTCGCCAAAAGCAATGGAGCCTGAACAAATTCAAAGAATGGTGGATGACACCCTCAATGCCAAGATGGAAGAAATAAAAGAGGCCATGGCCGAGACCATAAAGAATCAAATAGCTGCAATTTTAGGAAACAATGCCGAAGCTTTTGCTAGCACCAAGAAAGACAAGGGGAAGGCTAAAGCTGGTGAAGTGGCTTTTGATGATGATAAGGTGATCATTGATGATGATGATTGGGCTTAATACTTCCAAGATCCTCAAGATAAAAGTTGTTGAGAAGACAACTTTTGAAAAGACTAAAAATTTCCATGTTGAGAAGATGATTGCTGACCTAGAAAAGAAATTTGAGAAGAAGCTAAAAACTGAAGAGATGTCTAAGATCGACAAACTATTTGACAAAGATGAGGAGGTCCCTTATAAGTTCAAGATGCAATCCTTCACTAGGTACAATGGTACTGAAAACCCCCATCTCCATGTGAAACAGTATATCACTACTATGCAGTCTGCCCGAGCTACAAAGGCTCAAACTCTAAGGTACTTCATGCTCTCATTGGACCATGTTGTCCAAAATTGGTTTAACGCTTTAGAGGAAAGTACTCAAAAAGATTGGGACATGTTATACAAGGCTTTCATTCAGCAATATGAGTATAATGTCGAGTTGGAAGTTACCTTAATAGAAGTTGAGTCCATTAGACAAAGGCCAAATGAGAATTTTGTGGACTATGTGAAAAGATGGAGAAATAAGGCTGCTTTGCTCAAGAAAAGGCCCGATGAGTCTGATCAAATAAGGATGATCATGAGAGGCGTCCTGCCCAATCTCCGTGAAAGGATGTCTCACACCCTTATAAGGGATTTCAAAGATCTTCTCCAAGCTGGTCTACAAATTGAAGAGTGGGAAAGGGAGAAAAATCGCTTTTCGGCAAGAAGGAATGAGAAAGGAAATTATTAGCCGTGCAATCAAAGTACATAAAAGGAAGCTGATGTTAATGCCACTAGTCAAGGAGGAATGAGGCAGTTTTCAGAATTAGGGAAGCCACTGTCTTGGGTTCTCAATAAGCTACAAAAGAAGGGATTGTTACAACCCTTGACTCCTCGTCCTTTGCCCAATCCTCTTCCACCTAACTTTGATACTAATGCATTTTGCCAATTCCATCAAAGGCCTGGACATGAAATAGACAATTGTATGAAGTTGAGGCATGAGATCTAGAATATAATCGATAGTGGTAAACTACCTGAGCCAGACAAGCCCAACACCAAGAACAATCCTTTGCCTAAATTTGTAAGAGTACCTCCACTGGAAACCTTCATGGTGGGAAAAGGATTGGAAGAAGATTTTGTCTTATCCTCTTTTCAAGATGAAAATATTGAAGATGTGAAAGGAAAAGAAGCTTAACTCAACAAACTTTCCTTAGCTTGAATGTTCCTTTTCAATTTTACTTTCTTTAATATTTAATTGGAACTATCGTGTTTTTCAAATTTAAATTTGTTTGAATAAATTACTTTCATTAAAATTTTTATTGGTCTTTGTTCATTTTGGTGCTCAACCGATGAGGAATCTAGCTTGATATTCATGAATTAATATATCTAGGCATCATGACTTGAATGACTTTACTAGGTGAGGAAATTGCTCTATAGCATTGAGTTGTGTATGCTTACTTAGAGAGGGCTCCTGCATAATTAGCTTTGTCTAGATCCTAGTCAGTCTTAGAACATGCTTTGACAAACTTTTAAGGTGAAATTGTAACTCTGCTTATTTAAGGGAGAGATGATCTAGGCATTGTTTGGTTAGCCAACAGCTAGTATCCACCCAATTAAATATCAATACCTAGTTGTCCCTTTGAGCCTTCATAAAATTTTAGCTTTCTTTTCATTGGCATATAATCCCAACAACCTACCTTGAGCTATTGTGATACTTTTGACAAGTCTTATGATCACTAAGGTGAAGAGGCAAGAATATCAAAGAAAAAAAATGAATAGTAAAGACCATGAAGATAGTTGAAGTTCTCAAGACCATAAGGGGAGTTGAAGTTCTCAAGACCATAAGGGTAGTTGAAGTTTTTCTAATATCTCCAATATATCAAGACAACATCAGAGTAACAAATGATTTATCCTTGTTAAAGGAGATCTATGTCACTCCACTCATCCATTATTAGAAATATAAGTTGGTACAAACAAGACAACTCTGTTAGAGCTAAAACAAAAAAAAACAAAACAAAAAAAAAGAGAGAAAAAAAAGAAAAGAAGAAGAGAAAAAGAAAAAAAGAAAAAGAAAAGAAAAAAGGACAAAAGAAAAAAAAGGAAAAAAGAAAAGATAATAAAAGATAAAACCTAAAAGGGCGGTTTAGAAAGCCAACTGAGTTCTCTTTTACCTAAAGCAGCAAAAGGCTTCCATTTGGTTTATAAGGACAGTTTGACTTGAATTGGTCCAATCCAACCAAAGATTCGATCAAAATCAGAGAAAAAGGAGAAAGATCATTCAGTTCTTGAAAGTTCTGTACTTGACGGTCCTACAAGAAAGAAGGACAAAATGATAAAATGCTCAAATAAAGGGAAGAGTAAGAAAAATAAAAAGAAAGAAAAGGGAGAAGAAGAAAAGAAATAAATTTGGGTACCAAACTTTTTGCAAAGGCAAAGACTATCCCAATCAAGATCCAGATTAATGCCAAGAAGATAGAAGGAATTTGGTGTCTAGCAAGATTGCTTCCAGCTGCCTAAAGTTCAAATAAGAAATTTGTAGTGTGAAGGTTTGTCCATTGTGTCACATCAGCTCCAACTTACAAATGGCCTTCATTTAACCCATGTCCTTCATAGACCCCATTTCAAGCATATCAAAGACCTATTGATCTCTCTTGGTAGGCAGAGTCTATTAGTGGAGATAGTTTGAATAAGCATGCATATGAGATAGACAATATTTAAACTCAAATGAGACCTTTGACCAAGTAATGTGTATGTGCCTATCTGAAGTGCAATAATTCTTGCTTAAATAGAAATAATTCCCGAGTTTAGTATGGTAACTAGGGTTGTCATGTTATAGATATATTAATTTTGAAGATCGAGTCCTGAGGTAAATTGACATTGATTTGGCAAAGCCAACATTTGGATTTCAAAAAAAAAAGGAATTGAAAAAAATTACAAAGCCTTCAATGGACAAGTTAAGGGAAGTATGTCGAATCATTGAACCTCCAAAGGACACATTGGGAAAAGGAAATGATTACCAGCAAGGTCATGAAGAAGCTACCAACTGACATGCTGAATCATAATTTAAATGGATATATCTCTGCTGTTTGAGGCCTGCATTATTCATATTTTCAACATCTTAAAGATAAAAGTCATAAATGTGAAGCATTCTGTCATTCCAATGCAAGACCTAAACGAGCATTTGAAAGGAACCAATGAGAACACTTCAGTTGATCACCTCGGTCTGTGAGTCGATGGAACCACTGTAAGTATTACTCATGCATATCATGCATACATGAGCATATCACACGATATTTTTTTTTCTTGTACTATCAAACACCCTGTGAAGTAAACAATCAAAAGAAGATATCAAATCAGGGGGGCATGGAAATCCTATTGCTTAAGGAAGCTTCAGTCATTTTGCAAAAGAAGAAATACATGTTTATGAAAGGAACAAGACAAAATATAAACATCAATTAGAGCCCGCATAGAAGAATCTTTGGTTTGAACCTACACAGGGGGCAAAGTTTCTCCCTTTTAATTTTTTTAAGTTTATATACTAAACATTTTCAAACTCACTTGCAAGTATTTTGCCATGCATAGGGCAAGGAGAAGATATGAGGGCCAACTGAAAATAGCTGAATTTTTGCAAAAGAAAGAACAAAAGAATGGAAAAACCAGTTAAGCCAAAATCCTCAACTGATATGAGGTTAGTCAAATCAAATTTAGTCTCAGGTCCAAGTACCCAAATCAAATCAATCTCGGGTCCAAGTACCCAATTCAATCTCGGGTCCAAGTACCAAATCTTGGGTCCAAGTACCTAAATCAAAATCAATCTCAGGTCCAAGTACCCAATCTCGGGTCCAAGTACCTAAATAAAATTAAATCTCGGGTCTAAGTACCTAATCTCAGATCCAAGTACCCAAATTAAATTAAGTCTCGGGTCCAAGTACCCAAATCAAATTCAGTCTCGGGTCCAAGTATCCAAATCAAATCAATCTCGAATCCAAGTACCTAATCTCAGGTCCAAGTACCCAAATCAAATCAATCTCGAGTCTAAGTACCCAATCTCTGGTTCAAGTACCAAATCAAATTCAATCTCGGGTCCAAGTACCCAATCTCGGGTCCAAGAACCCAAATTAAATTCAATCTCGAATCCAAGTACCTAAATCAAATTCAATCTCGGGTCCAAGTACCCAAATCAAATCAATCTCAGATCCAAGTACCCAATCTCAGGTCCAAGTACCCAAATCAAATTCAATCTCGGGTCCAATTATCCAATCTCGGGTCCAAGTACCCAAATCAAATTCAATCTTGGGTCCAAGTACCCAATCTCAAGTCAAAGTACCCAAATCAAATTCAATCTCGGGTCCATGTACCTAATCTTCAGTCCAAGTACCCAAATCAAATTCAATCTCGGGTCTAAGTACCTAATCTTGGGTCCAAGTACCCAATCTCGGGTCCAAGTACCCAATCTCGGGTCCAAGTACCCAAATCAAATTTAATTTCGGGTCCAAGTATCCAAATCAAATCCAAGTACCCATCCTCATCCAAAATCAGTCAAAAATCATATTGCTTTTCAATCTCTTTTGCCATAGTCTCAGATCGTTCAAGCAGGGGGCAAATTGTAGACCCTTAATTTTTGACCCCAATTTGATACGGTCCTAATTAAAGGATACAAAAATAAATTTGATCTGACTTTAAATATTTAAACCTAGTTTATAATTTTTAAAGGAGTTGGTTCGGATTAAAGAGGCATAAATTCAATTGTAAAACCCTAAAATCAAGTGGAATTGGCCAAAATTAAAATTTTCAGTCCATAAGTTAAAAAAGGCCAGAATAATTTGAGTGAGGCCACCGGGAGACATGAGCATGCCTCATGTCGATCTGGCAGCAAAGATCGACATGAGGTTGGACTCATGTCGACCTGGGCAAGCTAGGTCGACATGAGCATGCTTCATGTCGACCTTGGCAGGCTAGGTCGACATGAGCATGCTTCATGTCGACCTTGGCAACATGCCTCATGTCAATGTTGGCAGCCCAAGGTCGACATGAGCATGCCTCATGTCGACCTGGGCAGCCCAAGGTCAATATGGGGTTGGTCTCATGTTGACCTAAGGCAACCAGGTCGACATGAGGTTGGATAAGTTTCCTAATTCAACTAGAATTCATTTTAGGGACTGACAAATATTAGGTTAAGGATTCTGAGTGAGATTTGGATATAAATATTAATGTTTCAGAATTCAGAGAGAGAAAAGATTAACAAGGGAGAATGAACAGGAACAAGGGTCGGCAATTGAGATTAACAGAGGATTAAACCACAAAGCAGAAGAGACGGCAACAAAGATAGAAGAACAGCAACAGCTTTTTGGAGAACGAAGGAAACCACAAACAGAAATATCAAGACAACCAAAGAAGAAGGTAGAGTACATACTGTCTTCACATTGTTCATCCAGAAATCAATTTGGAGGAACCAACGAACGGAGGTTTGATCTTTAATCATAAATTACTCATGATCATAGTAGCTTCATTTCTTTGATTAATAAAAACATGCATGCAGTAACTTTATCTTTGAAACATGCAGTACCTTGATCTTTAAACATGCAGTAAATTGATTTTTGTTTCAATAACTTTAATTATTTACTTTAATTAACACATGGATCAGTTGATATTCGTAGCCCCACTTGCATGTTTCATAAAAAACATATAACTATCCAGTAGCCTTGAGGATTTAAATTAATTGTTAGAATTTATTTTGTTTACTTTAACTTCAAGAACCGTAGGTTATTTACTTAAAACTCAAAACCTCAAACTATTTTTATCCAAAAGCCTAAACCATTTCCTTATTAAACTCCAAAATATTGATTATTTTTCCAAAACCTTAATTTATTTTTCCAAATCTAAAATTATGATTTTTTTAGGCAGTAAGTCAAATCCAAAAACCCAAACTATCCAAAATCCTATTTCCAAAAACCCTAACTATCTAAAATCCTAATTCCAAAACCCTAATTTCAAAACCCTAGTTTTAAAAACCCTAATTCCAAAACCCTAGTTTCCAAAATCCTAGTTTCAAAAACCCTAAAAATCCTAATTTCAAAACCCTAATTATAAAACTTTAGTTTTTAAAACCCTAAGTTTCGAAACCTTAAATTCAATTGATAATTCTTTAAAACCATAAATTTATATATTTATTGTTTTATTTAATTTTAGATTTTATTATATAGTTTATTATATTTTTTGATGGTTGATTTATTTTCAAAACTTGATTTATTTAATTTATCATGGATAGATATTTTCTTTATTATTATGATTATTATTTATTTATTTTGGTATTAAAATTGTAAGAGGTATGTTTCCACTTTGTGGGTACCTCATTAGTTAAATTTTATGTAATTTAAATTGCTTTTATATTTTGGACCAATGTAAAGGACATGTTTCCACCTTTTGGTGGGTGTCCTATTTAGTTTAGACATGAACGATGTAAGGACATGTTTCCATCCTTGGATGCGTGTCCATTTATTTGCTTTTGTTTGGACATTGTTTTGATTTTATTATAATGATGCTATTTTTTAATTGTTGCATGTAATATGGATAAAATTGTTATATATAAGAATTTTATAATATTAAGACCTATAAAGGAGGCCGGTTCCAATGAACTGGGTGTTGTTGGGGTGCTGGGCCATTTCTCACCTTTCCCACACATACCCAACTTTTCAAACTCATTAGGGGGTTGGGGATTCCTTAGGAATCGAGTCATCCACCCCTTTCTTTTTCCCGGCCCATCCGGGTGGTGACTCCATTTTCTCTAGGCTTAGGTCCGTGTTTTCTAGTGCCCCGAGCCTAAACAGTACCGAATTCGCAAGAACCATTCCACCGGGAGTGGGGGCAAATATTCTTGCTCACAGATGGTTCAACAAACTTCTCTTAACTTGAAGGCTTTGTATGACAAAAGTTTTTTTTTAAAAAACCTTAAAATCATATTTTGGCTTTGTCAAATTAGTGTCATTATACCTCAGGACTCAATTTTCCAAATGAACACATCTATAACATGACAACCCTAGTTACTGTACTAAACTCAGGAATCATTTCTATTTGAGCAAGAATTGTTGCACTTCAGATAGGCACATACACATTACTTGGTCAAAGATCTCATTTGAGTTTGAATGTTATCTATCTCATATGCATGCTTATCCAAACTATCACCACTAATAGACTTTACCTACCAAGAGAGATCAACATGTCTTTGATAGGCTTGAAATGGGGTCAATAAGGGACATGATTTAAATGAAGGTCATTTTGAAATTGGAGCTGATGTGATACTATGGACAAGCCTTCAAACTATAAAATTTTTGTTGGAACTTTAGGCAGTTGGAAACATGAAAAGATAGAGCTTTGAATGTTCTCCCATCTTCTTGGAATTAATCTGGATCTTGATTGGGATAGTCTTTTCCCTTATAAAAAGGTTAATACCCACATTCCTTTTTTTTTCCTTTCCTTTTTCTTTCCTTTTCTTACTTCTTCTTTTCTTTGAGCATTTTATCGTTTTGTCCTTCTTTCCTATAGGACTGTCAAGTACAAGTGTAACACCCCATCTTAGCCTACGATTATAAATCAAGATGGATTGTTATCTCATGGTGGTGTGTCTTAATATTTTACTTAGCCAATTTTAAGTACAGATTTTTAAAAAAAATTTGCCATAACCTCCCCTAAAAATGGAGGTCCCAAGTGTCAGCAAAACTGATTTTTCTTATTTAAAAAAAAAACATTTTGTTTCACAATTCAACTCAAGCACACTCCCAATAATCCACCCTTATAACCTCAACTACAATCCTGCAAGAAAAGTTCACACTTCTATATCGTTTCTCAAGATTACATATCATTTGCTAAGTTTCATTACCATACCACTGTTTATTCTCTTATTACATACACCATAATACTTAATATGTTAACAAACCTTTACAATAGATATAACGTACATGCCATACTACTATTTTATGCCAAAAGTCCTATCCTAATCACCGTCGAGCTGGTGCGAGCCGCTGCAGAAATGCTGATCTTCTATCCACTACCTGCGAGTTAGACATATAACTCGCTGAGCAACTTATTGCCCAGTGGGTACTTTAACCATTGCCGAATATAAATAGTGCAAGGAAGGTTGTTGAAACACATATAAAAGTAGAATACTGTATAATTAAACTATTTTCATACAATCATCATATTTATATTTTCTAATTAAGTTAAGACTCACCTTCTGTATGTAAACAACATGTAATATAACTTTATTATAAGTACGAGTTAATCTGCTCTACTAGGTAATTATGAATACACCGATCTCGAAATGAGGCCTTATATAGAGTTACGCGTGGTCTTGACCTCACACGACTAATTGCCATGGTCTTGGTCTCACACGATATAGAATAACTGCGTGGTCTTGGTCTCACACGACTAGTTGCCATGATCTTGACCTCACACGATATAACCGCGCGCGCGTAAGTAATATCCCGACCGACGCCGTTAAGATAGTACTGCCGGTAGGATGGCATGCCAAACGCCCATTCCAGACCAGTTTTACCCATTTACCAAGTAGAGCATATATAACATTTCATATATACCCATTCACTTCGTATATATACCACATTTTCTCCATGTATATACAATATATATTTACACAATTATCACATATACTCACATATGTATCATATGTATTCACATATTTTCCATCTTAATTTATTCTTCATATCATACTTAAACTCAATACCAAAAATAAAATGATAAAACACCCACACCAAGTTTTTGATCAAGTTAATAATGAAAAATTACCATACGAACAATAAACTCTGGTTCTTGACCCAACTTGATCCTTGTTTTAGAAAATTTGTATAAAATAATGCACTTGGCTAAAAACTCTAAAATTTTTACAGAATTTAGTTTTGCATCTTAAAATCATTCCTTTAAAATTTTATATCAAAATGGACACAAAATCTTGGTCAACTAGTTCACCCAACGAGGCTGCTCCAGTTGCCCTTCATCCTGGCAGCAGTTCTGAATTTTGTAAATTCCGTAAATTAAATTCAATCAATGTGGTTCCAAATTATTTTTTTCAAATACTAGACTCACTAGAAAACAACATATCAAAAATTCACTTCAAGAACATTTTTCTATATTTAATTAAAAATCATACAAGTCACAGCATTTTACTAATTGTAAAACAGAAAAATTTTCAAAAGGAGTTCAATGGTTAAAGTACCAAACCTTGCTTTTTTAATTCCCTTTTGCTTTTCCTTCTTCTCCTTCCTTAATCTTTGTTTTTCCTTCAAGATATTCAAGAACACAACCTTAAATATAAACCTTAGAAATTTAGAACAATAAGCTATCCTCCATTTCTTTTCAAACTAAACCCTAATCTAACCTTATTAAACCTTAGAAACCTTGATTCTTTCCTTTAATTAATCAATATCATTACTACTTAAAATTTTCCCCAATTCCACCATAAGAACCCTAATTTCCAATCTTCCAATAGATATATAAATACTTAAATTTGATACTAGAATTGAATTCTACATACTTGAAAACCTTAAAACTTACCTTGAAAATCAAACTTGACAAAAATTGGAACTCTTTGGTGTTCTTCCCTATGGTGGCCGAAATTTTGGAGAGCTTTGGGAGAGAGAGATTTGTTCTTCATGCCATGATATATATATAAGGGAAATGATGCTCACTTTTGGGTTGGATGAATGGTTTATGACCATTTGTCCACACCTTTTTCTTTCTTCTTTATTATAACTTTTAAATGTCCACTTTTCATTAGCCCAAATGTCTCCTCCTTTTATTTATTTAAAAACCCAAGTCCTTAAACTTTCTTTTAATTATATTTTGGCCCCTCCACCATCTTGTGTTGAAATATCTATGGTGTAAGGTGTGAAAAGACCAAAATACCCTCTAGCGATTATTTGTTCGTAACTTTTGACCCGTACAATTCCACGAGGCAAACTATGTATAGTTTTGATCCTCTTGACCTATACTTTCTATTTTTAAAGTCTATTTTAGGTTTCCAAGTCATTTTGAAAATTTACCAATAAGCCCTCGACTTTTTACAAAATTCCCTTTAGGTCCTTTCTTTGCTCGGGTTTTGCTCGGGCTCCGTTTCTACTGACGATCATTTCATATTCAACCCCTCGACGTCCTTACTCTTATGTTTATTTTCTACTTTGGATTCATGTATAAATCTTAATAAAAATGACCAAAATGCCCCTAGTCTACATGTCTTCATTTCTCTTTAACGGGGCGTTTTCTGGAAAAACCGTTACGAGTAGTTGTGACCCGATTTTTCTCTACTTTCCATTTTTGGAATCTGTTATGTGCACTATTAAGAACCTCCAGTACAACTTTTGAATATTACTCTTAGGTCCTTAGCCTTTCAAAAAATTACCTTTAGGTCCTGTCGACTTCACGGGCCTCCTTTGCACACCAATTTTGTTTTTTACTATCTCGAGCCTCTATTTGACCACTTATTTATATCCTTCTTGCCTAATACTCGACTACCTAAATTTTGGGATGTGACAACATGACTTTTAAGAACTGGATGGCCTTTCTCCTTTTTCTCCAATTTTGATTGAATCTTTGGTTGGATTAGACAAATTTAAGTCAAACGTCCTTATAAATCAAATGGAAGTCTTTTGATGCTTCAAGTAAAAGAGAACTCAGTTGGCTTTCTGAACCATTTTGGGTTTTATTTTATTTTCTTTTTCTTTTTTATTTTATTTTCTTTTCTTTTTTTCCTTTCTTTCTTTCCTTTCTTTTTTTTTCTTTTTTTTTCTTTTTTTTTCTTCCTTTTTCCTTATGGTCTTGACTAGGCATTCCTTTTTTTTTATCTTCTTGCCTCTTCCCCTTAGTGATCATTAGATTTGTCATAAGTATCACAACTGCTCAAGGTAGGTTGTTGGGGTTTGTAAGCCAATGAAAAGAAAGCTAAAATTTTATGATGGCTCAAAGGGACAACTAGGGATTGATATCAATAGGGTTGATACTAGTTGTTGGCTAACCAAATAATGCCTAGATCATTTCTCTCCTAAATAAGCAAAGTTCAATTTCGGTTCGAAAAGTCCATCAAAGCATGTTGTAAGACTGACTAGGACCTAGAAAAAGGTAATTATGCAGGAGCCCTCTCTGAGTAAGCCTACAAAACTCAATGCTATAGAGAAATTCCCTCACCTAGTAAAGTCATTCGAATCATAATGCTTCGATACAATAATTTATAAATATCAAGTTAAATTCATCGTTGGTTGAGCACCAAAATGAACAAAGACCAATAAAAATTTTAATAAAAATAATTTATTTCAAGCATCTTTAAATTCGAAAAACATGATTGTTCCACAAAATACCAAATAAAGAAAATAAAACAAAAAACAAACAAGCCAAGGGAAGTTTGTTGAGTTAAGCTTCTTCTCCCTTCACATCTTCAATATTGCCATCTTGAAAAGAGGATAAGATAAGATCTTCCTCTAATCCTCCTCCTACCATGAAAGTTGCTGGTGGTGGAACTCTGTTGAACCTAGGTAGAGGATTGCTTTTGGTATTGGGCTTATCCGGCTCGAGTAGCTTACCACTGTCAATCAAATCTTGGATCTCATGCCTTAGACAAGCACATTTATCCATCTCATGCCCTTGCATTTGATAAAATTGACAAAAGGCCTCAGCATTGAAGTTTGGTGGCAGAGGATTATGTAATGGTCAAAGAGCCAATGGTTGTAACAACCCCTTCTTTTATAGCTTGTTGAAAACCCAAGATAGAGGTTTCCCCAGCTCTAATAACTGTCTTCTATTTTCTTGACAAGTCACATTAACATCAACTTCCTTTTACGTGCTTTGATAACCTGATTGATAGTTTCCCTTCTCGTTCCTCCTTGTTGAAAAGCGGTTCTTCTCTCTTTCCCACTCTTCAATTTATAGACCAACTTGGAGAAGATCTTTGATATTCCGAATGAGTGTATGAGACATCTTTTCACGAAGACTAGGCAACACCCCTCTCACAATCATCCTAATCTAATCTGACTCATCAGGCCTCTTCTTGAGTAAATCAACCTTATTTCTCAATCTCTTTACATAATCAACAAAGTTCTCATTTGGTCTTTGCCTATTGGTCTCCACCTCCATCAAGGTAACTTTCAGCTCGACATTGTACCCATACTGTTGAACGAAGGCTTTGTACAACATGCCCCAATCTTTTTGGGTACTTTCTTCCAAGGTTTTGAACCAATTTTCCATAATAGGATCCAATGAGAGCATAAAATACCTCAAAGTTTGAGCTTTAATAGCTCTGGCATATTGCATGGCAGTGATGTATTGCTTGACATGCAAGTAAGGATTTCCTATACCATTGTACCTAGCAAAGGAAGGCATCTTGAACTTGTAAGGGACCTCCTCATCTTGTTTGAACAACTTGTCGACCTCTACCATTTCTTCAATTTTTAGCTTCTTGTCGAATTTCTTCTCCAAATTAGCAATCAGTTTCTCAACTTTAAAAGTTTCAATCTTTTCTACAGTTGATCTTTCCATAACCCTCGGCTCTTTCTTCTTATCTTAAGGATCTTGAAAGTATTGAGCCCAGTCATCACCATCATCAATGACTACTTTGTCATCCTCAAAAGCCACTTCACCAACCTTAGCCTTCCCTTTGTCCTTTGGCTTCTTGGTGCTAGCAGATGCCTCGACATTGTTCCCCAAAATTACAACCAATTGGTTCTTCATGGTCTCAGCCAGGGCCTCCTTTAGTTCTTTCATCTTGGCATTAAGGGTGTCGTCCACCATTCTTTGAATTTGTTCGAGCTCCATTTCTCTTAGTGAGAAGGTAATTGAGTCGCCACTGGATTCTATGTCACTGGCATAGGTGGGGTTGTCGTACGCTCTTAAGCTACTGTACTCCAAGTCTGTGAACCAAAAAGGATTAATGATATGTTATGCAATGCGTGTATGCATGTATGCATAAACAATAAACAAACAATGATAATTAGGATGTTCCTTCCAACCTTATAACTTCCACACACGAATGACGAGTCTCTTTTTCTAGGTTTATGGTAAAAAAAAATACAAACATGGGATATTTTATTTTTGAAAAGTTCCCTCAGATGGTTCAACCAATAGTTATATTTTCAAAAATAGAAATCAGTTCATGATAATTCCCATTAATTAGGTTTTAATCCATTCAACCAACTAAAACAACTTTTATGTTATATTAGATTAAAACTAAATTAAGAGGTTTATTATAAATAGACTTCTCCCTTGAAAAAGTAACTAATGATTCATGCCAAAAACAAGCCCATGATTAATAATTCTTAGTATAAACTAGGCTCACAATTAATTTTTGGTATTTCTATAATTGACCTAAATATTCATAAGCTCTTTTAAAAAGGTTGTGAAAATAATTTTGTTTGTAAGCCCATTGTAAAAAAGATTTTAGAAAAAATGGATTTTGGGCATTGTATTTGGGTCATGAGAAAAGAATTTTTGACTTGTTTTTAGAAAAGTTTTATGTCCAAAGAAAATTTCAAAAATTTTGAAAATAGTTTTGGTAATTTGGATTTAGAGGAAAAAATTATTTAAGCTCACAATGTAATTAGGTAATATTAGAAAAAGAACAAAACCAAATAAGCCATGATTTAAACCAAGATAAATTAACCATAGTCAAACAACAAGCATTTGGGGTAAAATATAAGGAAAGTAACTAGGCAAATTACATGAGCTTTAGTCTTTGGGTTGAAAGGCTTAGGTTCCCATAGCAAGTATATACCAAAAGGTACAAGGCTATGAGTGGTTGTGCCATGCTTGATCTCCATACCTTGAGTGAAAGTATGGTATCCCTTGCATGACACAACACGAATAACACGGGCATCCTAACTCATGCACACAATGTAATCTAATATGATGCAATAGATAATAGAATAATAAGGAAGAGCAAAATAATATAAAGACTAACGAAATCAACTTCTCTTATCCCCAGTGGAGTCGCCACTGTCAGCGGGGATTTTTGCCCTCACTCCTATGTGGAATGGTTCTTGCTACTTTGGCACTGTTAGGCTCAGGGCCTTAGAGAACATGGGCCTAAGCCCAGAGAAAATTGAGTCACCACCCAGACAGGCCGAGAAAAAGAAAAGGGTGGATGACTCAATTCCTAAGGAATCCCAATCCCCTATTGGGTATGGAAAGTTGGTTACATATGGGGAAGGTGACAAATCCCAGCACCCCCATAACACCCGGTTCATTGGAACAGCCTCCTTTTCAGGTCTTAATATTATAAAATTCTTAAATATAATGATATTATCCATACTACATGCGATAATTAAAATAAAACATCATTGTATTAAAATCAAAGCAATGTCCAAATAAAACAAATAAATAGACACCCATCCGAGGATGAAAACATGTCCTTACATCGTCCAATGTTCAAAAGAAAAAGAATAAAATAAGATACCCACCAATTTGTGGAAACGTATCCTTTACATAGATCCAAAACTTAAAAATAAATTAAATTACATTATATTTAACAATTGTGGTACCCACAAAGTGGAGACATACCTCTTACAATCATAAGAATAAAATAAACAAATAAAAGGTCATTCAATCATCCAATATAATTGGAGGCAAACATTTGTAAAATAAAGTAAATCATTCATCATTAACATATAAATAACAAACAAATAAATAGCTAAAAGATATAGTTTAAATCAATAAATAAACTGAATTAGGGTTTTAAATAAAGAAAATTAAACACAAGGACTTATAATACACAAATAAATATTGACCCCTTCGACGAGCCCATATGGCGTTCCCTGCGTTTGAAGACTAGTTTTAGGGTATGAGGAAATTTGGAAAACTTCATAATATTAGTAAACATAACTCGTTATGATTTTAGAGAGTTTAGAAGGTTGTACTTGCGTTTGAAGACTCCACCACAATTTAATAACTTAAACTCTGGCTGGGCAGAAACCATGACAGTGTATCACTACCTTTGTAAAATTGTTCAAACGGTTTGATACTTCTCTCTTATTTTTACTCCTTTGTTGCTTGCTGTTTTAAGTTTATGAAGCTTGCTTAGGTTTTTTATTGATGGATACTGAATTTCCCAGAGATTCAGTGGCCAATCCAAAAGCCAAAGTCCAAAGATCTGAGTAAATTGCTAAGCAGAGTCCGAATAATTCTTGAGTCAATTCCTTTCTTCTGTGTGTTTTTAATATGGTATTTATAGAAAATTAAAAGAAAAAAACCTAGAATGTTAAGGAAATTAAAAACTATTAAGGAAATAAAATAAAAAATCAATTAAAATAAGGTTTGGACAGAAATCAGCAGTGCACTGGCACGCTGGGGCGCTGGGCCTGCATGCTGCGAGGATCGGCGTGCTGCTACGGGTTGGCGAGGGCGTGTTGGGCTGCTTCTACAGGCTGGGGTGAAATTTCGCCATAGGCTTTGCTTGCGGTGAATTGGCCTGCGGCCAATTCGTCATCACAGCTTTCGTCGTCGTTTCATCTATTTTTATTTTTTATCTTTTTTTTATTTCTTATTAAAAATAAATATTATTATATTATTAAAAATAAATATAATAAATAAAATAAATAATAAATAAAATAAATACCACAAAAAATTATTTCGGACGATTTTAAAATATCAGACCGAACCTGGTAAAAAATTAAGGGTCTACACACCCCTTTCTTTTACCGACCCGTCTGGGTGGCGACTCCATTTTCTCCGGATTTAGGCCCGTGTTCTCTAAGGCCCTAAGCCTAATAGTGTCAAAGTCGCAAGAACCATTCCACATGGGAGTGGGGGCAAAAATCCCTGCTCACAGTGGTGACTCCCCTAGGGATAAGAGAAGTTGATTCCATTAGTCTTTATATTATTTTATTCTTTTTTATTATAATATTATCCATTGCATCATTTAGATTGCATTGTGTGCATGAGTTAGGATGCCCATGTAACCCGTGTTGTATTATGTAAGGGATACCATACTTTCAATTAATGTATGGAGATAGAGTATGATATAACCACTCATAGCATTATACCATTTGGCATATACTTGCTATGGGAGCCTAAACTTTTCAACCCAAAGACTAAAGCTTATGTAATTGACCTAGTTACTTTCCTTAGGTTTTTTTTTCACAAATACTTGTTGTTTTACTATGATTAATATATCTTTGTTTGAACCATGGCCTATTTTGTTTGTTCTTTTTCTAATATGACCAAATTATGTTGTAAGTTCAAAATGGTTTTACTACTTTAAGCCAAAAAGACTAAAATTATTTTCAAAACTTTTCAACTAGTCTTTAGACATAAAACTTTTTTCACCTCATGGACCAAGTATAAAGCCCAGAACTCATTTTTAAATGAACCTTTTTACAAAGGGCTTTGATACAAAACTGTTTTTCAAACAAATGTTTTTTATAGGCTTTAAGATACTTTTTAAATAGGCTCAAAACTGTTTTTCTCTTCATGACCCAAAAATTTAGATTTTTGTTACTAAAAACCTTTTTCCTAAATGAGCTTACAAACTATTTAGGTCAATTATGGAATACAAAAATCAATTGTGGGCCTAATTTATACCAAGAATTATTGATCATGGGCTTGTTTGTGGCATGAATCATTAGTTGTTTTTCCAAATAGAAAATCTATTTATGATAAACTCTTTAATTTAGTCTTAATCTATAATATAACATAAAAGCTATTTTCAGTTGATCCAATGGATTAAGGCTCAATTAATAGAAATTATCATGGACTGACTTCTAAGTTTAAAAAAATACAAATATTGGTTAAGTCATCGAAGTGAATTATTCAAAAGCAAGATATCCCATGTTGATATTTTGTTGACCATGTAACGAGAAAAAGAGACTCACCATTCGTGTGTGGATGATATAAGGTTGGAAGGAACATCCTAATTATCTTTCTTTGTCTATTATTTGTGCATCCATATATACATATATTGCATAGCATTGATCCTTTTTGGCTCATAGACCTAGAGTATAGTAGTTTAAGAGCTTATGATAATCTGACCTATGCTAATGACATAGAATCCAGCAACGACTCAGTCATCTTCTCACCAAAAGTAATGGAACCTTAACATATTCAAAAGATGGTGGATTATGCACTCAACTCTAAGATGGAAGAACTAAAGGGGGTCCTAGCTGAGACCATGAAAAGCTAGCTAGCTACATGATTAGGGAACACTGTTGACGCATCTGCTAGTACTAAAAAGCAGAAGGACAAAGGAAAGGCCAAGGTTGGTGAGGTGGCCTTTGATAATGACAAACTAATGATGGATGATGATGATGGCTAGGCTCATTATTTCTAAGATGCTCAAGATAAGAAGAAAGAAAGGAAGGTTGTGGAGAAATCAACTATGGAAAAGACTATAATTTTAGATGCGGAGAAGATGATTGCAGATTTGGAAAAGAAGTTTGAAAAGAAGCTGAAAGTTGATGAGACATTGAAAGTGGACAAATTGTTTGAACAAGATGAAGAAGTCCCTTACAAGTTAAAGTTGCTTTCATTTGCTAAGTTTGACGGAACTGGAAATCCTTATCTTCATGTCAAGTAGTACATCATTGCTATACAGTCTGTCAGAGCTACTAAAGCTCAAACTCTAAGGTACTTTATGCTCTCATTTGACCGTGTTGTGCAAAATTGGTTCAACACCTTAAAGGATAATGCTCAAAAGAATTGGGATTCACTATACAAAGCCTTCATCCAATAATATGGGTACAACACTGAATTATAAGTTACTTTGATAGAGGTTGAGTCAATTAGGCAAAAATAGAATGATAATTTTGTTAATTATGTGGAAATGTCGAGAAACAAGGTTGCATTGCTCGAGAAGAGGCCCGATGAATCAAATCATATTAAGATGATTATGAGAGGGTGCTGCCTAATCTTCATGAGAGGATGTCTCACACCCTTATCAGGGATTTCAAAGATCTTCTCCAAGCTGGTTTGCAAATTAAACAATGGGAAAGACAGAGGAATCATTTTTCCACAAGAAGAAATGAGAAAGGGAGCTATCAATCTAGCAATCAAAGCACCTAAGAGGTAGTCGATGTAAATGCAACTAGCCAAGTCTGTAGGAGGTAATTTTTAGAATTAAGAAAACCACTATCTTGGGTTTTAATAAGCTATATAAGAGAGGGTTGTTATAATCATTAACTCCCTGACCTTTGCCAAATCATCTACCACCTAACTTTAATGCTAAGGCATTTTGCCAATTCCACCAAATGCAAGGGCACGAACAAACAAATGTTTGAGATTGAGGCATGATATCCAGAATTTTATTGATAGTGGGAAGTTACTCGAACCTAACAAGCCTAGCACGAAAGATAATCCTCTACCGAGGTTCAACAGAGTACCACCACCAGCGACTTTCATGATTAGAGGAGGTTTGAATGAGAAGTTTATTCTGTCTACTTTCCAAGATATAGGTGATGAAGCAACTAAAGAAAAAGAGGTACTTAGCAAGATGGAGCAAGTTATGGTTGAAAAGGAAGTGGCTATCTGTGTTGTGAGTGAGTTTTGTGAATCAATCGATAGTGATGATGATTCTAAAACAAAGGAGGAGGAGTGGACCTAGTCCTAGCTCGAAGAGGATGAGGTAATGAACACCAGCTCTGGTAAGCCTTATGCAAGGCCACCGCCAATAGAAATAGAAGCCGACAAGGAAAGGAAGTTAAAATGGGAGGTAAAGAAGAGGAAGATGATGTTATTCTTAAATAATTAAAAAGAACTCAAGCTAGTATTAGTATCTAAGACTTACTAGCTATATCCAAAAAGCATCGAGAAACTATGGCCAAAGCTATGGTAAGCATGCATATTTTTACTTCTGCGACACCCGATGAACTGATCCAATTTATGAGGATAAACAAGGCCAATGGAGTAAAGAAAGGTGATGATACTCAGAAGAAGAATAAGGTTAATCTGGGATTGGTGTCATTTTTGGATGCTTATCTAAAAGATGTGGGAAGAGATCACATTCAGCCACTTTTCATCATGGTAGAGGTCAAAGGAAAAAGGACTCCATGTGTCATGGTTGATGATGAATCTGCTATAAATGTTTGCCCAACCAAGATCTTGTTAAAACTTGATTTATCAATGAGAGATTTGAGCCTAACGAAGGTGATAATTAGGGATTATGATAATGCCAAAAGGCATGCTGTGGGAACTTTCAAAGTTGTTGTAAAGGCTGGCCTTATTGAATCCATGGTACAGTTTGTGGTCTTGGATATACCCATCACCTTTGCACTGTTGTTGGGTCAACTATGTTTTAATCCTCTTGGAGGAGTTCCTTCTACACTCCATCAGAAGATCAAGTTTTCAAATGGGGAAGAGATAGTGGTTATCGAGGCTGAGAACAATGAAGTGGTGAATGCTCTAATGATTGAGACACCTCTCAATGGATTTCAAGTGGCTATTATTTTTTATGATGAGATGGTGGATGCCAGAGTCTTGACTATGATGAGGAAAATGAACTATCTACCTGATGTTGGCCTTAGAAAAGGAAGACAAGTGTGACAAAGCTTCCAAATTTCAAGACTCAAACTTCCAAGAAAGGGTTAGGATACGATGAAGCTAATGAAGGTGTTCTACTGAAAAAGAATGAGAAGATGAGTTTTTCGCCATTCGAAGAAGTTTTTGTCAAAAGCTCCATTTATGGGACCACACCAAGGAAAGCCAGAGCCAATCATATTCTTGGTAAAGATGATTCAAGGTGTTGAGATCTTTGCTGATGTTGTTGAACTAGTGGAATAGATAGAGAAAAAGCTTTATCCTGCCAGCCGATAAAGAGCCTAATCTAGAAGAGAAGAAGGAAGTTATATTAAAGATCCAGAAGACTCCAGAGGAGATTGATGCTCTCATTGAAGGACAATTTGAAAACCTTGTAGTTTTTGAGGATGATGATTCTAATTTTTATTTGTCTGCATTTGCATGAGGATGATGATGTTGTCTTTTCCAAGATGAATGCATTAAAGTCTAATTTTGCTTACTTGTGTGATGTTTCTCCTAATGGTTGCATACATTCAAGTAGTGATTATATGAGCATTTTTAATGTTAACTCTGTTAACGCTCAATCATTAGATTTGGGAACAATTGACAATCATAAAAATATTAGCATAGCATCTGATCTTACTCCTGAAGGGAGAGAGAGAGATTAGAAAAAATATTTAAAAAGTATGAACAAGACTTTGCTTGGTCTTATGTGGATATGACTAGAATTGATCGAGATATAGCTGAGCACATGATTCCCACTTACACTCGCATGAAACCTGTCAAACAAAAGCTTAGATAGTTAAGGTCGGCATAGGCAGAACTGATCAAAGAATAAGTCACTAAATAGATACAAGTGAAGTTCCTTGAGGTGATAGATTATCTTGACTGGTTAGCTAACATTGTTCCCATGCCAAAGAAATATGGAAGAACTAGCGTTTGTGTGGACTACAGAGACTTGAACAAGGCTTCCCCTAAAGTTGATTTTCCTTTACCCCATATAGATGTTCTTGTTGATAGTACATCCTCTAGTGTGATACACTCATTCGTTGATGGATTTTCGAATACAACCAAGTGTTAATAGCCCAAAAGGACAGTGCCAAAACTACCTTCATCACTATATGGGGTATATTTTGCTATACGGTGATGTCGTTTGGGTTAAAGAATACAGGAGCCACTTACCAGAGGACACCACCTGCTTTCAGTACATGATGTATAAGGAAGTTGAGGTCTATATTAATGATATGATGGCGAAGTCAGTTACCAGAGAGCAGCATTTTCAAAACTTAGAGGCCTTTTTTGAAAGAGGAGTGAAGTATAAGCTAAGGTTTAACCAAAAGAAGTGTGTGTTTAGGGTTACTTCAAGTAAGATGTTGAGACACATTATTGGTCTAAATGGCATTGAGATTGACCCTGACAAGGTTAAGAAAATCAGGGATATGCCAACCCCTAAGACAGAGAAGGAAGTTCAAGGGTTTATCGGAACGTTACAGTACATTAGTAAGTTCATAGCAAAGCTTACCACAATCTATGAACCTATCTTTAAATTGCTTAAAAAGAATCAGCTGGTTAAGAGGAATGAAGAGTGTCAAAAGGCCTTTGAGCATATAAAGGAGTATTTACTAAGTCCACCTATCTTGAAATTGCCCAGACCCGGTAGACCTTTGTTACTATACTTGAAAGTAGAAGAAGAGTCGATAGGAGCAATGCTAGCACAAGCAGATGGATCAAGAATTGAGTATACAATTTACTATTCTAGTAGAAAGCTCTTACTTATGAGATTAATTATAGTATCATTGAAAAGACTTGTATAGTTGTGGTTTGGTCATCTAAGAAGTTGCGACATTACTTTCAATCTTACAGTATGCAAGCAATTTCCATGACAGATCCAGTAAAGTATTTAAGGGAGACACCCTCTTTGATCAAGAAATATGGCAGATGGTTGATCATTTTAGACAAATTTGAGATTTAGTAAATAAGTAGGAAAACCATCAAAGGAAGAGCAGTAGCATAATTTTTGGCTCAACAACCATTGCTTGACAATGAAGAAGTGATTTTAAAATTTCCCAATGAACATTTAGAAGCCATATAAGTACAAGGATGGAAAATGAATTTTGATGGAGTAGTAAATAGAAAAGTGGCTGGACTGGGAGTAATTTTGGAATTGTCAGAAGGAGAGCTTATTCCTTTGGCTAAGAATTTGAAATTTAGGGTAACCAACAACATGGTGGAGTATGAAGCATGTATTTTTTACCTAGAGACCATGATAATTATGAAGGTTGATATAGTGCAAGCCTTTGGTGATTCATTGCTAGTGGTACCCTAAGTAAATGGATAATGGTAGTTGAAGGAAGAAAGCTTGAAACCATACCATGATCATCTGGCTACGATGAAGAAGAACTTTAAAGAATGCATGTTTATACACCTACCGAGAGATGAAAACTGGTGGTGAACGTATGCTATTGCAATCATACCACAACTGCACGAGTTGCACAAGTAATAAAGTAGTGAGTGAGATATCGTTCCGCTGGGGAAAGGTCAATTACTAGTGCAAATTTTAATTGTTGTTTAGGAAATCAATAGTTTGTGATGTTTGTAATAAAAGATGAATAATTTAATAAATTAAAGTAAAGAAAAAATGAATGTTGTACAAAAAGAGTTGATGAAAATACTATCCAGATATTGAATCCCCCTAGCCATAAAAATATTTATGAAAATCAATTCAATTAAATCAAATAATAGTGCTGAATTGGCATTCCTATAAATTAGACTAAAACCCCTCTCAAGTGAATTAATTCCTAATCACTAAGTAGAATGCTCAAATCTCTTCTCAAACATAATTAAATAGATCTTACAATAATAACAAAAGAATCATAAACCAAATGATCTTATAAGTCTATCTCTAGCACTCCAATCAACCCTCAATCCTAATGAGAATTCTATTCATATCAAGCTTTCTCAAGTCAATAATATGATAATTGAAACCAATCAATAAGCTTGCTATTATCAATTGGAAATAAGAAATTAAGAATCAAAAGGATAAAACAACTCAATTAGATGATTTAATTTAATAAGAACTATTCAATCCATACAGTAAAGCTAGGGTTCATCAATATCTAGATAGAGATGATTTAGTTCATGTTCATAACCAGAAAACCAAAACAAAAGAAATAAGTAAAAGAATTCAAACAATCCATAATGAATGATTTGTGTTTCTTCACTTCAATCTTTGATTCTTTATTTAAATCTTGATAAACTTGGATCTTCACCTTCAATCCCAGCTGCTAAACTCTCTTTCTTTCTTAGGAAGTCTACTCTAAGTTCTAAAATCTGGATCCCTAATTCTCACTTCAGTTCAATTATAATAGCCCAATAATTTAGCCTGACACACCCAGTGAGACGGCCATGTCACTGGCCATGTCAATGATACTATTTTTACCGTTGATGACATAGGCATTAACATGCCCATGTCCTTGGGCATGTCATTGCTACTGTAATACTTGGTTAAGGGCATGGTCACTGACACGCCCATGTCCTTGGGTGTGTCACAACTCCTGTAAGGCAGATTCAATGGCACGTCCAGTGACATGCCCATGTCCTTAGGCATGTCATAGATTCTGTAAATTAGTTGAATGACAACGCCATTGAAACACCAATGTCATTGGGTGTGTCACTTGAAGAAGTTGTCCAAATTAGCTCTTTTCATCATCTTTCATCCGTGATTCCAGCCAAAATGACCATAAGGCCTCAAAATGTAAAGAGTTCCTGAAATCAACCCTAACAAGCACTTGAACAAATAAATTAAACTCAATTTGATAATAATTATACTAAGAAATAGGGACAAAAATCATCAATTATACACTTATCAAATTCCCCCACACTTGAGTGTTTGCTTGTCCTCAAGCAAACTAAATCACAATAATAATCATAAATGAAGGACCCCTCTATATCCAAAAAGAAAAGAAAAGTTTTACAAACTGGAATCAAAATACCGGACATTCTCAACCAAAAACTAATTCACAAACATGACAGCTGGCTTAAGAAGTTTCAAACAAAAATCTCGCAGACCTAAAATTTAAAAATCTAGAGTTAAAACATTGAGCATGAAATTCCAAGAACTAAAAAGTCATAAGCAAATTAAGAAAGTGTAGATTTTCTCTTAAGTTCTTTGACCCCTTTCTAATTGTATTGCGTGAACCATTTTCCTTTTTTATTTTTGAAGGAGCCCAGCTTGCTTGAACTGCTACTAGCCTTTTGACATGATGGTAAACATTTGTAATGCCAACCCCTTGTTACTTAGCTAGAATCACCATTCATGATTCCAACTCATTCGATTCGATTCAAGAGTTAAAATTAGCGAAACAGGGACAAATTTTCAAAGCTCCTGAAATAAATTATTATTATTATTATTATTATTATTATTATTATTTAATTTTGCATTTTTTTTAGAAAAGTGGTAAGGAACTTAAGATACTAAAGATGTCATACTAACTTCGACTCAAGTATCTAAGGAATCTTAACATGCTAAAAAATATAACTAAGGTTTTAAACTTCAGATGTACAATTCTCATCAATTAACTACCTAATTCAAACTATCACATTCGATCCATAGAAATTGATTAAGAAAACCTAGTCAACCTCAACAAGATATTGTCATTTATTAAATCAACCATTAATTTAATATAGAAAGACACCTTTTCAATTCTTACTATCATGGCAATCTAGTTTACTTGAGTCCCAAAAATATTGTTAAAAAAACTAAATGAGACAAATGAATCAAATGGCAAGAGTGAAATAACAAAAGCTTAATCTAGAAAATATGCCTCTCCCCCACACTTAATACACATATTGTCCCCAATGTGTGTAATATAAGAAAAAAAAAATAAAAGAGAGAGAGAATTGCCCTGCCTTGTCCTGAATTGATATATATGAATATGATTCCAAAAAGTGTTTTGAAGTCGAATTAGCTGCAGGACAAAAACTAACATGCAAAATGGTGAAGATTCATTTATATATAAAAAGATTGAAAGAAAGAAAGAAATACAGAACAAAAAATAAAAATAAAAGAAAATGAAAATAAACAAAAATATAAATAGTTTAAAAGTACATCAATACAACAAATTAATTAAATAAGACAATAAAAGAAAACAAACAATCCACTTGATGAGAGAGAAAATATGGGCTAGTCAGACATGGGTGCAGCACTAGTATCATCACCCTGGTATCCTCACCACTGGCACTAGCATAATCACTAGCATCACTATTGAAAACTTCGACATGAGGCATTGATGCCTGATATGGTGGAGGCGGTGGCTATGAAGGAGTAAACCTTGAAACCTCCAGAACACAAGCATTGACTGCTCTAGCCATTGCCTTCGCAAAATCTCATGATCCAACTATGCTTGAAATGAAGAAGCACGTTGCTCCATGTAATTCTTGATATGGTCCTGCTGAGATAATAACTTATTCTGATTCAACTCGATGTTCCCTAATTTGCCCTCTATGCTACATATCTTTCGCTCAAAATCAGTGGGCTTCCTGTCATCATCCAACTCAAAATTAACCAAATGTTGCCAGTCTCGAAAGGTAGGAGCTGGGGTAGAGGACAATCCAGCATAAGAAGAAGGTCCAGCAACAGTAGACGGTCCTTGGAAATCTGTCGATAGAGGTGGAGGTATGTCTGAAGGAGGAGCAGGAGGGACCGACTCAGAATCCATAAGGGGTGCCTATAGCCCTGCTACCTTCTCCTAGTCTAATCTCTTAATCATGTCCATACCAATAGTTTGGGAAACCCATCCACCGTCATGGGTAGGTATGCATCCAACACAGCCAATCTACGAGCCAGCCATGTGACATACATGCCACCATGCAAATTACCTAGTACTCTTTTCTTTGACTTCTCGTAAAAGAAATGTGTGATGGTGTGCGCAACATTGCATCAAGTCTTCTGAACCATGCAGTTCAAGAAGAATAGATCTCACAAGTTAACCACTCCTATGCTATTTTGTCTAGCCATAAGAGTGTGAACCAACATATTGTGCACCACTCAACAAGGGAAGGACTCAAAATTTGATGCCTTGGACACCTTAGGCTGGTATCTATCTGAATTGGGTGAAAATTTCCTCCAAAATTGGGGAGGAACAACTTCAAACTCTATAAAATCCACCTCAAAATCAAGATAGTCAGAAGTTTGCACCTCCTCTGTAGTGTATAACCCCAAATGCAAACTAAGGTCATTAATACTCATATGAAATCTCTGCCCCCCCAACCTGAACTTCACTGTTGGCTCGGTAATTGAAATCATATTCTTGTTGAACTGAAAAGTGCAGTAAAATTCTAGTGTTAACTCCCTATAATAAGGCTCATTGATGGAAAATAGTTGTTCCCATCCCAGTTGATTTATCAATTCTTGAATCTCGACCGCAATATTGGTGTGTTCCATAGCTTCCCAATCCAAAACCCTAGGTGGAGACCAATCCTTGTTGCCAAAAAGTTCAAACCACTTTCGTTCCTCAGAATGCAAGAATTGAAGGCACTTATGGCTTTCCATGAATTTTGAGGTTGGTCATGTAGCAGGTTGGCTTGAACTGCCTTCCCCTCTTCCTCATTTGGCTGGTAGCATGGAAAATGGTTGTTTATGAGGGCCCACAATCTGCAAAACAAATAAGAATATCCTCAAAAACTATAATAATGCCAAAATACCAATATTGGATAGGGTTACCAAAACACCGGTATTATAACGATAGAGCATAACATATACTCCAACAAAATTAATGTCAAGTATACCGACAAAATTGAACCAACATATACCAATGCATTTAAACAAACAATGCCATGAAACAAAACCAACAAGAGCGATGAAACAACTCTAAACAAGAGTAATTTTTTAAATCCACACATTAAACTGTGTATCCATGGCCCAACAAATTAAAACCAAGTAATTGCTAGATGTATGCATAAATAACAATGAATAAATCATGAACATGCAAACATCAAAATAAATCAAAATAAATCAAAAATATGATGAATAAACCAAAATAAATCTCTCAAAACTAGGAATAACCCTCATAATTCCTAAGAAACTTGAAACATGGCAAGAAATGTCGAAGGAATTTTGATGAAATTAAAGCAAAATTTGCAAAAGTGAGAGTTCATACCTTAGAATAGCAATGGGGAACGTGGTAGAATCAAACAAAAAGTGAATAGATCCACTCAAAAATGAGAAATGGGGATCAAAATCCCTTCTAGGTTGAGTGGTGATTTCGAGTATGAGGTTGAGAGAAATTTGAGAGCAAATCGAAAACTAGGGCAAGAGAAAAGAGAAAGAATGTTTAAAATAAACTCGAGTTCACTTTTAAAACACGTTGACATGCCTAATAACACATGCATGTCAATTGGCGTGTCATAACTATTTCAAACTAGATCAATCATCACGTCTAGTGACATGGGCTTGTCACTGGGCGTGTTGTATCTACTATGACTCAGATTAAACGACACGTCCAGTGGCATAGGTGTGTCACTGGGTTATTGTCGCTACTATAAATCCATAATTTTAACTAAAAGGACATGACTAAGGACATGTGCATGCCCCTAGGCATGTTGTTCCTACTGTGGTGCCAATTAAATGACACGTCCAGTGACACGAGTGTGTCAGTGGGTATGTTATAGCTACTGCCTCTGAAAATGAATGACATGTCCATTGACATGGGCGTGTCTCTAAATCAAGCTCAAGTTCCCCCTTAAAAGAAAAATTCCCTCTACATATTCAAGTAAACTAAAAAACAACAGACCACCAACAAATGATAAAAGAATTAAAAATCAAGGACACAAACTAAAAACATAAAAATTAAAGAAATAAATATTAAAAACAAATAAAATGGTGGATTGTTTCCCACCTAACACTTCTTTAACATCATATTAGTTGGACAGACAGAGGTAATTTATCACTAGTCTTGGAGGTATAAAACCTCCTTCAAATCATGCAATTCTCCTCCCAAATATAATTTGAGCCTTTGCCCGATCACCTTAAAATCTCCTTTTTTCGGATGACTTATTTCAATTGTTCCATAGGGGAAGACTTCCTTGACTATAAAAGGATCAGACTATCAAGATTTTAACTTACCTAGAAAGAGTCAAAGCCTTAAATTATACAATAATACCTTATCTTCGGCTTGAAATGCTTTCGCTCTTTAATGTGAGCATCATGCCATCTCTTAGTCTGCTCCTTATACATCCTATCATTATCATAAGCTTGCAATCTCCATTCATCCAGCTCATTGGTTTGCAATTTCCTCCTTTCATCTGCACTATCTAGATCAAGGTTAACCTATTTTATAGCACAATAAGCATTATGTTCAATTTCTATAGGTAAATGGCAAGCCTTTCCATACACTAGCCTAAATGGCATAGTACCCAAGGGAGATTTAAATGCCGTCCTAAAAGTCCATAGAGCATTTGATAGGAAATCATCATCTTAGCAACCATATACCCCAATAACTATTAAGATAAGTTACATATGGAATGCAAGAAAACACCCTCCAGTCAAGGTTATTCCAAAATCCAAGGACCTCCTCAAGTGAAGTTAGGGGAAAAACTAGTTTCAATTGTTATTGTTTACCAATGAAACTAGTACTTGAATTCAACCCACAATGCCACAAACCAAATATGATCTGATAAGTTAAGAATTAAGCACAAGATTTTTTTCATTAGAGAACACCACAAACCAAATTAGTTTGATAAGTTTAAAGTTCATGAAAGAACTTAAGCAAAAACACTCACAAAGAGCAAATTTAGATTATCATTAATCAATGGCTTTTTTACAAATGAGTTTGCATTTGATATTTATAGCCAAAGCATGGTAGAAGAAACCTAAATGGTTGTATTATAGCTCTCCACATTCTCCCCTTTAATCCCAACTAACTATTATTGAAAAGAGTTGGTATACATTAAATGCACTCATTTGTAACTCCCAAATGACAATTAATCACACCCCAAACTAAATGCACTCATTAAAACACATTAAAACTCACACTTAACAAGAATAAAACCCTAACTCTGATATGTTGAATTCATAAAGCAAATAAACTAAACCTAAAATAATAATAAAAAAAATGACAACCCAAGATCCATGCTCACTTAATCAAGGCTGAATGGCCCTTAATGGGCTGGATTGATTCAGACAATGTGGGTTGGACTATTGTCTTTATATTTGAACATACTCAAATATGTTGACAGTGTTAAGGTCTTCTTACATACAAAGGCCCTGGACCAAATCTAGATGAGCTTGTTCCTTCCAAATGTCTTCAAGTAAGCAAGTTAATGCTTCTTTCATCCTTTTAGCTTCAGCTCTTGTTATTGGTCATCTATGAATGGTTAAATGATACTTCTTGATATTACCTCCAACCTTAGTTGAATCATCTCCTTATTGATCCTCATCATTCCCCCTTTCCTTGAAAGGATTTTTCCTTGAATCATCACCTACATCAAACAATGACAAATCAGAAATATTGAAAAAAGCACTAATATTGCTATACTTACTTGGCAATTCTAGCTTATAGTGCTGCCAATGCATAGAACTTCTTATCATAGGTTGGGTAGATTAGACTTGCTCCATTTAGTTTCTCACTAAAGAATGCAATTGGTCTTCTTTCTTGCATCAAGACTCCACCAATACCTATTCCACTTGCATCACACTCAACCTCAAAGGTTTTAGCAAAATTTGGCAAAGCAAGCAAAGGTGTTGAACTAAGTTTGTCTTTTAGAAAATTAAAAGCATCATCTTGTTCTTTTCCCCACTTGAAACCCACAGTCTTTTTAATGCATTTAGTTAAAGGTGCAATAATTGTTGAGAAATTCTTAATGAATCTTCTATAAAAGCTAGCAAGACCATGAAAAACTCCTAACATCATGCACACTAGTAGGTTTTGGCCACTGTCTAATTACTTTTACTTTTTCTTCATCAACATGAATTCCTTTGTCATAAACAATATATCTAAGAAAAATAATTTCATTAGTGCAAAAAGTGCATTTCTTAAGATTAGCATATAAAATTTCTTGCCTTAACACATAAAAAATAGCCTTTAAATGTGTTACATGCTCATCTAAAGATTTGTTGTACACCAAAATATCATCATAATAAACCACCACAAACTTGTCAATGAAAGCATGCAAAACATGATTCATCAATCTCATGCTTGGTGCATTAGTTAAACCAAACGACATGACTAACCACTCATATAATCCATGTTTTGTTTTGAAAGCAATTTTCCACTCATTACCCTCATGCATTCTTATTTGATGATATCCAAATTTTAAATCCACTTTACAAAACACACAAGCACCATGTAATTCATTCAACATGTCATCTAGCCTAAGTATAGGATGGCAATACTTTATCATTATTTTATTGATAGCTCGACAATCAACACATATCCTCCATGTTCCATCTTTCTTAGGCAATAAAATTATAGGAACTGCACATAGACTCATGCTTTCTCTCATATACCCCTTATCCATAAGCTCACTTATTTGATTTTGGATTTCTTTTGTCTCCTCAGGGTTGCATCTATATGCTGGCCTATTTGGAATGCTAACACCTGGAATGAAGTGAATTTGGTGTTGTACATGTTTTGGAGGAAGAGAAGGGAGTTCTTTCTTGGTTCATCATCTTGCTCTTGGTCTTGAGAGAGACCAAGAACATCACCTTCATCTTCATCTTCCATTTCTTCCATAAATAACATCTTTGACATTTTTAGGGATAAAATTGGGTGAGCAAGCTCTTGCGAAGGTTAGGGTTTGAAGAAAGCTTGATTGAGGAGTTGGGGGCTTAAGAGAGTGACCATTCCATCTTTCAAGAGGAGAGCCATTGATTGAAGAAGGCTTGTTAGTTCTTCATCATATTCAAGGTGGAGCTAGGAGGAAGACTAGAAGATCAACTCTTAGCATCTTCAAAGGGGTTTTTATGTTCTCTCTTTTAATTCATTTCTAGGTTGTTATTGTTTGTTAAGAACATTAATATTTCAATGTACAATTATGATTTGATTTATATTGAGATGAATATTTATTTTAAATTGATGATGTTGATTTAAATTACTCATGCCTAGGGTTTGTAGTAGATTTTATTGAATGACTTGATTTGATATTTTCATTAATATACCTTGTTATTGGTTTATTGTATTGGATTGAATGTTAGGTTGATATATTAGTTACCTATTGATCTCTAAATATCGAATGAAGGACCGAGAGGTGAAATTTGATATTGGAAATATGGAATAGACTACCCTAAGAATGAATTAGAAATATAAGTTATAGGGTTTATTAATTTGTAATTTCAAAACAATTGGTTGTTGTTAATTCATGAATGTGAAAACTAATGAATTGGTAATTACTAATTAAACTCAAGGAACAAATTAAAGTACAAGGTCATGATAATGGATAATTTAAGAGTTAAGCTTTGATTAAATTGATCTACAACCCTAGGCACCATTCCTAGAATTGTACTAATCTTGCACAAACATTGCGCACGTTACTTTTAGATTTAAATTGTTCTTTCACCATTCCAACACATCACACTCTTATTTCTTTTAAATTTCTTGCTAATCAAACTATTACAAAATAATTCCTTCCTTGTGAGACGACCTTGGGGCAATCACCGTTGCTATAATTACCTCGTATACTTGTGAGTGTCGCTTGTAGTAGTAATAAGTCGAGCGCAACACCTAACCATGATCCTAAAGCCCCAAAACCCTAATTTCTAAGCCAAAACCCTAATTTCTAAATTGAAATTGTAAAATCATAATTTTGTTTCCAAAACATAAAACCATATTTTTTAAACTCTATAGACCCAAATTTAATACATGAACCCTAATTTTGTATATTTAAAGCTTTAAACCTTAGTTTTGATTATTTAATTTATTATATGTTTATAATGGATGATTTATTTTTAATTATTATGGATTTCTGAATGGTTTAATTTATTTTGTTATTTGTTTTAAGATTGATTATTCTTATTTTAAGGATGTAAGAGGCATATTTCCACTTTGTGGGTGCCTTGGTTTTGATTATGTAATTTAAGAATTTTGAATCAATGTAAGGGGCATGTTTACATCTATGGTGGATGTCCTGTTTTATTTATTTTTTTTCTTTTTTTTTGGACATTGGACATTATAAAAGGCATGTTTCCATCCTTGGATAGGTGCCTATTTTTTGTTTTGTTTTAATAAAATGATGGATGTTTTCTTCTTTTAATTAATTGCATGTAATATGTATGATGTCATGATATTTAAGAATTAATAAATTTAGATTAGAAAAGGAGGCCGGTTCCAATGAACCAGGCATTATGGGGGTGCTAGGTCATTCTCACCTTCCCCATACGTACCCATCTTTTTGAGCCCATTAGGGGTTGGGGATTCATTAGGAATTGAGTCATCCACCCCTTTCTTTTTCTCTGCCCATCCAGGTGGCGACTCCATTTTCTCCTGGTTTAGGCCCGTGTTCTCTAAGGCCCTGAGCCTAACACTGCCAAAGTCACAAGAACCATCCCACATGGTAGTAAGGGCAAAAATATCCCCTCACAGGTTTTAATCCTAAACTAGGGTTTTACATATAAAATTAGGGTTTTAATTATAAGATTAGGGTTTTATTTATAAAAAAGTGGTTTAGAATTTATGAAAATAATGGTAGGATATATATTTATGCTAATGTCGATATATATTGATGCAAACTATAAATAAACATAGGGTTTGATGCAAAATTATGGCTTATTATGAATGATTTGCTACACTTATTATTAATGAAATAAAACAATAAATTAATTGGTAAGAGTACAAATTTTTTTGGATAATTAAACTCTATTTTGATAATTGACAATGAAATTGATATGTACTAATAATTTCAAACAAGTTTGTTATTTTAAGCATGAAATCCTAACCTTTGTGTGACCGTCCGACCCACCGAGCGACCGCACAAAGCTGCAAGGCAAATGTATCAAAGATAAAGAAAAGATGGCAGGCATGCCGATGGGTGAAGCTGGATCGCTAGCTGGAGTGCGATCGCTAAGGCCAATCGAACTTCTACACAACATATCGAGCTAAAATCCATAAAACTTATAAAGGAGCTTGTGGTCTCAGCGTGCGGTGTAGTCCAGTTGTGAGGTAGACAAGCGATCGTACCTGAGCATCGAGCTACTACACCAAAAGCCAAGCTAATTTCACAAACTTAAAGAAGGGTTCACAGTCTCATAGCACAGTGAAGTCAGATAGCAAGGTAGGCGTGCGACCGCACCACTAGCCCTAGCGACAACATAACCCAATGACCTAAAAACTAAAAAATGGCAGAAAAAATAGTTGTCAGCCTGTGTGGTGCTTCATCAATGGTCAATCACATGTGCAACCACCCGAGACAACCAAGCGACTGCACAAGCCCAATACATTTGAATCTTGGAGCTAAATACCTTGGACCAATGTGTGAGCATGAATTTTGACCCCCACTCCTGGTGGAATGGTTCTTGAGACTTCAGCGCTATTAGGCTCAGGGCCTTAGAGAACACGGACCTAAGCCCGGAGAAAATGGAGTCTCCACCCGGACGAGCCGAGAAAAGAAAGGGGTGAATGACTCGATTCATAAGGAATCCCCAACCCCTAATGGGTTTAGAAAGTTGGGAACACGTGGGGAAGGTGAGGAATGGCCCAGCACTCCCACAGTGCTCGGTTCATTAGAACCGGGCTCCTTTTCAAGTCTTAATATTATAAAATTCTTAATTAACATAATATTATCCATACTACATGCGATCACAAAAAATAAATAAATAAATTATTAAAAATTATAGCAATGTTCAAAAAAAATAAATAAATGGATACCCGTCCAAGGATGGAAATATGTCCTTACATCGTCCAATGTCTAAAAATAAATAGGACACCCACCAAAAGGTGAAAACGTGTCCTTTACATTAATTCCAAAATATGAAAATAATTTAAATTACATAAAGATTAATTAATGAGGTACCCAATTATGAAAACATACCTCTTACAATTTTAATACCAAGATAAACAAATAATAATAATAATAAATAAACCATCCATCCATGATAAACAAATCAAATATCAAAATAAAATAAATCAATTATCAAAATATATAATAAACTACATAATCAAATCTACAATTAAATAAAGCAATAAATGTATAAGTTTAGGGTTTACATCTTAAATTAAGGTTTTTAGAATTTTAATAACTAAATTAGGATTTAATATAAAGGAAGTTAAACAAAGACTTATAATACACAAATAAATATTGACCCCTTCGACGAGCCCATACGGTGGTCCTAGAAAATTTTAAAAATTGGTCTTTATGGTTGTAGGTTTTGGTGTTGAAAATTAAGTTTTTAGGGGTTAAGATTTAGAAAATAGGGTTTTGGGATTTTTATGAAAGAACATTGTTAACTATAGTATCAGCTTTGCACGAAAGATATGAACAATTATCGAAGCTTAATATTTTATATTTAAATAGATTCAATTTTAGAGACGTACTTTTGTTTCTTGACTCCACCAATAATTAAATGTTGATGCAAAGTATTTGCTTGCACCAAATTTATTCTTCTTGGTTGGCAGGAAATCAAGACAATGAGAGTTTGATATTACCTTGATTGTGTTTGATATCTCCCGTCCCTGTTTGATAATAATTTATAATTAATTCGTTGCTCCGTTGTCTGCCTCAATCCAAAGTCTGCTGCTCTCTTTTCCTTTTAATTATTGTCATCCCAATCATCTCAGCTGAAATAAAAAAAGTCTCCCCTCTAAAGAAAATCAAAAAGTCCCCCTTGAACTGTGTTTTAATGTGTTATTTATAGGAAAAATCAAAACCTAATACTATGCGGTTAAGGAAACAAAAACTATCTCGAAAATAAAATAAAAAATCTGTGCTAAATAAGGTTTTGTCAAAAATTGGCCGCGGGCGCAGGCTGCTAGCCAATTGCGAGGATCGCTGTGGGCCTGCGAGGATTGGGCGTGCGAGTGCTGCGAGGATTTGTGAGGCACTACACAATTCGCCGCAGGCCGGCTCACTGATTGGTCCCTCTAATTTTTTTATTTTTTTTATTTTATATATATATATATTTTAAAAAATAAATATTATATATTATTAAAAAAATAAATAAAAATAAATAAAATAAATATTTTATTAAAATAAAATAATAAATATTAAAATAAATAATAAATACCACAAAAATTATTTCAGACTTGTTTTAAAATATTGGACTGAAATTGATCAAAAATTAAGGGTCTACACAATGATAATTGAACACATGGTTGAAGAAATTCAAATTGAATAGTAACTTTATGTCGTGCGATTGTACAAGCGGTTATGTGATAGCACGACATGGCAGCATGGGCATACAAGATCACGTCAGACAATAAAATCTTACCGTTGGAATTAGCCGTTAGAGGAATAGTTGAATTGTGCTACCGTACAAGTAGTACTGCGACTGCACAAAGTAACTCAGCCACCAAACTAGTGGACGACAAGCTCTAAACATATGGGAACCACTTCAAATGGCTAGTTTAAGTCCAAGTGATTATAAATACCCCAAGAAACCTCTTGTTTGAGAGTAATTGTGATTCTAATAGACAAAACAATATACTTTCAATTTCATATACTACAATTAACATTTTATTGTTAGAGTGTTGGGTGTGAGCATCAAAAACACCATTGTAAGTTTAGTGTTAGCTTTAAAACACTTAGGCTTTAGAGTGAGCCTTGGGAAAGCTCTTGTAAGAGTTATGAGGGATAGACTTAAACCTTGTAAAAGTTTGGTGTTAGCTTGTGAAAACACCAAGTTTGAGTTATGCTTATAAAAACTCAAGATTAGTGGAACTTTAACAAGTCATTAAGGACGTGAATGTAGGATTAAGATAAATCTGAACCACGATAAATCTCTTATATTCCTTGTTCTCTACTCAATCTCCATCTTAATTATCTTCATCTCTTGCTTTTAAAGTTTTAATTTATCATCACTACTAAAATTAACCAATTCACTCCCTCTTGGTTGCTAATTTGGGACAACACAATTGAATTTGATTAGTAAAAGAAATCAAACTTGCATTTGTCAGCTCCACTAATTTGACTTGTTAAGCTAGGCTTGATGTAGGTACTGCCTGAGTAAACTTATTTTTGGTTGGAGGTTTAATGATCCATGGATCAATCTTTGGCTATTTTTTCTCTATTTTTTTGCTTCTGTCCTTTACTCTCTATTTTTATTATGCTCACTGTTTCTTTAATTGCTTTTTTTCTTAATTCATGGTGGCTCCCTCTGTTGTTGTGTTTTAATTCAATATTTATATGCAACATTAGGTATAATCCTGGTTTAGTAACCTACATTAAATCCAATGCCTCTTTCCTTATCCGAACCCTATTGGAATTTAAACCTGATAAGGAAGCCTAAAACACCTGGAAAACAAATTAAAAGCCTCAGTTTAAAACCCATGGAAATTAAGCTTTGGCCAATTTGCCATGGGCCATGTTCATGGCAAATTGGCCTTGGCCAATTCACTGTAGGCTAGCCCTACAGTGAATTGGCTTGGCTAATTCATCATGGTCTTACCTTTTGCGCTCAAATTGGCTTGGTTTAGGATTTTAAGATCAGACTAAACCGATTTTGGGCTTTTAAAATTAGAACAGGCTAGGTTTAAGCTTGTAAAATTGGATCACACTTAATTCAAGGTTTTAAAAATGGACCACATTTATTTAAGATCAAAATTAAGTGTCTTCAACTCCCCCATATTCTCCTTATAAGGAATGCACTGAACATGATCTCCCCTAAATTTCATCCCACTCCCCACTTTTCCTATAACCATCTCTGCTTGCATTATAACCATTGCCATTCTCTGAACACTTCCAACTTCTTCGGCTGGGAAAGCTCAAGGGCTAAAGTATGCAACCAATGTTCTATGATCAAGTTAGTTGCTCATCAGTTTAAAGCTCTAATCTCATGACCATAGGGTTGTCCTACTGGAACATTGCTAAAATTGTCAGAAAGCCTGTCAATATGCCCCAATTTACCACAGATAAAACACATACTAGGATGTCTCTCATATTTGAATGATGTCCATAGCCATTCACCCTCAGGCCTTTTGATCTTCATTTTTTTCTTCAAAGGCACCTTAAAATCCAACTTCACCCTTATACGTAAATAAGAATTCCATATACCAGAGAAATTACTATAGTCCACTGTAATAAACTCACCAAAGTTGTTTCCAATTTAACATGAAACACCCTAAGGCATAATGAAAGTTCATGGATATGAATTTAAAACATAACATGGTTAAGCGGAACACTCAATGGTTTTATTATACCATAAAACTTTTGTAAGATAAGGTGTTGATCAAAGGTCCACAAACTCATTTCCATAACTTTATGAACATTCATCTCATGAAAAAGCTAAAAAAGGAATAAAGTGCCTTTTAACTCCTCAATACATAACCCCTTCCTTAGTCTCCAAAATGCTACCAAAATATTCTACATTGCCTTAAAATTAATTTTCTTATCAATTAGAAATCGACCTACAAATCCTGAAGGCATAGCTGGCATAACCATTCTCGCAGGCATACCTTTAACAACTAGACCGTCATTACCCTTATCACATATGGATAAACTAGTAAGTGGTTTAGTTGCTACTGTCACATTATTATATTCCATAGTTAATCACAGACAAAGAGAAAATAAGAGAAAACACAAGACTACAGATGAAAACACTAGCCTGTCAAAGAGAGAAGACTAAGCCTATCTAAAGAGACAAGATATCATAACATTATTCCTACACATTAACTATTATTAGTGATTATAGATCTCAATTATACTTTTTATCCCTAATATCATGTATCAAATGTTTTAACATACAAAGTAATTTAATTTTGACTAAACGGATCAACCAGATGATTTTACACTTTAAACAATCATATGTGATGAGATTCTAATAAGAACACAGGCCCATTATCTTATAATCTTTAAATTCTTACAGAAAATATATGTATCTTAGCCACATTATGCCTATAATTTCTTGATATTTTAATGTTTATAAATACATGATTACACTATTTTAGGTACACCAATCCAATTTTAAATATTTTTATTGTTTTTCTTATTTAGAATTTCATTACTAGCTTTACTATCAAAGTATTAATATCGGTATAGCCAAAAAAAATATTCTTTTTTAGGTTTCTCATATAATAAATGGAAGGATATTTTTTTGGACAAACATTAAGCCTTTATTTGTTTTGAGGGAAATGGATAAAAAAAATAGAATAGAAATGTGATTTCCCTCTTTTTTTTTTGTTTGGACAATAATAAAAAAAGGGAGAAAAGAATAAAAATAAATTCCTCTTATTTCCTTCAAATTTATTAAAACCATTTCGCACCAATTTGAATGTAAATGAAGGGAAATAAATAAAAAATAAAATAGTATAAACTATGAATTACTAATTTATTCCTCATCAACTTAAATGGATAAAGATATAATTGCAAAAGTATACTTTATAAATTTTACTTTTTTTTTCATGTTAATTAGATGACCAAAAAAAGGAAATAAAAATTCTCTTCTCTTCATTTCATTTCTTCTTCCTTCTTTATTTATTTTCTTTTCCATTGCCCTATTAAGGAATCAAACATCGACTAATGGTAATGTGGTGAGCATGGAGCCTTTTTAATTATTGTTTGCCAAATATTATCATTTGTGGTTTCAATTGAAATAGATAATATTTTATGCGATTTTAGCAATTATAATTTTAGTAATATTGTTTTAGATCCATAAAACTTCTACTATTTTATTTGCAGGTGACGTGTTATTTATACGATGTATTCATTGTATGAATTACATTACAACTGACTTTTGATTTATTAACACAAAAATTATCTTTAGAACTTTATGGTTGTATTGTATGTTCAAACTCTAACGAGAGCAGATCAAGGTAATTAGTTAAGTTAAATACTTAGCTCATGTAATTATAAAAGAAAAATAATAACCCGATGTTCTTTTCTATTGACTCTATATAATTTGATATGAAACATAGTCATATTTATCATAATGTTATATTGACCCATAATTATGCAACAATTGGTAAAGCTCAAGCTGCCTGGCATCTCCCGTCAAATAAGGAACTATTCTTTGTAGGATTGCTATAAAGATTTACTTCTTTATCTTTTCTGACTCTAGAAGATTCTTCTCCACTAAAAAGATAGTCATGACATATTAAATATTTTGAGATCTGATTAAACAAACCTCAATGTAGGATTTAAAGATATAGTTCAATCATGCCATATTCATTCAAATAGTTGTGAAATTTATAGAAGAAAAGCAAGCCAAATAGTTTATGTCTCTATAATATCATAAATATGTTACTTCCCAAAATATTTGCAACCATACTGAAGGCATTAAGAGGTGCATGAATATCATAAAATTTCACTCATTCAATGAGATAATTCAAATAACTCCCTTTTCATTCTTTTATCAAAATAGTTCACTAAGTTTGGAGGTTGGGCTCCTCCTTTTTATGCCAAAGATTTAGTCACCAATGCAAGACCTTATAATCTTATAGTACAAAGAATGCAAGTAGATAAGAGTACTCTTGTTCAAAAACCAGTAAAAATGGAGAACATAGATTCACTTCTCATTGATCACATATGTGTACATATAAACAAGTTTGTTAATAACACATGACATTCCAACTCTAACAAATAAAAAACCTCTGGAATTCTCTACTCTAACTAACTAATAGACTAAGAAGGAAGGAAGAAGAAGGTTCTGATATTTTTCACTATAATTAAAGAAGATAATTTTAGTGAAATTGTGTATTTTGGGTTTCTATTAAACTCTTAACAAGCTTAGTCCAAAACAGTATACTTTAATTCCAAATGCTATGTTTTTTTGTCTTCTTCATTCCCCCCCTCAAGTTGAGCTAGCAAGAATGACAGCAAGCACAACTTGGATCAAAAGTATGAAAATGTTGAATGGGGTAAAGCTTTTATAAAGAAATTAGTAAACTGGTTGAAAGATGTATATGTTAAGGGAGAATAAAGCCAGCCTTATATTGATCCCACACTATGTGACAGTCAATGTCAAGGGGCTTGTTGCACTCATGGAAAAAAACTTTGGTTATTATGTGAATGGCCGATTGGTTATCACAATAAAAGTTGACAAAGATGTAAAGCTCCTCGATCAAATATGAGATCCATCTCAGCTCACAAACTGTGCTTACCATGCTCCTATGTGCTCACTATGCTTCTATACTCGACATTAACAAATGACCTCGACATGACATTCTGCTACTTAGTAGTCCAGGAAATTAGAGTACCCTAAAAAATGCACAGTATCTTATTTTCAATCTTCTTATGTTGTGACAAATTTATCAATATGCATCACTGAAGACATGCAACTGAAGAGAATTTAAGCTTGGGTATAGAAGCCTTAAATCTAGGTTACCCTTCCAATATTGTAGTATATGAATCGTTGATTTCCAATGTGTCTCTCTGGGTGATTGAACTAATTGGCTCAGCTATTCGACTATGAAATCTAATTAAGTGAAGCCTACATACAATAGATGACCAATGAGTCTACCATACTTCTTTAGGCCTGCAAATAGTAGACCATCAGTAGCTAAGAGCAATTTCCCTTTTACTATAAGAGTTAGTGCAACTCTATAATTTTGAATTATGGTAACATAAATTTGGTCTAAAATGTACTTCTATTGGTTTATAAGGAGTCTAGAATGAGATCTTACTTCCTCAACAAGGAATAATTTAGCTAAATCTAGGTCCTTGACTGTAAATTCTTTATACTAGAAGTCTTTAGCATATAGTATGTCTTGTTTAGAGTTTCCAGTGAATAATACATCATCCATACAGACTAGTAGAATTAGAAAGATAGAGTCTTTGTAGAGTATGAATATTCAATGATTATAAGCAGATTGTATAAAACCATAGAGGGTTTTATTTGGTTTATAGACCTAACTTAAAATAGCCTTAGTGTAGCCCTCTGGAGGAATAATGCACAAAACCTTATCAATAAAATCGTGTAGAAATGTATTATTGATGTCTAGTTGGTGTAATAGCTAAGATTTATATACTATAATATCTAAGAGAAGCCTAATTATAACTATTTTTGCTATTGGAGAAAACACTTTAGTGAAATCCACCCATTCAACTTAGTTGTAATCCTTAGCTACTAGCTTGGCCTTATTTTCACCAATGGTACCATATGGTTTGAGTTTAATTTTATATAGCAACTTAGAGCTTATAGGCATCTTATTTGGAGGTAGTTATGTCAATTCCCATGTTTCATTTCTTCTAAGACTCTTAGTTCTTCTTGTATAGCTTTATTCCATTCTGAAATTTGAGTAGCCTCCTTAATGGATTTTGGTTCCTCGACAATTTAAAGCATAGTTAGAAAACATAAATGCTTATAAGTGAAATATTTAGTAGTGTTAGGATTAGGAAATGTAAGGTAGGAAAGTGTTAAATTTGTTTTAAAAATGATTAACCATGATGGAAGCTTTTGTGAATCCACCAGAATTAGTCTTGAGAACCAATACTTTTGTGCTTGCTATCAATCCCTTAGAAAACTAAATCAAGTTCTTACCATGACCTCAACTCAATTCCAACAAATGTGGAAAACAACTTTGGTATTAATTCACTCAAGTGATTAACTATTTGTGAATAAGTTTGATTTAATAAGAATCAATATAAGAAAATTATTCTCTTATGAATAAAGTCAGAATTTTTATTTAAGAATCAACAACTATCCTAAAAATGTTCATAAAATAGCTTTTATATGAACTATAAGCTAAATGCCCTAATTAACATGCTTGGCTACAAGCTTATGTTCAACCTAGTTCTCAATAAACTAATCCCAAACTACCTTTATCCCTAATAGTTTATCTCACACAAACCTTAGGCTATTAGATAGCAAGAACCTAATTAGAAAGTATGATATCTACGTCCTGAGTGCAATTCCATAACACTAAGAAAATATAGCAAATACAAATACATGTCAAATACACAAGGCTAAAAATAAAGGCAATCCCACTAGCACAACTAAACCAAATAGTCTTCTTGATCTTTTAAAAGATAAACTAGGCCTCCACTTTATTCTAAGAGTTCAAGCTTGAAGTTGGAATTCTCTTTGCACTCATCTATTGTAGCTTGGTCAATTCCTTATAGCTTGTCCAATCCATAGGCTTTGAAAATATCCACATAGATAATTTGCTTGAATCAAACCAATCTTCAAAACTCCAAGATTTAGCAAAGCAACCTTCTCCAAGATCTAGCACAACTAATCCACATCAAGTGCTTTCTCTAGTTTGAACATGGATTATTGAATTACTAGTAAAAGTATTAGTGTTAGCTTCTATAGGATTAATGGGCACCTACAAAGGAGAAGTAATGATATTTGTAGGGTTAGAATTGGGATTGGTATTGTGAACAATATTTGGTACCATATATATCAATGGAATGTGTTTTAATATATGTGTTGTTTGGTGATGATTGAGGTTGTTTCATCAAATCAGTATATAATATGGGAATAGGAATGGAAATGTAAGTCAACTGATTGGGTTTATCTTTGAAAGAGTAGGAGTATTCATTGAATTGAGTATCTCTAGAAGTGACGATAAAATTGTTTTGAATGTAACAATGTTTGTAGGCTTTTTGATAGGAAGAATATCATGAATAGACATATATAATAGTTGTTATTTGAAATATTCTTATGAGGATAATTATATTCTCAATAAAAGCTAAACTCCAAAAGATTTTTGGTAGTTGGTAATCTGATTGCTTAGAAAATAGAATTTCAAATGGTGTTTAGTAATTCAATACAACTATAGGTAACCTATTGATGAGTGTAGTAGCATGTAATATTGCCTCACCCTAAAACTGAATAGGTAAACTAGACTAAACATCAAGGTCATAGCAACTTATATAATATGTTTGTGTTTTATTTCTACAACCCCATACTGTTGGATGGTCTAGGAATATGTTCTTTGGTGTATAGTACCATAGGAGGACAGGAGGGTTTGGCATTGTGCACCTAAGAATTTAGATCCATTATCACTCCTTAGATTCTTGGTATGCATATGAAATTGAATCCCTACCATTTTAAAGAACTTTGTGATAATGGAAACAGTTTATGGTTTGTTATTCATCAAAAATACCTACACTACTCTATTGTAGTAATCTACAAGGGTTAGAAAATAGTGAGCGCCTATGAATGTTTCTATTAAATTAGGTCCCCATATGTGAACATGAAGTATTTGGAAAGGTTTGTTGGTCTTTATAGTGCTAGGTGGAAAAGTTAATCTAGCTTACTTAGCTAGAGAACATAATTGTCAAGGGAGGGAAACATCTATTTTGTTAATGATGGGTAAAGATAGATACAACAATAAAAGGGTGTCCTAACCTTTTGTGCCATGTTTACACATTGGTTATAGACACTTGGTTTGCAATAGTTGAATGAAAAAGATTCTTATTAGGTCTATGCATAATAGAGTAGGGAGAAAAAATGATGGTCAAGAGATCGGCCACAAATCTTCTAATAGTTATGACACCTTTACTCTTTCGGTCCTGCAAAGTACAAGCATTATGAGAAAAAATGAGGCTAATATTGTTATAATTAGTAAGTCTGGATAGACATAGTAGGTTGTAATCAAAATAAGGGATATAGAGTACATTTTGTCATTGCCAATTAACTATATAGGGTAAATACACATATGGTGTGAACTAAGAGTTCAGAGCCCTTGGGTAGGTGTACTTTGATATATTGAGAAATTATTTGGAAACTACTGGATAACTTTTCTTATATACATATTGTAGACCCCTAGTTTTGACACTGAACAAGTTTGATCCCAATTAAAAGAGGCCTAACAGAATTTGGTCCAATTTTAAAAGCTTAAGCCTAGTTTAAAGCCTTGAATTAGATCGGTCCAATTTTAAAAGGCCCAAATTATGCTCAGTCTAATTTTTAAAGATTGACTAGGTCCAATCAAAAGTCAAAATTGATTCGACTGGGTTAATTTGATATGAGCCACACTCATATCAAATTGGACAGCCAAATTAGATATGAGCACTTGCTCATGTCGATTTGGACTTCTACAATTTGATATGAGTAACACTCATACTGAAATAGGTATCCACAGTCTTGCCCCCTACTTGAACGATCTTGAATTCATTTAGAGAGTGAAAAGCAATATGCCTTTTTAAGCTGATCTTGGATGAGGGTGGGTTCTGGACCCACAACCTCCTAGTTTGGGTTTTGAACCCGTGAATTTTTTTAGGTTATGGACCCGAGGCTTCGTTTAGATTCTAGACTATAAACTTGATTTGGATTTTGGACTTGAGACTTGATTTGGGTTCTGTACTCAAGACATAGTTTGGTTTCTAGACCTATAGGTTGATTTGGGTTCTAGACTCAAGACTTGGTTTGTGGACTCGAGACTTTATTTGGGTTCTAGACCTGTGGCTTGATTTGGGTTCTGGACCTCGAGACTTAATTTAGGTTATGGACCCGAGACTTGGTTTGGGTTATGGACCTGTGACTTGATTTAGGTTCTAGACTCATAAAATATGAATTGGTTGAGTAGGTCGGGTTATGGACCCATAATATCTGTAAAAATTGATTTTAAAAGTAAGCAAAAAATTAGCTATTTTTAATTGCCTACTATAAAGGGTACCTCCTTTACACCCTTGCCCTCTGTGTAAAAAAATATTTTTTTACATAAAAAATATTTTTTGATGAACATAAATAATGTGCTCTCATGACTAATTATTGCAAGCATTTACTTTGTCGGTGCAGTATTCCTATTCTTTCCTTTACTTGTTTTATTTTTTTCATTCTTTTGCTTTTTTTATGCTTTTGTTTTTTTTTTCATTCTTTTCTTTACTTTAAATCATAGTATATATATATCTATAATCCACTAATTGAATTTAGTCTTATCCTTAAGACTGTCAACATGACTCATTCCCTTATGCATATGATTCAATTTCATTCAGAACATCAAACATATTTCCCTAAAAAATCTTTCAATTTCCTCTCATTTTAGCTTGTTTTTTGAAAAGTTTTAAACTCCAGTCCATAAATGGCAGGCATCCAACACGTTTACAGGACCGGACCTCATTCAAATGATGAGTTGCTTACTTACCTCAGGGGGAGTGGGCTCGACTGAGTCCCTCTCCTAGCCGGGATGCATCTCTACTAGAGTGGAAAGGAAAAAACACAAGTATCATTTTGCTACAATTTAATTACTTAATAGCAGAAAATTTGTTAGTACAATTTATTAACTAATGTTAGTTCACAACAAATATGCATGAAAATTAATTTTTAGGACTTATTTAACAAGAATCCATAAGATAAATAAATAAAACTAGCATTAAAATAAACAATTAACGTAGCAAATGAATTTATGCATGAACACAAATGAAAAATAATTTAAAAAAGATATTGGACGCTAAATCGACATGAATCCTAATTCGGAAAGAATTAATTGATTTAAGAATCTAATTGTGTTTAACTTCGGGATAGGGAACCCTAATTGCCACATTATAAATAAATGGGGCTTAAACAATAGAAGGGGACTTTGGTAGCCGAGTTATCACAGACATAATAACAAAAGTAAAATTCAACCAGACGCGGTTGCAACACTAAAAGGGCAATTCACAATCAACACTAAGCAATCATCACACCTTGCTTAACCAAAACTCTAGGATTGGTGTAAGCATTAGCTTGGATTAACATATTTAATTTGTTGGAGTCTGCAACACAGTTTTTGTTTTCTAAATTCTTTAAAATCACAACAAGTTCCATTTATGAATATCATGAAATTTATACTTACTGTGGTTTTGCTTAAGTGTGTCCAGTAAGCTTTGTTTGATAATGCCATCAACTTACATCTACTAAATCTTCATTTAAATACATCCAGCAGCAATTTATCTCATTCAATATTTATTTGAATTAAATATCCAGTGGCCCAAGTTTATTAACATAATCACAGTAAGCAAACACCATCAAACCCTAATTTTCATAATTAATGAGATGAAACCCTAATTTAAATTTTAAAATCGTAATTTTCTTTCTAAGACCCTTTTATAGCCTAAAAACCTAAATTCATCCAAAAACCCTAGTTTTCCATCCAAAACCATAATCTCCAAACCCTGATCTTTAAAAACCCTAAATTTCCAAAATCGAATCTTTAAAACTTTAATCCTAATTTGCAAAGCCAAAACCCAAATCCATAAAAGCCTAATCTTAAATACCTAACCCTAATCTATAAAAGCCCCTATACCCAAAATCCAAAAACCATAAACCCCTCTTTGCTAAATTTGTAACCCTAACTCCCTAATTCCTAAACCTAAAAACTCTAATTTCTTAATCTACAAAACCGTAACTCCCAAATCAAAACTGTAAAACCCTAATTTTGTTAAAACCTTAAACTTATTTCCTAAACCCTAAAACCATGATATAAACCCCATAAACCCTAAGTTTAACATGAAAACACTAATTTTGTATACCTTATGCTCAACTTAAAATTTAAAATTTAGATTTAATGCTTCAATTTATCGTTATACACTTATGATGGATGATTTATTTTATTTGGTTTAAAATGGATGATTTGCTTTTAATTATTGTGAATGTTTAAATGGTATAATCTATTTGGTTAATTGTTTTAATATTGATTACTTTGATTTCAAGGATGTAAGAGGCATGTTTCCATTTTGTGGGTACATTAGTTTTGATTATATAATTTAATTTTAAGGATTTTGGATCAATGTAAGGGGCATATTTCCACCTATATTGGGTATCCCATTTTATTTATTTTATTTTCTTTTTTTGACATTGGACATTGTAAAGCATGTTTCCCTCTTATATGGGTGCCCATTTTATTCGATTTGTTTTAATAAGATGATGGACATTTATTTCTTTTAAATTATATGTAACATGGATGATATTATAATGCTTAAGAATTTAATAATATTTAGACCTGAAAAGGAGGCCGATTCAAATGAAACGGGCGTTATGGGGTGCTAGGTCATTCTCACCTTTCCCATATGTACCCAACTTTTTGAACCTAATAAGGGGTTGGGGATTCTTTAGGAATCGAGTCATCCAGTCCTTTCTTTTTCTCGGCCCGTCCAGGTGACAAATCTATTTTCTCCGGGTCTAGGCACGTGTTCTCTAAGGCCATAAGCCTAATAGTGTCAAAGTCACAAGAACCATTCCATATGGCAGTAGGGGCAAAAATTCTCTCCCACATGGATGGACCTTTGTCTTACCTTGACTTCAGCTCTTCTACCTGGGCTGATCTTCTATTATTGGACATTTGTCCTGATCTTTTGTCTTTTGTATCTTAATTCAAAAACTTTAGCTATTTTTTAGCCCTCATATCCTCACTTTGCCCCCTGCATGACAAAATATTGAAAGTTTAAAAATGTTTGTACACTCATAAACTCAAAAATTGAAAAGGAGAAGTTTTGCCCCATGTGTAGGCTCAAAACCAATGATTTTATTCCCATGTGGGCTACAATTGATGTTTGTGTTTTGTCTCATTCTCTGTATAAGTGTTGCACTTGACTTATTACTACTACAAGTGACACTCGCAAGTATACGAGGTAGTTGTAGCAATGGTGATCGCTCCAAGGTCGTCTAACAAGGAAGGAATTTCTTTGTAATAGTTTGATTAGTAAGAAATTTAAAAGAAATAAGAGTGTGATGTGTTGGAATGGTGAAAGAACAATTTAAATCTAAAAGTAATGTGCGTAATGGTTGTTCAAGATCAATACAATTCTAGGAATGGTGCCTAGGGTTATAGATCAATTTAATCAAAGATTAACTCTCAAATTATCCATTAATATGACCCTTGTATTTTAATTTATTCCTTGAGTTTAATTAGTAATTACCAATTCATTAGTTTTCACATTCATGAATTAACAACAACCAATTGTTTTGAAATTGCAAATTAATAAAACCCTAAAACTTATATTTCTAATTCATTCTTAGGGTAGTTGAATGCATAATTCCAATATCAAATTTTACCTCCCGGTCCTTCATTCAATATCTAGAGATCAATAGGTAGCTAATATATCAACCTAACATTCAATCCAATGCAATCAACCAACAACAAGGTATATTAATGGAAATATAAAATCAAGTCATTCAATCAAATCTACTACAAACCCTAGGCATGAGTAATTTAGCTCATCATCATCAATTTAAAATAAATATTCATCCCAATATAAATCAAATCACAATTGTACATTGAAATATTAATGTTCTTAACAAACAATAACAATCTAGAAATGAATCAAAAGAGAGAATATAAAAACCCCTTTGAAGATGCTAAGAGTTGAACTTCTAGTCTTCCTCCTAGCTCCACTTTGCATGTGATGAAGAACTAACAAGCCTTCTTCAATCAATGGCTCTCCTCTTGAAAGATGGAATGGTCACTCTCTCAAGCCCCCAACTCCTCAATCAAGCTTTCTTTGAACCCTAATCTTCACAAGAGCTTGCTCACCCAAATTTATCCCAAAAATGTCAAAGATCTTGTTTATGGAAGAAATGGAAGATGAAGATAAAGGTGATGTTCTTGGTCTCTCTCAAGACCAAGAACAAGATAATGAACCAAGAGAGAACTCCCCTCTCTTCCTCCAAAACATGTATATGTATCCCCTCTCCCATTCTTTTTTAATTTCTCAAGACACAACCCATGCCTTGCCAACTCACACACTCCACTTTGTCTCCCACTTTCTCATTATTTAAGTCTTCATCCCATAATTTAGGCACCCTTTTTCTTCTTTTAATATTTATTTTTAAAAGATGGCACTTGTTGTCTCCCACTTTGTCCCCCATTTCATGTAAAATAATTGAAAAAATTCTCACAAGACACGGCCAAGTCATGAGTGACTTGGCCGTGTCACTCAATTTCTTATGGACACGGCCAAGGCCTTGTGATCTTGTCCATGGCTGCCTCATCACTTCCTTCATTTTCTAAGTGGGACACGGCCAAGGCCTTGGCCGTGTTATCTGACATGGCCAATGGCTTGGCCATGTCTCTTGAGTGTGTTCTCCACTACATTTCTGGCTTTGCTTCTTCTTTGCCTCGGTCAATTGGTGACACACGACCAAGGCCTTGGCCGTGTCATGTGACAGGGCCAGTAGCTTGGCCATGTCTCTTGGGTGTGTCCACTTCTGCCTTTGCTTCACTTTGTCTTTGCTTTGCTCTTTTGGTGGGACACGGCCAAGGCCTTGGCCGTGTCATGTGGCACGGCCAATGGCTTGGGCGTGTCTCTTGAGTGTGTTCATTTTTGCAACAAGATCCCCTTCTTCTTTATGTTGTTCTCTTAGTGAGACATGGCCAAGGGCTTGGTCGTGTCATGTGGCATGGGTAGTGGCTTGGCCGTGTCTCTTGCTTGTGTCAAGCTCTGCCAAATTTTCCTACCTCTTTCCTTGCATGAGGGACACGGCCAAGCCATGAAGTGTCTTGGCTATGTCTCATGCTTTTCACCTTAATAATCCATCAAATTGAATTAAAGCTCCATCATTTCGTTCTTCAACCTGGATCAAATACTTTAAACAAACTTTAAACACAAATTAAAAGAAAAATCAATCAAAAGCCAATAAAATCACACTAAACACAAACACATAGATGATCCAAACAATAAGTGCACATCTCTTCTATAGGATCTTTCTCAAGCAATGGGCCTTTCGTGCCCCCTGATTCCATGTCTACTTCTGATTGTTTACTTCATAGTCTTTTATTGTTCATTTTGACAAAGAATGGGCAATACATGGCAACAAAATATAGTGTGACATGTTCATGTATGCATGATATGCATGATTAATACTTACAATGATTGACTCACAGACCCAGGTGTTAAGCTAAAGCACTACCATTGGTTCCTTCTAGATGTTCATTCAGGTCTTGCATTAGTACATCAGAAGCCTTCATATATATGGCTTTTATCTTTAAGATGTAGATAACATGAGTAGCATGGGCCCAAGCAGCATAGTTAGAGACACGAGAAACATCCATTTCAACACATTTGGTTGGCAACTTATTCATGACATGACCTTACAAGTGATCCTTTCATTAACTCACTTTTGCCCAATATCTCTTTTGAGGTTTTGACATTGCAACATACTTCCCAAAACTTAAAGGCTCGTTATAACAAAAAGCACTTTTTTCAATTTTTAAAATTTTAAAATCACATGTTGACTTTGTCAAGTTAGTGTTATTATACCTCAAAGCTTGATTTTCCTAAATTAACATATCTATAACATGATAACCCTAGCCACCATACTAAACTCAAGAATCATTTCAATTTAAGCAAGAACTATTGTATTTCAGATAGGCACATATACATTACTTGGCTAGAGTTCTTATTGAGTTAAAATATTGTCTATCTCATATGCATGCTGTGAGCAAGAATTTTCGCCCACGCTCCCAGTATAATAGTTCTTGCGACTTCGGCACTGTTAGGCTCTGGGCCTTAGAAAACAAGGACCTAAATATGGAGAATAGAAGTTGCTACCTGGATGGGTAGGGAAAATAGAACAGGGTGGATGACTTGATTCTTAAGGAATCCTTAACCCCTACTAGGTTCAAAAAAAGTTAGGTACATATAGGGAAGGTAAGAATGACCCAGCACCCTATAGCATCCGTTTCATTAGAATCGGCCTCCTTTTCATGTCTAAATATTATATAATTTTTAACTTATTATAACATCATCCATATTACATTCAATTAAAAGAAAATAAACACTCATCATATTATTAAATTAAATCAAACAAAATGGGCACACATCAAAAGATGGAAATATGCCCTTACAATATTTCAATGTCTATACAAATAAATAAAATAGGACACCCACCAATTAGTGAAAACATGTCGTTTACAATAATCTAAAAATCCTTAAGGTTAAAATAAATAACGAAAATAAATAAGGCACCCATAAAGTAGAAACATGCCTTTTACAAGTACTTGAAAAACCGAATGATAATAAATAATCATTATCCAACCATTCATCAAAAACAAATCATACCAACAAATTAACATCATCCATTATAGGCAAATAACTATAAATCAATAATAAAATTAGGATTAAATTGGGGTTAGAATTCAATTCTAAAGTTAAAACATGTAAGCTTGGGTTTTGGAAAGTAAATTAAGACTAAAACATATGAATTAGGGTTTTAGAGTGCAAATTATGGTTTTATAATGCAAATTAGGGTTTTTGGGCCAAACATACAAAATTAGGGTTTTGGAATACCGATTAGGGTTTTAGAAGATGAATTAAAGCTAAACATGTAAACTATGTTTGAGATAATGTAAGATTAGGGTTCAATATTAATTTTACTCTCGGATGAATTTGAAATTAGGATTATGGTTTGTTAAATAAAATTTATAAGGTCAACAAAGCTTCACAATATACCATATTCATAAAACAACGTGAACATGATTAATTGAAAATTAAACAAAATAAGAAGATGATACATGCGCTGTAGGCTCCACCAATTTTAAAATGTTGAACCAAGCTCATTTATGCTACTGTCTGGATTAATTGTAATCTTGCTTGAGCGAATGCAATCCGAAGACAATTGCTTACTTTCAGCTACTACTTCTCTCTTAGTTTCTTTGTTTTTTCTTTATCTTCCTCTCTATTTCTTTTTAAGTTGCTTAAGGTTCTGTGGTTTTTGTTAATCATTCTAGCTAAGAGTCTCTTTTCTTAAGGGTGGCTACTATTTGATAAAACTTGGCTGCTCAATTATGGATTCTGGTCATCCTTTTCATTATTGATTACTTTTGTATTTATAGGCATCAATTAGGGCAAGCCTTGGTTGACCAAACCCTAATCCTATTTGAAAAGTCCTATACTTAGCCAAGTCTTTGTCTTTTCTCATAATTAGGAGACTTGATCTTGAATTAAAATCGAATTAGGTTGGATTAAGGGCTTAGGCATGCCCAATTCGACATGAGTGTGCTCATGTCGAATTTGGACATGGCCAGTTCCACATGAGCACTGTTCATGTCAAAATGGACATTCTCATGTCGAATAGGCTATGTCCAATTTGACATGAGGATGAAGCATGTCGAATTAAGATAGTCCACCCCCTTTTTAAATCAGACCAGGGTCGTTTTGGGCTTTTAAAATAGGATCAGACTTGATTCAAACTTTTAAAATTGTAATGGATAAGGTTTAAGCATCTTAAAATTGGATTAGACTTAATTTGGGCCTCTTAATTAGAATTAAACTCATTTAGAGCCAAAATTGAGGGTCTACAATTTTGCCTCCTACTTGAACCATCTTGAATTTATTTAGAGAGTAAAAAGAAATTTATATTGATGAGATGATCTTGATAAATCCAAGTTCCTTTGCCATGTTGGGTTCTGGACCCGTAAATTAGTTTGGGTTTTGGACTCATGCTTTAACAAATCCAATTAGGCTGAAGGTTGTGCTATCAGGATACTTCAACAAATCAAATATAGGCTGGAGATTGCATCGATAGAATACTTTAATAAATCCAATATAGGCTGGAGATGTTTCCTTTAGGATACTTCAATAAATCCAATATAGGCTGGAGATTGCACTGTCAAGATACTTCAACAAATCCAATATAGGTTGGATAGTAGATACTTCAACAAATCTGCTTAAAAATGTATGCCTTTACAAAATTGGATCTTTATCTTGATTCTTCACTCTTGGGGATGGACCTTTGTCTTATCTAGACTTAAGCTCTTCTAGTTAGGTTGATCTTCTATTCTTGGACCTTTATCCTAGTCTTTTGTCTTTTGTACCATTATTCATTTGAGAGTTTTGACTTTCTTCTTGTTCCATTATTTTAGTTCTTTACTTTGCAAAACATTCAGCATATCCTCTCTTTGCTCCTTGTGTAGCAAAATATTGAAAGTGAGTCTGAAAATATTTTATACACATATAAACTCGAAAATGTTTTGCCCCCTGTGTAGGCTCAAACCAATGCAAGCTCTGATTGATGATTGTATTTTGTTCGGTTACTTGCATAAGCATGCATCTCCATTTGTACAAAGTGACTGGATCTTTCTCAAGCAATGGGACTTCCATGCCCCCTAATTCCATGTCTGCTTTTGATTCTTTACTTCCAAGTATTTTACTATTAATTTTGAGGGAAATACAAGGCAATAAAATGCAGTGTAACATACTCATGTATGCATAATATGCATGAATAATACTTACAGTGGTTCTATTGACTCACAGACCGGGGTGATAAGCCAAAGTACTCCTATTGGTTTTTTCTAGATGCTCATTCAAGTCTTGCATTAGAGCAATAGAACACTTCACATCCATTGCTTTATCTTTAAGATAAAAGCATGAGTAGTGGGGGCCTAAACATAGTAGAGACATGAGAGACATCCATTTCAATAAATTTGGTTGGCAACTTTTTTGTGACATTGCCTTGCAAGTGATCCTTTCATTAGCCTTGTTTTGCCCAATATGTCCTTTGAGGTTTGACAATGCAACATACTTCCCTCTACTTGAAGGTTCATATGACAAAAATATTTTTTTATCTTTAAAATCACATGTTGGCTTTGTCAAATCATTTGCATTATACCTTAGGGCTCAATTTTTCAAAATTAACACAACTATAACATGACAACGTTAGTTATTGTTCTAAACCTAGAATTATTCCTATTTAACAAGAACGGTTGCATTTCAGATAGGCACATACACATTACTTGGCCAAAGTTCTCATTGAATTTAAATATTATCTATCTCATATGCATGCTTATTCAAATAATCTCCGCTAATAGGCTCAACCTATTAAGAGAGATCGACAAGTCTTTAATAGGCTTGAAATGGGGTCTATAAGGGATATGGGTTAAATGAAGGCTATTTTTAGATTGCAGCTTATGTAACAGTATGGACAAATCTTCATACTACAAACTTTCTACTAAAACCATAGACAGTTTGAAACATTAAACTCTAGACTTCAACTTGTTATCTTGCTTTATGAAAAGATAGAGCTTGAATGTTCTTTCATCTTCTTGGCAAGAATCTAGATTTGATCAGGATGATCTTTGCTTTTGCAAAAGGTTTGAAACCATGTTGTTCTTCCTTTTTCCTCTTCTTTTCTTTTTTTTTTCTTCTTTTTTTTTTCTTTTTCTTTTCTTTTTTCCCTTTCTTCTTTTCTTTTTTTTGGTTTTGGTTATGTTTTCTTTTCTTTTTTTTTCTTTTTTTTTGTTATTTGTTTCTAGTCCTAGGTCCAAAAGAGTTGTATTGTTTTGCACCATTTTATGCTTTGATTATGGATGAATGGATTAGGACAAGTCTGCTTCAGTGAAGATGAATCTTTTGTTACCCTGCTATTATCTCAATGATGAAATAGATTTGAGATATTAAGTTTGTGTTTTAGTAAACTTTAACTATCCTTATGGTCTTGACTATGATCCATTTCTTCAATCTTCTTACTCCATGGTAACTCAGCAATCATCAGATTTATCATAAGTTTCATAATAACTTAAGGATGGTTATTGGGTTTTATAAGCCAATAAAAGTAAGCTAAAATTTGATGAAGGCTCAAAAGGACAAACTAGGGATTGATATTAATGGGGTGGATTATAGTTGCTGGCTCGATAAAGAATGCCTATATTACTCTTTTTTAAATAGGCATGAGTTCAATTTCATCTCAAAAGTTCATCAAAGCATGTTCTAAGATCAACTAGAATGTATACACTCATAATTATGCAGGATCCCTTTCTAAGTAAGCATACACAGCTTGATGCTATAGAACAACTCCCTAACCTAGTAAAGTCTTTCGAATTATAATGCATATATACACTAATTTATGAATATCAAGCTAGATTCATCAATGGTTGAGCACCAAAAAGGACAAAGAAAAATAAAAACAAAATTTAATGAAAATAATTTATTCAAACATTCTTAATTTGAAAAACATAATTGTTCTAGAAAATACCAAACAAAGAAAATGAAATGAAAACCAAACAAGCCAATGGAAGTTGGAGTCGAAAAAGCTTCATCTATTTGGATGTGTTAGGGGCAAGGATCTATGAGGTTCTATATATCATGCCTTTTGGATGTAGCTAGTAAATCTCAGACATTGATGCTAACTTAAGTCCTTTTCAATTGTTTAAGGATAGCATCATCTTCTTCCTTCCTTCCTTCTCTCTCAACATTATTTACCTTTATCAGCCTCTACTTCTTTTGGAAGAGCTCTTCCATAGGGCTTGCCAGAGTGACTATTCAGTACTTCTTATTCTTTAGGTTTAGGCTAAGCCCATTCTTCATCCTTAGATTCTAATTCTTCATCATTGTCAGTTGAGTCCCAAAATTCATCCACATCATAAATGGTCAATGGCCTCTCACCTACAGTTGGTTCAATATTGCCAAATGGAGCTTCCTCTTTTATGGTTTTCACTTATGTCTTGAAAAGATGGAAAGACAAACTTTTCATTCAATCTTTCCCGTATCAATAAGGTTGCTAAAGGAGGTACCCTTCCGAACTTAGGCAAAGGGTTGTTCTTTGTGCTAGGTTTATCAGGCTCAGACAGCTTACCACTGTCAATAAGATCTTGAATCTCATATTTTAACCTAACATATTTGTCTATTTCATGCCTCTTCATTTGATGGAATTGACAGAATACTTTGGTATCAAAGTTTGTGTTAGGACTCGGGCCTAGCTATCTGCAAGTTCATAGGTCGTATCAAGTAATACAGTAATAAGTAGAGTATCGTTCCCATGAGGAAGGTTGTTTTAAGTACTAAATAGTTAAAGTGATTATTATTTGGATGACAAAATTTGATTTATTATTGAATTGAACTTTAAAAAAAATATTTGAATTTAAATCTAATGATATGAAACTTAGGATTAAGTCACCTTTATGAGTTTATTATGGATTTTCTAAATTATTGATTTTAATTTCGTTTCCCTTTTGATTAATTGTTGAATTCTGCTTAATTAAGCTAAAGTCTCTCTTAAGTACTAAAACTCATATCAATTTAATCTTTATGTCTACTCTTAAGATCATAAGTAGTTAAATTAATTCATTATTGTGATAATCTTGAATCAACCTCTTAAGTATTTATCCTTATCTCTTAGTGAAAAACTTCCTTAAGATTGTTATCTCCATGGGAAAATATTGCGCTTCCACTCTCGCTCCATCACACAACATCTCAATTCAATTAATTACTAGCCAGATAATCAAAGCATTAAGATCAAAGATAACAAATTAATCAAAAGTAAACTTAGTTAAATCAAATAAGCAATAAGTGTTCCATAATAAACTTAGTACAAGGGACTAACCTTAAAAAGAGTGTAGTTCCTCATAATTGAAAGTAAGACACAACAATTATAGATTCAAAACATAAAAATAAGAAAGAGCAAACTTTAGTTCTTTGAATTGGAGAAGAACTCCTTTTGGACTTATTGAATCTCTTCCTTAAAACACTAATTCACTCTTCTCTCAAAAGAAAGACTATAAGTCAATTTAATATAAGTATAAGAACAAAGAATTAACTTTACGACACCACACTTGTGTTCAAACTCTCTCTTACCCTTAAAACTCAATCTAACTTGAATCTAAAAATAAACTTCACATAACATAACATCACACACACTTGAATCTTTGGAGGAATGGTGTTTATATAGAGTGCTTGGAGGCTTCTTGATGATGGTAAGATGTCAAATCCAAGTTGCAGCTATTTAAATCTTCAAAATTCAATTTTTTCAGTTAAAAGTCATCAATTTTTGCCCTACGGTCATGACATTTGGATGCCACAATCATGGCCTGGGTTTATTTGGACTGTTTCAAGCTATTTTCCAGTTGTAAATGGTAGCTTTGTGGGCCATGATCATGGCCTTTTGATTGCCACAGTCGTGGTATTTAAATAAAGACTGCAAAATTTGTCTTTTCTTCCTATTCTTGACTCTAGCAGGGAAATGGATCCCACGATAGTGGCTATGAAATGTCATGGTTGTGGCATCTATATTGCTTCTGGAACTTTTGTTTCTCTTTAATTTTTGGAGAGACAGACCTGAAATGAATCCCATGGTTGTGGCCTTGAGGGGCCACGGGCGTGGCACTTGATTATTTCTTCATTTTTGCTTCCTTTTCTTTGATTTTGCAACACTAATCATTAAAATCCTTGAATCATGCCATCCAAAGCTTAAACACTATAATTCTATCTCAAAAAAACAAAATCCATCAAATTTAATTGAAAATAATTAAAATCATGGTTATAATTACATAAACTGTTTGATCAAATTTTCACTCTATCAGTTTGGTGGTAGTGGATTTGGCAGAGGTCGAGGAGCCAATGGTTGTAAAAGTCCTTTCTTCTACAACTTATTGAAAACCCAGGATAGAGGTCTCCCTAACTCTAAAAATTGCCTCACATTCCTTTGACCAGTAGTTGCATTGACATCCATCACTTTTTGTAAATTTTGACTACCAGGTTGATAATTTCCCCTTTTATTCCTTCTTCCAAAAAAAGCTATTCTTCTCATGTTCCCACTCGTCTATTTGTAAACCATCTTGGAGAAGGTCATTAAAGTCTCTGATAATAATGTGGGACAACCGGTCATAAAGGTTAGGCAGGACAGCTCTCACTATCATTCTAATCTTGTCAGACTCATTAGACCTCTGTTTAAAAAGAGCAACCTTGTTCCTTCATCATTTCATATAATCCACAAAGCTTTCATTATTTTTTCAAACTGATTCAACCTCTATTAGGGTCACTTCTAACTCAGCATTGTACCCATATTGCTGGATGAAGGCTTTATACAATAAATTCCAGTTCTTTTAAATACTTTCCTCTCAGGTGTTGAGCCAAAATTTCATAAAATGATCTAAGGAGAGTATGAAATACTTTAGAGTTTGAGCTTTAGTAGCATGAACATACTACATGATAGTGATGTACTGCTTGATAGACAGATGTGGATTCCCAGTTCCATCAAACTTAGCAAAAAGAGGCATTTTGAACTTGTAAGGGATTCCTTTATCATCCTCAAATAGCTTGTCCACCTCTAATACCTCTTCAGTCTTTAGTTTCTTTTTAAACTTTTTTTCCAAGTCAGCAATTAGTTTTTCAACATTGGTAGGCTTAGCCTTCTCTTTAGCCTTCTTTTGATTGAAAGTAAGCATCCTAATCATCATCATCAATTACAAAATTGTCTTTATGAAAGGCTACCTCAGCTACATTAGCATTCCCTTTGTCCCTTTGCTTTTTAGAACTGACCTCAGTAGTATTTCATTCCAATAATGTAGCTAGCTAATTTCTCACATTCTAAGCTAGGGGTCTCTTTAACTCTTCCATCTTAGATGCGGAGGCATCATTCACTAGCTTCTCAACTTGCTCAGGATTCATTGCTTTTGGTATGAAGTTGATTGAATTCTTACTAAACTCTAACTCATTGACGTAAGTCAAATTGTCATAAGCTCTTGAACTATCATACTCAAGGTCTGTGAATCAAAAAGGATCCATGCAATGTATACATGCATGTATGCACATGTAGCAATCAAACAAAGAGAGTAAGGACATTCCTTGCAACCTTATATCACCCACACACGAATGGCTAGTCTCTTTTTCTAGGTATATGGTCAATAAAATATCATAAGGGATATTTTATTTTTGAACAATCAACTCAGATGGATTATTCAATAATTATCTTTTAAAATAGAGAAATCGTACCATAATAATTCCCACTAATTAAGCCTTAATCTATTGGGTTAGCTGAAAATTTGCTTGTATGTTATATTGTGGATTAAAACTAAATTAAAGGGTGTATTATAAATAGATTTCTCATTTGGAAAAAAAAAAAAGAATGATTCATGCTACAAAAAAACCCATGATTAATAGGTCTTGGTATAAATTAGACCCACAATAGATTTTAATATTTCATAATTGACCCAACTAGTTGTAAGCCTGTTTAAGAAAAAGTTATAATTTGTATGGGCTGAAAAATAGTTTTGAGCCCATTAAAAAGTGCTTCAAAGTCCTTCAAAAAGATTTTAAAATGAATCTTGGGATTTGTGTTTGGGCCATGATGGAGAAAAGAATTTTTGACCCATCTTAAAAAGGTTTTATGTCCAAAGACCATCTTAAAAAGGAGTTTGAAAATAATTTGGTCTTTTGGCCTTTAATTTTGGGCTTAAAAAGTAAAATTATTTTGGGTTTTTTAACAATATTTTGGGCTTTAAAATTATTTTAGGTTTACACCATAATTAGGTCATATTAGGAAAAAAAAATAAACCAAATGGGTCATGGCTCAAACTAAAATATATCAATCATAGTCAAATAACAAACATTTTGGCTACACCTAAGGAAAGTTACTAGGCCAATTACATGGGCTTTAGTTTTAAGGTTGAAAATCTTAGGTTCCTATAGCAAGTATATACCAAAATGTATGAGAGTATGAGTGGTTATGCCATGCTCAATCTTCATAACTTGAGTAAAAGTATGGTATATATAGACCCTTATTTTTTGACCAAGACCAAGTCCAAAATTTTAAAACATTCCGAAATGATTTTTATATTTATTATTTCATATTTAATATATTAAAAGAAGAAAAAAAAAGAAAATTATAAATATTTGTATATTAAAAAAAAATAAAATATATATACATATAATATAATATAAAAAATAAAAAATTGGACAAATCTGCGAATCGCGACAGTGTACGTTGTGGCAGCATGCGCTGGCAGCGGCTGACAAGCAATTCACCATAGGCCTCTTGGCTTGCGGTGAATTTGCTTGGAGCCATTTGGCCGCAGGCCTTGGCCTAGGTCAAATTGCTACTCGCCCAGCACGTAGGCCCAGCATGCAGCAATGGCCTGCAGATCCTCGCATGCAGATGCTCGTACTGTCACATCCGTGATTTTGGAGATATAAAATTTTATATATACTCAATATATATATTTAGAGTATATATAACATATACATATGGTATATTAATTATATATGTTGGATTAATACATTACATACTTAATATATTTAATACACATATAAAGTACATTTGATGTGTATATAAGATATACATTACTTGTGCATGTGTGTAATATCCCAAATTTTTTGAAAAGTTCTAATTTTTGAAACTTTAATAAAATAAATTATAATTTAAATGAATAAATTAAATTAATTGTTTTAAATAAAAAATGAAGGGATTTTGAATGAAAAAGTGAAATATATATGTGATATATATGCAAAATATATACAACATATAAAAGTCAACACTTTTTAAAAGAAAAGTCAAAGTAAAAGGGTATTTTGGTAATTAAATCTTAAAAATTTAAAATTAATAAAATAATTCAAAAATAATTAATTTTCGATGGAAGATAATATTTTGGAGTTTTAATTAATTAATTAATTAATTAAAATAATATTAAAATAATAATATATATAAGGTTGAAAATGTGAGTGGGAGGAAAGAGAAAACTACTTTTTTTCATCTTCTTCTTCTTCTTTCCTTCAAGGCCAATTTCATGGCTTCAAGAGAGGGATTTGTTTCTTCTAAACTCATTTAATGGAAATATTCACAAAGTTTCAAGTAGATTTTTAAGGTTTTCCTCTTTAATTAGTAAGTTTACTCAGTTTTTCTTTGGATTTCCATGAAAGTTTGAATATGTGTGTCTTGAGTTTTTGAAGTTCTAAGATTTAATTATCTATTTGGATATGGATGAAGTTATTTTAAGTGATTAACAATGATTTTAAGGTTAGATTTAAGAAATGGTTGAATTTAAGTTGAGTTTGGTGAAGAGAGAGAATTTAGGATTATGGAACATTTGAGTTTTTGAAATCATGAGTTTTAATTGTGCAAATTGGCTCCAAATGTGTTGTTTTGATGCATAAAAAAGGATTTTAAAATCAAATGATGGATTTAGTTAAGTTTGGATAGAGTTTGAAGATAGTAGTATTGATATAGGGTTTTGGAAAAGTGAATTTTCAAAGAATGATTAATTGTTTAATTTCAATGCTTAAATCATGTTATTTAATGATATAAGTGGTGGAAATAAGATTGAAATGATAATTGGATTGATTTGGAATGGAGATCCTTCAACGGTGAAGGTTATGCCATTTTAAGATTTTGAACATAAGCATATGGTTAATTAATGTAATTGGTTTAAACATGTTAAATATGTTTGTAATGATATAAATAAACTCAAAACAATAATTTAATGGGTTAATATGGATTTGCTAAGTTAAAGTAAGGAAAGGCAATTTTTGAAATTTTGTAGGAGTGTTGTTAAATTATGGTTTGATATTGAAAATGCCTTAGAATGTGATATTAAATGATTATTTATAATCAAATTTGATATAGGCATTGAGGGAGGTTGATTTGCTTCATCCAAGTGGTGAAGGGCAAGTTGGAAGGATAGGATTGGAGGTTGTTTTAAGCTTGCTTTGGGTTGCTAGTGGAGGTAAGTACAAACTTTGAATGACTACATAAATTTACATGACATTGGGACTTAACACAATTAGTTGAGAAATGTGTTAAGTTACTTAATAAATTGTTGATGAATGTGAATTATGTTATGATATGCATAATGTGTATTATGTTGAAGTACCAAGGTAATGTGTTGAAAATGAAAAGAAATGTGGTATAATGTGATGAGAGATGTGAAAATAAAATGTAATGAATTGATTTTGATATAAAAGAGAAAAGTGAGAAAAAGATGATATAATAAGGCAATGTGCCTAGTTTGATCATGAGAAAATGAGAAAATTTTTTATAAAGGAATTATGAATGAATTTGATAATGAGAAATATAAATAAATTGTATGCTTAGTATGTTATTTAATTTTCAGAGTTCTGGATTTGGCGACATGCCTATGAATTGCTGGGCAGGTGAAAAGACCGGGTCGTAAGCCGGGCCCAGCTGATAAATATGATATTTTTGGGGTGAAAAGACTGGATCGTAAGCCTCAAAAATAAATCCTTGAAGCTAGATTGAGTGAAAAGACTGGGTCGTAAGCTCAGATCTAGTTGGATTATCTTTTGATATATTACCTACGGGGCTAGACACATGGTGTCATTATGGACCAAAGCAGTAACTTTGAAATTTGAGTAGCATATTAGATCCTTTTGGGCCATGCTTGTCTTTGCTTTAATGTGAATTATGAATTGTGATACAATTGAACAATATAATGAGATATAATGTTATGAGTTGTGATATATATATATATATGTGCTGTGCATTGACATTACATTTGGACTATAGTATTGTCAAAGTTTGCACCACTAGGCTTCGGCTTAGCGCGATTGTAATTCGTCGCACAGGTGTCATAGATATTTTGGTAGAGCCAGAGAGTTCTACTAGACCTGGTCGGGTCTAGGTTTGTATTTATTGAGCTTGAAGAGTTATTTTTGGGTACATCAAGATCAGAGCCAGTTGCCAGCATGTAGATATTTGATATTACAATATATTTTGATTTTATATATGTTATGATATATTTTTGAAGTATATAATGTAAATTATAAAGAATGATTTGAATAATTTGTTTAAGATGGGATCTTATATGTGATGTTGATATATATACCTATATATAAGTATTTTGAGAAAATATGGAGAAATTGAGAAGTATTGGTGAAATGGTGAATTGATTTTATTTGGAGTGTTTGTTTTATGCAGGTTGTGTTTTGTTGAATTTTGGGAACGTCCAAATTACAGACAAAACTCTAGCGAATTTTTTCCAGTGATTTTCATATAAAATGTTATTTCGGGTTACTATAGAAAGTAAAGAATATTTATATACTATTTAATTTTATATATTTAGTATTTGAAATTTTAATACAGAAATGTGAAAATTTTTATTAAATCAGTTTGTGATATTTTTATACCATATATGCGTATTTTACATATGCTGAAAATATGTATTGTACGTATATAGGGTATAAGGGTGTTACATTTATTTTGGTATCAGAGCCTAGGTTTGAGGTTCTCGATCTAGGTGGTTGTTAGAGATAGAAAATTAAAATTTTAAAAAAATAATTTTCAATTGTGATGCATGCATTGGTACTAGCAATTTATCTGATCCCTGATGCTGCAATGTCCATTTGATATAATGGATATGAGTTGAGATGGCATTTGGGTTATATAGATTAGAGTGGCACAATAGAAACGTCATTTTGGAGCATATGGATTAAGAATTTTTGGAACTTTTATTTAAAATTAAAATTCATAGCTGATTCAATTGATGAATAAGTGAAATTTAGAAAAATAATTTATGAAATGATTTAAGATATGAAATAAAAAATTTGAGAAATGGGCATAATAGTTACAGAAAATTTTATAGGTGTGCTGAAAAATGATATTATCAAATTTTTGAATAAATATAGGAATGTTGGATGAGTTTGAAATTTAATGAAAAGTTTTTCTATATGTTAGAATATAATGTATAAAATTTCATAATTTTTAAAGATGAATTACTAATTAAGAAAGGTAAAAGAACACAGATTATTGGAAGAGTTTCAGAAACTCAGAATCTGTAGAAATTAAGAAACATATTTAAAACCTATGGCAAACCAACCCAGAAAAATATGAAAATTTACACCCAATATCATATGTATCCTTATAACATATGGTTAAAATTTCATGAATTTTTATTAAGGTATGATATCTGAAAAAAATGGACAATTAGGTACTGCCAGAGAAATTATTAAAGAGATCGATTCTCTGATTTTGGAAGATTTAATTTTTAAATATATTAAATCAACTTGGAAAAATATAAAACTTTAAATATAAGTCCATATATGTGTCAAGTGCACATGGATAAAAGTTTACAAGCTTTTATAAAGAATTGGTAAGGAATATAAAAATTGAAATTGAGAGTGACATGGAACTAATGAAGTCATACAATTTTGTGTACATGAGTAATAAATTAATTTCATGAGACAAATGAATAAGAACAATTATGAAAATTTATATACAGGTGGGTAGAAGTATGAAGAAGGAATATGAGCTTTTTAATAATTTAGAACAAAGAGTTCATAAAAAATGAAAATGAATGATACATGATTTAGGGTTTGAGTATGTAAAAGTAGGATATCTAATTGATGATGTTAATTAGTGTAAGGAAATGAATTCGTGTTGTTTAAAAGTAAATATTATGATCTTAAGATTGAGAATGTGACATGGATGAGATTTGGTAAGGTTAATGTTGTTGGTTGCATTATATGAAATTTGAATTTTTGAAATGGGTTTCCATAATTGTGAAAGTGTTGTGTTTTGATGTTATATTAATATAAAAATAATATTTATAAAGTTAGCTCTTGAAAGTGAGATTAATAAAATGAAGTTTAAGTAAAGTAGTAAGTTGAAAATTTAGAGTTGTAAGGGAATTTCGATGAAGATTGTTTACATATTGATAGTTTAATGTTTAATAAGCATGGGAGTAATTTTGAATGAGTAATATTATTTATGAAAGTACTAACTAAGGTGTAATGTGGTTGATAATATAGAAATTTGTTATGAAATAAAGGGAAATGATTAAGTAAGTGAAAATGAGTTAATTTAGTTAATTGAATTGGAAATGATGAAAATGGATATGAAAGGTGTGATCAATGCATAAAAAAATGTGAGAGAGATGTCACATTGGAAATGTGACTAAGATTTATGTGAAGTGTTAGAAAAAAAAATATAATAAGAAACTTATTTAAAAGATGGGCGATTAAATAAGAAAGATGTTAATTATATTGTGGTTAGAGTGTATATATATGTTGAATTGATGAATAACCTAAGTAATGTCAAAAGAATGAGAAATGATAATGTTCTCTGAAAGGTGATAAATGTTAACTTTGTATAGGTTGTATATAAAAGAGGAATTGTGTATAATTGTATGATATGTGTGATGAGATTTTTCAATATAAACACAATTGTGATATATAAGAAAATGTGGAAAGTAAGTCACATTGTGAATATGACTTACGAATGTGTATGTGGATGGTTAAAAAAAATGTTATCGAGTGTTTGTTACCTTATACAATTACTTGTCTAGTGATATTGAGAATGATATTGCAAGTATTAATTTACCTAAGAGAGATTAGGTCTTAACCTGTGTAGAGTTAGGTCATGTGATGAAATTGAGATTGATAATGGACCCGAGCAGCGCTGGACGATGAAATTGTTATTGTAACAACTGAACTTGATGATTGTATAGTGTTGGGCCCAAAGTATATGCATATAAATAAGAGATTGTAAGGAAAAGAAAAGTATAATGAAGAAAGTATGGAAGTAACAAAAAAATGAATGAAAAATTTTATAAGAGATAGATTAGAAATGGAGTAATAAATGAAAATTGTGTAAAATTAGCATATGAACGAATGTGTATATGTAAGAGATGTTAATGATAATATTGTTGAAACTTGAGTTAGGATAATGATGATCAAATGATTAAGAGTAAATTGTTTTGAAACAGAAGTGATCAAAAGTAAATTGCTTTGAAACAAAGCTGAAATGTGTTAACTCGTTGTGTAGCAAAAGATTAAAAAAAATAAATATGTGATTTTTGCTATACGAACTTAACATTGTGATTGGAAATGTTTGAATAAAAATGATAGAGGAGCAGTATTTATTTATAAGCCACAGGCATGACCATTATTATGCCATGGTCGTATGATTTGTTTATTATATTAACCGATTAGTTTTGTTATCCATGGGTACGGGCCTGAGATAACATGACCGTTGGATAGATTTGGTGAGATTGATAGTTATGCTACAAGAAACATGGTCAAGACTTATGGTTTGCATAGTTGTATCTTATAATTTTATGTTAGAAATTTGTTTATAATTATAGAAATTGTGGAACATAAGAGAATTGTGAAAAAATGATGAGCTTTAAATGTTGTGCAAGAAAAGTGATTTTTATAAATATGATAACTATAAAAAATGTGAAAAATGATAAATGAAAGGAATTATGAAATGTGAGTAAGAGTTATTTTGGATGTGTTTGAAAGTGGTATAAAATGAATAAGTTGATGAAAATGATGTTTAAAGTAAATGAGACTAGGGGAAATAAATATTATCTGTAATGATGAATTCGAAGGGAATTAAGATTTGATAATAAATTTGACCTAATAGAATTAGGTCATGAATTGAAACAGATTGATGAATTTAAAATAGACTAAAGGTTGGTCAGAATGAAATAAGGCTGTGATGGTCATATTGTGATAGTTAGATCAATTGATCTGAAATGTAATAAGCTTGCAAGTATTTATTGAAATTCAATGTATGTAGTTGTATTAAGAATATGCAAGCTATGTGATAATGTGCATAATACAACATTTTGATATGTATATGCATATGAAAGGAGCTAAGTTATATTAGTTTCAAATAATTATAAGAGAAAAGTGTTAGTTATAGTATAATTGGAATGAATTTTAATAAGAAAATAAGATTTTGTTGTTGTATAATGGTGATATTAAATTAATATGTGGTAATTATATAAAGAGTAGGATCAAAGTAAAGATGTGTAGAATTATTGTTTTAAAATAAAACTTATTAACATTTGAATTTAAGGTGATGAGAGTATATTTTTAAGATAATTAAGTGATTAGATATCTTGAGTGCAATAGGTGTGTGGTGTATATATATTAAGGAGATAAAGTAATTTTGTCTAATAATAATTCGATTGAAGATATGATAATATGTTGTGACTGTTTGAGTAAATAGACAGTATAATGATGAGTTATGGAATGGTAAAAGGTAATTGAGAATGAACCTAAGGGGGATAATAGAAATTATGTAATTTGATGAAATAATGATTTGGATGATTTATTATCGTACTAGATAATTTCGAGGACAAAATTATTTAAGGGGGAGAAAATTATCACATCCGTGATTTTGGAGATATAAAATTTTATATATACTCAATATATATATCTAGAGTATATATAACATATACATATGGTATATTAATTGTATATGTTCGATTAATACATTACATACTTAATATATTTAATACACATATAAGGTACATTTGATGTGTATATAAGATACACATTACTTGTTCATATGTGTAATATTCCAAATTTTTTGAAAATTACTAATTTTTGAAACTTTGATAAAATAAATTATAATTTAAATGAATAAATTAAATTAATGGTTTTAAATAAAAAATGAAGGAATTTTAAATGAAAAAGTGGAATATATATATAATATATATGTAAAATATATACAACATATAAAAGCCAACACTTTTTAAAAGAAAAGTCAAAGTAAAAGGGTATTTTGATAATTAAATCTTAAAAATTTAAAATTAATAAAATAATTCAAAAATAAATAATTTTCGATGGAAGATAATATTTTGGGGTTTTAATTAATTAAATAAATAATTAATTAATTAATTAAAAATATATTAAAATAATAATGTATATAAGGTTGAAAATGTGAGTGGGAGGAAAGAGAACTATTTTTTTTTTCATCTTCTTCTTCTTCTTTTCTTGAAGGCCAATTTTCATGGCTTCAAGAGAGGGATTTGCTTCTTCTAAACTCATTTAATTGAAATATTTACAAAGTTTCAAGTGGATTTTTAAGGTTTTCCTCTTTAATTAGTAAGTTTACTCACTTTTTCTTTGGATTTCCATGAAAGTTTGAATATGTGTGCTTTGGGTTTTTGAAGTTCTAAGATTTAATTATCTATTTGGATATGGATGAAGTTATTTTAAGTGATTAACAATGATTTTAAGGTTAGATTTAAGAAATGGTTGAATTTAAGTTGAGTTTGGTGAAGAGAGAGATTTTAGGGTTATGAAACATTTGAGTTTTTGAAATCATGAGTTTTAATTGTGTAAATTGGCTCCAAATGTGTTGTTTTGATGCATAAACAAGAATTTTAAAATCAAATAATGGATTTAGTTAAGTTTGGATAGAGTTTGAAGATGGTAGTGTTGATTTAGGGTTTGGCAAAGTAAATTTTCAAAGAATGATTAATTGTTTAATTTTAATGCTTAATTCATGTTATTTAATGATATAAGTGGTGGAAATAAGACTGAAATTATAATTGGATTAAGTTGGAATGGAGATCCTTCAATGGTGAAGGTTATGCCATTTTAGAGTTTTGAACATAAGCATGTGGTTAATTAATGTAATTGGTTTAAACATGTTAAAATATGTTTGTAATGATATAAATAAACTCAAAATAATAATTTAATAGGTTAATATGGATTTGCTAAGTTAAAGTAAGGAAAGACTTAATTTTTGAAATTTTTTAGGAGTGTTGTTAAATTAAGGTTCGATGTTGAGAATGTCTTAGAATGTGATATTAAATGATTATTTATGATCACATTTGATATAGGCACTGAGGGAGGTTGATTTGCTTCATCCAAGTGGTGAAGGGCAAGTTAGAAGAATAAGATTGGAGGTTGTTTTAAGTTTGCTTTGGGTTGCTAGTGGAGGTAAGTACAAACTTTGAATGACTGCATATATTTACATGACATTGGGACTTAACACATTTAGTTGAGAAATGTGTTAAGTTACTTAATATACTGTTGTTGAATGTGAATTATGTTATGATATGCATTATGTGTATTATGTTGAAGTACCAAGGTAATGTGCTTAAAATAAAAAAGAAATGTGGTATAATGTGATGAGATATGTGAAAACAAAATGAAATGAATTGATTTTGCTATAAAAGAGAAAAATGAGAAAAGTGAGAAAAAGATGATATAATAAGGCAATGTGTCTAGTTTGATCATGAGAAAATGAGAAAAGTTTTGATAAAGGAATTATGAAAGAATTTGATAATGAGAAATATAAATAAATTGTGTGCCTAGTATGTTATTCAATTTTTAGAGTTCTGGGTTTGGCGGCATGCCTATGAATTGCTGGGCAGGTGAAAAGATTGGGTCGTAAGCCGGGCCTAGCTGATAAATATGATGTTTTTGGGATAAAAAGACTTGGTCGTAAGCCTAAAAAACAAATCCTTGAAGCTAGACTGAGTGAAAAGACTGTCGTAAGCTCAGATCTAGTTGAACTATCCATGGATATATTGCCTACAGGGCTAGACACATGGTGTCATTATGGACTAAAGCAGTAACTCTAAAATTTGAATAGCATATTAGATCCTTTTGGGCCCATGCTTGTCTTTGCTTTAATGTGAATTATGAATTGTGATATAATTGAGCAATATAATGAGATATAATGTTATGAATTGTGATATATATATATGTGTTGTGCATTGACATTACATTTGGACTATATTGTTATCAAAGTTTGTACCACTAGGCTTCGGCTTAGCACCATTGCAATTCATCGCGCAGATGTCATGGATGTTTTGGTAGAGCCAAAGAGTTCTACTAGACCTGGTCAGGTCTAAGTTTGTATTTATTGAGCTTGAAGAGTTGTTGTTGGGTACATCAAGATCAGAGCTAGTTGCCAGCATGTAGATATTTGATATTATAGTATATTTTTGTATTATATATGTTATGATATGTTTTTGAAGTATATAATGTAAATTGTAAAGAAAGATTTGAATAATTTGTTTAAGATGGGATCTTATATGTGATGTTAATATATATACCTATATATAAGTATTTTGAGAAAATATGGAGAAACTGAGAAGTATTGGTGAAATGGTGAATTGATTTTATTTGGAGTGTTTGTTTTATGCAGGTTGTGTTTTGTTGAATTTTGAGAACGTCCAAATTACAGACAAAACTCTGCGAATTTTTCCTAGATATTTTCATATAAAATATTATTTCGGTTTACTATAGCTAGTAAAGAATGTTTATATACTATTTAATTTTATATATTTAGTATTTAAAATTTTAAAATAGAAATGTGAAAATTTTTATTAAATCGGTTTGTGATATTTTAATACCGTATATGCATATTTTACATATGTTAAAAATATGTATTGTATGTATATAGGGTATAAGAGTGTTACACGTAGCATCCTATCCAATCCTCTCAACTTAGTAGCCTAGCGCCCCAGCAGCCCGTGCCAGCCATCCTCACAGCCCATGCATACCAATTGCACCGAAACCTTATTAAGCTCTGACTCTTACTTTTATTTTTTCCCAAATAGGTTTTATTTACTTAATCAACTAGGTTTTATTTTAATGTCCTGTGAATAAGTTTGAAACAGAGAAATAAGAGGATGAAAAATTTTTGGACTTTGGGACTTTTGATAATTTTTTGGAGACTTAAGATTTTTAGGCTACAACTTCTGGGATTCTCTTGGACAGCAATAAGAGGAGATCCAACTTATAAAATCAAGGCAATAAATTGGTGTTGTCTTGGTGATTGTTCTGCTAGAATTTCATTCAATAAAATATGGAGGAACCAACAATGAAGGTACATTCTAAATTAAATAAATAAACATGCTTTGATTATTTTAAGTATTGAACATGTTCCTTCTTTACCTAAATTAATTGACGGTAGATTATGTATTTGATTTTTAATCCATCCAGGAGCCATCCACACAAGAATATGTATTGTGCAATCACAGTAGCTTCGTTTTTCCAAGCACCAAAAATTCTAATCCTATTTTCATAAACCTTAGATCTTTTTTTTACTTAAACCCTAAATTCTATTTTCTTAAAACCTAAAACCCTAATTAATTTTTTTTTCTAAAATTTCACAGTAGCTTGATATTTATAATAATAATAATAATAATAATAATAGTTCTATAAATCAAAGCCTATATTCTAAATACAAAACCCTAAAATCTTAATTTTTAGACCCAAGCTCTCTAAACCCTAATTTTATTCAAGAAACCTTAATTTAAGATGTAAACCCTAAACTTGTTTATTTATTGTTTTATTTAAAGCTAGATGCATGTTTATTATATGTTTTGATGATTGATTTATTTGATTTGTTTATCATGGATGGATGGTTTCTTTATTATTATTATTTGTTTATCTTGGTATTAATAATGTAAGAGTTATGTTTCCACTTTGTGGGTACCTCATTAATTAAGCTATATGTAATTTAAATTGCTTCTATATTTTGGGATTAATGTAAAGGATATGTTTCCACCTTTTGGTGGGTGTCCTATTTAGTTTTAGATATTGGACGATGTAAGGGCATGTTTCCATCCTCAGATGGGTGTCCATTTATTTGTTTTGTTTGAACATTGCTATGATTTTAAATAAAGTATTTGTTTATTCTTATAATTGCATGTAGTATCAATAATATCATTATATTTAAGAATTTTATAATATTAAGACCTATAAACGAGGCCGGTTCCAATGAACCTAGCGCTGTGGGGGTGCTTGGCCATTTCTCACCTTTCCCATGTGTACCCAACTTTCTGAACCCAATAGGGGATTGGGAATTCCTTAGGAATTGAGTCATAGTCATCCACCCCTTTCTTTTTTCCTAGCCCATCTAGGTGGCAACTCCATTTTCTCTGAGTTTAGGCACGTGTTCTCTAAGGCCTTAATCCTAATAGTGCCGAAGTCGCAAGAACCATTCCACTAGAAGTAGGGAAAAAATCCCCGCTCACAGTGGGGACTCCACTGGGGATAAGAGAAGTTAATTTCATTGGTCTTTATATTCTTCTATTCTTTCTTATTATGATATTATCCATTGCATCATTTAGATTACATCGTGTGCGTGAGTTAGGATGGTTGTGTAACCCATATTGTGTTATGTAAGGGATACCAAACTTTCACTCAAAGTATAGAGATCGAGCATGGCATAACTACTCATAGCCTTGTACCATGTGGTATATACTTGCTATGGGAACCTAAGCCTTTCAACCTAAAGACTAAAGCTCATGTAATTGGCCTAGTTACTTTCCTTAGGTTTTACCTCAAATGCTTGTTGTTTGACTATGGTTAATTTATCTTAGTTTAAATCATGACTTATTTGGTTTGTTCTTTTTCAAATATGACTTAATTACATTGGTAGCTCAAATAATTTTTTCCTCTAAATTCGAAAGACCAAAACTATTTTCAAAACTTTTCAAGATGGTCTTTGGACATAAAAAATTTTAAAAATGGATCAAAAAAATCCTTTTTCACCACATTGCCCAAGCTCAAAGCCCAAAATACATTTTTTCTAAAATCTTTTTACAATGGACTTAGAAACAAAATTATTTTCACTTCATTACAACCTTTTGAATGAGCTTACAAAATATTTAGGTCAATTATGAAATGCCAAAAATCAATTGTGAGCCTAGTTTATACTAAGAATTATTAATCATGGGCTTGTTTTTAGCATGAATCATTAGTTACTTTTTCAAAATAGAAAATCTATTTATTATAACCTTTTAATTTAGTTTTAATCCAATATAGCATAAAAGTTGCTTTAGTTAATTGGATGGATTAAAGCCTAATTAACGAAAATTATCATGAACTGATTTGCATGTTTGAAAATATAACTATTGGTTGAAACGTCTGAGGGAATTATTTGAAAATAAGATATCCCATGTTGGTATTTTGTTAACCATATACCTAGGAAAAGAGACTCGCCATTCGTGTGTGAAAGTTATAAGGTTGGAAAGGATGCGCTAATTATCTTAGTTTCTTTGTTTGTTTGTACATACATGCATACATGCATACACATATTGCATAATATATCATTGATCCTTTCTGGCTCACAGACCTAGAGTACGGCAATTTATGAGCATATAATGACACCATCTACAACAAGGATTTTGATTCAAATGCTTCATTGGAAGGATGGATGCAAACGAGATAAGGGATATAGTCGATGAGGTTGTCAAAGTTTGGATGGCCCAGCTACAGGATCAATTGGTTGAAATTATGAAGACCCAGTTGATTGAAATTCTGGAGATTATCAACAATGCTAATGAGGCATCTCCCATTGATGAAAAGAAGAAGGGAAAGGCAACATTAACAAGGAACAAGTCTACTGATAGAGATCGAATGAAAAATGAGGGAGCAATCCCTATTCTACAAGACCAATTGAACCATGTGCTGTCTAAGTGGAGCAATAAGGGCGGCTACCACCTCAGTGGGCAAAGTCAAAGGGAAAAAGGAGAAGGGATCATCCCACACAAGGAATAGAGATGAATCCCCTAAAGAGAAATGGGAAAACCTAAGCTATTTCATGTCAGGTAATTAATTATTAAAATGAAATTAATCTGAAAATCCACTGCATGAGAATTCTAAAAGGCTCCTGGAAATCCAATCTCGTTTTATCTTGTTTGCATAAAAACCAGCCAACCGTTAATATATTTATATATATATATATATATATTTAAAATTCATTCTTTTGACCATTTTTGGAGGAGAAACTCTGGTCGAGCATCTTCAAGTGTTGAGAAAAATGTGACGACTGAACGAGCAAAGAAGCATAAATTTTCAGAGTTGGAGAACCCTCTATCCTGGGTTTTTAGCAAAACTACAAAAGAAAAGGCTGTTATAGCCATTACCTCCTCGACCTTTGCCGAATCCTTTACTCCTAAAATTTGATACCAAAGTTTTTTATCAATTTCATCAGACTAAGGGTGCCACCGCTTGCAACCTTTATGAAGAGTTTTATCTTGTCATTTTGTCATGATATGGATAGAGAAGCTGCTAAAGAGGATGTGCTACTTAGTAAACCTTGAATAACTATCGATGATGAAGCAATGATCCTTGATGATGGAAAAATCCTTGCCCTTAATATGTCTAAATAAAAGAAGTATTTTTTACTTCAATTCAATGAACCTCCATTAGCTTGAAGTGTTACCTTTTTTATTTTGCTTTCTTTAGTCCTTATTTGGAATAATTATGTCTTTGAAATTTAGATTATTTGAATAAATTATTTTCATTAAATTTTTGTTAGTCTTTGTTCATTTTTGTGCTCAACCAATGATGAGTATAGCTTGATAATCATAAATTAGCATATCTATGCATTATAAATTAGCATAACTGGATGACTTCCATAAGGACAGTTTGACTTAAATTGGTCCAACCCTACCAAAGATTCAAACAAAATCGGAGAAAAAGGTGACAGGTCATCCAGTTCTTGAAAGTCCTGTACTTGACAGTCCTACATGAAAGAAAGATAAAATGATAAAATGCTCAAAGAAAGAAGGAGTAAGAGAAAGAAAGAGAAAGAAAAGGGAAAAGAAGAAAGAAAAGGAATGTGGGTATCAACCTTTTTGTAAGGAAAAAGACTGTCCCAATCAAGATCTAGATTAATGCCAAGAAGATGGGAGAACACTCAAAGCTCTATCTTTCCATGATCCCAAATGTCTAAAGTTCCAACAAGCAGTTTGTAGTGTGAAGGTTTTTCCATTGTGTCACATCAACTCTAATCTCAAAATAGCCTTTATTTAACCTGTGTCCTTTATAGACCCCATTTCAAGCCTATCAAAGACCTGTTGATCTCTCTTGGTAGGTAGAGTCTATTAGTAGAGATAGTTTGAATAAGCATGCATATGAGATTGACAATATTCAAAATCAATGAGACCTTTGACCAAGTAATGTGTTTGTGTCTATATGAGTGCAACAGTTCTTGCTCAAATGGAAATTATTCCCGAGTTTAATACAGTAACTAGGGTTGTTATGTTATAGATATGTTAATTCTAAAAATTGAGTCCTGAGGTATATTGACATTGATTTGGAAAAGCCAACATTTGATTTCAAAATCAAAATTCAAAAAAAATTCAAAATAAAAAAGTTTTTGTCATACAAAGCCTTCGAGTTAAGGGAAATATGTTGAACAGTCGAACCTCGAAGGACACATTGGGCAAAGTAAAGAATTATTTGCAAGGTTGTGAAGAAACTACCAATTGACATGCTAAATCATAGTTTGAAATGGATGTATCCCTAACTATGCTGCTTGGTCCTCACCATTCATGTTTTCGATATCTCGAAGATAAAAACCATAAATGCAAAACCTTCACTCATTCCAATGCAAGACCTGAGTGAGCATCTAGAAGGAGCAAATGAGAACACTTCTACTGATAACCTCAGTCTATGAGTCAATGGAACCACTGTAAGTATTATTCATGCATATCATGCATACATGAGCATATCACATTGCATTTTCTTGTATTGTATTGTCTATTCTTTGTCAAAGTGAACAGCAAATATCCTGTGAAGTAAAGAATCAAAAGAAGATATGAAATCAGGGGGCATGGAAGGCCCATTACTTGAGGAAGCTCTACTCATTTTGCAAAAGAAACAAGAGACACATGCTTATGCAAGGAACCAGGCAAAATACAAACATCAATCAGAGCCTACCGAAACAAATCATTGAGGCCAAACAAAGGAGAAGATATAAGGCGCCGGCTAAAAAATGGCTGAATTTTTTTGCAAAAGTGCAAAAGAATGGAACATTAGAACTATCAAAAGAATGAAAATGCAAAAGACAAAAGATCAGTCTAGCTAGAAGAGCTAAAGCCAATATAGGAAAAAAGTTCAAAAGGATGAAGATCCAATTTCAAGGGTGAAGACCCGAAGTCCAAAGGATGAAGATCCGTTTTGAAGGGTGAATACCCTGCCAAGAATGAAGATCCATTTCAAAGGGCGAAGACCCGAAGTTAAAAGGATTAGATCCATTTCAAAGGGTGAAGACCCGACATCCAAAAGATGAAGATCTAGTTTTCAAGGGTGAAAACCCAATGCCAAGGATGAAGATCCACTTTCAAGGGTGAAGACCCGATGCCAAGGATGAAGATCCACTTTCAAGGGTGAAGACCCAATTTTCAAGGATGAAGATCTAGTTTAAAGGGTGAAGACCCAATGCCAAGGATGAAGATCCACTTTCAAGGGTGAAGACCAGACGTCCAAAGGATGAAGATCCAGTTTAAAGGGTGAAGACCCAATTCCAAGGATGAAGATCCAGCTTAAAGGATGAAGATCCAATTTCAAGGGTGAAGACCTGATTTCCAAGGATTAAGATCCATTTTCAAGGGTGAAGACCTAATACCGAGGATGAAGATCCACTTTGAAGGGTGAAGACCCAAAGTCTAAAGGATGAAGATCTATTTCAAGGGAGAAGACCCAATTCTAAGGATGAAGATCCAACTTAAAGGATGATGATCCAATTTTAAGGGTGAAGACCCAATCTCTAATAATGAAGATCCATTTTCAAGGGTGAAGAGCTGATGCCAAGGATGAAGATCCACTTTCAAGGGTGAAGATCCAATCTCCAAGGATGAAGATCCATTTTCAAGGGTGAAGACCCGATGCCAAGGATAAAGATCTATTTTGAGGGTAAAGACCCACAATCTATTACAGAATGGAACAACCAGAATTCTCAACTGATAAAAGGTTAGTCAAATCCAATTCAATCTCAGGTCCAGAACCCAAATTTTTTTTAAGCCCAGAACTTACCTCAGGTCAATAATCCAAATCCAAAACTCATCTTGGGTCCAAAACCCAAATTATTTTTTTAAGTCCAGAACTCATCTCGGATCCAGAACTCATCTCGGATCCAGAACCCAAATTATTTTTTAGTCCAGAACCTACCTTTGGTCCAGTACCCAAATCCAAAACTCATCTCAGGTCTAGAACCCAAATTATTTTTTTAAGTCCAGAACTTACCTCAAGTCCAGAACCCAAATTATTTTTTAAGTCCAGAACTTACCTGGGGTCTAGAACCCAAATTATTTTTAAGTCCAGAACTTACCCCGGGTTCAGAACCCAAATTATTTTAAGTCCAAAACTTACCTCAGGTCCAGAACCCAAATTATCTCCCGGGTGTAGAACCCAAATTATTTTTAAGTCCAGAACTCAAATTAACCTTGGGTATGAAGTCCAATTTGGCTCTAAACCCAGTCAAAAATTACATTGCTTTTCGCTCTCTTTTGATGTAGTCTCAGATCGCTTAAGCAAGGGGCAAACTGTACACCCTTAATTTTTTACTTAGTCGAGTCTGATATTTTTAAACAGTCTAAAATAATTTTTTTGTGGTATAAATTATTTATTTTAATATTTATTATTTATTTTACTTAATATTTATTATTTATTTTATTTATAAATATTATTATTTATTATTTATTTTAATATTTATTTTACTTTTTATTTATTTATATATATATATAAATAAAAAATAAAAAATCGGTGACGAAAGTCGCAGGTGACGAATTAGCTTGGGGTAATTCGCCGCAGGTAACCATGGGCCAATTTGTCATAGGCAAAACCTGTGACGAAACTGCGCCCCAAGAGCAGTTTTGCCCTCATCCAGCCGGTAGCTTGCTCCCAGCTCGCCCAGCGCCGATTTTGCTTAGGCCCACATGCAGTTCTCACCGAAACCTTGTTTTACTTATTTTTTTATTTTATTTCCAAAACAATTTTTAATTTCCTTAACATACTAGGTTTTTTATTTTAATTACCTATAAATACCACAATAAAATATACAGAAAAGGGGATTGGATGGGATTGGGACTTTTGGGATCGGAATTTTATTCAAGAACTATTCGAATTCTTTTTGCCAATTTATTCATAACCTCAAACTTGAAGGATTAAGAGGGAGCAAAAAACAAAACAATCCATAAAAGGTAGCATACACTGTCTTTGTTATTGTTCAACCAGAATTAAAATTGTGGTGGAACCAACAACGAAGGTTTAAGTTTCTTTTAACTTTTTATATTTCCAGTAGCCTCATTATTCAACTTGATCAATTGTTTAAGCCTACAATGGATGGATTTTTATTTAAAACACGTTGATCAATTGTTCTATTTATCATCTAGTTTTTATCTAAAATCCTAAAAATTATTTTTCAAAACCCTAATATCATAATAAACATTAAACTAATTTTTGAAGCCTAAAACCCTAATTGCACTTTTCTAAAACCACAAAACAATAATCTGTTTTCTCAAAATCATAATCAATTCTATTTTTCTAAAATTCACTGTAGCATATTCTTTCCAAACGCCTAACTCTTAATCTTGTTTTCATGATCTTCAATTTTATTTACTTAAACCCTAAACCTTAATATTATTTTCCAAAACCCTAAATCCGAAACATCCATTCTCTATATTCAAAACCTAGTTTATTTCAAACCTAATCTTTAATTCAAACTGCCAGTAGCCATATTATTTCTTTTACATTAAATATTTCTTAGTTGACTAATCCAGTAAATACAAAACCCTAATTGTTAAATATAAAACCTATAAAACCTAATTTTATTCAAGAAACCCTAAATGATGCGTAAACCCTAAATTCATATACTTACTACCTTATTAGATGAATGTTTTTTATACATTTTTATTGATGTTTCATGTCCTGGATGAATATTTTACTTATGATGAATGGTTGGTTACTTTTATTGATTTGCTTTGGTTTCAAAACATTGTAAGAGGTATGTTTTCATGTTTTGGGTACCTCCTATTGTGAGCATCATATAATTTCATTTATTTTAAAGTTTTTGATCAATGTAAAGGAGACATTTCCACCTTTTGATGGGTTCCCTATTTAGTTTTAGATATTAGACGATGTAAGGACATGCTTCCATCCTCGGATGGGTGTCCATTTATTTATTTTGTTTAGACATTGTTGTGATTTTAATAAAGTATTTATTTATTCTTATGATCGCATGTAGTATGGATAATATCATTATATTTAAAAATTTTATAATATTAAGACCTGCAAAAGAGGTCGGTTCCAATGAACCGGGCGTTGTGGGGGTACTGAGCCATTTCTCACCTTTTCCATACGTACCCAACTTTTCAAACCCATTAGGGAGTTGGGAATTTTTTAGGAATTGAGTCATTCAACCTTTTCTTTTTCCCTGCCCGTTCAGGTGGCGACTCCATTTTCTCTGGGCTTAGGCTTGTGTTCTCTAAGGCCCCGAGCCTAAACAGTGCTGAAGTCGCAAGAACCATTCCACCGGGAGTGGGGGCGAAAATTCCCGCTCACACAGTGTTACCTCACTCTTTTGACTAGAACTATGATGAAGTTGCATTCCAGCTAGTAGATTAACAGTTCCATTTTTATGTTATCGGATAAATTCTAGCAACTCAGCAATAGATCAAGGCCCAGATCTTGAAGCATACCTTCTTTCCATTTGTTTGCTAAACTCCTTGATATCTGCTCAGATTAAATTTTCTGCTGTGAAACTAAGTACGAGTGAATGTGCGAGATGAATGAAAATGGTGAAAATGGGCCATTTATATAGGCAAAGGATGAGAGAAAAGACAAAATCAAAAAGGAAAACAGTAATTCCATAAATAAATAAAAAAAGTGAATTCACAATTAGTGACTAGTGAGTGAATAAATAGTAAATTCAATTATTTAACTTAATTATTCAGCTATTTACATGTCTAAAAATATTTCTTTTGCACTTTCAAAAAATAGCTAAAATTTTTTTACACATTTTTTTATTAATATTGTACTAATTACAATTATCTTTTGTAGGCACGGGTCTAGAACCCAAATTATTTTCAAGTCCATAACTCACCTCGGGTCTAGAACCCAAATTATTTTCTAGTCTAGAACTCACCTCAGGTCTAGAACCTAAATCATTTTTTGAGTCCAAAACTCACCTCGAGTCTAGAACCTAAATTATTTTTGAGTTCAAAACTCACCCTGGGTCCAAAACCCAAATTATTTTTGAGTCCAGAACTCCCCTCGGGTCCAGAATCCAAAGTATTTTTTGAGTCCAAAACTCACCTCGGGTCATGAACCCAAATTATTTTTGAGTCTCGAACTCATCCCAGGTCCAGAACCCAAATCATTTTCGAGTCCATATCTCATCCCAGTTCCAGAACTTAAATTATTTTTGAGTCTAGAACTCATCCTAGGTCCATAACCCAAATTATTTTCGAGTCCAAAACTCATCCAAGGTCTAGAACCCAAATCATTTTCGAGTTCAGAACTCATCCTAGGTCCATATCCCAAATTATTTTTGACTCCATAACTCATCCTAGGTCCAGAACCCAAATTATTTTCGAGTCCATAACTCATCCTAGGTCCAGAACCCAAATCATTTTCGAGTCCATAACTCATCCCAGGTTCAGAACCTAAATCATTTTTGAGTCCAAAACTCATCCCAGGTCCAGAACCCAAATTATTTTCTAGTCTAAAACTCACCCTGGGTCCAGAACCCAAATCATTTTCGAGTCTAGAACTCAGCCCAAGTCCAGAATCAAAATTATTTTTGAGTCTAGAACTCAATCTAATTTTGAGCTCAGTCCGACTCTAAATCCAATAAAAAATCATATTACTTTTCACTCTCTTTTACTATAGTCTCAGATAGTTCAAGCAGATGGTAAATTGTAGACCCTTATTTCTTTACCAAGTCCAAGCCCAAAATTTTAAAAAGTCTAAAATAATTTTTATATTTATTACTTATTATTTAATATATTAAAAGAAGAAAAAAAAAGAAAATTATAAATATTTATATAATAAAAATAAAATAAAATTATATATATATAATATAAAAATAAAAAATAGGACGAATTGGCGAATTGTGGCAGCGCGCATTGCAGCAGCATGCACTAGCAGCGTCTAGCAAGCAATTTTCGCAGGCCTCTTAGCCTGCGGTGAATTTACTTGAAGCTTGTTCACCGCAGGCCTTTGCCTATGGAGAATTTTCTTGCAGCCAATTTGCCGTAGGCTTTGGCCTGCGATGAATTGCTGCTCGCCCAGCACGCAGCAACGGCCGTAGATCCTTGCATGCAGACGCTCGTAGCATCCTCACCAATCATCACAAACCAGCAGCCCAGTGCCCCAGCAGCCCATGCCAGCCATCATCGCAGCCTATGCCTGCCAATTTCGCCGAAACCTTATTAAGCTCTGACTCTTATTTTTATTTTTTCCCGTATAGGTTTTATTTCCTTAATCAACTAGGTTTTATTTTAATGGCCAATAAATAAGTTTGAAATAGAGAAACAAGAGGATGAAAAATTTTAGGACTTCAGAACTTTTGAAAAATTTTTGGAGACTTAAGCATTTTAGGCTACAACTTCTGGGATTCTCTTGGACAACAATAAGAGGAGATCCAACTTACAAAATCAAGGCAACAAATCGGTGTTGTCTTTGTGATTGTTATGCCAAAATTTCATTCAATAAATTATGGAGGAACCAACAATGAAGGTACGTTCTGAATTAAATAAATATAACATGCTTTGATTGTTTTAAGTATTCAATATGTTCCTTCTTCACCTTAATTAATTGACAGTAGATTATGTATTTGAGTTTTAATCCATCCAGTAGCCATCCACACAAGAATATGTATTGTGCAATCACAGTAGCTTCATTTTTCCAAGCCCTAGAAATTCCAATCCTATTTTCATAAACCTTAGATCCTTTTTTTTTTTACTTAAACCCTAAATTTTATTTTCTTAAAACCTAAAACCCTAATTAATTCCTTTTTCTCAAATTACACAGTAGCTTGATATTATAAATAATAATAATAATAATAATAATAATAATAGCTCTATAAATCAAACTCTATTTTCTAAATACAAAACCCTAAAATCTTAATTTTTAGACCCAAACTCTCTAAACCCTACTTTTATTCAAGAAACCTTAATTTAAGATGTAAACCCTAAACTTATTTATTTATTATTTTATTTAAAGTTTATATGCATGTTTAATATATGTTTAGATGATTGATTTATTTAATTTTGATATTTGATTTGTTTATCTTGAATGGATGGTTTCTTTATTATTATTATTTGTATATCTTGGTATTAATAATGTAAGAGGTATGTTTCCGCTTTTTTTGTACCTCAATAATTAAGCCTTATTTAATTTAAATTGTTTCTATATTTTGGGATTAATATAAAGGATATGTTTCCACCTTTTGGTGGGTATCCTATTTAGCTTTAGACATTTTAAGATGTAAGGACATGTTTTCATTCTCGGATTGGTGCCTATTTATTTGTTTTATTTGAACTTTGCTATGATTTTTAATAAAGTATTTGTTTATTCTTATGATTGCATGTAGTATGGATATATTATTATATTTAAGAATTTTATAATATTATGATCTCAAAAGGAGGCCGGTTCTAATGAACTGGGCATTGTGGGGATGCTAGGCCATTTCTCACCTTCCCCACAAGTACCCAACTTTCTGAACCCAATAGGGGGTTGGGGATTCTTTAGGGATCAAGTCACCACCCCTTTCTTTTTTCCCAGCCCATCCTGGTGACCACTCCATTTTCTCTGGATTAGGCCCGTGTTCTCTAAGGTCTTGAGTCTAATAGTACCGAAGTCGCAAAAACCATTCCACCAGGAGTGGGAGTAAAAATATCTGCTCACAGCGGCGATTCCACTGGGGATAAGAGAAGTTGATTCCTTTGGTCTTTATATTATTTTATTCTTTCTTATTATGATATTATTCATTGTATCATTTGGTTGTTGTGTTTTTTTCTGTATCTAGCTCTCTGCTTCATTTTAATTCACTCAAGGTTGTATTGCATTTTGTTAATCTTTCTAGCTAAGAGTCTCTTTTATTAAGGGTGGCTACTGTTTGATAAAACTTGGCTACTCAATTACGTATTCTAGCCGTCCTTTCCATTATTGATTGCTTTTGTATTTATAGGCATCAATTAGGGTAAACCTCAGCTAACCAAACCCTAATCCTATTCGAAAAGTCCTCTACTTATCCGAGTTGTTTGTCTTTTCTCATAATTAGGACATTTGATCTTGAATTAAAATCGAATTAGGCTGGATTAAGGGCTTGGGCATGCCTAATTCGACATGAGTGTGCTCATGTCAAATTTGGACATGGCCAATTTGACATGAGCATGACTCATGTCAGTTAGGATGGCCCACCCTTTTTAAATATGACTAGGGTCAATTTAGTCTTTTAAAATTGGATCGGACTTAATTCAAGCTTTTAAAATTGGAATGGACATGGTTTAAGCTTCTTAAAATTTGATTAGACTTAATTTGGGCCTCTTAATTAGAACTAAACTCATTTAGGGCAAAAATTAAATAATCTCTACAAATAGACTCCATCAAATAAGAGAGATCAACAGGTCTTTAATAGGCTTGAAATAGGGTCTATAAGGGATATGGGTTAAATGAAGGCCATTTTTAGAATAAAGCTGATGTATCACTATGGACAAACCTTCACACTACAAACTTTCTACTAAAACCATAGACAGTTGGAAACATTAAACTATAGACTTTATTTCTACCTTATAGGCATCTTGTTGTCTTGCTTCATGAAAAACAGAACTTGAAATCTTGCTTCATGAAATGATAGAGCTTAAAATCTTGCTTCGTGAAACGACAGAGCTTATCTTCTTGACTTAAATCTAGATTTGATCGAGATGATCTTTGGTTTTGGAAAAAAAATTAAATCACCATTGTTCTTCCATTTTCTCCTTCTTTTTTTCTTTTTATTTTTTTTTTTTTGCCTTTTCTGGCTTTTCTTTTTCTTCTTTATTTTGGTTTTCTTTTCTTTTTTTTCTCTTTTTTTTTGTTTTTGTTTCTCTTTCTTTTTCTTTCTTTTTTTTTTGTTTTAAGTCCTAGTTCCAAGAGAGTTATCTTGTTTGTACCATCTTATACTTCTGATTATGAATGGAGTAGGATGAGTATACTTCAATATGGATGAATCTTTTGTTGCCCTGACTTTATCTCAATGATGAAAGAGATCGGAGATATTAGGTCTAGATTAGGTAAAGAAGTTCAACTATCCTCATGGTCTTGACTATACATCCTTTTCCTTGATCTTTTTTGGCCTTTAGTATCTCAGTAATCATCAGACTTGTCATAAATGTCACAACAGCTTAGGATAGGTTATCGGGCTTACAAGTGAATAAATCTCATGAAGGCACAAAGGGACAAACTAGTGATTAATGTTAACAGGGTGGATTCTAGTTGTTGGCTCACCAAATAATACTTAGATCATCTCTCTCTTAAATAAGCAGTGTTCAATTTCACCTAAAAAGTTCATCAAAGCATGTTTTAAGATCAACTAGGACCTAGACACTCATAATTGTGTAGGAGCCCTCTCTAAGTAAGTATACACAGCTCAATGCTACAAAATAATTTTCTCATCTAGTAAAGTCATTCGAATCATGATGCAGATATATACTAATGTATGAATATCAGGTTAGACTCTTTATTTGTTGAGCACCAAAATGAATAAAGACCAGCAAAAATAAAAAAAAAGTTCGTGAAAGTAATTTATTCAAACAAGCTTAGTTTGAAAAACATAATTGTTCCAAAAAACACCAAAAAGAAAATGAAATGAAAACCAAACAAGCTAAGAGAAGTTAGAGTAAAAAAAGATTCATCTACTTGGATGTGTTAAAGGCAAGGTTCTATGAGGTTATGTATTTCATGCCTTTAGATGTAGCCAGTAAATCTTAGATACTGATGCTAGCTTGGATCCTTTTCAATTGCTTAAATATAGCATCATCTTCTTCCTTTCTTCCTTCTATTTCAGCAACTTTTCCTTTGTCAGCATCTACTTCTTTTAAAAGAGCTCTTTCATAGGGCTTGCTAGAGTGAGTATTCAGTAGTTCTTCTTTTTTAGGTTCAGACCAAACCCATTCTTCTTCCTTAGATTCCAATTCTTCATCATTGTCAGGTGAGTCCTAAAATTCATCAACATAATAAATTGTCAATGCCCTCTCTAGTTCAATCTTGCCAAGTGGAGCTTCCTCTTTTGTAGTTTCTTTACCTATGTCTAAAAAAGATGACAAGACAAACTTTTCATTTAATCCTTCCCCTATCAAGAAGGTTGCTAGAAGAGGTACCCTTCTAAATAGGCAAAGGTTTGTTCTTTGTGCTAGGTTTGTCAGGCTTGAAAAGCTTACCATTGTTGATAATATCTTAAATCTCATGTTTTAACCTAACGCACTTGTATATTTTATGCCCCTACGTTTGATGGAATCGATAGAATGCTTTGGTGTCAACATTTGGTGGCATTTGATTTAGCAGAAGTTGAGGGCCAATGGTTGTAAAAATCCTTTCTTTTGCAACTTATTGTAAACCTAGGGTAAAGGCCTCCCTAACTATGAAAATTGCCTCCTATTCCCTTGACCAGTAGCTACATTGACATCCACTGCTTTCTATGCATTTTGACTACTAGATTGATAATTTTCCTTTTCATTCCTTCTTCCAAAAAAACTATTCTTCTCTCATTCATACTCTTCTATTTATGAACTAGCTTGGAAAAGATCTTTAAAGTCTCTGATAAGAGTGTGGGGAAATCGGTCATGAAGGTTATGCAGAACACCTCTCACTACCACTCTGATCTGATTAGACTCACCAGGCCTCTTTTTGAGAAGAGATGCCTTATTCCTCCATCTTTTCATATGATCCATTAACCTTTCATTTTATTTTTGTTAGATTGATTGAACCTCCATCAGGGTCACTTCCATCTCAGTATTGCCCACATACTGTTGGATGAAGGCTTTATAGTAAATCTCAATCTTTTTGGGTACTTTCCTCTAAGGTATTAAGTTAGTTTCACACAATATGATCTAATGAGAGTATGAAATATCTTAGAGTTTGAGCTTTAGTAGCTCTGGCAGACTATATGGCAGTGATGTACTGCTTGACATGTAGATGGGGGTTCCCATTTCCATCAAACTTAGCTAAATAAGGTATTTGGAACTAAGAAACTTCTTCATCTTGCTCAAACAACTTGTCCACATCTGACAACTCTTCAGCCTTCAGCTTCTTATCAAACTTCTTTTTGAAATCAGAAATCAACTTTTCCACATCATAAGTTTCAATTTTCTCTACAGTCTTCATTTTTTTCTTATTTTCTTGGAAACATGCATCCCAATCATCATCATCCATTACTACCTTATCTTTCTCAAAGGCCACTTCAGTTACCTTAACCTTTCCCTTATCCTTTTGCTTTTTGTTACTATTAGATGCCTCGGCATTATTATCTTCCAACATTAAAAGTAACTGACTCCTGATGGTCTCAGCCAAGGTCCCCTTCAATTCTTTCATTTTAGAGTTGAGGGCATCATTCACCATCTTCTAAACTTACTCAGGTTTCATTGCTTTTGATGTGAAATTGACTGAATTCTCACTAGATTCTAAATGGTACGTCGGGTTATCGTAAGCTCTTGAACTGTCATACTCCAGGTCTGTGAGCTAGAAAGGATTAGTGCTATATAATACAACGTATGTATGCATGTATGCACACATAACAAATAAACAAAGAGAGTAAGGATGTTCTTTCCAACCTTCTATCACCGACACACAAATGGCGAGTCTCTTTTCCTAAGTATTTGGTCAACAAAATATCAATAGGGGATATTTTATTTTTGAAGGGTCTTCGCTGCTCAGACGGTTTAACCAATAATTGTCTTTTCAAATAAAGAAATCAATCCATGATAACTCTCACTAATTAAGCCTTAATCCATTGGGTCAACTAAAAATATCTTTTATACTATATTATGGATTAAAAATATATTAAAGAGTTTATTTTAAATAAATTTCTCATTTGGAAAAAGGCAACTAATGATATATACTACAAGCAAGCCCATGATTAACAAGTCTTTGTATAAATTAGGCCCACAACTGAGTTTAATGTTCCATAATTTACCTAGCTAGTTATAAGCCCATTTAAGAAAAGGTTGTAATAAAAATTTTAAATATTTTTTAGCCCATTTTAAAAAGTGTTTCAAAGCCCATTGTGTAATGTTTAAAATTTTAACCAGTGAACTTTTTAACTAATGTTGATAATTGATTGTGTATAGTGAATAAATGGTATAAGTAGAAAATGGTGAATAGTAGATCTTAAAATTTACTAAGAAAATTATTTTTACAATTTTACGGACTAAAAATAGAATTAGAATCAAAGGTTAAGAGAGATGGTTCACCATAGTAAAAATGAGATTGCCCTCACTTGATTGAAATTATTATTATATATATACATGTGTGTGTATATAGAATTTTCTTATTTCTTCTTCCATCCTCCACGCCTCTCATCCTCAAAACCACTAAAAACTCTTCTTTCTTCTTCTTTTCATTGATTTAAGTAAGATTTAAGAAGAAATTATATATAGTTATAAGTTTTTAGAAGAATAAGGTAGAGAATGTGAGTTTATCAATAAGTGATCAAAGAGAAAAAGGGAAAAGAGAAATAAAAGGGTTTTTGAAAAAAGGTATGTGCTTATGTATTATAGTTTGCTAATACTTGGGTTTCTTTGAGTTTTAAAGTTTGAATTAGTTATTTGAGTCATTTAAATGAGTTATTTCTTAAGATATTGAATAAATAAATTTTGGTGTGAAATATATAATAATTGAATGTGTTGATTTTGTTTTTAATCTTGATGATGGTTGTGAAATCTAATTTTTAGTGATTTAATAATTGACAAATAGGAAAAGTATTTAATGGGAATCACTTTTATGTCAAAAATTTGGTTTTGATACAACTTTACCATAGATCTTTAATATGTTTATGTTTTATGGAGTTTAATGTACGAATTACACAATTTTGGGATGCTATGGGCATGGCCCTTAAGTGCCACGACATTGGGCCTTGGATTGAGTTTATTTTCTTGATAGTTTTTGAAGAAACAGTGTTGTTTTGCATGCCATGGGCATGGCTCTTGAGTGCCATGACCGTGGAGGTGTCCAAAGGTGTTTGGCAACCTCATACTATATCCTGTGGGGTTGAGTTTCCACGGTCATGGGGTGCTTGTGTAATGATTTTGTCTTGTATTTTATGATATACGGGCATGGTATAAGGCTTGTACATTTGTGTTTCTTACGCTTGTGTTGAGAATTCATGTATATATGCTAAAAATGTGGGAAAGAGTAGAAAACGATAAGTGTGTTTTAAGTATATACAATGTTAAATGTGGAAAGTTAGGATTGGATAAAGAGTGTAAAGATTTGGAGGAAAGTGATTATTTATAACATGTCAAATAAATATGTTTCTAATAGAAAATGGGGTTGGAAAGTATAAAGTTTGGAAGATTTTAGAGTTAAAGGATTTGATATCTTGAAAGTAAGGTTATGTTTATGATACTTGGATTTATTGAAGTATTAATTATTTAGTTTCAAAGTGATTTATATTTTAGAGCCAAATAGCTATGTAAAGTATGCCACTTAGGAAAATTACAATAGTGAACCAATTATTTTTTAATTGAAAGTATATGTGAAGCTAAATGGTCAATCCACTAAAGAAAAAATTTGAGTTAAGAAAATTATGTTTAAGGTTTTGTGTAAAGCGATTATATAGTTATATGGTTAAACTATGCGAAAATAAGATGATAAAGAGTCTGAGGAATGAAAGTTTTATTGATTGATAATCATGGCTCAAATTGAGTTGTGTAATTGGAGAGAGTTTGATATTAATTATTTAGTTTAGTAAGTGAAATTTATAAGAGGAATTTAATATATGTTCTTTAGTAATTGTAGACCCTTAATTTTTGTCCTAAGCTAGTATGATCCTAATTAAAGAGGGCCAAACTAAATTTGGTCCAATTTTAAATCTTAAACTTACTTTACAGCTTTAAATAGGTCGTTCTAATTTCAAAAGGTCCAAATTAAATTAAAAAAGCCCAAATTAACCCTAATTTAACTTGTTCAAATAAAAAATTTAAATTGGTTTGAGTCGGGATGGGTCCAGGCAACTTAAGCCATTGCTAATGTCGACCTGGAGGATCCAAGTAAACAAGAGCCAAGGCTCATGTTGATTTGGCACATCCAAATCGGCATGGGCTAGCTTCATATCGATTTGGACGTACCAAATCGACATGAACCTTAATTTCGAAGCAATTTAGCCAATAATTTAATTTCCTAATCAAGCTACAGTTCATTTAAACTTCAGATTAAGCATATTAGGTTTAAGGTTAAGTCATGGTTTGTCTATAAATAACAACTTTTAATATTAAAATAGGCATTAACAATTATCAAGAAGACAATCAACAATTAGCACGGCTTAACAAGAATTAAGCATGTAAACAATAACATGGAAATCACTAGCCAATACCTTCATTGATCTAGGCTTTCAAAGATAGGAACTTGGTTCAACACATCACATTGGGTGGAACCAATGAACGCAGGTTTTGTTTTCAAATTTCTATTTGTTTAAATATCCAGTAACTATACTTTTCTTTTAAATATTGAATATTGATAGTTATTTGATCTAGTAGCTATTTAGTTTGGGTTGTAATTTTGCATAAACCTTAATCACAATAACCAAATTAGTATATTACTTCATAGTAGCTTAGAACTATTAAAACCCTAATAACATGTTCTATAAAAACTGAAGCTTAATCTATTTGCTTAATCCAGTAGCTCACTTTATATTTGTTTATTTCACCTTTCATAATAGTCTAAGATCTAATCTATTTTTAAATACCAAAACCCTAAATCTAACTTTAAGTATTAAAATCCTAATTCAGTTTTCTAAATACGAAAACCTTAAACTTGTTTTTCTAAAAACCCTAAGCCCTAATTATGTTTCCTATAAAACCAAAACCCTAATCTTTATCCTAAAACCCTAAAGTTATTTTCTAAACACTAATCTATAAAACCAACTTTCAAAACCCTAATCTGTAACTCCTAAGTGTTAAACACCTAAACCCTAATTTCTTAAAAGTTAGTATCCAAAACCTTAATATCTAAACCCTAATGCTATTTTCTTAAACCAAAACTCTAATTTGTTTTCCAAAATATAAAAACCCTAATTTCAAAACTAAAACCCTAATTTCCAATTTAAAACATTGAAACCCTAATTTTAAAACCAAAACCTCAGTTTTCCATCCCAAAAACCTAATTTTACATTTAAAATCTTAGAAGCCCTAATTTAAGGTTTAAACCCTAATTTTGTATATTTAATGCTTTAAACCCTAATTTTAATCATTTAGTTTGTTATATGCTTTTATTGTGCATGATTCATTTTATTTCGTTTATAATGGATGTTTTATTTTTAATTTCTATGTTTGGATGGTTTAATTGGTTAATGTTTATTTGGAGTTGTAAAAGGTATGTTTCAACTTTGTGGGTGCCTTATTTATTTAATTTATTTTTTTTATTTTATTTTTGAGGATTAATATAAGGTACATATTTTCACTAATTGGTGGGTGTCCTATTGTATTTATTTTTATGGACTTGAACATTGTAAAAACATATTTTCATCCTTAGATGGGTGCCTATTTTTGTTTGTTTTTACTCCAATAAAAGTGATTGATGTTTATTTCTTCTAAAATTGTGTGTAATATGGATAATATCATAATCTTTAAGAATTTAATAATATATAGACCTGAAAAGGAGATCGGTTCCAATGAACTGAGAGCTGTGGGGGTACTGGGTCATTCTCACCTTCCCCACACGTACCCAACTTTCTGAATTGATTAGGGGGTTGGGGATTCCTTAGGAATCGAGTCATCCACCCCTTTCTTTTTCACAACCCGTCCAAACAACGACCCCATTTTCTCTGGGTTTAGGCTTGTGTTCTCTAAGGTCCTAAGCCTAATAGTACTGAAGTCACAAGAACCATTCCACACGAGAGTAGGGGCAAAAATCCCCGCTCACTGTAATCAAAATAAGTGTATAGTTAGAGAAGGATTAAAAGATAATTGTATGAGATTAATGGATTTTATAATACTTATCTAAGGGATAAGATGAATTGAGAAATAAGATATGAATAATGATATACTAATGAATTAATATTAATTTTAAATAATTCAGAGAGCGAGTTAAGGAAACTCAAGAGAAGAATAAAGTGATTAGTTTATTTATGGAAATTTGTGTGGTAAAGGTATACAAGTCATATACCTTATGTATAGTTGATAGCAATATCATTTGACAATTTAAGACAATTCTTTGATTATATACAAAAGTGTTTAGAGAGTTAAATTATATAGATTGATAAATCACTGATATTCCAAGTGGTGTGGAGAACGGGACAAGAAAAGTAAGAAGTATCTGTAAGAATTGATTGAGTGATAAAAATAAGAATATGAAATAAACATATTGTATATTCATCATATACTTTATTGTAATATTATTTAGTGATTGAAGATAAGTTATAGAGTGTATATAAAAATGTTAAAGAGTTGATAGATAGTGATTAATGACAATATACAAAAAGGAGTTGATAATGCGAAAAGAAAGAATCTAATGAGATTCAAAAATTGTTTATTCTTTCTAGTGGAATGATATCTCAATGATCAAGTTAATGATATATATATTTAAGAAAGTAAATGTTATTTACAAGAAATTAGTAAAAAATTATAATATAGAAATGCACTGGTAGTGAAATGTATCTATATATATATATAAATATGTATATATCGATATATGTGAGTGCGTTAAACGTAGTGAATACATTATATATATATATGTATACAAAATCTTAAAGTAAAATAATAGTTCATAGATTCTTACTATATTAAAGAAAGAATTAAAAAAATAGAAGTGAAAATCTATATAGATTTCATTATTATAGTGGAAACATGAAAGTTAATTGAAAAACAATGATTGAGGAATAAATAAGATTAACTAAATTAATTGGATACAAGTGTTAAGCAAATACATGTGATTGTTCATATGATAATATGTTTGAAATAATTGTTCATAATTGTTTATAACCTATAAATTTATAGTGATAAATGAACAAATGAAATAGGAAGTGTTTTATGATTATAAATATTATAATTAAAAAATTATGATTATAAATATTATAATTAAAAAACTAACTTGAAATGGTGAAATAAACATTTATAGCCCGATTATACTGATATTAAATCTAGTTTCTGGGTTGAATGGCTAGCCATAGGATGGACATTTATAATGACAGTGGGCATTTTGTGCGATAAAGGACACCTTTGTGTCTCGATAATATTGGAATTTAAGCCATCAGTGGACGCTTTGCGTCATAGAGGACCTTTGGTCCCTTGCTCTATAGTGGGCCTTTGTCTAAATGCTTGCAATAGGCATTTATTTGCCATCAGTTACCCGCTATCCAGACCTAAGATTTATAGCTCAGTATATGAGGGCAAGAAAATATATGTGAATATAATGTTATGAATATTGAAAGAAATATGAAATAATATTATAAGTCAATTATTTAAAATTGACTTACTATGTTTCAATTTGAAAGTGATTGATAATGTATATAATAACACTTCAAACAAAATTGCTAAAGCACTGAATAAAATGGTTATGTTCAAAATATTGAATTAATAAAAAATTTTCTAAGTGTTATAATAACTGAAAGTGCATATAGTGATAATTTAAACAAAGTGTACCAAACTATAGTACTAAATCAAAATTCTAAAGTTATAAAATTGAGCGCATGTGTCCTATATGTAAATATGAGAAGTGAGACTTACTAAATAACACAATAAGTGTAATAAGAGTAATGTTAACAGATGCGAAAGTAAGTCTTAAATGAAATAGTTTAATAAGGGTAAAGTTGCAATACCGAAAGTGTAATGTAGGATGATTGGTTTTTATAAAGTTAAAATTATTATTTTGTGTAATCAAAAGATTGAATTAGTTTGTTATTGAGAATACTTAATATATTGAAATGTTTTGTAAAAATTGAGTTTTATTACTATATTTTTATGAATATTTTCTTTAATATTAAGTGGTAAAATATATTTATATAAGCACCACTAAGCTATTGGTTTAGCGTGTTAGAATATTTCTGACATGTAGGTATAATGGAATGAAAGAAGTTAAGGATTTAAAGTGAAGATGTTTGGAACTAGTGGTACAACAATGAATAATTCTTATATATATAAATTATTTATAGAATTGATGTATTGTTTAGTGCAATAGATAATATTGGAACGTTGTACAAATTTGTAAGCATGGTTAAAACATTTATATTTAGAGACTTAATGACCACAAATTCTGACCATATTTGATATATATTGTATTGTGTACTATTAGTTTATAATAGACTATTTGATACATGAATGGAGTTAATTTCTATTGGAGATATTAGAGTTGGATTGAATATAAAAATAAAAATAAAAAAAATGTTATGTGATAAGTTATGATTTTATATTGAAAATTTTTATTTAGTGACAATTCCAAAGGAAGCTTTATTGATAATTTGATCAAACTACTAGTAGTGTTTCTTAAAATTAATGTTCTGAATGGTTACAAGATAGATAGCATGTTAAGTGACATTCTCTGGTAGTTTTATGTGAGAATTGTTAGAGGATGTTACACATTATAAAAAAAGTTTGTTTACAAATGAGTCTTGGGCTTTGTGCCTGGGCCATGATGTAGGAAAATGATTTTTGTCCTATCTTAAAAAATATTTTATGTCCAAAGACCATTTTGAAGGAGAGTTTGAAAATAATTTGGTCTTCTGGTCTTTTAAAAGAGTAAGATTGTTTTGGACTTACACCATAATTAGGTCATATTAAGAAAAAGAAAACCAAATGGTTCATAACTGAAACCAAGATATGTTAATCATAGTCAAACAACTAGCATTTAAGGTAAACCTAAGGAAAGTTACTAAGCCAACTACATAGATTTTAGTCTTTTGGGTTGAAAAGCTTAGGTTCCCATAGCAAGTATATACCAAAAGGTATGAGGCTATGAGTGGTTATGTCATGTTTAATCTCCATACCTTGAGTGAAAGTATGGTATCCTTTATACAAAATAATACGGGTTACCCAAGACATCCTAACTCACACACACAATTCAATATAAGTGATGCAATAGATAATATCATAATAAGAAAGAAAAGAATAATATAAAAACCAACGAAATCAACTTCTCTTATCCCTAGTGGAGTTGCCACTGTAAGTATGAATTTTTACCCCTACTCCAGGTGGAATAGTTCTTGCAACTTCTGTACTATTAGGCTCTGGGCCTTAGAGAACACGGACTTAAACTCGAAGAATTGGAGTCGCCACCCAGACGGGCTGGGAAGATAAAAATGTTGGATGACTTGATTCCAAAAGAATTCCCAACCCCTACTAGGTTTGAAAAGTTAGGTATGCATGAGAAAGATAAGAATGACCCAGTACCCCCATAGCACCCAGTTCATTAGAACCAACCTTCTTTTCAGGTTTAAATATTATTTAATTCTTAATTATTATAACATCATCCATATTACATACAATTTAAAGAAAATAAACATTCATCAAATTATTGAAATAAATCAAACAAAATGGGCACCCATCTAAAGAAGAAAACATGCCCTTACAATATCCAAATGTCCATACAATTGAATAAATAAAATAGGACACCCACCAAAATATGAAAATATGTCCTTTATAAGAGTCCCAAAGCCTTTAACATAAAAGAAATAAACGAAAGAAACAAGGCACCCACAAAGTAGAAACATGCCTTTTACATTGTCCTCAAAATCTAAATATCAATAAATAAATATTAACCAATCACTCACCGCAAATAAGTAAATCATACATCATCGTGTCATCCATTATTATCAAATAATAATAAATCAATGATAATAAAATTAGGGTTTCAATATGAAATTAGGGTTTTATTATTAATTTAGGGTTTAATTATGAAATTAGGATTTAATGTAGAAATTAGGGTTTTAGGAAAAAACTAAGGTTTTTAAAACTAAACCTAGGATTTAGACATGCAAATTAGAGTTTTTCCTAAATTTAGGGTTTAATATGGAATTAGGGTGTTTTATCACCAATTTAGGGTTTAGTTGTAAAATTAGGGTTTTATAATCATGTAAATTAGGGTTTTTCCTAAACTAGGATTTAAACATGCAATTTAGTATTTTTAGAAACAAAATTATGGTTTTAAGATGTAAATTAAACTATAACATGTAAATTTAGGGTTTGATATGCAAACTATAATTAAAACATGCAAGATTAAGGTTTGGTCATACAATACTAAGCTTTAATCCTAACCTAAAATACAATATTAAAAGATTAGGGTTTTGAATTTATAAAAATAAGAGCATAACACAGGCAATTGAGTTTCTACATATTTTAATTCAAACATATGGCTTACTATAAACAACCTACAATATTGATTATTATTTAAATGATGCAATGAGTTAACAAGTAGAAATAAATAATGAAATTGAATTGGTTAAAGGACGTCGAACTTGCATTGTTGGTTCGACCAATTTAATACATTAAACCAAGCCTAATGATGAAACTGCCTGGACTAAGTTATGTTTTTGGTTGGAGATTCAATGATCCAAAGATCAGCTACTGCCTCTTTTGTTTTGCTTTTATTTTTGCTCTCTATTTAATTGCTCCCCCATTTTTTACGTGGTTGCCAATCTCTTTGTTGTAGCTTCTTATTTATAAGTGGTAATTAAGGTAACCAAAATCTTCAGCCTCTTCGAATATTTTTCTAGTTTTAACCTAATTAGGATTCCTAGTTACTCATGGAAACTAAATTAAAGCCCGAATTTAAGACCCATGGCAAATTGGCCAAGGTCAATTCGCCATGGGCCATCTTTATAGTGAATTGGCTAAGACCAATTCACCATGAGCTAGCCCCATGGTGAATTAGCTAGGCCAATTAGTCATGATTTTATATTTTGAGCTTGGATCAGCTTGGTTTAAGCTTTTAAGATCGGTTCAAACCTGATTTGAGCTTTTAAAATTGGATCAGACTAGGTTTAAACTCTTAAAACTGGATCATACTAGGTTTAAACTTTTAAAATTGGACCACACTTATTTAGGGCCAAAATTAAGGGTCTATAGTATAGTCTCGCATTTATGTGTGGACATTTCACTTCACTTCATTGGAGAGAAAATTTGAAATTTCATTTATGGCAAACTAATATGTTATAGTTTGTAAAAAAAAAACAATATGTTATAGTTTCATGTAAATGCTTGACCATTTCATTTCATTTCATTAGAGAGAAAGAGAGACCAATATTTCACTTGCAGTAAACAAATATGTTAATAAATGTGTTGTAGTCTCACATTGAATATTTCATTTCATTTCATTTGAGAAAGAAAAAAAAAGAGACTAACATTTCATTTGTGACGAACAAATATGTTATAATCTTACATAAATGTTTGAACATTTCATTTCATGTCATAAGAGGAAAATTGAGACCAACGTTTCATTTGTTGCAAACAAAAAGTTAACAAATTAATATGTTGTAGTCTCACAAAAATGTTTGAACATTTAATCATTTCATTAGAGAGATTCCAACATTTCAATTGTGGCAAACAAATGTGTAATTGTAATATTAGTGATTTTAGACAAAATTAAATAAGTATATGGAGATTAATTAGAGTGTGGAAGAGGTTTATGTGTAGTATATACCTAATATATACAAACGATATACATAGTGTATACATAGCATATAGCTAACATGTACTTACTATAAATATTGAATATATATTATATACTTAAAATATACATAACATATACATATATGTAAAGATATACAAATTACATACAAAAGGTATACATGACATATACACATATACTAAGATATACATGACATATATGCAAAAATATACAAATGGTATTGGGAAGATAATAAATAAATAAATAAAAATAAAAGTCAGCAAGGGAAAATAAGATATATGGATGGGATTAAAAGATTAAAAATAAATAATTAATTAATTATATAAATATATATGCTTAGGAAGAAAGAAAGAAAAAATAAAATTGCTATCTTCTTCTTCTTTTTTTCTTGAGGCCGAATTCTTAGAGAGAGAGAGAGAGAGGGATTTTTGATTCTTCAATACACAAATTTTTACAAGAATTTCAAGGAAATCAAGTTGATTTTAAAGAAAAATCAAGATTTTAAGTAAGTATTCTTCTTTTAGGCTTGTTTTTATTAAATTCTAAGATTATGTTTGAAATAGTTAGAGAGAGAAAATAATTTTTAATTGAGAAAGATGATAGTTATGAAGTAATCGGGATGTATATATGATGATTTAGTGATTAAGTCATTGAGATGGGCTTAATTGATGAAATTAGGGTTATGTGATGAATATGTAAAAATTAGGGTTTTAATATGAATGTTTATAATTCTTGTAATTGGTTGATTTAATACTTTTTAATGTATATGTTGTGATTTTATGGTTGAAAGTTGAACACAAGAAAGTTTTGGTGAAGTTAGGGTTTTGTAGTAGGTTATGTGAAATTATGATTTTTGAAGAAGGTTTCAATAATTGTGAAAATGAATTGTCATGGAGTTTTTTATATATATAAATAATGATTTTGTGGTTGGATGATGAAAAACGTTGTGGATAGTTGAAGTTTGGATAAAGTAGTAAGGGAAGAAATTAGACTTTTTGTTGAAAATTGATTGGAAATTGACCAATTAGTGATTAATTTCTATGAAATTAGTATGTGAATGGTTTTAAATGAATAATGTTGCTTGGTGTTTGGGTTATATGTGATTAGGCCAAAATAGATTAAGTAGAGGAGCTTAAAATTTCATCAAAGTAAGGCTTGGGAAGTGGAATAAGATTAGCACGTATTTCAATGACATGTGTTTTCATTAAGTATAAAATTGGTATATTGTATGTTGTTACTTTAAAAAGTAGTTTTTCACATAACCTATGCAATGTTGCATAGTTGTGTGGTGAGTGTCATATTGGGTAATTGTCCAGTGTAAATTGATGTTTGTACATGATATAAATGAGGTATATTAATATTATATAGTATGGTATATAATATGGGCATATCTATTAGACAAAATATGTGGGAATGAGTCACATTGTGAATGTGACTCATGATTATGTAATGCAATGGTGAAATAATAATGAAATGTGATCAAATGTAAGGTGATCATGAAAAGTGGTGATCACTTGAAAAATGTGGAATTATAATAAGATACTATGTATTTATAACCCTATACAATTATTTGTCCAGTAATGTTGAGATTAATTATGCATACGTTAATAGACTTGAGTAGGGCTAGGTCTTAAGATTGGACTTGATAATTATATAGGAGTTATTGGGCCAATGTGTATGCATGGGTGTGTTTGTTTGTGTGCATGGGTTATGAGATAATAAAACTTTTATATAAGTATTGCAAATTACTTTATGAGAAAAGCGTTTAGATGTATATTATTGCGCTCGATTAATTACTACTACAAAGCGACACTCACAAGTATACGAGGTAGTTGTAGCAATAGTGATTACCCAAGGTCATCTCACAAGGAAAGAATTATTTTGCAATAGTTTAATTCAAACAAAATAAATAAACTTGAGTGTGTGATGTTGAATTGGTAAATTGTAATTAAAATTTGAAAGGAAAAATGAGTAATAGTTGTGTAAGATTAATTCAATTCTAAGAATGGTGTCTAGGGTTTTAGGTCAATTTAATCAAAGTTTAATTCTCAAATTATCCATCAATATAACCTTGTATTTTAATTTGTTTCTTGAGTTTAATCAGTTGTTATCAATTCATTAGTTTTCATATTCATGAATTAACAACCAATTATTTTGAAATTACAAATTAATAAAACCCTAGAACTTATATTTCTAATTCATTCTTAGGGTGGTTAATTACATAGTTCCGATATTGAATTTCACCTCTCTACCCATCGTTCAATATTAAGTGATCAATAGGTGGCCAATCTATTAATATAACTTTAAGTACAATGCAATCAACTAATAATAAGGTATACTAATGAAATTATCAAATCAAGTCATTTAATCAAATCTACTACAACCCAAGACATGAGTAAATTAGCTCATCATCAATTTAAAATAAATATTCATCTCAATATAAACCAAATCAAAATTACACATCATAATATTAATGTTCATAATAAAACAACAATAATCTATAAATGAATTAAAAGAGAGAATATAAAAAATCCCTTGTAGACACCAAGAGTTGAACTACTTGTCTTCCTCCTAGCTTCCACCTTGATGTATGATAAAGAACTTTCAAGCCCTCTTCAATCAATGGTTCTCTTCTTGAAAGATGGAATGGTAACTCTCTCAAGCTTATAACTCCAATCAAGCTTTCTTCAAACCCTAATCTTCTAAGTAGCTTGTTCACCCAATTAAATTCCCAAACTTGATTAAGTATTGTCTATGGAAGAAATGAAAGATGAATGGAAATGAAGATGAAGAGAGAATGATGTCTTCTCTCCCAAAACATGAACAAAAATGAAGAACTAGCTAGATCTCAACAAGCCCAACGTGTATGTATTTTCATCCACCTCTACTTCCAATTCTTTTTAATTTTTTAAGACACCAAACATGTCTTGCCAACTCACACACTCCAATTTGTCTCCCTCTTTTTCTTTGTTTAATATTTCTTCTGATAAATCTATCCATCTTTTACTCATTTTTAATATTTCTTTTTAAAAAGAAAGAGTCTTTTGCCTCCCATTTGTCCCTCACTTCGTGCAAAATAATTTAAATGGACCATATGAGACACGGCCAAGTCATGAGTGACTTTGGCGTGTCACTTATTTTCTTATGGACATGGCCAAGTCATGTGGTTATGTCCACAACTACTTTTAACACCTCTTTCTTCTTCAGGTGGGACACGCCAAGGCCCTGGCCGTGTTATGTGACACGGCCAGTGGCTTGGCCATGTCTTCTGCTTGTGTTCACCTTTGTCATTTGCTTGGCTTCCTTTATTCTTTAGTTTCATCAAGTGGGACAGGGCCAAGGCCTTGGCCGTGTCATGTGACTCGGCCAAAGGCTTGGTCGTGTATCTTGTCAGTGTCTACTTCTGCCCAATTTTTCTGAAGAACACTGCCAAGTCAAGTTGCCTCAGCATGTTTCCTGCTTCTTTCTTGCCTCTGATGAATGACACGGCCAAGCTAAGTGGTGTCTTGGTCGTGTCTCTTGATTTTCCACAAACTTTGATCCATCACTCCATTGTTTTGCACTTCAACCTAAATCAAACACTTCAAATAATCTTTAAACACAAATTAAAAGAAAAATTAACTAAAAACTAATAAAATTACCCTAAAAATATAAACATAAATTATTGAAACAAATACCCCACACTTAATTTTTTTTCTTGTCCCCAAGCAAAGTTAAAATTAAAACAAACTAAACAAGAAATTTTAAACAAGTTCAAGAGTTATAAGAATGTATCAAGACTTCCAATTTCTTAAATCCATAATCAATATCAAATCAAACTAACCAATACTCATGTAATTTAGTAGTTCTCCATGCATAACCAATGTTGTCACTCCCTCACCAACTCTTCGAAGTGTTTAATAAAGTAGTGTTTACACTCATAACATTCAATGAAAGATTATCACCATAAGCTTGCTTATCAATCAAACTTCCACCACTAAATTCCAATCAATCATCAATCATAAGGACTTTCATTTGGTTGTAATGGGACTAAGGTAAGGGCATGACATTTGAGAGTGTGAGTTTATTCACTAAGTTCAAGAGCACTTCAAGAGTGAAGTAAGCAACGTAGTATGACAGACAATCCCAATGTACCTCCCAATCACTTAGCACAAGACATTAAAGAACGTTTTAGGAACTCCACTTATTAAATTTGCAAAGATCATTCCCAAACTAATTTTAACCCTTCCAACAAGAACAACAATTTTTATTTTTTTACCATTTATTATTATTATTAGTAAATTATGGTTTGAAACTAAAGAACACAATAGTTTAAAATCTTAAACCCACTAAATTTAACCCCACACTTATTTAACACAACGTTCAATCATTAACTTTCTTCAAATGCTCTTGTCTTAATGAAAGGATAAGAGACAAAATAGCATGGTTCAAGGCTAGTAGTGTTGTGAAAAAGAAGAAATGAAGAAATGAAATAGGCTCAAAATTGGCTAACTAAGGTTGAATATAAGGTTGGTCTTTTTAGGCTAAAATGGGTTCACCTAATTGCCTTAATCATATTGATGTCTAAAATGGGTTCACCTAATTGTCTTAATCATATTGAACTTAACTTAAAAATATACTTCAAAATAATATGTAAAGTAATGTAAAATACTTAACAAAATGACTAAAACAACGACTAAACAAAAACTTAAAAATAACTAAATTATGAAAAATAAAAGCTTCGCATTTATGAAAAAAAACTTAGCACCCCACACTTTAAGATTGACATTATCCTCAATGGAAACTAGGATAATTTAAAAGAGTAAGAGTTAAGGTACAACCTGATTTCCATCATTTTCTTTATGAGGCAAGTGTTACCTTTTCATCCACAAAACATTAATTATTCAAGAATAACAAGCAATAAATATAAAATAACAAAAAACATAGAGTTTTAATAACAAAAAGCGGTAAATAAAAATAACAACTAAAATATTCAACAACTAAAACATTCAGCAACTGAAAATAAGAAAAATAAGAAGTGTTCTCAAAAGGCTGAAGCTGATATGATCTATAGTGATGGAGGATGTGACGATGATGTTGCTGAGGGGTGCAGGCTAAGAATCTTGGCAAGGTTGCTATTGATTTGTTCCAACTAGAGAAGGACACCAGCATGATTATGATATACCTTGCTTTCCAATGCTTCAATCCTATTAATAATCTCCTAATTATCCAAAACTGGAGCATCTTCATCCAAACCGAGGGAATCCAAGTCAAACTCCTCATCAACTCATGGTCTCTTTTGTCTAGCCCCTGGTGCAACTTGCTCATCTGAAGCCATTACATAAGCCCCTCCCCTTTTTGTAACCATGTGCATCTTCTCAAGGGTAATAAGATCTACAAGCCCTAGGCATGAGTATTTAGCTCAACATCATCAATTTAAAACATTCATTCAACTCAATATAAAACAAATACAAATTGTTCATTGCAATATCAATCTCTTAAAACAACAACAATAATAGAAATGAATTAAAAGAGAGAATAGAAAAATCCCTTGTAAAGATGCCAAGAGTAGGATTACTAATCTTCCTCCTAGCTCCACTTGATATATGATGAAGAACTCAAGCCCTCTTCAATGGTTGATTCCCTTTTGCAATATGTGTAACACCCCTATATCCCGTATACGTACCAAGCATGCTTAAACGATCGTAGTATACGTATACTGAATATAGGAAATGCCACAGTTTAAAAATACACAACATATATCTTTGAAAATAAGTGAAACCAATCTCAAACATTTAAAAGAAATCCAAAAGACACCATATATAAAAATGTTTATTAATTCGCAGCGGAAGTTATTACAAATATTTACAAATACAAATATGTTATAACTCAAAATTTACAAAACATAGAATATATACATGATTGGCAGCTCTGCTCTGATCTTTAAATTCCAAACATAAGTCCTTCAATGCCTAGCCTCACTTGGTCTCGAGGAGCTCTCAAGATCAACTCTGTCACCTGCGCGATCAAACACTATCGCGCTAAGCCAACGACTTAGTGGTACAAACTACAATATTGCTATGTTTCGATGCAATGCTAATGTCACAATCAATCTCATACATCATACAAAAGAATATCATATTTCAACATCATACTTTGTTTAATGTTATAACAACATTCATATTATATCTTCATAGTTCCATTCATTTCACCATTCAAGAATCACATTAAATACAAAGACAAGCATGGGCCCAAGAACACTAATATGCCATTCAACTTTCAGAGTTAATGTTTTGGTTCAATTATCACATTTATCATTATCCCAACTAGGCTTCAAGGATTAGGTTCAACCAAGCTTCAAGGGGAACAAAGCATGCTAAGTATCAACCCAACTTGGCTTCAAGAACCAACCCAACCTAGCTTCAAGGGTTGTAACATCTCAATTAGGCTTCAAGGACTAGACCCAACCAAGCTTCAAGGGGAGTAAAACATGTTAAACTTCAACCCAACTTGGCTTCAAGGATCAAGCCCAACCTAACTTCAAGAGATTGTTACTATTAGGCATGCCACCAACAACAAAACTCTGAAAATGAATAACATATTAGACACACAATTCATTTATTATTTCATTATCAATTTCATTCTCCAATCTCATCATTATTTAAGCAAACATGTCTCACTTATCTCAATTGAAGTATCATAGCCAATCACAATGGCTTCACATCTCATTTAAATCACAATAGCCAATCACAATGGCTTTACTTCTCATTACATCTCAATTCACATTTCATAGTTCATCATTGATATATACATGACAATGTACATTATTCATAGATTTAGAATCATCCACATACATTTATTTAGGTCATACTTTGTTTTAAAAGTGTTTAAAGTGTTTATGTTTAGGTTTAGGTACAAAAAGACCTAAAAAAATCAAAACAATTTAAGAAAAGAAAAGAACAAACACAGTAGCCAACACACTCAAGGGACACGGCCAAGCTTGTGGCCGTGTCTCTCAACCAAAATCAGGCAGTAGCAAACACGGGCAAGGGACACGGCCGTGTCTCTCAAAAATTGATCCAACACGGCCAAATTTCCTTAAACTTGGCCGTGTCTCCCAAAAATTCTTTAGTTTGGCCGTGTCTCTTCCTTAGTTTGGCCGTGTCTCTCAAAAACAAAACCCTAAACATAGCTAAATTTCTTTTGATTGAATTAAAACACATTTTGTACAACATAACCTCATTCAAATGGATATAATCAATGTCATTAACACTTATTTTACATGTTCATCACAATATTCACAATAACAATACATCAACAACACATTTAATCACTTACCACTTCAAAACCCTTAAACCAACATCACTCTTATTCTTTCAATATCAACATCCACTTAACTTACCATCTTCAAACCAAAACCAACACCAATTAACTTACAATCAATTTCAACACTTATAAACACATCTCAAACACACCTAATCATAATATCAACAAATCATAACTTGCCTCAAACACAACTTCAAAAATAACAAAGGAAAACAAAAGAGTACTTACAATCAAAATAATGAAATTTCTTGAAATTCCAACTTGGTTACTTGAAATCTCCTTCAACTTTTGAGCTTAAAAGAAAATTACTATAATACCCTCATATACATATTAATTCCCTTTATTATTTCTTGCCCACTTTGCTAATTTCACAATTAACAATTTAAATATCTTCTTCCCTTGACTATGCACTTTGACTTGTATATATGTTATATATATTGCCATATACCCAACATATACACTTTCTCTCTACACAATTCTTTCCTTTCCAATTACACATATACATTCTCTCTCAAATTCTTTTACCATTCAAATAAACCATACACAAATATACCACTTATCAATTACACATTCAATTCAATAATAACAATATTATCACAACTTTTAAGGCACACTTTGGGATATTACAATTCTCACCCTCTAAAAAGAAATTTCGTCCTCGAAATTACCTGTCATCAAGTCCGAAACAACTGAGGATATTGATCTCGCATTGTTTGCTCACTTTCCCAAGTTGCCTCTTCCTTTGCTTGATTCTTCCACAAAATTTTCACAAGTGGCACCTTCTTATTTCTTAATTCTTTTACTTCACGTGCCAAAATAGCAACTGATTCTTCTTCAATTGTCAGATCCGGACTCACTTCAATAGATTCAACTGATAACACATGAGATGGATCTGATCTATACCTCCTCAACATAGAAACATGGAAGACATTATGAATCTTGTCCAATTCAGGTGGCAAAGCAAGCCGATAAGCAACTGGTCCAATTCTTTCCAACACCTCATATGGTCCAATGAAACGAGGACTCAGTTTCCCTTTTCGACCAAATTTCAAAATCTTTTTCCAAGGAGACACTTTCAAAAATACTTTATCTCCCACATTATACTCAATGTCTCTCCTCTTCAAATCTGCATAAGATTTCTGTCGATCGGAAGCTGCTTTCAACCTACCTCGAATCATTTTCACTTTCTCTTCAGTTTCTTTAACCAAATTAGGACCAATTAACCTACCTTCTCCAAGTTCATTCCAATATAGAGGTGTTCTACACCGTCTACCATACAATGCTTCGAATGGTGCCATACCAATGCTGGATTGATGACTGTTATTGTAAGCAAATTCCACAAGTGGTAAGAATCTGTCCTAACTTCCAGAGAAATCAATGACACAACTTCTCAACATATCCTCGATAATCTGTATCACTCTCTCTGACTGCCCATCTGTTTGCGGATGAAAGGCAGTACTAAAGTGCAATCGAGAACCCAAAGCACCATGTAAACTCTTCCAAAACCTTGAAGTAAACCGGGGATCTCGATCAGACACTAAAGAAATTGGGACACCATGCAACTTCATAATCTCATGGATATACAGCTCAGCCAACCTCTCCAGAGAATAATCCATTCGAACCGGAAGAAAATGAGCTGTCTTAGTCAACCTATCCACAATCACCCAAATAGAATCATGTTTCTTTTGTGTCAATGGCAATCCCGATACAAAATCCATTGTCACTCTCTCCCACTTCCATTCAGGCACTGTTAAAGGTTGAAGTAACCCTGTTGGAACTTGATGCTCAGCTTTTACCCTCTGACATGTGAGACATTTAGACACAAATTCCACTATGTCTTTCTTCATACCCGACCACCAGTAATACTGTTTCAAATCATGATACATTTTCGTATTGCCTGGATGCATAGCAAATACTGACTGATGGGCTTCTTCCAAAATAATCCTTTTCAAATTAGCATCATCAGGTACACACAATCTGTTCTTAAACCAAAGACTTCCATCACTTCTCACAATAAAATCTCGACCCTTTCCATTCTGGCAATCTGAAACAATCTTTTGAATCTTCTCATCAGACAACTGAGCTTCTTTAATCTGATCCAATAATACTGGTCTCAATTGCAACTGTGCCAACAATGCACCATCATCACAAGATACAAAACTAGCATGCAATGCTCTCAACTCAACAAGCAACGAGAGCGAATAAACAGTCAAACCTGCTATAGACTTCCGACTCAAGGCATCAGCAACAACATTTGCCTTACCAGGATGATAATCAATCAAACAGTCGTAGTTTTTAATTAACTCTAACCATCTCCTATGTCGAAGATTAAGCTCTTTTTGGACACCCAAATATTTCAAACTTTTATGGTCTGTATAGATAAAACACTTCTCCCCATACAGATAATGTCGCCAAATCTTCAATGCAAACACAATGGCTGCTAACTCTAAATCATGGGTCGAATAATTGAGTTCATGCGGCTTCAACTGTCGAGAAGCATAAGCTATAACTTTACCTTCTTGCATCAGAACACAACCCAAACCACTATGTGAAGCATAACTGTAAATCACATATGGTTTATCTTCCACAGGTAAAGTAAGAACAGGTGCTTGAGTCAACATTTCTTTCAACTGCTCAAAACTAGCTTGACACTGATCTGTCCACACAAATCTAACTCCCTTCCAAAGCAATCTGGTGAGTGGAGTAGCTATTAAAGAAAATCCTTTCACAAACCGTCGGTAATAGCCTGCCAAACCCAGAAAACTTCTAACTTTAGTCACAGACTTTGGTGGACTCCAATTCAAAATAGCTTCAATTTTACTCGGATCAACTCTAATACCCTCTGTTGAAACTATGTGACCGAGAAAAGTTACTTGGTCAAGCCAAAACTCACATTTCGACAGTTTAGCAAACAATTGCTTCTCTCTCAAAATTTGCAGCACAATCCGCAGAGGCTTGTCATGTTCCTCCTCATTACACGAATACACCAAAATGTCATCGATAAAAACTACCACAAACTGATTCAAATAGGGCCTAAACACCCTATTCATCAAATCCATAAAAACTGCAGGTGCATTCATCAAACCAAAAGCCATAACTAGAAACTCGTAATGCCCATACCTTGTACGAAAGGCTGTCTTAGGAACATCTTCAGCTATGACCCTCAACTGATGGTACCCTGATCTCAAATCAATCTTAGAAAACACTGCTGCACCCTTCAGTTGATCAAAGAGATCATCAATTCTAGGCAACGGATATTTATTCTTAATAGTCACTTTGTTCAATTACCTATAATCAATACATAGTCTCATGGTACCATCCTTCTTCTTCACAAACAAAACAGGAGCTCCCCAAGGAGAAACACTGGGGCAAATAAACCCTTTATCCAACAACTCCTACAAGTGCACCTTCAACTCCCTCAATTCAGCAGGTGCCATTCTATAAGGAGTAATAGAGATAGAAGTGGTACCAGGCAATAATTCAATACCAAACTCCACCTCTCTCTCAGGAGGCAATCCTGGCAACTCCTCTGGGAACACATCTGGAAACTCTGCAACTGTGGGTCTGCAACTGTGGGTATGCTATCAAGTTGAGAACCTATCACTCTAGTATCCACAACATGAGCAAGATAAGCTTCACACCCTCTTCTAATCAACCTCCTAGCTGCAATAGCTAAAACAAACAAGGATGCAAGCTGTCTCTGCTCACTAGATACTATCACATCTCTACCATCATTGGTTCTCAAAGTAACACATTTCTTTTGACAGTCTACCACAGCTCCATGTCTAGACAACCAGTCCATACCTAGGATCAAATCATATTCTTTAAATGGTATTTCAATCAAATCACCCAAAAACTCCTCACCTTGCACCACTACTGCACTATCTCGGTGCACCTTGCTAACAATCATACTATGCCCTAAAGGATTTGTCACCAATACATCAAATCCTAGGGACTCAGCATGCAAATCAGACACAGGCAACACAGATGCACTAATATATGAATGTGTAGATCCTGGATCAATTAAAGTAAGTACTGAAATGCCAAATAAAGAGAAAGTACCAGTTATGACTGCTGAATCATCAGGCTGCCTTTGTATCACATACACCCTCTGAGAAGATCTAGCCTCCTCTGGTCTACTCTCCCTGGATGTAGAACCTCCTCTTTGGTTGAACCCAGATCTACCTCCTCTGCTATAACTTCTGCCCCCTCGACCTCCTCTCACACTAGGTCGAGAAGCTGCAGAATCTACTGACATCTGCTCCTGTCTCTCAGGACAATCTCTAACAAAATGATCAGGCGATCCACATCTGAAACATACCCCTGCTACACCTGTCTTCCAACAAGGACCACCATGTGGCCTACCACAATAAATACATATCGGCAGGGTGGATCTTTAAATCCCTGGGGTCGGAGCACTCGCCACAGAAATTGTAGGTTTAGATCTCTGCCTCTGAAACTGTGCTGTCCTACCAACTGGCCTCTGACTCCTACTAGCCCGAGGAACAAAACTTCCTTTACCTCTCTTCACCGATGAAGACCCTGCCTCAAACTGGGGTCTCCTCACCCTAATCTCCTCCTCAGAAGCAGCTGCAATGCCTTGAGCTCTCTCCACGCTCCTAGCTGCTGCAACAAGCTGGGAGAAATCATGATATCTTGAACCGGCCACATGACACATAAGAGAGGGCCTCAACCCCTCTTTAAATCTTCTACACCTGTCAATCTCATCCGATATAATACCTCCAGCATAATGGCTCAACCGGATGAACTCCACCTCGTACTCTGTTACAGTCCGATGGTCTTGTTTCAAACTCAGAAACTCCATCTTCTTCAAATCTTTATACTCTCTAGGAGTATACTTCAATTCAAACTCTCTTAGAAAATCAGCATAGGACAAGGTAGGTGGATCATCCATAGCATGGGGCACTGTCTTCCACCAGTCATATGCATCCTTCTGCAATAATGATCTTGCATAATCAAATTTTTCTTCTGGGGTGGCTTGCAACTGAATAAAGATCCTCTGTACTTTATCTAGCCACTGTTCTGCCACTGTTGGATCAATAGTACCCAGGAAATCTTCCGCCCCAAACTTCCTCAATTTATCATACTGTCTCACTGATACCAAAGGCTGTGGTGGTGGTGGCGGTGTTTGCACTGGTGCTTGCTTAAACAATTCTATCACATGTCTAAGCCAACCCGGCGGAGCCTCCTTACCAACTGGTCTCCCCGACACAGAAGCAGGTACCTCTCCAGCACTATCCACTCTAGCTCCATCTCTAAACTCATCAGGAGCTATACTCTCAGCACTACTCTCGACTGACTGACGTAAGTGAGAATCCATCACAACCTATATCTGCAAACACAGCAGAGTACATCTCTTTAAAGATCAGAGTCTGCCAATACCAAACATGTATATTATTCAAAACCAACTTTTGAAATCAAAAATATTCTTTTTCTTGCATCTTACCTAGATTGAGAATTTCAAACCTAGGCTCTGATACCAAAATAATTGTAACACCCCTATATCTCGTATACGTACCAAGCATGCTTAAACGATCGTAGTATACGTATACTGAATATAGGAAATGCCACAGTTTAAAAATACACAACATATATCTTTGAAAATAAGTGAAACCAATCTCAAACATTTAAAAGAAATCCAAAAGACACCATATATAAAAATGTTTATTAATTCGCAGCGGAAGTTATTACAAATATTTACAAATACAAATATGTTATAACTCAAAATTTACAAAACATAGAATATATATATGATTGGCAGCTCTGCTATGATCTTTAAATTCCAAACATAAGTCCTTCAATGCCTAGCCTCACTTGGTCTCGAGGAGCTCTCAAGATCAACTCTGTCACCTGCGCGATCAAACACTATCGCGCTAAGCCAACGGCTTAGTGGTACAAACTACAATATTGCTATGTTTCGATGCAATGCTAATGTCACAATCAATCTCATACAGCTTACAAAAGAATATCATATTTCAACATCATACTTTGTTTAATGTTATAACAACATTCATATTATATCTTCATAGTTCCATTCATTTCACCATTCAAGAATCACATTAAATTCAAAGACAAGCATGTGCCCAAGAACACTAATATGCCATTCAACTTTCAGAGTTAATATTTTGGTTCAATTATCACATTTATCATTATCCCAACTAGGCTTCAAGGATTAGGTTCAACCAAGCTTCAAGGGGAACAAAGCATGCTAAGTATCAACCCAACTTGGCTTCAAGAACCAACCCAACCTAGCTTCAAGGGTTGTAACATCTCAATTAGGCTTCAAGGACTAGACCCAACCAAGCTTCAAGGGGAGTAAAACATGTTAAACTTCAACCCAACTTGGCTTCAAGGATCAAGCCCAACCTAACTTCAAGAGATTGTTACTATTAGGCATGCCACCAACAACAAAACTCTGAAAATGAATAACATATTAGACACACAATTCATTTATTATTTCATTATCAATTTCATTCTCCAATCTCATCATTATTTAAGCAAACATGTCTCACTTATCTCAATTGAAGTATCATAGCCAATCACAATGGCTTCACATCTCATTTAAATCACAATAGCCAATCACAATGGCTTTACTTCTTATTACATCTCAATTCACATTTCATAGTTCATCATTGATATATACATGACAATGTACATTATTCATAGATTTAGAATCATCCACATACATTTATTTAGGTCATACTTTGTTTTAAAAGTGTTTAAAGTGTTTATGTTTAGGTTTAGGTACAAAAAGACCTAAAAAAAATCAAAACAATTTAAGAAAAGAAAAGAACAAACACAGTAGCCAACACACTCAAGGGACACGGCCAAGCTTGTGGCCGTGTCTCTCAACCAAAATCAGGCAGTAGCAAACACGGGCAAGGGACACGGCCGTGTCTCTCAAAAATTGATCCAACACGGCCAAATTTCCTTAAACTTGGCCGTGTCTCCCAAAAATTCTTTAGTTTGGCCATGTCTCTTCCTTAGTTTGGCCGTGTCTCTCAAAAACAAAACCCTAAACATAGCCAAATTTCTTTTGATTGAATTAAAACACATTGTGTACAACATAACCTCATTCAAATGGATATAATCAATGTCATTAACACTTATTTTACATGTTCATCACAATATTCACAATAACAATACATCAACAACACATTTAATCACTTACCACTTCAAAACCCTTAAACCAACATCACTCTTATTCTTTCAATATCAACATCCACTTAACTTACCATCTTCAAACCAAAACCAACACCAATTAACTTACAATCAATTTCAACACTTATAAACACATCTCAAACACACCTAATCATAATATCAACAAATCATAACTTACCTCAAACACAACTTCAAAAATAATAAAGGAAAACAAAAGAGTACTTACAATCAAAATAATGAAATTTCTTGAAATTCCAACTTGGTTACTTGAAATCTCCTTCAACTTTTGAGCTTAGAACATCAAAACCTTCCTTTGCTCTCTTGCTTTCCTTTGTCTTTGGTGAGCCGGCCAACACAAATGAAGAAGAAGAAAAGATGATGAAGAAACACAAAGTCAAACACTCTTTAAATATCCACCAAGCAATCCAAAAGAAAATTACTATAATACCCTCATATACATATTAATTCCCTTTATTATTTCTTGCCCACTTTGGTAATTTCACAATTAACAATTTAAATATCTTCTTCCCTTGACTATGCACTTTGATTTGTATATATGTTATATATATTGCCATATACCCAACATATACACTTTCTCTCTACACAATTCTTTCCTTTCCAATTACACATATACATTCTCTCTCAAATTCTTTTACCATTCAAATAAACCATACACAAATATACCACTTATCAATTACACATTCAATTCAATAATAACAATATTATCACAACTTTTAAGGCACACTTTGGGATATTACAATATGAAATGGAGCTTTCTCAAGTCACCAAACCTTTGGATGGAGCTTTCTCAAGTCACCAACCCTTCAATTGATTTTTGCCTAACCTTTCATTGAAGCTTCTTCAACCTTCAAGAGCTTGTTAACCCAATTTATTCCAAAAAACCTCAAAGATCTTATCAATGGAAGATGGAGAAGGTGGAGAGAATGGAAATGGAGATGAAGATGAAGGGACAAGGGAGAGTGTCACTCTCTCCCTCTCCCACGTTTTTGCAGAAATTGTTCAAGAACAACCAAGAACTCCCTCCATTTTCCTCTTCCTCTCCTTTTAATTCATTCAAAAATACACACCCATGCCTTCCAACTCACACCATTTCACTTTGTTCCCCACTTTTTATTTGTTTAATATTTCTTTTGGCAAGCACAAGGCCTTGTTCCCCACTTTGTCCCCCACTTCGTGTAGAAAAATTCAACTATTTTTTGTGTGACACGGCCAAGCCAAGAGTGGCTTGGCCGTGTCTCTTGTTTTCTTTTGGGACACGGCCAAGCCATTTGGCCATGTCCTTCACTGAGCTTTTTCTTTCTTTCTTTTTCTTTCTTTTCTTTTGGTCTCAAGGAGGTGACACGGCCAAGCCATGAGTGGCTTGGCCATGTCTCATGTGACACGGCCATAAGCTTGGCCGTGTCACATGAGTGTGTTTGCTTCTGCTTCTTTTCTTTCCTTCTTTGCTTTCTCCACTTGGCTTTGGCATGAAATGGGACACGGCCAAGCTTGCTGGGCGTGTCATGTGACACGGCCAGAGGCTTGGCCGTGTCACCTAAGTGTGTCTCTTCCTGTTTCTTCATTTTTTGCTCTTTTATTGCTTTGTTCTTTGTTTTGCTCTTTGAATGAGACACGGCCAGAGGCTTGGCCGTGTCTCTTGGCCGTGTCAAGCTCTGCCAACTTCATTTTTTGAGGGACACGGCCAAGCCTGATTTGGCTTGGCCATGTCTTGCTTGGTTCATTCTTTTCTTGCACTGTTTTGATCTTCCAAGGGTGTTTTTGCACCTAAACCTAAAAACAACACTTTAAACACACTTAAAACAAAAATCAATCAAAACATTAACTAAAACACACATAAAATCATACTAAAAACTAATACAAATATGATCTAAACATCTTGCCAACTCACACACTCCACTTTGTCTCCCTCTTTTTCTTTGTTTAATATTTCTTCCCATAAATCTATCCATCTTTTACTCATTTTTAATATTCGTTTTTAAAAAAGAAAGAGTCTTTTGTCCTCTATTTGTCCCTCACTTCGTGCAAATAATTCAAAGGGACCATGTGATACACGGCCAAGTCATGTGGTCGTGTCCACAGCTGCTTCTAACACTTCTTTCTATTTCAAGTGGGGCACGTCAAGGCCCTGGCCTTGTCATGTGACATGGCCAATAGCTTGGCCGTGTCTTCTGATTGTGTTCACCTCTGCCATTTGCTTTGATTCCTTTATTCTTTGGTTTCATCAAGTGGGATACGGCCAAGGCCTTGACACGGCTAACGGCTAATGGCTTGGCCGTGTCTCTTGCCACTGTCTGTCTCTGCCCAATTTTTCTAAAAGACACGGCCAAGCCAAGTTGCCTCAGCTCATGTCCTGCTTCTTCTTTGTCTTTGATAAATGACACGGCTAAACTAAGAGGTGTCTTGACCGTGTCTCTTGATTTTCCACAATCTTTAATCCATCACTCCATTGTTTTACACTTCAACATAAATCAAACACTTCAAACAATCTTTAAACACAAATTAAAAGAAAAAATTAACTAAAAACCAATAAAATTACCCTAAAAATATAAAAATAAATTATTGAAACATATATATATATATTATTTTTAAATATGTACCACTAAGTTATATACTTAGCGTGGTTATATGTATCGTGCAAGTGATATAGCTACAAATCGGAATAGTCCAGTTCGAGGTGAGATTAGAAGTTTGAGTTTGCCACAAGACCAATCCTGACGCTGCTGCATTCATGTCTAGTTTTTCATACTATATTCTTTGGTTTTGTATAACTTAGGCATGGCATATGTATAATAAATTATTTTGGTAATATTATATATATGTGTATACAAATATATGTGATAAGAAATGTTTGGATATCAAACTTTTATATGTAAATTAATGAAGCAGTGATTTGGAGAATGGGTAATAAATATTATTTTAGGAGTGTAATTTTCTCATGCAGGTTGTGTTTGTTTGATTTTAAGAATATTTGAATTATATATAAAACCCTGGCGAAATTTTCTATAAAATTTATTTTATAAATTTATAAATTATTTTTAATATTAAAGTGAAGATTTTTATATATATTTATTATAATACCTTTGTATCATAGATATGTATTTTACGTATACATGATACATGTATTATATGTATTTAAAGTATAAAGGTATTATAGTTGCAGCCTCACATAAAATGTTTGAACATTTCAATTAGCAAGGGAGACAATATAATTATAAAATCTTAATATTATATAAGAGTTTGATTCAATGACACAAAAGAGATAGCAAGGGAGAGAATATAATTATAAAATCTTAATATTAGAGAAGGGTTTGATTCAATGACACAAAAGAGAAGCGATAAAATTAACAAACTACCTAACATATATGTTCATTTACAAGGCATTAAAAAAAATTCTAATGAAACCTGAAAAGAATTATGAAAATGAACTTCTTATAAATGCTACTAGGAATAAAATAGCAAAAGGAAACTAAAACATAATTAAGCTAATAAAAACTAAATTTGCATTAGTTAGATTGCTCTACAGCTATTGAATTAATGTATTACACGACAAAAAAAGATCTAATGCATAAGAGAATTGAGGACAGGAAAAAAAAAAACCAACCTATTTAAACGAAGAAAATGGTTAAAAATCACAAATTTGAGGAAACTAGATATATATTTTACACATGTAGTAATGATTATTTAGTCTAATTTGTAAAAGCAATTGCCTTCACACATCCTTCTTCTCTAATATGATCGAATAAGTTCAGTCCATTTTAAAGCATTCAAAAGCTACTCACAAATGATGATTACTAGAAGTATTTTTAATTCAAAGCAGAAAAATTTTGAAAGCTCAATTCACGTGTAAGCCTAGATAGTTTGCCTTGGAGTATCAATAAGCAAGAAACAGACACTAATTAATACCACCTCCATTGCAGGATCAACACCTAAGCTAAAGAAAGAGATATTTCAGAATACGTCTCTTACATGGTTGGATCCTTCCCAAACTGCATCATAGCATGTGTTACAAGCATTAATCCCCTGCGAACTGTTTCCTTAAAACGGCCAACTAGTGCGAATGTACTTGTTTCTCTATTGGCAATCGGTTTCTTGTCCCACCTATACACATTATTTACAAAAACATACCCAAGTAAAAGGAAAAGGATTCAAATGCACTTATAATACAAGCATATGTACCCATAAAAATTGATTCAAAGAAGACACTATAATAACATTCAAATCAAATTTGTGAGATGGATAACAAGTTCAATATTTTACTAATTAAACAACCCAAAAAATGAACATATCATGTATATTATGTTGACATCTGCGATAAAATATTTATCTGTATCTATAGTACTACAAAAATGCATTGTGCGGTAAAATGACTGCTCTAATTAATACATTCACTATTAAAACCTTATTAGTGACAGTTTAAAAACCATGTAATATTTGTTACTTGTGACATATGAATATGTTCTTATATATACTATTAGTAAACCATTTCACCAACTAAGCTTCTAGGCAGTGACGACACCATTCTCTCATCCAACTTTAAAAAAATTTGGAAAATGCATGTAAATTTACTGTATTTATGTTATCAACTCTATGAAAAAAAAAATTCACCCTGTAAAATTTTGAATTTTATCACAATAAATTTAAGTTTTTGAGTTAAAATTTTCATAATATCTCATCTAAAATATATGCCAAAGTGTTGCTTCAAACCAACAATACATTATTTGTTTATTTTTTTTTATGAACATAAAGAAGGGTTGATATTTGACTTGAGATAATGAAGTTCAAGGGCTACAGTCCATACCAATCTTCGTGGCGGACAACTTTCCCATGCTCAACATACAACTTGATGAGTGAGACCATATCTATGTTTTTCCCAAAGAAAACGTATTGTTGTTTGTTGTCGATTAATATCTGAATTCAGATACACATAGATTCATATATCGATATTAAGATTCAAATCCTGAAAAAATATAAAAAAGACTATATATATATATAAAGGAGAAAATTTCATACCTCTTGCTTTCCTGATGCCATTTGATTTTCCTCGACTTTGTATTCAGTAATTCTAGATTCACTGAAAACCTACAAGGTATATAAGAAATTAATAATAAATTCTTTATAGATATACAGTTTAACAATGTCTTAAAGATTGATATTCGTATGATAATTACAAAATACCTACTCGTGACAACTTTATCTAACTTAATGATAAAGAATAGCATCAACAGCTAAACACAAAAGATAAAAAGCTTAGATAAAGATCTAAATGTACCTCTCAAAAAATTAAACAACTCATATTTTTAACCGAATAGTAAAGACTATACACTAGTTAATTAGCAAAACATTAAAATTTCCTCTTGCTTCAGTCTGCTTATGCTTCTAAGAGTTACTTCAAATGGTAATATAATCGTAGACGTGGAACAATGAGAGTATTCTTTCAAACAGGTCCTAAATTTATTCATAGAGTAGCGTATGAAGCCTGCATATAATTAACAATCTCACGTGTATCCATAACTCTTCACATTTTTTTTCTCTCATTTGAAATTTTATCAATTTAGTCAATGTATTTTCACATTGGTTGCAGTGTATCCAACAACCCTTACGGGTCTAATACCATGTATAAAATAGCAACCTCAGCACATTAGAAATGCATAAGGTTTTGTGGTAAAAACATTGCATGAAGGAAACATGAAATAACAACTATTCCCCCAAAATATACATGATAGAAATTATAGAATAGATTAAGTGAAATCTACTTTATATGCAAGGGCCAATTATATAATTATCTAAAAAAATTTATTTTAAAAATATTACAAAAGCTAAAAATATTTACACTTTTATAAGTTAGAGTAAAATTTTAAAAATATCTCATTTTTCAATAAAATAATTTTTTTTTAAAATACCTCTACCTTCGCTACAATTAATATTTTATTTTAAATTTTTATTTTTTTGAACTTCACTATTAATTAAAAATATTCTAAAAAACAACAAAAATTAATATTTTAAATAAATTTTTATAATATAAATATCATAATTTTTTATAAAGAAAAAAAAATTAAATTTTAACTATAATGAATAAATAACACTCAGAAAAAATAAAAAAAAAGTAAAATATACAAAAAAAATATTAATAAAAATCGTTAAATTTATTTTAAATAAATTTTACATATTATACACATAAAAAATATATTATTTCATTATGTAGATGCTATATAGATATTCTGTGTATATTTCATAGATGAGTTGTAGATATTGTGTATATATTATATATTTGTTATTAAAATTGTGTGTATTTTATGTAAAAGTTATTAAAAATTATGTGAATATTGTGTGAAATTTGTGAAAATAAAAAATTAAATAAATAATAAAAAATAGTATACAAATATGTTGTAGATATATAGCAAATGTGCTGATGTTACAAATATAGTTTATATTGTTGAGCGTATATTTTATATATGTTGTATATATATTATACATATATTTATATTTTTTTAATGTGTACACTAAAAATAAGATAATAAAAAAATTTTAAATAAAAAATAAATAAATAAAATAAAATTATAAAAATCAGGAAAAAAAAATAACGTCAAAAGGTTAATTTTTTTACAAAAAAATAGCGAAAATAGTAAAACTGCAAAAAAAGTTGCCGGGTCCGTATAATTGCAAAGTCTATGAGAAAATTACGCGTACAATGCAATTTCCTTTATATATAATGTGTTCACTAAATGAAAGTCAAATTTAAGGGAAAGGTGTTAAGACTTTTGAGAGAATGATAACTCCATCGTATTTTTTATTTTATTTTTTTATTATTATTTTAATTATTTTATTATAAATTTACTATAAACTATATAAAATTTATAAATTTATAATAAATACATGATAAATATATTATAAACTTATTATAAATTAATAAAAATATGATATTTTTATAAATTTTGATATTTTGATATATAATTTATAAATATGATAAATTTATAATTTTTTATATTTTTGTCAAAAGCTTAAGAATTTTTTGGAGTTTGTGAGAGAGTTGGGCCTGGTCTTCTCATGGATGTTGGACTCACTGACGGCAGATTCACTTACTCCTCCATGGGCTTCTATTTGTTTTTAGCTCCCCTCCACTAAAATTGTCTAAGCCATTTTTAGTTTGGTAAGTTGTTAGATTATATATATATATATATATATTTTTCCCTTAGTGCCCAGTATGATGAGATTCTTATTCGTTTCTTCATCTCCACTACTGTGGTTTTCTTCTGTCATTCTCAACAAAAGGTCTAGTTTCAACCATAAAGAAACACTGGAACCACTTCAACTTTATGGTATAGTATATATTCCGCCTTATTATTCTGCTAGTCAAAACATTTTCAGAGGAAGTGACACTAATCAAACTTAACACAATGAATAGAAATATTTCACTTGTATGAAGATGCGACCATTTTAGTAGCTGAAGAAATAAAATTACCTTAGAAAGTGAATAGAATGCTGATTTGATCTGCTTCACCCTGCAAATCCATCATACGTATAATGAAAAATCAAATGCAGAGGTACTGATTGAACATAATAATTAATAACCATGGAAAGGAAAAGGATCAAACGGGCCAGAACATATGGCCTACTACCCTGGACTACAACTCACTGTCTCACTGCTAAATATGGAATGCAATTGAGACGTAAATTCTGTTGAAATTTTCAAGTGCACTAAATTTGTGATGATGGGATCATAATTTTTTTTAATATATTAACGAGCCTGTATTAAAATCGAGAATTCTTCTTGGGTTGTTGGGGCTGGAGTTCTATCTTAGAGTATGACGCACAACATATACCTATCTGTATTTCCATTAACAGCAACTACGGCAGCTTCGTGGATCCAAAGTTCTGTCCTTGTCTCCCTTAACGACATAAAAAATAAAATGATCTCTAATTTTATTTGAATTACAAGCTCAATTTTTTCACCCATTACTGAGAATGCAACTGAGTCCTTACTTTTATATCAATAATTAAGCACCTCCTCAATGAAGTATTCTTCCCTTCTATCTTAGTAATGCACAATGTAATATTTACTATTTAGACATCCCTGTTATTTGGATTTTGCGCACTTATTTCTTTAGACGACTGCAAAACAAATTGATGTTGCATCCGGCCCAGGTGTATTCCCTTTTTCCAATTTCGCATTCTATATAATATCAAACATCTTGAGAGAAAAATAACCTTCAGAAAAGGACCTTGCATCTCATCGCATGAACAATTTGCAAATTCAGAGTATCTCATGATGCGATGTTTAACATCATTGCAAAATTTTTTTAAGCCTCTACATACCCGTGAGCACACATGAGGGGATCTTCAAAGGAAGCATGTGGAGCATAGATTTCAAAGTCACGAGGTGTAGCACGAGATGCATATCTGAGACAATCAAACAAAGAATTTCAATGAAAATTTTTGAGAACTGAAATGAAGAGTTTTAACCAAAGTAGAATTTTGATAAAGATTCTGTTCATTCTTCTTCCATTTAAGTACTATGAGCATATTGAGTAAATAATTGGGTAAAGTTCCATCATCAAATTAGAATCAACTTCATGACCTTCGTCTAACAGGCTTGCCATGAGTTTAATGCCACAATGAACGCAAAAAGAATGGTAAGCAGCCACAAGATATGTAGCGTAGGAACCTAAAAGGCATTTGCTTAGAACAAAACCAAGTTAGCTAATTAATATGGCATTAAGTGGTAACTGGAACACCAAAGCAACAAATAAATTTTTATCCAATGCAGGTGATCTATACTTCCCATTTCTAAGTCTTTCTCTAGTCTCAATCCTCCAACGTTGAGCATAATTAAGTAATCAAACTAACACTGAGCATGTTTACACCTTAAAATTGAAAATAGAATCGCTTGGAATAGGATTCCATCTTTTACTTCCAATTACAAACAATCTAAATCTTTTGTACATATTTACATTTGAATAACTCCAATTACTATCGGTATGATATATATTTTTAAATATAACTTATCAATCAATAAATAAATTCTATACTTTTAAAATTGAATTTTTAAAATTTTGAAATATTATTCCATTTTGGATTCTGTTTCTAAGATGTAGCAAACAAAGTTCTTAGAGCACAAACTTCTTAATCGAATCATCGTTAGTCAAGGGCTACCAATGAAAAATTCACAAAATAAAAATTAATGACGTCCCATTTCAGTTTCAGTGCAGTAGTTAAGTGAGACACCATCATAAACTAAATATGTAGGAAAAAAAAAATCTTAAGCAAGCATATACGTAAAACAATAAAAAGAGAGAGTAGTAAGAAGAAAGAAACTGACAAGTTGAGAATATGAGGAATTATATCATCAGAGACTTGCTTTCTTTCTTTAAACTTGGATGCCCCATTGCTACAATGATTTTCTCTCGTGTTATCCTCTTTATCTTGCATATCTGAAAAACACAGAATTGTATATTTCTTGTAAACAATATAACAGAATTACAGTCAAAACCAAATTATCACTTTAACAAATGGCATCACCTTCTGAAATACTGTGCGCTGCCAAGCAGGTCAATTCAGTAGAGAGCCATGGCTAACCAATGCACCACGTGGCAAAAACCTGACCATTTGTCTTTTCGGGAAATTATGCCTACCCTTTGGCGTCCGAGTGCTCTCGTAGATCATACTCATCAATTAATGTCAACATAAAGACTTAGTGTGCACATATCAACGTATTAGATTTATTCCTTACACGTTATTTGACTTGAGATTACTTTAAATCACTTTGAAGAATCCGTAACTTAACTCGGGTTCGAAGTAAACTCAAACCACTCAGACCATCTGAGTTTTCGGGCTTTGTTGATAATATTCCTTTTTTTAATAGGAAATTACGAAAAGAGTATGGATAGATACACGGCTAGATTTTATAAATACATTATTATTGATAAATATATAATATATATTTAATCATTCGAAATATCTTATTTTGAATTCTATTTTTTTTCATTCATGACTTTTTTTTATTAAAAATAGAGCAAATTAAATCATGACTTAACCAAAATTAAGATATTTATTTATTTTTTATAACGTGACATTATGTGAAATTATAATTTAAAATTTTTATCACGACCTCATCTGAAAAGCACATGACCGGCACTAAAAGACGAGAAAACTGACATACTAGACCCCTCAACCAGCCTAATTTAACATAATAACAGAAATATTTGAACTATCATATCAATCATTTAAATACAATAGCAAGTCATAATATCTCAACAGTTTAAAATTTACCGAGTCTCTAAAGTAGAATTATAATAAAATACGAGATAAAATACATATTCGAGAAATTCATAATAGATTCCACTGCGGAGAAGGAAAGCAGTGTTACTGAATAAATATATCGCAAGTGCTCACCCTGGAAATCTAAAAAAATAGTGAGACATGGATGAACATCGCAACTCAATGAATGATACCGTTCAATATACCAACTTGGTGTCCTGCTTTGATTCTATACTAACATTATTAATGATATGCTCGTGCATCATGCTAAACATACAACCAACAAGTAATCATCCAAGGATGAAACTTTAGTTCACGGGAACAACTCTAAATCTCAAATTGGAGAGCCAATCTTCCAATTTGGCTCTCTTATTCCGACATGATCTTTTAAATTCAATACATATAGGGTCCACCGTCACGGCTTAAGCCAAGCAGCGTTATCTGACTGATAAGCAGCGCTGAGCATGAGAATGTCCCCGCCGTCACGCCGATCCTAAGCTCATCATCATAATATCATCACATATTCATTTTCATAACCTGATCATATCCTATGTGGTTTTCATATCATCCCAATTTCTATCCAACAAACACAAATCATAGTCACCACAAATGCACAAACACATAAAAATATCCAAATTCCAAAGTCCTGCATAATACAGAATGTTAATAAGATATATATATACATACATTAAATGCAAATACATGAAATACAAAAAAAAATATATTAGAAAGTATCACTCACAGTTTAGGCAAAGAAACTATACTCAGTCAATTGCTCGGTCCAAGAGTGTTGGAATTTGGTACCGAACGCTCTACAAAATAAAATTCCAAAAAATATTATGATGATAAATTTCAGACTCTATAATTAATTTTTTTATAATTTAAAATTTGACTAAAAAATTAATATAATTGATCCGTAATTTGATCCCCGAAGTATATATAATTAATATAATGAGTATTTCTTAATTAATTTAATAATTTAAAGTTGGTCTTTGGAATTTCTAATTACTAGTCTCGTAACTTTTATAATTTCATGCTCGATAAAAATAAATATTTAACGTGCGATAAATTTTGTAGGAAAATACTCACTAGCCGTTCACCAGAGTTTCACTGAAAAAACTTTATCTGATGAATTCGATGGCTAATTGGATACTCACGTGTTCGTCTCGGAGAGAGAACTCTAAAAATGTATACAACTCTCCCTTACTCACATTAAAAATGGTCGAAAAAAGTTGCCTTCACTGGATTTTGGCCAAAAATTAAATTTCATTTTAAAATTGCAAATGACATACCAAAATGGAACTCGTGATGAGAGGAATTCAATCATACCTGAATAGCCGGGAAAATGGACTAAAAATCAGTCAAAAATTGTTGTCGGTAATACAATGCTGGCCACCTTCGGACGGCACTTGGTGGCTGCACTAATGGCCGTTGAAGGAGAGTCCAGTGACATTCGAAGAATTGTCAAGCTGCGGTTCCTCAAGTCCGGCGTGTGTCGAGGTCCAATCACTGGACGATTGTAATGGTCAAGATGTTAAGCAGGAACATTTTAACTAATAATGAAAAATTGATAGTGTATAGTGATAAAAGTATTGTGGATAAATGCTATACGTAAAGAATAGTACATTGTATATCTTAAACCTTTACTAAAAAGAGTATTTTTACTGTTTTACGAGATTAAAACTCGATTTAAAATCAAAGGTTAAGAATGAGGGTGCACCATAGTTAAAATGAGCATTCCCTCACTAGATAAAAAATATTATAAATATATATATATATATGTGTGTGTGTATAGGTGTATGTGTGTGGAAATTTCTGATTTCCTCTCCATCTTCCACGCCATCATCACCATCATCACTTCTTTCTTCTTCCTTTCATTAAATTGATCAAGGAATAAGAGATAATTACATGACTTTTAGAAGAATAAGCTAGAAAAGGCAAGATTATCAATAAGTAATCAAAGGGAAGAGAGAAAAAGAAAGAGAAAAAGAGATTATGAAGAGGTATGTGCTTTTGATTTATACTTTGCAAAAATATGAAGTTTTATGAGTTTTAATTATTTAATTGAATGATTGAGTTATGTATGATGAGATATTTCTTGAAAATATTGATTAATTGGATTGTTGAGTGAAAAATAACTTTTATATGATGATTTTGATTCTTAACTCAATCTTTATGAGAATTGAGTGGTTTGATCATGTTTTTATCCATATGAAATGGTTAAAAGTTTAATTAAGTGAAGGTATTTGATATGAATTCTTTTTATGTCAAAATATTGAGTTTGATATATTATTATCTTAGATCTTCAATATATTTATGTTTAATGAAGTTAAAAGTGCAGAATACATGAGTTTACTCCGAAAACAGTCCCAAAATCAATGCCATGGTCGTGGCAAATGAGGGCCACAACCGTGGGATTGAAAGTGATGCTGTTTCTTCAAAAAAATTTCGATAAAACAGAAGAGTTTTATATGCCACGACCGTGGCCCTTGAAGGCCACGACCGTGGGGTCTTCAAACTTATTTTACAACTTCATTTTGGATCCCACAGGCGTAGGGTTGAGATGCCACGGCAGTGGGGTACTTAAATAATATTCTTGGCTTGTATTTTGTGATATACGGGCCTAGTATGAGACTAATATGTGTATATTTCATACTTTTGTGTTGAGAATTCATGTGTATGTGTTAAATGTATGAAAAAGAGTGAGAAACTTTAGATAAGTGACAAATATATATATCATAATAAATGTTGATAAAAGTAATGTACCAGTGAAATGATATAAACAAGTGATGATATAAACAAGTGAGTGATTGTATAAACAAGTTAGTGTTAATCAATGACATGAGACTAATATGTCTATAGTCCATACTTTTGTATTGATGTGTTAAACGAATGAAAACGAGTGATAAACTTTAGATAAGTGACACACATATATAACCTACCAAATGTTGATAAGAGTATAGTACCAATGAACTGATATAAACAATGTAGTGTTCATCAAAATTCATGAATGGCCCAAATCATACTAAGTTTATATCTAACTTTGGATTGAATGGCTAACTAGAGGAAAGATAGCCACAGTGATAGTGGGCACCTCGTGCCATTAATGGACACAGTGTTATCAATGATAGTGGGCATGATTGCCATTATAAATTCTTGAGAGATGGCATTCAGATTGCTACACTAACATGTTATCCAAACTTATGATCTAAGTTTAGTATGTATGGGCATAATTAATGAAAATATATGTGAACATGGTAGTGTGACTAATGAAAGAAATGTAAAATAATGGATAAGTCAAGTACTTGAAATTGAAGTATTGTGTTCCAGTGTAAAAGTGTTTATTAATATATATATATTAATGCTTACGCATGAAAGTTCTAATGTATGTAATGGAAATGTTATGCTCAATGTATTGAATTAATCAAATGATTGAAAGTGTATAACATGATGTGAGATACAAAGTGCTGAAAAGTATTGATTGAATGAAATGATCCTATATGTGAACTTGAAAAGGAAGACTTATTGAAAAACAAAATAAGCGTATTGTGAACAATGTTATTAAATGAGAAAGCAAGTCTTAAATAAAATGATTCTTAACGAGACAAGTTGCAGTACTGAAAGTATTGTATTATATGATAACTTTTATGCAGGGATAGCTATTATTTTGTGTAATCAGCATGGTATGTTAATTTGTTACTGAAATTAGTTCATATATTGAAATACTTCTTAAAACTAAGTGTTATTACTATATTTTCATAAGTATATTTCTGTAATATTAAGTGATAAAATATGTGTATACAAGCACCACTAAGTTTTGCTTAGCGTGTTAGAATTGTTTTCTGACACGCAGGTATTAGGATATCAGAGCAAGATAAGAACAGATGAAGATCTTGTGTTTATTGTATTCATAAGTTATAAAATGTATATAGATACTTCAGTTTGGCTATTTGAGAGATTGTATAAATTTATAAACATAAGAGGATATATGTATTTAGAGAATGAAGTTTGAGATTCTAGTGAATGAGTATTATGAAAGAAATGTATTGTTTATTTATTTGATTTGATGAACTTATGAAGTTTATCTGATTTATAATTTCTATTCGGATTATTGGTATTTATGATGAGAGTTTTCTATGAATTGATTGGAACGTGGACAGTATATTGAATAACATTCTCTGATAGTTTTTATATAAGAATTGTCAGAGGATGTTACATTTAGTGGTATCAGAGCGTGGTTTAGGCGTTTCTGGCATGTGGAGTTATGGGAGAAGTGAAATGTAATTGTCTAAGTTATGTGAAGTGAATAAGTGGATATGTGTTGTGACACAATTGATATTCCATATGTTTATGGTAATATAATGTTTACAAAGAATTGATTGACAATTCATAGTGTATTGTTTGGAGTGCACTAGATCTATTTGTGATAAAGAATGATGTGAAAAGAAAACAAGATATGAGTAGTGAAAGAGATATGTCAAAGTAACACAGTGAAAGTGTAATAATTTATTGGAATTTGAGGAATGAATTATGACAGATAGATAAATTTCAAGCATGAAATTTCTTACGAGAATGAGAATTGTCATGTTGTACAACATTAAGTATTGATGTTCTACATTAAGTGAGTGAATATATGACTGTTAAAGTGGAGTGACTATGATATGAGAGCATTTGAAACTGATAGTGATAAGGTTAAATAAGCCTTAATAAGAGTAACATTAAATCCCAGTATGGATAATATCCGTATAGTGGAAAAAGATTTTGAAGAGGTAAGAAATTATGAAAATACCCTTATAGCTCGAAATGAATTCGAGCTGTACTTTGAATGTGAAATATGGATAATGGAGTGTTAAAGTGTCAAAAGTAATTGTTTTTATAATGTTTCAACGTTAAGGATTAAAGTGATAGTTAAATGAAAGCACGTGAATGTATCGAAACTATTGTATAAGTGAGTATATTGGATAAAAGTCCTAAAACTTATTTAAAGATTTCTAGTGTCTTCTATTATTGTCTTTTAAAACGTCATCAAAACAAAAGATTGAAATGAAAAGTAATGGAAGAGTATTAGTAAAGAGGCTAGTGCTTGAATACCACTTAGTGTGCTATTTATTGAAATGATCTTGATTTTTATTATGAAAAGAGATTTGTGAATTGATAAAACACCATTACTTGTGAAAGATATGGTGTATTAAATAATTGTGAAAAATTTGAGTATAAAATTTTACTTCTATGATAGTAAAGTTTGCAATATGTAAATGTGTATTTAACTGGAACAATGATTCAAACTATCATTGAATCATTTATGAGTTAATATAAAGTTGTGAAAGAAAATAAGGTTGAAAGGGTTATGGAAATTAAGATTTGAATTTGATTGTGCCTTGAAGAGTTGGATTTTGTTTCCTTAAAGTGTATGAGTTGCATTTTTCATAACTTATTGATTAAATCATGAAAAGAAATTCTAGTAGTGATACGCATGATTATTTGTATAGTCATGCATATGCTTGTGTAAATGTCTATTCTTCAAGCTTTGAGAAGAAATTCCAATAGTGAGGTGCATGATCATTCATATGGATATACATTTGGCTATGCATAGTGTTATTCTTCAAAACTTTAAAAATAATTGAAACAGGAATGTGCATGATCACTTGCATAGTCATGCATTTGCGTATGTGTATTTCTACCTTCTTATACCTTCACAGAGTAGAGTGGTGGGAATAGATATAATTGACAAAAGATTGATTATAAGAGTGAACTGAAATCAATCCAATAAATGATGAAACTGAAATGTGAAGAAAACTTGAGAAAAGTATAGATAAATGTAATTGGATATGTGAAAGAAGTGTAACGGTAGAGAAAAGATAAAAGACAATTACAAGTGATTAGTGGATTTAACATCTTCATGATGAAATAAGAAAATTTCCGAAGCAATGTGAGAGGAATGATAGATTGATAAATCAGTAATGATTGTACATAATGTGAAGAGCAAGTTAAAGAAACTAAAGAGGTATATAAAAATTGATTGAGTAATGAAAGTAAGAATGTGAGATTTACATATTGTGTATTTATGAAATACGTGATAGTAATGTTATTTGGTGATTAAAGCCAAGGTATAGATTATATATATAGAAGTGTTAAAGAGTTACTTAATACTAATTGATTGCAAATGGAAAGAAAGGAATTGATAATGTAAAAAGAAAAGAATGTTGTGAGATGTGAAGGTAGTGAACCCTTCTAGTGAAATGATGTATGGTAGAACAAGGTAGCAATATATACATATATGTGTGTGTGTGTGTGAATGTGTGTATGAGACATAGAGCATAAAGTATAAATGTACATGTACTCTTAAAGTGAAAGAATAGTGATAAATTCTTAATATGTTAATAAAAGAATGAAACAAGTAAAGAGTGGAAATCTTTGTAGATTTCATTATTACAGTGGACACATGGAAATGATTTGAAAAAGATAAAGATTGATGAATAAATAAAAGTAGTCAGATTAATCGAAAATACATATGATGTGTATATATGATCATATGATACATGTGTTTGAGTTTGAAATGATTATTTATATCTTATACACTTACAGTAAGAAACAAACATTGCAAAGAGAAAGTGTTAAATTCCATTCAAAGAGAAAGTGTTATATTTCAAAGGATATTAGAATTGACAATAATTTTTAACAATGAAATAAATGTATTGATCGATTATACTGATGTTAAATCTAGTTTCCGGATTAGCTAAAGGGTAAATATTCAAAATAATAGTGGGCATTTTATGCCTTATTGAAAGTGGGCACTCTGTGCCATAGAGGACACTTATGTCCCATATTGAAAGTGGGCACTTTGTGCCATAGAGGACATTTTTTTTATATATGTCCCAGTGATATTAGCATCTATGCCATCAGTGGACGCTTTGTGTCATAGAGAACCTTTGGTTCCTTTCTCTCAGTGGTCACTCCGTGACATCATATACAGTGGGCATTCATGCCATAGTGGGCCTTTGGCCATATTGATACAGTGGGTATTTACTTGCCATCAGTGACCTGCTATCTGGAACTAGGATTTAATGTTCAGTATATAAGAGAAAGAACGAGATATATATATAACAGTGGAATGTAATGATACAAATTATAGAAAACAAATCTAAAGAGGAATAAAGGCAATTCCAAAATTGAACTTGAAAAGTGTAAGTGTGTAGAGCTGAATTTTCTACAGTTCTATAATATGATTATTTTGAAAGTGTTATGTTGCTTGATATCAGACATAAAGACAATCATTGATTTTATGTGAAATTTGATTATTTTAAAACTTAAATAGCTTATTGCCATAGTATATAAATTTCGAGGATGAAATTTCTGTAGTGGGGGAGAATTGTAATGGTCAAGATGTTAAGCAGGAACATTTTAACTAATAATGAAAAATTGATAGTGTATAGTGATAAAAGTATTGTGGATAAATGCTATACGTAAAGAATAGTACATTGTATATCTTAAACCTTTACTGAAAAGAGTATTTTTACTGTTTTACGAGATTAAAACTCGATTTAAAATCAACGGTTAAGAATGAGGGTGCACCATAGTTATTATGAGCATTCCCTCACTGGATAAAAAATATTATAAATATATATATATATGTGTATAGGTGTATGTGTGTGGAAATTTCTGATTTCCTCTCCATCTTCCACGCCATCATCACCATCTTCACTTCTTTCTTCTTCCTTTCATTAAATTGATCAAGGAATAAGAGATAATTACATGATTTTTAGAAGAATAAGCTAGAAAAGGCAAGATTATCAATAAATAATCAAAGGGAAGAGAGAAAAAGAAAGAGAAAAAGAGATTATGAAGAGGTATGTGCTTTTGATTTATACTTTGCAAAAATATGAAGTTTTATGAGTTTTAATGATTTAATTGAATGATTGAGTTATGTATGATGAGATATTTCTTGAAAATATTGATTAATTGGATTGTTGAGTGAAAAATAACTTTTATATGATGATTTTGATTCTTAACTCAATCTTTATGAGAATTGAGTGGTTCATGTTTTTATCCATATGAAATGGTTAAAAGTTTAATTAAGTGAAGGTATTTGATATGAATTCTTTTTATGTCAAAATATTGAGTTTGATATATTATTATCTTAGATCTTCAATATATTTATGTTTAATGAAGTTAAAAGTGCAGAATACATGAGTTTACTCCGAAAACAGTCCCAAAATCAATGCCATAGTCGTGGCAAATGAGGGCCACAACCGTGGGATTGAAAGTGATGCTGTTTCTTCAAAAAAATTTCGATAAAACAGAAGAGTTTTATATGCCACGACCGTGGCCCTTGAAGGCCATGACCGTGGGGTCTTCAAACTTATTTTACAGCTTCATTTTGGATCCCACGGGCGTAGGGTTGAGATGCCACGGCCGTGGGGTACCTAAATAATATTCTTGGCTTGTATTTTGTGATATACGGGCCTAGTATGAGACTAATATGTGTATATTTCATACTTTTGTGTTGAGAATTCATGTGTATGTGTTAAATGTATGAAAAAGAGTGAGAAACTTTAGATAAGTGACAAATATATATATCATAATAAATGTTGATAAAAGTAATGTACCAGTGAAATGATATAAACAAGTGATGATATAAACAAGTGAGTGATTGTATAAACAAGGTAGTGTTAATCAATGACACGAGACTAATATGTCTATAGTCCATACTTTTGTATTGATGTGTTAAACGTATGAAAACGAGTGATAAACTTTAGATAAGTGACACACATATATAACCTACCAAATGTTGATAAGAGTATAGTACCAATGAACTGATATAAACAATGTAGTGTTCATCAAAATTCATGAATGGCCCAAATCATACTAAGTTTATATCTAACTTTGGATTGAATGGCTAACCGAGGAAGGATAGCCACAGTGATAGTGGACACCTCGTGCCATTAATGGACACATTGTGTTATCAGTGATAGTGGGCATGATTGCCATTATAAATTCTTGAGGGATGGCATTTAGATTGCTACACTAACATGTTATCCAAACTTATGATCTAAGTTTAGTATGTATGGGCATAATTAATGAAAATATATGTGAACATGGTAGTGTGACTAATGAAAGAAATGGAAAATAATGGATAAGTCAAGTACTTGAAATTGAAGTATTGTGTTCTAGTGTAAAAGTGTTTGTTAATATATATATATTAATGCTTACACGTGAAAGTTCTAATGTACGTAATGGAAATGTTATGCTTAATGTATTGAATTAATCAAATGATTGAAAGTGTATAACATGACGTGAGATACAAAGTGCTCTAAAGTATAGTACTAGATGTAAGTGCTGAAAAGTATTGATTGAATGAAATGATCCTATATGTGAACTTGAAAAGGAAGACTTATTGAAAAATAAAATAAGCGTATTGTGAACAATGTTATTAAATGAGAAAGCAAGTCTTAAATAAAATGATTCTTAACGAGACAAGTTGCAGTACTAAAAGTATTGTATTATATGATAACTTTTATCCAGGGATAGCTATTATTATGTGTAATCAGCATGGTATGTTGATTTGTTACTGAAATTAGTTCATATATTGAAATACTTCTTAAAACTAAGTGTTATTATTATATTTTCATAAGTATATTTCTGTAATATTAAGTGATAAAATATGTGTATACAAGCACCACTAAGTTTTGCATAGCGTGTTAGAATTATTTTCTGACACGCAGGTATCAGGATATCAGAGCAAGATAAGAACAAATGAAGATCTTGTATTTATTGTATTCATAAGTTATAAAATGTATATAGATACTTCAGTTTGGCTATTTGAGAGATTGTATAAATTTATAAACATAAGAGGATATATGTATTTAGAGAATGAAGTTTGAGATTCTAGTGAATGAGTATTATGAAAGAAATGTATTGTTTATTTATTTGATTTGATGAACTTATGAAGTTTATCTGATTTATAATTTCTATTCGGATTATTGGTATTTATGATGAGAGTTTTCTATGAATTGATTGGAACGTGAACAGTATATTGAATAACATTCTCTGATAGTTTTTATATAAGAATTGTCAGAGGATGTTACAACGGTGGTAAATCGGAGATTTTTTGTCCGGTGCTCACACACACACTCTTTCTCTCTCTTTTGTGCTTCTCTTTCTCTCTACCTCATTAATTTTTTTTTCTCTTTTTCTCTCTTTCTTCTCCTCTTCTACCATTCTTTCTTCTTTTCTTCTTCTTCTTCTTCTTCTTCTTCTTCTTCTTCTTCTTCTTATTATTATTATTATTATTATTATTATTATTATTATTATTATTATTATTATTATTATTATTATTATTATTATTATTATGTTTGAAATATTGCAATTTTAAATAAAAAATCAAATATCACCTTAAAATATTTTTCAAATCTCAAATTTGACCTTAAAATTTTTATCGTGAATTATTCTAAAAATATATATGTGTGATATTATTATCAAAATTTTTAAACTAATATAAATACTTAAATCACTAACTATAATATTTAATAATAAAAAAATGAGAAAATTTAAAAAGAAAATAAATAAATTTTATTAAAATTTATTTATCTATTTATTTATTTTATAATATTATTTATTTATTTACTTTATTTTATGTTAGTTTAAAAATATTGATAATAATATTACATATATATATATATAGAATAATTAGTTATAAAGACTTTGAGGTCCAATTCGAGATCTGAAAAATACTTTAGAGTTATGTTTGATCATTTTTGTTTAAAATATTTAAATTGTGGATTTCATACAATGCCATGCCATAAAAAATAAACAGACAACTAAACTTTCGTTAAATCAAGATCCAATTTGCTTTGTTTCTGATAAAAAAAAGTCACGAATAGATTAAAATAATTTAGATTCTAAAATAAGATATTCCGAATAGTTAAAGCCATTTTTATATTTCTTTCCTTTAATTTTTTTAAATTTATTATACACCCTTATTAAATAACCATAATATATCCTTAGTTATTTTTCACAACTCACAATGAACGAGTTAAGTACACTGAGCATCCATAAACTTATCACATATTTCACTAAAATCTCTAAATTTTAATTTATCACAATAAAATCCTTAAATTCTATTTTTTTTATTAAAATTACTATCTCCATTTTTCGGTAGGGAAATTCTTATGTAGACTCTATGTGGAGTCCACATAGCATTACATATCCGAGAAAAAAGTCCATGTTGTTGACATATGTGTTTAAAATAATTATCACTTTAGACACATATTTATAGTGATGTCTAAAAGTTCTTAAATTTTAAAGTAATAATTATTTTAGGCACAAATTTTAGCAATGTGGATTTTATTACACATGTGGTGACTGCATGTACTCTATTTGGCGTTCACTTAAAACCTTTTTTTTTTTTTTGAAAAACAGAGGTAGGTATTTTATGGGAGAAAATATTAGGATAGAGGAATTTTATCATTATGAATTGAAATTTAAGGATTTCAATAGGATGTGTTATAAAGTTTAAGAAAGATCGGTGAAATTAACTCCACAACAAACTCTAAAAACACTAAATACACACACCTCCTTTTCAATTTCATTATTCACCTTTATTATTCACTACCTCATAATGTTCTCTCCCATTTGCCATTGAATCATGTTGCTACCATTGTCATCTCGCCCTCATCCGGTTGCTGCCAACATTTTTTTTTGTTCAAAGTTAGTTTATTTTAATCTTCTTTTGAATTTTTGTTTGATTTATTTGTCATATCTTAGTTATATTTTTATTTGTTTAGTTGTTAGTTAAGAACCCGAGAAAAAATAGGCATATAAAAAGCCAGCAAACCAAGACTAACTATTCCTCTTTAGTTAGCCATTATGGCTAATAAAATAGTTTTAGTTGGCCACTGTGACCAACTAAATAGGTTTAGTTAGATGTAGTGGCAACTAAAACCATTTGGTCAGACATAGTGGCAAACTAAAACTATTTAGTTAGTCATCATAGCCAACTTAACTTATTTAGTTGACTACTATGATTGACTAAATGAATTAGTTATTCTTTTGTGGCCGACTAAAATATTGGCCAACTAAGATTTTTTTTTCAAATTCATAGTTGTGAAATTTTTGTATTATTCTTTACACATTCTATTTGATACTATTGAATAGTTATTTTAGTTACAGCAATTAACATGCCGTGAGTGGGAATTTTTGCCCATACTTCTGGTGGAATAGTTCTTACAACTTTAATATTATTAGACTCTAGGCTTTAAAGAATACGAGCTTAAGCTTAAAGAATTTGAGTGAGCACCTGGACGGGTAGAAAAGAAGATAGAAGAGGTGGTTGACTCGATTCCTAAAAAAATTCCTAACCCCTACTGGGTTCAAAAAATTGGGTACACATAAGAAATATGAGAAATGGTCCAGTACTCCTATAATGTCTAGTTTATTGAACTACCTCCTTTTCAAATATAATTATTATTAAACTTTTGTATTATTATAATATTATTCATATTACAAGTAATTAAAGTAAATAATATCAAAAATAAAATCATATCATAAATAAAATAATTAAAAATAAAATAGACACCAATACAAGATGAAAATAAACTCTTACAATGTCTGACAGTCTATTAAAATGAGCACCCACAAAAAGTGGAAACAAACCCTTATAAAATCCAAAATTATTAAAACAAATTAAATAAAGTGAAATAAACTAAATAATAATAGGCAACCACAAAAGTGAAAATATGTCTTTTACAATAATTTTCTATAAATAAAATAAACATTAAAAATTAAATAACAACCATTTATATTCTAATCGTAAATAAAGTGAATGAAAAAAATTTAGTTTATCCCAATAAGGAAACAAGGGAGATACCAGCGTTTTCTATGGGATTGTAACGCCCGCATAATTATTAAAATAGATAAAATTAAAATTAAATTAAATTAAATTAGTAAGTTACAGAGTTAAATGAAGTGTTGGAAGTGAGAAATAAGTAATGTACTTGTGAAATATAAAGAAAATATATATTACATATAAAGTCAAAAACAAGTCAGGAAAAGATAAAATTTAAAAGTAAAAAGAGGGGTAAAATGCTAATTTACAAAAATAAAAATAAAAAAATAAAATAAAATTATTGTTGGATAGATGATGAAAATTAAAGACTTAAAAATGACTAAATAATTAATTAAATATTAATATTTTATTAATTAATAATTTTATAATTATGTAAATTGATAAAGGGTAAAATTGAAATTTTAGTAATATAAATTTCCACCATGGCCAAGGATTATTTTTGCTCTAAATACTAAATTTTAGAGGGATTTTCAACATTGAAGTGATTTTTGAAGGTTTTCCATTAAGTAAGCTTTTCTTACTTATTTTCAAGTTTTATGGATATATATGATTATGTATGAATTGAGTTTTTGAAAATGTATGTTATAATTGTTGAAATTGATATGTAAGATGTTATTTTGATGAGTAAGTAAAGATTTTATGATTAAATATTAGATTTAATTAGGTGTTTTGGCAAGGGTTTTGATAAAAAGTGATGGTGCATTTCGTTTTATGATTTGAATTGTGTTATTTTGTGTTGGTAATGATATAAATGAACCCAAATTACCATTTGGAATTAATTATAATGAAAAACCAAACCAAAGAGGCATAAGGCAAAATTTTGGAATTGTGATGAAAAAGTGATACATTATATTTTAATGCTTGAAATGTGTTAAAATATGATGTTTGTAATATATTTAAGCTTTAAAATCAAATTGGGATTGATTAGAGTGAAGTTTGAAAGTTGGAGTGTGTTTTATGCTTTAAACACATGGAAATGTGATACTAATTGATTATTTGAATTCACATTTTCCATAGGTGTTAAGTAGGTTGTATTTTCACCAACCTAGTAGTGAAGGGAATTAGGAGATTTTGGAAGTAAATTGGAGTCTTAACTCCATTTGTTGCTTAATAAAGGTTAGTACATGTTAGCCAATTTGCCTTTTTTTATCTTAGGGAATCAAATTGAATAGAACTAATATTTATACTAAGTTATTTTTACAGAATTTCTTTAGAGATCGACCAAACTACCAGCTAGGCCGACCTGACTCAAAGAAGCAGTTCTCTATGCCAAGATAAGAAATGAAGATACCGAACATAGCTTGGTATACTTGTCTGAACCAGATGAAAGACACTACACCTTCACCAAACTGATGAGCAATGAAGCAGTGAGCATAAACTTTCCCAAATCGAGCCTACTGATATGGAGAAAGCACTGAGGATGAGCCTACTAGACAAAGCTCAAGTTAAGCAACGAACTGAACATACCAAACTTTCCAAAACCAAGCCTACTGATCTGGAGAAAGCATTGAGGACAAGCCGACCAGATAAAGCATCAACTAAGCAATGAACCGAACAAACCGAGCCTTGACCTAATAGAACCAAGAACAAGCATATCGACTTAACTCAAAGCAAAGTATCCAGAAAAGGTCACATTCAATCTCGCTCTTATTTAATGAATGGACCGCATGTCCCTACCAGACCACCATAAAGTCTGACCACACTGAGCTCATGATAAAGCATTAGAAATCCTAGTAGAGATCACTATCACTGAGTACTCCAAAAACTTTATCATACCATGGCAGGCATGATCAAACCTAATATAGTTCGACCGCACTGAGCCATATCATGGTCTTCAACAATCTTAAAATCTCAGCATTCCAGACAAAGATCGACCAGACCAAACAAGTCCCGTGCATACCACCAGTTTAAACTTTAAAAAATCTAGTAGTTATATATCCACTCAATTAGTTGATGCCACGTGTATTAGCCGTTAAAGAACTTTTGTTAGAAAATATGAAAAGCATGATCGGACCAAAATCAGTCTAACCATGCCAAGCTCGATCTGACAGGACTAAATTAAGTTTGACCATGCTGAGCCTGAGCCAATTAGACCAACTGCAGTCCAACATGAACCAGCTCTAAAAAGTGACTTTAATGGGAGACAAGAATCAAACATGTTGGCTTCTACTTCAAATGGCTAGTTGAAGACTTGAAGGCTATAAATACGACAAGAAATCACATTCTTATGTAAGATTATGATTGTAATAGCCAAGTTTAACATCTTTCATTTTTTGCATCAAAATTCATACTTGTATTCCTTAAGTGTTAGGTGTGAGCATTAAACACCATCAAAGTTTAAGTGTGAGCTTAGAAATACTTAGGTTGTGAGAGTGAGCTTGGGAAAACTCTTGTAAGGGTTGTGAGGATTGATCTCAAACCATGGTAAAGTTTAATGTGAGCTTGTGAAAATAACAAGTTAGAGTTAAGCTTGTAAAAACTCAAGATTAGTGGAACCTTAACAAGTTGTTGAGGAAGTGGATGTAGTATTGAGGTAATCTGAACCACTATAAAATTTTATGTTCAATCTTCTACTCTCTACTTCTTTCTTGCTTTATTCCATTTTAAATCTCCAATTTTCCATCACTTCTTTAAATCAACCAATTCACCCCCACTTAGTTGCCATCTTGGGACAATAGTATATACTTTGGGTTATGATGTGTTTAATTGCATTAAATTTTAGCATAACATGTTGTAAATGTTGAATGTGTTATGTTAGTATTTATGAATGTGTGTAGCATTATTTAGAGTAACAATGTTTAATTTGTGATGATTATTGCATGATAAGCCATTGAGAATGGCTAAATGGGATGTGTGTACAAAATGTGAAAAGTACAAATTGTGCACTAACATGTGGAAATGAGCAACATTTGCATTGTATATGATGATAATGTTAAAGATGCATTTAAAATATGAAAAAGAATGTAAAAAGTGGAAATTATGAAAATATCATTGCATATCACTTTTTATATGGTCTAGTTATTGAATGTTGTTGTTGAATATTATTATGCCCATTGGGTGAGACACACTGGTGTCATAGATATTGTTACGATCTGGGATGAGATACACTAGTGTCATAAATATTATTACGCCTTCGGGTGAGAAACGCTGGTGTCACAGATTTTATACGTCTTCAGGTGAGACACATTGGTGTCACAGATGATTGAGTTAGCCTAAGACAATATTTTTTGAACTAGACCAATGTATAAGGATCTTGGCCCAATGTATTTGGATGATTGATGTGTTGTTAAAATGTGTAAAAAGAAGTAAATTATCTGGCATTTCTATCATAATGCATTTTATGGCATTGTATGCGTTATATCATTTATTTATTTTACCTAAGTATGTACCACTAAGCATTATGCTTAGCGCGATTGAATTGCATTGCACAAGTGATAGACCACACCGGGTCTAGATTATAGTTGATTAACTTTGGAATTTGTCGAGCAGCCATGGACCAGAGCCATCTGCATTTTATGTATTTATTTTAAACTTTTACATATTTATGTGAGTATGTATCTTATGTTTGTAAGCATGTATATATATACATGATGTAAATTATAAAAAGATTTTTAGTTTTAATGTTGAAAATTTGGGAGATGGGTTATATGTATGGTTACATATAAACACTTGTGTGTTTTTTGATTTTGTTGGAGAATTTGGAGAAATAAATGTGTTGAATAAATATTTGGGAGTGTATTTTAAATACAAGTTGAGTGTGTTAAAATTTGAAAATATCTAAGATACAAACAAAACTTTGGCAAATTTTTCCCAGAGATTTTTCGTTAAAATATTTCTTTTTATATTTATATTACTAAGGAATAATTATCTTTATTTATTAATATATATAGTGTTCTAAATAATTAATTTGAAATGATGGAAGTTTATAAAAGATAAAAAAAATATGTGATATTCTTATATTTTGTATATATATTTTATACATATGAGGTGTGTATATTATACGTGCATAGGTTATAAGGGTGTTACAATTTATTTTAGTTTCAGAGCTTAGGTTTGAGGTTCTCGACCTAGGTAGGTTTTGGAGAGAGAAAATGAAATTTTAAATGTGATTTACTATAATATATATGCATTTGCACTGGCATTTTATCTGGTTCCTGATGTGGGGATTCTTTCTATAATTACAGACAGTGATTGCTATGGCGTCTCAGGAGCATGTTTCTGGTAAGGGGAGCTCTGAAAGTGTTGCTCCTGGTGAGGGAGATGTTAGATCTGCGGGGGTTGTTGGAGAGGCAACAGTGTCAGCTAGACCAGTAAGACCGGGATGCCACCAGTTTGGGTACAATAGATGGTGGAGTTTCTTCGTCAGGTCCCAGTGTAGCAGCAACGGCCACAGCCGCAGCCGCCACAGACTAGGAAGTATGATAAGTTACAGAAGTACGGAGCTACAGATTTCTTTGGAACCATTGATCCATCCAAGGTAGAGCAGTGGCTGGACAGAGTTTAGAGAGTTTTTATCTAGGTATAGGCCACTACATAGGAGAAGATTATACCTCATGGGATGGATGAACCACTGGCGTTGACTTATGCTAATTTCCTACGAGAATTTGAGGAGAAGTATCCCTAGAGAGTATAAGGATATCAAGAAGAAAAAATTTATGAGTCTGAAGCAAAAAGGGAAGAAAGTTATAGAATATGAGATAAAGATTAGAAGTTTTCTGGGATTGGCTGGTTATTACCATCGGTTTGTGAAAGGATTTTTCATGATAGCTTCACCACTTACCAGATTACTTCAGAAGGATGTGAAGTTTGTATGGATGGACCGATGTCAAGCGAGCTTCGAGCAATTGAGAGACATGTTGACTCAAGCTCTGGTTCTTACCCTTCCTATGGAAAGTGAACCATATGTGATATACAGTAATGCATCACATTATGGTTTAGTTTGTGTTCTAATACAGAAGGGTAGAGTCATTGCTTATGCCTCTAGACAGTTAAAGCCTCATGAGTTAAATTATCCGACTCATGATTTAGAGTTGGCAGCCATTGTCTTTGCATTAAAGATTTGGCAACATCAATTGTATGGAGAGAAGTGTTTCATCTACATGGATTATGATTGGACATTCAGAAAAGGTTGAATCTTTGACAAAGGCAGTGATTAGAGTTGATAAAGGATTATGATTGTCTGATCATTTATCATCCCAACAAGGTAATGTAGTTGCAAACGCATTGAGTTGAAATTCTATGGCATGGTTAACTGCCTATGCTCTCACCTTGCATGTTGAGTTGAGAGCTTTACATGCCAGATTTGAGATTATTGATGTTGGTGTTCTAATGACCCAGTTGCAGATAAGGCCATTACTACTTGTTCAGATTAAAGTAGTACAAAAGTCGGATATGAAACTATAGAAAACTGCAGAGGACTAAAAGAGGGGGAGAGCAAAGATTTTCATGTGAGGGATAATGATAGCTTATGGTATAAAGATAGATTATGTATTCTTGATGATGTGGAGTTGAAAAACAAGATTTGAGAGGAAGCACATCAATCTTCTTATGCTGTGCACCTTGGAAGTACTAAGATGTATCATGATTTAAAGCAACATTATTGGTGGTCTGGTATGAAGAGGGATATAGCAGAGTTTGTATCGAGATGTCTTACATGTCAGAGGGTGAAGCCAGAGCATTAGGTTCCTTCAAGGTTGTTGCAGCCTTTAGCAGTACCTGAGTGGAAGTGGAAGTAAGTGACCATAGATTTTATGTCGAGGCTTTCTTTGACCCAGAAGAAGCATGATGCAATCTTGGTGATTATGGATAGGATGAATAATTCAGCTCATTTTCTTCCACTAAGGATGGATTATTCTCTTGATAGACTGGCAGAGCCATATATCGGTGAGATTGTGAGATTGTATGGAGTCCTAGTTTCATTGGTATTGGACAGAGATCCTAGATTCACATCTAGGTTTTGGAAGAGTTTTCAAGATGCATTGGGTACTTGGTTACACTTTAGTACTACTTTCCATCCATAGACAGATGGACAGTCTGAGAGAGTGATACATATATGAAAGGATATGTTGAGGAGCTATATCATTGAGTTTATAGGGAGTTGGGACATATATTTACCACTGATAGAATTTACCTACAATAATAGGTTTCAGTCTAGCATTGGGATGGCACCATTTGCGGCCTTGTATGGCAGAAGATGTAGAACACCTTTATGTTGGGATGAGTTGGAGAAAGAAAGTTAGTGGGTCCTGATTTAATCAAGAAAACATAAGAAAAGGTTAAAATAATTTGGGATAGTTTAAAAGCAACTTCAGACTGACAGAAGTCTTATTCGGACCTGAAGAGAAAAGACATTGAGTTTAATATAGGTGACAAACTGTTCTTAAGGGTGTCTCCTTGGAAGTGGAGGATTCTAAGATTTGGTAGGAAACATAAATTGAGTCCTTGATTTATTGGGCTATATGAGATTTTGGAGAGAGTGGGACCCGTGGCCTATAGATTGGCTCTGCCGTCCAAGTTAGATCGGATACATAATATCTTTCATGTCTCAATGCTTCAGATATACAAATCGGATCCATCTCATGTATTATCTATTAAATCAATCGAGGTAGATCCCGGTCTGACCAACAACAAGAGCTAGTAGCACTCTTAGCATGCGAAGTGAAGGAATTAAGGAACAAGAAAGTGCCATTGGTATAAGTTCTTTGGAGGAATCACTCTACTGAAGAATTGACACGGGAGAGTGAATAGACGATGCAGAGCCAATATCCTCAGTTATATAAAGATTAACGTCAGGTAATTTCGAGGACAAAATTCTTTTAAGGGAGAGAGAGTCATAACGCCCGCATAATTGTTAAAATAAATAAATTTAAATTAAATTAAATTAAATTAATAAGTTGGAGGGTTAAATAAAGTGTTGAAAGTTAGAAATAAGTAACGTATATGTGAAATATAAAAGAAATATATATTACATATAAAGTTAAAAATAAGTTAGAAAAAATAAAATTTAAGAAGTAAAAAGAGGGGTAAAATGATAATTTATAAAAATAAAAATATTTTTGGGTAGATGATAGAAATTAAAGACTTAAAAATGAGTAAATAATTAATTAAATATTAATATTTTATTAATTAATAGTTTTGTAATTATGTAAATTGCTAAAGGGTAAAATTGAAATTTTAGTAGTATAAAAATATCCATCTTCTTCTTCTTCTTCTCTACTTTCTCAAGCACAAAATTTTCACCATGACCAAGGATTATTCTTGCTCCAAATACTAAATTTTAGAGGGATTTTCAAGATTGAAGTAATTTTTGAAGGTTTTCCATTAAGTAAGTAAGTTTTTCTTGCTTATTTTCAAGTTTTAAGGATATATATGATTATGTATGAATTGAGTTTTTGAAAGTGTATGTTTTAATTATTGAAATGGATATGTAAGATGTTATTTGATGAGGAAGTAAAGATTTTATGGTTAAATATTGAATTTGATTAGGTTTAGTTAGAGTTTGGAAGAGGTAGTATGGAAGTTAGGGTTTTAGTAAGGATTTTGGTAAAAAATGATGGTGCATTTGGTTTTATAATTTGAATTGTATTATTTTGTGATGGAAATGATATAAATGAGCTCAAATTACCATTTGGAATTGGTTAGAATGAATAACCAAAATCAAAGAGTCTTAGAGTAAAATTTTGGAATTGTGATGGAAAAGTGATACATTATATTTTAATGCTTGAAATGTGTTAAAATATGATGTTTGTAATATATTTAAGCTTTAAAAACAAATTGGGATTGATTAGAGTGAAGTTTGAAAGTTGGAGTGTGTTAGGGTACATTTTAGTGTTTTTGAAGGAATGTGCCTAAATTTATGTTTTATGCTTTAAACATCTGAAATTGTGATACTAATTGATTATTTGCATTCACAATTTCAATAGGTGTTGAGTAGGTTGGATTTTCACCAACCTAGTAGTGAAGGGAGATTCTAGAAGTGGACTATAGTTTTAACTCCATTTGTTGCTTAATAAAGGTTAGTTATAAACTTTGTGTTATAATGTGTTTAATTGCATTAAATTTTAGCATAACATGTTGTAAATGTTGAATATGTTATGTTACTTGGTATTTATGAATGTGTGTGTAGCATTGTTTGGAGTAACAATGCTTAATTTGTGATTATTATTGAATGATAAGCCATTGAGAATGGCTAAATGGGATGTGTGTGCAAAATGTGAAAAGTGCAAATTTTGCACTAACATGTGCGAATGAGCAACATTTGCATTATATATGATGATAATGTTAAAGAAATATTGAAAATATGAAAAAGAATGTGAAAAGCAAAAATTATGAAAATATAATTGCATGTCACCTTCTATATGGTCTAGTTCTAAAATGTTGTTGTTGGATATTATTACGCCCCTTGGGTGAGACACTCTGGTGTCAGAGATATTATTATGCCCTAAGGTAAGACACACTAGTGTCATAGATATTATTAGTCGGGTGAGACACACTGGTGTCACAGGTTTTATACGCCTTCGGGTGAGGCACACTGATGTCAAAGATGATTGAGTTTGCCCAAAATAATATTTCTGAAACTAGACTAATATATAAGGACCTTGGGTCCAATGTATGTGGATGATTGATGTGTTGTTAAAATGTGCAAAAATAAGAAAATTTCCTGGCATTTCTAGCTGTTAGGACTCGGGCCTAGCTATTTGCAAGTGCACAGGTCGTATCAAGTAATAAAGTGATAAGTAGAGTATCATTCCCATAAGGAAGGTTGTTTTAAGTACTAAACAATTAAACTGATTATTATTTGGATGATGAAATTCAATTTATGATTGAATTGAACTTTAAAAATAGATTAATTGATTTTAAATCTAATTATATGAAACATAGGGTTATGTCACCTTTATGGGTTTATTATGGATTTCTAAATTATTGATTGTAATTCAGTTTCCCTTTTGATTAATGGTTGAATTCTCCTTAATTAAGCTAAAGTCTCTCTCAAATACTAAAGTTCATATCAATTTAATCCTTATGTCAACTCTCATGATTATAAGTAATTAAATTAATTCATTAAGTTTTGTGAGAATATTGAATCAACCTCTTAAGTGTTTAACATTATCTCTAAGTAAAAAACTTCCTTAAGATTGTTATCTTCATGGATAAATATTGTGCTTCCACTATCATTCCATCACACAACATCTCAATTCAATTAATTATTGGCTAGATAATTAAAGCATTAAGATCACAAATAACAAAATAATCAAAAGTAAAATTAGTTAAATCAAATAAGCAATAAATGTTTCATAATAAACTCAATACGAGGGACTAACCCTAAAAAGAGTTTAGTTCCTCATAATTGAAAGTAAGACACAACAATTATAGATTGAAAACATAAAAACAAGAAAGTGCAAACTCTAGTTCTTTGAATTGGAGAAGAACTGCTTTTGGACTTCTTGAATCTCTTCCTTGAAACCTTAATTCACTCTTCTCTAAAAAGAAAGACCAGAACTCATTTTAATATAAGTATAAGAACAAAGAATTAACTTTGCTGCACCACACTTGTATTCAAACTCTCTTTTGCCCTTAAAACTCAATCTAACTTGAATCTAAAACTAAACTTCACATAACATAACATCACACACCCTTGAATCTTTGGAGGAATGGTGTTTATATAGAGTGCTTGGAGGCTTCTTGATGATGGTAAGCTGTCAAATGCAAGTTGCAGCTGTTTAAATCTTCAAAATTCAATTTTTTTTTTGCTAAAAGTCATCAATTTTTGCCCCACGGTAATGGCATTTCGATGCCACGGTCATGGCCTAGATTTATTTGGACTGTTCTGAGCCGTTTTCCAGCTATAAATGGCCGCTTTATGGACCACGGTCGTGGCCTTTTGATTGCCACGGTCGTGGCATTTAAATGAAGACTGCAAAATCTATCTTTTCTTCCTCTTCTGGACTATGGCAATAGGGAAATGGATCCCACAGTCATGGCATCCATATTGCTTCTGGAACTTTTGTTTCTCTTCAATTTTTGGAGAGGTAAACCCAAAATGAATCCCATGGTCATGGCCTTGAGGGGCCAGGGGTGTGACACTTGATTCTTTCTTTATTTTTGCTTCCTTTTCTTTGACTTTGCAACACTAGTCATTAAAATATTTGAATCTTGCCTTCCAAATCTTAAACATTATAATTCTAACTCAAACAAACAAAATTCATCTAATTCAATTGAAAATAATTAAAATCATGGTTAGAATTACATAAATTATTTGATCAAATTTCACTTTATCAAACTCCCCCAAACTTAAATCATTGCTTGTCCTTAAGTAATTGAAATTTAATACTATAGATTTATTTTATATGTTAGTTTATATACAAAAATTTTAACAATAAAAATTACAAAATTTTAGGTTTATAATTTAGCTTCATAACTTTACCTTCTTTATTTTTACCTCCTTTACTCAAAAACATAATTAATTGTAATCAATCATCAAACTTTAGATAAGCAAATATTCTTTTTGATGCAAGCTTATCCTAGTCTCATATGCAAGCTTAATTGAGATTTCTCTACAAATAGATCACACTAATTCAAGGAAAATCAAAAGGTCTTTGATAGGCTTATAATGGGGCTTAACATAAGGTTTAAATAAAATAGGTTAAGTATCTTTTCAAAAATTTTCTTACCTTATAGCTCTTGTAGAGGATTCTTGGATACTTTACTCCTTTCTTTAATATCCTTCCTCTCCTCTAAAGGAATTTATTTATTTATTTATTCATATTATTATTAATATTTTTAATCAAATACAATACTTATTTATTCCCCTAAACTTTAAACTTAGGAGTCTCTTATAAACTTGTTATCCTCATAATACGGACATTTTGATTTTGAGCAAAATTTCAAAAGATAATTAATCTTGAAAAGGGTGGTTTATGTAGCTTATCAAACCAAAGAAAATCTCAAGCAAAAAATTTAATTTAGGCTCAAAAGGTACAACTAGGGACAATGTTAAATTAGTGAGTATAAGAATTTGGTTTCACAAACAATGCCTAAATAATGTTTTTCTTTTACTTAGTAAGGTTCAATTTGGCCTCAAAAGCTCTTTTAAACATGTTCTAGGCCTAGGTAAATAATAATATGAAAGAATATAAACTTAAACTAAAATTCAATAACTAATTACTTTTAATTAATTTGAAGAGCTCATTTGGTTAAAAATTTATAAGGTATTATTATTCCACCAAATCTTAACCTTAAAATTGCAAAAATTTTAATTGAAAAATTTTAACATATAAAATAGCATATAAGGAAATCTAAGGTATTATCATATATTATATATGAAAAATTCATTATATTAAATCATACTCAAACTTTAAACCTTATATATAATCCATAAAACTAGAACAAAATGATGTAAATTAAAACAATGCAAAGTAAAACCACAAGTATTCTTAAGACAAACGTAATGAAAAAGATTAAACCAAAATACCACAAATTTAAAAAAATACCACAAGTTTGCATAATGTGAACAATTTCGATGGAAAACTCCCCCAAACTTGAATCACCACTGTTCCCAGGGGGTGCCAACACCAGGATCGTCACAAGGTGGAGAGGGTTGCTATGGAGGTGGGTAATACAGTCAGAAGCGAGCAAAGATGAAATTGAACTGCTCACTAAGGCCCATCATCTGAGTTGAAATAGTGCGCACCTCATGTTTAATTCCTCCAAACCGCTACTCCATAATGTCAAAATGCTGCTCCTAGAGTTCATTCTTGCAGTTAATCTCATTTTTAAAAGAATCAAGTTTGTTAGCAATATAATCAAATGTATTTGGTGGTGGAGCAGATGGTCTGGGCTCAGAAGGTGGAGGTGGATCTGATGGACCAGCCTCACAAGATGGAGGTGGTGGCTGATCTTCGGGTTCCTCAAAATCACCTCCCTCTCCAAATAACTCATCTATGTCAACATATGGTGGTCCTAAAATTTCATATTGGTTCCCTCTTTTTCTTGCTAATCTCATGGATAAAATGGTACCAATACCAATGGTAATTGTTGAACTCTAATTAAAACTACTACAAAGCGACACTCACAAGTATATGAGGTAGTTGTAGCAATGGTGATTGCCCTAAGGTCATCTCATAAGGAATGAATTATTTGTAATAGTTTGATTAGCAAATAAATTTAAAAACAAGAGTGTGATATTTGCAGTAGTGGTGAAAAACAATTAAAATTAAAAGTAATGTGTGTAATGGTTATGCAAGATTAATTCAATTCTAGGAATGGTGCCTAGGGTTGTAGATCAATTTAATCAAAGCTTAATTCTCAAATTATCCATTAATATAACCTTGTATTTTAATTTGTTCTTTGAGTTTAATTAGTAATCACCAATTCATTAGTTTTCACATTCATGAATTAACAACAACTAATTGTTTTGAAATTGCAAATTAATAAAATCCTAGAACTTATATTTTCTAATTCATTCTTAGGGTAGTTGAATGCATAATTCCAATATCAAATTTCACCTCTCAGTCCTTCATTCAATATCTAGATATAAATAGATAGCTAATCTATCAACCTAACATTCAATCCAATACAATCAACTAATAACAAGGTATATTAATGGAAATATCAAATCAAGTCATTCAATCAAATATACTATAAACCCTAGGCATGAATAATTTAGCTCATCATCATCGATTTAAAATAAACATTCATCTCAATATAAATCAAATCACAATTGTCCATTGAAATATTAATGTTCTTAACAATTAACAACAATCTAGAAATGAAATAAAAGAGAGAATATAAAAGCCCTTTGAAGATGCTAATAGTTGAACTTCTAGTCTTCTTGCTAGCTCCACTTTGAATATGATGAAGAACTAACAAGCCTTCTGTAGACCCTTAATTTTAAGTCCAATTTAATATGGTCCTAATTAAAGGATGCCAAAATAAATTTGATCCGACTTTAAAATGTTTAAACCTAGTTTATAATTTTTAAAGAAGTCGGTTCGGATTAAAGAGGCATAAATTCAATTATAAAACCCTAAAATCAATTTGAATCGACCCAAATTAAAACTTTTCAGTCTATAAGTTAAAAAAGGCAAGAATAATTCGAGTCAAGCCGGCCGGGTAGACATGAGCAATTACTCATGTTGACCTGGAGAGACCAGGTCGACATGAGCATGCCTCATGTTGATCTGGCAGCCCAGATCGACATGAGGTTGGACTCATGTCGACCTGGGTAGACCAGGTCGACATGAGCATGCCTCATGTCGACCTACCTGGGCAGCCCAAGGTCGACATGAGGTTGGACTCATGTCGACCTAGGGCAACCAGGTCGACATGGTTTCAATAAGTTTACTAATTGAACTAAAATTTGGTTTAAGGATGGATTAACATTAAGGATAAGGATTCTGAGTGAGGTTTACCTATAAATACTAACATTTCAGAATTTAGAAAAAAAAGGAATATAAAAGAGAGACGGTAACAAACAGAGAAGATTAATAGCAGACATTCATCAGTCATCAATCCATCAAAGACAGCAATGCTGTCTTTTTTCATTGTTCATCCAGAAGTCAATTGTGGAGGAACTAACGAACGGAGGTTTGATTTAATTCTTTAATTTATTTGAATTCACAGTAGTTTCATCCTTGGGTTATAACTTATTTGTCTGTCTAGTATATACATTCCCTTCTATAAATATCATTAGAAGTTTGAAGATCCCTAAATTTTTTTCTAAATTCCAAACCTAAATTTATAAAATCTATTTTCCAAATTCAAAACACCAAAGCCCTGATCAAATTCTAAAATATCAGAATCCTTTAATTCCATAAAACCTAAAACTTACTTAATTCCTAAACCCTAGTTTCATAGAAACCTTAAAATTTCTTAAATCCTAAATTTCATAATCCCAGCAACCTAAAAAAAAACCCTAAACCCTAAATGATGAAACCTTAATTTAAATCCTAATTTTAAAAACTTTAATTCCAAAAACCCTATTCTAATATGCAAACCCTAAATTTATATATTTATTGCTTCATTTAATTTTAGATTTGATTATATAGTTTATTATATATTTTAATTTATTTAATTTCAATGCTTCATTTATTTAATTTACCATGGATGATTATTTTCTTTATTATTATGATTATTATTTATTTATTTTGGTATTTAAATTGTAAGAGGTATGTTTCCACCTTAAGGACATGTTTCTACCTTTCGGTGAGTGTCCTATTTAGTTTAGACATGGATGATGTAAGGACATGTTTTCATTTTCGGATGGGTGTCCATTTATTTACTTTGTTTGGACATTGCTTTGATTTTAATATAATGATGCTTTATTTTAATTATTGCATGTAATATGGATAATATTGTTATACTTAAGAATTTTATAATATTAAGACCTGTAAAGGAGGCCGGTTCTAATGAACCGGGCGTTGTGGGGGTGTTGGGCCATTTCTCACCTTTCCCACACGTACCCAACTTTCCGAACCCATTAGGGGGTTGGGGATTCCTTAGGAATCGAGTCATCCACACCTTTCTTTTTTCCGGCCCATTCGGGTGGCGACTCTATTTTCTCCGGGCTTAGGCCCGTGTTCTCTAAGGCCCAAAGCCTAAACAGTGCCGAAGTCGCAAGAACCATTCCACCGGGAGTGGGGGTAAAAATCCCCGCTCATAGTGGCTACTCCACTGGGGATAAGAGAAGTTGATTTCATTGGTCTTTATATTATTCTATTCTTTCTTATCATGATATTATCCATTGCATCATTTAGATTGCATCGTGTACGTGAGTTAGGATGCCCGTGTTACCCGTGTTGTGTTATGTAAGGGATACCATACTTTCACTCAAGGTATGGAGATCGAGCATGGCAAAACCACTCATAGCCTTGTACCATTTGGTATATACTTGCTATGGGAACCTAAGCCTTTTAGCCCAAAGATTAAAGCTCATGTAATTGGCATAGTTACTTTCCTTAGGTTTTACCCCAAATGCTTGTTGTTTGACTATGGTTAATTTATCTTGGCTTAAATCATGGCTTATTTAGTTTGTTCTTTTTCTAATATGACCCAAGTACATTGTAAGCTCAAAATAAAATTTTTCTTTAAAGTCCAAAAGACCAAAGCAATTTTCAAAAATTTTCAAAATGGTCTTTGGATATAAAACTTTTCTAAAAATCAAAAATTCTTTTCTCATGACTCAAATACAAAGTCAAAAATTATTTTTTCTAAAATCATTTTACAATGGGCTTAAAAACAAAATCATTTTCATCAACCTTTGAAAGAGCTTGCAAATTATTTAGGTCAATTATGAAATACCAAAAATCAATTGTGAGCCTAGTTTATACTAAGAGTTATTAATCATGGGCTTATTTTTGGCATGAACCACTAGTCACTTTTTCAAGTGAGAAATCTATTTATAATAAACCTCTTAATTTAGTTTTAATCCAATATAGCATAAAAGCTACTTTAGTTGGTTGGATGGATTAAAGCCTAATTAATGGGTATTATCATGAATTGATTTCTATTTTTGAAAATATAACTATTGGTTGAAACATCCGAGGGAATTATTCGAAAATAAGATACCCCATGTTGGTATTTTGTTAACCATATACCTAGGAAAAGAGACTCGCCATTCGTGTGTGGATGTTATAAGGTTGGAAAGAACGTCCTATTTGTCCTTGTTTGTTTATTATTTGTGCATACATACATACATGCATGCATGCATCACATGACATATCATTAATCCTTTTTGGCTAATAGACCTAAAGTATGACAATTTAAGAGTATACAACGATATCACCTACAACATTGATTTTTGATTTAAGTGCTTCATTGGGAGGGTGGATGCAAACCAGCTAAGGGATATAATCGATGAAGTTGTCAAAGCTAGGATGGCCGAGCTACAAGATCAATTGGTTGAAATTATGAAGACCTAGTTGATTAAAATTCTAGAGCTCATCAACAATGCTAAGGCAGTATCCATGGAGAATATGTTCACTAATAGAGATTGAATGAAAAATGAGGGACCAATCCCTATTCTATGAGACCAACCGAACCATGTGATTTCTAAATGGAGCAATAAGGGTGGCTATCACCCCAGTGGAAAAAGTCAAAGGGAAAGAGAGAAGAACTATTTTTCTGCAAAATGAAATTATCAGCCTAACAATCAAAATACACAAAAGGAAGCTGATGTTAATGCCACCGGTCAAGGAGGAATGAGGCAATTTTCAGAATTGGGGAAGCCGCTATCTTGGGTTCTCAATAAGCTACAAAAGAAGGGATTGTTACAACACTTGACTCCTCGACCTTTGCCAAATCCTTTACCCCCAAAATTTAATACTAAGGCTTTTTGTCAATTTCATCAAACTCAAGGACATGAGACTGATAGATGTACCTGATTGAAGCATGAGATCCAAAATCTAATCAACAGTGGTAAGCTACCTGAACCTGATAAACCCAACACTAAGATAACCCTCTACCTAAATTTGGAAGGGCGCCACCGCATACAACCTTGATGAAGAGTTTTATCTTGTCATCTTGTGATGATATGGATAGAGAAGCTGCTAAAGATGACGTGCTACTAAGCAAGCTTGGACTAACTATGGATGATGAAGCAATGATCCTTGATGATGGAAAAAATGCTTGCCTCTAACTCAACAAACTTTCCTTAGCTTGAATATTGCTCTATTTATTTTGCTTTCTTTAATATTTAATTGGAACAATCGTGTTTTTTTTTAATTTAAAGTTATTTGAATAAATTACTTTCATAAAATTTTTGTTGGTCTTTGTTCATTTTGGTGCTCAACCAATGAGGAATCTAGCTTGATGATTCATGAATTAATATATTTATGCATCATGATTCGAATAACTTTACTAGGTGAGGGAATTACTCTATAGCATTGAGTTGTGTATGCTTACTTAGAGAGGGCTCCTGCATAATAACCTTTGTCTAGGTCCTAGTCAGTCTTAGAACATGCTTTGAAAAACTTTCGAGGCAAAATTGAACTCTGCTTATTTAAGGGAGAAATGATCTAGGCATTGTTTGGTTAGCCAACAACTAGTATCCACCCAATTAAATATCAATCCCTAGTTGTCCCTTTGAACCTTCATAAAATTTTAGCTTTCTTTTCATTGGCTTACAAACCCCAATAACCTACCCTGAGCTGTTGTGATACTTTTGACAAGTCTTATGATCACTATGATGAAGAGGCAAGAAGATCAAAGAAAGGAATGAATAGTCAAGATCATGAAGATAGTTGAAGTTCTTAAGACCATAAGGGTGGTTGAAGTTCTCAAGACAATAGGGGTAGTTGAAGTTCACCTGAATTAGACCAAATATCACAAATAAAGTCAAGACTGAAGTAGATTAATATCACTCCTCTCATCCATTATTAGAAATACAAGTTGTTAGAATTCGAACCCAAAAAAACAACAAAAAAGGAAAAAGAAAAAAGAAAAAAGAGAGAAAAGAAAAGAAGAAAAAAAAAAGAAAAGAAAAGAAAAGAAAAAAAGGGACAAAAAAGAGGAAGAAAAAAAAAAGAAGAAGAAAAGAAAACCCAAAATGGTTCAGAAATCCAACTGAGTTCTCTTTCATCTGAGACAGCAAAAGGCTTCCATTTGTTTTATAAGGACAAATTCGATCAAAATCAGAAAAAAAAAAGGAGAAAGACCATCCAGTTCTTGAAAGTTCTGTACTTGACAGTCCTACAAGGAAGAAGGATAAAATGATAAAATGCTCAAAGAAAGGAAGAGTAAGAAAAATAAAAAAAAAAAGAAAAGGGAGAAAAGAAAAGAAACGAATTTGGGTACCAAACCTTTTTGCAAGGACAAAGACTATTCTAATCAAGATCTAGATTAATGTCAAGAAGATAGGAGAATACTCAAAGCTCAATCTTTTCAAGCTCCCGACGTTCTAAAGTTCCAACAAGCAGTTTATAGTGTGAAGGTTTGTCCATTGTGTCACATCAACTCCAATCTCAAAATGGCTTTCATTTAACCCATGTCTCTTATAGACCCCATTTCAAGCCTATCAAAGACCTGTTGATCTCTCTTGGTAGGTAGAGTCTATTAGTGGAGATAGTTTGAATAAGCATGCATATGAGATAGACAATATTCAAACTCAAATGAGACCTTTGGATAAGTAATGTGTATGTGCCTATTTAAAGTGCAATAGTTCTTGCTTAAATAGAAATAATTCCCAAGTTTAGTATGGTAACTAGGGCTGCGATGTTATAGATATGTTAACTTAGAAAGTCGAGTCCTGAGGTACTATGACACTGATTTGACAAAGCCACTGTATCTAATTTAAAAAAAAAGAGAGCAAAAGTAAAAAAAAAAAAGTGTACAAAACAAAAAAAAATTATTATTATCATTACCATTTTTGGCTTAAATACAAGTTTTATTACAAGTTTTTATTACGGGTTTTATATTTTTGTCACTGCGTGGAAGGAGGCAGTTCATAATCAAACAAAGCCCTAAAAAAATCATCACCCGTTGGAGGAGGGGGCATATTATCTGTCCAATATCCTCTCGAAGAAGGAATATCTAAACCTCTAGGACTTCAAAAATCAGTTCTATCATCGCCTAAATAGGGAGGTGGTATATCATGGATAACAGTCCGGGATCCTCATTATGAAGAGGCATTTGGTTCCCTCACACCCTGAAATAGAAAGTATCGGAAGTCCCATGCCCTTAGTTGATACATTTCCTCAAAATGGGCCGCATGTCGACGACTCGCAGCTAATTCCTCCTGAATCTTCCTATTTTGCTCCTCAAGCATCCGCTGTGAGCCAGAAAAGGAAAGGGTAAATCCATACATTTTCATGCATACATACAAGCATATATCATTATGGGATAAGAATGATTGACCAAGTAACTCAAATCAAAGCTCTGCAAATCAGATGGCACATCTAAATGAGAAGGGGCAAATGGAGAAAACTATCGCTGTATTGAGGTATCATACAGAGGGACAACCCCATAGTCAGAGGAACCAGTAGCCTACAATGATCATATAAATAATCAGAATAGATAAATGAAGAGACAGTTGTAATGACAAAGTGATGGCTACCTGGAAAGTGCCAGCCCCGGAATTGCCATGGGATTGAGAAGAAGGCTCCTCCTCATCTTCTTCCTCATCCTTACCCTCTTCCTCATCTTCTTCATCCTCTCCTTGCTCCGCTTCTATTTCTTCTTCACCTCCAGACAGCCCACGGACACCAATAGGTGAAACTTAAAACTTTAACAGATAATCCTGGATAAAATGAGCATATGACACGTCCGGTAAGAGCAAGAAGTCATGAACATCGAAACCAATATGGGAACGACTCCAAAAGGGCTCCAGCATTGCTGTAATGTTCAGAACAAATGATGGAATATCAACTGGTACTCTGCACTGGTCAGGTCCAAGGAACTAGTCATGTACTGTCTCGCCTAGAAACCACCCACTAGAACCGGGCCAGCCATAATTCGACGAGAGTTGTGCAAAGGCATTGCATCAGTCATGCATCTAATCCAACCATTTTTCTCTTCGGCTCTCCACCAGGCTGTATCCACCTGCAGAAAAGCAAACCGATAATTTATCTTTTATCATAGGTTTGATATTAATATTAACATTTTTCTTACTTGATCCCAGGTCAGACGACTCAAGTGGTAACGGTGAGAGTGCACATGGTGACTCCCGGACATTTCCTTGCGACCCGATAACCAAACACCCAACCTTGGAAAATTGACTCATGGCTGTGTAATGTTTGGAACCCTCACCAAGTTATGCTCGTATGTCCAGACCTATACATGAAAGAGAAAATCAAGCCTATGCACATGCATTGTGTGGATTAATAATTTTAAAGGAAGTAGCACCTCAGCAATGGCCGCGAAACCAATAAAAGATCTTTTCTTCCTACAGAGCACATCAAAACCGTGATAAAGACAAGCTAGACCAACTTCCTTCCATGCATAAGAAGACATGTGATCCAAATCAAAAAGGGCGCGCAACACAGATAAGTGAATGGCAAACTCGGTGCTACCCAAAATGGTTTCCCCCAACAAATATAACAAAAATCCCCAAGTATATTGTTTTGCTCTCTCACCCTGCACAGGTCGAGTGTACTTTACCCAATACTCTCGGATGGGCTCATATCGGATCTTATACGACCTCCTATATCGGGGCTTGACACCGATCAACTGTCGAATTTCTTCTTCTTTCAAAATATTGCTGGTCAAAGGGACGGGGGTTCCATCACATCGGAGGCCTGTTATAGCAGCAAAGTCAACCAGACCAATTGTCATCTCTCCAATGGGCAAATGAAAAGTATGAATTGTGTCCAACCATCGTTCTGCAAGCGCCTGGATCACGCTCCTGTCTATTTGATAGCCCCGTGCTGGTAATTGCAAAACGAAGTCCTCAAAACCACTTTCCCGCACCATTCTCTTTACTGTAGGCGGGACTTGGTCATACCACTTATGGGCCTTGTGAATATTTTCTCCCACTTTAATATCGCAACCATCATGCTGTCCAAATACAGGTAAGTCCAAGTAAGTACATACGTAATTTCTCTCACACACTTAAAAAAAGTATAATTATAATAATAAATATATAAAAAGTAATAATAGTAACATAAAATAGTAAATAATATATAATATGTTAAATGTTAAATCTTAAAAAAATAAAATAAAAAAATATTAAAAAAATTATTATTAAATTAAAATAATAAAATAAAATACTTTTGTATAAATATGTAAAGCAATATATTTATGTATAAAAATAAAATAAAATAAAAAATAAAAAATAAAAAAATAAAAATAAAAAAATAAAAAATAATAAAAATAAAATAAAATAAAATAAAAAATAAAATAAATATATAATAAAAATAAATAAATAAAAAAAGGGACACAGACAAATAATTTTTCGCACAACAATTGATGTGTTTCATTCTTATACAATCATTTTATAAATAAATTATGCTACACAGATATTTTTGTATATCAATTTTCATACTTATTCTTGTATAATCTACATGAATATAATTATACTAATAAATCTTGCAATAAATTACTTATATGTACGAAAAAGTACCACTTACCGGTATTTTATCTTTGGAACTCCGATGGAGATGCATGCCAGGTAATATCGAAATTTGCACAATTTTATTATCTCGAAGGTAAGAAATCAATTCATTATTTGATCGAGTCCTATGCCTTGAAGAGTGTTGGACGCCTGCCATGGTAACTGCTTGAGCTTTATGAATCTTACAAATTCTGAGTGAAAGTATTTAGTTTTCAAGGAAAGAAATAATACGAACTCTTTATAAAGAATGAAATGAAGAAATAAGATGCAAGATTTATATTGAAAAATGGCAAAGGAAAAAGACAAAAAAAAAACAGTATTATCGTGAAAAAAAAAGAGAAAAAGTAAATTTTACTATTGATAAATAGTAAATTTACTATTGATAAATAGTAAATAAATAGTAGTGAATAGTTCATAAACAGTAACTACACAGTAAATAAATAGAAAACTCAATTATTCAATTCAATCATTCAGATAATTGCGTGTATATAAATATTTTTGCACTTTTAAAATATTTTTACATGCATGGGGCAAGGAGAAGATATGTGCATAGTAAAAATTAGCTAAATTTTTTGCAGGCAATTAAATCAGCTAAGTATCCTATTGACTATAATTATTTTTTTTACAGACAATTGAATCTCTCTTAAGTCCAGAACTTAGCTCGGGTCCAGAATTCAAATTTTCACTTAAGTCCAAAACTTAGCTCGGGTCCAGAACCCATCCTTAAGTCCAGAACTTAGCTCGGGTCCAGAACCCAAGTCTTTTTCTAGTCCAGAACTCAAACCGGATCCAAAACCCAAACTTTTCTGGATCCAGAATCCAAGTCTTTTTTGAGTCTAGAACTCGAACCAGGTCCATAACCCAAACTATCCCGGGTTTAGAATCCAAGTCTTTTTCGAGTCCAAAACACAAACCGGGTCCAAAACCCAAATCATCTCGGGTTCAGAACCCAAAATTTTTCCAAGTCCAGAACTCGAATGGGGTCCAGAACCCAAACCATCTCTATCTAGAACCTTAAATTTTTTCGAGTCCATAACTCAAACCGAATCCAGAACCCAAATCTTTTTTTAGTCCAGAACTCGAACTGGGTCCAGAACCCAAACCATCTCGAGTCCAGAACCCAAATCTTTTTCTAGTCTAGAACTTGAACTGAGTCCAGAAACCAAACCATCTCGGGTCCAGAACCCAAAACCAAAACCATCTCAAGAAAATTAAGTCTGTTTTTGCCAAAATTAAAAGTCTTGTCGCTTTTCACTCTCTGAATCAATTTAAGATCGTTCAAGCAGGGGGAGAAATTGTAGACCCTTAATTTTGACCCCAATTTATTATGGTCCTAATTAAAGGATGCCAAAATAAATTTGATCTGACTTTAAAATATTTAAACCTAGTTTATAATTTTTAAAGAAGTCGGTTCGGATTAAAGAGGCATAAATTCGAGTCAGGCCGGCCTGGGAGACATGAGCAATTGCTCATGTCATCTTGTGTTCACCTCTGCCATTTCCTTCCTCTTTTTCTTATTTTGTTCAATTGGTGAGACATGACCAAGACCTTGGTTGTGTCATGTGGCATGGCCAGTGGCTTGGCCGTATCTCTTGAATGTATTCTTTTCTGCCTCTCTTCTTGCTCTTCTCTTTGCTTTGTTCTTCAAGTGAGACACAGCTAAGACCTTGGTCGTGTCATGGGACATGGCCAATGGCTTGGCCGTGTATCTTGAATGTGTCAGTCTCTACCCAAATTCTCTTAGGGACACAGCCAAGCCAATTTAACCTGGCTATGTCTTATGAGTGTGTCATGCTTCATTGTCTTGGATGAAGGGACACGGCCAAGCCATGAAGTGTCTTGGCCGTGTCTCATTCTTTCCACCTCATTAATCCATCAAATTGAATTAAAGATCCATTATTTTGTTCTTCAACCTGGATCAAATACTTCAAACAAACTTAATCACAAATTTAAAGAAATATCAATCAAAAGCCAATAAAATTACACTAAAAATAAATACACAAATGAACAAAATAGTAAGTTTACCCGGGACGGGTACAAGGTGATCAAATCCTATATTTAGATATGTATCAATTTTTATGATCATTCTCCCAATGACAATCTTACCACTTTGCCTAATGACTTCCTCATACCTCTTGGAAAACCAAAACCCAACAGTGCCTTGGCTCTCCCCTCATCCAAAAATGGTGTTTGCTAGGACAACATGGATATACCGATAAAATGGGTTTGTAAAATTAGAGGCTTTAGATATTTTGCTATTAAACCTTATCACACCCCCTAGTCTAGTTCACGTGTCATTTTCATCAAACCCTTCAATTCTCCCAAATATTCCTTGCAATCCAACTAATCCTAAAGCATGCCCAAATTCACCAATGTACTAATTATAATTTTGATTGGCTAATCTAAATTCTACCTTTCCATTATGGGCAGCATTACTATCTGGTGGGATAAATAAAAAACTGCTCAAGAACTCTAAGGTTAATTTAGCATATATCAGATAACATATACTAGCAAACATAATCCATTCCATATCAAAAGAAAGGCTAGAACTCAATCTAATATAAGTATAAGAAAAAAGAATTAACCTTACTACACCAACTTGTATTCAAACTCTCTCTTGCCCTTAAAACTCAATCTAACTTAAATCTAAAACTAAACTACACATAACATAACATTACACACCCTTGAATCATTGGAGGAATGGTGTTTATATAGAGTACTTGGAGGCTTCTTGATGTTGGTAAGCTGTCAAATGCAAGTTGCAGCTACTTAAATCTTCAAATTTTAATTTTTCTGGCTAAAAGTCATCGATTTCTGCCCCACGGTCATGGCCTAGATTTATTTGGACTATTTTGAGCTATTTTCCAGCTATAAATGGCGGCTTTATAGGCCACGATCATGGACTTTTGATTGCCACGGCCGTGGCAATTAAATGAAGACTGCAAAATCTGTCTTTTCTTCCTATTCTTGACTCTGGTAGTAGGGAAATGGATCTCACGGTTGTGGCTATGAAATGTCACGGTCTTGTCATCCATATTGCTTCTGGAACTTTTGTTTCTTTTCAATTTTTGGAGAGGTAGACCCGAAATGAATCCCATGGTCGTGGCATTGAGGGGCCACAGGCATTCCACTTGATTCTTTCTTCATTTTTGCTTCCTTTTCTTTGATTTTGTAACACTAATCATTAAAATCCTTGGATCTTTCCTTCCAAAGCTTAAACACTATAATTCTAACTCAAACAATCAAAATCCATCAAATGAAAATGAAAATAATTAAAATCATTCCTAGAATTACATAAAATATTTGATCAAATTTCACTCTATCACTAGCATTTCTATTATAATGCATTTTATGATGTTGTATGTGTTATACCATTTATTTATTTTACCTAAGTATGTACCACTAAGAATTATGCTTAGCACAATTGAATTGCATCACATAGGTGATAGAGCTGATTCAGAGAGTGTTGCTATACCACACCAGGTCTAGATTATAGTTGGTTACCTTTGGAGTTTGTCGAGCTGCCATGGACTAGAGTCATCTGCATTTCATATATATATTTTAAACTTTGACATATTAACTTAAGTATGTATCTTATGTGTGTAAGCATATATATATACATGATGTAAATAATAAAAGGGTTTTTAGTTTAAATGTTGAAAATTTGAGAGATAGGTTATACGTTTATATATAAACACTTATGTATTTTGTGATTTTGTTGGAGAATTCAGAGAAATGAAGGTGTTGAATGAATATTTGGGAGTGTATTTTAAATGCTGGTTGAGTGTGTTAAAATTTAAAAATATCCAAAATACAGACAAAACTCTATCAAATTGTTTTCAGAGATTTTCCTTTAAAATGTGTCTTTTTATATTTATATTACTAAGGATAATTTTCTTTATTTTTTAATATATATAAAGTGTTCTAAATAATTAATTTAAAATGATGGAAGTTTATAAAAGAAAAAAAAATATGTGACATTCCTGTATTTTGTATATGTATTTTATATTATGGGGTGTGTATATTGCACGTGTATGGGGTATAAGGGTGTTACAGAGATCATATAGCTCACTTATAAATACTAATAGAGGAAAATAAACGATAAATGGGAGCACTAATATAGGGGTGATAAATATGGAAATCAATGGCGACCAAATTCAAGAAAGTAATGGTGCCAGAATCAATACAAACATTGACCAAAAATGCCTAATTGTATTAGAAATGAAATGGCACCGCATGTCAACTGACCAAGCCATCTCACCTGATAGATAGGAGGGAATATGTAATATCCTCATATATGCCCTAGAAGTTTTGATTATGTTGTTGATGTTGTTGTTATTGTTGTTGTTGATATATATATTGGAAGGTGAATGCTTGTGTATATGTGTTTTGGGGAAAGAAATAGGGTTTAGAGACAAATGTATATGTTGTGTATATGATGATATATATAACATATATATTGGTCAAATGAAGAGTCAAGGTGATGGTTAAGTGGAAGAAGATATTTTTGGTTGTTATTGAAATTACTATAAAGGGCATGCATAATGAAAAGAAGTTTAACTATGTTAAAGAGGGCATTTTGGTAATTTTTCTTTTGAAATTGTGTGGTGGAGATTAATAGAGAGTTTGACTTTTATTTTGATCAATTTCCTTTCTTCTTTTCACGTGTGGCCGGCCAACCTAAAGAACAAGAGAGAAAGCAAAGGTTTGATGATATTTTGAGCTCAAATTGAAGAAGTTCTAAGTGGTTAAGTGGAAATCCAAGAAGATTCACTATATTTGGTTTTGGAAGAAAGTGATTTGCTCTAATTTGAGAAGTGAAGAATTCTTGGAGAAAAGGAAGTGTTTAGAGTTGTATAATTGGTGCTAAAGGTAAGTACAAATTATATGAGTACAAACATGCATATGTTGTTTAATCTTAAAACACTTTTGTTTGTAAATGTGATAAAATATAAAATGAATGTTGGTGATGAAAATATTGTGATGAGCATGTAAAATAATTGCTAATGATGCTGATTATGTCCATTTGAATGAGGTTATGTTGTGAACAATGTGTGTTAAATTAACCAAAAGAAATTTGGCTACATTTAGGGTTTATGCATGAGAGACACGTAATTTGGGGCGGTCGCTATTATTCATGTGCGGTCGCGACTTAGGTCGGGCTTCTGACCGCGAAACCTACTGTAATAAGGTTTCATCTTTTGATTGTGAAGTGCGGTCGCGACTTAGGTCGGGCTTCTGACCGCGAAACCTACTGTAATAAGGTTTCATCTTGTAATTGTATGGGGCGGTCGTATTCAGGTGAGGCGCGACCGCTAGAAATGTTCTGTTCACCTTATTGGAAGCAATCTAATCCTACAACAAGATTCTCAAATACATGTTAAATAGATCATCCATTTGAGTTGTCAAGGATCAAAATAGATATCATTTGTCTAACATCATTGTTGAATCATGAAATGTGAGATGATATGGAATTGATAATGCATATGATATTACATGAACAAGGTTATGTATTGTGTATTGTGAGGCTTGTGAATGGTGATGTGTATTATGAATAATGTACTTTGAAATGTGATACTAATAATGCTACATATACAATATGAATTGAGATATGAAATGCTATAAAGCCATTGTGATTGGCTGTGATGGTTCAATTGAAAGATATATGGCATGTTTGCCTAATTGATGAGAATTGAGAATGATATGTAAATGAATTGTGTGGCTAATGTGTTATTCCATTTTCAGAGTATGTTATTGGTGGCATGCCCAATGATAGTAACAATCTCTTGAAGTTAGGTTGGATTGAATCCTTGAAGCCTAATTGAGATGTTACAACCCTTGAAGCTAGGTTGGGTTGGTTCTTGAAGCCAAGTTGGGTTGAAGCTTAGCATGCTTTGCTCCCCTTGAAGCTTGGTTGAACCTAATCCTTGAAGCCTAGTTGGGTATATGATATTGATAAATGTGATAACAAAACCACAACATTAACTCTGAAAATTGAATAGCATATTAGTGTGTCTTGGGCCCAATGCTTGTCTTTGTTTAATGTGAGTCATGATTTGTTTAATGTTGTTCATGAATGGTTAAATGAATAACTAATGAGGCATATGAAATGTAAAGGTATGTTGTTAGCCTTGCATATATGATGTTACATGTATAATACGGATTGAGAATTGGCATTGTATTGCACTGAAGCATAACACTAGCACATTTTGTCTTACTAAGCTGTTGGCTTAGCGCGATAGTGTTTGATCGCGCAGGTAACCGAGTTGAACCCGAGAGTTCTTCGAGACCGAGTGAGAGTAGACAGTGAAGAGTTGATTTTGGGAACTTAAAGATCAGAGGAGACTTGCCAATCATGTATAACTCTCTTATATTTTGTAAAGTTTTGTTTATAATGTAAATATATGTATATTTGTAAAAATTGATTTAAATGCTATCATATATGTAACTATTTTATAAAATTCCGCTGCGTAACAACTAAATGTATATATATATATCTATTTAGTTTTGTATTACAAGTTAACTACTTATCTTTCTATAATGTATACAATTGAAAGATTATGGTATGATTTAAAATGTTTTTAAATGTTAAGAAAATCTGTAGCATCTCTATGTTTAATGCATGTATACTACATTGTGGTGTTTGTAGTGTGCATGTATTGAATGTAGGGGTGTTACAGTTGTTTTGGTATCAGAGCCTAGGTTTGAGATTTTCGACCTAGGTAAAATGTAATAAAAAGACTATTTTGACTTTAAAAGTGGTTTTGAATAACATATACATTTGGGATTGGCAGTCTCTGATGTTTAATAAGATGTAATCTGCTGTGTTTGCAGACATAGGTTGTGATGGATCCTCACTCCAGTCAGTCGGTTGAGGCTAGTGCTGAGAGTATTGCTCCTGATGATGGAGCTAGGATTGTTAGTGCTGGTGAGGCACCTGCTTCTGGGTCGGGGAGACCAGTAGGTGATGAGGTTCTGCCAGCCTGGTTTATGCATATGATGGAAGCTATGAGACAAACACCAGTACAACCTCAGCCACCACTCCCTCAGCCTTTGGTATCAGTGAGGCACTATGACAAATTGAGGAAGTATGGAGCCGAAGATTTTGTAGGCACTACTGATCCAGCAGTGGCTGAGCAGTGGCTAGACAAAGTACAGAGAATCTTTGTTCAGTTGCAAGCTACTTCAGAGGAAAAGTTTGACTATGCAAGATCTTTGCTACAAAAGGATGCATATAGTTGGTGGAAAAAAGTGCCCCATTCTATGGATGATCCACCAACCTTGTTATATGCTGACTTTCTGAGAGAATTTGAATTGAAGTATACTCCAAGGGAGTATAAAGATGGGAAGAAAAGAGAGTTTCTAGATTTGAAGCAAGATCATCGGACCGTAACTGAATATGAGGTTGAGTTTATTCGATTAAGTCAGTATGCTGGGGGCATAATATCAGATGAGGTAGATAGATGTAGGAGGTTTGAGGAGGGATTGAGGCCCTCTATCATGTGTCATGTGGCTGGATCCAGATATCAAGATTTTTCCCAGCTAGTGGCAGCAGCTCGGAGTGTGGAGCGAGCTCAAGGTATTGCAGCTGCTTCAGAGGAAGAGGTTAGGATGAGGAGGCCCCAGTTTGAGGCAGGGTCTTCTTCTGTTAAAAGAGGTAAGGGAAGTTTTGCTCCTCGGGTTAGTAGGAGTCAAAGAACAGCTGGTAGGTTAGTGCAGTTCCAGAGGCAGAGATTTAGACCTACAGCTTCAGTGGCAAGTGCTCCGACCCCTATGATTCAGAGATCCAACTTACCCATCTGCATTCATTGTGGTAGGCCTCATGGTGGTCCTTGTTGGAAGGCTGGTGTCGCCGGAGTTTGTTTCAGATGTGGATCACCAGATCACTTTGTGAGAGATTGTCCTGAGAGGCAGGAGCAGATGCCAGTTGATTCTGCTGCTTCTCGAGCTAGTGTGAGGGGAGGCAGAGGAAGCAGAGGTGCCAGCCGAGGAGGCAGATCTGGGTTCAGTGTTAGAGGAGGTTCTATATCCAGAGAGAGTAGACTAGAGGAGGTTGGGTCTTCCCAGAGGATGTATGTTATGCAGAGGCAGCCAGATGCTTCGGCAGTCATAGCTGGTACTTTTTCTTTATTTGATACTTCAGTACTTGCTTTGATTGATCCGGGTTCCACACATTCTTATATTAGTTCATCTATTTTACCTGTGTCTGATATGCATGCTGAGTCCCTAGGATTTGATGTTTTGGTGACGAATCCGTTAGGGCATAGTGTGGTTGTGAGTAAGGTGCACCGAGATAGTGCAGTGAGGGTGCAAGGTGAGGAGTTCCTTGGAGATTTGATTGAGATGCCATTTAAGGAATATGATGTGATCCTAGGTATGGATTGGCTATCTAGACATGGAGCTGTGGTAGACTGTAAAAGGAAAATTGTTTCTTTGAGAACTGCTGATGGTAGAGAAGTGATAGTATCTAATGAGCAGGAACAGCTAGCCTCCTTATTTGTTTCAGCTGTTGCAGCTAGGAGGTTGGTTAGAAAGGGGTGTGAAGCTTATCTTGCTCATGTGATAGATACTAGAGTGAAGGGTTCCCCTATTGATAGCATTGCCACAGTTGCAGAGTTCTCAGATGTGTTTCCAGAGGAGTTGCCAGGATTACCTCCTGAGAGAGAGGTGGAGTTTGGTATTGAATTGTTGCCTGGTATCACTCCTATTTCTATTACTCCTTATAGAATGGCACCAGCAGAATTGAGGGAATTGAAAGTGCAATTACAGGAGTTGTTGGATAAAGGATTTATTCGCCCCAGTGTTTCTCCGTGGGGAGCTCCTGTGCTATTTGTGAAGAAGAAGGATGGTACTATGAGATTGTGCATTGATTATAGGCAATTGAACAAGGTGACTATTAAAAATAAATATCCTTTGCCTAGAATTGATGATCTCTTTGATCAGTTGAAGGGTGCAGCTGTGTTTTCTAAAATTGATCTGAGATCTGGGTACCATCAGCTGAGAGTCAGAGCTGAAGATGTTCCGAAGACCACTTTTCGGACCAGGTATGGGCATTATGAATTTCTAGTTATGCCTTTTGGTCTAACGAATGCACCTGCAACTTTTATGTACTTGATGAATAGGGTGTTTAGGCCCTATTTAGATCAGTTTGTAGTGGTCTTCATTGATGATATTCTGGTGTATTCGCGGAATAAAGAGGAACATGACAAGCATTTGCGGATGGTGTTGCAGATTTTGAGAGAGAAGCAGTTATTTGCTAAATTGTCGAAGTGTGAGTTCTGGTTGGATCAAGTCGCTTTTCTCGGACATATTGTTTCAGCTGAAGGCATTAGAGTTGATCCGAGTAAAGTTGAAGCCATTTTAAATTGGAGTCCACCCAAGTCTGTGACAGAGGTTAGAAGTTTTCTGGGTTTGGCAGGCTATTACAGACAGTTTGTGAAAGGGTTTTCTTTGATAGCTACTCCACTCACCAGATTGCTTCGTAAGGGAGTTAGATTTGTGTGGATGGATCAGTGTCAGGCTAGCTTTGAGCAGTTGAGAGATATGTTGACTCAAGCGCCTGTTCTTACTTTACCTGTGGAAGGTAAACCATATGTGATTTTCAGTGATGCTTCACATAGTGGTTTGGGGTGTGTGTTGATGCAAGAAGGTAAAGTTATAGCTTATGCATCTCGACAGTTGAAACCGCATGAGCTTAATTATCCGACTCATGATTTGGAGCTAGCAGCCATTGTGTTTGCATTGAAGATTTGGCGCCACTATTTGTTTGGGGAGAAATGTTTTATCTACACTGATCATAAGAGTTTAAAGTATTTGGGTGTCCAAAAAGAACTCAATCTTCGTCAGAGGAGATGGTTAGAATTGATTAAAGACTACGACTGCTTGATTGATTATCATCCAGGTAAAGCAAATGTTGTTGCTGATGCCTTAAGTCGGAAGTCTTTAGCTGGTTTAATTGTTTATTCGCTCTCGTTGCTTGTTGAGTTGAGAGCATTGCATGCCGGTTTTGTATCTTGTGATGATGGTGCATTATTGGCACAGTTGCAATTGAAACCAATTTTGTTGGAACAGATCAAAGAGGCTCAGTTGGCTGATGAGAAGATTCAGAGTATTGTTTCAGCTTGCCAGAATGGAAAGACTAGAGATTTTGTGGTGAAAGGTGATGGGAGTCTCTGGTTTAAGAACCGATTGTGTGTACCCGATGATGCTGATTTGAAAAGAGTCATTTTAGAAGAAGCACATCAGTCAGTGTTTGCTATGCATCCGGGTAATACAAAGATGTATCATGATTTGAGACAGCATTACTGGTGGATAGGTTTGAAGAGAGATATTGCTGAGTTTGTATCGAAATGTCTCACATGTCAGAAGGTAAAAGCAGAGCATCAAGTTCCAACCGGGTTGCTTCAACCATTGTCAGTGCCAGAATGGAAGTGGGATAGAGTGACGATGGATTTTGTGTCTGGTTTGCCATTGACACAAAGGAAGCATGATGCTATATGGGTGATTGTGGATAGATTGACTAAGACAGCTCATTTCCTTCCGGTTCGGATGGATTACTCTTTGGAGAGATTGGCTGAGCTGTATATCCATGAGATTGTGAAGTTGCATGGTGTTCCAACTTCTTTAGTGTCTGATCGAGATCCCAGGTTTACTTCAAGATTTTGGAAGAGTTTGCATAGTGCTTTGGGTTCTCGATTACACTTCAGTACTGCTTTTCATCCACAGACGGATGGACAGTCAGAGAGGTGATACAGATTATTGAAGACATGTTGAGAAGCTGTGTCATCGATTTCTCTGGAAGTTGGGATAGGTTTTTACCTCTTGTGGAGTTTGCTTACAACAACAGTCACCAATCTAGCATTGGTATGGCACCATTCGAAGCATTGTATGGCAGACGGTGTAGGACACCTCTTTGTTGGAATGAGCTTGGAGATAATAAGTTGATTGGTCCTGATTTGATTCAAGAAACTGAAGAGAAAGTAAAAGTGATACGAGGCAGGTTGAAAGCAGCTTCAGACCGACAGAAGTCTTATGCAGATCTGAAAAGGAGAGACATAGAGTTTGATGTTGGAGATAAGGTATTTCTGAAAGTATCTCCTTGGAAGAAGATATTGAGGTTCGGTCGGAAAGGGAAATTGAGTCCTCGTTTCATTGGACCGTATGAAGTTTTGGAAAGAGTTGGGCCAGTTGCTTATCGACTCGCTTTGCCACCTGAGTTGGATCGTATTCATAACGTATTCCATGTTTCTATGTTGAGGAGATACAGATCGGATCCATCTCATGTGTTGCCGATTGAATCTATCGAGGTGAATCAAGATTTGACGTTTGAAGAGGAACCAGTTGCTATCTTGGCACGTGAAGTGAAAGAGTTGAGGAACAAGAGTGTGCCATTGGTGAAAGTTCTATGGAAGAATCATGGAAAAGAAGAAGCAACTTGGGAAAGTGAACAATCCATGCGAGAGCAATATCCTCAGTTGTTTCAGCTTTGATATCAGGTAATTTCGAGGACGAAATTTTATTTTTAGAGGGGGAGAATTGTAATATCCTCATATATGCCCTAGAAGTTTTGATTATGTTGTTGATGTTGTTGTTATTGTTGTTGTTGATATATATATTGGAAGGTGAATGCTTGTGTATATGTGTTTTGGGGAAAGAAATAGGGTTTAGAGACAAATGTATATGTTGTGTATATGATGATATATATAACATATATATTGGTCAAATGAAGAGTCAAGGTGATGGTTAAGTGGAAGAAGATATTTTTGGTTGTTATTGAAATTACTATAAAGGGCATGCATAATGAAAAGAAGTTTAACTATGTTAAAGATGGCATTTTGGTAATTTTTCTTTTGAAATTGTGTGGTGGAGATTAATAGAGAGTTTGACTTTTATTTTGATCAATTTACTTTCTTCTTTTCACGTGTGGCCGGCCAACCTAAAGAACAAGAGAGAAAGCAAAGGTTTGATGATATTTTGAGCTCAAATTGAAGAAGTTCTAAGTGGTTAAGTGGAAATCCAAGAAGATTCACTATATTTGGTTTTGGAAGAAAGTGATTTGCTCTAATTTGAGAAGTGAAGAATTCTTGGAGAAAAGGAAGTGTTTAGAGTTGTATAATTGGTGCTAAAGGTAAGTACAAATTATATGAGTACAAACATGCATATGTTGTTTAATCTTAAAACACTTTTGTTTGTAAATGTGATAAAGTATAAAATGAATGTTGGTGATGAAAATATTGTGATGAGCATGTAAAATAATTGCTAATGATGCTGATTATGTCCATTTGAATGAGGTTATGTTGTGTACAATGTGTGTTAAATTAACCAAAAGAAATTTGGCTACATTTAGGGTTTATGCATGAGAGACACGTAATTTGGGGCGGTCGCTATTATTCATGTGCGGTCGCGACTTAGGTCGGGCTTCTGACCGCGAAACCTACTGTAATAAGGTTTCATCTTTTGATTGTGAAGTGCGGTCGCGACTTAGGTCGGGCTTCTGACCGCGAAACCTACTGTAATAAGGTTTCATCTTGTAATTGTATGGGGCGGTCGTATTCAGGTGAGGCGCGACCGCTAGAAAGGTTTTGTTCACCTTATTGGAAGCAATCTAATCCTACAACAAGATTCTCAAATACATGTTAAATAGATCATCCATTTGAGTTGTCAAGGATCAAAATAGATATCATTTGTCTAACATCATTGTTGAATCATGAAATGTGAGATGATATGGAATTGATAATGCATATGATATTACATGAACAAGGTTATGTATTGTGTATTGTGAGGCTTGTGAATGGTGATGTGTATTATGAATAATGTACTTTGAAATGTGATACTAATAATGCTATATATACAATATGAATTGAGATATGAAATGCTATAAAGCCATTGTGATTGGCTATGATGGTTCAATTGAAAGATATATGGCATGTTTGCCTAATTGATGAGAATTGAGAATGATATGTAAATGAATTGTGTGGCTAATGTGTTATTCCATTTTCAGAGTATGTTATTGGTGGCATGCCCAATGATAGTAACAATCTCTTGAAGTTAGGTTGGATTGAATCCTTGAAGCCTAATTGAGATGTTACAACCCTTGAAGCTAGGTTGGGTTGGTTCTTGAAGCCAAGTTGGGTTGAAGCTTAGCATGCTTTGCTCCCCTTGAAGCTTGGTTGAACCTAATCCTTGAAGCCTAGTTGGGTATATGATATTGATAAATGTGATAACAAAACCAAAACATTAACTCTGAAAATTGAATAGCATATTAGTGTGTCTTGGGCCCAATGCTTGTCTTTGTTTAATGTGAGTCATGATTTGTTTAATGTTGTTCATGAATGGTTAAATGAATAACTAATGAGGCATATGAAATGTAAAGGTATGTTGTTAGCCTTGCATATATGATGTTACATGTATAATACGGATTGAGAATTGGCATTGTATTGCACTGAAGCATAACACTAGCACATTTTGTCTTACTAAGCCGTTGGCTTAGCGCGATAGTGTTTGATCGCGCAGGTAACCGAGTTGAACCCGAGAGTTCTTCGAGACCGAGTGAGAGTAGACAGTGAAGAGTTGATTTTGGGAACTTAAAGATCAGAGGAGACTTGCCAATCATGTATAACTCTCTTATATTTTGTAAAGTTTTGTTTATAATGTAAATATATGTATATTTGTAAAATTGATTTAAATGCTATCATATATGTAACTATTTTATAAAATTCCGCTGCGTAACAACTAAATGTATCTATATATATCTATTTAGTTTTGTATTACAAGTTAACTACTTATCTTTCTATAATGTATACAATTGAAAGATTATGGTATGATTTAAAATGTTTTTAAATGTTAAGAAAATCCGTAGCATCTCTATGTTTAATGCATGTATACTACATTGTGGTGTTTGTAGTGTGCATGTATTGAATGTAGGGGTGTTACAGAATAGAAAATAATCCAACAAGTAATACTGAATCCCAACCAAAAAACTTGATTTTTCAGGACTTGTAATAAAAGTCGACCCACCCCAATGACCACTCTAAGCTGGAACTATCATGGACTAGGCAACCCACAAACAATCAGTGAACTCTAGGATCCGGTATCCAAAAAAGGCCCAAATTGTTATTCTTAATGGAAATGATGTCGGATCAAAAGAAGATAGAAATCATTAGAAGGAAACTACATTTGAAAAGGGCATTTGTTGTGAGTCGAAATGGCCATGGAGGTGGGTATGCACTCCTTTAAGAAGAAAAAGATTTCGGACTGGCATTTGACTAGGTTTTATGGCAACCCAAAAAAAAATTATAAACATGAGTCATAAGAGTTGTTGGGCAGATAAAGCCTAAATCTAATCTTTCATGATGTCTCTTAGGCAATTTCAACCTCACGGCCCAATTAGAAAAAAAAAAAGAAGAGAAACTTCATCCTACCCCAAGCGACTGATCAAAGACTTTTCCCATGTAATACATGATTGTAGTTTAGTTGATGTTGGAATGGTTGGCCACCCATTTACATGGAAAGGGGGAAGGGGATCAGATACTTGGGTTAAAGAATGATTAGATAGGGGCAGTGCCTCTGAGAAGTGGATAGAGACTTTGGGAATGTTGTGATCTATAATTTAGTAGGAACTCATTTAGCCATATTTCTAGACTTCCTAAGAAGAGAGCACACTAGGAGGTAGAGGCATTTTCACTTCGAGAATGACTAGGTTAGAATACCAGAATGTAAATAGATAATAAAAACTACATAGGGAATGAATAGAGGATTAGGAATAGAAGAGATACTAGTTATGTTTGCTTTAAAGCTAAAAAAAGTGGGGAAGAGATATGAATCAAGGGTCACTCAAAAAATTGAGTCATGTAGAGCACAATTGGCCCATCTTAAACACTTCAGGGATGAAGCATTGACTAGATTGTATGAAGAAACTAAAGGAAAATTGAAAGATTTTCTAAAATTAGAGGAAGATACATTGACACAACATGCCAAACAGTTATAGCTTAATAAAGAAGACTAGAATTCTAAGTATATTCATGCAACCATTAAAGCCAAAAGAAAAATGAACCAAATAACTCAGCTAAGAGATGCCTAAGGAAACAACTCTAATACCGAACCCAACAATAAAAAAGCTTAGTTTGAGGAAAAAATGGCAACTCCAAGTTCCTCCAAAAGCCAAAAAACCTTTATGGAAAGCCTACAAAGATAATCTACCCACTTCACAAGCATTGTTGGAGAAAAGAGTGGAAGTTCAAAACCTATGTCCAGCCTATCATAAGGCAGAAGAGTTAAGTGTTCAATGTTTACTTCTTTACAATTTTGCTCAAGATTGTTGGTCCGTAGTAAATTATGGGATCATTATGTCTAACTCCAACTAATCAGTACTTGATTGGGTTAGGACATGTAATGAATAGTTATGATCAAGACAAGTGCAATCTAGTGGCAATGACCCTGTGGAATATGTGGAACCAATGGAAAGAAGCAGTCTAGAAGAATGGAGGTACTCAGCCAGCTGGAAATCTGCCTCAAGCTTTAATACGCCTGTACTAATGGTAGGAGAGTCAAAGAAATGAGGAAGCCAATTGCACCAGCAATGTAGGCACCCATCAAACATAATGGAAAGCCCCACTCTTAGGCTACTTGAAATGCAATTTTGATGCTGCCTTTTTTCAACATACCAACAAACTAAGCTATGGGTATGTTTTGAGTGTTAGCATTAAATGCGAAAGTAAATGTCACATCCGCCCACTATATTTTATCTAGCAGTCGTCTGCTTAGCAAGAGAAAGGATCTGGAGAGGTCATCTCAGATGGCGGTTCCTAGAGAAGGTCGTAGGACCAAAGGGACCTAATTGCAAAAATGTAAAGTTTTGGGGAGGTGACTGTAATTTTAAAAAAGTTTTGGGGAGGTAACTTGTTTTATTAGTTTTTGTTATAAGTTTTGTGTCTTGTTTATTAGGTTAATTATTGTTTTATTTAGGTATTTTGTTAGTTTTTATCGGTTTGTCTAGTGTTTTCTTTAATTGTGTAGTTTTAGTTTATTTTTAGTTTTATGTCGCTTTTGATCTAGTTTTTAGTTTGTGTTTATGTTTTGTCGGTTATTGTTTATTTACTTCGTGTTTTAAGTTTGTTTTGAGTTTTGTGTTAGGTTAAAACAGGCAAGGAAACGAATTGAAGATGAAATGGGCAGTAGCTGACACAGGCAGAGGACACGGCCAAGTCACTGGCCGTGTCCCATACCAAGTTAAAAGGAAGAACAAGTCCCAGTAGTAGACACAAGCAAGGGACACGGCCAAGTCATGTGGTCGTGTCCCTCCAAAGAAGAACAACACGGCCAAGTCACCTTGACTTGGCCGTGTCCCACCTATTACCAAAGGAAAGGAAGAGTAAAGCAGACAGAGGCAGACACTGGGAAGGGACACGACCGTGTCACTTGGCCGTGTCCCTCAAATATGATGCAACACAGCCAAGTCAAGCTCCACTTGGCCGTGTCACTCAACAAGAAGAAAAGAACAAGAAGAAAAGAAGATCAAAGGCAGGCAGTAGCGAACACTGGCAAGGGACACGGCCGTGTCACCTGGCCGTGTCCCTCCATCAAGCCCTCACACGGCCGTGTCCCTCATCACCTGCCCGTGTCCCTCATGTTCCAAGCCCGCATCAGATTTTTAACGCGTACGACTCATATAAAAAGAAAAGAAAGTTAGGGTTTAGGGGGCTGGTGACGATTTAGAGCAGTTTTTGAGCCGTCAAAGATTAGAGCTAGGGTTTTAACATTTATTTTATTGATTTTGATTTCACTTTGGATCAAAACTAGTTAGATTAGATTATTCTAGCCATTGTTTCATCCTTCTTGCAAGATTTGAACAAGAGATTCTTCAGAAGCTTCAAGGAGTTGTAACTTGGTTTTGTTCTCGAACTTATTCTTTTTATTTTCATTGAATGGATATTATCATGTCTATTTTGATTTCTTTGAACATTAATAAGATGAATATGTTTGATTGCATTATGAACTAATTTGATCTAGTCTAGGGTTTGTATGGATTTGCTATGAATTGTATGAATTGGTTATTCTCTTAACTAATGATTTCTTTAGCCTTTATTGAATGAAAAATTGTTACATATAATTGATTGGCCACCAATTGTGTGTTTTAGGTATTAGATGATGGATTGAGAGATGAAATCTAATGCTGGAACAATTCAATTAAGGACTTAGGTGAATTAGAGATATAACCTATTAAAAAGATTGTTTCAATTATAACAAGATTAGTTGTAAGAGGTTTGAATGCGAGAGCTTATTTCCTTGACTCAATTAATTAAGTTGCTTGAGATTTAATCTTAGAAATTAAATTAGTTAAGTGGAATAACCGTTCATACATATGAGTAGTAAAGAAGTGCAAACCCTAGACTCTTTTTATCAAGTGAATCAGAACATAAGCTATTGTTTATTTTTATTGTTTTCAAATTAAATCATTCTTCTTCATTACTTTGCAAATTAAATTTCTTCAATTACTTGTTACTTTAAATTTGATAATCAATTACCCACTTTGGCTTCCTTGAGAAGAACGACCTTGGGGCAATCACCTTTGCTACAGCTACCTCGTATACTTGCGAGTGACGCTTTGTGGTAGAGTTAATTTGAGCGCAACAAGTTTTTGGAGCCGCTGCCGGGGAAGCTAATTGGCGTAATTGTTTAAAAAAATAATAATAAAAATAAAAAAAATTATATTATATATTATTTTCATTGTTTTCATTTTATTTAATTTGTCTTTTGTTTTTGATATTTCTTTTTCTAGAAATTTTTGTTTATGCAAGGCAGGAGATCACTTGAAGGAGAACTGCATCCATTCATTCCAGAAATTCAGAGAGTAAAAAGGAGCAGAGAGGAGTTTGAGCTTTTCACAGGATTTGATACTTCAGAGGAAGACATTTCTGATTTTGAGTCAGAATCTGAAAAATCTGTTAAAATGGCTGAAGAAAGACAAAGAACCATGAGAGATTTTGCTAGACCTGTCATTGGGACTTCCACTTCTTGCATAAGACTGACAGATGCAGCAAGGAACTATGAGTTGAAGAATATTCACTATAACATGCTACCATCATTCTATGGAGTTCCAAATGAAGATCCTTTGAATTTTATTAGGGACTTCTACTCCACCCTCAACACTTTTCCTTTGGGAGGACTAACAGAAGATCAGTTGAGGATGAGATGTTTCCCTTATACTTTGAAGGATAGGGCAAAGAGCTGGCTCATGATGTTGCCTGAAAATTCACTGACAACTTGGGAGCAAGTTTACAATAAATTCATGGGCAAGTTTTATTCACACCAAAAGACAGCTGAGTTGAAAGGGAAGATTGCTACATTCTCTCAATTTGAAGGAGAGCCATTTCATGAGGCTTGGGACAGATTCAAGATGTTATTGATCCAGTGTCCACATCATCACTACCCACTTCAACTCCTTAATCAGTTTTTCTATGATGGTCTCACCCAGCAATTTCAGAACACTGTTGATAATGCAGCTGGGGGAGCCATGGGAGAAAAGACAGCTGATGAGACTTATGAGATCTTTGAGATGTTGGGAGCTAATTCTCAACAAAAGAGTGTAAGGGGAAGAAGCAAGGGGGTGAATCAACTGGAAGCCAATACTGAAATGGTTAGTCAAATAGCTGAGTTGACAAGGCAGGTTCAGATGCTAAACATGAAGAACAATATTTCTTCATCTACTCAAGAAGTATGTGGAATTTGTGGGACATTAGGGCATGGAGCAAATATATGTCCCTCTGCATATGAGTCTTTTGGGAATGAAGCTGAGCAGGTCAATGTTATGGGAGGATTCCAACCTAGGGCCAGAAATGATCCTTACTCCAACACTTACAATCCTGGTTGGAGGAGTCACCCCAATTTTTCCTGGACGACAAATAATGCTCAACAGCCTTTCCATTTGCTCCAGAGACAGAACCAGCAGCAGGGTCAATCCTCAAGTCAAAATCAAGGTCAGCATAAAAGAGAGAGTTTGGAGGACAGTTTACAAGCTTTCATCAAAGTCAGTGCTCAAAACCAAGAGATGAACAACAAGAGGCTGGATTCCTTGGAAGCATCTTTTAAGAAGGTGGAGACCCAAGTGGGGCAACTTGCACAACAGATGCAGATTCAACAAAAGGGGAAGTTTCCAAGTCAACCTGAGTAGGCACAAGCAGTGACTGTTCTTAGGAGTGGCAAGGTAATTAATAACAATGTTGAAAATAATTCTGTGAATGCAGGTGAGCAAGAGAAGAAAAAGGAAGGAGAATTAGAGAACAAAGGTGCTGAAGAAAGATCAATGGAGAAGACCCCTACACCAGATTTGCACAGGGCAAGCAATCCATACAGGCCACCTATACCATTCCCTAGCAGGTTGAAGGATGATAAAAAAGATAAGCAGTTTTCAGATATCTTCAACATGCTATCTAAGGTAAGTATCAACTTACCATTACTTGAAGCAATTAAGAACATGCCGGCTTATGCTAAATTCTTCAAAGAATTGAATACCAAGAAAAAAAGGTATGAGCCGAATGAAAAGGTGATAGTTTCTGAGGTAGCTAGTGCTGTTTTGCAGCATAAACTACCTCCTAAGCTAAAGGATCCTGGGAGCTTTATTATTCAAATTGCTATGGGGAATGGAAAATGTACTGACGACATGTGTGATTTGGGAGCTAGTGTGAATTTAATGCCTTACTCTGTGTACCTTGACTTAGAATTAGGGGAACTTAAGCCAACAAAAATGGTGTTGCAATTAGCTGATAGATCTCTTAGATTCCCGAAAGGGGTTATAGAAGATGTGTTAGTTAAATTTGGTAGTTTGATAGTTCCTGTTGATTTCATTGTTCTTGACATGGAAGTAGGTAATTCTTCACCATCTGCACACACCATTCTGCTGGGTAGGCCTTTTATGGCGACTACCAATACTTTGATAGATGTTAACAATGGAAAATTATCAATGACTGTTTTGGGACAAACTGTGGAATTTTCTATTTTTAACACTTCTCCTATTCCTACAACTGCTTTATATGAGGATTGTTCTTTCATTGATTGTGTTGATGCAGTTGTTTCAGATGTTTTCTTGCAGACAGGTTCCTCTGACAAATTGGAGCTGGCATTGACTTTGTATAGTGATTTGGAAATTTTTGATGCAGAAATAGCCAGTTGCCTTGAGACTTTAGAGGGTGCTGAAATAGAGGAGCTTAAGGAGGACCCAATTTTTGAACCTTCCCCCATTGAAAAAGAAGAGAAGAACCCCTCACCAGAGTTAGAGCTGAAAGAGTTACCTAAGAACCTGAAATATGTGTTTTTGGGAGATCACAATACTTTACCTGTAATAATATCTAGTGAACTTAGTGAAGGGGAGGAGATGAGGTTAGTGAGTGAGCTTAAAAGATTGAAGAGAGCAATAGGATGAGGATTGAGTGACATCAAGGGTATTAGCCCTTCCATGTGCATGCATAGAATCACTTTAGAAGAGGGAGCTAAACCTGTGAGGGAAACCCAAAGGAGACTTAACCCAAATATGAGTGAAGTGGTTAAGAAGGAAGTGCTCAAATTGCTGGATGAAGGAGTAATTTATCCAATTGCTAATAGTGAGTGGGTGAGCCCAGTACATGTAGTTCCTAAGAAATCTGGAATCACTGTGGTGAAAAATGAGAATAATGAGTTGGTTCCTACTAGGACTACTACTGGGTGGAGAATGTGCATCGATTATAGGAAGTTGAACAATGCTACAAAGAAAGATCATTTTCCTCTTCCTTTTATTGATCAGATGTTAGATAAACTTTCTGGACACTCACATTATTGTTTTCTGGATGGCCTTTCAGGTTACTATCAGGTGCCAATAGCTCCAGAGGATCAGTCAAAGACAACCTTTACTTGCCCTTTTGGGACTTATGCATTTCGACGTATGCCCTTTTGCTTGTGCAATGCACCTGCAACTTTTCAGAGATGCATGATGTCTGTCTTCTAAGATATGATCGACGATTTTATTGAGGTATTTATGGATGATTTTTCTGTTTTTGGTAATTCTTTTGATAATTGCCTCGATAAACTTGTTCGTGTGCTTGAGAGATGCATTGAATGTAACCTCACTTTAAGTTGGGAAAAGAGTCATTTTATGGTTACTCAGGGCATTGTCTTAGGTCATGTGGTGTCGAGTAAAGGGATTGAGGTGGATAAGGCTAAAATTGAATTGATTGCTAAGTTACCCCCACCTACCTCTGTTAAGGGAATAAGAAGTTTTTTAGGGCATGCAGGATTTTACAGGAGGTTTATTAAGGATTTTTCCAAAATAAGCCAACCATTGTGCCATTTATTGGGGAAAGATGTTCCATTTGAATTTACAGCACAATGCATGCAAGCTTTTAATTCCCTTAAGGAAAAATTGACTAGTGCACCTGTGATTGTAGCTCCTGTCTGGTCTTTACCTTTTGAAATCATGTGTGATGCTTCTAATCATGCAGTAGGAGCTGTTCTTGGGCAAAGGGTTGACAAATACTTGAGGGTAATTTATTTTGCTAGTTTAACCCTGAACAGTGCACAAATGAACTACACCACAACTGAGAAGGAAATGTTAGCTGTTGTTTTTGCTTTAGACAAATTTAGAGCATATTTAATAGGGTCAAAAATTATTGTTCATTCTGACCATGCAGCTCTTAAATATCTTTTAACAAAACAACATGCTAAACCGCGCTTAATTAGATGGGTGTTGTTATTGCAAGAGTTTGATTTCCAGATCAGGGATACTAAGGGTAGTGAGAATGTTGTTGCTGATCATTTATCCAGATTACCCTACTTTAATGAAAATCTTGCATCTGATAGCATTCATAAAAATTTAGAAGCATTTCCTGATGAGCATTTGTTTGTAGTAATTGATGCACCGTGGTTTGCAGATATTGCTAACTATCTTTCTTGTGGTATTTTGAGATCTAACATGTCTTTTCAGGAAAAGAAAAGGTTTCTACACTTGAGTAAGTTTTATTTTTGGGATGAACCTTATCTATTCCGGATTTGCAAAGATGAGATAGTTCGCAGGTGTGTTTCTGAGGAAGAACAACTGAGTGTTCTTCAATTTTGTCATGACCTTCACTGTGGGGGTCATTTTGGAGGAAGAAAAACTGCAGAAAAGGTGCTTCAAAGTGGTTTTTACTGGCCCACTTTATTTAAAGATGCTCAAGATTATTGTAAGCACTGTGATCGTTGCCAAAGAGTAGGTAACATTGGGAGGAGGAATGAAATGCCTCTTCAGTCATATGTTGTTGTTGAATTGTTTGATGTGTGGGGAATAGACTTCATGGGTCCTTTCCCCAAGTCCTTTGGTTAAGAATACATTTTAGTTGCTGTTGATTATGTTTCCAAATGGGTGGAGGCAATCCCCACCCGTACTAATGATGCTAATATTGTTGTTAAATTTGTGAAGGAAAACATTCTTAGCAGGTTTGGCACACCAAGGGTGATAGTCAGTGATGGGGGGAGCCATTTTTGCAACAGGCTTTTTGAGAAGTTAATGCACAAATCTGGCGTGAAGCACAAGGTGTCAACCCCATACCATCCACAGACCTCTGGACAAGTGGAAACATCCAACAAGCAGCTAAAAGGAATTCTGGAGAAAACAGTCAACACATCCAGAAAGGATTGGGCAAGCAGATTGCACGATGCACTATGGGCATATCGGACTGCTTTCAAAACTCCTCTAGGTATGAGTCCATATAGATTGGTGTTTGGAAAAGCTTGTCACTTACCAGTGGAGTTGGAGCACAGAGCATATTGGGCAATAAAGACTCTGAATTTGGACTTGGACAAAGCGAAGAGAGAAAGATTTCTACAAATTTCAGAGTTAGATGAGTTGCGGAATGAGGCTTATGAGAGCTCGAGAATTTACAAGGATCGCACTAAAGCACTTCATGATAAAATTATAGTGCGAAAGACATTGAGTCTAGGTATGAAGGTTTTACTTTTTAACTCACGACTCCGTCTTTTTCCAGGTAAACTCAAGTCTCGATGGAGTGGTCCTTTCGAGATAACTCAGGTATATCCTTCTGGTGCAATTGAATTACTTAACTCTAGAACAGGTGAGACTTTCAAAGTGAATGGACAGAGAGTTAAGCCATACATTGAAGGATTTCAGGAAGTAAGGGTCATTGATAGTACTTTGATTCATGAACCCTAGACCTTGCATGATGTCCAGCTATATGACATTAAAGAAGCGCTAATTGGGAGGCAACCCATCGGTTTGCATTTATTTTTCATAGTTGTAATTTTAAGTTTAGCAAGTTTTGCTTTATGTTTGGTTTCAATAAATAGACTGTGCTTTGATCGGTTTTTCTTTACTTTGTGTTTCAGGGTGTTTAAAGAAGAAGGTTTGCAAAATTGTTTAAAAAAAAAGGGTGTTTTAACTTAAAAATGGCAGAAGGTGACACGGCCAAAGGACTTGGCCGTGTCCCTTGGCCGTGTCACACACTAGACACGGCCAAAATTCTTTAAAAAAAATGGAATTGAACGATTTTGCAAATTTTGCACAGACTTGGACACACCCAGGGGACACGGCCGTGTCACTTGGTCGTGTCCCCCAAATATCATGAGACACGGCCGTGTGCTCTCCACTTGGCCGTGTCCCTTCCCTTTCACACACAGACACGGCCAAGTCAGCACACACACGGCCGTGTCCCTTCACTTTTTGACTTTAAAAATCCCGATTTCGCCCAGTCTTTTCATAAATCCCTAAAACTTTTATAACTTCGTCTCTTTCGTTCTCTCGTTCTCTGCAACACCAAACCCTTGATTTTTATTTTCAAATCTCCAAATCATCCATTAAAACTCCAAATTTCTTCAACAAACCTTGAGATAATCACTTAAAACTTCATCTTTGCTCATATTATTTTGATTAATTCAGTTTTGGGTGTTATTTTCTCAGATTTCATGTCGCCGAGAACTAAAATTGTACCACACCGAAAGAAGAAGAAATCTGGAGCCGAAGGAGCTTCGTCATCTTCCTCCACCTTCTCTCACAAGAGGGCAAGTCTTTTGGCTCGGGGTTTTTTCCCGACTAGGTATGTGAATGACGAATCTCTAGATGCTTTGCAAATGAGAACTGCTTTTTATAGATATGTGCAATATCTTGGGTGGGAGACATTCGTTTCATTGAGACCTCTGCAGTTTGAGGAGCTCACCCTAGAATTTTTAGCAACTCTTAAAGTGGAACGGGATGATAAGAAAATTTGTAGGAGACTGATGTTTAAATTAATGGGTAGATCATTTGTGCTTACTATTGATCAGTTGAATGATATATATGGTTTTCATCACCATGGAGAAAGATCGATACCCAAAGATTTTAGACAACAGTTTGCTTGGGGTGCCTTAGGCTCGGGTACTTATGTGGCCAAATCGGCCAAAGCATCTAAATTACGGAACCCTACCTTGAGATATTTGCACAGGTTTATGTCATGTGGGTTCTTTGCAAGGAAGGAGAGCCCGGGTGTGGTTGAGTCGAGTGAGCTATTTTTCTTGGACTGTGTTTTAAATGAAATGAATATTAGTGCCGGCTATTGGTTAGCCGATATTTTTTATTCTGTAGCTAATAAAAGGAGGGGGGCTATTTGTGTTGGAGGTTTGATCACTACATTAGCAGTTGCCCTTGTGGAGGATTTTGACCCGAGTACTACTCGGATGACTCGAATTTTGGGTAATGATTCCTTGGATTTAGCTATACTGGCGAAGATGCACATGGTGGTGCATAGAAGAGGGACCTTTGTGATGCCGTCAGCTGAGCCTGAAGCACCGGGGGACAGGCAGAAGAGAGCCCAGGTTGAAGAGGAGTCCGACTCGGATTCTCTTGACTTAGATGAGGATGCTCCGATCTCAGAACATCAAGAGGTACTTCTGAGGATTGAGGCCCTGGAGGGCAAAGTGGATCGATTGGATAGCAAGGTGGATCGTAACCATGCTGAGATCTTACAGCATATGGAACAGATTAACAGTAACCTTGCAACGATCTTGAGTCTCCATCCCTCAGCTGCATCATCTTCCCGCCCACATTTTCCATAGATTTTCAGTCCTTGCTTTATTTTATTTAGTGTACTCTTGTTTTATTTTTTGTTTTTGTTATTTATGTTAAAACTTTTGTGTTTGGATATTTTCTTGTACTTTTGTTATAAAACTTTTGTGTTTGTGATGGAAAGCTAGGATTTTGCCTCACCAGGTACGATGGAAGACAGGTTGTTATTTTAACTCTTTTTATTTATTATTCTTGTTTTCCATTGAGGACAATGTCAATTTTAAGTGTGGGGTACTCTTTAAGCTTTCCTTTAATTCTTGTTTTGCTTATTGTGGTTTTTTGTTTATTGTGTTTGTTGTGCTTGGTATAATTGTTGAAAATTTATTGATCTTTTCTTTGATTCTAGCATTATAGTTGAGACTTTGGTATCAGCATAGAAATGAGCATTTGAATTCATTCAGGATTAATTTTCGCATTCTGCAATTCATGACATGTAAATCTTTGTGAACCCACCTGTGTGAGCTTTGAGCCTCATAAAATTTGATATTTTTGTCAATTGATTTTCTTTTCTTAAGTGTGTACCTTCATGATGTTGCATCTCTAGAGTTTGCTTTTGCATACTTATTGAACTCACATTATGATTTAATTTCAAGTTTTAAAATGATGAAGGCAAATTAGGTTAACCCTTTAGCTTAAAAAGACCTCCCTTAATAGTGAATTCCTTAGTGAGCCAAGTTGAACCTTTGACCTTTTTCTTGTTTGATCAATACAATTCACAGCTCAACTTTCTCTTATTATCATCATACCTATGCATTAAGGAATGGAGTTTTATGATTTGACAATAGGGTAGTTTATTTCAAGTGTGGGGTAAGTAAATAAAAAATAAAAAAAAAAATTGGTATTGCTATTTGGGGTTGAAATGCATACTTTGCACATTGTGTTGGATTAAGAGTTGATTATTCCTTTCTTCTACATTTTAAGCTAGATGTTCTATGCAAGTTTATATTTTGTATATATATATTTAAAAAAATGATAAAAGAAAAAGAAAAAGAGAAAATAAATAAAATAAAAAGAGATATATATATACAAAAGTCAAATATGTTCTAGCATTGGTTATCAAAAGAGGAATGTCGACTCATGTATTTTTCTTTGAGTATGCAAGTATGTGAGGTATCAAGGGTTGGTGAGTATGCTATTTGAAGGAGTTATGAGTTTCTTAGCAAGAGTAGTGTCTAATTTAGATACTCCATTTCTTGATGCTCCAACTTAAATGTCTTTTCTCACACCTTTACCTTAGCCCCATTACATCCAAATGAAAGACCTTCGGATTATTTCTTGAGAAAATCAGTGAGGGAGATTGGATAATTAAGCAAGTTTATGGTAGTATGCAGTCATGAGTGGTTTGAGTGATTAACCTTTGAAATCAAGTGAAACACTTAGATGAGAGATGAGATTTGTATGTCTGAATTAATGAATGGGTTAAGAAATCTTGGATTGAAGTAAGATGCAATTATTTATGTCTGATGTCTTAAAGTATTTCATCTATGTTCTGGAATTTTAGTTAAGGTTGTTTGAATTTTTAATTTATGCCATGTGAATTTGCTTTAGGACAAGCAAAGTTTTAAGTGAGGGGTAGTTGTTTTATTAGTTTTTGTTATAAGTTTTGTGTCTTGTTTATTAGGTTAATTATTGTTTTATTTAGGTATTTTGTTAGTTTTTATCGGTTTGTCTAGTGTTTTCTTTAATTGTGTAGTTTTAGTTTATTTTTAGTTTTATGTCGCTTTTGATCTAGTTTTTAGTTTGTGTTTATGTTTTGTCGGTTATTGTTTATTTACTTCGTGTTTTAAGTTTGTTTTGAGTTTTGTGTTAGGTTAAAACAGGCAAGGAAATGAATTGAAGATGAAATGGGCAGTATCTGACACAGGCAGAGGACACGGCCAAGTCACTGGCCGTGTCCCATACCAAGTTAAAAGGAAGAACAAGTCCCAGTAGCAGACACAAGCAAGGGACACGGCCAAGTCATGTGGCCGTGTCCCTCCAAAGAAGAACAACACTGCCAAGTCACCTTGACTTGGCCGTGTCCCACCTATTACCAAAGGAAAGGAAGAGTAAAGCAGACAGAGGCAGACACTGGGAAGGGACACGACCGTGTCACTTGGCCGTGTCCCTCAAATATGATGCAACACGGCCAAGTCAAGCTCCACTTGGCCGTGTCACTCAACAAGAAGAAAAGAACAAGAAGAAAAGAAGATCAAAGGCAGGCAGTAGCGAACACTGGCAAGGGACACGGCCGTGTCACCTGGCCGTGTCCCTCCATCAAGCCCTCACACGGCCGTGTCCCTCATCACCTGCCCGTGTCCCTCATGTTCCAAGCCCGCATCGGATTTTTAACGCGTACGACTTATATAAAAAGAAAAGAAAGTTAGGGTTTAGGGGGCTGGTGACGATTTAGAGCAGTTTTTGAGCCGTCAAAGATTAGAGCTAGGGTTTTAACATTTATTTTATTGATTTTGATTTCACTTTGGATCAAAACTAGTTAGATTAGATTATTCTAGCCATTGTTTCATCCTTCTTGCAAGATTTGAACAAGAGATTCTTCAGAAGCTTCAAGGAGTTGTAACTTGGTTTTGTTCTCGAACTTATTCTTTTTATTTTCATTGAATGGATATTATCATGTCTATTTTGATTTCTTTGAACATTAATAAGATGAATATGTTTGATTGCATTATGAACTAATTTGATCTAGTCTAGGGTTTGTATGGATTTGCTATGAATTGTATGAATTGGTTATTCTCTTAACTAATGATTTCTTTAGCCTTTATTGAATGAAAAATTGTTACATATAATTGATTGGCCACCAATTGTGTGTTTTAGGTATTAGATGATGGATTGAGAGATGAAATCTAATGCTGGAACAATTCAATTAAGGACTTAGGTGAATTAGAGATATAACCTATTAAAAAGATTGTTTCAATTATAACAAGATTAGTTGTAAGAGGTTTGAATGCGAGAGCTTATTTCCTTGACTCAATTAATTAAGTTGCTTGAGATTTAATCTTAGAAATTAAATTAGTTAAGTGGAATAACCGTTCATACATATGAGTAGTAAAGAAGTGCAAACCCTAGACTCTTTTTATCAAGTGAATCAGAACATAAGCTATTGTTTATTTTTATTGTTTTCAAATTAAATCATTCTTCTTCATTACTTTGCAAATTAAATTTCTTCAATTACTTGTTACTTTAAATTTGATAATCAATTACCCACTTTGGCTTCCTTGAGAAGAACGGCCTTGGGGCAATCACCTTTGCTACAGCTACCTCGTATACTTGCGAGTGACGCTTTATGGTAGAGTTAATTTGATCGCAACATAACTGTAATTTTCAAAAGTTGTACTGGAAGTTCTTAATAGTGCATATAACAGACTCTAAAAATGGAGAGTAGAGAAAAATCGGGTCGCAATGACGGGTAACGATTTTTCCAGGAAAAGCTCTGTTAGAGAGAAACGAAGACCCGTAGACTAGGGGCATTTTGGTAATTATTAATTAAATTTTATACATGAATCTAAAGTAGGAAATAAACATAAGAGTGAGTAAAGGACATCGAGGGGTTGAATATGAAACGATCTTCAGTAGAAATGGAGCCCGGGAAAAACCCGAGCAAAGAAAGGACTTAAAGGAAATTTTGTAAAAAGTCGAGGGCTTATTGGTAATTTTTCAAAACGACTTGGAAACTTAAAATAGACCTTAAAAATAGAAAGTAGAGGTCGAGAGGATCAAAACCATATAAAGTTTGCCTTGTGGAACTGTACGGTTTAAAAGTTACGATCGATTAATCGCAGGAGCGTAAAGTGGGCCCGGTTCCATGTCGGTACCATATGGATGATATGGAACAAGTTGGGGTACCAAATAGAAGTGGAACAAGTTGGAGGACTTAATTGGAAAGATAAATATAAAAATCTTTTGATGGCCAATTAGAATTAGCCATTTAAAAGTTATAAAAAGAAGAAAAGAAAAAGGTGTGGACAAATGGTCATAAACCATTCATCCAACCCAAAAGTGGACATCATTTCCACTATATATATATCATCATAGCAAGAAGAACAAAACTCTCTCTCTCCCACTTCAAAGTTTCGGCCACCATAGGAAAAAAACCAAAGGATTCCAAATTTTTGTCAAGTTTGATTCAAGTTCAAGGTGAGTTTTAAGGTTTTAAAGTATGTAGAATTCAATTCTAGTATCAATTTTAAGTAGTTATATATCTATTGGAAGATTTGAAATTAGGGTTCATAAAGGTTTATGTTTAAGGTTGTGTTCTTGAATTTCTTAAAGGAAAAACAAAGATTAAAGAAGGATAAGAAGGAAAAGCAAAAGGGGAATTTAAAAGAATAAGGTTTGGTACTTTACCTTTGAAGAATCAATTTTCTTTTCATTTTCTTACCAAAACTTTATCTATGGAACTTTTGCTAAGGATGCATAAATGTGTTGTTTGAGTTTGAATTTAATTGTTGAGTAGTATTTTTGAATCCATGTGGTGATTGGGTTGTTTAAATTCAAAGGAAAGCTAATATTTTCAATGATTTTGGTAAAAGAGTTTATGAACTCCATTTAGTCCAAATTGATTTAAACAATCAAGTTATTTTAAAAGGGAAGTGTTTGAATCTTCACTTTACCATTAAAGAAGCCTTCATATTGATTTGAAAAAGAAAAATAAACTATCCCATGTATTTCATATGTTTGGGCCGAAATGGTTCCAAAATGGTAGATTCTGGACTCTTTTTGTGGTAATTATTTGAGGTGGCTAATGAATGAATTTTTCAACGAACTTTTAGGTGAAATTAGTCAACATATGAAATAAGTTTTCTGTAAAATTTCAGCCAAAAATAAGATCATTTAACTGGTCAAATACATGACCAAAGTGGACTGAAATTCTGACAAAAACCCAGATTTTACTATTCATTTGGCACTTGCATTTTGCGTTGCCGATTTTACGTGCCGCGACACTATTTATTTGGTCAATTTGTGACTTTTTGAGGAATGCTTTGAAATGTCTGATATGTTTATTGTGGATGTTAAATATGTGAAAAAGGGTAATGGTTTGACTAAAGAATGTGTTGCGCGGCGTAAATGGCAAAGTGTGACGGGAATTAAAATGATTTCTCGAGTCATTCTAAAATGAAGTTTGAGACTTAAATTGAATCATTTTAATCTTTATGCTCTACTGGATAGTTGGGAGTGGTAGATAAGGGTATGGTGCACTATACTAACTTATGCAGTAGTGCCACTTATTGTGTTTGATACACCCCGGCGGTTACCTTCGGGTATAGGCCGCGGAGTGGAGATGTTGTGAAATTGTGATTTGAATGCTCCGGCGGTTACCTACTGGTATAGGCCGTAGAGCAGAATTGGTTATAACCATGGTGGTGAGGGCCACCTATGTTACAGTGGTGAGGGCCACTGCCTTATCGCTATGGTTCCCTATATGCCAGTAGAGCCTGAGCCAAAGTCCTGTTTTTCTAAAACTACGTACTGCAATATGAGTTTGAATTATGGTTTTTACAATTGTTGAAAGTATATCTACACTGAATAGACAATAACTTCCATTTGTTTAATGTTGGTTGATTTTTGATTTAATTATTTCCTTTTAGTTCAAATGCTTTCATGTTTTACTTATATTTTCATCGGTAAAGTACCCACTGAGCGTCATTGCTCAACGAGTTGAGTTTTCTTGACTCGTAGGTTCGGAGCAGTAAATTTCAGTGATTAGCATCGAGCAGCACAACACAGCGCAGTACCTCAGAGTAGCCTTTCATTTCCTATATTATGAGTTAGCTAGTTGTGGCATGTATATGTATATATTTATATATAAGATTGGGAAGTACTATGTTATACTGTACGTTAGTAGTATGTAATAATAATAAACCTCTACTTTATTTTGTATTAGAAGTGTGAATTCTTCTTGCAGGTTGTAGTTGAGGGTATAAGGGGGATTCATTGGGAGTGTATTGAAACTGATTGTATTTGCATTGGTTTGTGTAAAAATGTTTTCAAAAATCAGAAAACCAGTTTTGTCGACACTTGGGACCCAAATTTCTAGGCGAACCTCTGGCAAAATTTCTATAAAACCGAAACTAAAATTTGACTAAGTAAAATTGGTAGCAACATTAGGATAGTGTGGCACCTCTACTTGGCTTACACATGTAGGCCGGGAAGGGGTGTTACAATTTTTGGTATCAGAGCTCCGGTTTAGCCGATTCTGGGTAATCCAACATAGGAGGATGTACGTTTTATGTAGGGAGTGGCCATTACCGACTTAAAATGAGATATCCTATAGTAAATGGGAGATAAAAAGTAGGCATCATTCAGGAAGGAAAATATAGGAAAATAAATAAGGGTATGTTTGCATATATTTGATTAAGTGTTTTGTCTTTATATACATGCCACATAGGGTTTAATAGTGCTGCTGGGCTGTGCTGTTATTGACTGTGAGTTATGTGTTAGAATATAGATGTTGCGAGAGTCCTCTCAAAGAACCATAGAGGAGGAAGTTGAATTTTGAGCGTCACATAATATAGAGACACATGTATCTGAAACACCGGAGGCTGAGCAACCCCCAGCGGGAGCTCCTCTTCCGAATGAGATGTTGCAACAGATGGCTGCAGCGCTGCAACAGATAGCGGGCGTTGCCCCGGCACCAGCGCTAGCGCCAGCACCCACTCCTGCTGTGGGAGGGGAAAGGAAACCCCCGATCAAAAAGATAAGAAAGTACGGGGCGAAGGAGTTTAGGGCCCGAAGGGACGATGATTCTTCTACAGCCGAGTATTGGCTTGAAGGAACGGTACGAGCCTTAGATCAGTTACAGTGTACTCCAGAGGAGCGAGTGGTATGTGCTACTTGCTTATTAGTGGAAGAAGCATATATATAGTGGGACACAGTTCAACAACGAGTTCCACCGGAACAGAGGACATGGGATTTCTTTGTGAATGAGTTCAAGAGGAAGTTTATATCGGAGGCATACCTAGATGCCAAGAAAAAGGAGTTTCTACACTTAAAGCAAGGTCGACTGACCGTTGCCGAATATGAGAGGGAATTTACCAGGCTGAGTAGGTATGCCAAGAAGACAATTGCAGATGAACATGATAGGTGTAAGCAATTCCAGGATGGTTTGAATAATGAGATTAGGATGCAGTTAATTGCTGCTAATATCAAGGAATTTTTCGAATTTGTCACTAGGGCTCTGGAAGTAGAGCAATGTCAGAAGGATGAGCAAAATAGGAGACAGAGGGTAAGACAAAGAAGGGATACCCAGAGTTATTCAGAAAATTACCAGCCATCAAGGAAACAGTTTAGAGAAGGTAGTTCCATGGGAGGAAATTAGAGCAGGATATCCAGTCAAAGGTCGATTCGGGGCGGCCCGAGTCAAACTACCTTTGTAGCCAGTACTGGTGGGTCTAGGAAAGGACAAGGAAGAGGGCGTGGCCAAGGTGGAGGTAACTTTGCTCAGCCCGAAACTATCGGAGGAAGTAAAAACACCCATCCACGCTGTATTCAATGTGGGCGTAGGCATTCAGGAAAATGTTAGGGCAAGGCCTGGGTATGTTTTATTTGTGGAGTGAAGGACCACTTTAAATGAGAATGCCCCTTAAGATAGCAAAACACACTAGATAATACCGAAGAATCTTGAGCCGTAGCTGGAAGGGAAAGGGGCAGAGGTAGAGGACAAAGCTCTTCGCAAGTTCAACCCGAAATGATGGACAGACTTGAAACTAGAGCTCCTACCAAGATGTATGCAATGAGGGCATGTGAAGAAGAGGAAGCCCCCGACGTCATAGCAGGTTAGCTATTTATGTTTGGAATACCAATTTATGCTTTAACAGATCCAGGTTCTTCATACTTATATATATATATATATGTATGAAAAAGAATGGATTTAGAAGTAGAATTTGAAACAGATGGAGTGTTAGTTACAAATTGTTTGGGTAGTGAGATGGTTACCAGGAAGGTAATAAAGGATTGTCCGGTAGAAGTACACGGACACACTTTCTTAGGTGATCTGTTTGAGTTGCCATTCCTGGAATTTGACGTAATACTTGGAATGGATTGGCTGACCAAACATAAGGCATTAGTGGATGGCAAAAAAAAAGAGAGTTTGACTACAACGGCGACGAGGTAACCCTTGTTGGGAAAAGGAGGGATTACTTGAATAATATTATTTTCGCTATGACGGCCAAGAGACTAATACAAAAAGGGTGTGAAGCATACTTGATATGTGCGTTGGAAGCAAAGGAAAAGGCATCAAAGTTACAAGACATACCAACCATTCGAGATTTTCCAAATGTGTTCCCAAACGAATTGCCCGGCATACCACCTAAATGAGAGGTGGAGTTCACAATAGATGTATATCTAGGAGCCGCACCAGTTTCCATCGCACCCTACCGAATGGCAACAGCAGAACTTAAAGAGATTAAAGTGCAGTTACAGGAGCTTTTGGACAAAGGATTTGTCAGACCAAGTGTGTTGCCATGGGGCGCACCAGTACTATTCGTGAAAAAGAAAGACAGATCCCTAAGACTATTTGTGGATTATCGGCAGTTAAATAAGCTGAATATTAAGAATAAATACCCGCTACTCCGGATAGACGATTTATTTGATCAATTGAAAGGTGTGGGAGTTTTCTAAAAGATTGATCTACGATCCGGCTATCATCAACTGAGGATTAAAGATGAAGATATACCAAAGACTGCATTCAGAACCCGATATGGACATTATGAGTTTATCGTAATGCCTTTTGGGCTCAGGAATGCACCTGCGGTATTCATGGAATTGATGAACCGGATTTTCCATCCTTATTTGGACCAGTTTGTCGTGGTATTCATCGATGACATACTGGTTTACTCAAAGAATGTAGAGGATCATGACCGGAACTTGAGAATCGAGTTACAAACATTGAGGGAGAAGCAGTTATACGCCAAATTCAGCAAGTGTGAATTTTGGTTAGAAGAAGTGGCCTTTTTAGGACATATTGTATCGGCGGAAGGAATAAGAGTTGATTCTAAGAAGGTAGAAGCAGTATTGGATTTGAAAGAATGCTATTGGTGGCCAGGTATCAAGAGAGATGTGGTAGATTACGTGGAAAAATGTTTAACCTGCCAACAAGTAAAGGCAGAACATTAACTACCCTCGGGACTTCTACAACCTATTATGATTCCAACATGGAAATGGGAGCGCATAACTATGGATTTTGTGACGGGACTACCAATGACAAGAGACAAACATGATGCAATATGGGTGATAGTAGACCGGCTAACTAAGTCAACTCAATTCTTACCAGTAAGGATGGAATACTCCCGGGATAAGTTAACGGACTTGTACATTAAAGAGATTGTACGACTTCATGGAGTTCCAACATCAATCATATCGGACAAAGATCCACGCTTTACGTCGAACTTTTGACAAAAGTTCTAAACGGCTTTGGGAACTCGAACGGACTATAGTACGTCGTTTCATCCACAGACGGACAGTCAGAGAGGGTAATCCAGATCTTGGAAGATATGTTAAGAGCATGCATATTAGAATTCAAAGGTAGCTGGGAGAAGTACTTAAGTTTAATAGAGTTTGCTTACAACAATAGCTACCAGTCCAGCATACAAATGGCTCCTTACGAAGCACTGTACGGTCGAAAATGCAGAACTCCAGTTTGCTGGACAGAATTGAGCAAATAAAAAATCTTGGGCCCGGAGATAGTTAAGGAGACCGAGGAGAAAGTAGAAATTATCCGGGATCGGTTAAAAACTGTGGCGGATAGACAAAAAATCATACGCAGACCTGAAGAGAAGGGACATAGAATTCAAGGTTGGTGATAAGGTATTTCTTAAGGTTTCACTATGGAAGAAAGTGCTAAGATTTAAACAAAAGGGTAAGCTAAGTTAAAGGTTATTGGGCCTTACAAAGTCATTGAACGTATAGGTCCAGTAGCTTATCGGCTAGCATTACCATCCGAGCTAGACAAGATACATAACGTATTCCACGTGTCAATATTAAGACGGTATCGTTCGGACCTGTCACACATCGTAAAGACTAAGGATATTGAAGTTCAGCCTGATTTGACATATGAAGATGAACCAGTGGAAATGTTGACACGGGAAGTGAAAGAACTTCGGAATAAAAAGATTCTATTAGTCAAAGTACTCTGAAGAAACCACAAGGTGGAGGAAGCAATACCCATATTTGTTTCCACCTGATGGGCTTCGGGGCGAAGCCTAAATTAACGAGGGAGGAACTGTCACATCCGCCCACTATATTTTGTCTAGCAGTCATATGCTCAGCAAGAGAAAGGATCTGGAGAGGTCATCTCTGATGGCAGTTCCTAGAGAAGGTCGTAGGACCAAAGGGACCTAATTGTAAAAATGTAAAATTTTGGGGAGGTGACTGTAATTTCAAAAAAGTTTTGGGGAGGTAACTGTAATTTCCAAAAGTTGTATTGGAAGTTCTTAATAGTGCATATAACAGACTCCAAAAATGGAGAGTAGAGAAAAATCGGGTCGCAATGACACGTAACGGTTTTTCCAGGAAACGCTCTATTAGAGAGAAACGAAGACCCGTAGACTAGGGGCATTTTGGTAATTATTAATTAAATTTTATACATGAATCTAAAATAGGAAATAAACATAAGAGTGAGTAAATAACATCGAGGGGTTGAATATGAAATGATCGTCAGTAGAAATGGAGCCCGGGCAAAACCTGAGCAAAGAAAGGACTTAAAGGGAATTTTGTAAAAAGTCGAGGGCTTATTGGTAATTTTTCAAAATAATTTGGAAACTTAAAATAGACCTTAAAAATAGAAAGTAGAGGTCGAGAGGATCAAAACCATATGCAGTTTGCCTTGTGGAACTGTACGGTTTAAAAGTTACGATCGATTAATCGCCGGAGCGTAAAGTGGGCCCGGTTCCATGTCGGTACCATATGGATGATATGGAACAAGTTGGGGTACCAAATGGGAAGTGGGACAGGTTGGAGGACTTAATTGGAAAGATAAATATAAAAATCTTTTGATGGCCAATTAGAATTAGCCATTTAAAAGTTATAAAAAGAAGAAAAGAAAAAGGTGTGGACAAATGGTCATAAACCATTCATCCAACCCAAAAGTGGACATCATTTCCACTATATATATATCATCATAGCAAGAAGAACAAAACTCTCTCTCTCCCACTTCAAAGTTTCGGCCACCATAGGAAAAAAACCAAAGGATTCCAAATTTTTGTCAAGTTTGATTCAAGTTCAAGGTGAGTTTTAAGGTTTTAAAGTATGTAGAATTCAATTCTAGTATCAATTTTAAGTAGTTATATATCTATTGGAAGATTTGAAATTAGGGTTCATAAAGGTTTATGTTTAAGGTTGTGTTCTTGAATTTCTTAAAGGAAAAACAAAAATTAAGGAAGGATAAGAAGGAAAAGCAAAAGGGGAATTTAAAAGAATAAGGTTTGGTACTTTACCTTTGAAGAATTAATTTTCTTTTCATTTTCTTACCAAAACTTTATTTATGGAACTTTTGCTAAGGATGCATAAATGTGTTGTTTGAGTTTGAATTTAATTGTTGAGTAGTATTTTTGAATCCATGTGGTGATTGGGTTGTTTAAATTCAAAGGAAAGCTAATATTTTCAATGATTTTGGTAAAAGAGTTTATGAACTCCATTTAGTCCAAATTGATTTAAACAATCAAGTTATTTTAAAAGGGAAGTGTTTGAATCTTCACTTTACCATTAAAGAAGCCTTCATATTGATTTGAAAAAGAAAAATAAACTATCCCATGTATTTCGTATGTTTGGGCCGAAATGGTTCCAAAATGGCAGATTCTGGACTCTTTTTGTGGTAATTATTTGAGGTGGCTAATGAATGAATTTTTCAACAAAATTTTACGTACAATTAGTCAACATATGAAATAAGTTTTCTGTAAAATTTCAGCCAAAAATAAGATCATTTAACTGGTCAAATACATGACCAAAGTGGACTGAAATTCTGACGAAAACCCAGATTTTACTATTCATTTGGCACTTGCATTTTGCGTTGCCGATTTTACGTGCCGCGACACTATTCATTTGGTCAATTTGTGACTTTTTGAGGAATGCTTTGAAATGTCTGATATGTTTATTGTGGATGTTAAATATGTGAAAAAGGGTAATGGTTTGACTAAAGAATGTGTTGCGCAACGTAAATGGCAAAGTGCGACGGGAATTAAAATGATTTCTCGAGTCATTCTAAAATGAAGTTTGAGACTTAAATTGAATCATTTTAATCTTTATGCTCTATTGGATAGTTGGGAGTGGTAGATAAGGATATGGTGCACTATACTAACTTATGCAGTACTGCCACTTATTGTGTTTGATAAACCCCGGCGGTTACCTTCGGGTATAGGCCGCGGAGTGGAGATGTTGTGAAATTGTGATTTGAATGCTCCGGCGATTACCTACTGGTATAGGACGTAGAGCGGAATTGGTTATAACCATGGTGGTGAGGGCCACCTATGTTACAGTGGTGAGGGCCACTGCCTTATCGCTATGGTTCCCTATATGCTAGTAGAGCCTGAGCCAAAGTCCTGTTTTTCTAAAACTACGTACTGCAATATGAGTTTGAATTATGGTTTTTACAATTGTTGAAAGTATATCTACATTGAATGGACAATAACTTCCATTGGTTTAATTTTGGTTGATTTTTGATTTAATTATTTCCTTTTAGTTCAAATGCTTTCATGTTTTACTTATATTTTCATCGGTAAAGTACCCACTAAGCGTCATTGCTCAGCGAGTTGAGTTTTCTTGACTCGTAGGTTCGGAGCAGTAGATTTCGTTGATTAGCATCGAGCAGCACAACACAGCGCAGTACCTCAGAGTAGCCTTTCATTTCCTATATTATGAGTTAGCTAGTTGTGGCATGTATATGTATATATTTATATATAAGATTGGGAAGTACTATGTTATACTGTACGTTAGTAGTATGTAATAATAATAAACCTCTACTTTATTTTGTATTAGAAGTGTGAATTCTTCTTGCAGGTTGTAGTTGAGGGTATAAGGGGGATTCATTGGGAGTGTATTGAAACTGATTGTATTCACATTGGTTTGTGTAAAAATGTTTTCAAAAATCAGAAAACCAGTTTTGTCGACACTTGGGACCCAAATTTCTAGGCGAACCTCTGGCAAAATTTCTGTAAAACCAAAACTAAAATTTGACTAAGTAAAATTGGTAGCAACATTAGGATAGTGTGGCACCTCTACTTGGCTTACACATGTAGGCCGGGAAGGGGTGTTACAGTAAAATATTTATCTGGGCAAAAACAATAAATAAAATAGGGAAAATAAATAAGAAAATACAAATTTACGTGGTTCGGTGTTAACCTACGTCCACGGGTGTAGGAGAGTAACAAATCCACTAATAAATAGAAAGTGATATAAAACAAGAGAGAATAATCACTCTAAACCCTTAACCCAAATATATCCAATTATCTCTTCTCACAAAGTTACAAAAGAGAAGAGAAACACTCATTAAAGGAAGACACAAAATGGCTAAGGAAGACACAAAATGGCTAAGGCATTCTCATATAAAACTTTAATATTTAAAATTTTAAATACTAAACTTTTCATTTAATATTTATAATTGATAGTGAATTATGATATAAGTGGCTCGGATAAGTGATGCAAATAGTAGATCTTAAAAATTTACTGAAGAAGCTATTTATTTTTACGGTTTTATGAGACTAACAATCGAATTAGAATTAAAGGATAGGAAAGAGGGTGCACCGTAGTTAAAATAAGATTGGCCATACTAGATTAAGCCATATATATATATGTGTGTGCACAGATGTGTTTAGGCAGAAACTTCTTTCTTCTGCTTCCTTCTTCATCCACGTTCATCATTACCAACACCACCAAAAAAACTCCTGCTTTCTTCATTCTTTCAAGAATTCAGCTAAAATTTAAAAGAAAATCACATCTAGCTATAAGTTTTTAGAAGAATAAACTAGAAAATGTGAGATTATCAGCAAGTGATCAAATAAAAAGAGGAAAAAGAGAGAAGAAGAGGGATTTTGAAGGAGGTATTGTAACACCCCTATACACCGTATACGTACACAGCATGCTAATACGATCGTAATATACGTATACTGAATATAGGTATGCCACGGTTTATTAAACATACAAATAATCCCTTTTCATTCATATGAATAAATTCAAAACATTTAAAGAAATTTATAAAACACAAAAGATAAAATGTTTATTCAAAACACAGCGGAAAATATAACAAATATTTACAAATACATATACATCAAAACTCAAGTTTACAAAACATAAAATATATACATGTGTGGCAGTATGTCTTTGATCTTTAAGCTTCACTATCCACACCTCAAGATCTAAACTCTACTCGGCCTAGAGGAACTCTCCGGTTCTTCCCTGTTACCTGCGCGATAAACCATAATCGCACTAAGCCAACGGCTTAGTGGTACAAACTACAATAATACTATGTTTCGATGCAATGCCAATGTCGCACAATCAATTTCATACACCATTCAAAAGAATATTATATTTCAACATCTTACTTTGATCACTGTCATATCAAACATTCATTTCCAATAAGATACTTATGCATTATAATCATCTCATTATTCATTGTTTCACCATTTAAGAATCACATTGAAAACAAAGACAAGCATGGGCCCAAAAGACTCTAATATGTCATTCAACTTTCAAAGTTAATGTTTTGGTTTAATTATCACATTATCATTATCATTATCCCAATTAGGCTTAAAGGATTTAGGTTCAACCAAGCTTCAAGGGGAACAAAGCAAGCTTCTATTTCGGACCAAATTCACATATTCTATGCTTACAACTCCAACAAACACAAACAACATGAAATTCTATTAAAATAATTGATCAAACTCAAGTTAAACATCACTTACCACTTCAAAACCCTAAAACCAACATCACTCTTACTCTTCCAATACCAACATCAATCTAACTTTTGATTTTCAATTCAAAACCAACACCACAATCAATTAAATCAAACACACTCCAACATATTACCATCAACACAACCCTACTTTCAAATATCAATAATCAAACTCACACACAACTTAAAATAAAATAAGAGAATCAAGAGAAACTTACCAAAGTAATGAAACTTCTTGGATTTCCAACTTAATCTCTTGAAAACTCCTTTGAATTTAGAGCTTGGGAAACACAAAACTCACTCTTGCTCTCTTGCTTTGGGTGGCCGGCCAACAAAAGAAAAGAGAAGAAAAAGAAAGAACAATTAGAGACCAAGTCAAACTTCTCTTCTCTTTAAACCTCCACCAAGCAATCTAAATAGGAAATTACTTAAATACCCTCTTCAATTAATTTAATTCCATTTAAATAAATTCCATTAACTTTAAAATTACAAAATATCTTCTTCTTTTGACTTTGACATTTGACTTGTGTATATGTTATATATATTTCCATATATACAACATATACACTCTCTCTTAAATTCTTTTCTCTAGCAAATTTAACATATACATTCAATCCAATTATAACAAGAATATCAAAACTTCTAGGGCACACTTTGGGATATTACAATTCTCCCCCTCTAAAAAGAAATTTCGTCCTCGAAATTACTTGATATCAAGTTTGAAACAGTTGAGGATACTGATCTCGCATTGCTTGTTCACTTTCCCAAGTTGCCTCTTCTCTACCATGATTCTTCCAAAGAACCTTCACCAGTGGCACTTTCTTATGTCTCAAATCTTTCACTTCATGTGCCAAAATAGCAACTGGTTCTTCTTCAAATGTCAGATCCGAACCCACCTCAATAGATTCAATTGGCAAGATATGAGATGGATCTGATCTATACCTCCTCAACATAGAAACATGGAATACATTATGGATCCTTTCCAACTCAGGCGGCAAAGCAAGACGATAAGCAACTGGCCCAACTCTTTCTAAAACTTCATACGGTCCAATGAAACGAGGACTCAGCTTCCCTCTTCGACCAAATCTTAAAATCTTTTTCCAAGGAGACACTTTCAAAAATACTTTATCTCCAAAATCAAATTCTATGTCTCTTCTTTTCAAATCTGAATAAGACTTCTGCCGATCTGAAGCTGTTTTCAATTGATCCCGAATTATCTTCACTTTCTCTTCAGTTTCTTTAATCAAATCAGGACCAATTAACTTGCCCTCTCCAATTTCATTCCAACATAAAGGTGTTCTGCATCTTCTACCATACAATGCCTCAAATGGTGCCATACCAATACTAGATTGATGACTGTTGTTGTAAGCAAATTCTATAAGTGGCACAAATCTGTCCCAACTTCCAGAGAAATCAATGATACAGCTTCTCAACATATCCTCAATAATCTGTATCACCCTCTCTGACTGCCCATCTGTCTGTGGATGAAAAGCAGTACTAAAGTGCAATCGAGAACCCAAAGCACCATGTAAACTCTTCCAAAACCTTGAAGTAAATCGGGGATCTCGATCAGACATTACAGAAATTGGGACTCCATGCAACTTCACTATCTCACTAATATACAGCTCAGCCAACCTTTCAAGAGAATAGTCCATCCAAACTGGAAGAAAATGAGCTATCTTAGTCAATCGATCAATAATCACCCAGATAGCATCATGCTTCTTCTGAGTCAATGGCAAACCAGATACAAAATCCATCGTCACTCTCTCCCATTTCCATTCAGGCACTGTTAAAGGTTGAAGCAACCCTGTTGGAACTTGATGCTCAGTTTTCACCCTCTGACAAGTGAGACATTTGGACACAAATTCCGCTATGTCTCTCTTCATACCAGACCACCAGTAGTGCTGTTTCAAATCATGGTACATCTTTGTACTACCCAGATGCATAGCAAAAACCGATTGGTGTGCTTCTTCTAAAATAATCTTTCTCAAACTATCATCATCAGGAACACACAACCTATCCTTGAACCAAAGACTACCATCACTTTTCACATAGAAATCTCGGCTCTCCCCATTTTGGCAATCTTATACAATCTTCTGAATTTTCTCATCAGCCACTTGAGCCTCTTTTATCTGATCCAACAATACTGGTCTCAACTGCAACTGAGCCAATAATGCACCATCATCACATACTTCAAAACTAGCATGCAACGCTCTCAACTCAACAAGCAACGAGAGCGAATAAACAGCCAAACCTGCCAAAGACTTTCGACTCAAGGCATTAGCAACTACATTCGCCTTACCAGGATGATAATCAATCAAACAGTCGTAGTCTTTAATCAGTTCTAACCATTGCCTTTGCCGAAGATTCAGCTCCTTCTGAACACCCAAATATTTCAAACTTTTATGATCCGTATAGATAAAACATTTCTCCCCATATAAGTAGTGTCGCCAAATCTTCAAAGCAAACACTATAGCTGCCAACTCCAAATCATGAGTTAGATAATTAAGCTCGTGCGGCTTCAACTACCGAGAAGCATAAGCTATGACTTTACCCTCTTGCATCAAAACACATCCTAACCCATTATGTGAAGCATTACTGTAAATCACATAAGGTTTATCTTCCACGGGTAAAGTAAGAACATGCGCTTGAGTCAACATTTCTTTCAACTGCGCAAAACTAGCTTGACACTGATCTGTCCACACAAATCGAACTCCCTTCCGAAGCAATCTGGTGAGTGGAGTAGCTATCAAAGAAAAACTTTTCACAAACCGTCGATCATAGCCTGCCAAACCCAGAAAACTTCTAACTTCAGTTACAGACTTTGGTGCACTCCAATTCAAAATAGCTTCAACTTTACTTGGATCGACTCTTATACCATCAGCTGAAACTATATGACCCAGAAAAGTTACTTGGTCAAGCCAAAACTCACACTTTGATAGCTTAGCATACAACTGCTTCTCTCTCAAGATCTGTAACACCATTCGCAGATGCTTGTCATGCTCCTCCTTATTACAGGAATACACCAAAATATCATCGATGAAAACTACCACAAACTGATCCAGATAGGGCCTAAACACCCTATTCATCAAATCCATGAAAGCTGCAGGGGCATTCGTCAACCCAAAAGGCATTACCAAGAATTCATAATGCCCATATCTTGTGCGGAAAGCTGTTTTAGGAACATCTTCAGCTCTAACCCTCAACTGATGATACCCGGATCTCAAATCAATCTTGGAAAATACTACTGCCCCCTTCAATTGATCAAAGAGATCATCAATCCTAGGAAAAGGATATTTATTCTTAATAGTCACTTTGTTCAATTGCCTATAATCAATGCATAACCTTAAAGTACCATCCTTCTTCTTTACAAACAACACAGGAGCTCCCCAAGGAGAAACACTAGGGCGAATAAACCCTTTATCCAATAACTCCTGCAACTGCACCTTCAACTCTCTCAATTCAGCAGGTGCCATTCTATAAGGAGTGATAGAAATGGGAGTGGTACCATGCAACAAATCAATACCAAACTCAATCTCTCTCTCAGGGGGTAACCCTGGCAACTCCTCAGGAAACACATCCAGAAAATCTATAACTGTGGGTATATTATCAAGTTGAGAATCCACTGCTCTGGTATCCACAACATGAGCAAGATAAGCATCACACCCTTTTCTAATCAACTTCCTAGCTGTTACAGCTGATACAAACAAGGAGGCAAGTTGTCTCTGCTCACTAGTTATTATCACACTTCTACCATCACTGGTTCTCAAAGTGACACACTTCTTTTGATAATCTACCACAGCCCCATGCTTAGATAACCAATCCATGCCTAAGATCAAATCATATTCTTTAAAAGGCATTTCAATTAAATCACCAAGAAACTCCTCACCTTGCACCACAACAGCACTATTACGATGCACCTTACTCACCACAACACTATGTCCTAAAGGATTTGTTACTAAAACATCAAATCCTAAGGACTCTGAATGCAACTCAGACACAGGCAAGATAGATGCACTTATATATGAATGAGTAGATCCTGGATCAATTAAAGCAAGTACTGAAATGTCAAATAAAGAAAATGTACCCGTTATAACTGCTGAAGCATCTGGCTGCCTCTGCATCACATATACTCTCTGAGAAGATCCGGCCTCATCTGGCCTACTGCCTCTGGATGAAGATCCTCCTCTCTGACTAAACCCAGGTCTACCACCTCTACTGAAACCTCTGCCCCCTCGACCACCTCTGCTGACACTAGGTGGAGAAACTGCAGTATCGGTCTGTCTATCATCCTGCATCTCAGGGCAATCTTTAATAAAATGATCTGGTGATCCACATCTAAAGCATACTCCGGGTACACCAGTCTTCCAACAAACACCCCCATGGGGCCTACCACAGTGAACACATACTGGTGGAGTAGACCTCTGAACTACTGGAGTCGGGGCACTAGCTACAGAGACTGTCGGTCTCGGCCTCTACCTCTGATACTGAACTAATCTGCCCGACTGCCTCTGACTCCTACTGATCCTCGGGACAAAACTTCCTCTACCCCTCTTCATAGATGAAGACCCTGCCTCAAACTGGGGTCTCCTTACTCTAGTCTCCTCCTCAGTAGCAGCTGCTGCAATGCTCTGTGCTCTCTCAACACTTCTAGCTGCTGCAACAAGCTGAGAGAAATCCTGGTACCGAGAACGAGCCACAATACACATAATAGAGGGCCTCAATCCCTCCTCAAATCTTCTGCATCGGTCTATTTCATCAGAGATAATTCCCCCGGCATAGCGACTCAACCGGATGTACTCAATCTCATACTCTGTTACCGTCTGGTTGTCTTGCATCAAATTTAAGAATTCCATCTTCTTAATATCTTTATACTCCCTTGGAGTATATTTCTGCTCGAACTCCCTCAGAAAATCACTATAAGATAGTGTAGGTGGATCATCCATGGCATGAGGAACCGTCTTCCACCATTCATAGGCATCTTTCTGAAGGAGGGATCTGGCATAGTCAAATTTTTCTTCAGAAGTGGCTTGCAACTGAATGAATATTCTCTGTACTTTATCCAACCACTGCTCAGCCACTGCAGGATCGGTAGTGCCCAAGAAATCTTCAGCCCCATATTTTCACAACTTATCATAGTGTCTTACCGGCACCTGAGGCTGTGGTGGTGGTAGTGGCTGCACTGGAGCTTGTCTAAATAATTCTACCATATGCCTTAACCAACCCGGGGGACCCTCATCTGCAGCTGATCTCTCTGGCATAGAAATAGGTGCCTCACTAACCCTCTCAACTCTAGCTCCATCTCTACTCTCTCCTGGAGCTACACTCTCAGCACTTCCTTCTACAGTCTGACGTGAATGGGACTCCATTACTACCTATATCTGCAAACACAGCAGAATATTTCTCATTAAAGATCAAAGACTGCCATACCAAAGCATATATTTTACTCAAAAACCAACTTTTAAAAGCAAAATATTCTTTTTCTTACAATTCACCTAGGTTGAGAATCTCAAACCTAGGCTCTGATACCAAAACAATTGTAACACCCCTATACCCCGTATACGTACACAGCATGCTAATACGATCGTAATATACGTATATTGAATATAGGTATGCCAGGGTTTATTAAACATACAAATAATCCCTTTTCATTAATATGAATAAATTCAAAACATTTAAAGAAATTTATAAAACACAAAAGATAAAATGTTTATTCAAAACGCAGCGAAAAATATAACAAATATTTACAAATACATATACATCAAAACTCAAGTTTACAAAACATAAAATATATACATGTGTGGCAGTATGTCTTTGATCTTTAAGCTTCACTATCCACACCTCAAGATCTAGACTCTACTCGGCCTAGAGGAACTCTCCGGTTCTTCCCTGTTACCTGCACGATAAACCATAATCGCGCTAAGCCAACGGCTTAGTGGTACAAACTACAATAATACCATTTTTCGATGCAATGCCAATATCGCACAATCAATTTCATACACCATTCAAAAGAATATTATATTTCAACATCTTACTTTGATCACTGTCATATCAAACATTCATTTCCAATAAGATACTTATGCATTATAATCATCTCATCATTCATTGTTTCACCATTTAAGAATCACATTGAAAACAAAGACAAGCATGGGCCCAAAAGACTCTAATATGTCATTCAACTTTCAGAGTTAATGTTTTGGTTTAATTATCACATTATCATTATCATTATCCCAACTAGGTTTCAAGGATTTAGGTTCAACCAAGCTTCAAGGGGAACAAAGCATGCTAAGTATCAACCCAACTTGGCTTCAAGAACCAAACCCAACCTAGCTTCAAGGGTTGTAACACCTCAATTAGGCTTCAAGGACTAGATCCAATCAAGCTTCAAAGGGAGTTAAGCATGCTAAACTTCAACCCAACTTGGCTTCAAGGATCAAGCCCAACCTATCTTCAAGAGATTGTTACTATAGGCATGCTACCAACAACAAAACTCTGAAAATGGAATAACACATTAGACACACAATTCATTAATTATTTAATTATCAATTTCATTCTCATTTGCTCATCATCACTTAGGCAACCATGCCTCAATCATCTCATTGGCATCATTCTCATTTTATCCAACAATCATGGCTCCATATCTCATCAAGAGAATATATATATATATATCATCAATTGTCTTAAACATCATCTAGGCAAACATGCCTCAATTATATCATTTACGTCATTATAACCAACCACATTGGTTTCACATCTCATTATGTCTCAATTCACATTTCATATTTCATTTCATCATCATATCTCAAGTCATTATTCAAGTGTACACAACCAATTGTATTAACATACATTTTACATGCTCATCACAATATTCACATTATACCCAACATAACATTATTAATATGCATCAACAATGCATTAGATTTCTTAACACATTTACAATCAAGTGTGTGTTAAGTCTCAACATCATATGAATGTATGCAAGAATGTAGTTTGTACTTACCTTAAGCACCACTCACACAAATCTATACACTTCCTCTTCCAACACTTCTTCACCACTTGAATTAGGGCAAATTATCTTCTTCAAGACCTAATCCAAAAATGATAAAATACATCAATTCCAATGCAAATATTCACTTAATAACCTCTTACTAGACCCTTAAATCACAAATTACAATTCAACACCACTAACTAGGGCCCACGGCCGTGGCCTCCCAATCCCCACGGGCGTGGATTAGAAAATGATTCTGCCTCCCTTGCTCAAAACCCCACGGCCATGGCTTCAAAATGGCCACGGTAGTGGCAACCAAGGGCCACGGGCGTGGCATCCAAGATGCTTCTGTTTCGGACCAAATTCACATATTTTATGCTTACAACTCCAACAAACACAAACAACATGAAATTCTATGAAAATAATTGATCAAACTCAAGTTAAACATCACTTACCACTTCAAAACCCTAAAACCAACATCACTCTTACTCTTCCAATACCAACATCAATCTAACTTTTGATTTTCAATTCAAAACCAACACCACAATCAATTAAATCAAACACACTCCAACATATTACCATCAACACAACCCTACTTTCAAATATCAATAATCAAACTCACACACAACTTAAAATAAAACAAGAGAATCAAGAGAAACTTACCAAAATAATGAAACTTCTTGGATTTCCAACTTAATCTCTTGAAAACTCCTTTGAATTTAGAGCTTGGGAAACACAAAACTCACTCTTGCTCTCTTGCTTTGGGTGGCCGGCCAACAAAAGAAAAGAGAAGAAAAAGAAAGAACAATTAGAGACCAAGTCAAACTTCTCCTCTTTAAACCTCCACCAAGCAATCTAAATAGGAAATTACTTAAATACCCTCTTCAATTAATTTAATTCCATTTAAATAAATTCCATTAACTTTAAAATTACAAAATATCTTCTTCTTTTGACTTTGACATTTGACTTGTGTATATGTTATATATATTTCCATATATACAACATATACACTCTCTCTTAAATTCTTTTCTCTAGCAAATTTAACATATACATTCAATCCAATTATAACAAGAATATCAAAACTTCTAGGGCACACTTTGGGATATTACAGGTATGTTCTTATGTATTTTAAATTTATAAATATTTGAATTTCTATGAATTTTAATGTTTGATTAGGTTGAATGAGTCATCTAAATGATTTGTTACTGAAAAAGTATTAGCAAAATGAATTGATAAGTGAAAAATGAACTAAAGAAACTTATAAGTCATGAGTATGATTCTTAATTCAATCATTAAAAGAAATTAATGGTTTGATATTGTTTTTAGACATAAGTGTGAAATTGAAGGCTTAATTAATTGAAGTGAGAGTAAAGTATTTGATATAGACTCTTTCTATGTCAAAGAAATTAGTTATGAATCAATTTTTATCATAGATTTGGATTTTTTATGTTTAAGTGGTTGAGTATTTGAAATACAGAGTTTTGCTTGACACAGCTAGTGACACGGCCATATTACTAGGCATATCAACGTTACTATGTTTTAACATTGAAGACACAACCAGTAACATGCCCGTGTCATTGGGCGTGTCATAGCTACTGTGTTGAAAGTTAAATGACACGGCCATTGACAGGCCTGTGTCATTGGGCGTGTCGCAGCTATTGTAATTCAAGTTAAATGACACGTCCAGTGATATGCCCATGCCATTGGGCATGTCAAAGCTTCTGTAAATTGGACAAGTGACATGGTCATTGACACGCCATGTCATTGGGCGTGTCACTTGAAGAAATTTGCTCAAAATAGTTATTTCTTTGTCTTTCAACTGTGATTTCAGCCTAAGAGATTATAAGGCATCAAAGTGTAAAGGATTTTTGAAATCAACTCTAACAAGTAGTGCAATAAGTTTTGAAGATATGATAATATGTGTAATGCCAAATGTTGATCAAAGAATTATTCCATTGAAGTGATATATATAATTCAATGTTAATCACAACTAATGAATTGCCCAAACCATACTGAGTTTAGATATAGCTTTGGATTGAATGGCTAACCAGAGGGAGAATAACCATAGTGATAGTGGGCAATTCATGCCAATAATGGACACATTGTGTCATCAGTGATAGTGGGCAAAATTACCATTATACATTCTTGAGATTTGTCATTAAAATTGCTACACTAACCCGATATCCAAACCTATGATCTGAGTTCAGTGTGTATGGGCATATTTAATGAAGTTATCTAAATTAAAATATATGTGAAAGTAATTGATAATATTTCAAGTAATGTTTTATATATTTATTTTGGATTGACAAACTTATGATGGTTATCTGATTTATAGTTAGTATTTGGTTTCTTGGAGATGTTGGAGATTGGTTTAAATGTTGTATTTATAAGTGTTGTATTATATATATTATATTATTATTTAAAATTTTTTGTTACTACTAGGTTGAAAGGAAATTTTGTCGATGGATTGATTGGAACACTGACAGTATATTGAGTAACATTCTCTGATAGTTCTAATATGAGAATTGTCAAGGTATGTTACATTTAGTGGTATCAAAGCGTAGTTTAGGCATTTCTGGCATTTGGAGTTATGGGAGGAGTGAAATAAAATTGTCTAAGTTATGTGAATTGAATAAGTGGATATGTGTTTGATACAATTGATATTTCATGTCTTTATGGTAGTAAAATATTTTCTATGAATTGATTGAGAATTCATAATGTATTGTTTAGAGTGTATTAGACCTATTTGTGAAAAAGAAGGATATGAAGGGAAACAAGATATGAGTAGTTAAAAAGATATATCAAAATAACACAGTGGAAGTGTAATAATTTATTGGAATCTGAGAAATGAATTATAATAGATAGATAAATTTCGAGGATGAAATTTCTTACAAGGGTGAGAATAGTAATGCCCTAAAAATTTTAAGAACTGATTTTTTTGTATTAAGTGAATATATGAGTGTAAATTGGATTGATTGTAATATTATGTGTAGCTTGAGAATTTAGAACTGATTGTAATAAGGTTAAATAAGGCTTAATAAGAGTAATATTAAATACGAGTATGGATAATATCGATATTTTTGGAAAAGATTTCGAAGAGGTAAGAAATTATGAAAATATCCTTATTGCCGGAAATGAACTCGAGCTATTATTTAGATGTGAAATATGGATAATGGAGTTTTAAAGTGGTAATTATTTTTACAATGCTTCGGGATTAAAAATTGGCGTAATAGTTAATTAAAGAATGTGAATGCATCGAACCTATTGTATGAATGAGTGTATTTGATAAAAATCTTAAAGCCTATTTAAAGATTTCTAGTGTCTTCTATTGCCTTCTAAAACACCATTACTTGTGAAAGATATTATGTATTGAATAATTGTAAAAAATATGAGTGTAAAACTTTACTTCTATGATAGTAAAGTTATTCTTGCAATATGAAAATGTGTATTTATTGATTATTAACTGAAATAATGTTTAAACCCATCATTAAATCATTTATGAGTTGATATAAGGATGTGGAAGAAAATAAGGTTTTGAAAGATTTTACGGTTATAGAAGTTTAGATTTGAATTTGATTGTGCTTTGAAGGGTTGGATCCTGTTTCCTTAATTTGTTTGAGTTGAATTATTGATAACTTATTGATTAAATCATGAAAAGAAATTCATGCAGTAGTATGCATAATCATTGGTATGATCATGCATATGCTTATGTATATTTTTGTTCCTTAAAATTTTGAAAAGAAATTCTAGCAGAGATGCACATAATCATTCGCATGGTCATGTATTTGGCTATGCGTATTTCTATTCTTCAAAACTTTAAAAATAATTCAAGCAATGATATGCATGATCACTTGCACAGTCATGCAATTGCCCATGTATATTTCTACCTTCTTATACCTTCACAAAGTAGGGTTTACGGGTGGAGTTAGTAGTAAATTATTGAATACATCTTGGAATTAGTTATAATTGATGAAAGATTGCTTATAAGATTGAAATGAAATCAATTCATTTAATGATGAAACTTAGATGTGAAGAAACCTAAGGAAAGTATAGATAAATGCAATTAGATATTTGAAATAAGTGTAAGGTTAGAGAAAAGATAAAAGATGATTACAAGTGGTTAGTGGATTTCATATTATTCATGAAGAAATAAGATAATTTACAAGCAAGGTAAGAAGAATGGTATATTGATGAATCATTGATGATTTTAAATAGTTTGAAGAGAAAGATAAAGAAAATTAAGAGATGCATAAACGAAATGATTAAGTAATGAAAGTAAGAATGTGAGATTTACATATTGTGTACTCATGGGATATTTGATAGTAACATTATTTGGTGGTTGAAGACAAATTATAGATTATATATAGAAGTGTTAAAGAGTTAACTGATACTAATTGATGACAATAGAAAGAAAGGAATTGATAATGTGAAAAGAAAAGAATGTAGTGAGATTTGTAGGTAATTTAACCCTTCTAATGAAATGATATACTGTGGATCAAGTTAGAAATATATATGTGTGTGTGAATGTGTGTATTAAACATAGTGAATATATTATATATGTATATATACTCTTAAAGTGAAAGAATACTTGTGAATTCTTAATATGTTAAGAAAAGAATTAAATAAGTAAGAGTGAAAATCTATTTAGATTTCATTATTATAGTGAAAACATGGAAGTGATTTGAAAAAATAAAGATTGATGAATAAATGAAATTAGTTGAACTAATCGAAAACAAATATAATATGTATGTATGTTCATATGATAAATGTATTTGAAATAATTGCTTATATCTTATAAATTCACAGTAATAAGCAAACAATTTTAAAATAAAATTTTCTATATCAAAAGTTATTATAATTGAAAATAATTTAAAATAGTGAAATAAATATATTGCCCAATTATATTGATGTTAAATCTAGTTTTCGAATTAGCTTAAGGGTAAATATTCAAAGTGACATTGGGCATTTTATGCCATAGTGACAGTGGGCACTCTGTACCATAGAGAACACATTTTATGTCCCAGTGATATTGGCTTTTATGTCAATAGTGAACGCTTTGTATCATAGAGGATCTTTGATCCCATTATCATTACAGTGGGCATTCGTGCCATAGTGGGCCTTTGGCCATATCATTACAGTGGGTATTCGTGCCATAGTGGGCCTTTGGCCATATCATTACAGTATGTATTTATTTGTCATCAGTCACTCGCTATTCGGAACTAGGATTTAAAGTTCAGTATATAAGGGAAAGAAAAAGATATATATACATATAACTATGGAATGTAATGACACAAATTATATTTTTAAAAAAATTCTAAAGAGATTAAAGGCAATTACTGAATTGAGTTTGAATAGTGTAAGTGTGTAGAGCTGCATCTTCTGCAGTTCTATAATAAGATTATTCTGGAAGTGTTACATTGAGTGATATCGAACATAAAAAAATGTTATGTAAATTAATAAAATAATTGATTTTATGTGATATCTGAGATTAATTGTGAATTAAATGGCTTATTGCCATAACAGATAAATTTCGAGGATGAAATTTCTTTAGTGAGGAAGAATTATAATGTTTAAAATTTTAAATACTAAACTTTTCATTTAATATTGATAATTGATAGTGAATTGTGATATAAGTGGCACGGATAAGTGATGTAAATAGTAGATCTTAAAAATTTACTGAAGAAGTTATTTATTTTTACGATTTTATAAGACTAAATTTTGAATTAGAATCAAAGGATAGGAAAGAGGGTGCACCATAGTTAAAATAAGATTGGCCATACTAGATTAAGCCATATATATATGTGTGTGCACAAATGTGCTTATGTAGAAACTTCTATCTTCTTCTTCCTTCTTCAACCACGTTCATCATCACCAACACCACCAAAAAACTCTTGCTTTCTTCCTTCTTTTAAGAATTCAGATAAAATTTAAAAGAAAATCACATCTAGTTATAAGTTTTTAGAAGAATAAGCTTAAAAGGTGAGATTATCAGCAAGTGATGAAAGAAAAATAGAAAAAAGAGAGAAGAAGAGGGATTTTTAAGGAGGTATGTGCTTATGTATTTTAAATTTATAAATATTTGAATTTCTATGAATTTTAATTTTTGATTAGGTTGATTGAGTCATCTAAATGATTTGTTACTGAAAACGTATTGGCAAAATGATGTGATAAGTGAAAAATGAACTAAAGAAACTTATAAGTCATGAGTATGATTCTTAATTCAATCATTAAAAGAAATGAATGGTTTGATGTTGTTTTTAGACATAAGTGTGAAATTAAAGGCTTGATCAATTGAAGTGTGAGTAAAGTATTTGATATAGACTCTTTCTATGTCAAAGAAATTAATTCTGATTTAATTTTTATCATAGATTTGGATATATTGTATTTAAGTGGTTCAGTGTTTGAAATACAGAGTTTTGCTTGACAGCCAGTGAACCGGCCATGTCACTGGGTGTGTCAACGTTGTTGTGTTTCAACATTGAAGACACGACCAGTAACACTCCAGTGTCATTCGGCTTGTCATAGCTACTGTAATGAAAGTTAAATGACATGGCCATTGACACGCCCATGTCATTAGGCATGTCATAGCCAATGTAATGCAAGATAAATGACACATCCATTAACATGCCCATGTCGTTGGGGTGTCAAAGCTTCTGTAAATTAGTCAAAGTGACACGGTCATTGACACGCTCATGTCATTGGGTGTGTCACTTGAAGAAATTTGCTCAAAATAGTTCTTTCTTTGTCTTTCATCTGTGATTTCGGCCTAAGAGATTATAAGGCCTCAAAGTGTAAAGGATTTTTGAAATCAACTCTAACAAGTAGTGCAATAAGTTTTGAAGATATGATAATATGTGTAATGCCAAATGTTGATCAAAGAATTATTCCATTGAAGAAATATATATAATTCAATGTTAATCACAACTAATGAATTACCCAAACCATACTGAGTTTAGATCTAGCTTTGGATTGAATGGCTAACCAAAGGGAGAATAACCATAGTGATAGTGGGCAACTCATGCCAATAATGGACACATTGTGTCATCAGTGACAGTGGACATAATTGCCATTATACATTCTTGAGATTTTGCATTAAAATTGCTACACTAACCCGATATCCAAACCTATGATCTGAGTTTAGTGTGTATGGGCATATTTAATGAAGTTATCTAAATTAAAAATATATGCAAAAGTAATTGATAATATATATAATAATATTTCAAGTGAAAGTTCTAATGTACGGAATAGAAATATTATATTCAAATTATTGAATTGATCAATAACTTTTTAAGTATTATAATGATTAAAAGTGTATATAATAATATAAAATACAAAGTGCTTCAAAGTATAGTACTAAATCTAAGTGCCAAAATTATAAATTGAATGAAACTATCCCATATGTGAAACTGAAAAGTAAGACTTATTGAAAAAAAATAATTTTAATATGAGCAATATTAACAAATGAGAAAGTAAGTCTTAAATAAAATGATTCAAAAAGAGAAAAGTTACAATACCAAAAGAGTAGTATAGTATGATGACTTTTATAAGGTTAAAATTATTATTTTGTGTAATCAAAATATTATGTTGGTTTGTTATTAAAAATATTTAATATAATTAAATGTTTATTAAAACTGAGTATTATTACTATATTTTTGTAAGTTTTTCTTTAATATTAAGTGCTAAAATATATTTATATAAGCACCACTAAGCTTTGCTTAGCGTGTTCGAATTGTTTTCTTACATGTAGGTATCAGGTCATCGGAGCAAGTTAAGAAGTGGAATTAAGGATCTCAGGAAACTATCTATAGTACGTATAGAGATCTTTTATATATTACACTTGTAAGTTATGAAGTATATATATATATGAATTTATCTTGTCTATTTGAAGGACTGTATAAATTTATAAACGTGAAAGAAATATATGTATTTAGAGAATAAAGTTTTAGATTAGTGTGAATGATTGATAAGTGTATAATTGATGATATTTTTGTTCCTATTTCTTAATATATTTATTATCAAATTGAGTTTAATTTGTTTGTTCAAGTGTTTATTAGGGTTGATTCCAGGAACTTTTGACACGTTGGGACCTTAAGTTTATTTAGGTCAGAATCACGAATGAAAGACAAGGGAAGAAGCTATTTTGGGCAGATTTTTCAAGTGACACGCCCAGTGACATGGGCGTGTCCGTGGCCATGTCATTCAACTACTTTACAGAAGCTTCGACATTCCCAGAGACATGAACGTGTCACTGAACATGTCATTAAACATGCCATTACTCCTGACTTACAGAAACTGTGACACGCCCAATGACACGGGCGTGTCCATGACCGTGTCCCTAACTCAACATTGCAGTAGCAACAACACACCCAAGGACATGGGCGTGTCACTGCCCATGTCATTAAAGTTCAAAATAGCACCTTTGACATGCCCAAAGACACGGGCGTGTCCATGGGCGTGTCAAGCAAAAATATCTAGGCTATAAAATCTGAGCTAAAGAGCGAATTAGGGATAGAGTTTATTTTTCAAAGCCGACCTCCCAAGAAAAAGAGAGTTTTTTGGCAGCCAAGAGTGAAGGTGAAGACCCAATTCCTGCGAGATTTAATACAAGATCCGAGGATTGAAGTGAAGAAACACAAATCATTCATTATGGATTGTTTGAATTCTTTTACTTTTTTCCCCTATTTTGGTTTTTTGGTTATGAACATGATCTAAACATTTTATCTATCTAGATATTGATAAACCCTAGCTTTATTGTATGGATTGAATAGTTCTTACTAAATTAAATCATTTGATTGAGTTATTTTATCCTTTTGATTCTTAATTACTTATTTCTAATTGATAATAGCACGCTTATTGATTGGCTGCAATTTTCATATTATTGACTTGAGAAAGCTTGATATGAACAGAATGCTCATTAGGATTAAGGGTTGATTGGAGTGCTAGAGATAGACTTACAAGACCCTTTGGTTTAAAGTTTCTTGTTCTTATTGCAAGATCTATTTAATTATGCTTGAGAAGAGATTCCTAGCATTCTATTTAGTGATTAGGGATTAATTCACTTGAGAGAGGTTTTAATCTAATTTAGGAGAATGCCAATTCAGTTCTATTATTTGATTTAATTGAATTGATATTCATAAATACTTCTTATGGCTAGGGGGATTCAATATCTAGATAGTATTTTCATCACCAACTTTTGTTGCAAAATTTTCAACTTTTCTTCACTTTAGTTTATTGAGTAATTTGTCTTTTATTTTAATCATCACACAAACTATTGATTCACTAAATAACAGTTAAAATTTGCACTAATATTTGACCTTGTCCCCAGTGAAATGATATCTTACTCATTGTTATATTACTTGAGTGACCCGCGCACTTACGGTAACACTGCGATAGCATAGATCCGTCGTCAAGTTTTTGGCACCGCTGCCGGGGACAACGGTTTTTAATATTAGTAATATAATCAAGACTATTGATTTAGTTTTTATTTTATTTGTTTTAACGTTAGTTCTTGCTTATTGATTGTCATTCTAGGTACTTCTTCCTGTTTATGACCCGAGCTACCTCTTCCCAACTACTTGAATTAGATCAAGAGCTAGAGAGAACGTTGAGGAGAAAGCGAAAGGAAGAAGAGGAAGCCGTTCTGGTAGAAACGGAACCAAACTTTGAAGATCTCAGCTCAGAAGAAGAATTGGAAATGATGGCAGGAAATGAGCCAAGGACAATGCAGGAATTTGCTAGGCCTACTCTTAATGGGGCCGATTCAAGCATACAGAGACTGGTAGTTGCTATAAATAAATTAGAGATAAAGACAAATGTAATTCAAATGGTGTAGCAGACTTGTCAGTTTGATGGGTTCCGAGATGAAGACCCTAATGCACATATTGAGACTTTTTTGGAAATATGTGACACATTCAAGATACAGAATGTCTCCAAAGATGCAATTAGACTGAGGTTGTTCCCATTCACGCTTAGAGATCGACCGAAGAAATGGCTAAAATCTTTCCCCCCAAATACTTTCATCACATGGGGTCAATTGGCAGAAAAATTCCTAGAGAAATATTTTTCACAGTCCAAGACTGCCAAGTTGAGGAATGATATTTGATCCTTTCTCCAGCTAGATGGTTAAACTCTTTATGATGCTTGGGAAAGATTCAAAGATTTATTGAGAAGGTTTTCTTACCATAGGCTTCCGCTGTGGCTACAGATTCAAAATTTCTACAATGGATTGAATTATGCAAGTAAGCAGTCCATCAATGCAGCTGGCAGAGGTACCATAAATAATAAAACACCTGAACAAGCAAGGGATTTGATTGAAGATATGGCCCTTACCAATTATCAGTGGAAAACTCAAAGGGAACAAGGAAAATTAAGGGTTACTGGTTCACATCAATTGGATCCCGTAGTTGCTTTGACAGCACAGTTGGAAGCAACGAATAAAAAGATTGATTCTTTAGCTTTATCTTCAGGGAAATCAATGCAAGTGATGTCTTGTGAATGGTGTAGGGGTGGACATCAAAGTCAAGATTGCCAAAGTGGCAATATGTTTGCTAGACAAGAGCAGGTGGATTATGTTGGAAACATGCCTAGGCAATGTTGCACTTGACTAATTACTACTCCAAGCGACACTCGCAAGTATACGAGGTAGTTGTATCAATGGTGATCGCCCCAAGGTCATCTCACAAGGAAGGAATTATTTTACAATAGTTTGATTGACAAGTAAATTTAAAAGCAAGAGTGTGATGTGTTGGAATGGTGAAAAATAATTTAAATCTAAAAGCAATATGTGTAATGGTTGTACAAGATTAATACAATTCTAGGAATGGTGCCTAGGGTTATAGATCAATTTAATCAAAGCTTAATTCTTAAATTATCCATTAACATAACCTTGTATTTTAATTTGTTACTTGAGTTTAATTAGTAATTACCAATTCATTAGTTTTCACATTCATGAATTAACAACAACCAATTGTTTTGAAATTACAAATTAATAAAACCCTAGAACTTATATTTCTAATTCATTCTTAGGGTAGTTGATTGCATAATTCCAATATCAAATTTTACCTCTCGGTCCTTCATTCAATATCTAGAGATCAATAGGTAACTAATCTATCAACATAATATTTAATCCAATACAATCAACCAACAACAAGGTATATTAATGGAAATATCAAATCAAGTCATTCAATCAAATCTACTACAAACCCTAGACATGAGTAATTTATCTCATCATCATCAATTTAAAACACATATTCATCTCAATATAAATCAAATCACAATTGTACATTGAAATATTAATGTTCTTAACAAACAATAACAATCTAGAAATGAATTAAAAGAGAGAATATAAAAACTCCTTTGAAGATGCTAAAAGTTAAACTTCTAGTCTTCCTCCTAGCTTCACCATGAATATGATGAAGAACTAACAAGCCTTCTTCAATCAATGGCTCTCCTCTTGAAAGATGGAATGGTCACTCTCTCAAGCCCCTAACTTCTCAATCAAGCTTTCTTCAAACCCTAACCTTCACAAGAGCTTGCTCACCCAATTTTATCCCCAAAAATATTAAAGATCTTGTCTATGAAAGAAATGGAAGATGAAGATGAAGGTGATGTTCATGGTCTCTCTCAAGACCAAGAGCAAGATGATGAACCAAGAGAGCACCCCCCCCCCTCTCAAGACGCTCCAACGTGTATATCTATATCCCTCTTCCATTCTTTTTAATTTCTTAAGACACAAAGCATGCTTTTCAACTCACACCCTCCACTTTGTCTTCCACTTTCTCATTATTTAAGTCTTCATCCCATGAATTAGGCAACCTTTTTCTTCTTTTAATATTTCTTTTTAAAAGATGGCACTTATTGTCCATCATTTTGTCTCCCATTTTGTGTAAAATAATTAAAAGAATTTTTACAAGACACGACCAAGTCATGAGTGACTTGGCCGTGTCACTCATTTTCTTATGGACACGGCCAAGCCATGTGGCCATGTCCATGGCTGCCCAAATATTTTCTTTCTTTACCAAGTGGGTAATGGCCAATGGCTTAGCCTTGTCTCTTGAGTGTGTTCTCCACTGCATTTCCTCCTTGTTTCTTCCTTGCTTTGTTCAATTGGTGAGACACGGCCAAGGCCTTGGCCATGTCATGTGACACGCCCAGTGGCTTGGCCATGTCTCTTGGGTGTGTCCACTTCTGCCTTTGCTTCTTCCTATTTTGTTCTTTGGCTTCATTTGGTGAAACATGGCCAAGGCCTTGGCCATGTCTTGTGACACAGCCAATGGCTTGGCCGTGTCTCTTGCTTGTGTCAAGCTCTGCTAAAATTTCTCATCCCTTTCCTTGGATGAGGGACACAGCCAAGCCATGAAGTGTCTTGGCCATGTCTCTTGTTTTTCCATCTTAATAATCCATCAAATTGAATTAAAGCTCCATCATTTTATTCTTCATCCTGGATCAAATACTTTAAACACAAATTAAAAGAAAAATCAATCAAAAGCCAATAAAATCACACTAAAATAAACACATAAATGATCAAAACAACTACCCCACACTTAATTCTTTGCTTGTCCCCAAACAAAGTCAAAATTAAAACAAACTAAATAAAATAAATTTAGTCAAGTTCAAGAGTTATAAGGATGTATCGAGACTCCCATTTTATTAAATCCACAATCATTATCAAATCAAGAACAATCGGTACTCAAGCAATTTAATGGCCAATTCATGTATACCAAAAATTGTCACTCCCTCACAAAACCTCTTAAGTGTTTAATCAGGTAGTGTTTAAGCTCTCAACATTCAATGAAAGATTATCTCTATAGGCTTGCTTATCAATCAAATCTCCACCACATAATTATAATCAAGCATCAATTATAAGGTCTTTCATTGGATTGTAATGGGGCTAAGGTAAAGGCATGACATTTAGGAAATGTGAGCTTATTCATTAAGTTCAAGAGCACTTCAAGAATGAAGTAACCGATCATATTTATAACCCAACAATCCCAAAACACCTTCCTCTCACCTACCACTTGACATTAAGGAGCTTTTCAAGGGAACTCACTTATTAAATTTTACAATGATCATTCCCAAACTTATTCTAACCCTACGAAAAAGAACAACTTCTTTTATTATTTTGATTTTTTTTCTCTTTTTTTTGTTTTTTTTAAATAGGGTTTGCAACTAAAGAAGATAATAATTTATAATTTTGAACCCACTAAATTTAACCCTACACTTTATTTAACACAACACTCAATCATAAATGCTCTTGACCTAATGCAAGGGTAATAGTTCAAACAATAAGATTCAAGCTAATGGTGTTGTGAAAAAGAAAGAAAAGGAAAAAAAATGAAATAAGCTCAAAATTGGCTAGCTAGGGTCGAATATAAGGTTGGTCTTTTTAAACTAAAATGGGTTCACCTAATTGCCTTAATCATATTGATGCCTAATTGAAATATTTATGTAGTCTTAAAATGCATGTCAAAGCAAGTTCTAGCAATTCATCAATCAAAGATGTTTACATACAATAAAGAATAATAAGTTGATATCCAACTTAATAGGCTCAATTCCTCACTAGTTTAAAGGCGATGCAAAAATAACCATCAAAATTGACAATAAGTACCAACTCTAATCAATTCTCAAATTCATCCTTCAAAAATTCAAAGGTCATCAATCAACAATATTATAACAATTGAACTTTTTAAAATTCATTTATTCAGAAAAAACATTAACTAAACTTAAACAAAGATAAATTAAAAGTAAAAATTGCACCCCACACTTAAAGATTCACATTGTCCCCAATGTGAGCATGCATAAATTAAAAGAGAGAGTTCAAATGAAACCTAATTTCCATAATTCCCATATGCGATATGAAGTTCTCCTTCCATCCTTAATGAAATTGTCGCCCATGTTTGAAAAAATGAATAGCATGCAACTCCGAAAGGTATCCAATGTATTGCAAAGCCTAAGTAGTATCCTTTGAAGAGCACATGTCCAAAGGGAACGTGTGAAGGTTGTCTTAGGGTGATCCTCCAATCCTATAGGAACTTGGTAAAAACCTTTTTCAGTCTGCAACATGGTTATATTCATTTTTTACTCTTCCTCACCACCGAGAGTTGAAGAGATGATCATTGGTTGCATATTGTTTCCCCCACCCAAAACATATTTCAAAATTTTTGGGGTCTTTTTAAGTTTAACCAAGTTTGGTTGAATCTTTTTCTCATCCTCTTTAGCACTCTGAAGTCCCCTCTCAACAACCTCAGCATTTAAGATTAACTTGCACTCCTCAATTTCTGAAATGGATATTTTAGGATCTACTTCCAAGGTCATGGCCATCTCAAGCTTATCTTCACTATCTTCTTTATAGGGCATGTCATAGATTTCAGAAAGTTGCTTACCTTGTTTCTCATCCTTGAATCTACTTGGGAATGGAATTGGTGGCATATAAGGATTTGGAGGTTCATGCAATTTTGTTTAACTTGATGTTTCCAAATTCTTCTCCTCCTTTGATTGACTTGGCTCCTCTATATTGGGTTGTATCTCCTCTCCATTTTCCTCTTGATTAGTACCTGCATCAAAGGAATCATAAAATTTATTATATATCACTTGTTCACTCCTCAAAATTGTGATTGCATTGACTGGCTCTAATTGGCTAGGAAATTCCACTTTCTGGTGTGTTTGGAGTTGATTTGCTAGTTGCCCAACTTGAGTTTCCACCTTTTTCAATGATACCTCCAAAGAATCAAACCTCTTATTGCTCCCTTCCTAATTTTTTGTGCTAATTTGAATGAAGGCATTCAAATTATCTTCCAATGTGGGTTTCTTAAGTTGATCTTGATTTTGTGTGCTAAGTTGAATAAAGGCATTCAAATTATCTTCCAATGTGGGTTTCTTAACATGATCTTGATTTGAACATTGTTCTTGAAAGTAAGAACTTCTTTGGTAAGGTTGAAAAAATTGTTCAGGTGGAATTTGCTGCTGGTTTTCCTAAAAAAAAATTTGTGTAGTTTCTCCAACATGGATTATAAGGATCGGAATATGGCTAATTTCTACCTCTTGGCTGGAAACTTTCAAACGCATATTCTTCCTCTTGCCTCTCTTGGTATTGTTCAAAACCAAATGAACACATGTTTGCACTATGTCCTACAATGCCACATGCTAGACATACTTCTTGACTAGGCATAGGTGCTCTTCCTTATGCATTTAGCATCTTAAGTTGACTTGTTAATTCTGCTAATTGCCATGCCATTTTAGAATTAGCATTCACATCATAAACTCCCTCGTGCCTTGAAAATTGCATCCTTATAATAAACACTTATTAATTCAAAAAGAAACACTTTAAACAATTAAACAATTTAAATAAAAAAAATATCAAACTACCTTCAACAATTGCCTTCCCCAGCAACGGCACCAAAAACTTATTGCGCTCGACTAATTACTACTACAAGCGACACTCACAAGTATACGAGGTATTTGTATCAATGGTGATCGCCCCAAGGTCGTCTCACAAGGAAGGAATTTTTTTGCAATAGTTTGATTGATAAGTAAATTTAAAAGCAAGAGTGTGATGTGTTGGAATGGTGAAAAATAATTTAAATCTAAAAGCAATATGTGTAATGGTTGTACAAGATTAATACAATTCTAGAAATGGTGCCTAGGGTTATAGATCAATTTAATCAAAGCTTAATTCTTAAATTATCCATTAACATAACCTTGTATTTTAATTTGTTACTTGAGTTTAATTAGTAATTACCAATTCATTAGTTTTCACATTCATGAATTAACAACAACCAATTGTTTTGAAATTACAAATTAATAAAACCCTAGAACTTATATTTCTAATTCATTCTTAGGGTAGTTGATTGCATAATTCCAATATCAAATTTTACCTCTCGGTCCTTCATTCAATATCTAGAGATCAATAGGTAACTAATCTATCAACATAATATTTAATCCAATACAATCAACCAACAAAAGGTATATTAATGGAAATATCAAATCAAGTCATTCAATCAAATCTACTACAAACCCTAGACATGAGTAATTTATCTCATCATCATCAATTTAAAACACATATTCATCTCAATATAAATCAAATCCCAATTGTACATTGAAATATTAATGTTCTTAACAAACAATAACAATCTAGAAATGAATTAAAAGAGAGAATATAAAAACTCCTTTGAAGATGCTAAAAGTTGAACTTCTAGTCTTCCTCCTAGCTCCACCATGAATATGATGAAGAACTAACAAGCCTTCTTCAATCAATGGCTCTCCTCTTGAAAGATGGAATGGTCACTCTCTCAAGCCCCTAACTTCTCAATCAAGCTTTCTTCAAACCCTAACCTTCACGAGAGCTTGCTCACCCAATTTTATCCCCAAAAATATTAAAGATCTTATCTATGAAAGAAATGGAAGATGAAGATGAAGGTGATGTTCATGGTCTCTCTCAAGACCAAGAGCAAGATGATGAACCAAGAGAGCACCCCCCCCCCCCCCTCTCAAGACGCTCCAATGTGTATATCTATATCCCTCTTTCATTCTTTTTAATTTCTTAAGACACAAAGCATGCTTTTCAACTCACACCCTCCACTTTGTCTCCCACTTTCACATTATTTAAGTCTTCATCCCATGAATTAGGCAACCTTTTTCTTCTTTTAATATTTCTTTTTAAAAGATGGCACTTATTGTCCACCATTTTGTCTCCCATTTTGTGTAAAATAATTGAAAGAATTTTCACAAGATTCCACAAGAAAATGAGTGACTTGGCCGTGTCACTCATTTTCTTGTGGACACGGCCAAGCCATGTGGCCATGTCCATGGCTGCCCAAATATTTTCTTTCTTTTCCATGTGGGTCACGGCCAATGGCTTAGCCGTGTCTCTTGAGTGTGTTCTCCACTGCATTTCCTCCTTGTTTCTTCCTTGCTTTGTTCAATTGGTGAGACACGGCCAAGGCCTTGGCCATGTCATGTGACACGCCTAGTGGCTTGGCCATGTCTCTTAAGTTTGCCCACTTCTGCCTTTGCTTCTTCCTATTTTGTCTTTGGCTTCATTTGGTGAAACACGGCCAAGGCCTTGGCCATGTCTTGTGACACATCCAGTGGCTTGGCCGTGTCTCTTGCTTGTGTCAAGCTCTGCCAAAATTTCCTATCTCTTTCCTTTGATGACGGACATGGCCAAGCCATGAAGTGTCTTGGTCATGTCTCATGTTTTTCCACCTATAATAATCCATCAAATTGAATTAAAGCTCCATCATTTTATTCTTCATCCTGGATCAAATACTTTAAACAAACTTTAAACATAAATTAAAAGAAAAATCAATCAAAAGCCAATAAAATCACACTAAAAATAAACACATAAATGATCAAAACAGGCAACAGCAAAACAACCCTACAGCAACACATATAATCCTGGGTGGAGAAATCATCCCAATTTCTCCTAAAATAATCAAAATAATCCAAGGCCTCCTCCTAGATTTCAGCAGCCTCAACATCAACAAGCTGCCCCTCCAAGAAAAAACTATTTGGAGGAAATGATGGAGAAGTTTATTGAAACTTTGGAAACCAAATTTCAATCTACATAAACTACCCTTAGAATTTAGCAAGCCTCCATTCACAATTTGTAAAATCAGGTAGGGCAAATTGCCAAGTTACTCAATGAACGACCACAAGGGAGTTTACCTAGTAATACTAAGGCAAACCCAAAGGAGCAGCTAAAGGCAATTACTATAAGGAGTGGAACGAAAATTAAGGGTAGTGTATTTGAAAAAGAAGCGGAGTCAAAAGCAAAAGAGGTTGAGACACAAAAAGCAGAAGAAGATAACTCTATTGTCGCTTTGGGAGGGAAGGCTGCAGTGGGAAATGAAAAAGAAAATCAACCTCAAGAACGCAGTCCAGTAGTGAAGGTATACCGACCTCGAGTACTATATCAAGCAAGGTTAAACAAGGACAAGATGGATGCTCAGTTCGGTAAGTTCCTTGAACTCTTTAAACAACTGCACATTAATATTCCATTTGCTGAAGCTTTATCGCAGATGCCCAAATATGCTAAATTTTTGAAAGATATCCTTTCTAACAAAAGAAAACTTGAGGAAGTATCTTTGGTGCAATTGTCGAAAAAGAGTTCAACAATTTTGCAGAAGAGATTACCTAAGAAATTAAAGGATCCTAGTAGTTTTACTATTCCATGTTTGATAGGTAATCTTGATGTTCAAAGTTCATTGGCTGACTTGGGGGCTAGCATAAGTGTTATGCCCTACAAGATGTTTAAAGAGTTAGGAGTCGGAGAACCTAAACCATACTTATGACCATTCAACTTGCTGATAAGTCAGTAATTCACCATCATGGCATTATAGAGGATGTGTTGGTAAAAGTCGGAGAATTCATTTTCCCCAATGATTTTGTTGTCATTGATATAGATGAGGATGCATATGTTTTGTTTATCCTTGGTAGGCCATTTTTGAATACAAAACATACCCTTATCGATGTCCATGATGGCATATTGACCTTAAGAGTGGGAAAGAGAAAATTGTTTTTAATATACATTATGCTATGAAGCACCCACTTACACTCAATGAGGTGGATTCATGCAATGATATCATTGAGCATGAAACATTAAATTGTGTTACTAACATTGTTTCCAAGGATCCCCTTGAGTTGTGTTTATTGCAGGATAATGTTGAGGGTCAGGAAGCACTGGAACAGCTTGCTTATCTTGAAGCAAGCAAGTCATTTCAGAGCCAGGCATATGAAACTATTGAACTGCCAAAAGAACAGAAGCCGCAGCCATCTATGATTGATCCACCTAATTTAGAACTCAAGATCCTTCCGGATCATCTTGAGTATGGATTTCTGGGAGAGGAGAATAAATTGCCAATTATTTTAAGTTCCCACCTATATTTTGAGCAGAAGGTAAAACTCATTGAGCTATTACAAAAATATAAGCAGGTTATAGCTTGGAAGATAGCAGACATCAAGGGTATTAGTCCGTCCTATTGCACTCGCAAAATACTAATGGAGGATGAGTTTAAGCCAGTGGTGCAACCACAACGTAGACTAAACCCTAAGATGAAAGAAGTAGTTAAAGCTGAAGTGATCAACGGTGGTTCCTAATGAGAATAATGAGCTAATTCCAACAAGAACAGTTACAGGTTGGAGGGTTTACATTGACTACCAGAAGTTGAATGATGCAACTAGGAAGGACCATTTTCCTTTGCCCTTCATTGATCAAATGTTGGAGAGATTGTCCGGGCATGAGTATTACTGCTTTTTGGATGGCCTTTCAGGCTACTTTCAAATTCCTATTGCCCCGAAAGACCAAGAGAAAACTACATTCACCTGCCCATAATGGGACATTCGCGTATCGAAGGATGCCATTTGGATTATGCAACGCTCCTGCAACTTTTCAACGGTGCATGGTGGCAATCTTCGATGAGCTCATTGAGGATATTATGGAGATATTCATGGATGATTTCTCAGTTTATGGCAGCTCATTAGAAGGTTGTTTGGAAAACCTTGAGAGGGTCTTGATAAGATATGAGGAAACAAACCTGGTACTTAATTGGGAAAAATGTCATTTCATGGTTCAAGAAGGAATCATGTTGGGACACAAGATTTCAATCGAGGGTATTGAGGTGGACCGGGCTAAGGTGGAAACCATTGAAAACTGCCACCCTCCCATCAGTCAAGGCTATCAGAAGCTTTTTGGGACATGTACGCTTCTGTCGAAGGTTTATACGTGACTTTTCTAAGATAGCTTATCCTCTAACAAGACTCCTAGAGAAGGATGTTGATTTTGTATTTGACAAAGAATGTTTAAGAGCTTTCACAACTCTTAAGGAGAAATTAACCAATGCCCCAATCATGGTAGCTCCTGATTGGAATTTACCATTCGAACTAATGTGTGATGCAAGTGATATTGTAGTGGAGGCAGTTTTGGGCCAATGCAAAGAGAAGTATTTTCAGCCCATTTATTATGCAAGCAAGACGCTGAACGCAGCTTAGGCCAATTAAACAACTATAGAGAAAGAACTTCTAGCTGTGATTTTTACTTTTGACAAGTTTAGATCATATCTAATCTTGTCCAAAGTGATTGTGTATACGGATCACTCGGCTTTTAGGTATTTATTTGCCAAAACATATGCAAAGCCTAAGCTAATTCATTGGGCTTTGTTAATGCAGGAGTTTGATTTGAAGATTTAAGACAAAAAGGGAGCTGAAAATATGGAAGTAGATCACCTTTCATGCTTAGAGAACCCAATGTTGGAGAAGTTCAAAGAAGGAAACATTGATGATTATTTCCCTGATGAGCAGCTTTACACCATGGTAAGTGTTTCAACTTTTGATGTACCTTGGCTTGCAGATTTTGCTAATTACTTGGCTACTAGGGAACTCCCTAAAGATATGACGTATCAAGAGAAGAAGAAATTCTTTTTTGACTTGAAATATTACTTCTAGGAGGATCCTTTCTTGTTTAGGTTATGTAAGGACCACATGATTCAGCGTTGCGTGGCATGGCCCGAAACATTGAATATTCTTCATCATTGTCATGCTGGACTAGCTGGTGGTCATATGGGAGCCAATAAGACTGCTCAAAAAGTGCTAGAATCAGGATTTTATTAGCCCACACTATTTAGGGATAGCTATGTGTGAGCGGGGATTTTTGCCTCCACTCCTGGTGGAATGGTTCTTCCAACTTCGGCACTGTTTAGGCGCGGGGCCTTAGAGAACATGGACCTAGGTCTGGAGAAAATGGAGTCGCCACCCGGACGGGCGGAAAAAAAGAAAGGGGTGGATGACTCGATTCCTAAGGAATCCCCAACCCCCTAATGGGTTCGGAAAGTTGGGTATGTCTGGGGAAGGTGAGAAATGACCCAGCACCCGCACAACGCCCGGTTCATTGGAATCGGCCTCCTTTATAGGTCTTAATATTATAGAATTCTTAAGTATAACAACATTATCCATATTGTACGAAACAATTGAAAGAAAGCATCATTATATTAAAATCAAAGCAATGTCCAAGCAAAACAAATAAATGGTCACCCATCCGAAGATGGAAACATGCCGTTACATAATCCATGTCTAAACTAATAGGACACCCATCGAAAGGTAGAAACATTTACTTTACATTGGTCAAAAATATAAAAGCAATTTAAATTACACGATATTTAACTAATGAGGTACCCACAAAGTGGAAAAATACCTCTTACAATATTTGGAAATCTAAATAAATCGATAAAGTAAATAATCATTCATCATAAATAAATCATTCATCAAAGATATCACCAAAATATAAAATAAACATCCATCCATGATAAATTAAATAAAGCATTGCAAATAAATTAAAGTATATAATAAACTACATAATTAAATAAAGCAAGTAAAGATACAAATTGAAGTTTACTGTTTCTCATTTAAAGCTCTTTAATTAATATTCAGGATTTTGGATTTTATTAGTTTAAGCTACTGTAGGTTTTAAGGGAATTGAAATGGATTAAGGTTTTATAATTTAAGAGATTGATAAGGTTCTTTAATTAACCAAATTAGGGTTTGAGGAGTAAAATCATGAAATTAGGGTTTGGATACTTTAAAAGATTAGGTTTATGATTATTAGCTACTAGATTGTTGTTTTTAGGATTACTGTGATGAATTTTAATATTTAGATTTATATGGTTTTATGATTTTAAGGATTAGGGTTTAGAAAAATTAGGGTTTACGGTTTTAGGGGAATTAGGGTTTAAGAGAACTTTAGGGTTTAGGTTTACTAGTTTAGGGTTTACTATTTTTGGTTTTGAAGTTGAATTAGGGTTTTTAGTGTTTCGGAGAATGTATTTGATTTTAGAATTTGGAAAACAATTTATAGTTTTATGAAGCTTTATGTGATTTTTAGAAACTGTAAAGTGAGTTTGAGTTTGGATATTTAACAAAACATTTGGAATTTTGGAAAAGAATTAGAACAAAACTAGTTTAGAGTTTTATGGTTTTTTGAAAATAAACAAAATGGTTTAAGGTTTATATAAATAGAAAATATATTTTTTTAGGGTTTTTGGAAAGAAAAGGATTCACTTTAGGGTTTTGGAAAATTAGAAAGGAGATTAGGGTTTTGGTAAATTAATGAAACGATTTAAGGTTTTGAAAAGTTGGAAAGTAGATTAGGGTTTTAAGATTTTGAAGAAACCGAAATAACAATTTTAAGATTTTTGGAAAACATAGTAATGAATTAAGGTTTTTAGAATCAAAAGAAACAATTGGATGATTGAAGCTACTGTAAGGAAAAAAGAGATTAGATATTCATACCTTCGTTTGTTTGTTCCATCAAAAATTGCTTCTTGGATGAGCAAGAACAAAGGCAAGATGGTTGCCTTTGATGGATTGCTTGCTTGCTTCTTCTCTTCTAAAAAGTCCGATCAATTTGTAAAGTGTCAATTCCAAATTCCAAGTTTGTCTAATGTTCGATTCCTCTCTTCTTGTCCTCCCCCTTTCTGTGTTGTTTTTGGTCTTATTTATAGAAAATTTTGACGATTAATTCACCTTATTTATGGAAACTAACATTAATTAAGAAAAGAAAACTGAAACCAAATAGAATTTGGTTTCGAAAAAAATTGCGTCGGAAAAATTTTGCTGGCAAAAAAAAACTGCTGCGAACAAATTTCACTGGCAAAAAAGTTGCTGTGGGAGCTACGGGCGAAAACTGGCGAGCTGGGTGGCCAGGCCAATTCGCCCGCAGGATTTTCCTGCGAACGAAATGGCTTTTCGACTGCAGGAGTTTCCTGCGGGTGAAATGGCCCAAGGCCATTTCGTCCAATCCAACCTTTTCTGCGATGAATTTTTCGTCGCCGATTTTTATTTTTATTTTTATTTATTTGTTTATTATTATTTTTTTATTTTTATTAATTATAAAAACTAAATACTAAAACAAATATTATTTGATTAAGATAACACAAAAATTATTTTGGACTAATTAAAATATATTGGACAACATAAAAATTATTTTGGACTAATTAAAATATATTGGACCGGACTGGGTCAAAAATTAAGGGTCTACAGTTTGCCTCATGCTTGAATGATCTGAGACTTTAGTAAAAGAGAGTGAAAAGCAATAAAACTTAATTTTTGATGAGATGGTTACTTGAATTTGTTTTGGGTACTTTGACACGAGATTGAATTTGATTTGACTGACCTTTTATCAGCTGAGAATTCTGATATAACTGGTTGTTCCTTTTTTATGAATTGTAGGTCTTTACCCACCAAAAATAGATCTTTATCTATTGGAAATTGGGTTTTTAACCTAGGAACATGGATCTTTATCCATTGGTGATTGGGTCTTTAACCTAGGAACATGGATCTTTATCCATTGGAGATTGGGTCTTTACCCTTAAAACTTGGATTTTATCCATTAGAGATCGGGTTTTTTCCCTTGAAACATGGATCTTTATCCACTGGAAATTGGGTCTTTACCCTTGAAATATGGATCTTTATCCATTAGAAATCGGGTCTTTACTCTTGAAACATGGATCTTTATCCACTGAAAATCGGGTCTTTACCCTTGAAATATGGATCTTTATCCATTAGAAATTGGGTCTTTACCCTTGAAACATGGATCTTTATCCATTGGAAATCAGGTATTTACCCTTGAAACATGGATCTTTATCCTTTGGACATCGGGTCTTTACCCTTGAAACATGGATCTTTATCCATTAGAAATTGGGTCTTTACCCTTGAAACATGGATCTTTATCCATTAGAAAATGGGTCTTTACACTTGAAACATGGATCTTTATCCATTGGAAATCGGGTCTTTACCCTTGAAACATGGATCTTTATCCATTGGAAATCGGGTCTTTACCCTTGAAAAATGGATCTTTATCCATTAGAAATAGGGTCTTTACCCTTAAAATATGGATTTTTATCCATTAGAGATCGGGTCTTTACCCTTGAAACATAGATCTTTATCCATTGGAAATCGGGTCTTTACCCTTGAAACATGGATCTTTATCCATTAGAGATCGGGTCTTTACCCTTGAAACATGGATCTTTATCCATTGGAAATCGGGTCTTTACCATTGAAAAATGGATTAGAAATCGGGTCTTTAACCTTGAAAAATGAATCTTTATCCATTGGAAATCGGTCTTTACCCTTGAAAAATGGATCTTTATCCATTAGAAATCGGGTCTTTATCCTGGCTTCAGCTCTTTTAGCTGGACTGATCTTTTGTCTTTTGCATCTTCATTCTTTTGAGAATTCTAATTTTCTTCTTCTTCTTCCTTTTTTTTCTTTCATTCTTTTTTGTTCTTCCCTTGCACTTTTGCAAAAAATTCAGCCCTTTTTAGCTAGCCTTTATATCCTCTCCTTGCCCCCTGCTTGGTGAGATATTTGCAAGTGAGTTTGAAAATGTTTTATATATAAACTCAAAAATTGAAAATGAGAAACTTTGCCCCCTGTGTAGGCTCAAACCAAAGGTATGTAAGCTTTGATTGATGTTTGTATTTTGTTGTCTAGTTCTTTGTACAAGCACGCATTTCTTCTCTTTGCAAAATTACTGGAGCTTTCTCAAGCAATGGGCCTTCTATGCCCCCCTGATTTTATATCTTCTTTTGATTGTTTACTTCACTGGGTGTTTGCTGTTCACCTTAATAAAGAATAGACAATACAAGACAAGAAAGTGTGATGTGATATGCTCATGTATGCATGATATGCATGAATGATACTTACAGCGGTTTCATTGACTCACAGACCGAGGTGATCAGCAGAAGAATTCTCATTGACTCCTTTTTGATGCTCGTTCAAGTCTTGCATTGGAATGACAGAAAGCTTTGCATTTATGGATTTTATCTTCAATATGTTGAAAATATGAATGGTGGAGACCCCAAGCTGCAGAGTCAGGGGTATATCCATTTTAAACTATTGAAGATAAAAGTTGGTAGCTTTTTCATGACTTTGCCAGTAATCATTTTCCAAGCCCAATGTGTTCTTCGAGATTCGACAGTTCAATATACTCCCAGTAACTTGAAGGTTTTGTATGACAAAAACATTTTTGAATTTTTTTGAATTTTGATTTTGAAATCAAATGTTGGCTTTGCCAAATTAATGTCAATGTACCTCAGGACTTGATTTTCCAAATTAACATATCTATAACATGACAACCCTAGTTATCATACTAAACTTGGGAATCATTTCTATTTAAGCAAGAATTATTGCACTTCAGATAGGCACATACTCATTACTTGGCCAAAGGTCTCATTGAGCTTAAATATTATCTATCTCATATGCATGCTTATTCAAACTATCTCCACTAATAGACTCTACCTACCAAGAGAGATCAACAGGTCCTTGATAGGCTTAAAATGGGGTCTATAAGGGACATGGGTTAAATGAAGGTGTTAGACAAATGATCTTAATTTTAATCCTTGACAACTCAAATGGATGATCTATTTAACTTGTGTTTGAGAAATCTTGTTGCAGGATTAGGTTGCTTCAAATAAGGTGAACAGAACACTTCTAGCGGTCGCACCACACCTGAATACAACTGCTTCATGTAATTAAAAGAAGGAACCTTATCACAGTAGGTTTCGCGGTCAGAAGTTCGACCTCAGTCGCGACCGCTCCTACAGAATAGCGACCGTCAGAATTTATAGATGACCGCTACTCAAGGAACTTAAATCATTATAATCACAGTAAGGTTCGCGGTGACAAGAACGGTGAATGACTCGACCTCGCTTACCACTTTAGCGACCGCCCTACCATTCAAGAAGAAATTGCTTAAAGAGACAGTAGTGTTCGCGTCCTCAGGTGCGTCCAAAAGTTCGACGCGAGAATCTGAGTTCGACCGCGAAATGACACCTCGGGCGACCGCGATATTCAAATTATGGCAGACATTCAATACTGCTCTGTCAGAGAATGACACGTAACATGACCGTTGTAAACCCACTTGAATATTCAAAAAGGGCGACCGCACCTTTTCTTGGCGCGACCGTCCCGACAAACACAGCATGGGCAAGAACCGGTCCGACAAACACAGCATGGGCAAGATTCCAGCTGCAGAGCACTAAAATTCAATTGTTGAAGCTTTTTTAAAAGCAGCGACCGTCCCTTGTTAAAGGACGACCGCGAGAAGCATGAGCGCGACCATCCTTGTATGAAGGGCGACTGCGAAGTGCTTCGGACAGTCTAAGTAAAAAAGGTCTAAACTGCCAAGACTTTATTATCAATATCAATAACGGCTAGTAAGACCACATTGGCTATAAATACAATGTTTCTATGAAAAAAAAATAAAAGAGAGAAGAGAGAAGCAAAACAAAATTTGATAGCCAAGCAATTATTTTTCTCTTAAACTTACATTTGAATTGTAATGAATGTTAGGTGTGATCATTGAAAACACCATTGTACAAGTTTGAGTGTGAGCTTTGGAAACACTTGGGTTGTGAGAGTAAGCCTTGTAAAACTCTTGTTAGGTTGTGAGAGTAAGCCTTGTAAAACTCTTGTTTGGGTTGTAAGTGTGAGCCTAAGAAAAACACTTGTGAAGTTAGGTGTGAACTTGTGAAAACACCAAAGTTGGAAGTAAGCTTGTAAAAACTTCAAAGTCTAGTGGAACCTTAACAAGTTGTTAAGGAAGTGGATGTAGGATTGAAGTAAATCCGAACCACTATAAATCTTGTGTGTTCTTTCTTTCTTTCATTACTCAACCAACTTTCTATTCCGCACTTTTTGTTTGTTGAGTTTTTTAAATTGTCATTACTTCTTGAGGAAACCAATTCACCCCCCCCCCCCCTCTTGGTTGCCATCTTGGGACAACAATTGGTATCAGAGCCCTGAAATTTCTTAAACTTAATTGTGAAATTTGATCCACTATGGCAACTTCTTCTTCATCAAGCTCTCATGGAAATCTTAACTCTGTTCTTAGACCCTACTTTGATGGAACTGATTATTCATACTGGAAACACAAAATGTACTTGTTTCTAGACAGTGAAGGGATTGAACTATGGGATTTCGTGGAAAATGAATGGAAATCTCCCACTCACGAAGTTGACGGTATTCAAGTTCCACTTCCCAAAGCTCAATGGTCAACTAGCAATGTCAGAGATCGATTCAAGAACAATAGAGCTGCTTCCATCTTGATGAATTCCATTTCAAGAGAAGAAGGTGGAAGAGTTCAACATTTAACTTGTGCACATTGCATTTGGAAAACACTTGAAAACTACCTTGAAGGTACGACTCAAGTGAGATTTACCAAGAAACAAATGCATGTTCATGAGTATGAGCTATTCAAGATGAAACCAAATGAAAATGTCACCGACATGACCAATCGCTTACTTGCAATTGTCAATGAACTAAAGAAGTATGGCAAGGTATATGATCAAGGTGATGTAAACAGTAAAATCTTGAGAGCCTTAAGAGCTAAAAAGAACTTTGAATCCAAAGTATCATCAATAGAAGAAGCTCATGATCTCATCACATTAAGAACCGATGAGCTAGTTGGTAAACTACTCACATTTGAGCTACACAGTGAAAAAGAAGAAGATCAAGGTGAAAAAGAAAAGAGAAAACCAATTGCACTCAAAGCAATCAAAGAAGCTGAGAGCTCAAGCAATGAAGGTACTGATGATGAAGATGAAATGGCAATGTTCTCAAAAAGAATCAATGAATGGAAAAGGAAGAAAAGATTACAATCAAACAAAGGTACACCTCCTAAATTCTCCTTCAAAGATAAAGAAAAGAAAAATGAGGTAAAGTGCTATGAATGTGGAAAAATTGGTCACATCAAATCGGATTGCTACAAATTAAAGAACAAAAGGAAATGGGATAAAGAAAAGAAAAAGTCTCTTAAAGCCACATGGGATGACTCTTCTTCAAGTGAGGAAGAAGAAGAAGAAGGAATTGCAAATCTGTGTCTCATGGCTATTGAAGATGACTCCAATTAGGTAAGTACTCAATCATTTGATCTAGTAGCACATGATGATATAAATGATATAGATGACAGTGATTTGATAGAGCACATGAATTTTAAAATAGAAAAATATTTTTCTAAAATGATGCTTTATAAAGAGAAAAATTCTAAGTTAGAAAAGGATTTTATATGCTTAAAGAACTCTACCTTAGAATTGAAAACCTCAAATGAACACTTGATGAATACAATAGGAGAGTTAAATAAAAACTCACATGACTTAGAAAAAGTGATTAAAGAGAATGAAACTTTGAAGCATGAACTAAAAGAACTAAAAGAATCAATTTCCAGATTTCATAAAGGAAAGGAAGCATTGAACACATTAATTAATAATCAAAGATCACCTTCCTTGAAATATGGATTAGGATTCAATGGCTCAACCAACATTGCACCTAGCAAACCAACATTTGTGAAAGCATCTATAATTGAAATTTCTGATGTTCATATCAAAGATGCTTGCACCAAGTCTAAAAGAACTTCTTATGGTTCACTAGGAGATAAAGCCAAAAATAATTATGCATTATTGTTCACTAAACTTGCACAAAAGAAATCACATACTTGTGGTTGTATGCATAATACCTTGAATACGAAAAGAAAAATGCAGAAGTATAAAATACCATGGCGATGCACATATTGCATGAAATTAGGACACAAAAATTTTTCTTGTTATATAAGAAAGGCTCATCTCAAGTTAGAAGACACTTTTACTACTAACCATCAAGGACCCAACTTCATGTGGGTACCTAAAAGAAGATGATCACAATTGCCTTGCAGGTATGCCTAAAATCTACTATCAATGAAAGCACATGGCTTGTGGATAGTGGATGCTCAAGGCATATGACTGGAAATGCAAAGCTCTTTACAAGTATTACCTACAAGCATGGAGGTAATGTAACTTTTGGAAACAATGCTAAAGGAAAAATTCTTGGTGTTGGCTCCATTGGTTCTATTGGTAAGGATTTAATTGAAGATGTATGGCTTGTTGATGGTTTGAAACATAACCTGCTAAGTGTTAGTCAACTTTGCGATAAAGCATACTTTGTCAAGTTTGATTCCAAAGAATGCAAGATCACGAATTCAAATGATATTATCATATTTAAGGGCACTAGAACAAACAACACTTATAATGTCAGCATACATTCAAATCATACATGTTTAATGTCCACTAATAATGATGCATGGTTATGGCATAGAAGACTAGGACATGCTGGTATGGATCAATTGAAATATATTTGCAATGAGAACCTAGTTGATGGCTTACCTAAGATAAAATATGATAAAGATAGGATTTGTGAACCTTGTCAACATGGTAAGCAACATAAAAGCTCATTTAAATCAAAAACTGTTATAAGCACCTCTAGACCTTTAGAGCTCATTCATTTGGATTTGTTTGGACCAAATAGAGTTACAAGCTTAGGAGGAAAATCATATGCATTTGTTCTTGTTGATGATTACTCTAGATTCACATGGGTTAATTTCTTAGCTCAAAAGAATGAAGCCTTTAATTACTTCAAAACATTTGCAAAAAGAGTTCAAAATGAAAAGGGATATGTGATCACATCTATTAGAAGTGATCATGGCAAAGAATTTGAGAATGAAAATTTTGAAGGTTTTTGCAATGAACTTGGCATTTCACATAATTTTTCTGCTCTTAGAACTCCACAGCAAAATGGTGTAGTTGAAAGGAAAAATAGAACTTTAATTGAAATGGCTAGAACAATGCTCAATGAATATAATTTACCATCTTATTTTTGGGCAGAAGCCGTTAATACAGCTTGCTACATTGCAAATCGTGTTTACAAAAGGCATTTAACTAATAAAACTTCTTATGAGCTATGGAATGGAAGAATACCCAGAATTGGATACTTTAGAGTATTCAGATGCAAATGCTTCATATTGAATACCAAGGATAATCTTGGAAAATTTTCATCCAAATCAGATGAAGGCATATTCTTAGGATATTCATCATAAAGCAAAGCATATAGAGTATTTAACATGAAAACTCTAGTAATAGAAGAATCAATGCATGTTGTATTTGATGAATCATCTAATCTTGATCAAAAGAAAGGTATTACTTTCAATGACCCTGCAGGTACTCTTGAACCTCTTGAATCTATTGATGCTCCAAAGATCAATCAACTTGAAGAGAAGACTCAAGATCTACCTAAGGATTGGCAATACAAGAAAGATCATCCAAAGGAACTCATCATTGGAGAAACATCTAAGGGAGTAATCACTAGATCTAAAATTAATCATGTTGATGTTAATTTTGCTTTTGTTTCTCAAAATGAACCAAAAACTGTTGAGGAAGCTTTAAATGATGAAAATTGGATAACTGCAATGCAAGATGAACTTAATCAATTTGAAAGAAATAATGTTTGGCAACTTACTCCTAGACCTAAAGATCATTCTATAATAGGATGCAAATGGGTTTATAGGAATAAGCTTGATGAAAATGGTCACATTGTTAGAAATAAAGCAAGATTGGTAGCAAAAGGCTATAATCAAGAAGAAGGTATTGACTATGATGAAACCTTTGCCCCTGTAGCCAGATTAGAAGCTATTAGAATATTGCTTGCTTTTGCATGTCACATGAACTTTAAACTTTTTCAAATGGATGTCAAAAGTGCATTTCTAAACGGACTTATAAGCGAAGAAGTTTATGTAGAACAACCTCCTGGTTTTGAAAACTACAAATTTCCTGATCATGTTTTCAAACTTACCAAAGCTTTATATGGATTGAAACAAGCACCTAGAGCTTGGTATGATAAACTTAGTGCATATTTACTTGAAAATGGTTTTGCAAAAGGAAAAGTAGACACAACTCTCTTTGTTAAAAAGGATAAGCATAACATCTTGATTGTACAAATTTATGTGGATGACATAATATTTGGAGCTACTAATGAAGCCTTGTGCAAAGAATTTGCTTCTTGTATGACTAGGGAATTTGAAATGAGCATGATGGGTGAACTCAAGTTTTTCCTTGGACTGCAAGTCAAGTAATGTGAAGATGGGATCTTCATCAACCAATCCAAATATACAAAAGAACTCATCAAGAAATTTGGAATGGATGGCTGCAAAACTAGCAAAACTCCTATGAGCACATCATTGAAGTTAGGTAAAGATGAAAATGGTAAAGCAGTAGATGAGAAGAAATATCGAGGTATCATCGGATCACTACTTTACTTAACCGCATCCAGGCCTGATATAATGTATAGTGTATGTCTTTGTGCTAGATTTCAAACATGTCCTAAAGAATCACACTTGAATGCCACAAAAAGAATCTTGAAATATTTGAGTGGTACAATGCATTTAGGACTTTGGTATCCTAAAAACACATCATTTCATATCATAGGCTTCTCAGATGCAGATTATGCTGGTAGTATCTTAGATAGGAAAAGCACTACAGGAGCATGTCACTTTCTTGGTAATTGTCTAGTTTCTTGGCATAGTAAGAAACAAGCATCGGTTGCTTTATCCACAACGGAAGCTGAATATGTTGCAGCATGTTTTTGTTGCACACAAGTATTATGGATGAAACAACAATTGCTTGACTATGGTAAAATTTTTAACAATATCTCCATTAAATGTGACAACACTAGTGCTATCAATTTATCTAAAAATCCTATCCAACATTCTAGATCCAAACACATAGATATCAGACATCATTTCCTGAGAGAAAATGTGCAAAATCAGAATATAATCCTAGAATTTATAGATACACAAAATCAACTTGCTGATGTCTTTACAAAACCCTTGAATGAAGATAGACTTAACTTCATTAAACTCAATTTAGGAATGATTGATGGAATCACTTTGAATTAATTAAAACTTTTGCCTTTCAATGAAGTTTCTATGTGCATGAATTTAATGTTTCTTAACACACTAGAAATATCTTCCATCTTTCCTTGAATCTTTCAATTTTTAAGTCTTTCGCGGTCGCTCAAGTGTCCTTTCGCGATCGCTATCTTGTCTGTCAGTTTCATTCAAACTAATGACTCTGTGCGCGGTCGAGAAAATTTGTGCGCGGCCGCACCAATTTGAATAGTTTCGACCGTTACAGTTACTTTCTTCACTCGCGAGCGTACTTATCTTGAAAATGGTCGCTAGACCGACATTCGCGATCGCACCCTGATAAATCCGCGACCGCACCCTGTACACTCTGCTCGAAATTTTATAACCGTTGACTGTGTGACAGGTCGCAACTTTTAATTTTCAACAGTCATAAATGGCTATTTTCTTAATTTCTTCTATTTAAGAGTTAGAAACATCAAATTTCGTGGATATTTTGCTTCTGAAAACAATCTAAAACCCTAAAATCTTCTCAACATCATCTGTTTCTCAATCACCCTCTGTTTTCCTGTTCTTTTCTGTTCTTTCTATTCTGATGGCTCCCAAAAGAAAAACCACTTCCAAAATAAAGGGACAAGCCAAGAGAGTTCCAGGAATCACTATTAGAGAACCTGTAGTTGATCCTCCATCTCCTCCTCAATCTAAAAGAGGTGAGAAAATTCACAAACCTCACCACCAAACTTCTGAGGAAGATGTTAGGTATGCTATGCTGAAGAGGAAGAAGGTTGAAGGCACCAAATCTCCTTTTGGTGGGATGCTTTCTGCCTTGAACATCAAGGACGAAATTGAGAGATTGCTGGATGTCCTTGGATGGAGAAAATTTGTCTTTCCAGAAGAGGTAGACTATTCTAGTCTGAGTAAGGAGTTTCTGATGTCTCTCCAAATAGAGAAGTGTGCAAACTCAGCACTAGGATGGTATGGGGTTAGGTTTAAACTCTTTGATCAATACCAAGCCCTATCCCTAGAAGATTTTGGCAGCATTTGGAACTTCCCTACTGAAGGTATAACCTCCTACAATGACCAAATCTTCTCAAACCAAACTCTTTCTGCTTTCTGGCAAGAAATTTCCATTGAAACTTCTTTTGAAAAGGAATCCAAAGCCAGACACATCAAATCTCTCACCCATTGGATGCTCCATAGGATTATCACCTACACCATTTATCAAAGAGCAGATGGGAATGAGAAAGTAACCAAAAGAGACCTTATCTTTCTCTATGCTTTCACCCACAACATCAAAATAAACACCACCAAGTTCTTGATTGACACCCTTTATCATCATGCTGTTACAAGAACTGGTACTTTCTTCCTATCCTCTCAAGTTACTCAAATAGCTAGGCACTTAAACCTTCTGAATGATCTGAATCTAGCTACTTTGAGAAACCCTTTCACTCTTGCTTCTAGTGCTATCACAATCGATTACTTAGAGCATGCTGGATGTGTAAGGAAGATTGAAGGATCATATGTATACTACTTTGGCAAGAAAGGAGTTGTGGACAAACAAAAGAAAAGGCCAAGGTATACAATTGAGGAAGAAGGAGATTCTGTGGAAGTTGCTGTGGAATTACCTCCAAAAGCAACTTCATCAAAAGCTGCTCAAGAAACTACTTCATCCTCCACACAACTCATCCTCCAAGCTATCAAAACTCTCTCCAGGAAACTCTCTAAGTTCAAGAAAAGTGTCTCCAAGAGATTCCAGCACTTGAACAAGAGAATTGACCTTATATCTCACATGCACCATGATCTATATGACATGCAAGGCAAATTGGACTTGCCTCAATGCAACCTTGAAGATTGGGATATAAGTGATCATACCCAAAGCATTCCTGAAGAAGAAGAGTCCATTAGCTCTAGCTCTGCCTCTATTGCTCCTCAAGATAAAGGAAAAGCTCCTTTAGTTGAAGAAGAGTTAGATGTAGATGATGACTCTGAATAGCTTAAACTTTTCTTGTCTTTATTGTTTGCATTTTCATATGATTGTTGCTTTATTTTCTGCCTTTGTACTTTCCTCTATATTTAATAAACTTGTTTGATGCAAATGTTATTTGTTTTCCTCTATCCTTATTTGTTTTGATTGTTGCTTTTCACATTTTGCCTATGACAATGGGGGAGAAAATAACAAAATGGACTGAAAATGGATATACAATAATAGAGGAGAACATAGTATACACATTGGGAAAAAGAGAACATAGTACATTGGGGGAGAAAGAGAAAATGGCATAACATAATAGAATGATTATACATAACCTAATGCACCAAGATAATCTAATAATCACAATGCTCTTAACCATGAATGTTGCATATGTTAAAGGGGAGCATTTTAGACTTATTATTTTTCTCATCATTCCATTTGAATTGTCAAAGTCAAAATGGGGGAGATTGTTAGACAAATGATCTTAATTTTGATCCTTGACAACTCAAATGGATGATCTATTTAACTTGTGTTTGAGAAATCTTGTTGCAGGATTAGGTTGCTTCAAATAAGGTGAACAGAACACTTCTAGCGGTCGCACCACACCTGAATACGACCACTCCATGTAATTAAAAGAAGGAACCTTATCACAGTAGGTTTCGCGGTCAGAAGTTTGACCTCAGTCGCGACCGCTCCTACAGAATAGCAACCGTCAGAATTTATAGATGACCGCTACTCAAGGAACTTAAATCATTACAATCACAGTAAGGTTCGCGGTGACAAGAACGTTGAATGACTCGACCTCGCTTACCACTTTAGCGACCGCCCATTATTAGTCGCGACCGCCCTACCATTCAAGAAGAAATTGCTTAAAGAGACAGTAGTGTTCGCGTCCTCAGGTGCGTCCAAAAGTTCGACGTGAGAATCTGAGTTCGACCGCGAAATGACACCTCGGGCGACCACGATATTCAAATTATGGCGGACATTCAATACTGTTCTGTCAGAGAATGACACGTAACATGACCGTTGTAAACCCACTTGAATATTCAAAAAGGGCGACCGCACCTTTGCTTGGTGCGACCGTCCCGACAAACACAGCATGGGCAAGAATCGGTCCGACAAACACATCATGGGCAAGATTCCAGCTGCAGAGCACTAAAATTCGACCGTTGAAGCTTTTTTAAAAGCAGCGACCGTCCCTTGTTAAAGGACGACCGCGAGAAGCATGAGCACGACCATCCTTGTATGAAGGGCGACCGCGAAGTGCTTCGGACAGTCTAAGTAAAAAAGGTCTAAACTGCCAAGACTTTATTATCAATATCAATAACGGCTAGTAAGACCACATTGGCTATAAATACAATGTTTCTATGAAAAAAAAATAAAAGAGAAAAGAGAGAAGCAAAACAAAATTTGATAGCCAAGCAATTATTTTTCTCTTACTTAAACTTACATTTGAATTGTAATGAATGTTAGGTGTGATCATTGAAAACACCATTGTACAAGTTTGAGTGTGAGCTTGGGAAACACTTGGGTTGTGAGAGTAAGCCTTGTAAAACTCTTGTTAGGTTGTGAGAGTAAGCCTTGTAAAACTCTTGTTTGGGTTGTAAGTGTGAGCCTAAGAAAAACACTTGTGAAGTTAGGTGTGAACTTGTGAAAACACCAAAGTTGGAAGTAAGCTTGTAAAAAATTCAAAGTCTAGTGGAATCTTAACAAGTTGTTAAGGAAGTGGATGTAGGATTGAAGTAAATCCGAACCACTATAAATCTTGTGTGTTCTTTCTTTCTTTCATTACTCAACCATCTTTCTATTCCGCACTTTTTGTTTGTTGAGTTTTTTAAATTGTCATTACTTCTTGAGGAAACCAATTCACCCCCCCCCCCCCCTCTTGGTTGCCATCTTGGGACAACAGAAGGCCATTTGTAAGTGGGAGCTATTGTGACACAATGGACAAACCCTCACACTACAAATTTCTTGTTTGAACTTTAGGCAGCTGGGAGCAATCTTGCTAGACTCCAAATTTCTTCTATATCTTCTTGGTATTAATCTGGATCTTGATTAGGATAGTCTTTGCCCTTGCAAAAAGTTTGAGACCCAAATTTATTTCTTTTCTTCTTCTCCCTTTTCTTTCTTTTTATTTTTCTTACTCTTCCCTTTCTTTGAACTTTCCTTGTAGGACTATCAAGTACAGAACTTTCAAGAACTGGATGGTCTTCATCCTTTTTTCTTTGATTTTGATTGAATCTTTGGTTGGGTTGGACCAATTCAAGTCACAATGTCCTTATGAACCAAATGGAAGTCTTTTGCTGCTTTAGATAAAAGAGAACTCAGTTGGCTTTCTGAACTGCCTTTTTAGGTTTTATTTTCTTTTTATTTTTTTATTTCTTTTTTTTTTGTCCTTTTTTCTTTTCTTTTTCTTCTTTCTTCTCTTCTCTTTTTTTTTGTTTTTTTTTTATTTTGTGCTTTTTTTTTTGTCTGGTTCTAGCTCTAAAAGAGTTGTCTCGTTTGTACTAACTTGGGCTTCCAATAATGGATGAGTGGAGTAACATAAATCTTCTTTAACAGGGATAAGTCATTTGTTACTCTGATGTTGTCTTGATATATTGGAGATATTAAGAAAACTTCAACTACCCTTATGGTATTGCGAACTTCAACTACTCTTATGATCTTGAGAACTTCAACTATCTTCATGGTCTTGACTATTCATTCCTTTCTTTAATCTTCTTGCCTCTTCATCTTAGTGATCATAAGACTTGTCAAAAGTATCACAACAGGTCAGGATAGGTTGTTAGGGTTTGTAAGCCAATGAAAAGAAAGCTAAAAATTTTATGAAGGCTCAAAGGGACAACTAGGGATTGATATTTAATAGGGTGGATACTAGTTGTTGGTTAACCAAACAATGCCTAGATCATTTCTCCCTTAAATAAGCAGAGTTCAATTTTGCCTCGAAAGTTTGTCTAAGCATGTTCTATGATTGACTAGGATCCAGACAAAGGTAATTATGCAGGAGCCCTCTCTAAGTAAGCATACACAACTCAATGCTATAGAGCAATTCCCTTATCTAGTAAAGTCATTCGAATCATGATGCCTAGATACATTAATTTATGAACATCAAGCTAGATTCCTCATCGGTTGAGCACTAAAATGAACAAAGACCAACAAAAATTTTGACGAATGTGATTTATTTCAAGCAATTTTAAATTTGAAAAACACAATAGTTCCAAAATATTAAAGAAAATTGAAAAGCAACATTCAAGCTAAGGAAAGTTCATTGAGTTTAAGCTTCTTTTCCTTTCACATCTTCAATATTTTCATCTTGAAAGGATGATAAAACAAAATCTTCTTCCAATCCTTTTCCCACCATGAAGGTTGCCGGTGGAGGTACTCTCCCAAACTTAGGCAAAGGATTGTTCTTGGTATTGGAATTATCCGGCTCCGGTAGCTTACCACTATCGATTAGATCTTGGATCTCATGCTTCAATCGGGTACACCTATCAGTCTCATGTCCTTGAGTCTGATGAAATTGACAAAAAGCCTTAGTATCAAATTTTGGGGGTAAAGGATTTGGCAAAGGTCGAGGGGCTAATGGTTGTAACAACCCTTTCTTTTGTAGCTTATTGAGAACCCAAGACAATGGCTTCCCTAATTCTGAAAACTGCCTCATTCCTCCTTGACTAGCGGCATTAACATCAGCTTCATTTTGTGTACTTTGATTGCTAGGCTGATAATTCCCTTTCTCATTCCTTCTTATTAAAAAGCGATTTTTCTCCCTTTCTCACTCTTCAATTTGTAGACCAGCTTGGAGTAGATCTTTGAAATCACGGATGAGTGTATGAGACATCCTTTCATGAAGACTAGGCAACACCCCTCTCACAATCATTCTTATTTGATCAGACTCATCGGGTCTCTTCTTGAGCAAAGCAGCTTTATTTCTCCACCTTTTCAAATAGTCCACAAAATTCTCATTTGGCCTTTGTCTAATGGACTCCACTTCCATTAAGGTAACTTCCATCTCGACATTGTATCCATATTGTTGGATGAAAGCCTTATACAACATGTCCCAATCTTTTTGAGTACTTTCCTCCAAGGTGTTGAACCAATTTTGGACAACAGGGTCCAATGAGAGCATGAAATACCTCAGAGTTTGAGCTTTAGTAGCTCGGGCAGACTGCATAGCAGTGATATACTGCTTCACATGGAGATGAGGATTTCTGGTTCCATCAAACTTCGCAAAAGATGGCATCTTGAATTTGTATGGAACTTCTTCGTCTAGCTCAAATAATTTGTCAACTTCGGACATTTCTTCGGTTTTCAACTTCTTCTCAAATTTCTTTTCTAAATCAGCAATCATCTTCTCAACATCAGATGTCTCGGTCTTTTCAATAGTTGCCTTCATAACAACCTTTGGCTCCTTTTTGTCTTGAGAATCTTGGTAGTATTGAGCCCAATCATCATCATCAATGATCACCTTATCATCATCAAAAGCTACTTCACCAACTTTAGTCTTCCCTTTGTCCCTTGGCTTCTTGGTGCTAGCAGATACTTTGGCATGATTTTCTAAAATTGTAGCCAATTGGTTCTTTATGGTTTTGGCCATGGCCTCTTTTATTTCTTCCATCATGGCATTGAGGGCGTCATCCACCATTCTTTGAATTTGTTCAGGATCCATTGCTTTTGGTGAAAAAGAGATTGAGTCGTTGCTAGATTCTTCATTTTCGGCGTAGGTCGGATTGTCGTAAGCTTTTGAACTGTCGTAATCCAGGGCTGTGAGCCAGAAAGGATCAATGATATGAGATGCAAAGTATGCATGTATGAATAAACAATTAACAGACAAGGATAAATAGGACGTTCCTTCCAACCTTATAACATCCACACACGAATGGCGAGTCTCTTTTCCTAGGTACATAGTTAACCTTGTTTTCAAATTTTTCCCTCGGACGTTTCAACAAATAGTTATATTTTTTAAAATGGAAATCAGTTCATAATAATTCCCATTAATTAGGTTTTAATCCCTTCAACCAACTAGTAGCTTTTATGCTATATTGGATTAAAACTAAATTAAGAGGTTTATTATAAATAGATTTCTCACTTGAAAAAGTAACTAAAGATTCATGCCAAAAACAAGCCCACGGTTAATTTATTCTTAGTATAAACTAGGCTCACAATTGATTTATGGTATTTCGTAATTGACCTAAATAATTTGTAAGCTCTTTTGGATGAAAATAATTTTATTTCTAAGCCCATCGTAAAAAGATTTTAGAACAAATGGATTTTGGGCTTAGTATTTTGGTTATGAGCAAAAGAATTTTTGATTTGTTTTTTTAGAAAAGTTTTATGTCCAAAGACCATTTTGAAAAGTTTTGAAAATAGTTTTGGTCTTTTGGACTTTAAAGAAAAATTTATTTTGAGCTTACAATGTACTTAGGTCATATTAGAAAAAGAACAAACCAAATAAGACATGATTTAAGCCAAGATAAATTAACCATAGTCAAACAACATGCATTTGGGGTAAAACCTAAGGAAAGTAAATAGGCCAATTACATGAGCTTTAGTCTTTGGGTTAAAAAGGCTTAGGTTCCCATAGCAAATATATACCAAATGGTATGAGGCTATGAGTGGTTATGCCATGCTCGATCTCCATACCTTGAGTGAAAGTATGGTATCCCTTACATAACACAACACGGGTAACACGGGCATCCTAACTCACGCACACGATGCAATCTAATATGATACAATGGATAAAATCATTATAAGAAAGAATAGAATAATATAAAGACCAACGGAATCAACTTCTCTTATCCCCAGTAGAGTCGCCACTGTGAGAGGGGATTTTTTCCCCCACTCCCGGTAGAATGGTTCTTGCAACTTCAGCACTGTTTAGGCTCGGGGCCTTAGAGAACACGGACCTAGGTCCGGAGAAAATGGAGTCACCACCCGGACAGGCCGGAAAAAAGAAAGGGGTGGATGACTCTATTCCTAAGAAATCCCCAACCCCCTAATGGGTTCAGAAATTTGGGTACGTGTGGGGAAGATGAGAAATGGCCCAGCACCCCCACAACGCCCGGTTCATTGGAACCGACCTCCTTTACAGGTCTTAATATTATAGAATTCTTAAGTATAACAACATTATCCATATTGCACGTAACAATTGAAAGAAAGCATCATTATATTAAAATCAAAGCAATGTCCAAGCAAAACAAATAAATGGGCACCCATCCGAAGATGGAAACATGCTCTTACATAATCCATGCCTAAACTAATAGGACACCCATCGAAAGGTAGAAACATGTCCTTTACATTGGTCCAAAATATAAAAGCAATTTAAATTACACGATATTTAATTGATGAGGTACCCTCAAAGTGAAAACATACCTCTTATGATATTTGGAAATCTAAATAAATCGATAAAGTAAATAATCATTCATCATAAATAAATCATTCATCAAAGATATCACCAAAATATAAAATAAACATCCATCCACGATAAATTAAATAAAGCAATGCAAATAAATCAAAGTATATAATAAACTACATAATTAAATAAAGCAAGTAAAGATACAAATTGAAGTTTACTGTTTCTCATATAAAGCTCTTTAATTAATATTCAGGATTTTGGATTTTATTGGTTTAAGCTACTGTAGGCTTTAAGGGAATTGAAATGGATTAAGGTTTTATAATTTAAGAGATTGATAAGGTTCTTTAATTAACCAAATTAGGGTTTGAGGAGTAAAATCATGAAATTAGGGTTTGGATACTTTAAAACATTAGGTTTATGATTATTAGCTACTGGATTATTATTTTTAGGCTTACTGTGTTGAATTTTAATATTTAGATTTATAAGGTTTTAAGATTTTAATGATTAGGGTTTAGAAAAATTAGGGTTTACGGTTTTAGGGGAATTAGGGTTTAAGAGAACTTTAGGGTTTATGTTTACTAGTTTACGGTTTACTATTTTTGGTTTTGAAGTTGAATTAGGGTTTTTAGTGTTTCGGAGAATGTATTTGATTTTAGAATTTGAAAAAATAATTTATAGTTTTATGAAGCTTTATGTGATTTTTAGAAACTGTAAAGTGAGTTTGAGTTTGGATATTTAACAAAACATTTGGAATTTTGGAAAAGAATTAGAAGAAAACTAGTTTAGAGTTTTATGGTGTTTTTTGAAAATTAACAAAATGATTTAAGGTTTATAGAAGCAGAAAAGATATTTTTTTAGGGTTTTTGGAAAGAAAAGGATTCAATTTAGGGTTTTGGAAAATTGGAAAGCAAATTAGGGTTTTGGTAAATTAATGAAACGATTTAAGGTTTTGAAAAGTTGGAAAGTAGATTAGGGTTTTAAGATTTTGAAGAAACCGAAATAACAATTTTAAGATTTTTGGAAAATATAGCAACGAATTAAGGTTTTTAGAATCAAAAGAAACAATTGGATGATTGATGCTACTGTAAGGAAAAAAGAAATTAGATATTCATACCTTCATTTGTTTGTTCCACCAAAAATTACTTCTTAGATGAACAAGAACAAAGGCAAGATGGTTGCCTTTGATGGATTGCTTGCTTGCTTCTTCTCTTCTAAAATGTCTGATCAATTTGTAAAGTGCCAATTCCAAATTCCAAGTCTGTCTAAAGTCTGATTCCTCTCTTCTTGTCCTCCCCCTTTCTGTGTTGTTTTTGGTCTTACTTATAGAAAATTTTGACGATTAATTCACCTTGTTTATGGAAACTAACATTATTTAAGAAAAGGAAACTGAAACCAAATAGAATTCGGTTTCGAAAAAAATTGCATCGGAAAAATTTCGCTGGCAAAAAAAAACTGCTGCGGAAAAATTTCGCTGGCAAAAAAAAACTGCTGCTGAAAAGCTGCTGCGGGAGCTACGGGCGAAAACTAGTGAGCTGGGCGGCCAGACCATTTTGCCTACAGGATTTTCCTACGGGCGAAATGGCCCAAGGCCATTTCGTCCAATCCAACCTTTTCGGCGATGAATTTTTCATCGCCGATTTTTTCGTCACCGATTTTTATTTTTATTTATTTGTTTATTATTATTATTTTTTATTTTTTATTAATTATAAAAACTAAATACTAAAACAAATATTATTTGATTAAGATAACACAAAAATTATTTTGGCCTAATTAAAATATATTGGACAACACAAATTATTTTGGACTAATTAAAATATATTGGACCGGACTGGGTCAAAAATTAAGGGTCTACACTATGGTTTTGTGAAATGTTGTAATCGTTGTCAGAGAACTGGAAACATCTCCTCTCGTGATGAGATGCCCCAAAATGGAATTCTAGTGTGTGAAGTCTTTGATGTATGGGGGATCGATTTTATGGGACCATTTCCAAGTTCTTTTGGTAACAAATATATTCTTGTAGCTATAAACTATGTTTCCAAATGGCCTGAAGCCCAAGGTTTAGCAAAAAAAGATGCCAAGGTAGTGATGAGATTTTTGAAAAAGTTATTTTCAAGATTTGGTACACCAAAAGCGATCATAAGTGATAGGGGTACTCACTTTTGTAACACTCAGCTTGAGAAAGTTTTCAAAAGGCTAGGTGTTACACATAGGTTTTCTACTCCTTACCATCCCCAAACTAGTGGCCAAGTTGAGAACACGAATAGAGAAATAAAAAGGATCCTTGAAAAAACTATAGAGCGATCCCGAAAGGATTGGTCTGAGAAATTAGACAATGCTCTATGGGCCTTTAGGACTGCATTCAAAACTCCATTGGGTACTTCGCCATTTAGGCTAGTATATGGAAAGACTTGTCACTTACTTGTGGAGATTGAACATAATGCTTATTGGGCTATAAAATAGATTAACCTTAATCTAGCTAATGCAGGTGATAGGAGGAAATTACATATTAATGAGCGGGATGAATGGAGATTGCAAGCTTATGACAATGCAAGGATGTATAAGGAGCGGACTAAGAGATGGCATGATGCTCACATTAAGGAACTGAAAGAGTTTCAAGTTGGCGATCATGTATTATTGTACAATTCCAGGCTTTGACTTTTTCCAGGTAAGTTAAAATCAAGATCTTCTGGTCCATTTACAGTCAAAGAGGTTTTTCCCTATGGGACAATTGAAATTACTCACCCAGAGAAAGGGACTTTTAAGGTTAATGGGCAAAGACTTAAATTGTATTTAAGAGGGAACTTGAGTGAGTTGAAGGAGGTTTTATATCTCCAAGATTAAAGACGAACCAATCCCAAACGTCCAACTAATACGACATTAAAGAAGTGTTGTGTGGGAGGCAACCCACTATTTTATTTTTTTTGATATTTATTTTTTTTATTCTTTTACCATTAGATGACGGTGTGTTTGCCTTGAATTCATTTGAATTTGTAGAGGAAATTTTCTTTTGAGAGGTAACTTGAGCTTATTTGGGGACACGCCCGTGTGAGTGGACGTGTCATTAATTTTAAGAGACAGTAGCTAGGACATGACTAGTGACATACCCATGTCACTGGACATGTCATTTAGATGGCACCACAGTAGCTATAACACACCCACTGACATGCCCGTATCATTGGTCATGTCGATTTGGTTAAATTTGAGATTCACAGTAGCTACAACACGCCCAGTGACACGCCCGTGTCACTGGCTATGTTGATTTAAATAAGTCACAGTAGCTACAACACGCCCATATCAGTGAGTGTGTCATTTTGTTCAGAAACAGTAGTTATGACACGCCCACAGACACGGCCGTGTCATGAGTTTTTAAGTCATGCCGATTTTGAATCGAACATAATTTCCTCTCTCCTCTTCCCCTCTTTTTCGATTTTCTCTCAATTTTTTCACACTCTCACACTTGAAATCACATACCCATTCATCCTAAAGGAGATTTCAACTCCCATTTCATGATTTGGAGAAGATTTCATCCATTTTCCCTCGCTTTTATTGCATTTTTTTCACGCCATTAAGGTACACACTCTTAACTTTTGAAATGTTATTTTGTTGTTTGCGATTTCTTGAGATTTGTTTGGAGATTCTTGATAGTTGTTTGGAGAATCTTTGAGATCTGTTGATTGTTGGCTTTGTTTATGTTTAGTTGGATCCTAGAAACTTGAAAACTTTATTGTTGATTTGTTTATTTTCCATAGCTAGTTTCTAGGGATTTTGAATTTTTTTTACTATGGGCTTTCGAGTTTTATTTGAGTTTTGTGGATATTTTATGATTTACTCATTATGTTTTTTACTCTATGGTTAGAATTAAGTTGCGTATATTGACACACTATTTTTGATTGTTTATGCATAATGAGTCGACATCCTATGTTTTGTTGCATTAGGCTATGGCGATATTGAATTGGGGTAATGCTTGGTAATTGATTATTGCATGAATAGGGGTTGCCCTTGTTGAGAAAATTTTCATTATTCTCTCATTGGTTTAGTGCCATTGTTGTTATTGTTTGATAATGCCTTACTATTATTGGTTTCGTTGGGTTGGTATATTATATCGCTCTTTTCGGATTGTTTGTTGTACTTTGTTTTGAGGCTAATCTTGTTTGTCTTGCAGATCATGGGTCCTCACAAACAAACACCATCTAAATTACCAACTAAACGGGCTAGAGGTGAAGGTAGCTCAAGCTGACCTGCTATCAATCCCATCTCAAAATTCATGGCCGGCCACAATTGCCTTCGATTCTCAACTGTGGAGGAGCAAAGATGGTTTAAACTATTAGGGAACAAGGACTGGTCCACCTAGGGTTTTGTATTGGGGTGCCATGGAGCGAGCCAACATAATGACTAAGGTCCAGGAATTGATCAACCAGCCGGGATGGGAACAACTCTTCTCCATCAGTGAGCCTTCCTACAGAGAGTTAACCCTGAAGTTCTTCTGCACTTTTCAATTTGATAAAAACAAGATCTCCATCATTGAGCCGACGATGAAATTTCGGTTGGGTAGTTAGCGATTTCACATGAGCATCAATGAACTTGGCATACATTTGGGTTTATTTATTGAATAGGAGGTGCAGACTGTAGAGTATCTTAACTCCAAGGTGAACTTTGCAGAGTATGATGTCATTCCTCCCAGGGTTTGGAGCACTTTGGACTGAATGCCGCTACATATCAGTCGAAGGTATCCAAGGCATCAAATTTTGAGTCCTTCCCCAGTCGAGTAGTGCATAATCTATTGGTTCACACCATTGTGGCTTGACTTAGTAGCACGGGAGTTGTTGGCCTGAGGGAGCTGTTCTTCTTGAACTGTATGGTCTATAAGATCCGGTGCAAAGTAGCTCATGCTATCACGCATTTTTTCTATGAGCCATCCAAGAAAGGGACACTGGGTAACTTGCACGGTGGCATGTATGTTACGAGACTCGCTCGCAGCTTGGAGGTGTTGGATGGATGCCTCCTGATGATTTTGGATGGGCTCCCCAAACTATTGGGCATGGATACTTTGAAACGGTTGAACCGGGAGAAGGTGGTGGAACTGCAGGCGCCACCCATGAATTTCGAGCCAGTTCCATCTGAGCCAGTTCCTCCTACTCCCACTTTCAACATACCTCCACCTCCATCAACAAACATCCCTGGCCCGTCCACCACTCCTGGACCTTCTTCCTCAGCTAGCCCATCTTTTACTCCAGCCCCTACTTTCAGAGACTGGCATCATTCTGTGGATATTGAGTAGGATGATGACCGAAAACCAACGGAGTTTGAGCACCAGATATGCAGGATAGAAGGAAAGATTGAAAACATCGAGCTGAACCAGAATAAGTTATTGACTCAGCAGGATCAGATCCAGCGTTCCATAGAGCAGCACTACTCATCCTTCCAAGTGCAAATGGATCATGAGATACTGAGGAGGCAATGGCTTGAGCAATCGATACTCAAGTTCTGGAGGCATCAGGGATTTAGCCCTTCGCTGCCATCGCCACCACCGTACCAGCCTTTAGTGGCCCATGTTGATGTCTCCGATGATGATGATAGCAATGATGCGCTAGTAACGATTCCAGTGCCGAGCCCATGACCGACTAGTTCATTTTGTTTATTTATTTTATTTTATTTTATTTTCATTTTTATTTTCTTATGAATTCTTGTACGTTTCATTTTTAATATTTTCATGTTTTTGTTTTTTTTATTATTCTTATTTTTTATATATGTCTTTGAACCTTCACCATTCTCTATGTCAATTTTTTTTATCTTGTAACTCCTTCGACATTGCAACACTTTTGGAACCCTATTCATATATGTCGATTCAGAACATGTCAGCGCAGTTTTCTCTTGTTTGTTCTTTTTATTATTTTACACACATTGAGGACAATGTGTGTCTTAAGTTTGGCGGAGGGGCATATTTTATAAATTGAGCTTTTATTTTCATTTTTTGCCATTGGTTGCATTTGTCTCAATTAGTTTATTTGATTTTATTTTTTGGATTCAAGTAAACTAGATTGCTATTATAATATGAAGTGAAATGGTTCCTCTTTTCATTAAAATAATGATTGATTTAACGAATGACAATCTCTTATTGAGGTTGACTCGGTTTTCTTAATTGATTGCTAAAGACTAAAAGTGATAGTTTGAATTAGGTAGTTGATTGATGAGAGTTGCACATCTGAAGTTTAAAACCTTAGTTACATTTTTTAGCATAGCCCAATCCTTTAGATACGTGAGTCAAACTTAGTATGACATCTTTATTATCTTAAGTTCTTGACCACTTTGCTAAAAAAAAGAAATAAATTAAACCAATCTTTCAAGAGCTTTGAAAATTTATCCCTGTTCCGTTGATTTTAACTCTTGAATTAAAACAAATGAGTTGGAATCATGAATAGTGCTAGTAGCCATTTGAATTATGATTCTAACTAAGTAATCGGGGGTGGCATTCACAAATATTTACTTTCGAGTTAAAAAGTTAGTATCGATTCAAACAAGTCGGGCTTCTTTTGAAAAAAAAAATTAATGTTTCACGCAATGCATTTTACGAAGGGGTCAAAGAACTTAAGGAAAACTTACTTCCTTACTTCGTTCATGGCTTTTGAGTTCTTGGAATTTTATGCTCAATCTTTTAACTTTTAACTTTTAAATTTTATATCTGTTAGATTTTTATTTTGAAAATTCTTAATTCAGCTACCATGTTTGAGATTTAGTTTTTGGTTGAGAATGTTGGGTTTTCTAATTCAAGTATTGTAAAAACTTTTGTTTTCTTTGGATATAGAGGGGTCTTTCATTTCTACCTATTATAGCGATTTGGTTTGCTTAAGGACAAGAAAAAACTCAAGTATGGGGGAATTTGATAAGTGTATAATTGATGATATTTTTGTCCCTATTTCTTAATATATTTATTGTCAAATTGAGTTTAATTTGTTTGTTCAAGTGTTTATTAGGGTTGATTGCAAGAACTTTTGACACGTTGGGACCTTAAGGTTATTTAGGCTGGAATCAAGGATGAAAGACAAGAGAAGAAGCTATTTTGGGCAGATTCTTCAAGTGACACACCCAGTGACATGGGCGTGTCTGTGGCCGTGTCATTTAACTACTTTACAGAAGCTTCGACACACTCAGAGACATGGGTGTGTCACTGAACGTGCCATTACTCCTGACTTACAGAAGCTGTGATATACCCAATGACATGGGCGTGTCCATGATCGTGTCCCTAACTCAACATTGCAGTAGCAACAACACGCCCAAGGACATGGGTGTGTCACTGCCCATGTCATTGAAGTTCAAAATAGCACCGTTGACACGCCCATAGACACGGGCGTGTCCATGGGCATGTCAGGCAAAAATATCTAGGCTATAAAATCTGAGCTAAAGAGCAAATTAGGGATAGAGTTTATTTTTCAGAGCCGACCTCCCAAGAAAAAGAGAGTTTTTTGGCAGCCAAGAGTGAAGGTGAAGACCCAATTCCTATGAGATTTATTCCAAGACCCGAGGATTGAAGTGAAGAAACACAAATTATTCATTATGGATTGTTTGAATTCTTTTACTTATTTCCCCTATTTTGGGTTTTTGGTTATGAACATGAGCTAAACATTTTATCTATCTAGATATTGATGAACCCTAGCTTTATTGTATGGATTGAATAGTTCTTATTAAATTAAATCATTTGATTGAGTTATTTTATCCTTTTGATTCTTAATTACTTATTTCCAATTGATAATAGCATGCTTATTGATTGGTTGCAATTTTCATATTATTGACTTGAAAAAGCTTGATATGAACAGAATGCTCATTAGGATTAAGGGTTGATTGGAGTGTTAGAGATAGACTTACAAGACCCTTTGGTTTAAAGTTCCTTGTTCTTATTGCAAGATCTATTTAATTATGCTTGAGAAGAGATTCCTAGCATTCTACTTAGTGATTAGGGATTAATTCACTTGAGAGAGGTTTTAATCTAATTTAGGGGAATGCCAATTCAGCTCTATTATTTGATTTAATTGAATTGATATTCATAAATACTTCTTATGGCTAGGAGGATTCAATATCTGGATAGTATTTTCATCACCAACTTTTGTTGCATAATATTCAATTTTTCTTCACTTTAGTTTATTGAGTAATTTGTCTTTTATTTTAATCATCACACAAAATATTGATTCACTAAATAACAGTTAAAAATTGCACTAATATTTGACCTTGTCCCTAGTGGAACGATATCTTACTCACTGTTTTATTACTTGAGCGACCTGTGCACTCGGTAACACTGCGATAGCATAGATCCGTCTTCAATGATTATCAAATCAAGTAATGTTTTATATATTTATTTTTGATTGATAAACTTATGATGGTTATTTGATTTATAATTTTTTATTTGGTTTATTGAAGATGTTGGAGATTGGTTTAAATGTTGGATTTATAAGTGTTGTATTATATAGATTATATTATTATTTAAAAAATTTTGTTAGTAATAGTTTGAAAGGAAATTTTGTCGATGGATTGATTGGAACACTGACAGTATATTGAGTAACATTCTCTGATAGTTCTAATGTGAGAATTGTCAAGGTATGTTACAAAAACTCTCTTCTCAAAGTCATACCATTCCAACATACCTCTCCTCCTCCACAATTGAGGAGCTCTCAAAATACTTGAAGAAAACCTTACCTTCCAAGTACATCTCTCTCCTCTCCTTCGTTTCATATTTAAAAAAATGACCATAGGCCATATTTATAGTTGAGATAAGGAGGTTTATGAGTTATGAAATTCAATTTGATAACCTTCTTAACTAATTCAAATTCAATTCAATAACCTCTTTAATTAATTCAAATTCAACTTGATAACTTCTTTTACTAATTCAAATTTAATTTGAAAACCTCCTTTACTAAGTCAAACTCAATTTGACTAAGTTAAGATACTTCACTACTAAGTATTCTAGAAAACTCTATAAGAAAATCAAGTTTAATTTCTAACATCTTCCCTTAATTGCCAAGATTTTCTTCCCTCTATTCTCCTTGATCAGCTTCAACAGCAAATGAGATTGATCCAATGACTATCAATACCACTTCATAATCAAGCAAGAATTCAAAGCACACTTAATAAATCTCCACCTTGACTTAAATTTTTGTATCAAATTACAAGATTTCTCTCCACCTTCTCTAAGTAACCCCTCAGGGAAAATTTAAACATCATAAATACCAATTAAGTCCAAGCAATGCTTGCACTTACTGAAAGAGGCTTAGCCATCATATCAGTCGGATTATCTGAAGTACTAATCTTTTTAACTACAATATTGGCTTGAGAGATAATATCTCAGAAAAAATGGTACTTTACATCAATGTGTTTTATCCTTTCATGGAACATCTAATATTTTGTCAAGTGAATAGCACTTTGGTTATCACAATAGACAGAAGTCACCTACAAATCCATACTGTAGACCCTTAATTTTAGCCCTAAATTGGTACGGTCTTAATTAAAGAATGCCAAAATAAATTTGATCTAACTTTAAAAGATGTAAACTTAGTTTATAACTTTTAAATAAGCCGGTTCGGTTTTAAAAGATACAAATTCAATTGCAAAACCCTAAATTAAGTTTGTTAGGCCTAAATTAGAACTTTCTAGTCCAAAAATCAATAATTTGAGTTAAGGCGGCCAAAGGCAACATGAGCCATTGCTCATGTTGACCTGGAGGGCACAGACATGAGTATGCCTCATGTCAATCTGGCAGCCCAGATCGACATGAGGTTAGACTCATATAGACCTGGGCAACCAGGTCGACATGAGTAACACTCATGTCAATCTTATTGCTCAGATCAACATGGTCTTAACCCATGTCGATCTGGTTGCCAAGATCGACATGGTTTTAAATTTTTTTTAGGGTTTTTTTTTTTACCGATTGGTTTCCTAATTAGCTTAGAATTTGTCTAAAAGATAGATTAGCAAAGTTAGGTTTAAGGTTGGATTAGTTTTGCCTATAAATAATGAGGTTTAATACTTTAACGGGGATAAAAAAAATTTAGCAACAATCAATCAACAAGCAACAAAAAGAATTAAAAAACCCTAGCAGCAATTGACAATAAAAAAAAGCAAGAGGCAGGAAACAACATGGAACCATCAAAAAGAATCAAGTAACAACCAAGGACATTCATCAACAAATAATCCATTAAAGGTAGCCACACTATCTTTGCTCTTATTCAACCAGAATCAAATTGTAGTGGAACCAACAATGGAGGTTTGAGCTTTGACGTTAACGTGTTCATATTTAAAATTGTTTCATCTTTTTGTTTGATAATCTGTTTAAGCATGTAATATCCGGGTTTTCCTTTTTCTTTGAACACTTTGATTAATTTAATATCTTAATTGATATCTTAATCCAGTTTTAGTTTATGAATCTTAAAATCCAAATGTGTTTCACCATTTACAAAACCCTAATCTATTTCCAATCAATAAAACCCTAATTATTTTCCTTAACATTAAAAACCCTAAAACAGTTTTCAAATTCTAAAAGCCCTAACTATCAAAAACCCTAGCTTCCTAAAACCCTAATTCCTAAACCTCAATTCCAAAAGCCCTAAACATGAGTTTGCAAATAGTTTATTTCCTAAAACTGATCCAATAACCAAATTTCTAAACCCTAGCTCTAGTAATCTCTAAGACCCAAACCCTAATTTGCCTTATATTTTCTAAAATCCCAAAAAAACTTTGCAATTACCAAAGCCTTAAATTATTTTCTTAAAGTCTAAATTTCAAAATTGATTTCTTAAATCTTAATCTGTTCTCTAAACATCCAGTAACCCCAACTAACCAAGCTAACTCTTCTCTTTTCTGCACTAGAACCTCAAATAAAATTTTGGCAAGCTTGCTCAATCTTGCAACAAACCATCTTCGGGATCAAAGTCGTTTGCATGGCATATGCTAGGATTGTTGCTAGCACATGATTTACTAAAATGTTCTACCAAATAATGAAATACTAGCTGCATTTCACATTGCTAGTCTCTTTTTAACTCTATCAAAGAGATAATTATAAGTATTAGAGTTGACTCTACCATGTATAAAAGGCATGCCCAAACACTTCCCCAAATTATCAGTGATTTTGACTCCCAATTGGTTGCCAATACGAGTTACTAGATCATTTGGAGTGTTGCTTGAGAAAAATACATGGGTCTTGGTTAAATTAACGGATTGGGCAGAACAACTGTAAAACTGTGAAAGAACCTCCGTAACAATTATGGCTTGATCAGTAGACGCTTCTGCATTAACTACAAAATATCATCAGCAAAAAAGAGGTGAGTGAGAGGGGGACCTTGCTTACTCAACCCGATCGGTTTCCACAATCCATTAATCATTGAATGTTTTATCCCTGGGGCCAATCTCTCTAAACAAAGAACAAATATGTATGGAGAAAGGGGATCCCCTTGGCATACTCCTCTAGGTGGTTTAAAAGAATTTGAAGCTTCCCCATTTCAGAGAACCCTTATAAATGCAAATTGAAAGCTATCCAGGATCACATCACTAATCATCTTAGGAATACCAATATCCTCTAAAATATCCTTAATAAAACTCCATTAAAGCTTGTCATATGTCTTCTCCAAATCAATCTTAATGGCCATGAACCTTGACTTCCCTTTCATGTTTCGCATAGAGTGTATAACTTCCAATGCCAAGATAATGTTGTCAGTAATCTAACGGCCTGAGATAAAACTCACTTGGTAAGGATCAACTAGCTTGGACATTATCGGCTTCAGTCTCTCAGCTATGACTTTATATCCCATGAAGTTTGTATCTTGTAATGTGTTTCCGTGAACTAACAATGGCACTACTGAATGTAATCTCGTTGTTTCTTTGATTACTGCATGGAAATATGACAATTCATTTATATCATTCTCTTCTACCTTTCTTCTTGTTCCAATTCATGTATATGCCTTTAAGTGTGATCTAAGTGATTATTTATAATTACAATTGGTTTAGGCTTTGAGGAGATTTGATTTGCCCAATCCAAGTGTTGAAGGGTATCTTAGAAGAGAAGGTTGGAGGTGGTGTTAAGCTTGCTTTTGGTTGTCATTTGAGGTAAGTATAAACTTTGGATATATTGGTTGTGTTTGCATTACATTTGGACTTAACGCATTTTGATTGAAAAATGTGTTAAGCTCCTTGATGCAATGAATATGTTTGAACATTGTGCTATGTTATGTGATTTGTTAAGAATGCATTATATGCAATGTGAAAAGCCATTGATAAAGGCTAACTTTTATCCAAAATGGAATATGTGCAATAAGTGAAAATGACTCAAAGTGTTTGGGTAATGTGGTTTGTTGTATATGTATTAAATATATTCTAAAAGCCATTGACTACGGCTAGATTTCATAAAATGCGATATAATGTATTGATATATTAGGATATGAGAAATGATGAGTTGAAATAATATGACATTTATATAAATGAGAAAAAAAGTAATGTGCCTAATGAATTATGAGAAAATGAGAAAGAGATTGATAATGAAAAATATGAAATAATTGTGTGCCTAGTATGTTATTCAATTTTCAGAGTTCTGTATTTGGTGGCATACCTATGAGGTTATTCTCATTATTTACCTTCGGGGCTAGCTTTTGAGAAATTATTGATTTGCTTTCGGGCTAAACTTTGGACGTCACTTGTCTTCGGGCTAAATGTTGGGCATCATTATGATTTATCTTCGGGCTAGACGCTAGGCGTCACTTGCCTTCGGGCTAGACACTGGGTGTCAATATGAATCAAAATAGTAACTCTAGGATTTAAATAGCATATTAGATCCTTTGGGCCCATGTTTGTGTTTGTTTTTGTGTGAATTGTGAATTGTGAAACAATTGAGAAATATGTTAAGATGAAATGATATGAGATATGATATTCATATGCATTGTGCATTGGCATTGCATTTCAACTTTTTTGTTATCAAAGTTTGTACCGCTAGGCTTTTGGCTTAGCGCGATTATAATTCATCGTGTAGGTGACATGGTAGATCTGATAGAGCCGGAGAGTTCGTCTAGACCAAGCCGGGTCTAAATTTGAGATCTTGAGCATAGAGTTGATTGTTGGACATCAAGATCAGAGACACATTGCCAGCATGTACATATTTTATATTTTCGTATATTTTGATATTATGTGTATCATATTATGTTTTGATGTATATATTTATATATATTGTAAATTATAAATTTTGTAATGGGGGGTTTTGTATGTATTTTTGATAAGTAATATTTTATTTGTTATTTAAGTATATCCTTTAAATTATTTAAGATTTTACAAATTCGAAAAGTAATGGTTTTTATAAAAAAAAATGGGTTGTGACATTCTTGTATCGTATATGCGTATATTACATATATTAGGTGTATGTATTGTACGTATATAGGGTATAAGGGTGTTACAAATGACCATAGGTCATATTTGTAGTTAAGTTAAGGAGGTTTATGAGTTATCAAATTGAGGTATAAGGGTGTTACAAATGACTATAGGCCATATTTGTAGTTGAGTTAAGGAGGTTTATGAGTTATCAAATTCAATTTAATAACCTTCTTAACTAATTCATATTCAATTTGATAACCTCTTTAACTAATTTAAATTTAACTTAATAACTTCCTTTACTAATTCAAATTCAATTTGAGAACCTTCTTTACTTAGTCAAACTCAATTTGACTAAGTTAAGATACTTCACTACTAAGTATTCTAGAAAACTCTATAAGGAAATCAAGTTTAATTTCTAACATCCTCCCTTAATTGCCAAGATTTTCTTTCCTCGGTTTTCCTTGATCAGCGTCAATAGCAAATGAGGTTGATCAATAACTATGAATACCAAGACTAACAACTTCATAATCAAGCAAGAATTCAAGGCACACGTAACATTAAGGAATTGTGTAGGCACCTTAATTGCAGCAAGAAGTGGTGTGATAGCAGGACTAATGGACCCAAGCACTGTTATGGCAGTAGGTATTTAAAATTGCTTTGAGGCGTGAAAGATCACTATCTTTCAGGAGTTTATTGCCCCCACAATGAATGCTGCAAGGTTTGGCAATAATCCTTCAAGATACAACAAAGCATAAAAAACTTAGACAACAATTCCTAAGTTTTCACTAAAGAACTTTTAATGAATTAAATTTTGTAGGAAGAAGAGATGTATATTATATAGAGTTTAAAATAGTTATTACATCTTTATGTAAAGATGTGGCTGTTAGGAGAAAACTGTTTTACAGTTTTAATAAATTCAAATTTCAAAATTAATAAACTATTATTAAAACCATAAATTTCAGTTTATTAAAATTCAGATTTGAAAAATTAAAACCATAAATAGAAAGGTTTTCTTCCAAATTGTCCTTCAACTCAATATCGGACACTCTCTTTTCTTTCTAATATAACTAGCTATTCCAACAATCCCCCACTTAGCTAGTTATATTACAATTTCATAATTTTGTACATGGAAGAGGTATTTTTCGACTTAAACCATTTTATTAGTATAAGAGTTTCAAATTTCTAAGAAAATCATAGGTACTAAAATAAGTTTAAACCCAGATTTTAAGTCTTAGAATCGGAATCAATTATACATACAAAATCATTTCTGTACTTAAAAGTTCACTTATCATTAGTTTAGCACATTTTATTGCCTTGTGCTACATCCTGAATTCATGGACATTTACAATTTATTATTGTTGAAGTGGCACTACTTCATATGTCCATATAGATGAAGTTCTTATTATCAATAAGCCAATTTTCTTCATTAAGAGTATTTCTACTCATCCTCCCAGTACTAATTTTATGTATCATTCACAATGACCATGAACTCAGTACTTAGTTCCATTACTAAAAACTTGTTGTTACCCTTTAAACTTTTAATTAGTGATATTCTAACAAAAGTTGGGTTACCATAATTAGTAGTTTAATCAATCAATCTTAGACCCAAACCTACAGAAGTACTTTTGATCATGTCTCTTGGAAGACCTTTAGTAAACGGATCCGCTAGGTTTTTAAAAGACCTTACATAAACAATGGTTATTATACCATCAGCAATTAATTGCTTTATATATTCATGTCTCAAGCTTATATGTCTAGATTTTCCATTATAAATTTTATTGTAAGCTCTAGACATAGTTGCTTGACTATCGCAGTATAAAGAAATAGCTGGCATTGGTTGTGGCCACAACTTAATATCTAACAATAGATTTCTCAGCCATTCTGCTTCTTTACCTGCTGCTGCAAGGGCTATAAATTCGGATTCCATTGTAGAATGTGTTATACAAGTTTGTTTCTTTGAGGCCCAAGAAATAGCACCACCTCCTAGGATAAATACCCATCCAGAGGTTGATCTATTTTCATTAGCACTAGTCATCCAACTAGCATCAGTATAACCTTCTAACACTATAGGAAATTTGCTATAAAATAATCCATAATTTATAGTTTTCTTTAAATAGCCAAGTACTCTTGTGATTGCTTTCCAATGTTCTACACTAGGATTACTAGTGTATCTTGACAATTTACACACTATAAAAGCAATATCAGGTCTTGTACAATGCATTGCATACATTACACTTCCTATAGCACTTGCATACTCAAGTTGAGCTACTGCTCTACCTGTATTTGCTGTCACTTTGCATGATATATCATATGGAGTATTTGCTTCTTTAATGTTTAAATGTTTAAATTTATTTAACATTTTCTCAATGTAGTGAGATTGAAAAAGAGCAAAACCCCCACTATGTTTCGTTACTTTAATACCCAAGATTGTATCTACTTCATTTAAATCTTTCATTTTAAATTATGAAGTTAGATACTTCTTTGTATCATTTACACCCAGCATATTTGTTCCAATAATTAACATGTCATCAACATAGAGACAAATAATTACTCCAAAATCATCTGTAAACTTAGAATAAATACACTTGTCTGCATTATTATGTTTAAAACCATATTGTAAGATTACAAAATCAAATTTCTCATGCCATTGTTTTGGTGCTTGTTTTAGACCATACAAAGATTTGATTAATTTGCAAACTTTATTTTCATTACCAGGTAAAACAAATCCTTCAGGTTGCTCCATATATACTTCTTCATCCAAATTACCATTCAAAAAGGCTATTTTAACATCCATTTGATGTACAAATAAATTATAAATTGATGCTAAGGATAATAGTACTCTAATGGATGTTATTCTAGCTACTGGTGCATAAGTATCAAAATAATCTATTCCTTCCTTTTGTTTAAAACCTTTTGCTACCAGTCTTGCCTTGAATGTTTGTATTGGACCATCTGTATTATATTTTCTTTTAAAAACCCATTTACTACCAATAGTTTTTGAACCAGGTGGTAGTTCGGCTAGAACCCAAGTATTATTGCATAATAACGAATCCATTTCATCATTTATTGCTTCCTTCCAAAAAGATGCATCTCTAGAATGCATTGCTTCTTGAAACGTTTTAGGATTATCTTCCATATTTAATAAAATTGGAATTTTATTAAGTATTTCAGTCCTATTACCTTCCACAAGAAAAATAATAGACTGTGAAGAAATAAAATCCGACCGCTCTTTAAATACCCTAGCACGTTGACTTCTTCTAATTTCATTAGAAGTAAATTTATTTGTGCTAATATTTGTTCCAGGAGCAATTCTTGATTCAATGATTGGTTCACAAGTTTCTTCTGGATTATTAGAAATTATTGGCTCAACTATAGATTCATTGACTTTAGTAGATTCATGCACAGAATGTGAATCACTGTGAAATTTATTTTCAATAAATTCCACATCTCTTGATTCTACAATCAGATTTGAATCTAAATCCAGAATTCTATAGGCTTTGGAATTTTCTGCATAACCAACAAATACTCCTTTCAAGGCTCTAGGTCCCAATTTCATTTTCTTTGGATCTGGAACTTTGTAAAATGCTATACAGCCCCAAACTCTAATGTAATTTAAGTTTGGCTTTCTATTCCTCCATTGTTCATATGGAGAATTTTTAAATTTCCTTGAAGGAATTCTGTTGTGAATGTGGCAAGCAGTAAGTAAAGCTTCACCCCACAAATTCATTGGCAAATGTGACTTAACTAACATTGAATTAAGCATATCAACTAAGGTTCGATTTTTTCTTTCCGCCAAACCGTTTTGTTGGGGTGTATATGGAGCACTTGTTTGATGAACTATTCCATTTTCTTCACAAAACTTAGAAAATTCGAATGGAAAATATTCACCACCCCTATCACTTCTTAATATTTTAATTTTCTTTCCCTTTTGATTTTCAACTTCTGATTTGTAATTCTTAAACATTTGAAATGCTTGATCTTTGGTTTTCATTAAATAAACATATGTATATCTAGAAGCATCATCTATAAAAGTGATAAAATATCTATTTTCTCCTCTAGTTAACATACCATTTAACTCACAAATATCAGAATGTTTAAGTTCTAATAATTCAGTATTTCTTTCTGCCTTAGGAAAAGGTTTCTTTGTCATTTTGGCTTGAATACAAGTTTCACATGTTCTCATATTATCTTGAGTGTAAGAAATTAATCCATGCTTTGACATATATTTCAATGATCTAAAGCTAACATGTGCCAATCTATCATGCCATAAAGATAAAGATAACTCAACCATATAAACAAAATTATTAATTTTATTAATTGAAAGTTTAAACATTCCATCACAAGCATAACCTTTTCCTACAAACAACCCATTTTTGGACAATTATTTGATCAGACTCTAAAACAACCTTAAAACCTTTCTTAGATATCAAACTAGCAGAAACAAGATTTTTTCTTATTTCTGGTACATACAATACATTGACCAGCACAAGCTTCTTTCCAGAAGTGAAATCAATTTCAACTGTCCCTTTTCCCATCACTTTTGCAGCATTATAATTTCTCATGAGAACTTCCTGTCCATCTTCAACATTTTCGTAAGTCTTAAAAAGATCTTTATTATTGCAAACATGGACTGTGGCTCCAGAATCATACCAGCAATCTGTTGTGCTTTTGTTTGCAGCTATGTGAAGTTCAGTAATCATACCAATATGCAAATCAGAAACCATAGCAACAAGATCTTCACTTTGAAGTTCAATAATATTTGCTTTATTGGTATTGTGGGCAGAATTATTATTGTCTTTCTTTTTCTTTTTCGAAGACCAGCAATCACGTTTTAGATGCCCTTTTTTGCCACAATTATAACAGGTCTTTCCTTTCTTTGAATTTGTGGACTTGGTTTAATTTGAAGTTCCTAGTCCTGTTGCATCATTATATTTTCTCTTGTTTCCATTTTTCTGATTTCCCTCAACAAAATTAACTTTCGTATTGGGTTCAGAAGCAACACCTCTTACATGAATTTTATATTCTTCTTCAATTCGAAGGTGTTTTTGAAGTTGCTCAAGAGAAAATTCTTCAGTAGAATGCAATAATTTCTTCCTGTAATTATTCCAACTAGGAGGAAGTTTTGCAATTATTCCTCCTACTTGCAATGATTCAGGAACTATTATTTTCAAATCTTTTAATTTTGATACCAGAACTTGCAACTCATGGACTTGATCCATGACAGAAATATTATCAACCATAAAGAACTCAAAATATTTCATGATAAGAAATTTATCCGCACCTTGTTTTTCTGTGTTGTATTTGTATTCCAATGCATTCCAAATTTCTTTTGGCGAAGAGACAGAAGTGAAGAGATCGTAAATTCTATCGGACAGATTGTTGAGAATATGTCCTCTGCACAGCAACTCATCTTCCTTCCTCTTCTTTTGTTCCGCCTTGGTTTCATCATTGTCTTCATCGGTGGGTTCAGCAAGGTCAGGCAAATTCGGATCCAGAACATATGAGATTTTGAGACCAGTAAGAAGAAACATCATTTTATCTTTCCAACGAACAAAGTTCGTTCCATCAAAGCGATCGAGTTTTACAAACTCTTGATTCATCACGGAAACAGTTTTTGATTCCATAATAAACTCCTGAAAATTGTTATGGCAGTAGGTATTTAAAATTGCTTTGAGGCTTGAAAGATCACTATCTTTCAGGAGTTTATTGCCCTCACTATGAATGCTGCAAGGTTTGGCAATAATCCTTCAAGATACAACAAGGCATAAAAAACTTAGACAGCAATTTCTAAGTTTTCACTAAAGAACTTTTAATGAATTAAATTTTGTAGGAAGAAGAGATGTATATTATATAGAGTTTAAAACAGTTATTACATCTTTATGTAAAGATGTGACTGTTAGGAGAAAACTGTTTTACAGTTTTAATAAATTCAAATTTCAAAATTAATAAACTGTTATTAAAACCATAAATTTCAGTTTATTAAAATTCAGATTTGAAAAATTAAAACCATAAATAGAAAGGTTTTCTTCCAAATTGTCCTTCAACTCAATATCGGACACTCTCTTTTCTTTCTAATATAACTAGCTATTCCAACAAGCCCTGCAACTGCTCTTTGCTATAGAGAGGCTCTTCTCTGGATTCTAAACTCTGAACACAAGCATGTCATCTTTGAGTCTGATTCTCTTACTCTCATTTAGAACTTAGAAAATGTCTAAAACTCAAATTCCTACTATGGTATTGTAATAGGCGATTGCCTTGATTTATTAAGAGCACCAAACAACAACTCCTTTGGTTTTATTAAGAGATCTGCAAATCAGGCAGCTCATAAGCTAGCTAGGTTGTCTGGGTTTATGACAGGCAGATCTTACTCTGACGTTCCTCCCGTTGTTTTTTAGACCATTCTGAATGATTCAGTTGAATAAATTCATTACTTAAAAAAAAAAAAAAAAGATGGCCAAAAATTATGTTGTTTCTAGAAGCAGGTTGCTTTTGATATGAATCACTGTCCAATTAGCAGTATGAATTTTCAAAGTGATAAAATTGTAACTCTAATCTTAATTATGAAAATCTATTCTTTTTAGGAATTTCTTCTAGTTTAAAATATCTACTTGTAAAAGGGATTGCCATTCTCATATAAACACGACTAAAATGGTTGAATAAAGGTCGAACAATAAATAAGAATTAATTTTAATTTGTGAGATCAAATTCTCTTCTTAATAACTCGACAAATAATTGGTATACTGATTTTTGTTTTTTAAGAATCATAAGTACTTTCAAGTTTTATGATGGTGCTTTTATAACTCGTGGTGAGCTTGTACGCATTTATCTTCTTTTTTTTTGTTTTATTTTATTTAACATATTTATTATTATTTTTTATGACAATTTTTAATGTTTATATAAATAAAATATGAATATTAAGAAATAAACTAATATTATACATATTAATTTGTATATTGAAACTCAGTGTAACATAATAACATTAAAAAAATTTAATGAAATGTCTTCAATATAAACTTAAAAATTAATAATATGATTTCCTATAAATACTTGTTATTTAAAGAACTTCTTGCAAAGAATATTTTTCTAAACAAGCTTAGGTTAAGTTTGATCTTGATATTGATAATCAAATTGAAGATAACCTAATGTTTTCTTTGAGTAATTAATAACAAAAAAGTATGATGAAATTGGACAACCATCAAGAACTTATGCAAATTTCCAAATACATCAAGATGACCACTCAGTGGTGATCACTACACTAAATTGCGACTACTATTGGCAAGAATCACAGAACTGGTTAATGTACACAGAAAGTGCAGCAGCGAGACTTGCATTCATGAAATGAGATGCAAACTCGTATTGCGATCATGGACGAAGAAAGCGACCGTTATGTCATTACCATGTTCAGAAAGAAGTTCGCAGTGAGCAGTCGAGAGCACGAAAATAATTAGCGACCAGGACAAAATATCACAACTGCGAATGAAGTTAAGAGAAAATTGAATTGAAACACATAGTTTAGCGGCCAAGATCGCCACCATCCATGCAAAACGGGATATTCAAATCACGTCTAGGATCTTTATTGCCACCGTGACTCTTAAAGACCGTTGTGAGATCCATAACGGCTAGTCGGCTGACTAATGAAATGTTGACACGTGAAACTAGCCATTGAAACATAGTTAGATTCAACAGAAGCAATCACAACCATTATTTGGAAATAATAACCACGACTGCAACATCAAAATATCACTACTGTGAATGAAGTTAAAAGAGAAAAATGAATTGAAACACAGAGTTTAACAGTCAAGATCGCCACCATCCATGCAAAATACTACAGTCAAATCGCGCTTAAGATCTTTATTGCCACTGCGACTCTTAAAGGACAGCTGTGAGTTCTGTAACAGTTACTTGGTTGACTAACGAAATGCTAACACATGCAACTAGCCATTGAAACACAGTCAAACTCAACAAGAGCAGTAAGACCATTATTTAGTAATAATATTGCGACTGCAGCATCATGACCACGACTGGCTCTAGCGACTGTAACCGAACTCTGAATATGTATTTAATGCAAGAGACTTGGTGGTTGGTGTTCAATCATTTCCTATCACTTTACAACTGAAATAATCAACTTGAAGGTTATAGATACTTTCTCCTACCACCATTATAAGTAGTACTTGATCTTATAATAGCCATACTCTTACTCTTTTAATTGTTGAGCCATTTATCATCATAACTTTGTAATTGAGAGTTGTCAAAGCACTAAGTGCTCTTAAAGGGTTGGGTGCAAGCACACACTAGGATTGAGATGGGTATAAATTATAAATACTAGGTTTAGTGTTAACCTTTAAAAAAATACTTGAAAGATTGAAAGTTAGCCATTGAAAAAAAACTATTGTAAAAGTTTTGAATGTTAGTCTAACCACTTATAAAGGGTTGAGAATGAGCCTAGGGAAACTTCTGTAGAAGTTAAGAAATTAAGCTTGCAAAAACTCCAAATTGATCACAAAATATTCAACTATAGTGTTGAGTGAATGTAGAAATTATCCAAACCACTAAAAATCGTGCACTTTTTTTTTAAAATAATTTTTTATCATTTCATTTGCTTGAACAAAAATTAAACTGAAAAAATTTCCATTACTAATCTAAACACCAATCCAACCCCTCGTAGCGTGCCAAGAGAACAAAACTATTGAACTATATATACATATATATTATATATGTATATATATATATATATATCTATGCATATATATGTATATACGTATATATATATATATATATGTGCGTATGGAAATTAAGCACGTATTCTTTGTGATATTTGCTGATGTCTTTGAAGCTTCCATTCCAGAATTAAAATAACCCCAATAAAGAAAAGGCAAAGTGACACTGAACAATACTTTTACGCTCAAAACTAATCTCAATTGCTGCAAATTTCAAAACATATTATATCGAACATTTACCAAAAAAAAAAGAAAAAGAAAAAAGAAAAAAACACAGAATTATAGATCAAATTAAAGAAACAAGATACATATCGCGTATGAAATTGAAGACACACTGCTCTGTTACAGAAAGTGCACATAAATTACAAAAGCATTCTCTCCTGCCCTACCACTGGCAAACTAGGATAATCGTTGCCTTATTTCTCCTCCCAGAACTATATATTTAGGATAGATAATAATGCATGAACCACGATTTTTTTTTCTTTTTGCATTATAATATATTCACAGCTTTGCAGTCAGCAAACCAGGTAGATGCATAACGCCACTGTTGCCACCACCTCATAAAACAGAACTGCCATCACAATAGGCGAAGCAAACCACTTTTCAGCTTCTCTAAGGGAAAGCAACATCATGTGCACAAGATCAAAATACTGCACTAGCCGTCATTAAGGCTTCATTCTAAGGACCAATCCTACCGCCTGGGTTCATTCAAGGTCTTTCCCTCAAAAAATTCACCCAACATCCTCTCCAAATCCTCAGCCGTGTATTTAATGTACTTCTGGGGGTTCCTCCCACTCTCAACAAGAGGCCTGCCCCGCAACAGAAAAGAAAAAACAAAAGTGGGATCAATTTTGCACTTCAACATACAAAAGCATGGAAAGTCCATATTTGGACATGTAAACTTGAAACACAAATCTTTGCTTCTAATCCTATAAATGATATATAGCAACATTTTTATATTGTTCACAAATTTGTTCTTCAACATCAATTATTCACACTCATGGTTCAATACATTGCAAATTTTAGGTTCAAGGCTACCCATCCACCACTGAAGTAAACATTTTTAACCAATTTGGTGAGTTGCTAGAAGGGGCCTATTTTGCAATCCACAATGCTTCAGCCCATTTGACCGCCTTATTAACAAAATAATATATATTCCAATCTCAATTATGACTGAAAAGCTTCAGGTAACATGTACATAGGGAGAAAAAGAGAGGAGGGCAATATTGCTATAACAATATTTATCAACTCCAAAGCAACTAACTTTTTCACCACTTGAGTTGACACAACTGTACTTAGTTAAATATAAAAGATTTAACCTAATCTAAACCTTTCGTCGACTACTATTCAGCCCAATCTCTCTCTTTGTTACTTCAAATCTAATGATCTGTTTGTTTAAAGTAACCTCATGTTTATTACGAATGAGAAATAATGTTGCTTTGTTGACAGATGAAGTCCAGAAAGTATAAAAACAAATTTGTTAAATTTGTTTTCCTTCTATTGCAAAATAGTGAAGCAAGCACTACTTAGATCAATATGATGGCAATTTGACCCCGCCCCGAGGGATGGTTTTTTTCAAATTTGCTCAGGGTTCGAAGCATGCTCATTGAAAACCAAACATATCAAGAATTGGGGACCCACCCCAAATATATTCTCACTATAATATTTTTATATATACATATGTACTTATTTTTTAAAAGGATCTTGCATATTGCTTGAGTACCCTATACAAAACATAAAACAAATAGACAAATAATTAGACCAACTTCTATATATTGTTGATTTGTTGGTTTGAGTTTCTTTTTTTTTTTTAATTTACCCTTGGGATTATTCTTTTAACAATTCTTATTGGAAATGTAATGTATTGTATGTAGGGCTTTAGGTATTTGATGATATGATGCATCAGAAATCTAGGGGAATGACTCAATATTTACAAATACTCGACATGTGATTTAGGAATCACTTCGAAATGGTAGTAAAGCAGACATAACAATGACATCAGCCATAATCGATCATTCCACAAAAGCCATATCGATAGAGATAACCAAGTAGAGAGAGAAGAAATGCTAGAGAAAAAAGAAGAAGGAAAGGAGAGAGAGACAGGCCTACACCTAGAAAATTGGGTTATTCATTATTTAAGGCAGATCGTTAAACCGAATTGAACTACTGAATTAGCCAGTTTAGTTTAGTTTAATTCTAAAAAGAAAATAGTTCAGTCTGCAATTTCTGCATAAAACAATTCACAAATTAATTTCAGTTTTCTTTCTAAAATAAACCAAACCACACATAAAGTATTTGTACAATTCAAATACTTAGTTGAATAAAGAGTTTAATTGGTATAAAAATACTTAGTTGTCTTTATTTTCCTTGTTCATGGCTTGGGAACTACTCATGATGTTAAAAATTTTATTTTCTATAAGTATTAGTTTTCTATCAATTTGATTTTGATTTTTGAATTTTGTTTCTTGTATTAGTTTTCTATTTTGATAAGCTTTTTGATTTTGAATGAAATTAAAAAACCCTAAAAACTTTCAGATTTCCTAAAAGACTTTAGATTTTTCAGAAGATTTTAAACCTTTAACGTCTTAAAATAAGTTTAGTATGACATTAACCCATGCATAGACATTTCTTATACTCAAACTCAACCATACACCTCTCATCTAACCTATTAATAGAATTGCTAACACAAGCAAAAACTAACAAATATAAATAAAATACTACAGGCTTTCCCTCCAATAATCAAATAACGTCAAGAGTAAATTCTCAACTCTCAGCAAAGAAATAGAAAACCACCACAAAGCAACTACATGGAGCCTGTGATTTTTTTTTCATTATTCTAATTTTCCTGCAATTGTTTTTTAATTTTTTATTTTCCCATAATTTCAAATTTCTCACTTTTTATCTTAATTTTGCTCCTTCAAAATTTCCCCATATCAGATGTGAGCCACCAAAATGAAAGTTGATGGATTAAAAATTGAAATTGATAAACAGGATAAAACTAGATAATGATATCGTTTAATTCTTTATTGCTGGATCAAATTAAAAAGAGATTTTGCCTAAATTTCCTTTTTCGACGTCCCAACAATACGAATCCCCATCTACCAAAGGTTTGAAAAAATATAAGAAAGAATGCAAATAAAAAGAAAAAAGACAAGAAAAGCTTTTGCAAAACTCATGGCTTGAATTCTCCATGGAACTTCATTTTGGCCCACGGAATATAGAATAAATTCAATTAGAATTTAATGAAAAATGAGAATTTATTTTGAAATTAGCATGAATGAGAATATATTGAAAATAAAGAATTAAATATTTAAAATTAATTAAGAACCGTGTAAATTCATTTTTTTGGGGGATATTTTAAATTTCAAACTTTTGTTAAAAGACAACCATTAAACATATAAAATATCAATGTTTTAGAATGCAATTAGACATGGGTCAAATTTCTTTTACCGTGTCAATTAATTAAGGACAAATATATGTCAATCTTGATTGCATCAAAAAATGAAGTACCTGAGTAATTTTGGACATGGCCATATATTTCATGAACCAATTTGACCTTTATTCCATTTGATATTTAATTGAAATTTCTCTCATTTATCCCTACTTAACATTTTCCACGGCACTACAATTCTAGGGAGATGCAATAAAGTGTACAACACATATTCTTATGATTTATGTCAAACCCTTTTTATTTAGTTTTAGGTTTGAATGAATAGAAACGGGAGCGGGGCATTGATATCCACATCAGATATCAACTTTAGTGATAAAAAAGTGTCACAGATTGCAAGTCATCTTTTTGTTATTTCAAAAATCAAAGTCAATTGATAATACAAAAAACCTTTCAAAGACCTTTTTTTTTAATTTAAGCTTTTTCTTAAGCTTTGTGTGTACGAATCCTGATCTACTGCAAAGGTTTTGTTACTAGAAGCTGAAGAAAGGAGCACACTTAACCAGCTATAAATGTATTGGGAAATGGAACTCCTCAAAGTATAGCAATTGAATCAGATCAAAATACAGATCAAGCAAATAAACTTACTCAAAAAATTAATTAACCTCAGCCCTAAAGGAGCTCTAATCAATTATATGAATGCCAACTTTACGGCTAAACTCAAAATGAAAAAAAAAAAAAAGAAAAGAAAAGAAAATTGTCCTGACTCCTAAATATAAGACATCAAAAACACGAGATATCCTTTATTTCCTATCGGCTTGCCTTTTTATTCTCACATATAATCCAATGCTAGAACACTTAGCGACCTTAGAAGTTGATTGTGGACTAATAGCAAACTCCATTAAGTTGCATTATCTCAAATTAAAAAAATGGCTGTGAAATAATAAATGCATACAGTCAGGCCATTTCACAAATACTGAATTCAAGCACAAAAACCCAAACAAGAGTAATCCTGGTACACATCAGCTAACTAAATTCAAGCATTTGACCAATCTGCAATAGATATTTGTACAGTTTTTCAGTTGTCTAATTCAAGTTAAACCTAGAATCAACACTTTGTTAGAACTTAACACTTAGTGACCTCAGAAGTTAAAATTTGACTAATAGCAAACTCTATTAAGTTGCAGTGTCTCAAAATAAAAGCAGGCAATCAGTAATATGTGCACATGGTCAGGCCATTACACAAACACTAAATTTAAGCATAAAAACCCAAAAAAGGCCAATCCTAATACAAACATCAGCTAACTAAATTCAAGCATTTGACTAATCTGCAATCGATTTGTGCAGTTTTCAGTTTCCTAATTCAAGTTAAACCCCGTATTAATATTTTGTTAAAAGTTTTGGACAAATGTTGAACTTTCTGCATATGGGTGCCATTCATCACTTGTGAAAGCAAAATTTACAAAAAATAAAATAAAATAAAATTTGTGCTTGAATGCTATAAAATAAGAGAGGAATGCAAGTATCCCTACATAAGCTGCAATAAAGAGAAAACTTACCCAAAACGTTTCACAAAAGATCTATAGGCAGGTAATAATACTTCAGCAACTGCAAGCCTTAGAGACTCTCGCAATTCAGTGTCAGGAACAGTCCACTGAGATTGTTTTTGGTGAAGCTCCTCAAATTGCGTATTGAAGATCTTGAACCTGATAATATAGCACACCTCTCCATCCAGGTCAAAAAAGTTAAAATAAACAAATGAATTAAGAAATACACAAGTTGATATTCACCTGTCTTTAACCAATCCTCTTGAAGCTCCACTTCCACTTCCTCCCTCACCCGGTACAGCACTGCCAACCCCAGATGAGGTTAGGCCTTGAGCTGAGAGACATTGAAGAATCTAGAAGGACGACATTCAATTAGTCAAAGAACCAGTTACTTTAGTACTCTATCCTCAAAGGTCATGGTATAAGTATTAAATTGCTTAGAAGACTTTTGCGTGCAATGGAGAAAAGTCTGAAGGATTTGAATTTTTTTTACTATACCCTTGAAGGAGAGGAGACAAAATTATGCTATTCAAGTAATCATTCAACAAGAAATTAAAAGGATTAGGTAAATCCAATTGGGAAATTATCAATTCCAATATTGAAAATGAATTGAACACATAATTTTCACTGGCAAGAAGATAAGAAATCATAGTTTCAGCAACAAACTCACATTGTAATAGGAAAAGAACTACTCTAGTCAAAGAAACCAAAAAATAAATAAATAAATAAAGTGCAAAGTGGGAATAAAAAGCACTTAAATTATTCAACTTCTTTCTTTTGAATGAATGTTGTCCCTTTTCTTCCAAGATTTCCATGCTAGTTTAATAATATAGGTCAGCGCTGTCTAATATGCTTGAAATGCATTATTAGGGTTGGAAATGGCCAGGATTGGGATAGACAAGTAGTAAAATTTTATTCAAGCAAGTGCCCCAGCACCTAGGTTAATTTTGGGGTTGAGAACACTTTCATCTTTAACTACCACAAACAACAACATAAAATTAAAATAATAAATAACATCAAGAAAAGCTACAAATTTTATTTTCTGTAATCAAGTAGTTTTCATTCAGTTGGGCAATTAGAACAAAACCTTCGCCCAAGCATTCCTTTTGTATTGATTTGCATGCTGCTGCACAATCCTCCTGTGTCTTTGAACCCAATCATCACTTAACAAGTCCTTGGCTTCAGATCTGCAAATAAACAATAAAAACTCATACACGCAATCCACCAAAATCATGCATGAAACCTTAAAGATTTCAGAAAGGTGTATATGCATTACATACCTGCGCACAGATCTGACCATGTAGTGGATATTATTCATGAGAAACAAGTGAGTCAAAGCTTGATCTTTGTACTGCTTAGATTTCCCATCAAGATTGGTTTGAAGAGCTTGCATTATTCGCATTGTTACAGAAGCTAGCTGTGAACTTGTTTCAGATCCATTTTCAAACTCCTGGAAGAGTTGTTTCAAGGTTGATTGGTAGCTGTCAAAGTTTAGCAATTCATTTCAGGTGAATAAATAAAGGTATCTAATGTTAAAATCATAAGATAACATTACGAAGAAATTTTTTTGGGGGGAGGGGCAAAAAAAAATTTTGCTTGATGGAAATACTCAAGGCAAGGTATTCTAGTTTGTAAACCAAAAGAAGCAAAATGAAGGCCGATAGTGTCAATGGGAGGAGCTAGGCCTAGCCTATTTCTTATCTTCAAGATAACACACTATTTTTCTTTTTAGCTTTCTTTTTGTGTGTAAATCATCTTGTTAAAGTCGAGCCGGGTAGAACCATGAGGGCAGTAAAGCTCTTTCTACCGAGTTTTAACAGAACTGCATACCCAGTACTCGATCTCGAGACCTTATCAACTAATCTACATGTTTGATAATAGATAACATACTATTATTGCGAACAAGGAAATCAAGAAATTTCAAAGACTCAAGAGGAAGCTTAAAATTTTGGTCCAGAATTAACCTATGGTGTATTATGGAAATTATAGATTATTTTCTGGTCCTTTATAGCCCAATCTTATGTGTATATTTGAATAAATAAATTTCTGGTTTATTATTGTAAGTCAAGGTATTCAGCAATTCCAGCTTTGCTAGAAAAAGTTTTCCTGATTTTTTTATGTGTTGTTTTCTTTATTTATAACTCTCTCTCTGTACTTGTTGGTTTAGGATGACTTGGTTCCTTTTAGCTTTCTTCGGGAGTATTGATCCTTGGAGGTTTATGAGCTTTAAAATCCAATGTGTTAATGGTCTTAGGATTAGCGAGTATATAAATACCTACAATTATAACGCTTATAATTAATTTTTATTTTGAATAAAGTACCAGTAATTTTGTTTCCTTGAGTTGTGGGATGCAATTCAACCAGGAAGTTTAGACATAAAGATACAACTTTTCTATTTTACTGTACATGGTACATTTCATAGAAGTTTGCACTGTGCCTTTAATGTCACAGCAAACAACCCCTAAGTCGTGTTTTTCATGTTTCACTTTGCTTCTTATGTACTGTTGGTAACAGGTTCTATTCATTCATGTTTCACTATGGTTCTTATGTACTCTTGGTTACAGGTTCTATTCATTCTTCCAGCCCTATAAGCTCTCCTATGTCAACTGTACAATGCTAAATGCAAGTAAAACCAACAAATTGCTACATATTGATTTAGCAGGTTCTTGAATATTTTTTAGCAGCCAGATGGCTATCAGAAGAAGAGACACACATAACTTGTATCAAGAAGCTATTATCATTATACAAGGATAATATAATAGGTGGATTGGAAGTATCACTGCCAGTAGAACTTACTCAAAGAGAAACTTCACATAATTAATCACATAGCTTGTCAATGGATGGACTGTTCCATCCAACACAGCAGTTTTTGTCCCATCCTTTTCAACTGCTTCTTCAAAATCACCAAATGTTTCTTGAGCAGTTTGTGCAAGGCGTTTGGTCAAACCAAATGCAAGTTCTCTGATTTCAGAGCAAGCTTTACCACTGAAAACTCTCTCAATCTGCAAAAGAATACAAATTTATAGTAAATAAATCTCCTGAAGTAAATTTCCATCAAAACCTGTTCACAACACCTTTATGACACTGAAGACAGCTTATGCTCAACTACTAACCTGAGTACATTGGCAAAGCATCCATAGAAAAAGAGACACGCAATGGACCTTATAGAGTTTGCACTCACAACATCGTTCAAATCAGCAGCGAATATGAAATATATTTGTGTCAGGATGAATACATCCCTGAATATTTGGCTTAACTAAACCAAATTTAGGATGCAGAAAACCACCAAAGTGAATGTAACACTAGGATACATATATGGAAATAATCACGGTTTCCAACAACTTACATGTAAAGAAGGGGCTCAAAATGGGCGACTTCAATGAGATTTATTATATGAATATTTTCCTTGACTGATTAAATTTATGAATGTGAATGAGAACTTGTTTGGAGATTAGTTTTTGCAAAATCAACTGAAACAAGGTTTAACAGGATGCCAGGACCCAATTACCATCCATTACTTGCCATCAATCATTGCTGCTTTCAAATCTAGGAAAACTTTCCTGCTTCGAAGCAAAAATTTATAAGTGAATTAGGTTTGAGTGAATCAGGTTTGATTTTGCCATCTCCTCCCATTTCATCGTGTTAATTATGAATAAATAAAAAAAATTGCAGCCTTTACATACTTGTAGCATTAACTATACCTCTGAGTGCAGTTCTCGCATGATCTCATACATATCTAGAAGTACAAACAACTTTTCTGGTGATCTCTTGCTTCTGGCAATTGCCTCACCAAAACTAAGAAGCATTGAGACACTGCTAGCAGTACATCCAGCAAAACACTGATCGCGAAGAGAATCAAACCCATCAGATATTTGATCACAGACCATCCTTTCTCCATCGAAAAGGACTTTCACCTGCATAATAAGAATTAGATTGTAGGAAGCACTTGTATATATATATACATATATCTGTCCAAGTTCAGTAAGTCCTTACAGCAATACGCATGAAATGAATCCAATTCCCAATCTTGGCCTCTAACACCTCCCATTGCATCTTTTGCACATCCTCTTTGCTCAGTTTTTCAACTCCCAACTTGTGGAGGCTTTCTTCCAAAACTGTAGAGCGGGTATCCCTGAAAAACAACAAAGCAATAATACTGGAAGCAAATGCCTTCAAACTGAAACATAAATTTTATATGAATTTCCATAATAAGAAAATCTTGCATAACTGAATAATAGCCAAATATAGATGAGTGGTTCCTGAGGAAATTAATAGAGAGGCAATATTACATGTGAGCAGCATACTAAGAAGAGATAAAGGGGGCGTTAGAGGATTGAGAAGTCTTAATAAGCTCAAATGCCAAGTGGCAGGTGAGGATAAATAGAAGTACGCAGCTTGCACAAACATGTTGTACCAAGCAGTTTTTTTTTTCTCATTGCTATCTATAAGTTTTTTAAATTTTATTAATATTTGTACCAAGCAGTTATAATACAGTTATAATAGACTAAGTAACAAGAAGAGAATAAAAAGAGAATTATAATTTGTCAGTTATAATACACCAATCTACAAGAGAGAATAGGAGAAGAAGAAGAGAGAATGTGAGAAAATAAGAAAGGTTTCAAATGAGACTCCAAAAGATCCAAAAGAAATTGTATGGAGTGTAATATCCCAAACTATACCCTAAAATTTTTGGAATGATTATTGTTGAAATTGGATTAAAGGATATAAAGTATATATGTATGTTTAAGTGGGAAGATAATAAAGGATAGAGGAGTGTGTATATGTTGTATATATAGAGATATATACAACATATACAAGTCAACATATTACTATAAGATCAAAGGAGATATATTGATTATTTTTAAAATGAAAATTTATTTAAGTGGAAGATGATATTTGTAGTATTATTATATTGTTATAATTGCTTGGTGAAGATTAATTGGAGAATTGTGTGGTTTAAAAGTTGACAGTCGTTTGACTTTTCCATTATCTTCTTCTTTCTTTCTTCAAGAGCCGGCCACCATTATCAACCAAGGAAGAGAGGGTTTTGTGATTTCCTAACTCAAGATTGAAGGGTGTTTCAAGTGATCAAGTTGGAAATCTAAGGGTTTTAATCACTTTTGGTAAGTTTTCATCTTGATTCTTTGGTTTTTCTTTTGAGTTTGTAAATTGAGGTTGTTGATTGGTTGTTGATGATATGTGTATGGTTATTTTGATGTGTTTGAGATGGTGTTGTTTATTTGACTTTGATTTTAGGGTTGGTTTGAAGGAAAGGTTAAGTTTGGTGTTGGAAAGCAAGTGTTGTGTATTGTGTATGTGTTGAGTTGAGTTGTGATGATGATTGTGATTTGTGTTTGATGTATGCATTGAGCTGTTTTGGTGTTTTTGTAAGTTTATTATGGTTTATTGATGTGTTTGGTTAAGATTGTTTGGAGTGGAAAAGGGTTAAGTATGATGTTTGTTGCATGTGAAGTTGGTGTCGAAATCAGGATTTTTGGCCTGACACGGCCAAGTCTTTGGGCGTGTCAATGGTTCTGTTTTCTGGATGCCGGATGGGTGACACGACTAGTGATACGCCTATGTCACTGAACGTGTCACAGCTTCTGTGTTGGAGTAGTATTGACACGTCCAGTGACACGCCCATGTCACTGAACGTGCCATAGCTACTGTGTTAGAGGAAGATTGATACGGCCAGTGACACGCCCATGTCACTGAGCGTGTCAAAGCTTTTGTGATGTGGGTTTAGGGCACGATCAGGGACACGACCGTGTTGTTGAGCGTGTCATGTGTAGAGTTTCCCTTGTTGGTTCTTATCCATATTATCTCATGTGTATCTCTAAGTGAGTGTGTATCATCCCTTTTGGATTAGGTTTTGAAGAGATTGAGTTGCCCTAATCCAAGTGTTGAAGGATTCTTGGAAGAGGAAGTGGTTAGATTGGTGTGAGTTGCTCTTGAGGTAAGTACAAACCCTACATGGTTGCATACATTTACATGACTTTGGGACTTAACACATTTGGTTGTAAATGTGTTAAGTAATCTATTATATTGCTGATACAATTGATTAATGCTATGATTTGCATAATGTGAAGGATAAAATGATCATTCAAAATGTTTGTTCAATGCAATTGGTTATGTATACCCTAATGATGAGATGTGAAGCCATTGTTGTTGGCTATAATGATGCAAATGAAATAATTGGGGTAAGGTTGCCTAGATGATTATGAAAAAATGAGAACGGAATTGATAATGAAATAATAAAAGAATTGTGTGCCTAATATGTTATTCAATTTTCAGACTTTTGTTATTGGTGGCATGCCTAAAAGTAACAATCCCTTGAAGCTGGGTTGGGCTTGGTCCTTGAAGCCAAGTTGGGTTGATGCTTAGCATGCTTAGCTCCCCTTGAAGCTTGGTTGGGCCTAGTCCTTAAAGCCTAGTTGGGATGTTACATATGAGATGTTTCTCATTGTGATAATGATTCGCCTACGGGCTTGATAAATGTGATTATTGGACCAAAACATTAACTCTGAAATTTGAATGACATATTAGTTTCTTTTGGGCCCATGCTTGTCTTTGCTGTAATGTGAACTATGAATGAAGGAACAAATAAACAATATAATGAGATTTAATGTTATGAAATATGGCATTTTTGAATATTGTTTCTATTGCTTGAAAGTGCATTACATTGAAGCATATTGTCATCATAGTTAGCGCGATTGTTGTTCATCGCGCAGGTGGCATGATAGATCCGGTTGAACCGGAGAGTTCAACTAGACCAAGTCGAGTCTAGGCTTGTGAAGTGTTGATTGTGGACTTCAAGATCAGAGACGAACTGTCAAACATGTATAAACTTTATGTTTTGTAAATATTGATTTTGATGTATATATATGTAAATACCGCTACATTTTCCGCTGCTTAATAAACAAATGTTTTATCTATTATGTTTTATAATATAACTTAAATGTTTTAAGTTTTTTTAAATTATTGTTAAAAGGAAAGATTGATTTGTTTAATATAAACCGTAATACTCCTGTATCCGATATACGTATATTACAGATGTGGTTGTATGTAGTGTGCGTATATGGGTTATAGGGGTGTTACATGGAGAGTTATTTAGAGTGATTAGGATAGCTGGTTATTACATAGTGAGGTAATTTACATGTATCATTTGGTGAAGAGCTAGTGAATCATTTGAGCTTTGACGAAATAGGCAAGTGAATGTACCCCATGATTGGCATTTAGGCTCATTAAGAAATGTTAAAATGGGCTTCCTTTAACGAGCGTCACTCTAAGCCCACCAATCCAAAACTCTAAAAATTTCATATAAATTATATTACAAGTAATGTTTGAACAATGTCACAATTTTGAGGTCAAATTTTGGCCTTTTTACTCCAAGTCTTTTTGAGCACTAATTTAAGAATAATAACAAGTTGACATAAATTTTTGAAGGCAACAAAGTCAAGTCAAGCCAACTCAAGTTTTTCATGTACCATTCAAATTGAGATAAAGCATGATAAATAAAGCTAGAACAAAATCAAGTGAAGTTTTGAGCATTAAGTTGTCTGATTGAGTAAAATGCCATACTTACTCAAATCAACTTGATTACATACTCAACAAATGAGACCTAAAACAATATTAAAGCCCCATACTCTTAACTCAAACCAAAAGCTGAAAATCACAATTTACCAAGCACCATGCACCAGCCTACAAGAAAATTTCAGAAACTCTGTCACATCAATGCTTCCTGATTAATTTTTCACCATTGGCAGTGGGTAAATCTAAATCAGCTGGTTGCCATTTTCTTCCCTTTCCCCATCAGCAAGCATAGCTTATGCCCTTAGGAAAATCCATACAAGGATTTCTTGAGGTTCATCAAGCACACATCTGGACATGCTTGATGTATTTCTACACTCTTGCCTTTGCCTTGCAAGCAAGGCATGTTTATCTAGCCATTAATGCTGTAATCACTTGAAGCAATGCAATGCATATACATGATAAAATAAGTGTTATATCCAAAAAAACAACTAGCAAAGAATATGAAACACATCTTAGGCTTGTTTAACTCAGCAACCAATACTCTCAAAGCTATTTAGAAGATGAAAAGCATGAAAGGGGAAAGAAACGAAAGAGGCTTCCAAGTTCCAACGGCTCATTATTCTATGTGGTGCAATATTTGCCATGAGAAGCTTTCTTAAATAGCTCTCCTAGTTGATTTTAAGATTATATTAATGTTTACATTCATTGGTATTTCAAAGTGAAAACGAACTCAGCCACACAGCTTTTACAGAAGTGGCTTAAATGCTAAGAAAGTTACTATTACTTAAAATCAACGCAATCCAATCAACATCAACATTATTTTTCTGTTGTCCTGAAGGGAATTTGGAAAAGAAAGGGAATCAGAGGGTGGGGGCAACAGTGTGACACCCAACACATGGCTGAACAAAAAAGGTTCTCCTTTTTGAAGGTCAAAGCCAATGTCATTGTGAGTTGTACTGTTGACCAAAGTACGGAAATTCACCACAGGTGCTACCAATAACATGAAATCATTTAGATCACCCATTTGCCTTCTTCAAGAGTCAAACATGAGAGAAAATCATGTGATTAACATACTTTACATTAAATACAATTTTTGGTTGGAAGACAGGTTAATTCAAGTTTAAAAAATAGTTAACCAGCTTGGGGGGGGGGGGGGGGGGGGGGGGGGGGGAGAGAGAGAGAGAGAGAGAGGGAGAGGGAGAGAATATTCTCAAGTCATCAGGATTGATCCAGTGCATCATGTCAAAGATCAGTCATTATTAAACATGAAGAAGTCTTCAGAAATACCCCAATTTCCCATGTTGAGAAACAAATATAATTACAACATAATCTTTTATCCTATTCTGCATAGTAGGAAATAATCAGAACTTCTAACAAAACCCAAAATTCTTACTTTTTTAATAATAGGCACAAGGAGAAACAGATGTTACATTATCAGCATCTGAGACTCTAGATATTGATACAGCAAGGATACAGCAAGGATGTCCATACTATAGCAACTGAGAACATTAAAAATTTGAAGTGCAGCAAGAGATAATACAGAAATGTAGCTTATTTTTCACTAGAAAAAAGGGGAGAGCAAACTTTTATGTCTTGAATAAAAACAAATAGACTTGATGAGCACGTAAATATATAACAAAACATAGAATATCAGAAAACTTAAGGCCACAAAGATGAAGCTCTTTACCCATAGATTTTAAGTAACTGCTGTTGGTGTCCAGCTCGAACCATTTGTAGTGCTAGGTCATGCAACAAAGGCAGAATCCTAGGAGGTATAAGTGTAAGACGTTTGAAACCCCCATTTTCTGAAGCATTATTGTGTTGTTCAGAATGACGATAATGATGTTTGCCACCATCATGATTTGCTGGTGATCCTGAGGATGGTTGCATTGATTCAGGGAGGCATTGAAAGAGACGATCAGGCTCCACAGGCTTACTGAAGTTTAAAAATAAACAATTAAATAAACCATTTATATGAACGAAGTTGGCTTGCCAGGACAAGTAAAGTACATCAACAGGTTACCACAAACAGATACCTTATCTAGAAACATTTTAGAACTTATCATAAATGCTATCCAGAAACATTGGAGGATCTACATCATGCATCACACATGAAAGGATAAGCATGGCCAAGATAAATGAAAGCTTAAAAAGAAAGTTTGTTCATTGGAAAAGTTTAAAAAGAAAGTTTGTTCATTGGCCTGAATGCCAAAGCTAATAAAAAATTAATATGAATTTCAGGTTACCAATATAAGACAAATGCATTATAGAAGTTTATTGGTCCCAAGAAGAGGAACTCAGCCATAAAATGTCAGCTTAATTTAAGTCGGCCATTGGAATTATCATCAATTCCAATATGACCACCAAACTTTAATTTGTATCAGCAAACTACTCAACTTTAATTTTTGCTAGATTTTAGTGGAATTTTAGACATACTCAAATGACAATCAAGTAAAATTTTTATTGATATATCTCTCAGACTATATAGTAAAAAAAGATTTAGCAATAGTCACCACATTGAGAAAAAATCTAAGTTGAACGAATGCCAAAATGGGTGATTAGTTGTGCGGCCACAAACAATTAACAATGCAATAGCACAGACCCAGTTTCTTCTTTCAAAGTTATAAACGTAGATCATTGTCCATAAGGATCACAAGAGAAAAAATAGAAATGTCAAGTCTCCTAATCTTAAAAAGGAAGTTTCAGTTGTCAAATAGGCAAAAGAAGTACACCTCTTACAAATGCCTGATATCCAGCATGAAAATCATTGTTTGATGCAGTACATACCTGTACGATGCTAACAGCTGCTTAAACTCCTCTTCTAGCTTTGAAATAGCTTTAGCAAGTAAGTTATTTGCGTTATTGAGCACTGCATCACTACTTTTAAAGCCGTTACTATTGCTGAAAAATTGAATGTTGCTTCTTAGCTGATCAATTGCTGCAAGGTAGCTTTCCAAGTCCTCATGTGGTCCCTTGAGTATTTTAGCCTCTGCCTAAAATAATTATAACAGTCATAAGCAGGAAATGTGCATCCTAACAAGTAAAAGAACTCTTAACTCTCTAACATTAACATTAAGAAACATGTGACCAACTCCAGCAGATAAGCATAGTTAAATTCCTCATTAAAAGTACTTATATAGTAAATGCTCCAAGAAAATAAGTTTTTCTTTATCACAAAACATTTTCACTATGAGGTCCAGAATGTTGGAACAAAATTTATGTACAAGATTCCAAGGTAATGCAGACTAGGAAAAAGAAATGTAGGAATAATTCCATTTACCTATTATTTTGTATTATGCTTTGGTTTTTCTTACCAATTAGACTAGTTACAAGTTTTATTTGAAGTTTCTACATTTATGAAAGTGCATTTCAGAAAACAACAGTATTCTCATTTCTTATTGGCACTGATTTTCCCTATTTTGTAATAGACTCTAGGTACCTACATAAGTGAATGTGAAGATTTTGGGAGAAATATTAATTTTATTCTTTCTTAATCTTAAATTTACAATAGATTTTGGATTGATTTATAGAGAATAATCCTATTCCTTAGGAGTATACATAAATTAGGAAATATACATATATATACATAATGGCTTAAATGTAGCAACAAATCAAGGATATTCTAATAACATAATGGCTCAAGCTAGATCGTATATATCATAAACTCCTAAATTGTGACAAAAATATTCAATATGAGATCCTCTCAGAGCTTTAGTGAGAATATCTACTAACCGATCATTTGAATTGACAAAAATAGTAGCAATGCAACCTAATTCAATCTTTTGTATAACAAAATGATAATTTATCTCTATATGTTGTCCATTCATGGAAGACCGGGTTTGAAGCAATATAATGTTACTTAATTATCGCAGATCAATTTCATTAGACCCAAATTTTCAAGCCTTAATTCCTAAAATAGTTGTTGTAACCACATAAGTTCACAAATAACTAAGGCCGTGGCACAATACTTTGCTTCTACACTTGATTTTGCTACAACATCCTGTTTTTCTACAACATCCTGCTTTTTACTTTCCCATGATATGAGATTTCGCCTAATAAATTGATAAAATCCTAAAGTTGATCATCTATCTGAGGAAAAACTTGTCCAATCAGCATTCGAATAACCGATAATTTGTGTATGTCCTCTATCTTCGTACAACAATCCTTATTCGTGTGCTCCCTCAATATATCTAAGGATGCAACAATTTGCATCCTAATGACTATCACATGGAGCTTTAAGGAAGTGGCTTATCACACTTACTGCAAAGGAAATGTTTGGACGCATAATAGTGGGATAATTGAGTTTTTCTACCAACCTCCAATACTTAGAAGTCAGATTGACTTCATACTCACAAGAAAGGCTAATCGAGCTCTTTGCAATGATTGCAAAATTATCTCATGTGAGACTTTGGCCACTCAACATAGATTAGTAGTTTTAGATGTCAGGATTAAGAGGTTGGCAAGCAGACCCAAGAGGAACCAAATTACCAAGAGTAGACGGTGGACTTTAAAAGGGTTAAAGCAAACAATGCTTAAGGATGAGTTGGTTAAAACTGAAATTTGGGATGTTGATATGAATATGTCTACAAATGATATGTGGGTGGGTATGTCTACAACAATTAAAGGAATAGTAGAAAAATACTTAGTGAATCTAAAGGATATGGTCATCCTTCCAAAGAGTTGGTAATGAAACGAGGAAGTGCAAAAGGCAGTAAAAAATAAAAAGGAATTGTATAAAAAATTGCTCAGGTGTGGTGACAATGAAGTGTTTGATCAATATAAGCAAGCGAAAAAAGAGGCCAAAAATTTGGTTAGCTAAGCAAGAGCACAGTCTTTGGAGAAAATATATGAGAAACTCAAGACACAAGAAGAGGAAAAGGCTATATATAAATTAGCTAAATAAGAGAAAGAAAATGTCAAAATTTAAACCAGATTAAGTACATTAAAGATGAAGAGAATAGGATTCTAGTTCAAAAGAAGAATATTAAGAAAAGGTGGCAAAGTTATTTTGAGGATCTTCTTAATGGTAATCATAGTAAAAATATGTAAAGCACATAGACGGATTCAATTTTCTGAAGTTAAAAAAGTCTTAAAGAGAATGAAAATAGACAAAGCCTGTGGTACAGATGGAATCACCATTGAGGTACGAAAATGTCTTGAAGATGTGGAAGTGGCGTGGTTGACTGTTTTATTTAATAAAATTCTGATTACAAAGAAAATGTAAAATTAATGAAGACGGAGCAATTTGGTACCCATATTTAAGAACAAGGGATATATCTAAAGTTGTTTGAATTATAAAGGTATAAAACTTATGAGTTATACAATAAAATTGTGGGAGAGAGTTGTGAAACACCATTTATGTTTGGACTCTTTTATCTCCCCAAACCAATTTGTATTTATGCCAAGTCAATCAACTATGGAAGCAATCTTTCTAATTAGAGATTTGATGGAAAAGTAAAGGGAGATGAAGACGAATTTATATATAGTTTTCATCGACTTAGAGAAGATTTATGATAGAGTTCCTCAATAAATATTGTGGTGCACTCTAGAGTGCATGAGGATATCAATTAGATCTATCCAAGTCTTGAAGAATATGTATGACGGAACTATCACTAGCGTACATACAGTTAAAAAGAATACTAAAAAAATTTTCTGTTTCTATTGGATTACATCAAAGTTTAGCTTCGAACCCTTATCTTTTTACCTTAGTCATGAATGAGCTTACAAGACATATACATTATGACATCCCATGGTGTATAATGTTCGCAGATAACATTGCATTAATAGATGAGACTCAAGCAAGAGTAAGTAGAAAGCTAGAGCTGTGGAGAAGCACTTTGGAATCCAAGTATTTTAAGTTAAGTAGAACTAAGACTAAATTTATGCATTACAGGTTTAATAATATAAATGGAAAAAGGGAAAAAAAATTTTGGTTGGAGTGGCAGTGACTCATATCACTCATTTTAAGTATCTTAACTTAATTCTTCAAGAAAACAGAGGTTGCAAAGAAGATATTAGCTATAGGATTAAAATAGGTTGGATGAAGTGGAGGAGTGTGGCAGGAGTTTTATGTGGTCAGAAGATGCCAATTAGATTGAAAGGTAAATTTTACCATACTGCAATACGGGTTACTATAATGTACAGTAACGAGTGTTGGACATTGGAAGGACAATACATGGCTAAATTGCATGTTGGTGAAATGAGAATGCTAAGATGAATGTGTGAACATACTGTGATGGATAGAATCTGTAATGAGCACATTAGAGAAAAAATAAGGGATAGCATCTATTGAAGATAATATAAGAGAACATAAGTTAAGGTGATTTGGTCATGTGATACAAAAATCTAATGATATGCCTATCAGAAATACTTAACAAGTTAAGGTGGATATGGCTAAGAGAGACAGAAATAGACCTAAACTAACTTGGATAAAAGTGGTTCAGCATGATCTTATGGCTTTACATATCTTTGAAGATGTGAGCCATAATAGCTTCAAGTGAAAAAAGATAATCCATATAACCGACCCCAATTAACTTGGGATTAAGGCTTTCTTGAGTTGAGCTGAGTTGTTGTAGAAACTACATGGTCCTTTGGAATGTTGGACCAAATGCACATTAGTGGTCATATGAACGAGGTTGAAACCTCATCTAATATAAAACTATTTGGTTTGTGTTAAGCCTAATCTACACCGCTAATATGTCACTATGTTTTCTTATAGCTTTCTAATGTGGAATTTATTTATATTCTACAACACGCTAGACCCAGTTGCACTTGTCAAACATGGATGGCAACCTACTCATCAGGTCCATCACAAATTACATAGAACTATTTTCTTTGAGGCTCTAGTTTAACAACAGGTTAAATTCTCTGTTAGACCAAATTCTAGCCCAAGATCATCTAGCGACTAGCCTATTACCTTGCTGGTAGAAACTATATAGGCCTTTGAAGTGTTAGGCCAAACACACATTAGTGGTCATATGAGTGGGATTGATATCTCATTTAACACAAAACCAATTGGCTTGTGTTAAGACTCAATCTACACCACTCATATGTCACTATGAAAATATAGGTTTCCAATACAGGATTTTTATATTCTCCAGCAAAGCTCATCCTAGTTTAGACACGGATGCTTCTATCTAGCATAATATAATAGATGTGGCAAATTTCAAACACAATTTATCACTAGAAAAATATAAAGCACATGCTAATTTGAGAAAAAAATTTTGTTGAATTTCAAGGAGACACAGCCATGGTGTCCACAAGCTCTAAAGGCTTACAATGAGTCTCACTCAAGGAGTTTTGGTCTTTACAAAGCTATCTAGAAAATCAATTCAAATGCTTATGATCTTGATATATCTGATGAATGGCAATAGGTAATGCTTCCAATAATGATCTTACCTATCATCTATTCATGACAAAGCTATGCCTAATAATGTTGTTATTGATGTAATCCCTCTCACTAATATGAGAAAAAAAATGTAAGAATGTTGATTATTGGACGATCTCTACGAAAGGCAAAGGTTATCAAAATGTTAGGTCTAGCATTCAAGCCAAACTGATTAATGAGTATTGAGTGAGGTGAGATAGATAAATTGAGGAGAAATGAGAAAGATAAAAGGGAAATTAGAAACAGAGATAATGAGGTGTTGAGAACGAAATCAGAAAAGAGAGGAAAGACAAAGAAAGAGGAATTCTGATATATCTTTCATTGAAATTCTTTGTTCACAATCGGTAGAATATATATAGAAGCAATCAGGGCAGCTGTCGAGTCATGCTTTGGTAATCGGTAGAATCTACACCACTCATATGTCACTATGAAAATAAAGCACTATTTTCAATAAGATTAAATTAAAGTCAAGAATGAAAAGATATGAAATCTATACACCTGCAGAAGTAATTACTCTAACCAAATCCAACATTCCAAAATAAAGGTAAAACCTCCATAATATGCCAATTCTTTCACAAGCAAAACAAAAAGATATATTTAGCTTTTTGCTACTTACAACGCTTCTACACTTAAGTTGAAGTTTTCTCCAACTACAGAAAAATAGTGCAAACAAGGAAACCAAATTAAGGTTATGTCTATTACATTATTTGTATTAGTTATTACATCTTTCTACTAAATCTTTTCAATTAGAATTTATTTGATATTTTTCTATTTTGAAATATTAATTCTATTATTAGATTAGGAATTGTTTCAAGCATACTTTATCTATTCTTATTGGACTTAGGCTTTTCATATGATATAGTAGTTCTTAATGCTTACATGAAGCACATTAGAAAATATCTGTATATGGAATTTAGAGAATTTGGAGATAGTCATGTCCTTCAGCATTTTTATATAAAGTGAATGCCAGGAGATCTAAAACCTACAACCTTGCAGTCAGCGCAACCCAAGACTTCTAATAATACACTCCAAAATAAGGTACATTTGGACTGACACGATTGAATAAATAAAGCAACATTTATAGTAAGAAGGAATGTTCATCAGAGCAGTATAAGAACTCCTTGAACAAATGAGTCTAGGGCAAGTAAGATTTAAGTTACATTAAAAACATCAATAAAAAATTTGGAAAGAAAAAATTGTTAGCAATCTGAGGAAGAATCTACTAGAAACCATATAAGCAAGTACAGTTCAAGTACTCCATAAATCTAACCTGCCGAGAAATGTCGAATTGTGCCAGTATAATCTCTGCAGACTTTAAAGTCTTATCAAGATTCTCATGAGCTTTCCTTATAGCATGCGTTCTTATCTACAAATAAAACATCAAAAAGACTAAGATATTTGATGAAATCAATTAATCAAATAGTAAGATCAGATTGGAGATTTTATGAACTTGAGATAGGAACGCCAACAGAACTTCGTATACTCTGGCAAGCGTTATCCCCATATGTGTTACCCAAAAGAGAGGGAGTTAAAAGACATCTGGACTAAGTCCGAAGTTAACTCATTTAAGTCCATCAATTGTGATAATACTTTATTTTGATGTGCGCTAATTCTAATCCTCAAAATTAATTTTTCTCCCACTTTTCTGGAAACCAAAACAGCAAATGTAAAACAAAGACAAAAAAAATCAAACAATAAAATAATAACAGGATCCAGTCTCGTGTTAGCTTACAAAGAAAACTGAAAAGATAGCCTTCAGATAAGTTATTCCATTTCAACACCATACTTTGAAAAGTTAACCCAATCTTCAACCCTCACCTGGGTTCTCATTTAAACATCAAAAACACAGATTCCTAATGTTCAAGCGCATTTACTGAGAATCAAACTGAAAGTGATCTAGATAAAAGCATGAAAAGTGGGGATGACAGGCACCTGAGTGGGACGCATGGCGGTCTCCAAAGCAGATAGGCGGCTGTCAAAAGAGCCAAGAATAGAGACAACATTATCAGTAATAGTTTGGCTCTTTTGAAGAGCTTCTCTCATCTTCGCAGCTCGCTTGCTAAGCGAATCCATGCCCGTAACAGCTACGACCATTTTTCCTCTTACAAAGCAAAAGAAAAACCCAGAAAGAGAATGGAGAATTTGGTAATAAAAGATTATTTTAAGAGAACTATTCAAATTTTTTGGGTAATAAAATGGAGATTAAAATGGGGCCACCGCCAGTTTGACAATTGTTTGATCCAGTCTTTGGGTATTTCCTGGTTTGACCGGGTGTTTCCATTTTCTAAACCTTTCCACTAATCTTGCGATATGTGTTTTCTCAACATAAATTATTTATCAATTAATAATTTTAATTTACTTTGTGAAATGTATCACAATTTCAAAACTTTTTATTAAATTGCTTTGTTATTTTTTTAATCTTGATAATCCTTTTATATTAGATTATTATGTTTTGAAAGTTTATAATTAAAATTTATACTTATTAAGAAATAAAAATTAATTAAAAATCATAAATTTTATTTTTAAAATCTAATAAACTTACAACAATTTTTTTAAAAAAAAATTAATAACTCTTGCGTGAGTGATTTTATAGTTAAATCTAAAAACAATAACATTATTTTGATACTAATTTAAATGACATAAAATACAACTAATATCAAAACTTATTATATCATATTATCAATTTTGATAAAATTTAATTGAATTTTTATATTTGATAAATTACTAGTAATCAAATTATTGAGGCAATTAATCAATCTATAAAGTTGACTTCAATTAATTTTAATGAATATTTAAAAGTTAAATTTATAACATATATAATAAATTGAAGGGTCAATTTGTCATTTTAACTTTTAATTAATAAAATTTTCTTTATAATAATAATTTAATGTTGATTTTGGGTCACGTTTGTCTATGACAGGTGGATAAATTCATTGATCAATATGTTGATAAATATTATTTAAATTATAATTTTCATCTTAGTTAATATTATCAAATAATATTAAGATATTTGAAAGAAAATAACATTCTTGGATAATTAGGAAAGACAGTTTGATTTTATCTCTAAAATCAAAACATAAATCCTTTTGGGGAAGGATTTTGTCACAATAAATACATGAGTATTTGCAAACTCAAAGAGGTTGGCTGCTAGTTTCTTTTTTCTCCCATAACTTCTTACTCTAAAAGTGAGATTGAAAGGTTTAAACTTGATTCTTAGATTGTAGAAAGTGAGAACTTTCCTTCCTTGGTGATTATTTTTCAAGAGTGGTAGTACAAGCACAAGGTCAATCTTATGTAGGCATCGTCAAATGTAAAATTCAAACCTCTACTCATATGGATTTGAATTCCAACATTGGTATCAGAGTCATAGTTGTTTGCTCCGGTTTTTGTAAATATTTAAGTTTATTAGTTGTTTAAAAATAATTTTTATTGAATTTTTTATAAACTTTGGTAATCAACTCGTATGAGCATATTTAGGCATGAAAAACATTGTCTTTTTACTCCTGTATATGTGATTTTATGATTTCATATGAAAGTAGACATGTAGAGCTTCGATTTGGTATATTATTTGAAAAATCAAAGTTTAATTGAAGTTAAATTGGTATATTATTTTCGATTTGGCCTTCTAAAGTTGGTTATTTGAATATGAAATTTTAGGTTTTCTAATTTTTTTTATGTTTTTCACTCTCCGTAATGGCTATTGTGTGTACCACTCCTTATCATAAAGTGTCATTTAATTTAAAATAATCATCTTGCTTGAACTGGAGACCCAGAAGACCCCCTACAGGAAAAAAAACTCGGCTAGCCAAATCGGCTAACAAGGCGGCACATGGATATCATGCGCTGTGTATGGAGGCTAGGCTTCCTAGCCTTGCACGTGACCCGTGTCTCTAGATTGCTCTAGCTCAATGCAAAATGACATGTCATTTCTTGCTGTGGCACATTGTAGCACGAAACAACTTACCAGCTAGTTCATCTAGACGCACGCTGCCACGTGCAACACATGATTGTTCAAATTTTATTTTTATGTAGAATTTATTTTTGAGTTCCATTTTTTGCCCTTTTTGGTCATTTTGACTCAAAATAATTTTTTTAAATTTAATCGTAAATTTTAAATAATTTTTTGGGATATTGAAAAAATATTTTAAATTTAAAAATATTATTTTTAATATAAAAAATTTAATTTTAATTGATAAAAAATATTTTCTTATACTAAACAATTAAGAAAAATTTCAGAAAATTATTGTAGACACTGAAATTTGCCACCCTGAGAGTTATTGTCAAATACGATAATCATATTATCGAACTCGACAATTATCAAGGAATATCGAGCGGATAGCTTGATTTTTATAATTATCGAATTTGGCAATTATATATCTGAATTCAACATTTTCATTGTAAGACCTCACCTCTTGCCTATAAAAGGGAGCTTTCAGCTCTCTTGTAAGAGACTTTTCCATCTTTTTCTCTTCTTTTTTTAGGCTGGCATATGCAAATTCCTTTTAACAGACCAAAGAAAAGATAGTCAAAAAATATTATCATTTTCCCACCCTTTTTATCTTGTATTCCATCTGTAAAAGAAGATTATTCTAGTAAAGATCAATCATTCAAAGCTAGAATCAAGAATGCTCTGCAACTCTAGGTAGTTGGTTGTGATCCTCACCTACTGGCAGTAAGTTTCTTAAGCTTCTAGTGTCTATTCTTAAATCTATACCACTTAATATCATGATCTACGTTTATATTGCATCTTTTGATTTAACTTATGGCTCATTTATAAGCAAAATCAAAAACTCTAAAAGAATAAAATATACTCACTTAAGAACTAAGATCTAGCAATTCCAAACCATATCTTTGAATGTATGACCCGTAAATGATGAAACATATCCTAAAGGACTATATCCAACTTTCCCAAACTAAGGACTTGAACTCTTGGACTAAAAATGGCTTTTAATGTGATTCATATGAGAAATTTGCAGGTGCAAGTTGTTAATACAGAAATGTTAAATGATTATCAAATTCGATATTCTAATGAATATCGAACTTGATATTTCAATTCCAATCTCAGTGCATGTGCCATGTTCTCCCCCACTAACCTTTTCCAACTTTAGTGCATGTGCCATATTGTTCGCCACTGACATGTTATTTGCAAGTTATTGTTCTATGATTATTTAATTCGACTATTGTGTTCCCACACATATATGCCTGCTATTATTGATTTATTTATGATCCTATCAAATACACAAATACAGGTTATGTAATATCCCAAGTGATAACCTAGAATTTTGGAATGCTTATTTGTGAAAATTGGATTAAATGATTTTAAGTGTATATTTAATTAAGTGAATAGATAAGAGGAAGAAGAAGTGTATATGTTATGTATATGGAGATAAAAACAATATATACTTGATTATGTCTTTTTGGTCAAAAGATATTTTGTATTTAAATGGATTTGTTTAATGTTAGTGGAAGATGATGTTAGTGGATTTAATATTATATTGTTTAATTGTATGGTGGAGAGTGATTTGGGGAAAAGAGGTTTGGTTAAAAGAGAAGAGTGTGTTTACTTTGCATTTTCTTTCTTCTTCTTCTTTCATCTTCATCTTCTTCTTTCTTCTCTTTGGCTAGCCACCCTTATCAACCAAAGGAAAAGAGATTTTGTTGCTTCCAAGCTCAAGAGATTGAAGGATTTCAAGAGATCAAGTTGGAGTTTTAAGGATTTTCTTCACTTTTGGTAAGTTTCCAACTTGTTTCTTGGTTTTCTTTTGAGTTTGTGTTCTTGGGTTTGTTAGATGGTTGTTGTAAATGTGTTTATGGTTATTTTTGGTGTGTTTGAAGTGTTTTGTCTTGGTAACTTTAATGTTTGGATTTGGATTGAAGAGAAAAGGGTTTAGTTTGGTGAAAGAGGCAAGTGTGTGGATTGTGTGATTTTTGAGTTATGAATATGGTGGTGATTGTGTTTTGATGTTTGTGATGGAGTTGTTTTAATGTTTACTCAAGTATTAAATGGGTTGTTGATGGTTTTGGTTAAGGTTGTTTGGAGTGGATAAGGGTTTTAAGAAGGTGTTTGCTGGATGTGGCCTTATTGGTGTCAATTTCAGGGTTTTTGGCCTGACACGCCTAATAACACGGCCATGTCTTTGGGCATGTCGTTGGTTCTTTTTCTGGGTTGGTGACACGAGCAGTGACACTCCCATGTCACTGAGCGTGTCATAGCTTCTGTGTGGTAGTAGCATTGACACGGCCAGTGACACGCCCATGTCACTGAGCGTGTCATAGCTACTGTGTTGTTGATTGATTGACACGTCCAGTGACACGCCAATGTCACCAAGCGTGTAATAGCTTCTGTGTTAGAGGAGGATTGACACGGCCAGTGACACGCCCATGTCACTGAGCGTGTCAAAGCTTCTGTGTTGTGGGTTTAGGGCATAGTCAGGGACACGCCCGTGTTGTTGAGCGTGTCAAGTGTAGAGTTTGCCTTAGATAGTTCTATTTCTTATTTTCTTATGTGTATCTCTATGTGAGTGTGTATGATCGCCTTTGGATTAGGTTTTGAAGAGAATTGAGTTACCCAAGCCAAGGTTTGAGTGAGATCTTGGAAGAGGAGTTGATAGAGTGGTGTTGTTGCCCTTAAAGGTAAGTACAAATTTTAAATGATAGCATACATTTATATGACATTGGGACTTAACACATTTAGTTTAGAAATGTGTTAAGTTACTTGATATATTGTTGATGAATGAGTTATATGTTATGATATGCATAATGTGAATTATATTGATGTATTAATGCAATTGAGTAATGTATTGTATATGAAAAGAAATGTGGAAAAGTGCGATATGAGATGTGAAAACATAATGTAACCAATCGATATTGAGATGAAATAGAAGAATGAGAAAAATGAGAAAAGATGATATACTAAGGCAATGAGCCTAGTTTGATTATGAGAAATGAATTATGAAAAATATTGGATAATGAGATAAATGAATTAATTGTGTGCCTAGTATGTTATTCAATTTTCAGAGTTCTAGGTTTGGCGGCATGCCTATGAATTGCTGGGCAGGTGAAAAGACCGGGTCGTAAGCCTAGCCCAGCTGATAAATGTGATGTTTTTGGGGTGAAAAGACCGGATCGTAAGCCTCAAAAACTATAACAGTCTAGCCGGGTTGAGGACCAAGATACTGGGGCCTAAGGGTCTATCCGGGTTGAGGTCCAAGAGACTGGGTCTATTACATTATCCATGGATATATATATATATATTGCCTGCAGGGCTAGACACAAGGTGTCAATATGGACCAAAGCAGTAACTCTGAACTTTGAATAGCATATTAGTTTCATTTTGGGCCCATGTTTATCTTTGCTTGAATGTGAATTATGAAATGTGATGCAAATGATTAATATGTTGAGTTATAATGTAATGAGTTGATATATTCATATATATTGTGCATGAGCATCGCATTGATCTATATTGAATCAAAATTTGTACCACTAAGCTTTCTGCTTAGCGCGATTGTGGTTCATCGCGCAGGTGACAGGGTAGATCCGGTTATGTCGGAGAGCTCATCTAGACCGAGTCGAGTATAGGCTTGAGTTTATGAGAGTAGTGTTGAGTTGTGGACATCAAGATTAGAGACAAAACTGCCAGCATGTATAAATTCTATAATTTTGTAAACATTGATTTTAATATATATATATATACATATGTATTTCCCACTGCTTATTTAACAAATGTTTTGAACAGACTGTTTTGGATAAACTTTTGGGTACTAATGTTATATATATATATATATGTCTTTTAACGAAGGAATGTTTTATCTATTACTATTTATAATATAGGTTAAATGTTTTAAGTTTACTCGAACTGACTTATGATGATTATATGTTAAAGATTAAAGTTTGGTTTGTTTAAAATGCACTATGACACTCTTATATCCGGTATGCATATATCGCATGTTCTGTGGGTATGCGGTGTGCGTATATTGGGTGTGGGGGTGTTACAGGTTATGGGTGAAATATGCAGATATAGGTCACTTCTATTAAAAGTGGCAGATTGTCGAATTTGATATTCCCATTAATATCAAATTCAATATTTTGATTCATTCTCAGTGTACATATTGTATTATTAAGCTAATCTTTTATGCATGGTATTCTCAAACTCGTTAATTCATTAATTCTTGAACTATATGATACTACTCTTATACACATATATATCCGTCGCCTCTTATTTCCTCAATATCATGCCTTATAGATATTATTGCATTTGACATTTATTGAATACTGAATTAGACATCCCCATCCTACAATGTATTTATCCATTTTGTTCAGCTAATAGATCTTGCAGGTTATCCCTGACTGAGGATATTATTGAACTTGATAATCTGACAAATATCAAATTTGACATTATCTCTTAATTCTTCACATATTGGTTTGTTCCAATTATATGATCTTGTAGGTTATTCTCGAGTTTGATAATCTCATAATTATCAAGTTTGACAACATTATCAGAATTCATATTCCTCTTTTATTTTTATCCTTCGTCACATAATTATTATTATTGTAGCTAATAGATTCATCAAGCATTCATCCAGCATACTTCTTACCCTTTCCTTTAGATTTGCTGTATATAGAAAACGATGTAATTTTCTCTTTAAAGTAATGTATAAGATTTGTAAAGACTATGTAATGTGATTATTTTTATTTGTAGATTAATTGATGTAAAGAGCATGTTTCCACCTTTGTGGGTGCGCATAAGAATTTTTCGTATGATCATGCATCAGGTGCATAATGATACGTATATATTTATTCTGTTGGTTATTTATATGTATTGATTCTCATTTGATATTTTAAATAATCCTTACTAATATATGAATCATAGAGGAGGTCGGTTCTTCAATTCAGGCATATATGAATAATAAGGATTCTCATCTCTAAGTTATTTTCATATGTACCTAACTTTTCGAACCAGATTTCAATGGGGTTAGGGATTCCTAAAAAATGGAATTAAGAGAATGCTACCCCTTATCATTTTTCGGTTCTACCAGGTGGTGACTCTATTTCACATAAGTCTTACATATCGTATCCCTAAGATCAATAACCTGGAGGTGTTGGGACTTTAAAATTGCTTGACAATGGGCGGGCCAGGTGCTCACAGTGGCGACTCCACCGGGGACTTGTGAGAAGTTGATTCCATTAATTCATGCATCGGTAATTTTTATTTAGATTATTAGAAAATAGTTGCATTTGCAGTAGTTGCATTATGTGTGTGTATTAAGATACCCAAAGTACTTATGTTATATGGTGGAAGAGATACCATATACTTCATTCAAGATATGGAGAATGGACACCACATAACCATTCGGTAGCCTCATACTTTTGGGTATATTCCCACTGCTGGAACGTAAAACTTATTTCACCTTGAACTGAAGCACATGTAAGAAACTTAGAAATTTCCTTTAGGAATGCCAAAGCGTTTATGGTTAACAAATTTTTAGCTTATCTTGATAAAATCCATGTCTTTTCTCTTATAAACAAAACAATGCATCTATCATTAAAAGCTTAAAACTTGCTACCCATAAGAGAACTTCTTTCGTGAAACTTTCCTTTAGTATGGCTAAAACAAAGATTTTATGAAAAATTACCTTCCTAGTAATTTCCTATAAAATATAGATTTACAAAAGTGAAAGTTTCAATGAGAGATTTAGGATTTTTCATCACAAGAATTACCCCCCTGATGGTAATAACTGTAAACCACAAAACCCAAGAAAAGAGACTCACCATTAAACATATGTGTAGTCTGAGGTTCTACTAGAAATATGAAGGAAGCTTCATCGACCACCCAGGTACGTACTCCAAACTCCCTCTCAGCATATTCATACACTTCAACTATTTTTTTTGGCTTGTAAGCTTTGAGCAAAGAGTATAAAGGGGGCTACTGACAATAAGATCTCCAAGGGATTGCATACACGCCAACAACCATGGATGAAGAAAGGATCAAGGCATTAATAAGCTTCGAAATACCATAAATAAAAGACCAAATGGCTGTAGTGATAAAAATAATATAGGATCTGGGAATATCAAATGTCCAGGCTAAGGGATCAGGTAGTAACTCAGAAAACGAGAGGAGGAGTGTGGTCCATGATGATAAGGATATGTATGATGACCCAGATGAAAACTATGATCGTACAAGTCCAGCTTTCAAGAAGGAGGTCACTGATTTTGAGAAAGCAATGTTCAAAAGGATGGATACTCTGGAAAGGAAATGTCAGCAATGGTCCTCCAAAGAAGATGAAATGAGTGAAAATGACAAGATGTTCATGGAAAAAGAAATTCTGCCATCCAAGTTCAAGCTTCTTGGTATTCCCAAGTTTGATGGAACTAGAGACCTCGAGATTCACTTGAGCCAATATGTAACCCTTATGAAGACCACTCCTGCTACTAATGAACATATTATGAAATGGTTCAGGCTATTGTTTAGATCATATTTGTACTAGTTTTCAATATGATTTTTATGTGTTTTTAGTTAATGTTTTGATTAATTTTTGTTTTAAGTTTGTTTAAAGTGTTTGTTTTAGGTTTAAGTGTAAAAACTCCCTTGGATGATCAAAACAATCAAGAAAAATGAAGAAAGAGCATGAATCAAGCAAGACATGGCCAAGCCAAAGCAAGCTTGGCCATGTCCCTTAAAAGAATTCCAAGACAGTAGCTGACACACCCAAGAGACACGACCAAGCCATTGGCTATGTCTCACCCAAGGAAAAGAAACCAAGAAAGAAAAAAAATAGAGGCAGTACTTGACACACTCACAGACATGGCCATGTCTATGAGTGTGTCTGATCGACATGGCCATGTCACTTGAAGCTTGGCCATGTCTCATTGTCTTGGCCGTGTTTCATCCTAAAATAGAGGAAGTACTTGACACACTCACAGACATGGCCATGTCTGTGAGTGTGTCTGATCGACATGGCCATGTCACTTGAAGCTTGGCCATGTCTCATTGTCTTGGTCGAGTTTCATCTTAAAATAGAGGAAGTACTTGACACAGTCACAGACATGGCCATGTCTGTGAGTGTGTCTAATCGACATGGCCATGTCACTTGAAGCTTGGCCATGTCTCATTGTCTTGGCCGTGTTTCATCCTAAAATAGAAGCAGTGACTGACACTGGTAAGAGACACGGCCAAGGCACTGGCTGTGTCTCACCTAAGGAGCAAAAAATCCAAAGAACAAAGAAAGAAGAAGGCAGTGAAGGACACGGCCAGCAAGCTTGGCCGTGTCCCAAAGAAAAATGAGAGACACGGCCAAGCCAAATCAAGCTTGGCCATGTCACCCTTAATTTATATAAATTCTTTTGCAAGAAAGAAGGGAAAGAGGAGGAGATAGCTAGGGTTTGATGAAAGAGAGAAAAGAAAAGAGAAGGAGGGAGCAAACACGATTTGGGATGAGGAGAGAGTGACACTCTCCTTGTCCCTTCATCTTCATCCTCCATCTTCATCTTCTCCATCTTCCATTGATAAAATCTTTGAGGTTCTTTGGGATAAGTTGGGTTAACAAGCTCTTGAAGGCTGAAGAAGCTTCATTTAAAGGATTGGTGACTTGAGAAAGCTCCATTCTATCTTCCAAAGGCACAATCAATTGAAGGGTTGGTGACTTGAGAAAGCTCCATTTCATATTGCAAAGGGGAATCAACCATTGAAGAGGGCTTGAGTTCTTCATCAAATACATCAAGTGAAGCTAGGAGGAAGACTAACAATCCTACTCTTGGCATCTTCATAAGGGGTTTTCTATTCTCTCTTTTAATTCATTTCTATTGTTGTTGTTGTATTAAGAGATTGATATTGCAATGAACAATTTGTATTTGTTTTATATTGAGTTGAATGAATGTTATAAATTGATGATGTTGAGCTAAATACCCATGCTTAGGGTTTGTAGTATATTTGATTGAATGCTTTGATTTGATATTTCCATTGATGTACCTTGTTATTGGTTGATTGCATTGGATTGTATGCTAGGTTGATAGATTAGCTACCTATTGATCTCTAGATATCGAATGAAGGATCGAGAGGTGAAATTTGATATCTGAACTATGCAATCGACTACCCTATGAATGAATTAGAAATATAAGTTCTAGGGTTTTATTAATTTGGTAATGTAAAAGAATTGGTTATTGCTATTTCATGAATGTGAAAACTAATGAATTGGTAATTGACTAATTAACCTTAAGGAACAAATTAATTACAAGGATATGTTAATGGATAATTGAGAATTGAGCTTTGATTGAATAGACCTATAACCCTAGGCTCCTTCCCAAGAATCGATTTGATCTTGTACACCCATCACACACATCAACCCTACACACGTTAATTTTAGGTTTAAATTATTCTCACACCATTCCAACACAACAAACTTTCGCATTTAAATAATTTGTCAATCAATCTATTACGAACCACACCTTCTTGGGGAAACGACCTTGGGTCGATCACCTTTGCTACAGCTACCTCGTATACTTGTGAGTGACGCTTGTAGTAGTACTTAATTCGAGTTCAACAAGTTTTTGGCGCCGCTGCCGGGGAAGGCTGTTTAAGTAGTGATAGTTTGATTTTTCTTTACAATTTAATTGATTGTTTGTTTTCTTTGAATTGTTTGTTTGTTTTGTTTGATTTTCTTTCAATTTAATTATTTGTTTGGTTTTCTTTAAGTTGCTAAGTGCCTTTTGTAAATATGCAGTTTTCAAGGTACGTAGGGGGTTTATGATGATAACCCTAACTCTGACATGGCATGGCAATTAGCAGAATTAACAAACCAACTTAAGATGCTAAATGCAAGAGGAAGAACACCTATGCCTACTTGTGAAGTATGTTCAACATGTGGCATTGCAGGACATAGCGCAAACATGTGTTCATTTGGTTATGGACAATACCAAGAGAGGCAAGAGGAAGTATATGCCTATGAAAGTTTCCAGTAAATGGGTGGAAATGACCCATATCCCAGACCTTATAATTCAAGCTGGGGAAGCCACCCAAATTTTTCTTGGAAAAATCAACAGCAAATTCCACCTTAAAATTTTTTTCAACCTTACCAAAGAAATCCTTACTCTCAAGAACAATATTCAAATCAAGATCACCTTAAGAAACCCACATTGGAGGATAGTTTGAATACCTTCATTCAAACTAGCGCATAAAATCAAGATCACCTTAAGAAACCCACATTGGAGTATAGTTTGAATGCTTTCATTCAAACTAGCGCACAAAATCAAGATCGACTTAAGGAACCCACTTTGGAAGATAGTTTGAATACCTTCATTCAAATTAGTGCACAAAATCAGGATCAATGCAAGAAATCCACAGTGGAAGATGATTTGAATGCTTACCTTCAAATTAGCACACAAAATCAGGAAGGGAGCAATGAGAGGCTTAATTCTTTGGAGGAATTATTGAAGAGGGTGGAAGCTCAAGTTGGGCAATTGGCACATCAACTCCAAGCATACCAAAAAGAGGAATTTCCTAGCCAACTGGAGCAAGTCAAGGTAATCACAAATTTGAGGAGTGAACAGGTGATATATAACAGTTTTTGTGATTCCTTTGATGCAGGAACTAATCAAGAAAAAGATGGTGAGGAAATACAACCATACATAGAGGAGTTAATTCAATCAAAGGAGGAGGAGAATTTGGAAGCATCAACTTCCACAAAATTGCATGAACCTCCAAATCCTTGTATGCCACCAATCCCATTCCCAAGCAGGCTGAATGAAGAGAAACAAGGTATGCAACTTTCTAAACTTTATGACATGCCCTATAGTGAAGATAGTGAAGATAAGCTTGAGGTAGCCATGACCTTAGGAGTAGAGCCTAATTTTTTCAATTTAGAAATTAAGGAGAACAATTTACTATTAAATAATGAGATTGTTGAGGGGGAGCTTCAAATTGCTAAAGAGGATGAAGAAGTGGTTCAACCAAATTTGGTTAAACTTAGGGTGGTGAGAACGACCAAAAACCATATATAACCATGTTGCAAACTGAAAAAGGTTCTTACCGCGTCCCTATAGCATTAGAGGATCAAGTTATGACAACCCTCACATGTTCTTTTTGGACAAATTCTCTTCCAAGGATGCTACCTAGGCTTTTCAATACATTGGGCACATTTCAGAGTTGCATGTTGTTCATCCTCTCACACATGGGCTCCAATTGCATTATGGGTGGAAGGAGCCCTACACATTGTATATGGGAATGATGGAAATCAGGTATCATCTAAACTCTCTTTTAGTTTATGCATGCTCACATTGAGGACAATGTGAATCTTTAAGTGTGGGGTAGTGCATTTTGTGTTTTTACTTTTTAAGTTTAATAATGTTTTACCTTGAATAAATGAGTTTTAGAAAGTTCAATTGTTATAAAAATTGTTGATAGATGACCTTCGAATTTTTGAAGCATGAATTTGAGAATTGAGTAGAATTGGTGCTTATTGTCAATTTTGTTAGTTTTTCCTTGCATTGCCATTAACCTAGCGAGGAATTGAGCCATCAACTTATCATTATTGTTGTGGGTGAGCATCTTTGATTGATGAATTGCTAGAACTTGCTTTGACATGCATTTTAAGATTACATAAAAATTTCAATTAGGCATCAAGATGATTAAGGCAATTAGGTGAACCCACTTTGGCTTAAAAAGACCAACCCTATTTTTAACCTTAGTTAGCCAATTTTGAGGTTTTTTTATTTTTCCTTTTCTTTCTTTTTCACAACACCATTAGCTTGGACCTTGTTGTTTAACTCTTACCCTTTCATTAGGTCAAGAGCATTTTAAGAGCGTTTATGACCAAGTGTTGTGTTGAATTAAGTGTGGCGTTAAATTTAGTAAGTTTAAGATTGCAAAGCAAAATAATAAAAATAAAAAAAGAGGAAAATAATATATATATATATAATAATAAGAATAATTGTTGTTCTTGTTGAAAGGGTTGGAATGTATCATTGCAATATTTAATAAGTGAGTTTCCTTGAAAAGCTCTTTAATGTCAAGGGGTAGATGAGAGGAAGGTGTTTTGGGATTGTTGGGTTATATATATGATCGGGTACTTCATTCTTAAAGTGCTTTTGAACTTAATGATCAAGCTCACATTTCCTAAATATCATGCCTTTACCTTAGCCCCATTACAACCCAATGAAGACCTTTTGATTGATGCTTGATTGTTATTTTGTGGTGGAGATTTGATTGATAAGCAAGTCTATGGCAATAATCTTTCATTGATTGTTATGAGTGTAAACACCACCATGATCAAACACTTGTAAGAGTTGGTGAGGGAGTGACAACATTGGTTATGCATGGAAAGCCACTTAATTGCATTGGTGTTGATTTTGTTTGATTCGATATTGATTGCGGATTTAGGGATAAGGAAGTCTTGATGCATCTTTATAACTCTTGAACTTAACAAAATTCATCTTGTTTAGTGTGTTTTGATTTTAGCCTTGCTTGGGGACAAGCAAGGAATTAAGTGTGGAGTATTTGTTTAGATCATATTTGTACTAGTTTTCAGTATGATTTTTACGTGCTTTTAGTTAATGTTTTGATTGATTTTTGTTTTAAGTTTGTTTAAAGTGTTTGTTTTAGGTTTAAGTGCAAAAACTCCCTTGGATGATCAAAACAATCAAGAAAAATGAAGAAAGAGCATGAATCAAGCAAGACATGGCCAAGCCAAAGCAAGCTTGGCCATGTCCCTCAAAAGAATTCCAAGACAGTAGCTGACACACCCAAGAGACACTGCCAAGCCACTGGCCGTGTCTCACCCAAGGAAAAGAAACCAAGAAAGAAAAAAAATAGAGGCAGTACTTGACACACTCACAGACATGGCCATGTCTATGAGTGTGTCTGATCGACATGGCCATGTCACTTGAAGCTTGGCCATGTCCCATTGTCTTGGCCGTGTTTCATCCTAAAATAGAGGAAGTACTTGACACACTCACAGACATGGCCATGTTTGTGAGTGTGTCTGATCGACATGGCCATGTCACTTGAAGCTTGGCCATGTCTCATTGTCTTGGCCATGTTTCATCTTAAAATAGAGGAAGTACTTGACACAGTCACAGACATGGCCATGTCTGTGAGTGTGTCTAATCGACATGGCCATGTCACTTGAAGCTTGGCCATGTCTCATTGTCTTGGCCGTGTTTCATCCTAAAATAGAAGCAGTGACTGACACTGGTAAGAGACACGGCCAAGGCACTGGCCATGTCTCACCTAAGGAGCAAAAAATCCAAAGAACAAAGAAAGAAGAAGGCAGTGAAGGACACGGCCAGCAAGCTTGGCCGTGTCCCAAAGAAAAATGAGAGACACGGCCAAGCCAAATCAAGCTTGGCCGTGTCACCCTTAATTTATATAAATTCTTTTGCATGAAAGAAAGCAAAAAGGAGGAGACAGCTAGGGTTTGAGGAAAGAGAGAAAAGAAAAGAGAAGGAGGGAGCAAACACGATTTGGGATGAGGAGAGAGTGACACTCTCCTTGTCCCTTCATCTTCATCCTCCATCTTCATCTTCTCCATCTTCCATTGATAAAATCTTTGAGGTTCTTTGGGATAAGTTGGGTTAACAAGCTCTTGAAGGTTGAAGAAGCTTCATTGAAAGGATTGGTGACTTGAGAAAGCTCCATTTTATCTTCCAAAGGCACAATCAATTGAAGGGTTATTGACTTGAGAAAGCTCCATTCCATATTGCAAAGGGGAATCAACCATTAAAGAGGGCTTGAGTTCTTCATCAAATACATCAAGTGGAGCTAGGAGGAAGACTAGCAATCCTACTCTTGGCATCTTCACAAGGGGTTTTTCTATTATCTCTTTTAATTTATTTCTATTGTTGTTGTTGTATTAAGAGATTGATATTGTAATGAACAATTTTTATTTGTTTTATATTGAGTTGAATGAATGTTATAAATTGATGATGTTGAGCTAAATACCCATGCTTAGGGTTTGTAGTATATTTGATTGAATGCTTTGATTTGATATTTCCATTGATGTACCTTGTTATTGGTTGATTGCATTGGATTGTATGCTAGGTTGATAGATTAGCTACCTATTGATCTCTAGATATTGAATGAAGGACCGAGAGGTGAAATTTGATATCGAAACTATGCAATCGACTACCCTATGAATGAATTAGAAATATAAGTTCTAGGGTTTTATTAATTTTGTAATGTAAAAGAATTGGTTATTGCTATTTCATGAATGTGAAAACTAATGAATTGGTAATTGACTAATTAACCTTAAGGAACAAATTAATTATAAGGATATGTTAATGGATAATTGAGAATTGAGCATTGATTTAATAGACCTATAACCCTAGGCTCCTTCCCAAGAATCGATTTGATCTTATACACCCATCACACACATCAACCCTACACACATTAATTTTAGGTTTAAATTATTCTCACACCATTCCAACACAACAAACTTTAGCATTTAAATAATTTGTCAATCAAGCTATTATGAGCCACACCTTCTTGGAAAACGACCTTGGGGCGATCACCTTTGCTACAGCTATCTCGTATACTTGCGAGTGACGCTTGTAGTAGTACTTAATTCGAGCGCAACAGCTATCCTTAGTTGGAAATGTCATTCATTGGTATAAATCAGTTGATGTTACCACTAAGGAAAATTGGAAACTACTTCAAACTTCCTTCATTAAGCAATTCAGGTATTATGCTGACATGGAATTCTCCTTAATTAAGTTGGAGTCTCTAAGACAGAAAGAGAATCAGGGGAAAGATCATTTGAGAAAGATCAAATCAGGTTGTTAATCAAGGGCTCCCATTTGAAAACGAATTTGAACTTTGTGCTCATAAAAATTTTTTAATATTTGTATGACTTAGGGATACAATTGGAGGCATTAGAAAAAGAAGAGGAAAAGATTAGGGTTATAAAAGGAAAGAAATCAAGTGATTAGAGCAAGCAAAATAGGTCGGGGAAACCCTTATCCATGTTTTTTTGAAGAACTAAAAAGCACAGGAGTGCTCCAACCTGTACCATTAGGGTTATTATTAGATCCACTTGAATCTATATCAGACACGAGGTCATGACACAAACCAATGTTTAAGGTTAAGGTGTGAAGTTCAAGATTTAATTGACAATGGCACTATTCCAGAACATGATCAATACTAGAATTAGAAAATTTTCCTATTAGAAAAAGGAGAGAGAGAGAGAGAGAGAGAGAGAGAGAGAGAGAGAGAGAGAGATTCAGAGATACCTCTCTATAAATACATATGGGGGCTTATTTAAATAAACAAAGGATGCATTTGCATTAATCATTATAGTAAAATAAAAAATTTCAAAAAAAAAGTTCAAATACATAAATGATCTAGAAGGTCTCATCCCCCATCTAAAGTCCCATCTGAGCCACCCACAAGAGCCAAAGAAGAAGGAGCTGCAACATGTGTAACATCTGGTTTGGAATCAGGTACTGTCTCTACAGTAGGCTGCTCCTCGGAGGTCTGCCTTGTGGGAGTAGGATGACTAACACTAAGAGGAAGATTTTGATCCCCCTCATCACTCTTCACTGAAGAATCAGAAGAGTCTTCCCCAAAGCTACCATCGCCCGACTCACCATCATCTGAACTACTTTCCTATGAATCCTCCTCATCACCCACATCTTCAGCAACAAGATTCGCAATGCCTTTTTGGCTCGATGTAGATGCACCATCGAGGCGTCTCTATAAAATCTGTAACTCTGTCTTCAAAGAAGTAATCTCATCCTCAAGCAAATCATTCTTCTCATTTGCACTATCAAGTTCACTCTGAAGATGTTTGCTGGTCTCCATCTCGGTCTCTAACTCAGTGTACAAGCTAGAAAAATAGGACATTCATAAGCATACATCTTAATAAAAATTATGAAATTTAGTTTTGTAGGAAAAAGTATACTTACTGTAAGAGTGGCAATCTGCACATCCCTGATAGCAACCTGGCTTTGGAAAAGCAAAGAAGCACACTGGTAAGTATAATAATAAATCACTTCATACAATAAAAGAAGTCTTGCTTCTTGCAGGTACTTATCGCTGTCTTATTAGAGAGAATAGTGAGGCGAGCCATAGCAGCAAAATACAAGGAATAAAGCTCCTCATACGTACTCCAAGGAACCTGCAAAGTGAAACAAAAGCTAAATCATTTATTGTCACATATAAAAAAAACCTACATGGGTCATGTCATGAGGACTCCTAGGCACGACTCTAGTCATGGGAATCAACTTCTTTGAAATGGGCGCTTCCCCAACCCAGTATTGGAAGAATATAGGATGAGGTGGCCACTCAGGCATCCCAGAGACAAAAGAAGCTGGAGTCAGTGCTGGAGGCTGCTCAGAAGGAGTAGGAGAATGATGAGCCTGAGTATCCCGGGACGTTGTGAGTGGGGAATTTTGCCCCCACTCTCGGTGGAATGGTTCTTGCGACTTCGGCACTGTTTAGGCTCGGGACCTTAGAGAACACGGACCTAAGCCCGAAGAAAATGGAGTCACCACCTAGACGGGCCAGGAAAAAGAAAGGGGTGGATGACTCAATTCCTAAGGAATCCCTAACCCCTAATGGATTCAAAAAGTTGGGTACGTGTGGGGAAGGTGAGAAATGGCCCAGCAACCCCACAACGCCCGGTTCATTGGAACCGGCCTCCTTTGCAGGTCTTAATATTATAAAATTCTTAAATATAACAATATTATCCATACTACATGCAACAATTAAAATAAAGCATCATTATATTAAAATCAAAGCAATGTCCAAACAAAGCAAATAAATGGACACCCATCCGAGGATGGAACATGTCCTTACATTGTCCATGTCTAAACTAAGTAGGACACCCACCGAAAGATGGAACATGTCCTTTACATTGATCCAAAATATAAAAGAAATTTAAATTACATAATACTTAACTAATGAGGTACCCACAAGGTGGAAACATACCTCTTATAATTTTAATACTAAAACAAACAAATAATAATCATAACAATAAAGAAAATAATCATCCATGGTAAATTAAATAAATCAAGCATTGAAATTAAATAAATCAACCATCAAAACATATAATAAACTACATAATCAAATCTAAAATTAAATAAAGCAAATAAAGATACAAATTTAGGTTTATGTCTCAATTTAGAGTTTTTTAATTAACATTTAGGGTTTTGGGATTTTGAAATTATTATCATTATTATTTAGGCTACTGTGAAGATTTTGAAAAACTGGAATGGATTAGGGTTTTATAAATTTAAGAAAGTAGTAAGGTTTTTGGTTAATCAAATTAGGGTTTAGGGCTAACATCATGAGATTAGGGTTTTGGAATCTTAAGACATTAGGGTTTATAATTCATGGTTACTGGAATGTGATTTTAGGTTTATTGGATTATGGCTTTAGGGTTTAGATTCACTAGATTGGGTTTTAAGTTCACTAGTTTAGGGTTTAAGGTGCTGTTGAATTTGTCATAAAGTTTTAATGCTTTAAGAATTTAGGGTTTAGGAAAACTAGGATTTACTGTATTGGGTTTTGAGAAAATTAGGGTTTTTGAGATTTTGGAAAACATATTTGATCTTAGGATTTAAGAAAACAATTTAGAGTTTTATAAAAATAATTATGATTTTTAGAAACTGTAAAGAAGATTAGGGTTTAGAGATTTAAGAAGACATTTGGAAATTTTGGACAAAAAGTTAGAGTTTAGATGAAAATAGATCGGGGAAAATAATTTATGGTTTTTAAAATTTTAGAAACAGAAGAAACAATTTAGAGTTTTTAAGGTTTCTGAAAAGAGAAGAACATTTATAGGATTTTGAAGTTTTGATCACTGACTAAGGCTATTAGATGAATGTACGATTTAATGTAAACCATATGACTAAGTTTAATAATTTAGGTTACTAACTTCATATAAAAAAAATGATATAAACATTATAAATAACATCAAATCAAAGATATATAATCAAACCTTCGTTCGTTGGTTCCTCCACAATTTGCTTCTAGATGAATAAAGACAAAGGCAGTGTTACTGCCTTTGATGGGTTGATAATTGCTAATGTCTCTTGCTCCTTAGGGTTTCTGTCCTCTTTTTCTCCCAAGTCAAAACTCCCAAGTTTAGCTTAGTAAAAATAAATTTTCGATCCAATCAAAAGTCCCCTAATTCTGTGTTCTAATGTGGTATTTATAGGAAAAATAATGAACCTACTTCTAATTGTTTAAGGAAATTAAAGCCAATTAGGAAAAGAAACCAAAACAAAATAGAATTTGGTTTCGAAAAAAACTGCGTTGGAAAATTGCGCTAGCAAAAAAAATGCTGCTGGCTGGAATTGCGAGAGCTGCGAGCGTTGCTACGGGCGGACGCCAATTCCTGCGGCGAAATGACCTATGGCCGATTCGCCCGCAGGAAATTCCTACGGGGGAATTGGCCTGTGGCTGATTCACCTTCGGCGATGAATTTTTTAATCGCGATTTTTATTTATTTATTTATAACTTTACTATTTTTATTTTTATTAAAAATTATAAATAATAAATACTAAAATAAATATTGTTTAATTAAAATACCATAAAAATTATTTTGGACTATATAAAAATATCGGACTAGACTGGATCAAAAATTAAGTATAATATCCCAAGTGATACCCTAGAATTTTGAAAATATTATTTGTGAAAATTGGATTAAATGATTTTAAGTGCATATTTGATTAAGTGAATAGACAAAAGGAAGAAGAAGTGTATATGTTATGTATATGGAGATAAAAACAATATATACAAGATTATGTCTTTTTGGTCAAAAGATATTTTATATTTAAATGGATTTTTTTAATGTTATTGGAAGATGATGTTAGTGGATTTAATATTATATTGTTTAATTGTATGGTGGAGAGTGATTTGGGGAAAAGATGTTTGGTTAAAAGAGAAGAGTGTGTTGACTTTGTATTTTCTTTCTTCTTCTTTCATATTCATCTTCTTCTTTTCTTCTCTTTGGCTAGCCACCCTTATCAACCAAAGGAAAAGAGATTTTGTTGTTTCCAAGCTCAAGAGATTGAAGATTTTCAAGAGATCAAGTTGAAGTTTTAAAGATTTTCTTCACTTTTGGTAAGTTTCCAACTTGTTTCTTGGTTTACTTTTGAGTTTGTGTTTGTAACACCCCTTCCCGACCTATGAATAAGCCGAGGAGGAATGCTACATCGGGATACGAGCTCTGGTTATGTCAGCTTACTTAATGTTCCTTATAAAAATTTTTCAAAAATTTTGACGGAGTCTCCCTTAAAATTCTAGGTCCCAAGTGTCGACAAAACTGATTTTTCTTATATTTGAAAAACATTTTGTTTCACAATTCAACTCAAGCACACTCCTAATAATCGACCCTTATAACCTCAACTACAATCCTGCAAGAAGAATTCACACTTCTATATTCACAACCCAACTCAATTTAAAACCATACAGTTATTATACATTACTAGATTTATATTCTACATCAAGTTATCTCTTTGTATTATTCAAATAAGTACATGCCAGTTTCTAATACCAAAATACAAAATGAAGAGCACCACCTAAGTTTGTTGATGACCGACAGATCGCAGGACTCCTCTGCTCGCTACTGGCTCCTTGCTAATAACCTACGAGTTTAGAAGAAACTAAACTGGCTAAGCATTGCTTAGTGGGTACTTTAACTAATTAGGAAAAATAAATAATAAAAGCATAATGCACTTTTAAAAGCAATGAGTCGTATTGAAAAATAATATCACAGTAAAAACAATCCATACATGTCATATATTCAGTTATTATCATTTTATCAGTTCGCTCCACAAGGTAATTTGGTAGACTAACTTATGGTAAGGAACTAACTGAAACAACTGTATATATATTCTGTGGCTGTGGCCCTAAAAATTTGCGGACCAAGCCCTGTGAAATCTATGGCCGAAGCCCTCGGACCGGAGTCCTATATAACTCAGGCGATTGCCCTATATAACTCGGACCGAAGTCCTATATAGCTCGGGTCGTCACCCTATATAACTCGGACAGAAGTCTTATATTAAAGCAGCACTACATATAGTATGATATATCATACCCTTACCCTACTCAGTACTATCCCAGATACCCAGTGGAGCCAAAATTTTCATGCCATTTCTTAATCGAATATGCATTATACAATTATCGACTTATGTTTCTTATATTATTTCAACGTGAAATATCATATTTTGTCATTTTAATAACATATTATGCTCATTTATATGCATAAGGAATCAATTGGATTACTTTTGAAAAATGACCAAATGAATATTAGCAAAATGACCATATGAATAGTAAATTCTGGTTTTGGACTCAACTTGATCCTTATTTTGAAAACTTGTATAAAATAATCTACTTGACTAAAAACTCTAAAATTTTTATAAAATTTATTTTTACATCTTAAAGTCATTCCTTTAAAATTTCAGATCAAACTGGATACAAAATCTTGGTCAAGTAGTTCACCCAACCAGACTGCTCCAGCTGCCCTGCATCCTGGCAGCAGTTCTGAATTTTGTGAATTCCGTAAATTAAATTCAATCAATGTGGTTCCAAATTATTTTTCTCAAATACTAGACTCACAAAACAACAACATATACAAAATTCAATTGAAGATTATTTTTCTAAATTTTATTAAAAATCTAGAAACATGGCTGTCTCAGTCAAGGTACCTCCTAGAGTAGGTCTAACAGAAATACTTTTTCCATAATCATAACCATTCCGAATTCAACTCAAAATATTTTTCAGTCATTCTAGACGCATTGAGACACAACATATCAAAAATTCACTTCAAGAACATTTTTCTATATTTAATTAAAAATCATACAAGTCACAGCATTTCACTAATTCTAAAACAGAAAAATTTCAAGAAAATGAACAAACAATTAGTTAAAGTACAAAACCTTCCTTTCCTTGCTCTTCTTGTCTATTTCACTTCCTTTCCTCTCTAATCTCCTTGATTTCCTATGAATTTAACATGTCACTTATGTAAGAACAAACCCTAGATATGAACATGATGCTACCTTATGATTTTCTAACAATCCTTTACTTATTCTTACTAATAATCACCATTTTCATCATTTCCTTTAAGTAGTTTATCTTTTTTCACCATAATCATCAACTTACTAATACTTTCTCAACATGAACATAATATCAAATCTTCCTAAACATAGCCTAATACCTAATTCTAATGAAAGAATAAGACTTAGGATGGTATCTTACCTTATTTCCTATTGAATTTCACTTGAAAAATGGCTTAGACTTGAAAATTTTCTCCTTGAAATGGAAGGGAGGGGGAAGCACGACCTAAGGAAGAAGAAAAGTGGTGATGGTGGTGTTTTTTTTGATCCTTTACTTGTGTTTGGAAGACCAAAATTAGTTGTTTATAATTTAATTTCCATTTAATTAATTTGTTTATTTTCAATGGCCATAATTTGTCCAACCCATTTAGACTTAATGGCTTGGATTTGGCCACTTGAAAGTGGCTTTTTGTTCTTTTAAATTTTGCCCCCAAAGTTATATTTAATTACAAAATCGCCCCTCCAGTGGAAATGTCCAAAATTCGGAAAATCGCCTATAACTTACAAACCGTGCGTTTTCGGGAAAAATCGTGCGCCACTATTATGACCCGATTAATCCCGAGAACACATTTATGGCATCCGTTAGGGTCACTATTAAGAACCGACAGAACTTTTTAGAAAATTACTCTTAGGTCCTCGGCCTTTCGAAAAATTACCTTTAGGTCCCGTCGACTTCACGGGCCTCCTTTGCACACCGATTTTGTTTTTGACTATCTCAAGCCTCTATTTGACCACTTATTTATGTTCTTCTTGCCTAATACTCGACTACCTAAACTTTGGGATGTGACAGTTCTACTTCTCTTAATTTAAGTTTCGCCCCGAAACTTACTTATTCATGCATGATTCTTACGTGTAATTACACATCATCAATATAACTAATAATCATCACATATACACACATATGTACTCAAGACACTGATTTTAAACTTATGTACCTTCAATTCCTTCTTCTGCTTTATTCTCTTCTGCCCTCATGTAATATATTCTGGCTGGCGCTCTCGATTCAGGGCGATCTACTGTCTCCGATCTTGTTCCTATTTGATTACTACCATTTTCTCTGCCTCTTCCTCTTTCTTGACCTTTACCGCTGCTACTTGCTACTTGTGTTTTTTCAGGAACTTTTGAAATCTCTGCCACATTTCTAGGACAATCCTTCTTAAGGTGATCAGTGGCACCACAAAGTATACAAGCTCCAGTAACTAACCAACATTCTCCCTTATGCTTTTGTTCACAATGCTCACACGAGGGGTATGGTGTATATTCAGTCCTTCCAGAACCTTTACTTGATCCTCTGCTTATTCCTCCCGTGCTGGCTACTGAGGTAGCTTGAAAATTAGGTCCTTTAGATGGACTTAAATTCTGCTTTACACTCATAAAGGATCCTTCACCCTTAGCTCTCTTGCTAGCATACTGATGATTACCTGGGGCACTCTGTGCTTGCTCTCTTTTCTGTTGAATTCTCTGTTGACGATTCCTCAGATTTACTTGCACCTTTTCAACATCCAATACTTTAGCCACCAACTTTGAAAACTTTGTATTATCCAATGCCACTAGCTGTATCTTAATTTCATCATTAAGTCCTTCTAAAAATTTCTCACATCGCTCAGCTTCAGTTTCTATTAACTTCTTTCCATACTTACTAAGGCACGTAAACTCCTTCTCATATTCTGACACCGTCATTCTGCCTTGTTTCAAATTAATGAACTCATTGCGCTTTGCAGTCAAATATGCATCAGTGATATACCTCTTTTTAAACTCACTCTTGAAGAATTCCCAAGTTCGCTGTTCTGGTGGAACCCACTGCTGTGTGGTATCCCACAATATGTACGCCTCCTCTGTCAGGAGCGAGGTAGCACAAACCACTCTTTTCCTCCGGAGTGCATTGGAGTTGGTAAAGAACTCTAATGATACTATCTAACCAATATTCTGCTTCCTCAGATCCCTCTTCACGACCAGCCTTAAATTCCTTTACACCATACTTTCTTAACTTCTCGATCGGGGGTTTCCTATCTCCCTCAGCAGCAGGGCCCCTTCCAGCCATTTGCTGAAAAGCTGTTGCAATCTGCCTAAGATAAGTCTCCGGACCGGGTATTTCAGCTGCTGCTGACCCTGGTCTATGAGCTTCCTTGGCATCTGCAGACCCAGATGCTTGCGATTCTACATTTCGTTCCATAGCTTGCCACGAATCTATAGACATCCTACATTGACATAAATAGCTATCTGCTTAATTCATCAACATATAACTCGATTATCAATTCCTATCTGGCATGTACATCTACCTATTCATCATATAACTTTCTCCTTACTTTATCTTACATGGCACACATAGTTACTTACTTACTACCTATCTCCCAGAATCGACTAAACCAATGCTCTGATACCACAAATTGTAACACCTCTTCCCGACCTATGAATAAGCCGAGGAGGAATGCTACATCGGGATACGAGCTCTGGTTATGTCAGCTTACTTAATGTTCCTTATAAAAATTTTCCAAAAATTTTGACGAAGTCTCCCTTAAAATTCTAGGTCCCAAGTGTCGACAAAACTGATTTTTCTTATTTTTTAAAAACATTTTGTTTCATAATTAAACTCAAGCACACTCCCAATAATCCACCCTTATAACCTCAACTACAATCCTGCAAGAAGAATTCACACTTCTATATTCACAACCCAACTCAATTTAAAACCATACAATTATTATACATTACTAGATTTATATGCTACATCAAGTTATCTCTTTGTATTGTTCAAATAAGTACATGCCAGTTTCTAATACCAAAATACAAAATGAAGAGCACCACCTAAGTTTGTTGATGACCGACAGATCGCAGGACTCCTCTGCTCGCTACTGGCTCCTTGCTAATAACCTACGAGTTTAGAAGAAACTAAACTCGCTAAGCATTGTTTAGTGGGTACTTTAACTAATTATGGAAAATAAATAATAAAAGCATACTGCACTTTTAAAAGCAATGAGTCGTATTGAAAAATAATATCACAGTAAAAACAATCCATACATGTCATATATTCAGTTATTATCATTTTATCAGTTCGCTCCACAAGGTAATTTGGTAGACTAACGTATGGTAAGGAACTAATTGAAACAACTATATATATATTCTGTGGCTGTGGCCCTAAAAAATTACGGACCAAGCCCTATGAAATCTGTGGCCGAAGCCCTCGGACCGGAGTCCTATATAACTCGGGCGATTGCCCTATATAACTCGGACCGAAGTCCTATATAGCTCGGGTCGTCACCCTATATAACTCGGACCGAAGTCCTATATTAAAGCAGCACTGCATATAGTATGATATATCATACCCTTACCCTACTCAGTACTATCCCAGATACCCAGTGGAGCCAAAATTTTCATGCCATTTCTTAATCGAATATGCATTATACAATTATCGACTTATGTTTCTTATATTATTTCAACGTGAAATATCATATTTTTTCATTTTAATAACATATTATGCTCATTTATATGCATAAGAAATCAATTGGATTACTTTTGAAAAATGACCAAATGAATATTAGCAAAATGACCATATGAATAGTAAATTCTGGTTTTGGACTCAACTTGATCCTTATTTTGAAAAATTGTATAAAATAATCTACTTGACTAAAAACTCTAAAATTTTTACCAATTTTATTTTTACATCTTAAAATCATTTCTTTAAGATTTCAGTTCAAACTGGACACAAAATCTTGGTCAAGTAGTTCACCCAACCAGACTGCTCCAGTTGCCGTGCATCCTGGCAACAGTTCTGAATTTTGTGAATTCCATAAATTAAATTCAATCAATGTGGTTCTAAATTATTTTTATCAAATACTAGACTCACTAAAAAACAACATATCCAAAATTCAATTGAATATTATTTTTCTAAATTTTATTAAAAATTCGGAAACATGGCTGTCTCAGTCAAGGTACCTCCTAGAGCAGGTCTAACAGAAATAATTTTTCCATATTCATAACCATTCCGAATTCAACTCAAAATATTTTTCAGTCATTCTAGACGCATTGAGGCACAACATATCAAAAATTCACTTCAAGAACATTTTTCTATATTTAATTAAAAATCATACAAGTCACAGCATTTCACTAATTCTAAAACAGAAAAATTTCAAGAAAATGAACAAACAATTAGTTAAAGTACCAAACCTTGCTTTTCCTTGCTCTTCTTGTCTATTTCACTTCCTTTCCTCTCTAATCTCCTTGATTTCCTATGAATTTAACATGTCACATATGTAAGAACAAACCCTAGATATGAACATGATGCTACCTTATGATTTTCTAACAATCCTTTACTTATTCTTACTAATAATCACCATTTTCATCATTCCCTTTAAGTAGTTTATCATTTTTCACCATAATCATCAACTTACTAATACTTTTCCAACACGAACATAATATCAAATCTTCCTAAACATAGCCTAATACCTAATTCTAATGAAAGAATAAGACTTAGGATGGTATCTTAACTTATTTCCTATTGAGTTTCACTTGAAAAATGGCTTAGACTTGAAAATTTTCTCCTTGAAAATGGAAGGGAGGGGGAAGCACGACCTAAGGAAGAAGAAAAGTGGTGATGGTGGTGTTTTTTTTATCCTTTACTTGTGTTTGGAAGACCAAAATTAGTTGTTTATAATTTAATTTCCATTTAATTAATTTGTTTATTTTCAATGGCCATAATTTGTCCAACCCATTTAGACTTAATGGCTAGGATTTGGCCACTTGAAAGTGGCTTTTTGTTCTTTTAAATTTTGCCCCCAAAGTTATATTTAATTACAAAATCGCCCCTCCGGTGAAAATGTCCAAAATGCCCTTGTTGGAAAATCACCCGTAACTTACAAACCGTGCGTTTTCGAGAAAAATCATGCGCCACCATTATGACCCGATTAATCCCGAGAACACATTTATGGCATCCGTTAGGGTCACTATTAAGAACCGACACAACTTTTCAAAAAATTACTCTTAGGTCCTCGGCCTTTCAAAAAATTACCTTTAGGTCCCGTCGACTTCACGGGCCTCCTTTGCACACCGATTTTATTTTTGACTATCTCGAGCCTCTATTTGACCACTTATTTATGTCATTCTTGCCTAATACTCGACTACCTAAACTTTGGGATGTGACAGTGTTCTTGGGTTTGTTGGATGGTTGTTGTAGATGTGTTTATGGTTATTTTAGTGTGTTTAAAGTGTTTTATCTTGGTAGCTTTGATTTTTGGGGTTGGATTGAAGAGAGAAAAGGGTTAAGTTTGGTGAAAGAGGCAAGTGTGTGGATTGTGTGATTTTTGAGTTGTGATTGTGTTTTGATGTTTGTAATTGAGTTGTTTTAATGTTTACTCAAGTATTATTGGGTCGATTGTGGGTTATGGCTATTGGAAGATGATTGTGGGTTATGGCTTTGTTGGTGTCGATTTTAGGGTTTTTAGCCTGACACTTCCAGGAGCACAGCCATGTCTTTGGGCGTGTCGTTGGTTCTATTTTCTGAGTTGGTGACACAGCTTCTGTGTAGTAGTACCATTGATGCAGCCAGTGACACGCCCATGTCACTGAGCGTGTCATAGCTACTATGTTATTGGAAGATTGACACATCCAGTGACACGCCAATGTCACTGAGCGTGTCATAGCTTCTGTGTTGGAGGAGGATTGACACGGCCAGTGACATGCCTATGTCACTGAGCGTGTCAAAGCTTCTGTGTTGTGGGTTTAGGACACGGTCAGGAACACGCCCGTGTTATTGAGCGTGTTGATAGCAAGAACCTAATGCTATAGCAAAACCGCAAGTGCACGGGTCGCCCAAGTAATATAGTAGTGAGTGAGTTATCATTCCACTAGGGACAAGGCCAAGTATTAGTGCAAATCTTAATCGTTATTTAGCAAATCAATAGTTGTGTGATGTTTTGTATTTAAAAACAATTAATTTAATAACTGAAAGTAAAAGGCAAATTAAATGTTGTGCAAAAAGGATTGATGGTAATAATAATATCCAGATATTGAATCCCCCTAGCCACAATTATATTTATGAAAATCAATTCAATTAAATCACATAATAGAGTTGAATTAGCATTCCTCTAAATTGGACTAAAATCTCTCTCAAGTGAATTAATCCCTAATCACTAAGTAGAATGTCGGAATCTCTTCTCAAACATAATTAAGTAGATCTTGCATTAAGAACAAGGAATTATAAACTAAAGAATCTTGTAAGTCTATCTCTAGCACTCTAATCAATCCTCAATCCTTACGAGTATTCAATTCATATCAAGCTTTCTCAAGTAAATAATATGAAAATTGCAACCAATCAATAATCATGCTATTATCAATTGGAAATAAATCATTAAGCATCATAAGAATAAAACAACTCAATCAAATGATTCAATTAAATAAGAATATTCAATCCATACAAATAAGCTAGGGTTCATCAACATCTAGATAGAGAATGAATTAGTTCATATTCAAAATGTAACACCCCTTCCCAGCCTACGTGTGTAAGCCGTGTAGAGGCGCCACACTAACATAATGTTGCTACTAATTTTACTTAGTCAAATTTTAGTTCCGGTTTTTACAGAAATTTGGCCAGAGGTTCGCCTAGAAATTAGGTCCCAAGTGTCGACAAAACTGGTTTTTCTGATTTTTGAAAACATTTTTAGACAAACCTATGCGAACACAATCAATCTCAATACACTCCCAATGAATCCCCCTTATAACCTCAACTACAAACCTGCAAGAAGAATTCACACTTCTAGTACAAAAAAAAGTAGAGGTTTATTATTATGACATACTACTAACGTACAGTATAACATAGTATTTCTCAATCTTATATATATATACATGTCACAACTAGATAACTCAAAATGGAAACTAAGAGATCTACCCTGAGATGTTGTGGGTCTGGTCATTGCTTCCCAAGAGTTAGCTACTGCTCCAGACCTACGAGTCAAGGAAAACTTAACTCGCTGAGCAATGTCGCTCAGTGGGTACTTTACCAATGGAAATAAAAGTAAAGAGTATTTGCACAAGCAAGGTAATAAAGTATATGAATGTTAAATACTATAAGCAATAAAATATAAAGCTCACTTCAATGAAATAAAACGTACTTCCCAAAAAAGAATTTCAAGTTTTTCAAAAGATTTCAACTAAAATTGTAAAATATTCACAATTCAACTAATGCCATAAAATAGTCGTGTCATAGTTTGTAAATTTTTGCTCTACTGGTAAAAGCAGAACCACAACGATAAGGCAGTGGCCCTCACCACTGTAACACAAGTGGCCCTCACCACCGATATCAAATCATAGGAATGGTCCTCACCATTCTGGTTATAACCAATGGCCCTCACCATTGGCCCCAATGGCCCTCACCATTGAGTTCAGATCATAACAATTCAATCACAATATCAAGCAGTACTGCATAAGTTAGTATAGTGCACTATACCCTTATCTACCAAGTTCAACCACCAAGTAGAGCTTAAGGGTTTAAAATTCAAATCCAAGATTTCCACAAATTTTCAAATGATTTGCACATCCCTTTTTATTTTTACCAAGTCATGCCATTTCGCCGTGTACTAACTCTGTGGCTAAAGGCCATTTCATTTCCAAGTGTTTACCACCATTCCCAGTCATTTCCACACACTTCAAATCACATTAGAATAATTCCCAAAAATGACCAAAAGAATAGTAACACTGTGCGTAAAATCGGCAATGCAAATGGCATGACCATATGAATAGTAAAATCTGATTTTCGTCTAAATTTCAGTCAATTTCAGTCATGCATTTGACCAGATAAATGATCTTATTTTTGGCTGAAATTTTACAGGAAAGTTATTGCATATGTTGACTAATTGCATGTAAAATTTCATCGAAAAATTTCATCGTTTGCTGCCTCAACCGGCTGCCCAAAGTTGGGTCCAGAATTGGCTCCCAAAGGGCACCAATTCGGCCCCCACTTGCATTTGGTGCAAAATTTGTTTATTTTTTTTTCTAAACCCATTTCAAAGCTTCCCTAATAATGTAATGAGGACTTAGACACTTCCCTTTTAAAATAACTTGATTGTTTAAATCAATTTGGACTAAATGGAGTTCATAAACTCTTTTACCAAAATCATTGAAAACATTAGATTTCATTTGAATTTAAACAACCCAATCACCACATGGATTCAAAAATACCACTCAACAATTGAACTCAAACTCAAACAACACATTTAGGCATCCATAGTAAAAGTTCCATAGATAAATTTTTGACAAGAAAATGAAAGGAAAATTAATTCTTCCAAGGTAAAGTACCAAACCTTGTATTTTAATTTCCTTTTGCTTTCCCTTCTCTTTCAAGCTCTTCCTTCTCCTTATTTCCACCCTTGCCTACAAAAATTTCACAACACAACCTCAACCATAAACCTTAGAAATTTAGAACATGCACTACCCTTCCATTTCTTTTCAAATTAAGTCCTAATCTAACCTTATTAAACCTTAGAAACCTTAATTCTTCCATTTAATTAATCAATATCATCACTACTTAAGTTTTCCCCAAATCTACCATAAGAACCCTAATTTTAATCTCTCAAATTACTCATTAAAACCTGAAATTAGGATTAGAAATGAACTTACCTTAGTTTAGGACCTTGGATTCCACCAAAACCTTTGATAATAAACCTTAAAACTTGAAAATCACCACCTTTCTTCATTCTCCTATGGCTTGGACCACCCTCCTTCTCAAGAGGGAGTTTTTGCTTTCTTCTTTCATGTGTTTTTGGTCCAAATGGCTGCCCAATTTGGCTAATAATGTGTTAAGACAAATGCTTAATTCCAATTGGTCCACTTTAAGGCAAAATGGCCTTTTTTCATTGGTACAATTGTCTTTCTCTTTTATTTATTTAAGGCCCAAGCCATTGGGCTTTCTTTTAATCATATTTGGCCCCTCTTCTTCCCTTTGCTGTAATTTTATGATTTAGGATGTGAAAAGACCAAAATACCCTCCGGCGATTGATTGTCTATAACTTTTAAACCGTGTGGTTCCACGAAGTGAACCACAAATGGTTTTGACCCTCTCGACCTCTACTTTCCATTTTTAAGGTCTTTTTTAGGTTTCCAAGTCATTTTGAAAAATTATCAATAAGCCCTCGACTTTTTACAAAATTCCCTTTAGGTCCTTTCTTTGCTCGGGTTTTGCCCGGGCTCTGTTTCTACTAACGATCATTTCATATTCAACCCCTCGACGTCCTCTACGCACTCGTGTGTTTATTTTCTACTTTGGATTCATGTATAAATTTTAATTAATAATGACCAAAATGCCCATAGTCTACGTGTCTTCGTTTCTCTCTAACGGGGCGTTTTCGAAGAAAGTCACAGTTCACAGTTTTTACCCGGTTTTTCTCTAGTTTCCATTTCATTACACTATCACGTACATTATTAAGGCTTCCCAGACTGGTCACCCATCGCCGTTAGTTACGCACGTTTAACCCCGGTCCTTTAATGAATTATAGCTTAACGGTCTAGGGTTAGCCGGATCTCTTTAGCATGCCTACTTTGTCAGCACGTATGAATACTGTACACGTAATTACTGTACATACCTGCTATGGCCGGTCGTGACAATTCCTCCCCCGTTAATTTAGGCTTCGCCCCGAAGCCTATAAGGTGGAAATAAATATGGGTATTGCTTCCTCATAGTTTCTTCGCTTTCCCATGTAGCTTCTTCTACTTTGTGATTCCTCCAAAGCACTTTGACCAATGGGATCTTCTTATTCCGCAACTCTTTGATTTCCCGTGCTAGGATTTCTATCGGCTCTTCCTCGTACATTAGGTCTGGCTGAATCTCGATGTCTTGAGCTTGTATGACGTGGGTTGGATCTGAATGATACCTCCTTAGCATTAAAACGTTGAAAACATCATGTATTTTACTTAATTCGGGTGGTAACACCAACTGGTAAGCTACCGGACCTACCCGTTTGATGATCTCATATGGTCCGATGAATCTAGGGCTTAGCTTGCCTTTCTGTTTAAATCGTAACACCTTCTTCCAAGGAGAGACTTTGAGGAATACTCTGTCGCCGACCTCGAACTGTATGTCTTTCCTCTTTAGGTTCGCATATGATTTTTGCCTGTTCGCCGCTGCTTTTAATCGGTCTCGAATGATCTCTACCTTTTCCTCAGTTTCCTTAACTATGTCTGGCCCCAACATCTTTTCCTCACTCAATTCTGTCCAGCAAACTGGAGTTCTGCATTTCCGACCGTACAGTGCTTCGTAAGGAGACATTTGTATGCTGGATTGATAGCTGTTGTTGTACGCGAATTTCATTAAGCTCAGGTGTTTGTCCCAGCTGCCTTTAAATTCTAAAATGCACGCCCTCAGTATATCTTCTAAAACTTGAATCACTCTTTCCGACTGTCCGTCTGTCTGGGGATGGAATGCTGTATTGTGGTACGTTCGAGTCCCAAGGGCTGTTTGGAACTTCTACCAAAAATTTGACGTAAAGCGTGGATCTCGATCTGATATGATTGAAGTTGGAACTCCGTGGAGACGTACGATCTCTTTGATGTACAAGTCTGCCAACTTGTCTAGCGAGTAATCCACACGTACTGGTAAGAAATGAGCGGACTTAGTAAGCCGATCCACGATTACCCAGATCGCGTCATGTTTATCCCTAGTCATAGGCAATCCTGTGACAAAATCCATAGTAATACGGTCCCATTTCCAGGTTGGAATCGTAATAGGTTGTAGTAGTCCTGAGGGTAGTTGATGTTTCTCTTTCACTTGCTGACAGGTCAGACACTTCGTCACGTGATCCACGATGTCTCTTTTCATTCCTGGCCACCAGTAATACTCCTTCAAGTCCCGGTACATTTTTGTTGCTCCCGGATGCATTGTGTAAGGACTGTTATGAGCTTCTTGCAAAATCTATTTCTTCAGTTCCTCGGACTTAGGTACCACCATTCTCTTCTTGTAGTATAGGATACCATCTGGACGAAGTTGATAATCTCCTGACGAATTCTCCTGCGCCTGTTGACTCCACTTTTTCACTTGTTCATCTTCCTTCTGAGCCTCACGTATTTGTTGATGTAAGGTAGGTCGCACGTGCATTTCTGCAAAGATAGCTCCATTTTCTGTGGGCTCTAATTCTACCCTCATAGCACGTAGCGCTTGCATTGACTTCCTACTAAGCGCATCTGCTATGACATTCGCTTTGCCCGGGTGATAGTTAATCGTATAGTCGTAGTTGGCTAACAGTTGCATCCATTTTCGCTGTCGCAGGTTTAAATCTTTCTGCGTGAGCAGGTACTTCAGGCTTTGATGATCCGTATAAATGTAACACTTTTCCCTGTATAAGTAGTGCCTCCACGTCTTGAAAGCCAAAACAATCGCTGCTAGTTCTAAGTCATGCGTGGGATAATTCTTTTCGTGTGGCTTGAGCTGTCGAGAAACATACGCAATGACTTTACCCTCTTGCATCAATACGCAACCTAACCCGATGTGGGATGCATCGCTACAGATCACAAAATCTTTTCCTGATTTGGGTTGTGTAAGAATGGGCGCTTCAGTAAGTTTTTGCTTCAGCCTTTCAAAGCTCCGTTGGCAAGCGTCGGTCCACTGGAATTTGGCATTCTTCTGAAGTAGCTTGGTCATAGGTGCGGTGATCATGGAAAACCCTTTGACGAATCTCCGATAATATCCTGCTAACCCCAAGAAACTACGGACTTCCGTTACTGTCTTAGGTGGCTTCCATTCCAATACCGCTTCTATTTTCTTGGGATCGACCCTTATTCCTTCTGCCGATACAATATGTCCCAAGAAGACTACTTCTTCCAATCAAAATTCGCATTTGCTGAATTTAGCGTATAATTGCTTCTCTCGCAGGGTTTGCAAAACGATCCTAAGGTCGCGATCATGGTCCTCTCGATTCTTTGAATACACCAATATGTCGTCAATGAATACAACCACGAACTGATCCAAATACGGGTGGAAGATTCTATTCATCAGATCCATGAATACTGCAGGTGCGTTCATTAATCCGAAAGGCATAATGATGAATTCATAATGTCCATAGCGAGTTCTGAATGCGGTTTTTGGTATGTCTTCGTCTTTGATCCCCAATTGATGATAACCCGATCGTAAATAGATTTTTGAAAAGAATCCAGCACCTTTGAGTTGATCAAACAAATCGTCTATGCAAGGTAGCGGATACTTGTTCTTGATGGTCAGCTTATTGAGTTCACGATAATCCACACACAACCTTAGGGATCCATCTTCTTTTTCACGAACAATACTGGCGCTCCTCATGGTGACACGCTTGGCCTAATGAACCCCTTGTCTAAAAGTTCTTGTAGCTGTACCTTTAGTTCTTTTAGCTCCACTGGCGCCATTCGGTAAGGTGCGATGGATACTGGTGCAGCTCCCGGGTACACATCTATGGTGAATTTCACCTCTCATTTAGGTGGTAATCCGGGTAAGTCGTCAGGAAATACGTCGGGGAAATCACAAACAATAGGTATATCTTATAGCTTTGGTGCCTCTTCTTTCGCTTCTAACACGCATAACAGGTATGCCTTGCAGCCTTTTTGCACTAACCTCTTAGCCGTCATAGCGGAAATGATGTTAGTTAGATAGTCCTTCCTCTTTCCCACTAAGGTCACTTCGTCGCCGTCTGATGTATGCAGAGTAACTCTCTTCCGTTTACAGTCAACCAGTGCACGTGTTTGGCCAACCAATCCATCCCAAGGATAGCGTCGAATTCTTGAAATGGTAGTTCAAATAAGTCTCCCCAAAAGATACGTCCGTGTATCTCCATGGGGCAATCTTTCACTACCTTCCTCGTAATCACCTCACTCCCTAATGGGCTAGTAACTAATATTCCCTCTTCCTCTAGTTCTACCTTTAGGTTCCCAAGTTTTTCATTTTTCGTGCGTATATATGAGTGTGAAGAACCCGGATCTATTAAAACGTAAAGCGAAACTCCAAACATAGACAACTGACTTGCAATCACGTCTAGCGCTTCTTCATCTTCTCGCCCCTCATGGCATATATTATAGTAGGAGCCCTCGCTTCTGGTCGATCCACCGTCTCAGACTGCACGCATGACGGATTTTCGCCCTACCTTTGCCTCGGCCTCGCCTTGCTGCCGCTTGCGATCCCTCAGTCTCCCTAGGTAGATTCTGCATTTGCTTGGGACACTCTCACATAAGGTGGTCTAAAGATCCACATATGTAGCATGCAAATGTCCGACCCCAACATTCTCCCGTGTGGCGGCGCATTGATCACAGCGTGGATTAGTATTTTCGCCTTCATTATCTCTCAGACCGGTAGAAAAGTTACCTCCACTTCGGTTGAATCCTCTTCCTTGCCCTCTTCCGGATCGTCCGGTACTAGCGACTGAGGTGGCTTGACTTGGGCCACCGCGATTCGATCCCTGACTGTAACCCCGACGTTGATCGCTTCCCGTGGAACCACTGCCTCAGAATCGCTTCCTTGATGATTGGTAGTTTCTCGAATAGTTTTGGGTATCTCTCTTCTGTTTCATCTTTTGTCTTCTATTCTGCTCATCAGACTGACATTGCTCCACTTCAATAGCTCGGGTGACTAACACAGAAAATTCCTTAATATGAGCAGCAATCAGCTGCACCTTAATCTCATTATTCAATCCGTATAAGAATTGTTTACATCGATCTTCCTCATCTTCTATCGCTTTCTTAGCATAACTGCTTAATCTGGTGAACTCCCTTTCATACTCTGTCACTGTCATTCGCCCCTGCTTCAAGTGTAGAAACTCTTTCCTCCTGGCGTCGAGATATGCTTCAGAAATAAACTTTCTCTTAAATTCTTTCACAAAGAAGTCCCATGTCCTCTGCTCTGGTGGAACTCGTTATTGGACTGTGTCCCACCATACATATGCTTCTTCCACTAATAAGGAAGTAGCACATACAACTCGCTCCTCTGGAGTACACTGTAACTGATCTAAGGCTAGTACCGTTCCTTCCAGCCAATACTCGGCTGTAGAAGAATCATCCGGCCCTAAACTCCTTCGCCCCGTACTTTCTTATCTTTTTGATTGGGGGTTTCCTTTCCCTCCCATAGCAGGTACTGGTACGGGTGCTGGCGCTGGTGGTGGTGCCGGGGCGGCGTCGGCTATCTGCCGTAATATGGCAGCCATTTGTTGCAACATTTCGTTGGGGATAGGAGCATCAGCTGGTGATTGCTTAAATGCAGGTGTCTCTGATGCATGCGTTTCTACAGTTCGGGAGGCCTGAGACTCAACCTCCTCCTCTATATCACGCTGTGCTGCTTGCGACATCTAAAGAACAGAGCAAAACGTATACAATCCCATCATTAGTAATGACCTAGACCAACAGCATTATATTACCCTAGGTGGCATGTATATAAAGATAAAACACTTAAATAACACATATACAACACAACTTTTATTTATTTCCAAGCAAAAGTATTTACATTACTAGGAAGCCCTTATGTACATTCCAAAATTTAGGACTCCTTACTACTATATCATCATGTCATACTACCATACAATATCTACACGATACCCCAATGTCACATATGTACATAACCAAAAGAACCTCCAAAAAGCAACACACCTCGAAGCTCAGTGAGTAGGTGCCCTAGGTGAGGTGGCACTTTCAGACAAATACTCTTCTATCTCAGAATCAAACTTTGGGTCATGCGATGCTTCACCAGGTAAGTGCTGGCCTAGCTCCTGGACCCTCTCCTACAAAGCACGGATCTCTCTATGTGCTACCCCGAGACTCCTACAGGTACTATCAAACTCCACTCTATGACTAAGCCTGTCCTCCTTTAACATCAGCACGTCTCTCCTCAAGGAGATAATCATCTCATGTGCTAATCTCAGGTCTTCACGATCCTGTAGACTTCGATCTGTCAGGATATCTATGGTATCATCTTGCTCCTGCACTATCTGCTTTAGCCTCTCTACTTCCATCCTCAGCTCCCTCATCTTATTGTTTTGATCACCCATAATTACTCCTGTTATAATTAGAATAACATAACTAACAATACTACACACATGTATAGTTACATATTTAGAACCCCTAACCTAGCCCTATGTGTCATACATTTAAGGTTTAGTTCAACTAACTACCTAGGACCGGCTAAACCGGAGCTCTGATACCAAAAATTGTAACACCCCTTCCCAGCCTACGTGTGTAAGCCGAGTAGAGGCGCCACACTGACATAATGTTGCTACCAATTTTACTTAGTCAAATTTTAGTTCCGATTTTTACAGAAATTTGGCCAGAGGTTCGCCTAGAAATTGGGGCCCAAGTGTTGACAAAACTGGTTTTTCTGATTTTTGAAAACATTTTTACACAAACCAATACGAACACAATCAGTCTCAATACACTCCCAATGAATCCCCCTTATAACCTCAACTACAAACCTGCAAGAAGAATTCACACTTCTAGTACAAAATAAAGTAGAGGTTTATTATTATGACATACTACTAACGTACAGTATAACATAGTAATTCTCAATCTTATATATATATATATACATGTCACAACTAGATAACTCAAAATGGAAACTAAGAGATCTACCCTAAGATGCTGTGGGTCTGGTCGTCGCTTCCCAAGAGTTAGCTACTGCTCCGGACCTACGAGTCAAGGAAAACTTAACTCGCTGAGCAATGTCACTCAGTGGGTACTTTACCAATGGAAATAAAAATAAAGAGTATTTGTACAAGCAAGGCAATAAAATATATGAATGTTAAATACTATAAGCAATAAAATATAAAGCTCACTTCAATGAAATAAAAACGTACTTCCCGAAAAAGAATTTCAAGTTTTTCAAAAGATTTCAACTAAAATTGTAAAATATTCACAATTGAACTTATGCCATAAAATAGTCGTGTCATAGTTTGTAAATTTTTGCTCTACTGGTAAAAGTAAAACCACAGCGATAAGGCAGTGGCCCTCACCACTGTAACACAGGTGGCCCTCACCACCGATATCAAATCACAGGAATAGTCCTCACCATTCTGGTTATAACCAATGGCCCTCACCATTGCGTTCAGATCATAACAATTCAATCACAATATCAAGCAGTATTGCATAAGTTAGTATAGTGCACTATACCCTTATCTACCAAGTTCAACCACCAAGTAGAGCTTAAGGGTTTAAAATTCAAATCCAAGATTTCCACAAATTTTCAAATGATTTGGACATCCCTTTTCATTTTTACCAAGTCATGCCATTTCGCCGTGTACTAACTCTGTGGCTAAAGGCCGTTTCATTTCCAAGTGTTTACCACCATTCCTAGTCATTTCCACACACTTCAAATCACATTAGAATAATTTCCAAAAATGACCAAAAGAATAGTAACACTGTGCATAAAATCGGCAACGCAAATGGCATGACCATATGAATAGTAAAATCTGGTTTTCGTCTAAATTTCAGTCAATTTCAGTCATGCATTTGACCAGGTAAATGATCTTATTTTTGGCTGAAATTTTACAGGAAACTTATTTCATATGTTGACTAATTGCATGTAAAATTTCATCAAAAAATTTCATCGTTTACTGCCTCAACAGGCTGCCCAAAGTTGGGTCCATAATTGGCTCCCAAAGGGCACCAATTCGGCCCCCACTTGCATTTGGTGCAAATTTTGTTTATTTTTTTTTCTAAACCCATTTCAAAGCTTCCCTAATAATGTAATGAGGACTTAGACACTTCCATTTTAAAATAACTTGATTGTTTAAATCAATTTGGACTAAATGGAGTTCATAAACTCTTTTACCAAAATCATTGAAAACATTAGATTTCATTTGAATTTAAACAACCCAATCACCACATGGATTCAAAAATACCACTCAACAATTGAATTCAAACTAAAACAACACATTTAGGCATCCATAGCAAAAGTTCCATAGATAAATTTTTGACAAGAAAATGAAAGGAAAATTAATTCTTCCAAGGTAAAGTACCAAACCTTGTATTTTAATTTCCTTTTGCTTTCCCTTCTCTTTCAAGCTCTTCCTTCTCCTTATTTCCACCCTTGCCTACAAAAATTTCACAACACAACCTCAACCATAAACCCTAGAAATTTAGAACATGCACTACCCTTCCATTTCTTTTCAAATTAAGTCCTAATCTAACCTTATTAAACCTTAGAAACCTTAATTCTTCCATTTAATTAATCAATATCATCACTACTTAAGTTTTCCCCAAATCCACCATAAGAACCCTAATTTTAATCTCTCAAATTACTCATTAAAACCTGAAATAAGGATTAGAAATGAACTTACCTTAGTTTAGGACCTTGGATTCCACCAAAACCTTTGATAATAAACCTTAAAACTTGAAAATCACCACCTTTCTTCCTTCTCCTATGGCTTGGACGACCCTCCTTCTCAAGAGGGAGTTTTTGCTTTCTTCTTTCATGTGTTTTTGGTCCAAATGGCTGCCCAATTTGGCTAATAATGTGTTAAGACAAATGCTTAATTCCAATTGGTCCACTTTAAGGCAAAATGGCCATTTTTCATTAGTACAATTGTCTCTCTCTTTTATTTATTTAAGGCCCATATGGTTTTGACCCTCTCGACCTTTACTTTCCATTTTTAAGGTCTATTTTAGGTTTCTAAGTCATTTTAAAAAATTACCAATAAGCCCTCGACTTTTTACAAAATTTCCTTTAGGTCCTTTCTTTTCTCGGGTTTTGCCCGGGCTCTGTTTCTACTGACGATCATTTCATATTCAACCCCTCGACGTCCTCTATGCACTCGTGTGTTTATTTCCTACTTTGGATTCATGTATAAATTTTAATTAATAATGACCAAAATGCCCATAGTCTACGTGTCTTCGTTTCTCTCTAACGGGGCATTTCCGAAGAAAGTCACAGTTCAAAGTTTTTACCCGGTTTTTCTCTAGTTTCCATTTCATTACACTATCACATACATTATTAAGGCTTCCCAGACTGGTCACCCATCGCCGTTAGTTACGCACGTTTAACCCCGGTCCTTTAATGAATTATAGCTTAACGGTCTAGGGTTAGTCGGATCTCTTTAGCATGCCTACTTTGTCAGCACGTGTGAATACTGTACACGTAATTACTGTGCATACCTGCTATGGCCAGTCGTGACACAAAACCAGAAAAACAGAACAAGAGAAATGAGTAAAAGAAACCAAATAATCCATGGCGAATAATTTGTATTTCTTCACTTGAATCCTTGATTCTTGGTTTAGGTCTTGTATAGGATGTATCTTCTTCTTCAAACTCAGCTCAAGACTCTCCTCTTTGCTCTAGCAGTCGGCTCCTTCTCCCTCTCTTATTCTCCCCTTGGTTCTTGCATTTCCTTCTCTTTTTATTTCATTCAAAGCTCAATCCCATACCTTCCAACTCACACCACACTCCCTTGTCTCCCACATTCCCTTTGTTTAATCTTTCTTTTTATCATTTAGGCAAGCTTTTCCTTTCTTTAATCTTTCTTTTGGCAAAAGCAAATTGTTTTCCCCCCACTTGTTCCTCAATCCGTGCAAAAGAATTCAATATTTTATAGTTGACACAGCCAAGCTAGTTGGCCGTGTCCATCATTGCCTCTCTTTCTTTCTTTCTTTTCTTTGTTCTTCAAGGAGTGACACGACCAAGCTTGTGGCCGTGTCATGTGGGTGTGTCACCTTCTGTTTCTTTTTTATCATTCTTTGCTTGGTCCTTTGTTCCTTGGCTTAAGATGGGACACGACCAAGCTTGTGGCCGTGTCATGTGACACGGCCAGTGGCTTGGCCGTGTCACCTACTAGTGTTAGCTCCTGCCTTCTTTTCTTTTCTTTCTTGGTTTTGTTCCTTGGGTGAGACACGGCCAGTGGCTTGGCCGTGTCTCTTGGGTGTTGTTGCGCTCAAATTAACTCTACCACAAAGCGTCACTCGCAAGTATACGAGGTAGCTGTAGCAAAGGTGATCGCCCCAAGGTCGTTCTCTCAAGGAAGCCAAAGTGGGTAATTGATTATCAAATTTAAAGTAACAAATAATTAAAGAAATTTAATTTGCAAAGTAATGAAGAAGAATGATTTAATTTGAAAACAATAAAAATAAACAATAGCTCATGTTTTGATTCACTTGATAAAAAGAGTCTAGGGTTTGCACTTCTTTACTACTCATATGTATGAACGGTTATTCCACTTAACTAATTTAATTTCTAAGATTAAATCTCAAGCAACTTAATTAATTGAGTCAAGGAAATAAGCTCTCGCATTCAAACCTCTTACAACTAATCTTGTTATAATTGAAACAATCTTTTTAATAGGTTATATCTCTAATTCACCTAAGTCCTTAATTGAATTGTTCCAGCATTAGATTTCATCTCTCAATCCATCATCTAATACCTAAAACACACAATTGGTGGCCAATCAATTATATGTAACAATTTTTCATTCAATAAAGGCTAAAGAAATCAATAGTTAAGAGAATAACCAATTCATACAATTCATAGCAAATCCATACAAACCCTAGACTAGATTAAATTAGTTCATGATGTTATCAAGCATACTCATCTCATTAATAATCAAAGAAATCAATTTAGACATGATAATGTTCATAAACACAATTTCAATGAAACTAAAGAGACAAAGTTTAAGAATAAACCAAGTTACAAACTCCTTGAAGCTTTTGATGAACTCTTGATCGAATCTTGCAAGAAGGATGAAACAATGGAATGAACAATCTAATCTAAACTAGTGTAATCCAAAGTAGAATCAAAATCCAAGAAAACAAATGTTTAAACCCTAAGATCTCTCTCAGACGGCTAAACTTGCTCTCAAAATCGTCAACAGCTCCCTAAACCCTAACTTTCTTTTTCTTTTATATGAATCGTACGTGTTAAAAATCCGATGCGGGCTTGGAACATGAGGGACACGGCCAAGGGATGAGGGACACGGCCGTGTGAGGCTTGATGGAGGGACACGGCCAGGTGACACGGCCGTGTCCCCTGCATGTGTCCTCCTCTGTTGCTTTTTGGTCTTCTTTGCTTCTTTGTTGAGTGACACGGCCAAGTGGAGCTTGACTTGGCCGTGTGAGTGAGTTGTGAGGGACACGGCCACAAGACACGGCCGTGTCCCTTGCCTGTGTTCGCTTCTGTGTAATTGTTGATCTCCCTTTCCTTTGGTAACAAGTGGGACACGGCCAGGTCATGGTGACTTGGCCGTGTTGCTCTTCTTTGGAGGGACACGGCCAGGTGACTTGGCCGTGTCCCTTGCTGGTGTCTGCTACTGGGACTTGTTCTTCCTTTTAACTTGGTATGGGACACGGCCAGTGACTTGGCCGTGTCCTCTGCCTGTGTCAGCTACTACCCATTTCATCTTCAATTCGTTTCCTTGCCTGTTTTTAACCTAACACAAAACTCAAAACAAACTTAAAACACTAAGTAAATAAACAATAACCGACAAAACATAAACACAAACTAAAAACTAAATAAAAAACGACATAAAACTAAAAATAAACTAAAACTACACAATTAAAGAAAACACTAGACAAACCGATAAAAACTAACGAAATACCTAAATAAAACAATAATTAACATAATAAACAAGACACAAAACTTATAACAAAAACTAATAAAACAACTACCCCACACTTAAAACTTTGCTTGTCCTCAAGCAAATTCACATGACATAAATTAAAAATTCAAACAACCTTAACTATAATTCCAGAACATAGATGAAATACTTTAAGACATCAGACATAAATAATTGCAATTTCCTTCAATCAAGATTTTCTTAACTCATTCATTGATCCAGACATACAAATCTTATCTCTCAACTAAGTGTTTCACTCGATTTCAAAGGTTAATCACTCATACCACTCATGAGTGCATACTGCCATAAACTTGCTTAATTATCCAATCTCCATCACTGATTTTCTCAAGAAATAATCCGAAGGTCTTTTATTTGGATGTAATGGGGCTAAGGTAAGGTGTGAGAAAAGACATTTAAGCTGGAGCATCAAGAAATGGAGTATCTAAATTAGACACTACTCTTGCTAAGAAACTCATAACTCCTTCAAATAGCATACTCACCAACCCTTGATACCTCACATACTTGCATACTCAAAGAAAAATACATGAGTCGACATTCCTCTTTTGATGACCAATGCTAGAACATATTTGACTTTTGTATATATATATCTCTTTTTATTTTATTTATTTTCTCTTTTTTCTTTTTCTTTTATCATTTTTTCATTTTTTTTAAATATATATATACAAAATATAAACTTGCATAGAACATCTAGCTTAAAATGTAGAAGAAAGGAATAATCAACTCTTAATCCAACACAATGTGCAAAGTATGCATTTCAACCCCAAATAGCAATACCATATTTTTTTTTTTTTACTTACCCCACACTTGAAATAAACTACCCTATTGTCTAATCATACAACTCCATTCCTTAATGCATAGGTATGATGATAATAAGAACATGTTAAGTTGAGAATTATGTTAATCAAACAATAAACGGTCAATGGCTCAACTTGGCTTACTAAGGAAATCAATATAAAGGGAAGTCTCTTTAAGCTAAAGGGGCTAACCTAATTTGCCTTCATCATTTTAAAACTTGAGATTAAATCATAATGTGAGTTCAATAAGTATGCAAAAGCAAACTCTAGAGATGCAACATCATGAAGGTGCACACTTAAGAAAAGAAAATTAATTGACAAAAATATCAAATTTTATGAGGCTCAAAGCTCACACAGGTGGGTTCACAAAGATTTACATATCATGAATTGCAGAATGCGAAAATTAATCCCGAATGAATTCAAATGCTCATTTCTATGCTGATACCAAAGTCTCAACTATAATGCTAGAATCACAGAAAAGATCAATAAATTTTCAACAATTATACCATGCACAACAAACACAATAAACAAAACAACACAATAAGCACAACAAGAATTAAAGGAAAGCTTAAAGAGTACCCCACACTTAAAATTGACATTGTCCTCAATGGAAAACAAGAATAATAAATAAAAAGAGTTAAAGGACAACCTGTCTTCCATCGTACTTGGTGAGGCAAAATCCTAGCTTTCCATCACAAACACAAAAGTTTGATAACAAAAGTACAATAAAATATCCAAACACAAAAGTTTTAACATGAAAAACAAAAACGAAAAAATAAAACAAAAGTACAGTAAATAAAATAAAATAAAGCAAGGAACACAAAGTCTAAGGAAAAGGCGGGCGGGAAGATGATGCAGCCGAGGGATGAAGACTCAGAATTTTGGCAAGGTTGCTGTTAATCTGATCCATCTGTTGCAACATCTCAATATGGTTTCGGTCCACCGTGCCTGTCAGTCCATCTACCTTTCCCTCCAATCGATCTACCTTGCCCTCCAGGGCTTGAATCCTCCGAAGTATCTCTAGATTCTCTGAAACAGGAGCATCCTCATCTAAGTCAAGAGAATCCGAGTCAGACTCCTCTTCAACCCGGGCTCTCTTCTGCCTGTCCCCCGGTGCTTCAGGCTCAGCTGACGGCATCACAAAAGTCCCTCTTCTATGCACCACCATGTGCATCTTCGCCAGTATAGCTAAATCCAAGGAATCATTACCCAAAATTCGAGTCATCTGAGTAGTACTCGGGTCAAAATCCTCCACAAGGGCTACTGCTAATGTAGTGATCAATCCTCCAACACAAATAGCCCCCCTCCTTTTATTAGCTACAGAATAAAAAATATCGGCTAACCAATAGCCGGCACTAATATTCATTTCATTCAAAACACAGTCCAAGAAAAATAGCTCACTCGACTCAACCACACCCGGGCTCTCCTTCCTTGCAAAGAACCCACATGACATAAACCTGTGCAAATATCTCAAAGTAGGGTTCCGCAATTTAGATGCTTTGGCCTATTTGGCCACATAAGTACCCGAGCCTAAGGCACCCCAAGCAAATTGTTGTCTAAAATCTTTGGGTATCGATCTTTCTCCATGGTGATGAAAACCATATATATCATTCAACTGATCAATAGTAAGCACAAATGATCTACCCATTAATTTAAACATCAGTCTCCTACAAATTTTCTTATCATCCCTTTCCACCTTAAGAGTTGTCAAAAATTCTAGGGTGAGCTCCTCAAACTGCAGAGGTCTCAATGAAACAAAAGTCTCCCACCCAAGATATTGCACATATCTATAAAAAGCAGTCCTCATTTGTAAAGCATCTAGAGATTCGTCATTCACATACCTTGTGGGGAAAAACCCCCGAGCCAAAAGACTTGCCCTCTTGTGAGATAAGGTGGAAGAAGATGACGAAGCTCCTTCGGTTCCAGATTTCTTCTTCTTTCGGTGTGGTACAATTTTAGTTCTCGGCGACATGAAATCTGAGAAAATAACACCCAAAACTGAATTAAATCAAAATAATACGAGCAAAGAGCAAGTTTTAAGTGATAATCTCAAGTTTTGTTGGAGTAATTTGAAGTTTTAACGGAAGAGATGGAGATTTGAAAATAAAAATCAAGGGTTTGGTGTTGCAGAGAACGAGAGAGCGAGAGAGAAGAAGATAGAAAAGTTAGGGATTTATGAAATAAAACTGGGCAAAATCGGGCTTTTTTAAAGGCAAAAATTGAAGGACACGGCCGTTTGTGTGCTAACTTGGCCGTGTCTGTGTGTGAAAGTGAAGGGACACGGCCAAGTGGAGAGCACACGGCCGTGTCTCATGGTTTTTGGGGGACATGGCCAAGTGACACGGCCGTGTCCCCTGGGTGTGTCCAAGTCTGTGCAAAATCGATCAATTCCATATTTTTTTGTTTTAAGAATTTTGGCCGTGTCCAGTGAGTGACACGGCCAAGGGACACTGCCAAGTCCTTTGGCCGTGTCCTCTTCTGCCATTTTTAACTTTAAACACTTTTTTTTAAAACGATTTTGCAAACCTTCTTCTTTAAACACCCTGAAACACAAAGTAAAGAAAAACCGATCAATGCACAGTCCATTTAATGAAACCGAACAGAAATCAAAATTCGCTAAACTTAAAATTACAACTATGAAAAATAAATGCAAACCGATGGGTTGCCTCCCATATAGCGCTTCTTTAATGTCATATAGCTGGACATCATGCAAGGCCTAGGGATCATGAATCAAAGTACTGTCAATGACCCTCACTTCCTGAAATCCTTCATTGTATGGCTTAACTCTCTGTCCATTCACTTTGAAAGTCTCACCTGTTCTAGAGTTAAGTAATTCAATTGCACCAGAAGGATATACCTGTGTTATCTCGAAAGGACCACTCCATCGAGACTTGAGTTTACCTGGAAAAAGATGGAGTCGTGAGTTAAAAAGTAAAACCTTCATACCTGGACTCAATGTCTTTCGCACTATAATTTTATCATGAAGTGCTTTAGTGCGATCCTTGTAAATTCTTGAGCTCTCATAAGCCTCATTCCTCAGCTCATCTAACTCTGAAATTTGTAGAAATCTTTCTCTCTTCGCTTTGTCCAAGTCCAAATTCAGAGTCTTGATTGCCCAATATGCTCTGTGCTCCAACTCCACTGGTAAGTGACAAGCTTTTCCAAACACCAATCGATATGGACTCATACCTAGAGGAGTTTTGAAAGCAGTCCGATATGCCCATAGTGCATCGTGCAATCTACTTGCCCAATCCTTCCTGGATGTGTTGACTGTTTTCTCCAGAATTCCTTTTAGCTGCTTGTTGGATGTTTCCACTTGTCCAGAAGTCTGTGGATGGTATGGGGTTGCCACCTTGTGCTTCACACCGGATTTATGCATTAACTTCTCAAAAAGCCTGTTGCAAAAATGACTCCCCCCATCACTTACTATCACCCTTGGTGTGCCAAACCTGCTAAGAATGTTTTCCTTCACAAATTTAACAACAATATTAGCATCATTAGTACGGGTGGGGATTGCCTCCACCCATTTGGAAACATAATCAACAGCAACTAAAATGTATTCATAACCAAAAGACTTTGGGAAAGGACCCATGAAGTCTATTCCCCACACATCAAACAGTTCAACAACAATATATGACTAAAGAGGCATTTCATTCCTCCTTCCAATGTTACCTACTCTTTGGCAATGATCACAGTGCTTACAATAATCTTGAGCATCTTTAAATAAAGTAGGCTAGTAAAAACCACTTTGAAGCACCTTTTCTGCAGTTTTTCTTCCTCCAAAATGACCCCCACAGTGAAGGTCATGACAAAATTGAAGAACACTCAGTTGTTCTTCCTCAGAAACACACCTGCGAACTATCTCATCTTTGCAAATCCGGAATAGATAAGGTTCATCCCAAAAATAAAACTTACTCAAGTGTAGAAACCTTTTCTTTTCCTGAAAAGACATGTTAGATCGCAAAATACCACAGGCAAGATAGTTAGCAATATCTGCAAACCAAGGTGCATTAATTACCACAAACAAATGCTCATCAGGAAATGCTTCTAAATTTTTATGAATGTTATCAGATGCAACATTTTCACTAAAGAAGGGTAATCTAGATAAGTGATCAGCAACAACATTCTCACTACCCTTAGTATCCTTGATTTGGAAATCAAATTCTTGCAGTAACAACACCCATCTAATTAAGCGCGGTTTAGCATGCTGTTTTGTTAAAAGATATTTAAGAGCTGCATGATCAGAATGAACAATAATTTTTGACCCAATTAAATAAGCTCTAAATTTGTCTAAAGCAAAAACTACAGCTAACATTTCCTTCTCAGTTGTTGTGTAGTTCATTTGTGCACTATTCAGGGTTAGACTAGCATAATATATTACTCTCAAGTATTTGTCAACCCTTTGCCCAAGAACAGCTCCTACTGCATGATTAGAAGCATCACACATGATTTCAAAAGGTAAAGACCAGACAGGAGCTACAATCACAGGTGCACTAGTCAATTTTTCCTTAAGAGAATTAAAAGCTTGCATGCATTGTGCTGTAAATTCAAATGGGACATCTTTCCCCAATAAATGGCACAATGGTTGGCTTATTTTGGAGAAATCCTTAATAAACCTCCTGTAAAATCCTGCATGCCCTAAAAAACTTCTTATTCCCTTAACAGAGGTAGGTGGGGGTAACTTAGCAATCAATTCAATTTTAGCCTTATCCACCTCAATCCCTTTACTCTACACCACATGACCTAAGACAATGCCCTGAGTAACCATAAAATGACTCTTTTCCCAACTTAAAGTGAGGTTACATTCAATGCATCTCTCAAGCACACGAACAAGTTTATTGAGGCAATTATCAAAAGAATTACCAAAAACAGAAAAATCATCCATAAATACCTCAATAAAATCGTCGATCATATCTGAGAAGATAGACATCATGCATCTCTGAAAAGTTGCAGGGGCATTGCACAAGCCAAAGGGCATACGACGAAATGCATAAGTCCCAAAAGGGCAAGTAAAGGTTGTCTTTGACTGATCCTCTGGAGCTATTGGCACCTGATAGTAACCTGAAAGGCCATCCAGAAAACAATAATGTGAGTGTCCAGAAAGTTTATCTAACATCTGATCAATAAAAGGAAGAGGAAAATGATCTTTCTTTGTAGCATTGTTCAACTTCCTATAATCAATGCACATTCTCCACCCAGTAGTAGTCCTAGTAGGAACCAACTCATTATTCTCATTTCTTACCACAGTGATTCCAGATTTCTTAGGAACTACATGTACTGGGCTCACCCACTCACTATTAGCAATTGGATAAATTACTCCTTCATCCAGCAATTTGAGCACTTCCTTCTTAACCACTTCACTCATATTTTGGTTAAGTCGCCTTTGGGTCTCCCTCACAGGTTTAGCTCCCTCTTCTAAAGTGATTCTATGCATGCACATAGAAGGGCTAATACCCTTGATGTCACTCAATCCCCATCCTATTGCTCTCTTTAATCTTTTAAGCTCACTCACCAGCCTCATCTCCTCCCCTTCACTAAGTTCACTAGATATTATCACAGGTAAAGTGTTATTATCCCCTAAAAACACATATTTCAGGTTCTTAGGTAACTCTTTCAGCTCTAACTCTAGTGAGGGGTTCTTCTCTTCTTTTTCAATGGGGGAAGGTTCAAAAATTGGGTCATCCTTAAACTCCTCTATTTCAACATCCTCTAAGGTCTCAAGACAACTAGCTATTTCTGCATCAAAAATTTCCAAATCACTATCCAAAGTCAATGCCAGCTCCAATTTGTCAGAGGAACCTGTCTGCAAGAAAACATCTGAAACAACTGCATCAACACAATCAATGAAAGAACAATCCTCATATAAAGCAGTTGTAGGAATAGGAGAAGTGTTAAAAATAGAAAATTCCATAGTTTGCCCCAAAACAGTCATTGATAATTTTCCATTCTTAACATCTATCAAAGTATTGGTAGTCGCCATAAAAGGCCTACCCAGCAGAATGGTGTGTGCAGATGGTGAAGAATTACTTACCTCCATGTCAAGAACAATGAAATCCACAGGTACTATCAAACCACCTACTTTAACTAACACATCTTCTATAACCCCTTTCGGGAATCTAAGAGATCTATCAGCTAATTGCAACACCATTTGTGTTGGCTTAAGTTCCCCTAATTCGAAGTCAAGGTACACAGAGTAAGGCATTAAATTCACACTAGCTCCCAAATCACACATGCCATCAGTACATTTTCCATTCCCCATAGCAATTTGAATAATAAAGCTTCCAGGATCCTTTAGCTTAGGGGGTAGTTTATGCTGCAAAACAGCACTGGCTACCTCAGAAACTATCACCTTTTCATTCGGCTCATACCTTTTTTTCTTGGTATTCAGTTCTTTGAAGAATTTAGCATAAGCCGACATGTTCTTAATTGCTTCAAGTAATGGTAAGTTGATACTTACCTTAGATAGCATGTTGAAGATATCTGAAAACTGCTTATCTTTTTTATCATCCTTCAACCTGCTAGTGAATGGTATAGGTGGCCTGTATGGATTGCTTGCCTTGTGCAAATCTGGTGTAGGGGTCTTTTCCATTGATCTTTCTTCAGCACCTTTGTTCTCTACTTCTCCTTCCTTTTTCTTCTCTTGCTCACCTGCATTCACAGAATTATTTTCAACATTGTTATTAATTACCTTGCCACTCCTAAGAACAGTCACTGCTTGGGCCTGCTCAGGTTGACTTGGAAACTTCCCCTTTTGTTGAATCTGCATCTGTTGTGCAAGTTGCCCCACTTGGGTCTCCACCTTCTTAAAAGATGCCTCCAAGGAATCCAGTCTCTTGTTGTTCATCTCTTGGTTTTGTGCACTGACTTTGATGAAGGCTTGTAAACTTTCCTCCAAACTATCTCTCTTAGACTGCATTTGATTTGAGGATTGACCCTGCTGCTGGTTCTGTCTCTGGAGCAAATGGAAAGGCTGTTGAGCATTATTTGTTGTCCAAGAAAAATTGGGGTGATTCCTCCAGCCAGGATTGTAAGTGTTAGAGTAAGGATCATTCCTAGCTCTTGGTTGAAATCCTCCCATAGCATTAACTTGCTCAGCTTCATTCCCAAAAGTCTCATATGCAGAGGGACATATATTTGCTCCATGCCCACATGTCCCACAGATTCCACACACTTCTTGAGTAGATGAAGAAACATTGTTCTTCATGTTTAGCATCTGAACTTGTCTTGTCAACTCAGCTATTTGACTAACCATTTCAGTATTGGCTTCCAGTTGATTCACCCCCTTGTTTCTTCCCCTTACACTCTTTTGTTGAGAATTAGCTCCCAACATCTCAAAAATCTCATAAGTCTCATCAGCTGTCTTTTCTCCCATGGCTCCCCCAGTTGCATTATCAACAGTATTCTGAAATTGCTGGGTGAGACCATCATAGAAAAACTGATTAAGGAGTTGAAGTGGGTAGTGATGATGTGGACACTGGATCAATAGCATCTTGAATCTGTCCCAAGCCTCATGAAATGGCTCTCCTTCAAACTGAGAGAATGTAGCAATCTTCCCTCTCAACTCAGCTGTCTTTTGGTGTGAATAGAACTTGCCCATGAATTTATTGTAAACTTGCTCCCAAGTTGTCAGTGAGTTCTCAGGCAACATCATGAGCCAGCTCTTTGCCCTATCCTTCAAAGTATAAGGGAAACATCTCATCCTCAACTGATCTTCTGTTAGTCCTCCCAAAGGAAAAGTGTTGAGGGTGGAGTAAAAATCCCGAATAAAGTTCAAAGGATCTTCATTTGGAACTCCATAGAATGAAGGCAGCATGTTGTAGTGAATGTTCTTCAACTCATAGTTCCTTGCTGCATCTGTCAGTCTTATGCAAGAAGTGGAAGTCCCAATTACAGGTCTAGCAAAATCTCTCATGGTTCTTTGCCTTTCTTCAGCCATCTTTACAGATTTTTCAGATTCTAACTCAAAATCCGAAATGTCTTCCTCTGAAGTATCAAATCCTGTGAAAAACTCAAACTCCTCTCTGCTCCTTTTTACTCTCTGAATTTCTGGAATGAATGGATGCAGTTCTCCTTCAAGTGATCTCCTGCCTTGCATAAACAAAAATTTCTAGAAAAAGAAATATCAAAAGCAAAAGACAAATTAAATAAAATGAAAACAATGAAAATAATCTGAAATGTAATTTTTTTTTTATTTTTAAATGAACAATTACGCCAATTAGCTTCCCCGGCAGCGGCGCCAAAAACTTGTTGCGCTCAAATTAACTCTACCACAAAGCGTCACTCGCAAGTATACGAGGTAGCTGTAGCAAAGGTGATCGCCCCAAGGTCGTTCTCTCAAGGAAGCCAAAGTGGGTAATTGATTATCAAATTTAAAGTAACAAATAATTAAAGAAATTTAATTTGCAAAGTAATGAAGAAGAATGATTTAATTTGAAAACAATAAAAATAAACAATAGCTCATGTTTTGATTCACTTGATAAAAAGAGTCTAGGGTTTGCACTTCTTTACTACTCATATGTATGAACGGTTATTCCACTTAACTAATTTAATTTCTAAGATTAAATCTCAAGCAACTTAATTAATTGAGTCAAGGAAATAAGCTCTCGCATTCAAACCTCTTACAACTAATCTTGTTATAATTGAAACAATCTTTTTAATAGGTTATATCTCTAATTCACCTAAGTCCTTAATTGAATTGTTCCAGCATTAGATTTCATCTCTCAATCCATCATCTAATACCTAAAACACACAATTGGTGGCCAATCAATTATATGTAACAATTTTTCATTCAATAAAGGCTAAAGAAATCAATAGTTAAGAGAATAACCAATTCATACAATTCATAGCAAATCCATACAAACCCTAGACTAGATTAAATTAGTTCATGATGTTATCAAGCATACTCATCTCATTAATAATCAAAGAAATCAATTTAGACATGATAATGTTCATAAACACAATTTCAATGAAACTAAAGAGACAAAGTTTAAGAATAAAACCAAGTTACAAACTCCTTGAAGCTTTTGATGAACTCTTGATCGAATCTTGCAAGAAGGATGAAACAATGGAATGAACAATCTAATCTAAACTAGTGTAATCCAAAGTAGAATCAAAATCCAAGAAAACAAATGTTTAAACCCTAAGATCTCTCTCAGACGGCTAAACTTGCTCTCAAAATCGTCAACAGCTCCCTAAACCCTAACTTTCTTTTTCTTTTATATGAATCGTACGTGTTAAAAATCCGATGCGGGCTTGGAACATGAGGGACACGGCCAAGGGATGAGGGACACGGCCGTGTGAGGCTTGATGGAGGGATACGGCCAGGTGACACGGCCGTGTCCCCTGCATGTGTCCTCCTCTGTTGCTTTTTGGTCTTCTTTGCTTCTTTGTTGAGTGACACGGCCAAGTGGAGCTTGACTTGGCCGTGTGAGTGAGTTGTGAGGGACACGGCCACAAGACACGGCCGTGTCCCTTGCCTGTGTTCGCTTCTGTGTAATTGTTGATCTCCCTTTCCTTTGGTAACAAGTGGGACACGGCCAGGTCATGGTGACTTGGCCGTGTTGCTCTTCTTTGGAGGGACACGGCCAGGTGACTTGGCCGTGTCCCTTGCTGGTGTCTGCTACTGGGACTTGTTCTTCCTTTTAACTTGGTATGGGACACGGCCAGTGACTTGGCCGTGTCCTCTGCCTGTGTCAGCTACTGCCCATTTCATCTTCAATTCGTTTCCTTGCCTGTTTTTAACCTAACACAAAACTCAAAACAAACTTAAAATACTAAGTAAATAAACAATAACCGACAAAACATAAACACAAACTAAAAACTAAATAAAAAACGACATAAAACTAAAAATAAACTAAAACTACACAATTAAAGAAAACACTAGACAAACCGATAAAAACTAACAAAATACCTAAATAAAACAATAATTAACATAATAAACAAGACACAAAACTTATAACAAAAACTAATAAAACAGGTGTGTCACTCTCTGCCTTGATTTTCTTGAGGGGACAATCCCAAGCTTGATTTGGCTTGGCCATGTCTTTCTTGATTCATGCTCTTTCTTCACTGTTTTGATCATCCAAGGGAGTTTTCTTTTTGCACTTTAACCTAAAACAAACACTTAAAACAAACTTTAAACAAAAATCAAATGAAACATTAACTAAAAACACATCAAAATCATACTAAAAACAAGTACAAAATTGATCTCATCAAATACCCCACACTTAATTCCTTGCTTGTCCCCAAGCAAGGTTAAAATAAAAACAAACTAAACACGATAAATTTTGTTAAGTTCAAGAGTTATAAAAATGTTTCAAGACTTCCCTATCCCTAAATCCGCAATCAATATCAAATAGAACAAAATCGATACCCAAGCAATTAAGAACGAATAACGCGGCGGGTTGTCTCCCACCCAACACTTCTTTAACGTCCTATTAGTTGGACGTCCAGGGCAAAGTTCCCTAGTCTTGGAGGTGTAAAACCTCCTTCAAGTCATGTATTTCCCCCCCAAAGTATAACTTGAGCCTATGCCCATTTACCTTAAAATCACCTTTTTCTGGATGAGTTATTTCAACCACTCCAGGGGGGAAAACTTCCTTAACTGTAAAAGACCAGACCATCGAGCTTTTAACTTACCTGGAAAGAGTCAAAGCCTCGAATTGTACAATAATACCTGATCTCCTACTTGAAACTCTTTCCGCTCCTTAATGCGAGCATCATGCCATCTCTTAGTACGTTCCTTATACATTCTTGCATTTTCATAAGCTTGCAATCTCCACTCATCCAACTCATTTACCTGCAATTTTCTCCTTTCACCTACACTAGCTAGATCAAGGTTAATTTGTTTTATAGCCTAAAATGCATGATGTTCAATTTCAACAGGTAAATGACAAGCTTTTCCATATTCCAGCCTAAATGGCATAGTGCCCAAGGGAGTTTTGAATGCAGTCCTAAAAGCCCATAGAGCATTGTCCAATTTCTCGGACCAATCCTTCGGGATCGCTCTACAGTTTTTTCTAAAATTCTTTTTATCTCCCTATTCGTTTTCTCAACTTGGCCACTAGTTTGGGGATGATAAGGAGTTGCAAACCTGTGTCTAACTCCTAATCTTTTGAAAACTTTCTCAAGCTGAACGTTACAAAAGTGAGTACCCCTATCACTTATAAATGCTTTTGGTGTACCAAATCGAGAAAACAACTTCTTCAAAAACTTCATCACAACCCTAGCATCATTGGTTGCCAAGGCTTGGGCTTTAGGCCATTTAGATACATAGTCTATAGCTACAAGAATATATTTGTTACCAAGGGAATTTGGAAACGGTTCCATAAAATTGATCCCCCATACACCAAAGACTTCACACACTAAAATTCTATTTTGGGGCATCTCATCATGAGATGAAATATTTTCAGTTCTTTGGCAACAATCACAACGGTTCACAAATTCGTAGCTATCCCTAAACAAAGTGGGCCAATAAAATCATGATTCTAGTACCTTATGAGCAATCCTATTGGCTCCCATATGACCACCAGCTGGTCCAGCATGGCATTGACTAAGAATATTCATCATTTCGGGCCATGCCACACACCGTCGGATCATGTGATTCTTACATAATCTAAACAAAAAGGGATCCTCCCAAAAATAATATTTTAAATCGAAAAAGAATTTCTTCTTTTCTTGATAAGTTAAGTCCTTAGGAAGTTCCCTAATAGCTAAATAGTTAGCAAAATCTACAAACCAAGGTGTTTCAAAATTTAAATTACTTACCTCACTTACCATGGCGTACAGCTGCTCATCGAGAAAGTGATAATCAATGTCCCCTTCTTTAAACCTCTCCAGAGTTAGATTCTCCAAGCGAGAAAGGTGATCTGCTACCAGATTTTCAGCTCACTTCTTGTCTTGAATCGTCAAGTCAAATTCCTGCAATAATAAGACCCAACGGATTAGCCCAGGCTTTACATCAATTTTTGCAATTAAATACCTTAAAGTCGAATGGTCTGTATAAACAATCACTTTTGACAAGATTAGATATGATCTAAACTTGTCAAAAGCAAAAACTACAGTTAGCAGATCTTTCTCTATAGTTGTGTAATTAGCTTGAGCTGTGTTCAAAGTCTTGCTTGTATAGTAGATAGGCTGGAAGTATTTCTCCTTGTGTTGGCCCAAGACTGCTCCCACTGCAAAATCACTAGCATCACACATTAGTTCAAATGGTAGATTCCAATTGGGAGCTACCATGATTGGAGCATGGGTCAATTTCTCCTTAAGAGTTGTGAATGCTCCAAAACATTCCTCATCAAAGACAAAATCCACATCCTGCTCAAGGAGTCTTGTTAATGGGCGGGCTATCTTAGAAAAATCTCGTATGAACCTCTGATAAAAGCCTGCAAGTCCTAGAAAACTTCTGATGGCCTTCACAGATGTGGGTGGTGGTAGCTTCTCAATGGTGTCTACCTTAGCCCGATCTACCTCAATACCTCTTGAAATTTTTAGTGATGTCTTTTTTAAAGCTTTGTTGGATCATGATCCACCACCCTATTCTTAGTGATGTATGAGTATTGTATTAATTGAGGAATTATTGTATAATAAGTACAATGATAAAAATAATAATGTGTAATTTGCATTTTCACTGCAACTCATTTTTTTTTTAATTTTTCTTCTTCTTTTCATATCTTCTCCTTGCCCCCTATGTAGGCTCAAACCCATGATTTTTTCTATGCCGCTTTGGTTGATGTTTGTATATTGTCTAGCCCATCGAACAAGCATTTTTTTCTTCCTTTCTTTTGCAAAATGACTAGATTTTCCTCAAGTAAGGGGTCTTCTATGCCCCCCTGATTCAATATAGTGGCTTCATCGACTCACAGACAGAGGTGATCAGTTGAAGTGTTTTCATTGACTCCTTTTAGATGTTTGTTTAGTTCTTGCTTTGGGATGACAGGATGTTTCACATTTATAGCTTTTGTCTTCAAGATGTTGAAAACATGAATAATGGAGGCCCCATGCAGCAGAGATGCATCCATTTCAAATTATGATTCAGTAGCTTCTTCATAACCTTGCCATTAATCATTTTCTTTGCCCAATATGTCCTTCGAGATTCGATAGTTCAACATACTCCCCTTAACTTGAAGGCTTTGTATGACTAAAACATTTATTATTTTTTTTGAATTTTGATTTTGAAATCAAATGTTGGCTTTGCCAAATCAATGCCAATGTACCTTAGGACTTGATTTTTTCAAATAACATATCTATAACATGACAACCCTAGTTGCCGTACTAAACTCGAGAATTATTTCTATTTAAGCATGAACTATTGCACTTCAGATAGGCACATACACATTACTTGGCCCAAGGTCTCATTGAGTTTAAATATTGTCTATCTCATATGCATGCTTATTCAAACTATCTCCACTAATAGACTCTACCTACCAAGAGAGATCAACAGGACGTTAATAGGCTTGAAATGGGGTCTATAAGGGACATGGGTTAAATGAAGGCCATTTGTAAGTTGGAGCCGATGTGACATAATGGACAAACCCTCACATTATAAGTTTATTGTTTGAACTTTATACAGTTGGGAGCATGAAAAGATAGAGCTTTGAGTGTTCTCCCATCTTCTTGGCATTAATCTAGATCTTGATTGGGACAGTCTTTGCCCTTGCAAAAAGTTTGGTACCCATATTCATCATCAATTTTCTTTTCTCTTTCTCTTTCTTTTTCTTAATCTTCCATTTCTTTGAGCATTTTAACATTTTTCCTTCTTCCCTGTAGGATTGTTAAGTATAAGACTTTTAAAAACTAGATGGTCTGTCTCCTTTTTCTCCAATTTTAATTGAATCTTTGGTTAGGTTGGACCAATTCCAGTCAAACTGTCCTTATAAACCAAATGGAGGCCTTTAGCTACCTTAGGTAAAAGAGAACTCAGTTGGCTTTCTGAACCATTTTGGGTTTTATCTTCTTTCTTTTTCTTTTTCTTTTTTTCTTTGGTCCTTTTTTCTTTTCTTTTTTCTTTTCTTTTTTTTTTGGTTCTAGCTCTAAAAGAGTTGTCTTATTTGTACCAACTTGGATTTCTTATAATGGATAAGTGGAGTGACATAGAGGGTGTTTCTCAAAACTGGAGCTTTTCAACTTATTGTGAATAAGTGATTTTTAGATTATAATCAGATTAAAAATAAGCAGTTAAGCGTTTTTATAAATTAGTTAATAATCAGTTGATAATCAGTTTATAATCAGTTAAGTGTTTCTGTAAAATCAACTTATAATCAGTTTTAAATTGCAGAAACTGTCAAAATGACCAAACTGTCCCTGAGTTTATTTATTGTATAAAAATAATTTTTTAAATGTCAATTCAAAATTTATTTTGCAATAATAATAATAATAATAATAATAATAATAAAATTTATTTAAGAAGAAACGTAAAAAATTTTGATGGGAACTAAAGTATATAGGGTGGGCAAAATTGAAATATTGAAGATTAGGTAGGGATAGTATGGTCTTTTAATTGGTCAAAACTGCTTAAAATATAAGTGCTTAAAAAAAGTAGCAAATCTCAACTTTTAAAAAACTGATTAAAATCAGATTATAATCTACTATTTAAGTTTTCAGAAACACTTAAATAAACAACTTATAATCTAAAAACTGCTTATAATCAGTTTTGACCAACTTTTAAGTTTTAAGAAACACCCTCATAAATCTCCTTTAACAGTGATAAATTATTTGTTACTCTGATGTCATCTTGATAGATTGGGGATATTAGGAGAACTTCAACTACTCTTATGGTCTTGATAACATCAACTATCCTTACGACTTTGGCTATGCATTCCATTCTTTGATCTTCTTGCCTCTTCAACTTAGTGATCATAAGACTTACTAAAAATATCACAACAGCTCAAGGTAGGTTGTTGGGCTTATAAGTCATTGAAAAGAAAGCTAAAAATTTTATGAAGGCTTAAAGGGACAACTAGGGATTGATATTTAATTGGGTGGATACTAGTTGTTGGCTAACTAAACAATTCCTAGATTATCTCTCCCTTAAATAAGCAGAGTTCAATTTTGCCTCAAAAATTTGTCAAAGCATGTTCTAAGACTGACTAGGACCTAGACAAAGGTAATTATGCAGGAGCCCTCTCTAAGTAAGCATACACAACTCAATGCTATAGAGTAATTTCCTCACCTAGTAAAGTCATTCAAGTCATGATGCATAAATATATTAATTCATGAATCACCAAGCTAGATTCCTCATTGGTTGAGCACCAAAATGAACAAAGACCAACAAAAATTTTGATGAAAGTAATTTATTCAAACAAAAATAGAAAAACATAATTGTTCCAATTAAAGATTAAAGAAAGCAAAATTAAAAGCAACATTCAAGTTAAGGAAAGTTTGTTGAGTTGGAGTCGAAGATACTCCATCTATTTAGACATAACAATGGCAAGGATTTTTTTCACCATTAAGGATCATTGCTTCATCATCCATAGTTAATCCAAACTTGTTTAGTAGTACATTCTCTTTAGCAGCTTCTCTATTATGATGAGATGATATGATAAAACTCTTCATGAAGGTTGCAAGCGGTGGCGCCCTTCCAATTTTAGGCAGAGGCTTATTCTTAGTGTTGGGCTTATCGGGCTCAAGCAGCTTTCCACTATCAATTAAATTATGGATCTCATGCCTCAACTTCATACAGTTGTCCGTTTCGTGTCCAAGCCTTTGATGGAATTGGCAAAATGCTTTAGTATCAAAGTTAGGCGGAAAAGGATTAGGCAAAGGACGAGGAGTCAAGGGTTGTAACAATCCCTTCTTCATTAGATTCTCCAACATTTTCGACAAAGGTTCCCCAAGTCTGAAATTTTACGCTTCTTCGCTGGTTCAGTTGCTGCATTTTTCTCAACACCTCTTCTTTTCCTTTGATTTTGCTCATTGGGGTGGTAGCCGCTCTTATTGCTCTAGTTAGACAACATATGGTTCGGTTGATCTTGTAGAATAGGGATTGATCCCTCATTTTTTATTTGATCTCTATTAGTGAACATGTTCTCCGTTGATGCCGCCCTTCCTTCTTTCTTATGTCAATGGGAGATGCCTCATTAGCATTATTGATGATCTCCAGAATTTGAATCAACCGGGTCCTCATAATTTCAACTAATTGATCTCGTAGCTCAGCCATCCTAGCTTTGACAACTTCATCGACTATGTCCCTTAGCTGGCTTGCATCCATCCTTCCAATGAAGCACTTGAATCAAAATCAATGTTGTAGGTGGTATCGTTGTATGTTCTTGATTTGTCGTACTTTAGGTCTATGAGCCAGAAAGGATTAATGATATGTCATGTGATATATGTATGTATGCACAAATAATAAACAAAGAAAGATAATTAGGATGTTCCTTCCGACCTTATAACATCCACACACGAATGACGAGTCTCTTTTCCTAGGTAATATGGTTAACAAAATACCAACATGAGTTATCATGTTTTTTGAATAATTCCCTCGGAAGTTTCAACCAATAGTTATATTTTCAAAAATGGAAATCAGTTCATGATAATTCACATTAATTAGGCTTTAATCCATTCAACCAACTAAAGTAGCTTTTATGCTATGTTGGATTAAAACTAAATTAAGAGGTTTATTATAAATAGATTTCTCACTTGAAAAAGCAACTAGTGGTTCATGCCAAAAACAAGCCCATGATTAATTATTCTTAGTATAAACTAGGCTCACAATTGATTTTTGGTATTTCATAATTGACCTAAATATTTTTAAGCTCTTTCAAAGGTTGGATGAAAATAATTTTTTTTCTAAGCCCATTGTAAAAAGATTTTAGAAAAAACGGATTTTGGGCTTTGTATTTTGGTCATGAGAAAAGAATTTTTGATTTGTTTTTAGAAAAGTTTTATATCCAAAGACCATCTTGAAAAGTTTTTGAAAATAGCTTTGGTCTTTTGGATTTTAAAGAAAATTTATTTGAGCTCACAATATAATTAGGTCATATTAGATAAAGAACAAACCAAATAAGCCATGATTTAAACCAAGATAAACTAATCATTGTCAAACAACATGCATTTGGGGTAAAAACCTACAAAAAGTAAATAGGCCAATTACATGAGCATTAGTCTTTGGGTAAAAAAGCTTAGGTTCCCATAGCAAATATATACCAAATGGTACAAGGCTATGAGTGGTTATGCCATACTCGATCTCCATAACTTGAGTGAAAGTATGGTATCCCTTACATAACACAACATGGGTAACATAGGCATTCTAACTCACGCACACGATGCAATCTAAATGATGCAATGGATAATATTATGATAAAAAAGAATAGAATAATACAAAGACCAACGGAATCAAATTCTCTTATCCCCAATGGAGTCGCCACTGTGAGCGGGAATTTTCGCCCCCACTTCCGGTGGAATGGTTCTTGTGACTTCGGCACTGTTTAGGCTTGGGGCCTTAGAAAACACGGACCTAAGCCCAGAGATATTCGCCACCCGAACGGGCAAGGAAAAAGAAAGGGGTGGATGACTCGATTCCTAAGGAATCCCCAACCCCCTAATGGGTTTGAAAAGTTGGGTACGTGTGGGAAAGCTGAGAAATAGCCCAGCATCCCCACAACGCCTGGTTCATTGGAACCAGGTCTTAATATTATAAAAGTCTTCAATATAACAATATTATTCATACTACATGCAACAATTAAAATAAAGCATCATTATATTAAAATCAAAGCAATGTCCAAACAAAACAAATAAATGGACACCCATCCGAGGATGAAAACATGTCCTTACATTGTCCATGTCTAAACTAAATAGGACACCCACCGAAAGATGGAAAAATTTCCTTTACATTGATCGAAAATATAAAAGCAATTTAAATTACATAATACTTAATTAATGAGGTACCCACAAGGTGGAAACATACCTCATACAATTTTAATACTAAAACAAACAAATAATAATCATAACAATAAAGAAAATAATCATCCATGGTAAATTAAATAAATCAAGCATTGAAATTAAAAAAATCAACCATCAAAACATATAATATACTACATAGTCAAATCTAAAATTAAATAAAGCAAATAAAGATACAAATTTAGGTTTATGTCTCAATTTAGAGTTCTTTAATTAACATTTAGGGTTTTGGAATTTTGGAATTATTATCATTATTATTTAGGCTACTATGAAGATTTTGGAAAATTGGAATGGATTAGGGTTTTATAAATTTAAGAAAGTAGTAAGGTTTTTGGTTAATCAAATTAGGGTTTAGGGCTAACATCATGAGATTAGGGTTTTGGAATCTTAAGACATTAGGGTTTATAATTCATGGTTACTGGATTGTGATTTTAGGTTTATTAGATTATGGCTTTAGGGTTTAGATTCACTAGATTGGGTTTTAAGTTCACTGGATTAGGGTTTAGGGTGTTGTTGAATTTGTCATAAAGTTTTGATGCTTTAAGAATTTAGGGTTTAGGAAAACTAGGGTTTACTGTATTGGGTTTTGAGAAGATTAGGGTTTTTGATATTTTGGAAAACATATTTGATCTTAGGATTTAAGAAAATAATTTAGAGTTTTATAAAAATAATTATGATTTTTAGAAACTGTAAAGAAGATTAGGGTTTGGAGATTTAAGAAGACATTTGAAAATTTTGGACAAAAAGTTTTAGATGAAAATAGTTCGGGAAAAATAATTTATGGTTTTTTAGGTTTCTGGAAAGATAAGAACAATTTTAGGGTTTTGAAGTTTTGATCACTGACTAAGGCTACTGGATGAATGTACGATTTAATGCAAAACATATTACTAAGTTTAATAATTTAGGTTACTGACTTAATTTAAAAAAAAATGATAGAAACATTGTAAATAACATCAAATCAAAGATTTATAATCAAACCTTCGTTCGTTGGTTACTCCACAATTTGCTTCTGGATGAACAAATATAAAGGCAGTGTTACTGCCTTTGATGGGTTGATAATTGCTAATGTCTCTTGCTCCTTAGGGTTTATGTCCTCTTTTTCTCCCAAGTCAAAAGTCCCAAGTTTAGTTTAGTAAAAGTAAATTTTTGATCCAATCAAAAGTCCCCTAATTCTATGTTCTAATGTGGTATTTATAGGAAAAATAATAAACCTACTTCTAATTGTTTAAGGAAATTAAAACCAATTAGGAAAAGAAACCAAAACCAAATAGAATTTGGTTTCGGAAAAAACTGCGTTGGAAAATTGCGCTGGCAAAAAAATTGCTGCGGGCTGGAATTGCAAGAGCTGCGAGCATTACTGTGGGCGGGTGCCAATTCTTCGCAGGAATTTCCTGCAGCGAAATGCCTATGGCCGATTCACCCGCAGGAAATTCCTGCGGGCGAATTGGCCTGTGGCCGATTCACCTTCGGCGACCGATTTTTTCGTCGTCGTTTTTTTCATCGCCGATTTTTATTTATTTATTTATTTATATTTATTTAACTTTGCCATTTTTATTTTTATTAAAAATTATAAATACTAAATACTAAAATAAATATTATTTAATTAAAATACTACAAAAATTATTTTGGACTATATAAAAAATATCGGACCAGACTGGGTCAACAATTAAGGGTCTATAGACGTGGAAGCCTCAGTTGGTCTCTTTCTCCTCTGGAAGGTCTGAAGGAAAAAATAAAAATCAAAAACCAATATAGAAAGCAAGAAAGATAAAAAGAAAAGAAAAGGAAAATACAAACCTATAATTTCTCCTTAGCATGGACTGTCTTAACTATAGGACGAGACCGAGGGACAAGTGTATCAGCTGGAACATGGGAAGTTGGTTTAGGAGGGAGCAAACTCTGCCTCACATAGTCCAGATAAGATGAGGAAGCAGCATCGTCCAATTACAAAATGAATTATGGATAGTCTTCGCCCTGCCTCCACCGAACCTAGTCTCTCTTTCGAATTGACTTTGTAGCAAAAATAATTTTTGGGATGTCGAAGGGAACTGATCACTTGTATGGGCCTAAATACCACTCAAAAACACATTTTCAAAAATACCATTTAGAAGAACCAAGACCGGCTAACATCATCCGATGCTCTAGCCACGGTTCTGTTGAAAGCATAGCTTGAAACCATGGACGTTCCACTCAATCTAAGGATTCCACCATGCCAGAGACACCTAGAAAAAGCAAAAGAGGCAAACATAAGTATATATAAATCATTGTTTGTAAAATTAACTGAAATTCTTTACCTCTGACCAGGGAAGCTATAAAAGGGCAGATCTCAAAGTAGAGACATCAGGAGATATCTCAAAAGCCTTCTGTTCCCCACACAAGCTCCAAGACGAGGGAAGTCATGATGAAAACCTGACTCAATATCAGAAGGCAGAAGATTGTTGAGCTTATAAGCCCAAATCTACAAAAAATAGCCAAACTAAATGAGCAAATAGATATTGAAAGAAGGGAAAAAGAAAAAGAAAAAATACGAACCTGTACGACAATTAGCAAACCCACAAGGGTATTAGTACATCTACATGCCTGATCTATGCTGCGATATAAGCAAGACAGACCAGCCTCTCCCCAATTGTACCTAGGGACTGCAGTCAAATCAGAGAGGGCCCTCAGGATACTTATATGCACTGCAGAATTAGAATTTACAAAAATAGTAGTGCCGAGGAGGTATAATAGAAAACTCTGAGTGTATTGAGATCTTCGGCCATCCGTGTGAATAACATTCATCCTCTCCTCCATCCAATAATCAATGATGCTGGTGTATAGGATCTTTCGACCATTAAACATGAGAACAAAGCTAAGAAGACCCCTCTTCTCATTATTTGGGATAACTTTGGCGTCAAAGCGGACCATCTCTCCTCTAAAACCAATCCTCATAATTGCTGCAAAGTCCAAGGGGAGTAATGGTCATCTCATTAAAGCCTAGGCAAAAGGTATGTATATTATTCACCCACCGCTCAGCTAGGACCTCCACGATGCATAAATCCATCTTTGCCCCAGTCTCGGGCAATGTCTGAATAAAAGAATCAAAATCGAAGGCCTTGACAATATCTTGCACCGCCTCAAGGAGAGTCCCGTACCACTCCCTAGCTAGGTGAACAGAGCTCGTAGCTCCAATTAGACCAGCATCAAACAACATCAAAAAGAAAGTGAAGAGAAAAAGATAAAAGCATAAGTGAAAATGAGAGAAAATGAAACTAGAAGGCAGGGCATAAAGTATCAAATTTGGTAGTTTTATTATCACATTCGATAAACATTATTGTCGAATTTGATATTCATCTCAAGTAAAATTTCAAACAAGTGAAAGGATAATAAACAGATATTGAATTTGATACATATATTATTGAACTCGATATCCTCCTAAGCAGAAGTCTCAAGAAAACAAGGAAAGATTATCAAATCGGATAACAATCCTAGAACTATCAATTTTGACACAGTCTATTGTGCTAAGAAGGCTCAAACCATCAAATTCGACATTTCTAGGGCCTAAGGCGACAGAATGCCAAAGCATAGACATCTTACCCTAATCATCCAATCAATTTCTAAAAGAAACCTTAGTAAAATCCCTAAAATACCCAAGCAACTCATGCAAACTAATATGGGAATTCACTTTTGCAGGTTAAAATAAAAATAAATCAGCAAAATCAAAAAGTAAGAAATGCAGAAGACCCGTAATTGCCAAAATCGATAGTATTACTGTCGAAATCGATAATCATGCATTAGATAGAGCAGTAATGAAGAAACAACAATTCAAGCATCAATCGAACTCTATTCAAAAGAGAAAAAAAATTAGAAAAACCTACTTGGGAAGTAGTTCATCTACTACGATGGGCCTTAATCGGAAGGAGAGGAGGAATTGCCGATGGTGTGACACCTAGCAAAGCCCAGTTGGCATGGAACTTTGATAACCTGCCAGAATGTGAATCCTAGAGATCGATCAACATTTTTGGTCCTTATCTTCATCCAAATGACCGAAAAAGAGAGTAGAAAATCAAGGAAAATTGTGAAAATCTTCTAGTTACTCGATTGCTATAGAGAAAAGAGTAGAGTCCGCATTAAAGGAGAAGAAGGAGAGTTAAAGGTGCCTTTCTGTATGTTTTTAAAGGATATGCAGAAATATTATTGAATAAGAGAAGATATTATCGATTTCGATAATTTGGAAAGCCCAGCTTAATAGTCTATCACAAGGAGACTCTCAATTTTCTACTTTATAGAAGCAAGTCAAATTCGACAATATTTTATTATCGAATTCGATAATTATGCTTATAATTTGTACAAAGGACATTTCACTAATTTCAAATTTTATTCTAGGAATATCGTACCAGATTAATGATAAGATGATTTTTAGAGGATGAAGGAGAAAAGCAGGAAAAGATAAAAATAGCTGAGCACACATGACTAAAAAGGGAGAAGAAACCCGAAAGTAGCTAAAAATGATTGAGTAAGTAGGGAAGACTTCTGCAAACCTCTTATCTAGAAGTCAAAAATTAAAGACCATGTACACTCACCTTTCTTTATCCTTTTTAGGAAGAAGAAAACTGGGAAAAGCTAAAATGACTGAGTATCACCAATATCCAAGAAAAAGTGATTGTGCATACATGATTAGAGAGGGAAGACTTCTGTAAACCTCTTCTTTAGAAGTCAAAAATTAAAGACTATGTACGCTTGCATTTCTTTCTCCTTTTCAAGAAGAAGAAAACTGAGAAAAGCTAAAATGGCTGAGTATCACTAGTATCCAAGAAATAGTTTGCAAAAGGAAAACACTCGCCAAACTACCAAATCAGTGCAAACAAGAGAGCTTTTCTCAAATTCTTTCAAGGATCATTAATCCATGCTCATTCTCAATGCATTTACTTAAAAAGCTATATGCACACCTAGAAAAGGATGAATCCTAGCAAGACTGGAGTAAGCAATCTTATATTATTCTTTGATGGATCACTCAAGGAAAATAATTGACATATGGGCAAAATCCTTTATCATGCAAAATTGTGAATGCTTACTTAGAGAGGGTTCCTACAAAGGTCATGAGATTCAAAGGACTTCACTTCTTCTAGAACAAATCTGCAAGGTACATCGAGGCAAAATTTTAATCTCAGTCAATTGTAAAGTGCATGATCCAGGCATTCTTTGACAAACCAAATCCTAACATCTACAATGTTAATTCATCTCCCCTAGTTTCACCATTTACAGCCAAAAATAATCTTAGCTTACTCTTTTTCATGAATATGAAGCCTTATCATCCCCCTATTATGGAGAAGCAAGTGGCATTAAGTTGCACTGAAAGAGTAAAAAACATTCATCTCTTAGAAAGGAAAAGCAGCAAATATGACCAAAAGTCTTAAAATGCAAAAATGGCCTAAGAGGCAAAGAAAGGAAATAAATAAGGACAAATATGCTGAAGGCAAAATTTTTAAGAATCAAGAAAATGCAAAAGTAATAGGAGGGCAAGAAAAATCCCTGAAATCAAAAAGAAAAATAAAAAAAGAAACTAAAGAAAAAGAAGGGTCATCATCAGCAAAAGAACAAAAAGGATAAGAACAATCAAAATCTAGAGGCAAAAGAAGCAATCATGGTGACATCTTTTGGCAGGACAAAAAAGGAACAATAAAGTGAAACTTTCTAGCAACTGATGACAACAACAAACTCTTTTGGGAAAACTTAATACCCTTTGTTCTCTAAAACATTTCTCTAAAAAAGCCATCAAGATGTAAAACCATAGAACCTAATTAGCCCCATTACAAGCCTAATAAAGTTATGGTGAATTTTTTCAAAGGGCTGAGATAATATTAGTGGAGATAACACCAAGTAGGTTTGCATATGAAAGGAGACATCTTATTTTTTACTGAGAAGTCTTGGATTGCACACCCAGTATGTGCCTATCTGATGTGCAACAATTGCATAACAACTTGGAGATAATGATGAAAACATAAAGTTAAAGACATCTTTGAGAGAAATGATTCTTGAATAACAAATCATTGTTTGCCAAAACCAGTCAGCTAGTGATTTTGATTCATAAGTACATTTCAGAAAAGCAAAAACACATTTCCAAACATGCGTAACAAATACATTTCAAGAATAACTTTCAATACCTTTGTAGGTAGGGGGCAAAAGGATACACATCAGTTAACAATACCAAGAGCACAAAAATACTTGAATTTTTTATGAAACAACCAACCGAAGGATGAGCATGTCCAAAGGAGGGGAGAGCATGTCCTATCAAAATCAATCAGCCAGAGGATGAGCATGTCTGAAGGAGGGGTGAGCATGCCTATCAAAATTAATCAGCTGGAGGATGAACATATTCGAAGGAGGGGTGAGCATGCCCTGTCAATAGTCAATCTGTAGGAGGACAAGCATGTCTAAAGGAAGGGGCAAGCATGCCCTATCAAATCATCAGCTTGGAAAGACACCGGCTTGGAAAGACACCAACCAAGTAGAGGATGAGCATGAATGAATGAGGGCCGAGCATGCCCTATCAAATCATCTGCTTGGAAAAGACACTTACTTGGAAAGACACCAACAACTGGAGGATGAGCATACCTGAAGGAGGGGCGAGCATGCTGTAGACCCTTGATTTTGGCCCTAAGCTACTTCAGTCCTGATTAAAGATGGCTGAAGTACTTATCGGTCCATTCTTAATGGATTAAACCTATTTTAAGCTTTTATTTTGATTGGTCCAATTGTTATATGGCCTAAAAAAGTCTGGTTCAATTTTTAAAGCCTTGAAATGGGCTGAAACACAATTTTTAGACCTAAAAAATAATCTGGAAACATTTTGGTTCGAGAATAGGTATCAATGTCAAATTGGGACTCCTCAGTTCGATATGGATGGGTCCATATTGAACTGGGGCATGCCTAGTTCGATATGGACACCCATATCAAATTGGGAAAGCCCTAGTATGGACATGCCCATATTGAATTGGGGCATACTCAGTTCGATATGGGCACAGTCCATGTTGACTTAGGCAATTTTCGGTTCTATATGGTCAACTTAGCCTCGAATTCAGATGATTTGAGTTTGATATGGGCCTGGTTCATGTCAAATTAATATGTTTTTAATTCAATATGTATCAGGAAACTATGTTTAATTAGGAAATGAAGATAGGTTTATGAGTTTTAACCTAATCATTCCTTATAAATATAGTTTAAACAGATTGATCAAGGGATTGGCAGTTGCTAGCAATTATCAAGTAGTTAAACGAGCAGCAGCCATTGAAGCAAAGAAACAGTAAACAAAATCTAATAACTTGAGTAAACAGAGAGCAGAAGCTTGAAACCACCAACCAGAAGGTAGAACGCAGCTGTCTTTAACTTGTTTCAACTAAGATTTTATAAGTATTGATCGACATAAAATATTTGTGGAACCTACAATGGAGGTTTACAATCTTTCATCTAATTATTTTTAAGTTTACAGTAATTCAATTATTTTGTTTCATTGTTTTATTTTCATTTTTGTGTCATTATTTTGCTTTGATTGTTTCATTAATTAAAACATCCAGTAGTCATTGCCTTGTTTAGTTATTTCATTGATACAAACAGACAGTAGCCATGTCTTGCCCCATTATTTCATTGATGTAAATATCCAGTAATCTTAATCCCTTAACCTATATAGCTAAAACATAATTCATTCGGACATTAATTGGATTACATGATTATTTTTCATCAAACCATGTTAAATTATCTAATTGATTTTCAAAATAAATTGTTTAATTAGGTTTTTAAAATCTCCATGGTCCAAAAATCATTTTTCAAATACCTTTAAAACTTCATAACAGTTTTTCTTAAAACCATAAACAACACAATAACCTATTTTTTAAAATAAAAACCCTAAATAGTTTTTAAATACCAAACCCTAAAATTAATTTTTAAAATATTAAAGTTACAAAATCAATTTTTAATCCCAAAAACCCTAAAACCCTAACCTTGTTTTCCAAAACCCTAAAAACCCTAAACTTGTTTTCCAAAACTCTAAAAACCCTAATCTTATTTTCCAAAATCCTAAAAACCCTAATCATATTTTCCTAAACCCTAATTTAGTTATTAAAGTTTTAAAATCTTAATTTAAGATGTAACCCTAAACTTATACATTTATTGCTTTATTTAGTTTTAGATATGATTATGTAATTTATATGTTTTGATGGTTGATTTATTTGATTTTGATGTTTGATTTTGTTGTCCCAAGATGGCAACCAAGAGGGGGGGGGGGGGGGTGGGGTGAATTGGTTGTTTGAGAATTGATGGAAATTTCAAAAATTGACAAACAAGAAATGTAGAAGATATAGAAGGTTGTTTGAGTATTGATGGAAATTTCAAAAATTGACAAACAAGAAATGTAGAAGATATAGAAGAAGGTTAAGTAAAAGATGGAACAATAAATACAAAGATTTATAGTGGTTTAGATTTACCTTGATCCTACATCCACTTCTTTAACAACTTGTTAAGGTTTCACTAGCTTTGAGTTTTTACAAGCTTAACTCTAACTTAGTGTTTTCACAAGCTCACACCAAACTTTACAATGGTTTGAGATCAATCCTCACAACCCATACAATAGTTTTCCCAGGCTTACTCTCACAACCTAAGTGTTTATAAGCTTACACTTAAACTTTAATGGTGTTTAATGCTCACACCCAACACTCTTAGAGTTTATGATGTTTGATCCATTGATCTTTAGACAAGATAATGAAAAATGTTATTCAATGAATTTATAATATCAATCAAGGTGTTCTCTAACCACAAAAATGAATTTTAGTATGGTTTTTAAAGCCTTTTGGCTTAAACTAGCCATTTGAGATGGTCTCCACATGATTAGTGCTTATTTCCCACTAATTCTATGTTCGGAGCTCAGTGTACGGTTGCTCAGCTCGGTTTGCGATCACACAGTTCAAAAAGCTCTGAGTAACGGCTACTTCCAACGGTTGAATTTTATTGTCTGACAGAATCCAGTTGCACATACCTGTATGTCTCATGGTCACCCAGCTCGGTGTACGATCGCTCGACATAATATTACCATTGAATTTAAATTTCTCTTTCCACGTGTTTGGTTCTTATTGGTCCAAAATATTTGGGGCTTAGATTCAAATTTGTCAGACTCGTGCGGTCGCTTAGTTCCTCTGAGCGGGGACATATAATGTTGAGCATCGAGGAAACACCGTAAAGTCTGACCACTATCTCTTCTGCATTATTTAGCATTTTCGTTCATTGTTATATGCGGTCACTCGGTTTCCATGGTGGTCGCTCGATGAGTCTGGCATTCTAATTTTACCGCTAACTGAGACTGCGAACTCTTCTGTGGAAATAATTGATTTTCTTCTTTGCTGGGGATTAGCTCTTTTGTGTAAGTTCGGTAAGTTTAGTTACTCCATCAACACTATACTTAGCTCGGCATATCTAAGGTTCTGTGCTTTTCACTTGGCAAGACCATATGTTAGATCAATTTTTGACTCTGAAGTTCCATGCTCAGTAGATCTATGCTTATGCTATATAGCTTGGCAAGACCGTATATTAGATTAATTTTCTGCTCAGAAGTTCCATGCTCGGTATTTCTATGCTTATGCTATATAGCTTGGCAAGACCGTATGTTAGATCAATTTTCTACTCATAAGTTCCATGCTCGGTAGATCTATGCTTATGCTATATAGCTCGGTAAGACCGTATGTTAGATCAATTTTCTGCTTAGAAGTTCCATGCTCAGTAGTTCGGGCGGAAGACAGGAGCTCAGGTACCAATGATACAAAACACACTTATTTGAAATTAGTAGTCCTTTAGCAATTTGATTGTTAAAGATCAAAACAATGTTTGATTGAAATGAGCTCAACAATCTCCCCCTTTTTGACTTTGGCAATCAAATTGAATTTTAAGTTAATCATAATCAAGTATAGAAAGAAATTAATAATATGACAACAATAAAATTTCTCCCACTATGTTAAATGATTAATGCATGCTTTATTTGATATGAATTGGTGTATGCCTTTTGTTATTTAATACCAATATGTTTTCTTGTTCCATTCAAGATTATCTCTTTGTTTATGATCTTGTTCCATTCACGATTATCTCTTCCTTTGTTTTTGTTTTTTTAAAGGTTTTTAATAATCTCCCATTTTGGCTAAATATACTTAAATTCAATCATATTTTCTCCCCCTTTGACAAAGGCAAAAAGAAAGAAAAAAAGGAAATGATGAAATTCATAGATATTAATTAATGAAGAATACAAATGAAATAGAAGTTTGATGCCAATAGAAAGTACAATACAAAGATTAATCAAAGACTTTTTCCTTTTCTTTTCTTGATGGGGTAGGTGGAGATGGAAAACTTCCATCATTATCACTGATAGAAGGAGTTGGAGAGGGGTCATGTGAAGATGGTGAGGTGCCTTTATAAGGACTTTCAAGATGCTCACTTACATCCCATTCACTCAAATCACATTGATGAAGATTAAATTTTCCTTGTAAGTCATAGATGTCGTGATGAATGTGGGAAATGAGATCAACCTTTTTGTTAAGTTTTATGATCCTCTTTATGACATCCTTCTTAAAGTGATGAAATTGTTTTTGAAGAGAAGATGTGGCCTTGTAGATAAGCTTTGAGGTTTTGGATGATTCACCTTTTTCTTTGGTAAGTTTGGATAGTGCAGAAGGGTGTCTAACTTCAACAAGGGTATGTTCACCTTCTTGTTCCATGATATGGTATCTAGGTCTCTTCCTTTCCCTTTGTATAACTCCCTTGGTACCAAAAGTATACTCATAGTGATTATCAATCTTTTGGATACATCTAGCATGTTCAAGGTATTCTAGATTGATAGACTTTATAGCCGGATCAAGGGGGTCACTAAGAGTTACAAGATTCTCAGGGTTTAGAAGCTTTAAGTGTCTTGCAAGGTGGGTGATTTGGGAGGATAGAAAGAAGGTTCCAGTTTAGAATTTTCCATGATGTATGAATGTATCAATTAGAAATCTAGCACTTTGTATTGGCTTATTATGCATAATAGCATACAAGAAAAATAAGTCACGTTGAGTAACCTTTTCATTTCCACCACTTCTTTAGTGAATAGTATAAGTGATGATTCTATGTAAGAGCCAAAAGAGAAGAGTCCTAAAATGGATAGCTTTGGAGGACCTGTGAGCGGGAATTTTTGTCCCTACTCCCGGTGGAATGGTTCTTGCGACTTTGGCACTGTTTAGGCTCGGGGCCTTAGAGAACACGGACCTAAGTCTGGAGAAAATGGAGTCGCCACCCAGACGGGCCGGGAAAAAGAAAGGGGTGGATGACTCGATTCCTAAGGAATCCCAACCCCCTAATGGGTTCGGAAAGTTGGGTACATGTGGGGAAGGTGAGAAATGGCCCAGCACCCCTACAACGCCTGGTTCATTGGAACCGGCCTCCTTTACAGGTCTTAATATTACAAAATTCTTAAATATAACAATATTATTCATATTACACACAATAATTGAAATAAAGCATCATTAAATTAAAATCAAAGCGATGTCCAAGCAAAACAAATAAACAGACACCCATTCGAGGATGGAAACATGTCCTTACGTCATCCACGTCTAAATTAATAGGACACCCACCAAAAGGCAGAAACATGTCCTTTATATTGGTCTAAAATATAAAAGCAATTTAAATTACATAGAACTTAATTAATGAGGTACCCACAAAGTGAAAACATACCTCTTACAACATTTGAAAATCCAAAATAAATCAATAAAAGTAAATAACCATTCATCATAAATAAATCATTCATCAAAGATATTAAATATTAATCAAAATATATAATAAATATTCATCCATGATAAATTAAATAAATCAAGTATTGAAAATAAATTAAAGCATATAATGAACTACATAGTTAAATCTAAAAATAAAGCAAGTAAAGATATAAATTAGGGTTACTGTTTCTATTTAAAATTCTTTAATTAATATTTTAGGGTTTTGGATTCATAGTATTTTAGTATTATTATTATTATCCGCTTAACCTACTGTAAAGGTTTTGAAAAATTGGAATGAATTAGGGTTTCATGAATCACATTAGGGTTTAGGGGTAACATTATGAAATTAGGGTTTTAGGATATTAAAACATTAGGTTTATAGCTCTTGGTTACTGGATTGTTGTTTTGGATTTACTGTATTGAGTTTGAATGTTTAGGTTTATAAGGTTTTAAGGTTTAAAGGATTAGGGTTTAGGAAAACTAGGGTATACAGTTTTGGGGGAATTAGGGTTTAGATTAACTGGTGTGGGCTTTACTGATAAGAGCATTTTTGTACTTGTTTTTAGTATGATTTTTATGTGTTTTTAGTTAATGTTTCATTTGATTTTTGTTTAAAGTTTGTTATAAGTGTTTATTTTAGGTTAAAGTGCAAAAACTCCCTCGGATGATCAAAACAATGAAGAAAGAGCATGAATCAAGCAAGACATGGCCAAGCCAAAGCAAGCTTGGCCGTGTCCCTCAAATGAATTCCAAGACAGTAGCTGACACACCTAAGAGACACGGCCAAGCCAGTGGCCGTGTCTCACCTAAGGAACAAAACGAAGAAACGAAAGAAATGAAGGCAGAAGCTGACACTGGCAGGTGACACGCCCAAGCCAGTGGCCGTGTCACATGACATAGCCACAAGCTTGGCCGTGTCCCAACCTAAGCCAAAGAACAAGTGAAGAGCAAAGCTAAAAGCAGAAAGTGACACACCCACATGACACGGCCAAGCCACTGGCCGTGTCACATGACATAGTCAGGAGCTTGGCCGTGTCACCTAGAAGAAAAGAAGGAAAGAAAGGGCAGAAGGAGACTCGGCCTGCAAGCTTGGCCGTGTCCCAAGTAAAGTGAGAGACATGGTCAGCAAGCTTGGCCGTGTCACCTAGGGCAACTTTGAATAATTGAATTTCTTTTGCAGACAAGTGAGGGAACAAAGACTAGCTTTTGCCAAAAGTAATATTAAACAAAAGAAAAGCTTACCTAATTTGAGGAAAAGAAAGATAAAACAAAGGAAATGTGGGAAACAAGGGAGAGTGGTGTGAGGTGGAAGGTATGGGTTGTGAGCTAGAAGGTATGGGCTGTGAGCTTTGAAGGGAGTTAAAAGGAGAAGAAAATGAAGAAAGGCTGGAATGTGAAGGCTGGAACAAGGGAGAAGGAGCCAATTGCTGGAGCAAGGAGGAGAGTCTTGAGCTGAGTTTGAAGAAGGAGATACATCCTATACAAGACCTAAACCAAGAATCAAGGATTGAAGTGAAGAAATACAAATTATTCCCCATGGATTGTTTGGTTTCTTTTACTCATTTCTCTTGTTCTATTTTTCTAATTTTAAACATGAACTAATTCCTTCACTATCTAGATATTGATGAACCCTAGCTTATTTGTATGGATTGAATAATTATATTTAATTGAATCATTTGATTGAGTTGTTTTATTCTTATGTTGCTTAATGATTTATTTCCAATTGATAATAGCATGCTTATTGATTGGTTGCCATTTTCATATTATTGACTTGAGAAAGCTTGATATGAATTGAATACTCATAAGTGTTGAGGATTGATTGAAGTGCTAGAGATAGACTTACAAGATCCTTTGGTTTATAGTTCCTTGTTCTTAATGCAAGATTTATTTAATTGTGTTTGATAAGAGATTCCGGCACTCTACTTAGTGATTAGGGATTAATTCACTCAAGAGAGGTTTTAGTCTAATCTAGAGGAATGCCAACTCAACTCTATTGAATGATTTAACTGAATTGATTGTTCATAAATATCATTGAGGCTAGGGGGATTCAATATCTGGATAGTATTATTATCCTCAATCCTATTTGCACAACATTTAATTTCCCTTTACTTCCAGTTATTAATTTAATTATTTTTAATTACAAAATATCACAATAATTATTGATTTGCTAAACAACAGTCAAGATTTGCACTAGTACTTGACCTTGTCCTCAGTGGAACGATAACTCACTCACTACTTTATTACTTGGTCGACCCGTGCACTTGCGGTATTGCTATAGTACTAGGCGCGACGCATCAAGGTTTGGCGCCGCTGCTGGGGACAATGGTTTCAATACTAGTAATATAATTAATACTGTTGATTTAGTTTTATTTTCATTTGTTTTTAACATCAGTTCTTGCTTGTTTACTATCATGTTAGGTATTTTTTCCCATTTATGACCAGAGCTAGCTCATCCTAACTGCTTGAGTTAGACCCAGAGCTAGAGAGAACATTGAGGAGGAAGTGAAAGGAAGAAGGGGAGGCAGTTATGGAAGACGCAGAAACAGAAATAAATCTGGAAATAGAGCAAGAAGAAGTATTTGAAGTGATGGAAGGAGCTGGACCAAGAACAATGCAAGAGTTTGCTAAGCCCAATCAAAATGGGGCTGAATCTAGTATCCGGAGCCCGATAGTTGCTGCGAACAACTTCAAAATAAAGGTAAATGTAATTCAAATGGTGCAGCAGACTTGTCAATTCGATGAGTTTCCTGATGAAGATCCTAATGCACATATTGAGAATTTTCTGGAGATATGTGACACATTCAAGATAAATAATGTCTCAGATGATGCAATTAGGCTGAGGTTGTTCCCATTTTTCTTTAGAGATAGACCAAAGAAGTGGCTGAAATATTTTCCTCCAGGAACCTTCACCACATGGGGCCAGTTGGTAAAGAAATTCCTAGAAAAATACTTCCCACCGTCCAAAACTGCTAAGTTGAGGAATGATATCTCATCCTTTCTGCAGCAAGATGGTGAGACCCTTTATGATGCCTGGGAAAGATTTAAAGGTTTGTTGAGAAGGTGTCCTCATCATGGACTTCCACTATGGCTTCAAATTCAAACATTTTACAATGGGTTGAATTACGTAAGTAAGCAATCCATTAATGCAGCAGCTGGTGGTACCATAAACAACAAGACACCTGAACAAGCAAGGGATTTAATTGAAGACATGGCTATCACCAATTATCAGTGGCAAGCCCCAAGGGAGCAAGGAAAGCTAAAAGTCATGGGTTCACACCAATTAGATCCTGTGGTGGCTTTGACAGCCCAATTGGAAGCATTGAATAAAAAATTTAATTCTTTGGCCTCTTCTTCCGGGAAAGCAATGCAGGTGATGTCTTGTGAATGGTGTGGGGGTGGACATCAAAGTCAAGATTGCCAAAGTGGCAACATGTTTGCTACACAAGAGCAAGTAGACTTTGTTGGAAATATGCCAAGGCAATAGCAGAATAACCCCTACAGCAATACGTACAATCCGGGGTGGAGAAATCATCCAAATTTCTCATAGAATAATCAGGACAATCCAAGACCTCCCCCTGGATTCCAACAACCTCAACATTAACAAGTTGTCCCTCTAAGAAAGAGCAGTTTGGAGGACATGATAGAGAAATTTATAGAAAATTCTGAAACCAAGCTTCAATCAACTGAAATCACTCTTAGAAATCAGCAAGCTTCTATCCATAATCTGGAGAAGCAGGTGGGGCAAATTGCCAGGTTGCTCAGTGAGAGACCACAAGGAAGTTTGCCTAGCAACACTGAGGTAAATCCTAAAGAGCAGCTTAAGGCAATTACACTAAGGAGTGGAAAAGATATCAAGGGAAATATGGATGAGAAAAGAGGAGAAGTGGCAGAGAAAAGGGCTGAAGTACAAGAAAAAGAAAAAGACAATGATCCTCCTGTCACTTCGGGAGAGAAAGTTGCACTAGAAAGTGAGAGAGAGAAGCAGCCGCAAGAAAGCAGCCCCATACTGAAGGAATACTGACCTAGAGTACCCTATCCGGCAAGATTGAACAAGGAAAAGATTGATGCTCAGTTCGGTAAGTTTCTTGAACTTTTTAAACAATTGCACATTAATATTCCATTTGCTGAAGCTTTGTCACAGATGCCTAAATATGCTAAATTTTTGAAAGATATCCTTTCAAACAAAAGGAAATTTGAGGAAGTGTCTTTAGTGCATTTATCTGAAAAGAGTTCGGCTATTTTACAAAGGAGGTTACCTAAGAAGTTAAAAGATCCAGGTAGTTTTACCATTCCATGTTTGATAGGTAACCTTGAGGTTAAGAGTGCATTAGCTGATTTGGGGGCTAGCATAAGTGTTATGCCCTATAAAATGTTTAAAGAGTTAGGCATTGGTAAACCTAAACCAACACTTATGACCATCGAACTTGCTGATAAGTCAGTAGTCCACCCTCGTGGCATTATAGAGGATGTGTTGGTAAAAGTTGGGGATTTCATTTTCCCCAATGATTTTGTTGTCGTTGATATTGATGAGGATGCAGATGTTTCACTTATTCTTGGTAGGCCATTTTTAAATATAGCCCGTGCCCTTATCGATGTTCATGATGGCACTTTAACTTTGAGAGTGGGTGATGAGAAAGTTATTTTTAGGATACATGATGCTATGAAACATTCACTTTCACTCGATGAGGCGGAATCATGCAATGATGTTGTTAAGCATGAGACCATAAATTGTGTTACTAACATTGTTTCCAAGGATCCCCTTGAGTTGTGTTTATTGCAGGAAAATGTTGAGGATCAAGAAGTAATGGAGCAGCTTGCTTTTCTTGAAGCAAGTAATTCGTTCAAATGCAGGGCATATGAGACTATTGAGATGCCAAAGGAAGAGAAGCCAAAACCATCGGTGATTGATCCACCCAACTTGGAACTAAAGCCCCTTCCAGATCACCTTGAGTATGGATTTCTGGCAGAGAAGAAGAAATTTCCAATAATTCTGAGTTCCCACCTATCTTCTGAGCAGAAAGAAAAACTTATCCAGATGTTGCAGAAACATAAGAAAGTGATAGCTTGGAAGATAGCATACATCAAGGGTATCAGTCCATCCTATTGCACTCACAAGATACTGATGGAGGACGAATTCAAGCCGGTAGTGCAACCACAACGGAGACTAAACCCAAACATGAAATATGTAGTGAAGGCTAAAGTGATAAAATTACTTGATGAAGGGATTATATATCCGATCTCGGATAGTTCTTGGGTGAGCCCAGTTCAGGTAGTACCAAAGAAAGGAGGGATGACAGTGGTCCCTAATGAAAATGATGAGCTGATTCCAACAAGAACAGTTACCGGTTAGAGGGTTTGCATTGACTACAGAAAATTGAATGATGCAACTAGAAAGGATCATTTTCCTTTACACTTCATTGATCAGATGTTGGAGAGGTTATCCGGGCATGAGTATTACTATTTTTTGGATGGTCTTTTAGGCTATTTCCAAATTCCTATCGCCCCGAAAGACCAAGAGAAAACTACATTCACCTGCCCATATGGGACATTCGCATATCGAAGAATGCCATTCGGGTTGTACAATGCACCTGTGACTTTTCAGAGGTGCATGGTGGAAATCTTTGATGAACTTGTTGAGGATGTTATGGAGGTATTTATGGATGATTTCTTGGTCTATGGCAGCTCATTTGATAGATGTTTGGAAAATCTTGAAAGAGTATTGATGAGATGTGAGGAAACCAACTTAGTGCTTAATTGGGAAAAGTGTCATTTCATGGTTCAAGAGGGAATTGTGTTGGGACACAAAATTTCAAGCAAGGGCATTGAGGTGGATTGGGCTAAGGTAGACACCATTGAGAAGTTACCACCACCCATATCTGTGAAGGCCATCAGAAGTTTTCTAGGACATGCGAGTTTTTATCGGAGGTTCATTCGAGATTTTTCTAAGATAGCCCGTCCATTGACAAGACTCCTCGAGAAGGATGTGGATTTTGTTTTTGATGAGGAATGTTTGAGAGCATTCACAACTCTTAAGGAGAAATTGACCCATGCTCCAATAATTGTAGCTCCCAATTGGAGTCTACCGTTTAAACTAATGTGCGATACAAGTGACTTTGTAGTGGGAGCAGTCTTGGGTCAACGCAAGGAGAAATACTTCCAGCCTATCTGCTAGCTGTGGTTTTTGCTTTTGACAAGTTTAGATCATATCTAATCTTGTCAAAAGTGATTATTTATATAGACCATTTGGCTTTGAGGTACTCATTTGCAAAAATTGATGCAAAGGCTAGGCTAATCCGTTGGATTTTGTTGTTGCAGGAATTTGACTTGACGATTCAAGATAAGAAGGGAACTGAAAATCTTGCAGCAGATCATCTTTCTCGCTTGGAGAATCCAACCTTGGAGAGGTTTGAAGAAGGGGACATTGATGATCACTTTCCCGATGAGCAGTTGTACGCCATGGTAAGTGAGGTAAGTAATCTAAATTTTGAAACACCTTGGTTTGCAGATTTTGCTAACTATTTAGCTGTTAGGGAACTCCCTAAGGACTTAACTTATCAAGCAAAGAAGAAATTCTTTTCTGATTTAAAGTATTATTTTTGGTAGGATCCCTTTTTGTTTAGATTATGTAAGGATCACATGATCCGACGATGTGTGGCATGGCCCGAAACAATGAACATTCTTAGTCAATGCCATGCTGGACTAGCTGGTGGTCATATGGGAGCCTATAGGACTGCCCAAAAGGTACTAGAATTATGATTTTATTGGCCCAATTTGTTTAGAGATAGCTACAAATTTGTAAACCGCTGTGATCGTTGCCAAAGAACTAGAAATATTTCATCTCGTGATGAAATGCCCCAAAATGGGATTTTAGTTTGTGAAATTTTTGATGTATGGGGGATTGATTTTATAGGACCCTTTCCAAATTCCGTTGGTAACAAATATATTCTTGTAGCTATAGACTATGTATCTAAATGGCCTGAAGCCCAAGCCTTGGCAACCAATGATGCTAGGGTTGTGGTGAAGTTTTTAAAGAAGTTGTTTTCTCGATTTGGTACACCAAAAGCAATTATAAGTGATAGGGGTACTCACTTTTGTAACTTTCAACTTGCGAAAGTTTTCAAAAGATTAGGAGTTACATATAGGTTTGCTACTCCTTATCATCCCCAAACTAGTTGCCAAGTCGAGAACACAAATAGGGAGATTAAAAGAATTCTGGAAAAAACTGTAGAGCGATCCCGAAAGGATTGGTCTGAGAAATTGGACAATGCTCTGTGGGCTTTTAGGACTGCATTGAAAACTTCCTTGGGCACTACATCATTTAGGTTGGTATATGGAAAAGCTTGCCACTTACCTGTTGAAATTGAGCATAATGCATATTGGGCTATAAAGCAGATTAATCTTGATCTAGCTTGTGCAGGTGAAAGGCAAAAATTACAGGTAAACGAGTTAGACGAGTGGAGATTGCAAGCTTATGACAATGCGAGAATGTATAAGGAACATACCAAGAGATGGCATGATGCTCACATTAAGGAACGAAAAGAGTTTCAAGTGGGAGATCAGGTATTACTATACAATTCAAGGCTTCGACTCTTTCCAGGTAAGTTGAAATCTCGATGGTCTGGTCCTTTTACTGTCAAGGAAGTTTTTCCCTATGGAGTGGTTGAAATAACTCACCCAGAAAAAGGAGATTTTAAAGTCAATGGGCACAGGCTCAAATTTTATTTAGGAGGGGAAATACAGGACTTAAAGGAGGTTTTACACCTCCAAGACTAGGGACATTTGCCCAGAACGTCTAACTAATACGACGTTAAAGAAGTGCTGGGTGGGAGGCAACCCACCATTTTATTCGTACTTCAATTTTTATGTCTTTAATTTCTGTATTTTTGGTTTGTGAAAAAAAAGGGTTTCATCTAAACTCTCTCTTAGTTTATGCATGCTCACATTGAGGACAATGTGAATTTTTAAGTGTGGGGTGCATTTTGTGTTTTTACTTTTAGTTTAAGTTTAGTTAATGTTTTTCTTGTTTTTCTTTGAATAAATGAATTTTGGAAAGTTCAATTGTTATAAATTGTTGATTGATGAGCTTTGAATTCTAGAAGCATGAATTTGAGAATTGAGTAGAATTGGTGCTTATTGTCAATTTTGTTGGTTTTTCTTTGCATCACCATTAACCTAGTGAGGAATTGAGCCATCAACTTATTATTCTTTTTGTGTATGGACATCTTTGATTGATAACTTGCTAGAACTTGCTTTGACATACATTTTAAGATTACATAAAAATTTCAATTAGGCATCAAGATGATTAAGGCAATTAGGTGAACCCACTTTGGCTTAAAAAGACCAACCCTATTTTTAACCTTAGTTAGCCAATTTTGAGCCAATTTTGTTTTTCCTTTTCTTCATTTTCTGCAACACTACCAACTTTGAATCATGCTATTTTGTCTCTTACCCTTTCATTAGGCCAAGAGCATTTTAAGAGCATTTATGACCGAGTGTTGTGTCGAATTAAGTGTGGGGTTAAATTTAGTAGGTTTAAGATTGCAAAGAAAAATATAAAAAAAATTATCAAATAAAAAGAAAAAAAATCAAATAAAAAAAATCAAATAATTGTTGTTCTTGTTGAAAGGGTTGGAATATGTTTTAGAAATAATCATTGCAAGATGTAATAAGTGAGTTCCCTTGAAAAGTTCTTTCAATGTCAAGGGGTAGATAAGAGAAAGGTATTTTGGGATCGTTGGGTTATATATATATGATCGGTTACTTCATTGTTGAAGTGCTCTTGAATTTAATGATTAAGTTCACATTTCCTAAATGCCATGCCTCTACTTTAGTCCCATTACAACCTAATAAAAGACCTTTTGATTGATGTTTGATTGTAATTAAGTGGTGGAGATTTGATAGATAAGCAAGCCTATGGCAATAATCTTTCATTGATTGTTATGAGTGTAAACACCACCTTGATCAAACACTTTCTAAGAGTTGGTGAGGGACAACATAGGTTATGCATGGAAAGCCACTTAATTGCATTGGTATCGATTTTGTTCGATTTGATATTGATTGCGGATTTAGGGATAGGGAAGTCTTGATGCATTTTTTATAACTCTTGAACGCGACAAAATTTTTGTGTTTAGTTTGTTTTGATTTTAGCCTTGCTTGGGGACAAGCAAGGAATTAAGTGTGGGGTATTTGATAAGAGCATTTTTGTACTTGTTTTTAGTATAATTTTTATGTGTTTTTAGTTAATGTTTCATTTGATTTTTGTTTAAAGTTTGTTGTAAGTGTTTATTTTAGGTTAAAGTGCAAAAACTCCCTTGGATGATCAAAACAATGAAGAAAGAGCATGAATCAACCAAGACATGGCCAAGCCAAAGAAAGCTTGGCCATGTCCCTCAAATGAATTCCAAGACAGTAGCTGACACACCCAAGAGACACGGCCAAGCCAGTGGCTGTGTCTCACCCAAGGAACAAAACCAAGAAAGGAAAGAAACAAAGGCAGAAGCTGACACTGGCAGATGACACACCCAAGCCAGTGGCTGTGTCACATGACACGACCACAAGCATGGTTGTGTCCCAACCTAAGCCAAAGAACAAGTGAAGAGCAAAGCTAAAAGTAGAAAGTGACACACCCACATGACACGGCCAAGCTTCTGGCCGAAGGGTAGAAGGAGACACGGCCAGCAAACGGCCAGCAAGCTTGGCAGTGTCCCAAGCAAAGTGAGAGACACGGCCAGCAAGCTTGGCCATGTCACCTAGGGCAACTTTGAATAATTGAATTTCTTTTGCAGACAAGTGGGGGAACAAAGACTAGCTTTTGCCAAAAGTAATATTAAACAAAAGAAAAGCTTACCTAATTTGAGGAAAAGAAAGATAAAACAAAGGAAATGTGGGAAACAAGGGAGAGTGGTGTGAGTTGGAAGGTATGGGTTATGAGCTGGAAGGTATGAGTTGTGAGCTTTGAAGGGAGTTAAAAGGAGAAGAAAATGAAGAAAGGCTGGAACGTGAAGGCTGGAACAAGGGAGAAGGAGCCAATTGCTGGAGCAAGGAGGAGAGTCTTGAGCTGAGTTTGAAGAAGGAGATACATCCTATACAAGAACTAAACCAAGAATCAAGGATTGAAGTGAAGAAATACAAATTATTCGCCATGGATTGTTTGTTTTCTTTTACTCATTTCTCTTGTTCTATTTTTCTGATTTTAAACATGAACTAATTCCTTCTCTATCTAGATATTGATGAACCCTAGCTTATTTGTATGGATTGAATAATTATATTTAATTGAATCATTTAATTGAGTTGTTTTATTCGTATGATGCTTAATAATTTATTTCCAATTGATAATAGCATGCTTATTGATTGGTTGCCATTTTCATATTATTGACTTGAGAAAGCTTGATATGAATTGAATACTCATAAGAGTTGAGGATTGATTGAAGTGCTAGAGATAAACTTACAAGATCCTTTGGTTTATAGTTCCTTATTCTTAATGCAAGATCTATTTAATTGTGTTTGAGAAGAGATTCCGGCACTCTACTTAGTGATTAGGGATTAATTCACTCGAGAGAGGTTTTAGTCTAATATAAAGGAATGCCAACTCAACTCTATTGAATGATTTAACTGAATTGATTGTTCATAAATATTATTGAGGCTAGGGGGATTCAATATCTGGATAGTATTATTATCATCAATCCTATTTGCACAACATTTAATTTCCCTTTACTTCCAGTTATTAATTTAATTGTTTTTAATTACAAAACATCATAGCAACTATTGATTTGCTAAACAACAGTCAAGATTTGCACTAGTACTTGACCTTGTCCTTAGTGGAACGATAACTCACTCACTACTTTATTAATTGGTCAACCCGTGCACTTGCGGTATTGCTATAGCACTAGGTGCGACGCATCATTTAGTGTTTTGGTTTTAGAGTTGAAGAAAATAGTTTATAGTTTTATAAAGTATTTGTGATTTTTTAGAAACTGTAAAGTGATTTTAGAGTTTGGATATTTAACAAAACATATGGAAATTTTAGAGAAGAATTAGAAGAAAATAATTTAGGGTTTTTAAGAGCTTTTGGAAATAGGAAAAATGATTTAAGGTTTTTGGAAACAAAAGAGTATTTTTTAGGGTTTTTGAAAATAGAAGGAAGAATTTAGGGTTCTTTGGGTTTAGAAGAAACAGAAAAGTATTTTTTAGGGTTTTTAAGGTTTAGAAGAAACATAAAAGTATTTTTAGGGTTTTTAAGGTTTAGAAGAACAGAAAAGTATTTTTAGGGTTTTTTTGAGGTTTAGAAGAAATAGAAAAGACCATTTATGTCATTGAAATGAAGATCAATGCTATTACATATTTATAGATCAAGGTTTTGTGTGTATAATCTTATGAATAAAAAAAACAAAGCTACTGTAAGAAAATAAAAAGGAATTAGAGATTCAAACCTTCGTACGTTGGTTCCACCAAAAATTGCTTCTTGGATGAACAAGGACAAAGGCAAAGTTACTACCTTTGATAAATTGTTGATGGCTTTGCTTGTTACTCTCAAATCCGAAGTCCCAAATTCAAAGTTCTAGTCTCCAAGATTTCTCCCCTTAAAATCCAATCCCCAAGTCTTATCCCCCTCTTTTTCTCTTTAAAGTGTTATTTATAGAAAAATTTATATGATTAATCCTAATTGTTTAAGAAAACTAAAATTCTTTAGGAAAAGAAATCGAAACCAAATAGAATTTGGTTTCGAAAAAAATTGCGTTGGAAAAATTTCTCTGGCAAAAACTGCGACGGGCTACGAGGAATTGCGTGTAAAATTGCTAGTGCACGACCAGACGCCATTTCGCCCGCAGGAAATTCCTGCGGGCGAAATGGCCCAAGGCCGTTTCAACCAATGACTTTCGGCGACGAAATTTTTCGTCACCGATTTTTTCGTCGATGATTTTTATTTTTATTTATTTATTTTTATTATTATTTATTTATTACTATAATTATAAAAAATAAATACTAAAACAAATATTATTTAATTAAGATAACACAAAAATTATTTTAGAGTAAATAAAATATATTGGACTGGACTAGGTTAAAAATTAAGGGTCTAAAGTTTGCCCCTGCTTGAACGATCTGAGACTTTAGTAAAGAGAGTGAAAAGCAATAAGACTTAATTTTTCTGAGATGGTTGAGGTTTTGGGTTTTGGACCCAGTTTGAGTTCTGGACTCAAAGAATAATTTTAGGTTCTAGATCTAAGAGTAATTTTGGGTTCTGGACCCGAACTAAGAGATTTTAGGTTCTGGTCCTAAGGATAATTTGGGTTCTAGACCCGAGCTAAGTTCTAGACTTAGGAGGAATTTTAGGTTCTGAACCTAATGATAATTTGGGTTCTGGACCCGAGCTAAGTTTTGGACTTAGGAGGAATTTTAGGTTCTGGACCTAAGGATAATTTGGGTTCTGAACCCGAGCTAAGTTCTGGACTTAAAAGAGATTTTAGGTTCTGGACCTAAGGATAATTTGGGTTCTGAACCCGAGCTAAGTTCTGGACTTAGAAGAGATTTTAGGTTCTGGACCCGAGCTAAGTTCTGGATTTAGAAGAGATTTTAGGTTCTGGACCTAAGGATAATTTGGGGGACCCAAGCTAAGTTCTGGACTTAAAAGGAATTTTAGGTTCTGGACCTGAAGGTAATTCGGTTTCTGGACCCGAGCTAAATTTTGGACTTAAAAGAGATTTTAGGTTCTGGACCTAAAGGTAGTTTGAGTTCTAGACCCGAGCTAACATAGATTTAATTATCTGCAAAAAATAATTATAGTCAATAATATATAAATTTTGTTTGCAAAAAATTTAGCTAATTTTTATGCACATATCTTCTCCTTGCCCCCTGCGTGTAAAAATATTTTGATAGTGAAAAAATATTTATATACATGCAAGTATATTTGAATGATTAAATTGAATGATTGAATTTATGTTTATTTACTGTGTAGTCACTGTTTATGCACTATTTACTATTCGTAAATAGTAACATATTATTTGTAAATAGTAATTTACTATTATAAATAGTAACTTACTATTTGTAAATAGTAATATACTATTTATCAATAGTAATATACTATTCATCAATATTAAAATTTACTATTCATCAATAGTAAAATTTACTTTTTGGATTTTGTTTTTTTTTGCCATTCCTCTATATAAATGAATGAATTTCTTCACTTCATTCACAACAAATTTTTCATTCCTTTTGCTAATAGCTATAATTCTCTCAAATTTAGCATATAGTTTTGAAAAAAATGCGTACTTCAAGATCAGGAACTCATTCTAATGCTGAGTTATTAGAGTTTATTCGGCATCATGAAGATGAAAATATAGGTCTACTAGCCGAGATGTCGCTTCATCGTAGTTCAAATCAAAAGAGCATGGTAAATTTTCTTCTTTTCTTTTTCTTCATTTTTTTCTGTTATTTTTCTTTTTATTATTTTTTTTGTTTTATTATTTATTTTATTTTTTAGTTTGTCTTTATTTTTTATTCATATTTTTTTGTTTTTTAGAAAATTTAGAAAAAATATATTAATTTAAGAATAATGATATACTTACCTGGTGTTAACTTACCAGGCTCCGTGTTAGCGTGATCGTTGCGTTATCCGGGCCGAAGGGTGCATCTACAAAGCCCGACAATGGTATGATGTAGTGCCTCCTTGGGTAAGGCAGATTATCTGAGATTGCGGCTTTGAGAGCTTCATCTTACAATTACCATTTGAGGAGTATCTAATAGACCAGAGCGTGGTCTAGGCGCTTGCAGAACGATGGTTGGAAACAACTCGTACTTTTCACTTGCCTATTGGAGAGATGACAATTGGTCCAGTCGACTTTGCTGCTATAACCGACATTCTGTATGATGGTGTTCCGGTCCCTTTTACCAATGATATTTTGACATTTGAAGAAATTCAACAATTAATTGGTATGGAACCATCATATGAAGGGCCTTTTAAGATAAAAATCGAGTCAATTCGTAGTTATTGGATGAACTATGAAGGACGGGTTACAGAGACACGACCCAACAATATGCTCGAGGTCTTTTATTATATTTGCTTGGATTGACCATCTTAGGCAGCACTGAATCTGCCATCCATTTGTAAGTGTTGAGGGCCCTTTCTTATTTTAGGACGGTACCACTTTATGGCCGGGGTGAAGCTGGTCTCGCTTGTCTTTACCATGGTCTTGACAAAATTCATCGAAATAAGAAGTCTTTCGTCGGCTTGATGGCGGTTGTCGAGGTACTCTTCTTCCACCAATGTCAATTCCATTCTTTTCTTGTATGAATTTGATTTTTATTGTTTTTGTAGGTATGGGCATACGAAAACAACCTTGTGAGTGTGCCTGGTATTTCTAGAGAGAGAGTCGGGTATCCGAGATTAAATTTCTGGTTGACAGATCGCGTGGGCGTTCCCGGCTCTCACCATGTGCATACCCAACACTTCCTGTTGAGTCGCTTAACCTAGGACCAGGTAAAATAGCATTAGTATGCTTTAAAATTTATATGAAAGTTTACTTACTTTATGTCATTTTGCAGGTGAATTTGGCCTGGTGGAACCTAAAAGAGCAGACAAACTGGACTCCCTTCATGAATACTGTACTATCTTTTCAACATACTCATCGAGTCATCGCTGGCCCGATGTCTAGTGGCTGGTTTCTCAGAGAGAGAGTTTATATGAGTGTTTTCTTGGTCCAGAGCAGTGGAGGGTCCCAATGTGTTGCTTGGAATATACCTTAAGTATTACATCAATGCCAGAGGATGCATGGTGGTTGGCCCGGCACGATTATGGTGTTGAAACATTTCTCTATTCGTCAGGTGCATCTCATGCCCATTTTATTCAAATGAGGCTCTTGAACTTTGATGTATCTCCTGTTGGTGTACGGGAAATTTTCAAAGAAAATGAGGGTAGAGATGAAGAGGAATGTCATAGAGATGTAGGAGAATTCGTTCCACATCTCGGGGCTAGCACTTCTCAGGTAAACCTTTACCATTTTTCATTGCAATAACTTCTTTCTTAATTTATTTTGATTCCTTAATGATTGTTGTAGATTGCTGGCTCATTTGATCATAAGGCTAGACCTTCTTTTACTACTCCTTCATTTGCTCATTCTAGTCCTCCAGATATGCCATCTCATCCATAAGGTATTGATATGAATTACCTGGTAAGTTCTCTTGTTTCATGGTAATTTATGCTACATGTATGCATGATTATGTATGCTCTTACTCTTTTCCTTCCTAGCTCACAACAAATGCTTGAAGAACAAAATAAGAAACTTCAAGAAGAGTTGGCCGCTAGTAGTCAGCAGGCTTCTCATTTTGAAAATTTGTATCATCAATCAGAATAAAATTTTTGAGACTTTCGATTTCAGGGGATGAGGGATCCTGGTGCTTCTTCATCAAGAGGCCCCCAAACTGATGACCATGAGATCCTTTTATCTACTTGTGATGAGGACCGTGACAGATCTAAACTCCGAGGTGATAGGGATTTTTATGCTCCTGCTTCCGATGGACTTGGGACGGGCAATTTGCCTCCTCCTCCAGCAGGTGATGATTTTTTCAGGGCTTTATTTGATGACCTACCATCATCTTCTTAGTAATGTATAAATTGTATCAATTGTATAAACATTGTACAATAAGCATAAAAATAATAATATATAATTTCCATCTTTACTGTAACTCTTTTTTTTTAAATTTTTTTAAATTTTATTATTTATATATATATCACATCATAAACATTGCACCACAATTTCCTTTTCACAATTCATAGCCGCATCACTTAGCTAAAACCAAATGCAACACGGTAAAGTAATTTCGTCGCTAATTCTTTTCCTCATGCATCACGGTCTCATGCTTTTTCCTTATCATCTTTTCCTTATCAATTTTAGAAAAGAATGTTTCTACTATATAAATTACTCTTCACGCTATAATTTCATACAGAGAACAAAAAAACTCCTTTTATCAATTCTAATTTTCCTTCATCCTTTAACAATGACCGAACTTCATTTAAAGAAGATAATAACTCTATTTAAGAATATGGATGCTATTCACTGGAAACAAATGTCTTGGTCAAAACTTGATATTTTAAAGTGTTTTCAAAATGTTAAATTGGACCACTCCTTTTTACATGCCATGGCTTCTTTTTGGAATGTGGATTTTAGGACATTTAAAATTACTAGCTTTGAAATATGTCCCTTGATTGAAGAATTTAAGGCCATCCTTGGATATCCAAATAATCAACAAATGGAATTACCCATACTGATTTCCAAGACTCAACAGAAAATGCAGATGTTATTTCAAATTTCAAAGCCCGAAGTTCTTCAGTTGATGAGAGGTGAGAAAATTCTACTTGCTCCCTTGATTGATTTTTGTCTTTCTCATTTGGCTCCTACTAAGGCATGGGGGCGCATGCTCTGTCTTTGCTTGCTTGGCCAATTCTTGATTGTTTCTTTTGACGGCGATATTGATCCACGAGTATTGGATATTATGGACTAAATGGAAGGAGGCTTGTCACCGGTACCTGTGATCTTAGCCGAGACTTATTTGGATTAGACCAACTTAAATCAGGATTGTCAAAGAGACTGACCGGGAGTCCATTGCTGCTTCAGGTAATTACTTAAATTGCCCTTTCGGGTTTTCAATTTAGGTTTTCTTTTTTTTTTTCTTCTCTTTTTTATTGCTTTAATTTTTGCCTAGTCCGCCCATCCGGGTTTTCGAAACTAGTGAGCCGTCCTAATTTTTTCCTAAGCTGCCCTTGCTAGTTTTAAACTTAGTGAACCTCTTTTATTATATATTTTTTATATTGCTCTAATTTTTGCCTAGTCTGCCCATGTGGATTTTTAGAGCTAGCGAGCTGTCCTTATTTTTGCCTAAGCTGCCCTTGCGGTTTTCAACTTAGCGGACTCTTTTTTTTTAAATTTAATTCTTTTCTCACAGATTTGACTTTAGGAGCGTCTTTGTTTGCTTGATACTCCATCCATGGATTTTGCCAGATATCTACCACAGCATCATTCCGCTAGGAAACTACTCCATCCTGCTTCTTCATATGCCGATTGGGTTGACTGGATCCACTCAAGCGCTGAAGTCAACATCCGTTGGTTGGTACCTTGGTGGAAGATTTCTCGTATCACCATGTAGACATACTTGATGTATGTTCCTCTTGCTGCTCTTCATCGAGGTACTTGCTATGATCCTTGCCGACTTGGTCGTCAGTACGGAGCTGAGCCTCGCGATTCTGACTTTACTCCCAATTTAGACATGCCTTGCTTGACTGAAGCCTACTTGGATCGGCTGAGGCAAAGTTGGCCTGCACGTTACACTTATCGTCTGCCATAGATTTTACATTTGTCAATTCAAAAAGTGTATTGTTAGGATGAAAAATAATTAAAGTAATAAAAGATGCTTCTTTTCAATTTATAATTTGTCATCACCTTTTGCTATTGTGTTTATTTATTTCATCCATATTTGGTCAAATACTTATAACAGTGCACATAGAATAACTTTAACATTAATTCTATTTTATTAAATTGGGGAACAGCCAAACATAAAGCCAACATACACAATATTACTCCTGTTGCCAACTAGCCCTTTTGGGTTTTCTAATTGACTATTTTCTCTCATTTAGCCCTAATTGTTGTCTATCCCGCCCTTTTGGGTTTTCGGAACTAGTGGACTACTCTAACTTTTGCCTAGGTTGCCCTTTTTGGGTTTTCAACCTAGCGAGCTCCTTTTTTTTATATACATAAAATCTCTTAAACCTGTCAATGTTCAGTGGCTCACTAAACTCGTTCCCATTCATGTCTGATAGCTTCGCTGCACCCTTGTTCATGACTTACTTCACGACATATGTCCCTTCCCTGCTAGGCCTAAACTTCCCTCTCGGATCAGATACATTAGGCTTACATTGCTTCAACACCAAATCCCCGACTTTGAGTTTTCTGATCTTAACCCTTCTATTGTAGGCCTGAGCTATCTTCTTTTGATATAGTTGGTGGTGATATAGTGCCTTTAATCTTCTCTCCTCTAGTAAAGTTAACTGTGTGTATCTGCTCGGTACCCATTCCGTTTCAGGCAGTTCGGCTTCCAAGACTACTCTCAATGACTTGATCTCTATTTTAATTGGCAACAGTGCTCCCATCCCGTAAACCAAAGAGAACGGTGTCATTCCAGTAGGTGTTTGAACACTTGTTCTGTATCCCCACAAAGCAAAAGGAAGCATTTCTGACCAATCCTGTAGGTCTTGGTCATCTTTGACAGGATTTGCTTAATTGTCTTATTTGTTGCTTCTACTGCCCCATTAGCCTTTGGTCTATAAGGAGAGGATCTGTTATGATGGATTCAGTACTTTGAGAATAAGTCCTTAACTGCTCCTTGAAAATGTACCCCATTGTTTGATATCACACTGTGCGGGACCCCATACTTGCAGATGAGGTTCTTTTCAATAAATCTAGCCATCTGACTTGCGCCCAGTTTTTTGAAGGATTCGACTTAGACCATTTTCGAAAAATAATCTACTGTTACTACAATGAAACAATGACCGTTTGAGGCTGTCAGATGTATCTCCCCTATAATGTCAATACCCCAAGTGGCAAAGGGCCAGGGTGAAGACATAGAATGCAATTCTTCAGGAGGCATGTGATTCAAGTTACCATACATCTGACATTGTTGGCACTTCTTTACGAACTCAATACAATCTCTCTCCATGGTCAACCAGTAGTAACCTTGTCGAATAATCTTTTTAACTAGGGCCAAACCACTCATGTGCGGACCGTAACTTCCCGCATGTATTTCTGACATGATATGCTCCACCTCAAGCTTCCTTAGACATCTCAAATGCACCCCTATCAAGCCATTTTTGATATAAATCTCCATGGAATGTAATGTATTGCAAAGACCACCGCCTTATGGCTCTTCTTTCTTTCTTTGTTGCCTCTGACGGGTATTCCCTTTCCTCCAAAAATCGTCTTATAGTATCATACCATGTATCATGGTCTGTATCAGTTTCCATGATTGTCTCATATTTATAGCAAGGAGTTGATGAACTGGTCAAAATCAGAGGCTTAAGGAATAAAGTGACAGGATTTTCCCATACCAAAGCCAATGTGGCTAGGGCATCAGCCATCTAATTTTCTTCTCTTGATAGGTGTATAAATCTGCACTCCTTAAAGTTCTTCTTCATCATGGTCAAGTAATGGTGGTATGGTTTTAATTTTTCTTCTTTTAACTCCCACTCTCCATTTACTTGGGATACTACTAGTAATGAGTCACCAAAAACTTCTACCTTATCCACCTTCATAATCATTAGGGTTTCCAAACCAAAGATACAAGCTTCGTATTCCACCATATTATTGGTTGCCTAAATTTCAACTTTTTGGCTAAATGGATAAGTTCCCCTTCAGGCGATTCTAGTATGACTCCCAAACCTGCTCCTTTCCTATTTATTGCTCCATCAAAATACATTTTCCACCCTTGTACTTCAATTGCCTTTAAATGCTCATCCGGAAATTCCAAGATTACCTCTTCGCTATTTGGTAATGGTTGTTGGGCCAGGAATTCTGCCACTGCTCTACCTTTGATTATTTTCCTGGTTACATACTCAATCTCGAATTCTTCTAATATTATCAACCATCGACCATATTTCCCAATCAAAGAGGGTGTCTCCCTTAAGTACTTCATTGGGTACAACCTGGAAATTGCTTGCACACTATATGATTGAAAGTAATGCTGCAACTTTTTAGAAGACCAAACAACGGCTATACAGGTCTTTTAAATGATACTATACTTAATTTCATAAGGTAGGAGCTTTCTTCTCAAATAGTAGACTGCATAAAATTTAAAGCATACTAATTTTATTTTACCTGGTCCCAGGTTAAGCGGCTCAACACATAGCGGTGAGTATGCACATGATGAGAGCCGGGAACGTCCACACCATCGGACAACTAGAAATTTAATCTCGGATACCCAACTCTCTCTCGGGAAATACCGAGTACCCTCATGATGTTATGTTCATATGCCCATACCTACAACAATAATAGTAAAGATCAAATTCATGCAAGAAAAGAGTGGAAATAACATTGGTGAATGAAAAGAATAACTCGACAACAGCCATCAAGCCGACAAAAGACTTCTTATTTCGGCAAAGCTTATCAAGACCATGGTAAAGACACGCGAGACCAGCTTCACCCCAGCCAGAGGATGGTACCATTCTGAAATAAGAAAGGGCACTCAACACTGACAAGTGGATGGAGGATTCAGTGCTGCCTAAGATGGTCGACCCGAGCAGATATAACAAAAATCCTCAAGCATACTGTTTGGCCATGTCTCTACCAACCCATCCTTCGTAGTTCATCCAATAACTATAAATTGGCTCTATTTTTATCTTAAAAGGCCCTTTATATGATGGTTCCAGACCAATTAATTCCTGAATTTCTTCAAATGTTAAAATATCGTTAGTCAGAGGAACTGGAGCACCATCATATCGAAGGCCAGTTATGGCAGTAAAATCGACCGGACCACTTGTCATCTCTCCAATGGGCAAGTGAAAAGTGTGGGTTGTATCCAACCATCGCTCTGCAAGTACCTGGACTACGCTCCGGTCTATTTGATATTCCTCGGATGGCAATTGTAAGATGAACTGCTCAAAGCCGCAATCTCGGATAATCCGCCTTATCCGAGAACGCACTACATCGTACCATTGTCAGGCTTTGTAAATACACCCTCCAGCCCGAACAACGTAACAATCATGCTAACACAGACCCAGGTAAGTTAATACTAGGTAAGTACATATTATTCTATCTACTTAAATTAATATATTTTTCTTAAATTTTCTAAAAAATATAATAAAAAAATCAAAAATCAAAAAAATAAAAAATAATAGAAAAAATATGAATAGTAAAAAATAAAAAAATAAAAAATAAAAATAATAACAAACAATATATAACAAAAATATAACAAAAAAAAAGAGAGCACAAAACAGAAAGACGAAAAATCAAGAGAAAAGAAAAAGGGAAAAATAATTACCGCGTTCTTTTCGTTGGAACTGCAGTGAAGCGGCATTCCGGCCAGTATATCTATATTTCTGTCTTCATGATGCCGGATAAACTCCAATAACTCGACATTAGAATGAGTCCCTGATCTCGAAGCATGCATTATTTTTGAAAAATATGTGCTAAAATTAAAAGAAATTTGAGAGAATTATATAACTTAAGAAATCTTGCTGTGAAATGAAATGAAGAATCAGCTCCTTTATATAGAGAAACGGCAAACAAAAAAAAACAAATTCAAAACTGTTCATGAATAGTAAATTTCACTATTTATGAATAGTATTACTATTGATAAATAGTAAATGTTACTATTCATGAATAGTATTACTATTGATGAATAGTAAAATTACTATTTCCAATAGTAAATACTATTTACTACTATTTACGAATAGTAACATTACTATTTATGAATAGTAAATAGTGCATGAATAGTGACTACATAGTAAATAAACAGTAAATTTGATTATTCACTTTAATCATTCAAATAATTGCGGGCATATAAATATTTTTATACCCAGGGGGTAATAAGAAGACATGTGCATAAAAATAGCAAAACTTTTTGAAATTAAAAATTATTAGCTTAGGTCCAAAACCCAAATTTTCCTTACGTCCAGAAACTAGAATTTATTTCTAAGTCCAGAACTTAGCTCGGGTCTAGAACCCAAATTACCATTAGGTCCAGAACCTAAAATTTATTTCTAAGTCCAGAACTTAGCTCGGGTCAAGAACCCAATTACCATTAGGTCCAGAACCTAGAATTTATTTCAAAGTCAAGAACTTAGCTCGGGTCCAGAACCCAAATTTTTCTTAGGTCCAGAACCTAGAATTTATTTCTAAGTCAAGAACTTAGCTCGGGTCCAGAACTCAAATTTTTCTTAGGTCCAAAACCTAGAATTTATTTCTAAGTCCAAGAACTTAGCTCAGGCCCAGAACCCAAATTTTCCTTAGGTCCAAAACCTAGAATCTCTTCTAAGTCCAGAACTTAGCTCGGGTCCAGAACCCAAATTACCCTTAGGTCCAGAACCTAGAATTTATTTCTAAGTCCCAGAACTTAGATCGGGTCCAGAACCTAATTTTTCCTTAGGTACAGAACTTAGAATTATCCTTGAGTCCAAAACTCGAACCGGGTCCAAAACCCAAAACCTCCACCATCTCAAAAATTAAGTCTTATTGCTTTTCACTCTCTTTCACTAAAGTTTTAGATCATTTAAGCAGGGGGCAAACTGTAGACCCTTAATTTTTGACCCAGTCCGGTCCAATATATTTTATTTAGTCCAAAATAATTTTTGTGTTGTCTAATATATTTTAATTAGTCCAAAATAATTTTTGTTATCTTAATTAAATAATTTTTTCTTTAGTATCTAATTTTTATTAATAAAAAATAAAAAAATCAAAATCAAAATCAAAAAAATAAAAATAAAAATAAAATCGGCGACGAAAAAATTGATGACGAAAAAATCGTCGCGGAAAACCAGCACAGGGCATGGCCATGGGCCATTTCGCCCGCAGGAGTTTTCTGCGGGCAAAATAGCCTTCGCCCACCTGCAGGCCAGCTCACGCACCCGTTGCAGCAGCCAGCTATGATAGCTTTTTTCCAGCAAATTTTTTTCGCAGCAGTTTTTTTTTTGCCAGCAAAATTTTTCCGGCGCAAATTTTCTGAAACCTAATGCAATTAGGTTTCAGTTTCCTTTTCTTAATGAATAATGTATGCCGTGAGCAACTAGAATTAATCAAGAATTCTTCTATAAATAAGTACAATTACAACACAAAAAATAAAGGAGAAATAAGGAAGAAATCGGACAGAAGCTTGAACAAAAGTGGAAACTGAAACTGTGAAGGAAAACCTTGAATCAAGTTGATTTTTTGAGAGAGCAGAAAAACAATTCAACCAATTCGAAGGCAAAAAGGCTTGTCTTTGACCTTGTTCATCCAAGAAGCAATTTTTAGTGTAACTTACAAAAGAAGGTTTGAATTCTTAATTTTTTTTTTCACAGTAGCTAGATCATATAATTGTTTCTTTTAAATTAAAAACCTCATAACCTCAATTCACCTTTTCTGAAGTATGAAAATCTTAAATCGTGGCTTTATTTTTCAAAAGTTTAAAGCTATTAGTTTTATTTCTTCAAAATCCCAAAACTAGGATTTGCTTTTCAAATTATTAAAACTTTAAATTGTGTTCTGTTTCCTTCCAAAAGCCTTAAAAATATCTTTTTTGCTCTTATAAACTTTAAATCATTTTGTTTAAATTCATAAAACTTCATGAAATTGTCAATTGTGTTTCCAAATCCTAAAATAAAATTCATTACCCAAAACCCTAAATTCAAAAATCCTAAAACCCTAATTTAATTCCAAAACTCAAAATAGTAAACCCTAACCCCTTAAAACCTTAAACCTTAATTTTTTCTAAACCCTAAATCTTTTAAAACTTTAAAAACCATAAAACACAAATGTTTAATTTTACACAGTAAGCTTGAGACCATATGAGTAACCGTAAACCACAAATCAAAAGTATTTTAAAGTGTTCAAACCCTAGTTTCATGATTTCACCATTCAAACACTAATTTGGTTAATCAAAGAACTTCATCAACCTTTTAAAACATAAAACCTTATTCTATTTTAATACCTTAAAAAAAACTCACAGTAGCCAAATTCTATAAATTCCAAAACCCTAAACACATGAAATAAAGAACCCTAAATGGAAACAGTAGTTATAATTTAGATGTTTATTTGCCTTATTCAATTCTATATTTGATTATGCTTTGATTTATTTTATATGCTTTAATTTTTTTAAGTTCAATGCTTGGTTCATTTAATTTATCATGGATGGATGTTTACTTTCAATTGATGTTTAATACCTTTGATGAATGATTTATTTATGATGAATGGTTATTTTCTTTTATCAATTTATTTAGATTTCCAAATGTTGTAAGAGGTATGTTTTCACTTGGTGGATACCTCATTGGTTAAATATCATGTAATTTAAATTGCTTTTCTATTTTAGAACCAATGTAAAGGACATGTTTCTACCTTCCGGTGGGTGTCCTATTTAGGCATGGAATGTAAGGACATGTTTCCATCTTTGGGTGGGTGTCCATTTAATTGTTTTGCTTGGATATTGTTTTGATTTTCAATATATTGATGTTTTATTTTAATTATTGTATGTAATATGGATAATGTTGTTATACTTAAGAATTTTATAATATTAAGACCTATAATGGAGGCCGGTTCCAATGAACCAGGCGTTGTGGGGGGTGCTGGGCCATTTCTCACCTTCCCCACACGTACCCAACTTTTCGAACCCATTAGGGGGTTGGGGATTCCTTAGGAATCGAGTCATCCACCCCTTTCTTTTTCCCGGCCCGTCTGAGTGGCAACTCTATTTTCTCCTGACTTAGGTTCGTGTTCTCTAAGGCCCCGAGCCTAAATAGTGCCGAAGTCGCAAGAACCATTCCACCGGGAGTGGGGGCAAAAATCCCTGCTCACAAGAACTTAATTAATGAGGTACCAACAAAGTGGAAACATACCTCTTACAACATTTGGAAATCCAAAATAAATTGATAAAATTAAATAACCATTCATCATAAATAAATCATTCATCAAAGATATTAAACATTAATCAAAATATATAATAAACATTCATCCATGATAAATTAAATAAATCATGCATTGAAAATAAATTAAAGCATATAATGAACTACATAATTAAATCTAAAAATAAAGCAAGTAAAGATACAAATTAGGGTTACTGTTTCTATTTAAAATTCTTTAATTAATATTTTAGGGTTTTGGAATTTTAGTATTTTAGTATTATTATTGTTATCTGTTTAACCTACTGTAAATGTTTTGGAAAATTAGAATGAATTAGGGTTTCATGAATCACATTAGGGTTTAGGGGTAACATTATGAAATTAGGGTTTTAGGATATTAAAACATTAGGTTCATAGCTCTTGGTTACTGGATTGTTGTTTTGGATTTACTGTATTGAGTTTGAATGTTTAGGTTTATAAGGTTTTAAGGTTTAAAGGATTAGGGTTTAGGAAAACTAGGGTCTAAGGTTTTGGGGGAATTAGGGTTTAGAAAAATTGAGGGTTTAGATTAACTGGTGTGGGGTTTACTGTTTTGGTTTTGGAGTTGAAGAAAATAGTTTAGAGTTTTATTAAGTAATTGTGATTTTTTAGAAACTGTAAAGTGAGTTTAGAGTTTTGATATTTAACAAAATATTTGGAAATTTTGGAGAAGAATTAGAAGAAAATAGTTTAGGGTTTTTAAGAGCTTTTGGAAATAGGAAAAACGATTTAAGGTTTTTGGAAACAAAAGAGTATTTTTTAGAGTTTTTGGAAATAGAAGGAACAATTTAGGGTTCTTGGGGTTTAGAAGAAACAAAAAAGTATTTTTAGGGTTTTTAAGGTTTAGAAGAAACAGAAAAGTATTTTTAGGGTTTTTAAGGTTTAGAAGAACATAAAAATATTTTTAGGGTTTTTTGAGGTTTAGAAGAAACAGAAAAGACCATTTATGTCATTGAAACGAAGATCAATGTTACTACATATTTATAGATCAAGGTTTTGTGTGTATAATCTTATGAATAAAAAAAAACAAAGCAACTCTAAGAAAATAAAAAGAAATTAGAGATTCAAACCTTCGTATGTTGGTTCCACCAAAAATTGCTTCTTGGATGAACAAGGACAAAGGCAAAGTTACTAACTTTGATAAATTATTGATGGCTTTGCTTGTTACTCTTAAATTTGAAGTCCCAAATTCAAAGTTTTAGTTCTCCAAGAGTTTCTCCCATTAAAATCCAGTCCCCAAGTCCGATCCCCCCTCCTTTTCTCTTTAAAGTGTTATTTATAGGAAAATTTATATGATTAATCCTAATTGTTTAAGAAAACTAAAATTCTTTAGGAAAAGAAACCGAAACCAAATAGAATTTGGTTTCGGAAAAAATTGCATTGGAAAATTGCGAGGGGCGTGGCTAGAAGCCATTTCGCCCGCAGGAAACTCCTGCAGGCGAAATGGCCCAAGGCCATTTCCACCAATGACTTTCGGCGAGGAAATTTTTCGTCACCGATTTTTTCGTCGTCGATTTTTATTTATTTATTATTATTATTTATTACTATAATTATAAAAAATAAATACTAAAGCAAATATTATTTAATTAAGATAACACAAAAATTATTTTGAACTAAATAAAATATATTGGATCGGACTAGGTCAAAAATTAAGAGTATACAGGACCTATTGTTGTATTGGGTTTCAATGGATAATTCACTCCAAAATGATGAATAATTCTTTAAAGGAAAATCGACATCATTGTAGGATAAAGCTCCATGAGTTTGAAAAGCCCAAACTTCACTAAATTCTTCTAAGGAAAGAGCAAAATCTTGGTCAAAAAGCCTAAAGTAAACTCCATAGAATCCTATTGGTGTATTGTGGCTTTTTCTCTACCCTTAGAGACATTAATAATTCCCTTGAGAGGCTAGAGTAACCTAACTTATTCAAAAATGCAAATTGTCTCCACCCAATTCTATCATGGTAGCTATAGATTTCTCCTTTGATGTTTAGAGTTAAGAGCATCCCTTTCGCAAGCAATTTGGTTGGTTCAAGAGTCTTCTTCTTAAGCATATAATATTTGGTTCTCTCATCCTCATTTTTGTACTTGGGTTTGTGATGTTGAACACTTTTTCTAGTGAAGTGTTTGGATTTTGTTTGAGGTTGAGGTTTGGGTTCATGAGTCACAATCCCCTTTTCTTTGGTTGTGGTTTTCTTTTTGGTGGGTTTGGTTTTGGTTTTGGGTGCCATATCCTCAATCAAAAGACAAAAGGTAAAATAAATGTAGAAAATTGAAAGAAGTGTAGAATGAAAGAGATTGTTGGTGATGCTTTGAACAAACAACTTCAAGTGGATGAAAATCTTTGAAAACGTCTTCTTGATGATTAATTTTTGTGAAGAGTGTTTGAGTATGTGAGATTAAGTTGGTAAAGATGTATTTTTATGCAAAATAGATGTATTTATAGACAAAATTTGGAAAACTAGCCATTTTTTACCTTTTATGGGGGCAAAAATTTGAATTTTTGCAAGATCCAACGTAAAAAGCCAGAATACATTATGCGATCTCCCGAGCTACGGAGCGACCGCCAGCTCAGTCTAGCTAGCGCCCTCTGCTATGCATGCTCACACAAGCTTCAAGGAAGTGTAATAGAGAAACAACATAGAATCTTGAAAATGGATCGACCATTTGAGCTATTGAAGCTCGGGCTCGGTATAAACACAATTTAAGGCTTAGGGAGAATTGATGTCCTGCTCGAGCTCGGTAAATGAGCAAATTTGTGTGACCGCTCAGTAAAATGGGGGCTCGCACTAATGGACCCATACTGAATTTTAAAAATAGATTTTAGAGCAAATGAACAAAATAGACTTGATACCAATAAAATTGATTATGCAAGAGTTTTCCCATCAATCATGCTAATATTTTATTTTATAAAATTCATTCTTTCTTCATTTAAGGGTTTTGTACAAATATTCGCAAATTGATTTTGAGTTTCAACAAATTCTAAAACTATATTGTGATTTTGAACATTATCCCTTAAGAAATGATGTTTGACATCTATATACTTAGACCTAGAATGATGAATAGGATTCTTAGACAAATTAATTGCATTAGTGTTATCACACTTGATAGCAATGTGATCAAAATTTTTTCCATAGTTAAGTAATTGTTGTTTAATCCAAAGAATTTGTGTGCAACAAAAATATGCAGCGACATATTCGGCATTGGTGGTAGATAAAGCAACCGACACTTGTTTCTTACTGAACCAAGAAACTAAGCATTCACCAAGATCCAAAAGACTACTAACAAAATCTGCATCGAAAAAACCTAATATGTCAAATGATGTGTTTCTAGGATACCAAAGTCCTAAATGCAATATTCCACCCAAATATTTTAAAATTCTTTTAGTTGCATTTAAATGGGAATCTTTAGGGAAAGATTGGAATCTAGCATACAAACATTTATTGTACATAATATCAGGCCTAGAAGTGGTTAAATAGAGTAGTGATCCGATAATATCTCGATATTTCTTCTCATCTACTGCCTTACCATTTTCATCTTTATCAAGTTTCAGGGATGTACTCATGGGAGTCTTGCTAGTCTTGCAACCATCCATTCCAAATTTCTTGATGAATTCCTTTGTGTACTTGGATTGGTTAATGAAGATCCCATCTTTGCATTTCTTGATTTGTAGTCCAAGGAAGAATTTGAGTTCACCCATCATGCTCATTTCAAATTCCCTAGTTATACAAGAAGCAAATTCTTTGCATAGAGATTCATTAGTAGTACCAAATATAATGTCATCAACATAAATTTGTATAATTAAGATATATGCTTATTCTTTTTAACAAAAAGAGTTTTATCAACTTTTCCTTTTGAAAATCCATTTTCAAGCAAATATGCACTAAGTCTATCATATCAATCCATATAGTGCCTTAGTGAGTTTAAAAACATGATTTGGAAGTGTATAATTTTCAAAACCGGGAGGTTGTTCAACATAAACTTCCTCATTTATAAATCCATTTAAAAATGCACTCTTAACATCCATTTGAAAAAGTTTAAAATTCATGTGACATGCAAATGCAAGTAGAATTCTAATTGCTTCTAATCTAGCATTAAGGGCAAATGTCTCATAATAGTTAATGCCTTTCTCTTGGTTATACCCTTTGGCTACCAATCTATCTTTCTCTTGGTTATACCCTTTGGCTACCAATCTATCTTTATTTCTAGCAATGAGACCATTTTCATCAAGCTTATTTTTATAAACCCATTTGTATCCTATAATTGGATGATCTTTAGGTCTAGGAACAAGTTCCCACACATTGTTCCTTTCAAATTGGTTTAGTTCTTCTTGCATTGCAATCATCCAACATTCATCACTAAGAGCCTCCTCAATAGTCCTTGGCTCAATTTGAGAAACAAAAGCAAAATTGACATCTAATTATTTAAATTTGGATCTAGTAGTTGCTCCCTTTGAAGTTTTACCAATGATGAGTTCTTTTGGATGATCCTTCTTGTATTCCCAATCCTTGGGTAACTCTTGAGTTTCCTTTTCTTGTTCATCTTGCTTGTTCTTTGGAGCAATAATCATTTCTTGTTGATCATATGCACATATAAAATCATCAAGAGCACTACCTTTCCTTTGATCAAGTGTAGAATATTCATCAAAAACAACATGCATTGATTCTTCAACTGCTAGATTTTTCTTATTAAACACCCTGTATGCTTTACTAGATGATGACTATCCTAAAAATATGCCTTCATCTGATTTGGATGAGAATTTTCCAAGAATATCCTTGGTATTCAATATGGAGCATTTGCATCCGAATACTCTAAGATATGAAATTTTGGATATTCTTCCATTCCATAGCTCATAAGAAGTTTTGTTTATTAAAGGCCTTTTGTAACTTGGTTTGAAATATAACAAGTGATATTAATGGCTTCTGCCCAAAAATAAGATGGTAAATCATATTCATTGATCATTGTTCTAGCCATTTCAACCAAGGTTCTATTTTTCCTTTCAACCACACCATTTTGTTGTGGTGTTCTCGGAGCCAAAAAGTTATGTGATATACCAAATTCATTGCAAAACTTTTCAAAATTTTCATTTTCAAACTCTTTGCCATTATCACTTCTAATAGATGTGATCACATAACCTTTTTCATTTTGAACTCTTTTTGCAAATATTTGGAAATGATTAAAAGCTTCATTCTTTTGAGATAAGAAATTAACCCATGTAAATCTAGAGTAATCATTAACAAGAACAAATGCATATAGCTTGCCACATAGGCTAGCAACTCTATTTGGTCCAAATAAATCTAAGTGAATGAGTTCTAAGGGTCTAGAAGTGCTTACAATATTTTTAGACTTAAATGAACTTTTATGTTGCTTACCAAGTTGACAAGGTTCACATGTTCTATCTTTGTCAAATTTAACTTTAGGGAGACCATCAACTAGTTCTTCATTACTAATGCATTTTAAATGATCCATACTAGCATGTCCTAGCCTTCTATGCCATAACCAAGCATTATTATTAATGGAAATTAAACATTCAATTGCATCATTGGAATGCATGCCAATTTTATGTGTTGCTAATTCTAGCTTCTTTGAATGCAATTTCACCATTTGAATTAGTAACCTTGCATCCTTTGGAGTCAAAATTTACATCATATCCTTTATCACACAATTGACAAATACTAAGCAAATTATGCTTCAATCCATCAAAAAACATACATTTTCAATGAAATTTTTACCAAGTATGCCAATGGAACCACTACCAATGATTTTATCTTTAGCATTGTTTCCATAGGTAACACTACCTCCAAGCTTTTAAGTAAGACTTGTAAAGAGCTTTGCATTCCCTGTCATATGCCTTGAGCATCCACTATCCATAAGCCATGTGCTTTCATTGATAGTAGATTTTAGACATACCTACAAGAATATTCACCTTTTTTAGGTACCCAAATGAACTTAGGTCCTTGGGGGTTAGTAGTGGAAGGATCCTCTAACTTGAGATGAGCCTTCCTAATATAGCAAAAAATACTCTTATGCCCAAATTTCATGCAATATGTGCAATGATACAAAGTTCTATATTTATGCACTTTCCTATTGGCATTCACACAATTGCAAATGTGAGTTTTTTTTTTTGAGTATTTTGTGTTGATGTACATGTCTAGTTTACATGAATGCATGTTTTGCTTTTGGAATCTTAGTTCTAGAGTCTTGTGAGATTAATGTAATCCTTTTGGGATTTTTGGTTTTGGTTTGTGCATTAGTGTTTTTACAACTTCAACACTAGAGATTTGAGTTGTAGATGCTTTCACAAATGTTGGTTTACTAGAAGTAGCATTGGATGAGCCATTGAATCCTAAACTATGTTTCAAAGAGGGTGACCTTTGATTATCAATCAATGTATCAAATGCTTCCTTTCCCTTATGAAACTTTGAGATAGATTCTTTAAGTTCTTTTAGTTCATGCCTCAAAATTTCATTTTCCTTGATCACATTCTCTAAGCTATGTGAATTTTTATTCTATTCATCAATTGATTTCAATAATTGTTCATTTGAAAATTTTAATTCTAATGTAGAATTTTTCAAGCATACAAAATCTTTTTCCAGCTTAGAGGATTTGTCCTTATAGAATTTCATCTTAGAAAAATAATTTCTACTCTAAGGTTCATATGCTCAATCATGTCACTATAATCTAAAGCATCAATATCATTTTCATCATATGTAATTAAATTCAAGGATTGAGTACCTACCTCATTGGATTCATCCTCAATAGCCATGAAATATAGATTGGCAATTCCTTCTTCCTCTTCTTCTTCTTCTTCACTTGAGGAAGAGTCATCCCATGTAGCTTTGAGAGATTTCTTCTTTTCTTTGTCCCATCTCTTCTTGTTTTTCAACTTAAAGCAATCCGATTTGATATGACCAGATTTTCCACATTCATAACATTTCACTTCATTTTTTTTTGTCTTTATCTTTAAAAGAGGATTTAGAGAATGTACCTTTGTTAGCTTACAATATTCTTTTTCTTTTCCAATCATTAATCTTTTTTTGAAAATAATGCCATTTCTTCTTCATCATCACTCTCTTCATTACTTGAGCTCTCAATTTCTTTAATTGCTTTGAGAGCTATTGGTTTTCTCTTCTCTTTTTCACCTTGTTCTTCTTCTCTTTCAGTGTGCGACTCAAAGGTGAGTAGTTTTTCGACAAGTTCATCAGTTCTCAAAGAGCTAAGATCATGTGCTTCTTCAATTGAAGAAAATTTGGATTCAAAGTTCTTCTTTTGCTCTTAGATCTCTCAAGATTTTACTATTGACTTCATCTTGATCATTTACCTTGCCATATTTCTTCAATTCATTGATGTTGACAAGTAAGCAATTGGTCATGTCGGTAACATTTTCATTAGGCTTCATCTTGAATAGTTCATACTCATGTATATGCATTTGCTTCTTGGTGAGTCTCACTTGGGTAGTACTCTCATGATAGTTCTCAAGAGTTTTCCAAATGCAGTGAGCACATGTGAGATGTTGGACTCTCCCACCTTCTTCTCTTAAAATAGAATTCATCAAGATGGAGGATGCCCTATGATTTTTGAATCGATCCTTTGTGTTCGTACTTGACCATTGTGGTTTGGGAAGAGAAACTTAGACACCATCAACTTCATGAGTTGGAGGTTTCCACTCATTTTCAACATAATCCTAAAGCTCAATTCCTTCACTATCTAGGAAAAAGAACATTTTGTGTTTTCCAATAGGAATAATCCATTCCATCAAAGAGGGTCTAAGAATAGAGTTGAGATTTCCATGAGAGTTTGAGAATGATGAAAAAGTTTCCATTGTGGATCAAATTTCACAATTAAATTTAAGAAAAATTTCAGGCTTTGATACCAATTGTTGTCCCAATATGGCAACCAAGAGGGGGGGGGGGGGGGAATTGGTTGTTTGAGAATTGATGGAAATTTCAAAAATTGACAAACAAGAAATGTAGAAGATATAGAAGAAGGTTAAGTAGAAGATGGAACAATAAACACAACGATTTCTAGTGGTTCGAATTTACCTTGATCCTACATCCACTTCCTTAACAACTTGTTAAGGTTCCACTAGCTTTGAGTTTTTACAAGCTTAACTCTAACTTGGTGTTTTCACAAGCTCACACCAAACTTTACAATGGTTTGAGATCAATCCTCACAACCCATACAAGAGTGTTCCCAGGCTTACTCTCATAACCTAAGTGTTTTTAAGCTCACACTTAAACTTTAGTGGTATTTAATGTTCACACCCAACACTCTTAGAGTTTATGATGTTTGATCCTTTGATCTTTAGACAAGATATTGAAAAATATTATTCAATGAAATTACAATATCAATCAAGATGTTCTCTAACCACAAAAATGAAGTTTAGTGTGGTTTTTATAGCCTTTTGGCTTAAACTAGCCATTTGAGGTGGTCTCCACATGACTTGTGCTTGTCTCCCACTAATTTTGTGTTCAAAGCTCGGTATGTGGGCTCTCAGCTCGGTGTCTGGTCCCACGATTCAAATGGGCTGAATTGGTTAAAGAAGAGGTCACTAAACAAATATAAGTGCAGTTCCTTTGAAGTGATAGAATATCCAGATTGGCTAGCCAACATAATACCCGTGCTAAAGAAAGATGGAAGAATAAGGGTCTGTGTGGACTATAGAGATTTAAACAAGGCTTCCCCTAAAGATGATTTTCCTTTACCACATGTAGATGTTCTCATTGATAGTGCAGCCTCTAGCGCGCTACACTCATTTGTAGATGGATTTTTCGGATACAACCAAGTATTAATGGCCCAAGAGGAGAAAGCCAAAACTGCTTTCATTACTACATGGGGTATATTTTGTTATAGGGTGATGTCGTTCGGTTTAAAGAATGCTGGAGCAACATACCAACGGATGGCCACCACACTATTTCATGACATGATGCACAAAGAAGTTGAAGTATATGTTGATGATATGATGGTGAAATCGGATACAAGGGAATAACACTTCCAAAACTTAGAATTGTTCTTCGATAGAGCATTGAAATATAAGCTAAGATTAAACCCGAAGAAGTGTGTGTTCGGAGTTACCTCAGGCAAATTATTGGGATATGTGATTGGTCCGAGTGGCATTGAGATTGATTCTGACAAAGTTGAAGCAATCAGGGATATGCCGGCCCCTAAGATGGAGAGAGAAGTTCGAGGATTTATTAGTAAATTACAATACATTAGCAAATTCATAGCAAAACTCACAACAATCTGTGAGCCTATCTTCAAATTGCTTAAAAAGAATCAGCCAGTCCTATGGAATGAAAAGTGTCAAAGGGCCTTTAAATGAATAAAAGAGTATTTACTGAATCCACCTATTTTAAAACCACCTAAACCCGGCAAACCTCTATTACTATATTTAGTAGTAGAAGAAGAGTTAATAGGAGCCATGCTAGCCCAAGTAGATGAGTCAGGGATTGAGCATGCGGTTTACTATTTGAGTAGAAAGCTACTACCTTATGAAATTAAGTATAGTATCATTGAAAAGGCCTGTATAGCCGTGGTTTGGTCTTCTAAGAAGTTGCGGCATTACTTTCAATCGTATAGTGTGCAAGCAATTTCCAGGTTGGACCCAATGAAGTATTTAAGGGAGACACCCTCTTTGATTGGGAAATATGGTCGCTGGTTGATAATATTAGAAGAATTTGAGATTGAGTATGTAACCAGAAAAACAATCAAAGGTAGAGCAGTGGCAGAATTCCTGGCCCAACAACCAATACCAGATAGCGAAGAGGTAGTCTTGGAATTTTCGGATGAACATTTAGAGATAATTGAAGTACAAGGGTGGAAAATGTATTTTGATGGAGCAGCAAATAGGAAAGGAGCAGGTTTGGGAGTCATACTAGAATCGCCTGAAGGGGAACTTATCCCTTTAGCCAAAAAGTTGAAATTCAGGGCAGCTAATAATATGGTGGAGTGTGAAGCTTGTATCTTTGGTTTGGAAACCCTAATGATTACGAAGGTGGATAAGGTGGAAGTTTTTGACGATTCATTGCTAGTAGTATCCCAAGTAAATGGAGAGTGGGAGTTGAAAGAAGAAAATTAAAACCATACCACCATTACTTGACCATGATCAAGAAGAACTTTAAGGAGTGTAAGTTTATACATCTATCAAGAGAAGAAAATCAAATGGCTGATGCCCTAGCCACATTGGCTTCGGTATGGGAAAATCCTATCAGCTTATTCCTTAAGCCTCTGATTTTGACCAGCTCATCAACTCCTAGCTATGAATATGAGACAATCATGGAAACTGATATAGACCATGATGCGTGGTATGATACTATAAGAGGCTTTTTGGAGGAAAGGGAATACCTGTCGGGGGCAACAAAGAAAGAAAGAAGAGCCATAAGGTGGTGGTCTTTGCAATACATCACATTCCATGGAAATTTATATCGAAGATGGCCTAATGTGGTGCATTTGAGATGCTTGAGGAAGCCTGAAGTGGAGCATATCATGTCAGAAATACATGCAGGAAGTTGCGGTCTACATATGAGTGGTTTGGCCCTAGTTAAGAAGATAATTCGACAAGGTTACTACTGGTTGACCATGGAGAGAGATTGTATTGAGTTTGTAAAGAAGTGCCAACAATGTCAGATGTATGGTAACTTGAATCACATGCCTCCTAAAGAATTGCATTCTATTTATTTACCCTGGCCCTTTGCCACTTGGGGTATTGACATTATAGGAGAGATACATCCGACAGCCTCAAACGGTCACCGTTTCATTATAGTAGCGGTAGATTATTTTTCAAAATGGGTCGAAGCTAAATCCTTCAACAAACTGGATTCAAGTCAAATGGCTAGATTCATTGAAAAGAACCTCATATGTAGGTATGAGGTCCCGCACAATGTGATATCAGACAATGGAGTACAGTTTCAAGGATCAGTTAAGGATTTATTCTCGAAGTACCAAATCCATCATCACAGATCCTCCCCTTATAGACCAAAGGCTAATGGTGCAGTAGAAGCAACAAACAAGACAATTAAGCAAATTCTGTCCAAGATGACTAAGACTTATAGGGATTGGTCAGAGATGCTTCCCTTTGCTTTGTGGGGGATATAGAACAAGTGTACGAACACCGACTGGAATGACACCATTCTCCTTGGTTTATGGAATGGAAGCAGTGTTGCCAATTGAAATTGAGATCAAGTCATTAAGAGTGGTCTTGGAAGCTGAACTGCCTGAAACAGAATGGGTAATGAGTAGATACACACAGTTAGCTTTACTAGAAGAGAGAAGGTTAAAAGCACTATATCATCATCAACTGTATCAAAGGAAGATAGCTCGGTCTTATAATAGAAGAGTTAAGATCAGAAAAATCAAAGTCGGGGATTTAGTGTTGAAACAATGTAAGCCTAATGTATCTGATCCAAGAGGCAAGTTTAGGCCTAGCTGGGAAGGGCCATATGTTGTGAAATAAGTCATGAATAAAGGTGCAGTGATGTTATCGGACATGGACGAGAATGAGTTTAGTGAACCAGTGAACATTGACAGATTGAAGAGGTTTTATGTATAAAAAAAAAAGAAGAAAAGAGCTCGCTAGGTTGAAAACCCAAAAAGGGCGGCCTAGCCAAAAGTTAGAGCAGTTCGCTAGTTTCAAAAACTTGAAAGGGCGGGCTAGGCAACAATTAGGGCTGAATGAGAGAAAATCATCAATTAGAAAACCTGAAAGAGTTAGTTGGCAATAGGAGTAATCTTGTGTATGCTGGCTTTATGTTTGGTTGTTCCCCAATTTAATAAAATAGAATTGATATTAAAATTGTTCTATGTGTACTGTTATAAATATTTGACCAGATATGGATGAAATAAATGAACACAATAGCAAAAGGTGATGACAAATTATAAAAGGAAAAGAAGCATCTTTATTACTTTAATTATTTTTATTTTTTTCATACTAATAATACACTTTCTAAATTGACAAATATAAAATCTATGGCGGACAATAATGTAACATGCAGGCCAGCTTTGCCTCAGCCGATCCAAGTAGGCTTCAGTCAAGCAAGGCATGTCTAAATTAGGAGTGAATTCAGAATCGCGAGGCTCAGCTCCATATTGACGGCCAAGTCGGCGGGGATCATAGCAAGTACCTCGACGAAGAGCAGCAAGAGGAACATACATCAAGTATGTCCGCATGGTGATACGAGAAATCTTCCACCAAGGTACCAACCAACGGATGTTGGCTTCAGTGCGTGAGTGGATCCAGTCAACCAAGTCAGCATATAAAGAAGCAGGATAGAGTAATTTCCTAGTAGAATATGCCATGGCAGATATCTGGTAAAATCCATGGATGGAGTATCAAGCAGGCAGAGACGCTCCTGAAGCCAAATCTGTGAGGGAAATTAAATTTAAAAAAAAAGAGTCTGCTAAGTTGAAAACCCGCAAGGGCAGCTTAGGCAAAAATTAGGACAGCTTGCTAGTTCTGAAAATCCACATGGGCAGACTAGGCAAAAAATTAGAGCAATATAAAAAATATAATAAAAGAGGTCCGCTAAATTGAAAACCCGCAAGGGCAGCTTAGGCAAAATTAGGACAGCTCGCTAGTTTCGAAAACCCGCATGGGCGGACTAGGCAAAAATTATAGCAATAAAATAAAAAAGAAAAGGAAGAACGAGAAAGCCTAAATTGAAAACCCGAAAGGACAGTTTAGGTAATTACCTGAAGCAACAATGGACTCCCAGTCAGTCTCTTTGACAATCCTAATTTAAGTTGGTCTAATCCAACTAAAGTCTTGGCTAAGATCATGGGTATCACGGGTATCGGTGACAAGCCTCCTTCCATTTGGTCCATGATATCCAATACTCGTGGATCAATATCGCTGTTAGAAGAAACATGCAGGAATTGGCCAAGTAAGTAAAGACAAAGCATACGTCCCCATGCCTTAGTAGGAGCCAAATGAGAAAAACAAAAATCAATCAAGGAAGCAAGTAGAATTTTCTCACCCCTCATCAACTGCAGAACTTCAGGCTTTGAAATTTGAAATAACATCTGCATCTTCTGTTGAATCTTGGAAATCAATATGGGTAATGCCATTTGTTGATTATTTGGATATCCAAGGATGTCCTCAAATTCTTCAATCAAGGGACATATTTCAAAGCCATTAATTTTAAATGTTCTAGAATCTACATTCCAAAAGAAGCCATGGCATGTAAAAAGGAATGGTCCAATTTAACATTTTGAAAACACTTTAAAATATCATTCTTTGACCAAGACATTTGCTTCCAGTGAATGGCATCCATATTCTTAAATAGAATTTTTATTTTCTTTAAATAGAGTTCGGTCATCGTGGAAGGATGAAGGAAAATTAGAATTGTTAAAAGGAGTTTTTACGTTGAAGTGGAAAATCTCTTGGGTTCAGTATGAAATTATGTGTGAGCGAGGATTTTCGCCCCCACTCCCGGTGGAATAGTTCTTATGACTTCGGCACTGTTTGGGCTCGGGGCCTTAGAGAACACAAACCTAAGTTCGGAGAAAATGGAGTCGCCACCCGCACGGGCCGGGAAAAAAGAAAGGGGTGGATGACTCGATTCCTAAGGAATCCCCAACCCCCTAATGGGTTCGGAAAGTTGGGTACGTGTGGGGAAGGTGAGAAATGGCCCAACACCCCCACAACACCCGGTTCATTGGAACCGGCCTCCTTTACAGGTCTTAATATTATAAAATTCTTAAATATAATAACATTATCTATATTACACACAATAATTAAAAGAAAGCATCAATATATTAAAATCAAAGCAATGTCCAAACAAAGCAAATAAATGGACACCCATCCAAGGATGGAAACATGTCCTTACATCACATGCCTAAATAGGACACCCACCAAAAAGGTAAAAACATACCCTTTACATAGGTTCTAAAATAGAAAAGCAAATTAAATTACTTGATGTTTAACTAATGAGGTACCCACCAAGTGGAAACATACCTCTTACAACTTTTGGAAATCTAAATTAATTGATAAAAGTAAATAATCATTCATCATAAATAAAATCATTCATCAACGCTATTAATAAAAATATAAAATAAACATCCATCCATGATAAATTAAATAAATCAAGTATTGAAATTAAATAAATTAAAGCATAAGAAATAAATCAAAGCATAATCAAGTATGGAATTGAATAAAGCAAATAAAAGTCCAATTATGGCTATTGTGACTTTTTATGGAATTAAAATAAATTAGGGTTTTATGTTTTAAAATAAACTAGGGTTTTAAACACTTTAAAATACTTTAATTTGTGATTTTTGGTTATTGGGTTCCTAAGCTACTGTGTAAAATTTAGGTTTTTATGTTTTTATGTTCTTTAATGTTTTAAAAGGATTAGGGTTCATAAAAATTAGGATTTAAGGTTTTAAAAGGGTTAGTGTTCATTATTTTAAATTTTGGAAGTTGAATTTGGATTTGATATTTTGGAATTAGGGTCACGGGTGGTAATTTTAATCTTAGGGTTTGGAAGATAATTTTATAATTTCATGAAGTTTTATGAATTTAAACAAATAAATTAAAGTTTTTATAAGTAGAAAAGTTGTTTTAGAAGACTTTTTGAATGAAATAGAACCTACTTTAAGATTTTAAAAGAAGCAGAATTTGCATCTTAGTTTTGTTGAAAAATATGTTCAATTAGAGTTTTAAGGTTTTTAAGAAGAACAAATAACAATTTTAAGCCTTTTGGAAGATAAATCAACGAAATAAGGTTTTTTTTATGCTTTAGAAAAACTAAATTAGAGTTCAAAGGTTTTTAATTTTGATTTCATAGATTTGCTACTGTGTAAAAAAAATAATTAAAGAAAATTAATTAACACATACCTTCTTTTGATGATTTCTCCACAAACAATTCTTCTTGGATGAACTAGCTCCAAAGACAAGCTTTTTTTGCCTTTGAATCCTCTAAATTGTGCTACTGCTGTTCTAGAAAAAAGTTGAATTGAATTTCTTCTTTTCCTTCCTTAATTTGGTTTCAAATTTTTCTAAACTCCTCTTGGATTTTTTGCCTCCCCTTTTTTAATTGTCTTTGATCCTTATTTATAGTGGTTTGAGGTTGTTTATTCCTAATTAGTTAAGGTAAGTAATATTAATGAAAAAAAAAGAAACCAAAACCTAATTGGATTAGGTTTCAAAAAATTTGCGTCGAAAAATTTGCTCTGCCAAAAAAAAAACTGCTGCGGAAAAACTGCGCTGGCAAAAAAAATCTGCTGTAGCTGGCTGCGACAGCACGCGCGAAGCGGGACGTGGGCTATTTTGCAGGCAGAAAATTTCTGCGTGCAAAATAGCACAGTGATTTCGCCCACAGGAAATTCCTGCCGGCGAAATGCCCACGGGCCCGCGCCAAGATTTTTTGCTGCCGATTTTTTCGACTCCGATTTTTATTTTTATTTTTTGATTTTTATTTGTTTATTTTTATTTTTTATTAATAAAAATTAGATACTAAAGCAAAAATTATTTAACAAAAATTATTTTGGACCAATTAGACAACAAAAATTATTTTGGACTAAATAAAACATATTGGACCGGATTGGGTAAAAAATTAAGGGTCTACATTATGGCGTGAAAGGTGATTTATATAGGAGGATTGTGCTTTTCCAAAATTGATAAGGAGTGATTCGTGAGGAAAAGGAATTGGCGACGAAAGGATCTTAAGTTACCGTGTTGCATTTGGTTTTGTAGTGATACTGTGTAAATGTTAAGATGAAAGTATAATAATTATACCGTAGTAATAATTATAACATATAAAAAAAGTAAAAAAAAAAGAGGAGAGAAAAAGTTGCAGTAAGATGGATATTATATATTATCATTATTATTTCTATACTTATTGTATAATGTTTCCTCAATTGATACAATATTCATAAATCACTAAGAAGGAGGTGGTAGGTCATCAAATAAAGCTCTAAAAAAAATCATCGCCAGTCAAAGGAGGAGGAAAATCACTCATCCCGAGTCTGCCCGAAGCAAGAGCACCAGAAATCTCTATTACCTTGGAGTTCCGATCTGTCACGGTCCTCATCAGAAGTAGACGAAAGGGTCTCATGGTCATCAGTTTGGGGGCCTCTAGATGAAGAAGCACTAGGATCCCTCATCCCCTGAAATCGAAAGTCTCGAAAAATTTGTTCTGATTGATGATACAAATTTTCAAAATGGGAAACCTGCTGACGACTAGCGGCCAACTCTTCTTAAAGTTTTTTGTTTTGTTCTTCAAGCATCCGCTGTGAGCCAGAAAGGAAAAAGTAAGAGCATACATAATCATGCATACATATAGCATAAATTACCATGAAACGAGAAAACTTACCAGGTAATTCATATCAATACCCTGCGGATGAGATGGCATATCTAGTGGACTAGAATGAGAAAATGAAGGAGCAGTAAAACAAGGTCCAGCCTCATGATCAAATGAGCCAGCAGCCTGCAATAATCATAAAAAAGTCAAAACAAGTTAAGAAAGACACGATTGCAATGGAAAAATGGTAAAAGTTTTACCTGAGAAGTTCTAGCCCCGAAATATGGAATGAATCCTCCTCCCTCTTCATCTCTATCCTCATTTTCTTCGAGAATTTTTCTTACACCAACAGGAGATACATCAAAGTTCAAGAGCCCTATTTGAATAAAATAGGTATAAGATGCACCCGGTGGGTAGAGAAATGTTTCAACATCATAACCATGCCGGGCCAACCACCATGCATTCTCCGGCATTGATGTAATATTTAAAGTATATTTCGGGCAACACATCAGGATCCTCCTCTGCTTTGGACTAAGAAACCACTCATAAACTCTCTTTCCGAGAAACCAGCCACTAGACACTGGGCCAGCGATGACTCGGCGAGTATGTTGAAAAGGCAATGCAACATTCATGGAGGAAGTCCAGTTTGTCCGTTCTTCTGGGTTCCACCAGGCCAAATTCACCTGCAAAATGACATAAGGTAAGTAAACTTTCATATAAATTTTAAAAGTATACTAATGCTATTTTACCTGGTCCCAGGTTAGGCGGCTCAACACGAAGCATTGGGTATGCACATGGTGAGAGCCGGGAACTTCTACACGCTCAGACAACCAGAAATTTAATCTCGGATACCCGACTCTCTCTCGAGAAATACCAGGCACCCACACAAGGTTGTGATCATATGCCCATACATACAACAATAATAAAAATCAAATTCATACAAGAAAAGAATGGAATTGACATTGGTGGAAGAATAGTACCTTGACAAACCGCCATAAAGCCAACAAAAGACTTCTTATTTCGGCAAATTTTGTCAAGACCATGGTAAAGACAGGTGAGACCAGCTTCACCCCAGTCATAAAGTGGTACCATCCTAAAATAAGAAAGGGCCCTCAACACTGACAAATGGATGGTGGATTCAGTGCTGCCTAAGATGGTCGACCCGAGCAAATATAACAAAAATCCTCGACCATACTGTTGGGCTATGTCTCTATGAACCGTCCTTCATAGTTCATCCAATAACTATGAATTGGCTCGATTTTTATCTTAAAAGGCCCTTTATATGATGGTTCCATACCAATTAATTGTTGAATTTCTTCAAATGTCAAAATATCATTGGTAAGAGGAACCGGAACACCATCATACCGAATGCTGGTTATAGCAGCAAAGTCGACCAGACCAATTGTCATCTCTCCAATGGGCAAGTGAAAAGTATGAGTTGTGTCCAACCATCATTCTGCAAGTGCCTGGACTATGCTCCGGTCTATCAGATACTCCTCAGATGGTAATTGTAAGATGAAGCTCTCAAAGCCACAATCTCAGATAATCTGCCTTACCCGAGAAGGCACTACATCATACCATTGTCAGGCTTTGTAGATACTCCCTCCGCCCCGAATAACGCAACGATCACGCTAACATGGAGCCAGTAAGTTAACACCAGGTAAGTATATCATTAGTCTATCTACTTAAATTCTTAAATATATTTTTTCTAAATTTTATAAAAAATAAAAATATATAAAGAAAATAAATAAATATATAAAAAGAAAAAGAAAATAATAATAATAAATATATAAAAAAGAGAAGAAAACAAATAAAAGAAAAAAGAGAAAAAAAAATGAAAAGAAGAAAAAGAAAAACACACAAAAAATAATTACCTTGCTCTTTTAATTTGAGCTACGATGATGCGGCATCTCGGCTGGTAGACCTATATTTCCATCTTCATGATGCCGAATAAACTCTAATAACTCAATATTAGAATGAGTTCCTGATCTTGAAGCATTCATTTTTTCAAAACTGTATGCTAAATTTGAAAGAATTATAGCTATGAACGAATGAAATTAACAAGTTTGTTGTGAATGAAATGAAGAAATCATTCGTTTATATAGAGAAATGGCAAAGGAAAAAAAAATTCAAAAAGTAAATTTTACTATTGATGAATAGTAAATTACTATTGAAGAATAGTAAATTACTATTTACAAATAGTAGGTTACTATTTGCAATAGTAGGATACTATTTGCAAATAGTAGGTTACTATTGACAATAGTAGGATACTATTTATAAATAGTAGGTTCTTATTTACTAATAGTAAATAGTACATAAACAGTGACTACATAGTAAATAAAAAGGAAACTCAATTATTCAATTTAATCATTCAAATACTTGCGTGTATATAAATATTTTTGCACTTTTAAAATATTTTTATACGCAGGAGTCAAGGAGAAGATATGTGCATAAATATTAGCTAAAATTTTTGCAAATATAATTTATATACTACTGACTATAATTATTTTTTGCAGACAATTAAATCTCTCTTAGTTCGGGTCCAGAACCTAAATCATCTTTAACTCGAACCGGGTCCAGAACCCAAATTATCCTTAGGTTCAGAACCTAAAATCTCCTTTAAGTTCAGAACTTAGCTCGGGTCCAGAACCCAAATTACCTTTAGGTCAAGAACCTAAAATTTCTCTTAGCTCGGGTCCAGAACCCAAATTATCTTTAACTCGAACCTGGTCCAGAACCCAAATTATCCTTAGGTCCAGAACCTAAAATCTCCTTTAAGTCCAGAACTTATATCGGGTCCAGAACCCAAATTATCCTTAGGTCCAGAGCCTAACATTTCTCTTAAGTCCAGAACTTAGCTCGGGTCTAGAACCCAAATTATCCTTAGTTTCAGAAGCTAAAATTTCTCTTAAGTCCAGAACTTAGCTCGGGTCCAGAACCCAAATTTTCCTTAGGTCCAGAACCTAAATTCACTTTTAAGTCTAGAACTTAGCTCGGGTCCAGAACCCAAATTACCATTAGGTCTAGAACATAAAATCTCTTTTAAGTCCAGAACATAGCTCGGGTCCAGAACCCAAATTGCCATTAGGTCTAGAACCTAAAATCTTTTTTATGTCTATAACTTAGCTCGGGTCCAGAATCCAAATTATCATTATGTCTAGAACCTAAAATCTCTTTTAAGTCGAGAACTTAGCTTGGGTCCAGAACCCAAAATTACCCTTAGGTCTAGAACCTAAAATTATCCTTGAGTCCAGAACTTGAACTTGGTCTAAAATCCAAAAACTCAACCATCTCAGAAAAATTAAGTCTTATTGCTTTTCACTCTTTTTTACTAAAGTCTTAGATCGTTCAAGTAGGGGCAAACTATAGACCCCTAATTTTTGACCCAGTCCGGTCTAATATATTTTATATAGTCCAAAATAATTTTTGTGTTATTTTAATTAAATAATATTTATTTTTTATAAAATAAAAATAATTAAAAATAATAAATAAATAAATAAAAATAAAAATAAAAAATCGATTACGAAAAAATCAGCGACAATTTTTTCGTCGCCGAAAGTCAAATTAGCCAAATGGCCTTGGCCAATTTCACAGCAGGAAATTCCTGCGGGCCTGCAACGAAATTGGGTGGCCCCACCAATACTCGCAGCTCGCGGTTTCTCACCAACGCTCGTAATTTTGCAAGCAAAATTTTCAAACGCAATTTTTTCCGAATCCAAACTATATTTGGTTTCAGTTTCTTTTCCTAATTAATTTTAGTTTTCTTAAACAATTAGAACTAGGCTTATAATTTTTCCTATAAATAATACTTGAAAACACAAAAAAAGGGACGAAACTTGGAGATCAGATAGTGGGGCTTTGATTAGGTGATCGAAACTTGGATTATAGAAAAACCCTAGCAATAAGCAAGCAATCAATAATTCATCAAAGGCAGCAACCTTGTCTTTGTCCTTGTTCATCCAGAAAGCAATTTTTGGTGGAACCAACAAACGGAGGTTTGAATCTCTATTTTCTTTATTTATTTCTTTATAATAGCTTCATCACTCAAATTGAATAAATTGTTTCTTCTGTTTCTTCTAAAACTTAAAAACCCTAAAATGTTTCTTCTAAGCCTTAAAACCCTAATTGTTCCTTCTATTTCCAAAAACCCTGAAAAGTACTTTTCTATTTCCAAAAGCCTTAAGAACCCTAACTTATTTCTTCTATCTCCAAAAAATCCTAATTCATTTCTTTTGTTTCCAAAAACCACAAATCATTTTTCCTATTTGCAAAAACTTTTAAATACCCTAAACTGTTTTCCTCTAACTTTTTTTCAAAATTTCCAAATGTTTTCTTAAATCCCCAAACCCTAATCTATTTTACAATTTTTAAAAATTCATAATTATTTTATAAATCTCTAAACTATTTTCTTAAATCCTAAAACCAAATATGTTTTCTAAAATATTAAAAAACCCTAATTTTGTCAAAATTAATATGGTAAACCCTAGTTTTCCTAAACCCTAATCCTTAAAACCTTAAAACCTTATAAACCTAAAGTTTAAAACTCAATACGGTAAGTCCAAAACAACAATCCAGTAAACAAGAGCTATAAACCCAATGTTTTAAGATTCTAAAACCCTAATTTCATAATGTTATCCCTAAACCCTAATTTGATTCATGAAACCCTAATCCATTCCAATTTTCTAAAACCTTTACAGTAGGTTAAACAAATAACAATAATAATACTAAAATCCCAAAACCCTAAATGTTCATTAAATAACTTTAAATAGAAATAGTAAACTTTATCTTTACTTGCTTTATTTTTAGATTTGATTATGCAGTTCATTATATGCTTTGATGCTTGATTTATTTAATTTATCATGGATGAATATTTAATATATATTTTGATTGATGTTTAATATCTTTGATGAACGATTTATTTATGATGAATGGTTATTTACTTTTATCGATTTATTTTGATTTCCAAATATTGTATGACGTATATTTCCACTTTGTGGGTACCTCATTAATTAAATTCTATGTAATTTAAATTGCTTTATATCTTGGACCAATGTAAAGGACATGTTTCTACCTTTTGGTAGGTGTCCTATTTAGTTTAGACATGGATGATGTAAGGACATATTTCCATCTTTGGATGGGTGTCCATTTATTTGCTTTATTTTGACATTGTTTTGATTTTAATATAATGATGCTTTATTTTAATTGTTACATGTAATATGGATAATATTGTTATACTTAAGAATTTTATAATATTAAGACCTGCAAAGGAGGCCGGTTCCAATGAACCGAGCGTTGTGGGGGTGCTGGGCCATTTCTCACCTTCCCCACATGTACCCAACTTTCTAAACCCATTAGGGGATTGGGAATTCCTTAGGAATCAAGTCATGCACCCCTTTCTTTTTTCCAGCCCATCCGGGTGGCAACTCCATTTTCTCAAGACTTAGGTCCGTGTTCTCTAAGGCCCCGAGCCTAAACAGTGCTGAAGTCGCAAGAACCATTCCGCCGGGAGTGGGGGCAAAAATCCCCGCTCACAAGCCTGTTAGGTTGAAAACATGAAAGGTCTGCCTAAGCAAAAATTAGGGAGTTTGCTATATCCGAAAACCTATAAGGGCGATCTAGGCAAAAATTAGAATCAATAAAAAAAGAATGAAGAGTGCGCTAAGTTGAAAACCCACGAGGGCAGCTTAGGCAAAAATTAGGACAACTTGTTAGTTTTGAAAATCTGCAAGGGCTGTCTAGGCAAAAATTAGGGTAATAAAATAAAAAAAGGACCTAAATTGAAAACCCAAAAGGGCAATTTAGGTAATTACCTGAAGCAGCAGCGGACTCCAAGCCAATCTCCTCAAAGATTTCAATTTAAATTGGTCCAATCCAACCAAGGTTTCATCTAAGATCACGGGTACTGGTGACAATCCTCCTTCCATTTGATCCATGATGTCCAATACTCACATATCAATGTCACCATCAGTAGAAACAAGCAAAAATTGACTAAGCAAGCATAAGCAGAACATGCATCCCGAAGCTTTTATGGGACTTATATGGAAAGTGAAAAAGTCAATCTAAGGACCAAGCAGGATTTTCTCACCTTTGGTCAATTGCAGGACTTCAGGTTTTGAAAGTTGAAATAACATCTGCATCTTTTGTTAAGTTTTGGAAGTCAATATGGGTAGCGCCATTGCTATTTGCTCGGATATCCAAGAATAGCCTCGAATTCTTCAATCATAGGACATATCTCAAAGTTGTTTATCTTAAAAGTCCTAGTTTCTACACCCCAAAAAGAAGCCATGGCATGTATTGCGCTCGACTAATTACTACTACAAGCGACACTCGCAAGTATACGAGGTAATTGTAGCAATGGTGATCGCCCTAAGGTCGTCTCATAAGGAAGGAATTATTTTGCAATAGTTTGATTAGCAAGAAATTTAAAAACAAGAGTGTGATGTGTTGGAATGGTGAAAAACAATTTAAATCTAAAAGTAATATGCGTAATGGTTGTACAAGATTAATACAATTCTAGGAATGGTGCCTAGGGTTATTGATCAGTTTAATCAAAGCTTAATTCTCAAATTATCCATTAACATGCCCTTGTATTTTAATTTGTTCCTTGAGTTTAATTAGTAATTACCAATTCATTAGTTTTCACATTCATGAATTAACAACAACCAATTATTTTGAAATTGCAAATTAATAAAACCCTAGAACTTATATTTCTAATTCATTCTTAGGGTTGTTGATTGCATAATTCCAATATCAAATTTCACCTCTCGGTCCTTCATTCAATATCTAGAGATTAATAGGTAGCTAATCTATCAACCTAACATTCAATCCAATGCATTCAACCAACAACAAGATATATTAATGGAAATATCAAATCAAGTCATTCAATCAAATCTACTACAAACCCTAGGCATGAGTAATTTAGCTCATCATCATCAATTTTAAATAAATATTCATCTCAATATAAATCAAATCACAATTGTACATTGATATATTAGAGTTCTTAACAAACAATAACAATCTAGAAATGAATTAAAAGAGAGAATATAATGCTAAGAGTTGAATTTCTAGTCTTCCTCCTAGCTCCACCTTGAATATGATAAAAAACTAACAAGCCTTATTCAATCAATGGTTCTCCTCTTGAAAGATGGAATGGTCACTCTCTCAAGCCTCCAACTCCTCAATCAAGCTTTCTTCAAACCCTAACCTTCATAAGAGCTTGCTCACCCAATTTTATCCCTAAAAATGTTAAGAATCTTTGTTTATGGAAGATGAAGATGAAGGTGATGTTCATGGTCTCTCTCAAGACCAAGAACATGAAGATGAACCAAGGAACTCCCCCCAAGAGAACTTCAAACGTGTATAAATATATCTCTTCCCTTTCTTTTTTTTTTTTAAAATTTCTTAAGACACAAAGCATGTCTTCCAACTCAAACATTCCCCTTTGTCTCCCACTTATTTCATTATTTAAAATTTCATCCCATCAATTAGGCAACCTTTTTCTTCTTTTAATATTTCTTTTTTTAAAGATAGCACTTATTTCTTCCACTTTGTCCACCATTTCAGGTAAAATTATTGAAAGAATTCTCACAAGACATGGCCAAGTCATGAGTGACTTGGCCGTGTCACTAAATTTCTTATGGACATAGCCAAGCAATGTTACCATGTCCATGGCTGCCTCAATACCTTCTTCATTTTCCAAGTGGGACATGTCCAAGGCCTTGGCTGTGTCATGTGACATGGCCAGTGGCTTGGTCGTGTCTCTTGAGTGATTCTCCATTGTTTGCTTTGCTCTTCATATGGGACACGGCCAATTCTTGGCCGTGTCTCTTGGGTGTGTTCACTTATGCATTTCCTCCTTGCTTCTCCTTTGCTTTGCTCTTTTGGTGGGACACGGCCAAGGCCTTGGCCGTGTCATGTGACATGGCCAGTGGCTTGGCTGTGTCTCTTGCTTATATCAAGCTTTGCTAAAATTTCCTGCCTATTTCCTTGAATGAGGGACACGGCCAAGCCATGAAGTGTCTTGGCCGTGTCTCATGTTTTTCCACCTAAATAATCCATCAAATTGAATTAAAGCTCCATTATTTTGTTCTTCATCTTGGATCAAATACTTTAAACAAACTTTAAATACAAATTAATAGAAAAATCAATCAAAATACAATAAAATTATACTAAAAATAAATACGCAAAGGATCAAAACAACATGTAAGAATGGTTGGTCTAATTTGACATTTTGAAAACACTTCAAGACGTTGAGCTGAAACCATGATATTTGTTCCCAGTGTGTTGCCTTGATGCTTTTAAATAAAATTTTCATCTTCTTTAAATTGATCTCAATCATGGCTCGGGCATGACAATTGCTTTTAATTTTATAAAGAAGAATTGGGGATGGTAGAAGCTAAATTGATGGAGTTTAGTTTGAGCAAGGTGAAATTGTCTTAGAAAGGGTACTTCCTTGGACGACGAAGAAAAGAGAGTGATTTTTTGATTTATATAACTACTGACTGAAGTCTAAATTGCTTAAAGAAATCTGTATGGAATTAGGCTAAATATTTTTATCCATGTTGAAGTGGGAGTTCACTGCGAAGTGGGAAAATTGTTAAACCTTATCTGTATGGATTTTGATTTTATTAATTTGACCATGTCAAATTCGTTTTAAATGAATTCATCATGATATGCTTCTATGTGTTTGTATATATGTAAAAAGCAAAAAGAAAAGTCAAAGAATCATAAAAAAAAATGAAAAGTCAAATATCATATTTTAATATGTATATTAATTACAGTCCATTATTTACAAGTGATTTAATACAAAACTTTATTTATACACATTGATTTTCATATAAAACTTTGGTACAAACTAATCACTGAAATCGAGGTGGCAGTCTATAGTTGAATAAATCTCCAAGGAAGTCATTGTTTATTAGAGGCGGAGGCACTTGTTTATCTAGTTTCCCCCTGAAGAAGCATCCGGATTTTGATCACCCTATAATTTAGTATCATTGCCCGTAAAAGTAGGTGGCACATCATGGTCATCAATCTAGGACCTTGATGAAGATTCCCCAGGATCTCTATTGTCTTGAAATCTGAACTCCCGAAAGTTTCACTCAAAGAAATCAGCATGCCAATGACTGGCAGCCAATTGTTCCTGCAACTTTCAATTATGTTCCTCAAGCATTTGCTGTGAGCCAGAAAAAGAAAAATTAAATTCATACATTTTCATGCATACATTCAACATATATGAATATGAAACAAGGGTCACGAGCCAGATAGCTCAAATTGAAGCCTTGAGGTCTAGAAGGCAGCTCAACATAAGGAAATGGTTGAGGTGAAGCTGCACTACTTGGCTCAGCTTCACCATGCCCAACAACATCCGAGTGTTCAACTATCTACAAACATTCACAAATGTTAGTCACATGCCAGTCAAGAACACTAAAATATGTCTGATCAAATTGGAAAAGAGACAACCATGGTGTCATCATGGGTAGTAAAATTCCTTGTATCATTATGCTCTTCATCCTCCCCTTCATCTTCTTCATCCTTATTATCCCCCTCAACATCATCATTCTCCTCATCATCACTCTCATTTTCATCATCCTCTTCTTCATCCATCTCTTCATCACCCTCTTCTTCTCCTTCACTCTCTTCATCCCTTTGTTCCTCTAGATTTTCAACACTATCGGGGAGACTTCGAAGTGCAAAAGTTGATCCTGTACAAATTTGTTATATGACAAGTCTGGTCGAAGAAAAAACAAATCAATATCAAATCTATCCCGGCCACACCTCTAGGAGTTCTCAGACATCAATATGCAAGTCAACACATTTACTGGCACATTGGCTAGCACCTGCCTCTGATCAGGGCCAAGAAATCAGTTGTGCACCCTCTCACATAGAAACTAGCCGCTCGAAACTAGTCCAACAATAATTCGATGGGAGTTCTGCAAGGGCAATGCATTGTTCATGTTGGCGGTCCAATTAGCCCTTTCATCAGCTCTCCACCAAGCGACATTCACCTACAACACAAAGATATCGGTAAGTCATTTTCATTAAATTCCATGATATTACTAATTATTTCTTTTACCTGATCCTAGGTCAGCTAGCTTAGTTGATAATGCCGGGAATGGACATGATGGCCACCAGGCACTTCTTCTCGACTTGAGAACCAAAAGCTTAATCTCGGGTACCCCACTCCTCTGCCAGAAATATGAGGTACTCTCATAAGGTTATGTTCATAGGCTCACACCTTTTAAGGTCAAAAGAGATTAGTTTTGATCATAAACCATTATTCCAATTAACAAAAAGAAGAACTCATACCTTGGTAATGGCCATCATGCCTGTAAATGATATCTTGTTCCTATTAATTTTATCAAAACCATGATAAAGACAAGCAAGGCCAGCCTCTCCCCAATCATAAAAAGGGACAAGATCAAAATCTGCTAGAGCATGCAAAACCGATAGGTGAATTTCCAGATCAGTGCTGCATAAAATTGTTATAGCTAACAGGTATAGCAAAAATCCATGGTTATATCTCTTTGCCCATCTGCCATGCACTGATAGAGTCTACCTCATCCAATACTCTTGAATGTATTCATATTTTATTTTGCATGCTCCCCTATATCTGGGATGTAAACTAATTAATTTGCAAATTTCATCCTCAGTCAATATATTGTTGGTCAAAGGGACATGGATCCCTTCATATCTCAAGCATGTTATTGTAGTAAAATCTACTGGGCCAATGGTTATTTCCCTAATAGGCAAATGAAAAGTGTAAGTGGTGTCCATCTAGCGCTCAGCAAGTGCCTGTATTAAGCTTCTGTAAATTTGATACCCTCTGGCAAGCAGTTTCATCACAAAGTCTTCAAAACCACATTCATTTATCATCCACCGACTAGAGGTAGTACTCGGTCATACCATTCATGGGCTTTATCGATATTCCCGCCGCCGTGAATCACACAACTATCAAACTACCACAATAAGGGTAAGTCCCGTCAGGTACGTATATCACCCCTAATAATTATTCTCTCAAAATAAAATAAAATAAAATGATAATAAAAATTAATAAAAAAACACATAAAAATTACTTTTCGCATCCCAATAATAATAATTATTGTCTCCCTCTATTTATTTTTTCTTATTTTTTGGTATTTTTTCACATCTAGACTAATTTTTTGCTTCATTTGTTTTTATTCTTATTAACATTATTTTATATAGGTATTTTTTCTAAATAATTTTCTAATTTTCCATTTTCTTTATGCAATAATTATATTATTTTTTCCTTGTACCCAATGTTTAAAAATTATATTCTTCATGCATAGGTGTGAGTGGGGATTTTCGCCCCCACTCCCGGTGGAATGATACTTGTGACTTTGGAACTATTTAGGCTCGGGGCCTTAGAGAACAGGGACCTAAGCTTAGAGAAAAATGGAGTCACCACCCGGACGGGCCAGAAAAAAAAAAGGGGTGGATGACTCGATTCTTAAGGAATCCCCAACCCCCTAATGGGTTCGGAAAGTTGGGTACGTGTGGGGAATGTGAGAAATGGCCCAGCACCCCGACAATGCTCGATTCATTGGAACCGGCCTCCTTTATAGGTCTTAATATTATAAAATTCTTAAATATAACAATATTATCCATATTACACACAACAATTGAAATAAAGCATCATTATATTCAAAATCAAAGCAATGTCCAAACAAAGCAAATAAATGGACACCCATCTGAAGATGGAAACATGTCCTTACATCATCCATGTCTATGCTAAATAGGACACCCACCAAAAGGTGGAAACATGTCCTTTACATTGGTCCAAAATATAAAAGTGATTTAAATTACATAATATTTAACTAATGAGGTACCCACTAAGTGGAAACATACCTCTTACAACATTTGGAAATCAAAATAAATCGATAAAAGTAAATAACCATTCGTCATAAATAAATCATTCATCAAAGATATTAAACATCAATCAAAATATATAATAAACATTCATCCATGATAAATTAAATAAATCAAGCATTGAACTTAAATAAATCAACTATCAAAATATAATAAACCACATAATCAAATCTAAAATTAAATAAAGCAACAAATATATAAGTTTAGGGTTTTAAAGAATTTAAGATTTTTTAAAACTTAGGGTTTTGGAATGTAGGGTTTTAAAATTAGGGTTTTGAATTAGGGTTTTGAGGGTTTTTGAAACTAGGGTTTTGGAATTAGGATTTTTAAAACTAGGGTTTTGGAATTAGGGTTTTGGATAGTTAGGGTTTTTGGATTTGACTTACTGCCTAAAAAAACATAATTTTGGATTTGGAAAAATAAATTGAGGTTTTGGAAAATAATCAATATTTTGGAGTTTAATAATGAAATGGTTTAGGCTTTTGGATAAAAATAGTTTGAGGTTTTGAGTTTTAATGAAATAACATATGGTTCTTGAAGTTAAAGTAAACAAGATAGATTTTAACAATTAATTTAAATCCTCAATGGTTACTGGATAGTTTTATGTTTTTTATGAAATATGCCAGTGGGGTTACGAATACCAATTGTTCAACATGATAATTAAAGCAAATGATTAAAGTTATTAAAACAAAAACCAAATTACTGCATGTTCAAAGATCAAGGTACTGTGTGTGCAAAGATCAAGTTAATGCATGCATGTTCTTATTAATCAAAGAAATGAAACTACTATGAACATAAATAATTCATGATTAAAGATTAAACCTCCGCTCGTTGGTTCCTCCACAATTAACTTCTGGATGAACAATGAACAAAGACAGCGTTGCTGTCTTTGATGGATTGATGATTGATGAATGTTTGCTGCTATTCTTTTTTGTTTGTTGTCATCCCCTGTTATTGTTTTTCTCCTCCCCTTTTCTGAATTATCAAACATTAATATTTATAGCAGACCCTCACTCAGAATTCTTAACCTAATATAAATCAGTCCCTAAAACAAATTCTAGTTCAATTAGGAAATGTATTGAACCCATGTCGACCTGGTTTCCCTAGGTCAACATGAGACCAACCTCATGTCGACCTTGGGCTGCCCAAGTCGACATGAGGCATGCTCATGTCGATCTGGGCTGTCAGATCGACATGAGGCATGCTCATATCTCCCCGACTGGCCTCACTCAAATTATTATGGCCTCTTTTAACTTATGGATCGAAAAGTTTTAATTTGGGCCAATTCCACTTGATTTTAGGGTTTTACAATTGAATTTATGCCTCTTTAATCCGAACTGACTCCTTTAAAAATTATAAACTAGGTTTAAATATTTAAAGTCATATCAAATTTATTTTGGCATCCTTTAATTAGAACCGTATTAAATTGGGGTCAAAAATTAAGGGTCTACAGTTTGCCCCCTGCTTGAGCGATCTGAGACTATGGCAAAAGAGAGTGAAAAGCAATGTAATTTTTGACTGGGTTTAGAGCCATATAGGACTCCTTACCCAAAGTTGGTTTGAGTTCTGGACTCAAAAACTATTTGGGTTCTGGACCTAAGGTGAATTTAGGATTTGGGTTCTGGACCCGAGACTGAGTTTGATTGACCTTTTATCAGTTGAGAATTTTGACTGCTCTGGATTCTTTGACGCATTGTGGGTCTTCACCCTCAAAATGGATCTTCATCATTGGACCTTGGATCTACATCCTTAGCATCGGATCTTCACCTTTGAAAATGGATCTTCATCCTTGGAGATCGGGTCTTCACCCTTGCAAATGGATCTTCATCCTTGGAGATCGGGTCTTCACCCTTGTAAATGGATCTTCCTCCTTGGAGATCGGGTCTTCACCCTTGTAAATGAATCTTCATCATTGGAGATCAGGTCTTCACCCTTGTAAATGGATCTTTTTCCTTGGAGATCGGGTCTTCACCTTTGTAAATGGATCTTCATCCTTTGAGATTAGGTCTTCACCCTTGAAAATAGATCTTCATCCTTGGAACTCGGGTCTTCACCCTTGAAAATGGATCTTCATCCTTTGGACTTCGGGTCTTCACCTGTAACACCCCTTCCCAGCCTACATGTGTAAGCCGAGTAGAGGCGCCACACTATCCTAATGTTGCTACCAATTTTACTTAATTCGAATTTTAGTTCCGGTTTTACAGAAATTTTGCCAGAGGTTCGCCTAGAAATTGGATCCCAAGTGTTGACAAAACTGGTTTTTCTGATTTTTGAAAACATTTTTACACAAACCAATGCAATCAGTTTCAATACACTCCCAATGAATCCACCTTATACCCTCAACTACAAACCTACAAGAAGAGTTCACACTTCTAATACAAAATAAGTAGAGCTTTATTATTATCACATACTACTAACGTACAGTATAACTGTAACACCCCCATACTCTATATAAGTACTATACATATACCAGGTATACATACAGTACGTATATAAAGTATAAGAATGTCACTTTTTGTTACAGTTTAAAAATCTATATCTGAGTTCAAATAATATTACATTAATTTAAATATAGAACATTTACAAAATCATTATACTTTCAATAATCTTACATATATATGATAATCTTGTCTTTACCAAAATTTCATTTATACATATGAATACATTCTTATTAGAAATACAACATAACGAAATTATACATATATGCATCACCTTCTAGTTGGTCTCGAAATACTCTTACCCTTCTCGTGGCATAACAGTTTGACTTCCAGATCAACCACCTACTCACCTGCGCGATTTATACAACCGCGCTAAGCCCGAAAGCTTAGTAGTACAAATAAATATTATAAACATACATAACAGACAATCATACTTATATGTTAACTTCATATATTATTATTTTCTTATCATATTTTCCCATTTCAATTACACCTTATATATATTTCTACTAATCTCATAATTATATACATATGCACGTATTTCATTAATACAACCCACAATTCCATGACTTATTAAAACATTCATAAAATAATACTCACAATGTCCACAACCACATCCATATTATACATCATATTGTATTTTCATGTAGTACCTTCAGATCTCATCATTCAACATAGTTTTTCAATCCACATTCACCTTCAATAATTTACTTATACATTGTAATCATCTCATTTCATAATTATCATCATATATCTCATAACATTACATCTTATTCCATAATTCACATTTAAACAAAAATAATCATTGGTCTCATTATTCATTCATTTCACATTTCATGAATCACATTTAAACAAAGACAAGCATGGGCCCAAAAGACACTAATATGCTATTCAAAGTTCAGAGTTACTGTTTTGGTCTATAATCATAATCATCAATACATTTATCCATGGATATTCAACTAGATTTGAGCTTACGACCCAGTCATTTCACTCAATCTAGTTTCAATAATTTGTTTTTGAGGTTTACGACCCGGTCATTTCACCCCAAAAACATTACATTTCACATTTTCCAACTGGAATCGGCTTACGACCCGGTCATTTCACCTATCCAGTGATTCATAGGCATGCCGCCAAAAACAGAACTCTGAAAATTTAATTAACACATTAGGCACACAATCATTTCATTTATCTCTTTATCAATCTCTTTTCATTTCTTTTCTCATAATTAATTAGGCAACCATGCCTCAATTATATATTTCATTTGCATTATCATAGCCAACAACCATGGCCTCATATCTCATATGATCTCAAATCACCTTAATCAATTCAAATGTATATAATCAATGGCATTAACACACATTTTACATACTCATCACAACATTCATATTATACCAAACATAACATTATTAATATACATCAACAATGCATTACATTTCCTAATATTAATATACATCAACAATGCATTACATTTCCTAACACATTTACAACCAAATGTGTATCAAGTCTCAAAGTCATATGCATTTGTGCAATAATGTAGTTTGTACTTACCTTAAAACCAACTCACACCAATCTATACACTTACTCTTCCAAGAATCCTCAACACTTAGATTAGGGCAATTCAACCTCTTCACAACCTAATCCAAAAGGAATATTAGCAAAATGACCATATGAATAGTAAATTCTGTTTTTGGACTCAACTTAATCCTTATTTTGAAAAATTGTATAAAATAATATACTTGACTAAAAACTATTAAATTTTTACAGAATTTAGTTTTACATCTTAAAATCATTCCTTTAAAATTTCAGATCAAACTGAACACAAAATCTTGGTCAAATAGTTCACCCAATCAGACTGCTCCAATTGCCCTGCATCCTGGCAGCAGTTCTGAACTTTGTGAATTCCGTAAATTAAATTCAATCAAAGTGGTTCCAAATTATTTTTATAAAATACTAGACTCACTAAGAAACAACATATCCAAAATTCAATAGGATACTATTTTTCTACATTTTATTAAAAATCCTGAAAGATAGCTGTCTCAGTTAAGGTACCTGCTGGAACAGGTCTAATAAAAATAATCTTTCCAAAATCATAACCATTCCAAAATCAAATCAACATATTTTTTAGTTATTCTAGACTCATAGAGGCACAACATATCAAAAATTTACTTCAAGAAAATTTTTCTATATTTAATTAAAAATCATACAAGTCACAGCATTTACTAATTGTAAAACAGAAAAATTTCACTAAACACAACTCTTACTCTTCCATCACCAACACCAACCTAACTTCTTATCTTTAGTTCAATTTCAACACTTTTACACACACCATACACAAACACACTCCAACCATCAACAACACTCCATCAAACTCAAACAAAATTCCAAATAGAACAAGAGAAATCAAAAGAAAACTTACTTGAATATTATGCCAAATCTTCAACATCCATCTTCAATTCTCTCAAAATCCCTATGGATTTGATGTGTATATAAGTAAAATCACATCTCTCTCTGTCTCTCGTGTAAGAAGAAGAAGAAGAAGAAAAATATCTTTTTCCCTTCTTCTTTTCATGTTTATCATATATATATATATATATAATAATAATAATAATAATATAATAAACCTCCACCACACACTTTTCTCCCTTTGACTTTTCTTTCTTCTTTTATTATTATTATTATTATTATTATTATTATTATTATTAATTAATTAATTAATTATATAAACTTACTTTTCCTACACCACTTTATACATTATGTATATGTAATATATATGTTGGTATATGTATATCTCTTTTATATTTCCTTTATATTTTCCATATTTTTCAAATACCACATAAATATATATCATCCCTCATATACACCTATTTCTTATAATATTTTCCTTACATATTTTACCAACATATCTTCTCACAACTACCATTCCAATGTACACCAAAATCGGGTATTAAATTAATTCATTTATCTTCTTTTGACTTTCATTAGTTTAACTTATATATGTTATATATACCTTCACTTCTTTTCTCCTTCCATTAAACATACTCCTTAAATCCAAATACCATAATAATTATTCCAAAACTTTTAGGGTGTACCTTGGGATATTACATCACCTTTTGTAAATGGATCTTCATCCTTTGAGATCAGGTCTTCACCCTTGAAAATGGGTCTTCATCCTTGGAAATCGGGTCTTCACCCTTAAAAATGGATCTTCATCCTTTTGGACTTCGGGTCTTCACCCTTTGTAAATGGATCTTCATCCTTTGAAATTGGATCTTCATCCTTGGAATCAGGTCTTCACCTTTGAAAAATGGATCATCATCCTTGTAAATCGGGTCTTCACCCTTGAAAATGGATCTTCATCCTTTGGATTTTAGGTCTTCACCCTTTGAAAACGGATCTTCATCCTTGGAATCAGGTCTTCACCTTTGAAAATGGATCTTCATCCTTGAAAATCAGGTCTTCACCTTTGAAAAATGGATCTTCATCCTTATAAATCGGGTCTTCACCCTTGAAAATGAATCTTCATCCTTTGAGATCAGGTCTTCACCCTTGAAAATGGATCTTCATCCTTGGAAATCGAGTCTTCACCCTTTGTAAATGGATCTTCATCCTTTGAAATTGGATCTTTATCCTTGGAATAAGGTCTTCACCTTTGTAAATGGATCTTCATCCTTTAAGCTGGATCTTCATCCTTAGAAATTGGGTCTTCACCCTTGAAAGTGGATCTTCATCCTTAGAGATTTGCCCTATATTGGCTTCAGCTCTTCTAGCTGGACTAATCTTTTGTCTTTTGCATCTTCATTCTTTTGATAGTTCTAATGTTCCATTCTTTTGTTCTTCCTTTTTGCAAAAATTCAGCTATTTTTAGTTGGCCCTCATATCTTCTCCTGCCCCTTACATGGTGAAATATTTGCAAGTGAGTTTGAAAATGTTCTGTATATAAACTCAAAAAATTAAAAAGGAGAAACTTTGCCCCCTGTGTAGGCTTAAACCAAAGATTTTTTCCATACAAGCTTTGATTGATGTTTTTGTTGTCTAGTTCTTCACACAAGCACACATTCTTCTCTTTGCAAAATTACTGGAGCTTTCTCAAGCAATAGGCTTTTCATGCCCCCCTGATTTGATATCTTCTTTTGATTGTTTACTTCACAGGGTGTTTGCTATTCACTTCGACAAAGAATAGACAATACAAGACAAGAAAGTGCGATGTGATATGCTCATGTATGCATGATATGCAAGAATAATACTTACAGTCATTCCATCGACTCACAGACCGAGGTGATCAGCAGAAGTGTTCTCATTGGTTCCTTTCAGATGCTCATTCAGGTGTTGCATTGGAATGACACAATGCTTCACATTTATGGCTTTTTATCTTCAAGATGTCGAAAATATGAATAATGGAGGCCCCAAACAGCAGAGATACATCCATTTCAAATTATGATTCAGCATGTCAGTTGGTAGCTTCTTCATGAACTTGCCAATAATCATTTCCTTTGCCCAATGTGTCCTTCAAGGTTCGATAGTTCAACATACTCCCCTTAACTTGAAGTCTTTGTAATTTTTTTTAATTTTTAATCAAATGTTGGCTTTTCCAAATCAATGTCAATTTACCTTAGGACTTGTTTTTTCAAATTAACATATCTATAACATGACAACCCTAGTTACCATACTAAACTTGGGAATTATTTCTATAACAATATTATCCATATTACACGCAATAATTAAAATAAAGCATTGATATATTAAAAATCAAAGCAATGTCCAAGCAAAACAAATAAAAGGACACCCATCCGAAGATGGAAACATGCCCCTACATCATCCAAGTCTAAGCTAAATAGGACACCCACCATGAGGTAGAAACATGTCCTTTACATTGGTTTAAAATATAAAAGCAATTTAAATTACATAGAACTTAATTAATGAGGTACCCACAAAGTGGAAACATACCTCCTACAACATTTGGAAATCAAAATAAATTGATAAAGGTAAATAACCATTCATCATAAATAAATCATTCATAAAAGATATTAAACATCAATCAAAATATAAACATTCATCCATGATAATTTAAATAAACCAAGCATTGAACTTAAATAAATCAAAGCCAATAATAAACTATATAATCAAATAAGGTAAGTAAAGATACAAATTGAAGTTTACTATTTCTCATTTAAAGTTCTTTAATTAATATTTTGGGTTTTGGAATTTATTGGTTTAGGCTACTGTAAGTTTTAAGGGAATTGAAATGGATTAAGGTTTTATAATTTAAGAGATTGATAAGGTTCTTTGGTTAACAAAATTAGGGTTTGAGGGATAAAATCATGAAATTAGGGTTTGGATACTTTAAAACATTTGAGTTTAGGACTCACGGTTACTAGATCATTATTTTGGATTTACTATATTGGGTTTGAATGTTTAGGTTTATAAGGTTTTAAGGTTTTAAGGATTAGGGTTTAGGAAAACTAGGGTTTAAGGTTTTAAGGGAATTAGGGTTTAAGAAAACTTAGGGTTTAGATTAGCTAGTTTGGGGTTACTGTCTTGATTTTGGATTTGAAGAAAATAGTTTAGAGTTTATAAAGTTTTTGGAAATAGGTAAGACGATTTAAGGTTTTTTGGAAACATAAAGTATTATTGTTTTAGGGTTTTTGGAAATAAAAGGATCAATTTAGGGTTTAAATTTTAGAAGAAACAAAATTAGGGTTCTTGAGTTTTAAAAGAAACAGAGGGAACGATTTAAGATTTTGGAAAACAAAGAAACGAATTAAGGTTTTTTAAGGTATTTAGAAACAGAGGAAATCATTTAAGGTTTTTGGAAACGAAGATCAAATTATTACATCTTCAAAGATCGAAGGTATAATTTTATGAATCAAATGAAGAATGAAGCTACTGTAAGAAATAAAAAAAAAATTAAAGATTCAAACCTTTGTTCATTGGTTTCACCAAAAATTATTTCTTAGATGAACAAGGACAATGGCAAGATTGTTGCCTTTGATGGATTGATTGCTTGCTTGCTTATTCTCCTCTAAAAAGTCTGATCATTTTCACTGCCAAAAATTTTTAAAGTCCGATCTCCTTTCAAAACTTCCTCCCTTTTTTTTTTTTTTTTGTCTTTTTAGTGTTATTTGTAGGAAATTTTGGAAGCTTAATTCCAATTTTTTAAGGAATTTATCATTAATTAGGAAACGAAAACCGAAACCAAATAGAATTTGGTTTCGGAAAAAATTGCGTCGAAAAATTTTGCTGGCTAAAAAACTGCTGCGGGCCGCTGTGAGAAACTGCTTGGAAACTTGCGAGGGCGTGCGAGGGGCTACAAGCAAAATTGGCTACGGGCCATTTTGCCTGCAGGAAGCTCCTACGGGCAAAATGGCCCAATGCCATTTCGTTTAACACTTTCAGCGATGAATTTTTTCGTTGTCGACTTTTTCGTCGTCGATTTTTTTATTTTTATTTATTTGTTTATTATTATAATTTTTAAAAATTATAAAAAATAAATACTAAAACATATATTATTTAAATAAGATAATACAAAAATTATTTTGGACCGACCTGGGTAAAAAATTAAGGGTCTACACCCACCATGAAGGTTGCCGGTGGAGGCACTCTTCCAAACTTAGGCAAAGGATTGTTCTTGGTATTGGGCTTGTCTGGCTCCAGTAGCTTACCACTATCGATTAGGTCTTGGATCTCATGCTTCAATCGGGTACATCTATCAGTCTCATGTCCTTAAGTCTGATGAAATTGACAAAAAGCCTTAGTATCAAATTTTGGGGGTAAAGGATTTGGAAAAGGTCGAGGGGCTAATGGCTGCAATAGTCCCTTCTTTTGTAGCTTGTTGAAGACCCAAGACAAGGCTTCCCTAGATCTGAAAACTATCTTCTATTTGCTTGACCAGTTATATTAACATCAACTTCTTTTTGCGTGCTTTGATTTCCAGACTGGTAGTTCCCTTTCTTATTCCTTCTTACCGAAAAGCAATTCTTCTCCCTTTCCCATTCTTCAATTTTCAGACAGGCTTGGAGAAGATCTTTGAAATCCCTTATAAGGTGTGAGACATCCTTTCACGGAGATTGGGCAAGACACCTCTCATGATCATCCTTATTTGATCAGATTCATTAGGCCTTTTCTTGAGCAAAGTAGCCTTATTCCTCCATCTTTTCAGATAGTCCGTAAAAAGTTTCATTTGGCCTTTGTCTAATGGACTCCACTTCCATTAAGGTAACTTCCAACTCGACATTATACCCATATTACTGAATGAAAGCCTTGTATAACATGTCCTAATGTTTTTGAGTACTTTCCTCTAAGGTGTTGAACCAATTTTGGACAACAGGGTCCAATGAGAGTATGAAGTACCTTAGAGTTTGAGCCTTAGTAGATTGGGCAGACTGCATAGCAGTGATTTATTGTTTCACATGGAGATGAGGGTTTCCAGTACCATTGTATCTAGCAAAGGAGGACATCTTGAACTTATAAGGGACCTCCTCATTTGGTTCAAATAGTTTGTCAATCTCAGACATCTCTTCGGTTTTCAGGTTCTTCTCAAATTTCTTTTCTAAATCAGCAATCATCTTCTCAACATCAGAATTTTCAGTCTCGGTCTTTTCAACAGTTGTCTTTTCAACAACCTTTGGCTCCTTTTTGTCTTGAGGATCTTGGAAGTATTGAGCCCAATCATCATCATCATCAATGATCACCTTATCATCATCAATGATCACCTTATCATCATCAAAAACCATTTCACCAACTTTAGCCTTCCCCTTGTCTTTCTTGGTTCTAGCAGATGCTTCGGCATTGTTTCCTAAAATTGTAGCTAGTTGATTCTTTATGGTCTCGGCCATGGCCTCTTTTATTTCTTCCATCTTTGTATTGAGGGCACCATCCACCATTCTTTGAATTTCTTCAGGCTCCATTGCTTTTGGTGAGCAAGTGATTGAGTTGCTACTAGATTCTTCATCTTCGGCGTTGGTCGGATTGTCGTAAGCTTTCAAATTGCCGTAATCCAGGGTTGTGAGCCAAAAGGGATCAATTATATGAGATGCAAATATATGCATGTATGTGTGTATGCACAAACAATAAACAAAGATAAGTAGAATGCCCCTTCCAACCTTATAACATCCACACACGAATAGCGAGTCCCTTTTCCTAGTTATATGATTAACAAAATACCAACATGGGGTATCTTGTTTTCTAATAATTCCCTTGGACTTTTCAACCAATAGTTATATTTTTAAAAATAGAAATCAGTTTATGATAATTCCCATTAATTAGGTTTTACTCCATTCAACCAACTATAGTAGCTTGCTTTTATGCTGATTAAAGCTAAATTAAGAGGTTTATTACAAATAGATTTCTCACTTGAAAAAGTAACTAATGATTCATGCCAAAAACAAGCCCATGATGAATTATTTCTTAGTATAAACTAGGCTCACAATTGATTTTTGGTATTTCGTAATTGACCTAAATATTTGTAAGGTCTTTTGGATGAAAATAATTTTGTTTCTAAGCCCATTGTAAAAAAGATTTTAGAAAAAATGGATTTTGCGCTTTGCACTTGAGTCATTAGCAAAAGAATTTTTTATTTGTTTTAGAAAAGTTTTATGTCCAAAGACCATTTGAAAATTTTTGAAAATAGTTTTGGTCTTTTGGACTTTAAAGAAAAATTTATTTTGAGCTTACAATGTACTTAGGTCATATTAGGAAAAGAACAAACTAAATAAGCCATGATTTAAGCCAAGATAAATTAACCATAGTCGAACAACATGCATTTGGGGTAAAACCTAAGGAAAGTAACTAGGCCAACTACATGAGCTTTAGTCTTTGGATTAAAAGGCTTAGGTTCCCATAGCAAGTATATAACAAATGGTATAAGGCTATGAGTGGTTATGCCATGCTTGATCTCCATACCTTGAGTGAAAGTATGGTATCCCTTACATAACACAACACGGGTAACACGAGCGTCCTAACTCACGGACACGATGCAATCTAATATGATGCAATGGATAATATCATTATAAGAAAGAATAGAATAATATAAAGACCAATGGAATCAACTTCTCTTATCCCCAGTGGAGTCGCCACTATGAGTGGGGATTTTATCGTCTTTTGGAATGGTACTTGTGACTTCTGCATTGTTTAGGCTCGGGGCCTTAGAGAACACGGACCTAAGCCTAGAGAAAAATGGAGTCGTCACTCGGACGGGCCATAAAAAAGAAATGGGTGGATGACTTGATTCCTAAGGAATCCCCAGCCCCCTAATGGGTTCGAAAAGTTGGGTACGTGTGGGGAAGGTGAGAAATGACCCAGCACCCCCACAATGCCCGCTTCATTGGAACCGGCCTCCTTTGCAGCTCTTAATCTTATAAAATTCTTAAATATAATAATATTATCTATATTAAACACAACAATTGAAATAAAGCATCATTATATTCAAAATCAAAGCAAATAAATGGACACCCATCCGAAGATGGAAACATGTCCTTACATCATCCATGTCTAAGCTAAATAGGACACCCACCAAAAGGTGGAAACATGTCCTTTACATTGGTCCAAAATATAAAAGCGATTTAAATTACATAATATTTAACTAATGAGGTACCCACAAAGTGGAAACATACCTCTTACAACATTTGTAAATCAAAATAAATTGATAAAAGTAAATAATCGTTCGTCATAAATAAATCATTCATCAAAGATATTAAACATTAATCAAAATATATAATAAACATTCATCCATGATAAATTAAATAAATCAAGCATTGAAATTAAATAAATCAACCATCGAAATATATAATAAATCACATAATCAAATCTAAAATTAAATAAAGGTACAAATATATAAGTTTAGGGTTTTAAAGAATTTAGGATTTTTTAAAACTTAGGGCTTTGGAACGTAGGGTTTTAAAATTAGGGTTTTGTAATTAGGGTTTTGAATTAGGGTTGTGAGGGTTTTTGAAACTAGGGTTTTGGAATTAGGATTTTTAAAACTATGGTTTTGGAATTAGTGTTTTGGATAGTTAGGGTTTTTGGAATTATGGTTTTGGACAGTTAGGGTTTTTGGAATTAGGGTTTTGGATAGTTAGGGTTTTTGGATTTGACTTACTGCCTAAAAAAACATAATTTTGGATTTGGAAAAAAAATTAAGGTTTTGGAAAAATTATCAATATTTTGGAGTTTAATAATGAAATGGTTTAGACTTTTGGATAAAAATAGTTTGAGGTTTTGAGTTTTAATGAAATAACATACGGTTCTTGAAGTTAAAGTAAACAAGATAGATTTTAACAATTAATTTAAATCCTCGATGGCTACTGGATAGTTTTATGTTTTTTATGAAATATGCCAGTGGGGTTACGAATACCAATTGATCAACGTGATAATTAAAGCAAACAATTAAAGTTATTAAAACAAAAACCAAATTAATGAATGTTCAAAGATCAGGGTACTGTGCGTGCAAAGATCAAGTTACTGCATGCATGTTCTTATTAATCAAAGAAACGAAACTACTGTGAACATAAATAATTCATTATTAAAGATCAAACCTCCGCTCATTGGTTCATCCACAATTAACTTCTGGATGAACAATGAACAAAGACAACGTTGTTGTCTTTGATGGATTGATGACTGATGAATGTTTGCTGCTATTCTTTTTTGTTTGTTGCCGCACCCTGTTAATGTTTTTCTCCTCCTTGTGAGCGGGAATTTTTGCCCCCACTCCCGGTAGAATGATTCTTGCAACTTTAGAACTGTTTAGGCTTGGGGCCTTAGAGAACAAGGACCTACGTCCAGAGAAAAATGGAGTCGCCACCCGGACGGGCCAGAAAAAAGAAAGGGGTGGATGACTCGATTCCTAAGAAATCCCCAATCCCTTAATGGGTTCGAAAAGTTGGGTACGTGTGGGGAAGGTGAGAAATGGTCCAGCACCCCCACAACGTCCGGTTCATTAGAACCGACCTCATTTGCAGTTCTTAATATTATAGAATTCTTAAGTATAACAATATTATCCATATTACATGCAACAATTGAAATAAAGCATCGTTATATTAAAAATCAAAGCAATGTCCAAGCAAAACAAATAAATGGACACCCATCCGAAGATGGAAACATGCCCTTACATCATCCATGCCTAAGCTAAATAGGACACCCACCATGAGGTAGAAACATGTCATTTACATTGGTCTAAAATATAAAAGCAATTTAAATTACATAGAACTTAATTAATGAGGTACCCACAAAGTGGAAATACACCTCTTACAACATTTGGAAATCAAAATAAATTGATAAAGGTAAATAACCATTAATCATAAATAAATCATTCATCAAAGATATTAAACATCAATCAAAATATAAACATTCATCCATGATAATTTAAATAAACCAAGCATTGAACTTAAATAAATCAAAGCATATAATAAACTATATAATCTAATAAGGTAAGTAAAGATACAAATTGAAGTTGACTGTTTCTCATTTAAAGTTCTTTAATTAATATTTAGAGTTTTGGAATTTATTGGTTTAGGCTACTGTAAGTTTTAAGGGAATTGAAATGGATTAAGGTTTTATAATTTAAGAGATTGATAAGGTTCTTTGATTAACAAAATTAGGGTTTGAGGGGTAAAATCATGAAATTAGGGTTTGGATATTAAAACATTAGGTTTATGATTATTAGCTATTGGATTGTTGTTTTTAGGCTTATTGTGTTGAATTTTAATATTTAGGTTTATAAGGTTTTAAGATTTTAAAGAATAGGGTTTAGGAAAATTAGGGTTTAGGTTTACTAGTTTGGGGTTTACTGTTTTTTGGTTTTGAAGTTGAATTACGGTTTTTAGTGTTTCGGAAAATATATTTGATTTTAGAATTTGAGAAAAAAAATTATAGTTTTATAAAATTTTTGGAAATAGGCAAGACGATTTAAGGTTTTTGGAAACAGAAAGTATTTTTTTAGTGTTTTTGGAAATAGAAGGATCAATTTAGGGTTTTAAGGTTTTGGAAAATTAGAAAGCAGATTAGGATTTTGGGATTTTGAAGAAATAGATTAGGGTTCTTAGGTTTTAGAAGAAACAAAAAAGTAATTTTAGGGTTTTTGAAAATAGAAGAAGGTTTTTAGAATCAAAAGAAACAATTTAATGATTGAAGCTACTGTAAGGAAAAAATAGATTTGATATTCAAACATTCATTTGTTGGTTCCTGTTGCGCTCGAATTAAGTACTACTATAAGCGTCACTCGCAAGTATACGAGGTAGTTGCAGCAAAGGTGATCGCCCCAAGGTCGTCTCACAAGAAAGGTGTAGTTCGTAATAGCTTGATTAAAGCAATTAAATTAAAAGCGAGTTCGTTGTTTTGAAATGGTGCGAGAATAATTTAAACCTAAAATTAACGTGCATAGGGTTGGTGTGTGAAGGTTGTACAAGATCAAATCGATTCTTGGGAATGTGCCTAGGGTTATAGGTCCATTCAATCAAAGCTCAATTCTCAATTATCCATTAACATAACCTTATAAATTAATTTGTTCCTTAAGGTTAATTAGTCAATTACTAATTCATTAGTTATCATATTCATGAAATAGCAATAACCAATTATTTTATATTTGCAAATTAATGAAACCCTAGAACTTATATTTCTAATTCATTCATAGGGTAGTCGATTGCATAATTTCAATATCAAATTTCACCTCTCGGTCCTTCATTCAATATCTAGAGATCAATAGGTAGGTAATCTATTAACCTAGCATACAATCCAATGCAATCAACCAACAACAAGGTACATTAATAGAAATATCAAATCAAAGCATTCAATCAAATATACTACAAACCCTACACATGGGTTTTTAGCTCAACATCAACAATTTAAAACATTCATTCAGCTCAATATAAATCAAATACAAATTGTTCATTGCAATATCAATTCTCTTAATACAACAAAAACGATATTGGAATGAATTAAAAGAGAGAATAGAAAAACCCCTTATGAAGATGCCAAGAGTAGGATTACTAGTCTTCCTCCTAGCTCCACTTTGATGTACGATGAAGAATGTTGCGCTCGAATTAACTCTACCACAAAGCGTCACTCACAAGTATACGAGGTAGCTGTAGCAAAGATGATCACCCCAAGGTCGTCTCTCAAGGAAGCTAAAGTAGCTAATTGATTATCAGATTATGAATAATAAGTAATGAAGAAAATTTAAATTGTTAACTAATGAAGAAGATTGATTGAAGTCTAAAATGAATAAAAGTAAATTAAGCTGATGTTTTGATTCACTTGATAGAAAGGTCTAGGGTTTGCACTTCTCTGCTACTTATAAGTATGAACGGTTATTCCTCTTAACCAATTTAATTTCAAAGATTAAATCTCAAGCAACTTAATTAATTGAATAAAGGAAATAAGCTCTCGCATTCAAACCTCCCTCAAATAATCTTGTTCCAATTGAAATAATCTTTTCCTAGGTTATATCTCTAATTCACCTAAGTCCTTAATTGAATTTTTCCAGCATTATACTTCATCTCTCAATCCATCATCTAATACCTAAAACACATAATTGGTGGCCAATCAATTATATATTAACAATATTTCATTCAATAAAGGCTTAAAGAAATAATTGAGTTAAGAGTAATAACCAATTCATACAATCATAGCAAATCCATACAAACCCTAGACTAGATCAAATTAGTTCATAATGCTATCAAACATACTCATCTCATTAATAATCAAAGAAATCAATTTAGACATGATAATATCCATAAATACAATTCCAATGAAAATAAAGAGATAAAGTTCAAGAACAAAACCAAATTACAAACTCCTTGAAGCTTCTGAAAAATCTCTTGTTCAAATCTTGCAAGAAGGATGTATCAATGGCATGAACAATCTAATCTAGCTAGTTTAATCAAAGTGTAATCAAAATTAGAGAAAACAAATGTAAAACCCTAAGTTCTTCTCTTTGACGGCTCAATCTTTTCTCAAAATCTCCACCCCCCTTAAGAAAACCCTAAATCCATATTTATACGAATCCTCGCTTTTAAAAATCCGCGTTGCCTTTGGTCCATGAGAGACACGGCCAAGTTAGAAGAGACTTGGCCGTGTTGGAGTGCATTGGAGGGACACGGCCAGTGACTTGGCCGTGTCCCTTGCTTGTGTTCACTACTGCTTGCTTTTGATCTTTTCTTCTTTGGTTGAGTGACACAGCCAAGTCTTGAAGAAGACACGGCCGTGTTGGACCTTTTTGGAGGGACACGGCCAGTGACTTGGCCGTGTCCCTTGCCTGTGTTTGCTTCTGTGAGAATCGCTCTTCTTTGCTTTGGATTTTGGTGAGACACGGCCAAGTTAGAGCAACTTGGCCGTGTTGGAGCATTTTTGGAGGGACACGACCACTGACTTGGCCGTGTCCCTTGAGTGTGTCCCTCTCTGTGTCTTGATCTTCCTTTTTAACTTGATATGGGACATGGCCAGTGACTTGGCCGTGTCCTCTGCATGTGTCAGCTACTGTCCATTTTTCTTCTTTTTGGTTCCTTGGCTTTTTAACCTAAAACAAGACTTGAAACAATCTTTAAACAACAATTAAATGAACATTAACCAACAAAACATAAACACACACTAAAAACTAGGACAAAAACGACATAAACACTGAAATAAACTAAAACTACCAAAATTAACGAAAACCCTAAATAAACATATTAAAACTAACAAAATACCTAAATAAAACAATAATTATTATAATAAATAAGACACAAATCTATAACAAAAACTAATAAAACAACTACCCCACACTTAAAACTTTGCTTGTCCTCAAGCAAATTCACATGGCATAAATTAAAAATTCAAACAACCTTAACTATAATTCCAGTATATAAGATGAAATACTTTAAGAGTCAGACATAAATAATTGCAATTTCCTTCAATCAAGATTTTCTTAACTCATTCATTAATCCAGACATACAAATCTTATCTCTCATCTAAGTGTTTCACTCAATTTCATAGGTTAATTCACTCAAACCACTCATGACTGCATACTACCATAAACTTGCTTAATTATCCAATCTCCCTCACTGATTTTCTCAAGAAATAATTCGAAGGTCTTCCATTTGGATGTAATGGGGCTAAGGTAAAGGTGTGAGAAAAGACATTTAAGCTAGACCATCAAGAAATGGAGTATCTAGATTAGACAATACTCTTGCTTATAAACTCATAACTCCCTCAAATGACATACTCACCAATCCCTTGATACTTTCACATACTTGCATACTTCAAGAAAAATACATGAGTCGACATTCCTCTAATTCTAGAAAATGTATGAATTTTGTATATATATATCTTTTTTCTTTTTTTTTTTATTTTTTTATTTTCTCCTTTTCTTTTCTTTTTTTTATTTTTATCATCATTATATATATATATATACAAAATATAAACTTGCATGGAACATCTAGCTTAAAATGTAGAAGAAAAGAATAAGCGACTCTTAATCAAATACAATGTACATAGTATGCATTTCAACCCCAAATAGCAATACCATTTTTTTTACTTGCTTACCCCACACTTTGAAATAAACCACCCTATTGTCATATCATAAAACTCCATTCCTTAATGCAGGTATGATGATAATAAGAACATGTTAAGTTGAGAATTGTGTTGATCAAACAAGAAAAGGTCAAAGGCTCAACTTGGCTCACTAAGGAATTTAATATTAAGGGAGGTCTTTTTAAGCTAAAGGGCTAACCTAATTTGCCTTCATCATTTTAAAACTTGAGATTAAATCATAATGTGAGTTCAATTAGTATGCAAAAGCAAACTCTAAAGATGCAAAATCATGAAGGTGCACACTTAAGAAAAGAAAATCAACTGATAATAATATCAAATTATGAGGCTCAAAACTCACAAAGTGGGTTCTCAAAGATTTATATGTCATGAATTGCAGAATGTGAAAATTGATCATGAATGAATTCAAATGCTAATCTCTATGCTGATATTAAAGTCTCAACTATAATGCTAGAATCACAGAAAAGATCAATAAATTTTCAACAATTATGCCATGCATAACAAACACAATAAACAAAACAAGACAAAAATTAAAGAAAAGCTTAAAGATTACCCCACACTTTAGAATTTACATTGTCCTCAATGGAAACAAGAATAATAAAGAAAAAGAGTTAAAGGACAACCTATCTTCCATCGTACCCTGGTGAGGCAAAACCCTAACTTTTCAACACAAACACAAAAGTTCAAAAACAAAAGTACAATATATGAAAATAAAATATCCAAATATAAAATGTTAACATGAAAAACAAAAACGAAAAATAATAACAAAAATACACTAAAAAAAATAAAGCAAGGAACTCAAAATCTATGGAAAAGGCGATGGTGAAGATGATGCAGCCGAGGGATGAAGGCTCAAGATCTTGGCAAGGTTGCTGTTAATCTGATCCAACTGTTGCAAAACCTCAGCATGGTTACGGTCCACCTTGCCCTCTAGTCTATCTACCTTTCCCTCCAGGGCCTCAATCCTAATAAGTACCTCTTGACTGCCCGAGACCGGAGCATCCTTATCTAGATCAAGTGAATCTGATTCAGAATCTTCTTGAACCCGTACTCTCTTCTGCCTGCCCTCCGGTGCTTCTGGCTTAGCTGAAACCATCATATAAGCCCCTCTCCTATGCACAACCATATGCATTTTCTCTAGTGTAGCTAAATCCAAAGAGTCATTACCCGAAATTCTAGTCATGCGACTAGTACTCGGGTCAAAATCCTCAACAAGGGCTACTACTAATGTGGTAATCAACCCTCCAACACAAATTGCCCCCTTCCTTTTATTAGCCACAGTATCAAAAATATCGGTTAACCAATAGCCAGCACTAACATGCATTGCATTACAAGCACAATCCAGGAAAAATAGCTCACTCAATTCCACCACACCCAGGCTCACCTTCCTAGCAAAGAATCTGCAAGACATGAAACGATGCAAATACCTCAAAGTGGAATTTCTTAATTTAGATGCCTTGGCCGATTTGGCCACATAGGTCCCCGAGCCTAATGCTCCCCAAGCAAATTATTGTTTAAATTCTTTAGGTACCGACCTTTCCCCATGCTGATGGAAACCATATATAGCATTCAATTGTTCAATATTAAGCATAAATGATTTACCCAGCAATTTAAAACTCATTCTAGTGCAGATTTTCTTATCATCTCTTTCAACCTTAAGAGATGTCAAAAGTTCTAAAGTAAGCTCCTCAAACTGCAAAGGTCGCAAGGAGACTAGATTCTCCCACCCAAGAATTTGCACATAACGATAAAAATTAGTCCTAATTTGCAGAGCATCAAGAGATTCATCATTAACATACCTCGTCGGGAAAAAATCCCGAGCCAAAAGATTTGCTCTCTTCAAAGATGAAATTGATGAAGAGGAAGAAGCTCCTTCGGTTGTAGGCCTCTTCTTCTTGCGGTGTGAAACAATCTTTGTTCTTGGCATCTTGAGAAATCTGAAAAATTTCACACCAAAACTTGATTAAATCAAACTTTTATGAGCAAAGAAGAAGTTTTAATTGATTATTTCTAGTTTTGGTGAAGAAATTTGAGGTTTAATGGAGGATTTGGTGCTTGGAAAAACAAGTTATGGAGGTTTGGTGAGAGAGAAAACGAAAGGGAGAGAGAGAGATAAGAAAGAGAACTAGGGATTGAATGGAACATCTGTGCAAAAATCGTGGCTTTTTAAAGTGAAAAAGTGGGAGACACGGCCAAGTTGTGGGCAACACGGCCGTGTCTAGTGTGTGAAAGTGAAGAGACATGGCCAAGTCTAGGTGACAAAGTCATGTCTGATGCACTTGGGGGGACACGGCCAGTGACCTAGCCGTGTCCCATGGGTGTGTCCTCATCTGTACAAAAATTTGCAAAAACGGATTTGGTGGTGAGCTCCTTGGCCGTGTCACCTACTGCCCTTTTTATTTTATTTTATTCTTAAAGATTTTGCAAACCTTCTTCTTTAAACCACCCTGAAACACAAAATAAAAACCGATCAAAGCACCCGTTCCATTTATTTAAACCAAACATAAAATCAAAATTTGCTAAATTTAAAATTACAACTATGAAAAATAAATCCAAACTGATGGGTTGCCTCCCATTTAGCGCTTCTTTTATGTCATAAAGCTGGACATCTCTGCAAGACTTAGGGATCACATATCAAAGTGTTATCATTGATCCTCACTTCATGAAATCCTTCTTTATATGGTTTAACTCTCTGTCCATTTACTTTAAAAGTCTTATTTGTTCGAGAGTTAAGCAATTCAATGGCACCAGAAGGACATACCTTAGTTACCTCGAAAGGACCACTCCATCGAGACTTGAGTTTTACCTGGAAACAGACAGAGTCGATAATTAAAAAGTAAAACTTTCATACCTGGACTCAATGTCTTTCGCACAATAAATCTGTCATGAAGTGCTTTTGTGCGATCCTTGCAAATCCTCGAGCTCTCATATGCCTTTAGGTTAAGGCATTTTTGGGTCTCCCCCACTGGTTTAGCCCCCTCTTCTAAAGTCACTGTCAGCTCTAATTTATCTGAGGAACCTGTCTGCAAGAAAGCATCTGAAACAACTGCTTCAACACAATTAATTAAAGAACATTCCTCATATAAAGCAGTTGTAGGAATAGGAGAAGTATTAAAAATAGAAAATTCAACAGTTTATCCTAAGACAGTCATTGACAACTTACCTTTTTAACATCTATTAAGGTGTTGGTAGTAGCCATGAAAGGCCTACCCAGCAAAATAGTATGTGCTAATGGTGCAGGGTTACTCCCTTCCATGTCAAGAACTATGAAATCCACAGGTACTATCAACCCTCCAACCTTAACTAACACATCTTCTATCGGGAATCTAAAAGACCTATCAGCTAATTGCAACACCATTTTTGTCGGTTTAAGTTCCCCTAGTTCTAATTCTTTATAAACAGAATAAGGCATCAAATTCACACTAGCTCCTAGATCACACATGCCATCAGTCCCCTTTCCATTCTCGACAGTAATTTGAATTATAAAGCTTCCAGGATCCTTTAGTTTGGGAGGTAGTTTATGCTGCAGAATAGCACTAGCTACCTCTGAAACTATCACCTTTTCATTCGGCTCATACCTCTTTTTCTTGGTGATCAGCTCTTTGAAGAATTTGGCATAAGCCGACATGTTCTTTATTGCTTCCAGTAAGGGTAAGTTAATACTTACCTTAGACAGCATGTTGAAGATGTTAGAAAATTGCTTATCTGGTTTATCATCCTTTAACCTGCTGGGGAATGGTATAGGTGGCTGGTATGGATTGCTTGCCTTGTGTAAATCTGCTGAAAGGGACTTCTTCATTGATCCATCTCTAGCACCTTTGTTCTCTGGTTCTCCTTCCTCCTTATTCTCTTGGTCACCTGCATTCACAGAATCATTTTCAACATTATTGTTAATTTCCTTACCACTTCTAAGAACAGTCACTGATTGTGCCTGCTCAGGTTGACTTGGGAATTTCCCCTTTTGTTGAATCTGCATCTGTTGTGCAAGTTGCCCTACTTAAGTCTCCACTTTCTTAAAAGATTCTTCTAATGAATCCAGCCTCTTATTGGTCATCTCTTGATTTTTAGCACTGACTTGGATAAAAGCTTGTAAACTTTCCTCCAAACTCTCTATCTTAGACTGCCCTTGATTTGAGGATTGGCCTTGTTGTTGGTTCTGTCTCTGGAGCAAATGGAAAGGCTGCTGAGAATTATTTGTTGCCCAAGAAAAATTTGGGTGATTCCTCCAACCAGGGTTATAAGAATTGGAGTAAGGATCGTTCCAGGCCCTTGGTTGAAATCCCCCCATAGCATTGCTCAGCTTCATTACCAAAAGACTCATATGCAGAGGGGCAAATATTTGCTCCATGCCCTAAAGTTCCACAGATTCCACACACTTCTTGAGTAGATGAAGAAATATTGTTCTTCATGTTCAGCATCTGCACTTGCCTTGTCAACTCAGCTATCTGATTTACCATCTCACTATTGGCTTCCAGTTGATTCACCCCTTTACTTCTTCCCCTTACACTTTTCTGTTGAGAATTAGCTCCCAACATCTCAAAGATATCATAAGTTTCATCAGCTATCTTTTCTCCCATGGCTCCCCCAGTTGCATTGTCAACAGTGTTCTGAAATTACTGGGTTAAACCATCGTAGAAAAACAGATTAAGAAGTTGAAGCGGGTAGTGATGATGGGGACACTGAATCAATAGCATCTTAAATCTGTCCCAAACCTCATGAAATGGTTCTCCTTCAAATTGAGAGAATGTAGCAATCTTCCCTCTCAATTCAACTGTCTTTTGATGTGAATAAAACTTGCCCATGAACTTGTTATAAACTTGCTCCCAAGTTGTCAAAGAGTTTTCGGGCAACATCATAAGCCAGCTCTTTGCCCTATCCTTCAAAGTATATGGAAAACACCGCATCCTCAACTGATTCTCTATTAATCCTCCCAATGGAAAAGTGTTGAGGGTGGAGTAGAAATCCCGAATAAAGTTTAAAGGATCTTCATTTGGAACTTCATAGAATGATGGCAGCATGTTGTAGTGAATGTTTTTTAACTCATAGTTTCTTGCTGCATCTGTCAACCTTATACAAGATGTGGAAGTCCCAATGACAGGTCTAGCAAAATCTCTCATGGTTCTTTTCCTTTCTTCTCCCATATTGACTGATTGTGCAGTATCTGACTCAAATTCAGAAGTGTCCTCCTCTGTATCAAATCCGGTGTAGAGCTCAAACTCTTCTCTGCTCCTTTTCACTCTCTGAATTTCTGAAATAAATGGATGTAGCTCTCCTTCGAGTGATCTCCTGCCTTGCATAAACAGAATTTTCTAGAAAAAGAAATTATTAAAAACAAAAGAAAAATAAAATCAAAAGTAAACAATGAAAAATAATCTAAAATATCTACGACTAATAAACAATTACGCCAATTAGCTTCCCCGGCAACGGCGCCAAAAACTTGTTGCGCTCGAATTAACTCTACCACAAAGCATCACTCGCAAGTATACGAGGTAGCTGTAGCAAAGGTGATCGCCCCAAGGTCGTCTCTCAAGGAAGCTAAAGTAGCTAATTGATTATCAGATTATGAATAATAAGTAATGAAGAAAATTTAAATTGTTAACTAATGAAGAAGATTGATTGAAGTCTAAAATGAATAAAAGTAAATTAAGCTGATGTTTTGATTCACTTGATAGAAAGGTCTAGGGTTTGCACTTCTCTGCTACTTATAAGTATGAACGGTTATTCCTCTTAACCAATTTAATTTGAAAGATTAAATCTCAAGCAACTTAATTAATTGAATAAAGGAAATAAGCTCTCACATTCAAACCTCCCTCAAATAATCTTGTTCCAATTGAAATAATCTTTTCCTAGGTTATATCTCTAATTCACCTAAGTCCTTAATTGAATTTTTTCAGCATTAGTCTTCATCTCTCAATCCATCATCTAATACCTAAAACACATAATTGGTGGCCAATCAATTATATATTAACAATATTTCATTCAATAAAGGCTTAAAGAAATAATTGAGTTAAGAGTAATAACCAATTCATACAATCATAGCAAATCCATACAAACCCTAGACTAGATCAAATTAGTTCATAATGCTATCAAACATACTCAATCTCATTAATAATCAAAGAAATCAATTTAGACATGATAATATCCATAAATACAATTCCAATGAAAATAAAGAGATAAAGTTCAAGAACAAAACCAAATTACAAACTCCTTGAAGCTTCTGAAAAATCTCTTGTTCAAATCTTGCAAGAAGGATGTATCAATGGCATGAACAATCTAATCTAGCTAGTTTAATCAAAGTGTAATCAAAATTAGAGAAAACAAATGTAAAACCCTAAGTTCTTCTCTTTGACGGCTCAATCTTTTCTCAAAATCTCCACCCCCTTAAGAAAACCCTAAATCCATATTTATACGAATCCCCGCTTTTAAAAATCCGCATTGCCTTTGGTCCATGAGAGACACAGCCAAGTTAGAAGAGACTTGGCCGTGTTGGAGTGCATTGGAGGGACACGGCCAGTGACTTGGCCGTGTCCCTTGCTTGTGTTCACTACTGCTTGCTTTTGATCTTTTCTTCTTTGGTTGAGTGACACAGCCAAGTCTTGAAGAAGACACGACCGTGTTGGACCTTTTTAGAGGGACACGGCCAGTGACTTGGCCGTGTCCCTTGCCTGTGTTTGCTTCTATGAGAATCGCTCTTCTTTGCTTTGGATTTTGGTGAGACACGGCCAAGTTAGAGCAACTTGGCCATGTTGGAGCATTTTTGGAGGGACACGGCCACTGACTTGGCCGTGTCCCTTGAGTGTGTCCCTCTCTGTGTCTTGATCTTCCTTTTTAACTTGATATGGGACACGGCCAGTGACTTGGCCGTGTCCTCTGCATGTGTCAGCTACTGTACATTTTTCTTCTTTTTGGTTCCTTGGCTTTTTAACCTAAAACAAGACTTGAAACAATCTTTAAACAACAATTAAATGAACAGTAACCAACAAAACATAAACACACACTAAAAACTAGGACAAAAACGACATAAACACTGAAATAAACTAAAACTACCAAAATTAACGAAAACACTAAATAAACATATTAAAACTAACAAAATACCTAAATAAAACAATAATTATTATAATAAACAAGACACAAATCTGTAACAAAAACTAATAAAACAAAGAACTCAAGCCCTCTTCAATGGTGATTCTCCTTTGCAATATGGAATGAAGCTTTCTCAAGTCACCAATCCTTCAATTGATTATGCCTTTGAGAGATGGAATGGAGCTTTCTCAAGGCACCAATCCTTAAATGAAGCTTCTTCAACCTTTAAGAGTTTGTTAACCCAATTTATCCCAAAGAACCTCAAAGATCTTATTAATGGAAGATGGAGAAGATGGAGATGATAGAAATGGAGGATGAAGATGAAGGGACAAGGAGACTGTCACTCTCTCCTCTCCCAAATCGTGTATCTTCCCTCTTTTTCTTATCTTTTCTTTCTTTCGCAAACCCTAGCCGTCTCCCCCCTCTGTTCTCTTTCGCGCATAAGAATTTATATAAATTAAGGGTGACACGGCCATTCTTGATTTAGCTTGGCCGTGTCCCTCATTTTTCTTTTGGACACGACCAAGCTTGCTGGCCGTGTCTTTCACTGCCTTCTTCTTTCTTTCTTTCTTTTCTTTGTTCTTCAAGGAGTGACACAGCCAAGCTTGTGGCAGTGTCATGCTTGGCCGTGCCACTTGGGTATGTCACCTTCTACTTATTTTCTTTCCTTCTTTGCTTGGTCCAGGTGTCTTTGGCATGAAATGGGACACGGCCAAGCTTACTGGCCGTGTCATGTGACACGGCCAGTGGCTTGGCCGTGTCATTGATTGTGTCTCTTTCTACTTCTTCATTTTTGCTCTTTCTTTGTGGTTTCTTTGTTTTTGCTCTTTAGGTGAGACACGACCAGTGGCTTGGCAGTGTCTCTTGGCCCTGTCAAGCTCTGCCATCACCATTCTTTGAGGGACATGGCCAAGCTTGATTTGGCTTGGCCATGTCTTGCTTGGTTCATGCTTTTCTTGCACTGTTTTGATCTTCCAAGGGTGTTTTTTGAACTTAAACCTAAAACAAACACTTTAAACAAACTTAAAACAAAAATCAATCAAACATTAACTAAAAACATATAAAAATCACACTAAAAACTAGTACAAAAATGATCTAAACAGTTCCACCAAAAATTGCTTCTTGGATGAACAAGGACAAAGGCAAGATGGCTGCCTTTGATGGATTGATTGCTTGCTTGCTTATTCTCCTCTAAAATGTCCGATCGTTTTCACTAATAAAAAAATTTTAAAGTCCGATCTCCTTTCAAAAATTCCTCCTCCTTTTTGTGTCTTTTTAGTCTTATTTATAGGAAATTTAGATGATTCCTTTTAATTGTTCAAGGAAACTATATTTAATTAGGAAAAGAAATCTGAAACCAAATAGAATTTGGTTTCTGAAAAAATTGCATCGAAAAAATTTCGCTGGTAAAAAAACTACTGCGGGCTGCTGGGGGGGATTGCAAGGGAAATTGCGAGGAGTGGGTTGTGGGCCATTTCGTCCACTATTTTCGACGACGAATTTTTTCGTCGCCGATTTTATTTTTATTTATTTGTTTATTTTTATTATTATTTATTATTATTATAATAATTTTTAAAAATAATAAAAAATAAATACTAAAAGAAATATTATTTAATTAAGATAACACAAAAATTATTTTGGACTAAATAAAATATATTGGACTGAACTGGGTCAAAAATTAAGGGTCTACAGTTTGCCCCCTGCTTCAACGATCTGAGACTTTAGTAAAAGAGAGTGAAAAGCAATAAGACTTAATTTTTTTGAGATGGTTGAGATTTTGGGTTCTGGACCCGGTTTCAGTTCTGGACTCAAGGAAAATTTTAGGTTCTAAACCTAAAGGTAATTTTGGAGTCTGAACTTGAACTAAGATCTTGACTTAAAAGAGATTTCAGGTCCTGGACCTAAGAATAATTTGGATTCTGGACCCGGGCTAAGTTCTAGACTTGAAAGAGATTTTAGGTTATGGACCTAAGGATAATTCGGGTTCTGGACCCGAGCTAAGTTCTGGACTTAGAAGAGATTTTAGGTTCTGGACCTAAGGAAAATTTGGGTTATGGACCCGAGCTAAGTTCTGGACTTAAAATGGATTTTAGGTTATGGACGTAAAGATAATTTGGGTTTTGGACCCGAGCTAAGTTCTGGACTTAAAATGAATTTTAGGTTCTGGACCTAAGGATAATTTGGGTTCGGGACCCAAGCTAAGTTCTGGACTTAAAATGGATTTTAGGTTCTGGACCTAAGGATAATTTGAGTTATGGACCCGAGCTAAGTTCTGGACTTAGAAGGAATTTTAGGTTCTAGACCAAAGAATAATTTGGGTTTTGGACCCAAGCTAGGTTCTGGACTTAGAAGAGATTCTAGGTTCTAGATATAATTTGGGTTCTGGACCCGAGCTAAGTTCTGGACTTAGAAGAGATTCTAGGCTTTGGACCTAAGGATAATTTGGGTTCTGGACCCGAGTTAAGTTCTGGACTTAGAAGAGATTCTAGGTTCTGAACCTAAGGATAATTTGGGTTCTGGACCAGAGCTAAGTTCTGGACTTAGAAGAGATTCTAGGTTCCGAACAGGATAATTTGGATTCTGGACCCGAGCTAAGTTCTGGACTTAGAAGAGATTTTAGGTTATGGACCTAAAGATAATTTGGGTTCTGGACCCAAGCTAATTTTTGGACTTAGAAGAGATTTTAGGTTATGGACCTAAAGATAATTTGGTTTCTGGACCCGAGCTAATTTTTGGACTTAGAAAAGATTCTAGGTTCTGGACCTAAGGATAATTTGGGTTCTGGACCCAAGCAAAGTTCTGGACATAGAAGAGATTCTAGGTTCCGAACCTAAGGATAATTTGGGTTCTGGACCCGAGCTAAATTCTAGACTTAGAAGAGATTTTAGGTTCTGGACCTAAAGATCTAAAGATAATTTGAGTTCTGGACCCGAGCTAAGTTCACGACTTAGAAGAGATTTTAGGTTCTGGACCTAAAGATAATTTGGGTTCTGGACTCGAGCTAAGTTTTGGACTTCAAAGAGATTCTAGGTTCTGGACCTAAGGATAATTTGGATTCTGAACCCGAGCTAAGTTCTGGACTTAGAAGAGATTTTATTATCTGTAAAAATAATAATTTTTTTGTTGTAAAAAATTTGGCTAATTTTTATACACATATCTTCTCATTGCCCCCTGCGTATAAAAATATTTGTATACACGCAAGTATTTGAATGATTAAATTGAATGATTGAATTTACTGTGTAGTCGCACTATTTACTATTCATAAATAGCAAACCACTATTTGTAAATAGTAGTTTACTATTGTAAATGGTAATTTACTATTTATAAATAGTAATTCACTATTCTCAATAGTAATTTACTATTTCTCAATAGTAAATTTTACTATTTATTAATAGTAAAATTTACTTTTTGAATTTTTTCTTTGCCATTCCTCTATATAAATGAACAAATTCCTTCATTTCATTCACATCAAACTTTCATTCCTTTCGCTAATAGCTATAATTCTCTCAAATTTAGCATATAATCTCGAAAAAATACATGCTTCAAGATCAGGAACTGATTCTAATGCTGAGTTATTAGAGTTTATTTGGCATCATGAAGATGAAAATATAGGTCTACTAGCCGGGATACTACTTCATCGTAGTTCAAACCAAAGAGCAAGGTAAATTTTATTATTATTATATTTTTTTATTTTTTTATATTATTATGTTTGTCTTTATTTTTATTTATATTTTTATATTATTATTTTTTAGAAAATTTAGGAAAAATATATTAACTTAAGCAGATAGAATAATATGTACTTACCTGGCATTAACTTACCTGGCTCCGTGTTAGCATGATCGTTGCGTTGTTCGGGCCTGAGGATGTATCTTCAAAGCCCGACAATGGTATGATGTAGCGCCTTCTCAGGTAAGACAGATTATCCGAGATTGCGACTTTGAGAGCTTCATCTTACAATTACCATCCGAGGAATATCTGATTGACCGGAGCGTAGTCTAGGCACTTGCAGAATGATGGTTGGACATAACTCATACTTTTCAATTGTCCATTGGAGAGATGACAATTGGTCCGGTCGATTTTGCTGCTATAACCGGCATTTGGTATAATGGTGCTCCGGTTCCTCTTATCAACGATATTTTGACATTTGAAGAAATTCAACGATTAATTGGTATGGAACCATCATATAAAGGGCCTTTTAAAATAAAAATCAAGCCAATTCATAGTTATTGGATGAACTACGAAGGATGGGTTCACAGAGACACGGCCCAATAGTATGCTCGAGGATTTTTATTATATTTGCTTGGGTCAACCATCTTAGGCAGCACTGAATCCATCATCCATTTGTCAGTGTTGAGGGCCCTTTCTTATTTTAGGACGGTACCACTTTATGGCTGGGGTGAAGTTGGTCTCGCCTGTCTTTACCATGGTCTTGACAAAATTTGCCGAAATAAGAAGGCTTTCGTCGACTTGATGGCAGTTGTCGAGGTACTCTTCTTCCACCAATGTAAATTTCATTCTTTTCTTGTATGAATTTCATCTTTACTGTTATTGTAGGCATGGGCATATGAGCATAACCTCGTGAGGGTGCCTGGTATTTCCCGAGAGAGAGTCGGATATCCAATATTAAATTTCTGGTTATCTGATCGCGTGGACATTCCCGGCTCTCACCATGTGCATACCCAATGCTTCGTGTTGAGCCGCTTAACCTGGGACCAGGTAAAATAGTATTAGTATGCTTTAAAATTTATATGAAAGTTTACTTACCTTATGTCATTTTGCAGGTGAATTTGGCCTGGTGGAATCCAGAAGAGCGAATAAACTGGACTTCCTCCATGAATATTGCATTGTCATTTCAACATACTTGCCGAGTCATTGCTGGCCCAGTGTCTAGTGGCTGGTTTCTCAGAGAGAGAGTTTATGAGTGGTTTCTTGGTCCAGAGCAGTGGAGGGTTCCGATGCCTTGCCATGAATATACTTTAAATATTATATCAATGCCGGAGGATGTATGGTGGTTGGCTCGGCACGGTTATGGTGTTGAAACATTTCTCTATTGGCTGAGTGTATCTTATGCTCATTTTGTTCAAATGAGGCTCTTGAACTTTGATGTATCTCCTGTCGGAGTACGGGAAATTCCTGAAGAAAATGAGGGTAGAGATGGAGATGCAGGAGAGTTCGCTCCACATCTCGGGGCTAGCACTTCTCAAGTAAAACTTTTACAATTCTTCCTTTACAATTGCTTCTTTCTTATTTTAACTTTTTAATGATTGTTGTAGGTTGCTGGCTCATTTGATCATGAGGCTGGACCTTCTTTTACTGCTCCTTCGTTTGCTCATTCTAGTTCGCCCGATAAGCCATCTCATCTGCAGGGCATTAATATGAATTACCTGGTGAGTTTTCTTGTTTCATGGTAATTTATGCTATATGTATGCATGATTATGTATGCTCTTACTCTTTTCCTTCCTAGCTCACAGTGGATGCTTGAAGAACAAAATAAGAAACTTCAAGAAGAGTTGGCCGCAAGTCGTCAGCAGGCTTCTCATTTCAAAAATTTGTATCATCAATCAGAATAAAATTTTTAAGACTTTCGATTTCAGGGGATGAGGGATCCTGGTGCTTCTTCATAGAGGCCCCCAGACTGATGACCATGAGATCCTTTCATCTACTTTCGATGAGGGCCATGATAGATCAGAACTCCAAGGTAATAGGGATTTTGGTGCTCCTGCTTTGGGCTGATTCAGGACGAGTGATTAACCTCCTCCTCCAAAAGGCAATGATTTTTCAGAGCTTTATTTGATGACCTACCACCACCTTCTTAGTGATGTATAATTATTGTGTGAATTGGGTAAACATTGTACAATAAAAATAATAACGATAATTACAATATATAATTTCTATCTTTACTGTAACCTTTTTTTTCTTCTTTTTTTTATCATCATTTTCTTGCCCAATGTGTCTTTCGAGTTTCAACATACTTTCCTTAACTTGAAAGCTTTGTATGACAAAAAACATTTATTATTATTATTATTATTATTATTATTATTATTATTTGAATTTTGATTTTGAAATCAAATGTTGGCTTTGCCAAATCAATGTCAATGTACCTCAGGACTTGATTTTTCAAATTAATATATCTATAACATGACAACCCTACTTACCATACTAAACTCAAAAATCATTTCTATTTAAGTAAGAATTGTTGTACTTTAGATTGGCACATACACATTACTTGGCCAAAGATCTCTTTTGAGTTTAAATATTGTCTATCTCATATGCATGCTTATCCAAACTATCTCCACTAATAGACTCTACCTACCAAGAGAGATCAACAAGTCTTTGATAAGCTTGAAATGGGGTCTATAAGGGACATGGGTTAAAGTGAAGGCCGTTTGTAAGTTGGAGCCGATGTGACATACTAGACAAACCTTCACACAACAAATTTCTTGTTGGAGCATTAGGCGGCTAGGAGCAATCTTTCTAAACTCCAAATTCCTTCTATCTTCTTTGCATTAATCTGGATCTTGATTAGGACAGTCTTTGCCCACACAAAAAGTTTGTTACCCAAATTTGTTTCTTTTCTTCTTCTCCCTTTTCTTTCTTTTTATTTTTCTTACTCTTCCCTTTCTTTGAGCATTTTATCATTTTGTCCTTCTTCCTTGTAGGACTGTCAAGTACATAACTTTTAGAAACTGGATGGTCTTTTTCCTTTTTCTTTGATTTTGATCGAATCTTTGGTTGGGTTGGACCAATTCAAGTTAAACCATCCTTATAAACCAAATGGAAGCCTTTTGCTACTTTAGGTAAAAGAGAACTTAATTGGCTTTCTGAACCATTTTGGGTTTTATATTTTTTCTTCTTTTCTTTTTTTTTCTTATTTCTTCCTTTTTTTGTTTTGTCCTTTTTTCCTTTTCTTTTTTCTCTTCTTTTTCTTCTTTTTTCCTCTTCTCTTTTTTTTCTTTTCTTTCTTTCTTCTTCTTCTTTTTTTTTTGGTTCTAGCTCAAATAGTGTTGTCTTGTTTGTACCAACTTGGGTTTCCAATAATGGATGAGTGGAGTGGTATAAATCTACTTCAATCTTGACTTTATCTTGGATATTTGGTCTAATTCAAGTGAACCTCACCTACCCTTATGGTCTTGAGATCTTCAACTATCTTCATGGTCTAGACTATTAATTTCTTTCTTTGATCTTCTTGCCTCTTCATCTTAGTGATCATAAGACTTGTCAAAAGTATCACAACAGCTCAAGGTAGGTTATTGGGGTTTGTAAGCCAATGAAAAGAAAGTTAAAATTTTATGAAGTCTCAAAGGGACAACTAGGGATTGATATCTAATTGGGTAGATGCTAGTTGTTGGCTAACCAAACAATGCCTAGATCATTTATCCCTTAAATAAGTAGAGTTCAATTTCACCTCAAAAAATTTGTCAAAGCATGTTCTAAGACTAACTAGGAGCTAGACAAAGATAATTATACAGGAGCCCTCTCTAAGTAAGTATACACAACTCAATGCTATAGAGAAATTCCCTCACCTAGTAAAGTCATTCAAGTTATGATATCTAGATACATTAATTCACAAATTATCAAGCTAGATTCCTCATCGGTTGAGCACTAAAATGAACAAAGACCAACAAAAATTTTGATGAAAGTAATTTATTCAAACAAATTTAAACTTGAAAAACATGATTGTTCCAATTAAATTTTAAAGAAAGTAAAATTGAAAAACAACATTCAAGCTAAGGAAGGTTCATTGAGTTGGTGTTGAAGATACTTCATTTATTTAGACATATCTAGGGCAAGGATTTTTTTCATCATTAAGGACCATTGCTTCATCATCCACAGTTAATCCAAACTTGTTTAGTAGTACATCCTCTCTAGCAGCTTCTCTTTCCATATCATGATGAGATGATAAGATAAAACTCTTCATGAAGGTTGCAAGCGGTGGCACCCTTCCAAATTTAGGTAGAGGATTATTCTTAGTGTTGGGTTTATCAGGTTTAGGCAGCTTATCACTGTCGATTAGATTTTGGATCTCATGCTTCAATCAAGTACATCTATCGGTTTCATGTCCTTGAGTCTAATGAAATTGACAAAAGCCTTAGTATTAAATTTTGGGGGTAAAGGATTTGGCAAACGTCGAGGAGCCAAGGGTTGTAACAATCCCTTCTTTTGTAGCTTATTGAAAACCCAAGACAACGGCTTCCCCAATTCCAAAAACTGCCTCATTCTTCCTTGATCGGTGGCATTAACATCAGCTTCCTTTTATGTATTTTGATTGCTGGGCTGATAATTCCATTTTGCAGACAAATGGTTCTTCTCTCTTTCCCCTTGACCTTTTCCACTAGGGTGATAACCGCCCTTATTGCCCCACTTAGACAGCACAATAGTTTTTCTCGTAGAATAGTTCGGTTGGTCTCGTAGAATAGGAGTTGGTCCCTCATTTTTCATTCGAACTCTACTAGTGAACATGTTCTCCACGGATGCTGCCTTAGCATTGTTGATGTTCTCTAGAATTTCAATCAACTGGGTCTTCATGGTCTCAGCTAGAGCCTCTTTTATTTCTTTAATCTTTGCATTAAGGGCATCATCCATCATTCTTTGAATTTGTTCGGGATCCATTGTTTTTGGTGAGCAAGTGATTGAGTCATTGCTAGATTCTTCGCTTTCGGTGTAGGTCGGATTGTCATAAGCTTTTGAGCTGTCATAATCCAGGGCTGTGAGCCAGAAAGGATCAATGATATGAGATGCAAAAGTATGCATGTATGTATGTATGCACAAACAATCAACAAAGATAAGTAGAACATCCCTTCCAACCTTATAACACCCACACACGAATGGCGAGTCTCTTTTCCTATGTATATGGTTAACAAAATACCAACATGGGGTACCTTGTTTTCGAATATTTCCCTCGGACGTTTCAACCAATAGTTATATTTTTGAAAATGGAAATCAATTCATAATAATTCCCATTAATTAGGTTTTAATCCATTCAACCAACTAAAGTAGCTTTTATGCTATATTGGATTAAAACTAAATTAAAAGGTTTATTATAAATAGATTTCTCACTTGAAAAAGTAACTAATGATTCATGCCAAAAACAAGCCCATGATTAATTATTCTTAGTATAAACTAGGCTCACAATTGATTTTTGGTATTTTGTAATTGACCTAAATAATTTGCAAGCTCTTTGTAGGAAAAGGTTGGATGAAAATAATTTTGTTTCTAAGCCCATTGCAAAAAGATTATAGAAAAATTTATTTTGGGCTTAGTATTTGGGCCATGAGAAAAAGAATTTTTGATTTGTTTTTGTTAGAAATGTCTTAGGTCCAAAGACCATCTTGAAAAGTTTTGAAAATAGTTTTGGGCTTTTGGACTTTAAAGAAAAATTTATTTTGAGCTTGCAATGTACTTGGGTCATATTAGAAAAAGACCAAACCAAATACGCCATGATTTAAGACAAGATAAATTAACCATAGTCAAACAACATGCATTTGGGGTAAAACCTAAGGAAAGTAACTAGGCCAATTACATGAGCTTTAGTCTTTGGGTTAAAAGGCTTAGGTTTCCATAGCAAGTATATACCAAATGGTATGAGGCTATGAGTGGTTATGCCATGCTCGATCTCCATACCTTGAGTGAAAGTACGGTATCCCTGTGAGCGGGGATTTTGTCCCCACTCCCGGTGGAATGGTTCTTGCGACTTCGGCACTGTTTAGGCTCGGGGCCTTAGAGAACACGGACCTACGTCCGGAGAAAAATAGAGTCGCCACTCGGATGGGCCAGAAAAAGAAAGGGGATGGATGACTCGATTCCTAAGGAATCCCCAATCCCCTAATGGTTTCGAAAAGTTGGGTACGTGTGGGGAAGGTGAGAAATGGCCCAGCACCCCCCACAACGCCGGTTCATTAGAACCGGCCTCCTTTGCAGTTCTTAATATTATAGAATTCTTAAGTATAACAATATTATCCATATTACATGCAACAATTGAAATAAAGCATCATTATATTAAAAATCAAAATAATGTCCAAGCAAAACAAATAAATGGACACCCATCCGAAGATGGAAACATGCCCTTACATCATCCATGTCTAAGCTAAATAGGACACCCACCATGAGGTAGAAACATATCCCTTACATTGGTCTAAAATATAAAAGTAATTTAAATTACATAGAACTTAATTAATGAGGTACCCACAAAGTGGAAACACACCTCTTACAACATTTGGAAATCAAAATAAATTGATAAAGGCAAATAACCATTCATCATAAATAAATCATTCATCAAAGATATTAAACATCAATCAAAATATAAACATTCATCCATGATAATTTAAATAAACCAAGCATTGAACTTAAATAAATCAAAGCATATAATAAACTATATAATCTAATAAGGTAAGCAAAGATACAAATTGAAGTTGACTGTTTCTCATTTAAAGTTCTTTAATTAATATTTAGGGTTTTGAAATTTATTGGTTTAGGCTACTGTAAGTTTTAAAGGAATTGAAATGGATTAAGGTTTTATAATTTAAGAGATTGATAAGGTTCTTTGATTAACAAAATTAGGGTTTGAGGGGGTAAAATCATGAAATTAGGGTTTGGATATTAAAACATTAGGTTTATTATTATTAGCTACTGGATTGTTGTTTTTAGGCTTACTGTGTTGAATTTTAGTATTTAGGTTTATAAGGTTTTAAGATTTTAAGGATTAGGGTTTTGGAAAATTAGGGTTTAGGTTTACTAGTTTGGGGTTTACTGTTTTTTGGTTTTAAAGTTGAATTAGGGTTTTTAGTTTTTCGAAAAATATATTTGATTTTAGAATTTGAGAAAACAATTTATAGTTTTATAAAGTTTTTGGAAATAGGCAAGACAATTTAAGGTTTTTGGAAACAGAAAGTATTTTTTTAGGGTTTTTGGAAATAGAAGGATCAATTTAGGGTTTTAAGGTTTTGGAAAATTGGAAAGCAGATTAGGGTTTTGGGATTTTGAAGAAATAGATTAGGGTTCTTAGGTTTTAGAAGAAACATAAAAGTAATTTTAGGGTTTTTTGAAAATAAAGGAGACGATTTAAGGTTCTAAGGTTTAGAAGAAGTAAATTAGGGGTCTAAGGTTTTTAGAATCAAAAGAAATAATTTAATGATTGAAGCTACTGTAAGGAAAAAAGAGATTAGATATTCAAACCTTCGTTTGTTGGTTCCACCAAAAATTGCTTCTTGGATGAACAAGGACAAAGGCAAGATGGTTGCCTTTGATGGATTGATTGCTTGCTTGCTTATTCTCCTCTAAAAAGTCTGATCGTTTTCACTGCCAAAAATTTTTTAAAGTCCGATCTTCTTTTAAAAATTCCTCCTCCTTTCTTTGCCTTTTAGTCTTATTTATAGGAAATTTAGATGATTCCTTTTAATTGTTCAAGGAAACTATATTTAATTAGGAATAGAAATCCGAAACCAAATAGAATTTGGTTTTGAAAAAAATTGTGTCAGAAAAATTTCGCTGGAAAAAAAACTGCTGCGGGCTGCTGCGAGGGATTGCGAGCGAAATTACGAGGGGCGGGCTGCTGGCCATTTCTTCCACTGTTTTCGGCGATGAATTTTTTTATCGCCGATTTTTCTGTCGCTGATTTTATTTTTATTTATTTGTTTATTATTATTATTTTTTATTATTATAATAATTTTTAAAAATTATAAAAAATAAATACTGAAACAGATATTATTTAATTTAAATAACACAAAAATTATTTTGCACTAAATAAAATATATTGGATCGGATTGGGTCAAAAATTAAGGGTCTACACTCCCCTTTTCTGAATTCTGAAACGTTAATATTTATAGCCGACCCTCACTCAGAATCCTTAACCCAATATAAATCAGTCCCTAAAACAAATTCTAGTTGAATTAGGAAACGTATTGAACCCATGTCGACCTGGTTGCCCTAGGTCGACATGAGACCAACCTCATGTCGACCTTGGGCTGTCCAAGTTGACATGAGGCATGCTCATGTCGACCTTGGGCTGCCAAGGTCGACATTATGCATGCTTATGTCGACCTAGCTTGCCAAGGTCGACATGAAGCATGCTCATGTCGACCTAGCTTGCCTAGGTCGACATGAGTCCAACCTCATGTCGATCTGAGCTGCCAGATAGACATGAGGCATGCTCATGTCTGCCCAGCCGGCCTCACTCAAATTATTCTAGCCTTTTTTAACTTATGGACCGAAAAGTTTTAATTTGGGCCTATTCCACTTGATTTTAGGGTTTTACAATTGAATTTATGCCTCTTTAATCCGAACCAACTCCTTTAAAAATTATAAACTAGGTTTAAATATTTAAAGTCGGATCAAATTTATTTTGGCATCCTTTAATTAGAACTGTATTAAATTAGGGTAAAAAATTAAGAGTCTACAATAGGTCTATTATTTTTAGAATTAGTTATTTTATTTTATTTTATTTTTCTACTATAAATAATAAAAATGCAGTAAATAAAATATATAAAAATGCTTATGTTTTTTCTTGTGACCTTCTATGGAGGTGCATCCCTGCTAAAAGTGAATCCAATTCAATCCGCTATCTTTGAGGTAAGCAATCATTTTAGGGTCCATGTGTGGCCCGGTCCTAGATGCATATTGAGGTAGTGCCATTTCTTTGTTATTTCTTTGAAAAACTTGAAACTTTTTGAAAGAAAAATAAGGAGCTTGAATTTATAAGATTTGGTGAATGTTTTGGTTGAAATGAATGAAGCTCTCAATTTATAAAAGGAGGCTTTGAAGGATAAGTTTCCAATTTTCAATTAAAAAAAGGATAAAAACACAATCACAGTATTCCAAGTTAAAGATAAAGATATGTCTCCTATCTCTTATTTATGCTTTTAATTTCTATCAATAATTCACTCTGCAATTTACTTTTTCAATAATTTTTATTTTGTTTCAGAACACAGCACACAAGCACACAATAATTTATTAAGTATATATTTATGCATGTCTAAAAAATATTTTTATACTCATAAAATATTTTTTCAAGCAGGGGGCAAGAGTACATGGGTAACCAGATAAAATAAAAATAGCTAAATTTTTTGCAAAATGCTTTACTGATTACAATTAATTTTTTTGCAGGTACCTCGGGTGCAGAACCCAAACCAATCTGGGTTCAAAACCCAAAAATTATTTTTTGAGTCCAGAACTCACCTTGTGTCTGTAACCCAAACTAATATTTTTCCATAACCTAAAATAATTTTTGAGTCTAGAACTCATCTCGGGTCTAAAACCCAAACCAATTCTGGTCCAGAACCCAAAATTATTTTTGAGTCTAGAACTCACCACGAGTCCAGGACCCAAACCAATTCGAGTCTAGAATACAAAATTATTTTTTAGTCCAAAACTCACCCCAAGTCCAGAACCAAAACCAGGTCGGGTTCAGAACTCAAACAAATCCGGGTCCAGATCCCAAAATTATTTTTTTTGTCCAGAACTCACCTCAGGTTAAGAACCCAAACAAATCTGGGTCCAGAAACCAAAATCATTTTTGAGTCAGAACTCACCTCAGGTCCAGAACCCAAATTAAATTCAGGTCTAGAACCCAAAGTCATTTTTGAGTCCAGAACTCATCTCGGGTCTAGAACACAAACTAATCTAACTCCAGAATCCAAACCAACTCAGGTCGAGAATCCAAAATTATTTTTTGAGTTTAGAACTCAGCTCGGCTCCAGAACCCAAACCAATCCAGGTTGAAAACCCAAACCACCTCGGGTCGAGAACCCAAAAATCTAGTATTGGGTCGAGAACCATAATCCAATTTTACGTCCAAAACCCAAATCATTTTCAAGTCAAGAACTTAACTTGGGTCCAAAACCCAAAATCATTTTTGAGTCCAGAACTCATCCCGAGTCCAGAACCCAATCCAACCTCAGGTCCAGAACCCATCAAGATCCAAAATTAGCTCAAACTCAAGTTGCTTTTCACTCTTTGAAAAAATTCAAGATCATTCAAGCAGGGGGCAAACTGTAGACCCTTAATTTTATCCCTAAGCTAGTTCGGTCCAGATTAAAGATGGCCTAAGTACTTATCGGTCCATTCTTAATGGCTTAAAACTATTTTAAGCTTTTATTTTGAATAGTCCAATTGTTATAAGGCCTAAAAAAGTATGGTTCAGTTTTTAAACCTTGAAACAATTTGAAACACAATTTTTAAACTTAAAAAATAATCTGGAAACATTTTGGTTCTAGAATGGGTATCCATGTCGAACTGAGACTATCCATATCAAATTGGGGCATGCCCAGTTCGATATATATCAAATTGGGAAACCCTAGTTCGATATGGACTGCCCATATCAAATTGGGGCATGCCCAGTTTGATAAGGGCACAGTCCATGTCGACTTAGGCAGTTTTCGAGTTGATATGGTCAGGTTAGCCTCAAATTTAGATGATTTGAGTTTGATATGGGCCTTGTTTATGTCGGATTAATATGTTTTTAATTCAATATGTATTAGGAAACTGTGTTTAATTAGGAAATGAAGATAGGTTTACGAGTTTTAGCCTAATCATTCCTTATAAATATAGGTTAAATAGACTGGTAAAGGGATTGGCAGTTGTTGGCAATTATCAAGCAGTTAAATAAGCAGCAGCCATTGAAGCAAAGAAACAACAAGCAAAGTCTAGTAACTTGAGTAAACAGAGAGCAGAAGCTTGAAACCACCAGCCAGAAGGCAGAACGCAGCTATCTTTAACTTGTTTCAACCAAGATTTTATAAGTATTGATCGAAGTAAAATATTGGTGGAACCTACAATGGAGGTTGCAATCTTTCATCTAATTATTCTTAAGTTTACAGTAATTCAATTATTTTATTTCATTATTTTATTTTCATTTTTGTTTGATTATTTTGCTTTGATTATTTCATTTATTAAAACATCTAGTAGTCATTGCCTTGTTTAGTTATTTCATTAATACAAACAGGCAGTAGCCATGTCTTGCCCTTCTATTTCATTGATGTAAATATCCAGTAATCTTAATCCCTCAACCTATATAGCTAAGACATAGTTCATTCGGACGTAAATTGGATTACATGATTATTTTTCATCAAACCACATTAAATTATCTAATTGGTTTTCAAAACAAATTATTTAAGTTGGTTTTTATAATCTCCGTAGTCCAAAAATCAATTTTCAAATACCCTTAAAACTTCATAATAGTTTTTCTTAAAACCATAAACAACACAGTAACCTATTTTTTAAAATTAAAACCCTAAAATAGTTTTTAAATACCAAACCCTAAAATTAATTTTTAAAATATTAAAGTTACAAAATCAGTTTTTAATCCCAAAAACCCTAAAACCCTAATCTTGTTTTTCATAACCCTAAAAACCCTAATCTTGTTTTCCAAAATCCTAAAAACCCTAATCATGTTTTCCTAAACCCTAATTTAGTTATTAAAGTTCTAAAACCCTAATTTAAGATGTAAACCCTAAACTTATATATTTATTGCTTTATTTAGTTTTAGATTTGATTATGTAATTTATTATATGTTTTGATGGTTGATTTATTTGATTTCAATGTTTGATTTGTTTAACTTATTATGAATGGGTGGATGTTTTTTTTATTATGATTATTTGTTTATTTTTGTATTAATAATGTAAGAGGTATGTTTCCACTTCGTGGGTACCTTATTAGTTAAAGCTTCATGTAATTTAAATTATTTCATATTTTGGGATTAATTTAAAGAACACATTTTCACCTTTTGGTGAATGTCCTAATTAGTTTTAGCCTTTGGCTGATGTAAGAACATGTTTTCATCCTCAGATGAGTGTGCATTTATAAATTTTGTTTGGACATTACTTTGACTATTAATATAATGCTGCTTTTAGTTTAATTATCATGTGTAGTATGGATTATGTCATAATAATTAAGAATTCTATAATATTTAGACCTGAAAAGGAGGCCGGTTCAAATGAACCGGTCATTGTGAGGGTGCTGGGTCATTCTCACCTTTCCCACACGTACCTAACTTTTTGAACCCATTAGGGGGTTGGAGATTCCTTAGGAATTGAGTCATCCACCCCTTTCTATTTTCTCGGCCCATTCAGGTGGCAACTCTATTTCTTTCAAATTTAGGCTCGTGTTCTCTAAGGCCCTGAGCTTAATAGTACCAAAGTCTCAAGAACTATTTCACTTGGGAGTGGGGGTGAAAATCCCCACTCACACATGCCCTATCAAATCATCATCATGGAAAGACACCTGCTTAGAAAGACACCAACCAAAAGGAGGATGAGCATGCCTTATCAAATCATTAGCTTGGAGTGGCACTTGCTTCGAAAGACACTAACTAAATAGAGGACAAGTATGTCCAAAGGAGGGATGAGCATGCCCTATCAAATCATCAGCTTGGAAAGACACCAACCAACAGGAGGATGAGCATGTCCGAAGGAGGGGTGAGCATGCACTATCAAATCATCAGCTTGGAAAGACACCTTCTTCAAAAGACACCGACCAACCGAAGGATGAGTATGTCCAAAGGAGGGGCGATCATGCCTTATCAAATCATCAACTTGGAAAGACACCTACTTGGAAAGACACCAATTAGTCAGAGGACGAACATGTCCGAAGGAAGGGGTGAGCATGCCTTATCAAACCATTAGCTTGGAAAGACACCAATCATTTGGAGGATGACCATGTCCAAAGGAAAGGGTGCGCATGCCCTGATAACATCAATTAAATAGCGAACTTTCTTACTTTTTACATCTGTAAAGCCTGAAAGACTTGCATCGCTCAACTAGGCGGCAAACTATAGGCACATAAATTTATCACCCTGAGAGTTATTGTCGAATATGATAATCATATTATCGAACTTGACAATTATCAAGGAATATCGAGCAGATAGCTTGATTCTTATAATTATCGAATTTGGCAATTATATCTCTGAATTTGACATTTTCTTTGTACAGACCTCGCCTCTTGCCTGTAAAAAGGAGCTTCCGGCTCTTTTGTAGGGGACTTTTTCCATCTATTTCTCTTCTTTTTTTTAGGCTGGCAGATGCAAATTTATTTTAGCAGACCAAAGAAAAGTTATTCAAAAAATATTATCATTTTCCCAAACTTTTTATCTTGTATTCCATCTGTAAAAGAAGATTATTCCAGTAAATATCATTCATTCAAAGCTAGAATCAAGAATACTCTGCAACTCTAGGTAGTTGGCTATTATCCTTACCTACTGGCAGTAAGTTTCTTAAGCTTCTAGTGTCTATTCTTAGATCTACACCACTTAATGTCATGATCTACGTTTATATTGCATCATTTCATCTTGCTTACACAACTCATTCATAAGCAGAATCGTTAAACTCTAAAAGAAAAAAAATACTCACTTAAGAAGTAAGATCTGCTAATTCCAAACCATATCTTTGAATGTATGAACTATAAATGATGAAACATATCCTAAAAGACTATATCCAACTTTCCCAGACTGAGGACTTGAACTCTTGTATTAAAAATGATTTTAATATGATTCATATGAGAAATTTGCAAGTGCAAGTTGTTTATACAGAAATATAAAATGATTATAGAATTGTTATTCTAGTGAATATTAAACTTGATATTTCTATTCCAGTCTCAGTGCATGTGCCATGTTGTCTCCCACTAACCTCTTCCAACTGTAGTATATGTGCCATGTCGTTCCCCACTAACTTGTTCTTTAAAGGTTATTATTCTATGATTATTTAATTCGACTGTTGTGTTCATACACACATATGTCTGCCATTGTTAATTTATTTTTTATCCTATCAAATACACAAATACAGGTTATGGGTGAAATATGCAGATACAGGTCGCTTCTGTTAAAAGTGGCAGATTTTCAAATTTGATATTCCCATTAATCTCGAACCCTACATTTTGATCCATTCTTAGTGTACCTATTGTATTTTTCTCCAGGGAATTCTCAAACTCATTAATTCATTAATTATCGAACTCGATGATACTGTTCCTATACACATATATATATCTGTCGCCTCTTATTTTCTCAATAACTTGCCTTATAGTTATTATCACTGTAATATCCCACACTATACCTTAAAATTTTTGGAATGTTTATTGATGAAATTAGATTAAATGACATAAAGTGTATATCTATGATTAAGTGGTAAGAGAGGAAAAGAGAAGTGTGTATATGTTGTATATATAAAGATATATACAACATATACAAGTCAACTTTTATTTAATGGTCAAATGAGATTTATTGATTATTTAAAATGGAAATTAAATAAGTGGAAGATGATATTTTGGTTCATTATATTATTATAATATTTAATTGCTTGGTGGATATTAAAAGAGAATTTAAGTGGTTAAGAGAGGTGGCTTGGGTTGACTTTCCTATCATCTTCTTCTTTCTTCTTGCGCTTAGCCGGCCACCACCATTAACAAGAGGGAAAGAGGGATTTTTATTGCTCTCTAACTCAAGATTTGAAGGTGTTTCAAGAGATCAAGTTGGAGTTTGAAGGGTTTTCATCACTTTTGGTGAGTTTCTAACTTGTTTCCTTGGTTTTCTTTTGAGTTTGTGTATTGAGGTTGTTGAATGGTTGGTGTATTTGTGTGAATGTTTGATTGTGGTGTGTTTGAGAGTGTTTGGTTTTATTGACTTTGATTTTTGGGGTTGGTTTGGAGGAAAAGTTAAGTTTGGTGTTAGAAAGCAAGAGTTGTTGATTGTGTATGGGTTGAGTTGTGATTATGGTTGTGATTGTATTTTGATGTATGTATTGTGTTGTTTTGATGTTATGCAAGTTTAGTATGGTTTATTGATGGTTTTGGGTAAGATTGTTTGGAGTGGAAAAGGGTTAAGTATGATGTTTGTTGGATATGGTGTTGTTGGTGTCGGAATCAGGTTTTTAGCTTCACACACCCATGAGCACGACCATGTCTTTAGGCCTGTCGTTGGTTCTATTTTTAGTATGGGTGACACGAGTGGTGACACACCCATGTCACTTAGCGTGTCACAGCTTCTGTGTTGTGGTACTATTGACACGTCCAGTGACACACCCATGTCATTGAGTGTGTCATAGCTACTGTGTTGTTGGAGGATTGACACATCCAGTGACATGCCCATGCCACTGAGCGAGTCATAGCTACTGTGTTGTTGGAGGATTGACACGTGCAGTGACACGCCCATGTCACTGAGCGTGTCAAAGCTTCTGTGTCATGGGTTTAAGGCACGATCAGGGACACGCCCATGTTGTCGAGCGTGTCAAGTGTAGGGTTTGCCCTAGTTAGTTCTTGCCTTATTTTCTTTTGTGTAATCACCTTTGAATTAGGTTTTGAAGAGAATTGAGTTGCCCTAATACAAGTGTTGAAGGATTCTTGGAAGAGGAGGTTGATAGATTAGTGTGAGTTGCTCTTGAGGTAAGTACAAACCCTACATGATTGCATACATTTACATGATTTCAAGACTTAACACATTTGGTTGGAAAATGTGTTAGGTTACCTATTATATTGTTGATATATGTGAATTATATATTGAGGATTCAAAATGTATGAACAATGTAAGTTGTGATGGGCACTTAAATGATGAAATGTGAAGCCATTGATGTTGGCTATAATGATGTAAATAAAATATTGAGGCATTGTGCCTAGATGATTATGAGAAAATGAGAATGGAATTAATAATAAAATAATAAAAGGATTGTGTGCCTAATATGTTATTCAATTTTCAGAGTTTTGTTATTGGTGGCATGCCTAAAAGTAACACTCCCTTGAAGCTGGGTTGGGCTTGGTCCTTGAAGCCAAGTTGGGTTGATGCTAAGCTCCCCTTGAAACTTGGTTCGGCCTAGTCCTTGAAGCCTAATTGGGATGTTACATATGAGACGTTTCTCATTGTAATAATGATTCTCCTACGGGCTTGATAAATGTGATTATTGGACCAAAACAGTAACTCTAGAATTTGAATGGCATATTAGTTTCTTTTGGGCCCATGCTTGTCATTGCTTTAAATGTGAATCATCAATGACGAAATAATTGAACAATATGATGAAATTTAATGTTATGAAATATGATATCCTTGAGTATTGTTTATAATTCTTGAAAGTTTGATATTGACATTACATTTGAAGCATATTGTTATTATGGTTTGTACCACTAAGCCTATGGCTTAGCGCGATTGTGGTTCATTACGCAGGTGACATGTTAGATCCGGTTAAACCGGAGAGTTCAGCTAGACCGAGTCAAGTCTAGGCTTGTGATCCCTTGTGAAGTGTTGAGATTTGGACTTCAAGATCAGAGACAAACTGCTAAGCATGTATAAACTCTATATTTTTGTAAATATTGAATTTGATGTATACATATGTATATTCCGCTGCTTAATAAACAAATATTTTATCTATTATGTTCTATAATATAAGTTAAATGTTTTAAATTTTCTCATAAGGAATGTTTGTTTAAAATAGCTCGTGACATTCTTGTATCCGGTATACGTATATTACATATGTGGGTGTATGTGATGTATGTATATTGGGTATAGGGGTGTTACAATCACATTTGACATATATTGAATACAAAATTTGACATCCCCATCCGACAATGTATATATCCATTTTGTTCAACTGGCAGGTTATCCCTGACTGAGGATATTATCGAACTTGATAATCTAACAAATATCAAATTCGACATTATCTCTTAATTATGCACATATTGGTTTTGTTAATTATATAATCTTTCATGTTATTCACAAGTATGATAATCTCATAATTATCGAGTTTGACAACATTATTAGAATTCATATTTCTCTTTTATTTTTATCCGTTGTCACGTAATTATTGTTTATATAGCTAATACATTCATTAAGCACTCATCCAGCATACATCTTATCCTTTTTTTAGATTTGTTGTATATAGGAAACGATGTAATTTTCTCTTTAGAGTAATGTATAAGATTTGTAAAGAATATGTAATGTGATTATTTTTCATTATAGATTAATTGATGTAAAGAGCATGTTTCCACCTCAGCGGGTGCTCATAGGAATTTTCTGTATTATCATGCATCATGTACATCATGATACACATATGTTTATTTTATTGGTTATTTATATGTGTTGATTATTGTCTGATATTTTGAATAATCCTTACTAATGCATTAATCATAGAGGAGCCCAGTTCTTCAAATCGGACATATATGAATAATAAGGATTCTCATCTATGTTATTCTCATATGTACCTAACTTTCTGAACCCAGGTTTCAATGGGGTCAGGGATTCCTTGAAAGTGGAATCAAGAGAATGCTACCTGATAAGTGTATAATTGATGATATTTTTGCCCCTATTTCTTAATATATTTATTGTCAAATTGAGTTTAATTTGTTTGTTCAAGTGTTTATTAGGGTTGATTCTAGGAACCTTTGACACGTTGGGACCTTAAGGTTATTTAGGCCGGAATCACGGACAAAGGATAAGGAAAGGAGCTATTTTGGGCAAATTATTCAATTGACATGCCCAATGACATGGGCGTGTCAATGGCTGTGTCATTTAACTATTTTACAAAAACTTCAACACACATGGGCATGTCACTGAACGTGCCATTAATGCTACCTTACAAAAGCTGTGACACGTCCACTGACATGGGCATATCCCTGATCGTGTCCTTAACTTAGCATTGCAATAGCAATGACACGCTGTGAGCGGGGATTTTTGCCCCCACTCTCTGTGGAATGGTTCTTACGACTTCGGCACTGTTTAGGCTCGAAACCTTAGAGAACATGGACCTAAGTCTAGAAAAAATGGAGTCGCCACCCGGACGGGCCGGGAAAAAGAAAGGGGTGGATGACTCGATTCCTAAGTAATCCCCAACCCCCTAATGGGTTTGGAAAGTTGGGTACATGTGGGGAAGGTGAGAAATGGCCCAACACACCCACAACGCTCGATTCATTGGAACTGGCCTCCTTTACAGGTCTTAATATTATAAAATTCTTAAATATAACAATATTATTTATATTACACACAACAATTAAAATAAAGCATCGTTATATTAAAATCAAAGCAATATCCAAACAAAGCAAATAAATAGGTACCCATCCGAAGATAGAAACATGCCCTTACATCATCCATGTCTAAACTAATAGGACACCCACCAAAAGGTAGAAACATGTCCTTTACATTGGTCTAAAATATAAAAAGCAATTTAAATTACATGATATTTAACTAATGAGGTACCCACAAAGTGGAAACATACCTCTTACAATATTTGGAAATAAAAAATAAATCGATAAAAGTAAATAACCATTCATCATTCATCAAAGTTATTAAACATCAATCAAAATATATAATAAACATTCATCCATGATAAATTAAATAAATTAAGCATTGAATTAAATAAATCAACCATCAAAGCATATAATAAACTATATAATCAAATCTAAAATTAAATAAAGCAATAAATATATAATTTAGGGTTCGCATCTTAAAATAGAATTTTAGAAGTTTAGTTACTAAATTACGGCTTTGGAAAAAGGAAAGTTAAATACATGGGCTCATAATACACAAATGAATATTGACCCCTTTGACGAGCCCATACGGCGGTCCCGCTACTGGACGTTTTAAAGATTTAGGGTTTTGGATTTAGAAAATTAAGATTTGGTGTTGAAAATTAAGATTTTAGGGTTTAGAATTTAGAAAATAGGGTTTTGGAATTTTGAGTAACTAATATCATTTTTTTAAGCGAATAATGCTACTGGACGTTTTAAAGATTTAGGGTTTTGGATGTTTTACGAAAATAATGTTACTGTGATTTAAAATAAATATGTTTGGTAACAGATTGTTATTTTGGTTTTACTCTATTGGATTTGAATGTTTAGGTTTATAAGGTTTTAAGAATCTAAGGATTAGGGCTTAGAAAAACTAGGGTTTAAGATTTTAAGGGAATTAGGGTTTAAGAACACTTAGGGTTTAGATTAGCTAGTTTGGGGTTACTGTCTTGATTTTGGAATTGAAGAAAATAATTTAGAGTTTATAAATTTTTTGGGAATAAGCAAAATGGTTTTAGGGTTTTTGGAAACAGAAAAGTAACGAATTAAGGTCTTTTGGACATAGAAGAAATAAATTTAGGGTTCTTAGGGTTTAGAAGAAACAGAAAAGTATTTTTAGGGTTCTTAAGGTTCTTGGAAACAGAAAGTATTTTTAGGGTTTTTGAATTTTTAAAAGAAACAGAAGGAACGATTTAAGATTTTTGGAAACAAAGATCAAGTTATTATATATTCAAAGACCAAAGTTTTGTATGTATAATCTTATAAATCACAGAAACAGAGCTACTGTAAGAAAATAAAAAGAAATTAGAGATTCGAACCTTCGTTTGTTGGTTCCACCAAAAATTGCTTCTTGGATGACCAAGGACAAAGGCAAGATGGCTGCCTTTGATGGATTGATTGCTTGTTTGCTTATTCTTCTCTAAAAAGTTCGATCGTTTTCACTGCCAAAAAGTCTTAAAGTCCGATCTCTTTTTCTAAGTTTTTCCTTCACTCGATTCCCCTCCTTTTTGTGTTGCTTTTAGTCTTATTTATAGGAAATTTAGATGATTAATTTCACTTGTTTACGGAAACTAACATTAATTAAGAAAAGGAAACCAAAACCAAAAAGAATTTGGTTTCAGAAAAAATTACTTCGAAAAAATTTCGCTGGCAAAAAAAAAAACTGCTGTGGCTGGCTAAGAGGACTGGCGAGCGAACTTGGGGCCGCGGGCTACCAGGCCATTTCGTCCAACTTTTCGGCGACGATTTTTTTTCGTCGCCGATTTTTATTTTTATTTATTTGTTTATTATTATTATTTTTTATTAATTATAAAAACTAAATACTAAAACTAATATTATTTAATTAAGATAACTCAAAGATTATTTTGGACTATTTAAAATATATTGGACAACACAAAAATTATTTTGGACTAATTAAATTATATTAGACAATACAAAAATTATTTTGGACTAATTAAAATATATTGGACCGGACTGGGTCAAAAACTAAGTGTCTACACATGCCCAAAGGCATGTGCGTGTCCCTTCCCATGTCATTAATGTTCGAAAAGCATCGTTGACACACCGACAGACACGCCCGTGTCAATGGGAATGTCAGGTAAAAATTTCTAGGCTATAAAATCTGAACTAAATTGTGAAGTAGGGATCAAAGTTTTTTATTAGAGCTGACTTCCTGAGAAAAAGAGAGTTTTTGGCAGCTATGAGTGAAGGTGAAGATCCAATTCATGTGAGATTTAATTCAAGATTCAAGGATTGAAGCTAACAAACACAAATCATTCATTATGGATTATTTGAATTGTTTTACTTATTTCTTTTGTTTTGGTTTTCTTGTTATGAACATGAGCTAAATTATTTCTATCTAGATATTGATGAACCCTAGCCTTGTTGTATGGATTGAATAGTTATTATTAAATTAAATCATTCGATTGAGTTATTTTATCCTTTTGATTCTTAATTTCTTATTTCCAATTGATAATAGCATGCTTATTGATTAGTTGCAATTTTCATATTATTGACTTGAGAAAGCTTGATATGAACAAAATTTTCATTAGGATTGAGGGTTGATTGGAGTGCTAGAGATAGACTTACAAGACCCTTTGGTTCAAAGTTCCTTGTTCTTATTGCAAGATCTATTTAATTATGCTTGAGAAGAAATTCCTAGCATTCTACTTTGTAATTAGGGGTTAATTCACTCGAGAGCGGTTTTAATTTAATTTAGAGGAATGCCAATTTAGCTCTATTATTTGATTTAATTGAATTGATATTCATAAATATTTTTATGGCTAGGGGGATTCAATATTTGGATAGTATCTTCATCATCAAATCTTGTTGCACAATATTCAATTTTTCTTTACTTTAATTTATTAAGTAATTCATCCTCTACTTTAATCATGACAAAAACTATTGATTCGCTAAATAACAATTGAAATTTGACAAGTACTTGACCTTGTCCCCAGTGGAACGATATCTTACTCACTACTTTATTACTTGCGCGACCCTTGCACTTGCGGTAATACTGCGATAGCACATATTCGCCATCACTACCCCTTATTATTTCTTGGTTCTTCCAGGTGGTGGCTCCATTTCACCCAAGTCTTACCTGTCGGATCCCTGAGATCAATAACTTGGTAGTGTTGGGACTTTAAAACTGTAACACCCTTACACCCTATATACGTACAATACATATTTTAAGCATATGTAAAATACGCATATATGGTATAAAAATGTCACAGACTGATTTAATAATAATTTTTACATTTCTGTTATAAGCTTTCAAATACTAAGATATAAAATAAATAGTATATAAATATTCTTTGCTTGTTATAGGAATCCAAAATAAATATTTTATATGAAAATCTCTGGGAAAAATTCGCCAGAGTTTTGTTTGTAATTTAAGTGTTTCCAAAATTCAACAAAACACAACCTGCATAAAACAAACACTCCAAATAAAATCAATTCACCAATTCACCAATACTTCTCAATTTCTCCATATTTTCTCAAAATACTTATATATAGGTATATATATATATCAACATTATATATAAAATCCCATCTTAAACAAAATTATTCAAATCATTCTTTACAATTTACAATATATGCTTCAAAAACATATCATAACATACATAATATCAAAAATGTACATGCTGGCAACTGGCTCTGATCTTGATGTGCCCAAAACAACTCTTCAAGCTCAATAAATACAAACATAGACATGACCAGGTCTAGTAAAACTCCTCGGCTCTACCAAAATGTCCATGACACCTGCGCGACGAGTTACAATCGTGCTAAGCCGAAGCCTAAAGGTACTAACTTTGATAATAATAAAAATGTAAAGTAATGCCAATGCACAATGCATATAGAGGTCACATCGTTTCACTTTTTTATATTTTTCAAATATTTCATACTCACAACTCATAACATTATATTGCTCAATTGTATCACAATTCATAATTCACAGTAAAGCAAAGACAAGCATGGGCCCAAAAGGATCTAATATGCTATTCAAATTTTAGAGCTACTGCTTTGGTCCATAATGACACCATGAGTCTAGTCCGTAGGCAATATATATATCCATGGATAATGTAACAGCCCTAGTCTCTTGGACCTCAACCCGGCTAGACCCTTAGGCCCCAGTATCTTGGTCCTCAACCCGGCTAGACTGCTACGGTTTTTGAGGCTTACGACCCAGTCTTTTCACCCCAAAAACATCATATTTATCATTTATCAGCTGGGCTCGGCTTACGACCCGGTCTTTTCACCTGGCCAGCAATTCATAGGCATGCCGCCAAACCCAGAACTCTGAAAATTGAATAACATACTAGGCACACAAAAAATCATTTGTTTCATTATCAAATACTTTCACAATTCATTTCTCATTTTATTTCTCATAATCAAACTAGGCTCATTGACTTATTTTCACATTTTTTTCTCATTTTTCTCATTTTTCTCACTTTTTCTCATTTTTATCAATATCAATTCATTTTATTATTCCACATATCTCATTTTTGCATTCACAACACATTGCCCAATTACTTTGGGTATTTTCACATAATATGCATATTTCACACTTTACACAATTTAGCCATTATCAATGGCTTTTCACAATGCATTTAACACATATATGACATTACAAATGTCATAGCATATTATTCATACTCAATCAATGAACCAAGTAGCTTAACAAATTTATCAACCAAAACGTGTTAAGTCCAAATGTCATGCAAATATAAACATTATATTCAAAGTTTGTACATATCTCTACAAGCAACCCAAAGCAAGCTTAATACAACCACCAATCCTATCCTTCCAACTTGCCCTTCACCACTTGGATGAAGAAAATCAACCTCCCTCAATGCCTATACCAAATGTGATCATACAAAATCATTTAATATCATATTCTAAGGTATTCTCAACATCAAACCATAATTAAACATCACTCTAAACCAAATCCCAAAATTAAGCTTCACCTCACTTTAACTTTGAAAAACCATATCAAGCCATTTAAATTAGTGTTTTAAGTTTATTAATATCATTAAAAATATATTTTAATACATTTAAATCATTTACATTATAACAATACACTATTATACACAAAATCTCAAAAATGGCATAACCTTCCCCCATTGAAGGTTTTCCATTCCAACACAATCCATTACTAATTTCAAGCTTATATTCATCACTTTTAACACTAAACAACATGCTTAAACAAATAAAATCACATAATTCAACCACTTTGGAAAATCACTTTTCCAAAGCCCTAAATCTCCACTTCCATTCTCAAACTCCAACCAAACACAACCAAATCCAATATTTGACTTTAAAATACTTGTTTATGTATCAAAACAACTCATATGGAATCAATTTACACAATTAAAAACCATGATTTCAAAACTCCAAAAATTACATAACCCTAAATTCTCTCTTCACCAATCTTACCCAAACTCAACCATTTCTTTAATCCAACTTTAAAATCATTAATAACCAATTAAAACAACTTCATTCATATCCAATTAAGCAATTAAATCATGTTACTATAGAATTTCAAAATTTACATAACACATTTTTCCATAGAATTTGAAATTTTGGTAAGAAAGCTTACCAATTGATGAAGAAACTTCTAAAACTCCACTTGAATCCTTAAAATCTCTTCAAATTTTGGAGTATGGAAGAAGCAAATCCCTCTCTTGAAGCCATGAAATTCGGCCTTGAAGGAAAGAAGAAGAAGAAGACTTTTTTTTTTATTTCTCTTTTCTTTCACCCTTTAATTTTAAACCATATATATATATATTAAAATAATTTAATAATTATTTATTTAATTATTTTAATTTAAAATAATTTAATAATTAATAATTTAATTATTTATTTAATAAATTAAAAGTCCTAAATTCCCTCTTCCATTCAAAAATAATTTATTTTTGAATTATTTTATTAATTTTAAATTTCTAAGATTTAATTACCAAAATACCCTTTTACTTTGACTTTTCTTTTAAAAAGTGTTGACTTTTATATGTTATGTATATTTTACATATATATCACATATATTATCCACTTTTTCATTTAAAACCCCTTCATTTTTCATTTTAAACCATTAATTTAATTTATCCATTTAAATTATAATCTATTTTTATCAAATTTCCAAAAATTAGAACTTTTCAAAAATTTAGGATATTACACATATGCACAAGTAATGTGTATCTTATATACACATCAAATGTATGTTATATGTGTATTAAATATTAAGTATGTAATGTATTAATCTAACATATACAATTAATATACCATATGTATATGTTATATATATTCTCGATATATATATTGAGTATATACAATTTATATCTCCAAATATTTATTTAATTTCTCCAAAATCACGGATGTTACAATTTTCTCCCTCTTAAATAATTTCGTCCACGAAATTATCCAGCATAGTAATAAATCATTCAAATCATTATTTTACCAAATTACATAATTTCTATTCTCCCCCTTATGTTCATTCTTAATTTTCTTTTTACCATTCCCTAACACATCATTATACTGTCTATTTACTCAAACAGTCACAACATATTATTATATCTTCAATCGAATTGTCATTAGACAAAATTAGTTCATCTCCTTAATATATATATACCACACACCTATTACACTCAAGATATCTGATCACTTCATTATCTTAAAAATATACTCTCATCACCTTAAATTCAAATGCTAATAACTTTTATCTTAACACAATAATTTTACACATCTTCACTTTGATCCCACTCTTTATACAATTACCACATATTAATTTAATATCACCATTATACAACAACAAAATCTTATTTCCTTATTAAAATTCATTCCAATTATACTATAACTAACACTTTTCTCTTATAATTATTTGAAACTAATATAACTTAGCTCCTTTCATATGCATATACATATCAAAACGCTGTATTATGCACATTATCATATAGCTTGCATATTCTTAATACAACTACACACGTTGAATTTCAATAAATACTTGTAAACTTATTACATTTCGGATCAATTGATCTAACTATCATAATATGACCATCACAACCTTATTCTATTTTGACCAACCTTTTGTCTATTTTAAATTCATCAATCTGCTTTCAATTCATGACCTAATTCTATTAGGTCAAATTTATTGTCAAATTTTAATTCTCTTCAAATTTATCATTACAGATAATATTCACTTCCCCTAGTCTCATTTACTTTACACATCATTTTCATCAACTTATTCATTTTATACCACTTTCAAATACATTTATTATAACTCTTACTCACATTTCTTATAGTTACCCTATTTACACAAATCACTTTTCTTATACATCATTTAAAGCTCATCATATTTTTACAATTCTCTTCTGTTTCCACACTTTCTATAATTATAAACAAATTTCTAGTATAAAATTATAAGATACAACTATGCAAACCATAAGTCTTGACCATGTTTCTTGAAGCATGACTATCAATCTCACCAAAACTATCCAACGGTCATGCCATAATAATGGTCACATCCGTGGCTTATAAATAAATACCGCCCTTCTATCATTCTTCTTCAAACATTTCCAATCACAATGTTATGTTCGTATCCCAAAAATCACATATTCATTTTCTAATCTTTTGATACATAAAATGTTAACATGTTTCAGCTCTGTTTCAAAGAAATTTACTCTTGATCACTTGATCATCATTAGCCTAACTCATGTTTCAACAATATTATCATTAACATATCTTACATATACACATTCGTTCATATGCTAATTGACACAATTTCCATTTATTACTCCATTTCTAATCTATCTCTTATAAAAATTTTCATTCATGTTTTTTTTTCACTTCCATACTTTCTTCATTATACTTTCCTTTTTCCTTACAATCTCTTATTAATACGCATATATTTTAGGCCCAAAACACTATACAATCATGAAGTTCAGTTGTTAAAATAATAATTTCATCGTCCAGCTCTATTTGGGTCCATTCTCAATCTCAATTCATCACATGACCTAACTCTAAGCAGGTCAAGACCTAATCTCTCTTAGGTCTATTAATACATGCAATATCATTCTCAATATCACCATACACGTATTTGTATAAGGTAGTAAACACTCGATAACATTTTTTTTAATCATCCACATACACTTTCGTAAGTCATAATCACAATGTGACTTACTTTCCACATTTTCTTACATATCATATTTGTGTTCATATAGAAAAAAAATCTAATCACACAAATCATACAATTATACTCAATTCCTCCTTTACATACAACCTATACAAAGTTAACATTTATCACCTTTCAGAGAACATTATCATTTCTCATTATTTTGACATTACTTAGGTTATTCATCAATTCAACATATATACACACTCTGACCACAACATAATTAACATCTTCCTTATTCAAGTGCCCATCTCTTAAATAAGTTTCTTATTATATATATATTATTCTAACACTTCACATAAATCTTAGTCACGTTTCCAATGTGATATCTCTCTCACATTTTTTTTGCATTGATCATACCTTTCATATCCATTTTCATCATTTCCAATTCAATTAACTAAAGTAACTCATTTTCACTTGCTTAGTCATTTCCCTTTATTTCATAATAAATTTCTATATTGTCAACCACATTACACCTTAGTTAGTACTTTTATAAGTAACATTACTCATTCAAAATTACTCCCATGCTTATTAAACATTAAACTATCAATATTTAAACAATCCTCATCAAAATTCCTTTACAACTCTAAATTTTCAATTTACTATTTTGCTTAAACTTCATTCTATTAATCTCACTTTCATGAGCTAACTTTATAAACATTATTTTTATATTAATATAACATCAAAACACATCACTTTCACAATTATGGAAACCCATTTCAAATATTCAAATTTCATATAATACAACCAACAACATGAACCTCACCAAATCTCACCCATATCACATTCTCAATCTTAAGATCATAACATTTACTTTTAAACAACACTAATTCATTTCCTTACACTAATTAACATCATCCATTTAGATACTTTAATTTTACACACTCAACCCTAAATTATGCATCATTGTTCCATAATAAATAACTCGCTATCATATATGATTTCACTCTTTGATTTTTATTATGAACTCTTTGTTGAAAATTATTAAAAACTCCATATTCCTTCTATACTTATACCCATATGCATATAAATGTTTATAATTTTCTTTATTCATTTGTCTCATAAAATTAATTTATTACTTACTTACACAAAACTGCATGACTTCCTCATTTTCATGTCAATCTCACTTTTAATTTTTATATTCCTTACCAATTCTTTATAAAAGCTTGTAAACTTTTATCCATGTGCACTTGACACATATATGGACTTATATTTAAAGTTTTAGATTTTTCCAAGTTGATTTAATATATTTAAAAATTAAATCTTCCAAAATCAGAGAATATGTCTCTTTAATAATTTCTCTGGCAGCACCCGGTTGTCCATTTTTTTCAGGTATCAAACCTTAATAAAAATTCATGAAATTTTAAACATATGTTATAGGAATACATATGATATTTTTTGTAAACTTTTAGATTTTTCTGGGTTGGTTTACCATAGTTTCTAGATTTATTTGTTTTTTCAATTTCTATAGATCCTGAGTTGCTGAAATTTCTCGAACAATCTGTGTTCTTCTATTTTTCTTAATTAGAGATCCATCTTTAAAATTTATAAAATTTTATACATTAGGATTCTAACATATAGAAAAATTTTCTATTAAATGTTCAAACTCATCCAACATTTCTAGATTTGTCCAACAATTCAAACAATATCACTTTGCAGTACATCTATAAAATTTTCTGTAACTATCAAGCTCATTTCACAAAACTTTTATTTTTATATCTTAAATTATTTCCTAGATTGTTTTTCTAATTTCACTTATTCATCAATTGAATCAGCTATAAATTTTAAATTTCAAATAAAAGTTCCAAAAATTCTTATTCCATAATCTCTAGAATGACATTTCCACTGCGCCACTCTGATCTATGCAACCCAGACACCATCTCAACTCATATCCATTATATCAAATGGACATTGCCACATCAGGGATTAGATAAATTGCCAGTGCCAATGCATGCATTACAATTGAATCATTTTTTTATTCCAATTTTCTCTCTCTATCATCCCACCTAGGTCGAGAACCTCAAACCTAGGCTCTGATACTAAAATAATTGTAACACCCTTACACCCTATATACGTACAATACATATTTTCAGCATATGTAAAATACGCATATATGGTATAAAAATATCACAGACCGATTTAATAATAATTTTTATATTTCTGTTTTAAGTTTTCAAATGCTAATATATAAAATAAATAGTATATAAATATTCTTTGCTTGTTATAGAAATCAAAAATAAATATTTTATATGAAAATCTCTGGGAAAAATTCACCAGAGTTTTGTTTGTAATTTAAACGTTTCCAAAATTCAACAAAACACAACCTGCATAAAACAAACACTCCAAATAAAATCAATTCACCAATACTTCTCAATTTCTCCATATTTTCTCAAAATACTTATATATAGGTATATATATATCAACATTATATATAAAATCCCATCTTAAACAAAATTATTCAAATCATTCTTTACAATTTACAATATATACTTCAAAAACATATCATAACATACATAATATAAAAAATATACATGTTGGCAACTGGCTCTGATCTTGATGTACCGAAAATAACTCTTCAAGCTCAATAAATACAAACCTAGACCCGAGCAGGTCTAGTAAAACTCTCTGGCTCTACCAAAACATCCATGACACCTGCGCGACGAATTACAATCGCGCTAAGCCGAAGCCTAGTGGTAAAAACTTTGATAATAATAAAAATGTAAAGTAATGCCAATGCATAATGTATATAGAGGTCACATCATTTCACTTTCTTATATTTTTTAAATATTTCATACTCATAACTCATAACATTATATTCTCAATTGTATCACAATTCATAATTCACATTAAAGCAAAGACAAGCATGGGCCCAAAAGGATCTAATATGCTATTCAAATTTCAGAGTTACTGCTTTGGTCCATAATGACACCATGTGTCTAGCCCATAGGCAATATATATATCCATGGATAATGTAACAGCCCCAGTCTCTTGGACCTCAACCCGGCTAGACCCTTAGGCCCCAGTATCTTGGTCCTCAACCCAGCTAGACTGCTTTGGTTTTTGAGGCTTACGACCTAGTCTTTTCACCCCAAAAACTTCATATTTATCATTTATCAGCTGGGCTCAGCTTACGACCCGGTCTTTTCACCTGCCCAGCAATTCATAGGCATGCCGCCAAACCCAGAACTCTAAAAATTGAATAACATACTAGGCACACAATTAATTCATTTATCTCATTATCAAATACTTTCACAATTCATTTCTCATTTTATTTCTCATAATCAAACTAGGCTCATTGCCTTATTTTCACATTTTTTTCTCATTTTTCTCATTTTTCACATCTTTCTCATTTTTCTCATTTTTCTCATTTTTATCAATATCAATTCATTTCATTATTCCACATTTCTCATTTTTGCATTCACAACACATTACCCAATTACTTTGGGTATTTTAACATAATATGCATATTTCACACTTTACACAATTTAGCCATTATAAATGGCTTTTCACAATGCATTTAACACATATATGACATTACAAATGTCATAGCACATTATTCATACTCAATCAATGAACCAAGTAGCTTAACACATTTTTCAACCAAAATGTGTTAAGTCCAAATGTCATGCAAATATAAACATTATATTCAAAGTTTGTACATATCTCTACAAGCAACCCAAAGCAAGCTTAATAGAACCTCCAATCCTATCCTTCCAACTTGCCCTTCACCACTTGGATGAAGCAAATCAACCTCCCTCAATGCCTATACCAAATGTGATCATACATAATCATTTAATATCATATTCTAAGGTATTCTCAACATCAAACCATAATTAAACATCACTCTTAACCAAATCCCAAAATTAAGCTTCACCTCACTTTAACTTTGAAAAACCATATCAATTCATTTAAATTAGTGTTTTAAGTTTATTAATATCATTAAAAATATATTTTAATATATTTAAATCATTTACATTATAACAATACACTCTTATACACAAAATTACAAAAATGGCATAACCTTCCCCCCATTGAAGGTTTTCCATTCCAACACAATCCATTACTCATTTCAAGCTTATATTCATCACTTTTAACACTAAACAACATGCTTAAACAAATAAAATCACATAATTCAACCACTTTGGAAAATCACTTTTCCAAAACCCTAAATCTCCACTTCCATTCTCAAACTCCAAACAAACACAACCAAATCCAATATTTGACTTTAAAATACTTGTTTATGTATCAAAATAACTCATTTGGAATCAATTTACACAATTAGAAACCATGATTTCAAAACTCCAAAAATTACATAAGCCTAAATTCTCTCTCTTCACCAATCTTACCCAAACTCAACCATTTCTTTAATCCAACCTTAAAATCATTAATAACCAATCAAAACAACTTCATTAATATCCAATTAAGCAATTAAATTATGCTACTATAGAATTCCAAAATTTGCATAAAACACTTTTCCATAGAATTTGAAAATTTGGTAAGAAAGCTTACCAATTGATGAAGAAACTTCTAAAACTTCACTTGAATCCTTAAAATCCCTTCAATTTTTGAGGTATGGAAGAAGCAAATCCCTCTCTTGAAGCCATGAAATTCGGCCTTGAAAGAAAGAAGAAGAAGAATACTTTATTTTTCTTTATTTCTCTTCCCTTTCACCCTTTAATTTTAAACCATATATATATATTAAAATAATTTAATAATTAATTATTTAATTATTTTAAACCACATATATATATTAAAATAATTTAATAATTAATTATTTAATTATTTATTTAATAAATTAAAAGTCCTAAATTCCCTCTTCCATTCAAAAATAATTTATTTTTGAATTATTTTATAAATTTTAAATTTCTAAGATTTAATTTCCAAAATACCCTTTTACTGTGGCTTTTCTTTTAAAAGGTGTTAATTTTTATATGTTATGTATATTTTACATATATATCACATATAATATCCACTTCTTCATTTAAAACCCCTTCATTTTTCATTTAAAACCATTAATTTAAATTATCCATTTAAATTATAATTTATTTTATCAAATTTTCAAAAATTAGAACTTTTCAAAAATTTAGGATATTACACATATGCACAAGTAATGTGTATCTTATATACACATCAAATGTACCTTATATGTGTATTAAATATTAAGTATGTAATGTATTAATCCAACATATACAATTAATATACCATATGTATATGTTATATATACTCTAGATATATATATTGAGTATATACAATTTATATATCCAAATATTTATTTATTTTCTCCAAAATCACGGATGTTACAAAAACTATTTGAGCAAGAGCAAGCCAGACGCTCACAATTATTTCTACTTTCAAAAAAATTATTTGAGTATTTTATCATAATTGAAAGTTTTTTATGCCAAGTAAATATTTTTAGTTTTCTAATTGTGACTAAAAATATATTTTTAATGCATATTGTTATACAATATGTGTAAAATATTATTATATATATTTGATATAAATAATTTCTCTTAAAATTTTTCTATAATTTATTATAGAATATGGTTATGAGAGTATGGCATAAAAAGCTTAGCATAAATTATATATATACATATTTTTAAAGATGAAAATAAAGTTCTTCAAAAATTAGTTACCAAAAATCGAGATACGCCTAAGAGACTATATTTTATGACATATTTTTTAGTGTATGACATATCTTATATGTCTACACTGATTGTCAGTAAATTATTTAATTGAGTGGTCTAAAAATTAAATGGTCTCCATATTTAACTTTGAAAACTCGAGTGTGCATCTTGAGTTTTATAAAGTTATTCATTGCTGAATCATTTACTTGCTAAATGGGTTATAGCTTCAAGCATATAGATGGTTGTTAAATATTTTCTCAACAACAACATGTGTTAGAGGATTAAATAGAATTAGACTTAAAAGAATCTAAGCATGACACTATATAATGGGGGAGTATGAATACTGAATATGGCCATAACTTGAGATGCGATAATGTGCCATAAAATTTGTTTGCAAAAGTTGAGAAAGTCGTTTCCTGCAAGATGTGAATACATGGAACATGCATAAAATTAATAATTATGAATTTATAATTAGTTTGTTTTAGAATGCCTAAAATAATTAGTGGATATTTTCTTGCTATAATTATTATAAATATATAATTTTTGAACTATTTACTTTGTCTTAATTAATGGAATAGGCATTTTTTTGTTATTAATTTTTTGTATAATTAATATAATGCGTGACATTAATTATATTATTAATTATTTTGTATAATTAATATAATGTATGACATTAGTTATATCATTAATTATTTTGTATAATTAATATAATACATGACATTACCAAAATTCTAAATTATTCAAAATATAGTTGTAAAACTTGGTTTGAATAATTTTACTTTGATATTTTTGCATATATTTTTTATGTTGATATTAATTTTACATATGATCATGATGATGATTGGAAATGTAGTGACCTTTTGACTCGAGATGGTATCTATGTTATTGTCAATGTATAATTGGTTCTGAAAATATTAGCATGTAAACTAGTGTATTAATAATATGTGTATGTATTGTTTCATATAATTATGTATTTACTTAATAAAACTAATGTATTAATAATATGTGTATGTATTGTTTCATGTAAATTATGTATTTACTTAACATTGCTTCTACTATTTTAACTTTCTTTATTAAATTTAACAAAGTGTTATATTATGATACAGCTATATGTTGGAAAATGTTAAAATTTTGAACCCTTTGAATATTATCATAGAGATCCCGCTCAAGGGTAATTTGATCTAGCATAGGCGGGACCATGAGACTCATGTAGTTTGGAAGTATAGAACTTTAAAGCTCACATCATATTGCTTAGTGCAACTAATGATGACATTATGAAGAAGTTTTGTAACTATGGACATACCAAAGGCATGTAAATAATTCTTGTAAGAATTTTAGTGAAATTTCTTTGACAAAACTTTCATCTCTCTACTAAGTTTAATGCTTACAAGAAGTGTAGAGAACATTTGATAGAGAGACATCTAGTAAAGAAGTCAAACAAGTTAAGTGAGTTACATAATAATGGTCCTATGTGATTTAAGGGCAAAAGATCCAAGCGAATATTCATTCCGTGCCTAAACGTTGAGAGCATATGAGAGTGCACCTAACACACTCTTATTAATAAAGGGCTTTGCATATAGTTATCTGGAGATAATGGCTAACCAGCTAGCTTAATGCAACTAAAAGACCCAGTGTATATGAACTTGTCCAACTCAAATAGAGTTTCAGATAAAAAATGTGAGCATAGCAAGTTAAAGGCAAACATGAGGAATAATACCTTAAAAAGAGGAACATAGTAAAAGTTGAATGTTTTCAATTGTGGACACTTAAACTATTGCATAAAGACTATACCACCTAACAAGGTATAACAAGGCAACTCACATGTGAGTGAATCCTTGTTTCTAATTCAGTTTTATTAACTGATGAATATCTTATGTGGATTAATAACCTGGGAGTAACCAACTATGTGATGAAGGGTTTCGAAGCCTTCATACAATTCTGCCGATAAACCCAACTGGGGTACAATATACTTTTATAAGAGTCAATACATATGTTGAAAGAAATGCCACCTACAAACAAGTTTTGCATAACTGTCTAACCTTGTTGCTCCATTACGTCCTCTACATTCCATAAATATGGGAGAATTTGACTAGGACTTATTTTCCTGAAGTTTACATGATAATCAAATGCATCTATATTTTGGCTAAATATTTTTCTTTGAGGCTCTGGATATGTTTCTGAGAAATTTTTCTTGTTATGGATATTATAAATATTATGGTTTCCAATATCAATTTTTTCTTTATTTATAACTTCATAAAATTATAAGAATGATGTGAATGTGCTAGCCTTTGTCATATTAAAGGCCATCGATGATTGGATCGATTAGTAAAGATTGGTCAACTATCAAATATTAATAAAGTAGAATTGTCCATTTATGAATTATGTCTAGTTGGAAAAACTACAAGAAAATCTTTTGGGAATGGCATAAGAGATTCTTTTCCATTGCAATTTATTTATTTAGATAGCCATGGTATAATGAATGTGAGGGCATAATGCTTATTATTTCATCATGTTTAATGATAAATGTACTTGGTATGGTCATGTCTATTTAATAAAACATTAATATGAACCCTTAAGTTGCTTTAAGATTTATTTCAACTCAGTTGGAAAATCAATTAGACTATGAAGTGGAAGCACTTCAAACCGATAGAGGTAGTAAATATTTATCTAATTAGTTCAAGTAAAAGTAAATGAAAAATGAATATAGCAATAGCTGACTATTCCATGAGCTTCACAATAAAAAGGTGTTGTTTTATAAGGAGAAATAAAACTCTCCTTTAAATGATTAGGTCAATTATGGCTCAAACTACCCATCGCCTAATGAGGTAATGCATTAGTGAGAGTCATATATATACTTAGTCTAATGCCCTCCAAGTCATTTACTTCCGCTCCATATGAGTTATGGACATGTTGGCATGCTGATATAAGTGTCCTAAAATTGCGGACATGTTGCTTGTGAATATGATACCTCTCACAAACATGGGAAATTAGACCAAAGAGGTAAAAAGAGTATCTTTGGAGATATTCTAAACAATCAATCTAAAGGATATTTTTTTTCATGGGCAAGAAAAATAGTCGGAGAACAACTTAGGTTGAATCACTTATGTCACATTCTTCTAGAATAAATTTTCTGAGCAAAGCAAATTAAATCAAGAGTTCTCCTTATATAAGACCTTGGATCAAAGTTCACAAGGACCACTTCATCTGAGTGGGAGAAATTTGGTAGTCACCACTAACTGGTCTGACAAAGAGTGATCCTAGTCTGAGTGGGAGTGCCAAATCTCCACCAATTGGTCTAAATAAAGAAAGGTCCTAGTCTGAGTGGGAATACTAATCCTAGCTCTAGTGAGACCTATATGGATCTTGATTTAATACACATACCAATATAACTTGATGAGATTGCTCCTCGAGTTTTTGATTTCAGATGAACCAACTAAGAAATAATACCTCATTAACGATTTAAAATCAAAGGCAATAGGGAATTATTCATGATTGTGGTTCTATCTCAAGATAAAGATGAGCCAAAGAATATCTAAGAGGCTCTCTCATGTCTTACTAAGGACTAAATGAATAAATGCAAAGGAAGAAAATTAGTTTCTTTGAGGTTAAATCAATTATAAGAATTGGTAGATCTTCTGAAAGGATTCCAAGCCATTAGGAACAAATAGATTCTTGAAAATCAAGCAAAAGCTTATGGCAGTTTTTTGAGAGGCACATGGCTCATCTCATCGTATAGGGGTATACGCAATAGAAAAGCACAAATTACAGAGATATGTTTTCTCCTACTATAACTTTTATATCTATGAGGTTGATTATAGTAAATTGTAGTAGACCTTGATCTTGAATTGCATTGAATGGATGCAATATGACCGTTTTTTCTCAAGGAGGATTAGATAAAGAAATCTACATGGAATGATAAGCAACTTTTATCATGAAGGTTGAAACATCAACCTATGACCTTAAGTAGTTTTTAAAATAATGGTACATTTCTTTCATAATTGTGAGCCGAGATTTTTGCCCCCACTCTCAGTGGAATAGTTCTTACGACTTCCACACTATTAGGCTATAGGCCTTAGAGAATACGAGCCTAAATCTGGAGAATAGGAGTCATCACTCAGAATGGCTGGGAAGATAGAAAGGGGTGGATGACTCAATTCATAAGGAATCCTCAACTTCTACTGGATTTAGAAAGTTGGATATGTATGGGGAAGATGAGAAATGACCTAGCACTCCTATAATGCCCGTTTCATTGGAACCGACCTCCTTTTTAGGTCTTAATATTATTAAATTCTTAATTATTATAATACCAAACATATTAACAATATTATAAAAATAAATTAATATTATATTATAAATTAAACAAATTAAATAAGATGAACACCCATACAAGATGGAAACATGCCCTTACAAATGTCCAATGTCCATAAAAACAAAGAAAATAAGAACCCACAAAAAAATGGAAACGTGTCCCTTACAATTGTCCCAAAGTCCTTAAAATAAATTAAATAACATAAACTAAATAAATAAGGCACCCACATGGTATGGAAACATGCCTTTTATAATCCCCTTTAAAAATGCATGTAAATCCAAGGAAAAGAATAAAGTATAGAAAAATAATACAAACGTATATGAAAATAATTGAATAATAAAAAAATAAAACAAACAAACATAACTTAATATTAACTTGTTAACAAAATATAGGGCGTAACGCATATGGTGGTCCCGCTAGCCGGTTAACTAGCAGGGATCAAGGGGGCAATGCCCCTTGCGGGGAATCAGGAGCAACACCCCTGAAAGTTAAATAATTTATATAATAAGGTTTGAGAACAAAATTAGAGTTTTATCATGCAAATTAGGGTTTTATTATAAAATTAGGGTTTTAATCCTAAACTAAGGTTAACATGTAAAATTAAGATTTTAATTGTAAGAATAAGGTTTTAGTTACAAAACTAAGGTTTAGATATCAAATTAGGGTTTTGATATATAATTAAACAAGATTATAACCACAAATTAATGTAAAATAAACTTGCAAACATACATAAGTGACAACCTCATAAACTAAATAAGTGGTAGTGTTTAAGATCATACCTATGTTGTTGGCTCCACCAAGGTGATTTTATTAAACCAAGCTCGGCTATTTACAACTATGTAATTTCCTCTGCCTTGCACATGTTTTATGAATTTGGGTTAATTGAAATTCTTTTTTGGACAATGCTATCCGAGTTGCTTCTATATCTCGAGTAGCTTTTTGCCTTTCTTGCTCTCTATATGTTTTAGGGTTGTTTTTGTGTCTCTATTTAATTGTTAAAGTTGGTTGTGATTGCTAATTCTGACTCCTGAATTCTTGACTATGGCTACTATGTTAAGGCAGCTCTCTAATTTCTAAAAGCTTTTTGTGTTTCTTAATTGTTGACCCCCCTTTTCTCCTTGTTAATTTCCTTTATATAGGCAACTATTAGGGCATCGGTTTAAACACTCCTATTTGATTTAGGAAAGACCCGAGCTATTTGAGTTTAAGTAGAATTAAACAACTTGAATTAGGGCTAACCATGAAGATCATGGCGAATTAGCTCATGCCAATTTGACATGAGCAAAGCAAATGGAAAATTGGCCACGAATTAGCATGACCAATTCACCATGAATTTTAGGCCAGCCCAATTTTTTTGGCTTTTGGGTCGAACCAAAGTTGATTTGGGCCTTTTAAAGATTTGACTTTGATTAGGGCCTTTAAATTGGAATCAAAAATTCATTTTGGGCCAAAATTAAGGGTTTGCAATAATGCTTACCATGATAGATGAAGACTATTGTATCAACATCAAATGACTGAAAATACAGTTTTCCATAATGCCACTATATGTTGATCACATTCTAATTGCCAGAAATAACAAGGTGTTTCTGAACCACATTAAAGAGTGGTTATCAACAAATTTTAAGATAAAAGACATAAGTGAAGTCACATATACTCTTGGAATAAAGACTTCAAGATCATTTAAGGAAATTATTTTCTCTTTCAAAAGATATATACAAATAAAAGATACTTAAATGATTAAATATGTGTAATCATAAACTTATGGATACCTCAGTTGCCAAAGGCAAGTATTTGAGTTATAAACTATGCTCCAAATCTTTAAGAGGATATAAACATGTGAAAAATATCCCTTATACAAGTATTGTTGGATTTTCTTTTGTATACAATGTTGTGTACAAGACTTAGTTTTTGCTTTCCCTTTGGGTTGACAAGCAAATATGAATAGGTTTAGCACTTTGGAAAAGTAAATATAAGCATATTATACTTATTTTTTAAGACATGGTTACACATAAGATAATGAATGAAAAATGCATTTTCTACTCATTATTTGGTTATAGGCCCTTTTACCTAACCAATTCTTAGAGATGTATTCATTAGGCATACAAAGTCTCTTGGATTGCGTAGATATTGATGTATTTATGTTATTTATCTCTTCGAGACTATGTTAACTTGACTATTTCTTTTATTAATAATGAACATGATATTTGTTTTGTGTTTACATGAGTTTAAATGTTTGATGCATTTAATATTATTAAGAGCATGCCAGATAGAATAAAAATTAACCTTCTCACATGGTTAATTTCCTTCTATTTGTCTGTGTGACAAGTGAAGATGAGACCAATTTCAAGCATTTTATCTAAGTGATAATAAGCTTGTGCTTGAAGCAAGATGGTCATCTCATTTACATAATGAGATTTGTTATTTACTTTTGGGCTGGTTACATGTTATTATACGTAATTTTATCTAAGTCACCATATGCTAGTTCTAAATCAAACTGAGTAGATATGTGAACTCCAGTTAGGTATTGAGCGTGTCTAAACTGTCATCTATTTAGTGTTTTTTTAAAATTCAAAAAATATGTTTTTTGATAGACATGCACCCCATTGTAATGGGAAGAACACTATGACATGTGTTTTGTACCACTTGTGAGAAGTCTTGACCATAAGGTAGATAAAAGTATATGATCTCAACTTTTGTCAATGTGAGACCCTTGAGAATTTTTGTTCTCAAAGTTACCCTTATGACTTTTGGTTGGTTCTTAAGATATGGTTAGATGTTTTCTATCTTAAGGTGTTATTAGAGGGTTATGAATGATTCGACCTAATGGGATATTTCACTAAAAGCGAGTTTAATCATGATCAAGGGAACTGAAATAAAAGGAAGATTATTGTATTGTCGCTTTCTTTTTTATCTTACATAATTATAGGTGTAGATTGTCTGGGATCTTAGGAGCACGGTGGAAATGTGATTAGTAGTCTGGGGTAAAGCATACTATGTCTGCTTCGAAGTCATTTCAATGAACGAGACACTATATATCCCTAATATGTGTATATCTTAGAGCTCTTATAGTATATTGGACACACAATCTATTAATGTAGTGTAAGTTGCCTTAAACCATGACCTCTTTTGAGTATGTGTCACATCATATGCGAGTGAGAGATATTAGTTTTGGGTCGGGTCTACCCATGACGAGTGGATAGACCCATGAACCAATATGTCGATAAATATTATTTAAATTATAATATTTATCTTAGTTAATATTTATAAGATAATATCAAGATATTTGAGAGAAGATAATATTCTTGAATAATTATGATAATCTAAGAGAGATTGATTTTATCTCTAAAATCAAAACATAAATCCTTTTGGGAGAAGGATTTTGCCACTATCTATACATGAGTATTTGCAAACTCAAAGAGGTTAGTTTTTTTTTCTCTCTCATAACTCCTTACTCTAAAAGTGAGATTGAAAGGTTTAGAGTTAATTCTTAGACTATGGAAAGCAAGAACTTTCACTCCTTTGTGATTATTCTTCAAGACTGGTAGTACAAGCATAAGGTTAATCTTTCACGGGCATCGTCAGAGGTAAGATTCGAACCTCTACTCACATGGATTTGATTTCCAACATTTAAAATAAAATTGCAACTTAATTTTCCAAATTATGATAGAATTGACAAAAAACTATTATGAAATATATAAAAAAGAATCAAAATATTGGAGAAATAATTGAGAGAATAAGAACTTGTGTATTGCTTCATTATTGGTCATTTTAATAAGCTTACAATCTTCTTTATTTATAGATGATACTGCCCCCTAGTTACTAGACTCAGGACCGAGCTCAGTACTCCGCTAAAGCCAAGACCGAGCCATTAAAGGTTGGTGAACCTCAATATCGAGTCTTGGGAGATGTATCAAGCTCTAGGTACCTGGGAGATAGATTCTTGGTGTTGTTGGAATACAACACTAACACTTCTTGAAGACCCATTGTCATGCTCAGACCTTGTCTCCTACTCCTCAACTATAAATAGGGTTACACCTTCACTGGAGAAGGACTTTTTTTCTCCCTTTGCTTGCTCTTTTATTTACAGACTACCTAAATTGACTTAGGTATTGAAGTTTTCCCACTAGAGCCTGATCTCCTCTTATTTTGTAGGTAGGCATGTAATCCTTTGATAAAATTTGAGCTCCTGAGTCCACTGATGTTGACCTAGAGGGAGTGGATGCCTACATTTTGATGAGAATTTTAGCCATGAAAGTTCTAACTTACTATAGAGTAGCAGTTTTAAGAGGAAACCATTAGGCAGCATGAAATTCATATGCAGTGCTCTTTTAAAATGCCAATATGGTGCTCCCCATTAACTCCCTCAACCTCTTGAAAACATGGAATCCAGGGCTGAATTGACTGATGTGCTAAAAGAAATACAAGTTGGAACTGATAAAGCATTGAAGAAAATAAGCTCCGGTGGAGCTGAGAAGGAGCTTGCCCTAACCCAAGTCCTTAAATAGTATCGATATGTCTTCGCCTAGACTCCCATAGGTGTCAAAGGAATCCCACCTAAGCTCATGATACATGATCTTCATATGGATCTCAATGCCACCCCGGTCAAGCAAAAAAAGAGAAACCTTAGGCCAGAAAGACAATTAGCCATTGACCAAGAGGTAAAGAAACTTTTGAAAGGGTGCTTCATCAAGGAAGTATTATTCCTAGACTGGTCCGCCAACATCATCTTAGTTAAAAAAAACCAAACGAGAAGTGGAGGATGTGCATCGTCTTTACCAACCTCAATAAGGCATGCTTTAAGGCCTCATACCCATTCCCAAACATTAACCACCTTGCAGGCTCCACAGTAGGATATGAAGAATACAACTTCATTAATGCTTCATTGGGATACCACCGAATTCCCTTAAAGTGTGAAGATCAAAGCAAGACTTCTTTCATAGTTGGCAAAGGTAAATATTGCTAAAAGGTAATGTCATTTGGTCTCAAGAATACTGGAACAACCTATTAGAGGCTATTCAACAAGTTATTCCAAGAGCAGATTAGTTGAAGTGTAAGGATCTAAATGGATGACATGATAATAAAATCTAAGACTTTGGTGGAACAAATTTTAAAGACATGGCAAAAGTCTTTAAGATCATTCGACGGGCAGGAATTAAACTCAATCTAAAGAAGTGTACCTTTAGAGTTTAGTTTGGGAAGTTCCTGGGTTTGATGATAAAGAAACGAATAGAAGCTAACCCAGAAAATCTGAGATATTGGAAATGGAGCCCCTCAAGAACATCAAGGAAGTTTATAAGCTGAATGGGAGGATCACTACCCTTGGAAGGTTTATCTCATGCTCGGCTAGCAGGTGCCTACCCTTCTATTAACTCCTGATAAACTTGAAATATTTGAAATGGATAGATGAGTGCCAACACGCTTTTTTTGACCTGAAGAACTTTTTAAGCTCCCTACCCCTTCTATTTTGTATTTGTATATGTCAACCTCCCTAGCGACAGTGGACTTAGCTATGGTTAAAGAGGAAGACAGCAAGCAATACCCCACCTACTACACTAGCCACACCATGAAGGGCCCCAAGCTCAAGTACTCACCCTCAGAGAAGTTGGTGCTAGCTCTCAAAATTGCATCAGAAAAGCTCCGACCTTACTTTGATGCATATACAATCATAGTGCACACTAACTCATGCTTGAAGAAGATTTTGCAAAGGCCAAAGACCTTAGGTTGACTCAATAAATGGACCACCATGTTAGGGAAGTTTAATGTTTGTTATGAGCCCAAAAGATTTATGAAGGCTCAGATTTTAGCGGATTTTGTCAAAGAGCTATATGAATAGCCCTTAGAGTCTACCCCAAAGGAAGCCTAGTTCCTTAATGTAGATGGAGCCTCTTATATCAAGGGAGAAGGTGTCAGAGTAATCCTCAAAGGCCCATAGAAAATCCTTATCAGATAGTCAATGAGGCTTAATTTTATATTCTCCAATAATGTTGTCTAGCATGAAGCTATATGTCTGGGACTAAGACTTCCAATGGAAGTCAGCCCCAAGCTGCTATAGATTTTTTTTAGACTCTCAATTAGTAGTCAACCAACTAATTAGAAAGTATAGGACTAGAAAGCCAAACATGGTTCGCTACAAAGAGTTCATAGCCAAGCTCATATTGGTCCTAGAGAAGAAAGGTTAATATTAGGAGATCCACCAGGTAGTCCGTGCAAAAAACACAGCTAAAATCAGGAAGGGGGCCCCCGAGTATGGAGTTCCCATTGAATCAATTCAAAATCCTAGCCATGTGACCTCGATCGTAATGGTATGCAAAACCTATAGAAGGTTGGAGGCCACCAATATAAAAATTCTTGGATTCTAGTGATATTTTTGAAGACTCAGTGGAAGCTAAAAATATTATCAGAAAGTCTAGTTATAGAACCTTAAATTTGGCCCAGTATGAATTCAGTTTTAATTAAAAGGCTAAATTAAACTTAGTTCCAATTAAAAGGCCCTAATCAAAGTCAAATCTAATTAAAAGGCCAAATCGATTATGGTTAAATCCAAAAGCCAAAATAATTGAATAAGCCTAAGCTTCACGTCGAATTGGTGTTCTAATTTGATATGAGTAAGGCTCATGTCGTCGGTCCTATTTAAGGAATTTGAGTTTAACTTGGACTCGGAGGTTTTAGTGGTTTCCTTAGTTAATTAGGAATGTTTGGTCTATAAAAGGCAACTAACAATAACCAAAGTGGGGGCAGTTCCATCTTTGATCAGTAGCCATAAAACCAAAGACATAAATAGAGACTAAACAAGAAATAGAAAATCTAGAATGTGATATTAAAGCTTGTTTTATCCAAGCAGATTGTACAATAGCTGGGTAGAATCTGTAAGGTTGTGCTCAAGCTTGGATCAATGCAATTACGTGGTGAAACCAATGAATGAAGGTATGGCTTTTACAAATTAAATCCATACCATTGATCCTCTTCATTTAATCTTCATAATTTTACTATAAACAATTTTAAGATTATTTAAGTTGCAACCTTCATCTTTCAAAACCCTAGTTGCATATTTCATAAGATGAAACCCTAATTAAATGTCTTACAAAATTAAACCCTAGTTGTATGCCCATGATTTTGCAAATATTAAACCTTAAATATGAGGCTAAACCCTAATTTGCATGTTTTAATCTTGGTTTGCATCTTAAACCCTAAATTTGCATGTTTTAATCAAAGTTTGCATCTTAAAACCCTAGTTTAGGAAAACCCTTATTTGCATGTTCAAAAACCCTAATTCCTAGAATAAAACCCAAATTCCACGTCAAACCTTAATTTGTATGTTTAAAACCATAATTCCATATCAAACCCTAATTTGTATGCTAAAACCCTATTTCCACAACCAAACCCTAATTCCATAATAAAGCCCAATCCTATAAATCATTTACCTTTTGAGGTGTTGCCCCCTTGACCCCCTATCCGCTTACCAGTTAGCGAGACCGCCGTATGCGTTGTGCTTTATGTTTCATTAACAAGTCAATATTTATTTGTAGATTTCATATTTTATGATTCATCTTTATTTCCTTTTAATTATTCCCTAATTTTATGATTCTTTGTATGATGATTATGTATGTGTTAGTGGATTTATGTTTATTTTATTATTTAGAATTTAAGATGTAAAAGGCATATTTCCACTTCGTGGGTACCTTATTTATTTTAATTATTTACTTTAAAATTTTGGACATTTATATAGTTGTAAGGGATATGTTTCCACCTTTTGGTGGGTGTACCACTTTTGTTATGGACATTTAGACATTATAAAGGCATGTTAGCATCTCGTATGTGTGCCCATTCATGTTTGAATAATATGATAAATGTTTATTTTCTTTTAATTTCATGTATTATGGATAATATTTTAATAAGTTAAGAATTTAATAATATTTAGACCTTAAAAGGAGGCCAGTTCTAATGAACCGAGCGTTATAGGGGTGCTGTATCATTCTCACCTTCCCCTTGTATACCTAACTTTTTGGACCTAGTAGGGGTTGGGATTCCTTAGAAATCGAATCATTCACCCCTTTCTATTTTTCTGACCTATCCAGGTGGCAACTCCTATTCTTCGAGTTTAGGCTTGTATTCTCTAAGGCCTTGAGCCGAACAATGCCGAAGTCATAAGATCATTCCAGAAGGAGTGGAGGCAAAAATCCCTGATCACACAAGCCTATGCTCCATCCATGATGGACTCCTATACAGGAGGTTATTCTCTCATCCACAGAGCAGGTGTGTGTTGGAAGAAGAGGGTAACTACTTGCTCAGAGAAATATATGAAGACATTTGCAGATCTCATGAATAAGCGCAAGCAATAGATTGGAAAGCAATATTACAAGGGTACTTTTGGCCTTCCATGGATGATGATGCAAAGGACTTGGTAAAAAATGTGAAAAGTGCCAGAAGCATGCCAAATTTGCAATATCAACTATCAACTTACCAAAAACCTATCAAGAGCCCATGGCTCTTTGCTCAGTGGGAAATGGGCATCTTAGGGTCCTTTTCACAAGCTATAGCTCAAAGGAAGTTCTTAGTAGTTGTAGTAGACCACTTCACCAATTGGGTAGTAGCAGAGCCTCTAGCCTCTACAACTTTAGCCTCCATGTAATGTTTAAAATTTTAAATACTAAACTTTTAATTTAATATAAATAATAGATAGTGAATTGTGATATAAGTGGTATAGATAAGTGATACAAATAGTGGATCTTAAAAGTTTACTGAAGAAATTATGTATTTTTACGGTTTTACGAGATTAAAATTAAATTAAAATCAAAAGATTGGAAAAAGAGTGCACCATAGTTAAAATGAGATTGGCCACACTAGATTAAGCCATAAATATATATGTGTGTAGAGAGAAAAGAGAGAATAAGAGAGATTTTGAAAGAGGTATGTGCTTATGTATTTTTAATTTGTAAATATTTAAATTTCTATGAGTTGAATGTTTGAATTGATTGATTGAGTCATATATAATGAATTATTTCTTGAAATTATTGATTAAATGGATTGATGAGTGAAAAATTAATTGAAAGAATTTATGCATGGTGAGTATGATTCTTAATTCAATTTTTATAAGAATTGGGAAGTTTGATGTTATTTTAGCCATAAGTTATGATTGAAGACATGATTAATTAAAGTGTGATTAAAGTATTTGATATAGACTCTGTCTATGTAAAAGAAACTAGTTTTGATTCAATTTTTATCATAGATTTGGATATTTTGTGTTTAAGTGGTTGAGTGTATGAAACACAAAATTTTTCCTGACACAACCAGTGATAGGGCCATGTCACTTGGCGTGTCAACGTTGCTGTATTTTAGTGTTGAAGACATGACTAATAACACACCCGTGTCATTAGGTGTGTCATAGCTACTATGATTAAAATTAAATGACATGACCAGTAAGACGCCCATGTCGTTGGATTTACGGTGTGTCAAAGCTTCTGTAAAATGAGCAAGTGGCATGATTACTGACACACCCATGTTGTTAGGCATTTCACTTGAAGAATTTGTTTAAAGTGGTTCTTTTCCTTATTTTTTTATCTGTGATTTTCACCTAAATGATTATAAGGTTTTAAAGTGTAAAGGATTATTATAATTAACCCTAATAAGTAGTGTAACAAATTTATTTTGAATATATGATAAATATGTGTAATACAAAATTTTTATCAACGAATTGTTCCATTGAAGTGATATACATAATTCAGTGTTAATCAAAACTAATGAATTGCCCAAATCATACTGATTTTAGATCTCACATTGGATTGAATGGCTAACCAGATGAAGGATAACCATAGTGATAATGGGCATCTCATGCCATTAATGGACACATTGTGTCATCAATGATAGTGGGCATAATTGCCATTATATATTCTTGAGATTTAGGCACTGAAATTGCTACACTAACCTGTTATCCAAATCTAAGATCTGAGTTCAGTATGTATGGGCATATTTAATGAAATTATCAAAATTGAAAATATATGTGAATATGGTGTTATGAATAATGGAAGAAATACAAAATAACAATATAAGTCAATTATTTAAAATCGACTTACTGTGTTACAATGTGAAAGTGATCGGTAATATATTTATTAATATTTACATGTGAAAGTTCTAATGTACGGAATAAAAATGTTATACTCAAGTTATTGAATTGATCAATAACTTTCTAAGTATTATAATGATTCAAAGTGTATATAATGATATAAGATACAAAGTGCTCCAAAGTGTAGTACTAAATCTAAGTACCAAAATTATAGATTGAATGAAATTATCCTATATGTGAAACTGAAAAGTAAGACTTACTGAAAAATAAATAAGTGTAATATGAGCAATATTAACAAATGAGAAAGTAAGTCTTAAATAAAATGATTCAAAAAGAGAAAAGTTGCAATACCGAAAGTGTAGTATAACATGATATCTATCATAAAGTTAAAGTTATTATTTTATGTAATCAAAGTGTTATGATGGTTTGTTATTGAAAATAGTTAATATTGTGAGAGGGGATTTTCGCCCCCACTCCCGGTGGAATGGTTCATGCGACTTCGGCACTGTTTAGGCTCGGGGCCTTAGAGAACACGGACCTAAGTCCGGAGAAAATGGAGTCGACACCCGGACGGGCCAGGAAAAAAAGAAAGGGGTGGATGACTCGATTCCTAAGGAATCCCCAAACCCCTAATGGGTTCGAAAAGTTGGGTACGTGTGGGGAAGGTGAGAAATGGCCCAGCACCCCCACAATGCCCGGTTCATTGGAACAGGACTCCTTTACAGGTCTTAATATTATAAAATTCTTAAATATAATAACATTATCCATATTACACACAATAATTAAAAGAAAGAATCAATATATTAAAATCAAAGCAACGTCCAAACAAAGCAAATAAATGGACTTTAGGACACCCACCAAAAAGGTAGAAACATGCCCTTTACATAGGTTCTAAAATAGAAAAGCAAATTAAATTACATGATGTTTAACTAATGAGGTACCCACCAAGTGGAAACATACCTCTTACAACTTTTGGAAATCTAAATTAATTGATAAAAGTAAATAATCATTCATCATAAATAATTCATTCATCAAAGCTATTAATCAAAATATAAAATAAACATCCATCCATGATAAATTAAATAAACTAAGTATTGAAATTAAATAAATTAAAGCATAAGAAATAAATCAAATCATAATCAAGTATGGAATTGAATAAAGCAACTAAAAGTCCAATTATGGCTACTGTGACTCTTTATGGAATTAAAATAAATTAGGGTTTTATGATTTAAAGGGTTGGTAAGACTCTTTGATTAACAAAATTAAGGCTTGAATGATGATATCATGAAACTAGGGTTTTAAACACTTTAAAATACTTTAATTTGTGATTTTTGATTATTGGGTTCCTAAGCTACTGTGTAAAATTTAGGTTTTTATGTTTTTATGTTTTTTAATGTTTTAAAAGGATTAGAGTTCATAAAAATTAGGGTTTAAGGTTTTAAAAGTGTTAGTTTTCATTATTTTGGGTTTAAAAGTTGAATTTTGGATTTTAGGATTTAGAAGTAGGGTCACGGGTGGTGTCGAAAAATAAAAATAAAAATAAAAATCGGAGTCGGAAAAATAGGCGACGAAAAATTAGATACTAAAGCAAAAATTATTTAATAAAAATTATTTTGCACCAATTAGACAACAAAAATCATTTTAGACTAAGAGGGTGTTTCTCAAAACTTAAAAGCTGGTCAAAACTGCTTATAAGCTGTTTTTAGATTATAAGTTGTTTATTTAAGTGTTTCTGAAAACTTAAATAGTAGATTATAATCTGATTTTAATCAGTTTTTTAAAAGTTGGGTTTTGCTACTTTTTTTTTAAGCACTTATTTTTTAAGCAGTTTTGACCAAGTAAAAGACCATACTATCCCTACCTAATCTTCAATATTCCAAATTTGCATACCTTATACACTTTAGTTCCCATCAAAGAAATTTTATTATTATTATTATTATTATTAAATTTTATTATTATTATTATTATTATTATTATTGCAAAATAAATTTTGAATTGACATTTAAAAAATTATTTTTATACAATAAATAAACTCATGGACAGTTTGGTCATTTTGACAGTTTCTACAATTAAAAACTGATTATAAGCTGATTTTACAGAAACACTTAACTGATTATAAACTGATTATCAGCTGATTATTAGCTAGTTTACAGAAACGCTTAACTGCTTATTTTTAATCTGATTATAATCTAAAAATCACTTATTCACAATAAGCTGAAAAGCTCCAGTTTTGAGAAACACCCTCTAAATAAAACATATTGGACCGGATTGGGTCAAAATTGAGGGTCTACAGTTTACCACCTGCTTGAATGATCTGAAACCTTAGTGAAAGAGAGTAAAAAGCAATAAGACTTAATTTTTGATGAAACGGTTGAGGTTTTGGGTTCTGGACCCGGTTCGAGTTCTGGACTCAAGGATAATTCTAGGTTCTGGACCTAAGGAAAATTTGGGTTTTGGACCCGGTTCAAGTTCTGGACTCAAGGATAATTCTAGGTTCTGGACCTAAGGAAAATTTGGGTTTTGGACTCGGTTCGAGTTCTGGACTCAAGGATAATTCTAGGTTCTCGACCTAAAGAAAATTTGGGTTCTAGACCCGGTTCGAGTTCTGGACTCAAGGATAATTCTAGGTTCTGGACCTAAGGAAAATTCGGGTTCTGGACCCGGTTCGAGTTCTGGACTCAAGGGAGATTCTAGGTTCTGGACCCGGTTCGAGTTCTAGACTCAAGGATAATTCTAGGTTCTGGACCTAAGGAAAATTTGGGTTCTAGACCCGGTTTGAGTTATGGACTCAAGGATAATTCTAAGTTATGGACCTAAGAAAAATTTGGGTTCTGGACCCGGTTCGAGTTCTGGACTCAAGGGAGATTCTAGGTTCTGGACCTAAGGAAAATTTGGGTTCTGGACCCGGTTCGAGTTTTGGACTCAAGGATAATTCTAGGTGTTGTCCCAAGATGGAAAACAAGAGGTGGGGGGGGGGGGTGAATTGGTTTCCTCAAGAAATAATGAAAATTTAAAAAACTCAACAAATAAGAAATGCGGAATAGAGAAATGGTTGAGTAATGAAAGAAAGAAAGAACACACAAGATTTATAGTGGTTTGGATTTACTTCAATCCTACATCCACTTCCTTAACAACTTGTTAAGGTTCCACTAATCTTTGAAGTTTTTACAAGCTCACTTCCAACTTTGGTGTTTTCACAAGTTCACAGCTAACTTGACAAGTGTTTTGCTAAGGCTTACACTCAAGAACCTTTGAAGGAGTTTTTAAGGCTCACTCTCACAACCTAAACAAGATTTTTACAAGGCTTACTCTCACAACCTAAGTGTTTTCCAAGCTCACACTCAAACTTATACAATGGTGTTTTCAATGCTTACACCTAACATTCATTACAATTCAAATGTAAGTTTAAGTAAAAGAAAGTTTGTTGCTTGGCTATGAAATTCTTTTTTCTCGCTTCTCATTTTTTTATAGAAGCAATGCATTTATAGCCAATGTGGTCTTACTAGCCGTTATTGATAGTGAGAATAAAGTCTTGGCAGTTTAGACCTTCTTCAGTAAACTGTCCGAAGCATTTAGCGGTCGTCCTTCATATAAGGATGGTCGTGCTAATGTCATATGCTGTCGTCCTTGGACAAGGTACGGTCGTTGAATTTAAATATGCTTCAACGGTCGAATTTGAGTGCTCTGCAGTAGGAATCTTGCCTATGCTGTGGTTGTCGGGACGGTTGCGCATGTCAAAGGTGCGGTCGCCCTCCCTTTTTGAATGTTGAAGTGGGTTTATAACGGTCATCACACGTGGCATTCTTTGACTGGCCAAAAAATGATGTCCACCTAAATATGAATTTCGTGGTCACCCTATGTGACATCTCGCGGTCGAGTTGAGATACTCGCGTCGAACTTCTGGACGGTCGCGAATTTCTCCTGAATTGGCAGAGCGGTCGCGAATACTAACGGGCGGTCACTAAAGTGATAAGCGAGGCCGTATCCTTCGCCGTTCTTGTCACCGTGAACCTTACTGTGATTAGGATGATTTGGGTTCCTTATGTGGCGGTCGTCTATAACTCGGGACGGTCACTCTTGTTTAAGTGCGGTCGCGACTGAAGTCAGGTTTCTGACCGCGAAACCTACTGTGATAAGGTTTCATCCTTTGATTGAATGGTGCGGTCGTATTCAGGTCTTGTGCGACTGCTATAAATGTTCTGTTCAGCTTTATTTGGAGCAACCTAAGCCTATAACAAGAGTCTTCAAACACATGTTAAATAGATCATTCCATTTGAGTTGTCGAGGATCAAAATTGAGATCATTTGTCTAACAATCTCCCCCATTTTGACTTTGATAATCAAATGGAATGATAATATAAATTATCAAAATAACTTTGCTCATTAGGATAGATTAACAAGTCTAATCATTTGCTCATGTGTTGAATGTTAATGAATTTATTTTAATGCTCCCCCTTAACATATGCATGAATCATGGTTATCTTGGTGCATTGATGCATTAGAAAGATATCATTTGATTATCTTGCATTAGTTAAACAATCATTCCAAGTTGTTTACTATTTCTCCCTTATTGTCATAGGCAAAATGCATAACAGAAAGCAAGAAGTTAAGCTACTAAACATCTTGTTTATAAAAGATAGAGGAAAGTACAATGATATAGTAAACATATCAAGCAACAAATGTAGGATAAAGCAACATATCAAGTCATAGCACAAAATAAAAATGTAAACTATTCAGAATCATCATCCTCATCTATCTCTTCTTCTACTAAAGGAGCTTTTCCTTTATCAAGAGGAATAAAAGAGGTAGAGCTAGTACTAAGAGATTCTTCTTCTTCAGGAAGGCTTTGTGTATGATCACTTATATCCCAATCTTCAAGATTGCATTAAGGCAAGTCCAGTTTGCCTTGCATATCATAGAGATCATGATGCATGTGAGATATAAGATCAATTCTCTTGTTCAAGTGATGGAATCTCTTGGAGACACTTTTCTTGAATCTAGAGAGTTTCCTGGAGAGAGATTTGATAGCATTGAGGATGAGTTGTGTAGAGGATGAAGTAGTTCCTTGAGTAGCTTTTGATGAAGCAGCTTTTGGAGGTAATTCAACATCAACTTCCAGAGAGTCTCCTTCTTCCTCAATTGTGTATCTTGGTCTTTTCTTTTGTCTATCCACAATTCCTTTTTTGCCAAAATAATACACATATGTACCTTCAATCTTCCTTACACATCCAGCATGTTCTAGATAGTCAATAGTTATGGCACTAGAGGCAAGATTGAAAGGGTTTCTCAATGTAGCTAAGTTGAGATCATTTAGTAAGTTCAGGTGCATAGCTATTTGAGTTATTTGTGAGGATAAGAAGAAGGTTCCAGTTCTTGTAACTGCATGATGATATAGGGTGTCAATCAAGAACTTGGTTGTGTTCATTTGGATGTTGTGGGTGAAAGCATATAAAAATATAAGGTCTCTTTTTGTTACCTTTTCATTCCCATCAGCTCTTTGATGAATGGTGTAGGTGATGATCCTATGAAGCATCCAAAAGGCAGAGAGTGTTTGGTTGGAGAAAGTTAAGTCATTGTAGGAGGTTATACCTTCAGCAGGAAAGTCCCAGACTTTGCCAAAGTCTTCTAGGGTTAAGGCTTGGTATTGATCAAACAACTTAAATCTAACCCCGTACCATCCCAGTGCAGAGTTAGCACTCTTTTCAATTTGAAAAGACATAAGGAATTCCTTGCTTAAACTAGAATAACCTACCTCCTCAGGAAATACAAATTTTCTCCATCCAAGAACATCCTGTAATCTTTCAATCTCGTTCTTGATATTTAGGGCAGAGAGCATCCCACCAAAAGGAGATTTGGTTCCCTCAACTTTCTTTCTCTTTAGCATGGCATATCTCACATCTTCCTCAGAGGTTTGGTGGTGAGGTTTGTGAATTTTCTCACCTCTTCTAGACTGTGGAGGAGATGGAGGATAATCTATTGGTTCTCTTATTGTGATTCCTGAAGATTTCTTTCCCTTTCCTTTTACTTTGTAGGTTATCTTCTTTTTGGGAGCCATCAGGATTGAAGAACAGGAAGAAAACTGGAGAACAGAGGGTGTTTTGAGAAGAAGATGATTTTGAGAGGATTGTCGAGATTTAGAGGGAAGTTTGTATGTTGTAAGAAGCAAAATATCCAAGAAACTGATGTATTATACTCTTAAATAGAAGAAATTAAGAAAATAGCCGTTTATGACTATTGAAAGTTAAGAGTTGCGACCTTTCATACAACCAACAGTTACAAAATTTTGAATAGAGTGTACAGAGTGCGGTCGCAAATTTGCAAGGGTGCGATCGCGAAATGTAATCTAGCCACCATTATCAAGATTAGTGCGCTTGCTGGTGCAGAAGGTGTCTGTAACGGTCAAAACTGTTCAAATTATTGCGCCCGCGCACAAGATTTCTCGACCACGCACAGAGATTTTTATTTGGATGAATCTGGCAGACAAGATAGCGATTGGTAAGGACACTGGAGCGAACGCGACTGACTCAGAAATGAAAGAGTCAAAGAAAGATGGAAGATTTTTCTAATATTTAGGCAAAAAGTTTATGCACATAGAAACTTCATTGATAGGCAATTTTTTTTATTAATTTAGAGTAATTCCATCAATCATTCCTAAATTAAGTTTAATGAAGTTAAGTCTATCTTCATTCAAAGGTTTTGTAAAGATATCAGCAAGTTGATTTTGTGTATCTATAAATTCTAGGATTATATTCTGATTTTGTACATTTTCTCTCAAGAAATGATGTCTAATATCTATATGTTTGGATCTAGAGTGATGGATAGGAATTTTAGATAAATTGATAGCACTAGTGTTGTCACATTTAATGGAGATATTGTTAAATACTTTGCCATAGTCAAGCAATTGTTGTTTCATCCATAATACTTGTGTGCAACAAAAACATGCTGCAACAAATTCGGCTTCCGTTGTGGATAAAGCAACCGATGCTTGTTTCTTACTATGCCAAGAAACTAGGCAATTACCAAGAAAGTAACATGCTCCTGTAGTGCTCTCCCTATCTAAGATACTACCAGCATAATCTGCATCTGAAAAGCCTATGATATGAAATGATGTGTTTTTAGGATACCAAAGTCCTAAATGCATTGTACCACTTAAATATTTCAAAATTCTCTTAGTAGCATTCAAGTGTGATTCTTTAGGACAAGTTTGAAATCTAGCACAAAGACATACACTATACATTATATTAAGTCTAGAAGCGGTTAAGTAAAGTAGTGATCCGATAATACCTCGATATTTCTTTTCATCTACTGCTTTACCATTTTCATCTTTACCTAATTTCAAGGATGTGCTCATAGGAGTTTTGCTAGTTTTGCAGCCATCCATTCCAAATTTCTTGATGAGTTCTTTTGTATATTTGTATTGGTTGATGAAGATCCCATCTTCACATTGCTTGACTTGCAGTCCAAGGAAGAACTTGAGTTCACCCATCATGCTCATTTCAAATTCCCTAGTCATACAAGAAGCAAATTCTTTGCACAAGGCTTCATTAGTAGCTCCAAATATTATGTCATCCACATAAAATTGTACAATTAAAATGTTATGCTTGTCCTTTTTAACAAAGAGGGTTGTGTCTACTTTTCCTTTTGAAAAACCATTTTCAAGTAAATATGCACTTAGTTTATCATACCAAGCTCTTGGTGCTTGTTTCAATCCAATAAAGCTTTGGTAAGTTTGAAAACATGATCAGGAAATTTGTAGTTTTCAAAACCAGGAGGTTGTTCTACATAAACTTCTTCGCTTATAAGTCTGTTTATAAATGCACTTTTAACATCCATTTGAAAGAGTTTAAAGTTCATGTGACATGCAAAAGCTAGTAATATTCTAATAGCTTCTAATCTGGCTACAGGGGCAAAAGTTTCATCATAGTCAATACCTTCTTCTTGATTATAGCCTTTGGCTACCAATCTTGCTTTATTCCTCACAATGTGACCATTTTCATCAAGCTTATTCCTATAGACCCATTTGCATCCTATGATAGAGTGATCTGTAGGTCGAGAAGTAAGTTGCCAAACATTATTTCTTTCAAATTGATTAAGTTCATCTTGCATTGCAGTTATCCAATTTTCATCATTTAAAGCCTCCTCAACAGTCTTTGGCTCAATTTGAGAAACAAAAGCAAAATTAACATCTATATGATTAATTTTAGATCTAGTAATTACTCCCTTAGATGTTTCTCCAATGATGAGTTCCTTAGGATGGTCTTTCTTGTATTGCCAATCCTTAGGTAGATCTTGAGTCTTTTCTTCAAGTTCATACTGATTGATCTTTGGAGCATCAATAGTTTCAAGAGGTTCAAGAGTACATGCAGAGTCATTGAAAGTACTACCTTTCTTTTGATCAAGTTTAGATGATTCATCAAATACAGCGTGCATTGTTTCTTCTATAACTAGAGTTTTCATGTTAAATACTCTATATGCTTTGCTATATGATGAATATCCTAGGAATATGCCTTCATTTGATTTGGATGAAAATTTTTCAAGATTATCCTTGGTATTCAATATGAAGCATTTGCATCCGAATACTCTAAAATATCCAATTCTGGGAATTCTTCCATTCCATAGCTCATAAGAAGTTTTATTAGTTAAATTCCTTTTGTAAACACGATTTGTAATGTAACAAGCTGTATTAACAGCTTCCGCCCAAAAATAAGATGGTAAATCATATTCATTGAGCATTGTTCTAGCCATTTCAATTAAAGTTCTATTTTTCCTTTCAACTACAACATTTTGCTGTGGAGTTCTAGGAGCAGAAAAATTATGTGAAATACCAAGTTCTTTACAAAATCCTTCAAAATTTTCATTCTCAAATTCTTTGCCATGATCACTTCTAATAGATGTGATCACATATCCTTTTTCATTTTCAACTCTTTTTGCAAACGTTTTGAAGTAATTAAAGGTTTCATTCTCTTGAGCTAAGAAATTAACCCATGTGAATCTAGAGTAATCATCAACCAGAACAAATGCATATAATTTGCCTCCTAAGCTTGTAACTCTATTTGGTCCAAACAAATCCAAATGAATGAGCTCTAAAGGTCTAGAGGTGCTTATAAGATTCTTTGATTTAAATGAGCTTTTATATAGCTAACCATGTTGACACGGTTCACAAATCCTTTCTTTATCATATTTTATCTTAGGTAGGCCATCAACTAAGTTTTCATTACAAATATATTTTAATTGATCCATACCAGCATGTCCTAGTCTTCTATGCCATAACCATGCATCATTATTAGTGGACATTAGACATTTAAATGCATGATTTGAATGTATGTTGATATGATAAGTGTTGTTTGTTCTAGTACCCTTAAATATGATAATATCATTTGAATTTGTGATCTTGCATTCTTTGGAATCAAAATTAACAAAGTATGCTTTATCACAAAGTTGACTAACACTTAGCAAGTTATGTTTCAACCCATCAATAAGCCATACATCTTCTATTAAATCTTTACCAATAGAACCAATGGAGCCAACACCAAGAATTTAATCTTTAGCATTGTTACCAAAAGTTACATTACCTCCATGTTTGTAGGTAATACTTGTAAAGAGCTTTGCATTCCCAGTCATATGCCTTGAGCACCCACTATCCACAAGCCATGTGCTTTCGTTGATAGTATATTTTAGGCATCCCTGCAAGGCAATAGTGATCATCTTCTTTTAGGTACCCACATGAAGTTGGGTTCTTGATGGTTAGTAGTAAAAGTGCCTTCTAACTTGAGATGAGCCTTTCTTATATGACAAGAAAAATTTTTGTGTCCGAATTTCATGCAATATGTGCATTGCCATGGTATTCTATATTTCTGCATTTTTCTTTTTGTATTCAAAGTATTATGCATACAACTACAAGTATGTGATTGCTTTTGTGCAAGTTTAGTGTGCAAAAATGCATAATTATTTTTGGCTTTATTTCCTAGTGAACCATAAGAAGTTCTTTTTGTACTTTTAGACTTGGTGCAAGCATCTTTGATATGAACATCAGAAATTTCAATTGTAGATGCTTTTACAAATGTTGGTTTGCTTGGTGCAATGTTGGTTGAGCCATTGAATCCTAATCCATATATTAAGGAGGGTGATTTTTGGTTATTAATTAATGTGTTTAATGCTTCCTTTCCTTTATGAAATCTGGAAATTGATTCTTTTAGTTCTTTTAGTTCATGCTTCAATGTTTCATTTTCTTTAATAACTTTTTCTAAGTCATGTGAGTTTTTATTTAACTCTCCTATTGTATTCATCAAGTGTTCATTTGAGGTTTTCAATTCTAAGGTAGAGTTCTTTAAGCATATAAAATCCTTTTCTAACTTAGAGTTTTTCTCTTTATAGAGCATCATTTTAGAAAAATATTTTTCTATTTTAAAGTTCATGTGCTCAATCAAATCACTACCATCTAGCTCATTTATATCATTATGTGCTACTAGATCAAAGGATTGAGTACTTACCTCATTGGAGTCATCTTCAATAGCCATGAGACACAGGTTTGCAATTCCTTCTTCTTCTTCTTCTTCACTTGAAGAAGAGTCATCCCATGTAGCTTTGAGAGACTTTTTCTTTTCTTTATCCCATTTCCTTTTGTTCTTTAATTTTAAGCAATCCGATTTAATGTGACCAGTTTTTCCACATTCATAGCATTTTACCTCATTTTTCTTTTCTTTATCTTTGAAGGAGAATTTAGGAATTGTACCTTTATTTGCTTGTAATCTTTTCTTCCTTTTCCATTCATTGATTCTTTTTGAGAACATTGCCATTTCATCTTCATCATTAGTACCTTCATTGCTTGAGCTCTCAACTTCTTTGATTGTTTTGAGTGCAATTGGTTTTCTCTTTTCTTTTTCACCTTGATCTTCTTCTTTCTCACCGTGTAGCTCAAATGTGAGTAGTTTTTCAACTAGCTCGTTGGTTCTTAATGTGATGAGATCATGAGCTTCTTCTATGGATGATACTTTTGATTCAAAGTTTTTTCTAGCTCTTAGGGCTCTCAAGATTTTACTGTTTACATCACCTTGATCATATATCTTGCCATACTTCTTTAGTTTATTGACAATAGCAAGCAAGCGATTTGTAACACCCTCATACTCTATATAAGTACTATACATATACCTAGTATACATACAATACGTATATAGAGTGTAAGAATGTCACAAATAGTTTTAATTTAAAAATCCTTATCCAAATTCAAACAATACTACCTTTAGATTTTAATAACATTTAGTAAACCATTATACATATGAATATATTATAGTGAATAATATAACATAATTAAACTACACATGTATGCATCACCTTCTAGTTGGTCTCAGAACACTCTTACCCTTCTCGTGGCATAACCGCTTGACTTCCAGATCAACCGCATAATTACCTGCGCGATCACACAACCGCGCTAAGCCTGAGAGCTTAGTAATATAAATAATTCATATAAACATACAATAGAGAAAATCATATTTTCATGTCAACTTGTTATGTCATTATTTTCTTATCATGTTTTCCTATTTTGATTATGCTTTTCATACATACTACTACTATTGCTTTATTTGTATACATATTTATACGATTCATTTCAACAATTTACAACTCAATGACTTATCAAAACTTTCATGAAGCAATATTCACCATTTCCATATCCATATACAATTAACACATCATATAATATTTTCATAAACTCATCATTTAACATAGCTTCTCAAACTATATTCATCTTCAATAATTTACTTATATATTGTATACATTTCATTCCATGATTATCCTCATATTTCTCATACCATTATAATTCATTCCATAGTTATCACTATATACCACATAACATTATATTTCCTTCCATAGTTCACATTAAAACAAAAGACAAACATATATCTCATTATCATTTATTCCATGATTCAAGAATTATATATATATATATATATACAATCACAAGCATGGGCCCAAAAACACTAATATGCCATTCCACTTTCAGAGTTAATGTTTTGGTTTAATTATCACATTTATTATTATCCCAACTAGGCTTCAAGGATTAAGGTTCAACCAAGCTTCAAGGGGAACAAAGCATGCTAAGTATCAACCCAACTTGGCTTCAAGAACCAATCCAACCTAGCTTCAAGGGTTGTAACATCTCAATTAGGCTTCAAGGTCTTGACCCAACCAAGCTTCAAGGGGAGTAAAACATGTTAAACTTCAACCCAACTTGGCTTCAAGGAATCAAACCAACCTAACTTCAAGAGATTGTTACTATTAGGCATGCCACCAACAACAAAACTCTGAAAATGAATAACATATTAGACACACAATTCATTTATGATTTCACTATTAATTTCATTTTCAATTGAATCATCATAACCAATCACAATGGCTTCATATTTCATTTAGATCATCATAGCCAATCACAATGGCTTCATATTTCATTTAGATCATCATAGCCAATCACAATGGCTTCATATTTCATTTAGATCATCATAGCCAATCACAATGGCTTCATATTTCATTTAGATCATCATAGCCAATCACAATGGCTTCATATTTCATTTTATTTCAATTCATATCATAGCATTTCATCTTTCAAATACACAATCATATATCTCATATATTACACATTTCATATATCATCATTACCAATCACAAAGACATCACATTTCATTTAGTCTCCATTCACATTAGAATACTTCATTACTTAAATATTCATAATCAAGCACATTAAACATTCATCAAGAATGATCATCATTGATATACACATATATAATTTACCTTATTCTTAGATTTGGAATCCTCAACATACATTTGTTTCACATATATTTGAAGTGCAGATATAATAATACCTTTAGAGGATCCAACAAGACAAGTATAATCAAGAATAAGAATCATTAACTAACAAATTCGAGGGACACGGCCAACATCATTTGAGGGACATGGCCAAGCTTGTGGCCGTGTCTCTCAACCACAATTGGCAGTAGTGAACACGGGCATGCGACACGGCCGTGTCTCTCAAAACAAATTCAGACAGTAGGTAACACGGACAAGGGACACGGCCGTGTCTCTCCACAAAAATCAGGCAGTAACAAACACAGGCAGAGGACACGGCTGAGACTGTGACCGTGTCTCTCCCAAAATCAATTCAACACATCCAATTTTCCTTGACTTGGCCGTGTCTCTCCTTGTTTTTGGCCGTGTCACTAATGAATTTAAACCCCAAACATTTACAAATCTTCTTTAGTTGCACTCAAACACTCCATACACATCATAACATCATTCCAATGAATTTGATCAACATCACTAACACTTATTTTACATACACAACCATATTTACATTACCAAAACACATCAACAACACCTTTGATTCCTTAACACATTTACAAATGAATATGTGTTAAGTTTCAACATCATGTAAATATATGAATTTAGATAATTTACTTACCTTAAGAACCATTCTCAAATCTATTCACTTTACCTTCCAAGAGCTCTTCACCACCTAAACTAGAGCAATCCATTTCCTTCACAACCTAATTCAAATCAAATAATAAGATACTTGAATTCCAATACAAATATTCAATTATCAAACTCATATAATTTATATTTTCAACTTCCTTAAACACAAACATACATCACTCGTATATCAATTACTCAAATCCCCAATTCATTAACACTAAACCCTTATTCAATAATCTCAACAATTCATCATCATCCTCACAAATAACCACATCAAATCCAAACTCAAATTATAGAAATCAATGCAAAGGAATGAATACTTACTTGGTTATTTACCAAATCTTGAATAAAAATCTTCAATTCTCTCAAAATCACCATCTCTCTCTCTCTCTCTCTCGACCAAGAAGAAGAAGCAGCAGAAGAAGAAGAAAGAAAGTTCTTGCTTCTTCCATTCTTATCTCTTATATATATAATAATAATAATAATAATAATAATAACAATAACAATAATAACAATAATAATAATAATAGTAACAATACTAATACTTTAAATCTCCACCACATATTCTTTCTTTGACTTTCTTCTTCTCTTTTCTTTTTGTCCTTATTATTATTATTAATTAATTATACAAATATATATATATACAATTCACTTTCCCTACACCATATTATATCCCATGTATATATGATGTATATGTATATGTCTTATATATATAATCTTTATATTTCCCATATATACATATACATTAAATCAGAATACAACAATAACTCCAAAACTCTTAGGGTCTATTCCGGGATATTACACGATTGGTCATGTCGGTGACATTTTCATTTGATTTCATCTTGAATAGCTCATACTCATGGACATGCATTTGTTTCTTGGTGAATCTCACTTGAGTCGTACCTTCATGGTAGTTTTTGAGTGTTTTCCAAATGCAATGTGCACAAGTTAAATGTTGAACTCTTCCACCTTCTTCTCTTGAAATGGTATTCATCAAGATGGAAGCGGCTCTATTGTTCTTGAATCGATCTTTGTCATTGATAGTTGACCATTATGCTTTGGGAAGTGGAACTTGAATACCGTCAGCTTCATAAGTGGGAGGTTTCCACTCACTTTCCATGAAATCCCATAGTTCAATCCCTTCACTGTCTAGAAACAAATACATTTTGTGTTTCCAGTAGGGTCTAAGAATAGTGTTAAGATTTCCATGAGAGTTTGATGAAGAAGAAGTTGCCATAGTGGATCAAATTTCACAATTAAGTTTAAGAAATTTCAGGCTCTGATACCAATTGTTGTCCCAAGATGGCAACCAAGAGGGGAGGTGGGTGAATTGGTTTCCTCAAGAAATAATGACAATTTAAAAAACTCAACAAATAAGAAATGCAGAATAGAGAAATGGTTGAGTAATGAAAGAAAAAAAGAACACACAAGATTTATAGTGGTTCAGATTTACTTCAATCCTACATCCACTTCCTTAACAACTTGTTAAGGTTCCACTAATCTTTGAAGTTTTTACAAGCTCACTTCCAACTTTGGTGTTTTCACAAGTTTACACCTAACTTGACAAGTGTTTTGCTAAGGCTTACACTCAAGAACCTTTGAAGGAGTTTTTAAGGCTCACTCTCACAACCTAAACAAGAGTTTTACAAGGCTTACTCTCACAACCTAAGTGTTTTCCAAGCTCACACTCAAACTTATACAATGGTGTTTTCAATGCTTACACCTAACATTCATTACAATTCAAATGTAAGTTTAAGTAAAAGAAAGTTTGTTGCATGGCTATGAAATTCTTTTTTCTCACTTCTCATTTTTTTTTATAGAAGCAATGTATTTATAGCCAATGTGGTCTTACTAGCTGTTATTGATAGTGAGAATAAAGTCTTGGCAGTTTAGACCTTCTTTAGTAAACTGTCCGAAGCATTTAGCGGTCATACTTCATATAAGGATGGTCGCGCTAATGTCATATGCGGTTGTCCTTGGACAAGGTACGGTCGCTGATTTTAAATATGCCTCAACGGTCGAATTTGAGTGCTTTGCAGCAGGAATCTTGCCCATGCTGTGGTTGTCGGGATGGTCGCGCATGTCAAAGGTGCGGTCGCCCTTTTTGAATGTTGATGTGGGTTTATAACGGTCATCACACGTGGCATTCTTTGACTGGGCAAAAATGATGTCCGCCTAAATATGAATTTCGCGGTCGCCCTAGGTGACATCTCGCAGTCGAGTTGAGATACTCGCGTCGAACTTCTGGACGGTCGCGAATTTCTCCTGAATTGGCAGAGCTGTCGCGAATACTAACGGGCGGTCGGTAAAGTGATAAGCGAGGCCGTATCCTTCGCCGTTCTTATAACTGCAAACCTTACTGTGATTAGGATGATTTGGGTTCCTTGTGTGGCGGTCGTCCATAACTCAGGATGGTCGCTCTCCTTTAAGTGCGGTCGAGAATGAGGTCGGGTTTCTGACCGCGAAACCTACTGTGATAAGGTTTCATCCTTTGATTGAATGGTGCGGTCGTATTCAAGTCTTGTGTGATCGCTATAAATGTTCTGTTCAGCTTTATTTGGAGCAACCTAAGCCTGCAACAAGAGTCTTTAAACACATGTTAAATAGATCATTCAATTTGAGTTGCCAAGGATCAAAATTGAGATCATTTGTCTAACACTAGGTTCTGGATCGAAGGAAATTTTGGGTTTTGGACCCGGTATTGGGTACTTGGACCCGAGATTGATTTGATTTGGGTACTTGGACCCGAGCTTGGGTACTTGGACCCGAGAATGGGTGCTTGGACCCGAGATTGAGTTTGACTGACCTTTTAAAATTTGAGAAATCTGACTACTCCGGCTGTTTTATGCATTGTGATTCTTCACCATCAAAATGGATCTTCACCCTTTAAGATCGGGTCTTCACCCTTGAAAATGGATCTTCATCCTTTGAGATCGGGTCTTTACCCTTGAAAATGTATCTTCATCCTTTGAGATTGGGTCTTCGCCCTTGAAAATGGATCTTCATCCTTTGAGATCAGGTCTTCACCCTTGAAAATGGATCTTCATCCATATTACACACAATAATTGAAATAAAGCATCGTTATATTAAAATCAAAGCAATGTCCAAAGAAAAAAAATAAATGGATACCCATCCGAGGATGGAAACATGTCCTTACATCATCTATGTCTAAGCTAAATAGGACACCCACCAAAAGGTAGAAACATGCCCTGTACATTGGTCCAAAATATAAAAGCAATTTAAATTACATGATATTTAACTAATGAGGTACCCACAAAGTGGAAACATACCTCTTACAACATTTGAAAATCAAAATAAATCAATAGAAGTAAATAACAATTCATCATAAATAAATCATTCATCAAAGATATTAAACATCAATCAAAATAAAAAATAAGCATTCATCCATGATATTAAACAACAATCAAAATATATAATAAACATTCATGTATGATAAATTAAATCAAGCATTACAAGTAAATCAAAGCATATAATGAACTACATAATTAAATCTAAAGCAAGTAAAGACACAAATTAGGGTTACTGTTTCTATTTAAAATTCTTTAATTAATACTTTGGGGTTTTGGAATTTAGTATTATGAGTAAGGTTCTTTGATTCATCAAATTAGGGTTTGAAGGGTAAAATTATGAAATTAGGGTTTGGACACTTTAAAATATTTAGCTTTATAATTCTTAGCTACTGGAGTTCATTAGCATAGCTACTGGATTATTATTTTTGATTTACTATATCGAGTTTGAATGTTTAGGTCTATAAGATTTTAAATATTAGGGTTTTAAGGATTAGGGTTTATGGTTTTGGTTTTGAGAGATTAGGGTTTTTAGTGTTTCCGATAATATATTTGGTTGTAGGATTTGAGAAAATAATTTATAGTCTTATAAAGCTTTATGTGATTTTTTAGAAACTGTAAGATAAATTTAGGGTTTGGACATTTAACAAAACATTTGGGAATTTTGGAAAAAAATGAAAGGAAAATAGTTTAGGGTTTTTTAAAAGCTTTTAGAAGTAGGAAAAATGTTTTAAGGTTTTTGGAAGCAAAAGAGTATATTTTAGGGTTCTTAAGGTTTAGAAAAGACAGAACTAGGTTTATTGGCGAAAATTGATGCAAAGTCGAGGCTAATCCGTTGGGTCTTATTATTGCAGGAATTTGACTTGACAATTCAGGACAAGAAGGGAGCTGAAAATCTTGCAGCAAATCACCTTTCTCGCTTGGAGAATCCAACCTTGGAGAGGTTTGAAGAAGGAGACATTGATGATCATTTCCCCGATGAGCAGCTGTACGCCATGGTAAGTGAGGTAAGTAACTTAAATTTTGAAACACCTTGGTTTGCAGATTTTGCTAACTATTTAGCTGTTAGGGAACTTCCGAAGGACTTAACTTATCAAGCGAAGAAGAAATTCTTTTCTGATTTAAAATATTATTTTTGGGAGGATCCCTTTTAATTTAGATTATGTAAGGATCACATGATCCGACGATGTGTGGCATGGCCCGAAACAATGAACATTCTTAGTCAATGCCATGCTGGACCAGCTGGTGGTCATATGGGGGCCAATAGAACTGCTCAAAAGGTACTAGAATCAGGATTTTATTGGCCCACTCTGTTTAGAGATAGCTACGAATTTGTAAATCATTGTGATCGTTGCCAAAGAACTGGAAATATTTCATCTCGTGATGAAATGCCCCAAAATGGGATTCTAGTTTGTGAAATTTTTGATGTATGGGGGATAGATTTTATGGGACCCTTTCGAAATTCATTTGGTAACAAATATATTCTTGTAGCTATAGACTATGTATCTAAATGGCCTGAAGCCCATTATATCATCCATTATATTTTTGTTTTCAAGAATATATTTTCCAGTATTGTAAATACCATTATATTTTCCGCTGCGTATTACATAGATGTTTTATCTATTGTACTTTAAAATATGATTTGAATGTTTTCAAGTTTTCTCATGTTATTGTTAAAAGGAATGAGTGGTTTGTTTAGTAAACCGTAGCATTCCTATATTCAGTATACATGTATTATATATATGGTGGTATGCAGTATGCGTATACGAGGTATAGGGGTGTTACACAGTCTCCGGTGTCGATACCTTTGGGTTGCGATAATCCAAATCAATCTTTCTAGAACTTGAATGTTGTGTAGGGATTTTTTTGAGTCTAATGTGATATGTTTTTAAGATTTTTGAATTATAAAGTTATTAATTGTGTGTTGCATTTAAATGAAGGTGAATGATTTTTATGCCATATGGGAAATATTTATTTTAAATATATTATGTTATTAAAGTATGTACACTAAGTAATTAGCTTAGCATGATTAAATTTTATCACGCAAGTGACAAGGTTATAGAGAAAGAAAGCCCTAATAGATCTGAGCAGGTATAGGATTGAGGTTGATATTCCAGCTAAAGTAAGTTGCCACGAGACCCATCTTGTCAATGCTGCATTCCACGTAAAGTTTTGCATCAAACAAGCTATAGTTTTGTACATTATAAACATTATATATAAATGTGCTTTAGTAAACAAAGTTTTGTAATGTTATATAAATATTTATAAGATGTAAATTATTTATTTTTGTTATAAACTTGGATGTGAACTAGTGTAATAGTGGATTTTGAGAAATTGGAATTTCTGGAGTGTTTTCAATGAAAGTTTTGTATTTTGAAATTTGGTTTTTATGAAATTATATAAAGAACTCTGGCAAAAATTTTTCAGATATTTTTATGTAATTTAATTATATTTATATTTTAAATAGCTTTATTTAATTACTATATGTATCTATAAGCTTACAATATTTAAACATTTGAAAAGTATTTATTTTGGTACTAAGGTATTAAATATGTGATTTCACAATTAACTATAGTAGCACAGATGCATTCTATATGTGTATTATATATATATATAAGGTATAAGGTGCTACATTTATTTTTTACCAGAGCCTGGTTTGAGACTTTTGATATAGATGGGTTTTTTTTTTTAAAAAAAAAAGAGTTTAAATTGTGATTTGAATTGTGAAACATGCATATACATTAGTACCTATGTTTGCCTCTAACATGGCAATATCTATATGTTGTAATAGATATAAGTTAAGATAGCTTCTAGGACACGGAGGTTAGTGGAGGAGATTATGGTGAGTAATGCTCCAAATCAAAGAGGGCCTTAGGCTAGTTTGAGACTGAGTGAAGGAGATATTAGAAAGGCTTCATTGGGAACTAGAATAGTAGCATAGGGTTCTTCTTTAGTTTGGGCCCAGTAGATGACAGAGTATTTTCATCATGTTCCTTTACCTCAGTAGGGTAGAAAGTATGACAAGCTTAGAAAGTATATAGCTATAGATTTTACTAGTACTACTGATCCAGCAGAAGTAGATTGGTGGTTAGATAGAGTGGAATGGGCCTTTGTGCAGTTAGAGGCTACTGCAAAAGAGAAGTTTGATTATGCAGTTTCCTTATAACAGGTTGATGCCTATGATTGGTGGAAGACTACTCCAAATGGTTTTGATAGGCTAACACAGCTGATGTATGATGATTTCTTAGTAGAGTTTGAAGAGAAATATGTGCCTCAAGATTACAAGGATGAGAAGAAGAAGGAGTTTCTAAATCTCAAGCAGGGGGTGAGATCTATAATAGAGTATGAAAAAGAGCTCCTGCGATTGAGTAAATATGTTGCTGGGATTGTGTTTGATGGGAGGGATAGATGCAGGAGATTTGAAGAAGGACTGAAGCCTTCTATCCAATATTAGGTAACAATGATTTTGTATGAAGTCTTCTCTAGACTGGTATTAGCTACTAGGACTGTAGAGAAAGCTTAAGGCATTATAGGTAACAGTTAAAAAGGCACCTTTTTAATTGTAACATCCCAAAGGCCCTGGGCTTATGACTTGGTCTTTTCACCCAGCCCGCTTCAAGGGACTGCTACAGTACTGCTTCCCCTCACGGTTCCACAGTAGGATTTGTTTATTTGGCTCAATTAAGAGTCGCCTCTCTCATTTCGATCCCAAGACCTCCTTAACAGAGTCTTTGTCCTGAAATGAGTACCATTTCTTCTACGAGAAGAAATGGTACTCATTTCAGGGCAAAGACTCTCTTAAGGAGGTCTTGGGATCGAAACGAGGGAGGCGACTCTTAATTGAGCCAAATAAACAAATCCTACTGTGGAACCGTGAGGGGAAGCAGTACTGTAGTAGTCATTTGAAGCGAGCTGGGTGAAAAGACTGAGTCGTAAGCCTAAGGGTGTTGGGATGTTACATTGTACTAAAATGTGTGATGCATAATGTATGAATTGTTAAGCCATTGTAAAATGGCTAATGACATTATTACGTGTGATTGTAAGAAAATGAGCATTATGCAATTTAAAGAGTAAAATTCGGCCACATTATGAAAGTGGCAAAGAATGTGATATCCATGATGAAAATATGTGAAAATTGAGAAAAATGATGAAAAAAGTGGAGAAAAATGAAGAATGATGAAATTGGCTATGCTTAAGTGATATTGTGAAATGATGTACATTTACCTTCTTTAATATCCTATTTCAAAGAATTGAATTTAGTGCTATTGATATGGCATGCCTATTATTTGATTTTCCTTTGGGGTAACACACGATGGTGTCACTATTAATGATATAATTTGCCTCAGGGCTAGAGATGATGGTGTCACTTTAATGATATTATTTGCCTTCAGGGCTAGATGTAGAGGTGTCGCGATAGACCAGAACATTATCTCTAGAACTTGAATATTATATAAAGTTACTTGGGCCCAATGCATGTATTTATGGTATTTTGATGAAATTCATGATAATTTATATACGTAAAGGAATTAATAATGTTATGTTTTAAAGAATTCACAGTACATTATTCTTAAATTATTTTTATTATCAAAGTATGTACAGCTAAGCTAGTAGCTTAGAGCGAATGAATTTCATCATGCAGGTGATAGGGTAGATACAGAGAGCCCTGCTAGATCTGACAAGGTCTAGAACTTATAGATACTACTAAAAGTTTATCAGTTTGCCACAAGACTAGAGCCACTGCATAGCATGTAAATAATTATTTTTAATTAATTTTATTATGTTTGTATAAATTATGATTTATGTAAAAATGTTGAAACTTAATGTTGGATTAATTGTTGAGAATGTTTAAAGTATTTTCTTATATGTATAATGTATGTAATGTTAATTCTATTTAGAGGAAGATGTTGGAGTTTGAGATTGGAAATTATTTATTTGGGAGTGTAAATTTTTGTAGGCCTAGTTTATTGATTTTTTGGGAAATGTTCTAATTACAGATAAAATTCTGGTAAAATTTTCCTCAAAATTTTCTTTTAAATATGTATCTTTGACAATTAATTACTAATAAATATATGTTAGTTTACCTACTAAAATATATTTTAAAGATAAACTATTTTATTAAAATTAAGGAAAACATTTATAGTGATAAGATTGGTGACATTTTTGTATTATATATGCATATTTTACACATATAGGATGTATGTTTTATATGTATATAGGGTATAAGGTGTTACAATGATTACTAATTTTGATTGATGAGCTAGAGTCAAGGACTACTAACAAGAGCTCCTAGTTGTTTATGACTTACTTTTACTAGACTATTTAGGGAGACACTCAGCTAGGTTTTAATTGAATTTTGGACACAAAGGACTTTTATGTTATGATGATCCCTTTATGAGCATTATGAAATAAAAGTTTAATTTTTATTTATGTGTTGCATGGGATGAAATGTATTTTGTATGATGATTTAGACCAAACCCAAAGAGGACTTCCTATGTATCTCATTAATATTTTCTGCTTTAACTTTTGCCTGAGCCACCATTTTAGCTTTTCAACTCGCCAAGCATATTTTTTTTTCGAGAATTAGATCCACGTATTTCTATTATAAAAAAGCCTATGCAATCAAATAAAATATCTTTTGAGCTGGTCCATGTTGCACGGGCTTGAAAACTCGATGCCATCTAAATATAATAGTATTGTCGCTCCTCTTGACAAGATTCTTTTTAGCAGATATGGTCTTATCCAATTTGGCCTAAACTTCCATCTAGGGTCTTGTATCTGGTGATGCAAAGCCTTAGTATAAGTGTAGACACTAAAATTAGCCACCCTGACAGATATTGTCGAATGTGATAGTAATGTTATTGTATTCGACAATATCTTTTAGGGTGTATCAAGTAGATAACTTGATTCTTATAATTATCAAATTTGGTAATAATAATCCCAAACTCGATATTTTTGTTGTACAGACCTCACCTCTTGCCTATAAAAGGGAGCTTCCAGCTCTCTTGAAAGGGACTTTTAAAGGGAGGAACTTTTAGGAACTTTTTAGAAAGAGGCAGATGCAATATGCTTTTAGTGGACAAAAGAGAGAATATTCAGAAAACATTATCATTTTTCTCATCTTTTTAACTTATATTCCATTTGTAAAAGGAAATTCTTCAAAAAAAATAAAAAATAAATAAATAAAAAAGCTTAAAGCAAGAGTCAAAAACACTCTACAACTTTAGGAAGTTGGCTTTGATTTTCATCCATTGACAGTAAGTTACTCAAGTTTTAATGTTTATCCTCAAATCTACATCATTTAATATCATGATCCAAGTCCTTATTGCATCATTTCATCATACTTACATAGTTCATTTATAACCAAAATCATGGAATTCTAAATGAACAAGCCCCTCATTTGAGAATTAAAATCCATTAATTCTACATAAAATCTACAAATGAATTACATATGACCAACAAGGCAGACCCCTAATGGACTACATTGAATTTTTTCTGGACCCAAGACTAGAACTATAGATCCGTGAAATGGTTTGTAAAATAGGTTGTATTAAAAGTCTATAGATGTAGGTTGTTTATGCAGAAATGTCAAATGATTATCGAATTCAATATTCTAATGAATATCGAGTCTGATATTTTGATAGCAGTACATAAGCCATGTTGTCCTTCACTAACTTTTTGACTCCAACTTTAGCACATGTGGCATATTGTTGCCACTAATCTTTCTTTACAGGCTATGGTTCTACAATTGTTTAATTTGAATTTTGTGTTCCCATCCATATATATCTGCCATTATTGATTTATTTATTGTCACATCTCACACAAACAAATAAAGGTTATGAGTGAGATTTGTAGATACAGGTCATTTTTGCCAGAAGTAATAGATTGTCGAATTTGATATTCTTATGAATATCAAACTCTATACTTCGATCTATCCTCAGTGTACATATTGTGTTGTTCATCTAATCTTTTTTGCAGAGTGTTATTGAACTTGTTAATCCATTAATTATTAAACTCGATGATACTGCTTCTATAGATATATATTATGTTGCCTCTTATTTCCCTAATATCCTGCCTTATAGATAGTGTCGTACTTGATACTTCTTGAATATCGAATTTGGCACTCTCATTTAATCATGTATGTACCGATCTCATTCAACTAACAAATCTTTCAGAATGTCCCTATATGAAGAGATTATCAACTTCGATAATCTATGGAATATCAAACTCAATAGCTTCACTTAAATTGTATATACTGATCTTATTCTATTGTCTAACCCTACAGGTTATTATCGAAATCTATAATTCCATGATTATCGAGTTTTATATTTCCAAAACTCATTTTCTTTCTTTCTTTCTTCCTTCTTTACATTTATGTTTTTCTTTTGTTTCTTTATTATTATTGAATCCATAACAAGTATTCATCTAGCATACATTCAGATTTTCCTTTTTTTAGATGGGTTGTATATAGGAAATGATGTAATTTTTTTTTAGAATAATGTATAAGATTTGCAAAGCTATGTAATGTGACTTAATTTCTCTTTGTAGATTAATTGATGTAAAGAACATGTTTCCACTTTAGAGGGTACTCATAGGAATTTTCTGTACGATCATGCATCACGTGCATCATGATATGCATGTGTTTATTTTATTTGGTTATTTACTTTATATATGTGATGACACTTGTCTGATGTTCATAATAATCCTTACTAATACATGAACCATAAAGGAGGCTGGTTCTTCAAATCAAGCATATGAGAATAATAAGGATTCAGTTATTCTCATATGTACCTTACTTTCTGAACCCAAGTTTCAACGGGGTTAGGGATTCCTCGAAAATAGAATCAAGCGAATGCTACCCCTTATCATTTCCTGGTTCCACTGGGTGGCGACTCCATTTCACATAAGTCTTACATGTCAGATCCCTGAGATCAATAACCTAATAGTGTTAGGACTTTAAAACATTTTGATCATGGATGGGCCAGGGGCACACAATAAGGACTAGAGACCCACTTTCCTTTATGCTTGGAAGCGACTCCTTGGAAAGCCAAATCAGATCATTGCCAAGTCATTGACCCAAATTCTACTCTAAGATTCATATGCTCAATTAGATCACTATCATCTAAGGCATTATCAATATTATCATTATATGCATTCAAGTTCAAGGATTGAGTACCTACCTTATTGGTGTGATTATCATCTTTAATAGCCATGAGACATAAATTTGCAATTCCTTGCTCTTCTTCCTCTTCTTCTTCACTTGAGGAATCATCATCCCATCTGGCTTTGAGTGATTTCTTCTATTTTTCAATTTGAAGCAATTTGATTTGATGTGACCCATTTTTCCACATTCATAGCATTTTACTTCATTCTTTTTCTCTTTATCTTTAAAGGAGTATTTAGGAAATGTACCTTTATTGGCTTAAAGTCTTCTCTTTCTCTTCCAATCACTTATTTTTTTTATATCATAGCCATTTCTTCATCATCATCACTCTCTTCATCACTTGGGCTCTCAATTTCTTTGATGGCTTTGAGAGCAATTGCTTTTCTCTTGTCTTTCTCACCTTAGTCATCTTTCTTTTCGGTGTACAATTCAAAGGTGAGTAGTTTTTCTACATGATCATTGGTTCTCAAGGACCTAAGGTCATGACCTTCTTCAATTGAAGAAACCTTTGACTCAAAACTCATCTTAGATCTAAGTGCCCTCAATATCTTGCTATTGACATCACTTTGGTCATAGACCTTGCCATTTTTCTTTAGGTCTTTGACAGTGGCAAGCAATTGGTTTGTCATGTCAGTGACATTTTCGTTGGGCTTCATCTTGAATAGCTTATACTTATGAACGTGCATTTGGGTCTTGGTAAACCTCACTTGAGTAGTGCCCTTATGTTAGTTCTCAAGTGTTTTCAAAATGTTATATGCACAAGTAAGATGTTGGACTCTTCCACCTTCTATTGACATTGAATTCATAAAGATGGAGGTTGCCCTACTATTCTTGTAGAGAGCGCTCTCTTGAGCATCACTCCATTGTGCTATAGGGAGAGGCACTTGAGCACCATAAACCTCATGAGTAGGAGGTTTCCAATCATTTATCATATGTTTTCAAAGCTCATTTCCCTCAATATCAAGAAACAAATACATCTTATGGTTTCAATAAGAGTAATCAGTTCCATCAAAGTAGGGTTTAAGATAGGAATTTAGATTTCCAAGTGAAAAGGCCTTGGAGTTGGAAGTAGAAGTTGATGTAGAGGTGTTTATGGAGGTGGTTGCCATTGTGGATAAAATTTCACACTTAAGCTTCTTGAAATTTAATGGCTTTGATACTAATTGTTGTTGGCACACCAAATCAACATTGCCTTAGCCCGTGTCGATTCGGACAGCCAAATCGACATGGAATTTGATTTCTGAAGCATTTTTGGATTTCCTAATTAAATTCGAATCCTTTTATGTCTTGGATTAGGCATATTAGGTTAAGGTTAAGCCTGATTTTGCCTATAAATAATAAGCTTGAATACCTTAACAGGGAGGGGGGAACAAAAGAAAGTAGTAGCAATTAAAAAAAAAGCAAACAGAACTCGAGAGAGCAGGGAACAGAAACATCAAAACTATCAAACCAGAAGGTAGTGCTATATGTCTATCTTCAACTTGTTTCAACCAAGATTTATAAGCTTAAATATTGGTGGAACCTACGACGGAGGTTTGCAATCTTTCATTTAAATTATTTTTAAGATCACAGTAATTCAATTGTTCCTTTTCATTATTTTATTTTTGTTTTTGTTTCATTGTTTGCTTTGATTATTTCATTGATTACAATATCAAGTAGTCATTGCCTTGTTTAATTATTTCATTGATACAAATATGTAGTAGCCATGTCATGCCATGCTATTTCATTTATATCCAGTAGCCATGAATCCATAATTCATTCAGATGTGTTTCTGTGTTGTTTGTTCATCAAACTACAATAAACAATTTCATTGATTTCCAAAACGTATTGTTAAAACCGATTTTAAAATTCTAGTAGCCTAAAAAATAAATTCTCAAGTCCTCTTAAGTTTTAAAATAGTTTTCTTTAAACCCTTAAATGTCACAGTAACAAAAATAAGTCTTTACAACCCTAAAAAATAGTTTTCAAAACTTTCTAGGGCTCTGCCTCCGACCTCGCAAGAGGCATTGCTCCCTTGACCTTCGCCTACTAATCGGCTAGCGGGACCTCTGTATGGGCTCGTCGAAGGGGTCAATATTTATTTATGTATTATAAGTCTTTGTGATTAACTTCCTTTATTTAAAACCCTAAATTAGTTATTAAAGTTCTAAAACCCTAATTTAAGATGTAAACCTAAACTTATACATTTATTGCTTTATTTAGTTTTAGATTTAATTATATAGTTTATTATATGTTTTGATGATTGATTTATTTAATTTTTATGTTTGATTTGCTTAATTTATGATGGATGGATGTTTCCTTTATTATTATTATTATTTGTTTATCTTGGTATTAATAATGTAGGAGATATGTTTCTACTTTGTGGGTACCTCATTAGTTAAGGTTCATGTAATTTAAATTACTTTCATATTTTGGGATTAATGTAAAGGACATGTTTCCACCTTTTTGGTGGGTGTTCTATTTAGTTTTAGGCATTGGACGATGTAAGGACATGTTTTCATCCTCCGATGGGTGTCCATTTATTTTTTTTGTTTGAACATTACTAATGATGCTTTTGTTTTAATTATTGTATGTAGTATAGATTATATGATAATAATTAAGAATTCTATAATATTTAGACCTGAAAAGGAGGCTGGTTCCAATGAATCGGGCGTTGTGAGGTGCTGGGTCATTCTCACATTTCCCATATGTACCCAACTTTTCGAACCCATTATGGGGCTAGGGATTCCTTAGGAATTGAGTCATAAACCTCTTTCTTTTTTCCCTGCCCATTTGGGTGGCGACTCCATTTTCTTTGAGTTTAGGCTTGGTTTTCTAGGGCTCTAAGCCTAATAGTGCCGAAGTCGCAATAACCATTCCACATGGGAGTGGGGGTGAAAATCCCCACTCACACTATGTCTACTTCCTTAAAAACTTGTTAAGGTTACATTAATCTTGAGTTTTTTAAAAGCTTAACTCTAACTTAGTATTTTCATAAGCTCACACCAAACTTTTACAATGTTTGAGTCTATCCCTCACAACCCTTACAAGAATTTTCCCAAGGCTCACTCTAAAGCCTAAGTATTTCAAAGCTATAACTCAACTTACAATGGTGTTTTCAACGCTCACACCCAACACTCAATCAATACAAATGTTAATTTTAATACAATGAAATGAAAGTAGTTTACCATGGCTATATCAATAACAATTGCCCTCGAACAAGAGGTTTTTAAAGGTATTTATAGCCATAAAAACTTGAATTATCCATTTAAAGTGGTTCCCACATGTTTATAACTTGTCTTGCACTTAAATGGTTGCTGAAACATCTTGTGTGGTTGCCATACTCATTAGACAGTCGCATTATTCAAATATTTCTCCAATGTCTATCTCTATCGGTAAGATTTTATTGTATGCCAGGATCTTTTTGCCCTTGATTTCATGTCTTGTGATTGCACAAGTCATTTGTACGGTTGCACAACACAATGTTACCATTTAATTTGAATTTTTCATCCACATGTCTAATTTTCATTGATCCAAAGTATTTGGTGCTAAAATTCAAAAGTATTGGACTTGTCCGGTGTCACATCATGATAGGGTGGTCACATAATTGGATGGGCATTGAGGAAGCACCAGATGAGGTAACCGCAATTACTTCTACCACTTTTAGGTTTTTAGGTTAATGAATTATGCGGTCGCTTGGGTTGATGGTGCGGTTTCATAGCTTCCTTGCATCCTGACTTCATTGCATGCTAAAACCATGAACTTGCTATAAGTTTGTTGATTTAGCTCAGTATGTTTATGCAGTCACTTGGTTGGCTCGGGTGATCACACAACCATCTTGTGTTCCAACTTCATCGCTCGCAAGGTCGATGTCATTTCTATAACTTTAGTACATTTGCCTTATAGGTTTGTGCGATCACTCGATGAGCTCTGGAGATTGCACAAAGATTAGGGTTTCATGCCTACAATAATTGTAGACCCTTGATTTTGGCCTTAAGCTGGTTCGGTCCTAATTAAAGATGACCTAAGTACTTATCGGTCAATTCTTAATGGCTTAAATATATTTTAAGCTTTTATCTTGATTGGTCCAATTTTTATAAAGCCCTAAATGAGTCCGATTTAGTTTTTAAGAATTTAAAACTATCCAAAAGAGAGTTTTTAAACCTAAAAATAGTTTGGAAGTCATTTTTGGTTCAATAATGGATCATTTATTGTAATATCCCAATGTATGCCCTAGAAGTTTTGAATATTATTATTGTTGTTTGAATTATGTGTATATGATATGTTGATAAGAAAAGTAATGTAAAAGGGGAAATGTTTATGTATTGTTTAAAAGGAAAGTAATGTGTAGAGAGATATGGTATATGTTGTGTATATGTCAATATATATAACATATAAATTGGTCAAAATAAGTGGTCAAGGGAAGAGGATATTTTAATTGTGGATTGTGAAATTACTAAAAGGACTTGTGGATGAAAGGTAATTAGAACAAGTGAGAAGAGGGTATGATAGTAATTTCTTATTTTGGAACACTTGGTGGAGATTTAAAGAAGAGTTGACTTTGTTTATTCATCATCTTTTCTTCTGTTCCATGTGTGTGGCCGGCTATCCAAAGGGAAAGAGAGCAAGTGAGGTGTTGTGATTTCTAAACTCAAATTTGAAGGAAGAATCAAAGGATTAAGTTGAAGATTTGTGAAATTCATCAACTTTGGTAAGTTCTTTTCCTTGCTTTTCTTTTGTTTTTTTGAAATTGTGTTTGGGATTGATGAGTTAAAATGGATGGTGGTTTAGATTTGTTTGTGGTATGTTTTGAAGTGTTGGAAGTGATGTTAAGTTAAGAAGTTAAATTGTTGTTGATATTGGAAGTGTTGGATTGAGTTTGTTTTAGGGTTTTGAAGTGATGGGGGAAGTTTAACTTGAGTTTGATCAATTATTTTCATAGTTTTTCTTGTTGTTTGTGTTTGTTGGAGTTGTAAGCTCAAAATATGTGATTTTGATGGAAGGCAGTAGCATTCTTGATGCCACGCCCGTGGCCTTGGTTGCCATGGCCGTGGAGGTTGGATGCAAGGGAGGCAGAAGTGATTTCTAAGCCACGCCCGTGGGGGTTGAGGTGGCCACGGCCATGGGCCTTTGTGAGTGATGTTGAGTGATACTTTGTAATCTAACGGTCTAAGATGAAGTTATTAAATGAGAAATGGTATTGGAATTTATGAATTGTATCATTTTTTTTGAATTAGGTTTTGAAAGAAGGTGATTTGCCCTAATTTGGGAAGTGAAGAAAACTTAGAAAGGGAAAGTGTTTAGAATTGTTATTGAGGTAAGTACAAATCACATCATTGCATATATTTATAAAGTGTTGAGGCTTAACTCACACTTGTATGTTCATGTGTTGAAAAACCTAATGCATTGTTGATGCATATTGTTATTGTTAGGTTGGCATAATGTGAATGTTGTGATGAGTATGATGATATGATGTTGCATATGAATAATGTACTTTGTTATGTTAATATTAAAGATGACATATGTATCATTTGAAGAATATGAGGTAAATGATTATGTATTTGAAAGATGAATTGCTATTATGAAATGTGATGGGAGGTATACTGAAAGGTGAAGCCATTGTGATTGGCTATGATGATTCAATTGAAAGAAATAAGGCATGTTTGCCTAGTTGATAATGAGAATTGAGAATGGAATTGATAATTAAATAATAAATGAATTGTGTGGCTAATGTGTTATTCCATTTTCAGAGTTTGTTGTTGGTGGCATGCCTAATATTAGTAACAATCTCTTGAAGTTAGGTTGGATTTGATCCTTGAAGCCTAATTGAGATGTTACAACCCTTGAAGCTAGGTTGGGTTAGTTCTTGAAGCCAAGTTGGGTTGATGCTTAGCATGCTTTGCTCCCCTTGAAGCTTGGTTGAACTAAATCCTTGAAGCCTAGTTGGGATTATGATATTGATGAATATTATAAATGAACCAAAACATTAACTCTGAAAACGGAATGGCATATTAATGTATGTTGGGCCCATGCTTGTCTTTGTTTATATGTGATTTATGGATGTTGAAATAATTGAATAATGAGATTCATGGAAGGATTCTTGAAATGTGATATGATTATATGAATATAAATTGTGAAATGCAAAGGTGTAGTATTATATTGCTATCTAAGATGTTACCTTTATTAGTAACATGTGTGACATTGCATTGCACTAAAGCATAATGATAGAATGTTTTGTATTACTAAGCCGATGGCTTAGCGCGATAGTGTTTGATCGCGCAGGAGACAGAGTTGAACCTGAGAGTTCTTTGAGACCGAGTGAGAGTAGACCTTGAAGAGTTCATTTTGGGACTTAAAGATTAGAGAAAAGCTGCCAATCATGTATATATATATTTTATGTTTTGTAAACTTTGATTTATAACTTATTTGTAATAACTTCCGCTGTGAATTTGATAAACATTTTTATATATGGTGTCTTTTGGATTTCTTATAAATGTTTAAAATTGGTTTTATTTATTTATAAAGATTATTGTTGTGTCTTTTTAAACTGTGGCATTTTCTATATTCAGTATACGTATGTTACGATCGTTTAAGCATGCTTGGTACGTATACGGGATATAGGGGTGTTACAATTGTTTTGGTATCAGAGCCTAGGTTTGAGATTCTCAACCTAGGTCAAGTGTAAGAAAAAGAGTGTTTTGATTTTAAAAAGTGGATTTTTGAATAACATACATGTTTGGAATTGGCAGTCTCTGATCTTTAATAAGATGTATTCTGCTGTGTTTGCAGATATAGGTTGTGATGGATTCTCACTTGCGTCAGTCAGTTGAGGGTAGTGAGGAGAGTGTAGCTCCTGTTGAAGTTAGGGATGGAACTAGAGTGGATAGTGCTGGTGAGGCACCTGCTTCTGTGTTGGGGAGACCAACTGGTGAGGAGGTTCCACCAGGTTGGTTTAGGTAGGTGATTGATTTGTTGAGGCAAGCACCAGTGCAACCACCGCCACCACCCCCACAGCCTTTGGTAGCAGTGAGACAGTATGACAAATTAAGGAAATATGGAGCAGAAGATTTCTTAGGTACCATTGATCCAGCTGTAGCAGAACAGTGGCTAGACAAAGTACAGAGAATATTTGTTCAGTTGCAAGCCACTCCAGAGGAAAAATTTGATTATGTAAGATCATTGCTACAGAAGGACGCATATGATTGGTGGAAGACAGTGCCCCATGCTATGGATGACCCACCTACCTTGTCCTATGCTGATTTCCTAAGAGAATTTGAATTGAAATATACTCCAAGGGAGTATAAAGATATGAAGAAAATGGAGTTCTTAAGTTTGAAGCAAGATCACCGGACCGTAACGGAATATGAGATTGAGTTCATACGGTTGAGCCATTATGCTGGAGGTATTATATCTGATAAGATAGATAGATGCAGGAGATTTGAGGAGGGATTGAGGCCCTCTATCATGTGTTTGGTAGCTGGATCTAGATATCATGATTTTTCCCAGCTTGTGGCAGCAGCTAGGAGTGTGGAAAGAGCTCAGGGTATTGCGGTTGTCTCTGAAGAAGAGATCAGGGTGAGAAGACCCCAGTTTGAAGCCGGGTCTTCATCAGCAAAGAGAGGTAAAGGAAGTTTTATTCCTCGGGTTAGTAGGAGTCAGAGACCAGCTGGTAGGTCAGCACAGTTTCAGAGACAGAGATCTAGACCTATAGTTTCAGTGGCGAGTGCTCCAACCCCAGTGACTCAGAGATCCACTCCACCCATGTGTATTCATTGTGGTAGGCCAAATGGTGGTACTTGTTGGAAGACTAGTGTAGCAGGGGTATGTTTCAGATGTGGATCTCCTGATCATTTTGTTAGAGATTGTCCTGAGAGACAGGAGCAGATGTCAGTGGATACTGCAGCTTCTCGACCTAGTGTGAGGGGAGGTCGAGGAAGTAGAGGTTTCGGTAGAGGAGGCAGATCTGGGTGCAGTCCTAGAGGAGGTTCTACATCCAGGGAGAGTAGACCAGAGGAGGTTGGATCTTCTCAGAGAATTTATGTGATGCAGAGGCAACCAGATGCTTCGGTAGTTATAGCTGGTACTTTCTCTTTATTTGGTATTTCAGTACTTGCTTTGATTGATCCGGGTTCCACACATTCATATATTAGTGCATCTGTTTTGCATGTGTCTGATGTGCATGCTGAATCCCTAGGATTTGATGTATTGGTGACAAATCCGTTAGGGCATAGTGTGATTGTTAGCAAAGTACACCGAGATAGTGCAGTAGTGGTTCAAGGTGAGAAATTTCTTGGAGATTTGATTGAGATGCCTTTTAAGGAATATGATGTGATCCTAGGCATGGACTGGTTATCTAGACATGGAGCTGTGGTTGACTGCCAAAAGAAAGTGGTTACTTTGAGAACCAATGATGGTAGAGAGGTGTTAGTATCTAGTGAGCAGGGACAACTAGCATCCTTGTTTATTTCAGCTGTTGCAGCTAGGAAATTGATTAGAAAAGGGTGCGATGCTTATCTTGCTCATGTGGTGGATACGAGAGTAAAGGGTTCTCAACTTGATAGTATACCCACCATTGCAGAGTTTCCAGATGTGTTTCCAGAGGAGTTACCAGGGTTACCTCCTGAGAGAGAGGTGGAGTTTGGTATTGAATTATTGTCCGGTGCCACTCCTATCTCTATTACTCCTTATAGAATGGCACCTGCTGAACTGAGAGAACTGAAGGTGCAGTTGCAGGAGTTGTTGGATAAAGGGTTTGTTTGCCCTAGTGTTTCACCGTGGGGAGCTCCTGTCTTATTTGTGAAGAAGAAGGATGGTACTATGAGACTGTGTATCGATTATAGGCAATTGAACAAGGTAACTATTAAAAATAAATATCCTTTGCCTAGAATTGATGATCTCTTTGATCAATTGAAGGGTGCAACTGTGTTTTCCAAAATTGATTTGAGATCAATGTACCATCAATTGAGGGTCAGAGCTGAAGATGTTCCTAAGACTGCTTTTCGGACCAGGTATGGGCATTATGAATTTCTGGTTATGCCTTTTGGTTTGACGAATGCACCTGCAGTTTTTATGGATTTGATGAATAGGGTGTTTAGGCCCTATCTGGATCAGTTTGTAGTGGTCTTTATCGATGACATTCTGGTGTATTCGTGTAATGAGGAGAAGCATGATAAGCATCTGCGGATTGTGCTGCAGATCTTAAGAGAGAAGCAATTGTTTGCTAAACTGTCAAAGTGTGAGTTTTGGCTTGACCAAGTAACTTTTCTCGGTCATATAGTTTCAGCAGAGGGTATTAGAGTTGATCCGAGTAAAGTTGAAGCTATTTTGAATTGGAGTCCACCAAAGTCTGTGACTGAAGTTAGAAGTTTTCTGGGTTTGGCAGGCTATTACCGACGATTTGTGAAAGGATTTTCTTTGATAGCTACTCCACTTACTCTGATTACTTCGAAAGGGAGTTAGATTTGTGTGGACAGATCAGTGTCAGGCTAGCTTCGATAAGTTAAGAGAGATGTTGACTCAAGCGCCTATTTTGACTTTACCTGTAGAGGATAAACCATATGTGATATACAGTGATGTCACATAGTGGTTTGGGTTGTGTGCTGATGCAAGAAGGTAAAGTTATAGCTTATGCATCTCGACAGTTGAAACCGCATGAATTCAACTATCCGACGCATGATTTAGAGTTGGCAGCCATTGTGTTGCATTGAAGATTTGGCGACATTATCTGTATGGAGAGAAGTGTTTTATCTATACAGACCATAAAAGTTTGAAATATTTGGGTGTCCAAAGAGAGCTCAATCTTCGTCAGAGAAGATGGTTGGAATTGATTAAAGACTAAGACTATTTGATTGATTATCATCCTGGCAAAGCAAATGTTGTTGCTGATGCCTTGAGTCGAAAGTCTTTAGCAGGTTTGACTGTTTATTCGCTCTCGTTACTTGTTGAGTTGAGAGCATTGCATGCTAGTTTTGTATCTTGTGATGATGGTGCATTGTTGGCACAGTTACAATTGAAACCAGTTTTGTTGGATCAAATTAAAGAGGCTCAATTGGTTGATGAGAAGATTCAAAAGATTGTTTCAGATTGTCAGAATGGAAAGAGTCAAGATTTTATTGTAAGTAGTGATGGGAGTCTTTGGTTTAAGAATAGATTGTGTGTACCTGATGATGCTAATTTGAAAAGGATCATTTTAAAAGAAGCACATCAGTCAGTGTTTGCTATACATCCGGGAAATACAAAAATGTATCATGATTTGAAGCAATATTACTGGTGGTCTGGTATGAAAAGAGACATTGCAGATTTTGTGTCCAAATGTCTCACATGTCAAAGGGTAAAAGCTGAGCATCAAGTTCCAACAGGGTTACTTCAACCGTTGTCAGTGCCTGAATGGAAGTGGGATAGAGTAACCATGGATTTTGTGTCTGGTTTACCATTGACACAAAGGAAGCATGATGCTATTTGGGTGATTGTTGACAGGTTAACTAAAACAGCTCATTTTCTTCCGGTTCGGATGGATTACTCTTTGGAGAGGTTAGCTGAGCTGTATATTTATGAGATTGTGAAGCTGCATGGTGTCCCAACTTCTATAGTGTCTGATAGAGATCCCTGATTTACTTCAAGGTTTTGGAAGAGTTTACATAGTGTTTTGGGTTCTCGACTGCACTTTAGTACTGCTTTCCATCCGCAGACGGATGGGCAATCCGAGAGAGTGATACAGATTATCGAGGACATGTTGAGAAGCTGTGTCATTGATTTCTCTGGAAGTTGGGATAGACTTTTACCGCTTGTGGAATTTGCTTACAATAACAGTCATCAATCCAGCATTGGTATGGCACCATTCGAAGCATTGTATGGTAGATGGTGCAGGACACCTCTATGTTGGAATGAACTTGGTGAAAGTAAATTAATTGGTCCTGATTTGGTTAAAGAAACTGAAGAGAAAGTGAAAATGATTTGAGATAGGTTGAAAACAGCTTCAGACCGACAGAAATCTTATTCAGATTTGAAGAGGAGAGACATTGAGTATAATGTGGGAGATAAGGTATTTTTGAAGGTGTCTCCTTGGAAAAAGATCTTGAGGTTTGGTCGGAAAGGAAAATTGAGTCCTCGTTTCATTGGACCGTATGAAGTGTTGGAAAGAGTTGGACCAGTTGCTTATCGGCTTACTTTGCCACCTGAGTTAGAAAGGATCCATAATGTATTCCATGTTTCTATGTTGAGGAGATACAGGTCGGATCCATCTCATGTTTTGCCAATTGAATCTATTGAAGTAAATCCAGATCTGACATTTGAAGAGGAACCAGTTGCTATCTTGGCACGTGATGTGAAAGAGTTGAGAAATATGAAAGTGCCTTTGGTAAAGATTTTGTGGAAGAATCATGGAAGAGAAGAGGCAACTTGGGAGAGTGAGCAATCAATGCGAGATCAATATCCTCAGTTGTTTCAGACTTGATAACAGGTAATTTCGAGGACGAAATTTCTTTTTAGAGGGGGAGAATTGTAATATCCCAATGTATGCCCTAGAAGTTTTGAATATTATTATTGTTGTTTGAATTATGTGTATATGATATGTTGATAAGAAAAGTAATGTAAAAGGGGAAATGTTTATGTATTGTTTAAAAGGAAAGTAATGTGTAGAGAGATATGGTATATGTTGTGTATATGTCAATAAATATAACATATAAGTTGGTCAAAATAAGTGGTCAAGGGAAGAGGATATTTTAATTGTGGATTGTGAAATTACTAAAAGGACTTGTGGATGAAAGGTAATTAGAACAAGTGAGAAGAGGGTATGATAGTAATTTCTTGTTTTGGAACACTTGGTGGAGATTTAAAGAAGAGTTGACTTTGTTTATTCATCATCTTTTCTTCTTTTCCATATGTGTGGCCGGCTATCCAAAGGGAAAGAGAGCAAGTGAGGTGTTGTGATTTCTAAACTCAAATTTGAAGGAAGAATCAAAGGATTAAGTTGAAGATTTGTGAAATTCATCAACTTTGGTAAGTTATTTTCCTTGCTTTTCTTTTGTTTTTTTGAAATTGTGTTTGGGATTGATGAGTTAAAATGGATGGTGGTTTAGATTTGTTTGTGGTATGTTTTGAAGTGTTGGAAGTGATGTTAAGTTAAGAAGTTAAATTGTTGTTGATATTGGAAGTGTTGGATTGAGTTCGTTTTAGGGTTTTGAAGTGATGGGGGAAGTTTAACTTGAGTTTGATCAATTATTTTCATAGTTTTTCTTGTTGTTTGTGTTTGTTGGAGTTGTAAGCTCAAAATATGTGATTTTGATGGAAGGCAGTAGCATTCTTGATGCCACGCCCGTGGCCTTGGTTGCCATGGCTGTGGTCATTTGTAGCCATGGACGTGGAGGTTGGATGCAAGGGAGGCAGAAGTGATTTCTAAGCCACGCCCGTGGGGGTTGAGGTGGCCACGGCCGTGGGCCTTTGTGAGTGATGTTGAGTGATACTTTGTAATCTAACGGTCTAAGATGAAGTTATTAAATGAGAAATGGTATTGGAATTTATGAATTGTATCATTTTTTTTGAATTAGGTTTTGAAAGAAGGTGATTTGCCCTAATTTGGGAAGTGAAGAAAACTTAGAAAGGGAAAGTGTTTAGAATTTTTATTGAGGTAAGTACAAATCACATCATTGCATATATTTATAAAGTGTTGAGGCTTAACTCACATTTGTATGTTCATGTGTTGAAAAACCTAATGCATTGTTGATGCATATTGTTATTGTTAGGTTGGCATAATGTGAATGTTGTGATGAGTATAATGATATGATGTTGCATATGAATAATGTACTTTGTTATGTTAATATTAAAGATGACATATGTATCATTTGAAGAATATGAGGTAAATGATTATGTATTTGAAGGATGAATTGCTATTATGAAATGTGATGGGAGGTATACTGAAAGGTGAAGCCATTGTGATTGGCTATGATGATTCAATTGAAAGAAATAAGGCATGTTTGCCTAGTTGATAATGAGAATTGAGAATGGAATTGATAATTAAATAATAAATGAATTGTGTGGCTAATGTGTTATTCCATTTTCAGAGTTTGTTGTTGACATCTGTCTTCATTCTGTCCAATTGAGATTTACTCGTTGTTGCAAATATAAAGCTTAGATCAACATAAAAATATTGGTGGAACCAATAATGAAGGTTTACAATCTCTTATTTAGTTTGTTTTAAATTTACAGTAATTCATCCAGTGTTGTTTCATGGTTTTATTTTTTTCCTGTACTTCTATAAGATATCAGATAAATTATTTAAGAAATCCATGCCCATAAAACCTATTTTGATTGTACAATAATTTATTTTATCCAAGGTAGTGTACTTAACCTATTTTTAATATAATAGTAACCTTGATTCTATATCACAGTTGTAATAGCCATCGATTTTATGTAGTATTAATTTGAATTACATATATCCAGTGATCTAAACTTTATAATTATAGTCATAGTAGTTTGGTTTTCTTAAAATAAAAACAATATCCTTGTTTTAATAATCAAAACCCTATTTTTGTTTCTTTAAAATCCTAAAGCCAGTTTTTAAATTCTAAAACCCTAGACTTTGTTTCCTAAAACACTAAACCCTAGTTTAGATAAAAACCCTATTTCCCCAACAAAATATATCATGTAAATCATTTCCTTTCGGGGGAGTTGCCCCCATGACTCCCACCCGCTAATCGATTAACGGGACTACTGTATGCGATCCCTCATCAGTGGGGTCAATATTTATTTGTGGATTATAATTCTTTGTTATTAACCTTAATTTTCTTTCATTAAATTCTATATTATTATTGTGATGATTAAACTATATGCTTGGATTACATATTTTATTATGAATGATTGCACGATATTTATTTATTGGTTATATTTTTAGGGATGTAAAAGGCATGTTTCCACTTGTGGCTTCCTTATTTGTTTTTGCTTATGTAGTTTAGTTTATTTCATAGATTTTGGGACAATTGTAAAGGAGCCATTTTCACCTTTTAGTGGGTCTCCTATTTTATTTATTTTCTTTGTGGACATTTGGACATTTGTAAGGGCATGTTTCCATCAATTGATGGGTGCACATTTTGTTTAATTTGTTTGATTTACAGTATATCATTCTTTATTTTATAAATGCATGTAATGTGGATAATGTCATAATAATTAAGAATTAAATAATATTTAGACCTGAAAAGGAGGCTGGTTCCAATAAACCGAGCGTTATGGTGTTGGGCCATTTCTCACCTTTCCTATGCATACCCAATTCATAACCCAATAAGAGGGGTTAGGGATTCCTTAGAAATTGAGTCATCCACCCCTTTCTTTTTCTCGAGTTTAAGCTCGTGTTCTCTAAGGCCCTGAGCTTAACAGTGCCAAAGTCGCAAGAACCATTCCATTGGGATGGGGGCAAAAATTTCCACTCACAGTGGAGACTCCACTAGGGATAAAAAAAAAGTTGATTTTGTTAGTCTTTATATTATTCTATTCTTTCTTATTATGATATTATTCGCTGCATCACTTAGAATTGCATTATGTATGTGAGTTATAATGCCTTGTGTTACCCATATTTTATGTGTGTAGGGGATACCATACTTTCACTCAAGGTATGAAGATCGAGCATGGTATAACTACTCATAGCCTTGTACCTTTGGGTATATACTTGCTTTGGGAGCCTAAACTTTTCAACCCAAAGACTAAAGCCCATATAGTTGGCCTAGTTACTTCCCTTAGGTTTATGCCCATTTGTTTGCTCTTTGACTAATGATTGATATATCTTAGTTTGATCATGGCTTATTTGGTTTGTTTCATTCGTAATATGACCTAATTATATTGTAACCCCAAAAATAAAATAATTTTTAAAAGCCTAAAAGACCAAAACTATTTTCAAAATTGTTTGAAATGGTATTTTGACATAAAAACATTTTTTCCAAGATGGGTCAAAAATTTCTTTCTACCTTATGACCCAAGATCAAAGTCCAAAATCTATTTTTGAATAAATCTTTTCTCAATAGGCATTGAAACAAAACCATTTTCAACAAACCTTTTGTTAAATGGGCTTACAACTAGTTAGGTCAATTATGGAATATTTAAAATCAATCGTGGGCCTAATTCACACTAAGACTTATTAATCATGGGCTTGTTTGTGGCATGAATCATTAGTTGCTTTTTCAAATAGGGAAATCTATTTATGATAAGCCTTTTAATTTGGTTTTAATCCAATATAGCATAAAAGCTATCTTTTTGATGGACCAATGGATTAAAGCTTAATTAGTGGGAATTATCATGGGTTGACTTCTAAGTTTGAAAATACAATTATTGGTTAAAACAGGCAAGGGAATTGTTTGAAAAATAAGATATCCCATGTTGGTATCTTGTTGGAAATATACCTAAGAATAGAAACTTGCCATTTGAGTGTGGAAGTTATAAGGTTGGAAGGTTTGTTCCTACTGTGTTGAGTTGATTTAGTTTGTTTGTTTGTTACTTGTGCATCTATACCTACATGCATACATGCATTGCATCTGATACCATTGATCCTTTCTGGCTCATAGACCTAGAGTACAGCAGTTCAAGAGCTTACGACAATCCGACCAGAGTTCAGTTAGAATTCAATTAATTTCACAAGAAAAGCAATGGATCCTGAGCAAGTTTAGAAATTGGTGAATGATGCCCTCAACTTGAAGATGGAAGAATTGAAGGAGACCCTATCTAAAACTATAAGAAGCCAACTACTTTCATTGTTAGAGGATAACAATGTTGAGGCATCTGTTAGTACCAAGAAACTAAAGGACAAGGGAAAGGCCATGGATGATGATGACTAGGCTCAGTAATTTCAAGATTCTCAAGATAAGAAGAAGAAGCCGAAGGTTATGGAGAAACTAACTATTGAGAAGACTGAAACTTATAATACTGATACTTATAATATTGAGAAGATGATTGCTGATCTGGAGAAGAAGTTTGAGAAGAAGCAGAAAACCAAAGAGATTTCAAAAGTGGACAAGTTGTTTGAATAAGGTGATGAGGTCCCTTATAAGTTTAAGATGCCATCATTTACTAAGTTCATTTGAACTGGCAACCCTCATCTTCATGTAAAGTAGTATATCATAGCTATGTTGTCTGCTCGAAGCTACAAAGGCTCAAACTCTAAGGTACTTCATGCTTTCATTGGATCCTATTGTGCAAAATTGGTTCAACACCTTAAAGGATAGTATGCAAAAGAGTTGGGATTTGTTGTATAAAGCCTTCATCCAACAATATGGGTATAATGTGGAATTAGAAGTGACCTTGATGGAAGTTGTGTCATTCAGGTAGAAACAGAATGGGAATTTTGTTGACTATGTGAAAAGGTAGAGGAACAAAGCTGCATTGCTCAAGAAAAGGCTTAATAAGTCAGATCATATTAGGTTGATTGTAAGAGGGGTGCTGCCTAATCTTTGCCCAAGGATGTCCCACACCTTTGTCAGAGATTTCAAAGACCTTCTCCAAGCTAGACTGCAAATAGAAGAATGGGAAAGAGAGAAGAATCATTTTTTTATAAGAAGGAATGATAAGGAAAGTTATCAGTCTGGTGGTCAAGGTACACAAAAGTTAGTGGATGTCAATGCAACAACTGGTCAAGCAAATAGAAGACTATTTTCAAAGTTGGACAAACCTCTATCTTCGGTTTTCAATAAGTTACAGAAGAAAGGACTATTACAGCCATTGGCTCATCGACCGCTGCATGATCCTCTGCCACCAAACTTTGATGCTAAGGCCTTTTATCAATTCCATCAAATGCAAGGCATGATAAATATAAATGTGCTCGATTAAGATACGAGATCCAAGATTTGATCAACAACGGCAAGCTGCCTAAGCCCAATAAACCCAACACTAAAAGCAATCTATTGCCTATGTTAGGAAGAGTGCCACCACCAGCAAACTTCATGATAGAAGGAGGATTAATAGAAAGTTTTGTCTTATTATATTTTCAAGATATAGATGGAGAAACCATTGGAGGGGTTGCTTGTTTTGGCCCTTGTTGCTGTCCAAGTGGATGAAATATCTTTTGATTTCAAATCAATAAAACTTCCCTTAGATAATTTTGTTATTTATTTTATTTTATTTGTTTGAAATTTTATAGAACAATTATGTTTTTCAAATTTAGATTATTTGAATAAATTACTTTAATTAATTTTTTTTTGTCTTTATTCATTTTGGTCCCCAACCAATGATAAGTCTATCTTCATATTCATAAATTAGTGTATCTATGCATCATGATCCGAATGACTTTACTAAATGAGGGAATTATTCTATAGCATTGAGTTGTGTATGCTTACTTAGAGAGGGCTCCTGCATAATTACCTTTGTCTAGGTCCTAGTCAATCTTAGGACATGCTTTGATGAACTTTCAAGGTGAAATTGAACTCTACATATTTAAGGGAGAAATGATATAGGCATTTTTTTAATATTTAGGTTTATAAGGTTTTAAGGTTCATAGAAAAACTAGGGTTCAAGATTTTAAGGGAATTAGGGTTTAAGAACACTTAGGCTTTAGATTAGCTTATTTGGGGTTACTGTCTTGATTTTGGAATTGAAGAAAATAATTTAGAGTTTATAAAGTTTTTGGAATTTGGCAAGACGATTTAAGGTTTTTTTGGAAATAGAAAATATTTTTTTAGGATTTTTGGAAATAAAAGGATCAATTTAGTGTTTTAAGGTTTTTGAAAATTGGAAAGCAGATTAGGGTTTTGGGAATTAGTAAAATGATTTAAAGTTTTGGAAAGTTGGAAAGTAGATTAGGGTTTTAAGATTTTGAAGAAATAGATTAAGGTTCTTAGGTTTTAGAAGAAACAAAAAAGTAATTTTAGGATTTTTGAAAATAGAGAAATGAATTAAGGTTTTTAAAATCAAAAGAAACAATTTAATGATTAAAGCTACTGTAAGAAAAAAGAATAGATATTCAAACCTTCATTTGTTGGTTCCACAAAAATTGCTTCTTGGATGAACAAGGACAAAGGCAAGATGGCTGCCTTTGATGGATTGATTGCTTGCTTATTCTTCTCTCAAAAAGTTCAATTATTTTTTACTCAAAAAAAATTTTCTAATCTGATCTCCTTTCGAGAATTCCTCCAAAGTTTTTCCCCGTTGTTAATCCCCCCATTATACGTCTTTCTAGTCTTATTTATAGGAATTTTTGGAAGCTTAATTTCAGTTGTTTAAGGAAAAAATAGCGTCGGAAAATTTTGCTAGCGAAAAAACAACAGCGGCCGCTGTGGAAATTTGCGAGGGCACGCGAGTGAAATTGGCTGCGGGCCATTTCGTCCAACGCTTTGGGCGACGAATTTTTCATTTCGTCGATTTTTCTGTCGCCAATTTTTGTTTTTATTTTTATTTATTTTGTTTATTATTATTATTTTTTATTATTATTATTCTTATTTTTATTCACTTCATCATTTTTAACTAAAATAAAGATTAAAATACCATAAAAATTATTTTGGACTATAAAAAAATAACGGACCGGACTGGGTAAAAAATTAAAGGTCTACAGTTGTCCCCTGCTTGAATGATCTGAGACTTTAGTAAAAGAGAGTGAAAAGCAATAAGACTTAATTTTTTTTGAGATGGTTGAGGTTTTGGGTTCTGGACTCGGTTCGAGTTCTGGACTCAAGGATAATTTTAGGTTCTGGACCTAAGGGTAATTTTGGGTTTTAAACCCGAACTATGTTATGGACTTAAAAGAGATTTTAGGTTCTGGACCTAAGGATAATTTGGGTTCTGGACCCGAGTTAAGTTCTGGACTTAGAAGAGATTCTAGGTTTTAGACCTAGAAGAGATTCTAGGTTCTAGACCTAGAGGTAATTTAGGTTCTGGACCCGAGAAATTTGGATACTGGATCCTAAACTGGATTCAGATACTCAATCCTAACTGGATTCGGATATTCGATCCTAAATTGGATTCGGATACTCGATCCTAAACTGGATTTGGATACTCGATCCTAAATTGGATTTGGATACTCGTTCCTAACTAGATTTGGATACTCGATCCTAACTGGATTTGGATACTCATTCCTAAATTGGATTGGGATGCTCAATCCTAAATTAGATTGGGATACTCGATCCTAACTAGATTTGGATACTCGATCCTAAATTGGCTTTGGATACTCGATCCTAACTGGATTTGATTTGGGTACTCAGACCCGTGACTGGGTACTTTGACTCGAGATTGAATTTGATTTGATTGACCTTTTATTAGTTGAGGATTATGGCTTAACTTGTTGTTCCATTCTTTTATTCTTCCTTTCACAAAAATTCAGCTATTTTTAGTTGGCCCTCATATCTTCTCCTTGCCCCCCTGCGTGGTAAAATATTAGAAGTGAGTCAAAATGTTTTGTTCATGCATAAACTTAAAAATTGAAACGGAGAAAATTTGCCCCCTTTGTAGTCTCAAACCAATAATTCTTCTCATGCAGACTCTAATTGATGTTTTTGTTGTCTAGTTCTTAGCACAAGCACACATTTCTTCTCTTTGCAAAATTATTGGAGCTTTCTCAAGCAACGGGCTTTCCATGCCCCCCTGATTTGATATCTTCTTTTGATTGTTTACTTCACAGGGTGTTTGTTGTTCACTTTAATAAAAAATAGACAATACAAGACAACAAAGTGTGATGTGATATGCTCATGTATGCATGATATGCATGAATAACACTTACAGTGGTTCCATCGACTCACAGACCGAGGTGATCAGCGGAAGTCGTCTCATTGACTCCTTTGGGATGCTTGTTCAGTCCTTGCTTCTGAATGATAGGATGCTTCACATTTATGGCTTTTATCTTTGAGATATTGAAGATATGAGTAATGGAGGCCCCAAATAGTAGAGATACATCCATTTTAAATTATGATTCAGCATGTCAGCTGGTAGCTTCTTCATGACCTTGCCAGTAATCATTTCCTTTGCCTAATGTGTTCTTCGAGGTTTGATAGTTCAACATACTTCCCTTAACTTGAAGGTTTTGTATGACAAAAACATTTTTGAATTTTGATTTTGAAATCAAATGTTAGATGTGCCAAATCAATGTCAATGGACCTCAGGACTTGAATTTTCCAAATTAACATATCTATAACATGACAACCCTAGTTACCGTACTAAACTCAGGAATCATTTCTATTTAAGCAAGAATTGTTGCACTTCAGATAGGCACATACACATTACTTGGTCAAAGCTCTCATTTAGTTTAAATATTATCTATCTCATATGCATGCTTATGCAAACTATCTCCACTAATAGACTCTACCTACCAAGAGAGATCAACAGGTCTTTGATAGGCTTTAAATGGGGTTTATAAGGGACATAGGTTAAATGAAGGCCATTTGTAAGTTGAAGTCGATGTGATACAATGGACAAACCTTCACACTACAAATTTCTTGTTTGAATTTTAGGCAGTTGGAAGCAATCTTGCTAGACTCCAAATTCCTTCTATCTTCTTGGCATTAATCTTGATCTTGATTGGGATAGTCTTTGCCTTTGCGAAAAGTTTGGTATCCAATTCGTTTCTTTTCTTCTTCTCCCTTTTCTTTCCTTTTATTTTTCTTACTCTTCCCTTTCTTCAAGCATTTTATCATTTTGTCATTCTTCCTTGCAGGATTGTCAAGTACAGAACTTTTAAAAACTGGGTGACCTTTCACCCTTTTCTTTGATTTTGATCGAATCTTTGGTTGGGTTGTACCAATTCAAGTCAAACTGCCCTTATAAACCAAATGGAAGCCTTTTGCTGCTTTAGGTAAAAGAGAACTCAGTTGGCATTTTGAACCTTTTTGGGTTTTATATTTTTTTCCTCTTTTTTTTTCTTTTTTTTTCTTTTTTTCTTTTATTTTTCTTTTATTTTTCTTCTTTTATTTTTCTTCTTTTTCTTTTATTTATTTATTTATTTATTTTTAGTTCTAGCTCTAAAAGAGTTATCTTATTTGTACCAACTTGGGTTTCTTATATTGGATAAGTGGAGTGACATAAATCTTTTTTAACGGGGATAAATCATTTGTTACTCTAATGTTGTCTTGATAGATTTGAGATACTAGGTGAACTTCAACTACCCTTATGGTCTTGAGAACATCAACTATCCCCATGGTCTTGATAGTATCAACTATCCTTACAGTTTTGGCTATGCATTCCTTTCTTTGATCTTCTTGCCTCTTCACCTTAGTGATCATAAGACTTATCAAAAGTATTACAACAGCTCAGGGTAGGTTGTTGGGGTTATATGCTAATGAAAAGAAAGCTAAATTTTCATGAAGGCTTAAAGGGACAACTAGGGATTGATATCTAATTGGGTGGATACTAGTTCTTGGCTAACCAAACAATGCCTAGATCATCTCTCCCTTAAATAAATAGAGTTCAATTTCACCTCAAAATTTTGTCAAAGCATGTTCTAAGACTGACTAGGACCTAGACAAAGGTAATTATGCAGGAGCCCTCTCTAAGTAAGCATACACAACTCAATGCTATAGAGCAATTCCCTCACCTAGTAAAGCCATTCAAGTTATGATATCTAGATACATTAATTTATGAACATCAAGCTAGATTCCTCATTGGTTGAGCACCAAAATGAATGAAGACCAACAAAATTTTGATGAAAGTGATTTATTCAAACAAATTTAAATTTGAAAAACATAATTGTTCAAATTAAATTTTAAAGAAAGTAAAATTGAAAAGCAACATTCAAGCTAAGGAAAGTTTGTTGAGTTTAAGCTTCTTTTCCTTTCACATCTTTAACATTCCCATCTTGAAAAGTTTGTTGATAAAACAAAATCTTCTTCCAATCCTTTTTCCCACCATGAAGGTTGCTGGTGGTGGCACTCTTCCAAATTTAGGCAAAGGGTTGTTCTTGGTATTAGGCTTATCCGGCTCTGGTAGCTTACCACTATCGATTAAATCTTGGATCTCATGCCTTAGTCGAGCACATTTATCTGTTTCATGCTCTTTCATTTGATGAAATTGACAGAAGGCCTCGGCATTGAAGTTTGGTGGCAGTGGATTATGTAACGGTCGAGGAGTTAACGGTTGTAACAACCCTTTCTTTTGCAGTTTGCTTAAAACCCAAGATAGAGGTTTTCCCAATTCTGAGAATTGTCTTTTATTTCCTTGACCAGTCGCATTAACATCAACTTCTTTTTGCGTGCTTTGATTGCTAGGATGATAATTCCCTTTCTCATTCCTTCTTATTGAAAAGCAATTTTTCTCCTTTCCCACTCTTCAATTTACAGACCAGCTTGGAGAAGATATTTAAAATTTCGGATGAGTGTATGAGACATCTTTTTCATGAAGACTAGGTAACACCCCTCTCACAATCATCCTTATTTGATTAGATTCATTGGGCCTCTTCTTGAGCAAAGCAGCCTTATTTCTCCACCTTTTCACATAGTCCATAAAATTCTCATTTGGTAATTTCCTAATGGACTCAACTTCCATTAAGGTAACTTCCATTTCAACATTGTATCCATATTGCTGAATGAAAGCCTTGTATAACATGTCCCAATCTTTTTAAGTACTTTCTTCTAAAGTGTTGTACCAATTTTGGACAATAGAGTCCAATGAGAGCAAGAAGTACCTTAGAGTTTGAGCTTTAGTAGCTCGGGCAGACTGCATGGCAGTGATTTACTGCTTCACATAGAGATGAGGATTTCCAGTACCATTGTATCTAGCAAAGGATGGCATCTTGAATTTGTATGGAACTTCTTCGTCTAGCTCAAATAATTTGTCAACTTTGGACATTTCTTCAGTTTTCAACTTCTTCTCAAATTTCTTTTCTAAATCAGCAATCATCTTCTCAACATCAAACGTCCTGGTCTTTTCAATAGTTGCCTTCTCAACAACCTTCGGCTCCTTTTTGTCTTGAGGATCTTGGAAGTATTGAGCCCAATCATCATCATCATCAATGATCACCTTATCATCATTAAAACAAACTTTAGCCTTCCCCTTGTCTTTCTTGGTGCTAGCAGATGCTTCGACAATATTTCCTAAAATTGCAGCCAAGTGTTTCTTCACGGTCTCGGCCATGGCCTCTTTTATTTCTTCCATCTTGGCATTGAGAACTTGATCCACCATTCTTTGAATTTGTTCGGGCTCCATTGCTTTTGTTGAAAAAGAGATTGAGTCGTTGCTAGATTCTTCATCTCCGGCGTAGGTCGGATTGTTGTAAGCTTTAGAACTTTCGTAATCCAGGGCTATGAGCCAGAGAGGATTAATGATATGAGATGTAAATGTATGCATGTATGCATATATGCACAAACAATCAACAAAGAAAGATAATTAGGACATTCCTTCCAACCTTATAACATCCACACACGAATGGCGAGTCTCTTTTCCTAGGTATATGGTTAACAAAATACCAACATGGGGTATCTTATTTTCTAATATTTCCCTTGGACGTTTTAACCAATAGTTATATTTTCAAAAATGGAAATTAATCCATGATAATTCTCATTAATTAGGTTTTAATCCATTCAACCAATTATAGTAGTTTTTATGCTATATTGGATTAAAACTAAATTAAGAGGTTTATTATAAATAAATTTCTCACTTGAAAAAGTAACTAATGGTTCATGCCAAAAACAACCCATGATTAATTATTCTTAGTATAAACTAGGCTCATAATTGATTTTAGTATTTCTTAATTGACCTAAATAATTTGCAAGCTCTTTGTAAGAAAAAGTTGGATAAAAATAATTTTGTTTCTAAGTCCATTATAAAAAGATTTTTGAAAAAATGGATTTTGGGCTTAGTATTTGGGCCATGAGCAAAAGAATTTTTGATTTGTTTTTGTTAGAAAATACTTAGGTCCAAAGACCATCTTGAAAAGTTTTTAAAATAGTTTTGGTCTTTTCGACTTTAAAGAAAAATTTATTTTGAGCTTACAATGTACTTAGGTCATATTAGAAAAAGAACAAACCAAATAAGCCATGATTTAAGTCAAGATAAATTAACCATAGTCAAACAACATGCATTTGGGGTAAAACCTAAGAAAAGTAACTAGGCCAATTATATGAGCTTTAGTCTTTGGGTAAAAAGGCTTAGGTTCCCATAGCAAGTATATACCAAATGGTACGAGGCTATGTGTGGTTATGCCATGCTCGATCTCCATACCTTGAGTGAAAGTATGGTATCCCTTACATAACACAACACGGGTAACACGGGCGTCCTAACTCATGCACACAATGCAATCTAACATGATGCAATGGATAATATCATTATAAGAAAGAATAGAATAATATAAAGACCAACAGAATCAACTTCTTTTATCCCCAATGGAGTCGCCACTGTGAGCGGGGATTTTCCCCCCATTGCCGATGGAATGGTTCTTGCGACTTTGGCACTTTTTAGATTCGGGGCCTTAGAGAACAAGGACCTAAGACCGGAGAAAATGAAGTCACCACCTGGACAGGCCGGGAAAAAAGAAAGGGGTGGATGACTCGATTCCTAAGGAATCCCCAACCTCCTAATGGGTTCTGAAAGTTAGGTACGTGTGGGGAAGGTGAGAAATGGCCCAGCACCCCCACAACGCTTGGTTCATTGGAACCGGCCTCCTTTATAGGTCTTAATATTATAAAATTCTTAAATATAATATTATTATCCATATTACACACAACAATTAAAATAAAGCATCGATATATTAAAAGTCAAAACAATGTCCAAGAAAAGAAAATAAATGGACACCCATCCGGGGATGGCAACATGACCTTACATCACCCATGTCTAAACTAATAGGACACCCACCAAAAGGTAGAAACATGTCCTTTACATTGGTGTAGACCCTTAATTTTTGACCCAATCCGGTCCAATATGTTTTATTTAGTCTAAAATGATTTTTGTTGTCTAATTGGTCCAAAATAATTTTTATTAAAAAATTTTTGCTTTAGTATCTAATTTTTATTAATAAAAATATAAATAAACAAATAAAAGTCAAAAAATAAAAATAAAAATAAAAATCGGAGTCGGAAAAATCGGCGACGAAAAAATCGTCGCACGGGCCAGTGAGCATTTCACCCGCAGAAAATTCCTGCGGGCGAGATCACTGTGCTATTTTACACGCAGAAAATTTTCTGCTTGTGAAATAGCTTACGGGCTTGCTCCGCGAGCACTGCAGCAGCCAGCTGCAGCAGATTTTTTTGCCAGCACAGTTTTTCCGTAGCAGTTTTTTTTCAGCAGCGCAAATTTTCCAACGCAAATTTTTTGAAACCTAATCCAATTAGGTTTTAGTTTCTTTTTTTATTAATATTACTTACCTTAGCTAATTAGGAATAAACAACCTCAAACCAATATAAATAAGGACCAAAGGCAATTAATTTAAGGGAGGCAAAAATCCAAGAGTAGTTTGGAAAATTTGAAACCAAATCAAGGAAGGAAAAGAAGAAATTCAATTCAACTCTTTTCTGGAACAGCAGCTACACGATTTAGAGGATTCAAAGGCAAAAAAGGCTTGTCCTTGGAGCTAGTTCAGCCAAGAAGAATTGTTTTTGGAGAAATCATCAAAAGAAGGTATGTGTTAATTAATTTTTCTTTAATTGTTTTTTTTACACAGTAGCAAATTTATGAAATCAAAATTAAAAACCTTTGAACTTTAATTTAGTTTTTCTAAAGCAAAAAAAAAAAACCTTATTTCATTAGTTTATCTTCCAAAAGGCTTTGAATTGTTATTTTTTCTTCTTAAAAATCCTAAAACTCTAATTGAACATATTTTTCAACAAAACTATGATGTAAATTTTGCTTCTATTAAAATTTTAAAGTAGGTTCTATTTCATTCAAAAAGCCTTAAAAAAACATCTTTTCTACTTATAAAAACTTTAATTTATTTGTTTAAATTCATAAAACTTCATGAAATTATCAAATTGATTTCCAAATTCTTAAAAATTATTCACCACCCGAGACCCTAAATTCCAAAATATCAAATCCAAATTCAACTTACAAAATTCAAATAATGAACACTAACCCTTTTAAAACCTTAAACCCTAATTTTTATGAACCTTAATCCTTTTAAAATATTAAAAAACATAAAAACATAAAAATCTAAATTTTACACGGTAGCTTAGGAACCCAATAACCAAAAATCACAAATTAAAGTGTTTAAAACCCTAGTTTCATGATATCATCATTCAAACCTTAATTTTGTTAATCAAAGAGTCTTACCAACCCTTTAAAACATAAAACCCTAATTTATTTTAATTCCATAAAAAGTCACAGTAGCCATAATTGGACTTTTATTTGCTTTATTCAATTCCATACTTGATTATGCTTTTATTTATTTCTTATGCTTTAATTTATTTAATTTCAATACTTGATTTATTTAATTTATCATGGATGGATGTTTATTTTATATTTTGATTAATAGCTTTGATGAATGATTTGTTTATGATGAATGATTATTTACTTTTATCAATTAATTTAGATTTCCAAAAGTTGTAAGAGGTATGTTTCCACTTGGTGGGTACCTCATTAGTTAAACATCATGTAATTTAATTTGCTTTTCTATTTTAGAACCTATGTAAAGGGCATGTTTCTACCTTTTGGTGGGTGTCCTATTTAGGCATGTGATGTAAGGACATGTTTCCATCCTTGGATGGGTGTCCATTTTTTTGTTTTGTTTGGACATTGCTTTGATTTTAATATAATGATGCTTTCTTTTAATTATTGTGTGTAATATGGATAATGTTATTATATTTAAGAATTTTATAATATTAAGACTTGTAAATGAGGTCGGTTCTAATGAACCGGGCGTTGTGGGGGTGCTGGGGCATTTCTCACCTTCCCCACACATACCCAACTTTTCGAATCCATTAGGGGCTTGGGGATTCCTTAGGAATCGAGTCATCCACCCCTTTCTTTTTCCTGGCCCATCCGGGTGGCGACTCCATTTTCTCCGGACTTAGGTCCTTGTTCTCTATGGCCCCGAGCCTAAATAGTGCCGAAGTCGCAAGAACCATTCCACAGGGAGTGGGGGCAAAAATCCCCGCTCACAGTGGTGACTCCACTAGGGATAAGAGAAGTTGATTCCGTTGGTCTTTATATTATTCTATTCTTTCTTATAATGATATTATCCATTGCATCATATTAGATTGCATTGTGTGCGTGAGTTAGGACGCCCGTGTTACCCGTGTTGTGTTATGTAAGGGATACCATACTTTCACTCAAGGTATGGAGGTTGAGCATGGCATAACCACTCATAATCTCATACCATTTGGTATATACTTGCTATGGGAACCTAAGCCTTTTAACCCAAAGACTAAAGCTCATGTAATTGGCCTAGTTACTTTCCTTAGGTTTTACCCCCAAACGCATGTTGTTTGACTATTGTTAATTTATTTTGGCTTAAATCATGGCTTATTTAGTTTGTTCTTTTTCTAATATGACCCAAGTACATTTGCAAGCTCAAAATAAATTTTTCTTTAAAATCCCAAAGACCAAAACTATTTTCAAAATTTTTCAAGATGGTCTTTGGATATAAGACTTTTCTAAAAATAAAACAAAAATTCTTTGGCCCATGGCCCAAATACTAAGCCCAAAATCCATTTTTCTAAAATCTTTTACAATGGGCTTAGAAACAAAACTATTTTTCACCCAATCTTTTCTTACAAAGAGCTTGCAAAAATATTTAGGTCAATTATGAAATACCAAAAATCAATTGTGGGCCTAGTTTACACTAAGAATAAATTAACCATGGGCTTATTTTTGGCATGAACCATTAGTTACTCTTTTCAAGTGAGAAATCTATTTATAATAAACCTCTTAATTTCTTTTAATCCAATATAGCATAAAAGCTACTATAGTTGGTTGAATGGATTAAAACCTAATTAATAGGAGCTATCATGGATTGATTTCCATTTTCGAAAATATAACTATTGGTTGAAACGTCCGAGGAAATTATTCGAAGCAAGATACCCCATGTTGATAATTTTTTTAACCATATACCTAGGAAAAGAGACTCGCCATTCGTGTGTGGATGTTATAAGGTTGGAAAGAACATCCTAATTGTCTTTCTTTATTAATTGTTTGTGCATACATTTGTATCTCATATCATTGATCCTTTCTGGCTCACAGCCCTGGATTACGATAGTTCTAAATCTTACAACAACCCGACTTACGCCGGAGATGAAGTGTCTAGCAACGACTCAATCACTTGCTCACCAAAAATAATGGAACCCGAACAAATCCAAAGAATGGTAGATGAGGCCCTCAACGCCAAGATGGAAGAAATAAAAGAGGCAATGGCTGAGACCATAAAGAATCAACTAGCCACAATTTTAGGAAACAATGTCGAAGCATCTGCTAGCACCAAGAAAGTCGAGGGGAAGGCTAAAATTGATGAAGCAGCTTTTAATGATGAAAAGGTGATCATTGATGATGATGATGATTGGGCTAAATACTACCAAGAGGTTCAAGAAAAAGAAGAAAGAACCGAAGGCTATTGAGAAGGCAACTATTGAAAAGACTGAGACATCCGATGTTGAAAAGATGATTGCTGATTTAGAAAAGAAATTTGAGAAGAAGCTAAAAACCAGAGAGAAGTCTGAGATCGACAAACTATTTGAACAAGATGAAGAGGTCCCTTATAAATTCAAGATGCCTTCCTTTACTAAGTACAATGGCACCGGAAATCCTCATCTCCGTGTGAAGCAGTATATCACTGCCATGCAGTCTGCTCGAGCTACTAAGGCTCAAACCCTAAGGTACTTCATGCTCTCATTGGACCCTGTTGTCCAAAATTGGTTCAATACCTTAGATGATGGAACACAAAAGAGTTGGGATCTACTTTACAAAGCCTTCATCCAACAATATGAATATAATGTTGAGTTAAAAGTTACTTTAATGGAAGTGGAGTCCATTAGACAAAGGCCAAATGAGAATTTTGTGGACTATGTGAAGCGATGGAGAAACAAGGCCGCTTTACTCAAGAAGAGGTCCGATGAATCCGATCAAATAAGGATGATTGTTAGAGGGGTGCTACCTAATCTTCATGAGAGGATGTCTCATACACTCATCCATGATTTCAAAGATCTTCTCCAAGCTGGTCGACAAATTGAAGAGTGGGAAAGGGAGAAGAATCGCTTTTCAATAAGAAGGAATGAGAAAGGGAACAACCAGCCTAACAATCAAAGCACACAAAAAGAAGTTGATGTTAATGTAACCGGTCAAGCAAATAGAAGGCAATTTTCAGATATGGAGAAGCCTTTATCTTGGGTCTTCGATAACCTACAAAAGAAAGGGTTGTTGCTCCTCGACCTTTACCTAGTCCATTACCCCCAAAATTTGATACTAAGGCTTTTTGTCAATTTCATCAGACTCAAGGACATGAGACTGATAGGTGTACCCGATTAAGACATGAGATACAAGATTTGATTGATAGTGGCAAGCTACCCGAGCCGGATAAGCCCAATACCAAAGACAACCCTTTACCTAAATTTGGAAGAGTGCCACCACCACCAACCTTTATGGTGGGAAAAGGATTGGAAGAAGATTTTGTTTTATCCTCTTTTCAAGATGAGAATGTTGAAGATGTGAAAGGAAAAGAAGCCTAACTCAATGAACTTTCCTTAGCTTGAATGTTGCTTTTCAATCTTACTTTATTTAATATTTTGGAACTATTGTGTTTTTCAAATTTAAAGTTGTTTGAATAAATTACTTTCATCAAAATTTTTGTTAGTCTTTGTTCATTTTGGTGCTCGACCAATGAGGAATCTAGCTTGATAATTCATGAATTAATATATTTATGCATCATGACTTGAATGACTTTACTAGGTGAGGGAATGACTCTATAGCATTGAGTTGTGTATGCTTACTTAGAGAGGGCTCTTGCATAATTACCTTTGTCTAGGTCATAGTCAGTCTTGGAACATGCTTTGACAAACTTTTGAGGCGAAATTAAACTCTACTTATTTAAGAGAGAAATGATCTAGGGATTGTTTGGTTAGCCAACAACTAGTATCCACCCAATTAAATATCAATCCCTAGTTGTCCCTTTGAGCCTTCATAAAATTTTAGCTTTCTTTTTATTGGCTTACAAACCTCAATAACCTACCCTGAGCTGTTGTGATACTTTTGACAAGTCTTATGATTACTAAGATGAATAGGCAAGAAGATCAAAGAAATCAATGATTAGTCAAGATCATGAGGATAGTTGAAGTTTCAAGACCATGAAGATAGTTGAAGTTCTCAAGACCATGAAGATAGTTGAAGTTCTCAAGATCATAAGGATAGTTGATGTTCTCAAAACCATAAGGGTAGTTGAAGTTTTCCTAATATCTCTAATATATCAACATCAACATCAGAGTAACAAATGATTTATCCCTATTAAAGAAGATTTATGTTACTCAACTTATCCATTATTGGAAGCCCAAGTTAGTACAAACCAAGACAACTATTTTTAGAGCTAAAAAAACAAAAAAAGAGAAAAAAGAAGAAAACAAAAGAAAAAAAAGTTCGCTAAGTTGAAAACCCGCAAGGGCAGCTTAGGCAAAAATTAGGCAGCTCGCTAGTTCCGAAAACCCGCATAGGCGGACTAGGCAAAAATTAGAGCAATAAAAAAAGAGCCTAAATTAAAAACCCGAAAGGGTAGTTTAGGTAATTACCTGAAGCAGCAACGGAATCCCAGTTAGTCTCTTTGACAATCCTGATTTAAATCGATCTAAACCAACTAAGGTCTCGGCTAAAATCACAGGCACCGGCGACAAGCCTCCTTCCATTTGATCCATGATATCCAATACTCGTGGATCAATTTCGCCGTCAGAAGAAACAAACAAGAATTGGCCGAGCAAGCAAAGACAAAGCATGCATCCCCATGCCTTAGTAGGAGCCAAATGAGAGAAACAAAAGTCAATCAAAGGAGCAAGTAGAATTTTTTCACCTCTCATCAATTGAAGAACTTCGGGTTTTGGAATTAGAAATAATCAATGTGGGTAACACCATTTATTGATTATTGGGATGTCCAAGGATGGCATCAAATTCTTCAATCAAGGGACACATTTCAAAGCCATTAATTCTAAATACCCTATAATCCGTATCCTATAGGGAAGCCACGACATGTAAGAAGGGGTGATCCAATTTGACATTTTGAAAGCATTTTAAAACATCAAGCTTTGACCATGAAATTTGCTTCCAATGGTTGGCATCCATATTCTTAAATAGAAATTTTATTTTCTTTAAATGGTGCTCGGTCATGGTTAATGAATAAAGGGGAACCAAAATTGCTAAAGGGAGTCTTCACGTCGAAAGAGAGAGATTTTTGGTTTATGAATTGAAATATGGCATGAAAGGTGATTTATATAGAAGAAAATAAACCTTTTCCAAAAGTGAAATGGAAAAAGATGATGGGAAAGGATAAGACCATATGGCATAAGGAAAGGAAGTGGCAATGAATTTCTTTTACCATATTGGATTTGGTTTAACAAAAGAAGTGGATATTAATTATGATGTACTATATATATATATATAAAATAAATAATAAATAATTTTGGCAGTAACGAAAAAAAAAGAGAGTTACAATATTTACATATTACTAAGAGGGTGGTGGTAGGTCACCAAATAAAGACTTGAAAAAATCGTCGCCTGTTGGAGGAGGGGGCAAATTACTCGTCCCAGGATCATCCGAAGCAGAAGCACTAAAATCCCTATTGCCTTGGAGTTCTGATTTGTCATGGTCCTCATCAGAATCAGACGAAAGGATCTCATGATCATCAGTCTGGGGGCCTCTTGATGAAGAAGCACCGGGATCCCTCATTCCTTGAAATCGGAAGTCACGGAAATTTTGTTCAGATTGATGATATAAACTTTCAAAATGAGAAGCTTGCTGACGACTTGCAGCCAACTCTTCTTGAAGTTTCTTATTTTATTCTTCAAGCATCCGCTGTGAGCCAAGAGAGAAAAAGGTAAGAGCATACATAATCATGCATACATATAGCATAAACTTTTATGAAATGAGGAACATACCAGCTAGTTTACATCGATACCCTGCGGATGAGATGGCGTATCCGGCAGGCTAGAATGAGCAAATGAAGGGGCAGCGAAAGAAGGTCCAGCCTCGTGATCAAACGAGCCAATAGCCTACAACAATCATTAAAGAATCAAAGAAAGAAAAAGCAGTTGCAAGGGAAAAGTGGTTAAAGTGCAAAAAACTCCCTTGGAAGATCAAAACAAGGAAAGAAGAGCATGAATCAAGCAAGACATGGCCAAGCCAAATCGAGCTTATCCGTGTCACCTCAAAAGAAATTTTGGCAGAATATGACACGGGCAGGCGACACGGCCAAGCCACTGGTCGTGTCTTACCTAAAGGACAAAGTCAAGAAGGACCAAGCAAAGAAAGAAAAGAAACAGTAGATGACACTGGCAGGCGACACAGCCAAGCTACTGGCCGTGTCTCTCCTAAGGGACAAAGTCAAGAAGGACCAAGCAAAGAAAGAAAAGAAACAGTAGGTGACACTGGCAGGCGACACGGCCAAGCCACTGGCCGTGTCTCTCCTAAGGGGTAAAGTCAAGAAGGTCCAAGCAAAGAAAGAAAAGACATAAAAGTTGACACATCCAGGAGACACGGCCAAGCCACTGGCCGGCTTGGCCGTGTCACTCCCATCTTCAAAGAACAAAGAAGACCCCAATCTCCAAGGATGAAGATCCATTTTCAAGGGTGAAGACTCAATCTCCGAGGGTGAAGATCCATTCTGAGGGTGAAGGATGACAATGCATAGAACATCTGGAGCAGTCAGACTTCTCAACTGATAAAAGGTTAGTCAAATTCATTCTCGGGTCCAAGTACCCAATCTCGAGTCTAAGTACCCAAATCAAATCAATCTCGAGTCCAAGTACCCAAGTCAATTCAAGCTCAGGTCCAAGTACCCAATCTTGGGTCCAAGTGCCCAATCTTGGGTCACAGTACTCAAATCAAATCAATTTAGGGCCGAATATCCCAATACAGTTAGGATTGAGTATCTTAATCCAGTTTAGGATCGAATATCCGAATCCATATAGGATAGAGTATCCGAGTCTAATTTAGGATCGAGTATTCAAATCTCGGGTCCATATCCCAAAGTTTTCCTTAGGTCAACCTAGAATTATCCTTGAGTCCAGGACTCAAACCGGGTCCAAAACCCATGTTTACCATTAGGTCCAGAACCTAGAATTATTTTTAATTCCAGAACTTAGCTTGGGTCCAGAACCCAAATTTTCCTTAGGTCCAGAACCTAGAATTATCCTTGAGTCTAGAACTCAAACCGGATCCAGAACCCAAGTTTACCATTAGGTCCAGAACCTAGAATTATCTTTAAGTCCAGAACTTAGCTCGGGTCCAGAACCCAAATTTTCCTTAGGTCTAGAACCTATAATTGTCTTTGAGTTCAGAACTCAAACCGGGTCCAAAACCCAAGTTTACCATTAGGTCCAGAACCTAGAATTATTTTGAAGTCGAGAACTTAGCTCGGGTCCAGAACCCAAATTTTCCTTAGGTCCAGAACCTAGAATTATCCTTGAGTCCAGAACTCGAACCGGGTACAGAACCCAAATTTTCCTTGGGTCCAGAACCTAGAATTATCCTTTAGTCCAGAACTCGAACCGGGTCCAGAACCCAAATTTTCCTTAGGTCCAGAACCTAGAATTATTCTTGAGTCCAGAACTCGAACCGGGTCCAGAACCCAAAACCTCAACCGTTTCATCAAAAATTAAGTCTTATTTCTTTTCACTTTCTTTCACTAAGGTTTCAGATTATTCAAGCAGGGGGCAAACTGTAGACCCTTAATTTTTGACCCAATCCGGTCCAATATGTTTTATTTAGTCTAAAATGAGTTTTGTTGTCTAATTGGTCAAAAATTATTTTTATTAAATAATTTTTGCTTTAGTATCTAATTTTTATTAATTAAAAATAGAAATAAACAAATAAAAGTTAAAAAATAAAAATAAAAATCGGAGTTGGAAAAATCGGCGATGAAAAAATCATTGCGCGAGCCCGTGGGCATTTCGCCCTCAGGAAATTCCTGTGGGCGAAATCACTGTGCTATTTTGCACGCAGAAATTTTCTGCCTGCGAAATAGCTTACGGGCCCGCTCCGCGCGTACTGCTGCAGCCAGCTGCGGCAGATTTTTTCGCCAGCGCAGTTTTTCCGCAGCTGTTTTTTTTCGGCAGCGCAAATTTTCCGACACAAATTTTTCGAAATCTAATCCAATTAGGTTTTGGTTTTTTTTTAATATTACTTACCTTAGCTAATTAGGAATAGACAACCTCAAACCACTATAAATAAGGACCAAAGGCAATTAATTTAATGGAGGCAAAAATCCAAGAGTAGTTTGGAAAATTTGAAACCAAATCAAGGAAGGAAAAAGAAGAAATTCAATTCAACTCTTTTCTGGAACAGTAGCAGCAGGATTTAGAGGATTCAAAGGCAAAAAAGGCTTGTCTTTGGAGCTAGTTCATCTAAGAAGAATTGTTTTTGGAGAAATCATCAAAAGAATATATGTGTTAATTAATTTTCTTTAATTGTTTTTTTTTACAGTAGCAAATTTATAAAATCAAAATTAAAAATCTTTGAACTTTAATTTAGTTTTTCTAAAGCAAAAAAAAAACCTTATTTCATTAGTTTATCTTCCAAAAGGCTTAAAATTGTTATTTTTTCTTCTTAAAATTTTAAAACTCTAATTGAACATATTTTCAACAAAACTATGATGTAAATTCTGCTTCTTTTAAAATTTTAAAGTAGGTTCTATTTCATTCAAAAAGACTTAAAAAAAATATCTTTTCTACTTATAAAAACTTTAATTTATTTGTTTAAATTCATAAAACTTCATGAAATTATCAAATTTATTTCCAAATTCTTAAAAATTATTCACCACCCGAGACCCTAAATTCCAAAATATCAAATCCAAATTCAACTTCCAAAATTCAAAATAATGAACACTAACCCTTTTAAAACCTTGAACCCTAATTTTTATGAACCTTAATCCTTTTAAAACATTAAAAAACATAAAAACATAAAAATCTAAATTTTACACAGTAGCTTAGGAACCCAATAACCAAAAATCAAAAATCAAAGTGTTTAAAACCCTAGTTTCATGATATCATCATTCAAACCTTAATTTTGTTAATCAAAGAGTCTTACCAACCCTTTAAAACATAAAACCCTAATTTATTTTAATTCCATAAAAATTCACAGTAGCCATAATTGGACTTTTATTTGCTTTATTCAATTCCATACTTGATTATGCTTTGATTTATTTCTTATGTTTAATTTATTTAATTTCAATACTTGATTTATTTAATTTATCATGGATGGATGTTTATTTTATATTTTGATTAATAGCTTTGATGAATGATTTGTTTATGATGAATGATTATTTACTTTTATCAATTAATTTAGATTTCCAAAAGTTGTAAGAGGTATGTTTCCACTTGGTGGGTACCTCATTAGTTAAACATCATGTAATTTAATTTGCTTTTCTATTTTAGAACCTATGTAAAGGGCATGTTTCTACCTTTTGGTGGGTATCCTATTTAGGCATGTGATGTAAGGACATGTTTCCATCCTTGGATGGGTGTCCATTTATTTGTTTTGTTTGGACATTGCTTTGATTTTAATATAATGATGCTTTCTTTTAATTATTGTGTGCAATATGGATAATGTTATTATATTTAAGAATTTTATAATATTAAGACCTGTAAAGGAGGCCGGTTCCAATGAACCGGGCGTTGTGGGGGTGCTGGGGCATTTCTCACCTTCCCCACATGTACCCAAATTTCCAAACCCATTAGGGGTTAGGGATTCCTTAGGAATTGAGTCATCCATCCCTTTCTTGTTCCCGGCCCGTCCAAGTGGCGACTCCATTTTCTCCAGACTTAGGTCCGTGTTCTCTAAGGCCCCGAGCCTAAACAGTGCCGAAGTCACAAGAACCATTCCACCGGGAGTGTGGGCGAAAATCCCCGCTCACAATTGGTTTAAAATATAAAAGCTTATTTGAATTACATGATATTTAACTATTGAGGTACTCACAAAGTGGAAACATACCTCTTACAACATTTTGAAATCAAAATAATTTGATAAAGGTAAATAACCATTCATCATAAATAAATCATTCATCAAAGATATTAAACATCAATCAAAATATAAACATTCATCCACGATAATTTAAATAAACCAAGCATTGAACTTAAATAAATCAAAGCATATAATAAACTATATAATCAAATAAAGTAAGTAAAGATACAAATTAAAGTTTACTATTTCTCATTTAAAGTTCTTTAATTAATATTTAGGGTTTTGGAATTTATTGGTTTAGGCTACTGTAAGTTTTAAGAGAATTTGAAATGGATTAAGGTTTTATAATTTAAGAGATTGATAAGGTTATTTGATTAATAAAATTAGGGTTTTGCAGGGTAAAATCATGAAATTAGGGTTTGGATATTAAAACATTAGGTTTATGATTATTAGCTACTGGATTGTTATTTTTAGGCTTATTGTGTTGAATTTTAATATTTAGGTTTATAAGGTTTTAAGGTTCTAAAGATTAGGGTTTAGAAAAACTAGGGTTTAAGATTTTAAGGGAATTAGGGTTTAAGAACACTTAGGGTTTAGATTAGCTAATTTGGGGTTACTGTCTTGATTTTGGAATTGAAGAAAATAATTTAGAGTTTATAAAGTTTTGGGAATTTGGCAAGACGATTTAAGGTTTTTTTGGAAATAGAAAATATTTTTTTTGGGTTTTTGGAAATAAAAGGATCAATTTAGTGTTTTAAGGTTTTGGAAAATTGGAAAGCAGATTAGGGTTTTGGGAATTAGTAAAATGATTTAAAGTTTTGGAAAGTTGGAAAATAGATTAGGTTTTTAAGATTTTGAAGAAATAGATTAGGGTTCTTAGGCTTTAGAAGAAACAAAAAAGTAATTTTAGGAATTTTGAAAATAGAGAAATGAATTAAGGTTTTTAAAATCAAAAGAAACAATTTAATGATTAAAGTTACTGTAAGGAAAAAAGATTAGATATTCAAACCTTCGTTTGTTGGTTCCACCAAAAATTGCTTCTTGGATGAACAAGGACAAAGGCAAGATGGTCGCCTTTGATGGATTGATTGCTTGCTTATTCTTCTCTCAAAAAGTCCAATTGTTTTTTACTCCCAAAAAATTTTCAAGTCAAATCTCCTTTCATGAATTCTTCCAAAGTTTTCCGCCGTTGTTAATCCCCCCATTCTTTTTTTTTCTAGTCTTATTTATAGGAAATTTTGGAAGCTTAATTTGAGTTGTTTAAGGAATTTATCATTAATTAGGAAAAGGTTACCGAAACCATATAGAATTTGGTTTCAAAAAAAATTACGTCGAAAAATTTCGCTGGCAAAAAAACTGCTGCGGGCCGCTGTGGAAATTTGCCAGGGTGCGTGAGCAAAATTGGCTGCGGGCCATTTTGCCCGCAAGAAAATCCTACAGGCAAAATGGCCCAAGGCCATTTCATCCAACGCTTTCGGCGACGAAAAAATTCGTCACCGATTTTTGTTTTTATTTTTATTTATTTGTTTATTTTTATTATTTTTTATTTGTTTATTATTCTTATTTGTATTCACTTCACCATTTTTAGCTAAAATAAAGATTAAAATACCAAAAAAATTATTTTGGACCATAAAAAATAACAGACCGGACTGGGTCAAAAATTAAGGGTCTAGCAAGTGCCTCAACGAAGAGCAACAAGAGGAACATACATCAGATACGTTTAAATGGTGACATGGATAATCTTCCACCAAGGTACCAACCAACGAAATTTGATTACAGCTCGTTAATAGATCCAATCAGCTCACTTGACATATAAAGAAGTTGGACTAATCATTCCCCTCACAAAATGGTGTCGTGGTAGATATTTGTTATAAGCCATAGCTGGGGTGTCAAGAAAGCAAAAGCGCTCCTATAGCCAAATTTGAACATAAGTAAAAATTATATTTAAAAAAAAGGGCTCACTAGATTAAAAACTCGTGAGGGCGGTCTAGGAAAAAATTAGGAAAAAAAAGAGGATATAGTTACAAGGGTAGGCTAGGCAAAAATTAAAGCATGACCTAAATTGAAAACCTAAAAAGGTAGTTAAGGTAATTACCTGAAGCAGCAAGAGACTTCCAGCCAACCTTCTTGAAGGATCGGCCTTGACTTGATCCAACCCAACCAGGGTTTTCGCTAAAATCAATGGTATTAGTGAAAATCTTTCCTCTATTTGATCCATAATGTCCAATACTCATGGATCTATATCATCATCAGATGAAACAAACAGAAATTAACTAAGTAAGCACAAGAACAACATGCAATCCCATACTTTGGTGGGAGCTAAATGGGATGCACAAAAATCAATCAAAGGGCCAAGTAAGATTTTTCCCATCTCTGGTCAATTGAATAACTTTAAGCTTTTAAATATGAAATAGCATTTGCATTTTTTGATGAGATTTTGAAGTTAATATGGGCAATGCAACTTGAGGACTACTTGGATATTTAGGGATGGCTTCGAAGCCATAGCATGTAAGAAGGTGTACTCAATTTAACATTTTGGAAGCACTTCAAAGTATTAATTTGAGACCAAGATATTTGCTCCCAATGAATAACTTCAAGAGTTTTTAAAAAAATCTTTCATCTTCTTTAAATTGGCTTCGGTCATGGTTGAATTTGTGAGAATTAAATATACTTGTTTTGGTCAGATGACAATCCGAGAATTATTTATTTTGAAAGGCTACAGTTGAATTGGAGAGAAGGAAGAGATGAAGTGATGATTTTAGTTGAATTGGTAAGAAGGAAGTGACAAAGTGATGGTTTAAATAGTGATAAATTGAAGACCAAGTTGTACAAGGAAGAAGGAATTCATGTCAAATTAATTTTGGATCGTCGAATTCATCATGCCTTGATAAAAGTGGGAAACCTAATCTTTGAAAAATTTATTTATATTAATTCATCATGGATACTGTAAGTATGTGTATATAATAAAAAATATAAAAGTCAAAAAAGGAGATTCATTGAAATTAAAAAAAAAGTTAAGAAAATGAAAAGTTAATAAAAAAGAAAGTTAAATTAAAAAAGCAACAATCAATATTATTGAACTTACTATCATTGCATATGCATTAAATATAATACAAGTTAATCACTAAGAAGGGGGAGGCAATCCATATTTAAATAAAGCTCTAAAAAAATCATCGCTTGATGGAGGAGGAGGCACATCATCAACCCATGGTCCCCTTAATGAAGAAACGTTAGGACCTGTGTAGCCTTGGAAGTCACATAAAGCCCGGTGTTCTCGCAACTTTTGACCCCTAGCACATTATAGATTTCTCACTTCATAAATTGCTTTGTATTAGAACTAAAAGCAATAGAAGGCTTGTCAAAATTGATTTGCTGACCTGAGGCTTTCTCATACCATTTCAAACCCCTTTGGATGATAGCTTACTTTTGGTGAGTTGCTCTAAAAAAGAGTAGATAGTCATCAGCAAAGAGAAAGTGTGAGACTACCAGTGCTCCTTGCACCATATGACAACCATTGAGCATCCCATTATTCTCAAACATTTATAGCATGGCTGATAGGTGCTTAGCACATATAAGGAATAAATAGAGGGAGATTGGATCCCCATTCCTTATTTCTCATAATGGGATAATTGGAGCTAACTCCAGCCCTCCATGTGACACCATAAATTTCACTGATTTTACATACATCATTGTTAAATCAATCCATTTCTTATGAAAAACCAGCTTATTCATCATTTGATCCAAAAAAGCCATTCAACATGATTAAAAGCATTACTCATGTTCAGTTTTAAAGATGCCATTCCCGATTTACTTGAGCCTTCCTTTTCAACCAGTGATTCAAGTCATATCCCAAGATTGCATTATTAGTAATTAAATGGTCTTGTAAGAAGGCACTCTGTTAGACCGAGATAACTGAGTTCAAAACAACCTTTAATCTATTAACAAGCAGCTTTGACATAAGCTTGTACAATACAATACATAAGGCACACAACTCTATACCTCCTCCATCTCACATCTACCTCCATTATACAAGTGCTCAAAGTAATCTATTACGACATCCTCTATACCATCATACCAGGTACACCATCTCCTATATTCATGTTATAATTTCTCTACTAGTTACTCTTACTATGAGATGAGGTAGAGGCATGAAAGAATTTTGAATTTGAGTCTCCCTCCTACAACCCAAACAATTTGGCCCTATACTTCCAGAATTCTTCCTGCTCATTTAGAATTTTTGTATGTTCTAAGGAGACGACCTTATACTGTTGAAAGGAGAATGAGTCGTGTCTGCCTTAATATTTCTCTAAAAGATCATGACGCCTTTTCAGGCGACCCTTGAAATTTCTGGTAATTTGTTTCCCCCGTTGGTGTAAAGCTATCGAACAAACTTTGTTCTATCAAAAATTAATTCATTCCCAACTCTATTCTAAGCCTCATCTATCAATTCACCACAGTTTGCCTCTCGTAAGCATGCATTTTGAAAATGGAATCACTTGGATCTTTAGGTTTTTTACCAAAAGGATGGTTTTAGATAGAGAGCAGAACGATCAGATTAGACATTTACTAGGTTATGGACCCAAGCCTGGAGAAACAACTCCCTCCATGAAGCATTTGCACAAACTCTATCCATCCTCTCTTTTATCTAAGCATTTGTCCCCCTTCCCTTACCAATGTGTAGCCATACCCTATCATACCCAAATAAAAACAAACCACATTATACAATTATTTGGGAAAACCCTTTAATTAACTAAGGTGGATGTGAGCACCCACCTTACTTCTTTGAATCATGTAAAAAGTCATTGAAATCACCAGCACAACACCATGCCTCATCTTTATCTCCTTGAAGCTGACGTAGAAGCTCCCAAGATTATCATTGTTTATCTCTTTCAAAATATCCATAAAAATTGATGAATCTCGAAGAGGGAAGATTCTTCACTGCGATTGTAGCATTGGTAAAATTTGTGGATGAGCTTCTGATTGTGACCCACTATTGCTCCTTCCAAAGGAGGGAAAGACCTCCACTCTGACCTATACTATCCACCAACAATATCCCCTTAAACTTAAGACTTTTTTTTGAACATTCTCAATCTCTTGCGATTTGACTTTGGTTTCCATAAGGAAGACCAAAATAGGCCTCTTAAGTTGAACTAAGTACAACAACGCCTGAACTATGCATGGGTTGCCTAGCCTACAATAGTTCTAAGATATAAAACTCATTGGTTTCGGTGGGCCTGTGTTTCAACTAGGCCGGTCAATACAGATAAATCTCCCACTGAAAAAGGAGTGTTTGGGTTTTCATCTATTCCTCGAGGTCTTTTTTAGACCCATCCACATCCATAATGTCATCATTTAATCCACCATCAAGCCCATCAATTTCAGTACGTCTCATATCTGATATGGCATTTTGAAAAATTGGAGCCAAAACCATAAAAACATCTGATTCCTCTTTTTCTGCTTAAATCATGGCTGCCTCCTTATCACTCCTTTATTTTTTGGCAATAATCTAAGTTACAGATGTTCCATCCAATCTTTATAACCAAGGGTTACAAGCCCTAGCTACAAGTTGTGGTAGTGGTGGTTGGGTAGAAATATTCCAGCGGTTCAAGGTCTCGCTTTCCTCTGACGTATAAGCAACTTCATAAGCCTAATCATTATGCTAGTGATTCCACAAATAAAATAGAATGTGGACAATTTTTCATATTTAAATTCAATCTCCGTTGTTTCTCCTATTTTCAATATGATTTTTTTTACCTTTCTTTAATGGGGAGCAAACATCTACCAACACCCGAAATTGAAGAAAAGAGATAATACCTCTTTTGACTAAATCAACATCATAGCCCATAAATTCTCCAATGAAGTCCCCAAGTTGGTGAGCTAATTGAGAAATTGCAAAACCAATGGGAATCTTATGAACCTAGATCCAAAATTTAGTCTAGTGAAAGGATAAAAAGTTAGGATTTTAACCAGGCTTAATCTTTGGAGGACTAAAAATTATGATTAAAGGGCCAAGGACCCCCCGACCAGATCCTGGTTAGTCATGAAGGTGGAAGAAGTGAAAGATATATGTTTTGTGACCCACTTCCTTAACCATCATACCTTGACTAGGTTGTCAGACCTGTGATAAAGTATCCTCCATGGCTGCAATGGTAACATTTTGATCTAAAAAGAATTCTTCTAGCCGAGCACAATTCATAAACTAGATCAATTTCCTCAACCTGATCAAGATTTACTGGGAGATCATTTAATTTGTCTCCATGTAAAGACAAGTTATGAAACTTCCTCGATTCTTGAAATGCAATTTTGATTGCTCAACAAACCCTAAGGAACTTGCACATGGAGGCAAGAGAGAAAACTTGCACAAGAAGGCAAAAGTTTTTTTAAATTTTGAGTATAGTAGAATTCATTAACCTTTTGTAGTCATTTTTGAACAATAATATCATTTACCCTAAAATAAACATCTTTTCTTCTCTTGTTTCTTCCTCCTCTTTCTCTCTGTCACCTCTTTATTCTTCTCTCTTCTTTTTTCCTCCTCTTTTACTCCTCTCTCTCTCATGCCCATTGCCCATTAACATCATATATTTTCCTTCTCTCTCTCATGTCATTTACCCATTAAACTTTTATAGATTTTAATCATTTTCTCCTCCTCTATTATTATTATTATTATTATTATTATTATTATTATTATTATTATTTGCGTTTCTCTATTATGCCAACTCAATTATCTTCATTTCACTTAAGCTATTGAAGTTTAAGTCTACTAAAATCAATATGTAATATATTTAGCTATATTTAATATTTTTTTTAAAAAAAGGTAGATATGAGAAAATCTAAGTAATTCATATATATTTTAGGTGTGAAAAATGATATTGCATTGCATTTTAAGAAAAATTTGTTAATTTGTTCTATCTTCAAATGATTTTGTTACTTTTTCTTTTTATCCTCCATTCTTCATCTTTTCTTTTTTCATTTTTGTAATATCCTCATGTATGGTCTAGAAGTTTTGATTATGTTATTGTTATTGTTGTTGTTGTTATATTGGATTGTATATATATGTTAATTGCAAGAGAAAAGAAATTGGGAAAGAAAATAGGGTTTAGAGAGAATGGTATATGTTGTGTATATGATGATATATATATCATATAAATGGGTCAAAGGAAGAGTCAAAGGAAAAGAGATATTTTTGTGTTGAGTGTGTAATTACTTAAATGGGCTTATATGAGACAAAAGGTGAGTTATATGGTTAAGGGCATTGAGGTAATTTACCTTTAGAAATCTCTTGGTGGAGATTAAAAGATGGAAAAGTGTTTGACTTGTGGCTATTTTTGTTTTCTTTTCATTTTGGGTGCCGGTGATTGAAGGAGAGAAAGAGGAAGAGAAGTGTTCTTGATGCTAGAGTTCAATTGAAGAGGCAATCAAAGAGTTTGGTTAGAGATTTGTGAAATTTCTTCGTAAATTTTGAAGTTATGTTTAAAGTGAAGTGTGATTTGTTGATGTAATGATTTGGTGTATTTGATATGTGTTTGCAAGTGTTAGAATTGATTTAAAGTTAAAAATTGGAATTGGTGTTGGTTTGGTTGTGATTATGGAAAAATAAGTGAAGATTGATAGTGGAAAATCAAGAGTAAAGTTTGAGTTAGGGTTTTGAGATGGTTTGTGTTCAAATGTGTTGTTTAAGTGGTTATTGTGATGAATATGTGTTATGACATGAGTTATATCCATTTGAGTGAGTTTGTGTTGGGAATTATATGTTAAAATGCATTTGGAAGAGGGTTGGTTACATTTAGGGTTTATGCATGAGAGACACGTAATTTGGGGCGGTCGCTATTATTCAAGTGCGGTCGCGACTTAGGTCGGGCTTCTGGCCATGAAACCTACTGTAATAAGGTTTCATCTTGTGATTGTGAAGTGCGGTCGCGACTTAGGTCGGGCTTCTGACCGCGAAACCTACTGTAATAAGGCTTCATCTTGTAATTGTATGGGGCGGTCATATTCAGGTGAGGCGCGACCGCTAGAAAGGTTCTGTTCACCTTATTGGAAGCAATACAACAAGATTCTCAAATACATGTTAAATAGATCATCCATTTGAGTTGTCAAGGATCAAAATAGATATCATTTGTCTAACATCATTGTTGAATCATGAAATGTGAGATGATATGGAATTGATAATGCATATGATATTACATGAATAAGGTTATGTATTGTGTATTGTGAGGCTTGTGAATGGTGATGTGTATTATGAATAATGTACTTTGAAATGTGATACTAATAATGTTATATACACAATATGAATTGAGATATGAAATGCTATAAAGCCATTGTGATTGGCTATGATGATATAATTGAATGATGTATGGCATGTTTGCCTAATTGATGAGAAAGATTGAGAAAGAGTTTGATAAAGAGAATAATGAAATAAGTGTATGTTTAATATGATATTCAGTTTCAGAGTTCTGGTTTTGGAGGCATGCCTATTTAATGAAATTTAACAGTCTTGCCGGGTTGAGGATCTCTTCAAATTGAGTTGAATTGAGGTCCAAGAGACTGAGTCTGTTACACTATGATAATTGATATTATGAGATATTAGATTTGTAACAGTCTTGCCGGGTTGAGGATCTCCTCGAGTTAGATGAGTTGATGATCCAAGAGACTGGGTCTGTTACACTATCCATGGATAGAGATATATATGTATATGTTGCCTACGGGCGTGATAATGGTGTTTATGAACCAAAGCAGTAACTCTGAATTCTGAATATCGTATTAAATACTTGATGGGCCCATAGGTGTCTAGGTTTTATGTATAACATAAATGTTGTTCTAATGTAATGAAATGTTAATATTACTTATATGATGAAATGGACTATTCACGGAATATTGTTTGTTGAGTATGATCTTTACTAATTGTGTGTGTATCATTGATGTTGATTTATTAATACAAATGTGAAACATTGCATTGCACTAAAGCATAACATTAGCATGAATTGTCTTACTAAGCCCTTGGCTTAGCGCGATAGTGTTTAATCGCGCAGGTAATAGAGTTGAACCCGAGAGCTCTTCTAGACCGAGTGATAGTAGACATTGAAGAGTTGATTTTGGGAACTTAAAGATCAGAGGAGATTTGCCAATCATGTATAACTCTTTTATATTTTGTAAAGATTTTGTTTATATTGTAAATATATATGTAATGATAAATATGTACTCAAATGTTTTCATATGTGTAAATATTTTATATCTTCCGCTGTGTACTACTTAAATGTATTTATGTATCTATAATGTATATTGAGAAAGGTGAGGGTATTATATAAAAATGTTTTGAATGTTGATGAAAAGCCGTAGCACTCCTATATTCGGTGCACATATGCTACATTGTGGTGTTGTAGTGTGTGTGTACTGAATGTGGGGGTGTTACAATTTTAGTTATTAAGTCTTGAAGAGTTGAATGGTGTGTGAACTGGCATAGTGTATAAAATATTATTGTGGATTGTTATGAATTGTTATGAACTATTATGGATTATTAATGGTTGTTATGAGTTGTTATGGCTTTAGGGGTTGTCATGGTTATTATGTTTTTTCTTTATATCATGTATGTTGTTAAAGAGTGTTATTGATTATTTCATAGAGTATTATGGGCTATTATGAATTGTTATGTATTTTTATGGATGTTATTAACAGGGTCGTCTTGGACATTTTAGGGGCCCCGAGCAGAAATTAAGATATGGACTCCTAAAAAACAGTGTCAAAGCGAGATATTATATATATATATATATTTAGCTTTATGAGTATTTGCTCAATCACTTATTTTTTACAAGCTATCATATTTTTTTTTTGTTTAGGGTTTAATATTTCCAGACAATAATATGATCAGTAAACAGATTTTTTCTACATGTTTTAGAATTATCATATTATACTAGAAAACACTTTAGTTTGTAAATTTTGGACAGAGCACACGCAAATATTTATTTACCTGATATAATACCGAACTTAGTGTATCTATTGTCCTGCTCCACTTGAGTTAGACTCAGACGGTGAGGCCAAGCAGCCAAAATATTAACTCCTGGAGCTAAAATATCTGGCTTCAATATCTCCTGCGTCACCCGACTTGGACCTTTGGAACTGAAAGAATCCACCATCGGCGCTGGCTTGCCTTGGGGGGCCCTGAGCAAGCACTCATGGTGCTCCCCCCAAGAGCCGGGCCTGGTTATTAATTATTATGAGCTGTTATAAGTTATTGATTTATTTGTGAAGTGTTAAGGGTTGTCAAGGATAATTATTATGAATTATTTTAAGTTATTATATATAGTGTTTGAGAGTGTTATTGATTATTTTATGGGTTATTATAGACTGTTATGAGTTGCTATGAATTATTATGGATTATTATAGGTTGTTATAAGTTTAGGAGTTGTCATGGTTTATTAAGAATTTTTTAGTTGTTATATTTATTGTTAAAGAGTGTTATTGGTTGTTTTGTTGACTGTTATTGGTTGTTCTGGATTGTTATGAGTTGTTATGAATTATTATGAGTTGATAATTTATTTGCAAAGTGCTAAGAGGTTGTCATGAGTAATTGTCATAAATTATTTTAGGTTGTCATATATAATGTTAGAAAGTGTTATTGATTGTTTTATACATTGTTATGGATCATTATTGTAATAACCTGATTTTTAAATTATTTTTAAATATTATTTTAATAAAATAAAATAATACATATATAACTACTAATTATTAATTTATTGTTTAAATAATATAATTATTTTAAAATTTAATATTTTATTTATTGTAAAAAAATAACAATACCATGATTCGAACACAGGGCCATAAGAATGAGAGAAGAGAGTATTTACTATCAGGCCAAATGCCTTTACCTGTTTATTATTTCAAATTATACTTAAAGAATAATTTTTTTAATGATTATAAAAAACTAATAAGAACTTGGAATTAATGAAGAGAGAGAGAGAGAGAGAGAGAGAGAGAGAGAGCATTTATGGGGGAAAGAGAGAGAGAGAGGGGCAGATAAGTTTTTCTCTAATATATCATCATCCGGTGATCAACTATTGACATCGCTGGCACCACCATGTAGCCCATTCTACCGCAAGTCTAATGCCACCTGTTTCGTTGCCAATGGCCACCGAAAGAGAGCCACGTGCCATCTAAAGTATTCTGGAGGAGTATTGCCAGCAATGATTTTCCAACCAGTTTTTGATCATTTTTCAACCTCATTTCTTGGCAAAACTGATATTTTTGAGACCCTCTATTCTTAAGCTTTAATTTGATACATGTGTAAATTTTAGATCGCTTTGGATTTTAGTTAAAATCCAATGCCGATGACCCTATTTCGGCGACAGTTCCTATGAGAATAAAAAAATAAGAAATAAGGAATAAAAATAAAAATAATATACACATTTAATGATAATTAAATAAATTAGAATTTTTTTTTGATTAATTACATATGGGAAGGGGGAACACATGGGAGACTCAAACCCGAGGCCTAGATGGGAGCAGCACACGCTCCTAGCCACCAAGCTACACTTTAGTTGTTAAAAAAATTAGAAATTTATTTATTAAATTAGGGTTTATTAATTAGTTGTTAAAATTATTTGATTATTTAAATGGTAATACATAAAATTAATAAATATATTTAGATTATAATATATATAATTTATTATTTAAATATATATATAATTTATGATTTATCAATACATAGACTTAATTAATTATATATGTGTGTGTGTGTATAAAATTTCTTAACCAATATGGATTAGTATTTATTAACTAAATTAAATTAATTATTCAATATTAAGTAAGTTAAATGATTATTTACTTGTTAAATGATTAAATCAAATAGTGTTGAATGATTAGATTTAAAATTTATAAAACTAATTAGTTAATTAAAATAATGTTATTTTAACTAAAATAATTAAATTATTATTATTATTATTATTACAAATGATAATTTGAAATTAAGATAAAGTATTATTAAATTTATAGTAAACAAATTATATAATATTTAGTTGTTGCTGAAAATATTGATGTAGGCCTAGATGGGCAATTGAGTTGATGTTAATTGTTGTGAGTTATTTAGAAGTGTTATTTTCTTATTTTTATTTCATGGAAAAATGCCCTAGTTATAGAGGAGACTCTGTCAAAATTTCGGCAAAATCTTTAGAGTCATCCATTCATTCATATTTTAATAGTTCTTCTTATTATTTAAAAATAATTCCCAGGTATTTTTTCCTTATTCAATCAGATGCTTCAAGAAAAATCATTGGATTTTGTCTATATATGAGATATATATATGAATATAATACCCCGCTTCCCTAATTTATATTAATAGCTACATTTGCATACACGTATTTTATTATTGTCTGGTACATATGCAATTATTAATATTATCAATATGAGATTATAGAAGCATAATGTATATTGGTGCATAAGTTGATGGTCTTTGATGCATATAATGCATATAATATGTTTGCTGGATAGGGTTAGGATGATGTGAGACCACACATAATCGGGGATACAGATTATGATATGATGATACTATACGATGATGAGATTAGGACTGGCCCGACGAAGGGGGCATTCTTATGCTCAGCGCTGCTTGTCAGTTGGGTAGTGTTGTTTGGTTACTGCTATAATGGTGAACCCTATGTATTGGATTCTAAGAGAAACATGTGGACTAAGGGAATTAGATAGGAGGATCTACTCACCAAATTTAGGTTTAGTATGGCCCCATTGACTTACTCCTATCCTTGTATGATTATGTGAATTATTTATCTAGTTGAAATATGTATGAGCATTATTTGCATGAGGTCTATGTATTATATTAATTTCTATATAAGTCATTAAGTCGTGCTCATTCATGTTCACCATTTTTCCACCATATTGCAGGCTGAATGTAGGAGAAATATTTCATCTAGTTAACTTGCCTCTCTTTCCGAGTATTACTTAGTTATGTTATACTTATTATATTTTAGAACTCCACATGGTACTTCTTTACTTATTTATCTTTTTATTTAGTTTCGCTGTTTGGTTAAACATATTTATTAACTAATGTTTGATGATGATGATGTAAATTTGTTCTAATTATGCATGATTAATAGGACCAATTTTGAGATAGTGATGGCTGTCATAATCCATCTTCCTTCAGAAATGAGTTGTCAGGCTGACTAAGGGGTTTCGAAAGCCATGTGCTTTCCTATTCTCTAGTGCCGGTCATGTGCCTTAGAGTTGGGTCGTGATAGTTATGAGTTGTTATAGATTGTTATAAGTTGTTATGGGTTTAGGGGATGTCATGGTTTATTATTATGGATTTTTATTTATTTTCATATATATATATATATATTGATAGAGAGTGTTATTGATTACTTTATGGAGTGTTATGGGCTGTTATAGATTGTTACGAGTTGTTATAGATTATTATAGGTTGTTATTGCAACACTTTTATTTATTGTTTTCAATGATTTTGAAATATATTAATGCATAAATTTTTAATGATTGTTATATATAAGTTTTTATATATATGTTTTTAAATGTTAATATGATTCTGAAATATATAATGTATCCATCCATCTTCCTACATTAAAGTCATAGCTAATCAATAATATGATATGTAATAAATTAATGTTTGTAGAAGCAGTCAATCGTTGAAAAGTTTCCTTATGGCATGATGACTATAATAGTTTTATTTTGTATGGATGGTTATACTTTACCTTTGGATAGTGGGATAGAGGTCTGGACAATCCGGCCTCTATGAAGGCCATTGGATGTATGTGGAGAAAAAAAAATTAAATTAAACTCATAATTTGTATCATGTGGACAACAAAATTGAAATTAAACTCATAATTTGTATCATTATTGAAATTATCATGATTATTCTTTTCTAATTAGTTGATTCTATCTAATTTTTTGTTTTCTTACCAATAAAGTATTTGTTATAGCTTTTTTACCATTTTTTTCTATAGTGATGTATTTTTTTTTTAGAAATTAGGTAAGTTTAGATTTTTCCAATTGCTTTGTATAACATTCAATATATATAGATTATATATATACATATATGTAGACCCTTAATTTTTGACCCAATCTGATCCAACATGCTTTATTTAGTCCAAAATGATTTTTGTTGTTTAATTGGTCCAAAATAATTTTAATTAAATAATTTTTACCTTAGTATCTAATTTTTAGTAGTAAAAAATGATAATAAACAAATAAAAAATAAAAATAAAAATAAAAATAAAAATCGGAGTAGGAGTCGGAGTCGGAGTCGAAAAAAAATCGGCAGCGAAAAGTGATTGCGCGGGCCGTTGGGCCAACAGTGGCTCGCCCGCAGGCCTGCGGGCTGGCACACCCACTGGCCCGTCGCAAGAATTTTTGCCAGCGCAAATTTTTCTGCTGCAATTTTTAGAATTCTAATCCAATTAGGTTTTAATTTCTTTATTTATTTATTATTACTTACCTTAATTAATTAGGAATAAACAACCTAAAAACCACTATAAATAAGGACCAATTAAACCAAATCAAGGGAGGAAAAACTTTTCATGATAGCTTTAGGTTTTGAAACCAAATCAAGGAAGGAAAGGGAAAACTCAATTCAATTGATATTTATAGCAGCAGTAGCAGCAGTAGCATGAAAAAGGGAGAAGAAAAGAGGCAATCAAAGCTTGTCTTTGGAGCTAGTTCATCCAAGAAGAGTTATTTTTTGGAGAATCAACAAAAGAAGGTATGCTTTAATTCTTTTGATTTATGTTTTACAATAGCCAAATCTATAAAATTTAAGTTTTTTTAAATTAAAATCTTAGAGCTTTAATTTAATTTTTCCAAGATTAAAACATTAAAAACGTGACTCTCTCTTGTAAAAAGATTTAAAATTGTTATTTTTTCTTCTTAAAAAACCTTAAAACACCCATTGAACATATTTTTCTACAAAACCAAAATAAAATTCTGTTTCATTTAAAATTTTAAATTAGGTTCTTTTTCATTCAAAAAACCTTAAAAACATCTTTTCTACTTATAAAAACTTCAATTCATGTGTTTAAATTCATAAGACTTCATAAAATATCAAATTGTTTTTTTTAAAACCCTAAAATTAATTCCTTAGCCGAGAACCCAATTTTAAAGCCTAAAATCCAAAAATCATCTTTTAAATCTAAAATAATGAACCCTAACCCTTTAAAACCTTAAACCCTAACTTTTTCTAAACTTTAAACCCTTTAAAACATAAAAAACATAAAAAAACTCTAAAAAGTCACAGTAGCTTAAATCATTATTTAAAATCATGAATTAAAAATATTTCAAAAGTGTCTAAAACTCAAGTTTTATTATTTCATCATTCAAATCTTAATTTGTTTAATCAAAGTGTCTTACCAACCTTTAAAAAACATAAAACCTAATCTATTTTAATTACCTAAAAAGTCACATAGCTTAAACTTTAGAATTTCCAAAGCCTTAACACATGAGATAAATAACCCTAAATAGAAATAGTAGCTATACTTGAACTTTTATTTGTTTTATTCAATTCCATATTTATTTATACCTTGATTTATTTCTTATGCTTATTTAATTTTAATACTTGATTTATTTAATTTATCATGGATGGATGCTTGTTTTATATTTTGGTTAATACTTTTAATGAATGATTTATTTATTATGGATGATTATTTACTTTTATCAATCAATTTAGACTTCCAAAAGTTGTAAGAGGTATGTTTCCACTTGGTGGGTACCTCATTAGTTAAACATCATGTAATTTAATTTTCTTTTCTATTTTAGAACCTTTGTAAAGGGCATGTTTCTACCTTTTGGTGGATGTCCTATCTAGGCATGTGATGTAAGGACATGTTTCCATCCTTGGATGAGTGTCCATTTATTTGTTTTGTTTTATTTGGACATTGCTTTGATTTTAATATAATGATGCTTTCTTTTTATTGTGTGTAGTATGGATAATGTTATTATACTTAAGAATTTTATAATATTAAGACCTGAAAAGGAGGCCGGTTCCAATGAACCGGGCGTTGTGGGGGTGCTGGGCCATTTCTCACCTTCCCCACACGTACCCAACTTTTGAACCCATTAGGGGGTTGGGGATTCCTTAGGAATCGAGTCATCCACCCCTTTCTTTTTCTCAGCCCGTCCGGGTGGCGACTCCATTTTCTCCGGACTTAGGTTCGTGTTCTCTAAGGCCCCAAGCCTAAACAGTGCCGAAGTCGCAAGAACCATTCCACTGGGAGTGGGGGCGAAAATCCCCGCTCACAGTGGCGACTCCACTGGGGATAAGAGAAGTTGATTCCGTTGGTCTTTATATTATTCTATTCTTTCTTATAATGATATTATCCATTGCATCATATTAGATTGCATTATGTGCGTGAGTTAGGATGCCCGTGTTACCCGTGTTATGTTATGTAAGGGATACCATACTTTCACTCAAGGTATGGAGATCGAGCATGGCATAACTGTTAGTGTATATGCCCTAGGCCATTGATTTGGACCTTAATGTTATTCATTTTGTTATTAATAAAGAAGTTTTTATTATCATTGTTATGTTTGCATGTTATATATAATAATGATTATATCCCTGGTTTATTATTGTTATGGAGATAATAATAAATATAACTAGTGTAATATTGATTTGATAATCATAAGATGATTATAGGTATGAAGATACAAATCAATATTATGGATACATGTTAGAGAACAGTGTATTGGATAGACCCACATAGATATCACTTCATGGTTTAATGTCATAAGTGTATATCATAATAGTTTTCATTTAATCCTTTGACTTGAGATTGTCATAGTTTCCAACATAAGGAATATTATGTTTTGACATGATCAAACGTTATCTGTAACTAGATAATTATAAAGGTTATGCTTGAACATGGTATAAATTATGTAGAGGAAAATGAACAATCAAGATGGAATTTGTCCCTCTCTATGAGAGAGATATCTTCTGGGCCCCTCGATAAGTGTAACTGAGAAATGCATGGCCGTGCTCAAATAAGTTGATATAAGATCAATCTTATTTGTTTATCAGTTAACTTGGAGATCGAGTAATCATAAGTTTGGACAATATAAGTATGACATTTACTATGACTTATGTTCAAACTAGATATCGTGTGATAAAGGGATTAATGCATGTACTATTTCAAGTTTTCATTTATGATGATTCTCATGATTAATTGGGTAGTTGTAATGTCTTGCTAGAGGCCAATTATGATTTGTGCATTTCAATAGAGATTGAAATACACTACCAATTAATATGAGCCTATCGGGTCACACACATAGAACGTAGGCTGTACTTAAAATAATAATAATTAAATTTTTATTATTGTTGTTGGTATTATTATTATTATTAGATATTAATAATAATATTGTTATAATAATTATTATTAGATAATAATAATTAAAGACGTGGGTCCATATAGGATATGGACAGTTAGGGTTTTAAAAGGACTGGAGGCCTTGATGATATTATGATTATTCGTTTTGAAAGAAAAAGGAAGAAGAGAAAAAACCTAAAAAACCCTAGTTTCGTTTTTGCAAAAAAGGTTCAGCCACTGCCGTTGGTGAGCTAGCACTCAGACCGGCGTACGTTTGTGTGGACTTCGTTAGAGGGTGTTCGTCTTCCGAAGGCAACATCTGTTAATCATTTTGAAGCTACACAAAAGGGTTAGTTTCGAATCTCTTTTATTGAACTGAATGGATCACATGGATCCTGGGAGTAAATCGAAAGAAAATTTTTTTTTTCCGCTGCAGCAAGGGTTGCAGATTCTTCTCGATTTACTAACAGTGGTATCAGAGCCCCTTGTTGATTCCATTTAATTCGAAATATGCCATGTTGATGTGTTGATGTGATCTATTATTTTTCGAATGGCATGATTGGATTCGTTTTATCATTTGATGATGATTCAAATCTGTTATATGAGATATAACCTAAATCATTGTTGATATATGATGTCAAAGATGACCAATTGTATAAGATACAATTATGTGAAGTCGAATTAGGGTTGGTATACAATCTGTTATGGTTTCGAATTAGGGTTAATATGATTAATTCAATTCATTTATTCATATTGAATGTATACATAGATTTCGATTTTGATTAATATGATTATTGAGTAAATCGTTTTCTAAGGTTTCTTGTAATAGTTCTCTGTTAATATGATTAATAGATTGCTATTATATTCTGTTTAATATGATTGACAAAATAAGGGTTTTGATAGAAAATAATTAATTGGATTAATGATTCTGTTTAGCTTCGAGGGGCGCTGCCCCTTCGGAACCCCGCCCGCTGACCGGCCAGCGGGAGCCCCGCCCACTAACCGGCTAGCGAGACCACCGTATGTTCGCGCCCTATAGTTTGTTACCGTGACATTAAGAATGTCAATATATTTGTTTCTATTTAACATGTTGGTGATGAATATGCTATGATTATTTGATGTCTTGGCATGGTGCATAGTATGGCTTTATGACCTATGTGTTTGTTTATTCATATCTTTGGATTGTATATACGGCCTGCGTGTCGTTTATTTTTGTAACTTTATTATTACTAGTTTAGTAGTTAGCTTTATTATTAATGTAATAATGAAGACTCAAGCTTGGAGAAGAAGATGAAAATTCCATGGAGATGAAGTTGCCTTTCAAGATATGAAGAAATGTATTATTGCAAATGTTGTAATAGATAGGTTTTCTTTTCACCTAGGGTTGCCTATATGATCTTCATTTGGTCTCATGAAGATCATATCTAGTTTGGCCATACTATGTCACGTTTATTTTTATCGAATATGTATGAATGCCATGTTTGATAGTTTATGTATGCATATGGGATATGATATATAAATGTTAATTTTAACATGTTTTCAAAATTAAATGGAATGAACCCTCACTATTAATCTAAGTTTTAATGCCATCCATATCTTAAACACTGATCAAGGCTAAGATCACCTAAATGTAGATTTTGCCAAAGCAAAGTACTTTAGGTTATCCTAGTAAGATATGATGAGTAATGGTGCTGCTCATGCGTTTAAAATTGGTTAGACTTAATTAGGCTATCAAAATGGTTTTGGGCCTAAGGCATTAGATGGGGTATAACATGCTATGACATATGATGTCATGATCCCATATTATCTAAGAGTTACATGTGATGTAATTGGTAAGGGGTTACCTACCATAATAACTTGATTTTAAGTGTCATGCCAAAGCTGACTTAATATTAAGTAAAAAATTGGATCTTAGCCCACTAAAATGTCATTGTGATGATTGAGGGTTATATTTTAGTGGGATTTTAATTACTTATCACCTTTTATTAATTAAAATTTGCATATTTTGTAGATTGAAATGGCTACCAACAATAACTCCACTTTATCACTGCGATCCATCCTTGAGAAGGAAAAACTGAAAGAGAATGGGACTAATTTTGTTGATTGGTTTAGGAACCTGAGAATTGTTCTCAAACAAGAAAAGAAGTCCTATGTGCTTGATGAAGCTGTCCCTGAGCCACCTCCTGCTAATGCTTCTAATGCTGATAAGAACAAGCATAAGAAGCATATGGATGATTCCAATGACATTGGATGTCTTATGCTTGCTACTATGTGTCCAGAACTTCAGAAGGATCTGGAACACTTGGAGGCTTATGAGATGAGTGTCCATCTCAAACAAGCTTTCCAACAGCAAGCTAGGCAGGATAGATTCGACACTGCTGTTGCATTATTTGACTGCAAGATGTCAGAGGGCGAATCAGTTAGCGCTCATGTTTTGAAAATGAAGGGCTACATAGATCACCTTGCCCGACTTGGATATCCCTTGAGTTTAGAACTCTCCACGGATTTGATCCTTCATTCTTTGCCCAGTAGTTTTTCACATTTTGTTATGAACTATAATATGAACAACATGGAAAAGTCCATTCCTGAGCTACATGGTATGCTCAAAACTGCTGAAGGGAATATCAAAAAGCCCACTAAGGCTACCCATGTATTGAATGTCAATAAGGGTAAGCCTATGAAGAAGAAAGGCAAGGCAAAGGGTAAAGCAACAGTTGCTACAAAGCCTAAGGGACAGCCCAAGACAAAAGAACCCAAGGCACCTGTTCCTAAGGAAGGAACTTGTTTCCATTGCAAGGAGCCTGGGCATTGGAAAAGAAATTGCCCACTTTATTTGGCTGAATTGAAGAAATCGAAGGGTAGTGCGACTACATCTTCAGGTATATATGTTATAGAAATTAACTTATCTGCTTCTACTTCATGGGTATTGGATACTGCATGTGGTTCTCACATTTGTACAAATGTGCAGGGACTCAAAAGGAGTAGATCACTGAAAAGGGGCGAAGTTGACCTACGAGTTGGGAATAAAGCAAGAGTTACTGCACTAGCTGTAGAATCTTAAGAACTTCATATGCCTAATGGCTTTTTGTTAAATTTGAACAATTGCTATTATGTTCCTACTCTGAGTAGGAATCTTATTTCAGTTTCAGTTTTGGATGATGAAGGTTTTTCATTTTTAATTAAAAATAAGACCTGTTCTATTTTTGATAAAGATGATTTGCTTTATGGTATTGCAATATCTTTTAATGGCCTTTATGTCCTTGACTTAGATGATTCTAGGGAGAATCATATTTATAACATAAACTCTAAAAGAATTAAGCCAAATGACCTAAACCCTACATTTTTATGGCATTGTCGTCTTAGCCATATAAATGAGAAACGCATTTCTAAACTCCATCAAGATGGATTATTAGATTCATTTGATTTTGAATCATTTGATAAATGTGAATCTTGTTTACTTGGCAAAATGACAAAGAATCCTTTCATCGGACAAGGTGAAAGGGCTAATGACTTGCTTGGACTAGTACATACAGATGTATGTGGCCCGTTAAGCATTAGTGCCAGAGGAGGATATAATTACTTCATTACTTTTACTGATGATTTCAGTAGGTATGGCTATGTCTACCTAATGAAACATAAGCACGAGACTTTTGAAATGTTCAAAACTTTTCAAAATGAAGTACAAAATCAACTTGGTAAAACTATTAAGGCACTTCGATCTGATCGAGGTGGTGAATTTTTGAGCCAAGAGTTTGACGAACATCTAAGAAATTATGGGATTGTTTCACAATTAACTCCTCCAGGAACTCCACAGTGGAATGGTGTTTCTGAAAGAAGAAATCGAACTTTATTAGATATGGTTCGATCTACGATGAGTCAAGCAGATCTTCCATTATCGTTTTGGGGTTATGCCTTGGAGGCAGCTACTTTTGTTTTAAACTGTGTACCATCTAAAGCGGTTGAAAAGATGCCATATGAGATATGGACTGGCAAAACACCTAGTTTGTCTTTTCTTAAGATTTGGGGTTGTGAAGCTTATGTGAAAAGACCAGTTTCAGATAAGTTAGCTCCAAAATCTGCTAAATGTATCTTTGTGGGATATCCTAAGGAAACTAAAGGATATTATTTCTATATTCCATCTGAGAACAAAGTGTTTGTTGCTCGAAATGGAACCTTTTTGGAAAAGGAATTCATTTCTAAAAGAACTAGTGGGAGTACAGTTCAATTAGATGAATTTATAGAACCATAAGAAGATATTGAACCGCCTGTAGAAACAGTTTCAGAACCACAAGCCATTATGGAAACTGAAAATGTTACACAAGTTCTGCGCAGATCTGATAGACCACGTCATCAGCCTGAGAGATATGGATTTCTCATGACTGAAAGTCATGAAGTTTTGCTCATAGATCAAGATGAGCCAACTACCTATCTTGAAGCTGTGTCAGGTCCAGATTCAGAGAAATGGCTTGGAGCCATGAACTCTGAGATGCAGTCCATGTTTGACAACCAAGTTTGGGCCTTAATTGATCCTCCCGAAGGTATTAAGACTATTGGTTGCAAATGGGTTTTCAAGAAGAAAATTGACATGGATGGAAATGTACAAACCTATAAAGCAAGGTTGGTTGCAAAAGGTTTCAAACAAACTCATGGTATAGACTATGATGAAACCTTTTCTCCAGTTGCTATGATTAAACCTATTAGGATTCTCCTTGCCATTGCTGCATACTATGATTATGTGATATGGCAAATGGATGTCAAAACCGCTTTCCTTAATGGAAATTTACTCGAGGATGTGTACATGACACAACCTGAGGGTTTTGTAAATCCTGAGAATTCTAGGAAGGTTTGCAAGCTTCAAAGGTCCATTTATGGATTGAAGCAAGCATCTCGAAGCTGGAATCTTTGTTTTGATGAAACAGTTAAGAACTTTGGTTTCATTCAAAATGAAGATGAACCATGTGTTTACAAGATGGTTAGTGGGAGTGCTATCGTGTTCTTAGTCCTATATGTAGATGACATATTGATCATTGGAAATGATGTCCCCACTTTACAAAAGGTTAAAGATTGGTTAGGGAATACTTTTTCAATGAAGGACTTGGGTGAGGCTACATATATCCTTGGTATAAGGATCTATAGAGATAGATCTAGAAGGATACTTGGCTTAAGTCAAAGTACATACATTGACAAAGTGTTGAAGAGGTTCAGCATGCAAGATTCCAAGAAGGGATTTTTGCCTATGTCACATGGTATTCATCTTAGCAAGAATCAATGTCCTAAGACATCTGATGAGCGAGATAGAATGAATAAGATCCCTTACGCTTCTGCTATTGGATCTATTATGTATGCCATGCTATGTACTAGACCTGATGTCTCATATTCTTTGAGCACAACAAGTAGATATCAAGCTGATCCTGGTGAGGGTCACTGGACAGCTGTTAAGAACATTCTTAAGTATCTAAGAAGAACTAAGGATGCTTTCTTGGTTTATGGAGGTTTGGAAGATGAGCTAGTTGTAAATGGTTACACAGATGCTAGTTTCCAAACTGATATAGATGATTACAAATCGCAGTCAGGTTTTGTATTCATATTGAATGGTGGAGCCATTACTTGGAAAAGTTCCAAGCAGAGCACAGTAACAGATTCTACAACAGAAGCTGAGTATATAGCAGCATCAGATGCAGCTAAGAAAGCAGTTTGGCTGAAGAAATTCATCACTGAGCTTGGAGTGGTGCCTAGCATTGCTAATCCTATGGCTATCTATTGTGACAACAATGGTGCCATAGCGCAAGCAAAAGAGCCAAGGTCCCATCAGAAATCCAAACATATACTCAGGCGATTTCACCTCATTCGAGACATCATTGATAGAGGTGATATCAAGATATGCAAAGTTGACACAAATGACAACATAGCAGATCCATTGACAAAGCCTCTCTCGCGGGTCAAGCATGATCAGCACACTAGGTCTATGGGTATGAGATATTTGTTAGACTAGGCCTAGTGCAAGTGGGAGACTGTTAGTGTATATGCCCTAGGCCATTGATTTGGACCTTAATGTTATTCATTTTGTTATTAATAAAGAAGTTTTTATTATTATTGTTATGTTTGCATGTTATATATAATAATGATTATATCCCTGGTTTATTATTGTTATGGAGATAATAATAAATATAACTAGTGTAATATTGATTTGATAATCATAAGATGATTATAGGTATGAAGATACAAATCAATATTATGGATACATGTTAGAGAACAGTGTATTGGATAGACCCACATAGATATCACTTCATGGTTTAATGTCATAAGTGTATATCATAATAGTTTTCATTTAATCCTTTGACTTGAGATTGTCATAGTTTCCAACATAAGGAATATTATGTTTTGACATGATCAAACGTTATCTGTAACTAGATAATTATAAAGGTTATGCTTGAACATGGTATAAATTATGTAGAGGAAAATGAACAATCAAGATGGAATTTGTCCCTCTCTATGAGAGAGATATCTTCTGGGCCCCTCGATAAGTGTAACTGAGAAATGCATGGCTGTGCTCAAATAAGTTGATATAAGATCAATCTTATTTGTTTATCAGTTAACTTGGAGATCGAGTAATCATAAGTTTGGACAATATAAGTATGACATTTACTATGACTTATGTTCAAACTAGATATCGTGTGATAAAGGGATTAATGCATGTACTATTTCAGGTTTTCATTTATGATGATTCTCATGATTAATTGGGTAGTCGTAATGTCTTGCTAGAGGCCAATTATGATTTGTGCATTTCAATAGAGATTGAAATACACTACCAATTAATATGAGCCTATCGGGTCACACACATAGAACGTAGGCTGTACTTAAAATAATAATAATTAAATTTTTATTATTGTTGTTGGTATTATTATTATTATTAGATATTAATAATAATATTGTTATAATAATAATTATTAGATAATAATAATTAAAGACGTGGGTCCATATAGGATATGGACAGTTAGGGTTTTAAAAGGACTGGAGGCCTTGATGATATTATGATTATTCGTTTTGAAAGAAAACGGAAGAAGAGAAAAAACCTAAAAAACCCTAGTTTCGTTTTTGCAAAAAAGGTTCAGCCACTGCCGTTGGTGAGCTAGCACTTAGACCGGCGTACGTTTGTGTGGACTTCGTTAGAGGGTGTTCGTCTTCCGAAGGCAACATCTGTTAATCATTTTGAAGCTACACAAAAGGGTTAGTTTCGAATCTCTTTTATCGAACTGAATGGATCACATGGATCCTGGGAGTAAATCGAAAGAATTTTTTTTTCCGCTGCAGCAAGGGTTGCAGATTCTTCTCGATTTACTAACAATAACCACTCATAGCCTTGTACTGTTTGGTATATACTTGCTATGGGAACCTAAGCCTTTTAACCCGAAGACTAAAGCTCATGTAATTGGCCTAGTTACTTTCCTTAGGTTTTACCCCAAATGCATGTTGTTTGACTATGGTTAATTTATCTTGGTTTAAATCATGACTTATTTGGTTTGTTCTTTTTCTAATATGACCCAAGTACATTTGCAAGCTCAAAATAAATTTTTTCTTTCTTTAAAATCCAAAAGACCAAAACTATTTTCAAAACTTTTTAAGATGGTCTTTGGACATAAAATTTTTCTAAAAACAAATCAAAAATTCTTTGGCCCATGGCCCAAAAACTAAGCCCAAAATCCAATTTTCTAAAATCTTTTACAATGGGCTTAGAAACAAAATTATTTTCACCCAACCATTTTTTACAAAGAGCTTACAAAAATATTTAGGTCAATTATGAAATACCATAAATCAATTGTGGGCCTAGTTTACACCAAGAATAAATTAACCATGGGCTTGTTTTTGACATGAATCATTAGTTACTTTTTCAAGTGAGAAATCTATTTATAATAAACCTCTTAATTTCGTTTTAATCCAACATAGCATAAAAGCTACTTCAGTTGGTTGAATGGATTAAAACCTAATTAATGGGAATTATCATGGATTGATTTCCATTTTCGAAAATATAACTATTGGTTGAAAAGTCCGAGGGAATTATTCGAAAGCAAGATACCCCATGTTGGTATTTTGTTAACCATATACCTAGGAAAAGAGACTCGCCATTCATGTGTGGATGTTATAAGGTTGGAAGGAACGTCCTAATTTGTTCTTATTTGTTAATTGTTTGTGAATACATGCATACATGCATACATTTGCATCTCATATCATTGGTCCTCTCTGGCTCACAGCCCTGGATTACGAAAGTTCAAAAACTTACAACAATCTGACCTACGCCAGAGACGAAGTATCTAGCAACGACTCAATCACTTGCTCACCAAAAACAATGGAGCCCAAACAAATTCAAAGAATGGTGGATGAAGCCCTTAATGCCAAGATGGAAGAAATCAAAGAGGCCCTAGCTGAGACCATGAAGAACCAATTGACTGCAATCTTAGAGAATCATGCCGAGGCATCTGCTAGCACTAAGAAACCAAAGGACAAAGGGAAGACTAAAATTAATGAAGTGGCTTTTGATGATGAAAAGGTGGTCATTGATGATGATGATGATTGGGCTCAATACTACCAAGAGGTTCAAGAAAAGAAGAAAGAACCGAAGGCTGTCGAGAAAGCAACTATTGAAAAGACCGAGACATCTGATGTTGAAAAGATGATTGCTGATTTAGAAAAGAAATTTGAGAAGAAGCTGAAAACAGAAGAGATGTCCAAAATTGACAAGTTATTTGAACAAGATGGTGAGGTCCCTTATAAATTAAAGATGCCCTCCTTTGCAAAGTACAATGGCACCGGAAATCCTCATCTCCACGTGAAGCAATATATCACTGCCATGCAATCTGCTCGAGCTACTAAGGCTCAAACCCTAAGGTACTTTATGCTCTCATTGGACCCTGTTGTCCAAAATAGGTTCAATACCTTAGATGATGAAACACAAAAGAGCTGGGATCTACTTTACAAAGACTTCATCCAACAATATGGATATAATGTTGAGTTGGAAGTTACCTTGATGGAAGTGGAGTCCATTAGGCAAAGACCGAATGAGAATTTTGTAGATTATGTCAAGAGATGGAGAAACAAGGATGCTTTGCTCAAGAAAAGGCCCGATGAATATGATCAAATAAGGATGATCGTGAGAGGTGTCCTGCCCAATCTCCGCGAAAGGATGTCTCACACCCTTATAAGGGACTTCAAAGAACTTCTCCAAGCTGGTCTACAAATTGAAGAATGGGAAAGGGAGAAGAATCGCTTTTCAATGAAAAAGAATGAGAAAGGGAACTACCAGTCGGGCAATCAAAGCACACAAAAAGAAGTTGATGTTAATGTAACCGGTCAAGCAAATAGAAGGCAGTTTTCAGATCTGGGGAAGCCTTTGTCTTGGGTCTTCCATAAGCTACAAAAGAAAGGGTTGTTACAACCATTGGCTCCTCGACCTTTACCTAGTCCATTACCCCTAAAATTTGATACTAAGGCTTTTTGTCAATTTCATCAGACTCAAGGACATGAGACTGATAGGTGTACTCGATTAAGGCATGAGATCCAAGATTTGATTGACAGTGGTAAGCTACCCGAGCCGGATAAGCCTAATACCAAGAACAACCCTTTGCCTAAGTTTGGAAGAGTACCTCCACCGGCAACCTTCATGGTGGGAAAAGGATTGGAAGAAGATTTTGTTTTATCATCCTTTCAAGATGGGGATATTGAAGATATGAAAGAAAAAGAAGATTAAACTCAACAAACTTTCCTTAGCTTGAATGTTGCTTTTCAATTTTACTTTCTTTAATATTTTGAACTATTGTGCTTTTCAAACTTAAAGTTGCTTTAAATAAATTACTTTCATCAAAATTTTGTTGGTCTTTGTTCATTTTGGTGCTCAACCAATGAGGAATTTAGCTTGATGTTTATAAATTAATGTGTCTAGGCATCATGACTCGAATGACTTTACTAGGTGAGGGAATTACTCTATAGCATTGAGTTGTGTATGCTTACTTAGAGAGGGCTCCTGCATAATTATCTTTGTCTAGGTCTTAGTCAATCTTAGAACATGCTTTGACAAATTTTCGAGGCGAAATTGAACTCTGCTTATTTAAGGGAGAAATGATCTAGGCATTGTTTGATTAGCCAACAACTAGTATCCACCCAATTAAATATCAATCCCTAGTTGTACCTTTGAGCCTTCATAAAATTTTAGCTTTCTTTTCATTGGCATATAACCTCAACAACCTACCTTGAGCTGTTGTGATATTTTTGACAAGTCTTATGATCACTAAGATGAATAGGCAAGAAGATCAAAGAAAGCAATGATTAATTAAGATCATGTGGATAGTTGAAGTTCTCAAGACCATAAGGGTAGTTGAAGTTCCCTTCATGTCTCCAATATATCAAGACAACATCAACATTAGAGTAACAAATGATTTATCCCTATTAAAGAAGATTTATGTTACTCCACTCATCCATTATTGGAAGCCCATGTTGGCACAAATAAGACAACTCTGTTTGAGCTAGAACCAAAAACAAAAAAGGAGAGAAAGAAAAACAAGAAAAAAAAGAAAAAAAAAACTCAAAAAAAAAACTCAAAATTTTTCAAAAATCCATTTGAGTTCTCTTTTACCTAAAGCAGCAAAAGGCTTCTATTTAGTTCATAAAGATTTTTTTGAGTTGGTCCAACCCAACCAAAGATTCAATTAAAATTGGAGAAAAGAAGGAAGACCACCCAGTTCTTGAAAGTTCTGTAGTCCAACAAGAAAGAAGGACAAAAAGAGAAAGAAAAGGGAAGAGTAAGAGAAATAAAGAAAAGAGAGAAGAAGAAAAATGAATTTGGGTACCAAACTTTATGCAAGGGCAAAGATTGTTCGAATCAAGATCCAGATTAATGCCAAGAAGATAGAGGGAATTTGGAGTCTAGCAAGATTGCTCCCAATTGTCTAAAGTTCCAATAAGAAATTTGTAGTGTGAAGGTTTGTCCTTTGTGTCACACCAGCTCCAATCTCAAAATGGCCTTCATTTAAACCCGTGTCCCTTATAGACCCCATTTCAAGCCTATCAAAGACCTGTTGATCTCTCTTGGTAGGTAGAGTCTATTAGTGGAGATAGTTTGAATAAGCACGCATATGAGATGACAATATTTAAACTCAAATGAGACCTTTGGTCAAGTAATGTGTATGTGCCTATCTGAAGTGCAACAATTCTTGCTTAAATAGAAATGATTCCCGAGTTTAGTACGGTAACTAGGGTTGTCATGTTATAGATATGTTAATTTGGAAAATCAAGTCCTGAGGTGCATTGACATTAATTTAGCAAAGCCAACATTTGATTTCAAAATTAAAATTCAAAAAAATCAAAAATATTTTTGTCATACAAAGCCTTCAAGTTAAGGGAAGTATATTGAACCTCCAAAGGACATATTGGGCAAAGGGAATGATTATTGGCAAGGTCATAATGAAATATAAAAAGGATGTATCCCTGACTCTACAACTTGGGATCTCCACCACTCATGTTTTCAACATCTTGAAGATAAAAGCCACAAATACAAAGGTTTCGATCATTCTGATGCAAGACTTGAACAAGCGTCAAAAGGGAACCAATAAGAACACTTATGCTGATCGCCTTGTTCTGTGAGTCATGGAACCACTGTAAGTATTATTCATGCATATCATATCACATCGCACTTTCTTGTCTTGTGTTGTCTATTCTTTATCAAAGAGAACAGCAAACACTCTGTGAAGTGAAGAATCAAAAGAAGATGTCAAATCAGGGGGGCATGGAAAGCCCATTGCTTATGGAAGCCCAAGTCATTTTGCAAAGAGAAGAAATACGTGCTTGTGCGAAGAACTAGACGGCAAAAATATCAATCAAAGCTTGCATGGAAAAAATCTTTGGTTTGAGCCTACACAGGGGGCAAGGTTTTTCCTTTTCAATTTTTTGGGTTTATATACCAAATATTTTTAAACTCACTTACAAATATTTTTCCACGTAAGGGGGCAAGGAGAGGATATAAGGTCCAATTAAAAATAACTAAATCTTTGCAAAAAGAAAGGACAAAAGAATGGAACTCTCGAAAGAATGAAGGTGCAAAAGACAAAAGACCAATCCAGCTAAAAGAGCTGAAGCCAGGGTGAAAACCCGATCTCAAAGGATGAAGATCCATTTTCAAGGGTGAAGACCCGATCTCAAAGGATGAAGATCCATTTGCAAGGGTGAGGACCCGATCTCAAAGAATAAAGATCCATTTTTCAAGGGTAAAGACCCGATGTCAAAAGATGAAGATTTATCTCAAAGGATGAAGATCCATTTTCAATGGTGAAGACCCGATCTCAAAGGATTAAGATCCATTTTCAAGGGTGAAGACCCGATCTCAAAGGATGAAGATCCATTTTCAAGGGTGAAGACCCAATCTCAAAGATGAAGATCCACTTTCAAGGGTAAAGACCCGATCTCAAAGGATGAAGATCCATTTTTAAGGGTAAAGACCCGATCTCAAAGGATGAAAATCCATTTTCAAGGGTAAAGACCCGATCTCAATGGATAAAGATCCATGTTCCAAGGGTAAAGACCTGATTTCCAATGGATAAAGATCCATGTTTCAAGGGTAAAGACCCGATTTTCAATGGATAAAGATCCATGTTTCAAAGGGTAAAGACCCAAAGTTCGAAGGATAAAGATCCTTGTTTCAAGGGTAAAGACCCGATTTCAAATGGATAAAGATCCATATTTCAAGGGTAAAGACCCGACCTCCAATGGATAAAGATCCATTTTTACGGGTAAAGACCCAATCTCCAATGGATAAAGATCCATGTTCCTAGGTAAAATACATAGTTTCTAATAGATAAAGATCTATTTTTGGTGGGTAAAGACCTACAATTCGTAAAAATAGAACAACCAGTTATGCCAGAATTCTCAACTGATAAAAGGTCAGATGAGTTAAACCAAAATCTCGGGTCCAGAACACAAAACCTCAAAATTTAAGTCTTATTGCTTTTCACTCTCTTTCACTAAGGTTTCAGATCATTCAAGCAGGGGGCAAACTGTAGACCCTTAATTTTTGACCCAATCCGATCCAACATGCTTTATTTAGTCCAAAATGATTTTTGTTGTTTAATTGGTCCAAAATAATTTTAATTAAATAATTTTTACCTTAGTATCTAATTTTTAGTAGTAAAAAATGAAAATAAACAAATAAAAATAAAAATCGGAGTCGGAAAAAAATCGGCAGCGAAAAGTGGTCGCGCGGGCCCGTCGGGCCAACAGTGGCTCGCCCGCAGGCTCCTGCAGGCTGGCACGCCGCCCACAGGAATTTCCTGCGGGCTGGCATGCCCACGGGCCCGTCGCCAGAATTTTTGCCAGCGCAAATTTTTCTGCTGCAATTTTTAGAATTCTAATCCAATTAGGTTTTAATTTTTTTTTTCTATTTATTATTACTTACCTTAATTAATTAGGAATAAACAACCTAAAAACCACGATAAATAAGGACCAATTAAACCAAATCAAGGGAGGAAAAACTTTTCATGATAGCTTTAGGTTTTGAAACAAATCAAGGAAGGAAAGGGAAAACTCAATTCAATTGATATTTATAGCAGCTGTAGCAGCAGTAGCACGAAAAAGGGAGAAGAAAAGAGGCAATCAAAGCTTGTCTTTGGAGCTAGTTCATCCAAGAAGAGTTATTTTTTGGAGAATCAACAAAAGAATGTATGTTTTAATTCTTTTGATTTATGTTTTACAATAGCCAAATCTATAAAATTTAAGTTTTTTTAAATCAAAATCTTAGAGCTTTAATTTAATTTTTCCAAGATTAAAACATTAAAAACGTGACTTTCTATTGTAAAAAGATTTAAAATTGTTATTTTTTCTTCTTAAAAAACCTTAAAACACCCATTGAACATATTTTTCTACAAAACCAAAATAAAATTCTGTTTCATTTAAAATTTTAAATTAGATTCTTTTTCATTCAAAAAACCTTAAAAAACATCTTTTCTACTTATAAAAACTTCAATTCATGTGTTTAAATTCATAAAACTTCATAAAATATCAAATTGTTTTTTTTAAAACCCTAAAATTAATTCCTTAGTCGAGAATCCAATTTTAAAGCCTAAAATCCAAAAATCATCTTTTAAACCTAAAATAATGAACCCTAACCCTTTAAAACCTTAAACCCTAACTTTTTCTAAACTTTAAACCCTTTAAAACATAAAAACATAAAAAAGTCAAAAAAGTCACAGTAGCTTAAATCATTATTTAAAATCATGAATTAAAAATATTTCAAAAGTGTCTAAAACTCAAGTTTTATTATTTCATCATTCAAATCTTAATTTGTTTAATCAAAGTGTCTTGCCAACCTTTAAAAAACATAAAACCTAATCTATTTTAATTACCTAAAAAGTCACATAGCTTAAACTTTAGAATTTCCAAAGCCTTAACACATGAGATAAATAACCCTAAATAGAAATAGTAGCTATACTTGAACTTTTATTTGTTTTATTCAATTCCATATTTATTTATACCTTGATTTATTTCTTATGCTTATTTAATTTTAATACTTGATTTATTTAATTTATCATGGATGGATGCTTGTTTTATATTTTGGTTAATACTTTTAATGAATGGTTTATTTATTATGGATGATTATTTACTTTTATCAATCAATTTAGACTTCCAAAAGTTGTAAGAGGTATGTTTCCACTTGGTGGGTACCTCATTAGTTAAACATCATGTAATTTAATTTTCTTTTCTATTTTAGAACCTTTGTAAAGGGCATGTTTCTACCTTTTGGTGGATGTCCTATCTAGGCATGTGATGTAAGGACATGTTTCCATCCTTGGATGAGTGTCCATTTATTTGTTTTGTTTTATTTGGATATTGCTTTGATTTTAATATAATGATGCTTTCTTTTTATTGTGTGTAGTATGGATAATGTTATTATACTTAAGAATTTTATAATATTAAGACCTGAAAAGGAGGCCGGTTCCAATGAACCGGGCGTTGTAGGGGTGCTGGGCCATTTCTCACCTTCCCCACACGTACCCAACTTTCCGAACCCATTAGGGGGTTGGGGATTCCTTAGGAATCGAGTCATCCACCCCTTTCTTTTTCCCGGCCCGTCAGGGTGGCGACTCCTTTTTCTCCGGACTTAGGTCTGTGTTCTCTAAGGCCCCGAGCCTAAACAGTGCCGAAGTCGCAAGAACCATTCCACTGGGAGTGGGGGCGAAAATTCCAGTTCACAATATAAAAGTACCATGCAATTATAGATTTTTAATATACATATATGCAAAATAAAATGGGTGGTGAAAATTGCATGAGACTTACCTTTTTAATAAAAACTATTATAATGGAGGCAATCTCTGGTATATATGCAACTAAGTGGGGATTTCATATTTAAGTCCAATCCTTTGTTTTTGCTGTTTTAGAGGGATATTGTTATTATTTTATTTTCTTTATAATGTGATATTAAGTTCTTCATTATATTTCTTTAGTATCACTTTATTTTTTCAGTTATTTTAAGACATATTGAAATTTAAGAATAATCATTATATGCACCATGTGAGAGGGGATTTTCGCCCCTACTTCTGAAGGAATAGTTCTTGTGACTTTGGTATTATTAGGCTCTGGGCCTTGTAGAACATGGGCCTAAACCTATAGAATAAGAGTCACCAAGCGGATGAGCTAGAAAGATATAAAGGGGTGAATGACATAATTCTTAAGGGATCCCTGATCCTTACTAGGTTTGGAAAGTTGGGTATGCATAGGAAATATGAGAATGACCCAGCACCCCCATAATATCTGATTCATTAGAACCAGCATCTTTTTCATATCTAAATATTATTGAATTCTTAAATATCATGATAACATCCATATCACATTCAATTAAAGGAAAAAAAATTATATTATTAATTAAAATAAATTAAACAAGAATGGGCACTCATACGAGATGTAAACATGCTCTTGCAATTTCTAAATGTCCATAAAAATAAATAAAATTGGATACCCACCAAAAGGTGAAAACTTGTGATTTATAATTGTCCAAAAGTCCTTAAAATTAAAATAAACAATAAACAATTAAAATAAACAAGGCATCCTCGAAGTGGAAATGTGTCTAACAAAATAAATACAAATCTATAAACATATAAGTAGTCATTCGAAGAATTATAAAATTAGGCAATAAAGATTAATAATAAAAAATTACAATTTAAATAAATATTAACCCATTAATGAAATATAGGGAGGAACATATACAGTGATCCCGCTAGCCGATTAGCGACGGGGGTCAAGGGGCAGTGCCCCTGAAATGTAAGCGATTTATAAAATAGGTTTTGTTATGGAATTAGAGTTTATTGTTACAAAAATAGGGTTTATACCTAATATTAGAGTTTTATGAACACATTAGTATTTTAATAGAAAAATTAGGGTTTTAATGTTTAATCAAACAAGATAAAACAAATCCATTAATTTATTGAAATAAGTAAGTAAGAGGATAGAAAAACATTCCCGCATTGTTGGCACCTCCAAGTTAAATTTGTTGAATCACAACTATTGCTTGATTTATTGAAAAGCCTGAATCAACTGGGTTTCTTGGTTATTTTAATCAATCTGGAGATTACTTACGATATTCATAGATTGGCTACTGTCTCTGACTTTAGTTTTTGCTTCTGTCCCACTTTTGGCTACTGTACTCTGCTCTCTGTGTATTATTGTTAATTACTTACCATTTTTAAATTTTCAAACCTAATTGTTGGCTGCTAACAGATGGTCGCTCCACCCTTTTGCTTATTTAGCTGGCTATTTATAAGCCAAATTAGGGTAACTGATTCAAGAAGTCCTTGTCTATTTTAGAAAAACCTCAAACCCTTTGAATCCTATTAGAATTAAAACTCTTTAAACCCAGGGTTGGGCCATGAGGCCAATCCTTTGCTCATGTCAAATTGGCACAAGATAATTGGACATAAGGCTTGGCTCATATCAAATTGGTACACTAATTTGATGAATTTTAATGTCAGCCTACTGTTTTGGCTTTTTTATTGGACCCGAGTTGATTTTAGCCCTTTAATTTTATTTAACTTTAATTAGGGCCATTTAATTGGAACCAAGTTTAATTTGGCCCCTTTTAATTGGAGTTGAATTCAATTAGGGCAAAAATTAAGGGTCTACAATTTTGCCTCTTACTTCAACAATCTTAAATTGATAAAGAGAGTGAAAAGAAATTTGCCTTAACAAGATTAAGTTGATCTTGGATACTCCGAGATGGTTCAAAAAAGATGGATGCCTTAACAAATCCAAGTTGCTTTGATAGGTTGGGTTATGGACCCCAAACATCCTAGTTTGGGTTCTGGACCCAAAGATTGGTTTGGATTCTAGAACTGTGAATTGATTCGGGTTCTAGACCCTTAAATTGGTTTGGGTTATAGACCTTTGAATTGGTTTGGGCTCTAGGCCCATGAAATGGTTTCTAATTTGGGTTTTGGACCCTTAAATTAGTTTGGGTTATAGACCCATGAATTGGTTTAGGTTCTGGACTCGTTAACTAGTTTTGGGTTCTGGATCTGTGAATTAGTTTGGGTTCTGGACCTGTGAACTAGTTTTGGATTCTGGACCCGTGAATTGGTTTGGGTTCTGGATCAGTGAATTTGTTAAGGTTCTGGACATGTGAATTGATTTGGGTTTTGGACACTTGAATTGGTTTGGGTTCTAGACCCGTGAATTTGTTTGGGTTTTGGACCTTTGAATTGGTTTAGGTTCTGGACCCATGAAACTGCACCATCATGATACTTTAACAAATCCAATATAGGCTGGATGGTGGATGCTACATCATCAAGATAATTTAACAAATCCAATGTGGGCTGGGTGATCATTGTTTAATGTAGTTTCATTTAGACATGCTCATCCTCCAGTTGCTTGATGTTGATAGGGCATGCTCGCCCCTCCTTCGAATATACTCATCCTCCGGCTGATTGTTGTTAATAGGACATGGTCTCCCCTCCTTCGGACATGCTCGTCCTCTGGCTGATTGATGTTGATATGATACCTGGATATTTTAATAAATTAAGAAGAACCATATGCCTTTGCAGAAATGGATCTTCATCTTAATTCTTCACTCTTAGGGATGGACTTTTATCTTGCCTTGACTTCAAATCTTCTAGTTGGGTTGATCTTCTATTCTTGGACCTTTGTTATGATCTTTTATCTTTTGTATCTTTATTCATTTGAGAGTTCTGAGTTTCTTCTAGTTCCACTCTTTTAGCTCTCCGCATTGTAAAACATTCAGCTACTTTTTAGCTAGCCCTCATATCCTCTCTTTGCCCACTGTGTGGCAAAATATTAAAAGTCTGAAAATCTTTTATACATGGATAAAATCAAAAATTGAAAAGGAGAAATTTTGCCCCTCATATATGCTTAAACCAATAATTTTGTTCCCATGTGGACTCTAATTGATGTTTGTTTTTGTTTGATTCCTTGCACAAGCATACATCTCCATTTTTACAAAATGACTGGATCTTTCTCAAGAAATAGGCCTTCTATGCCCCCTGATGCTATGTCTGCTTGTGATTATTGACCTCATTGAGTGTATACTATTTAAAGAATAGGCAACAAAAGACAACAAAATACAGTGTGAAATGCCTATATATCCATGATATGCATGAATGATACTTACAGTGGTTCTATTGACTCATAGTTTGAGGTGATTAGCCAAAGCACTCCTATTGGTTCCTTATAGATGCTTGTTTAAGTCTTGCATTAGAATAGTAGAAGGCTTCACATCTATGGCTTTTGTCTTCAAGATAATTAGTAGCGGCCTAAGCAAGGTAGTTAGAGACATAGGAGATACCCATTTTAGCCCATATTTCTACACATTAGTTGACAACTTCTCAATGACCTTGCAAATGATCCTTTCATTAGCCCACTTTTACCTAATACGTCCTTTGAGGTTTGGCAATGCAACACACTTCCCTAAATATGAAGGCTAAAAAAACACACTTTTTTTAACTTTTAAAATCACATTTTAGATTTGTTAGATCATTGTCATTATACCTTAGAGCTCAATTTTCCAAATTAACATATCTATAATATGATAACCCTAGGTACCATACTAAACTTAGGAATCATTTCTATTTAAGCAAGAATTATTGCACTTTAGATAGGCATATACATATTACTTGGCCAAAGGTCTTATTGAGTTTTAATGTTGTTTATCTCATATGCATGCTTATTTGAAAAATCTCCACTATCAGACTCCACCTACTAAGAGAGATTAACATGTCTTTAATAGGCTTGAAATGAGGTCTATAAGGGATATGGGTTAAGTGAAGGCCATTTTTAGATTGGAGCTAATGTAACACTATGGATAAACCTTCACACTACAAACTTTCTATTGGAACTATAGACAGTTGGAAACATTAAACTCTAGACTTCATTTCCACCTTTTAGGCATCTTGTTATCTTATTTCATGAAAAATATAAAGCTTATATTCTTGGTAGAAATCCGGATTTGATCAGCATGACCTTTGCTTTTGCAAAAAGTTTGAAAATCTATTTTTCTTCCATCTTCTTTTTCTTTTTCTTTTTCCTTTGTTTTGCTTCTTTTTCTCTTTTTTTGTTTTGTTTTTGTTTCTTTTTTGATTTTTTTTTATTTTTTATTTTGAGTCGTAGCTCTAAGAGAGTTGTCTTATTTGTACCATCTTATGCTTCTGGCTATGGATGGATGGAGTGGGACGAGTCTACTTTAGTGTGGTTGAGTCCTTTGTTACCCTGATGTTATTTAATGAAATATATTTGAGATATTAGGTCTAGTTCAGGTAAACTTCAACTATCCTTGTGGTCTTGACTATGCATCCTTTTTCCTTGATCTTCTTGCCCCTTTACCTTAATGATCATCGGACTTGTCATAAGTGTCACAATAGTTAATGGTTGGTTATCGGGGTTCACAAGTGAATAAATGCAAACTAAAATCTCATGAAGGCTCAAAGAGACAAACTAGATTGATATTAACATAGTGGATTCTGGTTGTTGGCTTACCAAACAATGCTTAGATCATCTCTCTCTTAAATAAGCATAGTTCAATTTCACCTCAAAAATTTTTCAAAATATGTTCTAAGATTGACTAGGAACTAGACACTTATAATGATTTAGGAGCTCTCTCCATGTAAGCATACACAACTTAATGCTATAGAACAACTCCCTTACCTAGTAAAGTCATTTGAATCATGATGCATATATACATAAATTTATGAATTTCAAGCTAGAGTCTTCATTAGTTGAGCACAAAAATGAACAAAAACCAATAAAAACATAATTGTAATAAAAATAATTTATTTGTAAAAATGTTAATTGAAAATAATTATTCTAAAAAATGAAAGAAAATGAATAAAAACCACACAAGCCAAGGGAATTTTATTGAGTTGGAGTTGAAAATGCTTCATTTTCTTGGACATGTCAGGGGCAAAGATCTTTCTATCATCAATGAGGTTTTGTATTTCATGACTTAAATGTATACATCGATCTATTTCATGACTAAGCACCTGATGGAACTGACAAAAAACCTTTGTATCAAAATTGGATGGTCAAGCTTCTGGCAAAGGTCGAAGGGATAAGAGAACATGAAGATTGAAAGCATCGACTAGACCTTTCTTTCTCTGATTAATTTCCTATTTAAAGACTGAGCTAGGAATGGATCGAAGAAGGTTACCAAGTTAAGTAGAGAGATGTGTTGAAGGGAGCAAAAGTACTGAAATAAAGGATATGGCTAAGTTTATTTATAAGTTTAGTTTTCTAGTCAAAGGTTGTAATAACCCCTTTTTCTGTAGTTTATTGAAGACCCAAGACAATGTCATTCCCAATTCTGAGAATTTGACTCTTCTTTGCTAGTTCAGTTGTTACATTCACCTCAGCATCTTTTCATCCCCCTTAATTTTGTCCACCAGATTGATAATCACTCTTATTGCTCCCTTTTTCATAGTATATGTTCTTTACTCTCTCCCATTCTTCAAATTGGATACCCACTTATAGAACATCCTTAACGTCCCTTATAAGAGTTCGAGTCATTCTTTCTTGGAGATGGGGCAAAGCACCCTTGATTATCATCTGTATCTGATCTAAATCATCTAGTCTTTTCTTGAGAAGGGGTCATTTTACTTCTCCATATCTTTATGTAAACAATAAAGCCCTCATTTTATCTTTGCCTGATAGACTCAACTTCCATCAATGTTATCTCTAGTTTGATGTTGTACCCATACTATTGTATGAAAGCTTTATACAACAAATTCAGTCTTTCTGAGTGCTCTTCTATAAAGTATTAAACTAGTTTTGCACAATAGAATCTAATAAAAGCATGAAATACTTTAGAGTTTGAGCCTTAGTAGCTCTTACAGACTGCATTATAGTAATGTACTGCTTAACATACAAGTGAGGATTTCCTATACCATTGTACTTAGCGAAAGCAAGCATCTTGAACTTGTAGGGAATCCCTTCATCTTGCTACACTTCTTTAGCCTTTAGCTTCTTTTCAAACTTCTTTTCTAAATTAGTAAACAATTTTTTCACATTAGCAGTTTCAGTCTTTTCTACAGTCTTCTTTTCTTGATGATCTTAGAAGTATGCATCCCAATCATCATCATCCAATACCACCTTCTCTTTATTAAAGGCTACCTCAACTACCTTATCCTTTCCTTTATCCTTCTGCTTCTTAGAACTGACAGATGACTTAACAATATTATTTTCCAATAGTGTAGCTAGTTGACTTGTCACAATCTCAGCTAGGGGCCTCTTTAACTCTTCCATCTTAGATGCTAGAGCTTCATTCACAAGGTTATGAACTTGCTCAAGATTTATTGCTTTTATTTTGAAGTTGACTGAACCTTCACTAAATTTTGAATCAATGACGTAGGTCGGGTTATCATAAATTCATGAATTGCTGTACTTTCGGTCTATGAGACAAAAAGGATCAATGTGATGCAATGCAATGCATGTATGCATATGTAATAATCAAACAAAAGGAGAGTTAGGGCATCCCTTCCAATCATATATCTTCCACATATGAATGGTGAGTCTCTTTATCTGGGTATTATGATCAACAAAATATTGACATGAGATGTTTTGTTTTTGAAAGATCCACTCAAATGGATTAACAAATAGTTATATTTTCAAATATAGAATTCATTCCATGATAATTCTCACTAATTAAGCCTTAATCCATTTGGCCAATTGAAAAATGGCTTTATGCTATATTGTGGATTAAAACTAAATTAAAGGGTTTATCATAAATAGATTTGTAACACCCTTATACCCAATATACGTACACTACATATACCCAACATATGTAATATACGTATAGAGAATATAAGAATATCACAACCATTTTAAGCAATCAAATCATCATTTATAAAATATGTATAATCTTAAAACATTCAACCGATATCATATAAATAATAGTTGAGATATTACTTGCTAAAACATATATATATATATAACTTTATTACTACAGGTTCAACCAAAACATTTTTGAAAGTTTACAGAATATACATATTTTTATATCAAAATATATTATAATATGCATGACATCAATATGTGCAAAAATATAAATTATATACATACTAGCAGCTTGTCTCTAATCTTGATGTCCAACAGTCAATTCTGCACTCAAGGTCTCAAGTCTAGACTCTGCTTGGTCTAGACGAACTCTCCAACTCAACCGGATCTACCCTGCCACCTGCGCGATGAATCACAATCGCACTAAGCCAAAAGCTTAGTGGTATAAACTTTGATAATAATATAGTTCAAATGCAATGCCAATGTACAACACATAAGGATATTAAATCTCATAACATTAAATCTTGATAAATTGCTCAATTGTTCCACAATTCATAATTCACATAAAAGTAAACACAAGCATGGGCCCAAAAGGATCTAATATACCATTCAAATTCTAGAGTTACTGCTTTTGTAACACTCTTATACCCAATATACGTACACTACATATACCTTTTATATGAAATATACATATAGAGGATACACGAATGTCACAACCCTTTTTAAACAAAACAAAACTTCACTTTTAAAAACCTATATAAACTTAAAACATTCAATTTATATCATATAAATAATAAATGAAACAATACTTGTTAAAATATATATATATATATACTTCATTACCAAAGGTTTATCCAAAACATTTTTGATAGATTGCGGAAGCGAAATATACATATTTATATACATCAAAGTTAATATGTACAAAAATATAAAATATATACATGCTGACAGTTTATCTCTGATCTTGATGTCCAAATCAACTTTGCTCACAAGATCTCAAACCTAGACTCAACTCGGTCTAGTTGAACTCTCCAATTCTACCAGATCTACCTTGTCACCTGTGCGATAAACCACAATCGTGCTAAGCCAAAAGCTTAGTGGTATAAACTTTGATAACAAAATAGTTCAAATGCAATATCAATGTCGAACTTTCAAGAACTAGAAACAATATATATATATATATATATACACATCATATTTCATAACATTATATCTCATTATATTACCCAATTGTTTCACAATTCACAATTCACATTAAAAGCAAAGACAAGCATGGGCCCAAAAAGGATCTAATATGCTATTTAAATTTCAGAGTTATTGCTTTGGTCCATAATGACACCTTGTGTCTAGCCCCGTAGGCAATATATCCATGGATAATCCAACTAGATATGAGCTTACGACCCAGTCTTTTCACTCAGCCTAGCTTCAAGGATTTGTTTTTGAGGCTTACGACCCAATCTTTTCACCCCAAAAACATCATATTTATCAGCTGGGCCTGGCTTATGACAAGGTCTTTTCACCGGCCCAGCATCTAGCCCGTAGGCAATTCATAGGCATGCCGCCAAATCCAGAACTCTGAAAATTGAATAACATACTAGGCACATAATTTATTCATATTTCTCATTATCAAATCCTTTCATAATTCCATTCTCGAATCCTTTCTCATTTTCTTATGATCATACTAGGCACATTGCCTTATTATATCATCCTTTTCTCACTGTTTCTCATTTTTTCTTTTATATCAATATCAATTTATTACATTATGTTTTCACATATTTCATCACATTATTCCATATTTCTTTTCAATTACAACACATTACTTTGATACATCAACATAATTCACATTATGCATATCATAACATATTTCTCATTCATCAACAATATTTTAAGTAACTTAACATATTTTTTTTTTCAACCAAATGTGTTAAGTCCCAATTTCATGTAAATGTATGCAATCATTCAAAGTCTGTACTTACCTTTAAAAGCAATAACACCACTTCAACCTCCTCTTCCAAGATATCCCTCAACACTTGGATTGATTACTCAATTCTCTTCAAAGCCTAAACCAAAGGTGATTATAAATACTCACTTAGTGATACACATAGGAAATAAGGAAAAGCACTATCTAGGGCAAACTCTACACTTGACACACTCAACAACACAAGCGTGTCCATGGCCGTGCCCTAAACCCACAGCACAGAAGCTTTGACATGCTCAGTGACATGGGCATGTCACTGCATGTATAAAAACTCCAACAACATAGAAGCTATGACACGCTCAGTGACATGGGCGTGTCACTTTACGTGTCAATACCCCTCCAACATAGAAGCTATGACACGCTCAGTGACATGGGCGTGTCACTGGTCATGTCAATTCTACAATACCATAAAAGCTGTGACACGCTCAATGACATGGGCGTGTCACTACTCGTGTCACCAACATTGAAAATAGAACCATCGACATGCCCAAAGGCATGGCCATGTCACCGAGCGTGTCAGGCCAAAAACTTGATATCGACACAAAATTGCTACATCCAACTGTCATCTTCCATTACCCTTATCTACTCCATACAAACTCAACCAAAACCATCATAATACCACAATAAACTTTTATAAACATCAACACAACTCAATTAAAAGTACAAATAGACACAATTACAGCCAAAACTTCTCAACTCAAAGTTACACAACTCACAACTTTTATTATCTTCACCAAACTTAACCCTTTTTCTTCAATCCAACCCCAAATTTCAAAGTTAACAAGACAAAACAACTTCAAACATACCAAAATCAACCATAAACACAACTACATCAAACATTCAACAAACTCATAAATACACTCTCAAAGGAAATCAAAGAAACAAGTTAGAAACTTACCAAATATGAAGAAAAATCCTTAAAACTCTAACTTGATCACTTGAAATCCTTCAATTGCTCGAGTTAGGAAGAAACGAAACCTCTTTTCTCTTTGATGAACATGGTGATGGCCGACCCTCTTGGAGAAGAAAGAAGAAGATGAAAATAGTCATTCTCCACTCAAACCAACCACTTATCTAATTAACCACACAAATATCCTCTTTTAATCTCCACCAAGCATTAATAATATTATATTATAGTATCATCTTCCATTATCATAACATATTAATATTTTAATAATTTAAAATATCATTTGACCAACTAAACATGTTGACTTGTATGTAATGTATATATCTTCATATATACAAATATACACACTTCCCTTTTTCCTTTTTCCTTTCTTTTCGCTTAATTAAATATATACATTTATAAATCCTTTAATTAATTTACAACAATTAATATTTATTTTCAAATTTTTGGGATATTACAGCTTTGGTCCAAGATAACAACATTTGTCTAGCCCGAAGGCGAATCATAATCACAATGAGGATTACCTCATACGTAACATCCCAACTAGTCTTCAAGGACTAGGCCCATCCTAGCTTCAAGGGTCTACTACATCATGTGACACCTAACTAGGCTTCAAGGACCAAGCCTAACCTAGCTTCAAGGGACTGTTACGTCATAGGCATGCCGTCAAATACAAAACTCTGAAAATTGAATAACATACTAGGCACACAATTCTTTCATAATTTCATTATCAATATCTTTGTCATCTTCTCATGTTCAAACTAGGCATAATGCCTCAAATATCTCATTTATATCAATATAGCCATCACCAATGGCTTTAAATACCATCTTTAATTAATACATAACAAATTGCATTACCCATATATTTTGGGCCATTATCATATTTTGCACAAAGTTCACATTACATATAATGCATTTGTAACATTATTCAAATCATAACATATTTCTTATGCACCAAAAATGTAGTAGGTAACTTAACACATTTTCCAACCAAATGTGTTAAGTCCCAATGTCATGTAAATATAAATAATTATTCAAATTTTGTACTTACCTCTAAAAGCAACAAACACCACTTTCAACCTCCTCTACCAAGATATCCCTCAACACTTGGATTGGGTAACTCAAGACTTTTCAAAGCCTAAACCAAATAATCACTTAGTGATACACTTATAGGTATAACAAAACCTATCAACACAAGGATAAGAAACACAAAAGAAAATAAGGAAAATAACTATCTAGGGTAAACTCTACACATGACACACTCAACAACACAGGCGTGTCAATGACCGTGCCCTAAACCCACAACACAGAAGCTTTGACATGCTTAGTAACATGGGCGTGTCACTACACGTGTAAATACTATAACAACACAGTAGCTATGACACACTCAGTAACATGGGCGTGTCACAGCACGTGTCAATACTACAACAACACAGTAGATATGACATGCTCTGTGACATGGGTGTGTCACTACACATGTCAATTCTACAACAATACAGTAGCTATGACATGCTCAAAGACATGGGCGTGTCACTGTACGTGTCAATTCTACAATAATACACTAGCTATGACATGCTCAGTGATATGGGCGTGTCACTGCTCGTGTCACCAACACTGAAAATAGAACCATCGACACACCTAAAGGCATGGCTGTGTCACCGAGCGTGTCAGGCCAAAAATCATAATATCCACACATAATTGCACATCCAACTATTATCTTTCATTAACCTTTTCAACTCCATACAAACTCAACCAAATCCATCATTATACCATACAATACTTGTGTAAACATCAAAACAACTCAAAAGTTACACAACCCAAAACTCTTATTCTCTTCACCAAACTTAACCTTTTCATCAATCCAACCCCAAATCTCATAGCTAACTACCCAAAAGAACTTCAAACATACCAATATCAACCATGGACACATACTACACCAAACGTCTAATTCACACAAATACAACTTTCAAAGAAAATAAAAAGAAAAAAGTTTGAAACTTATGTGCAATTATGTGTGGATATCAGGATTTTTGGCTTGACATGCTCGGTGACACAGCCATGCCTTTTCAACTCCAACTATTATCTTTCATTAACCTTTTCAACTCCATACAAACTCAACCAAATCCATCATTATACCATACAATACTTGTGTAAACATCAAAACAACTCAAAAGTTAAACAACCCAAAACTCTTATTCTCTTCACCAAACTTAACCTTTTCATCAATCCAACCCCAAATCTCATAGCTAACTACCCAAAAGAACTTCAAACATACCAATATCAAACATGGACACATACTACATGGAACATCCAATTCACAAAAATACAACTTCCAAAGAAAATAAAAGAAACAAGTTGGAAACTTACCAAATATGAAGAAAATCCTTAAAACTCCAACTTGAACACTTAAAATTCTTCAATTACTTGAGTTAGCAAGAAGAAAAAATTCTCTTCCCTTTGATGGAGAAAATCGGCTTTCAATGGAAAAAGAAGAAGAAGATGAAGAAGATAGACACCACTCCTCTTATCCAATAAATCTCTTTAAAACCACACAATTCCAACTTTTACTCTCCACCACGTATATATTATTATTATTATTAAATTAAGATCAAATATCATCTTCCACTATCCATTAATTAATATTTAATTAATTAAAATAGCATTTGACCCATAATAAAGATGTTGATTTGTATATAATAGGTATATCTTCATATATATATATCATATACACCCTTCCTTTTTCACTTAATTATATATATATACTTTTAAATCATTTATTTAATTTTCAAAAATTAATATTCTCCAAATTTTTGGGATATTACAATTCTCCCCCTCTACAAATAAATTTCATCCTCGAAATTACCTACTATCAAGTCTGGAACAATTGGGGATACTGATTCCGCATCATCCGCTTACTCTCCCATGTTGCCTCTCTAATAGCGTGATTCTTCCAAAGAACTTTCACAAATGGCGCTTTCTTATTTCTCAACTCCTTCACTTCACATGCTAAAATAGCCACTGGTTCTTTCTCATAAGTAAAATCTAGACTCAACAAAATTGATTCTACTGATAGAATATGAGATGGGTCTGACCTATACCTCCAAAGCATAGAAACATGGAAGACATTGTGAATTTGATCCAATTCAAGCGATAAAGCTAATCTATAGGCCACTGGTCTAACTCTTTTCAGTACCTCATAAGGTCCTATGAAATGTGGACTCAACTTCCCTTTACGGCCAAATCTCAAAATTTTCTTCCAAGGAGACACATTCAAAAATACTTTATCTCCTACACAGAACTCTATGTCTCTTCTTTTTAAATCTGAATATGATTTCTGTCAGTCTGAGCCTGCTTTCAAACAATTCCTAATCACCTTTACTTTCTCTTCTGTTTCCCTAATCAAATCAGGACCAATCAACTTACCTTCTCTAACCTCATCCCAATATAGAGGTTTCTTGCATCTCCTACCATACAATGCCTCATAAGGTGCCATTCTAATACTGGACTAATGACTGTTGTTGTAAGCAAACTCAATCAATGGTAAGAATCTATCCTAGCTCCCAGTGAAATAGATGATACAACTTCTCAACATGTCCTCTAAAATCTGTATTACTCTCTCTGACTGCCCATCTGTCTGAGAATGGAAAGCACTGCTAAAATGTAACTAGAAGCCTAAAGCATCCTGTAAACTTCTCCACAATCTCGATGTAAATCAGGGATCTCGATTAGATACCAAAGAAATTGGAACTCCATGTAACCTCACTATTTCACTGATATACTGCTCAACCAACCTCTCAAGAGAATAATCCATCCAAACTAGAAGAAAATGAGCTGTCTTTTTCATCTGATCAACAATCACCTAGATTGCATTATGCTCCTTCTGAGTCAAATGTAATCCAGTCACAAAATCCATCGTCACTCGCTCCCATTTCTACTCTGGCACTGATAATGGCTGAAGTAATCCCAAAGGAACTTGGTGCTCATCCTTCACACTCTAACAAGTGAGACATCTGGATACAAACTTTGCTATGTCCCTCTTCATACCTGACCACCAATAATGTCGCTTTAAGTCCTGATACATCTTGGTACTCCCATGGTACATAGCATAAGCTGACTGATGTGCTTCCTCCAAAATTACCTCTTTTTGTCTTACATCATCAAGAACATACAACCTATTTCTTTACCACAAACTGCCATCACTTCTCACATGAAAGTCTCGACTCTCCCCATTTTGGCAATCCAATACAGCTTTCTGTATTTTCTCATTTGTCAACTGAGTCTCCCTAATCTAATCCAAAAACATCGGCCTTAATTGCAATTGAGCCATCAATGCACCATCATCACAAGACTCAAATCTAGCATGCAACGCTCTCAACTCAACAAACAATAAGAGCGAATAAGCAGTCAAACCTGCCAAAGACTTTTGACTCAAGGCATCACCAACAACATTTGCCTTACCAGTGTAATTTTTGCCAGTGCAGCACACGGGCCTGACAGCCCGCGTGCTATCGATTTTCTAACCAAACCTTGTTTTATCCAGTTTTCTAATTTTTCCTAAACAATTCATATTTCCTTATTAAAATAGGATTAGGACTCTTTATTTTCCTATAAATACTACATTAAAACAATAAAAAATAAAAGGAGACAGAACACAAAAAAAAACCCTAAAAAAAAGAAAAGCAGAGAGCGGCTATTGAGATTAAGAAAGATCGAAACCAAAAAAGGCAGAAGACGGCAAAAGAAATTAGCAAGAAGCAGACATTCATCATTCATCAAAGACAGCAATGCTGTCTTTGTTCATTGTTCATCCAGAAGTCAATCGTGGAGGAACCAATGAACGGAGGTTTGATTTAATTCTTTAATTTATTTGAATTCACAGTAGTTTCATCCTTGAGTTATAACTTATTTGACTATCCAGTATATACATTCCCTTCTATAAATATCATTAGAAATTTGAAGATTAAGAAGTTGTTTAGGTCTTGTAGACCCTTAATTTTTGACCTAATCCGGTCAAATATGTTTTATTTAGTCCTAAATGATTTTTGTTATCTAATTGGTAAAAAATAATTTTTGATAAATAATTTTTGCTTTAGTATATAATTTTTATTAATAAAAAATAAAAATAAACATATAAAAGTCAAAAAATAAAAATAAAAATCGGAGTCGAAAAAATCATCGCGCGGGCCCTTGGGCATTTCGCCCACAGAAAAAATCTACGGGCGAAATAGCTTTTTTATTTCTCTTGCAAGATTTTCCTACGAGCGAAATAGCTCACGCTATTTTGCCTGCAGCCCACCCCTGCAGCACAAATTTTCCAACGTAAATTTTTCAAAACCTAATTCAATTAGGTTTCGGTTTCTTTTTTTTTTTATTAATATTACTTGCCTTGACTAATTAGGAATAAACCACATCAAACCACTATAAATAAGGACCCAAGGCAATTAAATTTGAGGGAGGTCAAAAATCAAACAGAAGCTTGAAAAGTGGAACCAAATCTGTGAAGGAAAAGGGGCAATTGAATTTTATATTTATTCTGAAATAGCAGGGACATTATTGAAGGGATTCAAAAGGCAACAATTGTCTCTGTTTTAATTCATCCAAGAAAAACAATTTTTGGAGGAATCATCAAAAGGAGGTATGTATTAAATTCTTTGTTTTTTTTTTACAGTAGCTAAAATTAGGATTTTGTGTTTTTCAAAAGTTAAAATCTTAGAACTTTAATTTAGTTTTTCTAAAGTCAAAAAAACCTTAGTTCGTTGATATATTTTCCAAAAAGACTTAAAATTGTTATTTTTACCTCTTCAAAATCTTAAAACCTTAATTAAACATATTTTTCAACAAAACCAATATTTGATTTTATTTCTTTCAAAACTTTAAATTAGGTTATGTTTCTTTCAAAAGGCTTTAAAAAAACATCTTTTCTACTTATCAAAACTTTAGTCCGTTTGTTTAAATTTATAAAAATTCATAAAATTATCAAATTGATTTCCAAATTCCAAAAGCCAATTCATCACCGAAACTCCAATTCAAAGCTCCTAAAACCCTAATTCAACTACCAAACTTAAAATAATAAGCTCTAGTTCCTTTAAAACCATAAACCCTAACTTTTTCTAAACTTTAATCCCTTAAAACATTAAAAACCATAAAAACACAAATACTTTAATTACACAGTAACTTGAAATCATCATTTAAAACCACAAATCAAAAGTATTTCAAAGTGTCTAAAACCCTAGTTTCATGATTTCACCATTCAAATGTTAATTTAGTTAATCAAAGAGTCTTACTAACCTTTTAAAACAAAAAATCCTAATCTGTTTTAAATCCATAAAAAGTCACAGTAGCTATAATTGGACTTTTATTTGCTTTATTCAATTCCATATTTGATTATGCTTTGATTTATTTATTATGATTTAATTCATTTTGTAACACCCCAATACTCCATATAAATACTATACATATACCTAGTATACATACAGTAAGTATTTAAAGTATAAGGATGCCACTTTTCTTTTTACCTTTCAATACCTGTAACAAAATTCAAACCATAATAGGTCAATTTAAAGAACACTTACAAATTATTGTCTTTATCAAAACTTCATTTATACATATAATATAACATACTTAAAGTGGATACATGTATGCATTACCCTCTAGTTGGTCTCGACAAAATCTTACTCTTCTCGTGGCATACCAAAAGACTTCATGTCTTCCACCAAGCTACCTGCGCGATAATACATCCGCGCTAAGCTCGAAAGCTTAGTAGTACAAATATAAAATACAAACATATATCATGGAAACACTAACATATAAAGATATCTCAATTCCATATACTTTTAGTTCTTATTAAGTTTATCCCTATTCATTTGCACCTTTCATATCTTTCAACTAATCTCATATCTTATACACATATAAACATAACATTTCTACCAAGTCCAACCCATCACTAATATTCACAATCAACATCTCAATACACACATTATACATCATACTAATCATAAGTCACATTTCCAATTAAGACAATCATTGTCATCAACCACAATTCATCAATTGAATTCACAATCAATGCTAATACACACATTATACATCATACCAATCATAACATTTCTTTATTCACAATTCAACATTAATGATTCATCACTAGTGCTCATAATCAATATTTCAACGCACATATTACATATCATCAATCACATGTCCAATGAAGTATACCAAAGATTTCATTATCCATTTCTTTCAACATTTGTATATCACATTGACAAAAAACACAGACTCGGGCCCAACAGACACCACTATGTTATTCAGAGTTCAGAGTTACTGCTTTGGTCTATAATCATAATCATCAAGCCCGTAGGCATCATATATCAATATTTCTATCCATGGATAGTGTAACAGACCCAGTCTCTTGGACCATCAACTCATCATGAGGAGATCCTCAACCCGGCAAGACTGTTACCAATCATATATTTCATATTCACAATTCTCATAGTGTAACAGACCCAGTCTCTTGGACCTCAATTCAACTCAATTTGAAGAGATCCTCAACCCGGCAAGACTGTTACCTTTTTCATTTTATAGGCATGCCTCCAAACCCAGAACTCTGAAAACTGAATAACACATTAAACACATATTTCACTTATTGTTTCATTATCAATTTCAATCTCAATGTTCATTATCATCTAGGCAAACATGCCTTATTTCTTTCAATTAGATCATCATAGCCAATCACAATGGCTTCACAACATATCATATCTCAATCCATATGATACATATAACATCATTGCTATAACATTACAAAGTACCTTATTCATATAGCACAATACAATTCACAAGATTCATAATACACAAATCATAGTATTGTTCATATAGTATCATGTGCATCATCATTATAATACTCAACATCAATTACATTAACCAAATGAACATATCATTATTCAATCACATGATTCACATTATACATATAGCATCATTGCTATAACATTACAAAGTACATTAAAGTAATTCTTCATAAAAGTGTTTGTCATAATAAATTTGCATAGCTCATACCTTGTTGAATGATCCTCTTCTCTTTCACACTATACAAGTCACATTAGATTAACAATGTAATAATTTACCTAACATTATTTAATTATACTCAATCAATTGTATTCTCATACATTAATATTCATCAAATCATTCACATCTTACATTTTCCCATAACACAATTATATATATACATATCATTAATGATATAAACACATCAAAATACATTAGTGATATGCATTAACAATGCAATCATGCAACATTGGTACTTACCTTAATAACATTTCACACCACTCTAAACTCTTCTCCACTCAATAGTTCTTCACTTCACAAATTAGGGCAATTCAACCTCTTCACAACCTAATCCAAAAGGAATATTAGCAAAATGTCCATATGAATAGTACATTCTGGTTTTAGACTCCATTTTATCCTTATTTTGAAAAATTGTATAAAATAATCTACTTGACTAAAAATTCTAAAATTTTTACAGAATTTAGTTTTGTATCTTAAAATCATTCCTTTAAAATTTCAGATCAAACTAAACACAAAATCTTGGTCAAATAGTTCACCTAACCAGACTGCCCCAATTGCCCTGCATCCTGGCAGCAGTTCTGAACTTTGTGAATTCCATAAATCAAATTCAATCAACGTGGTTCCAAATTATTTTTCTAAAATACTAGACTCACTAAGAAACAACATATCCAAAATTCAATTGGATATGATTTTTCTACATTTTATTAAAAATCCCGAAATATAGCTGTCTCAGTTAAGGTACCTGCTGGAACAGGTCTAATAAAAATAATCTTTCTAAACTCATAACCATTCCAAAATCGAATCAACATATTTTTCAGTCATTCTAGACTCATAGAAGCACAACATATCAAAAATTCACTTCAAGAACATTTTTCTATAATTAATTAAAAATCATACAAGTCACAGCCTTTACTAATTGTAAAACAGAAAAATATTCACTAAACACAACTCTTACTCTTCCATCACCAACACCAATTTACTTCTTATTTAAAATCAATTTCAACTCTAATCAACAAATCATCAACACACTTAATCATACTATCAATAACCCTAACTCAACTCACACACATCTTCAAAAATAACAAAGGCAAACAAGAGAAAACTTACTAAAATCATGAAATTCTTGAAATTCCAACTTGTATACTTGAGATCTTCCTTCACTTTTGAGCTTAAAATTCCAAAATCATCACTTGCTCTCTTGCTTTCCTTTGTCTTTGAGTGAGCCGGCCATCAACAAGAAGAAGAAGAAGAGATGATGAAGAAAACACAAAGTCAATAGGCATTAAATACCCTTCCAAAAGAAAATTACTAAACTACCCTCAACCATATAACTAAACCTTTGTCTTTTACAAGCCCATGTTGGTAATTTCACAATCACAAATAAAATATCCTCTTCCCTTGACCAAGCCCTTTGACCAACTTATATTATATATATATGACCATATACACAACATATACACTTCACTCTACACAATGCTTTTCTTCAAACAACATAATTACCACTTATCAATCACACACTCAATTCAATAATAACAACATTATCATAACTTCTAAGCACACTTAGGGATATTACACATTTAATTTTAATGCTTGATTTATTTAATTTATCATGGATGGATGCTTATTTTATATTTTGATTAATAGCTTTGATGAATGATTTATTTATGATGAATGATTATTTATTTTATCAATTAATTTATACTTCCAAAAGTTGTAAGAGGCATGTTTCCACTTGGTGGGTACCTCATTAGTTAAACATAATGTAATTTAATTTATTTTTCTATTTTAGAACCTATGTAAAGGGCATGTTTCTACCTTTCGGTGGGTGTCCTATTTAGGCATGTGATATAAGGATATGTTTCCATCTTTGGATGGGTGTCCATTTATTTGTTTTGCTTGGACCTTGATTTGATTTTAATATATTGATGCTTTCTTTTAATTTTTGTGTGTAATATGGATAATGTTGTTATATTTAAGAATTTTATAATATTAAAACCTGTAAAGGAGTCCGGTTCCAATGAACCGGGCATTGTGGGGGTGCTGGGCCATTTCTCACCTTCCCCACACGTACCCAACTTTCCGAACCCATTAGGGGGTTGGGGATTCCTTAGGAATTGAGTCATCCACCCCTTTCTTTTTCCTGGCCAATCTGGGTGGCGACTCCATTTTCTCCGGACTTAGGTGTAATATCCCTAAGTGTGCTTAGAAGTTATGATAATGTTGTTATTATTGAATTGAGTGTGTGATTGATAAGTGGTAATTATGTTGTTTGAAGAAAAGCATTGTGTAGAGTGAAGTGTATATGTTGTGTATATGGTCATATATATATAATATAAGTTGGTCAAAGGGCTTGGTCAAGGGAAGAGGATATTTTTTTTGTGATTGTGAAATTACCAACATGGGCTTGTAAAAGACAAAGGTTTAGTTATATGGTTGAGGGTAGTTTAGTAATTTTCTTTTGGAAGGGTATTTAATGCCTATTGACTTTGTGTTTTCTTCATCATTTCTTCTTCTTCTTGTTGTTGATGGCCGGCTCACTCAAAGACAAAGGAAAGCAAGAGAGCAAGTGATGATTTTGGAATTTTAAGCTCAAAAGTGAAGGAAGATCTCAAGTATACAAGTTGGAATTTCAAGAATTTCATGATTTTAGTAAGTTTTCTCTTGTTTGCCTTTGTTATTTTTGAAGATGTGTGTGAGTTGAGTTAGGGTTATTGATAGTATGATTAAGTGTGTTGATGATTTGTTGATTAGAGTTGAAATTGAATTTAAAATAAGAAGTTAAATTGGTGTTGGTGATGGAAGAGTAAGAGTTGTGTTTAGTGAATATTTTTCTGTTTTACAATTAGTAAAGGTTGTGACTTGTATGATTTTTAATTAATTATAGAAAAATGTTCTTGAAGTGAATTTTTGATATGTTGTGCCTCTATGAGTCTAGAATGACTGAAAAATATGTTGATTCGATTTTGGAATGGTTATGAGTTTAGAAAGATTATTTTTATTAGACCTGTTCCAGCAGGTACCTTAACTGAGACAGCTATATTTCGGGATTTTTAATAAAATGTAGAAAAATCATATCAATTGAATTTTGGATATGTTGTTTCTTAGTGAGTCTATTATTTGAGAAAAATAATTTGGAACCACGTTGATTGAATTTGATTTATGGAATTCACAAAGTTCAGAACTGCTGCCAGGATGCAGGGCAATTGGGGCAGTCTGGTTAGGTGAACTATTTGACCAAGATTTTGTGTTCCGTTTGATCTGAAATTTTAAAGGAATGATTTTAAGATACAAAACTAAATTCTGTAAAAATTTTAGAATTTTTAGTCAAGTAGATTATTTTATACAATTTTTCAAAATAAGGATAAAATGGAGTCTAAAACCAGAATGTACTATTCATATGGTCATTTTGCTTATATTCCTTTTGGATTAGGTTGTGAAGAGGTTGAATTGCCCTAATTTGTGAAGTGAAGAACTATTGAGTGGAGAAGAGTTTAGAGTGGTGTGAAATGTTATTAAGGTAAGTACCAATGTTGCATGATTGCATTGTTAATGCATATCACTAATGTATTTTGATGTGTTTATATCATTAATGATATGTATATATATATATATAATTGTGTTATGGGAAAATGAAAGATGTGAATGATTTGATGAATATTAATGTATGAGAATACAATTGATTGAGTATAATTAAATAATGTTAAGTAAATTATTACATTGTTAATCTAATGTGACTTGTATAGTGTGAAAGAGAAGAGGTTCATTCAACAAGGTATGAGCTATGCAAATTTATTATGATAAACACTTTTATGAAGAATTACTTTAATGTACTTTGTAATGTTATAGCAATGATGCTATATGTATAATGTGAATCATGTGATTGAATAATGATATGTTCATTTGGTTAATGTAATTGATGTTGAGTATTATAATGATGATGCACATGATACTATATGAACAATACTATGTTTTGTGTATTATGAATCTTGTGAATTGTATTGTGCTATATGAATAAGGTACTTTGTAATGTTATAGCAATGATGTTATATGTATCATATGGATTGAGATAGGATATGTTGTGAAGCCATTGTAATTGGCCATGATGATTCAAATGTGAGATGAAGCCATTGTGATTGGCTATGATGATCTAATTGAAAGAAACAAGGCATGTTTGCCTAGATGATAATGAACATTGAGATTGAAATTGATAATGAAATAATAAGTGAAATATGTGTTTAATGTGTTATTCAGTCTTCAGAGTTCTGGGTTTGGAGGCATGCCTATAAAATGAAAAAGGTAACAGTCTTGCCGGGTTGAGGATCTCTTCAAATTGAGTTGAATTGAGGTCCAAGAGACTGGGTCTGTTACACTATGAGAATTGTGAATATGAAATATATGATTGGTAACAGTCTTGCCAGGTTGAGGATCTCCTCATGATGAGTTGATGGTCCAAGAGACTGGGTCTGTTACACTATCCATGGATAGAAATATTGATATATGATGCCTACGGGCTTGATGATTATGATTATAGACCAAAGTAGTAACTCTGAACTCTGAATAACATAGTGGTGTCTGTTGGGCCCGAGTCTGTCTTTGTTGTCAATGTGATATACAAATGTTGAAAGAAATGGATAATGAAATCTTTGGTATACTTCATTGGACATGTGATTGATGATATGTAATATGTGCGTTGAAATATTGATTATGAGCACTAGTGATGAATCATTAATGTTGAATTGTGAATAAAGAAATGTTATGATTGGTATGATGTATAATGTGTGTATTAGCATTGATTGTGAATTCAATTGATGAATTGTGGTTGATGACAATGATTGTCTTAATTGGAAATGTGACTTATGATTAGTATGATGTATAATGTGTGTATTGAGATGTTGATTGTGAATATTAGTGATGGGTTGGACTTGGTAGAAATGTTATGTTTATATGTGTATAAGATAGGAGATTAGTTGAAAGATATGAAAGGTGCAAATGAATAGGGATAAACTTAATAAGAACTAAAAGTATATGGAATTGAGATATCTTTATATGTTAGTGTTTCCATGATATATGTTTGTATTTTATATTTGTACTACTAAGCTTTCGAGCTTAACGCGGATGTATTATCGCGCAGGTAGCTTGGTGGAAGATATGAAGTCTTTTGGTAGGCCACGAGAAGAGTAAGATTTTGTCGAGACCAACTAGAGGGTAATGCATACATGTATCCACTTTAAGTATGTTATATTATATGTATAAATGAAGTTTTGATAAAGACAATAATTTGTAAGTGTTCTTTAAATTGACCTATTATGGTTTGAATTTTGTTACAGGTATTGAAAGGTAAAAAAAGTGGCATCCTTATACTTTATATACTTACTATATGTATACTAGGTATATGTATAGTATTTATATGGAGTAATGGGGTGTTACATTAGGTCCATGTTCTCTAAGACCCCGAGCCTAAATAGTGCCGAAGTCGCAAGAACCATTCTACCGGGAGTGGGGACGAAAATCCCCTCTCATAGTGGCGACTCCACTGGGGATAAGAGAAGTTGATTTCGTTGGTCTTTATATTATTCTATTCTTTCTTATAGTGATATTATCCATTGCATCATATTAGATTGCATCGTGTGCATGAGTTAGGATGCTCGTGTTATCCGTGTTATGTTATGTAAGGGATACCATACTTTCACTCAAGGTATGGAGATCGAGCATGGCAGAACCACTGATAGCCTCATACCTTTTGGTATATACTTGTTATGGGAACCTAAGCCTTTTAACCCAAAGACTAAAGCTCATGTAATTGACCTAGTTACTTTCCTTAGGTTTTACCCCAAATGCATGTTGTTTGACTATGGTTAGTTTACCTTGGCTTAAATCATGGCTTATTTGGTTTGTTCTTTTTCTAATATGACCTAAGTATATTGTAAGCTCAAAATAAACTTTTCTTTAAAGTCCAAAAGACCAAAGCTATTTTCAAAATTTTTCAAGATGGTCTTTGGACATAAGACTTTTCTAAAAACAAATCAAAAATTCTTTGACCCATGGCCCAAATACTAAGCCCAAAATCCATTTTTCTAAAATATTTTTACAATGGGCTTAGAAACAAAACTATTTGCACCCAACCTTTTCTTATAAAGAGCTTGCAAAAATATTTAGGTCAATTATGAAATACTAAAAATCAATTGTGGGCCTAGTTTACACTAAGAATAAATTAACCATGGGCTTGTTTTTGGCATGAATCATTAGTTACTTTTTCAAGTGAGAAATCTATCTATAATAAACCTCTTAATTTAGTTTTAATCCAATATAGCATAAAAGCTATTATAGTTGGTTGAATGGATTAAAACCTAATTAATAGGAATCATCATGGATTGATTTCCATTTTTCGAAAATATAACTATTGGTTGAAATGTCCGAGGGAATTATTCGAAAGCAAGATACCCCATGTTGGTATTTTGTTAACCATATACCTAGGAAAAGGGACTCGCCATTCGTGTGTGGATGTTATAAGGTTGGAAGGAACGTCCTATTTGTCCTTATTTGTTGATTGTTTGTCCATACATGCATATATGCATACATTTGCATCTCATATCATTGATCCTCTCTGGCTCACAGCCCTGGATTACGATAGTTCTAAAGCTTACAACAATCCGACCTATGCCGGAGATGAAGTATCTAGCAACGACTCAATCACTTGCTCACCTAAAACAATGGAGCCCGAACAAATTCAAAGGATGGTGGATGAGGCCCTCAACACCAAGATGGAAGAAATCAAAGAGGCCCTAGCTGAGACCATGAACAACCAGTTGACTGCAATCTTAGAGAACCATGCCGAGGCATCTGCTAGCACTAAGAAACAAAAGGACAAAGGGAAGACTAAAGTTAGTGAAATGGTTTTTGATGATGAAAAGGTGATCATTGATGATGATGATGATTGGGCTCAATACTACCAAGATGTTCAAGAAAAGAAGAAAGAGCCAAAGGTTGGTGAGAAAGCAACTATTGAAAAGACTGAGACATCCGATGTTGAAAAGATGATTGCTGATTTAGAAAAGAAATTTTAGAAGAAGCTGAAAACCGAAGAGATGTTTGAGATCGACAAACTATTTGAACAAGATGATGAGGTCCCTTATAAGTTCAAGATGCCTTCCTTTGCTAAGTATAATGGCACCGAAAATCCCTATCTTCATGTGAAGTAGTATATCACTGCCATGCAATCTACCCAAGCTACTAAGGCTCAAACCTTAAGGTACTTTATGTTCTCATTGGACCCTGTTGTCCAAAATTGGTTCAATACCTTAGATGATGGAACACAAAAGAGTTGGGATCTACTTTACAAAGCCTTCATCCAACAATATGGATATAATGTTGAGCTAGAAGTTACCTTAATGGAAGTGGAGTCTATTAGGCATAGGCCAAATGAGAATTTTGTGGACTATGTGAAAAGGTGGAGAAACAAGGTCGCTTTACTCAAGAAGAGGACCGATGAATCCGATCAAATAAGGATGATTGTGAGAGGGGTGTTGCCTAGTCTTTGTGAAAGGATGTCTCATACACTCATCCGTGATTTCAAAGACCTTCTCCAAGCTAGTTTGCAAATTGAAGAATGGGAAAGGGAGAAGATCCGATTTGCAACAAAAAGGAACGAGAAAGGGAGCTATCAACCTGGTAGCCAAAGCATGCAAAAGGCTGTCGGTGTTAATGCTACTAACCAAGAAACAAGGAGGCAATTTTTGGAATTGGGAAAACCGATGTCTTGGGTTCTCAACAAGCTTCAAAGAAAAGGATTGCTACAACCCTTAAATCCTCATCCTTTGCCTAACCCTCTCCCACCTAACTTTGACACCAAAGCATTTTTTCAATTTCACCAAACGCAAGGACATGACACGGATAGATGTGTGAGGTTAAGACATGAAATTCAAAATCTAATTGATAATGGGAAGCTACCCGAGCCCAATAAGCCAAACACCAAAGACAACCCATTACCAAAATTCAATAGGGTACCACCACCGACAACCTTCATGATTGGAGGAGGTTTGCATGAGGCCTTTGTCATGTCTTCTTTTCAAGATGTGGGTGGAGAAGCAACCAAAGAAGAAGAGGCATTTGTCAAAATTAAACAAGCTATGATGGGTGGAGAAGTAGCAATTTGTGTTGTCAACGGGTTTTGGGATTCAAGTGATAGTGATGATGATATTGTATCCAATAAGGGGGAGCGGACTTGGTCTGAGCCCAAAGAAGATGAGGTGATGAATACTAGATCCGATAAGCCTTATGCAAGGCCACCACCTAAGGAGATAGAAACTAATAGGGGGAAAGAAGTTGAAGTAGAAGAAGATGATACTGTGCTCAAGCAATTGAAAAGAACCCAAGCAAGTGTTAGCATTTGGGACCTGTTAGCTACTTCTAAAAATCACTGAGAAACTATGGCCAAAGCCTTGGCTAGCATGCCAATTTCTACCTCCACAACATCAGAGGATTTGATCAACTTCATAAAAATTGGGGAAGTAATGAAATGTGAAGAGGTCCAAGAAAAGGGTCAAGTTAGTATGGGAGCAGTTTCTTTTTCAGATGTGGACTTACCGGAGGAGGGGAGAGACCACATCTGCCCTCTCTTTATCAAAATAGAAGTCAAGGGGAAATGGACTCCATGGGTAATGGTTGATGATGGGTCTAGCATAAATGTATGTCCACTTAAGATACTGCCAAAGCTAGCCATGTCAACAAGAGATCTAAACCCAACCGAGGTAACAATTCGTGCTTATGACAACACTAAGAGGCATGCCGAAGGGACTTTCAAAGTGGCTGTCAAGGTTGGTCCAATTGAATCTATTGTTAAGTTTGTTGTTTTAGACATACCAGTTACCTTTGCCATACTCTTGGGGCGACCATGGTTTCATCCTCTTAGTGGAGTTCCTTCCACCCTTCATCAAAAGATCAAATTCCCCAACGGAAACGAGACAGTGGACATTGAAGCTGAAGATAATGAGATTGTTAATGCTCTAATGGTTGAGAGGCCTCTCAATGGTTTTCAAGTGGCTATAATTTTTGATGATTAATTTGTAATATCCTCATGTATGCCCTAGAAGTTTTGATTATGTTGTTGTTGTTGTTGGTCTAAAATGTGATTGAATGTATGTGTTGTGTGATAAAAAAAAAAAAAGAGAATGTTCATGTGTTATTTGAAAGATAAGTGATGTGTAGAGAAGATGTATATGTAGTGTATATGGCAATATATATAGCATATATGTTGGTCAAAGGGAGAGTCAAGGTGTTGGATATAGTGGAAGAAGATATTTTTGGTTGTTATTGAAATTACTATAAAGGGCATGCATAATGAAAAGAAGTTTAACTATGTTAAAGAGGGCATTTTGGTAATTCTTCTTTTGAAATTGTGTGGTGGAGATTAATAGAGAGTTTGACTTTTATTTTGATCAAATTTCTTTTCTTCTTTTCACGTGTGGCCGGCCAACTTAGAGAGCAAGAGAGAAAATAAGAGTTGATGATATTTGAAGCTCAAATTGAAGAAGTTTTAAGTGGTTAAGTGGAAATCCAAGAAGATTCACTATATTTGGTAAGTTTCTCTTGATTCTTTTAAGTTATTTAAGTTGGTTGTGAGTTTGGTTGTGGATTTTTGATGGTAGGGTTGTGTTGATTATTATATGTTGGATTTAATTGGTTGTGATGTTGGTTTTGGATTTGAAGATGATAAGTTAAGAGTGATGTTGGTTTTAGGGTTTTGGAAATGGTAAGTGATAAATTATATTGTGTTATTTTGGATTAGGTTTTGGAAGAAGGTGATTTGCTCTAATTTGAGAAGTGAAGAATTCTTGGAGAAAAGAAAGTGTTTAGAGTTGTATAATTGGTGCTAAAGGTAAGTACAAACTATATGGGTACAAACATGCATATGTTGTTTAATCTTAAAACACTTTTGTTTGTAAATGTGATAAGGTATCAAATGTATTGTTAATGAATGTTGGTGATGAAAATATTGTGATGAGCATGTAAAATAATTGCTAATGATGTTGATTATGTCCATTTGAATGAGGTTATGTTGTGTACAATGTGTTTTAAGTTAACCAAAAGAAATTTGGCTACATTTAGGGTTTATGCATGAGAGACACGTAATTTGGGGCGGTCGCTATTATTCATGTGCGGTCGTGACTTAGGTCGGGCTTCTGACCGTGAAACCTACTGTAATAAGGTTTCATCTTATGATTGTGAAGTGCGGTCGCGACTTATGTCGGGCTTCTGACCGTGAAACCTACTGTAATAAGGTTTCATCTTGTAATTGTATGGGGCGGTCGTATTCAGGTGAGGCGCGACCGCTAGAAAGGTTCTGTTCACCTTATTGGAAGCAACCTAATCCTGCAACAAGATTCTCAAATATATGTTAAATAGATCATCCATTTGAGTTGTCAAGGATCAAAATAGAGATCATTTGTCTAACATCATTGTTGAATCATGAAATGTGAGATGATATGGAATTGATAATGCATATGATATTACATGAACAAGGTTATGTATTGTGTATTGTGAGGCTTGTGAATGGTGATGTGTATTATGAATAATGTACTCTGAAATGTGATACCAATAATGCTATATGCACAATATGAATTGAGATATGAAATGCTATAAAGCCATTGTGATTGGCTACGATGATGCAATTGAAAGAAATAAGGCATGTTTGCCTAAATGTTGATGAGAATTGAGAATGGAAATGATAACTAAATAATAAATGAATTGTGTGGCTAATGTGTTATTCCATTTTCAGAGTTTGTTGTTGGTGGCATGCCTAATAAGTGTAACAATCTCTTGAAGTTAGGTTGGATTGAATCCTTGAAGCCTAATTGAGATGTTACAACCCTTGAAGCTAGGTTGGGTTGGTTCTTGAAGCCAAGTTGGGTTGAAGCTTAGCATGCTTTGCTCCCCTTGAAGCTTGGTTGAACCTAATCCTTGAAGCCTAGTTGGGTATATGATATTGATAAATGTGATAACAAAACCAAAACATTAACTCTGGAAATTGAATGGCATATTAGTGTGTCTTGGGCCCAATGCTTGTCTTTGTTTGGTGTTGTTCATGAATGGTTTAATGAGTAACTAATGAGGTATATGAAAAGATGTTGAAATGTGATACGTCTACTTATATTGGATTATGAAATGTAATGGTATGTTGTTTGCTTTGCATATATGATGTTACATGTATAATATGGATTGATAATTAACATTGCATTGCACTAAAGCATAACATAAGCATGATTTGTCTTACTAAGCCGTTGGCTTAGCGCGATAGTGTTTAATCGCGCAGGTAACAGAGTTGAACCCGAGAGTTCTTCGAGACCTAGTGAGAGTAGACATTGAAGGGTTTATTCTTGGATTTAAAGATCAGAGAAGAGCTGCCAATCATGTATAAATTCTTTATGTTTTGTAAAGTATTGTGTATAATGTAAATATGTGTATAATTATAGATATGGACTTAAATGTTTTCATATATGTAAATATTTTATAAATTCCGCTGCGTATTAAGTAAATATATTTATATCTATTTTGTTTTATATTACAAGTAATTACTTATTTTTCTCTAATGTATAATGAGAAAGCTTATAGTATCATTTAAAATGTTTTGAATGTTAATAAAAATCCGTGGCATTCCTATATTCGATACATGTACACTACATTGTGGTGTATGTAGTGTGTATGTATTGGGTGTGGGGGTGTTACAATTTTTTTGGTATCAGAGCCTAGGTTTGAGATTCTCAACCTAGGTAAAATGTAAGAAAAAGAAATGTTTTTGATTTTAAAAAGTTGGTTTTGAAATAAAATACATGTTTGGGATTGGCAGTCTCTGATCTTTAATAGGACGTATTCTGTTGTGTTTGCAGAAATAGGTTGTGATGGATCCTCATTTGCGTCAGTTAGTTGAGGATAGTGAGGAGAGTGTAGCTCCGGAGGATAGAGCTAGAGTTAATAGTGCTGAGGAGGCACCTGCTTCAGTGTCGGGGAGACCAGTTGGTGAGGAGGTTCCACCAGCTTGGGTTAGGCATGTGGTAGAGGCTTTGAGGCAAGCACCAGTGCAACCACCACCACCCCCTCAGCCTGTGGTATTAGTGAGGCACTATGATAAACTAAGGAAGTATGGAGCAGAGGATTTCCTTGGTACAGTTGATCCAGCTGTAGCGGAGCAGTGGCTTGATAAAGTACAGAGGATCTTTATTCAGTTGCAAGCCACATCGGAAGAAAAGTTTGACTATGCAAGATCTTTGCTACAGAAGGATGCTTATGACTGGTGGAGGACAGTGCCCCATTCTATGGATGATCCACCAACCTTGTCCTATGCTGACTTTCTGAGAGAGTTTGAATTGAAGTATACTCCTAGGGAGTATAAAGACATGAAGAAGATGGAGTTTTTGAGTTTGAAGCAAGATAGCAGGACTGTAACTGAATATGAAGTTGAGTTTGTTAGATTGAGTCATTATGCTGGGGGCATTATAGCTGATGAGATTGATAGATGTAGGAGATTTGAGGAGGGATTGAGGCCCTCTATCATGTGCTTAGTGGCTGGATCTAGATATCACGATTTCTCCCAGCTAGTGGCGGCAGCTCGAAGTGTAGAGCGAGCTCAAGTTATTGCAGCTGCTTCAGAGGAAGAGGTTAGGGTTAGGAGGCACCAGTTTGAGGCAGGGTCTTCTTCTGCTAAGAGAGGTAAAGGAAGTTTTGTTCCTAGAGTTAGTAGGAGTCAGAGGTCAGCTGGTAGGTCAGTGCAGTTTCAGAGGCAGAGATTTAGACCTGCAGCTTCAGTGGCGAGTGCTCCGACCCCAATGATTCAGAGATCCACTCTTCCCATCTGCATTCATTGTGGTAGGCCACATGGTGGTCCTTGCTGGAAGACTGGTGTAGCAGGGGTATGCTTCAGATGTGGATCACCTAATCACTTTGTGAGAGATTGTCCTGAGAGGCAGGAGCAGATGTCAGTTGATACTGCAGCTTCTCGACCTAGTGTGAGGGGAGGTCGAGCAGGCAGAGGTAGTAGCCGGGGAGGCAGATCTGGGTTCAGTGCCAGAGGAGGTTCTACATCCAGAGAGAGTAGACCAGAGGAGGTTGGGTCTTCCCAGAGGGTATATGTTATGCAGAGGCAGCCAGATGCTTCGGCAGTCATAGCTGGTACTTTTTCTTTATTTGATATTTCAGTACTTGCTTTGATTGATCCGGGTTCCACCCATTCTTATATTAGTGCATCTGTTTTGCCTTTGTCTGATGTGCATGCTGAGTCCCTAGGATTTGATGTGTTGGTGACAAATCCTTTAGGGCATAGTGTGATTGTGAGCAGGGTGCACCGAGATAGTGCAGTGAGGGTGCAAGGTGAGGAGTTCCTTGGAGATTTGATTGAGATGCCATTTAAGGAATATGATGTGATTCTAGGCATGGATTGGCTATCTAGACATGGAGTTGTGGTAGACTGTAAAAGGAAAATTGTTTCTTTGAGAACTGCTGATGGTAGAGAAGTGATAGTATCTAATGAGCAGGAACAACTAGCCTCCTTATTTGTTTCAGCTGTTGCAGCTAGGAGATTGATTAGAAAGGGGTGTGAAGCCTATCTTGCTCATGTGGTAGATACTAGAGTGAAGGGTTCTCCCATTGATAGTATTGCCACAGTTGCAGAGTTCCCAGATGTATTTCCAGAGGAGTTGCCAGAGTTACCTCCTGAGAGAGAGGTGGAGTTCGGTATTGAATTGTTGCCTGGTACCACTCCTATCTCTAGTACTCCTTATAGAATGGCACCAGCAGAATTGAGGGAGTTGAAAGTGCAATTGCAGGAGTTGTTGGACAAAGGATTTATTCGCCCCAGTGTTTCTCCTTGGGGAGCTCCTGTGTTATTTGTGAAGAAGAAAGATGGTACTATGAGGTTGTATATCGATTATAGGCAATTGAACAAGGTGACTATTAAAAATAAATATCCTTTGCCTAGAATCGATGATCTCTTTGATCAATTGAAGGGTGCAGCTGTGTTTTCTAAAATTGATTTGAGATCAGGGTACCATCAGCTGAGAGTCAGAGCTGAGGATGTTCCTAAGACCGCTTTTCGGACCAGGTATGGGCATTATGAGTTTCTAGTTATGCCTTTTGGTTTGACGAATGCACCTGCAGCTTTTATGGATTTGATGAATAGGGTGTTCAGGCCCTATTTGGATCAGTTTGTGGTAGTGTTTATAGATGATATTCTGGTATATTCGCGTAATGAGGAAGAGCATGACAAGCATCTGCGGATTGTGCTGCAAATCTTGAGAGAGAAGCAATTGTTTGCTAAACTATCGAAGTGTGAGTTCTGGCTTGACCAAGTAACCTTTCTCGGTCATATAGTTTCAGCAGAGGGTATTAAAGTTGATCCGAGTAAAGTTGAAACTATTCTGAATTGGAGTCCACCTAAGTCTGTGACTGAAGTTAGAAGTTTTCTAGGTTTGGCAGGCTATTACCGACGGTTTGTGAAAGATTTTTCTTTGATAGCTACTCCACTCACCAGATTGCTTCGAAAGGGAGTTAGATTTGTGTGGACAGATCAGTGTCAGGCTAGCTTTAATCAGTTGAGAGAAATGTTGACTCAAGCGCCTGTTCTTACTTTACCTGTGGAAGGCAAACCATATGTGATCTACAGTGATGCTTCACATAATGGTTTGGGTTGTGTATTGATGCAAGAAGGTAGAGTGATAGCTTATGCTTCTCGACAGTTGAAGCCGCATGAGCTTAATTATCCGACCCATGATTTGGAGCTAGCAGCCATTGTTTTTGCATTGAAGATTTGGCGACACTATTTGTTTGGGGAGAAATGTTTCATCTACACTGATCACAAAAGTTTGAAATATTTGGGGGTTCAGAAAGAGCTTAATCTTCGGTAGAGGAGATGGTTGGAATTGATTAAAGACTATGACTGTTTGATTGATTATCATCCAGGTAAAGCAAATGTTGTTGCTGATGCCTTGAGTCGGAAGTCTTTAGCAGGTTTAACTGTTTATTCGCTCTCGTTGCTTGTTGAGTTGAGAGCGTTACATGTCAGTTTTGTATCTTGTGATGATGGTGCATTGTTGGCACAGTTGCAATTGAAACCAGTTTTGTTGGATCAGATTAAAGAGGCTCAGTTGGCTGATGAAAAGATTCAGAAGATTGTTTCAGATTGCCAGAACGGGAAAAGTAGAGATTTTATTGTGAGAAGTGATGGGAGTCTCTGGTTTAAGAACAGATTGTGTGTACCGGATGATGCTAATTTGAAAAGAATCATTTTGGAAGAAGCACATCAGTCAGTATTTGCTATGCATCCGGGCAATACCAAGATGTATCATGATTTGAGGCAGCATTATTGGTGGTCCGGTATGAAGAGAGACATTGCAGATTTTGTGTCCAAATGTCTCACATGTCAGAAGGTAAAAGCAGAGCATCAAGTTCCAACCGGGTTACTTCAACCGTTTTCAGTGCCTGAATGGAAGTGGGAAAGAGTGACAATGGATTTTGTGTCTGGTTTGCCATTGACACAAAGGAAGCATGATGCCATATGGGTGATTGTTGACAGGTTGACTAAAACAGCTCATTTTCTTCCAGTTCGGATGGATTACTCTTTGGAGAGGTTAGCTGAGCTGTATATCCATGAGATTGTGAAGTTGCATGGTGTTCCAACTTCTTTAGTGTCTGATCGAGATCCCAGGTTTACTTCAAGATTCTGGAAGAGTTTTCAAGGTGCTTTGGGTTCTCGACTGCACTTCAGCACTGCTTTTCATCCACAGACAGATGGGCAGTCAGAGAGAGTGATACATATTATTGAGGATATGTTGAGAAGCTGTGTCATTGATTTCTCTGGAGGTTGGGATAGATTTTTACCTCTTGTGGAGTTTGCATACAATAACAGTCACCAATCTAGCATTGGTATGGCACCATTCGAAGCACTGTATGGTAGACAGTGTCGGACACCTTTGTGTTGGAATGAGATTGGTGAAGGTAAGTTAATTGGGCCTGATTTGATTCAAGAAACTGAAGAGAAAGTGAAGTTGATTCGAGGCAGGTTAAAAGCAGCTTCAGACCGATAGAAGTCTTATGCAGATCTAAAAAGGAGAGACATAGAGTTTGATATTGGAGATAAGGTATTTTTGAAAGTGTCTCCTTGGAAGAAGATTTTGAGGTTCGGTCGAAAAGGGAAATTAAGTTCTCGTTTCATTGGACCGTATGAAGTTTTGGAAAGAGTTGGGCCAGTTGCTTATCGACTCGCTTTGCCACCTGAGTTGGATCGTATCCATAATGTATTCCATGTTTCTATGTTGAGGAGATACAGATCAGATCCATCTCATGTGTTGCCGATTGAATCTATTGAGGTGAATCAAGATTTGACGTTTGAAGAGGAACCAGTTGCTATTTTGGCACGTGAAGTGAAAGAGTTGAGGAACAAGAGTGTGCCATTGGTGAAAGTTCTATGGAAGAATCATGGAAAGGAAGAGGCAACTTGGGAAAGTGAACAAATCATGCGAGAGCAATATCCTCAATTATTTCGGACTTAATATCAGGTAATTTCGAGGACGAAATTTCTTTTTAGAGGGGGAGAATTGTAATATCCTCATGTATGCCCTAGAAGTTTTGATTATGTTGTTGTTGTTGTTGTTGGTCTAAAATGTGATTGAATGTATGTGTTGTGTGATAAAAAAAAAAAAGAGAATGTTCATGTGTTATTTGAAAGATAAGTGATGTGTAGAGAAGATGTATATGTAGTGTATATGGCAATATATATAGCATATATGTTGGTCAAAGGGAGAGTCAAGGTGTTGGATATAGTGGAAGAAGATATTTTTGGTTGTTATTGAAATTACTATAAAGGGCATGCATAATGAAAAGAAGTTTAACTATGTTAAAGAGGGCATTTTGGTAATTCTTCTTTTGAAATTGTGTGGTGGAGATTAATAGAGAGTTTGACTTTTATTTTGATCAAATTTCTTTTCTTCTTTTCACGTGTGGCCGGCCAACTTAGAGAGCAAGAGAGAAAATAAGAGTTGATGATATTTGAAGCTCAAATTGAAGAAGTTTTAAGTGGTTAAGTGGAAATCCAAGAAGATTCACTATATTTGGTATGTTTCTCTTGATTCTTTTAAGTTATTTAAGTTGGTTGTGAGTTTGGTTGTGGATTTTTGATTGTAGGGTTGTGTTGATTATTATATGTTGGATTTAATTGGTTGTGGTGTTGGTTTTGGATTTTGAAGATGATAAGTTAAGAGTGATGTTGGTTTTAGGGTTTTGGAAATGGTAAGTGATAAATTATATTGTGTTATTTTGGATTAGGTTTTAGAAGAAGGTGATTTGCTCTAATTTGAGAAGTGAAGAATTCTTGGAGAAAAGAAAGTGTTTAGAGTTGTATAATTGGTGCTAAAGGTAAGTACAAACTATATGGGTACAAACATGCATATGTTGTTTAATCTTAAAACACTTTTGTTTGTAAATGTGATAAGGTATCAAATGTATTGTTAATGAATGTTGGTGATGAAAATATTGTGATGAGCATGTAAAATAATTGCTAATGATGTTGATTATGTCCATTTGAATGAGGTTATGTTGTGTACAATGTGTTTTAAGTTAACCAAAAGAAATTTGGCTACATTTAGGGTTTATGCATGAGAGACACGTAATTTGGGGCGGTCGCTATTATTCATGTGCGGTCGCGACTTAGGTCGGGCTTCTGACCGTGAAACCTACTATAATAAGGTTTCATCTTATGATTGTGAAGTGCGGTCGCGACTTATGTCGGGCTTCTGACCGTGAAACCTACTGTAATAAGGTTTCATCTTGTAATTGTATGGGGCGGTCGTATTCAGGTGAGGCGCGACCGCTAGAAAGGTTCTGTTCACCTTATTGGAAGCAACCTAATCCTGCAACAAGATTCTCAAATATATGTTAAATAGATCATCCATTTGAGTTGTCAAGGATCAAAATAGAGATCATTTGTCTAACATCATTGTTGAATCATGAAATGTGAGATGATATGGAATTGATAATGCATATGATATTACATGAACAAGGTTATGTATTGTGTATTGTGAGGCTTGTGAATGGTGATGTGTATTATGAATAATGTACTTTGAAATGTGATACCAATAATGCTATATGCACAATATGAATTGAGATATGAAATGCTATAAAGCCATTGTGATTGGCTATGATGATGCAATTGAAAGAAATAAGGCATGTTTGCCTAAATGTTGATGAGAATTGAGAATGGAAATGATAACTAAATAATAAATGAATTGTGTGGCTAATGTGTTATTCCATTTTCAGAGTTTGTTGTTGGTGGCATGCCTAATAAGTGTAACAATCTCTTGAAGTTAGGTTGGATTGAATCCTTGAAGCCTAATTGAGATGTTACAACCCTTGAAGCTAGGTTGGGTTGGTTCTTGAAGCCAAGTTGGGTTGAAGCTTAGCATGCTTTGCTCCCCTTGAAGCTTGGTTGAACCTAATCCTTGAAGCCTAGTTGGGTATATGATATTGATAAATGTGATAACAAAACCAAAACATTAACTCTGGAAATTGAATGGCATATTAGTGTGTCTTGGGCCCAATGCTTGTCTTTGTTTGGTGTTGTTCATGAATGGTTTAATGAGTAACTAATGAGGTATATGAAGAGATGTTGAAATGTGATATGTCTACTTATATTGGATTATGAAATGTAATGGTATGTTGTTTGCTTTGCATATATGATGTTACATGTATAATATGGATTGATAATTAACATTGCATTGCACTAAAGCATAACATAAGCATGATTTGTCTTACTAAGCTGTTGGCTTAGCGCGATAGTGTTTAATCGCGCAGGTAACAGAGTTGAACCCGAGAGTTCTTCGAGACCTAGTGAGAGTAGACATTGAAGGGTTTATTCTTGGATTTAAAGATCAGAGAAGAGCTGCCAATCATGTATAAATTCTTTATGTTTTGTAAAGTATTGTGTATAATGTAAATATGTGTATAATTAAAGATATGGACTTAAATGTTTTCATATATGTAAATATTTTATAAATTCCGCTGCGTATTAAGTAAATGTATTTATATCTATTTTGTTTTATATTACAAGTAATTACTTATTTTTCTCTAATGTATAATGAGAAAGCTTATAGTATCATTTAAAATGTTTTGAATGTTAATAAAAATTCGTGGCATTCCTATATTCGATACATGTACACTACATTGTGGTGTATGTAGTGTGTATGTATTGGGTGTGGGGGTGTTACATAATTAGTGGACTCAAAAGTCTTGAATATGATGAAGAACATGAACAACCTTCCTGGAGCTAGTCTTGGAAAGGGTAAGGCCGGTTTGACAAAGTTGCCAGATTTTAAGATTCAAACTTCCAAGAAGGGGTTAGGATATGATGAAGACAATGATGTCCAGCCAAAGAAGAATTAGAAGATGAGCTTCCCACCACTTGAAGAGATCTTTGTCAAAGCTCCAGATATGGGACCACTCCAAGGAAAGCCCGAGCCGATCATGTTCATGGGTAAGTTAATCCTAGGTTTTGAAATTTTTGCAGATGTTGCTGAGCTAGTGGAGCAAGTGAAGAAAGAGCTCACCTTGTCAACCAACAAATAATCCAATCCAAAAGATAAGAATGAAGCTGCCCTGAAAGCTGAGAAGACTTCTGAAGAGATTGCTGCCCTGGTTGAAGAGAAGTTTGAAGACATCCTGCTTTATGATTCTGAGAACAATGATTTTGATTTTGATTTTAATTTGTCTGCTTTGTACGAGGATGATGATGTTTTCTTTTCCAAAATGAATGCAATAAAGTCTAATTTTGCTTACTTGTGTGATGTTTCTCCTGATGGTTGCATACATTCAAATAGCAGTTACATGAGCATCTTTAATATTAATTTTGTTAACACACAATCATTAAATTTGGGAACATCTGAAAATCCTAAAAACATTAGCATAGCATCCGAGCTTACTCCTGATGAGAGAGAGAGATTTGAAAAAATATTCAAAAAATATGAAGAAGTGTTTGCTTGGTCTTATGAAGATATGCCGAGGATAGATCGAGACATAGCCGAGCATCATATTCCTACTTAGACTCACATTAACCCTGTCAAACAAAAGCTTAGGCGATTAAGACCTGAGTGGGCTGAATTGGTTAAAGAAGAGGTCACTAAGTAAATACAAGTGAAGTTCCTTGAAGTAATAGAATATCCAGATTGGTTAGCCAACATAGTACCCGTGCCAAAGAAAGATGGAAGGATAAGGGTCTGCGTGGACTATAGAGATTTAAACAAGGCTTCCCCTAAGGATGATTTTCCTTTACCTCATATAGATGTTCTCATTGATAGTATAGCTTCTAGTGTGCTACACTCGTTTGTAGATGGATTTTTTGGATACAATCAAGTGTTAATGGCCCGAGAGGATAAAGCCAAAACTGCCTTCATTACTACATGGGGTATATTCTATTATAGGGTGATGTCATTCGGCTTAAAGAATGCTGGAGCAACCTACCAAAGGATGGCCACCACACTATTTCATGACATGATGCACAAAGAAGTTGAAGTATATGTTGATGATATGATGTTTAAGTCGGATACAAGGGAGTAACACTTCCAGAATTTAGAATTATTCTTCGATAGAGCTTTAAAATATAAGCTAAGATTAAACCCGAATAAGTGTGTATTTGGTGTTACCTCAGGTAAATTGTTGGGACATGTGATTGGTCCGAATGGCATTGGGATTGATCCTGACAAAGTTAAAGCAATCAGGGATATGCCAGCCCCAAAGACGGAGAGAGAAGTTCGGGGATTCATTGGTAAACTGCAATACATTAGCAGATTTATAACAAAGCCCACAACAATCTGTGAGCCTATCTTCAAGTTGCTTAGAAAGAATCAGCCGGTCGTATGGAATGAAGAATGTCAAAAGGCCTTTGATCGAATAAAGGAGTATTTGTTGAATCCACCTGTTTTGAAACCACCTAAACCTGTCAAACCTCTATTACTATACTTAGTAGTAGAAGAAGAGTCTATAGGAGCCATGCTAGCCCAACCAGATGAGTCCGGGATTGAGCATGCCGTTTACTATTTGAGTAGAAAGCTCCTACCTTATGAAATTAAGTATAGTATCATTGAAAAGACATGTATAGCTGTGGTTTGGTCTTCTAAGAAGTTGTGGCATTACTTTCAATCATATAGTGTGCAAGAAATTTCCAGGTTGGATCCAATGAAGTACTTAAGGGAGACACCCTCTTTAATTGGGAAATATGGTCGATGGTTGATAATACTAGAAGAATTTGAGATCAAATATGTAACCAGAAAAACAATCAAAGGTAGAGCAATGGCAAAATTCCTGGCTCAACAACCATTACCAGAAAGTGAAGAGGTAATCTTGGAATTTCCAGATGAACGTTTAGAAGTAATTGAAGTACAAGGGTGGAAAATGTATTTTGATGGAGCAGTAAACAGAAAAGGAGCAGGTTTGGGAGTTGTACTAGAATCGCCCGAAGGGGAACTTATCCCTTTAGCCAAAAAGTTAAAATTTAGGGCAACCAATAATATGGTGGAGTACGAAGCTTGTATTTTCGGTTTGGAAACCCTAATGATTATGAAGGTGGATAAGGTGGAAGTTTATGGCGATTCACTGCTAGTAGTATCCCAAGTAAATGGAGAATGGGAGTTGAAAGAGGAAAAATTAAAACCATACCACCGTTATTTGACCAAGATGAAGAAGAATTTTAAGGAGTGTAGGTTTATACACCCGTCAAGAGAAGAAAATCAGATGGCTGATGCCTTGGCCACATTGGCTTCAGTATAGGAAAATCCTGCCAGCCAATTCCTTAAGCCTCTAATCTTGACCAGTTCATCAACTCCTTGATATGAATATGAAACAATCATGGAAATTGATACGGACTATGATGCATGGTATGATACTATAAGGTGATTTTTGGAGGAAAGAGAATACCCGCCGGGGGCAACAAAGAAAGAGAGAAGAGCCATAAGACGGTGGTCATTGCAATACATCACCTTCCATGGAGAGTTATATCGAAGATGGCCTGATGGAGTGCATTTGAGATGTTTAAGAAAGCTTGAAGTGGAGCACATCATGTCAGAAATACATGCGGGAAGTTGCGGTCCACACATGAGTGGTTTGGCCCTGGTTAAGAAGATTATTCGACAAGGTTACTATTGGTTGACCATGGAGAAAGGCTGTATTGAGTTTGTAAAGAAGTGCCAGCAATGTCAGATGTATGGTAACTTGAATCATATGCCTCCTGAATAACTGCATTCAATGTCTTCTCCTTGGTCATTTGCCACCTGGGTATCGACATTATAGGAGAGTTACATCCAACAGCCTCAAACGGTCACCGTTTCATTATGGTAGCAGTAGATCATTTTTCAAAATGGGTCGAAGCCAAATCCTTCAACAAGCTGGGTGCAAGTCAAATGGCTAGGTTTATCGAAAAGAATCTCATCTGCAGATATGGGGTCTCGCACAGTGTGATATCAAACAACGGGGTACAGTTTCAAGGAGCAGTTAAGGATTTATTCTCCAAGTACCAAATCTATCATCATCGATCCTCTCCTTATAGACCAAAGGCTAATGGTGCAGTAGAAGCAACGAACAAGACAATTAAGCAAATTTTGTCCAAGATGACCAAGACTTACAGGGACTGGTCGGAAATGCTTCCCTTTACTTTATGGGGATATAGAACAAGTGTGCGAATACCTACTGGGATGACACCATTCTCTTTGGTTTATGGGATGGAAGCGGTATTGCCAATTGAAATTGAGATCAAGCCGTTAAGAGTAGTCTTGGAAGCTGAACTGCCTGAAATGGAATGGGTAGCAAGCAGATACACTCAGTTAGCTCTACTAGAAGAAAGAAGGTTAAAGGCATTGTATCATCACCAACTGTATCAAAAGAAGATAGCTCGGGCCTACAATAGAAGGGTTAAAATCAGAAAATTCAGAGTTGGGGATTTGGTGTTGAAGCAATGTAAGCCTAATGTATCTGATCCAAGAGGGAAGTTTAGACCTAGCTGGGAAGGGCCATATTTCGTGAAACAAGTCATGAGCAAAGGTGCGGTGAAGTTATCAGACATGGATGGGAACGAATTTAGTGAGCCAGTAAACATTGACAGGTTGAAGAGGTTTTATGTATGAAAAAAAAGAGAGGGAAAAAGAGCTAGCTAGGTTGAAAACCCAAAAAGGGTGGCATAGGCAAAAGTTAGAGCAGTCCGCTAGTTTCGAAAGCCTGAAAGGGCGGGCTAGGCAACAATTAGGGCTAAATGAGAGAAAATCGTCAATTAGAAAACCTGAAAGGGCTAATTGGCAACAGGAGTAATCTTGTGTATGCTGGTTTTATATTTGGTTGTTCCCTAATTTAATAATACAGAATTAATATTAAAATTGTTCTATGTGCACTATTATAAGTATTTGACCAGATATGGATGAAATAAATGATCATAATTGCAAAAGGTGATGACAAATTATAAATGGAAAAGAAGCATCTTTTATTACTTTAGTTATTTTTCATCCTAACAAAACACTTTTCTCAATTGACAAATGTAAAAGCTATGGCAATCGATAAGTGTAACGTGTAGGCCAACTTTGCCTCAGCCGATCCAAGTAGGCTTCAGTCAAACAAGGCATGTCTAAGTCGGGAGCAAAGTCAGAATCATAAGGCTCAGCTCCATACTGACGCCCAAATCAGTGAGGATCATAGCATATACCTTGACGAAGAGCAGCAAGGGGAACGTACATCAAGTATGTCCTCATGGTGATATGAGAAATTTTCCACCAAGGTACCAACCAACGGATATTGACTTTAGAGCATGAGTGGACCTAGTCAACCCAGTCGGCATATGAAGAAGTAGGATGGAGTAGCTTCCTAGCAGAATGATGACATGGCAGGTATCTGGCAAAATCCATGGAGGGAGTATCAAGCAAACAAAGATGCTCCTAAAGCCAAATCTGTGAAGAAAGAATTAAATTATATATAAAAAAAGAGTCCGCTAAGTTTAAAACCCCCAAGGGCAGCTTAGGCAAAAATTGGGACAGCTCGCTAGTTCCGAAAACCCGCATGGGCGGACTAGGCAAAAGTTAGAGCAATAAAAAGAAAAAAGAAAAACTTAAATTGAAAACCTAAAAGGGCAATTTAGGTAATTACTTGAAGCAGCAATGGACTCCCAATCAGTCTCTTTAACAATCCTGATTTAAATCGTTCTAATCCAACTAAGGTCTCGGCTAAGATCATAGGTACCGGCGACAAGCCTCCTTCTATTTGGTCCATAATATCCAATACTCATGGGTCAATATTGCCATCAGAAGAAACAAGCAAGAATTGGCCGAGCAAGCAAAGAGAAAGCATGCATCCCCATGCCTTAGTAGGAGCCAAATGAGAGAAACAAAAGTTAATCAAAGGAGCAAGTAGAATTTTTTCACCTCTCATCAACTGAAGAACTTCGGGTTTTGGAATTTGAAATAACATCTGCATCTTCTGTTGAGTCTTGGAAATCAATGTGGGTAATGCCATTTGTTGATTATTTGGATGTCTAAGGATGGCCTCAAATTCTTCAATCAAGGGACACATTTCAAAGCCATTAATTCTAAAAACCCTAGAATCTGTATCCCACAAGGAAACCACGACATGTAAGAAGGAGTGGTCCAATTTGACATTTTGAAAACATTTTAAAACATAAAGCTTTGACCATGAAATTTTCTTCCAATGGATAGCATCCATATTCTTAAATAGAATTTTTATTTTCTTTAAATGGTGCTCGGTCATGGTTGATGAATAAAGGAGAACCAAAATTGCTAAAGGGAGTCTTCACGTTGAAAGAGAGAGATTTTTTGGTTTATGAATTAAAATATGGCATGAAGGGTGATTTATATAGAGGAAACAAACATTTTCCAAAAGTGAAATGGAAAAGATGATGGGAAAGGATAAGACCATATGGCATAAGGAAAGGAAGTGGCAATGAATTTCTTTTACCATATTAGATTTGGTTTAACAAAAAAAGTGGATGTAAATTAATGTACTGTAACAAAAAAATAATAATAAAAAAAAATTGCAGTAACGAAAAAAAAAAAGGATTACAATAAAGAGGAAAATTGTATAGTTTTCATTATTGTACAATGTTTTACAATTGCTACAATATTTACATATCATTAAGAGGGTGGTGGTAGGTCACCAAATAAAGAACTGAAAAAGTCATCACCTGTTGGAGGAGGGGGCAAATTACTCATCCCAAGATCATCCGAAGCAGAAGCACTAAAATCCTTATTGCCTTGGAGTTCCGATCCGTCATGATCCTCATCAGAAGCAGATGAAAGGATCTCATGATCATCAGGCTAGGGACCTCTCGATGAAGAAGCGCTGGGATCCCTCATCCTCTGAAATCGAAAGTCTCAAAAATATTGTTTGGATTGATGATATAAACTTTCAAAAGCTGATGACTTGCAGCCAACTCTTCTTGAAATTTCCTTTTCTGTTCTTCGAGCATCTGCTGTGAGCCAAGAAGGATAAAAGGTAAGAGCATACATAATTATGCATGCATATAGCATAAATTACCATGAAATTATGAATGTACCAGGTAATTCAAATCAATACCCTGCGAAGTAAAGAATCAAAAAGAAGATATCAAATCAAGGGGGCATGGAAAGCCTATTTGCTTGTGGAAGCCCCAGTCGTTTTGCAAAAGAACAAATGCATGCTTATGCAAAGAACTAGAAAGGAAGAACATCAATCAAAGCTGGAATCCTTGGGGGGCAAGGAGAGGATATAAGATCCAATCATAATTGGAGAAAAAGGAAAAAGCAGTTGCAAGAGAAAAATGGTTAAAGTGCAAAAACTCCCTTGAAAGATCAAAACAAGGAAAGAAGAGCATGGATCAAGCAAGACATGGCCAAGCCAAATCAAGCTTGGCCATGTCACCTCAAAAGAAATCTTGGCAGAACATGACACGGGCAGGCAACACTGCCAAGCGACTGGCTGTGTCCCATCCTAAGCCAAAAACAAAGAAGAACCAAAGAAAAGACACAGAAGCTAACACACCCAAGGACACGGCCAAGCCACTGGCCGTGTCACATGACACGACCACAAGCTTGGTCGTTTCACTCCCATCCTCAATGAACAAAGAAGACCCAATCTCCAAGGATGAAGATCCATTTGCAAAGGTGAAGACCCAATCTCCAAGGATGAAGATCCATTCTGAGGGTAAAGAATCACAATGCATAGAACAACTGGAGCAGTCAGACTTCTCAACTGATAAAAGGTTAGTCAAATTCATTCTCTGGCCCAAGTACCCAAATTAAATCAAAGTCAATTCAATCTTGGGTCCAAGTACCCAATCTCGGGTCCCAAAGCCAATCCCAATCCATTTAGGATCAAGTATCCACATCCAATTTAGGATCGAGTATCCGAATCTAGTTAGGATCGAGTATCCGAATCCAGTTTAGGATCGAGTATCCAAATCCAGATAGGATAGAGTATCTGAGTCTAGTTTTGGATCGGGTATCCAAATCTCTCGGGTCCAGAACCCAAATTTTCTTTAGGTCCAGAACTTAAAAATATCCTTGAGTCCAAAACTCGAACCGGGTCCAGAACCCAAATTTTTCTTAGGTCTTGAACCTAGAAATATCCTTGAGTCCAGAACTCGAATCGGGTCTAGAACCCAAATTTTTCTTAAGTCCAAAACCTAAAAATATCCTTGAGTCCAGAACTCGAATTGGGTCCAGAACCCAAATTTTCCTTAGGTCCAGAACCTAGAATATCCTTGAGTCCAGATCTCGAACCGGGTCAAGAACCCAGATTTTCCTTAGGTCCAGAACCTAGAGTATCCTTGAGTCCAGAACTTGAATTGGGTCCAGAACCCAAATTTTCTTTAGGTCCAGAACCTATAATCATCCTTGAGTCCAGAACTCAAACCGGGTCCAAAACCTAAATTTGCCTTAGGTCCAGAACCTAGAATTATCCTTGAGTCCAAAACTCGAACCGGGTCTAGAACCCAAATTTGCCTTAGGTCCAGAACCTAGGATTATCCTTGAGTCCAGAACTCAAACCGGGTCCATAACCCAAAACCTCAACCATCTCAAAAATTAAGACTTATTGCTTTTCACTCTCTTGCACTAAAGTTTCTGATCATTCAAGTAGGGGGCAAACTGTAGACCCTTAACCTCCAAGTGATCTAGTTTTGAAAGGACCACAACATCAAAATGCACTAACTATAATATCTCCGACTTCTTTTCATAATGGGCAGAATACTTAAAAGTAACTCTATTTTGCTTTATTGCTAGGTAATCAACACATATGCTTAAACAAGTTATATTCTTCTTCCTAACTAGCATTTGCATTCCTTTTTTGCTCATTTGACTGACCCTTTTATGCCAAATCTCAGCAACATCATCTTTCTCCGTTGTATTAACTATGCTTTTAGAAATTTGAGCTTGCATTATATAAAGAGTAAAGAATTTCTTGCCTGGAGCCACAATAAGAGAACCTTTAGTGAGTTTCCATTGGTATTACAGTATTCTTCATCATCAAGCACTCTAGTAGAAATCATATTAAGTCTGATATCAAGAACATGCTTCATATCTTTTAACAGTAGCCTGGTGCCATTGTTGGTCTCCAAGTAAACATCACCAACACCAACAATCTTAACACTACTATAGTTACCCACTTTAACTAACCCAAAATCACCTAATGTATAAGTGGTAAAGAACTCCCTTCGGGCTATAGCATGAATAGAGGCACCAGTATCAATCACCCTATTAATCTCACGATCAACCACGTTAACTGCATCATCATTGTAAATGAGAAGAAATTCATGTTCAGTTGTAGGGGTAATTCTCTCATCATCACTACCATCTTTCTTTTTATCCTTCCCTTTCTCCTTTTTCTATTTTTGGCAATATTTCTTAAGATACCCTTTCTATGATAATGATGACATTCAACATTAGCAAATTTATTAGACTTTCCACGACTAGCATCTATATTTTTTCTTTATTATTTGAGCCCCTATTCTAGATTCTCCCCTAGTAGTTGAAGCCAGATTATATGATTGTGAAGAGGAAGCACCTTGTGAGCACATTCTCATTTCTTCATTAGGATGCAACTTTTCATTAATTTCATTGTAACAACACCAAAGTCTCTTAAGACTCTAGTAATAAATTGAGTACCGTCAAAGAAAGCACCTCATTATCAAAGGTGTTGCCCATACCCGACAATTGATCTATAATTCCTTAAAACTCATTCAAGTGATCTGCAAAATTGCCCTCTCTAGACTCATCTGCATTTATTTTGTGAGGTAAAATAATTTATTATTGTTGATCTTTGTAAATTGCCCTCTCATACAATTCTTTACTCTTGTTTTACAATGATCTTGCATGGGTCTCATTATATATATGGTTATACACATTATCTTTAACAAATGTTGATGAAACCACATCTTGCTCATGTTCAAATTCCTACTTATCATAAATATGAGATTTTTCATTCTGGATTTCCAAATGCAGTAATTTGTACCACTTAAGTTTATCATTTTGCTCATCTTTGCCTCCATCTCTTTGAACTAAGGCTCTGATACTAGTTGAAGAGGAAATTGATAAATAAATTGCAACTAGTGGTGCAACGAGATAGGTGGATTAATAGTAATTAAATAAAAATATGAGCAAAATAAAAATAATCAATAAAAGAGAGACACCAATATTTAATGTGGTTCACCCTTTTAATTTGGGCTATGTCTACGTGCCAAACTCTTAATAATTTATGTTAATCTTAAATAGTAAGATTATACGAAAGAAATATTTTTAGAAATATATTCTAGAAGCACAATATTTACTATTGGGATAAAACCAAAATAGTGGCTGGTGTTTATCAAACACCTGAAAATAAAGTCTCATTATTTTGTCATTAACAAAAATACTCACTCAAATAATTTTCTCTCTCTCTCAAATGGCATTTACATACACACGCATAATTTCTCTTTCTCTCTTATTTTTGTTATGTCCTATGTATTAAAATTAAGGAGGGAAGGCCATCTTTATATAGGCCTTCCCATTCTTTAGCATCATCATAATTGGCAGATGACTATTTAAAATTGTTTTTCAATACTTAGTAAAAAAAGGTGGCTTTTTAAAATGTCAACAAACTTTTTTAAATTTTCAACAGTGGTGGCGGTACCTATGTTGTTGAAAAATATTTCTAACTAAAAAACAAACTCTATTTTCTATTTTCTTCTTGAAAATTTTTTGAAAAATAATACATATTTTTCACAATTAAACACCCCATAAGATTTCATTAAGGGGAATATTGCATCACTGAAAATCTTAAAGACCTAGCCTGAAACTAATCGCGATTGGTTTTGGACATGTGCATTTTTTGGTAAAAATTAATATTTTTCATGGAGTCAAATAAAATGGATTTTCCTTAAATTTTCCTAAAAGTTAAATAATTAATATGGCGACTCTCTAATCAAACTTTCAAAGTGAAGCCATCATCCTTCTTTCAAAATATAAGGAGAGTAAATCTTTTTTAAAATAAAAAGGTTATTTTAAAACTCTTGCTTACCAAACTGAGTGGAGATCGTGTATGGAAGTATCATATTAGTCTAGAGCCAAATGAGCATTTTTATTCAATATTTTTAGCAGGGATGATTGGTGCTCGGGCGAGGCCTCGCAGCTGGTGACTCCACTGGGGACATAAAATTTTCAAAATAAAACTTTTGGGCTCGTTTCAAGTAATGTTGTATTCTCATTTAGCTAAATCTTCTCTTTTTCATCCATCATATTCATTACTAATAATTTAAGAAGCCCTTGGATAATGATTAGCATCTACCTAGCAACCTTCATTAGGTATGTTGGGGGATATCAAAAGCATCCAACTCACGATGAATCCTCAATTCTTTTGGGATGTAACAGATATTCAATATTATTGGACCCACTCTGGATTTATTATCTGACATGTGCTTATGTATATATTTGTCCTAGTGTGGTGAGACCCTTTGGACTAAATCATCCTTTTATTCTACCATAGATCATACCCTTAGTTTGTATGAACCATATCAACCTTACACCATACTCACGAAACATTTTTTTCATTCATGCATGTATGCATGCACACTATAAAAACCTTAAAAGACCTTTAAACTTTAAGGCACCTCAACCACCAAATGAAAACCTAAGCCCCATTGGCTTACTCATTAAATTAAGTCACATTGGCTTACTCATTAAAATTAAGTCACAATGGCTTAACCACATAATCTAAGTCCCATTGACTTATCCATTAAACATAAATATAAGTTATATTGGCTTATCCACCAAAACATAAAGTCATATTGGCTTACCCATCATCACATCAAACCTTATCCACATTAGCTTAATCCATGAAACTCATCAATCAAACCTAAGCCACAATGGCTTTACCCATTAAACAAAATCTAATCCATATTGGTCTAACCACTAAAACATAAACCTGAGCCACAAAGGCTTAACCTTTAGACATAAACCCAAACCACCTTGGCTGGACCTTAAAACATAAACCTAAGCCATAAAGGCTTGACCTATAAGTATGAACCTAAGCCAAACTGGCTTGCCCATCAAACATAAACCTAAGCCATATTGTCTTGACCCATACACATGAACTAGCCTTAAAGACTTGATCTCTGTATATAAACCTAAGCCACCATAACTTGACCTTCAAACATGAACTTAAACCACAATAGCTTGATCTTTAAGCATGAACCCAAGCCATAAGGGCTAAACCAAGTAGGCATGAACTACTCAAAACAAGCTTAAAAAAGCAAACTGTTTAGATCAATTTTGTATATATTTTTTATTATGTTTATGTTGATTTTAAGTTAATTTTTATGTTAAATTGCACTTAAGTTTGTTTGAAGTTGTTGATTTAGGTTGGAGTACATTCGATGGAGCCATTTGATCAAAATTGGTGGAATTTGTGGAGAAAATCAAGTGACACGGCCAAGCTTGTCATGGCTTTGCTGTGTCCTTCATCAAAAGAAGAATAAACAAGGAAAATTATGAGACACGGCTAGGACTAACATGGCTTGGCCGTGTCCCTCAAGGAAACAAGTCCAGTAGTGAACACGGCCATGAGACACGGCCAAGCCACTGGCCGTGTCTCTCCAAAGGAACAAAAGAGCAAAGAAAGCAAAGAAAGAAAAGAAATAAACAGAGACAGACACCATCACTGGACACGGCCAGGACACTGGCCATGTCACATGACACGGCCGTGTCCTTAGCCGTGTCTCACAAGGACAAAGCATACAGAATGGGACACGGCCAGAAGCTTGGCCGTGTCCCTAAGAAAGAAAGTCACTAGACACGGCCAAGCTCCATATGGCTTGGCCGTGTCACCCTGGGTCCTTAGCTGGCTTGCACGAGGAATGAGCTGTTGTATTTTAGTGGGTGACAAAAACAACAAAAAAGAGTGAAAAGTGGGAGGATTTTATGGAAGAAAGGTATAAAGAAATTAGTAAGTGGGAGACAAGGCATGATGGGTGTCTTAAACAATTCAAAGTGGAAGAGTATGGGGATTAGAAAATGGATTTTGAATAAATTTAGTGGACATTATCTACACTTCCATGGGTTCTTCATCTTCCTCATCTTCTTCCTTGGTTCTTACTTGAGAGAGCAAGACCATTCCCTCATCTTCAATCACCATTTCTTTTCACACACCAAGAGCAAAAAATAATTGTTGGTTTTGAAGTGAGTTATTAGTTCTTGAGAATTAGGGTTTTAAGAGGCATGATTGGAGAGTTGAGAATTTGAGAAAGCTATCATCTACTCCTTCAAGAAGAGAACCATTTATTCAAGAGAGCTGGAAGTTCATCATCACGCACCAAGAAGGAGCCACGAAAGAGACAAGAGTCCGATTTTTAGCATCTTCAAAAAGGGGTTTTTCTAACTCTTTCTTTTATTCCATTTCTTATTTGTTGTTGTGTATTAAGAACATTAATATTGCAATGTATAACTTTGATTTGGTTTATATTGAATTGAGTATTTGTTTAAAACATATGATGAGCTAATTTACTCATGCTTGGGGTTGTAGTATATTTGATTAAATGATTTGATTTGATGATTCCATTGATATACCTTGTTTTATGTTGATTGCATTGAAATTAAAGGTAAATTGATAGATTGGCCACCTATTGATTACTTAATATTGAATGACAAACCGAGAGGAGAAGTTTAATATCGGAACTATGCAATTGACTACCCTAAGAATGAATTAGAAATATAAGTTCTAGGGTTTATTAATTTGCTAATGTTAAATAATTGGTTGTTGTTAATTCATAAATGTGAGAATTAGTGAATTGATAATTGGTTAATTAATCTTAAGAAACAAATGAAGATTCAAGGTTATATTAATGGATAATCGGGTAATTGAACATTTGATTAAATGGACCTACAACCCTAGGCATCATTTCCATAATTAAAATTCTCTTGCATAAAATCACTCATTTTCATTTCTAAGGATAATTACGGTTCACCAATTCAATCACACAATCGAATTTATTATTTGATGTTAATCGAACTATTACTTGCAATTCCTTCCTTGGGAAACGACCTTGGGCCGATCACCGTCACTACAATAGCCTCGTATACTTACGAGTGCCGCTTTGTGATAGTGTTGATTTAAGCGCAACAAGTTTTTGGCGCCGCTGCCGGGGAAGGCAATTTTTGTGATAGTTTGATTATTTTAATTTATTTGTTAAATTGTTTAAAGTGTTCTTTTTGAATTGCTTAGGTACTTTATGCACGGACGACGGTCTCAAGGAAATGAACTTTTTCCATTTATTGACAACATCCATAGACTTCCAAGATCCGAGAGACCAAATCCTTTTGAGCAAGAAAGAGAAAATACCGACGAGCAATTTGAGGAGAACACAGAAACAGAGAAGGGTGATGCACAAGAGCCACCCATGAAGGAGTTTGCTCGACCGATCATCAGAGTGACCACATCTTGTATCCAGTTGAGCAATGCAGCAAGAAACTACGAACTCAAAAATACTCACTATAGTATGCTGCCCTCCTTCCACGGACTGCCGAATGAAGATCCTCTCAACTTCATTCGAGATTTTTATTCAACATTGCATACGTTCCCTTTGCAAACACTAATGGAAGATGAACTCAAGCTGAGATGTTTCCCATACAGTTTGAAGGACAGAGCAAAAGCGTGGTTAATGACCCTACCGGAGAATTCTTTAACCACATGGACTGAAGTCTACAACAAATTTACAAATTTATGGGAAAATTTTATTCACATCAAAAGACCAAGGAGCTGAGGGGAAGTATTGCAACTTTCACCCAATTTGACAGAGAACCATTTCATGAGGCATGGGATCGCTTCAAATCATTATTATTTCAGTGCCCTCACCATTACTATCCACAACAGTTGCTCAATCAATTCTTTTATGATGGGCTAACTCAACAATCTCAAAATACAGTGGATAATGCAGCAGGGGGTGCAATGGGTGAAAGAATAGCTGCAGAAATAGTTGCATTATTCGAAATGTTGGGGGCAAATTCCCAACAAAAGAGCATTGGAGAAAGAAGAAGAGGAGCACATGAGATAAGTGCAAACTCAGAAATGGCTAGGCAAATTGCAGAACTGACAAGGCAAGTGAAATTGTTGAATGCAAAAGGGAACTTGTCGGGACCAAGCCAAGAGTCATGCGCATCATGCGGTCTTGTAGGCCATCAAGCAAATGTGTGCCCCTCAAATTTTGATACATTTCAAGAGGTGCAAGAGCAAGCTTTTGCTTTTAAAGGGTTCCAACAAAGGGGTAGGAATGACCCATATTCAAATTCTTATAACCCCGGTTGGAGGAATCACCTCAATTTTTCATGGAAAAATCAACAACATGCTCCACCTCAACAACCTTTCCAACCATATCAAAGAGGTCCCCAATTTCAAGGGCAACCCTCAAATCAAGAGCAAGTCAAGAAACCTTCATTTGAAGACAACTTGAATGCTTTCATTCAAGTAAGCACTCAAAATCAAGAATTGAACAATAAGCGGTTTGACTCTTTAGAAGCATCACTTAAGAAGGTTGAAACTCAAGTGGGCCAATTGGCTAATCAACTTCAAGCCAATCAAAAAGGGAAATTTCCAAGCAAACCGGAGCAGGCCAAAGCAATCACTGTTTTGAGAAGTGGTAAGGTACTTGATAATAAAATCGGTGATAATAACATTGACAATTCCTTTGATGCAGGTACAATGCAAGATAATGGCAAGGAAGTGCAAGAAGAAAAAGCTAAACCAAATGAGCTTAAGGAGGAAAAAGAGGAGGCATCCGTTGCACCAAAGCTGCACAAATCTCCAAATCCATACAGACCACCAATTCCGTTTCCCAGCAGGTTAAAAAATGAAAAGCATGATAAATAATTTTCTAAAATTTATAACATGCTTTCAAAGGTAAGTATCAACCTACCCTTACTAGAGGTGATAAAGAATATGCCATCTTATGCCAAATTCTTAAAAGAGCTAAACACTAAAAAGATAAGGTATGAGTTGGATGAGAAGGTGATAGTTTCGGAAGTAACAAGTGCTGTTTTACAACATAAGTTACCTCCTAAACTAAAAGATCCTGGGAGCTTTATAGTTAAAATCTCTATAGGGAATGAGAAAGAGATCATTGGCATGTGTGATCTTGGAGCTAGTATTAATTTGATACCATACTCAATTTATTTGAATCTAGAGCTAGGGGAACTCAAACTGACCAAAATGGTTTTACAATTAGCAGATAGAACTCTTAGATATCCTAAGGGAATCATAGAAGATGTTCTAGTAAAGGTAGGAGGTTTGATTGTACCCGTCGATTTCATTATCTTAGACACGGGAGGAGAAATCCCACGGGATGCCGAACATTAAATTTTGTTAGGAAGGCCTTTTATGGCCACAACTAACACTTTAATTGATGTTAAAAATGGAAAATTAACCATGACCATTTTGGGACAAACTGTAGAATCTTCAATTTTTAACACTTCCCCTATTCCCACTAGTGCTTTATATGAAGATTGCTCTTTCATTGATCTTACTGATAGTGTTGTCCTAGAAGTTTTCTTACAGGAAAATGGTGAACACAAGCTAGAAAAGGCTCTAAAATTGCAAGAAGAAGCAGAGATTTCCAATGAGGAGGATATAGAAGACAATTCCGTTTTGGACAATGAGAGTGTTGAGGAAGAATTTGAAGCTGAAGAAGAGCAAGTTCAACTACAAGGGGTTGAGCTTAAAGAACTCCCCAAACATTTAAAATATATTTTTCTTGGGGAAAATAACTCTCAATCAGTGATAATTTCTGCTACCCTTACCAGTGCGGAAGAAAATAAGCTTTTAACAATGTTGAAAAAATTCAAGAAGGCTATAGGTTGGGGGTTGAGTGACATTAAGGGTATTAGTCCCTCTATGTGCATGCATAAGATTATCTTAGAGGAAGGGGCTAAACCGGTGAGAGAGTCTCAAAGGAGACTAAATCCTAACATGAGCGAGGTTGTTAAGATGGAGGTCCTTAAATTACTGGACGAAGGGATAATTTACCCTATTGCTGATAGTGAATGGGTTAGTCATGTTCATGTTGTGCCTAAGAAAACAGGGTTGACAGTGGTCCAGAATGATAAAGGAGAGTTGGTACCAACTCGAACACAAACTGGGTGGCGGATGTGCATAGATTATAGGAAGTTAAATAAAGTCACCAAGAAAGATCACTTTTCTTTACCATTTATTGATCAAATGCTTGATAGATTATCTGGACATTCTTTTTACTATTTTCTTGATGGTCTTTCAGGTTACTACTAAGTCCCGATAGCACCGGAAGATCAACCAAAGACTACATTTACTTGTCCCTTTGGGACATTTGCATTTCGAAGGATGCCATTCGGACTTTGCAATGCACCGGGCACATTTCAAAGGTGTATGCTTTCCATATTTTCTGATATGTTAGACAAGTGCATTGAGGTATTCATGGATGACTTTTCTGTCTTTGGTAATTCCTTTGATGATTGTTTGGAAAAGTTGACTCTAGTACTTAAAAGGTGTATTGAATGTAATCTTACGTTGAGTTGGGAAAAGAGTCACTTTATGGTTGATCATGGAATTGTTTTAGGGCATGTTATTTCCCATGAAGGGATTGAGGTAGACAAAGCTAAAGTTGAATTAATTGTGAACCTACCTCCACCCACATCAGTTAAGGGAATTAGAAGTTTTTTGGGACATGCAGGATTTTATAGGAGGTTCATAAAAGATTTTTCAAAAATTTCACGTCCTTTGTGTCATTTGTTAGGAAAAGATGTCCCATTTGTTTTTGATGAAAAGTGCTTAGAAGCTTTTAAAATTTTGAAAGAAAAACTAACTTCTGCCCCTATAATTGTTGCCCCAAATTGGGATTTGCCATTTGAAATTATGTGTGATGCATCGAATTTTGCCATTGGAGCTGTGTTGGGCTAAAGAGTGAATAAATTGATGTGTGTAATTTATTATGCAAGTTTATCTTTAAACGATGCACAAGTAAATTACACAACCACTGAGAGAGAAATGTTAGCTGTGGTATTTGCACTAGACAAATTTAAATCTTACTTGATAGGTTCTAAGGTCATAGTATTTTCTGATCATACAGCTTTGAAATACCTATTGACCAAACCACAAGCTAAACCTAGGCTCATTAGGTGGGTGTTAATGTTACAAGAATTCGATGTTGAAATCAAAGATAGGAAAGGAAGCGAAAATGTAGTGGCCGACCATCTTTCTAGACTTAACTCTTGTGAAAATAATGCTGAAATTGCTTGTGAAAATGCTTTTGAAAAATTCCCGGATGAACACTTGTTTTCCTTAACTCAAGCACCATGGTATGCTGATATTGCTAATTGTCTTTCTTATGGTGTAGTGAGAAAGGATTTGAGCTTCCAGGCAAAGAAGAGATTCCTGCATACATGTAAGTATTATTTTTGGGATGAGCCTTACTTGTTTAGAATTTGCAGGGATGAAGTGATAAGAAGATGTGTGCCGGAAGAGGAACAAAAGCAAGTGCTACAATTTTGCCACAATTTGTATTGAGGGGACATTTTGGAGGAAAGAAGACCGCCGAGAAAATTCTTCAAAGCGGTTTGTATTGGCCTACTCTTTTTAAAGATGCTTATCATTTTTGTATAAGATGTGATGAATGCCAAAGAGTAGGAAACATTAGCAAACGGAATGAAATGCCCCTTAATATCTTTATTGTGGTCGATATTTTTGATGTATGGGGAATTGATTTCATGGGGCCATTTCCTAAATCCTTTGGTTTTGAATATATTCTTCTAGCAGTGGATTATGTGTCCAAGTGGGTTGAGGCAATCCCCACCAGGACCAATGATGCTAACATTGTGTTAAAATTTGTGAAGGAGAATATTTTGAGCAGGTTTGGAATCCCCAAGGCGATAGTGAGTGATGGAGGAAGCCATTTTTGCAACAAATGGTTTGAAATTAATGACCAAGATGGGCATCCGACACAAAGTGGCAACCCCATATCATCCCTAAACATCAGGGCAAGCTGAGATTTCAAACAAGCAAATCAAGGGGATTTTAGAAAAAGACAGTGAGCACAACTCGGAAGGACTGGTCAATCAGACTCTCGGAAGCATTGTGGGCTTATAGGACTGCTTATAAAACCCCATTGGGAATGAGTCCTTATAGGTTGGTCTTTGGCAAGGCATGCCACCTCCCGGTAGAATTGGAGCACAAGGCTTATTGGGCAATAAAGACCACGAATATGGACTTAGGTGAAGCAAGGGAGCAAAGAATGCTTCAAATTTTCGAGCTTGATGAGCTTCGGAATGAAGCCTATGAGAATTTGAGGATCTTCAAGGAAAAGACCAAAGCTATTCATGACATGATGATTCTTCAAAGGACTTTTGAACTGGGAATGAAAGTCCTTCTCTTCAATTCAAGAATACGGTTGTTTCCCGGAAAATTGAAGTCACGTTGGAGTGGACCCTTTCAAATCACTCAAACATTCCCTTATGGGGTTGTTGAGTTGCTTAATCTAAAAACCAACGAGACGTTCAAGGTCAATGGACAAAGGGTGAAGCCCTACTTGGATGAAATCAAAGTTGCAAAAATGGTGGAAAGCATGGTGTTCATTGACGAATGATGCAATAATGTCCAGCTATACGACATTAAAGAAGCACTAAATGGGAGGCAACCCATCGGTTTGCATTTCTTTTCACTGTTATAATTTTATATTTTGCAATTTTAATTTCATGTTGAGCTAAATAAAATAGAATAGGTACTTTGATTGGTTTTTATTTTTCTTGAATGTGTTTCAAGGTTAAACCAAGAAGAAGATTGCATTTTTGTGATTTGGTGACACAAATAAACTAATTAAAAAAAAATTTAAAACCAATTTGGCAGAGGCAGACATGGCCAGAGGTCCTGGCCGTGTCCATGCCCGTGTCAAGTAACACCAAAAGACACAGAGGCAAACACGGCAAGAGGTCCTGGCCGTGTCCTTGCCCGTGTCAAACAAACATCATAAGTCACAGAGGCAGACACGGCCAGACGTCCTGGCCGTGTAACACAGACACGACCAAGCCTTTCCCCGTGTCATTCAAATTGTCTTGCATCCTTCTTTTATCCAGTAAGAGACACGTTCAAGGGACATGGCCGTGTCCCTCAAAAACCATCAGATACGGCCAAGCTTCACCAAGCTTGGCCGTGTCACCTAAATTTTTTATTTTAAAAACATTCTTTTCGCCCAGCTTTTCATTCTAAATCCCTAAATCTCTCTCTCTCCTCTCTCTCTCTCTCTGTCTCCCCCGATCTCTCTCTCTCAAAACTCCATAGCCACTTCCTTAAACCTTCAAAATCATTTGAAATCTTTCATTTTTCTTCACCCAAACTGATTTAAACTCATCCACTTCCATTCTTTTCTCATTAAAAAGCAATTAAAACCTTGAAAACTTCATTTTCACCAAATCATCAAAATGACAAGAACAAAAATGGTGTCTCACCACAAAAGGACGCGACCTCCACCTTCAACTCCATCTTCATCATCGTCAGCACCAAGGAGAGCAATTCTTCTCGCTCGGGGTTTCTTTCCGACGAGGTATGTTAACGAAGAATCCCTCGATGCTCTTCATATTCAAGATAATTTTTATAGATTTGTTCATAATCTTGGGTGGGATAGATTTGTTTCCCTTAAACCTTTGCAATTTGAGGTGCTTACATTGGAATTTTTAACCTCACTTAAGGTTGAAAGAAATGACAACAAGATTTGCATTAGGTTACACTTTAAACTGCTTGGGAGACCATTTGTCCTTAAAATTGAGCAATTGAGCGATATATTTGGTTTCCATCAACAAGGGGAGCAATGTGTGCCTAAGAGTTTTAGACAAAAGTTCGCATGGGGAGCTTTGGGCTCGGGTACCTATGTGGCCAAATCGGCCAAAGCTATGAAATTGAAAAATCCCGCCCTAAGGTACTTACACCAGGTTATGTCATATGGATTCTTTGCAAGAAAAGAGAGCACAGGGGTTGTAGAACTAAGCGAACTATATTTTTTAGACTGTGCTATCAATGCTATACCCGTTTGTACAGGCTATTGGTTAGCCGTTGTGTGTGATAGTGTGGCAAATAAAAAGAGGGGTGCCATTTGCATAGGAGGATTAGTCACAATTTTAGCGATGGCACTCCTTGATGATTTTGACCCGAGCCATTGCCAGATGACCAAGATCTCGGGGAGTGATTCATTAGATCTTGCCACTCTCGAGAAGATGCACATGGTTTCAAGAAAAGGAGGAGCTTATGTTATGGGTTCAGCTGAGCCTGAGGTACCGGAGGGCCGTCAAAAGAGAGCACGAGTCGAGGAGGATTCTAACTCGGATTCTCTAGATTTAGATGAAGATGCTCCAATCCCGAACAATCAGGAGATCCTTAATAGGATTGAAGCATTGGAAAACAAGGTTGACCATAACCATGCTGCAGCCATGGAACAAATTGACCGCAACCATGCTGCAGTGATGGAACAAATGGGCCTAATCAACAGCAACCTTGCTAAAATACTGAGCCTCCACCCATCAGCTGCATCATCGTCCCATCCTCCATCACCGTAGATCCTATCAGCTCCAACCTTTTGAAAACACTTGTTATTTTCTTATTTGTAGTTATTTCATATTTTTGTTATGGTTTTTAATGTTAACTCTTTTTAATGTGTTTATTTTATATATTGTATTTTGCTCTTGAACAATGGTTGTTTGTGGATGAAAAGGTAGCACTTGCGTCACAAAGGATCAATGGGAAAACAGGTTGTACCTTAACTTTTTACTTTAAATATCGTTGTTTCCATTGAGGACAATGTAAAACTTAAAGTGTGGGGTGTGTTCTAAGCCTTTTGTTCATGAATATAAATTGTCTATTTTCGTAAGAGTTCTTGTTTTGTTAAGTTTCGTGTTTTGTTTTATAATTGATTTTGATGGATATTAATAAGTTCAATTGTTATAAGAATGTTGATAGATGACTTTTAAATTTTTGAAGCATGAATTTGAGGATTGATTAGAGTTAGTACTTATTGTCAATTTTGATGGTTATTCTTTGCATTGCCATTAAACTAGTGAGGAATTGAGCCATCAACTTATCATTCTTTTTATGTGTGAACATCTTTGATTGATGAATTACTAGAACTTGCTTTGACATGCATTTTGAGACTACATAAAAATTTCAATTAAGCATCAACATGATTAAGGCAATTTAGGGCAAACCATTTTGGCTTAAAAAGACCAACCTTACATCCGACCTTAGTTCACCAAATTTGAGCTCATTTCATTTTTTCCTTCTTTCTTTTTCACAACACCATCGGCTTGACCCATTATATTTTAACTCTACCCGTTCATTAGATCAAGAGCACTTTAAGAGCATTAATGGAGTGTTGTGCAGATTAAAGTATGGGGTTGAATTCAATGGGCTTTAAATTAGTTGGATACCCTATAAAAAAATGAATGAATAATGAACATTAAAATAATAGTTGTTGTTCTTGTCGGAAGGGTTGTAATGAGTTTGGAAATTATCTTTGCAAATTAAACAAATGGAGTCCCTTAAAAGCACATAAATGCTTAGTGCTAAGTGATTGAGATAAATTATGGGATTGTTAATCATGCTACATTGCTTACTTCACTCTTGAAGTACTCTTGACCTAAATGAACTAACTCACTCTCCCAAATGTCATACCTTTTCCTTAGCCCGGTTACAACCAAATAAAAGACCTTATGATTGATGCTTGATTGTGATTAGGTGGTGGAGATTTGATTGATAAGCAAGCCTATAGTCCTAATCTTTCATTGAATGTTGAGAGCTTAAACACTACCCAATTAAACACTTGAGAGGTTTTGTGAGGGAGTGACAATTTTAACATGCATTGATTGACCATTAAGTTACTTGAGTATCGATTATTCTTGATTCGATTATGATTGAGGATTTAATAAGATGGGAGTCTTAATGCATACTTATAACTCTTGAACTTGATAATATTTATCTTGTTTTATTTGTTTTTATTTTAACTTTGCTTGGGGACAAGCAAAGGATTAAGTGTGGGGTAATTGTTTAGATCAATTTTGTATATATTTTTTTTATTATGTTTATGTTGATTTTAAGTTAATTTTTATGTTAAATTGCACTTAAGTTTGTTTGAAGTTTTTGATTTAGGTTGGAGTACATTCGATGGAGCCATTTGATCAAATTTGGTGGAATTTGTGGAGAAAATCAAGTGACACGGCCAAGCTTGTCATGGCTTGGCCGTGTCCTTCATCAAAAGAAGAAGAAACAAGGAAAATTATGAGACACGGCCAGGATTAACATGGCTATGCCGTGTCCCTCAAGGAAACAAGTCCAGTAGTGAACACGGCCATGAGACATGGCCAAGCCATTGGCCGTGTCTCTCCAAAGGAACAAAAGAGCAAAGAAAGCAAAGAAAGAAAAGAAATAAACAGAGACAGACACCATCACTGGACACGGCCGTGTCCTTGGCCATGTCTTCCAAGGACAAAGCATACAGAATGGGACAAGGCCAGAAGCTTGGCCGTGTCCCCAAGAAAGAAAGTCACTAGACACGGCCAAGCTCCATATGGCTTGGCCGTGTCACCCTGGGTCCTTAGCTGGCTTGCACGAGGAATGAGCTGTTGTGTTTTTGTGGGTGATAAAAAGAACAAAAAAGAGTGAAAAGTGGGAGGATTTTATGGAAGAAAGGTGTAAAGAAATTAGTAAGTGGGAGACAAGGCATGATGGGTGTCTTAAACAATTCAAAGTGGAAGAGTATGGGGATTAGAAAATGGATTTTGAATAAATTTAGTGGACATTCTCTAAACTTCCACGGGTTCTTCATCTTCCTCATCTTCTTCCTTGGTTCTTGCTGGAGAGAGCAAGACCATTCCCTCATCTTCAATCACCATTTCTTTTCACACACCAAGAGCAAAAACAATTGTTGGTTTTGAAGTGAGTTATTAGTTCTTGAGAATTAGGGTTTTAAGAGGCTTGATTGGAGAGTTGAGAATTTTAGAAAGCTATCATCTACTCCTTCAAGAAGAGAACCATTTGTTCAAGAGAGCTGGAAGTTCATCATCACGCACCAAGAAGGAGCCACGAAAGAGACGAGAGTCCGATTTTTAGCATCTTCAAAAAGGGGTTTTTCTAACTCTTTCTTTTATTCCATTTCTTATTTGTTGTTGTGTATTAAGAACATTAATATTGCAATGTATAACTTTGATTTGGTTTATATTGAATTGAGTATTTGTTTAAAACATATGATGAGTTAATTTACTCATGCTTGGGGTTGTAGTATATTTGATTAAATGATTTGATTTGATGATTCCATTGATATACCTTGTTATATGTTGATTGCATTGAAATTAAAGGTAAATTGATAGATTGGCCACCTATTGATTACTTAATATTGAATGACGAACCAAGAGGAGAAGTTTAATATCGGAACTATGCAATTGACTACCCTAAGAATGAATTAGAAATATAAGTTCTAGGGTTTATTAATTTGCTAATGTTAAATAATTGGTTGTTATTAATTCATAAATGTGAGAATTAGTGAATTGATAATTGGCTAATTAATCTTAAGAAACAAATGAAGATTCAAGGTTATATTAATGGATAATCGGATAATTGAACATTTGATTAAATGGACCTACAACCCTAGGCATCATTTCCATAATTGAAATTCTCTTGCATAAAATCACTCATTTTCATTTCTAAGGATAATTACACTCGCAACCTGAGAGAAAGGCTATAACAGTAAAAACTTTCCAAATTCTCATTACCGTCCATCATCTCTGCCCGACCGTTCACTGAAAGATCATCTCAGATGAACCTGTCCAGTGGATGTGCGACCGTGATCTAAGGCAAGGAGATCGTACTTAACAACAAAAGAAAAATAAAAAGAAATAAGAGAGACAGGTTTTGGTATCAACAATGTATGATCAAAATTGAATGTTTTAAATGATGATAAAACCTTGCAAGCATATCAGAAATGACATGCTACAACAATTATTCATTCAATGAACTTCCATCAATCATGTCTAAGTTATGCCTAATGAAGTTTAGTCTATCTTCATTCAAGGGTTTTGTAAAGATATCATCAAGTTGATTATGTGTATCAATGAATTCTAAAATAATGTTCTGATTTTACAAATTATCCCTTAAGAAATGGCATATAATATCTATATGTTTTGACCTAGAATGTTGGATTGCATTCTTGGATAAGTTAATGGTGTTGTGCTCTAGTTAAGTACTACTACAAGCGTCACTCGCAAGTATACAAGGTAGTTGTAGCAAAAGTGATCGCCCCAAGGTTGTCTCACAAGGAAGGTGTAGTTCATAATAGCTTGATTGGCAATTAATTTAAAAATAAAAGTTTGTGCATTGCTTGGAATGGGGTTTTAAAACAATTAAAACTAAAAGTAATGGAAGTGATGTTGTACAATATCAAATCGATTCTTGTGAAGGTGCCTAGGGTTATAGGTCCATTCAATCAAAGCTCAATTCTCTTGTTATCCATTAACTTAACCTTGTAATTAATTTGTTTCTTAAGTTTAATTAGTCAATTACCAATTCATTAGTTTTCACATTCATGAATCAACAACAACCAATTGTTTTACATTCGCAAATTAATAAACCCTAGAACTTATATTTCTAATTCATTCTTAGGGTAGTTGATTGCATAATTCCAATATCAAATTTCACCTCTCGGTCCTTCATTCAATATCTAAAGATCAATAGGTAGCTAATATATCAACCTAGCATGCAATGCAATGCAATCAACCAACAACAAGGTACATCAATGGAAATATCAAATCAAAGCATTCAATCAAATATACTACAAACCCTAGACATGGATATTTAGCTCAACATCATCAATTTAAAACATTCATTCAACTCAATATAAATCAAATACAAATTGTTCATTGCAATATCAATTCTCTTAATACAACAAAAAAAATATTGAAATGAATTAAAAGAGAGAATAGAAAAACCCCTTGTAGATGCCAAGAGTAGGATTACTAGTCTTCCTCCTAGCTCCACTTTGATGTATGATGAAGCACTCAAGCCCTCTTCAATGGCGATTCCCTTTTGCAATATGGAATGGAGCTTTCTCAAGTCACCAAACCTTCAATTGATTATGCCTTTGGAAGATGGAATGGAGCATTCTCAAGTCACCAAACCTTTCAATGAAGCTTCTTCAACCTTCAAGAGCTTGTTTAAACCCAATTTATCCCAAAGAATCTCAAAGATCTTGTCAATGGAAGACGGAGAAGATGGAGAGGATAGAGATGGAGGTTAAAGATGAAGAGCCAAGGGAGAGTGTCACTCTCTCCCTTTTTTTCTGTAATATCCTCATGTATGCCTTAGAAGTTTTGATTATGTTGTTGTTGTAAGTTGGATTGAATGTATATGTTTTGTGAAGAGAAAAGAAATGGGAAGAGAAGGTTTATGTATATGTGTTTTGGGAAAGAAAAGAGGGTTAGAGAGAAATGTATATGTTGATTATATGGTAATATATATAACATATAAGTTGGTCAAAAGGGAGAGTCAATGCAAGAAGATATTTTCATTTATGATATGTGAAATTACTATAAAGGACATGTGAGTTAAAAGAGAGCTAAAGTAAATGGTTAAGGGCATTGAGGTAATTCTCTTTTGGAAATCTCTTGGTGGAGATTAAAAGAAGGAAAGAAAGGTTGACTTGTTATTTCTTTTCTTTGCTTGAAGTGGTGGCCGGCTATCCAAAGAAAAGAGAGGGCAATTGAAGTGTTTTGGTTTCTAACATCAAGATTGAAGGGAGAATCAAGGAATTAAGTTGAAGATTTGTGGAATTCAACAACTTTGGTAAGTTCTTTTCCTTGATTTCTTCTATTCTTTTGAAGTGGTGTTTTAAGTGAATTAGGATTTGTTGATTTGATGATTAAATGTGTTTGTGATGTGTTTATAAGTTTTAAAATGGATTATAAGTTATAAGATTGAATTGGTGTGGGTTTGGTTTTAAATATGGTAAGTTAAGTGGAGGATCAAGAGTGGAATTTGGTTTTAGGGTTTTGAGATGGTTTGTGTTTAAAGTGTAATGTTAATGTGTTGGTTAAGTGATTAATATAATGAATATATAAGATATGTGTTAACAACATTGATTAGAACCAATTGAATGAGATTATTGTTGTGCAAAAAGTGTGAAAGTGCAAGTGAAAGAGCTTTGGCCAAATTAGGGTTTGTGTTCTTGAGTGACACGGCCATAAGCAAGATGAGACACGGCCAAGACTTATTATTTTTGAGAAACACGGCCAAGTTTAGAGAATTTTGGCCGTGTTGGATAGGTTTTGGGGTGACATGGCCACTGGCTTGGCCGTGTCCCTTGAATGTGTTTGCTACTGCCTGAGTTGTGTTGAGAGACACGGCCGTGTCCTTGCCCGTGTCTGCCTCGGGAAGTTTTGGTCTTGAGAGACACGGCCACAAGCTTGGCCGTGTCCCTTGGGTGTGTTTGCTACTGTGATGGTTTTTGGTTCTTCATGCATTGTTTGATTCTTCAAAAGTCTTTTGTTCCTAAACATTTTATATACACTCTAAATACTTTGTAATCAAAGAATGACCTAAACAAATGTATGTGGATGATTCTAAACCTATGAATAATGAACTTTGAATTAGGTTTTGAAGAGATTGTGTTGCATTAACCTAAATGTTGAGAATTCTTGGAAGAGGAAATGTATAGATGGATGGGAATAGTTCTTGAGGTAAGTACCAATACATATGATTGTATTTAATTACATAATTTGAGACTTAACACATTTGTTTGCAAATGTGTTAAGTGATCTATTATATTGTTAATATAATTGGACTAAGGTGATGATTGAATGATGTGAAGGATGTGAAGATCATTAACAAGGTAAGCATAAACCCTATGTGATTGTATATCCTTATATGTCTTTGAACATTAACACATTGGGATGAAAGTGTTAAATAAACTATTATATTGTGAATGTAAATGAAGAATGTAAGTTGCTATATATATATATTTATATAAAGGATGAAATATGAAATGGGAAAAGTAGGAAGAAATGAGGATCATTCTTAAGGTATGTGCAATTTGTTATGATAAATGCTCTAGTAATGAAAGGTGTTAATGTGTTTTGAGAAATGATGAAATGTGATGTTATCATGATTGATAATGATGATCAAAATGAAATAAATGGACATATGGATTATATGACAATGAATTTAAGATACATGTGCAATGAAATAGAGTATATGTGCTTGAATGATATGTTTGTTTAGTTAATGTAATTAATGTTGCATATATCAATGATAAAATATGAAATATGATTTGGGATATGATGTGATGTGAAGCCATTGTGATTGGCTATGATAACTCAAATGTAATGTGAAGCCATTGTGATTGGCTATGATGATTCAATTGAAAGAGATAAGGCATGTTTGCCTATTTGATAATGATAGAAATGGGTTGAGAAAGTAATGTTAAAAGATATAAATGAGCAAACCTATCTGCCTCCTGCGGAACCATGCGGACCCTGTGGTTGGGCAACCGAACTTGGACTACCGACCTGGTTGGGGAAAGGTACATTACTGATAGTCTTATACGTTCCTATCTGCCTCCTGCGAAACCATGCGGACCCTGTGAGTGGGCAACCGAACTTGGACCACCGACCTGGTTGGGGAAAGGATCGTATTTGGTAGTTTTATACGTACTTATCTGCCTCCTGCGGACCCCTGGGATTGGCAGTGGCCTGAGGCCAGTGGGCAACCGACCTGGTTGGGGAAAAGTTCGTATATGCTGTTATAGTTGTTGGCTATATTGAGAAACTTTGAATGTGTATAATAGATGATGATATAAATATTGAAATAATGATATGAAGTATAATATGTAAATGAATTGTGATTGATGATAATGATTATCTTCATTGGAATGTGATTTATGATTAGTATGATATGTATTGTGTGTATAGCAATATCGATTGTGAGTATAAATGATGAATCAGGATTGGTGAATTGTGAATAAAATAATGTCATGAGATATAATATATCATGTGTGTATTGATATAGTGATTGTAAGAATTAGTAATGGATTATGGTTAGTGAGATAAATGTGTATATATGCATATATTATATGAAATTAGTCAAGATATATAAAAGGTGTAATCAAAAAGGGAAAACATGATAAGAAACTAATGGTACATGAAATTGGTATATTATTATATGTTAGCATGTTTATAATATAAGTTTATATTTTATATTTGTACTACTAAGCTCTCGGGCTTAGCGCGGATGTGTACTTGCGCTGGTAACTAGGTGGAAGATATGAAGTCTTTTGTTATGCCACAAGAAGAGTAAAGTTTGTCGAGACCAACTAGAGGGTAATGCATACATGTATAAATTTTAATTATGATGTATTTCTGACGAGAGAGTATTTATATGTATAAATGAAGTTTTGATAAAGATAATGATTTTGTAAATGTATTTAAATTAATGTATTATGGTTTGAACTCTGTTACAGGTTTTTAAAAGGTAACGAAAAGTGACATCCTTATACTTTATATATTTACTGTATGTATACTAGGTATACGCATAGTACTTATATAGGGTATCGGGGTGTTACATTTTCTTTGTTTTTTCTCCTTCTCCTTTCTTTTTCAAAAACCCTAGCCGTCTCCCCCTCTCAAATCTACCCCCTCATGTTTCGTGCAAAAGAATTTATATATATTAAGGGTGACACGGCCAAGCTCCTGGCCATGTCATATGACATGGCCAGTGGCTTGGCCATGTCTCTTGCCAGTGTCACCTTCTGCCTTCTTTCTTTTCTTTGTTCTCAAGTGGTGACACGACCAGTGGCTTGGCCATGTCACTTGCCAGTGTCGCATTCTGCCTTCCTTCTTTTCTTTCTTTGTTCTTTGGATTTTGCTCTTTAGGCGAGACACGACAAATGGGTTGGCCATGTCTCTTGTCAGTGTTAGCCACTGCTTCAATTTCTTTGAGCGACATGGGCAGAGATATGGCCAAGATGGTGCTTGTGTTCAACACTGCTTTTATTTTCATATGATTTTATTTTCTTAGGATGAAACATGGCCAAGACAATGAGACATGGCCAAGCTTCAAGCAACATGGCCAAGACGATTAGACATGGGCAAAGACAAGGCCAAGACAAGCAAACATGGCTAAGCTTCAAGCGACATGGCCATGTCATGTGAGTGTGTCAAGTACTGTGTATTTTCTTTTCTTTCTTGGTTTCTTTGGTTTTGGTCTTTAAGTGAGACATGGCCAGTGGCTTGGCCATGTTTCATGGGTGTGTCAAGCTCTGCCTTCATTTCCTTTGAGGTGACACGGCCAAGCTTGATTTGGCTTGGCCATGTCTTGCTTGATTCATGCTTTTCCTGCACTGTTTTGATCTTCCAAGGGAGTTTTTGCACTTTAACCTAAAACAAACACTTTAAACAAACTTTAAACAAAAATCAAATGAAACATTAACTAAAAACACATAAAAATATACTAAAAACAAGTACAAAAATGATCTAAACAACTACCCCACATTTAATTCCTTGCTTGACCCCAAGCAAGGCTAAAATCAAAACACTAAACAAGATAAATTTTGTTAATTTCAAAAGTTATAAGAATTCATCAAGACTTCCCTATACCTAAGTCCGCATGATGAGAGTGATTTTATACAAGTTTTTTGTATGATTTTAATGTGTTTTTAGTTAATGTTTCATTTGATTTTTGTTTAAAGTTTGTTTTAAATGTTTGTTTTAGGTTAAAGTGGAAAAACTCCCTTGGATGATGAAAACAAGCAAGAAAGAGCATGAATCAAGCAAGACATGGCCAAGCCAAATCAAGCTTGGCCGTGTCCCTCAAGAAAATTGAATGGCAGTACCTAAAACAGCCAAGTGACACGCCCAAGCCAGTGGCCCTGTCACATGACACGGCCACAAGCTTGGCCATGTCCCATCCCTAACCAAAGAACCAAGCAAGAAAGGAAAGAAAAGAGAAGCAGTAGCTGACACACCCAGGTGACACGACCAAGCCAGTGTCTGTGTCATATGACACAGCCACAAGCTTGGCCATGTCACCCATTGGAAGCAAAGAGAAGAGTCGGCAAAATGAAGAAACAGAAAGGGTCATACCCACATGACACGGCCAAGCCATTGGTCGTGTCACCTAGAGGAAAAGAAGGAAAGAATGGGGCAGAAGGTTACACGGCCAGCAAACTTGGCCGTGACCCAAAGAAAAACAAGAGACACGGCTAAGCCACTCTTGGCTTGGCCGTGTCACCCTATAAAAAGATGATTCTTCTGCTCGAGTTGGAGGAACAAGTGTGGGACAACCAATTACTTTTGCCAAAAGAAATACTAAACAAAGTGAGAGTGGGGAACAAGAGAGAGTGGTGTGAGCTGGTGTGAGTTGGGAAGCATGGCTTGAGCTTTGAAGGGAAATAAAAAGAGAAGAAGATGGAGTTTTGGGAGAGCTTCTATAGGGGGCTGGAGTTTTGTGCAGAAAACAGATAACAGAGGTAGAGAAGAGAGGTTTGAGAGGAGGAGCCTGTGCATACACGTTTTGAGCAAGGAGGGAGTGACACTTTCCTTGACTCTTCATCTTCATCCTCCATTTCTATCCTCTCCAACATCTGCATCTTCCATTGGCAGCTCCTGGAGATTGAAGAAGCTACATTGAAAGGGGCTTTTCTATTTTCTCCTTTTAATTCATTTTAATGTTATTGTTGTTGTTGATTGTATTAAGTGTATTGAACATGAACTAAATAGTTCTCTATCTAGATATTGAAGAACCCTATCTTATTTGTATGATTGAATGATTTTAATTGATTGAGTTGCTTTATTCTTATGATGCTTAATGATTATTACCAATTGATGATAGCATGCTTATTGATTGGTTGCCATTTTCATATTATTGACTTGAGAAAGCTTGATATGAATTGATTACTCATAAGGGTTGAGGATTGATTAGGGTGCTAGAGATAGACCTATAAGATCCTTTGGTTTATAGTTCCTTGCTCTTAATGCATGATCTATTTAATTGTGTTTTGAGAAGAGATTCCGGCACTCTACTTAGTGATTAGGGATTAATTCACTCGAGAGAGGTTTTAGTCTAAGTTAGAGGAATGCCAAATCAACTCTATCATGTGATGTAATTGAGGCTAGGGGGATTCAATATCTAGATAATATCATTATCATCAATCCTTTTTACACAACACACAATTTATCTTTGCTTTCATTTATTTAAGTTAATTGTCTTTCATTACAAAACTTCACAAAAATATTAATTTTCTAAACAACAGTTAAGATTTGCACTAGTGCTTGGCCTTGTCCTCAGTGGAACGATAACTCACTCACTACTTTATTACTTAGGCGACCCGTGCACTTGCGGTATTATTATAGCACTAGGTACGACGCACCAAGTTTTTGGCGCCGCTACCAGGGACAATGGTTTCAATACTAGTAATATAATTAAGACTTTTGATTTAGTTTTATTTTATCAAGAATGTTTGTTTATTTTCTGTAAATTGTTTGTGTGAATTGTTTGTTTGTTTTCTGTAAATCTGTTTGTTTATTGTGTTTGAATTTGTTTTTTTGGTTTGTTTTCTTTAAATTGTTGAGTGCCTTTTGTAAAGATGCAGTTTTCAAGACATGGAAAAGTTTATGATGGGGACTATTATTCTGAGCTTGCATGGCAACTCGCAAAATTAACGAATAAAGTTGATAGGCTAATTGCAAGTCGGGAAAGCCCACCAAATTATACAGCATGTGGCAATGCAGGGCATAGTGCCAATACATGTTCATTTGGTTTCCAACGATACCAAGATTGGCACAAAGAAGAATATGGTTACCAAAGTTTCTAGCAAATGGGTGTTAATGACCCATATTCCAATTCTTACAATCCAAACTGGGAAAGCCACCCAAATTTTTATTGGGAAAATCAGCAGTACATCTCACCTCAACAAAATTTTCAACCTTGCCAAAGAAGTTCTTACTTTCAAGAACAATTCTCAGACCAAGACCACCTTGAGGAACCCACTTTGGAGGATGAGTTGAGGTCTGAATCTTTGCAAGAAACACAGAAGATATTGGATGCTCTAGAGGAGCAGCTGGCACATCAACCCCAAGCACACCTAAAGGAGGAGTCCCCTAGCCAATTGGAGCAAATCCAGGTAATCACAAATTTGAGGAGTGAACAGGTAATATATAACAATTTTTGTGATTTCTTTGATGCAGGGACCAATCAAGGAGAAAATGGCAAGGAGATCTAACCCGACATAGAGGAGTTGAATCAAACAAAGGAAGAGGAGGATTTGGAAGCATCAACTTGGATAGAATTGCATGAACCTCCAAATCCTTTTATGCCACCAGTTTCATTCCCATGTATGCTGGAGGAAGAGAAACAAGGTATTCATATTTCTGAACTCTATGACATGCCCCATAGTGAAGATAATGTAGATAAGCTTAAGGTAGCCACGGCCTTAGAAGTAGAGCCTAATATTTCCAATTTAGAAATTGAGGAGAGCAAATTACTATTAAACAATGAGGTTGCTGAGATGAAACTTCAATTTGCTAAAGAGGATGGGAATGAGATTCAACCAAACTTGGTTGAACTTCAAAAGACCACAAAAATCTTGAAATTTGTTTTAGTTGGGGAGAACAATATGTAACCAATGATCACAACTCCCACTTTCGGGAGCGAGAAAGAACAAAAAATGAATATAACCATGTTTCATACTGAAGAATATTTTTACCAAGTTCCTATAGGATTGGAAAATCACCCCAAGATAGCCTTCATGAGTTCTCATTGGCCATTTGCTCATCCAAGGATGCTACCTAAGCTTTGCAACACATTGGGCACAATTCAAAGTTGCATGCTATCCATCCTCTCAATCCTGGGCTACAATTGCATTATGGGGGGAAGGAGCCCTACATATCGCATATGGGAGCGGTGGAAATCATGTTTCATCTGAACTCTCCTTTAGTTTATGCATGCTCACATTGAGGAGAATGTGAAATTTTAAGTATGGGGTGCATTTTGTATTTTGTATTTTTGCTTTTAAGTTATTTTTGTTTAGGTTTAGTTAATATTTTCTTTCAATAAATGAATTTTAGGAAGTTCAATTATTATAAATATTGTTGATTGATGACCTTTGAATTTTTGAAGCATGAATGTGAGAATTGAATAGAATTGATACTTATTGTTAATTTTGTTGGTTTTTCTTTGCATCACCATCAACCTATTGAGGAATTGAGCCATCAACTGATTATTCTTATTGTGGGTGAACATCTTTGATTGATGATTTACTAGAACTTGCTTTGACATTTATTTTAAGATTACATAAAAATTTCAATTTGGCATCAAGATGATTAAGGCAATTAAGTGAACCCACTTTGGCTTAAAAAGACCAATCCTATTTTTAACATTAGTTAGCCAATTTTGAGCCTATTTCATTTCTCCTTTTCTTTATTTTTCACAACACTACCAACCTTGAACCATGTTGTTTTAACTCTTACCCTTTCATTAGGTCAAGAGCATTTTAAGAGCGTTATTGACCAAGTGTTGTGTTAAATTAAGTGTGGGGTTAAATTTAGTAGGTTTAAGATTGCAAAATAAAAAATAAAAAAATAAAAAAAATAATATCAAAATCAAATAAAAAGAAGAAAAATAAGAAAAATTGTTGTTATTGTTGAAAGGGTTGGAATATGTTTTGGTATAATCATTGCAAGATGTAATAAGTGAGTTCCCTTGAAAAGTTCTTTAAATGTCAAGGGGAAGATAAGAGAAAGGTGTTTTGGGAAGGTTGGGTTATATTTATGATCGGTTACTTCACTCTTGAAGTGCTCTTGAACTTAATGATTAAGCTCACATTTCCTAAATGCCATACCTTTACCTTAACCCGATTACAACCCAATAAAAGACCTTTTGATTGATGCTTGATTGTAATTAAGTGGTGGAGATTTGATAGATAAGCAAGCCTATGGCAATAATCTTTCATTGATTATTATGAGTGTAAACACCACCTTGATCAAACACTTTCTAAGAGTTGGTGAGGGAGTGACAATGTAGGTTATGCATGGAAAGCCACTTAATTGCATTGGTATCGATTTTGTTCGATTTGATATCGATTGTGGATTTAAGGATAGGGAAGTCTTGATGCATTTTTATAACTCTTGAACTTGTCAAAATTTTTGTGTTTAGTTTGTTTTGATTTAGCCTTGCTTGGGGACAAGCAAGGATTTAAGTGTGGGGTATTTGATGAGAGTGATTTTATACTAGTTTTTAGTATGATTTTAATGTGTTTTTAGTTAATGTTTCATTTGATCTTTTGTTTAAAGTTTGTTTAAAGTGTTTGTTTTAGGTTAAAGTGAAAAAACTCCCTTGGATGATCAAAACAAGCAAGAAAGAGCATGAATGAAGCAAGACATGGCCAAGCCAAATCAAGCTTGGCCGTGTCCCTCAAGAAAATTGAATGGCAGTACCTGACACAGGCAAGTGACATGCCCAAGCCAGTGGTCGTGTCACATGACACGGCCACAAGCTTAGCCGTGTCCCATCCCTAACCAAAGAACCAAACAAGAAAGGAAAGAAAAGAGAAGCAGTAGCTAACACACCCAGGTGACACGCCCAAGCCGCCCAAGCCAGTGGCCGTGTCACATGACACAGCCACAAGCTTGGTCGTGTCACCCATTGGAAGCAAAGAGAAGAGTTGGCAAAATGAAGAAACAGAAAGGGACACACCCACATGACACGGCCAAGCCACTGGCCGTGTCACCTAGAGGAAAAGAAGGAAAGAATGGGGCAGAAGGTGACACGGCCAACAAGCTTGGCCGTGTCCCAAAGAAAAACAAGAGACACGGCCAAGCCACTCTTGGCTTAGCCGTGTCACCCTATAAAAAGAGGATTCTTCTGCTCGAGTTGGAGGAACAAGTGTGGGACAACCAATTACTTTTGCCAAAAGAAATACTAAACAAAGAGAGAGTAGGGAACAAGAGAGAGTGGTGTGAGCTAGTGTGAGTTGGGAAGCATGGCTTGAGCTTTGGAGGGAAATAAAAAGAGAAGAAGAGGGAGTTTTGGGAGAGCTTCTATAGGGGGCTGGAGTTTTGTGCAGAAAACATATAACAGAGGCAGAGAAGAGAGGTTTGAGAGGAGGAGCCTGTGCATACACATTTTGAGCAAGGAGGGAGTGAAACTTTCCTTGACTCTTCATCTTCATCCTCCATTTCCATCCTCTCCAACATCTGCATCTTCCATTGGCAGCTCCTGGAGATTGAAGAAGCTACATTGAAAGGGGTTTTTCTATTTTCTCCTTTTAATTCATTTTAATGCTATTGTTGTTGTTGATTGTATTAAGTGTATTGAACATGAACTAAATCATTCTCTATCTAGATATTGAAGAACCCTAGCTTATTTGTATGATTGAATGATTTTAATTGATTGAGATGTTTTATTCTTGTGATGCTTAATGATTATTACCAATTGATGATAGCATGCTTATTGATTGGTTGCCATTTTCATATTATTGACTTGAGAAAGCTTGATATGAATTGATTAACCATAAGGGTTGAGGATTGATTGTGGTGCTAGAGATAGACCTACAAGATCCTTTGGTTTATAGTTCCTTGCTCTTAATGCATGATCTATTTAATTGTGTTTTGAGAAGAGATTTCGACACTCTACTTAGTGATTAGGGATTAATTCACTCGAGAGAGGTTTTAGTCTAAGTTAGAGGAATGCCAATTCAACTCTATCATGTGATGTAATTGAGGCTAGGGGGATTCAATATCTAGATAATATCATTATCATCAATCCTTTTTACACAACACACAATTTATCTTTGCTTTCATTTATTTAAGTTAATTGTCTTTCATTACAAAACTTCACAAAAATATTAATTTTCTAAACAACAGTTAAGATTTGCACTAGTGCTTGGCCTTGTCCTCAGTGGAACGATAACTCACTCACTACTTTATTACTTGGGCGACCTGTGCACTTGCGGTATTGTTATAGCACTAGGCACGACGCACCACCGCAATCAATATCGAATAGAAAAAAATTGATACCCATGCAATTAAGTGGTTTTCCATGCATAACCTATGTTGTCGATCCCTCGCTCCCTCACCAACTCTTACAAGTGTTTGATCATGGTGGTGTTTACACTCATAACAATCAATGAAAGAATATTACCATAGGCTTGCTTATCAATCAAATCTCCACCACAAAATTACAATCAAGCATCAATCAAAAGGTCTTTCTTTTGGTTGTAATGGGGCTAAGGTAAAGGCATGACATTTAGGAAATGTGAGCTTAATCATTAAGTTCAAGAGCACTTCAAGAATGAAGTAACCATTTATATATATATCCCCCCAACAATTCCAAAACGCCTTCCACTCATCTACCCTTTGTCATTAAAGAGCTTTTTAAGGGAACTTACTTATTAAATCTTACAATGATTGTTCCCAAACATATTCCAACCCTTTCAACAAGAACATCAATTATTCTTATTCTTTTTATTTTTTTTATTTTTCTCTTCTTCTTTTTTTTTATTTTTATTTATTTATTTATTTTCAATTTTTTTAGGGTTTGCAACTAAATAACATAGTAGTTTGCAATCTTAAACCTACTAAATTTAACCCCACACTTAATTCAACAGAACATCCGGCCATAAACACTCTTAAAATGCTCTTGACCTAATGAAAGGGTAAGAGACAAAATAGCATGATTCAAAGTTAGTAGTGTTGCGAAAAGAAAGAAAAGGAAAAATGAAATAGGCTCAAAATTGGCTAACTAAGGTTGAAAATAGGGTTGGTCTTTCTAAGCCAAAGTGGGTTCACCTAATTGCCTTAATCCTCTTGATGCCTAATTGAAATTTTTATGTAGTCTTAAAATTCATGTCAAAGCAAGTTCTAGCAATTCATCAATAAAAAAATGTTCACCCACAACAATAATGGTAAGTTGATGGCTCAATTCCTCACTAGTTTAAGGGCAATACAAGGGAAAAACTAACAAAATTGACAATAAGTACCAATTCTACTCAATTCTCAAATTCATGCTTCAAAAATTCAAAGGTCATCAATCAACAATTTATAACAATTGAACCTTCCAAAATTTATTTATTCAACGAAAAACATTACATTACTAAAACTTAAAACAAAAACAGGTTAAAAGTAAAAACACAAAATGCACTCCACACTTAAAGATTCACATTGTCCTCAATGTGAGCATGCATAAACAAAGAGAGAGTTTAGATGAAACCTAATTTCCATCATTCCCATATACGATGTGTAGGGCTCCTTCCACCCATAATGCAATTGTCGCTCATGTCTGCAGGGATGGATAGCATACAACTCCGATGGATACCCGATGTATTGCTACGCCTAAGTAGCGTTATTTGAAAACATGTGAAGGTCATCTTAGGGTAATTCTCCAGTGCAATAGGAACGTGGTAATAATCTTTGTCTTTGTGCAACATGGGCATATCAGATTTCTGCTCTTCCTTACCACCAAGAGTAGAAGAAATGATTTTTGGGGACTTTTTAAGTTCAACCAAGTTTGGTTGAATCACTTCTTCATCCACTTTAACAATGTCAAGTCCCCTCTCAACAACCTCAGCATCTAAAATTAGCTTACTCTCCTCATTTTCTAAATTGGGTAATGCCTGCTCTTCTTCTAAGGTCATGGCTATCTCAAGCTTATTTTCACTATCTTCACTATAAGGCATGTCATAAAGTTTGGAAAGTTGCATACCTTGATTCTCTTCCTTCAGCCTACCTGGGAATGGAATTGGAGGCATATAAGGATTTGGAGGTTCATGCAATTTTTTCGATGTTGATGCTTCCAAATTCTCCTCCTCCTTTGATTGAATTAACTCCTCTATATTTGGTTGTATCTCCTCGCCATTTTCTTCTTGATTAGTACCTGCATCAAAGGAATCACAAAATTTGTTATATATTACCTGTTCACTCCTCAAATTTATGATTACCTTGACTTGCTCCAATTGGCTACGAAATTCCTCCTTTTGGTGTGCTTGGAGTTGATGTGCCAGTTGCTCAACTTGAATTTCCACCCTCTTCATTGATTCCTCCAAAGAATCAAACCTCTCATTACTCCCTTCCTGATTTTGTGTGCTAATTTAAAGGTAAGCATTCAAATCATCTTCCACTATGGATTTCTTGCATTGATTCTGATTTTGTGCACTAATTTGAAAGAAGGCATTCAAACTATCTTCCAAAGTGGGTTCCTTAAGTCGATCTTTATTTTGTACGCTAGTTTGAATGAAGGAATTCAAACTATCATCCAATGAGGGTTTCTTAAGGTAATCTTGATTTGAATATTGTTCTTGAGAGTAAGAACTTCTTTGGTAAGGATGAAAATAATTATGAGGTGGAATGTGTTGCTGATTTTCCTAAGAAAATTTTGGTTGGCTTCCCCAGCTTGGGTTGTAAGGATTGGAATATTGGTCATTTCTACCCATTTGCTGGAAACTATCAAAGTCATCTTCTTCCTCTTGCCATTCTTGGTATCGTACAAAACTGAATGAGCATGTATTTGCACTATGCCCTGCATTGCCACATGCTGCACATAGGTGCTCTTCCTCTTGTATTTAGCACCTTAAGTTGATTCGTCAATTCTGCTAATTGCCATGCCATTTCATAATCATCGTTCCTATCATAAACTCCCCCGTACCTTGAAAACTGCATCTTTACAAAAGGCACTTAGAAACTTAAAGAAAACAAACCAATAATTAAATTGAAAGAAAATCAAACAAAACAAACAAACAATTCAAAGAAAACAAACAAAAATCAAACTATCACTACTTAAACAGCCTTCCTCGGTAATGGCGCTAAAAACTTGTTGCGCTCAAGTTAAGTACTACTACAAGTGTCACTCGCAAGTATAGGAGGTAGTTGTAGCAAAAGTGATCGCCCCAAGGTCGTCTCACAAGGAAGGTGTAGTTCGTAATAGCTTGATTGACAATTAATTTAAAAATGCAAGTTTGTGCATTGATTGGAATGGGGTTTTAAAACAATTAAAACTAAAAGTAATGGAAGTGATGGTTGTACAAGATCAAATCGATTCTTGGGAAGGTGCCTAGGGTTATAGGTCCATTCAATCAAAGCTCAATTCTCTTATTATCCATTAACTTAACCTTGTAATTAATTTGTTTCTTAAGTTTAATTAGTCAATTACCAATTCATTAGTTTTCACATTCATGAATCAACAACAACCAATTGTTTTACATTCGCAAATTAATAAACCCTAGAACTTATATTTCTAATTCATTCTTAGGGTAGTCGATTGCATAATTCCGATATCAAATTTCACCTCTCGGTCCTTCATTCAACATCTAAAGATCAATAGGTAGCTAATCTATCAACCTAGCATACAATCCAATGCAATCAACCAACAACAAGGTACATCAATGGAAATATCAAATCAAAGCATTCAATAAAATATACTACAAACCCTAGACATGGATATTTAGCTCAACATCATCAATTTAAAACATTCATTCAACTCAATATAAATCAAATACAAATTGTTCATTGCAATATAAATTCTCTTAATACAACAAAAACAATATTGAAATGAATTAAAAGAAGGAATAGAAAAACCCCTTGTAGATGCCAAGAGTAGGATTACTAGTCTTCCTCCTAGCTCCACTTTGATGTATGATGAAGCACTCAAGCCCTCTTCAATGGTGATTCCCTTTTGCAATATGGAATGGAGCTTTCTTAAGTCACCAAACCTTCAATTAATTATGCCTTTGGAAGATGGAATGGAGCATTCTCAAGTCACAAACCTTTTAATGAAGCTTCTTCAACCTTCAAGAGCTTGTTTTAACCCAATTTATCCCAAAGAATCTCAAAGATCTTGTCAATTGAAGATGGAGAAGATGGAGAGGATAGAGATGGAGGTTGAAGATGAAGAGCCAAGGGAGAGTGTCACACTCTCCCTCTTTTTTTTTTTCTCTTTCTCCTTTCTTTTTCAAAAACCCTAGCCGTCTCCCCCTCTCAAATCGACCCCCCTCTTGTTTCGTGCAAAAGAATTTATATATATTAAGAGTGACACGACCAAGCTCCTGGCCATGTCTATTGCCAGTGTCACCTTTTGCCTTCTTTCTTATCTTTGTTCCCAAGTGGTGACACGGCCAAGCTCCTGGTAGTGTCATGTGATATGGCCAGTGGCTTGGCCACGTCACTTGCTAGTGTCACCTTCTACCTTCTTTCTTTTCTTTCTTTGTTCTTTGGATTTTGCTCTTTAGGTGAGACACGGCCAATGGCTTGGCCATGTCTCTTTCCAGTGTCCGTCACTGCTTCAATTTCTTTGAGAGACACAGCCAAGATAAGGGTGACATGGCCATGTCTACCAATTTTTCCTTGGACATGGCCAAGCTTCGAGCAACATGGGCAGAGATATGGCCAAGATGGTGCTTGTGTTCAACATTGCTTCTATTTTCATATGATTTTATTTTCTTAAGATGAAGCACGACCAAGACAATGAGACATGGCCAAGCTTCAAGCAGCATGGCCAAGATGATCAGACATGGGCAAAGACATGGCCAAGAAGAGCAGACATGGCCAAGCTTCAAGCGACATGGCCATGACATGTGAGTGTGTCAAGTACTGCGTATTTTCTTTTCTTTCTTGGTTTCTTTGGTTTTGGTCTTTAAGTGAGACACGACCAGTGGCTTGGCCATGTCTCATGGGTGTGTCAAGCTCTGCCTTCATTTCCTTTGAGGTGACATAGCCAAGCTTGATTTGGCTTGGCCATGTCTTGCTTGATTCATGCTTTTCCTGCACTGTTTTGATCTTCCAAGGGAGTTTTTGCACTTTAACCTAAAACAAACACTTCAAACAAACTTTAAAAAAAATCAAATGAAACATTAACTAAAAACACATAAAAATCATATTAAAAACAAGTACAAAAATGATATAAACAAACGGCACTAGTGTTATCACACTTAATAGGAATATGATCAAATACTTTTTCATAGTCAAGCAATTATTGCTTCATCCATAAGACTTGTGTGCAATAAAAACATGCGTCAACATATTCGGCTTTCGTCGTTGACAAAGCAACTGACACTTGTTTCTTGCTAAACAAAAAAACTAGTCAATCACCAAGAAAATGACATGCTCCATTTGTACTTTTTCTATCCAAAAGACTACTAGCATAATCTAGATTCGAAAAATCTAAAATATTAAATGATGTGTTTTTCGGATACGAAAGTCCTAAATGCAATATACCACTCAAGTATTTCAAAATTCTTTTAGTGGCATTCAAGTGTGATTATTTAGGACAAGATTGAAATCTAGCACATAAACATACACTATATGTAATATCCCAAAATTTTGAAAAAAAAAATTAATTTTTGAAAGTTAACTAATGATTTAAAAGTATATATATATATAATTAAGTGAAAAAGGAAAAATGTGTATATGATATATACATGTAGATATACATAATATATACAAGTTAACATTTTAATATGGGTCAAATGTTATTCTAATTATTAAAATATTAATTAAGCGGTTAGTATAATATGATATTTTTTTATGTATTAATTAAGTAATATGTTTTTACTTGGTGGAGAGTGAAAGTTGGATAATTGTGAAGTTAAAAAGGAGATTAGTTGCATAAAGAGGAGTTGGTGATTATCTTCTTCTTCTTCTTTCTTCATTAAAGACGGCTACCCTCCATCATAGGAAAAGAGAAATTTTCTTCTTGCAAACTCATGTAATTGAAGGATTTCAATTGTTCAAGTTGGAGTTTTGAGGATTTTCTCCATATTTGATAAGTTTTCAACTTGTTTCCTTGATTTTTTTTATGGAAGTTTGTATATGTCTTAATTGGATGTTTGGTGTAGTATGTGTTAATGGTTGATTTGGTATGTTTGAAGTTCTTTTGGCTAGTTAACTATGAAATTAAGGTTGGATTGAGGATATGGTTAAATTTGGTGAAGAGAATAAGAGTTTTGGGTTGTGTAACTTTTGAGTTGTGAAGTCATGGTTGTAATGGTGTATTTCTCCATTTAATTGAGTTACTTTGATGTTTATACAAGTATTTTATGATATAATGATGGATGTGGTTGAGTTTGTATGGAGTTGAAAAGGGTAATGAAAGATAATTTTTGATGTGACAATTATGTATTGATATTAGGATTTTTGGATGACATGCCCGGTGATACGGCCATGTCTTTGGGCATGTCGATGGTTCTATTTTCAGTATTGGTGGCACATGCAGTGACACATCCATGTCACTGAGAGTGTCACAACTTCTGTAATGTTATAGTAATGACACGTGCAATAACACGCCGGTGTCACTGAGCATGTCATAGCTACTTGTGAATGGTGTGGAGGTGGACACCAAAGTCAAGATTGCCAAAGTGGCAACATGTTTTCCAAGCAAGAGCAAGTAGATTATGTTGGGAATATGCCAAGGCAACAACAGAATAATCCATACAGCAACACATACAATCCGGGGTGGAGGAATCATCCAAATTTCTCATGGACCAATCAAAATAATCCAAGACCTCCCCCTGGATTCCAGCAACCCCAACATCAACAAGCTGCCCCTCCAAGAAAGAGTAGTTTGGAGGACATGATGGAGAAATTTATAGCAGCTTCTGAAACAAGGTTCCAATCAACTGAAACCTCCCTTAGAAATCAACAAGCCTCCATTCACAATTTGGAGAATCAGGTGGGGAAAATTGCCAAATTGCTCAGTGAAAGGCCACAAGGAAGTTTACCTAGCAACACTGAGGCAAACCCTAAGGAGCAACTTAAGGCAATTACACTAAGGGGTGGAAAAGAAATCAATAGAGATGTGGAAAAGAAGAGGGCTGAAGAGCAAGAAAAAGAAAAAGAAGAAGATCCTCCTACCACTTCGGGAGAGAAAGCTGCACTTGAAAGTGAAAGAGAGAAGCAGCCACAAGCAAGCAGCCCCAATTTGAAGGAATACCGACCTAGAGTACCCTATCCGGCAAGGTTGAACAAGGACAAGATTGATGCTCAGTTCGGTAAGTTCCTTGAACTCTTTAAACAATTGCATATTAACATTCCATTTGCTGAAGCTTTGTCACAAATGCCTAAGTATGCTAAATTTTTGAAAGATATTCTTTCTAACAAAAGAAAACTTGAGGAAGTGTCTTTAGTGCATTTATCTGAAAAAAGTTCAGCAATTTTGCAAAGAAGATTACCTAAGAAATTAAAAGATCCAGGTAGTTTTACCATTCCATGTTTTATAGGTAATCTTGAGGTTAAAAGTGCTTTAGCTGATTTGGGGGCTAGCTTGGAAGATAGCAGATATCAAGGGGATTAGTCCATCCTATTGCACTCACAAGATACTAATGGAGGATGAATTCAAGCCAGTAGTGCAACCACAGAGGAGACTGAACCCAAAGATGAAAGATGTAGTGAAGGCTGAAGTGATAAAACTACTTGATGCAGGGATTATATATCCGATCTCGGATAGTTCTTGGGTGAGCCCAGTTCAAGTAGAACCGAAGAAAGGAGGGATGACTGTGATCCCTAATGAAAATGATGAGCTGATTCCAACAAGAACAGTTACTGGTTGGAGGGTTTGCATTGACTACAGAAAATTAAATGATGCAACTAGAAAGGATCACTTTCCTTTACCCTTCATTGATCAGATGTTGGAGAGGTTATCCGGCCATGAATACTACTGCTTTTTGGATGGCCTTTCAGGCTATTTCCAAATTCCCATTGCACCGGAAGACCAAGAAAAAACTACCTTCACCTGCCCATATGGGACATTTGCATATCGAAGAATGCCATTTGGGTTGTGTAACGCCCCTGCAACTTTCCAAAGGTGCATGATAGCAATCTTTGATGAACTCATAGAAGACATTATGGAGGTGTTTATGGATGATTTCTCAGTCTATGGCAGCTCATTTGAAAAATGTTTGGAAAACCTTGAAAGGGGTTTTGATGAGATGTGAGGAAACAAATTTGGTGCTGAATTGGGAAAAGTGTCATTTCATGGTTCAAGAAGGAATCGTGTTGGGACACAAGATTTCAAGCAAAGGCATTGAGGTGGATCGGGCAAAGATAGACATTATTGAGAAGCTACCACCACCCACATCTGTGAAAGCCATCAGAAGTTTCCTAGGGCATGCGGGTTTTTATCGAAGGTTCATTCGAGATTTCTCTAAGATAGCCCGTCCATTGACAAGACTCCTTGAGAAGGATGTCGATTTTGTTTTTGATGAGAAATGTCTGAGAGCATTCACGACCTTGAAGGAGAAATTGACCCATGCTCCAATCATGGTAGCTCCTAATTGGAATCTACCATTTGAACTGATGTGTGATGCAAGTGACTTTGTAGTAGGAGCAGTCTTGGGCCAACGCAAAGAGAAATACTTCCAGCCAATCTACTATGCGAGCAAGACCTTGAATGCAGCTCAAGCCAATTACACAACTACAGAGAAAGAGCTGCTAGCTGTGGTTTTTGCTTTTGACAAGTTTAGATCGTATCTAATCTTGTCAAGGGTGATTGTGTATACAGACCATTCAGCTTTAAGGTACTTATTCGCAAAAGTTGATGCTAAACCTAGACTAATCAGATGGGTTTTGTTGTTGCAAGAATTCGACTTAACAATTCAAGATAAGAAGGGAGCCGAAAATCTTGCAGTGGATCATCTCTCTCGCTTGGAGAATCCAACCCTAGAGAGACTTGAAGAAGGGGACATGATCACTTCCCCGATGAACAGCTATACGCCATGGTAAGTAAGGTAAGTGGTTTAAATTTTGAAACACCATGGTTTGCAGACTTTGCAAATTACTTAGCTGTTAGGGAACTCCCTAAGGACCTAACTTATCAAGCAAAGAAGAAATTCTTTTCTGATCTAAAGTATTATTTTTGGGAGGATCCCTTTTTGTTTAAGTTGTGAAAGGATCACATGATCCGAAGATGTGTGGCATGGCCCGAATCAATGAACATACTTAGTGAATGCCATGCCGGACCAGCTGGTGGTCATATGGGGGCCAATAGAACTGCTCAAAAGGTACTAGAATCAGGATTCTATTGGCCCACTTTGTTTAAAGATAGCTACAAATTTGTAGTTCGCTGTGATCAATGCCAAATGGCTGGAAACATTTCATCTCGTGATGAGATGCCTTAAAATGGGATCCTAGTTTGTGAAATTTTTTATGTTTGGGGGATTGACTTTATGGGACCATTTCCCAACTCTTTTGGCAACAAATATATTTTGGTAGCTATTGATTATGTGTCTAAATGGCCTGAAGCCCAAGCCTTGGCAACCAATGATGCTAGGGTTGTAGTGCAATTTTTGAAGAAATTATTTTCTCGATTTGGCACGCCAAAAGCAATTATCAGTGATAGGGGTACTCATTTTTGTAACACTCAGCTTGAAAAGGTTTTAAATAGATTAGGAGTTACACACAGGTTTTAAATAGATTAGGAGTTACAACTGTTATGATTGTGAATCATTTTGATTGAGAAAGTGAGGTTATCTGATTCGAGCATTGTCAAAACTTTATTTTTCTTTTTGAATATAGAGGGAGTCCGTCATTTCTGCTTATTACAGTAATTTAGTTTGCTTGAGGACAAGCAAAAACTCAAGTGTAGGGGAATTTGATAAGTACACAATTAATGATATTTTATTCCCATTTCTTAATATGATTATTATCAAATTGAGTTTAATTTGTTTGTTCAAAGTGCAATTTAAGGATAATTTCAGGGATTCTCGATAATTTGAGGCATTTGGTCATTTCGGAGCAATTACGGATGAAAGTAGAAGAAAAGAGCAAAATCTGTCAATGGACACGCCCACGAAAACGGGCGTGTCGTTAGACGTGCCCCTGTTTCTGCATTCAGTGGCTATGACACGCTCAGTGCATAGGCGTGTCACCAAACGTGCCATTTGTCCAGAGTCACAGTAGCTGCAACACGTCCAAGACCACGGGCATGCTCATGATCGTGCCATTTACCCAAAGTCACAGTAGCTGCGACACGCCCAGGACCACGGGCATGTCAATGAGCGTGTAATTCATCCAGACTCATAGTAGCTGTCACACATCCAGTACCACGGGCGTGCCAAGGAACGTGCCTTTTATTCAGACTTACAGTAGCTATGACACGCCCAGTAACACGGGCGTGTCAGTGGACGTGCCTTTGGTTCAAGATCACAGTGCCTATGACACGTCCAGTGACATGGGCGTGTCAGTGGTCGTGTCACATGTCGAAAAGTGAGATTCTTTGCACTGATTGGGGAATAAGTGGGGGACAATAGCTGGCCTTTGTCAAAAAGAAAGAACAAGAAAAGAAAAGCTTGCCTAAATCAGGGAAAAGGGTGATGAACCAAGGGAAAGTGGTAGACAATGGATGGGATGAGTGAGCTGGAGGCATGGGCTGGAGATTTAGGGGGAATTAAAAAGAGAAGAGAGGGAGAAGAACAACAGTTTTTGCTGGAGCATTTCTGGAAACAGAGAAAGGAGAAGAGAAGGAAGAGCCATCTGCTGGAGCAAGGAGAAGGGTCTTGAGCTGAGATTGAAGGAAGATCCACACCATACTCAAGCCCTAAACCAAGAATCAAGAGCTCAAGTGAAGAAATACAGATTCACTGCCATGAATTGTTTGGTTTCTCTTACTCATTTATCTTACTCTGTTTTTCTAGCTGTTAATATGAACTAAATCTTTCTCTATCTAGATGTTGATGAACCCTAGCCAATTTGTATGAATTGAACAATTTTATTCAGTTGAATCAATTAATTGAGTTGTTTTATTCTTATGATACTTGTTGTTATTTCCAATTGATAATAGCATGCTTGTTGATTGGTTATTATTTTCATATTATTGACTTGAGAAAGCTTGATGTGAATTGAATACTCATAAGGATTGAGGATTGATTGGGGTACTAGAAATAGACGTACAAGATCCTTTGGTTTATAGTTCCTTGTCATTAATGCATGATCTATTTAATTGTGCTCTGAGAAGAGATTCCGGCACTTTACTTAGTGATTAGGGATTAATCCACTCGAGAGAGGCTAGAGGAATGCCAATTCAATTTGATTAAACGATTTAGCTGAATGGATTGTTTATAAATATCATTGAGGCTAGGGAGATTCAATATCTGGATAGCTCTATCATTATAAATCTTTTTGTGCACAACATTTAATTTCCTTTCATTCATTAATTAGTTGATTTTAGTTACAACACATCACACAACTATTAATTCTCTAAACAACAATTAAGATTTGCACTAGTACTTGGCCTTGTCCCTAGAGGAACGACATTCACTCACTATTATATTACTTGAGCGACCCGTGCACTTGCGGTAATTGCATTTTGCATACGAAACGCATCACTCTCCTTGTCCCTTCATCTTCATCATCCATTTTTATCCTCTCCATCTTCTCCATCTTCCATTGACAAGCTTCAATTTGGTTCTTTAGGATAAATTGGGTCAACAAGATCTTGAGGGTTGAAGAAGCTTTATTGAAAGGTTTGGTGACTTGAGAAAGCTCCATTCCATCTTACAAAGGCATAATCAATTGAAGGTTTGGTAACTTGAGAAAGCTCCATTCCATATTGCAAAAGGGAATCACCATTGAAGAGGGCTTGAGTTCTTCATCATACATCAAAGTGGAGCTAGGAGGAAGACTAGTAATCCTACTCTTGGGATCTGCAAGGGGTTTTTCTATTCTCTCTTTTAATTCATTTCAATATTGTTTTTGTTGTATTAAGAGAATTGATATTGCAATGAACAATTTATATTTGATTTATATTGAGTTGAATGAATGTTTTAAATTGATGATGTTGAGCTAAATATCCATGCCTGGGGTTTGAAGTATATTTGATTGAATGTTTTGATTTGATATTTTCATTGATGTACCTTGTTGTTGGTTTATTGCATTGGATTGTATGCTAGGTTGATAGATTAGCTACCTATTGATCTTTAGATATTGAATGAAGGACCGAGAGGTGAAATTTGATATTGGAATTATGCAATCGACTACCCTAAGAATGAATTAGAAATATAAGTTCTAGGGTTTATTAATTTGCAATTGTAAAACAAATGGTTGTTGTTGATTCATGAATGTGAAAACTAATGAATTGGTAATTGACTAATTAAACTTAAGAAACAAATTAATTACAATGTTAAGTTAATGGATAATAAGAGAATTGAGCTTTGATTGAATGGACCTATAACCCTAGGCACCTTCCCAAGAATCGATTTGATCTTGTACAACCATCACTTCCATTACTTTTAGTTTTAATTGTTTTAAAACCCCATTCCAAACAACGCACACACTTGCATTTTTCAATTAATTGTCAATCAAGCTATTACGAACTACACCTTCCTTGTGAGACGACCTTGGGGCGATCACTTTTGCTACAACTACCTCGTATACTCGCGAGTGACGCTTGAGTAGTACTTAACTTGAGCGCAACAGAAACATCTCATATGTAACATCCCAACTAGGCTTCAAGGACTAGACCCAACCCAGCTTCAAGGGGAGCATAACATCAACCCAACTTGGCTTCAAGGATCAAGCCCAACCTAGCTTCAAGGGAGTGTTACTTTTAGGTATGCTACCAATAACAAAACTCTAAAAATTGAATAACATATTAGGCACACAATTTTTTCTTTATTTCATTATCAAATCCATTCTCATTTTCTCATGATCAACTAGGCAACAATGCCTCAAATATTTCATTTACATCATTATAGCCAACACCAATGGATTCACATATCTTCATTAGGGTATTACATAACCAATTGCATTATACAGACATTTTAATGATCATTATATATTTCACATATGCAAATCATAGCATTTATCAAATGTATCAATAATGTAATAGATTACTTAACACATTTACAACCAAATGCGTTAAGTTTCAAAGTTGTATAATTGCATGCAACCATGTAAGGTTTGTACTTACCTCAAGAACAACTCACACCAATCTAACAACCTCCTCTTCCAAGAATCCTTCAACACTTGGATTAGGGCAACTCAATTCTCTTTAAAACCTAATCCAAAGGTAATTATACACACTCACTTAATGATACACATAAGAAAATAAGAACAAGGACCAACAAGGGTAAACTCTACACATGACACACTCAACAACAGAGGCGTGCCCCTGATCATGCCCTAAATCCACAACACAAAAGCTTTGACACGCTCAGTGACATAGGCATGTCACTGGCCGTGTCAATCCACCAACATCACAGTAGCTATGACATGCTCAGTGACATAGGAATGTCACTAGATGTGTCAATACTACTCCAACACAGAAGCTGTGACATGCTCTGTGACATGGGCGTGTCACTGTTCGTGTCACCCATCCAGAAAACAGAACCATTGACACGTCCAAAGACTTGGCCGTGCTTATGGGTGTGTCAGGCCAAAAACCTAGATTTCGACACCAACAACACCACATCCAACAAACATCTTACTTAACCCTTTTTGCACACTCCAAACAATCTTACCCAAAACCATCAATAAACCATAATAAACTTGCATAAACACTAAAACAACTCAATACATACATCAAACACAAATCACAACCACAATCACAACTCAACCCATACACAATCCACAATACTTGCTTTCCATCACCAAACTTAACCTTTCCTTCAAACCAACCCCAAAATCAAAGTCAATAAGACCAAACAACCTCAAACATACCAAAATCAACCATCCACTAAACTCAAAACACATCTATATCAAGCAATCCAGCAAACTCAAAAGAAAACCAAAGAAACAAGTTGGAAACTTACCAAAAGTGAGGAAAATCCTTCAAACTCCAACTTGATCTCTTAAAACACCTTCAAAACTTGAATTAGGAAGCAACAAAAATCCCTTTCCTTCTAGCTATGGTGATAACATTCCAAAGAAAAGAAAGAAGAAGAAGAAAATGAAAGTCAAACTACACACTTGTCTCTTAACCACAAAATTTCCATTTTTCAATATCAACCAAGCAATTTAATATAATATAATAATTAGCCAAAATATCATCTTCCACTTATATTAATTCCATTTAAAAAAATACTCAATAAATCTCATTTGACCATCTCATTAATTGACTTGTATATGTTGTATATATCTCTATATATACATCATATACACACTCCTCTTAAGCATTATTACACACTCCTCTTTTCCTCTCTTACCACTTAATCATAAATATATGTACTTTATAACATTAAATCCAATTTCAACAATAAGAATTTCCAAAATTTTAGGGTATAGTTTGGGATATTACATACACTCATCCAAAATTTCAAAGATCTTCTCCAAGCTGGTCTGCAAATTGAAGAATGGGAAAAGGAGAAGAATCGCTTTTTAGTAAGAAGGAATGAGAAAGGGAATTACCAGTCGGGTAATCAAAGCATGCAAAAGGAAGTTGATGTTAATGCAACTGGTCAAGCATATAGAAGACAGTTTTCAGATCTGGGGAAGCCTTTGTCTTGGGTTTTCAACAAGCTACAAAAGGAGGGACTATTACAACTATTGGCCCTTTGACCTTTGCCAAATCCTTTACCCCCAAAATTTGAAACTAACGCTTTTTGTCAATTTCATCAGACTAAAGGACATGAGATAGATAGATATACCCAATTAAAGCATGAGATCCAAGATTTAACCAACAGTGGTAAGCTACCAGAGCCCAATAAACCCAATACAAAGGACAATCCTCTGCCTAGGTTCAATAGAGTACCACCACCAGCAACCTTAATGGTAGGAAGAGGATTGGAGGAAGATTTTATCTTATCATCCTTTCAAAATGGGAGTATTGAAGATGAGGAATAAGGAGAAATTCTATTCAACAAACATCCTTTAGCTTGAAGTGTTGCTCTTTTTATTTTATTTCTCTTTCTTTAGTACTTACATGGAACAGATATATTTTTAAAATTAAGATTATTTGAACATATTATTTTCATTAAATTTTTGTTGGCCTTTGCTCATTTTGGTGCTCAACTAATAAGGAATCTAGCTTGATGTTCATAAATTAATTTGTCTAGGTATCATGATTCGAATAACTTTACTAGGTGAGGAAATTGCTCTATAGCATTGAGTTGTGTATGCTTACTTAGAGAGGGCTCCTGTATAATGACCGTTGTCTAGATCCTAGTCATTCTTAGAATAAGCTTTGACGAACTTTTTGAGGCAAAATTAAACTCTGCTTATTTAAGGGAGAGATGATCTAGGCATTGTTTGATGAGCCAACAACTAGTATCCAACCAATTAAATATCAATCCCTAGTTGTCCCTTTGAGCCTTCATAAAATTTTAGCTTTCTTTTCGTCGGCTTACAAACCCCAACAACCTACCCTAAGCTGTTGTTACACTTTTGACAAGTCTTATTATCACTAAGGGGAAGAGGCAAGAAGATCAAAGAAAGGAATGAATACTCAAGACCATGAGGATAGTTAAAGTTCTCAAGACCATAAGGGTAGTTGAAGTTAACATGAATTAGACCAAATATCACAGATAAAGTCAGGAATAAAGCAGATTAATACCACTCCACTCATCCATTACCAAAAATACAAGTTGGTACAAATAAGACAACTCTTTTGGAGCTAGGACCAAAAAGAAGGAGAAAAAAAAAACAAAAACAAAAAAAAGAGAAAAAAGAGAAAAGAAAAAAAGAAAAGAAAAATAAGAAAAAGAAAAGAAAATAAAACTTGAAACAGTTCAGAAAGTCAACCGAGTTCTCTTTTACCTAAAGCAACAAAAGACTTCCTGTAGACCCTTAATAAAAAAATAGTTATTTTTAATAATAAAAATATAAAAAATAAAAAAAATAAAAAATGGGACGGATAGGCGCGCAACAAGGAATTTCGTCGCAGGCCTGGACCTGCGGCGAATTGGCAAGCAACCAATTCGCCACAGGTCCAGAAATCATTTCACCATAGGTCCAAAAATCATTTCACTGCAGGTCCAGCAAGCACTCCAGTTTGCCTAGCCGATCCTCGCAGCAATTTTTACTCGCAGGCCCAGCAGTTTGCACGCACTGCCGATTTTTTTGACCAAACCTTATTTTACACTATTTTGTAATTTTTCCTAAGCAGTGGGTATTTCCTTATTAAAATAGGATTAGGACTTTATTTTTTCCTATAAATACTAGCATTACACACACATATTGAGGAGGTTATTTTTTGAAGAAACTAGAGACTTTTAATTTTTTCGAGAGAGTTTTGGGAGGAGATTTTAGGGAACTTTGAGAGCAGCAACAAAAGAAAATAAGCACTGAAGCAAGCACCTTCCCCACACGTACCCAACTTTCCGATGGGCGATTCCTTAGGAATCGATTCATCCATCCCTTTCTTTTTTCTCAACCTATTTGGGTGGCGACTCCATTTTCTTTGGGCTTCATCCCGTGTTCTCTAAGGCCCTAAGCCTAAACAGTGCCGAAGTCACAAGAACCATTCCACCGGAAGTGGGGTCAAAAATTTCCGCTCACAGTGGCGACTCCACTGAGGATAAGAGAAGTTGATTCCGTTGGTCTTTATATTATTCTATTCTTTCTTATCATGATATTATCCATTGCATCATATTAGATTGCATCATGTGTATGAGTTAGGATGCCCGTGTTATCCGTGTTGTGTTATATAAGGCATACCATACTTTCACTCAAGGTATGGAGATCGAGCATGGCATAACACTCATAGCCTTGTACCTTTTGGTATATACTTGCTATGGGAACCTAAGCCTTTTTATCAAAAGACTAAAGCTCATGTAATTGGCCTAGTTACTTTCCTTAGATTTTTACCCCAAATACTTGTTGTTTGACTATGGTTAATTTATCTTGACTTAAATCATGGCTTATTTGTTTTTATCTTTTTCTAATATGACCTAATTACATTGTGAACTCAAATAAATTTTTCTTTAAAGTCCAAAAGACCAAAGCTATTTTCAAAACTTTTCAAGATGGTCTTTGGACATAAAACTTTTCTAAAAACAAATCAAAAAATCTTTTCTCATGACACAAATACAAAGAGCTTACAAATTATTTAGGTCAATTATGAAAATACTAAAAATCAATTGTGAGCCTAGTTTAAACTAAAAATTATTAATCATGGGCTTATTTTTGACATGAATAATTAGTTACTTTTTCAAGTGAGAAATCTATTTATAATAAACCTCATAATTTATTTTTAATCCAATATAGTAGAAAAGCTACTTTAGTTGGTTAAATGGATTAAAACCTAATTAATGGAAATTATCATGAACTGATTTCTATTTTTGAAAATATAACTATTGGTTAAAATCATCCGAGAAAATTATTCGAAAATAAGATACCCCATATTGGTATTTTGTTAACCATATACCTAGGAAAAGAGACTCGCCATTTGTGTGTGGAAGTTATAAGGTTGGAAGGAACATCCTAATTATCTATGTTTATTGTTTGTGCATACATGTATACATACATACATTTGCATCTCATATCATTAATACCTTCTGGCTCACAGCCCTGGATTACAACAATTCAAAAGCTTACGATAATTTGACCTACGCTGGAGACAAAGAATCTAGCAGCGACTCAATTACTTTCTCACCAAAAGCAATGGAGTCCGAACAAATTCAAAGAATAGTGGATGACACCCTTAATGCTAAAATGGAAGAACTAAAGGAAACCCTGGCTGAGACCATGAAGAACCAATTGGCTACAATTTTAGGGAACAATGTCGAAGCATCTGCTAGCACCAAGAAGCCAAAGGACAAAGGGAAGGCTAAGGTTGGTCAAGTGGCTTTTGATGATGATAAGGTGATCATTGATAATGATGACGATTGGGCTCAATACTTCCAAGATCCTCAAGACAAGAATAAATAGCCAAAGATTGTTGAAAGATCAGCTGTGGAGAAAACTGAAACTTCAGATGTTGAAAAGATGATTGCTGATCTGGAAAAGAAGTTTGAAAAGAAGTTGAAAACCGAAGAGATGTCTGAGATTGACAAACTGTTTGAACAAGATGAAGAGGTCCCTTATAAATTCAAGATGCCTTCCTTCACTAGGTACAATGGTACTAGAAACCCTCATCTCCATGTGAAGTAGTACATCACTGCCATGCAATATGCCATAGCTACTAAAGCTCAAACTCTTAGGTATTTCATGCTCTTATTGGATCCTGTTGTGCAAAACTAGTTTAATACCTTAGAGATGTTGTACAAGTCTTTCATTCAGCAATATGGGTACAATGTCAAGTTGGAAGTTACCTTGATGGAGGTGGAGACCATTACGCAAAACCAAATGAGAATTTTGTGGACTATGTGAAGAGATGGAGGAACAAGGCAGCTTTGCTCAAGAAGAGGCTTGATGAATCAGATCATATCAGAATGATAGTCAGACGCATCCTACCTAACCTTCATGAGAGGTTGTCTCACACCCTTATAAGGGATTTCAAAGATCTTCTCCAAGCTGGTCTGCAAATTGAAGAATGGGAAAGGGAGAAGAATTGCTTTTCAATAAGAAGGAATGAGAAAGGGAACTATTAGCCTAGCAATCAAAGCACTCAAAAAGAAGTTGATGTTAATGCGACTGGACAAGAAAATAAAAGACAGTTCTCAGAATTAGGGAAACCTCTATCTTGGGTTTTTAACAAGCTACAGAAGAAGGGGTTGTTACAACCATTGGCTCCTCGACCGTTACATAATTCTCTACCACCAAACTTCAATGCTAAGGCCTTCTATCAATTTCATCAAATGCAAGGGCATGAAATGGATAAATGTGCTCATTTAAGGCATGAGATCCAAGATTTGATTGACAGTGGTAAGTTGCCAGAGCCTGATAAGCCCATCACAAAAAGCAATCCTCTGCCTAGGTTCAACAGAGTGCCACCACCAGCAGCTTTCATGGTAGGAGGAGGATGAAGATCTTATTTTATCCACCATTCAAAATGGGAATATTAAAGATGTGAAAGGAGAAGAAGCTTAACTCAACAAACTTCCCTTGGCTTGTTTGTTTTTTGTTTATTTTTTTGTTTTATTTTCTTTATTTGGTGTTTTATGGAACAATTATATTTCTTAAAATTTAATATTGTTTGAATAAATTACTTTCAATAAAATTTTTGTTAGTCTTTGTTCATTTTGGTGCTCAACCAATGAGGAATCTAGCTTGATGATTCATGAATTAATATATTTATGCATCATGACTTGGATGACTTTACTAGGTGAGGAATTGTTCTATAGCATTGAGTTATGTATGCTTACTTAGAGAGGGCTCCTGCATAAGTACCTTTGTCTAGGTTCTAGTCAGTCTTAGATCATGCTTTGACAAACTTTCGAGGTGAAATTGAACTTTGCTTATTTAAGAGAGAAATGATATAGGCATTGTTTGGTTAGCCAACAACTAGTATCAACCCAATTAAATATCAATCACTAGTTGTCCCTTTGAGACTTCATAAAATTTTAGCTTTCTTTTCATTGGCTTACAAACCCCAACAACCTACCCTGAGCAGTTGTGATGCTTTTGACAAGTTTTATGATCGCTAAGGTGAAGAGGCAAGAAGATCAAAGAATGGAATGCATAGCTAAAACTGTAAGGATAGTTGATGTTCTCAAAACCATAATATCTCTAATTTATCAAGATAACATCAGAGTTACAAATTATTTATGCCTGTTAAAGAAAATTTATGTCACTCCACTCATCCATTATTAGAAACCCAAATTGGCACAATCAAGATGACTCTTTTAGAGCTAGAACAAAAAAAAAAGAAAAAAAGAAATGAAGAAGAAAAAGAAGAAAGAAAGAAAAAGAAAAAAAGAAAAAAAAAGAAGAAGAAAAGAAAAGGAAAAGAAAATAAAACCCAAAACAGTTCAGAAAGCCAACCAAGTTCTCTTTTACCTAAAGTAGCAAAAGACTTCTATAAGGACAATTTGACTTGAATTGGTCCAACTCAACCAAAGATTCAATCAAAATTAGAGAGATAGAAGAAAGGTCACCCAGTTCTTGAAAGTCTTGTACTTGACAGTCCTACGAAAAAGAAGGACAAAATGATAAAATGCTCAAAGAAAGGGAGTAAGATAAGTGTATACCCTTAATTTTTAACCCAGTCTAGTCTAATATTTTTATAGGTCAAAATAATTTTTGTGGTATTTTAATTAAATAATATTTATTTTAATATTTATTATTTATAATTTTTAATAAAAATAAAAAAGGTAATATTAGTAAAGTAAAATAAATATTAAATAATTAAATAAAAATCGGCGATGGATGAATCGGCAATGAAAAATTTTCATCACCGAAAGTGAATTGGCTGTCTCGCACCCCAGTTCGTTGGCAATTTTTGTGCCGGCCGGCCCGTAGCCTGCAGTAATTTTTTGCCAGCGCAGTTTTTTCCGAAACCAAATTCTATTTGGTTTTGATTTCTTTTCCTAAATGATTTTTATTTCCTTAGACAATTAGAATTACATTTGGATTTTTTTTCCTATAAATACCACATTAAAACACTTCATAATGGATTTTTTTTTTGGGAAAATAACTTAGTTCTTTAAAAAAAAAATTTGAACCAAAACTTGGGACCCTAAAATTTTTTCAGCCAAAAGAAAACCCTAGCAAACAAGGAGAAATTCAATACACAGCAACCAAAGGAGGCAACAAGCAATCATCTCCAGATTGCTTTGCTGAACCAAAATCAAATCAGAAGCAAGCAGCAGCTTGGTTCAATTTCTTCAAATTTGGTGGAGCCTTCAAACGTAGGTAAATTACTCTAACTTCATTTTATTCAATCATTAATCATCTTCATCTTTTAAGCCATCATCACACAGGCTTAGTTATTTAATTCTTCCTTCAATCTAGTTTAGGCAGTAACATAAATTAATTCATACAATACATAAGATCTTAATTAAAGTAAAATAATATAATCATTCAACACAAATCTAATTTCATAAACCCTAAGTTATTCAAACCCTAAATCTTAATTAATTTCGTTTTCGAACCTTCACAGTAGCTATTTTGTTATAATTTTATTCAGTGAGCTATTTTAACCTTTCAACAATAAATTTGGATTTCTATATTTGTTTCACCTAAAAATACATAAGTAGTTGACATAGTCAATATTAAAAGCACACTCAACTTTGATCACAGAAAAGCATCAAATTCAAAATTCAAAATCATAATCTGCAGAATCAATATTTCAAACCATAAAATCCTAATATCTTAACCATAAAACTCTAAAACTTTAATAGCCATTAAAACATTTTCTTTCAAATCTAAAATCCTAATTACACCTTTCTAAAAAACAAAACAACAATCTATTTGCTTAAAACCCTAACCAAACCTGTTTTCTTAAATCACAGTAGCATTATTTTCATAAAAACATCCAAAACCATAAATCTTTAAAATATCCAGTAGCTATGTTATTTTCTTTAAAATATTTCTCAACTAATTAAACTAGTATATGCAAAATCCTAGTTATTGAACCTAAAACCCTAGAAACCCTAATTAATGCATGAACCCCTAAAGTTAATATATTTAATGTTTTATTCAAATTGGATGAATGTTTATTATATACTTTGATTGATGTTTGATGTCTTTGATTAATGATTTATTTATGTTGAATGGTTGTTTACTTTTATTGATTTATTTTGACTTCAAAATATTGTAAGAGGTATGTTTTCATATTTTTGGGTACCTCATGTCATGGGCATCATGTAATTCATTTTATCTTAAAGTTTTTAGACGAATGTAAATGGGATGTTTCCACCTTTCGGTGGGTGTCCTATTTAGTTTCAGACATGGACGATGTAAGGACATGTTTCCTGTTAGTAAATCGTGAAGAATCTGCAACCCTTGCCGCAGCGGAAAACAAAAATTCTTTCGATTTACTCACAGGATCCATGTGATCCATTCAATTCGATAAAAGAGATTCGAAACTAACCTTTTTGTGTAGCTTCAAAACGATTAACAGATGCTGCCTTCTGAAGACGAACACCCTCTAACGAAATCCACACAAACGTACGCCGGTCTGAGTGCTAGCTCACCAACGGTAGTGGCTGAACCTTTTCAAAACGAAACTAGGGTTTTTTAGGTTTTTTTTCTCTTCTTACGTTTTCTTTTGCAAAACGAAATTATAAGATCATTAAACCTCCAGTCCTTTTTAAAACCGTTTTAAAAGACTTCTTTTTATCAAAACCCTAACTGTCCATATCCCATATGGACCCACGTTTTAATAATTATTATCTAATAATAAGTATTATAACAATATTATTATTAATATCTAATAATAATAATAATACTAACAACAATAATAATTAAATATAATTATTATTATTTAAGTACAGCCTACGTTCTATGTGTGTGACCCGATAGGCTCATATTAATTGGTAGTGTATTTCAATCTCTATTGAAATGCACAAATCATAATTGGCCTCTAGCAAGACATTACGACTACCCAATTAATCATGAGAATCATCATAAATGAAAAACCTGAAATAGTACATGCATTAATCCCTTTGTCACACGATATCTAGTTTGAACATAAGTCATAGTAAATGTCATACTTATATTGTCCAAACTTATGATTACTCGATCTCCAAGTTAACTGATAAACAAATAAGATTGATCTTATATCAACTTATTTGAGCATGGCCATGCATTTCTCAGTTACACTTATCGAGGGGCCCAGAAGATATCTCTCATAGAGAGGGACAAATTCCATCTTGATTGTTCATTTTCCTCTACATAATTTATATCATGTTCAAGCATAACCTTTATAATTATCTAGTTACAGATAACGTTTGATCATGTCAAAACATAATATTCCTTATGTTGGAAACTATGACAATCTCAAGTCAAAGGATTAAATGAAAACTATTATGAGATACACTTATGACATTAAACCATGAAGTGATATCTATGTGGGTCTATCCAATACACTGTTCTCTAACATGTATCCATAATATTGATTTGTATCTTCATACCTATAATCATCTTATGATTATCAAATTAATATTACACTAGTTATATTTATTATTATCTCCATAACAATAATAAACCAGGGATATAATCATTATTATATATAACATGCAAACATAACAATGATAATAAAAACTTCTTTATTAATAACAAAATGAATAACATTAAGGTCCAAATCAATGGCCTAGGGCATATACACTAACAGTCTCCCACTTGCACTAGGCCTAGTCTAACAAATATCTCATGCCCATAGACCTAGTGTGCTGATCATGCTTGACCCGCGAGAGAGGCTTTGTCAATGGATCTGTTATGTTGTCATTTGTGTCAACTTTGCATATCTTGATATCACCTCTATCAATGATGTCTCGAATGAGGTGAAATCGCCTGAGTATGTGCTTAGATTTTTGATGGGACCTTGGCTCTTTTGCTTGCGCTATGGCACCATTGTTGTCACAATAGATAGCCATAGGATTAGCAATGCTAGGCACCACTCCAAGCTCAGTGATGAATTTCTTCAGCCAAACTGCTTCCTTAGCAGCATCTGATGCTGCTATATACTCAGCTTCTGTTGTAGAATCTGCTACTGTGCTTTGCTTGGAACTTTTCCAAGTAATGGCTCCACCATTCAATGTGAATACAAAACCTGACTGCGATTTGTAATCATCTATATCAGTTTGGAAACTAGCATCTGTGTAACCATTTACAACTAGTTCATCTTCCAAACCTCCATAAACTAAGAAAACATTCTTAGTTCTTCTTAGATACTTAAGAATGTTCTTAACAGCTGTCCAGTGACCCTCACCAGGATCAGCTTGATATCTACTTGTTGTGCTTAAAGAATATGAGACATCAGGTCTAGTACATAGCATGGCATACATAATAGATCCAATAGCAGAAGCATAAGGGATCTTATTCATTCTATCTCGCTCCTCAGATGTCTTAGGACATTGATTCTTGCCAAGATGAATACCATGTGACATAGGCAAGAATCCTTTCTTGGAATCTTGCATACTGAACCTCTTCAACACTTTGTCAATGTATGTACTTTGACTTAAGCCAATTATCCTTCTAGATCTATCTCTATAGATCCTTATACCAAGGATATATGCAGCCTCTCCCAAGTCCTTCATTGAAAAAGAATTCCCTAACCAATCTTTAACCTTTTGTAAAGTGGGGACATCATTTCCAATGATCAATATGTCATCTACATATAGGACTAAGAACACAATAGCACTCCCACTAACCATCTTGTAAACACATGGTTCATCTTCATTTTGAATGAAACCAAAGTTCTTAACTGTTTCATCAAAACAAAGATTCCAGCTTCGAGATGCTTGCTTCAATCCATAAATGGACCTTTGAAGCTTGCAAACCTTCCCAGAATTCTCAGGATTTACAAAACCCTCAGGTTGTGTCATGTACACATCCTCGAGTAAATTTCCATTAAGGAAAGCAGTTTTGACATCCATTTGCCATATCACATAATCATAGTATGCAGCAATGGCAAGGAGAATCCTAATAGATTTAATCATAGCAACTGGAGAAAAAGTTTCATCATAGTCTATACCATGTGTTTGTTTGAAACCTTTAGCAACCAACCTTGCTTTATAGGTTTGCACATTTCCATTAATGTCAATTTTCTTCTTGAAAACCCATTTGCAACCAATAGTCTTAATACCTTCGGGAGGATCAATTAAGGCCCAAACTTGGTTGTCAAACATGGACTGCATCTCAGAGTTCATGGCTCCAAGCCATTTCTCTGAATCTGGACCTGACACAGCTTCAAGATAGGTAGTTGGCTCATCTTGATCTATGAGCAAAACTTCACGACTTTCAGTCATGAGAAATCCATATCTCTCAGGCTGATGACGTGGTCTATCAGATCTGCGCAGAACTTGTGTAACATTTTCAGTTTCCACAATGACTTGTGGTTCTGAAACTGTTTCTACAGGCGGTTCAATATCTTCTTGTGGTTCTATAAATTCATCTAATTGAACTGTGCTCCCACTAGTTCTTTTAGAAATGAATTCCTTTTCCAAGAAGGTTCCATTTCGAGCAACAAACACTTTGTTCTCAGATGGAATATAGAAATAATATCCTTTAGTTTCCTTAGGATATCCCACAAAGATACATTTAGCAGATTTTGGAGCTAACTTATCTGAAACTGGTCTTTTCACATAAGCCTCACAACCCCAAATCTTAAGAAAAGACAAACTAGGTGTTTTGCCAGTCCATATCTCATATGGTGTCTTTTCAACCGCTTTAGATGGTACACGGTTTAAAACAAAAGCAGCTGTCTCCAAGGCATAACCCCAAAACGATAATGGAAGATCTGCTTGACTCATCATAGATCGAACCATATCTAATAAAGTTCGATTTCTTCTTTCAGAAACACCATTCCACTGTGGAGTTCCTGGAGGAGTTAATTGTGAAACAATTCCATAATTTCTTAGATGTTCGTCAAACTCTTGGCTCAAAAATTCACCACCTCGATCAGATCGAAGTGCCTTAATAGTTTTACCAAGTTGATTTTGTACTTCATTTTGAAAAGTTTTGAACATTTCAAAAGCCTCATGCTTATGTTTCATTAGGTAGACATAGCCATACCTACTGAAATCATCAGTAAAAGTAATGAAGTAATTATATCCTCCTCTGGCACTAATGCTTAACGGGCCACATACATCTGTATGTACTAGTCCTAGCAAGTCATTAGCCCTTTCACCTTGTCCGGTGAAAGGATTCTTTGTCATTTTGCCAAGTAAACAAGATTCACATTTATCAAATGATTCAAAATCAAATGAATCTAATAATCCATCTTGATGGAGTTTAGAAATGCGTCTCTCATTTATATGGCTAAGACGACAATGCCATAAAAATGTAGGGTTTAGGTCATTTGGCTTAATTCTCTTAGAGTTTATGTTATAAATATGATTCTCCCTAGAATCATCTAAGTCAAGGACATAAAGGCCATTAAAAGATCTTGCAATACCATAAAGCAAATCATCTTTATCAAAAATAGAACAGGTCTTATTTTTAATTAAAAATGAAAAACCTTCATCATCCAAAACTGAAACTGAAATAAGATTCCTACTCAGAGTAGGAACATAATAGCAATTGTTCAAATTTAACAAAAAGCCATTAGGCATATGAAGTTCATAAGATCCTACAGCTAGTGCAGCAACTCTTGCTTTATTCCCAACTCGTAGGTCAACTTCGCCCCTTTTCAGTGATCTACTCCTTTTGAGTCCCTGCACATTTGTACAAATGTGAGAACCACATGCAGTATCCAATACCCATGAAGTAGAAGCAGATAAGTTAATTTCTATAACATATATACCTGAAGACGTAGTCGCACTACCCTTCGATTTCTTCAATTCAGCCAAATAAAGTGGGCAATTTCTTTTCCAATGCCCAGGCTCCTTGCAATGGTGACAAGTTCCTTCCTTAGGAACAGGTGCCTTGCGTTCTTTTGGCTTGGGCTGTCCCTTAGGCTTTGTAGCAACTGTTGCTTTACCCTTTGCCTTGCCTTTTTTCTTCATAGGCTTACCCTTATTGACATTCAATACATGGGTAGCCTTAGTGGGCCTTTTGATATTCCCTTCAGCAGTTTTGAGCATACCATGTAGCTCAGGAATGGACTTTTCCATGTTGTTCATATTATAGTTCATAACAAAATGTGAAAAACTGCTGGGCAAAGAATGAAGGATCAAATCCGTGGAGAGTTCTAAACTCAAGGGATATCCAAGTCGGGCAAGGTGATCAATGTAGCCCTTCATTTTCAAAACATGAGCGCTAACCGATTCGCCCTCTGACATCTTGCAGTCAAATAATGCAACAGCAGTGTCGAATCTATCCTGCCTAGCTTGCTGTTGGAAAGCTTGTTTGAGATGGACACTCATCTCATAAGCCTCCAAGTGTTCCAGATCCTTCTGAAGTTCTGGACACATAGTAGCAAGCATAAGACATCCAATGTCATTAGAATCATCCATATGCTTCTTATGCTTGTTCTTATCAGCATTAGAAGCATTAGCAGGAGGTGGCTCAGGGACAGCTTCATCAAGCACATAGGACTTCTTTTCTTGTTTGAGAACAATTCTCAGGTTCCTAAACCAATCAACAAAATTAGTCCCATTCTCTTTCAGTTTTTCCTTCTCAAGGATGGATCGCAGTGATAAAGTGGAGTTATTGTTGGTAGCCATTTCAATCTACAAAATATGCAAATTTTAATTAATAAAAGGTGATAAGTAATTAAACTCCCACTAAAATATAACCCTCAATCATCACAATGACATTTTAGTGGGCTAAGATCCAATTTTACTTAATATTAAGTCAGCTTTGGCATGACACTTAAAATCAAGTTATTATGGTAGGTAACCCATTACCAATTACATCAGATGTAACTCTTAGATAATATGGGATCATGACATCATATGTCATAGCATGTTATACCCCATCTAATGCCTTAGTCCCAAAACCATTTTGATAGCCTAATTAAGTCTAACCAATTTTAAACGCATGAGCAGCACCATTACTCATCATATCTTGCTAGGATAACCTAAAGTACTTTGCTTTGGCAAAATCTACATTTAGGTGATCTTAGCCTTGATAAGTGTTTAAGACATGGATGGCATTAAAACTTAGATTAATAGTGAGGGTTCATTCCATTTAATTTTTTTTTTTTGAAAACATGTTAAAATTGACATTTATATATCATATCCTATATGCATACATAAACTATCAAACATGGCATCTCATACATATTTGATAAAAATAAACGTGACATAGCATGGCCAAACTAGATATGATCTTCATGAGACCAAATGAAGATCATATAGGCAACCCTAGGTGAAAAGAAAACCTATCTATTACAACATTTGCAATAGTACATTTCTTCATATCTTGAAAGGCAACTTCATCTCCATGGAATTTTCATCTTCTTCTCCAAGCTTGAGTCTTCATTATTACATTAATAATAAAAACTAACTACTAAACTAGTAATTATAAAGTTACAAAAATAAACGACACGCAGGCCGTATATATATAAAAATTAAGATATAAATAAACCAATCACATAGGTCATAAGGCCATGCTATGCACCATGCCAAGACATCAAACAAACATAACATATTCATCACTAACATGTTAAATAGAAATAAATATACTGACATTCTTAATGTCGCGGTAACGAACTATAGGGCGCGAACATACGGCGGTCCCAGAGAACTATTACCAGAAACCCTTATTCTGTTAATCATATTAAACATAATATAATAGTAATCTATTAATCATATTAACAGAGAACTATTACCAGAAACCTTAGAAACGATTTACTCAATAATCATATTAATCAAAATCGAAATCTATGTATACATTCAATATGAATAAACGAATTGAATTAATCATATTAACCCTAATTCGAAACCATAACAGATCGTATACCAACCCCAATTTGATTTCACAGAATTGTATCTTATACAATTGGTCATCTTTGACATCATATATCAACAACAATTTATGTTATATCTCATATAACAGATTCGAATCATCATCAAATGATAAAACGAATCCAATCATGCCATTCGAAAAACAATAGATCATATCAACACATCAACATGGTATATTTCGAAATAAATGGAATCAACAAGAGGCTCTGATACCACTGTTAGTAAATCGTGAAGAATCTGCAACCCTTGCCGCAGCGGAAAACAAAAATTCTTTCGATTTACTCACAGGATCCATGTGATCCATTCAATTCGATAAAAGAGATTCGAAACTAACCTTTTTGTGTAGCTTCAAAACGATTAACAGATGCTGCCTTCTGAAGACGAACACCCTCTAACGAAATCCACACAAACATACGCCGGTCTGAGTGCTAGCTCACCAACGGCAGTGGCTGAACCTTTTCAAAACGAAACTAGGGTTTTTTAGGTTTTTTTTTTCTCTTCTTATGTTTTCTTTTGCAAAACGAAATTATAAGATCATTAAACCTCCAGTCCTTTTTAAAACCGTTTTAAAAGACTTCTTTTTATCAAAACCCTAACTGTCCATATCCCATATGGACCCACGTTTTAATAATTATTATCTAATAATAAGTATTATAACAATATTATTATTAATATCTAATAATAATAATAATACTAACAACAATAATTAAATATAATTATTATTATTTAAGTACAGCCTACGTTCTATGTGTGTGACCCGATAGGCTCATATTAATTGGCAGTGTATTTCAATCTCTATTGAAATGCACAAATCATAATTGGCCTCTAGCAAGACATTACGACTACCCAATTAATCATGAGAATCATCATAAATGAAAAACCTGAAATAGTACATGCATTAATCCCTTTGTCACACGATATCTAGTTTGAACATAAGTCATAGTAAATGTCATACTTATATTGTCCAAACTTATGATTACTCGATCTCCAAGTTAACTGATAAACAAATAAGATTGATCTTATATCAACTTATTTGAGCATGGCCATGCATTTCTCAGTTACACTTATCGAGGGGCCCAGAAGATATCTCTCTCATAGAGAGGGACAAATTCCATCTTGATTGTTCATTTTCCTCTACATAATTTATATCATGTTCAAGCATAACCTTTATAATTATCTAGTTACAGATAACGTTTGATCATGTCAAAACATAATATTCCTTATGTTGGAAACTATGACAATCTCAAGTCAAAGGATTAAATGAAAACTATTATGAGATACACTTATGACATTAAACCATGAAGTGATATCTATGTGGGTCTATCCAATACACTGTTCTCTAACATGTATCCATAATATTGATTTGTATCTTCATACCTATAATCATCTTATGATTATCAAATTAATATTACACTAGTTATATTTATTATTATCTCCATAACAATAATAAACCAGGGATATAATCATTATTATATATAACATGCAAACATAACAATGATAATAAAAACTTCTTTATTAATAACAAAATGAATAACATTAAGGTCCAAATCAATGGCCTAGGGCATATACACTAACATTTCCATCCTCGGATTGGTGTCCTTTTATTTTCTTTGTTTGGATATTGCTTTGATTTTAATATAATGATGCTTGATTTTAATTGTTGCATGTAGTATGGATAATATTGTTATATTTAAGAATTTTATAATATTAAGACCTGCAAAAGAGACCGGTTCCAATGAACCGGGCATTGTGGGGGTACTGTGCCATTTCTTACCTTCCCCACACGTACCCAACTTTTCAAATCCATTAGGGGGTTGGGGATTCCTTAGGAATCGAGTTATCCACCCCTTTCTTTTTCCTGACCCGTCTGGGTGGCTACTCCATTTTCTCCAGGCTTAGGCCCGTGTTCTCTAAGGCCCCGAGCCAAAACAGTGACGAAGTTGCAAGAACTATTCCACCGGGAGTGAGGGCAAAAATCCCCGCTCACAGTGGCGACTCCACTAGGGATAAGTGAAGTTGATTCCGTTGGTCTTTATATTATTTGATTCTTTCTTATCATGATATTATCCATTGCATCATATTAGATTGCATTGTGTACGTGAGTTAGGACGCCCATGTTACCCGTGTTGTGTTATGTAAGGGATACCATACTTTCACTAAATGTATGGAGATCGAGCATGGCATAACCACTCATAGCCTTGTACCTTTTGGTATATACTTTCTATAGGAACCTAAACCTTTTAACCCAAAGACTAAAGCTCATGTAGTTGGCCTAATTACTTAGGTTTTTACCCTAAATGCTTGTTGTTTAACTATGATTAATTTATCTTGGCTTAAATCATGGTTTATTTGGTTTGTTCTTTATCTAATATGACCTAAATACATTGTGAGCTCAAAATAAATTTTTCTTTAAAGTCCAAAAGACCAAACCATTTTCAAAAATTTTCAAAGTGCTCTTTGGATATAAAACTTTTCCATAAACAAATTCTTTTTCTCACAACCCAAATACTAAGCCCAAAATCCATTTTTTTCTAAAATCTTTTTACAATGGGCTTAAAAATAAAATTACTTTCATCCAACCTTTTCTTACAAAGAGCTTGCAAATTATTTAGGTCAATTATGAAATACCAAAAATCAATTGTGAGCCTAGTTTATACTAAGAGTTATTAATCACGGGCTTGTTTTTGGCATGAACCACTAGTTACTTTTTCAAGTGAGAAATCGATTTATAATAAACCACTTAATTTAGTTTTAATCCAATATAACATAAAATCTACTTTAGTTGGTTGGATGGATTAAAGCCTAATTAATGGGAATTATCATGAACTGATTTTCATTTTTGAAAATATAACTATTGGTTGAAACGTCCGAGGGAACTTTTTGAAAATAAAATACCCCATGTTGGTATTTTATTAACCATATTACCTAGGAAAAGCCATTCATGTGTGGATGTTATAAGGTTGGAAGGAACATCCTATTTATCCTTATTTTTTTATTGTTTGTGCAAACATGCATACATGCATACATTTGCATCTCATTAGTCCTTTTTGGCTCATAGCCCTGGATTACGATAGTTCGAAAGCTTACGACAATCCAACCTATGCCGAAGATGAAGAATCTAGCAACGACTCAATCACTTGCTCACTAAAAGCAACGGAGCCCGAACAAATTCAAATAATGGTGGACAACGCCCTCAATACAAAGATGGAAGAAATAAAAGAGGCTCTGGCTGAGACCATGAAGAACTAATTGGCTGCAATTTTAGAAAATAATGCTGAAGCATCTGCTAGCACTAAGAAGCCAAAGGACAAGGGGAAGGCTAAAGTTGTTGAAGAGGTTTTTGATGATGATAAGGTGATCATTGATGATGATGATGATTAGGCTCAATACTTCTAAGATCCTCAAGACAAGAAGAAAGAACTGAAGATTGTTAAAAGATCAGTTATAGAGAAAACTGAAACTTCTAATGTTGAAAAGATGATTGTGGATTTGGAAAAGAAATTTGAGAAGAAGCTGAAAATCGAAGAAATGTCCGAAGTTGACAAATTATTTGAGCTAGATGAAGAAGTTTCGTACAAGTTCATGATGCCATCCTTTACAAAATTTGATGGAACTGAAGATCCTCACCTCAATGTGAAGAAGTATATCACTGCTATGTAGTCTGCCCGAGCTACTAAGGCTCAAACTCTAAGGCACTTTCTGCTCTCATTGGATCCTGTTATCCAAAACTGGTTCAATACCTTAGATGACGGCACGTAAAAGAGTTGGGTTCTGCTATACAAGGCCTTCATACAACAATATGGATACAATGTTGAGATGGAAGTTACCTTAATGGAAGTTGAGTCCATTAGACCAAGGCCAAATGAGAATTTTGTGGACTATGTGAAAAGATTGAGAAATAAGGCTGCTTTGCTCAAGAAGAGGCCCGATGAATCTGATCAAATAAGGATGATTGTGAGAGGGGTGTTGCCTAGTCTTCGTGAAAGGATGTCTCATACACTCATCCATGATTTCAAAGATCTTCTCCAAGATGTTTTACAAATCAAAGAATGGGAAATATAGAAGAACTATTTTTTGACAAGAAGGAATGAGAAAGGAAACTACCAGTCTAGTAACCAAGGTATGCAAAAGGCAGTTGGTGTTAATGCTACTAGCCAAGGAACAAGAAGGCAGTTTTCAGAATTAGGGAAACTGCTGTCTTGGGTTCTCAATAAGCTACAAAAGAAGGGATTGTTACAACCCTTAAATCCTCATCCTTTGCCTAACCCTCTCCCACCTAATTTCGATACTAAGGCATTTTGTCAATTTCATCAAATGCAAGGGCATGACACGGATAGATGTGTGAGGTTGAGGCATGAGATCCAAAATTTGATTGATAGTGAAAAGCTACCTGAGCCCAACAAGCTGAACACCAAAGACAATCCATTACCAAGGTTCAGTAGAGTACCACCGCCGGCAACCTTCATGATTGGAGGAGGTTTGCATGAAAGTTTTGTCATGTCTTCTTTCCAAGATGTGGGTGGAGAAGCAACCAAAGAAGAAGAGATATTTAGCAAAATTGAACAAGCTATGGTGGGTAAAGAAGTAGGAATTTGTGTTGTGAATGGGTTTTGGGATTCAAGCGATAGTGGTGACGATCTTGTACCCAAGAAGGAGGAATGGACCTGGTCCGAGCCTGAAGAAGATGAAGTAATGAACACTAGATCCGATAAGCCTTATGCAAGGCCACGGCCTAAGGAGGTAGAAGTTAATAAAGGAAAGAAATTTGAAGTAGGGAACAAAGAAGATGAAGATGATATCGTGCTTAAGTAATTGAAATGAACCCAAGCAAGTGTTAGCATTTGGGACTTATTGGCTACTTCTAAAAGCATCGAGAAACTATGGCCAATGCCTTGGCCAGCATGCTAATTTCCACCTCCATAACACCGGAGGAGCTAATCAACTTCATAAAATTGAAGGAGAGAAGATTAAGTCAGAGTAATGAAATGTGAAGATATTCAAGAGAAGAGAGAAGTTAATATGGAAGCGGTATCTTTCTCAGATGCGGATTTACCGGAAGAGGGGAGAGATCACATCAATCCTCTCTTTATCAAAATAGAAATCAAAGGGAAAAGGACTCCATGTGTAATGGTTGATGATGGGTCCGCCATAAATGTTTGTCCACTTAAAATATTGCCAAAACTAGCCATGTCAACAAGGGATGTAAACCCAACCGAGGTAACCAATCGGGCCGATGACAACAGCAGCAGACATGCCGAAGGAACTTTCAAAGCTACTGTCAAGGTTGGTCCAATTGAATCTATTATTGAATTTGTTGTTTTGGACATACTTGTCACCTTTGCCTTACTCTTGGGATGACCATGGTTTCATCCTCTTGGTGGAGTTCCTTCCACCCTTCATCAAAAGATCAAGTTCCCTAACGAAGATGAGACAGTGGTCATCGAGGCCGAAGATATTGAGGTTGTTAATGCTCTAATGATTGAGAGGCCTCTCAATGGTTTCCAAGTAGCTGCAATTCCTGATGATGAAGTAGTGGATTCTAAGGTCTTGAGCATGATGAAGAACATGAGCTACCTTTCTGGAGCTGGTCTTGGAAAGGGCAAGGCTAGTTTAACAAAGCTTCCAGATTTCAAAACTCAAACTTCCAAGAAAGGGTTAGGGTATGAAGAAGCCCACAAAGATGTCCAGCCAAAGAAGAATGAGAAGATGGGCTTCCCATTTCTTGAAAAAATCTTTGTCAAAGCTCCAAACATGGGACCACTAACTCGGGATCATGTTCAGGGCTAGCCAACAAGGAGTCCAATTCAGAAGAGAAGAAAGAAAGCCATGCTTGTAACACCCCCATATCCAATGCACACACACTACACCCACAACAATGTAGCATAAGTGCACCAAACATAGGGATGCTACGGTTTCCTTAACATTTAAAACATTTTAAAACTTGATACCATATCCATATCATTATATCTTATTAACAAAATAGATCATTTACTTATAAAACAAAACATATTAGTTATCTATATATATATATATACATTTATATATTACACAGCGAAAGTTATAAAATATGTATATATATGAAAACATTTGAATACATATTTACTATTATACATATATTTACATTATCAACAAAACTTTACACAATATGAAAGATTTATACATGATTGGCAAGTCAGCTCTGATCTTTAAGCTTCCAAAATCAACTCTTCAATGTCTACTCTCACTTGGTCTCGAAGAGCTCTCGGGTTCGATTCTATCAGTTCTATCACCTGCGCGATTAAACACTATCGCGCTAAGCCAAGGGCTTAGTAAGATAAAACATGCAATAGACATGCTTAAATGATATACAATGCCAATTCTAATTTATCATACATGTAACAACATAAATGCAAAGCTAACAACATACTTTTACATTTCATAACCTAACATACATATATGTATTTCAGAATTCAACATCTTTGCATATATTTGATTAGTTAATCATTTAATCATTCATGAACAACACTAAGCAAAAACAAGCATGGGCCCAAGACACACTAATATGCCATTCAATTTTCAGAGTTAATGCTTTGGTTTTGTTATCACATTTATCAATATCAATATCATATACCCAACTAGGCTTCAAGGATTAAGTTCAACCAAGCTTCAAGGGGAGCAAAGCATGCTAAGCATCAACCCAACTTGGCTTCAAGAACTAACCCAACCTAGCTTCAAGGGTTGTAACATCTCAATTAGGCTTCAAGGATTCAATCCAACCTAACTTCAAGAGATTGTTACTATTATTAGGCATGCCACCAACAACAAACTCTGAAAATGGAATAACACATTAGCCACACAATCCATTTAGTTTTCATTCTCAATTCTCATTATCATTTAGGCAAACATGCCTCATTTATCTCCATTGAATCACCTTAGCCAATAACAATGGCTTCACATTTCATTTCACAATATAACACTTCATTATTCAAGTGTATATTTATCTCACATAGCATCATTCATAAATATCAACATTTCATTCCATATTAATCATGAAACACATTATCACTCACAATGCATAATATAACAAGGCTCAATCTCAACAATGCAAGAACAATATATATATAATTCATAGCTTTAGGATCATTCACAAGTGTTTTTAATTCATCCCTTGGTTTAAGTATGTTTATGTTTAGGTTTAGAGGCCCAACTACCTTTGAAGAATCTAAACTATGCAAACAAAAACAAAGAAATCAAGCAAACATTCAATTCATTTGTGGGACACGCCCAACTCACTTGAAGGACACGCCCAACCTAGTTGAGGAACACGCCCGTGTCTTTAACAATAAATGAGGCAGTAGCCAATTCAAATAATTGACACGCCCAGCACCTTTGATGGACACGCCCGTGTCACTAAAACCAAAAGAGACAGTAGCCAATCCAAATAATTGACACGCCCACTCTCCTAAGGGACACGCCCACTCCCCTAAAATTGATTTTGGCCGTGTCACCAAATCACAAAACCTTAACTAAAACCAACCCTTTCTCAATTGCACTCAAACACAATATTCATTATATAACATATTTCACATGAACATAATCAATGTTCTAAACACATATTCATCACAAGAACTACTTCACCACACATTAATATCACAATTAAACACATAGTAACTCAAAACCCTAAAATCAACATCCTTCTCCATCCATCCAAATCAACAACCATCATTTCCAACAACAACCTTCAATTAAACTCATAACTTAAAATCAATTTAACACTTGAAAACACAACCAAACACATCTCAAATCCACCAAATCACAAAATCATCAAACCCTACTTTACTTCCAACACAACTTCCAAATAAGTAAAGAAAACAAGAAAATACTTACCTACAAAGAAGAAATTCCACAAATCCCTTGTCAAATCCTTTGATTGCTTCTTCAATTTGCTTCTATCATCAAGAACACTTCTTTTTTCTCTTTTCAATTTGGAGAGCCGGCCACCTCTTGAAGAAAGAAGACAATAATCAAGATACAAAGTCAAATTTTACTTTTAATCTCCACCAAGTGTTCTTATCCAAGCAATTACTAAAACACCCTCAATCATATAACTAACCTTTGTCTCATATAAGTCCTTATATGTAATTTCATTAACAACCAAAAATATCTTCTTCCACTTAACCATCACCTTGACTCTTCATTTGACCACTTTATATGTTATATATATCATCATATACACAACATATACATTTATCTCTAAACCCTAATTCTTCCTCCAAAACACATATGCACAAGCATTCACTTTCCAATTTCTTTTCTTACCCAATCATATGCATACAATTCAATTAAACAATAACAACAACAACAACAACAACATAATCAAAACTTCTAAGCCACATATGAGGATATTACAATGCTAGCCCAAGCAGATGAGTCAGGGATTGAGCATGCAGTTTACTATTTGAGTAGAAAGCTCTTACTTATGAAATTAAGTATAGTATCATTGAAAAAACCTATATAGTTGTGGTTTGGTCTTCTAAGAAGTTGCGGCATTACTTTCAATCTTATAGTGTGCAAGCAATTTCCAGGTTGGATCCAATGAAGTACTTAAGGGAGGCACCCTCTTTGATTAGGAAGTATGGGCGATGGTTGATAATATTGGAAGAATTTGAGATTGAGTATGTAACCAGAAAAATAATCAAAGGTAGAGCAGTGGTAGAATTCCTAGCCCAACTACCATTATCGGATAACGAAGAGGTAGTCTTGGAATTTTTGGATGAACATTTAGAGGCCATTGAAGTACAAGGATGGAAAATGTATTTTGACGGAGTAGTGAATAAGAAAAGAGAGAAGGTTTGGGAGTCATACTAGAATCGCCCGAAGGGGAACTTATCCCTTTAGCCAAAAAATTGAAATTCAGGGCAACCAATAATATGGTGGAATACGAAGCATGTATCTTTGGTTTAGAAACCCTAATGATTATGAAGGTGGATAAGGTGGAAGTTTTTGGTGATTTATTGATAGTAGTATCCCAAGTAAATGGAGAATGGGAGTTGAAAGAAGAGAAATTAAAACCATACCACATTGGCTACCAAGGGAAGAAAACCAAATGGTTGATGCCCTAGCCACATTGAATAGTGAATAAATAGGGAACTCAATTATTCAATCATTCAAATATTTGCGTGCATATAAATATTTTTTGCACTTTTAAAATATTTTCACGCAGGAGGTAAGAAGATATGGACATGGTAAAAATTAGCTAAATTTTTTGCAAATTCCTTTAGTATCCTACTGACTACAATTATTTTTTGCAGATAATCAAATCTCTCTTAGCTTAGGTCCAGAACCTAAAATTCAAAACTTAGCTCGGGTCTAGAACCCAAATTATTTTTAAGTCCAAAACTTATCTTAGCTTAGGTCCAAAACCTAAATTATCTCTTAAGTCTAGAACTTAGCTCGGGTCCAGAACACAAATTATTTTTAAGTCCAGAACTTAACTTGGGTCTAGAACTCAAATTATTTTTAAGTCTAGAACTTAGCTTAGGTCTAGAACCTAAATTATTTTTAAGTCCAGAACTTAGCTCGGGTCTAGAACCCAAATTATTTTTTAGTCTAGAACTTAGCTTAGGTCCAGAACCTAAATACTCTCTTAAGTCCAGAACTTAGCTTGAGTCCAGAACCCAAATTATTTTAAGTCCAGAACTAAGCTCAGGTCCAGAACCCAAATTATTTTTAAGTCCAGAACTTAGCTCAGGTCCAGAACCTAAATTATTTTTAAGTTTAAAACTTAGCTCGGGTCCAAAACTCAAATTACTCTTGAGTCCAAAACTTAGCTCGGGTCCAGAACCCAAATTACTCTTGAGTCCAAAACTTAGCTCGGGTCCAAAACCCAAATCCTAAATCTAGATCGGGTCCAAAACCTAAATTATTTTTGAGTTCAGAGCTCAAACCAACCTTGGGAGCCCAGTATGGCTCCAAACCCATTCAAAAATCACATTCCTTTTTACTCTCTTTTGTCGTAGTCTCAGATCGCTCAAGCAGGGGGTAAACTGTAGACTCTTAATTTTTAACCCAGTCTGCTCCAATATTTTTATAGTCCAAAATAATTTTTGTGGTATTTTAATTAAATAATATTTATTTTAATATTTAATATTTTTAATTTTTAATAAAAATAAAAAAGGTAATATTAGTAAAGTAAAAAAATAATAAATAAATAAAAATCGTTGACGAAAATTTTTCATCGCCGAAAGTGAATTGGCTGGGGCCAATTCACCACAGGGAATTGGTTGGCCCGCCCCCCAATTCGTTAGCAATTTTCGTGCTGGCCTACCCGTAGCCTACGGCAATTTTTTGCCAGCACAATTTTTTCCAGCGCAGTTTTTTTGAAATCGAATTCTATTTGGTTTCAATTTCTTTTCCTAAATGGTTTTTATTTCCTTAGACAATTAGAATTAGGTTTGGATTTTTTTCTATAAATACCACATTAAACACTTCATAATGGAATTTTTTTGGGAAAAAACTTAAATCTTTCAAAAAAAAAGAAATTTTGAACCAAAACTTTGGACCCTAAAATTCTTTCTACCAAAAGAAAACCCTAGCAAGAAAGGAGAAATTCAAGACACAGCAACCAAAGGAGGCAACAAGAAATCATCTCTAGATAGCTTTGCTCAACCAAAATCAAATCTGAAGTAGGCAGCAGCTTGGTTCAATTTCTTCAAATTTGGTGGAGCCTTCAAATGTAGGTAAATTACTCTAACTTCAGTTTATTCAATCATTAATCATCTTCATCTTTTAAGCCATCATCACACTGCCTTAGTTACTTAATTCTTCATTCAATCTAGTTTTGGCAGTAGCATAAATTAATTTATACAATACTTAAGATCTTAATTAAAGTAAAATAATATAATCATTCAACACAAATCTAATTTCATAAACCCTAAGTTATTCAAACACTAAATCTTAATTAATTTCATTTCCAAACCATCACAGTAGCTATTTTGTTATAATTTTATTCAGTGAGCTATTTTAATCTTTCAACAATAAATTTGGCTTTCTATATTTGTTATACCTAAAAATACATAAGTAGTTGATATAGTCAATATTAAAAGCACACTCAACGTTGATAATGGAAAAGCATCAAATTCAAAATTCAAAATCATAATCTACAGAATCAAAATTTTAAACCATAAAATCCTTATATCTTAACCGTAAAACCCTAAAACTTTAATAGCTATTAAAACATTTTTTTCAAATCCTAATTACACCTTTCTAAAACCCAAAACAACATTTTATTTGCTTAAAACTCTAACCAAAGCTATTTTTTTTATTTTCATAAAAACATCCAAAACCATAAAACTTTAAAATATCCAGTAGCTATGTTATTTTCTTTAAAATATTTCCCAACTAATTAAACTAGTATATGCAAAACCCTAGTTATTGAACATAAAACCCTAGAAACCCTAAATAATGCATGAACCCCTGAAGTTAATATATTTACTGATTTATTTAAATTGGATGAATGTTTATTATATACTTTGATTGATGTTTGATGTCTTTGATGAATGATTTATTTATGTTGAATGGTTGTTTACTTTTATTGATTTATTTTGATTTCAAAATATTGTAAGAGGTATGTTTCCATATTTTTGGGTACCTCATGTCGTGAGCATCATGTAATTCATTTTATCTTAAAGTTTTTGGACCAATGTAAAGGGCATGTTTCCACCTTTCGGTGGGTGTCCTATTTAGATTTAGACATGGATGATGTAAGGACATGTTTCCATCCTCGGATGGGTATCCATTTATTTGCTTTGTTATTAAATTGGAGGTTATATCAAAATTGCAAAAATATTGTCTAAAAGTTTATTTATTTTTGACCGGTTTGAGCAAAATTAATGGTTCTGGTAAAGTTGGTTCTCCCAAATCGATATGGGTACATCTTCTCTTGTTTTGTTAATTGAGCATACTGTTAAATTTAGGAATTTCATTCAATAAGTCTTACCTTCAGTATTCAATTTGTTCCAAATTTTAAATCGTAGAATCTAATCTCAATTGAATAATTCAAGTTCCTATTTTTACCTATAAACCTCAATCAAATTTTCCAAAACCTTAAAGTCTTAAGTTAAGAATTCTATACATTGTAAAACCCCTAATCCGAAAATCCAAAACCATAATTTAATTTTCTCAATCCAAAAACCCTATAACTGTAATGTTATTTTCTAAAGTCCTAAAACCCTAGTTTAATTCTAAATACCCATGAAATTACAATTTCCCATCTAAAACCCTAAAAAAATCATATTTTATGTTTGAAACCCTAGTTTCCCATCTAAAACCATATTTCATGTCTGAAACCCTAGTTTCCCATCTAATACCCTAAAAACCCTAGAATCCCTAATTCAAGATGCAAACCTAAATTTATATATTTATTGCTTTATCTAATTTTAGATTGGATCATGTAGTTTATTATATGTTTTGATGATTGATTTATTTAATTTCAATGCTTGGTTTATTTAATTATCATAAATGAATATTTATTCAATTATTATTTATTTATTAAAATTGTAAGAGGTATGTTTTCGTAATTATGTACCTCATTAATTAATTTTCATCTAATTTAAATTGTTTTTATATTTTAGGATTAATGTAAAGGACACGTTTCCACCTTTTGGTGGGTGTCCTATTTAGTTTTAGAAATTGGACTATGTAAGGACATGTTTCCATCCTCGGATGGGTGTCCATTTATTTATTTTATTTGAACATTGCTTTGATTTTAATATAACGATGCTTTATTTTAATTATTGCATGTAGTATGGATAATATCATTATATTTAAGAATTTTATAATATTAAAACCTAAAAAGGAGGTCAGTTCCAAATGAACGGGCGTTGTGGGTGTGCTGGGCCATTTCTCACCCTCCCCACACGTACCCAACTTTTTGAATCCATTAAGGGGTTGGAGATTTCTTAGGAATCAATCCATCCACCCCTTTTTTTTTCCCAGCATGTCCGGGTGGCGACTCCATTTTCTCCAAGTTTAGGCCTGTTATAGACCCTTAATTTTGGCCCTAAGTCAATACGGTCTTAATTAAAGAATGCCAAAATAAAATTGATCCGATCTACAACTTTTAAAAAGTTGGTCCGATTTTAAAAGGCACAAACTCAGCTATAAAACCCTAAACCAAGTCTTTTTTAGACGGTCAGGCCCAAAAAATTGAAAATTACGAAACTAGTTCAAGTTAGGAGGGCCCAGGTGATATGAGCCTTGGTTCATGTCGACCTGGATGCCCAAGGTCGACATGAGCTGTAACACCCCTATACCCCATATATGCACTCTACATACAACCACATCTGTAATATACGTATACCGGATACAGGAATGTCACGGTATATTTTAAAACAAACCAATCTTTCAATTTAAGAATATATGAAAACTTAAAACATTTAAGTTATAGTATAAAACATAATAGATAAAACATTTATTTATTAAGCAGCAGAAAATGTAGCAGTATATACATATATATACATAAATATCAATATTTACAAAATATAAAGTTTATACATGTTTGGCAGTTCGTCTCTGATCTTGAAGTCCACAATCAACACTTCACAAGCCTAGACTCGACTTAGTCTAGCTGAACTCTCCAGTTCAACCGGATCTACCCTGTCACCTGCGCGATGAACCACAGTCGCGCTAAGCCATAGGCTTAGTGGTACAAACTATGATGACAATATGCTTCAAATACTTTCAAGCATTAGAAACATTATACAAAAATGCCATATTTCATAACATTAAATCTCATTATATTGTTCATTTTTTCCTTCATTCATAGTTCACATTAAAGCAAAGACAAGCATGAGCCCAAAAGAAACTAATATGCCATTCAAATTCCAGAGTTACTATTTTGGTCGAATAATCACATTTATCAAGCCTGTAGGCAAATCATTATCACAATGAGAAACATCTCATATGTAACATCCGAACTAGGCTTCAAGGACTAGGCCCAACCAAGCTTTAAGGGGAGCTAAGCATCAACCCAACTTGGCTTCAAGGACCAAGTCCAACCCAGCTTCAAGGGATTGTTACTTTTAGGCATGCCACCAATAACAAAACACTAAAAATTGAATAACCTATTAGGCACACAATTCTTTTATTATTTCATTATCAATTCCATTCTCATTTTCTCGTAATCATCTAGGCACAATGCCTCAATATTTCATTTACATCATTATAGCCAACAACAATGGCTTCACATCTCATCATTAGGGTATACATAACCAATTGCATTGCACATACATTTTGAATGATAATTTTATCTTTCACATTATGCAAATCATAGCATTAATCAATTGTATCAACAATGTAATAGATTACTTAACACATCTACAACCAAATGTGTTAAGTCCCAAAGTCATGTAAATGTATGCAACCATGTAAGGTTTGTACTTACCTCAAGAGCAACTCACACCAATCTAACCAATTCCTCTTCCAAGAATCCTTCAACACTTGGATTGTGGCAACTCAATCTCTTCAAAACCTAATCCAAAAGTGATTATACACACTAACTTAGAGATACACATAAGATAATAAGGATAAGAACTAACTACGGCAAACTCTACACATGACACGCTCAACAATATGGGCATGTCCCTGATCGTACCCTAAACCCGCAACACAGAAGCTTTGACATGCTCAGTGACATGGGCGTGTCACTGGCTGTGTCAATCCTTCCTCAACACAGTGGCTATGACACGCTCAGTGACATGGGAGTGTCACTGGATGTGTCAATCCACCAATAACACAGAAGCTGTGACATGCTCAGTGACATGGGCGTGTCACTGGTCGTGTCACCTATCCAGAAAATAAAACTATTGACACGCCCAAAGACTTGGTCGTGCTCATGGGCGTGTTAGGCCAAAAACCCTGATTCCGACACCAACAACCCCACATCCAACAAACAACATACTTTACCCTTTTCCACTCCAAACAACTCAATTTCATGCATCAAACACAAATCACCAACACAATCATAACTCAACCCATACACAATCCGTAACTCTTGCTTTCTATCATCAAACTTAACTTTTCCTCCACACCAACCCCAAAATCAAAGCCAATTAGACCAAACAACCTCAAGCATAACAAAATCAACCATACACACATCATCAACAACCATACACCAAGCTCAATACACAAGCTCAAAAGAAAACCAAAGAAACAAGTGGGAAACTTACCAAAAGTGATGAAAACCCTTAGAACTCCAACTTGATCACTTGAAACACCCTTCAATCTTGAGTTAGGAAGAACAAAATCTCTTTTTCATTCTTGCTATGAAGATGGCCGGCCAAGAACAAGAAAGAGGAAGAAGAAGAAGATGATTGAAAGAGCAAAGTCAAACTTTCAACCTCTCTTAGCCACACAAATCTCTCTATTAATATCCACCAAGCAATTATAATATTAAAATAATCATAAATATCATCATCCACTTAATTATTCAATTTCAATTAATCCAAATATAATTAAATATCTCTTTTGACCAACTCATTAGTTGACTTGTTTATGTTGTATATATCTCTATATATACAACATATACACACTTCTCTTTCCTTTCTTACCACTTAATCATAAATATATACTTTATATCATTTAATCCAATTTCAACAATAATCATTCCAAAAGTTTTAGGGTATAGTTTGGAATATTACATGAGCCACAGGCCATGTCAACCTGGTTTCCCCAGGTCAACATGGCTTTGGTCCATGTCGATCTGGTTGTCCAAATCGACATGGTTTCATTGTTTTTTTTAAATTAGTTTTCAAATTGAATTAAAATTTGTTTTAAGGACGGATTAATATTAGGGTTATGGATTCTAAGTGTGGTTTTTTTGGCCTATAAATAATAATGTTTTAGAGATTAACAGGGTCGGCAATGAACATTAAGAGGATTAGGAACAACAAACAAAGAAGAACAGCAACAGTTTTTTTGAGACCGAAAGAAACAACAAACAGAAATATCAAGACAACCAAAGAAGAAGGCAGGGTCATAAATTTTTTTGGTGGAACCAACGATGGAGGTTTGATCTTTAATCATAAATTATTCATGCTCACAGTAGCTTCGTTTTCTTTGATTAAATAAGAACATGCAGTAACATGATCTTTGAACATGCAGTGACATGATCTTTGAACATGCAGTAACTTGATCTTTGAACATGCAGTAAATTTATCTTTGTTTCAATAACTTTAATTGTTTGCTTTAGTTAATACGTTAATCAGTTGGTGTCCGTAACTCCACTTACATGTTTTACAAAACACTTAAAACTACCCAGTAGTTGTCGAGAATTTAAATTTAATTGTCAGAATCTATTTTATTTATTAAAACCTCAAGAACCGTAAGTTATTTTATTGAAATTCAAAAACTAAAACTATTGTTATTCAAAAGCTTAAACCATTTCATTATTTAACTCTATAATATTGATTATTTTTCCAAAACCTTAATTTATCTCTCCAAATCCAAAATTATTTTTTTAAGGCAATAAGTTAAACCCTAAATCCCTAATTCCAAACCTTGAATTCCAAAACCCTAGTTTCAAAAACCCTAATTTCAAAACCATAATTACAAAACTCTAGTTTCTAAAACCCTAAGTTCCAAAGCCCTAAGTTCCAAAAACCCTAAATTCTTTGAAACCCTAAACTTATATATTTATTGCTTTATTTAATTTTAGATTTGATTATGTAGTTTATTATATGTTTTGATGGTTGATTTATTTAATTTCAATGATTGATTTATTTAATTTATCATGGATGGATATTTTCTTTATTATTATTATTATTTGTTTGTTTTGGTATTCAAATTGTAAGAGGTATGTTTCCATTATTGGATGCCTCATTAATTAATTTTCATGTAATTTAAATTATTTTTATATTTTGGAATTAATATAAAGGACATGTTTCCACCTTTTGGTAGGTGTCCTATTTAATTTTAGACATGGATGATGTAATGACATATTTCCATCCTCGGATCGGTGTCCATTTATTTGTTTTGTCTGGACATTGCTTTGATTTTAATTTAATGATGCTTTATTTTAATTGTTGCATGTAGTATGGATAATATTGTTTTATTTATGAATTTTATAATATTAAGACCTGCAAAAGAGGTCGGTTCCAATGAACCGGGCATTGTGGGGGTGCTGAGTCATTTCTCACCTTTTCCAAACATACCCAACTTTTCGAACCTATTAGGGGGTTGGGGATTCCTTAGGAATCGAGTCATCCACCCCTTTCTTTTTCCCAGCCCGTCCGGGTGGTGACTCCATTTTCTCCGGGCTTAGGCTCGTGTTCTCTAAGGCCCTGAGCCTAAATAATGCCGAAGTCACAAGAACCATTCCACCGGGAGTGGAAGCAAAAATCCCCGCTCACACCCATGTTCTCTAAGGGCCTAAACCTAATAGTGTCAAAGTCGTAAGAACCATTCTACAGGGATTAGGGGCGAAAATCCCCACTCACAATTGGCAATTCCTTCTTCCTCTTCTTCTTGTTCTTCACTTGAGGAAGAGTCATCCCATATAGCTTTGAGAGATTTCTTCTTTTCTTTGTCCCACTTCTTCTTGTTCTTCAACTTGAAGCAATCCAATTTGATATGACTAGATTTTCCACATTCATAACACTTCACCTAATTCTTTTTGTCTTTATCTTTGAAAGAAGATTTAGAATGTGTACTTTTGCTATCTTGCAATATTCTCTTTCTCTCCCAATAATTCATTCTTTTTTAAAACATTGCCATTTCTTCATCATTGCTTGAGCTCTCAACTTCTTTAATTATTTTGAGAGCTATTGGTTTTCTCTTTTCCCTTCACCTTGTTCTTCTTCTCTTTCAGTGTGTAATTCAAAGGTGAGTAATTTTTTGACAAGTTCATCATTCTTAAAGAGGCTAAGATCATGAGCTTCTTCAACTGAAGTGACTGTGGATTTAAAGTTCTTCTTTGCTTTAAGTGCTCTCAAGATTTTGCCGTTGACTTCATCTTGATCATATATCTTGCCATATTTCTTCAATTCATTGACGATGGAAAGCAAGTGATTGATCATTTTGGTAACATTTTCATTTGGTTTCATCTTGAATAGCTCATACTCATGTATATGCATTTGCTTCTTGGTGAGCCTCACTTAGGTAGTACCCTTATGATAGTTCTCAAGAGTCTTCCAAATGCAATGAGCACATTTAAGATGTTGAACTCTCGCACCTTCTTCTCTTTAAATAGAGTTCATCAAGATAGAGGCTACCCTATGGTTCTTGAATCTATCTCTCACATTGGCATTTGACCATTGTGGTTTGGGAAGAGGGACTTGGACACCATCAACTTCATGAGTAGAAGGTTTCCACTCATTTTTAATATAATCCCAAAGCTCAATTCCTTCATTATTTAGAAATAAGAACATCTTGTGTTTCCAATAGGAATAATTCATTCCATCAAAGTAAGGTTTAAGAATAGAGTTGAGATTTCCATGAGAGTTTGAGGTGGATGAAGAAGTTGCCATTGTGGATCAAATTTCACAGATCAAATTTCACACTTAGGTTTAAGAAATTTTCTAGCTCTAATACCAATTGTTGTCCTAAGATGGCAACCAAGAGGGGGTGAATTGGTTGGTTTGAAGAATGGTGGCAAATTTCAAAAATTAAACAAATAAGAAATGTAGAAAATGTAGAAGATTAAGTAGAGAGTAGAAGAATGAACACAAGAGATTTATAGTGCTTCAGATTTACCTAGATCCTACATCCACTTCCTTAACAACTTGTTAAGGTTCCACTAGCTTTGAGTTTTTACAAGCTTAACTTTAACTTGGTGTTTTCTTTAGCTCGCACCCAACTATATAATGGTTTTGAGATCAATCCTCAATACCCTTACAAGAGTTTTCCCGGGCTTACTCTCACAACTTAAGTGTTTCCAAGCTCACACTTAAACTTACAATTTGGTGTTTAATGCTCACACCCAACACTCTAATAATTTAATTGTTATTTGTTGTGAAAAATGAAAAGAAAGTATGTTTCTTAGGATATTACAATAAAAAATCACCCTTTTACAAGATGTTTCATAGGTACTTATAGCCAATTTGGTCCAACTAGCTGTTATAAGTCATGTGGTGTGCTTTAGTAGGATAGTTCTTATGTTGAAAGAAAATATCCATAGGTAGTGGTCATCTTGGCACTGAGGATGGTCGCCCAGACACAATGTGCGGTCATCCTCCAGCTTGGGACGGTCGCTCCTTTTGAAAATTCTCTAATGGTCAATTGTGAGTGCTCTGCAGCTGGAATCTTACCCATGTTGTGGCTGTCGAGATGGTTGCCCAAGGACCAAGGGTAGTCACCCTTTTTTAATTTGAAAGTGGGTTTAAAACAGTCAATCCATGTGGCACTCCTTTATTGGACAAATTAAAATTCTGCCAAAATATGAAAGTCACGGTCGCACTATGGTTCACTTAGCAGTCAGATAGGGTGTCTTGCATTGAACTTCTGGATGCACCAGAGGTCACGACCACTATTACCAGTCCTTGAGATTTTCTCTCAAAATAAAGGGATGGTCGCAAAATTAAACAGAAAGACCACTCCTCAGACCACGATGGCAACCACATTGCCTACTGTGAATGTTGGAGATTTGATCACTTATGGTGCGATTGTCCCAATCTAAGGATGGTTGCTAATATTGCCTTTGCAGTCCCTACTTACATAGAGATTCTAACCATGAACCTTACTGTAAACCAACTTGTTCCTCAAATCATTCACAGCTATCATCCTTTAGCTTATAGAGACTGCACTTTGTTCCTAATTCAGGTAATATGTTGAGCAACCTAGTCCTGCAATAAGTGTCTTATAAACATGTTAAATGCATCATTCAAATTGAGTGTCAAGGATCAAAATTGAGATTAAATGTCTAACATAAGGCTTGAAAAAGGAAAACAAGATTAGTACATTTTATTATAATCATTATTATGAGACTAATAATGTAATTGGCATAACATGTTTTTGAATTGGAAAAAGTGTTATGTTACTTGCATTATTGGAGTTGAAAAAGGGTATGTGTATTGTATGAGAAAAAGAGTGTTTAATGCATGTGATGTGAATAATGGGCCATTGTAGAATGGGTATCAAGGTGTTATGTGTAAAATTGTATGAAATATTTGATTTGTTTTGATTTTGGCTTGATAAGCCATTAAAAATGGCTAAATGTGAGGTTGTGTAAAATGTAAAAGTGCTAGTTGTGCAATAAAATGTGGAACTAAGCCACATTTACATTATATATGATGATAGTTTGTGGAAACCATGATATAAGTTGAGATGTGAAAATATGTTGAAAGACGAGATAAAATATGTGGCAAATATTGGAAACACTTAATTAAATTTGTTTTAATGAAAATGTGAAATGAAATGTGTGTTTGCCTTGTATAGTATCTTGTTCCATAGAATTGTTTTTGGTGCTATATTATTTGCCTTCAGGCTAAAAGCTGGGCGTCACTATTATTTGCCTTCGGGTCAGATGATGGGCATCACTATTATTTGCATTCAGGCCAAACGTTAGGCATCACTATTATTTTTCTTCAGGCCAGACACTGGGCATCACTATTATTTGCCTTTGGGGCTAGACATAGAGGTGTCAATAAGGGACGGCTGTGATACTTAGATCTCTGGTGTCACAATAGACTATGATAATGTCTCTGGAACCAGAATGTATAAGGTTATTTGGGCCCAATGTGTATGCTTGTGATATATCTAGGTGTATAAATGTATTGTGTTGCGAATGAAATGGTGTGATTGAGTTCATCATTTAGCATTATGAATAAAATGATGAACATGATGCTCAACAAGAAAGAGGTCATAAGAAAGTGATTATAAATAAGATAATAACGTCAGAAATTTGCTATATGAGAATGATAATAAAATTGATAATGTATGTGCATTGGAGTTAGTAATTATATAAAGAAATTAAGTCGATGAGTGTGTAAATATGTTGTATGTTAGAATTTTGTGATATATTTATGTATAATGTGTAAAATTAAAATAAACAAAGTTTTTACAAAAATATTGTAAAGCTATAAATTGAGAGAAAATAAAAGAAATATGTGTATAATATTTATTATTATTTTTATATATGTACCACTAAGCTTGTAAGCTTAGCGCAGCAGTGTGTATTGTGCAGGTGTTAGAAATGCAGACCGACATGATTAGGATAATGGTTGAAGTTTGGAGATTAAGAGTGTCACAAGACCAACTCAAAGGATGTTGCTTATATGTATAAATTTTTGACATTCTGAATTTTGGTTTTGTATATTTTAAACATATCATATGTACACTAAATAAAATTTGGGAAACATTTATGAATTTAATATTATGTATGTATATTTGAATATTTGAGTATCTAATAGAGAAATAATGGAATTTATAAAAAAAAAAAGTTATTACGAAGGATTGCATTTTTATTGTAGTTTAAAAAAAGCTATTGATTCCGTTAGAAGTGTGCTGCTGATGCAGGTTGCATTTTTATTAAATTTGGGAAAATATTGAGTTTACTGACAAAACTCTGACGAATTTTTCTCCAGACTTTTCATTAAAATTTGTATTTTTAGTAACTAAATTACATTTTTATTATATCTATTTATATATTAAGTTACAAATTTGAGGATTTAAATATTTTATTATAATTATAAAAATTTTGATAATGCCAAAATAATGACACTCTTGTGCTCTATATGCATATTTTACATGTACAAGGTGTATGTAATATACGTATATAGGGTATAAGGGCGTTACAAAGCCCCTGCATTTAACCACATCACCACATGAACCATATTTGTAACATCCTTACATAGTCCGTACACTTAACTACAAAGGGATGCTACAAGACACTCAGTTCGATAAAATTACGAAGGAAATCATTTATAAAGAAATATTTTCAATATTTTTTTAAACCTAGAGCACACTCGTGTCAAGCAATGCTGCATGCCCATATTTTTAAAGTTCAACACTTTCTCTTTAAAACATATGGCCCGGCCGTGCCTAATGGAATGACCAGCCTATGTTTTTCATTTTATGGCTACTTTCTTAAGAAAATTTTGTATTAACAATTCTCATCATTCAAACCTCAAAGTAATTTTAAAAAAATCATCTTAAACCATACAAAATTTAATCAAAATTCTCAATTAAAGATAACATATGCATTTAAATAATACATACTAACATATATATATATGCATTATACAAAAAATTATGTCCAACAAGTTTTCTCTTACTTAATTTTGTCCAACAAAGTGGAGTTCTACAATTCCTCCCATATAACCATTCATATAGTGGCATTCTGATACTCGCCTGATAGCTATTGTTATAGGCAAATTCCACTAAAGCTGAATATTTATCCCAACTACCTTTAAATTCATTCACACAACTTCTAAGCATATCTTCAAGTACTTGTATCACCCTTTTTAATTGACCATCAATTTGTTGATGAAATGCAGCACTGAAATGAGGTCGAGTACTCAATACTTTTGCAAAACTTTGAAAATCTTAAAGTAAAGGGCATGTGTAGACTCTTAATTTTGCGCCAATTCAAATTTAATTTTTAAAAAATCGGATCAAGTTTGGTCTAAATTAAATCAAGTCTAATTTTAAAAGTTCATATTAAGTCCGATCCATCTAGAATTTGGCCAATGCAGTAAGAATCAATTCAATTTTTCCATTTCAATATGGGCTTTGCCTCATATCGAATTGGTGGCTAACTAATTTGATATGAGGTATATCATATCAAATTGGTGAGCAAAAAATACGATTTGAGGGCTTATATCGAATTGGTGAGCCACCAATTTGATATGATCTTAGCCCTCATGTTGAATTGGTAGCCACCAATTCGATATGACAGGTTCCATATCGAATTGGCAGCCACCAATTTGATATGGACTAAGCCCGGGCTCGGAGAGCAGCTTGCATTAATTTCCTTATCATGCTAAAACTAAAAGACTCGTCAAGTATCTGAGTAGCCTAATGACTACAGGCTTAAGTTAGGCCTAAATGAGAATTATAAGTACAAAGGAAAAATAAAAATTAACCTAGCAGTAGTGATTATGTAACACCCCTATACCCTTTATACGTACTATACATATACCCAAAAATATATAATACATATATAAAATATAAGGATATTAGGTTACAATGTTATTTAAACCCTTACCTTAATTCCACATCAATTATATATTTAGTAAAAAGAACTTTCTCATTATCAAATCTCATTCTTTTAAAAGTAACATTTCCAAAATCATTAAACTTTTCATTTAATTATATGTACACAATTATACATTGTCTTTCCAAAATTCACTTATATACATGTACATATAATCAAAATACAAGATAACAAAATTTTACATGCATGCACCACCTTTTAGTTGGCCTCGAGGCACTCTTACTCTTCTCGTGGCACAACCGTCTGACTCTCAGATCAACAATCTACTCACATGCACGATTCACACACCCGCACTTAGCTCAAAAGCTTAATGGTACATATAAACATCATATACATACATTATAGAAAATCACACTCACAACACTAATATCATTTATCATTATATTCTTTGTATTTTCTTTATTATTATTTACCTTATATTTATACACAAATATATATATATATATCATCCATAATTCATAATATCATCCTCGTCTACCACAAACACATATATTGGGCCCAATTATCATTATACAATAAACTAGTTCCATAACCATTGTTTTGGCCTATCTCATTACAATGACACCAATGTGTCTCGCTAATTGACGTAGTAATATCTATGACACCCAGTGTCTCATCCATAACATATTTTAACAGTCGCTAGTGGATGTAGCATATCTGTGACACCCAGTGTCTCATCCACAGCGTATATCAACAGTAGTGGCACCATTGTGTCTAACTCAGGAGTGTAGCAATATCTGTGACACCCAGTGTCTCACCCCATTATGTATGACATGCCAACTACCAAACACAATCTTTTAGCAACTAGATATTGTATAAGTTGCACACAGTAAACATTCATTTTTGAACATATTTTCACATCTCAATTCATATCATAGTTTCCATCAATCATCATCATATATAATGCCAATGTGGCTCTCATCCACATTCTAGTGCACAACTTGCACTTCTCATATCTTTAACAAATATCACATACACATTTTACATTTCATGAGTATCACAACAATATCACGTCTTCTCTAAAGCCAAGATCGTGCCTTGCACAAAGCACAAAACAATTATCAATACACATTTTTCACTATTATTACAATTAGCCATGCTCAAATGGTTAAATCATGCCATAAATAATTCATGTCAAATTCATATTTAAATAACATAATTCATGAATATACATTTCACTATCATCATAGTATCTTTTATCAATTCAATTGATAAAACATAACAAATACAATATGTACATTATGTACTTACCTCTAATAACCCAAAACTCAAGCCAAACTCTTTAAACCATCATTTCCTCTAACTCTTCATAACTTGATCTTCTAATCAATATATGAATAATAAATTTATTAATAACATCAATCTATATATCTTAATTATACAACCCAAATCCTCTCTCTCCTTCTCAACTCATAACACTTAATTCAATACTCCATACTTTGGAGTTTCTCATTAACTAAGACAATATGACGTTTCCAAACTAATAATAATTTCACATTCTTCTCATATTTATCATATTCGTTATTCATTAATTATTCACACTTAACATCCAACCACATTTCCCATTTCATATTTTCATCATGCAAGCACGAGCCACACTCACTATATGACTCATCAACATACCAACATTTGGCATAATTAACATATTTTATCATTATTCTTCACTTTAAAATCACATATTTATACTTAAAGACCTTATGGTCTTTTAGACCAGAATCACGGATGAAAGACAAGGAAAGGAGCTATTTTGGTCAAATTCTTCAACTGACACGCCCAACGACATGGGAGTGTCAATGACCATGTCATTTGCCCACCTTACAGAAGCTTTGACACGCCCAGTGACATGGGCACGTCACTGCCCTTGTCATTTATCATGTATTACAGTAGCTACGATATGTCCAGTGACATGAGCATATCAGGCTAAATCTCTGGGTACGCCCATGACATCCCAAAACAACTTTTTCATACCATTTTCATCAATAGAATACTCACATATCACATAAGCAACTACAAATCATATTAAATCAAATATGTACAGACTCAAGATCTTATATACAAACTCAAGATCATATATACAAATCAAATAAGTTATATGTACAAACCAAAGAAGTTATATATACAAACCTTGGTTAATCCAACCTTACTCTTCTCCAATTTATCCCTCTAGGCCTAAACACTACATCATCACAATAATTGCCATTATAATTCATTGATACAATCATCCATATATCAATTCACTCCATTCCCAACTCATTTATATAAAACACTAACTCTTTTCCTTATTACCCTTTTCCCTTAATTTCTTTATCCATCATCATCTCTCACAACTAACCATATTTCACTTCATCTATGCATCAATTCAACATATATACTCTTCAATATATCATTGTCATCATCTTATTCAATTAATCATAACTTTATCTCACTAACCATATCATATATATATAATCTATAAAACAAGCTCAAGAAGAAACCACTTATTTTCTTTGCTAAACCTTCATTATATTCTTTAATCTCTTTCAAATCTCTTGTAAAATTTGATATGTAGTATGAAAATCTCACTCTTCTCACCTCTCTATCTCTCTGTCTCATGTTGAAGAAGAAAAGAAGAAGATGAAGAAGAAGATGAAGAAGAAGATGAAGAAGAAGAAAGAAGACTCTTCTTTAAATTTCATCCTCATCTCTTTCTACCTAAATAATATAATTAACTTTCTACCTAAATCTTTCACCAATCATTTTCTTCCATCTTTTAAGGTTTCTCTTCTTCTTGTCATTATTATTATTATTATTATTATTGTTGTTGTTGTTGTTGTTGTTGTTGTTGTTGTTGTTGTTGTTATTATTATTTAAAAATCAACTTTCCCTACACCAATGTATACCTCATGTATATATGGTGTATATGTATATGTCTTATATATGTCATGTTTATTTCAAATATATTTCAAATATATATAACATATACATATATATTACATCTATCATACCTATTCATCTTATATTTTTCTCTACCTATTACACCAATATACTCTCCTATAATTACTATTCCAAAGTGCATCAAAAATTGGGGTATCACAGATTATCAAAATTAAAGCAATTAGCATAGAGACTAAAACACATAAAAATACATAGCAATCAAAGAGGCATTAGTTAAACAAATCAATTGTCCTCCGATTGCATTAGACCTCCAACCAAAAATCAGAGTGATCCAGGCAGTGGCATAAGCAAGCTTGGCTCAAAATATCAACATTGGTGGAGCCTACGATGCAGGTTTAGTTTTCTAAACTTAATTTTTTTAAAACATCTAGCTGCTTTGCTCATCCTTTAAAGTATCATTAAATGGTTTGAATGTTAAGAAGTTGTTTCATCTAGTAGCTTGTTTAAACAATATTAAGATTTATTTGTTTTAACTTTACAGTAGCTTAGATTTATTTCATGTAATAGGTTTAAATCTTCAATCTCTTTTGATCCAAAAAACCCTAAAAATCTTATTTTGATCCAAAACCCTTAAAACCTTAATTTGTATAAATATAAAACCCTAGTTTAGATAGAAATCTTAATTTTCCAATAAAAGCATAGCATGTAAATCGTTTACTTTTTGGGGGCGCTGTTTTTGATCCCTCGCAAGGGGCACTACCCCTTACCCCCGCCCATTAACCAGCTAGCGGGACTACAGTGTAGTCGCCCCCTATATTTTATTAATGGGTTAATATTATGTATTGTATTTCTTATGATTAATTATGATTTACTTTTAATTAAACCCTAATTTTATAGTTCTTTGTATGATGATTATGTTTATGGATTGCATTTTTTATTATTTGGATTTTAAGGATGTGAAAAGCATGTTTCTATTTGTGGGTGCATTATTTGTTTAATTTATATATTTTATGTAATTTAATTTACTTTAAGGATCTTGAAACAATTGTAAGGAACACGTTTCCACCTTTTGGTGGGAGTCTTATTTTATTTATTTTCTTTATGGACATTGAGTGTTGTAAGGGTATGTTTCCATCTTTGGATGGGTGCCCATTTTATTTGTTTATTTGATTTATAATATAATGATTATTTATTTCAATAATTTCATGTAGTATGGATAATATTATAATGCTTAAGAATCCAATAATATTTAAACCTAAAAAGGAGGCCAGTTCTAATGAACCGGGCGTTATAGGGGTGCTGGGCCCTTCTTACCCAACTTTTTAAACCCAAAAAGGGTTGGAGATTCCTTATGACTCGAGTCATCCACCCCTTTTTATCTTTCCGGCCCATCTAGGTGGCGACTCCATTTCTTCGGATTTAGGCATGTATTCTCTAAGGGTCAGAGTCTAACAGTACTGAAGTCATAAGAACCATTCCACTGGGAGTGGGTGCGAAAATCTCTACTTACAGTAGCAACTCCACTAGAAATAAGAGAAGTTGATTTTGTTGGTCTTTATATTATTTTATTATTTCTTATTATGATATGTAATGGATACCATACTTTCACTCAAGGTATGCAAATCAAGCATGGCATAACCACTCATAGCCTCATACTTTTTGGTATATGCTTGCTACGGGAGCCTAATCTTATAAACCCAAAGATTAAAGCTCATGTAATTGGCTTAGTAACTTAAGTTTACCCTAAATGCTTGTTATTTGACTATGGTTAACATATATATGTCTGAGTTATGGCCTATTTGGTTTTTTTTTCTCCTAATATGACCTAATTATGGAGTAATCCTAAAAAAAATTTATTCTTTTCAAGCTCAAAAGACCTAATTATTTTCAAACTCTTTTGCAAGATGGGTCAAAATTATTTTCTACCTCATGGCCCGAACATAAAGCCCAAAATTAATTTTTCAAATAAACTTTTTACAATGGGCTTTTGAAACATTTTTCAAATATGGGCTTAAAACTATTTTGTGCTTCATAACTCAAAGTTTTCATTAAAACCTTTTTCTTAAATGGGCTTACCACTAATTAGGTCAATTATGAAATATTAAAATTAATTGTGGGCCTAATTTATATCAAAACTTGTGATTTATGGGCTTTGTTTATGGCATGGATCATTAGTTGCCTATTTCCAAATAAGAAATCTATTTGTGATAAACCCTTTAATTTAGTTTTAATCCATAATATAGCATAAAAGCTATTTTTTAGTTGATCTAGTGGATTAAAGCTTAATTAGTAGGAATTATCATGTACTGACTTCTTTATTTTAAAATAAAACTATTGATTAATCCATTTTTAGAGGATCTTTCAAAAATAAAATATCACATGTTGATGTTTTGTTAACCATATACCTAGGAAAAGAGGCTTGCCATTTGTGTGTGGGTGATATAAGGTTGGAAGAAGTGTCCTTATTCTTTTTTGTTTGTTTATTTGTTGCTTGTGCATACATGCATACATGCATTGCAATACATAGTTATGATCCTTTCTGGCTCAAAGACCTAGAGTATAACACCTAGAGTATAGCAGTTCAAGAGCTTATGACAGCCTGACCTACAGTTTATAATCTAGTGAGAATAAAATCAATTTCACATTGAAAGAAATGGAATCTGAACAAGTTTAGAAGATGGTAAAAGACACCCTCAACTCTAAGATGGAAGAATTAAAGGGGGCCCTGACTGAGGCTATAAGGAGTCAGTTACTCTCACTATTGGAGGACAATAATGCTATAGCCTTTGGAGAAAATAAAAACTGCTGATGTGGAGAAGTTAATTACTAATTTGAAAAAGAAGTTTAAAAAGAAGAAGGTTGAGGAGGTGTCAGAGGTGGACAAGCTATTTAAACAAGATGAAAAATTTCCTTACAAGTTCAAGATGTGTGCTTTTGCTAAGTACAATGGTACAGGGAATCCTCATCTACATGTCAAGTAGTATATCACTGCTATGCAGTCTGTTAGAGCTACTAAGGCTCAAACTCTAAGGTATTTCATATTTTCATTAGATCTTATTGTGAAAAATTGGTTCAACGCATTAAAGGAAAGTACTCAAAAAAAATTAGGATTTGCTATACAAAGCCTTCATCCAGTAGTATGGGTAAAATGCTTAATTAGAAGTGACTCTAATGGAGGTGGAATCAATAAAGCAAAAGCAGAATGAGAATTTTATTGGCTATGTGAAGAGGTGGAGGAATAAGGTTACACTGCTTAAGAAGAGGCCAGATGAGTCTGATCAAATTAGGATGATAGTAAAAGGTGTCCTACATAATCTTCGTGAATGGATATCTCAAACTCTTATCAGAGACTTCAAAGATCTCCTTCAAGCTGGCATGCAAATAGAAGAATGGGAAAGAGAGAAGAACCATTTTTCTATAAGAAGAAATGAGAAAGGGAACTATCAGTTGGTACTCAAAATACACAGAAAGTAATTGATATTAATGAAACTAGTCATGTAAATAGGAGACATTTTTTAGAGTTAGAAAAACCATTGTCCTGGGTTTTCAATAAGCTGCAGAAGAAAGGGTTGTTACAATCATTGAATCCTCTATCTTCACCAAATCCTTTACCACCAAACTTTGATGCCAAAGCCTTTTGCCAATTTCATCAGACACAAGGACATGAGACAGATAGATGTATCAGTTAAAGCATGAGATCCAACATCTGTTGATAGTAGCAAGCTGCCCGAGCCCAATAAACCAAGCACAAAGAATAACCATTTGCCTAAGTTTGAAAGAGTACCTCCTCCAATAATCTTCATGATAGGCGGAGGTTTAGGGGAAAGCTTTGTGTTTTAATCTTTTCAAGACATGGGTGGAGAAGCTAAAAGGGAAGAGAGTCTATTTAGCAAGTCTAAACCAGTTGTGGAAGAGGAGACAATGGCTATTAATGTTGTGAATGCATTTTGGGACTCAACTAATAGTGATGATGAATCAAAGACTAAGGAAGGAGATTAGGCCTTTAAACATGAAGTATAAGAGGTATAGAATGATAAGGTCCTCGCCTGTCACACCCCACACCCAGTTTGGTAGGGGAAAGCAGGATGTGATAATCCTAGGGTTTGGGTCAGCTTAAAGCTACCAGGTACCACAAAGAACTTTCCTCGGATTATATTCAAATTATTTAGTATTATTACATAACATATATATATTAATACAACCTCACTTGTATCAAAGATCTTAAAAACATAAGTGCTTTTCTTTAAATTACATTGTAACCAATGGAGCACTACAGAATAAAAAAATATATTCAGACTTTATTTATTATTTCATAATCGGCTTCTAGTACTAACCAACAAAGTGAGCAACTGGGAAGTAGGAATTCAGATGCTTCAATATATAGATCACTAATCTAAAAAATGATTGTGATGAGGGGTGAGTCGTCAACTCAGTGAATCATAACCTAACGTGTGGCTAGGTGGGATAATCAATAAAATAACTTAGACAGAGGCACAAGCAAAATGAGTGAGGTAAAAAGTGATCAATAAATCTGAATAACAAGTATCAACTAATACAATAGTTAATATTAATAAGAAAAAATAAATATAACCTCAGTTATATAAAATAAATACTTATTGTGACATTCAGAACAGAGGCAGCCATAGGCTGAAATTAGGGAGGTAACTTTCCCCTTTTTGTGCATATAGAAACATCACTATACATAGTCCAGTGGTTTAACCCCCACCATAATTGGGCCATGTCACAATAGTAGAGGACAATAAGAAGTTATCATAGTATCATCAAAGAGGAAAAAAAGGAATTCAATGGAGATAAACCAAATCACAATAAAAAGAAATTTATTAACAAGTTCCAGAACAATCAGAGGATTAGTAACTTAGAATAATATTTCCTCAACAATGAAGAAGATATTAAAATAATAGCTCAACAATGATAGATTAGTAGGAATTAATCAGATACTCAAGAGTAGGATTTAATAATGAATATTCAAAAGCAATACACGAAGCCAACAAAATAATACAAGAATAAATAATATAGATAGTCAATAATGATAGGTTTATCAATAACTGCAATATCAGAAGCAATACAATAAATCAGAAGCAATGATTTCTCAATAAACATAAATGCAAATCATGGTAACAATATTCAAAGTATTAATGAAAATATTGATACTATTTAGAAAGAGTTAACAATGTCATTCAACAAAATAGTTCAGATATCACATTAGATTATCACTCACTTGTAGCCTCCTGACGTGTCTTTCCTTTTAAACAAGAATATTCTCCTATTTCTCTTCTTCATACATTAGATATTTATATATTTATCATTATTAAATTACATTACTTAGCTTACCATGCATGTTTTTAATTTTAATTATTATTACTACTATTTTTTTGGAAGCTTCTTTTTACCATTTATAAACATATATATATTTTATATATTACATCTAATAAATATTTCCATGTCAAAAGTCTATATTTGTCTATACTCTTATTATTGTTATTATCATCATCATCATTTCCAATATATATTTATTTTAACAATTGTATATATGTATATTTATACTAAAATGCTACATGTATCTAAGCTATCTTAATATATACATATCAATTGTTACTTATCATTATATATATAAATATTTATGTGTTGCATGAAATTTATATGCAAATTGTCAACTTTCTTTTATTGTTATCAACTATCATTTATTTTCTTCCATAATGAATTTTATCATATTTTAAATTAATTCTTTTATTTAATTTTAATTAAGTCTCAAATAAATTTTATATTCCCAAATTAAAAATTCATTTTAGCTCATCCAAATATAATCAATAGATTTTATCAATTTTTATTTCATTTTCCATTTTATTTGGCTATATACATATTAGCATAGGCATATATATTCCAAACCATATAATTTAGTTGTTAGAGAAAATAATAGAATTAAGATATTAATTACTAATTTAAAATTTATTTGTGAAATTGTGTGTATACGATCAACTAAACCAAATTTCTAATTAATCAAAGGACATACCTTTTTCCTTCCTCAATTCCAAGTCCACTGATACAAGTTTTTAATAAGCTAACTATTTCTTAAATCTTTGGTATTATTGACAAATACATTTATTACTCTTATATACTAATATGTATTCAGTCATGGGAGAATGTAGATTTTCATTTGGTGTATTTTGATATTCATTTAATTCTATACTTATCAATTTTTAATTACAAAAACTTGACACTTGTCATCCATTACACTTAAGAATTTGCCCACTACCATCTTCCACTTTCTTTATTTTACGTAAAAGATAACCAATTCATCTTATATTATTATTATTATTATATGTGAGAGAAAATTTTTGCCCCCACTTCAATGTGGAATGGTTCTTGTGACTTCGGCACTGTTTAGGCTCGGGGCCTTAGAGAACACAGGCCTAAGCTCGTAGAAAATGGAGTTGCCACCCGAAAGGGCTGGGAAAAAGAAAGGGGTGGATGACTCAATTCCTAAGGAATCCCCAATCCCTTAATGGGTTCGAAAAGTTGGGTATGTGTGGGGAAAGTGAGAAATGGCTCAGCACCCCCCACAACGCCCGGTTCATTAGAACCGGCCTCCTTTGTAGGTCTTAATATTATAAAATTCTTAAATATAATGATATTATCCATACTACATGCAACAATTAAAATAAAGCAACGTTATATTAAAATCAAAGCAATGTTCAAACAAAGCAAATAAATGGACACCCATCTGTAGACCCTTAATTTTTGACCCAATCCGGTCCAATATATTTTATTTAGTCTAAAATGATTTTTGTTGTCTAATTGGTCTAAAATAATTTTTATTAAATAATTTTTGCTTTAGTATCTAATTTTTTTTAATAAAAAATAGAAATAAACAAATAAAAATAAAAATAAAAATCGGAGTCAAAAAAATCGTCACGCGGGCCCGTGGGCATTTCGCCCGCAGGAAATTCCTGCTGGCGAAATCACTGTGCTATTTCGCACGCAGAAATTTTCTGCCTACGAAATAGCTTACGAGCCCGCTTTGGGCGCACTGCCGCAGATTTCTGAGGCAGAATTTTTTTCGGCAGCGCAAATTTTTCGACGTAAATTTTTTGAAACCTAATCCAATTAGGCTTTGGTTTCTTTTTTTTATTAATATTACTTACCTTAACTAATTAGGAATAAACAACCTCAAACCACTATAAATAAGGACCAAAGACAATTAAAAAAGGGGGAGGCAAAAATCCAAGAGGAGTTTGGAAAATTTGAAACCAAATCAAGGAAGGAAAAGAAGAAATTCAATTCAACTTTTTTCTGGAACAGCAGTAGCACGATTTAGAGGATTCAAAGACAAGAAAAGCTTTTCTTTGGAGCTAGTTCATCCAAGAAGAATTATTTTTGGAGAAATCATCAAAAGAAGGTATGTGTTAATTAATTTTCTTTAATTATTTTTTTTACACAGTAGCAAATCTATGAAATCAAAATTAAAAAACCTTTGAACTTTAATTTAGTTTTTCTAAAGCCAAAAATAAAACCTTATTTCTTTGGTTTATCTTCCAAAAGGCTTAAAATTGTTATTTTTTCTTCTTAAAAAACTTAAAACTCTAATTGAAAATATTTTTCAACAAAACTAAGATGTAAATTCTGCTTCTTCCAAAATCTTAAAGTAGGTTCTATTTCATTCAAAAAGTCTTCTAAAACATCTTTTCTACTTATAAAAACTTTAATTTATTTGTTTAAATTCATAAAACTTCATGAAATTATCAAATTGATTTCTAAAACCCTAAAAATTATTCACCACTGTGACCCTACTTCTAAATCCTAAAATCCAATATTCAACTTTTAAACCCAAAATAATGAACACTAACCCTTTTCAAACCTTAAACCCTAATTTTTATGAACCCTAATCCTTTTAAAACATTAAAGAACATAAAAACATAAAAACCTAAAATTTACACAGTAGCTTAGGAACCCAATAACCAAAAATCACAAATTAAAGTATTTTAAAGTGTTTAAAACCCTAGTTTCATGATTTCATCATTCAAACCTTAATTTTGTTAATCAAAGAGTCTTACCAACCCTTTAAAACATAAAACCCTAATTTATTTTAATTCCATAAAAAGTCACAGTAGCCATAATTGGACTTTTATTTGCTTTATTCAATTCCATACTTGATTATGCTTTGATTTATTTCTTATGCTTTAATTTATTTAATTTCAATACTTGATTTATTTAATTTATCATGGATGGATGTTTATTTTTTGATTAATAGCTTTGATGAATGATTTATTTATGATGAATGATTATTTACTTTTATCAATTAATTTAGATTTCCAAAAGTTGTAAGAGGTATGTTTCAACTTGGAAGGTACCTCATTAGTTAAACATCATGTAATTTAATTTGCTTTTCTATTTTAGAACCTATGTAAAGGGCATGTTTCTACCTTTTGGTGGGTGTCCTATTTAGGCATGTGATGTAAGGACATGTTTCCATCCTTGGATGGGTGTCCATTTATTTGCTTTGTTTGGACATTGCTTTGATTTTAATATATTGATGCTTTCTTTTAATTATTGTGTGTGATATGGATAATGTTATTATATTTAAGAATTTTATAATATTAAGACCTATAAAGGAGGTTGGTTCCAATGAACCGAGCGTTGTGGGGGTGCTGGGCCATTTCTTACCTTTCCCACACGTACCCAACTTTCTGAACCCATTAAGGGGTTGGGAATTCCTTAGGAATCGAGTCATCCATTCCTTTCTTTTTCGTGGCCCGTCCGGGTGGCGACTCCATTTTCTCCGGACTTAGGTCCGTTTTCTCTTAGGCCCCGAGCCTAAACAGTGCCGAAGTCTCAAGAACCATTCCACCGGGAGTGGGGGCAAAAATCCCCGCTCACACCATCCAAGGATGGAAACGTGTCCTTACATCTTCCAAGTCTAAAACTATATAGGACACCCACCGAAAGGTGGAAACGTGTCCTTTACATTGGTCCAAAATAAAAAAGCAATTTAAATTACATAAAATTTAACTAATGAGGTACCCACAAAGTGGAAACATACCTCTTATAATTTTAATACCAAAACAAACAAATAATAATCATAATAATAAAGAAAATATCCATCCATGATAAATTAAATAAATCAAGCATTGAAATTAAATAAATCAAAACATATCATAAACTACGTAGTCAAATCTAAAATTTAATAAAGCAAATAAAGATACTTATTTAGGTTTATGTCTCAATTTAGGGTCTTTAATTAACATTTAGGGTTTTGGAATTTTGGAATTATTATTATTATTATTTAGGCTACTGTGAGAATTTTTGGAAAATGTAATGGATTAGGGTTTTATAAATTTAAGAAAGTAGTAAGGTTTTTGGTTAATCAAATTAGGGTTTAGGGCTAACAATCATGAAATTAGGGTTTTTAATTTTAAAAGATTAGAAGTAGGGTTTAAGATTTTTTAGGCTTACTGGATGGGGATTTCTGGATTCATTGGATTTGGCATTAAGGGTTTGTAGGTTTACTGAATGAGGGTTTGAAAATTAAGGTTTTGATTTATCATTTTAGAAGAAATATTGATTCGGGAAATAAATTAAAATTTTGAGAAATAATTAGGGGTTTGAGACTTTAATGGAATAAATTAGGGCTTAAAATTTTGGGAAAATAGTTTAGGATTTTAAAGTTTTGGAAATAAAAGCACAGTTTAGGATGATTTAGGCTACTAGATGAATGGAAAGTTTGATTTATAAAACATACAATTAGGGTTTAATAATTTAGGTTACTGAAAGACTCAATATCAAAACAAATAATAGAAACACTTAAAAGAAAATATGGCAATACTATCGTATGCTTAAACAATTCATGAATCAAAACATAAGAATGTTGTAAATATAAACAAATCAAAGATTTATAATCAAACCTCTATCGTTGGTTCCACGATGATTGACTCTGGCTGAACAAGAGCAAAGACAGTATTGCTGCCTTTGATGGATTGATGATTGATGAGTGCTACTTGTTGCTAATTTATTTTTGCTGTCTTCTGCTTTGCTGTTTAATCTCTCATAATGTTAATTGCTGACCCAATGTTGCTAAAAATCATCTCCCCTATTAAAGTATTAAGAATTCTTATTTATAGGCAAAACCAATAAAAAAAACCCTAAACCTAACTCTGCTAATTTGTCTTTCAGACGAATTCTAAGGTCCTTAGGAAAACCCAATAAAAAAATCTAAAAAACCAATTGAAACCATGTCGATCTGGTTGTCCAAGTTGAGATGAGTCTCACTCATGTCCACCTGGTAGCCCAAGTCGACATGAGTCCAACCCCATGTCGATCTGGGTTGCCAGATTGACATGAGGCATGCTAATGTCGACCTAGGCCCTCCAAGTCAGCATGAGCAATTGCTCATGTCAGCCCAACTGGCCTAACTCAAATTATTCTTGTATTTTTTAACTTATGGACCGAAAAGTTTTAATTTGGGCCAATTCAACTTGATTTTAGGGTTTTACAATTGAATTTATGCCTCTTGAATCCGAACCGACGTATTAGAAGTTGTAAATCTGATCGAATTTATTTTGGCATTCTTTAATTAAGACCGTACCAACTTAGGGTCAAAATTAAGGGTCTACATTATATTTCTTTGAAATAATGACCATATATTAATTAGTAATAACTATTCTCCCTATTGCTCTTACATCATTTAACCACTTACTCCTTTAGTGTTCTTTCTTCATTACATGTTTCATGCATTTACAATTTGTTAATTCTATAATTGATAAGTTGACTATGATGTGTCCACTTAAAATGATCATTCTTACATATATGAATCACAAGCACATGTATATATATATATATCATGGTTGGCCATTAACTCACATTCATGGTTTTGTACCAAATTTTTAGATCCAATTATTACTTCCTTTAATTAATTTATTCTAAACTAGTTCTTTATAAAATTAAGATTTTATCTAAAATTTAGTAACATCTTTTCTCTAACTAATTTATTGATTAAATTCCAATTCTTGGTTTTATGTTTTCATACCAAATTTACACATGTACATATATTTGTACTTTACTTATTTTATCTCCATTTAAATATAACCAAGTTCTATAGTCTTGATTTATATTGTTCATATTATTTTCTTTAATTTTTAGCCAATTAAGAATTAATTTAAAATCATATTGTTACTTGCAATATTCTACATTATCAATCTGATTGATTACTAAAAGCTTAAAAAACTTCATTGTTTAGATTTATTTTTTCTTTATTTTTAGCATGGTATTACATCACCCCTGATATGCCTAAATAAATGAAGCATCTTTGACTCCAATTTAACAAACTTTCCTTGACTTGTTTGATTTTTATTTCATTTTCTTTCTTTGGTATTTTCTGGAACAATTATGCTTTTCAAATTAAGATTGTTTGAATAAATTTCTTTCATTAAATTTTAGTTTATGTTTGTCTTTGTTCATTTGTGCTCAACCGAGATGAATCTAGTTTGATATTTGTAAATTAGTGTATATATGCATTATGATTAGAATGACTTTACTAGGTGAGAAAATTATTTTGTTGCACTGTGTATGCTTACTTAGAGAGGGCTCCTGCATAATTATGAGTGTCTAGATCCTAATCAATCTTAGAACATGCTTTGATGAACTTTTGAGGCAAAATTGAACTCTAATTATTTAAGGGAGAAATGATCCAGGCATTATTTGATGAGACAATGACTAGTATTTACCCCATAAATATTAATCCCTAGTATATCCCCTTTCCTTGACTAGCTTATGAATCCCGATAACCTACCCTGAGCTATTATGACATTTATGACAAGTCTGATGAATATTGAGTTACCAAGGGGCAAGAAGATTGAAGAAACAGATGTATAGTCAATACCATAAGGATAGTTAAAGTTTACTTAAACTAGAACTTAATATATCATACCTATTTCATCATTGAGATAAAGTCAAGGCAACAAAGGATTCATCCTCATGGAAGCAGACTCGTTCTACTCCACTCATCTATAGTCAAAAGCATAAGATGGTGCAAACAAGACAACTCTCTTGTAGCTAAGACCCAAAAATAGAAAAGAAAAAAAAAGAAGAAGAAGAAAATAAAAATGGGAGAAAAAAGAAAGAAAAGAAAAAAGAAGAAGAAGAAAAGGAAAAAAAAACCCAAAAAAAAGGGGGTTAAACCAAAAAGGGCAGCTCAGAAAGCCAATAGAATTCTTTTTACTTGAAGCAACAAAAGATTTCCACTTAATTTGCAATGACTAATTGACTTGAATTGGTCAATCATAAAATCAAATAAACATAGGAAAGACCATCTTTTATTTTATCCAACACGGCTCCAAGTCTGCAATCTTGAAAGTCATAGATTTGATATTCCAAAACAAAAAAAAAAGTAGAATAATGGTCCTTAGTTTTTGTAGAAGAAAAAGAATAAGATCGTAATAATTCAATACAGATTTCTACTAAGAAGATGGAAGAACATTCGATCTTTATTTTTTTATGAAGCCATATAACAAGACGCTTGGAAGGAGGAAATGGTGCCCAAAATTTAACAATGCTTCCAGTAGCATACAGTTCCAATGATGAAATTTATAGTAAGAGGATTTGTCAGCAGTGTCAAATCACCTTCAATCTGAAAATGACCTTCATTTAACCCATGTCCCTTATAAGACCTCATTTCAAGCCTATAAAGACCTGTTGATCTCTCTTGGTAGGTAGAGCTTATTAGTAGAGATTGTTTGAATAATCATGCATATGAGATAGACAATATTTAAACTTAATGTGATCTTTGGCCATGTAACACCCATACACCCCATATACGCATACTACATGCACTACATCAGTAATATACGTATATTGAATACAGGAGTGTCACGGTTTATAATAAACAAACAAATCTTTCAATTTAACAACATTATAAGAAAGACTTAAAACATTTAAATTATATTATAAAGTACAATAGATAAAACGTTTATTTATTGCACAGCGGAAAATGTAGCGGTATTTACAAATACATATACATCAAAATCAAATTTTACAAAACATAAAGTTTATACATGTTTGGCAATTCGTCTTTGATCTTTAAGCCCACAATCAACACGTTAGAGTCTAGACTCAACTCGGTCTAGCTGAACTCTCTAGTTTTACCCTGTCACCTGCGCGATAAACCACAATCGTGCTAAGCCAACGGCTTAGTGATACAAACCACAACAACAATATGCTTTATTGTAATGCTAATGTCACACATTTATATATCATAAACAATACATAAGAATATCATAATTCAAAGTCATACATTAAATCTCATTATTCATTTGTTTCACCATTCATGAATCACATTTAAACAAAGACAAGCATGGGCCCAAAAGAAACTAATATGCCATTCAACTTTCAGAGTAAATGTTTTGGTTTAATTATCACATTTATCATTATCCCAACTAGGCTTCAAGGATTAGGCCCAACCAAGCTTCAAGAGGAGCGAAGCATGCTAAGCATCAACCCAACTTGGCTTCAAGAACCAAACCCAACCTAGCTTCAAGGGTTGTAACATCTCAACTAGGCTTCAAGGACTAGACCCAACCAAGCTTCAAGGGGCGTTAAGCATGCTAAACTTCAACCCAACTTGGCTTCAAGGATCATGCCCAACCCAGCTTCAAGAGATTCTTACTATTAGGCATGCCACCAACAACAAAACTCTGAAAAGTGAATAACACATTAGACACACAATTCTTTTATTATTTCATTATAAATTCCATTCTCATTTCCTCATGATCATTTAGGAAACCATGCCCCAATTATTTCATTTGCATCATTATAGCCAACAACAATGGCATCACATCTCATCATTAGAGTATACATAACCAATTACATTGGACATACATTTTGAATGATCATCATATCTTTCACATTATGCAAATCATAATATTAATCCAATGTATCAACAATGTAATAGATTACTTAACGCATTTACAACCAAATGTGTTAAGTCCCAATGTCATAAATGTATGCAATAATGTAAGGTTTGTACTTACTTCAAGAGCAACTCACATAACACAAAACTCCTCTTCCAAAAATCCTTCAACACTTGGATTAGGGCAACTCAATCTCTTCAAAACCTAATCCAAAAGGGATAATACACAGTCACTTAGAGATATATATGAGATAATAAGGCTAAGAACCAACTAGGGCTAACTCTAAACATGACACGTTCAACAACACGGGCGTGTCCCTAATCGTGCCCTAAACTCACAACACAGAAGCTTTGACATGCTCAGTGACATGGGCGTGTCACTGGCCGTGTCAATCCTCCCTCAACACAGTAGCTATGACACACTCAGTGACATGGGCGTGTCACTAGACGTGTAAATGCTACTACAACACAGAAGCTGTGACACGCTCAGTGACATGGGCGTGTCACTGCTCATGTCACCTATCCAAAAAACAAAACCATTGACATGCCTAAAGACCTGGCCGTGCTCATGGGCGTGTCAGGCCAAAAATCTTGATTCCGGCAACAACAACATCATATCCAACAAACCTCTTACTTCCACCCTTTTCCACTTCAAAAAAACTTAACTAAACACACCAATAAACCATAATAACTTGCAAAAACACCAAAACAATTCAAAACATACATCAAACACCAATTCACAACCATCACATACACACAACTCAAACACAACACTTGCTCTTTCACCAAACCTAACTCTTTCTCTTCAATCCAACCCCAAAATCAAAATCAATTAAACCAAACACTTTCAAATACACCACAACCAAATATACACATACCATCAATAATCAAACACCAAACTCAAAACACAAACTTAAAAGAAAACCAAGGAATCAAGTGGAAAACTTGCCAAAAGTAATGAAAACCCTTAGAATTCCAACTTGATCATTTGAAACATCCTTCAAATCTTGAGTTTGGATAAGCAAAATCTATCTTTCCTCTCTTGCTATGGTGATGGTCGGCCAACCAAAGAAAGAAGAAGAAGATGAATAGAAAAGGGCAAAGTCAACTCTCCCTCTTCACTTAACCACTCAATCTCTCTTTTGTTCTCAACTAAGCAATTATATTAATATAATATTACAAATATCATCATCCACTTTCCACTTAATTTCCATTTCAATTAATTAAAATTAATTATTTCTTCTTTTGACCACCCATTTCTTTGACTCGTATATGTTGTATATGTCTCTATATATACAACATATACACATCTTTCTTCTCTTCTTTAATCTTACCACTTAAACATATACATTTAATCCAAATACAACAATAACTATTCCAAAACTTTTAGGGTATACTTTGGGATATTACAATTCTCCCCCTCTAAAAAGAAATTTTGTCCTCGAAATTACCTGATCTTAAGTCTAAAACAATTGAGGATACTGATCTCGCATCGCTTGCTCACTCTCCCAAGTTGCCTCTTCCTTCGCATGATTCTTCCAAAGAACTTTCACAAGTGGCACTTTCTTATTTCTCAACTCTTTCACTTCATGTGCCAAAAAAGCAACTGGTTCTTCTTTAAAAGTCAGATCCGGACTCACCTCAATAGATTCAACCGATAAAATATGAGATGGTTCTGATCTGTATCTCCGCAGCATAGAGACATGGAAGACATTGTGAATTCTATCCAACTCAGGCGGCAAAGCAATTCGATAAGCAACTGGTCCAACTCTTTCTAATACTTCATAAGGTCCAATAAAACGAGGACTTAGTTTCCCTTTTTTTGCCAAATCTCAAAATCTTTTTGCCAAATCTGAAAATCTTTTTCCAAGGAGACACTTTTTCTCTTCAAATCTGAATAAGATTTATGTCTATCTGTAGCTGCTTTCAACCGATCCCGAATTATCTTCACTTTCTCTTCCGTTTCTTTAATCAAATCAGGACCAACCAACTTGCCTTCTCCAACCTCATTCCAACATAGAGGCGTTCTGCATCTTCTTCCATACAATGCCTCATAAGGTGCCATTTTAATACTGGACTGATGACTGTTGTTATAAGCAAATTCCATCAGTGGCAAAAATCTGTCCCAACTTCTAGAGAAATCAATGACACAGCTTCTCAACATGTCCTCCAAAATCTATATCACTCTCTCTGACTGCCCATCTGTCTGCGGATGAAAAGCAGTGCTAAAATGCAATCAAGAACCTAAAGCACCATGTAAACTTTTCCAAAATCTTGAAGTAAACCGAGGATCTCGATCAGACACCGATAAAGGATGAAGCTACCCTGTTGGAACTTGATGGACAGCTTTCACCCTCTGACAAGTAAGACATTTAGATACAAACTCTGCCATGTCCCTCTTCATACCTGACCACCATTAATGTTGCTTCAAATCATAATACATCTTAGTACTCCCAGGGTGCATAGCAAAAACCGATTGATGTGCTTCTTCCAAAATAATCTTTCTCAATCTTGCATCATCAGGAACACACAATCTATCTTTGCACCAAAGGCTACCATCACTTCTCACATGATAATCTCTACTCTCTCCATTTTGGCAATCTGACACAACTTTCTGAATTTTCTCATCTACCAATTGAGCCTCCCTTATCTGATCCAACAACACTAGCCTCAATTGCAACTGAGCCAACAATGCACCATCATCACAAAGCTCAAAATTAGCATGCAACGCTCTCAACTCAACAAGCAATGAGAGCGAATAAGCAGTCAAACCTGCTAAAGACTTTCGACTCAAGGCATCAGCAACAACATTTGCCTTACCAGGATGATAATCAATCAAACAGTCATAATCTTTGATTAGCTCCAACCATCTTCTTTGCCGAAGATTTAGCTCTCTTTGAACACCCAAGTATTTCAAACTCTTATGATCCATGTAAATAAAACACTTCTCCCCATACAAGTAGTATCGCCAAATCTTCAAACCAAAAACTATAGCTGCCAATTCCAAATCATGCGTCGGATAATTCAACTCATGCAGCTTCAACTACCGAAAAGCATAAGCTATAACTCTACCCTCCTGCATCAAAACACAACCTAAACCATTATGTGAAGCATCACTGTAAATCACATATGGTTTATCTTTCACAGGTAAAGTAAGAACAGGAGCTTGAGTCAACATCTCCTTCAACTGCTCAAAGCTAGCTTGACACTGATCTGTCCACACAAATCTAACTCTCTTTCAAAGTAATCTGGTGAGTGGAGTAACTATCAAAGAAAAACCCTTCACAAACCGTCAATAATAGCCTGCCAAACCCAGAAAACTTCTAACTTCAGTCATAGACTTCGGTGGACTCCAATTCAAAATAGCCTCAACTTTACTCGGATCAACTCTTATACCATCTGCTGACACTATATGACCAAGAAAAGTCACTTGATAAAGCCAAAACTCACACTTCGACAACTTAGCATATAATTGCTTCTCTCTCAAGGTTTGCAACACAATCCGCAAATGTTTGTCATGCTCTTCCTTATTATGCGAATATACCAAAATATCATCAATAAAGACCACCACAAACTGATCCAGATAGGGTCTAAACACCCTATTCATCAAATCCATAAAAGCTGCAGGTGCATTCGTCAACCCAAAAGGCATCACCAAGAACTCATAATGCCCATACCTTGTGTGAAAAGCTGTTTTAGGAACATCTTCCTCTCTGACTCTCAATTGATGGTACCATGATCTCAAATCAATCTTGGAAAATACTGCTGCTCCCTTCAATTGATCAAAGAGATCATCTATCCAAGGTAAAGGATACTTATTCTTGATGGTCACCTTATTTAATTGCCTATAATCGATGCACAACCTCAAAGTACCATCCTTCTTCTTTACAAACAAAATAGGAGCTCCCCACGGAGAAACACTAGGATGAACAAACCCTTTATCTAACAACTCCTATAACTGCATCTTCAACTCTCTCAACTCAGCAGGTGCCATTCGATAAGGGGTAATAGAGATAGGAGTAGTACCAGGCAACAAATCGATACCAAACTCAACCTCTCTCTCAGGGGGTATCCCTGGCAACTCCTTAGGAAACACATCTGGGAATTCAGCAACTGTGGGTATACTATCAAGTTGAGAACCCACTACTCTGGTATCCACAACATGAGCAAGATAAGCATCACACCCTTTTCTAATGAACTTCTTATCTACAACAGCTGAAACAAACAAGGATGCAAGTTGTCTCTGCTTACCAGATACCATCACACTTCTACCGTCACCTGTTCTCAGGGTAACACTCTTCTTTTGATAGTCTACCACAGCTCCATGCTTAGACAACCAATCCATGCCTAAGATCAAATCATACTCATTAAAAGGCATTTCAATCAAATCCCCCCAAAACTCCTCACCTTGCACCACAACTGAACTATCACGATGCACCTTACTCACCATAACACTCTGTCCTAAAGGATTTGTCACCAACACATCAAATCCTAAGGACTCTGAATGTAATTCAGACACAGGCAAGATAGATTCATTTATGTATGAATGAGTAGATCCTGGATCAATCAAAGCAAGAACTGAAATGCCAAATAAAGAAAATGTACCCGCAATGACTGCTAAAGCATCCAGTTGCCTCTGCATCACATACACTCGCTGAGAAGACCCAGCCTCATATGGCCTACCACCTTCGGATGTAGAACCTCCTCTCTGACTAATCCCGGGTCGACCGCCTCTATTGAAACCTCTGCCCCCTCGACCTCCTCTGCTAACACTAGGTCAAGAAGCTGTAGTATCAGTCTGTCTATCCTCCTGTAACTTAGGGCAATCTTTGATGTAGTGAGCTGGTGACCCACATCTAAAACATACTCCTGATCCACCCATCTTCCAACAAGCACCCCCATGTGCCCTACCACAATGAACACATATAGGTGGAATAGATCTCTGAACCACTGGAGTCGGAGCACTGGCTATAGAGACTGTAGGTCTCGATCTCTTCCTCTGATACTGAACTAACCTACCTGACTGCCTCTGGCTCCTACTGACTCTTGGAACAAAACTCCCTCGGCCCCTCTTCATAGATGAAGACTCTGTCTCAAACTGGGATCTCCTAACTCTGGTCTCCTCTTCAGTAGCAGCTGCTGCAATAGCCTGTGCTCTCTCAACACTTCTGGCTACTTCACCAAGCTGGGAAAGATCTTGATACCGGGAACCAGCAGCAATACACATAATAGAGGGCCTCAACCCTTTCTCAAATCTCCTACACCGGTCAATCTCATCTGAAATAATCCCACCGGCCTAGTGACTCAACCGGATAAACTCTACCTCATACTCTGTTACAGTCTGGTTCTCCTGTCTCAGATTCAGAAATTCCATCTTCTTGACATCCTTATACTCCCTTGGAGTATATTTCTGCTCAAACTCCCTCAGAAAATCACTATAAGCCAATGTCGGCGGATCATCCATGGCATGTGGAACTATCTTCCACCAATCATAAGCATCTTTCTGCAATAAGGATCTAGCATAATCAAATTTCTCTTCAGGAGTGGCTTGCAAATGAATAAATACCCTCTGCACTCTATCCAACCACTACTCAGCTACTGCAAGATCTGTAGTACCAAAGAAATCCTCAGCCCCATACTTTCTCAACTTATCATAATGTCTCACTGGTACTTGGGGTTGTGGTGGTGGTGGCGGCTGCTGCATTGCAGCTTGCCTCAACAATTCTACCAAATGTCTTAGCCAAACTGGTGGAACCTCATCAGCAGCTGGTCTCTCTGGCACAGGAGCAGGTGCCTCTCCAGCTCTCTCAACCCTAGCTCCATCTCTACCCTCTTCAGGAGCTACACTCTTAGCACTACCTTCTATGGACTGACATGACTGAGACGCCATCACTACCTATATCTGCAAACACAGCAGAATATACATCATCAAAGATCAGAGACTGCCAATACCAAAACATGTATCTTATTTAAAAATAATATTTTAAAAATCAAAATTTTCTTTTTCTTACAATTGACCTAGGTTGAGAATCTCAAACCTAGGCTCTGATGCCAAAACAGTTGTAACACCCCTACACCCCATATATGCATACTACATGCACTACTTCAGTAATATACGTATATTAGATACAGGAGTGTCACGGTTTATAATAAACAAACCAAACTTTCAATTTAACAACATTATAAGAAAGACTTAAAACATTCAAATTATATTATAAAGTACAATAGATAAAACGTTTATTTATTATGCAGCGGAAAATGTAGCGGTATTTACAAATACATATACATCAAAATCAAATTTTACAAAACATAAAGTTTATACATGTTTGGCAGTTCCTCTTTGATCTTTAAGCCCACAATCAACACGTTAGAGTCTAGACTCGACTCGATCAAGCTGAACTCTCTGGTTCTACCCTGTCACCTGCGCGATGAACCACAATCGCACTAAGCCAATGGCTTAGTGGTACAAACCACAACAACAATATGCTTTATTGTAATGCTAATGTCACACATTTATATATCATAAACAATATATAAGAATATCATAATTCAAAGTCTTACATTAAATCTCATTATTCATTTGTTTCACCATTCATGAATCACATTTAAACAAAGACAAGCATGGGCCCAAAAGAAACTAATAGGCCATTCAACTTTCAGAGTTAATGTTTTGGTTTAATTATCACATTTATCATTATCCCAACTAGGCTTCAAGGATTAGGCCCAACCAAACTTCAAGGGGAGCGAAGCATGCTAAGCATAAACCCAACTTGGCTTCAACAACCAAACCCAACCTAACTTCAAGGGTTGTAACATCTCAACTAGGCTTCAAGGACTAGACCCAACCAAGCTTCAAGGGGAGTTAAGCATGCTAAACTTCAACCCAACTTGGCTTTAAGGATCATGCCCAACCCAGCTTCAAGAGATTCTTACTATTAGGCATGCCACCAACAACAAAACTCTGAAAAGTGAATAACACATTAGACACACAATTCTTTTATTATTTCATTATAAATTCCATTCTCATTTCCTCATAATCATTTAGGCAACCATGCCCTAATTATTTCTTTTGCATCATTATAGCCAACAACAATGGCATCACATCTCATCATTAGAGTATACATAACCAATTACATTGGACATACATTTTGAATGATCATCATATCTTTCACATTATGCAAATCATAATATTAATCCAATGTATCAACAATGTAATAGATTACTTAACACATTTACAACTAAATGTGTTAAATCCCAATGTAATGTAAATGTATGCAATAATGTAGGGTTTGTACTTACTTCAAGAGCAACTCACACAACACAAAACTCCTCTTCCAAAAATCCTTCAACACTTGGATTAGGGCAACTCAATCTCTTCAAAAGCTAATCCAAAAGGGATAATACACACTCACTTAGAGATACACATGAGATAATAAGGCTAAGAACCAACTAGGGCTAACTCTAAACATGACACATTCAACAACACGGGCGTCTCCCTGATCGTGCACTAAACTCACAACACAGAAGCTTTGACATGCTCAGTGACATGGGCGTGTCACTGGCCGTTTCAATCCTTCCTCAACACAGTAGCTATGACACGCTCAGTGACATGGGCGTGTCACTGGACGTGTAAATGCTACTACAACACAGAAGCTGTGACACGCTCAGTGACATGGGTGTGTCACTACTCATGTCACCCATCCAGAAAACAGAACCATTGACACGCCTAAAGACCTGGCCGTGCTCATGGGCGTGTCAGGCCAAAAATCCTAATTCCGGCAACAACAACATCATATCCAAGAAACCTCTTACTTCCACCCTTTTCCACTTCAAACAAACTTAACTAAATACACCAATAAACCATAATAACTTGCAAAAACACCAAAATAATTCAAAACATACATCAAACACCAATTCACAACCATCACATACACACAACTCAAACACAACACTTGCTCTTTCACCAAACCTATCTCTTTCTCTTCAATCCAACCCCAAAATCAAAATCAATTAAACCAAACACTTTCAAATACACCACAATCAAATATACACATACCATCAACAATCAAACACCAAACTCAAAACACAAACTTAAAAGAAAACCAAGGAATCAAGTGGAAAACTTACCAAAAGTGATGAAAACCCTTAGAATTCCAACTTGATCATTTGAAACATCCTTCAAATCTTGAGTTTGGATAAGCAAAATCTATCTTTCCTCTCTTGCTATGGTGATGGTCGGCCAACCAAAGAAAGAAGAAGAAGATGAATAGAAAAGGGCAAAGTCAACTCTCCCTCTTCACTTAACCACTCAATCTCTCTTTTGTTCTCAACCAACCAATTATATTAATATAATATTACAAATACCATCATCCACTTTACACTTAATTTCCATTTCAGTTAATTAAAATTAATTATTTCTTCTTTTGACCACCCATTTCTTTAACTTGTATATGTTGTATATATCTCTATATATACAACATATACACATCTTTCTTCTCATCTTTAATCTTCCCACTTAAACATATACATTTAATCCAAATACAACAATAACTATTCCAAAACTTTTAGGGTATACTTTGGGATATTACAGGCCAAGTAATGTGTATGTGCCTATTTGAATTGCAATAATTCTTACTCAAATAGAATTGATTATTGAGTTTAGTAAGGCAACTAGGATTGTGGTATTATAGATATGTTAATTTGGAAAATCAAGTCATGAGGTATAATGACATTGATTTAACAAATCCAAAATATGATTTTAAGATTAAAAAAAGTATTTTTATCATACAAAGCCTTCTTGTTTAGAGAAGTATGTTGCACTATCGAACCTCAAAAGATGCATTGGGAAATGTGGCTAATAAGAGGATCATTTGCAAGGCCATAGAGAAGTTTTCAATTAATGTTTTGAACCATGGTTACCATACTTGGGCCCCCTATTACTCATGTTTTCAATATCTTCTATTGTTCTAATACAAGACCTGAATGATCATCTAAAAGGAACCAATGGGAATGCTTTTGTTTACCACCTCAATCTGTGAGTTAATAAAATCACTATAGGTATCACCCATGCATACACGTATGTATAAGCATATCATACTGCATTTTATCGTCTTATATTGCCTATTGTTTGTCAAAGTGAATAGTAGACACAATGAAGTAAACAATTAGAAGCAGATATAGAATTATGGGGGCATGAAAGGGCCATTGGAAAAAAAGAGGAGATGTATGCTTGTGCAAAGAAGTAGATAAAATACAAACATTAGTCAGAGCTTGCATTGGTTTGAGCCTACACAGGGGGCAAAACTTCTTCTTATTATCAATTTTTGAGTTTACACATATGTAAAATATTTTCAGACTTTTAATATTTTACCACACAGGGGGCAAAGGGAGGATATGATGACTAAAAATTATTGAATAGCTGAAAGTGCAAAGTGCAGGATTGAAGAATGGAACAATGGCTAGAAAAAAATTGAAACTCTCAGATGATAGAAGGTCAGCGTAATAAATTGAAGAATGGAACAATGGCTAAAAGAAAGCCAAAACTCTTAAATGATAGAAGGTTAGCATAATCCATTGAAGAATGGAACTATGGCTAAAAGAAAGCCAAAACTCTCATATGACAGAAGGTCAGTAGAATCCTTTGAAGAATGAAACAATAGCTAGAAGAAAGCCAGAACACTCAGATAATAGAAGGCCAGTACAATCCATTGAAGAATGGAACAATGACTATAAAAAAGCCAGAACTCTCAATGACAGAAGGTCAGCAAAATCCATTGATGAATGGAGCAATGGCTATAAGAAAGCCAGAAATCTCAAATGATAAGAGGTCAGTAGAATCCATTAAAGAATGGAATAATAGCTAGAAGGAAACTAGAACTCTCATATGACAAAAGGTCATCAGAATCCATTGAAGAATGGAGCAAGTAGCTAAAAGAAAGCCAAATTTCTCAAATGATAGAAGATCAATAAAGCTCGAAGAGCTGAAGTTGATATAGTTTTTCTTGACTCTTTGAAGAATCCAGAATAATCTCAGGTCCATAATAAAAAATCCAATCTCAGGTTGAGAGCCCAAATCCATTCTTGGGTCCAAAACCAAAATAATGTTTGTGGCCCAAAACCCAAATCTAGTCTCGGCCCAGAAATAAAATTCAATCTCGAGTCAAAAACCCAAATCCAGTCTCAAGACCAAAACCCAAATCTAATATCAAGTCCATAACCTAAATTCTGTTTCGGGTCCAGAACCCACCCTCATCTAAGATCAATCTAAAGTCATATTGCTTTTCACTCTTTGAATGAATTCAAGATCATTCAAGTATGGGGCAAACTATAGACCCTTAATTTTGGCCCAATTCAAATTTAATTTAAAAAAACCAGATCAAGTTTGGTCCAAACTAAATCAAGTCTAATTTAGTTTGAATTAGGTACAATCCATCTAGAATTGTACCAATACAGCAAGAATCGGGTCAGTTCTTTCCATTTTGATATGGGCTTTGCCTCATCAAATTGGTGTCCACTAATTCGATAAGAGAGGCTCATATCGAATTGGTGAGCCACCAATTGGATATGAGCTTAGCCCTCATATCGAATTGGCAACCACCAATTCGATATGAGGGGGTCCATATCGAATTGGTGGCCACCAATTCGATATGGACTAAGCCTGGGCTCGGCCATCAGCTTGCATTAATTCCTTAATCACACTAAAACTAAAAGACTCATTAAGTATTCGAACATCATAAGGACTACAGTCTTAAGTTAGCCCTAATTAAGCATTATAAATACAATGCAACAATCAAGACCGAGGGGATGGCAATAAGAAGAATTAAGCTAGCATAGTGATTATCAAAAGTAAAGCAATTGGCATAGAGACAAAACACACAAAAAATACAAAACAATCAAAGAGGTAGTAGCTAAACAAATCAATTATCCTCTGATTGCATTAAACCTGCAACCAAAAATTAGAGTGATCCAGGCAGTGGCATAAGCAGCTTTATCATATAACATTGGTAGAGCCTATGATGTAGGTTTAGTTTTATAACCTTAATTTGTTTAAAACATCTAGTAGCTTTGCTCATCCTTTAAAGTATCATTAAATGGTTTCAATGTTAAGAAGTTGTTTCATCTAGTAGCTTGTTTAAACAATATTAAGATTTATTTGCTTTAAATTTATAGCAGCTTAGGATTTATTTCATAAAATAGGTTTAAATCTTGAATCTATTTTGATCCAAAACCCTAAAAACCCCAATCTTTTTTTAAAAACCCAAAAACCCTATTTTAATACAAAAACCCTAATTTGTATAAATATAAAATGCTAGTTTAGATATAAACCCTAATTCTCCAACAAAATTATATCATGTAAATTGTTTTCCTTATGAGGGTGCTGCTCCCGATCCCCTGCAAGGGGCGCTACCCCCTTTGACCTCGCCCGTTAGCCGGCTAGCAGGACCGCTGTATAGTCGCAACCTATATTTTATTAATGGGTTAATATTATGTATTGTAGTTCTTGTGATTAATTTTGATTCACTTTTATTTAGACCCTGATTTTATAGTTCTTGTATGGGGATTATGTTTATGGATTGTAATTTTTATTATTTTAATTTTAAGGATGTGAAAGGCATGTTTCCACTCGTGGGTGCTTTATTTGTTTAATTTATTTATTTTGTATAATTTAATTTACTTTAAGAATCTTGGGACAATTGTAAGGGACACATTTCTACCTTTTGGCAGGTGTCCTATTTTATTTATTTTCTTTATGGATATTGAGATGTTGTAAGGGCATGTTTCCATCTTTATATGGGTGCACATTTTAACTGGTTGTTTGATTTATAATATAATGATTATTTATTTAAATAATTGCATGTAGTATGGATAATATTATAATGCTTAAGAATCTAATAATATTTAGACGTAAAAAAGAGGCCAGTTCCAATAAACCGGGCGTTATGGGGGTGTTGGGCCATTTTTCACCTTCCCTTTCGTACCTAACTTTCCAAACCCAAAAAGAGATTGGGGATTCCTTATGAATTGATTCATTTACCTGTTTCTATCTTTCTGGCCTGTTTGGGTGGTAACTCCATTTCTCTGAGTTTAGGCCCATGTTCTCTAAGGTCTAAAGTCTAACAGTGCCGAAGTTGCAAGAATGATTCCACCGGGAGTGGGGGTGAAAATCCCGGATCACAGTGGCAACTCCACTGGGGAAGAACTAAAAGAATGGAACAAAAAGAAAGCCAAAACTCTAAAATGATAAAAATTCATTAGAATCCATTGAAGAATGGAACAAGTGGCTAGAAGAAAGACAAATTCTCAAATGACAAGATCAATAAAGCTAGAAGAGTTGAAGTTGATCTAGTTTTCTCTTGACTCTTTGAAACATCCAAAATAATCTCAGGTCCTAAACCCAAATCCATTCTCGAGTTGAGAACTCAAATTTGATCTCCTTTCGAGAATCCAAATCTAGTCTCGAGTTAAGAGCCCAAATCCAGTCTCAGTTCCTAAACCATTCCATAAAGTCTGATTATCTCATTAATATACGATTCAACAAGTCTATCTAATGAGTAGTCAATCTAAATTGGAAGAAAATGAGCTGATTTAGTCAACCTACCAACAATCACCAAATTACATCATGCTTCTTCTGGGTGTTCAAGAGACCAGTCACAAAATCCATAGTGACTCTATCTCATTTCCATTCTGGTATTGAGATGGGTTGCAAAAGACCTCATGGAACTTGGTGTTCTACTTTAACTTGCTAACAGATCAAACATCAAATAACATATTCAGTAATATCCCTCTTTATGCTAGGCCACAAATAATGAGATTTTGAGTCCTGATACGTCTTATTGCTTCCAGGATGCACAGTATAAATAGTATTATAAGCTTCATTCAGAATATTCTCCTTTAGCTCCTTACTATCCAGAACACACAATTGACCCTTGTAATACAAACCACTGTCTTCTAAAATCTCATAATCTAACTTTTCACCTTTACACACTTGTTCCATCACTTTTAAGAGCTTTTAATTTTATGTCTGGGTTCTATAATGTTATGCTTTCAAGTTGGTTCAACTTTCAATTCTGATAACACAACACATTATATCAGGTTTGGTTGTTTAATACACACACACATATATATATATATATATCACAATTTATCTTTATAACATACCAGCTAAAGTCTTTTGACTTAATGCATCAGCTACCGCATTAGCTTTCCCAAGATGGTAGTCAATAACACAACCATAATCTTTAATCAATTCCATCCATCTCCTCCGCCTTTATTTGAGATCTTTTTGTGTTGGCAAATATTTCAAACTTTTATGATCAGTAAAGATATAACACCTTTCACCATTTAAATAATGACAATAGATCATTAAAGCCAACAAAATGGCTACTAGATCTAAATCATGTTTAGGATAATTTAATTCACGAGGTTTCAATTGCCTATAAGCAAAAGAAATCACTTTGCCTTATTGCATTAACACACAACCAAGCCTTTGATGAGAGGCATCACTATAAATCATATAATCCTCACCTAGAGTTAGTTGTATCAAAATAGGAGCATCATTCAACATAGTATTCAATTGTTCAAAGCTAGCTTGACATTGATCATCCCACTTAAACTTAGTTTCCTTTTTAAGAAGCTTAATTAAAGTAAGTGTTATCTTTGAAAACCGTTGCACAATTCTTCTATAGTATCCAGCTAATCAAAGAAAACTTCAAACTTCTATTACATTCTTTGGTGGCTACCAGCTCAAAATAGTTTCTATTTTACTAGAATCCATATGGATGCCTTCAGATGACACCATGTAGCTCAAGAATGCCACTTCTATCAACTAGAAATCACATTTTGATAGTTTAGCATACAATTGATTCTCCCTTAATATCTGTAACACCATTCTCAATTCTTATCATGCTCCTTTCTATTCTTAGAATAAACTAGTATATCATCAATGAAAACTACTATAAACTGGTCCAAATAAGGTTTGAAGACTCGATTCATCAAGTCCATGAAAGCTGCGGGAGCATTAGTCAAAACCAAAAGGCATGACAAAAAATTCATAATGTCCATATTGAGTTCAAAAGGCTATCTTTGGAACATCAGCTTCTTTAAATTTCATTTGATAATAACTAGATTAAAGATCAATTTGGAGAAAACACCCTCTCCCTTCAACTGATCAAATAAATCATTAATTCAGGGTAACATATATTTATTCTTGATGGTCACCTTATTCAATTACTGATAATCTATACACAATCTTAGGGTTCCATCTTTCTTCTTTACAAAAAAAAAAAAAAAAAAACTGGAGCACCCCAAGGTGATACGCTAAGGTCTAATAAACCCCCTATGAATCAATTCTTAAAGTTTCACTTTTAACTCTAGAGGTTCCATTCTATAAGGCAGAATAGATACTGGTGTCATACTCAGAACTACATCTATAACAAAATTCTATCTCCCTTTCTGGTGGTACCCCAAGTAACTCCTCTGGGAAAACATCTAGAAATTTACATACGGTGGATATGTATCCCAAAGCCTTGCTTGAATGTTAAGTATCAATGACATAAGCAAGATAAGCTTCACATTTCTTTCTAACTAACCTTCTAGCCTTAGCAGCTGTGAGCGGGGATTTTCATCCCCACTCCTAGTGGAATGGTTCTTGTGACTTTGGCACTGTTTAGGCTCGGGGCCGTAGAGAACATGAACCTAAGCCCAGAGAAAATGAAGTTGCCACCTGGACGGGCCGAAAAAAAGAAAGGGTGGATGAATCAATTCTAAGAAATCCCCCACCCCCTAATGGGTTCGGAAAGTTGGGTACGTGTGGGGAAGGTGAGAAATGGCCCAGCACCCCCACAACGCCCGGTTCATTGGAACCGGCCTCCTTTACAGGTCTTAAAATTATAAAATTCTTAAGTATAACAATATTATCCATATTACACACAATAATTGAAATAAAGCATCGTTATATTAAAAATCAAAATAAAGTCCAAGTAAAACAAATAAATGGACACCCATCCGAAGATGGAAACATGCCCTTACATCATCCATGTCTAAGCTAAATAGGACACCCACCATGAGATAGAAACATGCCCTTTATATTGGTCTAAAATATAAAATCAATTTAAATTACATAGAACTTAATTAATGAGGTACCCATAAAGTGGAAACATACCTCTTACAACATTTGGAAAGAAATCGATAAAAGTAAATAACCATTCATCATAAATCATTCATCAAAGATTTTAAACATCAATCAAAATAATTTAAATAAACCAAGCATTAAACTTAAATAAATCAAAGCATATAAAATAAATCAAAGCATATAATGAACTACACAATCAAATCTAAAAGTAAATAAAGCAAGTAAATATACAAATTAAGGCTACTATTTTTATTTAAGATTCTTTATTTGATGTTTAGGGTTTTAGAATTTATTGGTTTAAGCTACTGTAAGTTTTAAGGGAATTAAAATGGATTAAGGTTTTATGATTTAAGGGATTGATAAGGTTCTTTGTTTTATTAGTTTTTGTCCTCAATTTTCTATTTATTTATTATGATAATTATTGTTTTCTTCATGCATTTTGGTAGTTTTAATCTATTTATTTAGTGGTTTCAGTAAATTGGTAGTTTTTAATTTATCCAATTGTTTAGATCATTTTTGTCCTAGTTTTAGTGTGATGTTTATGTGTTTTTATTTAATGTTTCATTTGATTCTTGTTTAAAGTTTGTTTTAGTGTTTGTTTTAGGTTAAAGTGCAAAAACTCCCTTGGAAGATCAAAACAAAGAAAGAAGAGCATGAAGCAGCGAGACATGGCCAAGCCAAATCAAGCTTGGCAGTGTCACCTCAAAAGAAATCTTGGCAGATCATGACACTGGCAAGTGACACGGCCAAGCCACTGGAAGCTTGGCCGTGTCCCATCCTAAGCCAAAGAACAAGGAAGAACCAAAGGAAAGAAACAGAAGCTGACACACCCAGGAGACACGGCCAAGACAGTGGTCGTGTCACATGACACGGCCAGGAGCTTGGTCGTGTCACTCTCATTTCCAAAGAACAAAGAAGAGCGAGGAAAGAAATAGAAGCTGACACACCCAGGTGACACGGCCAAGCCACTGGCCGTGTCACATGACACGGCCACAAGCATGGCCATGTCACTCCATCGGACCAAAGAAAGAAAGAAAGCGCGGATTTTCAGCGAGGGATTTGTATAAATAAGAAGATTAAGGCAAGAGAAAAGAGGATCAACTTCTTCAGCCATCCAACACATATCTTTCAGCCATTCTTCACTTTCTCTTGAAGATTGATTTCACTTTCATGCAAACACTCTAGATCAAATTAGTTTCAGCCATTGCATTATTCTTTTAGCAAAAATCTGAGCAAGAGATTCTTCATAAGAAAAAGGAAAATTGTAATTGGGTTTTGTTCTTGAACTCTATCTCTTAAGTTTCATTGAAATTGTATTTATGAATTCTCTAATGCCTAAATTAATTTCTTTGAATTTTAATGAGATGAATTTGTTTGATAGCATCACTATGAACTGATTTTGATCTAGTCTAGGGTTTGCATGCATCTACTATGATTGTATGAAATGGTAATTGCTCTTAACTGATTTATTTCTTTTATCCTTAATTGAATGGAATAATGTTAATATATAATTGATTGGCCACCAATTATGTGTTTTAGGTATTTAGATGAAGGATTGAGAAATGAAGTCTAATACTAGAATAATTCAATTAGGGACTTAGGTGAATTAGAAATATAAACCTAAGGAAAAGATCATTTTGATCGTAATAAGATTAATTGAAAGAGGTTTGAATGTGAGAGCTTATTTCCTTGATTTGATTAATTAAGTTGCTTGAAATCTGATCTTTGAAATTAAATTAGTTGAGAGGAATAGCCGTTCATATATATAAATTAGTAGAGAAGTACAAACCCTAGGCTTTTCTATTAAGTGAATCAATATGCTTGTTTAGTTTCCTTTCATTGTTCTAAATTCAATTCGTTTTTATTTTCATTAGTTGTTCAGCAATTTAATTTTATAAAACAAAGACTATTAATTGATAATTTGTTTATTACGATTTGATAAATAATTAGCTTATCTAGCTTCCTTGTGAGATGACCTTGAGGTGTTCACCGAATACTACAACAGCCTCATATACTTGCGAGTGTAGCTTTAGTAGTGTTTACTAGAGCACAACATTCTTTGATTAACCAAATTAGGGTTTGAGGGGAAAATCATGAAATTAGGGTTTGGATATTGAAACATTTGGAAAATCCTGATTATTATTTTGGATTTACTATATTGAATTTTAATATTTAGATTTATAAGGTTTTAAGGTTTTAAAGATTAGGATATAGAAAAATTAGGGTTTAAGGATTTAAGCTAACTAGGGTTTAAGAAAACTAGGGTTTAAGGTTAGCTAGTTTGGGGTTACTACCTTGGTTTTGAAGTTGAATTAGGGTTTCTAATGTTTCGGAGAATGTATTTGATTTTAGAATTTGGAAAAACAATTTATAGTTTTATGAACCTTTATGTGATTTTTAGAAACTATAAAGTGAGTTTGAGTTTGGATATTTAACAAAACATTTGGAATTTTGGAAAAGAATTAGAAGAAAACAAGTTTAGAGTTTTTAAAAGCTTTTGAAAATAAACAAAATGATTTAAAGTTTATAGAAACAGAAAAGATATTTTTTAGGGTTTTTTGGAAAAGAAAAGGATTCAATTTAGAGTTTGGAAAATTAGAAAGCATATTAGGGTTTTGGTAAATTAATGAAACGATTTAAGGTTTTGAAAAGTTGGAAAGTAAGTTAGGGTTTTAAGATTTTGAAGAAACATAAATAACAGTTTAATGATTCAAGCTACTGTAAAGAAAAAAGAGATTAGATATTCATACCTTTGTTTGTTGGTTCCACCAAAAATTACTTCTTAGATGAACAAGCACAAAGGCAAGATGGCTGCCTTTGATGGGATTGATTGCTTGCTTATTCTCCTCTCAAATCTGAAGTTCCACTATTTGATCCAAGTCCGATTGCTCCTAGTTTTTGTTCAAAGTTTGATCCTCTTAAAAGTCCCCTTCTATGTTGTTTTTTAGTCTTATTTATAGAAGATTTATATGATTAACTCAATTTGTTTATGGAAACTTTCATTAATTAGGAAAAGAAAACCGAAACCAAATAGAATTTGGTTTCAGAAAAAATTACGTCGAAAAAATTTCACTGGCAAAAAAATTACTGAGGAAAACTGCGTGGAACTACGAGGTCGGGAGAGCGAAATTGGCTGAGGGCCATTTCACCCGCAGTATTTTCCTGTGAATGAAATGACTTTGCCATTTTGCCTGCAGAAAAATTATGCGGGAGAAATGGCTTTGGCCATTTCATCCAACCTTTTCGGCGATGAAGTTTTTCGTCGCCGATTTTTTCATCGCCGATTTTTATTTTTATTTATTTGTTTATTATTATTATTCATTTTTTATTAATTATAAAAACTAAACACTAAGACAAATATTATTCAATTAAGATAACACAAATTATTTTGGACTAATTAAAATATATTGGATAACACAAAAATTATTTTGGACTAATTAAAATATATTGGACCGGACTGGGTCAAAAATTAAGGGTCTACAGCAGCATAAATTAAACTAGGAGGATATAATTGTTTCTCTCCTCGGACCATAACTTCATTACATCCCAAAATCTTAAAAGTCACAACTTTACTATGATAATCCATAACAGCTTGATGTCGGGACAACCAATCCATTCCAGAGATTACATCAAAATCATGAATTGAAGTTCAATTAGATCAGCTAAAAGTTCCAGGTCATGAACTCTAATTGGAAAATTTTGATATAATTTTTTTACCTTCACACTATGGCCTAAGGGATTAGTAACCTCTATTTCATAATCAAGCCTATTAGTATAAATATTCTTCCCTAAGGTTGTAGTTGTACATACATAAGAATGTGTAGAAACAAGATCTAACAATGCATATATATCAAGAATAAGTAAAGAAAATTTACCAACTACCACATTCGGAGCATCCTAATCCTCCACTACTCTCATGGCATAAGTCCTGGCTAGAGTATTGCCTCGAGTCTGAGGTCTACCCACTGTTTCAGATCCTCTTTACTGACTAACACTAGGTCAACTATCCTTACCAGACTTATGACCCATTTGAAACTTTTGTATAAAACTCTATCCTTCAGCAGCATCAGATTCTTTTATCATTGGACAATCTCTAATTTTTTGCTTCAGGGAGCCACATTTCAAACAAGCTCCATTTCGATACTAACAATCTTCACTTGCCAGCCCTTTTCCACAATAATAACAAGGTGTGGTAGCTACCTTTCAAGATGAGCCTATAGCAACACTAGACCTGCCCCCTTGACATCTCTGAAAACTAGCTCCATTTCCTCTACTAGACTTCTGAGTCTGAGCTTGAATATTTCTCTCTCTTCTTACCATCTTGTCACTGTACACTAGAAGATCCTTTCTTTGGCTGCTGTCTTCTTCTCTACTCTTGTTTAATCTCATTTTCTATAGCAGCTACAACATTGATAAAGGTGGAAAACTCTTTGATCCTCATAGCCACTAAATACACCCGAATCTGACTACTCAAACCCTGCTTAAATCACTTACACTTCTCTTCTTCTGATGAAACTAACTCTAAAAAATATTTGCTGAGGTGAACAAACTGTCTCCCATACTCAGACATAGATGACTGCCTTTGTTTCAAATATAAAAACGCTTGATGCTTCTCCTCTATGTAAATATCACTAATATACTTCTTTTTAAACTCTTCTAGAAAGAATGCCCAAGTGAGTCTACCTATATGAATAGCCTTTTGATTCATATCCCACCAAACATAAACTTAGTTAGGTAATAAAGAGACTGCGCACTCCAAGCTCTCCTTGTCAGTATAGTATAAAAGATCAAAAACTCTCACAATCCTTTCTAACTAATACTCTGCTACTGAGGACTCATTGATATCACGAGCCTTAAAATCTTTTGTTCCCAACTTCTTAATTTTCTCCAATAGAATTCTTTAGGGCATTGCTAGTGGTGGTTGTACAGAAGGAACAACTCCTACAATCTGCCTAAGAACTTCGAGAAGAATCTGCAACCCTTGCCGCAGTGGAAAACAAAAAAATTTCTTTCGATTTACTCACAGGATCCATATGATCCATTCAGTTCGATAAAAGAGATTTGAAACTAACCTTTTTGCATAGCTTCAAAACGATTAACAGATGCTGCCTTCTGAAGACGAACACCCTCTAACGAAGTCCACACAAACGTACGCCGTTCTGAGTGCTAGCTCACCAACGGCAGTGGCTGAACTTCTTTTGCAAAAACGAAACTAGGGTTTTCGGTTTTTCCTCTTCTTCCGTTTTCTTTCAAAACGAAAAATGATAATAAATATCATCAAGGCCTCTAGTCCTTTTAAAACCGTTTTAAAAGACTTTTTTTTTATATAACCCTAACTGTCCATATCCTATATGGACCCACGTCTTTAATTATTATTATCTAATAATAATTATTATAATATTATTATTATTAATATCTAATAATAATAATAATACCAACAACAATAATAAAAATTTAATTATTATTATTTTAAGTACAGTCTACGTTCTATGTGTGCGACCCGATAGGCTCATATTAATTGGTAGTGTATTTCAATCTCTATTGAAATGCACAAATCATAATTGGCCTCTAGCAAGACATTATGACTACCCAATTAATCATGAGAATCATTATAAATGAAAACCTGAAATGGTACATGCATTAATCCCTTTGTCACACGATATCTAGTTTGAACATAAGTCATAGTAAATGTCATACTTATATTGTCCAAACTTATGATTACTCGATCTCCAAGTTAACTAATAAACAAATAAGATTGATCTTATATCAACTTATTTGAGCACGGCCATGCATTTCTCAGTTACACTTATCGAGGGGCCCAGAAGATATCTCTCTCATAGAGAGGGACAAATTCCATCTTGATTGTTCATTTTCCTCTACATAATTTATATCATGTTCAAGCATAACCTTTATAATTATCTAGTTACAGATAACGTTTGATCATGTCAAAACATAATATTCCTTATGTTGGAAACTATGACAATCTCAAGTCAAAGGATTAATGAAAACTATTATGAGATACACTTATGACATTTAAACCATGAAGTGATATCTATGTGGGTCTATCCAATACACTGTTCTCTAACATGTATCCATAATATTGATTTGTATCTTCATACCTATAATCATCTTATGATTATCAAATCAATATTATACTAGTTATATTTATTATTATCTCCATAACAATAATAAACCAGGGATATAATCATTATTATATATAACATGCAAACATAACAATGATAATAAAAACTTCTTTATTAATAACAAAATGAATAACATTAAGGTCCAAATCAATGGCCTAGGGCATATACACTAACAGTCTCCCACTTGCACTAGGCCTAGTCTAACAAATATCTCATACCCATAGACCTAGTGTGCTGATCATGCTTGACCCGCGAGAGAGGCTTTGTCAATGGATCTGCTATGTTGTCATTTGTGTCAACTTTGCATATCTTGATATCACCTCTATCAATGATATCTCGAATGAGGTGAAATCGCCTGAGTATGTGCTTAGATTTTTGATGGGACCTTGGCTCTTTTGCTTGCGCTATGGCACCATTGTTGTCACAATAGATAGCCATAGGATTAGCAATGCTAGGCACCACTCCAAGCTCAGTGATGAATTTCTTCAGCCAAACAGCTTCCTTAGCTGCATCTGATGCTGCTATATATTCAGCTTCTGTTGTAGAATCTGCTACTGTGCTTTGCTTGGAACTTTTCCAAGTAATGGCTCCACCATTCAATGTGAATACAAAACCTGACTGCGATTTGTAATCATCTATATCAGTTTGGAAACTAGCATCTGTGTAACCATTTACAACTAGCTCATCTTCCAAACCTCCATAACTAAGAAAACATCCTTAATTCTTCTTAGATACTTAAGAATGTTCTTAACAGCTGTCCAGTGACCCTCACCAGGATCAGCTTGATATCTACTTGTTGTGCTCAAAGAATATGAGACATCAGGTCTACTATATAGCATGGCATACATAATAGATCCAATAGCAGAAGCATAAGGGATCTTATTCATTCTATCTCGCTCATCAGATGTCTTAGGACATTGATTCTTGCTAAGATGAATACCATGTGACATAGGCAAAAATCCCTTCTTGGAATCTTGCATGCTGAATCTCTTCAACACTTTGTCAATGTATGTACTTTGACTTAAGCCAATTATCCTTCTAGATCTATCTCTATAGATCCTTATACCAAGGATATATGCAGCCTCACCGAAGTCCTTCATTGAAAAAGAATTCCCTAACCAATCTTTAACCTTTTGTAAAGTGGGGACATCATTTCCAATGATCAATATGTCATCTACATATAGGACTAAGAACACGATAGCATTCCCACTAACCATCTTGTAAACACATGGTTCATCTTCATTTTGAATGAAACCAAAGTTCTTAATTGTTTCATCAAAACAAAGATTCCAGCTTCGAGATGCTTGCTTCAATCCATAAATGGACCTTTGAAGCTTGCAAACCTTCCCAGAATTCTCAGGATTTACAAAACCCTCAGGTTGTGTCATGTACACATCCTCGAGTAAATTTCCATTAAGGAAAGCAGTTTTGACATCCATTTGCCATATCACATAATCATAGTATGCAGCAATGGCAAGGAGAATCCTAATAGATTTAATCATAGCAACTGGAGAAAAGGTTTCATCATAGTCTATACCATGAGTTTGTTTGAAACCTTTAGCAACCAACCTTGCTTTATAGGTTTGCACATTTCCATCCATGTCAATTTTCTTCTTGAAAACCCATTTGCAACCAATAGTCTTAATACCTTCGGGAGGATCAATTAAGGCCCAAACTTGGTTGTCAAACATGGACTGCATCTCAGAGTTCATGGCTCCAAGCCATTTCTCTGAATCTGGACCTGACACAGCTTCAAGATAGGTAGTTGGCTCATCTTGATCTATGAGCAAAACTTCACGACTTTCAGTCATGAGAAATCCATATCTCTCAGGCTGATGACATGGTCTATCAGATCTGCGCAGAACTTGTTTTCAGTTTCCACAATGACTTGTGGTTCTGAAACTGTTTCTTCAGGCGGTGCAATATCTTCTTGTGGTTCTATAAATTCATCTAATTGAATTGTACTCCCACTAGTTCTTTTAGAAATGAATTCCTTTTCCAAGAAGGTTCCATTTCGAGCAACAAACACTTTGTTCTCAGTTGGAATATAGAAATAATATCCTTTAGTTTCCTTAGGATATCCCACAAAAATACATTTAGCAGATTTTGGAGCTAACTTATCTGAAACTGGTCTTTTCACATAAGCCTCACAACCCCAAATCTTAAGAAAAGACAAACTAGGTGTTTTGCCAGTCCATATCTCATATGGTGTCTTTTCAACCGCTTTAGATGGTACACGGTTTAAAACAAAAGCAGCTGTCTCCAAGGCATAACCCCAAAACGATAATGGAAGATCTGCTTGACTCATCATAGATCGAACCATATCTAATAAAGTTCGATTTCTTCTTTCAGAAACACCATTCCATTATGGAGTTCCTGGAGGAGTTAATTGTGAAACAATTCCATAATTTCTTAGATGTTCGTCAAATTCTTGGCTCAAAAATTCACCACCTCGATCAGATTGAAGTGCCTTAATAGTTTTACCAAGTTGATTTTGTACTTCATTTTGAAAAGTTTTGAACATTTCAAAAGCCTCATGCTTATGTTTCATTAGGTAGACATAGCCATACCTACTGAAATCATCAGTAAAAGTAATGAAGTAATTATATCCTCCTCTGGCACTAATGCTTAACGGGCCACATACATCTGTATGTACTAGTCCTAGCAAGTCATTAGCCCTTTCACCTTGTCCGATGAAAGGATTCTTTGTCATTTTGCCAAGTAAACAAGATTCACATTTATCAAATGATTCAAAATCAAATGAATCTAATAATCCATCTTGATGGAGTTTAGAAATGCGTTTCTCATTTATATGGCTAAGACGACAATGCCATAAAAATGTAGGGTTTAGGTCATTTGGCTTAATTCTCTTAGAGTTTATGTTATAAATATGATTCTCCCTAGAATCATCTAAGTCAAGGACATAAAGGCCATTAAAAGATCTTGCAATACCATAAAGCAAATCATCTTTATCAAAAATAGAACAGGTCTTATTTTTAATTAAAAATGAAAATCCTTCATCATCCAAAACTGAAACTGAAATAAGATTACTACTCAGAGTAGGAACATAATAGCAATTGTTCAAATTTGACAAAAAGCCATTAGGCATATGAAGTTCATAAGATCCTACAGCTAGTGCAGCAACTCTTGCTTTATTCCCAACTCGTAGGTCAACTTCGCCCCTTTTCAGTGATCTACTCCTTTTGAGTCCCTGCACATTTGTACAAATGTGAGAACCACATGCAGTATCCAATACCCATGAAGTAGAAGCAGATAAGTTAATTTCTATAACATATATACCTGAAGACGTAGTCGCACTACCCTTCGATTTCTTCAATTCAGCCAAATAAAGTGGGCAATTTCTTTTCCAATGCCCAGGCTCCTTGCAATGGTGACAAGTTCCTTCCTTAGGAACAGGTGCCTTGCGTTCTTTTGGCTTGGGCTGTCCCTTAGGCTTTGTAGCAATTGTTGCTTTACCCTTTGCCTTGCCTTTTTTCTTCATAGGCTTACCCTTATTGACATTCAATACATGGGTAGCCTTAGTGGGCTTTTTGATATTCCCTTCAGCAGTTTTGAGCATACCATGTAGCTCAGGAATGGACTTTTCCATGTTGTTCATATTATAGTTCATAACAAAATGTGAAAAACTGCTGGGCAAAGAATGAAGGATCAAATCCGTGGAGAGTTCTAAACTCAAGGGATATCCAAGTCGGGCAAGGTGATCAATGTAGCCCTTCATTTTCAAAACATGAGCGCTAACCGATTCGCCCTCTGACATCTTGCAGTCAAATAATGCAACAGCAGTGTTGAATCTATCCTACCTAGCTTGCTGTTAGAAAGCTTGTTTGAGATGGACACTCATCTCATAAGCCTCCAAGTGTTCCAGATCCTTCTGAAGTTCTGGACACATAGTAGCAAGCATAAGACATCCAATGTCATTGGAATCATCCATATGCTTCTTATGTTTGTTCTTATCAGCATTAGAAGCATTAGCAGGAGGTGGCTCAGGGACAGCTTCATCAAGCACATAGGACTTCTTTTCTTGTTTGAGAACAATTCTCAGGTTCCTAAACCAATCAACAAAATTAGTCCCATTCTCTTTCAGTTTTTCCTTCTCAAGGATGGATCGCAGTGATAAAGTGGAGTTATTGTTGGTAGCCATTTCAATCTACAAAATATGCAAATTTTAATTAATAAAAAGTGATAAGTAATTAAAATCCCACTAAAATATAACCCTCAATCATCACAATGACATTTTAGTGGGCTAAGATCCAATTTTTACTTAATATTAAGTCAGCTTTGGCATGACACTTAAAATCAAGTTATTATGGTAGGTAACCCCTTACCAATTACATCACATGTAACTCTTAGATAATATGGGATCATGACATCATATGTCATAGCATGTTATACACCATCTAATGCCTTAGGCCCAAAACCATTTTGATAGCCTAATTAAGTCTAACCAATTTTAAACGCTTGAGCAGCACCATTACTCATCATATCTTACTAGGATAACCTAAAGTACTTTGCTTTGGCAAAATCTACATTTAGGTGATCTTAGCCTTGATAAGTGTTTAAGATATGGATGGCATTAAAACTTAGATTAATAGTGAGGGTTCATTCCATTTAATTTTGAAAACATGTTAAAATTAACATTTATATATCACATCCTATATGCATATATAAACTATCAAACATGACATCTCATACATATTCGATAAAAATAAACGTGACATAGTATGGCCAAACTAGATATGATCTTCATGAGACCAAATGAAGATCATATAGACAACCCTAGGTGAAAAGAAAACCTATCTATTACAACATTTGCAATAGTACATATCTTCAAAACTTGAGCTTGTGCTTCCATCACCATGGAACCATCTTCTCCTTGGTATAAATCTCCATCGCACTCATTGTAGCTTGAATCTTCATTTATTACAATAAAAGAAAATCTAACTACTAGTAAAATGAATTACAACAAAATAAACGACACGCAGGCCGTATTTACCCAAAATTAAGATATGAATAAACCAATCACATAGGTCATAAGGCCATGCTATGCACCATGCCAAGACATCAAACAAACATAACATATTCATCACCAACATGTTAAATAGAGACAAATATATTGACATTCTTAATGTCGCGGTAACGAACTATAGGGCGCGAACATACGGCGGTCCCGCTAGCCGGTTAGCGGGCGGGGCTCCCGCTGGCCGGTCAGCGGGCGAGGTTCCGAAGGGGCAGCGCCCCTCGAAGCTAAACAGAATCATTAATCCAATTAATTATTTTCTGTCAAAACCCTTATTTTGTCAATCATATTAAACAGAATATAATAGCAATCTATTAATCATATTAACAGAGAACTATTACAAGAAACCTTAGAAAATGATTTACTCAATAATCATATTAATCGAAATCGAAATCTATGTATACATTCAATATGAATAAACGAATTGAATTAATCATATTAACCCAAATTCGAAACCATAACAGATTGTATACCAACCCTAATTCGACTTCACAGAATTGTATCTTATACAATTGGTCATCTTTGACATCATATATCAACAACGATTTAGGTTATATCTCATATAACATATTTGAATCATCATCAAATGATAAAACGAATCCAATCATGCCATTCGAAAAACAATATATCACATCAACACATCAACATGGCATATTTCGAATTAAATGGAATCAACATCAACAACGATTTAGGTTATATCTCATATAAAAGATTCGAATCATCATCAAATGATAAAACGAATCCAATCATGCCATTCGAAAAACAATAGATCACATCAACACATCAACATGGCATATTTCGAATTAAATGGAATCAACAAGGGGCTCTGATACCATTGTTAGAAAATCGAGAAGAATCTGCAACCCTTGCCACAGCGGAAAACAAAAAAATTTCTTTCGATTTACTCACAGGATCCATGTGATCCATTCAGTTCGATAAAAGAGATTCGAAACTAACCTTTTTGCGTAGCTTCAAAATGATTAACAGATGCTGCCTTCTGAAGACGAACACCCTCTAACGAAGTCCACACAAACGTACGCCGTTCTGAGTGCTAGCTCACCAACGGCAGTGGCTGAACTTCTTTTGCAAAAATGAAACTAGGGTTTTCGGTTTTTCCTCTTCTTCCGTTTTCTTTCAAAACGAAAAATGATAATAAATATCATCAAGGCCTCTAGTCCTTTTAAAACCGTTTTAAAAGACTTTTTTTTTATATAACCCTAATTGTCCATATCCTATATGGACCCACGTCTTTAATTATTATTATCTAATAATTATTATTATAATATTATTATTATTAATATCTAATAATAATAATAATACCAACAACAATAATAAAAATTTAATTATTATTATTTTAAGTACAGCCTACGTTCTATGTGTGCGACCCGATAGGCTCATATTAATTGGTAGTGTATTTCAATCTCTATTGAAATGCACAAATCATAATTGGCCTCTAGCAAGACATTATGACTACCCAATTAATCATGAGAATCATTATAAATGAAAACCTGAAATGGTACATGCATTAATCCCTTTGTCACACGATATCTAGTTTGAACATAAGTCATAGTAAATGTCATACTTATATTGTCCAAACTTATGATTACTCGATCTCCAAGTTAACTAATAAACAAATAAGATTGATCTTATATCAACTTATTTGAGCACGGCCATGCATTTCTTAGTTACACTTATCGAGGGGCCCAGAAGATATCTCTCTCATAGAGAGGGACAAATTCCATCTTGATTGTTCATTTTCCTCTACATAATTTATATCATGTTCAAGCATAACCTTTATAATTATCTAGTTACAGATAACGTTTGATCATGTCAAAACATAATATTCCTTATGTTGGAAACTATGACAATCTCAAGTCAAAGGATTAATGAAAACTATTATGAGATACACTTATGACATTTAAACCATGAAGTGATATCTATGTGGGTCTATCCAATACACTGTTCTCTAACATGTATCCATAATATTGATTTGTATCTTCATACCTATAATCATCTTATGATTATCAAATCAATATTATACTAGTTATATTTATTATTATCTCCATAACAATAATAAACCAGGGATATAATCATTATTATATATAACATGCAAACATAACAATGATAATAAAAACTTCTTTATTAATAACAAAATGAATAACATTAAGGTCCAAATCAATGGCCTAGGGCATATACACTAACAATCTCCCACTTGCACTAGGCCTAGTCTAACAAATATCTCATACCCATAGACCTAGTGTGCTGATCATGCTTGACCCGCGAGAGAGGCTTTGTCAATGGATCTGCTATGTTGTCATTTGTGTCAACTTTGCATATCTTGATATCACCTCTATCAATGATGTCTCGAATGAGGTGAAATCGCCTGAGTATGTGCTTAGATTTTTGATGGGACCTTGGCTCTTTTGCTTGCGCTATGGCACCATTGTTGTCACAATAGATAGCCATAGGATTAGCAATGCTAGGCACCACTCCAAGCTCAGTGATGAATTTCTTCAGCCAAACAGCTTCCTTAGCTGCATCTGATGCTGCTATATATTCAGCTTCTATTAGTATATGTTATTATATTAGTATATGTTAGTATATGTTAGTATATGTTAGTATATTAGTATATGTTAGTATATGTTAGTATATGTTAGTATATTAGTATATGTTAGTATATTAGTATATGTTAGTATATGTTAGTATATGTTAATATATATATATTAGTATATTAGTATATGTTAGTATATGTTAGTATATTAGTATATGTTAGTATATGTTAGTATATGTTAGTATATGTTAGTATATTAGTATATAATATATATATATATTAGTATATTAGTATATGTTAGTATATTAGTATATGTTAGTATATGTTAGTATATTAGTATATGTTAGTATATGTTAGTATATTATTATATGTTAGTATATGTTAGTATATTAGTATATAATATATATATATATTAGTATATAAGTATATGTTAGTATATGTTAGTATATTAGTATATGTTAGTATATTAGTATATGTTAGTATATGTTAGTATATTAGTATATGTTAGTATATGTTAGTATATGTTAGTATATTAGTATATGTTAGTATATGTTAAAATACAAGTATATGTTAGTATATGTTAGTATATGTTAGTATATTAGTATATAATATATATATATTAGTATATTAGTATATGTTAGTATATTAGTATATGTTAGTATATTAGTATATGTTAGTATATGTTAGTATATTAGTATATAATATATATATATATATATTAGTATATTAGTATATGTTAGTATATGTTAGTATATTAGTATATGTTAGTATATGTTAGTATATGTTAGTATATTAGTATATAATATATATATATATATATTAGTATATTAGTATATGTTAGTATATGTTAGTATATTAGTATATGTTAGTATATGTTAGTATATATTAGTATATGTTAGTATATTAGTATATAATATATATATGTTAGTATATATACAAGTATTTATAAGTATATATTATATTAGTATATAATATATATATATTAGTATATATTAGTATATACAAGTATTCGTTAAAATTTTTCAATGTTAGACTTATTCAGTTTTGCTCAATCTAATTTACATCAACACTAAATTTATAATTATATAGGGTTCCATAGAAATTTATCGCTACTAATTATTTAAATTGTATTGCCTTAAGCACTTATGGATGAATTATAAATTGAATTTTATGAGTCATCTATATAAGTGAATTTGTAAAGTTAATTTAACAAAAATTTGAAAAATTCATTTTGTTTCAAAAGAGGGATGTCAAAACTTGAGCAATATTTTGAACCCCCTTTATTTCCCAAAAAAATTTTCATTTGCCCCCATTTATTTCGCAAAAAAATTTTCATTTGCCCCCATTTTAATTTCAAAACACGGCCGTTTTGAAAATTAACAATAAACCTAAACAGACCCTCTTTCGATTTCTCTCTCCTATCTCCTCCTTCCCTCTTTCGATTTCTCTGTGTATACCTAATTTGTTTCCATTCTCACGGGTAGAAAGATTCAGAAACTAAACCCAAATTTGTTCTCCTCCTTCCCTCTTTCGATTGCTAGACCTAACTTTGTTCTCTTCCTTCCCTCTTTTGAAATCTTCAGTCTTGACCTAAAAACGCACGGCACATCCATATTTCTTCTTCCTCTTATACCTTTCTCTCTAACCCGCCCGCCACTCACTGTGGCTCTGCATTCACTCCCTCAGTTCCAGCCTTTGAGGTTCGTTATATACTTTTGTCGCTCTGCAATTTTTTTTTAATTTTATCTGTTATTATGTTATTGTATAATATTTTCTTCCTCTTCTTAGTTCTTAGAAGTTTTTTTTTATAAACCATTTTCATGAGACTTAGTTGCTGTTGTATTTTCTGCTTCTTTTTGTTTCCGGCTGCAATGAGTAGAATACTGCAAATGTCGCTGTTAATATTTTTTCCTGCTCCGAAATACAGCCCATGTCCTGTTTGTTAATCTTTGACTAAATTTTAGCCATGTGAATATTTTTTTACTGGAAGAGATAGATAAGCCTTTCACTGGTTTGGACACAGGAATTTGAAATATTGAGATTTGACTTAAATAATGCATAGGTTTTCTTTGATTTGATACAGTTCAGGTTCATGGTTGTGGACACAGGTCTTGTTGAATGTGGCTTTAGAATAGGTGTCATTTCAAATGCACCTGAAATAAGTCCTTAACCACTTTCTGTTTTGTTTTAGTATCGTAGTAGGATTTTAGTTTAGCCGTGTCCCAATTAAATTATGAGTTATTTGCTTAGCAACGTGATACAATGCAGGCTTACATCAACATTCTACAAAAATGCATTTTCACATATAACTGGATGATTTCGTACAAAATGTAACTTTTAATTTGTGAATGCAGGTGCTGATTATGGCTCCTTCGAAGAAGAAACAATCGTATCAACTACCCACCCGTTCTTCTCCCCGTGTATGTAACAACAAGCCCGGTCTTCCCCAAATCTAGCCACAATGAGAGTGGTGAAGGCTATCTCCAGGACACGGACAATGCACCCAGAAAAGCCATCGACTTCTTCCCCCGTATCTTCGAAGAGGAAGTCGATCTCTGAAAACTTGGAAAAAAAACTGTCCAAGAAAAGAAAGCGAGTGGATAAGGTTAAGCCGAAATCAAACGAGGACGATGTTGCAGGATTAAAACTGCTTAAACGAGGGTGTGTCTCCATGCACCGAATTGTTAGATGGAAGATCAGTAGCCAAAAGCCTACAGTTTCATTTCATGCAAAGGGAGCACCATTTGGCATGGCTGCTTCAGAGATGCAATCATATATCGGAGTTTTAGCAAGGTCTAAAGCCCCGATATGGCATGATTCCTGGAAGGAAGTTGCTGAAGACGTCAAAACAAAGATTTGGGATTGTGTCCAGGTTATGCAAAATCCTTCCCACACAATTAATTTATATACATTAGTTTTTCAATTGCTTTATACACGTTGGGTTTTCAGTAACTTATTCATCTAATTTTATTTTTGTGGTTTATGTATGTAGATGGCTTTCGTTGTACCACCGACTTCCAAGAAAATGGTACTGCAGTCTGCTGGTCAAAAATGGAGGGAATTCAAATGTCGGTTGACGAGACTCTATGTTCTTCCACACCGTGATGAACCAGAGAAGCTGCGGTTTCCTCCAGCTGACTTCACATTCATTGAGCAGTCGCACTGGGACATTTTCGTTGCTGATCGTCTGGGAGTCGAGTTTAGCGTAAGGAAATCTTCAATTTTCTTGTTTCTTAATTTAGTTCCAAATGGTAATCTGGATTCCTTTTTCATACTTATGATGTTTTGTTCCTTTTTGTCTTAGAAAATTCATGAAGAACAACACAAGAGAAGTATGCAGAACGAGTATCCTCATCGTTTGTCTCGAAAAGGATACGCGAACTTGGAAAGTGAATGGGTTAGTGTTGACTTGTGTATTTAATTTTGCTTTCTATGACTTGTGTATCGTCAATATCGATTTATAATGCTTCTTAAAACATGTTTATATTACTAATAAGGTCATCCTCTATATATATACATGCAGACTGAATCCCATCCTGAAGGGATTTCAGAGATCGATCGATCGAAGGCTTGGATCCTTGCAAGGCAGGACAGACAAGGAAAGTTTAAAGATGAGAGAGTGAAGCACAAAGCTGAGGAAATCGTAAGTTCTGATTTTTGATTCAAGTTTCAACTCAATTCATCAGCTTTTATTGTTTACTAATTTATTAACTACATCCATTTTGGGTCTATTTTTTAGGAGTCATTAAAGGAGCAAGTTAGTTCAGGTGAAGTAGTTGAACAAGGCGCTGATGATGTGTTATCGAAGGCGCTTGGTAAACCGGAGCATTCTAGCACAGTACGTGGCCAGGGAAGGCACGTGAAGCAATCTGTCTATTTTGGTCTCCCAAGACAAAGAAAAGCAAAGAATTTTGATGAAAAGATATGGGAGGGGGTTCAAATGGTCATGGAGGAGGAGACCAAGAAAATTATAGCACAGAGAGATGCATTTTGGGCTGCTGAAATTGCCAAGCTTAGAGCAGAATTTTTGTCAAAGCCTGTGTCTAGTCCAAACATGCCTTCCCAAAAAACAAGTTGCTCCAATTCCATTCCTATTGTGAAGGATCAAGAGGCGCAAGTGCCGGTTGTGAGGAAGAATTTGAGTACTGAATTTGATGCAAATTCTGTTGAAGCAAAAAGGAGTCTCAACTCAGATGAAGCAAAAAGGAGCCCCAATTTTGTTGATGATGAGAAGGTCCTTGCTTTGGAGAAACTGGAGGTGCTTGATAAGGATGATGTTCATGAGGCTGCTGCTGAGATTGTTGTAGATGTTGATGAGGTTGCTGCTGCTGAGGAGGCAGAACGTATCGAGGTTGTTGCTATGGTTGCTGATGCTGAGGAGGCAGAAGGTATTGAGGTTTCTGCTGATGTCAAAGGTCCCAATAATGAGGAGGTTGAAATAAAAAATGATGACATTGTTAAAAAAAATGATGATGATGGGTTTGATAATCAAGTGAAATTGGCGAAGCTGGCCATAGGATCACCGAGCAATATTGTTGCTTATGCAAAGGTTGTTGAAGTCCCGGTTGTTGAAGGACATGAGCCATCTCTCCATAGAGTTAAGATTGCACAAGAGAATGCAAGAGTGTCGATCACTCGTACAATTCAAGGTTTGAGGATACTACTTAATATTTATTCAAACTTATAATGATTATATTCAAACATATAATTAAATGCAATTTTTCCATGTTTTTTATATTTACAGACGTCAATATCCCATTCCCAGTCGGCGTTGAAATTGTTACTGTGGACCAAGCCGTGGGTACTTTTATAGCATGGCCGAGAAATTTGATTGTGCTGGATGGGGTGTCTAATCCAAAGGTTAAGTTTTGAGAAATGAAACTTTGCATAATTGCTTTTTTTTTTCTATTTACTGTGTTCACATGCCCCCCCTTTATTTTCAGAGTTTTAAAAAAGCTTGTGTGAAGAAAAAAGCCTCCAAGAAATTAAAGAAGCCTGTTGTTATAGAAGCTGATATGTTTGAGGAGGAGCTGCATGTTCAGATGGGTGCTGATTATCCAGCATCTTTGAAACGTTTGTGGCTGTGGGCGAAGGATGCCTTAAGCGATGATCGAACAGTTAGTTTTGCCCTAAGTGAAGAAGCATTTGGTGTGAGCAAAAAGCAAGTTGTGTTCTTACAAGATCTACATGCTGTGTGCGCCGGAGGTGAAATGTCCGGATCCATACTTACCATATTTATTCAGTAAGTTTCCAAGTACAATAGCTTTTTATTTTATTTGTTAATTGTGCTGGAATTAAACTGATAATATGTACCAACTATTACTTCATTTTGTATGCAGCTACTTGTATGAATATGTCAAAAGGCATAAAATGGTTGATATGATTGGCTTTGTGGATCCCAGCATGATTGGTGCCATTGGATGTGGTAATTCAGGGGGGAGGTCACATATACTTGCGAGTCGATTTAAGGGGGCTAAAGAAGGGCAATACTTTCTCTTGCCTTTCAACGATGTGTGAGTATTTCTTTACCTTTCTTTTTTATCTGCTATTGTAGCTAATGAGAGTTAGTAGCTAAATAACGCTGCTTCTGTATGTGATTGTGATTGATGTTATGAATTGAGCCTTTGTGATTGCTATTTTGGTGATTCAAATCACTGTTTCATTGTCGGTTCTGTATTTATTCAGATCTTTTTGTTCAATGAATTGTTTGGCGTTATGTTCTTCCAAATATGAAGAATTGCTTGTATTTTATTTTGTTATTTCGTAGGAATCACTGGGTATTGACTGTTGTAAATCCGACGGGAGAGGTAGTCTACCACATGGACCCTCTTAAACGTCGCATTGCTAGCCAGGAATGGATAGAGGTTGTTGACAAGTAAGTTGCGAGTCTGCCTATTTAGTCTTAAGTTGTTAAATTTGGGGAAAATGCAATTTTGTTAACTTATATTGTGTTTCTTGTAGTGCCATAAAGTTATACAAAGAGAGTGTCAACAAGAATGTGAGGAGGAAAATTTTATGGGAGAACATGGCGGTATTGTTTTTCTCATCATTTCTGATTTATACAATATGTTCATTGCTTGTTCTATGAAATAAATATTGCAAAATTTGGACTGCATTTTTTCATTTGAGTACAAACTTGGAGTCCACAAAGCATTTTCAGTTGGTCTGCATTTTCATTTCCAATTGCAGCACTGCTGGCATTACTTGTATACTTGCTCGTATATATTTGGATTGCATTTTTCAGGTTAGATTGTGTGATTAGGTTGATGTGTTGGTTTGCATATGGGTTTACATATGGATGTAACATGTGGTACTTCATTTTTGTTTTCATTTGCTATTTCAGGGGGTTCCTGTGCAGAAAGAGGCCACGGACTGCGGCCTCTTTGTCATGAGGTACATGAAGGAAATCTGTTATGACAAGGAGCTTCAGTTTGCAGCTAAGGTGAGAATTTTAATTATTTTCATTTTTTATATAATAGTTTTGTATTTACCACATGTGGCTAACCAAAATTTGATTCATTTTTCAGTGGCTGCGCAGAGGCAACTTGGAGTATAGTGATGCAGACATCAACGAGATTAGGATTGACTTCGCCAAATATTTCATGAAGCGTCATTCAAGTTGAAGTTAATAGTATAATTCAGTGATATATGTATAGTGTTGATTTTATTTTAGTTTTTTAATATGTTGAATGGTTGAATTTGTGGAGGTTTTTTTATTCCCAAATTTGCAATCCTCCATTGTAAAGTGTTGTCTTATATGTATAATGTACAGTTTAACAGACAATGGTGGTGAAATGAAAATGAACATTGAAACTATTGTCTAATATTCAGTGTGCACATATTAAGCAGACAACGATTTTTAATAAGAAAGCATTGTATAAACCTTAATCAGACATCGCCTCAATAGACAACCATTTTTTTCTTCATCAGACAACGGTCAAAAAGCATTGTCTAATCCTTCATCAGACAACGATTAAAAACCGTTGTCTGATAAAACTAAAAACCGTTGTGGAAACAATCTTCAGACAACGGTTATAAACCATTGTCTGAAATGCTATCGACATCGCCTCAATAGACAACGGTTTTTGTCTTCATCAGACAACGGTCAAAAAGTGTTGTCTAAACCTTCATCAGACAACGGTTAAAAACCATTGTCTGATAAAACTAAAAACCGTTGTGGAAACCATCTTCAGACAACGGTTATAAACCATTGTCTGAAATGCTATCAGACATCGCCTCAATAGACAACGTTTTTTTTCTTCATCAGACAACGGTCAAAAAGCGTTGTCTAAACAATCATAAGACAACGGTTAAAAACCGTTGTCTAAAAATTTAGAAACCGTTGTCTGAAAATTTACAAACCGTTGTTGAAACCATCATACAACGGTTAAAAACCGTTGTCTGAAAAATTAGAAACCGTTGTCTGAACTATAATCAGACAACGGCCAAAAACCATTGTCTGATAAAATTAAAAACCGCTGTGCAAACCAACATCAGACAACGGTTTTAAAACCATTGTCTGAAATGATATCAGACATCGCTTCAATAGACAACCGTTTTTGTCTTCATCAGACAACGGCCAGAAAGCGTTGTCTGATTCAGTTTTCCTTGTAGTGGAAGGATGGTACTTTAAGGTTGTGCATTGATTATAGACAATTGAACAAGGTGACTATCAAGAATAAGTATACTTTGCCTCGGATTGATGATCTCTTTGATCAGTTGAAGGGAGCAGCAGTGTTTTCCAAGATTGATTTGAGATCAGGGTACCATTAGTTGAGGGTTAGAGCTGAAGATGTTCCTAAGACAGCTTTTCGCATAAGATATGGACATTATGAGTTTTTAGTGATGCCTTTTGTGTTGACGAATGCACTTACAGCTTTCATGGATTTGATGAATAGAGTGTTTAGGCCTTATCTGGATCAGTTTTTGGTGGTCTTTATTGACGATATTTTGGTGTATTCGCGTAATGAAGAGGATCATGACAAACATCTGCGGATTGTGTTGCAGACCTTGAGAGAGAAGCAATTGTATGCTAAGCTGTCGAAATGTGAGTTTTGGCTTGATCAAGTGACTTTTCTGGGTCATATAGTTACAGCAGATGGTATAAGAGTTGATCCGAGTAAAGTTGAGGCTATTTTGAATTGGAGTCCACCGAAGTCTGTGACTAAAGTTAGAAGTTTTCTGGGTTTGGAAGGCTATTATCGACGGTTTGTGAAAGGTTTTTCTTTGATAGTTACTCCACTCACCATATTACTTTGGAAGGGAGTTAGATTTGTGTGGACAGATCAGTGTCAAGCTAGTTTTGAGCAGTTGAAGGAGATGTTGACTCAAGCTCCTGTTCTTACTTTACCTGTGGAAGATAAAAAACCATATGTGATTTACAGTGATGCTTCACATAATGGTTTAGGTTGTGTTTTGATGCAAGAGGGTAAAGTCATAGCTTATGCTTCTAGGCAGTTGAAGCCGCATGAGCTAAATTATCCGACGCATGATTTGGAGTTAGCAGCCATAGTTTTTGCTTTGAAGATTTGGCGACATTATTTGTTTGGAGAGAAGTGTTTTATCTATACGGATCATAAGAGTTTGAAATACTTGGGTGTTCAGAGAGAGCTTAATCTTCGGCAAAGACGGTGGTTGGAATTGATTAAAGACTATGACTGTTTGATTGATTATCATCCTGGTAAGGCAAATGTTGTTGCAGATGCCTTGAGCCGGAAGTCTTTGGCAGGTTTAACTGCTTATTCGCTCTCGTTACTTGTTAAGTTAAGAGCATTGCATGCTAGTTTTGAATCATGTGATGATGGTGCGTTGTTGGCTCAATTGCAGTTGAGACCGGTGTTGTTAGATCAGATTAAAGAGGCTCAATTGGCTGATGAGAAAATTCAGAAGATTGTGTCAGATTGTCAAAATGGGAAGAGCCGAAATTTTCATGTGAGAAGTGATGGTAGTCTTTGGTTCAAGAATATATTATGTGTTCCATATGATGCTAGTATGAGAAAGATTATTTTAGAAGAAGCACACCAATCGGTTTTTGTTATGCACCCTGGGAGTACAAAGATGTATCAGGATTTGAAGCAACATTACTGGTGGTTAGGTATGAAGAGAGACATAGCAGAGTTTGTATCTAAATGTCTCACTTGTCAGAGGGTGAAAGCTGAGCATCAAGTTCCAACTGGATTGCTTCAACCTTTATCAGTGCCTGAATGGAAATGGGAGCGAGTGACAACGGATTTTGTGTCTGGTTTGCCATTGACTCAGAAGAAGCATGATGCTATTTGGGTGATTGTTGATCGGTTGACAAAGACAGCTCATTTTCTTCCAGTTAGGATGGACTTTTCTCTTGAGAAGTTAGCTGAGCTGTATATCAGTGAGATAGTGAAGTTGCATGGAGTTCCAATTTCTTTAGTGTCTGATCGAGATCCTCGGTTTACTTCAAGGTTTTGGAAGAGTTTACATGGTGCTTTGGGTTCTTGATTGCACTTTAGCACTGCTTTTCATCTGCAGACAGATGGGCAGTCAGAGAGAGTGATACAGATTATAGAGGATATGCTGAGAAGCTGTGTCATTGATTTTTCTGGAAGTTGGGACAGATTTTTGCCACTTGTGGAATTTGCTTACAACAACAGTCATCAATCCAGTATTGGAATGGCACCATTTGAGGTATTGTATGGTAGAAGATGCAGAACGCCTTTATGTTGGAATGAAGTTGGAGAAGGCAAGTTAGTTGGTCCCGATTTGATTAAAGAAACGGAAGAGAAAGTGAAATTAATTTGGGATTGATTGAAAGCAGCTTCAGATCGACAGAAATCTTATTCAGATTTGAAGAGGAGAGACATAGAGTTTGATGTTAGAGATAAAGTATTTCTGAAAGTGTCTCCTTGGAAAAAGATTTTAAGATTTGGTCGAAGAGGGAAGCTAAGTCCTCGTTTTATTGGACCTTATGAAGTACTAGAAAGAGTTGGACCAGTTGCTTATCGACTTGCTTTGCCGCTTGAGTTGGATAGAATCCATAATGTCTTCCATGTTTCTATGTTGCGGAGGTATAGATCAGACCCATCTCATGTTGTTGAATCTATTGAGGTGAGTACGGATCTGACTTTTGAAGAAGAACCAATTGACTATTTTGGCACAAGAAGTGAAAGAGTTGAGAAATAAGAAAGTGCCACTTGTGAAAGTTCTTTGGAAGAATCATGCAAAGGAAGAGGCAACTTGGGAGAGTGAGCAAGCGATGCGAGATCAGTATCCCCAGTTGCTTCAGACTTGATATCAGGTAATTTCGAGGACGAAATTTCTTTTTAGAGGGGGAGAATTGTAATATCCCAAAGTATACCCTAAAAGTTTTGGTATTATTGTTGTATTTGGATTTAATGTATATGTTTAATTGATTTCATGGGGTCATTTCCTAAATCCTTTGGTTTTGAATATATTCTTCTAGCAGTGGATTATGTGTCCAAGTGGGTTGAGGCAATCCCCACTAGGACCAATGATGCTAACATTGTGTTAAAATTTGTGAAGGAGAATATTTTGAGCAGGTTTGGAACCCCCAAGGCGATAGTGAGTGATGGAGGAAGCCATTTTTGCAACAAATGGTTTGAAAAGTCGATGACCAAGATGGGCATCCGACACAAAGTGGCAACCCCATATCATCCCCAAACATCCGGGCAAGCTGAGATTTCGAACAAGCAGATCAAGGGGATTTTAGAAAAGACAGTGAGCACAACTTGGAAGGACTGGTCAATCCGACTCTCAGAAGCATTGTGGGCTTATAGGACTGCTTATAAAACCCCATTGGGAATGAGTCCTTATAGGTTGGTCTTTGGCAAGGCATGCCACCTCCCGGTGGAATTGGAGCACAAGGCTTATTGGGCAATAAAGACCACGAATATGGACTTAGGTGAAGCAAGGGAGCAAAGAATGCTTCAAATTTCCGAGCTTGATGAGCTTCGGAATGAAGCCTATAAGAGTTCGAGGATCTTCAAGGAAAAGACCAAAGCTATTCATGACAGGATGATTCTTCGAAGGACCTTTGAACCGGGAATGAAAGTCCTTCTCTTCAATTCAAGAATGCGGTTGTTTCCTGGAAAATTGAAGTCACGTTGGAGTGGACCCTTTCAAATCACTCAAACATTCCCTTATGGGGATGTTAAGTTGCTTAATCTAAAAACAAACGAGACGTTCAAGGTCAATGGACAAAGGGTGAAGCCCTACTTGGAAGAAATTGAAGTTGCAAAAATGGTGGAAAGCATGGTGTTCATTGACGAATGATGCAACAATGTCCAGCTATACGACATTAAAGAAGCGCTAAATGGGAGGCAACCCATCGGTTTGCATTTCTTTTCACTGTTATAATTTTATATTTTGCAATTTTAATTTCATGTTGAGTTAAATAAAATAGAATAGGTACTTTGATCGGTTTTTATTTTTCTTGAATGTGTTTCAGGGTTAAACCAAGAAGAAGATTGCATTTTTGATGATTTGGTAACACAAATAATAAAAAAAAATTTCAATTACCAATTTAGCAGAGGCAGACACGGCCAGAGGCCCTAGCCGTGTCCTTGCCCATGTTAAGTAGCACCAAAAGACACAGAGGCAGACACGGCCAGAGGTCCTGGCCGTGTCCTTGGCTATGTCACACAGACACGGCCAAGCCTCTCCCCGTGTCACCTAAATTGTTTTGCATCTTTCTTTTATCCAGTAAGAGACACGTTCAAGGGACACAGCCGTGTCTCTGGCCGTGTCCCTCAAAAACCATCAGACACGGTCAAGCTTCACCAAGCTTGGCCGTGTCACCTAAAATTTTAGTTTTAAAAACGCGACTTTTACCCAGATTTTCATTTTAAATCCCTAAAATCTCTCTCTCCTCTCTCTCTCTCTCTCTCGCTCTCCCTCAATCTCTCTCTCTCAAAACGCCATAGCCACTTCCTTAAACCTTCAAAATCATTTGAAATCTTTCATTTTTCTTCACCCAAACTGATTTAAACTCATCCACTTCCCTTCTTTTCTCCTTAAAAAGCAATTAAAACTTTGAAAACTTCATTTTCACCAAATCATCAAAATGACAAGAACAAAAATGGTGTCTCACCACAAAAGGACGCGACCTTCATCTTCAGCTCCATCTTCATCATCGTCAGCACCAAGGAGAGCAACTCTTCTCGCTAGGGGTTTCTTTCCGACGAGGTATGTTAACGAAGAATCCCTCGATGCTCTTCATATTCGAGAAAATTTTTATAGATTTGTTCATAATCTTGGGTGGGATAGATTTGTTTCCCTTAAACCTTTGCAATTTGAGGAGCTTACATTGGAATTTTTAACCTCACTTAAGGTTGAAAAAAATGACCAAAAGATTTGCATTAGGTTACACTTTAAACTGCTTGGGAGATCATTTGTCCTTAAAATTGAGCAATTGAGCGATATATTTGGTTTCCATCAACAAGGAGAACAATGTGTGCCTAAGAGTTTTAGACAACAATTCGCATGGGGAGCTTTAGGCTCGGGTACCTATGTGGCCAAATCGGCCAAAGCTACAAAATTGAAAAATCCCGCCCTAAGGTACTTACACCGGTTTATGTCATATGGATTCTTTGCAAGAAAAGAGAGCACCGGGGTTGTAGAACTAAGTGAACTATACTTTTTAGACTGTGCTACCAATAACGTACCCGTTTGTACCGGCTATTGGTTAGCCGATGTGTTTGACAATGTGGCAAATAAAAAGCGGTGTGCCATTTGCATCGGAGGATTAGTTACAATTTTAGTAATGGCACTCCTTGATGATTTTGACCCGAGCCATTGCCAAATGACTAAGATCTCGAGGAGTGATTCATTAGATCTTGCCACTCTCGAGAAGATGCGCATGGTTTCAAGAAAAGGAGGAGCTTATGTTATGGGTTCAGCTAAGCCTGAGGTACCGGAGGGCCGTCAAAAGAGAGCACGAGTCGAGGAGGATTCCGATTCGGATTCTCTAGATCTAGATCAAGATGCTCCAATCCCGAACAATCAGGAGATCCTTAATAGGATTGAATCATTGGAAAGCAAGGTTGACCGTAACCATGCTACCGCCATGGAACAAATTGACCATAACCATGCTGCAGTGATGGAACAAATGGACCTAATCAACAGCAACCTTGCTAAAATTCTGAGCCTCCACCCATCAGCTGCATCATCATCCTATCCTCCACCACCGTAGATCCTACCAGCTCCAACCTTTTGACATCACTTGTTATTTTCTTATTTGTAGTTATTTCATATTTTTTGTTGTTTTGGTTTTTAATGTTAACTCTTTATATTGTGTTTATTTTATATATTGTATTTTGCTCTTGAACAATGGTTGTTTGTGGATGATAAGGTAGCACTTGCGTCACAAAGGATCGATGGAAAAACAGGTTGTACCTTAACTTTTTACTTTAAATATCGTTGTTTCCATTGAGGACAATGTAAAACTTAAAGTGTGGGGTGTGTGCTAAGCCTTTTGTTCATGAATATAAATTGTCTATTTTCGTAAGTGTTTTTGTTTTATTATTTTCGTAAGTGTTCTTGTTTTGTTAAGTTTCTTGTTTTATTTTATAATTGATTTTGATGGATATTAATAAGTTCAATTGTTATAAGAATGTTGATAGATGACTTTTAAATTTTTGAAGCATGAATTTGAGGATTGATTAGAGTTAGTACTTATTGTCAATTTTGATGGTTATTCTTTGCATTGCCATTAAACTAGTGAGGAATTGAGCCATCAACTTATCATTCTTTTTATGTGTGAACATCTTTGATTGATGAATTACTAGAACTTGCTTTGACATGCATTTTGAGACTACATAAAAATTTCAATTAAGCATCAACATGATTAAGGCAATTTAGGGCAAACCATTTTGGCTTAAAAAGACCAACCTTACATCCGACCTTAGTTCGCCAACTTTGAGCTCATTTCATTTTTTCCTTCTTTCTTTTTTACAACACCATCGGCTTGAGCCATTATATTTTAACTCTACCCGTTCATTAGATCAAGATCACTTTAAGAGCATTAATGGAGTGTTGTGCAGAATAAAGTGTGGGGTTGAATTCAATGGGCTTTAAATTAATTGGATACCCTATATAAAAAAAATGAATGAATAATGAAAATTAAAATAATAGTTGTTGTTCTTGTCGAAAGGGTTGTAATGAGTTTGGAAATTATCTTTGCAAATTAAACAAATGGAGTCCCTTAAAAGCACATAAATGCTTAGTGCTAAGTGATTGAGATGAATTATGGGATTGTTGATCATGCTACATTGCTTACTTCACTCTTGAAGTACACTTGACCTAAATGAACTAACTCACTCTCCCAAATGTCATACCTTTTCCTTAGCCCCGTTACAACCAAATAAAAGACCTTATGATTGATGCTTGATTGTGATTAGGTGGTGGAGATTTGATTGATAAGCAAGCCTATAGTCCTAATCTTTCATTGAATGTTGAGAGCTTAAACACTACCCAATTAAACACTTGAGAGGTTTTGTGAGGGAGTGACAATTTTGGTATGCATTGATTGACCATTAAGATACTTGAGTACCGATTATTCTTGATTCGATTATGATTGCGGATTTAATAAGATGGGAGTCTTAATGCATTCTTATAACTCTTGAACTTGATAATATTTATCTTGTTTTATTTGTTTTTATTTTAACTTTGCTTGGGGACAAGCAAAGGATTAAGTGTGGGGTAATTGTTTAGATCAATTTTGTATATATTTTTTATTATGTTTATGTTGATTTTAAGTTAATTTTTATGTTAAATTGTACTTAAGTTTGTTTGAAGTTGTTGATTTAGGTTGAAGTACATTCGATGGAGCCATTTGATCAAAATTGGTGGAATTTGTGGAGAAAATCAAGTGACACGGCCAAGCTTGTCATGGCTTGGCCGTGTCCTTCATCAAAAGAAGCAGAAACAAGGAAAATTATGAGACACGGCCAGGATTAACATGGCTTGGCCGTGTCCCTCAAGAAAACAAGTCCAGTAGCGAACACGGCCATGAGACACGGCCAAGCCACTGGCCGTGTCTCTCCAAAGGAACAAAAAAGCAAAGAAAGAAAAGAAATACACAGAGACAGACACCATCACTGGACACGGCCAGGACACTGGCCGTGTCACATGACACGGCCGTGTCCTTGGCCATGTCTCACAAGGGCAAAGCATACAGAATGGGACACGGCCAGAAGCTTGGCCATGTCCCCAAGAAAGAAAGTCACTAGACATGGCCAAGCTCCATATGGCTTGGCCGTGTCACCCTGGGTCCTTAGCTGGCCTGCACAAGAAATGAGCTGGTGTGTTTTAGTGGGTGACAAAAAGAATAAAAAAAAGAGTGAAAAGTGGGAGGATTTTATGGAAGAAAGGTATAAAGAAATTAGTAAGTGGGAGACAAGGCATGATGGGTGTCTTAAACAATTCAAAGTGGAAGAGCATGGGGATTAGAAAATGGATTTTTGAATAAATTTAGTGGACATTCTCTACACATTTTTCATCTTTTTCTTCATCTTCCTCATCATCTTTCTTGGTTATTGCTTGAGAGAGTAAGACCATTCCCTCATCTTCAATCACCATTTCTTTTCACACACCAAGAGCAAAAACAATTGTTGGTTTTGAAGTGAGTTATTAGTTCTTGAGAATTAGGGTTTTAAGAGACTTGAGAATTTGAGAAAGCTATCATCTACTCCTTCAAGAAGAGAACCATTTATTCAAGAGAGCTGGAAGTTCATCATCACGCACCAAGAAGGAGCCACGAAAGAGACGAGAGTCCGATTTTTAGCATCTTCAAAAAGGGGTTTTTCTAACTCTTTCTTTTATTCCATTTCTTATTTGTTGTTGTGTATTAAGAACATTAATATTGCAATGTATAATTTTGATTTGGTTTATTTCGAAATGAGTATTTGTTTAAAACATATGATGAGCTAATTTACTCATGCTTGGGGTTGTAGTATATTTGATTAAATGATTTGATTTGATGATTCCATTGATATACCTTGTTATATGTTGATTGCATTGAAATTAAAGGTAAATTGATAGATTGGCCACCTATTGATTACTTAATATTGAATGACGGACCGAGAGGAGAAGTTTAATATCGAAACTATGCAATTGACTACCCTAAGAATGAATTAGAAATATAAGTTCTAGGGTTTATTAATTTGCTGATGTTAAATAATTGGTTGTTGTTAATTCATAAATGTGAGAACTAGTGAATTGATAATCGGCTAATTAAATCTTAAGAAACATGTAACACCCCCATATCCAATGCACACACACTACAACCACAACAATGTAGCATAAGTGCACCAAACATAGGGATGCTACGGTTTTCTTAACATTCAAACCCTTTAAACTTGATACAATACCCTTATCATTATACATTATAGAAAAGTAGATCATTTACTTATAAAACAAAACATATTAGTTATATATATACATTTATATATTACACAGCGGAAGTTATAAAATATGTACATATTTACATATTAAACATTTCTTTACAAAATATAAAGAAGTATACATGATTGGCAAGTTTGCTCTGATCTTTAAGCTCCCAAAATGGATTCTTCAAGGTCTACTCTCACTTGGTCTTGATGAACTCTCGGGTTCAACTCTATCAACTCTATTACCTGCGCGATTAAACACTATCGTGCTAAGCCAACGGCTTAGTAAGATAATCATGCAAATGATATGACTTAGTGCAATGCAATGTCATTTCTCAATCCATATTATACATGTAACATCATATATGCAAAACTAACAACATACTTTCACATTACATATCACATTTCAATATCTTTTCATATACCTCATTAGTATTCATTTAACCATTCATAATCAACACTAAACAAAGACAAGCATGGGCCCAAGACACACTAATATGTCATTCAATTTTCAGAGTTAATGCTTTGGTTTGTTATCACATTTATCAATATCATATACCCAACTAAGCTTCAAGGATTAAGTTCAACCAAGCTTCAAGGGGAGCAAAGCATGCTAAGCTTCTACCCAACTTGGCTTCAAGAACTAACCCAACGTAGCTTCAAGGGTGGTAACATCTCAATTAGGCTTGAAGGATTCAATCCAACCTAACTTCAAGAGATTGTTACACTTATTAGGCATGCCACCAACAACCAACTCTGAAAATGGAATAACACATTAGCCACACAATTCATTTATTATTCAATTATCATTTTCATTCTCAATTCTTAACAACATTTAGGCAAACATGCCTTATTTCTTTCAATCACATCATCATAGCCAATAACAATGGCTTCACATTTCATTTCACAATATAACACTTCATTATTCAAGTGTATATTTATCTCATCCATGATCACATTATATCTCACATAGCATCATTCATAAATATCAACATTTCATTCCACATTACTCATGAAACACATTACCATTCACAATGCATAACATAACATTGTTCAATCTCAACAATGCAAGAACAATTTATATTATTCATAGCTTTAGGATCATCCACAAGTGTTTGATTAAGTCATTCCTTGGTTTAAGTATGTTTAAAATGTTTATGTTTAGGTTTAGAGACCAAACTACCTTTGAAGAATCCAAACCATGCAAAAAGAACAAAGAAATCAAACAATATTCAACTCATTTGAGGGACACGCCCAGCCCACTTGAAGGACACGGCCGTGTCTCTAAAAATAAAAGAGGCAGTAGCCAACACAAATAAATGACACGGCCGTGTCTCTTCATTGCTTCTGGCCGTGTCACCCATAAACATAACCTTAACTAAAACCAATACTTTCTCAATTGCACTCAAACACAATATTCATCATATAACATGTTTCAAATGAACATAATCAATGTTCTAAACACATATTCACCACAAGAATTACTTCACAACACATTAATATAACAATTAAACACATATCATCTCAAAACCCTAAAACCAACATCCTTCTCCATCCTTCCAAATCAACATCCACCATTTCCAACAACAACCTCTAATTAAACTCATAACTTAAAATCAATTTAACACTTGAAAACACAACACAACACATCTCAAATCCACCAAATCACAAAATCACCAAACCCTAATTCACTTCCAACACAACTTCCAAATAAGTAAAGAAAACAAGATTTGCATAATGTGATTTGCATAATGTGATTTACATGACATTGGGACTTAACACATTTGGTTGTAATTGTGTTAAGTAATCAATTACATTGTTAATACATTTGATTAATGTTATGATTTGCATAATGTGAAAGATATGATGAATTGCTTTAATGTGAATTGAGATATGATGAGATATGAAGCCATTATGGTTAGCTATAATGATTCAAATGAAATAATTGAGGCATGATTGCCTAGATGATCAAGAAGAAATGTGAAGCCATTGTTGTTGGCTATAATATTGCAAATGAAATAATTGAGGCATGTTTGCCTAGATGATTATGAGGAAATGAGAATGGAATTGATAATGAAATAATGAATGAATTGTGTGTCTAATGTGTTATTCCATTTTTAGAGTTTATTTATTGGTGGCATGCCTAATAGTAATAATCTCTTGAAGCTAGGTTGGGCTTGATCCTTCAAGTCAAGTTGGGTTGAAGTTTAGCATGCTTAACTCCCCTTGAAGCTTGGTTGGGTCTAGTCATTGAAGCCTAGTTGAGATGTTACAACCCTTGAAGCTAGGTTGGGTTTGGTTCTTGAAGCCAAGTTGGGTTGATACTTAGCATGCTTTGTTCCCCTTGAAGCTTGGTTGAGCCTAATCCTTGAAGCCTAGTTGGGATAATGATAAATGTGATAATTGATAATTGAACCAAAACATTAACTCTGAAAGTTGAATGCCATATTAGTGTCTTTTGGGCCCATGCTTGTCTTTGTTTCAATGTGATTTATGAATGGTGAAACAATTGAATAAAATAATGGAATGTAGTGTTATGAGAAATATTAATATATCATTTATGAATATTGTCTTTATTGTTGAAATGTGTGACATTGACATTGCATTAAAACATATTATTATTGTGGTTTATACCACTAAGCCGTTGGCTTAGCGCGATTGTGGTTCATCGCGCAGGTGACAGGGTAGATCCAGAGAGTTCAGCTAGACCGAGTTGAGTCTAGACTCTGAGGTGTTGATAGGGGGCTTAAAGATCAGAGACAAACTGCCAAACATGTATAAATGTTATGTTTTGTAAAATTTGATTTTTGGATGTATATATATTTGTAAACACCGCTACATTTTCCGCTGCGTGTTGAATGAACATTTTTTCTATTTTACTTTATAATATAATTTGAATGTTTTAAGTTTTTCTATAATGTTGTTAAATTATAAGATTGGTTTGCTTATTATAAACCGTGGCACTCCTGTATTCGGTATACGTATATTACAGGTGTAGTAATATGTAGTGTGCGTATACGGGGTATAGGGGTGTTACAGACACGCCCAGTGACATGGCTGTCACTGGTGGTGTCAACCAAAACTCTATATTTCGAACACTTACCAACTTAAATTCCATATATCCAAATAAATGATATCAATAGATCAAAACTAGTTTCTTTAACATAGAAAGAGCATATATCAAATATTTTTCATTAAAAACTCATCAAGACAACTCAATCAATCATTTTAAGTAATAAATTCATAGAAATTCAGATAGTTGCAAATCAAAAATATATAAGCACACACCTCTTCAAACTCTTCTTTTCGTCTAATCACTTGTTGATAATCTCAACTTTTCCAGCTTAATCTTCTAAAAACTTATAACTGGATATTATTATCTCATCTTAGCTATGGTGCGCCCTCTATCTTATCCTTTGATTCTAATTTGATTTTTAATCTCGTAAAACTATAAAAATACATAATTTCTTCAGTAAATTTTTAAGATCCACTATTTAAATCACTTATCCATCACTTATATCACAATTCATTATCAATTATCAATATTAAATCAAAGTTTAGTATTTAAAATTTTTAGCATTAAAATTCTCCCCCACTAAAGAAATTTCATCCTCGAAATTTGCCTGTTATAGAGGCTTGAAATAACTGAGGGTATTGCTATCTCATTGTCTCTTTGCTTTCCCAAGTGGCTTCTTCTATCGAATGATTTCTCCACAGCACTTTTACTAAAGGAATGCACTTATTATGCAACTCCTTTATTTCACGAGCTAAGATAGCCACTGTTTCTTCTTCATAATTCAAATTTGGCTGAATTTCAGTGGATTCTACTTGAATCACATGTGTAGGATCTGATCTATATCATCTAAGCATTGACACATGGAATACATTATGAATCTGAGCTAGTTTTGGAGGCAAAGCTAGTCGATAAGCTACTGGACCTACATGTTCAAGTATTTCATATGGCCCAATAAACCTAGGACTTAGTTTACCTTTCTTTCCAAAGTGAAGAACCTTCTCCCATGGTGATACTTTCAAAAATACCTTATCTCCCACACTATATTCAATATCACGCCATTCAAATCTGCATAAGATTTTTGTCTATGCATTGCAATTTGTAATTGACTCTTTATAAGCTTTTCTTTGTCTTCAGTTTGTCTTATGAGATCAGGTCCCACAAGTTTGCTCTCATTCAATTCCACCCAACACAATGGAGTTCTACACTTTCTTCCACAGAGTTCCTCATATGGAGCCATTTCAATACTCATTTTATAACTGTTGTTATAGGCGAATTATACTAAAGGCAGATATTTATCCCAGCTACCTTTAAAATCAATTACACAATTTCTAAGCATATCCTCAAGTACTTGTATCACCCTTTCCGACTGACCATCCTTCTATGGATGAAATGCAAGACTAAAATGAAGTCAAGTACCCAATGCTTTTTGAAAACTTTCATAAAATCTTGAAGTAAAGTGAGAGTCTCGATCTAAAATAATAGACATTGGTACTCCATGAAGCCTGACTATCTCATTAACATACAACTCCGTAAGTCTATCCATTGAATAGTCAACTCGAATGGGAAGGAATTGAGATTTGGTTAATCGATCAACAATTACACAAATTGTATCATGCTTCTATTGGGTGTTCGGAAGACCAGTCACAAAATCCATGATGTTTCTATCCCACTTCCATTCTAGTATTGATATAGGTTGCAAAAGACCCGATGGAACTTGATGTTCTGCTTTGACTTGTTGACACACTAAACATCAAGTCACATATTTAGTAATATCTCCTTTCATACCAGGCCATCAATAATGAGATTTCAAATTTTGGAACATCTTATTACTTCTAGGATGTACAGTATACATAGTATTGTGAGCTTCACCAAGAATACACTCCTTTAGTTCCTTCACATCAGATGCACACAATCGATCCCTATACTATACTCCACCATCTTTTGACACAACATAATCTGGCTTTTCCCCTTCATGCACTTGTTTCAAAAGTTCTAACAATTTTTTATTTTGTTTCAAAGCTTCTATTACTTTTTGCCTAGTGGTTGGTTCAACCCTCAATTCTACTAACATAACACATGATATCATTTAGTTTATTTAATTTATATATATATAATACTACAATATTCTATATACAACATACCTGCTAAAGTCTTTTGACTTAAAGCATCGGCTACCACATTAGCTTTCCCAGGATGATAGTCGATGATACAATCATAATCCTTGATTAATTTTATCCATCTTCTCTGCGTTAAGTTTCCTTCTTTTTATGTTGGAAAATATTTCAAACTTGTATGATCAGTGAAAATATAACACCTTTCACCATACAAGTAATGTCACCAGATCTTAAGAGCAAATACAATAGCAGCTAACTCCAAATCATATGTAGGGTAATTCAATTCATGAGATTTTAATTGCTTAGAAGCATAAGCAATTACCTTACCCTCTTGCATCAATATACAACCAAGTCCCTTATGAGAAGCATCATTATAAATAACATAGTCTTTACCTAGAGTTGGTTGTGTCAAGATAGGCGCTTCAATCAATGTAGCCTTCAATTGTTCAAAACTAGCTTGATACTAAGTATTCCACTTAAATTTAGTTTCTTTTATAAGGAGCTTAGTTAAAGGAAGTGCTATCTTAGAAAACCCTTTCACAAATCTTCTATAGTATCTAGCCAACCCAAGGAGACTCCGGACATCTGTTATATTCTTTGGTGGCTGCCAATTCAAGACAGTCTCAATCTTACTTGGATCCATATGAATACCATTAGCTAACACTACATGACCTAGAAATGCCACTTCCATCAACCATAAATCACACTTCAATAATTTAGCGTACAATTGATTCTCCCTTAGTGTCTATAGTACAATTCTCAAATGCATATTATGTTCCTCTCTATTTCTAAAATAAACCAATATATCATCAATGAAAACAACTACAAACTGGTCTAAATAGGGTTTGAAGACTCGATTTATCAAATCCATGAAAGTAGTTAGAGCATTAGTTAAATCAAAAGGCATAACAAAAAATTCATAATGTCCATATCGAGTTCTAAAAGTTTTCTTTGGAATATTTACTTCTTTAATTTTCATTTGATAATAACCCGATTTAAGATCAATCTTAAAGAAAATACCCGCTCCTCTCAACTGATCAAACAAGTCATCAATCCTAGGTAATGGGTACTTATTCTTAATAGTCACTTTATTCAACTGTCGATAATCTATATATAATGTTAAGGTACCATCCTTTTTCTTCACAAATAAAATTAGTGCACCCCAAGGTGACACACTAGGTCTTATGAATCCTTTGTCAAGAAATTCTTGGAGTTGCACCTTTAATTCTTTTAATTCTGGAAGTACCATTCTATAAGGTGGAATAGAAATTGGTGCCATACATGGAACTACATCAATAACAAATTCTACCTGCTCTCTCGTGGTATTCCAAGTAATTCTTCCAGAAAAACATCCGAAAACTCACTCACTGTAGTTATGTCTCCCAAAACCTTGCTTGAATGTCATGTATCATTAACATAAGCAAGATAAGCTTCACATCTCTTCCTAATCAACCTTCTAGCTTTAGCTATAGAAATCAAACTAGAAGGATAAAATTAATTTTCTCCTTGAACTACAATTTCACCATAACCCAGAATCTTAAAAAATATAACTTTACTACAGCAGTACGTAACTGCTTGATGTCGAGATAACCAATCCATTGCCAAGATTACATCAAACTCATGGAATGGAAGTTCAATCAAATCAGCAGAAAGTTCTACATCATGAACTCTAAGTGGACAATTTTGATATACTCTATTTATCTTCACACTATGGCCTAAGGGATTTGTAACTTCTATCTCATAATCAAGTTTATCAACATACATTTTCTTCCCTGAAACTATAGTTGTACAAATATAAGAATATGTAGAACTAGGATCTAATAATACATACACATCAAGACCAAGTAAACAAATTTACCAACTACAACATCAGGAGCATCCTGTTCCTCCACAGCTTTCATGGCATAAGCCCTAGTTGGAGAACTGCCTCGAGTCTGAGGTCTATCCAATGTTTTAGATCCTTTCTATTGACTAACACTGGGTCAACCACCTCTACCTGTCCTATGGCTTAACTGAGACCTCTATACAGAACTATGCCCTTCAACAACTTCTAATTCTTTTATCGTTGGACAATCTCTAATTCTATGTTCCAAAGAGCCACATTTCAAACAAGCCCCCTTCTGATACCAGCAATCTTCACTTGCATGGCCCTTACCATAATATTGACAAGGTGTAGTAACAATCCTTGAAGATGAGCCTATAGCCACTCCAAACCTACAACCTTTAGATTTCTGAAAACTGGCTCCACTTCCTCTATCGAACCCCTGGGTTTGGGCTTGAATATTTCTCTGTCTTTTCTGGCCACCTTGTTGTTGTTCACTAAAAAATCCCTTCTTTGATTGTTGTTTTCTTTCCTGCTCTTGTTTAATCTTATTTTCTATAGCAACTGCCGCATTAAAAAGAGTGGAAAACTCTTTAATCCTCATCGATACTAAATACACCCAAATATGACTGTTCAAACCCTGTTCAAACCGCTTACACTTCTCTTCCTTAGATGCAATTAACTCTGAAAAATATTTGTTGAGGCAAACAAATTGCCTCTCATATTCAGACATAGATGATTGCCTTTACTTAAGATACAAAAACTCCCAATGCTTCTCCTCTAAATAAATCTCACTAATATATTCCTTTTAAAATTCTTCTTAGAAAAATGCCCAAGTAAGTCTACCTGCAGGTACACCTTTTTGCTTTGTATCCCACTAGACATAAGCTTGTTCCGGTAATAAGGAAAATGCACACTCTAATCTTTCCTTACTAGTACAATGCAGAATGTCAAAAACTCTCACAATCCTCTTCATCCAATACTCCACTGCTAAAGACTCATCAGTATCATGAGCTTTAAAATCTTCAGCTCCTAATTTTCTAATTCTCTCCAATGGAGATCTTTGGGGCACTGGTGCTGGAGGTTGTATAGCAGGAGTAACTCTTACAATTTGCCTGAGAACCTCCCCCATATTTCTCATAAATTGGGGATCTAATGGAATTTATTCCGTAGAATGTTCCGATGGCTGCTGATTCCCCACACTAGCTTGACTGTGTGAGGATGCAGCTTGTTCCTCGGCACCTTGATGGGATTCAAAGGCCATCTTATACCTTTAAACATTAAAAATCAACTGCATCAAACATTTATTCAATTATATAGTTCACATAGCAATGATAGTTGTACTTCTCTTTTCTTTTAACCCACAACGTAGGACTGCCTAAACCTACTCTGATACCACTATATGTAACAACCCCTACGTAGCCTATACAGTTAACTACAAAGAAGATGTCACCTAACATTCAGACTTGTTCTACATACGTGTCTATGTATGTATTAAAGAAATAAAAATAAAATACGTCTAAGTATTAATGCAGTTGTTAAGCTTTTAATAACTAGTACAACCAATCCTATATTACAAACAAATATCTGTTAAATTATATAGAACTCTTATTGATAACTTACATTAATTAAATTCATAAACTACTCTCAAAGTTATACAATCGCCATAAAAAAGTATAAGGTATTGCCATGTGAACTATACAAAACACAATATTTACAATATTGTTATTGAACCTTTATGATGCAGTTGACCAGGAACGTAAATCTCTCACTCTACAGTCTCAACTCTTCTTGTTTGATCTGCACATCAAAAAATAGTTCTAACATACTAAGCAAAGCTTAGTGGTTCTTATATATTCATAATATGCAAAAAAAAAAAAGGAAGGAGATCTAAACATTAAATAGTTTAGAAACAATGAAAAATATTACTTTTAGAACATTAAATAAAGGAAGTAATAAATCCATTGAACCTTGAAATATTGAACACAATTAAATGGAAAATCGATTAATTTAACAATAACCATATAACACATTATTTTCAAAGTGGATAACTTCTTTAATTATGCCCATACACACTGAACTCAGATTCTAGGTTTGGATATCGGGTCACTATTGGCAATTTAATGCCCACTTTATAGAATTTTGGCCAATGGTCCACTATGGCACGAATGCCCATTGAGTATGGTGACACAGAGTGTCTATTGATGGCACAGAGTGCCCACTATCACTTTGGATATCCTCCCTTTGGCTAGCCATTCAATCCTAAGCTAGATCTAAAATTAGTATGATTTGGGCAATTCAGTAGTTATTAATAACATTAAATTATGCACAAAACTTCAATGAAACAGTTCTTTCACCAACACTTAGTATTACACATATTTTATCATATATTCAAATAAATCTATTACACTACTTGTTAAGGTTAACTTCAAAAAGAAATCTTTTACACTTTGAGAACTTATAATTGTTACAGGTAGAATTACAAATAAAAAAATAAAAAGTTATTTTGAGCAATTTCTTCAAGTGACACGCCCAGTGACATGGCCATGTCATTGACTGTGTCATCAGCTCATTCTCATAGAAGTTTTGACACTCCCAATGACACGGGCATGTCTTTAGTCATGTCATTTAAGTTACATTACAATAGCTATGACACGCCGATGACACGGGCGTGTCACTGGCCGTGTCATTTATCTTTTATCATAGTAGCTATGACACATCCAATGACGCGGGTGTGTTACTGGTCATGTCTTCAATGTTCAAACACAAAATCATTGACACACACAGTGACATGGCCATGTCACTGGTGGTGTCAAGCAAAACTCTGTATTTCAAACACTTACTAACTTAAATTCCATATATCCAAATAAATGATATCAATAGATCAAAACTAGTTTCTTTAACATAGAAAGAGCATATATCAAATATTTTTCATTAAAAACTCATCAAGACAACTCAATCAATCATTTTAAATAATAAATTCATAGAAATTTAGATAGTTGCAAATCAAAAATGCATAAGCACATACCTCTTTTAAACTCTTCTTTTTGTCTAATCACTTGTTGACAATCTCAACTTTTCCTGCTTAATCTTCTAAAAACTTATAACTGGATATTATTTCCTCTTAGGTTTTGATCAAAGTCTTGGAAGGAAGGAAGAAAGAAGGAGTTTTGGTGGTGAAGATGGTGATGAACGTGGAAAGAAGAAAGAAGAAGAAAGAAAGAGAAGTTTCTACATAAATACGCCTGTCCATTCACCTATATATATACAACTTAATCTAGTGTGGCTAATCTTATCTTAGCTATGGTGCACCCTCTATCTTATTCTTTGATTCTAATTTGATTTTTAAACTCGTAAAAATGTAAAAATACATAATTTCTTCAGTAAATTTTTAAGATCCACTATTTAAATCACTTATCCATATCACTTATATCACAATTCATTTTCAATTATCAATATTAAATCAAAGTTTAGTATATAAAATTTTTAACATTACAGACACGACCAAGCCAATTTGACCTGGCTGTGCCTTGTGAGCATGTCATGCTTCATTATCTTGGATGAAGGGACATGGCCAAGCCATGAAGTGTCTTGGCCATGTCTCATGCTTTCCACCTCATTAATCCATCAAATTGAATTAAAGCTCCATTGTTTTGTTCTTCAACCTGGATCAAATACTTCAAACAAACTTAAACACAAATTTAAAGAAAACATTAATCAAAAGCCAATAAAATTACCCTAAAAATACATGCACAAATGATCAAAACAAATACTCCACACTTAATTCTTTGCTTGTCCCCAAGCAAAGTTAAAATAAAAAAAAAACTAAAACAAGAAAAATTTAGTTAAGTTCAAGAGTTATAAGGATGTATCAAGACTCCCATTTTCTTAAATCCACAATCATTATCAAATCAAACAAAATCAATACTCATGTAATTTAGTGGCCTTTCATGCATAACCAATGTTGTCACTCCCTTGCCACTCTTTAAAGTGTTTTAATAAGGTAGCATTTACAATCATAACATTCAATGAATGATTATCACCATAAGCTTGCTTATCAATTAAACCTCCACCACTTAATTACAATTAAGCATTAATCATAAGGCCTTTTATTTAGTTGTAATGAGGCTAAGGTAAGGGTATGACATTTGGGAATGTGAGTTTATTCACTAAGTTCATGAGCACTTCAAGAATGAAGTAAACAATGTAATACAATCGAACAATCCCAAAACACCTTCCACTCAACTACCACTTGACATTAAAGAGATTTCCAAGGGAACTCACTGATTAAATTTTGTAATGATCATTGTCAAACTTATTCCAACCCTAGGAAAAAGAACAACAACTTCTGTTATTTTGATTTTTTTCTCCCTATTTTATTTTTATTTTTTTAATCAAAATTGGGTTTGCAACTAAAGAACATAATACTTTGCAATTTTAAACCCACTAAATTTAACCCCACACGTTATTTAACACAACACTCAATCATAAACGCTCTTAAAATGCTCTTGACCTAATGAAAAGATAATAGTTAAAACAACAAAGTTCAAGCTAATGGTGTTGTGAAAAAGAGAGAAAAGAAAAAATGAAATAAGCTCAAAATTGGCTAACTAAGATTGGATATAAGGTTAGTCTTTTAAGCCAAAATGGGTTTACCTCATTGCCTTGATCATATTAATACCTAATTGAAATTTTTATGTAGTCTTAAAATGCATGTCAAAGCAAGTTCTAGCAATTCATCAATAAAAGATGTTCACACAAAAAAAAAAGAATAATAAGTTGGTATCCAACTTAATATGCTCAATTCCCCAAAGGTGATGCAAAGAATGACCATCAAAATTGACAATAAGCACCAATTCTAATTCTCAAATTCATGCTTTAAAAATTCAAAGGTCATTTATCAACAATCTTATAACTATTGAACTTTTCAAAATTCATTTATTCAAAGAATAACATTAACTAAACTTAGACAAAGATAAGTTAAAAGTAAAAATTGCACCTCACACTTAAAGATTTACATTGTCCCCAATGTGAACATGCATAAATTAAAAGAGAAGAGTTCAGATGAAACCTAATTTCCATCATTCCCGTATGCGATATTAAGTGCTCCTTCCATCCTTAATGAATTTGCCATCCATGTTTGAAAAGGTGAATAGCATGCAACTCCGAAAGGTACCTAATGTATTGCAGAGCCTAAATAGCATCCTTTGAAAAGCAAATGTCCAGAGGGGACATGTGAAGGTTGTCTTGGGGTGATCCTCCAATGCTAAAGGAACTTGGTAAAAACCTTTTTTAGCCTACAACATGGTTATATCCATTTTTTCTCTTCCTCACCACCGAGAGTGGAAGAGATGATCATTTGTTGCATACTTTTCTCCCCAACCAAAACATATTTCAAATGTTTTGGGGTCTTTTTAAGTTCAACCAAGTTTGGTTGAATCTCTTTTTCATCCACTTTAATAATCTGAAGTCCCCTCGCAACAACCTCAGCATTTAAGATTAAATTGCACTCCTCAATTTCTGAATTGGAAATTTTAGGCTCTACTTCCAAGGTCATGGCCATCTCAAGCTTATCTTCACTATCTTCTTTGGAGGGCATGTCATAGATTTCAGAAAGTTGCTTACCTTGCTTTTCATCCTTCAATCTACTTGGGAATGGAATTGGTGGTATATAAGGATTTGGAGGCTCATGCAATTTTGGTGAGGTTGATGCTTCCAAATTCTCCTACTCCTTTGATTGACTTGGTTCCTCTATGTTGGATTGTATCTCCTCACCATTTTCTTCATAATTAGTACCTATATCAAAGGAATCACAAACTTTGTTATATATTACCTTTTCACTCCTCAAAATTTTAATGGCATTAGCTTGCTCGAATTGGCTAGGAGATTCCACTTTTGGTGTGCTTGGAGTTAATTTGATAGTTGCCCAACTTGAGTTTCCACCTTCTTCAGTGATACCTCTAAAGAATCAAACCTCTTATTGCTCTCTTCCTGATTTTGTGTGCTAATTTGAATGAAAGCATTCAAATTATCTTCCAATGTGGGTTTCTTGAGTTGATCTTAATTTTGTGTGCTAATTTAAATAAAGGCATTCAAATTATCTTCCAATGTGGGTTTCGTAAGTTGATCTTGATTTGAAAATTGTCCTTGAAAGTAAGAACTTCTTTGATAAGATTGAAAAAATTGTTGAGGTGGAATTTGCTGCTGATTTTCCCAAGAAAAATTTGGGTAGTTTCTCTAACTTGGATTATAAGGATTGGAATATGGGTCATTTCTACCCCCCCCCCCCCCCCCCTTGGATGGAAACTTTGAAAGGCATATTCTTCCTCTTGCCTATCTTGGTGTTGTTTAAAACCAAATGAATACATATTTGCACTATGTCCTGCAATGCCACATGTTGGACATACTTCTTGACTAGGCATAGGTGCTCTTTCTCTTGCATTTAGCATCTTAAGTTGACTTGTTAATTCTGCTAAATGCCATGCCATTTTAGAATTAGCATTCACATCATAAACTCCCTCATGCCTTGAAAATTGCATCCTTATAATAAACACTTAGTTATTCAAAAAGAAACTATTTCAATCATTTATGTTTATATTTTTAGGGTAATTTTATTGGTTTTTAGTTTATTTTTTAAAATTTGTGTTTAAAGATTATTTGAAGTGTTTGATTTAGGTTGAAGTATAAAATAATGGAGTGATGGATCAAAGTTTTTGGAAAAGTAAGAGACACAACCAAGACACAACTTAGCTTAGTCGTGTCACTCATCAAAGGTAAGGAAGAAGCAGACACTGGCTGAGGAAACTTGGCTTGGCCGTGTCCTTCAGGAAAATTAGGCAGAGGTAGGCACTGGCAAGAGACACAACCAAGCTATTGGCCATGTCACATAACATGGCCAAGGCCTTGGCCATGTCCCACTTGACAACACTAAAGAATAAAGGAAGCAAAGCAAATAGCAGAGGTGAACACAAGCATAAGACACGACCAAGCCACTGGCAGTGTCACATGACACGGCTAGGGTCTTAGCCATGTCACACTTGGAAAAGAAAAGAAGGAAAAGAATGCAGTGAAAGTTTGAGTGACACGGCCAAGTCACTCATAACTTGGCCATGTATTATTTAATTTCTTGAATTATTTTCACGAGTGGTTCAGGGATAAGTGGGTGACAACATGCAATATCTTTTAAAAAGAAATGATAAAGCGGAGTCAAAGAGGGATGGTTTTATGGGATGAAATATTAAATTAAGAAAAAAGAGGGAGACAAAGAGGAGTGTGTGAGTTGGCAAGACATGCTTGGTGTCTTAAAAAATTAAAAAGAATTGGAAATGGAGGGGGATGGAACATACATACATGTTGGGCTTGTTTGAGAGCTATCTAGTTCTTAGCTTTTGGTTCTTGTTTTGGGAGAGAAGACATCATTCTCTCTTCATCTTCATTTCCATTCATCTTTCATTTCCTCCATAGATAAGACTTAATCAAGTTTGGGGACTAAATTGGGTGAACAAGCTCTTTAGAAGATTAGGATTTGAAGAAAGCTTTATTGGAGTTATAAGCTTGAGAGAGTTACCATTCCATCTTTCAAGAAGAGAGACATTGATTGAAAAGGGCTTGAAAGTTGTTCATCATACATCAAGGTGGAAGATAGGAGGAAAACAAGTAGTTCAACTCTTGGCGTCTACAAGGGGTTTTTCATATTCTCTCTTTTAATTCATTTCTAGATTGTTGTTGTTTTATGATGAACATTAACATTACAATGTGTAATTTTGATTTGGTTTATATTGAGATGAATATTTGTTTTAAATTAATGATGAGCTAATTTACTCATGCTCTGGGTTATAGTAGATTTAATTAAATTGATCTACAACCCTAGGCACCATTCCTAGAATTGAATTAATCTTGCACAAAATCACTCATTTAACTTTTCAATTTTAATTTCTTTTCACCACTATTTCAAACATCACACCCTTATTTTTAAATTTATTTGTTAATCAAACTATTGCAAAATAATTCCTTCCTTGTGAGACGACCTTGGGGCAATCACCATTGCTATAAATACCTCTTATAATTGCGAGTGTCGCTTTATAGCAGTATTAATTAGAGCGTAACATAAACACTTTAAATAATTAAACAATTTAAATTAAAAAAATCAAACTACTAACAACAATTGTCTTCCCCAGCAATGGCTTCAAAAACTTGTTTCGCTCTAATTAACACTACTACAAAGCGACACTCGCAATTATACGAGGTTATTATAGCAACGGTGATTGCCCCAAGGTCGTCTAACAAGGAAGGAATTATTTTGCAATAGTTTGATTAACAAATAAATTGAAAAGCAAGAGTGTGATATGTTAGAATGATGAAAAGTAATTTAAATTTAAAAGTAATGTGTGTAATGGTTGTACAAGATTAATTTAAATTCTTGGAATGGTTGTAGATCAATTTAATCAAAGCTTAATTCTCAAATTGTCCATTAATATAACCTTATAGTTTAATTTGTTCTTTGAGTTTAATTAGTAATTACAAATTCATTAGTTTTCACATTCATGAATTTACAACAACCAATTATTTTGAAATTGCAAATTAAAAGAACCCTAGAACTTATATCTCTAATTCATTCTTAGGGTCATTGAACGCGTAATTCCAATATCAAATTTCATCTCTCGATCCTTTATTCAATATCTAGAGATCAATAGGTATCAAATCTATCAACCTAGCATTCAATCCAATACAATAAACTAATAATAAGGTATATTAACGGAAATATCAAATCAAGTCATTCAATCAAATCTACTACAAACCCTAGGCATGAGTTATTTAGCTCATCATCATCAATTTAAAACAAACAATCATTTCAACATAAATCAAATCACAATTATACATTGTAATATTAATGTTCATAACAAAACAATAATAATCTAGAAATAAATTAAATGAGTGAATGTGAAAAAAACCCTTTGAAGATGCTAAGAGTTGAACTTCTAGTCTTCCTCCTAGCTCCACTTTGAATAAGATGAAGAATTAACAAACCTTCTTCAATCAATGGCTCTCCTCTTGAAACATGGAATGGTAACTCTTTCAAGCCCCCAACTCCTCAATCAAGCTTTCTTCAAACCCTAACCTTCACAAGAGCTTGCTCGCCCAATTTTATCCCAAAAATGTTAACAGTCTTGTCTGTTAGCCAAATGATCTCAATTTTAATCCTTGACAACTCAAATTGAATGACTTATTTAACATGTGTTTTAAGAAATTTGTTGTAGGATTAGATTGTTTCAAACAAGTCAACACAGGGCACTTTTAGTGGTCGCACAAACCATGGAGACAACTGCCCCATTGAATTGAAGGATGAAACCATATCACAGTAGGTTCATGGTCAGAAACTCGACCTCAGTAGTGACCGCACATCAACATGAGCGACCATCCAACAAACAAGGATGACCGCAATAAGAGAAACCCAAATCATCCAAATTCTAGTAAGGTTCGCGGTGACAATTACGGTGAAGAATACGGTCTCGCTTACTGTTATAGCGACCGTCCTTCAAACTCCGTGACCGCTCTACTGATTCAAGAGAAAACTACTCAAACTGATAGTAGTGTTCACATCCTTAAGTACGCTCAGAAGTTCGACGTGAGTTTCACAATTCAACAGTGAATTGGCACCTAGGGCTACCGCAAAATTCATATTTAGGCGGAATTTTATTTTGCCCAGTTAAAGAATGCCACATGTGATAACCGTTATAAACTCACTTCAGCATTCAAAAAGGGCGACCGCACCTAGTGTTTGCGCTACCATCCCGACAACCACAGCATGGGCAAGATTCCAATAGCAGAGCACTTAAATTTGACTGTTGAAGCAAATTTGAATGCAGCGACCGTCCCTTATCCAAGGGTGACCGCGTAAGTCATTGACGCGACCGTCCTAGTATCAAGGACGACCACTAACTGCTTCGAACAGTCTATGAAAATAAGGTCTAAACTACCAAGACTTATTTCTCACTATCTATAACGGCTAGTTAGACCACATTAGCTATAAATACATTATTATTCTGTTAAGAAAATAAGAGATTCTGAATTTTATAGCCAAGCAACATATTTTCTTTTATTACTTCAATTAACATTTGAATTGTAATGAGTGTTAGGTGTAAGCATTAAAAACACCATTGTAAAAGTTTGAGTGTGAGCTTGGAAACACTTAGGTTGTGAGAGTGAGCCTGGGTAAAACTTTTGTAAGTGGTTTGAGCGTTAGCCTTAGGAAAATACTTGTCAAGTTAGGTGTGAACTTGTAAAAACACCAAAGTTGGAAGTGAGCTTGTAAAACTTCAAAGCTAGTGGAACCTTAACAAGTTGTTAAGGAAGTGGATACTATTGGAGAAAATCCAAACCACTATAAATCTTGTGTGTTCTTTCTTCTACTCACTACTCAACCATTTATCTCTTCTACATTTCTTGTTTGTTGAATTTTTTGATTTTCCATCAATTTCTCAAAAAACCAATTCACCCCCCCTGTCACATCCCAAAGTTTAGGTAGTCGAGTATTAGGCAAGAAGGACATAAATAAGTGGTCAAATAGAGGCTCGAGATAGTCAAAAACAAAATCGGTGTGCAAAGGAGGCCCATGAAGTCGACGGGACCTAAAGGTAATTTTTCGAAAGGCCGAGGACCTAAGTGAAAATTTCTCAAAAGTTAGGGGCAACTATGTAAACTTAAAAATTAAGTGTCGGAAGTTCTTAATAGTGCCCATATCCGACCCCGGAAGAATATTCTCGAGATTAATCGGGTCATAACCGTGGGTTTCAATTTTTTCCGAAAACGCACGGTTTAAAAGTTACAATCGATTAATCACTGGAGGGTATTTTGATATTTTCACACCCTAGACTATAAAATTATAGCACAAGAAAGTTGAGGGGGTCAAAATATGAATAAAAGGAAGCCTAATGGCCTGCCAAATAAATAAATAAAAGAAAGAGACATTTGGACCAATGAAAATTAGCCATTTTCCCACTTAAGTGTACCAATGGGAAATCAACACTTACACCAACACATCTTAACCTCTCTTGGCTGCCATTTGGTCAAAATAAGATAAGGAAAGAATATAAAGCCCACCCTTACATGGTGAACTCGTCCAAACCATAAGAGAAAGAAGAAGGAGGTAATTTTTCCAAAGTTTAAGGCTTTTGGTTGAAGATTTTGGTGACAAACAAGATTATAAGGTAAGAGAAACCTACCTCTAGTTTTAGTTTCATGGATTAATGGTTAATTTAAGAGATTGAAATTAGGGTTAATGTAGCTAGATTTGGAGAAAATTCAAGAAATAATTATTTGAAGGATTTGATGAAAGAAATAATGGTGTTTAATGGTGAAAATAAGCTAGCAACTATTAGAAAAATCATAAGATAAGACTATGTCTATACCTAGGGTTCTTACCTTTGTATATGTGATGTTAAATTTCATAGGAAATCAAGGAGACAAGGAAGGAAAGGAAGTGATATAGATAAAGGACTAAGAAAAAGCAAGATTTGGTACTTTAACTAATTGTTTGTTCATTTTCTTGAAATTTTTCTGTTTTATAATTAGTGAAATGCTATGACTTGTATGATTTTTAATTAAATATAGAAAAATGTTATTGAAGTGAATTTTTGATATATTGTGCCTCAATGCGTCTAGAATGATTGAAAAATATTTTGAGTTGAATTCGGAATGGTTATGATTATGGAAAAATTATTTCTGTTAGACCTGCTCTAGGAGGTACCTTGACTGAGACAGCCATGTTTCCGGATTTTTAATAAATTTTAGAAAAATAATATTCAATTGAATTTTGGATATGTTTTTTTTAGTGAGTCTATTATTTGCGAAAAATAATTTGAAACCACATTGATTGAATTTAATTTACGGAATTCACAAAATTCAGAACTGCTGCCAGAATGCAGGGCAACTGGAGCAGTCTGGTTGGGTGAACTACTTGACCAAGATTTTGTATCTAGTTTGATCTGAAATTTTAAAGGAATGATTCTAAGATGTAAAACTAAATTTTGTAAAAATTTTAGAGTTTTTAGTCAAGTAGATTATTTTATACAATTTTTCAAAATAAGGATCAAGTTGAGTCCAAAAACCAGAATCTACTATTCATATGGTCATTTTGCTAATATTCATTTGGTCATTTTTCAAAAGTAATCCAATTGATTCCTTATGCATATAAATGAGCATAATATGTTATTAAAATGACAAAATATGATATTTCATGTTGAAATAATATAAGAACCATAAGTCGATAATTTTATAATGCATATTCGATTAAGAAATGGCATGAAAATTTTGGCTCCAGTGGGTATCTGGGATAGTACTGAGTATGGTAAGGGTATGATATATCAAACTATATGCAGTGCTGCTTTAATATAGGACTTCGGTTCGAGTTATATAGGGTGACGACCCGAGCTATATAGGACTTTGGTCCGAGTTATATAGGGCAATCGCCCGAGTTATATAGGACTCCGATCCGAGAGCTTCGGCCACAGATTCCACAGAGCTTGGTCCGCAATTTTTTAGGGACACAGCCACAGAATATACATATACAGTTGTTTTAGTTAGTTCCTTACCATACGTTAGTCTACCAAATTACCTTGTGGAGCGAACTGATAAAATGATAATAACTGAATATATGACATGTATGGATTGTTTTTATTGTGATATTATTTTTCAATATGACTCATTACTTTTAAAAGTGCATTATGCTTTTATTATTTATTTTCGTAATTAGTTAAAGTACCCACTAAGCAATGCTTAGCGAGTTTAGTTTCTTCTAAACTCGTAGGCTATTAGCAAGGAGCCAGTAGCGAGCAGAGGAGTCCTGCGATCTGTCGGTCATCAACAAACTTAGGTGGTGCTCTTCATTTTGTATTTTGCTATTAGAAACTGGCATGTACTTATTTGAACAATACAAAGAGATAACTTGATGTAGCATGTAAATCTAGTAATGTATAATAACTGTATGATTTTAAATTGAGTTGGGTTGTGAATATAGAAGTGTGAATTCTTCTTGCAGGATTGTAGTTGAGGTTATAAGGGTGGATTATTGGGAGTCTGCTTGAGTTGAATTGTGAAACAAAATGTTTTTCAAAAATAAGAAAAATCAGTTTTGTCGACACTTGGGACCTAGAATTTTAAGGGAGACTCCGTCAAAATTTTTGGAAAATTTTATAAGGAACATTAAGTAAGCTGACATAACCAGAGCTTGTATCTCGATGTAGCATTCCTCCTCGGCTTATTCATAGGTCCGAAAGGGGTGTTACAATTTGTGGTATCAGAGCATTGGTTTAGTCGATTCTGGGAGATAGGTAGTAAGTAAGTAACTATGTGTGCCATGTAAGATAAAGTAAGGAGAAAGTTATATGATGAATAGGTAGATGTACATGCCATATAGGAATTGATAATCGAGTTATATGTTGATGAATGAAGCAAATAGCTATTTATGTCAATGTAGGATGTCTCTAGATTTGTGGCAAGCTATGGAATGAAACATAGAATCGCAAGCATCTGGGTCTGCAGATGACAGGGAAGCCCATGGACCAGGACTAGGGCCAGCAATGTATTTACATGTATGAACAAGCAAGTTTCGGGGCGAAACTTAAATTAAGGGAGGTAGAACTGTCACATTCCAAAGTTTAGGTAGTCGAGTATTAGGCAAGAAGGACATAAATAAGTGGTCAAATAAAGGCTCGAGATAGTCAAAAACAAAATCGGTGTGCAAAGGAGGCCCATGAAGTCGACGGGACCTAAAGGTAATTTTTCGAAAGGCCGAGGACCTAAGTGGAAATTTTTCAAAAGTTAGGGGAAACTATGTAAAGTTAAAAATTAAGTGTCGGAAGTTCTTAATAGTGCCCATATCCGACCCCGAAAGAATATTCTCGAGATTAATCGGGTCATAATCGTGGGTTTCAATTTTTTCCGAAAACTCACGGTTTAAAAGTTATAATCGATTAATCGCTGGAGGGTATTTTGATATTTTCACACCCTAGACTATAAAATTATAGCACAAGAAAGTTGAGGGGGTCAAAATATGAATAAAAGGAAGCCTAATGGCTTGCCAAATAAATAAATAAAAGAAAGAGACATTTGGACCAATGAAAATTAGCCATTTTCCCACTTAAGTGTACCAATGGGAAATCAACACTTACACCAACACATCTTAACCTCTCTTGGCTGCCATTTGGATCAAAATAAGCTAAGGAAAGAATATAAAAGCCCACCCTTATATGGTGAACTCGTCCAAACCATAAGAGAATGAAGAAGGAGGTAATTTTTCCAAAGTTTAAGGCTTTTGGTTAAAGATTTTGGTGACAAACAAGATTATAAGGTAAGAGAAATCTATCTCTAGTTTTAGTTTCATGGATTAATGGTTAATTTAAGAGATTGAAATTGGGGTTCATGTAGCTAGATTTGGAGAAAATTCAAGAAATAATTATTTGAAGGATTTGATGAAAGAAATAATGGTGTGGTGAAAATAAGCTAGCAACTATTAGAAAAATCATAAGATAAGACTATGTCTATACCTAGGGTTCTTACCTTTGTATATGTGATGTTAAATTTCATAGGAAATCAAGGAGACAAGGGAGGAAAGGAAGTGATATAGATAAAGGACTAAGAAAAAGCAAGATTTGGTACTTTAACTAATTGTTTGTTCATTTTCTTGAAATTTTTCTGTTTTAGAATTAGTGAAATGCTGTGAATTGTATGATTTTTAATTAAATATAGAAAAATTTTCTTCAAGTGAATTTTTTATATATTGTACCTAAATGCGTCTAGAATGACTGAAAAATATTTTGAGTTGAATTCGGAATGGTTATGATTATGGAAAAATTATTTCTGTTAGACCTGCTCTAGGAGGTACCTTGACTGAGACAGCCATGTTTCCGGATTTTTAATAAAATTTAGAAACATAATCTTCAACTGAAGTTTGGATATGTTGTTGTTTAGTGATTCTAGTATTTGAGAAAAATAATTTGGAACCACATTGATTGAATTTAATTTACAAAATTCACAAAATTCAGAACTGCTGCCAGAATACATGGCAACTGGAGCAGTCTGGTTGGGTGAACTACTTGACCAAGATTTTGTGTCCAGTTTGATCTAAAATTTTAAAGGAATGATTTTAAGATGCAAACTAAATTCTGTAAAAATTTTAGAGTTTTTATTCAAGTAGATTATTTTATACAATTTTTCAAAATAAGGATCAAGTTGAGTCCAAAACCAGAATTTACTATTCATATGGTCATTTTGCTAATATTCATTTGGTCATTTTTCAAAAGTAATCCAATTGATTCCTTATGCATATAAATGAGCATAATATGTTATAAAATGACAAAATATGATATTTCACATTGAAATAATATAAGAACCATAAGTCGATAATTGTATAATGCATATTCGATTAAGAAATGGCATGAAAATTTTGGCTCCACTGGGTATCTGGGATAGTACTGAGTACGGTAAGGGTATGATATATCATATTATATGCAGTGATGCTTTAATATAGGACTTCGGTCTGAGTTATATAGGGTGATGACCCGAGCTATATAGGACTTCGGTCCGAGTTATATAGGGCAATCGCCCGAGTTATGTAGGACTCCAGTCCGAGGGCTTCAGCCACAGATTCCACAGGGCTTGGTTCGCAATTTTTTAGGGCCATAGCCACAGAATATATATACAGTTGTTTCAGTTAGTTCCTTACCATACATTAGTCTACCAAATTACCTTGTGGAGCGAACTGATAAAATGATAATAACTGAATATATGACATGTATGGATTGTTTTTATTGTGATATTATTTTTCAATACGACTCATTGCTTTTAAAAGTGCATTATGCTTTTATTATTTATTTTTCGTAATTAGTTAAAGTACCCACTAAGCAATGCTTAGCGAGTTTAGTTTCTTCTAAACTCGTAGGCTATTAGCAAGGAGCCAGTAGCGAGCAGAGGAGTCCTGCGATCTGTCAGTCATCAATAAACTTAGGTGGTGCTCTTCATTTTGTATTTTGCTATTAGAAACTGGCATGTACTTATTTGAACAATACAAAGAGATAACTTGATGTAGCATGTAAATCTAGTAATGTATAATAACTGTATGGTTTTAAATTGAGTTGGGTTGTGAATATAGAAGTGTGAATTCTTCTTGCAGGATTGTAGTTGAGGTTATAAGGGTGGATTATTGGGAGTCTGCTTGAGTTGAATTGTGAAACAAAATATTTTTCAAAAATAAGAAAAAACAGTTTTGTCGACACTTAGGACCTAGAATTTTAAGGGAGACTCCGTCAAAATTTTTGGAAAATTTTTATAAGGAACATTAAGTAAGCTGACATAACCAGAGCTTGTATCCCGATGTAGCATTCCTCCTCGACTTATTCATAGGTCCAAAAGGGGTGTTACACCCCCCCCCCCCCTCTTGGTTGCCATCTTGGGACAACTATGGCAACTTCTTCTTCATCAAACTCAACCTCTCATGGAAATCTTAACACTATCCTTAGACCCTATTTTGATGGAATGGATTATTTCTATTGGAAACACAAAATGTATTTATTTCTTGATAGTGAAGGGATTGAGCTATGGGATTTTGTGGAAAGTGAGTGAAAACCTCCTACTCATGAAGTTGATGGTGTTCAAGTTCCTCTTCCCAAAGCACAATGGTCAATTGTCAATGTTAAAGATCGATTCAAGAACAATAGAGCCGCTTCCATCTTGATGAACTCCATTTCATGAGAAGAAGGTGGAAGAGTTCAACATTTAACTTGTGCACATTGCATTTGTAAGACACTTGAAAACTATCATGAAGGTACGGCTCAAGTGAGATTCACCAAGAAACAAATGCATGTTCGTGAGTATGAGCTATTCAAGATGAAACCAAATGAAAATTTCATCGACATGATGAATCACTTGCTTGCTATTGTCAATGAGCTAATGAAGTATGGCAAGATATATGATCAAGGTGATGTAAACAGCAAAATCTTGAGAGCCCTAAGAGCTAGAAAGAACTTTGAATCAAAAGTATCATCCATTGAAGAAGCTCATGATTTTAGCACATTGAGAACCGACGAGCTTATGGGAAAACTACTCACATTTGAGCTACACAGTGAAAAAGAAGAAGATCAAGGTGAGAAAGAGAAGAGAAAACCAATTGTGCTCAAAGCAATCAAAGAAGTTGAGAGCTCAAGCAACGAAGGTACTGATGATGAAGATGAAATGGCAATGTTCTCAAAAAGAATAAGTGAATGGAAAAGAAAGAAAAGATTACAAGCTAACAAAGGTACACTTCCTAAATCCTCCTTCAAAGATAAAGAAAAGAAAAATGAGGTAAAGTGCTATGAATGTGGTAAATTTGGTCACATCAAATAGGATTGCTTCAAAGTAAAGAACAAAATAAAATGGGATAAAGAAAAGAAAAAGTCTCTCAAAGCCACATGGGATGACTCTTCTTAAGAAGAAGAAGAAGGAATTGCAAACCTATGTCTCATGGCTATTGAAGATGACTCCAATGAGGTAAGTACTCAATCCTTGAATCTAATAGCACATAATGATATTGATGACCTAGATGATAGTGATTTAATTAAGCACATGAACTTTAAAATAGAAAAATATTTTTCCAAAGTGATGCTCTATAAGGAAAAGAGTTCTAAGTTAGAAAAGGATTTTATATGCTTAAAGAACTCTACCCTAGAATTGAAAACCTCAAATGAACACTTGATGAATTCAATAAAAGAGTTAAATAAAAACTCACATGATTTAGAAAAAGTTATCAAAGAGAATGAAATTCTGAAGCATGAACTAAAAGAACTAAAAGAATCAATTTCAAGATTTCATAAAGGAAAAGAAGTCTTTGACATATTAATTGGTAACCAAAGATCACCTTCCTTAAAATATGGATTAGGATTCAATGGCTTAACCAACATTGCACCTAGCACACCAACATTTGTAAAAGCCTCTTCAACTAGAATCTCTAATGTTGATGTTGTAAAGAACAAAGATGCTCACACCAAGTCTAAGAATTCCAAAAAGGCCACTCATGGCTCACTAGGAAATAAAGCTAAGTTCTCAAAAAGTAATCATGCATTTATATACATTAAACATTCACAAAAGCAATCACATACTTGTAGTTGTATGCATAATACATGGAATATGAATAGAAAAGTGCAAAAATATAAATCATTGTGGCAATGTACATATTGTATGAAATTTGGACATAAAAGCATTTTTTATCATATTAGAAAAGCTCATCTCAAGTTAGAAGATGCCTCTATTGCTAACCATCAAGGACCCAACTTCATTTGGGTACCTAAGAAAAGATAACTACTATTGCCTTGTATGTATGCCTAAAATCTACTATCAATGAAAGCACATGGCTTATGGATAGTGGGTGCTCAAGGCATATGACCGGGAATGCAAAGCTCTTTACAAGTATTACATACAAACTTGGAGATAATGTAACTTTTGGAAATAATGCTAAAGGTAAAATTATTGGTGTTGGCTCCATTGGAATACTTGGTAAAGACTTGATAGAAGATGTATGGCTTGTTGATGGTTTGAAACATAATTTGCTAAGTGTTAGTCAATTATGTGATAAAAAATACATTGTAAATTTTGATTCCAAAGGATGCAAGATCACTAATTCAAATGGTGTTATTGTATTTAAGGGAACTAGAATAAGCAACACTTATAAAATTGACATTCATTCCAATAATGCATTTAAATATTTAATCTCTACTAATAATGATGCATGGTTATGGCATAGAAGACTAGGACATGCAAGTATGGATCAATTAAAATGCATTTGTAATGAAAACCTAGTTGATGGTCTCCCTAAAATAAAATATAACAAAGATAGAATTTGTGAACCTTGTCAACTTGGTAAGCAACATAAGAGCTCATTTAAACCAAAAATTGTTGTAAGTACCTCTAGACCTCTAAAGCTCATTCATTTGGATTTGTTTGGACCAAATAGAGTTACAAGTCTAGGTGGCAAGTTATATGCATTTGTTCTTGTTGACGATTACTCTAGATTCACATGGGTTAATTTCTTAGCTCAAAAGAATGAAGCTTTTAATTACTTCAAAACATTTGCAAAAAGAGTTCAAAATGAAAAAGGATATGTGATCACATGTATTAGAAGTGATCATGGCAAAGAATTTGAGAATGAAAATTTTGAAAACTTTTGTAATGAACTTGGCATTTCATATAATTTTTCTGCTCCTAGAACGCCACAACAAAATAGTGTGGTTGAAAGGAAAAATAGAACTTTGGTTGAAATGCCTAGAACAATGCTCAATGAATATGAATTACCATCTTATTTTTGGGCAAAAGATGTTAATACCACTTGTTACATTGCAAATTGTGTTTACAAAAGACCTTTAATTAATAAAACTTCTTATGAGCTATGGAATGAAAGAATTCCTAGAATTGCATATTTTATAGTATTTGGATGCAAATGCTTCATATTGAACACCAAGGAAAATCTTGGAAAATTTTCATCCAAATCGGATGAAGGCATATTCCTAGGATACTCATTATCTAGCAAAGCATATAGAGTATTTAATAAGAAAACTCTAGTTGCTGAAGAATCAATGCATGTTGTATTTGATGAATCATCTAAACTTGATCAAAGGAAAGGTAGTACTTCTAATGACCTTGCAGGTACTCTTGAACCTCAAGAAACTATTGATGCTTCAAGGATCAATCAGAATGAACTTAAAGAAAAGACTCAAGATCTACCTAAGGATTGGCAATACAAGAAAGATCATCCTAAGGAACTCATCATTGGTGAAACATCTAAGGGAGTAATTACTAGATCTAAAATTAATCATATAGATGTTAATTTTGCTTTTGTTTCTCAAATTGAGCCAAAGACCATTGAGGAGGCTCTAAATGATGAAAATTGGATGATTGCAATGCAAGATTAACTTTATCAATTTGAAAGAAATAATGTATGGGAACTCACTCCTAAACCTAAAGATCATTCAATCATAGGATGCAAATGGGCTTATAGAAATAAGCTTGATGAAAATGGTCACATTACTAGGAATAAAGCAAGATTGGTAGCCAAAGGCTATAATCAAGAAGAAGGCATTGACTATGATGAAACATTTGTCCCTCTAGCTAGATTAGAAGCTATTAGAATTTTACTTGCTTTTGCATGTCACATGAATTTTAAACTCTTTCAAATGGATGTTAAAAGTACATTTCTAAATGGATTTATAAACAAAGAAGTTTATGTTGAACAACCTCCTGGTTTTGAAAACTACAATTTTCCAAATCATGTTTTCAAACTCACCAAAGCTTTATATGGATTAAAACAAGCACCAAAAGCATGGAATGATAGACTTAGTGCATATTTACTTGAAAATGGTTTTTCAAAAGGAAAAGTGGACACAACTCTTTTTGTTAAAAAGGACAAGCATAATATTTTAATTGTACAAATTTATGTGGATGACATAATATTTGGAGCTAGTAATGAAACCTTATGCAAAGAATTTGCTTGTTGTATGACTAGGGAATTTGAAATGAGCATGATGGGTGAACTCAAGTTCTTCCTTGGACTGCAAATCAAGCAATGCAAAGATGGAATCTTCATTAACCAATCCAAATATACAAAAGAACTTATCAAGGAATTTGGAATGGATGGCTGCAAGACTCCTATTAGCACATCCTTGAAATTGGGTAAAGATGAAAATGGTAAAGCAGTAGATGAAAAGAAATATCGAGGCATTATCGGATCACTACTTTACTTAACCACTTCTTGACCTGATATAATGTATAGTGACAGTCATTGTGCTAGATTTCAAACTTATCCTAAAGAATCACTCTTGAATGTTATTAAAAGAACTTTGAAATACTTAAACGGTACATTGCATTTAGGTCTTTTGTATCCTAGAAACACATCATTTCATATCATAGGTTTTTCAGATGCGGATTATGCTGGTAGTATCTTGGATAGAAAAAGAACAACAGAAGCATGTCACTTTCTTGGCAATTGTCTAGTTTCTTGGCATAGTAAGAAACAAGTATCGGTAGCCTTGTCTACTGCAAAAGCCGAATATGTTGTAGCATGTTTTTGTTGCACATAAGTGTTATGGATGAAGCAACAATTGCTTGACTATGGTAAAGTGTTTAATAACATTTCCATTAAATGTGATAACACTAGTGCTATCAACTTGTCCAAAAATCCTATCCAACACTCTAGATCTAAACATATTAGCATTAGACATCATTTTTTAAGAGATAATGTTTAAAACCAAAATATTGTTTTAGAGTTCGTAGATACACATGATCAACTTGCTGATATCTTTACAAAACCTTTGAATGAAGATAGGCTTAACTTCATTAAGCATAATTTAGGTATGATTGATGGAACATCCATGAATGAATAAAATATTGCCTATTCACAAAAATTTCTTAAAAATCACTAGGCATCAACTTTGATCACTTTGTTTAAAACTATAATAATCCATCATTTTTACCCCCTTTCATTTTTTAGATACTCGTGGTCGTTCCAACGCGTATTGCGATTGCAATCCTGCCAGACAAATTCATCTAAATTGACAATTCAGCGAGTGGTCGAGAAACACTTTCAGCGGTAACAATAATTTGAACAGTTTCGACCATTACAGACATTCTTTGCACTCGTGAGTGCACAAATTATTCTAACAGTCGCTAGAGTGTCTTTAGTGATCGTGCCTATACAAATAGGCGACCGCACTCTGTACACTCTACTCAAAATTTTATAACCGTTGGCAGTATGACAAATCACGATTTTCCAACCTTCAACAGTCATAAATAGCTACTTTCTTAATTTCTTCTATTTAAGACCATCCTACATCAGTTACATAGGTCTTTTACCACTTATAACATACAAACTTCCCTCCTAATCTCCAAATCCTCTCAAGATCATCTCCTTCTCAAATACTCTCTATTTTTCAATTTCTTTTACTTTTTTAATTCTCATGGCCCCCAAAAAGAAAATTACTTCCAATGGGAAAGGGAAAGGAAAGAAACCTTTAGGAATCACCATAAGTGAACCTCTAGATGCTCCTCCATCTCCTCCACAATCAAGAAGAGGTGAGAAAATTCATAAACCTTACCACCAAACCCCTGAGGAAGATGTGAGATATGCCATGCTGAAAAGAAAGAAATTTGAAGGAACTAAATCTCTATTTGGTGGGATGCTCTCTGCCCTCAACATTAAAGAAGAGATTGAGAGTCTACTTGATGTTCTTGGTTGGAGGAAATTTGTTTTCCCTGATGAGGTAGGTTACTCTAATTTAAGTAAGGAATTTCTCATGTCCTTTCAGATTGAAAAGAGTGCAAATTCTGCACTAGGGTGGTACTATTTGACCAATACCTTGCCTTAACATTAAAGGACTTTGGAAAATTTTGGGACTTTCTTGTTGATGGAGTCACCTCCTACAATGACTTAGCCTTCTCCAACCAAACCCTCTCTACCTTTTGGCAAGAAATTTCTATAGAAACTTCATTTGAAAAAGAGTTAAAAGCTAGACACATCAAGTCCCTCACCCACTAGATGCTTCATAGGATCATAACCTGCACCATTCACCAAAGGGATGATGGGAATGAAAAGGTAACTAAAAGAGACCTAATCTGCTTATATGCTTTCACCCACAACATCCAAATGAACACAACAAAATTCTTGATTGACACATTGTATCATCATGCTGTCACAAGAACTAGAACTTTCTTCTTATCCTCCCAAATCACTCAAATAGCTAGGCACTTGAACTTACTTAATGATCTTAACTTAGCTACCTTGAGAAACCCTTTCAATCTTGCCTCAAGTGCCACACCATTGACTATCTAGAACATGCTAGTTGTGTAAGAAAGATTGAAAGCACATAAGTGTACTACTTTGGCAAAAGAGGAGTTGTTGATAGACACAAGAAAAGACCAAGGTACACCATTGAGGAAGAAGGAGACTCCTTGGAAGTTGCTGTTGAACTACCTCCCAAGGATTCCTCATCTAAACCTACCCAAACCAGCTCTCCTACAAAACTCATTTTGAGAGCCATCAAATCTCTTTCCAAGAAACTCTCTCACTTCAAGAAAAGTGTCTCTAAGAGATTCCATCACTTGAACAAAAGGATTGACCTTATATCTCACATGCATCATGATCTCTATGACATGCAAGGCAAAATGAATTTGTCTCAATGCAATCTTGAGGATTGGGATATAAGTGATCATACAGAGAGTCTCCCTGAAGAAGAAGAATCTATCAGCACTAGCTCTACCAACAATGTCCCTCTTGATAAGGGAAAAGCTCCTATAGAAAAAGAAGAGCTAGATGAGGATAAAGATTCTGATTAGTTTACTTTTTCTGTTTTTGTTTTTGTTTTATTGTTTTTCTTTTTTTCTCTCTTACATTGTGTTTGTACTGCCCTCTTTCTAATAACATTATGTTTATTACACATTATGTTCATAATCTTACCATTGTCTTTAATATTTCTCTTACATTTTGCATTTTGCCTATGACAAAGGGGGAGAGAGTATGTAAATGTTCTTATACAAAGGGGAGAGATATATACAAAGGGAGAGAGATATACAAATGAAATTATAGATGGGAATGTTATTTTACTAATGTGCCAAGTTATATTATTATACACTCTAAAATAAACATGATACATGCATATGTTTAGGGGGAGCTTTATAGTAACTCTCAACACATGAGAAGTTTAAATTAGGGGAGATTGCTCATATTGTTAGCCAATTTAATTTACATTTCTCTCAATTTATATCATCATTCCATTTAATTGTCAAAGTCAAAATGGGGGAGATTGTTAGCCAAATGATCTCAATTTTGATCCTTGACAACTCAAATTGAATGACTTATTTAACATGTGTTTTAAGAACTTTGTTGCAGGATTAGATTGTTTCAAACAAGTCAACACAGGGCACTTTTAGTGGTCGCACAAACCATGGAGACGACCGCCCTATTGAATTGAAGGATGAAACCATATCACAGTAGGGTTCGCGGTCAGAAACTCAACCTCAGTAGCGATCGCACATCAACATGAGCGATCGTCCAACAAACAAGGACGACCACAACAAGAGAAACCCAAATCATCTAAATTCCAGTAAGGTTCGCGGTGACAAGTACGATGAAGAATACGATCTCGCTTACTATTATAGTGACCCTCCTTCAGACTCCGTGTTCAAGAGAAAACTACTCAAACTGATAGTAGTGTTCACGTCCTTAAGTGCGCTCAGAAGTTCAACGTGAGTTTCACAATTCGATAGCGAATTGGCACCTAGGGCGGCCGCAAAATTCATATTTAGGTGAAATTTTATTTTTCCCAGTTAAAGAATGCCACGTGTGATAACCGTTATAAACCCACTTCAGCATTCAAAAAGGGTGACCACACCTAGTGTATGTGCGACCATCCCGACAACCACAACATGGGTAAGATTCCAGCAGTAGAGCACTTAAATTCGACCGTTGAAGCAAATTTGAATGCAACGACCGTCCCTTATCCAAGGGCGACCGCGTAAGCCATTAATGCGGCCGTCCTAGTATCAAGGACGACCGCTAACTGCTTCGAACAGTCTATTAAAACAAGGTCTAAACTACCAAGACTTATTTCTCACTATCTATAACAGCTAGTTGGACCACATTGGCTATAAATACATTATTATTCTGTTAAGAAAATAAGAGATTCTGAATTTTATAGCCAAGCAACATATTTTCTTTTATTACTTCAATTAGCATTTGAATTGTAATGAGTGTTGGGTCTAAGCATTAAAAACACTATTATAAAAGTTTAAGTGTGAACTTGGAAACAATTAGGTTGTGAGAGTGAGCCTGGGTAAAACTTTTGTAAGTGGTTTGAGTGTTAGCCTTAGGAAAACACTTGTCAAGTTAGGTGTGAACTTGTAAAAATACCAAAGTTGGAAGTGAGCTTGTAAAACTTCAAAGTTAGTGGAACCTTAATAAGTTGTTAAGGAAGTGGATGTAGGATTGGAGAAAATCCGAACCACTATAAATTTTGTGTGTTCTTTCTTCTACTTACTGCTCAACCATTTATCTCTTCTACATTTCTTGTTTGTTGAGTTTTTTTAATTTTCCATCAATTTCTCAGAAAACCAATTCTACCCCCCCCCCCCCTCTTGGTTCCTTTCTTGGGACAACATTGTCTATGGAAGAAATAGAAGATGAAGGTGAAGGTGATGTTCATGGTCTCTCTCAAGACCAAGAACAAGATGATAAAAATGGAGAATGTATGGTCTTTTAATGTTTGCAATGTGTGCCCCCATCACTCTCTCTTCCAATTATGTATTTTTTTTTTAATTGCCAATTGTTTTTCCAACTCACCTCACTCCCATTTTTCCCCTCCTTTTTCCTTTTTTAAATATTTCATACCATAAAATAAGTCACCTATTACATCTTTTATTATTATTTTTTTCGAAAGAAAATGCATGTTTTCTCCCACTTGTTATGAGCGGGGATTTTCGCCCCCACTCCCGGTGGAATGTTTCTTGCGACTTCGGCACTGTTTAGGCATGCGGCCTTAGAGAACACGGACCTAAGTTTGGAGAAAATGGAGTCGCCACCCGGACGGACCGGGAAAAAGAAAGGGGTGGATGACTCGATTCCTAAGGAATCCCCAACCCCCTAATGGGTTTGGAAAGTTGGGTACGTGTGGGGAAGATGAGAAATGGCCCAACACCCCCACAACGCCCTGTTCATTAATATTATAAAATTCTTAAATATAATAACATGATCCATATTACACACAATAATTAAAAGAAAGCATCATTATATTAAAATCAAAGCAATGTCCAAAAAAAACAAATAAATGGACACCCATCCAAGGATGGAAACATGTCCTTACATCACATGCCTAAATAAGACACAAACCAAAAGGTAGAAACATGCCCTTTACATAGGTTATAAAATAGAAAAGCAAATTAAATTACATGATGTTTAACTAATGAGGTACCCACTAAGTGGAAACATACCTCTTACAACTTTTGGAAATCTAAATTAATTAATAAAAGTAAATAATCATTCATCATAAACAAATCATTCATCAAAGCTATTAATCAAAATAGAAAATAAACATCCATCCATGATAAATTAAATAAATCAAGTATTGAAATTAAATAAATTAAAGCATAAGAAATAAATCAAAGCATAATCAAGTATGGAATTGAATAAAGCAAATAAAAGTCCAATTATGGCTACTGTGACTTTTTATGGAATTAAAATAAATTAGGGTTTTATGTTTTAAAGGGTTGGTAAGACTCTTTCATTAACAAAATTAAGGTTTGAATGATGATATCATGAAACTAGGGTTTTAAACACTTTAAAATACTTTAATTTGTGATTTTTGGTTATTGGGTTCCTAAGCTACTGTGTAAAATTTAGGTTTTTATGTTTTTATATTTTTTTTTAATGTTTTAAAAGGATTAGGGTTCATAAAAATTAGGGTTTAAGGTTTTAAAAGGGTTAGTGTTCATTATTTTGAATTTTGGAAGTTGAATTTGGATTTGATATTTTGGAAGTAGGGTCACGGGTGGTGAATAATTTTTAGGAATTTGGAAATCAATTTGATATTTTATGGAATTTTATGAATTTAAACAAGTGAATTAAAGTTTTTATAACTAGAAAAGATGTTTTTTTAAGGCTTTTTGAATGAAATAGAACCTACTTTAAAATTTTAAAAGAAGTAGAATTTAAATCATAGTTTTGTTGAAAAATATGTTCAATTAGAGTTTTAAGATTTTTAAGAAGAAAAAATAACAATTTTAAGCCTTTTGGAAGATAAACTAATGAAATAAGGTTTTTTTTTACTTTAGAAAAACTAAATTAGAGTTCAAAGGTTTTTAATTTTGGTTTCACAAATTTGCTACTGTGTAAAAAAAAACAGTTAAAGAAAATTAATTAACACATACCTTCTTTTGATGATTTCTCCAAAAATAATTCTTCTTGGATGAACTAGCTCCAAAGACAAGCCTTTTTTGCCTTTAAATCCTCTAAATAGTGCTGCTGCTGTTCCAGAAAAGAGTTGAATTGAATTTCTTCTTTTCCTTCCTTGATTTGGTTTCAAATTTTCCAAACTACTCTTGGATTTTTGTCTCCCCTTTTTTAATTGCCTTTGGTCCTTATTTATAGTGGTTTGAGTTTGTTTATTCCTAATTAGCTAAGGTAAGTAATATTAATAAAAAAAAAACCAAAACCTAATTGGATTAGGCTTCCAAAAATTTGCGTCGGAAAATTTGCACTGCCGAAAAAAACTGCTGCGGAAAAACTGCGCTGGCGAATAAAATATGCTGCAGCGCGCGCGGAGCAAGCCCGTAAGCTATTTCACAGGCAGAAAATTTCTGCGTGCGAAATAGCACAGTGATTTCGCCCGCAGGAATTTCTTGCGGGCGAAATGCCCACGGGCCCGCGTGACGATTTTTTCGCCGCCGATTTTTCCGACTCTGATTTTTATTTTTATTTTTTATTTTTTGACTTTTATTTGTTTATTTCTATTTTTTATTAATAAAAATTAGATAATAAAGCAAAAATTATTTAATAAAAATTATTTTGGACCAATTAGACAACAAAAATCATTTTAGACTAAATAAAACATATTGGACCGGATTGGGTCAAAAATTAAGGGTCTACAGTTTGCCCCCTGCTTGAATGATCTGAAACCTTAGTGAAAGAGAGTGAAAAGCAATAAGACTTAATTTTTGATGAACCGGTTGAGGTTTTGGGTTCTGGACCCGGTTCGAGTTCTGGACTCAAGGATAATTCTAGGTTCTGGACCTAAGGAAAATTTGGGTTCTGGACCCGGTTCGAGTTCTGGACTCAAGGATAATTCTAGGTTCTCGACCTAAAGAAAATTTGGGTTCTAGACCAGGTTTGAGTTATGGACTCAAGGATAATTCTAGGTTCTGGACCTAAGGAAAATTTGGGTTTTGGACCCGGTATTGGGTACTTGGACTTGAGATTGATTTGATTTGGGTACTTGGACCCGAGATTGATTTGATTTGGGTACTTGGACCCGAGATTGATTTAATTTGGATACTTAGACCTGGGATTGGATACTTGGACCTGGGATTGATTTGGTTTGCGTACTTGGACCCGAGCTTGGGTGCTTGGACCCGAGAATGGGTGCTTGGACCCGAGATTGAGTTTGACTGACCTTTTATCAGTTGAGAAGTCTGACTACTCCAGATGTTCTTTGCATTGTGATCCTTCACCCTCAGAATGGATCTTCACCCTCGGAGATCGAGTCTTCACCCTTGGAAATGGATCTTCATCCTTGGAGATCGGGGTCTTCTTTGTTCTTTGAAGATGGGAGTGACACGGCCAGTGGCTTGGCTGTGTCTCCTGGATGTGTCAAATTCTGTGTCTTTTCTTTCTCTGCTTGGTCCTTCTTGACTTTGCCCCTTAGGAGAGACACGGCCAGTGGCTTGGCCGTGTCGCCTGCCAGTGTCACCTACTGTTTCTTTTCTTTGTTTGCTTCTTTAATGATTGTTGCAGGCTGTTGGCTCATTTGATCACAAGGCTGGACCTTCTTTCACTGCCCCTTCGTTTGCTCATTCTAGCCTGCAGGATATGCCATCTCATCCGCAGGGAATCAATGTGAACTAGCTGGTACGTTCCTCATTTCATAAAATTTTATGCTATATGTATGCATGATTATGTATGCTATTACCTTTTTCTCTCTTGGCTCACAGCGGATGCTTGAAGAACAAAATAAGAAACTTCAAGAAGAGTTGGCTGCAAGTCTTCAGCAAGCTTTTTGGATTGAAAGTTTATATCATCAATCCGAACAAAATTTCCATGACTTCCAATTTCAAGGAATGAGGGATCCCTATGCTTCTTCATCGAGAGGCCCCCAGACTGATGACCATGAGATCCTTTCGTCTGCTTCTGATGAGGACCATGACAAATCTAAACTCTAAGGCAATAGGGATTTTAGTGCTTCTGCTTCGGATGATCCCGGGACGAGTGGCAACAATTTTTTCAAGTCTTTATTTGGTGACCTACCACCACCCTCTTAGTAATATGTAAATATTGTAACTCTCTTTTTTTTTCGTTACTGCCAAAATTATTTATTTTTTATTTTTTATAAATATAGCACATCATAATTAATATCCACTTCTTTTGTTAAACCAAATCCAATATGGTAAAGGAAATTCATTGCCACTTCCTTTCCTTATGCCATATGGTCTTATCCTTTCCCATCATCTTTTCAATTTCACTTTTGGAAAAGGTTTATTTTCTTCTATATAAATCACCTTGCATGCCATATTTCAATTCATAAACCAAAAATCTCTCTCTTTCAACGTGAAGACTCCCTTTAGCAATTTTGGTTCCCCTTTATTCATTAACCATGACCGAGCACCATTTAAAGAAAATAAAAATTCTACTTAAGAATATGGATGCCAACCATTGGAAGCAAATTTCATGGTCAAAGCTTGATGTTTTAAAATGCTTTTAAAATGTCAAATTGGACCACTCCTTCTTACATGCCGTGGCTTCCCTGTGGGATACGGATTCTAGGGTATTTAGAATTAATGGCTTTGAAATGTGTCCTTTGATTGAAGAATTTGAGGCCATCCTTGGACATCCCAATAATCAACAAATGGCGTTACTCACATTGATTTCCAAGACTCAACAGAAGATGCAAATGTTATTTCAAATTCCAAAACCCGAAGATCTTCAGTTGATGAGAGATGAAAAAATTCTACTTGCTCCTTTGATTGACTTTTGTTTCTCTCATTTGGCTCCTACTAAGGCATGGGGACGCATGCTTTGTCTTTGCTTGCTCACCCAATTCTTGCTTGTTTTTTCTGACGGCGATATTGATCCACGAGTATTGGATATCATGGATCAAATGGAAGGAGGCTTGTCAACGGTACCTGTGATTTTAGCCGAGACCTTAGTTGGATTAGACCAATTTAAATCAGGATTGTCAAAGAGACTGACTGGGAGTCCGTTGCTGCTTCAGGTAATTACCTAAACTGCCCTTTCAGGTTTTCAATTTAGGCCCTTTTTTTATTGCTCTAACTTTTGCCTAGTCCACCCATTCGGGTTTTCGGAACTAGCGAGCTGTCCTAATTTTTGCCTAAGCTGCCCTTGCGGGTTTTCAACTCAGCGGACTTCTTCTTTTTTTTTTAACTTAATTCTTTCTTCACAGATTTGGCTTCATGAGTGTCTTTGTTTACTTGATACTCCCTCCATGGATTTTGCCAGATATCTGCCACGTCATCATTTTGCTAGGAAGCTACTCCATCCCGTTTCTTCGTATGTTGACTGGGTTGACTGGATTCACTCACGCTCTGAAGTCAATATCCGTTGGTTGGTACCTTGGTGGAAGATTTCTCGTATCACCATGCGGACATACTTGATGTACGTTCCTCTTGCTGCTCTTCGTCAAGGTACAAGCTATGATCTTCGCCGACTTGGGAGTCAGTATGGAGCTAAGCCTCGTGATTCTAACTTTGCTCCTGACCTAGACATGCCTTGCTTGACTGAAGCCTACTTGGATCGGTTAAGGCAAAGCTGGCCTGCACGTTACACTTATAGACTGCCATAGATTTTACATTTGTCAATTCAGAAGATGTTTTGTTAGGATGAAAAATAACTAAAGTAATAAAAGATGCTTCTTTTCCATTTATAATTTGTCATCACCTTTTGCAATTATGATTATTTATTTCATCCGTATCTGGCCAAATACTTATAATAGTGCACATAGAACAAATTTAATTATTAATTTTGTTTTATTAAATTGGGGAACAACCAAACATAAAGCCAGCATACACAAGATCACTCCTGTTGCCAATTAGCCCTTTCAGGTTTTCTAATTGATGATTTTCTCTCATTAGCCCTAATTGTTGCCTAGCCCGCTCTTTCGGGTTTTCGGAACTAGTGGACTGCTCTAACTTTTGCCTAGGCCACCCTTTTTGGGTTTTCAACCTAGCGAGCTCTCTCCTTTTTTATTTTTCATACATAAAACTTCTTCAACCTGTCAATATTTATTGGCTCACTAAATTCATTCCCATCCATGTCTGATAACTTCACCATACCTTTGCTCATGACCTGTTTCACGATATATGGCCCTTCCCAGCTATGTCTAAACTTCCCTCTTGGATCAAATACATTAGGCTTACATTGCTTCAACACCAAATCCCCAACTCTGAATTTTTTGACCTTGACCCTTCTATTGTAGGCCCGAGCTATCTTCTTTTGATACAGTTGGTGATGATACAGTGCCTTTAACCTTTTCTCTTCCAGTAGAGCTAACTGTGTGTATCTGCTTATTACCCATTACGTTTCAGGTAGCTCCGCTTCCAAGACTACTCTCAATGACTTGATCTCAATTTCAATTGGCAATACCACTTCCATCCCATAAACCAAAGAGAATGGTGTCATCCCAGTAGGTGTTCGCACACTCGTCCTATATCCCCACAAAGCAAAGGGAAGCATTTCCGACCAGTCCCTGTAAGTCTTAGTCATCTTGGACAGAATTTTCTTAATTGTCTTGTTCGTTGCTTCTACTGCACCATTAGCTTTTGGTCTATAAGGAGAGGATCGATGATGATGGATTTGGTACTTGGAGAATAAATCCTTAACTGCTCCTTGAAACTGTACTCTGTTGTCTGATATCACACTGTACGGGACCCCATATCTGCAAATGAGATTCTTTTCAATAAACCTAGCCATTTGACTTGCACCTAGCTTGTTGAAGGATTCAGCTTCGACCCATTTTGAAAAATAATCTACTGCTACCACAATAAAACGGTGCCTGTTTGAAGCTGTCGGATGTATTTCTCCTATAATGTCATACCCCAGGTGGCAAATGGCCAGGGTGAAGACATTGAATGCAGTTCTTCAGGAGGCATGTGATTCAAGTTACCATACATCTGACATTGCTGGCACTTCTTGACAAACTTAATACAGTCTCTCTCCATGGTCAACCAATAGTAACCTTGTCGAATAATCTTCTTAACTAGGGCCAAACCACTCGTGTTCGGACCGCAACTTCCCGCATGTATTTCAGACATGATGCGCTCCACTTCAAGCTTTCTTAAACATCTCAAATGCACTCCATCAGGCCATCTTCGATATAACTCCCCATGGAAGGTGATGTATTGCGATGACCACCTCCTTATGGCTCTTCTCTCTTTCTTTGTTGCCCCCGGCGAATATTCTCTTTCCTCCAAAAATCGCCTTATAGTATCATACCACTCATCATGGTTTGTATTAATTTCCATGATTGTCTCAGAATCATAACAAGGAGTTGATGAACTGGTCAAGATCAGAGGCTTAAGGAATAAGCTAACAGGATTTTCCCATACCGAAGCCAATGTGGCTAGGGCATCAGCCATTTGATTTTCTTCTCTTGACAGGTGTATAAACCTACACTCCTTAAAATTCTTCTTCATCATGGTCAGGTAATGGTGTATGGTTTCAATTTTTCTTCTTTCAACTCCCACTCTCCATTTACTTGGGATACTACTAGCAACGAATCACCATAAACTTCCATTTTATCTACCTTCATAATCATTAGGGTTTCTAAACCGAAAAAACAAGCTTCGTACTCCACCATATTATTGGTTGCCCTAAATTTCAACTTTTTGGCGAAAGGGATGAGTCCCCCTTCGGGTGATTCTAGTATAACTCCCAAACCTGCTCCTTTCCTATTTGCTGCTCCATCAAAATACATTTTCCACCCTTGTACTTCAATTGCTTCTAAATGTTCATCTGGAAATTCCAAGATTACCTCTTCACTTTCTGGTAATGGTTTTTGAGCCAGGAATTCTGCCACCGCTCTACCTTGATTGTTTTCCTGGTTACATATTCAATCTCAAATTCTTCTAATATTATCAACCATCGACCATATTTCCCAATCAAAGAGGGTGTCTCCCTTAAGTATTTCATTGGATCCAACCTGGAAATTGCTTGCACACTATATGATTGAAAGTAATGCCGCAACTTCTTAGAAGACCAAACCACAGCTATACATGTCTTTTCAATGATACTATACTTAATTTCATAAGGTAGGAGCTTTCTACTCAAATATTAAACGGCATGCTCAATCCCCAACTCATCTGCTTGGGCTAGCATGGCTCCTATCGACTCTTCTTCTACTGCTAAGTATAGTAATAGAGGTTTTTCGGGTTTAGGTGGTTTCAAAACAGGTGGATTCAACAAATACTCTTTTATTCAGTCAAAGGCCTTTTGACATTCTTCGTTCCATACGACCGGCTGATTCTTTCTAAGCAATTTGAAGATAGGCTCACAGATTGTTGTGAGCTTTGCTATAAATCTGCTAATGTACTGCAGTTTACCAATGAGTCCCCAAACTTCTCTCTCCGTCTTTGGGGCTAGCACATCCCTGATTGCTTTGACTTTGTTAGGATCAATCTCAATACCATTCGGACCAATTACATGTCCCAATAATTTGCCTGAAGTAACACCGAATACAGACTTCTTTGGGTTTAATCTCAACTTATAATTCAAAGCTCTATCGAAGAATAATTCTAAGTTTTGGAAGTGTTGCTCCCTTGTATCCGACTTCACCATCATATCATCAACATATACTTCAACTTCTTTGTGCATCATGTCATTAAATAGTGTGGTGGCCATCCTTTGGTAGGTTGCTCCAGCATTCTTTAAGCCGAAAGGCATCACCCTATAACAAAATATACCCCATGTAGTAGTGAAGGCAGTTTCGGCTTTATCCTCTTGGGCCATTAACACTTGATTGTATTCGGAAAATCCATCTACAAACGAGTGTAGCATGCTAGAGGCTGCACTATCAATAAGAACATCTATATGAGGTAAAGGAAAATCATCCTTAGGGGAAGCTTTGTTTAAATCTCTATAGTCCACGCAGACCCTTATCCTTCCATCTTTTTTTGGCACGGGTACTATGTTGGCTATCCAATCTGGATATTCTATCACTTCAAGGAACTTCACTTGTATTTGCTTAGTGACCTCTTCTTTAACCAATTTAGCCCACTCAGGTCTTAGTCGCCTAAGCTTTTGTTTGACAGGCTTAATGTGAGTGTAAGTAGGAATATGATGCTCAGCTATGTCTCGATCTATCCCAGGCATATCCTTATAAGACCAAGCAAACACTTCTTTATATTTTTTTATTATTTTTTCAAATCTCTCTCTCTCATCAGGAGTAAGGTTGGATGCTATGCTAATGTTTTTAGGATTTTCAATTGTTCCCAAATTTAATGATTGTGTGTTAACAGAATTAATATTAAAGATGCTCATGTAACTGCCACTTGAATGTATGCAACCATCAGGAGAAACATCACACAAGTAAGCAAAATCAGACTTTATTGCATTCATTTTGGAAAAGAAAACATCATCATCCTCATACAAAGTAGACAAATTAAAATCAAAATCAAAATCATTGTTCTCAGAATCATAAAGCAGGATGTCTTCAAACTTTTCTTCAACCAAAGCAATCTCTTCCGGAGTCTTCTCAGCTTTCAGGGTAGCTTCATTCTTCTCTTTGATGATTGACAGGGTGAGCTCTTTCTTCACTTGCTCCACTAGCTCAGCAACATCTGCAAAAATTTCAAAACTGGGGATTAACTTACCCATGAACATGATTGGCTCGGGCTTTTCTTAGAGTGGTCCCATATCTGGGGCTTTGACAAAAATCTCTTCGAGCGGTGGGAAGCTCATCTTCTCATTCTTCTTTGGTTGAACATCATTGGCTTTGTCATATCCCAACCCCTTCTTGGAAGCTTGAGTTCTAAAATCTGGCAACTTTGTTAAACCGGCCTTACCCTTTCCAAGACCAGCTCCAGGAAGGTAGTTCATGTTCTTCATCATATTCAAGACTTTGGAGTCCACTGCTTCATCATCAGAAATTACAGCTACTTGAAAACCATTGAGAGGCCTCTCAACCATTAGAGCGTTAACAATCTCATTATCTTCAACTTCAATGACCACTGTTTCATTTCCATTGGGGAATTTGATCTTTTGATGAAGGGTGGAAGGAACTCCACCAAGAGGATGAAACCATGGTCACCCCAAGAGCAAGGCGAAGGTAACTGGTATATCTAAAACAACAAACTCAACAATAGATTCAATTGGACCAACCTTAACGGCCGCTTTGAAAGTCCCTTCGGCATGCCTCTTAGTGTTGTCATAAGCACGAATTGTCACCTCGGTTGGGTTTAGATCTCTTGTTGACATGGCTAGCTTTGGCAATATCTTAAGTGGACAAACATTTATCGTGGACCCATCATCGACCATTACACATGGATTCCTCTTCCCCTTGACTTCTATTTTGATAAAGAGAGGGTTGATGTGGTCTCTTCCCTCCTCCGGTAAGTCTGCATCAGAAAAAAAAAACTGCTACCATATTAACTTCACTATTTTCTTGGACCTCTTCACATTTCATTACTTCCCCAATTTTTATGAAGTTGATCAACTCCTCCGGTGTTGTGGAGGTAAAAATGGGCATGCTAGCTAAGGCTTTGGCCATAGTTTCTCGGTGCTTTTTAGAAGTAGCTAACAAGTCCCAAATGCTAACACTTGCTTGGGTTCTTTTCAATTGCTTTAGCACAGCATCATCTTCTTCCACTTCAACTTCCTTTCCCTTATTCGTTTCTATCTCCTTAGGTGGTGGCCTTGCGTAAGGCTTACCGGATCTAGTATTCATCACCTCATCTTCTTCAGGCTCGGACCAAGTCCACTCCTTCTTGGATACAATATCCTCATCACTGTCACTTGAATCCCAAAACCCATTGACAACACAAATTGCTACTTCTCCACCCATCATAGCTTGTTCAATTTTGACAAATGCCTCTTCTTCTTTGATTGCTTTCTCATCCACATCTTGAAAAGAAGACATGACAAAGTCCTCATGTAAACCTCTTCCAATCATGAAGGTCGCCGGTGGTGGTATCCTATTGAATTTTGGTAATGGGTTGTCTTTGGTGTTTGGCTTGTTGGGCTCGGGTAGCTTCCCATTATCAATTAGATTTTGAATCTCATGTCTCAACCTCACACATCTATCCATGTCATGCCCTTGCATTTGGTGAAATTGACAAAATGCTTTGGTGACAAAATTAGGTGGGAGAGAGTTAGGCAAAGGACGAGGATTTAAGGGTTGTAGTAATCCTTTTCTTTGAAGCTTATTGAGAACCCAAGACATCGGCTTTCCCAATTCCGAAAATTGTCTCCTTGTCCCTTGGTTAGTAGCATTAACACCGACAGCCTTTTGCATTCTTTGGCTACTAGGTTGATAGCTCCCTTTCTCGTTCCTTTTTGTTGCAAATTGGCTCTTCTCCCTTTCCCATTCTTCAATTTGCAAATTAGCTTGGAGAAGGTCTTTGAAATCACGGATGAGTGTATGGAACATCCTCTCACAATCATCCTTATTTGATCAGATTCATTGGGCCTCTTCTTGAGTAAAGCGGCCTTGTTTCACCATCGCTTCACATAGTCCACAAAATTCTCATTTGGCCTTTGCCTTATGGACTCCACTTCCATTAAAGTAACTTCTAACTCAACATTATATCCATATTGTTGGATGTGTTAGTAAATCGAGAAGAATCTGCAACCCTTGCCGCAGCGGAAAACAAAAATTTCTTTCGATTTACTCACAGGATCCATGTGATCCATTCAGTTCGATAAAAGAGATTCGAAACTAACCTTCTTGCGTAGCTTCAAAATGATTAACAGATGCTGCCTTCTGAAGACGAACACCCTCTAACGAAGTCCACACAAACGTACGTCGTTCTGAGTGCTAGCTCACCAACGGCAGTGGCTGAACTATTTTTGCAAAAACGAAACTAGGGTTTTAGGTTTTTCCTCTTCTTCCGTTTTCTTTCAAAACGAAATATAAAAATTATCATCAAGGCCTCTAGTCCTTTTAAAACTGTTTTAAAAGACCTTTCCTTGTCAAAACCCTAACTGTCCATATCCTATATGGACCCACGTTTTTAATAATTATTATCTAATAATAATTATTATAACAATATTATTATTAATATCTAATAATAATAATAATACTAACAACAATAATAAAAATATAATTATTATTGTTTAAGTACAGCCTACGTTCTATGTGTGTGACCCGATAGGCTCATATTAACTGGTAGTGTATTTCAATCTCTATTGAAATGCACAAATCATAATTGGTCTCTAGCAAGACATTATGACTACCCAATTAATCATGAGAATCATTATAAATGAAAACCTGAAATAGTACATGCATTAATCCCTTTGTCACACGATATCTAGTTTGAACATAAGTCATAGTAAATGTCATACTTATATTGTCCAAACTTATGATTACTCGATCTCCAAGTTAACTGATAAACAAATAAGATTGATCTTATATCAACTTATTTGAGCACGGCCATGCATTTCTCAGTTACACTTATCGAGGGGCCCAGAAGATATCTCTCTCATAGAGAGGGACAAATTCCATCTTGATTGTTCATTTTCCTCTACATAATTTATACCATGTTCAAGCATAACCTTTATAATTATCTAGTTACAGATAACGTTTGATCATGTCAAAACATAATATTCCTTATGTTGGAAACTATGACAATCTCAAGTCAAAGGATTAAATGAAAACTATTATGAGATACACTTATGACATTAAACATGAAGTGATATCTATGTGGGTCTATCCAATACACTGTTCTCTAACATGTATCCATAATATTGATTTGTATCTTCATACCTATAATCATCTTATGATTATCAAATCAATATTACACTAGTTATATTTATTATTATCTCCATAACAATAATAAACCAGGGATATAATCATTATTATATATAACATGCAAACATAACAATGATAATAAAAACTTCTTTATTAATAACAAAATGAATAACATTAAGGTCTAAATCAATGGCCTAGGGCATATACACTAACAGGATGAAGGCTTTGTAAAGTAGATCCCAACTCTTTTGTGTTCCATCATCTAAGGTATTGAACCAATTTTGGACAACAGGGTCCAATGAGAGCATAAAGTACCTTAGGGTTTGAGCCTTAGTAGCTCAAGCAGATTGCATGGCAGTGATATACTGCTTCACATGAAGATGGGGATTTCCAGTGCCATTGTACTTAGCAAAGGAAGGCATCTTGAACTTATAAGGGACCTCATCATCTTGTTCAAATAGTTTGTCGATCTCAGACTTCTCTTCAGTTTTCAACTTCTTCTCAAATTTCTTTTCTAAATCAGCAATCATCTTTTCAACATCGGATGTCTCGGTATTTTCAATAGTTTCCTTCTCAACAGCCTTCGGTTCTTTCTTCTTTTCTTGAACCTCTTGGTAGTATTGAGCCCAATCATCATCATCATCAATGATCACCTTTTCATCATCAAAAACCACTTCACTAACTTTGGTCTTCCCTTTGTCCTTTGGTTTCTTAGTGCTAGCAGATGCCTCGGAATGATTTTCTAAGATTGCAGTCAATTGGTTCTTCATGGTCTCAGCTAGGGCCTCTTTGATTTCTTCCATCTTGGCATTGAGGGCTTCATCCACCATCCTTTGAATTTGTTCGGGCTCCATTATTTTAGGTGAGCAAGTGACTGAGTCGTTGCTAGATACTTCGTCTCCGGCGTAGGTCGGATTGTCGTAAGCTTTTGAACTTTAGTAATCCAGGGCTGTGAGCCAGAGAGGATCAATGATATGAGATGCAAATGTATGCATAATCAACCAATAAACAAGTGTAATTAGGACGATCCTTCCAACCTTATAACATCCACACACGAATGGCGAGTCTCTTTTTCCTAGGTATATGGTAAACAAAATACCAACACAGGGTATCTTGGTTTCGAATAATTCCCTCGGACGTTTCAACCAATTGTTATATTTTCGAAAATGGAAATCAATCCATGATAATTCCCATTAATTAGGTTTTAATCCATTCAACCAACTAAAGTAGCTTTTTAGATTAAAACGAAATTAAGAGGTTTATTATAAATGGATTTCTCACTTGAAAAGAGTAACTAATGGTTCATGCCAAAAACAAGCCCATGGTTAATTTATTTTTAGTATAAACTAGGCCCACAATTGATTTTTGTTATTTCATAATTGACCTAAATATTTTTGCAAGCTCTTTGTAAAAAATGGTTGGGTGAAAATAGTTTGTTTCTAAGCCCATTGTAAAAAGGTTAGAAAATTGGATTTTGGGCTTATTATTTGGGCCATGGGCCAAAGAATTTATTTATTTATTTTTTTAGAAAAGTATTATGTCCAAAGACCATCTTGAAAAATTTTAAAATAGTGTTGGTCTTTTGGATTTTAGAGAAAAGTTTGTTTTGAGCTTACAATATACTTAGGTCATATTAGAAAAAAGAACAAACCAAATAAGCCATGATTTAGACGAAAATAAACTAACTATAGTCAAACAACATGCATTTGGGGTAAAACCTAAGGAAAGTAACTAGGCCAATTACATGAGCTTCAATCTTTGGGTTAAAAGGCTTAGGTTCCCATAGCAAGTATATACAAAATGGTACGAGGCTATGAGTGGTTATGCCATGCTCGATCTCCATACCTTGAGTGAAAGTATGGTATCCCTTACATAACATAACACGAGTAACACGGGTGTCCTAACTCATGCACACAATGCAATCTAATATGTTGCAATGGATAATATCATTATAAGAAAGAAAAGAATAATATAAAGACCAACGGAATCAACTTCTCTTATCCCCAGTGGAGTCGCCACTGTGAGCGGGGATTTTCGCCCCCACTTCCGGTGGAATGGTTCTTGAGACTTCGGCACTGTTTAGGCTCGGGGCCTTAGAGAACATGGACCTAAGTCCGGAGAAAATGGAGTCGCCACTCGGATGGGCCGGGAAAAAGAAAGGGGTGGATGACTTGATTCCTAAGGAATCCCCAACCCCCTAATGGGTTTGAAAAGTTGGGTACGTGTGGAGAAGGTGAGAAATGGCCCAGCACCCCCACAACGCCCTGTTTATTGGAACCGACCTCCTTTACAGGTCTTAATATTATAAAATTCTTAAATATAATAACATTATCCATATTACACATAATAATTAAAAGGAAGCATCATTATATTAAAATCAAAGCAATGTCCAAACAAAACAAATAAATGGACACCCATCCAAGGATGGAAACATGTCCTTACATCACATACCTAAATAAGACACCCACCAAAAGGTAGAAACATGCCCTTTATATAAGGTTCTAAAATAGAAAAGCGAATTAAATTACATGATGTTTAACTAATGAGGTACCCACCAAGTGGAAACATACCTCTTACAACTTTTGGAAATCTAAATTAATTGATAAAAGTAAATAATCATTCATCATAAACAAATCATTCATCAAAGCTATTAATCAAAATAGAAAATAAACATCCATCCATGATAAATTAAAAAAATCAAGTATTGAAATTAAATAAATTAAAGCATAAGAAATAAATCAAAGCATAATCAAGTATGGAATTGAATAAAGCAAATAAAAGTCCAATTATGGCTACTGTGACTTTTTATGGAATTAAAATAAATTAGGGTTTTATGTTTTAAAGGGTTGGTAAGACTCTTTCATTAACAAAATTAAGGTTTGAATGATGATATCATGAAACTAGGGTTTTAAACACTTTAAAATACTTTAATTTGTGATTTTTGGTTATTGGGTTCCTAAGCTACTGTGTAAAATTTAGGTTTTTATGTTTTTATGTTTTTTAATATTTTAAAAGGATTAGGGTTCATAAAAACTAGGGTTTTTGGTTTTAAAAGGGTTAGTGTTCATTATTTTGAATTTTGGAAGTTGAATTTGGATTTGATATTTTGGAAGTAGGGTCACGGGTGGTGAATAATTTTTAGGAATTTGGAAATCAATTTGATATTTTATGGAATTTTATGAATTTAAACAAGTGAATTAAAGTTTTTATAACTAGAAAAGTTATTTTTTAAGGCTTTTTGAATGAAATAGAACCTACTTTAAAATTTTAAAAGAAGCAGAATTTACATCATAGTTTTGTTGAAAAATATGTTCAATTAGAGTTTTAAGATTTTTAAGAAAAAATAACAATTTTAAGCCTTTTGGAAGATAAACTAATGAAATAAGGTTTTTTTTTTTTTGCTTTAGAAAAACTAAATTAAAGTTCAAAGGTTTTTAATTTTGATTTCATAAATTTGCTACATTGTAAAAAAAACAATTAAAGAAAATTAATTAAAACATACCTTATTTTGATGATTTCTCCAAAAATAATTCTTCCTGGATGAACTAGCTCCAAAGACAAGCCTTTTTTGCCTTTGAATCCTCTAAATCGTGCTACTGCTTTTCCAGAAAAGAGTTGAATTGAATTTCTTCTTTTCCTTCCTTGATTTGGTTTCAAATTTTCCAAACTAATCTTGGATTTTTGCCTCCCCTTTTTTAATTGCCTTTGGTCCTTATTTATAGTGGTTTGAGGTTGTTTATTCCTAATTAGCTAAGGTAAGTAATATTAATAAATAAAAAAAAAGAAACCAAAACCTAATTGGATTAGGTTTCGAAAAATTTGCGCCAAAAAATTTGCACTGCTGTGGAAAAACTGCGCTGGCAAAAAAAATCTGAAGCAGCTGGTAGCGGCAGCGCGCGCGGAGCGGGCCCGTAAGCTATTTTGCTGGCAGAAAATTTCTGCGTGTTCGCACGCAGAAAATTTCTGCATGCGAAATAGCACAGTGATTTCGCCCGCAGGAATTTTCTGTGGGCCCATGCCCACAGGCCCGCGCGACGATTTTTTTGTCGCAGATTTTTCCGACTCCGATTTTTATTTTTATTTTTTGACTTTTATTTGTTTATTTCTATTTTTTATTAATAAAAATTAGATACTAAAGCAAAAATTATTTAATAAAAATTATTTTGGACCAATTAGACAACAAAAATAATTTAAGACTAAATAAAACATATTGGACCGGATTGGGTCGAAAATTAAGAGTCTACACTTGTCCCTTAACTCGTGTAAAATAATTCAAAGCTATCACATGAGACATGGCCAAGTCATGAGTGACTTGGCCATGTCACTCATTCCTCTTAGGACATGGCCAAGCCTTAAGGTCGTGTCTATGGCCACCCAATGTTTCTTCTTCTTTTTCAGGTGTGACACAGCCAAGGCACTGGCTGTGTCATGTGACACGGCTAGTGGCTTGGCCATATCTTTTTTTTGTGTTCACCTCAACCATTTTCTTCCTCTTTTTCTTGTTTTATTCAATTGGTGAGACACGGCCAAGACCTTGGCCATGTCATGTGACATGGCCAGTGGCTTGGTCGTGTTTCTTGAATATGTTCTCTCCTGTCTCTCTTCTTGCTCTTCTCTTTGCTTCATTCTTCAAGTGAGACACAGCCAAGACCTTGGTCGTGTCATGGGACATGGCCAATGGCTTGGCCGTGTCTCTTAAATGTGTCAGTCTCTGCCCAAATTCTCTTAGTGACACGGCCAAGCCAATTTGACCTGGTTGTGTCTTTGAGTGTGTCATGCTTCATTGTCTTATATGAAGGGACACGACCAAGCCATGAAGTGTCTTGGCCGTGTCTCATGTTTCCACCTCATTAATCCATCAAATTGAATTAAAGCTACATTATTTTGTTATTCAACCTGGATCAAATACTTCAAACAAACTTAAGCACAAATTTAAAGAAATATCAATCAAAATCCAAAAAATTTACCCTAAAAGTACATACACAAATGATCAAAACATACATACTTTGATAATATAAAATATTTAAGGCAAATGTTTCTTCTCATGGTACAAAAATGCATTTAGTTCCAATAATAATGCATTGCTTAATCAATATTTATAATCTCATTAATTATACAAGCATAACACATCAACACACATTAGGACCAACAAATCCCTATACAATATTCAGATTCTAGAAAAATTGATTTGGCCTATTGCGATCCAAATGTTTGACACCAAAGATCAAGTGTCATATGATATCAGTGTATCACTGTCACTCTAAGGTTATCTCCTCAACACCAAAACATTCGACACCAGTGTGTCTCACCTGAAGGCATAATAATAAATGTGATACCAATATATCTCACCTAAAGGCATGTAAAACATCATGATGTATCGTTGACACTTTATATATAAATAATTATACAGGGCAACCAATCACAACATCACATCACATATCACATTTTCATTTCATATCATCATTTTTCCACATTTTTAATATATTCATCACATTCCTTAATCACTTTTGCAATGCACATTATACCTTATAACAATAATATACCTTATTTAAAATATCTCAAATAAACATATCATAATGGTTTAAAGCTCAAAGAATTATTCATATCACATTTTTAAAGCAATGCATAAATATATAAAAAAATTCATTTAAAAGTAAAACAACAACCATTTAAAAAAATACCAATGTGGTTATGCTAAACATGAACATTTAAAATATATATTGTTAAAGTATGTACAAACCTTATTTAGCTCCAAAATAAAACCAATTCCATCTTCCAAGCTTCAAATTAAAAAAGCCCTAAGCTTTACCTCTTACTTCAATTAGGCCTATCCACTCCTAAACCAAACAAATGTTCAATCCTTCAATTGAATTCATACTTATACTCAATTTACTCAAAATAACCATTAATTATTCTAAACTTGACCAAAATCCACCAAAACCCTAAATTTCCATACTTTCATAATTCCATCTTCACCAATCAAGCTCACTTCCATCAACTAACCACTAAATCAACATATATTTATCATATTAGCTTCATAGCTATCTACCGTTGCATTTTAAACTAATGTTATCTCCAACTCAAATTATCACATAATCTATAAAACTAAGAAAAATAAGCTTAGAAGGAAGAACACTTATTTGGATCTTTGGTATTTCTTTAAATTCCACTTAAAACCTTTGATTTTTTGTGAGAAAATGAGTAGAAATAGTGCTCTTTTTTTAAGATGAGAACATGAAGAAGAAGAAGAAGAAGAAGAAGAAAGGTTTAACTTTTCTTCTTTCTTCCTTATCATTTTTATATTATTATTATTATTATTATTATTATTATTATTATTATTATTATTATTATTATTTTATTATCCTTTCCCACATTTTTTTTTTGCTTTTAGCCTAATTTTATATTTATGTATATGTGTATATATAAGATATATGTTAGATATATATTATGCATACCTTTCTTCCAACACACTAGTTATCACTCCATATTAATTATTCAAATATATATAAAAATGGATATTATAATTCTCTCCCCCTTAAGGAATTTTATCCTCGAAATTACCCCTTATTTGCCTATGGAAACATTGTGGATACTAGCTCTGCATAATCTCTTCACTTTTTCATGTTGCCTCGTTAGTTAAATGGTTTCTCAATAGCACTTTAACCAAAGGAACCTTCTTATTTCTCTACTCTTTCTCTTCCCTTGCTAAAATAACTATCGGTTCATCTTTATAAGTTAGATCTATATTCACTTCCAATGATTCAATTGACAACCCATGTAATTGATCTGATCTATACCTCTGAAACATAGAAATATAAAAAATATTATGAATTTTCTCCAACTCAAGTGGTAAAGCTAGTCATAAGCAGCAGGACTAACTCTCGCTACAATCTCATATGGCCTAATCAAACGAGGACTCAGCTTACTCTTTCGACCAAATCTCAGAATCCTCTTCCAAGGTGACACTTTAAAAAACACTTTATCACCCATATTATACTCTATATCCTTCCATCTCATATTAGAATAAGACTTCTCCAGGTCTAAAGCCAATTTTAGCTGATCCTAAATCATCTTTACTTGTTCCTCTATTTCCTTAACTAACTCGGGACCTACTAGCTCCCCTTCTCTAACTTTATCCCAACACAAGGGTGTTCTATATCTTCTGTCATATAATGCTTCCTATGGTGACATACTTATGCTGGATTCAAGACTATTAATGTAAGCAAATTCAACTAAAGGCAAATATTGACCCCAACTCCCTACAAAATCAATCAAACAGCTCTTCAACATATCCTCTAGCACTTGAATTAGCCTCTCTAACTGTCATGTAATTTTTGGAAAAATTTAAGCAATAATTTTCTACATTAAGTGTATACATAAGTGCACATCAAACTGTTTATGAAATTTTTTATGGTTTAACTATTTGGATTTGGCAATAATAAGATTGATTAAATCATAATAAGTGAAAAATTGAATCAGAATATGGATTTAATCAACATTTTCAAGAAAATATTTTAAAGAGGTAAGAAATTATGAAAATACTTTTAGAGCCCTAAAATGAAATTGTACCATAATTGAAATATGAAATATCAATAATGGAGTTTTAAAATAGCTCAAGTAATTATTTTTGTAATTTTATGGAGTAACAAATCGAATTAAGGGATACTAAAAAAAGTAGGTGTACCGAAATAAATTTATAAGTGTGTAATATAAAAACCCTAAACACTAAAAAAAAATCTTCTAGTGTCTTCCATAACCTCCCATGGCCAAAATTTTCCAACCTTCATCTTCATCTTCTTTTATTCTTTCACTTGAAAACCATGGATACTTTGAAACAAAACGTGATTTTGGTGGAAATTAGCTACTTTAAGTAAGATTTTTCAAGGATATCATCATCAATCTAAAAGATTAAATAGAAAAGTGGTGGAAGAGCCAATTTAATGAGGTCGATGTTTGTACATTACAAATGTTGCTAATATTTGAGTTTTATTTGAATTTTAAATGCTTATGCAAATATTTGACTTGATTAAATGAAATTATTATTCAAGACATTATTTATTGAATGATTTATCAAGAGTATGAGTAGGGAATTTTACTTCTTTGAAGATTCTATTTGTTGATTTTTAAATAAAATTGTGCTTTAAATTAATCAATGAACCTTTTAAGAATTGATTTAGGGTTATGGAATGAGTTTGGGTTTTGGTAAGTTTAGGATTTTGGAGGATATTAGAATTATGGAATTTTTCTAATTTGGAAGTATGTTGATATTAGTGATATTTAAAGTGTATTTGTTGGTTAATTATCTTGAAATCATGTTGAAGAGAACTTTAGATTAGTTAAATGATGGATTATATGATTATGGAAGACTTGATAAATAGGAGAGAGACTTTATTTTTGATAAATATGATTTTAAAGATACTTGAAGTTACTGAAATGTTAAATTAATTGGTTTTGAGGTGAATTGTGTTATTGGAACTAAATGGTTATTTGAAGTATAATAGTTGGAGAATTAAAATATTGAATTATTTGTTTATGGATGGAAAAAGCATATGAAGTTAAATGGCTATTACATCTACGGTAACTTTGGTTTAAGTAAGTTATGTTTAAAGTTAAGTATAATAGTATTTATTGAATTACGTAGTTAAGTTATGCATAGGCAAGAAAATATGAGGATATGAGAAATGAAAGTGTCATTGAATGAGAATTGAAGCAGGAAAAAAATTAATTTTAGTAAGAAAATCTAATATTTAACTTAATATAAGTTAATGTAAGTATATTGAATTATATTGAATTAATTTGACTATGGTTATTTAGGCTTGAATTTGATTATGCTCTTCGAGGGCTAGACATTATTTATTTAGTTTAAACGAGTGAATTTAATAGTGATTATTGATTAAATCTTGACAGTATTTGTAATTAATGGTAGATTATTTATAGATTAAAGTGAGATCAATCCATTAGATAGTGAAACTTCAAAAGTGAGATAAATATGAGGAAAGTTTTGATATATATCTTTGATATTCAAAATGCATGAATAGTTAGAGAAAGAATAAAGATGATTGCATGTGATTAGTAGATTTTGGATTATTTGTGGAGAAATAAAATACTTTGAGAAACAAAATAAGAAGATTGATAAAATAATGAAACATTAGTGACTAAAAAGAGTTTGGAAAGGAAGATATGTAACACCCCTATACCCCGTATACACACACTACATACCACCATATCTGTAATATACGTATACTGAATATAGAAATGCTACGGTTTACTAAACAAACAACTCATTCCTTTATACAATAATATGAGCAAACTTAAAACATTTAAGTTATATCATAAAACACAATAAATAAAACGTTCATTCAATACGCAGCAGAAAAATGTAGAGGTATTTACAAATACATAAACATCAAAATCAAATTTTACAAAACATAAAGTTTATACATGTTTGGCAGTCAGTCTCTGATCCTTAAGCTCACAATCAACACTTCAAAATCTAGACTCGACTCGGTCTAGATGAACTCTCTGGCTCTACCCTGTCACCTGCGCGATGAACCACAATCGCGCTAAGCCAACGGCTTAGTGGTACAAACCACAATAACAATATGTTTCAATGCAATGCCAATGTCACTCATTCAAATATTATAAACAATACATAAGAATATCATATTTCAAAGTCTTACATTAAATATCATTATTCATTTGTTTCACCATTCATAAATCACATTTAAACAAAGACAAGCATGGGCCCAAAAGACACTAATATGCCATTCAACTTTCAGAGTTAATGTTTTGGTTTAATTATCAAATTTATCATTATCATTATCCAAACTAGGCTTCAAGGATTAGGCTCAACCAAGCTTCAAGGGGAACAAAGCATGCTAAGTATCAACCCAACTTGGCTTTAAGAACCAAACCCAACCTAGCTTCAAGGGTTGTAACATAACTAGGCTTCAAGGACTAGACCCAACCAAGCTTCAAGGGGAGTTAAGCATGCTAAACTTCAACCCAACTTGGCTTCAAGGATCAATTCCAACCTAGCTTCAAGAGATTGTTACTATTAGGCATGCCACCAACAACAAAACTCTGAAAATGGAATAACACATTAGACACACAATTCATTCATTATTTCATTATTATTTTCATTCTCATGTTCTCATCATCATTTAGGCAACTGTGCCTCAATTATTTCATTGCATCATTATAGCCAACAACCATGGCTTCACATCTCATCAATAGAGTATACATAACCAATTGTATTGAACATCATTATCTAGGCAAACATGCCCAGTTATTTCATTTGAATCATTATAGCCAACCACAATGGCTTCACATCTTATCATATCTCAATTCATATTAAAGCAATTCATCATTTAAAGTATTCATCATAACCAATTGCATTACACATACATTTTGAATGATCATCATATCTTTCACATTATACCAATCATAACATTAATCAAATTGTATTAACAATATAGTAAATTACTTAACACATTTACAACCAAATGTGTTAAGTCTCAAAATCATGTAAATGTATGCAACCATGTAAGTTTGTACTTACCTCAAGAGTAACTCACCCCAATCTATACACTTCTTCTTCCAAGAATTCTCAACACTTAAGTTAGGGCAACTCAACCTCTTCACAACCTAATTCAAAAGGAATAACACACACTTATTTAAAGATACACATGAATTCCAATACAATTATTCACCTATTAGTCTCATACTAGACCCATAGATCACAAATTATAAGCCAACACAACTATCTAGGACCCACGGTCATGGCCTCACAACCCCACGATCGTGGCCTCACAAACCCCCACGGTCATGGCCTCACAAACCCCCACGGTCGTGGGTTAGAAAATGAATCTGTCCAATTTGCCCAACACCCCCACGGTCGTGGCATCCAAGGGCCACGGTCTTGGCATCCAATTTGCTTTTGTTTCGGACCAAACTCATGTATTCTATGCTTTAAACTTAATTAAACACAAACATCTTGAAGGTCTACCAAAAATAATTGATCAAACTCAATATTTGCATCAATAACCAATTCAAAACCATAATATAAACACAACTCTTACTCTTCCATTCAACTCCAAAATCATAATCAATTAAACCCAACACTCTCAAACACAACATAATCAAACATATTCATGCTCTTGATAATCCAATACCAAACTCAAACACAACTTAAAAATAAAACAAGAGAATCAAGAAGAAACTTACCAAAGTTGATGAAATTTCTTAGATTTTCAACTTGATCACTTGAAAACTTCCTCAATTTTGAGCTTGGAAAATATAATTAAAACTCTCTTCTCTCTTGATTAGAAGGGCCGGCCATGAAGGAAAAGAAAAGAAGAAGAAAAAGAAGAACAAGAGACAAAGTCAAATACTTCACCTCTTTAAACCTCCACCAAGCAAAAATAATATTAAAATAATTCAAAATATCTTCTTCCACTCACTTAATTTTCCTTTTAATTTATTTCACTAATTTAAAATAAATAATTATCTTCTTTTGACTTTATAATAATTTGACTTGTATATGTTGTATATATCTCTATATATACAACATATGCACACATCTCTCTTCTCATCTTTAATCTTCCCACTTAAACATATACATTAAATCCAAATACAACAATAATGCCTAAACTTATAGGGTATACTTTGGGATATTACAAGATAAATGAAATAAAGAGGAGAATTGAAGGATTGGTTAAGTGATTGAAGTAAATTTAAAAAATAGTGTGTAGATATACATAATGTATACCTAGTGTATACCTCACAGCAACTTTATTTGGTAATCTAGGATAATTTAAAGATTGTATATAGAAGTGTTTAATGAGTTAAATTATATTGATTTTTAATAATTAGAGGGAAAGAAATGATTGTATGAAGGGAAAACTTAATAAGAACCAAAATTAGTATGTTGTATTATTAGAGTTTAGCGAAGTGTTATTTTAAAGATTGGGCTAAGTGTATAAAGAAGGTGGATATATGTTAAAAGAAAATAATAAAGTTTATAATGAAAAAAGGTATTAATCACAAAATGCATTTATAAATATATTGCGTGTAGTGTATACATAATATATATTTTAAATGAAAAATGATAACTTGTGAAATTTATACATTTAGAAAGAGTAAATTAAGTGAAAGTGAAAAATCTATTTGGAATTTATTGTTACAATGAGCATGTGAAATGTGAATTGAAAAGATAAAATTAATCTGTAAATAAAGTTAGTCAAATTATTTTAGTATAAGTATGTATATATATATACATGACAAATGTAATTGAAACAATTGTCTATAATCTATAAAAATTATAAAAATATGTAAAATAATTCAAAATTGACTTTTATAACAAATAACTATAACAAGAAGTGAACGAACAATGAGTGAAAAACTTGATTTAGAGTATGCATAGTTGTAAAATACCTAAAAACAACTTCATTGGGATTTAAAAATAATTTATGATATATAAATATATATATATGGACTTAATTGAAATAAAGATTAATTTAATTATATTGTCAAAGTGAAAAGATTAAAAATTTATAAGAAAGAAATGTATTTAGCAAAAACTATAGTTATAATTATGAAATGGTTTATAATGGTAAAATTGATTGAAATGAATTTGTGATTGATTACCCGTTATACCAGTGTTAAACCCAGATATCGGATTGAATAACTAGCCAGAGGGTGAGCATCTACAGTGTTAATGGATACTTTGTACCATTAGTTGACACTTTGTGTCACTGTTGATAGTAGACATTCATGCTATCAGTGGGTCATTGGTCATTTTCACTAAAGTTTGAATTTGCACTTTCTATTAATAACCCGTTATCCGAGTCTAGGGTTTATTACCAAGTATACGAGGGCAAAAGTATAAAGAAATGTAAAATTTATTAAAACATATATATTATTGATTGCTTATATTAAATTGTTAGATTATAAGAAAATATATATATATATATATATCTGTGTGTATTGCAAATATATAACAATTAGAACGAAAAGAGAGATTTATTAAGCTTTATTGAAGTGAATATTATTAAATTAAACATTATGAAAGTATCTAAAGTGTTAAATTGATTAAAATGTCTAAAATATTAACCTGAATCAAAGTATTTAAAATGTTAAATATAGCAAAAGTGTTTAGAGAGTTAAACTAAATGAAAGTGTTTAATATGTTAAATTGATAACAGAAATTTACTAAAAATAAGAAAAGTGAAACATGTACATTGTTATGAGTTGCATAATATATTATAAGTGGAATTGAAAGTGTCTAAAATGTTAACCTAAACCAAAAGTGTTCAAAATGTTAAATGGACCAAAAGTGTTCAGAGAGTTAAAATAAATGAAAATGTTCAATATGTTAAATTGATAAGAGAAATTTACTAAAAATAAGAAATGTGAAATATGTATATTATTCTGAGTTTATAATAAATTATAAGTGAAAATATAACTTGTAAGTGAGAATATAATTTGTAAGTGAAAAATATAAAGTTTATAAATAAAATGTTGAAAATCATAAAAAGGTTATATATTATTATTTAAATTGAATTTAAAACTATTAAAGTCAACTACAAGTGAAAATTTTTAAATTGTAAACAAAAAATATAAATATTACTAGTACAACGTGAATAATCGCAAAATTTAATAAACAAAAGCAGCATAATTATACTTTACTTTATTAAGTTAAACTTACAATGTGATTATACAATTGTACCAATGACAGAGATACTTTAGTAAATTATTACAGTGTGATTATATTTTTACTTTCTAAATTAAATTTAAAATTTTTTTATTAAAATAAGTTTAATTAAAAATATTTGATTTATTGAGTTATTTTCTAAAATTGAAATATGATACTTTATTATTATTATTATTATTATTATTATTATTATTATTATTATTTATTTTGATCAGGGGTGGACATAATTTGGTTAACTAACCGAATTTTTGCCTAATTCGATCGGTTAATTGATCGTATAATTAGTTTAGTCTGTTCGATCAAAGATTTAGACAATTTTGATTTTTGGTTCACTTAATGATTAACCAATTTGGTTCGGTCGGTTAACCGTTAATTGAAATTTTAAAAAAAAAATATTTAGTTATTATTTAATTTTTTTGTTTAATACTTTAATTATACAAATTTTATCATAAATATATTTTTTATTACAAAGTAAAGTTATGTTTTATTTAGTTTGCTAATAAATTTTACTTAGTTATTTAATTATATTAATATTTTATTATAAATATAATTTTTTACTATAAAATAAAACAATTAGGTCAGTTCGATCAATTACCTGAATATATCAATTTGATTCGGTTAATTAACCGAACCAACAGAAAATGAAATTCGGTCGGTTCAGTCAATAAATTTAGTGTTCAAAAATTTTGATCAAAGTAGAATTCGGTTAGTCGTCTAAATGCCCACCCCTAATTTTGATATTAAATTGCAAAATATGTGTATATAAGCACCACTAAGCTATAAGCTTAGTGTGTTAAAAATTTTCTTACTCGTAGGTAAGATGGATCAAAGCAAAGTTAAGAATTGGTAAATAAGAGTTTAGAGATTAACTATAGAATGGATAAAGTTATTTATAAATATTATAAATATTGATTGTATACATATTGTATAATTTATTTTGGTTTATTTGAAGATTGTACAAATTATTAAAAGTGGATGGAATATATATATATATTTAGAGTTTGAAGTTATAAGTTTTAATGAATGATTATTAATTCATTAAAATAAGTTTGATTGAAAGTGTTTGATTTATTGAGTTATTTTCTAAAATTGAAATATGATACTTTACTATTATTATTATTATTATTATTATTATTATTATTATTATTATTATTATTATTATTATTATTATTATTTACTTTGATATTAAATGGCAAAATATGTGTATACAAGTACTACTAAGCTATAAGCTTAACATGTTAGAATTTTTCTGGCACGTAGGTAAGATAGATCAAAACAAAATTAAGAATTAGTGAATAAGGATTTCAGAGATTAGCTGCAGAATGGATAAAGTTCTTAATAAATGTTGTAAATGTGGATTTTACACATATTGTATAATTTATTTTGGTTTATTTGAAGATTGTACAAATTATTAAAAGTGGATGGAATATTTATATATATCTTGAGTTTGAAGTTATAAATTTTAATGAATGATTATTAATTCTGATAATGTTTTTTATATTTATATTTATAGATTGAAAAGTTTATGATGTTTAATTTAATTTATGGTTGGTATTCAATTTATTGGAGTTATTGAAGTTATTAGAGTTTGATTTCATTATTGGAAGTTAGAAGTGGTTTTCTGTAGGTAATGTTAATTATTGAAGTTTTAGATAGTGATTATTATAGAGGAAACTCTACCAAAATTATTAGTTGGATTATTATTTGAGTTACATGAAATTGTATATTGGATTGTTATAAATTTATTTAGTGTATTGAATAGCACCTTCTGACAGTTCTCTGAGTGGATTGTCAGGAGGTGTTACAATCCATCTCTCTAAGGATGAAAAGCAGTACTTAAATAAAACTGAGTACCTAAGGCATCTTATAAACCCTTCTAAAATCTCAATGTAAATTGTAGGTGGGTCTCAATCTAAAACCAGGGAAAATAAAATACTATGCAACTATAATATTTTATTAATATGCAACTCAACCAAGCTATCAAGAGAATAATTTGTCCTAATTGAAAGAAAATGTGCTGACTTTGTCATTCTTTCCACTATCACCCAATCAAAGAATAAATAGTCAACCCTGCCATAGACTTATGACTAAGAGCATCAGCAAAAACATTCACCTAGCTCAGGTGATAATCAATCAAGTAATTATAATCTTTAATCAACTCTAACCACTATCTCTGTCTAAGATTTAGCTCATTCTGAAAACCTAGATACTTCAAACTCTTATGATCTATATAGATGAAATATTTTTCTCCATATAAATAGTGTCGCCAAATCTCCAAAGCAAACACTATAGCTGCCAACTCCAAATCATATGTTAGATAATTTAACTCATCAAGTTTTAATTGACTAAAAGTATAAGTAACAACTCTACCATCTTGTATCAAAACACACCTTAAACCATTATATGAAGCATCACTATAAATCACATATGGTTTACCTTCTATAATTAAGGTAGGAATAGAAGCTTGAGTCCACATCTCTTTCAATTGATCAAAACTTAATTGACACCGATCTGTCTATATAAACTTCATATGTTTACGAAGTAACCTGCTAAGTGGTATAACTATCATGAAAAACCCTTTCGCAAATTAACAATAATAACGAGCCAAACCCAAGAAACACTTGACTTCTATCACATTCTTTAGTGGATTCTAATTTAAAATTGCGTCAACCTTACTCAAATACCCTGATGCCATCGGCTGATACCACATGTACTAGAAAAGCAACTATATCAAGCCAAAATTTGCACTTAGATAATTTAGCATACAATTATTTTTCCCTCAATGTCTACAATTAAATATGCAAGTGCCTATCATGATCATCCTAGTTACGTGAAAAAACTAGGATATCATCAATAAACACTACCATAAACTGATCCAAGTATAGCCTAAAAATCTAGTTTATCAAATCCATAAAAGTTGTTGGTACATTTCTCAACCCAAATTGTATCACTAAGAACTCATGGTGACCATGCCACATGCAAAAAGCAGTCTTAGATATATCTGCTTCTTTAACCCCCAACTAGTAGTACCCTAATCTCAAATCAATCTTAGAGAACACAGTTGCCCTCTTTAACTGATCAAACAGGTCATCAATATGAGATAATGGGTACTTATTCTTGATAGTCACTTTATTCATCTAGCGGTAATCAATACATAACCACAAAATACCTTCCTTCTTCTTAACAAAAAAAAACAGATGCTCCCCAAGGTAACACACTAGAGCAAATAAACTCTTTATCCAGTACCTCCTATAGCTACACCTCCAACTCTTTCAATTTAATAGGTGCCATTCAATCAGCAGTAATAGAAATGGGTGTAATTCCCAATATCATATCAATACCAAACTCTACTTGTCTTACAGAAGGTAGCCTTAGCAGCTCATCTGAAAACACATCAAAGAACTCAGAAATTGTAGGAATACTATCAAGATTAGGTCCCTCAACCTTTGTATCCACCATATGAGCAAAGTAAGCTTTACACCCCCTTGTAAGATTCACACCACTTCTGAACCATCTTTCTAGCTAAAATAACTGAGATAAAATTAGATAAGAGGTGCCTCTAGTCACTTGAAACGTTAACATTCTCCCCATCTCATAATTTAGAGTAACCTACTTTTGATGATAATCTACAATAGCCTAATGTCAAGATAGCCAATCCATCCCTACAATTTTAATCAAGTTACCCAAGAATTCAACACTATAAATCACTATAGGACAATCTTGATACACCTTACTGACTACTACACTATGCCTTAATGGATTAGTGACTAACACATCATACTCTAAAGACTTAGAATGAATGTCACCAACAAGCATAACTGATACATTGATATATGAATGAGTCAATCCAATGTTAATCAATGCATGAATAGTAATGCCAAGTAAAAAATTTATCAATAACCACATATGTAGCATTTTTGTTTTCTTTATATCACATAAATCCTTTGTGAAATTATGGCCTCCTTAGTATGCTTAACTAATATAGACTCATCTCTATGTCTAGGTCCTACTCTCCCACCTTTGCCTTCTATAACACTAGGCCTAGACAAATTAGTCTATCTGTCTGGCCACTAACAGCTCTGGTAATCCCTCACATAATGATCTCTGGATCCACATCTGAAATAACCCCTTGAACTAGCCTTCCAACAAATACCCATGTGTGCCCTACCACACTGAGTACATGTAGGTGGAGTAGATCTTTGAAAAGAAGGTATAGGAGCACTAACAACTAATGCAGTAGGCCTCTGCCTCGGCTGAAAGGATCTACTGGACTACCCTTGACTCATGTTAAATCTTTTCGAATGATTTCCTTACCCTATTATATAGAATGATGATTCCACTTCAGACTGAGATCTTCTACCCGTTCTTTCTTCTGAAACTATAGTAGATGTAACCTCCTGAGCCTTCTCTGTACTCATAGCAACAAATACCAGTCTAGAGAAGACTTTATACTGAACCACAGCTACCTAACATCTGGTAGTAGGCTTCAATCCTTTTTCAAATCTCCTGCATCTGTTCCTCTCATCAGAAACAATCCCACCAACATGCTTACTCAACCACTGGAACTCTTTTTCATACTATGTCACAGATCTCACCTCTTGCTTGAGATTTAAAAACTCCCTCTTCTTTTCATTCTTATAATCTCTAGGTATATATTTCTCTTCAAACTTTGCTAGGAAATCATCATAGATTGAGATGTGGTAGTCTATCCAAATCATGTGGAACATTCTTCCACTAATCTGTTATGGTATTCTCCAGCTGCACAAAGACACATTCCACTCTATCCGACCATTGCTCTGCTTCAGTTGGATTAGTTATACCCACAAAATCTATGGCACCATACTTCCTAAGCTTATCATAGTTCTTACCCTGCTGAAATGAAGGAACTTGATGAAAATATTTCGCCATCTATTGAACCCATACTGGAGGAGAACCCTGTACTGGTAGCCTAGTTATTAATGAAGCCTCTCCAGCATCTTCCTCATTCACTCTCAAACTAGCCCTAGCCTCTCCTCTATCCTCTAAAGCATTACTCTCGGCAATCTCTTCCGCTAACATTTGTGTCCTAGAAGCCTATACTTGTTACAGTACATAAATATTATCACATCAGAGACCAACATAGGTAGTAATGTATATGCATGTTTCACAATTTAAATCTTTTTTTTAAACCCACTTAGGTCAAGAATCTTAAATTTAGGCTCTAACACCAAAATAAATGTAACACCCTTATGCCCTATATACTTATAATGCATATACCTCATATATGTAAAAAACACATATAGAAGACGAGAGTGCTACAAAAATGAACTATAGAAACCTCATATTTAATACCAAAAATATTTAGAATTTCAAAAATATGAATATAATAAGCATGCTAATATATGTTTATTAATTAAATAAATATAATTAAAAATCTAGTTTGATTAATTCATATAAATATATATGGGTAAATTTTGCTATAGTTTTATTTTTAATTTCAATAAATTCCAAAATCAAAATATCTCAACATGCATTAGAAAATACACTCTCAAATTATAATTGCAAAAATCCACCATCTCTCAATCTCATAACCAAATATTTAACACATTTTAATAATATACAACTTTAGTATTTATAAAACATTACAAACTTTACAAATTAAACATATTTAAAAAATATTTATAGTGTACATATCCCAAAAACATTAGAACATAATTTTACACATGCAATGCAATGCAGCACCAATTGAACAGTCTCATGGCAAGCCTCATTCTTACACTTGTTCTAATTTGTCAGGGCTTTCCTTATCTACTTTGTCACCTTTGTGATACCAACTAACCGCATAAGCTAGAAGCTTAGTGATACATACTTTGATAATATAATATATTTAAGACAAATGTTTCTTCTCATGGCATAAAAATGCAATACTTAATCAATATTTATAATCTCATAAATTATACAAACATAACACATCAATACACATTGCTTAACAAATACCTACACAATATTTAGGTTCCAGAAAGATTGATTTGGCATATCATAACCAAAAAGTCTATATACCAGTGTATATCTAGCACTCGATGGTTGTCTCCTCGACACTGAAGAGTCCGACACTAGTATATCTCGCCCGAAGGTGTAATAATAAATATGATACTAGTGTATCTCGCCCAAAGGTGTATAAACGTATCATTGGCATGCTAACTCTGCAGTACCAAATTTAATATTCTTGAACAAGTAATTGTGTAGGGCAACCAATTACACAATATCACATCACATATCACATTTTCATTTCATGTCATCATTTTTCCACATTTTTCACATATCCATCTCATTTCTTAATCACTTTCACAATGCACATTATACCCTATAATGTACATCATTTAAAATGTCCCAAATCACCACAACATAATGGTTTAAAGCTCAAAGCAATATTCGTATCACATTTTTTAAAAGCAATGCATAGGATTTATAAATAATTCATTTAAAAGTAAAACAACAACCATTTAAAAAAATGCAAATGTCGTTATGCCAAACATGAACATTTAAAATATATATTGTCAAAGTATATACAGCCTTATTTAGCTCCAAAATCAAACCAATTCCACCTTCCAAGTTTCAAATTCAAAAAGCCAAGCTTCACCTCTTGCTTCATTTAGGCTTATCCGCTCCTAAACCAAACAAAGGTTATATCCTTCAATTAAAATCATAATCATACTCAATTTACTCAAACTAACCATTAATTATTCTAAACTTAACCAAAATCCACCAATTAAAGTCATGCTCCTCTATATATGTTTTTTTGTAATAATTTTAGTTTGGGATTTGTGCATAACTTAGTATCTATAATAGCTAAAGTCAAAACTCCCATGTCTATCACAATTTCAGAGTTGTAATCTTTTTATTCATCACCTATAGATGGATGTCATGATTAATAAATGCCCATGTCAATTTTTTTTATTGTCATTCATATTATTTATGCCATTGCATAAAAATCAATTTTTTTCTCAAAAGTGAAGATTTCATTAAAGGGGAATATTGCATCACTTAAGATCTTGAAAACTCAGCTCAAAAACCATCGTAATTAGTTTTGCACTAGTGCCTTTTTAGGTAAAAGTTAATATTTTTCATAGAGTCAAATAAAATGGATTTTTTTTTATTTTTTCAAAAAACCAAAAAAATTTAGGTGACGACTCTCCAATCAAGTTTTCAAAAAAAAAAAAAGCCATCACCATTCTTTTCAAAATAAAAGAAGAGTAAATCTTTTTCAAAACAAAAAGATTATTTTAAAACACATGCTTACCAAACTAAGGGGAGACTGTATGTGACGGTGTCATGTGAGACTAGACCTAAATGAGCATTTTGACTTCATATTTTTAATGGGCCATATTGGTACTCGAGTGAGACCTTACAATATGACAACAAAAAAATCATCATAATAAACTATGACATCCCATAAACTCATAACAACTTATAAAATTCTCCAACAAACTATAAAATAATTAATAACACTTTCTAACAGTATATATGACAACTTAAAATAATCCATAATAATTACTTATGACAACTCCTAGCGCTCTACAAATAAATCAACAACCCATAATAATTTATAATAATCCATAACAGTCCATGTCATTCCACAAAGCAATCAATAGCATTCTACAACAGTATAAATAATAACAAAAAAATCCATAATAATAAATCATGAAAATTTCTAAACCTATAACAACCCATAATAATCTATAACAATCTATAACAACTCATAACAACTAATAACAATATTCATAATAGCTCATAACAATCCATAAAAACTCATAACAGCCCATAATAATTCACAATAATATTTTACACACTACATCCATTAATATGCCATTTAACTCTTCAAGACTCCATAATTAAAATGAAGAAAGAAAGAAAGAAGAAAGAAAGATAAAAAGAAAAAGCTGCAAAATCATTTAGAGATTAAACAAATTAACCAATTTCTCTTAAAATACAATGCAATATTGTTTTTCACTCCTAAAGCATACATGCATTAGATTTGCTTAAATCGGCTTTTTTAAAAAATATATATTAACATAGCTAAATATATTCCATGCCAATTTCAGTGGATCTAAACCTCAATGGCTTGAATTAAATGATGACAATGGAGTTGGCACAATAAAGAAATACAAAAATAAATAAATAAATAAAGAGGAGGCAAAAATGATGAAAATATACATAAGGTTCATGGGTAAATAGCATGAGAGAGGAGAGGAAAAAAGATGATGTTAATGGATAATGGGCATGAGAGAGAGAAAGAGGAAGAGGAATAAGAAGGCCTAAGAGAGAGAGAGAGAGAGAGAGAGAGAGAGAGAGAGAGAGAGAGAGAAAAGAAAAGATACTTTTTGAGGGTAAAGGGTATTATTTCTAAAAAGGTCTACATAAGATTAATGGGATCTAAAATTTATTAAGCTTTTGCTGAGAGATATTTATTTGATTAAATCCCTTTTATTTATGATTTTTAAACAATTAAATAATATATATTATGATCATTCAACTAAAATAAAAGAAAATTAAGAGAATATACATATTTATTATTTATGTTTTTTGGAATATACATTTACATTTTAAAAAACCAAATTTAATTGTACACTATTTTACTCATACGGACTTTTTAAACTTCCCTGTTAACAGTAATTTAATAACTCTATTAAAATAATAATTTTATTTTAAAATAATAATTAAATAAATTTAAGAAATTAAAAATACAAAAAATAAAGAACATAAAAAATATAAATATAAAAAAAGAAAAAAGAAAATTCATGACCATGAAAAACAAAATCCAAAAAATAAAAACCCAAAAAAAATCTCTAACCCGGAAGCATTAACCAGTACAACCACTACTATCTCACTTGCTTCCTCTCCCAACCCTTCTTCTACTCCTTACAAAAGATAAAGCTATGAAAAAAATAGATTTTTTTTTCATTTTCTTAGCAACCAAACACTAACATAAGCTATTGCTCATGCAAAAAAGTTAAAAATCAAATCCAAGAGGAGCTTTAGCTACTATGCATGAAGAAAAATCAAAACCACAACTCATAAACTAATTCACCAGCAATAAATAAAAAATCTCCCAAATTCCCATTTTAGAAAAATCTTTCTCATCAATCAATAAATTGGAAATAATGGTGATGATTCCAAATTCTTTAGTAATTGACAAAGCAACATTTTCGATCCCTTTTCTTCATTTGACATCTAGAATCCATTTAAAGATTTTCCATTTCCTTCTTCATCTAGAAAGTTAACTTTTCTCAACACTCGTGTTGACTGAAAAAAAAAAACTCCAGAAGCTCATGTCTTTACGATTGATGTTTTTGGGCTTAAGAAAGAGGAAATCAAGGTGGAAGTTGAAGATATCAAAGTACTTTAAATTAGCAAATAGATAAATGTGGAGATGGATTAGACAAAGGCTTCAGTGAAGCTGTATTAAATAAAAGCTTTAATTTATTTTTTTTCATCTATGGAATCAGGTTAATTTAAAGAGAAAATATAAAAGACCAAAATAATTGTATCAATATAAAAATGGCAAGGGATAATGATGACAATTGTCGGGTTAAAGATTTTAAGGTTCATCTATTTGGAAAATGAAAAATAAAATCTTAATTTTCTTTTAATTTTTAATTTTCTTAGTTTAAATTTTAAATTTTTAATTGTATGCCTTATTTGACACTGACATATTTTCTCTATTATGGAGGAACTTAAAACTTTTTTTTTTGAGTTAAGTAAAATCTGTGTGCAATTGAGTCTAAAATTTTTTAAGGGCTAATGTGTAACTTTACAAAAAAAAATATAAAGATCAAATTTACACATTCTCCTAAGAAAATTACTTAAAATTATTCAAATTATTGTAATAATTATCTTATGCATATTCCTCAACTATTAACAAATATTAAAATATATATATGTATTATTATGAACCAACTCAAAAACATTATAAAAAAATTACAATGTATGTCATTTATTAATTTTTTTTAAAAAAAATATCTTACTATTCTAGTATATATTCAATATATCAAATGTATGCTAGATGTATTTCTGAAAGTGAAGTATACATTTAATATATTAGATATATATATTGAATATATATTTATGAAACAGTGTACTTTTGAAAATAGATATTTGAGGAAGAAAAATTAATATTTTTGAAAATAATTTTATTTTTTGAGATATTTTTTAAAACAATCCCTTTAATTTATTCAAATGATCACTTAAAATATTCCATTAAAACCATTAATGGGAAACTATATAGACTTCTAATTTACTATTTTGGGACTCTATGTATGGCCAAAAAAAGTGAAAATTACATCATTTACTACTTTTTAATTTTCCTTTTTCATTTTTATTTATGATATTTTTTTCATTTTTAACATTTTTTCATTTTTAGATTTTTTCTCATTTTTTATTTTCAAATTTACGATTTCTTTTTTTTTTCTTCTTTCTTTTTGTTTTCCTCTTTTTGGTCGATGTTCTAGATTCATAGGTTTAGTTTCTTTTCCATAATCTTACTATCTAACCACAATTTTTTCATCGTTTTTCGTACTTTATTTTTTATTTTTTATTCTTTTTTCTTTCTAAAAATTTTCTAGGTTCACGGGTTGTAGTTTCTTCTTCACAATCTTACTATCTAACCACCATTTTTCCATTGTCTCCTACTAGTTATCTTTTGACATTGTTTCCCATTAGTTTTTTTTTTTTTTTTTTTCATTTAATGGGTCATAGTAGTTTTCTTCTATTTCATTGTTGAAAACAACTTTCCAAAGTTTAAGGTTTATCAAAAAGACCTTCGATGGGCAAGAAGTCGAGTTAAAGGGATACAATTGTTTCTGATAAATAGGTTAAAGTTCCTTTGAATCAAGTATTATTTGTTTTTTTGTTTTTATTTTTTGTTATAATTTATATTTAAGGTGTTTAATGATTTATTTTTGTATTTTGGTTGCTGATTCTTCTACAACATTTAAGGGTTTTTTTTTGTGTAATAAACAATTGGAAAAGTATATTTAATTTCTTTGGTTTATGGGTATGTTTATTTTTGAACATGGAATGAGATCTTTTAATATCAACAAAAAGTTTGTTTTGTGATTTTACATTTATTAGATATTTAATTGTAAAATTTAAATGAATAATATAAGTGGTATGGGTTTTCATCATTATATGCAACATATATAACATATAAAAATGCATATGAAAGTTTTATATAGTTTTTCATCTAGAATGCATCATATTTATCAAATCATATACAACATATATAACATACAAAAGTTTTATATGTTTCTTCATCTAGATTCATCATATTTATTGAATTATATGCAACATATATAACATAAAAATGAAATATAAAAATTCTATATGCTTCTTCATATGCAATCCATCATATTTATGAAATTGTATGTAACATGTATAAAATATGAAAGTTCTATATGGTTGTTCATCTGAAATTCATCATATTTATCAAAATATATGCAACATTTATAACATGTATGATATAAAAAAATTTTATGCTTCTTCATATGCAATTCGTCATATTGATGAAATTATATATAACATATAAACGACATATAAATGTTCTATATGCTTCTTCATATGCAATACATCATATTGTACAAGTTATATACAACATATATAATATATAAATAACTTACAAAAGTTATATATTTCTTCATCTAGTATATGTTCTTTATATGATGATTATATGTTGTTTATATGTTTTGTATATTGCCTATTATATTGTTCTATATTGTATATTTTGATTATATGTTGTTTTACACGAATTGAAATCTAAATATGATGATATGCATTATTTGGAGGAATGATTGTTTTGAGTTAAAATTTAAAATTATTAAGAATTTGAGAGTAAGTTGTCTTATGCACAACTTGTTTTGTTTTGTTAGATTACTTTCGATTTTTGGTTGGTATATTAGAATTTAAATTTCAGTGAATGCACTCTTTATTATTGAGGGAGTTGAAGCAAACAAACTAAAAAGAGTTGTGGTTTGTTATTAATGGTGTTCATTTGATTTTTGATTTGTGTGAGTTTGCTTTAATGTCTAATTTGAAATGTGATGGGGACCAAAATAAGTTATTATATAGTAAATATGATAACAACTAATTATATCTTGGTATTTTGGTGGTGTGAAAAAAATTAGTAAATATCATATTGAAGATTTTTATTAATTAGAAATGGATATGTAATGAAGATGTTGTTAAGATATTGTCATGTATGTTCTTCATCTTTTCTTATTATCCTCTTCTAAGGAGAAATTGGTTCCTAGAGAAGATTTTGATATAATTAATAGTGATGGATATTTTGTATAATATCCCGATTTTTGGTGTACATTGGAATAGTAAATATGGGAGAGTAAATATGTGCAATGGGTAGAGAAAAATATAAAATGAGTATGCATAATAGATGTAATATATATACAGTATATATACTTGAAAATATGTGAAATATAAATTGAATATATAGGACATATACATATACCCAAAATATATACTACATATACATAAAATATACATTGGTGTTGGAAAAGTTAATTTTAATTCAAAATAATAATAAGAAAAAGAGAAGTGAAAGTCAAAAGAAGGAAGAAGATGATTGGTGGAAATTTTGGTTATATTATTTTATTTATATATAAGAGATAAAGATGGGAAAAGAAGAGAATTCTTTTGTTCTTCTTCTTCTTTCAACATGAGCTTGAGAGAGGTGAGAAGAGTGTGATTTTTTCATATATACATCAAATTCACAAGGGATTTCAAGAGGATTTAAGTGGATATTGAAGGTTTAGCAAGAAATTCAAGTAAGTGTTCATTTCTAAGCTTATTTGTATGAATTTTAAATATATGAGTGAAATGGCTTGAGAGAGAAAATGATGATTAATTGAGAAAGATAGTTATTTTATGCTTGAGACGTATATGTATTGAATTGATAAATAATTCATGGATATGAACTTAAAAAAGATGAAGTTAAGGTTTTATTGATGTATATGCCTAGTTAGGGTTTTGTATGGAGAATGAGATAAATGTATAAATGAGTTGTTTGATTATTGTATTGATATATAAATGATGAAATATGATTAGATGTTAAGGATGATGATGGTTAATGAAATTGGGGAAAAAAGGGTGCTAGGAAAAGAATAAGGGTTTTGTAAGGAATAAGTTGGCTTGTTGATGTTTATAGTTGTATTTCGCACTATATGGGTGTAGCATATGACTTGCATGGCCATGTCTCTTGATATTATGCTAGAAATGTATATGCAATCATAAAATAATAATTTATGATGGAATGTGTTGAATATGTGTGTGATAAGCTGCATTGTGATATGGTAATAAAATAGTAATGTGATGTGATCATGAACAACAATGATCACTAAAAAAGTTAAGAGTAAAGTGATGTGATATGTGTGGAGCTATACGATTACTTGTCCAGTTGTGTTGAGATTGATTGGTTATGCATGGGAGGTCCTGAGCATAGCTAAGCCTTGAGGTGCATATATTGATGGACCTAAGCAGTACTAGGTCATATGATTGTGATCAGTGATGGTTCCGAGCAGAGCTGGACTAGGATATTGTATTAACTGGACATGATAATTATATAGAGGTATTGGGCCCAATAGTTTAAATGTATGTATTTATGAATGTTATATGTGTATGAGTATGTGATGTGATATAAATGTATGTATATGTTGTTTATATATACCACTAAGCTTTCGAGCTTAACGCGGTTATGTGAATTGCTTAAGTGAGTAGATTATTGATCTGAAAGTCAGATAGTTGTTCCATAAGAAGATTAAGGGTGCTTCAAGGCCAACTAGAAGGTGGTGCATCCTTGTACAATTTTGTTATAATTATATTTTGATCATATGTATATGTATATAAGTGGATTTTGGAAAGGGCAATGTATATTTGTTTATATATAATTAAATGAATAATATAATGGTTTTAGAAATGTTACTTTTATAAGAATGTAATCTAATAATGGGAAATGTTCTTTTATTAAATATATATAATTGATGTGAAACTAAAATAAGGGTTTAAATGCACTGTAACATGACATCTTTATATTTTATATATTTATTATACTTATACGGGATATAAATACGGTACATATATAGGGTATATGGGTGTTACATTTTGAATATGCTTTTGGTATGAATATTTTTTATGGCTATATTAACAGTTTGAAGGACAAGTTTAGTGGGAAAGGAAAGAAGGAGTGTAAAAAATTTACAAATTGATTGGATTCCCACTTGTTCTTCAAATGTGGTTTTATGAGTATTATCCAGTTGTTTATGGCAAGTTGGCTGTTACAAGTGGTAATTAGTTTTCTCAAATTATTAGTTGGCCTTGTACTATATCTCCTTTTTTTAAGGATCTTCAGTCAAATGTTTTTTTTTTCTCAACTTGCTTCAGAGTTATGTTTTTTGGGTTACCAATTTTTTTGTATTCAATATTTTATAGTTGAATTTAAAAAATGTTTATTCAAATGATGAAGACATTGAGAAGTTGAAGTTGGATAGTTTTTTTTTTTTTTTTTGTTAAGGATGAAAATGATAAAGATATTGATGAAGGTGATTTTGTTGGAGATAATGTGAATAAAATGAATGATGATGATGATGATGATTTTGATGACAAGAGTATTGTTGTTGGTATTGAGAAAGAGAAGTCTAAAACTGATGAATTTTCAAGTCATTCTAGAAAGAAAAAAGTGGAAAAGTAGTTCTAATGGTTATATTGATAAATTGCAAACGGAAATTAAGAATGTTTTTTTTTTGTTAAGCATGACAAGTTGCAAAAATATTTTAATTCTATGAAAATAAAATTTAATTCTATGAGTCAAGTTTTTTATTTTTGATTTGTTGCTTGGCATGTGGAAAACGTTTATTTTTGAGGTCCCTTCTATGGAATTGATTGCTGAGGTATATGTTATTTTGTTAATTATATTACTTTATGCTTTTTTTATATTTTTATTTATATAAGTATTGTTGATTTAATGTGATTCTTTTTTATATGGGGAAGGTTGATGATGATTATGATAATATTGATAAAGAAGATGTTAAAGGTATTTATGATAGTGATGATGTAGATAAAGATGATATTGAATTTTTTTTGAGGTATATTTCATTGCATTTTATATGTTATGCATTTATTTATTTTATTTTATTGTGTTATATATGATTTATATGTTGTCTTGTTTTGTTTTTCTAATCAGTTAAAGAAGAGAAGAGCTGGAGATGATGGACATATGATGATATGCATTATGATTGGGGGCTTGACAATGTAGAAGGTGGTGATGATGTTGTTAAGGGTAGTGATAATTTTATAAAAAAGATAGTTTCTAATGTTCTAACTAATGTTACTAAGGGCATTGATTAGTCTAATGATGTTAAGTGTGGTGATGAGAGTGTTCCTGATGTGTAGCTGATGATGTTCTAAATGGTGATGATTCCAATAAGAAGTTAGTTGATGATATTTATTGATGAAGATAAAATGATATAGTTGATGAAGATATAGTTACTAATGGTATAGTTAATGAAGATAAGATGATAGTTATTGATGCTAGTGGTGATGATGTTAAAGATGGTGATGATTCTGATAAGAAGATAGTTACTGGTGATGTAGTTGATGATGAGATGCAACACCCTATATCGCACCTGTACCACACAAATAATGCCAAATGGTAATTTAAAGAAAATTTAAGATTAAACCCAAAAGATGGAAAATCCTAAGCTTGGAAGTGTTCTCAAAGTAAATAATCACTAAAAAATAAAAAAGAAAATAAAATGAGTAAATAACAATGATAAATAATAATAATAATATAAATAAATAAAAATAATATGTGAACATAACTAGACCAATTAAAATTTACTATATTGGAAACCCTAATTGATGAAGCAATTGAAGTCAATCAGAACATATAAAAGATAAAATTGGAATTTGTTGAAACGTACAACTCTAATTGAACATACAAAAGTTACAATTGAAGGAATTAAATAAATAACTAAGCCTAAAACATAATTACATTAAAACCTTTAAGGATTAAATATAAATTTAACATTCAAATAAATAATTCTTACATGAAATATGTGAGGTGGAAAAAAAATAGAAGCAAAATTTCATATCTTCCTTATGAAGCTTGAAAAAGTGTAAGGGGAATGATGAACATTTGAATTGAATTTATCCTCTCTTCTCTACTCATAGCTTCTATGTCCTACCACCATTTGTTTACCTTTTTTTAAGAAGACTTCATCTTATTACCTCCCTTCACTTTTGCCTTGGCCAAGATTAGAAAGAAAGAAAGAAAAACAAAGCACCTTTCTTTTCCATTTTTCCTAAACTCACAGAAGCTAACAATCCTCTCTCTTCAAAAATCCTCAACCTTTAGTCTCTATTTCCTTTGACTTGGAGAAACGAGAGCAAAGAGAGTAGGTATGGTGAGTGAGAGTAAAGAAGTATAAGCCAAAGAGATTGAAACAAAGGCTAGAAGCAATGATTCAAGGAGTGAGCTACGTGAACTTCATAAAGAAAAAAAATACTCAATCTTCCTTTCTTCCATCGTGAACAAATGGTTATGTAATAATGTTTTTATAGTAAATGTGTGTGAATATTTATGTGCACTTACCATGCATGCAAAGAAAACTATAGGTTTGAGAATAATGTGAAAATATATATGCATATGCCTATGCATATGTAAAACTAAAATTCTACATTGTGTAACACCACGAGTATGTGAACTAATATGAGCAACACCACAAGTGGAGTCAATGTTGCTAGGAGTTTGAAGATTTTGAGTGCTCTGATAATGAGATAAAGTTAAGATAGTCAACTTATTGAAAGCATTTGTGCCTTGCTTGAAAACTTAGAGACCATTTGGGCTAGCTTGACTATTTTTGCCCATTAGCTATTTTGGCCTTGTTTTAGAAGACTATTTTATTTACCTTTCATACTTGGTTTATTTTTGGATTTGGCTGTGTAATAGTTTGCTAAATATTGGGCTTTTATTTAAAATGGGTTTTAAACTCAAACTTTATAGTTTTATTTTCAAGATAAGGATGAATTTTAGCCTTGTAACCAAACAACCTATCTAGGGCAATAAACTCTTATACCTATAAATTCATCCTTAGGTCATCTTCTAAAGGAGTTAGCCACTTTGAATGAAATTACAAAATTTGAGAGAATTGTTCTCTTGTTTTTAGTTCTTGCGTAAATCAAGGTTTATACATTCAAGCTACTTATTTGGGTGTGATTTAATTTCAAGGTTCTCTTCCACAAGTTGGATATGGCTTAAAGACTTGGCAAAAAACATGATTTAGCTTTCCAAAGGGTTGAATTCCAAGCATAAATGTGATTGGGTCTCTAATCTTTATACAAGAGATTTGCATTAGTTTTGTTTTGAGATTAGGCTTTAAATTAGGTTATATCTTTCCTTTAAATTTTGCTTAGTTTGTAAATTCGTTGGTTGATCATTGTTTCAATCTTTGTTCTATTATTTTTATGTTGTTTTAATGAGTGATCTTTACTAAAATTTCATCTATTTTGAATTCAAAATAATAAGATGGAATCAAAAGGTAATAACTAAAGGGTTTGGACTTTCCTATAATCATTAACAAATGAGTTAGTTCAATTATATAATTGAATTATCCCATATCTAAAGCATAGCTAAAACACAAAATGTAGTAACAATAAAAATTAAAATTAACTAATTAAAATGGATAAAATATGAACTTGAAAGGAAAAGAGGAGTTTGATTCTATTTTTACCCTCAGGATTTTGCAAATGTGTTATTGAATCAATTTGGGCATAATTTTCCCTTTGAAAAGACCAAACTAAGGATTCTTGGACTTCAAAATGGATTAAATAGATCTTCTAAATAATGAACTTGAAAGATCTTTTAATTTCAAATCTGAAGGGCGAACTTAGATTTGCTCACTCAAAATCTGTAGGAAATGATGGAAAACCACTTGGAATTATTAAAGGAATTTAAGAGCAGCTTTGTAGAAGAATTTGAAGAGTATAAATGAAAGAATAAGAGAGAAAAACTAATGAAAATTGTTGTTCGTTGGAATGTGAGAGGTGTGTTTATTTATAAAATAATAATGATGAGGAATAAAGGTTGAAAATGATAGAATTTGATCCTAGGGGATAAATTCTATCACAATTGACAAATAGAAATCAATCTAAAGAGTTGGGTATGAAAATAACTGATGATAGTTATTGTTTACTAGTTGTAGAATATATCCAGGTTCAATATACCAGGGACCACTGCGTAGTGGTGTTGGACAGTCGCACAGTTGTCTAGAAAATATATCTAATGGTTGTTTCAAATTCGGCTGATCTGAACTATTCTTTTGAAGATTAGTGCAATTGGTTTGTATTTTATATAGAAAAAGGGTCCGAGTCAAGCCTATTAAGTCTATATCTAAACCATTTGACCTTGTATCCACCCATAGTCTCAAAAACAAGTCCAAACCATATGATGCGAGGCTATCGACCCTCGTCCTCTGACCCTACTACAGACTTCAATGAAAATTTCATTCAGTTTGTGTTTCCTAAATTTTCGGCCGGGTCATAAAACTAGGTCGATACTTAAGTTCAAACCTAAATTCATATCTCAAAGAGAGTTTTATATTCATTTGGTGTATCTTTTGGGAAAATCTTTCCATTTTGAGATATAATTGTGGTCTTTATCATTGAGTATTATAAAACCAATATAACTATAAAAAATCAAGTGCTAAATGTAGCATGCCTAGAACATTTGTTATTTTCTCTTAATACCCTTCACTTTTGTAAAGGATTATTGAAAATTCTAATTGCAAGACTTTGGTTCGTTTGAAATCAAAATGATTATTTGCATTTTATCTCACGCAGGAGTGTTTATGACTTTATTTGGATGAAGTCATTTGTACTTATTTTATTTTATTTTTTATTTGCTATCTTAATTTTATTTTAAAGTGAAAATATGAGGAAAAATTCTAAATAACTCCATTTATACCTTTGGAAAAAATGCGCTACTCTTCCAAATAGGGGTGTGCAGATTTTTCTAACTCGACTGAGCTCAACAGAACCAAATAAATTTTGATTGGATTCTGTCAATTTATATTATATATACGGGTGAAATCAGATTTATATTTTTAAAAATTTTTTAGTTCAATCGATCGATAGGGTTGAGATAACTTTTTTTGTTTTAACTCGACGCCGACCGATTATTATATATTTATATATAAATATAAATATTTTTATTTTTATTTTACTTTATCACTTAACTCGACCAAATTCGATTCAACCCGACAATACTAAAATAAATCCAAATATAAAATTTTAATATTAAATATTAATTCATTTGAAACTGACCTGAATCTATCGAACCCGAAATTAATTCAGTTCGATTGAAATTTTAAAAACTCGAGGGAAATAAATTTTGACCTGAGTCAAAACAAGACAAAGAAATGGCATTTTGCCGATCCGCTTTCTATTTTTCCTTGGTGTCGCTTCACCTTCATTGCCTTCGTTTCGCATTTTCTACAAATCCACAATTCCCTTCCTAATCTACCCTCGCAAGCTATCCAAATTTACCAAGCTGCCACTTACATATCATATCCCTCACAGTGAGATAAATTCCAGGGTTCTTTGTCTGTCATCATCATCATCATCCATGGAATCTCCTCCAGAAGGTTATAGAAGAAATGTGGGTATTTGCTTGATCAATCCATCTAAAAATTTAAGTATGTATACTGAAATTTCTATATTACATTTCTTTTGTCTCTTTTGTAAGATTTTCAACTTGTATTGATATGTGAATTGTGTATATATTTGCTGCTTCGAGGCTTGATATAGCCAATGCTTGGCAAATGCCTCAGGTAATCTTGAAATTTCCATTTTCTTTTTTGTTTTTGTTGTTTTGGTCTGTGTTTTTTCATGGTTATCAATCTGGAATTCTAATTGAATTTGTTTGATCAGTAAAAGTGACAAATTATGAATTTTAAAGCATGTGAAAGTGTTAAGATGGATTTCTAATATGCAGTCTATTTCATCTCTGATTGATAAGAAAGATTTCTGTTTTTTGTTCATAATGTCTAATTTTAAAATATTTAGTAATAGTTAATTGAGCACTGATGAATGTTCCATCCTGCAGGAGGAGCTGTTTTTATTTTTATTTTTATTTTTTAGTTTTTAGTTTTACTTTTTTCGGTAATTAGTTTGATTTTAGACCTTGGCTTACGACTGTAGTTATTTAAAATTTAGGAAAAATAATTAGTTCTGGCATTCTCCTTTTAGTGATTTGCTTTGGAGCTGTAAGATCAAGATGTTCGTCTTCAAAAAGAATTTACCGGCATCCTGCTTCCGGAACTCCTAGGTTAGCTTCAGCAGTTCAGGCATCAGCCTTGAGTCAATGCAAAATTCCTTTTAGAGTATGTCTGTGTGTGCATGTTTATTTACCAAAGGTTGAATTGAAGTTGATCTAAGAAACACACAAGGAAAGCTATACTATATCTTTTGATTATGTGAAAGTTAGACGTCAGCAGAATATCAACAATTGTTGCTGGCTGCTTTGTAACAGAGCTACAGTTTGGAGCAAGCCCTGCTAGTATTAGTTTCCTTTAGCTGTGAAATACTTGTAAAGAACTTAACTTTTTATTCGCAGAAGTTTATGTCCTTTTATACAAGATGTTAACTTCATACAACCATATGATACAGGGTGGAATAGATGACAATGAAGATCCTAAAATTGCAGCCATCAGGGAATTAACAGAGGAGACAGGGATTAGCTCAACAGAAATTCTTGCAGAGGTTTGGTTTTGCATTTCCTCTTTTCTTTTTAGCCTGTCAGTGGAAATCGCTAAAATTTTATATCATTCAATGAAAAAGTGGGAAACAAAGAGAGGATGATCTTAAATGAAGATTTTCATTGTTTGAGGAAAATGATATAGCACTTCTTGCATAATAGGTGACTGACTGTAACAACCAAAGTTCTATTTGGCTCACAACAATCTTTTTATTCTATTTGGCTCACAACAATCTTTTTATTTAGTTTTTTGTATTTATGCTTGCGCCATGCACCCTTGTCTACCCAAATAGCTCCATTTTTTAAAGACAAGCGACCTCCCTATTCAAATAGTAACCAATCTGTCAAATAAATAGCAAGAAATTCATCAAAATAGTGTTATTATGAGGACATTGTAGGCTTAATCTTGAAAATTAAGCATACATTTTCCTTCCTTTGTTTCATGGATATGACTGGTCCTGCATTCATTATTTTTTATATCTAGATCTAAGTTATTTATGTTGCATTTGTCTTTTCTACAGATCCAATTTTGCCTATCATGCTAATTTTGCAGCTTTTCCTTAGATTCAGCTATGTAGTTCCCCATGAATAAAAAAACTAATAAGAGAATGTGATTTTATGTGCCATTGATTAATGTAATCTAATTTGAATAGATTAGTTTTTAGCATAGTTAGAGAAAATTATCCCTTCCAGGCGATTAGAGTTCTCTCTTACTCATTCACTATGTATACATGTGTGTGAATGCATGTGTTTTGGGTTGCTGCATGAATGTATCACCCTAGATTGTCTTGAGTTATATCCATGTTGGACTTATATTATTCTGTTCATTGTGTTCAAGTTACATTTTGGGTGTCTTGTCAAGCATTACTTTGTGATTTCATTCACTGTCTATATGGTGCAGGCACCTTATTGGTTGACATATGACTTCCCACCTGAAGTGAGGGAGAAGCTGAAACAGCAATGGGGGTCTGACTGGAAAGGTCAAGCGCAGAAGTGGTGAGTATATGGGCAACCTATGCTAAGTCGCATGAAGTACTATCCATAAGTGAGAGTTATGTTTGACCAAGTTAAGGTCTAATACAAGTCAGGACCGCTCATAATACAGGGTAGTTCAGATTAATTTCATTGAATTTGTGAATGCAAGTTTAATATATTTTCTATGGATTTTCTTTGGAGCAAAAGTTATTCATTCTATATTCTGCTTAATGCTATTAAATTTGCAAATGCAAACACAGGTTTCTTCTTAAATTCACTGGGAATGAAGAAGAGGTCAATCTTTTGGGTGATGGCACAGAAAAACCTGAGTTTGGCCAGTGGTCATGGATGTCTCCAGAACAAATACTTGACCATGTTGGTAGATTTCTCTTCTTATGAGTGAAAGTGGTTATCTGATATTAGGTGCTCATATGAGCTTGAAATCTCCTTAATCTTTCCTTGCTTGCTGGGAGAGGTTGAAGAAATTGAGTTATCATATGAACTCTAGCTCTGTATAGCTCTTCCATGCGACTTACACAGTCAATAATTTCAACCAGTTGATCCGAGAAAATTATTTGTTAGTAATTTAATATTTTAAGATTTGATTAAACAATTGGTTTTATTAACAAAGAAGAAAAGAAATCCAATACTTGAAAACTGGCACTTCTACAAAATCAAGGTCTCATAATCTTTCCTATTTGTTCAATATTTTTTTTTCTTCTAATTCCTTTCACATGTGCAGGCCGAGTAAACGTTAAATAGTCTTCATGTATGTTAACTATCACAGATATTAGTCAAAATTTAATTGTATTTGGGCACTAGTTAAGGTTTACTTGATACATGGGTAAAAGTTTTGCTTTTCTAAAATTGCATGTGATCTATTAATTCAAAAGGAGCATTACTGTTTTACAATTAATATATGAATGACTACTTGGTATAGTATTGTCTGTTGTGACTGCATCATAGCAATCATTATTTGCATTATAGTGGACCTCACATGGTATCATCATAATGGACGGTTGATGGTGTATTTGTGATACGGGTGACTGCACCTAGCAGGGGGGACATAAGATTGGTATCCTGCAAGCTGGCCCAAGCCTACCCTGAAAAAGGGAACTCAGCATGAACAGCGGGCTCTAGGTCTGAATTCTTTGGGTTGATTGATTCGATTTTTTTTTTTAATATGGACTTGAGTGCTCCCTCAGCAAGTGCCTGGGAAATTTTTGATAAATTTATTATTCTATTACTAATTATTTCTTCTTTTTTATATATTTTTTAATTTTTTTCAGGCTGTAGATTTCAAGAAACCTGTTTACAAGGAAGTTTTGACAGTTTTTGCTCCTTATCTTGAATAAACTAATGCAGAAGTGTTGAGTGTCTGCAGTAGTTTTTCTGCAGCGATAGCCTTCTAGATGTTGCATGGATTTGCAATTCCCTGTAACGATTTGTCTTTTTTAAAGGAATCAGTTATCTTGCTCATACAACCGCATCTATGTATAATGTGATATTGTTTAAAACCTTTCCTCTCCCAATACGCGATACAATCTACATCTGCAATCTGTTTATTTATTTATTTATTGTTGCCTTGGGTTACTATTTGTCCACTGATTTTATGGATATTATGGTGAGCTGTGACAGCTAAACAGCCTAAAATTATAGAAATGGAACTGGAACTCTCATGCAATTCAATGATGAATCCGATACTGCCTTGCTTGATTTCCTGCATTAAAAATTTCTTTACTCCTGGAAGTGCTTGACTGCTTGGGGAAGCAATTAACTTTTACCCTGGCGGATGCTCACGAATTAAGCTTTTGCAGAAGACATTAGCAAGCGATTATTATGTTCATTCAAGAATTCATCAGCAAACTCAAACGAGTTAATGCAATGAGTTAAAGGCGTTGATCTAGCAAAATTTAGCAGTTGACAGGTCAAAAGGGCAAAAAAAAAAGTATGTTCTCGATGTACATCATCCAGAAACAAGTCATAGTTGTGTGTTTCAAATAGGACTTCGACTATGTTAGGACTTGGTATTTGGCAAGTATCCCAACTTTTTGACAAGATAACAACATACTTATCTAAGTAAAAGATTGATATTTCCAATAGGTCTCAAATTCCAATTCTAGTGAGATAAGCAAGGGGTTATTACAGAGGGGAAAGCACCGCAAACTCAATAGCTAGAGCAGAAAAAATAAAAAGAAAACAAAACAGAACCATCTCATGTTATAATCATTTTCATTTAAGAACCTCAAGTTTATTGATGTCATGCCTCCTAACTCGGAGAACAGGGTGCAAATAAAACAAGTAATTAAAATCAAGGCAAGATCAGTAATGCACCCCCAGGAAAGTGCGGATTTACCCCAAGCAAATTACGAGTCCTTGATAGATCAGTGTGAAACAATTTCAATTGTGCAAATTTCATTGTAAACAGAATTGTTGTAAACAGGATAAAGCAGTTGCACAAACAAGTATCGAACTGACATAGAATTATAGTGTTAAATTTTTTCAGTAATTCACGACATATTTGTGAGATTTATAAATTATACAAGTTATTTTGATTAGCAACCGACCCCTCAAAACATACCTCCAATGTTAGTATCTGACAGTATGTATGAGCTAAAACCTCTCTTGTACAGACAGAAAATTGCATGCCATGCCCATCAATATTTACCGAAAGTTCCCCAAGAAAAAGAAAAAGCCAAGCTTCAAATAACTTTATCAAGTACAGCATGTATATGGTCTGCGACAATTCCTGCAACAACCTTAGGGGAAAATCTTCTAATCATGTCTTCCCTTGCTTGTCTTCCTTTACTCTCAGCTTCCTCAATATTAGTCATCACACGCCTCATTAAAAGTTGAAGCTTATTATCAGAAGGTTCAGCCCAGAGATGCCCTTTGAATGGTCCTTCCATAACTTCAGTCATTCTATCCACTGCCAACGGATAGCTATTCTCCTCTGTCAAATACTCCATTGGCCCAGACCAATTTGTGGCAATGACTGGCAAAGACATTGACATGGCCTCCACAATAGGCCTCCCCCACCCTTCTCCTCTTGATGGAAGAACAAATGCATTGGCTGCCTTGTACATTCTTGGCAAATCAATTTGAGCTATGTGGGTATCAATCACATAAATTGCAGGCCAACCATTTTCTGGTTTCGCTATATCAGAATCCTCCACAAACTGCACAATCTTGTTCCCGAAATCTCTCTCAGAATGATATGGATTTGTTAACAAATACAAAGCAACCTCATCAATGCCAGAAAATTCTTTCAAGTATGCTTTCAGCAACACATCCCATCCTTTTCTATATTCCCACTTAAACACGCTCAGAAAAACAAATTCCTCTGTCGAATTAGAATCCATCTTTCTCTCACCTAAAACCAGATTTGCTATGAAGGCAAGATCTAAAGGCTTATACTTAAATGGATCAAAGAAATCAACATCAATAGGCTGAACAATTTTCACAACCTTTGATTGATCAACACCACTTTTTACAAATGTAGAAACATGAAATTCCGTAGGAACCCAAACATAATCCATTCGATTGCACCGCCTTACATGTTCAAAATTCACGCTATCAGTCTCAAACATGGTTCTACCAATTACAGACATAAAATCTTTATAACCAGTTGGTGGGCAAGGGAGAGTTTCAAACAATGCAGGGTACCAAGCACCAGGTTCACTATGACATATAACAATAGTCTCATTCATTCTACATTCTGTATTATGAAGCTGAAAAGCCAAGTTCCTTATATCAAGAGGTAAACCTGCCCAAAATCCTAAAGATTCAAGATCACCATGTTGCTCAATTTTTAACCTAAATCTTGATTCTTTCATATGCTCATTAAGTGCTAAAATATAAGACCAAGCTTCTGAGCTATACCCACCACCTGAAAGGAAGGGGGCCATCCATAGAACACAGTGGGAGGAAACCCAAATGGGATTTGATGTCACCGTTTTGGTGGGTTTTTGGAATAGATGAAGAAACCCTAAGCTTTTTGTAAAAAAGGAAGGGTGTGATGTGAGGATTGAATTTAGGTGCTGGATTTTTATGGTAAAACCGAATGAGATCGCTAAAAGAAGGATTAGCACTGAGGACAAGTAAAATACAAAGGGTCTTGGTTTTGTGGTTTGCTGGAGTTGTGAATGGTTATGGTGCTCATGAGAATCCATATTCAATAGATTTTAGAATGATTATGAAAACTATAACTTCACAGCGGACACAGAGACAATACCAGAAGAGAGAATTTTTTGGCCAGACGGTGTAAGAGCAAAAGTGCAGAACTACCATTTGCCCAGTTGATGTAATTCCATGGAAAAGGCTTCATACAGCTGAATCCTACAGGCGATCATTGAAGAAATTTAGAACCAGAAAATACCTCAAGAACCTCTGGGCCGGATTGACTTGGATAATTTCTCATTTGAGACCTTGCCGTGTTTTGGCAGATCATAATTATGTTATCACCCAAAACCTTATTCAATTGTTTGTATACAACTAAATTTTCATAGGAAATCAAAATTCATAACCCACCACGTGCAGAAAGAGTGGTAAAGCGCATAAAATATATCAGCGAGGTCGCTAGTTTGAATTTTGATTTGAGCAATACCTCTAACACTTAATGACATTAGATATATTCTATGTAGAGCCTCACCATAAGCTCGTATTGAAGTGTGGCTCTGACAATGGTTTTCTAGCTAATTTTTTCGGGATTTTATTTTGATAGTCGGACTCCGTCCCAAAGGGATAACCGGACTCTGACAAGGGTCCCTCGTTTTAAAAAAAAAATTATATGATTGAAAAATTATCTTGAATTTATACGAGGGCTTTCTACAAAATTAAGGTTTTAGGTTTCTCAAAATTCATATAATTGAAAAGTTATCTTGAACATATACAAGGGCTTTTTAAAAAAATTAAGGTTTTAGGTTTATCAAAATTCATATAATTGAAAAAGTTATGTGATATTAACTCTATCTGCAACACCCTTGTATTTTATATACGTATAATACGCATATACAGTATAAAAATATCACAACTCAATTTAATAAAAATTTTCATATTCTTAATTGAAAATCTCAAATACTTAAAAATATATATTTAAATTATAAATAAAATATTATTTATTAATTAAAGATTCCTAAAATAAGCATTTTATATTAAAAAAATCTCTGAAAAAAATTCACTAGAGTTTTATCTATAAATTGGACAATTCAAAAATTTCAATAATATCCAACTTGTAAAAAAATACACTCCCAATAAAAATACATCAAACATTTCATGTAATACCCTTATACCCTATATACATGCAATACATACACCAGTATATGTAAAATATACATATAAGATACAAAAATATCACAATCCGTTTTTAATAAAACTTTTTTACTTTTCTAATTTATAATCTTAAATATTTTTAAATGTATATTTAAATAATAAATAAAATATTATTAGAAATCATATGTTCTAAATTAAGCATTTTTCATAAAAAATCTCTGAAAAAAAATTGTTAGAGTTTTATCTGTAATTTGAACATTTTCAAATTCAACAAAACCACAACATGCATAAGATAACACTCTCAAATAATATCAAATTACCATTTCACTCATACTCCTCAATTTTTTCCAAATTTCATAACATATTTACACATATACATGTATATAATTTTTCAAAACACATATCAACCCACATTATAAAGTTTTTCAACCCATTCTTTATAATTTACAACATATATACATCAAAACATAATATAATATATAAAATATCAAAATATAATAAAAATATATGCATACTGGCAGTGTTTCTGATCTTGACGCCAAAAAAAAAACTATATACTAAAAACCTCAAATCTAAACCTGACCCAGTCTAGATGAACTTTTCAGCTCTACCATGTCACATCTGCGATGAATTACAATGACGCTAAGCCAAAAGCCTAGTAGTATAAAATTTGATAAAAATAAAACGGTAAAATAATACTAATGTACAATGCTTATGTATATCATAACATCATATGCCATATCATTTCATTTTAAACATCTTTTTCAATCATTTTACATTTCACATAAAACAAACACAAACATGGGCCCAAATCTAATATATTATTTAAATCCCAAAGTTACTGTTTTGATCTATATTGACACCCAACGTCTAGCCCGAAGGCAATTCATAGTGATGTCCAGCATCTAGTCTGAAGGCAAATTAAATAATTGCTCAAAAGCTAGCCTTGAAGGCAAATAATGAGGATAACCTCATAGGCATGCTGCCAAATACAGAACTTTGAAAAATTGAATAATATACTAGTCACACTATTATTACATATATTTTATTATCAATCTCTTTCTCATTTTCTCATAATTCATTAGTCAAATTGCATCTTTTCTTATTATCAATTAGGCACATTGCCTTATTTTCTCATTTATTTCAATGTCATCTCACTTCATATCATCATATATCAATATATAATCATAATATACCACATTTTACATTTACAATACATTACCCAATTATTTTGGGTATTTTCACATAATTCATATATGAATCACATTTTATGCACTTTAGTCATTAACAATGGCTTCTTAACAATGTTGTTAATGCATACACAATAAATAATATTACCCAAACACTTTGGGTTATTTTCACATAATATACATATTTCACATTTTATACAATTTAGTCATTAACAATGGCTTTTCATAATGTATTTAATGTATATATGACATTACACATGTCATAACACATTATTTATAAATAAATCAAAGCATCAAGTAGCTTAACACATTTTTCATTTCAAAATGTGTTTAGCCCAATGTAATGCAAACATGTCTAATTCATCCAAAGTTTGTACTTACATCTAAAAATAATCAAAAGCAAGCTCAAACACCACCTTCAACCTTCTCTTCCAACTTGCCCTTCAACATTTGGATTGAAAAATTTAATTCTCCTCAATGCCTATACCAAATGTGATCATAAATAATCATTTAGTATCACATTCTAAGGAATTTTCAATCTTAAATCATAATTAAACATCATTCAAACAAAAATCTCAAAGTTGAGACTAACCTCACTTTAACTTTGGAATATCATATTAGGCCATTCAATTTAGTATTTTTAAGTTTATTTATATTATTAAAAATATATTTTAATATGTTTAAATTAATTACATTACAAAAACACACACTTATGACCAAAATCCTAAAATGGCATAACCCTCTCTCATTGAAGGTTTTTCATTCAAACTCAATCCAATTATCATTTCAAGCTTATATTCATCACTTTTATTACTAAAGAACATGCCTTAACCAATAAAATCAAATAATTCAACAACTTTGAAAAATCACTTTTTCAAAATTCTAAATCACCACTTCTATTCTCAAACTCTAATCAAACTTAAACAAATCCAATATTTGACTTCTAAAATACTTGTTAATGCATTAAAACAACTCATTTAGAATTAATTTTCACAATTAAAATCCATGAATTCAAAAGTCTAAAAGTTACATAACTCTAAACTCTCTCTCTCTTCACCAAACCTTACCCAAACTCAACCATTTCTTTAATCCAACCTTAAAATCATTATTAATTACTTAAAATAACTTCATCCATACCCAAATAGACAATTATATCTTAGAACTTCAAAAACTCAAAACACACATAATCACAATTTCCATGAAATTCAAAGAAAGAAGTTAAAAACTTACTAATTTTAGTGAAAATCACCAAAAATTCACTTTGAACACTTGAAATCCTTCAATTTGTAAAGTATGAAAGAAGCAAAATCCTTGGCTTTTCAAAAATGGAGGTTCGGCTTGCAAGGAAGAAGAAGAAGAAGAACAAATTAATTTCTCTTTCTTTCCATCTTTATTTATATCCATATATCCATATATTATTTTATTAATTTAATAATTAATTATTTAATTAATTAAAAATTCAAAAATACATATTCCATTTAAAAATAAATTATTTTTGAATAATTTAAATAATTTTAAAATTTTAAAGTTTATTTACAAAACTGCTATTGGACTTTGACTTTGATTTTTAAAATTTTGACTTTCTATATGTTATATATTTTGCATATATATCACATATATATTTCACTTTTTCATTTAAAAACCCTTCATTTTTCATTTAAAATTATTTATTTAATTTATTCAATTAAATTTTAATTTATTTTATTAAATTTCTAAAAATTAGAAATTTTTAAAAATTTGGGATATTACATTTCACCTTAACATCTCAAACTCCTCCCATTTTTCCAAAATATTTATATCTCAGAGTTACTGTTTTGGTCCATATTGATACCCAGTGTCTAGTCCGAAGGCAAGTGACGCCTAGCATCCAGTCCCGAAGGTAAATCATAGTGTGCTTAGCATCTAGCCCGAAGATAAGTCATATATCAGTGACGCCCAGCGTCTAACCCTGAAGGCAAATAATGAGGATAACCTCATAGGCATGCCGCCAAATATAGAACTCTGAAAATTGAATAACATACTAGGTACACAAATAATACATATTTTCATAATCAAAATTTCTCATCACATTACCTCAATTTCTCATTTTTCTCATCACATTGCCTCATTGTCTCATTTTTCTCATTCATAGCAATGTCAATCCACTTTAATTCATCATATCTCATCACTTTATCACAATGTATGTCATTACACATTAAAAATATTTCACCCAGATATTTTTGGGTCAATCTGACATAACTCATATAAATCACATTTCATTCATTTTAGCCATTAACAATGGCTTTACATAATGCATACTCAACAATTCACATGTTATAACATAATATTCATGAATGTTCAAGTTGCCAAGTAGCTTAATACATTTTTCATCCAAAATGTGTTAGGCAAAATTTAATGACAATATATCTAATTTATTAAAAGTTTGTACATACCTTAATTAGCACTCAAATACAAGCTAAAGATCACTCCCCAACCTTCACTTCCAAATTTCCCTCCAACACTAAGGTTGGGCAATTCACTTCCTCTTATTGCCTATTCAAAATATGAGTAAATACAAACATTTAGGATCACATTTTAATGCATTTCAAACATAGAACCCTAATTAAAGTTCACTCCAACAAATATCCTAAAATTTATCCTTTCATTACTTTAACATTGGAATTCTATTTGTGTAACACCCTTATACCCAATATACGTACACTACATACTCCTAATATATATAATATATGAAAATAGAATAAAAGAATGTCACAACCCATTTAAATAATACAAAACTTCACTTTTAAAAATATGTATAAACTTAAAACATTCAATTAATATCATATAAATAGAAAATGAAACAATACTTGTTAAAACATATATTAATATACTTCATTACCAAAGGTTTATCCAAAACATTTTTGATTGTTTACGGAATATACATATTTATATAAATCAAAATCAATATTTACAAAAATGACACGAAATATATATATACATGCTAGCAATTTGTCTCTAATTTTGATGTCTAAATCAACACTGCTCTCACAATCTCAAGCCTAGACTCGACTTGGTCTGGCTGAACTCTCCGGCTCTGTAACACCCCTTCCCGACCTACATATGTAAGCCGAGTAGAGGTGCCACACTATCCTAATGTTGCTACCAATTTTACTCAGTCAATTTTTTTTAGTTCCGATTTTTACAGAAATTTTGCCATAATTTTGCCTAAAAATTGAGTCCCAAGTGTCGACAAAACTGGTTTTTTTTCTGATTTTTAAAACATTTACACAAACCAATGCAAACAAAATCATTCTCAGTACACTCCCAATAAATCCCCCTTATAACCTCAACTACAACCTGCAAAAAGGATTTACACTTCTAGTATAACATAAAGTAAAAGTTTATTATGAAATGCAGTAAATAAAATATTTGTTCACTATGCAGCGGAAAAAAACAATATTTACAAATTCATATATATCCAAACTCAAGTTTTACAACCCATAAAATTTATACATTTCTTTGGCAGTCAGTCTTTGATCTTTAAGCCCACTATCAACACCTCAAAATCTATACTCGACTCGGCCTAGAGGAACTCTCTGGTTCTTCCCTGTCACCTGTGTGAAGAATCACATTCGCGCTAAGCCAACGGCTTAGTGGTACAAATTACAGTGCTATGATGCTTTAATGCCATGCTAATGTCACGCAATCAAGATTCAAGATCAATTCAAGAGAATATTATATTTCAAATCTTACCGGTTTCAATAATATATGTATAGTAGTCATCTCATTATTCATTTGTTTCACCATTCAATAGTCACATTTAAACAAACACAAGCATGGGCCCAAAAATAATCTAATATGCTATTCAAAGTTCAGAGTTACTGTTTTGGTCTATAATCATAATCATCAATACATTTATCCATGGATATTCAACTAGATTTGAGCTTACGACCCGGTCATTTCACTCATTCTAGTTTTGAATAATTTGTTTTTTTGAGGTTTACGACCCTGTCATTTCACCCCAAAAACATCACATTTCACATTTTTCAACTGGAATCGGCTTACGACCCGGTCATTTCACCTATCCAGTGATTTATAGGCATGCCGCCAAAACCAGAACTCTGAAAATTGAATAAACATATTAGGCACACAATGAATTCATTTATCTCATTATCAATTTCTTTTCATTTCAATTCTCATAATTAATTAGGCAACCATGCCTCCATTATATATTTCATTTGCATTATCATAGCCAACAACCATGGCCTCATATCTCATATGATCTCAAATCACAATAGGGCAATTCTTCATAATATCATATCTTTCACATTTCATTTTATCATCACATCTTTTACATTTCATATTCCATATTTCATTTCATCATTCAAATGGATATAATCAATGGAATTAACACATATTTTACATACTCATCACAACATTCACATCATACCAAACATACATTATTAATATGCATTAACAATGTATTAGATTTCTTAACACATTTACAATCAAATGTATGTTAAATCTCAACATCATATGAATGTATGAAATAATGTAATTTGTACTTACCTTAAAACCAACTCACACCAATCTATACACTTACTCTTCCAAGAATCCTCAACACTTAGGTTAGGGCAATTCAACCTCTTCACAACCTAATCCAAAAGGAGTATTAGCAAAATGACCATATGAATAGTACATTCTGGTTTTAGACTCCACTCTATCCTTATTTTGAAAAAATTGTATAAAATAATCTACTTGACTAAAAATTCTAAAATTTTTACAGAACTAAATTTTACATCTTAAAATCATTCCTTTAAAATTTCAGATCAAACTGAACACAAAATCTTGGTCAAATAGTTCACCCAACCAGACTGCCCCAATTGCCCTGCATCCTGGCAGCAGTTCTGAACTTTGTGAATTCCATAAATTAAATTCAATCAACGTGGTTCCAAATTATTTTTCTCAAATACTAGACTCACTAAGAAACAACATATCCAAAATTCAATTGAATATGATTTTTCTACATTTTATTAAAAATCCCGAAATATAGCTGTCTCAGTTAAGGTACTTGCTTGAACAGGTTTAGTAAAAATAATCTTTCCAAAATCATAACCATTCCAAAATCGAATCAACATATTTTTCAGTCATTCTAGACTCATAGAGTCACAACATATCAAAAATCCACTTCAAGAACATTTTTCTATATTTAATTAAAAATCATACAAGTCACAGCCTTTACTAATTGTAAAACAGAAAAAATTTCACTAAACACAACTCTTACTCTTCCATCACCAACACCAACCTAACTTCTTATCTTTAATTCCATTTCAACACTTTTACACACACCATACACAAATACACTCCAACCATCAACAACACTCCATCAAACTCAAACAAAATTCCAAATAGAACAAGAGAAAACTTACCAAAAATGATGAACTTCTTGAATTTCTAACTTGTTTTCTTCTTTCAATTAGCTCTTAAACTTCAAAAACCCTCACTTGCTCTCTTGTTTCCTTGAGGTCCGGCCAACACAAAGAGAAAAGGAAAAAAAATGACAAAGTGAAGAGACAAAGTCAAATTTCCCCTCTCTTTAAACCTCCACCAAGCAATTTAAAAAGAAAATTACCTAAATACCCTCTTCTATACAATTAAACTCCCTTTCACTTACTTGCCCTTTTTAGTAATTTCATACATAACCAAAATAAATATCCTCTTCCTTTGACCATCCATTTGACTTGTGTATATGTTATATATATGTCCATATATACAACATATACACTCCTCTTTAAATTATTTTCTCTTTCCAATAACATATACATTTTAATTCAAATAAAACAACAATTATACTAAAACTTCTAGGGCACATTTTGGGATATTACAATTCTCCCCCTCTAAAAAGAAATTTCGTCCTCGAAATTACCTGATATCAAGTCTGAAACAGTTGAGGATACTGATCTCGCATCGCTTGCTCACTCTCCCAAGTTGCCTCTTCTCTACCATGATTCTTCCAAAGAACTTTTACAAGTGGCACTTTCTTATTTCTCAACTCTTTCACTTCATGTGCCAAAATAGCAATTGGTTCTTCTTCAAAAGTTAGATCTGGACTGACCTCAATAGATTCAACTGGTAAAACATGAGATGGGTCAGATCTATACCTTCGCAACATAGAAACATGGAAGACATTATGGATTCTATCCAACTCAGGTGGCAAAGCAAGACGATAAGCAACTGGTCCAACTCTTTCTAATATCTCATACGGTCCAATGAATCGAGGACTCAGCTTCCCTTTTCGACCAAATCTCAATATCTTTTTCCAAGGAGACACTTTCAAAAATACTTTATCTCCAACATCAAACTCTATGTCTCTCCTCTTCAAATCTGAATAAGACTTCTGTTGGTCTGAAGCTACTTTCAACCTATCCCGAATCATCTTCACTTTTTCTTCAGTCTCTTTAATCAGATCAGGACCAACCAATTTGCCTTCCCCAATTTCATTCCAACATAAAGGCTTTCTACATCTTCTTCCATACAATGCCTCAAATGGTGCCATTCTAATACTGGATTGATGACTGTTGTTGTAAGCAAATTCTACAAGTGGTAAAAATCTGTCCCAACTTCCAGAGAAATCAATGAAACAGCTTCTCAAGATATCCTCAATAATCTGTATCACTCTCTCTGACTGCCCATCTGTCTGCGGATGAAAAGCAGTGCTAAAATGCAATCGAGAACCCAAAGCACCATGTAAACTCTTCCAAAATCTTGAAGTAAATCTAGGATCTCGATCAGACACTAAAGAAATTGGGACTCCATGCAACTTTACTATCTCATTGATGTACAATTCAGCTAACTTCTCAAGTGAAAAGTCCATCCGAACCGGAAGAAAATGAGCAGTCTTTGTCAACCTATCAACAATCACCCAAATGGCATCATGCTTCCTCTGTGTCATGGGCAAACCAGACACAAAATCCATTGTGATTCTCTCCCATTTCCATTCAGGCACCGTTAAAGGTTGAAGCAACCCTGTTGGAACTTCATGTTCAGCTTTCACCCTCTGACATGTGAGACATTTGGACACAAATTCTGCTATGTCTCTCTTAATACCAGACCACCAATAATGCTGTCTCAATTCATGGTACATCTTTGTACTTCCCGGATGCATAGCAAAAACCGATTGGTGTGCTTCCTCCAAAATAACCTTTTTCAAACTATCATTATTAGGAACACACAATCTATCCTTAAACCAAAGGCTACCATCACTTCTCACAAAGAAATCTCGGCTCTCCCCATTTTGGCAATCTGAAACAATCTTCTGAATTTTCTCATCTGTCAATTGAGCCTCCTTAATCTGATCCAATAATACTGGTCTCAATTGCAACTGAGTCAACAATGCACCATCATCACATGCTTCAAAACTAGCATGTAACGCTCTCAACTCAACAAGCAACGAGAGCGAATAAACAGCCAAACCTGCCAGAGACTTCCGACTCAAGGCGTCAGCAACTACATTTGCCTTACCAGGATGATAATCAATCAAACAGTCATAGTCTTTGATCAGCTCTAACCATCGCCTTTGCCGAAGATTCAGCTCTCTCTGGACACCCAAATATTTCAAACTTTTATGATCCGTATAGATAAAACATTTCTCCCCATACAAGTAGTGTCGCCAAATCTTCAAAGCAAATACTATAGCTGCCAATTCCAGATCATGTGTCGGATAATTAAGCTCATGCGGCTTGAACTGCCGAGAAGCATAAGCTACAACTTTACCCTCTTGCATCAAGACACATCCTAAACCATTATGTGAAGCATCACTGTAAATCACATATGGTTTATCTTCCATGGGTAAAGTAAGAACAGGTGCTTGAGTCAACATTTCTTTCAACTGATCAAAACTAGCTTGACACTGATCTGTCCACACAAATCTAACTCCCTTTCGAAGCAATCTGGTGAGTGGAGTAGCTATCAAAGAAAAACCTTTCACAAACCTTCGATAATAGCCTGCCAAACCCAGAAAACTTCTAACTTCAGTCACTGACTTTGGTGGACTCCAATTCAAAATGGCCTCAACTTTACTCGGATCAACTCTTATACCATCTGCTGAAACTATATGACCGAGAAAAGTTACTTGGTCAAGCCAAAACTCACACTTTGACAGCTTAGCATACAACTGTTTCTCTCTCAAGATCTGTAACACAATTCGCAGATGCTTGTCATGTTCTTCCTCATTACGTGAATACACCAAAATATCATCGATGAAAACCACCACAAACTGATCTAGATAGGGCCAAAACACCCTATTCATCAAATCCATGAAAGCTGCAGGTGCATTCGTCAATCCAAAAGGCATTATCAAAAACTCATAATGCCCATATCTTGTGCGGAAAGCTGTCTTAGAAACATCTTCAGCTCTAACCCTCAATTGATGGTACCCTGATCTCAAATTAATTTTGAAAAACACCGCTGCTCCCTTCAACTGATCAAAGAGATCATCAATTCGAGGCAAAGGATACTTATTCTTGATAGTTACTTTGTTCAATTGCCTATAATCGATGTACAACCTCAAAGTACCATCCTTTTTCTTTACAAACAACACAGGAGCTCCCCACGGAGAAACACTAGGGCGAATAAACCCTTTATCCAACAACTCCTGCAACTGTACCTTCAACTCTCTCAATTCAGCAGGTGCCATTCGATAAGGAGTGATAGAGATGGGAGTAGTACCAGGCAACAAATCGATACCAAACTCAACCTCTCTCTCAGGGGGTAACCCTGGCAACTCCTCTGGAAATACATCTGAAAACTCAACAACTGTGGGTATACTATCAAGTTGAGAACCCATTACTCTGGTATCCAAAACATGAGCAAGATAAGCATCACACCCTTTTCTAATCAACTTTCTGGCTAAAACAGCTGAAACCAACAAGGATGTAAGTTGTCTCTGCTCACTAGATACCAATATACTTCTACCATCACCAGTTCTCAAAGTAACACATTTCTTTTGACAATCCACCACGGCTCCATGCTTAGACAACCAATCCATGCCTAAGATCAAATCATATTCTTTAAAAGGCATTTCAATTAAATCACCAAGAAACTCCTCACCTTGAACCACAACAGCACTCTCACGATGCACCCTACTCACCACAACACTATGTCCTAAAGGATTGGTCACTAAGACATCAAATCCTAAGGACTCTGAATGCAATTCAGACACAGGCAAGATAGATGCACTTATGTATGAATGAGTAGATCCTGGATCAATCAAAGCAAGAACTGAAATGCCAAATAAAGAGAATGTACCAGCTATAACTGCTGAAGCATCTGGCTGCCTCTGCATCACATATACTCTCTGAGAAGATCCGGCCTCATCTGGCCTGCTGCCCCTGGATGAAGATCCTCCTCTCTGACTAAACCCAGGTCTACCACCTCTACTGAAACCTCTGCCCCCTCGACCACCTCTGCTGACACTAGGTCGAGAAGCTGCAGTATCAGCCTGCCTATACTCCTGCATCTCAGGACAATCTCTAACAAAATGAGCTGGTGATCCACATCTAAAACACCCAGCTAATCCGCCAATCTTCCAACAAACACCCCTATGGGTCTTACCACAATGCTCACATATAGGTGGAATAGACCTTTGAATCACTGGAGTCGGGGCACTAGCTACAGAAACTGTCGGTCTCGGCCTCTGCCTCTGATACCGAACTGATCTGCCCGACTGTCTCTGGGTTCTACTAGTTCTCAGAACAAAACCTCCTCGACCCCTCTTCATAGATGAAGACCCTGCCTCAAACTGGGGTCTCCTTACCCCGGTCTCTTCCTCAGTAGCAGCTGCTGCAATACCCTGGGCTCTCTCCACACTCCTAGCTGCTGCAACAAGCTGGGAAAAATCCTGGTATCTAGAACCAGCCACATGACACATAATAGAGGGCCTCAATCCCCCCTCAAATCTTCTGCACCTGTCTATCTCGTCTGAAATAATACCTCCAGCATAGTGACTCAACCGGATGAACTCGATCTCATACTCTATCACAGTCCTGCTGTCCTGCTTCAAATTCAGAAATTCCATCTTCTTAACATCTTTATACTCCCTCGGAGTATATTTCAGCTCAAACTCCCATAGAAAATCACTGTAGGACAATGTAGGTGGATCATCCATAGCATGAGGAACTGTCTTCCACCAATCATAGGCATCTTTCTGCAGGAGGGATCTGGCATAGTCAAATTTCTCATCTGAAGTGGCTTGCAACTGTATGAATATTCTCTGTACCTTATCCAACCATTGCTCAGCCACTGCAGGATCGGTAGTGCCCAAGAAATCTTCAGCCCCATATTTTCTTAACATGTCATAATGTCTTACCGGCATCTGAGGTTGTGGTGGTGGTGGTGGTGGCTGCACTGGAGCTCCCCTCAACAGTTCTACCATATGCCTTAACCAACCCGGCGGAGCCTCCTCTGCAGCTGATCTCTCTGGCATAGAAATAGGTGCCTCACTAACCCTCTCAAATCTAGCTCCATCTCTACTCTCTTCAGGAGCTACACTTTCCACACTACTCTCAACAGACTGTCGTGAATGAGATGCCATCTCTACCTATATCTGCAAACACAGCAGAATATTCCTCATTAAAGATCAAAGACTGCCATACCAAAACATGTATTTTACTCAAAAACCCACTTTAAAAAATCAAAATATTCTTTTTCTTACAATTGACCTAGGTTGAGAATCTCAAACCTAGGCTCTGATACCAAAAATTGTAACACCCCTTCCCAACCTACATATGTAAGCCGAGTAGAGGTGCCACACTATCCTAATGTTGCTACCAATTTTACTCAGTCAATTTTTTTTAGTTCCGATTTTTACAGAAATTTTGCCATAATTTTGCCTAAAAATTGAGTCCCAAGTATCAACAAAACTGGTTTTTTTTTTTTTTTTTTTTTCTGATTTTTAAAACATTTACACAAACCAATGCAAACAAAATCATTCTCAGTACACTCCCAATAAATCCCCCTTATAACCTCAACTACAACCTGCAAAAAGGATTTACACTTCTAGTATAACATAAAGTAAAAGTTTATTATGAAATGCAGTAAATAAAATATTTGTTCACTATGCAGCGGAAAAAAACAATATTTACAAATTCATATATATCCAAACTCAAGTTTTACAACCCATAAAATTTATACATTTCTTTGGCAGTCAGTCTTTGATCTTTAAGCCCACTATCAACACCTCAAAATCTATACTCGACTCGGCCTAGAGGAACTCTCTGGTTCTTCCCTGTCACCTGCGCGAAGAATCACATTCGTGCTAAGCCAACGACTTAGTGGTACAAATTACAGTGCTATGATGCTTTAATGCCATGCTAATGTCACGCAATCAAGATTCAAGATCAATTCAAGAGAATATTATATTTCAAATCTTACCGGTTTCAATAATGTATGTATAGTAGTCATCTCATTATTCATTTGTTTCACCATTCAATAGTCACATTTAAACAAACACAAGCATGGACCCAAAAATAATCTAATATGCTATTCAAAGTTCAGAGTTACTGTTTTGGTCTATAATCATAATCATCAATACATTTATCCATGGATATTCAACTAGATTTGAGCTTACGACCCGGTCATTTCACTCATTCTAGTTTTGAATAATTTGTTTTTTTGAGGTTTACGACCCGGTCATTTCACCCCAAAAACATCACATTTCACATTTTTCAACTGGAATCGGCTTACGACCCGGTCATTTCACCTATCCAGTGATTTATAGGCATGCCGCCAAAACCAGAACTCTGAAAATTGAATAAACATATTAGGCACACAATGAATTCATTTATCTCATTATCAATTTCTTTTCATTTCATTTCTCATAATTAATTAGGCAACCATGCCTCCATTATATATTTCATTTGCATTATCATAGCCAACAACCATGGCCTCATATCTCATATGATCTCAAATCACAATAGGGCAATTCTTCGTAATATCATATCTTTCACATTTCATTTCATCATCACATCTTTTACATTTCATATTCCATATTTCATTTCATCATTCAAATGGATATAATCAATGGAATTAACACATATTTTACATACTCATCACAACATTCACATCATACCAAACATACATTATTAATATGCATTAACAATGTATTAGATTTCTTAACATATTTACAATCAAATGTATGTTAAATCTCAACATCATATGAATGTATGAAATAATGTAATTTGTACTTACCTTAAAACCAACTCACACCAATCTATACACTTACTCTTCCAAGAATCCTCAACACTTAGGTTAGGGCAATTCAACCTCTTCACAACCTAATCCAAAAGGAGTATTAGCAAAATGACCATATGAATAGTACATTCTGGTTTTAGACTCCACTCTATCCTTATTTTGAAAAAATTGTATAAAATAATCCACTTGACTAAAAATTCTAAAATTTTTTCAGAACTAAAATTTACATCTTAAAATCATTCCTTTAAAATTTCAGATCAAACTGAACACAAAATCTTGGTCAAATAGTTCACCCAACCAGACTGCCCCAATTGCCCTGCATCCTGGCAGCAGTTCTGAACTTTGTGAATTCCATAAATTAAATTCAATCAACGTGGTTCCAAATTATTTTTCTCAAATACTAGACTCACTAAGAAACAACATATCCAAAATTCAATTGAATATGATTTTTCTACATTTTATTAAAAATCCCGAAATATAGCTGTCTCAGTTAAGGTACCTGCTTGAACAGGTTTAGTAAAAATAATCTTTCCAAAATCATAACCATTCCAAAATCGAATCAACATATTTTTCAGTCATTCTAGACTCATAGAGGCACAACATATCAAAAATCCACTGCAAGAACATTTTTCTATATTTAATTAAAAATCATACAAGTCACAGCCTTTACTAATTGTAAAACAGAAAAAATTTCACTAAACACAACTCTTACTCTTCCATCACCAACACCAACCTAACTTCTTATCTTTAATTCCATTTCAACACTTTTACATACACCATACACAAACACACTCCAACCATCAACAACACTCCATCAAACTCAAACAAAATTCCAAATAGAACAAGAGAAAACTTACCAAAAATGATGAACTTCTTGAATTTCTAACTTGTTTTCTTCTTTCAATTAGCTCTTAAACTTCAAAAACCCTCACTTGCTCTCTTGTTTCCTTGAGGTCCGGCCAACACAAAGAGAAAAGGAAAAAAATGACAAAGTGAAGAGACAAAGTCAAATTTCCCCTCTCTTTAAACCTCCACCAAGCAATTTAAAAAGAAAATTACCTAAATACCCTCTTCTATACAATTAAACTCCCTTTCACTTACTTGCCCTTTTTAGTAATTTCATACATAACCAAAATAAATATCCTCTTCCTTTGACCATCCATTTGACTTGCGTATATGTTATATATATGTCCATATATACAACATATACACTCCTCTTTAAATTATTTTCTCTTTCCAATAACATATACATTTTAATTCAAATAAAACAACAATTATACTAAAACTTCTAGGGCACATTTTGGGATATTACAGGCTCAACTGGATTTACCCTGTCACCTGCGTAATGAACCACAATCGCGCTAAGCCAGAAGCTTAGTGGTACAAACTTTGATAACAATATAATTTAAATGCAATGCCAATATCAAACTTCCAAAAACAAGAAACAATACATAGGGATATCATTTTTTCTTAACATTATATCTCATTATGTTACTTAATTGTTCCAATTATTTCACAATTCACAATTCACATTAAAGCAAAGACAAACATGGGCCCAAAAGGATCTAATATGCTATTCAAATTCTAGAGTTACTGCTTTGGTCTATAATGACACCTTATGTCTAGCCTCGTAGGCAATATATCCATGGATTAATCCAACTAGGACTGAGTTTATGACCCGATCATTTCACCCAACCTAGCTTCAAGGATTTGTTTTTGAGGCTTACAACCCGATCATTTCACCTCAAAAATATTTTCACATTGACGCCCAGTGTCTAGCCCGTAGGCAATTCATAGGCATGCCGCCAAACCCAGAACTCTAAAAATTGAATAACATACTAGGCACACAATATATTCTTATTTCGCATTATTAATTTCTTTCTGATTGTCACATAATCAAGCTAGGCACATTGCCTTATTTTCTCATCTTTTTCTCACTTTTCTCATTTATATCAATATCAATTCATTACATCATGTTTCCACATATCTCATTACATTATTCCACATTTCTATTCATTTACAACACATTACTCAATTACCTTGGGTATTTCAACATAATTCATAATATACAATTCATAGCAATATTCTCATGCACCAACAATGTAGTAGGTAACTTAACACATTTTCCAACCAAATGTGTTAAGTCCCAATGCCATGTAAATATGAATAATTATTCAAAGTTTGTACTTACCTCTAAAAGCAACAAACACTACTTCAACCTCCTCTTCCAAGATATCCCTCAACACTTGGATTGGGGTAACTCAAATCTCTTCCAAACCTAAACCAAATTGATTATAAAAAATCACTAAGTGATACACAAAGAAAAATAAGGATGTAGACCCTTAATTTTGACCCCAATCTGATATGGTCCTAATTAAAGAATGGCAAATAAATTTGATCCGACTTTAAAATATTTAAAACTAGTTTATAACTTTTAAAGAAGTCGGTTCGGATTAAAGAAGCATAAATTCAATTACAAAACCCTAAAATCAAGTTGAATAGGCCCAAATTAAACCTTTCGGTCCATAAATTAAAAAAGGCAAGAATAATTTGAGTGAGGCCGGCCTGGGAGACATGAGCAATTGTTCATGTCAACCTGGAGGGACTTGGTCAACATGAGCATGCCTCATGTCGACCTGGGCAGACCAGGTAGACATGAGGTTGGACTCATGTCGACCTAGGGCAACCAGGTAGACATAGCTTCAATAAGTTTCCTAATTGAACTAAATTTATTCTAAGGACGGATTAGTATAAGGGTTAAGGATTCTTAGTGAGGTTTGGCTATAAATATTAACATTTCATAATTTAGAAAGGATGGCAATGAAGATTAACAAAGGTAGCAATTAACATTAAGGAGGTCGACAATTAATATTAAGAGAGATTAAACAACAAAACAGAAGAGACGGCAATAAACAGAGAAGATTAGCAGTAAGTATTCATCAATCATCAATCCATCAAAGGCAGCAACGTTGCCTTTGTTCATTATTCATCCATAAGTCAATTGTGGATGAACCAAAGAACGGAAGTTTGATTACAAGTCTTTGATTAGATTATATTTACAATGTTATTGCCATATTTTCTTTTAAATATTTCTAGCATTTGTTTTGATGTTGAGTCAGTAATCTAAATTATTAAACTTAGTAATATGTTTTATAGATTAAATCATCCATTCATCCAGAAGCCTAAGTCTTTGATCAAAACTTCAAAAATCCTAAATCATCCTTCTGTTTCCAAAACTTCAAAAACCCTAAAACTGTTCTTCTATTTCCAAAAATTTAAAAACCCTAAATGGTTTTTTATCTGCTTCCAAAACTTTAAAACCCTAAATTGTTTCTTCTGTTTCCAATAACCATAAATTGTTTTTCCTGAACTATTTTCATCTAAACTCTAACTTTTTGTCCAAAATTTTTAAATGTCTTCTTAAATCTCCAAACCCTAATCTTCGTTACAGTTTCTAAAAACTTTAATCATAATTATTTTTATCAAAACTCTAAACTGTTTTCTTAAATCCTAAAGATCAAATATGTTTTTCAAAATATCAAAAACCCAAATTCAGTAAACCCTAGCTTTCCTAAACCCTAATTCTTAAAACATCAAAACTTTATGACAAATTCATCAACCCCTAAAACCATGAACCTAAAACCCAATCTTTTAAAATCATAAACCTTAATGTCTTAAAAAACCCTAATTTCATAATATTGGCTTAAAACCCTAACTAAACCTACCTTTTTATTAAGTCACAGCAACATTATTTTCATAAAAACATTCAAAACCTCAAATCTTTTAAATATCTAGTAGTTATTTTATTACCTTAAAGTATTTCTCAACTAATTAAATTAGTGTATGCAAAACCCTAGTTATTGAACATAAAACCCTAGAAACCCTACTTAATGCATGAACCCCTAAAGTTAATATGTTTACTGTTTTATTTAATTTGGATGAATGTTTATTATATATTTTGATTGATGTTTGATATCTTTGATGAATGATTTATTTATTATGAATAGTTATTTACTTTTATTGATTTATTTTAGTTTTCAAATATTGTAAGAGTTATGTTTCTACTTTGTGGATACCTCATTAATTGATTTCTATGTAATTTAAATTATTTTTATATTTTGAGCCAATGTAAAGGACATTTTTCCACCTTTCGGTGGGTGTCCTATTTACTTTAGACATGAATGATGTAAGGACATGTTTCCATCCTCGGATGGGTGTCCATTTATTTGCTTTGTTTGGACATTGCTTTGATTTTAATATAATGATGCTTTATTTTAATTATTGCACGTAATATGGATAATATTGTTATACTTAAGAATTTTATAATATTAAGACTTGCAAAGGAGGCCAGTTCTAATGAACCGGGAGTTGTGGGTGTGCTGGGCTATTTCTCACTTTCCCCACACGTACCCAACTTTTTGAACCCATTAGGTGGTTGGGGATTCCTTAGGAATTGAGTAATCCTCCCCTTTCTTTTTCCCAGCCCATCTGGGTGGCGACTCCATTTTCTCCGAGCTTAGGCCCGTGCTCTCTAAGGCCCCGAGCCTAAACAGTGCCGAAGTCGCAAGAACCATTCCACCGAGAGTAGGGGCAAAAATCCCCACTCATAGTGGCTGCTCCACTGGGGATAAGAGAAGTTGATTCCATTGGTCTTTTTATTATTCTATTCTTTCTTATCATGATATTATCCATTGCATCATTTAGATTGCATCGTGTGCGTGAGTTAGGACGCCCTTATTATCTATGTTGTGTTATGTAAGGGATACCATACTTTTACTCAAGGTATGGAGATCGAGCATGGCATAACCACTCATAGCCTTGTACCATTTGGTATATACTTGCTATGGGAACCTAAGCCTTTCAACCCAAAGACTAAAGCTCATGTAATTGGCCTAGTTACTTTCCTTAGGATTTTACCCTAAATGCATGTTGTTTGCCTATGGTTGATTTATCTTGGTTTAAATCATGGATTATTTGGTTTGTTCTTTTTCTAATATGACCTAAGTACATTTGTAAGCTCAAAATAAAATTTTCAAAGTCCAAAAGACCAAAGCTATTTTTAAAACTTTTCAAGATGGTCTTTGGACATAAAACTTTTCTAAAAATAAATCAAAAATTCTTTTGACCCAAATACAAAATTCATTTTTTTTTCTAAAATCTTTTTACAATGGGCTTAGAAACAAAATTATTTTCATCCAATCTTTTTCTTACAAAAAGCTTGCAAATTATTTAGGTTAATTATGAAATACCAAAAATCAATTGTGAGCCTAGTTTATACTAAGAATAATTAACCATGGGCTTGTTTTTGGCATGAATCATTAGTTACTTTTTCAAGTGAGAAATCTATTTATAATAAACCTCTTAATTTAGTTTTAATCCAATTTAGCATAAAAGCTACTTTAGTTGGTTGAATGGATTAAAACTTAATTAATGGAAATTATCATGAACTAATTTCCATTTTGAAAATATAACTATTGTTTGAAACGTCCGATGAAAATATTCGAAAATAAGATACCCCATGTTGGTATTTTGTTAACCATATACCTAGGAAAAGAGACTCGCCATTCGTGTGTGGAAGTTATAAGGTTGGAAGGAACATCCTAACTATCTTTCTTTATTTATTGTTTGTGCATACATACATACATGCATACATGCATCACATGAAATATCATGAAATATCATAGACTTGGAGTACGGAAATCTAAGAGTATACAACGATATCACCTACAACATTGATTTTTGATTCAAGTGCTTCATTGGAAGGATGGATGCAAACCAGCTAAGGGATATAATCGATGAAGTTGTCAAAGATAGGATGGCCGAGCTACAAGATCAATTGGTTGAAATTATGAAGACCAAGTTGATTGAAATTCTGGAGCTCATCAACAATAATAAGGCAGCATCCATGGAGAACATGTTCACTAATAGAGATCAAATGAAATATGAGGGATCAATCCCTATTCTACGAGACCAGCCGAATGATGTGCTATCTAATTTGGGCAATAAGGGCTGTGTCATGTGACACGGCCAGTGGCTTGGCCGTGTCATTGAGTGTGTCCACCTCTGCTTGCTTCTTTTCCTTCTCTTCTTTGGCTCAAGATGGGACACGGCCAAGCTTACTGGCCGTGTCCGTGTCACTTGAGTGTGTCTCTTCCTGCTTCTTCATTTTTGCCCTTTCTTTTATGGTTTCTTTGTTTTGCTCTTTGAATGAGACACGGCCAGTGGCTTGGCCGTGTCTCTTGGTAGTGTCAAGCTCTACCATCACCATTCTTTGAGGGACACGGCCAAGCTTGATTTGGCTTGGCCAAGTCTTGCTTGGTTCATGCTTTTTCTGCACTGTTTTGATCTTCCAAGGGTGTTTTTGCACCTAAATCTAAAAACAACACTTTAAACATACTTAAAACAAAAATCAATCAAAACATTAACTAAAAACACATAAAAATCACACTAAAAATAGTACAAAAATGATCTAAACAGCAGCTAATTCCTCCTGAAGCTTCCTATTTTGCTCCTCAAGCATCCGCTATGAGCCAGAAAAGTAAAGGGTAAATCCATACATTTTCATGTAGACATGCAAGCATACATCATTATGGGATAAGAATGACTGACCAGGTAACTCAGATCAAAACTCTGCGAATCAGATGGCACATCTAAATGAGAAGGGGCAAATAGAGAAAATTATCGTTGTACCGGGGTATCATGTAGAGGGATAGCCCCATAGTCAAAGGAACCAGCAGCCTACAATGATCATATAAATAATCAGAATAGATAAACGAAGAGACAGTTGTAATGATAAAGTGATATCTACCTGGAAAGTGCCAGCCCCGGAATTGCCATGGGACTAAGAAGAAGGCTCCTCCTCATCTTCTTCCTCATCCTCACCCTTTTCCTCATCTTCTTCATCCTCTCCTTGCTCCGCTTCTATTTCTTCTTCACCTCCAGACAACCCACGGACACCAGCAGGTGGCACTTCAAAAATTAGAAGATAATCCTGGATAAATTGAGCATATGACACATCCGGTGAGAGCAGGAAGTCATGAACATCGAAACCATTACTGGAATGACTTCAAAAGGGCTCCGGCATTGCTGTAATGTTCAGAACAAATGATGGAATATCAACTGGTACTCTGCGTCGGTTAGGTCCAAGGAACCAGTCATGTACTCTCTTGCCTAGAAACCACCCACTAGAGACTGGGCCAGCCATAATTCGATGAGAGTTGTGTAAAGGAATTGCATCAGTCATGCATCTAATCCAGCCATTTTTCTCTTCGGCTCTCCACCAGGCTGTATCCACTTGCAGAAAAGCAAACCAGTAATTTATCTTTTATCATAGGTCTGATATTAATTTTAACATTTTTCTTACTTGATCCTAGGTCAGATGACTCAAGTGGTAACGGTGAGAGTGCAGATGGTGATTCCTGGACACTTCCTAGTGACCCAACAACCAAACACCCAATCTTGGAAAATTGACTCGTGGCTGTGTAATGTTTGGAACCCTCACCAAGTTATGCTCGTATGCCCAGACCTGTACATGAAAGAGAAAATCAAGCCTACGCACATGCATTATGTGGATCAATAATTTTAAAGGAAGTAGCACCTGAGCAATGGCTGCAAAACCAATAAAGGATCTTTTCTTCCTACAAAGCACATCAAAATTGTGATAAAGACAAGCTAGACTAGCTTCCCCCCATGCATAAGAAGATATGTGATCCAAGACGGAAAGGGCACACAACACAGATAAGTGAATGGCAGACTCGGTGCTACCCAACAAATATAACAAAAATCTTAGAGTATATTGTTTTGCCCTCTCACCCTGCATGGGTCGATTGTACTTTACCCAATACTCTCGGATGGGCTCATATAAGATCTTATACGACCTCCTATATCGGGGCTTGACACCGATCAACTGTCAAATTTCTTCTTCTTTCAAAATATTGCTGGTCAAAGGGACGGGGGTTCCATCACATCGGAGGCCGGTTATAGCAGCAAAGTCAACCAGACCAATTATCATCTCTCCAATGGGCAAATGAAAAGTATGAATTGTGTCCAACCATCGTTCTGTAAGCGTCTGGATCACGCTTCAGTCTATTTGATAGCCCCGTGCTAGTAATTTCAAAACGAAGTCCTCAAAACCACTTTCCCGCACCATTCTCTTTACTGTAGGCGGGGCCTGGTCATACCACTTACGGGCCTTGTGAATATTTTCTCCTACTTTGATATCGCAACCATCACGCTGTCCAAATGCAGGTAAGTACAGGTAAGTACACATGTAATTTCACACACACACATAAAAAATAATAATAAATAAATAAAATAATAATAATAAAAAAGAAGAATAATAAATAAAAAGTAATAATAGTAACATACAATAATAAAATAAAAAATATATAAAATAATTTTGTACAAATATATGAAGCAATATATTTATGTAAAAATAAAAAATAATAATAATAATAATAATAATAAAATATAAAAATAAAAAATAAAAAAATAAAAAAATAATAATAAAAAGACACAGACAAATAATTTCTCGTACAATAGTTATATGTGTTTCATTCTTATACAATCATTTTAGTACATCATAAGTTTTATGCATAAATTTATAGATTTTGTTATACAAATAAAATTATGCTACATAGATATTTTTGTATATCAATTTTCATGAATATAATTATACTGATAAATCTTGCAATAAATTACTTATATATACGAAAAGTACCACTTACCGGTATTTTATTTTTGGAACTCCAATGGAGATGCAGGTCGGGTAATATCAAAATTTTTACAATTTCATTGTCTCGAAGGTAAGAAATCAATTCATTATTTGATTGAGTGCTATGCCTTGAAGAGTGTTGGAAGCCTGCCATGGTAAGTGCTTGAGCTTTAAGAATCTTACAATTATGAGTGACAGTATTTAGTTTGCAAGGAGAGAAATAATACAAACTCTTTATGAAGAATGAAATAAAGAAATGAGCTGCAACGTTTTTATAGAGAAATGGCAAAGGAAAACGATAAAAATCAAAAAGGAAAAAATAGTATTCTGTTGAAAAAAGGTAAATGTTACTATTGATAAATAGTAAATTATTATTTATAAATAGTAAATGAATAGTTGGTGAATAGTGCATAAATAGTAACTTCACAGTAAATAAATAGAAAACTCAATTATTCAATTCAATCATTCAGATATTTTTGCACTATTAAAATATTTTTACACGCACGGGGCAAGAGAAAGAAGATATGTGCATTTTTTGCAAATTCCTTTAGTATACTACTGACTACAATTATTTTTTATAGACAATTAAATCTATCTTAGCTTAGGTCCAGAACCTAAAATCTCTCTTAAGTACAGAACTTAGCTCGGGTCCAAAACCCAAATTACCCTTAGGTCCAGAATCTAAAATTATCCTTAAGTTCAGAATTTAGCTCGGGTCCAGAACCTTAATTACTCTTAAGTCCATAACTTAGCTCAGGTCAAGAATCCAAAATTACCCTTAAGTCCAGAACTTAGCCCGAGTCCAGAACCCAAATTATCCTTAAGTCCAGAACTTAGCTCGGGTCCAGAACCCAAATTACCCTTAAGTCCAGAAACTAAAATCTCTCTTAAGTCTAGAACTTAGCTCAGGTCTAGAACCCAAAATTACCCTTAAGTCCAGTACTTAGCTCGGGTCCAGAACTCAAATTACCCTTGAGTCCAAAACTTAGCTCGGGTCCAGAACCTAAATTATCCTTAAGTCCAAAACTTAGCTCGGGTCCAGAATCCAAATTACCCTTAGGTCTAGAACCTAAAATCACCCTTAAGTTCAAAACTTAGCTCGGGTCCAAAACCCTAATTACCCTTAAGTCCAGAACTTAGCTTGGGTCCAAAACCCAAATTATCCTTAAGTCGAGAACTTAGCTTAGGTCCATAACCTAAATTCCCTCTTGAGTCCAGAACTCGAGCCGGGTCTAGAACCCAAATCTTTTTCAAGTCCAGAACTCAAACCAGGTAAAAAACCCAAGTCCTTTTCGAGTCTAGAACTAGAATTGGGTCTAGAACCTAAATATTTTTTGAGTCCAGAACTCAAACCAGGTCCAGAACCCAAAACCAAAATCATCTCAAGAAAATTAAGACTATTTTTGCCAAAATTAAAAGTCTTGTTGCTTTTCACTCTTGAATTAATTCAAGATTGTTCAAGCAGGAGGCAAACTGTAGACCCTTAATTTTGACCCCAATCTGATATGGTCCTAATTAAAGAATGCCAAAATAAATTTGATCTGACTTTAAAATATTTAAAACTAGTTTATAACTTTTAAAGAAGTTGATTCGGATTAAAGAGGCATAAATTCAATTACAAAACCCTAAAATCAAGTTGAATCGGCCCAAATTAAACCTTTCGGTCCATAAGTTAAAAAAGGCAAGAATAATTTGAATGAGGCCAACCTGGGAGACATAAGCAATTGCTCATGTTGACCTAGAGGGACAAGGTTGACATGAGCATGCCTCATGTTGATCTGGCAGCCCAAAATCTACATGAGGTTGGACTCATGTCGACCTGGGTAGACTAGGTCGACATGAGAATGCCTTATGTCGATCTTGGCAGCCCAGATCGACATGAGCATGCCTCATGTCGGCCTGGGCAGCCCAGGTCAACATGAGGTTGGACTCATGTCGACCTAGGAAAACCAGGTCGACATGGCTTCAATAAGTTTCCTAATTGAACTAAAATTCGTTCTAAGGACGGATTAGAATTAGGGTTAAGGATTTTGAGTGAGGTTTGGCTATAAATATTAACATTTCAAAATTTAGGAAGGACGATAATGAAGATTAACAAAGGTAGCAATTAAGGATGTCAACAATTAATATTAAGAGAGATTAAACAACAAAACAGAAGAGATGACAACAAACAGAGAAGATTAGCAGCAAGCATTCATCAATCATCAATCCATCAAAAGTAGCAATGTTGCCTTTGTTCATTGTTCATCCAGAAGTCAATTGTGGAGGAAACAACGAATGGAGGTTTGATTACAAGTCTTTGATTTGATTATATTTACAATGTTATTGCCATATTTTCTTTTAAATATTTCTACCATTTGTTTTGATGTTGAGTTAGTAATCTAAATTATTAAACTTAGTAATATGTTTTACAAATTAAATCATCCATTCATCCAGTAGCCTAAGTCTTTGATCAAAACATCAAAAACCCCTAAATCATCCTTCTGTTTCCAAAACTTCAAAAACCCCTAAATCATCATTCTGTTTCCAAAACTTCGAAAACCCTAAAACTGTTCTTCTATTTCCAAAACTTCAAAAACCCTAAATGGTTTTTTTTCTGCTTCTAAAACTTTAAAACCCTAAATTACTTTTCTGCTTTCAAAACTTTAAAACCCTAAATTGTTTCTTCTGTTTCCAAAAACATAAATTGTTTTCCTCGAACTATTTTCATCTAAACTCTAACTTTTTGTCCTAAATTTCCAAATGTCTTCTTAAATCTCCAAACCCTAATCTTCTTTACAGTTTCTAAAAACTTTAATCATAAATATTTTTTTTTATCAAAACTCAACTGTTTTCTTAAATCCTAAAGATCAAATATGTCTTCCAAAATATTAAAAACCCCAATCCATTAAACCCTAGCTTTCCTGAACCCTAATTCTTAAAACATCAAAACTTTATGACAAATTCATCAACACCTAAAACCCAATCTTTTAAAATCATAAACCCTAATGTCTTTAAAAACCCTAATTTCATAATGTTTGCTTAAAACCCTAACTAAACCTACCTTTTTTTTAAGTCACAGCAACATTATTTTCTTAAAAACATCCAAAACCTCAAATCTTTTAAATATCCAGTAGTTATTTTATTAACTTAAAGTATTTCTCAACTAATTTAATTAGTGTATGCAAAACCCTAGTTATTGAACATAAAACCCTAGAAACCCTACTTAATGCATGAACCCCTAAAGTTAATATGTTTACTATTTTATTTAAATTGGATGAATGTTTATTATATATTTTGATTGATGTTTGATATCTTTGATGAATGATTTATTTATTATGAATGGTTATTTACTTTTATTGATTTATTTTGATTTCCAAATATTGTAAGAGGTATGTTTCCACTTTGTGGATATCTCATTAATTAATTTCTATGTAATTTAAATTGCTTTTATATTTTGGACCAATGTAAAGGACATGATTCCACCTTTCAGTGGGTGTCCTCTTTAGTTTAGACATGAATGATATAAGGACATGTTTCCATCCTCGGATGGGTGTCCATTTATTTTCTTTGTTTGGACATTGCTTTGATTTTAATATAATGATGCTTTATTTTAATTGTTGCATGTAATATGGATAATATTGTTATACTTAAGAATTTTATAATATTAAGACCTGCAAAGGAGGTCGGTTCCAATGAACCGGGCGTTGTGGGGGTGCTTGGTCATTTCTCACCTTCCCCACACGTACTCAACTTTCCGAACCCATTAGAGGGTTGGGGATTCCTTGGGAATCGAGTCATCCACCCCTTTCTTTTTTTCGGCTTGTCCGAGTGGTGACTCCGTTTTCTTCGGGCTTAGGCCCGTGTTCTCTAAGGCCCCGAGCCTAAACAGTACCGAAGTCACAAGAATCATTCCTTCGGGAGTGGGGGTGAAAATTCCCGCTCACAAAGGAAAAGAACCATCTAGGAAAAACTCTACACATGACACACTCAACAACATGGGCCTGTCCATGACCGTGCCCTAAACCCACAACACAGAAGCTTTAACATGCTCAGTGACATGGGATTGTCACTGCATGTGCAAAAACTCCGACAACACAGAAGCTATGACATGCTCAGTGACATGGGCGTGTCACTTAACGTGTCAATTCTCCTTCAACACAGTAGCTATGACACGCTCAGTGACATAGGCATGTCACTGCTTGCGTCAATTCTACAACATCACAGTAGCTATGACACGCTCAGTGACATGGGCTATCATTGGTCATGTCACCAACATTGAAAACAGAACCATTGACATGCCCAAAGACATGGTCGTGCCACCAGGCATGTCAGGCTAAAAACCTGATATCCACACAATATTACCACATTCAACTATTATCTTCCATAAACCTTTTCAACTCATACAAACTCAACCAAATCCACCATTATACCACATGATACTTGTATAAACATCAACACAACTCAATTACAAGAAAAAAATACACAATCACAACCAAGACTTCTCAACCCAAAAGTTACACAATTCCAAAACCCTTATTCTCTTCACCAAACTGAACCCTTTTCTTCATCCAACCCCAAATTCATAGTTAACTAGACAAAAGAACTTCAAACATACCAAACATCCAATTCACACATACAAACTTTCATGGAAAATCAAGGAAACAAGTTGGAAACTTACCAAATATGAAGAAAATCCTCAAAATTTCAACTTGAACACTTGAAATCCTTCAATTTCTTGAGTTAGCAAGAAGCATAATCTCATTCCCTTTTGATGATCATGGTGGTCAGCCTCAATGGAGAAGGAAGAAGAAGAAGATAAACATCAAAACAACTACTTCACTTTTAACCACACAAATCCCCACTTTTTCCTCTTTTAATCTGCATCAAGCAATGTATTATTGTTATAACTAATCTCAAATATGTCATCTTCCACTATCATTAATTAATTACTATTTTAATAATTAAAATATCTTTTGACCTTATCAAGATATTGACTTGTATATATTGTATATATCTACATATATACATCATATAAACATCTCCTTTCTCCTTTCTCACTTAATCAAATATACACTTTTAAATCATTAATTAATTTTTAAAAATTAATATTTTCAAAATTTTGGGATAGTACAATTCTCCCCCTTTACAAATAAATTTCGTCCTCGAAATTACCTGTTCTCAAGTCTGGAACAACTGGGGATACTGATTTCGCATCATCCACTCACTCTCCCATGTCGCCTCTTTAGTAGCGTGGTTCTTTCAAAGAACTTTAACAAGTGGCACCTTCTTATTTCTCGACTCCTTCACTTAATGTGCTAAAATAGCCACTGGCTCTTCCTCATAAGTTAGAATTGGACTCACCTCAATTGATTCTACTGACAGAATGTGAGATGGGTCTGACTTATACCTCTGAAGCATAGAGACATGGAAGACATTGTGAATTAGATCCAATTCAGGTGATAAAGCTAGTCTATAGGCCACTGGTCCAACTCTCTCCAATACCTCATAAGGTCCTATAAAACGCAGACTTAACTTCCCTTTGCGGCCAAATCTCAAAATTTTCTTCCAAGAAGACACTTTCAAAAATACTTTATCTCTAACACTGAACTCTATGTCTATTCTTTTTAAATCTGAATATGATTTCTGTCGGTCTGAAGCTGCTTTCAATAATTCCTAATCACCTTTACCTTTTCTTCTATTTCCCTAATCAAATCAGGACCAATCAACTTACCTTCTCCAACCTCATCCCAACATAGAGGCATCCTGCATCTTCTACCATACAGTGCCTCATAAGGTGCCATTCTAATACTGGACCGATGACTGTTGTTATAAGCAAACTCAATCAATGGTAAGAATTTGTCTTAGCTCCCAGAAAAATCGATGATATAGCTCCTCAACATATCCTCTAAAATCTGTATCACTCTCTTTGACTGCCCATCTATCTGAGGATGGAAAGCAGTGCTAAAATGTAATCGGGAACCCAAAGCATCATGCAAACTCTTCCAAAACCTTGAAGGAAACTAGGATCCTGATCCGACACCCATGAAATTAGAACTCCATATAACCTCACTATCTCACTGACATACAGCTCAGCCATCCTCTCAAGAGAATAATCCATCCAAACTAGAAGAAAATGAGCTGTCTTCGTCATCCAATCAACAATCACCCAGATTACATCACGCTTCTTCTGAGTCAAAGGCAATGTAATCACAAAATCCATCATCGCTTGCTCCCATTTTCACTCTGGAATTGATAATGGCTGAAGTAATCCCGAAAGAACTTGGTATTTAGCCTTCACTCTCTAACAAGTGAGACATCTGGATACAAACTCTGCTATGTCCCTCTTCATACCTGACCACCAATAATATTATTTCAAATTCTAATACATCTTAGTACTCCCAGGGTGCATAGCATCCTTTTTCAGTCTTGCATCATCAGGAACACACAACCCATTTCTGTACCACAAACTGCCATCAGTTCTCACATGAAAGTCTCGACTCTCCCCCTTTTGTCAATCCAATACAACTTTCTGAATTTTCTCATATGCCAACTGAGTCTCCCTAATCTGATCCAATAACACCGGCCTCAATTACAACTGAGCCATCAATGCACCATCATCACAAGAATCAAATCTGGCATGCTGTGCTCTCAACTCAACAAGCACTGAGAGCGAATAAGCAGTCAAACCTGCCAAAGACTTTTGACTCAAGACATTAGCAACAACATTTGCCTTACTAGGATGATAATCAATCAAATAGTCGTAGGCTTTAATTAACTCTAACCACCGTCTCTGTTGAAGATTCAACTCTCTTTGAACACCCAAGCATTTCAAACTCTTGTGATCCGTATAAATGAAATACTTCTCCCCATACAAGTAATGTCGTCAAATCTTCAAAGAAAAAATTATGACTGCTAACTCCAAATCATGCGTCGGATAATTTAGCTCATGCTGCTTCAACTGTCGAGAGGCATAAGCAATGACTCTACCCTCCTACATCAGAACACAACCTAAACCACTATGTGAAGCATCACTGTAAATCACATATGGTTTACCTTCCACAGGCAAAGTAAGGACTGGAGCCTGAGTCAACGTCTCCTTCAGCTGCTCAAAGCTCGCCTGACACCGATCTGTCCATACGAATCTAAGTCCCTTCCGAAGTAATCTGGTGAGTGGAGTAGCTATCATAGAAAAACCTTTCACAAACCATCGATAATAGCCTGCCAAACCCAAAAAACTTCTAACCTCTGTCACAGTCTTCGGTGGACTCCAATTCAAAATAGCCTCAACTTTACTCGGATCAACTCAATACCTTCTACCGAAACCACATGACCGAGAAAAGTCACTTGATCAAGCCAAAACTCACATTTAGACAGCTTAGCATACAACTGCTTTTCTCTCAAAGTCTGCAATACAATTCGCAAATACTTGTCATGATCCTCCTCATTACATGAATACACCAAAATATCATCAATAAAAATCACCACAAATTGATCTAGATAGGATCTGAATACCATATTCATCAAATCCATAAAAGTTGCTGGTGCATTCATCAATCCAAAAGGCATCACTAAGAACTCATAAGGCCCATACCTTGTGCGGAAAGCTGTCTTAGGTACATCTTCATCTCTGACTCTCAACTGATGGTATCCTGATCTCAAATCAATCTTAGAGAATACTACTGCTCCTTTCTATTGATCAAAGAGATCATCTATCCTAGGCAAAGGATACTTATTCTTGATGGTCACCTTATTCAATTGTCGGTAATCAATGCACAATCTTAAGGTACCATCCTTCTTCTTCACAAACAACACAGGCACTCCTTACAGAGACACACTAAGGCGAACGAACCCTTTATCCAACAATTCCCACAACTGCACCTTCAACTCTCTCAACTCAGCAAGAGCCATACGATAAGGTGTAATAGAGATGGGAGTGGTACCAGGCAACAAATCAATACCAAACTCAATCTCTCTCTCAAGGGGTATCCTTGGCAACTTCTTAGGAAAAACATCAAGAAACTCAACAATTGTGGGCATACTGTCAAGCTGGGAATCCACTACTCTGGTATCTATAGCATGAGCAAGATAAGCTTCACATCCTTTCTGAATCATCCTCCTAGCTGAAATAGTTGAAACAAACCTGGATGAAAGATGTCTCTGCTCACTAGATACCATCACACTTCTACCATCACAGGTTCTCAAGGTAACACACTTTTGCTGACAATCTACCATAACCCTATGCTTAGATAACCAATCCATGCCTAAAATTAAATCATACTCCTAGAAAGGTATCTCAATCAAGTCACCAAGGAACTCCTCATCCTAAACCACAACCAGACTATTACGGTGCACCTTGCTAACTATAACACTATGCCCTAAAGGATTTGTCACCAAAACATCAAATCCTAGGGATTCTAAATGCAAATCAGTCACAGGCAAGATGGATGCACTAATGCATGAATGAGTCGATCCAGGGTCAATCAGAGCAAGAACTGAGGTACCAAATAAAGAAAATATACCAGCAATAACGGCTGAAGCATCTAGCTGCCTCTGCATCACATAAACCTGCTGAAATGGTCCTGCCTCATCTGGTCTACTACCTGTAATAGAATCTCCTCTCTGATCAGACCATGTCCGACCTCCTCCGCTAGATCTTCTGCCACTACGACCCCCTCTAACACTGGGTCGAGAAACTGCAGTATTGGTCTATCTATCCTCTGGTGGCTCTGGGCAATCTCTAATAAAATTATCTGGTGACCCACATCTATTGCACACTGCCGAAGTACCTCTCCACCAAGACACCTCCGTGTGCATTCCCACAATGGATAAAAGTAGGTAGAGTAGACCTCTGAGCCACTGGGGTCTGTGCACTAGCTACATAAACTGTAGGTCTTGATCTCTGTCTCTGCTGCTGTACTATCCTACCAGACTGCCTCTGGCTCCTACCGAACCTCAAAAAATACCCCCTCGGCCTCGCTTCATAGATGAAGATCCTACCTCACTCTGAGGTCTCCTAACTGTGGTCTCCTCATCCCTAGTAGCTGCTGCAAGACCCTGTGCTCTCTCAACACTCTTGGCAGCTGCAACCAATTGGGAAAAATCTTGATATTGGGAGCCTGTGATAATGCACATGATAGAGGGTCTCAACTTTTTCTCAAACCTCCTACACCGGTCAATCTCATCAGAAATAATCCCGCCAGTATACTGACTCAATCGGGTAAACTCGATCTCATACTTCGACACAGTCTTGGTATCCTGCTTCAAACTTAAGAACTCTATCTTCTTCGCATCTTTATACTCCCTCAGAGTATACTTCTGCTCAAACTCTCACAGGAAATCATCGTAAGTCAAGGTTAGAGGATCATCCAGGGCATGTGGAACCGTGTTCCACTAGTCATATGCATCCCTCTGCAAAAGAGATCTGGCATAATCAAACTTTTCTTCTGGAGTAGCCTATAGCTGGATGAACACTCTTTGGACTCTATCTAGCCACTGCCTCAACTTATCATATTGCCTTGTCGGTAATTGGAGTTGCAGCGGCCGTGGCAGCGGCTGGTGAATTGGAGCCTACCTCAACAACTCCACCATATGTTGTACCCAGGCCTATAGAATATCAACAACTACTGGTCTCTCTGGCATAGGAGTAGATGCCCCTCCAGCTATCTCAACTCTAACTCCATCTCTACCCTCAATAGGAGCTACACTTTTCATACTACCCTCAATAGAATGACTTGTCTGAGACGTCATAACTACCTATATCTGCAAACACAACATAATTTGCTACATTAGAGATCAGAAACTGCCAGTGCCAATGCATGTATCTTATTTAAAAACTATATTTTAAAAATCTCAATTTTCTTTTCCTTACAACCCACTTAGGTTGAGACCTCAAACCTAGGCTCTGATACCAAAACAAATGTAATACCCTTATACCCAATATATGTACACTACACACTCCCAGCATATGTAATATACGAATATAGGATACCAAAATGTCACAACCTATTTAAAAAAAACAAAACTTCACTTTTAAAATCCTGAATAAACTTAAAACATTCAATTAATATTATAAAAATAGAAAATGAAATAATACTTGTTAAAACATATATATATATATATATATATACTTCATTACCAAAGGTTTATCCAAATTTTTTTTTATTGTTTGCGGTATATACATATTTATATACATCAAAATCAATATTTACAAAAATGACACTGTAGACCCTTAAGTTTTGACCCAATCCGGTGCAATATGTTTTATTTAGTCCAAAATGATTTTTGCTGTCTAATTGGTCCAAAATAATTTTTGTTAAATAATTTTTTGCTTTAGTATCTAATTTTTATTAATAAAAAATAAAAATAAAAGTCAAAAAATAAAAATAAAAATAAAAATCGGAGTCGGAAAAATTGACGATGAAAAAATCATCACACGGGCCCGTGGGTATTTCGCTGTAGGAATTTCTTGAGGGTGAAATGGCCCAAGCTATTTTGCCTGCAGAAAAATCTACGGGCGAAATAGATTTTCAATTTTACTCACAGGATTTTCCTATGAGCGAAATGGCTCACACCATTTCGACTGCAGGAAAATCCTGTGGGCGAAATGGTTACCGGCAGCCCTCCCTCTGCCGCAATTTCCTGCGGCAGATTTTTTTTGCCAATGTATTTTTTCCTGCGGCAATTTTTTCGGCAGCGCAATTTTTCCGACGCAAATTTTTCGAAACCTAATTCAATTAGGTTTCAGTTTTCTTTTCTTATTAAAATTACTTGCCGTGACTAATTAGGAATAAACTATATCGAACCACTATAAATAAGGACCAAAGGCAATGAAAATAGGAGTGCCGAAAATCCAATAGAAGCTTGAAAATTTAAAACCAAATAAGTGAAGGAAAAGGAGCAATTCAATTTCTTTTTTTCTGAAATAGCAGGGACAAGATTTAAACAATTCAAAGGCAGCAATTGTCTTTGTTCTTGTTCTTCCATGAAGAATTATTTTTGGAGAATCAACAAAAGGAGGTTTGTTAAATTCTTTTTGTTTTATATTTTCACAGTAGCATAATCTATGAAATTTTATTTTTTAAATAAAAAATCTTAGAACTTTAATTTAGTTTTTCCAAAGTTAAAAGCACTAATACGTTACTTTATTTTCCAAAAAGACTTAAAATTGTTATTTTTACCTCTTCAAAATCTTAAAACCTTAAATAAACATATTTTTCAACAAAAACAAAGTTTGATTCTTTTTTCTTCAAAAGTTTAAACTAGGTTCTGTTTCTTCCAAAAAAACCATAAAAAAACATCTTTTCTATTTATAAAAACTTCAATCCGTTTGTTTAAATTCATAAAACCTTATGAAATCATCAAATTTTCTTTCTAAATCCTAATTCAAATTCATCACCTGAGACCCTAATTTTAAATCCTAAAACCCTAATTCAACTTCCAAACTTAAAATATTAAACTCTAACTCCTTTAAAACTTTAAACCCTAATTTTTTCCTAAACCCTAATCCTTTAAAACATTAAAAATCATAAAAATATAAATATTTTAAATTTACACAGTAGCTTGAAATCACCATTTAAAACCACAAATCAAAAGTATTTCAAAGTGTCTAAAACCCTAGTTTCATGATTTCACCATTCAAATATTAATTTACTTAATCAAAGAGTCTTACCAACCTTTTAAAACATAAAACCCTAATCTATTTTAATTCCATAAAAAGTCATAGTAGCTATAAATGGACTTTTATTTGCTTTATTTAATTCTATATTTGATTATGTTTTGATTTATTTTATATGCTTTAATTTATGTAAGTTCAATGCTTGGTTTATTTTATTTATCATGGATGGATGTTTACTTTTTATTGATATTTAATACCTTTGATGAATGATTTATTTATAATGAATGATTATTTACCTTTATCAATTAATTTAGATTTCCAAAAGTTGTAAGAGGTATGTTTCCACTTGGTGAGTACCTCATTAGTTAAACATCATGTAATTTAATTTTCTTTTTCTATTTTAGAACCTATGTAAAGGGCATGTTTCTACCTTTCGGTGGGTGTCCTATTTAGGCATATGATGTAAGGACGTGTTTCCATCTTTGGATGGGTGTCCATTTATTTGCTTTGTTTGGACATTGCTTTGATTTTAATATAATGATGCTTTCTTTTAATTATTGTGTGTAATATGGATAATGTTGTTATATTTAAGAATTTTATAATATTAAGACATGTAAAGGAGGCCGGTTCTAATGAACCGGGCGTTGTGGGGGTGCTGGGCCATTTCTCACCTTCCCCACACATACCCAACTTTCCGAACTCATTAGGGGGTTGGGGATTCCTTAGGAATCGAGTCATCCACCCCTTTCTTTTTTCCCGGCCCGTCCAGGTGGCGACTCCATTTTCTCCGGACTTAGGTCCGTATTCTCTAAGGCCCCAAGCCTAAACAGTGCCGAAGTCGCAAGAACCATTCCACCGGGAGTGGGGGCAAAAATCCCCGCTCACAGTGGCGACTCCACTGGGGATAAGAGAAGTTGATTCCGTTGGTCTTTATATTATTCTATTCTTTCTTATAATGATATTATCCATTGCATCATCTTAGATTGCATCGTGTGCGTGAGTTAGGACGCCCATGTTACCCGTGTTGTGTTATGTAAGGGATACCATACTTTCACTCAAGGTTTGGAGATCAAGCATGGCATAACCACTCATAGCCTCGTACCGTTTGGTATATACTTGCTATGGGAACCTAAGCCTTTTAACCCAAAGACTAAAGCTCATGTAATTGGCCTAGTTACTTTCCTTAGGTTTTACCCCAAATGCATGTTGCTTGACTATGGTTAGTTTTATCTTAGTCTAAATCATGGCTTATTTGGTTTGTTCTTTTTCTAATATGACGTAAGTATATTGTAAGCTCAAAATAAATTTTTCTTTAATCCAAAAGACCAAAACTGTTTTCAAAATTTTTCAAGATGGTCTTTGGACATAAGACTTTTCTAAAAGCAAATCAAATTCTTTGGCCCATGGCCCAAATACTAAGCCCAAAATCCATTTTTCAAAAATCTTTTACAATGGGCTTAAAAACAAAACTATTTTCACCCAATCTTTTCTTACAAAGAGCTTACAAATTATTTAGGTCAATTAAGAGATACTAAAAATCAATTATGGGCCTAGTTTACAATAAGAATAAATTAACCATGGGCTTTTTTTTTTGGCATGAATCAATAGTTACCTTTTTTAAGTGAGAAATCTATCTATAATAAACCTCTTAATTTCGTTTTAATCCAATATAGCATAAAAGCTACTATAGTTAGTTGAATGGATTAAAACCTGATTAATAGGAATTATCATGGATTGATTTCCATTTTCGAAAGTATAACTATTGGTTGAAACGTCCGAGGGAATTATTCAAAAGCAAGATACCCCATGTTGGTATTTTGTTAACCATATACATAGGAAAAGGGACTCGCCATTCGTGTGTGGATGTTATAAGGTTGAAAGGAACATCCTATTTATCCTTATTTGTTTGTGTATACATGCATACATGCATACATTTGCATCTCATATCATTAATCCTCTCTGGCTCACAGCCCTGGATTACGATAGTTCTAAAGCTTACAACAATCTAACCTATGCTGGAGACGAAGTATCTAGCAACGACTCAATCACTTGCTCACCTAAAACAATGGAGCCCAAACAAATTCAAAGGATGGTGGATGAGGCCCTCAATGCCAAGATGGAAGAAATCAAAGAGGCCCTAGCTGAGGTCATGAAGAACCAATTGACTGCAATCTTAGAGAATCATGCCGAGGCATCTGCTAGCACTAAGAAACCAAAGGACAAAGGGAAGACTAAAGTTAGTGAAGTGGTTTTTGATGATGATAAGGTAATCATTGATGATGATGATTGGGCTCAATACTACCAAGATGTTCAAGAAAAGAAGAAAGAACCGAAGGCTGTTGAGAAGGCAACTATTGAAAAGACCGAGACATCCGATGTTGAAAAGATGATTGCTGATTTAGAAAAGAAATTTAAGAAGAAGCTGAAAACCGAAGAGATGTCCGAGATTGATAAACTATTTGAACAAGATGAAGAAGTTCCATACAAGTTCAAGATGCCATCCTTTGCAAAGTACAATGGCACTGGAAATCCTCATCTCCACGTGAAGCAGTATATCACTGCCATGCAGTCTGCCCGAGCTACTAAGGCTCAAACCTTAAGGTACTTTATTCTCTCATTGGACCCTGTTGTCCAAAATTGGTTCAATACCTTAGATGATGGAACACAAAAGAATTGGGATTTGTTGTACAAGGCCTTTATCCAGCAATATGGGTATAATATCGAGTTGGAGGTTACCTTAATGAAAGTGGAGTCCATATGGCAAAGGCCATATGAGAATTTTGTGGACTATGTGAAAAGATGGAGAAATAAGGCTGCTTTGCTCAAGAAAAGGCCATATGAATATGATCAAATAAGGATGATCGTGAGAGGCGTCCTGCCCAATCTCCGTGAAAGGATGTCTCACACTCTTATAAGGGATTTCAATGATCTTCTCCAAGCTGGTCTGCAAATTGAAGAGTGGGAAAGAGAGAAGAATTGCTTTTCAATAAGAAGGAATGAGAAAGGGAACAACCAGCCTAACAATCAAAGCACACAAAAAGAAGTTGATGTTAATGTAACCAGTCAAGGGAATAAAAGATAATTCTTAGAATTGGGGAAACCTCTATCTTGGGTTTTTAGCAAGCTGCAAAAGAAAGGGTTGTTACAACCGTTAGCTCATTGACCGTTACATAATCCATTGCCACCAAACTTCAATGCCGAGGCCTTCTGTCAATTTCATCAAATGCGAGGGCATGAAACGGATAAATGTGCTAGTCTAAGGCATGAGATCCAAGACCTAATCGATAGTGGCAAGCTACCCGAGCCGGATAAGCCCAATACCAAGAACAACCCTTTGCCTAAGTTTCGAAGAGTACCTCCACCAGCAACCTTCATGGTGGGAAAAGGACTAGAAGAAGATTTTGTTTTATCATCCTTTCAAGATGGGGATGTTGAAGATGTGAAGGGAAAAGAAGCCTAACTCAATGAACTTTCCTTAGCTTGAATGTTGCTTTTCAATTTTACTTTCTTTAATTGGAACTATTGTGTTTTTCAAATTTAAAGTTGCTTGAATAAATTATTTTCATCACAATTTTTGTTGGTCTTTATTCATTTTGGTGCTCAACCGATGAGGAATCTAGCTTGATAATTCATGAATTAATATATTTATGCATCATGACTTGAATGACTTTACTAGATAAGGTAATTGCTCTATAACATTGAGTTGTGTATGCTTACTTAGAGAGGGCTCCTGCATAATTATCTTTGTCTAGGTCCTACTCAGTCTTAGAACATGATTTGACAAACTTTCAAGGCGAAATCAAACTCTGCTTATTTAAGAGAGAGATGATCTAGGCATTGTTTGGTTAGCCAACAACTAGTATCCACCCAATTAAATATCAATCCCTAGTTGTCCCTTTGAGCCTTCATAAAATTTTAACTTTCTTTTCATTGGCTTACAAACCCCAATAACCTACCTTGAGTTGTTGTGATACTTTTGACAAGTCTTATGATCACTTAGATGAAGAGGCAAGAAGATCAAAGAAAGCAATGATTAGTCAAGATTATGAGGATAGTTGAAGTTCTCAAGACTATAAAGATAGTTGAAGTTCTCAAGACCATAAGGGTAGTTGATGTTTTTAAGACCATAAGGGTAGTTGAAGTTTTTTTATTATCTCCAATATATCAAGACAACATCAGAGTAACAAATGGTTTATCCCTGTTAATGAAGATTTATGTTATTCCCCTCATCCATTATTGGAAGCCCAAGTTGGTACAAACAAGACAACTCAGTTTGAGCTAAAAAAAATGAATCAAACAAAAAAAAGAGAAGAAAAGAAAACAAAAAAGACAAAAGAAAAGAAAAAGAAAAGGAAAAAAGAGAAAGAAAAAGAAAAGAAAAGAAAAGAAAAGAAAACCTAAAAAGGAGGTTTAAAAAGCCAACTGAGTTCTCTTTTACCTAAGACAACAGAAGTCTTCCAATTGATTTATAAGGACATTTTGACTTGAATTGGTCCAACCCAACCAAAGATTCAATCAAAATTGGAGAAAAAGGAGGAAGACTATTCAGTTCTTGAAAGTTCTGTACTTGACAGTCCTATAAGGAAGAGGGACAAAATTATAAAATGCTCAAAGAAAGGGAGGAGTAAAAAAAATAAAAAGAAAGAAAAGGGAGAAGAAGAAAAGAAATGAATTTGGGTCTTAAACTTTTTGCAAGGGAAAAGACTGTCAGAGTCAAGATCCAGATTAATGTCAAGAAGATAGAAGGAATTTGGAGTCTAGCAAGATTGCCTCCAAACTACCTAAAATTCAAACAAGAAATTTGCAGTGTGAGGGTTTGTCCATTGTGTCACATTAGCTCCTATCTCAAAATTGCCTTCATTTAACCCATGTCCCTCATAAACCCCATTTCAAGCCTATCAAAGACCTGTTGATCTCTCTTGGTAGGTAGAGTCTATTAGTGGAGATAGTTTGGATAAGCATGCATATGAGATAGACAGTATTTAAACCAAATGAGACCTTTGGCCAAGTAATGTGTATGTGCCTATCTGAAGTGCAACAATTCTTGCTTAAATAGAAATGATTCCCGAGTTTAGTATGGTAACTAGGGTTGTCATGTTATAGATATGTTAATTTGGAAAATCAAGTCCTGAGGTACATTGACATTAATTTGGCAAAGCCAACATTTGATTTCAAAATTAAAATTCAAAAAATCAAATAAAAAATGTTTTCTTTCATACAAAGCCTTCAAGTTAAGGGAAGTACGTTGAACCTCCAAAGGACACATTGGGCAAAGGAAATGATTATTGGCAAGGTCATCAACTGGCATGCTGAGATAGATGAATCCCTGACTCTGCTGCTTGGGGTCTCCATTATTCATATTTTTAACATCTTGAAGATAAAAGCCATAAATGCAAAGGTTTTAATCATTCCAATGCAAGACTTGAACGAACATAAAAAAGGAACCAATGAAAACACTTCTGCTAATCACCTCGGTCTGTGAGTCGATGGAACAACTGTAAGTATTATTCATGCATATCATGCATACATGGGCATATCACATCGCACTTTCTTGTCTTGTATTGTCTATTCTTTATCAAAGTGAACAGCAAACACTCTGTGAAGTGAAGAATCAAAAGAAGATATTGAATCAAGGGGGCATGGAAAGCCCATTATCTTCTTTCCATGCCCATTATCTGGAAAGCTCATTATCTTCTTTCCATTATCAAGCTCCAGTAAATTTGCAAAGAGAAGAAAAACGTGCTTGTGCGAAGAACTAGATGGCAAAAACATCAATCAAAGCTTGCATGGATAAAATATTTGGTTTGAGCCTACACATGGGGCAAAGTTTCTCCTTTTCAATTTTTTGAGTTTATATACCAAATATTTTTAAATTCACTTACAAATATTTTGCCACACAGGGGGGCAAGGAGAGGATATAAGGTCCAATTAAAAATAGCTAAATCTTTGCAAAAAGGAAGAACAAAAGAATGGAACATTATAACTCTCAAAAGAAAGAAGATGTAAAAGACAAAAGACCAATCCAGCTAAAAGAGCTGAAGCCAGGATAAAAACCCGACCTCCAATGGATAAAGACCATGTTTCAAGGGTAAAGACCCAATCTCAAAGGATGAAGATCCATTTGCAAGGGTGAAGACCTGATCTCAAAGGATGAAGATCCATTTTTCAAGGGTAAAGATCCGATCTCCAAGGATGAAGATCCATTTGCAAGGGTGAAGACCCGATCTCAAAGGATGAAGATCCATTCGCGAGGGTGAATACCCGATCTCAAAGGATGAAGATCCATTTTTTTAAGGGTAAAGACGCAATGTCAAAAGATGAAGATTCATGTTCAAGGATGAAGACCCAATCTCAAAGGATGAAGATCCATTTTGAGGGTGAAAAAACCACAATGCATAGAATAATCGGAGCAGTCAGATTTCTCAAATGATAAAAGGTCAGTCAAACTCAATCTCGGGTCCAAGCACCCAATCCCAGGTCCAAGTACCCAAATCAATTCAAGCTTGGGTCCAAATACCCAATCTCGGGTCCAAATACCCAATCTCGGGTCCAAGCACCCATTCTCGGGTCCAAGTATCCAATCAACCCAAGCTCGGGTCCAAGTACCCATTTTCGGGTCCAAGCACCCATTCTTAGGTCTAAGTACCCAAATCAAATCAATCTCGGGTCCAAGTACCCAATCTCGAGTCCAAGTACCCAAATTCAATCCAATCCTAGGTCCAAGTACCCAAATCAATTTAATTTCGAGTCCAAGTACCCAAGCTTGAGTCTAAGTACCCAAATCAAATTTAGAATCGAGTATCCAAATCCTATTTAGGATCGAGTGTCCAAATCCAGTTAGGATCGAGTATCCAAATCCAGCTTAGGATCGAGTATCCAAATCCAGCTTAGGATCGAGTGTCCAAATCTAGTTAGGATCGAGTATCCGAACCTAATTTTGGATCGAGTATCCAAGTCCAGTTAGGATCGAGTATCCCAATCCAATTTAGGGTTGAGTATCCCAATAAAATTTAGGATCGAGTATCCAAATCCAATTTAGGATCGAGTATCCAAATCAAGTTAGGATCGAGTATCCGAATCCAGTTTAGGATCGAGTATCCAAATCCTGATAGGATCAAGTATCCGAGTCTAGTTTAGGATAGAATATCCAAATCTCTATGGTCCAGAACCCAAATGTTTCTTAGGTCCAGAACCTAGAAATATCCTTGAATCCAAAACTTGAATCGGGTCTAGAACCCAAATCTTCCTTAGGTCCAGAACCTAGAATTATCCTAGAGTCCAGAACTCAAACCGGGTCCAAAACCCAAATTTTCCTTAGGTCCAGAATCTAGAATTATCCTTGAGTCCAGAACTCAAACCTGGTCCAGAACCTAAATTTTCCTTAGGTCGAGAACCTAGAATTATCCTTGAGTCGAGAACTCGAACTGGGTCCAGAATCCAAATTTTCCTTAGGTCTAGAACCTAGAATTTATCCTTGAGTCCGGAACTCAAACCGTGTCCAGAACCCAAAACCTCAACCATTTCAAAAATTAAGTCTTATTGCTTTTCACTCTCATTCACTAAAGTTTCATATCATTCAAGCAGGGGGCAAACTGTAGACCCTTAATTTTTGACTCAATCCGGTCCAATATGTTTTATTTAGTCCAAAAAGATTTTTGTTGTCTAATTGGTCCAAAATAATTTTTGTTAAATAATTTTTTGCTTTAGTATCTAATTTTTATTAATAAAAAATAAAAATAAACAAATAAAAGTAAAAAAAATAAAAATAAAAATCGGAGTCGGAAAATCGGCGACAAAAAAATCGTCGCGCGGGCTTGTTGGCATTTCGCCCGCAAAAAAAATTTGCGGGTGAAATAGCTTTTCCTTTTCTCTCGCAGGATTTTCCTGCGAGCGAAATGGCTCACGCCATTTCACCCGAAGGATGCGGACGAAATGGTCGCCCGCAGCCCGCCCTCTGCCGCAATTTCCTGCGGCAGTTTTTTTTCTCCAGCGCAAGTTTTCCTGCTGCAATTTTTTTGGCAGCGCAATTTTTTCGATGCAAATTTTTCGAAACCTAATTCAATTAGGTTTCAACTTCCTTTTCTTATTAACATTACTTGCCGTGACTAATTAGGAATAAACTATATCAAACCATTATAAATAAGAACCAAAGGCAATGAAAATAGGAGAGCCGAAAATCCAACAGAAGCTTGAAAATTTGAAACCAAATCAGTGAAGGAAAAGGAGCAATTCAATTTCTTTTTTTTTTTCTGGAATAGCAGGGACACGATTTAAGCAATTCAAAGGCAGCAATTGTCTTTGTTCTTGTTCATCCAAGAAGAATTATTTTTGGAGAATCAACAAAAGGAGGTTTGTTAAATTCCTTTTGTTTTATTTTTTCACAGTAACATAATCTATGAAATTTTATTTTTTAAATAAAAAATCTTAGAACTTTAATTTAGTTTTTCCAAAGTTAAAAGCACTAATACGTTACTTTATTTTCCAAAAAGACTTAAAATTGTTATTTTTACCTCTACAAAATCTTAAAACCTTAAATAAACATATTTTTCAACAAAAACAAAATTTGATTCTTTTTTCTTCAAAATTTTAAACTAGGTTCTGTTTCTTCAAAAAAACCATAAAAAAACATCTTTTCTATTTATAAAAACTTCAATCCGTTTGTTTAAATTCATAAAACCTTATGAAATCATCAAATTTTCTTTCTAAATCCTAATTCAAATTCATCACCTGAGACCCTAATTTTAAATCCTAAAACCCTAATTCAACTTCCAAACTTAAAATATTAAACTCTAACTCCTTTAAAACTTTAAACCCTAATTTTTTCCTAAACCCTAATCCTTTAAAACATTAAAAACCATAAAAATATAAATATTTTAAATTTACACTGTAGCTTGAAATCACCATTTAAAACCACAAATAAAAAGTATTTCAAAGTGTCTAAAACCCTAGTTTCATGATTTCACCATTCAAATATTAATTTACTTAATCAAAGAGTCTTACCAACCTTTTAAAACATAAAACCCTAATCTATTTTAATTCCATAAAAAGTCACAGTAGCTATAATTGGACTTTTATTTGCTTTATTTAATTCTATATTTGATTATGTTTTGATTTATTTTATATGCTTTAATTTATGTAAGTTCAATGCTTGGTTTATTTTATTTATCATGGATAGATGTTTACTTTTTATTGATATTTAATACCTTTGATGAATGATTTATTTATGATGAATGATTATTTACTTTTATCAATTAATTTAGATTTCCAAAAGTTGTAAGAGGTATGCTTCCACTTGGTGGGTACCTCAATAGTTAAACATCATGTAATTTAATTTTCTTTTCTATTTTAGAACCTATGTAAAGGGCATGTTTCTACCTTTCAGTGGGTGTCCTATTTAGGTATATGATGTAAGGACATGTTTCCATCTTTGGATGGGTGTCCATTTATTTGCTTTGTTTGGACATTGCTTTGATTTTAATATAATGATGCTTTATTTTAATTATTGTGTGTAATATGGATAATGTTGTTATATTTAAGAATTTTATAATATTAAGACATGTAAAGGAGGCCGGTTCCAATGAACTGGGCGTTGTGGGGGTGCTGGGCCATTTCTCACATTCCCCACACGTACCCAACTTTTCGAACCCATTAGGGGGTTGGGGATTCCTTAGGAATCTAGTCATCCACCCCTTTCTTTTTTCCCGGCCCGTCCGGATGGCGACTCCATTTTCTCCAGACTTAGGTCTGTGTTCTCTATGGCCCCGAGCCTAAACAGTGCCGAAGTCGCAAGAACCATTCCACCGGGAGTGGGGGCAAAAATCCCCGCTCACAGACACGAAATATATATATACATGCTAGCAATTTGTCTCTAATTTTAATGTCCAAATCAACATTGCTCTCACAATCTCAAGCCTAGACTCGACTCGGTCTGGCTGAACTCTCCGGCTCAACCGAATTTACCCTGTCACCTGCGTAATGAACCACAATCGCACTAAGCCAGAAGCTTAGTAGTACAAACTCTGATAACAATATAATTTAAATGCAATGCCAATATCAAACTTCTAAAAACAAGAAACAATATATAGGGATATCATTTTTTCATAACATTATATCTCATTATGTTACTTAATTGTTCCAATTATTCCACAATTCAGAATTCACATTAAAGCAAAGACAAACAATTATTCCACAAAAGGATCTAATATGCTATTCAAATTCCAGAGTTACTGCTTTGGTCTATAATGACACCTTGTGTCTAGCCCCGTAGGCAATATATCCATGGATTAATCCAACTAGGACTGAGTTTACGACCTGGTCATTTCACCCAACCTAGCTTCAAGGATTTGTTTTTGAGGCCTACAACCCAGTCATTTCACCTTAAAAATATTTTCACATTGACACCCAACGTGTAGCCCGTAGGCAATTCATAGGGATGCTGCCAAACCTAAAACTCTGAAAATTGAATAGCATACTAGGCACACAATATATTCTTATTTTGCATTATTAATTTCTTTCTCATTGTCACATAATCAAGCTAGGCACATTGCCTTATTTTCTCATCTTTTTCTCACTTTTCTCATTTATATCAATATCAATTCATTACATCATGTTTCCACACATCTCATCACATTATACCACATTTCTTTTCATTTACAACACATTACTCAATTACCTTGGGTATTTCAACATAATTCACAATATACAATTCATAGCATTATTCTCATGCACAACAATGTAGTAGGTAACTTAATGCATTTTCCAACCAAATGTGTTAAGTCCCAATGCCATGTAAATATGAACAATTATTCAAAGTTTGTACTTATGTCTACAAGCAACAAACACTACTTCAACCTCCTCTTCCAAGATATCCCTCAACACTTGGATTGGGGTAACTCAAATCTCTTCCAAACCTAAACCAAATGTGATTATAAATAATCACTAAGTGATACACAAAGAAAAATAAGGGAAAGAACCATCTAGGGCAAACTCTACACATGACACGCTCAACAACACGGGCGTGTCCATGATCGTGCCCTAAACCGACAACACAGAAGCTTTGACACACTTAGTGACATGGGCGTGTCACTGAACGTGAAAAAACTTCAACAACACAAAAACTATGACATGCTCAGTGACATGGGCGTGTCACTTCACATGTCAATTCTCCTCCAACACAGTAGCTATGGCATGTTTAGTGACATGGACGTGTCATTGCTAGTGTCAATTATATAACATCATAGTAACTATGAAACACTCAGTGACATGGGCGTGTCACTGGTCTTGTCACCAACATTAAAAACAGAACCATCGACACGCCTAAAGACATGGCCGTGCCTCCGGGCGTGTTAGGCCAAAAACCTGTTATCGACATAATATTACCACATCCAACTATTATCTTTCATAAACCTTTTCAACTCATACAAACTCAACCAAATCCACCATTATACCACATGATACTTGTATAAACATCAACATAACTCAATTACAAGCAAAAATACACAATCATAACCAAGACTTCTCAACCCAAAAGTTACACAATCCCAAAACTCTTATTCTCTTCACCAAACTGAACCCTTTTCTTCATCCAACCCCAAATTCATAGTTAACTAGACAAAAGAACTTCAAACATACCAAACATCCAATTCACACATACAAACTTTCATGGAAAATAAATGAAACAAGTTGAAAACTTACCAAATATGAACAAAATCCTCAAAATTCCAACTTGAACACTTGACATCCTTCAATTTCTTGAGTTAGCAAGAAGCAAAATCTCTTTTCCTTTTGATAATAGTGGTGGTCAGCCTCAATGGAGAAGGAAGAAGAAGAAGATAAATATCAAAACAACTACTTCACTTTTAACCACACAAATCCCCACTTTTTCCTCTTTTAATCTCCACCAAGCAATATATTATTATTATAATTAATCTCTAATATGTCACATTCCACTATCATTAATTAATTACTATTTTAATAATTAAAATATCTTTTGACCTTATCAAGATATTGACTTGTATATATTGTATATATCTACATATATACATCGTATACACATCTCCTTTCTCCTTTCTCACTTAATCAAATATACACTTTTAAATCATTTAATTAATTTTCAAAAATTAATATTTTCAAAATTTTGGAATATTATAATTTGCACAATTAAAACACATTATTCTAAAAGTCTAAATTACATATAACCCTAAATTAACTTCTTCATCCAAACTCAATCCAAACTTACTCTTTTCTTCCTTCTAACTTGAAAATCATTAAATACTAATCAAAATAGCTTCATACATACTCAATCAAGAAATTAAACTATGCTACATCAAAACCCCAAAATCAACATATTCAAAACATTATCAAATTCCAAAGGATAAAATGGAAAACTTACTAATCATGGAGAAAATCACCAAAATCCCACTTGAATCTTGAAAATTCCTTCAATTTTGATGCTTGGAAGAAAAGAAAAGCCTGAATTCCTTTGGCTATGGAGGTTCGGCCTCCCTTGAAGAAGAAGATGATGAAAATTAAATCTTGATTTTCTCTTTCCTTCCACTTAAATTAAGCCATATATATATATATATATATTATTTTAACATATTTTTAATTAATTAATTATTTATTTATTTTAAAAAATCATATTTTTTGTCTTCCATCCATAATTAATTTTTTTAAATTATTTAATTAATTTTAATTTTACAAAGTATATTTACAACTTTGCCATTTGACTTTTTGACTTTCTTCTTTAAATATTGACTTCTATATACACTTTACTTCCTCAATTATAATCCTTCAATATTTTATTTAAATTATTTATTTAAATTATTTAATTTAATTTTTATAAATTACGGATGTTACACTGTCACAACCCAAAATTAAGAATGTGTGATCGTCATAGGGCACAGAAAAGTGTAAGACTACCGAGTATCCATAAAACCCATTTCAGTTTATTCACTTGTTATATTTATTAACTTAAGTGGTTATATTAGCTTTTCAAATTTTTATGGCATTTCCCTAGATTAATTAACTTATACAAACAGCTCAAACATGCGTATCTTATTTCTTATAGATAACAATTATTTATGTCACACACACATATATAGGATTTACAACAACCATTCTAATCTTCAATATCCATAAAGCTTCTCGATTATCACTCATTTAGATATATATAAAAATTACAAATTACATATAGAATATTGCTTTACATTCTTCAAGTTCCTTGTAGAAGAAAGTAAATCAATGAACTTGCTCTCTCCTACTTTGTTGTCCTGAAATCACAAACGATCTTGTGAGCCGTCAATTCAGTGAGTATATAATAATTGATTAGGCAAAGTAAGAAACAACTAAATAAAATAGGTTATGACTCATGATCAAAAAATGCAATAGGATCACAAGATAAATAATACAAGGTCTCAAGGTAATCAAATCCGATAAAACAAATACATAATGATAGAGCATAGAACACATAGGTGCTAAAATTAACATTGCATAATGTAAAATAAGTAGCCATCACATATCATAAGATAATGACTTCTCCCTTATATACATTGCTCTATGTTCACGTAATCTAACCTATTAGGGTTAGGCTTCTATCATAATGCATTTAGGCCAACCAGAAATCCTAGTCTGAATTAAGTAACAAGGTGCAATAGTTTCCAACAACTCAAAAGTCAAATGGGCTCACAATTATAAGGCATATCACAACCATATTTAAGAATTGATAGGTCTAGGGAATTTAAGAAGAAAGGAAAATATTTATCATTTTGGGTAATCAATGACTATATCTCACCTTACTAGTTCAAGCTCTCAACTCAATGCATTCAATTTGGCTCATTTGCTTCCCTTTGCTCCAATTGAATTTCCTTACCTACAAAATGAATACATATGTGCTTGATTCAATTCCTAGTTTTATAATCATTAGTGTGACTCCCTAACACTTATTTCTTTAATTAGTTTATATATATATATATGGAAAATTGTATCATTACACAAAAGAAATACATATAATTACACTTTATGAGTCCAATTATTTTCTATTCAGGTCTGGCCTAAATGGCTCCACTTGTTTCTTGTGAAGTTCTATTTTAATTAGCCTATAATCTGTTTGTTATTCATTAATACTATTATATATAATTGTTATCTATACCTAGGTATGCCATGATTTTTTTCCTAAAATTTGAGGATGAATTTTCTGTTATGAGTGGAGAGTGTAACACTAGCTTTTTCATATACCTTTTGCATGGTGTTAGCTAGTTAGTTTAGTAAATTACCTAGGGTAACTTAAAGTGAATTAAAAGACCACTATGTGAAGCTAAGTCTAAATAAATAGAAAGGGGGCCTAATGTAAATGTAACCTTACTAAATAACCTAAATAGAATCTAAATTAATTATTATACATGTCAAAATATAATTTGGCTTCAATTAATTGTGTGCCTAAAAAATATATTTTGACGTGTGTAAGAAGCTGAAACACTTAAAATGGCAATTAAAAGAAATCTAAAGAACACCTCAAGCAAGCACCTTAATAAAATAATAATATGCCCTAAAGCTAGCAGGTGAGTCATCCACTTACCATGAAGAGGTGACTAAGTTGGCTAAAATAAAGATATAAGAGAAGAGAGGAGCTTACATCTTCATTTCTATCCCTTATTTGGCCAAATAACTCTCCATCACTTCCACCACATCCCTTCAATCAAAAACACCATTTTTAAGTTTAAATTGATGAAGAAAATGGATTGGAAGCTTAGGGTTTTGGTAGGAACATCAATCAACTTAAGGAAGGTAAGGAAACTCAATTAGAGCAAAGGGAAACAAGTGGGCCAAATTGAACATATTGAGTTGAGAGCTTGACATTTAAGTTATTGGAAACTATTACACCTTGTTGCTTTGTTTCATACTAGAATTTTTGATTGGCCTAAATGCATTATGATAAAAGCCCAACCCTAATGGGGGAGAATCCATTAGGCTATGTGCACATAGAGAAATGTATATAACGGAGAAGTTACTGCTCTATGATATGTGGTGGCTACTAATTTTACATTATGCAATGTTAATTTCAGTGCCTATGTGTTGTATGTTCTGTAATTTCTTTTGTCGGATTTGATTTCCTTGAGGCCTTGTATTATTTATCTTGTGATCCTATTGCATTGTTGATGATGAGACCTATTTTATATAGTTTTTTTTTTGTTTTACTTTGCCTAATCAATTGCTATATGCTTACTAATATCATCTGTGGTTTTAGGACAACAATGTAGGAGAGAGCAAGCTTCTTCATTTCCTTTCTTCTATAAGGAGCTTGCAGAATGTAAAACAATATTCTATATGTATTTTGTAATTTGTATTTGAATCTAAATGAGTGATAATCTAGAAACTTTGTGGATATTGGAGATTAGAATTGTTATTGTAAATCCTATATATGTGGGTGTGACATAAATAATTTCTATCTATAAGATATATGATATGAATATTTGAGTTATTTATACAAGTTAATTAATCCAAGAAAATGCCATAAAAATTTGAAAAGCTAATATAACCACTAAAGTTAATAAATATTGAAAAAGTGAATAAACTAAAATGGGTTCTATAGGCACTCAGTAGTCTTACAGTTTCCCATGCTCTAGGATCGTTACACCTACTTAATTTTGGGATGTGATAGAGTTGGTATCAAGTGTAATACCAACTTCTTCATATGCCTTTTGCATGGTGTTAGTTAGCTAGTTTAGTAAACACCTAGGAGCAACTTAAAGTGAATTAAAAGACCACTATGTGAAGTTGAGTCTAAATAAATAGAAAAGGGGTGAATATGTAAATCTAACCTTACTAAATAACCTAAATAGCATGTGAATTAATTAATTAATACACTTGGAAATTTAGTAAACTAACTAGCTAACACCATGCAAAAGGTATATGAAGAAGCAGAAAAATAATTATAATTTTGAAAAACATGCTTCTAAAACATCAAAACTACTTCAAAAAGGAATTGCCATTATATATATATATATATATATATTCTTCTTCTTCTTCTTCTTCTTCTTCTTCTTCTTTAGCACCATTATCTTCTTCTTCATCTCCATCATCATCCTTTCTCTTCATCATCATCATCATCAATTGACAATTAATAATTAAAAATCAAAACTTAAAAAAATTAAAAAGGAAGAAATCAAGATCAGAAACTCAAGAAAAAACATATCAGAAATAAATCTTCATCATCTTATTCATAAAGACTTCATCATCTTCTTCATCAACATCAATATAAAAAAGGATTCATCAATAAAGAACCAAGTATGAATCATTAATCGCAACTTAAAAAATCCGCATGCAATCTTATTTAAAAGCTTTGCTTCAAACATGAAAAATAGATCAAAAGCAAATAAAAAAATATAGAATAAAAGTAGAAAAACATCAATTTTATTATGTAAATATTTGATAAGTATTTGATAGATGTTCTATGTATATTTGGTAGATGTTATGTGCATATTAAGTTTTTATTGTGAATATTGTGTGTATGTTATGTATATATTGTATGGATATTATTTTTATGTTAAAAGAATATGGAAAAAAAGTTAAAAAATATTAATTTTATTATGTTGATATTTGATAGTTGTCTAGAAGATATTCTGTGTATATTTGATAGATATTATAAATATTGGTCGATATTGCATATATGTTAAGTTTTTGATGTGTATATTATAGATAATGTGTGGATGTTATGTATATGTTGTATGAATATAAAAATAAAAATTAAGTTAAAAAATATGAAGTAAATTCTGTAGATATTTAGTAGATGTTCTGTATAGTTAAGGAAATAAATGTTAAATATTTAGTAGATGTGGTAGATGCTTGGTCTATGTTATATATTTATGAAATATGATAATTATTTATTAATAAAAAATAAATAAAATTAAAATTAAAAATTAAAATTAAAAAATTAAAACAAAAAAAATTACAAATCACCGTACAAAAATGGATGTGAGGAGTGTTAACATTTGTTAACAATTCCGTAAAACTGAAAAAAAATACACAATGAAACCAAAAGTGAAAAAAGAGAGTGATATTTGAAAATAAAAAGAAAAAGTGGATAGATTTGAAAAAAGAAATTAAAAAAAAGGTAAATGATGTAAATTCCTCTTTATATAATTCCATCAGTATTGGGACTAAGGGCTTGTTTGATTAGCTATAGTATACATGAAAACTATGCTATCCAGCCCAGCTTGTTTCAGGCACGACCCAATTGTTAGACATGATCTATCTTGCTTGGCATGCTTAAATATCTTAGACCAAGTTAGGATAAAGCATTTGACCTATTGGGCCAACTTAGCACATTACGATAAATGGCTCGACCCAGTATGACCTATCAAGTCAAATAAATATATTATGTACTTATTTTTATTTGAATAACATTGCCCATATAATTTTTTATAATTAACATTAAATGACTAATGAATTAATAATAAAATAATAGGTTCGGTATGTATTATTTTTAATAAAAAAATAATATTATATTTAATTTAAAATTATAGAATTATTTAAAAGATGGCCATTATTAAATTAATAATTTTCACAACATTTTAAATTATGATATTCTAAATAAAATTACATTTTTAATTTTTTAAAAATAAATTTATTTTAATGTCTACGTATTAAAATTTTTTAAATAATTTAATCTCTTAAAATTCTTTAAAATTTTTATATTTTTAATTGATACGAGCATTAAAATCTGCGAGATGTGCATGGCAAAATTAAAGAAAATTAATGTATAACAAACTAAAATTGTATTGATATTTTTTCTATAAAATTCCATTTAAATGTATTTGAGATTATTTATAATGTAATATGATTCAAAACGAATAATAATGCATAATAATTTAATGAAAAATATATCTAATAATATCTCAAATTAAATTATAAAATTTTTTATACACTACATTTGTAGCTTCATTTGTAATTTATCCATCATCATCATAAATTAAAATCCTCAACCCCTTTTTACTTGTCACTCTTGGAAGAGCAACATAATATTTTCTATGTGTAAACACATATTTCTTTAAAGAAAAATAATCCCATATGGGATAGTAATTGGCCTCGACTTTTATTAATGGTCACGGAAAAAGATAATGTGATTAGAAACTTCCTTTGCTAAAATTTAAAAGGTATTCTTGCATCATATAGAGTTAATGTCATTCTTGGGATGAATACGTTTTCTCCAACCATAGTTCTAGATAAAACCTTTGCTTTAATAATCTAATTTCCAAGTCTTGTAATGATCAACTTTTTACTATTACATAATCTTGATTATTGATCTATATTTCTCAATAACATTACAATAACACCTCCCTTTAATGTGACACAGTGATTTGAAACTCTAGAATATTTAATATTATTTAAAAATTCTAGTGTAAGTACATGTTCTAAAGACCAAAGTGCATTATCATACGTATAAACTGTATTAGAACTCAAATATAATTTCTTAGGACTATGATTAAGTGAAACCATATACTTATTAATTGATTTCACCATGTCAAGATTAGGAGCAAGAATGTTCTATGCTGGAGATAATCCACATCACAAGAATAACTAAAGAAATCAATATTTATGTTTTCAACAATTGCATTTATGGAACCATCACAATGATTGATTAGAATATTATCAGGGATTTAAAATTTTTCAATGCCATCAATTGAATTTCCAATCATTCCATCACTAAATTCCAAAATCTAATCATAAAAATTTCTCAACTAATCTAAATGTATGCCTAACTAATTTTCTTGCAACCTTATATTCTTTGTCAATTTCAAAACTTGAAAGTAGGGATATAAATGTGATGAATTTGGAGTAGCATGGACAATATCCTACCTATTAACTTTTGCAATGATAGGCAAAATTTGTCTAAAATTACCTCCAAAAACCATTATTTTACCTATAAATGAATAATCTAAATTGAATACATTTTCAAAGCTAAGAATATCTCTAAGAGTTTGATCAAGAGTTTCAAAACACTATCTATGCATAATTGGTGCCTCATCCTAAATAATCAACTTTTTCATAACGATAAGATTGGATAGAGGACTACCTTGCTTTATATTGCATGTTGAATTTTCATTTGGATTGAGAGGAATTGTAAATCTCGAATGAGCTATTTGGCCTCTTCATAGTAAAAAAGATGCAATACTACTTAATGCAATAGTTAATACAATATCTCCTCAAGATCTTATTGCAAAAGATAGAGTCCTCCAAATGAAAGTCTTATTAGTAACTCCATAACCATATAAAAAGAACAATCCACTTTTGTCTTCATTTACTGCTGTCATTATTTTATCAGATATAGATTTCTATTTAACTGTCAAATTCATTAAAAGCTGATGATATTTCTTTAATAAAGAGCACCTATTATAATGCAATTCATTAAGGATTAATTTATTACTAAAATCAACTTCTTCTTGATAGTAAACTAGTTTTGGCATTGCTGGAAAATCCCAAAATCTTTTGTTGCAAGTCTTTCAAAATTATTTCCAATTTTCATAAACAAAAAATTTTCACCTCATTTTATGTTGGCTCTGCCTCTAAAAGAATAAAATATTATAGAATTAGAAAAGAAATTAATATTTTAGATAATAAAAAAAATCAGCAAATTAAAGAAATTATTTATAGAAGATATTAAAAAGAGCATTAAAAGAAAATAAATAAATACAAACAGTGCAATAGTCTTATATCCTATATATGTATAATACATACACCATGTATATGTAATATATATATATATATATAGAATATAAGAATGTCACCATAATTAACCATAGAAAATCCTCTTTAAATTTTAATAAAATAATTGTATTTTAAAAATAAATTTAATAGATAATTAAATATATACATAAATAATTAAATGAAAAAATAAAAATTTTAAGAGAAAATCTCTGAAAAAATTTTACTAAATTTTTATCTGTAAATTGAACATTTTCTAAAAACAAATAATATCAACCTATAAGAAGAATACACTCCCAATATTAATATACATCCCAATTCTCCAGTAATTTTCCACAATCATCCAACATCCCATAATCACATATATATATAAAGTATTTCAAAAATTTATAATATTTAACTAAACATTAAGTTTACAACATTGTTATATAATAATATGATAGTTAAAAACATATTAAGTTTAAAGAATAACAAATATTTACATGATATGCAAGTAGACTCTAGTCTGGTGGCAAACTTTCAAGCTTCTAGTACTAATCCAAAGTGTAACAGTCCGGCTAGCAAGATATTGTCCACTTTGGGCAAACCTGCAGTAGACTTACCTCCAGGCCCAAAACGCATCTTGCTAGTCCAAAGCATGCCCACCTTTATGTACTGCTTCCTCACCTTACACTTAAGCCGATGTGGGATTCGTCTAAGGATGAATAATAACCCAGAGTCGTACACTATATGCAGAGGCGTTACACAAAGATTCTAGATCTAGTCAAGTCTAGCAGGGCTCTTTGTCTTCATCTTGTCACCTGTGCGGTGGAAACAATCGCACTAAGCTACTAGCTTAACGGTACATAATTTGATAATAAAAGTCATTTTAAAAATAATGCACCAAGTTTTCCCTCAATGATATGAAATGTTGTATGTAAAATGCATTCAATACTCATGGAAATCATCAAACTTTCACAAATACGTACATTGGGCCCAAAAAACCCTATATTATTTATGCTTATTGTGACACTGAAAATCTAAGTGTTATGTAAAACTATCCAAAGGTACGTCTCCTATCGACACCGAGGATCTAAGTGTCTGATAATACCATTCATAGGTGAATCTCCTATCGATACTAAGGATTTGAGTGTCATAAATACCGCTCATAGAAGCGTCCCTTTTGACACCAGTGTGTCTAGCCCCATAGGCAAATATAATCATCATCTCATATCAATGGCATGCCAAATTGGTAGTACCAAACATAATTCTTTAGAACAAGATATTACATAAGGCTAACATACATCACATTTTAACCATTTTCATTCCATTTTCCATAACCATGTATAATTTCAACATTTCATATATTTTAACTGCATTTCTCATAATTTTAGTCACATGCACAATGTGACATCCTTTCCCACATTTCTTTGGCATTTTTCACACTTTTCACAAACAACACACATTAATGTCATTAGTCATTCTACAATAGCTTAACACTTTGTATTTTATGCAATTCACATAACATCACTGGTGCGCGCGAACTGCGCTATAGCAATACCGCAAGTGCACGGGTCACCCAAGTAATAAAGTAGTGAGTGAGTTATCGTTCCACTGAGGACAAGGCCAAGCACTAGTGCAAATCTTAACTGTTGTTTAGCAAATTAATATTTTTGTGAAGTTTTATAATTAAATACAATTAACTTAATTAAATGCACATAAAGATAAATTGTGTGTTGTGTACAAAGGATTGATGATAATGATACTATCCAGATATTGAATCCCCCTAGCCTCAATTACATCACATGATAGAATTGAATTGGCATTCCTCTAACTTAGACTAAAACCTCTCTCGAGTGAATTAATCCCTAATCACTAAGTAGAGTGCCGGAATCTCTTTTCAAACACAATTAAATAGATCTTGCATTAAGAACAAGGAACTATAAACCAAAGGATCTTGTAGGTCTATCTCTAGCACCCCAATCAATCCTCAACCCTTATGAGTAATCAATTCATATCAAGCTTTCTCAAATCAATAATATGAAAATGGCAACCAATTAATAAGCATGCTATCATCAATTGGCAATAATCATTAAGCATCATAAGAATAAAACAACTCAATCAATTAAAAGTATCCAATCATACAAATAGGCTAGGGTTCATTAACATCTAGATAGAGAATGATTTAGTTCATGTTCAATACACTTAATACAACAACAACAACAATAACATTAAAATACATAAAAGGAGAAAATAGAAAAACCCCTTTCAATGTAGCTTCTTGAATCTCCAGGAGCTGCCAATGGAAGATGCAGATGTTGGAGAGGATGGAAATGGAGGATGAAGATGAAGAGTCAAGGAAAGTGTCACTCCCTCCTTGTTCAAAACGTGTATGCACAGCCTCCTCCTCTCAAACCTCTCTTCTCTGCCTTTGTTCTCTGTTTTCTGCACAAACCTCCAGCCAGCACCCTCTGTAGAAGCCTCTTCCTTCTTCCTCTTCTTCTCTTTTTATTTCCCTCCAAAGCTCAAGCTCATGCTTCCAACTCACACCACTCTCCATTGTCTCCCATATTCTCTTTGTTTAATCTCTCTTTCCATCAATTAGGCAGGTTTTTCCTTTCTTTTTTCTTTCTTTTGACAAAAGCAATTGGTTTGTCTCCCACTTGTTCCTCAATCTATGCAAAAGAATCAAAGTTTTTATAGGTGACATGGCCGTGCCTCTCATTTTCCTTTGGCTCACTGCCTCTTCTTTCTTTCTTTCTTTTCTTTTGTTCTCAAGGAGTGACACGGCCAAGCTTGTGGCCTGTCTCTTGGGTGTGTAACCTTCTGCTTGTTTCTTTTCTTCTTTTGTTCTTTGGTTAGGCATGGGACACGGCCAAGCTTGTGGCCGTGTCATGTGACATGGCTACTGGCTTGGGCGTGTCACCTGCCAGTGTCAGCTTCTGTTCTTCATTTTTCTTTCTTTGCTTGGTTCTTTGGTTTCTGTTCTTTAGGTGAGACATGGCCACTGGCTTGGCCGTGTCTCTTGGCCGTGTCAGCTACTGCTTGATGATAATTTTGAGGGACACGGCCAAGCTTGCTTTGGTTTGGCCATGTCTTGCTTAATTCAAGCTCTTTCTTCATTGTTTTGATCCTCCAAGGGAGTTTTTCCACTTTAACCTAAAACAAACACTTAAAACAAACTTTAAACCAAAATCAAATGAAACATTAACTATAAAGACATAGAAATCATACTAAAAACAAGTATAAAAATGCTCTTATCAATTACACAGAACAATGCTCATTACATGTCAAAATCAATTTCAAAGTAGCTTAGCACATTTATACATCACATTCATAAGTCAGAATGTGCTCGGCTAAACCAAACAAATGAAATAAAATACATGTAATCAAAGTTTGTACTAACCTTTGAAATGCCAAATCCAATGTTAATTTCAACACCCAAGTCTTACTTATCCAATGTTCTCCTCTCTTTAATTCTATAATTTTATCTTACTCAATCCTAAATCAAATTATAGGTATAAATATGTCATTAAAATCTCATTCTAACCATTTTATTCAATCAAACATCACTTTTACTCAAATTCTACTAAAACCCTAATTCTCCCCTTTTTAACTTGTCCAAACTTCACCATAACCAATATATTTCCATCACCCAATTGTAAAATCATCACTTATGTATCAAAAAAAAAAATTCATTTTAACAATTATTGAAACCTTTTGTAGACCCTAATTTTGGCCCTAAACAAGTTTAGTCCCAATTAAAAGAAGCCAAGCCAAATCCAATCTAATTTTAAAAGCTTAAACCTAGTATGGTCCAACTTCAAATGCTTGAATTAGGTCTGATGTGATCTTAAAAGCCCAAACCAAGCCGGTCCAATACCAAAGGCCAGATCATGATGAATTGGCTTCAGCCAATTTTCCATGATCTTTAATTCGGGCTAGATTCAGTTTTAGTTGTGTAAAAATTAAAATAGGTTCAGATAGCCAAAGAGTATTTGAATGGTATAAGGATTAATGAGCCGATATTTGAATGGGATAAGGATTAATGAGCTAAGGTTGCCCTAATTATTGCTTATAAATACAAGATTGCAATCAGCAAGAGGGGACAACTGTGATTATGAATTAAACAATTAATATTACAAAAACCAAACAAAGTGGCAGAAAGCAAGAACAAAGGTAGATAGTAGCCAAAACAACAATTGATCCTCGAATCATTGAAGCACAGCCAAAACTTAATTTAATCCTGGTAGTAGTATCACTAACTTTACCTTTTATAGGATTATGGTGCTCAAAAAAAGCTTGGTTCAACATAATTAAACTTGATGGAGCTGGCAATGCAGGTATAACTTTTATTAGCCAATTCAATTCAGTGTTATTCTTTATCTCCATTGATTAGCTCACTGTATTGTTAAATTAAAACCATCAGAAACATCAATTACATGTTTTAGCCATATTTTTATAAATCCAAAACCTTAATTATACAATAAGAAGTTGATGTAATAATTAAAGCCTTAGTTTGAGTCAAATCTCTAGCTATACATGTTAAGCCTTAGATTTTGATTTAAAACCCTAGTTTTGTTAAAAAAAAAAACCCTAATTCCTATATTAAAACCTTAATTTCACATTAAACCCTAATTTTATTAATTGAAACCCTAATTGTAGGATTATTAATGATTGGTTATGGATTAATTATTTATTATGAATGATTGAATGTTTAAATCAATTATTTTCCAAGAATGGTTTGATTATATTTGCTTGATTATTTAGGATTTTGGGGTACTTGTAAAAGGCATGCTTCCACTTTGTGGGTGCCTTATTTGTTAAGTTCATGTAATTTAATTTATTTTAAGAATTTTGGGACTATTATAAAGGATATGTTTCCTTCCATGGTGGGTGTCCTATCTTATTTATTTGTATGAACCTTTGGACATTTGTAAGTGCATGTTTCATCTTGTATGGGTGCCCATCCTTATTTGATTTGTTGATTTATAATATAATGATTGATTTATTTTCATTGCTTGTATTTTGGATAATATTATAATAAGTTAAGAATTTAATAATGTTTAGACCTGAAAAGGAGGCCAGTTCTAATGAACTAGGCGCTATAAGGGTGCTTAGTCATTCTCACATTCCCTATGCTTACCCAATTTCTAAATCTAGTAGGGGTTGGGGATTCCTTAGGAATTAAGTCATCCGCACCTTTCTATCTACCTGACCCATTTGAATGGCAATTGCTATTCTTCAGATTTAGGCCCGTGTTCTCTAAGGCCCAGAGCCTAATAGTGTCAAAGATGCAAGAACCATTCTACCAGGAGTGGGGTAAAAAATCCACGCTTATAGTGGCGACTCCACTGGCCATAAGAGAAGTTGATTCAATTGGTCTTTATATTATTCTATTCTTCCTTATTATGATATTATCCATTGCATCACTTAGATTGCATTGTGTGTGTGGGTTAGGACACCCTGTTTAACCCGTGTTATGTTGTGTAAGGGATACCATATTTTCACTTAAGGTATAGAGATCAAGCATTGTATGACCACTTATAGCCTCATACCTTTTGGTATATACTTGCTATGGGAACCTAAATTTTTCAACCCGAAGACTAAAAACCCTTGTAGTTGGCCTAACAACTTTTCTTAGGTCTAACTTAAATGCTTATTGTTTGACTATGATTGAAATATCTTAGTTTGAGTTATGACCATTTGGTTCGCTTTTTTCTAATATGACCTAATTATATTGTAAGACCAAAAGACCAAATTATTTTCAACTCCTTTTCAAGATGGTTGTTGGACATAAAATTTTTTTCTAAGATAGGTCAAAAATCCTTTTTCGACATCATGACCCAAACACAAAGCCTGTAACAGTCCCGGCCTACTGGCATCACCAGGTCCACGGGCTGTGCTATAATACTGGACTGCCCTCACGGGCCCTCCAGTACTGTAGCACAGCCCATGGACCTAGTGATGCCAGTAGGCCGGGACTGTTACAGTTAAAAACACCCCTATATCCCGTATACGTACCAAGCATGCTTAAACGATCGTAATATACGTATACTGAATATAGAAAATGCCATAGTTTAAAAAGACACAACAAATATCTTTGTAAATAAATGAAACCAATCTCAAACATTTAAAAGAAATCCAAAAGACACCATATATAAAATGTTTAATAATTCACAGCGGAAGTTATTACAAATATGTTATAAATCAAAGTTTACAAAACATAGAATATATATACATGATTGGCAGTTCTTCTCTGATCTTTAAGTCCCAAAAGAAAATCCTCAATGTCTAATCTCACTTGGTCTCGAGGAGCTCTCAGGTTCAACTCTGTCACCTGCGCGATCAAACACTATCACGCTAAGCCAACGGCTTAGTAGTACAAATTATGCTAGCATTATGCTTTAGTGCAATGCAATGTCACACATTTTATTAACAAATCAACATCATAGATGAAAGGCTAACAATATATCTTTATATTTCATAAACTACACATATATATACATATCACATTTCAACATCCTTCCATATAACTCATTAGTCAATCATTTTACTATTCATGAATCACATTAAACAAAGACAAGCATGGGCCCAAAACACACTAATATACCATTCAATTTTCAGAGTAGATGTTTTGGTTCAATCATCACATTTATCATTATCATAAACCCAACTAGGCTTCAAGGATTAGGTTCAACCAAGCTTCAAGGGGAACAAAGCATGCTAAGTCTCAACCCAACTTGGCTTCAAGAACCAACCCAACCTAGCTTCAAGGGTTGTAACATCTCAATTAGGCTTCAAGGACTAGACCCAACCAAGCTTCAAGGGGAGTAAAACATGTTAAACTTCTACCCAACTCGGCTTCAAGGATCAAGCCCAACCTAACTTCAAGAGAATGTTACTATCATTAGGCATACCACCAACAACAAACTCTGAAAATTGAATAACACATTAGCCACACAATTCATTTTATTATTTCATTCTCAATTCTCATCATCAATTAGGCAAACATGCCTTATATCTTTCAATTGAATCATCATAGCCAATCACAATGGCTTCACATCACATTTGAGTTACCATAGCCAATCACAATGGCCTCATATCATATCATATCTCAATTCATATTATACATATAGCATCATTGATATAACCTTTCAAAGTATATTACTCATATAACACATTACCATTCACAAAATTCACAATGCATAAAACATAACATTGTTCATATAGTATCATATGCATCATCATTATCTTCAAATGTATATTCAATCTCAACAATGTAAGAAGAGTAAAGAAACAATCACAGGAGCCAACACACTCAAGGGACACGGCCAAGCTTGTGGCCGTGTCTCTCAACACAAATTGGCAGTGGCAGACATGGGCAAGGGACACGACCGTGTCTCTCCAAAAATCATCCAACACGGCCAAAATTTCCTTAGACTTGGCCGTGTCTCCCAAAATTCTTTAGTTTGGCTGTGTCTCTTCCTTGGTTTGGCCGTGTCTCTCATGATTAAAAACCCTAAACATGGCCAAATCTCGTTTGATTGAATTTAAACACATTATGCATAACATAACCTCATTCAAATGAATATACACAATGTCATTAACACATATCTTGCATGCTCATCACAATATTCACATTAACAATACATCAACAACACATTTAATCACTCACCACTTCAAAACCCTAAACTAACATCACTCTTATTCTTTCAAAATCAGCATCCACTTAATTTACCATCTTCAAACAAAAACCAACACCAATTTAACTTTGTAACTTACAATCAATCTCAACACTTATAAACACATCTCAAACACACCTAATCATAAAATCAACAATTCATAACTCACTTCAAACACAACCTCAAAAGAACAAAGGAAAACAAGAGAGTACTTACCACAATTGAAGAAATTTCACAAATCTCCAACTTAATCCTTTGATTCTTCCTTCAATTTGATTTTAGAAATAAACAAATCTCACTCTTGCTCCTTTGCTATGGAGGGCCGGCCAACATAAGAGAAAGAGAAGAAGAAAAGAAAAATGAAGACAAGTCAACTTCTCTTCTACTTTAAATCTCCACCAAGCAATTCTAACAAAGCAAAATTACTTAAATGCCCTTTTCTATTTGTTCACACTTCCTTTAAAACTCTTGCCCTCTTTAGTAATTTCACTCATCCCAAATTAAAATATCTTCTTCCCTTGACTCTCCATTGACCAACATATATGTTATATATATATATTAACATATATACAACATATACATTCCATTAACACAATCATTTCCTTTGCAAAAATGTATATACATTAAATTCAAATCAAACAACAATTGAATTAAAACTTACAGGGCACACTTTGGGATATTACAAAGCCGAAGACTCATTTTTAAAAATACCTTTTTTTTTACAATACACTACAAGAAAAACTGAATCAGACAACGGTTAAGGAAAAAACCATTGTCTGAAAAAAACAGACAACGGTTTTATTTTTTTTTTCCAAAAAAGCGTTGTCTGATTAGTTTTCAGACAACTGTTTTTGGTTTTTTTTAAGCGTTGTCTATTAGCTGTCATTTTGGTCACACCAGACAATGGTTTTTTAGGGACCATTGTGTAATATATGTTCAGACAACTGTTTTTCTGGTAATACAAAACCGTTGTCTGATTAGATATTTCAGACAACGGTTTTTTCGAAAGTGTTGTATAATTCAGCGTTTCAGACAATGGTTTTAAAAAACCGTTGTCTGAATTAAGCATACAGACAACGGTTTTAAAATCGTTGTGTAATATATGTTCAGACAAGTGTTTTTTTTGGTAAAAAAAAACCGTTGTCTGATAAGATGTTTCAGACAACGGTTATTTAAAAAGTTGTCTGATTAACTGTTCATACCATTGTATAATATATGTTCAGACAACGGCTTTTCATAAGAAACCGTTGTCTGATTAACTGAGTGTGAAAAAATTGCCTTAAATGAAAGTAATCCCTATACACAAATGAAACCAAAAACACAAATCAAATGAAATCCTCCACTGACAAGTGTTAAACCAAATCCACCAGCAAGGTGTCAGAGCAAAAACCACATGATTCAATAAATTATATAACCAAATCTTTGAACAAAGTGTCAAATAAAGATACAAATCGAATGATAGGTACAAATGAAACTTTCAACAAATTTAAATAAGAAACACAAAACTTTCAACAAAGCGTCCAACCAATCTTTCATTAAATTGTGAATGATATAAATAATTTATTCTACAGGCAGCAGAGAGTTGTGACAGGCATTAAGGATGTTGGACCTGCAAGTATAAACGATGGAAAAATTAATGGCAGGACATAATTTCAAAATAGAACTTAAAACAAATGAAATTATTACCATCATGACAGCTGAATCAATTCTTCTTCCTCCCGCATGTAACTACTGTTTTCTTCATCGAGTTCATCAACATATGGGAACGTTGGCAAATGTAGCTCATTCTCAAGTTCTATTTCTACAGATCCCTCATTTTCATCATCACTTTCATCATAGTACTTGTCAGGTAATTTTAATACAACTGACCATAATTTTTCAAGAGGGTCATCTATGTAACAAACTTGCTTGACATGTTTTCCTAACACAAAAGGATCGTTTAGAAAACCTAATTTGTTCAAATTAACCAATGTATATCCCAAGTCATCTACTTTAACCCCTTTGTTCATATCTACCCAATTACAACGAAAGATAGGAACCCTAAAGTGGTTATAGTCCAACTCCCAAATACTTGTAATAACTCCATAAAATGTATGTGAAGTATGCTCGATGTTTTTATCCTTACCCTTCACAAGCATTGTATCGGCATCTACACAAACACCGCTGCACTGAACTTGCCGCGTATCATCACGTTCTTTGGTGCTGAAGGTAACACCGTTGATTCTATAGCCACTAAATGTAGCTACATCCTTGTTAGGCCCTGCTGCAATCCACATTATATCCTTAGTTACTGTATTCTTCTCATCAAGTAATTCTGATGCAATCTGTCCAAAAAATTAAATTGGCCATAAGTATGATATAACCTTTGAGAGAAGATAAATATTGTAGTATTTCAAAAGAATTCACAAGTACAGGGCATTCATTATTTTTCAGTAAAATATATAAAGAAACAGGCCTATTTTTGCTACAAATTGCAGCAAAATACTTGGGCTATAAGGTTTTACCTTTTTATGAAACCACTTAGGCAATGTTTCATTTTGCATGTTCTTTAGCCACTCTTCATCATTTTCATATTGTGGATATCTTGTCACCAAAGAAGCCATATGTTCACTGCAAGTAAAATCAACTTTATTAATTTTTGAAACAAAATGCAGAAAATAAAGAAATAACAAAAACAAATTGAAGTAACTTACTCAAAATATGGGCGAACGTCATTACAATTTTGGAGAAGACACAAATGTGCTAGGTGCAAGTCCTTCTTACTTGGCGTTATCACTGTTGCACCAGATAAGGGTCTGTATTTTGCGTCGTTCTTATCCCTACTATTTTTCGGCAATCCAACAGTTGCTTCTTCAAAGTTGACCAAATACTCAACGGCCTCTTCTGCAACATAGGCCTCAGTAATGCACCCTTCCGGATGAGCCCGATTCCGTACATAACCCTTGAAAGTCTTCATATATCTCTCGAAAGGGTACATCCAGCGAAGGAAGATTGGCCCACAGAGCTCAACCTCTCTCACAAGATGAATTGAGAGATGGATCATTATATCAAAGAAGGAAGGGGGGAAGTACTTTTCTAGCAAGCATATGGTCTCCACCAACTGAGCTTGCATTTTTTCCAGTTTATCCACCTCGATGACTTTACTGCAAATTGCCTTGAAGAAGAGGCAAAACCTAATAATAGTGCACCTAACCTGTTTTTGTAGTACTGACCGAATTGCGATGGGGAGTAAGTGATGCAATATTGTATGGCAGTCATGAGATTTCATTCCAACAAGTCGCAGATTTTCCATTAATACTAGACCCTTAATATTTGATCAAAAACCATCAGGTAACTTCATGCCAACCAAGGAGGAGCAGACAATCTTCTTTTCTTTATGCAATAAGTTCCAAGATGCCGTCGGCAACTTCTCTTTTTTTTCCGGGAGTTTTTGGCCTCAGCTCCGTTCTTATTCCCATTTCAGCCATATCAAGACGGACAAACTCCTTATCTTTTGACTTCCCTGGTATATTTAGCAAGGTACCAGTCAAAGCTTCACATATATTTTTCTCGATATGCATCACATCAAGGACATGCCTAACCGGCAAAAATTTCCAATACTCAAGTTGGAAAAATATAGACATCTTCTTCCAAATAGGTCGAGGTTCACATTTATTCAATCGAGGTTGGCGTTGTGTCTTACCATAGACATGGCCCCTTAGTGGTTGTACCCTTTCAAAGACCTCCTCTCCAGTTAACGGAATAGGAGCCGACAACTTCTCCACGGTGTTTTCAAAGGCTAAATTTTGCCTTCGATATGGATGATAACGGGGCAACCACCTACGATGCCTCATAACCACCGTCTTACGATAATTTGCCAACCTGGTAGCTTTTGTTTTATCAACACAGACAGTACAAGCATTATACCCTTTAATGATGTTGCCCGACAAGTTGCCTAAGGCTGGATAATCACTAATTGTCCACAACAAAATTCCCCTTAGTATGAAGAACTCTTTCTTATATGCATCATACACTTGTTTCCCATTCCATAACACTTGAAGATCTTCTATAAGTGGCTGAAGGAACACATCAATATCATTTCTGGGCTGATTCGGTCCGGATATCAACAAACTTAACATAATATACTTTCTCTCCATACAAAGCCAAGGTGGTAAGTTGTAAATACATAGCAAAACAGGCCAACATGAGTAATCAGTTGATAATCCACGAAAGGGATTGAATCCAAAGGTAGATAAAGCTAACCGAAGGTTTCTTGTCTCCGAAGTGAACTCAGGCCACTTTTGGTCGACAACCTTCCATGTTTGTGAGTCTGCCGGATGTCTAATTTTACCATCCTTTTGTCGCCCGGTGTCATGCCAAGTCATTTCCTTTGCAATTTGAGCTGTATTGAACAAATTCCTCAACCTTGGTATTAATGGAAAATACCATAGAACCTTAGCAGGGACCCCTTCCAATTCTTTTCCTTTCTTGTCCAGCTTCCATCTAGAGGCTCCACATATGCGGCAAATTGTCTCATCTTCATCTCTCTCACCACGATATAAGAGACAATCATTCGGGCACACGTGTATTTTTTCATACTCCATACCCATAGCACATAAGGTTTTCTTGGCTTCACTGAAGGAAGAAGGGATACTATTGCCTTCTGGAAGCATTGACCCAAGCAAAAGAAGAATATCAGAGAAGCATGTATCAGAAATGCCATGCTTTGCTTTCAAGTTATATAACTTGACTAAAGCTTTCATCGTAGTATAACCCTTGCATCCCAGATAAAGGGGTTCTGGTTCACCTTCAACATGGTTAATGAAATCAGAGGAATCTAATGAAATATCATCATCGTCGACATTATCATGCCCCGTTCTTATGTTAGTTTGATCAACTGATTCTGAGAAACAATCGGTTTCAGCAACTAAAGAACTCCCTTCTGGATTTGACTCTCCGTGCCATATCCAGCAAGTATAGGTCTGATCAATACCATATTGGAAAAGATGATCCCTAACAGTTTGAGCCTTCCACGATTTACTGTGAGCGCATCTTAAGCATGGACAACTAATTTTTGTTTCATCAAACCCATTCTCAAATGCAAACATTAACAACTCTTCCACACCTATTTGAAACTCTCTTGTTCTTCTATCAGCCTTCAACCAAGATCTATCCATCTTTGAGTTGGACCAGTTCTGCAATTTGAGCAATAATTCAGTTAGTTGGACCACTGAATAATGCCCAAAAGTCAAATAGAACCTGGAAGGGAAGTATAATCACCTCAGATGCGAGAGCAGATGTTGCAGCTAACTTCTATGAAGGTTTCTCGAGGACAGCTATCATATGGTTGTTGTGGTTTGAATAAAGTTGCATGAGGAAGCTTGGACTGTTATGTAATTGTTCAACCTGAAGGAGAAAGAAAAAGGGTTCACATATAGAACTTTAAAGTTGTCATTGAAAAGAAAAGCTAGCACCAAGAGCAAGGAAAGGGGTATTTCTTGGTTACAAGTCAGGAGTGAAAGGTTTTCTATTTATAGATCTCACAACAAAATAAATTTTAGTCAGCATTTATTTACAGTTTCATGAGCAGTACTTTACCTGTAAAACTAAACAAATACCAGTTCACACAACAGACGTTTTAACAGACATTCAACTTCATTCACAACAACCTGAATCCACAAATAATCCTCAATTCACTGACACAACTCAACATACCATTTCAACTGATAGGCATCAAATTTTAGCCAAAGACTTATAAACAAGCAGAGAAATCAGAAGCATGGAGACATACTGTAGATCTTGAAATTTAAGCAGAAAATTGAAGGGACAGAACAACATTATAGTAACCTGAAAATATCAATGCAACATTATAGTAATCTGAAAATACAATGCAATAATTCAATTAGATTAAACAGAGGAATGAATTCTATGGGACGATCTCTATGGGACGATTACTTACGGCTCATAAGAAAAAAAAATAATCTTCTTTCGACTTAATTGGGACAATGCAGTTACTGACAAAAAGGAGACAGCCGGCAGCAAGGAGACGGCCGGCATTAATGAAGACCGCAGCAAGGAGTGTGGTGCTTAGGAGAGTGGTGCTTAGGAGAGTGGTGCTTAGGGTTTGGCAGCGAGAGAACCACGACTAATGAAGCTGAAAGAGGAATGAGAGATGAAGCAGAATCAGAAGCTTGGACGTTTTATGGAAGTTAGATTTTCTTAGAATAAAAACATGCTAAGGATCCAGTGGCTATTTGCAATGTATGGAATTTAGGCTTTCTTAAGCCAAACAAACTTGACTAAGTATTAAAAGCTAAGGTTTGGATTTATAAATATTTCATAAACACATTAGAAATTTTAAAGTCCATCGTTAAATAATGATTTAGATATAATATGATATTATATAAGTAGGAATACAAGTATATATTAGTATATATATACAAGTATATACATGTATATAGAAGTATATATATAAGTATATACAAGTATATATTAGTATATATACAAGAATATATATTAGTATATGTTAGTATATATACAAGTATATACAATTATATATTAGTATATACAAGTATATATATTAGTATATATAAATATATATTAGTAAATAAACAAGTATATACAAGTATATATATTAGTATATATAAATATATACAAGTATATATACAAGTATATATACAAGTATATATTAGTATATATACAAGTATATATAAGTATATATTTGTATATATATACAAGTGTATATATTAGTATATGCAAGTATATATTAGTAAATATACAAGTATATATATTAGTATATACAAGTATATCTTAGTAAATATACAAGTATATATATTAGTATATACAAGTATATATTAGTATATATACAAGTATATATATTAGTATATATACAAGTATATACAATTATATATTAGTATATACAAGTATATATATTAGAATATATATATTAGTATATACAAGTATTCGTGTGGACTTGCTTGTATATATACTAATATATACAAGTATATACTAATATATATACTAATATATATATATATATATATATTAGTATATATACAAGTATTAACAAGTATATACTAATATATACTTGTATATTTACTAATATATACTTGTATATATGTATATATATTAGTATATACAAGTATATATTAGTAAATATATAAGTATATATTAGTATATATACAAGTATATACAAGTATATATATTAGTATTTACAAATATACAAGTATATATATAAGTATATATTAGTATATATACAAGTATATATATTAGTATATATTTGTATATACAAGTATATATATTAGTATATACTAGTATATACAAGTATATATTAGTATATACAAGTATTATTGTGGACTTACTTATTCATATATACAAGTATATATATTAGTATATATACAAGTATATATTAGTATATACAAGTATATATTAAAGGCTATACAAGTATATACAAGTATATATATTAGTATATACAAATATACAAGTATCGATTTAAGTATATATTAGTATATATACAAGTATATATATTAGTATATTTTTGTATATACAAGTATATATATTAGTATATATATAAGTATATACAAGTATATATATTAGTATATGTTAGTATATATACAAGTAATCTTGTGGACTTGCTTATTCATATATACAAGTATTCGTTAAAATTTTTCAATGTTAGAATTATTTAGTTTTTGCTCAATCTAATTTACATTAACACTAAATTTTATAATTATATAGGGTTCATAGAAATTTATCACTACTAATTATTTAAATTGTATTGCCTTAAGCACTTATGGATGAATTATAAATTGAATTTTATGAGTCATCTATATAAGTGAATTTGTAAAGTTAATTTAACAAAAATTTGAAAAATTCATTTTGTTTCAAAAGAGGAATGTCAAAACTTGAGCAATATTTTGAACAGTTAAATTCCCCCTTTATTTCCCAAAAAAATTTTCATTTGCCCCCATTTTGCCCAAAACACGGCCGTTTTGAAATTTAACAATAAACCTAAACAGACCCTCTTTCGATTTCTCTGTCCTATCTCCTCCTTCCCTCTTTCGATTTCTCTGTGTATACCTAATTTGTTTCCATTTTCACGGGTAGAAAGCTTCAGAAACTAAACCCAAATTTGTTCTCCTCCTTCCCTCTTTCCATTGCTAGACCTAACTTTGTTCTCTTCCTTCCCTCTTTTGAAATCTTCAGTCTTGACCTAAAAACGCACGGCACATCCATATTTCTTCTTCCTCTTATACCTTTCTCTCTAACCCGCCCGCCACTCACTGCGGCTCTGCATTCACTCCCTCAGTTTCAGCCTTCGAGGTTCGTTATATACTTTTGTCGCTCTGCAATTTTTTTTTAATTTTATCTGTTATTATGTTATTGTATAATATTTTTCTTCCTCTTCTTAGTTCTTAGAAGTTTGTCTTATAAACCATTTTCATGAGACTTAGTTGCTATTGTATATGCTGCTTCTTTTTGTTTCCGGCTGCAATGAGTAGAATACTGCAAATGTCGCTGTTAATATTTTTTCCTTCTCTGAAATACAGCCCATGTCCTGTTTGTTAATCTTTGACTAAATTTTAGCCACGCGAATATTTTTTTACTGGAAGAGATAGATAAGCCTTTCACTGGTTTGGACAGAGGAATTTGAAATATTGAGATTTGACTTAAATAATGCATAGATTTTCTTTGATTTGATACAGTTCAGGTTCATGGTTGTGGACACAGGTCTTGTTGAATGTGGCTTTAGAATAGGTGTCATTTCAAATGCACCTGAAATAAGTCCTTAACCACTTTCATTAATCTAATCGACTAAAGAACTTGTAGCTATCTTGTCTGTTGTGCAAGCTATAGTTTATTTTTTACTAATTCTGTTTTGTTTTAGTCTCGTAGTAGGATTTTAGTTTAGCCGTGTCCCAATTAAATTATGAGTTATTTGCTTAGCAACGTGATAAAATGCAGGCTTACATCAACATTCTACAAAAATGCTTTTTCACATATAATTCTTACCTGTTGGCTGATGCTTATCAAACCTGCACCTGTTTCCTGTGATTTCCAATGTTTAAACTGGATGATTTCGTACAAAATGTAACTTTTAATTTGTGAATGCAGGTGCTGATTATGGCTCCTTCGAAGAAGAAACAATCGTATCAACTACCCACCCGTTCTTCTCCCCGTGTATGTAAACAACAAGCCCGGTCTTCCCCAAATCCAGCCACAATGAGAGTGGTGAAGGCTATCTCTAGGACATGGACAATGCAACCAGAAAAGCCGTCAACTTCTTCCCGCGTATCTTCGAAAAGGAAGTCGATCTCTGAAAACTTGGAAAAAAAACTGTCCAAGAAAAGAAAGCGAGTGGGTAAGGTTAAGCCGAAATCAAATGAGGATGATGTTGCAGGATTAAAACTGCTGAAAAGAGGGTGTGTCTCCATGCACCAAATTGTTAGACGGAAGATCAGTAGCCAAAAGCCTACAGTTTCATTTAATGCAAAGGGAGCACCATTTGGCAGGGCTGCTTCAGAGATGCAATCATATATCGGAGTTTTAGCAAGGTCTAAAGCCCCGATATGGCATGATTCCTGGAAGAAAGTTGCTGAAGACGTCAAAACAAAGATTTGGGATTGTGTCCAGGTTATGCAAAATCCTTCCCACACAATTAATTTATATTCATTAGTTTTTCAATTGCTTTATACACGTTGGGTTTTCAGTAACTTATTCATCTAATTTTCTTTTTGTGGTTTATGTATGTAGATGGCTTTCATTGTACCACCGACTTCCAAGAAAATGGTACTGCAGTCTGCTGGTCAAAAATGGAGGGAATTCAAATGTCGGTTGGCGAGACTCTATGTTCTTCCACACCGTGATGAACAAGAGAAGCTGCGGTTTCCTCCAGCTGACTTCACATTCATTGAGCAATCGTACTGGGACATTTTCGTTGCTGATCGTCTGGGAGTCGAGTTTAGCATAAGGAAATCTTCAATTTTCTTGTTTCTTAATTTAGTTCCAAATGGTAATCTGGATTCCTTTTCATACTTATGATGTTTTGTTCCTTTTTGTCTTAGAAAATTCATGAAGGACAACACAAGAGAAGTATGCAGAACGAGTATTCTCATCGTTTATCTCGAAAAGGATACGCGAACTTGGAAAGTGAATGGGTTAGTGTTGACTTGTGTATTTAATTTTTCTTTCTACGACTTGTGTATCGTCAATATCGATTTATAATGCTTCTTAAAACATGTTTATATTACTAATAAGGTCATCCTCTATATATATACATGCAGACTGAATCTCATCCTGAAGGGATTTCAGAGATCGATCGATCGAAGGCTTGGATCCTTGCAAGGCAGGACAGACAAGGAAAGTTTAAAGATGAGAGAGTGAAGCACAAAGCTGAGGAAATCGTAAGTTCTGATTTTCGATTCAAGTTTCAACTCAATTCATCAGCTTTTATTGTTTCCTAATTTATTAACTACATCCATTTTGGGTCTATTTTTTAGGAGTCATTAAAGGAGCAAGTTAGTTCAGGTGAAGTAGTTGAACAAGGCGCTGATGATGTGTTATCGAAGGCGCTTGGTAAACTGGAGCATTCTAGAAGAGTACGTGGCCAGGGAAGGCACGTGAAGCAATCTGTCTATTTTGGTCTCCCAAGACAGAGAAAAGCAAAGAATTTTGATGAAAAGATACGGGAGGGGGTTCAAATGGTCATGGAGGAGGAGACCAAGAAAATTATAGCGCAGAGAGATGCATTTTGGGCTGCTGAAATTGCCAAGATTAAAGCAGAATTTTTTTCAAAGCCTGTGCCTAGTCCAAACATGTTTTCCCAACAAGCAAGTTGCTCCAATTCCATTCCTATTGTGAAGGATCAAGAGGCGCAAGTGCCGGTTGTGAGGAAGAATTTGAGTCCTCAATTTGATGCAAATTCTGTTGAAGCAAAAAGGAGTCTCAATTCAGATGAAGCAAAAAGGAGCCCCAATTCTATTGATGATGAGAAGGTCCTTGCTTTGGAGAAAGTGGAGGTGCTTGATAAGGATGATGTTCATGAGGTTGCTGCTGAGGTTGTTGCAGATGTTGATGAGGTTGCTGCTGCTGAGGAGGCAGAACATATTGAAGTTGTTGCTATGGTTGCTGATGCTGAGGAGGCAGAAGGTATTGAGGTTTCTGCTGATGTCAAAGGTCCCAATAATGAGGAGGATGAAATACAAAATGATGACATTGTTAAAAAAATTTATGATGATGGGTTTGATAATCAAGTGAAATTGGCGAAGCTGGCCATAGGATCACCGAGCAATATTGTTGCTTATGCAAAGGTTGTTGAAGTTTCGCTTGTTGAAGGACATGAGCCATCTCTCCATGGAGTTAAGATTGCACAAGAGAATGCAAGAGTGTCGATCACTCGTACAATTCAAGGTTTGAGGATACTACTTAATATTTATTCAAACTTCTAATGATTTTATTCAAACATATAAATAAATGTAATTTTTCCATGTTTTTTTATATTTACAGACGTCAATATCCCATTCCCAGTCGGCGATGAAATTGTTACTGTGGACCAAGTCGTGGGTACTTTTATAGCATGGCCGAGAAATTTGATTGTTCTGGATGGGGTGTCTAATCCAAAGGTTAAGTTTTGAGAAATGAAACTTTGCATAATTGCTTTTTTTTTTGCTATTTACTGTGTTCACGTGCCCCCTTTTATTTTCAGAGTTTTAAAAAAGCTTGTGTGAAGAAAAAAGCCTCCAAGAAATTAAAGAAGCCTGTTGTTATAGAAGCTGATATGTTTGAGGAGGAGCTGCATGTTCAGATGGGTGCTGATTATCCAGCGTCTTTGAAACGTTTGTGGCTGTGGGCGAAGGATGCCTTAAGCGATGATCGAACAGTTAGTTTTGCCCTAAGTGAAGAAGCATTTGGTGTGAGCAAAAAGCAAGTTGTGTTCATACAAGATCTACATGCTGTGTGCGCCGGAGGTGAAATGTCCGGATCCATACTTACCATATTTATTCAGTAAGTTTCCAAGTACAATAGCTTTTTATTTTCTTTGTTAATTGTGCTGGAATTAAACTGATAATATGTACCAACTATTACTTCATTTTGTATGCAACTACTTGTATGAATATGTCAAAAGGCATAAAATGGTTGATATGATTGGATTTGTGGATCCCAGCATGATTGGTTCCATTGGATGTGGTAATTTAGGGGGGAGGTCACGTACACTTGCGAGTCGATTTAAGGGGGCTAAAGAAGGGCAATACTTTCTCTTGCCTTTCAACGATGTGTGAGTATTTCTTTACCTTTCTTTTTTATCCGCTATCGTAGCTAATGAGAGTTAGTAGCTAAATAACACTGCTTCTGTATGTGATTGTGATTGATGTTATGAATTGAGCCTTTGTGTTTGCTATTTTGGTGATTGAAATCACTGTTTCATTGTCGGTTCTGTATTTATTCAGATCTTTTTGTTCAATGAATTGTTTGGCGTTATGTTCTTCCAAATATGAAGAATTGCTTGTATTTTATTTTGTTATTTCGTAGGAATCACTGGGTATTGACTGTTGTAAATCCGACGGGAGAGGTAGTCTACCACATGGACCCTCTTAAATGTTGCATTGCTAGCCAGGAATGGATAGAGGTTGTTGACAAGTAAGTTGTGCTTCTAAAGTCTGCCTATTTAGTCTTAAGTTATAAAATTTGGGGAAAATGCAATTTTGTTAACTTATATTGTGTTTCTTGTAGTGCCATAAAGTTATACAAAGAGAGTGTCAACAAGAATGTGAGGAGGAAAATTTTATGGGAGAACATGGCGGTATTGTTTTTCTCATCATTTCTGATTTATACAATTTATACAATATGTTAATTGCTTGTTCTATGAAAGAAATATTGCAAAATTTGGACTGCATTTTTTCATTTGAGTACAAACTTGGAGTCCACAAAGCATTTTCAGTTGGTCTGCATTTTTTCATTTCCAATTGCAGCACTGCTGGCATTACTTGTATACTTGCTCGTATATATTTGGATTGCATTTTTTCAGGTTAGATTGTGTGATTAGGTTGATGTGTTGGTTTGCATATGGGTTTACATATGGATGTAACATGTGGTACTTCATTTTTGTTTTCATTTGCTATTTCAGGGGGTTCCTATGCAGAAAGAGGCCACGGACTGCGGCCTCTTTGTCATGAGGTACATGAAGGAAATCTGTTATGATAAGGAGCTTCAGTTTGCAGCTAAGGTGAGAATTTTAATTATTTTCATTTTTTATATAATAGTTTTGTATTTACCACATGTGGCTAACCAAAATTTGATTCATTTTTCAGTGGCTACGCAGAGGCAACTTGGAGTATAGTGATGCCGACATCAACGAGATTAGGATTAACTTCGCCAAATATTTCATGAAGCATCATTCAAGTTGAAGTTAATAGTATAATTCAGTGATATATGTATAGTGTTGATTTTTTTTAAGTTTATTAATATGTTGAATGGTTGAATTTGTGGAGGTTTTTTTATTCCCAAATTTGCAATCCTCCATTGTAAAGTGTTGTCTTATATGTATAATTTACAGTTTAACAGACAATGGTGGTGAAATGAAAATGAACATTGAAACTATTGTCTAATATTCAGTGTGCACATTAATTAACCGTTGTATTTAGCAACCTTCTACAACGGTTTTAGATTAATTAACCATTGTCTGAAAAATTAAAAAGCGTTGTGTAAACTTTCATTATATAACGGTATTTAATAAGAAAGAGTTGTGTAAACCTTAATCAGACAACGGTTTTTAATGAGAAAAGCGTTGTATAAACATTCATCAGACAACGGGTTTTTAATAAGAAAGCGTTGTGTAAACCTTAATCAGACAACGGTTTATAATAAGAAAGCATTGTATAAACCTTAATCAGACATCGCCTCAATAGACAACGGTTTTTGTCTTCATCAGACAACGGTCAAAAAGCGTTGTCTAAACCTTCATCAAACAACGGTTAAAAATCGTTGTTTGAAATGCTATCAGACATTGTCTCAATAGACAATGGTTTTTGTCTTCATCAGACAACGGTCAAAAAGCGTCGTCTAAACCTTCGTCAAACAACGGTTAAAAACCGTTGTCTGAAATTTTAGAAACCATTGTCTGATAATTTCAAAAACGTTGTGGAAACAATCAGACAACGGTTAAAAACCGTTGTCTTATAAATTAGAAACCATTGTCGGAACGATCGTCAGACAATGGCCAAAAACCGTTGTCTAATAAAATTAAAAACTGTTGTGCAAACCTACATAAGACAACGGTTTTAAAACCGCTGTCTGAAATGCTATCAGACATCGCTTCAATAGACAACGGTATTTGTCTTCATCAGACAACGGCCAGAAAGCGTTGTCTGATTCAGTTTTCCTTGTAGTGATAGGCTTTGGAACACTTTTTAAAATGGGCTCAAAACTATTACAACCTTTTCTTAAATGGGCTTACAACTAGTTAGGTCAATTATGAAATATTAAAATCAATTGTGTGCCTGATTTATGCCAAGACCTGTTAGTCATGGGCTTGTTTGTGGAATGAATCATTAGTTGCTTTTTCAAGTGAGAAATTTATTTATGGTAAACCCTTTAATTTAGTTTTAATCCACAATATAGCATAAAAACTAATTTTCAGTTGACCCAATGGATTAAGGCTTATTTAATGGGAATTATTATGAACTGATTTCTCTATTTGAAAATATAACTATTAGTTAATTCGTCTGAGTGGATCTTTCAAAAATAAAATATCCCATGTTGATATTTTGTTGACCATATACCTAGAAAAAGAAACTTGTCATTCATATGTGGGTGATATAAGGTTGGAAGGAATATCTTTACTCTCTTTATTTAATTGTTACATGTGCATACATGCATATATTGCATTACATAGCATTGATCCTTTCTAGCTCACAGACCTGGAGTATGATAGTTTAAGAGCTTATGATAACCCAACCTACATCATTGACTCGGATTTTAGTGAGAATTCAATCAACTTCACACCAAAAGCAATGAATCCTGAGCAATTTCAAAAAATAGAGAATGATGCCCTCACCTTCAAAATAGAAGAGTTAAAGGGGGATCTAGCTGAAATTGTGAGAAGTCAACTAGCTACACTACTAAAAATAACACTACTGAGGCATCTACCAATTTTAGGAAGCAAAGGGACAAGGGAAAGGCTAAGATAGTTAAATCAGCATTTGATGAAGAAAAAGTGGTGATGGATGATGATGATTGAAATACATACTTTCATGACCAACAAGAGAGAAAGAAAGAGAAGAATTTTGCAGAGAAGACTAAATTACTAACATGGAAAAACTCATTGTTAACTTGGAAAAGAATCTTAAAAAGAGACTGAAAGCTGAAGAGGCCTCAGAAGTTGATAAGGTTTTTGAAGAAGATGAGAATCTCCCACACAAGTTTAAAATGCCTGCTTTCGCTAATTACAATGGTACAAGAAATCCTTACTTGCATGTTAAGAAGTACATCACTGCCATGCAGTCTGCTAGAGCTATTAAAGCACAAACATTGAGGTACTTTATGTTCCCTTTAGATCCCGTGGTGCAAAACTTGTTTAATACTTAAGAGGAGAGCACTTAGAAAGACTGAAATTTACTGTACAAAGCTTTCATCCAGCTATATGGGTACAACATTGAGTTGGAGGTAAAGTCGATAGAGGTTGTGTCTATCATACAGAGATAAAATGAAGGCTTTGTTGATTATATAAAGAGATAGAAAAATAAGGCGGCCCTTCTCAAGAAAAGACCAGGTGATTCAGACTAGATTTGGAATACAATCAAGGGCGCTTTGCCCCACCTCCAAGAAAGAATAACTCAGACCCTTATAAGGGATTTCAAGGATCTTTTATAGGCAAGTCTCTAATTGGAAGAATGGGAAAAAGAAAAGAATGCATACTATAGAAAAGGGAGCAATAAGATTTGCTATTAGTTTGGTGGATAAAGTCAAGGAGTACAAAAAGATGCTGAGGTGAATGCAACAATGAAACAACACATCAATTCTCAGAATTGGGAAAACCACTATCTTGGGTCTTCAACAAATTATAGAAGTAGGGGTTATTAGAACATTTGACCCCTCTACCTTTGCCAGATCCTTTACCATCCAATTTTGATACATAGGTTTTCTGTCAGTTCCATTTGATTCCTGATCATAAAATAAATCGATGTATGCCCTTAAGGCATGAAATACAGAACTTCATTAATGATGGAAGATCCTTACCCTTGACATGTCTAACTAGATGAAACTTTTTTAACTTTAACTCAATAAACTTTCCTTAGCTTGTGCGGTTTTCATTTTCTTTCTTTAGTTTTTTAGAATAATTATTTTTCAATTGACATTTTTGCAGATAAATTATTTTTGTTACATTTATAATTTTATTGGTTTTTGCTTATGTTGGTACTCAGCCGATGACGAGTCGAGCTTGATAGTCATAAATTAGTATATCTATGCATCTTGATCTGAATGACTTTACTAGTGAGGAAGTTGTTCCATAACATTGAGCTGTGTATGCTTACTTAGAGAGAGCTCCTACATAATTATGAGTGCCTAAGTCATAGTCGATCTTAGAACATGTTTTGATGAACTTTCAAGGCAAAATTGAACTCTGTTTATTTAGGAGAGAGATGATCTAGGCATTGTTTGTTGAGCAAACAACTAATATCCACCATGTTATCATCAATCCTTAGTTTGTCCCTTTGAGCCTTTATAAGATTTTAGCTCATGTTTTTATTGGCTTATAAATCCTGTTAACCTACCTTATGCTGTTGAGACACTTATGACAAGTCTAGTGATCGCTGAGGAACTAAGGGGTAAGAAGATCAAAGAAAATGATGCATAGTCAAGACCATAATGATTTTTGAAGTTTACCTAAATCAGACTTAATATCTCATATCTATTTCATTATTGAGATGGCATCAAATTACAAAGGATTCATCTTTATTAAAGCAAACTTGTGTCACTTTACTCATCCATTATTAGAAACATAAGATGGTATAAACATGACAACTCTTTTAGAACTAGGACCCGAAAGAAAGAAAAAACAAAAAAGAAGAAGAAGAAAAAAAAACAAAAAAGAACAAAATTGAAGAAAAAGAAAAGAAAATAAAAGAAAAAGAAGAAAGAAAAAAAGCAAAAAAAAATTGAGAACCAAAAAGGGCGATTTAAAAGCCAACAAAGTTTTATCTATCTAAAGCAGCAAAAGGCTTTCACTTGAATTAGCCTAGCCCAACCAGAGACTTAGCTAAAATCAGAGAAATAGGAGAAAGACTATATTTTATTTGGTTCTTGAAACCCAACACAAATCCAAGTCAAAAGTCTAGTAAAAGTGGAAAAGGGAGAAATAATGAAATGCCATGTCCCAACAAAAAAAAAAGAAAAAAAGAAAAAAAGAAGAAAAAGAAAAAGAAGAAAAGGGAAGAACAATAGGGTTTCAAATTTTTTTTGCAAAAGCAAAGATCATATTGATCAAATCTAGATTTCTGCCAAGAAGATGGAAGAACACTCAAGCTCTATCTTTTGATGAAGCAAGATGACAAGATGCCTAAAAGGTAAAAATAAAGTCTAGATTTTAATGTTTCCATCTATCTATGGCTCTAGCAGAAAGTTTGTAATGTGAAGATTTGTCCATAGTGTTACATCAATTCTAATCTAAAACTGGCCTTCATTTTACCCATATTCCTTTATAGACCCCATTTCTAGCCTAATAAAGACAAGTTTATCTCTCTTAGTAGGTGAAGTCTATTAGTCGAGATTATTTGAATAAGCATGCGTATGAGTCAACTGGGCGCCCAGTTTGCCGCAGGCACTGCCTGAAGTGAACTGGCTTGCCCAGTTAATAGCCCGCAGGCCTAGCAACCCGCTCGTGTGCTGCCAATTTTTTTGACCAAACCTTGTTATACCCGGTTTTGTAATTTTTCCTAAATAGTGGATATTTTCTTATTAAAATAGGATTAGGACTTTTTGTTTTCCTATAAATACTAGCATTAAATACGCGAATGGAGGAGGCAATTTTTTTAAAAGAAACTAGGGACTTTGAGAAAAGCAATATAGAGAGACAGAAGCAAGAATAAATCAACTTCCATCAATTGCGCAGACAATTATTCCACCCCACCAACACCTTAATTGATCTAAGCAAACTCAAAGTTTGGTTTAAAGATTCAGCTTTGGTGGAGCCTACAAACGCAGGTTTAGCTTTTCAATCTAAATTATTTATTCAGTATTTGCAAGTCATCTTTTGGAATATGATCATAGTAGTTTATTTATCAAAATATTGTTTCATGCAATAGCTTAATTATCAAAACCTCAATTACATATTTTTAAATACCTCAGAACAATAGTCTATTTAATCAAACCCTAATCAATAAAGTAAACCTTAATAGCCGTAAGCCATATTTCATATTTAAGACCCTAGAAACCCTATTTCATGATATTAGCCCTAAATCCTAATTTGATTAACCAAAAACCCTAGTAATTTCTTAAAATTATTAAACCCTAATTAAATCAATTTTCCAAAATCTTCACAGTAGACTCTTCTTTCAAAAATAAATATAATAGTGTTAGTTTTCTTAGAAATCCAAGCCCTAATTGAAATTAAACCCTAACTTATTTTGTTAAAACCTTAATCAAATTTGTTTATTTTATTATCACAGTAGCTTTTTCTTTTTTAATATATTTAAGTTTTAATCTTATTTTCATAGGCTTGTACCTTATTCAATTAAATCCCAAATTATAATCTTAATCACACAGTAGCGTAATCTTTTTAAAATAATAAACCTAACAATAATACTAGTTCTTTAAGATTTCAAAATCCTAGCTTTTAGATATAAATTCCAAATCCCTAAATGTTATCTAAGAAACCCTAAGTTGAAACACTAAAATTTGCATCTTTATTTGTTTCATTATTAAATGAGTATTTATTATATAGTTTGATTAATGATTTATTTATATATTCAATTTATGTCTTCAATGAATGATTTATTTATGATGAATGGTTGGTTCGTTGTTTTTACTAATTTGCTTTGGTTTCAAAACATTGTAAGAGGTATGTTTCCATATCTTGGGTACCTCATGTTGTGAGCATCATGTAATTTATTTTATTTTAAAATTTTTGGACTAATGTAAAGGACACTTTTCCACCTTTCAGTGGGTGTCTTATTTAGTTTTAGACATGGATGATGTAAGGACATGTTTCCATCCTCGGATGGGTGTCCATTTATTTGCTTTGTTTGGACATTGCTTTGATTTTAATATAATGATGCTTTTATTTTAATTGTTGCATGTAGTATGGATAATATTGTTATATTTAAGAATTTTATAATATTAAGACCTGCAAAGGAGGTTGGTTCTAATGAACCGGACGTTGTGGGGGTGCTGGGCCATTTCTCACCTTCCCCACACGTACCCAACTTTTCAAACCATTAGGGGGTTGGGGATTCCTTAGGAATCGAGTCATCCACCCCTTTCTTTTTCTCGACTTGTCCAGGTGGCAACTCCATTTTCTCCGGGCTTAGGCCCATTCTCTAAGGCCCCGAGCCTAAACAGTGTCGAAGTTGCAAGAATCATTCCACCGGGAGTGGGGGCAAAAATCTCTGCTCACAGTGATTCAATATCTAGATAGCGTTTCTATCATCGGATCTTCTTGCACAATGCTCAATTTTTCTTTAGTTTAATGTATTAAGTAATTCATCTTTTATTTTAATCATCACAAAGATTATTTGATTACTAAACAACAATTGAGTTTTGCACTAGTAATTGACCTTGTCCTCAGTGGAACAATATCTTACTCACTAATTTATTACTTACATGACTTGTGCACTTGCGGTAACATTACAATAGCACAGATTCACCATCAAGTTTTTGGCTTCATTGCCGAGGACAGTGATTTTAAATATTAGTAACATAATTAAGACTGTTCATTTATCTTTTATTTTATTTATTTTAACATTGGTTCTTGCTTGTTGACTATCATTTTAGGTACTTTTTTCTGTTTATGACTCGAGCTAGCTCTTCCCATCTACTTGAATTAGATCAAGAACTAGAGAGATTATTAATGATAAAGCGAAAGGAAGGAAGAGAAAGAATTTTTTCAGAAACAGAAACAAACCTAGAAGATTCAAGGTTTGAGGAAGAACTTGAAGTGATGGAAGGAGGTGAGCCAAGAACGATGTGGGAATTTGCTAAGCCCACTCTCAATGGGGCTGATTCTAGCATACGAAGGCTGATAGTTGTTGTGAACAACTTTGAAAAAAAGGCAAATGTAATTCAAATGGTGCAACAGACTTACCAGTTTAATGAATTCCCATATGAAGATCCTAATGCACATCTTGAGAATTTTCTATAAATATGTGACACATTCAAGATAAATAATGTCTCAAATGATGCAATTAGGCTGAGGTTATTCCCATTTTCACTCAGAGATAGACCGAAGAAATGGCTAAAATTTTTTTCCCTAGGCACTTTCACCACATGGGGTCAGTTAGCAGAGAAATTCCTAGAAAAATACTTCCTACCATCCAAGAATGCCAAGTTAAGGAATGATATCTCATCCTTCCTTTAGCACGATGGTGAGAGCCTTTATGATGCTTGGGAGAGATCTAAAGATGTATTGAGAAGGTTCCTCATCATGGGCTTCCCCTATGGCTTTAGATTTAAACCATTTACAATGGATTGAATTATGCAAGTAAGCAATCCATTAATGCAGTAGCTGAGGGTACCATAAATAACAAGACACCTGAACAAGCAAAGGATTTGATTAAAGATATGGCCCTTACCAATTATCAGTGGAAAACTCCAAGGGAACAAGAAAAACTAAGGGTCACTGGTTCACATCAATTGGATCCTGTGGTGGCTTTGACAGCACAATTAGAAGCAATGAATAAAAAGATTGATTCTTTAGCCTTATCTTCGAAGAAATCAATACAGGTGATGTCTTGTGAATGGTGTGGGGGTCTACATCAAAGTCAAAGTTGCCAAAGTGGCAATATGTTTACTAGGCAGGAGCGGGTCTATTATATTGGGAATAAGCCAAGGCAACAACAGAATAACCCCTACAACAACACATATAATTTGAGGTAGAGAAATCATCCTAATTTCTCCTGGACTAATAAGAACAATTCAAGACCTCCCCTCGGATTTCAGCAGCCTTAACATCAATAAGTTGCTCCTCCAAAAAAGAGCAATTTGGAATACATGATAGAAAAGTTCATAGCAGCTTCATAACATAGATTTTAATCAACTGATACCACCCTTAGAAATTAGCAAGCTTCTATTCACAATTTGGAAAATCAGGTGGGGGCAAATTGCCAAGTTACTTAGTGAAAGACCACAAGGGAGATTACCTAGTAATATTGAGGTGAACCCGAAGGAGCAGCTAAAGGAAATTACTCTGAGGAGTAGAAGGAAAATTAAGGGTGGTGTAGTTGAAAAATGAGAAGAAGTGGTTGAGGAAGAGACAGAGACACAAGAAAAAGAAAAAGAAGATGACCCTACTGTCACTTCGGGAGAGAAGGCTGCAGTAGAAAATGAGAAAGGGAATCAACCACAAGAGCCCAATCCAATAATGAAGGAATACCGACGTCGAGTGTCATATCTAGCAAGGTTCAACAAGGACAAGATGGATGCTCAATTCGGTAAGTTTCTTGAACTCTTTAAACAATTGCACATTAATATTCTATTTGTTGAAGCTTTATCACAGATGCCCAAATATGCTAAATTTTTGAAAGATCTCTTTCCTAAAAAAAGGAAACTTGAGGAAGTATCTTTGGTGTAATTGTCGAAAAAGAGTTCAGCAATTTTGCAAAAGAGGTTAATAAGAAATTAAAAGATCCTGGTAGTTTTTCTATTCCATGTTTGATAGGTAATCTTAAAGTTAAAAGTGCATTGGCTGATTTAGGGGCTAGCATAAGTGTTATTCCATAAAAGATGTTTAAAGAGTTAGGTATTGGAGAACCCAAACCAACACTCAAGACCATTCAACTTGCTGATAAGTCAATAATTCACCCTCGTGGCATTATAGAGGATGTGTTGCTAAAAGTCAGGGATTTCATTTTTCCCAATGACTTTATTGTCATTGATATAGATGATGATGCATATGTTTCACTTACCCTTGGTAGGCCATTTTTAAATATAGCTTGTGCCCTTATCGATGTCCATGATTGCACATTGACCTTGAGAGAGGGAAGTGAGAAAGTTATTTTTAATATACATTATGCTATGAAGCATCCACTCACACTCAATCAGGTGGATTCATGCAATAATATTATTGAGCATGAAACCATAAATTGCGTTACTAATGTTGTTTCCATGGATCCCCTTGAGTTGTGTTTAATGAAGGATAATGTTGAGAATCAAGAAGCAATGGAGCAGCTTGCTTATCTTGAAGTAAGCAAATCATTCAGTGTTGAGCATATGAAACCATTGAGATGCCAAAAGAAAAGAAGATGAAACCATCTATGATTGATCCACCCAATTTGGAACTCAAGACCCTTTCGTATCACCTTGAGTATAGATGACTGTACTTTTTCACCACTTCATATTTTTGTTTCTTTTCTTTTTCTTTTATTTATGTATTTCTTTCTTTCTATCTTTTTATATATATTCATGAATCTTCACAATTTTGGATTTTAGTATTTGTTCTATAGCTAATTCGACTTTACAACACTTTTGGGACCATATTCCTAAATGTTGATTCCTGGACATGATAGGGTAGTTCTCTCTCTCTTTTGTTATTTTTCTTGTTTTACACACATTGGGGACAATGTGTCTTAAGTGTGGGGGAGAGGTACATTTTCAAGATTGAGCCTTATTGTTATTTATTTCATTATTGTTATTTGCTTCATTAGTCTCATTCAGTTTTTTTAACTTGATTTTGGGATCAAGTAAGCTAGATTGCCATAATAGCATGAATTGAAATGGTTCCTCTTTATATTAAATTAGTGGTTGATTTCTTAAATGACAACATCTTATTAAGGTTAACTTGGCTATCATAATCAATTGCTGAAGACCGAATGCAATAGTCATAATTAGGTTGTTAATTGATGAGAATTACACACACCTCAAGTTTAAAATCTTAGTCATATTTTTGAGCATGTTAATATTCCTTAGATACTAGAGTCAAACTTAGCATGACATCTTTAGTATCTTAAGTTCCTAATCACTTGTCTTAAAAAATAAAAAATAAATAATTTGTTTCAAGAGTTTTGAAAATTTGTCCCTATTATGCTGATTTTAACTCTTGAATTGAAATGAATGAGTTGGAATCATGAATAGTGCTAGTAGCCATTTGAACGATGATTCTAGCTGAGTAACTGGGGGTCGGCATTACAAATGTTTATCTTCACATCAAAAAGCTAGTATCAGTTCAAACAAGTCGGGCTCCTTTAAAAAAAAACTAACAAATGGTTCAAATAATGCAAGTTAAGCACAAAGGGTAAATTCATAAAAAAAAGGGGTCAACGAACTTAAGAGAAAATTTACTCTTTCTTACTTTGTTCATGACGTTTGAGTTCTTAGAATTTTCTGCTCAATCTTTTAACTCTAGATTTTTAAATTTTAGATTTGTGCAATTTTTGTCTTGACACTTCTTAATTCAGCTGTAATGTTTGAGAATTAATTTTTGGTTGAGAATGTCGGGTTTTCTGATTCAAGTATTGCTAAACCTTTCTTTCCTTTTTGGATATAGAGGGGTCCATCATTTTTGCTTATTATAGTGATTTAGTTTGCTCGAGGACAAGCAAAAACTCAAGTATGGGAGAACTTGATAAGTGTATCATTGATGATATTTTTGCCCCTATTTCTTAATATAATTATTATCAAATTGAGTTTAATTTATTTTTTCAAGTGCTTGATAAGGTTTATTTCAAGAGTCTTTTACATTTTGAGGCCTCATGGTCATTTAGGCTAGAATCAAAGATGAAAGACAAGGAAAAGAGCATGTTTGGCACAATTTGCAAGTGACACGCCCAATGACATGTGAGTGTCAATGACCGTGCAGTTCGCCTACATTATAGAACCTTTGACACGCCCAAAGACATGGGCGTGTCCATGAACGTGTCATTGATCCTGAATTACAGTAGTTGTGACATTTCCAAGGACATGGGCGTGTCAGTGCCCATGTCATTAATGTTGGAAACAACATCATTGACACGCCCAGCGACATGGCCATGTCCCTGTGCGTGTCAAACAAAATTTCTGGGCTATAAAATCTGAGCTGAAGTGCGAATTAGGGATCCATTTTTTTTTTATCATTTTAGAGCTAACTTCCTTAAAGAAAAAGAATCTTTGCAACTGAGACTGAAGGTGAAGATCCAATCTACATAAGATTTAAATCAATAATTAAGGTTTGAAGTGAAGAAACACACATCATTCATCATGGATTGTTTGAATTCTTTTATTTATTTATTTTGTTCTGGTTTTCTAGTTATGAACATGAGCTAAATTATTTCTATCTAGATATTGGTGAACCCTAGCTTTATTGTATGGATTGAATAGCTTTTATTTAATTAAATCATTTAATTGAATTGTCTTATTCTTATTATTCTTAATTATCTATTTCCAATTGATAATAGCATGCTTATTGATTTGTTGTAATTTTTATATTATTGACTTGAGAAAGCTTGAAATGAATAGAATTCTCATAAGGATTGATGATTGATTGGAGTGCTAGAGATGGACTTACAAGATCCTTTGGTTTATAATTCCTTGTTCCTATTGCAAGTTTAATTTAATTATGCTTGAAAAGGGATTCCTAGCATTCTACTTAGTGATTAGGGATTAACTCACTCGAGAGAGGTTTTAGTCTAATTTGGAGGAATTCCAATTCAACTCTATTATTTGATTTAATTGAATTGATATTCATAAATATTTTTAATGCTAGGGGGATTCAATATCTGGATAGTGTTTCTATCATTAGATCTTTTTGCACAATACTCAATTTTTCTTTAATTTAATTTATTAAGTAATTCATCTTTTATTTTAATCATCACAAAAATTATTTGATTGCTAAACAACAATTGAGATTTGCACTAGTAATTGACCTTATTCCCAGTGGAATGATATCTTACTCACTACTTCATTACTTGCATGACCCGCGTACTTGCGATAACTTTGCAATAGCATAGATTTGCCATCAAGAGGGCATGGAAGGACCATTGCAAAAGAAAGATGAGATGTATGAGCTTACACTTATCAAGGCAGATTGCTTTTCACTCTTTGAATAAATTCAAGACCGTTCAAGTAGGGGGCAAGACTATAAATGTCCCCTAATTTTGGCCATAAACAAGTTTAGTCTAATTAAAAGAGGCCTAGCCAAATTTGATCCAATTTTAAAAGTTTAAACCTAGTCTGGTCCAACTTTAAAGGCTTAAATTAGGTTTAATCAGATCTTAAAAGCCCAAATTGAACTGGTCCAATACCAAAGGCTAGATTATGATGAATTGGCTTAGCCAATTCGCCTTAAGGCTAACTCGTGGTGAATTGGCCTTGGCCAATTCACCATGAGGCGTATCCATGGCAAATTGGACAAAGCCATTTTGCCATGAGTCTTTAGTTCAGTCTAGATTTAGTTTTAGTTGTGTAAAACTCAAAAATAGGTTTGGATAAGCAGAGAGTGATTGAATGGGATAAGGATTAATGAGCCAAGGTTGCCTTAATTGTTGCCTATAAATATAAGATTGTAATCAGCAAGAGGGGTAGCTATGATTATAAATTAAACAATTAATATTACAAAAAACCTAAAAAAGAGACAAAAAGCAAGACCAAAAGGAGACAATAGCCAAAACATCAATTGATCCTTAGATCATTAAAGCACCAGCCGAAACTTAATTTAATCTAGGTAGTAGTATCATCAAGCTCTAGCTTCTGTAGGTTGTGGTGTTCAAACAAAGCTTGGTTTAACAGAATTAAACTTGGTGAAGCTGACAATGCAGGTATAACTTTTATTAGCAATTCAATTAAATGTTATTGTTTATCTCCATTGATTAACTCACTATATTATCCAATTGAGAATCAATTATGCAAATTCTTTATAATAAAGCTATAGGTTTGGGATTAAAACCAACATAAACATCGATTGCATTTTTTAGCCATATTTTCTATAAATCCAAAACACTAATTATGCAATAAGAATGTGACTTATTAATTAAAGCCTTAGTTTTAAGTCAAAACCCTAGCTTTGCATGTTAAGCCTTAGATTTAAATTTAAAACCCTAGTTTTGTTCCAAAAACTCTAATTCCTAGATTAAAACCCTAATTTCACATCAAATCCTAATTTTATTAATTGAAACCCGAATTGTAAGATTTATGGATTAATTATTTATTATGGATGATTGAATGTTAAAATTTATTATTTTTCATGAATGGTTTGATTATATTTACTTGATTATTTAGGATTTTGGAGTACTTGTAAAAGGCATGCTTCCACTTCGTGGGTATCTTATTTGTTAAGTTCATGTAATTTAATTTATTTTAAGGATTTTAGGACTATTGTAAAGGATACGTTTTCACTCATTGGTGGGTGTCCTATCTTATTTATTTGTATGAACATTTGGATATTTGTAAGGGCATGTTTCATCCTTATTTGATTCGTTGATTTATAATATGATAATTGATTTATTTTCATTGCTTGTATTGTAGATAATGTTATAATAAGTTAAGAATTTAATAATGTTTAGACCTTAAAAGGAGGCTGGTTCCAATGAGCTGAGCACTATAAGTGTGCTGGATCATTCTCACGTTCTTCATGCATACCCAATTTTCCAAATCTAGTAGGGTTGGAGATTACTTAGGAAAATTGGGTATGCAAAGAAGATCACCTTCTTCATGCATCACTTTCTATCTTCCCGACCTGTCTGGGTTGCGACAACTATTCTTAAAATTTAGTCATGTGATCTTTAAGGCCTAAAGCCTAATAGTGCCCAAGTCATAAGAACCATTTCACAGGGAGTGAGGGTAAAAATTTCCGCTAACACCTTCATCAAATACCCTAATTTCACATAACCTACCCTAAAATCTAACTTCACCAAAATTAATTCATTTTCACCAACCAACCGTAAAAACATTGCATACATATCAAAATAACTTCAAAATCACCCATTACAACAATTAAAAATACCCCAATAAAAATCTCAAAATTTACATAATCTTAAATTTAAAGAAATCTTCCTTTAATTGAAAGATTACTTATTGTTTGATTAATCCTCAAAAACACCTTGATTCCTTTGAAAATTTTGTGAAATTTGAAATAGTTGAAGAAGCCAAAAACTCTCCCTTGCTTCCTCATGAAATTCAGCCAAAATAATGGAAAAGAGGAAGAATATGACTTTATATTATCCTAATTTCAATTTTGCCCCTCACTAATATTTATGATTACATAATATTTAATTATCAAAATATAAGATATTTTACTTCTTCTTCCTATCCATATTTGACTTTAATTTTAATTTTTTTAATTTATTATATATTTTAACTTTTAACTTTTAATATTTGACTTTTAATTTTTTACTTTTGTCTTTTTGTGAAATGTATACTTTGTGTATCTTACATATATATTAAGTAAACACTATATATATTCTTCTTCCCCCACCCTAATTATCCTTCCATATTAATTATTTTATTTTATTTAAAAAATTATGGATATTACAAATAGGCTTTACAATCATGATCAAATATAAATAAGAAAATATAAGTTGGATTAGACTCATTTAAACTAAATACAAACATACTTTGCAATCATGATCCTATGACATCTTTTGGTAAAACAAATATAAATATAATTGAAAATTTTCAACTAATTAAGAAAATTTAAGGTGAATTAGATTCTTTTAAATTTGCTAACATTGTGCAATCTAAATATTATGCTTGACTTATTCACTAATGGGTTAAGAACCTCTACTCGGCCTGACTATAATTGATTACTATAACACCCTTATATCCTATATATGTATAATGCTTATACCTGATATATGTACAATATGTATATAAAATATAAGAATGCTATAATACAATATCCAAAATAATAAAAACATACATATATATATTAATAATAATTATAACAAAGTTTATAAATATAAATTTTGTACTTTAGTAAATCTTATAAGAAAATTTCTGAGAAAAATTTACAAGAGTTTTGTCTGTAAATCAAATAATTTCTAAAAAGTCAATCAAACTCAACATGGAATAAAATACACTATCAAAAATACACATTTACCCAAGCCTCCAACATATCTCTATCAACCTCAAGTAACTCACAAATTCAACATTTTATATACGGACATATTCAAATACTTAACAAATGTAGTTAAAAGTTACAAAACTTTTCAAAACATTACTTAATATAAACTTTATATATAATGTGTACAATGTTTACAAAGGAAAACAAAATGCATTAAAAGAAAACTATACATGTATCCTGCACCTATAGCTCGATCTAGTGGCAAAAACTTTATCTCCCATACCAACTCTAATTTAGGCCTAGTCAGGTCTAGCGGAGTTCTTTGTCTCTCCCTCGCCACCTGTGCGATGAAATAATTGCATTAAGCTACTAGCTTAGCGATACATAATTGGATAACAAAGGTAGTTTTAAAGCAATGCATCATGTAACTCTTTAATTCATGAAATTTTTTATGCATCAATGCATACATTGCTCACCAAAGATGTCACACTCACATAACTTGGGCCTAAAAGTCCTTATATAATATTCAAGTTTCAGAAATATTATTTGATTTATCGCGACATTGGAGATCTAAGTGTCATATCAAACCACTCGAAGGTGCGTCTCCTATCGACATCGGAGATTTGAGCGTCTAATAATACCGCTCGTAGGCACGTCCTTTATCAATACTAGGGATCTGATTGTCATATAACACTGCCCATGGGCGTATCCCTTGTGACTCTAGTGTGTCTAGCCCCATTGGCAAATATAATCATCATCTCATATTAATGGCATGCCAAATTGATAGTACCAAATATAATTCTCTGCAACAAGATATTACATAAGGCTAACATGCATCACATTTTATACATTTTCATTTCATTTCATATAATCATGTATAATTTCCACATTTCAACATAATTCAATCACATTTATCATTTTTTTAATCACATTTACAATGTGACTTCTTTTTCCACATTTATTAGGCATTTTCCATTTTTCTCAAATAATGCATAACCATGTAATTAGCTATTCTACAATGGCTTAACATTTCATATTGAATGCGATTCACACATCATCACTCAAACAATGCATCTTACATGTAAAAACAATTATCAAAGTAGCTTAGCACATTCATAATTTCATAATGTGCTAGGTTAAAATGCAATTAAAATACATGTGATGAAAGTATGTACCAACCTTAAATATGCCAAACTTCAAGCCTCATTCACCCTCCAACTTCAACTTCACCAAATGCCCTTCCTCTCTTCAAATTTGCAAATTCACCTTACTCAATCTTAAACCAAATTATATGTCAAAATATAGCATTAATAACTCATTCTAACTCATTTATTTAATAAAACATGAATTACATCCATTCTACACAAAATTACACTAAAATCCTAATTTTCAACACTTCTTAATCCAAATTACCACAAAACCCAATCATTTCAACCAACAACCTAAAATCATTACACGAACTTCAAAATAACTTCAAAATCATTCATTTTAGCAATTATTGAAACCCTCATCAAATATTAAAATTTCACATATCCTTTAATTTAAAAGAAACCTTATTAAAACTAAAGAAAACTTACCAAACACTTGAAAATTCTTCAAAACTATCTTGAATTCCTTGAATTCTTTAGAAAATTAGAAGATGATGAAAACCTCCCTCCCTCACTCATTAATGGCGGCAGACCCTCTTATAAGATAAGAAGACAAAGAAGAGTTTTAATTTTCTATCTTTCTTTCTTAACCACTTATGTATATATATATATATATAATTAATTAATAATAAATAATATTTAACCTCTTTCATCCAAAAATAATTTTAATTTCTATTATTTTTTAATTTTTTAACTTTTTCACTTTTTGACTTTTAATTTTTTGAATTTTATCCAATTTTTATTTTTTAGTGAAATTTATATTTTGGGTATATTTCATATACTCTAAGTATATTTTAGTTATATTCTTCTCCCAATATGTTTATTAACCCTTTCAAATTATTTATTTAATTATGTTTTAATAAAAACACAGGTGACAAACTCTCTCTCCCTTAAATAATTTTGTCATCAAAATTACCTGATATTTAACTATGAAAAAGTTACGGATACTGACTTTGTATGGTCTCCTCACTCTCCCATATTGCTTCTTCGATCAAATGATTCCTTCACAACATTTTAACCAAAGGCACCTTCTTATTTCTCAGTTCTTTCACCTCTAGGGCAAAAATTGCCACTGGTTCTTCTTCATAGGTCAAATCTAGGTTCACCTCTATAGATTTAACTAACAATACATGTGATAGATCTAATATGTACCTCCGAAGCATAGAGTCATAGAAGACATTGTGAATTTTGTCTAACTCAGGCAACAAAGTTAGTCTATAGGCAACTTGTCCAGCTCTCTTCAATACCTCATATAGTCTAATAAAGCAAGGACTTAGCTTACCTTTTGACCAAATCATAAAATATTTTCCATAGAGTCACTTTTAAGAAAACTTTATCACCTACATTAAACTCTATATCCTTTCACCTCAAATATGGATAGGACTTCTATAAGTCTGAAGCTATTTTAATCGATCCCAGATTATCTTAACTTTCTCTTCTGTTTCTTTGATCAAATCAGGACCTACCGTCTTTCCTTCTTTAACTTCATCCCAACACAAAGATGTCCTACTTTTTTGTCGTATAAAGCTTCATATGGTGCCATCCCAATACTAGATCAATAACTACTGTTGTAGGCAAATTCAATCAGAGGTAAATGTCAATCCCAGTTCCCAGTAAAATCAATGACACAACTCCTCAATATATCCTTTAGGACTTGTATCACTCTCTCTGGCGGTCCATCTGTAAGTGGATGGAAAGCAGTGCTAAAATATAATCGAGTACTCAAGGCACCTTGTAATCTCTTCTAAAATCTCAATATAAATTATGGATCTCTATCTAATACTAGTGAAATTGGGATTCCATGTAAACTCAATATCTCATTCACTTGTAACTCAACTAGCCTGTTAAGGAAGTAATCCATTTTAACATAAAGAAAATGAGCTGACCTCATCATTCTATCCACTATTACTCAGATTGTATCATGTTTCCTCTAGGTCAAAGGCAATCCAGATGCAAAATATATAGTCACCTGCTCCCATTTCCACTCAAGCACTGACAATGGTTGCAATAACCCTGAAGGAAACTGGTGTTAAGCATTCACCCTCTGATAAATGAGACATTTGGACATAAATTTAACTATGTCCCTCTTCATACCTGTCCAAAAATAATGTCTTTTCCAATCCTGATACATCTTGGTGTTCACGGGGTGTATAGCATAAAGGTGATTGATGTGCTTCCTCTAGAATCTTTTTTTTTCAATTCAGGATTATCAGGAACATATAATTTATCTCTATACCATAAGCTGCCATCACCTTTAACATGAAAATCTTTACTCTCTCCCTTATTGCTCTCCTCTACCATCTTTTAATGTTTCAAATCTATCTTTTGAGCTTCTTTAATCTAATGAAGCAGTAATGGGATAACCTGTAATTGAGCCATAAGAGCACCATCATCACATATCTCAAAGCTAGCATGCAAAGCTCTCAACTCTTCTGGCAACAATAGAGAGTAGGTAGTCAATCCTGCTATGGACTTTTGACTAAAGGCATCTATAATAAATTCAGCTTACCTAGGTGGTAGTCAATCAAATAATATAGACTATACAAGTGATGCAGCCACATCTTCAATGCAAATACTATGACTGCCAATTCCAAATCATAAGTCGAATAGTTTAACTCATGAGGTTTCAACTATATGGATCCATAAATAATAACTCTATCCTCCTGCATCAGAACATACCCTAAATCATTATGTGAAGCATCATTGTAAATTACATATGGTTTACTTTCCACAGGTAAGGACAGGAGCTTGAGTCAACATTTCTTTCAACTGCTCGAAACATGTTTGACATCAATCCATCCACACAAATTTTACACCTTTTTAAAGTAGTCTGGTAAGTAGCATAGCTATCATAGAAAATTCCTTCGCAAACCGATGATAACAACCTTCCAATCCTAGGAAACGTCTAACTTTTGTCACATTCTTTGGTGGACTCCAATTCAAGATTGCTTTAAACTTACTCAGATTAACTCTAATGTCATCTGCTGAAACCACTTGTCCAAGAAAAGTAACTTGATTCAACCAGAATTCACACTTGGACAACTTTACATATAACTATTCCTCTCTTAAAGCTTGCAGTACAATTCGTAGGTTCCTATGGCAATCTTCTTTGCTACATGAATAAACTAAACACCACCATAAACTGATCCAAATATGGCTTGAAGATCTGGTTCATCAAATCTATGAAGGCTGCTGGTGCATTTGTCAACCTAAACGGCATCACCAAAAACTCATATTGGTTGTACCTCGTGAAAAAGCTGTCTTAGTTATATCTACTTCATTAACTCTCAACTGGTGGTACATGATCTCAAGTCAATTTTGGAGAATATAGTTTCCCTCGTTAACTGATCAAAAAGATCATTAATGTAAGGCAACGAGTACTTGTTCTTTATGGTCACTTTGTTCAACTAGAGATAATCAATGCATAACCTTAAACCGCCATCCTTCTTCTTAATAAACAATACTGGTGCTCCCTATGGAGTGACACTAGGGTGGATGAACTCTTTATCTAGCAACTCTTGAAACTACACCTTCAACTCTTTTAATTCTGCAGGTGCCATCCAATAAGGAGTAATAGAAATGGGAGTGTAGTGTCTGGTATCAATCAATACTAAACTCCAATTCTCTCACTAGAGGTAGTTTTAGCAAATCATCTGGGAACACATCAGGGAATTTTGCCACTGTAGGAATGCTTTTAAACTTAGGCCTCATTATTTTAGTATCCACTACATGTGCCAAGTAAGCTTCACACCCCTTTTGAATCATCCTTTTGGCTAAAATAACTGAAATGAAAGTGGATAAGAGGTGTCTCTGCTCACTTGATACCACCACATCCTTCCCATCATGTGTTTTTAGAATAACATGCTTTGGCTGACAATCTACCATAGCCTAATGTTTGGATAACTGATCCATACCCAAAATGAGATCATAATCTCTAAAGGGCATCTCAATCAAGTCACCGAAAAATTCCTCATCATGAACCACTACTGGACTACCCTGGTATACACTGTTAACAACCACATTGTGCCCTAAGGGGTTGGTAACCAACACCTCATACTCTACAGACTCTGAATGCATGCCACCAACAGGCACAACAGATGCAATAATGTATGAAGTGTCAACCCAGGTTCTATCATTGCATGAACAAAAATTGCAAAATAGAGAAAATGTATCAGCAATCACATTTGAGGCATTTGACTTCTTCTGCATCTCATACATTCTCTATGCAATTCTGGTCCCCTCTGATCTACCCACTGATGCTGAATCCCCTCTCTAGCTAGGCCCCACTCAGCCACCTCTACCACCTTTATCTCCTCTGACACTAGATAGACATTGTCATCTCTGTCTATTTATCCTCTAGAGGCTCTAGATAATCTCTAACATAGCGGTCTCGGGACCCACATCTGAAGCAACTCCCCGATGCAATAGTCCTCCAGTAGACACTTCCATATGCCCTGCCACACTAAGCACAGATGGGCAGAGCAGATATCAAAAATTACTGGGGTTGGCACACTAGCTACTGAAGTTATAGGCCTCTACCTCTGCTACTTAAATGATCTACCAAGCTGCTCCCAGCTCTTGCTAAACCTATGTGGAAAACTCCCTCGGCCTCTCTTTGAAGATGATGACCTTGTCTCAAACCGAGGTCTCCTGCCTCTACTCTCCTCTACAATTGTAGTAGTTGCAATCTCTACACTACTAGCAACTAATACTAATCTGGAGAATACCTCATACTATACTAGAACCACCTGACACCTGATAGCTAGCCTTAACCCTTCCTTAAACTGTCTACATCAGTGTACCTCATTAGCAATGATCACACCGGTGTACTTACTCAATTGAAGAAACTCTTTCTAATATTCGGTGACAGTCTTCCCCCCTTACTTCAAATTCAAAAACTCTCTTTTGTTCCCATCTTGATAATCCTAGGGTAAGTGTAACACCCCTATACCCCGTATACGTACATTGCATGCAATTACTATCGTAATATACGTATACTAAAGATAAGAATGCCATGACTTACTAAACAAATGACTCACTTCTTTGTATAAAAATATACATAAACTTAAACATTTAGGTTAAATTTAAAACACAATAAATAAAACATTCATTTAATACGCAGCGGAAAATATAGTTATAGTTACAAATACAAATACGTCGAAAACAAATTTTACAAAACATAAAGTTTATATATGTTTGGCAGTCAGTCTTTGATCTTTAAGCTTACTATCCACACTTCAGAATCTAAACTCTACTCGGCCTAGAGGAACTCTCCAGTTCAACCCTGTCACCTGCACGATGAACCACAATCGCGCTAAGCCAACAGCTTAGTGGTACAAACTACAATAATATTATGCTTCAATGCAATGCCACTGTCACACAATCAAGTTTCATAAACAATTCAAAAGAATATTATATTTCAAAACCTTACATTATTCAATAACTTACCAAATCATTCATGAAGTAATACTCACAATTTCCACATCCATAAACACATTACACATCATGTTGTACTTCATAGTTTCATATTAAAGCAAAGACAAGCATGGGCCCAAAATACACTAATATGTTATTTAAAGTTCAGAGTTACTGCTTTGGTCCATAATCACAATCATCAAACAAGTAGGCGATATATATATATCTCTATCCATGGATAGTGTAACAGACCCAGTCTCTTGGACCTCAACCCGGCTAAACTCAAGGAGATCCTCAACCCGGCTAGACTGTTACTATTTTTGAGGTTTACGACCCAGTCTTTTCACCCCGAAAACATCACATTTCACATTTTTCACATTTTTCAACTGGAATCGGCTTTCGACCCGGTCTTTTCACCTATCCAGTGATTCATAGGCATGCCGCCAAACTCAGAACTCTGAAAATTGAATAACATATTAATCACACAATTATTTCATTTATCTCTTTCTCAACTCATTTCTCATTTCATTTCTCACTTCATATTCCATAATCAAATAGGCAACCATGCCCCAATTATTTCCTTTGCACTATCATAGCCAACAACAAGGGTTTCATTTCTCATTTCATGTCTCATATCACATTAACTCAATTCATCATATCATTCACATTATACAAATCATAACATTTATCAAGTATATCAACAATACAATAGATCACTTAACACATTTACAACCAAATATGTATTAAGTATCAAAATCATGTGAGTGTATGCAACCTTGTAGTTTGTACTTACCTCAAAACCAACTCACACCAATCTATACACTTCCTCTTCCAAGAATCCTTCACACTTAGGTTAAGTCAACTCAACCTCTTCACAACCTAATTCAAAAAGAAATAATACACACTCACTTAGAAATACAGATGAGATAATAAGACTAAGAACCAACTAGGACAAACTCTACACATGACACGCTCAACAACACGGGCGTGTCCCTGACCATGCCCTAAACTCACAACACAGAAGCTTTGATACGCTCAGAACTACGGGCGTGTCACTGAACGTGTAATACATTCTGTCTCACAGAAACATTGACACGTCCAACAACATGGGCGTGCTCATGGCCGTGTCAATCCTCCCTCAACACAGTAGCTATGACATGCTCAGTTACATGGGCATGTCACTGCTCGTGTCACCCATCCAGAAAATAGAACCATTGACATGCCTAAAGACCTGGTCGTGCTCATGGGAGTGTAAGGCCAAAAATACAGATTCCGGCAACATCAACACTACATCCAACAAACCTCTTACTTCCACCATTTTCCACTTCAAACAAACTTAATTAAACACACCCAAAAACCATAACAAACTTGCAAAAACACCAAAACAACTCAAAACATACATCAAACACAAATCATAATCGTCACCACAAAACCAAAACACAACCACAATACTTACACTTCCAACAATCTTACTCTTTCCTTCAATCCAACCCCAAAATCCAAAATCAATTGAACCAAACACTCTTAAACACACCACAATCAAACAAACACATATCAACCACAACCTCAACTCACAACTCAAAGAAAATCAAAGAATCAAGTGGAAAACTTACCAAAGATGAAGAAACTCTTAAATTTCCAACTTGATCACTTGAAAACTTCCTTCAATCTTGAGTTTGGAAGATCAAATCTCTCTCTTGCTCTCTTATTTCTTTGATGGTCGGCCAACACAAAAAAGGAGAAGAAGAAGAAAATACACGAAGAAGAAAGAAAGAAAAGAAAGAAAACAAAGTCAAACACTCAACCTTATCTCTCCTCAAAACCCTCTCCACCAAGCAATTAACTATTAAAATATTCAAATTCCTCTCTTCCACTTATTTAATTTCCCATTTAATTAATTAATTACTTTAAAATAAATAAATATCTTCTTCTTTTGACTTTCCCATAGTGACTTGCATATGTTGTATATATTACCATATATACAACATATACACTCTTTCTTAGATTCTTTTCTCTTTCCAATTCAACATTTACCTTAAATCCAAATACAACAATAATTACTCCAAAACTTTTAGGGCCTACTTTGGGATATTACAATTCTCCCCCTCTAAAAAGAAATTTCGTCCTCGAAATTACCTAATATCAAGTTTGAAACAACTGAGGATATTGTTCTCGCATCGCTTGCTCACTTTCCCAAGTTGCCTCTTCTCTACCATGATTCTTCCAAAGAACCTTCACAATTGGCACTTTCTTATGTCTCAACGCTTTCATTCCATATGCCAAAATAGCAACTGGTTCTTCTTCAAATGTCAGATCCGGACTCACCTCAATAGATTCAACTGGTAAAACATGAGATGGGTCTGATCTGTACCTCCGCAACATAGAAACATGGAAGACATTATGGATTCTATCCAACTCAGGTGGCAAAGCAAGACAATAAGCAACTGGTCCAACTCTTTCTAATATCTCATACGGTCCAATAAAACGAGGACTCAGCTTCCCTCTTCGACCAAATCTTAAAATCTTTTTCCAAGGAGACACTTTCAGAAATACTTTATCTCCAACATCAAATTCTATGTCTCTCCTCTTCAAATCTGAATAAGATTTCTGCCGATCCGAAGCTGCTTTTAATCGATCCTGAATTATCTTCACTTTCTCTTCCGTCTCTTTAACCAAATCGGGACCAATCAATTTGCCTTCTCCAAGCTCATTCTAACATAAAGGCGTCCTACATCTTCTACCATACAATGCCTCAAATGGTGCCATACCAATACTTGATTGATGACTGTTGTTATAAGCAAATTCCACAAGTGACAAAAATCTATCCCAACTTCCTGTAAAATCAATGACACAGCTTCTCAACATATCCTCTATAATTTGTATTACTCTCTCTGACTGCCCATCTGTCTGAGGATGAAAAGCAGTGCTAAAGTGCAATCGAGAACCCAAAGCACCATACAAACTCTTCCAAAACCTTGAAGTAAACTGTGGATCTCGATCAGACACTAAAGAAATTGGGACTCCATGCAACTTCACTATCTCACTGATATACAGCTCAGCCAACTTTTCAAGAGAATAATCCATCCGCACTGGAAGAAAATGAGCTGTCTTTGTCAACTGATCAACAATCACCCAAATAGCATCATGCTTCTTCTGAGTCAATGGCAAACCAGACACAAAATCCATTTTTACTCTCTCCCATTTCCATTCAGGCACTGTTAAAGGCTGAAGCAACCCGGTAAGAACTTGATGCTCAGCTTTCACCCTCTGACACGTGAGACACTTGGATACAAACTCCGCTATGTCCTTCTTCATACCTGACCACCAATAATGTTGCTTCAAATCCTGATACATCTTAGTACTCCCAGGGTGCATAGCAAAAACTGATTGATATGCTTCCTCCAAAATAATCTTTCTCAAACTAGCATCATCAGGAATACACAACCTATCTTTAAACCAAAGGCTACCATCATTTCTCACATGAAAATCTCGGTTCTCCTCATTTTGGCAATCTGACACAATCTTCTGAATTTTCTCATCAGCCAATTGAGCCTCTTTAATATGATCTAGCAACACTGGTCTCAAATGCAGCTGAGCCATCAATGCACCATCATCACATGATTCAAAACTAACATGCAACGCTCTCAACTTAACAAGCAACAAGAGCGAATAAGCAGTCAAACCTGCCAAAGACTTCTGACTCAAAGCATCCGCAACAACATTTGCCTTGCCAGGATGATAATCAATCAAACAATCATAATCTTTAATCAGCTCTAACCATCGTCTTTGTCGAAGATTAAGCTCTCTTTGAATCCCTAAATATTTCAAACTCTTATGATCAGTGTAGATAAAACATTTCTCCCCATACAAGTAGTGTCGCCAAATCTTCAAAGCAAACACTATGGCTGCCAACTCCAAATCACGCGTCGGATAATTAAGTTCATGCAGCTTCAACTGCCGAGAAGCATAAGCTATGACTTTACCTTCTTGCATCAAAACACATCCTAAACCATTATGTGAAGCATCACTGTAAATCACATATGGTTTATCTTCCACAGGCAAAGTAAGAACAGGTGCTTGAGTCAACATCTCTTTCAACTGCTCAAAACTAGCTTGACACTGATCTGTCCACACAAATCTGACTCCCTTTCACAGTAATCTGGTGAGTGGAGTAGCTATCAAAGAAAAACCTTTCACAAAGCGTCGGTAATAACCTGTCAAACCCTGAAAACTTCTAACTTCAGTTACAGACTTTGGTGGACTCCAATTCAAAATAGCCTCAACTTTACTCGAATCAACTCTTATACCATCTGCTGAAACTATATGACCCAGAAAAGTCACTTGATCAAGCCAAAACTCACACTTCGACAGCTTAGCATACAACTGTTTCTCTCTCAAGGTATGCAACACAATCCGCAAATGCTTGTCATGCTCCTCTTCATTACGCGAATACACCAAAATATCGTCAATGAAGACCACCACAAACTGATCTAGATAGGGTCTAAACACCCTATTCATCAAATCCATGAAAGCTGCAGGTGCATTCGTCAATCCAAAAGGCATCACTAAAAACTCATAATGCCCATACCTTGTGCGAAAAGCTGTCTTAGAAACATCTTCAGCTCTGACTCTCAACTGATGGTACCCTGATCTCAAATCAATCTTGGAAAACACTGCTGCTCCCTTTAATTGATCAAAGAGATCATCAATCCGAGGCAAAGGATACTTATTCTAAATAGTCACCTTGTTCAATTGCCTATAATCAATGCACAACCTCAAAGTACCATCCTTCTTCTTTACAAACAAAACAGGAGCTCCCCACGGAGAAACACTAGGGCGAACAAACCCTTTATCCAACAACTCTTGCAACTGAACCTTCAACTCTCTCAACTCAGCAGGTGCCATTCGATAAGGAGTAATAGAGATGGGAGTGGTACCAGGCAACAAATCGATACCAAACTCAACCTCTCTCTCAGGGGGTAAGCCTGGCAATTCTTAGGAAAAACATCTGGAAATTCCGCAACTGTGGGTATACTATCAAGTGGAGAACCCATTACTCTGGCATCCACAACATGAGCAAGATAAGCATCACACCCTTTTCTAATCAACTTCCTAGCTGCAACAGCTGAAACAAACAAGGATGCAAGTTGTCTCTGCTCACTAGATACCATCACACTTCTACCATCACCGGTTCTGAAGGTAACACATTTCTTTTGGCAATCTACCACAGCTCCATGCTTAGACAACCAATCCATGCCTAATATCAAATCATACTCCTTAAAAGGCATTTCAATCAAATCACCCAAAAACTCCTCACCTTGTACTACAACTGCACTATCACGAGGTACCTTACTCACCGCAACACTATGTCCTAAAGGATTTATCACCAAGACATCAAATCCTGAGGATTCTGAATGCAATTCAGACACAGGAAAAATAGATGCACTTATGTATGAATGAGTAGATCCTGGATCAATCAAAGCAAGAACTGAAATGCCAAATAAAGAAAATGTACCCGCTATAACTGCTGAAGTATCCGGCTGCCTCTGCATCACATATACTCTTTGAGAAGATCCGGCCTCATCTGGCCTACTGCCTTTGGATGAAGATCCTCCTCTCTGACTAAACCCAGGTCTACCACCTCTACTGAAACCTTTGCCCCCCTCTACCACCTCTGCTGACACTGGGTCGAGAAGCTGCAGTATCCGTCTGTCTATCATCCTGCATCTCAGGACACTCTCTAATGAAATGGTTAGGTGATCCACATCTAAAACACACAGCTGATCCACCAATCTTCCAACAAACACCCCCATGTATCCTACTACAATGGGCACATACAGGTGGAGTAGATCTCTGAACCACTGGAGTAGGAGCACTAGCTACAGAAACTGTAGGTCTCTATCTCTGATATTGAACTGACCTACCAGACTACCTCTAGCTTCTACTGACTCTTGGAATAAAACTTCCTCTACCTCTCTTCATAGATGAAGACCCTGCCTTAAACTGAGGTCTCCTAACTCTGGTCTCTTCCTTGGTAGCAGCTGCTGCAATGCTCTGTGCTCTCTCAACACTTCTGGCTGCTGCAACCAATTGAGAAAAATCATGGTATCGAGAACCAGCAACAATGCACATAATAGAGGGCCTCAACCCCTCCTCAAACCTCCTGCACCAGTCAATCTCATCAGAAATAATCCCACCGGCATAGTGACTCAACCGGATAAACTCTATCTCATACTCTGTCACTGTCCGGTTATCTTGTCTTAGATTCAGAAATTCCATCTTCTTAACATCCTTATACTCCCTCGGAGTATATTTCTGCTCAAACTCCCTCAGGAAATCACCATAAGACAAAGTTGGTGGATCATCCATGGCATGAGGAACCGTCTTCCACCAATCATAAGCATCTTTCTAAAGATGGGATCTTGCATAATCAAATTTCTCATTAGGAGTAGCTTGCAACTGGATAAATATCCTTTGCACGTTATCCAACCACTGCTCAGCTACTGCAGGATCTGTAGTACCCAAGAAATCCTCAGCTCCATACTTCCTCAATTTATCATAATGCCTCACCGGCACTTGAGGCTGTGGTGGCGGTGGTGGCTGCTGTACGGGAGCTCTCCTTAACAATTCTACCATATGTCGTAACCAACCCAGTGGAACCTCATTAGCAGCTGATCTCCCTGGCACAGGAACAGGGCCATCACTAACTCTCTCAACCCTAGCCCCATCTCTACCCTCTTCAGGAGCTACGCTCTCAGCACTACCTTCTACAGACTGACGTGACTGAGACGCCATCACTACCTATGTCTGCAAACACAGCAGAATATACCTCATCAAAGATCAAAGACTGCCAATACCAAAACATGTATCTTATTTAAAAATCACATTTTAAAAATCAAAATGTTCTTTTTCTTACAATTGACCTAGGTTGAGAATCTCAAACCTAGGCTCTGATACCAAAACAATTGTAACACCCCTATACCCTGTATACGTACACTGCATGCAATTATGATCGTAATATACGTACACTAAAGATAGGAATGCCACGACTTACTAAACAAACGACTCACTTCTTTTTATAAAAATATACATAAACTTAAACATTTAGGTTAAATTTAAAACACAATAAATAAAACATTCATTTAATACGCAGCGGAAAATATAGTTATAGTTACAAATAAAAATACATCGAAAACTAATTTTGCAAAACATAAAGTTTATACATGTTTGGCAGTCAGTCTTTGATCTTTAAGCTTACTATCCACACTTCAGAATCTAAACTCTACTCGGCTTAGAGGAACTCTCCGGTTCAACCCTGTCACCTGCGCGATGAACCATAATCGCGCTAAGCCAACGGCTTAGTGGTACAAACTACAATAATATTATGCTTCAATGCAATGCTACTATCACACAATCAAGTTTCATAAACAATTCAAAAGAATAATATATTTCAAAACCTTACATTACTCAATAACTTACCAAATCATTCATGAAGTAATACTTACAATTTCCACATCCATAAACACATTACACATCATGTTGTATCTTCATAGTTTCATATTAAAGCAAAGACAAGCATGGGCCCAAAAATACACTAATATGTTATTTAAAGTTCAGAGTTACTACTTTGGTCCATAATCACAATCATCAAGCCCGTAGGCGATATATATATATATATATCTCTATCCATGGATAGTGTAACAGACCCAGTCTCTTGGACCTCAACCTGGCTAAACTCGAGGAGATCCTCAACCCGGCTAGACTGTTACTGTTTTTGAGGTTTACGACCCAGTCTTTTCACCCCAAAAACATCACATTTCACATATTTCACATTTTTCAACTGGAATCGGCTTACGACCCGGTCTTTTCACCTATCCAGTGATTCATAGGCATGCCGCCAAACTCAGAACTCTGAAAATTGAATAACATATTAATCACACAATTATTTCATTTATCTCTTTTTCAATTCATTTCTCATTTCATTTCTCACTTCATATTCCATAATCAAATAGGCAACCATGCCCCAATTATTTCCTTTACACTATCATAGCCATCAACAAGGGTTTCATTTCTCATTTCATGTCTCATATCACATTAACTCAATTCATCATATCATTCACATTATATAAATCATAACATTTATCAAGTATATCAACAATACAATAGATCACTTAACACATTTACAACCAAATATGTATTAAGTATCAAAATCATGTAAGTGTATGCAACCTTGTAGTTTGTACTTACCTCAAAACCAACTCACACCAATCTATACACTTCCTCTTCCAAGAATCCTTCACACTTAGGTTAGGTCAACTCAACTTCTTCACAACCTAATTCAAAAAGAAATAATACACACTCACTTAGAAATACACATGAGATAATAAGACTAAGAACCAACTAGGACAAACTCTACACATGACAAGCTCAACAACACGGGTGTGTCCCTGACCATGCCCTAAACTCACAACACAGAAGCTTTGACATGCTCAGAACCACGGGCGTGTCATTGAACGTGTAATACATTCTGTCTCACAGAAATATTGACATGTCCAACAACACGGGCGTGCTCATGGCCGTGTCAATCCTCCCTCAACACAGTAGCTATGACACGCTCAGTGACATGGGCGTGTCACTGCTCATGTCACTGCTCGTGTCACCCATCCAGAAAACAGAACCATTGACACGCCTAAAGACCTGGTCGTGCTCATGGGCGTGTCAAGCCAAAAATGTATATTCCGGCAACATCAACACTACATGCAACAAACCTCTTACTTCCACCATTTTCCACTTCAAACAAACTTAATTAAACACACCCAAAAACCATAACAAACTTGCAAAAACACCAAAACAACTCAAAACATACATCAAACACAAATCATAATCATCACCACAAACCCAAAACACAACCACAATACTTACTCTTCCAACAATCTTACTCTTTCCTTCAATCCAACCCCAAAATCCAAAATCAATTGAACCAAACACTCTTAAACACACCACAATCAAACAAACACATATCAACCATAACCTCAACTCACAAACTCAAAGAAAATCAAAGAATCTAGTGGAAAACTTACCAAAGATGAAGAAACTCTTAAATTTCCAACTTGATCACTTGAAAACTTCCTTCAATCTTGAGTTTGGAAGATCAAATCTCTCTCTTGCTCTCTTGCTTCTTTGATGGCCGGCCAACACAGAAAAGGAGAAGAAGAAGAAGAAAATACACGAAGAAGAAAGAAACAAAGAAAGAAAACAAAGTCAAACACTCAACCTTCTCTCTCCTCAAAACCCTCTCCACCAAGCAATTAACTATTAAAATATTCAAATTCCTCTCTTCCACTTATTTAATTTCCCATTTAATTAATTAATTACTTTAAAATAAATAAATATCTTCTTCTTTTGACTTTCCCATAGTGACTTGCATATGTTGTATATATTACCATATATACAACATATACACTCTTTCTTAGATTTTTTTCTCTTTCCAATTCAACATTTACCTCAAATCCAAATACAACAATAATTACTCAAAACTTTTAGGGCCTACTTTGGGATATTACAGTAAGTACTTTCTTCCAAATGCTACTAAGAAATCATCATATGATAACACTGGGGGCCTATCCAATCTATGTGGAACCATCTTCCACCAATCATAAGCATCCCTTTACAGAAGAGAAATAGTGTAATCATATTTCTCCTTTGCTATGGCCTCTAACAGAATAAATACTCACTCCACTCTATCCATCCATTACTCCGCCTCAACTGGATCTGCAGTGCCTATAAAGTTAATAGCCTTGTATTTTATGAGTTTGTCATATTTTCTACTCTATTGTGGTACTGGGGCATGACGAAAATATTATGCCATCTATTGCATCTATGTTGGCAGGTATGGTGCCACTAATCTGGCTGGCACTAGTTCCTCTCCAACACCTTCTGTATTGGCTTGAATTCTATCCTCACTAGGAGCAATACTCTCTGTACTTTCTTCCTCTAACTTGTGCATCCTAGATGTCATCTCAACTTATATCTATCACAATGATAAATATTACCACATCAGAGACCAGTATAGGTGCCAATGGTTATGCATGTATTACACTTTAAAATCACCATTTAAATCCCCTTTCTCTTATAGAAACCCACCTAAGTCCAGAATCTCAAATCTAGGCTCTGATACCAAAATAAATATAACACTCTTATACCATATATATATATATAATACATGTACCCAATATATGTAACACCTCGATACCCTATATAAGTACTATACATATACCTAGTATACATACAGTAAGTATATAGAGTATAAGGATGCCACTTTTCTTTTTTACTTTAAAAACCTGTAACAAAATTCAAACCATAATAGGTCAATTTAAAGAACACTTACAAAATCATTGTCTTTATCAAAACTTCATTTATACATTTAATATAACATACTTAAAGTGGATACATGTATGCATTACCCTCTAGTTGGTCTCGACAAAATCTTACTCTTCTCGTGGCATACCAAAAGACTTCATATCTTCCACCAAGCTACCTGCGCGATAATACATCCGCGCTAAGCTCGAAAGCTTAGTAGTATAAATATAAAATACAAACATATATCATGGAAATACTAACATATAAAGATATATCAATTCCATATACTTTTAGTTCTTATTAAGTTTATCCCTTTTCATTTGCACCTTTCATATCTTTCAACTAATTTCATATCTTATACACATATATATACATAACATTTCTACCAATTCCAACCCATCACTAATATTCACAATCAACATCTCAATACACACATTATACATCATACTAACCATAAGTCACATTTCCAATTAAGACAATCATTGTCTTCAACCACAATTCATCAATTGAATTCACAATCAATGCTAGTACACACATTATACATCATACCAATCACAACATTTCTTTATTCACAATTCACCATTTATGATTCATCATTAGTGCTCATAATCAATATTTCAACACACAAATTACATATCATCAATCACATGTCCAATAAAGTATACCAAAGATTTCATTATCCATTTCTTTCAACATTTGTATATCACATTGACAACAAAGACAGACTCGGGCCCAACAGACACCACTATGTTATTCAGAGTTCAGAGTTACTGCTTTGGTCTATAATCATAATCATCAAGCCCGTAGGCATCATATATCAATATTTCTATCCATGGATAGTGTAACAGACCCAGTCTCTTGGACCATCAACTCATCATGAGGAGATCCTCAACCCGGCAAGACTGTTACCAATCATATATTTCATATTCACAATTCTCATAGTGTAACAGACCCAGTCTCTTGGACCTCAATTCAACTCAATTTGAAGAGATCCTCAACCCGGCAAGACTGTTACCTTTTTCATTTTATAGGCATGCCTCCAAACCCAGAACTCTGAAGACTGAATAACACATTAAACACATATTTCACTTATTGTTTCATTATCAATTTCAATCTCAATGCTCATTATCATCTAGGCAAATATGCCTTATTTCTTTCAATTGGATCATCATAGCCAATCACAATGGCTTCACTACATATCATATCTCAATCCATATGATACATATAACATCATTGATATAACATTTCAAAATATATTATTCATATAATACATTGCCATACACAAGATTCACAATGCATATAACATAACATTTTCTCATTTCTCAAAACACATTAACATCATTCATTACTAGAGCATTTATCATAACAAATTGCACATACCTTAAGAAGGATCCTCATATTTTCCTACCTTTTCCATTTCATATTTCATCCTTTATATATATATATATATATATATAGTAATATACATTCTTCATTTACATTCACAATATAATAGCTTATTTAACACTTTCATCCCAATGTGTTAATGTTCAAAGACATATAAGGATATACAATCAAATAGGGTTTATGCTTACCTTATTAATGCTCTTCACATCCTTCACATCATTCAATCATCACCTTAGTCCAATTATATTAACAATATAATAAATCACTTAACACATTTGCAAACAAATGTGTTAAGCCTCAAATTATGTAATTAAATACAATCATATGTATTGTTACTTACCTCAAGAACTATTCCCATTCCTCCATACATTTCCTCTTCCAAGAATTCTCAACATATAGGTTAATGCAACACAATCTCTTCAAAACCTAATCCAAAGATCATTATACATAGGTTTAGAATCATCCACATACATTTGATTAGGGCATTCTTTGTTTTAGACATGTTTAAAGTGTTTATGTTTAGGTTTAGGTACCATAATACCTTTGAAGAATCAAAGCCATGCTAAAAGAACAAAGAATAAAAACAATAACCATTACATTTGAGGGACACGGTTAGGGCAATTCAACCTCTTCACAATCTAATCCAAAAGGAATATTAGCAAAATGACCATATGAATAGTACATTCTGGTTTTAGACTCCATTTTATCCTTATTTTGAAAAATTGTATAAACTAATCCACTTGACTAAAAATTCTAAAATTTTTACAGAATTTAGTTTTGTATCTTAAAATCATTCCTTTAAAATTTCAGATCAAACTGAATACAAAATCTTGATCAAATAGTTCACCTAACCAGACTGCCCCAATTGCCCTGCATCCTGGCAGCAGTTCTGAACTTTGTGAATTCCATAAATCAAATTCAATCAACGTGGTTCCAAATTATTTTTCTCAAATACTAGACTCACTAAGCAACAACATATCCAAAATTCAATTGGATATGATTTTTCTACATTTTATTAAAAATCCCGAAATATAGCTGTCTCAGTTAAGGTACCTGCTGGAACAGGTCTAATAAAAATAATATTTCTAAACTCATAACCATTCCAAAATCGAATCAACATATTTTTATGTCATTCTAGACTCATAGAGGCACAACATATCAAAAATTCACTTCAAGAACATTTTTCTATAATTAATTAAAAATCATACAAGTCACAGCCTTTACTAATTGTAAAACAGAAAAAAATTCACTAAACACAACTCTTACTCTTCCATCACCAACACCAACCTAGCTTCTTATCTTTAATTCCATTTCAACACTTTTACACACACCATACACAAACACACTAAATCATCACATCAACCAATCACAATTTTATTTAGACACAACTTCAAAATTGACAAAGGGAAACAAAAGAATTCTTACCTAAAATGAAGAAATTCCACAAATCTCTTTTCACAACCTTTGATTTCTTCTTCAATTTGCTTCTTGTCTCAAGAACACTTCTCTTTCCCTTTTGTCTAAGGAAGAGCCGGCCACACACAAATGAGAAGAGGAAAAGATGAAGAGCAAAAGTCAAATTTTGCTTCTTATATCCACCAAGAGTTTTTAACCTTGCAATTACTAAAACACCCTTCACCATTTAACTACCCTTTTGTCTCATATGTGCCCAATTAAGTAATTTCACATGCCACATAAAAATATCCTCTTGCATTGACTCTCCCTTTGACCAATTTATATGTTATATATATCATCATATACCCAACATATAAACTTGTCTCTAAACCCTAAATTTCTTCTCCAAAACACATATACATATACATTCTCTTTCCATTTCTTTTCTCTTACAATTTAACACATATATACAATCCAATATATAACAACAACAACACTAACCACAACATCAACAACATAATCAAAACTTTTAGGGCATATATGAGGATATTACAATTCTCTCCCCCTTAAATAATTTCGTCCTCGAAATTATCTAGTATAATTGTAATTCATTCATAATACCATACCATCTTAACTTCCATATGAAGTTAATTATACGCTTAAGTCATTATATCATCAAATCATATAGCTTCAACTCTCCTCTTTAGAATCAACCACCTTCTTTAAATTCCTTAACTCATCATTCTATATGTCTATACATCTTATTACTTTCTTGATCAAACATTCAAAAGATCTCATTACATTCCTATTAATATCTTTATACCAGAATCAGATCATCATATAGCACAAAAATACTTTGTTAAATCTTTATATTTAATACATTTTGTTCTTCACTTCTTTGTAATTACTCTCTTAACTTTAACCTTAAAAACTATAACTTATATCTGAGCATTAATTATCCATTCATTACAATCACTGTCTAAATAGACATCTATCACCCTCAATAGATAACAAAATCCTGATTTTTCATACATGGAGTTATTTCTTTAGCATGCTTTTCACTTAACTTACATATTAATACATTACTTTTCAACTTATTTTATAAATAACCAATCTTTTTCCCTTTTTCTCATGATGATTTATAATTATTATACTCCACTCATTCATGTCCAATCATACTTTAAAATTTACATCATATACATTATCATGTAAATAACTACACTCTTGGTACAACTATACACATTAAATCTCAATAATGATTCATAATCTCAGTCAAATCTAGATCCATTGATTTATTTGTCACATTATATCCACATTCCAATCTTGTTCAACTCCAACCAATAATTAATTTATTCAAACTTATCATGAAATTTCACAATATTCATATATGTATATATATTTATAACCTAATTCCATTAGGGTAAACATTTATACAATTTCTGATCTCTTCCGATCCATATTCAATCAAATTATCATGATAACAAATCACTTCAAATTATCTTTTAATATACACATAATTTATTCTCTATCATCTTATTATAATACCCACCAATTCTCATAAAGGTTTTTATACCATATTTACTGTCTACAATTCATGCACTCAAACCTCGAGTTACATATCTTAAACATATTCAATATAACTTTCATAACATTCCATATCATTCCATATCATTGTTATATTTATTTTGATTACCTTATTTTCATATCATCCGTAACTCAAAACCTTTCCATAGTTTCTTTTTCCTCTCTTAGTCTTCACAATTATAACCAAAATTGTTAACATAAAATGATAATATACAACTTTATCCATCATAACTTTTAACTATACTTCTCAATTATAATTTCAACCTCACCAAATCTGTATTACAATCATTTTATCTAAGATTCAAATCCATGGATAACAATTTAACCGATCAAATATACTGAACAAAACACATGGCTTTAAGGGATTAATATTCAAGCCTGGAACTTTTAAATCAATGCTGTCTTCTTCTTCTTCTTTTTTTTTTTCATCCTCAATCTTTACAAATACAATGCTAAAGTACATATCAAGAATCACTTATTCCTTCTTTACATTTTTGCTATATCAATAGCTAACACATTCCAACTCCGTTTCAAATCAATTGCACTCGATTTATAATCTTTATCCACTTAATTCATGTTTCTACAATATTACTCTATACATATTCAATCATATGGAGTTCCTATACAATTTCTATTTGTCACTTCATTTCTAATCCATTTACAATCTCTTATAATATAACATTACATAGAACTTTCCATATGTGCATACTTTGGAACTCTAAATATCATATGATCATCATACTTTGGAACTCTAAATATCATATGATCATCACATTCAATGCTTACTATAACAATTTCCACTATCCAATATTACTCAAGTCCATTCCATTCTCACTTCCATCACATAATTCATTTAGCTTAACACAATTCAAGACCTAATCTCCCTTAGGTCTTTTAATACACACAACATCATTTCCATATTACTAATTCTATAATAATACCACATACATTTCATTCACAGTGAAAACTCAATTCACATCTCATATACATGTATACACTTAATTATATGCTCTTGTTTTATTTCCCTTTTTCATACATTCAATACAAATTTAATGTTTATCACTTTCTTTTAAACATTGTCATTCTCATTCTTTCAATATGATGTAAAGCATTCATTCATACTACAATGTATATATATATCCTGACTATACTAATACTTCACATTCATCTTGATCATATTCCCAAAGTGACATCTCTTTCACTTTCATCCTTAAAAAACACTTAATATACTTCCATAACCATCTTTACTCTTTGCAGTTAAAATGACTTAAAATAACTCATTTTCATTTGCTTATCCAATTCCTTTTTTTTTTACTTTAAAACAATTTCTCTTTCTATCAATCACATTACTCAATTCATAATGCTTTAATATGGAATATTAGTCATTTCACCTAACCCATATATTGAATATACATTAAACCATCACTATCCCAATAATCTTTATCAAATTCCACTAAAACTTTAACTTCTCAAATTACTACTTCATTTAAGCTTCAATTTACCAAACTCATCTTTTCTAATATCACTCTAAAACATCTTACAAATATATATCACAAAGCAATATTAAAACTTATAATTTCCACAATCATCAAGCTCACTTCAAAAAATCTCAAATATCACCTATTATCACCATTACCATGAGCTTTCACAATATCCAAGCATTTTACATTTCTAACATTGAATTTACTATGTTCGCATCAAAATAATGATATCAACTTATTTTCTTACTTAACCAATATCATCTCTTTCCTTTAATAAAACCTTAACTTTATATATATATATATTCCAACTTTAACTAGTCACACTTTGTCTATATTAACCAACTCATTCAATATTCCACCATTCTTTCCTCATTTTTAGTAACATATCTTTCAATAATAACAATCCAACAATATTTTCTCTGTCTAGCAACCTCAACATAAACATTATTATAAAGAGATTCAAAGTATAGAGGAAAGAGTGCATACTTTAATCTTGATTTTGATTTCTATTCATTTTTCAACTTTATTCTTTTTATATTTCAATTCACATTATGTCCCACATAATATTGCTCATAACCATCAACATTACATTCTATGTTGCACACAACATGACATTTTTCATATGCATCATCAATATACATATATCACATTATATTTCACAATTCGTTTCCCATAATCAATTAGGCACTATGCCTCAATTATAATTCATTTCCAACATCATGGTCAACTAGGCACTATACACGTATGTTGCACCTACAGCTCGGTCTCATGGCAAAAACTTTATCTCCTAGACTAACTCTAAGCTAGGTCTGGTCAGGTCTAGTGGGACTCTCCGTCTCTCCCTTGTCACCTATGCGATGGAACAATCACTCTAAGCTACTAGCTTGGCAATACATATTTTAATAACAAAGGTAGTTTTAAAACAGTAAATTATGTAACTCATTAATTCATGAAATGTTTTATGCATCAATGCATACATTACTCATCAAAGATGTCACAGTCAATTACATTGGGCCCAAAAGTCCCTATATAATATTAAAATATCTGAAATATTATTTTGATTTATCACGACACCAGAGATCTAAGTATCATATCAAACCACCCGAAGGTGCATCCCCTATCGACACTAGAGATATGAGTGTCTAATAATACCATCCGAAGGTGCAACCCCTATAGACATTAGGGATTTGAGTATCATATAATACTGCCTGTAAACACATCCCCTATGACACTAGTGTGTCTAGCCCCATAGGCAAATATGATCATCAACTCATATCAATGGCATGCCAAATCAACAGTACTTAATACAATTCTCTAGGATAAGATATTGCATAAGGCCAACATGCATCACATTTTATCCATTTTCATTTCATTTTCATAATCATGTATAATTTCCACATTTCAACACAATTCAATCACATTTATCATTTTTTTAATCACATTTACAATGTGACTTCTTTTTCCACATTTATTAGGCATTTTTCCCTTTTTTTTTTCAAATAACACATAATCATGTAATTAGTCATTCTACAATGGCTTAACATTTCATTTTAAATGCAATTCACACATCATCACTCAAATAATGCATCTTACATGTAAAATCAAACATCAAAGTAGTTTAGCACATTCAAAATTTCATAATGTGCTAGGCCAAACCAATGCAATTAAAATACAAGCGATCAAAGTATGTATTAACCTTAAATATGCCAAATTTCAAGCCTAATTCACCATCCACTTCAATTTCACCAAATGCCCTTCCTCTCTTTAAATTTACAAATTTACCTTACTCAATCCTAAACCAAATTATAAGTCCAAATATATCATTAATAACTCATTCTAACTCATTTAATTTAATAAAACACCAATTACATCCATTCTACCCAAAATTACACCAAAACCCTAATTTTCAACACTGCTTTACCCAAACTACCACAAATCCCAATCATTTCAACTAACAAACCATAAAACCATTACATATACTTCAAAATAACTTCAAAATAAATCTATTTTAGCAATTATTAAAACCCCCAACAAATATTGAAATTTCACATATCCTGTAATTTAAATAAAAACCTTCTTAAAACTAAAGAAAACTTACCAAACACTTGAAAATTCTTAAAAACTCTCTTGTCTTCGTTGAATTCTTCACGAAATTTGGTATGCAAGATGATGAAAACCTCTCCCCCTCACTCATCAATGGTGGCCGACCCTCTTGTAGGAGAAGAAGAAAAAGAGTTTTAATTTTCTATCTTTCTATTTTATTCACTTATATATATATATAAATAATTAATAAATAATATTTAATCACTTCCATCCAAAAATAATTTTAATTTCTATTATTTTTTTAACTTTTAACTTTTCACTTGTGAATTTTAAAATTTTAACTTTTACCTAATTTTTATTTTTTAGTGAAATTTATAATTTAGGTATATTTCACATATACACTAAGTATATTTTGGTTATATTCTTCTTCCAACATATTTATTAACCATTTCAAATTATTTATTTAATTATATTTTAATAAAAATACGGGTGTCACAATTACAACATCTATATTCAACTATAATTGGTAAAAAAGAATTTAATTGATTATTTTAAAAATAAAATATATTGTAATGACTACTATTGTTGAATAGAAAACAATTAAAAATACATATTCAACTATTTTTAAATTGTATAAATAAAATATATGAAAAAATTATTATTTAATAATATTTAATTAATATTTTTAATATATTAATGTTTAATTAAGATTTTTAATATATTATTCTCCTCGCAGTAATAGTAATCACTGAAAGCAATGGCCATGAGAAATTAAAATATTTTGAAAACATGCGAGGTAGTTGCATTTGTTGACATTATTTAAATAAAGCCTATTTTTTAGAGGACTGTATGCCACTCTAATAAATTATCTTTTTGCAAAAATGGTTTTATAATATCAGAATGACTTATGATTGTAATTATAAGTATATAAATACAATAATAATTTAACTTAAAAAATGGAAAATGGTTTTTGGATATTTTTAAAAAGAAATACAAACAATTGTTTCAATTGGAAAGGGAATATAGGATATGCTGACCTAAATTATTACAATTTTATTTTTTATTTCATTTGTTTATTTAAAGAAATTACTATTTCAAGTCTTAAATTTAACTTGACTTAATTAATTAGTCTATACTTATTTTTGAGAAATTAACTAAATAATTTCTTAATTAATTCCTTCACCGTTTTTCTTTAAAAAATTAAAATAAGTTTAAATAAAGAGAATAAAATATTATTTTCAAAATTCATTCATCCCTAATCCCAAAAATCTATCTCCAAAAGTTTATTATCTCTCTGAAAATTTCTAAAAAACAAAATGTAGTGATTTATTATAATTTTACAATAACTTTATTTCATTTCTTTACAAAATATTTTCTTTGTTAATTAAATATTTTCTTTATTAATTAAATTTATATAATTTTAGAAATTTAATATAATCAATTACATTACCAAGTATAGCATTACTATCAAACCTATAATTTATTTCAATTTTTTAAATGCATTTATTATATAATAACACTCGTGACATGATTTGAATAGATGATAATGTGAAGTTGGCAGTGCCCACCATTATTAAAAATGAAAAATTATCATTTTTTCTCTATAATTATTTATTATTTGTTTGGTTCTTTTTCCCTTAAATAACAAATCTACTTTTATTTTTTCTAAACGAATAATTTTTTTAGATTATAAAGGACATGCTAATATTTTATGTTCATTATTATGTAATTCTTGAAATTTTTCAATTTATAGTATTATATAAATAAGTAAAAGTTATAATATATCACTCGTGGTAATGTATAAATTACTTTGATTTTATGATAAATTTTTATAAAATTTTAATATGGTAATAAGATCAAGTATAATTATCAATATGTGATAATGTTATCAAGAATTGAATTTAAAATATGAAATTTAAATTTTTATAAATTTTATATTTTTTATAAATTTTTATTCAGACAAAATGAATTTCTTTCTTTAGATTTATTCTGACAAGATGGGTTTCCTCTTTAGAACATAGCAAGTGATAATTCAATATTATTATAATTGGTTTAATACTATGAAAAATTACTCTCTCTCTCTCCCTCTCTCTTTCTGTAACACCCCCTACATAATCTATATATTTAACTACATAGGAGATGTTACATGAACACATAACTAATTTATAATGATAATATATATAATAAATCCTAAATACATTCATATGATATAATTATTTTCCATACCTGTAATACATAAATATATTTGTTTAATTTACAAAATTTCCTATTATTAACTTACATTGTAAACATTATTATAATTCTCCTACTACCCTCAAATTTATACAATTGTTATACAAAATTATAAAGTATTGCTATGTGAACCATACAGACTACAATATTTTTAATATTGCTCATTGAACCTTTGTGATGCAGTTGATTAGGAACATATATTTCTCACTCTGTAGTCTCAACTCTTCTTGTTTGATATGTGCATCTGAAAATAATTCTAACACGCTAAGCAAGGCTTAGTGGTGCTTATGTATTTATAATATGCAAGAAATTAAAAGGAAAGAGACTATACATAGACAATTTTACAAACAATAGAAATTATCACTTTAGAACATTACTTAAGAAAATTTATAAATTCATTTAAACATAAAACATTGAACATGATTATATTCAAAATTTGGTTAGTTTAACAATAAACACATAACACATTATTTTCAATATAGATAATCTTTTTAAATTTGTCCATACACACTTGTGAATACTCGAATTTTGAGGCTCGGAAAGCCGATTTTCTCAGATTGCAGACGACCGAGCCGGACCGGAGGACCACAATAAAGTTTACCGAAAGTATGTCTTCACGGTACTTGAAATGTCCGGAGCGATGCAAGGATCACGGATATGGTCCCGGAATAATTTTTGGAGGTCCGTAGCTCCCGAAAAATCAGTTTGAGCGAAAATCGTGCGAGCTTTTGTACTGTTTTGGAGGGCTCAACCGCCGTCTGCGGCGGTCCCCCCGCCGGGACTGACGGTCCGGCCGCCGACGACCTCAGCGGTCTGACCGCCGCCATTTTTGCTTTTTCCTTTTTTCCCGGCTGGTCACTTCTACGGCAGTCCAACCACCGTCCAGGTTCGAATTTTGTCCATTTTCACTATAAAAGGCCTCCGAATTTTCAGAACAGGGGTTCGGTCTTTTCGGGTTGGCTTCGGGCGGACGAACTCTCTATTTTCATACGCTTAAGAACTTCTCTTGGACTTTTCTTTGCATAAATCTAACCTTGTGCTGCAGGAATCAATCGAAATCAAAATTAAAAAATCGTAATCAAGAATCATAATCCAAGGTCCGAGAAAACGAGATCTGGAACTACGAAGTGGGAGAATCCTAAACAAGGTAATATCCTAATTTATCCTTGGTCGATTTAAGCATATCATGAGCACTACACCTCCTTCTTAATTTCTTTTTGGTCAAAGACCTAATCTCTTTTGGCATGAAGCCCATCACAATTAAAATCAACCTTTTGGCATGGAGCCTAAATTGCATCCTTTTTGGTACCAAGTATCCAAATTAGCACTAAGTGCTCAAAATCTCACAATTTTGGCAAAAAGCCCGACAATGCACGAAGCATACACACACACAAGCATAATGCATAATTGCCTTTAAATAGGCTTCTCCGAACTACATGGGCTTTGATCTCTCATAAAAACGAGAGTATGTAGGCATATTTGGGATTCACCCCAAATAGCAAGTCCACAATCTACTAACAATCTGTTTGTCTTCCTTTCTGTGTTCCTTTTAGATTCATTTCTTCTTTGGCAAGTTAATCAAATGCATGACATAGTCCCCGAATCCTCCTTGGGTTCGTAGATTAGAAACCTTTACATTGGATGCATTATTGGAGTCAAACAAGGGTTTTCTTAGTTTTTCCCTTTGAACAGAAAAAACTGAGTGGCGACTCCTAACAACAAGTGAATGTTCATCCAAATCCTTTTTGGGTGGAAACCGAGGTTCACAATTTGGCGACTCCACTGGGGACCATAAAAATGATTTATGGGATCATAGTAGACTACTATTGTTTATTTGACTAATTTGCCCTTCTTCAGGGTACTTTTATTTATTTTGCAGGGCACCTTAGCAATATATATCCTTTCCTTAAGGATATTGGAATAAAATTGACAAAAGGAATCTTTTTCCTGTGATGGACCCCTTGTTTGATTAATTGTGCATTTGTTTTGTCATTTAGAGAATCTTTTTCTCTTGCATTATATGGGGGAATCATTTTCCTCCATTGCATAAAAAAAATTGTTTTCAAATGAATTTCTTCTCTTTCTATTCAAAATTTTGAGTCTGGATAGCAAGTAGCGCTGACCGGCAGGTCTCCTTGATTATGCCGGCGGACAGCCAAAGCGTCCTCCCTGTTGTCGCAAACCCTTCCAATCCTTTTGGAGTGGCCCATGAGTAAACGTACTGTTGGACCCACGCGAAACTCTTTGTTTCACATGTGATTAGGTATATCTTACACAAGACTCAAGGGTCCCTATTATAAGCCTATTCTCTATTTTTCATGTAACAATAGAACCCTCCTTTAGGTTGTATGTACCCAATAATAGTGCCACATTCCATTAAAATGAATTATGATGTGATGAGGTGCATTCATGCAACATAACAACATTGTTTTGGGGAAAACCTTTTGATATATACAAGTGGACCAAGAGTCTTCCTACCCTACACACTACCCTGATCCTTTACCCTTAACCTTTGCAGGTACCCACTATCCGTGTGCCTTCACCTGCACAAGCTACACCAACTCCAACTGTGCAATCACCTACAAGTCCTACTACCCCAACTTCACCAACTACTCCAATTACTGAAATGGCTACTATTGAACAGATTAAGGCCTTACTAGATGGACAGGTTGTAATATCCTCATATATGGCCTAAAAGTTTTGATTAAGTTGTTGATGTTGTTGTTATTGTTGTTGTTGTTATATTGGATTGAATATATGTGTTAAATTGCAAGAGAAAAGATATTGGAAAGTGAATGCTTGTGTATATGTGTTTTGGGGAAAAGAATTAGGGTTTAGAGAGAATGCTATATGTTGTGTATATGATGATATATATAACATATAAATTGGTCAAATATAGAGTCAATATAAGAGGATATTTTATGTGGAATGTGCAATTACATATAAGGGCTTATATGAGATAAAAAGTTAGTTATATGATTGAGGGCATTTTGGTAATTACTTGGATAAGATCACTTGGTGGAGATTAAAAGCAAAATTTGACTTTGTGTCTTCATCATTTCCTTCTTTCTTTCAAGAAGTGGCCGGCTCTCCAAAAACCAAAAGGAAAGAGAGGTGTTCTTGATGCTAGAAGCAAATTGAAGAAGCAATCAAAGGATTTGACAAGAGATTTGTGGAAGTTCTTCATCTAATGTAAGTATTCTCTAGTTTTCTTTACTTATTTTGAAGTGGTGTTGAAGTGAATTAAGATTTGTTGATTTTGTGATTTGGTGTGTTTGAGATGTGTTTGTGTTGTGTTTTCAAGTGTTGAATTGGTTTTAAGTTAAGAGTGTAAATAGGTGTTGTTGTTGGAAGTGGTGGATGTTGATTTTTGAAAGATGGTGATTTTAGGGTTTGAGATGGTTTGTGTTTAAGTGTAACATTAATGTGTTGTGTAGTGATTCATATGATGAATATGTGTTTAGAACATTGATTATGTTCATTTGAAACATGTTGTATGGTGTATATTGTATTTGAGTGCAATTGAAAGAGTGTTGGATTTGGTTAGGGTTTGTTTATGGGTGACACGGCCAAAAGCAAAGGAGAGACAAGGCCAAGTCATGGAACTTTTGGGCGTGTTGGATTAGTTTTGAGAGACACGGCCGTGTTCCCAAGCCATTTTAGCTACTGTGATTTTTGGTTGAGAGACACGGCCACAAGCTTGGCCGTGTCCCTTGCCCGTGTTGCTTTGAGTGACACGACCACAAGCTGGGCCGTGTCCCTCAAGTGGGCTGCCCGTGTTCTTCACATTTGTTGGTTAGGGATTTATTTCTTTGTTCTAATTGCATTGTTGGGATTCTTCAAAGGTATTTTGGTACCTAAACTTAAACATAAACACTTTAAACATACTTCAAACAAAGAATGCCCTAATCAAATGGATGTGGAAGATCCTAAAGCTATGAATGACATAAATTGTTCTTTGCCCTAATTGCATTGTTGAGATTGAATAATGTTATGTTATGCATTGTGAATGATAATGTGTTCCATGAGTAATGTATAATGAAATGTGATGCAAAGTCATTGTGATTGGCTATGATGATGATATTGAAAGAAAGAAGGCATGTTTGCCTAAATGTTGATGAGAATTGAGAATGGACATGGTAACTAAATAATAAATGGATTGTGTGGCTAATGTGTTATTCCATTTTCAGAGTGGGTTGTTGGTGGCATGCCTAATAAGTGTAACAATCTCTTGAAGTTAGGTTGGAGTGAATCCTTGAAGCCTAATTGAGATGTTACCACCCTTGAAGCTAGGTTGGGTTGGTTCTTGAAGCCAAGTTGGGTTGATGCTTAGCATGCTTTGCTCCCCTTGAAGCATGGTTGAACCTAATCCTTGAAGCCTAGTTGGGTATATGATATTGATAAATGTGATAACAAAACCAAAACATTAACTCTGAAAATTGAATGGCATATTAGTGTGTCTTGGGCCCAATGCTTGTCTTTGTTTAATGTGAGTCATGATTTGTTTAGTGTTGATTATGAATGATTAAATGAATACTAATGAGGTATATGATAAGATGTTGAAATATGATATGTCTATTTATGTTGAGTTATGAAATGTAAAGGTATGTTGTTAGCTTTGCATATATGATGTTACATGTATAATATGGATTGAGAATTGGCATTGCATTGCATTAAAGCATAACATTAGCATGTTTTATCTTACTAAGCCGTTGGCTTAGCGCGATAGTGTTTGATCGCGCAGGTAATAGAGTTGATAGAGTTGAACCCGAGAGTTCATCAAGACCGAGTGAGAGTAGACAGTGAAGAGTGGATTTTGGGAACTTAAAGATCAGAGCAGACTTGTCAATCATGTATAACTCTTTTATATTTTGTAAAGTAATGATTTTAATGTACATATGTGTATATTTGTAAATATGAAATTAAATGTTTTCATATATGTAAATATTTGATAAATTTCGCTGCGTAACAACTAAATATATCTATTTAGTTTTGTATTACAAGTTAACTACTTATCTTTCTATAATGTATACACTTGAAAGATTATGGTACGGTTTAAAATGTTTTTAAATGTTAAGAAAATCCGTAGCATCTCTATGTTTAGTGCATGTATACTACATTGTGGTGTTTGTAGTGTGCATGTATTGAATGTAGGGGTGTTACACAGGTTAAGGAGATTGAAGCTAGGATGCAAGAAAGGATTGATGAAGCCTTGACCGCCCAAAGGGTAGCCATCTTGGCCGAATTGGGAGGGGCACCAAAGACAGCCACTACTCCTAGAAATCTAGGGAAGGAACCTATTGTGGGACAAACTAGTACCCCCATGACTGCTCAGAATAATACCCCTGTCATCAATTTGGAGGATCCACCCTCTAAGAATGCTACTGAAACTGATGAACTAAAAAAGAAACTTGAATTGCTTGAAAGGTCAATCACTACCATGAAAACTCATAAGGAGGTGGTAGACATGGATTCCTTGTCCTTGTTTCCCCAAGCTAGGTTGCCTCCAAAATTCAAGATGCCTGGGATGGACAGATTTGATGGGACTACTTGCCCTAAAACCCACCTGAAGATGTATGTGGGGGCCTTAAGCCCTTGGGGTTTAAATGACGAGCTCTTTGCTCAACTCTTCCAACAATCCTTGACTGGTGCTGCCCTTAAATGGTTTGTAAGCCTGGATCGTGCCAAGATTAAGACCTGGGAAGACATCTGCAATGCATTTAACACTCAATACCACTACAATATTGATGTAGCTGTCACTAGAAGGGAGCTTGAGACTACCAAGCAAAACAACAATGAACCCTTCTCCTCGTTCCTTACGAGGTGGAGGGCAAAGGCTGCCCAAATGATCAATCGCCCTTCAGAATAGGAGCAGATTGATATTATAATCGAGAATTTAAGGCCTACATATCAAGCTCAACTGCAAACCCAATACCTACCTACTTTCAAATAGCTCATTGTGACTGCAACTAAGGTAGAAGATTTGATACAATTGGGTAAGATAGTAGATGAGGGAGCTACTTCAAAGTATAAGAAACAGGGCCAAGCTGCTTCCTCAAGCAAGGTCAATGAAGTGGCCAATATTGCCCCTGCAAATCCTTTACGTGTGGGCAATCTTGGGCAGAGAAATCAGCCAAGAAGGCAATATACCGACCTTGGATGCCCCTTCATCTGGTGTTTAAAAAGGCTGTGGAAGGAAAGTACTTGAAGTCTTTGGACCCAAGGCCTCCTCCAAACCCATTACCCTCCAATTATAGGGCCAATGAGTACTGTGAATACCACCAAGGAAATGGGCATAGAACAGATGCTTGCTGGACTCTGAAAAATCGCATCTAAGATCTGGTGGATAGTGGTGACATCATTCCTCTCAGGAGTCAACAAAACATTAATACTAATCCTTTGCCCAATCATTCCATCCATGCCATCACTGTGGAAGAAGAGTTGTTTGATCCTTTTAAACTTCTCTTGGAAATGAATGAAGTATGTGTGCTGGATCTGAATGACCTCGCTGAAGTGGTCGATGCTTTGACAAGAAGTGGAAGGCAATATTAGCCACTTGACTTGGGGAAAGCCCCTAAAACCCCAAATCACCCATATAAGAAGAAGCCAGAACCAAAGGAAGACCCTGTCCTCACTCAGCTTAAACAAACTCAAGCTAAGGTGTCAATTTGGGAGCTCCTTGCTTCCTCATTCCCACACCGTCAGGCTCTCAGTGAAGCTTTGAGTCAACTTGATAGATCAGTAGACATAAGCCCAGAAGCTTTGGTGGCCACTTTGACCCAATCAACCAAGGCATTGAGTATCCAGTTTTCTGATGTAGACCTACCAGAAGATGGCATGAAACACAATAATGCTCTATACATCACCTTACAAACTGGGGGAAAGACTGTGCCCATGGTTCTCGTTGATAATGGGTCAGCCTTAAATGTATGTCCTTTGAAAGTAGCAAGCTGTCTGGGATTGGAGGCTACAGATCTTACACCTTCTGATCAAATTGTTAAAGCATATGATAACACTCGAAGAGAAATTGTGGGTGTTGCTACTCTGGAAGTTGCTATTGGACCGGTAAAAATGGGAGTGCCGTTCCAGGTCATTGATGTACCCGCGAGCTTTAATCTCCTCCTTGGAAGGCAGTGGATTCATCAGAATAATGCTGTACCTTCTTCATTACATCAAAAACTTAAGTTCCCTTTTGAAGGAAAAATCATCACTATTAAAGGAGACACATGTGAAATCAACAAGAAAACCACGGATCAGTCTCTCTTTGAGGTTGTTCCTGGTGAAACTGCTTCCATTATGACACTGTTCAATGCATTGAAGGAGAAAGGCCCAAAGGCCCATTTATCCTATATGACTTTGGGGAGGTCCAAGTCAATTGCCTGGTGGGAATGATGCTAAGGGTAGGTCTGCTACCCGGGATGGAAATGATAAGGTCTGGGAGGAAATCATCCATAGTGCGGCCATGGGAAGAGCCTGAGAATAAGGGAACTTTTGGCTTGGGGTACAAACCCACAGGCGAGGAGATAGAAGAGTTTGAGCATGGGAAGAAGAAAAAGAAGACTTGGGGGGCAAAAATCCTCAAAATGCGCCCTTACTTTAGAACTCTGAACAGTCACTTTTGCAAACCTGGAAAAGCAGTTCCTTACTGTAGTTTTCAGGAGCCATTCTATTCTCCTATGACTGGAAAGAAGCTACCGGGTTTTGAGATGTTCGCTGATGTTTTAGCCATAAAGGAAGAAGAGCCAGAACCTATAACTGACCCACAAGTGGAAGATTTCATTCGGCCTAGTCTCTTTGATGAGGTTGCTATGATAACCAATTTTGAAGACAAAAGGGACTTCACGAAGCTGATCAAGACAACAGATGGACCACTGATGAACTGGTATGCCAAGGAGGGACATGCAGCTATAGTCAAACCTAGTCATGTGTCATACCCTGAACCTGAGTCTTGTACCGAGTCAAATCTTGAGTCAAACACCGAGTCAGAGTCCAGTTCTGAGTCTTCCTTAGCTTCAGGAATAGAAAACCCTGATGTCGAATATAATGTAACTCTGGAGGATGACTCCGCCAATATTAATTAAACTATTCAAGTTCTTAGTTACCCTGTGTCTTTTGCTTTCCAAGTATTCTCTAGCAAAAATGAAATAAATGAAATAAAAGAAATAAATGAAAAGATAATAATTGGCAAAGAAAATGAATATACATACATTGCATATGATTGTGTGAATAAAGAACAGGTTGTTGAGTGCATTAGAAGATATGTCGACTGCTTCATGTGGAAGACAAGTGATGTCACGGGAATAGACCCAGCCATAGCAGTTCATAAGATTCCGCTATACACCGATGCAAAGCCGGTTAAGCAGAAGTTGAGAAGAATGAAGCCAGAATGGTCTTTGAAAATTAAAGATGAGATTGCCAAGCAACTGGATAATAAGTTCATAGAACCAATTGTCTACCCTTCCTGGCTAGCAAACATTGTGCCAGTCCCGAAGAAAGATGGAAAGGTCAGGATGTGTGTTGACTATAGAGATTTGAATAAGGCTTGTCCCAAGGATGATTTCCCGCTACCACACATCGATTTGCTAATAGACAGGATGGCTGGGCATATGATTGTTTCCATGACTGACCTTTTAGTTGGGTACAATCAGATCATGGTGCATCCACCGGACAAAGAAAAGACAGCTTTCATTACAGAATGGGGCACTTTCTGCTACAGAGTTATGCCTTTTGGATTGATAAATGCAGGGGCTACCTACCAAAGTATGGCGACAACAGTCTTTCATGACATGATTCACAAAGAAGTAGAAGTGTATGTTGACGATATGATTGTTAAGTCAAAATCTCCAGAAGAACACGTTGAAGCACTTGAGAAGTTCTTCCTTAGACTTTGCAAGTACAATTTGAAGCTTAATCCTGCAAAGTGCCTATTTGGAGCAACATTAGGCTTATTTTTGGGATATTTGGTCAGCAAGAAAGGAATAGAAGTTGATCCAGCAAAGTCAAAGGCTATTCTGGAAATGCCTCCACCAAGAACAGAAAAGGAGATTCGAGGTTTGCTAGGTAGATTACAGTATATCAGTCGATTCATATCGCAGTTGGCAGAGACTTGTGGTCCTATCTTTAAGCTACTAAGGAAAGGTGCTTCACAAGAATGGAATGAAGACTGCCAGAAGGCCTTCGATAAGATTAAAGAATACTTGTTAAGTTCACCAATTCTGCAACCTCCCAGAATGGAAAAACCTATGCTCTTGTATTTGTCTGTAACAGATGAAGCCATGAGTGCAATGCTAGCTCAAGAGGCCGAAGGTACAAAAGTGGAAAATGCAATTTACTACCTCAGCAAAAGGATGTTGGACTATAAGTTAAAGTATAACAGGATTGAGAAGTTGTGTTTAGCGTTGTATTGGACTTGCATGAAGTTACAACACTACTTGTCTTCTTACACTACTTGTGTCATCACAGAACAGTGTCCCTTGAAATTCCTTATGGAGAGGCCTGTTTTGGATAGCAAAATGGCAAAGTGGGTGTCAACATTGGCAGCTTTTGACTTAAAATTCATTCAAAGGAAAGTTGTGAAAGGTGGGGCAATAGCTGACCAGTTAGCAGAATTACCCGTAAAAGACGAGATGCGAGAAATGAATTTCCCTGACAAAGACCTCTTGAATGTGGAAAGAAGTGTTTGGGAGATGTATTTTGATGGGGCATCCAATTATCATGGAAATGGAATTGGGATTGTGTTCAAAACTCCTTGTGGAGAATACATTCCCTTTGCAGTTAAACTTGACTTTAGCTGCACAAACAATGAAGCAGGATATGAAGCTTGCATCAATGGGCTTGAAGCCGCTCTGGAATTGGGGATTAAGAACCTAAAGGTCTACGGTGATTCTATTTTAATAGTATCACAAGCTTTAAGGAAATGGAAGATAAGAGAAGAGCGTTTGGTTCCTTACCTACAACGCCTTGATCATTTGGCACAACAATTCGATGATCTGTCCTTCGAATATCTCCCAAGAGCAAAGAATCAGTTTGCTGATGCCCTGACTACTTTAGCTTCCATGATCAATATCAAGGAGGGGAAAGCCATTCGTCCATTGAAAGTTCAACTTCAGAAACAACCTGCCCACATAATGCATTTGGCTGATGGTAAACCATGGTTCTGGGATATCAAGAGTTATCTCAAGGATGAAAGTTATCCGGAGGGATCATCAAGGGTTGATCAGAGAGCAATAAGGCAGCTAGCCACAGGTTACATTCTTAATGGAGATATCCTCTACAAAAGAAGTTGGAATGGAATGCACCTAAGGTTTGTGAATGAAGCAGAGGCTAAGCGGATAATGGAAATGGTGCATGGTGGCGAATCAGGACCACATATGTATGGGATCGCCTTGGCTCGAAAAATAGCCAATCTAGGATATTATTGGTCCACCATGAATACAGACTGTGTGGCATTTGTGCATGAATGCCATCAGTGTCAGATATTTGCTAAGCTACAGAAGCAACCTCCCGTTGCCCTGAATCCAATCACTTCTCCATGGCCCTTCGCTACTTGGGGAATAGATATAATTGGCAAAATACATCCGAGAGTGGGTTGAAGCAGCTTCCTATACAGAATTAGACGCCAAAAAGGCAGCACAGTTTGTCCGGACCAACATCCTTTGTCGGTACGGAATGCTAATTGAGATTATCACTGATAATGGAACTCATTTCCAAGCAGAATTTGCTAAACTCTTGAAGGATAAGAAGGTCCAGCATCATAAGTCCTCTCGTTTTAGACATCAAACAAATGGAGTTGTATAAGCAGCAAATAAGTCTATAAAGGTGATCATACAAAAAATGATCAAGGAATATAGGGGTTGGCATGAGAAGTTACCACTGGCCTTGTGGGGATATAGAACATCAATTAGAACTCCTACTGGAGCAACCCCGTATTCACTAGTGTACGGAATAGAAGCAATACTCCCCATTGAACTGGAAGTTCAATCGGCGAGAATAATTCAAGAAAGTCAGATGAATGAAGCTGAATGGATCAGAAATTATCATCATCATTTGTTGGGTTTGGATGAAAAAAGACTTCAAGCTCTACATCAAATTCAAGGGTACCAAAGGCGAATGGCTAGGCATTTCAACAAAAAGGTCAAAAATCGGAAGTTGGAAGAAGGCTGTTTGGTCCTAAAAGAAATCAGAGCACCTGTCTCAGATCCTCGTGGGAAGTTTCATCCTCATTGGGCTGGACCCTACATTGTAAAGAAAATACTTTCCGGCGGAGCCGTCATCTTGTCTGATTTGGATGGTCTGGAGTTCACAAACCCATGCAATCTGGATCAATTAAAGAAATATTATGTATAATCATGCATTGTAAGGAACTACATTAGACCTGATTCTCGCAAACTAATTCAAGATATGTAGGCAGCTCTCCTTGAGCACGGTCTAAATTTTAATGAAAACCATTGATTCATTTTTCTTTTGGCAACATAAAAAAAAATTCCACTAAGTTGAAAACCCACAAATGGTGGCTTAGGCAAGAATGTGTAAGAGCTCGCTAAGTTGAAAATTCGAAAGGACGGCTTAGGCAAAAATTGGAGCAAGTAAATAAAGTAGATAATGCTTGGAAAGCAAATGAAAGAGTCATTCATTCCAAAAAGAGTCATTCATTCCAAAAAAGAATCATTCATTACAAAAAGAGTCATTCATTCCATGAAAAGAGTCAAACCATAAGTCCTAAACATCTAATGAACCAAAAAGGTAAAAGCAATCCAAAAAAAACAAACAATAGAGTCAACCCTAGGATCTAAATCCTACGTCTCCTACGTGGGGCAGAGTCTTCGGTATCTTCCTTAGTTCCGGAACTTTCTGCAACATCTATCTTCCCCTCGTTAAGAGGAACCACATCCTCTCCCTCTAACTCCTGCAGCAATGCATGCCTCCTTGGCTTTTCAATTGGCCAAACTTTGGCTATAAACCAAGTTCTATACTCTGGAGTAGACTGGACAAGGGAAGGCTCTGCAAAAGGCCTGATCATCTGATGGTTCCTAAGCCAATTTTGTAGAACAGCTCGAGTAACTCCAGGAGTAATAGGGGAAGCAATGGTAAGCCCAACAGGAAGAGGAACCCTCTGATCAATTCCCATCTGTTTGAGGACGCGAGAAGCACTATACCATGTACTATGAGTGAAACCAAGAAGGTAGACATGGTTATGCATTGCATTTGCCTCCATGAATCGAGAAATTCCATACCAAGAGATATACCACAGCAATTCTTCTGGTCCAAGCTCATACAACCAGATAGTCCACTTAGCCATAGAAGGAAAAGAACCTGGATTCTTCTAGTGCGGTATTGAGAAGGGTTATAAGTTAAGGCATGGGGAGCGGCAACCACTCGGAGATGGTCTCTCAGCCAAACCTGAAAAAAAATAGATCCTTTCTATTTACAAGGAAAAAGAGAGATGATGAAATGAGAAGAAGCAAAAAGTATAACAAAATTACCTGAAGAATGATCGGAGTAACAGTCCAATTTTCAAATCCGAGTGCAGTTCTGTCAATACTCTGAATAGTCTCAGCCAGAATCATACCACCAATGCAGTTAAGTTCTTCCTTTTGCCTAATCATGGGGCAAAGCTTTAAATCTCCAAAGCTAGGATCACGGTTGAAAAGAAATCCAGCTAACAGGCAGAAAACAAAAGCTCGCATCCTATGCTTTAGTTGAATCTCATCTTCAAAATTAGCAGTCAGGAATTCATCAATAAAAGGAAACAACATCGCCTTATTCCCATCGGCAATCATAGCTTGAGCTTGAGGCCTTGTAAAGTTGAAAAGCCTCTGAAAAGACCCCACATAGCCAACTTGAACTTCATGCCTTACAAGAGGGGCATTTGGGTCACATTCAATAATTGAGCAGAATTCCTCAAAAAGAGGACACATCTCCTCCATCCGGGCACCAAATCTGAAAACGTGGGCTTGGGGATCCCAAAATCTGATACAAGCATGCAAGAAATCCCAATCTACAGCTACGCCTCTAAGAGTAGCAACAACTTTCAATCCATATCTTCCCATATTGATCCTTTCAACATTATGGAGGCTCTTGGTCCATTCATGCATCACATGTTTAAAAAGAGGGTTCATTGTTGAGGGTCCTTATTGTACCTTGCTCAAAATCCTCGTTTCTGACGACCACTAAGCCCCATAAATCATTTTTATGGACCCTAGTGAGAGGCAATTGTGAATACTCGAATTTTGAGGCTCGGAAAGCCGATTTTCTCAGACTGTAGACGACCGAGCCGGACCGGAGGACCACGGTAAAGTTCACCAAAAGTATGTCTTCATGGTACTTGAAATGTCCGGAGCAACACAAGGATCACGGATATGGTCCCGGAATAATTTTTGGAGGTCCGTAGCTCCCAAAAAATCAGTTTGAACGAAAATCGTGCGAGCTTTTGTACTATTTTGGAGGGCTCAACTGCCGCTGACGTTTTTGCTTTTTCCTTTTTTCCCGGCTGGTCACTTCTACGGCAGTCCGACCGCTGTCCAGGTCCAAATTTTGTCCATTTTCACTATAAAAGGCCTCCGAATTTTCAGAACAGGGGTTCGGTCTTTTCGGTTGGTTTTTTCGGGTTGGCTTCGGGCGGACGAACTCTCTATTTTCATACGCTTAAGAACATCTCTTGGACTTTTCTTTGCATAAATCTAACCTTGTGCTGCAGGAATCAATCGAAATCAAAATTAAAAAACCGTAATCAAGAATCATAATCCAAGGTCCGAGAAAACGAGATCTAGAACTACGAAGTGGGAGAATCCTAAACAAGGTAATATCCTAATTTATCCTTGGTCGATTTAAGCATATCATGAGCACTACACCTCCTTCTTAATTTCTTTTTGGTCAAAGACCTAATCTCTTTTGGCATGAAGCCCATCACAATTAAAATCAACCTTTTGGCACGGAGCCTAAATTGCATCCTTTTTGGTACCAAGTACCCAAATTAGCACTAAGTACTCAAAATCTCACAATTTTGGCAAAAAGCCCGACAATGCACGAAGCATACACACACACATGCATAATGCATAATTGCCTTTAAATAGGCTTCTCCGAACTACATGGGCTTTGATCTCTCATAAAAACGAGAGTATGTAGGCATATTTGGGATTCACCCCAAATAGCAAGTCCACAATCTACTAACAATCTGTTTGTCTTCCTTTCTGTGTTCCTTTTAGGTTCATTTCTTCTTTGGCAAGTTAATCAAATGCATGACATTGTCCCCAAATCCTCCTTGGGTTCGTAGATTAGAAACCTTTACATTGGATGCATTATTGAAGTCAAACAAGGGTTTTCTTAGTTTTTCCCTTTGAACAGAAAAAACTGAGTGGCGACTCCTAACAACAAGTGAATGTTCATTCAAATCCTTTTTGGGTGGAAACCGAGGTTCACAACACTGAACTCAGATCATAGGTTTGGATAACGAGTCACTGTTGGCAATTTAATGCCCAATATCAATGATATGGCTGAAGGCCCAATAATGGCAAGTATGCCCACTGTCACTGGAGATACAATGTGTCTATAAATGGCACTATGTGTCCACTGTCACTATGGATATCCACCCTCTAGCTAGCCATTCAATCCCAAGTTAGATCTAGAATCAGTATGATTAGGGCAATTCGTTAGTTTATAGTTAATACTAAATTGTGTATATCACTTTAATGGAACAATACTTTGCACAACATTTAGTATTTTATAAGTGTAAAATTGATGATATTTTTACACTTTGAGCCCTTATCGTCATTTAGGCTGAAATCACGGTTGAAAGACAAGGAAGAGAGCTATTTTAAAGAAATTCTTCAAGTGACACGCCCAACTACATGGGTGTGTCAATGACCGTGTCATTTTCCCACCTTACATGAGATTTGACATGCCCAATGATATGGGTGTGTCACTACCTGTGTCATTAATCTTGCATTACAGTAGCTATGACATGCCTAGAGACATGACCGTATCATTTCCCATGTCATTTACATTGAAAAACAACATCGTCGACACACCTAATGATATGGTCGTTCACTGGGCGTGTCAGACTAAATCTCTAGTTATGAACGTAAACTAAATTATTTCTATCTAGATATTGATGAACCCTAGCTTTATTGTATGAATTGAATAGTTTTTATTAAATACTTTACTATTACTTCAATTAATCAAGTCTTTAACAATTACTCATGGCTAAAAGCAATATCAAACCACTCAATTCTTGTAAAAATTAAATTAAGAATCATACACACCACTTATAACTTCTTTTAATTCATTTTTCACTCATCCATCCATTTACCCAATACTTTTCAGTAACAATTCATTAGAGATGACTCAATCAACCAATTCAAAAGTTAAAACTTATAGAAATTTAAATATTTGCAATTTAAAATACATAAGCACATACCTTTGCTAAAAATCTCTCTTTCTCTATGATCACTTGTTAATAATCTTGTTACCTCTAGTTTTTGCTTCTACAAATCTATACCTATATATGATTTCCTCTTAGTCCTTGATTTAGGAAGAAGAAAATAGAGAAGATGGTGATGGTGGTGGTAGATGGCGAGGATGATGGAGAAAGAAGAGAAAAGAAAAGAAAATTCTAGATTATATATACATGCACATATATAATAAGTTCAATCTAGTATGGGCAACCTCATTTTAATTATAGTGCACCCTCTTTCTTAATCTTTGATTCTAATGAAATTTTTAGTCCTGTAAAACCATAAAAATAACTGCTTCAGTAGGTTTTAAAATCCACTATTTACTATTTTCTACTTATAGCATTTATTCAGATCACCTTTATCCCTATACACTGTCAATTATCAATATTAGTTAAAAGTTAACTGTTTAAAATTTTAAACATTAAAGAAATTTTGTCCTCATAGTTTACCTGTTATAGACACTTAAAATAATTGGTAGTATTGTTGTCTTATTGTTTCTTTGCTTTTCCAAATGGCTTCCTCTGTCGAATTATTCCTCCACAACAATTTTACTAAAGGAATGTGCTTATTACGCAATTCTTTTACTTCACGAGCTAAGATAGCCACTGGTTTTTCTTAATAACTCAAATCTGGTTAAATTTCAATGGACTCTATTTGAATCACATGTGAAGGATCTGATCTATATCGTCTAAGCATTGATACATGAAATACATTATGTATCTTAGTAAGTTCTGGAGGTAAAGCTAGTCGATAAGCTACCAGACCTATACGTTATAGTATTTGATATGGTCTAATGAGCCAAGTACTTAGTTTACCTTTCTTCCCAAAGCGAATAACTTTCTTCCACGGTGATATCTTATCTCCCACACTATATTCAATGTCTTGCCTTTTCAAATATGCATATGATTTTTTCCTATCAACTGTAATTTTTAGTCGATCCTTTATATGATTCACTTTATCTTCAGTTTGCCTTATGATTTTAGGCCCTGCAAATTTGCTCTCATTCAATTCCACCCAACATAATGGAGTTCTACACTTCCTTCTATATAACACTTCATATGGATCCATTCTAATACTCATCTTATAATTGTTGTTATAGGTAAATTCTACTAAAGGTAAATATCTATCCCAGCTACCTTCAAACTCAATTACACAATTTCTAAGCATATCTTCAAGTACTTGTATCACTCTTTTCGATTGACCATCCGTTTGTGAGTGAAATTCAGTACTAAAATAAAGTTGAGTACCCAATGCTTTTTGAAAACATTCCTAAAATCTTAAAGTAAAATGTGAATCTCAATCTAAAATAATCGACATTGATATACAATGAAGCCTAACTATCTCATTAATATAAAATTCAACAAGTTTATCTAATGAGTAGTCAGTTCGAACTTGAAGAAAATGAGCTAATTTGGTTAACCGATCTAGCATTGAGATTGGTTATAAAAGACCTGATGGAACTTGATGTTCTGCTTTAACTTGTTGACACACTAAACACTGAGTCACATATTCAGTAATATCTCTTTTCATACTAGGCCACCAATAAAGAGATTTCAAATTTTGATACATCTTATTGCTTTCAGGATGTACAGTATAAATAGTATTATGAGCTTCACCAAGTATACACTCTTTTAAATCCTTTAAATTAGGTACACATAATCAGCCTTTATAATACAATCCACCATCTTCTAAAACTACATAATCTGACTTTTCACCTCTATGCACTTGCTCTAACACTTCTAATATCTTTTGATCTTGTTTTTGAGCTTCTATCACTTTTTACTTTATAGTTGGTTCAACCCTCAACTCTACTAACATAAGATATTATATAATTTAATTTATTTAACTCAAAATTACATATATGTATATTTTTATATAATAAGCACCCCCCTGCAGAAGAGACATGGTATAGTCAAACTTCACTTCTGCAGAAGCCAATACTAAATTTTATCCAACCACTGTTTTGCTATAGCTGGATTTGTAGTGCCAAAGAAATTTATAGCTCCGAATTTCCTTAGCTTGTCATACTTTATGGTTGGTAACTGTTGTAGTGGCAATGGCTGCGGCGGCAGCTGCGGCTGCTGTACCGGAGCCTATTATAATAGCTCCACCATATGTTGCACCCAGCCCGACAGAACCTCCTCAATTGCTGGTCTAACTGGAATAGATGCCTCTCCAACAATCTTTACACCGAGTCCAACAACACCCTCTCCTAGACCAATACTCTCTGCACTCCCTTCCCCAAACTTATGCATCTGAGATGCCATTTTTGCCTATGTCTGTAAATACAAAAAGAACTACCATATTAGGGACCAGACAAAATGCCAGTGCAAATACATATATGACATGTTAAAATCACATTCAAAATTTCATTTTCTCTATCCAAAAACCCACCTAAGTCGAGAATCTCAAACCTAGGTTCTGATATCAAAATAAATGTAACACCCTTATACCCTATATACGTATAATACATACACCCAATATATGTAAAATATGCATATACGGTACCTAAAAATATCACAACCCAGTAAAATAAAAATTTTTATTTTTCCAATTTAATATTACAAATACTTAAAAATTTATATTTAAATAGTAATAAATTATTTATTTTTAACTAGAGGTTCCAAAATAGTATTTTACATGAAAATCTCTTAGAAAAATTCATCAGAGTTTTATCTGTATTCTGGACATCCCAAATTTTCAACAAAACACAGCCTGCATAAAAACACTCCCATATATTTATTCAATACATACATTTCTCCAAACTAGCTCAACGACTCAATTTACCAATATTTTAACAAAAACACATCCATATATAAAAATATAAATTCCATCTTTATTTAATATATTATGCAAAAAGAAAAACAAATATTTTACACCACATACATAATTGTATATATAATGTACATACTCAAAAGCTTTTTAAAAAGTTTAAAAGTGTATACATGATATGCAAAGTGGTACTGGTCCGCAGCAGCTCAAAGGTCTTTACACACAAAAGCCTAGACCTGGAGTGGTCTAGCAATACTGTGCGGATCTCCTGAATCAACCCTGTTACTTGTGCGATGAAATTCAATCGCGCTAAGCATATTGCCTAGCAGTACATACTTTAATTAAATATAAAATGATGTCATACATATATAATGCCATGTTTGCATCATGTTATAAATGTCAAACATTGTTTATACACATTAAACAACACACTAAACATGGGCACAAACTCCTTATATAATTATATAGTCCCAGGCTCATTGCCTTATCTATTATTGGTGTCTCACTCGGGTGTAGGCACATCTCTGTGATGCCTAGTGCCTCATCCACTTTGGTTTATGGTATACCAACATCCAAGAGCAATCTTCTGGTAACTAGATAGTATATAAGGTACACACAATACACATTTCTTTCAATGTGCTTTTACATCTAAACTCACACCATAGTTTTCACAAATCATTATCATCAATAATGCAAATGTGGTTTACTTCCTCATGTTAGTGCATAAATTGAACTTTACACATTTTGCACAAACAGTTCTTAAATGGCTAATCATGCCACAAACAACACAAATCAAGCATTGTTACTTCAAACAATGCAAGACACACATATTCATAAAAATCATCAAGTATCATCACACATTTAATATATGTAATGTATTATGCCAAAATTCAATATAATTACATGCATTGCAAATAAAGTTTGTACTAACCTCTTTAATACAATAAATGGAGTTAAAACTCCACTCCGTTTCCAATTCACCCAAAAGTCTTTCATCACTAGGTTGATAAAATCCTATATACTCAACACATATACCCAATGTGAATGAACATAATTAATTAACATCACATTTCTAGGTGTTTAGAGCCTAAAATAAAAATTAAGGCATAATTCTATAATTTTCCATGTTTTTGCCAGAATGCACTTTAACTTTGGTATAGACCCTTAATTTTGACTCCAATTTGATATGGTCCTAATTAAAGGATATCAAAATAAATTTGATCCGACTTTAAAATATTTAAACCTAATTTATAATTTTTAAAGAAGTCGATTCAGATTTAAGACTCATAAATTCAATTGTAAAACCCTAAAATCAAGTTGAATCGGCCCAAATTAAAACTTTTGGTCCATGAGTTAAAAAAGGCAAAAATAATTTGAATTAGGCAGGCTGGGGAGACATGAGCATTCCTCATGTCGATCTGGCAGTCCAAATCGACATGAGGTTGGACTCATGCCGACCTGGGCAGGCTAGGTCGACATGAGCATGCTTCATGTCAACCTTGGCAGGCTAGGTCGACATGAACATGCTTCATGTCGACCTTGGCAGCCCAAGGTCAACATGAGCATGCCTCATGTCGACCTAGGGCAACCAGGTCGACATGAGTTCAATAACTTTCCTAATTCAACTAGAATTCATTTTAGGGACTGATTAATATTAGGTTAAGGATTATGAGTGAGGTTTGGCTATAAATAATAAGGTTTCAGAATTCAGAGAGGGGGGAGGAACATTGACAGGGGACGGCAAGGACCATTAACAAGATAGCAAGGAACATTAAAGTGAGACGGCAACAAACAGAAAAGATTAGCATCAAACATTCATCAGTAATCAATCCATCAAAGACAGCAACGCTGTCTTTATTCATTGTTCATCCAGAAGTTAATTGTGGGGGAACCAACGAGCGGAGGTTTGATCTTTAATCATGAATTATTTATGTTTACAGTAGTTTCATTTCTTTGATTAATAAGAACATGCATGCAGTAACTTGATCTTTGAACACTCAATACCTTGATCTTTGAACATGCAATAAATTGATTTTTGTTTTAATAACTTTAATCGTTTACTTTAATTATCACATTGATCAGTTGGTATTCGTAACCCCACTGACATATTTCATAAAGATATAAAACTATCCAGTAGCCATTGAAGATTTAAATTAATTGTTAAAATCTATCTTGTTTACTTTACCTCAGGAGCCGTAGGTTATTTCATTGAAACTAAAACCTCAAACTATTTTTATCCAAAAGCCTAAACCCTTTCATTATTAAACAACAAAATATTTATTATTTTTCCAAAACCTTAATTTATTTCTCCAAATCCCAAATTATATTTTTAAGGCAGTAAGTTAAACCCCGTAACCCTTTCCCCAAATTATTCTACTTAAAGCCATCCAAAACCCTAGTTTCAAAATCTCTAAAAATCCTAATTTCAAAACCCTAATTACAAAACTTTAGTTTCTAAAACCCTAAGTTCCAAAATCGTAAATTCTAAAAACCTTAAATTCTTTAAAACCCTAAATTTATAAGTTTATTGCTTTATTTAATTTTAGATATGATTATATAGTTTATTATATTTTTTGATGGTTGATTTATTTAATTTCAATGCTTGATTTATTTAATTTACCATGGATGGATATTTTCTTTATTATTATGATTATTATTTGTCTGTATTAGTATTAAAATTGTAAGAGGTATGTTTCCACCTTGTGGGTACCTCATTAGTTAAATTTTATGTAATTTAAATTGCTTTTATATTTTGGACCAATGTAAAGGATATTTTCCACATTTCGGTGGGTGTCCTATTTAGTTTAGACATGACCGATGTAAGGACATATTTCCATCCTCGGATGGGTGTCCATTTATTTACTTTGTTTGGATATTGCTTTGATTTTAATATAATGATACTTTATTTTAATTGTTGCATGTAATATGGATAGTATTGTGGGGGTGCTGGGCCATTTCTCACCTTCCCCACACATACCCAACTTTTCAAACCCATTAGGGGGTTGGGATTCCTTAGGAATCGAGTCATCCGCCCCTTTATTTTTCTCGGCCCATCCAGGTGGCGACTCCATTTTCTCCGGGCTTAGGCCCGTGTTCTCTAAGGCATCAAGCCTAAACAGTGCCGAAGTCGCAAGAACCATTCCACGAGAGTGGGGGCGAAAATCCCCGCTCACAGTGGCGACTCCACTGGGGATAAGAGAAATTGATTTCGTTGGTCTGTATATTATTCTATTCTTTCTTATAATGATATTATCCATTGCATCATATTAGATTGCATCGTGTGCGTGAGTTAGGATGACCATGTTACCCGTGTTGTGTTATGTAAGGGATACCATAATTTCACTCAAGGTATGGAGATCGAGCATGACATAACCACTCATAGTCTCGTACCTTTTGGTATATACTTGCTATGGGAACCTAAGCCTTTTTACCCAAAGACTAAAGCTCATGTAATTGGCCTAGTTACTTTCCTTAGGTTTTTACCCTAAATGCTTGTTGTTTGACTATGGTTAGTTTATCTTGATTTAAATCATGACTTATTTGGTTTGTTCTTTTCTAATATGACCTAAGTACATTGTAAGCTCAAAATAAATTTTTCTTTAAAGTCCAAAAGACAAAAGCTATTTTTCAAAACTTTTTCAAGATGGTCTTTGGACATAAAACTTTTCTAAAAACAAATCAAAAATACTTTTGCTCATAACCCAAATACAAAGCCCAAATTCCATTTTTTCTAAAATATTTTTACAATGGGCTTAGAAACAAAATTATTTTTATCCAACCTTCTCTTACGAAGAGCTTGTAAATTATTTAGGTCAATTACGAATATCATAAATCAATTGTGAGCCTAGTTTATACTAAGAATTATTAATCATGGGCTTGTTTTTGGCATGAATCATCAGTAACTTTTTCAAGTGAGAAATCTATTTATAATAAACCTCTTAATTTAGTTTTAATCCAAAATAGCATAAAAGCTACTATAGTTGGTTGAATGGATTAAAACCTAATTAATGGGAATTATCATGAACTGATTTCCATTTTTGAAAATATAACTATTGGTTGAAAAGTCTGAGGGAATTATTCGAAAATAAGATACCCCATGTTGGTATTTTGTTAACCATATTACCTAGGAAAAGAGACTCACCATTCGTGTGTGGATGTTATAAGGTTAGAAGAAACGTCCTATTTGTCCTTGTTTGTTTATTGTTTGTGTATACATACATATCATATGATATATCATCAATTCTTTCTGGCTTATAGACCTGAAGTACAACAATTCAAGAGCATACAACGATATCACCTACAACATTTATTCAAGTGCTTCATTGTAAGGATGGATGCAAACCAGCTAAGGGACATAGTCAATGAAGTTGTCAAAGTTAGGATGGCCAAGCTACGAGATCAATTAGTTGAAATTATGAAGACCCAGTTAATTGAAATTCTAGAGATCATCAACAATGCTACTGAGGCATGACCCGTTGACATAAGAAAGAAGGAAAAGGCAACATTAATAAGGAACATGTCTACTAATAGAGATCAAATGAAAAATGAGAGATCAATCCCTATTCTACAAGACTAGTCGAATCAAGTGCTGTCTAACTTGGGCAATAAGGGCAGCTACCACCCTAATGAACAAAATCAATTCCACCAAATGCAAGGGCATGAGATAGATAAATGTGTTCACTTAAGGCACAAAATCCAAGATTTGATTGACAATGGAAAGTTGCCTGACCTGATAAGCCCAACACTAAGTATGATCCTCTGCCTAAATTTGGAAGGGTGCCACCGCTTGCAACCTTCATGAAGAGTTTTATCTTGTCATCTCGTCATGATATGGATAGAGAAGCTGCTAAAGAGGATGTACTACTAAGCAAGTTTGGATTAACTATGGATGATGAAGCAATGATCCTTGATCCTTGCCTTTTATATGTCTAAATAAATGAAGTATCTTCGACTCTAACTCAACGGACCTTCCTTAGCTTGAGTGTTGCTTTTCAATTTTATTTTCTTTAATATTTAATTAGAAGAATCATGTTTTTCAAATTTAAATTTGTTTAAATAAATTACTTTCATAAAAAATGTTATTGGTCTTTGTTCATTTTGGTGCTCAACCAATGAGGAATCTAGCTTGATGTTCATGAATTAATATATCTATGTATCATGATTCAAATGACTTTACTATATGAGGGAATTACTCTATAGCATTGAGTTGTGTATGCTTACTTAGAGAGGGATCCTGCATAATTACCTTTGTCTAGGTCCTAGTCAGTCTTAGAACATGCTTTGATAAACTTTCAAGGCGAAATTGAACTCTGCTTATTAAAGAGAGAAATGATCTAGGCATTGTTTGGTTAGCTAACAACTAGTATCCACCCAATTAAATATCAATCCCTAGTTGTCCCTTTGAGTCGTCATAAAATTTTAGCTTTCTTTTCATTGGCTTACAAATCCTGATAACCTATCCTGAGCTGTTGTGATACTTTTGACAAGTTTTATGATCACTAAGATGAAGAGGCAAGAAGATCAAAGAAAGAAATGAATAGTCAAGACTATGAAGATAGTTGAAGTTCTCAAGACCATAAGGGTAGTTGATGTTTTTAAGACCATAAGGGTAGTTGAAGTTCACCTAATATCGCCAATCTATCAGGATAACATTAGAGTAACAAATGATTTATCCCTATTCAAGGAGATTTATGTCACTCCATTTATCCATTATAAGAAACCCATGTTGGTACATATAAGACAACTCTTTTAGAGCTAAAACCAAAAAAAGAAAAAAAAAAGAAAAAAAAAGAAAAGAAAAGGAAAGGAAAAAAGGACAAAATAAAAGAAAATAAAAGGAAAAAAAGAAGAAAATAAAAAGAAAATAAAACCCAAAAAGGCGGTTCAGAAAGCCAACTGAGTTCTCTTTTACCTAAAGCAGCAAAAGGCTTCTATTTAATTTATAAGGACAACTTGACTTGAATTGGTCCAATCCAACCAAAGATTCGATCAAAATCAGAGAAAAAGGAGAAAGACCATCTGGTTCTTGAAAGTTCTGTACTTGACAGTCCTACAAAGAAGAAGGACAAAATAATAAAATGCTCAAAGAAAGGGAAGAGTACGAAAAATAAAAAGAAAGAAAAGGAAGAAGAAGAAAAGAAACGAATTTGGATACCAAACTTTTTTGCAATGGCAAAGACCATCCCAATCAAGATCTAGATTAATGCCAAAAAGATGGGAGAACTCTCAAAGCTTTATCTTTTTATGTTTCCAACTGCCTAAAGTTCCAACAAGCAGTTTGTAGAGTGAAGGTTTGTCCATTGTGTCACAACGGCTCCAACTTATAAATGGCCTTCATTTAATCCATGTCCCTTATAGACCCCATTTCAAGCCTATCAAAGACCTATTGATCTCTCTTGGTAGGTAGAGTCTATTAGTGAAGATAGTTTGGATAAGCATGCATATGAGACAGACAATATTCAAACTCAAATGAGACCTTGGCCAAGTAATGTGTATGTGCCTATCTGAAGTGCAACAGTTCTTGCTTAAATAGAAATGATTCCCGAGTTTAGTATGGTAACTAGGGTTGTCATGTTATAGATATGTTAATTTGAAAAATCAAGTCCTGAGGTAAATTGACATTAATTTGGCAAAGCCAACGTTTGATTTCAAAGTCAAAATTCAAAAAATAAAAAAATATTTTTGTCACACGAATCCTTCAAGTTAAGGGGAGTATGTTGAACTATCGAACCTCGAAGGACACATTGGGCAAAGGAAATGATTATTGGCAAGGTCATGAAGAAGCTACCAAATGACATGCTGAATCATAGTTTGAAATGGATGTATCCTTGACTCTGCTGCTTGGGATCTCCACCACTCATGTTCTCAACATCTTGAAGATAAAAGCCATAAATGCAAAGCTTTCTATCATTCCAATGCAAGACCTGAATAAGCATCTGAAAGGAACCAATGAGAACACTTCTACTTATCACCTCGGTCTGTGAGTCGATGGAACCAATGTAAGTATTACTCATGCATATCATGCATACATGATCATATCACACTGCATTTTTCTTTGTTAAAGTGAACAACAAACACCCTGTGAAGTAAAGAATCAAAAGAAGATAGTGAATCAGGGGGGCATGGAAGACTAATTGCTTGACGAAGCTCTAGTCATTTTGCAAAAAAAAAAAGGAGGAAATGCATGCTTGTTCGATGAGCTAGACAATATACAAACATCAACCAAAGCTGCATACAAAAAATATGGGTTTAAGCCTACACAGAGAGCAAAGTTTCTTCATTTTAATTTTTGAGTTTATGCATATACAAAATATTTTCAAACTCACTTTCAAATATTTAGGATCGAGTATCCAAATTCAGTTTAGGATCGAGTATCCAAATCTAGTTCAGGATCGAGTATCCAAATCTAGTTTAGGATTGAGTATCCAAATCGAGTTTAGGATCGAGCATCCAAATCTAGTTTAGGATCGAGTATCCAAATCCAGTTTAGGATCGAGTATCCTAATCTAGTTTAGGATCGAGTATCCAAACCCAGTTTAGGATCGAGCATCCAAACCCAGTTTAGGATCGAGCATCCAAATCTAGTTCAGGATCGAGTATCCAAATCCAGTTAGGATCGAGTATCCAAATTCAGTTTAGGATTGAGTATCCAAATCTAGTTTAGGATCGAGCATCCAAACCCAGTTTAGGATCGAGCATCCAAACCCAGTTTAGGATCGAGCATCCAAATCTAGTTTAGGATCGAGTATTCAAATCTAGTTTAGGATCGAGCATCCAAATCTAGTTTAGGATCGAGTATCCAAACCCAGTTTAGGATCGAGAATCCAAACCCAGTTTAGGATCGAGTATCCAAATCTATTTTAGGATCAAGCATCCAAATCTAGTTTAGGATCGAGTGTCCAAATCCATTTCAGGATCGAGTATCCAAATCAAGTTAGGATCGAGTATCTAAATTAAGTTTAGGATTGAGTATCCAAATCTAGTTTAAGATCGAGCATCCAAATACAGTTTAGGATCGAGCATCCAATTCCAGTTTAGTATCGAGTATCCAAATCTAGTTTAGGATCGAGCATCCAAATCCAGCTAGGATCGAGTATCCAAATCCAGTTAGGATTGAGTATTCAAATTCAGTTTAGAATCGAGTATCCAAATCTAGTTTAGGATCGAGCATCCAAATCCAGTTTAGGATCGAGCATCCAAATCCAGTTTAGGATCGAGTATCCAAATCTAGTTTAGGATTGAGTATCCAAATCTAGTTTAGGATCGAGTATTAAAATCTAGTTTCATGTCGAGTACCCAAATCAAATCCATGTATCCATCCTCATCTGCTCAAAGTCATGTTGCTTTTCACTCTCTTCTACTGAAAGTCTCAGATCGCTCAAGCAGGGGGGCAAACTGTAGACCGTTAATTTTGACCCCAATTTGATATGGTCCTAATTAAAGGATATCAAAATAAATTTGATCCGACTTTAAAATATTTAAACCTAATTTATAAATTTTAAAGATGTTGGTTCGGATTTGAGACGCATAAATTCGATTGTAAAACCCTAAAATCAAGTAAAATCTCCCAAATTAAACTTTTTGGTCCATGAGTTAAAAAAGGCAATACTAATTCTAATTAGGCTAGCCGGGGAGACATGAGCATGCCTCATGTTGATCTGGTAGCCCAAATCGACATGAGGTTGGACTCATGTCGACCTGGGTAGGCTAGGTCGACATGAGCATGCTTCATGTCGACCTTGGCAGGCTAGGTCTACATGAACATGCTTCATGTCGACCTTGGCAGCCCAAGGTCGACATGAGCATGCCTCATGTCGACCTAGGTAGTCCAAGGTCGACATGAGGTTGGCCTCATGTCAACCTAGGGCAACCAGGTCGACATGAGTTCAATAACTTTCCTTATTCAACTAGAATTCATTTTAGGGACTGATTAATATTAGGTTAAGGATTATGAGTGAGGTTTGGCTATAAATAATAATGTTTTAGAATTCAGAGAGGGGAGTGGAACATTAACCGGGGATGGCAAGGAACATTAACAAGATAGAAAGGAACATTAAAGAGAGACGACAGCAAAAAGAAAAGATTAGCAGCAAGCATTCATCAGTCATCAATCCAACGCTGTCTTTGTTCATTGTTCATCCAGAAGTTAATTGTGGAGGAACCAACGAGTGAAGATTTGATCTTTAATCATGAATTATTTATGTTTACAGTAGTTTCATTTCTTTGATTAATAAGAACATGCATGCAGTAACTTGATCTTTGAATACTCAATACCTTGATCTTTGAACATGTAGTAAATTGGTTTTTGTTTTAATAACTTTAATCGTTTGCTTTAATTATCACATTGATCAGTTGGTATTCATAACCCCATTTCATAAAAAATATAAAACTATCCAATAGCCATCAAAGATTTAAATTAATTGTTAAAATCTATCTTGTTTACTTTACCTCAAGAACCGTAGGTTATTTCATTGAAACTCAAAACCCCAAACTATTTTTATCCAAAAGCCTAAACCATTTCATTATTAAACTCCAAAATATTGATTATTTTTCCAAAACCTTAATTTATTTCTCCAAATCCCAAATTATATTTTTAAGGCAGTAAGTTAAACCCCGTAACCCTTTCCCCAAATTATTCTACTTAAAGCCATCCAAAACCCTAATTCCAAAACCCTAGTTTTAAAAACCCTAATTCCAAAACCCTAGTTTTAAAAACCCTAATTCCAAAATCATAGTTTTCAAAACCCTAGTTTCAAAAACCCTAAAAATCCTAATTTCAAAACCCTAATTACAAAACTTTAGTTTCTAAAACCCTAAGTTCCAAAACCCTAAATTCTAAAAACCTTAAATTCTTTAAAACCCTAAATTTATATGTTTACTGCTTTATTTAATTTTAGATTTGATTATATAGTTTATTATATTTTTTGATGGTTGATTTATTTAATTTCAATGCTTTATTTATTTAATTTACCATGGATGGATATTTTCTTTATTATTATGATTATTATTTGTTTGTATTAGTATTAAAATTGTAAGAGGTATGTTTCCACCTTGTGGGTACCTCATTAGTTAAATTTTATGTAATTTAAATTACTTTTATATTTTGGACCAATGTAAAGGACATGTTTCCACCTTTCGGTGGGTGTCCTATTTAGTTTAGACATGAACGATGTAAGGATATGTTTTCATTCTCGGATGGGTGTCCATTTATTTACTTTATTTGGACATTGCTTTGATTTTAATATAATGATGCTTTATTTTAATTGTTGCCTATAATATGGATAATATTGTTATATTTAAGAATTTTATAATATTAAGACCTGCAAATGAGGTCGGTTCCAATGAACCGGGCGTTGTGGGGGTGTTGGGCCATTTCTCACCTTCCCCACACGTACTCAACTTTCCGAACCCTTTAGGGGGTTGAGAATTCTTTAGGAATCGAGTCATCTGCCTCTTTCTTTTTCCCGGCCTGTCCAGGTGGCCACTCCATTTTCTCCGGGCTTAGGCCCGTGTTCTCTAAGGCCCCGAGCCTAAAGAGTGCCGAAGTCGCAAGAACCATTCCACCGGGAGTGGGGGCGTAAATCCCTGCTCACATTTGAAAAATCATTCCATCACATTCCAAATTGTGTTTTTAGATTAAATATGCCTAATACATTATATTTTAATACACTTTAAGCATTAAAATATAATGTATTACTTTTTCTCTAAAATTCTAAAATTTTACCCTAAGCCACTTTAATTTTGGTTCAACATTCTAACTAATTATAATTGATAATTTAAGTTTATTTCTATCATTAAAATTATTTAATAACATCTTTTAAATCATAAAATCAAGTAAACACCAATTCTTTGTGTTTACTATTCTAAAACCCTAACTCATTCACTACCTTATCCAAACTACCATCAAACCTAAACAAATCAACCATACAACCTTAAAATCTGTAACTCCTCATCAAAACAACACCTTCCATACCCATTTTAACAATTATAACATAGTATATAAAATTCTAAATTTTTACATAATCACAATTTTATAGAAATCCAAAATTTTCCTAAAGAAAACTTACCAATTTGTTGAAAAATCACCAAAGCTCCTTTTGATTCTTTGAAAGCTTTCAAAATTTGGTGTTTCGAGAAAAAATCTTCCTTGGCTATGGTGGAATTTCGTGGTGAAGAGAGAAAAGAAGAAGAAGATGATGATAAATACTAAATTTTGATTTTTTTTCTTTTAAAATAATTTCCATCGCAAAATATATATTTAATTGATTTTTATTTATTATTTATTTTATTATTTTTAATTCTTTAATTTCTAACATCCATTCAAAAATAAAATTATTTTGAATTATTTAATTAATTAATTTTTTAAGTAAAATTACCTTTTACCCCTCTTTTACTATTTAACAGTTGACTTTTTCTAACTAATGTTTGACTTTATATGTAATGTATATTTCCCTTATATTTTACATATACATTACCTATTACTCACTTCTAACTCATTATTTCTTTCTTAAATTATTTATTTTATGTTAAATTAAATTACATCTTACCAATTATGCGGATGCTACAATTCTCTCCCACTTAAGTAATTTTATCCTCAAAATTACCTGGCATCAGTTCTGAAATACTTGAGGATACTGGCTCTGCATCGTTTGCTCACTCTCTCACATCTCCTCAGTGGAATGATTCCTCCAAAGGACTTTAACCAATGATGCCTTCTTATTTCTCAGCTCCTTCACTTCGTGTGCCAAAATCGCCACTAGTTCCTCTTCATAGGTTAGATCTAGATTCATCTCGATGGACTCCACCGATAAAACATGAGATGGATCCGATCTATACTTCTGAAGCAAAGAGACATGGAAGACATTGTGAATCTTTTCCAATTCAGGTGGCAAAGCCAATCTATAGGCTACAGGTCCTACTCTCTCCTGTATCTCATACGGCCCAATGTATCGAGGACACAATTTTTCGTTCTGACCAAATCTTAAAATCTTCTTCCAAGGAAATACTTTCAAAAACACCTTATCTCCAACACTAAACTCTATCTTTTCTCTTCAAATCTGAATAAGATTTTTGTCGGTCTGAAGTTGTTTTCAATCTATCTCGAACTACTTAAATATTTTCCTATGTTTCCTTAATTAAATCAGGACCCACAAGCTGGCCTTCTCCAACCTCGTCCCAACACAACGGTGTCCTGCACTTCCTACTATACAAAGCTTCATAAGATGCTATCCCAATACTAGACTAGAAGCTATTATTATATGCAAATTCAAAGAAAGGTAATTGTCTATCCCAGCTCCCAGTAAACTCAATGACACAACTCCTTAACATGTCCTCTAATACCTATATCACCCTCTGTGACTGTCCATCTATCTACAGATGGAAAGTAGTACTGAAATGTAACCGAGTACCCAATGCATCTTTCAAAGTTTTTCAAAATCTCGATATAAATATGGGATCTCGATCTGAAACTATTGAAATTAGAATCCCATGTAACCTCACTACCTCACTGATATACAACTCAGCCAGCCTATCCAGAGAATAGACCATCCTGACAGAAAGAAAATGAGCTGACTTCGTCAATGTATCCATAATCACTCAGATTGCATCATGCTTTCTCTGAGTCAAAGATAATCAAGCCACAAAGTCTATAGTTACACGCTCCCATTTCCATTCATGTACCAATAAAGGCTACAGCAATCCTAAAGGACCCTGATATTCAACCTTCACTCTCTAATAAGTGAGATATTTGAAAACAAATTTTGTTAAGTAATTTTTCATGCTAGACCACCAATAATGTTGTTTCAAATCTTGATACATTTTGGTACTTCCAGGGTGCATAGCATATGAAGACTGGTGTGCTTCTTCCAAAATTCTCTTTCTCAATTCCACATCCTCAGGAACACACAATCTGCCTCTGTACCATATATCACCATCATCTCTCACATGAAAATCCCTGCTCTCCCCCTTTTTTCAATCCTCCACAATCTTTTGAAATTTCACATCTAACTTCTATGCTTCTTTAATTTGATCAATAAGTAATGGCCTCACCTGCAATTGAGCCATAAGAGCACCATCATCACAACCCTCAAATCTGACATGCAATGCTCTCAACTCAACAAGCAACACAAGAGCATAGGCAGTTAACCCTGCTACTGACTTCTGACTCAATGCATCTGCAACAACATTTTCCTTATGAGGATGATAATCAATCAAGTAGTCATAGTCTTTAATCAACTCTAACCATCATCTATGTCTCAATTCAACTCTCTCTTTAAACACTCAAGTACTTCAAACTCTTGTGATCAGTATAAATGAAGCATTTCTCCCCATATAAGTAATGCCACCAAATCTTCAATACAAAAGCTATAGCTGCTAACTTCAAATCATAAGTTGGATAGTTTAACTCATGAGGCTTCAACTGTCAGGATGCATAAGCAATGACACTACCCTCCTGCATCAGAACACAACCTAAACCATTATGTAAAGCATCATTGTATATCACATAGGGTTTCCCTTCCACAGGGAGGGTGAGGACTAGAGCTTGAGTCAACATGTCTCTCAACTGCTCAAAACTTGCCTAACATCTATCAGTCCACACAAATTTCACAACTTTCTGAAGTAGTTTAGTGAGTGGCGATGCTATCATGGAAAATCCCTTCAAAAACAGACGGTAATAACCAGCTAATCCCAAAAAACTTCTAATCTCAGTTACATTCTTTGGTGGGCTCCAATTCAAGATTGCTTAAACTTTACTCGGATCAACTTTTATACCCTCTACTGAAACAACGTGCCCAAGAAAAGTCATATGATCCAACCAGAATTCACACTTGGACAACATATCATACAACTGTTTATCTCTTAAGGTTTGCAACACAATCCATAAATGTTTGTCATTCTTCTTTACTATGAGAGTATACTAGGATATCATCAATGAATACTACCACAAACTGATCTAGGTATAGCCTAAACACCCGATTCATTAAATCCATGAATGTAGCTGGTGCATTCATCATCCCAAAAGGCATCACTAAGAACTCACAATGGCCATACCTTGTACGAAAGACAATCTTAGACACATCTGCATCCCGAACCCTCAGTTGATGATATCCCGATCTCAAATCAATCATAGAGAATACTACTGCTTCTTTTAACTAATCAAAGAGATCATCTACCTTAGGTAAAGGATACTTGTTCTTGATGGTCGCCTTATTCAACTGCCAGTAATCAACATACAACCTTAAAGTGCTATCCTTGTTTTTTACAAACAACACCGGTGCTCCCCACGGTGATGCACTAGGGCGGATAAACCCTTTATCAAGCAGATCTTGCAACTGCACCTTCAGTTCCTTTAATTCAACAAATGACATCTGGTAATGAGTAATAGAGATAGGAGTGGCACCAGGCATCAATCAATACCAAACTCCACCTATCTCTCTAGAGGCAACCCCGGTAAATTATCAGGAAATACATCCGAAAACTCAACTACTGTAGGTATACTGTCCAGCTGAGATTTTACTATCCTGTTATCTGTAACATGAGCCAAATATGCCTTACACCCCTTTTGAAGCATCCTCTAAGCTAAAATAACTGAAATGAGCATAGATGAAAGGTGTCTTTGCTCACCAGATACCACTACGTCTTTCCCTTCATGTGCTTTTAAAGTAACACGCTTTTGCCAACAGTCTACCATATCCCCATGTCTGGCTAATCAATCCATACCCAAAATCACATCATACTCCCTAAAGGGCATCTCAATGAAGTAACTGAGAAAGTCCTCATCCTGAACAACAACTGAACTATCTCGATGTACCCTACTAACAACTATACTATGCCCTAAAGGGTTAGTCACCAGCACATCATACCCTAATAACTCAAAATGCATATCACTCACTAGCAGTATGGATGCACAAATGTATGAATGTGTTGATCCAGGATCAATTAATGCATGCACAGAAATACCAAGTAAAGAGAATGTACCAGCTACAACATCAGAAGCACTTGACTATCGCTGCATCATATATACTTTCATTGATGACTAAGTGTGCTTTGGTCTACTAGTCCCCACTGTGGATCCTCCTCTTTGACTGAATTCAAATCTGCCACCTCTACCACCTCGACCCCTCTGTCACTAGGTCTAGACACTGTTGTCTCAACCTGTCTATCCACTGGTGGCTTTGGACAATCTCTGATAAAATGATCATGGGACCCACATCTAAAATAGCTAGCTGATGATGGACTGATACCCCCCAATAAACACCCCTGTGAATCTGACCACACTGAGCACAAGGAGATAGAGGAAATCTTTGTGAAACTAGGGTCGGAGCACTAGCCACTGAAGTAGCAGATCCCTGACTCTGCCTCTGCTGCTGAGACCCTACCAAGCTATCCCTGGCCTCTACCAAACCTCTGTGAATAACCTCCTCTACTTCTCTTTGATGATGAATACCCTACCTCAGTTTGTGGTCTCCTGTCTCTACCCTCTACTCTAGCAACTGCTGCAAGTCCCTGTGCTGTCTCTACACTTCTAGCAGCTGCAACTAACTTGGAGAAATCCTCATATCATGAGGCTGTTACCAAACACATGATAGACGGCCTCAAGCCCTCCTTAAATCTTTGGCATCTATCAATCTCATCAGTCATAACTCCCCCTATATAATTGCTCAATCTGATGAAATCTTTCTCATAGTCTGTCACTATCTTTGATTCTTGTCTTAAACCTAAAAACTCTTTCTTCTTAGCATCTTTATACTCCCGAGGAGCATATTTCTTATCAAACTCTTGCAGAAAATCATCATATGTCAAAATCGAAGGATCTTTCGTAGCATGAGGAACTGTCTTCCACTAGTCATAAGTGTCCCCCCTGTAAAAGAGACATGGCATAGTTGAACATCTCTTCTGCACTAGCCACTGCTCCATTATAGTTAGATCTGTAGTGACAAAGAAATTTGTAGCTCTGAATTTTCTTAGCTTGTCATACTTTCTAGTTGGTAACTGCTATTGTGGCAGTGGTAGTGGCGGCGGCGGCTGCTGCTGTACCGGAGCCTGTCATAACAATTACACCATATGTCACACCCAACCCGACAAAACCTCCTTAATTGATGGTCTAACTGGCACAGATGCCTCTCCAACAATCTCTGCACTGACTCCAACAACACCCTCTCCTAGACCAACACTCTCTGTACTCCCTTCCCTAGACTCATGTATCAGAGATGCCATGTTTGTCTATATCTGTAAATACAAAAAGAACTACCACATCAGGGACTAGACAAAATGCCAGTGAAAATAGATGTAGACATATTAAAATCACATTTAAAATTTCATTTTCTCTTTCTAAAAACCCACCTAAGTCGAGAATTTCAAACCTAGGCTCTGATACCAAAATAAATGTAACATTCTTATACCCTATATAAGTATAATACATACACTCAATATATGTAAAATATGCATATACGGTATAAAAATATCACAACCCAGTAAAATAAAAAATTTTACATTTCAAATTTAAAATCCCAAATACTTAAAAATGTATATTTAAAAAGTAAATAAATTATTTATTATTAACTAGAGCTTCCAAAATAGTATTTTATATGAAAATATCTAGGAAAAATTTGCAAGAGTTTTATCTGTAATTTGGACATCCCAAATTTTCAATAAAAACGCAAACTGCATAAAAACACTCCCATATATTTATTCAATACATACATTTCTCCAAAATAGCCCAACGGCTCAATCCACCAATATTTTAACAAAAACACATCCATATAAAAAACTATAAATTCCATCTTTATTTAATATATTACACAAAAAGAAAAACATATATTTTACACCACATACATAATTATATATATAATGTAAATACTCAAAAGCTTTTTGAAAAGTTTAAAAGTGTATACATGACATGCAAGTGGCACTAGTCTGCAGTAGCTCAAAGGTCTTTACACATAAAAACCTAGACCTAGGGTGGTCTAGCAACACTCTGTGGATCTCCCGGATCTATCTTGTCACCTGTGCAATGAAATTCAATCGCGCTAAGCATGTTGCCTTGTAGTACATACTTTAATTAAATATAAAAATGATGCCATACAAACATAATGCCATGTTTGCATCATGTTATAAATGCCAAACATTATTTAAACACATTAAACAACACACTAAACATGGGCCCAAACTCCTTATACAATTATCTAGTCCTAGGCTCATTGCCTTGTCTATTATTGGTGTTTCACTCGGGCGTAGGCACATCTCTGTGACGCCTAGTGTCTCATGCATTTTGGTTTATGGTATACCAACATCCAAGTGCAATCTTCTGGCAACTAGATAGTATATAAGGTACACACAATATACACTCCTTTCAATGTGCTTTTACATCTCAACTCACACCATAGTTCCACAAATTATTATCATCAATAATGCAAATGTGGTTTACTTCCTCATATTAGTGCAAAAATTGTAATTTACACATTTTGCACAAAAAATTCATTTAGTCATTCTTAAATGGCTAATCATGCCACAAACAACACAAATCAAGCATTGTTACTTCAAACAATGCAAGACACACATATTTTGTAATATCCCAATGTATGCCTTAGAAGTTTTAAATATTGTTGTTGTTTTAAATTGGATTGAATGTATATGTGTTATGGGAAAGGAAAGAGTGTATAGAGAGAGGTGTATATGTTGTTTATATGATAATATATATAACATATATGCAAGTCAAAAGAGTGGTCAAGGGAAGAAGATATTTATTTGGTTTTTTTTTTTGTAAAATTACTAAAAGAGGGCAAGTGCTTTAAAGGAAATCAAAACAAATTGTATAAGGGTGTTTAGGTAATTGACTTTTTAGAAATGCTTGGTGGAGGTTTAAAGAGATGACAAATTTGACTTTGCTTCTTTATTTTCTTTTCTTCTTCCTTGGTGGCCGGACCTCCTAAACACAAGAGAGAAAGAGGAGAGTTTTGAGTTCTTAGATCAAATTCAAAGGAGAATCAAGTGATCAAGTTGGTGATTCAAGAAGTTTCATTACTTTGGTAAGTCCTCTTTTGATTTCTTTGCTTATTTGAAGTTGTGTTGTGAGTTGATAGAGTATGTAAGAGTGTGTTGTTTGATTGTGATATGTTTAAGAGTGTTTGATTAAATTGATTGTGGATTTTTAAGATGGATTGAAGAAAAGAGTGAGTTGGTTGGAAGTGATGATGTTGTGATTTGTATTTATTATAGATGTGGAGTTGTTTAGGTGTTTTTGTAAGTTAAGATAGTTTTTGGGTATGTTTTGTTAAGTTTGTTTGAAGAGGATGTTGGTGAAAAGAAGTGTTTTGATGGGTGTTTGGTGGTTTTGGCCGGAATCTTAGTTTTTGGCCTGACACGCCCGGGAGCACATCCAGAGTTTTAGGCGTGTCAATTGTGTTGGAGGCAGTAGGTTTGACAAGACTAGTAACACGCCCGTGTTATTGAGCGTGTCATAGCTACTGTGAGATGGGAGTTTACACGGCCATGAGAATGCTCACATTGTTGGACGTGTTGATATTTTTAGAGAGGCAGAATGTATTACACGCCTAGTGACACGCCCGTGGTTCTGAGCGTGTAAAAGCTTCTGTGTTGTGGAGTTAGGGCATGGTCAGGGAGACGCCCGTGTGGTTGAGCGTGTCATGTTTAGGGTTTGCCCTAGTTAACTCTTAATTTGATTATCTCATGTGTATCCCTAAGCAAGTGTATGTTATTATTTTTGGATTAGGTCTTGAAGAAAGTGAGTTATCATTGATCTAAGAAGTAAAAGAATCTTGGAAAGGAAGTGTTTAGAGTTGTGTGAATTGTTATTGAGGTAAGTACAAACCTTGCATTGTTGCATACATTCACTTGATATGACATTATTGTTATATATGAATAATGTTATGTTTTGCACATTGTGAATCTTGTGAAATGTACTATATGTATAATGTGAAATGAGATAATTGAGACATGTATGCCTATATGATTATGTTCAATGTAATTGATTATGGATATGTGAAAGATGATGTATTATATTGTGAATTGAGACATGATGATTCAAATGTGATGAGAAGCCATTGTGAGTGGCTATGGTTATACAAATGAAAGTGTTGAGGCATGATTGCCTATTTGATATTGAGATACAAATTGAGAAAGAGAATAATGATATAATTGTATGTTTAATATGTTATTCAGTTTCAGAGTTCTGGATTTGGGTGGCATGCCTATGAAATTATGAATAGTAACAGTCTTGCCGGGTTGAGGATCTCTTCAATTTGAGTTGAATTGAGGTCCAAGAGACTGGGTCTGTTACATTATGAGAATTGTGATTATGAGATATATGATTGGTAACAGTCTTGCCGGGTTGAGGATCTCCTCGATTTGTTGAGTTGATGGTCCAAGAGACTGGGTCTGTCACACTATCCATGGATAGAGACATATATATATATATGTTTCCTACAGGCTTGATTATTGTGATTATGAACCAAAGCAGTAACTCTGAATTCTGAGTATCGTATTAAACACTTGTTGGGGCCATAGGTGTCTATGTAATGTTGATGTTATGAATGATGTTGTAATATGATGAAATAATGTAATACTCATGAAATATTGTATATTGAGTATGATCTTTATTTTTTGATTGTATATCATTGTTATTGATTAAGCATAATAGCATTATGGTTTGTACTACTGAGTTGTTGGCTCAGCGCGATTATGATTCATCGCGCAGGTGATAGAGGTGATAGAGTTGAGATGGAGAATTCCTCTAGACCTAGTTGAGGTTATTTTGATTGTGAAGAGTTGGATTAAAGCTTAAAGATCAGAGAGTCAAGCTGCCAATCATGTATATATTTCATATTTTGTAATTATTGAGGTTTAATGTATTTATATTTGTAAGTTTTGGATGTAACTTCCGTTGCGTAATAAACAAACATTTTTATCTATTGTGTCTTATGATTTTCATTTCTCTTTATTTGGTATTTCTTAAATTTTAGTTTTACTTTAAAGATGATTTGTGTATTTGTAAAGTGTGTCATTTCTATATTCAGTATACGTATAATACGATCGTATAAGCATGCTTTGTACGTATACGGGATATAGGGGTGTTACAATTGTTTTGGTATCAGAGCCTAGGTTTGAGATTCTCAACCTAGGTAAAATGAAAGAAAAAGAATATTTTGACTTTAAAAAGTTAGTTTTTGAATAACATACATGTTTGGTATTGGCAGTCTCTGATCTTTAATGAGATGCATTCTGCTGTGTTTGCAGACATAGGTTGTGATGGATTCTCACTTACGTCAGTCAGTAGAGGGGAGTGCGGAGAGTGTAGCTCCTGATGAGGTTAGAGAAGGAGCTAGAGTGGATAGTGCTGGAGAGGTACCTGCTTCTGTGTCAGGGAGACCAGCTGGTGAGGAAGTTCTGCCAGTTTGGCTTAGGCATGTGGTAGAAATATTGAGGCAAGCACCAATGCAACCACCGCCACCACCCCCACAGCCTTTGGTATCAGTGAGACATTACGATAAATTAAGGAAGTATGGAGTAGAAGATTTTCTAGGTACTATTGATCCAGTTGTAGCTGAGCAGTGGCTAGATAAAGTACAAAGAATATTTGTTCAGTTACAAGTCACTCCAGAAGAAAATTTTGATTATGCAAGATCATTGTTGCAGAAGGATGCATATGATTGGTGGAAGACAGTGCCCCATGCTATGGATGATCCACCAACATTGTCCTATGATGATTTCCTACGGGAGTTTGAGCGGAAATATACTCCAAGGGAGTATAAAGATGTGAAGAAGATGGAGTTTCTGACCTTGAGGCAAGATCACCGGTCTGTGACGGAGTATGAGTTAGAATTTATCCGGTTGAGCCACTACGCCGGGGGAATTATTTCTGACGAGATTGACAGGTGTAGAAGGTTTGAGGAGGGATTGAGACCCTCATTTATGTGTTTTGTGGCTGGTTATAGATACCAAGACTTTTCCCAACTGGTTGCAGCAGCTAGGAGTGTGGAAAGAGCTCAGAATATTGCAGCAGCTGCTTCTGAGGAAGAGATCAGGGTTAGTAGACCCCAGTTTGAGGCAGGGTCTTCTTCTGCGAAGAGAGGTAGGGGAAGTTTTGTTCCCAGAATCAATCGGAGTCTGAGACAGGCTGGTAGGTCGGTTCAGTTTCAGAGACAGAGATCGAGACCTACAGCTTCAGTAGCGAGTGCTCCTACTCCGATAGTTCAGAGATCCACTCCACTTGTGTGTGCTCAGTGTGATGGAACACATAGGGGTGCTTATTGGAGGAATAGTGGACCAGTTGTGTGCTTTAGATGTGGATCTCCGAATCATTTTATTAGAGAGTGTCCAGAGATGCGAGAACAGAGGTCAGCAGATTCTGTAGTTTCTCGACCTAGTGTCAGAGGTGGTCGAGGGGGCAGAAGTTTTAGCAGAGGGGGTAGACCTGGGTATAGTCAGAGAGGATCTTCATCCAGGGATACTAGACCGGATGAGGCTAGGCCTTCTCAAAGAGTTTATGTGATGCAGAGGCAGCCAGATGCTTCGGCAGTCATAGCTGGTACTTTCTCTTTATTTGGTATTTCAGTACTTGCTTTGATTGATCCAGGATCTACACATTCATATATTAGTGCATCTGTTTTGCCTGTGTCTGAATTGCATGCTGAATCCCTAGGATTTGATGTATTGGTGACAAATCCTCTAGGGCATAGTGTGATTTTTAGTAAGGTGCATCGAGACAGTGCAGTAGTGGTGCAAGGTGAGGAGTTCTTTGGAGATTTAATTGAAATGCCTTTTAAGGAATATGACTTGATCCTAGGCATGGACTGGTTATCTAGACATGGAGCTGTGGTAGATTATCAAAAGAAACTTGTTACTTTGAGAACTGGTGATGGTAGAGAGGTGACAGTATCTAGTGAGTAGGGACAGTTAGCATCCTTGTTTGTTTCAGCTGTTGCAGTTAGGAGATTGATTAGAAAAGGGTGTGATACTTATCTTGCTCATGTGGTGGATACTAGAGTAAGGGGTTCTCAAATTGATAGTATACCTACAGTTGCAGAGTTTCCAGATGTGTTTCCAGAAGAGTTGCCAGGGTTACCTCCTGAGAGAGAGGTGGAGTTTGGTATTGAATTATTGCCTGGTACCACTCCTATCTCTATTACTCCTTATAGAATGGCACCTGCTAAACTGAGAGAGTTAAAGATGCAATTGCAGGAGTTGTTAGATAAAGGGTTTGTTCGCCCTAGTGTTTCACTGCGGGGAGCTCCTGTTTTGTTTGTGAGGAAGAAGGATGGTACTATGAGATTGTGTATCGATTATAGGCAATTAAACAAGGTGACTATTAAAAATAAATATCCTTTCCCTAGAATTGATGATCTCTTTGATCAATTAAAGGGTGCAGCAGTGTTTTCCAAAATTGATTTGAGATCAGGGTACCATCAGTTAAGAGTCAGAGCTGAGGATGTTCCTAAGACAGCCTTTCGTACAAGGTATGGGCATTATGAGTTTCTAGTTATGCCTGTTGGGTTGACGAATGCACCTGCAATTTTTATGGATTTGATGAATAGGGTGTTTAGGCCCTATTTGGATCAATTTGTGGTGGTCTTCATCGATGATATTTTGGTGTATTCGCGTGATGAGGAGGAGCATGACAAGCATCTGCGAATTGTGCTGCAAATTTTGAGAGAGAAGCAATTGTTTGCTAAACTGTCAAAATGTGAATTTTGGCTTGACCAAGTAACTTTTCTCGGTCATATAGTTTCAGCAGAGGGTATTAGAGTTGATCCGAGTAAAGTTGAAGCTATTTTGAATTGGAATCCACCAAAGTCTGTGACTGAAGTTAGAAGTTTTCTGGGTTTGGCAGGCTATTACTGACGGTTTGTGAAAGGATTTTCTTTGATAGCTACTCCACTTACCAGATTACTTCGAAAGGGAGTTAGATTTGTGTGGACGGATTAGTGTTAAGCTAGCTTCGAACAGTTAAGAGAAATGTTGACTCGAGCGCCTGTTCTTACTTTACCTGTGGAAGATAAACCATATGTAATCTATAGTGATGCTTCACACAATGGTTTGGGTTGTGTTTTGATGAAAGAAGGTAAAGTTATAGCTTATGCTTCTCGACAGTTGAAACCGCATGAGCTCAATTATCCGACCCATGATTTAGAGTTAGCAGCCATTGTGTTTGCATTGAAGATTTGGCCACACTATTTGTATGGGGAGTAGTGTTTTATCTATACAGATCATAAAAGTTTAAAATATTTGGGTGTCCAGAGAGAGCTCAATCTTCGACAGAGGAGATGGTTGGAATTGATTAAAGACTACGACTGTTTGATTGATTATCATCCTGGTAAAGCAAATGTTGTTGCTGATGCCTTAAGTTGGAAGTCTTTAGCAGGTTTGACTGTTTATTCGCTCTCGTTGCTTGTTGAGTTGAGAGCATTGCATGTTAGCTTTGTATCTTGTGATGATGGTGCATTGTTGGCACAGTTGCAATTGAAACCGGTATTGTTAAATCAGATTAAAGAGGCTCAATTGGCTGATGAGAAGATTCAAAAGATTGTTTCAGATTGCCAGAATGGAAAGAGTCGAGATTTTATTGTGAAAAGTGATGGGAGTCTTTGGTTTAAAAACAGATTGTGTGTACCTGATGATGCTAATTTGAGAAGGATCATTTTAGAAGAAGCACATCAATCAGTATTTGCTATGCATCCGGGCAATACAAAGATGTATCATAATTTGAAGCAGTATTACTGGTGGTCTGGGTTGAAGAGAGACATTGCAGACTTTGTGTCCAAATGTCTCACATGTCAGAGGGTAAAAGCTGAGCATCAAGTTCCAATAGGGTTACTTCAACCGTTATCGGTGCCTGAATGGAAATGGGATATAGTAACCATGGATTTTGTATCTGTTTTACCATTGACACAAAGGAAGCATAATGCTATTTGGGTGATTGTTGACAGGTTGACTAAGACAACTCATTTTCTTCCGGTTCGAATGGATTACTCTTTGGAAAGGTTAGCTGAGCTGTATATTCATGAGATTGTGAAGTTGCATGGTATCCCAATTTCTGTAGTGTCTGATCGAGATCCCGATTTACTTCAAGATTTTGGAAGAGTTTACATGATGCTGTGGGTTCTCGATTACACTTCAGCACTGCTTTTCATCCTCAGACAGATGGGCAGTCAGAGAGAGTGATACAGATTATTGAGGACATGTTGAGAAGCTGTGTCATTGATTTCTCTGGAAGTTGGGATAGATTTTTGCCACTTGTGGAATTTGCTTACAATAATAGTCATCAATCCAGCATTGGTATGGCACCATTCGAAGCATTGTATGGAAGACGATGTAGGACACCTCTATGTTGGAATGAGCTTGGAGAAGGTAAGTTAATTGGTCCTGTTTTGATTAAAGAAACTGAAGAGAAAGTGAAAGTGATTCGAGATAGGTTGAAAGCAGCTTCAGACCGACAGAAATCTTATTCAAATTTGAAAAGGAAAGACATAGAGTTTGATGTTGGAGATAAGGTATTTTTGAAAGTATCTCCTTGGAAGAAGATATTAAGGTTTGGTCGGAAAGGGAAATTGAGTCCTCGTTTCATTGGACCGCATGAAGTTTTGGAAAGAGTTGGGCCAGTTGCTTATCAGCTTGCTTTGCCACCTGAATTGGATAGGATCCATAATGTATTTCATGTTTCTATGTTGAGAAGGTACAGGTCAGATCCATCTCATGTTTTGCCAATTGAATCTATCGAAGTAAATTCAGATCTGACATTTGAAGAAGAACCAATTGCTATTTTGGCACGTGAAGTGAAAGAATTGAGAAATAAGAAAGTGCCACTTGTGAAGATTTTGTGGAAGAATCATGCAAAGGAACAGGCAACTTGGGAGAGTGAGCAAGCAATGCGAGATCAATATCCTCAGTTGTTTCGGACTCAATGACAGGTAATTTCGAGGACGAAATTTTTTTTTAGAGGGGGAGAATTGTAATATCCCAATGTATGCCTTAGAAGTTTTAAATATTGTTGTTGTTTTAAATTGGATTGAATGTATATGTGTTATGGGAAAGGAAAGAGTGTATAGAGAGAGGTGTATATGTTGTTTATATGATAATATATATAACATATATGCAAGTCAAAAGAGTGGTCAAGGGAAGAAGATATTTATTTGGTTTTTTTTTTTTTTTGTAAAATTACTAAAAGAGGGCAAGTGCTTTAAAGGAAATCAAAACAAATTGTATAAGGGTGTTTAGGTAATTGACTTTTTAGAAATGCTTGGTGGAGGTTTAAAGAGATGACAAATTTGACTTTGCTTCTTTATTTTCTTTTCTTCTTCCTTGGTGGCCGGACCTCCTAAAGACAAGAGAGAAAGAGGAGAGTTTTGAGTTCTGAGATCAAATTCAAAGGAGAATCAAGTGATCAAGTTGGTGATTCAAGAAGTTTCATTGCTTTGGTAAGTCCTCTTTTGATTTCTTTGCTTATTTGAAGTTGTGTTGTGAGTTGATAGAGTATGTAAGAGTGTGTTGTTTGATTGTGATATGTTTAAGAGTGTTTGATTAAATTGATTGTGGATTTTTAAGATGGATTGAAGAAAAGAGTGAGTTGGTTGGAAGTGATGATGTTGTGATTTGTATTTGTTATAGATGTGGAGTTGTTTAGGTGTTTTTGTAAGTTAAGATAGTTTTTGGGTATGTTTTGTTAAGTTTGTTTGAAGAGGATGTTGGTGAAAAGAAGTGTTTTGATGGGTGTTTGGTGGTTTTGGCCGGAATCTTAGTTTTTGGCCTGACACGCCCGGGAGCACGTCCAGAGTTTTAGGCGTGTCAATTGTGTTGGAGGCAGTAGGTTTGACACGACCAGTAACACGCCCGTGTTATTGAGCGTGTCATAGCTACTGTGAGATGGGAGAGTTTACACGGCCATGAGCACGCTCACGTTGTTGGACGTGTTGATATTTTTAGAGAGGCAGAATGTATTACACGCCCAGTGACACGCCCATGGTTCTGAGAGTGTAAAAGCTTCTGTGTTGTGGAGTTAGGGCACGGTCAGGGACACGCCCGTGTGGTTGAGCGTGTCATGTTTAGGGTTTGCCCTAGTTAACTCTTAATTTGATTATCTCATGTGTATCACTAAGCAAGTGTATGTTATTATTTTTGGATTAGGTCTTGAAGAAAGTGAGTTATCATTGATCTAAGAAGTAAAAGAATCTTGGAAAGGAAGTGTTTAGAGTTGTGTGAATTGTTATTGAGGTAAGTACAAACCTTTCATTGTTGCATAAATTCACTTGATATGACATTATTGTTATATATGAATAATGTTATGTTTTGCACACTGTGAATCTTGTGAAATGTACTATATGTATAATGTGAAATGAGATAATTGAGACATGTATGCCTATATGATTATGTTCAATGTAATTGATTATGGATATGTGAAAGATGATGTATTATATTGTGAATTGAGACATGATGATTCAAATGTGATGAGAAGCCATTGTGAGTGGCTATGGTTATACAAATGAAAGTGTTGAGGCATGATTGCCTATTTGATATTGAGATACAAATTGAGAAAGAGAATAATGATATAATTGTATGTTTAATATGTTATTCAGTTTCAGAGTTCTGGATTTGGGTGGCATGCCTATGAAATTATGAATAGTAACAGTCTTGCCGGGTTGAGGATCTCTTCAATTTGAGTTGAATTGAGGTCCAAGAGACTGGGTCTGTTACATTATGAGAATTGTGATTATGAGATATATGATTGGTAACAGTCTTGCCGGGTTGAGGATCTCCTCGATTTGTTGAGTTGATCGTCCAAGAGACTGGGTCTGTTACACTATCCATGGATAGAGACATATATATATATATATGTTGCCTACAGGCCTGATTATTGTGATTATGAACCAAAGCAGTAACTATGAATTCTGAATATCGTATTAAACACTTGTTGGGGCCATAGGTGTCTATGTAATGTTGATGTTATGAATGATGTTGTAATATGATGAAATAATGTAATACTCATGAAATATTGTATATTGAGTATGATCTTTATTGTTTGATTGTATATCATTGTTATTGATTAAGCATAATAGCATTATGGTTTGTACTACTGAGTTGTTGGCTCAACGCGATTATGATTCATCGCACAGGTAATAGAGGTGATAGAGTTGAGACGGAGAATTCCTCTAGACCTAGTTGAGGTTATTTTGATTGTGAAGAGTTGGATTAAAGCTTAAAGATCAGAGAGTCAAGCTGCCAATCATGTATATATTTCATATTTTGTAATTATTGAGGTTTAATGTATTTATATTTGTAAGTTTTGGATGTAACTTCCGTTGCGTAATAAACAAACATTTTTATCTATTGTGTCTTATGATTTTCATTTCTCTTTATTTGGTATTTCTTAAATTTTAGTTTTACTTTAAAGATGATTTGTGTATTTGTAAAGTGTGTCATTTCTATATTCAGTATACGTATAATACGATCGTATAAGCATGCTTTATACGTATACGAGATATAGGGGTGTTACATATTCATAAAAATCATTAAGTATCATCACACATTTAATATATGTAATGTATTATGCCAAAATTCAATATAATTACATGCATTGCAAATAAAGTTTGTACTAACCTCTTTAATACAATAAATGGAGTTAAAACTCCACTCCGTTTCCAATTCACCCAAAAGTCTTTCACCACTAGGTATATAAAATCCTATATGCTCAACATATATACCCACTGTGAATGAACATAATCAATTAACATCATATTTCTAGGTATTTAGATCCTAAAATAAAAATTAAGGTATAATTCTACAATTTTCCAGGTTTTTGCCAGAATGTACTTTAACTTTGAAAAATCATTCCAACACATTCCAAATTGAGTTTTTAGATTAAATATACCTAATACATTATATTTTAACACATTTTAAGCATTAAAACATAGTGTATTACATTTTTTTTTAAATTCTAAAATTTTGCCCTAAGCCACTTTAATTTTGGTTCAACATTCTAACTAATTATAATTGATAATTTAAGTTTATTTCTATCATTAAAATTATTTAATAACATCTTTTAAATCATAAAATCAAATAAACACCAAGTCTTTGTGTTTACTATTCTAAAACCCTAACTCATTCACTACCTTATCCAAACTACCATCAAACCTAAACAAATCAACCAAACAACCTTAAAATCTGTAACTCCTCATCAAAACAACACCTTCCATACCCATTTTAACAATTATAACATAGTATATAAAATTCTAAATTTTTACATAATCACAATTTTAAAGAAATCCAAAATTTTCCTAAAGAAAACTTACCAATTTGTTGAAAAATCACCAAAGCTCCTTTTGATTCTTTGAAAGCTTTCAAAATTTGGTGTTTGGAGAAAAAATCTTCCTTGTCTATGGTGGAATTTCGTGGTGGAGAGAGAAAAGAAGAAGATGATGATGATAAATAGTAAATTTTGTTTTTTTTTCTTTCTTTTAAAATAATTTCCACCATAAAATATATATTTAATTGATTTTTATTTATTATTTATTTTATTATTTTTAATTCTTTGATTTTTAACATCATTAAAAAATAAAATTATTTTTGAAATATGTAATTAATTTATTTTTAAGCAAAATTACCATTTTACCCCTCTTTTACTATTCAACAATTGACTTTTCTAACTCATGTTTGACTTTATATGTAATGTATATTTTCTTTATATTTCTCACATAAATTACTTATTACTCACGTCTAGCTCATCATTTCTTCCTTAAATTATTTAAATTAAATTAAATTAAATTAAATTTAACCAATTATGCGGATGCTACAATTTTAGAGAAAACACCTGCTCCCTTCAATTGATCAAACAAGTCATCAATCCTAGGTAACAGGTATTTATTCTTAATAGTCACCTTATTCAATTGACGATAATCTATACATAATCTTAGGGTACAATCCTTCTTCTTCACAAATAAAATCGGTGCACCCTAAGGTGATACACTAGGTCTAGTAAAACTTTTATCAAGTAATTATTGAAGTTGCACTTTTAACTCTTTTAACTCCAGAGGTGTCATTCTATAAGGTGGAATAGAAATTGGTGTTGTATCTAGAACTACATCAGTAACAAATTCTACCTCCCTCTCTGGTGGTACTCCCAGTAATTCTTCTGAAAAAATATCTAAACACTCACACACTGTAGGTATGTCTCCCAAAGCCTTACTTGAATGTCGTGTATCAATAACATAATCAAGATAAGTTTCACACTTCTTCCTAATCAACTTTCTAGTTTTGGTTGTAGAAATCAAACTAGAAGGATAAAATTCCTTTTCTCCTCGAACCAGAATTTCACCATAATCCGGAATCTTAAAAGCCACAACCTTATTATAATAATTCATAACTGCTTGATGTCGGGAAAGCCAATCCATTCCCAAGATCATATTAAAATCATGAAATGGAAATGCAATCAAATCAGAAGGAAGTTCTATATCAGGAACTCTAATTGGATAATTTTTATATATTTTATTTATCCTCACACTATAGCCTAAGCGGTTAGTCACTTCTATATCAAAATCAAGCTTATCGACACACATTTTCTTCCCTGAAGCTATAGTTGTGTATATATATAAGAATGTGTAGAACTAGGATCTAACAATGCATACACATCAAGATGAAGTAAAGAAAATTGACCAACTACAACATCAGGAGCATCCTGGTCCTCCACTGCTCTTATGGCATAAGCCCTAGCTGGAGCACTGCCTCAAGTATGAGGTTTATCCATTATTTTAGACCCTCTCTACTAACTAACACTGGGTCGACCACCTCTACCTGGCCAATGACCTGACTGAGACCTCTGAATATAACTTTTCCCTTCAGCAACTTTAGATTCTTTCATCATGGGACAATCTCTAATTTTATGCTCTAGGGAACCACACTTCAAATAAGGCCCTTTTCGATACAAGCAATCTTCACTTGCATGATCTTTGCCATAATATTAACAAGGTATAGTAACTGCCCTTGAAGATGAGCTTATGGTAACTCCAAACTTATCACCTCTAGACCTCTAAAAACTTGCTCCACTTCCTCTACTAGATCCCTCAATTTAGGCTTGAGTGCCTCTTTGTCTTTTCTGACCACCCTATTGTTGTTCACTAGAAAATTCCATCGTTGGTTGTTGTCTTCTTCCCTGATATTGTTTAATTTCATTTTCTATGGCAACTGTAACATTAATATGAGTGGAAAACTCTTTAATCCTCATGGCCACTAAATATACCCTAAACTAACTGTTCAAACCCTGTTCAAATTGCTTACACTTCTCTTCCTCGGATGAAACTAACTCTGGAAAATACTTACTGAGGCAAACAAATTGCATCTCATATTCATACACAGATGATTGCCCTTGTCTCAAGTATAAAAACTCCCTACGCTTCTCTTCTATGTAAATTTCACTAATGTATTTCTTTTTAAACTCTTCTTGGAAAAATGCCCATGTGAGTCCTGGTGGTTAATCTGTGCTATTGCAATGTTACCGCAAGTGCACAAGTGATGCAAGTAATAACGTAGCGAGTAAGATATCATTCCACTGGGGACAAGGTCAATTACTAGTGTAAATTTCAACTGTTAATTAGAGACTCAATAGTTTTTGTGATGATTAAAATTAAAGATGAATTACTTAATAAATTAAGTTAAAGAAAAATTGAGTATTGTGTAAAAAGATCAAATGATAGAAACACTATCCAAATATTGAATCTCCCTAGCATTAAAAATATTTATGAATATCAATTCAATTACATCAAATAATAAAGCTGAATTGGCATTCCTTTAAATAGACTAAAACCTCTCGAGTGAGTTAATCCCTAATCACTAAGTAGAATGCTAGAAATCTCTTCTCAAGCAAAATTAAATAGATCTTTCAATAGGAACAAGAAATTATAAACCAAAGGATCTTGTAAGTCTATCTCTAGCACTCCAATTAACCTTCAACCCTCATGAGAATTCTATTCATATCAAGCTTTCTCAAGAAAATTATACGAAAATTGCAACCAATCAATAATCATGCTATTATCAATTGAAAATAAATAATTAAGAATCATAAGAATAAGACAACTCAATTAAATGATTTAATTAAATAAAATCTATTTAATATATATAATAAAGCTAGGATTCATCAATATCTATATAGAAATAATTTAGCTCATATTTATAACCAGAAAACCAGAACAAAAGAAATAAGTAAAAGAATTCAAACAATCCATGATGAATGATTTGTGTTTCTTCACTTTAATCCTTATTTCTTGATTTAAATCTTGTGTAGATTAGATCTTGACCTTTAATCTCAGTTGCCAAAACCTTTTTCTTTCTAAGGAAGTTGGCTCTAAGTAATAAAAAAAAAAAAAACTGGATCCCAAATTCACTCTTCAGCTCAGATTTTATAGCCTAGAAATTTTGCCTGACACATCTAATGGCACGACCATGCCACTGGGCGTGTCAACGATGTTGTTTCCAATGTTAATGACATGGTCAGTGACATGTCCTTGGGTGTGTCATACCTACTGCAATTCAAGATCAATGACACGTGCATTGACACACTCATGTCCTTGGCCATGTCGAAGCTTCTGTAATATAGGCGAACAACACGGTCATTGACACGTCCATGTCATTGGGCGTGTCACTTGAAAATTGTGCCAAAATAGCTCTTTTTCTTGTCTTTCATCTGTGATTCCAGCCTAAATGACCATACGGCCTCAAAATGTAAAAGATTCCTGAAATCAACCCTAACAAGCACTTGAACAAACAAATTAAACTCAATTTGACGATAAATATACTAAGAAATAAGGGCAAAAAATATCATCAATGATACACTTATCAAATTCCCCCACACTTAAGTTTTTGCTTGTCCTTAAGCAAACTAAATAAGCAGAAATGATGGACCCCTCTTTAACCAAAAAGAAAAGAAAATTTTGACAATACTCGAATCAGAAAACCCGACATTCTCAACCAAAAACTAATTATCAAACATGATAGTTGAATTAAGAAGTTTCAAAACAAAAATTTCACAGATCTAAAATTTAAAAATCTAGAGTTAAAAGATTGAGCATAAAATTCTAAGAACTCAAAAGTCATGAAAAAATAAGAAAGTGTAAATTTTCTCTTAAGTTCTTTGACCTTTTTTTTATGAATTTACCCTTTGTGCTTAAATTGCATTGCTTGAACCATTTTTTATTTTTTTAAAAAGGAGCCTGACTTGTTTGAACTGATACTAGCTTTTTGACGTGAAGATAAACATTTGGGATGCTGACCCCGAGTTGCTCAGTTAGAATCACCGTTCAAATGGCTACTAGCACTATTCATAATTCCAACTCATTCATTTCAATTCAACAGTTAAAATCAGCGGAACAGGAATAAATTTTCAAAGCTCCTGAAATAGAATTTATATATATATATATTTAAGACCAGTGGTCAGGAACTTAAGATACTAAAGATGTCATACTAAGTTTGACTCAAGTATCTGAGGAATCTTAACAGGCTCAAAAATGTAACTAAGGTTTAAACTTGAGGTGTGTATAATTCTCATCAATCATCAACCTAATTATGACTATTATATTCGATCTTCAGCAATTGATTAAGATAGCCAAGTTAAACTCAACAAGATATTGTCATTTAGTAAATCAAGTATTAATTTAATATAAAGAGGAACCATTTCAATTCATGCTATTATGGTAATCTAGCTTACTTGATCTCAAAAACAAGTTAAAGAAATCAAATGAAACTAAGGAATCCAATGACACTAATAACAATAAGACTCAATCTTGAAAATGTACCTCTCCCCCACACTTAAGACGCAAATTGTCCCCAATGTGTAGAAAAGAAGAAAAATAACAAAAGAGAGAGAGAACTACCCTGTCATGTCCATGAATTGACACATATGAATTTGGTTCTAAAGGCATTGCAAAGGAAAATTAGCTATGGAACAAATACTGACATGCAAAATTGTAAAGATTCAAAGGGATATATATATAGTAAAAGAAAGAAATAAAGAAATACATAATGAAAATAAAAAGAAAAGGAACAAACATATGAATGGGTTAAAATTACAGTCATCCAAAAGAAATAAAAATAAAAAGAAAGTAATGAAGTAAAGAAAAAGAATCCACTAGATGGGAAAAAGTGAGCTAGTCAATCATGGGCTCAACACTGGAAGCATCACTAGCATTGGTATCCTCACCATTGGCACTGATATCATGATTAGCATAGTCATCAAAAGCATCTGCGGGTGGCACTGGAGGCTGATATGGTGGAGGTAGAGGTTGTGAAGGGCTAAACCCCTGAGACCTCCAAAACTCAAGCATGGACTACTCCAACCATTGCCTCCACAATATCTCGTGATACAACTGCGCTTAAAAAGAAAAGGTGCATTACTCCATGAAAAGTTGAATATAGTTCTGCTGAGATAATATCTTATTCTGATTCAACTCAAGGTTCCCTAATTTTCCTTCAATCATGCAGATCTGCCTCTCAAAATCAGTGGGTTTCCTATCATCATCCCACTCAGCATTAACCGAATGACGCCAGTCTCTAAAGGTAGGGGCTGGGGTAAAGGATGGCCCAAGGAAGTTTATCAGTGGAGGAAGGAGGTCCAGCAGTGGAAGACACCCCAAGGAAGTCTGTCGATGGAGGTGGAGGTATGTTAAAAGTGGGATTAGGAGGAACTGGCTCAGAATCTGTAGGTGGTGCCTGCAGCTTCACAACCTTCTCTCAGTCTAACCACTTCAAAGTGTCTAAAACCAAAAGTTTGGGGAACCCATCCACAGTCATCGGGAGGCATCCATCCAACACACCCAAACTGTGAGCTAACCTTGTGACATACATGCCACCATGTAAATTACCTGGTAACCCTTTCTTGGACTCCTCATAGAAGAAATGTGTGATAGCATGAGCTACATTTCATCGGATTTTCTGAACCATGCAATTCAAAAAGAATAAATCCCTTAAGCTAACCACCCCCATACTACTTTGTCGAGCCATAATAGTGTGAACCAACAAATTATGTACCACACGTTAAGGAAAAGATTTAAAATTCTATGCTTTGAAAACCTTAGGCTGATACTTGTCTATATTTAGTGCAAATGTCCTCCAAACCTGGGGAGGAATGACTTCATATTCCACAAAATCGACCTCAAAATTAAAATAATAAAAAATCTACACCTCTTTCACAGTAAATAACCCTAGATGCATGCCAAGGTCATTGATATTCATGTGGAATCGTTATCCCCCAACCGAAACTTCATCGTTGGCTCGGTAATTGAGATCTTGTTCTTGTCAAGCTGGAAAGTGCAATAGAATTCCAATGTTAGTTCTCTATATGAAGGCTGATTGATGGAGAAGAGTTGTTCCCATCCTAACTAGTTTATAAATTTCCAAATTTCAGCCGCAATGTTGGCTTGTTCCATTGCTTCCCAATACAAAACTGTAGGTGGAGACCAATCCTTACTTCCTAATAGTTCAAACCGCTTTCATTCCTCAGAATTTGAGAATCGAAGGCACTTATGGCTAGCCATGAATTTAGAGGTCAGATGTGTAGCGAGTTGTCTTGAATTGCCTTCCCCTCTTGCTCTTTTGGTGGGTAAATTGGAAGATGGTTGTTTACAAGGGCCCATGATCTGCATAATAAATAAGAACATCCTAAAAAAATAATAAAATTATTAAAAACATGGGTTAGGTTACCAAAATATCGGCATTATAACAACATAGCACAAAATATAACCCAAAAGAAATAATGCCAACGATGCCAATAGTAGTAAACCAATAATAGCAATAGAATGGTGAAATTCACAAAAAGAAAATAAATCATTGTATCTAATGACCATGGAATACAAAATGCAACACTCTAGTCTATATGCTTCCATAACCCAACAAATTAAAATAAAGAAATTGCTAAATGGGTGCATAAATAACTAATGAATAGTGCATAAACATACTGAAAATAGACCCAACTAAGGAATCCCCAAAAATATGACGAGTAAAGCATGGCAAATCTTTAAAAACTTGGGGCAAACTGCATAATTTCAAAGAATCTCAAAAAATTGCAAGAAATCCTTAAGACATTTCAAAGAAAACAAAACAAAATCGCAAAAGTTAGAGTTCATACCTTAGAGTAGCAGTGGAGGATGTGAAAGAATCGAAGAAAAAGCAAATAGATCCGCTCCAAAACATGGAATGGGGATCTAAATCCCTTCTAGGATGAGTGGGTGTGTGATTTTGAATTTGAGGTTGAGAGAATTTTGAAAGAACATCAACAAAGAGGGAGAGAAAAGAGTGAAAAGTTGGTTTAAATGGGAGTCGACACATTTTTAAAAATCGTTGACATGCCCACAGACATGCACGTGTCAATGGGCATGTCACTCTACTACATCTGAGATAATATGACATGTCCAGCGACATGGATGTGTTACTGGGCATGGTGTTGCTATTATTATTGGAACAAAATGACACGCTCATCGACATGGGTGTGTCATTAGGCGTGTCATTGCCACTATGACACCTCCAATTTTATCCAAAATGACATGACCAGTAACACGGGAGTGTCACTAGGCTTGTTGTAGCTACTATAGTGCAATTTAAATGACACGTCCAATGACATGGGTGTGTTACTGGGTGTGTTACAGCTACTATCTTTGAAAATGAATGACACGCCAAGTGACATGGGCATGTCCAAAAGCAAGCTCTCAAAAGAAAATTTTTCTCTAAATATTCAAGTAAACTTAAAACAACACACCACCAACCAATGATAGAAGAAATAAAAATCAAAGAAACGAACTAAAAACATGAAAATTAAAGAAACAAATATTGAAAACAAATAAAATGGTGGGTTGTCTCCTTTAACTTCTTATTAGTTGGACGTTCAGGGGTAATTTTACCTAGTCTTAGTGTAACGCCCCGATACTCCGTATAAGTACTATGCATACACCTAGTATACATACAGTAAGTATATAAAGTATAAGGATGCCACTTATCGTTACATTTTTAAAACCTTTAACAGAGTTCAAACCACAATACATAAATTTGAAGAACATTTACAGAATCATTATACTTTTAATGATCTAACATATATATCATCATCTTATCTTTATCAAAACTTCATTTATACTTATAAATATACTCTTGTTAGAAATACATCATAATTAAAAATTATACATGTATGCATCACCCTCTAGTTGGTCTCGATAAACTCTTATTCTTCTCGTGGCATAACGAAAGACTTCATATCTTCCACCTAGTCACCTGCGCAATTACACATCCGCGCTAAGCCCGAGAGCTTAGTAGTACAAATATAACATATAAACATACATTATAGAAATTCTAACATATAATGAAATATCACTTTCATGTACACTTTTGTTTCTTATCATGTTTTTCCTTTTGAACTGCACCTTTCATATATCTCTACTAATCTCATATATTATATATACATATATATATATCATTAACACCAACCACAATCCATCACTAATACTCACAATCATTATATCAATATACATATTACATATCATACTTCATATCATTATTTTATTCACAATTCATCAATCATGAATCACATTTCCCATGAAGGCAATCATTATCACCATTTATGAGTCACATTTCCAACAAAGCAACCATAGATCTCATTACTCATTTATTTCAACATTTGTATATCACATTGACAACAAAGACAGACTCGGGCCCAAAAGACACTAATATGCCATTCAATTTTTAGAGTTAATGCTTTGGTTTTGTTATCACATTTATTATTATCATAGACCCAACTAGGCTTCAAGGATTTAGGTTCAACCAAGCTTCAAGGGGAACAAAGCATGCTAAGTATCAACCCAACTTGGCTTCAAGAACCAACCCAACCTAGCTTCAAGGGTTGTAACATCTCAATTAGGCTTCAAGGACTAGACCCAACCAAGCTTCAAGGGGAGTAAAACATGTTAAACTTCTACCCAACTTGGCTTCAAGGATCAAGCCCAACCTAACTTCAAGAGATTGTTACTATCATTAGGCATGCCACCAATAACAAACTCCGAAAATGGAATAACACATTAGCCACACAATTCATTTATTATTTCATTATCATTTCCATTCTCAATTGAATCATCATAGCCAATCACAATGGCTTCACATCACATTTTAGTTATCATAGCCAATCACAATGGCTTCACCTCACATTATATCTCAGAACATTAGTTCCACATCTCTTGATGTCTCAATTCACATTACACACTTCATCATTCAAGCATACATAATCAATTTCATTGCACATGTATCTCAAATTCATCGTCATATAAACAACATATCCATTTATTTCATTTCAATCATTATTAAAACATTTATCATAACAAATTGCATTGCACATACCTTTTAGGATGATCCTTATAGCTTTCACACTATACAAATAACAACATTAGTCACATTGTATTAACAATTTAGTAATTTACTTAACATTGTTTTAAGTTTCAAAATCATATAAAAGAATGCATCTAGGTAAGTTTGCCCTTACCTCAAGAACTACTCCCATCAAGCTATACATAATCAATTACCTCATCATATCCTTCACATTTTACATATAGCATCATTGATGTAACATTACAAAGTACATTATTCATACAACACATTACCATTCACAAGATTCACAATGCATAACACATAACATTGTTCATATAGTGTCATATGCATCATCATATGTATGTTCAATCTCAACAAAGCAAGAAGAGCAAAGGACACTCACAGTAGCCAACACACTCAAGGGACACGGCCAAGCTTGTGGCCATGTCTCTCAACCAAAAGCAACAGAATCAAACATGGGCAAGGGACACGGCCGTGTCTTCTCCAAAAATCATCCAACACGGCCAAATTTCCATAGACTTGGCCGTGTCTCTCAAAAATCCTTTTAGTTTGGCCGTGTCTCTTCCTTGGTTTGGCCATGTCTCTTCCTTGGTTTGGCCGTGTCTCTCATGTATACAAACCCTAAATATGGCCAACTCTCTTTTGATTGAATAAAAACACATTATGCACAATACAACCTCATTCAAATGGATGTAATCAATGTTATTAACACATATTCATCACAATATTCACATTAACACTATATCAACCATACAATCAATCACTTACCACATCAAAGCCTAAACCAACATCAATCTTCTTCTTTCAATATCAACATCCACTTAACTTACCATCTTCAAACAAAACCAACACCAATTTAACCTTTTTAACTTACAATCCATTTCAACACTTATAAACACATCTCAAACACACCAATTCATAATATCAACAAATCACAACTCATCTCAAACACAACTTCAACAATAACAAAGGAAAACAAGAAAGTACTTACCTTAAATGAAGAAATTTCACAAATCTCCAACTTAATCCTTTGATTCTTCCTTCAATTTGATTCTAGCATTAAGAACACCTCTCTTGCTCTCTCTTTTCTTGGATAGCCGGCACACAAATGAGAAGAAAAGAAAATAAACACAAGTCAAACTTCTCTTCTTCTTTAAATCTCCACCAAGCAATTTTAACAAAGCAATTACCTAAATGCCCTCATCCATTTAACTTAACCTTTGTCACTCATATGCCCATTTAAGTAATTTCACATATCTCAAATAAATATCCTCTTCCATTGACCATCCCTTTTGACTTATGTATATGTTATTTATACTACCATATATGCAACATATACACTTCCTTTAAAAATTCTTTTCTCTTTCAATTTGACACATATATTCAATCCAATTAAAACAACCATAATATTCAAAACTTCTAGGGCATAAATTGGGATATTACAATTCTCTCCCCCTTAAATAATTTTGTCCTCGAAATTATCAGTACCGTATCAATTCATTCTTAACAAAATACTATCTTAACTTCCATATGAAGTTAATTATATGCTTAAGTTATTATGTCATCAAATCATATAACTTCAACTCTCCCCTTTAGAATCAATCACCTTCTTTAACTTCCATAACTCATCATTCTACATGTTTATATATCTCATTACTTCCTTGATCAAACATTCAAAAGAACTCATTACATTTCCTATTAATGTCTTTATACAAGAATCAAATCATACTATAGTACATTTATACTTCATTCAATCTTTATATTCAATATATTTTGTTCATTCACCTCTTTGAAATTACTCTCTTAACTTTAACCTTAAAAATCATTAGTTTATATCTTAGCATTAATTATCCTGTCATTACAATCTCTGTTTAAATAGACATTTATCAAACCTCAAAGGATAACAAGATCCTTATTTTCACAAATTGAGTTACTTCTTTAGCATGCTTTTCACTTAACTTACATATTAATACATTACCTTACAACTTATTTTATAAATAACCAATCTTTTCCCTTTTTATCATGATTTATAACTACTATAACTCCATTCATTCATGTCTAATCACACTTTAAAATTTTACATCATATACATTATCATGTAAATAATTATACTCTCAGTACAACTATACATATTAAATCTCGATAATGATTCATAATCTTAGCCAAATCCAGATCAATTGATCTATCTGTCACAATATGCCCACGTTCCAATCTTGTTCAATTCCAACCAACGACTAAGTTATTTAAACTTATCATGAAATTTTACAATATTCATATATGTATATATATAACCTAATTCCATTAGGGCAAACTTATATACAATTCCTGATCTCTTCTGATTCATATTCAGCCAAATTATCATGATAACAAATCACTTCAAATTATCTTTTAATATACACACAGTTATATTTATTTTGATTACCTTTTTGTCATATTATCCATAACTCAAAACATTTCCATAATTTCCTTTTCTCTCTACCTTCATAATTATAACCAAATTCTTAACATAAAATGATAAGGTACAACTTCATCCATCATAACTTTTAACTCTACTTTTCAAACAAAATTTTCAATCTCACCAAATCTGTATTACAATCATTTTATCTAAGACCCAAAACCATGGATAACAAATTAACCGTTCAAATATACTGAACAACACACATGGCTTTAAGAGATTAATCTTCAATCCTGGAATCTTCAAATCAATACTGTTCCTTTATAATTTTATTCTCAATCTTTACAAAGACAAGGCTAAGATATAACTCAAGAATTACATATCCCTTCTTTACATTTTTGCTATATCAGAAATTAACATATTCCAACTCCGTTTCAAACCAATTTGCACTCGATTATATAATCTTTATCCACTTAATTCATGTTTCAACAATATTACTATATACATATTCAATCATATACAGTTCTCATACAATTTCTATTCGTCACTTCATTTCTAATCCATTTACAATCTCTTATAATGTATAATTACATAGAACTTTCCATATGCGAATACTTTGAGACTCTAAATATCATATGATCATCAAGTTCAATACTCACTATAACAATTTCCACTATCCAATATTACTCAAGTCCATTCCATTCTCACTTCTATAACATAATCCGTCTAGCTTTACACAGTTCAAGACCTAATCTCTCTTAGGTCCACTAATACATACAACATCATTTCCATATCACTAATTCTATAATTATATCACATACATATTGAAAAACTCAGTTCACATATCATATACATGTACACACTTAATTATATGCTCTTATTTTATTTTCCTTTTTCATACATTCCATACAAATTTAATGTTTATCACTTTCTTTTAAACACTATCATTTTCATTCTTCCAATATGATATAAAGTATTTATTCACACAACACACACACACACACATATATATATATATATATATATATATTCTGACTATAATAGCACTTCACATCCATGTTAGTCACATTCCCAATGTGACATCTTTTTCACTTTTGTCTTTAAAAGCATTTAATATACTTCCATATCCATTTTTACCCTTAGCAGTAAAACGACTTAAAATAGCTCATTTTCATTTGTTTATCCACTTCCCTTTTTACTTCAAAACAAATTCTCATGCTATCAATCACATTACTCAATTCATAATATTTTCATGTGCAATATTAGTCATTTCACCTAGCTCATGTATTGACTATACATTTAACTATCAATATCCAAATAATTTTTATCAAATTCCACTAAAACTTTAACTTTTCAACTTACTACTTTGCTTAAACTTCAATTTTCCAAACTCATCTTTTCTTAATATCACTTTAAAACATCTTATGTATATATATCACAAAGCAATATCAAAACATATAATTTTCACAATTATCAAGCTCATTTCAAAAATCTCAAATATCACATATTACCACCATTACCTTAAGCTTTCACAATATTCAAGCATCTCACATTTCTAACATTGAATTCACCATGTTTGCATTAAAATAACAATACCAATTTTTTATTCTTACTTAACCAATATCATCTCTTTTTCCTTTAAACAAAACCTTAACTTTATATATATATATATATCCCAATTTTTAAATAATCACACTTTGTCTATACTAATTAACTCATTCAATATTCCACCACACTCTCCTCATTTTAATAACATATCCTTCAATATTAACAATCCAACAATATTTCCTCTCTCTAGCCGACCCAACATAAACTTTATTATAAAGAGGTTCAAAGTATAGAGGAAAGAGTACATACTTTAATCTTGATTTTGTTTCCAATTCATTTTCAACTTTATTCTCCTTTTCATTTCTTTATATTACAACCACATCTCAATAAGCAATATTTCAATATTTGCTTACCTTAAGTAAACTCCCATTATTTATTTTATCAATTAAGTTTATATTAAGTTTCCCATATCATTTCTTTCTCTGGCTTTACTTTCATGTAAAACGTCATTCACACACTAGCATCCATCTCATATAGCATAAATATTCTACAATTCATATAATGCCACATCCGAGACCAACCTAGGTGTCAATGCATATGCATGTATTACAAATTTCATTTCAAAACTCTTCCTTTTTACTTCTATTTAAAATTTTCAAAACTTTTTCTTTTTAATTTCACTTAGGCCAAGAATCTCGAACCTAAGCTCTGATACCAAAATAATTGTAACACCCCGATACTCCATATAAGTACTATGCATACACCTAGTATACATACAGTAAGTATATAAAGTATAAGGATGCCACTTATCGTTACATTTTTAAAACCTTTAACAGAGTTCAAACCACAATACATAAATTTGAAGTACATTTACAGAATCATTATACTTTTAATGATCTTACATATATATCATCATCTTATCTTTATCAAAACTTCATTTATACTTATAAATATACTCTTGTTAGAAATACATCATAATTAAAAATTATACATGTATGCATCACCCTCTAGTTGGTCTCGATAAACTCTTATTCTTCTCGTGGCATAACGAAAGACTTCATATCTTCCACCTAGTCACCTGCGCGATTACACATCCGCGCTAAGCCCGAGAGCTTAGTAGTACAAATATAACATATAAACATACATTATAGAAATTCTAACATATAATGAAATATCACTTCCATGTACACTTTTGTTTCTTATCATGTTTTTCCTTTTGAACTGCACCTTTCATATATCTCTACTAATCTCATATATTATATATACATATATACATAAAATTAACACCAACCACAATCCATCACTAATACTCACAATCATTATATCAATATACATATTACATATCATACTTCATATCATTATTTTATTCACAATTCATCAATCATGAATCACATTTCCCATGAAGGCAATCATTATCACCATTTATGAGTCACATTTCCAACAAAGCAACCATAGATCTCATTACTCATTTATTTCAACATTTGTATATCACATTGACAACAAAGACAAACTCGGGCCCAAAAGACACTAATATGCCATTCAATTTTCAGAGTTAATGCTTTGGTTTTGTTATCACATTTATCATTATCATAGACCCAACTAGGCTTCAAGGATTTAGGTTCAACCAAGCTTCAAGGGGAACAAAGCATGCTAAGTATCAACCCAACTTGGCTTCAAGAACCAACCCAACCTAGCTTCAAGGGTTGTAACATCTCAATTAGGCTTCAAGGACTAGACCCAACCAAGCTTCAAGGGGAGTAAAACATGTTAAACTTCTAACCCAACTTGGCTTAAAGGATCAAGCCCAACCTAACTTCAAGAGGTTGTTACTATCATTAGGCATGCCACCAATAACAAACTCTGAAAATGGAATAACACATTAGCCACACAATTCATTTATTATTTCATTATCATTTCCATTCTCAATTGAATCATCATAGCCAATCACAATGGCTTCACATCACATTTGAGTTATCATAGCCAATCACAATGGCTTCACCTCACATTATATCTCAGAACATTAGTTCCACATCTCTTGATGTCTCAATTCACATTACACACTTCATCATTCAAGCATACATAATCAATTTCATTGCACATGTATCTCAAATTCATCGTCATATAAACAACATATCCATTTATTTCATTTCAATCATTATTAAAACATTTATCATAACAAATTGCATTGCACATACCTTTTAGGATGATCCTTTTAGCTTTCACACTATACAAATAACAACATTAGTCACATTGTATTAACAATTTTGTAATTTACTTAACATTGTTTTAAGTTTCAAAATCATATAAAAGAATGCATCTAGGTAAGTTTGCCCTTACCTCAAGAACTACTCCCATCAAGCTATACATAATCAATTACCTCATCATATCCTTCACATTTTACATATAGCATCATTGATGTAACATTACAAAGTACATTATTCATACAACACATTACCATTCACAAGATTCACAATGCATAACACATAACATTGTTCATATAGTGTCATATGCATCATCATATGTATGTTCAATCTCAACAAAGCAAGAAGAGCAAAGGACACTCACAGTAGCCAACACACTCAAGGGACACGGCCAAGCTTGTGGCCGTGTCTCTCAACCAAAAGCAACAGAATCAAACATGGGCAAGGGACACGGCCGTGTCTTCTCCAAAAATCATCCAACACGGCCAAATTTCCATAGACTTGGCCGTGTCTCTCAAAAATCCTTTAGTTTGGCCGTGTCTCTTCCTTGGTTTGGCCGTGTCTCTTCCTTGGTTTGGCCGTGTCTCTCATGTATACAAACCCTAAATATGGCCAACTCTCTTTTGATTGAATAAAAACACATTATGCACAATACAACCTCATTCAAATGGATGTAATCAATGTTATTAACACATATTCATCACAATATTCACATTAACACTATATCAACCATACAATCAATCACTTACCACATCAAAGCCTAAACCAACATCAATCTTCTTCTTTCAATATCAACATCCACTTAACTTACCATCTTCAAACAAAACCAACACCAATTTAACCTTTTTAACTTACAATCCATTTCAACACTTATAAACACATCTCAAACACACCAATTCATAATATCAACAAATCACAACTCATCTCAAACACAACTTCAACAATAACAAAGGAAAACAAGAAAGTACTTACCTTAAATGAAGAAATTTCACAAATCTCCAACTTAATCCTTTGATTCTTCCTTCAATTTGATTCTAGCATAAAGAACACCTCTCTTTCTCTCTCTTTTCTTGGATAGCCGGCATACAAATGAGAAGAAAAGAAAATAAACACAAGTCAAACTTCTCTTCTTCTTTAAATCTCCACCAAGCAATTTTAACAAAGCAATTACCTAAATGCCCTCATCCATTTAACTTAACCTTTGTCACTCATATGCCCATTTAAGTAATTTCACATATCTCAAATAAATATCCTCTTCCATTGACCATCCCTTTTGACTTATGTATATGTTATTTATACTACCATATATGCAACATATACACTTCCTTTAAAAATTCTTTTCTCTTTCAATTTGACACATATATTCAATCCAATTAAAACAACCATAATATTCAAAACTTCTAGGGCATAAATTGGGATATTACACTTAGAGGTATAAAACCTCCTTTAACTCCTTCAATTCTCCCCCTAAATATAGTTTGAGCCTTTGTTCATTCACCTTAAACTCTCCTTTTTATGGATGAGTAATTTTGATCGTCCCATAGGGCAAGACTTCTTTGACTGTAAAAGGGCCAAACCATCTTGATTTTAACTTACCTAGAAAAAGTCGAAGACTTTAATTGTACAATAATACCTTATCTCCAACTTGAAATTCTTTCCATTCCTTAATGCAAGCATCATGCCATCTCTTAGCCTACTCCTTATACATCCTTGCATTATCATAAGCTTGCAATCTCCATTCATCCAACTCATTAATCTGCAATTTTCTCCTTTCACCTGCACTAGCTAATCAAGGTTAATCTGTTTTATAGCCCAATAAGCATTATGTTCAATTTCTATAGGTAAATGACAAGCCTTTCCATATACTAGCCTAAATGGCATAGTAACCAAAGAAGTTTTGAACGCAGTCCTAAAGGCCCATAAAGCATTGTCCAATTTCTCAGACCAATCCTTTCGGGATTGCTCTACATTTTTTTCAAGAATTATTTTTATTTTCCTATTTGTGTTCTCAACCTGGCCACTAGTTTAGGGGTGGTAAGGAGTAGAAAACCTATGTATAAAGCCTAACCTTTTGAAAACTTTCTCAAGCTGAGCATTACAAAAGTGAGTACCCCTATCACTTATGATCGCTTTTGGCGTACCATATTGAGAAAATAATTTTTTCAAAAACTTCATCACTACCCTTGCATCATTCGTTGCTAAGGCTTGGGCTTTAGGCCATTTAGAGACATAGTCTATAGCTACGAGAATATATTTATTAACAAAGGAATTAGGAAACAATCCCATAAAGTTGATGCCCCATACATTAAAGACTTCACACATTAGAATTCCATTTAGGGCATCTCATCATGAGATGAGATGTTTCCAGTTCTTTGGCAATGATCACAACATTTCACAAAGTCATAGCTATCCCTAAACAAAGTGGGCCAATAATATCATGATTCTAGTACCTTTTGAGCAGTTGTATTTGCTCCCATATGACCGCCAGTTGGTCCGGCATGGCAATGACAGAGAATATTCATTGTTTTGGGTCATGCCTCCTAAAAGTAATATTTTATGTCCAAAAAGAATTTCTTCATTTCTTGATAAGCCATATCTTTAGGGAGTTTCCTAACAGCCAAGTAATTAGCAACATTTGCAAACCAAGGAATTTCAAAGGTTGAACTACTTACCTCACTTATCATGGCATACAACTACTCATCGGGAAAGTGATCATCAATGTCCCCTTCTTCAAACCTCTCCAAGGTTGGATTCTCCAAGTGAGAAAGGTGATCTACTACCAGATTTTCAACTCCCTTTTTGTCTTAAATCTTCAAATCAAATTCCTGTAATAACATAACCCAACGAATTAGCCTAGGCTTTGCATTAGTTTTTGCAAATAAATACCTCAAAGCCAAGTGGTCCGTATAAATGATCACTTTTGACAAGATCAGATATGATCTAAACTTGTCAAAAGCAAAAACCATAGATAATAGTTCTTTCTCTGTAGTCACATAATTGGTCTGACCTATGTTCAGAGTATTACTTGCATAATAGATGGGCTGAAAATACTTATCCTTGCATTGACCCAATATTGTCCCCACTGCAAATCACTCACATCACACATTAGTTCAAAATGTAAATTCCAATCGGGAGCCACCATGAAATCTCTTAAACATTCCTCATCAAACATAAAATCAACATCCTTCTCAAGGAGTCTTGTTAGAGGGCAAGCTATCTTAGAAAAATCTAGTATGAACCTCTGATAAAAGCCCGCATGGCCTAAAAAACTTCTAATGGCCTTAACTGATGTGGGTGGTGGTAGTTTCTCAATGGTTTCCACCTTAGCCCGATCCACCTCAATACCCTTGTGTAGACCCTTATTTTTTGACCCAGTCCGGTCCAATATATTTTAATTAGTCCAAAAATATTTTTGTTATCTTAATTAAATAATATTTGCTTTAATATTTAATTTTTATTAATAAAAAAATAAAAATAAAAATAATAAACAAAAAAAATAAAAATAAAAATCAGCGACGGAAAAATCGAAGACGAAAAAATCGTCGCCGAAAATCAGTGCGGTGAAATGGTTGTAGTTTATTTCTGTGGGCAAAATGAAGTGAAATGGCCTGCAGGCCAATTCTTGCCCGCTGCCGCAGCCAGCTGCTGTAGCTTTCTCTCCAGCACATTTTTTCTGCAGCAGTTTTTTTTGCCAGAGCAATTTTTCCGTAACAGTTTTTTTTGCCAGCGAAATTTTTCTGAAACCTAATACAATTAGGTTTCGGTTTCCTTTTCTTAATCAATATTAGATTATGTAAATAACTAGAATTAACCATAAAATTCTTCTATAAATAAGGACTAAAATAACACAACAAAGGGGGGGGGGATTTTGGAGAGGAGAAATTTGAGAACGAAATTGAGAAGGAAAACTTTGAATCAATCGGACTTTTTTTGAGAGAGCAAACAAGCAATTCAATCCATCAAAGGCAGCAAAGCTTGTCTTTGTTCTTGTTCATCCAAGAAGTGATTTTTGGAGGAACCAACAAACGAAGGTATGAATTTCTTTATTTGTTTCATTAATTCATAGTAGCTTCATCATTCAAAAATTTTAAAATTGTTGTTTCTGTTTCTTCAAAATAAAAAACCCTAGAACATTAATTTACCTTTTCTAAAGCTTAAAAACCTTAATTCGTTTCTTTGTTTTCAAAAAAAAATCTTAAAATTGTTATTTTTGTTTCTTCAAATTATAAAACCCTAATCTGCCTTCCAATTTTTCAAAACCTTAAATTGAATCTTTTTCTTTCCAAAAACCCTAAAAAATATCTTTTTTTTTCTATAAACCTTAAATCATTTTGTTTATTTTCATAAAGCTTCATAAAATTATCAATTGTTTTTCCAAATTCTAAAAAGTAATGCATTCTCCGAAACCCTAATTCTAAAATTCTAAAACCCTAATTCAACTTTAAAACAAAAATAGTAAAACCTAAACTAGCTAATCTAAAACTTAAGTTTTCTTAAACCCTAACACCCTTAAAACCTTAAACCCTAATTTTTCTAAACCCTAATCCTTTAAACCTTAAAACCTTATAAACCTAAAAATTAAAATTCAAAACAGTAAGTAGCTAATAATCATAAACCTAATGTTTTAAAGTATCCAAACCCTAATTTCATGATTTCACTCCTCAAACACTAATTTGGTTAATCAAAAAACTTTATCAACCTCTTAAATTATAAAACTTTGTGTAATATCCCTATGTATGCCCTAGAAGTTTTGTATGTTGTTGTTGTTGTTGTTGGTTTTAATTGGGAAAAGAATGTATATGTATATGTGTTTTGGGAAAAATTTAGGGTTTAGAGACAAGTTTATATGTTGTGTATATGGTGATATATATAACATATAAAATGGTCAAAGAGAGAGAGTCAATGCAAGAGGAGATTTTTATATGGCATGTGAAATTACTTAATTGGGTTTATAAGAGACAAAAGCTAAGTTAAGTGATGAGGGGTATATGAGTAATTGCTTGAAATGGAATGCATGGTGGAGATTAAAAGAAGAAAAGGTGTTTGACTTGTGCATTTTTCTTCTTTCTTTCTTGAAGTGGCCGGCTCTCCATATAGCAAAGAGAAAGGGAGGTGTTCTTGAGGCAAGAAGTTAATTGAAGAAGGAATCAAGGGTGTTGGTTAGAGATTTGTGGAAATTCTTCATTTAAGGTAAGTAATTTCTTGTTTTCTTTTATTAATTTTGAAGTTGTGGCTAAGGTGTATTGTGAATTGTTGAGTTGATGATTTGGTGTGTTTGATATGTGTTTACAAGTGTTAAAGTTGATTGTTAGTTAAAAGATTGAATTGAGGTTGGTTTGGTTGTGAAGGTTGTAAGTTTAAATGGATTTTGATAGTGGGAGTTCAAGTGTAAAGTTGGTTTTAGGGTTTGAGATTGTATGTGTTTAAATGTTTTAGTTGATGTGTTTTAATAAGGAATATTGTGTTAAACATGTAGAATTTGTGTTTAGAACATTGATTCCATTCATTTGAAACATGTTATATGGTGTTTGATGAGTTTGAGTGCAATTGGAGGAGAGTTGTGCATATTAGGGTTTGTGTTTTGGGAGACATGGCCAAAAGCAATGTGAGACACGGCCAAGCCAAGGGATTTTGGGCGTGTTGGTTGAGTTTTTGAGAGACACGGCCGTGTCCCTTAGCCGTGTTCACTACTGGATTTTGGTTTTGGGAGACACGGTCACAAGCTTGGCCGTGTCCCTTGCCCGTGTTGCTTACTGTCCAATTGAGTTGAGTGACACGGCCACAAGCTTGGCCGTGTCCCTCAAGTGGGCTGCCCTTGTCTCTCAAGTGTGATAGTTAGGGTTTTCATTCTTTGATCTTATTGCATTGCTTTGGTTCTCCAAAGGTAGGTTGGTCCTTAAACCTAACCCTAAACACTTTAAACACACTTGAATCAATGAATGATATAATCAAATGCATGTGTAAGGTCTTAAAGCTATGAATCATATCAATTGTTCTTTGCCCTAATTGCATTGTTGAGATTGAACAATGTTATGTTATGCATTGTGAATGGTAATGTGTTTCATAAGTAATATACATTGAAATGTATATCCAAGATGCAATGATAATTCAAATAAGACATGATATGAGACAATGCCATTGTGTTTGGCTATGATGATGCAATTGAAAGAAATAAGGCATGTTTGCCTAAATGTTGTTGAGAATTGAGAATGAAAATGATAATTGAATAATAAATGAATTGTGTGGCTAATGTGTTATTCCATTTTCAGAGTTGGTTGTTGGTGGCATGCCTAATAAGTGTAACAATCTCTTGAAGTTAGGTTGGATTGAATCCTTGAAGCCTAATTGAGATGTTACTACCCTTGAAGCTAGGTTGGGTTAGTTCTTGAAGCCAAGTTGGGTAGAAGCTTAGCATGCTTTGCTCCCCTTGAAGCTTGGTTGAACTTAATCCTTGAAGCCTAGTTGGGTATATGATATTGATAAATGTGATAACAAAACCAAAGCATTAACTCTGAAAATTGAATGGCATATTAGTGTGTCTTGGGCCCATGCTTGTCTTTGTTTAGTGTTGATTATGAATGGTTAAATGAATACTAATGAGGTATATGAAAAGATATTGAAATGTGATATGTAATGTGAAAGTATGTTGTTAGTTTTGCATATATGATGTTACATGTATAATATGGATTGAGAAATGACATTGCATTGCACTAAGTCATATCATTTGCATGATTATCTTACTAAGCCGTTGGCTTAGCGCGATAGTGTTTAATCACGCAGGTAATAGAGTTGATAGAGTTGAACCCGAGAGTTCATCAAGACCAAGTGAGAGTAGACCTTGAAGAATCCATTTTGGGAGCTTAAAGATCAGAGCAAACTTGCCAATCATGTATACTTCTTTATATTTTGTAAAGAAATGTTTAATATGTAAATATGTACATATTTTATAACTTCCGCTGTGTAATATTTAAATGTATATATATATAACTAATATGTTTTGTTTTATAAGTAAATGATCTACTTTTCTATAATGTATAATGATAAGAGTATTGTATCAAGTTTAAAGTGTTTTGAATGTTAAGAAAACCGTAGCATCCCTATGTTTGGTGCACTGATGCTACATTGTTGTGGTTGTAGTGTGTGTGCATTGGATATGGGGGTGTTACACTTTGTTCCATTTCAATTCTTTTAAAATTTACAGTAGTTTGAACCCATAAATTCCAAAACCCTAAACACATTAAATAAAGAATCTTAAATAGAAACAGTAGCCCTATTTTGAATCTTTATTTGCCTTTTTCAATTTTATATTTGATTATGCTTTGATTTATTTTATATGCTTTAATTTATTTAGGTTCAATGCTTGGTTTACTTAATTTATCATGGATGGATGTTTACTTTCCATTGATGTTTAATATCTTTGATGAATGATTTATTTATGATGAATGGTTATTTACTTTTATCGATTTATTTAGATTTCCAAATGTTGTAAGAGGTATGTTTCCACTTGGTGGGTACCTCATTATTTAAATATCATGTAATTTAAATCACTTTTCTATTTTAGGACCAATGTAAAGGACATGTTTCTACCTTTCGGTGGGTGTCCTATTTAGGCATGGATTATGTAAGGGCATGTTTCCATCTTGGCATGGGTGTCCATTTATTTGTTTTGCTTGGACATTATTTTACTTTCAATATATCGATGCTTTATTTTAATATTGTGTGTAATATGGAAAATATTATTATATTTAATAATTCTATAATATTAAGACCTGTAAAGGAGGCCGGCTCTAATGAACCGAGCGTTGTGGGGGTGCTGGGCCATTTCTCACCTTCTCCACATGCACCCAACTTTCTGAATCCATTAGGGGGTTGGGGATTCCTTAGGAATCGAGTCATCCACCCCTTTTTTTTCCAGGCCAATTCGGGTGGCGACTCCATTTTCTTCGGACTTAGGTCCGTATTCTCTAAGGCCCACAGTGCCGAAGTCGCAAGAACCATTCCACCTGGAGTGGGGACGAAAATCCCCGTTCACAATGGCGACTCCACTGGGGATAAGAGAAGTTGATTCCATTGGTCTGTATATTATTCTATTCTTTCTTATAATGATATTATCCATTGCATCATATTAGATTACATCGTGTGCGTGAGTTAGGACACCCGTGTTACCCGTGTTGTGTTATGTAAGGGATACCATACTTTCACTCAAGGTATGGAGATCGAGCATGGCATAACCACTCATAGCCTCGTACCTTTTGGTATATACTTGCTATGGGAACCTAAGCCTTTTAACCCAAAGACTAAAGCTCATGTAATTGGCCTAGTTACTTTTCTTAGGTTTTGCCCTAAATGCATGTCGTTTGACTATGGTTAATTTATCTTGGCATAAATCATGGCTTATTTGGTTATTCTTTTTCTAATATGACCCAAGTACCTTTGCAAGCTCAAATAAATTTTTCTTTAAAGTCCAAAAGACCAAAGCTATTTTCAAAATTTTTCAAGATGGTCTTTGGACATAAGACTTTTCTAAAAATAAATCAAAAATTCTTTTGCTCATGGCCCAAATACTAAGCCCAAAATATGTTTTTTCTAAAATCTTCTTACAATGGGCTTAGAAATAAAATTATTTTCATCCAACCTTTTCTTATAAAGAGCTTGCAAAATATTTAGGTCAATTATGAAATACCAAAAATTAATTGTTAGCCTAGTTTATACTAAGAATAACTAATCATGGGCTTGTTTTTGGCATGAACCATTAGTTACTCTTTTCAAGTGAGAAATCTATCTATAATAAACCTCTTAATTTAGTTTTAATCCAATACAGCATAAAAGCTACTATAGTTGGTTGAATGGATTAAAATCTAATTAATGGGAATTATCATAAACTGATTTTCATTTTTGAAAATATAACTAATGGTTGAAACGTCCGAGGGAAATATTCGAAAACGAGATACCCCATGTTGGTATTTTGTTAACCATTTACCTAGGAAAAGAGACTTGCCATTCATGTGTAGATGTTATAAGGTTAGAAGGAACATCCTAATTATCCTTCTTCGTTGATTGTTTATGCATACATGCATACATTTGCATCTCATATCATTGATCCTTTCTAGCTCATAGCCCTGGATTACGATAATTCAAAAGCTTACGATAATCCGACCTACGCCGGAGATGAAGTATCTAGCAACAACTCAATCACTTGCTCACCAAAAATGATGGATCCCGAACAAATTCAAAGAATGGTGGATGAAGCCCTCAATGCCAAAATGGAAGAAATAAAAGAGGCCATGGCTGAGACCATGAAGAACCAATTGACTGCAATTTTGGAAAATCATACCGAAGCATCTGCTAGCACTAAGAAGCCAAAGGACAAAGGGAAGACCAAAGTTGGTGAAGTAGTTTTTGATGATGAAAAAGTGATCATTGATGATGATGATGATTGGGCTCAATACTACCAATATGCTCAAGACAAGAAGAAAGAGCCTAAGATTGTTGAAAGATCAGCTATGGAAAAGACCGAAACTTCTGATGTTGAAAAGATGCTTGCTGATTTAGAAAAGAAATTTAAGAAGAAAATAAAAACTGAGGAAATGTCCGAAGTTGACAAATTATTTGAGTTAGATGAAGAAGTCCCGTACAAGTTCAAGATGCCATCTTTCGTAAATTTCAATGGAACCAGAAATTCTCATCTCCATGTGAAGTAGTATATCACTGCCATGCAGTCTGCCCAAGCTACTAAGGCTCAAACCCTAAAGTACTTCATTCTCTCATTGGACCCTGCTGTCCAAAATTGGTTTAATACCTTAGATGATGGAACACAAAAGAGTTGGGATCTGCTTTACAAAGCCTTCATCCAACAATATGGACATAATGTCGAGATGGAAGTTACCTTGATGGAAGTGGAGTCCATTAGGCAAAGGCCAAATGAGAATTTCCTGGACTACGTGAAAAGATGGAGAAACAAGGCTACTTTGCTCAAGAAAAGGCCCGATGAATCTGATCAAATAAGGATGATCGTGAGAGGCATCCTGCCTAGTCTTCATGAAAGGATGTCTCATACACTCATCCGTGACTTCAAAGATCTTCTCCAAGCTGGTCTACAAATTGAAGAGTGGGAAAGGGAGAAAAATCGCTTTTCAATAAGAAGGAATGAGAAAGGGAATTATCAGTCTAGCAATCAAAGCACGCAAAAAGAAGGTGATGTTAATGTGGCTAGTCAAGGAAATAAAAGACAATTCTCAGAATTGGGGAAACCTCAATCTTTGGTTTTTAGCAAGCTGCAAAAGAAAGGGTTGTTGCAACCGTTAGCTCCTCGACCACTACATAATCCACTGCCACCGAACTTTAATGCCGAGGCCTTCTGTCAATTTCATCAAATGCGAGGGCATGAAATAGATAAATGTGCTCGTCTAAGGCATGAGATCTAAGACCTAATCAATAGTGGCAAGCTACCCGAGCCGGATAAGCCCAATACCAAGAACAACCCTTTGTCTAAATTTGGAAGAGTGCCACCACCAATAACCTTTATGGTGGGAAAAGGATTGGAAGAAGATTTTGTTTTATCCTCTTTTCAAGATGGGAATGTTGAAGATGTGAAAGGAGAAGAAGCTTAAACTCAACGAACTTTCCTTAGCTCGAATGTTGCTTTTCAATTTTGCTTTCTTTAATATTTTGGAACTATTGTGTTTTTCAAATTTAAAGTTGCTTGAAATGAAGTACTTTCATCAAATTTTTGTTGGTCTTTGTTCATTTTGGTGTTCAACCAATGAGGAATCTAGCTTGATAATTCATGAATTAATAAATTTATGCATCATGACTTGAATGACTTTACTAGGTGAGGGAATTGCTCGATAGCATTGAGTTGTGTATGCTTACTTAGAGAGGGCTCCTGCATAATTACCTTTTTCTGGGTCCTAGTCAATCTTAGAACATACTTTGACAAACTTTCGAGGCGAAATTGAACTCTGCTTATTTAAAAGAGAAATGATCTAGACATTATTTGATGAGCCAACAACTAGTATCCACCCTATTAAATATCAATCCCTAGTTGTCCTTTTGAGCCTTCATAAAATTTTAGTTTTCTTTTCATTGGTTTACAAACCCCAATAACCTACCCTAAGTTGTTGTGATACTTTTGACAAGTCTTATGATCACTAAGATGAGGAGGCAGGAAGAACAAAAGAAAGAAAAGATTAGTCAAGATCATGAAGATAGTTGAAGTTCTCAAGACCATAAGGGTAGTTGATTTACCTTAAAGTTGCTTAAAATTGTTGTTTCTGCTTCTTCAAAATCAAAAACCCTAGAACATTAATTTACCTTTTCTAAAGCTTAAAAACCTTAATTCGTTTCTTTGTTTTCAAAAAAAATCTTAAAATTGTTATTTTTGTTTCTTCAAATTCTAAAACCCTAATCTACCTTCCAATTTTTCAAAACCTTAAATTGAATCTTTTTCTTTCCAAAAACCCTAAAAAATATCTTTTTGTTTCTATAAACCTTAAATCATTTTGTTTATTTTCATAAAACTTCATAAAATTATCAATTGTATTTCCAAATTCTAAAAAGTAAGGCATTCTCCGAAACCCTAATTCTAAAATTCTAAAACCCTAATTCAACTTTAAAACCAAAACAGTAAACCCTAAACTAGCTAATCTAAAACTTAAGTTTTCTTAAACCCTAACTCCCTTAAAACCTTAAACCCTAATTTTTCTAAACCCTAATCCTTTAAACCTTTAAACCTTATGAACCTAAAAATTAAAATTCAACACAGTAAGTAGCTAATAATCATAAACCTAATGTTTTAAAATGTCCAAACCCTAATTTCATGATTTCACTCCTCAAACACTAATTTAGTTAATTAAAAAACTTTATCAACCTCTTAAATTATAAAACTTTGTTCCATTTTAATTCTTTTAAAATTTATAGTAGTTTGAACCCATAAATTCCAAAACCCTAAACACATTAAATAAAGAATCTTAAATAGAAACAGTAGCCTTAATTTGAATCTTTATTCGCCTTATTCAATTTTATATTTGATTATGCTTTGATTTATTTTATATGCTTTAATTTATTTAAGTTCAATACTTGGTTTACTTAATTTATCATGGATGGATATTTACTTTCTATTGATGTTTAATATCTTTGATGAATGATTTATTTATGATGAATGGTTATTTACTTTTATCGATTTATTTAGATTTCCAAATGTTGTAAGAGGTATGTTTCCACTTGGTGGGTACCTCATTAGTTAAATATCATGTAATTTAAATCGCTTTTCTATTTTAGAACCAATGTAAAGGAAATGTTTCTACCTTTCGGTGGGTGTCCTATTTAGGCATGGATTATGTAAGGGCATGTTTCCATCTTCGGATGGGTGTCCATTTATTTGTTTTGCTTGGACATTGTTTTAATTTTCAATATATCGATGCTTTATTTTAATTATTGTGTGTAATATAGATAATATTATTATATTTAAGAATTTTATAATACTAAGACCAGTAAAGGAGGTTGGTTCCAATGAACCGAGCGTTGTGGGGGTGCTAGGCCATTTCTCACCTTCCCCACATGTACCCAACTTTTTGAACCCATTAGGGGGTTGGGGATTTCTTAGGAATCGAGTCATCCACCCCTTTCTTTTTTCCCAGCCCGTCCGGGTGGCGACTCCATTTTCTCCAGACTTAGGTCCGTGTTCTCTAAGGCCCTGAGCCTAAACAGTGCCGAAGTCGCAAGAACCATTCCACTGGGAGTGGGGGTGAAAATCCCCGCTCAAATCTTGTGTCCCAACACGATTCCCTCTTAAACCATGAAATGACATTTTTTCCAATTAAGCACTAGGTTTGTTTCCTCACACCTTATCAAGACTCTCTCAAGGTTTTCCAAACATCCTTCAAATGAGCTGCCATAAACTGAGAAATCATCCATGAACACCTTCATAATATCCTCAATAAGTTCATCAAAGTTGAAAAGTTGCAGATGCATTGCATAGTCTGAATGGCATTCTTCAATATGCGAATGCCCCATATGGACATGTGAATGTAGTTTTCTCTTGGTCTTCCGAGGCAATAGGAATTTGGAAGTAGCCTGAAAGACCATCCAAAAGGCAGTAATATTCATGCCCAGATAACCTCTCCAACATCTGATCAATGAAGGGCATTCTTCAATATGCGAATGTCCCAAATGGATAAGTGAATGTAGTTTTCTCTTAGTCTTTCGGGGAAATAGGAATTTGGAAGTAGCTTGAAAGACCATCCAAAAAGCAGTAATATTCATTCCCAGATAACCTCTCTAACTTCTGATCATTGAAGGGCAAAGAAAAATGGTCCTTCCTAGTTGCTTCATTCAACTTTTGGTAGTCGATGCAAACCCTCCAACCGATAACTGTTCTTATTGGAAATAGCTCATTATTTTCATTAGGAACCATCGTCATCCCTCCTTTCTTTGTTACTACCAGAACTGGGCTCACCCAAGAGCTATCAAAAATCAGATATGTAATTCCTGTATCAAGTAGTGATCACTTCAGCTTTCACTACATCTTTCATCTTTAGGTTTAGTCTTCATTGTGGTTGCACCACTGGCTTGAATTCATCCTCCATTAGTATCTTGTGAGTGCAATAGGATGGACTGATACCCTTGATGTCTGCTATCTTTCAAGCTATAACTTTCTTATGCTTTTGTAATAACTCAATGAGTTTTACCTTCTTGTAGACCTTTAATTTTTTATCTAGTCCAGTCTAACAATTTTAAAACAGTACGAAATAATTTTTATGGTATATATTGTTTATTTTAATATTTATTATTTATTATTTATTTATTTTATTATTTATTTTATTTATTATTTATTTATAAAAATTTATTATTATTTATTATTTATTTTAATATAATATTTATTTTACTTTTTATTTATTTATTTTAAAAAATATATATAAATAAAAATAATAAAATTGGCGACGGCAGAATTGGCGATGAAAGTCGCTGGCGACAAATTGGCCATGGGCCAATTTGTCACAGGTAAAACCTATGACAAAACTGTGCCCCGCACGTAGTTTTGCCCGCGCCCAGCCTGTAGCTCGATCCAATTTTGCCTAGGCCTGCACCAATTTTGCCCGTACCTGCGTGCAGGTCTCGCCAAAACCTTGTTTTACTTGATTTTTTATTTTATTTCCAAAACAATTTTTAATTTCCTTAACATACTAGGTTTTTTATTTTAATTACCTATAAATACCACATTAAAACACATAAAAAACGGATTGGGACTTTTGGGATCAAAATTTTATTTAAGAACTATTCGAATTCTTTTTGGCAATTTATTTATAACCTCAGACTTGAAGGATCAAGAGGCAGCAAACAACAAAACAATCCATAAAAGGTAGCACATACTGTCTTTGTTATTGTTCAACTAGAATTAAAATTGTGATGGAACCAACAAGGGAGGTTTGAGTTTCTATTAACTTTTTTTATATTTTCAGTAGCCTCATTATTCAATTTAATCAATTGTTTAAGCATACAATAGATGAATTTTTATTTAAAACACATTGAGCAATTGTTCTATTTATCATCTAGTTTCTATCTAAAATCCTAAAAATTATTTTTCAAAACCCTAATATCTTAATACCCATTAAACAAATTTTTGAAGCCTAAAACCCTAATTGCATTTTTCTAAAACCACAAAACAATAATCTGTTTTCTCAAAATCATAATCAATTCTATTTTTCTAAAATTCACAGTAGCATATTCTTTCCAAACACATAACTCTTAATCCTATTTTCATGATCTTCAATTTTATTTACTTAAACACTAAACTTTATAGTTTCATACAACTTCCGAAACCCTAAATCCAAAACCTCCATTCTTTAGATTCAAACAATAATTTATTTCAAATCTAATCTTTGATTCAAATATCCAGTAGCCATATTATTTCCTTTATATTAAATATTTCTCAGTTGATTAATCAAGTAATTAAAATACAAAACCCTAATTGTTAAACATAAAATCCAAGAAACCCTAATTGATGCATAAATTCTAAATTTATGTACTTATTGTTTTATTTAAATTAGATGAATGTTTATTATATATTTTGATTGATGTTTCATGTCTTTGATGAATAATTTATTTATGATGAATGGTTGGTTATTTTTATTGATTTGCTTTGGTTGTGAAATACTGTAAGAGGTATGTTTTCCATGTTTTAGGTACCTCATATTGTAAGCATCATGTAATTTAGTTTATTTTAAAGTTTTGGATCATTGTAAAGGACACGTTTCCACCTTACGGTGGGTGTCCTATTTAGTTTTAGATATTAGATGATGTAAGGATATGTTTCCATCCTCGGGTGGGTGTCCATTTACTTGTTTTGTTTGGACATTGTTGTGATTTTAATAAAGTATTTATTTATTCTTATGAACGCATGTAGTATGGAGAATATCGTTATATTTAAGAATTTTATAATATTAAGACCTGAAAAGGAGGCCGGTTCCAATGAACCAGATGTTATGGGGGTGCTGGGCCGTTTCTCACCTTCCCCACACATACCCAACATTTCTAACCCATTAGGGGGTTGGGGATTCCTTAGGAATCGAGTCATCCACCCATTTCTTTTTACCAGCTCATTCGGGTAGCAACTCCATTTTCTCTAGGCTTAGGCTCGTGTTCTCTAAGGCCCCTGAGCCTAACAGTGCCAAAGTTGCAAGAACCATTCCACTAGGAGTGGGGGAAAAAATCTCCCTCACAGTGGTGACTTCACCAGGGATAAGGAATGTTGATTTCATTGGTCTTTATATTATTCTATTCTTTCTTATCATGATATTATCCATTGCATCATTTTGATTGCATCGTGTACGTGAGTTAGGATGCCCGTGTTACCCGTGAGGGATACCATGCTTTCACTCAAGGTATGGAGATCGAGCATGGCATAACCACTCATAGCCTTGTACCATTTTGTATATACTTGCTATGAGAACCTAAGTCTTTTAACCCAAAGGCTAAAGCTCATGTAATTGGCCTAGTTACTTTCCTTAGGTTTTACCCTAAATGCTTGTTGTTTGACTATGGTTAATTTATCTTGGCTTAAATCATAGCTTATTTGTTTTTTTCTTTTTCTAATATGACCTAAGTACAATTGTAAGATCAAAATAAAATTTTCTTTAAAGTCCAAAAGACCAAAGCTATTTTTAAAACTTTTCAAGATGGTCTTTGCACATAAAACTTTTCCAAAAACAAATCAAAAATTCTTTTCTTATGACTCAAAAAAAAGTCAAAAATTCAATTTTTCTAAAAATCTTTTTACAATGGGTTTTTCAAACAAAAGTATTTTTGCATTTCATTCAACCTTTTCTTACAAAGAGCTTGCAAATTATTTAGGTCAATTACTGAATACCAAAAATCAATTGTGACCCTAGTTTATACTAAGAATTATGAACCATGGGCTTGTTTTTGGCATGAAATATTAGTTACTTTTTCAAGTGAAAAATCTATTTATAATAAACCTCTTAATTTGGTTTTAATCCAATATAGCATAAAAGCTACTTTAGTTGGTTGAATGGATAAAAACCTAATTAATGGGAATTATCATGGACCAACTTCTATATTATAAAATATAACTATTGGTTAAACCGTCCGAGGGAATTATTCGAAAATAAGATATCCCATGTTGGTATTTTTTTAACCATATATCTAGGAAAAGAGACTTGTCATTAGTGTGTGGAAGTTATAAGGTTGGAAGGGACGTTCTACCTATCTTTGTTTGTTATTTGTACATACATGTATACATACATTGGCATCACATATTATTAATCCTTTCTAGCTTACAACCTTGGATTACGATATTTCAAAAGCTTACGACAATCCGACCTACGTTAGAGACGAAGAATCTAGCAGCAACTCAATCACTTTTCCACCAAAAGCAATGGAGCCCAAACAAATTCAAAGAATGGTGGATGACGCCCTCAATGCTAAAATGGAAGAGCTAAAGGGGGCCCTAGCTGAGATCATAAAGAATCAAATGACTACAATGTTTGGGCACACCGCTAAAGCATCCACAAGCACCAAGAAAGATAAGGGTAAGGCTAAAGTTGGTGAAGTGGCTTTTGATGATGACAAGGTAGTCATCGATGATGATGACGATTGGGCTCAATACTTCCAAGATCTTCCAGATAAGAAGAAGGAACCGAAGATTGTTGAAAGATCAGCTGTAGAGAAAATTGGAACTTCAAATGTTGAGAAGATGATTGCTGATCTAGAAAAGAAGTTTGAAAAGAAGCTGAAAACCGATGAAATGTCCAAATTTGACAAATTGTTTGAGCTAAATGAAGAAGTTCCATACAAGTTCAAGATGCCATCTTTTGCAAAGTTTGATGGAATAAAAAATCCTCACCTCTAAGTGAAGCAGTATATCACTACCATGCAGTTTGCCCGAGCTACTAAGGCTCAAACTCTAAGGTATTTCATGCTCTCACTGGATCCCATTATCAAAAATTGGTTCAGTAACTTAGATGATGGCATACAAAAGAGTTGGGATATGCTATATAAGGCCTTCATCCAATAATATGGATACAATGCTGAATTGGAAGTTACTTTATTGGAGGTGAAATCCATTAGACAAAGGCTGAACGAGACCTTTGTGGACTATGTGAAGAGGTGGAGGAATAAGGCTACATTGCTTAAGAGAAGGCATGATGAATTTGATCAAATTAGAATGATTGTGAGAGGAGTGTTACCTAGCCTTCGCGAAAAGAAGTCTCATACATACATTCAGGATTTCAAGGACCTTTTACAAGCGGGCTTGCAAATTGAAGAGTGGGAAAGGGAGAAGAACCACTTTTCTATAAGAAGGAATGAGAAAGGAAACTACTAGTCTAGTAACCAAAGCATGAAAAAGGCAGTTGGTGTTAATGTCATTGGCCAAGGAGGAAGAAGGCAATTTTTAGAATTGGGAAAGCTGCTATCTTGGGTCCTCAATAATCACATGTCCTTAGGCAAGTTATTGGGATATGTGATTGGTCCAAATGGAATTGAGATTGACCCTGACAAGGTTATGGCAATCAGGGATATGCCATCCCCTAAGATAAAGAGAGAAGTTCGGGGGTTTATTGGTAGATTACAATACATTAGCAGGTTTATAGCAAAGCTCACCACAATTGTGAACAAATTGCTTAAAAAGAATCAGCCAGTCATTTGGAATGAAGAGTCTCAAAAGGCCTTTGAGCGCATAAAGGAGTATCTGCTAAATCCACCTATTTTGAAACCACCTAAACCTAGTAAACCCTTGTTACTATACTTAGCAGTAGAAAAAGAGTCACAAGAGCCATGTTAGCCCAAGCAGATGAGTTGGGGTTCAGCACACAGTCTACTATTTGAGTAGAAAGCTCCTACCTTATGAAATTAAGTATAGTATTATTAAAAAGACTTGTATAGTTGTGGTTTGATCTTCTAAGAAGTTGCGGCATTACTTTCAATCTTATAGAGTGTAAGCAATTTCTAGGTTGGATCCGGTGAAGTATTTGGGGGAGACACCCTCTTTGATCTGGAAGTATGGGCGATAGTTGATAATAATGGAAGAATTTGAGATTGAGTATGTAACCATGAAAATAATCAAAGGTAGAGCGATGGCAGAATTTCTAGCCCAACAACCATTACCAGATAGCGAAGAGGTAATCTTGGAGTTTCTCGATGAACATCTAGAAGCCATAGAAGTACAAGGATGGAAAATATATTTTAACGGAACAGTGAATAGGAAAGGAGCAGGTTTGGGAGTCATACTAGAATCGCCCAAAGGGGAGCTTATTCCTTTAGCAAAGAAGTTGAAGTTCAGGGCGACTAATAATATGGTGGAGTATAAAGCATGTATCTTTGGTTTGGAAACCCTGATGATTATGAAGGTGGATAAGGTGCAAGTCTTTGGCGATTCATTGCTAGTATTATCCCAAGTAAATGGAGAGTGGGAGTTAAAAGAAGAGAAACTAAAATCATATCACCATTACTTGACCTTGATGAAGAAGAATTTTAAGGAATGCAGGTTTATACACCTACCAAGAGAAGAAAACCAGATGGCCGATACCCTAGCCACATTGGCTTCGGTATGGGAAAATCCTGTCAACTTATTCCTTAAGCCTCTGATTTTGACCAATTCATCAACTCATTGCTATGAATATGAGACAATCATAAAAAATGATACAGACCATGATGCATGGTATAACACTATAAGATGATTTTTAGAGGAGAAAAAATACCCATTGGGAGCAACAAAGAAAGAAAGAAGGGCCATAAGATGATGGTCCTTACAATACGTCACCTTTCATAGAGAGTTGTATCGAAGATGGCCTGATGGGGGTGTACTTGAGATGCTTGAGGAAGCCTAAAGTGGAGCATATTATGTCAGAAATATATGCCAGAAGTTGCGGTCCGCACATGAGTGGTTTAGCCCTAGTTAAGAAGATAATTTGACAAGGTTACTACTGGCTAACCATGGAGAGAGATTGCATTGAGTTTGTGAAGAAGTGCCAGCAATGTCAGAAGTATGGTAATTTGAATTACTTGCCTCCTAAAGAATTTCATTCTATGTCTTCACCCTAGCCATTCGCAGCTTTGGGGATTGACATTATAGGAGAGATACATCCGACGGCTTCAAATGGTCACCGTTTTATTGTAGTAGCTGTGGATTATTTTTCAAAGTGGGTTGAGGCTGAATCTTTCAATAAATTGGGGGCAAGACAAATGGCTAAATTTATTAAAAAGAATCTCATCTGCAGATATGGGATCCCGCACAGTGTGATATCGGACAATGGGGTACAATTTCAAGATATAGTTAAGGACTTATTCTCAAAATACCAAATCCATCATCATCGATCCTTCCTTTATAGACCAAAGACTAATGGTGCGGTAGAAGCAACAAACAAGACAATTAAGTAGATTCTGCCCAAGATGATGAAGACATACAGGGATTGGTCGGAGATGTTTCCTTTTGCTTTATGGGCATATAGAATAAGTGTGCGAACAGCGACTGGAATGACACCGTTCTCTTTTATTTACTTTGATGGAGGCAGTGTTGCCAATTGAAATTGAGATCAAGTCAATAAGAGTGGTCTTAGAAGCTGAACTGCCTGAGATGGAGTGGGTAGTGAGCAGGTACACACAATTAGCTTTACTAGAAGAGAGGAGGTTAAGAGCACTGTATCATCATCAACTGTATCAAAGGAAGATAGCTCGAGTCTATAATGGAAAGGTTAAGGTCAGAAAGCTCAGAGTAGATGATTTAGTGTAGAAGCAATGTAAGCCTAATTTATCTGATCCAAGAGGGAAATTTAGGCCTGTAACACCCCCCCCCCCCCACATCCAATACACACACACTACAAACACCACAATGTAGTATACGTGCACTGAACATAGGGATGCTACGGATTTTCTTAACATTCAAAAACATTTTATATAATACCATCATCTTTTTCAATATACATTATAGATAATAAGTAATCAATTTGTAATATAAAACAAAATAGATATATAAATACATTTAGCTAATACGCAGCGGAATCTAGAAAATATTTACCTATATGAAAACACTTGAATACATATTTACAATTATACATATATTTACATTATAAACAAAACTTTACAAAATATAAAAGAGTTATACATGATTGGCAAATCTTCTCTGATCTTTAAGTCCTTATATCAGCTCTTCAATGTCTACTCTCACTCGGTCTCGAAGAGCTCTCGGGTTCAACTCTATTACCTGTGCGATCAAACACTATCGCGCTAAGCCAACGGCTTAGTAAGACAAATCATGCTAATGTTATGCTTAAGTGCAATGCAATGCAACACACCTTATTAATAAAAGCAACAACATAGGTGAAAAGCTAACATCAACCCTTTGCCTATCACAAATCATATAAGCATACCACAATTCAACATATTTCCACATCCTTCATTAATCAATCAAGTTATCATTCATGACTCACATTAAACATAGACAAGCATGGGCCCAAAACACACTAATATGCCATTCAATTTTCAGAGTTAATGCTTTGGTTTTATTGTCACATTTATCAATATCATAGACCCAACTAGGCTTCAAGGATTAGGTTCAACCAAGCTTCAAGGGGAGCAAAGCATGCTAAGCTTCAACCCAACTTGGCTTCAAGAACCAACCCAACCTAGCTTCAAGGGTGGTAACATCTCAATTAGGCTTCAAGGATTCAATCCAACCTAACTTCAAGAGATTGTTACACTTATTAGGCATGCCACCAACAACAAACTCTAAAAATGGAATAACACATTAGCCACACAATTCATTTATTATTTAGTTATCATTTCCATTCTCAATTCTCATCAACATTTAGGCAAACATGCCTTATTTCTTTCAATTGCATCATCATAGCCAATCACAATGGCTTTGCATCACATTTCACATCTCAATTCATATTATGCATATAGCATCATTGATATAGCATTTCAAAATACATTATCCATATCACACATTATCATTTACAAGATTCACAATACATATAACATACCATTGTTCATAGCTTTAGGATCTTACACATACATTTGTTTATGTCATTCATTGATTTAAGTGTGTTTAAAGTGTTTAGGTTTAGGTTTAGGTACACAATTACCTTTGAAGAACCCAAACAATGCAAAAAGAACAAAGAATCAAAACCTTATCTAACACATTTGAGGGACACGGGCAGCACACTTGAGGGACACTGCCAAGCTTGTGGCCGTGTCTCTCAACCAAAAATCACAGTAGCTAACACGGCTAGGGGACACGGCCGTGTCTCACAAAAATCAACCCAACACGCCCAAATTTCCTTGGCTTGGCCGTGTCTCACATTGCTTTCGGCCGTGTCACTCAAGAACACAAACCTTAATTATGGCCAAACTCTTCTAAATGCATTTTTAACACATTATACACAACAATAATCTCATTCAAATGGTTCTAATCAACATTATTAACACATATCTTACATATTCATCACATTAATCACTTTAACAATACATTAACACCACATTTAACACATATCCCCTCAAAACCCTAAAACCAACCTCCTTCTCCATCTTTCAAAAATCAACTTACTTCTTTCATCAATTCATCCTTAAAATCCAAGATCAAACTAATCAAACACACTTGAGTATAACAAAATCAAGCAACACACTCTTAGATCATCTATCAAATCCACATATCATTTCAAACAAGCAAAAGATCCAAAAGAAAACTTACCAAAGCTATAAACTTCTTGAATCAACACTTGATCACTTCAATCTTCCTTCAATTTGAGTTTAGAACTTCAAACACCTCTCTAGCTCTCTAGTTTTCTTTTGTCTTTGGAGGAGCCGGCCACTACCATCAAGAAGAAGAGAAAATGATGAAGAAACAAAGTCAATTTCTCCTTAAATCTCCACCAAGTGATTTTAACAAGACAATTACCAAAACACCCCTCATCACTTAACTTAGCTTTTGTCACTTGCATGCCCAAATATGTAATTTCACAAATCTCAAATAAAATATCTTCTTGCATTGACTCTCTATTTGACTTATGTATATGTTAATTATATCATCATATAAACAACATATACACTTCTCTCTAAACCCTCTTTTCTTTCCCAAAACACATATACACAAGCATTCTCTTTCCAATTTCTTTTCTTATCACATAACATATGCATTCAATCTAATTTACAACAACAACATAACCAAGACTTCTAAGGCAAACATGAGGATATTACAAGGCCTAGTTGGGAAGGACCATATGTTGTGAAACAAGTCATGAACAAGGGTGCAGTCAAGTTATCAAACGTGGGCGGGAACGAGTTTAGTGAGCCAGTGAACATTGACGACTGAAGAGGTTTTATGTATAAAAAAATAGAGAGCTCGCTAGGTTGAAACCCCAAAAAGGAAGCCTCGGCAAAAGTTAGAGCAGTCTGTTAGTTTCAAAAATTCGAAAGGGCGGGCTAGGCAACAATTAGGGCTAAACGAGAAAAAATCATCAATTAGAAAACATGAAAGGGTTAGTTGGCAACGAGAGTAATCTTGTGTATGCTGGCTGTGAGCGGGGATTTTTGCCCCCACTCCTGGTGGAATGGTTCTTGCGACTTCGGCACTATTTAGGCTAGGGGCCTTAGAGAACACGGACCTAAGCTCGGAGAAAATGGAGTCGCAACTGTTTAGATCAATTTTGTATATATTTTCTATGATGTTTTTGTTGATTTTAAGTTAATTTTTATGTTAATTTGTACTTAAGTTTGTTTGAAGTTGTTGATTTAGGTTGAAGAACATTTGATGGAGCTATTTAATCAAAATTTGGTGGACTTGTTGGAGAAGAGCAAGTGACACGGCCAAGCTTGTCATGGCTTGGCCGTGTCCCTCATCAAAAGAAGAAGAAATCAAAGAAAACCATGAGACACGGCCAAGCTTGTCATGGCTTGGCCGTGTCCCTCAAGCAAGCAAGTCCAGAAGCGAACACGGCCATGAGACACGGCCAAGCCACTGGCCGTGTCTCACCAAAGGAACAAAAGGGCAAAGAAAGAAAAGAAAGAAGCAGAGACTGACACCATTAAGGGACACGGCCAAGACACTGGCCGTGTCACATGACACGGCCTTGTCTTTGGCCATATCTCACCTGGGATTAAACAGACAGCAAGGGACACGACCAGAAGCTTGGCCGTGTTCCAAGAAAGAAAAATATCAGACACGGCCAAGCTCCATATGGCTTGGCCGTGTCACCCTGGATCCTTAGCTGGCTTGCACGAGGTGTAAGTTGTTGTGTTTTAGTGGGTGACAAAAAGAACAAAAAGGAGTGAAAAGTGGAAGAATTGATGGAAGAAACATATAAAGAAATTGGAAAGTGGGAGACAAGGAGTGATGGTTGTCTTAAAAATTCAAAGTGGAAGAGCATGGAGGGAATAGAAAATAGATTGAAGATATTTAGTGGACATTCTCTACACCATTATCATCTTCTTCCTTGGTTCTTGCTTAAGAGAGCAAGACACCATCCTTGTAACACCCTGATACTCCATATAAGTACTATACATATACCTAGTATACATACAATACGTATATAAAGTATAAGAATGTTACTTTTAGTTTCAAATTAAAAAAAACTTTTATCCAGATTCATAAAATTGAACATTAATTTAAAACACATTTACAAAAGTCAATATTCTTATTTATCAAAACTTCATTCATCCATATGAATATATATTAACTCAAAAATACAATATAATTTAAAATCACACATGCATGCATCACCTTCTAGTTGGTCTCGAGACACTTATACCTTTCTCGTGGCAAAAAGCTGGACTTCCAGATCAACTGCAACCACCTGCGCGATTACACAACCGCGCTAAGCCCGAAAGCTTAGTAATACAAATAATAATAAAATATACCTTACTAAAGAATCATACCTCATATTTTTAGATCATATTTTATTTTCTTTCTCTTATCCTGTTTTCCTTTGTCAATGCATTCTTCACATATTCCTACTAATCTCATAAATTATACACATATTTATATACGTTATTTCAACAAGTCACCATTCAATGATATATCCAAACCTTCATGAAAACAATTCTCACAAGTTCCACATTCATATACATTTACACATCATATTATATTTTCATAAACTCATTTCTAATCAAGGCTCCTCAACCCATATTCATTTTCAATATATCAATACACACATACATTATATATCATACCAATCATGAATCACATTTGCAATAAAGGCAACCATAGATCTCATTTCTCATTTATTTCAACATTTAAATATCACACTGACAACAAAGACAGACTCGGGCCCAACAGACGCTAATATGTTATTCAAAGTTCAGAGTTCCTGCATTGGTCCATAATCACAATGATCAAGCCCGTAGGCAATATATCTCATATCTCTATCCATGGATAACGTAACAGACCCAGTCTCTTGGATCATCAACTGGGCTAAACTCAAGGGGATCCTCAACAAGGCTAGACTGTTACTACAATTCACATTTCATATCAATAATTCACATAGTGTAACAGACCCAGTCTCTTGGATCTCAATTCACTCAAATTGAAGAGATCCTCAACCCGGCAAGACTGTTACATTTTCACATTTTCTAGGCATGCCGCCAAATCCAGAACTCTGAAAATTATCATAGCCAATAACAATGGCTTGACATCTCATTTGAATCACTACAGCCAATCACAATGGCTTCACATCATATTTCAATCCACATCATAGCCAATAACAATGGCTTCACATTTCATTTGAATCCTCATAGTCAATAACAATGGCTTCATTTCATATTATGTCTCAAAACATATTATAATATTTCATTATTCAATTGTATATATAATATCATTGATATAACACCACAACTACATTATTCATATCAAACATTACAATTCTCAAGGTTCACAATGCATAAGACATAACATTGTTCATATAATATCATCATTGATGTACACATATATAATTTACCTTATTCATAGATTTGGAATCCTCAATACACATTTGTTTAGGTCATCTATGTTTTAAGTATATTTAAAATGTAGATACAAGAAGACATTTGGAGGATCCAACCATGTAAGAGCAAATAACAAGCACAATATCAAACACCCTCATGGGACACGGCCAAGTTTGTGGCCGTGTCTCTCAACACAAACATCCAGTAGCAAACACACTCAAGGGACACGGCCAAGCTTGTGGCCGTGTCACTCAACACCAAATCATCCGAGGCAGACACGGGCAAGGGACACGGCCAAGCCAATGGCCGTGTCTCTCCAAAAACCATCCAACACGGCCAAGTTTGCCCTAACTTGGCCGTGTCTCTCATATCTTGGCCGTGCTCTTCAAGTATTTAAAGACCAAGCCCTTCAAAATTCATACCACAACCCTTTTAATCATCATCTTTAATCATATTTATCAATTCCCTATCACTTTAACATTTATATATCTTCATTATATCATCATAATAATCAATATATATATACACATCACTATAATCAATTGTTCCAAATACCAATTTATTCATACTAAACTCTAACTCAACAATTCATCACCATCTTCACAATTACCCCAATATCATCACTTAACTATCAATTTAACACAATTACATACTTCAATCTTTCATTTCCATCATCTTATACACCAATCATAACATCAATCCAAAAGAAATCCAAAACAAGAAGAGAAAGATTTATATATACATAATCAATAAAATCAACTAAAAAGGTAAGTACTTACATGAATAGCTTGCCAAATCTTCAACTCCACTTGCAAATCTCTTGATATCCTCAATCTTTGGTGTAATTAGAAGCAAAATCATCTTTCTCTCTCTAGCTTCTCTCTCTCTCTCTCTCTCTCTCTCTCTCGTTCACTAAGAAAAAGAAGACGAAGGAGAAGAAGAAGAAAGAAAGATCTCGTTCTTTCTTTCATTCTTATCATATATATATATATATATAATAATAATAATAATAATAATAATAACAATAATAATAATATTAATAATATTAATACAATTAAATCTCCACCACACACCATTTCTTTTGACTTTCTTCTTCTTTTTCTTTTTGTCCTTATTATCATTATTATTAATCACATATATATATATATAACTCACTTTTCCTACACCATTATATATATCATGTATATGTGATGTATATGTAAGTATATGTATATGTCATATATATTGCATTTATATTTCCCAAATCTTCTCTTCACTTCTTTTCTCTTTCCCTTCAATACACACATCGAATTCAAATACAACAATAACCCCAACACTTTTAGGGTATACTTTAGGATATTACAATTCTCTCCCCCTTAAATAATTTCGTCCTCGAAATTATTCAGCATAATAACAACTCATTTAAAACAAATCACCATCATATGAAAATAATCGTATTCTTACATTATGATTTCATCAAGTCAAATAACTTCTACTCTCCCCCTTAGAAACAATCATCTTCTCTGACTTTCATAATTCATCATTGTATAGATAAATATATATATATATCTTTATATCTTAGTACTTTCTCAACAAAGCAATCAAGATAACTTATTACATTTCCAATAAATTTTATCTTTGTATATGAGTCAGATTATCACATTATCTGGTTATAAATATTCTCTTAACTTTAACCTCAAAAATCGTTAATTAATATCTTAGCATTGCTGATTCCGTTCTTACAATCACTTTCAAAATAAATATTTACTAAGCTTCAATGAATAACAATATCCTTACTTTCTTTAGCTTGCTTCTCATTTAATATACATATTAATACAATACTTTTAAACTTACCTAAAAGGTAAACAACATTTCCCTTTTTCTCACCAATTACAATTGATATAATTCAATTATTTATGTTCATTCATAAACCAGATTATTACATCATACACATTACTATTTCAATTTTACACTCCCAATACAACAGTACATATTAAATCTCAATATTGACTCGCAACTTAAGCGAAATCTAGATCAATCGATCTACTTATCACAACATACTAACATTTCAACCTTATTTAATCCAAACCAACAATTACCTTATCGAAATTTATCATTGGATTTCACAATACATATATATATACAACCTAATTCCATTAGGTCAAACTTATTTTCAAATTCTAATCTTTTCAGATTCATATATTCAATCAATAAGAATCATACTTATAAATATACGTTTCATTATTATTATAATTATATCGTCATCTCTCATACTCATTCAAAGTTTATCAAAATAGCCAACAACTATGGCTTCATAAACGAACCTTTCCCCAACCAGGTCGATAGTCCAAGTTCGGTTGCCCAACACATTGGGTCCACATGGTTCCGCAGGAGGCAGACAGGTCCGTTCCTTTATCTTTTCACAATTCATTTCTCATAATCAATTAAGCACTAAATCCCAATTAATATTCATTTCCAGCATTATTGCCAATAATCATAGTTTCTCATCACATCAAAATAGTATAAACATATATCATTAACTATATTGAACATCTCATTATTCAATCATATCATCTAGACATGCTTCAATCATATGTTTTAACCATGTTCCTAGAAGCATAGTTATCAAATTCATCAAAACTGTACTACAGTTATATCATTACAGCTCTAACTCCGAAGATAATAAAACTAACCAAATAATCACATTAACCAAATCATATGACCATGATATTCTAACAATCATGCTTGGGGTTTATAAATCAATATTGTTCTTCTATTATTTGATTACAACTTTTACAATTACAATGCTAGATTGTATCACAAAAATTATATATATTCTCCAATTTTTTTTTTTACACCAAGAGTTAACACATTTTAATTCCATCTTGAAACAGTTTGCTCTTTGATGATTTGATCATCATTAACCCAACTCATGTTCAATAATATTATCTTTAACATTTTCTATGCCCAACCTTCAATTAGATACAAATCTTACACAAGTTTTATTCATTACTCCATTTCCAATTCATCTCTTCTAAAAATTTTCAAATACCATATTCTTTCCTTACAATTCCTGATGATATGCTTATACATAAAGCATTTCCACACACAAATACCTTGAGTTCCAAAACATCTTATGTTATCTTCATTTAGTTATTACCATAACAATTTCACTGTTCAAGATTACCCAAGTCCATTCTCATCTTCTATTTCATCACATAATCTATTCTGCGTAAATTAAGATTTAATCTCTATTAAGTCCACTACTAAATGCAATCTCATTTCTAATACCATTAAACATGCAATGGTATAAAATAATAAACATATTATATACATATTCATAGGTCATACTTATAATATGATTTACTTCCCACCTTTCTTACGTATAACCATTACATTCATGTCAAAAAGTTCATTTCGCATATCCTCTTTATATATATACATAATTATGCAATTTATTAAATTTCCCTTTTGCATATAGTTTATACAAATTTAATAGTTATCACTTTCCTTTGACTATTATCATTCTCAGTTATTTATTATTACTTAAGTTATTCATTAACTTCAATAAATATATACACTCTAGTTATAATATTATTTCACAAGGAGCTTAATCACATTTCCAATGTGATATCTCTCTCACATTTGTTTATAAATATCTTTAACACATCTTTCATAGTCCTTTTCATTCTTTCCAATCAAATTACTTAAAGTAACTCACTTTCTTTTACTCAATTCCTTTTCTTTTATTTCAAACCAAATTTTCCTACTATCCATCATGTAACATCCCGAATTCCAGATTGGTAAGAAACATACATAGAGGATATGATTTAGGCTTAGAACAAAGGAGCTTAGAACATGACCTATAACTTGAACTCGAATTGCATCTAAGTTAATGACAGAATTAGAGAGTCTCAAAGAAGACTTAATTGTTTATTTGTGTCTTAGCTAGATGTATAACTTGAAATTACTCATTTTGGAGTTGTACAGAATAAGATATGATGGATTTAGTAGACAATGTGCAAGCTGCCTCACGACAGCATAGTAGGCTTGACTTCAAAGGACCGTCAAAAATCAGATATAGCTTGGATCGACCTGAAATTTTGATACAATATATCCCCGGATGTCTAGTATTAGTGGGAATAAGAATTACTTAATTTGGAGTTTTGAGTAAAAAGATATTAATAAAGAAAGACGGCAAGGTCAGGAAAGGATATCAAAAGGACCTAAGTGGAAATTTCTCAAAAGTTAGGGGCAACTATGTAAACATAAAAATTAAGTTCGAAAGTTCTTAATAGTGCCCATATCCAAGCCCGGAAGAATATTTTCGAGATTAATCGGGTCATAACCGTGGGTTTCAATTTTTCCTGAAAACGCACGGTTTGTAAGTTACGGGCGATTTTCCGATAAGGACATTTTGGACATTTCCACTGGAGGGGCGATTTTGTAATTAAATATAACTTTGGGGGCAAAATATTAAAAGAACAAAAAAAAAAACCACTTTCAAGTGGCCAAATCCTAGCCATTAAATCCAACTGTGTTGGACAAATCATGGCCATTGAAAATAAACCAATTCCTAGCCATTAAATCCAAATGTGTTGGACAAATCATGGCCATTGAAAATAAACCAAATCCTAGCCATTAAATCCAAATGTGTTGGACAAATCATGGCCATTGAAAATAAACCAAATCCTAGCCATTAAATCCAAATATTTTGGACAAATCATGGCCATTGAAAATAAACCAAATCCTAGCCATTAAATCCAAATGTGTTGGACAAATCATGGCCATTGAAAATAAATAAATTAATTAAATGGAAATTAAATTATAAATAACTAATTATGGTCTTCCAAACACAAGTAAGGATCAAAAAGACACCACCATCACCACTTTTCTTCTTCTTTAAGTCGTGCTCCCCCTCCCTTCCATTTTCAAGGAGACAAGTTTCAAGTCCAAGCCATTTCTCAAATGAAATTCAATAGGAAATAAGGTAAGATACCATCCTAAGTCTTATTCTTTCATTAGAATTAGGTATTAGGCTATGTTTAGGAAGATTTGATATTATGTTCATGTTGGGAAAGAATTAGTAAGTTGATGATTATGGTGAAAAAATGATAAACTACTTAAAGGAAATGATGAAAATGGTGATTATTAGTAAGAATAAGTAAAGGATTGTTAGAAAATCATAAGGTAGCATTATGTTCATATCTAGGGTTTGTTCTTACATATGTGACATATTAAATTCATAGGAAATCAAGGAGATTAGAGAGGAAAGGAAGTGAAATAGATAAGAAGAGCAAGGAAAAGCAAGGTTTGGTACTTTAACCATTGAACTCCTTTTGAAAGTTTTCTGTTTTACAATTAGTAAAATGCTGTGACTTGTATGATTTTTAATTAAATATAGAAAAATTATATTGAGTTGAATTTTGGATATGTTGTTGTTTAATAAGTCTAGTATTTGAGAAAAATAATTTGGAACCACATTGATTGAATTTAATTTACGGAATTTATAAAATTCAAAACTGCTGCCAGGATGCAGGGCAACTGGAGCAGTCTGGTTGGGTAAACTATTTGACCAAGATTTTGTGTCCATTTTGATCTGAAATTTTAAAGGAATGATTTTAACATGTAAAAATAAATTCTGTAAAAATTTTAGAATTTTTACTCAAGTGGATTATTTTATACGAATTTTCAAAATAAGGATCGAGTTGAGTCCAAAACCAGAATTTACTATTCATATGGTCATTTTGCTAATATTCATTTGGTCATTTTTCAAAAGTAATCCAATTGATTCCTTATGAATATAAATGAGTATAGTATGTTATTAAAATGATAAAATATGATATTTCAAGTTGAAATAATATAAGAACCATAAATCGATAATTGTATAATGCATATTCGATTAAGAATTGGTATGAGAATTTTGGCTCCACTTGGTATCTGGGACAGTACTGAGTACGGTAAGGGTATGATATATCATACTATATGCAGTGCTGCTTTAATATAGGACTTCGGTCCGAGTTATATAGGGTCACGACCCGAGCTATATAGGACTTCGGTCCGAGTTATATAGGGCAATCGCCCGAGTTATATAGGACTCCGGTCCGAGGGCTTCGGCCACAGATTCCACAGGGCTTGGTCCGTAATTTTTTTTAGGGCCATAGCCACAGAATATATATACAGTTGTTTCAGTTAGTTCCTTACCATACGTTAGTCTACCAAATTACCTTGTGGAGCGAATTAATAAAATGATAATAACTGAATATATGACATGTATGGATTGTTTTTACTGTGATATTATTTTTCAATACGACTCATTGATTTTTTTAAAGTGCATTATGCTTTTATAATTATTTTCCGTAATTAGTTAAAGTACCCACTAAGCAATGCTTAGCGAGTTTAGTTTCTTCTAAACTCGTAGGTTATTAGCAAGGAGCCAGTAGCGAGCAGAAGAGTCCTGCGATCCACCGGTCATCAACAAACTTAGGTGGTGCTCTTTATTTTGTATTTTGGTGTTAGAAACTGGCATGTACTTATTTGAGCAATACAAAGAGATAACTTGATGTAGCATGTAAATCTAGTAATGTATAATAACTGTATGGTTTTGAATTGAATTGGATTGTGGATATAGAAGTGTGAACTTTTCTTGCAGGATTGTAGTTGAGGTTATAAGGGTGGATTATTGGGAGTGTGCTTGTATTGAATTGTGAAATAAAATGTTTTTCAAAAATAAGAAAAATCAGTTTTGTCGACACTTGAGACCACCAATTATAGGGGAAATTCTGGCAAATTTTTTTTAAAATTTGTACTTAAAATTGGCTAAGTAAAATATTAAGACACAACTACCATGAGATAACAGTCCATCTTGGTCTATAAACGTAGGCTAAGATGGGGTGTTACACATCACATTCTCCAATTCCTAATACTTTCATGTGTACTAATATACATTTCATATATCTCATGTATTAAATACATTAAACTATCAATATTTAATTGATCTTTACCCACATTCCATTTACAACTATAAATTTTCAACTTACTAATTTACTTAAACTTCAATTTATTCATCTCATTCTCTTAATATCAACCTTAAAACATCTTATATGTATATACCACAAAACAACATCAAACAAATATGTCTCACAATGACTAAGCTCATTCCAACAATCTAAATATCACATATTACCACCATTTACAGGAGCTTTTACAATATTCAAACATATCACATTTCTAACATTGAAATCACCATGTTTACATTAAAAGAACAATACAAACAACACCCATATCTCTTCGTTCTTAATCAACATCATCTCTTTTTCTTTTTAAACAAAACCTTAACTTTACATATCCACATTTTAAATTATCACACTTAATCTATACCAATCAACTCATTCAATATTTCACTGTACTCTTTGCATTTAAATAATGTATCTTTCCATATTACCCATCCAACAATATTTCCTCTTTCTAGAAATCCAAACATAAAGTTTATTAGAAAGAGATTCAAATAATAAAGGAAAGATTACATACTTTAATCTTAATTTTATTTCTAACTCATTTCCAACTTTATTCTTCTAACCATTTCTTTAAATGTCATACACATATTAATAATCAAACTTTTTACTTATAAATTCCATATCATTTCTTTATATCACAATCACCTCTCAATTATCAACATTTCAAAATTTGCTTTCATATGAAACCTCATTTACACACTATCATTTATCTCATGTAATTCAAATACATCACAATTCACATAATGCCACGTTCGAGACCAACCTAGATGTGAATGCATATGCATGTATTACAAACTTCAATTCAAAACTTTTCTTTTTACTTCTCTTTAAGCTTTTCAAAACTTTCTCTTTTTAATTTCACTTAGGCCGAGAATCTCGAACCTAAGCTCTGATACCAAAATAATTGTAACACCCTGATACTCCATATAAGTACTATACATATACCTAGTATACATACAATACGTATATAAAGTATAAGAATGTTACTTTTAGTTTCAAATTAAAAAAAACTTTTATCCAGATTCATAAAATTGAACATTAATTTAAAACACATTTACAAAAGTCAATATTCTTATCTATCAAAACTTCATTCATCCATATGAATATATATTAACTCAAAAATACAATATAATTTAAAATCACACATGCATGCATCACCTTCTAGTTGGTCTCGAGACACTTATACCTTTCTCGTGGCAAAAAGCTGGACTTCCAGATCAACTGCAACCACCTGCGCGATTACACAACCACGCTAAGCCCGAAAGCTTAGTAATACAAATAATAATAAAATATACCTTACTAAAGAATCATACCTCATATTTTTAGATCATATTTTATTTTCTTTCTCTTATCCTGTTTTCCTTTCTCAATGCATTCTTCACATATTCCTAATAATCTCATAAATTATACACATAGTTATATACGTTATTTCAACAAGTCACCATTCAATGATATATCCAAACCTTCATGAAAACAATTCTCACAAGTTCCACATTCATATACATTTACACATCATATTATATTTTCATAAACTCATTTCTAATCAAGGCTCCTCAACCCATATTCATTTTCAATATATCAATACACACATACATTATATATCATACCAATCATGAATCACATTTGCAATAAAGGCAACCATAGATCTCATTTCTCATTTATTTCAACATTTAAATATCACACTGACAACAAAGACAGACTCAGGCCCAACAGACGCTAATATGTTATTCAAAGTTCAGAGTTCCTGCATTGGTCCATAATCACAATGATCAAGCCCATAGGCAATATATCTCATATCTCTATCCATGGATAGCGTAACAGACCCAGTCTCTTGGATCATCAACTCGACTAAACTCGAGGAGATCCTCAACCCGGCTAGACTGTTACTACAATTCACATTTCATATCAATAATTCACATAGTGTAACAGACCCGGTCTCTTGGACCTCAATTCACTCAAATAGAAGAGATCCTCAACCCGGCAAGACTGTTACATTTTCACATTTTCTAGGCATGCCGCCAAATCCAGAACTCTGAAAATTGAATCAACATATTAGACACAAAATCTTTTAATTTTCATTTCATTCTCAATTGAATTATCATAGCCAATAACAATGGCTTGACATCTCATTTGAATCACTACAGCCAATCACAATGGCTTCACATCATATTTCAATCCACATCATAGCTAATAACAATGGCTTCACATTTCATTTGAATCCTCATAGTCAATAACAATGGCTTCATTTCATATTATGTCTCAAAACATATTATAATATTTCATTATTCAATTGTATATATAATATCATTGATATAACACCACAACTACATTATTCATATCAAACATTACAATTCTCAAGGTTCACAATGCATAAGACATAACATTGTTCATATAATATCATCATTGATGTACACATATATAATTTACCTTATTCATAGATTTGGAATCCTCAATACACATTTGTTTAGGTCATCTATGTTTTAAGTATATTTAAAATGTAGATACAAGAAGACATTTGGAGGATCCAACCATGTAAGAGCAAATAACAAGCACAATATCAAACACCCTCATGGGACACGGCCAAGTTTGTGGCCGTGTCTCTCAACACAAACATCCAGTAGCAAACACACTCAAGGGACACGGCCAAGCTTGTGGCCGTGTCACTCAACACCAAATCATCCGAGGCAGACACGGGCAAGGGACACGGCCGTGTCTCTCAACATAAAATAGGCAGTGGCAAACATAGTCAAGGGACACAGCCAAGCCAATGGCCGTGTCTCTCCAAAAACCATCCAACACGGCCAAGTTTGCCCTAACTTGGCCGTGTCTCTCATATCTTGGCCGTGCTCTTCAAGTATTTAAAGACCAAGCCCTTCAAAATTCATACCACAACCCTTTTAATCATCATCTTTAATCATATTTATCAATTCCCTATCACTTTAACATTTATATATCTTCATTATATCATCATAATAATCAATATATATATATATATATATATACATCACTATAATCAATTATTCCAAATACCAATTTATTCATACTAAACTCTAACTCAACAATTCATCACCATCTTCACAATTACCCCAATATCATCACTTAACTATCAATTTAACACAATTACATACTTCAATCTTTCATTTCCATCATCTTATACACCAATCATAACATCAATCCAAAAGAAATCCAAAACAAGAAGAGAAAGATTTATATATACATAATCAATAAAATCAACTAAAAAGGTAAGTACTTACATGAATAGCTTGCCAAATCTTCAACTCCACTTGCAAATCTCTTGATATCCTCAATCTTTGGTGTAATTAGAAGCAAAATCATCTTTCTCTCTAGCTTCTCTCTCTCTCTCTCTCTCTCTCTCTCGTTCACTAAGAAAAAGAAGACGAAGGAGAAGAAGAAGAAAGAAAGATCTCGTTCTTTCTTTCATTCTTATCATATATATATAATAATAATAATAATAATAATAATAATAATAATAATAACAATAATAATAATATTAATACAATTAAATCTCCACCACACACCATTTCTTTTGACTTTCTTCTTCTTTTTCTTTTTGTCCTTATTATCATTATTATTAATCACATATATATATATAACTCACTTTTCCTACACCATTATATATATCATGTATATGTGATGTATATGTAAGTATATGTATATGTCATATATATTGCATTTATATTTCCCAAATCTTCTCTTCACTTCTTTTCTCTTTCCCTTCAATACACACATCGAATTCAAATACAACAATAACCCCAACACTTTTAGTGTATACTTTAGGATATTACAATCCTCATCTTCATTCACCATTTCTTTTCACACACCAAGAGCAAAGACAATCATTGGATTTGAAGTGAGTAGCTAGTTCTTGAGAATTAGGGTTTTAAGAAGCTTGATTAGAGAGTTGAGAACTTGAGAGAGATATCATTCATCCTTCAAGAAGAGAGCCATTTGTTCAAGAGATCTTGGAAGTTCATCATCACACATCAAAGAGGAAGCTACGAAAGAGACAAGGAGTCTGATTTTTAGCATCTTCAAAAGGGGTTTTTCCAACTCTTTCTATTAATCCATTTCTTATTTGTTGTTGTTGTATCAAGAACATTAATATTGCAATGAATAACTTTGATTTGGTTTATATTGAAATGAGTATTTGTTTAAAGAATATGATGAGCTAATTTACTCATGCTTTGGGTTGTAGTATATTTGATTAAATGATTTAATTTGATGATTCCATTGATATACCTTGTTATATGTTGATTGCATTGAAATTAAAGGTAAATTAATAGATTGGCCACCTATTGATTACTTAATATTGAATGACGGACCGAGAGGAGAAGTTTAATATCGGAACTATGCAATTGACTACCCTAAGAATGAATTAGAAATATAAGTTCTAGGGTTTATTAATTTGCTAATGTGAAATAATTGGTTGTTGTTAATTCATAAATGTGAAAACTAGTGAATTGATAATTGATTAATTAATCTTAAGGAACAAATTAAGGTACAAGGTTATATTAATGGATAATTAGATAATTAAACATTTGATTAAATGGACCTACAACCCTAGGCATCATTTTCATAATTGAATTTATCTTGCATAAAATCACTCATTTTCATTTCTAAGGTTAATTACAATTCACCAATCCAATCACACAATCGAGTTTATTATTTCATGTTAATCGAACTATTACATGCAAGTCCTTCCTTGTGAGATGACCTTGGGACGATCACCGTCACTATAATAGCCTCGTATACTTGCGAGTGCCGCTTTGTGATAGTGTTAATTTAAGCGCAACAAGTTTTTGGTGCCGTTGTTGGGGAAGGCAATTTTTGTTAATAGTTTGATTCTTTTAATTTATTTGTTAAATCGTTTAAAGTGTTCTTTTTGAATTGCTTAGGTACTTTATGCACGGACGAAGGTCTCAAGGAAACGAACTTGTTCCATTTATAGACAACATCCATAGACTTCCAAGACCCGAGGGACCAAATCCTTTTGAGCAAGAAAGGGAAAATACGATGAGCAGTTTGAGGAGAACATAGAAACAGAAATGGGTGATGCACAAGAACCACCTTTGAAGGAGTTTGCCCGACCGATCATCGGAGTGACCACATCTTGTATCCGGTTGAGCAACGCAGCAAGAAATTATGAACTCAGAAATACTCACTATAGTATGCTGCAATCCTTCCATGGATTGCCGAATGAAGATCCTCTCAACTTCATTCGGGATTTTTACTCAACATTGCATACATTCCCCTTGTAAACACTAATAGAAGATGAACTCAAGTTGAGATGTTTCCCATATAGTTTGAAAGACAGAGCAAAAACGTGGTTGATGACCCTACCGGAGAATTCTTTAACCACATGGACAGAGGTTTATAATAAATTTATGTGAAAGTTTTATTCACACCAAAAGACCAAGGAGCTTAGGGGGAGTATTGCAACTTTCACCCAATTTGATGGAGAACCATTTCATGAGGTGTGGGATTGCTTCAAATCATTATTATTTTAGTGCCCTCACCATTACTATCCACAACAGTTGCTCAATCAATTCTTCTATGATGGGCTAACTCAACAATGTCAAAACACAGTGGATAATGCAGTAGGGGGAGCAATGGGTGAAAGAACAGCTGCAGAAACAGTTGCATTATTCGAAATGTTGGGGGCAAATTCCCAACAAAAGAGTATTGGAGAAAGAAGAATAGGAGCACACGAGATAAGTACAAACTCAGAAATGGCTAGGCAAATTGTAGAACTGACAAAACAAGTGAAATTGTTGAATGCCAAAGGAAACTTGTCGGGACCAAGCCAAGAGTCATGCGCATCGTGCAGTCTTGTAGGCCATCAAGCAAATGTGTGCCTTTCAAATTTTGATACATTTCAAGAGGAGCAAGAACAAGCTTTTGCTTTTGAAGGGTTCCAACAAAGGGGTAGAAATGACCCATATTCAAATTCTTATAACCCCGATTGGAGGAATCACCCCAATTTTTCATGGAAAAGTCAACAACATGCTCCACCTCAACAGCCTTTCCAACCATATCAAAGAGGTCCCCAATTTCAAGGGCAACCCTCAAATCAAGAGCAGGTCAAGAAACCTTCATTTGAAGACAATTTGAATGCTTTCATTCAAGTAAGCACTCAAAATCAAGAATTGAACAATAAGCGGTTTGACTCTTTAGAAGCATCGCTTAAGAAGGTTGAAACTCAAGTGGGTCAATTGGCTAATCAACTTCAAGCCAATCAAAAAGGGAAATTTCCAAGCCAACCGGAGTAGGCCAAAGCAATCACCATTTTGAGAAGTGGTAAGGTACTTGATAATAAAATTGGTGATAATAGCATTGATAATTCCTTTGATGCAGGTACAATGCAAGATAATGGCAAGGAAATGCAAGAAGAAAAAGCTAAACCAAATGAGCTTAAAGAGGATAAAGAGGAGGCATCCGCTGCACCAAAGCTGCACAAATCTCCAAATCCATACAGACCACCAATTCCGTTTCCCAGCAGGTTAAAAAATGAAAAGCATGATAAGCAATTTTTTGAAATTTATAACATGCTTTCGAAAGTAAGTATCAACCTACCCTTACTAGAGGTAATAAAGAATATGCCATCTTATGCCAAATTCTTAAAAAGAACTAAACACTAAGAAGATAAGGTATGAGTTAGATGAGAAGGTGATAGTTTTGGAAGTAACAAGTGCTGTTTTACAACATAAGTTACCTCCTAAACTAAAAGATCCTAGGAGCTTTATAGTGAGAATCTCTATGGGGAATGGGAAGGAAACCATTAGCATGTGTGATCTCGGAGCTAGTATTAATTTGATGCCATATTCAATTTATTTGAAATTAGAGCTTGGGGAACTCAAACCGACCAAACTGGTTTTGCAACTAGCAGATAGAACTCTTAGATACCCTAAGGGAATCATAGAAGATGTTCTAGTGAAGGTAGGAGGTTTGATTGTACCCGTTGATTTTATTGTTTTACACATGGGGGGAGAAATCCCACGGGATGCCGAGCATGCAATTTTGTTAGGGAGGCCTTTTATGGCCACAACTAACACTTTAATTGATGTTAAAAATGGAAAATTAACCATGACCATTTTGGGAAAAACTGTAGAATTTTCAATTTTTAACACTTCCCCCATTCCCACTAGTGCTTTATATGAAGATTGCTCTTTCATTGATTTTACTGATAATGCTGTTCAAGAAGTTTTTGTGCAGGACAATGGTGAACACAAGCTAGAAAGGGCTCCAAAATTGCAAGGAGAAGCAGAGATTTCCAATGAGGAGAATGAAGAAGACAAATCCATTTTGGACGATGAGAGTGTTGAGGAAGAATTTGAAGTTGAAGCAGAGCAAATTCAACTACAAGGAGTTGAACTTAAAGAACTCCCCAAGCATTTGAAATATATTTTTCTTGGGGAGAATAATTCTCAACCAGTGATAATTTCTGCTACCCTTACCAGTGAGGAAGAAAATAAGCTTGTAACGATGTTGAAATTTAGGGCATGTTATTTCCCATGAAGGGATTAAGGTAGACAAGGCTAAGGTTGAATTAATTGTTGTTGTCCCAAGATGGCAACCAAGAGGGGGGGTGAATTGGTTTTCTCAAGAAGTAATGACAATTTAAAAAACTCAACAAACAAGAAATGCGGAATATAGAGTTGGTTGAGTAATTGAAGAAAGAAAGAACACACAAGATTTATAGTGGTTCGGATTTACTTCAATCCTACATCCACTTCCTTAACAACTTGTTAAGGTTCCACTAATCTTTGAAGTTTTTACAAGCTCACTTCTAACTTTGGTGTTTTCACAAGTTCACACCTAACTTCACAAGTGTTTTTCTTAGGCTCACACTTACAACCCAAACAAGAGTTTTACAAGGCTCACTCTCACAACCTAACAAGAGTTTTACTAGGCTCACTCTCACAACCTAACAAGAGTTTTACTAGGCTCACTCTCACAACCCAAGTGTTTCCCAAGCTTACACTCAAACTTATACAATGGTGTTTTCAATGCTAACACCTAACATTCATAACAATTCAAATACAAGTTTAAGTAAAAGAAAATTTGTTGCTTGGCTATGAAAATCTTTTCTCAATGTTGTCTCTTTTTTGTTTTCTCATAGAAACTTTGTATTTATAGCCAATGTGGTCTTACTAGCCGTTATTGATGTTGAGAATAAAGTCTTGGCAGATTAGACCTCTTTACTTAAACTGTCCGAAGCACTTCGCGGTCGCCCTTCATACAAGGATGGTCGCGCTCATGCTTCAAGCGGTCGTCCTTTTAACCAGGGACGGTCGCTACTTTTAAAAAATCTTCAACGGTCGAATTTTAGTGCTCTGCAGCTGGAATCTTGCCCATGATGTGTTTGTCGGACCGTTTCTTGCCCATGCTGTGTTTGTCGGGACGGTCGCGCATCACAAAGTGCGGTCGCCCTTTTTTGAATACTGAAGTGGGATTACAACGGTCATGTCACGTGTCATTTTCTGACAGGGCAAAAGAGATGTCCGCCATAATTTGAATCTCGCGGTCGCCCGTGGTAGCATTTCGCGGTCGAACTCATATTCTCGCGTCGAACTTCTGGACGCACCTGAGGACGCGAACACTACTGTCTCTTTGAGCAATTTCTTTTTGAATTGTTGGGCGGTCGCGACTTTGAATGGGGCGGTCGCTATAGTGGTTAGCGAGGTCGAGTCATTCACCGTTCTTGTCACCGCGAATCTTACTGTGATTGTAATGATTTAAATTCCTTGAGTAGCGGTTGTGCACATATTTGGCCGGTCGCTATTCTGTAGGAGCGGTCGCGACTGAGGTCGAACTTCTGACCGCGAAACCTACTGTGACAAGGTTTCATTCTGTAATTACTTGGAGCGGTCGTATTAAGGTGAGGTGCGACCGCGATAAATGTTCTGTTCACCTTTAATTGAAATAACCTAATCCTGCAACAAGATTTCTCAAACACAAGTTAAATAGATCATCCATTTGAGTTGTCAAAGATCAAAATTAAGATTATTTGTCTAACAATCTCCCCCATTTTGACTTTGACAATTCAAATGGAATGATGAGAAAAATAATAAGTCTTAAATGCTCCCCCTTAACATATGCAACAATCATGGTTAAGAGCATTGTGATTATTAGTTTATTTTGGTGCAAATGTTATTGTTTGAATGCAAACATTTCTCCCCCATAAACATTTCTCCCTTATTGCAAATATTCAACATGTATACTTGTTTCTCCCATTATTGTTCTTATCTTTGGTTTCCTCTATTGGTTCATTCCATTGGTTCTTCTCCCCCATTGTCATAGGCAAAATGAAACAATTGTTAAGCAAAATTATTAACTAAACAATGAAAGGGAAAGTACCAAATTATATATATTAAAATTGGAGGAAAGTACAAAGCAGAAAGTGCAAAGCAGAAAACATATGAAAATGCAAACAAACTAAAGCTAAGCTATTCTGAGTCATCATCTAACTCTAACTCTTCTTCAACTAAAGGAGCTTTCCCCTTATCTTGAGGTGCAACAGAGGCAGAGCTAGTGCTAATAGACTCTTCTTCTTCAGCAACGCTTTGGGTGTGATCACTTATATCCCAATCTTCAAGATTGCATTGAGGCAAGTCCAATTTGCCTTGCATGTCATAAAGATCATGGTGCATGTGGGATATAAGGTCTATCCTTTTGTTTAAGTGCTGGAATCTCTTGGAAACACTTTTCTTGAACTTAGTGAGTTTCCTTGAGAGAGTCTTGATTGCTTGGAGGATGAGTTGTGTGGAGGATGAAGCAGTTTCTTTAGCAGCTTTTGATGAAGTTGCTTTTGGAGGTAATTCTACTGCAACTTCTACAGAATCTCCCTCTTCCTCAATTGTATACCTTGGCCTTTTCTTTTGTTTATCCATAACTCCTTTCTTGCCATAGCAGTATACATATGACCCTTCTATCTTCCTTACACAACCAGCATGCTCTAAGTAATCCATTGTGATAGCATTGGAGGCTAGAGTGAAAGGGTTCCTCAAAGTAGCTAAGTTCAAATCATTCAGAAGTTTTAAGTGTCTAGCTATTTGAGTAACTTGAGAGGATAGGAAGAAGGTACCAGTTCTTGTAACAGCATGATGATAAAATGTATCAATCAAGAACTTGGTTGTGTTCATTTTGATGTTATGGGTGAAAGCATAGAGAAAGATAAGGTCTCTCTTGGTTACTTTCTCATTCCCATCTGCTCTTTGGTGAATGGTATAGGTGATAATCCTATGGAGCATCCAGTGGGTGAGAGATTTGATGTGCTTGGCTTTAGATTCCTTTTCAAAGGAAGTTTCAATGGAAATTTCTCGCCAGAAATCAGAAAGGGTTGGGTTTGAGAAGATTTGGTCATTGTAGGAGGTTATACCTTCAGAAGGGAAGTTCCAAATTCTGCCAAAATCTTCAAGGGTTATGAATTGATACTGATCAAAGAGTTTGAACCTTACCCCGTACCAACCTAGAGCAGAGTTTGCACTCTTCTCTATCTGGAATGACATTAGAAACTCCTTACTTAGACTAGAGTAACCTACCTCTTCTGGAAAGACAAAATTTCTCCATCCAAGGACATCCAACAATCCTTCAATTTCGTCCTTGATGCCCAAAGCAGACAGCATCCCACCAAAAGGAGATTTGGTGCCTTCAACCTTCTTCTTCTTTAGCATGGCATACCTAATGTCTTCCTCAGTGGTTTGGTGATGAGGTTTGTGAATTTTCTCACCCCTTTTTGATTGTGGAGGAGATGGAGGTTCAACGACAGGTTCTCTAATGGTGATTCCTGGAACTCTCTTAGCTTGTCCCTTTATTTTGGAAGTGGTTTTTCTTTTGGGAGCCATTAGAATAGAAGAAACAGATGAGAGCAGGAAAACAGAGGTTGATTTGAGAAGCAGATGAGTTGAGAAGATTTTAGGGTTTTAGATTGTTTTCAGAAGCAAAATATCCAAGAAATTTGATGTAACTTACTTTTAAATAGATGGAGTTAAGAAAATAGCCGTTTTTGACTGTTGGATATTAAGAGTTGCAACCTGTCACACAGCCAACGGTTATAAATTTTCGAGCAGAGTGTACAGGGTGCGGTCGCGGATTGAAGATAGTGCGATCGCTACTTATGGTCTAGCGACCATTATCAAGATAAGTATGCTCGCGAGAGAAGAAAGTAACTGTAACGGTCGAAACTATTCAAATTGGTGCGGCCGCGCACAAATTTTCTCGACCGCGCACAGGGATTTTTATTGAATGAAACTGGCAGACGAAATAGCGATCGCTAAATAACACTGGAGCGACCGCGATAAACTTAAAAAATGAAAATTTCAAGGAAAGATGGAATGACATTTCTAATGTGTTAAAGAATTAACTGCATGCACATAGAAACTTCATTGGAAGATAATTAATTCAAAGTTATTCCATCAATCATTCCTAAATTGAGTTTTATGAAGTTAAGTCTATCTTCATTCAAGGGTTTTGTAAAGACATCAGCAAGTTGATTTTCTGTATCTATGAATTCTAAGGTTATATTCTGATTTTGTACATTTTCTCTTAAGAAATGATGTCTAATATCTATGTGTTTGGATCTAGAATGTTGGATAGGATTTTTAGATAAATTGATAGCACTAGTGTTGTCACATTTAATGGAAATATTGTTAAAAACCTTACCATAGTCAAGCAATTGTTGTTTCATCCATAATACTTGTGTGCAACAAAAACATGCTGCAACATATTCTGCTTCCGTTGTGGATAAAGCAACCGATGCTTGTTTCTTACTATGCCAAGAAACTAGACAATTACCAAGAAAGTGACATGCTCCTGTTGTGCTCTTCCTATCTAAGATACTACCAGCATAATCTGCATCTGAAAATCCTATAATATGAAATGATGTATTCTTAGGATACCAAAGTCCTAAATGCATTGTACCACTCAAATATTTCAAGATTCTTTTAGTGGCATTCAAGTGTGATTCTTTAGGACAGGTTTGAAATCTAGCACATAGACATACACTATACATTATATCAGGCCTAGAAGCAGTTAAGTAAAGTAGTGATCCGATGATACCTCGATATTTCTTCTCATCTACTGCTTTACCATTATCATCTTTACCTAATTTCAATGATGTGCTCATAGGAGTTTTGCTAGTTTTGCAGCCATCCATTCCAAATTTCTTGATGAGTTCTTTTGTATATTTGGATTGGTTGATGAAGATCCCATCTTTACATTGCTTGACTTGCAGTCCAAGGAAAAACTTGAGTTCACCCATCATGCTCATTTCAAATTCCCTAGTCATACAAGAAGCAAATTCTTTGCACAAGGCTTCATTAGTAGCTCCAAATATTATGTCATCCACATAAATTTGTACAATCAAAATGTTGTGCTTATTCTTTTTAACAAAAAGAGTTGTGTCTACTTTTCCTTTTGAAAAACCATTTTCAAGCAAATATGCACTAAGTTTATCATACCAAGCTCTAGGTGCTTGCTTTAATCCATATAAAGCTTTGGTAAGTTTGAAAACATGATCAGGAAATTTGTAGTTTTCAAAACCAGGAGGTTGTTCAACATAAACTTCTTCATTTATGAGTCCATTTAGAAATGCACTTTTAACATCCATTTGATAAAGCTTAAAATTCATATGACATGCAAAAGCAAGTAATATTCTAATAGCTTCCAATCTAGCTACGGGGGCAAAGGTTTCATCATAGTCAATACCTTCTTCTTGATTATAACCTTTGGCTACCAATCTTGCTTTATTTCTAATGATGTGACCATTTTCATCAAGCTTATTCCTATAAACCCATTTGCATCCTATTGTAGAATGATCTATAGGTCTAGGAGTAAGTTGCCAAACATTATTTCTTTCAAATTGATTAAGTTCATCTTGCATTGCAGTTATCCAATTTTCATCATTTAAAGCTTCCTCAACATTTTTTGGTTCAATTTGAGAAACAAAAGCAAAATTAACATCAACGTGATTAATTTTAGATCTAGTAGTTACTCCCTTTGATGTTTCTCCAATGATGAGTTCCTTTGGATGATCTTTCTTGTATTGCCAATCCTTAGGTAGATCTTGAGACTCTTCTTCAAGTTGATTGATCTTTGGAACATCAATAGATTCAAGAGGTTCAAGAGTATCTGCAGGGTCATTGAAAGAAATACCTTTCTTTTGATCAAGTTTAGATGATTCATCAAATACAACATGCATTGATTCTTCTATAACTAGAGTTTTCATGTTAAATACCCTATATGCTTTGCTATATGATGAATATCCTAAGAATATGCCTTCATCTGATTTGGATGAGAATTTTCCAAGATTATCCTTGGTATTCAATATGAAGCATTTGCATCCAAATACTCTAAAATATCCAATTCTGGGTATTCTTCCATTCCATAGCTCATAAGAAGTTTTATTAGTTAAATGCCTTTTATAAACACGATTTGCAATGTAACAAGCTGTATTAACGGCTTCCGCCCAAAAATAAGATGGTAAATCATATTCGTTGAGCATTGTTCTAGCCATTTCAATTAAAGTTCTATTTTTCCTTTCAACTACACCATTTTGCTGTGGAGTTCTAGGAGCAGAAAAATTGTGTGAAATGCCAATTTCATTGCAAAAGTTTTCAAAGTTTTCATTTTCAAATTCTTTGCCATGATCACTTCTAATAGATGTGATCACATATCCTTTTTCATTTTGAACTCTTTTTGCAAAGGTTTTGAAGTAATTAAAGGCTTCATTCTTTTGAGCTAAGAAATTAACCCATGTGAATCTAGAGTAGTCATCAACAAGAACAAATGCATATAATTTGCCTCCTAAGCTTGTAACTCTATTTGGTCCAAACAAATCTAAATGAATGAGCTCTAAAGGTCTAGAGGTGCTTATAACACTCTTTGATTTAAATGAGCTTTTATGTTGCTTACCATGTTGACAAGGTTTACAAATTCTATCTTTTTCATATTTTATCTTAGGTAAGCCATCAACTAAGTTCTCATTACAAATATATTTCAATTGATCCATACCAGCATGTCCTAGTCTTCTATGCCATAACCATGCATCATCATTAGTGGACATCAAACATGTATGATTTGAATGTATGCTGACATTATAAGTGTTGTTTGTTCTAGTGCCCTTAAATATGATAACATCATTTGAATTCGTGATCTTGCATTCCTTGGAATCAAACTTGACAGAGTATGCTTTATCACAAAGTTGACTAACACTTAGCAAGTTATGTTTCAAACCATCAACAAGCCATACATCTTCAATTAAATCCTTACCAATGGAACCAATGGAGCCAACACCAAGAATTTTACCTTTAGCATTGTTTCCAAAAGTTACGTTACCTCCATGTTTATAGGTAATACTTGTAAAGAGCTTTGCATTTCCAGTCATATGCCTTGAGCATCCACTATCCACAAGCCATGTGCTTTCATTGGTAGTAGATTTTAGGCATACCTGCAAGACAATTTTGATCATCTTCTTTTAGGTACCCACATATAGTTGGGTCCTTGATGGTTAGTAGAAAGAGTGCCTTCTAAATTGAGATGAGCTTTTCTTATATAACAATTGAAATTTTTGTGACCAAATTTCATGCAATATGTGCATTGCCATGGTATCCTATGCTTCTGCATTTTTCTTTTTGCATTATACATACAACTACAAGTATGTGATTTCTTTTGTACAAGTTTAGTGAACAACAATGCATAATTATTTTTGGCTTTATTTCCTAGTGAACCATAAGAAGTTCTTTTAGATTTGGTGCAAGCATCTTTGATATGAACATCAGAAATTTTAGTTGTAGATGCTTTCACAAATGTTGGTTTGCTAGGTGCAATGTTGGTTGAGCCATTGAATCCTAATCCATATTTCAAGGAAGGTGATCTTTGATTATTAATTAATGTGTTCAATGCTTCCTTTCCTTTATGAAATCTGGAAATTGATTCTTTTAGTTCTTTTAGTTCATGCTTCAATGCCTCATTCTCTTTAATCACTTTTTCTAAGTCATGTGAGCTTTTATTTAATTCTCCTATTGTATTCAGTAAGTGTTCATTTGAGGTTTTCAATTCTAAGGTAGAGTTCTTTAAGCATATAAAATCCTTTTCTAACTTAGAGTTTTTCTCTTTATAGAGCATCATTTTAGAGAAATATTTTTCTATTTTAGAATTCATGTGCTCAATCAAGTCACTATCATCTATATCATTTATATCATCATGTGCTACAAGATCAAAAGATTGAGTACTTACCTCATTGGAGTCATCTTCAATAGCCATGAGACAAAGATTTGCAATTCCTTCCTCTTCTTCTTCTTCACTTGAGGAAGAGTCATCCCATGTGGCTTTGAGAGACTTTTTCTTTTCTTTATCCCATTTCCTTTTGTTCTTTAATTTGTAGCAATCCGACTTGATGTGACCGGTTTTTCCACATTCATAGCATTTTACCTCATTTTTCTTTTCTTTATCTTTGAAGGAGAATTTAGGAGGTGTACCTTTGTTTGCTTGTAATCTTTTCTTCCTTTTCCATTCGTTCATTCTTTTTGAGAACATTGCCATTTCATCTTCATCATCAGTACCTTCACTGCTTGAGCTCTCAATTTCTTTGATTGCTTTGAGTGCAATTGGTTTTCTCTTTTCTTTCTCACCTTGATCTTCTTCTTTTTCACTGTGCAGCTCAAAAGTGAGTAATTTACCAACTAGCTCGTCGGTTCTTAATGTGCTGAGATCATGAGCTTCTTCTATGGATGATACTTTGGATTCAAAGTTCTTTCTAGCTCTTAGTGCTCTCAAGATTTTACTGTTTACATCACCTTGATCATATACCTTGCCATACTTCTTTAGTTCATTGACAATTGCAAGTAAGCGATTGGTCATGTCGGTGACATTTTCATTTGGTTTCATCTTGAATAGCTCATACTCATGAACATGCATTTGTTTCTTGGTAAATCTTACCTGAGTTGTACCTTCATGGTAGTTTTCAAGTGTTTTCCAAATGCAATGTGCACAAGTTAAATGTTGAACTCTTCCACCTTCTTCTCTTGAAATGGAGTTCATCAAGATGGAAGCAGCTCTATTGTTCTTGAATCGATCTCTGATATTGCTAGTTGACCATTGAGCTTTGGGAAGAGGAACTTGAATACCGTCAACTTCATGAGTAGGAGATTTCCACTCATTTTCCACGAAATCCCATAGTTCAATCCCTTCACTGTCTAGAAACAAATACATTTTGTGTTTCCAGTATGAATAATCCGTTCCATCAAAGTAGAGTCTAAGAATAGAGTTAAGATTTCCATGAGAGCTTGATGAAGAAGAAGTTGCCATTGTGGATCAGATTTCACAATTAAGTTTAAGAAATCTCAGGGCTCTGATACCAATTGTTGTCCCAAGATGGCAACCAAGAGGGGGGGTGAATTGGTTTTCTCAAGAAGTAATGACAATTTAAAAAACTCAACAAACAAGAAATGCGGAATATAGAGTTGGTTGAGTAATTGAAGAAAGAAAGAACACACAAGATTTATAGTGGTTCGGATTTACTTCAATCCTACATCCACTTCCTTAACAACTTGTTAAGGTTCCACTAATCTTTGAAGTTTTTACAAGCTCACTTCTAACTTTGGTGTTTTCACAAGTTCACACCTAACTTCACAAGTGTTTTTCTTAGGCTCACACTTACAACCCAAACAAGAGTTTTACAAGGCTCACTCTCACAACCTAACAAGAGTTTTACTAGGCTCACTCTCACAACCTAACAAGAGTTTTACTAGGCTCACTCTCACAACCCAAGTGTTTCCCAAGCTTACACTCAAACTTATACAATGGTGTTTTCAATGCTAACACCTAACATTCATAACAATTCAAATACAAGTTTAAGTAAAAGAAAATTTGTTGCTTGGCTATGAAAATCTTTTCTCAATGTTGTCTCTTTTTTGTTTTCTCATAGAAACTTTGTATTTATAGCCAATGTGGTCTTACTAGCCGTTATTGATGTTGAGAATAAAGTCTTGGCAGATTAGACCTCTTTACTTAAACTGTCCGAAGCACTTCGCGGTCGCCCTTCATACAAGGATGGTCGCGCTCATGCTTCAAGCGGTCGTCCTTTTAACCAGGGACGGTCGCTACTTTTAAAAAATCTTCAACGGTCGAATTTTAGTGCTCTGCAGCTGGAATCTTGCCCATGATGTGTTTGTCGGACCGTTTCTTGCCCATGCTGTGTTTGTCGGGACGGTCGCGCATCACAAAGTGCGGTCGCCCTTTTTTGAATACTGAAGTGGGATTACAACGGTCATGTCACGTGTCATTTTCTGACAGGGCAAAAGAGATGTCCGCCATAATTTGAATCTCGCGGTCGCCCGTGGTAGCATTTCGCGGTCGAACTCATATTCTCGCGTCGAACTTCTGGACGCACCTGAGGACGCGAACACTACTGTCTCTTTGAGCAATTTCTTTTTGAATTGTTGGGCGGTCGCGACTTTGAATGGGGCGGTCGCTATAGTGGTTAGCGAGGTCGAGTCATTCACCGTTCTTGTCACCGCGAATCTTACTGTGATTGTAATGATTTAAATTCCTTGAGTAGCGGTTGTGCACATATTTGGCCGGTCGCTATTCTGTAGGAGCGGTCGCGACTGAGGTCGAACTTCTGACCGCGAAACCTACTGTGACAAGGTTTCATTCTGTAATTACTTGGAGCGGTCGTATTAAGGTGAGGTGCGACCGCGATAAATGTTCTGTTCACCTTTAATTGAAATAACCTAATCCTGCAACAAGATTTCTCAAACACAAGTTAAATAGATCATCCATTTGAGTTGTCAAAGATCAAAATTAAGATTATTTGTCTAACAATTGTGAACCTACCTCTACCCACATCAGTTAAGGGAATTAGAAGTTTTTTGGGACATGCAGGATTTTATAGGAGATTTATAAAAGATTTTCGAAAATTTCACGCCCTTTGTGTCATTTGTTAGGAAAAGATGTTCCATTTGTTTTTTATCAAAAGTGCTTAGAAGATTTTAAAATTTTGAAAGAGAAACTAACTTCTGCCCCTATAATTGTTGCCCTAAATTGGGATTTGCCATTTGAAATTATGTGCAATGCATCGAATTTTGCCATTGGAGCTATGTTGGGCCAAAGAGTGAACAAGTTGATGTGTGTAATTTATTATGCAAGTTTATCTTTAAATGATGCACAAGTAAATTATATGACCACTGAGAGAGAAATGTTAGCTGTGGTGTTTGCGCTAGACAAATTTAGATCTTACGTGATAGGTTCTAAGGTCATAGTATTTTCTGATCATACAACTTTGAAATACCTGTTGACCAAACCACAAGCTAAACCTAGGCTCATTAGGTGGGTGTTGATGTTACAAGAATTCGATGTTGAAATCAAAGATAGGAAAGGAAGCGAGAATGTAGTGGCCTATCACCTTTCTAGGCTTAACTCTTGTGACAATGATGCTGAAATTGCTTGTGAAAATGCTTTCGAAAAATTTCCGGATGAATACTTGTTTTCTTTAACTCAAGCACCATTGTATGCTGATATTGCTAATTATATTTCTTGTGGTGTAGTGAGAAAGGATTTGAGCTTCCAGGCAAAGAAAAGATTCCTGCATATATGTAAGTATTATTTTTGGGATGAGCCTTACTTGTTTAGAAGTAGGGATGAAGTGATAAGAAGATGTGTGCCGTAAGAGGAACAAAAGCAAGTGTTACAATTTTACCACAATATGTATTGCGGGGGACATTTTGGAGGAAAAAAGACAACCGAGAAAATTCTTCAAAGTGGTTTGTATTGGCCTATACTTTTTAAGGATGCTTATCATTTTTGTTTAAGATGTGATAAATGCCAAAAAGTAGGAAACATTAGCAAGCAGAATGAAATGCCAATTAATATTTTTGTTGTGGTTGATATTTTTGATGTATGGGGAATTGATTTCATGGGGCCATTTCCCAAATCCTTTGGTTTTGAATATATCCTTCTAGTGGTGGATTATGTGTCTAAGTAGGTTGAAGCTATCCCCACTAGGACTAATGATGCAAACATTGTGTTAAAATTCGTGAAGGAGAATATTTTAAGCAGGTTTGGAACCCCCAAGGCAATAGTGAGTGATGGAGGAAGCCATTTTTGCAACAAAAGGTTTGAAAAGTTAATGACCAAGATGGGCATCAGACACAAAGTGGCAACTCCATACCATCCCCAAACATCCGGGCAAGCTGAGATTTCAAACAAGCAAATCAAGGGGATTTTAGAAAAGACAGTGAGCACAACTCAGAAGGATTGGTCAATCCGACTCTCGGAAGCATTGTGGGCTTATAGGACTGCTTTTAAAACCCCATTGGGAATGAGTCCTTATAGGTTGGTCTTTGGCAAGGCATGCCATCTTCCGGTGGAATTGGAGCACAAGGCTTATTGGACAATAAAGACCACGAATATGGACTTAGGTGAAGCAAGGGAGCAAAGAATGCTTCAAATTTCTGAGCTTGATGAGCTTCAGAATGAAGCCTATGAGAGTTCGAGGATCTTCAAGGAAAAGACCAAAGCTATTCATGACAGGATGATTCTCCGAAGGACTTTTGAACCGGGAATGAAAGTCCTTCTCTTCAATTTAAGAATGGGAACTTCAATTCAAGAATGTGGTTGTTTCCCAAAAAATTGAAGTCATGTTGGAGTGGACCCTTTCAAATTACTCAAACATTCCCATATGGGGTTGTTGAGTTGCTTAATTTAAAAACCAACGAGACATTCAAGGTCAATGGACAAAGGGTGAAGCCCTACTTTGAAGAAATCAAAGTTGCAAAAATAGTGGAAAGCATGGTGTTCATTGACGAATGATGCAACAATGTCCAGCTACGACATTAAAGAAGCGCTAAATAGGAGGCAACCCATCGGTTTGCATTACTTTTCACAATTACAATTTTATATTTTTCAATTTTAATTTCATGTTGAGTTAATAAAATGGAATGGGTACTTTGATCGGTTTTTATTTTTCTTGAATGTGTTTCAGAGTTAAACAAAGAAGAAGATTGCATTTGTGTGATTTGGTGACACAAATAAATCATTTAAAAAAAATTTTGGCAGTGAGAGACACAGCTACTTGACACGGCCAAGCCATTGGCCGTGTCAAGCAAATCCAAAAACACCCAGAAAAAGACACGGCCAAGCCTCTCCCAGTGTCCCTTCAATTGTCCTGCAATTTTCTTTTGTCCAGTAACAGACACATTCGAGGGACATGGCCAAGCCACTGGCCGTGTCCCTAAAAAAAAACCATCAGACACGGCCAAGCTTCACCAAGCTTGGCCGTGTCACCTAAATTTTCAATGTTTAAATTACGAATTCAGCCCATTTCATCATTTTAAATCCCTAAATCCCTTTATCTCCTCTCTCTCTCTATCCCTCTCTCTCAAAACCTCCATAGCCACTTTCTTAAAGCTCCAAAATCATATGAAATCTTTCATTTTTCTTAACCAAAACTGATTTAAACTCATACAATCTTCTTCTTTTCTCATTAAAAGGCAATTAAAACTGTGAAAGCTTCATTTTCACTAAATCATCAACATGCCAAGAACAAAGATGGTGTCTCACCACAAGAGGAAGCGACCTCCACCTTCAGCTCCATCTTCATCATCGTCATCTTCAAGGAGAACGACTCTTCTCTCTAGGGGTTTCTTTTCGACGAGGTATGTTAGCGAAGAATCCCTTAATGCTCTTCATATTAGGGATAATTTTTATAGATTTGTTCAAAACCTTGGGTGGGAGAGATTTGTTTCTCTTAGACCTTTGCAATTTCAAGAGCTTACATTAGAATTTTTAACCTCTCTTAAGGTTGAAAGAAATGACAACAAGATTTGCATTAGGTTACATTTTAAACTGCTTGGGAGACCATTTGTCATTAATATTGAGCAATTGAGCGATATATTTGGTTTCCATCAACAAGGGGAGCACTGTGTACCTAAGAGTTTTAGACAACAATTTGCATGGGGAGCATTGGGCTCGGGAACTTATGTGTCCAAATCGGCCAAAGCTACGAAATTGTCAAATCCTGCCCTAAGGTACTTACACCGATTTATGTCATGTGGATTCTTTGCAAGAAAAGAGAGCACAGGGGTTGTAGAACTAAGCGAACTATATTTTTTAGACTGTGCTATCAATGCCATACCCATTTGTACCGGCTATTGCTTAGCCGATGTGTTTGACAGTGTGGCAAATAAAAAGAGGGGTCGGAGGATTAGTTACAATTTTAGCAATGGCACTCCTTGGTGATTTTGACCCGAGCCATGCCGGATGACTAAGATCTCGGGTAGTGATTCATTAGATCTTGCCACACTCGAGAAGATGCATATGGTTTCAAGAAAAGGAGGGGCTTATGTTATGGCTTCAGCTGAGCCAGAGGTACCGGAAGGTCGACAAAAGAGAACACGAGTCAAGGAGGAGTCCGACTCGAATTCTCTAGATTTAGATGAAGATGCTCCAATCCTGGACAATCAGGAGATCCTTAATAGGATTGAAGCATTGGAAAGCAAGGTTGATCGTAACCATGCTGCAGTCATGGAACAAATGGACCTAATCAACAACAACCTTGCTAAAATTCTGAGCCTCCACCCGTCAGCTGCATCATCGTCTCATCCTCCATCACCGTAGATCCTATCAACTCCAACCTTTTGAAAACACTTGTTACTTTCTTATTTATAGTTATTGCATATTTTTGTTGTTATTGTTTTTAATGTTAACTCTTTATATTATGTTTATTTTATATATTGTATTTTGTTCTTGAACAATTGTTGTTTGTGGATGAAAAGGTAGCACTTGCGTCACAAGAGATCGATGGAAAAATAGATTGTCCCTTAATTTTTTTTCATTTATATCTTTGTTTCCATTGAGGACAATGTAAAACTTAAAGTGTGGGGTGTGTGCTAAACTTTTTGTTCATGAATATAAATTGTCTATTTTTCGTAAGTGTTTTTGTTTTGTTTTTGTTTTGTGTTTTGTTTTATATTTGATTTTGATGGATATTGATAAGTTCAATTGTTATAAGATTGTTGATAGATGACTTTTGAATTTTTGAAGCATGAATTTGAGAATTGATTAGAGTTAGTACTTATTGTCAACTTTGATGGTTATTCTTTGCATTGCCATTAAACTAGTGAGGAATTGAGCCATCAACTTATCATTCTTTTTATGTGTGAACATCTTTGATTGATGAATTACTAGAACTTGCTTTGACATGCATTTTGAGACTACATAAATATTTCAATTAGGCATCAATATGATTAAGGCAATTTAGGGTAACCCATTTTGACTTAAAAAGACCAACCTTACATCCGACCTTAGTTCGCCAACTTTGAGCTTATTTCATTTTTCCCTTCTTTCTTTTTCACAACACCATCATCTTGAACCATTGCATTTTAACTCTACCCGTTCATTAGATCAAGAGCATTTCAAGAGCATTAATGGAGTGTTGTGCTGAATAAAGTGTGGGGTTGAATTCAATGGGCTTTAAATTACAAATTGTTGTATTCCTTAGTTGGATACCCTATTATATATATATATATATAAAGAGAAATGAATAATGAAAATCACAACAACAGTTGTTGTTCATGTCGGAAGGGTTGTAATGAGCATGGAAATCATCTTTGCCAATTAAACAAATGGAGTTCCTTAAAAGTACATAAATGCTTAGGGCTAAGTGATTTAAATGAATTGTGGGATTGTTGATCATGCTACATTGCTTGCTTCACTCTTGAAGTACTCTTGACCTAAATGAACTAACTCACTCTCCCAAATGTCATACCTTTTCCATAGCCCCGTTATAGCCAAATAAAAGACCTTATGATTGATGCTTGATTGTGATTAGGTGGTGGAGATTTGATTGATAAGTAAGCCTATAGTCCTAATCTTTCATTGAATGTTGAGAGCTTAAACACTACCCAATTAAACACTTAAGAGGTTTTGTGAGGGAGTAACAATTTTTGGTATGCATAGATTGACCATTAAGTTGCTTGAGTACCGATTATTCTTGATTCGATTATGATTGCGGATTTAATAAGATGGGAGTCTAAATTCATCCTTATAACTCTTGAACTTGACAATATTTATCTTGTTTTATTTGTTTTCATTTTAACTTTGCTTGGGGACAAGCAAAGGATTAAGTGTGGGGTAATTGTTTAGATCAATTTTGTATATATTTTCTATGATGTTTTTGTTGATTTTAAGTTAATTTTTATGTTAATTTGTACTTAAGTTTGTTTGAAGTTGTTGATTTAGGTTGAAGAACATTTGATGGAGCTATTTAATCAAAATTTGGTGGACTTGTTGGAGAAGAGCAAGTGACATGGCCAAGCTTGTCATGGCTTGGCCGTGTCCCTCATCAAAAGAAGAAGAAATCAAAGAAAACCATGAGACACGGCCAAGCTTGTCATGGCTTGGCTGTGTCCCTCAAGCAAGCAAGTCCAGAAGCGAACACAACCATGAGACACGGCCAAGCCATTGACCGTGTCTCACCAAAGGAACAAAAGGGCAAAGAAAGAAAAGAAAGAAGCAGAGACTGACACCATCAAGGGACACGGCCAAGACACTGGCCGTGTCACATGACACGGCCGTGTCTTTGGCCGTGTCTCACCTGGGATTAAACAGATAGCAAGGGACACTGCCAGAAGCTTGGTCGTGTTCCAAGAAAGAAAAATATGAGACACGGCCATAGGGTTTATTAATTTGCTAATGTGAAATAATTGGTTGTTGTTAATTCATAAATGTGAAAACTAGTGAATTGATAATTGATTAATTAATCTTAAGGAACAAATTAAGGTACAAGGTTATATTAATGGATAATTAGATAATTAAACATTTGATTAAATGGACCTACAACCCTAGGCATCATTTTCATAATTGAATTTATCTTGCATAAAATCACTCATTTTCATTTCTAAGGTTAATTACAATTCACCAATCCAATCAATCAATCAAGTTTATTATTTCATGTTAATCGAACTATTACATGCAAGTCCTTCCTTGTGAGACGACCTTGGGGAGATTACCGTCACTACAATAGCCTCGTATACTTACGAGTGCCGCTTTCTGATAGTGTTAATTTAAGCGCAACAGCCACCCGAATGGGCTGGGAAAAAAAGGGTGGATGACTCGATTCCTAAGGAATCCCCAATTCCCTAATGGGTTTGAAAAGTTGGGTACGTGTGGGGAAGGTGAGAAATGGCCCAGCACCCCCACAACGCCCAGTTCATTGGAAACGCCTCCTTTGCAGGTCTTAATATTATAAAATTCTTAAGTAGAACAATATTATCCATATTACATGCAACAATTAAAATCAAAGCATCATTATATTAAAATCAAAGCAATGTCCAAACAAAGCAAATAAATGGACACCCATCAGAGGATGGAAACATGTCCTTACATCGTTCATATCTAAACTAAATAGGACACCCACTGAAAGGTGGAAACATGCCCTTTACATTGGTCCAAAATATAAAAGCAATTTAAATTACATAGAAATTAATTAATGAGGTACTCACAAAGTGGAAACATACTTCTTACAATATTTGGAAATCAAGGTAAATCGATAAAAGTAAATAACCATTCATAATAAATAAATCATTCATCAAAAATATCAAACATCAATCAAAATATATAATAAACATTCATCCAATTTAAATAAAATAATAAACATATTAACTTTAGGGATTCATGCATCAATTAGGGTTTCTAGGGTTTTATGTTCAATAACTAGGGTTTTGCATATACTAGTTTAATTTGTGGAGAAATATTCTAAAGTAATAAAATAGCTACTGGATATTTAAAAGATTTAAGGTTTTGGATGTTTTTTATGAAAATAATGTTACTGTGACTTAAAAAAATGGTAGGTTTAGTTAGGGTTTTAAGCAAACATTATGAAATTAGGGTTTTTTAAGACATAAGGGTTTATAATTTTAAAAGATTGGGTTTTAGGTTTATGGTTTTAGGTGTTGATGAATTTGTCATAAAGTTTTGATGTTTTAAGAATTAGGGTTAGGAAAGCTAGGGTTGACTGGATTAGGGTTTTTGATATTTTAGAAAACATATTTGATCTTTAGGATTTAAGAAAACAATTTAGAGTTTTGATAAAAACAATTATGATTAAAGTTTTTAGAAACTGTAAAGAAGATTAGGGTTTGGAGATTTAAGAAGACATTTGGAAATTTTGGATAAAAAGTTAGAGTTTAGATGAAAATAGTTCGGGGAAAACAATTTATGGTTTTAGGAAACAGAAGAAACAATTTAGGGTTTTAAAGTTTTGGAAGTAGAAAAAAAACCATTTAGGGTTTTTGAAGTTTTGGAAATAGAAGAATAGAAAAATAGAAGGATGATTTAGGGTTTTTGAAGTTTTGATCAAAGACTTAGGCTACTGGATGAATGAATGATTTAATCTATAAAACATATTACTAAGTTTTGTAATTTAGATTACTGACTCAACATCAAAACAAATGGTAGAAATATTTAAATGAAAATATGGCAATAACATTGTAAATTATAAACCTACTTCTAATTATCGAAGGAAACTAAAACTAATTAGGAAAAGAAACTAAAACCAAATAGAATTTGGTTTTGGAAAAAACTACGTTGGAAAATTACACTGGCAAAAAAACTGCTGCGGGCGAAATTGCGAGTGCTGGCTGGGAAAATTGCGGGCGAAAATTGTGAGCTAGCTGGGGTGGGCGCCAATCCACCACAGGAATTTCCTGCAGCGAATTGGCCTATGGCCGATTTACCCGCAGGAAATTCCTGCGGGCGAATTTCCTATTGCTGATTCACCTTCGGCGATGAATTTTTTCGTCGTCGATTTTTATTTATTTATTTATTTATTTAAATTTACCATTTTATTTTTATTAAAAATTATAAATTATAAATAATAAAATAAATATTATTTAATTAAAATACCACAAAAAATTATTTTAGACTATATAAAAAATATCGGACCAGACTGAGTCAAAAATTAAGGGTCTATAGTTTGCCCCCTGCTTGAATGATCTGAGGCTACAACAAAAAAGAGTGAAAAATAATAAGACTTAATTTTTTTGAGATGGTTTAGGTTTTGGGTTCTGGACCCAGTTCGAGTTCTAGACTAAAAAAAGACTTGGGTTCTAGACCTAGTTTGAGTTCTAGACTCTAAAAAGACTTAGGTTCTAGACCCGGGATAATTTGAATTCTGGACCCGACCTAAGTACTGGAGTTAATAGTAATTAGGGTTCTGGACCCGAGCTAAGTTCTGGACTTAAGAGTAATTAGGGTTATGGACCCAAGCTAAGTTCTGGACTTAAGAGAGATTTTAGGTTCTGGACCTAAGCTAAGTTCTGGACTTAAGGGTAATTTGAATTCTGGACCCGAGCTAAGTTCTGGACTTAAGAGTAATTAGGATTTTAGACCCGAGCTAAGTTCTGGACTTAAGAGTAATTAGGGTTCTAGACTCGAGCTAAGTTCTGGACTTAAGAGTAATTAGGTTTTTGGACCCAAGCTAAGCTCTAGACTTAAGAGGGAATTTAGGTTCTGGACCTAAGCTAAGAGAGATTTAATTGTCAGCAAAAAATAATTGTAGTTAGTAGTATACTAAAGGAATTTGCAAAAAATTTAGCTAATTTTTACTATGCACATATCTTCTCCTTACCCCCCTGCATGTAAAAATATTTTAAAAGTGCAAAAATATTTATATACACGCAAGTATTTAAATGATTGAATTGAATAATTGAGCTTCCTATTTATTTACTGTATAATTATTGTTTATGTACTATTTATCACTATTCATTTACTATTTGTAACTAGTAATTTACTATTTATCAATAGTAAAATTTACTTTTTCTCTTTTCTTTCACGAGAATACTGTTTTTTTTATTTTTGTTTTTTCCTTTGCCATTCCTCTATATAAACGTTGCACTCAGCAACTGATTTCTTCAATTCATAGCAGCTCATTTCTTCATTTCCTTAATAGCTATACATCTTTTATTTTAGAGAGTTTAGAGTGTTTAACATATAGTTGTGAAAAAATGCATGCTTCAAGATCAGGAACTCGATCTAATGCTGAGTTATTGGAGTTCGTTTTGTGGCATGAAGATGGAAATATAAGTCTACTAGCTGGGATGCCGCTTCATCGCAATTCAAATTAAAAGAGCAAGGTAATTATTCAATTATTTATTTTAACAGCAAAATATTATTTTTCATTATTATATTTTTGTTTGTTCTTTTTTTTGTGTGTTATTATTATTATTATTTTGTTATTTTTCTTTTTCCTTTTCTGTGTGTTTTTTTTCTTGATATTTTTATTTCTTTTTTGTTTTTTTGTTTTTATTTTTTGTTTTTTTTAAGATTTAGGAAAAAATAAATTAATTAGATGAATATATTTGAGAATTTAAGTAAATAGATAGACTAAAAATAAATTTAGCCCTAAAAATTAATGGTATTGATATGATGATATACTTACCTTGTGTTGACTTACCTGGCTCCATGTTAGCATGATCGTTGCATTATCCAGGGCGGAGGATGTGTCTACGAAACCCGACAATGGTATGATGTAGTGCCTTCTCGGGTAAGATGAATTATCCGAGATTGCGGTTTTCAAAGCTTTATCTTGTAATTACCATCCGAGGAATATCCTATAGATTGAAATGTAGTTCAAGCATTTTCTGAATGGTGGATGGACACGACCCATACTTTTCATTTCACCTACCTATAGGAGAAATGACCATTAGCCTGGTCGATTATATAGCCATAACTGGTATCTGGTACTATGGCCTTTCGGTCCCTCTTACCAATGATATTTTGACATTCAAAGAAATCCAACAGTTAATTTGTATGGAACCATCATTTAAAAGGCCTTTTAAGATAAAAATTGAGCCAATTTCTAGTTATTGGATGAAATACGAAGGACGGGTTCATAGAGACATAGCCAAATAATATGCTCGAGGATTTTTACTATATTTGCTTGGGTCAACCATTTTAGGCAACACCAAATCCACCATCCATTTGTCGGTGTTGAGGGTCCTTACTGATATGAATATGGTACCGCTTTATGACTGACGTGAAGCTGGCCTTACCCGTCTTTACCATGAACTTGACAAATTTTGCAAAAATAAGAAGTCTTTTGTTGGCTTTATGGCGGTTGTCGAGGTACTCTTCTTCCACCCATGTCAATTCCATTCTTATTCTTACATGAATTTTATTTTTATTATTATTATAGGCATGGGCATATGAGCACAATCTTGTGAAGGTGCTTGGCATTTCCTGAGAGAGAGTTGGGTATTTGAGATTAAAGTTTTGGTTGTCAGATAGTGTAGAAGTTCCCGGCTCTCACCATGTGCATACTCAACGCTTTGTCTTGAGCTGCTTGACCTGGGGCCAGGTAAAATAACATTAGTATACTTTAAAATTTATATAAAAGTTCACTTACCTTATGTCTTTTTGTAGGTCAATTTGGCCTAATGGAACACAGAAGAGCAGACGAACTGGACTTCCTCCATGAATGCCGCACTGCCTTTTCAACATACCTGCCGAGTCATTGCCGGCCCTATGTCTAGTGGCTGGTTTCTTGGAGAGAGAGTATACGAGTGGTTTCTTGGTCCCGAGCAGCGGAGGATCCTGATGTGTTGCCCGGAATATACTTTAAATATCACATCAATGCCGAAGAATGCATGGTGGTTGGCTCGGCACGGTTATGATGTTAAAACCTTTCTCTATCCACCAGGTGCATCTTATACCCAGTTTATTCAAATAGGGCTCTTGAACTTTGACGTATCTCCTATTGGTGTAAGGGAGATTTCTGAGGAAAATGAGGATAGAGATAAAGAGGAGTATCATGGAGAGGGAAGAGAGTTTGTCTCACATCTCGGGGCTAGCACTTCTCAAGTAAACTTTTACCATTTTTTCGTTGCAATTGCCTCTTTCTTAACTTGTTTTGACTTTTTTTAATGATTGTTGCAAGCTGCTAGCTCATTTGGTCATGAGGCTGGACCTTCTTTTACTGCTCCTCCATTTGCTCAATCTAATCAACCGGAGATGCCATCTCATCCACAGGGTATTGATATGAATTACCTGGTAGGTTTTTTTGTTTCATGATAATTTATGCTATATGTATGCATGATTATGTATGCTCTTACTCTTTTCCTTTTTACCTCACAACGGATGCTTGAAGAACAAAACAAGAAACTTCAAGAAGAGTTGACCGCTAGTCGTCAATAGGTTGTCCATTTTGAGAAATTGTATCACCAGTCAGAGCAAGATTTTTGAGACTTCCAGTGTAATACCTCTGTACCCCATATATGTACACCACATACACCCAAAGTATGTAATATATGTATACCGGATACAAGAATGTCACAGTCTATTTAAGGCAAACCAATCTTTCATTTTAACATTAAATCATCAATTCAACAATATGAGAAAACTTAAAACATTTAACTTATATTATAGATAGTAATAAATGAAACATCCCTTGTTAAAATACATTTACATATGTCTTCATTACCTTAAAAGTGTATCCAAAATATTTGTTTAATAAGCAGCAGAAAATATATTAGAATATACATATGTATACATCAAAATCAATATTTGCAAAAACATAGAGTTTATACATGCTTGGTAGTTCGTCTCAGATCTTGAAGTTCAAAATCAACACTCCACAAAGGATCACAAGCCTAGACTCTACTCGGTCTAGCTGAACTCTCCGGTTCAACAGGATCTACCCTGTCACATGCGCGATAAATCACAATCGCGCTAAGCCAACGACTTAGTGGTACAAACCTCGATAATAATATGATTCAAATGTAATGCAAATGTCAAACTTTAAAGAATTAGAAACAATATCCAAGGATATCATATTTCATAACATTAAATCTCATTATATTGTTCAATTATACTATCAATCATAATTTACATTAAAGCAAAGACAAGCATGGGCCAAAAAAAAAACTAATATGCCATTCAAATGTCAAAGTTACTGCTTTGGTCCAATAATCACATTTATCAAGCCTGTAGGTGAATCATTATCATAATGAGGATTTCCTCATATGTAACATCCCAACTAGGCTTTAAGGACTAGGCCCAACCAAGCTTCAAGGGGAGCTCAACATCAACCCAACTTGGCTTCAAGGATCAAGCCCAACCCATCTTCAAGGGATTGTTACTCTTAGGCATGCCACCAACAACAAAACTTTGAAAATTGAATAACATACTAGGCACACAATTCTTTCATTATTTCATTATCAAATCCATTTTCATTTTCTCATGATCATCTAGGCACAATGCCTCAAATATTTCATTTACATCATTATAGCCATCACCAATGGCTTCACATATCATCATTAGAGTATACATAACAAATTACATTATTCATATATTTTGAATCCTCAACATATAATTCACATAGTTCACATAATGCAAATCATAACATTATTCTCATATATCAACAATATAATAGGTAACCTAACACATTTTCCAACCAAATGTGTTAAGTCCCAAAGTCATGTAAATGTATGCAATCATGTAAGGTTTGTACTTACTTCTAAGAGCAACAAACACCAATTCCAATCTCATCTTCCAAGAATCCTTCAACACTTGGATTGATTACCTCAAATCTCTTCAAACCCTACTCCAAATGTGATAGTACATACTCACTTAGTGATACGCAAAAGAAAATAAGAATAAGAACTATCTAGGGCAAACTCTACACATGACACGCTCAACAAAACGGGCGTGTCCCTGGTCGTGCCCTAAACCCACAACACAGAAGCGTTGACACTCTCAATGACATGGTCGTGTCACTGTACGAGTCAATCCTCCAACAACACAGTAGCTATGACACACTCAGTGACATAGGCGTGTCACTGGACGTGTCAATCATCCAACAATACAGTAGCTGTGACACGCTCAATGACATGGGCGTGTCACTGGACGTATCAAAACTACCACTACACAGAAGCTGTGACACGCTCAGTGACATGGGCATGTCACTGGACGTGTCACCAACCCAGAAACAAAACCAACGACATGCCCAAAGATATGGCCGTGTTGATGGGCGTATCAAGCCAAAAACCTGAAATTGACACCAAAAATGCCACATCCAACAAATACTTTCTTTTACCTTTTTCCACTCCAAACAAACTTAACGTAAACCATCAATATACCATAATAAACTTGCATAACATCAAAACAACTCAATTATATGCATCAACACACAATCACAACCATATTTTACAACTCAACACATACACGATCCATAACTCTTGTTTTCTTTACCAAACTTAACCCTTTCTCCAAACCAACCCCAAAATCAAAGTTAATTAGACCAAACAACCATAGACACATCTACAACAACCATTCATCAAACTCAAATACACAAGCTCCAAAAGAACACAAAGAAACAAGTTGGAAACTTACCAAAAGTGATGAAAATCCTTAAAACTCAAACTTAATCACTTGAAACACCCTTCAATATTGAGTTAGGAATCAACAAAACCTCTCTTTCCCTTTTGCAATGGTGATAGCTGGCTCTTGGAGAAGAAAGAAGAAGATGAAGATGAGCTTTCCTCAAGTCAAAGCAATTCTCCTCTCTTAACCACACAAAAACTCTCTTTTAATTTCCACCAAGCAATTAATATATTATAATAATAAATATCATCTTCCACTCATATTTAATTTCTCTTTTATATAATTAATTATCTCATTTGACCATAATTAAAACATTGCATAAGTTTGTATATATCTCTATATAGACAGCATATACACACTCCTTCTTTTATCTTCTAACTTAATCAAATATACACTTATTATTTAATTCAATTCCAACAATTAACATTTCCAAAATTTTAGGGTATAATTTAGGATATTACATCTGGTTTCAGGGCATGAGAGATCCTGGTGCTTCTTCATTTAGAGGCCCCAAGCTGATGACCATGAGATCCTTTCGTCTACTTTGGATGAGGACCGTTACAGATATGAATTTCAAGGTAATAGAGATTCAGGTGCTCCTACTTCGGGCGGACTCGGGACGGGTGATATGCCTCCTCCTCCAACAGGAGATGATTTTTTCAGAGCTTTATTTGATGATCTACCACCTCCTTCTTAGTGATCTATGAGTATTATATCAATTGAGGAAATATTGTATAATGATAAAATAATAATAACAATATATAATTTTTATCTTTACTGTAACTTTTTTTTAAAATCAAATGTTGGCTTTGCCAAATCAATGTCAATGTACCTCAGGACTCGATTTTCAAATTAACATATCTATAACATCATAGCCCTAGTTACCATACTAAACTCGAGAATTATTTCTATTTAAGTAAGAATTATTGCACTTCAGATAGGCACATACACATTACTTGGTCAAAGATCTCATTTGAATTTGAATATTGTCTATCTCATATGCTTGCTTATCCAAACTATCTCCACTAATAGACTCTACCTACCAAGAGAGATCAACAGGTCTGTAATAGGTTTGAAATGGGGTCTATAGGGACATGGGTTTAAGTGAAGGCCATTTTGACAGAGGAGCTGATGTGACACAATGGACAAACCCTCACACTACAAATTTCTTATTTGAACTTTAGTCAGCTGGGAGCAATCTTGCTCGACTCAAAATTTCTTCTATCTTCTTGGCATTAATCTAGATCTTGTTAGGACAGTCTTTGCCCTTGTAAAAAGTTGGGTACCCAAATTTGCTTCTTCTCTTCTTCTCCCTTTTCTTTCTTTTTTATTTTTCTTACTCTTCCCTTTCTTTTGAGCTTTTTATCATTTTGTCCTTAGAACTTTCAAGAACTGGATGATCTTTCTCCTTTTTCTCTGATTTTGATCGAATCTATGGTTGGGTTGGACCAATTCAAGTCAAACTTTTCTTATAAACCAAATGGAAGCCTTTTGTTGTCTTAGGTAAAAGAGAACTCAGTTGGATTTCTGAACCATTTTGGTCTTTTTTCCTTCTCTTTTTTTCTTCTTTTTCTTTTGTCCTTTTTTTTCTTTTCTTTTCTTCTTCTTTTTTTTCTTTTTTCTTTTTCTTTCTTTTTCTTTTTTTTTCTTCTTCTTCTTCTTATTATTATTATTTTTTCTTTTCTCTTCTTTTTTTTTCTTTCTTTTTTTTTTCTTATTATTATTATTATTATTTTCTTTTTCTTTTCTCTTCTTTTTTTTTTAGTTCTAGCTCTAAAATAGTTGCCTTGTTTGTACCAACTTGGGTTTCTAATAATGGATGAGTGGAGTGACATAAATCTCCTTTAACACATTAATACGGATAAATCATTTGCTACTCTGATGTTGTCTTGATATATTGGAGATATTAGGAAAACTTCAACTACCCTTATGGTCTTGAGAACTTCAACTATCCTTAAGATCTTGACTATTCATCCCTTTCTTTGATCTTCTTGCCTCTTCACCTTAGTGATCATAAGACTTGTCAAAAGTATCACAACAGCTAAGGGTAGATGTTGCGCTCGAATTAACTCTACCACAAAGCGTCACTCACAAGTATACGAGGTAGCTGTAGCAAAGGTGATCGCCCCAAGGTCATCTCACAAGGAAGCTAAAGTGACTAATTGATTATCAAATTAAAAGTAACAAGTAATGAAGAAAATTTAAATTGTTAACTAATGAAGAAGATTGATTTAAGTTTAAAACGAATAAAAGTAAACAATAGCTGATGTTTTGATTCACTTGATAAAAAGGTCTAGGGTTTGCACTTCTCTACTACTTATATGTATGAACGGTTATTCCTCTTAACTAATTTAATTTCAAAGATTAAATCTCAAACAACTTAATTAATTGAGTCAAGGAAATAAGCTCTCGCATTCAAACCTCTTACAACTAATCTTATTATAATTGAAACAATCTTTTTAATAGGTTATATCTCTAATTCACCTAAGTCCTTAATTGAATTGATCCAGCATTAGACTTCATCTCTCAATCCATCATCTAATACCTAAAACACACAATTGGTGGCCAATCAATTATATGTTAACAATATTTCATTCAATAAAGGCTAAAGAAATCAGTAGCTAAGAGAATAACCAATTCATACAATCATAGCAGATCCATACAAACCCTAGACTAGATCAAATTAGTTCATTATGCAATCAAACATATTCATCTCATTAATGTTCAAAGAAATCACAATAAACATGATAATATCCATTCAATGAAAATAAAGAGAATAAGTTCAAGTCCTTGAAGCTTCTGAAGAATCTCTTGTTCAAATCTTGCAAGAAGGATATAACAATGGAATGAACAATCTAATCTAGCTAGTTTTAATCCAAAGTGTAGTTGAAATCAAAGTAAACAAATGATAAAACCCTAAAACTCTCTCTGACGGCTGAAAACTTCTCTCAAAATTGCAGCAGTCCTTTAACCTAGCTTCCCTCTTTCCTTTTATATGAAACGTCCACTTTAAAATTCGGTGCGCGTTTGGTTCATGAGGGACACGGCCAGGTGACTTGGTCGTGTCCCTTGCTTGTGTCCACCACTGCTTGCCTTTTCTTCTTTTCTTCTTTGTTGAATGACACGGCCAAGTCAAAGGTGACTTGGCCGTGTTGGAGCTTGTTGGAGGGACACGGCCAGGTGACTTGGCCGTGTCCCTTGCCTGTGTCTTCCACTGTGAGTTTTAGTCTTCTTTGCCTTTGGAATTGGTGAGACACGGCCAAGTGGAGATGACTTGGCCGTGTAGGTCTTCTTTGGAGGGACACGGCCAGGTGACTTGGCCGTGTCCCTTGCATGTGTCTGCTACTGGGACTTGTTCTTCTTTTTAACTTGGTATGGGACACGGCCAGTGACTTGGCCGTGTCCTTTGCCTGTGTCAACTACTGCCCCTTTTCCTTCAATTCGTTTCCTTGCCTGTTTTAACCTAACACAAAACTCAAAACAAACTTTAAACAAGAAGTAAATAGACAATAACCAACAAAACATAAACACAATACTAAAAACTAGATAAAAAACGACATAAACACTGAAATAAACTAAAACTACCACAATTAAAGAAAACACTAAACAAACCGATTAAAACTAACAAAATACCTAAATAAAACAATAATTAACATAACAAACAAGACACAAAACTATAACAAAAACTAATAAAACAACTACCCCACACTTAAAACTTTGCTTGTCCTCAAGCAAATTCACATGGCATAAATTAAAAACTCAAACAACCTTAACTTTTAATTCCAGCATATAGATGAAATACTTTAAGACACAACATAAATAATTTGCAATTAAGATCAATCAAGGATTTTCTTAACTCATTCATTAATCCAGACATACAAATCTTATATCTCATCTAAGTGTTTCACTCGATTTCAAAGGTTAATCACTCAAACCACCCATGACTGCATACTGCCATAAACTTGCTTAATTATCCAATCTCCCTCACTGATTTTCTCAAGAAATAATCCGAAGGTATTTTATTTGGATGCAATGGGGCTAAGGTGAAGGTGTGAGAAAAGATATTTAAGCTAGAGCATCAAGAAATGGAGTATCTAAATTAGACACTACTCTTGCTAAGGAACTCATAACTCCTTCAAATAGCATACTCACAATCCATTAATACTTCACATACTTGCATAACTTCAAGAAAAATACATGAGTCGACATTCCTCTTTTGATAACCAATGCTAGAACATATAAGAATTGTGTATACATATATATATCTTCTTTTCTTTTTTTTTTAAATACATATATATACAAAATATAACATTGCATAGAACATCTAGCTTAAAATGTAGAGGAAAAGAATAATCAACTCTTAATCAAATACAATATGCAAAGTATGCATTTCAACCCCAAATAGCAATACCAAATTTTTTTTTTATTGCTTACCCCACACTTTGAAATAAACCACCCTATTGTCATACCATAAAACTCCATTCCTTAATGCAGGTATGATGATAATAAGAGAAAGTTGAGCTGTGAATTGTGTTGAACAAACAAGAAAAGGTCAAAGGCTCAACTTGGCTCACTAAGGAATTCAATATTAAGGGAGGTCTTTTTAAGCTAAAGGGCTAACCTAATTTGCCTTCATCATTTTAAAACTTGAGATTAAATCATAATGTGAGTTCAATTAGTATGCAAAAGCAAACTCTAGAGATGCAAAATCATGAAGGTACACACTTAAGAAAAGAAAATCAATTGACAATAATATCAAATTTATGAGGCTCAAAACTCACACAGGTGGGTTCACAAAGATTTATATGTCATGAATTGTAGAATGTGAAAATTGATCCTGAAAGAATTCAAATGCTAATCTCTATGCTGATACTAAAGTCTCAACTATAATACCAAAATCAAAGAAAAGTCAATAAGTTCTCAACAATTATACCATGCACAACAAACACAATAAGCAAAACAAGAATTAAAGGAAAGCTTAAAGAGTACCCCACACTTAAAATTTACATTGTCCTCAATGTAAAATAAGAATAGTAAATAAAAAGAGTTAAAGGACAACCTGTCTTCCATCGTATTGGTGAGGCAAAACCCTAGCTTTCCATCACAAACACAAAAGTTCAAAAATAAAAGTACAATATATAAAAATAAAATATCCAAATATAAAGGTTAACATGAAAACAAAAATGAAAAATAAGAACAAAAATACATTAAACAAAATAAAGCAAGGATCTCAAAATCTATGGAAAAGGCGGGCGTGAAGATGATGCAGCTAAGGGATGGAGACTCAAGATCTTCGCAAGGTTGCTATTAATCTGTTCCAACTGCTGCAAAACCTCAGCATGGTTACGGTCCACCTTGCTATCCAGTCGATCCACTTTGCCGTCCAGGGCCTCAATCCTCAGAAGTACCTCTTGATGTTCCGAGACCGGAGCATCCTCATCTAGGCCAAGAGAATCCGAGTCGGACTCCTCTTGGACCCGTGCTCTCTTCTGCCTGTCCCCCGATGCTGCAGGCTCAGCTGAAGGCATCACATAAGTCCCTCTCCTATGCACCACCATGTGCATCTTCTTAAGTGTGGCTAAATCCAAAGAGTCATTACCCAAAATTCTAGTCATGCGACTAGTACTCGGGTCAAAATCCTCAACAAGGGCTACTGCTAACGTGGTAATCAATCCTCCAACACAAATTGCCCCCCTCCTTTTATTAGCCACAGTATCAAAAATATCGGCTAACCAATAGCCGGCACTCACAACCATTTTATTCAAAACACAGTCCAGGAAAAATAACTCACTCGACTCAACCACACCCAGGCTTTCCTTCCGAGCAAAGAACCCACATGACATAAACCTATGCAAATATCTCAAAGTAGGGTTTCATAATTTAGATGCTTTGGCCGATTTGGCCACATAAGTACCCGAGCCCAAGGCTCCCCAAGCAAATTGTTGTCTAAATTCTTTGGGTACCGACCTTTCCCCATGCTGATGAAAACTATAGATAGCATTTAACTGATCAATATTAAGCTCAAATGATTTACCCATCAATTTAAACATCATTCTCCTGCAGATTTTCTTATCATCTCTTTCCACCTTAAGAGATGTCAAAAATTCTAGAGTAAGCTCCTCAAACTGCAAAGGTCTCAATGAGACAAAAGTCTCCCACCCAAGAAATTGCACATATCTATAAAAATTAGTCCTAATTTGCAGGGCATCTAGAGATTCGTCATTCACATACCTTGTCGGGAAAAAACCCCGAGCCAAAAGACTTGCCCTCTTAAAAGATAAAGTTAAGGAAGAGGAAGAAGCTCCTTCGGTAGTAGATTTCTTCTTCTTGCGGTGTGAGACAGTTTTAGTTCTTGGCATCTTGAGATCTGAAAAAAAGTAACACCCAAAACTGAATTAAATCAAAATTATATGAGCAAAGAGGAAGTTTTAAGTGATTATCTCAAGTTTTGTTGAAGAAATTTGAAGTTTTAATGGAAAAGTTGGAGTTTTGAAATAAAAATCAATGGTTTTGGCGATACAGAGAGCGAGAAAGCGAGAGAGACGAAGATAGAAAATTTAGGGATTTATGAAAAGAACTGGGCAAAATCGGGTTTTAAAAGTGTAAAATTTGAGGGACACGGCCGTGTTAGTGGGTACTTGGCCGTGTCTGGTGTGTGAAAGTGAAGGGACACGGCCAAGTCAAGGTGACACGGCCGTGTCTGATAGTCTTGGAGGGACACGGCCAGTGACTTGGCCGTGTCCCCTGGGTGTGTCCTATTCTGTACAAAATTGCAAAATCGTTCAAATTTTGAGGAAGTTTGGCCGTGTCCAGTGTGTGACACGGCCAAGGGACATGGCCAAGTCCTTTGGTCGTGCCACCTACTGCCTTTTATTAACTTTTAACTTATTTATTTATTTATTTATTTTTACTCAACGATTTTGCAACCCTTCTTCTTTAAACACCCTAAAACATAAAGTAAAGAAAAACCGATCAAAGCACAGTCCATTTATTTAAACTAAACATAAAATCAATACTCGTTAAATTTAAAATTACAACTACACAAAATAAATGCAAACCGATGGGTTGCCTCCCATTTAGCGCTTCTTTAATGTCATAAAGCTGGACATCATGCAAGGCCTAGGGATCACGGATCAAAGTGCTATCAATGATCCTCACTTCTTGAAATCCTTCATAGTATGGCTTAACTCTCTATCCATTCACTTTAAAAGTCTCACTTGTTCGAGATTTAAGTAATTCAATGGCACCAGAAGGATACACCTGAGTTATCTCGAAAGGACCACTCCATCGAGACTTGAGTTTACCTGGAAAAAGACGGAGTCGTGAGTTAAAAAGTAAAACCTTCATACCTCGACTCAATGTCTTTCGCACTATAATTCTGTCATGAAGTGCTTTCGTGCGATCCTTGTAAATTCTCGAGCTCTCATACGCCTCATTTCTCAGCTCATCTAACTCTAAAATTTGAAGAAATCGTTCTCTCTTCGCTTTGTCCAAGTCCAAATTCAGAGTCTTGATTGCCCAATATGCTATGTGCTCCAACTCCACTAGTAAGTGACAAGCTTTTCCAAACACCAATCGATATGGACTCATACCTAGAGGAGTTTTGAAAGCAGTACGATATGCCTATAGTGCATCATGCAATCTGTTTGCCCAATCCTTCCTGGATGTGTTGACTATTTTCTCCAGAATTCCTTTTAGCTGCTTGTTTGATGTTTCCACTTGTCCAGAAGTCTGTGGATGGTATGGGGTTGACACCTTGTGCTTCATGCCAGATTTGTGCATTAACTTCTCAAAAAGCCTGTTGCAAAAATGGCTCCCCCCATCACTGACTATCACCCTTGGTGTGCCAAACCTGCTAAGAATGTTTTCCTTCACAAATTTAACAACAATATTAGCATCATTAGTACGGGTGGGGATTGCCTCCACCCATTTGGAAACATAATCAACAGCAACTAAAATGTATTCATAACCAAAGGACTTGGGAAAAGGACCCATGAAGTCTATTCCCCACACATCAAACAGTTCAACAACAATATATGACTGAAGGGGAATTTCATTCCTCCTCCCAATGTTACCTACTCTTTGGCAACGATCACAGTGCTTTCAATAGTCTTGAGCATCTTTAAATAAAGTAGGCCAGTAAAAACCACTTTGAAGCACCTTTTCTGCAGTCTTCCTTCCTCCAAAATGACCCCACAGTGAAGGTCATGACAAAATTGAAGAACACTCAGTTGTTCTTCCTCAGCTACACACCTACGAACTATCTCATCTTTGCATATCCGGAATAGATAAGATTCATCCCAAAAATAAAACTTACTCAAGTGTAGAAACCTTTTCTTTTCCTGAAAGGACATGTTAGATCTCAAAATACCACAAGCAAGATAGTTAGCAATATCTGCAAACCAAGGGGCATTAATTACCACAAACAGATGCTCATCAGGAAATTCTTCTAAATTTTTATGAATGCTATCAGATGTAAGATTTTCACTAAAGAAGGGTAATCTGGATAAATGATCAGCAACAACATTCTCACTACCCTTAGTATCCTTGATTTGGAAATCAAACTCTTACAATAACAACACCCATCTAATTAAGCGCGGTTTAGCATGTTGTTTTGTTAACAGATATTTAAGAGCTGCATGGTCAGAATGCACAATAATTTTTGACCCAATTAAATAAGCTCTAAATTTGTCTAAAGCAAAAACAACAGCTAACATTTCCTTTTCAGTTGTGGTGTAGTTCATTTGTGCACTATTCAGGGTTAAACTGGCATAATATATTACTCTCAAATATTTATCAACCCTTTGCCCAAGAACAGCTCCTATTGCATGATTAGAGGCATCACACATGATTTCAAAAGGTAAAGACCAAACAGTAGCTACAATCACTGGTGCACTAGTCAATTTTTCCTTAAGGGAATTAAAAGCTTGCATGCATTGTGCTATAAATTCAAATGGAACATCTTTCCCCAATAAATGGCATAATGGTTGGCTTATTTTGGAAAAATCCTTAATAAACCTCCTGTAAAATCCTGCATGCCCTAGAAAACTTCTTATTCCCTTAACTGAGGTAGGTGGGGGTAACTTAGCAATCAATTCAATTTTAGCCTTGTCTACCTCAATCCCTTTACTTGACACCACATGACCTAAGACAATGCCCTAAGTAACCATAAAATGACTCTTTTCCCAACTTAAAGTGAGGTTACATTTAATGCATCTCTCAAGCACACGAACAAGTTTATTGAGGCAATTATCAAAAGAATTACCAAAAACAGAAAAGTCATCCATAAATACCTCAATAAAATCGTCTATCATGTTAGAGAAGACAGACATCATGCATCTCTGAAAAGTTGCAGGTGCATTGCACAAGCCAAAGGGCATACGTCGAAATGCATAAGTCCCAAAAGGACAAGTAAAGGTTGTCTTGGACTCATCTTCTGGAGCTATTGGCACCTGATAGTAACCTGAAAGGCCATCCAGAAAACAATAATGTGAGTGCCCAGAAAGTTTATCTAACATCTGATCAATAAAAGGAAGAGGGAAATGATCTTTCTTTGTAGCATTGTTCAACTTCCTATAATCGATGCACATTCTCCACCCAGTAGTAGTCCTAGTAGGAACCAATTCATTATTCTGATTTTTCACCACAGTGATTCCAGATTTCTTAGGAACTACATGCACTGGGCTCACCCACTCACTATTAGCAATTGGATAGATTACTCCTTCATCCAGCAATTTGAGCACTTTGATAAGTACACAATTAATGATATTTTATTCCCATTTCTTAATATGATTATTATCAAATTGAGTTTAATTTGTTTGTTCAAAGTGCAATTTAAGGATAATTTCAGGAATTCTCGATAAATTGAGGCTTTTGTTCATTTCGGAGCAATTACGGATGAAAGTAGAAGAAAAGAGCAAAATCAGCCAATGGACACGCCCACGAACACGGGCGTGTCGTTAGGCGTGCCCCTGTTACTACATTCAGTGGATATGACACGCCCAGTTGCATAGGCGTGTCACCAAACGTGCCATTTGTCCAGAGTCACAGTAGCTTCAGCACGCCCAGGACCACGGGCGTGCTCATGATCGTGCTATTTACCCAAAGTCACAGTAGCTGCGACACGCCCAGGACCACGGGCGTGTCAATGAGCGTGTAATTCATCCAGACTTACAGTAGCTATGACACGCCCTGGAACACGGGCGTGTCAGTGGACGTGCCTTTGGTTCAAGATCACAGTGCCTATAACACGCCCAGGAACACGGGCGTGTCAGTGGTCGTGTCACCTGTCGAAAAGTGAGATTCTTTGCACTGATTGGGGAATAAGTGGGGGACAATAGCTGGCCTTTGTCAAAAAGAAAGAACAAGAAAAGGAGAGCTTGCCTAAATCAGGGAAAAGGGTGATGAACCAAGGGAAAGTGGTAGACAATGGATGGGATTAGTGAGCTGGAAGCATGGGCTAGAGATTTGGAGGGAAATAAAAACAGAAGAGGGGGAGAAGAACAGCAGTTTTTGCTGGAGCATTGCTGGAAACAGAGAAGAAAGAAGAGAAGGAAGAGCCATCTGCTGGAGCAAGGAGAAGGGTCTTGAGCTGAGATTGAAGGAAGAACAACACCATACTCAAGTCCTAAACCAAGAATCAAGAGCTCAAGTGAAGAAATACAGATTCACTGCCATGAATTGTTTGGTTTCTCTTACTCATTTATCTTACTCTGTTTTTGTAGCTGTTAATATGAACTAAATCTTTCTCTATCTAGATATTGATGAACCCTAGCCAATTTGTATGAATTAAAACAATTGTATTCAGTTGAATCAATTAATTGAGTTGTTTTATTCTTATGATACTTGTTGTTATTTCCAATTGATAATAGCATGCTTGTTGATTGGTTATTATTTTCATATTATTGACTTGAGAAAGCTTGATGTGAATTGAATACTTATAAGGATTGAGGATTGATTGGGGTGCTAGAGATAGACCTACAAGATCCTTTGGTTTATAGTTCCTTGTCCTTAATGCATGACCTATTTAATTGTGTTTTGAGAAGAGATTCCGGCACTCTACTTAGTAATTAGGGATTAATCCACTCGAGAGAGGCTTTAATCTAAGTTAGAGGAATGCCAATTCAATTTGATTAAACGATTTAGTTGAATGGATTGTTTATAAATATTATTGAGGCTAGGGGGATTCAATATCTGGATAGTCCTATTAATATCATTATAAATCTTTTGTGCACAGCATTTAATTTCCTTTCATTCATTAATTAGTTGATTTTAGTTACAACACATCACACAACTATTAATTCACTAAACAACGATTAAGATTTACACTAGTACCTGGCCTTGTCCCCAAGGAACGACACTCACTCACTACTATATTACTTGAGCGACCCGTGCACTTGCGGTAATTGCATATAGCTAACGGCAAGCATCAAGTTTTTGGCGCCGCTGCCGGGGATGATGGTTTCAATATTAGTAATATAATTAAGATTGTTGATTTAGTTTTCTTTTTAATCGTTTTTAACTTTAGTTCTTGCTGGTTCACTATCATTGTAGGTATTTCTTATTGTTTATGACCAGATCTAGCTCATCTCAACTACTGGAGTTAGACCCGGAACTTGAGAGAACGTTGAGGAGAAAGCAAAAGGAAGAAGAGGAGGCAGATCTAGAAGACATAAGTTCAAGAAAAAATCTGGAAATTGAACAAGAGAAAGTATTCGAAGTGATGGAAGGAGCTGGACCGAGAACAATGCAGGAGTTTGCTAAGCCCAATTTAAATGGGGCTGAATCGAGTATCCGGAGGCCGACAGTTGCTGCAAACAACTTCGAAATAAAGGCGAATGTCATTCAAATGGTGCAGAATACTTGTCAATTCGATGGGTTCCCTGATGAAGATCCTAATGCACATCTTGAGAATTTTCTGGAGATTTGTGACACATTTAAGATAAACAATGTCTCAGAAGATGCAATTAGGCTGAGGTTGTTCCCATTTTCTCTTAGAGACAGACCAAAGAAGTGGCTGAAATCCTTTCCTCCAGGAACTTTTACCACCTGGGCTCAATTGCCAGAGAAGTTTTTAGACAAATATTTTCCACCATCAAAAACTGCCAAGTTGAGGAATGACATCTCATCCTTTTTGCAACAAGACGGTGAGACTCTTTATGATGCCTGGGAGAGATTCAAAGACTTGCTGAGAAGGTGTCCGCATCATGGACTTCCACTTTGGCTCCAAATTCAAACATTTTACAATGGATTGAATTATGTAAGTAAACAATCCATTAATGCAGCAGCTGGTGGTACCATCAACAACAAGACACCTGAACAAGCAAGGGACTTAATTGAAGATATGGCCATCACCAATTATCAATGGCAAGCCCCAAGAGAGCAAGGAAAACTGAAGGCCGTGGGATCACACCAATTAGATCCGGTGGTGGCATTGACAGCCCAATTAGAAGCATTGAATAAGAAATTTGATTCTTTGGCTTCTTCTTCAGGAAAGGTTATGCAGGTGATGTCTTGTGAATGGTGTGGAGGTGGACACCAAAGTCAAGATTGCCAAAGTGGCAACATGTTTGCCAAGCAAGAGCAGGTAGATTATGTTGGGAATATGCCAAGGCAACAACAGAATAATCCATACAGCAACACATACAATCCGGGGTGGAGGAATCATCCAAATTTCTCATGGACCAATCAAAATAATCCAAGACCTCCCCCTGGATTCCAGCAACCCCAACATCAACAAGCTGCCCCTCCAAGAAAGAGTAGTTTGGAGGACATGATGGAGAAATTTGTAGCAGCTTCTGAAACAAGGTTTCAATCAACTGAAACCTCCCTTAGAAATCAACAAGCCTCCATTCACAATTTGGAGAATCAAGTGGGGCAAATTGCCAAATTGCTCAGTGAGAGACCACAGGGAAGTTTACCTAGCAACACTGAGGCCAACCCTAAGGAGCAACTGAAGGCAATTACGCTAAGGAGTGGTAAAGAGATCAATGAAAATGTGGAAAAGAAGAGGGCTGGAGAACAAGAAAAAGAAAAAGAAGATGATCCTCCTACCACTTCGGGAGAGAAAGCTGCACTTGAAGGAGAAAGAGAGAAGCAGCCATAAGCAAGCAGCCCCAATGTGAAGGAATACCGACCTAGAGTACCCTATCCGGCAAGACTGAACAAGGACAAGATTGATGCTCAGTTCGGTAAGTTCCTTGAACTTTTCAAACAATTGCATATTAACATTCCATTTGCTGAAGCTCTGTCACAAATGCCTAAGTATGCTAAATTTTTGAAAGATATCCTTTCTAACAAAAGGAAACTTGAAGAAGAATCTTTAGTGCACTTATATGAAAAAATTTCAGCAATTTTGCAAAGAAGATTACCTAAGAAATTAAAAGATCCAGGTAGTTTTACCATTCCATGTTTTATAGGTAATCTAGAGGTTAAAAGTGCTTTAGCTGATTTGGGGGCTAGCATAAGTGTTATGCCCTATAAAATGTTTAAAGAGCTAGGCATTGGTCAACCTAAACCAACACTCATGACCATCCAACTTGCCGATAAATCAGTAGTCCACCCTCGTGGCATAATAGAGGATGTGTTGGTAAAAGTCGGGGATTTCATTTTCCCCAATGATTTTGTTGTCATTGATATTGATGAGGATGTGGATGTTTCGCTTATTCTTGGTAGGCCATTTTTGAATACAGCCCGTGCTCTCATTGATGTTCATGACGGCACATTGACTTTGAGAGTGGGTGAGGAGAAAGTAATTTTTAGGATACATGATGCCATGAAACATTCACTTTCAATTGATGAGGCGGAATCATGCAATGATGTTGCTGAGCATGAGACCGTAAACTGTTTAACTAACATTGTTTCCAAGGATCCCCTTGAGTTGTGTTTATTGCAGGAAAATATTGAGGGTGAAGAAGCAATGGAGCAGCTTGCTTTTCTTGAAGCAAGCAAATCATTCAAATGCAGGGCATATGAAACCATTGAAATGCCCAAGGACGAAAAGCCAAAACCGTCGGTGATTGATCCACCAAACTTGGAACTGAAGCCTCTTCCGGATCACCTTGAGTATGGGTTTTTGGCAGAGAAAAAGAGATTGCCCATAATTCTGAGTTCCCACCTATCTTCTAAGCAGAAAGAAAAACTCATCCAGTTGTTGCAAAAGCATAAGCAAGTGATAGCTTGGAAGATAGCGGATATAAAGGGGATTAGTCCATCCTATTGCACTCACAAGATACTAATGGAGGATGAATTCAAGCCAGTAGTGCAACCACAGAGGAGACTGAACACAAAGATGAAGGATGTTGTTAAGGCTGAAGTGATAAAACTACTTGATGCAGGGATTATATATCCGATCTCGGATAGTTCTTGGGTGAGCCCAGTTCAAGTAGTACCAAAGAAGGGAGGGATAACTGTGATCCCTAATGAAAATGATGAGCTGATTCCAACAAGAACAGTTACTGGTTGGAGGGTTTGCATTGACTACAGAAAATTAAATGATGCAACTAGAAAGGATCACTTTCCTTTACCCTTCATTGATCAGATGATGGAGAGGTTATCCGGCCATGAATACTACTGCTTTTTGGATGGCCTTTCAGGCTATTTCCAAATTCCCATTGCACCGGAAGACCAAGAGAAAACTACCTTCACCTGCCCATATGGGACATTTGCATATCGAAGAATGCCATTTGGGTTGTGTAACGCACCTGCAACTTTCCAAAGGTGCATGATAGCAATCTTTGATGAGCTAATAGAGGATATTATGGAGGTGTTTATGGATGATTTCTCAGTCTATGGCAGCTCATTTGAAAAGTGTTTGGAAAACCTTGAGAGGGTTTTGATGAGATGTGAGGAAACAAATTTGGTGCTGAATTGGGAAAAGTGTCATTTCATGGTTCAAGAAGGAATCGTGTTGGGACACAAGATTTCAAGCAAAGGCATTGAGGTGGATCGGGCAAAGATAGACATTATTGAGAAGCTACCACCACCCACATCTGTGAAAGCCATCAGAAGCTTCCTAGGGCACGCGGGTTTTTATCGAAGGTTTATTCGAGATTTCTCTAAGATAGCCCGTCCATTGACAAGACTCCTTGAGAAGGATGTCAATTTTATTTTTGATGAGGAATGTCTGAGAGCATTCACGACCCTGAAGGAGAAATTGACCCATGCTCCAATCATGGTAGCTCCTAATTGGAATCTACCATTTGAACTGATGTGTGATGCAAGTGACTTTGCAGTTGGAGCAGTCTTGGGTCAACGCAAAGAGAAACACTTCCAGCCAATCTACTATGCGAGCAAGACCTTGAACGCAGCTCAAGCCAACTACACAACTACAGAGAAAGAGCTGCTAGCTGTGGTTTTTGCTTTTGACAAGTTTAGATCATATCTAATCTTGTCAAGGGTGATTGTGTATACAGACCATTCAGCTTTAAGGTATCTATTCGCAAAAGTTGATGCTAAACCTAGACTAATCAGATGGGTTTTGTTGTTGCAGGAATTCGACTTAACAATTCAAGATAAGAAGGGAGCCGAAAATCTTGCAGCGGATCATCTCTCTCGCTTGGAGAATCCAACCTTAGAGAGACTTGAAGAAGGGGACATTGATGATCACTTCCCCGATGAACAGCTATACGCCATGGTAAGTGAGGTAAGTGATTTAAATTTTGAAACACCATGGTTTGCAGACTTTGCAAATTATTTAGCTGTTAGGGAACTCCCTAAGGACTTCAATTATCAAGCAAAGAAGAAATTCTTTTCTGATCTAAAGTATTACTTTTGAGAGGATCCCTTTTTGTTTAAGTTGTGTAAGGATCACATGATCCGAAGATGTGTGGCATGGCCCGAATCAATGAACATCCTTAGTGAATGCCATGCCGGACCAGCTGGTGGTCATATGGGGGCCAATAGAACTGCTCAAAAGGTGCTAGAATCAGGATTCTATTGGCCCACTTTGTTTAAAGATAGCTACGAATTTGTAGTTCGCTGTGATCAATGCCAAAGGGCTGGAAACATTTCCTCTCGTGATGAGATGCCCCAAAATGGGATCCTAGTTTGTGAAGTTTTTGATGTTTGGGGAATTGACTTTGTGGGACCACTTCCCAATTCTTTTGGCAACAAATATATTTTGGTAGCTATTGATTATGTGTCTAAATGGCCTGAAGCCCAAGCCTTGGCAACCAATGATGCTAGGGTTGTAGTGCAATTTTTGAAGAAATTATTTTCTCGATTTGGCACGCCAAAAGCAATTATCAGTGATAGGGGTACTCATTTTTGTAATACTCAGCTTGAAAAGGTTTTAAATAGATTAGGAGTTACACACAGGTTTGCTACTCCTTATCACCCCCAAACCAGTGACCAAGTCGAGAACACAAATAGGGAAATCAAACGAATTCTGGAAAAATCTGTTGAACGATCCCGAAAGGATTGGTCCAAGCAATTGGACAATGCTCTATGGGCTTTCAGAACTGCTTTTAAAACTCCCTTAGGCACTACACCATTTAGATTGGTTTATGGAAAAGCTTGCCATTTACCTGTTGAGATAGAACATCATGCATATTGGGCAATTAAACAGATTAACCTTGATCTAGCTTGTGCAGGTGAAAGGCGAAGATTACAGGTAAATGAACTAGACGAGTGGAGGTTGCAAGCTTATGACAATGCAAGGATGTACAAGGAACGTACCAAGAGATGGCATGATGCTCACATCAAGAAACAGAAAGAGTTTCAAGCAGGAGATCAGGTATTGTTATATAATTCACGGCTCCGACTCTTTCCAGGTAAGTTAAAATCTCGATGGTCCGGTCCTTTTACTGTCAAAGAGGTTTTCCCTTATGGAGTGGTTGAAATAAGCCACCCAGAAAAAGGAGATTTCAAAGTCAATGGGCATAGGCTCAAATCTTATTTTGGAGGGGAAATACAGGCCTTCAAGGAGGTTTTGCACCTCCAAGATTAGGGACATTCGTCCAACCGTCCAACTAATACGACGTTAAAGAAGTGCTGGGTGGGAGACAACCCACCGTCTTTATGTTTTTGGTTTGTTTTGTCATTTTGTTTTAACTTTCTTTTCTTGAAGGGGAGGGTGTTGTTTTACCTAATTTGAAGTGGCAGAGAGAATTTGATTTTTGGTGAATAAATTGATAACACGCCCATGGACACGCCCGTGTCTGTGGGCGTGTCATTAGGTTTCTCAGGCAGTAGCTATTACACGCCCATGAACATGCCCAAACTAGTGGGCGTGTAAATTACCTTTTCAGACAGTAGCTACTACACGGCCATAAACACGCCCGTGTCTATGCGCATGTCGTTTTATTTTTCAAACAGAAGCTATCACACGCCCATGGACACTACCGTGTCCATGGCCGTGTCCCTAAAAAAAAAAATTTCAAAATTCAAAATTCAAATTTTGAACTGGGCACGCCCCAGTAACACGCCCAAACTAGTGGACGTGTTGATTGCATGTATGTCACAGTATGTACGACAAGCCCATGAGCACGCCCGTGTTTATGGGCGTGTAAATTGAAATTTCATCCAGTAGCTGTGACACGCCCAGGGACACGCCCGTGTCCAAGAGCGTGTAACGCAAACTGGCTTTTAAATCGTGGGGCACGCCCAGTAACACGGGCGTGTCTCTGGGCGTGTTGACGTTTTCTATATATAGCCCCACGCCCATTTTTCCGAAAAAACTCAAATCTTCTCTCATTTTCTCTCGTTTTCTCTCAAAATTTTTGCATTTTCTCTGGCTAATTCACACACCCATTCGTTTTTCGAAGCATTTCTACTCCCGGCTTGCATTGTTGGCGTGTGATTTCTCGTTTTTTTCATTGCAACTATTCATTTTCACTTGGATTCGCAATTTCAGGTACGAGAACTGATCTTTTTTCGATTTTTCCTTGTTTTGTTTAGTTTTTCTTTCATTTTTCATATACATTTCTTGTAATTACTTGTGTTTATCATGAAATTTGAAATTTCGTGAATTGTTTGCTTTATTATGGTGTTTTTCAATTTTTGTGGCGTTTGATTTTCATTGTCGTTTTGAACTACCATTTGATTCGGAATTTGTTTGATTTTAGTTTTGTTTTGAATTGTTGTTTCATCAAATAATATGTTGTTTTAATTTTGGAATTGTTTTGTTAATTAATCATTTGCGTTATTCCGTTGTGTTATTATTGTGTTGATTAATCAAATGATTGTTTCGATTCTCGTTACTTGTGATTTATGAATAATATGTTGATCAAATAATCATTTGTGTCATTTTGTTGTGTTATTTGCAATTGAATAAAATGTTGGTTTTGAAATTGTTTGATTAAAACCAGTTACTTGTGGTTTATGGATAATATGTTGATTTGGTGATTGGCTTTAATGTGTGTTTATCGTTCGGGTTGGTTTATTGCTTGCAATTAATTGAGGTATTTGGTTCTAGCGGATTGCGTTGTTTAGCCTGCATGTTGGTATGCTTTCGTTATTGATGAACCATTAAATTTATTCTTGCAGATTTATCGAAAATGGGCCCTCGCAAGCAATCATCGTCACATCTTCCAGCCAAACGGGCCCGAGGGGAGGGCAGTTCCAGCCAGCCTGCTACCCGCCTAACTTCTAAATTCATGGCGGGACATAAGTGCCTCAAATTCTCCAACAGCGAGGAACGACGACGGTTCGAGTTGTTTGGCAACAAAGAATGGTCGGCACCTCGGTACCTAGACTGGGAGGCTATGGAAATGGTTAATATTGCTGCAGAAGTGAAAGAGATGATTGATCAACCGGGGTGGGGACAGCTCTTCTCTATCCACGAGCCTTCATACCGAGAGCTTACACTTGAGTTTTACTGCACCTTTCAGTTCCAGAAGACCAAAATCTCCATCACTGAGCCGACAATTAAATTCCGACTGGGAGGACAGAGGTTCCACATGAGCATCAACGACCTTGGGGTACATCTCGGGTTGTATACTGCAGAGGAGGTCCAAACCACCGATTATCTCAGTTCCGAGGTGGATTTTGCTGAGTATGATGTTGTTCCGCCTCGGGTTTGGCATGACTTTGCACCCACTGCAGATAGATATCAGCCTAAGGTCTCCAAAGCATCCAACTTCAGTTCTTTCCCATGCCGGGTGGTGCATAACTTGTTGGTTCACACACTTACAGCCAGACTGAGCAGTACAGGGGTGGTGACCTTGAGGGATCTGTTCTTTCTGCACTGCATGCAACATAAGACCCGGTGCAATGTGGCCCATGCCATCACCCATTTCTTCCATAAGCAGTCTAGGAAGGGAGCTTCAGGTGCTTTACATGGTGGCATGTATGTCACGAGACTTGCTCAACGGCTGGGAGTGTTAGATGGTTGCCTCCCGATGACGGTGGACGGTATGCCCAAGATATTGGGTATGGACACACTAAAGAGGTTGAACAGGGAACAGGTAGCTGGGATGCGGGCTGCTCCTATGGATTCAGATTTACCAGAGGCAGCTCCTTCCGCTCCTCCCTCCGATATACCACCACCTCCACCGTCGGATTATCCTGCTGGACCTTCTGCTGCTGGACCATCTGATGCTGCTGCACCTTCTTCTTCTGCCGGGCCTTCCTTTGTCCAGCCTCCTGCATTCCGAGATTGGCGCCAGTCAATCAATGAGGAGTGGGATGATGACAGGAAACCCACCGAGTTTGAGCGTCAGATGTGTCGGATGGAAGGTATGATAAACAATATCGTTCTAAACCAGAATATGATTCTAATCCAGCAGGAAGACTTCCAAGCCCAGTTAGATCACGAGATCTTGAGGCGACAGTGGCTAGAGCAATCCATGTTGGAGTTCTGGCGGTATCAGGGATTTCACCCTTCGCAGCCACCACCTCCACCCTATCAGCCACCTGCCCGTGCACCAGCACCTACACCTACACCGGAACCCTCTCCACCAGTTGATGTCTCCGATGATGATGAGACCAGCAGTGATTAGCACATTTTTGTTTTATTTTGATGTCGTCCTTTATTTCTTTACTTATTTAATACGCTTTTTAGTTTTTCTTCTTTTACGTGCTTTTGGATTAGTATTATTATTATTTTCTTTAGCATTATTTCGTTTCTTTATTTATTTATATATATTAACCTTGTTTTGAGTGCATTGTAGAATACTATTTTGATGCCAAATCTCCTTCACCGCACTCTTGGCACCGTACTCATTTTCATCCACTCATGGACTTGGAAAAGGGCAGTAATTATCTCTCTTCATTGTTTCATGTTTTGCGCACACATTGAGGACAATGTGCATCTTAAGTAAGGGGGAGAGGTATACTTTATTGAAATACTTTATTGAATAAATTTCTACTTCATTTTTTTTTTATTCATTCGTCTCAATCAATGCCTGCTAAGTAAGCTAAATTGTTATGATAAGTATAATTTGATGTGATTTCCCTTTACATGTTAAACTAATTTGAAATTTCCTAAATGACAATTTCTTGTTGAGGTTAACTTAGTAATTTCGATCAATTGTTGAGGATCGATTGTAATGGCTATAGTTAAGTTGTGGATCGATGGAAATTGGAACATTACTAAAATTTGAAACCTTAGTTACATTTTTGAGCATAATACAATTCTGTAGATTCTTGAGTCGAACTTGGTACGACCCTTAAGTTTATAACCCTTGAATAAAAATAAATAATTCTAAGGAGCTTTGAAATTTTTCCCTGTTCCGCTGATTTTGACTACAAATGAGTTAGAATCATGAATAGTGCTAGTAGCCATTTGAATGGTGATTCTGGCTGAGTAACCGGGGGTCGGCATCACAAATGTTTACCTTCGCGTCAAAAGGCTAGTATCAGTTCAAACAAGTCGGGCTCCTTAAAACATATAAAATATATATATATATATAAAAATAAATAAATAATAATAAACATAAAATAAAAATAAAAATATAATAATACTAATAAATTTGAGGGTTAGAATGCTTAAGAGAAAACTCACGTTTTTCGCACTTTGTTCATGGCATTTGAATTTGCTGGAATTTTATGCTCAAATTTTTAACTCTGGATTTTTAGGTTTTAGGTATGTGAAATTTTTATTTTGAAACTTTTTGATTCAGCTGTTATGATTGTGAATTATTTTGATTGAGAAAGTGAGGTTATCCGATTCGAGTATTGTCAAAACTTTATTTTTCTTTTTGAATATAGAGGGAGTCTGTCATTTATGCTTATTACAGTAATTTAGTTTGCTTGAGGACAAGCAAAAAGTCAAGTGTAGGGGAATTTGATAAGTACACAATTAATGATATTTTATTCCCATTTCTTAATATGATTATTATCAAATTGAGTTTAATTTGTTTGTTCAAAGTGCAATTTAAGGATAATTTCAGGAATTCTCGATAAATTGAGGCTTTTGGTCATTTCGGAGCAATTACGGATGAAAGTAGAAGAAAAGAGCAAAATCAGCCAATGGACACGCCCACGAACACGGGCGTGTCGTTAGGCGTGCCCCTGTTACTACATTCAGTGGATATGACACGCCCAGTTGCATAGGCGTGTCACCAAACGTGCCATTTGTCCAGAGTCACAGTAGCTTCAGCACGCCCAGGACCACGGGCGTGCTCATGATCGTGCTATTTACCCAAAGTCACAGTAGCTGCGACACGCCCAGGACCACGGGCGTGTCAATGAGCGTGTAATTCATCCAGACTTACAGTAGCTATGACACGCCCTGGAACACGGGCGTGTCAGTGGACGTGCCTTTGGTTCAAGATCACAGTGCCTATAACACGCCCAGGAACACGGGCGTGTCAGTGGTCGTGTCACCTGTCGAAAAGTGAGATTCTTTGCACTGATTGGGGAATAAGTGGGGGACAATAGCTGGCCTTTGTCAAAAAGAAAGAACAAGAAAAGGAGAGCTTGCCTAAATCAGGGAAAAGGGTGATGAACCAAGGGAAAGTGGTAGACAATGGATGGGATTAGTGAGCTGGAAGCATGGGCTAGAGATTTGGAGGGAAATAAAAACAGAAGAGGGGGAGAAGAACAGCAGTTTTTGCTGGAGCATTGCTGGAAACAGAGAAGAAAGAAGAGAAGGAAGAGCCATCTGCTGGAGCAAGGAGAAGGGTCTTGAGCTGAGATTGAAGGAAGAACAACACCATACTCAAGTCCTAAACCAAGAATCAAGAGCTCAAGTGAAGAAATACAGATTCACTGCCATGAATTGTTTGGTTTCTCTTACTCATTTATCTTACTCTGTTTTTGTAGCTGTTAATATGAACTAAATCTTTCTCTATCTAGATATTGATGAACCCTAGCCAATTTGTATGAATTAAAACAATTGTATTCAGTTGAATCAATTAATTGAGTTGTTTTATTCTTATGATACTTGTTGTTATTTCCAATTGATAATAGCATGCTTGTTGATTGGTTATTATTTTCATATTATTGACTTGAGAAAGCTTGATGTGAATTGAATACTCATAAGGATTGAGGATTGATTGGGGTTCTAGAGATAGACCTACAAGATCCTTTGGTTTATAGTTCCTTGTCCTTAATGCATGACCTATTTAATTGTGTTTTGAGAAGAGATTCCGGCACTCTACTTAGTAATTAGGGATTAATCCACTCGAGAGAGGCTTTAATCTAAGTTAGAGGAATGCCAATTCAATTTGATTAAACGATTTAGTTGAATGGATTGTTTATAAATATTATTGAGGCTAGGGGGATTCAATATCTGGATAGTCCTATTAATATCATTATAAATCTTTTGTGCACAGCATTTAATTTCCTTTCATTCATTAATTAGTTGATTTTAGTTACAACACATCACACAACTATTAATTCACTAAACAACGATTAAGATTTGCACTAGTACCTGGCCTTGTCCCCAAGGAACGACACTCACTCACTACTATATTACTTGAGCGACCCGTGCACTTGCGGTAATTGCATATAGCTAACGGCAAGCATCACACTTCCTTCTTAACCACTTCACTCATATTTGGGTTAAGGCGCCTTTGAGTCTCCCTCATAGGTTTAGCTCCCTCTTCTAAAGTGATTCTATGCATGCACATAGAAGGGCTAATACCCTTGATGTCACTCAATCCCCATCCTATTGCTCTCTTTAATCTTCTAAGCTCACTCACCAACCTCATCTCCTCCCCTTCACTAAGTTCACTAGATATTATCACAGGTAAAGTGTTGTGATCTCCTAAAAACACATATTTCAAGTTCTTAGGTAACTCTTTCAGCTCTAACTCTAGTGAGGGGTTCTTCTCTTCTTTTTCAATGGGGGAAGGTTCAAAAATTGGGTCCTCCTTAAGCTCCTCTATTTCAGCACCCTTTAAAGTCTCAAGGCAACTGGCTATTTCTGCATCAAAAATATCCACATCACTCTGTAAAGTCAATGCCAGCTCCAATTTATCAAAGGAACCTGTCTGCAAGAAAACATCTGAAACAACTGCATCAACACAATCAATGAAAGAACAATCCTCATATAAAGCAGTTGTAGGAATAAGAGAAGTGTTAAAGATAGAAAATTCCATAGTTTGTCCCAAAACAGTCATTGATAATTTTCCATTTTTAACATCTATCAAAGTGTTGGTAGTTGCCATAAAAGGCCTACCCAGCAGAATGGTGTGTGCAGATGGTGAAGAATTACTTACTTCCATGTCAAGAACAATGAAATCCACAGGTACTATCAAACCACCAACTTTAACTAACACATCTTCTATAACCCCTTTCAGGAATCTAAGAGATCTATCAGCTAATTACAACACCATTTTTGTTGGTTTAAGTTCCCCTAATTCCAAATCAAGATAAACAGAATAAGGCATTAAATTCACACTAGCTCCTAAATCACACATGCCATAAGTACCTTTTCCATTCCCCATAGTAATTTGAATAATAAAGCTTCCAGGATCCTTTAGCTTAGGAGGTAGTTTATGCTGCAAAACAACACTAGCTACCTCAGAAACTATCACCTTTTCATTCAGCTCATACCTCTTTTTCTTGGTATTCAGTTCTTTGAAGAATTTAGCATAAGCCGGCATGTTCTTAATTGCTTCAAGTAAGGGTAAGTTAATACTTATCTTAGACAGCATGTTGAAGATATCTAAAAATTGCTTATCATTTTTATCATCCTTTAACCTGCTGGGGAATGGTATAGGTGGCCAGTATGGATTGCTTGCCTTGTGCAAATCTGTTGTAGGGGACTTATCCATTGATCTTTCTTCAGCATCTTTGTTCTCTAGTTCTCCTTCCTTTTTATTCTCTTGCTCACCTGCATTCACAGAATTATTTTCAACATTGTTATTAATTACCTTGCCACTCCTAAGAACAGCCACTGCTTGTGCCTGCTCAGGTTGACTTGGGAACTTCCCCTTTTGTTGAATCTGCATCTGTTGAGCAAGTTTCCCCACTTGGTTCTCCACCTTCTTAAAAGATGCTTCCAAGGAATCCAGCCTCTTGTTGTTCATCTCCTGATTTTTAGCACTGACTTGGATAAAAGCCTGTAAACTTTCATCCAAACTCTCTCTCTTAGGCTGACCTTGATTTGAGGATTGGCCCTGCTGTTGGTTCTGTCTCTGGAGCAAATGGAAAGGCTGTTGAGCATTATTTGTTGTCCAGGAAAAATTGGGGTGACTCCTCCAACCAGGATTGTAAGTGTTGGAGTAAGGATCATTCCTGGCTCTTGGTTGAAATCCCCCCATAGCATTAACTTGCTCAGCTTCATTCCCAAAAGATTCATATGCAGAGGGGCATATATTTGCTCCTTGCCCAAATGTCCCATAGATTCCACACACCTCTTGAGTGGATGAAGAAATATTGTTCTTCATGTTTAGCATATGAACCTGCCTTGTTAACTCAGCTATTTGACTAACCATTTCAGTATTGGCTTCTAGTTGATTCACCCCTTTGCTTCTTCCCCTTACACTCTTTTGTTGAGAATTAGTGAATTAGCTCCCAACATCTCAAAGATCTCATAAGTCTCATCAGCTGTCTTTTCTCCCATGGCTCCCTCAGCTGCCTGTGTCAACAGTGTTCTGAAATTGATGGGTTAGACCATCATAGAAAAACTGATTAAGGAGTTGAAGTGGGTAGTGATGATGTGGACACTGGATCAATAGCATCTTGAATCTGTCCCAAGCCTCATGAAATGGCTCTCCTTTAAATTGAGAGAATGTAGCAATCTTCCCTCTCATCTCAGCTGTCTTCTGGTGTGAATAATAAAGAAGATTGATTAAATTTATAAATTGCTAAATAATAAAGAAGATTGATTAAAGTTTAAAACAATAAAAGTAAATTGAACTGTGTTTTGATTCACTTGATAGAATGGTCTAGGGTTTGCACTTCCCTACTACTTATATGTATGAATGGTTATTCCTCTTAACTAATTCAATTTCAAAGATTAAATCTCAAACAACTCAACTAATCGAGTCAAGGAAATAAGCTCTCACATTCAAACCTCTTTCAATTAATCTTGTTATAAGTGAAATAATCTTTTTAATAAGTTATATTTCTAATTCACCTAAGTCCTTAATTGAATTGTACAAGTATTAAACTTCATCTCTCGATCTATCATCTAATACCTTAAAACACATAATTGGTGATCAATCAATTATATATTAACAATATTCCATTCAATCAAGGCTAAAGAAATTGTTAGCTAAGAGAATAACCAATTCATACAATCATAGCAGATCCATACAAACCCTAGACTAGATCAAATTAGTTCATAATGCAATCAAACATATTCATCTCGTTAATGTTCAAAGAAACCGAAATAGACATGATAATATCCATTCAATGAAAATAAAGAGAATAAGTTCAAGAACAAAACCAAGTTACAACTCCTTGAAGCTTCTGAAGAATCTCTTGTTCAAATCTTGCAAGAAGGATATAACAATGGAATGAACAATCTAATCTAGCTAGTTTTAATCCAAAGTGTAGTTGAAATCAAAGTAAACAAATGATAAAACCCTAAAACTCTCTCTGACGGCTGAAAACTTCTCTCAAAATCGCAACAGTCCTTTAACCTAGCTTCCCTCTTTCCTTTTATACAAAATGTCCGCTTTAAAATTCGGTGCGCGTTTGGTTCATGAGGGACACGGCCAATTCAGATGTGACTTGGCCGTGTGAGTGGCTTTTGGAGGGACACGACCAAGTCACTTGGCCGTGTCCCTTGCTTGTGTCCACCACTGCTTGCCTTTTCTTCTTTTCTTCTTTGTTGAATGACACGGCCAAGTCAGAGGTGACTTGGCCGTGTTGGAGCTTGTTGGAGGGACACGGCCAGGTGACTTGGCTGTGTCGCTTGCCTGTGTCTTCCACTGTGAGTTTTAGTCTTCTTTGCCTTTGGAATTGGTGAGACACGGCCAAGTGGAGATGACTTGGCCGTGTGGGTCTTCTTTGGAGGGACACGGCCAGGTGACTTGGCCGTGTCCCTTGCATGTGTCTGCTACTGGGACTTGTTCTTCTTTTTAACTTGGTATGGGACACGGCCAGTGACTTGGCCGTGTCCTCTGCCTGTGTCAGCCAATGTCCCTTTTCCTTCAATTCGTTTCCTTGCCTGTTTTAACCTAACACAAAACTCAAAACAAACTTTAAACAAGAAGTAAATAGATAATAACCAACAAAACATAAACACAATACTAAAAACTAGATCAAAAACGACATAAACACTGAAATAAACTAAAACTACCACAATTAAAGAAAACACTAAACAAACCGATTAAAACTAACAAAATACCTAAATAAAACAATAATTAACATAACAAACAAGACACAAAACTATAACAAAAACTAATAAAACAGTAGACTGTTGAGGTTTGTAAGCCAATGAAAAGAAAGCTAAAATTTCATGAAGGCTCAAATGGACAACTAGGGATTGATATTTAATTGGGTGGATACTAGTTGTTGGGTAACCAAACAATGCCTAGATCATTTCTCCCTTAAATAAGTAGAGTTTAATTTCGCCTCGAAAGTTTGTCAAAGCATGTTCTAAAACTGACTAGGACCTAGACAAAGGTAATTATGCATGAGCCCTCTCTAAGTAAGCATACACAACTCAATGCTATAGAGTAATTCCCTCACCTAGTAAAGTCATTCAAGTCATGATGCATAAATATATTAATTCATGAATCATGAAGCTAGATTCCTCATTGGTTGAGCACCAAAATGAACAAAGACCAATAAAAATTTTATGAAAGTAATTTATTCAAGCCACATTAAATTTAAAAAACACAATTATTCCAATTAAATATTAAAGAAAGCATAATAAATAGAGTAATATTCAAGCTAAGGAAAGTTTGTTGAGTTGGAGGCAGAGATTTTTTCCATCATCAACGATCATTACTTCATCATCCATAGTTAGTCCAAGCTTACTTAGTAGCACATCATCTTTAGCAGTTTCTCTATCCATATCATCATAGGATGACAAGATAAAACTCTTCATGAAGGTTGTAAGCGGTGGTGCTCTTCCAAATTTAGGCAAAGGGTTATTCTTGGTGTTGGGCTTGTCTGGCTCAGGAAGCTTATCACTGTCGATTAGATTCTGGATCTCATGCCTCAACTTCATACAATTGTCCATTTCGTGTCCAGGCCTTTGATGGAATTGGCAAAATGCATTAGTATCAAAGTTAGGTGGAAGAGGATTAGGCAAAGGATGAGGAGTCAAGGGTTGTAACAATCCCTTCTTTTGTAGCTTATCGAGAACCCAAGACAAGGGCTTTCCTAATTCTGAAAACTACCTCATTCCTTCTTGACTAGTGGCATTAACATCAGTTTCCTTTTGTGTATTTTGATTGCTAGGCTGATAATTCCATTTTGTAGAAAAATGGTTCTTCTCTCTTTCCCTTTGACTTTTTCCACTGGGGTGATAGCCACTCTTATTGCCCAAATTAGATAGCACATCATTCGGCTGGTCTCATAGAATAGGGATTGATCCCTCATTTTTCATTCGATCTCTATTAGTGAACGTGTTCTCTATGGATGCTACCTTAGTATTGTTGATGAGCTCAAGAATTTCAATCAACTGGGTCTTCATAATTTCAACCAATTGATCTTATAGCTTGGCCATCCTATCTTTGACAACTTCATCGATTATATCCCTTAACATCATTGTTGAACCAATTTTGGATAATAGGGTCGAATGAGAGCATAAAATACCTCAAAGTTTGAGCTTTAGTTGCTCGGGCAGACTGCATAGCAGTGATGTACTCTTCACATAGAGATGAGGATTTCCAATACCATTGTACCTAGAGAAGGAAGGCATCTTGAACTTATAAGGGACCTCCTCATCTTGTTTAAATAGTTTGTCAATCTCGGACATCTTTTCAGTTTTCAACTTCTTCTCAAATTTCTTCTCTAAATCAGCAATCATCTTTTCAACATCAGAAGTCTCATTTTCTCCATAGCTGATCTTTCAACAATCTTTGGTTCTTTCTTCTTGTCTTGAGGATCTTGGAAGTATTGAGCCCAATCATCATCATCATCAATGATAACCTTATCATCATTAAAAACTACTTCACCAACTTTAGCCTTCCCCTTGTCCTTTGGCTTTTTAGTGCTAGCAGATGCTTCGACATTATTTACTAAAATTGCAGCCAATTGGTTCTTCATTGTCTCATCCAGGGCCTCTTTTATTTCTTCCATCTTAGCATTGAGGGCGTCATCCACCATTCTTTGAATTTGTTCGGGCTCCATTGCTTTTGGTGAGCAAGTGATCGAGTTATTGCTAGATTCTTCATCTCCGACGTAGGTCGGAATGCTGTAAGCTTTTGAACTATCATAATCCAGGGTTGTGAGCCAGAAGGGATTAATGATATGAGATGCAAATGTATGCATGTATGCACAAACAATCAACAAAAAAAGATAATTAGGACGTTTCTTACAACCTTATAACATCCACACACGAATGGCGAGTCTCTTTCCCTAAGTATATGGTTAACAGAATACCAACATGAGGTATCTTATTTTTCGAATAATTCCCTCCGATGTTTCAACCAATAGTTATATTTTCAAAAATGAAAATCAGTTCATGATAATTCCCATTAATTAGATTTTAATCCATTCAAACAACTAAAGTAGCTTTTTTGCTATTTTGGATTAAAACTAAATTAAGAGGTTTATTATAAATAGATTTCTCACTTTAAAAAGTAACTAGTAATTCATGCCAAAAACAAGCCCGTGATTAATAACTCTTAGTATAAACTAGGCTCACAATTGATTTTTGGTATTTCGTAATAGACCTAAATATTTGTAAGCTCTTTTTAATGGTTGGATGAAAATAATTTTGTTTCCAAGCCCATTGTAAAAAGATTTTAGAAAAAATGCATTTTTGACTTTGTATTTGAGTTTTGAGAAAAAGAATTTTTGATTTATTTTTAGAAAATTTCTATGTCCAAAGACCATTTTAAAAAGTTTTGAAAATTGCTTTGGTCTTTTGGACTTCAAAGAAAATTTTATTTTGAGCTTACAGTATATGTAGGTCATATTAGAAAAAGAACAAATGTAACACCCCGATACTCTATATAAGTACCATACATATACCTTGTATACGCAAAGTAGGTATATAAAGTATAAGGATGCCACTAGTTACTACAATTAAAAATCTTTACTTAACTTCTAAAACAATAGTACATTTTATTATATAAAATGATTTACAAGATCATTATCCTTTTGATAATAACACATATATATAATAGTTACATTGTCTCTTCCAAAGATTTATTGATACATATGAATACATTCTTATATAAAAAAAATGCAATATATATATTAACTTATACATGCATGCACCATCTTCTAGTTGGTCTCGAGCTACACTTGCCCTTTTCAACATGATGGTTTAACTCCAAATCCATCACCTTTTTACCTGCGCGATTAGTATAACCACGCTAAGCCCAAAAGCTTAGTAATACAAATAAATATTACAAACAAAATATACATTGCAAAATAAACATACCTCATATTTTTAGCATCATGTTTTATCATTCTCTTAACCTGTTTTCCCTTTTTCCAATGCATTCCACATAAATTTCTACCAACCTCCTAAACTATATATATACGCTTATAACATTACAACAAATCATAGTTCACCAATCATAAATCATATTCCCAATAAAGGCAATCATTATCATCAACCACAATCCATCACTAATACTTACAAACAATATACACATTACATATCAGACTACATAACATTGTTATATTCACAATGCACCAATCATTGATCTCAATATTTGTTTATCATATTAACAACAAAGACAGACTCGGGCCCAAAACACACTAATATGTTATTCAAAGTTCATCATTATTTCCAACAACCATATCTGCAAATAAAAACCTTTCCCCAACCAGGTCGGTTGCCCACTGGGCCTCAGGCCACTGCCAATCCCAAGGGGTCCGCAGGAGGCAGATAGGCATGTATAAAACTATCATTAACGAACCTTCTCCCAACCAGGTTGGTAGTCCAAGTTCGGTTGCCCAATTCACTGGGTCCGCATGGTTCCGCAGGAGGCAGATAGGTACGTATAACACTGAATGAATCGAACTTTCCCCCAACCAGGTCGGTAGTCCAAGTTCGGTTGCCCAATCCACAGGGTCCGCATGGTTCCGCAGGAGGCAGATAAGTTCGTTCATTTATCTCTATTTTCTCAATTCATTTCACATTACACAATAGATTTGCACCATATCTCAAATCACATTGGAACAATTCATCATTTACCTCATCATAGCCAATCACAATGGCATCAATTAGGCAAACATGCCTCAATCATCATTTACATCATCATAGCCAATCACAATGGCATCAATTAGGCAAACATGCCTCAATCATCATTTACATCATCATAGCTAATCACAATGGCATCAATTAGGCAAACATGCCTCAATCATCATTTACATCATCATATCTCAATCTCTATTTCATGTCTCATTATTATTACATATAAAATCATTCATCATTTAAGTATACACAATCAATTGCATTATTATATCATCATATCATACAATCATATCATCACATCTTTCATCTTTCATAGTATATACATTATTGAATGCTCTCACATTTCATATACTCTTATTGATATATTCATAGGTATCAATGATATAATAGATTTCTTAACACATTTATAATCAAATGGTTTAAGGTTCAAAGTCATATAAATATATGAAATCAAGTAGGTTTTGTACTTACCTCAATAGCACTTCACACAACTCTAAACTCTTCTTCTCTCAAGAGTTCTTTACTTCTCAACTTAGGGCAATTCACTTCCTTCCAAAACCTAATCCATAAGGAATATTAGCAAAATGACCATATGAATAGTACATTCTGGTTTTAGACTCCATTTTATCCTTATTTTGAAAAATTGTATAAAATAATCTACTTGACTAAAAATTCTAAAATTTTTACAGAATTTAGTTTCGTATCTTAAAATCATTCCTTTAAAATTTCAGATCAAACTGAACACAAAATCTTGGTCAAATAGTTCACCTAACCAGACTGCCCCAATTGCCCTGCATTCTGGCAGCAGTTCTGAACTTTGTGAATTCCATAAATCAAATTCAATCAACGTGGTTCCAAATTATTTTTCTCAAATACTAGACTCACTAAGCAACAACATATCCAAAATTCAATTGAATATGATTTTTCTACATTTTATTAAAAATCCCGAAATAGGGCTGTCTCAGTTAAGGTACCTGCTGGAACAGGTCTAATAAAAATAATCTTTCTAAACTCATAACCTATCCAAAATCGAATCAACATATTTTTCAGTCATTCTCGACTCATAGAGGCACAACATATCAAAAATTCACTTCAAGAACATTTTTCTATAATTAATTAAAAATCATACAAATCACAGCCTTTACTAATTGTAAAACAGAAACAATTTCACTAAACACAACTCTTACTCTTCCATCACCAACACCAACCCAACTTCTCATCTATCAAGCAAAATCAATACTTAAAAATCACACCATAAGCAACTTAATCATACCATCATCAAATCACAACTCAACTCAATCATAACTTCAAAAATAACAAGAGTAAACAAGAGCAAACTTACCCAAAATCATGAAATTCTTGAAATTCCAACTTGTTTACTTGAAATCTCTCTCAACTTTGAAGCTTAGAACATCAAACCCTCACTTAGCTCTCTTGTCTTCCTTTGCTTTAGGTGAGCCGGCCACACAAGGAAGAAGAAGAAGAAATGATGAAGAAACCCACAAGTCAACACTCATTAAATACTCCTCCAAAAGTAATTTACTATCTTACCCTCATGCACATTTTAATTCCCTTTACAAACTCTTGTCCATTTTGGTAATTTCACACTTAACAATATAAATATCTTCTTCCCTTGACCAAGCCCTTTGACCAACTTATATGTCAAATATATCACCATATACACTACATATACACTTCTCTCTACACATTGCTTTTCTTTCCAATTACACATATACATTATCTCTTAACTTCTTTTATTATTCAAATAAACCATACACAATTACCACTTATCACTTACACCTTTAATTCAATAATAACAATATTATCATAACTTCTAAGCACACTTAGGGATATTACAATTAGACATATACATATACATCACATATATATATTAAATCCAAATACAACAACTCCTCCAAAACTTTTGAGGTATATCTCGGGATATTACAATTCTCTCCCCCTTAAATAATTTCGTCCTCGAAATTATCCAGTTCAATAACATTCCATTCTTAACAATACGCCATCTTAAATCTTTATATAATATGAATAGTATTCTTATATGCTGGTTTCATCAAATCACATAATATGTATTCTTCCTCCTAGAATCAATCATCTTTTTCAATTCCATAACTTGTCATAATATATATATCTTATTACATTTTTATCCAATATTCAAAATAACTCATTACAATCCCAAATACCTTATCTATATACAAGAATCCAATCATCTTCGTCCCATTATTACATTCAAATACTTTACCACTTCATCTCTTTATAACTATTCTCTTAACTTACACTAAAAAAAATCATTGATTTATATCTTAATATTGATCATCCCGTCATTACAATTATTTTCAAAATAGACATTTTGTCAAACCTTAATCGATAATAATATTCTTATTTATCATACACTTAATTCCTCTTTATCTTACTTCTCACTTAACATAAATGTTAACACAATACTTTTGAACTTAACTTACAAGTAATCAACTTTTCCCCTTTAATCATTATTTACAATTGATATAATTCAATTCATTCATGTCCATTTATCTATCAAAATATTACATCATATACATTATCATTAAATTATATACTCCCAATGCAACTGGACATTTTAAATCTCAATATTGATTCACCATCTTAGTGAAATCTAGATCATTCGATCAATTTGTCACAATATACCACATTCAATCTGGTTTGATTCAAACCAACAATTAACTTATTTAAATTTATCATTGGATTTCACAATATATATAACTTAATTCCATTAGATCCAACTTATTTCCACCTTCTAATTCCTTTAACTCCATATTCAACTTTTTGAAACTATGATCATTAATAACAAATCATTTCCAATTATCTTTCAATATACACATAATTTATCTTCTATTATCTTAGTACAATTTCCACCAAATTCGCATGATTATCTCGTACCATATGTATTACTCATAATTCACTCATTTAAACTTTAAAACCATCCACTTATTCACTTCATACCACAAACATATTCAATATAACTTTCAATCACAAGTTACACTTTCTCCCATTTACCATCTCTTCACCTTTTTATAACATTACTATAATTACAATAATTGCCTTTTTATTACATTAATCATAACTCAAAATATTATCACAATTCTCTTTCCTTTCTTTACTTTTCAAAATTATAACCAAATTGTTAACACAAAAGTTATAAGATACACATTTACCAATCATAACTTTCAACCATGTTACTAGAAACATAATTATCTGCTTTACCAAAATTGTGCTATAATCAAATCATTTCAATCTAAATTCTGTGGATAACAAAGCTAACCAACCACACACATTAAACAAATCATATGGCCATAGGAGCTTAATGGTCACATTTGTAACTTATAGATCAATACTATTCCTTAATTATTCTATTTCCAAACTTTGGCTACTTCAAGACTTAGCACATTCCAACTTCACTTCAAAACAATTTGTTCTTGATTACTTGATCATTAATAGCCTAATTCATATTCAAATATATTATCTTTAACATCTTCTATGCACAATATTTGATCATATACAATTTTTACACAAGTTCGTTCATTATTCTATTTCCAAATTATCTCTTCTCGAAATTTCATACATTATACTTTCTTTTTCCATTACAATCTCTTACTATACATGTATACATAAAACATTTCCTCATACACATACTTTGAACCTATAATCATATTACTGTCCAATATTTCCCAAATAAATTCTCATTTCATCATTGTATAAGCAAATATGCTTCATTCATGTTATTTATATTATTATCATGTCTCAAATCACATCAATCAATTTATCATAAAAGTATTCATGTATATCATCAATATTCACATTACGCACAACATAACCTTATTCTTATGCATCATTGATATCATTTAATGTATATTCAATCTCAACATTATATGAATATATGTAATAATGTAATTTGTACTTACTCTTCATAGCTTCTCAAACTATATTCATTTTATGTAATTGCTCAAGTGTTATAATCATTTCATTACATTTCTCATTTCCTATGCAATTCATTACTCAATGACATTGATGCCTCAACAAACTCACCTTATGCACATCACAACATATAATACATTCATATATTAGTCTCATTTTTTAAACCTTTAGATCACAATTTACAAGTCATATCAACATTTAAGTCCCCACGGTCGTGGCCTTTAAGAGCCACGGTCGTGGCATCCAATCCGGGACTGTTTTCCAAGACAACTCAAGTATTTTACATTTATTTCTTCTCATTGCACAACATCATTCTTATCCCTTTTTGACAAGGCTTAAGTTATTTATCAATTCCACACATATATACATTCTAATTATAATCGTACTTCATAAAATCTTAGTCACATTACTAAGGTGACACCTCTTTCACATTTATTTTTAAATACATTTAGTATACCATCTTTACATCCATTTGCTTACCCTTCAACACATATATATATATATCACTCACATATTTATACATATGTATATTACATCCAATCATATACACATTGAGCCCAATAACCTCTATACACTTTCCAAGTCTAGTTCTTACAAATCTCAGTTTCTTGAACCAACATTGCTCAATCCAATTCTCACTATCAATCTTATTACATGACTTAGCTTTGCACAAGTCTGTTAATGCAAGCGTAATCATTCTCATATTATCAATCACATTACCCAATTCATAATAATTTTATATCCAATAATATTCATTCCACATAACTCATAGGTTTTATTTACATTAAACTATCAATGTTTACATAGTCTTTATCCAAACTCCATTAACATTAAAAACTCTCATCTTACTACTATATTTAAACTTCCATGAACTCATCTTGTTTTCTTAATATCAAATTAAAAAAAATCATCTTATATATACATACCACAAAACAACATCAAAGTATATCCTTTCCACAAATATTAAAGCTCATTTCAAAAATCCCATTATCACATCTTACCACCATTAATATGAGCTTTAACAACACTCAAGCATATCACATTTCTAACATTAAAATTACAATGTTTGCATTCTAAACAACAATGCAAACAACACCATTATATCTTCTTATTTAACCAATCTCATCTCTTTTTCTTTTAACAACTTTAACTTTACATATTCAAACCTTAAATGGTCAGACTTTGTCTATACCCACCAACTCACTTAATATCTCACCATACTTTCTTCACTTAACAACATATCTATTCATATTACCCATCCAACAATGTTTCCTCCTTCTAGTAATCCAAACATAAGGTTTATTAGAAAGAGACTCAAATTGTAGAGGAAAGATTACATACATTAATCTTGATTTTGTTTTTAACTCATTCTCAACTTTATTCTTCTAATCATTTCTTTATATTATAATCACATTTCAATTGTCAACATTTCACAATTTTCTTTCCTCAAGTAAACTTCCATTCTTTAATTTATCAATTAAACTTACATACATTTTTCCATCTCATATAATCTAAATACATTTTAATTCATATAATACCACCTTCGAGACCAACCTAGATGTTAATGCATATGCATGTATCAAAATTTTTCTTTTTTTTCTTTTTTTTTTTCATTTTCGTTTATCATCATTTTTCTTTTTAAAACTTTTCTTTTAAATTTACTTAGGCCGAGAATCTCGAACCTAAGCTCTGATACCAAAATATTTGTAACACCCCGATACTCTATATAAGTACCATACATATACCTTGTATACGCAAAGTAGGTATATAAAGTATAAGGATGCCACTAGTTACTACAATTAAAAATCTTTACTTAACTTCTAAAACAATAGTACATTTTATTATATAAAATGATTTACAAGATCATTATCCTTTTGATAATAACACATATATATAATAGTTACATTGTCTCTTCCAAAGATTTATTGATACATATGAATACATTCTTATATAAAAAAAAATGCAATATATATATTAACTTATACATGCATGCACCATCTTCTAGTTGGTCTCGAGCTACACTTGCCCTTTTCAACATGATGGTTTAACTCCAAATCCATCACCTTTTTACCTGCGCGATTAGTATAACCACGCTAAGCCCAAAAGCTTAGTAATACAAATAAATATTACAAACAAAATATACATTGCAAAATAAACATACCTCATATTTTTAGCATCATGTTTTATCATTCTCTTAACCTGTTTTCCCTTTTTCCAATGCATTCCACATAAATTTCTACCAACCTCCTAAACTATATATATACGCTTATAACATTACAACAAATCATAGTTCACCAATCATAAATCATATTCCCAATAAAGGCAATCATTATCATCAACCACAATCCATCACTAATACTTACAAACAATATACACATTACATATCAGACTACATAACATTGTTATATTCACAATGCACCAATCATTGATCTCAATATTTGTTTATCATATTAACAACAAAGACAGACTCGGGCCCAAAACACACTAATATGTTATTCAAAGTTCATCATTATTTCCAACAACCATATCTGCAAATAAAAACCTTTCCCCAACCAGGTCGGTTGCCCACTGGGCCTCAGGCCACTGCCAATCCCAAGGGGTCCGCAGGAGGCAGATAGGCATGTATAAAACTATCATTAACGAACCTTCTCCCAACCAGGTCGGTAGTCCAAGTTCGGTTGCCCAATTCACTGGGTCCGCATGGTTCCGCAGGAGGCAGATAGGTACGTATAACACTGAATGAATCGAACTTTCCCCCAACCAGGTCGGTAGTCCAAGTTCGGTTGCCCAATCCACAGGGTCCGCATGGTTCCGCAGGAGGCAGATAAGTTCGTTCATTTATCTCTATTTTCTCAATTCATTTCACATTACACAATAGATTTGCACCATATCTCAAATCACATTGGAACAATTCATCATTTACCTCATCATAGCCAATCACAATGGCATCAATTAGGCAAACATGCCTCAATCATCATTTACATCATCATAGCCAATCACAATGGCATCAATTAGGCAAACATGCCTCAATCATCATTTACATCATCATAGCTAATCACAATGGCATCAATTAGGCAAACATGCCTCAATCATCATTTACATCATCATATCTCAATCTCTATTTCATGTCTCATTATTATTACATATAAAATCATTCATCATTTAAGTATACACAATCAATTGCATTATTATATCATCATATCATACAATCATATCATCACATCTTTCATCTTTCATAGTATATACATTATTGAATGCTCTCACATTTCATATACTCTTATTGATATATTCATAGGTATCAATGATATAATAGATTTCTTAACACATTTATAATCAAATGGTTTAAGGTTCAAAGTCATATAAATATATGAAATCAAGTAGGTTTTGTACTTACCTCAATAGCACTTCACACAACTCTAAACTCTTCTTCTCTCAAGAGTTCTTTACTTCTCAACTTAGGGCAATTCACTTCCTTCCAAAACCTAATCCATAAGGAATATTAGCAAAATGACCATATGAATAGTACATTCTGGTTTTAGACTCCATTTTATCCTTATTTTGAAAAATTGTATAAAATAATCTACTTGACTAAAAATTCTAAAATTTTACAGAATTTAGTTTTGTATCTTAAAATCATTCCTTTAAAATTTCAGATCAAACTGAACACAAAATCTTGGTCAAATAGTTCACCTAACCAGACTGCCCCAATTGCCCTGCATTCTGGCAGCAGTTCTGAACTTTGTGAATTCCATAAATCAAATTCAATCAACGTGGTTCCAAATTATTTTTCTCAAATACTAGACTCACTAAGCAACAACATATCCAAAATTCAATTGAATATGATTTTTCTACATTTTATTAAAAATCCCGAAATAGGGCTGTCTCAGTTAAGGTACCTGCTGGAACAGGTCTAATAAAAATAATCTTTCTAAACTCATAACCTATCCAAAATCGAATCAACATATTTTTCAGTCATTCTCGACTCATAGAGGCACAACATATCAAAAATTCACTTCAAGAACATTTTTCTATAATTAATTAAAAATCATACAAATCACAGCCTTTACTAATTGTAAAACAGAAACAATTTCACTAAACACAACTCTTACTCTTCCATCACCAACACCAACCCAACTTCTCATCTATCAAGCAAAATCAATACTTAAAAATCACACCATAAGCAACTTAATCATACCATCATCAAATCACAACTCAACTCAATCATAACTTCAAAAATAACAAGAGTAAACAAGAGCAAACTTACCCAAAATCATGAAATTCTTGAAATTCCAACTTGTTTACTTGAAATCTCTCTCAACTTTGAAGCTTAGAACATCAAACCCTCACTTAGCTCTCTTGTCTTCCTTTGCTTTAGGTGAGCCGGCCACACAAGGAAGAAGAAGAAGAAATGATGAAGAAACCCACAAGTCAACACTCATTAAATACTCCTCCAAAAGTAATTTACTATCTTACCCTCATGCACATTTTAATTCCCTTTACAAACTCTTGTCCATTTTGGTAATTTCACACTTAACAATATAAATATCTTCTTCCCTTGACCAAGCCCTTTGACCAACTTATATGTCAAATATATCACCATATACACTACATATACACTTCTCTCTACACATTGCTTTTCTTTCCAATTACACATATACATTATCTCTTAACTTCTTTTATTATTCAAATAAACCATACACAATTACCACTTATCACTTACACCTTTAATTCAATAATAACAATATTATCATAACTTCTAAGCACACTTAGGGATATTACAATTAGACATATACATATACATCACATATATATATTAAATCCAAATACAACAACTCCTCCAAAACTTTTGAGGTATATCTCGGGATATTACAACAAACCAAATAAGCCATGATTTAAGCTAAGATAAATTAACCGAAGTCAAACAATAAGCATTTGGGGTAAAATCCTAAGGAAAGTAACTAGGCTAATTACATGAGCTTTAGTCTTTGGGTTAAAAGGCTTAGGTTCCCATAGCAAGTATATACCAAATGGTACGAGGCTATGAGTGGTTATGCAATGCTCGATCTCCATACCTTGAATGAAAGTATGGTATCCCTTACATAACACAACACGGGTAACACGGGCGTCCTAACTCACACACATGATGCAATCTAAATGATGCAATAGAAAATATCAAGATAAGAAAGAATAGAATAATAAAAATACCAACGGAATCAACTTCTCTTATACCCAGTGGAGTCGCCACTGTGAGTGGGGATTTTTGCCCCCACTCCCAGTGGAATAGTTCTTGCAACTTCGGCACTGTTTAGGCTCGGGGCCTTAGAGAACACAGGAGTGAGCAGGGATTTCTGCCCCCACTCCCAGTGGAATGGCTCTTGCGACTTTGGCATTGTTTAGGCTTGGGGCCTTAGAGAACATGGGCCTAAGCCTGGAGAAAATAGAGTAGCCATCCGAAAGGGCCAAAAAAAAGAAAGGGGTGGATGACTCGATTCCTAAGGAATCCCCAACCCCCTAATGGGTTCGGAAAGTTGGGTAAGTGTGGGGAAGGTGAGAAATGGCCTAGCACCCCCACAATGCCCGGTTCATTGAAACCGGCCTCCTTTGCTGGTCTTAATATTATAAAATTCTTAAATATAACAATATTATCCATATTAGATGTAATAACTAAAATAAAGTATCATTATATTAAAATTAAAGCAATATCTAAACAAAGCAAATAAATGGATACCCATCCGAAGATAGAAACATGTCCTTACATCATCCATGTCTAAACTAAATAGGAAACCCATCGAAAGGTAGAAACATGTCCTTTACATTAGTCCAAAATATAAAAGCAATTTAAATTACATGATATTTAACTAATGAGGTACCCACAAAGTGGAAACATACCTCTTACAATTTTAATACTAAAACAAACAAATAATAATCATAACAATAAAGAAAACAATCATCCATGGTAAATTAAATAAATCAAGCATTGAATTTAAATAAATCAACCATCAAAATCATATAACAAACTACATAATCAAATCTAAAATTAAATAAAGCAATAAAGATACAATTTTAGGATTATGTCTCAATTTAGAGTTCTTCAATTAACATTTAGGATTTTGGGATTTTAGAATTATTATTGTTCTTATTATTTAGGCTACTATAAAGATTTTAAAAAATTGGAATGAATTAGGGTTTTATACATTTAAGAAGTAATAAGGTTCTTTGGTTAATTAAAATAGGGCTTAGGGGTAACATTATGAAATTAGGGTTTTGGAATCTTAAAACATTAGAGTTTATAATTCATGGTTACTGGATTATGATTTTAGGTTTACTGGATCATGGCTTTAGGATTTAGATTTACTAGATTGGATTTTTAAGTTCACTGGATTAGGGTTTAAGGTGTTGTTGAATTTGTCATAAAGTTTTAATGCTTTAAGAATTTAGGGTTTAGGAAAACTAGGGTTTACTGTATTTGGTTTTGAGAGAATTAGGGTTTTTGGCATTTTGGAAAACATATTTGATTTTAGGATTTAAGAAAACAGTTTAGAGTTTTATAAGAATAACTATGATTTTTAGAAAACGTAAAGAAGATTAGGATTTGAAGATTTAAGAAAAAATTTGGAAATTTTGGATAAAAAGTTATGGTTTAGATGAAAATAGTTTGGGAAAAACAATTTAGGGTTTTAAATTTTTGGAAATAAGAGAGAAACAATTTTAGGGTTTTAAGATTTTTAAAACTGAAGAGACAATTTAGGGTTTTTAAAGTTTTTGGAAACGGGAGAGAAATACTTTAGGGTTTTAAGGTTTCTGAAAAGAGAAGAATAGTTTTAGGGTTTTGAAGTCTTGATCACTGATTATGGTTACTGGATGAACATATTACCAAGTTTAATGCTTCAGGTTACTGAAACAAAAATCAATGATAGATGTACTTAAAAGAAAATATGGCAATAACATTGTAAATATAATCGAAGCAAAGATTTATATTCAAACCTCCGTTCGTTTGGTTCCACCAAAATTGATTTCTGGATGAACAATGACAAAGGCGGTGTTGCTGCCTTTAAATGGATTGTTGATTGCTTCTTGTTGCTAATGTCTCTTGTGCTAGGGTTTTTCTGTCTCTTTTTTTACTCCAGTAAAAACTAATATTTCCAATCCAATCAAAGTCACTTAATTCTGCGTTTTAATGTGTTATTTATAGGAAAAATCATCATCCTACTTCTAATTGTTTAAGGAAATTAAAACCAATTAAGAAAAGAAACCAAAACCAAATAGAATTTGATTTTGGAAAAACTGCGTTGGAAAATTGCACTGGTGAAAAAATTGCTGGCGAAAACTGCGAGCGAGCGAGCTGCTGAGGGTGGGCACTGGGCGGCCAGACAATTTGCCGTAGGTTTCTGTCTCCAATTTTTATTTTATTTTTATTTATTATTATTATTATTATTATTATTTTATTAACTTTACCATTTTTATTTTTATTAAAAATTATAAATAATAAATACTAAAATAAATATTATTTAATTAAAATACAATAAAAATTATTTTGGACTATATATAAAAAATATCGGACTAGAATGGGTCAAATATTAAGGGTCTACAGTTTGCCCCCTGCTTGAACGATCTGAGACTACAGGAAAAGAGAGTGAAAAGCAATAAGACTTAATTTTTCTAAGATGGTTGAGGTTTTGGGTTCTGGACCCGGTTAGAATTCTGGACTCAAGGATAATTTTAGGTTCTGGATCTAAGGATAATTTGGGTTCTAGACCCGAGCGAAGTTCTGGACTTAAGAGAGATTTTAGGTTCTGGACCTAAGGATAATTTGGGTTCTGGACCCGAGCTAAGTTCTGGACTTAAAAACGATTTTAGGCTCTGGACCCAAGGGTAATTTGGGTTTTGGACCCGAGCTAAGTTCTGGACTTAAAAAAGATTTTAGGTTCTGAACCTAAGAATAATTTAGGTTTTGGACCCAACGTAAGTTATGGATTTAAGAGAGATTTTAGATTCTAGACCTAAGGGTAATTTGGGATCTGGACCCAAGCTAAGTTCTGGACTTAAGACAAATTTTTGGTTCTAGACCTAAGGGTAATTTGGGTTTTGAACCCGAGCTAAGTTCTAGACTTAAGAGGAAATTTTAAGTTTTGGACCTAAGGGTAATTTGGGTTCTGGACCCACCCGAGGTAAGTTCCGGACTTAAGAGAGATTTTAGATTCTAGACCTAAGGGTAATTTGGGTTCTAAACAAGAGCTAAGTTTTGGCCTTAGGAGAAAATTTTAGGTTCTGGACCTAAAGGTAATTTGGGTTCTTGACTCGAGCTAAGTTCTAGACTTAAAAAAGATGTTAGGCTCTAGACCTAAGGATAATTTGGGTTTTACCTGAGGTAAGTTCTGGACTTAAGAGAGATTTTAGGTTCTGGACCTAAAGGTAATTTGGGTTTTGGACCCGAGATAAGTTCTGGACTTAAAAGAGATTTTAGGTTCTGGTCCTAAGGGTAATTTGGGTTCTGGACCCGAGCTAAGTTCTGGACTTAAGAGGAATTTTAGGTTCTGGACCTAAGGGTATTTTGGGTTCTGAACCCGAACTAAGTTCTGGACTTAAGAGGAAATTTTAGGTTGTGGACCTAAGGAACCAGAGCTAAGTTCTAGACTTAATTAAAAATTAAGCTAATTTTTACCATGCACATGCACATATCTTCTCCTTGCCCCCTGCTTGTAAAAATACTTTAAAAGTCCCAAAATATTTATATACACGCAAGTATTTGAATGATTAAATTGAATAATTGAGTTTCCTATTTATTTACTGTGTAGTCACTGTTAATTCACTATTTACAATTCGTAAATAGTAACCTACTATTTATAAATAGTAACCTTCTATTTGTAAATAGTAACCTACTATTCATCAATAGTAAAATTCACTTTTTGAATTTTATTTTTTTCTTTGTCATTCCTCTATATAAACTACTGATTTCTTCATTTCTTTCACAGCAAACTTCTTCATTTCATTCATCCATAGCTATAATCGTTTCATTTTAGAGAGTTTAGCATACAGTTTTGAAAAAATGCATGCTTCAAGATCAGAAACTCGATCTAATGTTGAGTTATTGGAGTTTATTCGGCGGCATGAAAATGGAAGTATAAATCTACTAGCCGGGATGCCGCTCCATCACAGTTCAAATCAAAAGAGCAAGGTAATTATTTATTTTAATAGCAAATTATATCTTCGTTTTTGTTTCCTCTTTTTATATATTTTTTTGTTTTTTTTGTTTTTTTTGTTTTTGTTTTTATTTTGTTTTTTTTTTCTTCGTATATTTTTTTAGTTTTTTTTTAGAAAATTTAAGAAAAATATATTAATTAAAGAATTTAAGTAAATAGAATATAAATTAATTTAGCCTAAAAATTGGTGGTATTAATATAATGATATACTTACTTCGTATTAACTTACCTGGCTCTGTGTTAGCGTGATCGTTGCGTTATTCGGGGCAAAGGGTGTGTCTACAAAGCCCAACAATGGTATGATGTAGCGCCTTCTCGGGTAAGGCAGATTATCCGAGATTGAGGTTTTGAGAGCTTCATCTTGCAATTACCATCCGAGGAGTATCCGATAGACCGAAGCGTGATCCAGGCACTTACAGAACGATGGTTGGACACAACTCATACTTTTTCACTTGCCCATTAGAGAGATGACAATTTGTTCGGTCAATTATACAACTATAATTGGGATCTGGTATGATGGCCTTCCAGTTCCTCTTACCAATGACATTCTAACATTTGAAGAAATCCAACAATTAGTTGGTATGGAACCATCATTTAAATGGTCTTTCAAGATAAAAATTGAGCCAATTCATAGTTATTGGATGAATTACGAAGGGCGGGTTCACAAAGACACGGCCAAACAGTATGCTCGAGGATTTTTATTGTATTTGCTCGGGTCCACTATTTTAGGCAACACTGGATCTACCATCAATTTATCAGTGTTGAGGGCCCTTACTTATATAAGGATGGTACCACTTTATGGCTGGGGTGAAGCTGGTCTTGCCTGTCTTTACCATGGTCTTTGATAAATTTTGCAGAAATAAAAAGTCTTTTGTCGGCTTTATGGTGGTTGCCGAGGTACTCTTCTTCCACCAATGTCAATTCCATTCTTATTCTTGCATGAATTTGATTTTTATTATTGTTGTAGGCATGGGCATATGAGCACAATCTTGTGAAGGTGCCTGGTATTTCCGGAGAGAGAGTCGGATATCCAAGATTAAAATTTTGGTTGTCAGATCATGTAGAAGTTCTCAGCTCTCACCATGTGCATACCCAACACTTTGCCTTGAGCTGCTTAACCTAGGACCAGGTAAAATATCATTAGCATACTTTAAAATTTATATGAAATTTCACTTACCTTATGTCTTTTTGTAGGTGAATTTGGCCCGGTGGAACATAGAATAATGAACAAACTGGACTTCCTCTATGAATGCCGCACTGCCTTTTCAACATACTCGCCAAGTCATTGTCGGCCCTGTGTCTAGTGGCTGGTTTCTCAGAGAGAGTATATGAGTGGTTTCTTGGTCCCAAGCAGCGGAGGATCCCGATACGTTGCCCGGAATATACCTTGAATATCACATCAATGTAGAAAAATGCATGGTGGTTGGCCCAGCATGGTTATGATTTTGAGACATTTCTCTATCCACTGGGTTCATCTTATACCCAGTTTATTCAAATAGGGCTCTTGAACTTTGATATATCTCCTGTTGGCATACAGGAGATTCCTAAAGAAAATAAGGATAGAGATGAAGAGGAACATCATGGAGAGGAAGGAGAGTTTGTTCCACATTTCAGGGCTAGCACTTCTCAGGTAAACTTTTACCATTTTTCCATTGCAATCGCTCCTTTCTTAACTTATTTTGACTTTTTTAATGATTGTTGTAGGCTGCTGGCCCATTTGATCATGAGGCTGGACCTTCTTTTACTGCTCCTTCATTTGCTCATATAGTCCACCAGATATGCCATCTCATCCACAAGGCATTGACATGAATTACTTGGTAGTTTTTTTTTTCTTGCTCCATGATAATTTATGCTATATGTATGCATGATTATGAATGCTCTTATTCTTTTCCTTTCTGGCTCACAACGGATGCTTGAAGAACAAAACAAGAAACTTCAAGAAGAGTTGGTCGCTAGTCGTCAGCAGGTTTCCTATTTTGAAAATTTGTACCATCAATCAGAGCAAAATTTTTGAGACTTTCGGTTTCAGGGGATTAGAGATCCTGGTGCTTCTTCATCTAGAGGCCCCCAAACTGATGACCATGAGATCCTTTTGTCTACTTTTGATGAGGACCATTACAGATCGAAACTCTAAGGTAATAGAGATTTTGGTGCTCCTGCTTCTGGCAGACTCGGGATGGGTGATTTGCCTCCTCCTCCAACAAGCGATGATTTTTTTAGAGCTTTATTTGATGATCTACCACCTCCTTCTTAGTGATTTATAAATATTGTATCGATTGAGAAAATATTATATAAGGAGTATAAAAATAATTTTTACCTTTACTGCAACTTTTTTCCTTTTTTTTTTCTTCTTCTTTTTTTTTATCATCATTATTACGCTACAATTATTATACTTTCCTCTTCATATTTAACATTTACACAGTATCACTAGAAAACCAAATGCAACGTGGCAATTTAAGACCCTTTTGTCATCAATTCCTTTTCCTCATGCCTCTCGGCCTCACTCTTTCCCTATCAATTTTGGAATAGCACAATCTTCTTATATAAATCACTTTTCACTCTAGAATTTTATACAGAAACCAAGAGATTTTCCACTTCAACATTAAAACTCCTTTTATCAATTCTAATGTTCCTTTAGCCTTCCACGATGACCAAACTCCATTTGAAGAAAATAAAAATTCTATTTAAGAATATGAATGCAATTCATTGGAAACAAATATCTTGGTCAAAGATTGATACTTTGAAGTGTTTTCAAAATGCTAAATTTGACCATTCTTTTTTACATGCCATGGCTTCTTTTTGGATTGTGGACTCTAGGACATTTAAAATTAATGGCTTTGAAATATGTCCCTTGATTGAAGAATTTGAGGCCATCCTTGGATATCCAAATAATCAACAAATGGAGTTACCTATATTGATTTCTAAGACTCAACAAAAGATGCAAATGTTATTTCAACTTTCAAAACCCTAAGTTCTACAGTTGATGAGAGGTGAGAAAATTCTGCTTGGTCCCTTAATTGACTTTTGCCTTTCTCATTTGGCTCCTATTAAGGCATGGGGACGCATGCTTTATCTGTGCTTGCTTGGCCAATTCTTGCTTGTTTCTTCTGACGGCGATATTGATCCACGAGTATTGTATATCATGGAACAAATGGAAGGAGGCTTGTCCTCGATACTCGTGATCTTAATCGAGACTTTAGTTGAATTAGATCAACTTAAATCAGGATTGTTAAAGAGACTAACTAGGAGTCCATTGTTGCTTCAGGTAATTACCTAAATTGCCCTTTCAGGTTTTCAATTTAGGTTTTCTCTTTCTTCTTCTTTTTTTTATTTTATTGCTCTAATTTTTGCCTAGTCTGCCCATTCGGGTTTTCAAAACTAGCGGGCTGTCCTAATTTTTGCCTAAGCCGCCCTTACGGGTTTTCAACTTAGCGAACCTCCTTTTATTAAAAATTTTTTATATTGCTCTAATTTTTTCCTAGTTCTCCCATGTGGTTTTTGTTACTAGCGAGCTATCCTAATTTTTGCCTAAGCTGCCTTTGCAGATTTTCAACTTAGCGGACTCTTTTTTTTTTTTTTTTGTATTGCTCTAATTTTTGCCTAGTCCGCCCATGTGGGTTTTCGAAACTAGCGAGCTGTCCTAATTTTTGCCTAAGCTGCCCTTGTGGATTTTCAACTTAGCAGACTCTCTTTTTTTTATTTTATATTGCTCTAATTTTTGCCTAGTCCGCCCATGTAGGTTTTCAGAACTAGCGAGCTATCCTAATTTTTGCCTAAGCTGCCCTTGTGGGTTTTCAACTTAGTGGACTCTTTTTTTTTTAATTTAATTTTTCCTCACAGATTTGGCTTCAGGAGAGTCTCTGCTTGCTTGATACTCCATCCATGGATTTTACTAGATATCTGCCACGACATCATTCCGCTAGGAAATACTCCATCCTGCTTCTTCATATGCTGACTGGGTTGACTGGATCCACTCACTCACTAAAGTCAACATCCGTTGGTTGGTACCTTGGTGGAAGATTTCTCGTATCACCATGCGGACATACTTGATGTATGTTCCTCTTGCTGCTCTTCACCGAGGTACTTGTTATGATCCTCGCCGGCTTAGTCGTCAGTATGGAGTTGAGCCTCGTGATTCTGAATTCACTCCCGATTTAGACATGCCTTGCTTGACTGAAGCCTACTTGGATCGGCTAAAGCAAAGCTGGCCTGCACGTTACACTTATCGTCTGCCATAGATTTTACATTTGTCAATTTAGAAAGTGTATTGTTAGGATGAAAAAATAATAATAAAAGTAATAAAAGATGATTCTTTTCCTTTCATAATTTGTCATCACCGTTTGTTATTGTATTTATTTATTTCATCCATATCTGGTCAAATACTTATAACAGTGCACATAGAACAATTTTAACATTAATTCTGATTTATTAAATTGGGGAACAACCAAACATAAAGCCAGTATACACAAGATCACTCCTGTTGCCAATTAACCCTTTCGGGTTTTCTAATTGATTATTTTCTCTCATTTAGCCCTAATTGTTGCCTAGCCCGCCCTTTCGGATTTTCGAAACTAGCGGAGTGCTCTAACTTTTGCCTAGGCCACCCTTTTTGGGTTTTCAACCTAGCGAGCTCTTTTCATTTTTCTTTTTTTTCTTCTTTTTTTTTATACATAAAACCTCTTCAACCTGTCAATGTTCACTGGCTCACTAAACTCGTTCCCATCTATGTCTGATAACTTCACTGCACCCTTATTCATGACTTGTTTCACAACATATGGCCCTTCCCAGCTGGGCCTAAACTTCCCTCTTGGATCAGATACATTAGGCTTACATTGTTTCAACATTAAATCCCTGACTTTGAGTTTTCTGATCTTAACTCTTCTATTATAAGCCCATGCTATCTTCCTTTGATACAGTTGATGATGACACAGTGCTTTTAACCTTATCTCCTTTAGTAAAGCTAACTGTGTATATCTACTCGCTACCCATTCTATTTTAGGCAGTTTAGCTTCCAAGACCACTCTTAACGACTTGATCTCAATTTCAATTGGCAATACTACTTCCATCCCGTAAACCAAGGAGAACAGTCTCATTCCAATCGGTGTTCGCACACTTGTTCTATATCCCCACAAAGCAAAAGGAAGCATCTCTGACCAATCCTTGTATGTCTTGGTCATCTTGGACATAATTTGCTTAATTGTCTTGTTTGTTGCTTCTACTACACCATTAGCCTTTGGTCTATAAGGAGAGGATTGGTGATGATGGATTTGGTACTTCGAGAATAAATCCTTAACTGCTCCTTGAAACTATACCCCATTGTCTGATATCACACTGTGCGGAACCCCATACCTACAGATGAGGTTCTTTTCAATAAATCTAGCCATTTGACTTGCCCCCAGTTTGTTGAAGGATTTGGCTTCGACCCATTTTGAAAAATAATCTACCACTACTATAATGAAATGGTGACCATTTGAGGCTGTCGGATGTATCTCTCCTATAATGTCGATACCCCAAGTGGCAAAGGGCTAGGGTGAAGACATAGAATGCAATTCTTCAGGAGGCATGTGATTCAAGTTACCATACATTTGACATTGTTAGCACTTCTTTACGAACTCAATACAATCTCTCTCCATGGTCAACCAGTAGTAACCTTGTCGAATTTTTTTTTAACTAGGGAAAAACCACTCATGTACGGACCGCAACTTTTCGTATGTATTTCTGACATGATATGCTCCACTTCAGGCTTCCTCAAGCATCTCAAATGCAACCCATTAGGCCATCTTCGATATAACTCTCCATGAAAGGTGATGTATTGTAAGGACCACCACCTTATGGCTCTTCTTTCTTTCTTTGTTGCCCTCGACGGGTATTCCCTTTCCTCCAAAAATCATCTTATAGTATCATACCACACATCATGGTCTGTATCAGTTTCCATGATTGTCTCATATTCATAGCAAGGAGTTGACGAACCGGTCAAAATCAGAGGCTTAAGGAATAAGCCGGCAGGATTTTCCCATACCGAAGCCAATGTGGCTAGGGCATCAGCCATCTGGTTTTCTTCTCTTGATAGGTGTATAAATCTTCACTCCTTAAAGTTCTTCTTCATCATGGTCAAGTAATTGTGGAATGGTTTTATTTTTTCCTCTTTCAACTCCCACTCCCTATTTACTTGGGATATTACTAGCAATGAATCACCAAAAACTTCCACCTTATCCACCTTCATAATCATTAGGGTTTCCAAACCAAAGATACATGCTTCAGACTCTACCATATTATTGGTTGCCCTGAATTTCAACTTTTTGGCTAAAGGGATAAGTTCCCCTTCGGGAGATTCTAGTATGACTCCCAAACTTACTCCTTTCCTATTTGTTGCTCCATCAAAATACATTTTCCATCCTTGTACTTCAATGGCCTCTAAATGTTCATCCAGAAATTCCAGGACTACCTCTTCACTATCTAGTAATGGTTGTTGGGCCAGGAATTCTGCCACTGCTTTACCTTTGATTGTTTTCCTGGCTACATACTCAATCTCAAATTCTTCTAATACTATCAACCATTGACCATACTTCCCAATCAAAGAGGGTGTCTCCCTTAAGTACTTCATTGGATCCAACCTGGAAATTGCATGCACACTATAAGATTGAAAGTAATGCCACAACTTCTTAGAAGACCAAACCACAGCTATACAGGTCTTTTCAATGATACTATACTTAATTTCATAAGGTAGGAGCTTTCTACTCAAATAGTAAACTACATGCTCAATCCCTGACTCATCTGCTTGGGCTAGCATGGCTTCTATTGACTCTTCTTCTACTGCTAAGTATAGTAAAAAGGGTTCACTGGGTTTGGGTGGCTTCAAAATAGGTGGATTTAGTAGATACTCCTTTTTTCGCTCAAAGGCCTTTTGTGTAACACCCCGATACTCCATATAAGTACTATACATACACCTAGTATACATACAGTAAGTATATAAAGTATAAGGATGCCACTTATCGTTACATTTTTAAAACCTTTAACAGAGTTCAAACCACAATACATAAATTTGAAGAACATTTACAGAATCATTATACTTTTAATGATCTTACATATATATATCATCATCTTATCTTTATCAAAACTTCATTTATACTTATAAATATACTCTTGTTAGAAATACATCATAATTAAAAATTATACATGTATGCATCACCCTCTAGTTGGTCTCAATAAACTCTTATTCTTCTCGTGGCATAACGAAAGACTTCATATCTTCCACCTAGTCACCTGCACGATTACACATCCGCGCTAAGCCCGAGAGCTTAGTAGTACAAATATAACATTACAAATATAAACATACATTATAGAAATTCTAACATATAATGAAATATCACTTCCATGTACAGTTTTGTTTCTTATCATGTTTTTCCTTTTGAACTGCACCGTTCATATATCTCTACTAATCTCATATATTATATATACATATATACATATCATTAACACCAACCATAATCCATCACTAATACTCACAATCATTATATCAATATACATATTACATATCATACTTCATATCATTATCATCATTTATGAGTCACATTTCCAACAAAGCAACCATAGATCTCATTACTCATTTATTTCAACATTTGTATATCACATTGACAACAAAGACAGACTCGGGCCCAAAAGACACTAATATGCCATTCAATTTTCAGAGTTAATGCTTTGGTTTTGTTATCACATTTATCATTATCATAGACCCAACTAGGCTTCAAGGATTTAGGTTCAACCAAGCTTCAAGGGGAACAAAGCATGCTAAGTATCAACCCAACTTGGCTTCAAGAACCAACCCAACGTAGCTTCAAGGGTTGTAATATCTCAATTAGGCTTCAAGGACTAGACCCAACCAAGATTCAAGGGGAGTAAAACATGTTAAACTTCTACCCAACTTGGCTTCAAGGATCAAGCCCAACCTAACTTCAAGAGATTGTTACTATCATTAGGCATGCCACCAACAACAAACTCTGAAAATGGAATAACACATTAGCCACACAATTTATTTATTATTTCATTATCATTTCCATTCTCAATTGAATCATCATAGCCAATCACAATGGCTTCACATCACATTATATCTCAGAACATTAGTTCCACATCTCTTGATGTCTCAATTCACATTACACACTTCATCATTCAAGCATACATAATCAATTTCATTGCACATGTATCTTAAATTCATCGTCATATAAACAACATATCCATTTATTTCATTTCAATCATTATTAAAACATTTATCATAACAAATTGCATTGCACATACCTTTTTGGATGATCCTTATAGCTTTCACACTATACAAATAACAACATTAGTCACATTGTATTAACAATTTAGTAATTTACTTAACATTGTTTTAAGTTTCAAAATCATATAAAAGAATGCATCTAGGTAAGTTTGCCCTTACCTCAAGAACTACTCCCATCAAGCTATACATAATCAATTACCTCATCATATCCTTCACATTTTACATATAGCATCATTGATGTAACATTACAAAGTACATTATTCATACAACACATTACCATTCACAAGATTCACAATGCATAACACATAACATTGTTCATATAGTGTCATATGCATCATCATATGTATGTTCAATCTCAACAAAGCAAGAAGAGCAAAGGACACTCACAGTAGCCAACACACTCAAGGGACACGGCCAAGCTTGTGGCCGTGTCTCTCAACCAAAAGCAACAAAATCAAACATGGGCAAGGGACACGGCCGTGTCTTCTCCAAAAATCATCCAACATGGCCAAATTTCCATAGACTTGGCCGTGTCTCTCAAAAATCCTTTAGTTTGACCATGTCTCTTCTTTGGTTTGGCCGTGTCTCTCATGTATACAAACCCTAAATATGGCCAACTCTCTTTTGATTGAATAAAAACACATTATGCACAATACAACCTCATTCAAATGGATGTAATCAATGTTATTATCACATATTCATCACAATATTCACATTAACACTATATCAACCATACAATCAATCACTTACCACATCAAACTCTAAACCAACATCAATCTTCTTCTTTCAATATCAACATCCACTTAACTTACCATCTTCAAACAAAACCAACACCAATTTAACCTTTTTAACTTACAATCCATTTCAACACTTATAAACACATCTCAAACACACCAATTCATAATATCAACAAATCACAACTCATCTCAAACACAACTTCAACAATAACAAAGGAAAACAAGAAAGTACTTACCTTAAATGAAGAAATTTCACAAATCTCCAACTTAATCCTTTGATTCTTCCTTCAATTTGATTCTAGCATTTAGAACACCTCTCTTGCTCTCTCTTTTCTTGGATAGCCGGCACACAAATGAGAAGAAAAGAAAATAAACACAAGTCAAACTTCTCTTCTTCTTTAAATCTCCACCAAGTAATTTTAACAAAGCAATTACCTAAATGCCCTCATCCATTTAACTTAACCTTTGTCACTCATATGCCCATTTAAGTAATTTCACATATCTCAAATAAATATCCTCTTCCATTGACCATCCCTTTTGACTTATGTATATGTTATTTATACTACCATATATGCAACATATACACTTCCTTTAAAAATTCTTTTCTCTTTCAATTTGACACATACATTCAATCCAATTAAAACAACCATAATATTCAAAACTTCTAGGGCATAAATTGGGATATTACAATTCTCTCCCCCTTAAATAATTTCGTCCTCGAAATTATCAGTACCGTATCAATTCATTCTTAACAAAATACTATCTTAACTTCCATATGAAGTTAATTATATGCTTAAGTTATTATGTCATCAAATCATATAACTTCAACTCTCCCCTTTAGAATCAATCACCTTCTTTAACTTCCATCACTCATCATTCTACATGTTTATATATCTCATTACTTCCTTGATCAAACATTCAAAAGAACTCATTACATTTCCTATTAATGTCTTTATACAAGAATCAAATCATACTATAGTACATTTATACTTCATTCAATCTTTATATTCAATATATTTTGTTCATTCACCTCTTTGAAATTACTCTCTTAACTTTAACCTTAAAAATCATTGGTTTATATCTTAGCATTAATTATCCTGTCATTACAATCTCTGTTTAAATAGACATTTATCAAACCTCAAAGGATAACAAGATCCTTATTTTTCACAAATTGAGTTACTTCTTTAGCATGCTTTTCACTTAACTTACATATTAATACATTACCTTACCACTTATTTTATAAATAACCAATCTTTTCCCTTTTTATCATGATTTATAACTACTATAACTCCATTCATTCATGTCCAATCACAATTTAAAATTTTACATCATATACATTATCATGTAAATAATTATACTCTCAGTACAACTATACATATTAAATCTCGATAATGATTCATAATCTTAGCCAAATCCAGATCTATTGATCTATCTGTCACAATATGCCCACGTTCCAATCTTGTTCAATTCCAACCAACGACTAAGTTATTTAAACTTATCATGAAATTTTACAATATTCATATATGTATATATATAACCTAATTTCATTAGGGCAAACTTATATACAATTCCTGATCTCTTCCGATTCATATTCAGCCAAATTATCATGATAACAAATCACTTCAAATTATCTTTTAATATACACATAGTTATATTTATTTTGATTACCTTTTTGTCATATTATCCATAACTCAAAACATTTCCATAATTTCCTTTTCTCTCTACCTTCATAATTATAACCAAATTCTTAACATAAAATGATAAGGTACAACTTCATCCATCATAACTTTTAACTCTACTTTTCAAACAAAATTTTCAATCTCACCAAATCTGTATTACAATCATTTTATCTAAGACCCAAAACCATGGATAACAAATTAACCGTTCAAATATACTGAACAACACACATGGCTTTAAGAGATTAATCTTCAAGCCTGGAATTTTCAAATCAATATTGTTCCTTTATAATTTTATTCTCAATCTTTACAAAGACAAGGCTAAGATATAACTCAAGAATTACATATCCCTTCTTTACATTTTTGCTATATCAGAAATTAACATATTCCAACTCCGTTTCAAACCAATTTGCACTCGATTATATAATCTTTATCCACTTAATTCATGTTTCAACAATATTACTATATACATATTCAATCATATACAGTTCTCATACAATTTCTATTCGTCACTTCATTTCTAATCCATTTACAATCTCTTATAATGTATAATTACATAGAACTTTCCATATGCGAATACTTTGAGACTCTAAATATCATATGATCATCAAGTTCAATACTCACTATAACAATTTCCACTGTCCAATATTACTCAAGTCCATTCCATTCTCACTTCCATCACATAATCCATCTAGCTTTACACAGTTCAAGACCTAATCTCTCTTAGGTCCACTAATACATACAACATCATTTCCATATCACTAATTCTATAATTATATCACATACATATTGAAAAACTCAGTTCACATATCATTTACATGTACACACTTAATTATATGCTCTTATTTTATTTTCCTTTTTCATACATTCCATACAAATTTAATGTTTATCACTTTCTTTTAAACACTATCATTTTCATTCTTCCAATATGATATAAAGTATTTATTCACACAACATATATATATATATATATATATATATTCTGACTATAATAGCACTTCACATCCATGTTAGTCACATTCCCAATGTGTATCAACAGAATTTATTGCATGTAACTGCTATTTGAATTAATATTAAAGATGCTCATGTAACTGCTATTTGAATGTATGCAACCATTAGGAGAAACATCACACAAGTAAGCAAAATCAGATTTTATTGCATTCATTTTGGAAAAGAAAACATCATCATTCTCATACAAAGCAGACAAATTAAAATCAAAATCATTGTTCTCAAAATCATAATGCAGAATGTCTTCAAACTTCTCTTCAACCAGGGCAGCAATCTCCTCCGGAGTCTTCTCAGCTTTCAGGACAGCTTCCTTCTTTTCTTTCAGATTGGACTCCTTATTGGCTAGCAGGGTGAGCTCTTTCTTCACTTGCTTCACTAGCTCAGCAACATCTGTAAAAATTTTAAAACCCAGGATCAACCTTCCCATGAAAGTGATTGGCTCGGGCTTTCCTTGGAGTGGTCCCATGTCTGGAGCTTTGAAAAAGATCTCTTCAAGTGGCGGGAAACTCATCTTCTCATTCTTCTTTGGCTAGACATTGTTGGCTTCATCATATCCCAACCCTTTCTTAGAGGTTTGAGTTTTGAAATCTGGAAGCTTTGTCAAACCGGCCTTGCCCTTTCCAAGACCAGCTCCGAGAAGGTAGTTCATGTTCTTCATCATATTCAAGACTTTGGAGTTCACTACTTCATCATCAAAAATTGCAGCTACTTGGAAACCATTGAGAGGCCTCTCAATCATTAAAGCATTAACAACCTCATTATCTTCGACCTCGATGACCACTGTCTCATCTCCGTTAGGGAACTTGATCTTTTGATGAAGGGTGGAAGGAACTCCACCGAGAGGATGAAACTATGGTTGTCCCAAGAGTAAGGCAAAGGTAACAGGCATGTCCAAAATAACAAATTCAATAATAGATTCAATTGAACCAGCCTTAACAACAGCTTTGAAAGTTCCTTCGGCATGTCTCTTAGCGTTGTCATAAGCCCGAATGGTTACCTTGGTCGGGTTTAAATCCCTTGTTGACATGGCTAGTTTTGGCAATATTTTAAGTGGACAAACATTTATGGCGAACCCATCATCGACCATTACACATGAAGTCCTTTTCCCTTTGATTTCTATTTTGATAAAGAGAGGGCGGATGTGATCTCTCCCCTCTTCCAGTAAATCTGCATCTGAGAAAGAAACCGCTCCCATATTAACTTCTCTCTTCTCTTGAATATCTTCACATTTCATTACGTCTCCAATTTTTATGAAGTTATTAGCTCCTCCAGCATTATGGAGGTGGAAATTGGCATGCTAGCTAAGGCCTTGGCCATAGTTTCTTGATGCCTTTTAGAAGTAGCCAATAAATCCCAAATGCTAACACTTGCTTGGGTTCTTTTCAATTGATTGAGCACAATATCATCTTCCTCTTCTTTATTCCCTACTTCAACTTCCTTTCCTTTATTAACTTCTACCTCCTAAGGCAATGGCCTTGTATAAGGCTTACTGGATGTAGTGTTCATTACTTCATCTTCTTTGGGCTCGGAATAGGTCCATTCCTCCTTCTTGGACACAAGATCATCATCACTATTGCTTAAATCTCAAAACCCATTGACAACACAAATTGCTACTTCTTTACCCACCATAGCTTGTTCAATCTTGCCAAATACCTCCTCTTCTTTGGTTTCTTTTCCACCCACATCTTGGAAAGAAGACATGACAAAACTTTCATACAAACCTCCTCCAATCATGAAGGTTGCCAGTGGTGGTACTTTATTGAACCTTGGTAATGGATTGTCTTTGGTGTTCAGCTTGTTGGGCTCGGGTAGCTTCCCACTATCAATTAAATTTTGGATTTCATGCCTCAACATCTATTCGTGTCGTGCCCTTACATTTGATGAAATTGACAAAGTGCTTTAGTGTCAAAATTAGGTGGGAGAGGATTAGGAAAAGGACAAGGATTTAAGGGTTGTAACAATCCCTTCCTTTGAAGCTTATTGAGAACCCAAGACATCAGTTTCCCCAATTTTGAAAACTACCTCCTTGTTCCTTGGCTAGTAGCATTAACACCGACTGCCTTTTGCATGCTTTGGCTACCAGATTGATAGCTTCCTTTCTCGTTCCTTCTTGTTGAAAAATGATTCTTCTCTCTTTCCCATTCTTCAATTTGCAGACCAGCTTGGAGGAGATCTTTGAAATCATAGATAAGTGTATGAGACATCCTTTCACAAAGACTAGGCAACACCCCTCTCACAATCATCCTTATTTGATTGATGAGATCAATTTTGTACTTGTTTTTAGTATGATTTTGATGTGATTTTAGTTAATGTTTCATTTGATTTTTGTTTAAAGTTTGTTTTAAGTGTTTGTTTTAGGTTAAAGTGCAAAAAACTCCCTTGGATTATCAAAACAGTGAAGAAAGAGCATGAATCAAGTAAAACATGGCCAAGCCAAATCAAGCTTGGGCGTGTCCCCTCAAGAAAATCAAGGCAGAGAGTGACACACCCAAGAGACACGGCCAAGCCACTGGCCATGTCTCACCTAAGGAACAAAACTAAGAAAGAAAAGAAAAGAAGGCAGAAGCTGACACTGGCAGGTGACACGGCCACAAGCTTGGCCGTGTGCCATCTTAAGCCAAGGAACAAAGGACCAAGCAAAGAATGAAAGAAAAGAAATAGAAGGTGACACACCCACATGACACGGCCAAGCCATTGGCCGTGTCACTCCTTGAAGAACAAAGAAAGAAAGAAAGATAGAGAGGCAGTGATGGACACGGCCAACTAGCTTGGCTGTGTCCCAAAGAGAAATGAGAGACACAGCCAAGCCACTCATGGCTTGGCCGTGTCACCTATAAAATATTGAATTCTTTTGCACGGATTGAGGAACAAGTGGGGGACAAACAATTTGCTTTTGCCAAAAGAAAGATTAAAGAAAGGAAAAACTTGCCTAAATGATAAAAAGAAAGATTAAACAAAGGGAATGTGGGAGACAAGGGAGAGTGGTGTGAGTTGGAAGGTATGGGTTTGAGCTTTGAATGAAATAAAAAGAGAAGGAAATGCAAGAACCAAGAGCAAACTGGGAGAGGGAGAAGGAGCCGACTGCTGGAGCAAAGAGGTGAGTCTTGAGCTGAGTTTGAAGAAGAAGATACATCCTATACAAGACCTAAACCAAGAATCAAGGATTCAAGTGAAGAAATACAAATTATTCGCCATGGATTGTTTGGTTTCTTTTACTCATTGATCTTGTTCTGTTTTTTTGGTTTTGAACATGAACTAATTCATTCTCTATTTAGATATTGATGAACCCTAGTTTATTTGTATGGATTGAATAATATTATTTAATTGAATTATTTCATTGAGTTGTTTTATTCTTATGATAATTAATGATTTATTTCCAATTGATAATAGCATGCTTATTTATTGGTTGCAATTTTCATATTATTGACTTGAGAAAGCTTGATATGAATTGAATACCCATAAGGATTGAGGATTGATTGGAGTTCTATAGATAGACTTACAAGATCCTTTGGTTTATAATTCCTTGTTCTTAATGCAAGATCTACTTAATTATGTTTGAGAAGAGATTCCAGCATTCTACTTAGTGATTAGGGATTAATTCACTTGAGAGAGGTTTTAGTCTAATTTAGAGGAATGCCAATTCAACTCTATTATTCGATTTAATTTAATTGATTTTCATAAATATAATTGTGGCTAGGGGGATTCAATATCTGGATAGTATTATTACCATCAATCCTTTTTGCACAACATTTAATTTCCCTTTACTTTCAGTTATTAAATTAATTATTTTTAATTACAAAGCATCACAAAACTATTGATTTGCTAAACAGTAGTTAAGATTTGCACTAGTACTTGGCCTTGTCCCTAGTGGAACGATAACTTACTCACTACTTTATTACTTGGGTGACCCGTGCACTTGCGGTTTTGCTATAGCATTAGGTATGCACGCACCAACTTTTTGGCACCGCTGCAGGGACAACGGTTTCAATATTAGTAATATAATCAAGACTGTTGATTTAGTTTTATTTTCATTTGTTTTTGACATTGGTTCTTGCTTCTTGACTATCATTTTAGGTATTTCTTCCCGTTATGACCAGAGCTAGCTCATCCCAACTGCTTGAATTAGACACAGAGCTAGAAAGAACATTAAGGAGAAAGTGAAAGGAAGAAGGGGAGGTAGTTTTGGAAGATGCAGAAATAGAAATAAATCTGGAAATAGAAGAAGAAGAAGAGTTTGAAGTGATGGAAGGGGCTAGGCCAAGAACAATGTAAGAGTTTGCTAAGCCCAATCTCAATGGAGCTGATTCTAGTATCCGGAGGCTGACAGTTGCTGCGAACAACTTCGAAATAAAGGCAAATGTAATTCAAATGGTGCAGCAGACTTGTCAGTTCGATGGGTTTCCTGATGAAGATCCTAATGCACATATTGAGAATTTTCTGGAGATATGTGACACATTCAAGATAAATAATGTCTCAGATGATGCAATTAGGCTGAGGTTGTTCCCATTTTCCCTTAGAGTTAGACAAAAGAAGTTGCTGAAATATTTTCCTCCAGGAACCTTCACCACATGGGGTTAGTTGGCAGAGAAATTCCTAGAAAAATACTTCCCACTGTCCAAAACTACTAAGTTGTGGAATGATATCTCATCCTTTCTGCAGCAAGATGGTGAGACCATTTATGATGCCTGGGAAAGATTTAAAGATTTGTTGAGAAGGTTTCCTCATCATGGACTTCCACTATGGCTTCAAATTCAAACATTTTACAATGGGTTAAATTATATAAGTAAGCAATCCATTAATGCAGCAGCTGGTGGTACCATAAACAACAAGACACCTGAACAAGTAAGGGATTTAATTGAAGACATGGCTATCACCAATTATCAGTGGCAAGCCCCAAGGGAGCAAGGAAAGCTGAAGGTCATGGTTTCACACTAATTAGATCCTGTGGTGGCTTTGACAGCCCAAATGGAAGCATTGAATAAAAAATTTGATTCTTTGGCCTCTTCTTCTGAGAAAGTAATGCAGGTGATGTCTTGTGAATGGTGTAGGGTGGACATCAAAGTCAAGATTGCCAAAGTGGCAACATGTTTGCTATGCAAGAGCAAGTAGATTATGTTGGAAATATGCCAAGGCAACAACAGAATAACCCCTACAGCGACACATATAACCTGGGGGTGGAGAAATCATCCTAATTTCTCATGGAGTAATCAGAATAATCCAAGACCTCCACCTGGATTCCAGTAGCCCCAACATCAACAAGCTGCCCCTCCAAGAAAGAGTAATTTGGAGGACATGATGAAGAAATTTATAGCAGCTTCAGAAACCAGGTTTCAATCAACTGAAACCACCCTTAGAAATCAGCAAGCCTCTATCCATAATCTGGAAAATCAGGGGGGACAAATTGCCAAGCTACTCAGTGAGAGACCACAAGGGAGTTTACCTAGCAACACTGAGGCAAATCCTAAAGAGCAGCTTAAGGCAATTACACTAAGGAGTGGAAAAGAGATAAAGGGCAATGTGGTTAAGAAAAGAGAAGAAGTGGCAAAGAAAGGGGCTGAAATATAAGAAAAGGAAAAAGAAGACGATCCTACTATCACTTTGGGAGAGAAAGCTACAATAGAAAGTGAAAAAGAGAACCAGCAACAAGAAAGCAGCCTCATACTGAAGGAATACCGACCTAGAGTACCCTATCCGGCAAGGTTGAACAAGGACAAGATTGATGCTCAGTTCTGTAAGTTTCTTGAACTTTTTAAACAATTGCACATTAATACTCCATTTGCTGAAGCTTTGTCACAAATGCCTAAGTATGCTAAATTTTTGAAAGATATCCTTTCTAACAAAAGGAAACTTGAGGAAGTGTCTTTAGTGCATTTGTTTGAAAAGAGTTCGGCAATTTTGCAAAGGAGGTTACCTAAGAAGTTAAAAGATCCAGGTAGTTTTACCATCCCATGTTTGATAGGTAACCTTGAGGTTAAAAGTGCATTAGCTGATTTGGGGGCTAGCATAAGTGTTATGCCCTACAAAATGTTTAAAAAGTTAGGCATTGGTAAACCTAAACCAACACTTATGACCATCCAACTTGCTGATAAGTCAGTAGTCCACCCTCGTAGCATTATAGAGGATATGTTGGTAAAAGTCAGGGATTTCATTTTCCCCAATGATTTTGTTGTCATCGATATCAATGAGGATGTGGATGTTTCACTTATTCTTGGTAGGCCATTTTTAAATACAGCCCGTGCCCTTATTGATGTTCATGATGGCACATTAACTTTGAGAGTGGGTGGTGAGAAAGTCATTTTTAGAATACATGATGCTATGAAACACTCTCTTTCACTTGATGAGGCAGAATCATGCAATGATATTATTGAGCATGAAACCGTCAATTGTGTTACTAACATTATTTCCAAGGATCCCCTTGAGTTGTGTTTATTGCAGGAAAATGTTAAGGATCAAGAAGTAATGGAGCAACTTGCTTTTCTTGAAGCAAGCAAATCATTCAAATGTCGAGAATATGAAACTATTGAGATGCCAAAGGAAGAAAAGCCAAAACCATTGGTGATTGATCCGCCCAACATGGAACTTAAGGCCCTTCTGGATCACCTTGAATATGGATTTCTGGCGGAGGAAAAGAAATTGCCAATAATTATGAGTTCTCACCTAACTACTGAGCAAAGGGTAAAGCTCATCCAGTTGTTGCAAAAGCATAAGAAAGTGATAGCTTGGAATATAGCAGACATCAAGGGTATCAGTCCATCCTATTGCACTCACAAGATACTGATGGAAGATGAATTCAAGCCAGTAGTGCAACCACAATGGAGACTAAACCCAAAGATGAAAGATGTAGTGAAGGCTGAAGTGATAAAACTACTTGATGCAGGGATTATCTATCCGATCTCGGATAGTTCTTGGGTGAGCCCAGTCTAGGTAGTACCAAAGAAAGGAGGAATGACGGTAGTCCCTAATGAAAATGATGAGCTGATTCCAACAAGAACAATTACCAGTTGAAGGGTTTGCATAGACTATAGAAAATTGAATAATGCAACTAGAAAGGATCATTTTCCTTTACCCTTCATTGATCAAATGTTGGAGAGGTTATCTGGGCATGAGTGTTACTGCTTTTTGGATGGTCTTTCAGGCTATTTCTAAATTCCTATTGCCACAGAAGACCAAGAGAAAACTACATTCACCTGCCCATATGGGACATTTGCATATCAAAGAATGCCATTCGGGTTATGCAGTGCACCTGCGACTTTTCAGAGGTGCATGGTGGCTATCATTGATGAACTTGTTGAGGATATTATGGAGGTGTTTATGGATGATTTCTCAGTCTATGGCAGCTCATTTGAAAGATGTTTGGAAAATCTTGAAAGAGTCTTGATTAGATGTGAGGAAACAAACCTGGTGCTTGACTGGGAAAAGTGCCATTTCATGGTTCAAGAGGGAATCGTGTTGGGACACAAAATTTCAAGCAAAGGTATTGAGGTAGATTGGGCTAAGGTAGACACCATTGAGAAGCTACCACCACCCACATCTGTGAAGGCCATCAAAAGTTTTCTAGGACATGCGGGCTTTTATCGGAGGTTCATACGAGATTTTTCTAAGATAGCCCGCCCATTAACAAGACTCCTTAAGAAGGATGTGGATTTTGTCTTTAATGACGAATGTTTTAGAGCATTCACAGCTCTTAAGGAGAAATTGACCCATGCTCCAATCATGGTAGCTCCCAATTAGAATCTACCATTTGAACTAATGTGTGATGCTAGTGATTTAGCAGTGGGAGCAGTCTTGGGCCAACGCAAGGAGAAATACTTCCAGCCTATCTACTATGCAAACAAGACTTTGAACACAGCTCAGGCTAATTACACAACTACAGAGAAAGAGCTACTAGCTGTAGTTTTTGCTTTTGACAAGTTTAGATCATATCTAATCTTGTCAAAAGTGATTGTTTATACAAACCATTCAGCTTTAAGGTATTTATTTGCAAAAATTGATGCAAAGCCTAGGCTAATCTGTTGGGTCTTGTTATTGCAGGAATTTGACTTGATTATTCAAGACAAGAAGGGAGCTGAAAATCTGGTAGCAGATCACCTTTCTCGCTTGGAGAATCCAACTCTGGAGAGGTTTGAAGAAGGGGACATTGATGATCACGTCCCCAATGAGCAGCTGTACGCCATGGTAAGTGAGGTAAGTAATTTAAATTTTGAAACACCTTGGTTTGCAGCTTTTGCTAACTATTTATCTATTATAGAAATTCCTAAGGACTTAACTTATTAAGAAAAGAAGAAATTATTTTCTGATTTAAAATATTATTTTTGGGAGGATCCCTTTTTGTTTAGATTATGTAAGGATCACATGATCCGACGGTATGTGGCATGGCCCGAAACGATGAATATTCTTAGTCAATGCCATGCTGGACCAGCTGGTGGTCATATGGAAGCCAATAGGACTGCTCATAAGGTACTAGAATTAGGATTTTATTGGCCCACTTTGTTTAGGGATAGCTACGAATTTGTGAACCATTGTGATCATTGCCCAAGAACTGGAAACATTTCATCTCGTGATGAGATGCCCCAAAATGGAATTTTAATGTGTGAATTCTTTGATGTATGGGGGATCGATTTTATGGGACCGTTTCCAAATTCCATTGGTAACAAATATATTCTTGTAGCTATAGACTATGTATCTAAATGGCCTGAAGCCCAAGCCTTGGCAACCAATGATGCTAGGGTTGTGATGAAGTTTTTGAAGAAGTTGTTTTCTCGATTTGGTACACCAAAAACAATTATAAGTGATAGGGGTACTCACTAACGTTCAGCTTGAGAAAGTTTTCAAAAGATTAGGAGTTACACATAGGTTTGCTACTCCTTATCATCCCCAAACTAGTGGCCAAGTTGAGAACACGAATAGGAAGATAAAAAGAATTTTAGAAAAAACTGTAGAGCGATCCCGAAAGGATTGGTCCGAGAAATTGGACAATGCTCTATGGGCTTTTAGGACTGCATTCAAAACTCCCTTGGGCACTGCGCCATTTAGGCTGGTATATGGAAAAGCTTGTCATTTACCTATTGAAATCGAACATCATGCATTTTGGGCTATAAAACAGATTAACCTTAATCTAGCTAGAGCAGGTGAAAGAAGAAAATTACAGGTAAATGAGTTGGATGAGTGGAGATTGCAAGCTTATGACAATGCAAGAATGTATAAGGAACGTACAAAGAGATGGCATGATGCTCGCATTAAGGAGCGGAAAGAGTTTCAAGCAGAAGATCAGGTATTATAGTACAATTCGAGGCTTTGACTCTTTCCAGGTAAGTTAAAATCTCGATGGTCTGGTCCTTTTACAGTTAACGAAGTTTTCCCCTTTGGAGTGGTTAAAATAACTCATCCAGAAAAAGGTGATTTTAAGGTAAATGGGCATAGGCTCAAGTTATACTTTGGGGGGGGGAATACATGACTTGAAGGAGGTTTTACACCTCCAAGACTAGGGAAATTTGCCCTGGACGTCCAACTAATACGACGTTAAAGAAGTGTTGGGTGGGAGACAACCCACCGTGTTATTCGTTCTTTAATTTTTATGTCTTTAATTTCTGTGTTTTTGGTTTGTGTCTCAAATTTTTAGTTTATGCATACTCACATTGTGGACAATGTGAATCTTTAAGTGTGGGGTGCATTTTGTGTTTTGTGTTTTTACTTTTAAGTTATTTTTGTTTAAGTTTAATTAATATTTTTAATGTTTTTCTTTGAATAAATTAATTTTGGAAAGTTCAATTGTTATAAATTGTTGATTGATGACCTTGAATTTTTGAAGCATGAATTTAAGAATTGAGTAGAATTGGTGCTTATTGTCAATTTTGTTGGTTTTTCTTTGCATCACCATTAACCTAGTGAGGAATTGAGCCATCAACTTATCATTCTTGTTGTGGTTTAACATCTTTGATTGATGACTTGCTAGAACTTGCTTTGACATGCATTTTAAGATTAGATAAAAATTTCAATTTGGCATCAAGATGATTAAGGCAATTAGGTGAATCCACTTTGGCTTAAAAAGATCAACCCTATTTTTAACCTTAGTTAGCCAATTTTGAGCCTATTTTGTTTCTCGTTTTCTTTCTTTTCGCAACACTACTAACGTTGAAACATGCTATTTTGTCTCTTACCCTTTCATTAGGTCAAGAGCATTTTAAGAGCGTTTATGACCAAGTGTTGTGTTGAATTAAGTGTAGGGTTAAATTTACTAGGTCCAAGATTGCAAACTATTATCTTCTTTAGTTGCAAAACCATATTCTAAAAAAATAGAAAATAAAAAAAATATATATAAATGTAATAATAATAATAATAATAATTATTATTATTATTATTATTATTATTATTATTATTATTATTATTATTATTATTATTATTATTATTGTTCTTGTTGAAAGGGTTGGAATATGTTTGGGAATAATCATTGCAAGATGTAATAGGTGAGTTCTCTTGAAAAGCTCTTCAATGTTAAGGGGTAGTTGAGAGGAAGGTATTTTGGGATTGTTGGGTTATACTTATGATTGGTCACTTCATTCTTGAAGTGCTCTTGAACTTAATGATTAAGCTCACATTGCCTAAATGTCATACCTTTCCCTTAGCCCCATTACAATCAAAGAAAGACCTTTTGATTGATGCTTAATTGTAATTATGTGGTGGAGATTTGATTGATAAGCAAGCCTGTGGTGATAATCTTTCATTGATTTTTATGAGTGTAAACACCACCATGATCAAACACTTTTAAGAGTTGGTAAGGGAGTGACAACATTGGTTATGCATGGAAAGCCACTTAATTGCTTGGGTATCAATTTTGTTCTATTTGATATTGATTCTGGATTTAGGGATAGGGAAGTCTTGAAACATTTTTATAACTCTTGAACATAATAAAATTTATCTTATTTAGTTTGTTTTGATTTTAACCTTGCTCGGGGATAAGCAAGGAATTAAGTGTGGGGTATTTGATGAGATCAATTTTGTACTTGTTTTTAGTATGATTTTGATGTGTTTTTAGTTAATGTTTCATTTGATTTTTGTTTAAAGTTTGTTTTAAGTGTTTGTTTTAGGTTAAAGTGCAAAAAACTCCCTTAGATGATTAAAACAGTGAAGAAAGAGCATGAATCAAGCAAGACATGGCCAAGCCAAATCAAGCTTGGGCGTGTCTCCTCAAGAAAATCAAGGCAGAGAGTGACACACCCAAGAGACACGGCCAAGTCATTGGCCGTGTCTTACCCAAGGAACAAAACCAAGAAAGAAAAGAAAAGAAGGTAGAAGCTGACACTGGCAGGTGACACGGCCAAGCCACTGGCCGTGTCACGTGACATGGCCACATGCTTGGCCGTGTCCCATCTTAAGCCAAGGAACAAAGGACCAAGCAAAGAATGAAAGAAAAGAAACAAAAGGTGACACACCCACATGACATGGCCAAGCCATTAGCCATGTCACATGAGACGGCCATAAGCTTAGCCGTGTCACTCCTTGAAGAACAAAGAAAAGAAAGAAAGAAAGAGAGGCAGTGATGGACACGGCAAACTAGCTTGGTCGTGTCCCAAAGAGAAATGAGAGACACGCCCAAGCCACTTATGGCTTGGCCGTGTCACCTATAAAATATTGAATTCTTTTGCACGGATTGAGGAACAAGTGGGGGACAAATAATTTACTTTTGCCAAAAGAAAGATTAAAGAAAGGAAAAGCTTGCCTAAATGATAAAAAGAAAGATTAAACAAAGGGAATGTAGGAGACAAGGGAGAGTGGTGTGAGTTGGAAGTTATGGGTTTGAGCTTTGAATGAAATAAAAAGAGAAGGAAATGCAAGATCCAAGAGCAAACTGGGAGAGGGAGAAGGAGCCGACTGCTGGAGCAAAGAGGAGAGTCTTGAGCTGAGTTTGAAGAAGAAGATACATCCTATACAAGACCTAAACCAAGAATCAAGGATTCAAGTGCAGAAATACAAATTATTCACCATGGATTGTTTGGTTTCTTTTACTCATTGATCTTGTTCTATTTTTTTGGTTTTGAACATGAACTAATTCATTCTCTATTTAGATATTAATGAACCCTAGTTTATTTGTATGGATTGAATAATCTTATTTAATTGAATTATTTCATTGAGTTGTTTTATTCTTATGATAATTAATGATTTATTTCCAATTGATAATAGCATGCTTATTTATTGGTTGCAATTTTCATATTATTGACTTGAGAAAGCTTGATATGAATTGAATACCCATAAGGATTGAGGATTGATTGGAGTTCTATAGATAGACTTACAAGATCCTTTGGTTTATAATTCCTTGTTCTTAATGCAAGATCTACTTAATTATGTTTGAGAAGAGATTCCAGCATTCTACTTAGTGATTACGGATTAATTCACTTGAGAGAGGTTTTAGTCTAATTTAGAGGAATGCCAATTCAACTCTATTATGTGATTTAATTGAATTGATTTTCATAAATATAATTGTGGCTAGGGGGATTCAATATCTGGACAGTATTATTACCATCAATCCTTTTTCCACAACATTTAATTTCCCTTTACTTTCAGCTATTAAATTAATTGATTTTTAATTACAAAACATCACAAAACTATTGATTTGCTAAACAACGGTTACGATTTGCACTAGTAATTGGCCTTGTCCCTAGTGGAACGATAACTTACTCACTACTTTATTACTTGGGCGACCCGTGCACTCGCGGTTTTGCTATAGTGTTTTGTTAGTTTTGTCATAGATTTGTAGTTTGTTTATTATGATAATTATTATTTTATTTAGGTATTTTGTTAGTTTTTATCGGTTTGTTTAGTGTTTTCATTAATTTTGATAGTTTTAGTTTATTTTAGTGTTTGTGTTGTTTTTGATCTAGTTTTTAGTATAGTGTTTATGTTTTGTTGGTTATTGTTTATTTACTTTTTGTTTAAAGTTTGTTTGATGTTTTGTTTTAGGTTAAAAAAGCCAAGGAACCAAGACTGAAGAAGAAGAAATCATCACAGCAGGCGACACATGCAAGCGATATGGCCAAGTCAGGCGACACATGCAAGCGACATGGCCAAGTCAGGCGACACATGCAAGCGACATGGCCAAGTCACCTGGCCATGTCTCTCCAAAATGAAGCAACACGGCCAAGTCACCTCAAACATGACCATGTCCCTCCAAATATGCTCAAACACGGCCAAGTCATCACAGTAGGCGACACATGCAAGCGACATGGCCATGTCACTTGGCCATGTCTCTCCAAAATGAAGCAACACGGCCAAGTCACCTCAAACATGGCCGTGTCTCACCAAGTTCCAAAGGAAAGAAGAGTAAAGACTTACAGTGAAGGACACATGCAAGGGACACGGCCAAGTCTTATGGCCGTGTCCCTCAAAAGACATGCAACACGGCCAAGTCACCTCTGACTTGGCCGTGTCACTCAACAAAGAAGAAAGAGAGATCGAGCAACAGAAGTGGACACAGGCAAGGGACACGGCCAAGTGACCTGGCCGTGTCCCTCCAAAGATCACTCACACGGCCAAGTCACTTCTGACTTGGCCGTGTCCCTCATGTTCCAAGCCCGCATCGGATTTTTAACGCGTACGATTCATATAAAAGGAAAATAAAAGCTAGGGTTTGAGGGACGATTTAGAAGGGATTTGGAGCAAAGTTTTGAGCCGTCAAGAGCAAAGTTAGGGTTTTAAACATTTGTTTTCTTGATTTTTATTTCACTTTGGATTAAAACTAGTTTAGATTAAATTATTCTAGCCATCAAGACATCCTTCTTGCAAGATTGAACAAGAGATTCTTCAAAAGCTTCAAGGAGTTTGTAACTTGGTTTTGTTCTTGAACTTATTCTCTTTATTTTCATTGAATGGATATTATCATGTCTATTTTGATTTCTTTGAACATTAATAAGATGAATATGTTTGATTGCATTATGAACTAATTTGATCTAGTCTAGGGTTTGTATGGATCTGCTATGATTGTATGAATTGGTTATTCTCTTAGCTAACAATTTCTTTAGCCTTGATTGAATGGAATATTGTTAATATATAATTGATTGATCACCAATTATGTGTTTTAAGGTATTAGATGATAGATCGAGAGATGAAGTTTAATACTTGTACAATTCAATTAAGGACTTAGGTGAATTAGAAATATAACTTATTAAAAAGATTATTTCACTTATAACAAGATTAGTTGAAAGAGGTTTGAATGCGAGAGCTTATTTCCTTGACTCGATTAGTTGAGTTGTTTGAGATTTAATCTTTGAAATTGAATTAGTTAAGAGGAATAACCATTCATACATATAAGTAGTAGAGAAGTGCAAACCCTAGACCATTCTATCAAGTGAATCAAAACACAGTTCAATTTACTTTTATTGTTTTAAACTTTAATCAATCTTCTTTATTATTTAGCAATTTATAAATCTCTTTATTACTTGTTAAACATAATCTGATAAGCAATTAACCTGTAATATCCTTAATTATGCCCTAGTAGTCTTGGTGTTATTGTTGTTGCACTTGAATTATGTTTATATTGTAATAAGTTGATAAGAAATTGGAAGAGAATGTTTATGTATGGTGATTGGGAAAGGAAATAGGGTTTAGAGACAAGTTTATATGTTGTGTATATGGTGATATATATAACATATAAAGTGGTCAAAATGGAAAGTCAAGGTGTTGGATAGTGGAGGAAGATATTTCTTTTATTATTGAGTAATTACATAATTGGGCACATAAGAGACAAAATGTTAGTTATATAGTTAAGGGTATTTTGGTAATTGTTTGAATTGGAATACTTGGTGGAGATTAAAGAAGAGTTGACTTTGTTTCTTGTGGTTGATATTTCTTCTTTCTTCTTGGTGTGGCCGGCTGAACAAAGGGACAAGGAGAGCAAGAGGATAATTGAAGGTTTTGATGATTTTAAGCTTGGATTGGAAGGAGTTTTCAAGTTGGAATTTCAAGGAATTTCATTAATTGGTAAGTTTTCTCTTGTTTGCCTTTGTTATTTTTGAAGCTTGGTTTGAGTTGAGTTGTGTTTTGATGATGGTGTGATTAAATGGGTTATGGTGTGATTTTAAGTGTTGATTTTGCTTGTTAGATGAGAAGTTGAGTTGGTGTTGGTATTGGAAGTGGTTGTGTTGAGTTTGTGTTAGGGTTTGAGTTTGTAAGTGTTGTCAATGTTATAGAAATTGATGTATTATATTATTGTTTGGATTAGGTTTTGGAAGAAGTGGTTTATCTTAATTGTAAAGTGAACAATCTTTGGAAGAGAAGATTTCTTGGAGTTGTTTGAGTGTTTATGAGGTAAGTACAACTATTTGTTTACAAACATGCATATAATGTGTAAGCTTAACATTCTTTTGGTTGTAAATGTGTTGTGGTATCAAATGTGTTATTAATGTGTTTTGATGATGTAAATAAGTATTGAGGATGTTGATTGTGTCCATTTTAAATGAGGTTATGTTGTGTATAATGTGTTTGATGTTAAACAAAAGAAAGTTTGTTAAAGTTAGGGTTTATGCATGAGACACGTGAATTGGGGCGGTCGCGATTATTGAAGTGCGGTCGCGACTTAGATCGAACTTCTGACCGCGAAACCTACTGTGTTAAGGTTTCATCTTTGATTGTCAAGTGCGGTCGCGACTTAGATCGAACTTTTGACCGCGAAACCTATTGTGTTAAGGTTTCATCTTTGATTGTGAAGTGCGGTCGCGACTTAGATCGAACTTCTGACCGCGAAACCTACTGTGTTAAGGTTTCATCTTTGATTGTGAAGTGCGGTCGCGACTCAGATCGGATTTCTGACCGCGAAACCTACTGTGATAAATTTTATCTTTTGATTGTGTAGAACGGTCGCGACTTAGCTTGGTGCGACCGCGATAGTCGTTCTGTTCTGTTTTATTTGAAGTAAGTAAAGAATGTAAAGCATGTTGCTTATATGATAATGTAATGTGAATTGTGATTGATTATGATAATTAAGATGATATGTGAGGCCATTGTGCTTGGGCCAAGATGATTCAAATGAAATGGTTGAGGCATGATTGCCTAATAAATATTGAATTGTGAAATGAATTGAGAAAGAATAAATGAAATGTTAGTATGCCTAATGTGTTAATTCAACTTTCAGAGTCCTGTATTTGATGGCATGCCTATAACTCATTGGATAGGCGAAATGGGAGGCCCGTAAGCCGAGTCCAATTTGAGTAATGTTTATGAATCACTGGATAGGTGAAATGGGAGGCCCGTAAACCGATTCCAGTTGTAAAATGTGAATATGGAATGATGGTGAAATGGGAGACCCGTAAACCACTTCCATTTGAGAATTTGTAACAGTCTAGCCAGGTTGAGGATCTCCTCATGTTAATGGGTTGATGGTCTAAGAGACTGGGTCTGTTACGCTATCCATGGATAGAGATATGATATATATTGCCTACGGGCTTGATGATTGTGTTATTGAATCAAACACAGGGACTCTGAACTTTGAATAACATATTAGGGTGTTTTGGGCCCAGGTATGTCTTAGGTTTAATGTAATTTAGGATTTATGAATCGTGACCATTGCCTAATGAAATTGATGAGTAATGATATATTATTATGTTCTGAAATGTAATTATGGTATGATAATTTATGATGAATAAGTTATGACTTGCTATGTATTATTTACTTGATTGAGTGTCATGAGCATTGCATCAAGCATTTTGATAGTGTAGTTGTTCTACTAAGTCGTTGGCTTAGCGCGATTGTGTTCATCGCGCAGGTGTTAGAGAAGAACCCGAGAGATCCACTAGACCGAGTGAGTCTAGGAATTGAAGAGTTGTGTAGGACTTAAAGATCAAAGAGAAAGCTGCCAATCATGTATAGACTCTTTATGTTTTGTAAAGTATTGGATTTAATGTATATGTATATAATTTTGTAAACTTGTACTTGGACATATTTATATATGCAAATACATTTGATAAATTCCGCTGCGTATTAAATCAAATGTTTATACTTATTTTGTTTTATTTTAATAGTAAATACCATTATACTATATATATATATTGCAAATTGTTTATGGAAAAATGTAGCATTCGTAAGTTCTATGTATGTTCATTACATGTTGGTGATATGTAATGAACGTATTTGGAATTTAGGGGTGTTACAATTGTTTTGGTATCAGAGCCTAGGTTTGAGATTCTCAACCTAGGTAAAATGTAATAAAAAGAATATTTTGATTTTAAAAGTTGATTTTTGAATAAAATATATGTTGGTATTGGCAGCCTTTGATCTTTAATAAGGTGTATTTGGTCGTGTTTGCAGATATAGGTAGTAATGGATCCCCATTCAAGGCAGTCTGTTGAGGGAAGTGCAGAGAGTATAGCTCCTGTTGAGAGTAGGGAGGGAGCTAGAGTTGAGGTAGCCAGTGAGGTACCTGCTTCAGTGTCGGGGAGACCAGCAGGTGATGAGGTTCCACCAGCCTGGTTTAGACATATGATGGAAGTTATGAGGCAAGCACCAGTGCAACCTCCACCACCACCTCAGCCTCAGGTACCAGTGAGACAATATGATAAACTGAGGAAGTTTGGGGCAGAGGATTTTCTGGGTACGATAGATCCAGCTGTGGCAGAACAGTGGCTTGATAAAGTTCAGAGAATTTTTATTCAGTTGCAAGCCACGTCAGAGGAGAAGTTTGATTATGCTAGGTCATTATTACAGAAGGACGCTCATGACTGGTGGAAGACCGTACCACATGCCATGGATGATCCACCCACATTGACCTATGCTGATTTCCATAGGGAATTTGAATTGAAGTATACTCCTAGGGAGTATAAGGATGTGAAGAAAATGGAGTTCTTGGGTTTGAAACAAGATCATCGTACAGTAACTGAATATGAAGTGGAGTTTATTCGATTAAGTCATTATGCGGGAGGCATTATATCAGATGAAATTGACAGATGTAGGAGATTCGAAGAGGGGTTGAGGCCTTCTCTTGTATGTCATGTGGCTGGATCCAGATATACTGATTTCTCTCAGCTTGTGGCAGCAGCACAGAGTGTGGAAAGAGTTCAAAGCATTGCAGCTGCATCTGAGGAAGAGACTAGAGTGAGAAGACCCCAGTTTGAGGCAGGGTCTTCATCAGTGAAGAGGGGCAGAGGGAGCTTTGTTCCTAGAGTGGGAAGGAGTCAGAGGCCGATGAGTAGGTCAGGGCAGTTTCATAGACAGAGATCAAGACCTGCAGCTTCTGTGGCTAGTGCACCGACTCCCTTTATTCAGAGATCCACTCCGCTGGCATGTAAGCAATGTGGGAAGATTCATGTGGGTGCTTGTAGGAGGATTGGTGGACCGGGTGTGTGCTTCCATTGTGGGTCGCTTGACCATTTCATTAGAGAGTGTCCTGAGATGCAGGACCAGAGGTCATTGGAATCTACAGCTTCTCGGCAGAGTTTTAGCAGAGGAGGTCGAGGAAGCAGGGGTTTCAGTCGAGGGGGTAGATCTGGGTATAGTCAGAGAGGAGGATCTGCACCCAGGGATGGCAGACCAGATGAGGCTGGGCCTTCTCAGCGGGTTTATGTGATGCAAAGACAGCTGGATGCTTCTGCAGTCATAGCTGGTACTTTTTCTTTATTTGGCATATCTGTACTTGCTTTGATTGACCCTGGATCCACACATTCTTACATTAGTGCATCTGTATTGCCTGTGTCTGAAATGCATGCTGAGTCCCTAGGATTTGATGTGTTGGTGACAAATCCTTTAGGGCATAGCGTAATTGTTAGTAAGGTGCATAGAGATTGTGCGGTAGTGGTGCAGGGTGAGAAGTTTTGTGGTGATTTGATTGAGATGCCATTTAAAGAATTTGATTTGATTCTTGGCATGGATTGGCTGTCTAGGCATGGAGCTGTGGTAGATTGTAAGAAGAAGCGTGTTACTTTGAGAACTAGTGATGATAGAGTAGTGTTGGTATCTAGTGAGCAGAGACAGCTTGCATCTTTGTTTGTTTCAGCTGTTGCAGCTAGGAAGATGATCAGAAAAGGGTGTGAAGCTTATCTTGCTCATGTGTTGGATACCAGAGTGGTAGGGTCTCAATTGGATAGCATTCCCACAGTTTCAGAATTCCCAGATGTTTTTCCAGAGGAGTTGCCAGGATTGCCTCCTGAGAGAGAGGTGGAGTTTGGTATTGAGTTGTTACCAGGTACCACTCCTATCTCTATTACTCCTTATAGAATGGCACCTGTCGAATTAAGAGAATTGAAGGTGCAGTTGCAAGAGTTGCTGGATAAGGGTTTTATTCGCCCTAGTGTGTCGCCATGGGGAGCTCCTGTTTTGTTTGTTAAGAAAAAGGATGGTACTATAAGGTTGTGTATCGATTATAGGCAATTGAACAAGATAACTATTAAGAATAAATACCCTTTGCCTAGAATCGATGATCTCTTTGATCAATTGAAGGGAGCAGCTGTGTTTTCTAAAATTGATTTGAGATCGGGGTACCATCAATTGCGGGTTAGAGCTGAGGATGTGCCAAAAACAGCTTTTCGAACCAGATATGGGCATTATGAGTTTTTGGTAATGCCATTTGGTTTGACGAATGCACCTGCCGCTTTTATGGACTTGATGAATAGGGTGTTTAGGCCCTATTTGGATCAGTTTGTGGTAGTGTTTATAGATGATATCTTGGTGTATTCGCGAAATGAAGAGGAGCATAGTGAGCATCTTCGGATAGTGTTACAAATCTTGAGAGAGAAGCAGTTGTTTGCCAAATTATCGAAGTGTGAGTTCTAGTTGAACCAAGTAGCTTTTCTCGGTCATATTGTGTCAGCAGATGGCATTAGGGTTGACCCGAGTAAAGTTGAAGCTATTCTAAATTGGAGTCCACCGAAGACTGTGACTGAAGTTAGAAGTTTTCTGGGATTGGCCGGCTATTATCGACGTTTTGTGAAAGGATTTTCTTTAATAGCTACTCCACTCACCAGATTGCTTCGGAAGGGAGTTAAATTTGTGTGGACTGATCAATGCCAGACCAGTTTTGAGCAGTTGAAAGAAATGTTGACTCAAGCACCTGTTCTCACTTTACCTGTGGAAGATAAACCATATGTGATCTACAGTGATGCTTCACATAATGGTTTGGGTTGTGTGTTGATGCAAGAGGGTAAAGTGATAGCTTATGCTTCTCGACAGTTGAAACCGCATGAGCTCAATTATCCGACTCATGATTTGGAGTTGGCAGCCATTGTGTTTGCTTTGAAGATTTGGCGTCATTATCTATTTGGAGAGAAATGTTTCATCTATACTGATCACAAAAGTTTGAAGTATTTGGGTGTTCAGAAGGAGCTAAATCTTCGGCAGAGGAGATGGTTGGAATTGATTAAAGACTACGACTGCTTGATTGATTATCATCCAGGTAAAGCAAATGTTGTTGCTGATGCCTTGAGTCGGAAGTCTTTAGCTGGTTTGACTGCTTATTCACTCTTGTTGCTTGTTGAGTTGAGAGCGTTGCATGCTAGTTTTGTAGTTTGTGATGATGGTGCATTGATGGCACAATTGCAAATGAGGCCAGTATTATTAGACCAGATTAAGGAGGCTCAGTTGACTGATGAGAAAATTCAGAGGATTGTGTCAGTTTGTCAACAGGGAGAGAGCCGAGATTTTGTTGTGAGAGATGATGGGAGCTTATGGTTTAAGAGTAGACTGTGTATGCCTGATGATGATAATTTAAGAAAAATTATTTTAGAAGAAGCACACCAATCAACTTTTGCTATGCATCCGGGTAGTACCAAGATGTATCATGATTTGAGACAACATTATTGGTGGTCCGGTATGAAGAGAGACATTGCAGAGTTTGTGTCTAAATGTCTCACTTGTCAGAGGGTGAAAGCCGAGCATCAAGTTCCAACTGGGTTGCTTCAACCTTTGTCAGTGCCTGAGTGGAAGTGGGATAGAGTAACTATGGACTTTGTGTCTGGTTTGCCTTTGACACAAAGGAAGCATGATGCCATATGGGTGATTGTGGATAGATTGACTAAGACAGCTCATTTCCTTCCGGTGCGGATGGATTACTCTTTGGAGAAGTTGGCTGAGCTGTATATCCATGAGATTGTGAAATTGCATGGTGTCCCAATTTCTTTAGTGTCTGATTGAGATCCTAGATTCACCTCGAGATTTTGGAAGAGTTTGCATGGAGCTTTAGGTTCTCGATTGCATTTCAGTACTGCTTTCCATCCCCAGACAGATGGACAGTCAGAGAGAGTGATACAAATCATTGAGGATATGTTGAGAAGCTGTGTCATTGATTTCTCTGGAAGTTGGGACGGATTTTTGCCACTTGTGGAATTTGCCTATAATAACAGTCATCAATCGAGCATTGGTATGGCACCATTTGAGGCACTGTATGGTAGACGGTGCAGAACACCTCTTTGTTGGAGTGAACTTGGTGAAGGTAAAATAATTGGCCCTGATTTGATTCAAGAAACGGAAGAGAAAGTGAAGTTGATTCGAGGCAGGTTAAAAGCAGCTTCAGACCGACAGAAGTCTTATGCAGATCTGAAAAGGAGAGACATAAAATTTGATGTTGGAGATAAGGTATTTTTGAAAGTATCTCCTTGGAAGAAGATTTTGAGGTTCGGTCGGAAAGGAAAATTGAGTCCTCGTTTCATTGGGCCGTATGAAGTGTTAGAAAGAGTTGGGCCAGTGGCGTATCGACTTGCTTTGCCACCTGAGTTGGATCGTATTAATAATGTGTTTCATGTTTCTATGTTGATGAGATATAGGTCGGATCCATCTCATGTGTTGTCAGTTGAATCCATTGAGGTAAGTCCAGATCTGACATTTGAAGAGGAACCAGTTGCTATTTTGGCACATGAAGTGAAAGAGTTGAGGAACAAGAGAGTGCCACTTGTGAAAGTGTTATGGAAGAATTATGGAAGAGAAGAGGCAACTTGGGAAAGTGAACAATTCATGCAAGAACAATATCCTCAGTTGTTTCAGAGTTGATTTCAGGTAATTTCGAGGACGAAATTTCTTTTTAGAGGGGGAGAATTGTAATATCCTTAATTATGCCCTAGTAGTCTTGGTGTTATTGTTGTTGCACTTGAATTATGTTTATATTGTAATAAGTTGATAAGAAATTGGAAGAGAATGTTTATGTATGGTGATTGGGAAAGGAAATAGGGTTTAGAGACAAGTTTATATGTTGTGTATATGGTGATATATATAACATATAAAGTGGTCAAAATGGAAAGTCAAGGTGTTGGATAGTGGAGGAAGATATTTCTTTTATTATTGAGTAATTACATAATTGGGCACATAAGAGACAAAATGTTAGTTATATAGTTAAGGGTATTTTGGTAATTGTTTGAATTGGAATACTTGGTGGAGATTAAAGAAGAGTTGACTTTGTTTCTTGTGGTTGATATTTCTTCTTTCTTCTTGGTGTGGCCGGCTGAACAAAGGGACAAGGAGAGCAAGAGGATAATTGAAGGTTTTGATGATTTTAAGCTTGGATTGGAAGGAGTTTTCAAGTTGGAATTTCAAGGAATTTCATTAATTGGTAAGTTTTCTCTTGTTTGCCTTTGTTATTTTTGAAGCTTGGTTTGAGTTGAGTTGTGTTTTGATGATGGTGTGATTAAATGGGTTATAGTGTGATTTTAAGTGTTGATTTTGCTTGTTAGATGAGAAGTTGAGTTGGTGTTGGTATTGGAAGTGGTTGTGTTGAGTTTGTGTTAGGGTTTGAGTTTGTAAGTGTTGTCAATGTTATAGAAATTGATGTATTATATTATTGTTTGGATTAGGTTTTGGAAGAAGTGGTTTATCTTAATTGTAAAGTGAACAATCTTTGGAAGAGAAGATTTCTTGGAGTTGTTTGAGTGTTTATAAGGTAAGTACAACTATTTGTTTACAAACATGCATATAATGTGTAAGCTTAACATTCTTTTGGTTGTAAATGTGTTGTGGTATCAAATGTGTTATTAATGTGTTTTGATGATGTAAATAAGTATTGAGGATGTTGATTGTGTCCATTTTAAATGAGGTTATGTTGTGTATAATGTGTTTGATGTTAAACAAAAGAAAGTTTGTTAAAGTTAGGGTTTATGCATGAGACACGTGAATTGGGGTGGTCGCGATTATTGAAGTGCGGTCGCGACTTAGATCGAACTTCTGACCGCGAAACCTACTGTGTTAAGGTTTCATCTTTGATTGTGAAGTGCGGTTGCGACTTAGATCGAACTTCTGACCGCGAAACCTACTGTGTTAAGGTTTCATCTTTGATTGTGAAGTGCGGTCGCGACTCAGATCGGATTTCTGACCGCGAAACCTACTGTGATAAATTTTATCTTTTGATTGTGTAGAACGGTCGCGACTTAGCTTGGTGCGACCGCGATAGTCGTTCTGTTCTGTTTTATTTGAAGTAAGTAAAGAATGTAAAGCATGTTGCTTATATGATAATGTAATGTGAATTGTGATTGATTATGATAATTAAGATGATATGTGAGGCCATTGTGCTTGGGCCAAGATGATTCAAATGAAATGGTTGAGGCATGATTGCCTAATAAATATTGAATTGTGAAATGAATTGAGAAAGAATAAATGAAATGTTAGTATGCCTAATGTGTTAATTCGACTTTCAGAGTCCTGTATTTGATGGCATGCCTATAACTCATTGGATAGGCGAAATGGGAGGCCCGTAAGCCGAGTCCAATTTGAGTAATGTTTATGAATCACTGGATAGGTGAAATGGGAGGCCCGTAAACCGATTCCAGTTGTAAAATGTGAATATGGAATGATGGTGAAATGGGAGACCCGTAAACCACTTCCATTTGAGAATTTGTAACAGTCTAGCCAGGTTGAGGATCTCCTCATGTTAATGGGTTGATGGTCCAAGAGACTGGGTCTGTTACGCTATCCATGGATAGAGATATGATATATATTGCCTACGGGCTTGATGATTGTGTTATTGAATCAAACACAGGGACTCTGAACTTTGAATAACATATTAGGGTGTTTTGGGCCCAGGTATGTCTTAGGTTTAATGTAATTTAGGATTTATGAATCGTGACCATTGCCTAATGAAATTGATGAGTAATGATATATTATTATGTTCTGAAATGTAATTATGGTATGATAATTTATGATGAATAAGTTATGACTTGCTATGTATTATTTACTTGATTGAGTGTCATGAGCATTGCATCAAGCATTTTGATAGTGTAGTTGTTCTACTAAGCCGTTGGCTTAGCGCGATTGTGTTCATCACGCAGGTGTTAGAGAAGAACCCGAGAGATCCACTAGACCGAGTGAGTCTAGGAATTGAAGAGTTGTGTAGGACTTAAAGATCAAAGAGAAAGCTGCCAATCATGTATAGACTCTTTATGTTTTGTAAAGTATTGGATTTAATGTATATGTATATAATTTTGTAAACTTGTACTTGGACATATTTATATATGCAAATACATTTGATAAATTCCGCTGCGTATTAAATCAAATGTTTATACTTATTTTGTTTTATTTTAATAGTAAATACCATTATACTATATATATATATATTGCAAATTGTTTTTGGAAAAATGTAGCATTCTTAAGTTCTATGTATGTTCATTACATGTTGGTGATATGTAGTGAACGTATTTGGAATTTAGGGGTGTTACATAACCACTTTGGCTTCCTTGAGAGAACGACCTTGGGGCAATCACCTTTGCTACAGCTACCTCGTATACTTGCGAGTGACGCTTTGTCGTAGAGTTAATTTGAGCGCAACAAGTTTTTGGCGCCGCTGCCGGGGAGGCTAATTGGCGTAATTGTTTATTAAAAAAATTATTTTAGATTATTTTTCATTGTTTTCATTTTATTTTATTTTGTCTTTTGCTTTTAATTGTTTCTTTTTCTAGACAATTCTGTTTATGCAAGGCAGGAGATCACTCGAAGGAGAGCTACATCCATTCATTCCAGAAATTCAGAGGGTGAAAAGGAGCAGGGAAGAGTTTGAGCTTTACACAGGATTTGATACTTCAGAGGAGGACACTTCTGATTGTGAGTCGGAATCTGCACAATCTGTTAAAATGGCTGAAGAAAGACAAAGGACGATGAGAGACTTTGCTAGACCTGTCATTGGAACTTCCACTTCTTGCATAAGACTGACAGATGCAGCAAGAAATTATGAATTGAAGAACATCCATTACAATATGCTGCCCTCATTCTATGGAGTTCCAAATGAAGATCCTTTGAACTTTATTCGGGATTTCTACTCCAGCCTCAACACTTTTCCATTGGGAGGATTAACAGAGGATCAATTGAGGATGCGGTGTTTTCCATATACTTTGAAAGATAGAGCAAAGAGCTGGCTTATGATGTTGCCCGAAAACTCACTGACAACTTGGGAGCAAGTTTATAATAAATTCATGGGCAAGTTCTATTCACATCAGAAGACAGCTGAGTTGAGAGGGAAGATTGCTACATTCTCTCAATTTGAAGGAGAGCCATTTCATGAGGCTTGGGACAGATTTAAAATGTTATTGATCCAGTGTCCACATCATCACTATCCACTTCAACTTCTGAACCAGTTTTTCTATGATGGTCTAACCCAGCAATTTCAGAACACTGTTGATAATGCAGCTGGGGGAGCCATGGGAGAAAAGACAGCAGCTGAAACTTATGAGATCTTTGAGATGTTGGGAGCTAATTCTCAACAGAAAAATGTAAGGGGAAGAAGTAAAGGAGTGAATCAACTAGAAGCCAATAGTGAGATGGTCAATCAGATAGCTGAGTTGACAAAGCAAGTGCAGATGCTGAATATGAAGAATAATATTTCTTCTTCTACTCATGAAGCAAGTGAAATTTGTGGAACTCTGGGGCATGGAGCAAATATTTGCCCCTCTGCATATGAGTCCTATGGGAATGAAGCTGAGCAGGTCAATGTTATGGGAGGATTCCAACCCAGGGCCAGAAATGATCCTTACACCAACACTTACAACCCTGGTTGGAGGAATCACCCAAATTTTTCTTGGGCAAAGAATAATTCTCAGCAGCCTTTCCATTTGCTTCAAGAAAAGAATCAAGAGTTGGGCCAATCCTCAAATCAAGGGAAGTCTAGGATAGAGAGCTTGGAGGAAAGTTTACAAGCTTTTATTCAAGTCAGTGCTAAAAATCAAGAGGTGACCAACAAGAGACTGGATTCACTAGAAGCATCTTTTAAGAAGGTGGAGACACAAGTTGGACAACTTGCACAACAGATGAAGATTCAACAAAAGGGGAAATTCCCAAGTCAAACTGAGCAGGCACAATCAGTGACTGTTCTTAGAAGTGGTAAGGAAATTTATAACAATGTTGAAAATGATTCTGTGAATGCAGGTAACAAAGAGAACAAGGAGGAAGGAGAACCAAAGAACAAAGGTGCTGGAGAAAGATCAGTGGAGAAGTCCCCTACAGCAGATCTACATAAGGCAAGCAACCCATACCGGCCACCGTACCATTCCCTAGCAGGTTGAAGGATGATAAAACAGATAAGCAATTTTCTAACATCTTCAACATGCTGTCTAAGGTAAGTATTAACTTACCCTTACTTGAGGCAATAAAGAATATGCCGGCTTATACCAAGTTCTTCAAAGAGTTGATCACTAAGAAAAAGAGGTATGAGATGAATGAAAAGGTGATAGTTTCAGAGGTAGCTACTGCTGTTCTGCAGCATAAACTACCTCCCAAACTAAAGGATCCTGGAAGCTTTATAATTCAAATTTCTGTGGGGAATGGCAAAGGAACTGAGGGTATGTGTGATCTAGGAGCTAGTGTGAATTTGATGCCTTATTCTGTGTTTAAAGAATTAGAACTAGGGGAGCTTAAACCGTCAAAAATGGTTTTACAATTAGCTGATAGGTCCTTTAGATTCCCGAAAGGGGTTATAGAAGATGTGTTAGTTAAAGTTGGTGGTTTGATAGTACCTGTGGATTTCATTGTTCTTGACATGGAAGTAGGTAATTCTTCACCATCTGCACACACCATTCTGCTGGGTAGGCCTTTTATGGCGACTACCAACACTTTGATAGATGTTAAAAATGGAAAATTATCAATGACTGTTTTGGGACAAACTGTGGAATTTTCTATTTTTAACACTTCTCCTATTCCTACAACTGCTTTATATGAGGATTGTTCTTTCATTGATTGTGTTGAAGCAGTTGTTTCAGATGTTGTGTTGCAGACAGACTCCCCAGATAAATTGGAGCTGAAACTGACTTTAGAAGAGGGAGCTAAACCAGTGGGGAAGACCCAAGGGTGCCCTAACCCAGAAGCATTCGAGAGCTCGAGGAACTTTAAGGATCGCACTAAAATATTTCATGACAGATTTACTGTGCGACAGACATTGAGTCCAGGTATGAAAGTTTTACTTTTTAATTATCGACTCAGTCTGTTTCCAGGTAAACCCAAATCTAGATGGAGTGGTCCTTTCGAGGTAACTAAGGTATGTCTTTCTGGTGCCATTGAATTATTTAACTCTAGAACCAATAAGATTTTTAAGGCAAATAGAAATAGAGTTAAGCCATATAAAGAAGGATTTCAGGAATTGAGGATCATTGACAGCACTTTGATCCATGATCCCTAGACCTTGCATGATGTCTAGCTTAATGACATTAAAGAAGCGCTTAATGGGAGGCAACCCATCGGTTTGCATTTCTTTTTCTTAGTTATAATTTTATATTTTGCAATTTTGATTTTATGTTTAGTTTAAATAAATAGAAACCCTAAAGCTCTCTTGCATCTTGTTTTTGAACATCTGTGTTAGTGATGGATAGTTAGGTTTTGCCTCACCAGGATATGATGGAAGACAGGTTGTTCTTAATTCTTTCTCTTTATTATTCTTGTTTTCCATTGAGGACAATGTAAATTCTAAAGTGTGGGGTAAGCTTTGAGCTTTTCTTTAATTTTTGTTTTGGTTGCCTTGGTATGTTTTATTGTGTTGTGCATGGTATAATTGTTGAAAATTTATTGATCTTTTCTGTGATTCTAGCATTATAGTTGAGACTTTAGTATCAGCATAGAAATGAGCATTTGAATTCATTCAGGATCAATTTTCACATTCTGCGGTTCATGACATATAAATCTTTGAGAACCCACCTTTGTGAGTTTTGAGCCTTATAGATTAAATGATTGATTTTCTTTTCTTAAGTGTGCACCTTCATGATTTTGCATCTCTAGAGTTTGCTTTTGCATACTGATTGAACTCACATTATGATTTAATCTCAGGTTTTAAAATGATGAAGGCAAATTAGGCTAGCCCTTTAGCTTAAAAAGACCTCCCTTAATATTTAATTCCTTAGTGAGCCAAGTTGAGCCTTTGACCTTTTTATTGTTTGATCAACACAATTCACAGCTCAACTTTCTCTTATTATCATCATACCTGCATTAAGGAATGGAGTTTTATGATATGACTATAGGGTGGTTTATTTCAAAGTGTGGGGTAAGCAAGTAAAAAAAAAAAAGAGAAAAATGATATTGCTATTTGGGGGTTGAAATGCATACTTTGCATATTGTATTTGATTGAGAGTTGATTATTCTTTTCCTCTACATGTTAAGCTAGATGTTCCATGCAAGTTTATATTTTGTATATATATATTAAAAAAATGATAGAAAAAAAAAAGAAGGGTTATATATATATACAAAATTCATATATGTTCTAGCATTGGTTATCAAAAGAGGAATGTTGACTCATGTATTTTTATGCAAGTATGAAAGATTATCAATGGATTGTGAGTATGTCATTTAAGGGAGATATGAGTTTCTTAGCAAGAGTAGTGTCTAATATAGATACTCCATTTCTTGATGCTCCAGCTTAAATGTCTTTTCTCACACCTTTACCTTAGCCCCATTACACCCAAATGAAAGACCTTCGGATTATTTCTTGGGAAAATCAGTGAGGGAGATTGGATAATTAAGCAAGTTTATGGTAGCATGCAGTCATGAGTTGTTTGAGTGATTTAACCTATGAAATTGAGTGAAACACTTAGATGAGAGATAAGATTTGTATGTCTGGATTAATGAATGAGTTAAGAAAATCTTGATTGAAGTAAGATGCAAATTATTTATGTCTGATTCTTAAAGTATATCATCTTATGTTGGAATTATAGTTAAGGTTGTGTGAGTTTTTAATTTATGCTATGTGAATTTGCTTGAGGACAAGCAAAGTTGTAAGTGTGGGGTAGTTGTTTTGTTAGTTTTTGTCATAGATTTGTAGTTTGTTTATTATGATAATTATTGTTTTATTTAGGTATTTTGTTAGTTTTTATCGGTTTGTTTAGTGTTTTCATTAATTTTGATAGTTTTAGTTTATTTTAGTGTTTGTGTTGTTTTTGATCTAGTTTTTAGTATAGTGTTTATGTTTTGTTGGTTATTGTTTATTTACTTTTTGTTTAAAGTTTGTTTGATGTTTTGTTTTAGGTTAAAAAAGCCAAGGAACCAAGACTGAAGAAGAAGAAATCATCACAGTAGGCGACACATGCAAGCGACATGGCCAAGTCAGGCGACACATGCAGGCGACATGGCCAAGTCAGGCGACACATGCAGGCGACATGGCCAAGTCAGGCGACACATGCAAGCGACATGGCCAAGTCAGGCGACACATGCAAGCGACATGGCCAAATCACCTGGCCATGTCTCTCCAAAATGAAGCAACACGGCCAAGTCACCTCAAACATGGCCATGTCCCTCCAAATATGCTCAAACACGGCCAAGTCATCACAGTAGGCGACACATGCAAGCGACATGGCCATGTCACTTGGCCATGTCTCTCCAAAATGAAGCAACACGGCCAAGTCACCTCAAACATGGCCGTGTCTCACCAAGTTCCAAAGGAAAGAAGACTAAAGACTTACAGTGAAGGACACATGCAAGGGACACGGCCAAGTCTTGTGGCCGTGTCCCTCAAAAGACATGCAACACGGCCAAGTCACCTCTGACTTGGCCGTGTCACTCAACAAAGAAGAAAGAGAGATCGAGCAACAGAAGTGGACATAGGCAAGGGACACGGCCAAGTGACCTGGCCGTGTCCCTCCAAAGATCACTCACACGGCCAAGTCACTTCTGACTTGGCCGTGTCCCTCATGTTCCAAGCCCGCATCGGATTTTTAACGCGTACGATTCATATAAAAGGAAAATAAAAGCTAGGGTTTGAGGGACGATTTAGAAGGGATTTGGAGCAAAGTTTTGAGCTGTCAAGAGTAAAGTTAGGGTTTTAAACATTTGTTTTCTTGATTTTTATTTCACTTTGGATTAAAACTAGTTTAGATTAAATTGTTCTAGCCATCAAGACATCCTTCTTGCAAGATTGAACAAGAGATTCTTCAAAAGCTTCAAGGAGTTTGTAACTTGGTTTTGTTCTTGAACTTATTCTCTTTATTTTCATTAAAATGATATTATCATGTCTATTTTGATTTCTTTGAACATTAATAAGATGAATATGTTTGATTACATTATGAACTAATTTGATCTAGTCTAGGGTTTGTATGGATCTGCTATGATTGTATGAATTGGTTATTCTCTTAGCTAACAATTTCTTTAGCCTTGATTGAATGGAATATTGTTAATATATAATTGATTGATCACCAATTATGTGTTTTAAGGTATTAGATGATAGATCGAGAGATGAAGTTTAATACTTGTACAATTCAATTAAGGACTTAGGTGAATTAGAAATATAACTTATTAAAAAGATTATTTCACTTATAACAAGATTAGTTGAAAGAGGTTTGAATGTGAGAGCTTATTTCCTTGACTCGATTTGTTGAGTTGTTTGAGATTTAATCTTTGAAATTGAATTAGTTAAGAGGAATAACCATTCATACATATAAGTAGTAGGGAAGTGCAAACCCTAGACCATTCTATCAAGTGAATCAAAACACAGTTCAATTTACTTTTATTGTTTTAAACTTTAATCAATCTTCTTTATTATTTAGCAATTTATAAATCTCTTTATTACTTGTTAAACATAATCTGATAAGCAATTAACCACTTTGGCTTCCTTGAGAGAACGACCTTGGGGCAATCACCTTTGCTATAGCTACCTCGTATACTTGCGAGTGACGCTTTGTGGTAGAGTTAATTTGAGCGCAACATGTAGCATTAGGTACGCATGCACCATTGATCATATTCATCGGGCCTTTTCTTGAGCAAAGCGGCCTTATTTCTCCATCTTTTCACATAGTCCACAAAATTCTCATTTGGTCTTTGTCTAATGGACTCCACTTCCATTAAGGTAACTTCCATTTCAACATTGTATCCATATTGTTGGATGAAGGCCTTGTATAGCATATCCCAACTCTTTTGTGTTCCATCATCTAAGGTATTGAACCAATTTTGGATAATAGGATCCAATGAGAGCATAAAATACCTTAGAGTTTGAGCCTTAGTAGCTCGGGCAGACTGCATGGCAGTGATATACTGCTTCATCAAACTTTGCAAAAGATGGCATCTTGAATTTGTATGGAACTTCTTTATCTAGCTCAAATAATTTGTCAACATCGGACATTTCTTCGATATTCAACTTCTTCTCAAATTTCTTTTCCAAATTCGCAATCATCTTTTCAACATCAGAAGCTTCAGTTTTCTCCATAGCTGATCTTTCAACAATCTTCGGTTCTTTCTTCTTATCTTGAGGATCTTGGAAATATTGAGCCCAATCATCATCATCATCAATGATCACCTTATCATCATCAAAAACCACTTCACCAACTTTATTCTTCCCTTTGTCCTTTGGCTTCTTAGTGCTAGCAGATGCTTTGGCATGATTTCCTAAAATTGCAGCCAATTGGTTCTTCATGGTCTCAGCCAGGGCCTCTTTTATTTCTTCCATCTTAGCATTGAGGGCATCATCCACCATTCTTTGAATTTGTTCAGACTCCATTGCTTTTGGTGAAAAAGAGATTGAGTCATTGCTAGATTCTTCATCTCCGGCGTAGGTCGGATTGTCGCAAGTTTTTGAACTGTCGTAATCCAGGGCTGTGAGCCAGAGAGGATCAATGATATGAGATGCAAATGTATGTGATGCATGTATGCACAAACAATAAACAAACAAGTATAATTAGGACATTCCTTCCAACCTTATAACATCCACACACGAATGGCGAGTCTCTTTTTCTAGGTAATATGGTTAACAAAATACCAACATGGGGTATCTTGTTTTTGAATATTTCCCTCTGATGTTTCAATCAATAGTTAATTAGGCTTTAATCCATCCAACCAACTAAAGTAGGTTTTATGCTATATTGGATAAAAACTAAATTAAGAGGTTTATTATAAATAGATTTCTCATTGAAAAAGTAACTAATGATTCATGCCAAAAACAAGCCCATGATTAATTATTCTTAGTATAAACTAGACTCACAATTGATTTTTGGTATTTCATAATTAACCTAAATAATTTGCAAGCTCTTTGTAAAAAAGGTTGGATGAAAATAATTTTGTAAAAAGATTTTAGAAAAAAAATGGATTTTGGGCTTTGTATTTGAGTCTTGAGAAAAGAATTTTTGGATTTATTTTTAGAAAAAGTTTTATGTCCAAAGACCATCTTGAAAAGTTTTGAAAATAGCTTTGGTCTTTTGGACTTTAAAGAAAAATTTATTTTTGAGCATATAAATATAGTTGGGTCATATTTGAAAAAGAAAAAACCAAATAAGCCATGATTTAAACCAAGATAAACCAACCATAGTCAAACAACAAGCATTTGGGGTAAAACCTAAGGAAAGTAACTAGGCCAATTACATGAGCTTTAGCCTTTGGGTAAAAAGACTTAGGTTCCCATAGCAAGTATATACCAAATGGTATGAGGCTATGAGTGGTTATGCCATGCTCGATCTCCATACCTTGAGTGAAAGTATGGTATCCCTTACATAACACAACACGGGTAATACGGGCGTCCTAACTCATGCACATGATGCAATCTAATATGATGCAATGGATAATATCATTATAAGAAAGAATAGAATAATATAAAGACCAACGGAATCAACATCTCTTATCCCCAGTGGAGTCGCCACTTTGAGCGGGGATTTTTGCCCCCACTCCCGGTGGAATTGTTCTTGCTACTTCGGCACTGTTTAGGCTTGGGGCCTTAGAGAACACGGGCCTGAGCCTGGAGAAAATGGAGTCTCCACCCGGATGGGTCGGGAAAAAAAAGGGTGGATGAATCGATTCCTAAGGAATCCCCAACCCCCTATTGGGTTCGGAAAGTTGGGTACGTGTGGGGAAGGTGAGAAATGGCCCAGCACCCCCACAACGCTCGGTTCATTGGTACCGGCCTCCTTTGCAGGTCTTAATATTATAAAATTCTTAAATATAACAATATTATCCATATTACATGCAATAACTAAAATAAAGCATCATTATATTAAAATCAAAGCAATGTCTAATCAAAGCAAATAAATGGACACCCATATGAAGATAGAAACATGTCCTTACATCATCCATGTCTAAACTAAATATGACACGCACCGAAAGGTAGAAACATGTCCTTTACATTGGTCCAAAATATAAAACTGATTTAAATTACATGATATTTAACTAATGAGGTACCCACAAAGTGGAAACATACCTCTTACAATTTTAATACTAAAACAAACAAATAATAAGCATAACAATAAAGAAAATAATCATCCATGGTAAATTAAATAAATCAAACATTGAATTAAATAAATCAACCATCAAAATCATATAACAAACTACATAATCAAAATCTAAAATTAAATAAAGCAATAAAGATACAAATTTAGGTTTATGTCTCAATTTAGAGTTCTTCAATTAACATTTAGGATTTTGGGATTTTAGAATTATTATTGTTATTATTATTTAGGCTACTGTAAAGATTTTGGAAAATTGGAATGAATTAGGGTTTTATACATTTAAGAAGTAGTAAGGTTCTTTGGTTAATCAAATTAGGGCTTAGGGGTAACATTATGAAATTAAGGTTTGGGAATCTTAAGACATTAGAGTTTATAATTCATGGTTATTGGATTATGATTTTAGGTTTAATGGATCATGGCTTTAGGATTTAGATTTACTATATTGGATTTTTAAGTTCACTGGATTAGGGTTTAGGGTGTTGTTGAATTTGTCATAAAGTTTTGATGCTTTAAGAATTTAGGGTTTAGGAAAACTAGGGTTTACTGTATTTGGTTTTGAAAGAATTAGGGTATTTGGTATTTTGGAAAACATATTTGATTTTAGGATTTAAGAAAACAGTTTAGAGTTTTATAAGAATAACTATGATTTTTAGAAAACGTAAAGAAGATTAAGGTTTGAAGATTTAAGAAAACATTTGGAAATTTTGGATAAATAGTTATGGTTTAGATGAAAATAGTTCGGAGAAAACAAATTAGGGTTTTAAAGTTTTTGGAAACAGGAGAGAAAAAATTTTAGGGTTTTAAGGTTTTTAGAAACAGAAGAGACAATTTAGGGTTTTTAAGGTTTTCGAAAACAGGAGATAAATACTTTAGGGCTTTAAGGTTTCTGAAAAGAGAATAATAGTTTTAGGGTTTTGAAGTCTTGATCACTGATTAAGGTTGCTGGATGAACATATTACCAAGTTTAATGATTTAGGCTACTGAAACAAAAATTAATGATAGATGTACTTAAAAGAAAATATGGCAATAACATTGTAAATATAATTGAAGCAAAGATTTATAATCAAACCGCCGTTCATTGGTTCCACCAAAATTGATTTCTGGATGAACAATGACAAAGGCAGCGTTGCAGCCTTTGAATGGATTGTTGATTGCTTCTTGTTGCTAATGTCTCTTGTGCTAGGGTTTTTCTGTCTCTTTTTTTTACTCCAGTAAAAACTAATATTTCTGATCCAATCAAAGTCCCTTAATTTTGAGTTTTAATGTGTTATTTATAGGAAAAATCATCATCCTACTTCTAATTGTTTAAGGAAATTAAAACCAATTAGGAAAAGAAACCAAAACCAAATAGAATTTGGTTTCGAAAAAACTGCGTTGAAAAATTGCACTGGCAAAAAGATTGCTGACAAAAACTACGAGCGAGCTGCTGTGGGTGGGCGCTGGGTGGCCAGCCAATTCACCGCAGGAAATTCCTGTGGCGAATTGGCCCAAGGCCTCCTGCAGCAAAATGGCCAAATTCCTGTGGGCAAATTGGCCTGGCCAATTCAACTTTCGGCGACGAATTTTTTTCGTCGCCGATTTTTATTTATATTTATTATTATTATTATTATTATTATTATTTTATTAACTTTAATATTTTTATTTTTATTAAAAATTATAAATAATAAATACTAAAATAAATATTATTTAATTAAAATACTACAAAAATTATTTTGGACTATATATAAAAAATATCGGACTAGACTGGGTCAAAAATCAAGGGTCTACAACGGGCCTAAGCCCGGAGAAAATGGAGTTCCCACCCGGACGGGCCAGGAAAAAGAAAGGGATGGATGACTTGATTCCTAAGGTATCCCCAACCCCTTAATGGGTTCGGAAAGTTGGGTACACGTGGGGAAGGTGAGAAATGGCCCAGCACCCCCACAACGCCCGGTTCATTGGAACTGGCCTCCTTTGTAGGTCTTAATATTATAAAATTCTTAAGTATAACAATATTTTCCATATTACAAGCAACAATTGAAATAAAGCATCATTATATTAAAATCAAAGCAATGTCCATACAAAGCAAATAAATGGACACCCATCCGAAAATAGAAACATGTCCTTACATCGTTCATGTTTAAACTAAATAGGACACCCACCGAAAGGTTGAAACATTCCCTTTACATTGGTCCAAAATATAAAAGCAATTTAATTTACATACAAATTAATTAATGAGGTACCCACAAAGTGGATACATACCTCTTACAATATTTGGAAATCAAGATAAATCGATAAAAGTAAATAACCATTCATAATAAAGAAATCATTCATCAAATATATCAAACATCAATAAAAATATATAATAAACATTCATCCAATTTAAATAAAATAGTAAATATATTAACTTTAGGGATTCATGTAATATCCTCATTTATGCCCTAGAAGTTTTGCATATTGTTATTGTTGTTGTTGTTATAAATTGAATTGTTTGTATATGATGGGATAAGAAAAGAAATTGGAAGGAGAATGCTTGTGTATAAGTGTTTTGGGAAAGAATTAGGGTTTAGAGAGAATGGTATATATTGTGTATATGAGGATATATATATAACATATAAATGGGTCAAAGGATGAGTCAAAGGAAGAGAGATATTTTTGTGTTAAGTGTGTAAATACATATAAGGGCTTATATGAGACAAGAAGTTAGTTAATTGAGTGAGGGCATTTTGGTAATTGCTTGGATAAGAACACTTGGTGGAGATTAAAAGCAAAATTTGACTTGGTGTCTTCATCTTTTCTTCTTTCTTTCAAGAGGTGGCCGGCTCTCCATTAGCAAAAGGGAAGGAGAAGTGTTCTTGATACTAAGATCAAATTGAAGAAGGAATTGAGAGCTTTGGTGAAAGAATTGTGGAATTTCTTCATCTAAGGTAAGTATTCTTTTGTTTCCTTTACTTATTTTGTAGTAGTGTTGAAGTTATGATTAGGGTGATTTGTGATTTGTTGGTTTGATGATTAGATGTGTTTGTGTTGTGTTCTCAAGTGTTGAATTGGTTTTAAGTTAAGAGTTTAAATAGGTGTTGTTGTTGGAAGTGGTGGATGTTGATTTTGAAAGATGGTGATTTTAGGGTTTTGAGATGATTTGTGTTTAAGTGTAATATTAATGTGTTATGAGGTGATTTTTATGATGAATATGTGTTTAGAACATTGTTTATGTTCATTTGAAACATGTGATATGATGTATATTAAGTTTAAATGCAATTGGGAAAGTGTTGGCTTTGGTTAGGGTTTTGGTTATGGGTGACATGGCCAAAAAGCTATGGGAAACACGGCCAAGACATGAAATTTTGAAGGTGTTGGATTGATTTTTGGGAGACACGGCCGTGTCCCCAAGCCATGTTTGCTACTGCCAAAGTTTGGTTGAGAGACACGGCCACAAGCTTGGCCGTGTCCCTTGCCCGTGTTGCTTACTGTCCAATTGGGTTGAGTGACACGGCCACAAGCTTGGCCGTGTCCCTCATGTGTGCTGCCCGTGTCCCTCATATGGGTTAGGTAAGTTTTGTTTTCATTGACCTAGTTGCAATGTTTTGGTTCTTCATAGGTAGGTTGGTTCCTAAACCTAAACTTAAACACTTTAAACATACTTTAAACTATGAATGAGCTAATCAAATGCATATGAAAGATTCTAAAGCTATGAATCATATAAATTGTTCTATGCCCTAATTGCATTGTTGAGATTTAAACAAGGTTATGTTATGCATTGTGAAAGGTAATGTGTTTTGTGAGTAATGTACCTTGAAATGTTTTATCAAAGATGTGATATCAATGATGCTTTATGCATAATATGAATTGAAATGTGAAATGTGATACAAAGCCATTGTTATTGGCTATGATGATGATATTGAGAGAAAGAAAGCATGTATGCCTAAATGTTGATGATAATTGGAAATGGAAATGATAATTGAATAATAAATGATTTGTGTGGCTAATGTGTTATTCTATTTTCAGAGTTTGTTGTTGGTGGCATGCCTAGTAAGTGTAACAATCTCTTGAAGTTAGGTTGGATTGAATCCTTGAAGCCTAATTGAGATGTTACCACCCTTGAAGCTAGGTTGGGTTGGTTCTTAAAGCCAAGTTGGGTTGAAGCTTAGCATGCTTTGCTCCCCTTGAAGCTTGGTTGAACCTAATCCTTGAAGCCTAGTTGGGTATATGATGTTGATAAATGTGATGATAGAACCAAAACATTAACTCTGAAAATTGAATGGCATATTAGTGTGTTTTGGGCCCATGCTTGTCTATGGTTAATGTGAGTCATGAATGATGCTTGCCTTAGCTTATTGTTGATGATGAATGATTAAATGAATATAAATGAGGTCTATGATAAGATGTGAAGTATGATATGCCTATATATATAAATGTTGAGTTATAAAATGGAAAGCTATGTTATCAAATTGGCATATATGATGCTACATGCATAATATGGATTGAGAATTGGTACTGCATTGCATTAAAGCATAACATTAGCATGATTATCTTACTAAGCCATTGGCTTAGCGCGATAGTGTTTAATCGCGCAGGTAATAAAGTTGATAGAGTTGATCCCGAAAGCTCTTCGAAACCGACCGAGGGTAGACAGTGAAGAGTTGATTTTGGAGACTTAAAGATCAAAGAAAACTTGCCAATCATGTATAACTCTTTTATATTTTGTAAAGTATTGATTAAATGTACATATATGTATATTTGTAAATATGGAATTAAGTGTTTTCAAATATGTAAATATTTTATGACTTCCGCTGTGTAATAACTATATGAATGTATATATATATATATCTAATGTGTTTTATTTTAAAAGTAAATGATCTACTTTTCTATAATATATAATGATAATAGTATTGTATTTATTTAAATTTTTTGAATGTTGAAGAAAATCGTAGCATCCCTATGTTTGGTGCACTTATGCTACATTGTTGTGGTTGTAGTGTGTGTGCATTGGATGTGGGGGTGTTACAATTGTTTTGGTATCAGAGCCTAGGTTTGAGATTCTCAACCTAGGCAATATGTTATAAAAAGAATATTTTGAATTAAAAAGTGAGTTTTTTGAAATAAAATACATGTTTGGGATTGGCAATCTTTGATCTTTAATAAGGTGTGTCCTGTTGTGTTTGCAGTGTTAGGTGTTGATGGATTCTCATTTGAGACAGTCAGTTGAGGGCAGTGAGGAGAGTGTTGCTCCTGATGAGGGAGTTAGAGTTGAGAGTGATGGGGAGACACCTGCTTCTGGGTCGGGGAGACCAACTGGTGAGGAGGTTCCACCAGCTTGGTTTGTGAATATGATGAAGACTTTCAGGCAAGCGCCAGTACAACCAGTGCCACCACCCCCTCAGCCTTTGGTGCCAGTGAGGCACTATGACAAGTTAAGGAAGTATGGAGCTGAGGATTTTATTAGTACCACTGATCCAGCTGTAGCAGAACAGTGGCTTGACAAAGTTCAGAGGATCTTTATTCAGTTGCAAGCCACCCCTGAGGAAAAGTTTGATTATGCAAGATCCTTGTTGCAGAAGGATGCATATAGTTGGTGGAAGACAGTGCCCCATTCTATGGATGATCCACCAACCTTGTCATATGCTGACTTTTTGAGAGAATTTGAATTGAAGTATACTCTAAGGGAGTATAAAGATGGGAAGAAAAGAGAATTTTTATATTTGAAGCAAGATCACCGGACCGTAACTGAATATGAGGTTGAGTTTATTCGATTAAGTCAGTATGCTGGGGGCATAATATCAGATGAGGTAGATAGATGTAGGAGGTTTGAAGAGGGATTGAGGCCCTCTATCATGTGTCATGTGGATGGATCTAGATATCAAGATTTTTCCCAGCTAGTGGCAGCAGCTCGGAGTGTGGAGCGAGCTCAGGGTATTGCAGCTGCTTCAGAGGATGAGGTTAGGGTGAGAAGGCCCCAGTTTGAGGCAGGGTCTTCTTCAGTGAAGAGGGGTAGAGGAAGCTTTGTTCCTCGGAGTTTTAGGAGTCTGAGACCAGCAGGTAGATCAGTGCAGTTCCAGAGACAGAGATTCAGACCTGCAGCTTCAGTGGCAAGTGCTCCAACCCCTATGGTTCAGAGATCCACCTTACCTATCTACATTCATTGTGGGAGGCCCCATGGTGGTCCTTGTTGGAAGGCTGGTGTTGCAGGGGTATGTTTCAGGTGCGGGTCACCTGACCATTTTGTGAAAGATTGCCCTGAGAGGCAAAGGCAGATGCCAGTTGATTCTGCCGCTTCTCGAGCCAGTGTGAGGGGAGGCAGAGGTGCCAGCCGAGGAGGTAGACCGGGGTTCATTTATAGAGGTGGTGCTACATCCAGGGAGACTAGACCGGAGGAGGTTGGTTCTTCTCAGAGGATGTATGTTATGCAGAGGCAGCCGGATGCATCGGCGGTCATAGCTGGTACTTTTTCTTTATTTAATACTGCAGTACTTGCATTGATTGACCCTGGATCCACACACTCTTACATTAGTGCATCTGTGTTACCTGTATCTGATATGCATGCTGAGTCCCTAGGATTTGATGTTTTGGTAACAAATCCGTTAGGGCATAGTGTGATTGTTAGTAAAGTGCACAAAGATAGTGCAGTAGTGGTGCAAGGTGAGCAATTCCCTGGGGATTTGATTGAGATGCCATTTAAGGAATATGATGTGATCCTAGGCATGGATTGGCTATCTCGACATGGAGCTGTGGTGGATTGTAAAAAGAAAATTGTTTCTTTGAGAACTGGTGATGGTAGGGAGGTGATAGTATCTAATGAGCAGGAACAGTTAGCCTCCTTATTTGTTTCAGCTGTTGCAGCTAGGAGGTTGATTAGGAAAGGGTGTGAAGCCTATCTTGCTCATGTGGTAGATACTAGAGTAAGAGGTTCACCTATTGATAACATTGCCACAGTTGCAGAGTTCCCAGATGTATTTCCAGAGGAGCTGCCAGGATTGCCTCCTGAGAGAGAGGTGGAGTTTGGTATTGAATTGTTGCCTGGTACCACTCCTATCTCTATTACTCCTTACAGAATGGCACCAGCAGAATTGAGGGAGTTGAAAGTACAATTACAGGAGCTGTTGGATAAAGGATTCATTCGCCCCAGTGTTTCTCCTTGGGGAGCTCCTGTGTTATTTGTAAAGAAGAAAGATGGTACTATGAGGTTGTGCATCGATTATAGGCAATTGAACAAGGTGACCATTAAAAATAAGTATCCTTTGCCTAGAATCGATGATCTCTTTGATCAGTTGAAGGGAGCGTCAGTATTCTCTAAGATTGATCTGAGATCGGGGTATCATCAGCTGAGAGTCAGAGCTGAGGATGTTCCGAAGACCGCATTTCGGACCAGGTATGGGCATTATGAATTTTTAGTTATGCCTTTTGGTTTGACAAATGCACCTGCAGCTTTCATGGATTTGATGAATAGGGTGTTTAGGCCCTATTTGGATCAGTTTGTAGTGGTCTTTATCGATGATATTCTGGTGTATTCGAGGAATGAAGAGGAACATGATATGCATCTGCGGATTGTGTTGCAGATCTTGAGAGAGAAGCATTTGTTTGCTAAATTGTCGAAGTGTGAGTTCTGGTTGGATCAAGTCGCTTTTCTCGGACATATTGTTTCAGCAGAAGGCATTAGAGTTGATCCGAGCAAAGTTGAAGCCATTTTGAATTGGAATTCACCCAAGTCTGTGACAGAGGTTAGAAGTTTTCTGGGTTTGGCAGGCTATTACCGGCGGTTTGTGAAAGGGTTTTCTGTGATAGCTACTCCACTCACCAGATTGCTTCGTAAGGGAGTAAGGTTTGTGTGGACGGATCAGTGTCAGGCTAGCTTTGAACAGTTGAAAGATATGTTGACTCAAGCGCCTGTTCTCACTTTACCTATAGAAGGCCAACCCTATGTGATCTACAGTGATGCTTCACATATTGGTTTGGGTTGTGTGCTAATGCAGGAAGGGAAAGTTATAGCTTATGCATCTCGTCAGTTGAAACCGCATGAGCTTAACTATCCTACCCATGATTTGGAATTGGCAGCCATTGTCTTTGCATTAAAGATTTGGCGCCATTATCTGTTTGGGGAGAAATGTTTCATTTACACTGATCACAAGAGTTTGAAGTATTTGGGTGTCCAGAAAGAACTCAATCTTTGCCAGAGAAGATGGTTAGAATTGATTAAAGACTACGACTGCTTGATAGATTATCATCCAGGTAAAGCAAATGTTGTTGCTGATGCCTTGAGTCGAAAGTCTTTAGCTGGTTTAACTTTTTACTCGCTCTCGTTGCTTGTTGAGTTGAGAGCATTGTGTGCTAGTTTTGTACCTTGTGATGATGGTGCATTGTTAGCACAGTTGCATGTGAAACCGGTTTTGTTAGATCAGATCAAAGAAGCTCAGTTGGCTGATAAGAAGATTCAGAAGATTATTTCAGATTGTCAGAATGAAAAATCTAGAGATTTTGTTGTGAAAAGTGATGGGAGTCTCTGGTTCAAGAGCAGATTGTGTGTACCCGATGATGCTGATTTGAAAAGGGTTATTTTGGAAGAAGCACATCAGTCAGTGTTTGCTATGCATCCAGGCAATACAAAGATGTATCATGACTTAAGACAGCATTATTGGTGGATTGGGTTGAAAAGAGAAATTGCTGAGTTTGTATCGAAATGTCTCACTTGTCAGAAGGTTAAAGCAGAGCATCAAGTTCCCACTGGGTTGCTTCAACCGTTGTCAGTGCCAGAATGGAAGTGGGAAAGAGTGACAATGGACTTTGTGTCTGGATTGCCTTTGACACAAAGGAAACATGATGCCATATGGGTGATTGTGGATAGATTGACTAAGACAGCTCATTTCCTTCCGATTCGGATGGATTACTCTTTGGAGAGGTTGGCTGAGCTGTACATCCATGAGATTGTGAGATTGCATGGTGTTCCAACTTCTTTAGTGTCTGATCGAGATCCCAGGTTTACTTCGAGATTTTGGAAGAGTTTGCATAGTGCTTTGGGTTCTCGACTGCATTTCAGCACTGCTTTTCATCCACAAACGGATGGACAGACAGAGAGGGTGATACAGATTATTGAAGATATGTTGAGAAGCTGTGTTATCGATTTCACTGGAAGTTGGGATAGATTTTTACCTCTTGTAGAGTTTGCTTACAACAACAGTCACCAATCCAGCATTGGTATGGCACCATTCGAAGCACTGTATGGTAGACGGTGTAGGACACCGCTGTGTTGGAATGAACTTGGGGAAAGTAAGTTAATTGGGCCTGATTTGATTAAAGAAACTGAAGAGAAAGTGAAGTTGATTCGGGGCAGGTTAAAAGCAGCTTCAGACCGACAGAAGTCCTATGCAGATCTGAAGAGGAGAGACATTCAGTTTGATGTTGGGGATAAGGTATTTTTGAAGGTATCCCCTTGGAAGAAGATTTTGAGGTTCGGTCGGAAAGGGAAATTGAGTCCTCGTTTCATCGGACCGTATGAAGTGTTAGAAAGAGTTGGGCCAGTGGCGTATAGACTTGCTTTGCCACCTGAGTTGGATCGTATTCATAATGTGTTCCATGTATCTATGTTGAGGAGGTACAGGTCGGATCCATCTCATGTGTTGCCATTTGAATCTATTGAAGTGAGCCCAAATTTGACATTTGAAGAGGAACCAGTTGCTATCTTAGCATATGATGTGAAAGAGTTGAGAAACAAGAGAGTGCCATTGGTGAAGATTCTTTGGAAGAATCATGCAAAAGAGGAAGCAACTTGGGAAAGTGAACAAACCATGCGAGAGCAATATCCTCAGTTGTTTCAGACTTGATATCAGGTAATTTCGAGGACGAAATTTCTTTTTAGAGGGGGAGAATTGTAATATCCTCATTTATGCCCTAGAAGTTTTGCATATTGTTATTGTTGTTGTTGTTATAAATTGAATTGTTTGTATATGATGGGATAAGAAAAGAAATTGGAAGGAGAATGCTTGTGTATAAGTGTTTTGGGAAAGAATTAGGGTTTAGAGAGAATGGTATATATTGTGTATATGAGGATATATATATAACATATAAATGGGTCAAAGGATGAGTCAAAGGAAGAGAGATATTTTTGTGTTAAGTGTGTAAATACATATAAGGGCTTATATGAGACAAGAAGTTAGTTAATTGAGTGAGGGCATTTTGGTAATTGCTTGGATAAGAACACTTGGTGGAGATTAAAAACAAAATTTGACTTGGTGTCTTCATCTTTTCTTCTTTCTTTCAAGAGGTGGCCGGCTCTCCATTAGCAAAAGGGAAGGAGAAGTGTTCTTGATACTAAGATCAAATTGAAGAAGGAATTGAGAGCTTTGGTGAAAGAATTGTGGAATTTCTTCATCTAAGGTAAGTATTCTTTTGTTTCCTTTACTTATTTTGTAGTAGTGTTGAAGTTATGATTAGGGTGATTTGTGATTTGTTGGTTTGATGATTAGATGTGTTTGTGTTGTGTTCTCAAGTGTTGAATTGGTTTTAAGTTAAGAGTTTAAATAGGTGTTGTTGTTGGAAGTGGTGGATGTTGATTTTGAAAGATGGTGATTTTAGGGTTTTGAGATGATTTGTGTTTAAGTGTAATATTAATGTGTTATGAGGTGATTTTTATGATGAATATGTGTTTAGAACATTGTTTATGTTCATTTGAAACATGTGATATGATGTATATTAAGTTTAAATGCAATTGGGAAAGTGTTGGCTTTGGTTAGGGTTTTGGTTATGGGTGACACGGCCAAAAAGCTATGGGAAACACGGCCAAGACATGAAATTTTGAAGGTGTTGGATTGATTTTTGGGAGACACGGCCGTGTCCCCAAGCCATGTTTGCTACTGCCAAAGTTTGGTTGAGAGACACGGCCACAAGCTTGGCCGTGTCCCTTGCCCGTGTTGCTTACTGTCCAATTGGGTTGAGTGACACGGCCACAAGCTTGGCCGTGTCCCTCATGTGTGCTGCCCGTGTCCCTCATATGGGTTAGGTAAGTTTTGTTTTCATTGACCTAGTTGCAATGTTTTGGTTCTTCATAGGTAGGTTGGTTCCTAAACCTAAACTTAAACACTTTAAACATACTTTAAACTATGAATGAGCTAATCAAATGCATATGAAAGATTCTAAAGCTATGAATCATATAAATTGTTCTTTGCCCTAATTGCATTGTTGAGATTTAAACAAGGTTATGTTATGCATTGTGAAAGGTAATGTGTTTTGTGAGTAATGTACCTTGAAATGTTTTATCAAAGATGTGATATCAATGATGCTTTATGCATAATATGAATTGAAATGTGAAATGTGATACAAAGCCATTGTTATTGGCTATGATGATGATATTGAGAGAAAGAAGGCATGTATGCCTAAATGTTGATGATAATTGGAAATGGAAATGATAATTGAATAATAAATGAATTGTGTGGCTAATGTGTTATTCTATTTTCAGAGTTTGTTGTTGGTGGCATGCCTAGTAAGTGTAACAATCTCTTGAAGTTAGGTTGGATTGAATCCTTGAAGCCTAATTGAGTTGTTACCACCCTTGAAGCTAGGTTGGGTTGGTTCTTAAAGCCAAGTTGGGTTGAAGCTTAGCATGCTTTGCTCCCCTTGAAGCTTGGTTGAACCTAATCCTTGAAGCCTAGTTGGGTATATGATGTTGATAAATGTGATGATAGAACCAAAACATTAACTCTGAAAATTGAATGGCATATTAGTGTGTTTTGGGCCCATGCTTGTCTATGGTTAATGTGAGTCATGAATGATGCTTGCCTTAGCTTATTGTTGATGATGAATGATTAAATGAATATAAATGAGGTCTATGATAAGATGTGAAGTATGATATGCCTATATATATAAATGTTGAGTTATAAAATGGAAAGCTATGTTATCAAATTGGCATATATGATGCTACATGCATAATATGGATTGAGAATTGGTACTGCATTGCATTAAAGCATAACATTAGCATGATTATCTTACTAAGCCATTGGCTTAGCGCGATAGTGTTTAATCGCGCAGGTAATAAAGTTGATAGAGTTGATCCCGAAAGCTCTTCGAAACCGACCGAGGGTAGACAGTGAAGAGTTGATTTTGGAGACTTAAAGATCAAAGAAAACTTGCCAATCATGTATAACTCTTTTATATTTTGTAAAGTATTGATTAAATGTACATATATGTATATTTGTAAATATGGAATTAAGTGTTTTCAAATATGTAAATATTTTATGACTTCCGCTGTGTAATAACTATATGAATGTATATATATATATATATCTAATGTGTTTTATTTTAAAAGTAAATGATCTACTTTTCTATAATATATAATGATAATAGTATTGTATTTATTTAAATGTTTTGAATGTTGAAGAAAATCGTAGCATCCCTATGTTTGGTGCACTTATGCTACATTGTTGTGGTTGTAGTGTGTGTGCATTGGATGTGGGGGTGTTACAATTCATGCATCAATTAGGGTTTCTAAGGTTTTATGTTCAATAACTAGGGTTTTGCATATACTGGTTTAATTTGTGGAGAAATATTCTAAAGTAATAATATAGCTACTGGATATTTTAAAGATTTAAGGTTTTGGATGTTTTTTATGAAAATAATGTTACTGTGACTTAAAAAAAGGGTAGGTTTAGTTAGGGTTTTAAGCAAACATTATGAAATTAGGGTTTTTTAAGACATTAGGATTTATAATTTTAAAAGATTGGGTTATAGGTTTATGGTTTTAGGTGTTGGTGAATTTGTCATAAAGTTTTGATGTTTTAAGAATTAGGGTTTAGGAAAGCTAGGGTTGACTAGATTAGAGTTTTTGATATTTTGTAAAACATATTTGATCTTTAGGATTTAAGAAAACAGTTTAGAGTTTTGATAAAAATAATTATGATTAAAGTTTTTAGAAACTGTAAAGAAGATTAGGGTTTGGAGATTTAGGAAGACATTTGGAAATTTTGGACAAAAAGTTAGAGTTTAGATGAAAAAAGTTCAAGGAAAACAATTTATGGATTTTGGAAATAGAAGAAACAATTTAGCGTTTTAAAGTTTTGAAAGCAGAAAAGTAATTTAGGGTTTTAAAGTTTTGGAAGCAGAAAAAAAATCATTTAGGGTTTTTGAAGTTTTGGAAATAGAAGAATAGTTTTAGGGTTTTTGAAGTTTTGGAAACAGAAGGATGATTTAGGGTTTTTGAAGTTTTGATCAAAGACTTAGGCTACTGGATGAATGGATGATTTAATCTGCAAAACATATTACTAAGTTTAATAATTTAGATTACTGACTCAACATCAAAACAAATGGTAGAAATATTTAAAAGAAAATATGGCAATAACATTGTAAATATAATCAAATCAAAGACTTGTAATCAAACCTCCGTTCATTGGATTCTCCACAATTTGCTTCTGGATGAACAATGACAAAGGCAATCCTGCTGCCTTTGATGGATTGATTGCTTCTTGTTTCTAATGTCTCTTACTTGCTAGGGTTCTCTTTTGGCTGATAGAACTTTCTGAGACTTTGATCCAGTAAACAATTTTTCTCCTTATAAAACAAAATTTTTCCCCGACCTTAATTCTGTGTTTTAATGTGGTTTTTATAGGAAAATCATAAACCTACTTCTAATTATCTAAGGAAACTAAAACTAATTAGGAAAAGAAACCAAAACCAACTAGAATTTGGTTTCGGAAAAAACTGCGTTGGAAAATTTCGCTGGCAAAAAAACTACTGCGGGCGAAATTGCGAGCTTGCTGGGGCGGGTGCCAATTCACCGCAGGAATTTCCTACGGCGAATTGGCCTATGGCCGATTCACCTTTGGCTACGAATTTTTTTGTCTCCTTCAATTTTTATTTATTTATTTATTTTTATTTATTTAACTTTACCATTTTTATTTTTATTAAAAATTATAAACAATAAATACTAAAATAATATTATTTAATTAAAATACCATAAAAATTATTTTAGACAATATAAAAAATATCGGACCAGACTAGGTCAAAAATTAAGGGTCTACACTGGCTTTATGTTTGGTTATTTCCCAATTTAATAAAATAAAATTAATATTAAAATTACTCTATGTGCACTATTTTAAGTATTTGACCAGATATGGATAAAATAAATAAACACAATAGTGAAAGGTGATGACAAATTATAAAAGGAAAAGAAACATCTCTTATTATTGTTTTCATTATTTTTATATCCTAACAATATTCTTTCTAAAGAAAGTGACAAATGTAAAATCTATGGCAAATGGTAAGCGTAGCGTGTAGGCCAGCTTTGCCTCAGCCGATCCAAGTAGGCTTCAGTCAGGCAAGGCATGTCCAAATCAGGAGTAAAATCGAAACCTCAAGGCTCAGCTCCATACTGACGGTCAAGCCAGTGAGGATCATAGCAAGTACCTCAACGAAGAGCAACGAGAGGAATATAATCAAATACGTTTGAATGGTGATATGAGGAATCTTCCACCAAGGTACTAACCAACAAATATTGACTGCAGCGCGTGAGTGGATCCAGTCAACCCAGTCGGCATATAAAGAAGCAGGGTGGAGTAGTTTTCTAGCAGAATAATGTCGTGATAGATATCTAGCAAAATCCATAGATGGAGTGTTGAGAAAAAAAAGACACTCCTGAAGCCAAATCTGTAAGCACAAGAATTAATTAAAAAAATAAAAAATAAAAAAGGGAGGCTCGTTAGGTAGAAAATCCGCAAGGACGACCTAAGCAAAAATTAAGGCGGCTCTCTAGTTCTGAAAACCCCAAGGGCGGACTAGGCAAAAATTAGAGCAATATAAAAAAAAAGAGGTGCTTAAATTGAAAACCCGAAAGGGCAGTTTAGGTAATTATCAGAAGCAGCAACAAACTCCCGGTCAATCTCCTTGACAATCCCAATTTAAGTTGGTCCAGTCCAACTAAGGTCTCAGCTAAGATCACGGGTATCTGCTACAAGCCTCCTTCAATTTGGTCCATGACACCCAATACTCATGGATTAGAATCGCCATCGAAAGAAACAAGCAAGAATTGGCTAAGCAAGCATAGACAAAACATACGTCCCCATGCCTTGGTAGGAGCCAAATGAGAAATGCAAAAGTCAATTAAGGGACTAAGCAAAATTTTCTCACCTCTCATTAACTGTAGAACTTCGGGCTTCGAAAGTTGAAACAACATTTGCATCTTTTGTTGAGTTCTAGAAATCAATATAGGTAACACCATTGGTTGATTGCTTGGATATCCAAAGATGGCTTCAAACTCTTCAATCATGGGACATATCTCAAAGTCATTTATCTTAAATGTCCTAAAATTCACATTCTAAAAGGAAGCCATGGCATGTAAAAAAGAATGGTCCAATTTAATATTTTGAAAGCACTTCAAAGTATTGATTTTAGACCAAGATATTTGTTCCCAATGAATGGCTTTCATATTTTTAAATAAACCTTTTATTTTCTTCAAATTGAGTTCTGTTATTGTTGAAAGTTGAAGGAAAATTAAATGTGTTAAAAGGAATTTTGATGCTGAAATTGAAAATTCATGGAAAACTTCCTGGATTCTGCATGGGGTCATAGCATGGAAAGAGGATTTATATAGGGTGGTTGGCCATACCAAGTTGACAAGGAATGGCTTGAGACCGAAATGCGCAAGGATAGGAAATCAATGATGAAAAGATTTTGAGTTGCCGCATTACCTTTGATTTTGTGAATCAGTGCTACTGTGGAATTCTGAATTATGAGATGAAGGACCAATGATTGTACTGTAGTAATAATAATAGCAATAAAAATATATAATAAAAAATTTTAAAAGTCAAAAGTTGCAGTAAAAGTGCAAATTATAATTATTCTTATCATTGTTATTATTATTATTATTATTATTATTATTATTATTATTAGTAATACAATATTTTCTCAAATAATACAAAAATGATGGATCACTGAGAAGGAGGTGGTGGATCATGATCAAACAAAGCTCTTAAAAAGTCATCGCCTGTTAGAGGAGGAGGCATATCATCTATCCTAAGTCCACCCGAAGAAGGAGCACCTGAACCTCTACTACCCTGGAATTCAGATCTGCAACGGTCCTCATACGAAGTATATGAAGGAATCTCATGGTCATCAGTTTGGGCCTCCCTAAAAGACAAAGCACCAGGATCCCTCATTCCTTGGAACAGAAAGTCTCGAAAGTCTTGCTCTGATTGATGATACATTTTTTCAAAATGGGCAACCTGTTGGCGACTAGCAGCTAACTCTTCTTGCAGCTTCTTATTTTGTTCCTCAAGCATCCGCTGTGAGTCAAAAAGGAAAGGGTAAGAGAAGACATAATCATGCATACATGTAGCATAAATCATCATGGAACAAGATAATTGTACACCCTTGATTTTGGCCCTGACTAGTCCGGTGCTAATTACAAATCTTTGATTGGACTAATATATTGTAATAGAACCTAAAATAAGCTAATTAAACTTTTAAAACCCTAATTAAATCTATTTTAAAATATTTGGTTGGTTTTTACATTATACCAGTGCACTAAATCCTAAAATGTGTTCAATTCGAAGGTTTGGTTGCTTTTTCACTTAATCCGGATGGTGGTAGGGGTGTCTCATGTTGAATTAGGGCATCCAATCCAACATAGGGAAGCCCCATATCGATATGGGGCTCCCCATATTGAAGTGGAAGCCCCTATTCGATATGAGGCTATCCCATAATGAAATGGAGCCCTATTTTGATATGGAACAGCCCCATATCGAAATGAGGCTCTAACTGGGCAATTATTCTTCAATTCCATGTCGAATCTGAATACCTACTTTGATATGGGTTCAGTTTTTGTTGAAACAAAGTCATTTTAATTCGAGACAGACTTGGTTTATATTGAATTCAAGGAATTGTAATTCAATATGGAATGGGTTTGTGTCGAACCCCGAATTCGACATGCATCAGAATAAATGGTTCTTAAACAAGAAAATTTTGAGGTTTAACCTAAGTGAGTGATTATAAATACAAGTTTTCAAAACCTGAGAGAGGATCTTTTTGGACCTTTGGCTTTTGATTAGCTGCTGGAACTCTGGAAAATCCAGTAATCAATCAACAAACAAACCCTAGCAAGCTTGAGAAACAAAAGAGACATCAAGGATAGACAAAGAAGATCAACAACACAAAACCCTACAAAGGCAGTGTACTCACTGTCTTTGCCAAAGCTCATCCAGAATCTCGTTCAAACATTTTTTATGGAGCCAACAAATGACAGTATGGTTTAAATTAAATAAATAATATTTGCTTTGATTGTTTTAAACATTGAATAAATTTTTTCTTCATCTAACTAAAAGTCACAGTATGCAATTTCTTATTGAGCCAGTATACGTTAGTTTGCATGGAGTACATATTATTGTTTTACTGAATCATAACCTTTAGAACTAGTAAACAAGTTTGGCTTAAGATGTTAATTTGTTTTTTCTTATCTCATAGCTATTTAATCAATGTTTTACTCATAAATCACATTAAGGTTTTTTATATAAAAATTCATAGTAGCCTTTAAATCTTTTTAAAAATATTCACAGTTCACATAACCTATGAACTTTGATTAGTTTTTCATAAACACTAAACCCTAATTCATTTAAAACCTTAAGCTACAAATATTATTTTTTATAAATACCAAACAATAAATTAATCTTTCTAAAAACTCTAATTTCATGATGTTAGCCCTAAACCCTAATTTGATTATCCAAAAGCTCTACTACTTTCTTAAAATTATAAAACTCTAATCAATTCTATTTTTCCAAAAACCCTTGCAGTAGCCTAAATAATAATAATAATTATATTAATTTTAAAATTTCAAAACCATAAATGTTAATTAAAAAACCCTAAATTGAGACATAAACCTAAATTTGTATCTTTATTTGCTTTATTTAAGTTAGGAGCATGTTTATTATATGTCTTGATTAATGGTTTATTTATATCTTTAATTTATATGTTTGATGAACAATTTATTTATGATGAGTGATTGTTACTTTTATTAATTTATTTTGGTTTCAAAAAATTGTAAGAGGTATGTTTCCATGATTAGGTACCTCATTAATTAATCTTTATGTAATTTCAATTATCTTCAAATTTTGGAATTAATGTAAAGGACATGTTTTCACCTTTCGGTGGGTGTCCTATTTAGTTTTAGACATGGATGATGTAAGGACATGTTTCAATTCTCAGATAGGTGTCCATTTATTTATTTTATTTAGACATTGTTGTGATTTTAATAAAGTATTTATTTATTCTTATGATCGTATGTAGTATAGATAATATCATTATATTTAAAAATTTTATAATATTAAGACCTGAAAAGGAGGCCGATTCTAATGAACAGGGCGTTGTGAGGGTGCTGGGCCATTCTCACCTTCTCCGCATGCACCTAACTTTTCGAACCCATTAGGGGGTTGGAGATTCCTTAGGAATCGAGTATCCACCCCTTTCTATTTTCCCGGCCCATCCGGGTGGCAACTCACTGGGGATAAGAGAAGTTGATTTCATAGGTTTTTATATTATTCTATTCTTTCTTATCATGATATTATCCATTGCATCATATTAGATTGCATTGTCTGCGTGAGTTAGGATGCCCGTGTTACCCATGTTGTGTTGTGTGAGGGATACCATACTTTCACTCAAGGTATGTAGATCGAGCATGGCATAACCACTCATAGCCTTATACCTTTTGGTATATACTTGCTATGGGAACCTAAGCCTTTCAACCCAAAGACTAAAGCTCATGTAATTGGCCTAGTTACTTTCCTTAGGTTTTTACCCCAAATGCTTGTTGTTTGACTATGGTTAATTTATATTGGCTTAAATTATGGCTTATTTGGTTTGTTCCTTTTCTAATATGACCTAAGTACATTGTAAGCTCAAAATAAATTTTTCTTTAAAGTTTAAAATACCAAAGCTATTTTCAAAACTTTTTAAGTTGGTCTTTGGACATAAAATTTTTCTAAAAACAAATCAAAAATTCTTTTCTCATGACTCAAAAACAAAGTCAAAAATCCATTTTTTTTTATCTAAAATCTTTTTACAAACCATGTTTGCATTTCATCCAACCTTTAAAAGAGCATACAAATTATTTAGGTCAATTATGGAAATACCAAAAATCAATTGTGAGCCTATTTTATACTAAGAATTATTAACCATGGGCTTGTTTTTGGCATGAATCATTAGTTACTTTTTCAAGTGAGAAATCTATTTATAATAAACCTCTTAATTTAGTTTTAACCCAATATAGCATAAAAGCTACTTTAGTTGGTTGAATGGATTAAAACCTAATTAATGGAAATTATCATGAACTGATTTCCATTTTTAAAATATTGAAACGTCCGAAAGAATTTTTCAAAAACTAGATACCCCATGTTGGTATTTTGTTAACCGTATACCTAGGAAATGAGACTCGCCATCCGTGTGTGGAAGTTATAAGGTTGGAAGGGACGTTCTACTTATCTTTATCTATTATTTGTGGATACATGCATACATACATTTGCATCTCATATCATTGATCCTCTTTGGATCACAGCCCTGGATTACAACAGTTCAAAAGCCTACGATAACCCTGCTTACATCGGTGATGAAGAATCCAGCAGTGACTCAATCACTTTTCACCAAAATTAATGGAACCTGAACAAATTTAAATAATGGTGGATGATGCTCTCAATGCTAAAATGGAAGAATTAAAGGGGGCCCTAGCTGAGATCATGAAGAATCAAATGGCTACAATGTTTAGGAACACTGCGAAAGCATCTGCAAGCACCAAGAAAGACAAAGGGAAGGCTAAGGTTGGTGAAGTGGCTTTTGATGATGACAAGGTTGTCATTGATGATGATGACGACTAGGCTCAATACTTCCAAGATCCTCAAGACAATAAGAAGGAGCCGAAGGTTATTGAAAGATCAGCCGTGGAGAAAACTGAAACTTCAGATGTTGAGAAGTTGATTGCTAACCTGGAAAAGAAGTTTGAAAAGAAGCTGAAAACTGAAGAAATGTTTGAGGTCGACAAATTGTTTGAGCTAGATGAAGAGGTTCCGTACAAGTTCAAGATGCCATCCTTTGCCAAGTTTGATGTAACTTGAAATCCTCACCTCCATGTGAAGCAATGTATCACTGCTATGTAGTCTGCTAGAGCTACTAAGGCTCAAACTCTAAGGTACTTCATGCTTTTACTGGGCCCTGTTGTCCAGAATTGGTTCAACACCTTAGAGGATAGTACTCAAAAGAGCTAGGATTTGTTATACAAGGCTTTCATTCAAAAATATGGGTATAATGTCGAGATGGAAGTTACCTTAATGGAAGTTGAGTCCATTAGACAAAGGCCAAATGAGAATTTTGTGAACTATGTGAAAAGATGGAGGAATAAGGTTGCATTGCTCAGGAAGAGGCCCAATGAATCTGATCAAATAAGGATGATTGTGAGAGGGGTGTTGCCTAGTCTTCATGAAAGGATGTCTCATAAACTCAATCAAGATTTCAAAAATCTTCTCCAAGTTGGTTTGCAAATTGAAGAATGGGAAAGGGAGAATAACTGCTTTTCAGTAAGAAGGAATGAGAAAGGGAACTACTAGTCGGGCAATCAAAGCACACAAAAATAAGTTGATTTTAATGCGACTGGTCAAGGAAATAAAAGATAGTTCTCATAGTTGGGGAAACCTCTATCTTGGGTTTTTAACAAGCTATAAAAGGAGGGACTATTACAACCATTGGCCCCTCGACCTTTGCCAAATCCTTTACCTCCAAAATTTGATACTAAAGCTTTTTGTCAATTTCATCAGACTTAAGGACATGAGACCAATAGATGTACCCGATTAAAGCATGAGATCCAAGATATAATCGACAGTAGTAAGCTACCTGAGCCGAACAAGTCCAATTCCAAGAATAATCCTTAGCCTAAATTTGGAAGAGTACCTCCACCGACAACCTTCATGGTGGGAAGAGGATTGGAGGAAGATTTTGTCTTATCCTCTTTTCAAGACGGGAGTATTAAAGATGTGGAATAAGGAGAAATTTTATTCAACCAACTTCCCTTAGCTTGGAGTGTTGCTCTATTTATTTTGCTTTCTTTAATATTAATTGGAACAATTATGTTTTTCAAATTATGTTTGTTTGAATAAATTATTTTCATCAATTTTTTCATGGTCTTTGTTCATTATGGTGCTCAACCGATGACAAATTTAATTTGATATTTATAAATTAGTGTATCTATGCATCATGATTTGAATGACTTTACTCGGTGAGGGAATTACTCTATAGCATTGAGTTGTGTATGCTTACTTAGAGAGGGCTTCTGCATAATGACCTTTGTCTAGGTCCTAGTCAATCTTAGAACAAGCTTTAACAGACTTTCGAGGTAAAATTGAACTCTTCTTAATTAAGGAAGAGATGATCTAAGCATTATTTGGTTAGCCAACAACTAGTATCCACCCAATTAAATATCAATCTCTAGTTGTCCCTTTGAACCCTCATAGAATTTTAGCTTTCTTTTCATTGATTTATAAGCCCAATGATCTGCCCTGAGCTATTGTTACACTTTTGACAAGTCTTATCATCACTAAGGTGAAGAGGCAAGAAGATCAAACAATGAAATGCATAGCCAAAATCGTAAGGATAGTTGATGTTCTCAAGACCATAAGGGTAGTTGAAGTTCACCCAATATCTCCAATCTATCAAGATAACATCAGAGTAACAAGTGATTTATCCCTGTTAAAGAAGATTTATGTCACTCCACTCATCCATTATTAGAAACCCAAGTTGGTACAAACAAGATAACTCTTTTAGAGCTATAAGCAAAAAAAAGAAGAAAAAAAAAGAAAAAAAGACAGAAAAAGAAAAATAAAATAAAATAAAACCCAAAACGGTTCAGAAAGCCAACCAAGTTCTCTTTTACCTAAAGCAGCAAAAGACTTCCATAAGGACATTTTGACTTGAATTGGTTCATCCTAACCAAAGATTCAATCAAAATTAGAGAGACAGAAGAAAGGTCATCTAGTTCTTGAAAGTCCTATACTTGACAGTCCTACAGGGAAGAAGGACAAAATGATAAAATGCTCAAAGAAAAGAAGGGGTAAGAAAAAGAAAGAGAAAGAAAAGGGAAAAGAAGAAAAGAAATGAATATGGGTACCAAACTTTTTGCAAAGGCAAAGACTGTCCCAATCAAGATCTAGATTAACTCCAAGAAGATGGAAGAACATTCAAAGCTCTATCTTTTCATGCTCCTAACTGCCTAAAAGTTCCAATAAGAAGGTTGTAGTGTGAAGGCTTATCTATAGTATCACATCAGCTCCAATCTCAAAGTGACCTTCATTTAAACCATGTCCCTTATAGACTCCATTTTAAGCCTATCAAAGATCTATTGATCTCACTTGGTAGGTAGAGTCTATTAGTGGAGACAGTTTGAATAAGCATGCATATGAGATGGATAATATTTAAACTCAATGAGACCTTTGGCTAAGTAATGTGTATGTGCCTATCTTAAGTGCAACGGTTCTTGCTTAAATAGAAATGATTCTCGAGTTTAGTATGGTAACTAGGGTTATCATGTTATAGATATGCTAATTTGAAAAATCAAGTCCTGAGGTAAATTGGCATTAATTTGGCAAAGCCAACATTTGATTTCAAAATCAAAATTTAAAATTGAAAAAAAAATTACAAAGCCTTCAAGTTAAGGGGAGTATGTTGAACTATCGAACCTTGAAGGACACATTGGGTAAAGAAAATGATTACTAGCAAGGTTATGAAGAAGCTACCAATTGACATGCTCGATCATAGTTTGAAATGAATGTATCTTTGACTCTGCCACTTGGGGTCTCCATTATTTATGTTTTCAACATCTTTAAGATAAAAGCCATAAAAGCGAAGCCTTCTGCCATTCCAGTGCAAGACCTAAATCAGCATCTAGAAGGAGTCAATAAGAACACTTCAGCTGATCACCTTGATCTGTGAGTCAATGGAACCATTGTAAGTATAATCCATGTATATCATGCATACACGAGCATATCACACTCCATTTTTCTTTGTCAAAAATAAATAGTAATATTCTATGAAGCAACCATAAAGCAGATATGGAATCAGGGGGCATGGAAAGCCCATTGCTTGAGGAAGTTTCAGTAATTTTATAAAAGAAAGAAGAAATGCATGCTTGTTCGATGAGCTAGATAATCTACAAACATCAACTAAAGCCACATAGAAAAAATCATGGGTTTGAGCCTACATAGGGGGCAAAGTTTCTCCTTTCAATTTTTTGAGTTTATGTATGTACAAAACATTTTGAGACTCACTTCTTGTAATATCCCAAAGTATGCCCTAGAAGTTTTGATATTATTGTTGTAATTGTATTGAATGTGTATATGTTAAATTTTAAAGAGAAGAGAGCTTTAAAGGGAAGTGTATATGTTATGTATATGGAAATATATACAACATATATACAAGTCAATATGATGGTCAAAGGAAGAAGATATTTAGCTATTTTTAATTAATTAAGTTAATTAGTGGAAAATGAGAAATTAAAATGAATGGAAGAGATTAATTTGGATTATTTAATATTATATTTGCTTGGAGGAGGTTTAAAGAGAGGAGTCTTTGACTTTGGTTTCTTGATTTTCTTTCCATTTTCTTCCCTTTTCCTTTTGTTGGCCGACCATCTAAAGCAAGAGAGAGAGAGAGTGAGTTTTCTGATCCAAGCTCAAATTGAAGGAAGATTCAAGAGAAGAAGTTGAAATTTGAGAAGTATTATCAACTTTGGTAAGTTCTCTCTTGATTTCTCTTGTTTATTTAGGAATTATGTTTGAGTTTGAGGGTTTATTGTTGAGGATAGGATTGTGTGTTGAGTATGTTGTGTTTAAGAGTATTTGATTCATTTGATTGTTGGATCTTTGAGTTTGGATTGAAGAAAAGAGTAAATTGGTTGGAAGAGAAAGTGTGTGATTGTGTTTAAGGGTTTGTGGTAAAGATTTTAATTTATGATTGATATATGTTTTGAGTTGTTTTGGTGTTTTTACAAGTTTGTTATGGTTCTTTGGTATGTTGAGTTAAGTTTGTTTGAAGTGGATTTTGGTAAAAGAAGGTGAATTGTTGAATTAAGTGTTGTTGTGGCCGGAATCTGTGTTTTTGGCCTGACACGCTCATAAGCACGACCAGGATTTTGGGCGTGTCGATGGTTCTGTGTTTTGGATGGGTGACACGAGCAGTGACATGCCCATGTCATTGAGCGTGTCACAGCTTCTATGTAGTAGTAGTATTTACACGTCTAGTGACACGCCCATGTCACTGAGCGTGTCATAGCTACTGTGTTGGTGAGGAATTGACACGGTCATGAACACGCCCATGTTGTTGGATGTGTTAATATTTCTATGAGACAGAATATATTACACGTTCAGTGACACGCCCATGGTTCTGAGCATGTCGAAGCTTCTGTGTTGTGGGTTTAGGGCACGGTCAGGGACACGCCCGTGTTGGTGAGCGTGTCATGTCTAGGGTTTGCCCTAGTTAGTCTTATCCATTTTATCTCATATGTATTATTCCTTTTGGATTAGGTTGTCAAGAGGTTGATTTGCCCTAACTTAAGTGGTGAAGAAGTGTTGGAAAGGAAGTGTATAGATTTGTATAAGTGGTGGTTAAGGTAAGTACAAGTTACATTATTGCATCTATTCATATAATGTTGAGACTTAACATACATTTGATTGTAAATATGTTAAGAAATCTCATGTATTGTTAATACTTGCTAATAATGCTATGTTTGATATAATGTGAATATTAATGAGCATCTAAATTGTGGGTTAATGCCATTGTCTATGTACAACTAAATGTGAAATGAGATGTGAAACCAATGTGATGGTTTATAATGATGTAAATGAATTATAATTGAGGCATAGTTGCCTCTTTTGAGTATGAGAAATGAATTGAAAAAGAAATGTATAAATATATAAATGGAAAGATTTTGTGTCAAATGTGTTATTCAACCTTCAGAGTTCTGAGTTTGGTGGCATGCCAATGAATTACTGGATAGGTGAAAAGACCGGGTTGTAAGCCGATTCCAGTTGAAAAATGTGAAATGATAAATGTGAAATGTGAATTAAAAGTAACAGTCTAGCCGGGTTGAGGATTTCCTCGGGTTTATCCGGGTTGAGGTCCAAGAGACTGGGTCTGTTACTAGTAACAGTCTAGCCGGGTTGAGGATCTCCTCGAGTTTAGCAGGTTGAGGTCCAAGAGACTAGGTCTGTTACACTATCCATGGATAGAGATATATATATATATGATGCCTACGGGCTTGATGATTATGATTATAGACCAAAGCAGTAACTCTGAACTTTGAATAACAAATTAGTGTTTTGTCAGCCCATACGTGTCTTTGTGTCAATGTAAATCATAAAATGATAAAATGTAGTCTTATGAATAATATGAAAATATCATTTGAGAATATTCTCTGAATTGTTGAAATGTGTGACATTGGCATTGCATAAAAAGCATATTATTATTGTAGTTTGTACCACTAAGCTGTTGGCTTAGCGCGATTGTGATTCATCGCGCAGGTGACAGAGAAGAACCAGAGAGTTCCGCTAGACCGAGTAGAGTCTAGATTTTGAGACTTTGAGAGTGGAGCTTAAAGATCGAAGACACTGCCAAACATGTATATATTTTATGTTTTGTAAAATTTGAGTTTTGATGTATAAACATTTGTAAATATTTGTTATACTTTCCGCTGCTTTTAATTAAACATTTTATCTTTTGGTCTTTTATAATTTCTTTTAAATGATTCAAACTTGTTCATGTTTTTGAAAAGGGATGAGTCATTATTTTCTTTATTATGGCATTTCTATATTCAGTATACGTATATTAAGATCATATTAGCATGCTATGTACGTATACGGGATATAGGGGTGTTACACTTCTAATATTTTTCCACGCAGGGGGTAAGGAGAAGATATGAAGGCTAGCTAAAAAAAGGCTGAAATTTTTGCAAAAGTGCAAAGGAAGATCAAAAAAATGGAAAAAGAAGAAAATTAGAACTCTCAAAAGAATGAAGATTCAAAAAACAAAAGATTAGTCCAGCTAAAAGAGCTAAAGCCAGGGTAAAGACCCGATCTCCAATGGATAAAGATCCATGTTTCAAGGGTAAAGACCCGATCTCCAATGGATAAAGATCCTTGTTTCAAGGGTAAAGACCCGATCTCCAATGGATAAAGATCCATATTTCAAGGGCAAATACCCGATCTCCAATGGATAAAGATCTATGTTTCAAGGGTAAAAACCTGATCTCTAATGGATAAAGATTCATGTTTCAAGGGTAAAGACCCGATCTCCAATGGATAAAGATCCATATTTCAAGGGCAAATACCCGATCTCCAATAGATAAAGATCTATGTTTCAAGGGTAAAAACCTGATCTCTAATGGATAAAGATTCATGTTTCAAGGGTAAAGACCCGATCTCCAATGGATAAAGATCCATGTTTCAAGGGTAAAGACCTGATCACCAATGGATAAAGATCCATGTTTCAAGGATAAAGACCCAATCTTCAATGGATAAAGATCCATGTTTCAAGGGTAAAGACCCGATCTCCAATGGATAAAGATCCATGTTTCAGGGGTAAAGACCTAATTTTTCAATGGATAAAGATCCATGTTTCAAGGGTAAATACCCGATCTCTAATGGATAAAGATCAATTTTTGGTGGGTAAAGACCCACAATCCATTAAAGAATGGAACAACCAGTTAAGCCAAAATTCTCAACTGATAAAAGGTCAGTCTCGGGTCTAGAACCCAAATCATTTTTTAGTCCAGAACTCACCTTGGATCTAGAATTTGAATCATTCTGAGTCTAGAATCATCCTTGTCCAAAATCAATTCAAACCATGTTACTTTTCACTCTTTGAATAAATTTGAGATCATTCAAGCAGGGGGCAAACTATAGACCCTTGATTTTGGCCCTTACTAGTCTGGTGCTAATTTCAAACCTTTAATTAGACTAATATATTGCAATAGAACCTAAAATAAGGTAATTAAATCTATTATAAAAGATTTGGTTAGTTTTTACATTATACCAGTGCACTAAACCCTAAAATGGGTTCGATTCGAAGGTTTGATTACTTTTTCACCTAATCCAGATGGTGGTAGGGGTGTCTCATGTTGAATTAGGGCATCCAAACCGACATAGGGAAGCCCCATATCAAAATTGGGGGCCTCCCAATTTGATATGGGCCCCCAATTTCGATATGGGGCTCCCCATATTGAATTGGAAGCCCCATTTCAATATGGGATAGCCCCATATAGAAATGGGGCTCTAACTGGGCAATTATTTTTCAATTCCATGTCGAATCCGGATACCTACTTTGATATGGGTTTAGTTTCTATCGAAACAAAGTCATTTTAATTCGAGATGGACTTGATTTATATCGAATTCAAGGAATTGTAATTCGATATGGAATGGGTTTGTGTCGAACCCATGAATTCGACATGCATCAAAATAAACAGTTCTTAAATAAGAAAATTTTGAGGTTTAACCTAAGAGAGTGATTATAAATACAGGTTTTAAAAACCTGAGAGAGGATCTTTTTGGACCTTTGGCTTTTGGTTGGCTACTAGAACTTTGGAAAATCCGGTAATCAATCAATGAATAAACCCTAGCAAGCTTGAGAAACAAAAGAGACAGCAAGGATAGATGAAGAAGATCAACAACACAAAACCCTACAAAGGCAGTCTACTCACTGTCTTTGCCAAACCTCATCTAGAATTTCATTCAAACATTTTTGGTGGAGCCAACAAATGATGGTATGGTTTAAATTAAATAAATACCATATGCTTTGATTGTTTTAAACATTGAATAAGTTTGTTCTTCATCTAACTAAAAGTCATAGTGTGCAATTTCTTATTGAATCAGTATACGTTAGTTTGCATGGAGTGCATATTATTGTTTTACTAAATCATAACCTTTAGAACTAGTAAACTTGTTTGGCTTAGGATGTTTATTTGTTTTTTCTTATCTCATAGCTATTTAATCAATGTTTTACTCATAAATCACATTAAGGTTTTTTATATAAAAATTCATAGTAGCCTTTAAATCTTTTTAAAAATATTCACAGTTCACATAACCTATGAATTTTGATTAGTTTTTCATAAACACTAAACCCTAATTCATTTAAAACCTTAAGCTACAAATATTATTTTTTATAAATACCAAACTCTAATTTATTCTTTCTAAAAACCATAATTTCATGATGTTAGCCCTAAGCACTAATTTAATTAACCAAAAACCCTACTACTTTCTTAAAATTATAAAACCCTAATCAATTTCATTTTTCTAAAAACCCTCATAGTAGCCTAAATAATAATAAAAATAATTGTATTAATTCCAAAATCCCAAAACCCTAAATGTTAATTAAAGAACCCTAAATTGAGACATAAACCTAAATTTGTATGTTTATTTGCTTTATTTAAGTTAGGAGCATGTTTATTATATGTCTTGATTAATGGTTTATTTATATCTTTAATTTATATGTTTGATGAAAAATTTATTTATGATGAGTGATTGTTACTTTTATTAATTTGTTTTGGTTTCAAAAAATTATAAAAGGTATGTTTCCATGATTGGGTACCTCATTAATTAATCTTTATGTAATTTTAATTATCTTCATATTTTGGAATTAATGTAAAGGACACATTTCCACCTTTCGGTGGGTGTCCTATTTAGTTTTAGACATGGACGATGTAGGACATGTTTTCATCCTCAGATGGGTGTCCATTTATTTATTTTGTTTGGACATTGTTGCAATTTTAATAAAGTATTTATTTATTCTTATGATCGCATGTAGTATGGATAATATCATTATATTTAAGAATTTTATAATATTAAGACCTGAAAAGGAGGCCGGTTCCAATGAACCGGGCATTATGGGGGCGCTTGGCCATTTCTCACTTTCCCTATACGTACCCAACTTTTTGAACCCATTAGGGGGGTTGGGGATTCCTTAAGAATCGAGTCATCCACTACTTTCTATTTTCCCAGCCCGTCCGGGTGGCGACTCCATTTTCTCTAGGCTTAGGCTCGTGTTCTCTAAGGCTCTGAGCCTAAACAGTACTGAAGTCTCAAGAACCATTCCACCAGAAGTGGGGACAAAAATCCCCTATCACATTAACCTACCAGATAACTCATATTAATGCCTTGTGGATGAGATGACATCTCCGGTTAATAAGAATGAGCAAATGGAGGAGAAGCAGAGGAAGGTTCCTCATGACTAAATGAGCCAGTAGCCTGCAATAATCATTAAAACATTCAAAACAAGTTAAGAAAGGAGTAATTGCAATGGCAGAATAGTAAGTGTTTACTTAAGAGGTGCTAGCCCCAGGATGCAAGACGGACCCTCCTCCCTCTTTGTGATACTCCTCTTCACCCTCATCTTCCTCGGGAATTTCTCAAAGGTCAAGATCCTTACTCGAATAAACTGGGTATATGATGCATCCAGTGGGTAGGGAAAGGTTTTAACATCATAACTGTGTCGAGCTAACCACCATGTATTCTCCAGCATTGAAGCAGTATGTAAAGTATACTCCAGGCAATTCATCGGGATCCTGCATCACTCGGGACCAAGGTGTAATATCCTCATGTATGCCCTAGAAGTCTTGGTTATGTTGTTGTTATTGTTGATGTTGTTGTTAGTGTTGTTGTTGTTATATATTGGATTGAATATATGTGTTAAATTGTAAGAGAAAAGAAATGGGAAGAGAATGTATATGTATATGTGTTTTGGAGAAGAAATTTAGGGTTTAGAGACAAATGTATATGTTGTGTATATGATGATATATATAACATATAGATTGGTCAAATATAGAGTCAATGCAAGAAGATATTTTTGTGGAATGTGCAATTACATATAAGGGCTTAGATGAGACAAAAGGTTAGTTAAATGGTGAAGGGTGTTTTAGTAATTGCAAGGTTAAAAACACTTGATGGATATAAGAAGCCAAATTTGACTTTGCTCTTCATATTTTCTTCTTCTCTTCATGTGTGGCCGGATTCTCCATAGACAAAGAGAGAAAGAGAGGTGATCTTGAGGTTTGAAGCAAATTGAAGAAGGAATCAAGGGTGTTGGTTAGAGATTTGTGGAATTCTTCATTTAAGGTAAGTTTTCTCTTGATTTCTCTTGTTCTATTTGGAATTTTGTTTGAGTTTGATGGAGTGTGTTTGTGTATGGTGTGTGTAAAAGTGTTGAAATGGAATTAAAGATAAGAAGCTAGGTTGGTGTTGGTGATGGAAGAGTAAGAGTTGTGTTTAGTGAATTTTTTTTTCTGTTTTACAATTAGTAAAGGCTGTGATTTGTATGATTTTTAATTAATTATAGAAAAATGTTCTTGAAGTGAATTTTTGATATGTTTTGCCTCTATGAGTCTAGAATGACCGAAAAATATGTTGATTCGATTTTGGAATGGTTATGAGTTTAGAAAGATTATTTTTATTAGACCTGTTCCAGCAGGTACCTTAACTGAGACAGCTATATTTCGGGATTTTTAATAAAATGTAGAAATATCATATCCAATTGAATTTTGGATATGTTGTTGCTTAGTGAGTCTAGTATTTTAGAAAAATAATTTGGAACCACGTTGATTGAATTTGATTTATGGAATTCACAAAGTTCAGAACTGCTGCCAGGATGCAGGGCAATTGGGGCAGTCTGGTTAGGTGAACTATTTGACCAAGATTTTGTGTTCAGTTTGATCTGAAATTTTAAAGGAATGATTTTAAGATACAAAACTAAATTCTGTAAAAATTTTAGAATTTTTAGTCAAGTAGATTATTTTATACAATTTTTCAAAATAAGGATAAAATGGAGTCTAAAACCAGAATGTACTATTCATATGGTCATTTTGCTAATATTCCTTTTGGATTAGATTGTGAAGAGGTTGAATTGCCCTAACCGTGTCCCTCAAGTGGCTGCCCGTGTCCCTCAATTGTGTGGGTTAGGGTTTTAATTCTTTGTTCTTCTTGCATTGCTTTGGTTCTCCAAAGGTAGGTTGGTCCTTAAACCTAACCCTAAACACTTTAAACACACTTGAATCAATGAATGATATAATCAAATGCATGTGTAAGGTCCTAAAACTATGAATCATATCAATTGTTCTTTGCCCTAATTGCATTGTTGAGATTGAACAATGTTATGTTATATATTGTGAATGGTAATGTGTTTCATGAGTAATATACATTGAAATTGAAATGTATATCAAAGATGCAATGATAATTTAAATAAGACATGATATGAGACAATGCCATTGTGATTGGCTATGATGATGATATTGAAAGAAAGAAGGCAAGTTTGCCTAAATGTGATGAGAATTTGAGAATGGAAATGGTAACTATATAATAAATGAATTGTTTGTTTAATATGTTATTCAGTTTCAGAGTTCTGGATTTGGGTGGCATGCCTAAGAAATGATGAAAGGTAACAGTCTTGCCGGGTTGAGGATCTCCTCATATGTGTTGAGTTGATGGTCCAAGAGACTGGGTCTGTTACACTATGAGAATTGTGAATATGAGATATATGATTTGTAACAGTCTTGCCGGGTTGAGGATCTCCTCATATGTGTTGAGTTGATGGTCCAAGAGACTGGGTCTGTTACACTATCCATGGATAGAGATACATGTATATACATTGCCTACGGGCGTGATTATTGTGACTATGAACCAAAGCAGTAACTCTGAACTCTGAATATCGTATTAAATACTTGTTGGGCCCATAGGTGTCAAGGTTATATGAATGTCTTAAATAATGTTATGAGTTAATGAAATGAGATGTTGTTTATTGAGTATGATTGATTAATGTTGAATGTGGAAAGATGTTGAAATGTGGTATGCTCATATGACTATGATTTGTGAAATGCATAATTATGTGGTTAACTTTATATTTATGATGTTGATCTTATCAATAACATATGTGACATTGCATTACATTAAAGCATACCATTAGTATGTTTTATCTTACTAAGCCGTTGGCTTAGCGCGATAGTGTTTAATCGCGCAGGTAATAGAGTGGATAGAGTTGAACCCGAGAGTTCATCAAGACCAAGTGAGAGTAGACCTTGAAGAATCCATTTTGGGAGCTTAAAGATCAGAGCAGACTTGCCAATCATGTATATTTCTTTATATTTTGTAAAGAAATGTTTAATATGTAAAAATGTACATATTTTATAACTTCCGCTGTGTAATATTTAAATGTATATATATATATAACTAATATGTTTTGTTTTATAAGTAAATGATCTACTTTTCTATAATGTATAATGATAAGGGTATTGTATCAAGTTTAAAGTGTTTTGAATGTTAAGAAAACCGTAGCATCCCTATGTTTGATGCACTTATGCTACATTGTTGTAGTTGTAGTGTGTGGGCATTGGATATGGGGGTGTTACACAAGGAATCACTCATATTCTCTCTCCCCAAGAAACCAGCCACTAGACACAGGGCCAGCAGTGACTCGGCGGGTATACTAAAAAGGCAGTGCGGCGTTCATGGAAGAAGTCCAGTTCGTCCTCTCTTTCTTGTTCTACCAAGCCAAATTGATCTACAAGATGACATAAGGTAAGTAAACTTTTTACATAAATTTTAACGTATAGTAATATTATTTTACCTGGGCCTAGGTTAAGCAACTTAAGAGATAGCATCGGGTGTGCACATGGTGAGAGCCATGAACTGCTACACGATTTAACAACCAAAAATTCAACCTTGGATACCCGACTCTCTCTCGAAAAATGCCAGGCACCCTCACAAGATTATGCTCATATGCCCATACCTGCAATAACAATGAAAATCAAATTCATACAAGTATAAGCATGAAATTGACAATGGTGGAAGAAGAGTACCTTGACAACCACCATGAAACCAACAAAAGACTTCTTATTCCTGCAAATCTTGTCTAGTCCATGATAGAGACAAGCAAGACCAGCTTCACCCCGGCCGTAAAGCGGTACCATACTCATATCAGCAAGGGCCCTCAACACCAAAAGATGGATGGTAGACTCGGTGCTGCATAAAGTGGTCGACCCAAGCAAATACAGTAAAAATGCTCAAGCGTATTGTTTGGTTATTTCTCTATTAACCTGTCCATCATAGTGTAGACTCTTAATTTTTTACCCAATCCGGTCCAATATATTTTATATACTCCAAAATAATTTTTGTGTTATTTTAATTAAATAATATTTAGTTTAGTATTTATTTTTTTATTATAATTTTTAAAAAAACAATAATAAAAATGATAAAAAATAATAATAATAAATAAATAAATAAAAATAAAAATCGACGACGAAAAAATAGGCGATGAAAAATTTAAGCCATTTCGCTGCAAAAAATTCCTACGGCGAAATCGGTTGGCCGCGCCAATTCTCTCTCGCATCTATTAATTTCCTCACAGCCCATCGCAGTTTTCGCCATTGAAATTTTTCCAACGAAATTTTTTTTCCGAAACCAAATTCTATTTGGTTTTGGCTTCTTTTCCTAATTAATCTTAGTTTTCTTAAACAATTGGAATTAATCTTATAAATTTTCCTATAAATAACACTTTAAAACACAGAAAAAAGGGGGGGAAACTTGGGGACTAGAACTTGGTGATCGAAATTTAGATTACAGAAAACCCTAGTAATAAGCAAGCAATCAAGAATTCATCAAAGGTAGCAACCTTGCCTTTGTCCTTGTTCATCCAGAAAGTAATTTTTGGTGGAACCAACAAACGGAGGTTTGAATCTCTAGTTTCTTTATTTATTTCTTCACTGAAATTGAAAATTACTTTTCTGTTTCTTCTAAACCTTAGAACCCTAATTTATTTCTTCTAAACCTTTAAACCCTAATTCATTTCTTTTGTTTCCAAAAACCTTAAACCGTTTCTTCTATTTCTAAAAACCTAAAAATTACTTTTTTGTTTCTTCTAAAACTTAAGAACCCTAATTTATTTCTTCTAAACCTTAAAACCCTAAATTGTTCCTTCTATTTCCAAAAACCCTAAAAATGCTTTTCTGTTTCCAAAAACCTTAAATCGTTTTGCCTATTTCAAAAAACTTTATAAAACTCTAAACTGTTTTCTCAAATCCTAAAACCAAACATATTTTTTGAAACACCAAAAACCCTAATTCTCTCAAAACCAAAATAGTAAACCCTAAATTTTTCTAAACCCTAATTCATTGAATTTAAAACCCCAAACTAGTTAATTTAAACCCTAATGCCACAATCTAATAAAACCAAAACAACAATCCAGTAACCAAGAGCTATACACCCAATGTCTCAAGATTCTAAAACCCTAATTTCATAATTTTACCCCCTCAAACCCTAATTTGATCAATCAAAGAACCTTACTAATTTCTTAAATTATAAAACCCTAATCCATTTCAATTCTCTTAAAACTTACAATAGCCTAAACAAATAACAATAATAATATCTTAAGATTCCAAAACCTAAATATTAATTAAAGAACTTTAAATAAAAACAGTAAATCTCAATTTGTATCTTTACTTGCTTTATTTTTAGATTTGATTATGTAGTTGATTATATGCTTTGATGGTTGATTTATTTAATTTCAATGCTTAATTTATTTAATTTATCATGAATGAATGTTTATTATATATTTTGACTGATGTTTAATATCTTTGATGAATAATTTATTTATGATGAATGGTTATTTACTTTTATCGATTTATTTTGGATGTCCAAATGTTGTAAGAGGTATGTTTCCCCTTGTGGGTACCTCATTAATTAAATTCTATGTAATTTAAATTGCTTTTATATTTTGGACCAATGTAAAGGACATGTTTCTACCTTTTGGTGGGTGTCCTATTTAGCTTAGACATGGATGATGTAAGGACATGTTTCCATCCTCGGATGGGTGTCCATTTATTTGTTTTGCTTGGATGCTTTGATTTTAATATAATGATGCTTTATTTTAATTATTGCATGTAATATGGATAATATTGTTATATTTAAGAATTTTATAATATTAAGACCTGTAAAGGAGGCCGGTTCAAATGAACTGGGCGTTGTGGGGGTGCTGTGCCATTTGTCACCTTCCCCACATGTACCCAACTTTTCGAACCCATTAGAGGGTTGGGGATTCCTTAGGAATCGAGTCATCCACCCCTTTCTTTTTTCGGGCCCGTCCGGGTGGCGACTCCATTTTCTCCAGACTTAGGTCCATATTCTCTAAGGCCCCAAGACTAAACAGTGCCGAAGTCGCAAGAACCATTCCACCGGGAGTGAGGGCAAAAATCCCGCTCACACATAGTTCATCCAATAACTCCAAATCGGCTCAATTTTTATCTTCAAGGGCTCTTTTAATGACAGCTCCATACCGATTAACTGTTGAATCTCTTCGTGTGTCAGAATATCATTGGTAAGAGGGACCAAAAGGCCATAGTATCAGATACCAATTATGGTTGTACAATCGACTGGGCCAATGGTCATCTCTCCTATAGGTAGGTGAAAAGTATGGGTCTTGTCCATCCACCACTCCGACAATGCTTGAACTACACTCCTGTCTATTGGACACTCCTTAGATGGTAATTGCAAGATGAAACTTTCAAAACCGCACTCTCAAACAATCCAATTTATTTCCAGAGGGTGCTGCATCATACCATTATCGGGCTTTATTGACACATTCTCCGCCCCGGACAACACAGCAATCACGCTAATAGGAGCCAGGTAAGTCAATACGAGGTAAGTATATCATCCTACCAATACCACAGATTCATAGCCTAAACTTACTCGTTATGTTCTATTCTATTTTAATTTATTTATTTATCAAATTCTTAATAATAGTTCACTAATTAATTTATTTTTCCTAATCTTTAGTATTATTAATAATTAAAAATATAAAAACTAAAAAAACTAATAATAAAATTAAATAGATTAATGAATACATATTTGTGCTATTAAAATATTAAATTGTTACCTTAGTTTTTTTACTTGAACTGCAATGAAGCTGCATCCCAGCTAGTAGACTTATAGTTCCATTTTCATATCATCGAATAAATTTCGACAACTCAGCATTGAATCGAGGACTAGATCTCGAAGCATGCATTCTCTCCATTTGCTGCTCACTCAAACTATCTGCTCTCAAGCTCTCTATGTAAGTATAACTGAAAGTATAATTGAATGAAAGTGAGAATGAGAATTGGTGACAATAGAGGTTTATATAGACAAAGGATGAAGGAAAAGACAAATGAAAAAGAGGAAAAAGTAATTCCAGTGATATAAAAAAATCTCACTATTAGTGAATAGTGAGCAAATAGTGATGAACAGTATCTAAATAGTAAATTCAATTATGCAATTCAATTATTCAGCTATTTGTGTGTATAAAAATATTTTTTGTACTTTTAAAATATTTTTCCACGCAGGGGGTAAGAGGATATAGGTATGGTAAAAATAGCTAAATTTTTTTTGCATCCTACTGACTACAATTATTTTTTACAGATACCCAAATTATTTTTTAAGTCCAAAACTTATACCGGGTTCAGAATCTAAATTATTTTTAAGTCTAGAACTTACCTCAGGTCTAGAACCCAAATTATTTTTAAGTCCAAAACTTACCTCGAGTCCAAAATTTAAATTTATTTTTATTTTTTAAGTTTAGAACTTACCTCGGGTCCAGAACTCAAATTATTTTTTAAGTCCAGAACTTATCCCGGGTTCAAAACCCAAATTATTTTTAAGTCCATAACTTATCTCGGTCCCAGAATCCAAATTATTTTTAAGCCCAGAACTTATCTCGGTCCCAGAATCTCAAAAATGGCCTAACCTTCCCCCATTGAAGGTTTTCCATTCCAACACAATCCATTACTCATTCCAAGCTTATATTCATCACTTTTAACACTAAACAACATGCTTAAACAAATAAAATCACACAATTCAACCACTTTAGAAAATCACTTTTACAAAACCCTAAATCTCCACTTCCATTCTCAAACTCCAACCCAACACCACCAAATCTAATATTTGACTTTAAAATACTTGTTTATGAATCAAAACAACTCATTTGGAATCAATTTGCACAATTAAAATTCATGTTTTCAAAACCCCAAAAATCCATAACCCTAAATTCTCTCTCTTCACCATTCTTTAACCAAATTCCATCATCTCTTCAATCTAACCTTAGAATCATTGTTAACTACCCAAAATAACATCATACACACCAATTCCAACAATTATAACATACTACATAAAAATCCAAACTCTCACATAATCTAAATTTCCAAGGAATTAAAAGAAAAGAGATGGAAACTTAATAATTTTGGTGGAAATCACCAAAAATCCACTTGAAACTTGTTAATTCCTTCAATTTATGGAGTATGGAAGAAGAAAAATCCTTGGTCTTCAATCATCCATGGAAGCCACGTTCTTGAGAAGAAGAAGAAGAAGACTTTTAAATATTCTTTCCTTTTCATCTTTTCTTTTAACCACATATATATATATATATTAAAATAATTTAATATTTAATTATTTAATTATTTTTTTAATAAATTAAAAGTCCTAATTTCCCTATTCCATTCAAAATTAATTTATTTTTGAATTATTTTATTAATTTTGAATTTATAAGATTTAATTACCAAAATACCCTTTTCTTTTAAAAAGTGTTGACTTTTATATATGTTATATATATTTTGCATATATATCATATATATATTCTACTTTTTCATTTAAAATCCCTTCATTTTTCATTTAAAACTATAAATTTAATTTATCCTTTTAAATTATAATTTATTTTATCAAATTTTTCAAAAATTAAAAAATTTCAAAAATTTTGGATGTTATAATTCAAACAAATGTAACACCCTTATACCCTATATATGTACAAAACATATTTCTAACATATATAAAATATGCATATACGGTACAAAAATGTCACAGATAGATTTACAAATTTTTTTTTTATTCCAACTTAAAATTTCAAATTCTAAATATATAAAAATTAAATAGAATATAAATATTATTTACTTGTTATAAGAACCCAAAATAAATAATATATATAAAAATCTCTGGAAAAAATTCGCCAGAGTTTTGTCTGTATTTTGGATATCCCAAAATTTAGCAATTACTCAACCTGCAAAAAGAAAATACTCCCAATAATTTCCAATCACCCTCTCAACCATACTTCTCAATTTCACCAATTTTCTCAAACATTTATACATATAGATATATATAATTTAAAACACACTTACTCTCCCATTTCAAATACATTGACCCAAACATTCTTTATAATATACAATACGTAAAATTCAAAACATAATATATTATGCATAAAACTCAAAATGTACAATAACATAAAAATATATACATGTTGTTGGCAGTGTTTCTGATCTCGATAGCAACTCTACAAGCTCAACTACAAGTCTAGACTCGACCTGGTCTAAAAGAACTCTCTGGCTCAACTGGGTCTACCCTGTCACCTGCGCGATGGAAACAATCGCGCTAAGCCGAAGCCTAGTGGTACAAACTTTGATAATAATAATATAACTCAATGCAATACCAAATGCACAATGCATATAAATGTCACATCAATCCACTTTCTTATATTTTTCAAATAATTCATAAGCACAACTCATAACATTATATTACTCAATTGTATCATAATTCATAATTCACAATAAAACAAAGACAAGCATGGGCCCAAAAAGGATCTAATATGCTATTCAAATTTCAGAGTTACTGCTTTGGTCCATAATGACACCATGTGTCTAGCCCCGTAGGCAATATATATATATCTATGGATAATGTAACAGCCCCAGTCTCTTGGACCTCAACCCGGTTAGACCCTTAGGCCCAGTATCTTGGTACTGGTAGAAATGGTACTCGTTCATCTCATGGTTTCCTCTTAAGGGAGGAGGTCATGGGTTCAAATGAGGGAGGCGACCTCATTTGAGGCCAAATAAACAAATTCCTGCTCGGAAGCCGTGAGGTTAACAGGTACTGTGGCGGCCTGCTGGGTTGAGGGCTGGGACTACGGTCCACCTGCGAGAGAAAAGGCCCAAGAGACCAGTTGTCGTAAGACTGTGCTAGTGGGGTCGTTACAGTTAAAAAGGCATCTTTTTAACTATAACGACCCCACTAGCACAGTCTTACAACAGCTGGTCTCTTGGGCTTTTTCTCCCGGAGGTGGACCGTAGTCCCAGCCCTAGTGGTAGAAATGGTACTCATTCATCTCATGGTTTCCTCTTAAGGGAGGAGGTCATGGGTTTGAATGAGGGAGGCGACCTCATTTGAGGCCAAATAAACAAATTCCTGCTCGGGAGCCGTGAGGTGAACGGGTACTGCGGCGGCCTGCTGGGTTGAGGGCTGGGACTACGGTCCACCTACTGGAGAAAAGGCCCAATAGACCAGCTATCGTAAGACTGTGCTAGTGGGGTCGTTACAGCATAACTCAAACCAACCTTGGTTATGGAGTCCAATATGACTCTAAACCCAGTAAAAAATCACATTGTTTTTCGCTCTCTTTTGTTATAGTCTCAGATCGCTCAAGCAAGCAGTAAACTATAGACTTTTAATTTTTTATCTAGTCCAGTCCAAAGATTTTTAAAAAGTGCGAAATAATTTTGTGGTATATATTGTTTATTTTAATATTTAATATTTATTTTGATTTATTATTTATTATTTATTTATATTATTTATTATTTATTTATAAATATTTATTATTATTTATTATTTATTTTAATATAATATTTATTTTATTTTTTATTTATTTATTTATTTTTAAATATATATATATATATAAATAATAAAAATAAAAATAAAAATCGACGATGACAGATTCAGCGACGAAAGTCGCTGGCGACAAATTGGCTTGGGCCAATTCACGCAGGTTTTGCCTACGACGAATTGGCCATGGGCCAATTTGTCACAGGTAAAACCTGCGACAAAATTGTGCCCCGCGAGTAGTTTTGCCCGTGCCCAACCCGTAGCTCGCTCCCAGCTCGTCCAGTGCCAATTTTGCCTGGGCCTACGCGCAGTTCTTGCCGGAACCTTATTTTACTTGGTTTTTTATTTTATTTCCAAAATAATTTTTAATTTCCTTAACATACTAAGTTTTTATTTTAATTACCTATAAATACCACATTAAAACACATAGAAAATGGATTAGAACTTTTGGGATCGGAATTTTATTCAAGAACTATTCAAATTCTTTTTGGCAACTTATTCATAACCTCGGTCTTGAAGGATCAAGAGGCAGCAAATAACAAAATAATCCATAAAAGGTAGTACACACTGTCTTTGTTATTGTTCAACCATAATTAAAATTGTAGTGGAAATAACAATGGAGGTTTGAGTTTCTATTAACTTTTTTATATTTTCAGTAGCCTCATTATTTAATTTGATCAATTGTTTGAGCATACAATGTAAAGGAAACATTTTCATCTTACAGTGGGTGTCCTATTTAGTTTTAGATATTAGATGATGTAAGGATATATTTTCATCCTCGAATGGGTATCCATTTACTTGTTTTGTTTGGACATTGTTGTAATTTTAATAAAGTATTTATTTAATCTTATGAATGCATATAGTATGGATAATATCATTATATTTAAGAATTTTATAATATTAAGACCTAAAAAGGAGGCCGATTCCAACGAACCGGGCATTGTGGGAGTGCTGAGCTGTTTCTCACCTTTCCCACATGTACTCAACTTTCTGAACCCATTAGGGGGTTGGGGATTCCTTAGGAATCGAGTCATCCACCCCTTTTTTTTTCTCTGTCCATCCGAATGGCGACTCCATTTTCTCTGGGCTTAGACTCATGTTCTCTAAGGTCCTGAGGCTAACAGTATCGACGTCGTAAGAACCATTCCACTAGGAGTGGGGGTGAAAATCTCCGCTCACACTTCTGCTCAGAAGATAGGTGGCAACTTAGAATGACGGGCAATTTATTTTCCTCTGCCAAGAATCCATACTCAAGATGATCCGGAAGGGTCTTAAGTTCCAAGTTGGGTGGATCAATCACAGATGGTTGTGGCTTCTGTTCTTTTGGCATCTCAATGGTTTCATATGCCCAACACTTGAATGATTTGTTTGCTTCAAGATAAGCAACCTACTCCATTGCTTCTTGATCCTCAACATTATCCTGCATTGAACACAACTCAAGGGGATCCTTGGAAACAATGTTAGTAACGTAATTTAAGGTTTCATGCTAAATAATATCATTACATGAATCCACCTCATCGACTATGAATGGGTGCTTCATAGCATAATGTATATTAAAAATAACTTTCTCGCTTCCCACTCTCAAGGTCAACGTGCCATCATGGACATTGATAAGGGCAAGGGATGTATTTAAAAATGGCCTACCAAGGATAAGCGAAACATCTGCATCCTCATCTATATCAATGACAATAAAGTCATTGGGGAAAATGAAATCCCCGGGTTTTACCAACACATCCTCTATAATACCATGAGGGTAGACTACTGACTTATCAGCAAGTTGAATGGTCGTGAGTATTGGTTTAGGTTCTCCGATACCTAACTCTTTAAACATCTTGTAAGGCATAAAACTTATGCTAGCCCTCAAATCAGCCAATGCACTTTTAACTTCAATATTACCTATCAAACATGGAATAGTAAAACTGCCAGGATCTTTTAATTTCTTAGGTACCCTCTTTTGCAAAATTGTTAAACTCTTTTTCAACAATTGCATCAAAGATACTTCCTCATGTTTTCTTTTGTTACAAAGGAGATCTTTCAAAAATTTAGAATATTTGGGCATTTGTGATAAAGCTTCAGCAAATGGAATATTAATGTGCAATTGTTTAAAGAGTTCAAGAAATTTACCAAACTAAGCATCCATCTTTTCCTTGTTCAACCTTGCTGGTTATGGCACTCGAGGTCAGTATTCCTTCACTATTGGACTGGGTTCTTGTAGTTGATTCCCTTTTTTTCTTTTTTACTGCAGCCGTCTCTCTTGAAGTGACTGTAGGGTCATCTTATTTTTCTTTTTCTTATGTCTCAGCCTCCTCCTCAACCACTTCTTCTCTTTTCTCAACCACACCACCCTTAATTTCCCTTCCACTCCTCAAAGTGATTACCTTTAGCTGCTCCTTCGAGTTCGCCTCAGTATTGCTAGGTAAACTCCCTTGTAGTCTTTCACTGAGTAACTTGGCAATTTGTCCCACCTGATTTTCCAAATTATGAATAGAGGCTTGCTAATTTCTAAGGGTGGTTTCAGTGGATTGAAATCTATTTTCTGAAGCTGCTATGAACTTTTCCATCATATCTTCCAAATTGCTCTTTTTTAAAAGGAGCAGCTTTTTAATGTTGAGGTTGCTGAAATCCAAGGAGAGGTCTTGAATTGTTCTGATTATATGTGTTGTTGTAGGGGTTATTCTATTGTTACCTTGGCATATTCCCAACAAAATCCACCTGCTCCAACCTAACAAACATATTGCCACTTTGGCAATCTTGACTTTGATGTCCACCCCCACACCATTCACAAGGCATCACCTGCATTGATTTCCCTGAAGATAAGGCTAAAGAATCAATCTTTTTATCCATGGCTTCTCATTGTGCTGTCAAAGTGACCACAGGATCCAATTGATGTGAACCAGTGACCCTCAGTTTTCCTTGTTCCCTTGGAGTTTGCCAATGAAAATTGGTAAGGGCCATATATTCAATCAAATCCTTTGGTTGTTCAGGTGTCTTATTATTTATGGTACCCCCCGGCTGCTGCATTAATGGATTGCTTGCTTGCATAGTTTAATACATTGTAAAAGGTTTCAATTTGAAGCCATAAGGGAAGCCCATTATAAGGACATCTTCTCAATATGTCTTTAAACCTCTCCCAAGCATCATAAAGGGTCTTACTATCTTACTGAAGGAAGGATGAGATATCATTTCTCAACTTGGCAGTCTTCGATGGTGAAAAGTATTTTTCTAGAAATTTCTCTACCAACTAACCCCATGTAGTGAAAGTGCCTAGGGGAAAAGATTTCAGCCATTTCTTCGGTCGATCTCTAAGTGGAAATGGGAACAACCTCAGCCTAATTGCATCATCTGGGATATTATTTATCTTGAACATGTCACATATCTCCAGAAAATTCTCAAGATGTGCATTAGGATCTTCATCTGGGAACCCATCAAACTGGCAACTCTGCTGCACCATTTGAATTACATTTGCCATTATTTCAAAGTTGTTCGCAACAACTGTCAGCCTCCGTATGCTAGAATCAGCCCCATTGAGAGTGGGCTTAGCAAATTCCTACATCGTTCTTGGCTCACCACCTTCCATTGCCTCAAGTTCTTCTTAGGAGCTTGAATCTTCAGGGCTTGTTTCTATTTCTACCAAAACTATTTCTCTTCCTTCCTTTTGCTTTCTCCTCAATGTTCTCTCTAGTTCTTGATCTAATTCAAGAAGATGGGAAGAGCTAGCTCGTGTCATAAATAGGAAAAAGTACCTAAAATGATAGTCAACAAGCAAGAACCAATGTTAAAAATAAATAAAATAAAAACTAAATCAACAACCTTAATTATATTACTAATATTGAAAATTGTTGTCCCCGGCAGCAGCGCCAAAAACTTGGCAGTTAATTTGTGCTATTGCAATGCTACCGCAAGTGCATGGGTAGCACAAGTAATAAAGTAGTGAGTAAGATATCGTTCCACTGGGGACAAGGTCAATTATTAGTGTAAATTTCAACTGTTGTTTAGCAACCCAATAGTTTTTGTGATGATTACAATTAAAGATGAATTACTTAATAAATTAAGTTAAAGAAAATTTGATTATTGTGCAAAAAGATCTAATGATAGAAATACTATCCAGATATTGAATCCCCCTAGATTAAAAATATTTATGAATATCAATTCAATTAAATTAAATAATAGAGCTGAATTGGCATTCCTCTAAATTAGACTAAAATCTCTCTCGAGTGAGTTAATCCTTAATCACTAAGTAGAATGCTAGGAAACTCTTCTCAAACATAATTAAATAGATCTTGCAATAGGAACAAGGAATTATAAACCAAAGAATCTTGTAAGTCTATCTTTAGAACTCCAATCAACCCTCAACCCTCATGAAAATTCTATTCATATCAAGCTCTCTCAAGTCAATAATATGAAAATTGCAACCAATCAATAAGCATGCTATTATCAATTGTAAATAAATAATTTAGAATCATAAGAATAAGAAAACTTAATTAAATGGTTTAATTAAATAAAAACTATTCAATCCATATAATAAAGCTAGGGTTCATCAATATCCAGATAGAAATAATTTAGCTCATGTTCATAACCAGAAAACCAGAACAAAAGAAATAAGTATAAGAATTCAAACAATCCATGATGAATGATTTGTGTTTCTTCACTTCAATCCTTGATTCCTGATTTAAATCTTATGTAGATTGGATCTTGACCTTCAATCCAAGCTGCCAAAACCTTTTTTCTTTCTAAGGAAGTCAGCTCTAAGTAATAAAAAAAACTGGATCCCTATTTCACTTCAGCTCAGATTTTATAGCACAGAAAATTTGCCTGGGTGTGTCAATGATGTTGTTTCCAATGACACGTATATGGACAAACCCATGTCCTTGGGCGTGTCGAAGCTTCTGTAATGTAGGTGAACGACATGATCATTGACACGCCCATGTCGTTGGTGTGTCACTTGAAAAATGTGCCAAAATAGCTCATTTCCTTTTCTTTCATCCATGAGTCCATCCTAAATAACCATACAGCCTCAAAATGTAAAAGATTCCTAAAATCAACCCTAACAAGCACTTGAACAAATAAATTAAACTCAATTTGATAATAAATATACTAAGAAATAGGGGCTAAAATATCATCAATGATATACTTATCAAGTCCACCTACAGGATTTCCAATCTTCTTTATTTCCCACCAATTATAAGCTTGCTCATGTAATAAGGAAACTGCACACTCCAACCTTTCCCCATTAGTATGGTGCAAAAGATCAAAAAGTCTCACTATTCTTTCAAACCAATACTCTGCCACTAAAGAGTCATCAGTATCACGGGCTCTAAAATCTTCTGCTCCAAGTTTTCTAATTTTCTCCATTGGAGCTCTATGAGGTACTAATGGTGGCGGTAGCTGTACCTGAGGTTCAACTCCTACGATTTGCCTAAGCACTTCCCCCATATTTCTCACAAATTAGGGGTCCAAGGGAACTTGTTCTGCAGAAGGTTTCGATGGCTGTTGATTCCCCACACTAGATTGATTGTGTGAGGATGCAACTTGTTCCTCCACACCTTGACGAAATCCGGAGGCCATCGTATATCTTTAAACATTAAAAATCAACTGCATCAAATACTTATTCAATTATATAGTTCACATAGCAAGTGACTGTTGTATTTCTCTTTTCTTATAACCCACAAACTTAGAACCGCCTAAACCAAAGCTTTGATACCACTAGATGTAACACCCCCTACATGGTCTACACATTTAACTATATAGGAGATGTCATATGAGCACATAACTAATCTATAAGGATAATATATATAATAAATTCCAAATACATTCATATGATATATTTATTTTCCATACCTATAATACATACATATATTTATTTAATTTACAAAATTTTCTATTATTAACTTACATTGTAAACATTATTACAATTCTCCTACTACCCTCAAATTTATACAACTGTCATACAAAATTATAAAATATTACTATGTGAACCATACAGACTACAATATTTTAATATTGCCCGTTTAACCTTTGTAGTGTAGTTGATCATGAACGTATATCTCTCACTCTACAGTCTCAACTCTTCTGATTTGATTTGCCCGTCAGAAAATAATTTTAACACGCTAAGCAAGACTTAGTGGTGCTCATGTATTTATAATATGCAAGAAATTAAAAGGAAAGAGACTATACATAGATAATTTTACAAACAATAGAAATTATCACTTTAGAAAATTGCTTAAGAAAATTGATAATTTCATTTAAACATAAAACATTGAACATGATTTGTAACTTGATTTGAAGTTTTGTTGATTATTATCATAAATTATTTTTTTTTCTAAAATTTTAACTGAATTAATAAAATAATTAACCTTCTAAAAATTAACTCTTACTCAATTTTAGTTTTACCACTCTACTACTAAATAATCTAATGATGAAGTACACGAATAAATAATTAAATTAATTTCTTAAAAGATTCAACTCATTGAATAATATTATAATATATTTTTAGTGTTATATCACTAATATTTTATTTATTATGTCTCTATTAGAGTCTCTTATAATTGTATTACCATAATTATACATTAATATCAATTTTTCTTATTAAAAGTAATATTTTATTTTTATTTATTTTTTAGTGTAAGAAACTTTCTGTTTATTTTTCCTACAATTTTATACTTTTTTTGAAATAACAATTTTATACTTTTAAATTTATAAAAATTATTATTTTTCTTTATAAAAATGTAATGAATATTTACTCAGCATATATAAAAATATACCATATTTTTATAAAAATTTTAATTCATATAGTAGTTTTATAAAATATATTATTTGTATAAAATTTTTATATTCTCTCTTTCTATGTTTTTCTTATAGATTTTTCTTTAATAATAAGAGAGATAAAATTCGCTACTTGCTACATCTTACATGTATAATCACTGAAGTACTTTTTATTCATTTTTTATTATGAAATTTAAATTAATAAAATGTTTATTAATTTGTTACTCAATTTTAATTTTATCACTATATTACTAAAAATAATATGATGATGAAGTAAATGAAGAAACAATTAAATTAATTTATTAGAAAAACATAACTCAATAAATAATATTAAAATATATTTTGTATTATAAAATTATTTATTATATTTATTATGTTTCTATTAGTCTCTCATATAATTGTTTTGCCATAATTATGCATTAATTATTAGTTATTCATTTTTTTTATTAAAAGTAATATTTTATTCTTATTTATTTTTTTAAGTGTGAGAATCTTTCTATTATTACTTTCTTTGTGTTTTTATGGGTTTTTACAAGTGTAGAAAATAGAAGAAAATTGTCAAAAATATATTTTCAAATATATTTTTATTTTAATTTTTTTTATATAGACATTATTATCTTTCAATTTATTAAAAAATATTCATAATTAATTAATGTACAGTGAATTCCAATTTTTTTTAAAATATTTTCTCTCACTATATATCTATAAATCAAGTTATTAGATTTTTTTCTCTCTCTTAAATGGATGTTTATAAATTTTTTTAGCTATTTATTTGTATTTTTAAATTTTTATGTTAAATTTACATATAAAGTTAATATAATTTTTATTTTAAATTTACTTATAAAGTTAAATTAAAATTTTAAAGTCTTTTTAATATTCATTTGCATTCAAATATAAAATCTCTTTTCATATAATTAACTATAACCTAAAAATTCATTATATTGTCGAAATAAAATAAAAAAAAGATATTAATTTTTGTTCTTTACATTTGTGTTCATTCTATAATTGACAATTATTCTTTTTATATATATGTATAGATATTGGATAATATATAATAATTTAATTAAAAAAATATAATTAATAATGTCTTAAATTAAATTAGGAAAACTTAGTATTAAATCAATAATAATAAATTTGATTAAATTTAAAAAAATGCTAGTTTTTAGATTTTTTTTTAAATTGATTCAATTTAAAAATTGTTGGTTGTTAAAAATTGCTAGTTGCTTGATTTTAAAATTTAAAAATATTAGATAAATGCACGAAATTTTGAAAATTGTTATTTTATAATAAAATTATGCTTCTCTCTTTTAGAATACATCAAATATCATTTTCTTTTTGACACTTCGCTTTGTTTTATATTGACTATTCTCTTTATATAGAGAGATATATTATATATGTAAATTAAATTATTAATTTATAAATTAAAAATTGTATATAACTTTACGGAGGTCAAACTTAAAATTAAGAGTAAAATTTATTAAAAATAATTATACTAATCTGTATATTGGCATGATATAACATGATTCAGCATAACACAATAGAATTATATAAGAGTTAATGGGTCGTGTCGGATTATCACTTTTTAAATTTTGATGCAATTCAGTATGACATGACTAGTTTTTTAGACTAATATAATACGATATCAAAAAAGTCACAAATATAATAAATTTATATCAGGTCGATATGGCAAGAACCAATTACCAGCAATTATTAATTATGAGCGATAATTATATGTAAAATTAATAATTTCATATTACACATAAAATAATTATATATTTTAGTTAATTTATATTTAATTATGTGAATATACGTATATCTTAAAATTTTAAAAATTATAATGTATATATTTCTTACTAATAATTATTTTTATAACTATTTTAAAATTTAGTGATATTTTTAATTTTTGAGTTTAAAAGTTACAAATTCCAACTACTAATTAAAAGAATTAACTGCTGACTTTTGATTAGTTTTTGTTGAATATTCTGTGCTTAATCATTATCTTTTAAAAATCAAATCAGACAAACATTATGTTGTTGTTTGTTAATATCATTCAGTATTTAGAATTAGAATTTTCAAATTTTAAATAAATTATTTAAAGAAAATTATTAACTTAAAATATATATTAAATATAATAAATAATTGGATTTTTTTAAATATATTTATAATTTAAAAATTATATCACATATATTTCTTTAATACTGAAATTTTTGCTACTTAATCAATTTTCTTAACGGAAATTTTAAAAACTAGCAAAAATCTTTTTTTTTCTTGAGGTAAAAGTGGAATTTCATTACTTAATGAAGCAAATCAACCCTCATGGGTTCAATATAGAAACTTGGGCGGTATCTCCAGTTAATAAAACCATTGCCATACACAGCATTTTTGAGCAATTACATGGGCAACATTATTAGCCTCCCTATGGATCAAATTGAAAGACCACAAAACATGCTCCTTAAGTACTTGGACACAATCCTCTACCACTAAACCATATTCAAACATATCAACACTGGAGGAAAGAACAATATAGTGCAAAGTAAGTGAGTCAACTTCTATTACCGTTACGCTATGACAAAATGATGCCAACCAATATAAACAACAATGCAAAGCAAGGGCTTCAGCCAGTCTAGGATCTGCACAATTAGGAAGAGCTGCACCCATTGCTCAAATAAACAGGCCTTGATCATCTCTAATGATGCCCCAGCTCCACATCAATTCTGCACCAACGAGACCCCAGCATCAACATTGCACTTCCAATACGAAAATAAGAGGAACAACCCAACGTGCTATCCAAGATATAGCTGCACCCACACTATTTATGTGGTTGAACAACAAAAACTTTGGATTGATGAGATACACTGTCCTGCCAATCAGACCAAGAAGACTTAGTAGATTCAAAAATCTGAGTAGAGGATTAGATGGAAAGTACTACGGTGACCTAACTCCACTTTTGTAAAGAAGAATATTAGTCATTGAATTAGTTAAAATTTTTTAAGTCATTGATAGAGTAAATGTTATTATGAGATTAGATCCATAATATCATCATATAAGCAAATTGACAATATTGTCCATAAAAATATGGTAATCATTCATATTTAACAAGTGATATTATTTGTAATTTTTCAAATAATATAGGACTTATTTATGTAATTATCTTTATTTCTTCTTTTCTGCCAATATTTTATATAATTTGTTTTAAAATTTAATATTGAATATAATAAAATATAAAAATATAAAAATATAAATAAAATATATACATTAAATAAATTAATAATAATATTTTGAGAAAAGAGTATGAAAGTCTTTCAAAAAAAATTAAGATATAAATTATTATTGAATAAATATATATAATTTTGTGTATAAAATTGCATCAAAATTCTTACCATTATTTTATGAATTGATTTATTCTCGATTAATATTTACAAACAAAAATAGTATCGTATATTTAATCTATATTATCATTCCAAAATTATATTATTTTCTTTAATTTATATAATTGCTATTTGAATATGAGTTCAACTTTGCAAAATAAAAACTAAAATTTATTTTTTTATTAAAATATTTATTGTGGCAAGTCAACTAATGGTCATAAATTAATTATCATATTTACATTAAATTTTGGTGGTTGGGTTAAATTAAATCAAAAATACTTTGACAATTTTATCCCTGATATATAATAATATTTACAAAAAAAATAAAATATAGAGTTTTAGAATTCTAATGTTTACTTGTGATTCTTCACCAGATCCATTCAAGCAAATATAATTTGTAACAAACAAAGCAAATACAATATTCATTTTATAGTTCTTCTCAAGTTTGTCCAAAAAAGTTTTACATTAATCAAATGGTTCGATAATGTGTGTATATGAATGGATTTATGATTGGAGAAACAAAGTGAAGCATTGTAACTACAATTAAGGCACGTATAGTAATGCAATTAATTTTTATAATTAAATGCATAAGATAATGTAAAATGTTTTTTGAAGCAAAAGATATTTTCACAAAATTTTAAATAACAATTATATAAGTTAGAATAACATTTTTGGTAGGTCAGTTACTGATATTCTATAAGTTTCAGTAGACTTTCTATAATTTCGAATAATAATTCCAATAGATTAATTAAAAAATTTTAGTAGGTCAATTTTTGGTATTTTATTTATCAAATTTCAGAAATATTACCCAAACTATCAGAATTTTAACTAGAATTTTTCAAAAAATGAATGTAAATTATGTAGTTTTTAGTAGATATTCTATAATTCTAAATAATAATTCTGGTTGTTTGATCAAAATTTTTAGTATGTAAATTTATGATATTTTTGTTTCTCAAATTACAGAAATTTTACTCAAATTATCTAAATTTTAACTAAAACTTTCAGAAAATTGATATAAATTATGTAATTTTTAATATATTTTTTATAATTCTAAATGATAAGGTAATTTGACCAAAAAATCTAATAGATTAAATTCTGGTGTTTCATTTCTCAAATTTCATAATTTTACTGAAAGTATCAGAATCTTAACTAAAGCTTATAGAAATTTGTTATAAATTGTGTAATTTTCAGTTAAAATTCTATAATTTTAAATAATCATTCTAGTAGTTTGATCAAAATTCTAATATGTCAAATTATGGTATTTTATTTCTCAAATTTTAAAATCACACTCTAACTATCATAATTTGAACTAAAAGTTTCAAAAAGTTGATATAAATTATGTAAGTTTCAGTGTACTTTTTATAATATTCCCATCGACATCTCTTTACTAATGAAGACTCTGCCTCACCCTAGGGTCTTCTAGCTTTGTTCTCCTCAATCCTAGCAACTGCTGCAAGACACTGTGCTCTCTCAACACTTCTGGCAGCTACAACTAACTGAGAAAAGTCATGATACCAAGAACCTGCCACAATACACATAATAGAGAGTTTCAGCCCCTTCTCAAACCTCCAGCATCTGTCGATCTCATCAGATATGATCCCACCAGCAAACTAACTCAGCCGGATAAACTCTGCCTCATACTCTGTCACTGTACCGGTATCTTGCCTGAAACTCAGTAATTCCATCTTCTTCGCATCCTTATACTCCTTCAGAGAATACTTCTTGAATTTTCACAGAAAATTGTTATAGGTCAAGACTGGTGGATCAGCCATAGAATGTGAAACTATTTTCCACCACTCATAAGCATCCCTCTACAGAAGAGATCTAGTATAATCAAACTTCTCCTCCGAAGTAGCCTGCAGCTGGATAAACACTCTCTGGACACTATATAGCCACTGTTTTGCTACAGCAGGGTCTATAGTACTAAAAAAGTCCTCAGCTCCAAACTTCCTTAGCTTATCATACTTTCTCATCAGCAACTACGGTTGTGGTGGCGAAGGTGGCTGCTGAACCAGAGCTTGTCTTAACAGCTCCATCATATGTCGTACCCAACCCGACGAAATCTCATCAGCTACTAGTCTCAAAGGCACAGAAGCAAACGCCTCACCAGCAGTCTCAGCTCTAGCCCCATCTCCACCCTCACCAGGAACTATACTCTCGGCACTACCCTTTGCAAACTGATGCGTCCAAGACACCATAACTACTTATATTTGCAAATACAACAGAAATTGTCTCATCAAATATCAAAAACTGTCAGTGTCAATGCATGTATCATAATTGAAAATCATATTTAAAATCCTCAGTTTCTCTCTTTAACAACTCACTTAGGTTTGGAACCTCAAACCTAGACTCTGATATCAAAAAAAATGCAACACCCTTATACCCTATATACATATAATACATACACCCAGTATATGTAAAATACGCATATATGGTTCAAAAATGTCACAAGCCGGTTTAATAAAAAAATTTCACTTTTCAAATTTAAAATCTTAAATACTTTAAAATGTATATTTAAATAACAAACAAAATATTATTATAAATCATAAGTTTTAAAATAAATATTTTTCATAAAAATCTCTGAAAAAAATTTATCAGAATTTTATCTGTAATTTGGACATTTTCAAATTCAACCAAACCACAACCTACATAAGATAACACTCTCAAATAATATCAAATCACCTTTTCACCCATACTCCTCAATTTCTTCAAGTTTCATAAAAATTTATACACATATATAAGTGGTGCCCAACGTGGCAATCCATAGTAATGCCCAGCATCTAGCCCAAAGGCAAGTGACGTCCAACATCTAGCCTGAAGGCAAATCAAATAATTGCTCAAAAGCTAGCCCCGAAGGTAAATAATGAGGATAACCTCATGGACATGCCGACAAATACTGAACTCTGAAAATTGAATAACATACTATGCACACAATTATTTCATATTTCTCATTATCAATCTTTTTCTCATTTTTTCATAATTCATTAGGCACATTGCCTCTTTTTTTATTATCAATTAGGCACATTACCTAATTTTCTTATTTTTTTTTTTACTTTTCTCATTTTTTACATATTTCTTATTTATATCAATATCATCTCAATTCAGATCATCATATATCAACATATAATCATAATATACCACATTTTACATTTGCTACACATTACCCAATTATTTTTGGTATTTTCACATAATTCATATATGAATCACATTTATGCATTTTAGTCATTAACATTGGCTTCTTAACAATGCCCTTAATGCATATACAACAAATGGTATTACCCAAACACTTTGGATCATTTTCACATAATACACATATTTCATATTTTACACAAATTAGCCATTAACAATGGCTTTTCACAATGCATTTAATGCATATATGACATTGCACATGTCATAGCATATTCTTCATGCATATTTAATGTATCAAGTAGCTTAACACATTTTTCATTTCAAAATATATTTAGCCCAATGTAATACAAATATGTCCAATTAATCCAAAGTTTGTACTTACTTCCAAAAGTAACCCAAAGGCAAGCTTAAAATAACCTCCAACCTTCTCTTCCAACTTGGCCTTCAACACTTGGATGGAAAAAAATCAATTCTCCATCAAATGTGATCATAAATAATCATTTAGTAACACATTCTAAGACATTTTCAATCTTAAACCATAATTAAATATTATTCAAACAAAAATTTCAAAGTTAAGACTAACCTCACTTTAACTTTGGAATACCATACTAAGCTATTCAGTTTAGTATTTTAAGTTTATTTATACTATTAAAAATATGTTTTAACATGTTTAAAATAATTAAACTATAAAAAAACACACTTATGACCAAAATTCTAAAATGGCGTAACCTTCCCATATTAAAGGTTTTTGATTTCAACTCAACCTATTTATCATTTCAAGCTTATATTCATTACTTTTATCACTAAAGAATATGTTTTAATCTATAAAATTAAACAATTCAGCAACTTTGAAAAATCACTTTTCAAAACTTTAAATCACCACTTCCATTCTCAAACTCCATCCAAACATAATCAAATCTAATATTTGACTTTAAAATACTTATTTATGCATCAAAATAACTCATTTAGAATTAATTCGTATAATTAAAATTCATGGTTTCTCAAACCCTAAAAGTCCATAACCCTAAACTCTCTCTCTTCACCAATTCTTACCCAAACTCAGCTATTTCTTCAATCTAACCTTAAAATTATTGTTAATCACTTAAAATAACTTCATACATATCAATTTCAATAATTAATTCATACTACTTCATATACCCAAAACACACATATTCACAATTTCTATGAAATCCAAAGAAAGAAGTTGAAAACTTATTAATTTTGGTGGAAATCACCAAAAATCCACTTTGAACACTTGAAATCCTTTAATTTGTGGAGTATAGAAGAAGCAAAATCCTTAGCCAAGCTTCCATGGTCGTTCTGCCTAGTGAAGAAGAAGAAGAAGATGAAGAACAAAATAGATTTTCTCTTTCTTTTCACTTTCATTTTAAGTCATTTATATATATATATATATTATTTTATTAATTTAATAATTATTTATTTATTTATTTATTTAAAAATCTAAAAATCCATCTTTCATTTAAAATAAATTAATTTTAAATAATTTTAATAATTTAAATTTTTTAAAGTTTATTTACAAAAATGTCATTGAATTTTGACTTTGACTTTTAAAATTTTGACTTTGTATATGTTATATATATTTTGCATATATATCACATATATATTTCACTTTTTTTATTTAAAATCTCTTCATTTTTTATTTAAAATTATTTATTTAATTTATCTAATTAAATTATAATTTATTTTATTTAATTTTTAAAAAATAAAAAAATTTAATAATTTGGGATATTACAACCATGTTTAAGTGAATATGGGAGGAAGTTCCATATTTTGGTAAAAAATGGGACTCCCTCCCACATTTTAGTAAAAATCCCAACTAATTATCAAATCAAAATTTTATAATTTCTTCAATCACATTCATGCTATCATACTCAACATTTATCATGCTCTAAGTGTATCCTTTAATTAATAAAGCAATTCTCACACTTATGTCTAAATAATTTCATCTTTCTCCATTTTCTTTTTCTACACAACCCGAGAGCTACAACTATTTATCCTTCCAAAATTTATGCAGTAATTTAATTAATTCATCAACCATTAACATATCCATCCAACCCGTGGCTAATTCATTAATATATATATATATATACTGATCGATCCAACAGAACAATTGTCGTCCATTATCGCCGATCCAATAGCGCCATCATCTTCTTCAGAAAAGCCAACATGATTGCCATATAGATGCCATTAGCCTATATTGGAACCTAAATATATTTGATCTAGTGCGTCTCACATTGCCATGCAGTAAACATTAGCCTCTTTTAACAGTTCCGTCAAAGGAGTCATTTGTGCTTAATTTGATAAAAAAAATAGCGACTTGTGTTGAATTTGACAAAAAAAAAGTTATATTTCTTTCAAAATACATATACAAGAATCCTACTATTCTCTTATACCCATATATATATATATATATATATATATATTACTGGAGGTTGCTGGCATGAACAGAAAATTCAAAACTTTGGATTCATTGAATTTGAGGAGGATTTAAAGGACATTTGGACTGAAAAAAGAGAGGCTGGAATCACTCTCGAGGTTGAGAGCAGCGGCACCATCGACAACATCAAAGCTAAAATTCAATTTTGTTAGTAATGCAGCTATGGTGTTTGATGAAATTCCTGTGAAGAACACAGTTTGTGCGGACGGCGAGCTCCTTTAGGAAGAAATTACTTGAATGTAATCTGGTTCAAAGAACGCAAGAATCCAGAACCTCCGAGATAGAGACCGGATTCCGAGAGTAATAAACAGAGAAAGAAGCGAAAAGGAAAACGGAGAGAAAAGCAATTGAAAGCGGTGCAGAAGCTCTAAGACGCAGCCAATGATCTTCTTCGTCAAATTGAAGGACCCATTGTTATATATATATATATGTGTGTGTGTGTGTGTGTGTGTGTATATATTAAGAGATAATTGGCTCTGCTAGGGTTTTTCCTTCACCATCATGGCAACATCATCTCCACCGCCGGCGGCCCCTTCTGGGCTGGCCGGATATTCGTTTGTTGATGCTTTGAAGAAGGGAGTGGTTGTTGTTTCAGATAGGGTCGATCGACCATCTGATGGAATTGTGGCTTCTCCTATTTCTATTAATATTCAATCGAAGTAACCCTATAGGTTTAAAGGGGTGCCGACTATTTTCTTTACTGAGGAGGAGATTTCAGAGCTTGCTAAACCCTTTTCTTATGCTTTGATTGGATTTTTTGGATCGGGAAGACCAAATATGAAGGCGTTAAGAAAGGCTATGGATTTGATAGGCTTTAAAGGGGATTATCTTTTAGGCTTGATTGATGATAAACACGTCCTGATCAAGTTTGCCATTGAGGAAGATTTCTTGAGGTTTTGGTTACGCCAATTATGGTATTTCAATGGATTTGCAATGCGTGTTTTCAAGTGGACTCCTGATTTCCATTCTGATGTGGATTGCCCGTTGTTTCCTGCATGGATTACATTGGAGGGACTGCCAGTTCATTTTTTCAATCAAAAGGCTCTGTTTCCGATAGCTCAGCTTGTTGGTAAGCCGTTGAAGCTAGATTCTGCTACTTCCTCATTAATCCGACCTTCTGCTGCCCGTATATGTGTCGAAGTGGATTTATCCCAGGAATTGATTGATAGGGTGTGGATACAAAATGGCAAAACTAGTTTTTTCCAACCAATTATTTATGAGAATTTGCCAAAATATTGTTCCAGCTGCTGTAAGATGGGGCATGCTACAGCCACCTGGACAGTTCACGAAGATTTTCATCAACATAATTCAGTTCCTGAACCTGCTAAAAATTCAAAACCAGTTGAGCATGTTAAACCGATAAAGAAAGTATGGGTGCCTAAACTGAGTTCACAAACTGAAAAACAGAGACTAGGCGAAAATTCAAATGAAAATATTTCTAGCTCTTTGCATGATACTGTTCCAGTGGACCAACCATTGATTGATTCTTGTCCTCTTTTGCATGAAAATAATAAGGATCACGTGGAAATTCAGCCTATAACGATTCCACCCGCTAATGTGCCGAATGCAGATACTTTGCCCCCTGTTTTAGCTTGTGTTGGTGATGAGCCTCGGGCTGTTACTAATTTTAATTTGGCTGTTTCAGATTCTGAAAAGGATAGTGATACTCGTGATACTGAAACTCTGGATAGATTCTCTGATGGAGAAATACCTGCTGAGGCAGATTTGAATACAAATGCTAATGCTGATGGATTTATTCCTGTGGCTCCTCGTGCTCGTGGACGACCGCCGAAAAAAGGTTAGAAAATTAAATCTAAAGATGCCTTGATCACTAATTCCCTTGCTACTCATAATAACTCATCACAATGAATATTCTTTTTTGGAATGTGCGTGGTGTTGCGTCTTCACAAAATCGTCTTCATAAATTATGTTTGGTTCATAATATTGGATTGTTGATTATTATAGAACCTATGGCTATTGCTAGTAAGGCAAACTTTTTTGCGATTAAGCTTGGTTTTGATAATGTGCATGCCTCCTATAATAATAAGATGTGGATTATGTGGAAGGATCACCTTTTTAGTGTGTCTATTTTTAAGGATGATGGACAGCTTTTATCTTGTTCAATGTTTTTCTCGTCCAGAGGTTTTGATTTTTGTTTATCAGCCGTGTATGGGTTACATTCTAGAGCTGCCTGTGAAAGTTCATGGTCTAGTCTGGTTTCTTATTCTAATTCTTGCTCTAAGCCATGGATTGTTGGGGGTGACTTTAACACTATTAAGTATCCTTCAGAATATAAAGGAAGTGGTTCTCCAGATTTACAGGCTATGTAGGATTTTATTGATTGTACTGATGAATGCAGTTTAATGGATATCCCATTTCAAGGGGCTGATTTCTCCTGGATTGGTGTTAGATCTAATGGTCAAGTTTGGGAGAGATTAGACAGGCTCTTGGCTAATGTTACTTTTTTTTATGGCTTTGATTCTGTTGGGTTTCGACATTTGGGGAAGTTATCTTCGGATCATTCGCCTATGTTGTTGGAATGTCAGATTGTTGATACTGCTGTGCCTAAATATTTTACATTTCAGCACATGTGGCTTTTAGATGTCTCGTTTCTTCCTATGGTTAAGCGACAATGGACGTTCAGTTTTTCTGTGGAAGGAATGCAGGGTTTGTTTCGCAAGTTGCAAGGTTTAAAAAAAGCAATTCGGGAATGGAATCGGGCTTCTTTTGGGCATTTGTTCAATGACATTGAAAAAGCTGAGAAAGATGCTCAAGAGGCAGAGCTTGTGTACATTGATGATCCGTCTTCGACTTATTTAACTTCTTGGCAGGATACGCAAGCAACATTAGCCATGAAACTGAAATTGGAAGAAACTTTTAGGAAACAAAAGTCCCATATTGCCTGGATTGCTGATGGAGATTGTAACACTCGGTTTTATCACAATTATGTCAAGATTAGTAGAAAGGTGAATTGCATTGTCTCTATTAGAGCTGCTGATGGGTCTCGCATTTCGGATCAGGAATCTATTGGTTTGGAAGCTGTTAATCATTTCAAGGATTTATTTTGTAGTAATGATGATTTTGATCCAGATCAGGTTTCTCATATGTTGGAAGTCATTCCTACAATTGTTTCGTCTCAGGATAATGATAGTCTTGAAGCAATTCCTGGCGATTTGGAGATCAAAAATGCGGTCTGGAAACTTAATCCTAATAGTGTTCTGGGTCCTGATGGTTTTGACGGTTATTTCTTTTGGCAGTATTGAAACATTGTTTGTTGGGATGTCTGCAGTGCTGTCAAGGAATTTTTCTTGGGTCTTCCAATACCGCAAGCTTTTAGCAGTGCGCAGATTGTGCTCATTCCTAAGGTTGAGAACCCTTCCAGCTTTTCTCAGTACCGTCCAATTTGTCTAGCCACGTTTATAAGCAAGGTTTGTACCAGAATTTTGGCTAACAGAATGGCACCACTTCTGCAGATTTTAATATCCCCTGAGCAGACAGGCTTTTTAAAAGGGAGTTCAATTCACTCTCAATTCACTCTATCTTTAGGACAAGAACTCTCAATCTGGTGGCTTAATGCAAGTAAGTCAGTTAAGGGAAGGCTTTGTAAACTGGTTCCCCAGGTTATTCTCTATAATACATGGAATGCTTATTGTCGTTGTGTTTAGGGCTCTGAGAAATTCTTTCCCCACAGTGTTGAATTACAAATTTACAAGTTCATTTTCAGTTGGGGAGTAGCTCATGCGGGAGATCGTTTCGCTGCCCCTCTTTCGTGTTTTGCAGATCATTTGCCTTCTGTTTTTGGGCGTTGGAAGCCACGTCCTATGCTGGTTGCATGGAGTAAGTCCTCTAATAATTGTTTTAAACTAAATGTTGATGCCTCATTTTCTTTGCATACTGTTTCTGGAGGTGTTGTCCTTCGTGACTCAGAAGGCTATGTTATAGTTGCTGGAGCTTTCTTGATCAAGGCGAGGAACGTTTTGGAGGCTGAATTGACAGCCTTGGTTCATGCGCTTGAATGGGTGAATGCAGCTGGCTATGCTTCGGTTCAGGTGGAGGTAAATTCTTTGGAACTAGTTCAGTTGATGTCTTCGGTCTCTGATGTGTCACTGCAATTTAAGAGAGCAAGGGCTCTTTTGTCTTCAAATTTTCACTCTATTTCTCATGTTCATAGAGAGGCAAATCAAGTTGCACATATTTTAGCCTATTACAGTAGATTGAATGATGTTTCTAAGTGGTTTTTATCTTTTAACTCTTTGCCAAATTATATTAAAGGGATTGTATTGACTGATAGTATGGGTCTTCCATACATTAGATTTAATTAATAAATTCTGCGGTGGTTCCGTCCACCTTTACCAATATATATATATATATATATATATACTCATCAATTCAAGCCTAATTATAATTTGTAAACCATAATAAAGTTGAGCAACTTCACTAACTACGAAATTTTACAGATGTAATAATGTTATTATGAATTTGTAATCTTCAAACCACTAGAAACATGCAAGACTAAACACCTTTCTCGTTTCAACATTTTATATTACTTCCAAAACAATTCCTTATATATCTGGATTTATACTAATTTATCTTTCAATTTATCTTCTAGATTCTAGTTTGCATGCCATTAATATACAAATTCAAGTTGAAACATTATTGTAACACCCCCATACTCTATATAAGTACTATACATATACCTGGTATACATACAATACGTATATAAAGTATAAGAATGTTACTTTTCGTTTCAATTATTTTAAAACCTTTATCCAAGTTCAAGCAATATTACATTAATTTAAAGAACATTTACAAATATCATTATTCTTATAAAAATACAACATAATTAAAATCGCATATGTATGCATCACCTTCTAGTTGGTCTCGAGACACTCTTACCCTTCTCGTGGCATAACAGCTGAACTTCCAAATCAATCACATAATCACCTGCGCGATTACACAACCGCGCTAAGCCCGAGAGCTTAGAAGTACAAATAAATATAAAATATAAAATATATGCTTTACCAAAGAATCATACCTCATATTTTTAGCATCATGTTTTATTGTTCTTTTACCCCGTTTTCCTTTCTCAATGCATTCTTCATATATTCCCACAAATCTCATAAGTTATATACATATTTACATAGAACATTCACAACACGATACTTACCCTTCCTATCTCATATACATAAACATATACATCATTTCAACAAATCACCATTCAATGACCTATCCAAACCTTCATGAAAACAATTCTCACAAATTCCACATTCATATACATTTTACACATCATACTATATTTTCATAAAATCATATCTCAACAAAGCTCCTCAAGCCATATTCACTTTCAATATATTATTACATTACAAAATCATACTTCATAACATCATTTTATTCACAATTCATTAATCATGAATCACACTTTCAACAAAGTCAGCCATAAATCCCATTATTCATTTATTTCAACATTTGGATATCACATTGACAACAAAGACAGACTCGGGCCCAAACAACACACTAATATGCCATTTAATTTTCAGAGTTAATGCTTTGGTTTAATTATCACATTTATCATTATCCCAACTAGGCTTCAAGGATTAGGCTCAACCAAGCTTCAAGGGGAACAAAGCATGCTAAGTATCAACCCAACTTGGCTTCAAGAACCAATCCAACCTAGCTTCAAGGGTTGTAACATCTCAATTAGGCTTCAAGGACTAGACCCAACCAAGCTTCAAGGGGAGTAAAACATGTTAAACTTCAACCCAACTTGGCTTCAAGGATCAATTCCAACCTAACTTCAAGAGATTGTTACTAATATTAGGCATGCCACCAACAACAAACTCTGAAAATGGAATAACACATTAGTCACACAATTCATTTATTATTTCTTTATCAATATCATTCTCAATTATCATTATAGCCAATCACAATGGCTTCACATCTCATTTGATTCATCATGGCCAATCACAATGGCTTCATATCACATTCTTATTCACAATAATACACTTTATTATTCAAGTATACATGTATAACATTAATTACATTAAACATCAATTAGGCAAATCTATCATATCATTTCCATCATCACTCAATGGCATTGAACATTATCTAGGCAAACATCAATCATAACATTACTTTCACATCATACAAATTATATCATCACATCTTTCACCTTCCATAACATATACATTATCCATATATATATACATCAACACTATAATACATTAACACATTTATAGCTGAAGGTGTTAAGGTCCTAAATCATATAAATATATGAAATCAAATGAAGTTTTGTACTTACCTCAAGAGAAACTCACATCCATCTACTTTTCTTTCATAAATCCTTCAGTACTTGGATTAAAGCAACTCAATCTCTTCAACACCTAATCCCAAAAGTGATCATACACATGAGATAATATAAGTAAGAATCAACTAGGGCAAACTCTACACATGACACGCTCACCAACACGGGCGTGTCCTTGATCGTGCCCTAAAACCAACAATACAGAAGCTTTGACACGCTCAAAACCACGGGCGTGTCACTGGACGTGTAATACATTCTGTCTCACAGAATCATTGACACGCCCAACAACACGGGCGTGTTCATGACCGTGTCAATTACTTTTCTCACTGTAGCTATAACACGTTCAGTATCATGGCCGTGTTAATGGTCGTGCTACAACCATCCAACTCAGTACCGATTACACGCCCAACCACACGGCCGTGTCACTGACCGTGCCAGACAAAAATCATACATTTTGAACTCTCATCCATTAAACACAAACACTTCCAAATTCATACCACAACCCCCATTAATCAACATCTTTGTTTATATCTATCAAATACCTATCACTTTAACACTTATATAATTTCATTATATCATCATAATAATCATTATATACACCACTATAATTAATTACTCAAATCCCCAATTCATTTATACCAAACCCTTACTCAACAATTCATCATCATCCTCACAAATACCCCAACTTATCATCACTTATATACCAATTCAACACATTTACATACTTCAATCTTTCATTATCATCATCTAACACACCAATCGTCTCAAATATAACCTCAATCAAAAGAAATCAAGACAAGAAGATGAAGACTTACATATATACATAATCAATAAAATCAACTCAAGAAAAGAATACTTACATGAATATCTTATTAAATCTTCAAACTCAATCTTCAATCTTCTTAAAACCCTTAAGAAATTTGATGTGAGAATCATTAAAATCACATCTCTCTCTCTCTCTCTCTCTCTCTCTCTCTCTCTCTCTCTCTCTCTCTCGACCACGAAGAAGAAGAAAGAAAGAATTTTTCCTCTTTCTTTTGTTCTTATCTCACATATATATATATATATATATAAAATAATAATATAATTAATTATTTCTAAAATATCTTCCACCACACACCTTTCACTCTCTTTAACTTTCCTTTCCTCCTTCTTTCATTATTATTATCAATTAATTATATATATATACTTACTTTTCCTACACCACTTTATACCATAAATCCAAATACAACAATAACTCCAAAACTTTTAAGGTATACTTTTGGATATTACAATTATATTCACTTACTTTGAGTATTAGTTGCTTTTAATTGTAAATCTTCACTTCTACAAGTTCCACAACTAAACTCATCATCAAACTCCATAAACATGCTTAGATGGAAATTTTCTTTTCCATGGAAGAGCTACTTTGCTTCGGGTTTTCTTGGTTTAAAGAAGTGAGAAAGCTTAATAAAGAAGAAAAGAAGACGAAGAAGCGTATAAAGGGGTCCTTTAGAAGAGCTAGGTTGGCTACGGTGAGGGTATTCACATGCCTAGCAATTTTGGTGACTTGGGGAGAGAGAAATACGGTGCGCTTTGAGTCTCTGTCTAAATGAACAAAATGGTCAATAAGTAACTTTGAGGTTTGGATTGGTGTTTTTTTTTTTTTAATCAGGCAATAAATAAAAAAGAGGTATTTTTAGCTCACCTTCATATTTTCATCTCCCCTAGTATAGATAGAGAAGGTGATGATCCTATGAAGTAGTCAAAAAGTCAAGGTTCTAAAGTGCTTAGCAATAGAAGATCTAGGATCATTAACGGATAGAGAAGGTGTTGGACAAGACTTCAATTTCTTTTAACCAAATAATTAAAGATCTTTAAAGTATAAGATTTGTATTATTTCTTGTCAAGTCAACACACTTATAAAAAGACTTAAAATGCAGTTATTTTTAAGCGACAATTTTTATGATTTTACTTTTGGACTCATTATTTGACTTATATTTCTATGAGATTTGTGAGATTCTCGAGTGTTTCATTTTTTTTCTTGTACGGTTTATTAGTGAATTTTACTCTTCTTTTTTTTTTTTTCCTTCTGTGAATGTAAAATTACTGATCTAAATCACATTAAATTTATGTTTATTTTTTATTTTTCTCAATTTCTATTTTACTAGTTTTATTTCATACAAAGTCAATTCATATGAATATTTTTGCCAACTTGTTCTTAACAAAAGGTATGTACAGTTATATTACTTGAATTGCAGCTTTTAGAATTGCTAAGGTCTAGAAGTTTAATTAATTTCTCCTTAGATCAGTGTGTTTTATGCGTAAATATTATATTAATCGCACAGTCCTATATCTTGTGATGATGCTTATTATGAACAACTCATTCATTGAAAAGAGCAAACATCTCTAAAACCTGAATTAAACAAATTATTTGTGATGGTCAGATGGGTTAGGAGGCTTATACCCAGTTTTGTTATCCAATTTCTACTTGGTTAACATAATTACGCATTCTAATTGCAACACTGAGGGTTTGAGACCAAATTCAACCCAATTCAAACCCGTATAGATTGAAAATCATATGTTTTATAATCCATAAAAGGCGTATATAAGCTTGAAAGACAATGGATCATATTACAACAATGTGCTTAATATACTTATGTTACTATATTTTAGCCTTTTCTTAAAATCGAACCTAAGCAACTGTCTTAATGCAGCCAAATTTATAATAAGATAACACTTTGGGTCAGTACACCAACGATCATAACATTATTATATGAATACGTCACAATTTTAGGCTTATAAGCCAATGGAAAACAAGAGATCGTTACTGAAAATAAAGTTGGAAGATAAATGATCTAGCAGGAATAGAATGTGGCACCATTCCATATGTCGTGTAATTGCTTCTACATCTTTGACCAGTAGCGGCTCAAAGTAGCTTCTATTGATCCATGTGGCTCATCTGTTGGTAAATATACATCATCATTGAACTGCAAAAAATTCATCAGAGTCATCACCATTAGTTGATCTAATTTTGTAGATCCAAAAACTATGTAAAAAGAATGAACATCATATATCCACCACAGAACTGGCAAAGGGGCAAAGGAGTTCTCGCCCTTGAGGAATTTACTTGGGAACATCGAATCAGAACTTTTTGTTTCACCTCTCAATTTTAGTTTTCTAGTGCAAGCGCAAAATGTCTGTGAACTACTATTGTCATAACCATAGGATATTTGGCCCTAAGTACCATTGCTTCCAGACAACCTGGCTACACTCCTGCATACTTTAGTACAGATGCACAAAAGTTCATCTCTTTCTACATCTGTTGACACTTCAATGATGACAGAAGTGCTTACAAAATTATTTTAAAAAAAATGAAAAAGATGCATTCTAAAGAAGCTGACCGAGTGTGTAGCTATTCTTTTCTCTCTTCCAAGGAGTAAAGACAATGCTGGCATATCAAGTTTGGTATATCTCAGTCATGAACCTTGAAAGAATCACACCCCAAAAGCTAGCTCAAAAGGTTGAAGAGCCCAAAGTCCATATAAACCTCACATTAAAATCTTATACTTTCAATGTGGGATTCCTAGGTTCCATACCTTGGCCAATAGGATCCTAATATTTACTCCTACCAACACTGACCCGACGCTCGATTTTTTTTTTCTCGAGACTACCAATAATTTTAATCGGGCCTGTAAGGTACTTCTTTCCAAGTCTCAAGTTGTTCGCATGCGTGAATTGCTCTGATACCAACTGTCATAAACCTTGAGAGCAAAAGCTAACTCAAGAGGTTGGAGAGCTCAACGTCCATATAAACGCCACATTGAAATTCCATACTTTCAATGTGGAATTCCTAAGTCTCATACCTTGACCAATAGGATCTTAACAATTTCTATAAAGGAAGAATCTTGTATGTCATAACATGAATAAATAACTAGGAAAACAAATTATAATAATATTGTGGGATTCCCAAGTCTCATACCTTGACCAATAGAATCCTAACAATTTCTATATAGGAAGAATCTTGTATGTCATAACATGAATAAGTAACTAGGAAAACAGATTATAATAATATTGTGGAAACTTTTAGATGTGTCCAAACAAACATATTTTCTCAATCACTAGGAGTATAAATGAGTCCAACTCCTCATGAGCTACTCAAGTTCAACTTGTAAAATACTCAAAACTCGACTTAATTCTATTAGAGGAAGCTTGAACTCAAGTAATCAGTCAAAAGTTTGAGCTATAACACTTTACTTAAGTGGTTCATTACCTAATTAAGTATTGATATTTTAAATAATTTTAAATATATTTTATATAATATATAATAATTTATTAATTCTAAGTCACTTTATCCCCTGATTTTTAAAAATAATTAATTTAAAACTCAAATGTGGCAAAATGGAAGTATCAAGTACCTATCTATTTTAAGCTATTGCTGCAATGCGCACTGATGTGGACCAATGTCTAATTATGTCAGCCTTTTTCTTTTTGCTATGTGGATTATTTTGTCCTCACATCAGTTCCATTTCCCACCAAAAGAACAGACAAGAGGCAATTACTATCTAATCCTAACTTAATTAATGAAATTTGAGTGTGTAAAAACCCCAAGTTCACTTCTCTGTCCCCCAAAGCATCCATCACAGATCAGACTCATCACTTTTTCAGTTGAAACCGCACCAAGAAGCTCCAAAACCACCACATACGGCGAAGATTTTAAGCAGGGTAAAGCTTCTTGAAACCATGCACCACTAAGCAATGATTCAGAACCAGTGGCTAAATCACCCAAGAATCTTGAGATAAGTCAAGATTACACAGTGGCAAGATCAGAAAAAGGGGACAATGTCTTCAAAGAGTAAAGAAAGGACTTAATAGCCGAAGAAAGAAGCCTGCATTTCTTTTATTGAATCAAAGGGATAGCATAAAAGCCTCCATTAAATCGTAGCTGAATTGATTATAATTGATAGATTTTTGAGGTCCTCTGTTTTAGAAGAAATGGTATTTAAACTAGTAAAAGAGTAAAGATGAGACTTTGAGAGTGAGAGTGACAGTGAGAGAGAGAGAGAGACTAAGTAGTAGCTTGAATGAAACAGAATTGTTAAAAGAAATCTACAAAAGAATCTTGCTAGTAAGAGAAACAGAGAGACTAAGTAGTATTTAAACAAGTACTCTTTGACTAGGTAGTTAGGTACTTGATATTTCTATTTTAAGTGTTAAATTGGTTATTTCAAAGTCCAAGGAGGTCAGGTGACTATCGTTGCCAAGTTCACAGGGGCAAAAAATGCATTGGGCCTTTCTATTTTTTTTTATAACAATTTAGCATAATTGAGTCGCTCAAGTGTAAGTTGAGCTTGAGCTTCAAAATGAAATCTCGATCAATCTCGAGTCTAGCTTTGAACTTTGAGTTCTTTTAGCTCAACTTGGCCCAATCACACCCCAAGATATGATTGCCTTCAGTTGCTTCTGTATCCTAGGACTAATTAGTGGCAGGCGTCAACAAGGTCATACCTTTACAATAGTATTATTCTTGCTTGATATGTTAACTGGTAAAAAGTGGAGATTTGGCATTTTAAGTTGGACTGATAATATGTCAGGAAACCTGCAAATTTTAGTAAATAGAAACAAATTAATCTCAAAAGATTACCACATGATAACATAATTTATGTTATCAAGTGAGAAAAAGTGTTAAGAAGCAAGAGATACTTGTTGAGTACTGCCTTCGCCATTTGAAAAAGTGTGCTTTGAACAGATGCACTGTATACTCCCTCCTTAGGATGACCAAAGAACGTGTTGGCCAAAATTTGCTTCACATCCAAATATTTCTCTGTAAAGTAAAGCGGATTTTGAGGAATACTAGAGACAGACTTATACGAGTACCTGCATCCACATTTTCCTCAGAAATATGCCTTAGATAATTTAAATGTCAATAAGTATAACGATCAAGTGAAACACTCATAAAGGTGTGCCCATAACTTCATTCTATTAATGCATGGTATTCCCTCTTATTAAGTCATAACAAAATGGGCAAATCATACCTCCATGATGCAGTGACTTCTGTTGCCAGCATCCTCTCTCGTGTTTCTTGCAGAGTTGTATATTTATCCCTAATAAACCCTTCAAACCCTGACTGTAGAAACCATAAATTTTCAAAATTGGAGATATGTAAATCAGATAAATAATACACCAAATATCCGAAGGAAGCAAACATAAAAATTCAGTGAAATCTCACAAAACTATCCTGACATATTAAAGCAACATGGAGTACCCTGAATAAGATAAGCTCATTAAGGTTACATAAAATCTAACAAAGAGAGATAAATTTACCTTGGTTGTCTTCAGCACAGACAGCCCTTCAATACCAGAACTCAGCTGCAAAGCTCCAGACTCCTTGAGTATTACCTCTGTTGTATGCTTCTCAGATCCAAGTTTAAAACCTTCAGTAGTCAAGGTACAAAGAACATAAAAATAATTGCAATCAATCAAAACCAATGTAATTGTACCCATGCATACATGTAAAAATTCATATGTACATAAACAAATATCCTGACAATGAAAATAGTTCTAGGATTGTCAAACTGAAAAGGAAAAAGCAAAAGTAAAAGCAAGACCATGGAATGTAAACAATTTTATGAAAAAAAAATTGAAAGAAAAAGGCAAGGAAGTTCAGCATATTGTAATGTTAATACTGAGGGCACTTGATTGGATAAGTGCTTTGAAACTGGTTTACATTGATAGTTATATAATTACCATAGACAGGATATATGGCAGGTATATGGTGATTGACAGGAGAGCAGTTACCATGTATGAATATACTTGGCGGCTGCACTATTAGTAGGAAAGCTATTTACAGCTTATGATGGTGCATTTCACCAAAGAAGTTGTCTATATGGCTATGGAAAATGCTAAGGTTAGAAACTATTTGGTTGAGAGGTTTATTTAGTAAGTTCTATTTGGATCATTGGATGACAATTGTCCTTGCCATATAGTTAAAATAGCATCCACCCACAAGCCTTATCCCCATCAAATGATGAAGCACCATGATACAAAGTTCCATTTTGTAATGATATTCCACAAATTGCTAGTTGTTGACAGAAAGACTATTACTGCTGACAGCCAGCTAAACAGATGACTAACCTTTTCCAGTGAGTTCAAGCACTGTTTGAACTGTATTGGTACATTCACATTTTAAGATATGCACTTGAGCGCTTAAGTGAAGAAAGTGGAGCAAGTGTAAAACAAATAGTCTGGATGAGGCAGTAAATTTTAATATGGAAATTTATGGTGGGTCTAATTCAAATATTTAAAGTATTACTGGGACAATCACACACTCCAAGATAGACAATCACCCTTATGTATGTTGTTCAGGTTGGGATATACTCAAATCTTAAGGTATGTAAACATTCTCCCATTACACTTAGTTTAAATTAGTGGCTTCTGCTCCGTTTTCATCTATACACATATGCCAAAAATGAATGATCTAAAATCTTTCTCTTGTTTCCTTCTATACCATTACTGTGCTTGTGTTTTATGCCCAAATGACTTTTTTATTCTAGGGTTTTTCACTGCCACTCCACAGATACAATTTGCATTAAGAATTCAACATTTATTTTCTAGTTTACAGGCTTTGCTTACTTACCATGTGTATGCCATTTCCCATCTATGTTTACACGCTCCCAGGGTTTCTCTACTATCTTTATAATGGCAGTAGTTACCTGCAAAATTTTTTTAAAAATAAGGTATGAAATTATTGAAAACAATTTTAATTATATATATAAAAAAATATAGATGGCAATGCCTAAAGGTACAACTCAAACATTATAAATCTAGGTGGTGAAGCAAATCAATCAACTCCTTGTAACTTTAGCTTTATTAGAAGTGGCATCTGAAGGAAACCTTTATAATTCAATAGCTATAAAGTAATTTGTGGAAGCTGTGAGATGGCAGGTAGAGATTGTTTGGTGCCAAAAGCTAGTAGGGCACAGATTTCTGGAAATAGAAACATATTCTTTCATTGTAGATCATGAAGAATGCTAGACTTGGAGAGAAGGAAAATGTAGAAGTGGGACAAAACTTTTTTAAAAAAATTGAATAGAGCACAGGAACTGGCATCCCACATCCACCTTAGGTAATAGGTGAAATTCATTGGCCTTTGGTGTAGCTAGCACCATTTATCTTTCAAGCAAGAGAGAGATTTTCTACCAGCTATTTCATAGATTTGGCATTTAGTTCTTGTTTGAAGACCAATACAACATTTTTATCATCCAGCTCATGAATTTGTTCATAATTTCATGCCATAGCAGTACTTCAGTATATATTAAGCAATCTCAATTTCTGCAGTATTTTACCTGCTTGTAGTGTGAAGTGAAATGCTTAGCCAGCAAAATTGCAAAGTTCTCTGCTGAAAGCTGTTCCAAACATTCCTGTGCTTTCACATATACCTGAATTGCAATTAAACTCCAAAGTTATCAAGAACAGTGTCATTTCCATTAGCAAAAAAAAAAAAGCCAATGATAGCATAAAAATGAGAATTTTGATGGCATTTTCCCCCCAAACAAAAAGAATTTTCTCCATCTATGAAAAATATATTTACCAATATGAATAAGCAATAATTTATAAATAATGACTTAAGTATATTTTTCTATGTTAATCCTCATCATATTTTATGCTCTATGCATGCCTGTTGAATTAAATCAAGAGCAATTCCATGCCTTCTTGTTAAGAAAATTATTTTTACTCTGAAAGAAAAATACAATTGATAAGCTTAACATCTAAGATCGAAATCAGGCCTTCAACTCTCAGCATGATATAATGTGCTACAAGCTCTTGAAAGTAGTTGCTAGGTACCAACTGCCTCACTAAGTTAAATCAGATAATGCTGGATCAATTTCTTAATCCAAGTTGAAGCACACTCTTATTTTTACCATGAGGAAACATCATTTTATATAAACATGATTATGCATCAACAAACCCTCTACATGGAGCTAAAGAGAGCTTTCCCTGCTTTGATTGGAAATTCCCCAAAGCATCAAGCCAAGATCCTATAGCAGGTAGCAAGTATCAGAAATCAAGTACCAAGTTATGCCCAATCGGATTGGACGGACATAAAAAAATATTAAAAAAAAAACTTTCTAAGCGCTGCTACTGTCCCTGACTCCAAGCATGCATTTAAGATATATATATATATATATATATATATATTGGGAGACCCTTGCCTAAAGCTAGGTTTAGTGAAGACAGATCAACCCCGCAAAACACACTTTCAATTTCAAGTAAGGCTCTTAACCAAAGACATTCTAAAAATAATCCTACTCCTAATTGATCCTTGAAATGGTGAAAATGACAACGAAAAACCAAAACCAAAACAAGTTAAAAAGATGACCAACAATAATAACAAATTTAAATCTAGGATCCTTATAAAAACAAAGAAAACTATATTCTGCTAAACAGATCATGAACAAACTAGTCAATTTTCTTGAATTAATCGTTTCTAAAATTTTATAACAAAATCCTTCAAAAATCCAGTAACACAAACTATAATAGGAAGACTTTAAGGGAACGAATTATCAATTGAAATAACAAGAAACATAATCTTCAATTAGAAATAAGAAACTTTACAGTGTTCTTTATGGTATCAGTAGCAACAATATCGGAATTGTCATCACGAGTATAGGCGTTGAGGCAATCAGATAAGAGGCTGATAGAGACGTTCCATTCAACGATGAAGTGATTTCCATTGTTGCTTCTCCAAACTCTGGTGACTCTAACTCTATCCTTGCCGTGTCTCTGTTCAAATTTAAATCCATCCAATTCATTGGCCATGGCTTGGTTTGACTTCTCAGCTGAAACTGATCGCTTCTATTTCTGGTAAATATTTAAGATGAAGAAAAACAAAGCACTGGTTCAGCGTTTTATATCAATAATAGGTGAAGGTGGCGTATGGGCCTGGCTTGGCCTTCATGTGGCAGACAGATGCGACTGTGCACATCATTTTTGCGACCGTTACAAACTTACAACATATTCCAACTCAGATCGTATTAATTATTAAAGATGTAATTCATTTTTTTTAACTTAAATAAATAAACTTTTATTAGAGCAAATCATGCTGTAAATATAAAGGAATGGATAGAGAAATATGAGAAAGGAATTATTAGTAAAAATATATACAAATTTTTATTATTTGTAAGTTGTACCATAAATATATAAGTATATTTGAAATATGAACGTACAATTAGAATTTAACTAAAAAATTACTACTATAATCTTGATAAAATAAAATTAATCGAATAAAGTAATCATGCATCTATTCTTAATTCCAAATGAATGATTACATCTATAAAGATGTCTTTTGAAAATTTTACTAAAAATATACAATAAAAAAATATAATATTTATAATTAATTTTTTTTACAAAAATATAATTGACTAAGGCATATTTTTAAATAAAATACATCTTAATATTATATATACACTTTTTAAAGATTGATATCGATAATATCTTGGTGAATAAATTCATTTAATTCTCATTCAAAAAATTTTTATAAATATTAAATTTTTATGCATATAAAAAATTTTAATAATATATATTTAGTCAAATCACATTTTAATATAATTTTTATTAATTTATATAATATATTACGTATTATTTTTTATGTAATATTATTAATTTATTATTTTTTACGGATAATTTACAGGAAAATTGGCATTGAGACAATTAGATAAGAGGCTGATAGAGACATTCCATTCAATCATGAAGTGATTGCCATTATTGCTTCTCCAAACTCCGGTGACTCTATCCTTGCCATGTCTCTGTTCAAACTTAAATCCATCCAATTCATTGGCCATGGCTTGGTTTGACTTCTGAGCTAAACTGATTGATCATATTTTTGAAAAGTATTTAAGATGAAGAAGAGAGAAAAAACATTGTTTTAGTGTTTAATATCAATACTAGGTGAAGCTGGCGCATATGGGATTGGCTTGGCCTTCATGTGGCAGACTGATAAGATTGTGCATCATTACAATATATTCCAACTCAGCTTGTATTAATTATTAATTATTTATTTATAATTTGTAATTTTATTTTTATAATTATAAGATGTAATTCATTCATTTATTTCTGAAATTTAAAATATATTTTTAAAATTAAATAATTATATATATATTAAAAATAGTGACGTAATTAGAAATTAGATGAGGATCAAAATTTTAAAAAAAATTATATTTAATAAATAAGTTCAATGTGAATAAATTCAAAATAAAATTAAATATTTAATATTACAGTAATGTAATAATTAATTTTTGCTATTAGTCTGACAATTATTGAGATATAATAATTATCACTTTATGAGTTTGCATCTTTTGAAAATATTGTATAATAGCTTCATTTTTAAACTTTATAAAAATATCTCTCTCGACATAATAGACTAAACAGTCTATGAGAAAATCATCACTCATCTTATTACGTAAGTTCATCTTGATAGTATTCATTGTTGAAAAAACTCCTTGTGTAACACCCCTATTTTAGTAAACATAATTAAATAATAATGTGAAATGATTATTTATTGCGTTGAAAGAAGAATATGAATATTGTATATTTAATATATATACAAGATATATATAAAGTATATATTTAACTAAAAATTCAAAAAATTAAAAAAATTAAAATTAAAATAACTATGGATGGAAGAAGAAAAAAATCTAAATAATTAATTAATTAATTAATTAATATATAAGTGGTTAGGAAGAAAGAATTAAAAAAAGTTAAAACTTCATCATCTTCTTCTTCAAGGACCAAGCCTCAACTATCAAAGGAAGAGAGATTTTTGCTTCTCTAAATACTCAAGTTCCATAAAGATTTCAGTTTCAAAGTGTTTTTGAAGAGTAATCAAAGTTTATTCAAGTAATTTCTACTTTAAGATCAGTTTTGATAAGTTTTGAAAATATATAAATTTTAAAATTTTAATGGAGATTTTTATAATTATTGAAATGGATTGCTACGAAGTTATTTTGATGTGTATACTATGATTTTAAGTTTGGATGATGGAAATAAGCTTAGTAGGATGGAGTTTGAAAAAAGGTAGAAAGGGAAAAATTTAGGATTTTGTAAGAAATTAGGCATAAATTGTATACTTGATATTTATTTTGAGTAAAATGAATAGAAATATAATTTGTAATACCTTGTAGAGAGAGAGAGAGAGAGAGAGAGAGAGAAAAATAGTAACAATAATAATAATATTATTAAGAATAATAATAATATTATTAAGAGACAAATTAAATAAATTATAACAAATAAAAAAATTAAAAATTGGTAATTTAATAATTGGAGCGATTGTATTAATGATAATAAAATAAGTAAATAATATAAAATATAATTATTGAATTAATAATTAAAGCGATGATGATGAAAATAATTATTGGCAACAAAAAATATATATAATTAAAGTTGATGTACAAATAACTAAAGTAGTAGTTGAACAAAAATGATAATAATAATAAAATCAGAATTATTAGTATTAGATGAGTGTTATTATTAAAGTTAAAATATTATCAATAAATTGTTAATAAAAAGAAAAATGGAGTTTTGATATATATATATATATATATATATATATATATATGAGTGTGTAGAAACAGGACAAAAAAAAAGTAATTAACACCACTATAGATTGAACCTAGGTTGAGAAGAAAATGTACCAAGTAGTTAACCATTAGGCTATGTAACATATGCCTATTCTTATAATACATTAAATAATATTTAAGTAATTACTTAAGTTATTTACAAAAAATATAATAATATAATTAAAGTTAAAGTATTAGTTGGCATGATAAGTATTTAGAAAATAAACAAGTAAATAAATATAATAAGTTGATTAATTTAAAAACTAAAGTGATAATAATAAAGATAATAATTATTAACAAACAAGCAAGAAAAATAATTAATTGTTGATGTATTAAAACAATAATGACAAATAGATAAATACAAATTAGTTAGTGTGGTTGTAGGAGAATAATAATGATGATAATAAAAAATAATAAAACAAAACAATATATATATATATATATAATGAAGGAGCCAACTAATAAAATAGTTAAATGTCTAATTTAATTATTGATATGAATTATTAACTGAACTATTAATATTAATTGAATAGTAATGAAATTGTATTATAAATTGAATAAAGAAATGTTATTATTAGAGAATAATTAAAAAGAAAGAGAGGAAGAAATAAACAAAGAGAGAAAGAGAGAAGAGGAATTAAATAAAAGGAGAGAGAGAGAGAGAGAGAGAAAATAACAGATAGTGTGTGTTTTCTTTTGATTTACTGTCGACTGTCGAGATTCTTGATGCATACGCCACACCACCAAAACCATCAATCGATGATGAGTCGACCATCACCAAAATCACCACCATTGGCCACCAGACGGCGAGCCATGCGCCATACGATTTCACCACCGGTGTGATTTTTCGACAACTATTTTAGCTGATTTCAATGCTCTTTTTCGGGGACTATGGTATTTTTGAGACCATCTCATTACGAACTTCTATTCGGTATATCATTTATTAATTTTGGATGAGTTTTAAAAAATATATAAATATATATTAAATTAAATTTAAAATAAATATAATAATTAATTAATTTGAAATAATATTAATATATGATTATTATGTAATTAGTTAAAGATTTATGAATTAAGTGAATTTAGAAAATATGATTTTAAGTAGTTGATTAGTAGATTATGTTAAAAAATTAACAAATAAACAATAATAATCAAAATTATATTTGAATTATGTTAATTATTAATTTAAGTATTAAATTAAAATTAATTAGTTAATTAATGAATTGAGTTAAAATTATTATTTATTAGTTGAATATTTACTTAGAATTACTTATTTTATTAATTGATCTTGTAACACCCCGATACCCTATATAAGTACTATGCGTATACCTAGTATACATACAGTAAATATATAAAGTATAAGGATGTCACTTTTCGTTACCTTTAAAAAACCTGTAACAGAGTTCAAACCATAATACATTAATTTAAATAACATTTACAAAATCATTATCTTTATTAAAACTTCATTTATACATATAAATACTCTCTCGTCAGAAATACATCATAATTAAAATTTATACATGTATGCATTACCCTCTAGTTAGTCTCGACAAACTTTACTCTTCTTGTGGCATAACAAAAGACTTCATATCTTCCATCTATATACCTGAGCGAAAAAAACACCCGCGCTAAGCCCGAGAGCTTAGTAGTCCAAATATAAAATATAAACATATAGTATAGAAGTATTGATATATAATGATACATCGATTCAATATATAATTAGGTCTTATCATATCTTCTTTTCTTTTTAATTTTTTCTTTAATATATCCTAGCTAATTTCATATATGATGTATATATATACATAATATTATCACCAACCCCAATGCATCACCAATACTCAAAACCAATATATTAATACCCCTACATTATATATATACCACACCAACCATTATTGCAATACACACTTTACATATGATACCAATTATTATTGCAATACACACATTACATATCATACACTCATTATTGCAATACACACATTACACATCATATCACTCATTATTGCAATACACAATTTACATATCATACAAATCATAAATCATATTTCCAATAAAGACAACCTTTATCATCAACCACAATTCATTTACATATTACACTTAATAACATTATATTATTCACAATTCACCAAGCATAATTCATTATTAATACTCACAATCAATATTTCAATACTTGCATTTTACATTGACAATAAAGACAGACTCGGGCCCAAAACACTAATATGTTATTCAAAGTTCAGAGTTACTGCTTTGGTTCATAGTCACAATCATCACGCCCGTAGGCAATGTATATACATGTATCTCTATCCATGGATAGTGTAACAGACCCAGTCTCTTGGACCATCAACTCAACACATATGAGGAGATCCTCAACCCGGCAAGACTGTTACAAATCATATATCTCATATTCACAATTCTCATAGTGTAACAGACCCAGTCTCTTGGACCATCAACTCAACACATATGAGGAGATCCTCAACCCGGCAAGACTGTTACCTTTCATCATTTCTTAGGCATGCCACCCAAATCCAGAACTCTGAAACTGAATAACATATTAAACAAATAATTCATTTATTATTTCATTATCAATCTCATCATCAATTAGGCCAACATGCCTTATCTCTTTCAATTGAATTATCATAGCCAATCACAATGGCTTCATATCATATCATATCTCAATCCATATGATACATATAGCATCATTGATATCACATTTCAAAGTATATTATTCATATAATACATTGCCATACACAAGATTCACAATGCATATAACATAACATTTTCTCACTTCTCAAAACACATTAACATCATTCATTACTAGAGCATTTATCATAACAAATTGCACATACCTTAAGAATGATCCTCATTTCTTCCTACCTTTCCCATTTCATATTTCATCCTTTATATATATTCTTCATTTACATTCACAATATAATAGCTTATTTAACACTTTCATCCCAATGTGTTAATGTTCAAAGACATATAAGGATATACAATCAAATAGGGTTTATGCTTACCTTGTTAATGATCTTCACATCCTTCACATCATTCAATCATCACCTTAGTCCAATTATGTTAACAATATAATAGATCACTTAACACATTTGCAAACAAATGTGTTAAGCCTCAAATTATGTAATTAAATACAATCATATGTATTGATACTTACCTCAAGAACTAGTCCCATCAATCTATACATTTCTTTTCTTTCCAAGAATTCTCCACATTTAGGTTAATGCAACCCAATCTCTTCAAAACCTAATCCAAAGATCATTATTCATAGGTTTAGAATCATCCACAAACATTTGATTAGGGCATTCTTTGTTTTATACATATTTAAAGTGTTTATGTTTAGGTTTAGGTACCCCAATACCTTTAAAGAATCAAAGCCATGTTAAAAGAACAAAGAATAAAAACATTAACCCACACCTTTGAGGGACACGGGCAGCACCACTTGAGGGACACGGTTAGGGCAATTCAACCTCTTCACAATCTAATCCAAAAGGAATATTAGCAAAATGACCATATGAATAGTACATTATGGTTTAAGACTCCATTTTATCCTTATTTTGAAAAATTGTATAAAATAATATACTTGACTAAAAATTCTAAAATTTTTACAGAATTTAGTTTTGTATCTTAAAATCATTCCTTTAAAATTTCAGATCAAACTGAATACAAAATCTTGGTCAAATAGTTCACCTAACCAGACTGCCCCAATTGCCCTGCATCCTGGCAGCAGTTCTGAACTTTGTGAATTCCATAAATCAAATTCAATCAACGTGGTTCCAAATTATTTTTCTCAAATACTAGACTCACTAAGCAACAACATATCCAAAATTCAATTGGATATGATTTTTCTACATTTTATTAAAAATCCCGAAATATAGCTGTCTCAGTTAAGGTACCTGCTGGAACAGGTCTAATAAAAATAATCTTTCTAAACTCATAACCATTCCAAAATCGAATCAACATATTTTTCAGTCATTCTAGACTCATAGAGGCACAACATATCAAAAATTCACTTCAAGAACATTTTTCTATAATTAATTAAAAATCATACAAGTCACAGCCTTTACTAATTGTAAAACAGAAAAAAAATTCACTAAACACAACTCTTACTCTTCCATCACCAACACCAACCTAGCTTCTTATCTTTAATTCCATTTCAACACTTTTACACACACCATACACAAACACACTCCATCAAACTCAAACAAAATTCCAAATAGAACAAGAGAAATTAAGAGAAAACTTACCTTAAATGAAGAAATTCCACAAATCTCTAACCAAAACCCTTGATTCTTTCGTCAATTTGATTATAGAACTTCAAACACCTCCCTAGCTCTTTCTCTTCTTCAATGGCCGGCCTCTTCAAGAAAGAAAGAAGAAAATACCAACAAGTCAACCACTTTTCTTCTTTTAATCTCCACCATGCAACTTAACCAAAGAAAATTACCTCCATGCCCTTCATCCATTTAATTAATCTTTTGTCTCATATATACCCATATATATAATTTCACATGCCACAAATAAATATCATCTTGTATTGACCAACCCTTTTGACCAATGTATATGTTAGTTATACAACCATATAAACAACATATACACTTCTCTCTACACCCTCTTTTCTTCTCAAAACACAAATACCTATACATTCTTTTCCCAACTTTTTTTTTCTTGTAATTTAACACATATATTCAATTCAATATATAACAATAACATAATCAAAACTTTTAAGGTATACATGAGGATATTACAGATCTAAATTAATCAAACACTGCTTTAAAATTAAATTATAAATATTATTATCAACTTATAGAATTAATTTACGGCATTTAATATATATATATATATGAGATTAGTTCACTAACTTATGAATTAAAATGTTATTATTATTAATTAATGAGTTCATAAATAGATTAATTTATTTAAATCAACGAATAATAATTATTTTTAATATTATTATCAAATTATTATTAATATAGTAATTATGATTATAAATGATAAATTGAAATAAAGTTAATTGAATAATATATTGATGAACTTAAAAATTTAATTGTTAAAACAAGTTAATTAGGTATAATTGTTGATGAAGAATGATTAAATTAAATTGTTAATTATAAAATTCATTGCTTAATTAAAATTTGTATGATTATAATTATAATAATTAAGTAGTTATCATCATCATCATCATCATCATCATCTTTACTTAAGAATGAACAATAGTAATTTATGTTAAGTAATTAATATTGTTATTGTTACAGTAATCAAGCATTATTATTAAGTTTATTATTAAATTTATAATAATAATAATAATATTTTCGTCACTTTCTCTGCGCATGTTAGCTTGCTAACTCACGCTGTTTCCAAATGGGGAAGAGAGCGAAGAGACCTACTGCCATTTGGAATCACAAGCCAAGGGAGATTGTGATTGAGAAGATTGAAAGTTGTAATGATCAGAATATGGAAGGTGAGGCACATGATGTAGGAAATTTGGGGGATGGGATTTTATCTGAGTCCCAACAAGAAGTAATTAGGGTTGATGGTGAAAATGGAGCTGGGTGTTCAAAGAATAATGATCTAATTGCTTCTTGTAGGGATGTTTTGGGGTTTGTGGATTGTGAGTGGGTTCAAGAGGTAGAGAGTGGTTTTGGGAATAAATCATGGGTTGATTTATTTACAAAGAATAGGGAGAAAATTGGTGAATTGTCAATCGAGGTATATTCCTCCTGGGGTGTCGAATGGGGAAAGGGTTATGAAGTTTCATTCGAGTGAAATTGTGGATGAGGCTAAGAGATGGAAGAATGCCCTTGTAGGTAGTGTGTATGGTGCTAGCCCATGGTTTTGAAGTATAGAGAAATATGTGATTGCTAAATGAAAAGCTTGGGGTTTGAAAGAAGTTTTCTTGGTTAGTGAGAATCTTTTTTTGTTCAATTTTGTGGATGAGAAAAGTAAATTTCAAGTTCTAGAAAAGGGCCCTTACACTTATGATAAGAGGCCTTTGATTTTGGTTCAATGGAAACCTAAAATGAAGATGAATCTTGAGGAAATTCAGAGGCTACCTTTTGGGTACAGTTTCCAGGTTTGCCTTGGGAATTTTGGTCACTTGTCATGCTGAGTCGATTAGGGAGTGTGTTGGGAACTCCTCTCTTCTCTGATCAATGTACATTTAGAAGGATTAGACTGGGTGTAGACCCTTAATTTTGGCCCTAAGTTGGTACGGTCTTAATTAAAGAATGCAAAACTAAATTCAAACCGATTTACAACTTCTAATAAGTCAGTTCGGATTAAAGAGGTATAAATTCAATTGTAAAACCCTAAAATCAAATTGAATAGGCCCAAATTAAAACTTTTTGGTCCATAAGTTAAAAAATACAACAATAATTCGAGTCAGGCCGGCCGGGGCGACATGAGCAATTGCTCACGTCGACCTGGAGGGCCCAGGTCAACATGAGCATACCTCATGTCAATCTGGCAGCCCAGATAGACATGGGGTTGGACTCATGTCGACCTGGACAACTAGATCGACATGGTTTCAATTGGTTTTTTTAGATTTTTTGACCGGATTTTCCTAAGGAGCTTAGAATTCATCTGAAAGACAAATTAGTAGAGTTAGGTTTAGGGTTTTTTTTATTGGTTTTGCCTATAAATAAGAAGTCTTAATACTTTAACAGGGGTGGTAATTTTTAGCAACATTGGGTCGGCAATTAACATTAAGAGAGATTAAACAGCAAAGCAGAAGACAACAAAAAATAAATTAGCAACAAGTAGCACTCATTAATCATTAATCCATCAAAGGCAGCAACACTGTCTTTGTTCTTGTTCAGCCAGAGTCAATTGTGGTGGAACCAACGACAGATGTTTGATTATAAATCATTGATTTGTTTATATTTACAGCATTCTTATATTTTGATTCATGAATTTTTAAGCATATGATAGTATTTCCATATTTTCTTTAAAGTGTTTCTATTATTTGTTTTGATATTGAGTCTTTTAGTAACCTAAATTATTAATTATTAAACCCTAATCGTATGTTTTATAAATCAAAATTTCCATTCATCCAGTAGCCTAAGTCATTGATTAAATTATCAAAACCCTAGACTGTTCTTTTGTTTCCAAAACTTTAAAACCCTAAAATATTTTTCCCAAAACTTTAAACCCTAAATTATTCCATTAAAGTCTCAAAACCTAATTGTTTTCCAAAATCTTAATTTATTTCCCGAATCAATATTTCTTCTAAAATGATAAATAAAACGTTAATTTTTTAAACCCTCATCCAGTAAACCTACAAACCTTTAAGCCCAAATCCAATGAATTCAGAAATCCCCATCCAGTAAACCTAAAAAATCTTAAACCCTAATTCCAATCTTTGAAAATTATAAACCCTAATTTCCAGACCCTAATTCTTTAAATCCTAATTTCATTTGTGCAATGATATAAACTTTGGTTTTAGTTATTTATTAGATTTGTTATATGTTTTCATGGATGACTTATTTGATCTATGATGAATTTATTTAATTTATGGATGAATTTTTTCTTAGTTATCGTTATTAATTTATTTTGGAATTAACCATGTAAGAGGTATGTTTCCTTTTATGGGTACCTCATTAGTTGAACCTTTTGTAATTTAAGTTATTTCAAATTTTGGGATTAATGTAAAGGACATGTTTCCACCTTTTGGTGGGTGTCCTATTTAGTTTTAGACATTGGACAATGTAAGGACATGTTTCCATCTTCGGATGGGTGTCCGTTTATTTTATTTTATTTGGACATTATTTTGATTATTAATGCAATGATGCTTTTATTCTAATTATTAAATGTAGTATGGATTATCATAATAATTATGAATTCTATAATATTTAGATCTAAAAAGGAGGCCGGTTCCAATGAACCGGGCGTTATGGGGGTGCTGGGTCATTCTCACCTTCCCCACACGTACCCAACTTTTTAAACCTATTAGGGGGTTGAGCATTTCTTAGGAATTGAGTCATCCACTCTCTTCTTTTTCTCCTAGCCCGTCCGGGTGGTGACTCCATTTTCTCCGGGTTTAGGCCCGTGTTCTCTAAAGACCCGAGTCTAAACAGTGCCGAAGTCGCAAGAACCATTCCACTGGGAGTGGGGGCAAAAATTCCCGCTCACAGTGGTAACTCCACTGAGGATAAGAGAAGTTGATTTCATTAGTCTTTATATTATACAATTCTTTCTTATTTTGATATTATCCATTGCATCATTTAAATTGCATCGTGTGTGTCAGTTAGGGCTTCATATAAATGAATTGGGGAATTGAGTAGTTGATACATGGTGATGTATATAATAATTATTATTATGATATATTGAAGTTATATAAGTGTTAAATTAATAGGTAATTGATGAATATAACCAAGATGTTGATTAAGGGTGATGTAGTATGGGTTTTGAAGTGTTTGTGTTTACATGGATGAGAGTTCGAAATGCATGATTTTTGCCTGACACGGCCATGTTGTTGGGCTTGTCAACGGTACTGAGTTTGACGTTTGTGACATGACCATTAACACGGCCATGTTACTGAGCGTGTCACAGCTATTGTGAGAAAAAGTAAGTGACACGTCCATTGACACGCCCGTGTTACTAAGCGTGTCAAAGTTTCTGTATTGTTGGTTTAGAGCACGATCAGGGACACGCCCGTGTTGGTGAGCGTGTCATGTGTAGAGTTTGCCCTAGTTAGTTATCATTCTTATTTTCTTATATGTATAATTATCTTTGGATTAGGTTTTGAAGAGTTTGTGTTGCCTTAATCCAAGTGTTGGAGGATTCTTGGAAGAGGAATTTAGATTGGTGTGAGTTCTCTGGAGGTAAGTACAAACCTTATTTGATTGCATGTATTTATATGACTTTGGATCTTAACACATTTGGTTATAAATGTGTTAAGTAATCTATTACATTGTTGATGCATATGAATAATGCTATGTTTATACAATGTGAATTATATGAAATGTGAAAGATGTGATGTTATGATGAAATATGAAATGTGAAAGATGTGATGTTATGATGAAATATGAAATGTGAAAGATATGATGTTATGATGAAATAGGAAATGTGAATTGAGATATGATGAAATGTGAAGACATAGTTATTGGCTATGACAATGTAAATGATATAATTGAGGCATGGTTGCCTATTTGATTATGGAAATGAAATGAGAAATGAATTGAAAAGAGATTGATAAAGGGATAAATGAAATGATTGTGTGCCTAATATGTTATTCAAGTTTCAGAGTTCTGGGTTTGGCGGCATGCCTATGAATCACTGGATAGGTGAAAAGATTGGGTCGTAAGCCGATTCCAGTTGAAAAATGTGAAATGATAAATGTGAAATGTGATGTTTTTGGGGTGAAAAGACGGGATCGTAAGCCTCAAAAACAGTAACAGTCTTGCCGGGTTGAGGATCTCCTCGAGCTTAGCCGGGTTGAGGTCCAAGAGACTGGGTCTGTTACACTATCCATGGATTGAGATATATATATATCGTCTACGGGCTTGATGATTGTGATTATGGACCAAAACAACTACTCTGAACTTTGAATAGCATATTAGATCCTTTTTAGGGCCATGCATGTCTTTGCTTTAAATGTAAGTCATGGAATGAGATGATAATTATGGAATGAGATGATTACAATACATAAATCAATTATCAAATGTAAATGTGGCATGAGAACTATGTTGAATGATGTGTAATATGTATATGGATGTGGAAATTGTGAATACTATTTCATGAATGTTCTGCTAAGCTATTGAATTGTGAGTGGTTGTAATGCTATATGTGTATATGTATATAAATTATGAGATTAGTGGAAATATATATGAAGAATGCATTGAAAAGGGGAAACATGATAAGAAAATGATAACACATAAAGTTAAAATATGAGGTATGATTCTTCTGTGATGTATATTTTAAAATTTTATTTGTACTACTAAGCTTTCGAGCTTAGCGCGGTTATGTAAATCACGCAGGTGAGTAGATGGATGATCTGGAAGTCAAATCGTTATGCCACGAGAAGGGTAAGAGTATCTCGAGACCAACTAGAAGGTGGTGCATACATGTACAATTTAATTATGTTGTATTTTGATAAAAATATATTCATATGTATAAACGAATTTTGGTAAAAACAAGATTATTAAATATATGTAAGATTATCGAAAGTATAATGATTTTGTAAATGTGTTTTAAATAAAATGTATTATTGTTTGGAACTAGAGTATAGGTTTTAATCTGAAGTTAAATGTGACATTCTTATACTTTATATACGTACTGCATGTATACAAGGTATATGTATAGTACTTATATAGAGTATGGGGGTGTTACAATTATTTTGGTTTCAGAGCTTAGGTTCGAGATTCTCGGCCTAAGTAGAATTAAAAAGAAAAGTTTTGAAAAGAAAAATGAAATTTGTGATACATGTATATGCCTTAACACCTAGGTTGGTCTCGAATGTGGCATTATGTGAATTGTAATGTATCTGAATTAGATGAGATGGATGATAGTGTGTGGATGAGGTTCTACATGAAAGGAAAATTAGAGAAAGAAATGATATGGGAAAATTTATACAAGTTTAATTGATAAATTAAAGAATGGGAGTTTACTTAAGGAAAGCAAATTTTGAAATATTGATTATTGAAATGTGATTGTAATATTAAAAAAAAAATAAATAGGAGAATAAAGTTGAAAATGAGATAAAAATAAAATTAAGATTAAAGTATGTACTCTTTCCTCTACAATTTGAATCTCTTTCTAATAAACCTTATGTTTAGATTACTAGAGAGAGGAAATATTGTTGGATTGTTAATATGGATAAATATGCTATTAAATGAAGAGAGTATGGTGGAATATTAAGTGAGTTGATTGGTATAGCCAAAATGTGACCATTTAAGGTTTGGGTATGTAAAGTTAAGGTTTTTAAAAGAAAAAGAGATGATGTTGGTTAAGTAGGGAGATATAATGGTGTTGTTTGTATTGTTATTTTAATGTAAACATTGTGATGTTAATGTTAGAAATGTGATGTGCTTAAGTGTTGATAAAGTTCATGTTAAGGGTGGTAATATGTGACATTTGGATTTTTGAAATAAGCTTTAATAATTGTGAAAGTTATATGTTTTGATGTTGCTTTGTGGTATATATATAAGATGTTTTAAAGTTGATATTAAGAAAATGAAATTAGTAAATTGAAGTTTAGGTAAAAGTAGTAAGTTGAGAGTTTAGAGTTTTAATGGAAATTTGATAAGGATTATTTAGATATCGATAGTTTAATGTATGTTAAACATATGAGCTATTTGGAATGAATATTATTGCATATGAGAATACTATGAATTGGGTAATGTGATTGATAGTATGAAAATTTGTTTTGAAATAAAAGGAAAGTGATTAAGCATATGAAAATGAGTTACTTTAAGTCATTTGAATAGAAATGGTGAAAATGGATATGAAGGGTATACTAAATGCATTTAAAAATAAATGTGAGAGAGAATGTCACATTAGAAATGTGACAAAGATTTGTGTGAAATATTATTATGAATAGAGTGTATATATTTGTTATGTTGATGAATAATTTAAGTCATGTTAAAAGAATGAGAAAGATAATGTTCAAAGAAAAGTAATAAACATTAAATTTATATAGATTGTATGCAAAAGAGAAATTAAATAAAATTGCATGATTATGTGTATACATGTATAGGATATGTGAGATGAGTTTTTCGATATGAATGTAATTGTAATATGTAAGAAATGTGGGAAGTGAGTCACATTATGAATGTGACCTATGAATGTGTATGTGGTATAACTACTGGTCTAGTGATATGGAGAATGATATTGCATGTATTAGCGGACCTAGGAAAGATTAGGTCTTGACCTGCGCAGAGCTAGACTATGTGACGAAATTAAGAGTAAGAATGGACTCGAGTAATACTGGACAGTGAAATTGTTATGGTAATCACTGAACTTGATGATCATATAATCACTGGGTTTGGCGGCATGCCTATGAATCACTGGATAGGTGAAAAGACCGGGTCGTAAGCCGATTCCAGTTGAAAAATGTGAAATGATAAATGTGAAATGTGATGTTTTTGGGGTGAAAAGACGGGGTCGTAAGCCTAAAAAATAGTAACAGTCTTGCCGGGTTGAGGATCTCCTCGATCTTAGCCGGGTTGAGGTCCAAGAGACTGGGTCTGTTACACTATCCATGGATAGAGATATATATATATATCGCATACGGGCTTGATGATTGTAATTATGGACCAAAACAGCTACTCTGAACTTTGAATAGCATATTAGATCCTTTTTGGGCCCATGCATGTCTTTGCTTTAAATGTAAGTCATGGAATGAGATAATAATTATGGAATGAGATGATTACAATACATAAATAAATTATTAAAAGTGAATGTGGCATGAGAACTATGTTGAATGATGTGTAATATGTATATGGATGTGGAAATTGTGAATACTATTTCATGAATGTTCTGCTAAGCTATTGAATTGTGAGTGGCTGTAATGCTATATGTGTATATGTATATAAATTATGAGATTAGTGGAAATATATATGAAGAATACATTGAAAAGGGGAAACATGATAAGAAAATGATAACACATAACGTTAAAATATGAGGTATGATTCTTCTGTAATGTATATTTTAAAATTTTATTTGTACTACTAAGCTTTCGAGCTTAGCGCGGTTATGTAAATCACGCAGGTGAGTAGATGGATGATCTGGAAGTCAAATCGTTATGCCACGAGAAGGGTAAGAGTATCTCGAGGCCAACTAGAAGGTGGTGCATACATGTACAATTTAATTATGTTGTATTTTGATAAAAATATATTCATATGTATAAACAAATTTTGGTAAAAACAAGATTATTAAATATATGTAAGATTATCGAAAATATAATGATTTTGTAAATGTGTTTTAAATAAAATGTATTATTGTTTGGAACTAGAGTATAGGTTTTAATCTGAAGTTAAATGTGACATTCTTATACTTTATATAAGTACTGCATGTATACAAGGTATATGTATAGTACTTATATAGAGTATAGGGGTGTTATAATACTTTCACTCAAGGTATGGAGATCGAACTTGGCATAACCACTCATAGCCTTATACCATTTGGTATATACTTGCTATGGGAACATAAGCCTTTTAACCCAAAGACTAAAGCTTATGTAATTGGTCTAGTTACTTTCCTTAGGTTTTTACCTCAAATGCTTGTTGTTTGACTATGGTTAATTTATCTTGGCTTAAATTATGGCTTTTTTGGTTTGTTATTTTTCTAATATGACCTAAGTACATTGTAAGCTCAAAAATAATTTTTTTTTCTTTAAAGTCCAAAAGACCAAAGCAATTTTTAAAATTTTTCAAAATGGTCTTTGGATGTAAAACTTTTCCATTAACAAATTCTTTTCTCATGACTCAAATACAAAGCCAAAATCCATTTTTTCTAAAATCTTTTTACAATGGGCTTAGAAAAAAAATTATTTTCATCCAACCTTTTCTTACAAAGAGCTTGCAAATTATTTAGGTCAATTAAGAAATACTAAAAATCAATTGTAAGCCTAGTTTATACTTAGAATAATTAATCATGGGCTTATTTTTGGCATGAATTATTAGTTACTTTTTTAAGTGAGAAATCTATTTATAATAAACCTCTTAATTTAGTTTTAATCCAATATAGCATAAAAGCTACTTTAGTTGGTTAAATGGATTAAAACCTAATTAATGGGAATTATCATGGACTGATTTCCATTTTTCAAAATATAACTATTGGTTGAAACGTCCGAGGGAATTATTCGATAACAAGATACCCCATGTTGGTATTTTATTAACCATATTTGTCACATCCCAAAGTTTAGGTAGTCGAGTATTAGGCAAGAAGGATATAAATAGGTGGTCAAATAGAGGCTCGAGATAGTCAAAAACAAAATCGGTGTGCAAAGGAGGCCCGTGAAGTTGACGGGACATAAAGGTAATTTTTCGAAAGGCTAAGGACCTAAGAGTAATTTCCAAAAGTTGTACTGGATGTTCTTAATAGTGCACATAACATATTCCAAAAATGGAAAGTAGAGAAAAATTGGGTCGCAACTACGCGTAACGGTTTTTCCAGAAAACGCACGATTTGGGAGATATAGGAGATTTTAACTAGGGACATGTTGGTCATTATTAATTAAAATTTATAAATGAATCCGAAGTAGGAAATAAACACAAGAGTGAGTAGAGGAAGTTAAGGGGGGTAAATATGAAATGATCGTCAGTAGAAACGGGGCCCGAGCAACACCTGAGCAAAGAAAGGACCTAAAGGAAATTTTGTAAAAAGTCGAGGGCTTATTGGTAATTTTTCAAAACGACTTGGAAACCTAAAATAGACCTCAAAAATAGAAAGTATAGGTTGAGAGGATCAAAACTATACGTAGTTTGCCTCGTGGAATTGTATGGGTTAAAAGTTACGAACAAATAATCGCCAGAGGGTATTTTGGTCTTTTCACACCTTAGACCATAGATATTTCAACACAAGATGGTGGAGGGGCCAAAATATAATTAAAAGAAAGTTTAAGGACTTGGGTTTTTAAATAAATAAAAGTAGGAGACATTTGGGCTAATGAAAAGTGGACATTTAAAAGTTATAATAAAGAAGAAAGAGAAAAGTGTGGACATTTGGCTTTAAAACATTCATCCAACCCAAAAGTGAGCATCATTTCCCTTATATATATATCATGGCATGAAGAACAAATCTCTCTCTCCCAAAGCTCTCCAAAATTTCGGCCACCATAGGGAAGAACACCAAAGAGTTCCAATTTTTGTCAAGTTTGATTTTCAAGGTAAGTTTTAAGGTTTTCAAGTATGTAGAATTCAATTCTAGTATCAATTTTAAGTATTTATATATCTATTGGAAGATTGGAAATTAGGGTTCTTATGATGGATTTGGGAAAATTTTAAGTAGTTATGATATTAATCAATTAAATGAAAGAATCAAGGTTTCTAAGGTTTATTAAGGTTAGATTAGGGTTTAGTTTGAAAAGAAATGGAAGGGTAGTACATGTTCTAAATTCTAAGGGTTATATTTAAGGTTGTGTTCTTGAATTTCTTGAAGGAGAAACAAAGATTAAGGAAGGAGAGAAAGGAAAAGAAAAGGGGAATTAAAAGAGCAAGGTTTGGTACTTTAACCATTGAACTCCTTTTGAAATTTTTCTGTTTTACAATTAGTAAAATGCTGTGACTTGTATGATTTTTAATTAAATATAGAAAACTTATCTTGAGTTGAATTTTGGATATGTTGTTGTTTAATAAGTCTAGTATTTGAGAAAAATAATTTAGAACCACATTGATTGAATTTAATTTACGGAATTTATAAAATTCAGAACTGCTGCCAGGATGTAAAGCAACTGGAGCAGTCTGGTTGGGTGAACTACTTGACCAAGATTTTGTGTCCAGTTTGATCTGAAATTTTAAAGGAATGATTTTAAGATGCAAAAACTAAATTCTGTAAAAATTTTAGAGTTTTTATCCAAGTGGATTATTTTATACAAATTTTCTAAAACAAGGATCAAGTTGGGTCAAGAACCAGAGTTTATTGTTCATATGGAAATTTTTCATTATTAACTTGGTCAAAAACTTGGTGTGGGTGTTTTATCATTTTATTTTTAGTATTGAGTTTAATTATGATATGAAGAATAAATTAAGATGGAAAATATGTGAATACATATGATACATATGTGAGTATATGTGATATTTGTGTAAATATATATTGTATATACATGGAGAATATGTGGTATATATACGAAGTGAATAGGTATTTATGAAATGTTATTTATGCTCTACTCGGTAAATGGGTAAAACCGGTCTGGAATGGGGGTTTGGCATGCCATCCTACCGGCAGTACTGTCTTAACGGCTTCGGTGGGGATATTACTTACGCGCGCGCGGTTATATCGTGTGAGGTCAAGATCATGGCAACTAGTCGTGTGAGACCAAGACCACGCAGTTATTCTATATCGTGTGAGACCAAGACCATGACAATTATTCGTGTGAGGTCAAGACCACGCGTAACTCTATATGAGGCCTCATTTCGAGATCGGTGTATTCATAAATACCTAGTGGAGCAGATTAACTCGTAATTATAATGAAGTTATATTACATGTTGTTTACATACAGAATGTGAATCTTAACTTAATTAGAAAATATAAATATGATGATTGTATGAAAATAGTTTAATTATGCAGTATTCTACTTTTATATGTGATATCGAGTAGACATTGTATGGCAAAGGTTAAAGTACCCACTGGGCAATAAGTTGCTCAGCGAGTTATATGTCTAACTCGCAGGTAGTGTATAGAAGATCAGCATTTCTGCAGCGGCTCGCATCAGCTCGACGGTGATTAGGATAGGACTTTTGACATAAAATAGTAGTATGGCATGTACGTTATATCTATTGTAAAGGTTTGTTAATATATTAAGTATTATGGTGTATGTAACAAGAGTATAAACAGTGGTATGGTAATGAAACTTAGCAGATGATATGTAATATTGAGAAATGATATAGAAGTGTGAACTTTTCTTGCAGGATTGTAGTTGAGGTTATAAGGGTGGATTATTGGGAGTGTGCTTGAGTTGAATTGTGAAATAAAATATTTTTCAAAAATAAACAAAACCAGTTTTGGCGACACTTGGGGCCCAAATTTCTAGGCAAACCTCTGGCAAAATTTCTGTAAAATCGGAACTAAAATTTGACTAAGTAAAATTGGTAGCAACATTAGGATAGTGTGGCACCTCTACTCAGCTTACACATGTAGGCTGGGAAGGGGTGTTACAATATTACCTAGGAAAAGAGATTCGCCATTTATGTGTGGATGTTATAAGGTGGGAAGGAACGTCCTATTTATCCTTATTTGTTTGTTTATTGTGTATACATGCATACATACATACATACATAACATACCATTGATCCTTTCTAGCTCACAGCCCTGGATTACAGTTTGAGAGCCTACGACAATCTGACCTATGCCGGAGATGAAGAATCTAGCAATGACTCAATCACTTTCTCACCAAAAGCAATGGAGCCTGAACAAATTCAAAGAATGGTGGATGACACCCTCAATGCCAAGATGGAAGAAATAAAAGAGGCCCTGGCCGAGACCATAAAGAATTAATTAGCTACAATTTTAGGGTACAATGCCGAAGTTTTTGCTAGCACCAAGAAGCCTAAGGACAAAGGGAAGACTAAAGTTGGTGAAGTGGCTTTTGATGATGATAAGGTGATCATTGATGTTGATGACGATTGGGCTCAATACTTCCAAGATCCTCAAGACAAAAAGGAGCCGAAGGTTGTTGAGAAGACAACTGTTGAAAAGACCGAGACATCTGATGTTGAGAAGATGATTGCTGATTTAGAAAAGAAATTTGAGAAGAAGTTGAAAGCCGAAGAGATGTCCGAGATCAACAAACTATTTGAACAAGATGAGGAGGTCCCTTATAAGTTCAAGATGCCTTCCTTCGCTAGGTACAATGGTACTGGAAACCATCATCTCCATGTGAAGTAGTACATCACTACTATGCAATTTGCCCGAGCCACTAAGGCTCAAACTCTAAGATATTTCATGCTCTCATTGGACCCTGTTGTCCAAAACTGGTTCAAAAACTTAGAGGAAAGTACTCAAAAAGATTGGGACATGTTGTACAAGGCTTTCATTCAGCAATATGGGTATAATGTCGAGTTGGAAGTAACCTTGATAGAGGTGAAAACCATTAGGCAAAGACCAAATGAGAAGTTTGTGGACTATATGAAAAGATGGAGAAATAAGGCTGCACTGCTCAAGAAGAGGCCCGATGAATCAGATCAGATCAGCATGATAGTCAGAGGCATCCTGCCTAGTCTTTATGAAAGGATGTCTCATACACTCATCCGTGATTTCAAAGATCTTCTCCAAGCTAGTCTGCCAATTGAAGAATGGGAAAGGGAGAAGAATCACTTTTCAGCAAAAAGGAATGAGAAAGAGAATTACTAGTCGGGTAATCAAAGCATGCAAAAGGAAGTTGATGTTAATACAACTGGTCAAGCAAATAGAAGGCAATTTTCAGATTTGAGGAAGCCTTTGTCTTGGGTCTTCAATAAGCTACAAAAGAAGGGACTATTAAGTTCATTGGCCCCTCGATCTTTGCAGAATCCTTTACCCCTAAATTTGATACTAAAGCCTTTTGTGAGTTTCATTAGATACAAGGACATGAGACAGACAAATGCTTGCAACTAAAACATGAGATCCAAAATTTAATTGATAGTGGTAAGCTGCCTGAGCCTGATAAGCCTAGCACAAAAGACAAATTCTTTGCCAAGGTTCAACAGAGTGCCACCACTAGCAACCTTCATGGTAGAAAAAGGATTGGAAGAAGATTTTGTCTTATCATCTTTTCAAGATGGGAATGTTGAAGATGTAAAAGGAGAAGGAGCTTAACTCAATAATCTTTCCTTAGCTTGAATGTTGTTTTTCAGTTTTGCTTTCTTTGATATTTAATTGTAACAATTATGTTTTTTTATTTTTGTTTGAATAAATTACTTTCATCAAAATTTTTGTTGGTCTTTGTTCATTTTGGTGCTCAACCAATAACGAATCTAGCTTGATATTTATAAATTAATGTATCTAGGCATCATGATTTGAATGACTTTACTAGATAAGGGAATTGCTTTATAGCATTGAGTTGTGTATGTTTACTTAGAGAGGGCTCCTACATAATTACCTTTATCTAGGTTCTAATCAGTCTTAGAACATGCTTTGACAAACTTTTGAGGTGAAATTAAATTTTGCTTATTTTAAGAGAGAAATGATCTAGGCATTGTTTGATAAGCCAACAACTAGTATCCACCCAATTAAATATGTAATATCCCTATGCATGCCCTAGAAGTTTTGTTGTTGTTGTTGTTGGTTTGAATTGAGAAATGGGAAGAGAATGTTTTTGTATGGTGGTTGGGAAAGAAAAGAGGGTTTAGAGATAATTGTATATGTTGCTTATATGGTGATATATATAACATATAAAGTGGTCAAAATGGAAAGTCAAGGAAAGAGGATATTTTTGTGTTGGTTGTGAATTACTTAAATGGGTATAGATATGACAAAAGCTTAGTTAAATGGATGAGGGTATTATAGTAATTTTCTTTTGGATGGGTATTTAATGCCTATTGACTTTGTGTTTCTTCATCATTTCTTCTTCTTCTTGTTGTTGGGTGGCCGGCTCATTAAAGAGAGAAGAGAGCAAGAGAACAAGTGATGGTTTTGATGATTTCAAGTTCAAAGTGAAGGAAGTTTTCAAAGTTACAAGTTGGAGTTTCAAGGAATTTCATTATTTAGTAAGTTTGCTCTTGTTTACCCTTGTTATTTTTGAAGTTATGCTTGAGTTGAGTTGTGATTTGATGATGGTGTGATTAAGTTGCTTATGGTGTGATTTTAAGTATTGATTTTGCTTGATAGATGAGAAGTTGGGTTGGTGTTGGTGATGGAAGAGTAAGAGTTGTGTTTAGTGAAATTGTTTCTGTTTTACAATTAGTAAAGGCTGTGATTTGTATGATTTTTAATTAATTATAGAAAAATGTTTTTGAAGTGAATTTTTGATATGTTGTGTCTCTATGAGTCTAGAATGACTGAAAAATATGTTGATTTGATTTTGGAATGGTTATGAGTTTAGAAAGATTATTTTTATTAGACCTGTTCCAGCAGGTACCTTAACTGAGACAGCTGTATTTCGGGATTTTTAATAAAATGTAGAAAAATCATATCCAATTGAATTTTGGATATGTTGTTTCTTATTGAGTCTAGTATTTGAGAAAAATAATTTGGAACCACGTTGATTGAATTTGATTTATGGAATTCACAAAGTTCAGAATTGCTGCCAGGATGCAGGGCAATTGGGGCAGTCTGGTTAGGTGAACTATTTGACCAAGATTTTGTGTTCAGTTTGATCTGAAATTTTAAAGGAATGATTTTAAGATACAAAACTAAATTCTGTAAAAATTTTAGAATTTTTAGTCAAGTAGATTATTTTATACAATTTTTCAAAATAAGGATAAAATGGAGTCTAAAACCAGAATGTACTATTCATATGGTCATTTTGCTAATATTCCTTTTGGATTAGGTTGTGAAGATGTTGAATTGCCCTAATTGCATTGTTGAGATTGAATAATGTTATGTTATGCATTGTGAATGGTAATGTGTTTCATGAGTAATGCACATTGAAATGTTATACCAAAGATGTTATAGTGATTCAAATGAAATATGATTGAAGCATGCATTGATGATAGGATTGAATAATAATGTGAGTGTTTAGATAATGTAATGAATATTGTATATAATGATTGCTTAACTTGCTTGTGAAAAAGAAATGAATTAAAAAGGTATTGATAAGTTTAATGAATGGACCTATCCGTCTCCTGCGGAACCATGCGGACCCAGTGGGTTGGGCAACCGATCTTGGACTACCGATCTGGTAGGAGGAAGGTTCGATATAGTCAGTATTATACGTACCTATTTGCCTCCTGCGGAACCATGCGGACCCATTGGAATGGGCAACCGAACTTGGACAACCGACCTGGATGGGGAAAGGTATGTTACTGATAATGTTATACGTGCCTTTTTGCCTCCTGCGGACCCTGGGATTGGAGGGCAACCGACCTGGTTGGGAAAGGGTAGGTATATAAAGTCATAGTTGTTGGCTATAATGATAAATTTAAATGAGTATAATGAATGGTGCTATTATATGAATATTGATGTGACATTGAACAAAGCAACATATTGAATAAATAATATGCTTTTGATTGATATATGTAATTATTTTGTGACATTGCATTTTAGCATGAATTATCTTACTAAGCCCTTGGCTTAGCGCGATAGTGTTTAATCACGCAGGTAATAGAGCTGATAGAGTCGAACCCGAGAGTTCATCAATACCAAGTGAGAGTAGACCTTGAAGAGTTGATTTTGGGAACTTAAAGATCAGAAGAGAATTGCCAATCATGTATATTTCTTTATATTTTGTAAAGTAATGTTTATAATGTAAAAGTATGGATATATTTAAATATGTAATCAAGTGTTTGTAAATATGTACATATTTTATAACTTCCGCTGGGTAATATTTAAATGTATATATATAACTAATATGTTTTGTTTTATAAGTAAATGATCTACTTTTCTATAATGTATAATGATAAGGGTATTGTATCAAGTTTAAAGTGTTTTTAATATTAAGAAAACCGTAGCATCCCTATGTTTGATGCACTTATGCTACATTGTTGTGGTTGTAGTGTGTGGGCATTGCATATGGGGGTGTTACAAGAAGTGTAAATCCTTTTTGCAGGTTGTAGTTGAGGTTATAAGGGGGATTTATTGGAAGTGTACTGAGAATGATTTTGGTTGCATTGGTTTGTGTAAAAATATTTTCAAAAATCAGAAAAAAAAAACCAGTTTTGTCGACACTTGGGACTCAATTTTTAAGTGAAACTATGGCAAAATTTCTATAAAAATTGGAACTAAAATTTGACTAAGTAAAATTGGTAGCAACATTAGGTTAGTGTGGCGCCTCTACTCAGCTTACACACGTAGGTCGGGAAGGGGTGTTACAATTTTTGGTATCAGAGCCTAGGTTTGAGATTCTCAGCCTAGGTAAAATGTAATAAAAAGAATATTTTACTTAAAAAGTTGGTTTTGAAATAATATACATGTTTGGGATTGGCAACCTCTGATCTTTAATAAGATGTAGTATGTTGTGTTTGCAGACTTAGGTTGTGATGGATTCTCACTCACGTCAGTCGATTGAGGGTAGTGCCGAGAGTATCGCTCCTGCTGAGGGAGCTAGAGTTGATAGTGTTGAGGAGGCACCTGCTTCGGTGTCGGGTAGACCAGCTGGAGAGGAGGTTCCGCCAGCCTGGTTTAGACATATGATGGAAGTTATGAGACAAGCACCAGTGCAACCAGTGCCACCACCCCCTCAGCCTTTGGTATCTGTGAGGCACTATGATAAACTAAGGAAGTATGGAGCGGAGGATTTCCTTGGTACTACTGATCCAGCTGTAGCAGAACAGTGGCTTGACAAAGTACAGAGGATCTTTATTCAGTTACAAGCTACCCCTGAGGAAAAATTTGACTATGCAAGATCTTTGCTGCAGAAAGATGCCTATGATTGGTGGAAGACGGTGCCCCATTCTATGGATGATCCTCCAACACTGTCTTACACTGATTTTCTGAGGGAATTTGAGTTGAAGTATACTCCTAGGGAGTATAAAGATGGGAAGAAAAGAGAGTTTCTAGATTTGAAGCAAGATCATCGGACCGTAACTGAGTATGAAGTTGAGTTTATTCGACTGAGTCAGTATGCTGGGGGTATCATTGCTGATGAGATTGATAGATGCAGGAGGTTTGAGGAGGGATTGAGGCCCTCGATCATGTGCTTAGTGGCTGGATCCAGATATCAGGATTTCTCACAGCTTGTGACAGCAGCTCGAAGTATAGAGCGAGCTCAAGTTATTGCAGCTGCTTCAGAAGAAGAGGTTAGGGTTAGAAGGCCCCAGTTCGAGGCAGGGTCTTCCTCTGCGAAGAGGGGTAGAGGAAGTTTTGTTCCTCGGAGTAGTAGGAGCCAGAGACCAGCTGGTAGGTCTGTGCAGTTCCAGAGACAGAGATTTAGACCTGCAGCTTCAGTGGCAAGTGCTCCGATCCCTATGACTCAGAGATCTGCTCCACCTAGATGTGCTCAGTGTGGGGGTTATCATAGAGGTGTTTGTTGGAAGAGTGGTGGACCAGCTGTATGCTTCAGGTGTGGATCACCTGACCACTTTGTGAGAGACTGTCCTGAGAGGCAGGAGCAGATGCCAGTTGATTCTGCTGCTTCTCGAGCTAGTGTGAGGGGAGGCAGAGGAGGCAGAGGTGCCAGCCAGGGAGGTAGACCAGGATTCAGTTCTAGAGGAGGTGCTACATCCAGGGAGGGTAGACCAGAGGAGGTTGGATCTTCCCAGAGGATGTATGTTATGCAGAGGCAGCCAGATACATCGGCAGTCATAGCTGGTACTTTTTCTTTATTTAATACTCCAGTACTTGCTTTGATTGATCCGGGTTCCACGCATTCATATATTAGTGCATCTGTTTTGCCTGTATTTGATGTGCATGCTGAGTCCCTAGGATTTGATGTGTTGGTGACAAATCCATTAGGGCATAGTGTGGTTGTGAGTAAGGTGCATAGAGATAGTGCAGTAGTGGTGCAGGGTGAGGAGTTCCTTGGGGATTTGATTGAGATGCCATTTAAGGAATATGACGTGATCTTAGGTATGGATTGGCTATCTCGACATGGAGCTGTGGTGGATTGTAAAAAGAAAATTGTTTCTTTGAGAACGGGTGATGGTAGAGAGGTGATAGTATCTAATGAGCAGGAACAGCTAGCCTCCTTATTTGTTTCAGCTGTTGCAGCCAGGAGGTTGATTAGAAAGGGGTGTGAAGCCTATCTTGCTCATGTGGTAGATACTAGAGTGAAGGGTTCTTCCATTGATAGTATTGCCATAGTTGCAGAGTTCCCTGATGTTTTTCCAGAGGAGTTGCCAGGATTACCTCCTGAGAGAGAGGTGGAGTTTGGTATTGAATTGTTGCCTGGTACCACTCCTATCTCTATTACTCCTTACAGAATGGCACCAGCAGAATTGAGGGAGTTGAAAGTGCAATTACGGGAGTTGTTGGACAAAGGATTTATTCGCCCCAGTGTTTCTCCTTGGGGAGCTCCTGTGCTGTTTGTGAAGAAGAAAGATGGTACTATGAGGTTGTGTATCGATTATAGGCAATTGAATAAGGTGACTATTAAAAATAAATATCCTTTGCCTAGAATCGATGATCTCTTTGATCAATTGAAAGGTGCAGCTGTATTTTCTAAAATTGATTTGAGATCTGGGTACCATCAGCTGAGAGTCAGAGCTGAGGATGTTCCGAAGACTGCCTTTCGGACCAGGTATGGGCATTATGAATTTCTAGTTATGCCTTTTGGTCTAACGAATGCACCTGCAACTTTTATGGATTTGATGAATAGGGTGTTTAGGCCCTATTTGGATCAGTTTGTAGTGGTCTTCATTGATGATATACTGGTGTATTCGCGGAATGAAGAGGAACATGATATGCATCTGCGGATTGTGTTGCAGATTTTGAGAGAGAAGCAGTTATTTGCCAAATTGTCGAAGTGTGAGTTCTGGTTGGATCAAGTTGCTTTTCTCGGACATATTATTTCAGCGGAAGGCATTAGAGTTGATCCAAGTAAAGTTGAAGCTATTCTGAATTGGAGTCCACCCAAGTCTGTGACAGAGATTAGAAGTTTTCTGGGTTTGGCAGGCTATTACCGATGGTTTGTGAAAGGGTTTTCTTTGATAGCTACTCCACTCACCAGATTACTTCGAAAGGGAGTGAGATTTGTGTGGACAGATCAGTGTCAAGCTAGTTTTGAGCAGTTGAGAGAGTTGTTGACTCAAGCGCCTGTTCTTACTTTACCTGTTGAAGGCAAACCATATGTGATCTACAGTGATGCTTCACATAGAGGTTTGGGGTGTGTATTGATGCAGGAAGGGAAAGTTATAGCTTATGCATCTCGACAGTTGAAACCGCATGAGCTTAACTATCCGACACATGATTTGGAATTGGCTGCCATTGTGCTTGCATTAAAGATTTGGCGCCACTATCTGTTTGGGGAGAAATGTTTCATCTACACTGATCACAAGAGTTTGAAGTATTTGGGTGTCCAGAAAGAACTCAATCTTCGTCAGAGGAGATGGTTAGAATTGATTAAAGACTACGACTGCTTGATTGACTATCATCCAGGTAAAGCAAATGTTGTTGCTGATGCCTTGAGTCGGAAGTCTTTAGCTGGTTTAACAGTTTACTCGCTCTCGTTGCTTGTTGAGTTGAGAGCATTGCATGCCAGTTTTGTACCTTGTGTTGATGGTGCATTATTGGCACAGTTGCAATTGAAGCCGATTTTGTTAGATCAGATCAAAGAAGCTCAGTTGGCCGATAAGAAGATTCAGAAGATTATTTTAGATTGTAAGAATGGGAAGACAAGAGATTTTGTTGTGAAAGACGATGGGAGTCTCTGGTTTAAAAATCGATTGTGTGTACCCGATGATGCTGAATTGAAAAGAGTCATTTTAGAAGAAGCACATCAGTCAGTGTTTGCTATGCATCCGGGTAATACGAAGATGTATCATGATTTGAGACAGCATTATTGGTGGATTGGGTTGAAGAGAGACATTGCAGATTTTGTGTCAAAATGTCTCACTTGTCAGAAGGTTAAAGCAGAGCATCAAGTTCCAACCGGGTTGCTTCAACCATTGTCAGTGCCAGAATGGAAGTGGGAAAGAGTGACAATGGATTTTGTGTCTGGTTTGCCATTGACACAAAAGAAGCATGATGCTATATGGGTGATTGTGGATAGATTGACTAAGACAGCTCATTTCCTTCCGGTTCGAATGGATTACTCTTTGGAGAGATTGGCTGAGCTGTATATCCATGAGATTGTGAAACTGCATGATGTTCCAACTTCTTTAGTGTCTGATCGAGATCCCAGGTTTACTTCCAGATTTTGGAAGAGTTTGCATAGTGCTTTGGGTTCTCGACTGCACTTCAGCACTGCTTTTCATCCACAGACGGATGGACAGTCAGAGAGGGTGATACAGATTATTGAGGACATGTTGAGAAGCTGTGTCATCGATTTCTCTGGAAGTTGGGATAGGTTTTTACCTCTTGTGGAGTTTGCTTACAACAACAGTCACCAATCCAGCATTGGTATGGCACCGTTTGAAGCATTGTATGGCAGACGGTGTAGGACACCTCTTTGTTGGAATGAGCTTGGAGATAATAAGTTGGTTGGTCCTGATTTGATTCAAGAAACTGAAGAAAAAGTAAAGTTGATTCGAGGCAGGTTAAAAGCAGCTTCAGACCGACAGAAATCTTATGCAGATCTGAAAAGAAGAGATATAGAGTTTAATGTTGGAGATAAGGTATTTCTAAAAGTGTCTCCTTGGAAGAAGATTTTGAGGTTCGGTCGGAAAGGAAAATTGAGTCCTCGTTTCATTGGGCCGTATGAAGTGTTAGAAAGAGTTGGGCCAGTGGCGTATCGACTTGCTTTGCCACCTGAGTTGGATCGTATTCATAGTGTATTCCATGTTTCTATGTTGAGGAGATATAGGTCGGATCCATCTCATGTGTTGCCATTTGAGTCTATCAAAGTGAGCCCAAATTTGACATTTGAAGAGGAACCAGTTGCTATCTTGGCACATGATGTGAAAGAATTGAGAAACAAGCAAGTGCCATTGGTGAAAATTCTTTGGAAGAATCATGCAAAAGAAGAAGCGACTTGGGAGAGTGAACAATCCATGTGAGAGCAATATCCGCAGTTGTTTCAGCTTTGATATCAGGTAATTTCGAGGACGAAATTTTCTTTTTAGAGGGGGAGAATTGTAATATCCCTATGCATGCCTTAGAAGTTTTGTTGTTGTTGTTGTTGGTTTGAATTGAGAAATGGGAAGAGAATGTTTTTGTATGGTGGTTGGGAAAGAAAAGAGGGTTTAGAGATAATTGTATATGTTGCTTATATGGTGATATATATAACATATAAAGTGGTCAAAATGGAAAGTCAAGGAAAGAGGATATTTTTGTGTTGGTTGTGAATTACTTAAATGGGTATAGATATGACAAAAGCTTAGTTAAATGGATGAGGGTATTATAGTAATTTTCTTTTGGATGGGTATTTAATGCCTATTGACTTTGTGTTTCTTCATCATTTCTTCTTCTTCTTGTTGTTGGGTGGCCGGCTCATTAAAGAGAGAAGAGAGCAAGAGAACAAGTGATGGTTTTGATGATTTCAAGTTCAAAGTGAAGGAAGTTTTCAAAGTTACAAGTTGGAGTTTCAAGGAATTTCATTATTTAGTAAGTTTGCTCTTGTTTACCCTTGTTATTTTTGAAGTTATGCTTGAGTTGAGTTGTGATTTGATGATGGTATGATTAAGTTGCTTATGGTGTGATTTTAAGTATTGATTTTGCTTGATAGATGAGAAGTTGGGTTGGTGTTGGTGATGGAAGAGTAAGAGTTGGGTTTAGTGAAATTGTTTCTGTTTTACAATTAGTAAAGGCTGTGATTTGTATGATTTTTAATTAATTATAGAAAAATTTTTTTGAATTGAATTTTTGATATGTTGTGTCTCTATGAGTCTAGAATGACTGAAAAATATGTTGATTCGATTTTGGAATGGTTATGAGTTTAGAAAGATTATTTTTATTAGACCTGTTCCAGCAGGTACCTTAACTGAGACAGCTGTATTTCGGGATTTTTAATAAAATGTAGAAAAATCATATCCAATTGAATTTTGGATATGTTGTTTCTTAGTGAGTCTAGTATTTGAGAAAAATAATTTGGAACCACGTTGATTGAATTTGATTTATGGAATTCACAAAGTTCAGAATTGCTGCCAGGATGCAGGGCAATTGGGGCAGTCTGGTTAGGTGAACTATTTGACCAAGATTTTGTGTTCAGTTTGATCTGAAATTTTAAAGGAATGATTTTAAGATACAAAACTAAATTCTTTAAAAATTGTAGAATTTTTAGTCAAGTAGATTATTTTATACAATTTTTCAAAATAAGGATAAAATGGAGTCTAAAACCAGAATGTACTATTCATATGGTCATTTTGCTAATATTCCTTTTGGATTAGGTTGTGAAGAGGTTGAATTGCCCTAATTGCATTGTTGAGATTGAATAATGTTATGTTATGCATTGTGAATGGTAATGTGTTTCATGAGTAATGCACATTGAAATGTTATACCAAAGATGTTATAGTGATTCAAATGAAATATGATTGAAGCATGCATTGATGATAGGATTGAATAATAATGTGAGTGTTTAGATAATGTAATGAATATTGTATATAATGATTGCTTAACTTGCTTGTGAAAAAGAAATGAATTAAAAAGGTATTGATAAGTTTAATGAACGGACCTATCCGTCTCCTGCGGAACCATGCGGACCCAGTGGGTTGGGCAACCGATCTTGGACTACCGATCTGGTAGGAGGAAGGTTCGATATAGTCAGTATTATATGTACCTATTTGCCTCCTGCGGAACCATGCGGACCCATTGGAATGGGCAACCGAACTTGGACAACCGACCTGGATGGGGAAAGGTATGTTACTGATAATGTTATACGTGCCTTTTTGCCTCCTGCGGACCCTTGGGATTGGAGGGCAACCGACCTGGTTGGGAAAGGGTACGTATATAAAGTCATAGTTGTTGGCTATAATGATAAATTTAAATGAGTATAATGAATGGTGCTATTATATGAATATTGATGTGACATTGAACAAAGCAACATATTGAATAAATAATATGCTTTTGATTGATATATGTAATTAATTTGTGACATTGCATTTTAGCATGAATTATCTTACTAAGCCCTTGGCTTAGCGCGATAGTGTTTAATCGCGCAGGTAATAGAGCTGATAGAGTCGAACCCGAGAGTTCATCAATACCAAGTGAGAGTAGACCTTGAAGAGTTGATTTTTGGAACTTAAAGATCAGAAGAGAATTGCCAATCATGTATATTTCTTTATATTTTGTAAAGTAATGTTTATAATGTAAAAGTATGGATATATTTAAATATGTAATCAAGTGTTTGTAAATATGTACATATTTTATAACTTCCGCTGGGTAATATTTAAATGTATATATATATATATATAACTAATATGTTTTGTTTTATAAGTAAATGATCTACTTTTCTATAATGTATAATGATAAGGGTATTGTATCAAGTTTAAAGTGTTTTGAATATTAAGAAAACCGTAGCATCCCTATGTTTGATGCACTTATGCTACATTGTTGTGGTTGTAGTGTGTGGGCATTGGATATGGGGGTGTTACAAGAAGTGTAAATCCTTTTTGCAGGTTGTAGTTGAGGTTATAAGGGGGATTTATTGGAAGTGTACTGAGAATGATTTTGGTTGCATTGGTTTGTGTAAAAATATTTTCAAAAATCAGAAAAAAAAACCAGTTTTGTCGACACTTGGGACTCAATTTTTAAGTGAGACTATGGCAAAATTTCTATAAAAATTGGAACTAAAATTTGACTAAGTAAAATTGGTAGCAACATTAGGTTAGTGTGGCGCCTCTACTCAGCTTACACACGTAGGTCGGGAAGGGGTGTTACAAAATATCAATCCCTAGTTATCCCTTTGAGCCTTCATAAAATTTTAGCTTTCTTTTCATTGGCTTACAAACCCCAACAACTACCTTGAGCTATGGTGATACTTATGACAAGTCTTATGATCACTAAGGTGAAGAGGCAAGAGATCAAAGAATGGAATGCATAGTCAAGACCATGAGGATATTTAAAGTTCTCAATACCATAAGGGTGGTTGAAGTTCACCTAATATCTCCAATCTATCAAGATATCATCAGAGTAACAAATGATTTATCCCTGTTAAAGAAGATTTATGCCACTTCACTCATCCATTATTAAAAACCCAAGTTGGTACAAACAAGACAACTCTTTTAGAGCTAGAACTAGAAAAAAAAAAGAAAAGAAAAGAAAAAAGAAAAGAAAAAAGACAAAAAAAAATATAAAACCCAAAAAGGTGGTTTAAAAAACCAACTGAGTTCTCTTTTACCTAAGGCAGCAAAAGGCTTCCATTTGGTTTATAAGGACAATTTCACTTGAATTAGTCCAACCCAACTACAGATTCAATCAAAATTAGAGAAAAGGAGAAAGGTCACCTAGTTCTTGGAAGTCCAGTTCTTGACAATCCTACAGGGAAGAAGGACAAAATGATAAAATAGTTAGAAAAAGAAAGAGAAAGAAAAGAAAAAATGATGATGAATATGGGTATCAAACTTTTTGTAAAGGCAAAGAATGTCCCAATCAAGATCCAGACTAATGCCAAGAAGATAGAAGGAATTTGGAGCCTAGCAAGATTGCTCCAAGCTACCTAAAGTTCAAATAAGAAGTTTGTAGTGTGAGAGTTTGTCCATTGTGTCACATCAGCTCCTATCTCAAAATGGCCTTCACTTAAATCCGTGTCCTTTATTGACCCCATTTCAAGCCTATCAAAGACCTGTTGATCTCTCTTGGTAGGTAGAGTCTATTAGTGGAGATAGTTTGAATAAGCATGCATATGAGATAGACAATATTTAAACTCAATGAGACCTTTGGCTAAATAATGTGTATGTGCCTATCTGAAGTGCAACAATTCTTGCTTAAATAGAAATGATTCCTGAGTTTAGTACGGTAACTAGGGTTGTCATGTTATAGATATATTAATTTGAAAATTGAGTCCTGAGGTAAATTGACATTGATTTGGCTAAGCCAACATTTGGATTTCAAAAAAAAATATTTTTATCACACGAAGCCTTTAAGTTAAGGGAAGTATGTCGAATCATCGAACCTCAAAGGATACATTGGGCAAAGTAAATAGTTATTGGCAAGGATGTGAAAAGTTACCAATTGGCATGCTGAATCCTAGTATGAAATGGATACATCTCTGTTGCTTGGAGCCTCCATTATTCATGTTTTCAATATCTCACAGATAAAAGCCATAAAAGCGAAGCCTTCTGCCATTCCAGTGCAAGACCTGAACTGGCATCTAGAAGAAATCTATGAGAACATTTCAGCTGATAACCTCAGTCTGTGAGTTGATGGAACTATTGTAAGTATTATTCATGCATATCATGCATACATGAGCATATCACATCACACTTTCTTATCTTGTATTGTCTATTCTTTGTCAAAGTGAACAGCAAACACCCTATGAAGTAAAGAATCAAAAGAAGATATTGAATCAAGGGAGCATGGAAAGCCTATTGCTTGAGGAAGCTCCAATCATTTTGCAAAAGAAGAAATACATGCTTGTCCGAAGAACTAGACAATTTATAAACATCAACCAAAGCCTACATAAAAAAAAAATCATGGATTTTAGTCTACACAGGAGGCAAAGTTTCCCCCTTTCAAATTTTTGAGTTTATGCATATACAAAATATTTTGAGACTCAATTCCAATATTTTACCATGCAGGGGGCAAGGAGAAGATATGAAGGCTAGCTAAAAAAAGGCTGAATTTTTTGCAAAAGTGCAAAGAAAGAACAAAAAAGAATGGAAAAAAAGAAGAAAATTAGAATTCTCAAAAGAATGAAGATGCAAAAGATAAAAGATTAGTCTAGCTAAAAGAGCTGAAGCCAGGGTAAAGACCTGATCTCTAATGGATAAAGATTCATATTTCAAGGGTAAAGACCCAATCTCTAATGGATAAAGATCCATGTTTCAAGGGTAAAGACTCAATCTCCAATGGATAAAGATCCATGTTTGAAGGGCAAAGACCCGATCTCCTATGGATAAAGATTCATGTTTCAAGGGTAAAGACCCAATTTTCAATGGATAAAGATCCATGTTTCAAGGGTAAAGACCCGATCTCCAATGGATAAAGATACATGTTTCAAGGGTAAAGACCTAATTTCCAATGGATAAAGATCCATGTTTCAAGGGTAAAGACCCAATCTCCAAATGATAAAGATCCATGTTTCAAGGGTAAAGACCCAATCTCTAATGGATAAAGATCCATGTTTTAAGGGTAAAGACCCGATCTCCAATGGATAAAGATCCATGTTTTAAGGGTAAAGACCCAATCCCCAATGGATAAAGATCTATGTTTCAAGGGTAAAGACCCAATTTTCAATAGATAAAGACCTACAATCAATAAAAAATGGAACAACCAGTTAAGCCAAAATTCTCAATTGATAAAAGGTCAGTCAAATCAAATTCAATCTCGGGTCCAAGTACCCAAATCAAATCCAAGAATCCATTCTCATCCAAAATATGCTCAAAGTCATGTTGCTTTTCACTCTCTTCTACTGGAAGTATCAGATCATTCAAGTAGGGGCAAACTGTAGACCCTTAATTTTGGTCCTAAGTTGGTATGATCTTAATTAAAGAATGCTAAAATAAATTTGATCCAATTTACAACTTCTAATAAGTCGGTTCCGATTAAAGATTCATAAATTCAATTGTAAAATCCTAAAATCAAGTTGAATCGCCCCAAATTAAAACTTTTTGATCCATAAGTTAAAAAATACAACAATAATTTGAGTCAGGCCGGCTGGGGCATTATGAGCAATTGCTCATGTCGACCTGGAGGGCCTAGGTCGACATGAGCATGCCTGATGTCGATATGGCAGCTCTGATCGACATGGGGTTGGATTCATGTCGACCAGGGCAACCAGGTCGAAATGAGTGAGACTCATGTCAACCTGGACAACTAGATCGACATGGTTTCAATTGTTTTTTTTAGATTTTTTGACCGGATTTTCCTAAGGAGCTTAGAATTCGTCTGAAAGACAAATTAGCAGAGTTAGTTTTAGGATTTTTTTATTAGTTTTGCCTATAAATAAGAAGTCTTAATACTGTAATAGGGGTGGTAATTTTTAGTAACATTGGGTTGGCAATTAACATTAAGAGAGATTAAACAGCAAAGCAGAAGATAACAAAAAATAAATTAGCAACAAGTAGCACTCATCAATCATCAATCCATCAAAGGCAGCAACGTTGTCTTTGTTCTTATTCAGCCAGAGTCAATTATGGTGGAACCAATGACGGAGGTTTGATTATAAATATTTGATTTGTTTATATTTACAACTTTCTTATGTTTTGATTCATGAATTGTTTAAGCATACGATAGTATTTCCATATTTTCTTTTAAGTGTTTCTATTATTTGTTTTGATATTGAGTCTTTTAGTAATCTAAATTATTAATTATTAAACCCTAATCTTATGTTTTATAAATCAGATTTTTCATTCATCCAGTAGCCTAAGTCATTGATTAAATTATCAAAATCCTAAACTGTTCTTTTGTTTCCAAAACTTTAAAACCCTAAATATTTTTTTTCCAAAACTTTAAACCCTAAACTATTCCATTAAAGTCTCAAAACCCTAATTGTTTTCCAAAATCTTAATTTATTTCCCGAATCAATATTTCTTCTAAAATGATAAATCAAAACCTTAATTTTTCAAACCCTCATCCAGTAAACCTACAAACCCTTAAGCCCAAATTCAATGAATCCAGAAAACCACATCCAGTAAACCTAAAAAATCTTAAACCCTAATTCCAATCTTTTAAAATTATAAACCCTAATTTTAGACCCTAATTCTTTAAACCCTAATTTCATTTGTGTAAAGATATAAACTTTGGTTTTAGTTATTTATTAAATTTGTTATATGTTTTCATGGATGACTTATTTGATCTATGATGGATTTATTTAATTTATGGATGAATGTTTCCTTTGTTATCGTTATTAATTTATTTTGAAATTAACCATGTAAGAGGTATGTTTCCTTTTATGGGTACCTCATTAGTTGAACCTTATATAATTTGAGTTATTTCAAATTTTGGGACTAATGTAAAGGACATGTTTTCACCTTTTGGTGGGTGTTCTATTTAGTTTTAGATATTGGACGATGTGAGGACATGTTTCCATCTTCGGATGGGTGTCCATTTATTTTGTTTTATTTGGACATTATTTTGATTATTCATTCAATAATGATTTTATTCTAATTATTACAAGTAGTATGAATTTTATCATAATAATTACGAATTCTATAATATTTATACTTGAAAAGGAGGCCGTTTCTATAATATCCCAAGTGATACCCTAAAATTTTTGGAAATATTATTTGTGAGAATTAATTATATGATTTTAAGTGTATTTATGATTAAGTGAGAAGATAAGAGGAAGGAGTGTGTATATGTTATGTATATGGAGATATATACATTATATACAAGTCTATATCTTAATATGGTCTAAATATATTTTAAATTATATTATTATATTAAGTTAGTGGAAGATGATGTAATTGGGTTTAATATTATATTATTAAATTGCTTGGTGGAGAGTGATTTGGGAAAGATGTTTTGGTTAAAGAGGTTGACTTTCTTCTTCTTTCATCATCTTCTTCTTCTTTCTTTCTTTCGCTGGCCATCACCACCATCTTCTTCAAGAGGGAGAGATTTTGTTGCTTCCTAACTCAAGAAATTGAAGGATTTCAAGAGATGAAGTGGGAGTTTTAAGGATGTTATTCACTTTTGGTAAGTTTCCAACTTGTTTCTTTGTTTTCTTTTGAGTTTGTGTTCTTGGGTTTGTTGGAGTGGTTGTTGTAGATGTGATTATGGTTGTTTTGGTATATTTGAGAATGTGTTGTTTTGTTAACTTTGATTTTTGGGGTTGGATTGAAGAGAAAAGGGTTAAGTTTGGTGAAAGAGGTAAGAGTTGTGGGTGTTGCGATCTTGAGTTGTGTTATATGGTTGTGATTATGTTTTGATGTTTGTAATTGAGTTGTTTTAAGGTTTACTCAAGTATTATATAGTATGTTGATGGTTTTGGTTAAGTTTGTGTAGTGTTGATAAGGTTATTGAAAGGTGTTTGTTGGACGTGGCGTTTTGGTGTCGATTTCAGTTTTTTTGGCCTGACACACCCATTAACACGGCCATGTCTTTGGGCATGCCGTTGGTTCTATTTTCTAGGTTGGTGACACATCCATTGACATGCCCATGTCACTGAGCTTGTCACAGCTTCTGTGTTGTGATAGATTGACACGTCCAATGACACGCCTATGTCACTGAGCGTGTCATAGCTACTGTGTTGTTGGAAGATTGACACGTCCATGTCACTGAGCGTGTCATAGCTTCTGTGTTGGAGGAGAATTGACACGTGCAGTGACACGCCCATGTCACTGAGAGTGTCAAAGCTTCTATGTTGTGGGTTTAGGGCACAGTCAGGGACATGCCCGTGTTGTTGAGTGTGTCAAGTGTAGAGTTTGTCGTAAATAGTTCTTATCCTTATTTTCTAATGTGTAACACTAAGTGAATATGTGTAATCACCTTTGGGTTAGGTTTTGAAGAGAATTGAGTTACCTAAGCCAAGGTTTGAGGGATATCTTGGAAGAAGAAGTTGATAGAGTGGTGTTGTTGCTTTTAGAGGTAAGTACAAACTTTGAATAATTGCATACATTTACATGACATTGGGACTTAACACATTTAGTTGAGAAATGTGTTAAGTTAATTGATACATTGTTGATGAATGAGTTATATGTTATGATATGCATGATATGAATTATGTTGATATATCAATGCAATTGAGTAATGCATTGTATATGAAAAGAAATATGGAATAATGTGGTAAGACATGTGAAATAATAATGTAACAAATTGATATTGATACAAAAGAGAAGAATTTGAAAGATGAGAAAATGAAGATATAATAAGTCAATGTGCCTAGTTTGATTATGAGAAATGAAAAGAGAATGGAGTTATGAAAGTATTTGATAATAAGATAAATGAATAAATTTTGTGCCTAGTATGTTATTCAATTTTCAGAGTTCTGGGTTTGGCGGCATGCTTATGAAATACTGGACAGTTGAAAAGACAGGGTCGTAAGCCGGACCCAGTTGATAAATGTGATGTTTGGGGTGAACAGACTGGGTCGTAAGCCTAAAAAACTATAGCAGTCTAGCTGGGTTGAGGACCAAGATACTGGGGCCTAAGGGTTTAGCCGGGTTGAGGTCCAAGAGACTGGGACTGTTACATTATCCATGGATATATATATATACATATATATTGCCTATGGGGCTAGACACAAGGTGTCATAATGGACCAAAGCAGTAATTCTGAACTTTGAATAGCATATTAGATCCTTTTTGGACCCATGTTTGTCTTTGCTTTAATGTGAATTATGAAATGTGATGCAAATGATTAATATGTTGAGATATAATGTAATGAGTTGATATATTCATATGTATTGTGTATGAGCATCGCATTGATCTTTATTGAATCAAAGTTTATACCTCTAAGCTTTCTGCTTAGCTCGATTGTGGTTCATTGCGCAGGTGACAAGGTAGATCTGGTTGTGCCTGAGAGCTCGTCTAGACCGAGTCGAGTCTAGACTTGAGTCTTTGAGATCAGAGTTGTTACTGGACATCAAGGTCAGAGACGAACTGCCAACATGTATAAATTTCATATTTTGTATTTATTGATTTTGATGTACACATATGTATATTTCGCTGCATTTTATGCTGCTTATTAAATAAATGTTTTGGGTAAACTTTTGGGTACTAATGTTATATATATATATATATGTAATTTTAATGAAGAATGTTTTCTTTTTTGATTCTATAATAAGTTAAATATTTTTAGTTTATTTCAGATTTTAGTAATGATGACTTTGGTTTTATGATTGGTTTGGTTTGTTTAAAATGGATTGTGACACCCTTATATCCTCTATACGTATGTCACATGTTGTGTGGGTGTATGTGGTGTACATATATTGGGTATGGGGGGGTGTTACACCTATTAAGTGGAAGAAATAGTACTGGATTGTGCTCACTGGCTCTCTTAAGTGGGAGGTCAGGTGTTCGATCCGAGGAGGCAACTTTAAAGGTTTGCACACCTTTAAAGCCAAATTAACAAATCCTGCTGGAGGGCTTAGTACTAAGACACTGGGCCGTTACAGGTTCCAATGAACCGAGCGTTATGGGGGTGCTGGGTCATTCTCACCTTCCCCACAAGTACCCAACTTTTTGAACCCATTAGGGGATTGGGGATTCCTTAGGAATCTAGTCATCCACTCTCTTCTTTTTTTCCCAGCCCGTCCGAGTGGTGACTCCATTTTCTTCAGGTTTAGGCCCGTGTTCTCTAAGGACTCGAGCCTAAACAGTGCTGAAGTCGTAAGAATCATTCCACCGAGAGTGGGGGCAAAAATTTCTGCTCACACTGGGCTTTACAAGAATTTTGATTGTGATAGAGCTGGGGGGTGAGTTTCCTGGGTCTATTAAAATAGAGGATTAAAAGGGAGGTGTCTTAGAGCAGAAAGTAGTGTATGAGTGGAAACCTACTCAATGCTCCAAGTGTAAAAAAGTAGGACATGGGAGAAGGATTGTTTGGGGCTTAGGGTTAAAAAGGTTTGGTAGATTAAGGCTCAAGATAGGAAGGAGCAGAAGTCTTAGGAGGATATAGTTGATTCTGGAGAGGAGGGGGGCAGAATATGGGTAATTGGACTTTTGTCTTTCGGGGTAAACAAAAATTGGGAGTTGTGGTGATTAGAACTAGTAGTAGTAACAAAGATGATATTTGTGCTAGTGCAACTGGGATTTTAAGAAATGTGGGAGTAATAGGTGATGGGAAAAGAAGTGGGAAAGAATCTTATCCCCCGGACAGCGGAAAATGCTAGGTTCTTGGAACATCAGGGGTCTAAATGGCCCCAAGAAATAGTCAGAGATTCGATCTCTGATTATAAAAAAGGAAATTGGATGTTCTTGGTATTTTGGAAACTAGAGAGAGATTTAATAATAAGGATAGGGTTTTTAAGGGTTTGAAGTTGGTGGATTGGCAGTTGATTACTAATTACTATGCAGCAGAGCTAGGAAGAATTTGGGTTATTTTAACCCTAAAGTTGTTCAGGTCTCTGTCATTTAGGAAACTAATCAGCTTATCCATTATAGAGTAACTTTTGGAAGGGTTACAACCTAGTGGACAATTGTGTATGGCTATAACATTGGTACAGAAAGGCTGAGATTGTTGGATTCCTTTATGTCTTTGCATAGTAGCATTCAAGGACCTTGGTTGGTTCAAGGGGACTTTAATGCTATTCTAGGGAATCATGAGAGATTGGGTGGGATAGAGGTGGCTGCCAATGATTGCTTGGAGTTTAAAGAGTGTTTGGATCATGCATGTTTAATGGAGCTTAGATCAAGAGGGTGTTTGCTTACATGGACTAATAATCATGAGGCATCTTCTAGGGTGTGGAGGAAAATTGATAGATGTGTGGTAAACTATTATTGGTTGGATTCATTTCCTTTTTCTGAGTATGAAGTATTGGAAGCTGGAATCTTAGATCACTCTCCTTTAGTGGTTAATTGGAAGTGGGATAGGGAAGTGGTGTATAGCTCATTTAGGTTCTTCAATGTGTTGGTTTCCTATCTTGATTTTAGAAGAATTATTTCTGAGGTGTGGAGAATGGATGTTCAGGGGACTATCATGTTTAAAATATGGAATAAGCTAAAGATGCTTAAGATTGAATTTAGGAAGTTGAATAGGAGGGAATTTTTAGTGATATCACAAAGAGTGTTTGAGTGTAAACAAATGTTGGAGAGTTTACAGAAGAATCTGCAGGAGGACCCCTTTAATCAGATTTTAATTGATGAAGAAAGATCTGTGGCTACGCATTATAGTAAGCTTTTGACACAAGAGGAGGAGTTCTATAGGTAGAAATCAAGGATGGTTTGGGAAGCTTGGGGATGCAAATGCCAAGTATTTTCTTAGTCAGTTTAAAATTAGGAAAGCTTTAAATAGGATCAGCTTTCTTCAGTTAGTCGATGGTACTGTTACTAAGGATCTTGAGGTGATTAAGAGGTCAATCATTGATTACTATACTCATTTGATTGAAAATTTTGATGGTAATAGAAAGCATGTTTCAGAGGAGGTGTTTTTTCATTAGCCTTTGATTTCATAAGAGGATGCAACTATTTTGTGTGGTTCTGTCACTGCTGAAGAAATTAAGGGAGTTGTATGGGGGATAGGAGAGGACAAAGCACCAGGGATTGATGGGTATAACAGTACTTTTTTTAAAAAAACCTCGGATATTGTGGGTTTTAAGGTGATTGAGGCTGTTAAAGAGTTCTTTGAGTCGGGTAAATTGTTGAAGCAGTTTAGCATCACTTCTTTAACAATTATTCCTAAATCTCAAAATCCAACTTGGCCGAGTGACTACAGGCCAATTACCTATTGTTCAGTGGTTTATAAGGTCATAACCAAGATCTTAGCAGCTAGGATAGGAAGGATCTTGGGAAAGATGATCAATCCAGCTTAATCTGCCTTTATTCCTGGAAGGAAAATAGGGGATACTATCTTAATGGCTCATGAACTAGTTAGGAATTATCACAAGGGGTCAGGGAAAGCAAAGTGTGCTATGAAGATTGACCTCAGGAAGGCGTATGATTCTGTTAATTGGGATTTTTTTAGAAGAGGTTCTCTGGGAGTTTAGGTTCCCAAGGTAGTTTATAAGTTGGGTAATGCAGTGTGTAAGAATAGCTCAGTTTACAATGCTAATTAATGGGAGTATGGAAGGGTTGTTTCCTAGGAAGAAGGGGCTTAGACAAGGGGATCCAATGTCCCCTTTTGTTGTTTGTGGTAGTTATGGAGTACCTTTCTCGGATGCTTACTGGTGTAACCCCTGGCTACTTTCAGTTTAATAAAAAATGCAAATATTTGAAGCTAAATCACATTTGCTTTGCTGATGATCTATTTCTATTTTGTAATGGTGACATTGAGTTAGTAAAATGGATGGCTGGAGTTCTGGAAAGGTTTGAGAAGATATCTAGATTACAGGTTAATGATAGTAAAAGTTCTTTATGTTGTCCCAAGATGGCAACCAAGAGGGGGGGGGGGGTGAATTGGTTTCCTCAAGAAATAATGACAATTTAAAAAACTCAACAAACAAGAAATGCGGAATATAAAGATTGTTGAGAAATGAAGGAAGAAAGAACACACAAGATTTATAGTGGTTCGGATTTACTTCAATCCTACATCCACTTCCTTAACAACTTGTTAAGGTTCCACTAGACTTTGAAGTTTTTACAAGCTCACTTCCAACTTTGGTGTTTTCACAAGTTCACACCTAACTTTACAAGTGTTTTTCTAAGGCTCACACTTACAACCCAAACAAGAGTTTTACAAGGCTTACTCTCACAACCTAAGTGTTTCCCAAGCTCACACTCAAACTTATACAATGGTGTTTTCAATGCTAACACCTAACATTCAATACAATTTAATTGTAAGTTTAAGTAAATGAAAATTTGTTGCTTGGCTATTACAATCTGATTTCTTGCTGTACTTTTTTTGTTTTCTCAGAGAGACATTGTATTTATAGCCAAAGTGGTCTTACTAGCCGTTATAGATAATGAGAATAAAGTCTTGGCAGTTTAGACCTACTTTACTTAAACTGTCCGAAGCACTTCGCGGTCGCCCTTAATATAAGGATGGTCGCTCTAATGCTTCTCGCGGTCGTCCTTTAACAAGGGACGGTCGCTGATTTTAAAAAAGCTTCAACGGTCGAATTTTAGTGCTGTGCAGCTGGAATCTTGCCCATGCTGTGTTTGTCGGACCGGTTTCTTGCCCAGCTGTGTTTGTCGGGACGGTCGCGCCTAGCAATGGTGCGGTCGCCCTTTTTGAATAATCAAGTGGGTTTATAACGGTCATATTACGTGTCATTCTCCGACAGGGCAAAATTGAATGTCCGCCATAATTTGAATGTCGCGGTCGCCCTATGTAGATTATAGCGGTCGAATTGAGAAACTCGCGTCGAACTTCTGGACGCTCCTGAGGACGCGAAACCTACTGTCTCTTCAAACAATTTCTTCTTGAATGGTAGAGCGGTCGCGATTCTGAATGGGCGGTCGCTATTATGTTAAGCGAGGTCGAGTCATTCACCGTTCTTGTCACCGCGAACCTTACTGTGATTGTAATGATTTAAGTTCCTTGAGTAGCGGTCATCCATGAATTAGAACGGTCGCTATTCTGTAGGAGCGGTCGCGACATAGGTCGAACTTCCGCGAAACCTACTGTGATAAGGTTTCTTCTTTTAATTACATGGAGCGGTCGTATTCAGGTGAGGTGCGGCCGCTATAAGTGTTCTGTTCACCTTATTTGAAGCAACCTAATCCTGCAACAAGATTTCTCAAACACAAGTTAAATAGATCATCCATTTGAGTTGTCAAGGATCAAAATTAAGGTCATTTGTCTAACAATCTCCCCCATTTTGACTTTGACAATTCAAATGGAATGATAAGAAAAATAATAAGTCTAAAAATGCTCCCCCTTAACATATGCAACAATTTTTGGTTAAGAGCATTGACTTGGTGCATTAGGTTATGTATTCTATGTTATGCCATTATCTCTTTCTCCCCCAATGTACTATGTTCTCACCTATTATTTTATATATCCATTTTCATTCCATTTTTGTTATTTTCTCCCCCATTGTCATAGGCAAAAGTAAATCAAATGTTTAAACAAATGTGTCTTCCATTGGATAAATTATTAAAAGCAACAATCACAACAAATAAGGAAAAAACAAATAACATTTGAAATAGACATGTTTATTAAGGATAGAGAAAAGTACAAAGGCAGAAAATAAAGCAATAAACATATGAAAATGCAAACAATAGAGACAAAAAGTTTTAAGCTATTCAGAGTCATCATCTACATCTAACTCTTCTTCAACTAAAGGAGCTTTTCCTTTATCTTTAGGAGCAACAGAGGCAGAGCTAGTGCTGATGGACTCTTCTTCTTCAGGAATGCTTTGGGTATGATCACTTATATCCCAATCTTCAAGGTTGCACTGAGGCAAGTCCAATTTGCCTTGCATGTCATAGAGATCATGGTGCATATGAGATATAAGGTCAATTCTCTTGTTCAAGTGCTGAAATCTCTTGGATACACTTTTCTTGAACTTGGAGAATTTCCTGGAAAGAGTTTTAATAGCTTGGAGGATGAGTTGAGTGGAGGATGAAGTAGTTTCTTGAGCAGCTTTTGATGAAGTTGCTTTTGGAGGTAATTCCACAGCAACTTCAACTGAATCTCCTTCTTCCTCAATTGTATACCTTGGCCTCTTCTTTTGTTTGTCCACAACTCCTTTCTTGCCAAAGTAATATACATATGTTCCTTCAATTTTCCTAACACATCCTGCATGCTCTAAGTAATCGATTGTGATAGCACAAGAAGCAAGAGTGAAAGGGTTTCTCAAAGTAGCTAGATTCAGATCATTCAGAAGGTTTAAGTGTCTAGCTATTTGAGTAACTTGAGAGGATAGAAAGAAAGTACCAGTTCTTGTTACAGCATGATGATAAAAGGTGTCAATTAAGAACTTGGTGGTGTTTATTTTGATGTTGTGGGTGAAAGCATAGAGAAAGATAAGGTCTCTTTTGGTTACTTTCTCATTCCCATCTGCTCTTTGATGGATGGTGTAGGTGATAATCCTATGGAGCATCCAATGGGTGAGAGTTTTGATGTGTCTGGCTTTGGATTCCTTTTCAAAAGAGGTTTCAATGGAAATTTCTTGCCAGAAAGCTGAAAGAGTTTGATTAGAGAAGATTTGGTCATTGTAAGAAGTTATACCTTCAGAAGGGAAGTCCCAAATGCTGCCAAAATCTTCTAGAGATAGGGCTTGGTATTGATCAAAGAGCTTAAATCTAACCCCATACCACCCTAGTGCAGAATTTGCACTCTTCTCTATTTGAAGAGACATTAAAAACTCCTTACTCAGACTAGAGTAGCCTACCTCTTCTGGAAAGACAAATTTTCTCCATCCAAGGACATCCAGCAATCTCTCAATTTCGTCCTTGATGTTCAAGGCAGAAAGCATCCCACCAAAAGGAGATTTGGTCCCTTCAACCTTCTTTCTCTTTAGCATGGCATACCTAACATCTTCTTCAGTGGTTTGATGGTGAGGTTTGTGAATTTTCTCACCTCTTTTAGATTGAGGAGGAGATGGGGGAACAACTTTGGGTTCTCTAATGGTGATTCCTGGAACTCTCTTGGCTTGTCCCTTTATTTTGGAAGTGGTTTTTCTTTTGGGAGCCATTAGAATAGAAGAAACAGATGAGAGCAGGAAAACAGAGGTTGATTTGAGAAGCAGATGAGTTGAGAAGATTTTAGGGTTTTAGATTGTTTTCAGAAGCAAAATATCCAAGAAATTTGATGTAACTTACTCTTAAATAGATGGAGTTAAGAAAATAGCCGTTTTTGACTGTTGGATATTAAGAGTTGCGACCTGTCACACAGCCAACGGTTATAAATTTTCGAGCAGAGTGTACAGGGTGCGGTCGCGGATTGAAGATAGTGCGATCGCTACTTATGGTCTAGCGACCATTGTCAAGATAAGTATGCTCGCGAGTGAGGAAAGTAACTGTAACGGTCGAAACTATTCAAATTGGTGCGGCCGCGCACAAATTTTCTCGACCGCGCACAGAGTCATTAGTTTGAATGAAACTGACAGACAAGATAGCGATCGCGAAAGGACTCTGGAGCGACCGCTAAATACTTAAAAATTGAAAGATTCAAGGAAAGATAGAAAATATTTCAAGAGTGTTAAGAACCATTAAATTCATTCACATAGAAACTTCATTGAAAGGCAAAAAGTTTTAATTAATTCAAAGTGATTCCATCAATCATTCCTAAATTGAGTTTAATGAAGTTAAGTCTATCTTCATTCAAGGGTTTTGTAAAAACATCAGCAAGTTGATTTTGTGTATCTATAAATTCTAAGATTATGTTCTGATTTTGTACATTTTCCCTCAAAAAATGATGTCTAATATCTATATGCTTGGATCTAGAATGTTGGATAGGATTTTTAGACAAATTGATAGCACTAGTGTTGTCACATTTAATGGAAATATTGTTAAAAACCTTACCATAGTCAAGCAATTGTTGTTTCATCCATAATACTTGTGTGCAACAAAAACATGCTGCAACATACTCAGCTTCCGTTGTGGATAAAGCAACCGATGCTTGTTTCTTACTATGCCAAGAAACTAGACAATTACCAAGAAAGTGACATGCTCCTGTAGTGCTTTTCCTATCTAAGATGCTACCAGCATAATCTGCATCTGAAAATCCTATAATATGAAATGATGTGTTTTTAGGATACCAAAGTCCTAAATGCATTGTACCACTCAAATATTTCAAGATTCTCTTAGTGGCATTCAAGTGTGATTCTTTAGGACAAGTTTGAAATCTAGCACCAAGACATACACTGTACATTATATCAGGCCTAGATGCGGTTAAGTAAAGTAGTGATCCGATGATACCTCGATATTTCTTCTCATCTACTGCTTTACCATTTTCATCTTTACCTAATTTCAAGGATGTGCTCATAGGAGTTTTGCTAGTTTTGCAGCCATCCATTCCAAATTTCTTGATGAGTTCTTTTGTATATTTGGATTGGTTGATGAAGATCCCATCCTCACATTGCTTGACTTGCAGTCCAAGGAAGAACTTGAGTTCACCCATCATGCTCATTTCAAATTCCTTAGTCATACAAGAAGCAAATTCTTTGCACAAGGTTTCATTAGTAGCTCCAAATATTATGTCATCCACATAAATTTGTACAATCAAAATGTTATGCTTATCCTTTTTAACAAAAAGAGTTGTGTCTACTTTTCCTTTTGCAAAACCATTTTCAAGTAAATATGCACTAAGTTTGTCATACCAAGCTCTTGGTGCTTGTTTCAGTCCATATAAAGCTTTGGTAAGTTTGAAAACATGATCAGGAAATTTGTAGTTTTCAAAACCAGGAGGTTGTTCAACATAAACTTCCTCACTTATAATTCCGTTTAGAAATGCACTTTTAACATCCATTTGAAAAAGTTTAAAGTTCATGTGACATGCAAAAGCAAGTAATATCCTAATAGCTTCTAATATTGCTACAGGGGCAAAGGTTTCATCATAGTCAATACCTTCTTCTTGATTATAGCCTTTTGCTACCAATCTTGCCTTATTTCTAATAATATGACCATTTTCATCAAGCTTATTCCTATAAACCCATTTGCATCCTATTATAGAATGATCTTTAGGTCTAGGAGTAAGTTGCCAAACATTATTTCTCTCAAATTGATTAAGTTCATCTTGCATTGCAATTATCCAATTTTCATCATTTAAAGCTTCCTCAACAGTTTTTGGTTCAATTTGAGAAACAAAAGCAAAATTAACATCATCATGATTAATTTTAGATCTAGTGATTACTCCCTTAGATGTTTCTCCAATGATGAGTTCCTTTGGATAATCTTTCTTGTATTGCCAATCCTTAGGTAGATCTTGAGTCTTTTCTTCAAGTTAATTGATCTTTGGAGCATCAATAGATTCAAGAGGTTCAAGATTATCTGCAGGGTCATTGAAAGTAATACCTTTCTTTTGATCAAGTTTAGATGATTCATCAAATACAACATGCATTGATTCTTCTATTACTAGAGTTTTCATGTTAAATACTCTATATGCTTTGCTATATGATGAATATCCTAAGAATATGCCTTCATCTGATTTGGATGAAAATTTTCCAAGATTATCCTTGGTATTCAATATGAAGCATTTGCATCCGAATACTCTAAAATATCCAATTCTGGGTATTCTTCCATTCCATAGCTCATAAGAAGTTTTATTAGTTAAATGCCTTTTGTAAACACGATTTGCAATGTAGCAAGCTGTATTAACGGCTTCTGCCCAAAAATAAGATGGTAAATCATATTCATTGAGCATTGTTCTAGCCATTTCAATTAAAGTTCTATTTTTCCTTTCAACTACACCATTTTGCTGTGGAGTTCTAGGAGCAGAAAAATTATGTGAAATGCCAAGTTCATTGCAAAATCTTTCAAAATTTTCATTTTCAAATTCTTTGCCATGATCACTTCTAATAGATGTGATCACATATCCTTTTTCATTTTGAACTTTTTTTGCAAATGTTTTGAAGCAATTAAAGGCTTCATTCTTTTGAGCTAAGAAATTAACCCATGTGAATCTAGAGTAATCATCAACAAGAACAAATGCATATGATTTGCCTCCTAAGCTTGTAACTCTATTTGGTCCAAATAAATCCAAATGAATGAGCTCTAAAGGTCTAGAGGTGCTTATAACACTTTTTGATTTAAATGAGCTTTTATGTTGCTTACCATGTTGACAAGGTTCACAAATCCTATCTTTATCATATTTTATCTTAGGTAAGCCATCAACTAGGTTCTCATTGCAAATATATTTCAATTGATCCATACCAGCATGTCCTAGTCTTCTATGCCATAACCATGCATCATTATTAGTAGACATTAAACATGTATGATTTGAATGTATGCTGACATTATAAGTGTTGTTTGTTCTAGTGCCTTTAAATATGATAATATCATTTGAATTCGTGATCTTGCATTCTTTGGAATCAAACTTGACAAAGTATGCTTTATCACAAAGTTGACTAACACTTAGCAGGTTATGTTTCAAACCATCAACAAGCCATACATCTTTAATTAAATCCTTACCAATAGAACCAATGGAGCCAACACCAAGAATTTTTCCTTTAGCATTGTTTCCAAAAGTTACATTACCTCCATGCTTGTAGGTAATACTTGTAAAGAGCTTTGCATTTCCAGTCATATGCCTTGAGCATCCACTATCCACAAGCCATGTGCTTTCATTGATAGTAGACTTTAGGCATACCTCATTGGAGTCATCTTCAATAGCCATAAGACACAGATTTGCAATTCCTTCTTCTTCTTCTTCCTCACTTGAAGAAGAGTCATCCCATGTGGCTTTGAGAGACTTTTTCTTTTCTTTATCCCATTTCCTTTTGTTCTTTAATTTGTAGCAATCTGATTTGATGTGACCAGTTTTTCCACATTCATAGCACTTTACCTCATTTTTCTTTTCTTTATCTTTGAAGGAGAATTTTGGAGGTGTACCTTTGTTTGCTTGTAATCTTTTCTTCCTTTTCCATTCATTGATTCTTTTAGAGAACATTGCCATTTCATCTTCATCATCAGTACCTTCATTGCTTGAGCTCTCAGCTTCTTTGATTGCTTTGAGTGCAATTGGTTTTCTCTTTTCTTTCTCACCTTGATCTTCTTCTTTCTCACTGTGTAGCTCAAATGTGAGTAATTTTCCAACTAGCTCGTCGGTTCTTAATGTGCTGAGATCATGAGCTTCTTCTATGGATGATACTTTGGATTCAAAGTTCTTTCTAGCTCTTAGGGCTCTCAAGATTTTGCTGTTTACATCACCTTGATCATATACCTTGCCATACTTCTTTAGTTCATTGACAATTGCAAGTAAGCGATTGGTCATGTCGGTGACATTTTCATTTGGTTTCATCTTGAATAGCTCATATTCATGAACATGCATTTGTTTTTTGGTAAATCTCACTTGAGTCATACCTTCATGGTAGTTTTCAAGTGTTTTCCAAATGCAATGTGCACAAGTTAAATGTTGAACTCTTCCGCCTTCTTCCCTTGAAATGGAATTCATCAAGATGGAAGCAGCTCTATTGTTCTTGAATCGATCTCTGACATTGCTAGTTGACCATTGAGCTTTGGGAAGTGGAACTTGAATACCGTCAACTTCGTGGGTAGGAGATTTCCATTCATTTTCCACGAAATCCCATAGTTCAATCCCTTCACTATCTAGAAACAAATACATTTTGTGTTTCCAGTATGAATAATCAGTTCCATCAAAGTAGGGTCTAAGAATAGAATTAAGATTTCCATGAGAGCTTGATGAAGAAGAAGTTGCCATAGTGGATCAGATTTCACAATTAAGTTTAAGAAATCTAAGGGCTCTGATACCAATTGTTGTCCCAAGATGGCAACCAAGAGGGGGGGTGAATTGGTTTCCTCAAGAAATAATGACAATTTAAAAAACTCAACAAACAAGAAATGCGGAATATAAAGATTGTTGAGAAATGAAGGAAGAAAGAACACACAAGATTTATAGTGGTTCGGATTTACTTCAATCCTACATCCACTTCCTTAACAACTTGTTAAGGTTCCACTAGACTTTGAAGTTTTTACAAGCTCACTTCCAACTTTGGTGTTTTCACAAGTTCACACCTAACTTTACAAGTGTTTTTCTAAGGCTCACACTTACAACCCAAACAAGAGTTTTACAAGGCTTACTCTCACAACCTAAGTGTTTCCCAAGCTCACACTCAAACTTATACAATGGTGTTTTCAATGCTAACACCTAACATTCAATACAATTTAATTGTAAGTTTAAGTAAATGAAAATTTGTTGCTTGGCTATTACAATCTGATTTCTTGCTGTACTTTTTTTGTTTTCTCAGAGAGACATTGTATTTATAGCCAAAGTGGTCTTACTAGCCGTTGTAGATAATGAGAATAAAGTCTTGGCAGTTTAGACCTACTTTACTTAAACTGTCCGAAGCACTTCGCGGTCGCCCTTAATATAAGGATGGTCGCTCTAATGCTTCTCGCGATCGTCCTTTAACAAGGGACGGTCGCTGCTTTTAAAAAAGCTTCAACGGTCGAATTTTAGTGCTGTGCAGCTGGAATCTTGCCCATGCTGTGTTTGTCGGACCGGTTTCTTGCCCAGCTGTGTTTGTCGGGACGGTCGCGCCTAGCAATGGTGCGGTCGCCCTTTTTGAATAATCAAGTGGGTTTATAACGGTCATATTACGTGTCATTCTCTGACAGGGCAAAATTGAATGTCCGCCATAATTTGAATGTCGCGGTCGCCCTATGTAGATTATCGCGGTCGAATTGAGAAACTCGCGTCGAACTTCTGGACGCTCCTGAGGACGCGAAACCTACTGTCTCTTCAAACAATTTCTTCTTGAATGGTAGAGCGGTCGCGATTCTGAATGGGCGGTCGCTATTGTGTTAAGCGAGGTCGAGTCATTCACCGTTCTTGTCACCGCGAACCTTACTGTGATTGTAATGATTTAAGTTCCTTGAGTAGCGGTCATCCATGAATTAGAACGGTCGCTATTCTGTAGGAGCGGTCGCGACATAGGTCGAACTTCTGACCGCGAAACCTACTGTGATAAGGTTTCTTCTTTTAATTACATGGAGCGGTCGTATTCAGGTGAGGTGCGGCCGCTATAAGTGTTCTGTTCACCTTATTTGAAGCAACCTAATCCTGCAACAAGATTTCTCAAACACAAGTTAAATAGATCATCCATTTGAGTTGTCAAGGATCAAAATTAAGGTCATTTGTCTAACAATCTCCCCCATTTTGACTTTGACAATTCAAATGGAATGATAAGAAAAATAATAAGTCTAAAAATGCTCCCCCTTAACATATGCAACAATTTTTGGTTAAGAGCATTGACTTGGTGCATTAGGTTATGTATTCTATGTTATGCCATTATCTCTTTCTCCCCCAATGTACTATGTTCTCACCTATTATTTTATATATCCATTTTCATTCCATTTTTGTTATTTTCTCCCCCATTGTCATAGGCAAAAGTAAATCAAATGTTTAAACAAATGTGTCTTCCATTGGATAAATTATTAAAAGCAACAATCACAACAAATAAGGAAAAAACAAATAACATTTGAAATAGACATGTTTATTAAGGATAGAGAAAAGTACAAAGGCAGAAAATAAAGCAATAAACATATGAAAATGCAAACAATAGAGACAAAAAGTTTTAAGCTATTCAGAGTCATCATCTACATCTAACTCTTCTTCAACTAAAGGAGCTTTTCCTTTATCTTTAGGAGCAACAGAGGCAGAGCTAGTGCTGATGGACTCTTCTTCTTCAGGAATGCTTTGGGTATGATCACTTATATCCCAATCTTCAAGGTTGCACTGAGGCAAGTCCAATTTGCCTTGCATGTCATAGAGATCATGGTGCATATGAGATATAAGGTCAATTCTCTTGTTCAAGTGCTGAAATCTCTTGGATACACTTTTCTTGAACTTGGAGAATTTCCTGGAAAGAGTTTTAATAGCTTGGAGGATGAGTTGAGTGGAGGATGAAGTAGTTTCTTGAGCAGCTTTTGATGAAGTTGCTTTTGGAGGTAATTCCACAGCAACTTCAACTGAATCTCCTTCTTCCTCAATTGTATACCTTGGCCTCTTCTTTTGTTTGTCCACAACTCCTTTCTTGCCAAAGTAATATACATATGTTCCTTCAATTTTCCTAACACATCCTGCATGCTCTAAGTAATCGATTGTGATAGCACAAGAAGCAAGAGTGAAAGGGTTTCTCAAAGTAGCTAGATTCAGATCATTCAGAAGGTTTAAGTGTCTAGCTATTTGAGTAACTTGAGAGGATAGAAAGAAAGTACCAGTTCTTGTTACAGCATGATGATAAAAGGTGTCAATTAAGAACTTGGTGGTGTTTATTTTGATGTTGTGGGTGAAAGCATAGAGAAAGATAAGGTCTCTTTTGGTTACTTTCTCATTCCCATCTGCTCTTTGATGGATGGTGTAGGTGATAATCCTATGGAGCATCCAATGGGTGAGAGTTTTGATGTGTCTGGCTTTGGATTCCTTTTCAAAAGAGGTTTCAATGGAAATTTCTTGCCAGAAAGCTGAAAGAGTTTGATTAGAGAAGATTTGGTCATTGTAAGAAGTTATACCTTCAGAAGGGAAGTCCCAAATGCTGCCAAAATCTTCTAGAGATAGGGCTTGGTATTGATCAAAGAGCTTAAATCTAACCCCATACCACCCTAGTGCAGAATTTGCACTCTTCTCTATTTGAAGAGACATTAAAAACTCCTTACTCAGACTAGAGTAGCCTACCTCTTCTGGAAAGACAAATTTTCTCCATCCAAGGACATCCAGCAATCTCTCAATTTCGTCCTTGATGTTCAAGGCAGAAAGCATCCCACCAAAAGGAGATTTGGTCCCTTCAACCTTCTTTCTCTTTAGCATGGCATACCTAACATCTTCTTCAGTGGTTTGATGGTGAGGTTTGTGAATTTTCTCACCTCTTTTAGATTGAGGAGGAGATGGGGGAACAACTTTGGGTTCTCTAATGGTGATTCCTGGAACTCTCTTGGCTTGTCCCTTTATTTTGGAAGTGGTTTTTCTTTTGGGAGCCATTAGAATAGAAGAAACAGATGAGAGCAGGAAAACAGAGGTTGATTTGAGAAGCAGATGAGTTGAGAAGATTTTAGGGTTTTAGATTGTTTTCAGAAGCAAAATATCCAAGAAATTTGATGTAACTTACTCTTAAATAGATGGAGTTAAGAAAATAGCCGTTTTTGACTGTTGGATATTAAGAGTTGCGACCTGTCACACAGCCAACGGTTATAAATTTTCGAGCAGAGTGTACAGGGTGCGGTCGCGGATTGAAGATAGTGCGATCGCTACTTATGGTCTAGCGACCATTGTCAAGATAAGTATGCTCGCGAGTGAGGAAAGTAACTGTAACGGTCGAAACTATTCAAATTGGTGCGGCCGCGCACAAATTTTCTCGACCGCGCACAGAGTCATTAGTTTGAATGAAACTGACAGACAAGATAGCGATCGCGAAAGGACTCTGGAGCGACCGCTAAATACTTAAAAATTGAAAGATTCAAGGAAAGATAGAAAATATTTCAAGAGTGTTAAGAACCATTAAATTCATTCACATAGAAACTTCATTGAAAGGCAAAAAGTTTTAATTAATTCAAAGTGATTCCATCAATCATTCCTAAATTGAGTTTAATGAAGTTAAGTCTATCTTCATTCAAGGGTTTTGTAAAAACATCAGCAAGTTGATTTTGTGTATCTATAAATTCTAAGATTATGTTCTGATTTTGTACATTTTCCCTCAAAAAATGATGTCTAATATCTATATGCTTGGATCTAGAATGTTGGATAGGATTTTTAGACAAATTGATAGCACTAGTGTTGTCACATTTAATGGAAATATTGTTAAAAACCTTACCATAGTCAAGCAATTGTTGTTTCATCCATAATACTTGTGTGCAACAAAAACATGCTGCAACATACTCAGCTTCCGTTGTGGATAAAGCAACCGATGCTTGTTTCTTACTATGCCAAGAAACTAGACAATTACCAAGAAAGTGACATGCTCCTGTAGTGCTTTTCCTATCTAAGATGCTACCAGCATAATCTGCATCTGAAAATCCTATAATATGAAATGATGTGTTTTTAGGATACCAAAGTCCTAAATGCATTGTACCACTCAAATATTTCAAGATTCTCTTAGTGGCATTCAAGTGTGATTCTTTAGGACAAGTTTGAAATCTAGCACCAAGACATACACTGTACATTATATCAGGCCTAGATGCGGTTAAGTAAAGTAGTGATCCGATGATACCTCGATATTTCTTCTCATCTACTGCTTTACCATTTTCATCTTTACCTAATTTCAAGGATGTGCTCATAGGAGTTTTGCTAGTTTTGCAGCCATCCATTCCAAATTTCTTGATGAGTTCTTTTGTATATTTGGATTGGTTGATGAAGATCCCATCCTCACATTGCTTGACTTGCAGTCCAAGGAAGAACTTGAGTTCACCCATCATGCTCATTTCAAATTCCTTAGTCATACAAGAAGCAAATTCTTTGCACAAGGTTTCATTAGTAGCTCCAAATATTATGTCATCCACATAAATTTGTACAATCAAAATGTTATGCTTATCCTTTTTAACAAAAAGAGTTGTGTCTACTTTTCCTTTTGCAAAACCATTTTCAAGTAAATATGCACTAAGTTTGTCATACCAAGCTCTTGGTGCTTGTTTCAGTCCATATAAAGCTTTGGTAAGTTTGAAAACATGATCAGGAAATTTGTAGTTTTCAAAACCAGGAGGTTGTTCAACATAAACTTCCTCACTTATAATTCCGTTTAGAAATGCACTTTTAACATCCATTTGAAAAAGTTTAAAGTTCATGTGACATGCAAAAGCAAGTAATATCCTAATAGCTTCTAATATTGCTACAGGGGCAAAGGTTTCATCATAGTCAATACCTTCTTCTTGATTATAGCCTTTTGCTACCAATCTTGCCTTATTTCTAATAATATGACCATTTTCATCAAGCTTATTCCTATAAACCCATTTGCATCCTATTATAGAATGATCTTTAGGTCTAGGAGTAAGTTGCCAAACATTATTTCTCTCAAATTGATTAAGTTCATCTTGCATTGCAATTATCCAATTTTCATCATTTAAAGCTTCCTCAACAGTTTTTGGTTCAATTTGAGAAACAAAAGCAAAATTAACATCATCATGATTAATTTTAGATCTAGTGATTACTCCCTTAGATGTTTCTCCAATGATGAGTTCCTTTGGATAATCTTTCTTGTATTGCCAATCCTTAGGTAGATCTTGAGTCTTTTCTTCAAGTTAATTGATCTTTGGAGCATCAATAGATTCAAGAGGTTCAAGATTATCTGCAGGGTCATTGAAAGTAATACCTTTCTTTTGATCAAGTTTAGATGATTCATCAAATACAACATGCATTGATTCTTCTATTACTAGAGTTTTCATGTTAAATACTCTATATGCTTTGCTATATGATGAATATCCTAAGAATATGCCTTCATCTGATTTGGATGAAAATTTTCCAAGATTATCCTTGGTATTCAATATGAAGCATTTGCATCCGAATACTCTAAAATATCCAATTCTGGGTATTCTTCCATTCCATAGCTCATAAGAAGTTTTATTAGTTAAATGCCTTTTGTAAACACGATTTGCAATGTAGCAAGCTGTATTAACGGCTTCTGCCCAAAAATAAGATGGTAAATCATATTCATTGAGCATTGTTCTAGCCATTTCAATTAAAGTTCTATTTTTCCTTTCAACTACACCATTTTGCTGTGGAGTTCTAGGAGCAGAAAAATTATGTGAAATGCCAAGTTCATTGCAAAATCTTTCAAAATTTTCATTTTCAAATTCTTTGCCATGATCACTTCTAATAGATGTGATCACATATCCTTTTTCATTTTGAACTTTTTTTGCAAATGTTTTGAAGCAATTAAAGGCTTCATTCTTTTGAGCTAAGAAATTAACCCATGTGAATCTAGAGTAATCATCAACAAGAACAAATGCATATGATTTGCCTCCTAAGCTTGTAACTCTATTTGGTCCAAATAAATCCAAATGAATGAGCTCTAAAGGTCTAGAGGTGCTTATAACACTTTTTGATTTAAATGAGCTTTTATGTTGCTTACCATGTTGACAAGGTTCACAAATCCTATCTTTATCATATTTTATCTTAGGTAAGCCATCAACTAGGTTCTCATTGCAAATATATTTCAATTGATCCATACCAGCATGTCCTAGTCTTCTATGCCATAACCATGCATCATTATTAGTAGACATTAAACATGTATGATTTGAATGTATGCTGACATTATAAGTGTTGTTTGTTCTAGTGCCTTTAAATATGATAATATCATTTGAATTCGTGATCTTGCATTCTTTGGAATCAAACTTGACAAAGTATGCTTTATCACAAAGTTGACTAACACTTAGCAGGTTATGTTTCAAACCATCAACAAGCCATACATCTTTAATTAAATCCTTACCAATAGAACCAATGGAGCCAACACCAAGAATTTTTCCTTTAGCATTGTTTCCAAAAGTTACATTACCTCCATGCTTGTAGGTAATACTTGTAAAGAGCTTTGCATTTCCAGTCATATGCCTTGAGCATCCACTATCCACAAGCCATGTGCTTTCATTGATAGTAGACTTTAGGCATACCTCATTGGAGTCATCTTCAATAGCCATAAGACACAGATTTGCAATTCCTTCTTCTTCTTCTTCCTCACTTGAAGAAGAGTCATCCCATGTGGCTTTGAGAGACTTTTTCTTTTCTTTATCCCATTTCCTTTTGTTCTTTAATTTGTAGCAATCTGATTTGATGTGACCAGTTTTTCCACATTCATAGCACTTTACCTCATTTTTCTTTTCTTTATCTTTGAAGGAGAATTTTGGAGGTGTACCTTTGTTTGCTTGTAATCTTTTCTTCCTTTTCCATTCATTGATTCTTTTAGAGAACATTGCCATTTCATCTTCATCATCAGTACCTTCATTGCTTGAGCTCTCAGCTTCTTTGATTGCTTTGAGTGCAATTGGTTTTCTCTTTTCTTTCTCACCTTGATCTTCTTCTTTCTCACTGTGTAGCTCAAATGTGAGTAATTTTCCAACTAGCTCGTCGGTTCTTAATGTGCTGAGATCATGAGCTTCTTCTATGGATGATACTTTGGATTCAAAGTTCTTTCTAGCTCTTAGGGCTCTCAAGATTTTGCTGTTTACATCACCTTGATCATATACCTTGCCATACTTCTTTAGTTCATTGACAATTGCAAGTAAGCGATTGGTCATGTCGGTGACATTTTCATTTGGTTTCATCTTGAATAGCTCATATTCATGAACATGCATTTGTTTTTTGGTAAATCTCACTTGAGTCATACCTTCATGGTAGTTTTCAAGTGTTTTCCAAATGCAATGTGCACAAGTTAAATGTTGAACTCTTCCGCCTTCTTCCCTTGAAATGGAATTCATCAAGATGGAAGCAGCTCTATTGTTCTTGAATCGATCTCTGACATTGCTAGTTGACCATTGAGCTTTGGGAAGTGGAACTTGAATACCGTCAACTTCGTGGGTAGGAGATTTCCATTCATTTTCCACGAAATCCCATAGTTCAATCCCTTCACTATCTAGAAACAAATACATTTTGTGTTTCCAGTATGAATAATCAGTTCCATCAAAGTAGGGTCTAAGAATAGAATTAAGATTTCCATGAGAGCTTGATGAAGAAGAAGTTGCCATAGTGGATCAGATTTCACAATTAAGTTTAAGAAATCTAAGGGCTCTGATACCAATTGTTGTCCCAAGATGGCAACCAAGAGGGGGGGTGAATTGGTTTCCTCAAGAAATAATGACAATTTAAAAAACTCAACAAACAAGAAATGCGGAATATAAAGATTGTTGAGAAATGAAGGAAGAAAGAACACACAAGATTTATAGTGGTTCGGATTTACTTCAATCCTACATCCACTTCCTTAACAACTTGTTAAGGTTCCACTAGACTTTGAAGTTTTTACAAGCTCACTTCCAACTTTGGTGTTTTCACAAGTTCACACCTAACTTTACAAGTGTTTTTCTAAGGCTCACACTTACAACCCAAACAAGAGTTTTACAAGGCTTACTCTCACAACCTAAGTGTTTCCCAAGCTCACACTCAAACTTATACAATGGTGTTTTCAATGCTAACACCTAACATTCAATACAATTTAATTGTAAGTTTAAGTAAATGAAAATTTGTTGCTTGGCTATTACAATCTGATTTCTTGCTGTACTTTTTTTGTTTTCTCAGAGAGACATTGTATTTATAGCCAAAGTGGTCTTACTAGCCGTTGTAGATAATGAGAATAAAGTCTTGGCAGTTTAGACCTACTTTACTTAAACTGTCCGAAGCACTTCGCGGTCGCCCTTAATATAAGGATGGTCGCTCTAATGCTTCTCGCGATCGTCCTTTAACAAGGGACGGTCGCTGCTTTTAAAAAAGCTTCAACGGTCGAATTTTAGTGCTGTGCAGCTGGAATCTTGCCCATGCTGTGTTTGTCGGACCGGTTTCTTGCCCAGCTGTGTTTGTCGGGACGGTCGCGCCTAGCAATGGTGCGGTCGCCCTTTTTGAATAATCAAGTGGGTTTATAACGGTCATATTACGTGTCATTCTCTGACAGGGCAAAATTGAATGTCCGCCATAATTTGAATGTCGCGGTCGCCCTATGTAGATTATCGCGGTCGAATTGAGAAACTCGCGTCGAACTTCTGGACGCTCCTGAGGACGCGAAACCTACTGTCTCTTCAAACAATTTCTTCTTGAATGGTAGAGCGGTCGCGATTCTGAATGGGCGGTCGCTATTGTGTTAAGCGAGGTCGAGTCATTCACCGTTCTTGTCACCGCGAACCTTACTGTGATTGTAATGATTTAAGTTCCTTGAGTAGCGGTCATCCATGAATTAGAACGGTCGCTATTCTGTAGGAGCGGTCGCGACATAGGTCGAACTTCTGACCGCGAAACCTACTGTGATAAGGTTTCTTCTTTTAATTACATGGAGCGGTCGTATTCAGGTGAGGTGCGACCGCTATAAGTGTTCTGTTCACCTTATTTGAAGCAACCTAATCCTGCAACAAGATTTCTCAAACACAAGTTAAATAGATCATCCATTTGAGTTGTCAAGGATCAAAATTAAGGTCATTTGTCTAACACTTTATTTGTAAGTGGAGTTGGACCTGAGGTTAAGCATCAAATGCTTCAATTTCTTAAGTTTAGGGAGGGTAAGCTACTTGTGAAGTATTTGGGGTTGCCTTTAGTTTCCACAAGAATTAAAAAGCACCACTGTGAGAGTTTGGTTGAGAAAATCACAAAAAAGATTTCAGGCTGGTTAACAAAATTCTTATCTTATGCTGGAAGACTTCAACTGGTGATTACTGTGCTTAGAAGTTTGCATGTTTAATGGTGCAACCATTTTATTATTCCCAAAGCTCTTATTAAAGAGATTGATAAGAGATGCATGAACTTTCTTTGGAAGGGGAGTGTTGATCAATCTAAAAAAGGTTTTGTTGCTTGAGATGAGGTGTGTAGGCTTAAAAAAGAAGGGGGTTTGTGTATTAAAGAGCTTAGTCCATGGAATGAAGCTGCAATGGGAAAACACATATGGGAATCGATAATGGTAAAGTGTTCTAATTGGGCTAACTGGATTATCAAAAATAAACTGAAGAAATTGAGTTTTTGGGGTATCACCAAGCCATTAGAAGCTAGTTGGTCTTGGAGGAGTTTGATTAAAGTTAGGGAGAAGTTTAAAAATTTTAGAGCTATGAGTTAGATAAAGGAGAGGTATCTTTTTTAGTGATCCATGGATGAATGGGGTCAGTTTGAAAAATAAGTTTCATGCTATTGATATTTTGGACACTGATATTCTAAAATGGGCTTTGGTGAAAGATGTTTGGAGAGGAGGTGGATGGAGGCTACCTGATCCATTAAATGAAGAAGTAGAGAGAGCTTAGGAAGAGGTGAGAAATTACACTGTGAGAGAGGAGCAGGATGATAAATTTAAGTGGAGTTTGACTAATAATGACGTCTTCATTATTTAGAGTGCTTGGGAAGAGCTTAGATCTAAAGGTAGCCAAGTAACATGGTTGAAATTAGTATGGAGTAAGAAGAGTATCCCCAGATACAATTTTATTATGTGGCTGGTAGTAAAAAATAGATTGGCAGTTAAGAGTAGGCTGATTAAATGGGGATTAGTTGAGGATGATGTGTGCCCATTGTGCAAAAATGGTGTAAAGACGATGGACCATTTATTTTTTAACTGTGACTTTAGCAGAGAAATCTGGAGTAAAATAATGAGCATATGTGGCTTTCAAAGGATGGTGTTTAATTGGAGAAGGGTAGTTAGTTGGTTCTCTAAATATGTTATGGGAAAAAGTGTGAAAAAAGCTGGTATTAGAAGAAGGGCATTAACGACATTAGTATATGGAATTTAGAAGGAGAGAAATATAATGGTGTTTCAAAATGGAGAAGCTGTTAGAGGTAGAGTATTATCTAGAATTGTTGATGCTTCTAGAGGGTTGGGGGAAAGATTAGAGAATTTTAGTAATTGGAGTAGATTGGATTAAAGTTTCAGAAGTTTAATTTGATATTTGACTGGCACAAAAATTTGAATTTCAGCCATGGATTGTTTGGTTTCTTTTACTCATTTCTCTTGTTCTGTTTTTCTGGTTTTGAACATGAACTAATTCTTTCTCTATCTAGATATTGATGAACCCTAGCTTATTTGTATGGATTGAATAATTATATTTAGTTGAATCATTTGATTGAGTTGTTTTATTCTTATGATGCTTAATGATTTATTTTCAATTGATAATAGCATGCTTATTGATTGGTTGCCATTTTCATATTATTGACTTGAGAAAGCTTGATATGAATTGAATACTCATAAGGGTTGAGGGTTGATTGGAGTGCTAGAGATAGGCTTACAAGATCCTTTGGTTTATAGTTCCTTGTTCTTAATGCAAGATCTACTTAATTGTATTTGAGAAGAGATTCCGGCATTCTACTTAGTGATTAGGGATTAATTCACTCGAGAGAGGTTTTAGTCTAATTTAGAGGAATGCCAACTCAACTCCTTTGAATGATTTAATTGAATTGATTGTTCATAAATATCATTGAGGCTAGGGGGATTCAATACCTGGATAGTATTATTATCATCAATCCTATTTGCATAACGTTTAATTTTCCTTTACTTTCAGTTATTAAATTAATTGTTTTTAATTACAAAACATCACAACAACTATTGATTTGCTAAACAATAGTTAAGATTTGCACTAATACTTGACCTTGTCCTCAGTGGAACGATAACTCACTCACTACTTTATCACTTGGTCGACCCGTGCACTTGCGGTATTGCTATAGCATAGCTCGATGCGCACCAATAAGAATTCCTTAAAACCTAGAGGTTAGAAAGTAAATAATTATTAAAAGGATACTATGAGAAAATCAATTCATGAGGAATATAAGATAATAATATTTTTGGATTTTAGAAATTTATATATATGAGGAAAGGATTAAGAATTTATATATATATATGTGTGTGTAAGAATGGTTTATAAATTAAGAATGAAATTATATCTATGGATGAAATATTTAAAATTTAGTAGTGTAACATCTAAAATAATGAAAGTAAATGATGTCAATAAAACTAAGTAAAATTATGCAATTTATGATGGATTAATGTAGATTGAATAGTCAAAGAAAGAAGAAATTAGTTGGTGAGAAATAAAAGAATTTATTGGCAATATTTTATCATTAGAATACGTGGTCTTACAAACATGAATGGTAGTGTAAGAACAATTTTAATAAAATAATAATAAAATGAGAAGCAAGGGATTGAAATTATCTAAGAGATGAACTCAAGTCTTCTTGAAGACATGATGCATAGAAGAAAATTTAAAATCTTTTAGATATCTCTAATGGATCTAATATTTCTCCAGCTAATCAATTGAAAATTTAATAAATTGATTATTAAGTTGGTTATGTATATATAAGAATTTATAAAAGCAAGAAATGTAGAGTTAGCTATGTAGTTAAATTATGAAGTTATAGGTTAAAGACTTCAATAGAAATATTGAAGTAAGAGCAAAACTATATATATAATGGTTTAGATTTTCTTAATGAATATTTAAGAAATAATAATAGATTTTGAGCTGTTATTTGAACTGATTCAGTAACTTAAGAGATAAAGACAATGGACTAATGATAGATATTAATTTATAAGCTAAATGAAAATTTGAGGATGAATTTTTTTAAGGGGGGAAGAATGTAAGACTCTGTAAAAAAGAGAGAAAGAAAGAATATAATAATAATAATAATAATAATAATATTATTATTATTATTATTATTATTATTATTATTATTATTAAGAGACAAATTAAATAAATTACAACAAATAAATAATTTTAAAATAGTTAAATTAATAATTGGAGTGGTTGTATTAATGATAATAAAACAAGTAAATAATATAAAATATAATTATTGAATTAATGATTAAAATGGTGATGATGAAAATAAATATTAGCAACCAAACAAAAAAAAAAAAATATATATATATACAATTAAAGTTGATGCAAAAATAATTAAAGTAGTTGAGCAAAAATGATAATAATAAATAAAATAAAAATTATTAGTGTTAGGTGGATGTTATTATTAAAGTTAAAATATTATAAATGAATTGCTGATAAAAAAATGAAAGTTTGATATATACATGAGTGTGTAGAAAAAGGGCAAAAAAAAAAGAAAAAAAAAGAAAAAAAATGTGTTTAACACCACTATGGTGTTAAGAAGAAAATATAGCAAGTAGTTAACCATTAAGCTAGGTAGTTTGTGCCAATTTCAATAATACATTAAATGATATTTAAGTTATTAGTTAAGTTATTTATAAAAAAAATGTAATTAAAGTTAAAGTATTGGTTGGTGTGATAATTATTAAGAAAATAAACAAGTAAATATAATAATTTGATTGATTTAAAAATTAAAGTGATAATAATAAAGATAATAATTATTAACAAACAAATTAGAAAAATAATTAAAACTTGATGTATTAAAACAATAATGATAAATAGATAAATACAAATTAGTTAGAGTGGTTGTAAGAGAATAATAAGATGATAATAAAAAAATAGTAAAATAAAGCAAATATATATATATACATCTATATATATATATAATGAAGGAGCCAACTAATAAAATAGTTAAATGTCTAATTTAATTATTGATATGAATTATTAATTGACCTATTAATATTAATTGAATAGTAACAAAATTGTATTATAAATTGAATGAAGAAATATTATAATTAGAGAATTATTAAGGAAAAAGAAAGAGAGGAAGACATAGATGGAGAGAGAAAGAGAGAAGACGAATTAAATAAGAAGAGAGGAAAAGAGAGAGAGAGAGAGAGAGAGAGAGAGGGAATAGTATACAATGTATATTTTCTTTCGAACTACCATCGGTCGTCGAGCTTATTGATACACGCACCAAACCACTAGAACTGCCGATCAACGATGAGTTGACTGTGAATAGAATCAACACCATTGGCCATCGGATAATAAGCCACGCCGTATGATTTCATAGCTAGTGTGATTTTTTGATAACTATTTTTACCGATTCCGATATTCTTTTCCGGCGACTCGGATATTTTTGGGACCCTCTCGTTACGAGCTTCGATTCAGTATTTTATTTGTTAATTTTGGACAAGTTTTAAAAAATATAAATATATTAAATTAAATTTAAAATAAACATAATAAATAATTAATTTAAAATAATATTAATATATGATTATTATGTAATTAGTCAAAAATATATGAATTAAGTGAATTTAGAAAATATGATTTTAAGTAGATCAGTAGATTATGTTAAACAAATTAATAGATAAACAATAATAATCAAAATTATATTTGAATTAAGTTAATTATTAATTTAAATATTAAATTGAAACTAATTAGTTAATTAATGAATTAAATTAAATTATTGTTTATTAGTAGATTATTTTCTTCGAATTACTTATTTTATTAATTGATCTAAATTCATCAAAATTTAATTATAATTATAATTATCAACTTATAGAATTAATTAATGGTGTTTAATATATATATATATATATGAGATTAGTTAACTAACTTATGAATTAAGCTGTTATTATTTTTAACTAATGAGTTTATAAATAGATTAATTTATTTAAATCAACGAATAACAATTATTATTAATATTATTATCAAATTATTATTAATATAGTGATTATGATTGTAAATGATAAATTGAAATAAAGATAATTGAATAATATATTGATGAACTTAAAAATTTAATTGTTAAAAAGTTAATTAGTTATAATTGTTGATAAAGAATGATTAAAGTAAGTTGTTAATTATAAAATTCATTGCTTAATTAAAACTTGTATGGTTATAATTATAATAGTTAAACAGTTATTATTATTATTATTATCATCTTTACTTAAGAATGAACAATAGTAATTTATGCTAGATTATTAATATTGTTATTGTTATGGTAATCAAGCATTATTATTAAGGTTATTATTAAATTTATAATAATAATTATTATTAGTAAATGTAAATTTTAGTATTATTATATTTATTATTATAATTATTATTATTTTTGAAATTTAATATGACAAAATAAAAAAAATAAAAAAAATAATATTATTCTATTTAAAAGATTTTTTTGTAAAAATTTTAATTACGAAAGAACTAGTCAAATCAATTTATAATAAAAATATTATTAAATATATTTTCACTATCAATGTGATTATAATATTTTTAGAAAATTAAAGTAAATAAATTATTAATTATAATTAAAGGATAATTATAAAATTATTCTCTTAGAATTTTTTCACATTAATTTTGTATATAATTTAAATATTAAGTAGATATCTTATAATTAAACTAAATAAATGTTATTAAAAGTTTAGTAGAGTAAATTTAATAGTAATATTAATAATATAATAATTGTTGTTAAATTATAAGAACAAATGAATTAAATTAATGAAATTTAAATTATATATTGAGAATGTTAATGGAGACTATTTGGGAAAAGACCAATTTACGTTGAAACCTTATAAAAAATTCATTAGAATTTAGAGATCTTTCTTATGTGCGTTTGTCATGACATACATCTCATAATGGTTTGACAATATTTGGATATTCTTTAGTTAATAATTATTCTTGTATCACTCTAAGAGTGAATTTAATTGCTGAGACAAATCATAGAGGTGATCTCGATAGTCAGACGCATTTAACTTTTGAATAAGGTGAATGGATAAATATGTAATATTGTATTTTTGAAGTATTATATATATGACTTTAAAAGAAGAATTTACTAAAGACAGAATGATATTCATTTTTCAGTAGTATTTATTTTCTTATAATTTGAGAACGACTAATGGTAGTTTGGTTTTTATATATATGACTGATTGATTATATTGTGCTGGATAAATAATTTATGTACACTTTTATTATAATCCTGTATGATCGCACATTGATGACGGGTGTTTATATAAATTTAATGATACTAAGAATTACCCTTTGGGTTATTGATTAACATATATATATTGAAATTATTTCTTCTTCGGCTTGCTAAGTAAGTTATCATGCGCGCTTGGATTGAAAAGAGATATGTGGAAAATTATATTTGAGTGTATGTAAAAGATGTTTAAATTGATTTATTTTTGAATTTTCTATGAATATTGGAATTGATTGAAATTTAAATTATATTTATCCAGTAGAACTACCAATAATGTTTATATATATTATGTATTATTAAACCTTATTTGTTCTTCCTTGTTATATATTTATCTATTCACTAAGTAGTTGGACTAACTCCTTTCTTATATAAATATTTTTAAATATTGGAGAATAATTCATTAGAATTCATTTTCGTTCTATTCCATCATTGTTTAGAAAAGGTTTGGACAATATATTAGTCTTATAGTTTGACCTTATTTGGAGTTGTGTGTTTAATTATGGTGGATAATATTAAAGATGTATTCAATGATAATAGTATTGATTTTAAATGATAATTATATAATTAGACACATAGTTATGTATATATGAGAGATATGCAATATTCAATTTATGAAAGATGATTTTTATAGCAAGTTAAGTCTACTATAGTTTTAAAGAGTTGGGGTGTGACATTTAATGGTATCAGAGCTTATGTTACAATTCTATAGACTTTTACTTTTTTTTTTAGATAGGAATAAGGTGATAATCTTAGTCGTATTTATCTTATAAGATGATGTCACTAAGAGTACAAGGTGGTAAATACCGTAGTAGTAATTATGATCGAGAAACTCGATGTAATGCCCTGACAATTTTAACTATGAATTTTCTATAAAAGTGTTTATGCAATAAGTAGGATTTGTTTGGAGTGTTTGAAATGTGTATATAGTAACCATTTTATTCCCATGGGTGTGGCTCTAGAGTGCCATGGCTGTGGCATGAGAGTTATGACTGTTTTGAGGGAATCTTTCAAAGCGACAAAAGTTATTTATTTCACACGGGTGCGTCAATGAGAAGACACGGGCGTGTGTCTTGAATCAAATCTGAAAATTCAGTTTTGAAGGTTATGTACATGATATAAATGGTATATGTGAATAATAGTGTTTTAAAATAATTAAAGTGATGGTTTATATGATTGGTTGGAATTAAAATGTTGGATTAAAAGCTGACTAATGAAAGTAGATGTACCAAAACTATGGTGTGAGTGAGTACACGGGATAAAAACCCTAAATGCCATATAAGGGTTTCTAGCATCTTCTTCGCCCTCCAAAACCGCCAACCTCATCACCACTCACCATTCTTCTTCTTTTCCATTCCTTACACTAGAAAATCATGGAGATTTCATAGCAAAACAAAATTTTGATGGGTTTTAGCTATTCTAAGCTAGATTCATCAAGACAAACATCATCAAATCAAAGGATTGAAGGAGGAAATGACAGTAGAGAATCTTGAAAGAGGTTAGTGCTTGTATACTACATGTTTTTCTATTAAATGATTCTATTATGATTTTGATTATTAAATCATGTTTGTATATTGATTTAAAGTGACTATTTGCGAAAGAAATTTATTAAAAGTGATTATTGAGATAAGTTTATTAAGTGTTTATATATTAATAATATATAATTGTAAGATTTTCTTGGATTTTAAAGTTTTAACAAGTTTATTTAACCATTTTAGTTGAGTTAAGTGGTAAATAATTGATTGATTAGGGTTTTCTGCAGAAAGAAGGATTTGGAACTTTTTTATAGGAAAAGTTGATTTTCTATTTCATTTTTGTCATGTATAAGTGTGTTGATGTTGATTTTAGGTTCAAAATGAAGGTTGGATTCATTTTTAATTTGTTAAAAAAATGAAATTTGGAGTTTGGGAAGATTCTGGAAAAACACACGAGTGTGTGAAACATTCTACATAGGTGTGTGAATTTTTCAGATTTTGAAATTGTATTTCTAGCAATGTTTTGAAACACACAATTTTGTGGAGTATGTCACATGGGTGTGTAGAATGTCACACGGGTGTGTGGAACATTTCACACGGGTGTGTGGATTTTTCAGCTTTTGCAAATATAATTCCAGTAAGGTTTTTATATACATGGGCATGTGGGTTCAATAGACACGCCTGTGTTTGTTCTGTTTCTCATGTTTTCCTCTCCTTTAACCCCAAAATACTTCATTTCTTTTCTTTAATGTAACTTATTAATTAATCATCATAGCACATATTTATCTTATAATTATGCAAGATTGCCAAATTTAAAAGTTAGGGTTGGATAAAGTGTGTAAAGATTGGGGGAAAATGATTATTTATAATATGTCAAGCAATATCTAATAGAAAATGGGTTTAGAAAGTATAAGGTTTTGGAGGATTTTAGAGTTAAATAATTTTTATCTTGAAAGTAAGATTATATGTAACACCCCTTCCCGACCTACGTGTGTAAGCTGAGTAGAGGCGCCACACTAACCTAATGTTGCTACCAATTTTACTTAGTCAAATTTTAGTTCCAATTTTTATAGAAATTTTGCCATAGTTTCACTTAAAAATTGAGTCCCAAGTGTCGACAAAACTGGTTTTTTTTTTTTTCTGATTTTTGAAAATATTTTTACACAAACCAATGCAACCAAAATCATTCTCAGTACACTTCCAATAAATCCCCCTTATAACCTCAACTACAACCTGCAAAAAGGATTTACACTTCTTGTAACACCCCCATATCCAATGCCCACACACTACAACCACAACAATGTAGCATAAGTGCATCAAACATAGGGATGCTACGGTTTTCTTAATATTCAAAACACTTTAAACTTGATACAATACCCTTATCATTATACATTATAGAAAAGTAGATCATTTACTTATAAAACAAAACATATTAGTTATATATATATACATTTAAATATTACCCAGCGGAAGTTATAAAATATGTACATATTTACAAACACTTGATTACATATTTAAATATATCCATACTTTTACATTATAAACATTACTTTACAAAATATAAAGAAATATACATGATTGGCAATTCTCTTCTGATCTTTAAGTTCCCAAAATCAACTCTTCAAGGTCTACTCTCACTTGGTCTTGATGAACTCTCGGGTTCGACTCTATCAGCTCTATTACCTGCGCGATTAAACACTATCGCGCTAAGCCAAGGGCTTAGTAAGATAATTCATGCTAAAATGCAATGTCACAAATTAATTACATATATCAATCAAAAGCATATTATTTATTCAATATGTTGCTTTGTTCAATGTCACATCAATATTCATATAATAGCACCATTCATTATACTCATTTAAATTTATCTTTATAGCCAACAACTATGACTTTATATACGTACCCTTTCCCAACCAGGTCGGTTGCCCTCCAATCCCAAGGGTCCGCAGGAGGCAAAAAGGCACGTATAACATTATCAGTAACATACCTTTCCCCATCCAGGTCGGTTGTCCAAGTTTGGTTGCCCATTCCAATGGGTCTGCATGGTTCCGCAAGAGGCAAATAGGTACATATAATACTGACTATATCGAACCTTCCTCCTACCAGATCGGTAGTCCAAGATCGGTTGCCCAACCCACTGGGTCCGCATGGTTCCGCAGGAGACGGATAGGTCCGTTCATTAAACTTATCAATACCTTTTTAATTCATTTCTTTTTCACAAGCAAGTTAAGCAATCATTATATACAATATTCATTACATTATCTAAACACTCACATTATTATTCAATCCTATCATCAATGCATGCTTCAATCATATTTCATTTGAATCACTATAACATCTTTGGTATAACATTTCAATGTGCATTACTCATGAAACACATTACCATTCACAATGCATAACATAACATTATTCAATCTCAACAATGCAATTAGGGCAATTCAACCTCTTCACAATCTAATCCAAAAGGAATATTAGCAAAATGACCATATGAATAGTACATTCTGGTTTTAGACTCCATTTTATCCTTATTTTGAAAAATTGTATAAAATAATCTACTTGACTAAAAATTCTAAATATTTTACAAAATTTAGTTTTGTATCTTAAAATCATTCCTTTAAAATTTCAGATCAAACTGAACACAAAATCTTGGTCAAATAGTTCACCTAACCAGACTGCCCCAATTGCCCTGCATCCTGGCAGCAATTCTGAACTTTGTGAATTCCATAAATCAAATTCAATCAACGTGGTTCCAAATTATTTTTCTCAAATACTAGACTCACTAAGCAACAACATATCCAAAATTAAATTGGATATGATTTTTCTACATTTTATTAAAAATCCCGAAATACAGCTGTCTCAGTTAAGGTACCTGCTGGAACAGGTCTAATAAAAATAATCTTTCTAAACTCATAACCATTCCAAAATCGAATCAACATATTTTTCAGTCATTCTAGACTCATAGAGACACAACATATCAAAAATTCACTTCAAAAACATTTTTCTATAATTAATTAAAAATCATACAAATCACAGCCTTTACTAATTGTAAAACAGAAACAATTTCACTAAACACAACTCTTACTCTTCCATCACCAACACCAACGCAACTTCTCATCTATCAAGCAAAATCAATACTTAAAATCACACCATAAGCAACTTAATCATACCATCATCAAATCACAACTCAACTCAAGCATAACTTCAAAAATAACAAGGGTAAACAAGAGCAAACTTACTAAATAATGAAATTCCTTGAAACTCCAACTTGTAACTTTGAAAACTTCCTTCACTTTGAACTTGAAATCATCAAAACCATCACTTGTTCTCTTGCTCTCTTCTCTCTTTAATGAGCCGGCCACCCAACAACAAGAAGAAGAAGAAATGATGAAGAAACACAAAGTCAATAGGCATTAAATACCCATCCAAAAGAAAATTACTATAATACCCTCATCCATTTAACTAAGCTTTTGTCATATCTATACCCATTTAAGTAATTCACAACCAACACAAAAATATCCTCTTTCCTTGACTTTCCATTTTGACCACTTTATATGTTATATATATCACCATATAAGCAACATATACAATTATCTCTAAACCCTCTTTTCTTTCCCAACCACCATACAAAAACATTCTCTTCCCATTTCTCAATTCAAACCAACAACAACAACAACAAAACTTCTAGGGCATGCATAGGGATATTACAATTCTCCCCCTCTAAAAAGAAAATTTCGTCCTCGAAATTACCTGATATCAAAGCTGAAACAACTGCGGATATTGCTCTCGCATGGATTGTTCACTCTCCCAAGTCGCTTCTTCTTTTGCATGATTATTCCAAAGAATCTTCACCAATGGCACTTGCTTGTTTCTCAATTCTTTCACATCATGTGCCAAGATAGCAACTGGTTCCTCTTCAAATGTCAAATCTGGGCTCACTTCGATAGACTCAAATGGCAACACATGAGATGGATCCGACCTATATCTCCTCAACATAGAAACATGGAATACACTATGAATACGATCCAACTCAGGTGGCAAAGCAAGTCGATACGCCACTGGCCCAACTCTTTCTAACACTTCATACGGCCCAATGAAACGAGGACTCAATTTTCCTTTCCGACCGAACCTCAAAATCTTCTTCCAAGGAGACACTTTCAGAAATACCTTATCTCCAACATTAAACTCTATATCTCTTCTTTTCAGATCTGCATAAGATTTCTGTCGGTCTGAAGCTGCTTTTAACCTGCCTCGAATCAACTTTACTTTTTCTTCAGTTTCTTGAATCAAATCAGGACCAACCAACTTATTATCTCCAAGCTCATTCCAACAAAGAGGTGTCCTACACCGTCTGCCATACAATGCTTCAAACGGTGCCATACCAATGCTGGATTGGTGACTGTTGTTGTAAGCAAACTCCACAAGAGGTAAAAACCTATCCCAACTTCCAGAGAAATCGATGACATAGCTTCTCAACATGTCCTCAATAATCTGTATCACCCTCTCTGACTGTCCATCCGTCTGTGGATGAAAAGCAGTGCTGAAGTGCAGTCGAGAACCCAAAGCACTATGCAAACTCTTCCAAAATCTGGAAGTAAACCTGGGATCTCGATCAGACACTAAAGAAGTTGGAACACCATGCAGTTTCACAATCTCATGGATATACAACTCAGCCAATCTCTCCAAAGAGTAATCCATTCGAACCGGAAGGAAATGAGCTGTCTTAGTTAATCTATCCACAATCACCCATATAGCATCATGCTTCTTTTGTGTCAATGGCAAACCAGACACAAAATCCATTGTCACTCTTTCCCACTTCCATTCTGGCACTTACAATGGTTGAAGCAACCCGGTTGGAACTTGATGCTCTGCTTTAACCTTCTGACAAGTGAGACATTTCGACACAAAATCTGCAATGTCTCTCTTCAACCCAATCCACCAATAATGCTGTCTCAAATCATGATACATCTTCGTATTACCCGGATGCATAGCAAACACTGACTGATGTGCTTCTTCTAAAATGACTCTTTTCAATTCAGCATCATCGGGTACACACAATCGATTTTTAAACCAGAGACTCCCATCGTCTTTCACAACAAAATCTCTTGTCTTCCCATTCTTACAATCTGAAATAATCTTCTGAATCTTCTTATCGGCCAACTGAGCTTCTTTGATCTGATCTAACAAAATCGGCTTCAATTGCAACTGTGCCAATAATGCACCATCAACACAAGGTACAAAACTGGCATGCAATGCTCTTAACTCAACAAGCAACGAGAGCGAGTAAACTGTTAAACCAGCTAAAGACTTCCGACTCAAGGCATCAGCAACAACATTTGCTTTACCTGGATGATAGTCAATCAAGCAGTCATAGTCTTTAATCAATTCTAACCATCTCCTCTGATGAAGATTGAGTTCTTTCTGGACACCCAAATACTTCAAACTCTTGTGATCAGTGTAGATGAAACATTTCTCCCCAAACAGATAGTGGCGCCAAATCTTTAATGCAAACACAATGGCAGCCAATTCCAAATCATGTGTCGGATAGTTAAGCTCATGCGGTTTCAACTGTCGAGATGCATAAGCTATAACTTTCCCTTCCTGCATCAATATACACCCCAAACCTCTATGTGAAGCATCACTGTAGATCACATATGGTTTGCCTTCAACAGGTAAAGTAAGAATAGGCGCTTGAGTCAACAACTCTCTCAACTGCTCAAAACTAGCCTGACACTGATCTGTCCACACAAATCTCACTCCCTTTCGAAGTAATTTGGTGAGTGGAGTAGCTATCAAAGAAAACCCTTTCACAAACCGTCGGTAATAGCATGCCAAACCCAGAAAACTTCTAATCTCTGTCACAGACTTGGGTGGACTCCAATTCAGAATAGCTTCAACTTTACTTGGATCAACTCTAATGCCTTCCGCTGAAACAATATGTCCGAGAAAAGCAACTTGATCCAACCAGAACTCACACTTCGACAATTTGGCAAATAACTGCTTCTCTCTCAAAATCTGCAACACAATCCGCAGATGCATATCATGTTCCTCTTCATTCCGCGAATACACCAGTATATCATCAATGAAGACCACTACAAACTGATCCAAATAGGGCCTAAACACCCTATTCATCAAATCCATAAAAGCTGCAGGTGAATTCGTTAGACCAAAAGGCATAACTAGAAATTCATAATGCCCATACCTGGTCCGAAAGGCAGTCTTCGGAACATCCTCAGCTCTGACTCTCAGCTGATGGTACCCAGATCTCAAATCAATTTTAGAAAACACAGCTGCACCTTTCAATTGATCAAAGAGATCATCGATTCTAGGCAAAGGATATTTATTTTTAGTAGTCACCTTGTTCAATTGCCTATAATCGATACACAACCTCATAGTACCATCTTTCTTCTTCACAAATAGCACAGGAGCTCCCCAAGGAGAAACACTGGGGCTAATAAATCCTTTGTCCAACAACTCCTGTAATTGCACTTTCAACTCCCTCAATTCTACTGGTGCCATTCTGTAAGGAGTAATAGAGATAGGAGTGGTACCAGGCAACAATTCAATACCAAACTCCACCTCTCTCTCAGGAGGCAATCCTGGCAACTCCTCTGGAAAAACATCAGGGAACTCTGCAACTGTGGCAATACTATCAATGGAAGAACCCTTCACTCTAGTATCTACCACATGAGCAAGATAGGCTTCACACCCCTTTCTAATCAACCTCCTGGCTGCAACAGCTGAAACAAATAAGGAGGCTAGCTGTTCCTGCTCATTAGATACTATCACCTCTCTACCATCACCCGTTCTCAAAGAAACAATTTTCTTTTTACAATCCACCACAGCTCCATGTCGAGATAGCCAATCCATACCTAAGATCACGTCATATTCCTTAAATGGCATCTCAATCAAATCCCCAAGGAACTCCTCACCCTGCACCACTACTGCACTATCTCTATGCACCTTACTCACAACCACACTATGCCCTAATGGATTTGTCACCAACACATCAAATCCTAGGGACTCAGCATGCACATCAAATACAGGAAAAACAGATGCACTAATATATGAATGCGTGGAACCCGGATCAATCAAAGCAAGTACTGGAGTATTAAATAAAGAAAAAGTACCAGCTATGACTGCCGATGTATCTGGCTGCCTCTGCATAACATACATCCTCTGGGAAGATCCAACCTCCTCTGGTCTACCCTCCTTGGATGTAGCACCTCCTCTAGAACTGAATCCTGGTCTACCTCCCCGGCTGGCACCTCTGCCTCCTCTGCCTCCCCTCACACTAGCTCGAGAAGCAGCATAATCAACTGGCATCTGCTCCTGCCTCTCAGGACAGTCTCTCACAAAGTGGTCAGGTGATCCACACCTGAAGCATACAGCTGGTCCACCACTCTTCCAACAAACACCTCTATGATAACCCCCACACTGAGCACATCTAGGTGGAGCGGATCTCTGAGTCATAGGGATCGGAGCACTTGCCACTGAAGCTGCAGGTCTAAATCTCTGTCTCTGGAACTGCATAGACCTACCAGCTGGTCTCTGGCTCCTACTACTCCGAGGAACAAAACTTCCTCTACCCCTCTTCGCAGAGGAAGACCCTGCCTCGAACTGGGGCCTTCTAACCCTAACCTCTTCTTCTGAAGCAGCTGCAATAACTTGAGCTCGCTCTATACTTCGAGCTGCTGTCACAAGCTGTGAGAAATCCTTATATCTGGATCCAGCCACTAAGCACATGATCGAGGGCCTCAATCCCTCCTCAAACCTCCTGCATCTATCAATCTCATCAGCAATGATACCCCCAGCATACTGACTCAGTCGAATAAACTCAACTTCATACTCAGTTATGGTCCGATGATCTTGCTTCAAATCTAGAAACTCTCTTTTCTTCCCATCTTTATACTCCCTAGGAGTATACTTCAACTCAAATTCCCTCAGAAAATCAGTGTAAGACAGTGTTGGAGGATCATCCATAGAATGGGGCACCGTCTTCCACCAATCGTAGGCATCTTTCTGCAGCAAAAATCTTGCATAGTCAAATTTTTCCTCAGGGGTAGCTTGTAACTGAATAAAGATCCTCTGTACTTTGTCAAGCCACTGTTCTGCTACAGCTGGATCAGTAGTACCAAGGAAATCCTCCGCTCCATACTTCCTTAGTTTATCATAGTGCCTCACAGATACCAAAGGCTGAGGGGGTGGTGGCACTGGTTGCACTGGTGCTTGTCTCATAACTTCCATCATATGTCTAAACCAGGCTGACGGAACCTCCTCTCCAGCTGGTCTACCCGACACCGAAGCAGGTGCCTCCTCAACACTATCAACTCTAGCTCCCTCAGCAGGAGCGATACTCTCGGCACTACCCTCAATCGACTGACGTGAGTGAGAATCCATCACAACCTAAGTCTGCAAACACAACATACTACATCTTATTAAAGATCAGAGGTTGCCAATCCCAAACATGTATATTATTTCAAAACCAACTTTTTAAGTAAAATATTCTTTTTATTACATTTTACCTAGGCTGAGAATCTCAAACCTAGGCTCTGATACCAAAAATTGTAACACCCCTTCCCGACCTACGTGTGTAAGCTGAGTAGAGGCGCCACACTAACCTAATGTTGCTACCAATTTTACTTAGTCAAATTTTAGTTCCAATTTTTATAGAAATTTTGCCATAGTTTCACTTAAAAATTGAGTCCCAAGTGTCGACAAAACTGGTTTTTTTTTTTTCTGATTTTTGAAAATATTTTTACACAAACCAATGCAACCAAAATCATTCTCAGTACACTTCCAATAAATCCCCCTTATAACCTCAACTACAACCTGCAAAAAGGATTTACACTTCTTGTAACACCCCCATATCCAATGCCCACACACTACAACCACAACAATGTAGCATAAGTGCATCAAACATAGGGATGCTACGGTTTTCTTAATATTCAAAACACTTTAAACTTGATACAATACCCTTATCATTATACATTATAGAAAAGTAGATCATTTACTTATAAAACAAAACATATTAGTTATATATATATACATTTAAATATTACCCAGCGGAAGTTATAAAATATGTACATATTTACAAACACTTGATTACATATTTAAATATATCCATACTTTTACATTATAAACATTACTTTACAAAATATAAAGAAATATACATGATTGGCAATTCTCTTCTGATCTTTAAGTTCCCAAAATCAACTCTTCAAGGTCTACTCTCACTTGGTCTTGATGAACTCTCGGGTTCGACTCTATCAGCTCTATTACCTGCGCGATTAAACACTATCGCGCTAAGCCAAGGGCTTAGTAAGATAATTCATGCTAAAATGCAATGTCACAAATTAATTACATATATCAATCAAAAGCATATTATTTATTCAATATGTTGCTTTGTTCAATGTCACATCAATATTCATATAATAGCACCATTCATTATACTCATTTAAATTTATCTTTATAGCCAACAACTATGACTTTATATACGTACCCTTTCCCAACCAGGTCGGTTGCCCTCCAATCCCAAGGGTCCGCAGGAGGCAAAAAGGCACGTATAACATTATCAGTAACATACCTTTCCCCATCCAGGTCGGTTGTCCAAGTTCGGTTGCCCATTCCAATGGGTCCGCATGGTTCCGCATGAGGCAAATAGGTACGTATAATACTGACTATATCGAACCTTCCTCCTACCAGATCGGTAGTCCAAGATCGGTTGCCCAACCCACTGGGTCCGCATGGTTCCGCAGGAGACGGATAGGTCCGTTCATTAAACTTATCAATACCTTTTTAATTCATTTCTTTTTCACAAGCAAGTTAAGCAATCATTATATACAATATTCATTACATTATCTAAACACTCACATTATTATTCAATCCTATCATCAATGCATGCTTCAATCATATTTCATTTGAATCACTATAACATCTTTGGTATAACATTTCAATGTGCATTACTCATGAAACACATTACCATTCACAATGCATAACATAACATTATTCAATCTCAACAATGCAATTAGGAAAATTCAACCTCTTCACAACCTAATCCAAAAGGAATATTAGCAAAATGACCATATGAATAGTACATTCTGGTTTTAGACTCCATTTTATCCTTATTTTGAAAAATTGTATAAAATAATATACTTGACTAAAAATTCTAAAATTTTTACAGAATTTAGTTTTGTATCTTAAAATCATTCCTTTAAAATTTCAGATCAAACTGAACACAAAATCTTGGTCAAATAGTTCACCTAACCAGACTGCCCCAATTGCCCTGCATCCTGGCAGCAATTCTGAACTTTGTGAATTCCATAAATCAAATTCAATCAACGTGGTTCCAAATTATTTTTCTCAAATACTAGACTCACTAAGCAACAACATATCCAAAATTAAATTGGATATGATTTTTCTACATTTTATTAAAAATCCCGAAATACAGCTGTCTCAGTTAAGGTACCTGCTGGAACAGGTCTAATAAAAATAATCTTTCTAAACTCATAACCATTCCAAAATCGAATCAACATATTTTTCAGTCATTCTAGACTCATAGAGACACAACATATCAAAAATTCACTTCAAAAACATTTTTCTATAATTAATTAAAAATCATACAAATCACAGCCTTTACTAATTGTAAAACAGAAACAATTTCACTAAACACAACTCTTACTCTTCCATCACCAACACCAACCCAACTTCTCATCTATCAAGCAAAATCAATACTTAAAATCACACCATAAGCAACTTAATCATACCATCATCAAATCACAACTCAACTCAAGCATAACTTCAAAAATAACAAGGGTAAACAAGAGCAAACTTACTAAATAATGAAATTCCTTGAAACTCCAACTTGTAACTTTGAAAACTTCCTTCACTTTGAACTTGAAATCATCAAAACCATCACTTGTTCTCTTGCTCTCTTCTCTCTTTAATGAGCCGGCCACCCAACAACAAGAAGAAGAAGAAATGATGAAGAAACACAAAGTCAATAGGCATTAAATACCCATCCAAAAGAAAATTACTATAATACCGTCATCCATTTAACTAAGCTTTTGTCATATCTATACCCATTTAAGTAATTCACAACCAACACAAAAATATCCTCTTTCCTTGACTTTCCATTTTGACCACTTTATATGTTATATATATCACCATATAAGCAACATATACAATTATCTCTAAACCCTCTTTTCTTTCCCAACCACCATACAAAAACATTCTCTTCCCATTTCTCAATTCAAACCAACAACAACAACAACAAAACTTCTAGGGCATGCATAGGGATATTACATTATATTTATGACACTTAGAGTTATTTAAGTGTTAGTTATTTAGTTTGGAGGTGATTTATATTTTTAGAGCCAAATAGTTATTTAAAGTTATGTGTAAAAGTGTTTATAGCATTATATGATTAAATTATGCAAAAATAAGGTGATAAAAGGTATGAGGGAAATGAATGTATTATTCATTGATAATTGAGGCTTGAATTTAGTCGTGTACTTGGTGAAAGTTTGATATATTTATTTGGTATAGAAAGTGAAATTTATATGAAGAAATTAATAAATGTTCATTGATAATAAAAAACAAGTGTATATTAGAGAATGAATAAAAGGTAATTGTATGAGATTGGCGAATTTTGCATTATATATAAGGTTTATAAGATAAGAAGAATGATATATTAAAGGACTATTGATGATTGTTGCTGATTCTAAATAGTTTGGTCAATGGATTAAGGAAAGTTAAGAGAAAAATAAAGTGATTAGTTTAGTAGTGGAAATACACGTGGCAGAGGTATACAAGTCATATAACTTGTGTATAGTTGACAACAATATCATTTGATAATTTAAGACAATTCATTGATTATATATAAAAGTGTTTAGAAGGTTAAATTGTATTGATTAATGATCATAGAAAGAAAGGAATTGATAATATGAAGGAAAAGAATCTAGTAAGATTCAAAAGTAGTTTAATCCTTTAAGTGAAATGATATCTCAAGGATCAAGTTAGTGATATATATATTTAAGAAAGGAAACGTTATGTTACAAGAAATTAATAAAAGTTTATAACATGAAAATACACTGCTAGTGAAATGTATCTATATATGTATATATATAGAAATATGTATATAATGATATGTGCTTGTGTGTGTTAAACGCAGTGAATACATTATATATACATACACAAAACTTTAATGTGAAATAATAGTTCATGGATTCTTACTATGTTTAAAAAAGAATTCAATAAATAAAAGTGGAAATCTATTTAGATTTCATTATTATAGTGGAAACGTGAAAGAGAATTGGAAAATAATGATTGAGGAATAAACAAGATTATTGTTATATTATTTGAAATTCACTTACAGTGTTTCAATACAGTGTTTCAATGTGATTGTGATTGATAATGTATACAATAGTGTTTTGAGTGATAGTGCTAAAGCATTGAATAGAAAAAAATATTCACAAAATATTGAATTGATCAATAATCTTTTAAGTATTAAAATAATTTAAAGAATTATAATAACTTTTGAGAATCTATAGTTAGAGTATTATAATGAAGTAAAGTATTAAATTATTTAAACTAAAAGAAATTATTCATAGAGTGAACTTATAATGAGAATGACTGGAAATACAAAGAAATATAACATAAATAATTGTACTATTGAGTGAAGTGTACAATATTGTTGGATTCATTGAACTAAGTTAATATTTTATTTGTTCAATTATTAAATTAAAAATGTTAACAAAGATGTTTGTTTTTTTTTCAAAAAATATTTCATTTGATAAAGAAAGAGTTTTGATAAAGAAAGTGCTTATTTAATAAAAATGATGTCATTGTAAAGTAATTGGTGCGTGCGTACCTAATGCTATAGCAATACCGCAAGTGCACGGGTCGCCCAAGTAATAAAGTAGTGAATGAGTTATCGTTCCACTAGGGACAAGTTTAAGTACTAGTGCAAATCTTAACTGTTATTTAGCAAATCAATAGTTTTTGTAATGTTTTATAATCAAAGACAATTAACTTAAATAAGTGAAAGTAAAGATAAATTGAGTGTTGTGCAAAAAGGATTGATGGTGATAATACTATCCAAATATTGAGTCCCCCTAGCCACAATTATATTTATGAAAATCAATTCAATTAAATCACATAATAGAGTTGAGTTGGCATTCCTCTAAATTAGACTAAAACCTCTCTCGAGTGAATTAATCCCTAATCACTAAGTAGAATGCCAGAATCTCTTCTCAAACATAATTAAGTAGATATTGCATTAAGAACAAGGAATTATAAACCAAAAAATCTTGTAAGTCTATCTCTAGCACTCCAATCAATCCTCAACCCTTATGAGTATTCAATTCATATCAAGCTTTCTCAAGTCAATAATATGAAAATTGCAACCAATAAATAAGCCTGCTATTATCGATTGGAAATAAATCATTAAGCATCATAAGAATAAAACAACTCAATCAAATGATTCAATTAAATAAGATTATTCAATCCATACAAATAAACTAGGGTTCATCAATATCTAGATAGAGAATGAATTAGTTCATGTTCAAAACCAGAAAAATAGAACAAGAGAAATGAGTAAAAGAAACCAAACAATCCATGGTGAATAATTTGTATTTCTTCACTTGAATCCTTGTTTCTTGGTTTAGGTCTTGTATAGGATGTATCTTCTTCTTCAAACTTAGCTCAAGACTCTCCTCTTTACTCCAGCAGTCGGCTCCTTCTCCCTCTCCCAGTCTGCTCCAAGCTGTGTATCTAGAACTCTGCCAAAAACGTCCCCCTCTCTTCCATTTCCTTCTCCTTTTAATTCTTTCAAAGCTCACCCATGCCTTCCAACTTACACCACTCTCCCTTGTCTCCCACATTCTCTTTGTTAATTATTTCTTTCCATAAAATTAGGCAAGCTTTTTCTTTTGTTTAATATTACTTTTGGCAAAAGCTAGTCTTTGTTCCCCACCTGTCTGCAAAAGAATTCAAACATTCAAGGTTGACCTAGGTGTCACGACCAAGCTTGCTGGCCATGTCTCCTTCTGCCATTTCTTTCCTTCTTTTCTTCTAGGTGACACGGCCAGTGGCTTGGTCGTGTCACTTGGGTGTGTCACATTCTGCTTCTTTAGCTTTGCTCCTTCCTTACTTGTCTTTTGTTCTTGGGCATGAGATGGGACACGGCCAAGCTCCTGGCCGTGTCATGTGACACGGCCAGTGGCTTGGCTGTGTCACTTGGGTGTGTTAGCTTCTGTTTCTTTTCTTTTCTTTCTTGGTTTTGTTCCTTGGGTGAGACACAGCCAGTGTGTAACTCTTTGCCTTGATTTTCTTGAGGCGACACGCCCAAGCTTGATTTGGCTTGGCCATGTCTTGCTTGATTCATGCTCTTTCTTCATTGTTTTGATCATCCAAGGGAGTTTTTGTACTTTAACCTAAAACAAACACTTAAAACAAACTTTAAACAAAAATCAAATGAAACATTAACTAAAAACACATACAAATCATACTAAAAACAAGTACAAAATTGATCTCATCAGTAATTTAATTAGAATGTTTTCTTTTATGATAAATGGAAAAATGTGTATATATAAGCACCACTAAGCTATTAGCTTAGCGTGTTAGAATGTTTCTAACACGCAGGTATAACAGAATGAAGGAAGTAAAGGATTTAAAGTGAAGATATCCAAAACTAGTGATACTGCAGCGAATAGTTTGTACATATAAATTGTACATAGAATTAATGTATTATAATGTGCAATTGATAATATTGGAATGTTGTACAAGTTTGTAAACATGATTAAAGTATTTGAGTTTAGAGACTTAATTACTACAAATACTTGCAATACTTTATTTATATTATATTGTGAATTATTGAGTTTATAATAGGCACTTTGATACATGGATGATATTGGTTTCTATTGGAGATGTTAGAGTTAGTTTGAATGTTAAAAAAAAATGGAATGAAATGTGATAGGTTATGATTTCATATTTGAAAATTTTTGTTTAGTGATAATTTCTAAGGAAAAATTTATTGATAATTTGATCAAACTATTGCTAATATTTCTTAAATGAAGAGTACTGAATGGTTACAAGATAGATAACAGGTTAGGTGACATTCTCTAATAGTTTTATGAGAGAATTGTTAGAGGATGTTGCACTCAAATCATTCGATTAGAGGATATTGGCCAACCTCATAGGGCACTCATTCATTCTTAACATATGTATTTGTCATATATGAGGTTAGAAAGTTGATGTCCTTAGTTTTAAAAAGTTGACCGAGATTCTAATTATCATTGGTTTATAGGCATGCATGTTATGGATGCATTGATAAAATGGTGATGTGATAAGGTAATGCTAGGTACCAATACATAAGAAATGAAAATATTCTTTTGTATGAAATTAATAAAAATAAATAAATAATAAAATAGAAAAAAGAGAGAAAGAAATATAATCTAAATTATGGAAAAGAGAGCTTAAAGAATAAGATATATATATATATACACACACATAATGTATACATGAAATATACATGTACTTGAATAGATATTTTGAATACTTGAGATATACTTGAATATATAATTTGTATACTTAAAATATATGCAAACCAATGATTTGTATACCAGAGATAAACTAGGAATCAATCTTTTCAAACTTTCAATATAATTTATGAAATTTATATGCATATGTAGAATTAATTAAGATAAATCTTGATACTAAGTTTGGAATTAATTTTGATATGAAAATTTAGATAAATATGGGTGGAAAGAGGCCAAGACTTATATTATTTCTTTGAGTTTCAAATATTCTATTTATACATTGATGTGGTGGACGACTGATTGATAATGCATAGGAGAGTTGACTTGAATAATCATGAAGTAATTATGGTGGATAATATTAAAGGTGATTGATGATGCATAAGAGAGCTGAGCCAACATATTTATCTTATAGTTAGATCTTATTTGGAGTTTTGTGTTTAATTATGGTGGATAATATTAAATATATATTTAATGATAATATTATTAATTTTAAATGATAATGATATAATTGGACTTATAGTTATGTGTACATGAGAGATATGGAATATTCAATTAATGAATCATTATTTTTATAGCAAGTTAAGTCTACTTTAGCTTTAAAGAATTGGGGTGTGGCATGATTCTAATGACATATTTCTACGTATTATTTGGTTTAGGAGTAAGGAAGTCAAAGTTACCAATTGAAGGAATTTAGGGTTTCGGTTGGAAAAAAAATTGGCATCGATTTTGGATTTTTTAAGGTTAGTATATACTTTGTTAACATTTTAATTATTTATTGGTGCTTTGACATATTATTACTATGCATATTATTGGCACACTTTAAAGAATATTGCCATTCTTTAAAGTGCCAATTTTGGATTTCTTATGCATTATTGTTGAAGAAATGTATTTTGTGCATTGGTATCAGTTTAATTAACAATGTACGATGAAAATGATGATGGTTTGCATCATGTGCTAAAAATGTGAAAAGTGTAGAAATAGGCCACATAGTGAATGTGGCTAAGGAATATATTTTATACGATTGGAAAAATGTGAAAGTAGCTAAGAAATGTGGAAAGTAAGAAAATTGTGAAAAGGGACTGAGTAATGTGATGTATGTTTACTTTACACAGTATCTTGTTCTAGAGAATTGTATTATTATTATCGATTTGGCATGCCATGCGCCTTCGGGTGAGACACACTAGTGTCGGATATTACTATGATGAAGAGACAACCTTTGAGTGATATTATATGACACTTGACCTCCGATGTCGGTAGAGGACATATCTTCTAGCGGCATTATATGATACTCGGATCTCTGGTGTCAATAGGGGACGCGTCTTCGAATGGTATGATATAACACATAAATCTCCGGTGTCGCAATAAACCAAATCAATATCTCTAAAACATAAATATTATGTATGAACTTTTGGGCCCAATGTGTGTGATTATGGTAGGTTAAGGAATTTTATGAGTATGGTATTACATTGTTTGAATACTGCATTTCTATGTTATAAGGAAAGCACATTATATGGTTTTAAAATTATTTATTATTATCAAAGTATGTACTGCTAAGCTAGTAGCTTAGCACAATTTATTTCATCATACATATGATAGGGGAGAGACATGAAGCCTTGTTAGACTTGACCAATCCTAGCTTTTGTCCTGTTCTTGAAGTTAGAGATTTTTCCACAAGGCTATTTTGATTGGTGCCAGCACGTATATCACATAAATATACATTTTTCTTTAAATTTAATATGCTTATGAACATTATGTCGTTATGTAAAAATGTTTGTATAATTAATGAATTTTAAAGTATTGTAAAAATAATCAAAGTATGCTATATATATGTTTGTAGGATCCTCGGAGAAAATGTAGAGTTTAGATTGAATTGAGAATTTGGGAGTAATTTTATTTGCAGGTTGTGTTATTTGATTTTTAGGAATTGTCTAATTTACTGACATAACTCTGATGAATTTTTTCCAAAGATTTTTTTTATAAAATTTATTAAAGTATAAAACTTATATGTAAAAATTTCTTATAATTATTATTAATGTATAAGTTTTTATTATTTTTGATATTGTATTGTAGCATTCTTATATTCTATATATATATTTTACATATACTAAGTGTATGTATTATATATATATAGGGTATAAGGGTGTTACATTTATTTTACTATCATAGATTAAGTTGGAGATTCTCGACCTAGGTGGGTTTTAAAAGAGAAAAGAGATTTTAAATTGTGATACATGCATATATATTGGCACCTATATTGGTCTTTGATGTGGCAATATTTATTATTGTGATAGATGTAGGTTGAGATGGCATCCATGATGCATAGATCGAAGGAAGATAGTGTGGCTAGAGTTGCTCCAGGTGATGGTGTCATTGGAGCTAGTGTAGAGAGTGTTAGAGAGGCCCCATTGCCAGCTAGACCAGTGGCACAAGATCCTCTAGCATGGATGTAGCAGATGACATAGTATTTCCATCATGCCCAACACCTCAGTAGAGGAAGAGATATGACAAATTGAGGAAATATGGGGCTACTAATTTAGTGGGTACTACTGATCCAACCTAGACAAAGCAGTGGTTGGATAGGGTAGAAGGGTTTTTGTGCAGCTAGAGGCCACAATAGAAGAAAGTTTGATTATGCCATCTCACTATTATAAGCAGATGCTTATAACTGGTGGAAGACAATTCCACATGGATTAGAGAGGCCCCCAGTGCTATCATATGATGATTTTCTAGTAGAGTTTGAAGCAAATTATATGCCCAGGATTATAAAGATGAGAAGAAGAGATAATTTTTGAATTTGAAATAGGAGGAGAAGACTGTAACAGAATATGAGAAGAAATTCCTATGTTTGAGCAAATATGCTATTGGGATTGTATCAGATGAGAGAGACATAAGCAGGAGGTTTGAAAAAGGGCGAAAGCTTGCTAACAGATGTTAGGTAGCAGCAACCCATTATGAGGTTTTCTCTAGACTAGTATCAGTAGCCAGGAGTATAGAGAAGGCATAGGAGGTTATAGCTACAATAGTGTTGGAGGAGAGCAGGAGCAAGAGACCCTAGTTTGAGGTAGGGTCATCATCCCAGAAGAGAGGTAGAGGGAGTTCTTCATAGAAATTTGTTAGGAGCTAGGGGCAGTTAGATAGGTCTTTTCAGCAGAGGCAGAGGCCTACAACATTAGTGGCTAGTGCCCTTATGCCATCCCTTCAGAGATCGATTTTCTATGATAGTTATGCCACTTACCAGACTACTTCGTAAAGGTGTGAAATTTATATAGACGGATTAGTGTCAAGTGAGTTTTGAGTAGTCAAAAAGGAGATGTTGACTCAAGCTCATGTTCTTACCTTACCTATGAAGGTAAACCATATGTGATTTATAGTGATACTTCACATAATGGTTTAGGATGTGTGTTGATGCAGCAAGGTGAAGTTATAGCATATGCTTCTGGACAGCTGAAACCTCTTGAGTTAAACTATCCAACTCATGATCCTGAGTTGGCAACCATAGTATTTGCATTGAAGATTTGGCAAAACTATTCATATGGAGAGAAATTATTTCTTCTATATAAATCTATAAGGGAAATGCTGGCCCAAGCAGATAAATTAGGAATTGAGCACACAATTTACTACTTGAGTAGAAAACTTCTGCCTTATGTGATCAAGTATAGTATCATTGAAAATACTTGTACTGTTGTAGTTTGGTCATCAAAGAAGTTGTGGCAATACTTTTAGTTCTATAGTGTGCAAGCAATTTCCAAGATGGATCCTGTTAAATATTTGAGAGAGACACCCTTGCTAATTGGGAAGTATGGTAGGTGGTTGATAATCCTAGAAGAATTTGAGATTGCATAAATAATTAGGAAAACCAGCAAAATTCATAGCTCAACAACTACTACCTGTTAGTGAGAAAGTAACCTTTGAATTTCTAGATGAACACTTAGGGGCCATAGAAGTATAAGAATGGAAGATTTATTTTGATGGAGCAGTGAATAGAAAGGAAGATGAATTAGGAGTTATATTGGAATCACTAGAAAATGAACTTATCCCCTTAGCTAATAAATTGAAATTCAAGGTAACCAATAATATGGTGGAATATGAAGCATGCATCTTAGGCTTGGAAACCTTAATGATAATGAGAGATGATAAAGTGTAGGTTTTCAGTGACTCATTGCTGGTGATATCCCAAGCAAATAGAGAATGGGAGTTAAAGGAAGAGAGACTAAAGCCATACCATGATTATTTGACTATGGTAAGGAGGAATTTCAAGGATTATAGGTTCATACACCTACATAGAGAGGAAAACTAGATGGCCGATGCCCTAGCCACACTAGCTTCAGTATGAGAGGATTCTGTCAAGTTATTCCTTAAACCTCTGATTTTGACTAGTTCATCAACTCCTTAACATGCGTATGAAATAGTTATGGAGACTGGTATAGATCATGATGCATGGTATGGGACCATAAAACATTCATTGGAAAATAAGGAATATCCATTGAAGGCAATAAGAGAGGAAAGGAGAGCAATAAGGCGATGGTCTTTACAACACAACACCTTTCAAGGGGAGCGATATCGAAGATGGCTAGATAGAGTGCATTTGAGATGTTTAAGGAGATCTAAAGTTATGCAAATCATGTCAAAAATGCATGCAGGAACATGTGGGCCTCATATGAATGGCCTAGCTTTGGTTAAGATAATTTGACAAGGCTATTACTAGTTGACCATGGAAAAGGATTGTAATGATTTTGTGTGAAGGTGCCAATAATGTCAGCTATATGTAAACTTGAATCATCTACCTCCCAAGAAATTCCATTCCATGACTTTTCCCTATTCTTTTGCAACTTGGGGAATTGATATTATTGGGGAGATATCCAACAACCTCAAATGGTCACCAATACATAATAGTGGTAGTTGGTTACTTTTCAAAGTGGGTTGAAGCTGAATCTTTCAATAAACTGAGGGTGATGGAAATGGCTTGGTTTATTGAGAAAAGTCTCATCTACAGTTATGGAATTCCACTGTATAGCATCAGATAATAGGGTACAGTTCCAATGAGCTGTTAATGATTTATTTTCTAAGTATCGAATCTGTCATCATTGATCCTTCCCATACAGACCAAAAGCTAATGGTGCAGTGGAAGCGGCTAACGAAACAATTAAGTAGATTCTTTCCAAAATGAAAGACATGCAGGGATTGATCAGAAATGATTCCTTTTTCTTTATAGGGTTATAGAATAAGTGTTTAAACTTCGACTAGAATGATACCATTTTCTTTGGTTTATGGAATTAAAGCAGTGCTACCTATCGAGATTGAGATCAAGTCATTAGGGTGGTTTTGAAAGCTAAGCAGCCAGAGATAGAGGGGGTACTAAACATATACATGTCGCTGGCTTTACTGGAAGAAAGAATGATGAAAGCATTATACCATCACTAGTTGTACCAAAGGAAAATAGTTCTAGCTTACAATAGAAGAGTCTGAATTAGGAAATTCAAGGCCAGAGACTTAGTGTTAAAATAATGCAAATCAAATGTTCTAGATTTAAGGGGAATGTTTAGATCAAGTTGGAAAAGGCAATATGTCATGAAAAAAGTAATGAAGAAAGGTGCAATTAAGTTGCCAAATATGGATGGGAAAGAGTTCAATGAACTAGTGAATATCGACAGGCTGAAGAAGTTCTATGTTTGAAAATAAAGAAAAAAATAATAAATAAAAAATTGAGGCTCACTAGGTTAAAAACCTAAAAAGGTGGCCTAGAAAAATTAGAGAAGCTTGCTAGTTCTGAAAACCCAAAAGGGTGGGCTAGGCAACAATTAGGGCTAAAAAATGAGAGACAATTGCTAATTAGAAAACTTGAAAGGGCTAGTTGGCGAGAGGAATAATTTTGTGTACGCTGGCTTTATGTTTATATTTGTTCCTAATTTAATGAGACATAGTTAATAAAAAAATTTTGTCTTTGTGAACTAGTTTGAATACTAACCAAAAGGTTAAAATAAATTGTAAAATAGCAAAAAGTGATGACAAACTAAAAAACAATAATAAAGGAAAACATCTTTTATTCTTTATCCTAATGTAGACCCTTAATTTTGGCCCTAAACAAGTGTGATCTGATTCTAAAAAGATTAAACCTAGTATGATCTAATTTTAGAAGCTTAAACCTAGTTTGATCCAATTTTTAAAAACCTAAATCAGATTTGGACCGATCTTAAAAGCCCAAACCAAGCAGGTCTGAGCCCAAAAGATAAAATCATGATGAATTGGCCTAGCTAATTCGCCATGGGGCTAGCTCATGGCCATGAAGCCATTTTCATGGTGAATTGGCAGGATTAGGACTTATGAGCTAAACATCATCCTAATTACTGCTTATAAATATCAGAACAAAAGAGGCAGTAAGTAGCAATAGTGATTAAAAAGAAAAGCCATAGACATTAAAGCAATTAGCAATTAGGTTTAATCCATGAACGACCATATTTAACAAATTGGAAAAGAGTCAGAGAGAAAAAGAAAATAAAGAGGGACAGTGAGCAAATGTACACCATAAAAGAAATTGAAAGCTAGATATATGATATTAAAGTTTGTTTTACTCAAGTAAATTGCACAGTAGCAAGGCAGAATCCATAAGATTGTGTTTGAGGTTAGATCAATGCAATTACTTGGTGGAACCAGCAAATGAAGGTACTATTTTTATAAATTAAATACAAACAACTGATCATCATTATTTAATCATTGTAAATATGTTGTTAGCTATTTTAGTTGATTTAAATTGCAACATTCATTTTCTAAAACCCTAATCCAATATTCTGTGATACTAGTGTAGGAACAAACCTCAATTTCATTCTTTAACATTATAAAACCTTAATTTGACCCTAATTTACATGTTTAAATCCTAGTGTAGGAAAAATCCTAATTTGCATGTCTAAATCCTAATTTTAGATTTAAAACCATAAAATTGCATGACCAAACCCTAATCTTTCATGTTTTAATTATAGTTTGCATATTAAACATTAACTTTGCATATGAAACCTAGTTTTAAGTTGAAACCCTAATCATATCATAAAATCTTAGTTTTGCATGTTTAACCTTAGTTTCATTAGCAAAACTCTAATTCCACAACAAAACCTATTTTGTAAATTGTTTACCTTTCGGGGGAATTGCCTTCGATCCCCCATAAGGGCCATTGTCCTCTTGACCCCCGCCCGCTAACTGGCTAGTATGACCGCCATGTGCGTCGCACCCTATAATTCGTTAGCTGATTATTATTAAGATATGTTTGTTTGTTTTCTTTTTAATTATGCAATTATTTTCATATATGTTTGTATTATTTTTTCTTGATTTATTCTTTTCATTAGACTTAGAATTAGGCTTTTAATTTTGGTTTTGGGACAGACTAAGCTTTCTAATTAGGTTTGACTTCTTATTGCTTTCGGATTAGCAGAAGAAGTTAGAAATTTAGGGTTTTAATTAAACCTCCTTAACTTAGTGATTGCCTATAAATACATGCTTAAAAACAAGACCGAAGGGAGGTAAGAAACAATTAACAATTAAGAAGTAGCCACAATTAACAAGGAAAAGGAATGGACATATAGAAACTAAAACACAATCAATACAAAACAACCAAGGGAGGCAGTATCCATTGTCTCCAGATTGCTTCTCTCAACCAAGATCAAAATTATTCCAGGAAGTAGCATCGGCAGGCTTGGCTCAACATATTAACATTGGTAGAGCCTATGATGCAGGTTTGGTTTTCTAAGCTTAATTTGCTTAAAGCTTCCAGTAGCTATTTTTATCCTTTAAAAGTTTATTAAATGGTTTGAAGGTTATGGGTTTAATTTAGTCCAGTAGCAAAATAACTTTGATTAATATTTAGTATAATCCTTAATAACATGATTCAATTTAAGTGGTTTAGATTCGAAACCTTAAACCTAAAACCCTAATATTATTATTTTGCATATTTTGTTACCAAAACCCTAATTTGCATGTTTAAAACCCTAAAACACTAATCTTATAATTTTGCATATTTGGTTACGAAAAACCCTAGTTTAGGAAAAATCCTGATTTGTATAAATATAAAATCCTAGTTTAGATAGAAACCCTAATTTCCTAACAGAATCCTATATTATAAATTGTTTACCTTTCGGGGATGCAGCCCTTGATCTCCCATAAGGGGTGCTGCCCCCTTAACCCCGCCCACTAACTGGCTAGTGGGACCGCTGTGTGCATCATGCTCTATAATTCATTATTGAATTAATGTTAAGATATGTTTGTTTGTCTTCCTTTTAATTATTTAATTATTTTTATGGATATTTGTATTATTTTTTCCTTGCTTTGTTGTTTTTCTCAAATTTACATGTATTTTAAAAGAGGATTGTAAAATTCATGTTTCCATACTATGTGGGTGCCTTATTTGTTTAGTTTGTTATTTAATTTTTTTTATAGACTTGGAAAAATTGTAAGAGACACGTTTTTACGAATTGGTGGGTGTCCTATTTTATTTATTTGTATGGACATTTGGATGTTGTAAGGGCATATTTCCATCTTTGGATGGGTGCCCATTTTGCTTGATTTATTTCAATAATATGATGAATATTTTTTTCTTTAAATTGCATAAAAGATGGATGATGTTATAATAATTAAGTATTGAATAATATTTAGATTTGAAAAGGAGGCCGGTTCTAATAAACCGGGCGCTATAGGGGTGTTGGGTAATTATCACATTCCCCATGCATACCCAACTTTCTGAACCTAGTAGGGGTTGGAGATTTCTTAGAAATCGAGTCATCCACCCCTTTTTATCTAGCCCGTCCGGGTGGTGACTCTGATTCTCCGGTTTAGGCCCATGTTCTCTAAGGCCCAGAGCCTAATAGTACCGAAGTCGCAAGAACCATTCTACTAGGAGTTGGGACCAAAATCTCTGCTCACATCGGGTTTAGACCCGTGTTCTCTAAGGCCCAGAGCCTAATAATACCGAAGCTACAAGAAATATTCCACTGGGAGTGGGCATGAAAATCCTCGCTCACACCTAATATGATTTTATGTAAAGAACTGATAATTACAAAACTCATGGAAATCAATATGTGTAATGAGCAAGCCAGCTCTGCTTTAGATGATCCAAGAATGCTTTAGTCAACATAGGCATGCCAAGGTCCGACTTGAAATTGAAATCTCGGGGCTAAGCTCTATACTGTGGTCAAGTCGATGAGGATCATAATGGGTCCCTCACCAAAGGGTAGCAAGAGGAATGTACATAAGATATGTCTAAATGCTAATATGGGTAATCTTCTACCAAGGTACTAATAAATAGACATTGATTATAGCTCTTGAATTGATCCACTCCAACTAGTCAGCATATGAGGAAGCAGGATAAAGTAGTCTCCTTATAGAATGATGTCATGGTAAATACCTTGCATAATGTACAATTGAAGTATCAAATAAGTAGAAGCATTCCTATAGCTAGATCTAAAGGAAAGCAAAAATAGAAACTATATATATATATAAGCCCACTAGGTTAAAAACCCGCGAAGACGGCTTAGGCAAAAGTTAGGGAGGTCCACTAGTTTTGAAAACCTGCACGAGTAGACTAGGCAAAAATTAGGACAAAAAAAATTGTAAAATCTCACTAGTTTTGAAAATCTGCAAAGGCGGGCTATGTAAAAATTAGAGTAATAAATAAATGGTGAGCTAAATTAAAAACCTGAAAGGTCGACTTAGGTGATTATCTAAAACAGCAAAGGGCTTCTAGTCAACCTTCTTAAAGATCTAGTTTTAAATTGATATATCCCAACCAGAGTTTCAGTTAAAATTAAAGGAATGGGTGAAAAACCACTTTCCATTTGGTCCATAATACCTAGCACTCATGGGTCAATATCACCATTAGAAGAGATGAGCAGGAATTGACCAAACAAACATAAACAAAACATGCACCCCCATCCTTTGGTGGGAGCTAAATGGGATGCACAAAAATCAATCAAATAACCAAGTAAAATTTTCTCACCTCTAGTTAATGGTAGAACTTCAAGGTTCAATATCTGAAATAGCATTTGCATTTTTTTTATGAGATTTTGAGGATAATATGGGCAATGCTATATGATGATCACTTGGATATCCAAGAATGGCTTTAAATTCCTCAATCATGGGACATAACTCAAAATTATTAATTTTAAAGGTCATATATTCTAAGCTCAAAATTATTAATTTTAAAGGTCCTAGATTCTACATCCCAAAAAGAAGTCATGGCATGCAAAAATGATTGATTTAATTTGATATTTTGAAAGCACTTTAGAGCACGAATGTTGGACCAGGGCACTTGACTCTAGTGAACGACTTTAAAACTGTTGAATAGTTTCTTCAGATTTTCCTCTGTCATAGCTGCTAAATGTAAGTAAAATTTTAAGTTTTGTTGAAGAAGAAGGACTGATTTTTTAATTTGAGAAGTATAGGGTTCAAATAGAGAAGTGCTGAGAACATGTTTGAAAAGGATTAGGAATTATGAATTGGGTCAAGAAAAGGAAAAGAAAAAATAGTAATAATCCATGACGAATTCGCCTTAGACCTCGGTGAATTCGTCATAGGCTATTTTGCAAAAAACAAAGAGTCAAAAAGCAAAAAAAAGAGGGTTAGAAACATAAAAAAAAGAAACTAAGTAAAAAAAGAGTCAAAAAGAAAAAAAGTGAGAAATTGGTTTATGAAATTAATATTATACAATGATTTCATACAGTCCATGTCCAATACAATATAAAAATAATTAAATACAAGATCACTGGGAAAGGTGAGGTCCATAATCAAATAAGGCTCTGAAGAATTCATCGCATGAAGGTAGAGGAGGGACATTATGATCATTAGCTCGGGGTCCCCTTGATGAAGAAGCACCAGGATCTCTGAAGCCTTGAAACTAGAAGTCTAAATAGTTTTACTCCAACTGATGATACAGGTTCTCAAAATGAGTAGCATTCTGATGGTTGGCATTTAGTTCTTTCCGTAGCTTCCTATTCTATTCCTTAAGCATCCTCTATGAGTAGAACAAAAAAAAAGGTAAGAACACATATTTTCATGCATACATGTAACATATACAAACATGAAACAGAAGCACATACAATGTAATTAGGATGGAAGCCATGAGGACCAAAGGACGAGCTGGCATAAGGTGGTGGCACCATAAAAGGAGCATTTGGAGAGCTTGAGGCTGAATCAGAGCTGCATGGGATGGTCCAACCTCATCATGAGAAGAACCAGTGGACAAAAATGTTTAATTGTCCGACTGCTTGAAGTGTTCATAAAGAGTTAGACAAGCAAAGAGAAAAACAATTCTAGATAATATATGTGCATGTCTATAATCAACCTGAAAAAAGCTGGCTCTTGTGTTACCGCAAGAATGGAAAGAAGACCCTCCTCTTTCCTCTTCACCTTCATCATCACCTTCCTCCTTCTCTTCTTCTTCTTCTTCTTCTTTTTCTTCTTCTTCCTCCTCATATTCCTTCTCTTCATCATCTTCTTCTTTTTCTTCTTCTTCCTCCTTCTCTTCTCTTTGTCCTTCTTCTACACCACTAGAAGCCTTTAAACACTTGTGGGAGAGACTTGAATATCCAAAACTAGCTCATAGAAAAACCTAATATATGAGAATTTATCTAGAAGAAGAAAGGATTCATGTCATACCCATCCTGAGCATGCTGCCAGTGTCCTTCGGCATGGATATACTATTTAGCATGTATTCCAAAATATATACAGGTACCCTCTGCTGGCTAAGACTAAGGAACTAGTTGTGCACCCACTCACCAAGGAACAACCCACTAGAAATTGGCCCAGTAATGATCTGATGGGAATTTTACAAAGGCAATGCCGCATCCTTTGCTCGGTCTAGTTAGTCCACTCATCAACTTTCCACCAAGCAATGTTCATATGCAAAATTGCATAAAATGGGGTAAATTGACTTTTTATAAATTTTAATAATAATGCTAATTTTTTTACCTTCTCCCAAGTCAACCAGATTAAGTGATAACGGTAAGAGTGCACATGGTTAGTGTTGGGCCCTACTTTGCAACCTGATATCTAGAACTTTAGCCTCTAATACCTAATTTAATGTCCAGTAACACCGGGTATCCTCACAAGGTGGTGCTCATATACCAAACCTAAAAAGTTAACTAAGGTTAGGATCATGGAAGTCTATTATTTGAATTAAAAGTTGCAAGAGTTAATAATACCTCAACAGTGACCATGAAGCTGATGAATGATCTTTTATTTTGATAAAGCTTGTCAACACCATAATAAAGACAGAAAAGACCAAATTTCTCCTAACCATAGTGCGGTGGTATAAGGTCAAGTAGGGGTGTTCATGAAACCTACCAAACCGAACTGGGTCGGGTCGGGTTGGGTTTAAATATTTTTAGGTCGGGACTCGGGCTTCTCATATGAAGCCTGAGGCATCTTGAGTTGGGTCTTCGGCCTGATGAAATTCACCTCGAGCCAACCCATCCCAACCCGAGATATTATATTTATTATATATAATATTTTTATAATATATAATATAATTAATATATAAAAAATATATTACTTATATAATATATAATACCTAATATATTATGATTATATATTAATTATATTTTATATAATATATATGCAATATACTTGCATATAAATGCAGTATATATGCTGCATATAAGCAGTATACATATTGCATAAATATGCAACATACATACTGCACATGCAGGAAATTAAAAAAAAGAAAAAAAATGCAAAAAAAAGCCCGCTGGCCCGATCAACCCAAAATAGCCTGGCCTATTTGGGTTATGATAAAGTTAAGGGTAAACCCGACCCAATATAGCTCGTGTACACTCCTAAGGTCAATAATGGCAAGCGCTTGTAGCACTGACAAATGAATGGTTGACTCAGTACTACATAGGATGGTGGATCTAAGTAAATACAATAGGAACACGTGGGTATATTATTTGACTTTTTTTCCATGTATCGGTCTAGTATAGTTCATCTAATGCTCTAGAATGGGTTGAAATTTAATCTTGGATGGTTCCTTTAATGAGGCTCTTATACCTAACAAATGAAAATTACGTTAGAGGGTCATCTATATAAGGGACTGGACTGGGATGCCATGACACCAAATGCCTGTGATAGTAGAGAAGTCAATCGGGCCAACCGTCTTTTCCCCTATCGGTAAGTGGAAGGTGTGGGTGGTATCCATCCACTATTCTGTAAGTTCTTGGATCAAACTTCTATCAATTTGAAATCATTTTACTGGCAATTGCAAAATAAAGTCTTCAAATCCACATTCCATGATTATCTGCTTAATTGGAGGAGGCTCTTTATTGTACCACTCACAGGCCTTATAAACACAATAAAAGTCTTATTCAGATTTGAGATGAAAGAACATAAAGTTCAATGTAGATGAGAAAGTGCTCTTAAAGGTGGAAGAAGATATTGAATTTTGTTGGGAAGGGTAAGTTGAGTCCTTGATTCAATGGGCCATATGAGGTTTTAGAGAGAGTTGAACCTGTTGCTTATAGATTAGCTTTGCCACCTGAGTTGGAAAGGATTCATAATGTGTTCTATGTCTCTATGCTTCGGAGCTACAAATCAGATCCATCACATGTGTTATCAATTGAATCCATAGAAGTAAATTCAGATCTGACCTATAAAGAGGAACCGATGGCAATTTTGGTAGGAGAAGTGAAAGAATTGAGGAATAAGAAGGTGTCTTTAGTTAAAGTATTGTGGAGGAACCATTATATCGAAGAGACAACATAGGAGTATGAAGAAAGTCATGCAAAGCTAGTATTCACAACTCTTTTGATGTAAACATCAGGTAATCTAGAGGATGAAATGTTTTAAGGGTGAAAGATTTGTAACACCCATATTTTAGTAAACGTAATTAAATAATGTAGAAGGGTTAATTAATGTGTTGGAAGAAGAATATAAATAGTGTGTACTTAAATGTATATGCAAGAGATATACAAAGTATATATTTCACCAAAAAATAAAAAAGTTAAAAAGTTAAAAAAAATAAAATTAAAATAATTATAGATGGAAGAAGAAAAATATCTAAATAATTAATTATTAATTAATTAACTAGTATATATATATGATTGGATAGGAAGAAGAAATTAAAAAAGTTAAAACTTCTTCTTCCTCTTCTTCTTCTTCAAGGGCCAAACCTTCTTTATCAAAGAAAGGGAGATTTTTGCTTCTCCAAATACTCAAATTCCACAAATATTTCAAAAGATTCAAGGTGTTTTTGAAGAGTAATCAAGGTTTAGGTAAGTAATTTCTACTTTAAGTTTAGTTTTGATGAGTTTTGAGAATGTATAAATTTTGGGATTTTGATAGAGGTTTCTATAATTGTTGAAATGGATTGTTATGAAGCCATTTTGATGTGTATGCTATAATTTTAGGTTGGATGGTGGAAATAAGTTTGGTAAGATGAAGTTTAAAAAAGATAGAAAGGGGGAAATTAGGGTTTTGTTAGAAATTAGGTAGAAATTGTATAAGATGTTTATTTTAAGTGAAATGAATAGAAATATGATTCTAATGACATATTTCTACATATTATTAGGTTTAAGAGTGAGGAAGTCAAAGTTGCTAATTGAAGGAATTTAGGCTTTTGGAAGAAGTAAGGGTTGGAAAAAGAATTGGCATTGATTTTGGAATTTTTAAGGTTAGTATATACTTTTGTTAACATTTTAATTATTTATTGGTGCTTGACATATTATTACTATACATATTATTGGTACACTTTAAAGAATGTTGCCATTCTTTAAAGTGTCAATTTTGGATTTGTTATGCATTGTCATTGAAGAAATGTATTTTGTGCATTGATATGAGTTTAATTAGCAATGTACTATGGAAATGATGATGGTTTGCATTATGTACTAGAAAATGTGGAAAGTGTAGAAATAGGCCACATTGTGAATATGGCTAAGAAATATATTTTATATGATTGAAAAAATGTGAAAGTAGCTAAGAAATGTGGAAAATGAGAAAATTGTGAAAAGGGAGTGAATAATGTGATGTATGTTTTCTTTATATAATATCTTGTTTCAAAGAATTGCATTTGGTATTATCAATTTGGCATTCCATACGCCTTTGGGCGAGACATACTAGTGTTGGATATTACTGTGATGATAAGGCAACCTTCAAGTGGTATCATATGGCACTTGACCTCGGGTGTCTATAGAAGACACACCTTTGGGTGGCATTATATGATACTCAGATCCTTGGTATCGATAGGAGATGCATCTTTGGATGGTATGATATGACACTTAGATCCCTAGTGTCACGATAGGCCAAATCAATATTTTTGGAACATAAAAATTATGTTAGGACTTTTGGGGCCAATGTGTGTGATTATGGTAGGTTGATGAATTTTATGAGTATTGTATTACATTATATGAATACTACATTTCTATGTCATAAGAAAAGCACATTATATGATTTTAAAGTTATTTGTTGTTATCAGAGTATGTACCACTAAGCTAGTAGCTTAGCGCAATTGATTTTATTGCACAGGTGATAGGGTAGAGGTAGAGAGCCCTGCTAAACCTAACCAAGCTTAGCTTTTGTGTTGTTCTTGAAATTAGAGATTTTGCCACAAGACTATTTTGATTGGTGTAATCTTGCATATCATGTAAATATGCATTTTTGTTTAAATTTAATATGCTAATGAATATTATGTCATTATGTAAAAATGTTTGTATAATTAATGCATTGTAAAGTATTGTAAAAATATTTAAAGTATGTTGCATTTATGTTTGTGGGATCCTTGATGATTTTGGAGAAAATGTGGAGTTTTGATTGAATTAAGAATTTGGGAGTGATTTTATTTGCAGGTTATGTTTTTTGATTTTAGGAATTGTCCAATTTACAAATAAAACTCTGGCGAATTTTTTTCAGAGATTTTTTTTATAAAGTTTATGGAAGTATAAAACTTTTATGTATAAATTTTGTTGGACAATTAAACTCTATTTTAATCATTGACAATCAAATTAATGTGTACTAATAAGTTCAACAAGTTTGTTTTTTATAGGTACTCAATTTTAGGTACTGTGCTACCTCCCAACAGACTGTGTGACTACCCAATAGACAAGGGAAAGAATCTCTTTAAAGCTCAAAAGAGATCACGGTCTCTGGTGTGGCCACAACTGACCACAAGCCATTGTGCTACTACTCTAAAGGTTTTAGCGACCGTACAACACAATAGACAAAAATCTCAAAACTCACAGAGGCAATAACAACTAGAGTGTGCAGTTGAGCATTGACGTATAAACACTTGTGTGACAACCCCATATGTCATGCGACTGCACAAGACTTGACCAAAACTTCCACCAAGCCTCTAAAGAGATAGCGGTGTCATTTTTTACCACACCACACCATCAAATTTAAATTTTGGGGCCAAACATAATGGATCTATGATAATTGGACACCTGAAAGAAGAATTTTAAATTTAATGGTAACCTATGTGTTGTGTGACCATAAGACATGGCTGGATGGGAAATTATGATCATGTGGGGCCACTTAAAGTTACCATTGGAGATAGCCATTGAAGAAAATTTGAATTTTGAGACCACTCAATCATCATGGGGACTGCACAAAGTGTCTCAGCAATAAACTAATTGGAAGACAAGAGCCAAATATGTATGAACCATTTCAAACGGCTAGTTGGAACCTTATAGGCTATAAATACCAGTAGAAACCTTATATTTGAGGGTAATTGTGATTGATATACCTAAGAAAGACTACTTTCAATTCTTTGTATTAAAATTAACATTTGTATTGATTAAGTATTAGGTGTGAGCATTAAATACCATTGTAAGTTGAGTGTTAGCTTTGAAACACTTAGGTTTTAGAGTGAGCTTGGGAAAACTCTTGTAGGGTTATGAGGATAATACTCAAACCTTGTAAAAAGTTGGGTGTGAGCTTGTGAAAAAACACCAAGCTAGAGTTGAGCTTGTAAAAAACTCAAGATTAGTGGAAGCTTAACAAGTTTTTAAGGAAGTGGATGTAGGATTGTGGTAGTCCAAACCACTATAAACTCTTTGTGTTTGTTTCTCTCTACTCTACTCCTTCTTCATCTTCATCATATTATTCTAGCTATTTCAAATTTTAATTTGCCATCAACTCTTCATAACAGCCAATTCACCCCCCTCTTGGTTGCGATCTTGGGATGACAATTGGTATTAGAGCCTTTAAATTTTAGGAAACTTAATTGTGAAATTTGATCCATAATGGAAACCACTCCCACAAACACCTCTACATCAACTTCTACTTCCAACTTCATGGCTCTTTTATATGGAAATCCAAATTCCTATCTTAGAACCTATTTTGATGGAACTGATTATTCGTATTGGAAGCATAAGATGAACTTATTCCTTGATAGTGAAGGAATTGAGCTTTGGAAATTTATGTAAAATGAGTGGAAACCTCCTACTCATAAAAGTTGATGGTGTCTAAGTTCCTCTTCCTAGAGCATATGGACAAATGACAAAGTAAGAGCTCATTATAAGAAAAATAGGGCAGCCTCAATCTTAATGAATTCAATTTCAAGAGAAGAAGGTAAAAGAGTTCAACATCTTACTTGTGCATATAGTGTTTGGAAAACTCTTGAGAACTATCATGAGGGTAGTACTCAAGTGAGGTTCACCAAGACTCAAATGCAAGTACACGAGTATGAACTCTTTAAGATGAATCCCAATGAGAATGTCACAGAAATGACAAATTGGTTGCTTGCTATTGTCAATGGCCTAAAGAAATATGGTAAAATCTATGATCAAGGTGATATCAATAGCAAGATATTGAGGGAACTTATAGCTAAGAAGAATTTCAAATCTAACGTTTCTTCAATTAAAGAAGCTCATGACCTTAGCACCTTAATAACTAATGAGCTTGTGCGAAAACTTCTTACCTTTGACTTACATACCGAGAAAGAATATGACCAAGGTGAGAAAGACAAGAGGAAATGTAATATCCCAAAGTATGCCCTAGAAGTTTGGTATAATAATTGTTGTAATTGAATTAAGAGTATATGTGTTTAATTGGAAAGAGAAGAGGTTTTTGAGTAGAGTGTATATGTTGTATACAACAACAACAACAACTAAGCCTTAGTCCCAAACAAGTTGGGGTCGGCTGTATGGATCCTCAACAAAATAAGCTCAAAAGACACCAAAAAAGATATTCCAGCCTTAGGCCCCTTCCAAGACACGGATTTTACGTCTCCATTCAAGTCTGTCATTAATCAAATCCGCATCAAGATCTAAGGCACGTAAGTCTCTTGCTATCACCTCCTTCCACACAGTTCTAGGTCTTCCACGACCTCTAGCCCCCTCAATCAACAAATTCTCACACTTACGAATCACAGCATTTGGAGGTCTTCTTAAAATGTGTCCATACCATCTAAGTCTTCCTTCCCTCACCTTATCTCCGACATCCGCTACTTGGACTTTTTGTCGAATATGAACATTCTTAATTTTGTCTAGCTTGGTATGTCAACACATCCATCTTAGCATCCTCATTTCTACCACACTCATCTTATGCAAATGTTGTCCCGTTGGTGCCCAACACTTACTACCATAGAGCATCGCAGGCCTAACAACCGTCCTATAGAATTTACCTTTCACTTTCAGAGGTATTTTCTTATCACATAGAACCCCCGGTCGCACCCTTCCACTTCAACCACCCTACCTGTATTCTGTGAGCCACATCTTCATCTATACGGCCATCATTCTGGAACACCGAACCCAAATATTTGAACTGCTTGGTTTTAACAACCAAAACTCCATCCAACTTAACCTCATGTTCCTGCTTCTTCCTTAGACTGAACTCACAGTGCATATATTCCGTTTTACTCCTACTTAACTTAAAACCCTTGTCCTCGAGGGTTTTTCTCTACACTTCCAACTTACGGTTTACACCATCACTAGTCTCATCAATTAAAATAATGTCATCAGCAAACAACATACACCAAGGAACATCGTCTTGTATGTTTCTGGTTAGCTCGTCCATAACCAGGGTAAATAAGTATGGACTCATGGCCGAACCTTGATGCAATTCGGTAGTAATGGGGAAAGCCTCAGTGTCTCCACCAGGTGTTTTCACACTAGTGGATGCATTCTCATACATGTCCTTGATGATGTTGATATATTTGCCGCTGACTCCTTTCCTCTTCAAAACCCACCATAACACTTCTATTGGTACTCTATCATAGGCTTTCTCCAAGTCAATAAATACCATGTGGAGATCTTTCTTCTTCTCTTGATACAATTCCATTAGTCTTCTTAGAAGAGAAATAGCCTCCATGGTAGATCTCCCTGGCATAAACCCAAACTGATTCTCAAAGAAAGAACTAACTCAATTTCAAATAAATGAAAGTCAAAGAAAGAACTAATTTTCAGTAATTAATTAATTATAAGGAAATTAATTAATTGGAAATTGAGTTAGTGGTATGAGTGGAAGAAGATATTTTGAATATTTTATTGTTTAATGCTTGGAGGAGAGGGTTTTGAGGAAGTGAGTGGTTGAAGGTTGACTTGGTTTTCTTTGCTTTCTTCTTTCTTTCTTTCTTCTTCGTGGGTCACTTTCCTTTTCTTTCCTTTTCTTTGTTTTGGCCGATCCTCCATAGCAAGAGAGCAAGAGAGAGAGAGGTTTGATCTTCCATACTCATGATTGAAGGAAGCTTTCAAGTAATCAAGTTGGAAATCTAAGAGTTTCTTCATCCTTGGTAAGTTTTCCACTTGATTCTTTGATTTCTTTGAGTTTGTGAGTTGAGATTATGGTTGATATGTATTTGTTTGATTGTGGTGTGTTTAAGAGTGTTTGGTTCAAGTGATTTTGGATTTTTGGGGTTAGATTGAAGGAAAGAGTAAGTTTTTAGAAGTGATAGTATTGTGGTTGTGTTTTGGGGTTTGTGGTGATGATTATGATTTGTGTTTGATATATGTGTTGAGTTGTTTTGGTATTTTTGTAAGTTTGTTATGGTTTTTTGGGGTGTTTAATTGAGTTGGGTTGAAGTGGAAAAGGGTGGAAGGAAGTGAATTGTTGGATGTAGTGTTGTTGTGGCCGGAATCTGCATTTTTGGCTTGACACGCCCATGAACACGACCAGGTTTTTAGGCGTGTCGATGGTTCTGTGTTTTTGGATGGGTGACACGAGCAGTGACACGCCCATATCATTGAGCGTGTCACAACTTCTATGTGTAGTAGCATTTACACGAGCAGTGACACGCCCATGTCACTGAGCGTGTCATAGCTACTGTGATGTTGGAGAATTGACACGGCCATGAGCACGCTCGTGTTGTTGGACATGTCAATGTTTCTGGGAGACAGAATGTATTACATGTCCAGTGACACGCCCGTGGTTCTGAGCGTGTAAATGCTTCTGTGATGTGAGTTTAGGGCACGGTCAGGGACACGCCCGTGTTGTTGAGCGTGTCATGTGTAGAGTTTGCCCTAGTTGATTCTTAGTCTTATTATCTTATGTATATTCTTCCTTTTGGATTAGGTTGTGAAGAGTTTGAGTTGCCCTAACCTAAGTGTTAAGAATTCTTGGAAGAGGAAGAGTATAGATTGGTATGAATTGTCTTTGAGGTAAGTACAAACCATATTTGATTGCATATATTTATATGTCTTGGACCTTAACACATTTGGATATAAATGTGTTAAGTAATCTATTACATTGTTGATGCATATTAATAATGCTATGTTGTGCACAATGGGAATTATGTGGAATGTATGTTAAAGATTCTACATCTATTAATAATGTAAATTGCTATGTATACATCAATGATGAATTGAGACATAATGAGATGATTGAAGCATGTTTGCATATATGGAATATGAAATGTGAAATGTGAAAGATATGATGATATAATGAATTGTCTAAATGTGATTTGAGATAATATGAGATATGAGGCCATGGTTGTTGGCTATGATGATACAAATGAGGTAATTAAGGCATGGTTGCCTAGTTGATTGTGATATATGAAATGAGAAATGAATTAAGACAGAAATTGATAAAGAGATAAATGAAATGATTGTGTGCCTAATATGTTATTCAATTTTCAGAGTTCTGGGTTTGGCGGCATGCCTATGAAACACTGGATAGGTGAAAAGACCGGGTCGTAAGCCAATTCCAGTTGAGAAATGTGAAATATGTGAAAATATGATGTTTTTGGGGGTAAAAAGACCGGGTCATAAGCCTAAAAAATAGTAACAGTCTTGCCGGGTTGAGGATCTCCTCGGGTTTCGCCGGGTTGATGGTCCAAGAGACTGGGTCTGTTACACTATCCATGGATAGAGATATATATATATCGCCTACGGGCTTGATGATTGTGATATGGACCAAAGCAGTAACTCTGAACCTTGAATAACATATTAGATTCTTTTTGGGCCCATGCTTGTGTTTGTTTAATTGTGATTATTACTTCATAAATAGTGTGATAAGTTATTGAAGAATGTAAGGTTTGAAATATAGTATTCTTTTAAATTGTTATTGAAACTGGATTGTATGACATTAGCATGGCATTGCAGCATCATAGTATTGTAGTTTGTACCACTAAGCCGTTGGCTTAGCGCGAGTGTGATTATTCACGCAGGTGACAGGGAAGAACCGGAGAGTTCCTCTAGGCCGAGTAGAGTCTAGATTTTGAGGTGTCGATAGTGGAGCTTAAAGATCAAAGACATACTGCCAACCATGTATATATTGTATAAAACTTGAGTTTTGATGTATATGTATTTGTAAATATTTGTTATATTTTCCGTTGCGTTTTAAACAAACACTTTATCTTTTATGTTTTATAATTTCTTTTATATGTTTCAAATTTGTTCGTATTATATTAAAAGGAATAATTTGTGTGTCCTGTAAACCGTGGCATTTCTATATTCAGTATACGTATATTACGATCGTATTAGAATGCTATGTATGTATACGGAGTATAGGGGTGTTACAGGAAAACAATAGCTCTTAAACCTGTGAGTGGAGAATTTCACCCTTACTCCCATGTGGAATGGTTCTTGCGACTTTGACACTATTAGGCTTAGGCCTTAGAGAGTATGAGTATAAACCTAGAGAAAATGGAGTCAGCACCCATACGAGCCAGGGAAAAGAAAGGGGTGGATGACTCGATTCCTAAGGAATTTCCAACCCCCTAATGGGTTCAAAAAGTTGGGTACGTATGAGGAAGGTGAGAATGACCCAACAACCCCATAACACCTGGTTTGTTAGAACTGACCTCATTTTTAGGTCTAAATATTATAAAATTCTTAGCTTATTACAATATTATTCATACTACATACGAATATTAAAATAAAGAATTATTGCATTAAAATTAAAATAAGTTCAAACAAAATAATAAATGGGCACCCATACAAGATGGAAACATGCCCTTACAACCATGTTCAATGTCTAAAAGAAATAGGACACCCACCAAAAGGTAGAAATATGTCCTTTACAATAGTCCCAAAATCTTTAAATGATAAATTAAATTACACATAAAAACTGAGGCATCTATGAAGTGGAAACATGCCTTTTACAATCTTAAAATCTAAATAAACAATCAATCAGATAAATTAAATCATTCAAGCATGATAATTAAAATAACACATCCATCATAAAATAAAATAAACCATCCATCATATAACAAATAGCAAATCAAATAAATAATTAAAACTAGAGTTTAAATCATTAAATAAACAAAATTAGGATTTTAGAAAATTAGGGTTTCTAGAGTTATGGCTTATGACTTTTAGTTTTTAGGGTTGAGGTTTTGGGAAACAGATTAAGAAATTGGAAAAGCTAACTAATAACTTAGGATTTTTAGAATTTGGGGAAATAGAACAGGGTTTTAGGTAACAAAGGTATTGGAAGCTTAGGATTTGGAAACTAGGGTTTTGAGCTAGGTTAAGGAAATAAGATTCATGGAATAAGGGTTTAGGAAATTAAAATTTTGGGATTAGGGTTTAAGATTTTAGTTTAGAGTTTAGAAATTTGGCTACTGGATTAAGTTTGCTAGAAAGGTTTAGAAATTAGGGTTTAGGGTTTTTAAGGCTTAAGGGTTACAGATTAGGGTTTTGAAAAATAATTTTAGGTCTTTAGAATAAAAGGCTAGGGTTTTGATTTTTGAAAAACACAGTTGGGATTTTGGTATATTAAAAATAGATTTAGGGTTTTTGACATTTTGAAAGCTGGTTTTATGTTTCTAGTATTAAAGGGGTAGGGTTTTAGAATTGGGATATAAACTTAAGATTTTTGTGATCAAAATAGGCACAGGTATAGTTGGATTACATAAATTAAATATGCAAATTAATGTTAACTAACAGACTGAGGCTTCATATGTATAATATTAGGGTTTGAATATAATAGCTAATGTAATTGAGATCCAAATTATATTAAACTCAAGCTATTACCTACTGGATGGATTTTAATTTATAAAATATCAATCATAATTAACTTTTAGTTGACTATATTATGGATGGAAAATACTATAACATTAAACACAAATTGATCTTAAGGATTCGAACCTGAACACGTTGGTTCCACCAAAGTTAATTAGTTGAAAAAAAACATGCCTCTACTACTGCTTAGATCAACTGTAATTTTTGGCTAGAGGTTGCCTGATTGTTATTTCTATGTTGCTTTTGTTAAATCATGCTAATTGTTGGCTCTGTTCTTCCAATTCACACTACCTATTTTGAATGTTAAACATCGTTATTTATAGGCACAATTAGGTGTAAAACAAAACCTTAATACTTAATCAAACGGTCCAAATAAAGTCCATCTCAATTAAAGAATTAATAAGCCAAATTAGAACCAGATTAGTGGACCATGGTGAATTGGCAATTCCAATTCGCCATGGATGGCAATCCATAGGGAATTGGCTAAGGCAATTTGTCATGATTTTTTGCTTTTTGGTCCGGTATGACTTATTTTTATGCTTTAGAATTGAATTACATCTATTAAATGATAAACCGAAATAAGTTTAGGGTTTTAAAATGAAATCAACTTATTTTTAGACCGAACCTGATTTATAAAGGCTATAAACTAGGTTTTAAACCTTTATAAATTGAATCAACTTATTTTTAGGACTTGTAGAACCAACTGACTCATTAAAAGCCATGAACTAGGTCTAAGCTTTTTGGAATCATATCAAATATAGTTTGGTCTTTGTCAATTGGGATCGGACTAGCTTAGGGCCAAAATTAAGGCTCTACAAAAGCCATCAAAGAAATTGAGAGCTCAAGTGATGAAGAGAGTGATGATGATGAAGAAATGGTCATGCTATCTAAAAGAGTAAATGAATGGAAAAGAAAGAGAAGACTTCAAGCCAACAACGGTACATACTTTAAATCCTCTTTCAAAGATAAGGAGAAAAAGAATGAAGTGAAATGCTTTGAATGTGGCAAAATAGGTCACATAAAATTGGATTGCTTCAAATTGAAAAATAAGAAGAAATGAGATAAGGAAAAAAAAAATATCTCAAAGCCACATGGGATGATGGCTTCTCAAGCGAAGAAGAAGAGGAGGAAGAGCAAGGAATTACAAACTTATGTCTCATAGATATTGGAGATGATGATCATACCAATGAGGTAGGTACTCAATCCTTGAACTCAAATGCATATGATAATGATATTGATGATGCTTTTGATGATAATGAATCAGTAGAGCAAATTAACCTAAGAGTCCAAAAATATTTTTTAAAATTCTAGAAAATGATTTTATGTTTTTTAAAAAATTCTACCTTAGAATAAAAAACTTAAAATGAATAATTGCTAAAATCTATGGATGAAATGTCAAAAAACTCATATAGCTTAGAGAAAGTTTACAAAGAAAATGATATTTTGAAAAGTGAAATAAGTGAACTAAAGAACTTTATATCAAAATTTCACAAAGGAAAGAAGCCTTAGATACTATGATTTGTAGTCAAAGGTCACCTTCTCTAAAACATGACTTAGGATTTAATGGCTCCTCTACTACTACATGTAACACACCAGCATTTGTTAAAGCTTCTACAACTCAAACCTCTAGTATTAAAGTTGTAAAAAATTTAAATGCACACACTAAGCCTAAAAATCCTAAAAGGATTACATTAGGAACACAAGGCTCTAGAACAAAGGTTCCAAGAGCAAACTATGCATAAATGTACACTAGGCATGAACATAGGCACAAGAATGCACAAAAGTAATTTCACTCAACACATATTTGTAATTGCTCACATAGTACATTGAATTTCAATAGAAGAGTGCAAAAACATAAAACTTTATATCAATTCCATTATTTCATGAAGTTTGGTCATAAAAGTACTTTTTGGTATATTAAGAAGGCTCATGTCAGGCTAGAGGACCCTTCTATAACTAACCTCGAAGGACCTAAGTTCATTTGGATACCTAAAAGAAGATAAACCTTATTATCTTGTAGGTATGCCTAAAGACAACTATCAATGAAAGTGCTTGGCTCATAGATAGTGGATGGTCAAGGCACATGATAGGTAATGCAAAACTTTTCACAACTCTCACTTACAAGTAAGGAGGTAATGTGACTTTTAGGAATAATGCTAAGGGTAAAATTATGGGCATTAGTTCTATTGGATTGCTTAGCGAAAACTTGATTGATGATGTATGGCTTGTTGATGGTTTAAAACATAACTTACTTAGTGTGAGTCAATTATTTGATAAAGGATATAATGTAAATTTTAATTCTAAAGGATGCAAAATTACTTCTTCCAATAGTGAACTTGCATTCAAAGGAGCTAGAATTGGTAACACTTATAAAATTGGCTTACTTTCTAGCTATGCTTTTGAATGTTTGATTACAATTAGTAATGATGCTTGAATTTGGCATAGAAGACTAGGACATGCTAGTATGGATCAATTGTAATACATTAGCAAAGAAGAACTTATAGATGGTCTCCCTAAAATAAAATTTAGCAAAGATAAAATATGTGAATCTTGCCAATTTGGAAAACAACATAAGAGTTCCTTTAAAACCAAGAATATTGTAAGCACATTTAGACCTCTAGAATTAATTCATTTGGATTTGTTTGGTCCAAAAAGAGTTGCTAGTCTAGGAGGCAAGTTGTATGTATTTGTACTTATTGATGATTACTCAAGGTTTACATGGGTTAATTTCTTAGTTCAAACGAATAAAACTTTAAATCATTTCAAAATTTTTACAAAAAAAAGTTTAAAATGAAAAGGGCTATGTTATCACATCTATTAGAAGTGATCATTGCAAAGAATATGAAAATTAAAATTTTGAAAAGTTTTGTAATGAGCTTATTATTTCACATAAATTTTCAGCTCCTAGAACACCATAACAAAAATGGTATGGTTGAAAGGAAAAATAGAATATTGGTAAAAATGGCTAAGATAATGCTCAATGAGTATAATTTACCTTCTTACTTTTGGGCGGAGGCCGTTCATACCACATGTTATATTTCAAATTGAGTTTACAAAAGGCCTTTGATAAATAAAACTTCTTATGAGCTTTGGAATGGAAGAAAACTCAAAATCTCATATTGAATACTAAAGATAATCTTGGAAAATTCTCATCCAAATTGGATAAAGGCATATTTTTAGGATATTCATCTTTTAGTAAGGCACATAGAGTATTTAATAGGAGAACTCTAGTAGTTGAAGAATCAATGCATGTTATCTTTGGTTAATCTTTTAAGCTTGATCAAAAGAAAGGTAGTGCTCTTGATGATTTTGTAGGTACATTTAAAGAACTTGAGACAAATAATGTTTCAAAGGATAATAATGAGCTAGAATCAAGAATGGAACAAGAAGATCCATGATGGAAGAGACTCAAGAAGTACCCAAAGATTGGCAAGATAAGGAGGATCATCCCAAAGAACTTATAATTGGTGATACTTCAAAGGGAGTACAACTAGATCAAAACTTAAAAACTTAGATGCTAATATTGCCTTTGTTTCTCAAATTGAGCCAAAGACCATTGAGGAGGCTCTTAGTGATGAATATTGGGTGATTGTAATGCAAAGTGAACTCAACTAATTTTAAAGAAACATAGTGTGGGAACTTGTTCCTAGACCCAAGGATCGTCCAATTATTGGTTACAAATGGGTATATAGGAATAAGCTTGATGAAGATGGTCTCATTACTAGAAACAAAGCTAGATTGGTAGCCAAAGGCTATAACCAAGAGGAAGGCATTGATTATGATGAGACTCTTGCCCTCGTTACTAGGCTAGAAGCTATTAAAATCTTGCCTGCAGTTGCTTGTCATATGATTTTTAAACTTTTTCTAATGGATGTCAAAAGTGCATTTCTAAATGGTTTTATAAATGAGGAAGTTTATATTGAACAACCTCTTGGTTTTGAAGATTACAAATTTCCACATCATATTTTCAAACTTACCAAAGCAGTATATGGATTGAAATAAGCTCCAAGAGCTTGGTATGATAGACTTAGTTCCTATTTGCTAGAAAATGATTTTTCAAAAGGAAAAGTTAATACAACTCTCCTTGTTAAAAAGAAAATGCATATCATTTTAATAGTACAAATCTATATTGATGACATTATATTTGTTGTTACTAATGAATCTTTATGCAAAGAATTTGCTTTTTGTATGGCTAGGGAATTTGAAATGAGCATGATGGGTGAACTTAAAATTCTTCCTTGGTTTACAAATTAAGCAATGCAAGGATGAGATCTTCATGATCCAATCCAAATACACAAAAGAACTTCTCAAAAAGTTTGGCATGGATGTTTGCAAAGTAAGTAAGACTCCAATGAGCATATCCTTGAAGCTTGACAAAGATGAAAGTGGGAAGATAGTAAATGAGAAAAAAATATCAAGGTATTATCGGATCCCTACTTTACTTAACAGCTTCTAGACCCAATATAATGTATAATATTTATTTCTATGCTAGATTTCAATCATGACCTAAAGAATTGCATTGGAATGGTACTAAAAGAATTCTAAAATATTTGAGTCGAATAATGCATTTGGGTCTATGGTATCCTAGAAATACATCATTTAATATTTTAGGTTTTTCGGATGCGGATTTTGCCCGTAGCCTATTAGATAGGAAAAGCACAACTTGAGCATGCTATTTTCTTGGAGAATGCCTAGTTTCTTGGTTTAGCAAGAAACAAGTGTTGGCTACTTTATCTACTGTGAAAGCCGAATATGTTGCTGCTTATTTTTATTGGACACTAGTTCTTTAGATAAAATAATAATTGCTAGATTATGGAAAAATATTTGATCACATTCCTATTAAGTATGATAACACGAGTGCCAATAATCTATCCAAGAATCCAATTCAACATTCTAGGTTCAAACATATAGACATTAGGCACCATTTTTTAAGAGAAAATGTTCAAAATCAAAATGTATTATTGGAATTTATTGATATTCAAAATCAACTTGCTGATATTTTTATAAAACCCCTAAATGAAGAAAGGTTAAACTTCATAAGACAACAAATAGGGATGATTAATGGAAAATCACTAGATTAATCACTCTTTGACACCTCCACATCTATTTTGATCATTCTAAATTAGAAATTTCATCAAAACCTTCTCTTGATCCTTATTGTAGTCACTCAATATCCCTAAGAGATAGCATAACATTTTGTGTCTCTCAAACACCAAAAATCACCTTTTTGCGAACACACAATTCCTTAACGTGGTCGCTCCAATTCAAAAATTTCAAATTTCTCGACCGTTATACACTTTGTTGGATTGTGCAAGTGCTTCCTGCATGTAATGGTCACAAGACATGTCTTGCGGTTGCATAATAGCTTGTGCGATTGCACATGAGGGGTAATAGTCAAATTTTTTGAACGTTACCACTTTCACCATTCTACCCATTTTGTCCCTAACAGTCATAAAATGACTAGTTTTTCAATTTTGTCTATAAATACCTTCATTTTGTAGTAAAATACACAATTACAAACACTTATACAACTGTGAGCGGGGATTTTTGCCCCCACACCCGGTGGAATGGTTCTTGCGACTTCGGCATTGTTTAGGCTCGAGGCCTTAGAGAACACGGACCTAAGTCCGGAGAAAATGGAGTCGCCACCCGGACAGGCCAGGAAAAAGAAAGGGGTGTATGACTCGATTCCTAAGGAATCCCCAACCCCCTAATGGGTTCGGAAAGTTGGGTATGTGTGGGGAAGGTGAGAAATGGCCTAGCACCCCCACAACGCCCAGTTCATTGGAACCGGCCTCCTTTACAGGTCTTAATATTATAAAATGCTTAAATATAACAATATTATCTATATTACACACAACAATTGAAATAAATCATCGTTATATTAAAAATCAAAGCAATGCCCAAGCAAAACAAATAAATGGACACCCATCCGAAGATGGAAACATGCCCTTACATCTTCCATATCTAAACTAATAGGACACCCACCAAAATGTAGAAACATGCCCTTTACATTGGTCCAAAATATAAAAGCTATTTAAATTACATGATATTTAACTAATGAGGCACCCACAAAGTGGAAACATACCTCTTACAACATTTGGAAATCAAAATAAATTGATGAAAGTAAATAAGCATTCATCATAAATAAATCATTCATCAAAGATATTAAACATCAATCAAAATAGAAAGTAAACATCCATGATAAACTAAATAAATTAAGCATTGAAATTAAATAAATCAACAAAGCATTGAAAGGAAATAATAGACTACATAATCAAATATAAAATTAAATAAAGCAAGTAAAGATTCAAATTAGGGCAACTATTTCTATTTAAGATTCTTTATTTAATGTTTAGGGTTTTGGAATTTATGGGTTTATGATACTGTAAGTTTTAAGGGAATTGAAATGGATTAAGGTTTCATAATTTAAGAGATTGATAAGGTTCTTTGATTAACCAAATTAGGGTCTAAGGAGTAAAATCATGAAATTAGGGTTTGGATATTAAAACATTAGGTTTATGATTATTAGCTACTGGATTGTTGTTTTTAGGCTTACTGTGTTGAATTTTAATATTTAGATTTATAAGGTTTTAAAGATTAAGGTTTAGAAAAATTAGGGTTTACGGTTTTAGGAGAATTAGGGTTTAAGAGAACTTTAGGGTTTAGGTTTACTAGTTTAGGGTTTACTGTTTTTGGTTTTGAAGTTGAATTAGGGTTTTTAGTATTTCAGAGGATGTATTTGATTTTAGAATTTGAGAAAACAGTTTATAGTTTTATAAAGCATTATGTGATTTTAGAAGCTGTAAGATAAATTTAGGGTTTGGATATTTAACAAAACATTTGGAATTTTGGAAAAGAATTAGAAGAAAACTAGTTTAGAGTTTCTAAAAGCTTTTAGAAATAAACAAAATGATTTAAGGTTTACAGAAACAGAAAATACATTTTTTAGGGTTTTTGGAAATAAAAGGATTCAATTTAGGGTTTTAAGGTTTTGGAAAATTGGAAAGCATATTAGGGTTTTGGGAATTAGTAAAACGATTTAAAGTTTTGGAAAGTTGGAAAGTAGATTAGGGTTTTAAGATTTTAAAGAAATAGATTAGGGTTCTTAGGTTTTATAAGAAACAGAAAAACAATTTTAAGGTTTTTGGAAAACCAGGAAACGAATTAAGGTTTTTAAAATCAAAAGAAACAATTTAATGATTGAAGCTACTGTAAAGAAAAAAGATTAGATATTCAAACCTTCATTTGTTTGTTCCACCAAAAATTGCTTCTTGGATGAACAAGGACAAAGGCAAGATGGCTGCCTTTGATGGATTGATTGCTTGCTTATTCTTCTCTAAAAGTCCAATCGTTTACACTGCTGAAGAATTTTTAAAGTCCGATCTCTTTTCAATGTTTTCCTTTAAAATTCCTCTGTTGTTCGTCCCCTTCTGTGTTGTTTTTTAGTCTTATTTATAGAAAATTTTGATGATTAATCTTAATTGCTTAAGGAAATTATCATTAATTAGGAAAAGGAAACCGAAACCAAATAGAATTTGGTTTTGAAAAAAATTGCGTCGGAAAAAATTTCGCTGGCAAAAAAATTACTACGGGCTGCTGCGAAGGATTGCCGTGGAAATTTGCGAGCTGGGTGGCCAAAGGCAACTTCGCCCTCAGGAAACTCCTAAGGGCAAAATGGCATAAGGCCATTTCGTCCAAACTTTTCGGTGACGAATTTTTTCATTGCCGATTATATTTTTTAATTTTTATTTATTTATTTATTTATTATTATTTATTATTATTATATTATTCTTTTAAAAATTATATAAAAAATAATTACTAAAACAAATATTATTTAATTAAGATAACACCAAAATTATTTTGGACTAATTAAAATATATTGGACCGGATTGGGTAAAAAATTAAGGGTCTACAATTTGACCCCTGCTTGAACGATCTGAGGCTTTAGTAAAAGAGAGTGAAAAGCAATAAGACTTAATTTTTGAGATGGTTGAGGTTTTGGGTTCTTGACCCGGTTCGAGTTTTGGACTCAAGGATAATTTTAGGTTCTGGACCTAAGTGTAATTTTAGGTTCTGGACCTAAAGATAATTTGGGTTCTGAATCCGAGCTAAGTTTTGGACTTAGAAGAGATTCTAGGTTCAGGACCTAAGGATAATTTGGATTTTGGACCCGAGCTAAGTTCTGGACTTAGAAGAGATTCTAGGTTTTGGACCTAAGGATAATTTGGGTTTTGGACCCGAGCTAAGTTCTGGACTTAGAAGAGATTCTAGGTTCTGGACCTAAGGATAATTTGGGTTCTGGACCCCAGCTAAGTTTTAAACTTAGAAGAGATTCTAGGTTCTGGACCTAAGGATAATTTGGATTCTATATCCAAGCTAAGTTCTGGACTTAGAAGAGATTCTAGGTTCTGGACCTAAGGATAATTTGGGTTCTGGACCCGAGCTAAGTTCTGGACTTAGAAGAGATCCTAGGTTCTGAACCTAAGGATAATTTGGGTTCTGGACCCGAGCTAAGCTCTGGACTTAGAAGAGATTCTAGGTTCTGGACCTAAGGATAATTTGGGTTCTGGACTCGAGCTAATAATTTTTTGGTTTCAAAAAGTTTGGCTAATTTTTATGCACATGTCTTCTTCTTGCCCCCTGCATGTAAAAATATTTATACACATGCAAGTATTTGAATGATTAAATTGAATAATTGAATTTACTATTTATTTTCTATGTAGTTACTGTTTATGCACTATTTACTATTCATAAATAATAACCTACTATTTGTAAATAGTAGTTCGCTATTGTAAATAGTAATTTACTATTCATCAATAGTAAAATTTACTATTCATCAATAGTAAAATTTACTTTTGAATTTTGTTTTTTTCCTTGCCGTTCCTCTATATAAACGAACGAATTCCTTCATTTCATTCACATCAAATTTTCATTCCTTTCCTTAATAGCTATAATTCTCTCAAATGTAGTTTTGAAAAAAATGCATGCTTCATGATCAGGAACTCATTCTAATACCGAGTTATTGGAGTTTATTCGGCATCATAAAGATGGAAATATAGATCTACTAGCCGGGATGCTGCTTCATCGTAGTTCAAACCAAAATATCACGGTAATTTTTCTCTTCTTTTCATTTCTTTTCCTTTATTCGTTTTCTATTATTTATTTATTTATTTTTGTTTTATTTATTATTTATTATTTATTTTTTTCTTTTTGTTTTTCTCTTTTTTTTTATGTTTGTCTTTATTTTTTATTTATGTTTTTATATTATTATTTAGAAAATTTAGGAAAAATAAATTAATTTAAGCAGATAGAATAATATGTACTTACCTGGTATTAACTTACCTGGGTCCGTGTTAGCGTGATCATTGCGTTATTCGGGCCGGAGGGTGTATCTACAAAGCCCGACAATGGTACGATGTAGTGCCTTCTCGGGTAAGGCAGATTATCCGAGATTGCGGCTTTGAGAGCTTCATCTTACAATTTCCATCCGAGGAGTATCTGGTAGACCAGAGCGTAGTCCAAGCGCTTGCAGAATGATGGTTGGACACAACTCATACTTTTCACTTGCCCATTGGAGAGATGACAATTGGTCTAGTCGATTTTGCTGCTATAACCGGCCTTCGATATGATGGTGTTCCGGTTCCTCTGACCAATGATATTTTGGCATTTGAAGAAATTCAGCAATTAATTGGTATGGAACCATCATATAAAGGGCCTTTTAAGATAAAAATCGAGCCAATTCGTAGTTATTGGATGAACTACAAAGGACGGGTTCACAGAGACACGGCCCAACAGTATACTCGAGGATTTTTGTTATATTTGCTTGGGTCAACCATCTTAGGCAGCAATGAATCCTCCATCCATTTGTTAGTGTTGAGGGCCCTTTCTTATTTTAGGATAGTACCACTTTGTGGCTGGGGTGAAGCTGGTCTCGCCTGTCTTTACCATGGTCTTGATAAAATTTGCCGAAATAAGAAGTCTTTTGTCGGCTTGATGGCGGTTGTCGAGGTACTCTTCTTCCACCAATGTCAATTCCCCTCTTTTCTTGCATGAATGTATTCTTTATTATTGTTGTAGGCATGGGCATACGAACATAACCTTGTGAGGGTACCCGGTATCACCATGTGCATGCCCAACGCTTCGTGTTGAGCCACTTATCCTGGGATCAGGTAAAATAGCGTTAGTGTGCTTTAAAATTTTATGTGAAAGTTTACTTATCTCGTGTTATTTTGTAGGTTAATTTGGCATGGTGGAATCTAGAAGAACGGACAAATTGGACTCCCTTCATGAATGCTGCATTGTCTTTCCAACATACTCGCCGAGTCATTGCTGGCCCAATGTCTAGTGGTTGGTTTCTTAGAGAGAGTTTATGAGTGGTTTCTCAGTTCAAAGCAGCGGAGGGTTCCAATGCCTTGCTCGGAATATACTTTAAATATTACATCGATGCCGGAGGATGCATGGTGGTTGGCCCGGTATGATTATGATGTTGAAACATTTCTATATCCACCGGGTGCATCTTATGCCCATTTTATCCAAATGAGGCTTTTGAACTTTGATGTATCTCCTGTCGGTGTACAGGAAATTCCTGAAGAAAATGAGGGTAGAGATGAAGAGGAACATCATGGAGATGCAGGAGAATTCGTTCCACATCTCGGGGCTGGCACTTGTCAAGTAAACCTTCACCATTTTTCATTGCAAGTGCTTCTTTTTTATTTTGACTTTTTAATGATTGCTGTAGGTCGCTGGCTCATTTGATCATGAGGTTGGACCTTCTTTTACTGCTCCTTCATTTGCTTATTCTAGTATGCTAGATATGCCATCTCATCCACAGGGTATTGATATAAATTACCTGGTAAGTTTTCTTGTTTCATGATAATTTATGCTATATGTAGGCTCTTACCTTTTCCTTCCTGGCTCACAGCGGATGCTTGAAGAACAAAATAAGAAACTTCAAGAAGAGTTGGCTGCTAGTCGTCAGCAGGCTTCTCATTTTGAAAATTTGTATCATCAATCTGAACAAAATTTTCAAGACTTTTGATTTCAGGGGATGAGGGATCCTGGCGCTTCTTCATCGAGAGGCCCCAAACTGATGACCATGAGATCCTTTTGTCTACTTCCGATGAGGACCATGATAGATCAAAACTCCAAGGTAATAGGGATTTTGGTGCTCCTGTTTTGGGATAACTCAGGATGAGTAATTTGCCTCCTCCTCCAACAGGTGACAACTTTTTCAGGGCTTTATTTGATGACCTACCACCACCTTCTTAGCGATGTATAAATATAGTATCAATTGTATAAACATTGTACAATAAGCATGCAAATATAATTTCCATCTCTACTGTAACTCTTTTTTTTTTCACTTTTCATCATTACTGCATCACAATTATTATACTTTCTTTTTCATATTTCAATATTTACATAGCATCGCTTATAAAGCCAAATGCAACATGGTAAAGTAATTTCGTCGCTAATTCTTTTCCTTATAAAACATGGTCTCGCCCTTTTCCCATCACCTTTTCCTAATCATTTTTGGAAAAGTTTATTTCCTCTATATAAATCACCTTTCACGCCATAATTTCTTACAGAAACCAAAAGACTTTCCATTTCAACGTAAAAACTCCTTTTTAACAATTTTGATTTTCCTTCATTCATCAACCATGACCGAACTTCATTTAAAGAAGATAAAAATTCTATTTAAGAATATGGATGTCATTCATTGGAAACAAATTTCATGGTTAAAACTTGATATTTTAAAGTGTTTTCAAAATGTTAAATTGGACCACTCCTTTTTACATGACATGGCTTCCTTTTGGAATGTGGATTCTAGGACATTTAAAATTAATGGCTTTGAAATATGTCATTTGATTGAAGAATTTGAGGCCATCCTTGGATATCCAAATAATCAGCAAATGGCGTTACCCATACTAATTTCCAAGACTCAACAGAAGATTCAAATGTTATTTCAAATTTTAAAGCTTGAAGTTCTTCAGTTGATGAGAGGTGAGAAAATTCTACTTGCTCCCTTGATTGATTTTTGTCTCTCTCATTTGGCTCCTACTAAGGCTTGGGGGCGCATGCTTTGTCTTTGCTTGCTTGGCCAATTCTTGCTTATTTCTTCTGATGGCGATATTGAACCATGAGTATTGGATATTATGGACCAAATGGAAGGAGGTTTGTCACCAACACCTGTGATCTTAGCCGAGACTTTAGTTGGATTAGACTGACTTAAATCATGATTGACAAAGAGACTGACCGGGAGTCCGTTGCTGCTTCAGGTAATTACCTAAACTGCTCTTTCGGGTTTTTAATTTAGGTTTTCTTTTTCTTCTTCTTTTTCTTCTTTTTTTTTATTATTGCTCTAATTTTTGCCTAGTCCGTCCATGCGGGTTTTCGGAGCTAGCGAGTTGTCCTAATTTTTGCCTAAGCTGCCCTTGCGGGTTTTCAACTTAGCAAACCTCTTTTATTATATATATATTTTTTATGTTGCTCTAATTTTTGCCTAGTCTACCTATGTGGGTTTTCAGAGCTAGCGAGCTGTCCTAATTTTTGCCTAAGCTTCCCTTACAGGTTTTCAACTTAGCGGGCTTTTTTTTTAAAAATTTAATTTTCCTCACAGATTTGGCTCCAGGAGCGTCTCTGCTTGCTTGATACTCCATCTATGGATTTTGCCAGATATCTACCATGGCATCATTCTGTTAGGAAGCTACTCCATCCTGCTTCTTCATATGCTGACTGGGTTGACTGGATCCACTCACGCACTGAAGTCAACATTCGTTGGTTGGTACCTTGGTGGAAGATTTCTTGTATCACCATGCAGACATACTTGATGTATGTTCCCCTTGCTGCTCTTCATCAAGGTACTTTCTATGATCCTCACCGACTTGGCCGTCAGTACGGAGCTGAGCCTCGTGATTCTGACTTTACTCCCGATTTAGACATGCCTTGCTTGACTGAAGCTTACTTGGATCGGCTGAGGCAAAGCTGGCCTGCACGTTACACTTATCGTCTACCATAAATTTTGCATTTATCAATTCAGAAAGTGTATTGTTAGGATGAAAAATAATTAAAGTAATAAAAGATGCTTCTTTTCCATTAAAATTTGTCATCACCTTTTGCTATTGTGTTTATTTATTTCATCCATATCTGGTTAAATACTTATAACAGTGCGCATAGAACAACTTTAACATTAATTCTGTTTTATTAAATTGGGGAACAACCAAACATAAAGCGAGTTTACACAAGATCACTCATGTTGCCAACTAGCCCTTTCGGGTTTTTTAATTGATGATTTTCTCTCACTTAGCCCTAATTGTTGCCTAGCCCGCCCTTTCGGGTCTTCGGAACTAGGGGACTGCTCTAACTTTTGCCTAGGCTGCCCTTTTTGGGTTTTCAACCTAGCGAACTCCTTTTTTTATTCATAAAACCTCTTCAACCTGTCAATGTTCACTGGCTCACTAAACTCATTCTTATCCATGTCTGATACTTCACTGCTCCCTTGTTCATGACTTTTTTCACGACATATGGTCCTACCCAACTAGGCCTAAATTTCCCTCTCGGATTGGATACATTATGCTTACATTGCTTCAACACCAAATCCCCGAATTTGAGTTTTTTGATTTTAACCCTTCTATTGTAGGCCCGAGCTATCTTCTTTTGATACAATTGGTGATGATATAGTGCCTTTAACCTTGTCTCCTCTAGTAAAGCTAACTGTGTGTATCTGCTTGCTACCCATTTCATTTCAGGTAGTTTAGCTTCCAAGACCACTCTTAATGACTTAATCTAAATTTCAATTGGCAATATTGCTTCCATCTCATAAACCAAAGAGAATAATGTCATTCTGGTAGGTATTCACACACTTGTCCTATATCCCCATAAAGCAAAGGGAAGCATCTCTGAACAATTCCTGTAAGTCTTGGTCATCTTAGATAGAATTTGCTTAATTGTCTTGTTTGTTGCTTTTACCGCAACATTAGCCTTTGGTCTATAAGGAGAGGATCTATGATGAAAGATTCAGTACTTCGAGAATAAATCCTTAACTGCTCCTTGAAACTATACTCCATTGTCTGATATCACACTGTGCAGGATCCCATATCTGCAGATGAGGTTCTTTTCAATAAATCTAGCCATTTGACTTGCACCCAGTTTGTTGAAGGATTCGGCTTTGACCCATTTTGAAAAATAATCTACTGCTACTACAATGAAATGGTGATCGTTTGAGGCTGTCGGATGTATCTCCCCTATAATGTCAATACCCCATGTGGCAAAGGGCTAGGGTGAAGACATAGAATGCAGTTCTTCAGGAGGCATGTGATTCAAGTTACCATACATCTGACATTGTTGGCACTTCTTTACAAACTCAATAAAATCTTTCTCCAGGGTCAACCAGTAGTAACCTTGTTGAATAATCTTCTTAACTAAGGCCAAACCACTCATGTGCTGACTGCAACTTCCTGCATGTATCTTTGACATGATGCGCCCCACTTTAGGCTTTCTTAGACATCTCAAATGCACCCCATCAGGCCATCTTCGATATAACTCCCCATGGAATGTGACATATTGCAAAGACCACCGCCTTATGGCTCTTCTTTCTTTCTTCGTTGCCCCCGACGAGTATTCCCTTTCCTCCAAAAATCATCTTATAGTATCATACCACGTATCATGGTCTGTATCAGTTTCCATGATTATCTCATACTCATAGCAAGGAGTTGACGAACTGGTCAAAATCAGAGGCTTAAGGAATAAAATGACAGGCTTTTCCCATACCGAAGCCAATGTGGCTAGGGCATCAGCCATATGATTTTCTTCTCTTGATAGGTGTATAAACCTACACTCCTTAAAGTTCTTCTTCATCATGGTCAAGTAATGGTGGTATGGTTTTAATTTTTCTTCTTTCAACTCCCACTCTCCATTTACTTGGGATACTACTAGCAATGAATCGGCAAAAACTTTCACCTTATCCACCTTCATAATCATTAGGGTTTCCAAACCAAAAATACAAGCCTCGTACTCCACCATATTATTGGTTGCCCTAAATTTCAACTTTTTGGCTAAAGGGATAAGTTCCCCTTCGGTCGATTCTAGTATAACTCCCAAACCTGCTCCTTTCCTGTTTACTACTCCATCAAAATACATTTTCCATCCTTGTACTTCAATTGCCTCTAAATGTTCATCCGAAAATTCCAAGACTACCTCTTCGCTATCTGGTAATGGTTGTTGGGCCAGGAATTCTGCCACTGCTCTACCTTTGATTGTTTTTCTGGTTACATATTCAATCTCAAATGCTTCTAATATTATCAACCATCGACCGTACTTCCCAATCAAAGAGGGTGTCTCCCTTAAGTACTTCATTGGATCCAACCTGGAAATTGCTTGCACACTATAAGATTGAAAGTAATGCTGCAACTTCTTAGAAGACCAAACCACGGCTATGCAGGTTTTTTCAATGATACTATACTTAATTTTATAAGGTAGGAGCTTTCTACTCAAATAGTAAATTGCATGCTCAATCCCTGATTCATCTGCCTGGGCTAGCATGGCTCCTATTGACTCTTCTTCTACTGCTAAGTATAGTAATAGAGGTTTGTTGGGTTTAGGTGGTTTTAAAATAGGTGGATTCAACAAATACTCTTTTTTTGCTCAAAGGCCTTTTGACACTCTTCATTCCATAGGACTGACTGATTCTTTTTAAGCAAATTGAAGATAGGCTCACAAATTGTTGTAAGTTTTGCTATAAATCAGCTAATGTATTGTAATTTACCAATGAATCCCCGGACTTCTCTCTCTGTCTTTGGGGCTGGCCTATCCTTGATCGCTTTAACTTTGTCAGAATCAATCTCAATGCCGTTCGGACAAATCACATGTCCTAATAATTTACCTGAGGTAACCCCGAACACACACTTCTTCAGGTTCAATCTTAGCTTATATTTCAAAGCTCTATCGAAGAATAACTCTAAGTTTTGGAAGTGTTGTTCCCTTTTATCCAATTTCACCATCATATCATCAACATATACTTCAACTTCTTTGTGCGTCATGTCATTAAATAGTGTGGTGGCCATCCTTTGATAGGTTGCTCCAGCATTCTTTACGCCGAATGGCATTACCCTATAACAAAATATATCCCACGTAGTAATGAAAGCATTTTTGGCTTTATCCTCTTGGGCCATTAACACTTGATTGTATCCAGAAAATCCATCTACAAACGAGTGTAGCACTCTAGAGGCTGCACTATCAATGAGAACATCTATATTAGGTAAAGGAAAATCATCTTTAAGGGAAGCCTTGTTCAAATCTCTATAGTCCACAGAGACCCTTATCCTTCCATCTTTCTTTGGCACGAGTACTATGTTGGCTAGCCAATCTGGATATTCTATCACTTTAAGGAACTTCACTTGTATTTGTTTGATGACCTCTTCTTTAACCAATTCAGCCCACTCAGGTCTTAATCACCTAAGCTTTTGTTTGACAGATTTTATGTGAGTGTAAGCAGGAATAAGGTGTTCGGCTATGTCTCGATCTATTCCAGGCATATCCTCATAAGACCAAGCAAACACCTCTTCATATTTCTTGAATATTTTTTCAAATCTCTCTCTCTCATCAAGAGTAAGGTCGGATCCTATGCTAATGTTTTTAGGATTTTTGATTGTTCCCAAATTTAATGATTGTGTGTTAACAGAATTAATACTAAAGATGCTCATGTAACTGCTATTTGAATGTATACAACCATCAGGAGAAACATCACACAAGTAAGCAAAATCATACTTTATTGCATTCATTTTGGAAAAGAAAACATCATCATCCTCATACAAAGCAGACAAATTAAAATCAAAATCAAAATCATTGTTCTCAAAATCATAAGGCAGAATGTCTTCAAACTTTTCTTCAACCAGGGTAGCAATCTCCTCCACAGTCTTCTTGACTTTCAGGATAGCTTCTTTCTTCTCTTCCAGATTGGATTCTTTGTTGGCTGACAGGGTGAGCTCTTTCTTCACTTGGTCCACTAGCTTGGCCACATTTACAAAAATTTCAAAACCCGGGATCAACTTTTCCATGAACATGATTAGCTCAGGCTTTCCTTAGAGTGGTCCCATATCTGGAGCTTTGACAAAGATTTCTTCAAGTGGTGGGAAGCTCATCTTCTCATTCTTCTTTGGCTAGGCATTGTTGGCTTCATCATATCCCAACCCCTTCTTGGTAGTTTGAGTTCTAAAATCAGGTAGCTTTGTCAAACCGGCCTTACCCTTTCCAAGACCAGCTCCGGGAAGGTAGTTCATGTTCTTCATCATATTCAAGACTTTGGAGTCCACTACTTCATTATCATAAATTACAGCCACTTGAAAACCATTGAGAGGCCTCTCAATCATTAGAGCGTTAACAATCTCATTATTCTCAGCTTCGATGACCACTGTCTCATCTCCGTTGGGGAACTTGATCTTTTGATGAAGGGTGGAAGGAACTCCACCAAGAGGATGAAACCATGGTCTCCCTAAGAGTAAGGTGAAGGTAACTGGTATGTCTAAAACAACAAATTCAATAATGGATTCAATTGGACCAACCTTGAAAGCAGCTTTGAAAGATCCTTTGGCGTGTCTCATAGTGTTGTCATAAGCCCGGATTGTTACCTCGATTGGGTTTAGATCCCTTGTTGACATGGCTAGCTTTGGCAATATCTTAAGTAGCCAAACATTTATGGTAGACCCATCGTCAACCATTACACATGGAGTCCTCTTCCCCTTGACTTCTATTTTGATAAAGAGAGGGCGGATGTGATCTCTCCCCTCCTCCGGTAAGTCCGCATCTGAAAAAGAAACTGCTCCCATATTAACTTCACTCTTTTCTTGAACATCTTCACATTTCATTACCCCTCCAATTTTTATGAAGTTGATCAACTCCTCCGGTGTTGTGGAGGTAGAAATTGGCATGCTAGCTAAGGCTTTGGCCATAGTTTCTTGGTGCTTTTTAGAAGTAGCTAATAAGTCCCAAATGCTAACACTTGCTTGGGTTTTTTTCAATTGCTTGAGCACAGCGTCATCTTCCTCTTCTTTATTTCCTTCTTTAACTTCCTTTCCCTTATTAGTTTCTACCTCCTTAGGTGATGGCCTTGCATAAGGCTTACCAGATCTAGTGTTCATTACTTCATCTTCTTTGGGCTCGGACCAAGTCCATTCCTCCCTCTTGGATATAAGATCATCATCACTATCACTTGAATCCCAAAACCCATTGACAACATAAATTCCTACTTCTTTACCCACCATAGCTTGTTTAATTTTGCCAAATACCTCTTCTTCTTTGGTTGCTTCTCCACCCACTTCTTGAAAAGAAGACACGACAAAATCTTCATGCAAACCTCCTCCAATCATGAAGGTTGCCGGCGGTGGTACCCTATTGAACTTTGGTAATGGGTTGTCTTTGGTGTTTGGCTTATTGGGCTCGGGAAGCTTCCCACTATCAATTAGATTTTGGATCTCATGTCTCAACCTCACACATCTATCCGTGTCATGCCCTTGCATTAGATGAAACTGACAAAATGCTTTAGTCTCGAAATTAGGTGGGAGAGGGTTAGGCAAAGGATGATGTAATATCCTCATGTATGCCCTAGAAGTTTTGATTATGTTGTTATTGTTGTTGTTGTTGTTGTTGTTGGTTTAAAATGTGATTGAATGTATGTGTTGTGTGATAAAAAAAGAAAGAAAGAGAATGTTCATGTGTTATTTGAAAGATAAGTGATGTGTAGAGAAGATGTATATGTAGTGTATATGGCAATATATATAGCATATATGTTGGTCAAAGGGAGAGTCAAGGTGTTGGATATAGTGGAAGAAGATATTTTTGGTTGTTATTGAAATTACTATAAAGGGCATGCATAATGAAAAGAAGTTTAACTATGTTAAAGAGGGTATTTTGGTAATTCTTCTTTTGAAATTGTGTGGTGGAGATTAATAGAGAGTTTGACTTTTATTTTGATCAAATTTCTTTTCTTCTTTTCACGTGTGGCCGGCCAACTTAGAGAGCAAGAGAGAAAATAAGAGTTGATGATATTTGAAGCTCAAATTGAAGAAGTTTTCAAGTGGTTAAGTGGAAATCCAAGAACATTCATTATTTTTGGTAAGTCTCTCTTGATTCTCTTAGTTTATTTAAGTTGGTTGTGAGTTTGGTTGTGGATTTTTGATGGTAGGGTTGTGTTGATTATTATATGTTGGATTTAATTGGTTGTGGTGTTGGTTTTGGATTTGAAGATGATAAGTTAAGAGTGATGTTGGTTTTAGGGTTTTGGAAATGGTAAGTGATAAATTATATTGTGTTATTTTGGATTAGGTTTTGGAAGAAGGTGATTTACTCTAATTTGAGAAGTGAAGAATTCTTGGAGAAAAGAAAGTGTTTAGAGTTGTATAATTGGTGCTAAAGGTAAGTACAAACTATATGGTTACAAACATGCATATGTTGTTTAATCTTAAAACACTTTTGTTTGTAAATGTGATAAGGTATCAAATGTATTGTTAATGAATGTTGGTGATGAAAATATTGTGATGAGCATGTAAAATAATTGCTAATGATGTTGATTATGTCCATTTGAATGAGGTTATGTTGTGTACAATGTGTGTTAAGTTAACTAAAAGAAATTTGGCTACATTTAGGGTTTATGCATGAGAGACACGTAATTTGGGGCCGTCGCTATTATTCATGTGTGGTCGCTATTATTCATGTGCGGTCGCGACTTAGGTCGGGCTTCTGACCGCGAAACCTACCGTAATAAGGTTTCATTTTGTAATTGTATGGGGCGGTTATATTCAGGTGAGGCGCGACCGCTAGAAAGGTTCTGTTCACCTTATTGGAAGCAACCTAATTCTGCAACAAGATTCTCAAATATATGTTAAATAGATCATCCATTTGAGTTGTCAAGGATCAAAATAGAGATCATTTGTCTAACATCATTGTTGAATCATGAAATGTGAGATGATATGGAATTGATAATGCATATGATATTACATGAACAAGGTTATGTATTGTGTATTGTGAGGCTTGTGAATGGTGATGTGTATTATGAATAATGTACTTTGAAATGTGATACCAATAATGCTATATGCACCATATGAATTGAGATATGAAATGCTATAAAGCCATTGTGATTGGCTATGATGATGCAATTGAAAGAAATAAGGCATGTTTGCCTAAATGTTGATGAGAATTGAGAATGGAAATGATAACTAAATAATAAATGAATTGAGTGGCTAATGTGTTATTCCATTTTCAGAGTATGTTATTGGTGGCATGCCTAATGATAGTAACAATCTCTTGAAGTTAGGTTGGATTGAATCCTTGAAGCCTAATTGAGATGTTACAACCCTTGAAGCTAGGTTGGGTTGGTTCTTGAAGCCAAGTTGGGTTGAAGCTTAGCATGCTTTGCTCCCCTTGAAGCTTGGTTGAACCTAATCCTTGAAGCCTAGTTGGGTATATGATATTGATAAATGTGATAACAAAACCAAAACATTAACTCTGAAAATTGAATGGCATATTAGTGTGTCTTGGGCCCAATGCTTGTCTTTGTTTAATGTGATTCATGAATGGTAAAATGATTGACTAATGAGATATATGGAAGATTGTTGAAATGTGGTATATATATATATATGTGAATATTAAATGGAAAGGTATGTTATTAGCTTTTCACCTACGATGTTGTTTTTGTGAATAATATGTATGACATTGCATTGCATTAAAGCATGATTTGTCTTACTAAGCCGTTTTCTTAGCGCGATAGTGTTTAATCGCGCAGGTAGCAGATTTGAACCCGAGAGTTCTTCGAGACCTAGTGAGAGTAGACATTGAAGGGTTTATTCTTGGATTTAAAGATTAGAGAAGAGCTGCCAATCATGTATAAATTCTTTATGTTTTGTAAAGTATTGTGTATAATGTAAATATGTGTATAATTATAGATATGGACTTAAATCTTTTCATATATGTAAATATTTTATAAATTCCGCTGCGTATTAAGTAAATGTATTTATATCTATTTTGTTTTATATTACAAGTAATTACTTATTTTTCTCTAATGTATAATGAGAAAGTTTATAGTATCATTTAAAATGTTTTGAATGTTAATAAAAATCCGTGGCATTCCTATATTCGATACATGTACACTACATTGTGGTGTATGTAGTGTGTATATATTGGGTGTGGGGGTGTTACAGATGAGGATTTAAGGGTTGTAGCAATCCCTTTCTTTGAAGCTTATTGAGAATCCAAGACGTCAGTTTCCCAAATTCCGAAAACTATCTCCTTGTTCCTTGGTTAGTAGCATTGACACCGACTGCCTTTTGCATGCTTTGGCTACCAGATTGATAGTTTCCTTTCTCATTTCTTCTCATTGAAAAATAGTTCTTCTCTCTCTCCCATTCTTCAATTTGCAAACCAGCTTAGAGTAGATCTTTGAAATCACGAATGAGTGTATGAGACATCGTCTCATGAAGACTAGGCAACACCCCTCTCACAATCATCCTTATTTGATTGGATTCATGTAATATCCCAAGGTATACTCTAAAAGTTTTGGAGTTATTTGTGTATTTGGATTTAATGTATATGTATATATAGGAAATATAACTACTATATATAAGACATATACATATACATCACATATACATGGGATATAAATTGGTGTAGGAAAAGTGAGTTATATATATATAATTGATTAATTATAATAATGATAATAGGGACAAAAAGAAAAAGAAGAAGAAAGTCAAAAGAAATTGTGTGTGGTGGAGATTTATTATTATTATTATTATTATTATTATTATATATATATATATATATGATAAGGATGAAAGAAAGAAGAAATTATTTCTTTCTTCTTCTTATTCTTATTGCACGAGAGAGAGAGGGAGAAAGAAAGAGAGAGAGAGAGAGAGAGAGGTGATTCCATCCATATGAACATCAAATTCAAAGGAATTTTGAGAGGATTGAAGATGATTATTGAAGATTTGGCTTAATATCCAAGTAAGCATCCATTTTCTTGTTTTGATTCTTATTGTTTGAGTTTGGATTTGATGATGATGATGATGATGCTAATGAAATATTGAAGTGTATATATGTGTGGAATTGATATTTTAGGTGATGATAATATGTTTAATTATGAGATAACATGGTTAATTGTGAGGATGATGATGAATTATTGAAATGGTTGAGTAAGGGTTTTATATGAATGAATTGAGGAATTTGAGTAGTTGTTATATGGTAGTGTGTATAATGATTGTTGTTATGATATATTGAAGTGATATAAGTGTTAAATTGATAGGTAATTGATGAATATAACCAAGATGTCGATTAAGGGTGATGAAATATGAGTTTTGAAGTGTTTGTGTTTTCATGGTTGGGTGTTCGAATTCTTGATTTATGGTCTGACACGGTCAGTGACACGGCCGTGTGATTGGGCGTGTAATCGGTACTGAGTTGGACGGTTGTGACACGACCATTAACACGGCCATGTTACTGGGCGTGCTATAGCTACTGTGAGGAATGTAATTGACACGGCCATGAACACGCCCGTGTTGTTGGGCGTGTAAATGTTTCTGTGAGGCAGAATGAACAACACGTCCAGTGACACGCCCATGTTACTGAGCGTGTCAAAGCTTCCGTATGGTTGGTTTAGGGCACGATCAGGGACACGCACGTGTTGGTGAGCGTGTCATGTGTAGAGTTTGCCCTAGTTAATCATCATTCTTATTTTCTTATGTATGTAATTATCTTTGGATTAGGTTTTGAAGAGATTGTGTTGCATTAACCTAACTGTTGGGAACTCTTGGAAGAGGAAATGTATAGATTGATGGGAGTAGTTGTTGAGGTAAGTACAAAATTTATAAATGTATTAAGTAATCTATTATAATGTTGATGCATATGTATAATGTAAATTGCTAGAAATATATCGAGGAGGGAATATGAAATGTAAAAGATATGATGATTTAATGAAATATATATATAAAATGTGAAAGCATTCAATATGTATGTGTTATGAAAGGTGAGAGATGTGAAGATATGATTAATATGATGTGAATGATAGGATGGGTGCTCAAAATGTATGATAATGCAATTGATTATATATGTACTTGAATGATGAATGGTTATGTATATATATATATCGATGATGATATATGAAATGTATTTGCAATGCAATTTGTTATGATAAATTGCTTTGATGTAAATGTTATGATTGAGGCATGTTTGCCTAAATAATATGCAATGCAATTGAATGGTGATTTAAATGATATGATTGAAGCCATTGTGATTGGCTATGATGATTTAAATGAAATGATTAAAGCCATTGTGATTGGCTATGATGATTTAAATGAAATGTGAAGCCATTTTGATTGGCTATGATGAGAATTGAGAATGAAATTGATAATGAAATAATAAATGAATTGTGTGGCTAATGTGTTATTCCATTTTCAGAGTTTGTTGTTGGTGGCATGCCTATAGTAACATTCTCTTGAAGTTAGGTTGGGCTTGATCCTTGAAGCCAAGTTGGGTTGAAGTTTAACATGTTTTACTCCCCTTGAAGCTTGGTTGGGTCTAGTCCTTGAAGCCTAATTGAGATGTTACAACCCTTGAAGCTAGGTTGGATTGGTTCTTGAAGCCAAGTTGGGTTGATACTTAGCATGCTTTGTTCCCCTTGAAGCTTGGTTGAACCTAAATCCTTGAAGCCTAGTTGGGATAATGATAAATATGATAATTAAACCAAAGCATTAACTCTGAAAGTGGAATGGCATATTAGTGTCTTTTGGGCCCATGCTTGTCTTTGTTGTCAATGTGAATGATGAAGTGTGAAATGAATGAATAAAGAGATCTATGCTTGTTTTGTTGGGAGTGTGATTTATGAATGGGGAATGGTGAATAAAGAATTAATTGAATAATATAAGGACTTGGAATGTTATGAAGTATGACATGATTACAATATATAAATAAACTATTGAAGAGAAATATGATTTGAAATGCTAAGTTAAAAGATGAGATTCTGAAAATATTGTATGACATGTAATATGTGTATGGGTGTGGAGATTGTGAGTATTAGTTATGATTGTTCTTTTAAATTATGAAATTGTGGTTGCACTGATATATGTGTAAATGTATATAAGTTATGAGGTTAGTGGAAAAATATGAAGAATGCTTTGAAAAGAAGAAATCTACGTTAAGACAATAATAATATATGATGTTAAATTGTGAGGTATGTATCTTCTGTAACATATGTTTATTTTATTTTATTGTACTACTAAGCTTTTATGCTTAGCGCGGTTTTGTGAATCGCGCAGGTGAGTAGATGGTTAATTTGGAGTCAGACAGTTATGCCACGAGAAGGGTAAGTGTATATTGAGACCAACTAGAAGGTGATGCATACATGTCCAATTTGTTTATGTTATATTTTGATAAGAATATATATTCATATGTATAAATGAAGTTTTAGTAAATTTTGATGAGATTATTATATATATAACCATTGAAAACATAATGGTTTTGTAAATGTTCTTTGGATCAATGTAATATTGTTTGAACTTGGATAAAGTTTTTTTTAAATTAAAACTAAAAGTGACATTCTTATACTTTATATACGTATTGTATGTATACCAGGTATATGTATAGTACTTATATAGAGTATGGGGTGTTACAATTATTTTGGTATCAGAGCTTAGGTTCGAGATTCTCAGCCTAAGTGAAAAAAAAATATTTTGAAAAGTTTAAATAGAAGTAAAAAGGAAAAAGATTTGAAATAAAATTTGTAATACATGCATATGCATTAACACCTAGGTTGGTCTCGAACGTGGCATTATGTGATTTGTGATGTATCTGAATTACCTGAGATAGATGATAGTGCATAAATGAGGTTTTATATGAAATCAAATTTTGAAATGTTGATAATTGAAAAGTGATTGTGATACAAAGAAATGATAGGGAATTTATAAGTAAAAAGTTTGATTATTGATATGTGTTTGACATATAAAGAAATGGCTAGAAGAATAAAGTTGTTTAGAAATTCAAACATAAAGTTTATTAGAAAGAGATTCAAATAGTAGAGAAAATATTGTTGGATGGGTAATGTGGAAAGAGATGTTATTTAAAATATATATATATATATTGGTTAATGTGAGGAAATAAAATGGTGTTGTTTGTATGGTTGTTTTAATGCAAACATTGTGAATTTAATATGATATGTTTTGATGTTATACTATGATATACATAAAAGTTTTAAAGTTGATATTTAGGAAATAAGATTTGTAAATCCAATTTTGATAAGGATTACTTGGATATCGAGAGTTTAATGCATAGTACGCATATGAATTATGTGAAATGAATATTATTGCATATTAAAAATGACTTACAAATATGTAATTAAGTTGGCAAGTGATAAAGTGATCATGATAAGGCTGATTACTTGGAATGTGATGTAATATGTTAATGATCAAGGATTGAGTTGATCACTTGAAAAATGTAAGGTACACATAGTATTGCATGTTTGTAACCTATATAATTACTTACCTATTAATGTTGAGAATGGTTACGCTTGCATTGACGAATTTGTGCAAAGCTAGGTTATGTGATAAGATTGATAGTAAGAATTGGATTGAGCAACGTTGGTTCAAGAAACTAAGATTTGTGATAACTAGACTTGGAAAGTGTATAGAGATTATTGGGCTCAATGTGTATATGATTGGATGTAATGTACATATGTATAAATATGTGAGTGATATATATATGTTGAATGGTAAACAAATGGATATAAAGATGGTATACTAAATGCATTTAAAAATAAATGTGAGAGAGATGTTACCTTAGTAATGTGACTAAGATTTTGTGAAATATTATCATGGTTAGAATGTATATATGTGTTGAGTTGATAAATAACTTAAGTCATGTCAAAAAGGGATAAGAATAATGTTGTTCAATGAAAAGTAATAAATGTTAAATTGTGTGGAAGATATGTAAAAGAGGAATTAAATATAATTGTATAATTATGTGTATACAGGTGTAGAAAATGTGGAATGAGCTTTTTGATGTGAACGTGATTGTAAAATGTAAGAAATGTGGAAAGTAAGTCACATTGTGAATGTGACCTATGAATGTGAATGTGATATAACTATTTGTCTAGTGATGTGAAGAATGATATGGCTTGTATTAGTGGACCTATGAGAGATAAGGTTTTAACCTATGCAGAGTTAGACTATGGGATGAAATGGAAAGTGAGAAAGAACGCGAGTAACACTAGACGATGAAATTGATATGATGATAACTGAACTAGACTATCATATAATGCTTCCTGGATCAAGGACTATGCTTGTAGAAATATTATATGTATATGTGTATAATAAAAAGGGAAGTATAGTGTATGAAAAGTTTTACAAGAGATAGATTAGAAGTGGAGTAAAAAAAAAAAAAAAGAAATTTGCATATGATTGAATGTTGTGTATAAAAGTGTTATAAATAATATTGTTGATGTGAATTAGGCTCATGATAATCTTATGATCAAGAGCAAATTATTTTGGAGATGAAGTTGAAACGTGCTAACTCTTGGTGTAGTAAAAGTTGGAGAATGGATATGTAATCCTTGTGATATAACTTAGTAGTGTAATTGGAAAGTTTGAGAACAGAATAATCGAGGAATAGTATTGATTTATAAGTTATAAATGTGACCACTAATCTCTTATGGCCATATGATTTGTTTAGCGGATCTGGTCGGTTAGCTTTGTTATCCACAGATTTGGGAATGAGATAACATGATTGTAGTACAATTTTGATGAGATTGATAGCTATGTTTTTAGAAACATGGTTAAAAGTTATGATTGGTGAATTTCTATTTATAATTTCTATATTAGAATTTAATTATAATTATGAAAAGTAAAGTAAGAGAAAAGAATTGTGATAATGTTTTAAGCTATGAATTATGTGATGGAAAAATAATTATATAAATATAGTAATAATATGTGAGATGTAGAAATAATAAAAAGGGAAGAAATTGCAAATGTGATTGAAACTTTTATTGAATATATTTACAGTGTAAAGTGAGTAAGTGAATGAATTTAAGATTTATGGGAATATGAATAATAAATATGGTGTGAGATAATTATGAGAATTTTGTGGAAATTGTACTAAGATAATAGAACTAAATATGAGCATATGAAAGGATGAATATGAATATGAAAAGTTTAGAATTTGAATATAGGTTTGACCTAATGGAATTAGGTTATATATATATACTATGAAATACAATGATAAATTTCGATAAGTTAATTGTTGGTTTGAATCAAATAAGATTGAAATGTTAATATATTGTGACAGATAGATCAATTGATTTAGATTTTGCTAAAATTTGCAAATTAATATTGAGATTTGGTATGTACAGTTGTACTGGAAGTATAAAATTTAAATGATAATGCATATGATGTAATATTTTAACCAATGAATGGACAATGATGAATTGAATTATATCAGTTGTAGATGGTGATAAAAGGAAAAAGTTGGTTATTTGTTACGTAAGTTTAAAGAGGTGGTATCAATATTAATGTTAAGTGAAAAACATGATAAAGAAGAACTTAAGTGTAAGCAAAATGAAAGGATTATTGTCAATCATGGTTTGATAAGTGGCATTTTCAAAGTGATTGTAATGACAAGATAAGCAATAGTACGATATAATTCAATAATTTCCAAGGTTAAAGTTAAGAGATTATATATAAAGAGATGAAGTAATAAATATCTTGAATGTGATAGATAAATGGTATATATAGATTATAAGATGATTTAATTATTGTATAAGATGAAAATTTGTTGGGAAGATAATGAGGTATCTTAGTTTTGTTGAGAAAATAATAAGATAAATATAGATATATAATGATGAGTTATGAATTGGGAGTAGATGATTGACTTAAAGGGGGAGAGTAAAAGTTATATGATTTGAGGAAATCATAATGTTAGATACGATTATCTTCATATGAAATTAAGATGGCAATTTGTTATAAATGGATTGTTATTGTGCTGGCTAATTTCGAGGACGAAATTATTTAAGGGGGAGAGAATTGTAATATCCCAAGGTATACTCTAAAAGTTTTGGAGTTATTTGTGTATTTGGATTTAATGTATATGTATATATAGGAAATATAACTACTATATATAAGACATATACATATACATCACATATACATGGGATATAAATTGGTGTAGGAAAAGTGAGTTATATATATATAATTGATTAATTATAATAATGATAATAAGGACAAAAAGAAAAAGAAGAAGAAAGTCAAAAGAAATTGTGTGGTGGAGATTTATTATTATTATTATTATTATTATTATTATTATTATTATTATTATTATTATTATTATTATATATATATATATGATAAGGATGAAAGAAAGAAGAAATTATTTCTTTCTTCTTCTTATTCTTATTGCACGAGAGAGAGAGGGAGAAAGAAAGAGAGAGAGAGAGAGAGAGAGAGGTGATTCCATCCATATGAACATCAAATTCAAAGGAATTTTGAGAGGATTGAAGATGATTATTGAAGATTTGGCTTAATATCCAAGTAAGTATCCATTTTCTTGTTTTGATTCTTATTGTTTGAGTTTGGATTTGATGATGATGATGATGATGCTAATGAAATATTGAAGTGTATATATGTGTGGAATTGATATTTTAGGTGATGATAATATGTTTAATTATGAGATAACATGGTTAATTGTGAGGATGATGATGAATTATTGAAATGGTTGAGTAAGGGTTTTATATGAATGAATTGAGGAATTTGAGTAGTTGTTATATGGTAGTGTGTATAATGATTGTTGTTATGATATATTGAAGTGATATAAGTGTTAAATTGATAGGTAATTGATGAATATAACCAAGATGTTGATTAAGGGTGATGAAATATGAGTTTTGAAGTGTTTGTGTTTTCATGGTTGGGTGTTCGAATTCTTGATTTCTGGTCTGACACGGTCAGTGACACGGCCGTGTGATTGGGCGTGTAATCGGTACTGAGTTGGACGGTTGTGACACGACCATTAACACGGCCATGTTACTGGGCGTGCTATAGCTACTGTGAGGAATGTAATTGACACGGCCATGAACACGCCCATGTTGTTGGGCGTGTAAATGTTTCTGTGAGGCAGAATGAACAACACGTCCAGTGACACGCCCGTGTTACTTAGCGTGTCAAAGCTTCCGTATGGTTGGTTTAGGGCACGATCAGGGACACGCACGTGTTGGTGAGCGTGTCATGTGTAGAGTTTGCCCTAGTTAATCATCATTCTTATTTTCTTATGTATGTAATTATCTTTGGATTAGGTTTTGAAGAGATTGTGTTGCATTAACCTAACTGTTGGGAACTCTTGGAAGAGGAAATGTATAGATTGATGGGAGTAGTTGTTGAGGTAAGTACAAAATTTATAAATGTATTAAGTAATCTATTATAATGTTGATGCATATGTATAATGTAAATTGCTAGAAATATATCGAGGAGGGAATATGAAATGTAAAAGATATGATGATTTAATGAAATATATATATATAATGTGAAAGTATTCAATATGTATGTGTTATGAAAGGTGAGAGATGTGAAGATATGATTAGTATGATGTGAATGATAGGATGGGTGCTCAAAATGTATGATAATGCAATTGATTATATATGTACTTGAATGATGAATGGTTATGTATATATATATATATATCGATGATGATATATGAAATGTATTTGCAATGCAATTTGTTATGATAAATTGCTTTGATGTAAATGTTATGATTGAGGCATGTTTGCCTAAATAATATGCAATGCAATTGAATGGTGATTTAAATGATATGATTGAAGCCATTGTGATTGGCTATGATGATTTAAATGAAATGATTAAAGCCATTGTGATTGGCTATGATGATTTAAATGAAATGTGAAGCCATTTTGATTGGCTATGATGAGAATTGAGAATGAAATTGATAATGAAATAATAAATGAATTGTGTGGCTAATGTGTTATTCCATTTTCAGAGTTTGTTGGTGGTGGCATGCCTATAGTAACATTCTCTTGAAGTTAGGTTGGGCTTGATCCTTGAAGCCAAGTTGGGTTGAAGTTTAACATGTTTTACTCCCCTTGAAGCTTGGTTGGGTCTAGTCCTTGAAGCCTAATTGAGATGTTACAACCCTTGAAGCTAGGTTGGATTGGTTCTTGAAGCCAAGTTGGGTTGATACTTAGCATGCTTTGTTCCCCTTGAAGCTTGGTTGAACCTAAATCCTTGAAGCCTAGTTGGGATAATGATAAATGTGATAATTAAACCAAAGCATTAACTCTGAAAGTGGAATGGCATATTAGTGTTTTTTGGGCCCATGCTTGTCTTTGTTGTCAATGTGAATGATGAAGTGTGAAATGAATGAATAAAGAGATCTATGCTTGTTTTGTTGGGAGTGTGATTTATGAATGGGGAATGGTGAATAAAGAATTAATTGAATAATATAAGGACTTGGAATGTTATGAAGTATGACATGATTACAATATATAAATAAACTATTGAAGAGAAATATGATTTGAAATGCTAAGTTAAAAGATGAGATTCTGAAAATATTGTATGACATGTAATATGTGTATGGGTGTGGAGATTGTGAGTATTAGTTATGATTGTTCTTTTAAATTATGAAATTGTGGTTGCACTGATATATGTGTAAATGTATATAAGTTATGAGGTTAGTGGAAAAATATGAAGAATGCTTTGAAAAGAAGAAATCTACGTTAAGACAATAATAATATATGATGTTAAATTGTGAGGTATGTATCTTCTGTAACATATGTTTATTTTATTTTATTGTACTACTAAGCTTTTATGCTTAGCGCGGTTTTGTGAATCGCTCAGGTGAGTAGATGGTTAATTTGGAGTCAGACAGTTATGCCACGAGAAGGGTAAGTGTATATTGAGACCAACTAGAAGGTGATGCATACATGTCCAATTTGTTTATGTTATTTTTTGATAAGAATATATATTCATATGTATAAATGAAGTTTTGGTAAATTTTGATGAGATTATTATATATATAACCATTGAAAACATAATGGTTTTGTAAATGTTCTTTGGATCAATGTAATATTGTTTGAACTTGGATAAAGTTTTTTTTAAATTAAAACTAAAAGTGACATTCTTATACTTTATATACGTATTGTATGTATACCAGGTATATGTATAGTACTTATATAGAGTATGGGGTGTTACAATTCATCGGGCCTCTTCTTGAGCAGAGAGGCCTTGTTCCTCCATCTCTTCACATACTCCACAAAATTCTCATTCGACTTTTGCCTAATGGACTCCACTTCCATTAAGGTAACTTCCATCTTGACATTATATCCATATTGTTGGATGAAGGCCTTGTATAGAAAATCCCAACTCTTTTGTGTTCCCTCATCCAAGGTATTGAACCAATTTTAGACAACAGGATCCAATGAGCGCATGAAGTACCATAGAGTTTGAGCCTTAGTAGCTCGGGCAGACTGCATGGCAGTGATATAATGCTTCACATGGAGATGAGGATTTTCGGTTCCATCAAACTTCGTGAAAGATGGCATCTTGAACTTGTACGAAACTTCTTCATCTAGCTCAAATAATTTGTCAACTTCAGACATTTCTTCGGTTTTTAGTTTCTTCTCCAATTTCTTTTCTATGTCCGCAATCATCTTTTCAACATCAAAAGTTTCGATTTTCTCCATAGCTGATCTTTCAACAATCTTCGGTTCTTTCTTCTTGTCTTGAGCATCTTGGTAGTATTAAGCCCAATCATCATCATCATCAATGTTCACCTTTTACACATCAAAAACTACTTCACCAACTTTAGTCTTCCCTTTGTCCCTTGGCTTCTTAGTGCTAGCAGATGCTTCGGCGTGATTTTCTAAAATTACAGTCAATTGGTTCTTCATGGTCTTAGCTAGGGCCTCTTTTATTTCTTCCATTTTGGCATTGAGGGCTTCATCCACCATTCTTTGAATTTGTTCGGGCTCCATTGCTTTCAGTGGGCAAGTGATCGAGTCGTTGCTAGCTTCTTTGCTACCGGCGTAGGTCGAATTGTCGTAAACTTTTGAACTATCGTAATCCAGGGCTGTGAGCTAGAAAGGATCAATGATATGAGATGCAAATGTATGTATGCATGTATACACAAACAATTAACAAACAAGGATAACTAGGACATTCCTTCCAACCTTATAACATCCATACACGAATGGCGAGTCTATTTTCCTAGGTATATGGTTAACAAAATACCAACATGGGATACCTTGTTTTCGAATATTTCTCTCGGACATTTCAACCAGCAGTTATATTTTTGAAGATAGAAATCAATTCATAATAATTCCCATTAATTAGGTTTTAATCCATTTAACCAACTATAGTAGCTTTTATGCTACATTGGATTAAAACTAAATTAAGAGGTTTATTATAGATAGATTTCTCACTTGAAAAAAGTAACTAATGGTTCATGCCAAAAACAAGCCCATGATTAATTATTCTTAGTATAAACTAGGCTCACAATTGATTCTTGGTATTTCTTAATTGACCTAAATAATTTGCCAGCTCTTTGTAAGAAAAGGTTAGATAAAACAATTTTGTTTCTAAGCCCATTGTAAAAAGATTTTAGAAAAAATGTATTTTGGGCTTAGTATTTGGGTTGTGAGCAAAAGAATTTTTAATTCATTTTGGAAAAGTTTTATATCCAATGACCATTTTGAAAAATTTTGAAAATTGCTTTGGTCTTTTGGATTTTAAAGAAAATTTTATTTTGAGCTCACAATGTATTTAGGTCATATTAGAAAAAGGACAAACCAAATAAGCCATGATTTAAGCTAAGATAAATTAACCACAGTCAAACAACATCCATTTGGGGGTAAAACCTAAGGAAAGTGACTAGGCCAATTACATGAGCTTTAGTCGTTAGGTTAAAAGGCTTAGGTTCTCATAGCAAGTATATACCAAATGGTACAAGGGTATGAGTGGCTATGCCATGCTCGATCTCCATACCTTGAGTGAAAGTATGGTATCCCTTACATAACAAAACACGGGTAACACATGCGTCCTAACTCATGCACAGGATGCAATCTAATATGATGCAATGGATAATATCATTATAAGAAAGAATAGAATAATATAAAGACCAACGGAATCAAATTCTCTTGTCCTCAGTGGAGTCGTCACTTTGAGTGGGGATTTTCGCCCCCACTCTCGGTGGAATGGTTCTTTCGACTTCGGCATTGTTTAGGCTCGAGGCCTTAGAGAACACGGACCTAAGTCCGGAGAAAATGGAGTCGCCACCCGGACGGGCCGAGAAAAAGAAAGGGGTGGATGACTCGATTCCTAAGGAATCCCAAACCCCCTAATGAGTTCGGAAAGTTGGGTACGTGTGGGGAAGGTGAGAAATGGCCCAGCACCCCCACAATGCCTGGTTCATTGGAACCAGCCTCCTTTACAGGTCTTAATATTATAAAATTCTTAAATATAACAATATTATCCATTTTACACACAACAATTGAAATAAAGCATCATTATATTAAAAATCAAAGCAATGTCCAAGCAAAACAAATAAATAGACACCCATCCGAAGATGGAAACATGCCCTTACATCATCCATATCTAAACTAATAGGACACCCACCAAAAGGTAGAAACATGCCCTTTACATTGGTCTAAAATATAAAAGCTATTTAAATTACATGATATTTAACTAATGAGGCACCCAAAAAGTGGAAACATACCTCTTACAACATTTGGAAATCAAAATAAATCGATGAAAGTAAATAACCATTCATCATAAATAAATCATTCATCAAAGATATTAAACATCAATCAAAATAGAAAGTAAACATCCATGATAAACTAAATAAATTAAGCATTGAAATTAAATAAATCAACAAAGCATTGAAAGAATATAATAGACTACATAATCAAATATAAAATTAAATAAAGCAAGTAAAGATTCAAATTAGGGCTACTGTTTCTATTTAAGATTCTTTATTTAATGTATAGGGTTTTTGAATTTATGGGTTTAGGATACTGTAATTTTTAAGGGAATTGAAATGGATTAAGGTTTCATAATTTAAGAGATTGATAAGGTTCTTTGATTAACCAAATTAGGGTTTGAGGAGTAAAATCATGAAATTAGGGTTTGGATATTAAAACATTAGGTTTATGATTATTAGCTACTGGATTGTTGTTTTTAGGCTTACTGTGTTGAATTTTAATATTTAGATTTATAAGGTTTTAAAGATTAAGGTTTAGAAAAATTAGGGTTTACGGTTTTAGGAGAATTAGGGTTTAAGAGAACTTTAGGGTTTAGGTTTACTAGTTTAGGGTTTACTGTTTTTGGTTTTGAAGTTGAATTAGGGTTTTTAGTATTTCAGAGGATGTATTTGATTTTAGAATTTGAGAAAACAGTTTATAGTTTTATAAAGCATTATGTGATTTTAGAAGCTGTAAGATAAATTTAGGGTTTGGATATTTAACAAAACATTTGGAAATTTGGAAAAGAATTAGAAGAAAACTAGTTTTGAGTTTCTAAAAGCTTTTGAAAATAAACAAAATGATTTAAGGTTTATAGAAACAAAAAATATATTTTTAGGGTTTTTGGGAATAAAAGGATTCAATTTAGGGTTTTAAGGTTTTGCAAAATTGGAAAGTAGATTAGGGTTTTGGGAATTAGTAAAACGATTTAAAGTTTTGGAAAGTTGAAAGTAGATTAGGATTTTAAGATTTTGAAGAAATAGATTAGGGTTCTTAGGTTTTAGAAGAAACAGAAAAATAATTTTAAGGTTTTTGGAAAATAAGGAAACAAATTAAGGTTTTTAAAATCAAAAGAAACAATTTAATGATTGAAGCTACTGTAAGGAAAAAAGATTAGATATTCAAATCTTCGTTTGTTGGTTCCACCAAAAATTACTTCTTAGATGAACAAGGACAAAGGTAAGATGGCTACCTTTGATGGATTGATTGGTTGCCTATTCTTCTCTAAAAAGTCCAATCATTTTCACTGCCAAAGAATTTTTAAAGTCCGATCTCTTTTCAAAGTTTTTCCTTCAAAATTCCTCCATTGTTCCTCCCTTTCTGTGTTGTTTTTTAGTATTATTTATAGAAAATTTCGATGATTAATCTTAATTGCTTAAGGAAATTATCATTAATTAGGAAAAGGAAACCGAAACCAAATAGAATTTGGTTTCGGAAAAAATTTTGCTGTGGGAAAAATTGCTGCGGGCTGTTGCGAAGGATTGTCTTGGAAATTTGTGAGCTGGGAGGCCAGAGGCCACTTCGCCAGCAGGATTTTCCTGCGGCGTCGCTCGTTGGATTTTCCTGCTTGTGAAATGGCACAAGGCCATTTCATCCAAACTTTTCGGTGACAAAAAAATTTGTCGCCGATTTTTTCGTTGCCGATTATTATTATTATTATTATTATTATTATTATTTTGTTTATTTATTATTATTATTTTTTTTATTATATTAATTTTTTAAATCTATATAAAAAATAAATACTAAAATAAATATTATTTAATTAAGATAACACAAAAATTATTTTGGACTAATTAAAATATATTGGACCGGATTGGGTCAAAAATTAAGGGTCTACAACAACTTTCCAAACATTCTCTCAAAAGTTTTAAACAATGAGAAGGTAGTTGTGAAAGTTGCAAGCTTCATCAATAATTCTCTCTTCTACATTTCTACTTTCTCTCTTCTACATTTCTATTTATTTTTCTTTTTTATGTTTTGCTATGGCACCCAAACCTAAAACCTCCAAGAAGAAAGCTTTAACCATTGAAAAAGGGAATGGGGTAGTAATTAGTGAACCTCCAACTCAACCCAAACACTTCACCTGAAAGAGTGTCCAACCCCACAAACCTAAACACAAAACTAAAGAGAGAAAACCAAATATTACATACTTAAAAAGAAAACCATTGCCTACCAAAATGCCTACTGAAGGAATGATCATAACCCTCAACATCCAAAGTGAGCTCTATAGGTATCTTAATAGAATAGGGTGGAGACATTTTGCCTTTCCTAATGAATTAGGATACCCTAGTCTCTCAAGAGAATTTTTGATGTCCCTTAGAGTTGAAAAGAACCATAATGCACCCATAGTATATTTGATCAAGAGTTTGCCCTATCCTTAAAGGAATTTGCTGAAGTTTGGGGCTTTCAAACTCATGAAGCATTTTCTTATTTTGACAAGGACTTTCCTTTGAAGAATTTCTCATCCTTTTAGAGTAAACTACCTATAGAAATTGAATACAACAATAGATCCTCCAAGGCCATCCATTTCAAAACCTTAATCTTTTGGCTCCTTCATAAGATTATCACATACACTGTCCATCAAAGAGTGATGGCAATGATAAAGTCACACAATATGACTTGTTTTTCTTATATGCTTCAGAACACAACAAACCCTTCTAAACTGTCTGATTCCTTATTGACACTTTTCTTCACCATGGAAAGTATAGGGCTGGGACTTTATTTCTCCCTTCTCAAATCACTCAAATTGCTGGACATTTAGATTTACTAACCCCTGAAAACTTAGCAACCTTAAGTGATCCACTTGACCCTACCACAAACTTAATCAACCTTGATTACCTTGAACATGCTAGATATATCCAAATTATGAGTACATCTTTGATAGCAAAGGTGTGATTCAAAGATAGAGAAAAAGGCCTACGTACCACATCACACAAGAAGAAGGTGGAGAACCTATTACAGTTGAGGTTGAGCACCCTCCCAAACTAACCAAACACATAAAAAAGGGTAAATCCTCAAAAACTATAAAGCTCCTTCTCAAAGTTATCAACTCTCTCTAAAACCAATTCACTCACTTCAAGAAGTATGTTACCAAAAGAATCACTAAACTCAATAAGAAGATTGATCTCTTGTCTCATGTTCATCATGACATCTATGAGATGCAAGGAAAATTTGATCTTCCACAATGTGAACTTAGTGAATGGGATGTAAGTGAACATATTAAGAGTCCATATGAAGAATCCTCTGGATCCTCACATGCCTACTTTCCTACTCCATCCTTTGATGAAGATGAAGAACCTCATGAAGGCACTCCTCCTCCTTCTCCATCTAGGAACAGAAAAGATAAAGTCAAGGATTAGATTCTTAGTTACCTTGTTATGCTTTATGTTTTTCTTTTATCTTTTATGTCATTTGAATTTCTTTTATGTTATAATTTGTATTGAAACTTTATAATTAATGAAACGTTATGATTAACTCTTTTCATTTTTGCCTTTGCTAAAGGGGGAGACAATACATAAATTGAATTGAATAACTTCTATGGGGGAGATTAAGGTGGAGAATGAATTAAGGGGGAGAAACTAATAAGAAAAACTAAAATAAAAAAAAAATTAATTCAAAGACTTGCATTTAAATTTATTTAAATTGAAAATGCACTTGATTGATTTACAACTTACCATTTGCAATTGTTTAAATTCAATTTGATTGCCAAAGTCAAAAAGGGGGAGATTGTTAGATAATTGAATTCTATTTTGATAATTGACAATAAGATTGATGTGTACTAATAATTACAACAAGTTTATTTTTCTTAAGTACTCAATTTTAGGCATTGTGCGACTAACCAACAGACTGTGCGACCGCATAATAGCCAAGGGAAAGAAACTCTTTGAAGCACAGAAGAGGTCACGGTCGTTGGCACGACCACAACTGATCATAAGCCATTGTGCGACCGCTCCAAAGGTTTGAACAACCGCATAAAATAATGGATTAAATTTCTCAAAACTCATAGAGGTGATAGCAGTTAGAGTGTATGATTGAGCATCAATGCATAAACACTAGTGTGACTGCCCCATATGTTGTGTGACTGCACAAGACTTGACTAAAACTTCCACCAAACCACAAAAGAGATAGCAGTGACATTATAGGATGAGGAACTTTATTTGTGAGACCACACCACACCATTAAATTTAAACTTTAGCACCAAACATAATGGATCAATGATAATTAGACACGTGGAAGAAGAATTTTAAATTTAATGGCAACTTATGTATTGTGCGATCATAAAAAATGCCCATGCAACTACAATACATGGCAAGATGGAAAATTATGATCCTGTTGAGCCACTTAAAGTTACCATTGGAGATTACTATTGAAGAAAATTTGAAATGTGCTACTGCTCAATCATCATAGCAACTGCACAAAGTGTCTCAGCAATAATTTAAGTGGGAAACAAAAACCAAACATGTGGGAACCATTTCAAATGGCTAGTTGGAACCTTATAGGCTATAAATACTAGTAGAAACCTCATATTTGAGGGCAGTTGTAATTGATATAGCTAAGAAAAGCTACTTTCAAGTTGTATCAAAATTAACATTTATATTGATTGAGTGTTGGGTGTGAGCATTAAATACCATTGAAATTTGAGTGTTAGCTTTGAAACACTTATATTTTAGAGTGAGCCTTGGGAAAATTCTTGTAGGGCTATGAGGATAATACTTAAACCTTGTAAATGTTAGGTGTGAGCTTGTGAAAAACACAAAGTTAGAGTTGAGCTTATAAAAAACTCAAGATTAGTGGAACCTTAACAATTTATTAAGGAAGTAGATGTAGGATTAAGGTAATCCAAACCACTACAAACTCTTTATGTTTATTTCTCTCTACTATACTCCTTCTTCATCTTCATCTTATTTTTCTAGTTGTTTCAAATTTTAATTTGCCATCAACTCTTCATAACAACCAATTCACCCCCCTCTTGGTTACCATCTTAGGACAACAAATTTCTTATAATTATTATTAATGTATGAGATATTATTATTTTTGTTGATGTATTTAGCATTCTTGTATTCTATATACATATTTTACATATACTGGGTGTATGTATTATGCATATATAGGGTATAAAAGTGTTACACTTTCAATAGTAGCAATAGCAATAGGTAAGACTAAAGCTAACTTGATAAGCAGATACACTAAAGGAAACATAGTGTCATATCCTCTCTTAACTATTTTTTTGAGCAAGAGCTCCAATGTCATAAAGGTTAGGGAAAGCTACATTCCTTTTGTCCATTAGCAGTGTAGGTCTTAAGTTTATCTTCAATTACTATTCGACGGTGTTAGAAAAATCATTTGGATATAGTTCAACAAAATAAAGTAATCTAGACATATTGAAGTTGGGGAATGAGTTTCTAGGATAAAGATAAGCAATGTATAAAAATAACTCAATACTTGATTTTGTAAAATGAGTTTCCATTTCTTGAACAATGAAATCAATAACTTGATATTAAATGAAAAATATTAGTTTGTAGTATACATAAATAGTTAAATATTATAATATAAGGAAAAGAGTACATAAAAAAACATTTTTACTGAAAAATGGTGGTAATAAGTAATTGCAAGATCAGTACGCTTAAAACATATATGACTTGGAATATTATATTTCATATTATTCATTTTGACATCATTATTTATGCAAAAACTGTTAACAACTTCCAGTAATTTATCTCATCCATTTTCTATGAAGTTTTGCAATTCTTATTTAACAGTTGTAATTAAATATATAACATTACCAATATTTTGATCCTTTCTTGTAAGACTTGAGATAGACCATTTGTCCTTCCTAATGTTAGGTTCCATGGATTAAAAATAATACAAAATAATGGAATAAAATAATGTGTTCCATGAAAAACCCACCAAGATCTATGCATCAATTGAATTGAAGGAAGGCTAATTGCATAACTCATGCAGCAAAAATATGACCTTTTTCAGCAAATGAATGGATCACAAAGGTGTTGTAGATCACAAATACCCTCTACAATATCCATATGAACGAACTGAATACTAAATTAGGCCGCTATTGTGCTAGCACTTTTTTCTAACGACTCTTTTCAGAAAACTGCTAAAGTCCCTATTTTTGGTGTTTCTTTCTTGAAAACCTTAGAGTGGTTGATAGCTATATGATCTATACATAGGCTTCTTAGAAGAATATGAGGCTTTATTTTATTAATTATCCTTAATAATTAATAAAATAAAATATTTATGCATATATATTAAATATATATAAATAAAATTCTCTAAAATTAATTTTTGAAATAAATATACATACACATATTTAATCCCATTAGGTTTCCTTAACCATTAAGGAAAATATTTATACATACTTAAACATTACATTTTCTTATTTTTTATTAATGAAATAAAACATAATTTCCATAACATTTCTAAGAATGCATAGAAAGGGACTAAGATTAATTATGTCTATTTTAATTTGTTATATGTGTGCAACCTTATAAGTTCACTTAAGATTGACAACGAGCTTAAATAACTATTTTAGGACCATAAATCATAAGTGGCCTATAGCAAGATATTGTGACTATCCAAATTAAGTGAAGATAAAAAATTTGACTACCCTTAATCCACAATAAGATATTTATTCCTTTTTTCATACGATATCTAGATTAATAATAAGGCATGAAATATGTCATCATTATATTGATTGATCATAATGTCTTAATTCCTAAAAAATGATTTAACAAATAACATTAATAGCTCTTACTAATTTATTTGAGCATGACCATACATATTTCTCAATCTTACTTATCAAGAGGCCTAAAGGTATCACTCTCATGATATGAGAGGGACAAATCCCATCTAAATCATCTATATCCCTCTTTATAACTTATTAAGTGATAAGTTTGTATTTTATACATAATTAGGATGACATTTGTATTAGTTTTCATTAGTTTTCTTTTTTTTTTTTTTCATTTGCTTTTTGGTTATTTTGGTTATTTAAGTTTATTTTTGTATTCTTTTAGGTAAAATTTGGGAAAACATGAAAAATCTAGTGAAAGCTCAAGGAGTCAGAGATACGCATGGGTAGTCACATAGGCATGCAAATGATGGTGCATGTTGCTTCGAGAATCTTCATGATAAAAGCACGGGCATGAAAGCCCATGAAAAGAAACTTTGAAGACCTAAAACTAAATGTGAAGCTGGATTCAAGGGTTGAAATATTGATTCTGGAAGTATTAGAAGTGAAACAACTTAAAAGGACATATTTTGTAATTTCTAGATTATAGCAGATTTGACCTTTGAAGCTTTACTTAAAAATTTGAAGATCATAGAGTTTCAGAATGAGAAAACATTGTTCTTGAAGTTTTTAGAATGGGCTTATTTGTACATATTTGAGTTCGTTTGGGCCTCCAAAGATATGTACAAAGTCAGAACCATGGAATCAAATCGAAGTAGATTTTTAGTCTGGACCATTTACTTCAACTGGTCATAACTTAAGTTTTTGAAGTCCGAATCGAGTGATTAAAAAGCCTAAATTCATTTAAACATTTAGAGGTATAATTCTTATGGAAATCCTAAGCCTAGATTCTAACTATATCAGATAGATAATAGACTTCCAAGTTTTTATGTGAATTTAATATATTATTAAGTTTCCTTATTTTGTTAGGATTTATTTCCTTTTGTGAATTAGGGTTAGGTTAATTTATGTAACCTATAAATACTCCTTATTTCATAGAATGTAGGAGTTCAGATTTTGATTGATTAATAAAATGTTTAGAACTTTTATTCTTGAAGAGAGTTCATCTCTTGTTTCTTGGTTCTTTCTTGAATCAAGGTTTTTTATTGTCAAAGTTAACTACTTTGTGATAGGTAATTCCAAAGTTCTCTTCTGCATGATGGAATTGGGTCATGGACTTGGTAAGGATATGATTTGGCTTTCCAAGGAGTTGTTTCTAAGAGTAAAGGTGAGTGGGTTTCCAGTTTCATATACCAGTGATTCACATCACTTCCAGTGTAGAGTTTTGAGAAGCAGGATTTTACATGGTCATGCATTCGATCATGTACAAAATTATAGTATTCTTTTGTACTTTCCTTAATTCACTAGGATTTCTTTTCTTTTTTTCCTATTTCACTTAGAACTTTAAAAATAGGAATTTTTCCTATTTTACCCTAGTAAAAATAGGACTTATAATAAAGGGGAGTATATGTTGTTTTAGGGGGAGAGTGGTTTTTGCATTAAAGAACTTCTTCTTCTTCCTTAAAGGTTTAAACTCCATTGGAGAAGAGATCAAGCTTAAGATGAAGATATAAACTCAGAGTTTGACTTATTTTATTATGTCTACTTTTAAATTTAGTTTTTATTTTCTAGTTTTAGCTATAGAGTAGATTTATTTATGTTAGGGAAAACATTAACCCTAAACTATGATGGATATTGATCTTGATTTATGGAATTGAGTTAGTTTTATGCAAATTCAATATTCTTAATGCTTGGGCTTGTGATTTTATTGATTGATTCCTTATTGATGTGTCGAATAGAGAAGTTAAGGTTGATGGTCAATGGAATTTAAATTCATAATTGGTAGAATTTTATATAATAGGTTTAATTGAAGACTTATGGCTTATATTTATGTTCCTGAATAAGGTCGAATAGTTTGGTTTGATTGTTATGCAAATTAATATTAAAGTATTTGAATAAAAATTTAATTTTAATTTGAAAGTCTATGTGTGAACCCAAAAATTTTTCACCCTAAAATTAAAGTTCAGTTCCTTAATGGTCACAACACAACTTGAATTACCCAAAATGGACATCGAACGAGAGAGAACGGGCCTGTAAAAGTTTGTTATACAGTAATGAGCCTGTTGCAGCAGTAGAATGGGCCACTCTATTGGGTGTGGTGCCTGGCACCACTGCAGCAATGGGCCAATTTCATACCATAGAAGCCTTATCCGAGCTTTTTCCATTTTTTTTAAAATTTTCCTACTTCAGCCTCCAAAAACTCTATAAAAAGGTCTCTAACCCGTCCATTCATATACCATCAAACAAGCAAACCTAATTGCTAGTTGTCTTACTCTTTCTTCTTTTAAAGAAAATGGTTTTCTCTTCTTAGAGAAGAGTTGTCTAAAGTTAACTTCCTTAGCCTTCCTTAGGCTTAATCAAATCAAATTACTTCCATAGCAAAACCCTAGCCTCAAGTCAACTTTATTTTGCTTCCTTAGCAAAATAAAGTCCAAGCCAAGGTAGAACTATGGTCCAGTGATATGCTCAAGCCTCCATCAAGCAAGCTGCCAAGGAAGAAGGTAAGAATGCTTAAAACTCAATTTAAATTCATTATTTTACCCCAACTTTGGAAAATTAGCATTTAATTTTCAAAAATTAATCAAATCAAATTCTATTTTCAATTCAAAAACTAATTTTCAAATTAGGTTTCATCAAGTTGTCTTCAAATAATTTTCAAATTAGGAATTCATCCAGTTGTCTTCTAAAATCATTTTTCAAATTATGGTTTCATCCAGTTGTCTCCCAAAATATTTTCAAATTAGGATTTTATCGAGTGGTCTCCCAAAACAAATTTTCAAATTAGGGTTTCATCTAGTTGTCTCCAAAACTATTTTTCAAATTAGGGTTTCATCCAGTTGTCTCCCAAAAACATTTTCCAAATTAGGATTTTATCCATTTATCTCTCGAAATCAATTTTCAAATTAGGGTTTCATCCAGTTGTCTCCTAAAATCATTTTTTAAATTATGATTTCACCCTAAAAATCTTTTTCTAAACTTAAAGTAGACTTAGGCTCCCTTACCTTAGGTTTAAACCCCATTCCAAGTCCTAAACCAACCATCTCACAATCATGGGCTTGGCTTTGATTCCAATTCCAATGGATATGTAAGCTTATTTGAAATTTCTGTAACACCCCCACATTCAATACATGCACACTACAAACACCACAATGTAGTATACATGCACTAAACATAGGGATGCTACGGATTTTCTTAACATTCAAAACATTTTAAACGATACCATAATCTTTCAATTGTATACATTATAGAAAAATAGGTAGTTACTTGTAATACAAAACAAAATAGATATATAGATACATTTAGTTAATACGCAGCGGAATTTATAAAATATTTGCATATATGAAACATTTAAATCCATATTTACAAATGTGCATATAATTACATTATAAATACTACTTTACAAAATATAAAGAAGTAGTACATGATTGGCAAATCTCTTCTGATCTTTAAGTTCCCAAAATCAACTCTTCAAGGTCTACTCTCACTCGGTCTCGATGAACTCTCGGGTTCAACTCTATCACCTGTGCGATTAACACTATCGCGCTAAGCCAACGGCTTAGTAAGACAAATCATGCTAAAGATATGCTTCAATGCAATACAATGCCATACATATTATTAATAAACACACAACATAAATGAGAAGCTAACATCTTTGAATTTCACCAATCATAATCATATAAGCATATCACATTTCAACATCCTTCCATATTCCTCATTTATCAATCATGTTATCATTCATGAATCTCATTAAACAAAGACAAGCATGGGCCCAAAACACACTAATATGTCATTCAATTTTCAGAGTTAATGCTTTGGTTTTGTTATCACATTTATCAATATCATATACCCAACTAGGCTTCAAGGATTAGGTTCAACCAAGCTTCAAGGGGAGCAAAGCATGCTAAGCATCAACCCAACTTGGCTTCAAGAACCAACCCAACCTAGCTTCAAGGGTGGTAACATCTCAATTAGGCTTCAAGGATTCAATCCAACCTAACTTCAAGAGATTGTTACACTTATTAGGCATGCCACCAACAACAAACTCTGAAAATGGAATAACACATTAGCCACACAAACCATTTATTATTTAATTATCATTTCCATTCTCAACTCTCATCATAGCCAATAACAATGGCCTCATATCACATATAAGTTACCATAGCCAATCACAATGGCATTATATTCCATCACATTATACATATAGCATTATTGATATAAACATAACAAAACACATTACTCATCACATGAGTCACAATACATGAAATATCACATTGTTCACATAGTATCATATACATTACCATTATCATCATATTTATGATCAATCTCAACATCATATGCAACAATGCAATAATATAAGATTTGTACTTACCTCACTAACAATTCATACAACTCCTAACACTTCCTTGTCCAAGATTCTTTAACCTCTTAGATCAATGATCAATTACTTTCTTCAAGACCTAAATCAAAGGTAATAGCATATACTTGCTTAGGAATACACAAGAGATAATCCAATTAAGAGTTAATTAGGGCAACCCTAAACATGACACGCTCAACCACACGGGCGTGTCCCTGACCGTGCCTTAACTCCACAACACAGAAGCTTTTGCACGCTTAGAACCACGGGCGTGTCACTGGGCGTGTAATACCTTCTGCCTCTCCAAAAATTAACAACACGTCCAACAAAGTGAGCGTGCTCTTGACCGTGTAATTTCTCCATTCTCACAGTAGCTATGACACGCTCAATAACACGGGCGTGTTACTGGTCGTGTCAAACCTACTGCCTCCAACACAATTGACACGCCTAAAAACCCTGAACGTGCACATGGGCGTGTCCGGCCACAATTTCAAAATCTGGCCAAAACAACCAAACACTTAACAACACACTTCTATTCACCAACATCCTCTTCAAACAATCTTCACAAAACATACCCAAAAACCTATCTCAAACTTGCAACAACACCAAAACAAACCAAAACACATATATCAAACACAAAATACAAAATCATCTCAAAACCCTCACCACATATACAACATCATCTCTACCAACCACTTACTCTTTTCTTCAATCCATCCTCAAAATCCATCATCAAATAAACCAAACACTTCTAAACATCTCCCAAACAAACAACACACTCTTAAAATCATCTATCAAAACCAAATATCATTCAAATAAGCAAAGAGATCAAAAGAGTACTTACCAAAGTTGTTGAATTCCACAAATCTCCAACTTGATCACTTCAATCTTCCTTCAATTTGAGCTTAACTCTTCAAGATCTTCTCTTTGTCTCTTGCTTTCCTTTGTCTATGGAGGAGCCGGCCAAATGGAGAAAGAAGAAGAAATGAACCACAAGAAACAAAGTCAACTCTTCTTTTAATCTCCACCAAGTGTTTCAATTCAAGCAATTACCAAAACACCCTTCATCCACTTAACTAACCTCTTGTCTCTTATATGCCCATTTATGTACTTTCATATGTCACACAAAAATATCCTCTTGCATTGACTCTTCATTTGACCAATTTATATGTTGCATATATTAACATATAAACAACATATACACTTATCTCTAAACCCTCTTTCTTTCCCAAAACACATATACATAAGCATTCACTTTCCAATTTCTTTTCTTATCACACAACATATACTTTCAATCCAATTTAAAACAACAACAACAACACATAATCAAAACTTCTAGGGCATACATGAGGATATTACAATTTCGCTCAAAGTATCAAGTCCACTTCCTAAAATAACCCTTTCCTTTAGCTCTGTTGAAGTTGTCTTTTGAGGAAACCTAAGTCACCAAAAGTTTCACATAACTAGGACACGCCTTAAGAGCCAGTTAAGACAAGTGTTTTTAATTTCAAGGCAACAATAATAGTTAGGAAATATGTGCCCATCTTATAATCCATAGGGCTAGAGTTAGGATCTGCTAATTTTTGGTTTTGTAGTGTAATCTTTAATTTTTGTATTTTATTCTATTGTCTTGGTGCATGATTCATATTTAAATATCATTTCATATTATACTTTTCATATCATGAAACTCATTTTGTAAGTTTTTATTTAATCTAAGGCCAAACTAATTTACTTAAAACCCCAAACCTAGCTCCTGAATCAATCCTTTGATTTGATGTTAGTGATTTTTATCCTTAGGATTAATGTTAAAGTCATTTTTAGGGTGTTCCTTAAATTTTCCCTTTTTGAAAATAAATTTAAGTGGCAACTCAATTTCAAAATCATTTTGCTACTGATATGAGAGTAGCCAACGAAGGCAGAGTGACCTTGACTCCTTTTTTTTCTTTGAAACATAGCTCAATTTTCCCGCACACTGGTTTCACATACTTTATGGGCTGGTTCTAAATCAAGCATGCTTAGGCTAAGGGGAAAAAGAACCTTTCACAGCTTTGGTAAGTCCACTGAGGATAAAATTATTTTTCAAAATAAAAATTATTTTTTAAGTGGGCTATGGGCCTTAACCTTTTTTCAAAGTAAGATTAGCTTGTAGTTTCATTAAATTTAAAATTTTTTATGCATTATTTTTGCATCTATCCTTTAGATTGTTTAGGATTAAACGTCAAGAGAGTGAGTAGGATCTATCTGCCAATCTTCCTTAGGTATATCAGCGGATAGTGAAAGTAATCCTACCCATGATGAATCCTCAAATCCTTTTCGGGGTGTAACGAGTATGCACGTACTATTAGGCCCACGTCAGATTCCTGATTCAACATGTCATTAGGTATACCATTGCTCTAGTGAGATGGGACCCTTTTGACTAAGCCACCCTTAACCATTTCATGTAGTGGCCCTAGATCTGACCTTAGATTATATGTACCATAATAATTAAACTCCTTTATACATAGTCCATAAAACCTTTTTCTCATGCATCCATACATGCTACATTTAAGTCTTAAAAGTCTTACATAGATATAGAACCTAGGGTATCCTACCTTGTACAAAATTCTCTTTAAAAGAGAACACCCATGCACTTATGGATCCCTCATCTTGTGACCAATCTCTTTTATATGTAGCCTCATTGTCTTCAAGTTACATATCGCTCCAAATACCCACTATCCCTACTTTTTTTTTCTTCTATGAACCATAGCATGACCATTGAAGATGGACCTATCATTATTTTAGCCTACCATATAAGGACATCCCTTATCATCTTTCTCTAAAATTTACACACCCATCTAGACAGTCAACGTCATCCATTTTAGGGGAAGTTTAGTCCATGATAGACCATTCCATCTCTATATGACCTTACATGCTTACACTGAGTCTTTCCCTTTCCTTTTTTTTTTTTCTAAAATTCATATTATTTCCTCTTCATAGGTATATATGGCCCACCACACTAAATGCAATCCTCTAGTTGAGACTCTTCTCCAAGAATAAGAAGAAAACTTTCAGTAGACCCTTATCGGTGTCCTTAAGAAGTAAGAGGAAAATTTTTGGGCAAATCTCACCGCTTAATAGGCATACCTCACTAGTCTCATTAGGAAACAGCAACATGAATTTCAAGCTGCACTTATCATTCAACAAGAGTGTATTACTGACCTTTTTAAAAGATTGGGAGAACATATTAGAGCCCTTACTACCTGGACCACCCAATTAGCCAAAATTAAAGGTATCCTAACCATTGATCCACCAAGTCCAAACCTGACCAAACCTATGAAGGAGGGCCCAGTAGTATCAATGGATACTGCTAAAGCCAAAGAGAAGAGAAAGTGAGACTAGGAAGATCTTAAACAAAGTTATAGAAGTTAAGTTGATCATGCTTGTGAAGCCAGTACCCTCTTTTTATCCTCTCTCCAGGATACAAGAAGAATGAATATTATGCCTACCACTAGAGAAATGGACATAAGATGGATGTGTGCCTTGGTCTAAGGCATAAGGTCAAAGTCATGATAGATGCTAGGGATATCATCCCTCTACTTCATCTACTTCCTTAACCTAAGAAGCTAGTCGTCCCTGCTATGCCCACCAAATTGGTCTTATAAGAAGAATGGCAAGATAGAGAGTCAGTTTCACCCATAGTCCAGTCCAATCAAGTCAGATTCCAAAAAAGTCAAAGTTAGATTTCACAGAGTCAGAGTTAGATTCAATAGAGTCAGAGTCAGATTCTTAATCAAGTCTTAAAATAAAATTGGAGAAAAAGTTCCAGCCAGAGTCCCAATCCTAATTAGAGTCTTCATCCAGGTCCCTTGAGTCTCAGTCTAAATTTCCTTATACTTTTTCTTTCGATTATCAATTTATATTATATGATTTCATTTTTAATAAAGAATTCACCTTTTTTGGTTACTCTCCTTTCTCTTCTATTGACTCAAATAATGAAAAAATAATAAATGAAATAAAAGAAGAAAAAGAATTAAAAACCTTGGCACCAATGAAAATCTAAAAACCACTTACGATGCATCATCCTACCATGACAAGCAAGGTTTGATATAGTTATTGAAGTAATTCTTCAATTGTTTTGCGTGGCAAGAGAAGGATATGATAAGAACTGATATAGCTTAGTTCACAAGATTTTAACTTATGAACATGTGAAGCCAGTTGAACAAAAGCTTAGAAGATTAATGCCCCAATGGTCCTTCTGTAGACCCTTAATTTTTGACCCAGTTTGGTCCGATAATTTTTTTATATATATAGTCCAAAATAATTTTTATGGTATTTTAATTAAATAATATTTATTTTAGTATTTATTATTTATACTTTTTAATAAAAATAAAAATGGTGAAGTTAATAAAAAATAATAAAAATAAAAATCGGCGACGAAATTACAAAAAAATTTCGTCGCCAAATGTCCAATTGGCCAGGCCAATTCTCCGAAGGAAATTCCTGTGGGCAAATTGGCTAGCCGCCTAGTGCTGTAGGGTTACATTGTTTCAAAACTAAATCTCCGACTCTAAATTTTTTTATTTTAACCCTTCTATTGTAGGTCCGAGCTATCTTCTTTTGTTACAGTTGATGATGATACAGTGCCTTTAACTTTCTCTCTTCTAGTAGAGCTAAATGTGTGTATCTGCTTGCTACCCATTCCATTTCAGGCAGTTCAACTTCCAAGACTACTCTTAACGACTTGATCTCAATTTCAATTGGCAATACTGCTTCCATCCCATAAACCAAAGATAACAGCGTCATTCTAGTAGGTGTTCACACACTTGTCCTATATCCCCATAAAGCAAAGGGAAGCATCTCTGACCAATCCCTGTAAGTCTTGGTCATCTTGGACAGAATTTGCTTCATTGTCTTGTTTGTTGCTTCTACGGCACCATTAGCCTTTGGTCTATAAGGAGAGGATCTATGATGATGGATTTGGTACTTCGAGAATAAATCCTTAACTGCTCCTTGAAACTGTACCCCATTGTCTGATATCACACTATGCAGGACCCGTATCTGCAGATGAGGTACTTTTCAATAAACCTAGCCATTTGGCTTGCACCCAGTTTATTGAAGGATTCGGCTTCGACCCATTTTGAAAAAATAATCTACTGCTACCACAATGAAACAGTGACTGTTTGAAGCTGTCAGATGTATCTCTCCTATAATGTCGATACTGTAATATCCCAAAATGTGCTCTAGAAGTATTAAGGTAATTGTTGTTTTATTTGAATTAAATGTATATGTGTTATGGGAAAGGAAAGAGTGTATAGAGAGAAGTGTATATGTTGTTTATATGATAATATATATAATATATACATAAGTCAAAATGGAGAGTCAAGGGATGAAGATATTTATTTAGTTATTTGTGAAATTACTAAAAGAGGGCAAGTGCTTTAAAGGAAATCAAAACAAATTGTATAAGGGTGTTTAGGTAATTGCTCATGTTGAGATACTTGGTGGAGATTTAAAGAGGAGTTGACTTTGTTTCTTCATTGTTCTTTTCTTCTTTTCTTTTTGTTGTGGCCGGCTCCTCCATAGACAAGGGAAAGCAAGTGAGCAAGAAAGGATTTTGATGTTCTAAGCTCAATTGAAGGAAGATCTAAGTGATCAAGTTGGTGATTCAAGAAGTTTTATAACTTTGGTAAGTCCTCTTTTGATATCTTTGCTTATTTGAAGTTGTGTTGTGAAATTGATAGATGATTTAAGAGTGTGTTGTTTGATTGTGATATGTTTAAGAGTGTTTGATTAGATTGATTATGGATTTTAAGGATGGATTGAAGAAAAGAGTAAGTTGGTTGGAAGAGATGGTGTTGTATTTGTGTTTAGGGTTTTGTGATGATATTTGTGATTTGTGTTTGTTATAGATGTGGAGTTGTTTTGGTGTTTTTGTAAGTTTAAGATGGTTTTTGGGTATGTTTTGTTAAGTTTGTTTGAAGTGGATGTTGGTGAAAAGAAGTGTTTGGTTGGGTGTTTTGTTGTTTTGGCCGGAATTTGAGTTTTTGGCCTGACATGCCCATGAACACGTTCAGATTCTTAGGCGTGTCAATTGTGTTGGAGGCAGTAGGTTTGACACAACCAGTAACACGCCCGTGTTATTGAGCGTGTCATAGCTACTGTGAGATTGGAGAGTTTACACGGCCATGAGCACGCTCACGTTGTTGGACGTGTTGATATTTTTCAGAGAGGCAGAATGTATTACACGCCCAGTGACACGCCCGTGGTTCTGAGCGTGTAAAAGCTTCTGTGTTGTGGAGTTAGGGCACGGTCAGGGACACACCCGTGTGGTTGAGCGTGTCATGTTTAGGGTTTGCCCTAGTTAACTCTTAATTTGATTATCTCATGTGTATCCCTAAGCAAGTGTATGTTATTATTTTTGGATTAGGTCTTGAAGAAAGTGAGTTATCATTGATCTAAGAAGTAAAAGAATCTTGGAAAGGAAGTGTTTAGAGTTGTGTGAATTGTTATTGAGGTCAGTACAAACCTTGCATTGTTGCATACATTCACTTGATATGACATCATTGTTATATATGAATAATGTTATGTTTTGCACATTGTGAGTCTTGTGAAATGTGCTATATGTATAATGTGAAATGAGATAATTGAGACATATATGCATATATGATTATGTTCAATGTAATTGATTATGAATATGAAAAAGATGATGTATTATATTGTGAATTGAGACATGATGATTCAAATGTGATGAGAAGCCATTGTGAGTGGCTATGGTTATACAAATGAAAGTGTTGAGGAATGATTGCCTATTTGATATTGAGATACAAATTGAGAAAGAGAATAATGATATAATTGTATGTTTAATATGTTATTCAGTTTCAGAGTTCTGGATTTGGGTGGCACGCCTACGAAATTATGAATAGTAATAGTCTTGCCGGGTTGAGGATCTCTTCAATTTGAGTTGAATTGAGGTCCAAGAGACTGGGTCTGTTACATTATGAGAATTGTGATTATGAGATATATGATTGGTAACAGTCTTGCCGGGTTGAGGATCTCCTTGATTTAGTCGGGTCGATGGTCCAAGAGACTGGGTCTGTTACAGGTAACAGTCTTGCCGGGTTGAGGATCTCCTCAATTTGTTGAGTTGATGGTCGAAGAGACTGGGTCTGTTACACTATCCATGGATAGAGATATATATATATATATATGTTGCCTACGGGCTTGATTATTGTGATTATGAACCAAAGCAGTAACTCTGAATTCTGAATATCGTATTAAACACTTGTTGGGCCCATAGGTATCTATGTCATGTTGATGTTATGAATGATGAAATAATGTAATATTCATGAAATATTGTATATTGAGTATGATCTTTATTGTTTGATTGTATATCATTGTTATTGATTAAGCATAATAGCATTATGGTTTGTACTACTGAGTTATTGGCTCAGCGTGATTATGATTCATCGCGCAGGTGATAGAGGTGATAGAGTTGAGACGGAGAATTCCTCTAGACCTAGTTGAAGTTGTTTTGATTGTGAAGAGTTGGATTAAAGCTTAAAGATCAGAGAGTCAAGCTGCCAATCATGTATATATTTCATATTTTGTAATTATTGAGGTTTAATGTATTTATATTTGTAAGTTTTGGATGTAGCTTCCGTTGCGTAATAAACAAACATTTTTATCCATTGTGTCTTATGATTTTCATTTCTCTTTATTTGGTATTTCTTAAATTTTTAGTTTTACTTTAAATATGATTTGTGTATTTGTAAAGTGTGTCATTTCTATATTCAGTATACGTATTATACGATCGTATAAGCATGCTTTGTACGTATACGGGATATAGGGGTGTTACATTTGTTTTGGTATCAGAGCCTAGGTTTGAGATTCTAAACCTAGGTAAAATTGTAAGAAAAAGAATATTTTGACTTTAAAAGTTAGCTTTTGAATAACATACATGTTTGGTATTGGCAGTCTCTGATCTTTAATAAGATGTATTCTGCTGTGTTTGCAGATATAGGTTGTGATGGATTCTCATTTACGTCAGCCAGTAGAGGGGAGTGCGGAGAGTGTAGCTCCTGATGAGGTTAGAGAGGGAGCTAGAGTGGTTAGTGCTGGAGAGGTACCTGCTTCTGTGTCGGGGAGACTAGCTGGTGAGGAGGTTCCGCCAGTTTGGCTTAGGCATGTGGTTGAGTTATTGAGGCAAGCACCAGTGCAACCACCGCCACCACCCCCACAACCTTTGGTATAAGTGAGACAGTACGATAAATTAAGGAAGTATGGAGCAGAAGATTTTCTAGGTACTATTGACCCAACTGTAGCTGAGCAGTGGCTAGATAAAGTACAGAGAATATTTATTCAGTTGCAAGCCACTCCAAAAGAAAAATTTGATTATGCAAGATCATTGTTGCAGAAGGACGCATATGACTGGTGGAAGACAGTGCCCCATGCTATGGATGATCCACCTACCTTGTCCTATGCTGATTTTCTAAGAGAGTTTGAATTGAAGTATACTCCAAGGGAGTATAAAGATGTGAAGAAGATGGAGTTTCTAACCTTGAGGCAAGATCACCGGTCTGTGACTGAGTATGAGTTAGAATTTATCCGGCTGAGTCACTACGCCGGGGGAATTATTTCTGACGAGATTGATAGATGCAGGAGATTTGAGGAGGGATTGAGGCCCTCTATTATGTGTCTTGTGGCTGGATCTAGATATCATGATTTTTCCCAGCTTGTGGCAGCAGCTAGGAGTGTGGAGAGAGCTCAGGGTATTGCGGTAGCTTCTGAGGAAGAGATCAGGGTTAGGAGACCCCAGTTTGAGGCAGGGTCTTCATCTGCGAAAAGAGGTAAAGGAAGTTTTGTTCCTCGGGTTAGTAGGAGTCAGAGGCCAGTTGGTAGGTCAGTACAGTTTCAGAGGCAGAGATCTAGACCTACAGTTTCAGTGGCAAGTGCTCCGACCCCAGTGATTCAAAGATCCACTCCACTTGTGTGTGCTCAGTGTGGTGGAACACATAGGGGTGCTTGTTGGAGGAATAGTGGACCGGCTATGTGCTTTAGATGTGGATCTCCGGATCATTTTATTAGAGAGTGTCCAGAGATGCGAGAACAGAGGTCAGCAGATTCTGTAGTTTCTCAACCTAGTGTTAGGGGTGGTCGAGGGGGCAGAAGTTTTAGCAGAGGGGGTAGACTTGGGTATAGTCAGAGAGGATCTTCATCCAAGGATACTAGACCAGATGAGGCTGGGCCTTCTCAATGAGTTTATGTGATGCAGAGGCAGCCAGATGCTTCGGCAGTCATAGCTGGTACTTTCTCTTTATTTGGTATTTCAGTACTTGCTTTGATTGATCCAGGATCTACACATTCATATATTAGTGCATCTGTTTTGCCTGTGTCTGAATTGCATGCTGAATCCCTAGGATTTGATGTATTGGTGACAAATCCTTTAGGGCATAGTGTGATTGTTAGTAAGGTGCACCGAGACAGTGCAGTAGTGGTGCAAGGTGAGGAGTTCTTTGGAGATTTAATTGAAATGCCTTTTAAGGAATATGATTTAATCTTAGGCATGGACTGGTTATCTAGACATGGAGCTGTGGTAGATTGTCAAAAGAAACTTGTTACTTTGAGAACTGGTGATGGTAGAGAGGTGATAGTATCTAGTGAGCAGGGACAGCTAGCATCCTTGTTTGTTTCAGCTGTTGCAGCTAGGAGGTTGATTAGAAAAGGGTGTGATGCTTATCTTGCTCATGTGGTGCATACTAGAGTAAGGGGTTCTCAAATTGATAGTATACCCACCGTTGCAGAGTTCCCAGATGTGTTTCTAGAAGAGTTGCCAGGGTTACCTCCTGAGAGAGAGGTGGAGTTTGGTATTGAATTATTGCCTGGTACCACTCCTATCTCTATTACTCCTTATAGAATGGCACCTGCTGAACTGAGAGAATTGAAGGTGCAGTTGCAGGAGTTGTTGGATAAAGGGTTTGTTCGCCCTAGTGTTTCACCGTGGGGAGCTCCTGTTTTGTTTGTGAAGAAGAAGGATGGTACTATGAGATTGTGTATCGATTATAGGCAATTAAACAAGGTGACTATTAAAAATAAATATCCGTTGCCTAGAATTGATGATCTTTTTGATCAATTGAAGGGTGCAGCAGTGTTTTCCAAGATTGATTTAAGATCAGGGTACCATCAGTTAAGAGTCAGAGCTGAAGATGTTCCTAGGACAGCCTTTCGTATAAGGTATGGGCATTATGAGTTTCTAGTTATGCCTTTTGGTTTGACGAATGCACCTGCAGTTTTTATGGATTTGATGAATAGGGTGTTTAGGCCCCATTTGGACCAATTTGTGGTGGTCTTCATCGATGATATTTTGGTGTATTCGCGTGATGAGGAGGAGCATGACAAGCATCTGCGAATTGTGTTGCAAATTTTGAGAGAGAAGCAATTGTTTGCTAAACTGTCGAAGTGTGAATTTTGGCTTGACCAAGTAACTTTTCTCGGTCATATAGTTTCAGCAGAGGGTATTAGAGTTGATCCGAGTAAAGTTGAAGCTATTTTGAATTGGAGTCCACCAAAGTCTGTGACTGAAGTTAGAAGTTTTCTGGGTTTGGCCGGCTATTACCGACGGTTTGTGAAAGGATTTTCTTTAATAGCTACTCCACTTACCAGATTACTTCGAAAGGGAGTTAGATTTGTGTGGACGGATCAGTGTCAAGCTAGCTTCGAGCAGTTGAAAGAGATGTTGACTCAAGCGCCTATTCTAACTTTACCTGTGGAAGATAAACCATTTGTGATCTATAGTGATGCTTCACATAGTGGTTTGGGTTGTGTGCTAATGCAAGAAGGTAAAGTTATAGCTTATGCTTCTCGACAGTTGAAACTGCATGAGCTCAATTATCCGACCCATGATTTGGAGTTAGCAGCCATAGTGTTTGCTTTGAAGATTTGGCGACATTATTTATATGGGGAGAAATGTTTTATTTATACGGATCATAAAAGTTTGAAATATTTGGGGGTTCAGAGAGAGCTCAATCTTCGGTAGAGACGATGGTTGGAGTTGATCAAAGACTACGACTATTTGATTGATTATCATCCTGGTAAGGCAAATGTTGTTGCTGAGGCCTTGAGTCGGAAGTCTGTGGCAGGTTTGGCTGTTTACTCACTCTCATTGCTTGTTGAGTTGAGAGCGTTACATGCTAGTTTTGAAGCATGTGATGATGGTGCATTATTGGTTCAGCTGTAGTTGAGACCAGTATTGTTAGATCAGATAAAGGAGGCCCAATTGGCTGATGAAAAGATTCAAAAGATTGTTTCAGATTGTCAGAATGGAAAGAGTCGAGATTTTATTGTGAGAAGGGATGGGAGTCTTTGGTTTAAGAATAGATTGTGTGTACCTGATGATGCTAATTTGAGAAGGATTATTTTAGAAGAAGCACATCAGTTAGTATTTGCTATGCATCCGGGCAATACAAAGATGTATCATGATTTGAAGCAGAATTACTGGTGGTCTGGTTTAAAGAGAGACATTGCAGATTTTGTGTCCAAATGTCTCAGATGTCAGAAGGTAAAAGCTTAGCATCAAGTTCCAATAGGGTTACTTCAACCGTTATCAGTGCCTGAATGGAAATGGGATAGAGTAACCATGGATTTTGTATCTGGTTTACCATTGACACAAAGGAAACATGATGCTATTTGGGTGATTGTTGACAGGTTGACTAAGACAGTTCATTTTCTTCCGGTTCGGATGGATTATTCTCTGGAAAGGTTAGCTGAGCTGTATATCTATGAGATTATAAAGTTGCATGGTATCCCAATTTCTCTAGTGTCTGATCGAGATCCCCGGTTTACTTCAAGGTTTTGGAAGAGTTTACATGGTGCTCTGGGTTCTCGATTACACTTTAGCACTGCTTTTCATCCGCAGACAGATGGGCAGTCAGAGAGAGTGATACAGATTATTGAGGACATGTTAAGAAGTTGTGTCATTGATTTCTCTGGAAGTTGGGATAGATTTTTGCCACTTGTGGAATTTGCTTACAATAATAGTCATCAATCCAACATTGGTATGGCACCATTCGAAGCATTATATGGTAGACGGTGTAGGACACCTCTATGTTGGAATGAACTTGGAGAAGGTAAGTTAATTGGTCCTGATTTGATTAAAGAAACTGAAGAGAAAGTGAAAAATGATTCGAGTTAGGTTGAAAGCAGCTTCAGACCAACAGAAATCTTATTCAGATTTGAAAAGGAGAGACATAGAGTTTGATGTTGGAGATAAGGTATTTTTGAAAGTATCTCCTAGGAAGAAGATATTGAGGTTTAGTCGGAAAGGGAAATTGAGTCCTCGTTTCATTGGACTGTATGAAGTTTTGGAAAGAGTTGGGCCAGTTGCTTATCGGCTTGCTTTGCCACCTGAGTTGGATAGGATCCATAATGTATTTCATGTTTCTATGTTGAGAAGGTACAGGTTGGATCAATCTCATGTTTTGCCAATTGAATCTATCGAAGTAAGTTCAGATCTGACATTTGAAGAAGAACCAATTGCTATTTTAGCACGTGAAGTGAAAGAATTGAGAAATAAGAAAGTGCCACTTGTGAAGATTTTGTGGAAGAATCATGGGAGAGAAGAAGCAACTTGGGAGAGTGAGCAAGCAATGTGAGATCAATATCCTCAGTTGTTTCGGACTTGATGACAGGTAATTTCGAGGATGAAATTTCTTTTTAGAGGGGGAGAATTGTAATATCCCAAAATGTGCTCTAGAAGTATTGATGTAATTGTTGTTTGATTTGAATTAAAAGTATATATGTTATGGGAAAGGAAAGAGTGTATAGAGAGAAGTGTATATGTTGTTTATATGATAATATATATAATATATACATAAGTCAAAATGGAGAGTCAAGGGATGAAGATATTTATTTAGTTATTTGTGAAATTACTAAAAGAGGGCAAGTGCTTTAAAGGAAATCAAAACAAATTGTATAAGGGTGTTTAGGTAATTGCTCATGTTGAGATACTTGGTGGAGATTTAAAGAGGAGTTGACTTTGTTTCTTCATTGTTCTTTTCTTCTTTTCTTTTTGTTATGGCCGGCTCCTCCATAGACAAGGGAAAGCAAGTGAGCAAGAAAGGATTTTGATGTTCTAAGCTCAATTGAAGGAAGATCTAAGTGATCAAGTTGGTGATTCAAGAAGTTTTATAACTTTGGTAAGTCCTCTTTTGATATCTTTGCTTATTTGAAGTTGTGTTGTGAAATTGATAGATGATTTAAGAGTGTGTTGTTTGATTGTGATATGTTTAAGAGTGTTTGATTAGATTGATTATGGATTTTAAGGATGGATCGAAGAAAAGAGTAAGTTGGTTGGAAGAGATGGTGTTGTATTTGTGTTTAAGGTTTTGTGATGATATTTGTGATTTGTGTTTGTTATAGATGTGGAGTTGTTTTGGTGTTTTTGTAAGTTTAAGATGGTTTTTGGGTATGTTTTGTTAAGTTTGTTTGAAGTGGATGTTGGTGAAAAGAAGTGTTTGGTTGGGTGTTTTGTTGTTTTGGCCGGAATTTGAGTTTTTGGCCTGACACGCCTATGAACACGTTCAGATTCTTAGGCGTGTCAATTGTGTTGGAGGCAGTAGGTTTGACACGACCAGTAACACGCCCGTGTTATTGAGCGTGTCATAGCTACTTTGAGATTGGAGAGTTTACACGGCCATGAGCACGCTCACGTTGTTGGACGTGTTGATATTTTTCAGAGAGGCAGAATGTATTACACGCCCAGTGACACGCCCATGGTTCTGAGTGTGTAAAAGCTTCTGTGTTGTGGAGTTAGGGCACGGTCAGGGACACGCCCGTGTGGTTGAGCGTGTCATGTTTAGGGTTTGCCCTAGTTAACTCTTAATTTGATTATCTCATGTGTATCCCTAAGCAAGTGTATGTTATTATTTTTGGATTAGGTCTTGAAGAAAGTGAGTTATCATTGATCTAAGAAGTAAAAGAATCTTGGAAAGGAAGTGTTTAGAGTTGTGTGAATTGTTATTGAGGTAAGTACAAACCTTGCATTGTTGCATACATTCACTTGATATGACATCATTGTTATATATGAATAATGTTATGTTTTGCACATTGTGAGTCTTGTGAAATGTGCTATATGTATAATGTGAAATGAGATAATTGAGACATATATGCATATATGATTATGTTCAATGTAATTGATTATGAATATGAAAAAGATGATGTATTATATTGTGAATTGAGACATGATGATTCAAATGTGATGAGAAGCCATTGTGAGTGGCTATGGTTATACAAATGAAAGTGTTGAGGAATGATTGCCTATTTGATATTGAGATACAAATTGAGAAAGAGAATAATGATATAATTGTATGTTTAATATGTTATTCAGTTTCAGAGTTCTGGATTTGGGTGGCACGCCTATGAAATTATGAATAGTAACAGTCTTGCCAGGTTGAGGATCTCTTCAATTTGAGTTGAATTGAGGTCCAAGAGACTGGGTCTATTACATTATGAGAATTGTGATTATGAGATATATGATTGGTAACAGTCTTGCCGGGTTGAGGATCTCCTCGATTTAGTCGGGTCGATGGTCCAAGAGACTAGGTCTATTACAGGTAACAGTCTTGCCGGGTTGAGGATCTCCTCAATTTGTTGAGTTGATGGTCCAAGAGACTGGGTCTGTTACACTATCCATGGATAGAGATATATATATATATATATGTTGCCTACGGGCTTGATTATTGTGATTATGAACCAAAGCAGTAACTCTGAATTCTGAATATCGTATTAAACACTTGTTGGGCCCATAGGTATCTATGTCATGTTGATGTTATGAATGATGAAATAATGTAATATTCATGAAATATTGTATATTGAGTATGATCTTTATTGTTTGATTGTATATCATTGTTATTGATTAAGCATAATAGCATTATGGTTTGTACTACTGAGTTGTTGGCTCAGCGCGATTATGATTCATCGCGCAGGTGATAGAGGTGATAGAGTTGAGACGGAGAATTCCTCTAGACCTAGTTGAAGTTGTTTTGATTGTGAAGAGTTGGATTAAAGCTTAAAGATTAGAGAGTCAAGCTGCCAATCATGTATATATTTCATATTTTGTAATTATTGAGGTTTAATGTATTTATATTTGTAAGTTTTGGATGTAACTTCCGTTGCGTAATAAACAAACATTTTTATCCATTGTGTCTTATGATTTTCATTTCTCTTTATTTGGTATTTCTTAAATTTTTAGTTTTACTTTAAATATGATTTGTGTATTTGTAAAGTGTGTCATTTCTATATTCAGTATACGTATTATACGATCGTATAAGCATGCTTTGTACGTATACGGGATATAGGGGTGTTACAGATACCCCAGGTGGCAAATGGCCAGGGTGAAGACATTGAATGCAGTTCTTTAAGAGGCATGTGATTCAAGTTACCATACATCTGATATTGTTGGCACTTCTTGACAAACTGAATACAATCTTTCTCCATGGTCAACTAGTAGTAACCTTGTCTAATAATCTTATTAACTAGGGCCAAACCATTCATGTGTAGACCGCAACTTCCCACATGTATTTCTGACATGATACGCTCAACTTTAGGTTTTCTTAAACATCTTAAATGCACTCCATCAGGCCATCTTCGATATAACTCCCCATGGAATGTGATGTATTGCAAAGACCATTACCTTATGGCTCTTCTCTCTTTCCTTGTTGCCCCCGGCGGGTATTCTCTTTCCTCCAAAAATCATCTTATATTATCATACCACGCATCATGGTCTATATCAATTTCCATGATTGTTTCATATTCATAGAAAGGAGTTGATGAACTGGTCAAGATCAGAGGCTTAAGGAATAGGCTAACAGGGTTTTCCCATACCGAAGCCAATGTGGCTAGGGCATCAGCCATCTGATTTTCTTCTCTTGATAGGTGTATAAACCTACATTCCTTAAAGTTCTTCTTCATCATGGTCAAGTAATGGTGGTATGGTTTTAATTTTTCTTCTTTCAACTCCCATTCTCCATTTATTTGGGATACAACTAGCAATGAATCGCCAAAAACTTCCACCTTATCCACCTTCATAATCACTAGGGTTTCCAAACTGAAAATACAAGCTTCGTACTCCACCATATTATTGGTTGCCCAAAATTTCAATTTTTTGGCTAAGGGGTTGAGTTCCCCTTCGGGCGATTCTAGTATAACTCCTAAACCTGCTCCTTTCCTGTTTACTGCTCCATCAAAATACATTTTCCACCCTTGTACTTCAATTGCTTCTAAATGTTCATCCGGAAATTCCAAGATTACCTCTTCGCTATCTGGTAATGGTTGTTGGGCCAGGAATTCTGCCACTGTTCTTCCTTTTATTGTTTTCTTGGTTACATATTCAATCTCAAATTCTTCTAATATTATCAACCATCGACCATATTTCCCAATCAAAGAGGGTGTCTCCCTAAAGTACTTCATTGGATCCAACCTGGAAATTACTTGCACACTATACGATTGAAAGTAATACCGCAACTTCTTAGAAGACCAAACCACGGCTATACAGGTCTTTTCAATGATACTATACTTAATTTCATAAGGTAGGAGCTTTCTACTCAAATAGTAAACTGCATGCTCAATCCGTGATTCATTTGCTTGGGCTAGCATGGCTCCTATCGACTCTTCTTCTACTGCTAAGTACAGTAATAGATGTTTGCCGGGTTTAGGTGGTCTTAAAACAGGTGGATTAAACAAATACTCTTTTATTCACTCAAAGGCCTTTTGACATTCTTCATTCCATATGACCGGCTGATTCTTTCTAAGCAATTTGAAGATAGGCTCACAAATTGTTGTGAGTTTTGCTATGAATCTGCTAATGTATTGTAATTTACCAATGAATCCCCGAACTTCTCTCTCCTTCGTTGGGGCTGGCATATCCCTGATTGCTTTGACTTTGTCAGGATCAATCTCAATGCCATTCAAACCAATTACATGTCCCAACAATTTACCTGAGGTAACACCGAATACACACTTCTTCGGGTTTAATCTTAGCTTATATTTCAAAGCTCTATCGAAGAATAATTCTAAGTTTTGGAAGTGTTGCTCCCTTGTGTCCGATTTAACCATCATATAATCAACATATACTTCAACTTCTTTGTGCATCATGTCATGAAATAGTGTGGTGGCCATCCTTTGGTAGGTTGCTCCAGCATTCTTTAAGCCGAACGGCATCACCCTATAACAAAATACACCCCATGTAGTAATGAAAGCAGTTTTGGTTTTTTCCTCTTGGGCCATTAACACTTCATTGTATTCGGAAAATCCATCTATAAACGAGTGTAGCACACTAGAGGCTGCACTAACAATGAGAACATCTATATGAGGTAAAGGAAAATTGTAATATCCCTAAGTGTGCTTAGAAGTTATGATAATGTTGTTATTAATGAATTGAGTGTGTGATTGATAAGTGGTAATTATGTTGTTTGAAGAAAAGCATTGTGTAGAGTGAAGTGTATATGTTGTGTATATGGTCATATATATATAATATAAGTTGGTCAAAGGGCTTGGTCAAGGGAAGAGGATATTTTATTTGTGATTGTGAAATTACCAACATGGGCTTGTAAAAGACAAAGGTTTAGTTATATGGTTGAGGGTAGTTTAGTAATTTTCTTTTGGAAGGGTATTTAATGCCTATTGACTTTGTGTTTTCTTCATCATTTCTTCTTCTTCTTCTTGTTGATGGCCGGCTCACTCAAAGACAAAGGAAAGCAAGAGAGCAAGTGATGATTTTGGAATTTTAAGCTCAAAAGTGAAGGAAGATCTCAAGTATACAAGTTGGAATTTCAAGAATTTCATGATTTTAGTAAGTTTTCTCTTGTTTGCCTTTGTTATTTTTGAAGATGTGTGTGAGTTGAGTTAGGGTTATTGATAGTATGATTAAGTGTGTTGATGATTTGTTGATTAGAGTTGAAATTGATTTTAAAATAAGAAGTTAAATTGGTGTTGGTGATGGAAGAGTAAGAGTTGTGTTTAGTGAATATTTTTCTGTTTTACAATTAGTAAAGGCTGTGACTTGTATGATTTTTAATTAATTATAGAAAAATGTTCTTGAAGTGAATTTTTAATATGTTGTGCCTCTATGAGTCTAGAATGACTGAAAAATATGTTGATTCGATTTTGGAATGGTTATGAGTTTAGAAAGATTATTTTTATTAGACCTGTTCCAGCAGGTACCTTAACTAAGACAGCTATATTTCGGGATTTTTAATAAAATGTAGAAAAATCATATCCAATTGAATTTTGGATATGTTGTTTCTTAGTGAGTCTAGTATTTGAGAAAAATAATTTGGAACCACGTTGATTGAATTTGATTTATGGAATTCACAAAGTTCAGAACTGCTGCCAGGATGCAGGGCAATTGGGGCAGTCTAGTTAGGTGAACTATTTGACCAAGATTTTGTGTTCAGTTTGATCTGAAATTTTAAAGGAATGATTTTAAGATACAAAAATAAATTCTGTAAAAATTTTAGAATTTTTAGTCAAGTAGATTATTTTATACAATTTTTCAAAATAAGGATAAAATGGAGTCTAAAACCAGAATGTACTATTCATATGGTCATTTTGCTTATATTCCTTTTGGATTAGGTTGTGAAGAGGTTGAATTGCCCTAATTTGTGAAGTGAAGAACTATTGAGTGGAGAAGAGTTTAGAGTGGTGTGAAATGTTATTAAGGTAAGTACCAATGTTGCATGATTGCATTGTTAATGCATATCACTAATGTATTTTGATGTGTTTATATCATTAATGATATGTATATATATAATTGTGTTATGGGAAAATGAAAGATGTGAATGATTTGATGAATATTAATATATGAGAATACAATTGATTGAGTATAATTAAATAATGTTAGGTAAATTATTACATTGTTAATCTAATGTGACTTGTATAGTGTGAAAGAGAAGAGGATCATTCAACAAGGTATGAGCTATGCAAATTTATTATGATAAACACTTTTATGAAGAATTACTTTAATGTACTTTGTAATGTTATAGCAATGATGCTATATGTATAATGTGAATCATGTGATTGAATAATGATATGTTCATTTAGTTAATGTAATTGATGTTGAGTATTATAATGATGATGCACATGATACTATATGAACAATACTATGTTTTGTGTATTATGAATCTTGTGAATTGTATTGTGCTATATGAATAAGGTACTTTGTAATGTTATAGCAATGATGTTATATGTATCATATGGATTGAGATAGGATATGTTGTGAAGCCATTCTAATTGGCCATGATGATTCAAATGTGAGATGAAGCCATTGTGATTGGCTATGATGATCTAATTGAAAGAAACAAGGCATGTTTGCCTAGATGATAATGAACATTGAGATTGAAATTGATAATGAAACAATAAGTGAAATATGTGTTTAATGTGTTATTCAGTCTTCAGAGTTCTGGGTTTGGAGGCATGCCTATAAAATGAAAAAGGTAACAGTCTTGCCGGGTTGAGGATCTCTTCAAATTGAGTTGAATTGAGGTCCAAGAGACTGGGTCTGTTACACTATGAGAATTGTGAATATGAAATATATGATTGGTAACAATCTTGCCGGGTTGAGGATCTCCTCATGATGAGTTGATGGTCCAAGAGACTGGGTCTGTTACACTATCCATGGATAGAAATATTGATATATGATGCCTATGGGCTTGATGATTATGATTATAGACCAAAGCAGTAACTCTGAACTCTGAATAACATAGTGGTGTCTGTTGCCCGAGTCTGTCTTTGTTGTCAATGTGATATACAAATGTTGAAAGAAATGGATAATGAAATCTTTGGTATACTTCATTGGACATGTGATTGATGATATGTAATATGTGCGTTGAAATATTGATTATGAGCACTAGTGATGAATCATTAATGTTGAATTGTGAATAAAGAAATGTCATGATTGGTATGATGTATAATGTGTGTATTAGCATTGATTGTGAATTCAATTAATGAATTGTGGTTGATGACAATGATTGTCTTAATTGGAAATGTGACTTATGATTAGTATAATGTATAATGTGTATTGAGATGTTGATTGTGAATATTAGTGATGGGTTGGACTTGGTAGAAATGTTATGTTTATATGTGTATAAGATAGGAGATTAGTTGAAAGATATGAAAGGTGCAAATGAATAGGGATAAACTTAATAAGAACTAAAAGTATATGGAATTGAGATATCTTTATATGTTAGTGTTTCCATGATATATGTTTGTATTTTATATTTGTACTACTAAGCTTTCGAGCTTAGCGCGGATGTATTATCGCGCAGGTAGCTTGGTGGAAGATATGAAGTCTTTTGGTATGCCACAAGAAGAGTAAGATTTTGTCGAGACCAACTAGAGGGTAATGCATACATGTATCCACTTTAAGTATGTTATATTATATGTATAAATGAAGTTTTGATAAAGACAATAATTTGTAAGTGTTCTTTAAATTGACCTATTATGGTTTGAATTTTGTTACAGGTATTGAAAGGTAAAAAGAAAAGTGGCATCCTTATACTTTATATACTTACTGTATGTATACTAGGTATATGTATAGTATTTATATGGAGTATTGGGGTGTTACAATTATTTTGGTATCAGAGCTTAGGTTCGAGATTCTCGGCCTAAGTAAAATTAAAAAGAAAAAGTTTTGAAACGCTTAAAATGAATTAAAAAGAAGAGTTTTGAAAATGAAATTTGTAATACATGCATATGCATTCACACCTAGGTTGGTCTCGGAGGTGGCATTATATGATTTATAGTATATTTGTGTTATATGAAATGGATGTTAATATGTGAATGATATGATGTTATGAGAAAATTGTTTTGTTGTAATGTGAGATGTTGAGGCATGATTACTTAACTTGCTTGTGAAAAAAGAAATGAATTTAAAAAAATATATATATATATATATATTGAATGAGTTGATTAGTAAAGACAAGGTATGATTATTTAAAGTTTGGGGTATATATATAAAGTTAAGGTATTGTTTAAAGGAAAAAGAGATGATATTGGTTATGTAAGAATATAAATTGGTATGGTTATTTTAATGTAAACATTGTGAATTCAAGGTTAGAAATGTGAGATGCTTGGATATTGTGAAAGCTCATGGTAATGGTAATAATATGTGATATTTGAGATTTTTCGAAATGAGCTTAATAATTGGGGAAGAAATATGTGGTGATATTGCTTTATGATATATATATATATATATATATCCGAGATGTTTTTAAAGTTGATTTTAAGAAAAGATGAGTTTGGTAAATTGAAGGTTTAAGCGAAGTAGTAAGTTGAAAAGTTAAAGTTCTACTAGAAACTGATAAAGATTGATTGGATATTGATGGTTTAATGTATATTCAATACCTGAGCCAGGTGAAATGATTAATATTGCATATGAAAGTATTATGAATTAAGTAATGTGATTGATGGTATGAGAATTTGTTTTGAAGTAAAAAGAGAAATAGATAAGCAAATGAAAAGGAGCTATTTTAAGTCATTTTATTGCAAAAAAAAATATATATGGAAGTATATTAAATATTTTTTTTAAGATGAAAGTAAAAGAGATGTCACATTGGGAATGTGACCAAGATGGATGTGAAGTGTTATTATAGTCAGAATATATATTTGTAGTGTGATTAAATACTTTTTATCATATTGGAAGAATGAGAATAATAGTATTTAAAAGAAAGTGATAAACACTAAATTTGTAGTGAATGTATGAAAAAGGAAAATAAAAATCAGAGCATATAATTAAGTGTATAGGAGCTATTAGGCTCAATGTGTATATTATTAGGTGTAATGTACATATGTATAAATATATGAGTAAAATATATATATACGTTGAATGGTAAACAAACGGATATAAAGATGATATATTAAATGCTTTCAAAATAAAGGTGAGAGAGATGTCACCTTAGTAAGGTGACTAAGAATTTGTGAAGTATTATTATGGCTAGGAAATATATATGTGTTGAGTTGATAAATAATTTAAGTTATGTCAAAAAGGGGTAAGAATGATGTTGATTAAGGAAAAGTAATAAATGTTAAATTGTGTTAAAGATATGTAAAAGAGGAATTATATATAATTGTATGACTATGTGTATACATGTATGGAAAATGTGGAATGAGCTTTTCGATATGAATGTAAGTGAAAATGTAAGAAATGTGGAAAGCAAGTCATATTGTGAATGTGACCTAAGTATGTGAATGTGATATAATTATTTGTTTAGTGGTGTGGAGAATAATAGGGCATGTATCAGTGGATCTATGAGAGAATAGGTTTTAACCTATGTAGAGTTAGATTATGGGATGAAATGGAGAGTGAGAAAGGACTCAAGTAACACTAGAAGATGAAATTGTTATGATAATAACTGAGTTAAACTATCATATAATGTTTCCTGGATTAAGGATTTTGTTTGTAGAAATTCTTTATGTATAAGTATATAATAAAAAGGAAAGTATACTGTATGAAAAGTGTTACAAGAGATAAATTAGAAGTGGAGTAATAAATGGAATTTGTATATGATTAAATGTTGTGTATAAAGATGTTATAGATAATATTGTTGATGTGAGTTAGACTAATGATAATCGTATGTTCAAGAGAAAATTTATGGAGATGGAGTTGAAATGTGTTAACTCTTGGTGTAGTAAAAGTGTGGAGAATGGATATATAATTCTTGTGATACAACTAAATAGTGTAATTAAAAAGTTTGGATACAGAATAATCGAGAAACAGTATTGATTTATGAGTTACAGGTGTGTGACCATTCATCTCCTATGGCTATATGATTTGGTTAGTATGTGTAGCCGGTTAATTTTAGTATCCATAAATTTGGGACTGAGACAATATGACTGCAGTACAAATTGGTGAGATTGAAAATTTTTGTTTAAGAAGCATAGTTTAAAAGTTATTATAAGATTTGGTGGGAACTATACTAATATGATTTGAAGTGATTTGTTATCACAATAATTTGATTGAATATGGATTGGAAGAGATCAAGAAATTGTATATAGGTTTGCCCTAATTGAATTAGATCATATATACATATATGAATATGGTGCAATTTCATGATAAGTTAAATAAATTAATCATTGGATGGAATTGAACAAGATGGGAAAGTGGATATATTGTGTAAGATAAATCAATTGATCTGGATTGGATTAAGATTATGAATTATTCTTGAGATTTAATATCTATAGTTGTATTAAGAATGTAATTATTTACATGGCAATGTATATGATGTAAAATATTAAAGTGTGAATGGACATGAATGAATGGAGTCATAGTAGTTATAAATCAGGATAAAAAGGGAAAAGATTGGTTATTTATAAAATAAGTTGAAAGGTAATGTATTAATATGTAAGTTAAGAGAAAAGCATGCTAAAGAGGTAACTCCATTTGTGGAAAATAAGGATCTTGTTATCCATTGAGGGATTGATAAATGTCTATTTAGACAGTGATTGTAATGATGGGATAATTAATGCTAAGACATAACCAATGATTTTTAAGGTTAAAGTTAAAAGAGTAATCATAAAGAGATGAAGGAACAATATATATTAAATATAAAATTGGATGAAATATAAGTGTACTATAAAATGATCTGATTCTGGTATAAAGATAGTAATAGGAAGTGTAATAAGTTCTTTTGAATGTTTGATCAATGAAGTAACAAGATATATAAACCTATAGAATGATGAGTTATGGAATTTAAAGAAGATTGTTGATTCTATAGGAAAGAGTTGAAGTTATATGATTTGGTGACATAGTAACTTAAACATATAATTAACTTCATATGGAAGTTAAGATAGTATGTTGTTAAGAATCAATTGTTACGATATTGATAATTTCGAGGACGAAATTTTCTTTTTAGAGGGGGAGAATTGTAATATCCCTAAGTGTGCTTAGAAGTTATGATAATGTTGTTATTATTGAATTGAGTGTGTGATTGATAAGTGGTAATTATGTTGTTTGAAGAAAAGCATTGTGTAGAGTGAAGTGTATATGTTGTGTATATGGTCATATATATATAATATAAGTTGGTCAAAGGGCTTGGTCAAGGGAAGAGGATATTTTATTTGTGATTGTGAAATTACCAACATGGGCTTGTAAAAGACAAAGGTTTAGTTATATGGTTGAGGGTAGTTTAGTAATTTTCTTTTGGAAGGGTATTTAATGCCTATTGACTTTGTGTTTTCTTCATCATTTCTTCTTCTTCTTCTTGTTGATGGCCGGCTCACTCAAAGACAAAGGAAAGCAAGAGAGCAAGTGATGATTTTGGAATTTTAAGCTCAAAAGTGAAGGAAGATCTCAAGTATACAAGTTGGAATTTCAAGAATTTCATGATTTTAGTAAGTTTTCTCTTGTTTGCCTTTGTTATTTTTGAAGATGTGTGTGAGTTGAGTTAGGGTCATTGATAGTATGATTAAGTGTGTTGATGATTTGTTGATTAGAGTTGAAATTGATTTTAAAATAAGAAGTTAAATTGGTGTTGGTGATGGAAGAGTAAGAGTTGTGTTTAGTGAATATTTTTCTGTTTTACAATTAGTAAAGGCTGTGACTTGTATGATTTTTAATTAATTATAGAAAAATGTTCTTGAAGTGAATTTTTGATATGTTGTGCCTCTATGAGTCTAGAATGACTGAAAAATATGTTGATTCGATTTTGGAATGGTTATGAGTTTAGAAAGATTATTTTTATTAGACCTGTTCCAGCAGGTACCTTAACTAAGACAGCTATATTTCGGGATTTTTAATAAAATGTAGAAAAATCATATCCAATTGAATTTTGGATATGTTGTTTCTTAGTGAGTCTAGTATTTGAGAAAAATAATTTGGAACCACGTTGATTGAATTTGATTTATGGAATTCACAAAGTTCAGAACTGCTGCCAGGATGCAGGGCAATTGGGGCAGTCTGGTTAGGTGAACTATTTGACCAAGATTTTGTGTTCAGTTTGATCTGAAATTTTAAAGGAATGATTTTAAGATACAAAAATAAATTCTGTAAAAATTTTAGAATTTTTAGTCAAGTAGATTATTTTATACAATTTTTCAAAATAAGGATAAAATGGAGTCTAAAACCAGAATGTACTATTCATATGGTCATTTTGCTTATATTCCTTTTGGATTAGGTTGTGAAGAGGTTGAATTGCCCTAATTTGTGAAGTGAAGAACTATTGAGTGGAGAAGAGTTTAGAGTGGTGTGAAATGTTATTAAGGTAAGTACCAATGTTGCATGATTGCATTGTTAATGCATATCACTAATGTATTTTGATGTGTTTATATCATTAATGATATGTATATATATAATTGTGTTATGGGAAAATGAAAGATGTGAATGATTTGATGAATATTAATGTATGAGAATACAATTGATTGAGTATAATTAAATAATGTTAGGTAAATTATTACATTGTTAATCTAATGTGACTTGTATAGTGTGAAAGAGAAGAGGATCATTCAACAAGGTATGAGCTATGCAAATTTATTATGATAAACACTTTTATGAAGAATTACTTTAATGTACTTTGTAATGTTATAGCAATGATGCTATATGTATAATGTGAATCATGTGATTGAATAATGATATGTTCATTTAGTTAATGTAATTGATGTTGAGTATTATAATGATGATGCACATGATACTATATGAACAATACTATGTTTTGTGTATTATGAATCTTGTGAATTGTATTGTGCTATATGAATAAGGTACTTTGTAATGTTATAGCAATGATGTTATATGTATCATATGGATTGAGATAGGATATGTTGTGAAGCCATTCTAATTGGCCATGATGATTCAAATGTGAGATGAAGCCATTGTGATTGGCTATGATGATCTAATTGAAAGAAACAAGGCATGTTTGCCTAGATGATAATGAACATTGAGATTGAAATTGATAATGAAACAATAAGTGAAATATGTGTTTAATGTGTTATTCAGTCTTCAGAGTTCTGGGTTTGGAGGCATGCCTATAAAATGAAAAAGGTAACAGTCTTGCCGGGTTGAGGATCTCTTCAAATTGAGTTGAATTGAGGTCCAAGAGACTGGGTCTGTTACACTATGAGAATTGTGAATATGAAATATATGATTGGTAACAGTCTTGCCGGGTTGAGGATCTCCTCATGATGAGTTGATGGTCCAAGAGACTGGGTCTGTTACACTATCCATGGATAGAAATATTGATATATGATGCCTATGGGCTTGATGATTATGATTATAGACCAAAGATGTAACTCTGAACTCTGAATAACATAGTGGTGTCTGTTGGGCCCGAGTATGTCTTTGTTGTCAATGTGATATACAAATGTTGAAAGAAATGGATAATGAAATCTTTGGTATACTTCATTGGACATGTGATTGATGATATGTAATATGTGCGTTGAAATATTGATTATGAGCACTAGTGATGAATCATTAATGTTGAATTGTGAATAAAGAAATGTTATGATTGGTATGATGTATAATGTGTGTATTAGCATTGATTGTGAATTCAATTAATGAATTGTGGTTGATGACAATGATTGTCTTAATTGGAAATGTGACCTATGATTAGTATAATGTATAATGTGTATTGAGATGTTGATTGTGAATATTAGTGATGGGTTGGACTTGGTAGAAATGTTATGTTTATATGTGTATAAGATAGGAGATTAGTTGAAAGATATGAAAGGTGCAAATGAATAGGGATAAACTTAATAAGAACTAAAAGTATATGGAATTGAGATATCTTTATATGTTAGTGTTTCCATGATATATGTTTGTATTTTATATTTGTACTACTAAGCTTTGGAGCTTAGCGCGGATGTATTATCGCGCAGGTAGCTTGGTGGAAGATATGAAGTCTTTTGGTATGCCACGAGAAGAGTAAGATTTTGTCGAGACCAACTAGAGGGTAATGCATACATGTATCCACTTTAAGTATGTTATATTATATGTATAAATGAAGTTTTGATAAAGACAATAATTTGTAAGTGTTCTTTAAATTGACCTATTATGGTTTGAATTTTGTTACAGGTATTGAAAGGTAAAAAGAAAAGTGGCATCCTTATACTTTATATACTTACTGTATGTATACTAGGTATATGTATAGTATTTATATGGAGTATTGGGGTGTTACAAAAATCATCCTTAGGGGAAGCCTTGTTCAAATCTCTATATTCCACACAGAACCTTATTCTTCCATCTTTCTTTGCCATGGGTACTATGTTGGCTAACCAATCTGGATATTCTATCACTTCAAGGAACTTCACTTGTATTTACTTAGTGACCTCTTCTTTAACCAATTCAGCCCACTTAGGTCTTAATTGCCTAAGCTTTTGTTTTACAGGTTTTATGTGAGTGTGAGTTGGAATATGATGCTCGGCTATGTCTCGATCTATCCTCAGCATATCTTCATAAGACCAAGCAAACACTTCTTCATATTTTTTTGAATATTTTTTCAAATCTCTCTCTCTCATCAGGAGTAAGGTCAGATGCCCTAATGTTTTTAGGATTTTCAGTTGTTCCAAAATTTAATGATTGTGTGTTAACAGAATTAATATTAAAGATGCTCATGTAACTGCTATTTGAATGTATGCAACCATCAGGAGAAACATCACACAAGTAAGCAAAATCAGACTTTATTACATTCATTTTGGAAAAGAAAACATCATTATCCTCATACAAAGTAGACAAATTAAAATCAAAATCAAAATCATTGTTCTCAGAATCATAAAGCAGGATGTCTTCAAACTTTTCTTCGACCAGGGCAGCAATCTCTTCTGGAGTCTTCTCGGCTTTCAGGACAGCTTCATTCTTCTCTTCTGGATTGTATTCTTTGCTAGCTGGCAGGGTGAGTTCTTTCTTCACTTGCTCCACTAGCTCAGCAACATCTGCAAAAATTTTAAAACCTGGGATTAACTTACCCATGAACATGATCGGCTCGGGCTTTCCTTGGAGTGGTCCCATATCTGGAGCTTTGACAAAAATCTCTTCAAGTGGTGGGAAGCTCATCTTCTCACTCTTGTTTAGCTGGACATCATTGTCTTCATCATATCCCAACCCCTTCTTGGAAGTTTGAGTTCTAAAATCTGGCAACTTTGTCAAACTAGCCTTTCCCTTTCCAAGACCAGCTCTGGGAAGGTAGTTCATGTTCTTCATCATGTTCAAGACTTTGGAGTCCACTACTTCATCATAAGAAATTGCAGCTACTTGAAAACCATTGAGAGGCCTCTCCATCATTAGAGCGTTAACAATCTCATTATCTTCAGCTTCAATGACCACTGTCTCATTTCCGTTGGGGAACTTGATCTTTTGATGAATGGTGGAAGGAACTCCACCAAGAGGATGAAACCATGGTTGCCCCAAGAGTAAGGCGAAGGTAACCGGTATGTCTACAACAACAAACTCAACAATAGATTCAATTGGACCAACCTTGACAGCCGCTTTGAAAGTCCCTTCGGCATGCCTCTTAGTGTTGTCATAAGCACGAATCATTACCTCGGTCGGGTTTAGATCTCTTGCAATATCTTAAGTGGACAAACATTTATGGTAGAACCATCATCAACCATTACACATGGAGTCCTCTTCCCCTTTACTTCTATTTTGATAAAGAGAGGGTGGATGTGGTCTCTCCCCTCCTCCCTGTAAGTCCGCATCCGAAAAAGAAACTGCTCCCATATTAACTTCACTCTTTTCTTTAACCTCTTCACATTTCATTACTTCCCCAATTTTTATGAAGTTGATCAACTCCTCCGGTGTTGTGGAGGTAGAAAGTGGCATGCTAGCTAAGACTTTGGCCATAGTTTTCGGTGCTTTTTAGAAGTAGCTAATAAGTCCCAAATGCTAACACTTGCATGGGTTCTTTTCAATTGCTTAAGCACAGCATCATCTTCTTCTACTTCAACTTCCTTCCCCTTATTAGTTTCTACCTACTTAAGTGGTGGCCTTGCGTAAGGCTTACCAGATCTAGTGTTCATTACTTCATCTTCTTCGGGCTCGGACCAAGTCCACTCCTCCTTCTTGGATACAGTATCATCATCACTATCACTTGAACCCCAAAACCCGTTGACAACACAGATTGCTACTTCTCCACCTATCATAGCTTGTTCAATTTTGACAAATGCCTCTTCTTCTTTGGTTGCTTCTCCACCCACATCTTGAAAAGAAGATATGACAAAGTCCTCATGCAAACCTCCTCCAATCATGAAGGTTGCCGGTGGTGGTACCCTATTGAATTTTGGCAATGGGTTGTCTTTGGTGTTTGGCTTGTTGGGCTTCGGTAGCTTCCCATTATCAATTAGATTTTGACTCGCATGTCTCAACCTCACACATCTATCCATATCATGCCCTTGCATTTGGTGAAATTGACAAAATGCTTTGGTGTCAAAATTAGGTGGGAGAGGGTTAGGCAAAGGACGAGGATTTAAGGGTTGTAGCAATCCCTTTCTTTGAAGCTTATTGAGAACCCAAGACATAAGTTTTCCCAATTTCAAAAATTGTCTCCTCGTTCCTTGGTTAGTAGCATTAACACCGACGGCCTTTTGCATGCTTTGGCTACCAGATTGATAGCTCCCTTTCTCATTCCTTTTTGTTGCAAAACGGCTCTTCTCCCTTTCCCATTCTTCAATTTGCAAACCAGCTTGGAGAAGGTCTTTGAAATCACGGATGAGTGTATGAGACATCCTCTCATGAAGATTAGGCAACACCCCTCTCACAATCATCTTTATTTAATTGGATTCATCGGGCCTCTTCTTGAGTAAAGCAGCCTTGTTTCTCTATCTCTTGACATAATCTACAAAATTCTCATTCGGCCTTTACCTAATGGACTCCACTTCCATTAAGGTAACTTCTAACTCAACATTATATCCATATTGTTGGATGAGGGTTTTGTAAAGTAGATCCCAACTCTTTTGTGTTCCATCATCTAAGGTATTGAACCAATTTTGGACAACAGGGTCCAATGAGAGCATAAAGTACCTTAGGGTTTGAGCCTTAGTAGCTCGAGCAGACTGCATGGCAGTGATATACTGTTTCACATGGAGATGAGGATTCCAGTGCCATTGTACTTTGCAAAGGATGGCATCTTGAACTTGTACGGGACTTCTTCATCTTGTTCAAATAGTTTATCGATCTCGAACATCTCCTCAGTTTTCAACTTCTTCTCAAATTTCTTTTCTAAATCAGCAATCATCTTTTCAACATCGGATGTCTCGGTCTTTTCAATAGTTGCTTTCTCAACAACCTCCGGTTCTTTCTTCTTCTCTTGAATATCTTGGTAGTATTGAGCCCAATCATCATCATCATCAATGATCACTTTTTCATCATCAAAAACCACTTCACCAACTTCAGTCTTCCCTTTGTCCTTTGGTTTCTTAGTGCTAGCAGATGCCTCGGCATGATTCTCTAAGATTGCAGTCAACTGGTTCTTCATGGTCTCAGCTAGGGCCTCTTTGATTTCTTCCATCTTGGCATTGAGGACCTCATCCACCATCCTTTGAATTTTTTCGGGCTCCATTGTTTTAGATGAGCAAGTGATTGAGTCATTGCTAGATACTTCATCTCCGGCATAGGTTGGATTGTTATAAGCTTTTGAACTATCATAATCCAGGGCTGTGAGCTAGAGAGAATCAATGATATGAGATTCAAATGTATGCATGTATGCATGTAAGCACGAACAATCAATGAAGAAAGATAATTAAGATGTTCCTTCCAACCTTATAACATCCACACACGAATGGCGAGTCTCTTTTCCTAGGTATATGGTTAACAAAATACCAATATGGGGCATCTTGTTTTCGAATAATTCCCTCGGACATTTCAACCAATAGTTATATTTTCAAAAATGGAAATCAGTTCATAATAATTCCCATTAATTAGGTTTTAATCCATTTATCCAACTAAAGTAGCCTTTATGCTATATTGGATTAAAACTAAATTAAGAGGTTTATTATAGATAGATTTCTCACTTGAAAAAGGTAACTAATGATTCATGCCAAAAACAAGCCCATGGTTGATTTATTCTTAGTATAAACTAGGCCCACAATTGATTTTTGGTATTTCATAATTAACCTCAATATTTTGCAAGCTCTTTGTAAGAAAAGATTGGGTGAAAATAATCTTGTTTCTAAGCCCATAAAAATATTTTAGAAAAATATATTTCGGGCTTAGTATTTGGGCCATGAGCCAAAGATATGTTTTTAGAAACGTTTTATGTCCAAAACCATCTTGAAAAATTTTGGAAATAGCTTTGGTCTTTTGAATTTTCTAAAGAAAAATTTTATTTTGAGCTTACAATGTACTTAGGTCATATTAGAAAAAGAACAAACCAAATAAGCCATGATTTAAGCCAAGATAAATTAACCATAGTCAAACAACATGCATTTGGGATAAAACCTAAGGAAAGTAACTAGGCCAATTACATGAACTTTAGTCTTTGGGTAAAAAGGCTTAGGTTCCCATAGCAAGTATATACCAAATGGTACGAGGCTATGAGTGGTTATGCCATGCTCGATCTCCATAACTTGAGTGCAAGTATGGTATCCCTTACATAACATAACATGGGTAACACGGGCATCCTAACTCACGCACACGATGCAAACTAATATGATGCAATGGATAATATCATTATAAGAAAGAATAGAATAATATAAAGACCAACGAAATCAACTTCTCTTATCCCCAGTGAAGTCGCCACTATGAGCAGGGATTTTTGCCCCTACTCCCGGTGAAATGGTTCTTGCGACTTCGGCATTATTTAGGCTCAGGGCCTTAGAGAACACGGACCTAAGTCCGGAGAAAATGGAGTCGCCATCCGGATGGGCCGAGAAAAAGAAAGGGGAGGATGACTCTATTCCTAAGGAATCCCCAACCCCCTAATGGGTTCGAAAAGTTGGGTACGTGTGGGGAAGGTGAGAAGTGGCCCAGCACCCCCACAACACCCGGTTCATTGGAACCGGCCTCCTTTACAGGTCTTAATATTATAAAATTCTTAAATATAACAACATTATCCATATTACACACAATAATTAAAAGAAAGCATCAATATATTAAAATCAAAGCAAGGTCCAAGCAAAACAAATAAATGGACACCCATCCAAAGATGGAAATATGTCCTTACATCACATGCCTAAATAGGACACCCACCGAAAGGTAGAAACATGTCCTTTACATAGGTTCTAAAATAGAAAAGCAAATTAAATTACCTGATATTTAACTAATGAGGTACCCACCAAGTGGAAACATACCTCTTACAACATTTTGAAACCTAAATAAATTGATAAAGTAAATAACCATTTATCATAAATAAATCATTCATCAAAGGTGTTAAACATCAATAGAAAGTAAACATCCATCCATGACAAATTAAATAAACCAAGCATTGAACTTAAATAAATTAAAGCATAAGAAATAAATCAAAGCATAATCAAATATATAATTGAATAAAGCAAATAAAATTCCAATTATAGCTACTGTTTCCATTTAGGACTCTTTATTTCATGTGTTTAAGGTTTTGGAATTAATGGAATTTGGCTACTGTGACTTTAAGAGAATTAAAATAGATTGAGGATTTCATGTTTTAAAAGGTTGGCAAGACTCTTTGATTAACCAAACTAGGGTTTATGATGTAAAATCGTGAAACTAGAATTTGGACTCTTTAAAACACTTTTAATTTATGGTTTCAAGTTTACTGTGTGAAATTAAGATGTTTGTGTTTTTATGGTTTTTAAAATTTTAAAGGATTAGGGTTTAGAAAAAAATTAGGTTTAAGGTTTTAAAGGGGTTAGGGTTTTACTATTTTGAGTTTTGGAGTTGAATTATGGTTTTAGAAATTTTGAATTAGGGTTTCAGTGAATGCATGAAGCTTTTTATAATTTGGAAAAAGTAATTGATAACTTTATGAAAGTAGACCAACGATTTAAGGTTTATCTAAATAAAAAAGGTGTTTTTAGAGTTTGTTGTAAGAAACAGAATCAAATTTTGGTTTTATTGAAAAACATGTTCAATTAGGGGTTTTAAGATTTTGAAGAAGCAAAAATAACAATTTTATGTCTTTTTGGAAAATAAAGCAACGAATTAGTGTTTTTAACTTTAGATAAACTAAATTAAAGTTCTAGGGTTTTTTATTTAAAAACACAATTTCATAGTTTATGCTGCTGTGAAAAAATATAACAATTAATACATACCTCCTTTTGTTGATTCCTCCAAAAATAATTCTTCTTGGATGAATAAAAAAATAAAGGCAGTTGTTGCCTTTGATGATTTGTTTCTTGCTTTGCTTCTTCTTCTCTCAAAAAATCAGCTTGATTAAAGTTTTCCTTCATAGATTCGGTTTCAAAATCCCCAATTTTGTCCCAATTTTTTATTCCTTTTTCCCTCTTTCTGCCTCCTTATTTATAGAAGTTTTTTATGGTTTTTTCCTAGTTGCTCACGGCATACATTATTTATTAAGAAAAGGAAACTGAAACCTAACTGCATTAGGTTTTGAAAAATTTGCATCGAAAAATTTTGCTGGCAAAAAAAAAACTGCTGCAAGAAAAATTGCACTGGCAAAAAATCTACCGCAGCTAGCTGTGGCAGCTGCGGGCGAAACAGGCCTGCGGGCCATTTCGCCCGCAAAAAAATTCTACGAGCACAGGCAACTCCTGCGGGCGAAATGGCCTGGGCCATTTCCCCGTAGAAAAATTCTGCGGGCAAAATGGCCAAGCCATTTCGCCCGCAGGCAACTTCTGCGGGAGAAATGCCCACGGGCCCGCGCTGACTTTTGGCGACGATTTTTTCGTCACTGATTTTTTATTTTTATTTTTATTTTTTTATTTGTTTATTTTTATTTTTTATTAATAAAAATTAGATACTAAAGCAAAAATTATTTAATTAAGATAACAAAAATTATTTTTGACCAATTAAAATATATTAGACAATACAAAAATTATTTTGGACTAAACAAAAATATATTGGACCGGACTGGGTCAAAAATTAAGGGCTACAGGGTGACGACTTAATTTTCTCCGGGCTTAGGGCCGTGTTCTCTAAGGCCCCGAGCCTAAACAGTGTCGAAGTCGTAAGAACCATTCCACCGGGAGTGGGGGCGAAAATCCCCGCTCACACCCTCATAATCAAAGAAGAGGTGGAGAAGTTAATGGCCAAAAGGTTTATTGAAGCCATAACATATCCAACATGGTTGGCAAATATAGTCCCATTTTAGAAGAAAAATGTTGAAAGTTAGGATGTGCGTAGACTATAGAGACCTTAATAAAGTATGTCCCAAGGATGATTTTTTGCTATCCTATATTAACATTTTGGTATATTGTTTAGCATGCTTGAAGGTAGTTTCCTTATATGATCTATATGCCAATTACAATCAAATACAAGTGGCTCCATAAAACAAGGCTAAAATTGGGTTTATTACAGAATAAGGCACTTACTGTTATAGGGTTATACTTTGGGTTAAAGAATGCAAGGGCAACTTATTAGAGAATTGCCATTACAATTTTCCATGATATGATGCATCAAGAGGTGGAGGCATATGTAGAAGACATGGTCATAAAATCAAAACCTACAGGGATCATTTGTAAGCACTAAGGCAATTCTTCCTTAGACTTTGCCAGTACTACCTCAAGCTCAACTTTGATAAGTGCATTTTCAGTACTGGAATATTTCTAGATCATTTAGTGAGCAGCAAGGAAATTAAAATAGACCCATCAAAATCAAGGGCTATATTAGACATGCAATCCCCAAGAATAGAGAAGGAAATCAGAGGATTCCTAGGATGCCTCCAATGTATATGTTAGTTCATAGCTCAGTTAATTGAAACTTGTCGTCCCATTTTCAAGCTCTTAAGAAAATAAGCCTCCAAACAATGGAATCCAGATCGTCGAAAGGCCTTTGAGAAGATTAAAGAGTACCAATTGAATTCTCTAGTCCTTTAGCCATCTTAGACTGGTCAACCTTTATTACTGTATTTATCAATGACCATCAAAGCAATGCGGGTGGCACAAGAAAAAGCAAAGTCGAAAAAAGAGTTTGCCATTTACTACTTTAGTAAATGAATGCTTACTTATGAGCTCAACTACACCTGGATTGAGCACCTCTGTTTGGCTTTAGATGGGGTTTGCTGCATGCTCTAGCACTACCTCAGTTCATATGCTACCTATATTATATCCTCAAGTATTTAATGGAAAAACCAGTTCTAGATAGCAGGACGGCACGTTAGAGTGCTATTGTAGATCAATTGGCAGCAACCCCGGATCAAGATGAAATGGAAGAAACTTAGTTTCCAAATGACATTTGCAAATAGAAAATGGTTCTTGTTAGATGTACTTTGATAGTGCCTCTAACAATAAGGGATTTGGAGTTAGAGCGATGTTAGTTTCTCCTTTTGGGGATTAATTGCCTCTTACTATCAAAATAGCTTTTGAAGTTACCAATAATAAGGCAGAATATGAAGCTTATATCATAGGGCTCAATGTTGCTTTGAAACTTAGGATTGCTTACCTGAAAGTATTTGGGGATTCAGCCCTGATAGTTGTAGACCTTTAATTTTCGACCCAGTCCAATCCGATAGTCCAAAATAATTCTTATGGTATTTTAATTATTTTAATTACTTATAATATTTAATAGTTATTTTTAATAAAAATAAAAATAAAAAATAAAAAAAATAAAAATAGGACGGATCGGCGAGCGACGAGTGGCAAGGCAATTTCATCACAGAATGTTTCTGCGGCGAATTGGGCACTGTCCAATTCCCCGCACATGGTCAATTGGGTGCTCAGTTCGCCGCAGGTGCTACCTGTAATGAATTGGCTTGCCCAGTTTGCAGCCCACAAGCCCAGTAGCCCGCGCGCGCTGCCGATTTTTTGACCAAACCTTGTTTTATCCGGTTTTGTAATTTTTTCTAAATAGTGGCTATTTCCTTATTAAAATAGGATTAGGACTTTTTGTTTTTCTACGGATTAGGAGGTGATTTTTTTAAAGAAACTGGGGACTTTGAGAAAAGCGAAACAGAGAGACATAAGCAAGAATAAATCAACTTCCAACAGTTGCGCAGACAATTGTTCCACCCCACCAACACCTTAATTGATCTAAGAAAACTCAAAGTTTGGTTCAAAGATTCAACTTTGGAGGAGCCTTTAAACACAGGTTTAGCTTGCCATATCCGTGATTTTGGAGAAATTAAATAAGTACTTGGAGATGTAAAAGTTGTATATACCCAATATATATACCTAGTGTATATATAACATATACATATGGTATATTAATTCTATATGTAAAATTTATACATTTTATACTTAATTTATTTAATACACATATAAGGTACATTTGATGTGTATATAAGATATACATTATTTGTACATATGTGTAATATCCCAAATTTTCTTTGAAAATTTCTAATTTTTGAAAATTTGATAAAATATATTATAATTAAATTGGATAAATTAAATTAATGATTTTAAATGAAAAATGAAGGGTTTTTAAATGAAAAAATGGAATATATATGTGATATATATGTAAAATATATACAACGTATAAAAGTCAACACTTTTTAAAGAAAAAGTCAAAAGTCAAAGTAAAAATGGTATTTTGATAATTAAATCTTAAAAATTTAAAATTATTAAATTAATTCAAAAATAAATAATTTTTGAATGGAAGAGGGATTTTTGGACTTTGAATTTATTAAATAAATAAAAATATAATTAATCATTAAATTAAATTAAATAATATATATATGGTTGAAATTAAAAGATGAAAGGAAAGAGAAAATAAAAAGCCATTTTCATCTTTTTCTTCTTCCTCCTTGGCCAAAACCTCCATTGGTGGTGTCCAAGGAATTTTGCTCTTCCATACTCAATTTATTAAAGTGTTTAACAAGTTTAAAGTTAATTTTTGGTGATTTTCACTAAATTTGGTAAGTTTCCAACTCCTTTCTTTGAATTCCATGGAAATTTTGATTATGTATGATTTTAGATTTTTAAGTTGTAACACCCCTTCCCAACCTACATGTGTAAGCTGAGTAGAGGTGCCACACTATCCTAATTGTTGCTACCAATTTACTTAGTCAAATTTTTGTTCCAGTTTTTACAGAAATTTTGCCAGAGGTTCGCCTAGAAATTTGGTCCCAAGTGTCGACAAAACTGGTTTTTCTGATTTTTGAAAATAATTTTTACACAAACCAATGAGAATACAATCAATCTCAATACACTCCCATGAATCCACCTTATACCCTCAACTACAACCTGCAAGAAGAGTTCACACTTCTAATACAACATAAAGTAAAGGTTTATGACTATTACTTACTACTATCATACAATTATAAGATAGTAATTCTCCATCTTATATATATACATATACATGCCACAACTAGCTATCTCATAATGGAAACTAAGAGATCTACCCTGAGATTTGCTGTGGGTCTGGTCGTCGCTTCTCAAGAAATAGCTACTGCTCCGCACCTACGAGTCAAGGAAAACTTAACTCGCTGAGCAATGATGCTCAGTGGGTACTTTACCGATGAAAATATAGTAAAACATGAAAGCATTTGAAATAAAAGGAATTAATTAAATCATAAATCAACCAACATTAAACCAATGAAAGTTATTGTCCATTCAGTGTAGATATACTTTCAACAATTGTAAAAACCATAATTCAAACTCATATTGCAGTACGTAGTTTTAGAAAAACAGGACTTTGGCTCAGGCTCTGGCTTTAGCTCTACTGGTATATAGGGAACCATAGTGATAAGGCAGTGGGCCTCCCCACTGTAACATAGGTGGCCCTCACCACCGATATCAGATCACGGGAATGGGCCTCCCCATTGGCTTCAGTGGCCTCACCACTGAATAAAATATCATATCACAATAATGAGCAGTGCTGCATGCGTTAGTATAGTGCACCATACCCTTATCTACCACTCCCACTATCCAGTAGAGCAAAAGATTAAAATGATTCAATTTAAGTCTCAACTTCATTTTAGAATGATTCAAGAAATCAATTTAAATTCTCATTGCGCTTTGCCATTTATGCCGCGCACCACTTTCTTTGGTCAAACCGTTACTCTTTTTCACATATTTAACATCCAAAATAAACACATCAAACATTTCAAAGTATTCCTCAAAAGATCACAAATTGAGCAAATGAATAGTGTTGCGGCGAGAAAAATCGGCAACGCAAAATGGCATGACCAAATGAATAGTAAAATCTGGGTTTTCGTCAAAATTTCAGTCCACTTCAGTCATGCATTTGACCAAGTAAATGATCTTATTTTTGGCTGAAATTTTACAGAAAACTTATTTCATATGTTGAATAATTGCATGTAAAATTTCGTTGAAAAATTCCTTCGTTTGATGCCCCAAACAATTTCCACAAAAAATAGTCCAGAAGCTGTCACTTTGGGACCATTTCGGCCCAAACATTTGAAATGCATAGGATAGTTTATTTTTCTTTTGCAAATCAATATTAAGGCTTCTTTAATAGTAAAGTGAGGATTCAAACACTTCCTTTTAGCAATTTTTGCATGTTTAACTCAAATCAATATATTTAAACATCAACTTCAAAACTTCCATAAACCAAAGTTTGTAAGCAAATAGAATTTCTTTTATGGTAAAGCACCAAATCAAAATTAATTATTCAAAGGTAAAGTACCAAACCTTATTTCTTTAACTCCTCTTAGCTTTTCCTTCTTCTCCTTCTTTAATTCTTTATTTCTCCTTCAATCAATTCAAGATACAACATAAACCTTAGAAATTCAAAATAATAAGTTATCCTCCATTTCTTTTCTAACCGAAACCCTAATCCAACCTTATTAATCTTTATACATCTTGATTCTTCCATTTAATCAATTAATCTCATCACTTACTTAATATTTTTCCAATTCCACATAAAGACTCTAATTTTCAATCTTCTAATAAATATATAACTACCTAAAATTAATACTAAAATCAAAGTCTACTTACTAGAAAACCTTAAAAACTTACCTTAAAAATCAAATTTGGAGAAACTTGGAAGTCCTTTGGTGTTTCCCTTTGTTGGCCGAAATTTGCAAGTGGAAAAGAGAGAAATTGGTTCTTCATATCACATATATTTATATACAAAAGAAATGATGATCACCTTATGTGTTGGTTAAACCCTTTAAGACCACTTGTCACCTTTCTCTTTCTTCATTTATTACACATGCTAAATGGTTGCTTTTGATTGGCCAACATTAGATTTTTATAGTTTTCTTTTTCCTTTACTTCTTTCCACTTGTCCCTCTTCCCATAGGATATCATAAAGTTGTCCCGGGTTACCCATCCGGTCCCGACAAGATACCGAGCCCACTTTACGTTTCGGCGATTAATCGATCATATCTTTTAAACCGTACAGTTCCACGAGTCATACTACATATAGTTTTGATCCTCTCGACCTCTACTTTCTATTTATAAGGTCTATTTTAGGTTTCCAAGTCATTTTGAAAAATTACCGATAAGCCCTCAACTTTTTACAAAATTCCCTTTAGGTCCTTTCCTTGCTCGGGTTTTCTTCCGGCTCCATTTCTACTGACGATCATTTCATATATCACCCCTCGTCATCTTCTACATACTCATTTTTTTATTTCCTACTTTAAATTCATGTATAACTTTAATTGATAATGACCAAAATGCCCCTAGTCAAAATGTCTTCGTTTTTCTTTAACGGGACATTTCCTAGAAAAACCGTTACACGTCGTTGCGACCTGATTAATTTCTAGAATATTCTTCCAGGGTCGGATATGGGCACTATTAAGAACTTCTGACTCTTAATTTTTAAGTTTACATAGTTACCCCTAACTTTTGAGAAATTTTCACTTAGGTCCTTTTGATATCCCTTCCTGACCTTGCTGTTTTTCTTTATTAATATCTTTTTACTCACAACTTCAAATTAAGTAATTCTTATTCCCACTGAAACTAGACATCCGGGGCTACATTGTGTCAAAATTTCAGGTTGATCCGAGCTATATCTGATTTTTGACGGTCCTTCGAATTCAAACCTACTATGCTGTCTTGAGGCAGCTTGCACATTGTCTACTAAATCCATCATATCTTATTCTTTACAACTCCAAATTGAATAATTTCAAGTTATAAATCTAGATAAGACACAAATAAACAATTAAGTCTTCTTTGAGACTCTCTAATTCTGTCATTAACTTGGATGAAATTCGAGCTCAAGTTATAAGTCAAGTTCTGAACTCCTTTGTTCTAAGCCTAAATCATATCCTCTATGTCTGTTTCTTACCAATCTGGGATTTGGGATGTTACATAAGTAGTATGTTATAATTATTGGAATTGGTGTATATGATGTTATTTTGGGTAGTTAACAATAATTTTAAAGTTGGATTGAAGAAATGGTTGAGTTTGGGTTAGATTGGTGAAGAGCGAGAATTTAGGGTTATGTAATTTTTGGGGTTTTGAAATCATGGTTTTTAATTGTTCAAATTGATTCCAAATGTGTTTTTTTGTTGCATAAACAAGTATTTTAAAGTCAAAAATTGGATTTGGTTGTGTTTGGTTAGAGTTTGAGAATGGAAGTGTGATTTTGGGTTTTGGAAAATGACATTTCCAAAGTTGTTGAATTGTATAATTTTATTGGTTTAATCTTGTTGTTTGGTGATATAAGTGTTGAATATAAGCTTAAAATGATTAATGGATTGTGTTGGAATGGAAAACCTTCAATGGGGGAAGGTTATGCCATTTTACAATTTTGTGTATAAGAGTGTGTTTTTGTAATGTAAATAGTTTAAATGTATTAAAATATGTTTCTAATAATATAAATAAACTTAATATATTAAAATGAATGGCCTAGTATGAGAATCCAAAGTTAAAGTGAGGTTTGCCTTAAATTTTGGATTTTTGCTTGGATAGGGTTTAATTATGGTTTAATATTGGAAATGCCATTAAATGCGATACTAAATGATTATTTACTATCACATTTGGTTTAGGCTTTGAGGGAGGTTGTTTTGCTTCATCCAAGTAGTGAAGGGCAAGTTGGAAGGATAGGATTGGAGGTTGTTTTAAGCTTGTTTTGGTTGCTATTTGAGGTAAGTACAAACTTTGAATACATTGATTATGTTTGCATGACATTTGGGCTTAACACATTTTGGTTGGAAAATGTGTTAAGCTACTTGATACATTGATTATGTATGAATAATGTGCTATGACATTTGTAATGTCATATATGTATTAAATGCATTATGAAAAGCCATTGATAATGGCTAAATTGTGTAAATGTGATTAATATGTGAATTATGTGAAAATACCCAAAGTAATTAGGTAATGTGTTGTGAATGCAAAAATGTGGTATAATGTAAGGAGATATGTGGAAACATAATGAAATGAATTGATATTGATATAAATGAGAAAAATAAGAAAAGTGAGAAAAAGGTGAGAAAATAAGGCAATGTGCCTCGCTTAATTATGTGACAATGAGAAAGAGATTGATAATGAGAAATATGAATAAATTGTGTGCCTAGTATGTTATTCCATTTTCAGAGTTCTGTGTTTGGCAGCATGCATATGATTTGCCTACGGGCTAGACACTGGGCGTCACTATAAAAATATTTTCGAGGTGAAATGACCGGGTCGTAAGCTCAGACCTAGTTGGACTATTACATTGATATTTTGCCTATGGGACTAGACACATGGTGTCATTATAGACCAAAACAATAACTCTGGAATTTGAATAGCATATTAGTTATATTTGGGCCCATGTTTGTGTTTGTTTTTATGTGACTTGTGGATTGTGAAATATTTGAAAAGTATGAGAAAATGGAATGATGTGATATCCATAAGCATTTTGCATTGGCCTTACTTTACAGTTTTATTATTATCAAAATTTAAAAGCTTAGCTCGATTGCAATTCGTCGCATAGGTGACATGGGCGATTTGGTAGAGCCAGAGAGTACTACTAGACCTAGTCATATCTAGGCTTGCATTTATCGAGCTTGAAGTGTTTTTAGGTACATCAAGATTAGAGCCATTTGCCAGCATGTAGTATATTTTGATATTATAGTATATTTTGATATTATGTATATTATGTTTGTTTTTGAAGTATATATTGTAAATTGTAAAGAATGTTTTGAATAATTTGTTTAAAATGGGATTCTATATTTGTTGTTGATATATATATATATCTATGTATAAATATTTTGAGAAAATATGGAGAAATTGAGAAGTATTGGTGAAATGGAGATTTGATTTTATTGGGAGTGTTTGTTTTATGCAGGTTGAGTTTATCAAATTTTGGGATGTCCAATTTACAGACAAAACTCTGTCAAAATTTTCCCAGAAATTTTCATATAAAATGTTTATTTTGGGTTCCTATAGCAAATAAAGAATGATTATATACTATTTAATTTTATATATTTAGTTTTTGAAATTTTAAATCAAAAATGTGAAAAATTTTTATTAAACACGTCTGTGACATTTTTGTACCATATATGCATATTGTACATATGCTGAAAATATATATTGTATGCATATAGGGTATAAGGGTGTTACATTGCTTTTCAATCTAAATTATTTATTCAGTATTTGCCAGTCATCTTTTAGAATATGATCATAGTAGTTTATTTATCAAAATATTATTTCATGCAGTAGCTTAATTATCAAAACCTCAATCACATATTTTAAATACCTCAAAATAATAGTTTATTTTCTCAAACCCTAATCAATACAATAAACCTTATTAGCTGTAAGCCATATTTTATATTTAAAACCCTAGAAACCCTATTTCATGATGTTAGCCCTTAACCCTAATTCGATTAACCAAAAACCCATGTACTTTTTTAAAATTATTAAACCCTAATTAAATCAATTTTCCAAAATCTTCACAGTAACCTCTTCTTTCAAAAATAAATATAATAGTGTTAGTTTTCTTAGAAATCCAAGCCCTAATTGAAATTGAACCCTAACTTATTTAGTTAAAACCTTAATCGAATTTGTTTATTTTATCATCACAGTAGCTATTTCTTTTTAATATATTTAAGTTTTAATCTTATTTTCATAGGCTTGTACCTTATTCACATAAATACCAAATTATAATCTTAATCACACAGTAGTGTAATCTTTTTAAAATAATAAACCTAACAATAATACTAGTTCTTTAAGATTCCAAAACTCTAGCTTTTAGATATAAATTCCAAAATCCTAAATGTTATCTAAGAAACCCTAAGTTGATACACTTAAATTTGCATCTTTATTTGTTTCATTATTAAATGAGTATTTATTATATAGTTTGATTAATGATTTATTTATATATTAAATTTATGTCTTCAATGAATGATTTATTTATGATGAATAATTGGTTGGTTGTTTTTATTAATTTGCTTTGGTTTCAAAACACTGTAAGAGGTATGTTTACATATTTTGGGTACCTCATGTATTAAGCATCATGTAATTTAAATTGCTTTTATATTTTGGACCAATGTAAAGGACACATTTTCACCTTTTGGTGGGTGTCCTATTTAGTTTTAGACGTGGACAATGTAAGGACATATTTCCATCCTCGGATGGGTGTCCATTTATTTGCTTTGTTTGGACATTACTTTGATTTTAATATAATGATGCTTTATTTTAATTGTTGCATGTGGTATGGATAATATCAATATATTTAAGAATTTTATAATATTAAGACCTGAAAAGGAGGCTGGTTCCAATGAGCCAGGCATTATGGGGGTGCTGGGCCATTTCTCACCTTCCCCACACGTACCTAACTTTTTGAACCCATTAGGGGGTTGGGGATTCCTTAGGAATGGAGTCATCTACCCCTTTCTTTTTCCCGACCGGTCTGGGTGGTGACTCTATTTTCTCCTGGCTTAGGCCCGTGTTTTTTAAGGCCTTGAGCCTAAATAGTGCCGAAGTCGCAAGATCCATTCCACTAGGAGTGGGGGCAAAAATCCCCGCTCACACTGGCGACTCCACTGGGGATAAGAGAAGTTGATTATATTGGTCTTTATATTATTCTATTTTTTCTCAAATGATATTATCCATTGTGTAAACCCTTAATTTTTTACCAAATCCGGTCCAATATGTTTTATTTAGTCTAAAATGATTTTTGTTGTCTAATTGGTCCAAAATAATTTTTATTAAATAATTTTTACTTTAGTATCTAATTTTTTTTAATAAAAAAATAGAAATAAACAAATAAAAATAAAAATAAAAATCGGAGTCGGAGTCGGAGTCGGAAAAATCGGCGACGAAAAAATTGTGGCGCAGGCCCGTGGGCATTTTGCCCGCAGGAAATTCCTGCTGGCGAAATCACTGTGCTATTTTGCACGCAAAAATTTTTTGCCTGCGAAATAGCTTACGGGCCCGCTCTGCGTCCGCTGCCGCAGATTTCTGAGGCAGAATTTTTTTCGGCAGCGCAAATTTTTCGACGCAAATTTTTCGAAACCTAATCCAATTAGGTTTTGGTTTCTTTTTTTTTATTATTAATATTACTTACCTTAACTAATTAGGAATAAACAACCTCAAACCACTATAAATAAGGACCAAAGACAATTAAAAAAGTGGAGGCAAAAATCCAAGAGTAGTTTAGAAATTTTGAAACCAAATCAAGAAAGGAAAAGAAGAAATTCAATTCAACTTTTTTCTGGAACAGCAGTAGCACGATTTAGAGGATTCAAAGGCAAAAAAAGCTTGTCTTTGGAGCTAGGTCATCTAAGAAGAATTTTTTTTGGAGAAATCATCAAAAGAAGGTATGTGTTAATTAATTTTCTTTAATTGTTTTTTTTTTACACAGTAGCAAATCTATGAAATCAAAATTAAAAACCTTTGAACTTTAATTTAGTTTTTCTAAAGCAAAAAAAAAACCTTATTTCGTTGGTTTATCTTCCAAAAGGCTTAAAATTGTTATTTTTTCAACTTCAACTTAAAACCTTAAAACTCTAATTGAACATATTTTTCAACAAAACTAAGATGTAAATTCTGCTTCTTTCAAAATTTTAAAGTAGGTTCTATTTCATTCAAAAAGTCTTCTAAAATATCTTTTCTACTTATAAAAACTTTAATTTATTTGTTTAAATTCATAAAACTTCATGAAATTATCAAATTGATTTCTAAAACCCTAAAAATTATTCATCACCCATGACCCTACTTCTAAATCCTAAAATCCAAAATTCAACTTTTAAACCCAAAATAATGAACACTAACCCTTTTAAAACCTTAAGCCCTAATTTTTATGAACTCTAATCCTTTTAAAACATTAAAAAACATAAAAACATAAAAACCTAAATTTTACATAATAGCTTAGGAACCCAATAACCAAAAATCACAAATTAAAGTATTTTAAAGTGTTTAAAACCCTAGTTTCTTGATATCATCATTCAAACCTTAATTTTGTTAATCAAAGAGTCCTACCAACCCTTTAAAACATAAAATCCTAATTTATTTTAATTCCATAAAAAGTCACAGTAGCCATAATTGGACTTTTATTTGCTTTATTCAATTCCATACTTGATTATGCTTTGAGTTATTTCTTATGCTTTAATTTATTTAATTTCAATACGTGATTTATTTAATTTATCATGGATGGATGTTTATTTTATATTTTGATTAATAGCTTTGATGAATGATTTATTTATGATGAATGATTATTTACTTTTATCAATTAATTTAGATTTTCAAAAGTTGTAAGAGGTTTGTTTCCACTTGGTGGGTACCTCAATAGTTAAGCATCATGTAATTTAATTTTCTTTTCTATTTTAGAACCTATGTAAAGGGCATGTTTCTACCTTTTGGTGGGTGTCCTATTTAGGCATGTGATGTAAGGACATGTTTCCATCCTTGGATGGGTGTCCATTTATTTGCTTTGTTTGGACATTGCTTTGATTTTAATATATTGATGCTTTCTTTTAATTATTGTGTTTAGTATGGATAATGTTATTATACTTAAGAATTTTATAATATTAAGACCTGTAAAGGAGGCCGGTTCCAATGAACCGGGCGTTGTGGGGGTGCTGGGCCATTTCTCACCTTCCCCACACGTACCTAACTTTCCGAACCCATTAGGGGGTTGGGGATTCCTTAGGAATCGAGTCATCCATCCCTTTCTTTTTCCCGGCCTGTCTGGGTGGCGACTCCATTTTCTTCGGACTTAGGTCCGTGTTCTCTAAGGCCCCGAGCCTAAACAGTGCCAAAGTCGCAAGAACCATTCCACAGGGAGTGGGTGCGAAAATCCCTGCTTACAGTGGCGACTCCACTGGGGATAAGAGAAGTTGATTTCGTTGGTCTTTATATTATTTTATTCTTTCTTATAATGATATTATCCATTGCATCATCTTAGATTGCATCGTGTGCATGAGTTAGGACACTCATGTTACCCGTGTTGTGTTATATAAGGGATACCATACTTTCACTCAAGGTATAGAGATCGAGCATGGCATAACTACTCATAGCCTCGTACCATTTGGTATATACTTGCTATGGGAACCTAAGCCTTTTAACCCAAAGACTAAAGCTCATGCAATTGGCCTAGTTACTTTCCTTAGGTTTTACCCCAAATGCATGTTGTTTGACTTTGGTTAGTTTATCTGAGTCTAAATCATGGCTTATTTGGTTTGTTCTTTTTCTAATATGACCTAAGTATATTGTAACCTCAAAATAAATTTTTCTTTAAAATCTAAAAGACCAAAACTATTTTCCAAATTTTTCCAAGATGGTCTTTGGACATAAGACTTTTTCTAAAAACAAATCAAAAAAATTCTTTGGCCCATGGCCCAAATACTAAGCCCAAAATCCATTTTTCTAAAATCTTTTACAATGGGCTTAGAAACAAAACTATTTTCACCCAGCCATTTTTTACAAAGAGCTTGCAAAAATATTTAGGTCAATTATGAAATACCAAAAATCAATTGCGGGCCTAGTTTATACTAAAAATAAATTAACCATGGGCTTGTTTTTGGCATGAACCATTAGTTACTCTTTTCAAGTGAGAAATCCATTTATAATAAACCTCTTAATTTCTTTTTAATCCAAAAAGCTACTTTAGTTGGTTGAATGGATTAAAACCTAATTAATGGGAATTATCATGGATTGATTTCCATTTTCAAAAATATAACTATTGGTTGAAACGTCCGAGGGAATTATTCGAAAGCAAGATACCCCATGTTGGTATTTTGTTAACCATATACCTAGGAAAAAGAGACTCGCCATTCGTGTGTGGATGTTATAAGGTTGGAAGGATCTTCCTAATTACACTTGTTTATTGGTTGATTGTACATACATACATACATGCATACATTTGCATCTCATATCATTGATCCTCTCTGGCTCACACCCCTGGATTACGAAAGTTCAAAAGCTTACGACAATCCGATCTACGCTGGAGACGAAGTATCTAGCAACAACTCAATCACTTGCTCGCCTAAAACAATGGAGCCTGAACAAATTCAAAGGATGGTGGATGAAGCCCTTAATGCCAAAATGGAAGAAATCAAAGAGGCCCTAGCTGAGACCATGAAGAACCAATTGACTGCAATCTTAGAGAATCATGCCGAGGCATCTGCTAGCACTAAAAAACCAAAGGACAAAGGGAAGACTAAAGTTAGTGAAGTGGTTTTTGATGATGAAAAGGTGATCATTGATGATGATGATGATTTCGCTCAATACTACCAAGAGGTTCAAGAAAAGAAGAAAGAACCAAAGGCTGTTGAGAAGGCAACTATTGAAAAGACCGAGACATCCGAGGTTGAAAAGATGATTGTGGATTTAGAAAAGAAATTTGAGAAGAACTTGAAAACCGAAGAGATGTCTGAGATCAATAAACTATTTGAACAAAATGATGAGGTCCCTTATAAGTTCAAGATGCCTTCCTTTGCTAAGTACAATGGCACCGGAAATCCCCATCTTCATGTGAAGCAGTATATCACTGCCATGCAATCTGCCCGAGCTACTAAGGCTCAAACCCTAAGGTACTTTATGCTCTCATTGGACCCTGTTATCCAAAATTGATTCAATACCTTAGATGATGGAACACAAAAGAGTTGGGATCTACATTACAAAGCCTTCATCCAATAATATGGATATAATGTTGAGTTAGAAGTTACTTTAATGGAAGTGGAGTCCATAAGGCAAAGGCCAAATGAGAATTTTGTGGACTATGTGAAGCGATGGAGAAACAAGGCCGCTTTAATGAAGAAGAGGCCCGATGAATCCGATCAAATAAGGATGATTGTGAGAGGGGTGTTACCTAATCTTCGTGAGAGGATGTCTCATACGCTCATCCATGATTTCAAAGATCTTCTCCAAGCTGGTCTACAAATTGAAGAGTGGGAAAGGGAGAAGAATTGCTTTACAATAAGAAGGAATGAGAAATGGAACAACCAACCTAACAATCAAAGCACACAAAAAGAAGTTGATGTTAATGTAACCGGTCAAGCAAATAGAAGGCATTTTTCAGATCTGGGGAAGCCTTTGTCTTGGGTCTTCGATAAGCTACAAAAGAAAGGGTTGTTACAACCAATGGCTCCTCGACCTTTACCTAGTCCATTACCCCCCAAAATTTGATACTAAGGCTTTTTGTCAATTTCATCAGACTCAAGGACATGAGACTGATAGGTGTACCCGATTAAGGCATGAGATCCAAGATTTGATTGATAGTGGCAAGCTACCTGAGCCGGATAATCCCAATACCAAAGACAACCCTTTGCCTAAATTTGGAAGAGTGCCACTACCAGCAACCTTTATGGTGGGAAAAGGATTGGAAGAAGATTTTGTTTTATCCTCTTTTCAAGATGAGAATGTTGAAGATGTGAAAGGAAAAGAAGCCTAACTCAATGAACTTTCCTTAGCTTGAATGTTGCTTTTCAATCTTACTTTATTTAATATTTTTGAACTATTGTGTTTTTCAAATTTAAAGTTGTTTGAATAAATTACTTTAATCAAAATTTTTGTTGGTCTTTGTTCATTTTGGTGATCGACCAATGAGGAATCTAGCTTGATAATTCATGAATTAATATATTTATGCATCATGACTTGAATGACTTTACTAGGTGAGGGAATGGCTCTATAGCATTGAGTTGTGTATGCTTACTTAGAGAGGGCTTCTGCATAATTACCTTTGTCTAGGTCCTAGTCAGTCTTAGAACATGCTTTGACAAACTTTTGAGGCGAAATTGAACTCTGCTTATTTAAGAGAGAAATGATATAGGTATTGTATGGTTAGCCAACAACTAGTATCCACCCAATTAAATATCAATCCCTAGCTGTCCCTTTGAACCTTTATAAAATTTTAGCTTTCTTTTTATTGGTGTGAACACTCGAATTTTGAGGCTCGGAAAGCTAATTTCCTCAGACCAGGCCGGACCGGGGAACAACGGTAAAACTCCACCGAAAGTATGTCTTTATGGTACTTGAAATGTCCGGTGCGACGCAAGGATCACGGATATGGTCTCGGAATAATTTTTAGAGGCCCATGGCTCCCGGAAAGTCAGTTTTAGCAGAAATAGCGCGAGTCGGGGTGGGCCAGGATGCTGGCGGCCCGGCCGCCGTGCAGCTCGATTTTGCCTATAAATAGGCTTCAGATTTTCAAAAAAAGAACTTTTGGACTTCTTACGCCCAGATGCAGACGAAATTTTTATGCTTAAGAATTTCTAATATTGTGCTGTAGAAAGCAAGAATCATACTCAAAAGTGTAAGGAAACAAGATCTGGAACTTAGAAGTGGAAAAATTCTAATCAAGGTAATATCATAATTCATCTTTGGTCAATTCGAGCATATCATAAGCATTCTAATCTTCTTCTTAATTTCTTCTCGGTCAAAGACCTAATCTTTTTAGGTCTGAGGGCCTAACGGACTAATCAATCACCCTTTCGGCATTAAGCCGTAAATAAAATCAACTTTTTTTTGGCACGGAGCCTAAATTGCATCTCTTTGGTACTAAGTACCTAAACGGCGCTATTAAAATGAACTTTTGGCATGAAGCCTAAATCGAACTCTTTTGGTACTAAGTACCCGAAATTATACAATTTTTGCACTAAGTGCTAAAACTCACAACTCTGGCAAAATGCCTGAAAAATGCACGAAGCATACACACACACATGCATGAAGCATAAATTTCATCGCCTTTAAATAGGCTTTCCCGAACTACATGGGCTTTGATCTCTCATAAAAACGAGAGTATGTAGGCATATTTGGGATTCACCCCAAATAGCAAGTCCACATTTTAATAACAATCTGTTTATTCTGTTTTCTTCATCCCTTTTACATTCATTTCTTTTTTTTATTATTTATTGTCGAGTTAGTCAAATACATGACATAGTCCCCGAATCCTCCTTGGGTTCGCAGACTAGAAACCTTTACATTGGACAAGTTATTGGAGTCAAACAAGGGTTTTCTTAGTTTTTCCCTTCGAACAAAATAAACTGAGTGGCGACTCTTGACAACGAGTGAACTTTCGCCCGGATCCTTTTCAGGCTGAAAACCGAGGTTCACAATTGGCTTACAAACCCCAATAACCTACCCTGTGCTATTGTGATACTTTTGACAAGTCTTATGATTACTAAGATGAATAGGCAAGAAGATCAAAGAAAGCAATGATTAGTCAAGATCATGAGGATAGTTGAAGTTTCAAGACCATGAAGATAGTTGAAGTTCTCAAGACCATGAAGATAGTTGAAGTTCTCAAGATCATAAGGATAGTTGATGTTCTCAAAACCGTAAGGGTAGTTGAAGTTTTCCTACTATCTCTAATATATCAACATCAACATCAGAGTAACAAATGATTTATCCCTATTAAAGAAGATTTATGTTACTCCACTTATCCATTATTGGAAGCCCAAGTTAGTACAAACCAAGACAACTCTTTTTAGAGCTATAAACAAAAAAAGAGAAAAAAGAAGAAAACAAAAGGAAAAAAAAAGAAAAGGAAGAAAGATAAAATCTAAAAAGGTGGTTCAAAAAGCCAACTGAGTTCTCTTTTACCTAAGACAACAAAAGGCTTCCATTTTATGGATTGACTTGAATTGGTCCCAACACAACCAAAGATTTAATCAAAATCAAAGAAAAAGGAGGAAGACCATCCGGTTCTTGAAAGTTCTGTATAGTCCTACAAGAAAGAAGGACAAAATGATAAAAGAAAGGGAAGAGTAAGGAAAGAGAAAGAAAAGGGAAGAGTAAGAAAAATAAAGAGGAAAAAAGGGAAAAGAAGAAAAGAAACAGATTTGGGTCTTAAACTTTTTGCAAGGGCAAAAACTATCTTAATCAAGATCCAGATTAATGCCAAGAAGATAAAAGGAATTTGGAGTCTAGAAAGATTGCTCCCAACTGTCTAAAGTTCCAACAAGAAATTTGTAGTGGGAGGGTTTGTTCATTATGTCACACCAGCTTCAATCTCAAAATGGCCTCCACTTTAACCCATGTCCCATATAGACCCCGTTTCAAGCCTATCAAAGACCTGTTGATCTCTCTTGGTAGGTAGAGTCTATTAGTGGAGATAGTTTGGATAAGCATGCATATGAGATAGACAATATTTAAACTCAAATGAGACCTTTGGCCAAGCAATGTGTATGTGCCTATATGAAGTGCAACAGTTCTTGCTTAAATAGAAATGATTCCCGAGTTTAGTATGGTAACTAGGGTTGTCATGTTATAGATATATTAATTTGGAAAAATCAAGTCCTGAGGTACATTGACATCGATTTGGCAAAGCCAACATTTGATTTCAAAATCAAAATTCAAAAAAAAAAAGAGAGTGTTTTGTCATACAAAGCCTTCAAGTTAAGGGAAGTATGTTGAATTGATTATTGGCAAGGTCATGAAGAAACTACCAACTGACAAGCTAAAACATAGTTCGAAATGGATACATCCCTGACTCTGCTACTTAGGGTCTCCACCACTCATGTTTTCAACATCTTAAAGATAAAAGCCAAATGCAAAGCTTTTGATCATTTCAATGTGAGACTTGAACGAGCGTCAAAAAGGAACCAATGAGAACATTTTTGCTAATCACCTCGGTCTGTGAGTCGATGGAACGACTGTAAGTATTATTCATGCATATCATGCATACATGAGCATATTACATCACAATTTCTTGTCTTAATGAATAGCAAACACCCTGTGAATTAAAGAATCAAAAGAAGATATTAAATCAAGGGGGCATGGAAAGCCTATTCGCTTGTGGAAGCCCCAGTCACTTTGTTAAGAGAAGAAATGCGTGCTTATGCAAAGAACTAGACAAGAAAAACATCAATCAAAGCTTTTATGAAAGAAAAAAAATCCTTGGGGGGTAAGGAGAGGATATAAGATCCAATCAAAATTGGAGAAAAAAGGAAAAGCAGTTGCAAGGGAAAAGTGGTTAAAGTGCAAAAACTCCCTTGGAAGATCAAAACAAGGAAAACATGGATCAAACAAGACATGAACAAGCCAAATCAAGCTTGGCCGTGTCACCTCAAAGGAAATCTTGGCAGAACATGACACAGGCAGGAGACACGGCCAAACCACTGGCCGTGTCTCACCTAAAGGGCAAAGCTAAGAAAGACCAAGCAAAGAGAGAAGGGAAGCAGTAGGTGACATTGGCAGGCGACACGGCCAAGACACTGGACGTGTCACATGACACGGCCACAAGCTTGGCCGTGTCCCATCCTAAGCCAAGAATAAAGAAGAACCAAAGAAAAAACACAGAAGCTGACAAAACCAGGGGACACGACCAAGCCATTGGCCGTGTCACTCCCATCTTCAAAGAACAAAGAAGACCCGATCTCAAAGGATGAAGATCCATTTTCAAGGGTGAAGACCTGATCTCAAAGGATGAAGATCCATTTTCAAGGGTGAAGACCCGATCTCAAAGGATGAAGATCCATTTTCAAGGGTGAAGACTCGATCTCAAAAGATGAAGATCAATTTTCAAGGGTGAAGACCCGATCTCAAAGGATGAAGATCAATTTTCAAGGGTGAAGACCCGATCTCAAAGGATGAAGATCCATTTTCAAGGGTGAAGACCCGATCTCAAAGGATGAAGATCAATTTTTAAGGGTAAAGACCCGATCTCAAAGGGTGAAGATCCATTTTGATGGTGAAGAATCACAATGCATAAAACAGCTGGAGCAGTCAGACTTCTCAAATGATAAAAGGTCAATCAAACTCAATCTCGGGTCCAAGCACCCATTCTCGAGTCCAAGTATCCAAGCTCGGGTCCAAGTACCCAAATCAAATCAATCTTGGGTCCAAGAACCCAATCCAGGGTCCAAGTACCCAAATTAAATCAATCTCGGGTCCAAGTATCCAAATTAAATCAATCTTGGGTCCAAGTATCAAAATAAAATCAATCTCGAGTCCAAGTACCCAATACTGGGTCCAAAACCCAAAATTTCCTTAGGTCCAGAACCTAGAATTATCCTTGAGTCCAGAACTCGAACCGGGTCCAGAACTCAAATTTTCCTTAGGTCCAGAACCTAGAATTATCCTTGAGTCCAGAACTCGAACCGGGTCTAGAACCCAAATTTTCTTTAGGTCGAGAACCTAGAATTATCCTTGAGTCCAGAACTCGAACCGGGTCCAGAACCTAAATTTTTCTTAGGTTCAGAACCTAGAATTATCCTTGAGTCCAGAACTCGAACCGGGTCCAGAACCCAAATTTTCCTTAGGTTCAGAACCTAGAATTATCCTTGAGTCCAGAACTCGAACCGGGTCCATAACCCAAATTTTCCTTAGGTCTAGAACCTAGAATTATCCTTGAGTCCAAAACTCAAACCAGGTCCAGAACCCAAATTTTCCTTAGGTCCAGAACCTAGAATTATCCTTGAGTCCAGAACTTGAACCGGGTCCAGAACCCAAAACCACAACCGTTTCATCAAAAATTAAGTCTTATCGCTTTTTACTTTCTTTCACTAAGGTTTCAAATCATTTTAGCAGGGGGCAAACTCTAGACCCTTAATTTTTTACCCAATCCGGTCCAATATGTTTTATTTAGTCTAAAATGATTTTTGTTATCTAATTGGTCCAAAATAATTTTTATTAAATAATTTTTGCTTTAGTATCTAATTTTTTTTAATAAAAAATAGAAATAAACAAATAAAAATCAAAAATAAAAATAAAAATAAAAATTGGAGTCGAAAAAATCGGCGATGAAAAAATTGTCGTGCGGGCCCGTGGGCATTTCCCCTGCAGGAAATTCCTGCAGGCGAAATCTCTGTGCTATTTCACACGCAGAAATTTTCTGCCTGCGAAATAGCTTATGAGCCCGCTCCACGGTCACTGCAGCAGATTTCTGCGGCAAAAAATTTTTCGGCAGCGCAAATTTTTCGACGCAAATTTTTCAAAACCTAATCCAATTAGGTTTTGGTTTCTTTTTTTTATTAATATTACTTACCTTAACTAATTAGGAAGAAACAAACCTCAAACCACTATAAATAAGGACCAAAGACAATTAAAAAAGAGGAGGCAAAAATCCAAGAGTAGTTTGGAAAATTTGAAACCAAATCAAGGAAGGAAAAGAAGAAATTCAATTCAACTTTTTTCTGGAACAACAGTAGCACGATTTAGAGGATTCAAAGGCAAAAAAAGCTTGTCTTTGGAGCTAGGTCATCCAAGAAGAATTGTTTTTGGAGAAATCATCAAAAGAAGGTATGTGTTAATTAATTTTCTTTAATTGTATTTTTTACACAATAGCAAATCTATGAAATCAAAATTAAAAACCTTTGAACTTTAATTTAGTTTTTCTAAAGCAAAAAAAAAACCTTATTTCGTTGGTTTATCTTCCAAAAGGCTTAAAATTGTTATTTTTTCAACTTCAACTTAAAACCTTAAAACTCTAATTGAACATATTTTTCAACAAAACTAAGATGTAAATTTTGCTTCTTTTAAAATTTTAAAGTAGGTTCTATTTCATACAAAAAGTCTTCTAAAACATCTTTTCTACTTATAAAAACTTTAATTTATTTGTTTAAATTCATAAAACTTCATGAAATTATCAAATTGATTTCTAAAACCCTAAAAATTATTCACCACCTGTGACCCTACTTCTAAATCCTAAAATCCAAAATTCAACTTTTAAACCCAAAATAATGAACACTAACCCTTTTAAAACCTTAAACCCTAATTTTTATGAACCCTAATCCTTTTAAAACATTAAAAAACATAAAAACATAAAAACCTAAATTTTACACAGTAGCTTAGGAACCCACTAACTAAAAATCACAAATTAAAGTATTTTAAAGTGTTTAAAACCCTAGTTTCATGATATCATCATTCAAACCTTAATTTTGTTAATCAAAGAGTCTTACCAACCCTTTAAAACATAAAACCCTAATTTATTTTAATTCCATAAAAAGTCACAGTAGCCATAATTGGACTTTTATTTGCTTTATTCAATTCCATACTTGATTATGCTTTCATTTATTTCTTATGCTTTAATTTATTTAATTTCAATACTTGTGTAACACCCCCACATCCAATGCACACACACTACAACTACAACCATGTAGCATAAGTGCACCAAACATAGGGATGCTACGGTTTTCTTCAACATTCAAAACATTTAAATAGATACAATACTATTATCATTATATAATATAGAAAAGTAGATCATTTACTTTTAAAATAAAGCACATTAGATATATATATACATACATATAGTTATTTCACAGCGGAAGTCATAAAATATTTACATATTTGAAAACACTTAATTCCATATTTACAAATATACAAATATGTACATTTAATCAATACTTTACAAAATATAAAAAGAGTTATACATGATTGGCAAATCTCCTTTGATCTTTAAGTCTCCAAAATCAACTCTTCAATGTCTACCCTCACTCGGTCTTGATGAACTCTCGGGTTCAACTCTACCAACTCTACTACCTGCGCGATCAAACACTATCGCGCTAAGCCAAGGGCTTAGTAAGATAAAACATGCTAATGTTTTGTTTTGATGCAATGCAATGCCAATTCTCAATCCATATTATACATGTAACATCATATATGCAAAACTAACAACATGCCTTTACATTTCATAACTCAACATAAATAGACATATCATATTTCAACATCTTATCATATACCTCATTAGTATTCATTTAATCATTCATAATCAACATTAAGCAAAGACAAGCATCATTCATGACTCACATTAACCATAGACAAGCATGGGCCCAAGACACACTAATATGCCATTCAATTTTCAGAGTTAATGTTTTGGTTCTATCATTACATTTATCAATATCATATACCCAACTAGGTTTCAAGGATTAGGTTCAACCAAGCTTCAAGGGGAGCAAAGCATGCTAAGCTTCAACCCAACTTGGCTTCAAGAACCAACCCAACCTAGCTTCAAGGGTGGTAACATCTCAATTAGGCTTCAAGGATTCAATCCAACCTAACTTCAAGAGATTGTTACTATCATTAGGCATGCCACCAATAACATACTCTGAAAATGGAATAACACATTAGCCACACAATTCATTTACATATCAATTATCATTTCCATTCTCAATTCTCATCAACATTTAGGCAAACATGCCTTCATTCTCTCAATATTATCATCATATAGCATCATTCATCATAGCCAAACACAATGGCATTGTCTCATATCATATCTTATTTGAATTATCATTTCATCTTTGATACAACATTTCAAGGTACATTACTCATAAAATACAATACCTTTCACAATGCATAACATAACCTTGTTTAAATCTCAACAATGCAATTAGGGCAAAGAACAACTTATATGATTCATAGCTTTAGGATCTTTCATATGCATTTGATTATCTCATTCATAGTTTAAAGTATGTTTAGAGTGTTTAAGTTTAGGTTTAGAAACCAAACTACCTTTGAAGAACCAAAACATTGCAACTAGGTCAAGGAAAACAAAACTTACCTAACCCATATGAGAGACACGGGCAGCACACATGAGGGACACGGCCAAGCTTGTGGCCGTGTCTCTCAATTCAACTTTGGCAGTAGCAAACACGGCTTAGGGACACGGCCGTGTCTCTTCAACCAAAACTCACAGTAGCTCACACGGCTTGGGAACACGGCTGTGTCACCCAAAAATTAATCCAACACGTCCAAAATCATATGACTTGGCCGTGTCTCACATGACCTTTGGCCGTGTCTCCCAAAACCAAAACCCTAATTCTAACCAACTCTCTTCCAAATGCATTAAAACTCAATATACATCATACCACATGCTTCAAATGAACATCATCAATGTTCTAAACACATATTCATTACAATAATCACTTTAAAACACATTAATATCACAATTAAACAAACACCATCTCAAAACCCTAATTAATCACCATTTTTTTTCATCTTTCAAAAACAACATCCATTTAAACATACAATCTTCACAATCAACCCAACACTAATTCCATCTTTTAACTTACAATAAATTTTAACACTTAAAAACATAACACAAACTTATCTCATCATCACACCAACAAAACCTAATTCCTTTCTCACACCACTTCAAAAGAATTGAAGAAATTAAAGAGAAGATCTTACCTTATATGAAGAAATTCCACAAATCTTTCACCAAATCTCTCAATTCTTTCATCAATTTGAGTATAGCATCAAGAACACTTCTCTTTCCCTTTGTCTTCTTCAATGGCCGGCACAAACATGAGAAGAAAAGAAAATTCAACAAAGTCAAATGACTTTTCTTCTTTAAATCTCCACCAAGAGATTTTATCCAAGCAATTACCAAAATGCCCTCAATCATATAACTAACCTTTTGTCTTATATAAGCCCTTATATGTACTTACACACTCAACAATAAAATATCTTCTTCCACTAACCAACACCTTGACTCTTCTTTGACCCATTTATATGTTATATATATCAACATATACACAACATATACCATTCTCTCTAAACCCTAAATCCTTCCCAAAACACAAATACTTTTCTTTTCCCAATTCTTTATCTTGCAATTTAAAACAACCACAATAACAACAACATACAAAACTTCTAGGGCATAAATGAGGATATTACAATTCTCCCCCTCTAAAAAGAAATTTCGTCCTCGAAATTACCTGAAATCAATTCTGAAACAATTGAGGATATTGCTCTCGCATAGTCTGCTCACTTTCCCATGTTGCTTCTTCTTTTGCATGATTCTTCCAAAGAATTTTCACTAATGGCACTCTCTTGTTCCTCAATTCTTTCACTTCCCGTGCCAAGATAGCAACTGGTTCCTCTTCAAATGTCAAGTCTGGGCTCACTTCAATAGATTCAAATGGTAACACATGAGATGGATCCGACCTGTACCTTCTCAACATAGAAACATGAAACACATTATGAATACGATCCAACTCAGGTGGCAAAGCAAGCCGATAAGCCACTGGCCCAACTCTTTCCAATACTTCATATGGTCCAATGAAACGAGGACTCAATTTTCCTTTCCGACCGAACCTCAAAATCTTCTTCCAAGGAGATACTTTCAAAAATACCTTATCCCCAACATCAAACTGAATGTCTCTCCTCTTCAGATCTGCATAAGACTTCTGTCGGTCCGAAGCTGCTTTCAATCTGCCTCGAATCAACTTCACTTTCTCTTCAGTTTCTTGAATCAAATCAGGCCCAATCAACTTGCTATCACCAAGTTCACTCCAACAAAGAGGTGTTCTGCACCGTCTGTCATACAATGCCTCAAATGGGGCCATTCCGATGCTGGATTGGTGACTGTTGTTGTAAGCAAACTCCACAAGAGGTAAGAATCTATCCCAACTTCCAGAGAAATCGATGACACAGCTTCTCAACATATCCTCAACAATCTGTATCACCCTCTCAGACTGTCCATCCGTCTGTGGATGAAAAGCAGTACTGAAGTGTAGTCGAGAACCCAAAGCTCTGTGCAAACTCTTCCAAAATCTTGAAGTAAATCTGGGATCTCGATCAGACACCAAAGAAGTTGGAACACCATGCAATTTCACAATCTCTTGGATGTACAACTCAGCTAACCTTTCCAAAGAGTAATCCATCCGAACCGGAAGGAAATGAGCTGTCTTAGTCAATCTATCCACAATCACCCATATGGCATCATGTTTCTTTTGTGTCAATGGCAAACCAGACACAAAGTCCATGGTCACTCTTTCCCACTTCCATTCTGGCACTGACAACGGTTGAAGCAACCCAGTTGGAACTTGATGCTCTGCTTTAACCTTCTGACAAGTGAGACATTTCGATACAAACTCAGCAATGTCTCTTTTCAACCCAATCCACCAGTAATGCTGTCTCAAGTCATGATACATCTTGGTGTTGCCCGGATGCATAGAAAACATCGACTGATGTGCCTCTTCCAAAATGACCCTCTTCAAATCAGCATTATCGGGTACACACAATCTGTTCTTGAACCATAGGCTCCCATCATTCCTCACAACAAAATCTCTACTCTCTCTACTCTGACAATCTGCAATAATCTTCTGAATCTTCTTATCAGTCAACTGAGCCTCTTTGATCTGATCCAACAAAACCGGCTTCAATTGCAACTGTGCCAATAATGCACCATCATCACAAAGTACAAAACTGGCACGCAAAGCTCTCAACTCAACAAGCAACGAGAGCGAGTAAACTGTTAAACCAGCTAAAGACTTCCGACTTAAGGCATCAGCAACTACATTTGCTTTACCTGGATGATAATCAATCAAGCAGTCGTAGTCTTTAATCAATTCCAACCATCTCCTCTGCCGAAGGTTGAGCTCTTTCTGAACACCCAAATACTTCAAACTCTTGTGATCAGTGTAAATGAAACATTTCTCCCCAAACAGATAATGGCGCCAAATCTTTAATGCAAACACAATGGCTGCCAATTCCAAATCATGGGTGGGGTAGTTAAGCTCATGCGGTTTCAACTGACGAGATGCATAAGCTATAACTTTCCCTTCCTGCATCAACACACATCCCAAACCACTATGTGACGCATCACTGTAAATCACATATGGTTTGCCTTCTACAGGTAAAGTAAGAACAGGCGCTTGAGTCAACAAATCTCTCAACTGCTCAAAGCTAGCCTGACACTGATCCGTCCACACAAATCTCACTCCCTTACGAAGCAATCTGGTGAGTGGAGTAGCTATCAAAGAAAACCCTTTCACAAACCGCCGGTAATAGCCTGCCAAACCCAGAAAACTTCTAACCTCTGTCACTGACTTGGGTGGATTCCAATTCAAAATTGCTTCAACTTTACTCGGATCAACTCTGATGCCTTCTGCTGAAACAATATGTCCAAGAAAAGCTACTTGATCCAACCAGAACTCACACTTCGACAATTTGGCAAATAGTTGCTTCTCTCTCAAAATCTGCAACACAATCCGCAGATGCAAATCATGTTCCTCTTCATTCCTCGAATACACCAGAATATCATCGATGAAGACCACTACAAACTGATCCAAATAGGGCCTAAACACCCTATTCATCAAATCCATGAAAGCTGCAGGTGCATTCGTCAGACCAAAAGGCATAACTAAAAATTCATAGTGCCCATACCTGGTCCTGAAAGCTGTCTTCGGAACATCTTCAGCTCTGACTCTCAGCTGATGGTACCCAGATCTCAGATAAATTTTAGAAAACACAGCTGCATCCTTCAACTGATCAAAGAGATCATCGATTCTAGGCAAAGGATATTTATTCTTAATGGTCACCTTGTTCAATTGCCTATAGTCGATGCACAACCTCATAGTACCATCCTTCTTCTTTACAAAGAGCACAGGAGCTCCCCAAGGAGAAACACTGGGGCGAATGAATCCTTTATCCAACAGCTCCTGTAATTGCACTTTCAACTCCCTCAATTCTGCTGGTGCCATTCTGTAAGGAGTAATGGAGATAGGAGTGGTACCCGGCAACAATTCAATACCAAACTCCACCTCTCTCTCAGGCGGCAATCCTGGCAACTCCTCAGGAAACACATCAGGGAACTCTGCAACTGTGGCAATGCTATCAATAGGAGAACTTCTTACTCTAGTATCTATCACATGAGCAAGATAAGCTTCACATCCCTTTCTGATCAACCTCCGGGCTGCAACAGCTGAAACAAATAAGGAGGCTAACTGTTCCTGCTCATTAGATACTATCACCTCTCTCCCATCACCGGTTCTCAAAGAAACAATTTTCTTTTTACAATCCACCACAGCTCCATGTCGAGATAGCCAATCCATACCTAAGATCACATCATATTCCTTAAATGGCATCTCAATCAAATCTCCAAAGAACTCCTCACCCTGCACCCTCACTACACTATCCCGATGCACTTTACTCACAATCACACTATGCCCTAACGGATTTGTCACCAACACATCAAATCCTAGGGACTCAGCATGCACATCAGATACAGGCAAGACAGATACACTAACATAAGAATGCGTGGAACCCGGATCAATCAAAGCAAGTACTGGAGTATCAAATAAAGAAAAAGTACCAGCTATGACCGCCGATGCATCCGGCTGTCTCTGCATAACATACATTCTCTGGGAAGAACCAACCTCCTCCGGTCTAGTTTCCCTGGATGTAGCACCACCTCTAGAACTGAACCCTGCTCTACCACCTCGGCTGGCACCTCTGCCTCCTCTACCTCCCCTCACACTGGCTCGAGAAGCGGCAGAATCAACTGGCATAAACTCCTGTCTCTCCGGACAGTCTCTCACAAAGTGATCCGGTGACCCACACCTGAAACAAACCCCTGCAACACCAGCCTTCCAACAAGGACCACCATGTGGCCTCCCACAATGGATGCAGATAGGTAAGGTGGATCTCTGAACCATAGGGGTCGGAGCACTTGCCACTGAAACTGCAGGTCTATATCTTTGCCTCTGGAACTGCACTGATCTACCTGCTGGTCTCTGGCTCCTACTACTCCGAGGAACAAAGCTTCCTCTACCCCTCTTTGCTGAAGAAGACCCTGCCTCGAACTGAGGCCTTCTCACTCTGACCTCTTCCTCTGATGCAGCTGCAATCACTTGAGCCCTTTCTACATCTCGAGCTGCTGCCACTAGCTGGGAGAAATCGTGATATCTAGACCCGGCCACTAAGCACATGATAGAGGGTCTCAATCCCTCCTGAAACCTCCGGCATCTATCTATCTCATCAGCAATAATGCCACCAGCATAATGACTCAATCTAATAAACTCAACCTCATATTCAGTTACAGTCTTGCTATCTTGCTTCAAGCTCAAGAACTCCATCTTCTTCATATCCTTATACTCCCTTGGAGTATACTTCAACTCAAATTCTCTCAAGAAGTCAGTGTAAGACAGTGTTGGAGGATCATCCATAGAATGGGGCACCGTCTTCCACCAATCGTAGGCATCCTTCTGTAGCAAAGATCTTGCATAGTCAAACTTTTCCTCTGAGGTGGCTTGCAACTGAACAAATACTCTCTGAACTCTGTCAAGCCACTGTTCTGCCACAGCTGGATCAACTGTGCCTAAGAAATCCTCCGCTCCATATTTCCTCAGTTTATCATAATGCCTTACTGATACTGAAGGCTGAGGGGGTGGTGGCTGTGGTTGCACAGGTGCTTGTCTCATAGCTTCCATCATATTCCTAAACCAGGCTGGCGGAACCTCATCACCTACTGGTCTACCCGACCCAGAAACAGGTGCCTCACCAGCACTATCAACCCTAGCTCCATCCTCAGGGGCAACGCTCTCCTCACTACCCTCAACCGATTGTCTCAAATGAGGATCCATCAACACCTACACTGCAAACACAAAAAAAAAAGGACACACTTTATTAAAGATCAGAGGTTGCCAATCCCAAACATATGTGTTATTTAAAACCACTTTTTAAGTAAAAATATTCTTTTTATTACATTTTACCTAGGTTGAGAATCTCAAACCTAGGCTCTGATACCAAAACAATTGTAACACCCCCACATCCAATGCACACACACTACAACTACAACCATGTAGCATAAGTGCACCAAACATAGGGATGCTACGGTTTTCTTCAACATTCAAAACATTTAAATAGATACAATACTATTATCATTATATAATATAGAAAAGTAGATCATTTACTTTTAAAATAAAGCACATTAGATATATATACATACATATAGTTATTTCACAGCGGAAGTCATAAAATATTTACATATTTGAAAACACTTAATTCCATATTTACAAATATACAAATATGTACATTTAATCAATACTTTACAAAATATAAAAAGAGTTATACATGATTGGCAAATCTCCTTTGATCTTTAAGTCTCCAAAATCAACTCTTCAATGTCTACCCTCACTCGGTCTTGATGAACTCTCGGGTTCAACTCTACCAACTCTACTACCTGCGCGATCAAACACTATCGCGCTAAGCCAAGGGCTTAGTAAGATAAAACATGCTAATGTTTTGTTTTGATGCAATGCAATGCCAATTCTCAATCCATATTATACATGTAACATCATATATGCAAAACTAACAACATGCCTTTACATTTCATAACTCAACATAAATAGACATATCATATTTCAACATCTTATCATATACCTCATTAGTATTCATTTAATCATTCATAATCAACATTAAGCAAAGACAAGCATCATTCATGACTCACATTAACCATAGACAAGCATGGGCCCAAGACACACTAATATGCCATTCAATTTTCAGAGTTAATGTTTTGGTTCTATCATTACATTTATCAATATCATATACCCAACTAGGCTTCAAGGATTAGGTTCAACCAAGCTTCAAGGGGAGCAAAGCATGCTAAGCTTCAACCCAACTTGGCTTCAAGAACCAACCCAACCTAGCTTCAAGGGTGGTAACATCTCAATTAGGCTTCAAGGATTCAATCCAACCTAACTTCAAGAGATTGTTACTATCATTAGGCATGCCACCAATAACATACTCTGAAAATGGAATAACACATTAGCCACACAATTCATTTACATATCAATTATCATTTCCATTCTCAATTCTCATCAACATTTAGGCAAACATGCCTTCATTCTCTCAATATTATCATCATATAGCATCATTCATCATAGCCAAACACAATGGCATTGTCTCATATCATATCTTATTTGAATTATCATTTCATCTTTGATACAACATTTCAAGGTACATTACTCATAAAATACAATACCTTTCACAATGCATAACATAACCTTGTTTAAATCTCAACAATGCAATTAGGGCAAAGAACAACTTATATGATTCATAGCTTTAGGATCTTTCATATGCATTTGATTATCTCATTCATAGTTTAAAGTATGTTTAGAGTGTTTAAGTTTAGGTTTAGAAACCAACCTACCTTTGAAGAACCAAAACATTGCAACTAGGTCAAGGAAAACAAAACTTACCTAACCCATATGAGAGACACGGGCAGCACACATGAGGGACACGGCCAAGCTTGTGGCCGTGTCTCTCAATTCAACTTTGGCAGTAGCAAACACGGCTTAGGGACACGGCCGTGTCTCTTCAACCAAAACTCACAGTAGCTCACACGGCTTGGGAACACGGCTGTGTCACCCAAAAATTAATCCAACACGTCCAAAATCATATGACTTGGCCGTGTCTCACATGACCTTTGGCCGTGTCTCCCAAAACCAAAACCCTAATTCTAACCAACTCTCTTCCAAATGCATTAAAACTCAATATACATCATACCACATGCTTCAAATGAACATCATCAATGTTCTAAACACATATTCATTACAATAATCACTTTAAAACACATTAATATCACAATTAAACAAACACCATCTCAAAACCCTAATTAATCACCATCCTTTTTCATCTTTCAAAAACAACATCCATTTAAACATACAATCTTCACAATCAACCCAACACTAATTCCATCTTTTAACTTACAATAAATTTTAACACTTAAAAACATAACACAAACTTATCTCATCATCACACCAACAAAACCTAATTCCTTTCTCACACCACTTCAAAAGAATTGAAGAAATTAAAGAGAAGATCTTACCTTATATGAAGAAATTCCACAAATCTTTCACCAAATCTCTCAATTCTTTCATCAATTTGAGTATAGCATCAAGAACACTTCTCTTTCCCTTTGTCTTCTTCAATGGCCGGCACAAACATGAGAAGAAAAGAAAATTCAACAAAGTCAAATGACTTTTCTTCTTTAAATCTCCACCAAGAGATTTTATCCAAGCAATTACCAAAATGCCCTCAATCATATAACTAACCTTTTGTCTTATATAAGCCCTTATATGTACTTACACACTCAACAATAAAATATCTTCTTCCACTAACCAACACCTTGACTCTTCTTTGACCCATTTATATGTTATATATATCAACATATACACAACATATACCATTCTCTCTAAACCCTAAATCCTTCCCAAAACACAAATACTTTTCTTTTCCCAATTCTTTATCTTGCAATTTAAAACAACCACAATAACAACAACATACAAAACTTCTAGGGCATAAATGAGGATATTACAACTTGATTTATTTAATTTATCATGGATGGATTTTTATTTTATATTTTGATTAATAGCTTTGATGAATGATTTATTTATGATGAATGATTATTTACTTTTATCAATTAATTTATATTTCCAAAAGTTGTAAGAGGTATGTTTCCACTTGGTGGGTACCTCATTAGTTAAACATCATGTAATTTAATTTACTTTTTCTATTTTAGAACCTATGTAAAGGGCATGTTTCTACCTTTTGGTGGGTGTCCTATTTAGGCATGTGATGTAAGGACATGTTTCCATCCTTGGATGGGTGTCCATTTATTTGCTTTGTTTGGACATTGCTTTGATTTTAAAATATTGATGCTTTCTTTTAATTATTGTGTGTAGTATGGATAATGTTATTATACTTAAGAATTTTATAATATTAAGACCTGTAAAGGAGGCCGGTTCCAATGAACCGGGCGTTGTGGGGGTGCTGGGCCATTTCTCACATTCCCCACACGTACCCAACTTTCCAAACCCGTTAGGGGGTTGGGGATTCCTTAGGAATCGAGTCATCCACCCCTTTCTTTTTCCCGGCCCGTTCGGGTGGCAACTCCATTTTCTCCGGACTTAGGTCCGTGTTCTCTAAGGCCCAGAGCCTAAACAGTGCCGAAGTCGCAAGAACCATTCCACCGGGAGTGGGGGCGAAAATCTCCGCTCACACATTGCATCATTTAGATTGCATCATCTAGCAACGATTTAATTACGTTCTCACCAAAAGCAATTAAGCCCGAACAAATTCAAAGAATGGTGGATGACGCCTATAATGCTAAAATGGAAGAACTAAAGGAGACCCTAGCTGAGACAATGAAGAACCAATTGGCTGCAATTTTAGGAAACAGTGTCGAAGCATCTGCTAGCACCAAGAAGCCAAAGGACAAGGGGATGGCTAAAGTTGTTGAAGTGGTTTTTGATGATGATGACGATTGGGCTCATTACTTCCAAGATCCTCAAGGCTAGAAGAAAGAGCTGAAGATTGTTAAAAGATCAGCTATGGAGAAAACTGAAACTTCGGATGTTGAAAAGATGATTGCGGACTTGGAAAAGAAATTTGGGAAGAAATTGAAAATCGAAGAGATGTCCGATATAGACAAACTATTTGAAGAAGATGAGGAGGTCCCTTATAAGTTCAAGATGCCATCCTTTGCAAAGTTTGATGGAACCAAAAATCCTCACCTCCATGTGAAGCAGTATATCACTACTATGCAGTCTGCCCGAGCTACTAAAACTCAAACTCTGAGGTATTTTATGCTCTCATTGGTCCCTGTTGTCAAAATTGGTTCAACACCTTAGAGGAAAGTACTCAAAGAGATTGGGACATGTTGTGCAAAGCCTTCATTCAATAGTATGGGTACAATGTCGAGCTAGAAGTTACCTTGATGGAGGTGGAGACCATTAGGCAAAGACCAAATGAGAACTTTGTTGATTATGTAAAGAGATGGAAAAATAAGGCTGCTTTGCTCAAGAAGAGGCCTGATGAGTCAGATCAGATTAGGATGATTGTGAGAGGGGTATTGCCTAGTCTTCATGGAAGGATGTCTCATACACTCATCTAGGATTTCAAAGATCTTCTCCAAGCTGGTCTGCAAATCGAAGAGTGGAAAAGGGAGAAGAATCGCTTTTCAGCAAGAAGGAATGAGAAAGGAAACTACTAATCAGGCAATCAAAGCATGCAAAAGGAAGTTGATGTTAATGCAACTAGTCAAGAAAATAAAAGATAATTCTTAGAATTGGGGAAACCTCTATCTTGGGTTTTCCACAAGCTACAAAAGAAAGGATTGTTACAACCATTGGCTCCTCGACTGCTACATAATCCTCTGCCACCAAACTTTTATGCCGAGGCCTTCTGTCAATTTCATTAAATGCAAGGACATGAGATGGATAAATGTGCTCATCTAAGACACAAGATCCAAGATTTGATTGATAGTGGTAAGCTACCTGAGCCGGATAAGCCCAATACAAAAAATAATCCTCTACCTAAGTTCAACAGAGTGCCACCACCATCAACTTTCATGGTAGGAGGAGGATTGGATGAAGATCTTATCTTATCCTCCTTTCAAGATGAGAATATTGAAGATGTGAAAGGAGAAGAAGCTTAACTCAACAAACTTCCCTTGGCTTGTTTTTTTTTATTTTATTTTCTTTATTTGGTGTTTTATGGAACAATTATATTTTTTAAAATTAAGATTGTTTGAATAAATTGCTTTCATCAAAATTTTTGTTGGTCTTTGTTCATTTTGGTACTCAACCAATGAGGAATCTAGCTTGATGTTCATAAATTAATGTGTCTAGGCATCATGATTTGAATTACTTTACTAGATGAGGGAATTGCTCTATAGCATTGAGTTGTGTATGCTTACTTAGAGAGGGCTCCTATATAAGTACCTTTGTCTAAGTTCTAGTCAGTCTTAGAACATGCTTTGAAAACTTTTTGAGGCAAAATTGAACTCTGCTTATTTAAGGGAGAGATGATATAGGCATTGTTTGGTTAGCCAACAACTAGTATCCACCCTATTAAATATCAATCCCTAGTTTTCCCTTTGAGCCTTCATGAAATTTTAGCTTTCTTTTTCATTGGCTTACAAACCCCAACAACCTACCCTGAGCTATTATGATACTTTTGACAAGTATTATGATCACTAAGATGAAGAGGCAAGAAGATCAAAGAAAGAAATGAATAGTCAAGACCATGAAGATAGTTGAAGTTCTCAAGACCATAAGGGTAGTTGAAGTTATTAAGACCATAAGGGTAGTTGAAGTTCACCTGAATTAGACCAAATATCACAGATAAAGTCAAGATTGAAGCAGATTAATACCACTCCACTCATCCATTATTAGAAACCTAAGTTGGTACAAACAAGATGACTCTTTTAGAGCTAGAACAAAAAAAAAAGAAAAAAGAAGAAAAGAAAAAGAAGAAAGAAAAGAAAAAGAAAGAAAAAGAAAAAAAGAAGAAGAAAATAAAATAAAATCCAAAATGGTTCAGAAAGCCAACCAAGTTCTCTTTTACCTAAAGCAGCAAAAGACTTCTATCAGGACAATTTGACTTGAATTGGTCCAACTCAACCAAAGATTCATTCGAAATTAGAGAGATAGAAGAAAGGTCACCCAGTTCTTGAAAGTCCTATACTTGGCAGTCCTACAGAAAAGAAGGACAAAATGATAAAATGCTCAAAGAAAGGAAAGAGTAATAAAAAGAAAGATTAAAAAAAAGAAAAAAAAGAAATGAATATAGGTACCAAACTTTACCAAAGGCAAAGACTATCCCAATCAAGATCTAGATTAATGCCAAGAAGATGGGAGAACAACCAAAGCTCTATCTTTTCACACTCCCAAGTGTCTAAAGTTCCAACAAGCAATTTGTAGTGTGAAGGTTTGTCCATTGTGTCATATCAGCTCCAATCTCAAAATGGCTTTCATTTAACCCATGTCCCTTATAGAATCCATTTCAAGCCTATCAAAGGCCTGTTGATCTCTCTTGGTAGGTAGAGTCTATTAGTGGAGATAGTTTGAATAAGCATGCATATGAGATAGACAATATTCAAACTCAATCAGACATTTGACTAAGTAATGTGTATGTGCCTATCTGAAGTGCAACAATTCTTGTTTAAATGGAAATGATTCTCGAGTTTACTATGGTAATAAGGGTTGTCATGTTATAGATATGTTAATTTGGAAAATCAAATCCTAAGGTAAATTGACATTAATTTGGCAAAGCCAACATTTGATTTCAAAATCAAAATTCAAAAAAAATAATAAATATATACAAAGCCTTCAAGTTAAGGGAAGTATGTCGAATCATCAAAACTCAAAGAACACATTGGGCAAAGGAAATGATTATTGGCAAGGTCATGAAGAAGCTACCAACTGACATGCTGAAACATAGCTTGAAATGGATGTATCCCTAACTCTGCAAGCTTGGGGTCCCCATCACTCATATTTTCAATATCTCGAAGATAAAAGCCATAAATGTAAAGCATCTTGTCATTCCAAAGCAGGAACTGAACAAGCATCTGGAAGGAGTCAATGAGAACACTTTAGCTTATCACCTCGGTCTGTGAGTCGACGGAACCACTGTAAGTGTTATCCATGCATATCATGCATACATGAGCATAACACACTCTATTTTTCTTTGTAAAAAATAAACAGTAATATTCTATGAAGCAACCATAAAGCGGATATGGAATCAGAGAGCATGGAAAACCCATTGCTTGAGGAAGCTCCAGTCATTTTGCAAAAGAAGAAATGCATGCTTGTCCGAAGAACTAGACAATCTATAAACATCAACCAAAGTCTGCATAGAAAAATCAAAGTTTCTCCATTTTAATTTTTTTGAGTTTATGCGTATACAAAATATTTTCAAACTCACTTTCAAATATTTTGGTCTAAAACCCAAATCACTTTTTAAATCTAGAACTCACCACCAGGTGTAGAACCCAATTCACTTTTGGAGTCCAGAACTCACCACCGGATCCAGAACCCAAATCACTTTTGAGTCCCAAACTAATCTCAAGTCAAGCACACAAAATCCAATTTCGAGTCGAGCACCCAAAATTCAGTTTTGGGTTGAGAACCCAAACCCAAATCCAATTCAGGATCGAGAATCCAGTTTTGGGTCGAGATCCTAAATCCAAATTCAAATCGGGTTGAGCACCCAAAACCTAGTTTCAAGTCGAGAACCCAAATCCAAAATCCAGTTTCAGATCGAGCACCCAAAATCCAGTTTCGGGTCAAGAATTCAAATCCAAATCTAGTATCGCTTCAAGTATGCCTCAGTTTAGGATCGAGTATCCAAATCCAGTTCAGGATCGAGTATCCAAACCTAGTTTAGGATAGAGTATCCAAACCCAGTTTGGGATCGAGTATCCAAATTCAGTTTAGGATCGAGTATCCAAATCTAGTTTAGGATCGAGTATCCCAATCAAGTTTGGGATCGAGTATCCAAATCTAGTTTAGGATCGAGTATCCAAATCCAGTTTAGGATTGAGTATCCAAATACAGTTTAGGATTGAATATACAAATCCAGTTTCAGGTTGAGCATCCACATCCAGTTTAAGATTGAGTATCCAAATCTAGTTTTGGGTTGTGTTGCGCTCGAATTAACTCTACCACAAAGCGTCACTCGCAAGTATATGAGGTAGCTGTAGCAAAGGTGATCGCCCTAAGGTCATCTCACAAGGAAGCTAAAGTGGCTAATTGATTATCAAATTAAAAGTAACAAGTAATGAATAAATTTAAATTGCTAACTAAAGAAGTAGTTTAATTGAAGTTTAAAACAATAAAAGTAAACAAGAGCTGATGTTTTGATTCACTTGATAAAAAGGTCTAGGGTTTACACTTCTCTACTACTTATTTGTATGAACGGTTATTCCACTTAACTAATTTAATTTCAAAGATTAACTCTCAAACAACTTAATTAATTGAGTCAAGGAAATAAGCTCTCGCATTCAAACCTCTTACAACTAATCTTGTTATAATTGAAACAATCTTTTTAATAGGTTATATCACTAATTCACCTAAGTCCTTAATTGAATTGTTCCAACATTAGACTTCATCTCTCAATCCATCATCTAATACCTAAAACACACAATTGGTGGCCAATCAATTATATGTAACAATATTTCATTCAATAAAGGCAAAAGAAATTATTAGCTAAGAGAATAAACAATTCATACAATCATAGCATATCCATACAAACCCTAGACGAGATCAAATTAGTTCATAATGCAATCAAACATATTCATCTCATTAATGTTCAAAGAAATCAAAATAGACATGATAATATCCATTAAAACAATTTCAATGTAAACAAAGAGAATAAGTTTGAGACAAAACCAAGTTACAACTCCTTGAAGCTTCTGAAGAATCTCTTGTTCAAATCTTCCAAAAAGAATGAATAACTGGCATGAACAATCTAATCTAGCTAGTTTTGATCCAAAGTTTAATCAAAATCCAAGAACACAAAGTAAAAACCCTAATCTCTACTCTCTGACGGCTCGAACTTTTGCTTCAAATCATCCACAGTTTCCAACCCTAACTTTCTTTTGCCTTTTATACGAAACGTCGGCTTTAAAATTCGTTGCGCGTTTGTTTCATGAGGGACACAGCCAAGTCAGAAGTGACTTGGCCATGTGAGTGCCTTTTGGAGGGACATGGCCAGGTGACTTGGCCGTGTCCCTTGCCCATGTCCACCACTGCTTGCCTCTCTTCTTTTTCTTCTTTGTTGAGTGACACGGCCAAGTCAGAGGTGACTTGGCCGTGTTGCAGCTTGTTGGAGGGACACGGCCAGGTGACTTGGCTGTGTCCCTTGCCTGTGTCTTCCACTGTGAGTTTTGCTTCTTCTATTCCTTTGGAACTTGGTGAGACACGGTCAAGTGGAGATGACTTGGCCATGTGGGTCTTCTTTGGAGGGACACGGCCACAAGACTTGGCCGTGTCCCTTGCATGTGTCTGCTACTGGGACTTGTTCTTCAATTTAACTTGGTATGGGACACGGCCAGTGACTTGGCCGTGTCCTCTGCCTGTGTCAGCCATGCCACTTTCTCCTTCAAATTTGCTTCCTTGCCTTTTTAACCTAACACAAAACTCAAAACAAATCTAAACAAGAAATCAATAGACAATAACCAACACAACATAAACACAATACTAAAGACTACATCAAAAATGACATAAACATTGAAATAAACTAAAACTACCAAAATTAATGAAAACACCAAACAAACCGATTAAAACTAACAAAATACCTAAATAAAACATTAATTATCATAGTAAACAAGACACAAAACTATAACAAAAACTAATAAAACAACTACCCCACACTTAAAACTTTGCTTGTCCTCAAGCAAATTCACATGGCATAAATTAAAAACTCAAACAACCTTAACTATAATTCCAACAGACAAGATGAAATACTTCAAGACATCAGACATAAATAATTGCAATTTCCTTCAATCAAGGATTTTCTTAACTCATTCATTAATCCAGACATACAAATCTTATCTCTCATCTAAGTGTTTCACTCGATTTCAAAGGTTAATCACTCAAACCACTCATGACTGCATACTGCCATAAACTTGCTTAATTATCCAATCTCCCTCACTGATTTTCTCAAGAAATAATCTGAAGGTCTTTCATTTGGATGTAATGGGGCTAAGGTAAAGGTGTGAGAAAAGACATTTAAGCTGGAGCATCAAAAAATGGAGTATCTAAATTAGACACTACTCTTGCTAAGGCACTCATAACTCCCCCAAATGGCATACTCACAATCCCATTAATACTTCACATACTTGCATACCCAAAGAAAAATGCATGTGTCGACATTCCTCTTTTTATAACCAATGCTAGATCATATTTGACTTTTGTATATATATATATATCTCTTTTTTTTATTAGATATAAAATTTATTTTTTCTTTTTTTTTATTCATATATACAAAATATAACATTGCATAGATCATCTAGCTTAACATGTAGAGGAAAAGAATAGTCAACTCTTAATCAAATACAAAGTGCAAAGTATGCATTTCACCCCAAATAGCAATACTATATTTTTTTTACTTGCTTACCCCACACTTTGAAACAAACCACCCTATTGTCATATCATAGAACTCCATTCCTTAATGCAGGTATGATGATAATAAAAGAAAGTTAAGCTATGAATTGTGTTGATCAAACAAGAAAAGGTCAAAGGCTCAACTTGGCACACTAAGGAATTTAATATTAAGGGAGGTCTTTTTAAGCTAAAGGGATAACCTAATTTGCCTTCATCACTTTAAACCTTGAGATTAAATCATAATGCGAGTTCAATTAGTATGCAAAAGAAAACTCTAGAGATGCTAAATCATGAAGGTGCACACTTAAGAAAAGAAAATCAACTGATAATAATATCAAATTATGAGGCTCAAAACTCACACAGGTGGGTTCACAAAGATTTATATGTCATGAATTGCAAAATGCGAAAATTGATCCCGAATGAATTCAAATGCTCATTTTATGCTGATACTAAAGTCTCAACTATAATGCTAGAATCAAAGAAAAGATTAATAAATTTTCAACAATTATGCCATGCACAACAAACACAATAAACAAAATGAGACAAACATTAAAGGAAAGCTTAAAGAGTACCCCACACTTAAAATTTACATTGTCCTCAATGTAAAACAAGAATAGTAAATAAAAAGAGTTAAAGGACAACCTGTCTTCCATCGTTCCTGGTGAGGCAAAACCCTAGCTTTCCATCACAAACACAAAAGTTCAAAAATAAAAGTACAATATAGAAAAATAAAATATCCAAATATAAAGGTTAACATGGAAACAAAAAAAAAATAAGAACAAAAATACATTAAACAAAATAAAGCAAGGATCTCAAAATCTATGGAAAAGGTGGGCGTGAAGATGATGCAGCGGAGGGATGAAGACTCAGGATCGTCGCAAGGTTGCTGTTAATCTGCTCTAACTGCTGCAAGACCTCAGCATGATTACGGTCCACCTTGCTATCCAGTCGATCCACTTTGCCCTCCAGGGCCTCAATCCTCAGAAGCACCTCTTGATGTTCCGAGACCGGAGCATCCTCATCTAGGTCAAGAGAATCCGAGTCGGACTCCTCTTGAACTCGTGCTCTCTTCTGCCTGTCCCCCGGTGCTGCAGGCTCATCTGAAGGCATCACATAAGTCCCTCTCCTATGCACCACCATGTGCATCTTCTCAAGTGTAGCTAGATCCAAGGAGTCATTACCCATAATTCTAGTCATGCGACTAGTACTCGGGTCAAAATCCTCAACAAGGGCTACTGCTAATGTGGTGATCAATCCTCCAACACAAATTGCCCCCCTCCTTTTATTAGCCACAGTATCAAAAATATCGTCTAACCAATAGCCGGCACTGACAACCATTTCATTCAAAACACAATCCAGGAAAAATAACTCACTCGACTCAACCACACCCGGGCTTTCCTTCCTAGCAAAGAACCCACATGACATAAACCTATGCAAATACCTCAAAGTAGGGTTCCGTAATTTAGATGCTTTGGCCGATTTGGCCACATAAGTACCCGAGCCCAAGGCTCCCCAAGCAAATTGTTGTCTAAATTCTTTGGGTACCGACCTTTCCCCATGCTGATAAAAACCATAAATAGCATTTAACTGATCAATATTAAGCTCAAATGATTTCCCCATCAATTTAAACATCAATCTCCTGCAGATTTTCTTATCATCTCTTTCCACTTTAAGAGATGTCAAAAATTCTAGAGTAAGCTCTTCAAACTGCAAAGGTCTCAATGAGACAAAAGTCTCCCACCCAAGAAATTGCACATATCTATAAAAGGGAGTTCTAATTTGCAGGGCATCTAGAGATTCGTCATTCACATACCTTGTCGGGAAAAAACCCCGAGCCAAAAGACTTGCCCTCCTGAAAGATAAAGTTGAGGAAGAGGAAGAAGCTCCTTCGGTAGTAGATTTCTTCTTCTTGTGGTGTGAGACAGTTTTAGTTCTTGGCATCTTGAGATCTGAAAAATTAATACCCAAAACTGAATTAAATCAAAATTATATTAGTAAAGAGGAAGTTTTAAGTGATTATCTCAAGTTTTGTTGAAGAAATTTGAAGTTTTAATGGAAAAGTTGGAGTTTTGAAATAAAAATCAATGGTTTTGGCGATACAGAGAACGAGAGAGAGCGAGAGAGAAGAAGATAGAAAATTTAGGAATTTATGAAAAGAACTGGGCAAAATCGGGTTTTAGAAGTGTAAAATTTGAGGGACACGGTCGTGTTAGTGGTTACTTGGCCGTGTCTGGTGTATGAAAGTGAAGGGACACTGCCAAGTCAAGGTGACACGGCCGTGTCTGATGTTCTTGGAGGGACACGGCCAGGTGACTTGGCCGTGTCCCCTGGGTGTGTCCTATTCTGTACAAAATTGCAAAATCGTTCAAATTTTGAAGAAGTTTGGCCGTGTCCAGTGTGTGACACGGCCAAGGGGCACGACCAAGTCCTTTGGCTGTGTCACCTACTGCCTTTTATTAACTTTTAACCCTTTTTTTTAAATTTTATTTTTACTCAACGATTTTTCAACCCTTCTTCGTTAAACACCCTGAAACACAAAGTAAAGAAAAATCGATCAAAGCACAGTCCATTTATTTAAACCGAACATAAAATTAATACTCGAAAAATTTAAAATTACAACTACAAAAAAAATAAATGCAAACAGATGGGTTGCCTCCCATTTAGCTCTTCTTTAATGTCATAAAGCTGGACATCATGCAAGACCTAAGGATCACGGATCAAAGTGCTATCAATGATCCTCACTTCCTGAAATCCTTCATTGTATGGCTTAACTCTCTGTCCATTCACTTTAAAAGTCTCACTTGTTCGAGAGTTAAGTAATTCAATGGCACCAGAAGGAGACACCCGAGTTATCTCGAAAGGCCCACTCCATCGAGACTTGAGTTTACCTGGAAAAAGACGGAGTCGTGAGTTAAAAAGTAAAACCTTCATACATGGACTCAATATCTTTCGCACTATAATTCTATCATGAAGTGCTTTAGTGCGATCCTTGTAGATTCTCGAGCTCTCATAGGCCTCATTTCTTAGCTCATCCAACTCTGAAATTTGCAGAAATCTTTCTCTCTTCGCTTTATCCAAGTCCAAATTCAGAGTCTTGATTGCCCAATATGCTTTGTGCTCTAACTCCACTGGTAAGTGACAAGCTTTTCCAAACACCAATCGATATGGACTCATACCAAGAGGAGTTTTGAAAGCAGTCCGATATGCCCATAGTGCATCATGCAATCTGTTTGCCCAATCCTTCCTGGATGTGTTGACTGTTTTCTCCAGAATTCCTTTTAGCTGCTTGTTTGATGTTTCCACTTGTCCAGAAGTCTGTGGATGGTAAGGGGTTGACACCTTATGCTTCACGCTAGATTTGTGCATTAACTTCTCAAAAAGCTTGTTGCAAAAATGGCTCCCCCCATCACTAACTATCACCCTTGGTGTGCCAAACCTGCTAAGAATGTTTTCCTTCACAAATTTAACAACAATATTAGCATCATTAGTACGGGTGGGGATTGCCTCCACCCATTTGGAAACATAATCAACACCAACTAAAATGTATTCATAACCAAAGGACTTGGGGAAAGGACCCATAAAGTCTATTCCCCATACATCAAACAGTTCAACAACAATATATGACTAAAGGGGCATTTCATTCCTCCTCCCAATGTTACCTACTCTTTGGCAACGATCACAGTGCTTACAATAGTCTTGAGCATCTTTAAATAAAGTAGGCCAGTAAAAACCACTTTGAAGCACCTTTTCTGCAGTCTTCCTTCCTCCAAAATGACCCCCATAGTGAAGATCATGACAAAATTGAAGAACACTCAGTTGTTCTTCCTCAGCTACACACCTGCTAACTATCTCATCTTTGCATATCCGGAATAGATAAGGTTCATCCCAAAAATAAAACTTACTCAAGTGTAGAAACCTTTTCTTTTCCTGAAAGGACATGTTAGATCTCAAAATACCACAAGCAAGATAGTTAGCAATATCTGCAAACCAAGGGGCATTAATTACCACAAACAGATGCTCATCAGGAAATTCTTCTAAATTTTTATGAATGCTATCCAATGCAAGATTTTCACTAAAGAAGGGTAATTTGGATAAATGATCAGCAACAACATTCTCACTACCCTTAGTATCCTTGATTTGGAAATCAAACTCTTGCAATAACAACACCCATCTAATTAAGCGCGGTTTAGCATGTTGTTTTGTTAACAGATATTTAAGAGCTGCATGATCAGAATGCACAATAATTTTTGACCCAATTAAATAAGCTCTAAATTTGTCTAAAGCAAAAACAACAGCTAACATTTCCTTTTCAGTTGTGGTGTAGTTCATTTGTGCACTATTCAGGGTTAAACTGGCATAATAAATTACTCTCAAGTATTTGTCAACCCTTTGCCCAAGAACAGCTCCTACTGCATGATTAGAGGCATCACACATGATTTCAAAAGGTAAAGACCAAACAGGAGCTACAATCACAGGTGCACTAGTCAATTTTTCCTTAAGGGAATTAAAAGCTTGCATGCATTGTGTTGTAAATTCAAATGGAACATCTTTCCCCAATAAATGGCACAATGGTTGGCTTATTTTGGAAAAATCCTTAATAAACCTCCTGTAAAATCCTGCATGCCCTAGAAAACATCTTATTCCCTTAACTGAGATAGGTGGGGGTAACTTAGCAATCAATTCAATTTTAGCCTTATCTACCTCAATCCCTTTACTGGACACCACATGACCTAAAACAATGCCCTGGGTAACCATAAAATGACTCTTTTCCCAACTTAAAGTGAGGTTACATTCAATGCATCTCTCAAGCACACGAACAAGTTTATTGAGGCAATTATCAAAAGAATTACCAAAAATAGAAAAATCATCCATAAATACCTCAATAAAATCATCGATCATATCTGAGAAGACAGACATCATGCATCTCTGAAAGGTTGCAGGTGCATTGCACAAGCCAAAGGGCATACGTCGAAATGCATAAGTCCCAAAAGGGCAAGTAAAGGTTGTCTTGGACTGATCCTCTGGAGCTATTGGCACCTGATAGTAACAAATTGGGTCCTCCTTAAGCTCCTCTACTTTAGCACTTCCTAAAGTCTCAAGACAACTGGCTATTTCTGCATCAAAAATTTCCAAATCACTATCCAAAGTCAATGCCAGCTCCAATTTATCAGAGGAACCTGTCTTAGACAGCATGTTGAAGATATCTGAAAATTGCTTATCTTTTTTATCATCCTTCAACCTGCTGGGGAATGGTATAGGTGGCCGGTATGGATTGCTTGCCTTGTGCAAATCTGCTGTAGGGGACTTCTCCATTGATTTTTCTTCAGCACCTTTGTTCTCTAGTTCTCCTTCCTTTTTATTCTCTTGCTCACCTGCATTCACAGAATTATTTTCAACATTGTTATTAATTACCTTGCCACTCCTAAGAACAGTCACTGCTTGTGCCTGCTCAGGTTGACTTGGGAACTTCCCCTTTTGTTGAATCTGCATCTGTTGAGTAAGTTGCCCCACTTGGGTCTCCACCTTCTTAAAAGATGCTTCCAAGGAATCCAGCCTCTTGTTGTTCATCTCCTGATTTTTAGCACTGACTTGGATAAAAGCCTGTAAACTTTCCTCCAAACTTTCTCTCTTAGGCTGACCTTGATTTGAGGATTGGCCCTGCTATTGGTTCTGTCTCTGGAGCAAATGGAATGGCTGTTGAGCATTATTTGTTGTCTAGGAAAAATTGGGGTGATTCCTCCAACCAGGATTGTAAGTGTTGGAGTAAGGATCATTCCTGGCTCTTGGTTGAAATCCCCCCATAGCATTAACTTGCTCAGCTTCATTCCAAAAGATTCATATGCAGAGGGGCATATATTTGCTCCATGCCCAAATGTCCCACAGATTCCACACACTTCTTGAGTAGATGAAGAAATGTTGTTCTTCATGTTTAGCATCTGAACCTGCCTTGTCAACTCAGCTATTTGACTAACCATTTCAGTATTGGCTTCTAATTGATTCACCCCTTTACTTCTTCCCCTTACACTCTTTTGTTGAGAATTAGCTCCCAACATCTCAAAGATCTCATAAGTCTCATCAGCTGTCTTTTCTCCCATGGCTCCCCCAGCTGCATTATCAACAGTGTTCTGAAATTGCTGGGTTAGACCATCATAGAAAAACTGATTCAGGAGTTGAAGTGGGTAGTGATGATGTGGACACTGGATCAATAGCATCTTGAATCTGTCCCAAGCCTCATGAAATGGCTCTCCTTCAAATTGAGAGAATGTAGCAATCTTCCCTCTCAACTCAGCTGTCTTCTAGTGTGAGTAGAACTTGCCCATGAACTTGTTATAAACTTGCTCCCAAGTTGTCAGTGAATTTTCAGGCAACATCATGAGCCAGCTCTTTGCCCTATCCTTCAAAGTATAAGGGAAACATCTCATCCTCAACTGATCTTTTGTTAGTCCTCCCAAAGGAAAAGTGTTGAGGGTGGAGTAGAAATCCCTAATAAAGTTCAAAGGATCTTCATTTGGAACTCCATAGAACGATGGCAGCATGTTGTAATGAATGTTCTTCAACTCATAATTTCTTGCTGCATCTGTCAGTCTTATGCAAGAAGTGGAGGTTCCAATAACAGGTCTAGCAAAGTCTCTCATCGTCCTTTGTCTTTCTTCAGCCATCTTAACTGATTGTGCAGAATCTGTCTCAAATTCAGAAGTGTTCTCCTCTGTATCAAATCCAGTATAGAGCTCAAACTCTTCTCTGCTCCTCTTCACTCTTTGAATTTCTGAAATGAATGGATATAGCTCTCCTTCGAGTGATCTCCTGCCTTGCATAAATAAAAATTTCTAGAAAAAGAAATTATTAAAAGCAAAAGACAAAATAAAATAAAATGAAAACAATGAAAAATAATCCAAAGTATTTATTTTTATTTTATTTTTTATTTTTTTTAAATAAACAATTACGCCAATTAGCCTCCCCGGCAGCGGCGCCAAAAACTTGTTGCGCTCTAATTAACTCTACCACAAAGTGTCACTCGCAAGTATACGAGGTAGCTGTAGCAAAGGTGATCGCCCCAAGGTCGTCTCACAAGGAAGCTAAAGTGGCTAATTGATTATCAAATTAAAAGTAACAAGTAATGAATAAATTTAAATTGCTAACTAAAGAAGTAGTTTAATTGAAGTTTAAAACAATAAAAGTAAACAAGAGCTGATGTTTTGATTCACTTGATAAAAAGGTCTAGGGTTTGCACTTCTCTACTACTTATTTGTATGAACGGTTATTCCACTTAACTAATTTAATTTCAAAGATTAACTCTCAAACAACTTAATTAATTGAGTCAAGGAAATATGCTCTCGCAATCAAACCTCTTACAACTAATCTTGTTATAATTGAAACAATCTTTTTAATAGGTTATATCACTAATTCACCTAAGTCCTTAATTGAATTGTTCCAGCATTAGACTTCATCTCTCAATCCATCATCTAATACCTAAAACACACAATTGGTGGCCAATCAATTATATGTAACAATATTTCATTCAATAAAGGCAAAAGAAATTATTAGCTAAGAGAATAACCAATTCATACAATCATAGCAGATCCATACAAACCCTAGACGAGATCAAATTAGTTCATAATGCAATCAAACATATTCATCTCATTAATGTTCAAAGAAATCAAAATAGACATGATAATATCCATTAAAACAATTTCAATGTAAACAAAGAGAATAAGTTCGAGACAAAACCAAGTTACAACTCCTTGAAGCTTCTGAAGAATCTCTTGTTCAAATCTTGCAAAAAGAATGAATAACTGGCATGAACAATCTAATCTAGCTAGTTTTGATCCAAAGTTTAATCAAAATCCAAGAACACAAAGTAAAAACCCTAATCTCTACTCACTAACGGCTCGAACTTTTGCTTCAAATCATCCACAGTTTCCAACCCTAACTTTCTTTTTCCTTTTATACGAAACGTCGGCTTTAAAATTCATTGCGCGTTTGTTTCATGAGGGACACGGCCAAGTCAGAAGTGACTTGGCCGTGTGAGTGCCTTTTGGAGGGACACGGCCAGGTGACTTGGCCGTGTCCCTTGGCCGTGTCCACCACTGCTTGCCTCTCTTCTTTTTCTTCTTTGTTGAGTGACACGGCCAAATCAGAGGTGACTTGGCCGTGTTGCAGCTTGTTGGAGGGACACGGCCAGGTGAGTTGGCCGTGTCCCTTGCCTGTGTCTTCCACTGTGAGTTTTGCTTCTTCTATTCCTTTGGAACTTGGTGAGACACGGCCAAGTGGAGATGACTTGGCCGTGTGGGTCTTCTTTGGAGGGACACGGCCACAAGACTTGGCCGTGTCCCTTGCATGTGTCTGCTACTGGGACTTGTTCTTCAATTTAACTTGGTATGGGACACGGCTAGTGACTTGGCCGTGTCCTCTACCTGTGTCAGCCATGCCACTTTCTCCTTCAAATTTGCTTCCTTGCCTTTTTAACCTAACACAAAACTCAAAACAAATCTAAACAAGAAATCAATAGACAATAACCAATACAACATAAACACAATACTAAAGACTACATAAAAAATGACATAAACATTGAAATAAACTAAAACTACCAAAATTAATGAAAACACCAAACAAACCAATTAAAACTAACAAAATACCTAAATAAAACATTAATTATCATAGTAAACAAGACACAAAACTATAACAAAAACTAATAAAACAGGTTGAGCATCCAACTCCTATCTCGAGTCCAAGTACCCAATCCACTCATGGGTCCAAGTACCTAATCTCGGGTCTAATTAGCCAAATGGAATCGAAGTACCCATCCTCATCCCAAAATCTATTCAAAGTCATGTTGCTTTTCTCTCTCTTCTACTGAAAGTCTTAGATCATTCAAGCAGGGGGCAAACTGTAGACCCTTAATTTTTGACCCAGTCCAATACGATAATCCAAAATAATTTTTGTGGTATTTTAATTATTTTAATTACCTATAATATTTAATAGTTATTTTTAATAAAAATAAAAAACATAAAAAATAATAATAAAAAATAAAAATTGGACTGATGGGCCAGCGACGCGCGGCGGCAAGGCAATTTCGTCGCAGAATGTTTTTACTACGAATTGGGCATTGCCCAATTAGCCATGGCAAATATCTGTGGCGAATTGGGCACTGCCCAATTCGCAGCACATGGTCAACTGGGCCCCCAGTTCACCATAGGCTCTGCCGATTTTTTTGACCAAACCTTGTTTTACCCGGTTTTCCTAAACAGTGGATATTTTCTTATTAACATAGGATTAGGAATTTTTATTTTCCTATAAATACTAGCATTAAACACACAAATTAGGAGGCAATTTTTTTAAAAGAAACTAGGGACTTTGAGAAAAGTGACACAGAGAGAAAGAAGCAATAATAAATCAACTTCCAATAATTGCGCAGACAATTGTTCCACCCAACCAACACCTTAATTGATCTAAGCAAACTCAAATTTTAGTTCAATGATTTAGCTTTGGTTGAGCCTTCAAAAGCAGGTTTAGCTTTTCAATCTAAATTATTTATTCAGTATTTTCCAGTCATCTTTTAGAATATGATCATAGTAGTTTATTTATCAAAATATTATTTCATGCAACAACTTAATTATCAAAACCTCAATCACATATTTTTAAATACCTCAAAACAATAGTTTATTTTCTCAAACCCTAATCAATATACTAAACCTTAATAGCCATAAGCCATATTTCATATTTAAAACCCTAAAAATCCTATTTCATGATTTTAGCCCTAAACCCTAATTTGATTAACCAAAAACCCTAGTACTTTCTTAAAATTATTAAACCCTAATTAAATCAATTTTTTAAAATCTTCACAGTAGCCTCTTCTTTCAAAAATAAATTTAATAGTGTTAGTTTTCTTAGAAATCCAAGCCCTAATTGAAATTAAACCCTAACTTATTTTGTTAAAACCTTAATCAAATTTGTTTATTTTATTATCAGAGTAGCTATTTCTTTTTAATATATTTAAGTTTTAATCTTATTTTCATAGGCTTGTACCTTATTCACATAAATACCAAATTATAATCTTAATCACACAGTAGTGTAATCTTTTTAAAATAATAAACCTAACAATAATACTAGTTCTTTAAGATTCCAAACCCCTAGCTTTTATATATAAATTCCAAAACCTTAAATGTTATCTAAGAAACTCTAAGTTGATACACTTAAATTTGCATCTTTATTTGTTTCATTATTAAATGAGTATTAATTATATAGTTTGATTAATGATTTATTTATATATTCAATTTATGCCTTCAATGAATGATTTATTTATGATGAATGGTTGGTTGGTTGTTTTTATTAATTTGCTTTGGTTTCAAAATATTGTAAGAGGTATGTTTTCATATTTTCGGTACCTCATGTATTAAGCATCAAGTAATTTAAATTGTTTTTATATTTTGGACCAATGTAAAGGACATGTTTCCACCTTTTGGTGGGTGTCCTATTTAGTTTTAGATGTGGATAATGTAAGGACATTTTCCATACTTGGATGGGTGTCCATTTATTTGCTTTGTTTGGATATTACTTTGATTTTAATATAATGATGCTTTATTTTAATTGTTGCATGTAGTATGGATAATATCAATATATTTAAGAATTTTATAATATTAAGACCTGAAAAGGAGGCCGGTTCCAAAGAACCGGGCATTGTAGGGGTGTTGGGCCATTTCTCACCTTTCCCACACGTACCCAACTTTTCGAACCCATTAGGGAGTTGGGTATTCCTTAGGAATCCAGTCATTCACCCCTTTCTTTTTTTCAGCCCATCCGGGTGGCGACTCCATTTTTTTCTGGCTTAGGTCCGTGTTCTCTAAGGCCCCGAGCCTAAATAATGCCGAAGTCGAAAGACCATTCCACCGGGAGTGTGTGTAATATCCCAAAGTATACCCTAAAAGTTTTGGCATTATTATTGTATTTGGATTTAATGTATATGTTTAAGTGGGAAGATTAAAGATGAGAAGAGAGATGTGTATATGTTGTATATATAGAGATATATACAACATATACAAGTCAAATTATTATATGGTCAAAAGAAGAAATAATTGATTTTAATTAATTAGTGAAATAATTTAAAAGGAAAATTAATGAGTGGAAGAGAATATTTTAGAATATTTTAAATGATATATTGCTTGGTGGAGGTTTAAGTGGAGAATAAATGTTTGACTTTGCCTATTGGTTTCTTCATTTTCTTCTTCTTTTTCTTTTCTTTTCCTTGTTGGTCGGGCATCACCTAAGCAAGAGAGAAGTGAGTTTTTGATTTTTTTTCCAAGCTTAAAATTGAAGAAGATTTCAAGTAATCAAGTGGGAAATTTAAGAAATTTCATTAACTTTGGTAAGTTTTCTCTTGATTCTCTTATTTTATTTTAAGTTGTGTTTGAGTTTGGTGTTGGATTATTAAGAGCATGAATGTGTTTGATTGTGGTGTGTTTAAGAGTGTCGGGTTTAATTGATTTTGATTTTGGGGTTGAATTGAAGAGATGGAGTTAGGTTTGGTGTTGGAAGAGTTAGAGTTGTGAGTTGGTAATTGATGTATGTTGTGAGTTTGATCAAATTATTATCTTAGATTTTCTATGTGTTTGTGTTTATTGAAGTTGGAAGCCTAAAATACATGAGTTTGGTCCGAAATAGAAGCATTTTGGATGCCACACCCGTGGCCCTTGGATGCCACGACCGTGGGGGTGTTAAGCAAATTGGACAGATTCATTTTCTAACCCATGACCGCGGGGTTGTGAGGCCACGACCGTGGGGTTTTAGATAGTGGTTTTGGCTTGTATTTGTGATCTATGGGTCTAGTATGAGACTAATAGGTGAATAATTGTATTAGAATTCATGTGTATTTGTAAATAAGTGTGTATTATTCCTTTTGAATTAGGTTGTGAAGAGGTTGAGTTGCCCTAACCTAAGTGTTGAGAATTCTTGGAAGAGGAAGTGTATAGATTGGTGTGAGTTGCTCTTGAGGTAAGTACAAACTTACATGGTTGCATACATTTACATGATTTTGAGATATACACATTTGGTTGTAAATGTGTTAAGTAATTTACTATATTGTTAATACAATTTGATTAATGTTATGATTTGTATAATGTGAATGATATGATGATCATTCAAATGTATGTGCAATGCAATTGGATATGATGAATTGCTTTAATGTGAATTGAGATATGATGAGATGTGATGCCATTGTGGTTGGCTATACTGATTCAAATGAAATAAGTGGGGCAAGTTTGCCTAGATGATGATGAATTTATGTGTAATGTAATTGGTTATGTATACTCTATTGATGAGATGTGAAGCCATTGTTGTTGGCTATAATGATGCAAATGAGATAATTGAGGCATGGTTGCCTAAATGATGATGAGAAAATGAGAATGAAATTGATAATGAAATAATGAATGAATTGTGTGTCTAATGTGTTATTCCATTTTCAGAGTTTTGTTGTTGATGGCATGCCTAATGGTAACAATCTCTTGAAGCTAGGTTGGATTTGATCCTTGAAGCCAAGTTGGGTTGAAGTTTAGCATGCTTAACTCCCTTGAAGCTTGGTTGGGTCTAGTCCTTGAAGCCTAGTTGAGATGTTACAACCCTTGAAGCTAGGTTGGGTTTGGTTCATGAAGCCAAGTTGGGTTGATACTTAGCATGCTTTGTTCCCCTTGAAGCTTGGTTGAACCTAATCCTTGAAGCCTAGTTGGGATAATGATAATGATAAATGTGATAATTGAACCAAAACATTAACTCTAAAAGTTGAATGGCATATTAGTGTCTTTTGGGCCCATGCTCGTCTTTGTTTCAATGTGATTCATGAATGGTGAAACAATTGAATAAAATAATGGAATGTAGTGTTATGAAAAATATGAATATATCTTTTATGAATATTGTCTTTGTTGTTGAAATGTGTGACATTGGCATTGCATTGAAACATATTGTTATTGTAGTTTGTACCACTAAGCCTTTGGCTTAGCGCGATTGTGATTCATCGTGCAGGTGACAGGGTAGAGCCAGAGAGTTCATCTAGACCGAGTCGAGTCTAGACTCTGAAGTGTTGGTAGTGCGCTTAAAGATCAGAGATGAACTGCCAAACATATATAGACTTTATGTTTTGTAAAATTTGATTTTGATGTTTAGGTATTTATAAATACCGCTACATTTTCCACTGCGTATTGAATGAATGTTTTATTTATTGTGTTTTATGATATAACTTAAATATTTTAAATTTGCTCATATTATTGTTAAAAGGAAATATTTGTTTGTTTTATAAACTGTAGCATTCCTATATTCAGTATACGTATATTACGTTTGTGGTAGCATGTAGTATTCGTATATGGGGTATAGGGGTGTTACAGTGGGGGCAAAAATCCCCGCTCACAATAGTGATTCAAGCATTGGAAAAATGGAAAATTTAAAAAGAATGCTTGGCTCCTTACCATAAACATCTTGATCACCTAGTGCAATAATTTCAAGAACTTTCCTTCCATTATTTGCCAAGGTCAAGGAACCAGTTTGCAAACACCTTGGCAACCTTAGCTTCAATGATAGACATGGATAGTAGTAATGTCACATCCGCCTACCGCAATTATGTAGTGTAGTCAGGTGCATAGCGAGAGTAGGGGAAAGGGGAAGATAATTCTTGATAACAACCCTAAATAAGGTTGTATGACCAAAGGGACCTAGTTGTAATTTTTAAAAAGTTTTGGGGACGTAGATGTAATTTCAAAAAAAGTTGCACCGGATGTTCTTAATAGTGCATATAACAGATTCCAAAAATGGAATGTAGAGAAAAATCGGATCGCAACGACGTGTAACGGTTTTTCCAGGAAATGTCCCGTTAAAGAAAAATGAAGAAATGTTGACTAAGGGCATTTTGGTCATTATCAATTAAAGTTATACATGAATTTAGGGTAGGAAATAAAGACGTGAGTACGTAGAGAATGGCGAGAGGTTAAATATGAAACGATCGCCAGTAGAAACAAAGTCGGAGAAAACCCGAGCAAAAGTAGGACCTAAAGGGAATTTTGTAAAAAGTTGAGGGCTTATCGGTAATTTTTCAAAATGACTTGGAAACCTAAAATAGACCTTATAAATAGAAAGTAGAGGTCGAGAGGATCAAAACTATATGTAGTTTGACTCATGGAACTATACGGTTTAAAAGATATGACCGATTAATCACCGGAACGTAATGTGGCTCGATTTCGTGTCGGGACCAGATGGGTAACCCGGGACAACTTTATGATATCCTATGGGAGGAGGGACAAGTGGAAAGAAGTAAAGGAAAAGAAAACTATAAAAATCTAATGTTGGCCAATCAAAAGTAACCATTTAGCATGTGTAATAAATGAAGAAAGAGAAAGGTGGACAAGTGGTCTTAAAGGGTTCAACCAACACATAAGGTGATCATCATTTCCTTTGTATATGAATATATGTGATATTGTAATATCCCAATGTATGCTCTAGAAGTTTTGAATATTATTGTTGTTTTAATTGGATTGAATGTATATGTTAATTTGAAAGAGAAAAGAATTTTTAAAGAAAGTGTATATGTTGCATATATGGTAGTATAATTAACATATACACAAGTCAAATAGAGAGTCAATGGAGGAGGATATTTATTTTGTGAGTGTGAAATTACTTAAAAGGACATATAAGGGAAAAGAGAGTTAGAATAAATGGAAAAGGGTAATTAAGTAATTTTCCTTGTTGGATTGCATGGTGGAGATTTAAAGAAGAAGAAGTGGTTGAATTGTTTTTATTTTCTTTTCTTTTCTTGAAGAGGCCGGCTATCAAAGGGGGAAGAGAGTAAAGGAAGTGTTTTGATTTTTAAAATCAAATTGAAGGGAGAATCAAGAAATTAAGTTGGAGATTTGTGAAATTCAACAACTTTGGTAAGTTCTTTTTCTTGATTTCCTTTGTTTTTTAGAAGTTGTGTTTGAAGTGAATTATGGTTTGTTGATTTTATGAATAGATGTGTTTGTGATGTGTTTTTAAGTGTTAAAATTAATTGTAAGTTAAGAAGTTAAATTGGTGTTATTATTGGAAGTGTTGTAGTTGATTTTGTGTTAAGGTTTTGAAGTGTAACATGAGGTTTAACTTGAGTTTGTTTAATTATTGTCATAGATCTTCATGTGGTTGATGTTTGTTGGAATTTTGGGCTTTGGAATGAGATTTTGGCCGAAGGCAGTAGCCTTCTGGATGCCACGCTCGTGGCCTTGGGTGCCATGGCCGTGGCCATTCATAGTTATTTGAAGCCATGGCCGTGGAGGATAGGAACATGAGTGGCAGAATCCTTCTTTATCCCACGCCCGTGGGGGTTGAGGTGGCCACGGCCGTGGGCTCTAACATGAGGTGTTGGTTTGTAATGTATGTTATAAAGGTCTTAGATGAGGTTATTAAGTGATAAATTGTATTGGAATTGATGTATTGTATCATTTTTGGGATTAGGTTTTGAAAGAAGATGATTTGCCCAAATTTGGGAAGTGAAGAATCTTGGAAAAGGAAAGTGTTTGGAATTGTGTGAATTGTTATTGAGGTAAGTACAAACTTACCTAGATGCATTCTTTTATATGATTTTAAGACTTAAAACAATGTTAAGTAAGTTATTATATTGTTAATATAATGTGACCGGTATTATGATTTGTATAGTGTGAAAGGGAAGAGGATCATTCAAAAAGGTATGTGCAATGCAATTTATTATGATAAATGCTTTTATGATGAATTACTTTAATGTAAATTGAGACATAAAGAGATGTGAAACTAATGTTCTGAATTATAATAATGTACATGATATGGTTGAATAATGATATGTTTGTGTATTTTAATGATGATGCATATGATACTATATGAACAATGTTATGTTTTATGCATTGTGAATCTTGTGAATTGTATTGTGCTATATGAATAATGTACTTTGTAATGTTATAGCAATGATGCTATATGTATAATGTGAATGAGGTGATGAGGTAATTGATTATGGATACTTGAATAATGAAATATTATACTATAAGTTGAGACAAATGTGATATGAAGCCATTGTGATTGGCTACGATAATTCAAATGTGATATGAAGCCATTGTGATTGGCTATGATGATTCAATTGAAAGAAATAAGGCATGTTTGCCTAGATGATGATGAGAATTTAAAATGGTATTGATGATGAAATAATCAATGAATTGTGTAGCTAATGTGTTATTCTATTTTCAGAGTTTGTTGTTGGTGGCATGCCTAATGATGGTAACAATCTCTTGAAGTTAGGTTGGGCTTGATCCTTGAAGCCAAGTTGGGTAGAAGTTTAACATGTTTTACTCCCCTTGAAGCTTGGTTGGGTCTAGTCCTTGAAGCCTAATTGAGATGTTACAACCCTTGAAGCTAGGTTGGGTTGGTTCTTGAAGCCAAGTTGGGTTGATACTTAGCATGCTTTGTTCCCCTTGAAGCTTGGTTGAACCTAATCCTTGAAGCCTAGTTGGGATTATGATATTGATAAATGTGATAATAAAACCAAAGCATTAACTCTGAAAGTCGAATAGCATATTAGTGTCTTTTGGGCCCGAGTCTGTCTTTGTTGTCAATGTGATATACAAGTGTTGAAAGAAATGAGTAATGAGATCTATGGTTGACTTTATTGGAAGTGTGAGTCATGATTGGTATGATATGTAATGTGTGTATTGATATATTGACTGTGAGTATTGGTGATGGATTGTGGTTGTTGATAATGATTGTCTTTGTTGAAAATGTGATTCATGAATGGTAAATTGTGAATAAAGTAATGTTATGAAGTATGACACATAATGGGTATATTGATATATTGGCTATGAGTATTATTAATGGATTATGGTTGGTGATAATGACTTGTATATATGTATATAATATGTGAATGTAGTCGAAATATATGAAAGGTGCAATTAGAAATGAAAAACATGATAAGAAACTATTAATACGTGGAATTTCTATAAGGTATGTTTATATGTTATATTTGTACTACTAAGCTCTCGGGCTTAGAGCGGATGTGTATTCGTGCAGGTGTCTAGGTGGAAGATATGAAGTCTTTCGTTATGCCACGAGTAGAGTAAGAGTTTGTCGAGACCAACTAGAGGGTGATGCATACATGTAAAAATTTTAATTATGATGTATTTCTGATTAAGTGTATTCATATATATAAATGAAGTTTTGATAAAGATAAGACTATTATATATATGTAAGATCATTAAAAGTATAATGATTTTATAAATATTTTTTTAAATGAATGTAAGGTGGTTTGAACACTGGTAAAGGTTTTTTAATTGTAACGAAAAGTGACATCCTTGTAATTTATATACTTACTGTATGTATACCAGGTATAGGTATAGTACTTATATGAAGTATCGGGGTGTTATAGATATGAAGAACAAACTCTCTCTTTTTCCACTTACAAATTTCGGCCAACAATAGGAAATACCAAAGGACTTCCAAGTTTCTCCAAATTTGATTTTTAAGGTAAGTTTTTAAGGTTTTCTACTAAGTAGACTTTAATTTTAGTATTAATTTTAGGTAATTATATATTTATTGGAAGATTGGAGATTAGAGTCTTTATGTGGAATTGGAAAAATATTAAGTAAGTGATGAGATTAATTGATTAAATGGAAGAATCAAGATGTATAAAGATTAATAAGGTTGGATTAGGGTTTCGGTTGGAAAAGAAATGGAGGATAACTTATTATTTTAAATTTCTAAGGTTTATGTTGTATCTTGAATTTATTGAAGGAGAAATAAAGAATTAAAGAAGGAGAAGAAGGAAAAGCTAAGGGGAAGTACAAGAATAAGGTTTGGTATTTTACCTTTGAATAATTACTTTTGATTTGGTGCTTTACCATAAAAGAAATTCTATTTGCTTACAAACTTTGGTTTATGGAAGTTTTGAAGTTGATGTTTAAATATATTGATTGAGTTTAAATTAAATATTTGAGTTATGTTCTTGTTTTCTTATGGCAATTTGGGTTGTAAAATTTAATTGAAACCAAATGTTTTGAGAAAATTTGGAAAGTTGATTTGGTAAGTTGTTTGGACTTTAATTAGTTTGATTTGAGTTAAACATGCAAAAATTGTTAAAAGGAAGTGTTTGAATCTTCACTTCACTATTAAAGAAGCCTTAATATTGATTTGCAAAAGAAAAATAAACTATCCTATGCATTTCAAATGTTTGGGCCGAAATGGTCCCAAAGTGACAGCTTCTGGACTATTTTTGTGGAAATTGTTTGGGGCAGCAAACGAATTAATTTTTCAACGAAATTTTACATGCAATTAGTCAACATATGAAATAAGTTTTCTGTAAAATTTCAGCCAAAAATAAGATCATTTACTTGGTCAAATGCATGACTGAAGTGGACTGAAATTTTGACGAAAACCCAGATTTTACTATTCATTTGGTCATGCCATTTTGCGTTGCCGATTTTTCTCGCCGCAACACTATTCATTTGGTCAATTTGTGATCTTTTGAGGAATACTTTGAAATGTTTGATGTGTTTATTGTGGATGTTAATTATGTGAAAAAGAGTAACGGTTTGACCAAAGAAAGTGGTGCACAGCATAAATGGCAAAGCGCAGTGAGAATTTAAATTGATTTCTTGAATCATTCTAAAATGAAGTTGAGACTTAAATTGAATCATTTTAATCTTTTTGCTCTACTGGATAGTGGGAGTGGTAGATAAGGGTATGGTGCACTATACTAACGCAGCAGTACTGCTCATTATTATGATATGATATTTTATTCAGTGGTGAGGCCACTGAAGCCAATGGGGAGGCCCATTGGTTAACCAGAATGGGGAGGCCCATTCTTGTGATCTGATATCGGTGGTGAGGGCCACCTATGTTACAGTGGGGAGGCTCACTGCCTTATCACTCTGGTTCCCTATATACCAGTAGAGCCTGAATCAAAGACATATTATTTTTCGTTAAACTACGTAATGCAAAATGAGTTTGAATTATGGTTTTTACATTTGTTGAAAGCATATTTACACTGAATGTACAGTAACTTCCATTGGTTTAAGGTGGGTTGATTTATGATTTAATTATTTCCTTTTATTTCAAATGCTTTCATGTTTCACTTATATTTTCATCGGTAAAGTACCCACTGAGCGTAATTGCTCAGCGAGTTGAGTTTTCTTGACTCGTAGGTTTGGAGCAGTAGATTTAGGTGATTAGCATCGAGCAGCACAACACAGCGCAGCACCTCAGTGTAGCCTTTAGTTTCCATTATGAGTTAACTAGTTGTGGCATGTATATGTATATAAGATTGAGAGTCAGTATGTGATACTGTACGTTATTGGTATGTAATAATAATAAATCTCTAATTTATTCTGGATTAGAAGTGTGAATTTTTCTTGCAGGTTGTAGTTGAGGGTATAAGGTGGATTCATTGGGAGTGTATTGGAAACTGATTGTATTCACATTGGTCTGTGTAAAATGTTTTCAAAAATCAGAAAAACAAGTTTTGTCGACACTTGGGATCCAAATCTCTAGGCGAACCTCTGGCAAAATTTCTGTAAAATCGGAACAAAAATTTGACTAAGTAAATTGATAGCAACATTTGGATAGTGTGGCGCCTCTACTCGGCTTACACATGTAGGTCGGGAAGGGGTGTTACAAGTAAGATGGTTAAGCCTATTATAGTTGAGGTATAGCAAAGGCTTGCCTTCTGCATGAGCATCTATAAAGATGAAAATGAAAAGTCATGGTATTGAGACATCATTAAATTTATCAAGGAAGGCCAATATCTAGACGGAGCAAAAAAAGCTGATAGAAAGACATTAATGCAATTGGCTACTCACTTTATCTTAAATGGTGATGTGTTGTATCGATGCAATTGGGACAACACTATTTGAGGTGTCTTACATAAGAAGAAGCAAGACTAGTAATGGGGAAAGTTCATAGGGGAGACTTTGGATTGCATATGAGTAGTGAGTTTTTGGCTAGGCAAATCATAAAACTTGGGTATTATTGGTTGACCTTACATAGGGATTATGCTTTTTTTGTGAAGGAAGGCCATAACTGCTAGGTTTATGCCAAGCGAAAAATCAAATACCTTTGCCATTGCAACCAATGTCTATACCATGGCCCTTCACAATATAGGGATTGGATGTGGTGGGCAGGATTAATCCGAAGTCTACTGAATCTTGTTTTGATAAGAAAGAAAAATAAAATAAAATTTCTTTCTTGTTAGATTACTTAGCATAGGCTTAAATGTGTGGCTAGACTTTAGTTCCACCTTGGCTTGGATTTTATTTTGCTGAGGAAGCAAAATAAAGTTAAGGCTACAGTTTTCCTATGGAAGTACTTTAATTTTATTTAGCCCAAGGTAGGCTAGACCAAAAGAAAGACCAAGCACCAAAGCTAACTGAAGAAGTTAAGTTGAAGAGAGAACCTTTTATCTTTAAAAGAAAAAAGGAGGGAGATAAAGAGAGTAGGACAACCAGCAATTAGGTTTTCTTGGTTGAATTTGTGTTCAAAATAAGGGAGGGGAGGGGGTGGAGGCCATTTTATAGAGTTTTTGAAGCCTAAAAAATCATATAGAGCTTATATGAAATAAAATTGGTTTGTCGTTGCACATTTTTAGCTCCATGTTGTGGCTGCATGGCACACCTTCGCAATGAGTCCATTACTACGCAGTAAACTTCCGGAGGCCCGTTCTCTCTCGTTCGATGTCCATTTTGGGTGATTCAAGTTGAATTGTGATCATAACAGACTAAATTTGAATTTTAGGGTGAAAAATTTTGAGTTCACAGCTACCCCCATAATGGTAGTTTTAATTATTGGGATTGGGATGATGGAAATGAATCAAAGATTAAAATTTAATCTATAAGGACAAAGAGAGATTTTTACCATTTTGAACAAGAAAGGAAAAGGGACATACATGATTGGAATTAACTGCTTTAACCTTTTGCTAAATTTTAATGGTCCCACAGTCTATTTCTGTAATCATCTATAGTGTCTTTTTATTTTCTTACCCTTGGCTATACCATCTTATAGAGGATGTAATCATGGTCACGTTGCTTCTAACAGTTCAAAAATTAAAGTTGAAACTATCTCGGAATGCTTGTTTGAAGTCTAGGCCCAACCCATATAAAAAAGGGTGGCCACCTTCACTTCCTTTAAACTTCCTCATTTGTTAAATTTCCCTTCTTTCTCTAATCTTCTCTCTACTCCAAATTCTCTCAACTCAAAATGGCTTCCTCTTTAAGGCACTCAAGGCAAGCTGAGTGGAACACCCTTTTGGTAGACCAGGAGTAGCATGCCTCGGTCATCGGTTCACTTTAGGTATTTATGCCTCTCTTTTAACTTTTGATATTTATAATTTTGCCCTAAATTTTTAGAAAACTAAACTTAGGCCCCTAAAATTTAGAAATTTATATTTTTGTCTGAGTTGACCAAATTTCCCTCAGGTGTTTATAGTTCCATATTTGCTCTATATTTTTATTATCTGAGTGATATTTTGACCCAAAACACTGCATTTAGAGAAAAACATGCAAATTTATGAAAATTCCCCTTTCTCAAGCTTCTAGTATGGAAGGTCAAATTAGCGTAATAAATCATACATAATGACTTTTGACATACCTTTCATGAAAAAATTGCATGTGTTCTAATTGCAAAATTATAAAAATACCCTTTTCTCACTCCTTTTGGCTCATGAAGCATAATTAGCATATTTGAGCACATTTAAATGATGCATAATGGTATTGTTATACTTACCTAGCTTTTTACAAAGTCTGCTCGCTTAAGCATTCGAGGTAGTCGGGGAAACTTGATTGGCTTAGAGCTTCTCGAGGAGGTTGCTCAATTGATCAAACCTTTTAGCCTTCTGGGTTTTCAAGAGATGGATACTTCTACTACTAGGAACATTTACCTCTTAAAGGCTTTAGGTGAGCGATGATGGGATAATAACAATACCTTTCACTTTTCATGCGATGAGTTAACAGTGCCACCAATAGATCTTCCTACTATTTCTAGCATTGGATTTGGTACCCAGGTTATAGAATGCTTTGATGATTGGACAGTTCTTTCCTAGGAAGAGGTGTTCACCATGATTGAAGGCCATCCTCCAAGAAACTTCACATATGTTCAACACACATTGTTGCACAACCACATCAATAGCCTTATGATAGATTTCCTTGGCCCATTGGCTGACCAACTAGCTCAGTCTATAATTTTGGTGATCTACGGTTGTAGCTTTTGGCACTTTTTTCGTAATAGTGTGGATCTAGGCATTCTTTGGAATCTCTAGGACCGTACCTATATTGGTATATATGACTGGGGAAGAGCGGTTCTTAGCACCATATACTGGGAGATGGATGAGTTGTCACGAGGAACTTGCTCTTCCTTGGGTGGTACTAATGTCATTTGGAAATATTTATCCTTTCCTTTACCTTTTATACTATTCATACCTTGCATTTATCATGATTTTTCATTTGATAAGGATATAGGCTTATGAGTACGTTCATTATACTAGCCCTGTGTTGAAGGATCCAATCCCTATAATTTATCTGATTAGTGTTAGATGGAGTGTTAGCAATAGGGTGAAGGGAGAGATATTGAAGTCTCAATTTAGTCAACTGAGCATTGATGATGTGAGTGTTAGGAAATCAAGGAGATCACTGCAAATAAATACACGCAACGGAAAAATTTTTGATCTATGATTTCCCACCAGGATCCATGCTGTTCGTTTAATTCGACGAAAGTGTACAAAGACCTAACCTATTGATGATTTGAAATCACAGTTTGGAAGAGATGCCTCGATCGCAAAACACCCTCTATCGCGTATCCACACGAATGCTACCGTCTGGAGTGCTAGCTCTCTGCAACGGCGAAGGCTGAAAAATGTTTTCTCTAAAACGTATTAGGGTTTCCTTTTTTTATTTGTTCTCTTTTTATTTTCTAAAGTTACCTATCATAAGACTTAACGTGTGGAGTGAATATAATCACTCCAGAATCCAATTCGAAATTAGATAAGGTAAGTCAAATTCAGAATCCAAATCTAATTAGGATTCTGAATATATTATCTAATAATATATATAATTGGATAAGGTAAATCAAATTCAGAATCCAAATCTAATTAGGATTCTGAATATATTATCTAATAATATATATATAAAAAAATGAAAATAATAATAATAATAAATATTAATATCTAAAATTAATATTATTAATATTATATCCAGCCCAAAGCGTATTCTTGTGTGTGACCCGATAGGCCCATATTAATTGGCAGTCAATTTAATCTCTATTAAACCAACAAGTCATAATTGGCCTCTAGCAAGGCATTACAACTACCCAATTAATATAAGGAATGTCCAATTTGCCTAATAATAGTACATGCATTAATCCCTTTGTCACACGATATCTAGCTTGAACATAATTCATGGTCAACGTCATACTTATATTGTCCAAACTTATGATTACTCGATCTCCAAGTAGACTGATAAAAACAAATGAAATTGATCACACTATCAATTCATTTGAGCACGGCCATGCATTTCACAGTCTCACTTATCGAGGGGCCCAAAAGATATCTCTCTCAAAGAGAGGGACAAATTCTATCTTGATTGTTCATTATCCTCTACATAATTTCTATCATATATGATCATAACCTTTATTACTATCCAGTTACGGATAATGTTTGATCATGTCAAAATATAATAGTCCTTATATTGGAAACTATGACAATCTCAAGTCAAAGAATTAATACATAACTATCATGAGATTTACTTATGACGCTAACCCATGTAGTAATCTCATGATGGGTCTATCCAATACATTGTTCTCTAACAAATATCTATGAAATTGATTTGTATCACTATACACATAACCATCTGATGATTATCAAATCAATGTTCATACTGGTTAAGAATTAATTTTTTTTATCTCTATAACAATAATAAACCAGGGACAAATATCAAAATTGTGTAACATGCAAACAAACAATAAAGATAATAAAACCTCATTTATTAATAATGAATGTATAACATAAAGATCCAAATAAATGGCCTAGGGCACATACACTAACGGTGAGTATTTCTTTTTTCCTCTTGATATTGATTGTCTAACTTTACTGATGTACTGACTTTTGAGCAGTTTACCTAGGCCCCTTACCTTGCAAGGATCACTAAGCCATTAGCCTCATTACTTAGAGCTATGACTTTTTAGGTGGTGCAGGCTTCTTTTATGTGCCTCAAAACTTAGGGTGTACTATTTAGGCGAGTGGGTCGTATGCCAGCACTCTATAGAGGATAGGATTATGCATGTGTTTCCTCCAATTGATATGTGTGATAGGATAAGGGTTGTAGTGATGATGCTATCTTCACTGGACTACCTTCCCAACATTTCACTATTTCATACTAGGATTATGATGCATTTTATAGGACTTCCCTTATGCCTCGAGTAGTTTGACCTGGGCAAACTCCTTCCTTTGCCCAGACTATTTCTACTGTTAAATCCCTCATATTAAGTCAATTCTACCTGAACATCTGTAGAGCCTCATACTGCCCTTGTGCTTACTCATGTTGACCCGGGAGGGCTTCCCTCTTAGTACTGCTTGGATACTACCATTACATATGTTACCTTAGCTAGCTATGGTTTCAGTGATTATATTGTTCTAGACAAGCCTACTCCCTATCTTTGGGAGGAACATGCTATGTTAACTTTCTCTAACTTGTTCTTGATTTACTATCTCATGTACTACACTAACCTAGCTGACTTCTTCATACAGGGTACTATTCTTGGCGACTGGGCTGAGCTCTTTTTACCATGGCTCACTGGTTTTGGTTTGGCCTAAACATTACTTTCACTTGACTAGTTACTGCTGAAGATTGAATTAAGTCTTTGGATAAAGTTGTAAGGGCCACTGAGCCTAGATGGAGGAGGAACAACTAGCTTTGATATTCTTCTTTCTTTTGACTTTCTGCAATAGTTGGAGCAAAAAAAATGCAATTTCAATGCTATATGGGCAATGGATGATTATCTTTTATTTTATTTTACAAACCCTATTTTTTACAAATTCTAATTGACTGTATGTGTTTTTACACTTACAAATATTTATATTTATATTCTTATATATTTCTTATTTTCTTATTTTATTTTATATATTTTTAAAAGGAGAAAATGAAAGAAAATCAAAAATTAAAGAGTTGGGAGGCTGCTGCAAAAGCTGCCACAACTTGCCTTGTGGCTGTCGCAGCTGTGCTGGGCGGCAGCCGTAGGCACTGCTTTTAGGCTGCCGTGACACCTTGGGCCTCCTAAAATGCCTATAAATAGACCTTTGACTAGGAAAACTTATTTCACCCTTGTTTTTTAGTGCTTCCATAGTGCTAAAAAGCTATTTCAATTATTTCTTTGATTTTTTTAAATTTCCTTTAGTTTTTATAATTTTTTATTTTTAAGCCTTATTTTCTGCTTTTGCCTTATTTTCTTACTTTCTATAACTTTTTACAATATTTTTTTTATTATTTTACAATGGAACCAACTTTTAGTCACACCATGCTTTAATGGATCCACAACTTGGACATTACAGACAAAATTAATATGGAAAAATTTGGGATTTGACAAGTAATTGCTTTGTAAGGTTTGAGGGTAGACTAGGATTTTCTTTGGGCTTGTGTAAGATTTTGAGGTCCTATTGCTCATGTTTTCAGGTTTAGGACAAGTATGGAAGAAGTTTGCTCCACATTCAAAGAGTTTAGTGCCATTTCAAGAAGCAGCCTGGATGCATTACCAACAATGTCGGAGAATCTGATAGATTACTTTGAGAGAATCTAGTGGTTTTTCTCTTTGACTAATGAGTAGGCTAGAGAGATGGCACCTAATGATAGGGTCAACCTACTTACACTAGTAGAAGAATTCATGGGAATGGATTATTTAGGCGATGCAGAAAAGAGAAATTTGAGGCTTATGGCTTTAGTTTTCTATCTAATTGTCAAGTTTTTGTTCACTAATGAGCCAGTGTTGGCGACATTATGCTTCTTTTCTTAGTGGCACAGATGGAGGACATGTGCACCATTACTGGGATTATCTTAACTAAGACCCTGATGAGTTGTGACAATGCTTACTGTAGACCCTTGATTTTAGTACTAGGACCAGTCCATTCTCAATTAAGAAGTTTTAAATAATTGTTGGTCTATTTTTAAGAGCTTAAGCCTATTTTAGGTTCTTAATTGAATTGGTATGATTTTTATAAGTGATAAAATAAGCCTGGATAAATTTTAAAATAAAAGACAAGTGGATCCAAGCTAAAACTTGAGACAAGTTGGCCTTAACATGCCAAATTTGCCATAGGTCCATGCCTATGGTGAACTGGGCATGCCAATTCACCACAGGCACTTGCCTATGGGGAATTGGGTGGCCCAATTCGCCATAGGCCCTGCCTCAAAAGTTTTATTCTGAAATATTAGGGTAATTGCATCCAGATTCAATTTGTATCTAATTCCAATTCAAATTCTAATCTAGGGATTTTTTTAAAATAGGAGCAGGGTTTGCCTATAAATACACAATTAAAATGGGGGAAACCTTAACAACAAGCAAGCAATAAATAGCAAGAAGGATCAATAAAGCAACAAGCAATAACCAAATAGTAAGCATTAAACCCTAGCAATTGAGCGAGCAGAGAAACAGAACATTGAACTATCAAACAAAGAAGGCAGTGAATGACTGTCTTCACTTTGTTCAACTGAGATTAGACACGGGTGCAAGCATAAAGTTTGGATCAACCTTAAATATCGGTGGAGCCTACAATTGAAGATTTGAAATTTCTTATTTAATTTCCTTTAAATTTAAAGTAGGTTTACTCATTATTGTTTCATCCATTAAATTGCCTTTAATTTGTTCTTTTGCTTTTGAATGATATAAAACATCCAGTAGCCTATTTAGGTATCCTGTAATTTGTTTAGTTTATATTCATAAAATTGAATTTCACAGTAGCCTATTTAAGTGTCCCGTAATTTGTTTAGTTTATATCCATATAGTTAAATATCATAATAGCTAAGTTTTTCTAAAACCCTAAAACCCTATCTTTGTTTTCTAAAAACCAAAACCCTAAACTTATTTTTAAAAAACCCTAATTTACATGTAAAACACTAGTCTAAGTAAAACCCTAAATTTTATAAAAACAAAAATCTAGTTTACATAGAAACCCTAATTCCCTAACAAAACCATATCATTTAAACCATCTACCTTTCGGGGCCGCTACCCCCTTGACCCCTGCCTGCTAATTGGGTAGCGGGACCACCGTTTGTGATCCCTCATCAATTGGGTCAATATTTATTTATGGATTATAATTCTTTGTGATTAACCTTAATCTCCTTTTATTAAACTCTAATTTATTATTACTTTTGCAATGATTGGTTATTTGTTTGGTTACTTACTTTACCATGGACATTAAGTATTAATTAATTGTATTTATAATAGACTTGTGAAAGGCATGCTTCCACTCTTGGGTGCCTTATCTATTTAATTTATTTATTTTTATAATTTAATTTATTTTAAGACTTTGGGAAAATTGTAAGGGAATTTACTTTCTTTCTGGATATCGGACATTATATAGGCATAATTTCATCCTTAGATGGGTGCCTATTTTGCTTATTTTATTTTAATAAGTTGATGGGTGTTTATTTCTTCTAGATTATATGTAATGTGGATGATATCATAATATTTAAGAATTTAATAATATTTAGACCTAAAAAGGAGGTCGGTTCCAATGAGCCTGGTGTTATGGGAGTACTGAGCCACTTCTCACCTTTCCCATGTGTACCCAACTTTTTGAACCCAATAAGGGGTTAAGGATTCCTTAGGAATCAAGTCATCCACCCCTTTCTATTTTTTCCAGCTTGTCTAGGTGATGACTACATTTTCTTTGGGTTTAGGCCCGTGTTCTCTAAGGCCCTAAGCCTAATAATATCGAAGTTGCAAGAACCATTCTACTGAGAGTGGGGGAAAAAATTCCCGCTCATACTTACAAGTGGATGGGAGATGGTCTATTACCCTAGTGATCCTTTAGGTATGTCAAACTTCCTTTCATGTCTTTTCTTTTAATAAATATATTAGTTAGCGTCATTGTAAATAGGTATGGCTCAAGGATCACCTTTGGATTGTGAAACCTTAGAGAGACTTCCTTATTGCTCTTTTTGTTACTGTGCTAGAAGGATTGATGTCTAGTATGGCTCAGAGCTAGAGTGGTCAGAGAATATTATTTGGTGTTGTTGCTGGCATGGGATCAAGAGCTTTATGTTTTGAGATTCTGGCTATAAGTTAGTCTATTTGAGGGGTCTTAGTATGAGTACATTTTATCAAGGCACCAAGGTTATGAGACAAATGGGACATACAAAGGAGATACCACCTGATGAGACCATTTACCCCTCATGTCTGATCACTCAGTCAGTTTCTAGGGCCATTATGGGTAGTTGGACACAGTCTTATCATGTAGTGGAACATAGTTTGAGTATTAGTAGGGCAGAGCAGTATGAGGCCTGGCTAATTGACAATGTATGGCTTGATGAGAATAGGAGGCAAGATACCCTATTGGCTAAACTGGAGAGGACTGACTCATTAGTTACGGGGTCCTATAGTAATGCGAACTAGCATACTAGATAGAAGAGGAAGACCCGAGGATAACCTATATTCTACACCATTAGGATTCCACTTCATTTCTACCATTATTATTTCTTTTTTTTTTGTAATAAGGCAGATAGAATAAAACTGGACTATTGATGATGCCCCTTTAGTGTTCATGAACAAGGCCTCATGTTGGCCAAAGGCTAATTTAACATGAGCTAAGGCTCACGTAATTAGCTCATGTCGAACTATCTAAGTGCCAATTAAACTTAAGGCCTTACTCATGTCAAATTGGCCTTTGGCCGGCCACTGTTTAAGGACTTTTAGTCCAAATAGGGCTCTGATGGCTTGGATAGTTCAGGGCTTGCCTTAGCTAATTAGGAATCTTTAAATTGATACCCTAAACATGTCTACAAATACTAAAGCAACAACACAATTAAGAAAAAAATGACAGTAGCCACTTTTAGGAAATAAAAGTAAGAAAAGCAATTGAGAGCACGAAACTAAAAAAGAACACAAAATCAATACAATGCAAACAAAACATCAAACCGGGAGCAATCATCTAATAATATTTGAATTATTTTTAGCAGTAGACAAGAACCTTCATTGATTCAGGCTTTCCAACACTTTAAATGATCGAGCTTGATTTAGTAAATTCAACTTGGTGGAGCCAACAATGCAGGTATATCTCTATTAACTCATTCTAATTAAATTCCATTGAATTACCTTTATTATATTCAGAATTCCATAATAAAACCCTAATCTTATAATTTTGCATATTTTGTTACAAAAAATCCTAGTTTAGAAAAAACCTTAATTTACATAATTAAAAGACACTAGTTTAGAAAAAACCCTAATTTACATAATTAGAAAACCCTAGTTTAGATAGAAACCCTAATTGTCCAATAAAATCCTATTTAATAAATCGTTTACCTTTCAAGGGCACTGCTTCTGATCCTCGCTCGCTAACTGGCTAGTGGGACCGCCGTGTGCCTCATGCCCTATAATTCGTTAGTGGATTAATATTAATATGGGGTTTATCTATTTTTTCCTTTTCATTATTCAATTATTTTCATATATATTTGTATTATTTTCCTTGCTTTGCTCCTTTTCCTTGGATTTACATGTATTTTTAAAGGAGATTGTAAAAGGCATGTTTCCACACTATGTGGGTGCCTTATTTGTTTAATTTACTAAGTTTGTGTAATTTAACTAGTTCATGGACAGTGAGACAATTGTAAGGGACATGTTTCTACCTTTTTGGTGGATGTCCTAATTTAATTATTTTTATGAATTTTAGACATTTTTAAGGGCATATTTCCATCTGTATGGGTGTCCATTCTTGTTTAATTTATTTTAATAATATGATGAATGTTTATTTCTTTTTAATTGCATATAGTATGGATAATATCTTAATAAGTTAAGAATTTAATAATATTTAGACCTGAAAAGGAGGCCTATTCTAATGAACCGGAAGGTATGGGGGTGCTAGGTCATTCTCAAATACCCTATGCATACCTAACTTTTCGAACCTAGAAAGGGTTGAGGATTCCTTAGTAATTGAGTCATCCACCCCTTTCTATCTTCCTGACCCATCCAGGTGGCAACTCCTATTCTCTAGGTTTAGGCCCGTGTGCTCTAAGGCCTAGAGCCTAACAGTGCCAAAATCACAAGAAATGTTCCACTGATAGTAGGGGCAAAAATCCTCTCTCACAGTGGTGACTCCACTAGGAATAAGAGAAGTTGATTCCATTGGTCTTTATATTATTTATTCTTTCTTGTTATGATATTATCCATTGCATCATGTAGATTGCATTGTGTGCATAAGTTAGGTCGCCCTGTGTAACCCGTGTTATATTGTGTAAGAGATACCATACTTTCACTCAAGGTATGGAGATCGAGCATGGCATAACCACTCATAGCCTCTTACCTTTTGGTATATGCTTGCTATGGGAGCCTAAGCTTTTTAATCCAAAGACTAAAGCCCATGTAATTAGTCTAGTAACTTTCCTTAGGTTTCCCTAATATGCTTGCTATTTTACTATGGTTAACATATTTTGGTTTAAGCTATGGCCCATTTGGTTTTTTTTTTTTTTCTAATATGACCCAATCGTGGTGTAAGTCCAAAATAATTTTACTTTTTTAAGGCCAAAATCAAGGTCCAAAAGGTCAAATTATTTTTAAACTCTTTTTCAAAGATGTTTTTTGGACATAAAACCTTTTTAGATGGGTCAAAATCCTTTTCCATCTTATGGCCCAAACATAAAGCCCCAAAGATACTTTTCAATCAAACTTTTTTTTACATTGGGCTTGGAAATATTTTCAAAGATAGATTCAAAACTATTTCCTCACTCATGGTCTAAACTAAGCTTATGTTACATTTCCAAAACCAATTTTCACTTCATTGAAAATACAAATTTTTCTTAAATAGGATTAATATTAATTGGGTCAATTTTGGAATATTAAAATCAATTATGGGACTAATTTATACCCAGACTTATTAGTCATGGGCTTGTTTATGGCATTAATTCAGCTATTTTTTAGCTGGCCCTTATATCTTCTCTTTACCCCCTACATGGAAAAATATTGGAAGTGAGTCTGAAAATATTTTGTACACGCATAAACTCAAAAAATTGAAAGGATAACTTTGCCCCCTGTGTAGGCTAAAACCAACAATCTTTCCTATGCAGGCTCATATTGATGCTTGTGTTTTCTAGTTTTTTGCACAAGCGTGCATTTCTTCTTTCCTTTGCAAAATGACTGGAGCTTCCTCAAGCAATGGGCCTTCCATGCCCCCTGATTCCATATCTACTTCATGTTTACTTTATAGAGTATCTGTTGTTCACTTTGACATGGAACATATAACACAAGACAAAAATGCAGTGTGAATGCTCATGTATGCATGATATGCATGAATAATACTTACAGTGGTTCCGTCGACTCACAAACTGAGGTGATTAGCTAAATTGTTCTCACTGACTCCTTCCAGATGCTCGTTCAGGTCTTGCATTGGAATAGTAGAAGGCTTCGCATTTATGGCTTTTATCTTCAAGATGTTAAAAACATGAGTGGAGACCCCAAGCAGCAGAGTTAGAGATACATCCATTTCAAACTATGATTCAGCATGTCAATTGGTAGCTTCTTCATAACCTTGCAAATAATCATTTTCTTTGCCCAATGTATCCTTCGAGGTTCGACGGTTCAACATACTTTCCTTAACTTGAAGGCTTTGCAATTTTTTTTTTACTTTTTTTCTTTCTTTTTTTTAAAATTTGAATTTTGATTTTGAAATCAAATGTTAGCTTTGCCAAATCAATGTCAATTTACCTTAGGACTAGATTTTTAAATTAACATATCTATAACATGACAACCCCATGTGAGCGGGGATTTTTGCCCCCACTCCCAATGGAATAGTTCTTGCGATTTGGGCACTATTTAGGCTCGGGGCCTTAGATAACACGGGCCTAAATCAGAAGATAATGGAGTCGCCACTCGGACAAGCCGAGAAAAAGAAAGGGGTGGATGACTGAATTCCTAAGGAATCCCTAACCCCCTAATGGGTTCAAAAAGTTGGGTACATGTGGGGAAGGTGAGAAATGGCCCAACACCCCCACAACGCCTGGTTCATTGGAACCGGCCTCCTTTGCAGGTCTTAATATTATAAAATTCTTAAATATAACAATATTATCCATATTACATGCAACAATTAAAATAAAGCATCATTATATTAAAATCAAACAATGCCCAAACAAAGCAAATTAATGGACACCCATCCAAGGATGGAAACATGTCCTTACATTGTCCATGTCTAAAACTAAATAGGACACCCATCGAAAGGTGGAACATGTTATTTACATTGGTCCAAAATATAAAAATAATTTAAATTACATGAAAATTAATTAATGAGGTACCCACAAAGTGGAAACATACCTCTAATAATTTTAATACCAAAACAAACAAATAATAATCATAATAATAAAGAAAATATCCATCCATGATAAATTAAATAAATCAAATATTGAAATTAAATAAATCAAAACATATAATAAACTACATAATCAAATCTAAAATTAAATAAAGCAAATAAAGATACAAATTTGGGTTTACGTCTTAATTTAGGGTTCTTTAATTAACAATTAGGGTTTTGGAATTTTGGAATTATTATATTTATTATTTAGGCTACTGTGATGATTTTTGGAAAAATAGAGTGGATTAGGGAATTATAAATTTAAGAAAGTAGTGAGGTTTTTGGTTAATCAAATTAGGGTTTAGGGCTAACATCATAAAATTAGGGTTTTGGAACGTTAAGACATTAGGGTTTTTAATTTTAAAAGATTGGATTTTAGGTTCACTGGATTATAGTTATTGAGTAAAGAATTTGGATTTAGATTTACTAGATTGGGTTTTAAGTTCACTGGATTAGGGCTTTAGGGTGTTGATAAACTTGTCATAAAGTTTTGATGTTTTAAGAATTAGGGTTTAGGAAAACTAGGGTTTACTAGATTGGGTTTTAAGAAAACATATTGTTTTTTTGGTTTTTAGAAAGGTGTAACTAGGATTTTAGATTTGAAAAATATGTTTTAATAGCTATTAAAATTTTAGGGTTTTACGGGTAAAATATTAGGGTTTTATGGTTTGAAATCTTGATCCTATAGATTATGATTTTGAATTTTGAATTTGATGCTTTACCATAATCAAAGTTCAGTGTGCTTTTAATATTGACTATATCAACTACTTATGTATTTTTAGGTGAAAACAAATATAGAAAGCCAAATTTATTATTGAAAGATTAAAATAACCCACTGAATGAAATTATAACAAAATAGCTACTGTGGAAGGTTTGAAAACAAAGTTAATTAATATTTAGGGTTTGAATAACTTAGGGTTTATGAAATTAGATTTGTGTTGAATGATTATATTATTTACTTTAATTAAGATCTTAAATATTGTATGAATTAATTCATGCTACTGCCTAAACTAAATTGAAGGAAGAATTAAATAACTCAGGCAGTGTGATGATGGCTTAAAAGATGAAGATGATTAATGATTGAATAAACTAAAGTTAGAGCAATTTACCTACGTTTGAAGGCTCCACCAAATTTGAAGAGATTGAACCAAGCTATTGCCTGCTTCGGATTTGATTTTGGTTGAGCAAAGCAATCTGGAGATGATCGCTTCCTTTGGTTGTTGTCTCTTGAATTTTTCCTTGCTTGCTAGGGTTTTCTTTTGGCCGAAAGAATTTTTGAGAGTCCCAAGTTTGGTTCCTAATTTTTTTTTAAAGATCTAAGATTCATCTCCCAAAAGTCTTGATACCTTCTGAAGTATTTTAATGTGGTATTTATAGGAAAAGATCCAAACCTAATTCTAATTGTCTAAGAAAATAAAAAAAACCATTTAGGAAAATAAATCAAAACCAAATAGAATTCGATTTCAAAAAAAACTGCGCTGAAAAAATTAAGCTGGCAAAAAAATAGTTGTGAGCCAACACGAAAATTGCGAGCGACTTAGCCAATTCGCTGCAGGAAATTCCTGCAGCGAATTGGCCCAAGCCAATCCACTTTCGGCTAAGAAAATTTTTCGTCGCCGATTTTTCCGTCGTCGATATTTATTTATTTTAACTTTACTAATATTATTTTTTTTATTTTTATTAAAAATTATAAATAATAAGTACTAAAATAAATATTATTTAATTAAAATATCAAAAAAATTATTTTGGACAATAAAAAATATTGGACCAGACTGGGTCAAAAATTAAGGGTCTACATTTTGCCCCCTACTTGAGCAATCTGGGACTACGGCAAAAGAGAGTGAAAAGCAATGTGATTTTTGACTGGTTTTGGAGCCATACTGGACTCCCAAAGTTGGTTTGAGCTCTAGACTAAAAAATAATTTGGGTTCTAGACCCGAGCTAAATTTAGGATTTGGGTTCTGGACCCAGAGTAATTTGGGTTCTAGACCCGAGCTAAGTTTTGGACTTAAGAGAGATTTGGGTTCTGGACCTGAGCTAAGTTCTGGACTTAAGAGAGATTTGGGTTCTAGACCTGAGCTAAGTTCTGGACTTAAGAGATATTTTAGGTTCTGGACCTAAGCTAAATTCTGGACTTAAAGATAATTTGGGTTCAGGACCCGAGCTAAGTTCTGGACTTAAGAGAGAATTTAGGTTCTGAACCTAAGCTAAGTTCTATACTTAAAAATAATTTGGGTTCTGGACCCGAGCTAAGTTATGGACTTAAGAGAGAATTTAGGTTCTAGACCTAAGCTAAGTTCTGGACTTAAGAGAGAATTTAGGTTCTGGATATATGCTAAGTACTGGACTTAAAAATAATTTGGGTTTTAGACCCGAGCTAAGTTCTGGACTTAAGAGAGAATTTAGGTTATAGGCCTAAGCTAACTTTTGGACTTAAAAATAATTTGGGTTCTAGACCCAAACTAAGTTCTGGACTTTAGAGAGAATTTAAGTTCTGAACCTAAGCTAAGTTCTGGACTTAAAAATAATTTGGGTTCTGGACCCAAGCTAAGTGAGATTTGATTATCTGCAAAAAATAATTGTAGTTCGTAGGATACTAAAGAAATTTACAAAAAATTTAGCTAATTTTTACCATGCCCATATCTTCTTGCCCCCTGTGTGTAAAAATATTTTAAAAGTGCAAAAATATTTATATACACGTAAATATCTGAATAATTGAATTCACTAATTGAGTTTTCTATTTATTCACTGTGTAGTTACTATTTATATATGATTTACTAACTATTCATTTACTATTTATTAATAGTAACATTTACTTTTTTTTCACGAGAATACTATTTTTCTCGTTTTATTTTTGTCTTTTTCCTTTGTAATTTATCTATATAAACCTCGGCTCATTTCTTCATTTCATCCATACTTATACATTTTTTATATAAGAGAGTTTAGCATAGAGTTGAGGAGAAAATGCATCCTTCAAGATCAGGAACTCTATCTAATGCTGAGTTATTAGAGTTTATTCGGCAGCATGACAATGGAATTATAAGTCTACTAGCCGGGATGCAGCTTCATCGCAGTTCAAATCAAAAGACCAAGGTAATAATTCAATTATTTATTTTTAACAGCAAATTATTTTTTCGTTTTTTCATTTTTGTGTTTTTGTGTGTTTCTTTTCTTTTTTTGTTTTTTTTTATTTTTGCTTTTTCTTAAGATTCAGCAAAAATAAATTAATTAGATGAATATATTTAAGAATTTAACAAATAAATAGATAGACTAAAAATAGAACATAAATAAATTTAGCCTAAAAATCAGTGGTATTGATATGATGATATACTTACCTTGTGTTAACTTACCTGGCTTCGTGTTAGTGTGATCGTTGCATTATCCGGGTCGGAGGGTGTGTCTATAAAGCCTGACAATGGTATGATGTAGCACCTTCTCGGGTAAAATGGATTATCCGAGATTGCGTTTTTGAAAGCTTTATCTTGCAATTACCATCCAAGGAGTGTTTGATAGACAGGAGTGTAATTCAAGCATTGTCAGAGTAGTGGATGGACACGACCCATACTTTTCACCTACCTATAGGAGAAATGACCATTGGCCCAGTCAACTATACAGCCATAACTAGTATCTGGTACTATGGCCTTCCGGACCCTCTTACCAATGATATTCTAACATCCAAAGAAGTCCAACAGTTAATCAGTATGAAACCATCATTTAAAGGGCCTTTCAAGATAAAAATTGAGCCAATTCAGAGTTATTAGATGAACTACGAAGGACAAGTTCATAGGGAAATAGCCAAGCAATATGCTCGAGGGTTTTTACTATATTTGCTCAGGTCGACCATTTTAGGCAGCACCGAATCTGCCATCCATTTGTCAGTGTTGAGGGCCCTTACTGATATGACTATGGTACCACTTTACGACTGGGGTGAAGCTGGCCTTGCCTGTCTTTACCATGGACTTGATAAAATTTTCAGAAATAAAAAGTCTTTTGTTGGCCTTATGGCGGTTGTCGAGGTACTCTTCTTCCACCAATGTCAATTCCATTCTTATTCTTGCATGAATTTGATTTTTTATTATTGTTGTAGATATGGGCATATGAGCATAATCTTGTGAGGGTGCCTGGCATTTCCCGAGAGAGAGTCGGGTATCCGAGATTAAATTTTTGGTTGTCAGATCACGTAGAAGTTTCCGGCACTCACCATGTGCACACCCAACACTATCTCTTGAGTAGCTTAACCTGGGGCTAGGTAAAATAGTATTAGAATACTTTAAAATTTATATAAAAGTTCACTTACATTATGTCATTTTGTAGGTCAATTTGGCCTGGTGGAACACAGAAGAGCGGACGAATTGGACTTCCTCCATGAATGCCACATTGCCCTTTCAACATACTTGCAGAGTCATTGCCGGCCCTGTGTCTAGTGGTTGGTTTCTCGGGGAGAGAGTGTATGAGTGGTTTCTTAGTCCTAAGCAGCGGAGGATCCCAATGCATTGCCCAGAATATACTTTAAATATCACATCAATGCCGGAGAATGCATGGTGGTTGACTCAGCATGGTTATGATGTTGAAACCTTTCTTTATCCACCAGGTGCATCTTATATCCAGTTTATTCAAGTAAGACTCTTGAACTTTGATGTATCCTCTGTTGGTGTATGGGAGATTCCCGAGAAAAATGAGGATAGAGATGAGGAGGATAGAGATGAAGAGGAGTATCACGAGAGGGAAGAGAGTCCGTCTTGCATCTCGGGGCTAGCACTTCTCAGGTAAACTTTTACCTTGTTTCCTTTGCAATTGCTTCTTTCTTAACTTGTTTTGACCTTTGTAATGATTGTTGCAGGCTGCTGGCTCATTTGGTCATTAGGCTGGACCTTCCTTTACCACTCCTCTGTTTGCTCATTCTTATCAACCGAAGATGCCATCTCATCCATAGGGCATTGATATGAATTACCTTGTAGGTTTTCTTATTCCATGATAATTTATGCTATATGTATGCATAATTATGTATGCTCTTACTCTTTTCCTCTTTGGATCACAAAGGATGCTTCAGGAACAAAATAAGAAACTTTAAGAAGAGTTGGCTGCTAGTCATTAACAGGTTTCCCATTTTGAAAAATTTTATCGCCAGTCAGAACAAGATTTTTGAGACTTTCGATTTCAGGGGGTGAGAGATCCTGGTGCTTCTTCATCTAGAGGACCCCAAGCTAATGGCCATGAGATCCTTTCGTTGACTTTGGATGAGGATTATTACAGATATGAATTTTAAGGCAATAGAGATTCAAGTGCTCCTACTTCGGGCAGACTCGGGATGGGTGATATGCCTCCTTCTTCAATAGGCGATGACTTTTTTAATGCTTTGTTTGATCATGATCCACCACCTCATTCTTAGTTATGTATGAGTATTGTATCAATTGAGGAAATATTCTATAACAAGTATAATAAAAAAATAATAATGATGATATATAATTTTTATTTTTACTGTAACTCTTTTTTTTCTTTTTTTTTTTATCATCATTATTACTACGATACAATTATTAAACTTTCCTCTTCACATTTAATATTTCCATAGTAACACTAACCTACAAAACCAAATGCAACTTGGCAATTCAAGACCTTTCGTCACCAATTCCCTATCCTTGTGCATCTCGGTCTCACACTTTTCTTTATCAATTTTGGAATAGCACAATCATCCCATATAAATCTCTTTTCACACCATAATTTCATACAGAAGCCAGGAGATTTTCTACTTCAACGTAAAAACTCCTTTTAGCAATTCTAATTTTTCTTCAGTCGTCAACAATGACCGAACTCCATTTGAAGAAATCAAAAGTTCTATTTAAAAATATGAATGCCATTCATTGAAAACAAATATCTTAGTCAAAAATTGATACTTTGAAGTGTTTTCAAAATGTTAAATTGGACCATTCTTTTTTACATGTCATGGCTTCTTTTTGGAGTGTGAATTCTAGAATATTTAAAATTAATGGCTTTGAAATATGTCCCTTGATTGAAGAATTTGAGGCCATCCTTGGATATCGGAGCAATTAACAAATGGCATTACCTATATTAATTTCCAAGACTCAACAAAAGATGCAGATGTTATTTCAACTTTCAAGGCCCGAAGTTCTACAGTTGATGCAGATGTTAGAAAATTCTGCTTAGTCCCTTAATTGACTTTTGCCTTTCTCATTTGGCTCCTACTAAGGCATGGGGACGTATGCATTGTCTATGCTTGCTTGGCCAATTCTTGCTTATTTCTTCTGATGGCGATATTGATCCACGAGTATTAGATATCATGGACCAAATGGAAGGAGGCTTGTCGCCGATACCCATGATCTTAGCTGAGACTTTAGTTGGATTAGACCAACTTAAATCAGGATTGTCGAAGAAAATGATCGGGAGTCCATTGTTGCTTCAGGTAATTATCTAAACTGCCCTTTAGGGTTTTCAATTTAGGTTCTTCTTCTTCTTCTTCTTCTACTTTTTTATTAATTTTTTATTACTCTAATTTTTGCCTAGTCCGCCCATGCGGATTTTTGGAACTAATGAGCTTTCCTAATTTTTGCCTAAGCTACCCTTGCAGGTTTTCAACTAAGCGGACCCCTTTTTTTTCTCTAATTTTTGCCTAGTCTGCCCATGCGGGTTTTCAAAACTAGTGAGATGTCCTAATATTTGCCTAAGCTGCCCTTGCGGGTTTTCAGCTTAGCAGATTTTTCTTTTTTAATTATTTTTTTCTTACAGATTTGGCTTCAGGAGCATCTATGCTTGCTCGATACTCCATCTATGAATTTTGCCAGATATCTACCACGACATCATTCTACTAGAAAACTACTCCACCCTGCTTCTTCGTATGTTGACTGGGTTGACTGGATCCACTCACGCATTGAAGTCAACATCCATTGGTTGGTACGTTAGTGGAAGATTTCTCGTATCACCATGCGGACATACTTGATGTATGTTCCTCTTTCTGCTCTTCATCGAGGTACTTGCTATGATCCTCGCCGACTTGACTGTCAGTATGGAGCTGAGCTTTGAGGTTCTAAATTCACTCCCAATTTAGACATGCCTTGTCTGACCAAAGCCTACTTGGATCGGCTGAAGTAAAGTTGACCTACACATTACACTTATCATCTGCCATAGATTTTACATTTGTCAATTTCTTTAGAAAGTGTATTGTTAGGATGAAAAAATAACAAAAGTAATAAGAGATGCTTCTTTTCCTTTTATAATTTGTCATCACCTTTTGCTATTGTGTTTATTTATTTCATCCATATATGGTCAAATACTTATAACAGTGCACATAGAACAATTTTAATATTAATTCTATTTTATTAAATTGGGGAATAACCAAACATAAAGCCAGCATACACAAGATTACTCTTGTTGCCAACTAGCCCTTTTGGGTTTTCTAATTGATGATTTTCTCTCATTTAGCCCTAATTGTTGCCTAGCCCACCCTTTCGGGTTTTCAAAACTAGCGGACTGCTCTAACTTTTGCCTAGGCCGCTCTTTTTGGGTTTTCAACCTAGCGAGCTCTTTTCCTTTTCCTCTCTTCTTTTTTATACATAAAACCTCTTCAACCTATTGATGTTCACTGGATCACTAAACTTGTTCCTGTCCATGTATGATAACTTCACTGCACCCTTGTTCATGACTTGTTTCACAGCGCATGGCCCTTCCCAGCTAGGTCTAAATTTTCCTCATGGATCAGATACATTAGGCTTACATTGTTTCAACACTAAATCACCAATTTTTAGTTTTTTGGTCTTAACTCTTCTATTGTAGGCCCGAGCTATCTTCCTTTGATACAGTTGATGATGATACAGTGGTTTTAACCTTCTTTTCTTTAGTAAAGCTAACTATGTATATATGCTCACTGCCCATTCTGTTTCAAGCAGTTCAGCTTCCAAGACCACTCTTAACAGCTTGATCTCAATTTCAATTGGCAACACTGCTTCCATCCTGTAAACCAAAGAGAATGGTGTCATTCCAATCGGTGTTTGCACACTTGTTCTATATCCCCACAAAGCTAAAGGAAGCATCTCTGTCCAATCCCTGTATGTCTTGGTCATCTTGGACAGAATTTGCTTAATTATCTTGGTTATTGCTTCTACCACACCATTAGCCTTTGGTCTATAAGGAGAGGATTGATGATGATGGATTTGGTGCTTCAAGAATAAGTCCTTAACTGCTCCTTGAAATAGTGCCTCATTGTCTGATATCACACTGTGCAGGGCCCCATATCTACAAATGAGGTTCTTTTCAATAAATCTGGCCATTTGACTTGCCCCTAGTTTGTTGAATGATTCAGCTTCAACCCATTTTGAAAAATAATCTACCGCTACTACAATAAAACGGTGACCGTTTGAGGCTGTCGGATGTATCTCTCATATAATGTCGATACCCTAAGTGGCAAAGGGCCAGGGTGAAGACATAAAATGCAATTCTTTAGGAGGCATATGATTCAAATTACCATACATCTGACATTGTTGGCACTTCTTTACAAACTCAATACAATCTCTCTCCATGGTCAACCAGTAGTAACCTTGTCGAATTATCTTCTTAACTAGGGTCAAACCACTCATGTGCGGACCGCAACTTCCCGCATGTATTTCTGACATGATATGCTCCACTTCGGGCTTCTTCAAGCATCTCAAGTGCACCCCATTAGGCCATCTTTGTTATAACTCTCCATGAAAGGTGATGTATTGTAAGGACCACCACCTTATGGCTCTTCTTTCTTTCTTTGTGGCCCCCGACGGGTATTCCCTTTCCTTTAAAAATTGTCTTATAGTATCATACCACTCATCATGGTCTGTATCAGTTTCCATGATTGTCTCATATTCATAGGAAGGAGTTGATGAACTGGTCAAAATCAGAGGCTTGAGGAATAAGTTGACAGGATTTTCCCATACCGAAGCCAATGTGGCTAGGGCATCAGCCATCTAGTTTTCTTCTCTCGGCAGTTGTATAAACCTACACTCTTTAAAGTTCTTCTTCATCATGGTCAAGTAATGGTGGTATGGTTTTAATTTCTCTTCTTTCAACTCCCACTCTCCATTTACTTGGGATACTACAAGCAATGATCGCCAAAAACTTCTACCTTATCTACCTTCATAGTCATTAGGGTTTCCAAACCCAAGATACATGCTTCATACTCCACTATATTATTGGTTGCCCTGAATTTTAACTTTTTGGCTAAAGGGATAAGTTCCCCTTTGGGTGATTCTAATATGACTCCCAAACCTGTTCCTTTCCTATTCACTGCTCCGTCAAAATACATTTTCCATCCTTGTACTTGAATGGCCTCTAAATGTTCATCCAAAAATTCTAAGATTACCTCTTTGCTATCCGGTAATGGTTGTTGGGCCAGAAATTCTGCCACTTCTCTACCTTTGATTGTTTTCCTGGTTACGTACTCAATCTCAAATTCTTCCAATATTATCAACCATTTCCCATACTTCCCAATCAAAGAGGGTGTCTCCCTTAAGTACTTCATTGGATCCAACCTGAAAATTGCTTGCACACTATAACATTGAAAGTAATGCTGCAACTTCTTAGAAGACCAAACCACAGCTATATAGGTCTTTTCAATGATACTATACTTAATTTAATAAGGTAGAAGCTTTCTACTAAAATAGTAAACTGCATGATCAATCCCTGACTCATCTGCTTGGGCTAGCATGACTCCTATTGACTCTTTTTCTACTGCTAAGTATAGTAACAAGGGTTTACCAGGCTTAGGTGGTTTCAAAATAGGTGGATTTAGTAGATACTCCTTTATTCGCTCAAAGGCCTTTTGACACTCTTCATTCCACAGGACCGACTGATTCTTCTTAAGCAACTTGAAGATAGGCTCACAGATTATTGTGAGCTTTACTATAAACCTGCTAATGTATTGTAATTTACCAATGAATCCCTGAACTTCTCTCTTCGTCTTGGGGGCTGGCATATCCCTGATTGCTTTAACTTTGTTAGGATCAATCTCAATTCCATTCGGACCAATCATATGTCCCAACAATTTGCCTGAGGTAACTCGAACACACACTTCTTCGGGTTTAATCTTAGCTTATATTTCAATGCTCTATTGAAGAATAATTCTAAGTTTTGGAAGTGTTGTTCCCTCATATCTGATTTAACCATCATATCATCAACATATACTTTGACTTCTTTATGCATCATGTCATGAAATAATGTGGTGGCGATCCCTTGGTAGGTTGCTCTAGCATTCTTTAATCAGAACGCATCACCCTATAGCAAAATATACCACATGTAGTAATGAAAGCAGTTTTGACTTTATACTCTTGGGCCATTAACACTTGGTTGTATCTAGAAAATCCATCTACAAACGAGTGTAGTACGCTAGAGACTGCACTATCAATGAGAACATCTATATGGGGTAAAAAAAATAATCTTTAGGGGAAGCCTTGTTTAAATCTCTATAGTCCATACAGAGCCTAATTCTCCCATCTTTCTTTGGCATGGGTACTATATTGGCTAGCCAATTTGGATATTCTATTACTTCAAGAAACTTTACTTGTATTTATTTATTGACCTCTTCTTTAACCAATTCAGCCCATTCCGACCTCAAATGCCTAAGCTTTTTGTTTGATAGGCTTCATATGAGTGTAACTAGGAATAAGATGTTCGGCTATATCTTAATCTATTCCAGGCATATCCTCATATGACCAAGCAAATACTTCCTCATATATTTTTAAAATTTTTTCAAATCTCTCTCTCTCATTAGGAGTAAGGTCGGATGCTATGCTAATGTTTTTAGCATTTTTGGTTGTTCCCAAATTTAATGACTGTGTATCAATAGAATTAATATTAAAGATGCTCATGTAACCACTATTTGAATGTATACAACCATCAGGAGAAACATCACACAAGTAAGCAAAATTAGAATTTATTGCATTCATCTTGGAAAAGAAAACATCATCATCCTCATGCAAAGTAGACAAATTAAAATCAAAATCAAAATCATTATTCTCAAAATCATAAAGCAGAATATCTTCAAACTTCTCTTCAACCAGGGAAGCAATCTCCTTCGGAGTCTTCTCGACTTTTAAGATAGCTTCCTTCTATTCTACTGGATTGGGATCCTTGTCGGCTGGCAAGGTGAGCTCTTTCTTCACTTGCTCCACTAGCTCGGCAACATCAACAAAAATTTTAAAACCCGGGATCAACTTTCCTATGAACATGATTGGCTCAGGCTTTCCTTGGAATGGTCCCATGTCTGGAGCTTTGACAAAGATTTTTTTGAGTGGCGGGAAGCTCATCTTTTGATTCTCTTTTGGCTGGACATCTTTGTTAGCCTCTTCATACCCTAACCTTTTCTTGGAAGTTTGAGTTTTGAAATCTAGAAGCTTTGTCAAACCGGCCTTGCCCTTTCCAAGATCAGCTCCAGAAATGTAGCTCATGTTCTTCATCATGCTCAAGACCTTAGAGTCCACTGCCTCATCATCAGAAATTACAGCTACTTGGAAACCATTGAGAGGCCTCTCAATCATTAGAGATTTAACAACCTCATTATCTTCGGCCTCGATGACCACTGTCTCATCTCCATTAGGGACCTTAATCTTTTGATGGAGGATGGAAGGAACTCCACCAAGAGGATGAAACCATGGTCATCCCAAGAGTAAGGCAAAGGTAACAGGTATGTCCAAAACAATAAATTCAACGATAGATTCAATTGGACCAACCTTGATAGCAGCTTTGAAAGTTCCTTCGGCATGTCTCTTAGTGTTGTCATAAGCTTGAATAGTTACCTCGGTTGGGTTTAGATCCCATGTTGACATGGCTAGTTTTGGCAATATTTTAAGTGGGCAAACATTTATGGCGGACCCATCATCAACCATTACACATGGAGTCCTTTTTCCTTTGATTTCCACTTTGATAAAGAGAGGACGGATGTGATCTCTCCTTTCTTTTGGTAAATCCACATCTGAGAAAGATACTGCTCCCATATTAACTTTGCTCTTCTCTTGAATATCTTCACATTTCATGACTCCTTCAATTTTTATGAAGTTGATCAGCTCCTCCGGTGTTATGGAGGTGGAAATTGGCATGCTGGCCGAGGTCTTAGCCATAGTTTCTCAGTGCTTTTTAGAAGTAGCCAATAAATCCCAAATGCTAACACTTGCTTGGGTTCTTTTCAATTGCTTGAGCACGATTTCATCTTCCTCTTCTTTGTTCCCTACTTCAGCTTCCTTTCCTTTATTAACTTCTACCTCCTTAGGCGGTGGCATTGCATAAGGCTTATCGGATCTAGTGTTCATTACTTCATCTTCTTTGGGCTCAGACTAGATCCATTCCTCCTTCTTGGGTACAAGATCATCATCACTATTGCTTGAATCCCAAAACCCATTCACAACACAAATTGCTACTTCTTTACCCACCATAGCTTGTTCAATTTGTTAAATACCTCTTCTTCTTTGGTTGCTTCTCCACCCATATCTTGGAAAGATGACATGACAAAACTTTCATGCACACCTCCTCCAATCATGAAGGTTGTTGGTGGTGGTACTCTATTGAACCTTGGTAATGGATTGTCTTTAGTGTTCGGCTTAATGGGCTTGGGCAGCTTTCCACTATCAATCAAATTTTGGATCTCATGCCTCAGCCTCACACATCTATCCATGTTGTGCCCTTGCATTTGATGAAATTGACAAAATTCCTTAGTGTCAAAATTAGGTGGGAGAGGGTTAGGCAAAGGACGAGGATTTAAGGGTTACAACAATCCCTTCCTTTGAAGCTTATTGAGAACCCAAGACAGCGGTTTCCCCAATTCTGAAAACTATCTTCTTGTTCCTTGGCTAGTTGCATTAACACCAACTGCCTTTTGCATGCCTTGATTACCAGACTGATAGTTTCCTTTCTCATTCCTTTTTGTTGAAATATGGTTATTCTCTCTTTCCTATTCTTCAATTTGCAGACTAGCTTGGAGAAGATCTTTGAAATCACAGATGAGTGTATGAGACATCCTTTCATGAAGACTAGGCAACACCCCTCTCACAATCATTCTTATTTGATCAGATTCATCGGGCCTCTTCTTGAGCAAAGCAGCCTTGTTCCTCCATCTCTTCACATAGTCCACAAAATTCTCATTTGGCCGTTGTCTAATGGACTCCACTTCCATTAAGGTAACTTCCATCTCAACATTGTATCCATATTGTTGGATGAAGGCCTTGTATAGCAAATCCCAACTTTTTTGCATGCCGTCATCTAAGGTATTGAACCAGTTTTGGATAACAGGATCCAATGAGAGCATAAAGTACCTTAGAGTTTGAGCCTTAGTAGCTCGGATATACTGCACAGTGGTGATATACTGCTTCACATGGAGGTGAGGATTTTCGATTCCATCAAACTTTGCAAAGGATGGCATCTTGAATTTGTACCGAACTTCTTTGTCTAGCTCAAATAATTAGTCAACTTTGAACATTTCTTCAGTTTTTAGCTTCTTCTCAAATTTCTTTTCCAAGTTTGCAATCATCTTTTCAACATCAGACGTTTCAATTTTAGCCATAAATGATCTTTCAACAATCTTCGGTTCTTTCTTCTTGCCTTGAGGATCTTGGAAGTATTGAGCCCGATCATCATCATCATCAATGATCACCTTATCATCATCAAAAACCACTTCACCAACTTTAGCCTTCCCCTTGTCCTTTGCCTTTTTAGTGCTAGCAGATGCTTCAGCATTATTTCCTAAAATTGCAGCCAATTGGTTCTTCAAGGTCTCAGCCAGGGCCTCTTTTATTTCTTCCATCTTGGCATTGAGGGCGTCATCCACCATTCTTTGAATTTGTTCGAGCTTCATTGCTTTTGGTGAGCAAGTGATTGAGTCATTGCTAGATTCTTCATTTTTGGCGTAGGTCAGATTGTCGTAAGCTTTCAAACTATCATAATCCAAGGCTGTGAGCCAGAGAGGATTAATGATATGAGATGCAAATGTATGCATGTATGCACAAACAATCAACAAACAAGGATAAGTAGGACGTTCCTTCCAACCTTATAACATCCACACACGAATGGCGAGTCTCTTTTCCTAGGTATATGGTTAAAAAAATACCACCATAGGGTATCATGTTTTCAAAAAAAAAATTCTCTCGGACGTTTCAACCAATATTTATATTTAAAAATGGAAATCAATTCATGATAATTCTCATTAATTAGGTTTTAATCCATTCAACCAACTAAAGTAGCTTTTATGCTATATTGGATTAAAATTAAATTAAGAGGTTTATTATAAATAGATTTCTCACTTGAAAAAGTAACTAATGATTCATGCCAAAAATAAGCCCATGATTAATAAATCTTAGTATAAACTAGACTCACAATTGATTTTTGGTATTTCATAATTGACCTAAATATTTGTGAGCTCTTTTAAAGGTTGAAAATAATTTTGTTTCTAAGCCCATTGTAAAAAGAAATTTAGAAAAAATGGGCTTAGTAATTGGGTCATGAGTAAAAGAATTTTTTATTTATTTTTAGAAAACTTTTATGTCCAAAGACCATCTTGAAAAGTTTTGAAAATAGCTTTGGTCTTTTGGACTTTGAAAAATGTATTTTAAGCTTACAAATGTACTTGGGTCATATTAGAAAAAGAACAAACCAAATAAGCCATGGTTTAAGCCAAATAAGCCATGGTTTACAAATTAACCATAGTCAAACAACAAGTATTTGAGGGAAAACCTAAGGAAAGTAACTAGGCCAATTACATGAGCTTTGGTCTTTGGGTTAAAAGGCTCAGGTTCCCATAGTAAGTATATACCAAATGGTACAAGGCTATAAGTGGTTATTCCATGCTCGATCTCCATACCTTAAGTGAAAGTATGGTATCCATTACATAACATAACACGGGTAATACGGGCTTCCTAACTCACGCACACGATGCAATATAATATGATGCAATGGATAATATCATTATAAGAAAGAATAGAATAATAAAAAGACCAACGGAATCAACTTCTCTTATCCCCAGTGGAGTCACCACTGTGTGCAGGGATTTTTGCCCCCACACTCGGTGGAATGGTTCTTGCTACTTCGGCACTGTTTAGGCTCGGGGCCTTAGAGAACACGGGCCTAAGCTCGGAGAAAATGGAGTCTTCACCCGGACTAGCTAGGAAAAAGAAAGGGGTGGATGACTCGATTCCTAAGGAATCCCTAACCCCCTAATGGGTTCGAAAAGTTGGGTATGTGTGGGGAAGGTGAGAAACGGCCCAGCACCCCCCATAACGCCCAGTTCATTGGAACCGGTCTTCTTTGTAGGTCTTAATATTATAAAATTCTTAAATATAATAATATTATCCATATTACATGCAACAATTAAAATAAAGCATCATTATATTAAAATCAAAGTAATGTCCAAATAAAGCAAATAAATGGACACCCATCCGAGGATGGAAACATGTCCTTACATTGTCCATGTTTAAAACTAAATAGGACACCCACCGAAAGGTGGAAATGTGTCCTTTACATTGGTCCAAAAATATAAAAATAATTTAAATTACATGAAAATTAATTAATGAGGTACCCACAAAGTAGAAACATACCTCTAATAATTTTAATACCAAAACAAACAAATAATAATCATAATAATAAAGAAAATATCCATCCATGATAAATTAAATAAATCAAGTATTGAAATTAAATAAATCAAAACATATAATAAACTACGTAATCAAATCTAAAATTAAATAAAGCAAATAAAGATACAAATTTGGGTTTACATCTTAATTTAGGGTTCTTTAATTAACATTTCGGGTTTTGGGATTTTGAAATTATTATATTTATTATTTAGGCTACTATGATGATTTTTGGAAAAATAGAGAGGATTAGGGTTTTATAAATTTAAGAAAGTAGTGAGGTTTTTGGTTAATCAAATTAGGGTTTAGGGCTAACATCATGAAATTATGGTTTTGGAACCTTAAGACATTAGGGTTTATAATTTTAAAAGATTGGGTTTTAGATTCACTGGATTATGGTTACTGAGTTAAGAATTAGGATTTAGATTTACTAGATTGGGTTTTAAGTTCACTGGATTAGGACTTTAGGGTGTTGATGAACTTGTCATAAAGTTTTGATGTTTTAAGAATTAGGGTTTAGGAAAACTAGGGTTTACTGGATTGAGTTTTAAGAAAACAGATTGTTGTTTTAGTTTTTAGAAAGGTGTAATTAGGATTTTAGATTTGAAAAACATGTTTTAATAGCTATTCAAATTTTAGGGTTTTACGGTTAAAATATTAGGGTTTTATAGTTTGAAATCTTGATCCTATAGATTATGATTTTGAATTTAGAATTTGATGCTTTACCGTAATCAAAGTTCAGTGTGCTTTTAATATTGACTATATCAACTACTTATGTATTTTTAGGTGAAAACAAATATAGAAAGCCAAATTTATTGTTGAAAGATTAAAATAGCTCACTAAATGAAATTATAACAAAATAGCTACTTTGGAAAGGTTTGAAAACAAAGTTAATTATGATTTAGGGTTTGAATAACTTAGGTTTTATGAAATTAGATTTGTGTTGAATGATTATATTATTTACTTTAATTAAGATCTTAAGTATTGTATGAATTAATTCATGCTACTGCCTAAACTAAATTGAAGGAAGAATTAAATAACTAAGGCAGTGTGATGATGGCTTAAAAGATGAAGATGATTAATGATTGAATGAACTAAAGTTAGAGCAATTTACCTACGTTTGAAGGCTCCACCAAATTTGAAGAGATTGAACCAAGCTGTTGCCTGTTTTAGATTTGATTTTCGTTGAGCAAAGCAATCTGGAGATGATTGCTTCCTTTGGTTGCTATCTCTTGAATTTTTCCTTGCTTGCTAGGGTTTTCTTTTGGCTGAAAGAATTTTTGAGAGTCCCAAGTTTGGTTCCTAATTTTTTTTTGAAAGATCTAAGTTTCATCTCCCAAAAGTCCCGATCCCTTCTGAAGTGTTTTAATGTGGTATTTATAGGAAAAGATCCAAACCTAATTCTAATTGTCTAAGGAAATAAAAAACCATTTAGGAAAAATAAATCAAAACCAAATAGAATTTGGTTTCAAAAAAAACTGCGCTGAAAAAATTTCGCTTGCAAAAACATTGCTTTGAAAGTAGAGTTCAATTTTGCTTTGAAAGTTTGTCAAAGTATGTTCTAAGACTGACTCGACAAAGGTATTTATGTAGGAGCTCTCTCTAAGTAAGCATATACAACTCAAGGCTATAGAACAATTTTCACACCTAGTAAAGTCATTCAAAACATGAGGCATAGATATATTAGTTTATAATTATCAAGCTAGACTGGTCATTGGTTAAGCACCAAAAATGAACAAATACTAACAAAAATTGTAATGAAAGTAATTTATTCAAATAACCTTAATTTTAAAGACATAATTGTTCTAAATAAGTACTAAAGAAAGCAAATAAAATGAGCAACACTTCAAGCTAAGGGAAGTTCGTTGAGTTGGAGTCTAAGATACTTCATTTATTTAGACATATCAAGGGCAAGGATTTTTCCATCATCAAGGATCATTGCTTCATCATCCATAGTTAGTCCAAGTTTTTTGAGTAGCACATCCTCTTTAGCAACGTCTCCATCCATATCATGACAAGATAAAACTCTTCATAAAGGTTACAAGCGATGGCGCCCTTCCAAATTTTGGTAGAGGATTATTCTTAGTGTTGGGCTTATCTGGCAGCTTTCCACTATTAATTAAATCTTGGATCTCGTGCCTTAATCAAATACATTTATCTATCTCGTGCCCTTGAGTCTAATGAAATTGACAAAAAGCTTTGGTATCAAAATTTAGAGGTAAAGGATTCGGTAAGGTTGAGGAGCTAATGATTGTAGCAAATCCATCTTCATTAGATTCTCTAACACCTTTGACAAAGGTTCCCCCAAGTCTGAAAATTTATGCTTCTTTGCTGGTTCAGTTGTTGCATTTTTCTCAACACCTCTTCTTTCCCTTTGACTTTGCCCACTGGGGTGGTATCCACCCTTGTTGCTCCTCTTAGACAACATATAGTTCGATTGGTCTTGTAGAATAGGAATTGATTCCTCATTTTTTATTTGATCTCTAATAGTAGACTTGTTCCTTGTTAATGTTGCCTTTCCCTTTTTCTTTACATCAATAGGAGATTCCTCATTAGCATTGTTTATGATCTTCAGAATTTCAATCAACTGGGTCCTCATAATCTCAACCAATTGATCTCATAGCTCGGCCATCCTAGCTTTGACAACTTCATCGACTATGTCCCTTAGCTAGTTTGCATCCATCCTCTCAATGAATCACTTGGATCAAAATCAATGTTGTAGGTGGTGTCGTATGCTCTTGAACTGTCGTACTCTAGGAATATGAGCCAGAAAGGATCAATGACATGTTATGCAATGCAAATATGCATGTATGCACAAACAACAAAGAAAAAAAGATAATTGGGACGTTCCTTCCAACCTATAACTTCTACACACGAATGGCGAGTCTCTTTTTCTAGGTATATGGCCAACAAAAATATCAACATGGGATATTTTATTCTCAAAAAATTTCCTAGGACGATTTTAACCAATAGTTATATTTTCAGTCACAAACTTATTTAATAAAAATTTTTCACATTTCTGATTTAAAATTTCAAAAACTAAATATATAAAATTAAATAGTATATAAATATTCTTTATTTGTATAGGAACCCAAAATAAACATTTTATATGAAAATCTCTGGGAAAATTTCGCCAGAGTTTTGTCTGTAAATTGAAGATTCTAAAATTTAATAAACTCAACCTGCATAAAACAAACACTCCCAATAAAATCAAATTTTCATTTCACCAATACTTCTTAATTTCTCTATATTTTCTCAAAATATTTATACATGGATATATATATATATCAACAAAACATATAGAATCCCATTTTAAATAGATTATCCAAAACATTCTTTACAATTTACAATATACTTTAATATCGAATATACTTCAAAAATAAACATAATATACATAATATCAAAATATACTATAATATCAAATATGTACAAGCTGGCAAATGGCTCTGATCTTGATGTACCCAAAAACACTTCAAGCTCAATAAATGCAAGCTTAGACATGACTAAGTCTAGTAGGACTCTCTGGCTCTACCAAATCGCCTATGTCACCTACGCGGTGAATAACAATTGCGCTAAGCTAAAAGCTTAGCGGTACAAATTTTGATAATAATAAAATTGCAAAGTAAGGCCAATGCAAAATGCTTATGGATATCACACCATTCCATTTTCTCATACTTTTCAAATATTTCACAATTCACAACTCACATAAAAACAAACACAAACATGGGCCCAAAGATAACTAATATGCTTTTCAAATTTTAGAGTTACTGTTTTGGTCTATAATAACACCATGTGTCTAGCCCCGTAGGCAAAATATCAATGTAATAGTCCAACTAGGTCTGAGCTTACGACCCGATCATTTCACCTCAAAAATATTTTCACAGTGACGACCAACGTCTATCTCGTAGGCAAATTATAGGCATGACGCCAAACACAGAACTCTGAAAATTGAATAACATACTAGGCACATAATTTATTCATATTTCTCATTTTCAATCTCTTTCTTATTGCCACATAATCAAGCTAGGTACATTGCCTTATTTTCTAATCCTTTTCTCACTTTTCTCATTTTTCTCATCTTTTTCTTACTTTTCTCATTTATATCAATATCAATTCATTTCATTATGTTTCCACATATCTCCTTACATTATACCACATTTTTGCATTCACAACACATTACCCAATTATTTTAGGTATTTTCACATAATTCACATATTAATCACATTTACACAATTCAGCCATTATCAATGGCTTTTCACAATGCATTTAACACATATATGACATTATAAATTTCATAGCAAATAATTCATACATAACCAATGCATCAAGTAGCTTAACACATTTTCTAACCAAAATGTGTTAAGCCCAAATGTCAAGCAAACATAATCAATGCATTCAAAGTTTGTACTTACCTCAAATAGCAACCAAAACAAGCTTAAAACAACCTCCAATCCTATCCCTTCCAACTTGCCCTAACTACTTGAATGAAGCAAAGCAACCTCCCTCAATGCCTAAACCAAATGTGATAGCAAATAATCATTTAGTATCACATTTAATGGCATTTTCAATATTAAACCATAATTAAACTCCATCCAAGCAAAAATCCAAAATTTAAGGCTAACCTCACTTTAACTTTGGATTATCATACTAGGCCATTCATTTTAATATATTAAGCTTATTTATATTATTAGAAATATATTTTAATACATTTAAACCAATTACATTACAAAAATACACTCTTATACATAAAATCCTAAAACGGCATAATCTTCCCCCATTGAAGGTTTTCCATTCCAACACAATCCATTAATTATTTTAAGCTTATATTCATCACTTATATCACCAAACAACAAGATTAAACTAATAAAATTATACAATTCAACAACTTTGGAAAAAATCATTTTCCAAGACCTTAAATCACACTTCCATTCTTAAACTCCAACCAAACACAACCAAATCTAATTTTTTACTTTAAAATACTTGTTTATGCAACAAAACAACTCATTTGGAATCAATTTTCACAATTAAAAACCATGATTTCAAAACTCCAAAAATTACATAACCTTAAATTCTCTCTCTTCACCAATCTTACCCAAACTCAACCATTTCTTCAATCCAACCTTAAAAATCATTGTTAACTACCCAAAATAACATCATACACACCAATTCCAATAATTATAACATACTACTTAAAAATAAAAAAATCACACATAATCAAAATTTCCGTGGAATTCAAAGAAAAGAGTTGGAAACTTACCAAATTTAGTGAAAATCACCAAAAATTAACTTTAAACTTGTTAAATCCTTCAATAAATTGAGTATGGAAGAGCAAAATTCCTTGGACACCACCAATGGAGGTTTGGGCTTAGGAGGAAGAAGAAGAAGATCAAAATGGCTTTTGATTTTCTCTTTCCTTTCATCTTTTAATTTCAACCATATATATATATTATTTAATTTAATTTAATAATTAATTATTTGATTATTTATTTAATAAATTAAAAGTTCAAAAATCTCTCTTCTATTCAAAAATTATTTATTTTTGAATTAATTCAATAATTTTAAATTTTTAAGATTTAATTACCAAAATACCCTTTTTATTTTGACTTTTCACTTTTTCTTTAAAAAGTGTTGACTTTTATATGTTGTATATATTTTACATATATATCAAATATATATTTCACTTTTTCATTTAAAATCCCTTCATTTTTCATTTAAAATCATTAATTTAATTTATTCAATTTAATTATAATATATTTTATTAGACACATATGCACAAATAATATGTATCTTATATACACATCAAATGTACCTTATATGTGTATTAAATATATTAAGTATGCAATGTATATATTCAACATCTATAATTCATATACCATATGTATATGTTATATATACACTAGGTATATATATTGGGTATATACAACTTTTATATCTCCAAATACTTATTTAATTTCTCCAAAATTATGGATATCACAATTTCCTCCCTCTTAAATAATTTCGTCCTCGAAATTATCCAGTACGGTAATAAATCATCCAAATCAAAACATAATCTTAAAATCTCATATTAAATTAATCATCTCATCAAATCATTATTTCATCAAATTACATAATTTCTACTCTTCCCCTTAGGTTCATTCTCTATTAGCTTTTTACCATTCCATAACTCATCATTATACTGTCTATTTACTCAAACAATCACAATAGATTTCATATCATCAATCGAATTGTCATTAGATAAAATTTTTTCATCTCTTTAATATATATACACCACACATCTATTGCACTCAAGATATTTGATCACTTCATTCTCTTAAAAAAATATACTCTTATAACCTTAAGTTCAAATGTTAATAACTTATATTTTAACACTGACTATTTTGTTATCATAGTCATTTTCAAAATTGTATCTCTGTTTAATTACCACCTTGCTTATATTTACAAATAGTTATTTGTAAAAAACACAAATGATAACAACTCCCAATTCCAACTAGTAAGTCTTAACACAATAATTTTACACATCTTCACTTTGATCCTACTCTTTATACAATTACCACATATTAATTTAATATCACCATTATACAACAACAAAATCTTATTTCCTTATTAAGATTCATTCCAATTGTACTATAACAAACATTTTTCTCTTATAATTATTTGAAACTAATATAACTTAGCTCCTTTCATATGCATATACATATCAGAATGTTGTATGATGCACATTATCATATAGCTTGCATATTCTTAATACAACTATATACATTAAATTTCAATAAATACTTGTAAACTTATTACATTTCAGATCAATTGATCTAACTATCACAATATGACCATCACAACTTTATTCTATTCTGACCAACCTTTAGTCTATTTTAAATTCATCAATCTGTTTTCAATTCATGACCTAATTCTATTAGGTCAAATTTATTCTCAAATCTTAATTTTCTTCGAATTCATCATTACAGATAATATTTATTTCCCCTAGTCTCATTCACTTTAAATGTCATTTTCATCAACTTATTCATTTTATACCACTTTCAAACACATTCAATATAACTCTTACTCACATTTCATAATTCCTTTCATTTATCATTTTCTCACATTTCTTTATAGTTATCATATTTGCAAAAATCACTTTCCTTACACATCATTTATAGCTCATCATATTTTTACAATTCTCTTCTGTTTCCATACCATCTATGGTCATAAATAAATTTCTACATAAGGTTATGAGTCCAACTATACCAACCACAAATCTTGCTTGTATCTCATGAAACAAAAACTATCAATTTCACTAAATATATTTCACAGTTGTATCATCTTAAGCCAACGTCTGTGGGTTACAAATAAACACTGCCTTCACTATAATTCTTTCTCAAACAGCTCTTATCTCGAAACTACGTCCATATCTCAATGGTTACACACCCGTGGCATTTCAAAATCACATGTTAGTTCTTTAAACTCTTACTACATGAAGAGTTAATGTGTATTAATTCTGTTTTAAGACAAGTTACCCTTACCATCAACAGCTCATATATTTATATACTAATTTTATACAATTATTTACAAAAACTCCTTTTCCAATTTTAAAATCCATTTACTAATAATTATCAATTATATCTCAACTAATTCAACAATTTTTTTTACCAATTTCTTCTTCTTAAATCAAATAAATAATTATATAGGGTTACAAGCATACAATAATACTTCAATAATAGTTTTCACATCTTTGCGTAATCAATTCAATACTTGATCACTTTCACATTACATCATCACATTGTCACAATTTTCAGGTAATCAACCTTATCATGATCACCTTCATCTCATAAATTCATATTATTTCACATTTTAAATATTTTTCATATTTTTAAATCATCCACATATATATCCATAGGTCACATTCATAATGTGACTTACTTTTCACATTTTCTTACATATCATATTAGTGTCCGTATTGGACAATTCACCACACATATCATATACGTGTATACACACAATCAAACAATTATACTCAACTTTTTATATATATATATATATAAATTGAACATTTATCACATTTCATGGATTATTATCATTTTTCATTCTTATATAATAAATAATTTATCCTCATTCATTATTTTTTTTACATAATTATTAGTCACATTTCTAATGTGACTTCTCTCTCACATTTTCCATACACTACCATACTCTTCATATATATATTTTCACTTTTTTAATCATTTCTCTTTATTTCATATCCAGTATCTATACTATCAACCACAGTACACATTATATAATATTTTCATAATTAATATTACTCATTCAAAATTACTCCCATGCTTATTAAACATTAAACTATCAATATCTAAACAATCTTCATCGAAATTCCCTTACAACTCTAAATTTCCAACTTACTACTTTACTTAAACTTCATTCTATTAATCTCATTTTCAAGAGCTAATTTTATAAACATTATTTTTATATTAATATAACATCAAAACACATCACTTTCATAATTATGGAAACCCATTTCAAAAATTCAAATTTTATATAATACAACCAACAACATGAATCTCACCAAATCTCATCCATGTCACATTCCCAATCTTAAGTTCATAACATTTACTTTTAAACAACACCAATTCATTTCATTACACTAATTAACATCATCCATTTAGATATCCTAATTTTACATACTCAAACCCTAAATCATGTATAATTTTTTTCATAATAAACAATTCACGATCACATATCATTTCCCTCTTTGATTTTTTTAAAATTATGAACTCTTTATTCTAAATTATTAATAACTCTATATTCCTTCTTCATACTTCTACCCATATGTATATAAATTTTCATAATTTTTCTTATTCATTTGTCTCATGAAATTAATTTATTACTCATTTACATAAAGTTGTATGACTTCCTTAGTTTCATGTCAATCTCACTTTCAATTTTTATATTCCTTACCAATTCTTTATAAAAGCTTGTAAAATTTTAGCCATGTGCACTTGACACATATATGGATTTATATTTAAAATTTTAGATTTTTCCAAGCTGATTTACTATATTTAAAAAATTAAATCTTCCAAACCCGCAGAATTTGTCTCTTAAATAATTTCTCTAGAAGCACCCGGTTATCCATTTTTTTTAGGTATTAAACCTTAATAAAGATTCATAAACTTTTAACCATATGTTCTAGGAATACATATAATATTGTATTCAAATTTTCAGATTTTATTTTTTTGGGTTGGTTTTCCACAGCTTTTAAATATTTTTCTCAATTTTTACATATTTTGAGTTGCTGGAACTATTTCAACAACCCGTGTTCTTCTATTTTTCTTAATTAGAAATCCATCTTTAAAAATTATGATTTTTTTTATTTATTGTATTTTAACTTATAGAATAACTTTTCATTAAATTTTCAAACTTATCCAAAATTACTAGATTTATCCAAAAATTCGAATAATATCACGTTGCAATACACATAGAATTTTCTATAACTATCATGCCCATTTCTCAAACTTTTTATTTCATATCATAAATCATTTCCTAGATTATTTTTCTAAATTTCACTTATTCATCAATTCAATCAACTATGAATCTTAATTTCAAATAAAAGTTCCAAAAATTCTTAATCCATAAGCTCCAGAATGACGCTTCTATTGTGCCACTCTGATCTATATAACCCAAACGTCATCTCAACTCATATATGGTATATCAAATGGATATTACCACATCCGGGATCAAATAAATTATCAGTGTCAATGCATGTATCATAATTGAAAACCATTTTTTTTAAATCTCAATTTTCTCTCTCTAACAACCCGCCTAAGTCGAGAACCTCAAACCTAGGCTCTTATACCAAAATAAATGTAACACCCTTATACCCTATATACGTACAATACATATTTTTAGCATATGTACAATACGCATATACGGTACAAAAATATCACAGACTTGTTTAATAAAAATTTTTCTCATTTCTAATTTAAAATTTCAAAAACTAAATATATAAAATTAAATAGTATATAAATATTCTTTATTCGTTATAGGAACTCAAAATAAACATTTTATATGAAAATATCTGGAAAAAATTCGCTAGAGTTTTATCTGTAAATTGGACATCCCAAAATTTAATAAACTCAACCTGCATAAAACAAACACTCCCAATAAAATCAAATCTCCATTTCACCAATACTTCTCAATTTCTCCATATTTTCTCAAAATATTTATACATAGATATATCTATATATATATATCAACAACACATATAGAATCACATTTTAAACAAATTATCCAAAACATTCCTTACAATTTACAATATATACTTCAAAAATAAACATAATATACATAATATCAAAATATACTATAATATTAAATATGTACATGCTGGCAAATGGCTCTAATCTTGATGCATCCAAAAACACTTCAAGCTCGATAAATGCAAGCCTAGACACGACTAGGTCTAGTAGGACTCTCTGGCTCTACCAAATCACCCATGTCACCTACGCGACGAATTACAATCGCGCTAAGTTAAAAGCTTAGCTTTACAAATTTTGATAATAATAAAACTGTAAAGTAAGGCCAATGTAATATGCTTATGGATATCACATCATTTCATTTTCTCATACTTTTTAAATATTTCACAATCCACGATTTACATAAAAACAAATGCAAACATGGGCCTAAAGATAGCTAATATGCTTTTCAAATTTCAGAGTTACTATTTTGGTCTATAACGACATCATGTGTCTAGCCCCGTAGGAAAAATATCAATGTAATAGTCCAACTAGGTATGAGCTTATGACCCGACCATTTCACCCAGCCCAGCTTCAAGGACTTGTTTTTGAGGCTTACGACCCGGTCAATTCACCTTAAAAATATTTTCACAGTGATACCCAGCATCTAGACCGTAGGCAAATCATAGGCATGCCGCCAAACACAGAACTCTGAAAATTGAATAACATACTAGGCACATAATTTATTCATATTTCTCATTATCAATCTCTTTCTCATTGTCACATAATCAAGCTAGGCACATTGCCTTATTTTCTCATCTTTTTCTCACTTTTCTCATTTTTCTTATTTATATCAATATCAATTCATTTCATTATTTTTCTACATATCTTCTTACTTTATGCCACATTTTTGCATTCACAACACATTACCCAATTACTTTAGGTATTTCCACATAATTCACATATTAATCACAATTACATAATTTAGCCATTATCAATGGCTTTTCACAATACATTTAACACATATATAACATTACAAATATCATAGTATATTATTCATACATAACCAATGTATCAAGCAGCTTAACACATTTTTCAACCAAAATGTGTTAAGCCCAAATGTCATGCAAACATAACCAATGTATTCAAAGTTTGCACTTACCTCAAATAGCAACCAAAACAAGCTTAAAACAACCTCCAATCCTATCCTTCCAACTTGCCCTTCACTAATTGGATAAAGCAAAACAACCTCCCTCAATGCCTAAACAAAATGTGATAGCAAATAATCATTTAGTATCACATTTAATGGCATTTTCAATATTAAACCATAATTAAACACCATCCAAGCAAAAATCCAAAATTTAAGGCTAACCTCACTTTAACTTTGGATTCTCATACTAGGCCATTCATTTTAATATATTAAGCTTATTTGTATTATTAGAAACATATTTTAATACATTTAAACCATTTACATTACAAAATCACACTCTTATACAAAAAATCCTAAAATGGCATAACCTTTCCCCCATTGAAGGTTTTCCATTCCAACACAATCCATTAATCATTTTTAAGCTTATATTCATTACTTATATCACCAAACAAAAAGATTAAACCAATAAAATTATACAATTCAACGGTTTTGGAAAAAATTATTTTCCAAAACCCTAAATCACACTTCCTTTCTCAAACTCCAACCAAACACAACCAAATCCAATTTTTGACTTTAAAATACTTGTTTATGCAATAAAAAAACTCATTTGGAATTAATTTGCACAATTAAAAACCATGATTTCAAAACCCCAAAAATTACATAACCCTAAATTCTCTCTCTTCACCAATCTTACCCAAACTCAACCATTTCTTCAATCCAACCTTAAAATCATTGTTAACTACCCAAAATAACATCATACACACCAATTTCAATAATTATAACATACTATTTAAAAATCCAAAATCACACATAATCAAAATTTCCATGGAATTCAAAGAAAAGAGTTTAAAACTTACTAAATTTAGTGGAAATCATCAAAAATTAACTTTACACTTGTTAAATCCTTTAATAAATTGAGTATGGAAGAGAAAAAATCCTTAGACACCACCAATGGAGGTTTTGGCCAAGGAGGAAGAAGAAGAAGATGAAAATGGCTTTTGATTTTCTCTTTTCTTTCATCTTTTAATTTCAACCATATATATTATTTAATTTAATTTAATAATTAATTATTTATTTATTTATTTAATAAATTAAAAGTCCAAAAATCCCTCTTCCATTCAAAAATTATTTATTTTTGAATTAATTTAATAATTTTGAATTTTTTAGATTTAATTACCAAAATACCCTTTTTACTTTGACATTTGACCTTTTTCTTTAAAAAGTGTTGACTTTTATATGTTGTATATATTTTACATATATATCACATATATATATTCCACTTTTTCATTTAAAAGCTCTTCATTTTTCATTTAAAAACATTAATTTAATTTATCCAATTTAATTATAATATATTTTATCAAATTTCTAAAAATTAGAAATTTTCAAAAAAAATTTTAGGATATTACACATATGCACAAATAATATATATCTTATATACACATCAAATGTACCTTATATGTGCATTAAATATATTAAGTATGTAATATATATATCCAACATATACAATTAATATACTATATGTATATGTTATATAAGCACTACATATATATATTGTGTATATACAACTTTTATATCTCCAAGTACTTATTTAATTTCTCTAAAATCACAGATATGACACTAATAGCTTTTTATGCTATATTGGATTAAAACTAAATTAAGAGGTTTATTATAAATAGATTTCTCACTTGAAAAATTAACTAATGATTCATGCCAAAAATAAACTCATGATTAATAGTTCTTAGTATAAATTAGGCACACAATTGGTTTCTAGCATTCCATAATTGACCCAAATATTTTGTAAGTGTGAGCGGGGATTTTTGCCCCTCCTCCCAGTGGAATGGTTCTTGCGACTTCGGCACTGTTTAGGCTCGGGACCTTAGAGAACACGGACCTAAGTCCGGAGAAAATGGAGTCGCCACCTGGACGGGCCGAAAAAAAAAGAAAGGGGTGGATGACTCAATTCCTAAGGAATCCCCAACCCCCTAATGGGTTCGGAAAGTTGCGTACGTGTGGGGAAGGTGAGAAATGGCCCAGCACCCCCACAACGCCCGGTTCATTGGAACCGACCTCCCTTGCAGGTCTTAATATTATAAAATTCTTAAATATAACAACATTATCCATATTACACAAAATAATTAAAAGAAAGCATAATTATATTGAAATCAAAGCAATGTCCAAGCAAAACAAATAAATGGACCCCCATCCGAAGATGAAAATATGTCCTTACATCCCATGCATAAATAGGACACCCACCAAAAGGTATAAACATGCCCTTTACATAGGTTCTAAAATAGAAAAGCAAATTAAATTACATGATATTTAACTAATGAGGTACCCACCAAGTGGAAACATACCTCTTACAACATCTGAAAATCTAAATAAATTGATAAAAGTAAATAACCATTCATAATAAATAAATCATTCATCAAAGGTATTAAACATCAATAGAAAGTAAACATCCATCCATAATAAATTAAATAAACCAAGCATTGAACTTAAATAAATTATAGCATATAAAATAAATCAAAGCATAATTAAATATAGAATTGAATAAGGCAAATAAAAATCTAAATTATAGCTATTGTTCCATTTAGGGTTCTTTATTTCATATGTTTAGGGTTTTGAATTTTCATAAGTTTAAGCTACTGTGACTTTTAAAGAATTAAAATAAATTAAGGATTTTATGTTTTAAAAGATTGGTAAGACATTTTGATTAAACAAATTAAGGTTTGATTGGTGAAATCATGAAACTAGGGTTTTGGATACTTTAAAACACTTTGATTTATGATTTTCGGTTATTGCATTGTGTTTTGAAGCTACTGTGTAAAATTAAAATATTTGTGTTTATATGATTTTTAAGGTTTTAAGGATTAGGGTTTATAAAAAAATTAGGGTTTAAGGTTTTAAAAGGGTTAGTGTTCACTATTTTAGGTTTTGGAGTTGAATTAGGGTTTTAGGATTTAAAATTAGGGTTTCGAGTGATGAGTTGGTTTTTAGAATTTAAAAATCAATTTGATAATTTTATGAAGTTTTATGAATTTAAACAAATGATTTAAAGTTTATAAAAATAGAAAAGATATTTGTTAAGGTTTGTTGAAAGAAACATAACCAAGTTTAAAATTTTAAAAGAAACAAAATCAAATTTTGGTTTTGTTGAAAAATATGTTCAATTGGGGTTTTAAGATTTTGAAGAAGTAAAAATAATAATTTTAAGCCTTTTTGGAAAATAAAGCAACGAATTACTATTTTTAACTTTAGAAAAACTAAATTAAAGGTCTAAGGTTTTTAATTTTGAAAAACACAATTTCCTAGTTTTAGTTACTGTGAAAAAATAACCAAAGAATTTAATACATGCCTCTTTTTGTTGATTCCTCCAAAAATAATTCTTCTTGGATGAACAAGGTAAAAAACCAAGTCTTTTTGTCTTTGAATTGCTTAAATCATTTTTCTACTCCCTCAAAAAATCAATTTGATTCAGGCTGATTTCCTTCACGGATTTGGATCCACTATTGTTCAAGCTTCTATCCCAATTTCTGAATACCTTTCCACCCTTTTTGTGTTGTTATTTATATAGGTTATTTATTGCTTTTTTTCCTAATTACACACGGCATACCATATTTAATAAGAAAAGGAAACCGAAACCTAATTGTATTAGGTTTCGAAAAATTTACATAAAAAATTTTCGCTGACGAAAAAATTTGTCACAGGAAAAATTGCGCTGGCAAAAAAAATCTGCCGCAGTTCGCTGCGGCAGGGGGCGGGGAGTATGCCTGTGGGCCATTTTGCCCTCAGGAAACTCCTTCGAGCGAAATGGCCCAAGGCCAAGCCCGCTGGAATTTTCAGCGACGATTTTTTCGTCGCCGATTTTTATTTTTATTTTTTTATTTTGATTTTGATTTTGATTTTTTATTAATAAAAATTATATAATAAAGCAAAAAATTATTTAATTAAGATAACAAAAATTATTTTGGACAAATTAAAATATATTAGACAACACAAAAATTATTTTGGGCTAAATAAAATATATTGGACCGGACTGTGTAAAAAATTAAGGGTCTACAGTTTGCCCCCTGCTTGAATGATCTGAAACCTTAGTGGAAGAGAGTGAAAAGCAACAAGACTTAATTTTTGAGATGGTAGAGGTTTTGGGTTCTGGACCCTATTCGAGTTTTGGACTCAAGGATAATTCTAGGTTCTGGACCTAAGAAAAATTTGTGTTCTGGACCCGGTTCAAGTTCTAGACTTAAGGAAGATTCTAGGCTCTGGACCTAAGGAAAATTTAGGTTCTGGACCCAAGCTAAGTTCTAGACTTAGAAATAATTCTAGGTTCTGGACCTAAGAAAAATTTGGGTTCTGGACCCGAGCTAAGTTCTGGACTTTGAAACAAATTCTAGGTTCTAGACCTAAGGAAAATTTGGGTTCTGCCTAGAAATAATTCTAGGTTCTGCACCTAAGGAAGATTTGGGTTCTGGACCCGGTTCAAGTTCTAGACTCAAGGAAGATTCTAGGTTATGGAACTAAGGAAAATTTGGGTTCTGGACCCGGTTCGAGTTTTGGATTCAAGGATAATTCTAGGTTCTGGACCTAAGGAAAATTTGGTTTCTGGACCCGAACTAATTTTTGGACTTAGAAACAAATTCTAGGTTCTGGACCTAAGGAAAATTTGGGTTCTGGACCCAAGCTAAGTTCTGGACTTAGAAATAATTCTAGGTTCTAGACCAAAGGAAAATTTAAGTTCTAGACCCGAGCTCAGTTCTGGACTTAGAAACAAATTCTAGGTTCTGGACCCAGGCTAAGTTCTGGACTTAGAAATAATTCTAGGTTCTGGACCTAAGGAAGATTTTAGGTTTTGGACCTAAGGAAAATTTGGGTTTTGGACCCAAGCTAAGTTCTAGACTTAGAAATAATTCTAGGTTCTGGACCTAAGAAAAATTTGTGTTCTGGACCGAGCTATGTAATATCCCAAAGTATACCCTAAAAGTTTTGGAATATTTATTGTTGTATTTGGATTAAATGTATATATTTAATTGGAAAGAGAAGGAGGTAAGGGAAGAGTGTATATGTTGTATATATAGTGATATATACAACATATACAAGTCAAAGTATGGAAGTCAAAAGAAGATTGTTTATTTATTAAATTAATTAAAAAGGAAATTAAGTTAGTGGAAGAGGATTTTATGAATATTTTAATATTAAATTGCTTGGTGGAGGTTTAAAGAGGTGAAGTGTTTGACTTTGTCTCTTGTTCATCTTCTTTTTCTTCTTTCTTTTCCTTCTTGGCTGGCTCCTTCCAAAGCAAGAGAGAAAGAGAGTTTTTGATTTTCCAAGATCAAGATTGAAGGATGTTTCAAGTGATCAAGTTGGAAATTTAAGGAGTTTCATCAACTTTGGTAAGTTTCCACTTGATTTCCTTATTTTCTTTTAAGTTGTATTTGAGTTTGATGGTTGATTATTGATGGTATGAGTATGTTTGATTGTGGGGCGTTTGAGAGTATTTGGTTTATTTGATTTTGATTTTTGGGGTTGGATTGAAGAAAAAGTGTTAGGTTTGGTGGAAGAGCAAGTATTGTATTTGAGTTGTGTGTATGTGATGGTTGTAAAGTGGTGTTTGATGTATGTTTTGTATTGTTTTGGTATTTTTGCAAGTTATTATGATTTATGGGTGTGTTTAGTTAAGTTTGTTTGAAGTGGAAAATGGTGAAAGTAAGAGGGTTGTTAGAGGTGAGGTTGTTGCTGCCGGAATCAGGATTTTTGGCCTAACACGCCCATGAGCACGGCCAGATCTTTAGGCGTGTCAATGGTTCTGTGTTATTGGATGGGTGACACGATCAGTAACACGCCCGTGTTGTTGAACGTGCCATAGCTACTGTGTTGGGGAAGAATTGACACGGCCATTAGCACGCTCATGTTGTTGGACGTGTCAATGTTTCTGTGAGACAGAATGTATTACACGTCCAGTGACACACCCATGGTTCTGAGCATGTCAAAGCTTCTGTGTTGTGGAGTTAGGGCACGGTCGGGGACACACCCATGTTGTTGAGCATATCACGTGTAGAGTTTGCCCTAGTTGATTCTTGACCTTATTATCTCATGTGTATCTCTAAGTGAGTGTGTATGATCACCTTTGGTTTAGATTTTGAAGAAAGTTGAGTTGCCATAATCCAAGTGTTGAAGGATTCTTGGAAGAGGAGTTTGGTGTGGAGTGAGTTGCTCTTGAGGTAAGTACAAACCCTAAATTATTGCATACATTTATATGACATTGGTATTTAACACATTTGGTTGTAAATGTGTTAAGTAATTCATTACATTATTTATATATTTGATTAATATCATGAATTGCACAATGTGAAAGATATGATAATCATTCAAAATGTATATCCAATGCAATTGGTTGTGTATACCTTAATGATGAGATGTGAAGCCATTGTTGTTGGCTATAATGATGCAAATGAAATAATTGGGGCATGTTTGCCTAGATGATTATGAGGAAATGAGAATGGAATTGATAATGAAATAATGAAAGAATTGTTTGCCTATTGTGTTATTCACTTTTTAGAGTTTTGTTGTTGGTGGCATGCCTAATAGTAACAATCTCTTGAAGCTGGGTTGGGCTTGATCCTTGAAGCCAAGTTGGGTTGAAGTTTAGCATGCTTAACTCCACTTGAAGCTTGGTTGGGTCTAGTCCTTGAAGCCTAGTTGAGATGTTACAACCCTTGAAGCTAGGTTGGGTTTGGTTCTTGAAGCCAAGTAGGGATGATACTTAGCATGCTTTGTTCCCCTTGAAGCTTGGTTGAGCCTAATCCTTGAAGCCTAGTTGGGATAATGATTAATGTGAGAATTGGACCAAAACATTAACTCTGAAAGTTGAATGGCATATTAGTTTCTTTTGGGCCCATGCTTGTCTTTGTTTAACTGTGATTCATGAATGGTGAAATAAAATAAATATTATGACTTAATGTAAGGTTTTGAAATATGATAATCTTATGTATTGTTATTATATATGAATGTGTGACGTTAGCATTACATTAAAGTATATTGTTATTGTGAGTTGTACCACTAAGCCTATGGCTTAGCGCGATTGTGGTTCATCGCGCAGGTGACAGGGTAGAACTGGAGAGTTCAGCTAGACCGAGTCGAGTCTAGACTTTTAAGTGTTGATTGTGGGCTTAAAGATCATAGACAAACTGCCAAACATGTATAAATTTTATGTTTTGTAAGCATGGATTTTGATGTATTTATATATGTAAATACCACTACATTTTCCGCTGCATAATGAATAAATGTTTTATCTAGTATAGTTTATAATATAATATGAAATGCTTTAAATTTTCTTATATTATTGCAGAAGAGAAAAATTGGGTTATCTAATATAAACTGTGACACTCCTGTATTCGGTATACGTATATTACAGGTGTGGTAGTATGTAGTGTGCGTATACGGGGTATAGGGGTGTTACAATTGTTTTGGTATCAGAGCCTAGGTTTGAGATTCTCAACCTAGGTAAATTGTAAGAAAAAGAAAATTTTGATTTTTAAAATATTGTTTTTAAATAAGACATCTCATTTTCTTCCAGTTCGGATGGACTATTCTCTTGAAAAGTTGGTTGAGCTATATATCAGTGAAATTGTAAGATTGCATGGAGTTCCAATTTCTTTGGTGTCTGATCGAGATCATCGATTTACTTCGAGATTTTGGAAAAGTTTACATGGTGCTTTGGGTTCTCGATTGCACTTTAGCACTGCTTTTCATTCGCAGACAGATGGGCAGTCAGAGAGAGTGATACAGATTATAGAGGACATGATAAGAAGCTGTGTCATCGATTTTTCTGGAATTTGGGATAGATTTTTTTCACTTGTGGAATTTGCTTACAACAACAGCCATCAATCCAATATTGGAATGGCACCATTTGAGGCTTTGTATGGAAGAAGATGTAGAATGCCTCTATGTTGGAATGAAGTTGGAGAAGGTAAATTGGTTGGTCCTGATTTAATTAAAGAAACAGAAGAGAAAGTGAAGATAATTCGGGATCGGTTGAAAGCAGCTTCAGATCGGCAGAAATCTTATTCAGATTTGAAGAGAAGAGACCTAGAGTTTGATGTTGGAGATAAAGTATTTTTGAAAGTGTCTCCTTGGAAAAAGATTTTGAGATTTGGTAGAAAAAGGAAGCTAAGTCCTCGTTTTATTGGACCTTATGAAGTATTAGAATGAGTGGGACTAATTGCTTATCGACTTGCTTTGTCACCTGAGTTGGATAGAATCCATAATGTCTTCCATGTTTCTATGTTGCGGAGGTACAGATCTGACCCATCTCATGTTCTGTCCATTGAATCTATTGAGGTGAGTCCGGATTTGACTTTTGAAGAAGAACCAGTTGCTATTTTGGCACATGAAGTGAAAGAGCTAAGAAATAAGAAAGTGCCACTTATAAAAGTTCTTTGGAAGAATCATGCAAAGTAAGAGACAACTTGGGAAAGTGAGCAAGCGATGTGAGATCAGTATCCCCATCTGTTTCAAACTTGATATCAGGTAATTTCTGTAATATCCCAAAGTATACCCTAAAAGTTTTGGAATAATTGTTGTTACATTTGGATTAAATGTAAATGTTTAAATGGAAAGAGAAAAGAGGTAAGAGAAGAGTGTATATGTTGTATATATAGTGATATATACAACATATACAAGTCAAAGAAATGGAAGTCAAAAGAAGATTAATTAATTATTTTAAATTAATTAAATTAATTAAAAGGAAATTGAATTAGTGGAAGAAGATATTTTATAATATTTTAATATTAAATTGCTTGGTGGAGGTTTAAAGAGGTGGAGGAGTTGACTTTGGCTCTTATTATTATTCTTCTTCTTCTTTTCTTTTCCTTCTTGGCCGGCCCTCCAAAGCAAGAGAGAAAGAGAGTTTTTGATTTTCCAAGATCAAGATTGAAGGATGTTTCAAGTGATCAAGTTGGAAATTTAAGGAGTTTCATAATTTTTGGTAAGTTTCCTCTTGATTCCTTAGTTTTCTTTTAAGTTGTGTTTGAGTTTGTTGGTTGATTATTGATGGTATGAATATGTTTGATTGTGATGTATTTGAGAGTGTTTGGTTTAATTGATTTTGATTTTGGGGTTGGATTGGAAAGAAGGAGTTAGGTTTGGTGTTGGAAGAGTAAGAGTTGTGTTTATGTTATGATTGTGAATTGATGTATGTATTGAGTTGTTTTAGTGTTATTGCAAGTTATATTGGTTTATGGGTGTGTTTAATTAAGTTTGATTGAAGTGGAAAATGGTGGAAGTAAGAGGTTTGTTGGATGTGTTATTGTTGTTGCCAGAATCTAGATTTTTGGCCTGACACGCCCATGAGCACGGCCAGGTCTTTAGGCGAGTCAATGGTTCTGTGTTTTTGGAGGGGTGACACGATCAGTAACACGCCCGTGTTGTTGAACGTGTCATAGCTACTGTGTTGGGGAAGAATTGACACGGCCATGAGCATGCCCATGTTGTTGGATGTGTCAATGTTTCTATGAGACAGAATGTATTGCACGTCCAGTGACACGCCCGTGGTTCTGAGCGTGTCAAAGCTTCTGTGTTGTGGAGTTAGGACACGGTCAGGGACATGCCCATGTTATTGAGCGTGTCATGTGTAAAGTTTGCCCTAGTTAGTCCTTAGTCTTATTATCTCATGTGTATTTCTAAATAAGCGTGTATTATTCCTTTTTGGATTAGGTTGTGAAGAGTTTGAGTTGCCCTAATCCAAGTATTGAAGGATTCTTGGAAGAGGAGTTTAGTGTTGTGTGTGAGTTGCTTTTGGAGGTAAGTACAAACCATACATTATGGCATGCATTTACATGACATTGAGATTTAAAATATTTGATGGCAAATGTGTTAAATAATTTAATACATAATTGATGAATTGCTTTAATGTGAATTGAGATATGATGACATATGAAGCCATTGTTGTTGGCTATGATAATGCAAATGAAATAATTGGGGCACGGTTGCCTATTTGATTATGGAATATGAAATGAGAAATGAATTGAGAAAGAGATTGATAAAGAGATAAATGAAATAATTGTGTGCTTAATATGTTATTCAATTTTCAGAGTTTTGAGTTTGGCGGCATGCCTATGAATTGCTGGATAGGTGAAAAGACCGGGTCGTAAGCCGAGTCCAGCTGAAAAATGTGAAATATGAAGTTTTTGGGTGAAAAGACTAGGTCGTAAGCCTCAAAAATAGTAACAGTCTAGTCGGGTTGAGGACCAAGATACTGGGGCCCTTGGGTCTAGCCGGGTAGAGGTCCAAGAGACTGGGTCTGTTACACTATCCATGGATAGATATATATATATATCGCCTATGGGCTTGATGATTGTGATTATGGACCAAAACAGTAACTCTGAACTTTGAATATCATATTAAATCCTTTTTGGGCCCTTGTTTGTCTTTGTTGGAATGTGACTCATGAATAATAGAATAATTGGACGATATAATGAAAGGTAATGTTATGAAATATGATGTTCTTGTGAATTGTTTATAATGTATGAAAGTATGACATTTGCATTACATTATAGCATATGGTTATCATGGTTTGTACCACTAAGCCGTTGGCTTAGCGCGATTGTGGTTCATCACGCAGGTGGTAGAGTAGAACCAGAGAGTTCAGCTAGACCGAGTTGAGTTTAGAGCTAGAAGTGTTGATTGTGGGCTTAAAGATCAGAGATAAACTGCCAAACATGTATAGAGTTTATGTTTTGTAAATATTGATTTTGATGTGTTTATATATGTAAATACCACTACATCTTCCGCTGTTTAATAAATAAATGTTTTAACTATTTTGTTTTATAATACAAATTAAATGTTTTAACTTTCCTATATTGTATAATTTGAAAGATTGGTTTGGTTTAAAATAGACCATAACATTCATGTATCCGGTATACGTATATTACAGATGTGGTGGTACGTAGTGTGCGTATATGGGGTATAGGGGTGTTACATCTATTTTGGTATCAGAGCCTAGGTTTGAGATTCTCAACCTAGGTAAATTGTAAGAAAAAGAACATTTTGATTTTAAAAGTTGGTTTTTGAATAAGATACATGCTTTGGTATTGGCAGTCTCTGATCTTTAATGAGGTATATTCTGCTGTGTTTGCAGATATAGGTAGTGATGGCGTCTCAGTCACGTCAGTCTTTAGAAGGTAGTGTAGAGAGTGTAGCTCCTGAAGAGGGTAGAGATGGAGCTAGGGTTGATAGAGCTGGAGAGGCACCTGTTCCTATGCCAGAGAGACCAACTGCTAATGAGGTTCCGCCAGTTTGGCTAAGACATATGGTAGAATTGTTGAGGCAAGCTCCGGTGCAGTAGTCGCCACCGCCACTACAGCCACAAGTGCCGGTGAGACACTATGATAAATTGAGGAAGTATGGGGCTGAGGATTTCTTTGGTACTACAGATCCTGCAGTAGTTGAGTAGTGGTTCGATAGAGTGCAGAGGGTATTTATCCAATTGCAAGCTACTCCTGAAGAGAAATTTGATTATGCTAGATCTCTTCTGCAGAAAGATGCTTATGATTGGTGGAAGACAGTTCCTCATGCTATGGATGATCCACCGACTTTGTCTTATAGTGATTTTCTGCGGGAGTTTGAGCAGAAATATACTCCGAGAGAGTACAAAGATGTCAAGAAGATGGAATTTCTAAATCCAAAACAAGATAACCGGACAGTGACAGAGTATGAGATAGAGTATATCCGGTTAAGTCATTATGCTGGTGGGATTATTGCAGATGAGATTGACCGGTGTAGGAGATTTGAGGAGGGGTTAAGGCCCTCTATTATGTGCATTGTTGCTGGTTCTCAGTACCAAGACTTTTCTCAGTTAGTTGCCGCAGCTAGAAGTATTGAGAGAGCACAGGGTATTGCAGCAGCTGCTACTGAGGAGGAGATCAGAGTTAGGAGACCCCAGTTTGAGGCAGGGTCTTCATCTATTAAAAGAGGCAGAGGAAGTTTTATTCCGAGGATCAGTAGGAGCCAGAGGCATTTTGGTAGGTCAGTTTAGTATCAGAGGCAGAGACCGAGACCTACAGTTTCTGTAGCGAGTGCTCCGACTCCTATGGTTCAGAGATCTACTACACCTACATGTGTCCATTGTGGTAAGATACATGGGGGTGTTTGTTGGAAGATTGGTGGATCAGCTGTGTGTTTCAGATGTGGATCGCCTGACCATTTCATCAGAGAATGTCCTGAGATACAGGAGCATAGGCAAGCGGATTCTGCAATTTCTCGACCTAGTGTGAGAGGAAGTCGAAGTGGCAGAAGTGTTAGCAGAGGTGGTCGACCTGGGATAGGTTAGAGAGGAGGCTCTACATCTGGAGGCAGTAGGCCAGATGAGGCTGGGTCTTCTCAGAGAGTGTATGTGATGCAGAGGCAGCCGGATGCTTCAGCAGTTATTGCGGGTACATTTTCTTTATTTGGCATTTCAGTTCTTGCTTTGATTGATCCATGATCTACTCATTCATACATAAGTGCATCTATTTTGCCTATGTCTGAATTGCGTTCAGAGTCCTTAGGATTTGATGTCTTGGTGACAAATCCTTTAGGGCATAGTGTGGTTGTTAGCAAGGTGCACCGAGATAGTTCAGTTGTGGTGCAAGGTGAGGAGTTTTTGGGTGATTTGCTTGAAATGCCTTTTAAGGAATATGATTTGATTTTAGGCATGGATTGGTTGTCTAAGCATGGAGTTGTGGTAGACTATCAAAAGAAGTGTTACCCTGAGAACCGGTGATGGTATCTGGTGAGCAGAAACAACTTGCATCCTTGTTTATTTCAGCTGTTACAGCTAGCAAGTTGATTAGAAAAAGGGTGTGATGCTTATCTTGCTCATGTTTTGGATACTAGAGTAGTGGGTTCTCAACTTGATAGTATACCCACGGTTGCTGAATTTGCAGATGTGTTTCCTGAGGAGTTGCCAAGGTTACCTCCTGAGACAGAGGTGGAGTTTGGTATCGAATTGTTGCCTGGTACCACTCCTATCTCTATTACTCCATATCGAATGGCACCTGCTGAGTTGAGAGAGTTGAAGGTGCAGTTGCAGGAGTTGTTGGATAAAGGGTTTGTTCGCCCTAGTGTGTCTCCGTGGGGAGCACCTATTTTGTTTGTAAAGAAAAAGGATGGTACTTTGAGGTTGTGCATCGATTATAGGCAATTGAACAAGGTGACTATTAAGAATAAGTATCCTTTGCCTAGGATAGATGATCTCTTCGATCAATTGAAGAGAGCAGCAATTTTCTCTAAGATTGATTTGAGATCAGGGTACCATCAGTTGAGGGTCAGAGAGGAAGATGTTCCTAAGACAGCTTTTCGCACAAGGTATGGGCATTATGAGTTTTTAGTGATGCCTTTTGGATTGACGAATGCACTTGCAGCTTTTGTGGATTTGATGAATAGGGTGTTTAGGCCCTATCTAGATCAGTTTGTGGTGGTTTTCATTGATGATATTTTGGTGTATTCACGTAATGAAGAGGATCATGACAAGCATCTACGGATTGTACTGCAGACTTTGAGAGAGAAGCAATTGTATGCTAAGCTGTCAAAGTGTGAGTTTTGGCATGATCAAGTAACTTTTCTCGGTCATATAGTTTTAGCAGATGGTATAAGAGTTGATCCGAGTAAAGTTGAGGCTATTTTGAATTGGAGTCCACCAAAGTCTATGACTGAAGTTAGAAGTTTTCTGGGTTTGGCAGGCTATTATCGACGCTTTGTGAAAGGTTTTTCTTTGATAGCTACTCCACTCACCAGATTACTTCGAAAGGGAATTAGATGTGTGTGGACAGATCAGTGTCAAGCTAGTTTTGAGCAGTTGAAAGAGATGTTGACTCAAGCTCCTGTTCTTACTTTACCTGTGGAAGATAAACCATATGTGATTTACAGTGATGCTTCACATAATGGTTTAGGTTGTGTTTTGATGCAGGAAGGTAGAGTTATAGCTTATGCTTCTCGGCAGTTGAAGCCGCATGAGCTTAATTATCCAACACATGATTTGGAGTTAGCAGCTATAGTATTTGCATTGAAGATTTGGCGATACTATTTGTATGGAGAGAAGTGTTTCATTTACACGGATCATACGAGTTTGAAATATTTGGTTGTTCAGAGAGAGCTTAATCTTCGACAGAGACGGTGGTTGGAGTTGATTAAAGACTACGACTGTTTGATTGATTATCATCCTGGTAAGGCAAATGTTATTGTAGATGCCTTGAGTCGGAAGTCTTTAGCAGGTTTGACTGTTTATTCGCTCTCTTTGCTTGTTGAGTTGAGAGCGTTGCATGTTAATTTTGAATCATGTGATGATGGTGCATTGTTGGCTCAGTTACAGTTGAGACCGGTGTTGTTGGATCAGATTAGAGAGACTCAGTTGATTGATGAGAAAATTCAGAAAATTGTGTCAAAATGCCAACAAGGAGAGAGCAGAGATTTTTTGTGAGAGTTTATGGTAGCCTTTGGTTCAAGGATAGATTGTGTGTTCCCGATGATGCTAAATTGAGAAAGATTATTTTAGAAGAAGCACATCAGTCAGTTTTTGCTATGCACCCTGGGAGTACTAAGATGTATCATGAATTGAAGCAGCATTACTGGTGGTCAGGTATGAAGAGGGACATAGCAGAGTTTGTATCTAAATGTCTTACTTATCAGAGGGTGAAGGTCGAGCATCAAGTTCCAACAGGATTGCTTCAACCTTTATCAGTGCCTGAATGGAAATGGGAGAGAGTGACAATGGATTTTGTGTCTGGTTTGCCATTGACTCAAAAGAAGCATGATGCTATTTGGGTGATTGTTGATCGGTTGACAAAGACAGCTCATTTTCTTCCAGTTAGAATGGACTATTCTTTGGAAAAGTTGGCTGAGTTGTATGTCAGTGAAATAGTAAAGTTTGCATGGAGTCCCAATTTCTTTAGTGTCTGATCGAGATCCTCGGTTTACTTCAAGGTTTTGGAAGAGTTTACATGGTGCTTTGGGTTCTCGATTGCACTTTAGCACTGCTTTTCATCCGCAGAAAGATTGGCAGTCAGAAAGAGTGATACAAATTATAGAGGATATGTTGAGAAGCTGTGTCATTGATTTCTCTGGAAGTTGGGACAGATTTTTGCCACTGATGGAATTTGCCAATGTTGGAGATAAAGTATTTCTGCAAGTGTCTCCTTGGAAGAAGATTTTAAGATTTGGTAGGAAAGGGAAACTAAGTTCTTGTTTTATTGGACCGTATGAGATATTGGAAAGAGTTGGACCAGTTGCTTATCGACTTGCTTTGCCACCTGAATTGGATAGAATCCATAATGTCTTCCATGTTTCTATGCTAAGGAGGTACAGATCTGACCCATCTCATGTTCTGTCGGTTGAATCTATTGAAGTGAGTCCAGATCTAACTTTTGAAGAAGAACCAATTGTGATTTTGGCATATAAAATGAAAGAGTTGAGATATAAGAAAGTGCCACTTGTGAAAATTCTTTGGAAAAATCATGCAAAGGAAGAGGCAACTTGGGAGAGTGAGCAAGCGATGCGAGATTAGTATCCTCAATTGTTTCAGACATGAGATCAGGTAATTTCGAGGATGAAATTTCTTGTTAGAGGGGGAGAATTGCAATATCCCAAAGTATACCCTAAAAGTTTTGGAATAATTGTTGTTACATTTGGATTAAATGTAAATGTTTAAATGGAAAGAGAAAAGAGGTAAGGGAAGAGTGTATATGTTGTATATATAGTGATATATACAACATATAAAAGTCAAAAGAAGATTAATTAATTATTTTAAATTAATTAAATTAATTAAAAGGAAATTGAATTAGTGGAAGAAGATATTTTATAATATTTTAATATTAAATTGCTTGGTGGAGGTTTAAAGAGGTTGAGGAGTTGACTTTGGCTCTTATTGTTCTTCTTCTTCTTCTTTTCTTTTCCTTCTTGGCCGGCCCTCCAAAGCAAGAGAGAAAGAGAGTTTTTGATTTTCCAAGATCAAGATTGAAGGATGTTTCAAGTGATCAAGTTAGAAATTTAAGGAGTTTCATCATTTTTGGTAAGTTTCCTCTTGATTCCTTAGTTTTCTTTTAAGTTGTGTTTGAGTTTGTTGGTTAATTATTGGTGGTATGAATATGTTTGATTGTGATGTATTTGAGAGTGTTTGGTTTAATTGATTTTGATTTTGGGGTTGGATTGGAAAGAAGGAGTTAGGTTTGGTGTTGGAAGAGTAAGAGTTGTGTTTATGTTATGATTGTGAATTGATGTATGTATTGAGTGTCATGTGTAAAGTTTGCCCTAGTTAGTCCTTAGTCTTATTATCTCATGTGTATTTCTAAATAAGTGTGTATTATTCCTTTTTGGATTAGGTTATGAAGAGTTTGAGTTGCCCTAATCCAAGTATTGAAGGATTCTTGGAAGAGGAGTTTAGTGTTGTGTGTGAGTTGCTTTTGGAGGTAAGTACAAACCATACATTATGGCATGCATTTACTTGACATTGAGATATAAAATATTTGATGGCAAATGTGTTAAACAATGTATTACATAATTGATGAATTGCTTTAATGTGAATTGAGATATGATGACATATGAAGCCATTGTTGTTGGCTATGATAATGCAAATGAAATAACTGGGGCATGGTTGCCTATTTGATTATGGAATATGAAATGAGAAATGAATTGAGAAAGAGATTGATAAAGAGATAAATGAAATAATTGTGTGCTTAATATGTTATTCAATTTTCAGAGTTCTGAGTTTGGCGGCATGCCTATGAATCGCTGGATAGGTGATAAGATCGGGTCGTAAGCCTCAAAAACAGTAACAGTCTAGCCGGGTTGAGGACCAAGATACTGGGGCCCTTGGGTCTAGCCGGGTAGAGGTCCATGAGACTAGGTCTGTTACACTATCCATGGATAGATATATATATATATATATATATATCGCCTACAAGCTTGATGATTGTGATTATGGACCAAAACAGTAACTCTGAACTTTGAATATCATATTAAATCCTTTTTGGGCCCTTGTTTGTCTTTGTTGGAATGTGACTCATGAATAATAGAATAATTGGATGATATAATGAAAGGTAATGTTATGAAATATGATGTTCTTGTGAATTGTTTATAATGTATGAAAGTATGATATTTGCATTACATTATAGCATATGGTTATCATGGTTTGTACCACTAAGCCGTTGGCTTAGCGCGATTGTGGTTCATCGCGCAGGTGGCAGAGTGGAACCAGAGAGTTCAGCTAGACTGAGTTGAGTTTAGAGCTAGAAGTGTTGATTGTGGGCTTAAAAATCAGAGATAAACTGCCAAACATGTATAGACTTTATGTTTTGTAAATATTGATTTTGATGTATTTATATATGTAAATACCGCTACATCTTCCGCTGCTTAATAACTAAATGTTTTAACTATTTTGTTTTATAATACAAATTAAATGTTTTAACTTTCCTATATTGTATAATTTGAAAGATTGGTTTGGTTTAAAATAGACCGTAACATTCATGTATCCGGTATATGTATATTACAGATGTGGTGGTACGTAGTGTGCGTATATGGGGTATAGGGGTGTTACAATTTCGAGGATGAAATTTCTTTTTAGAGAGGGAGAATTGTAATATCCCAAAGTATACCCTAAAAGTTTTGGAATATTTATTGTTGTATTTGGATTAAATGTATATGTTTAATTGGAAAGAGGAGGAGGTAAGGGAAGAGTGTATATGTTTTATATATATTGATATATACAACATATACAAGTCAAAGTATGGAAGTCAAAAGAAGATTGTTTATTTATTAAATTAATTAAAAAGGAAATTAAGTTAGTGGAAGAGGATTTTATGAATATTTTAATATTAAATTGCTTGGTGGAGGTTTAAAGAGGTGAAGTGTTTGACTTTGTCTCTTGTTCATCTTCTTTTTCTTCTTTCTTTTCCTTCTTGGCCAGCTCCTTCCAAAGCAAGAGAGAAAGAGAGCTTTTGATTTTCCAAGATCAAGATTGAAGGATGTTTCAAGTGATCAAGTTGGAAATTTAAGGAGTTTCATAAACTTTGGTAAGTTTCCACTTGATTTCCTTGTTTTCTTTTAAGTTGTATTTGAGTTTGATGGTTGATTATTGATGGTATGAGTATGTTTGATTGTGGGGTGTTTGAGAGTATTTGGTTTATTTGATTTTGATTTTTGGGGTTGGATTAAAGAGAAAGTGTTAGGTTTGGTGGAAGAGCAAGTATTGTATTTCAGTTGTGTGTATGTGATGGTTGTAAAGTGGTGTTTGATGTATGTTTTTGTATTGTTTTGGTGTTTTTGCAAGTTATTATGATTTAAGGGTGTGTTTAGTTAAGTTTGTTTGAAGTGGAAAATGGTGGAAGTAAGAGGGTTGTTGGAGGTGAGGTTGTTGTTGTCGGAATTGGGATTTTTAGCTTGACACACCCATGAGCACGGTCAGGTCTTTAGGCGTGTCAATGGTTCTGTGTTCTTGGATGGGTGACATGATCAGTAACACGCCCGTGTTGTTGAACATGCCATAGCTACTGTGTTGGGGAAGAATTGACACGGCCATGAGCACGCTCATGTTGTTGGACGTGTCAATGTTTATGTGAGACAGAATGTATTACACGTCCAGTGACACGCCCGTGGTTCTGAGCGTGTCAAAGCTTCTGTGTTGTGGAGTTAGGGCACGGTCAGGGACACGCCCGTGTGGTTGAGCGTGTCATGTGTAGAGTTTGCCCTAGTTGATTCTTGACCTTATTATCTCATGTGTATCTCTAAGTGAGTGTGTATGATCACCTTTGGTTTAGATTTTGAAGAGAGTTGAGTTGCCATAATCCAAGTGTTGAAGGATTCTTGGAAGAGGAGTTTGGTGTGGAGTGAGTTGCTCTTGAGGTAAGTACAAACCCTACATTATTGCATACATTTATATGACTTTGGTATTTAACACATTTGGTTGTAAATGTGTTAAGTAATTCATTACATTGTTTATATATTTGATTAATATCATGAATTGCATAATGTGAAAGATATGATAATCATTCAAAATGTATATCCAATGCAATTGGTTGTGTATACCTTAATGATGAGATGTGAAGCCATTGTTGTTGGCTATAATGATGCAAATGAAATAATTGGGGCATGTTTGCCTAGATGATTATGAGGAAATGAGAATGGAATTGATAATGAAATAATGAAAGAATTGTGTGCCTAATGTGTTATTCACTTTTTAGAGTTTTGTTGTTGGTGGCATGCCTAATAGTAACAATCTCTTGAAGCTGGGTTGGGCTTGATCCTTGAAGCCAAGTTGGGTTGAAGTTTAGCATGCTTAACTCCCCTTGAAGCTTGGTTGGGTCTAGTCCTTAAAGCCTAGTTGAGATGTTACAACCCTTGAAGCTAGGTTGGGTTTGGTTCTTGAAGCCAAGTTAGGTTGATACTTAGCATGCTTTGTTCCCCTTGAAGCTTGGTTGAGCCTAATCCTTGAAGCCTAGTTGGGATAATGATAAATGTGAGAATTGAACCAAAACATTAACTCTGAAAGTTGAATGGCATATTAGTTTCTTTTGGGCCCATGCTTGTCTTTGTTTAACTGTGATTCATGAATGGTGAAATAAAATAAATATTATGACTTAATGTAAGGTTTTGAAATATGATATTCTTATGTATTGTTATTATATATGAATGTGTGACATTAGCATTACATTAAAGCATATTGTTATTGTAGGTTGTACCACTAAGCCTATGGCTTAGCGCAATTGTGGTTCATCGCGCAGGTGACAGGGTAGAACCGGAGAGTTCAGCTAGACCGAGTCGAGTCTAGACTTTGAAGTGTTGATTGTGGGCTTAAAGATCAGAGACAAACTGCCAAACATGTATAAATTTTATGTTTTGTAAACATGGATTTTGATGTATTTATATATGTAAATACCACTACATTTTCCGCTGCATAATAAATAAATATTTTATCTAGTATAGTTTATAATATAATATGAAATGCTTTAAATTTTCTTATATTATTATAGAAGAGAAAAATTGGGTTATCTAATATAAACCATGACACTCCTGTATTCGGTATACGTATATTACAGGTGTAGTAGTATGTAGTGTGCGTATATGAGGTATAGGGGTGTTACAAGCTAAGTTCTAGACTTAGAAACAAATTCTAGGTTCTGGACCTAAGAAAAATTTGGGTTTTGGACCCAAGCTAATAATTTTTTTATTTCAAAAAGTTTGGTTAATTTTTATACATATGTCTTCTTATTGCCCCCTAGGTGCAAAAATATTTATATACCCGTAATTATTTGCATGATTAAAGTGAATAAATGAATTTACTGTTTATTTAATGTATAATCACTATTCATGCACTATTTACTATTTATAAATAATAAATTTACTATTTGCAAATAGTATCAAATAGTATTCACTATTGAAAATAGTAAATTTTACTATTTATCAATAGTAATACTATTCATCAATAGTAATACTATTCATAAATAGTATAATTTACTATTTGTCAATAGTAATACTATTTATAAATAGTAAATTTACTATTTATCAATAGTATACTATTCATGAATAATAAAATTCACTATTCGTCTATAGTAAAGTTTACTATTTATGAATAGTAAATTTACTATTTATGAACAGTTTTGAATTTTATTTTTTTTGCTTGCGGTTTCTCTATAAAAAGAAGCTGATTCTTTATTTCATTTCATAGCAAAAAATTTCACATTCTAATTCTCTCAAATTTCTTTTAATTTTAGCACATATTTTTAAAAAACAATGCATGCTTCGAGGTCAGAGACATTCTAATGCCGAGTTATTCGAGTTCATTCGGCATCATGAAGACGAAAATCTAGATATACTGGCCGGGATGCCACTTCACCGCAGTTCCAACGAAAAGAACGCAGTAATTATTTTTTTTTCTCCTTTTTTATTGCTCTTTTTTTTCTGTTTTGTGCTCTCTCTTTTTTTGTCATATATATTTTTTATATATTTTTGTTATTATTTATTATTGTGAAAAATAAATTAATTTAAGTAGGTAGAATAATATGTACTTACCTGGTATTAACTTGCCTGGGTCTGTATTAGCATATCATTGTGTTGTTCGGGCTGGATGGTATATTTACAAAGCCTGACAATGGTATGATGCAGTGCCTTCTCGGGTAAGGCGAATTATTCGAGATTGTGGCTTTGAGCAGTTCATCTTACAATTGCCATCTGAGGAATATCAGATAGACCGGAACGTAGTCCAGGCGCTTGCAGAGCGATGGCTGGATACAACTCACACTTGCCCATTGGGGAGATGACAATTGGTCCGGTCGATTTTACTGCCATAATCGGCCTTCGATATGATGGTGCTCCGGTTCCCTTAACCAATGATATTTTAACATTTGAAGAAATTCAGGAATTAATTGGTATGGAATCATCATATAAAGGGCCTTTTAAGATAAAAATCGAGCCAATTCATAGTTATTGGATGAACTACGAAGGACGGGTTGGCAGATACATGGCCGAACAGTATGCTCGAGGATTTTTATTATATCTGCTCGGATCAACCATCTTAGGCAGCACTGAATCCTTCATTCACTTGTCAGTATTGAGTGCCCTTTCTTATCTCATAATGGTACCATCTTCTAGTTGGGGTGAAGCTGGTCTAGCGTGTCTTTATCATGGTCTTGATAAGCTTTGCATAAACAAGAAGTCTTTTGTCGGCTTGATGGCGGTTGTTGAGGTATTCTTTCTTCCACCAATGTCATTTCCACTCTATTCTTGCATGAATGATATCTTGATTGTTATTGTAGCTATGGGCATATGAACATAACCTCGTGAGGGTACCCGGTATATGCCGAGAGAGAGTCGGGTATCCGAGATTAAATTTCTGGTTGTCCGATCATGTGGACGTTCCCAGCTCTCATCACGTGAATACTCACCGCTATGTGTTGAGCCGCTTAACCTGGGACTAGGTAAAATAACATTAGTATGCTTTAAATTTTATGTGAAAGTTTTACTTACCTTATGATATTTTGCAGGTGAATTTGGCCTGGTGGAGCCCAAAAGAGTGAGCAAACTGGTCTCCTTTGATGAGGGCTGCACTGTCTTTCCAACATTCTCGCCGAATTATTGCTGGCCCAGTGTCTAGTGGCGGGTTCCTCGGGGAGAGAGTTTATGAATGGTTTTTCGGTCCAGAGCAGAGGAGGTTTCCGATGCAAATCCCGGAATATACTTTAAATATTATGTCAATACCGGAGGAAGCATGGTGGTCGGCCCGGTATGGTTATGATGCCGAGTCATTTCTCCATTTACCGGGTCCATTTTATGCCTATTTCATTCAAAGAAGACTCTTGAACTTTGATGTATCTCCTATTGGTGTACGGGAGATTTCTAACAAAAATAAGGGTAGAGATGATGAGGAACATCACGGAGATGCAGGAGAGTCTGTTCCACATCTCGGGGTCAGTACTTCTCAGGTAAATGGCCGTGTCACCTGAGTGTGTCGGCTTCTATTTCTCCTCTGGTCTTTTGTTCTTTAAAGATGAGAGTGACACGGCCAGTGGCTTGGCCGTGTCTCCTGGGTGTGTCAGCTTCTGTATTTTTTCTTTAGTTCTTCTTTGTTCTTTGAATATGAGAGTGACACGGCTAGTAGCTTGGCCGTGTCTCCTGGGTGTGTCAGCTTCTGTGTCTTTTTCTTTGCTTCTTCTTTGCTTAGGATGGGACACGGCCAAGCTTGTGGCCATGTTATGTGACACGGCCAGTGACTTGGTCGTGTTGCCTGCCAGTGTCACCTACTGTTTCTTTTCTTTCTTTGCTTGGTCTTTCTCGACTTTACCCTTTAGGTGAGACACGGCCAGTGGCTTGACCGTGTCTCCTGCTCGTGTCATGTTCTACTAAGATTTCATTTGAAGTGACACGGTCAAGCTTGATTTGGCTTGGCCATGTCTTTCTTGATTCATGCAGTTCTTTCCTTGTTTTGATCTTCCAAAGGAATTTTTGCATTTTAACCACTTTTCCCTTGCAATTTTTTTCTTTCTTTGATTTTTTTTTCAATGATTTTTGCAGGCTATTGCCCTTCATTTGCTTGCTCTAGCCCACCAGATATGCCATCTCATCCGTAGGGTATTGGCTTGAATTACCTGGTACGTTCCTTATTTCATGGTAACTTATGCTATATGTATGCATTATTATGTATGCTCTTACCTTTTCTTTCTTGGCTCACAGCGGATGCTCAAAGAACAAAACAGGAAGCTTCAAGAAGAGTTAGCTGCAAGTCGTCAGCAGGCTTCTCATTTTGAAAGTTTATATCACCAATCCGAACAATATTTATGAGACTTTCGATTTCAGGGGATGAGGGATCCTGGTGCTTCTTCATTAAGAGGCCCCCAGACCGACGACCATGAGATCCTTTTGTCTGCTTCTGATGAGGACCATGATGGATCAAAAATTCAAGGTAATAGGGATTTTGGTGCTCCTGCTTCGAGTGATCCCAGGATGAGTAATTTGCCGGGTTTTAGTGCTCCCGCTTCGGGCAGGCTCTGGACGAGTGATTTGCCCCCTCCTCCAACAGGTGACGATTTTTTCAAGTCTTTATTCGGTGACCTACCACCACCCTCTTAGTGATATGTAAATATTGTAGCAATTGTAAAACATTGTACGATAATGAAAAATATACAATTTTCCTCTTTACTGTAACCCCTTTTTTTTTATCATTACCGTGCATCATAATTTTAGAATACACATCATTTGCTAAACCCAATCCAACGTGGTAAAGGAAATTGCCACTAATTCCTTTCCTTATGCCATATGGTCTTATCCTTTCCCATCACCTTTTCCATTTCACTTTTGGAAAAAGGTTTGTTTCCTCTATATAAACCACCCTTCATGCCATATTTTAATTCATAAATCAAAATTCTTTCTCTTTCACCGTGAAGACTCCCTTTAACAATTTTAACCTTTTCTTCATTCATTCATCATGACCGACCATCATTCAAAGAAAATAAAAATTTTATTTAAGAATATGGATGCCATTCATTAGAAGCAAATTTCATGGTCAAAACTTGATGTTTTAAAATGTTTTCAAAATGTCAAATTGGACCACTCCTTCTTACATGCTGTGGCTTCCTTTTGGGATACGGATTCTAGGGTATTTAGAATTAATGGCTTTGAAATATGTTCCTTGATTGAAGAATTTGAGGCCATCCTTAGATATCCAAATAATCAACAAATGGAGTTACCCACATTGATTTCCAAGACCCAACAGAAGAAGCAGATGTTATTTCAAATTCCAAAACCCGAAGTTCTTCGGTTGATGAGAGGTGAAAAATTTCTACTTGCTCCTTTGATTGACTTTTGTCTCTCTCATTTGGCTCCTACTAAGGCATGGGGACACATGCTCTGTCTTTGCTTGCTTGGCCAATTCTTGCTTGTTTCTTCTGATGGTAATATTGATCCATGAGTATTGGATATCATGGACCAGATGGAAGGAGTTTTGTCACCGGTACCTATGATCTTAGCCGAGACCTTAGTTGGATTAGACCAATTTAAATCAGGATTGTCAAAGAGACTGACTGGAAGTCCGTTGCTGCTTCAGATAATTACCTAAACTGCCCTTTCAGGTTTTCAATTTAGGTTTTCTTTTTTCTTCTTTTCTTTATTACTCTAATTTTTGCCTAGTTTACCCATGTGGGTTTCGGAACTAGCAAGCTGTCCTAATTTTTGTCTAAGCTGCCCTTGCGGGTTTTTAAATTAGCTGACTTTTTTTAACTTAATTCTTTCTTCATAGATTTGGCTTCAAGTGCATCTTTGTTTGCTTGATACTCCCTCCATGGATTTTGCCAGATACCTACCACGTCATCATTCTACTAGGAATCTACTCCATCCTGCTTCTTCATATGCTGACTAGGTTGACTGGATCCACTCACGCTCCGAAGTCAATATCTGTTGGTTGGTACCATGGTGGATGATTTCTTGTATCACCATGCGGACATACTTGATGTACGTTCCCCTTGCTGCTCTTCGTCAAGGTACATGCTATGATCCTTGCCGACTTGGGCATCAATATGGAGCTGAGCTTTGTGATTCTGTCTTTGCTTCCGACTTAGACATGCCTTGCTTGACTGAAGCGTACTTGGATCGGCTGAGGCAAAGCTGGCCTGCATGTTACACTTATCGATTGCCATAGATTTTACATTTGTCAATTTAGAAAGTGTATTGTTAGGATGAAAAAAAATAATTAAAGTAATAAAGGATGCTTCTTTTCCATTTATAATTTGTCATCACCTTTTGCTATTGTGCTTATTTGTTTCATCCATATCTGGTCAAATACTTATAACAGTGCACATAGAACAATTTTAACATTAATTCTGTTTTATTAAATTGGGGAACAACCAAACATAAAGCCAGCATACACAAGATTACTCCTGTTGCCAATTAGCCCTTTCGGGTTTTCAAATTGACGATTTTCTCTCTTTTAGCCCTAATTGTTGCCTAGCCCGCCCTTTCGAGTTTTCGGAACTAGCGGACTGCTTTAACTTTTGCCTAGGCTGCCCTTTTTGGGTTTTCAACCTAGCGAGCTCTCTTTTTTTCCCCCTTTTTTCCTATCATACATAAAACTTCTTCAACCTATCAATGTTTATTGGCTCACTAAATTCGTTCTCATCCATGTCTGATAGCTTCACCGCACCTTTGTTCATGACTTGTTTCACGACATATGGCCCTTCCCAGCTAGGCCTAAACTTCCCTCTTGGATTAGATACATTAGGCTTACATTGTTTCAACACTAAATCCCCGACTCTGAATTTTTGAATTTTAATCCTTTTATTGTAGGCCCGAGCTATCTTCTTTTGATACAGTTGGTGATGATACAGTGCTTTTTACCTTCTCTCTTCTAGTAAAGCTAACTGAGTGTATTTGCTCGCTACCCATTCTGTTTCAGGCAGTTCCACTTCCAAGACTACTCTTAACGACTTGATCTCAATTTCAATTGGCAATACTGCTTACATCCCATAAACCAAAGAGAACGGTGTCATTCCAGTAAGTGTTCACACACTTGTCCTATATCCCCATAAAGCAAAGGGAAGCATCTCTGACCAATCCCTGTAAGTCTTGGTCATCTTAGATAGAATTTGCTTAATTGTCTTGTTTGTTGCTTCTACTGCATCATTAGCCTTTGGACTATAAGGAGAGGATCGATGATGATGGATGTAGTACTTGGAGAATAAATCCTTAACTGCTCCTTGAAACTGTACCCCATTGTCTGATATCACATTGTGCGGGACCCGGTATTTGCAGATGAGGTTCTTCTCAATAAACCTAGCCATTTGGCTTGCACCCAGTTTATTGAAGGATTCGGCTTCGGCCCATTTTGAAAAATATTCTACTGCTACCACAATGAAACGGGGACCGTTTGAAGCTGTCAGATGTATCTCTCCTATAATGCCGATACCCCAGGTGGCAAATGGCCAAGGTGAAGACATTGAATGCAATTCTTCAGGAGGCATGTGATTCAAGTTACCATATGTTAGACAAATGATCTCAATTTTGATCCTTGACAACTCAAATGAATGATCCATTTAACATGTGTTTGAAGAATCTTGTTGCAGGCTTAGGTTACTTCAAATAAAGCTGAACAGAACACTTCTAGCGGTTGCACCAAACATGAATACGACCGCACCATTCAATTAAAGGATGAAACCTTATCACAGTAGGTTTTGCGGTCAGAAGCCCGACCTCAGTCGCGACCGTGCATAAAGAAGAGCGACCGTCCCAATTTATGGACGACCGCTACCTAAGGAACTCAAATCATTCTAATCACAGTAAGGTTCGCGGTGACAGGAACGGCGAATGACTCGGCCTCGCTTACCACTTTAGCGATCGCCCATTCAGAGTCGCGACCACTCTACCAATTCAAGAAGAATTTGCTCAAAGAGACAGTAGTGTTCACGTCCTCAGGTGCGTCCAGAAGTTCAACGCGAGTTTGTTAAACTGACCGCGAGATGCTACCTAGGGCGACCGCGACATTCAAATTATGGCGGACATCTCTTCTGCCCTGTCAGAGAATGACACGTGACATGACTGTTATAAACCCACTTCAATATTCAAAAAGGGTGACCGCACCTTTGCTAGGCGCGACCATCCCGACAATCATAGCATGGGCAAGATTCCTGCTGCAGAGCACTAAAATTTTACCGTTGAAGTTTTTTTAAATGCAGCGACCGTCCCTTGTCCAAGGATGACCGCGTGAGGCATTAGCGCGACCACCCTTGTATGAAGGACGACCGCTAAATGCTTCGGACAGTTTAAGTAAAGAAGGTCTAAACTGCCAAGACTTTATTCTCACTATCAATAACGGCTAGTAAGACCACATTGGCTATAAATACAGTACTTCTACAAGAAAAGCAAGAAGACAAGTGAAGCAAAATAGAATTTGATAGCCAAGCAACAACTTTTCTTTTACTTAAACTTACATTTGAATTGTAATGAATGTTAGGTGTAAGCATTGAAAGCACCATTGTATAAGTTTGAGTGTGAGCTTGGAAAAACACTTGGGTTGTGAGAGTAATCCTTGTAAAACTCTTGTTTGGGCTGTGAGAGTGAGCCTTAAAAACTCCTTTAAAGGTTCTTGAGTGTAAGCCTTAGAAAACACTTGTGAAGTTAGGTGTGAACTTGTGAAAACACCAAAGTTGGAAGTGAGCTTGTAAAAACTTCAAAGATTAGTGGAACCTTAACAAGTTGTTAAGGAAGTGGATGTAGGATTGAAGTAAATCCGAACCACTATAAATCTTGTGTGTTCTTTCTTTCTTCCATTACTCAACCATCTCTTAATTCCGCATTTCTATTTTGTTGAGTTTTTTAATTGTCATTATTTCTTGAGGAAACCAATTCACCCCCCCCCCTCTTGGTTGCCATCTTGGGACAACAATTGGTATCAGAGCCTGAGATTTCTTAAACTTAATTGTGAAATTTGATCCACTATGGCAACTTCTTCTTCATCAAACTCTCATGGAAATCTTAACACTATTCTTAGACCCTACTTTGATGGAACTGATTATTCATACTGGAAACACAAAATGTATTTGTTTCTAGACAGTGAAGGGATTGAACTATGGGATTTCGTGGAAAGTGAGTGGAAACCTCCCACTTATGAAGTTGACGGTATTCAAGTTCCACTTCCCAAAGCACAATGGTCAGCTAGCAATGTCAAAGATCGATTCAAGAACAATAGAGCTGCTTCCATCTTGATGAATTCCATTTCAAGAGAAGAAGGTGGAAGAGTTCAACATTTAACATGTGCACATTGCATTTGGAAAACACTCGAAAACTACCATGAAGGTACAACTCAAGTGAGATTTACCAAAAAACAAATGCATGTCCATGAGTATGAGTATGAGCTATTCAAGATGAAACCAAATGAAAATGTCACCGACATGACAAATTGCTTGCTTGCTATTGTCAATGAACTAAAGAAGTATGGCAAGGTATATGATTAAGGTGATGTAAACAGTAAAATCTTGAGAGCCCTAAGAGCTAGAAAAAACTTTGAATCAAAAGTATCATCCATAGAAGAAGCTCATGATCTCAGCACATTAAGAACCAACGAGCTAGTTGGTAAACTACTCACATTTGAGCTACACAGTGAGAAAGAAGAAGATCAAGGTGAAAAAGAAAAGAGAAAACCAATTGCACTCAAAGCAATCAAAGAAGTTGAGAGCTCAAGCAATGAAGGTACTGATGATGAAGATGAAATGGCAATGTTCTCAAAAAGAATCAATGAATGGAAAAGGAAGAAAAGATTACAAGCAAACAAAGGTACACCTCCAAAATTCTCCTTCAAAGATAAAGAAAAGAAAATTGAGGTAAAATGCTATGAATGTGGAAAAACTGGTCACATTAAATCAGATTGCTTCAAATTGAAGAACAAAAAGAAATGGGATAAAGAAAAGAAAAAGTCTCTCAAAGCCACATGGGATGACTCTTCCTCAAGTGAAGAAGAAGAAGAAGAAGAAGGAATTGCAAATCTGTGTCTCATGGCTAATGAAGATGACTCCAATGAGGTAAGTACTCAATCCTTTGATCTAGTAGCACATAATGATACAAATGATATAGATGATAGTGATTTGATTGAGCACATGAACTTTAAAATAGAAAAATATTTTTCTAAAATGATGCTTTATAAAGAGAAAAACTCTAAGTTAGAAAAAGATTTTATATGCTTAAAGAACTCTACCTTAGAATTGAAAACCTCAAATGAACACTTGATGGATACGATAGGAGAGTTAAATAAAAACTCACATGATTTAGAAAAGATTATTAAAGAAAATGAAACATTGAAGCATGAACTAAAAGAACTAAAAGAATCAATTTCCAGATTTCATAAAGGAAAAGAAGCATTAAACACATTAATTAATAACCAAAGATCACCTTCCTTAAAATATGGATTAGGATTCAATGGCTCAACCAACATTGCACCAAGCAAACCAACATTTGTAAAAGCATCTACAATTGAAATTCCTGATGTTCATATTAAAGATGCTTGCACCAAGTCTAAAAGTACCAAAAGAACTTCTTATGGTTTGCTAGGAAATAAAGCCAAAAATAATTATGCATTTTTATACACTAAACTTGCACAAAAGAAATCACATACTTGTAGTTGTATGCATGATACCTTAAATACAAAAGAAAAATGCAGAAGTATAGAATACCATGGAAATGCACATATTGCATGAAATTTGGACACAAAAATTTTTCTTGTTATATAAGAAAGGCTCATCTCAAGTTAGAAGGCACTTTTACTACTAACCATCAAGGACCCAACTTCATGTGGGTACCTAAAAGAAGATGATCACTATTGCCTTGCAGGTATGCCTAAAATCTACTATCAACGAAAGCACATGGCTTGTGGATAGTGGATGCTCAAGGCATATGATTGGAAATGCAAAGCTCTTTACAAGTATTACCTACAAACATGGAGGTAATGTAACTTTTAGAAACAATGCTAAAGGCAAAATTCTTGGTGTTGGCTCCATTGGTTCTATTGGTAAGGATTTAATAGAAGATGTATGGTTTGTTGTTGGTTTGAAACATAACTTGCTAAGTGTTAGTCAACTATGTGATAAAGCATATTTTGTCAATTTTGATTCCAAGGAATGCAAAATCACGAATTCAAATGATATTATCATATTTAAGGGTACTAGAACAAACAACACTTATAATATCAACATTCATTCAAATCATACATTTAAATGTTTAATGTCCACTAATAATGATGCATGGTTATGGCATAGAAGACTAGGACATGCTGGTATGGATCAATTGAAATATGTCTGCAATGAAAACTTAGTTGATGGCTTACCTAAGATAAAATATGATAAAGATAGGATTTGTGAACCTTGTCAACATGGTAAGCAACATAAAAGCTCATTTAAATCAAAGAGTGTTATAAGCACCTCTAGACCTTTAAAGCTCATTCATTTGGATTTGTTTGGACCAAATAGAGTTACAAGCTTAGGAGTCAAATCATATGTATTTGTTCTTGTTGATGATTACTCTAGATTCACATGGGTTAATTTCTTAGCTCAAAAAAATGAAGCCTTTAATTACTTCAAAACGTTTGCAAAAAGAGTTCAAAATGAAAAAGGATATGTGATCACATCTATTAGAAGTGATCATGGCAAAGAATTTGAGAATGAAAATTTTGAAGGCTTTTGCAATGAACTGGGCATTTCACATAATTTTTCTGCTCCTAGAACTCCACAGCAAAATGGTGTAATTGAAAGGAAAAATAGAACTTTAATTGAAATGGCTAGGACAATGCTCAATGAATATGATTTACCATCTTATTTTTGGGCAGAAGCCGTTAATATAGCTTGTTACATTGCAAATCGTGTTTACAAAAGGCATTTAACTAATAAAACCTCTTATGAGCTATGGAATGGAAGAATACCCAGAATTGGATATTTTAGAGTATTCGGATGCAAATGCTTCATATTGAATACCAAGGATAATCTTGGAAAATTTTCATCCAAATCAGATGAAGGCATATTCCTAGGATATTCATCATATAGCAAAGCATATAGGGTATTTAACATGAAAACTCTAGTTATAGAAGAATCAATGCATGTTGTATTTGATGAATCATCTAATCGTGATCAGAAGAAAGGTATTACTTTCAATGACCCTGCAGGTACTCTTGAACCTCTTGAATCTATTGATGCTCCAAAGATCAATCAGCATGAACTTGAAGAAAAGACTCAAGATCTACCTAAGGATTGGCAATACAAGAAAGACCATCCTAAGGAACTCATCATTGGAGAAACATCTAAGGGAGTAATTACTAGATCTAAAGTTAATCATGTAGATGTTAATTTTGCTTTTGTTTCTCAAATTGAGCCAAAGACTGTTGAGGAGGCTTTAAATGATGAAAATTGGATAACTGCAATGCAAGATGAACTTAATCAATTTGAAAGAAATAATGTTTGGCAACTTACTCCTAGACCTACAAATCACTCTATAATAGGATGCAAATGGGTCTATAGGAATAAGCTTGATGAGAATGGTCACATTGTTAGAAATAAAGCAAGATTGGTAGCCAAAAGCTATAATCAAGAAGAAGGTATTGACTATGATGAAACCTTTGCCCCCATAGCCAGATTAGAAGCTATTAGAATATTACTTGCTTTTGCATGTCACATGAAGTTTAAACTCTTTCAAATGGATGTTAAAAGTGCATTTCTAAACGAACTTATAAGCGAAGAAGTTTATGTAGAACAACCTCATGGTTTTGAAAACTACAAATTTCCTGATCATGTTTTCAAACTTACCAAAGCTTTATATGGATTGAAACAAGCACCAAGAGCTTGGTATGATAAACTTAGTGCATATTTACTTGAAAATGGTTTTTCAAAAGGAAAAGTAGACACAACTCTCTTTGTTAAAAAGGACAAGCATAACATTTTAATTGTACAAGTTTATGTGGATGACATAATATTTGGAGCTACTAATGTAGCCTTGTGCAAAGAATTTGCTTCTTGTATGACTAGGGAATTTGAAATGAGCATGATGGGTGAACTCAAGTTCTTCCTTGGACTGCAAGTCAAGCAATGTGAAGATGGGATCTTCATCAACCAATCCAAATATACAAAAGAACTCATCAAGAAATTTGGAATGGATGGCTGCAAAACTAGCAAAACTCCTATGAGCACATCCTTGAAATTAGGTAAAGATGAAAATGGTAAAGCAGTAGATGAGAAGAAATATCGAGGTATCATCGGATCACTACTTTACTTAACCGCTTCTAGGCCTGATATAATGTATAGTGTATGTCTTTGTGCTAGATTTCAAACTAGTCCTAAAGAATCACACTTGAATGCCACTAAGAGAATTTTGAAATATTTGAATGGTACAATGCATTTAGGACTTTGGTATCCTAAAAACACATCATTTCATATAATAGGCTTTTCAGATGCAGATTATGCTGGTAGTATCTTAGATAGGAAGAGCACTACAGGAGCATGTCACTTTCTTGGTAATTGTCTAGTTTCTTGGCATAGTAAGAAACAAGCATCGGTTGCTTTATCCACAACGGAAGCCGAATATGTTGCAGCATGTTTTTGTTGCACACAAGTATTATGGATGAAACAACAATTGCTTGACTATGGTAAAGTATTTAACAATATCTCCATTAAATGTGACAACACTAGTGCTATAAATTTGTCTAAAAATCCTATCCAACATTCTAGATCCAAACATATAGATATTAGACATCATTTCTTGAGAGAAAATGTACAAAATCAGAATATAATCTAAGAATTTATAGATACACAAAATCAACTTGCTGATATCTTTACAAAACCCTTGAATGAAGATAGACTTAACTTCATTAAACTTAATTTAGGAATGATTAATGGAACCACTTTGAATTAATTGCCTATCAATGAAGTTTCTATGTGCATTTATTTATTTTATTTCTCTAAACATTAGAAAAATCTTTCATCTTTCCTTGAATCTTTCATTTCTAAGTCAGTCGCGTTCACTCCAGTGTCCATAGCGATCGCTATCTCGTCTGCCAGATTCATTCAAACAAAAATCTCTGTGAGCGGTCGAGAAAATTTGTGCGCGGGCGCAATAATTTGAACAGTTTCGACCGTTACAGATAGTTTCTTCCCCCGCGAGCGTACTGATCGTGCTAATGGTCGCTAGACCGCATTTCACGATCGCACCCTTCTAAATCTGTGACCGCACTCTGTACACTCTGCTCATAATTTTGTAACTGTTGGCTGTGTGACAGGTCTCAACTCTTAACTTTCAACAGTCATAAACGGCTATTTTCTTAATTTCTTCTATTTAAGAGTGTGTTACATCAGTTTCTTTGATATTTTGCTTATTAAAACATATAAACTTCCCTCTGAATCTCAAAAATCCTCTCAAAATCATCTGCTTCTCGATCACCCTCTATTTTCTAATTTTCTTCTCTTTCTTTCTATTCTGATGGCTCCCAAAAAGAAGACAACCTCTAAAATAAAAGGAAAAGCAAAGAGAGTTCTAGGAATCACAATAAGAGAACCTATAGTTGATCCTCCATCTCCTCTACAATCTAAAAGAGGTGAGAAAATTCACAAACCTCACCACCAAACTTCTGAAGAAGATGTTAGATATGCTATGCTGAAAAGAAAGAAGGTTGAGGGAACCAAGTCTCCTTTTGGTGGGATGCTTTCTGCCCTAAATATCAAGGACGAGATTGAGAGATTACTAGATGTCCTTGGATGGAGAAAGTTTGTATTTCCTAAAGAGGTAGGTTATTCCAGTCTAAGTAAGGAATTTCTTATATCTTTCCAAATAGAAAAGAGTGCTAACTCTGAACTGGGATGGTATGGGGTTAGGTTTAAACTATTTGATCAATACCAAGCCTTAACCTTAGAAGACTTTGGCAATATTTGGGACTTTCCTGCTGATGGTATAACCTCTTACAATGATCAAATCTTTTCAAACCAAACTCTCTCTGCATTCTGGCAAGAAATTTCTGTGGAAACTTCTTTTGAAAAAGAATCAAAAGCCAGACACATCAAATCCCTCACCCATTGGATGCTCCATAGGATTATCACCTACACCATCCATCAAAGAGCAGATGGAAATGAAAAGGTAACCAAAAGAGACCTCATCTTTTTATATGCTTTCACCCACAACATCCAAATGAACACAACCAAGTTCTTGATTGACACCCTCTATCATCATGCAGTTACAAGAACTGGAACTTTCTTCTTATCCTCACAAATTACTCAAATAGCTAGGCACCTGAACCTTCTAAATGATCTGAACCTAGCTACATTGAGAAACCCTTTCAATCTTGCCTCTAGTGCCATCACAATTGATTATCTAGAACATGCTAGATGTGTAAGGAAGATTGAAAGCACATATGTATACTATTTTGGCAAGAAAGGAGTTGTGGATAGACAAAAGAAAAGGCCAAGGAATACAATTGAGGAAGAGGGAGACTTTGTGGAAGTTGCTGTGGAATTACCTCCAAAAGCTACTTCATCAAAAGCTGCTCAAGAAACTACCTCATCCTCTACACAACTCATCCTCCATGCTATCAAATCTCTCTCCAGGAAACTCTCTAGGTTCAAGAAAAGTGTCTCTAAGAGATTCCAGCACTTGAACAAGAGAATTGACCTTATATCTCACATGCATCATGATCTATATGATATGCAAGGCAAACTGGACTTGCCTCAATGCAATCTTGAAGATTGGGATATAAGTGATCATACCCAAAGCCTTCCTGAAGAAGAAGAGTCCATTAGTAGAAGAAGAGATAGATGAGGATGATGACTCTGAATAGCTTAACTGTTTAGTCTTAATAGTTTGCATTTTCATTTTATGTCTTGATATGTTTGATGCTTTATTTGTTTTGTCTTTGTACTTTGTACTTTTCTCCATATTTTAAATAAACAAGATGTTTAGTTACTTTTCAATAAACTTCTTGCTAATCATTTTGCCTATGACAATGGGGGAGAAATTGTAAACAACTTGAAACTTGGAATGATTGTTTAAACATAACTCAATGCACCAAGATACTCAAATAATATCAATGCACCAATGATTGCTTAACCATGATTCATGCATATGTTAAGGGGGAGCATTTTAGACTTATTCTTTTTCTTATCATTCCATTTGAATTGTCAAAGTCAAAATGGGGGAGATTGTTAGACAAATGATCTCAATTTTGATCCTTGACAACTGAAATGAATGATCCATTTAACATGTGTTTGAAGAATCTTGTTGCAGGCTAAGGTTACTTCAAATAAAGCTGAACAGAACACTTCTAGCGGTCGCACCAAACATGAATACGACTGCACCATTCAATTAAAGGATGAAACCTTATCACAGTAGGTTTCGTGGTCAGAAGCCCGACCTCAGTCGCGACCGCGCATAAAGAAGAGAGACCGTCCCAATTTATGGACGACCGCTACCTAAGGAACTCAAATCATTCTAATCACAGTAAGGTTCGCGGTGATAGGAACGACGAATGACTCGGCCTCGCTTACCACTTTAGCGACCGCCCATTCAGAGTCGCGACCGCTCTACCAATTCAAGAAGAATTTGCTTAAAGAGACAGTAGTGTTCGCGTCCTCAGGTGCGTCCACAAGTTCGACGCTAGTTTGTTAAACTGACCGCGAGATGCTACCTAGGGCGACCGCGATATTCAAATTATGGCGGACTTCTCTTCTGCCCTGTCAGAGAATGACACATGACATGACCGTTATAAACCCACTTCAATATTCAAAAAGGGCGACCGCACCTTGACTAGGCGTGACCATCCCGACAATCACAGCATGGGCAAGATTCCTACTGCAGAGCACTAAAATTCGACCGTTGAAGTTTTTTTAAATGCAGCGACCGTCCCTTGTCCAAGGACGACCGCGTGAGGCATGAGCGCGACCACCCTTGTTTGAAGGACGACCGCTAAATGCTTCGGACAGTTTAAGTAAAGAAGGTCTAAACTGCCAAGACTTTATTCTCACTATCAATAACGGCTAGTAAGACCACATTGGCTATAAATACAGTGCTTCTACAAGAAAAGCAAGAAGACAAGTGAAGCAAAATAGAATTTGATAGCCAAGAAACAACTTTTCTTTTACTTAAACTTACATTTGAATTGTAATGAATGTTAGGTGTAAGCATTGAAAACACCATTGTATAAGTTTGAGTGTGAGCTTGGAAAAACACTTGGGTTGTGAGAGTAATCCTTGTAAAACTCTTGTTTGGGCTGTGAGAGTGAGCCTTAAAAACTCCTTTAAAGGTTCTTGAGTGTAAGCCTTAGAAAACACTTGTGAAGTTAGGTGTGAACTTGTAAAAACACCAAAGTTGGAAGTGAGCATGTAAAAACTTCAAAGATTAGTGGAACCTTAACAAGTTGTTAAGGAAGTGGATGTAGGATTGAAGTAAATCCTAACCACTATAAATCTTATGTGTTCTTTCTTTCTTCCATTACTCAACCATCTCTTAATTCCCCATTTCTATTTTGTTGAGTTTTTTAATTGTCATTATTTCTTGAGGAAACCAATTCACCCCCCCTCTTGGTTGCCATCTTGGGACAACACCATACATCTGACATTAATGGTACCTCTTTACGAACTCAATACAGTCTCTCTCCATGGTCAACCAATAGTAACCTTGTCGAATAACCTTCTTAACTAGGGCCAAACCACTCATGTGCGGACCGCAATTTCCCGCTTGTATTTCTGACATGATGCGCTCCACTTCGGGCTTTCTTAAACATCTCAAATGCATCCCCATCAGGCCATATTCGATATAACTCTCCATGGAAGGTAATGTATTGTAATGACCACCACCTTATGGCTCTTCTCTCTTTCTTTGTTGCCCCCGGCGGGTATTCTCTTTCTTCCAAAAATCGCCTTATAGTATCATACCACGCATCATGGTTCGTATCAACTTCCATGATTGTCTCATATTCATAGCAAGGAGTTAATGAACTGGTCAAGATTAGAGGCTTAAGGAATAGGCTAACAGGGTTTTCCCATACCAAAGCCAATGTGGCTAGGGCATCAGCCATCTGATTTTCTTCTCTTGATAGGTGTATAAAACTACACTCCTTAAAGTTCTTCTTCATCATGGTCAAGTAATGGTGGTATGGTTTCAATTTTTCTTCTTTCAACTCCCATTCTCCATTTACTTGGGATACTACTAGCAATGAATCGCCATAAACTTCCACCTTATCCACCTTCATAATTATTAGGGTTTCCAAACCAAAAATACAAGCTTCATATTCCACCATATTATTAGTTGCCTTAAATTTCAACTTTTTGGCTAAAGGGATAAGTTCCCCTTTGGGTGATTCTAGTATAACTCCCAAACCTGCTCCTTTCCTGTTTACTGCTCCATCAAAATACATATTCCACCCTTGTACTTCAATTGCTTCTAAATGTTCATCCGAAAATTCCAAGATTACCTCTTCACTATCTGATAATGGTTGTTGGGCCAGGAATTCTGTTACCGCTTTACCTTTGATCATTTTCCTGGTCACATACTCAATCTCAAATTCTTCTAATATTATCAACCATCGACCATATTTCCCAATTAAAGAGGGTGTCTCCCTTAAGTACTTCATTGGGTACAACCTGGAAATTGCTTGCACACTATAAGATTGAAAGTAATGCCGCAACTTCTTAGAAGACCAAACCACAGCTATACAGGTCTTTTTGATGATACTATACTTAATTTCATAAGGTAGGAGCTTTCTACTCAAATAGTAAATGGCATGCTCAATCCCCGACTCATTTGCTTGGGCTAGCATGGCTCCTATCGACTCTTCTTCTACTACTAAGTATAGTAATAGAGGTTTGCCGAGTTTAGGTGGTTTCAAAACAGGTGGATTCAATAAATACTCTTTTATTTGATCAAAGGCCTTTTGACATTCTTCATTCCATACGACCGGCTGATTCTTTCTAAGCAACTTGAAGATAGGCTCACAAATTGTTGCGAGCTTTGCTATAAATCTGCTAATGTACTGCAGTTTACCAATGAAACTCCGAAATTCTCTCTCCATTTTTGGGGCTGGCATATCCCTAATTGCTTTAACTTTGTCAGGATCTATCTCAATACCATTCAGACCAATTACATGTCCCAAAATTTAATTGACAGCAGTAAGCTTCTTGAGCCTGATAAGCTCAACACAAAAGAGAATCCTTTGCCAAGGTTCAATAAAGTGCCACCACCATCAACCTTCATGGTAGGAAAATGATTGGAGGAAGATTTTATTTTATCCTCTTTCCAAGATGAGAGTATTGAAGATGTTGAATGAGGAGAAATTTTGTTCAACAAAATTGAACTCTGGTTATTTAAGGGAGAGATGATCTAGGCATTATTTAGTTAGCCAACAACTAGTATCCACCCAATTAAATAGCAATCCCTAGTTGTCCCTTTGAGCTTTCATAAGATTTCAACCTTCTCTTTATTGACTTATAAGTCTGACAACCTGCCCTGAGCTGTTGTTACACTTTTGACAAGTGTTATGATCACTAAGGTGAAGAGGCAAGAAAATAAAAGAAAGGAATGCATATTCAAGACCATATGGGTAGTTGAAGTTCCCAAGACCATAAAGGTAGTTGATGTTCATTTGATATTAGACCAATATCTCTAATTCACTAAGATGACATCAGAACAACAAATAATTTATCCTCACTGAAGTAGACTCACTCTATTCCACTCATCTATAGTCAGGACAATTCTTCTGAAATTAAGACCCAACAAAAAAACCAAAAAAAAAGAGAAGAAGAAGAAGAAAAGAGAAATGAAAAAAGAAAAAAAGAAAAGAAGAAAATGAAAAGAAAATAATACCTAAAACAGTTCAGAAAGCCAACCAAGTTCTCTTTTACCTAAAGTAGCAAAAGACTTCTAAAAGGACAGTTTGAATTGAATTGGTTCAACCTAACCAGAGATTCAATCAAAATTAGAGAGATAGAAGAAAGGTCATCCAGTTCTTGAAAGTTCTGTACTTAACAATCCTACAGGAAAGAAGGATAAAATGATAAAATGCTCAAAGAAAAGAAGGAGAAAGAAAAATAAAGAGAAAGAAAAGGGAAATAAAGAAAAGAAATGAATATGGGTACCAAACTTTTTGCAAAGGCAAAGACTGCCCCAATCAAGATCTAGATTAAAGCCAAGAAGATGCGAGAAAATTCAAAGCTCTATCTTTTCATGCTCCCAACTGCCTAAAAGTTCCAATAAGAAGGTTGTAGTCTGAAGGCTTGTCCGTAGTATCACATCAGCTCCAATCTCAAAGTGACCTTCATTTAAACCATGTCCCTTATAGACCCCATTTCAAGCCTATCAAAGACATGTTGATCTCTCTTGGTAGGTAGAGTCTATTAGTGGAGATAGATTGAATAAGCATGCATATGAGATAGAGAATATTCAAACTCAATAAGACCTTTGACCAAGTAATGTGTATGTGCCTATCTGAAGTGCAACAGTTCTTGCTTAAATATAAATGATTCCCGAGTTTAGTACGATAACTAGGGTTGTCATGTTATAGATATGTTAATTTGGAAAATCGAGTTCTGAGGTAAATTGACATTGATTTGGCAAAGCCAATATTTGATTTCAAAATCAAAATTCAAAAAAAAAAAGTTTACAAAGCCTTCAAGTTAAGGGGAGTATGTTGAACTATCAAACATCGAAGGACACATTGGGCAAAGAAAATGATTACTGGAAAGGTTATGAAGAAGCTACCAATTGACATGCTCAATCATAGTTTGAAATGAATGTATCTCTGACTCTGCCATTTGGGGTCTCCATTATTATGTTTTCAACATCTTTAAGATAAAGCCCATAAAATGAAGCCTTCTGTCATTCCAGTGCAAGACATAAATGGGCATATGAACGGAGTCAATGAGAACACTTTAGCTAATCACCTCAGTATGTGAGTTAATACAACCATTGTAAGTATAATCCATGCATATCATGCATACATGAGCATATCACATTGCATTTTGTTATCTTGTGTTACCTATCATTTGTCAAAGTAAACAACAATACTCTATGAAGCAAACATGAAGCAGACATGAAATCAGGTGGCATAGAAGGCCCATTGCTTGAGGAAGCTCCAGTCATTTTGCAAAATGAAGAAATGCATGCTTGTGCGAAGAACTAAAAAATAAAAACATCAATCAAAGCTTGCATGAAAAAAATCTTTGGTTTGAGCCTACACAGGGGCAAAGCTTCTCCTTATCAATTTTTAAGTTTATGCATGTACAAGCATTTTCAAACTCATTTTCAAAAATCTTGCCACGCAGGGGGCATGGAGAAGCTATGAAGGCTAGCTAAAAAAAGGCTGAATTTTTTACAAAAGTGCAAAGGAAGAACAAAAAGAATGGAAAAAAAATAGAACTCTCAAAAGAATGAAGATGCAAAAAATAAAAGAGCAGTCTAGCTAAAAGAGCTGAAGCCAGGGTAAAGACTCGATCTCCAATGGATAAAGATCCATGTTTCAAGGGTAAAGACCCGATTTTCAATGGATAAAGATCCATGTTTCAAGGGTAAGACTTGATCTCCAATGGATAAAGATCCATGTTTCAAGGGTAATGACTCGATCTGCAATGGATAAAGATCCATGTTTCAAGGGTAAAGCCCAATTTTCAATGGATAAAGATCCGTGTTTCAAGGGTAAGACCTGATCTCCAATGGATAAAGATCCATGTTTCAAGGGTAAAGACCTGATCTCTAATGGATAAAGTTCCATGTTTCATGGGTAAAGACCTTATTTTGAATGGATAAAGATCCATGTTTCAAGGGTAAAGACCCAATTTTTCAATGGATAAAGATCCATATTATAAGAGTAAAGACCCAATCTCCAAATGGATAAAGTTCCATTTTTGGTGGATAAAGACCCACAATCCATTAAAGAATGTAACAACTAGTTAAGCCAGAATTCTCAACTGATAAAAAGTCAATCTCGGGTCCAGAACCTAAATTATTTTTGAGTCCAGAACTCACTCTGGGTCCAGAATCCAAATCATTTTCATGTCCAAAACTCACCTTATATCCAGAATCCGAATTATTTCGAGTCAAAAATCATCCTTGTCCAAAATCAATTAAAACCATGTTGCTTTTCACTCATTGAATAAATTCAAGATCATTCAAGCAGGGGGCAAGCTATTGACCCTTGATTTTGGCCCTAGCTAGTACAGTACTAATTCCAAACCTTTGATTGGACCAATATATTGTAATAGAACCTAAAATAAGCTAATTAAACTTTTAAAACCCTAATAAGGTATGTTTTAGAACATTTGTTGGTTTTTACATGATACCGGTGCACTAAACCCTAAAACAAGTTCGATTCAAAAGTTTGGTTGCTTTTTCACTTAATCCGGATGTTTTTTAGGTAGTAGAGGTGTCTCATGTTGGATTAGGGCATCCAATCCGACATGGGAAATCCCTATATAGAATTGGGGGCCTCCCAATTCTAATGGGGCTCCCCATATTGAATTGGAAGCCCCAATTCGATATGAGGCTATCCCATATCGAAATGGAGTCCCATTTTGATATGGGACAAAATGGGGATATTGAAATGGTGAAGCCCCATTTCGATATGAGGCAGACCCATATTGAAATGGGGCTCTCCTAGTTCTATATGGGCTATTATTTTTCAATTTCATGTCGAATCCAGATACCTACTTTGATATGGGTTTAGTTTATGCCGAAACAAAGCCATTTTAATTTGAGACGAACTCAGTATATATCGAATTCAAGTAATTATAATTCAATATAGAATGGGCTTGTGTCGAACCCATGAATTCGACATGCATCAGAATAAATCATTCTTAAACAATAAAATTTTGAGGTTTAACCTAAGAGAGTGATTGTAAATACAAGTTTTAAAAACCTAAACATGGGATCATTTTTTGGACATTTGGCTTTTGGTTGGCTGTTGGAACTCTGAAAAATCCAGTAATAAATCAACTAACAAACCCTACCAAGCTTGAGAAATAAAAGAGACAGCAAGGATAGATGAATAAGATCAACAACACAAAACCCTACGAAGGCAGTGTACTCACTGTCTTTGCCAAAGCTCATCCAGAATCTCATTCAAACAATTTTGGTGGAGCCAACAAATGACGGTATGGTTTAGTTAAATAAATACTATATATTTTGATTGTTTTAAACATTGAATGAGTTTGTTCTTCATCTAACTAAAGCCACAATATGCAATTTCTTATTGAATCAGTGTATGTTAGTTTGCATGGAGTGCATATTATTATTTTATTAAATCATAACCTTTAGAACTAGTAAACTTATTTGGCTTAGGATGTTTATTTGTTTTTTCTTATCTCATAGCTATTTAATCAATGCTTTACTCGGAAATCCAATTAGGGTTTTTTATATAAAAACTCACAGTAGTCTTTAAATCTTTTTAAAAAATATTCACAATTCACATAATCTATTCACTTTGATTGGTTTTTCAAAAACACTAAACCCTAATTCATTTAAAACCTTAACGTCCAAACATTATTTTTTTATAAATATAAACTCTAATTTATTCTTTATAAAAATCCTAATTTCATGACGTTAGCCCTAAACCCTAATTTGATTAGCTAAAAACCCTACTACTTTCTTAAAATTATAAAACCCTAATCAATTCTATTTTTCCAAAAACCCTCATAGTAGCCTACATAATAATAATAATTATATTAATTCCAAAATCTCAAAACCCTAAATGTTAGTTAAAGAACCCTAAGTTGAGACATAAACCTAAATTTGTATCTTTATTTGCTTTATTTAAGTTAGGAGCATGTTTATTATATGTATTGATTAGGTTTATTTATATCTTTAATTTATATGTTTGATAAACAATTTATTTATGATGAGTGATTGTTATTTTTATTAATTTGTTTTGATTTCAAAAAATTGTAAGAGGTATGTTTCCATGATTGGGTACCTCATTAATTAATCTTTATGCAATTTCAATTATCTTCATATTTTGGAATTAATGTAAAGGACACGTTTCCACCTTTCGGTGGGCGTCCTATTTAGTTTTAGACATAAAAGATGTAAGGACATGTTTCCATCCTCGGATGGGTTTCCATTTTTTTATTTTGTTTGGATATTATTGTGATTTTAATAAAGTATTTATTTATTCTTATGATCACATGCAGTATGGATAATATCATTATATTTAAGAATTTTATAATATTAAGACCTGAAAAGGAGGCCGATTTCAATGAACCGGGCGTTGTGGTGTGTTGGGCCATTTCTCACCTTCCCTACACGGACCCAACTTTCCAAACCCATTAGGGGGTTAGGAATCAAGTCAACCACCTCTTTCTATTTTCTCAGCCTGTTTGGGTGGCGACTCTATTTTCTCCGGGCTTAGGCCCTTGTTCTCCAAGGCCCTAAGCCTAAATAGTGTCAAAGTCTTAAGAACCATTCCACCGGGAGTGGGAGCAAAAATCCCTCTCACAGTAGGTCATATTAGAAAAAAGAACAAACCAAATAAGCCATGATTCAAACCAAGATAAATTAGTCAAACAATAAGCATTTAGGGTAAAAACCTAAGAAAAATAACTAGGTCAATCACATGAGCTTAAGTCTTTGGGTTTAAAGGTTTTAGGCTCCAATAGCAGGTATATACCAAAAGGTACAAGGCTATGAGTGGTTATGCCATGCTCGATCTCCATACCTTGAGTGAAAGTATGGTATCCCTTACATAACACAACATGGGTAACACGAGCATCCTAACTCATGCACACAATGCAATCTAAATGATGCAATGGATAATATCATAATAAGAAAGAATAAAATAATATAAAGACTAATGGAATCAACTTCTCTTATCCCCAGTGGACACTATGAATGGGAATTTTTGCCTCCACTCCCAAGTGGAATGGTTCTTGCGACTTCAGCACTGTTAGGCTCGGGGCCTTAGAGAACACGAGTATGAGTGGGGATTTTTGCCCCCACTCTCGGTAGAATGGTTCTTACTACTTTGGCACTGTTAGGCTCCATGCCTTAGAGAACACGGGCCTAAGCCCGGAGAAAATGGAGTCACCACCCAGATGGACCGGGAAAAAGAAAGGGGTGGATGACTTGATTCCTAAGGAATCCCCAACCCCTTAATGGGTTCAAAAAGTTGGTACGTGTGGGAAAAGTGAGAATGACCCAACACCCCCATAACACCCGGTTCATTGGAACCGGCCTCCTTTTCAGGTCTTAAAATTATAAAATTCTTAATTAATATAATATTATCCATACTACATGCGATCATAAGAATAAATAAATACTTTATTAAAATCACAACAATCTCCAAACAAAATAAACAAGTAGGCACCATCCATTTTTGGAAACATGCCTTTACAATTGTCTAATGCCTAAAACTAAATAAGACACCCACCAAAAGGTGGAAACGTGTCCTTTACATTAATCCCAAAATATAAAAACAACTTAAATTACATGAAAATTAATTAATGAGGTACCTTATCATGGAAACATACCTCTTACAATTTCTTGAAACCAAAACAAATTAATAAGAATAACCAACCAACCATTCATCATAAATAAATCATTCATCGAAGATATAAATCAAAGATATAATTAAATCACTAATCAAAACATATAATAAACATGATTCTAACTTGAATAAAGCAAATAAAGAAGCAAATTTAGTTTTATGTCTCAATTTAGGGTTTCTTAATTAACATTTAGGGTTTTTGGGATTTTAACACAATTATTATTATTATTTAAAATACTTAACCTACTGTAAGGAATTAAAAAAAAGAATTGATTAGGGTTTTATGGTTAATCAAATTAGGGTTTAAGGCTAATACTAGGCAATCAGGGTTTTTAGAAAGAAATAAATTAGGGTTTGGTATTTATAAAAAAAAATAATGTTCGTAGCTTAAGATTTTGCATGAATTAGGGTATAGTGTCTAGGAAAAACTAATCAAAGATTTTAAGGTTCATATAAACTGTGAATATATTTTTTAAAAGAGGTTTAGATGCTACTATATGGTTTTATATAAAAAACCTTAATGTGATTTCTGAGCAACATATTGATTAAATAACTATGAGATAAAGAAATACAAACAAACATCCTAAGCCAAATAAGTTTACTGGTTCTAAAGGTTATGATTTAGCAAAACAATAATATGCACCCCATGCAAACTAACAGATACTGATTCAATAAGAAATTACATACTGTGACTTTAGTTTAGATGAAGAGAAAACTCATTTAATGTTTAAAACAATCAAAACATATACTATTTATTTAATTTAAAGCATACCGTTATTTGTTGGCTCATCCAAAATTATTTAAACGTGAATTCTGGATGAGCTTTAGTAAAGAGAGTGTGTATGTTTCCTTTTTAGAGTTAGTGTATTACCTTATTGTTGCTTGTATCGAAGTCTGAATAATTCTTGAGTCCAATCCCCCCTTTTTTTGTGTGTTTTTAATGTGGTATTTATAGGTAATTAAAAGAAAAAACCTAGTATGTTAAGGAAATTAAAAACTGTTAAGGAAATAAAACTAAAAATGAGTAAAATAAGGTTTGGGCAGAAATCGGCAGCGTGCGCGGGCTGCTAGGTGAGACTGGCATGCGAGGAGGGCTGCCGAGGCCTCGCTGGGCTGGGGGGAAATTTCGCTGCATGTTTTACCCAAGCCAATTCATGGCGTTTGCCGCAATCGTCGCCGATTTTTATTTATATATATATTTATATATATATATATTTAAATAATAAAATAAATAAATAATAAATGAAAAGTAAAATAAATATTATATTAAAATAAATATTATAAATAAATAATAAATATAATAAATAATAAGTAAAATAAATAAATATTAAATTATCAAAATAATTAATAAATATAAAAATAAAAAATATATACCACAAAAATTATTTTGAAATATTTTAAAATCTTTGGGCTAGACTGGATAAAAAATTAAGGGTCTACAGTTTGCCCCCTGCTTGAACGATATGAGACTACAACAAAAGAGGGTGAAAAGTAATGAGATTTTTTACTGGGTTTAGAGCCAGACTGGACTTCGTAACCAAGGTTGTTTTGAGTTCTGAACTCAAAAAATAATTTGGGTTCTGGACTGAAAAATATTTTAGCTTCTAGACCCGAGGTGAGTTTTGGACTCAAAAATAATTTGGGTTCTGGACCCGAGGTGAGTTCTGGACTAAAAAAAATTTGGGTTCTAGACCTGAGGTGAGTTCTGGACTCAAAAATAATTTTAGATTCTGGACTCGATGTAAGTTTTAAACTAAAAAATAATTTGAATTCTGGACTCGAGGTGAGTTTTGGACTCAAAATAATTTGGGTTCTGGACTCGAGGTGAGTTCTGGAATGAAAAATAATTTTGGATTCTAGACCCGAGGTGAGTTTTGGACTCAAAAATAATTTTAGGTTCTGGGTTCTGGACCTGAGGTTAGTTCTGGACTCAAAAATAATTTGAGTTCTGGACCCGGGGTGAGTTTTGGACTAAAAAATAATTTTGGTTCTGGACCCGAGGAGAGTTCTAGACTCAAAAATAATTTTAAATTCTGTACTTGAGGTGAGTTCTACACTAAAAAATAATTTGGGTTCTGGACCCGAGGTGAGTTCTGACTCAAAAATAATTTGGATTAGCTGCAAAAAATAATTATAGTCAGTAGGATATTAAAACAAATTTGCAAAAAATTTAACTATTTTTTACCATGCCTATACTCTCTTGCTTCTGCGTGGAGAAATATTTTAAAAGGGGAAAAATATTTTATTAGACACTCAAATAGCTGAATAATTGAATTTTCTATTAAAATGGTATTTACACATTGTTTAATAACTATTTATTCACTATTTATCAACAGTGATATTGACTTTTTTTTTTACCAATTTGCTATTTCTTTTTTGTTTTTTTTTTATTTTTCCATCTGCCTATATAAACCCATTCGGTTGCCATCATTTTTCATTCACTTTCATTCATAATTGGATTTAAGAGCATATAGTTGTGAGCAGAAATTTTCGCCCCCACTCCCTGTGGAATGATTCTTGCGACTTTGGTACTATTTAGGCTTAGGGCCATAGAGAACACGGGCCTAAGTCTGAAGAAAATGGAGTCGCCACCCGAACGGTCTAAAAAAAAGAAAGGGGTGATTCCTAAGGAATCCCCAATGCCCTAATGGGTTTGCAAAGTTAAGTACATGTAGGGAAAGTGAGAAATGGCCCAGCACCTCCACAACTCCCGGATCATTAGAACTGGACTCCTTTTCATGTCTTAATATCATAAAATTCTTAAATATAATGATATTATCCATACCGCATGCGATCATAAGAATAAATAAATACTTTATTAAAATCACAACAATGTCCAAACAAAACAAATAAATGGACACTAATCCAAGGATGGAAACATGTCCTTACATCATTCATATCTAAAACTAAATAGGACTCCCACCGAAAGGTGGAAACATGTCCTTTACATTGGTCCAAAATATAAAAGCAATTTAAATTACATAATGCTTAATACTTGAGGTATCCAACATATGGAAACATACCTCTTATAGAGTTTTGAAGTCAAAACAAATCAATAAAAGTAAACATCCATTCATTCATCATAAATAAATCATTCATTGAAGACATAAATTAAATATAAATAAATCATTAATCAAACTATAAAATAAATATTCACTTAATAACGAAACAAATAAAGATTCAAATTTAAGTGTATCAACTTAGGGTTTCTTTTTTTGAAATTTATATCTAAAAGCTAGATTTTTGGAATTTTAAAGAACTAGTATTATTGTAAGGTTTATGATAGAAAGATTATGCTACTGTGTGATTAAAATTTTAATTTGGGATTTAAGTGAATAAGGTACAAACCTATGAAAATAAGATTAAAAATTAAATATTTAAAAAGAAATAGCTACTGTGATAATAAAATAAATAAATTTGATTAAGGTTTTAACAAAATAAGTTAGGGTTTAATTTAAATTAGGGTTTGGAATTCTTATGGAAAAGGATTAGGGTTTTAAACATACAATATGGTTTTTTTAGGGCTTTAAATGGGAAATTAGGGTTTCTAGGGTTTTAAACATGAAATATGGTTTTTTTAGAGTTTTAGATGGGAAATTAGGGTTTCTAGGGTTCTTGATCTTTAGAAACACAGATTAGGGTTTTATAAAAATATGATCATTATAAAAACTCTAAGACCACTTTAACATGGAATTTTTATAAATACTTATATGTAATATGGCTACTGGATGTTTAAAACATTATTTGAATAATCTAATATTATGGTGATTTAATGGAACAAGCTACTGGCCATGCAAACAATAAAAAGTAACTACTATGCTCACTGTATACTTGTATATAAATCAAAAGTTAAAATAATGAACTTTAAACGAAGAAAGTTTGATAGATGAAATAATAATAAGTTATCTCAATATAAATTTAAATGAATTAAGTTAGAATGACACACCTCTATTTGTTGGCTACACCAAAATTGTTTGAATGAAATTCTGGATGAGCTTTGGCAAAGACAATGATTACACTGCCTTTGTAGAGTTTTGTGTTGTTAATCTTTCTCATCTAGCTTTTCTATTTCTTTTTTATCCTCTCCAAAAGTTTGTTCAAGTTAGAATCCCATAAAGACTACCCTTTGCTAATTTCTTTTATGTGTTGCTGGTTTAGGGTTTCTTCGTGCTTGCTAGGGTTTGTTGAAAATCTAAGAGTCTCCAAACTCTCCTCGGAAAAAATAAAGGTCCTAAGTTTCTTCCAATAATTGCCACCCCCAATCCATGTGTTTAATCCTAGTATTTATAGAAAAACAAAAAGAACTAATCCTATTATAAAAAGAAAATACCAACTATTTAGAAAAAATAACAAAATTGGGTAAAACAAGGTTTGGTTAAAAAATCGACAGCGCGCGGGCTGCTAGGCCTGTGGTGTGCGCTGGCAAAATTACTGTTAGCCAGTTCGCTGCAGGCAGCACCTACGGCGAATTGGGCAGTGCCCAATTAATCGTAGATATTTGCTGTTGCGAATTGGGCAGTGCCCAATTCGCTGCAGACAATTGCTGCGGCGAAGCCCAGTTGGCTGCGCGCTACCGTATGTCGCTCGTCGATCTGTTTGATTTTTTTTTTCAATATTTTTATTTTTTATTATTAAAAATAACTATTAAATATCATAAAGATAAATATTATATCACAAAAATTAATTTGGACTACCGGATTGGACTGGGTCAAAAATTAAGTGTCTACAGTTTGCCCCCTGCTTGAACGATCTGAGACTTTCAATAGAAGAGAGTGAAAAGCAACATGACTTTGAACAAATTTTGGATGAGGATAGGTACTTGGATTTGATTTGGGTACTTGGACCCAAGACTGAATTAGGTTTGCGTACTTGGATTTGATTTAGGTACTTGGACCCGAGACTGAATTAGGTTTGGGTACTTGGACTAAAAATTGGGTACTTGGACCCGAGATTGGGTTTGATTTGTGTACTTAGACCCAAAACTAGGTACTTAGACCTGAGACTAGGTACTTGGACCCGAAACTAGATTTGATTTGGGTACTTGGACCCGTGACTGAATTTGATTAGGGTACTTGGACCCAAGACTGGGTACTTGGTCCTGAGCCTAAATTTTATTTGGGTACTTGGACCCGAAACTGGGTACTTGGATCCGAGATTGGTTACTTAGATTCGAGATTGGGTACTTAGACCCGAGATTAGGTACTTGGACCCGGGACTGAATTTGATTTGGGTACTTAGACCCTAGACTGAATTGAGTTTGGGTACTTTTACCCGAGAATGGGTACATGGACCCAAGATTTGGTTGAGTTTAGGTACTTGGACTTGAAACTGAGTACTTGAACCCGAGACTGAATTAGATTTGGGTAGTTGGACCCGAAACTGGCTACTTGGACCCGAGAGTGAATTGGGTTTGGATACTTGGATCTGAGATTAGGTACTTGGACCCAAAATTGAATTTGATTTGGGCACTTAGACTCGAGACTGAATTGAATTTGGGTACTTGGACCCAAGACTGGATACTTGGACCCGAGACTGAATTTGATTTGGGTACTTGGACCCAAGACTAAATTGGATTTGGGTACTTGGACTTGAGACTAAATTTGCTTTGGGTACTTGGACCCGAGACTGAATTGGATTTGGGTACTTAGACCCGAGATTAGGTACTTGGATTCGAGATTGAATCTAATTTGGGTACTTGGACATATGACTGAATATATGAACCCGAGACTGAATTGAATTCAGGTGCTTGGACCAGAGACTGAGTTAGATTTGGGTACTTGGACCCGAGACTAGGTACTTGGACCCGTGACTAAATTGGGTACTTAGACCCAAGACTGGGTACTTGGACCCGTGATTGGGTACTTGGACCCGAGATTAGGTACTTGGACCCGAGATTGAATCTGATTTGGGTACTTGGACCTGTGACTGGGTTGAGTTTGGATACTTGGATTTGAAACTAGGTACTTGGACCTGAGATTGGGTACTTGTACCCGAGACTGGATTTAATTTGGGTTCTTGGTCTGAGACTTGGTACTTGGACCCGAGAGTGAATTGGGTTTGGATACTTGGATTTGAGATTAGGTACTTGGAAATTGAATTTGATTTGGGCACTTAGACTCGAGACTGAATTAAATTTGGGTACTTGGACCCGAGACTGGATACTTGGACCCGAGACCCAAGACTAAATTGGATTTGGGTACTTGGACTTGAGACTAAATTTGCTTTGGGTACTTGGACCCATGATTGGATACTTGGACCCGAGACTGAATTGGATTTGGGTACTTAGACCCGAGATTAGGTACTTGGATCCGAGATTGAATCTGATTTGGGTACTTGGACCTATGACTGGATATCTGGACCCGAGACTGAATTGAATTCAGGTGCTTGGACCAGAGACTGAGTTAGATTTGGGTACTTGGACCCGAGACTGGGTACTTGGACCCGTGACTAAATTGGCTACTTAGACCCGAGACTGGATACTTGGACCCGTGATTGGGTACTTAGACCCGAGATTAGGTACTTGGACCCAAGATTGAATCTGATTTGGGTACTTGGACCTGTGACTGGGTTGAGTTTGGATACTTGGATTCGAAACTAGGTACTTGGACCTGAGATTGGGTACTTGGACCCAAGACTGGATTTAATTTGGGTTCTTGGTCCGAGACTGGGTACTTGGACCCGAGACTGAATTGGATTTGATTGACCTTTTATCAGTTAAGAATTCTGGCTTAACTGGTTGTTCCATTCTTTTGTTCTTTCTTTTGCAAAAATTCAGCTATTTTTTAATTGGCTCTCATATCTTTTCCTTGCCCCCTGCATGGCAAAATATTTGAAAGGTAGTTTGAAAATTTTTTGTACTCTTATAAACCCAAAAAATTGAAAAGGAGAAACTTTTCCCCCTGTGCAGGCTCAATCAAACCAAAGATTTTTTTTCATGCAAGCTTGATTGATGTTTTTGTTATCTAGTTCTTCGCACAATGATGCATTTCTTCTTTTTGTAAAATGGCTGGAGCTTCCTCAAGCAGTGGGCTTTCCATGCCCCCTTGATTCCATATTCATTTCATGTTTGCTTCATAGAGCATCTGTTATTTACTTTGACAAACAACAGACAATACAATACAAGAAAGTGCGATGTATGCATAATATACATAGATAATACTTACAGTGGTTCCATTGGCTCACAGACTGCAATTACCAGCTGAAATGTTCTCACATATTTCTTTTACATGCCCATTTAGGTCTTGCACTGGAATGGCAGAAGGCTTTGCTTTTATGGCTTTTATCTTCAAGATATTGAAAACATGAATAATGGAGGCCCCAAGTAGCAGAGATACATCCATTTCAAAGTATGATTCAGTATGTCAATTGGTAGCTTCTTCATAACCTTGCCAGTAATCATTTCCTTTGCCCAATGTGTCCTTCGAGGTTCGATAGTTCAACATACTCCCCTTAAATTGAAGGCTTTGTATATACATATATATATATATTGAATTTCGATTTTGAAATCAAATGTTGGCTTTGTCAAATTAATGTCAATTTACCTCAGGACTCGATTTTCAAATTTAACATATCTATAACATGACAACCCTAGTTACCATACTAAACTCAGGAAGCATTTCTATTTAAGCAAGAATTGTTGCACTTCAGATAGGTACATACACATTACTTGGCCAAAGGTCTTATTGAGTTTAAATATTGTCTATCTCATATGCATGCTTATCCAAACTATCTCCACTAATGGACTCTACCTACCAAGATAGATCAATAGGTCTTTAATAGGCTTAAAATGGAGTCTATAAGGGACACGGGTTAAATGAAAGCCATTTTGAGATTGGAGTTGTTGTGACATAATGGACAAATCTTCACACTACAAACTACTTGTTGGAACTTTTGACAGTTGGGAGCATGAAAAGATAGAGCTTTGAGTGTTGTCCCATCTTCTTGGCATTAATCTAGATCTTGATTGGGATAGTCTTTCCCTTGCAAAAAGTTTGGTACCCAAATTCATTTCTTTTCTTCTTTTCCCATTTCTTTCTCTTTATTTTTCTTACTCTTCCCTTTCTTTGAGCATTTTATCATTTTGTCCTTCTCTATAGGATTGTTAACTACAGTAATTTCAAAAACTAGATGGTCTTTCCCCTTTTTCTCTGATTTTGATTGAATCTTTGGTTGGGTTGGACCAATTCATGTCAAACTATCCTTTTAAACCAAATGGAAACCTTTTACTGCTTTAGGTAAAAGAGAACTCGGTTGGCTTTCTGAAACATTTTGGGTTTTATTTTCTTTTCTTCTTTCATGTTTTTTTTGTTTGTCTTTTTTTTTGGTTCTATCTCTAACAGAGTTGTCTTGTTTATACCAACTTTTATTTCTAATAATGGATGAGTGTAGTGACATAAATCTTCTTTAACAGAGATAAATCATTTGTTACTCTGATGTTATCTTGATATATTAGAAATATTAGGTGAACTTCAACTACCCTTATGGTCTTGATAACATCAACTATCCTTACAGTCTTGGCTATTCATTTCTTTCTTTGATCTTCTTACTTCTTCATCTTAGTGATCATAAGACTTGTCAAAAGTGTAACAATAGCTCAGGGTAGGTTGTTGGGGTTTGTAAGCCAATGAAAAGAAAGCTAAAATTTTAAGAAGGCTCAAAGGGATAACTAGGGATTGATATTTAATAGGGTGGATACTAGTTGTTGGCTAACCAAACAATGCCTAGATCATCTCTCCCTTAAATAAGAAGAGTTCAATTTTGCTTCGAAAGTTGGTAAAAACAAGTTCTAAGATTGACTAGGACTTAGATAAAGGTCATTATGCAGGAGTCCTCTCTAAGTAAGCATACACAATTCAATGCTATAGAGCAATTCCCTCACCTAGTAAATTCATTCAAGTCATGATGCATAGATATACTAATTTATAAATATCAAACTAAATTCCTCATTGGTTGAGCACCATAATGAATAGAGACTAGGAAAAAATTGACAAAAATAATTTATTCAAACAAACATAATTTGAAAAACATAATTGTTCCAATTAAATATTAAAGAAATAAATAGAGCAACACTCCAAGCTAAGGGAAGTTTGTTGAATAAAATTTCTCCTTATTCCACATCTTCAATATTCCCATCTTGAAAGGAGGATAAGACAAGAACTTCCTCCAATCATCCTCCTACCATGAAAGCTGGTGGTGGTGGCACTCTGCCAAATTTAGGTAAAGGATTGCTCTTGGTATTGGGCTTATCTGGCTCAGGCAACTTTCCATTATCAATTAAATTTTGGATCTCAAGCCTCAACTTTATACTGTTATCTGTTTCGTGCTCAAACCTTTGATAGAATTGGCAAAATTCCTTAGTATCAAAGTTAGGTGGAAGAGGATTAGGCAAAGGACGAGGAGTCAAGGGTTGTAACAATCCCTTCTTTTATAGCTTATTGAGAACCCAAGATAGTGGCTTCCCTAATTTTAAAAACTGCCTCATTCCTCTTTGACTAGTGACATTAACATCAGCTTCCTTTTGTGTACTTTGATTGCTAGGCTAATAATTCCCTTTCTCATTCCTTCTTGTTGAAAAGCGATTCTTCACCCTTTCCCACTCTTTGATTTCAAAGCCAGCTTGCAAAAGGTCTTTGAAGTCCCTTATAAGGGTATGAGATAGCCTTTCATAGAGGTTAGGTAGGATGCCTCTAACTATCATCCTTATTTGGTCCGACTCATCAGGCCTCCTTTTGAGAAATGTAGCCTTATTTCTCCTTCTTTTCACATAATCCACAAAATTCTCATTTGGTCTTTGCCTAATGGTTTCCACCTCCATCAAGGTTTCTTCCAACTCGACATTGTACCCATATTGCTGAATGAAAGCCTTGTACAACATGACCCAATATTTTTGCGTACTTTCCTCTAAGGTATTGAACCAATTTTGGACAACAGGGTCCAATGAGAGCATAAAGTACCTTAGAGTTTGAGCCTTAGTAGCTCTGGCATATTGCATGGTAGTGATGTAGTGCTTCACATAGAGATGAGAGTTTCCAATACCATTATACCTAGCAAAGGAAGGTATCTTGAACTTATAAGGGACCTCCTCATCTTGTTCAAATAGTTTGTCGATCTCGGACATCTCTTTGATTTTTAGCTTCTTTTCAAATTTCTTTTCTAATTTAGCAATCACATTCTCAACATCAGACATCTCGGTCTTTTCAATAGTTGTCTTCTTAATAACCTTTGGCTCCTTCTTTTTATCTTGAGGATCTTGGAAGTATTAAGCCCAATTTTCATCATCATCAATGATCACCTTATTGATGGCGCAAACTTATGCTATTACAATACCGCAAGTGCACGGGTCGCTCAAGTAATAAGGTAGTGAGTGATTTGTCGTTCCACTGGGGACAACGCCAAGTACTAGTGCAAATTTTAACTGTTATTTAGCAAATTAATAGTTTTGTAAAGTTTTTTAATTAAAGACAATTAACTTAATAACTTAAAGTAAAGAGAAATTAAGTGTTGTGCAAAAAGGATTGATGATGAAAATATTATCCAAATAATGAATCCCCCTAGCCATAAAAGTATTTATGAAAATTAATTCAATTAAATCAAATAATAGAGCTGAATTGGCATTCCTCTATATTAGACTAAAACCTTTCTCAAGTGAATTAATCCCTAATCACTAAGTAGAATGCTGGAATCTCTTCTCAAACATAATTAAATAGATCTTGCATTAAGAACAAGGAATCATAAACCAAAGGATCTTGTAAGTCTATCTCTAGCACTCCAATCAATCCTCAATCCTTATGAGTATTCTATTCATATCAAGCTTTCTCAAGTCAAAAAATATAAAAATTGCAACCAATCAATAAGCATGCTATTATCAATTGGAAACACTACAAAAAAAGCGCAATCAGCGACGCATTCTGCGACAACTCTTATCTCGTCGCTGATTAGCGACTTTATCAACGACAACTTTATGACAAAGAATCAAGATAAGCGTCTTTTCAACATTTCATTGCTGAATGGGTTGCTAAATGTGTCGCTGATTAACGACAAAAAAAATTGTCGTAGAATCTGTCGCTGAATAGCGATAAAAGGTCGTTTCTCACTGAATTTTGCGCCAAATTTTGGCGCTTTCAATCAGTGATGACGTTACGATTAATTTACTACAAATTAGCAAAGAATGTGTTTATTTTTTATTGGAAAGTTTTTTGTCGCTAATTAGTCGCTAAATTGCTCGCTGATCTGCGAGAAAAATAGTTAGTCACAGAATTATCGTTAATTTGCGAGAATATAGTGACCAATTAGCGAGAAATTAATTTTATTTTCTATTTTAAAGTAATTGGTCGCTAATTAGTCGCTAAATGGCTCGCTGATTTGCAAGAAAAATGTTAGTCGCATAGTTATCGTTAAATATTAAAAATATAAAATTTAATTAATATAATATATAAAATTTAAGAAGTTTTATAATTATTTTTAAGAAGTTTTATAATATATAATAATTATATTAGCATATAAGATTTTTAATAATTATATTAGCATATAAATTTAAGAATATATTATAAACATAAAATTAAGAATATATTTTTTATATTAGCATATAAATTTAAGAATATATTATAAATTTAAGAATAATTATATTAGATTTTTAATAATTATTATTCCGTTTGCTAATATAATAATTATAAATGTTATAAAATTTATATATTATATATATGGTTTTAAAATTTAAGAAGTTTTATAATATATAAAATTTAAGAAGTTTTATAATTATTATATTAGCAAACGGAATGCTAATATAATATAAAATTTTATAACTTCTTAAAACTAATCGCATAATATATAATATCTTGGTCCATTTCTAAATTATAAATGATACAAAAACTAATCGCATTCCGTTCCCAAATCTGTTTTAAAAATTTAAAGAACAATCCGTGTAATATCCCTATGCATGCCCTAGAAGTTTTGTTGTTGTTGTTGTTGGTTTGAATTGAGAAATGGGAAGAGAATGTTTTTGTATGGTGGTTGGGAAAGAAAAGAGGGTTTAGAGATAATTGTATATGTTGCTTATATGGTGATATATATAACATATAAAGTGGTCAAAATGGAAAGTCAAGGAAAGAGGATATTTTTGTGTTGGTTGTGAATTACTTAAATGGGTATAGATATGACAAAAGCTTAGTTAAATGGATGAGGGTATTATAGTAATTTTCTTTTGGATGGGTATTTAATGCCTATTGACTTTGTGTTTCTTCATCATTTTTTTCTTCTTCTTGTTGTTGGGTGGCCGGCTCATCAAAGAGAGAAGAGAGCAAGAGAACAAGTGATGGTTTTGATGATTTCAAGTTCAAAGTGAAGGAAGTTTTCAAAGTTACAAGTTGGAGTTTCAAGGAATTTCATTATTTGGTAAGTTTGCTCTTGTTTACCCTCGTTATTTTTGAAGTTATGCTTGAGTTGAGTTGTGATTTGATGATGGTATGATTAAGTTGCTTATGGTGTGATTTTAAGTATTGATTTTGCTTGATAGATGAGAAGTTGGGTTGGTGTTGGTGATGGAAGAGTAAGAGTTGTGTTTAGTGAAATTGTTTCTGTTTTACAATTAGTAAAGGCTGTGAATTGTATGATTTTTAATTAATTATAGAAAAATGTTTTTGAAGTGAATTTTTGATATGTTGTGTCTCTATGAGTCTAGAATGACTGAAAAATATGTTGATTCGATTTTGGAATGGTTATGAGTTTAGAAAGATTATTTTTATTAGACCTGTTCCAGCAGGTACCTTAACTGAGACAGCTGTATTTCGGGATTTTTAATAAAATGTAGAAAAATCATATCCAATTGAATTTTGGATATGTTGTTGCTTAGTGAGTCTAGTATTTGAGAAAAATAATTTGGAACCACGTTGATTGAATTTGATTTATGGAATTCACAAAGTTCAGAATTGCTGCCAGGATGCAGGGCAATTGGGGCAGTCTGGTTAGGTGAACTATTTGACCAAGATTTTGTGTTCAGTTTGATCTGAAATTTTAAAAGAATGATTTTAAGATACAAAACTAAATTCAGTAAAAATTTTATAATTTTTAGTCAAGTAGATTATTTTATACAATTTTTCAAAATAAGGATAAAATGGAGTCTAAAACCAGAATGTACTATTCATATGGTCATTTTGCTAATATTCCTTTTGGATTAGGTTGTGAAGAGGTTGAATTGCCCTAATTGCATTGTTGAGATTGAATAATGTTATGTTATGCATTGTGAATGGTAATGTGTTTCATGAGTAATGCACATTGAAATGTTATACCAAAGATGTTATAGTGATTCAAATGAAATATGATTGAAGCATGCATTGATGATAGGATTGAATAATAATGTGAGTGTTTAGATAATGTAATGAATATTGTATATAATGATTGCTTAACTTGCTTGTGAAAAAGAAATGAATTGAAAAGGTATTGATAAGTTTAATGAACGGACCTATCCGTCTCCTGCGGAACCATGCGGACCCAGTGGGTTGGGCAACCGATCTTGGACTACCGATCTGGTAGGAGGAAGGTTCGATATAGTCAGTATTATACGTACCTATTTGCCTCCTGCGGAACCATGCGGACCCATTGGAATGGGCAACCGAACTTGGACAACCGACCTGGATGGGGAAAGGTATGTTACTGATAATGTTATACGTGCCTTTTTGCCTCCTGCGTACCCTTGGGATTGGAGGGCAACCGACCTGGTTGGGAAAGGGTACGTATATAAAGTCATAGTTGTTGGCTATAATGATAAATTTAAATGAGTATAATGAATGGTGCTATTATATGAATATTGATGTGACATTGAACAAAGCAACATATTGAATAAATAATATGCTTTTGATTGATATATGTAATTAATTTGTGACATTGCATTTTAGCATGAATTATCTTACTAAGCCCTTGGATTAGCGCGATAGTGTTTAATCGCGCAGGTAATAGAGCTGATAGAGTCGAACCCGAGAGTTCATCAAGACCAAGTGAGAGTAGACCTTGAAGAGTTGATTTTGGGAACTTAAAGATCAGAAGAGAATTGCCAATCATGTATACTTCTTTATATTTTGTAAAGTAATGTTTATAATGTAAAAGTATGGATATATTTAAATATGTAATCAAGTGTTTGTAAATATGTACATATTTTATAACTTCCGCTGGGTAATATTTAAATGTATATATATATATAACTAATATGTTTTGTTTTATAAGTAAATGATCTACTTTTCTATAATGTATAATGATAAGGGTATTGTATCAAGTTTAAAGTGTTTTGAATATTAAGAAAACCGTAGCATCCCTATGTTTGATGCACTTATGCTACATTGTTGTGGTTGTAATGTGTGGGCATTGGATATGGGGGTGTTACAAGAAGTGTAAATCCTTTTTGCAGGTTGTAGTTGAGGTTATAAGGGGGATTTATTGGAAGTGTACTGAGAATGATTTTGGTTGCATTGGTTTGTGTAAAAATATTTTCAAAAATCAGAAAAAAAAAACCAGTTTTGTAGACACTTGAGACTCAATTTTTAAGTGAAACTATGGCAAAATTTCTATAAAAATTGGAACTAAAATTTGACTAAGTAAAATTGGTAGCAACATTAGGTTAGTGTGGCGCCTCTACTTAGCTTACACACGTAGGTCGGGAAGGGGTGTTACAATCCGATTTAGCTTTCCTTTTTTCTTTTTTCTCTCTCGCCTCACTCACATTCTCTCTGCCTACCTCTATCGCGTCAGTCTCACCAATGACAAAGAACCCTTAGTCTCACCATCATTTTTCCTTCATTTTCACTAGAGACGGGGCTCAGACTTTTTCAAGAAAGCTCAATTCATCCAGAACCCGGAAAGTGTGTTGTTTTTCTTGTTTCGCATTTCTAGGTATTTTTTCGATTTCCTTCTTGTCTATCTTTCAATGTTTAATTTGTGTTAATTTGTTGCGATTTCATTATTGATAATTGATTCTTTTAGGGTTTTGCTTCGATGATTGAATTGATGGAAATGGCATTTTTATGGTTCTTGATTTTGGCTTTGTTGGGGATTTTGTGAGGTGTTTCTTTTTAGCTTGGCTGCTAGGGAGCTGACGGAGAAGGGCTCGATAGATTAGAATAAACTGAGTGTATGTTTCTTTTCTGTTGTTGGTTATCCTGGAAGTTTGAGAATTTTTTCCTGCGAGAAATGCAAGTAGCGGGCTTAATTAACTGAGCGCACCATTATTTGATATTTTAAGATTTTTTGTTTTGATTAGAGTTCTCCAGCATCAAATAATAATGATTACTATGAACAGAATACCATCCCTTCACCAGTTGCTCCAACCTGCCATCCTCTACCCATTTACTAGAAATAACCAGGAAAATCTTCTGCAGTAACTGATGACTCAAACCAGCACTCACAAGCCCATCAATATCACAAATATTAAAGAACCAGTCATCACAAAAACACAACATCCTATCCATCTACATTAAATAATTCAACTTAATTGCCTCACTTTTACCACATTATAGCTCCATAATCTGCTATAATTTGGTAAAAGTGAATAATAAAATAGAGAAAAAAATAATAAAATAGGAAATAAAAAAAAGTGAGTACTTACAGTGAAATTACCACAATATAACAGTCGCATCATCAACATTGCAAGAAAATCATTTGTTCATAAAATTAATTCTTGAAAGATAAAGAAACAGAGAGAGAGAGAATAGACTTTATATTTCAAGATATAGAACGATATATGAACATGAATAGAACAAACGCTACTTACTACTAGTCTTGCTTGTAGTTTGAATGGTAAAAATTGAAGAAATACGTACTTTATTTATTATTAGGAGCTTTGATTTTTAAGTAAAAAAAGAAGGGGTGGTTATATGGGTAAGAGTGAGAGACAGAGACTTGTATCAGTGCATAATTTGCTTGTATTATATATACATTATTATATAGCTTTTTTCTTTCTTTTTTTGATTTTACAGTACAAATAGGGCTTCAATACGAACCATATAAAAAAAACAAAGTACGAACTATATAAAAAAAATCCAAAGATGCAGTCAATAGGTGAAGAAATGAATTTAAATAGGAGCGGGGCAGCAGCTAAGGAATGGAAGATGAAGATACGAGTAGGGGATGTATATATTAGAATTAGCTGGATATGACAATCTATTGTTATAATACTAAATCCTAATCTTCTTCTTTCAGATTTAGCTTCTGATAAAGCTTTCAGCATTGAATAAAGATATGCATATAAATGGTATCATTGTAGTATTTATTATAGTTTTAATATTTTAATACCATAAGATGATATTTGATGTTGATTGAAGATGATATTATTGGTTGATATTATAATAATTATTATTATTGTGTTAAACCATGGATAAGAGAGTAAAATGTGAAATTGTTTGTCTGGTATTTAGTTTATCGAAGTGGTGTCATTTATAAATTAAAGAGAGATTTCGAGGGTTTCTAATGCAAAGTATCAGCAATTAATTCCAATTTTCACATTTTAATATGAGCTATTATAACCCCAAATTTAATTTTTGCTCATAACTTTACTTGCAGGTTCATAATTTTAGTGGTGAGCTACTTTCTGCAGAGGTGTATGTTCTGTAGATTGGTTTGCTTTGGTAATCTGTTTGTGCTGGTTGCTTTTTAACATTTGCTTTGGTTCTGCTGCTGGTTATTGTGATCTAGATTGAGATTTTTGCTGCAGTTTTTTTGTCTACATTGGCTGCTTTTGTGTTTCTTTAATTAGACCTTTTTCTTCAGCCAAAATGGTCCTGTAATATTATATCAATTAGCGAAAAATTCTATTAAGCTTATAAAATTCAAAAGTTGAGTGGTAGAGGCATAGCTATAGTTTGATAATTTGTTATTTGTATGTTTTGGTAAGGTTTTGATAAGTTTTAGTGGTCCTTTATCTTAGTTTTGATAAATTTCAGTACTCCGAAATTCTGCTCTGTCCGTTTGCTGTTCCACAATCAATAGCAGAGGAAGTTTTTTTACCGTCCACCACCGTCAAGCTTCTCAGACTTCAGAGTTTCTGTTTGGCCGGTAAGTGTTGGTTCCTTGTTAATTTAACTAATATGTACTTGTTAATTTCACTTGCTGCTGAGAGTTTTAATAAAATTATGAACCTGATATTATTTCTGTTTGATTAAAGTCTTATTGCTTTCTACTTTAAACTAATTTTTGTTTGAGTGAAGTCTAATGTAATAGGGCTTTAGATTGCTTATTTTTGCTACTGTTATCATGCCTATTATATCTTGATGCTACTGTAATTTGGTATGCATGAATAAAATGATATTTTCTTGCTTATTGCTTAGTTCTCAGTGGATACATTCTTTTAATGATTAAATTACAAGAAGCCATTGAAATAGCCACTTAATGGAAATGACAAACACAGAATTTGACGAATATCCTTATACTTCATTCATCAAATCATTAGCTTTGATACTAATTATTGAATTTGGAGAGCTAACTTACTTTGAGAGATTTTCTTTATGAGCCTAATAAAAAAATATATTTATTGGTTTGTCCCCATATTTTATAATCAGTTTTTGAGTTTTTTAATTTATATATTCTTCACTAAATTTATCTTTTTTATTTGAAATTCTTTTTACATTTTAATTTCTAATAGAAAGAATTTCCATGTAAGTTCAAATTAATTTGTAGTCTATGAACTACCAAATACTAAAAATGAAGAAAATTCTCTTATCCTAATTATAGAGGGGCAGTTTAGACTTCAATGAATTTTTAATATAAATTAATTATTAAAAATTATATAATATCTTATGCCAACATCAAATATGATATTTTTAAATGGATTTTTCTAAACCATCTATTAATGTATTAGTGTTTAACATGTGCTCTGAAGGCACATATTAATAATAAATATTTTAATATTTATTAAAATATATTTCATTCTCATATTAATAAATATTTAATTATTAATTCGTAGGAAAATGAATTTTGAATGAGAATGGATGTACAAGAGGACAATTGATGGTTGGTTGAATGTGGATTTTGTACATGGATTAGAAGAGTTCTTAAGATTTGCCGTGTCGCAACCCAACTTTATGGACGGAGATAAAATAAGGTGTCTTTGTTCTGTATTTAGATGTCAAAATCGGTCCTTCTTTCCAATTGAAGATGTCCGTTACCATGTTCTTAAAAATGGTTTTGTTGAAAATTATTTTGAATGGACATCTCATGGAGAACGTTGGGGTAATGATGGTTGTGCATTTATGGAGGAAGAAGACTCAAATGCCACAATTAATTTAATTCATGGTGACAATGGTGGGAGGTACCATGAAATGGTGATTGATGGGTTTGGAGTTCAGGAGGAAGCTAATTACATAGAGGAGGAACCAAATCCCGAATCAAAGAAAATGTTTGACATGCTACGAGCTGCAAATCAAGAGTTATTTCCTGGATGTGAAAAACATTCTCAACTATCAGCCGTAGCACGCATGTTTAACATGAAGGCTGAGCATCACTTTTCAAAAAGATGCTTCGACCAATTGTCAGAGTTTATTAAAGAACTTTTGCCAAATAATAATGTGTTTCCTGATAACTTTTACCAAACAAAAAGGTTGATAGATGGTTTGGGGCTTCCTGTTCAGCAAATTGATTGTTGTGTACATAATTGCATGCTATTTTGGGATGATGATGCAGAATTACAAGCTTGCAAGTTCTGCCAACATCCAAGATTTAAACTGATTCATAACAGTCGATCGAAGCAAGCTGTTCAGAAACCATATAGGACAATGCATTACTTTCCGTTAACACCAAGATTACAACGTCTTTATGCTTCTGAAGCAACAGCAAAACATATGAGGTGGCATGCAGAGCATAAGTATGAGGAAGGAGTCATGTGCCATCCCTCTGATTCTCCGGCTTGGAAGCATTTCAATGATACCTATCCCTCATTCCAATCAGATACTCGAAATGTTATGGTTGGGCTATCTACAGATGGGTTTCAACCATTTACTGGTCACGTTAGCGAACCTTACTCATCTTGGCCAATCTTTATCACTCCATATAATCTTCCTCCATGGATGTGCATGAAACGAGAGTATATGTTCCTCACTGTTATTGTGCCCGGCCCAAGTAATCCGAAGTGGAAAATAGACATTTTCCTTCAACTGTTGATTAAAGAACTACACCAATTATGGGATGTTGGCGCACCGACTTATGATGTTAGTAGAAAACAGAATTTTGTAATGCATGTTGCATTATTATGGACTGTTAGTGACTTTCCTGCAAAGTCAATGCTTTCAGGTTGGAGCACCGGCGGAAGACTAGCTTGTCCCTATTGCATGGAATATACTGATGCCTTTTATCTAACTCATGGTGGAAAACATTGTTGGTTTGATAACCATCGTAAGTTTCTATCACCAGAACATCCATGGAGACGAAATAAGACACGATTCAGAAAGAACAAAATTGTGAATGATGTACCACCTCCTTTAAAAAGCGGTCAAGAGATTTTACATGAGATTGAAAGCTTAGGATTGATGAAGGTATCAAAGGTAGGTAGTGATGAAGTCAATAGTGCAATTGAAAAGAATGGTAACAAAGGTTGGAAAAAGCGAAGTATTTTCTAGGACTTACCATATTGGAGTTCTCTTTTAATAAGGCACAATCTCAATGTCATGCATATCGAAAAGAACTTCTTTGACAATTTGTTCAACACAATAATGAACATTGATGGTAAAACTAAAGATAATGCCAAAGCGCAGAAAGATATGCAAGATATATGTCGCCGACCAGAGTTAATGAGAAATGATGAAACTGGTAAGTATCCAAAAGCTATTTATTGTTTGGAAAAAGATGAGAAACAAGCCATTTGTGATTGGATGAGCAATTTGAGATTTCCTGATGGTTATGTTTCAAACATGGCGCGTCGTGTTAACATGTGCCAATTGAAACTTTTTGGATTTAAGAGTCATGATTGTCATGTATTCATGCAAAGGTTGTTGCCTATTGCATTTCAAGAGTTACTTCCAAGGCAAGTGTGGGAAGCATTAACTGAAATTAGTATCTTCTTCAAACAATTGACTAATACTGTTCTTCGAGAGCAAGATATGCGTAGGCTTGAATTGGAAATTCCTTTAATACTTTGCAAACTAGAGGGAATTTTTACACCAGGTTTTTTTAACTCTCAGGAGCACCTTCCAATTCACCTTCCTTTTGAAGCTCGAATAGGTGGACCAGTTCAATATCGTTGGATGTATCCTTTGAACGGTATGTATATGGTGTTTAATCAATTGGTGTTAACGCTTATAGTATTATATTGATCTTAAATTGCTCCTTTGACATTTGGCATAGGCGAAATGGTGATTTAAAAAAAAATGTGAAAAATAAAGCACATGTTGAAGGTTCAATTGCAAATGCCTATTTAGTGGAAGAAGCATCTTCATTTTGTTCAAATTACTTTGAACCACATGTAGTGACAAGGCATGATCGTGTCCCGCGTAATGATGATTGTGGTTTTGTTGAAGGAGAGGATACTATTGATATGTTGTCAATATTTAATTTTTCTGGTCGACCGATGGGACAATGTAAGCGCAGAATGTTAACTAAAGAAGAAAGAGATGCAGCGCATTCATATGTATTACTCAATTGTGAAGAAGTATCTCCATTTGTTGAGTAAGTTATTTAGTAACTTTATCATTTAATTTTTTCACCAATAAGCTTGTCTAATCAAAAGTATCATTTTCTTCTATACAAGAATATTCACTAATGAGATAAGGGCGCAAAGGCCTACTGTGAGTAGTGAAGAGATTGATGCTCTATTGGAACATAAGTTTCCGGAATGGTTTTACTCGTTCGTAAGTTTCACAACACTTGTTATTGTTTTTTCTACTTAATAATAATAAGAATGTAACATAATTATATTTTTTAATACTCGCTATGTAATAGGTGCATAACTCTGCCAATCAAGTAAATAATGAAATTATCAAAGACTTTACACGAGGTCCATATTATGAGGTTAAAGCGTATTCTGGATACTATGTGAATGGATACAAATTTTACACAGAAGGAAGAAGTGCAAATAGAAAAACTATTAATAGTGGAGTTTGCATCAAAGGGTCTAATTATTCTGAACAATCTACTGATTATTATGGGAAGTTGCTAGAGGTTCTTGAATTAGAGTATCCAGCAATGCCTATTAAGCGTACAATTGTTTTTTTGTGTCAATGGTTTGACCCTTCTCCAGATGTAGGAACGATTGTTCATCCTAAATACAACCTTGTCGATGTTAATAGAAGAAGAAAGTATGACAAGTATGAACCTTTTATTTTAGCTCATCAAGCTTAGCAAGTGTGCTACATCCCATATCCATCAAAAAGAAGAGCTATTGGTGACTGGTTAGCGGTACTAAAGGTCAAACCTAGACATGTGGTTGACTTACCAGATGGTCTACAAACATCGAGAGGAAAAGAAAGGGCAACAGCGTTACAAGAAGAGGATGAAATCACAGCTGCATTTGTAATTGATGATGAAATTGATGAAGTTGATGAAATTGATGAACATGGATATTTATGTCATCCGGATGGCGGGGAAGTTGTAATTCCTGATGGGTCCGATGTTGATCTTGATGAAGAATATACTTATTCTAGTTCAGAGGACAGAATCGAAGAAGATAATGACAATGAAGAATAAACATATTAACTATATGTACTTATTTCAGTTTATTTTTGGTTGGAACAAATGAAAACATAATTTTCTAGTTGTATGTTTGATGAAAGTTAGTATAATGTGTTTGCATACTTTATAATTTATAGCTCATCATGAAATTAAGTGCTTATAATATATTTTCATACTTCATTTATTTATAGAACATGTTAAATTTTGTTTTATAAATTGATATATTTCTAGATAATTTATAATTTGTTAATTTTAATTTATTTACCAATACATTTCAGATATGACAAGGGGAGGTGGTCAAGGTAATCGACAACATTGGGGGCGAGGTCGAGGTACAACATCCAATGGTAGAGGCACAAATGAACCACCTACAAAGATGAAGAAAACTTCTTTTATGGTCCCATCAAAAGCCACTGCAGGAGTTGCTACGACATCATTTCCAGCACAAACAGCCCTTACTCCAGCTCCGACGGCCCAAACAGCCCTTACTCCAACTCCGACGGCACCAACAGCCCCTGCTGCAGCTCCGACCACACAAGCAGCCCATGCTACAGCTATGACATTACCAGCAGCCCCTGCTGCAGCTCCGATAGCACCAGCAACCCCTTATGCAGTTCCGACATCACCTACAACCCCTGATGCAGCTCCGACAGCACCAGCAGCCACTGCTGCAACTTCACCACACTCTGCATTGCCTCCAACACCCCCTGTTTTAGCTCCATTTATGCCATCGTCATCTTCCACAGCCAATCTAAGTGGTGATGGGACTTTTGAAAATTCATCTCAAGCATAAACAATGGTAAGATACAATGGGCAGGGAAAAAATATTATTAGATTCGATGGCCTTCAGTAAGTATTTACAAATCCATTATATTTTCTTATTGCTTTCCTTTTTTAGTCATAATTACTGAACATGTTTTCTTCTGTGGTTGTTGAAATTTCATGCGGAACAGTTTATTATTGGAGTTTTGATGATATATTACCAATACTATTTGAACATGTGATTGTGAGGTGTTGTATTCTAGAGACTTTCACTTGTGGTTGCTGAAATTGTGTTGGTCTCTTTGTTTTTCATTGAAGCTTTTTTTTTTTTATCCTTGTGGTTTATTTGAAATTGTGTTGGTCTCTTTGTTGTTTCATTGAAGCTTTTTTTTTTTATCCTTGTGCTGAAATTGTATTGATCTCTTTGTTATTTCATTTGAGGGTTCATTTGTATTAACCTCATCAATGGAAGATGATCCTTCTTCCTCTCCTATTTCTAATGCTATAGTATTGGTACTGGATGTTGGGAAAATGAATATTATTAGACTTCCTTCACGGAATCAATATTTAGCATCCAATTCATTGAATAAAATAATTTCTCAGCCTTTTCTGAGGCAGGGACCTCTACTTCACAAGAAAAACCCTCCAAAGGTTATTAATATTACTATTAATTTGAATTGCTATACTCAATTTCCCATGTTGCAGCACTTTTGGTAAAAAATTCAATTTGTAGTTCGTTATTTATGGTGTCAAGTTTTATGCAGTCTTAAGAGAGAAATTCCCACTGTACATGCTAGGTATTTGATTTTTTACTAGCATTGATTCCCCCTCTATGCATTGATGTCAAATCTCAAGCAAGGTTTGATTGAAAATCAGGAAAAAAAAAGGAGAAAAACTTAAAAGTGCATTTAACACACTACGTTTCTGTCAATATTGTTGTAGATTTAAGATGTGCGGCATCACTTTGGGTGGGGAGAGGCAACTATCTCACCTTTTTACAGGATACTCTATGCCAAGCTTAGCTAAAATACATATAATAAATGACCAACTGAAAATCAGCTTATGACTATGAATTTTGTTGCGCTTATGAATTACCTAATTGTTCATCTACTCATACATGGTTTGTTCAGTTTAGTGGGTCATTGCTTAGTTGTGATTGCTTTCTCCTAATCAGTATCAATGTCTTCTGTGCATCTTAAATTCCATTTTGGACTGATTTTAATTATTTATTTTATTTTATTTCTGGGAATTTCTAATTTTTTTTATGAAATGGCTTATTCATTGCACAAATTCTAGTTAGCACGCTTATTTATTGTATGATAGGACAGTGGGTTCTGTTGGCATACCTGTGGATGAAGTGCTAGAGAAGAGGGTTAACCACATAATTTATCATGCTGTCATTTGATTGAGGGTTCATTTGTATTAACATCATCAATGGAACATGACTTCATTTTTAAATTCTTCTATCCCTTGCCCTGAACTTTTGGATAGCCGCTTTACAGCAATCTCCTGTCTATTATATAACTGACCCTAAAATCATGTGTCTGAGTCAATTTTCTATGAACAATCAATGGAAAGCCAGTTTTTTCATGAGGTTGTAGAATCTCATAATGACAGTAAAGAAAGCACATGCCCTTGTAAAAGCCAATCAGTATTTGGAATTTAACTTATACACTGAACCAAAACCGCCCTGGCCCAGTTTGTTATCTATAGAGAAGTTGTCAGTGGCAGTAAGGATGATGCTGAAATCAAAAAATGCTATGTCAGGAGGACGACTGCTCTGCCCAAATTCACTTGCCACCAAAGTATTTTTGTGGTAGATTGAAGCTTTTTTTTTTTATCCTTGTGCTAGCTGAAATTGTATTGATTTCTTTGTTGTTTCATTTGAGGGTTCATTTGATTTTTTATCATTTGAGATGTCATTTGTTTATACCATTATTAAAAGTAGATCCAAATTGTATGATTGGATTATTATACAAGTGCACCTTACTGAACTCATTTTTTATTCAGGTGCATGGATTCCAAATTAGTAGCTAATGCTGTGTGGAAGATTTTTCGGAGGTTGCCAAGTCTTGAGGGATCTTCATGGTCTAAAGTCACTAAAGAAACAAAAAAATTTTACTATAAAGAGTTTGAAGTACGTATTCTGGTTCTTTATAGTTCCTACTTAAATTGTTCATTTATTTTAAAGTAGAATGATATATTGAAGCATGTTTAATTTTTTTGGTTTTTGTGGATGTAGAAATATTGCCGATGGGACTCTAGAAATGAGAGTTTGATGAGTAGCTACTTTGAGTCCAAATGTGGTGACAGGTATTCGGATTTTATTTACAGTGTTAAAAAAGAAAGCATATTCGTACCTGAAAATATACTAACTCAATGGAAAGCTGATTGGAGTACTGATAAAGCAAGACATCGTTCTTCCGTTGCTTCAAAGAATAGGTTTGTTTTTATTTCATCATTCATATTTATGGTATAATCTTACTGCTTGATGACATAACATGTGGTATAATATTATGATAATGTAGGCTAACAGAAAAAGCAGGGCCTGGAACTGGCCCTTCTAAGCACACATTTGGATCCATTTCCCAAGAAGCACATAGACAAAGAATGGTAAATTATTAACTTAGCCATTATTATTAGAAAATGTATGTTTTATATATGCAAATTTAATTACCAAGATATAATTTGACAGAGTAAAGAATTGGGACATGAAGTTTTGCTTGGAGAGGTTTTCTTATTTGGTCACACAAGCAAAACCGATAGAAATAAAGTCTTCATTGATAAGCGCTCCGAGTTAGTTTATGTATGACTTTGTTTCTTCTCAAGTTAATTTAATTTTTTATCCTATTTTAGATTAAATAGTTAAAAATGTAATTTGATTTGCATATATCTTTGGCAGGAGAAATACCAAGAACTTAAGAATGCCGAGCCTGAGTTGCAGACACTTGAGGCTGAGGAGGATGATATGCCTTCATTAACACCAGCCCAAATAGAGCTTGAGCGACGCGTGTTTGTGAACATCATTTTTCTGCAACGTCTGCTAATCGCAATGACTCTGAGGTATTGGAAACTATGAAAGTATTACAACAAAAGGTAGAAGAGCAAGCCAAGGTTATAGCATCAATGAATGAAGTTATAGCTAATGTGCGCTCGGTCAATGATGTTTTAGATGATATGCGCTTATTCTTATCTGAGCAACGAAGGAAAACAAATGCTCCTCCTGCTCCGGCAAATGACAATGTGGAGGAAGACGATGTTCGTATGTAGGATATACTTGATAGTTGGTGTTCTCTTTGTTTGTGTTTGGAGTGTCGGATTAATAAAGTTTGTGTTCTCTTTGTTTGTGTTTGGAGTGTCGGATTATTAAAGTTTGTGTTCTCTTTGTTTGTGTTTGGAGTGTCGGATTATTAAAGTTTGTGTTCTCTTTGTTTGTGTTTGGAGTGTCGGATTATTAAGACCTTATGTGTTCAATATACTTTCTTAAGGGGTAAACTTTACTTTCGAATTGTTTATGTATACTTATTGCCACTAATAACTTAATTATGAATGTTGTGTTATTTGATTATTATTGTAATGAATGACTATTTTATAAACAGGTTTGGTTATTATATTTGAAATTCAACAGGTTCTTGAAAATGAGTAGACAAAAAAAAATTTGGAATACTGGAAAAATATAGCCAAACAATTACAAAATTGCAACAAAATCAGCGACCAAAGGTGTCAAAAAAAAATTTTGAATTCTGCGACGAATCAACGACTGAAACAACGAGAAAAATATTGCGACATATTCTGCGACACATCAGCAACAACATTTAGCGAGCAAATTAGCGACAAATTCAGCGACCAAATTAACGACCCAAATAGCGATGAATTCAACGACTAAAGCTAAATCAACGACGACTTTCAGCGGGAATAAATAATTCCCGCCAAAAATGAAAATGTCGTTGAATTTGTCTCTGTTTTGTCGCTGATTTGTCACTAATCAACGACACGCACAATTGGTCGCTGATTTGTCGTTAATTTTTTAGCGACCTGGACATTACCGTCCGCTCGATTTTTCTCGCTGTTCGTCGTTGATATTGTCGCTATCATATTTTGGTCGTTGATTTGGTCATTAATGGTGTCGCAGATTGCGTTGCATATTGTTGTTTTTTTTTTGTAGTGAAATAAATCATTAAGCATCATAAGAATAAAACAACTCAATCAAATGATTTAATTAAATAAAACTATTCAATCCATACAATAAAACTAGGGTTCATCAATATCTAGATAGAGAAAGAATTAGTTCATGTTCAAAATCAGAAAACTAGAACAAGAGAAATAAGTAAAAGAATCCAAACAATCCATGGTGAATGATTAGTGTTTCTTCACTTGAACCATTGAATCTTGATTTAGATCTTGTGTAGAATGGGTCTCCACCTTCAATCTCAGCTTCAAAACCCTCTTTTTCTCCCTAGAAGTCGGCTCTAGGTTATAAAGAATAAAATTTTGAATCCCTAATTCACGCTTCAGCTCAACTTTTATAGTGCAGATATGTTAGCCTGACACGCCCAGTGACACGCCCATGTCACTGGGCGTGTCATTGCTACTGGGATTCTGGATAAAAGGCACGTCCATTAACATGCCCATGTCACTAGGCGTGTCACAGCTTCTGTGAGGCATTGTAATAGTGTAATATCCCAAATGATACCCCTAAAATTTTGGAATGTTAATTGTTGAAATTGAATTAAAGGATTTTAAAGTGAATATATGATTAAGTGAAAAGATAAGAAAAAGGAAAGTGTGTAAATGTTGTATATATGAAGATATATACAACATATACAAGTCAACATTTTATTTATGGCCAAATGATATATTTAATTATATAAAATAGAAATTAATTATGAGTGAAAGATGATATTTGATATTTATAATATTATAATATATTAATACTTGGTGGTGATTTAAAGAGGGTTTTTGTATGGTTTAAGAGGTCTGTGAGAAGTGAGTGGTTTGACTTTTTATCATCTTCTTCTTTCTTCTTCAAGAGGCTGGCCATCACCATTGTTAAGAGGGAAGAGAGGTTTTGTTGCTTCCTAACTCAAGCAATTGAAGGATTTCAAGAGATCAAGTTGGAGTTTTAAGGATTTTTTTCACTTTTGGTAAGTTTCCAACTTGTTTCTTTGTTTTCTTTTGAGTTTGTGTTTATGAGTTTGGTGGATGGTTGGTGTAGTTGTGTGTATGGTTGATTTTGGTTTGTTTGAGGTTGTTTTGTTTAGTTAACTTTAATTTGGGGTTGGATTGAAGAGAAAAAGGGTTAAGTTTGGCGAAGAAAACAAGAGTTGTGGGTGGTGTGACTTTGAGTTGTGAAATATGGTTTTGATTGTGTTTTGTTGCTTGTAATTGAGTTGTTTTGATGTTTATGCAAGTTTATTATGGTATATTGATGGTTTTGAGTAAGTTTGTTTGGAGTGAAAAAGGGTAAAAGAAAGATGTTTGTTGGATGTGGCATTTTTGGTGTCGATTTAGGTTTTTGGCCTGACACGCCCAGTAGCACGGCCATGTCTTTGGACGTGTCATTGATTCTATTTTTAGTGTGGGTGACACGAGCAGTGACACGTCCATGTCACTGAGTGTGTCACAACTTCTGTGTTGTAGTAGTATTGACACATCCAGTGACACGCCTATGTCACTGAGCAAGTCATAGCTTCTATGTTGGAGGAGGATTGACACGTGCAGTGTCAAGCCCATGTCACTGAGTGTGTCAAAGCTTCTATGTTGTGGGTTTAGGGCACGGTCAGGGACACGCCCATGTTGGGTAGCATGTCATGTGTAGAGTTTGCTCTAGATAGTTCTTATTCTTATTCCCTTATTTTTATCACTAAGTGAGTATGTATAATCACTTTTGGATTAGGTTTTGAAGAGATTTGAGTTATCTAATCCAAGTGTTGAAGGATTCTTGGAAGAGGAGATTGGAATTGGTGTGTGTTGCTCTTAGAGGTAAGTACAAACCTTAAATGATTGCATACATTTACATGACTTTGGGACTTAACACATTTGGTTGGAAAATGTGTTAAGTTACCTATTATATTGTTGGTATATGAGAATAATGCTATGATTTGCATAATGTGAACTATGTGATATATATATAATGATGATTTAACATATATGGATAATGCAATATGTTATGTATACACTAGTGATAGTATGTGAAGCCATTGGTGATGGCTATATTGAGATAGATGGGATATTTGAGGTATTGTGCTTATAATGATCATGAGATAATGAAAAAAGATTTGATGATGAAATAATGAAAGAATTGTGTTCCTAGTATGTTATTCAATTTTCAGAGTTTTGTTATTGGTGGCATGCCTAAAAGTAACAATCCCTTGAAGCTAGGTTGGGCTTGGTCCTTGAAGCCTAGTTGGGTGATGCTGTGCTCCCCTTGAAGCTGGGTTGGGCCTAGTCCTTGAAGCCTAATTGTCCTCATTGTGATAATGATTCGCCTTCGGGCTAGATAAATGTGATTATTGGACCAAAATAGTAACTCTGGAATTTGAATGGCATATTAGTTTCTTTTGGGCCCATGCTTGTCTTTGTGTTAATGTAAATTATGAATGATGGAACAATTGAACAATACAATGAGATTTAATGTTATGAAATATGATATCCTTGTATATTGTTTCTAATTCTTGAAAGTTTGACATTGGCATTACATTTGAATCATATTATTATCAAGGTTTGTACCACTAAGCTTCTGGCTTAGTGCAATTGTGATTTATCGCGCAGGTGACAAGGTAGATCCGGTTGAGCCGTAGAGTTCAGCTAGACCGAGTCAAGTCTAGGCTTGTGATCCCTTGTGAAGTGTTGATTTTTGGACTTCAAGATCAGAAATGAACTGCCAACATGTATAAATTCTATATTTTGTACTTATTGATTTTGATGTATACTTATGTATTTTCCGTTGCTTATTAAACAAATGTTTTGGATAAACTTTTGGGTAATGTAGTTATATATATATATGTGTGTGTTTAACAATGAATGTTTTATCTATTACTATTTATAATATAAGTTAAATATTTTATGTTTACTCAGATTGTTGAAATGATGATTTGATGTTAAAGTTTTAAAGATTGGTTTACTTCAAATAGACTGTGACATTCTTGTATTCAGTATACGTATATTACAGATGTGGGTGTATGGGGTACAGGGCTGTTACAATTGTTTTGATATCAGAGCCTAGGTCCTAGGTGAATTGTAAGAAAAAGAAAAATTTTGATTTTAAAATATGGTTTTAAATAAGATACATGCATTGGCACTGGCAGTTTCTGATCTTTGATAAGGTAATTTCTGCTATGTTTGCAGATATAGGTAGTGATGGCTTCTCAGACATGTCAGTCTATTGAAGGTAGTACTGAGAGTATAGCTCCTATTGAGGGTATAGATGAAGCTAGAGTTGAAAGAGGCACCTGCTCCTGTACAAGAGAGACCGGCTGTTGATGAGATTTCGCCAGTTTGGTTACGGTATATGGTAGAATTATTAAGACAGGCTCCAGTGCAGCAGCCGCCACTGCAACCGCAGCCGCAAGTACAGATGAGGCAAAATGATAAACTGAGAAAGTTCAGAGCTGAGAATTTTTTTGGTACTACAGATCCTGCAGTAGCTGAGCAGTGGTTAGATAGAGTTTAGAGGGTATTCATGTAACATCCAGAATCCTAGATTGGTAAGAAACAGACCTAGAAGATATGATTTAGGCTTAGAACAAAGAAGTTTAGAACATGATCTATAACTTGAGCTCGAATTTCCAAGTTAATGACAAAATTAGAGAGTATCAAAGAAGACTTAATTGTTTATTTGTGTCTTAGCTAGATGTATAACTTGAAATTACTCAATTTGGAGTAGTACAGAATAAGATATGATGGATTTAGTAGACAATGTGCAAGCTGCCTCAGGACAGCATAGTAGGCTTGACTTTGAAGGACCGTCAAAAGTCAGATATAGCTCGGATCGTCCTGAAATTTTGACAAAATGTAGCCCTGGATGTCTAGTTTCAGCAGGCATAAGAATTACTTAATTTGGGGTTGTGAGTAAAAAGATATTAATAAAGAAAGACAGCAAGTTCAGGAAGGGATATCAAAAGGACCTAAGTGAAAATTTCTCAAAAGTTAGGGGCAACTATGTAAACTTAAAAATTAAGTGTCGGAAGTTCTTAATAGTGCCCATATCCGACCCCAGAAGAATATTCTCGAGATTAATCGGGTCATAACCGTGGGTTTCAATTTTTCCCGAAAACGCACGGTTTAAAAGTTACAATCGATTAATCGCTGGAGGGTATTTTGATATTTTTACACCCTAGACTATAAAATTACAGTACAAGAAAGTTGAGAGGGTCAAAATATGAATAAAAGGAAGCCTAATGGCTTTCCAAATAAGTAGATAAAAGAAGAAGGCAAGTGGACCAATTAAAAGTGGCCATTTTTGCTATAAGGTGTACCAATTGGAAGTCAACATCTATACCAACATATTTTCACCACTTATGGCTGCCATTTGGATCAAAATAAGCTAAGGAAAGAAAATAAAAGCCCTCTCTTACATGGTGAACTCGTCCAAACTATAAGAGAAGGAAGAAGGAGGTGATTTTTCCAAAGTTTAAGGCTTTTGGTTGAAGATTTTGGTGACAAACAAGATTATAAGGTAAGAGAATCTATCTCTAGTTTTAATTTCATGGACTAATGGTTAATTTAAAAGATTGAAATTAGGGTTCATGTAGCTCGATTTGGAGAAAATTCAAGAAATAATTATTTGAAGGATTTGATGAAAGAAATAATGGTTTTAAGGTTAGAGGAGATTAGATTGAGGAAAAATTGGCAAGAAATGAATTGGTAGCTTATGTTTTCAAACCATAGGATGCATGTTTAAAGTGTGTATGCTGGAATTCTTGTAGGAAATCAAGAAAAGCTAAAGGAAAAAGAAGAAAAAGATCAAAGATGAGCTAAGGAAAGCAAAGGGGAAAAAGGTTTGGTACTTTAACCTTCTTGAATTAGTGATCTCTATTGCCTTTGCATTTGGATGTGTAATTGCTATAATTGTTCATGTGCTTGAGTTGTGGTGGTTATGTGGTTGAGATTGATGATGATATAGAAGTGTTCGTTGTGTATTGATTGATTTTGGGGTTGAGGTTATAAGGGAGGTAAATATGGGAGTGCTATGTTGTGTTGTTTTGTTGCAGCCAGCCATGTGTCCTGCATTTTTCTGGAACTTCATCCGAAATTTAGACTAGCAAAATGATAGAACTAGAACTTGAAAAAGAAAACTTAAATGTACCCTTATGTGTTAGAAAACCATAGAATTTTGAATTTCCTAAATCCCACTTGTAGATAAAAAGATATGATCAAAAGAGTATAACTCATGCACACTGGAATTGTGAAACCGGACAGACTGAGATTTGTGCTTTGAGTCCAGGTTTTGATCCATTTACCTCAGGAATTAGATGTTGTGATAGAAGATATAAATGAACCCTTGTATGTTGGTGAATCATGGGAGTTGGATTCATCTCTATTGGACTTAAAAGGTAGAAGTTACACACGAATGAGTGAACCATGCGCAGGCAGACCCTAGCAGACTGCAGGGCTGAATTAGAAATTGTGCCAAATATCATGTGTTACCTGTTTTACGCTGAAATTTTTAATGAATATAGCTTATGGGTCTAGTTTAATTTAAGATAAGAATCATATCAATCCGAGCTGCGTAGGTAAAGTTATAAAGGAAATAGTATGCATTGCGCAGACTTGAGTAACCAATTGACCAGGGAAGAGTTCAAGGAGTCATCAAGAATTATGTGTAACAAATTTAAATCTAGAAATTTAACCATAAGGACTCATATGAGTCTAGTTCAAGTGAAAACAAGAATTTTTACATTCGGATTAATAGAACAAAAGTTATTGGGGAAATAAGATAACAAGGTACATAAGAAACTAAATGCTAGAATTCACTGTTCATTTGGTAAGAAAAAAATGAGGTATAATTGAGATAAAATATTCGTTTGGAATGAAATAAATTATCAAAAATATGCTCTTGAAAGCTTGACCAATTAGGAACAAGATAGCATTTTTCGTTTTTTGAAAATCACATCCCAATTGTGTTTTATTTAGATTTTAAAGCCCAATGAGGGATTTTTGCAGTATTGTAAAACCCGGTGTGGCCTAAAAAGTGCAATCTGGCCCAAAGACCCGGAATGAAAATTTTAAACTACAAATTAGTTCTATTGAGCTTATTTAGAATAGAAATAGTCAGATTCTTAATCACTGGTGCCATATCTGTAACATTGTGTGGTTTGCATCAAATTTCTACTTAACTGTTAAAGTATCCACTAAGCTATATGCTTAGCGAGTTTAGTTTTCTAAACTCGTAGGTTATGGAGTCCCAGCTGACAAATGGGAAGCTACAAAGGGACACCAGAGTGCACAACAGGAGGTGAAGTGAGGGGCAAAGCAAAGTTTAGCTTGGCATGTACTGTTAAGGACTTTCAAAATGTAATTATAACAATTAAAGAAATGTGTAAATTATTATTATTTGTAAAAAAAAAGGAAAAAAATTTTTTTAGTGCATGTTCTGTATACCATGTTGCTTATACTGTAGCACACTTAGCTCGGCTAGAAGTAGTCGGGTTAAGGGGTGTTACAATTTTTGGTATCAGAGCATTGGTTTAGCTGTTCCTGGGCGGTTAACCATAGGAAAGTACGTGCCAATTAGGATACGGAGGAAAGGTAAACGGAGTGAGATAGAAAGATATCAGGTAGAAAGAGGTTAATGCAATGAGTGAATATGATTAACATGAAACAGTAAGCCCTGTACTAGTTAGAAATTGAGAAATATATGACAATTGGAATAGACGGTCAGTAAGAAATGATAGAAAGTGGACCGAAAGGTGCATATATATACAGATACATAGTATGATAGAAAGAAATTAGATAGCGGCAGACATTCAGAAGGTTAAAAAGAATGAACAGTAAGTTAAGAATAGAAACCAAAAATTTATATGAGCAAGATAAATACACATAAGGGCAAAAACAAGTATGTTAAAGACCGAAATATATACAATAAAGGTTAAGGTAATTATGAGAGGTAAGTAGTAAAAGCACCGAAAGAATAATAACGAATAGAATACCAACCATAATACAAGAGTCTAAAATTGAAAGAGTGAAGAATAATAGTACGGCAAGAAAAAAAATCATAGAAAATAAAATTGAGAACTAAGAAAAGGAAGCAAAACTAGTTAGATTCTCCATGATTAATGCTTTACCTGGTTGAAATCATGTGTTCCTTATATAATGAACTATTTAAACTTGTGTTGGAAATGTTTGGTAATGTGTTCTGACAACTTGAGAATTTTGTTTTTGTGCCTATGTGTGCATTGATATGAATGTGATTCAATCATGTTAAATGAGTTTGATTACTATGCCAATATTATGTGATTGACTTATTATGGGAATGTTATGGTTGCTGAATTGAAAATAAAGCTATGAATGATTGGACCTGCAAATCAATGTACATGTGATATATCATAAATTGTACAAAGCATATCCATGTGAGACATACCGAACACGGTGTATATAATATCTATACTTATGTGAGACATACTGAGTACTATACATACAATATTTAAATGTCTGCACATAAAACGTAACATATACTGTACAAACAGAAAGACATACCATACATACATAAAGACGTGCTAAATAATACATATGCAGAAAGAGAATAAAGAGATGAAACAGTGGAAAGCCTGATACTTGAAAAATATAAGGCTCATAAAGTATAGCACTGGGAAATAAATAATATGACAGTATGAGTGAATAAAAATGCCAATGAGCCCGTATATGTCACTGAGCATTGTAGATGTGAATACATATGAAACATATGGCAATCCGTGCATATAGAAAACAGGAAATAATGAAGGAAAGAGAATAAAATATTAGAAAGATATGCTTACCTTGGTAATTCAGATTGAATCAGAGTTGGGATGAGTGTATTTATATGGCATTAACATTTATACTCAATGGTGAAGGCCATTGGTGCCAGTGGTGAGGGCCACTGGTTTGATATTTATCTGGCACCGATATATATACTCAGTGGTGAGGGCCACTGGGGCCAATGGTGAGGGCCATTGGTTGATTATAGAGTGGTGAGGGCCACTCCTGTGATATGAAAATGGTGGTGAGGGCCACCTGTGCCATGGAAATGAAACGGTGGTGAGGGCCACCCGTGCCATGCTGGTTCCATATGGTATTGCCTCATCCCACTTTGATTCTACTGTTATTACCTTGAGGAGCTAAGTAAGAAAAATATGTGATAATATACAGATAGAAAAAAAGTATATATGAAAATAAACAGAAAGTGAATTGAAACATATTCGAAAAAGAAAGGAAAGAAAGAGTTTGAAATGTAATAAAAAAGGAAAGATGTTCTCACCTTATGTTGGGATCGGCCATAACCAACATAGAGCGAGACACGTAATGAAATAAATAGTACTTCTAGAATAATGGTATCATGGACTGATCACCCATAAGCTATTATTCGTGATGTATATATGACAACACAAGGAAAGTCAAATGAGCCGATACTTAAGGAATGCCACCACACTGCACGAATATACATAGGACATACAAATTCAGTAAGAAATAAATAAAGAATAACCGCAATGTAAAGAGAAGGAAGCTTAGAAATGAATATAGCAGAGAATGAAAATTGTACAAGAAAGAATGGAAAAGAATAAATTTAAATCAAAGTTAAAGAAAACATAAGTGAATAATAATAACGCTTCGAATGAGAAATCGTGACAAAAGTCAAAGCATGTTGAACCACATAATAGTCTATTGGACAATCTTGTAGAATAATAAACAACAAGTGAGCAGAGATGGGAAGAAAGTAGAATACAAAAGGTAAAACATGTTGAATCTTAAAATAGTTAATCCCAGTAAATGAATAAGTGTTAAAATAAGGCAATGCGTAAACAATATAGAGAGATGACAGAGAGCAATCAAGTGAATATGATCAAGTATATAGAATGAGTAAGCTTCAAGGCAAAGCTTAAATTAAGGGGGATAGAATTGTAACATCCCAAATCCCATATTGGTAAGAAACAGACCTAGAGGATATGATTTAGGCTTAGAACAAAGAAGTTTAGAACATGACCTATAACTTGAGTTCAAATTTCATCCAAGTTAATGACAAAATTACAGAGTCTCAAAGAAGACTTAATTGTTTATTTGTGTCTTAGATAGATGTATAACTTGAAATTACTCAATTTGGAGTTGTAAAAAATAAGATATGATGGATTTAGTAGACAATGTGCAAGCTGCCTCAGGACAGCATAGTAGGCTTGATTCCAAGGACCGTCAAAAATCAGATATAGCTCAGATCGACCTGAAATTTTGACACAATGTATCCCCGGATGTCTATTTTTAGTGGGCATAAGAATTACTTAATTTGGGGTTGTGAGTAAAAAGATATTAATAAAGAAAGACAGCAAGTTTAGGAAGGGATATCAAAAGGGTGAAAATTTCTCGAAAGTTAGGGGTAACTATGTAAACTTAAAAATTAAGGGTCAGAAGTTCTTAATAGTGCCCATATCTGACCCTGGAAGAATATTCTCGAGATTAATCGGGTCATAACCGTGGGTTTCAATTTTTCCCGAAAATGCACGGTTTTAAAGTTACAATCGATTAATCGCTGGAGGGTATTTTGATATTTTCACACTCTAGACTATAAAATTACAATACAAGAAAGTTGAGGGGGGTCAAAATATGAATAAAAGGAAGCCTAATATCTTGCAAAATAAATAGATAAAAGAAGAAGGCAAGTGGACCAATTAAAAGTGGCCATTTTTGCTATAAGGTGTACCAATTGGAAGTCAACATCTATAACAACATATTTTCACCACTTATGGCTGCCATTTGGATCAAAATAAGCTAAGGAAAGAAAATAAAAGCCCTCTCTTACATGGTGAACTCGTCCAAACCATAAGAGAAGGAAGAAGGAGGTGATTTTTCCAAAGTTTAAGGCTTTTGGTTGAAGATTTTGGTGACAAACAAGATTATAAGGTAAGAGAAACCTATCTCTAGTTTTAATTTCATGGACTAATGGTTAATTTAAGAGATTGAAATTAGGGTTCATGTAGCTAGATTTGAAGAAAGTTCAAGAAATAATTATTTGAAGGATTTGATGAAAGAAATAATGGTTTTAAGGTTAGAGGAGATTAGATTGAGGAAAAATTGGCAAGAAATGAATTGGTAGCTTATGTTTTCAAACCATAGGATGCATGTTTAAAGTGTGTATGCTGGAATTCTTGTAGGAAATCAAGAAAAGCTAAAGGAAAAAGAAGAAAAAGATCAAAGATGAGCTAAGGAAAGAAAAGGGGAAAAAGGTTTGGTACTTTAACCTTCTTGAATTAGTGATCTCTATTGCCTTTGCATTTGGATGTGTAATTGCTATAATTGTTCATGTGCTTGAGTTGTGGTGGTTATGTGGTTGAGATTGATGATGATATAGAAGTGTTTTTTGTGTATTGATTGATTTTGGGGTTGAGGTTATAAGGGAGGTAAATATGGGAGTGCTATGTTGTGTTGTTTTGTTGCAGCCAGCCATGTGTCCTGCATTTTTCTGGAACTTCAACCGAAATTTAGACTAGAAAAATGATAGAACTAGAACTTGAAAAAGGAAAATTAAATTTACCCTTATGTGTTAGAAAACCATAGAATTTTGAATTTCCTAAATCCCACTTGTAGATAAAAAGATATGATCAAAAGAGTATAACTCATGCACACTGGAATTGTGAAACCGGACAGACTGAGATTTGTGCCTTGAGTCCAGGTTTTGATCCTTTTACCTCAAGAATTAGATGTTGTGATAGAAGATATAAATGAATCCTTGTATGTTTATGAATCATGGGAGTTGGATTCATCTCTATTGGACTTAAAAGGTAGAAGTTACACACGAATGAGCGAACCATGCGCAGGCAGACCCTAGCAGACTGCAGGGCTGAATTAGAAATTGTGCCAAAAATCACGTGTTGCCTGTTTTAAGCTGAAGTGTTTACTGAATATATCCTTATGGGTCTAGTTTAATTTAAGATAAGAATTGTCTCAATCTGAGTTGCGTAGGTAAAGTTATAAATGAAATAGTACGCATTGCGCAGACTTGAGTAACCAATTGACCAGGGAAGAGTTCAAGGCGTCATCAAGAATTATGTGTAACAAATTTGAATCTAGAAATTTAACCATAAGGACTCATATGAGTCTAGTTCAAGTGAAAACAAGAATGTTTACATTCGGATAAGTAGAACAAAAGTTATTGGGGAAATAAGATAACAAGGTACATAAGAAACTAAATGCTAGAATTCACTGTTCATTTGGTAAGAAATAAATGAGGTATAATTGAGATAAAATATTCATTTGGAATGAAATAAATTATCAAAAATATGCTCTTGAAAGCTTGACCAATTAAGAACAAGATAGCATTTTTCGTTTTTTGAAAATCACATCCCAATTGTGTTTTATTTAGATTTTAAAGCCCAATGAGGGGTTTTTGCAGTATTGTAAAATTCGGTGTGGCCTAAAAAGTGCAGTCTGGCCCAAAGGCCCGGAATGAAAACTTTGAACTACAAATTAGTTCTATTGAGCTTATTTAGGATAAAAATAGTCAGATTCTTAATCACTGGTGCCATATCTGTAACATTGTGTGGTTTGCATCAAATTTCTACTTAACGATTAAAGTACCCACTAAGCTATATGCTTAGCGAGTTTAGTTTTCTAAACTCGTAGGTTATGGAGTCCAAGTGACAAATGGGAAGCTACAAAGGGACACCAGAGTGTGCAACAGGAGGTGAAGTGAGGAGCAAAGCAAAGTTTAGCTTGGCATGTACTGTTAAGGACTTTCAAAATGTAATTATAACAATTAAAGAAATGTGTAAATTATTATTATTTGTAATAAAAAGGAAAAAAAAAATTTAGTGCATGTTCTGTATACCATGTTGCATATACTGTAGCACACTTGGCTCGGCTAGAAGTAGTGGGGTTAAGGGGTGTTATAATTCATCCAATTGCAAGCTACTCCTAAAGAAAATTTTGATTATGCTAGATCCCTTTTGTAGAGAGATGCATATGATTGGTGGAAGACGGTTCCATATGCGATGGATGGTCCACCAACCTTGACTTATGGTGATTTTCTGTGGAATTTTGAGCAAAAGTATACTTCGAGGAAGTATAAAGATGCAAAGAAGATGGAGTTTCTGAATCTGAGACAGGATACCAAGTCAGTAACAGAGTATGAGATTGAGTTTATTCGGTTGAGTCATTATGCCGGTGGGATTATTTCATATGAGATAGACCGGTGCAGGAGATTTAAGGAGGGATTGAGACCCTCTATCATGTGTATTGTTGCTGGCTCCCGGTACCAAGATTTTTCTCAGTTGGTTACAGCTGCCAGGAGTGTTGAGAGAGCACAGGGTATTGCAGCAGCTGCTATTAAGGGGGAGGCTAGAGCAAGGAGACCTTTGAGTGAGGAAGGGTCTTCATCTGTAAAGAGATGCAGAGGAGGCTATTTTTTGATGTTCATTAGGGGCCAGAGATAGCCTGGTAGGTCAGTACAGCATCAGAGGAAGAGATCGAGACCTACAGTTTTTGTGGCTAGTGCTCCGACTCCAGTGGTTTAGAGATTAGTTTCTTATACATGTTTCCATTATGGTAGGGCACATGGGGGTCCTTGTTGGAAGACAGGTGGACCAGGAGTTTGTTATAGATGTGGGTCACCGGATCATTTCCTCAGAGATTGCACTGAGCTACCGAAAGATAGACAGACTGATACTGTAGCTTCTCGACCCAGTGTTAGGGGAGGTCGAGGGAGCAGAGGTTTTAGTAGAGGTGGTTGACTTGGGATTAGTCAGAGAGGAGGCTCTACATCTGGAGGCAGTAGGCCAAATGAGCCTGGGCCATCTCAGCGAGTGTATGTGATACAGAGGCATTCGGATACTTCAGCCATCATTGTAGGTACATTTTCTTTATCTGGCATTTCAGTTCTTGCTCTAATAGATCCTGGATCTACTCATTCATACATAAGTGCATCTATCTTGCCTGTGACTAAATTGCATTCAGAGTCCCTAGGATTTGATGTCTTAGTGATAAATCCTTTAGGGCATAGTGTGGTAGTTAGCAAGGTGCATCGTAATAGTTCAGTTGTGGTACAGGATGAGGAGTTTCTTGGTGATTTGATTGAAATGCCTTTTAAGGAGTATGATCTGATTTTAGGCATGGATTGGTTATCCAAGCACAGTGCTGTGGTAGATTGTCAGAATAAGTGTGTTACCTTGAGAACTTGTGATGGTAGGAGTGTTATGGTATCTAGTGAGCAAAGACATCTTTCATCCTTGTTTGTTTTAGCTGTTGTAGCTAGGAGGATGATTCAAATGTGATGCTTATCTTGCTCATGTGGTAGATACCAGAGTAGTGGGTTCTCAGCTTGATATATACCCACAGTTGCTGAATTCCCAGATGTTTTTCCTAAGGAGTTACCAGGGATACCCCTTGAGAGAGAGGTTGAGTTTGGTATCGATTTGTTGCCTGGTACCACTCCCATCTCTATTACTCCCTATCATATGGCACCTACTGAGTTGAGAGAATTGAAGGTGCAGTTGCAAGAGTTGTTGGATAAATGGTTTGTTCACCCTAGTGTGTCTCTGTGGGGAGCGTCTGTTTTGTTTGTGAAGAAGAAGGATGGTACCATAAGATTGTGTATTGATTATAGGCAGTTGAATAAGGTGACCATCAAGAACAAGTATCCTTTGCCTAGGATAGATGATCTCTTTGATCAATTAAAGGGAGCAGCAGTATTCTCTAAGATTGATTTGAGATTAGGGTACCATCAATTGAGAGTCAAAGCTGAAGATGTATCTAAGACAGCTTTTCGCATGAGGTATGGGCATTATGAGTTCTTAGTAATGCCTTTTGGATTGACGAATGCACCAGTAGCTTTTATGGATTTGATGAACAGGGTGTTTAGACCCTATATAGATCAATTTGTAGAGGTCTTTATTGATGACATTTTGGTGTATTCGCATAATGAGGAGGACCATGATAAGCACTTGCGGATTGTATTGCAGACTTTGAGTGAGAAGCAGTTGTTTGCTAAGCTGTCTAAATGTGAGTTTTGGCTTGATCAAGTAACTTTTCTTGGTCATGTAGTTTCAATAGACGGTATAAGAGTTGTTTCGAGCAAAGTTGAAGCTATTTTGAATTGGAGTCCATCGAAGACTGTGACTGAAGTTAGAAGTTTTCTGGGTTTGCTAGGCTATTATCTACGGTTTGTGAAGGGTTTTTCTTTGATAGCTACTCCACTCACCAGATTACTTCGGAAGGGAGTTAGATTCGTGTGGACAGAGCAGTGTCAAGCAAGTTTTAAGCAGTTGAAGGAGATGTTAACTCAAGCTCCTATTCTTACCTTGCCTATGGAAGATAAACCATATGTGATTTACAACGATGCTTCACATAGTGGTTTAGGTTGTGTTTTGATGCAGGAGGGTAGAGTCATAGCTTATGCTTCGCAGTAGTTGAAGCCGTATGAGTTTAATTATCCGACGCATGATTTGGAATTGGCATCCATAGTTTTTGCTTTGAAGATTTGGCAACATTATCTTTATGGGGAGAAGTGTTTCATTTATATAGATCACAAGAGTTTGAAATACTTGGGTGTTCAGAGAGAGCTAAATCTTTGGCAGAGACGATGGTTAGAGTTGATTAAAGACTATGGCTGTTTGATTGAATATCATCCTAGTAAGGCAAATGTTGTTGCTGACGCCTTAAGTCGGCAGCCTTTGGTAGGTTTGACTGCTTATTCGCTCTTGTTGCTTGTTAAGTTGAGAGCGTTGCATGCTATTTTTGAATCATGTGATGATGGTGCTTTGTTGGCTCAGTTGCAATTGAGACCAGTGTTGTTGGATCATATTAGAGAGGCTTAGTTGGCAGATAAGAAAATCCAGAAAATTGTTTTGAACTACCAAAAGGGGGAGAGCCGAGATTTCCATGTGAGGAATGATGGTAGTCTTTGGTACAAAGATAGATTGTGTGTTCCTAATGATGCAAGATTGAAAAAGATTATTTTGAAGGAAGCACATCAGTTGGATTTTGCTATGCACCCTGAAAATACTAAGATGTATCATGATTTGAATCAACATTATTGGTGGTCAGGTATGAAGAGGGACATAGCAGAGTTTGTATCCAAATGTCTCACTTGTCAAAGAGTGAAGGTCGAGCATCAAGTTCCTTCAGGGTTGCTCCAACCTTTATCAGTGCCTGAGTGGAAATGGGAGCGAGTAACGATGGATTTTGTGACTAGTTTGCCATCGACTTAGAAGAAGCATGATGCAATCTGGGTAATTGTTGATCTGCTAACAAAGACAGCTCATTTTCTTCCAGTTAAAATGGATTATTCTCTTGAGAAGTTAGCTGAGTTGTATATCAATGAGATAGTGAAGTTGCATGGAGTCCCAATTTCTTTAGTGTCGGATAGAGATCCCCGGTTTACTTTGAGATTTTGGAAAAGTTTGCATAATGCTTTGGGCTCTCGGATGCTTTTTAGAACTACTTTCCATCTTCAGATAGATGGGCAGTCAGAGAGAGTGATACAGATTTTGAAGGATATGTTGAGGAGCAGTGCCATTGATTTCTCTGGGAGTTGGGTAGATTTTTGCCATTGATTGAATTTGCTTATAACAACAATCATCAATCCAATATTAAAATGGCACCTTATGAGGCATTGTATGGTAGAAGATGCAGGGTGCCTCTATGTTGGGATGAGGTTGGAAAAGGTAAGTTGGTTGGTCCTGATTTGATTAAAGAAATGGAAGAGAGTGAAGATAATTCGGGATTATTTGAAAGCAGCTTCAGATCGACAGAAGTCCTATTCAGATTTGAAGAGGAGAGACATAGAGTTTAGTGTTGGAGATAAAGTATTTTTGAAAGTGTCTCCTTGAAAGAAAATTTTGAGATTTGGCCTCAAAGGGAAGTTGAGTCCTCGTTTCATTGGACTTTATGAGGTACTGGAGAGAGTTGGACCAGTTTCTTATCATCTCACTTTCTCGCCTGAGTTGGATCAAATTCACAATGTCTTCCATGTCTCTATGCTACGGAGGTACAGATCAGACCCATCTCATATTTTATCTGTGGAATCTATTAAGGTGAGTTCGGATCTAACTTTTGAAGAAGACCCAGGGGCTATTTTGGCACATGAAGTGAAAGAGTTGAGAAATAAGAAAGTGCCACTTGTGAAGGTTCTTTGTAAGAATCATGATAAGGAAGAGGCAACTAGGGAGAGTGAGCAAGTGATACGAGATCAGTATCCCCAGTTATTCCCGACCCGAGAACAGGTAATTTCGAGGATGCAACTTATTTGCAGAGGGGGGGAATTGTAATATCCCAAATGATACCCGAAAATTTTGGAATGTTAATTGTTGAAATTTAATTAAAGGATTTTAAAGTGACTATATGATTAAGTGAAAAGATAAGAAAAAGGAAAGTGTGTAAATGTTGTATATATGAAGATTTATACAACATATACAAGTCAACATTTTATTTATCATCAAATGATATATTTAAATATATAAAATAGAAATTTATTGTGAGTGGAAGATGATATTTGATATTTATAATATTATAATATATTAATACTTGGTAGTGATTTAAAGAGGGTTTTTGTGTGGTTTAAGAGGTTTGTGAGTAGTGAGTGGTTTGATTTTTTATCATCTTCTTCTTTCTTCTTCAAGAGACCGGCCATCACCATTGTTAAGAGGGAAGAGAGATTTTATTGCTTCCTTAATCAAGCGATTGAAGGATTTCAAGAGATCAAGTTGAAGTTTTAAGGATTTTCTTCACTTTTGGTAAGTTTCCAACTTGTTTCTTTGTTTTCTTTTGAGTTTGTGTTTATGAGTTTGGTGGATGGTTGGTGTAGTTGTGTGTATGGTTGATTTTGGTGTGTTTGAGGTTGTTTTTTTTAGTTAACTTTGATTTGGGGTTGGATTGAAGAGAAAAAGGGTTAAGTTTGGTGAAGAAAACAAGAGTTGTGGGTGGTGTGACTTTGAGTTGTGAAATACGGTTTTGATTGTATTTTGTTGCTTGTAATTGAGTTGTTTTGATGTTTATGCAAGTTTATTATGGTATATTTATGGTTTTGGCTAAGTTTGTTTGGTGTGGAAAAGGGTAAAAGAAAGATGTTTGTTGGATGTGGCATTTTTGGTGTTGATTTCAGGTTTTTGGCCTGACACGTCTAGTAGCACAGCCATGTCTTTGGGCATGTCATTGATTCTGTTTTCAGTGTGGGTGACATGAGCAGTGACACACCCATGTCATTGAGCATGTCACAGCTTCTGTGTAGTAGTAGTATTGACACATCCAGTGACACGCCCATGTCACTGAGTGTATCATAACTTCTGTGTTGTAGGAGATTTGACATGTGCAGTGACATGCCCATGTCACTGAGCGTGTCAAAGCTTCTGTGTTGTGAGTTTAGGGCACGGTCAGGGACACGCCAGTGTTGTTGAGCGTGCCATGTGTAGAGTTTGCCCTAGATAGTTCTTATTCTTATTCCCTTATATGTATCACTAAGTGAGTATGTATAATCACATTTGGATTAGGTTTTGAAGAGATTTGAGTTACCCCAATCCAAGTGTTGAAAGATTCTTGGAAGAGGAGATTGGAATTGGTGTGTTGCTCTTAGAGGTAAGTACAAACCTTAAATGATTGCATTACATGACTTTGGGACTTAACACATTTGGTTGGAAAATGTGTTAAGTTACCTATTATATTGTTGGTATATAGGAATAGTGTTATGATTTGCATAATGTGAACTATGTGATATATATAATGATGATTTAACTGTTAGTAAATCGAAAAAATCTGCAACCCTTTTGCCGCAGCAGAAAACAAAAATTATCTTTCGATTTATTCCCAGGATCCATGTGATCCATTCAGTTCGATAAAAGAGATTTGAAACTAACCTTTTGTGTAGCTTCAAATCGATTAACAGATGCTGCCTTCTGAAGACGAACACCCTCTAGCGAAGTCCACATGAACGTACGCCGGTCTGAGTGCTAGCTCACCAACGACAGTGGCTGAACCTTTTCAAAAACGAAACTAGGGTTTTTAGGTTTTTCTCTTCTTCCGTTTTCTTTCAAAACGAATAATGATCATATCATCATCCCTCTAGCCCTTTTAAAACCATTTAAAAGACTTTCCTTGTCAAAACCCTAACTGTCCATATCCTATATGGACCCACGTTTTTAATAATTATTATCTAATAATAATTATTATAACAATATTATTATTAATATCTAATAATAATAATAATACTAACAATAATAATAAAAATATAATTATTATTATTTAAGTACAGCCTACGTTCTATGTGTGTGACCCGATAGGCTCATATTAACTGATAGTGTATTTCAATCTCTATTGAAATGCACAAATCATAATTGGCCTCTAGCAAGACATTACGACTACCCAATTAATCATGAGAATCATTATAAATGAAAACCTGAAATAGTACATGCATTAATCCCTTTGTCACACGATATCTAGTTTGAACATAAGTCATAGTAAATGTCATACTTATATTGTCCAAACTTATGATTACTCGATCTCCAAGTTAACTGATAAACAAATAAGATTGATCTTATATCAACTTATTTGAGCACGGCCATGCATTTCTCAGTTACACTTATCGAGGGGCCCAGAAGATATCTCTCTCTTAGAGAGGGACAAATTCCATCTTGATTGTTCATTTTCCTCTACATAATTTATACCATGTTCAAGCATAACCTTTATAATTATCTAGTTACAGATAACGTTTGATCATGTCAAAAGATAATATTCCTTATGTTGGAAACTATGACAATCTCAAGTCAAAGGATTAAATGAAAACTATTATGACATACACTTATGACATTAAACCATGAAGTGATATCTATGTGGGTCTATCCAATACACTGTTCTCTAACATGTATCCATAATATTGATTTGTATCTTCATACCTATAATCATCTTATGATTATCAAATCAATATTACACTAGTTATATTTATTATTATCTCCATAACAATAATAAACCAGGGATATAATCATTATTATATATAACATGCAAACATAACAATGATAATAAAAACTTCTTTATTAATAACAAAATGAATAACATTAAGGTCCAAATCAATGGCCTAGGGCATATACACTAACAGTCTCCCACTTGCACTATGCCTAGTCTAACAAATATCTCATGCCCATAGACCTAGTGTGTTGATCATGCTTGACCCGCGAGAGAGGCTTTGTCAATGGATCTGCTATGTTGTCATTTGTGTCAACTTTGCATATCTTGATATCACCTCTATCAATGATGTCTCGAATGAGGTGAAATCGCCTGAGTATATGCTTAGATTTCTGATGGGACCTTGGCTCTTTTGCTTGCGCTATGGCACCATTGTTGTCACAATAGATAGCCATAGGATTAGCAATGCTAGGCACCACTCCAAGCTCAGTGATGAATTTCTTCAGTCAAACTACTTCCTTAGCTGCATCTGATGCTGCTATATACTCAGCTTCTGTTGTAGAATCTGCTACTGTGTTCTGCTTGAAACTTTTCCAAGTAATGGCTCCACCATTCAATGTGAATACAAAACCTGACTGCGATTTGTAATCATCTATATCAGTTTGGAAACTAGCATCTGTGTAACCATTTACAACTAGCTCATATTCGAAACCTCCATAAACCAAGAAAGCATCCTTAGTTCTTCTTAGATACTTAAGAATGTTCTTAACAGCTGTCCAGTGACCCTCACCAGGATCAGCTTGATATCTACTTGTTGTGCTCAAAGAATATGAGACATCAGGTCTAGTACATAGCATGGCATACATAATAGATCCAATAGCAGAAGCATAAGGGATCTTATTCATTCTATCTTGCTCATCAGATGTCTTAGGACATTGATTCTTGCTAAGATGAATACCATGTGACATAGGCAAAAATCCCTTCTTGGAATCTTGCATGCTGAACCTCTTCAACACTTTGTCAATGTATGTACTTTGACTTAAGCCAATTATCCTTCTAGATCTATCTCTATAGATCCTTATACCAAGGATATATGCAGCCTCACCCAAGTCCTTCATTGAAAAAGAATTCCCTAACCAATCTTTAACCTTTTGTAAAGTGGGGACATCATTTCCAATGATCAATATGTCATCTACATATAGGACTAAGAACACGATAGCACTCCCACTAACCATCTTGTAAACACATGGTTCATCTTCATTTTGAATGAAACCAAAGTTCTTAACTGTTTCATCAAAACAAAGATTCCAGCTTCGAGATGCTTGCTTCAATCCATAAATGGACCTTTGAAGCTTGCAAAGCTTCCCAGAATTCTCAGGATTTACAAAACCCTCAGGTTGTGTCATGTACACATCCTCGAGTAAATTTCCATTAAGGAAAGCGGTTTTGACATCCATTTGCCATATCACATAATCATAGTATGCAGCAATGGCAAGGAGAATCCTAATAGATTTAATCATAGCAACTGGAGAAAAGGTTTCATCATAGTCTATACCATGAGTTTGTTTGAAACCTTTAGCAACCAACCTTGCTTTATAGGTTTGTACATTTCCATCCATGTCAATTTTCTTCTTGAAAACCCATTTGCAACCAATAGTCTTAATACCTTCGGGAGGATCAATTAAGGCCCAAGCTTGGTTGTCAAACATGGACTGCATCTCAGAGTTCATGGCTCCAAGCCATTTCTCTGAATCTGGACCTGACACAGCTTCAAGATAGGTAGTTGGCTCATCTTGATCTATGAGCAAAACTTCATGACTTTCAGTCATGAGAAATCCATATCTCTTAGGCTGATGACTTGGTCTATCAGATCTGCGCAGAACTTGTGTAACATTTTCAGTTTCCACAATGGCTTGTGGTTCTGAAACTGTTTCTACAGGCGGTTCAATATCTTCTTGTGGTTCTATAAATTCATCTAATTGAACTGTACTCCCTCTAGTTCTTTTAGAAATGAATTCCTTTTCCAAAAAGGTTCCATTTCGAGCAACAAACACTTTGTTCTCAGATGGAATATAGAAATAATATCCTTTAGTTTCCTTAGGATATCCCACAAAGATACATTTAGAAGATTTTGGAGCTAACTTATCTGAAACTGGTCTTTTCACATAAGCTTCACAACCCCAAATCTTAAGAAAAGACAAACTAGGTGTTTTGCCAGTCCATATCTCATATGGCGTCTTTTCAACCGCTTTAGATGGTACACGGTTTAAAACAAAAGCAGCTGTCTCCAAGGCATAACCCCAAAACGATAATGGAAGATCTTCTTGACTCATCATAGATCAAACCATATCTAATAAAGTTCGATTTCTTCTTTCAGAAACACCATTCCACTGTGGAGTTCCTGGAGGAGTTAATTGTGAAACAATTCCATAATTTCTTAGATGTTCGTCAAACTCTTGGCTCAAAAATTCACCACCTCGATCAGATCGAAGTGCCTTAATAGTTTTACCAAGTTGATTTTGTACTTCATTTTGAAAAGTTTTGAACATTTCAAAAGCCTCATGCTTATGTTTCATTAGGTAGACATAGCCATACCTACTGAAATCATCAGTAAAAGTAATGAAGTAATTATATCCTCCTCTGGCACTAATGCTTAACGGGCCACATACATCTGTATGTACTAGTCCTAGCAAGTCATTAGCCCTTTCACCTTGTCCGATGAAAGGATTCTTTGTCATTTTGCCAAGTAAACAAGATTCACATTTATCAAATGATTCAAAATCAAATGAATCTAATAATCCATCTTGATGGAGTTTAGAAATGCGTTTCTCATTTATATGGCTAAGACGACAATGCCATAAAAATGTAGGGTTTAGGTCATTTGGCTTAATTCTCTTAGAGTTTATGTTATAAATATGATTCTCCCTAGAATCATCTAAGTCAAGGACATAAAGGCCATTAAAAGATCTTGCAATACCATAAAGCAAATCATCTTTATCAAAAATAGAACAGGTCTTATTTTAATTAAAAATGAAAAACCTTCATCATCCAAAACTGAAACTGAAATAAGATTCCTACTCAGAGTAGGAACATAATAGCAATTGTTCAAATTTAACAAAAAGCCATTAGGCATATGAAGTTCATAAGATCCTACAGCTAGTGCAGCAACTCTTGCTTTATTCCCAACTCGTAGGTCAACTTCGCCCCTTTTCAGTGATCTACTCCTTTTGAGTCCCTGCACATTTGTACAAATGTGAGAACCACATGCAGTATCCAATACCCATGAAGTAGAAGCAGATAAGTTAATTTCTATAACATATATACCTGAAGATGTAGTCGCACTACCCTTCGATTTCTTCAATTCAGCCAAATAAAGTGGGCAATTTCTTTTCCAATGCCCAGGCTCCTTGTAATGGTGACAAGTTCCTTCCTTAGGAACAGGTGCCTTGGGTTCTTTTGGCTTGGGCTGTCCCTTAGGCTTTGTAGCAACTGTTGCTTTACCCTTTTCCTTGCCTTTCTTCTTCATAGGCTTACCCTTATTGACATTCAATACATGGGTAGCCTTAGTGGGCCTTTTAATATTCCCTTCAGTAGTTTTGAGCATACCATGTAGCTCAGGAATGGACTTTTCCATGTTGTTCATATTATAGTTCATAACAAAATGTGAAAAACTGCTGGGCAAAGAATGAAGGATCAAATCCGTGGAGAGTTCTAAACTCAAGGGATATCCAAGTCGGGCAAGGTGATCAATGTAGCCCTTCATTTTCAAAACATGAGCGCTAACCGATTCGCCCTCTGACATCTTGCAGTCAAATAATGCAACAGCAGTGTCGAATCTATCCTGCCTAGCTTGCTATTGGAAAGCTTGTTTGAGATGGACACTCATCTCATAAGCCTCCAAGTGTTCCAGATCCTTCTGAAGTTCTGGACACATAGTAGCAAGCATAAGACATCCAATGTCATTGGAATCATCCATATGCTTCTTATGCTTGTTCTTATCAGCATTAGAAGCATTAGTAGGAGGTGGCTCAGGGACAGCTTCATCAAGCACATAGGACTTCTTTTCTTGTTTGAGAACAATTCTCAGGTTCCTAAACCAATCAACAAAATTAGTCCCATTCTCTTTCAGTTTTTCCTTCTCAAGGATGGATCACAGTGATAAAGTGGAGTTATTGTTGGTAGCCATTTCAATCTACAAAATATGCAAATTTTAATTAATAAAAGGTGATAAGTAATTAAAATCCCACTAAAATATAACCCTCAATCATCACAATGACATTTTAGTGGGCTAAGATCCAATTTTTACGTAATATTAAGTCAGCTTTGGCATGACACTTAAAATCAAGTTATTATGGTAGGTAACCCCTTACCAATTACATCACATGTAACTCTTAGATGATATGGGATCATGACATCATATGTCATAGCATGTTATACCCCATCTAATGCCTTAGGCCCAAAACCATTTTGATAGCCTAATTAAGTCTAACCAATTTTAAACGCATGAGCAGCACCATTACTCATCATATCTTACTAGGATAACCTAAAGTACTTTGCTTTGGCAAAATCTACATTTAGGTGATCTTAGCCTTGATAAGTGTTTAAGATATGGATGGAATTAAAACTTAAATTAATAGTGAGGGTTCATTCCATTTAATTTTGAAAACATGTTAAAATTAACATTTATATATCACATCCTATATGCATATATAAACTATCAAACATGACAACTCATACATATTCGATAAAAATAAACGTGACATAGTATGGCCAAACTAGATATGATCTTCATGAGACCAAATGAAGATCATATAGGCAACCCTAGGTGAAAAGAAAACCTATCTATTACAACATTTGCAATAGTACATTTCTTCATATCTTGAAAGGCAACTTCATCTCCATGGAACTTTTCATCTTCTTCTCCAGGCTTGATTCTTCATTATTACATTAATAATAAAAACTAAATACTAAACTAGTAATAATAAAGTTACAAAAATAAAAGACACGCAGGCCGTATTTATAATCCATAGATATGAATAAACAATCACATAGATCATAAAGCCATACTATGCACCATGCCAAGACATCAAATAATCATAGCATATTTCATATAAACATCTTAAAATAACCAAATAAGTTGACATTCATAATGTCACCGGAACGAACTATAAGGCACTACGCACACGGCGGTCCCGCTGGTAGGTCAGCGGGCGGGGTTCCGAAGGGGCAGCGCCCCTCGAAGCTAAACAGAATCATTAATCCAATTAATTATTTTCTGTCAAAACCCTTATTCTGTCAATCATATTAAACAAAATATAATAGCAATCTATTAATCATATTAACAGAGAACTATTACAAGAAACCTTAGAAAATGATTTACTCAATAATCATATTAATAAAAATCGAAATCGATGTATACATTCAATATGAATAAATGAATTGAATTAATCATATTAACCCTAATTCGAAACCATAACAGATTGTATACCAACCCTAATTCTACTTCACAGAATTGTATCTTATACAATTGGTCATCTTTGACATCATATATCAACAACGATTTAGGTTATATCTCATATAACATATTCGAATCATCATCAAATGATAAAACGAATCCAATCATGCCATTCGAAAAACAATAGATCACATCAACACATCAACATGGCATATTTCGAATTAAATGGAATCAACAAGGGGCTCTGATACCACTGTTAGTAAATCAAAAAAATCTGCAACCCTTTTGCAGCAGCGGAAAACAAAAATTATCTTTCGATTTATTCCCAGGATCCATGTGATCCATTCAGTTCGATAAAAGAGATTCGAAACTAACCTTTTGTGTAGCTTCAAATCGATTAATAGATGCTGCCTTCTGAAGACGAACACCCTCTAGCGAAGTCCACACGAACGTACGCCGGTCTGAGTGCTAGCTCACCAACGGCAGTGGCTGAACCTTTTCAAAAATGAAACTAGGGTTTTTAGGTTTTTCTCTTCTTCTGTTTTCTTTCAAAACGAATAATGATCAGATCATCATCCCTCTAGCCCTTTTAAAACCGTTTAAAAGACTTTCCTTGTCAAAACCCTAACTGTCCATATCCTATATGGACCCACGTTTTTAATAATTATTATCTAATAATAATTATTATAACAATATTATTATTAATATCTAATAATAATAATAATACTAATAACAATAATAAAAATATAATAATTATTATTTAAGTACAGCCTACGTTCTATGTGTGTGACCCGATAGGCTCATATTAACTGGTAGTGTATTTCAATCTCTATTGAAATGCACAAATCATAATTGGCCTCTAGCAAGACATTACGACTACCCAATTAATCATGAGAATCATTATAAATGAAAACCTGAAATAGTACATGCATTAATCCCTTTGTCACACGATATCTAGTTTGAACATAAGTCATAGTAAATGTCATACTTATATTGTCCAAACTTATGATTACTCGATCTCCAAGTTAACTGATAAACAAATAAGATTGATCTTATATCAACTTATTTGAGCACGACCATGCATTTCTCAGTTACACTTATCGAGGGGCCCAGAAGATATCTCTCTCATAGAGAGGGACAAATTCCATCTTGATTGTTCATTTTCCTCTACATAATTTATACCATGTTCAAGCATAACCTTTATAATTAACTAATTACAGATAACGTTTGATCATGTCAAAAGATAATATTCCTTATGTTGGAAACTATGACAATCTCAAGTCAAAGGATTAAATGAAAACTATTATGACATACACTTATGACATTAAACCATGAAGTGATATCTATGTGGGTCTATCCAATACACTGTTCTCTAACATGTATCCATAATATTGATTTGTATCTTCATACCTATAATCATCTTATGATTATCAAATCAATATTACACTAGTTATATTTATTATTATCTCTATAACAATAATAAACCGGGGATATAATCATTATTATATATAACATGCAAACATAACAATGATAATAAGCATATACACTAACATTAACTTGTATGGATAATGCAATGTGTTATGTATACACTAGTGATAGTGTGTGAAGCAATTGGTGATGGCTATATTGAGATAGATGGGATATTTGAGGTATTGTGCTTATAATGATCACGAGATAATGAAAAAAAGATTTGATAATGAAATAATGAAAGAATTGTGTGCCTAGTATGTTATTCAATTTTTAAAGTTTTGTTATTGGTGGCATGCCTAAAAGTAACAATCCCTTGAAGCTAGGTTGGGCTTGGTCTTTAAAGCCTAGTTAGGTGATGTTGTGCTCCCATTGAAGCTGGGTTGGGCCTAGTCCTTGAAGCCTAGTTGGGATGCTACATATGAGGTAATCCTCATTGTGGTAATGATTCACCTTCGGGCTAGATAAATGTGATTATTGGACCAAAACAGTAACTCTAGAATTTGAAAGGCATATTAGTTTCTTTTGGGCCCATGCTTGTCTTTGTTTTAATGTGAATTATGAATGATGGAACAATTGAACAATATAATGAAATTTAATGTTATGAAATATGATATCCTTGTATATTGTTTCTAATTCTTGAAAGTTTGACATTGGCATTACATTTGAATCATATTGTTATCAAGGTTTGTACCATTAAGCTTCTGGCTTAGCACGATTGTGATTATCGCACAGGTGACAAGGTAGATCCGGTTGAGCCGGAGAGTTCAGTTAGATCGAGTCGAGTTTAGGCTTGTGATCTCTTGTGAAGTGTTGATTTTTGGACTTCAAGATTAGAAACGAACTGCCAGCATGTATAAATTCTATATTTTGTACTTATTGATTTTAATGTATACCTATGTATTTTTCGCTGTTTATTAAATAAATGTTTTGGATAAACTTTTGGGTAATGTAGTTATATATATGCGTGTGTTTTAACAATGAATGTTTTATCTATTACTATTTATAATATAAGTTAAATGTTTTAAGTTTACTCAAATTGCTGAAATGATGATTTGATGTTAAAGTTTTAAAGATTGGTTTGCTTCAAATAGATCGTGACATTCTTGTATTCGATATATGTATATGACAGATGTGGGTGTATGTGGTATACGTATATGGAGTATGGGGGTGTTACAAATAGGCTCACTCAGTGACACGCCCATGTCACTGGGCGTGTCAATGCTTCTGTATGGCAGTATCAAAGGCACGTCCATTGACATGTCCCATGTCCCTTGGCATGTTACTTGAAGAATTTTTTGCTCTTTTCCTCGACTTTCATCCGTAATTTCCTCTGAAATGACCATAAGCCTCAAAATAAAAAGAATTCCTAAAATTAATCCTAAAAAGCACTTGAACAAACAAATTAAACTCAATTGGATAATAATCATATTAAGAAATAGGGGCAAAATATCATCAATTATGCACTTATCAAATTCCCCCACACTTGAGTTTTTACTTGTCCTCAAGCAAACTAAATCAATAATAAGCATAAATGACGAAACCCTCTATATCCAAAAAAAAAAAAGTTTGACAATACTCGAATCAGAAAACCTGACATTCTCAACCAAAAACTAATTCACAATCGTGACAGCTGAATCAAGAAGTTTCAAAACAAAAATTTCACCGACCTAAAACTTAAAGATCTAGAGTTAAAAGATTGAGCATAAAATTCCAAAAACTCAAAATTCATGAACAAAGTACAAAAATTTAAATTTTCTCTTAAGCTCTTTAACCCTCTATATATATATACATTTTTATTATTTAAGGAGCCCGACTTGTTTGAACCGATACTAACCTTTTGACATGAAGGCAAACATTTGTGATTTTGACCCCCAGTTACTCAGCCAGAATCACCGTTCAAATGGCTACTAGCACTATTCATGATTCCAACTCATTTGTTTCAACTCAAGAGTGAAAATCAGCGGAACAGGGATAAATTTTCAAATCTCCTTTTATTAGTATTATTAGTTTTTTTTTTCATTTTTTTATTTTAGTACGACCAGTGACACGGGAGTGTCAGTGGGCGTGTTGTAGCTACTGTGGTGCCATCTAAATGACATGTCCAGTGACACAGCTGTGTCATTGGTTGTGTCCTAGCTACTGCCTCTTAAAAATAATGACACGCCCACTCACATGGGCGTGTCCCCAAAAAGCTCAAATAGGCTAAAGTTACCCCTCAAAAGAAAATTTCCTCTACAAATTCAAATGAATTTAAGGCAAACACACAACCAACCAATGATAGAAGAATACAAATAAAAATTGAAGACACAAACTAAAAACATAGAAATTAAAGAAACAAAAATTAAAGAACGAATAAAACGGTGGGTTGTCTCCCACCCAGCACTTTTTTAGCATCGTATTAGTTGGAAATTCAGGGGCAATTTTGCCTAGTCTTGGAGGTGTAAAACCTCCTTCAAGTCATGTATTTCTCCCCCCAAGTATAATTTGAGCTTGTACCCATTTACCTTAAAATCTCCTTTTTTCGGATGAGTTATTTCAACCATTCCATAGGTGAAAACTTCTTTAACTGTAAAAGGACCATACCATCAAGATTTTAACTTACCTAGAAAGAGTTGAAGCCTTAAATTGTATAATAATACCTGATCTGCCGCTTGAAACTCTTTTCGCTCCTTAATGCGATTATCATGCCATCTCTTAGTATGCTCCTTATACATTCTTACATTGTCATAGGCTTGCAATCTCCACTCATCCAGCTCGTTTACCTGTAATTTTCTCCTTTCACCTGCACTAGCTAGATCAAGGTTAATCTGTTTTATAGCCCAATAAGCATTATGTTCAATTTCTACAGGAAAATGACAAGCTTTTCCATATACCAACTTAAATGGCATAGTGCCCAAAGGAGTTTTGAATGCAGTCTTAAAAGCCCATAGAGCATTGTCCAATTTCTCAGACTAATCCTTTCGGGATCGCTCTACAGTTTTATCTAGAATTCGTTTTATCTCCCTGTTCATGTTCTCAACTTGGCCACTAGTTTGGGGATGGTAAGGAGTAGCAAACCTATGTGTAACACCTAATCTTTTAAAAACTTTCTCGAGCTGAACGTTACAAAAGTGAGTACCCCTATCACTTATGATTGCTTTCGGTGTACCAAAATTGAGAGAACAACTTTTTCAAAAACTTCATCACTACCATCGCATCATTGGTTGTCAAGGCTTGGGCTTCAAGCCATTTAGAGACATAGTCTATAGCTACAAGAATATATTGGTTACCAAAGGAATTTGGAAACAGTCCCATAAAGTCAATACCCTATACATCAAAGACTTCACAAACAAGAATTCCATTTTGATGCATCTCATTATGAGATGAAATGTTTCCAGTCCTTTGGCAACGATCACAGCGGTTCACAAATTTGTAGCTATCCCTAAACAAAGTGGGCCAATAAATCCTAATTCTAGTACCTTTTGAGCAGTTCTTTTGGCTCCCATATGACCACTAGCTGGTCCAGCGTGGCATTGATGAAGAATGTTCATCATTTCGGGCCATGCCACACACCGTCGGATCATGTGATCCTTACATAATCTAAATAAAAAGGGATCCTCCAAAAAATAATATTTTAAATCGACAAAGAATTTCTTCTTTTCTTGATAAGTTAAGTCCTTAGGGAGTTCCCTAACAACTAAATGTTGCGCTCGAATTAAGTACTACTACAAAGCGTCACTCGCAAGTATATGAGGTAGATGTAGCTAAGGTGATCGCCCCAAGGTCATTTCCCTAAGAAGGAGTAGTTCGTAATAGCTTGATTGACAATTATTTAAATGCACGAGAGTTTGTTGTGTTTGAGATGGTGCGAGAATAATTTAAACCTAAGATTAATGTGCGTAGGGATTAATGTGTGTGATGGGTGTACAAGATCAAATCGATTCTTGGGAAGGTGCCTAGGGTTATAGGTCCATTCAATCAAAGCTCAATTCTCAATTATCCATTAACATAACCTTGTAAATTAATTTGTACCTTAAGGTTAATTAGTCAATTACCCATCCATTAGTTCTCACATTCATGAATTAGCAATAACCAATTATTTCACATTATCAAATTAATGAAACCCTAGAACTTATATTTCTAATTCATTCATAGGGTAGTCGATTATATAGTTCTGATATCGGATTTCACCTCTCAGTCCGTCATCCAATATTCAAAGATCAATAGGTAGCTAATCTATCAACCTAACATTTAATGCAATACAATCAACCAATCAACAAGGAACATCAATTGAAATATCAAATCAAAGCATTCAACTAAATATACTACAAACCCTAGTCATGGGTATTTAGCTCAACATCATCAATATAAAACATTCATTCAACTCAATATAAAACAAATACAAATTGTCCATTGCAATATCAATCTCTTAATACAACAACAACAATAAGAATTGAATTAAAAGAGAGAATAGAAAAACCCCCTTGTGAAGATGCCAAGAGTAGGATTGCTAGTCTTCCTCCTAGCTCCACTTGATGTATTTGATGAAGAACTCAAGCCCTCTTCAATGGTTGATTCCCCTTGCAACATGGAATGGAGCTTTCTCAAGTCACCAAACCTTTGGATGGAGCTTTCTCAAGTCACCAACCCTTCAATGGATATGCCTTTGGAAGATGGAATGGAGCTTTCTCAAGTCACCAATCCCTTCAATGAAGCTTCTTCAACCTTCAAGAGCTTATTAACCCAACTTATCCTAAAGAATCTCAAAGAACTTGTCAATGGAAGATGGAGAAGGTGGAGAGGATGGAAATGGAGATGGAGATGAAGGGACAAGGGAGAGTGTCACTCTCTCCCTCTCCCACGTTTTTGCAGAAATTGTTCAAGAACAAAGAAGAACTCCCCTCCATTTTCCTCCTCTTCTCTATTTAATTCATTCAAAACTCAACACCCATGCCTTCCAACTCACACCATTTCACTTTGTTCCCCACTATTTCATTGTTTAATATTTCTTTTGGCAAGCAATAAGTCTTGTTCCCCCACTTGTTCCCCACTTCATGCAAAAGAAATCAGATTTTTCTGGTGTGACATGGCCAAGCCAAGAGTAGCTTGGCCGTGTCTCTTGCCTTTTTTTTCATCTTTCCATGAGGTGACACGGCCAAGCCAAGAGTGGCTTGGCTGTGTCTCTTGATCTTCCTTGGGACACAGCCAAGCTTACTGGCCGTGTCCCTCACTGGCTCTTTCTTTCTTTCTTTCTTTTCTTTCTTTTCTTTGGTGGTGAGGGGTGACACGGCCAAGCCATGTGGAGCTTGGCCGTGTCTCTTGATTTTCTTTCTTGGGACACGGCCAAGCTTCTGGTTGTGTCCCTCACTGTTTGTTTTGTCCAAGGGTGACACGGCCAAGGACACGGCTGTGTCATGTGACACGGCCAATGGCTTGGTCGTTTCCCTTGATGGTGTCCGTCTCTGCTTCTTTTCTTTCCTTCTTTGCTTGCTCAAGTGTCTTAGGCATGAAATGGGACACGGCCAAGCTTGCTGGCCATGTCATGTGACATGGCCAGAGGCTTGGCCGTGTCACCTGGGTGTGTCTCCTTCTGTTACTCATTTTCCTTCTTTTCCTTCTCTTCTTTGGCTTGTTCTTTGATTTGCTCTTTGAGTGAGACACGGCCAGAGGCTTGGCCGTGTCTCTGGGTGTGTCTCTCTCTGCCCTCTTCAATCTTTGAGGGACACGGCCAAGCCTGATTTGGCTTGGCCATGTCTTGCTTGGTTCATGCTTTTTTTGCACTGTTTTGATCTTCCAAGGGTGTTTTTGCACCTAAACCTAAAACAAACACTTTAAACAAACTTAAAACACAAATTAATCAAAACATTAATTAAAACACACATAAAATCATACTAAAAACTAGTACAAAAATCACCTAAACACTAAATAATTAGCAAAATTTGCAAACCAAGGCGTTTCAAAATTTAAACTGCTTACCTCACTTACCATGGCGTACAGCTGTTCATCAGGGAAATGATCATCAATGTCCCCTCCTTCAAACCACTCCAAGGTTGGATTCTGCAAGTGAGAAAGGTGATCTGCTGCTAGATTTTCGGCTCCCTTCTTGTCTTGAATCATCAAGTCAAATTCCTGCAATAACAAGACCCAACGAATTAGCCTAGGCTTTGCATCAATTTTCACAAATAAATACTGCAAAGCCGAATGGTCTGTATAAACAATCACTTTTGACAAGATCAGATATGATATAAACTTGTCATAAGCAAAAACCATAGCTAGAAGCTCTTTCTCTATAGTTTTGTAATTAGTTTGAGCTTTGTTCAAAGTCTTGCTTGCATAGTAGATAGGCTGGAAATCCTTCTCTTTGCGTTGACCTAAGACCGCTCCTACTGCAAAATCACTCGCATCGCACATTAGTTCAAATGGTAAATTCTAATCAGGAGCTACCATGATAGGAGCATGAGTAAATTTCTCCTTGAGAGTTGTGAAAGCTTTTAAGCATTCCTCGTCAAAAATAAAATCCACATCCTTCTCAAGGAGTCTTGTTAGTGGGCGGGCTATCTTATAAAAATCTCCTATGAACCTCCGATAAAAGCCCGCATGTCCAAAAAAGCTTTTGATGGCCTTTATAGATGTGGGTGGTGGTAGCTTCTCGATGGTGTCTACCTTAGCCCAATCCACCTCAATACCCTTGCATGAAATTTTGTGTCCCAACACGATTCCCTCTTGAACCATTAAATGACACTTTTTCCAATTAAGCACTAGGTTTGTTTCCTCACATCTAATCAAGACTCTTTTAAGATTTTCCCAACATCTTTTAAATGATCTGCCATAAACCGAGAAATCATCCATAAACACTTCCATAATATGCTCAATAAGCTCATCAAAGATTGCCACCATGCATCGTTGAAAAGTCATGGGTGCATTGCACAATCCGAATGGCATTCTTCAATATGCAAATGTCCCATATGGGCAGGTGAATGTAGTTTTCTCTTGGTCTTCTAGGGCAATAGGAATTTGGAAGTAGCCTGAAAGACCATCCAAAAAGCATGCTCGGATAACCTCTCCAACATCTGATCAATGAAGTGCAAAGAAAAATGGTCCTTCCTAGTTGAATCATTCAACTTTCGGTAGTCTATGAAAACCCTCCAACCGGTAACTATTCTTGTTGGAATCAGCTCATCATTTTCATTAGTGACCACCATCATCCCTCCTTTCTTTGGTACTACTTGAACTAGGCTCATCCAAAAGCTATCTGAATTCGTATATATAATCCCTACATCAAGTAGTTTTATCACTTCAGCCTTCACTACATCTTTCATCTTTGGGTTTAGTCATCATTGTGGTTGCACTATTGGCTTGAATTCATCCTTCATCAGTATCTTGTGAGTGTAATAGGATGGACTGATACCCTTGATGTCTACTATCTTCCAAGCTATCACTTTCTTATACTTCTGCAACAACTGGATAAGCTTTACCTTCTACTCAGAAGATAGGTGGGAACTCAGAATTATTAACAATTTCTTTTTCTCCGATAGAAATCCATACTCAAGGTGATCTCGAAGGGTCTTAAGTTCCAAGTTGGGTGGATCAATCACCGATGGTTTTGGCTTTCCTTCCTTTGGCATCTCAATAGTTTCATATGCCCGACATTTGAATGATTTTCTTGCTTCAAGAAAAGTAAGCTGCTCCATTGCTTCTTGATCCTCAACATTTTCCTGCAATAAACACAACTCAAGGGGATCCTTGGAAACAATGTTAGTAACACAATTGATGGTTTCATGCTCAATAATATCATTCCATGAATTTGCCTCATCAAGTGTAAGTGAGTGTTTCATAGCATCATGTATTTTAAAAATAACTTTTTTACTACCCACTCTCAAAGTTAATGTGCCATCATGAACATCGATAAGGGCATGGGTTGTATTTAAAATGGCCTACCAAGAATAAGTGAAACATCTGCATCCACATCGATATCGATGATAACAAAATCATTGGGGAAAATGAAATCCCCGACTTTTACCAACACATCCTCTATAATGCCATGAGGGTGGACTACTGACTTATCAGCAAGTTGGATGGCCATGAGTGTTGGTTTAGGTTTTCCAATGCCTAACTCTTTAAACATCTTGTAGGGCATAACACTTATGCTAGCCCCCAAATCAGCCAATGCACTTTTAACCTCAAGGTTGCCTATCAAACATGGAATGGTAAAACTACCAGGATCTTTTAACTTCTTAGGTAACCTCTTCTGCAAAATTACCAAACTCTTTTCAGACAAATGCACCAAAGATTCCTCAAGTTTCCTTTTGTTAGAAAGGATATCTTTCAAAATTTTAGCATATTTAGGCATCTGTGACAAAGCTTCAGCAAATGGAATATTAATGTGCAATTATTTAAAATGTTCAAGGAACTTACCAAATTGAGCATCAATCTTGTCCTTATTCAACCTTGTTTGATATGGTACTTGAGGTCGGTATTCCTTCATTATTGGGCTGGATTCTTGTGGCTGGTTCTCTTTCTCACTTTCTACTATAGCTTTCTCTCCCGAAGTGATAGTAGGATCATCTTATTTTTCCTTTTCTTGTGCTTCAGCCCCTTTCTCTGCCACTTCTTCTCTTTTCTCAACCACACTGCCCTTGATTTCTTTTCCACTCCTTAGTGTAATTGCCTTAAGCTGCTCTTTAGGATTTGCCTCAGTGTTGCTAAGTAAACTCCCTTGTGGTCTCTCACTGAGTAGCTTAGCAATTTGCCCCACCTGATTCTCCAAATTATGAATAGAGGCTTGCTAATTTCTAAGGGTGGTTTCAATTGATTGAAACCTAGTTTTTGAAGCTGCTATAAACTCCTCCATCATTTCCTCCAAATTGTTCTTTCTTGGAGGGGCAACTTGTTGATGTTGAGGCTGTAGGAATCCAGGGGGAGATCTTGGATTATTTTGATTATTCCATGAGAAATTAGGATGATTTCTCCACCCTAGATTGTACGTGTTGCTGTAGGGGTTATTCTGTTGTTGCCTTGGCATATTTCCAACATAATCTACTTGCTCTTGCCTAGCAAACATATTGCCACTTTGGCAATCTTGACTTTGATGTCCACCCCCACACCATTCACAAGACATCACCTGTATTACTTTCCCCGAAGAAGAAGCTAAAGAATCAATCTTTTTGTTCATTGCTTCCAACTGTGCTGTCAAAGCAACTATGGGATCCAACTGATGTGAACTAGCAACCCTTAATTTCCCTTGTTCCCTTGGGCTTTTCCATTGATAATTGGTAAGGGCCATGTCTTCAATCAAATTCCTTGCTTGTTCAGGTGTTTTATTATTTATGATACCTTCGCCAACTGCATTAATGGACTGCTTACTTGCATAATTCAATCCATTGTAGAAAGTTTGAATTTGAAGCCACAGCAAAAGCCCATGGTGAGGACATCTTCTCAATAAATCTTTGAATCTTTTCCAATCATCATAAAGAGTTTCACCATCTGGCTGGTGAAAAGATGAAATATCATTCCTCAACTTGGCACTCTTGGACGCTGGAAAATATTTTTCTAGGAATTTTTCTGCTAATTAGCTCCATGTGGTGAAAGTGTTTGGGGCGAAAGATTTCAGCCATTTCTTCGGTCGATCTCTAAGTGTGAATGGGAACAACCTCAGTCTAATTGCATCTTCGGAGGCATCTGTATCTTGAATGTGTCACATATTTCCAGAAAAAGTCTCAATATGTGCATTAGGATCTTCATTTGAGAACCCATCAAATTGCTAAGTCTGCTGCACAATTTGAATTATATTTGTCTTTATTTCAAATTTATTTGCAGCAACCACCGGTCTTTGTATGCTTGAATCAGCCCCATTAAGAGTAGGCCTAGTAAATTCTTGCATTGTCCTTGGCTCATTTCCTACCATTATTTCTAGTTCTTCTTTTGAGCTGAGATCTTCAAAGTTTGGTTCTGTTTCTGCCAGAACTGCTTCCTCTTCTTCCTTTCTCTTTCTCCTCAATGTTCTCTCTAACTCTTGATCTAATTCAAGGAGTTGGAAAGAGCTAGCTCTGGTCATAAAGGGGAAGAAGTACCTAGAATGACAATCAATAAGCAAGAACTAATGTTAAAACAATATAATAAAAACTAAATCAACAGTCTTTATTATATTACTAATATTGAAAACCGTAGTCCCTGGCAACGGCATGAAAAACTTGATGGCGCAAACTTATGCTATTGCAATACCATAAGTGCACGGGTTGCTCAAGTAATAAAGTAGTGAGTGAGTTTCCGTTCCACTGGGGATAAGGCCAAGTACTAGTGCAAATTTTAACTGTTATTTAGCAAATTAATAGTTTTTTGAAGTTTTATAATTAAAGACAATTAACTTAATAACTTAAAGTAAAGAGAGATTAAGTGTTGAGCAAAAAGGATTGATGATGAAAATACTATCCAGATATTGAATCCCCCTAGCCATAAAAGTATTTATGAAAATCAATTCAATTAAATCAAATAATAGAGCTGAATTGGCATTCCTGTAGATTAGACTAAAACCTTTTCTCAAGTGAATTAATCCCGAATCACTAAGTAGAATGCTAGAATCTCTTCTCAAACATAGTTAAATAGATCTTGCATTAAGAACAAGGAATCATAAACCAAAGGATCTTGTAAGTCTATCTCTAGCACTCCAATCAATCCTCAATCTTTATGAGTATTCTATTCATATCAAGCTTTTGCAAGTCAAAAATATGAAAATTGCAACCAATCAATAAGCATGCTATTATCAATTGGAAATAAATCATTAAACATCATAAGAATAACATAACTCAATCAAATGATTTAATTAAATAAAATTATTCAATCCATACAATAAAGCTAGGGTTCATCAATAACTAGATAGAGAATGAATTAGTTCATGTTCAAAATCGAAAAACCAAAACAAGAGAAATAAGTAAAAGAATCCAAACAATCCATGGCGAATGATTTGTGTTTCTTCACTTGAACCCTTGAATCTTCGTTTAGATCTTATGTAGAATGGGTCTCTGCGAGCGGGGATTTTTGCCCCCACTCTCGGTGGAATGGTTCTTGCGACTTCGGCACTGTTTAGGCAATTAACTTAATCACTCCCGGGGCCTTAGAGATCATGGACCTAAGTTCGGAGAAAATGGAGTCGCCACCCGGACAGGTTGGGAAAAAGAAAGGGATAGATGACTCAATTCCTAAGGAATCCCTAACCCCTTAATGTGATCGAAAAGTTGGGTACGTGTGGGGAAGGTGAGATTGGAACCGGCCTCCTTTACAGGTCTTAATATTATAAAATTGTTAAGTATAACAACATTATCCATATTACACACAATAAAAAGAAAGCATCATTATATTAAAATCAAAGCAATGTCCAAACAAAACAAAATAAATAAATGGACACCCATCCGAAGATGGAAATATGTCCTTACATCACATGCCTAAATAGGACACCCACCGAAAGGTAGAAACATGCCCTTTACATAAGTTCTAAGATAGAAAAGCAAATTAAATTACATGATATTTAACTAATGAGGTACCCACCAAGTGGAAACATACCTCTTACAACATTTAGAAATCTAAATAAATTGAAAAAAATAAATAACCATTCATTATAAATAAATCATTCATCAAAGGTACCAAATATCAATAAAAAGTAAACATCCATCCATGATAAATAAAATAAACCAAGCATTAAATTTAAAATAATTACAGCATAAGAAATAAAACAAAGCACGATAAAATATGGAATTAAATAAGGCAAATAAAAAATCTAAGTTATAGCTATTGTTTCCATTTAGAATCCTTTATTTCATGTGTTTAGGGTTTTAGATTTTATGGAATTAGGCTACTGTGACTTTTTAAGAGAATTAAAATAGATTGAGATTTTATGTTTTAAAAGGTTGGTAAGACTCTTTGATTAAACAAATTAAGGTTTGAATGGTGAAATCATGAAACTAGGGTTTTAGACACTTTAAAATACTTTTGATTCATGGTTTTAAATGGTGATTTCAAGCTACTGTGTAAATTTAAAATATTTATGTTTTTATGGTTTTTAATGTTTTAAAGGATTAAGGTTTAGAAAAAGTTAGGGTTTAAGGTTTTAAAGGAGTTAGAGTTTACTATTTTAGGTTTAGAAGTTGAATTTTGGGTTTAGTGTTTTAGAATTTAGGGTTTCGGTGATGCATGATTTTTAGGATTTGGAAAAATGTAATTGAAGATTTCATGGAATTTAAACAAATGGATTAAAGTTTTTATAAATAGAAAAGATTTTATTTTAAGCCTTTTGAAAAAAAACAGAACCTAGTTCAAAATTTTTGAAGGAAACAAAATCAAATTTTGTTTTGGTTGAAAAATATGTTTAATTAAGGTTTTAAGATTTTGAAGAGGTAAAAATAACAACTTTAAGTCTTTTTGGAAAATAAAGTAACGTATTAGTGTTTTTAACTTTGGAAAAACTAAATTAAAATTCTAAAGTTTTTTATTTAAAAAACAAAATTTCATAGTTTATGCTATTGTAAAAAAATAAAACAAAAAGAATTTAATACATATCTCCTTTTGTTGATTCTCCAAAAATAATTCTTCTTGGATGAATTAAAAACAAAGACAATTGTTGCCTTTGAATTGCTTAAATTGTGTCCCTGCTATTCCAGAAAAAAAAAGAAATTGAATTGCTCCTTTTCCTTCACTGATTTGGTTTCAAATTTTTCAAGCTACTGTATGAATTTTGGCCTCCCCAATTTCATTGCCTTTGGTCCTTATTTATAGTGGTTTGATATGGTTTATTCCTAATTAATCACGGCAAGTAATATTAATAAGAAAAGGAAACCGAAACCTAATTGAATTAGGTTTCAAAATATTTGCGTTGAAAAAATTGCACTGCCGAAAAAATTACCGTAGGAAAAAATGCGCTGGCAAAAAAATCTGCCGCAGGAAATTACAGCAGTGGGCAGGAAGCGGGCGTCGCCTGCAGGAAATTCCTGCGGGTGACCATTTCACCTGCAGGATTTTCCTACGAGCGAAATGGCGTGCGCCATTTAGCCCGCAGGAAATTCCTGCTTGCAAAATGTCCACGGGCCCGCGCGACGATTTTTTCGACGCCGGTTTTTATTTTTATTTTTATTTTTTGACTTTTATTTGTTTATTTTTATTTTTTATTAATAAAAATTAAATACTAAAGCAAAAATTATTTAACAAAAATTATTTTGGACCAATTAGACAACAAAAATCATTTTGGACTAAATAAAACATATTGGACCGGACTGGGTCAAAAATTAAGGGTCTACAATTTGCCCCCTGCTTGAATGATCTGAAACTTTGGTGAAAGAGAGTGAAAAGCAATAAGACTTAATTTTTGAGATGGTTGAGGTTTTGGGTTCTGGACCCGGTTTGAGTTCCGGACTCAAGGATAAATTCTAGGTTCTAGACCTAAGGAAAATTTGGGTTCTGGACCCGGTTCGAGTTCTGGACTCAAAGATAATTCTAGGTTCTCAACCTAAGAAAAATTTAGGTTTTGGACCTGAGAGATTCGGATACTCGATCCTAAACTAGACTCGGATACTCGATCCTAAATTAGCTTTGGATACTCGATCCTAAACTGGATTGGGATACTCGATCCTAACTGGATTTGGTGTAATATCCTCATATGTGGTCTAGAAGTTTTGATTATGTTATTGTTATTGTTGTTATTGTTGTTGTTGTTGTTATATTGGATTGTATATATGTGTTAATTGCAAGAGAAAAGAAATTGGGAAAGAAAATAGGGTTTAGAGAGAATGGTATATGTTGTGTATATGATGATATATATAACATATAAATTGGTCAAATGAAGAGTCAAGGGGGTAGAGATATTTATTTGGTTATTGGTGAAATGACTATTAAGGGCATTGGATTAAAAAGAAAGCTAGAACAAATGATAAAAGGGTGTTTTGGTAATTGTTTGAATTGGAACACTTGGTGGAGATTAAAAGAAGAGTTGACTTTATTTTTGTGGTTCATTTCTTCTTTCTTCTTTGTGTGGCTGGCTCCTTCATAGACAAAGGAAAACAAGAGACAAAGTGAAGATCTTGATGTGTTAAGCTCAAATTGATTGAAGATTGAAGTGATCTAGTGGATGATACAAGAAGTCTTATAACTTTGGTAAGTTCTCTTATGATCTTTGTGTTTATTTGAAATGATATTTGAGTTTGATAGATTTTTAAGAGTGTGTTGGTTGATTTTGAGATGTGAGAAGTGTTTGAGTGATTGGATGATGGATGTTGAGTATGGATTGAAGAAAAGAGTAAGTGGTTGGAAGAGATGATGTTGTATATGTGGTGAGGGTTTTGAGATGATTTTGTGTTTTGTGCTTGATGTGTGTTTGGCTTGTTTTGGTGTGTTGCAAGTTTTAGATGAGTTTTGAGTATGTTTTGTTAAGATGGTGTGAAGTGGATGTTGTTGGATAAAAGTGTTTTGTTGAGTGTTTGGTTGTTTTGGTCGGAATCTTGATTTGTGGCCGGACACGCCCATGAGCACGTCCAGGGTCTTTAGGCATGTCAATTGTGTTGGAGGCAGTAGGTTTGACACGACCAGTAGCACGCCCGTGTTATTGAGCGTGTCATAGCTACTGTGAGATTTGAGAATTTACATGCCCAGGAACACGCCCATGTTGTTGAGCGTGTAAATACTTCTGTGTTGTGGAGTTAGGGCACGGTCATGGACACGCCCGTGTGGGTGAGCGTGTCAGGGTTAGGGTTTGCCCTAATTAATTCCTAATTGGATTATCTCTTGTGTATCCCTAAACAAGTATATGCTATTACTTTTGATTTAGGTCTTGAAGATAGTGATTAATCATTGATTTAAGAGGTAGAAGGATCTTGAACAAGGAAGTGTTAAGAGTGGTGTGATTTGTTTTTGAAGTAAGTACAAAACCTATATGATTGTGTGTAAGTTCAAATGTGGCATTATTACATTGTTAATTTATTTGAGCAATGTGTATTGTTATGTTTATATCACTGATGATATATATATATATGAATAATGTGAATGACATGATGATGCAAATGAATGTGTTTATGAAAGATTGAAATGTTATGTTGTGAATTGAGATGAAATAGAATATAGAGCCATTGTGATTGGCTATGATGATATAATTGAATGATGTATGGCATGTTTGCCTAATTGATGAGAAAGATTGAGAAAGAGTTTGATAAAGAGAATAATGAAATAAGTGTATGCTTAATATGATATTCAATTTCAGAGTTCTGGTTCTTGGAGGCATGCCTATTTAATGAAAGGTAACAGTCTTGCCGGGTTGAGGATCTCTTCAAATTGAGTTGAATTGAGGTCCAAGAGACTGGGTCTGTTACACTAAGATAATTGATATTATGAGATATTGATTTGTAACAGTCTTGCCGGGTTGAGGATATCCTCGAGTTAGATGAGTTGATGATCCAAGAGACCGGGTCTGTTACGCTATCCATGGATAGAGATATATATATGTATATGTTGCCTACGGGCTTGATAATGGTGTTTATGAACCAAAGCAGTAACTCTGAATTCTGAATATCGTATTAAGTACTTGATGGGCCCATAGGTGTCTAGGTTTTATGTATAACATAAATGTTGTTCTAATGTAATGAAACGTTAATATTACTTATATGATGAAACGGACTATTCACGGAATATTGTTTGTTGAGTATGATCTTTACTAATTGTGTGTGTATCATTGATGTTGATTTATTAATACAAATGTGAAACATTGCATTGCACTAAAGCATAACATTAGCATGAATTGTCTTACTAAGCCCTTGGCTTAGCGCGATAGTGTTTGATCGCGTAGGTAATAGAGTTGAACCCGAGAGCTCTTCGAGACTGAGTGAGAGTAGACAGTGAAGAGTTGATTTTGGGAACTTAAAGATCAGAGGAGACTTGCCAATCATGTATAACTCTTTTATATTTTGTAAATATGGGTTATAATGTAAATATATGTATATTTGTAAATACGTATTCAAATGCTTTCATATGTGTAAATGTTTTCTATATTCCGCTGCGTAATATTTAAATGTATGTATATATATATCTAATATGTTTTGTTTATAAGTAAATGATTTACTTTTCTATAATATATAAAGATAAGGGTATTGTATCAAGTTTAAAATGTTTTGAACGTTAAGAAAATCCGTAGCATTCCTATATTCGATACATGTATACTACATTGTGGTGTATGTAGTGTGTATGTATTGGGTGTGGGGGTGTTACATTTGGATACTCGATCCTAAACTGGATTGGGATACTCGATCCTAAATTGGGTTTGGATACTCGATCCTAAACTTGATTTGAATACTCGATCCTAAATTGGCTTTGGATACTCGATCCTAAATTGGATGTGGATACTCGATCCTAAATTTGATTGGATTTGGGTACTTGGACCCGAGATTGTGTACTTGGACCCATGATTGGATTGAATTTGATTTGGATACTTAGACTCGAGATTGGGTACTTGGACCCGAGCTTGAATTGATTTGGGTACTTGGACCCAAGAATGGGTGCTTAGACCTGAGATTGAGATTGAGTGACCTTTTATCATTTGAGAAATCCGACTGCTCCAGTTTTTCTATGCATTGTGGTTTTTCACCCTCAAAATGGATCTTCATCCTTTGAGATCGGGTCTTCATCCTTGAAAATGAATCTTCAACTTTTGACATCGGATCTTCACCCTTGTAAATGGATCTTCATCCTTTGAGATTGGGTCTTTACCCTTGAAACATGGTTCTTTATTCATTGGAGGTCAGGTCTTTACCCTGGCTTCAGCCCCTTTTAGCTGGATTGGTCTTTTGTCTTTTGCATCTCCATTCTTTTGAGAGTTCTAATGTTCCATTCTTTTGTTCTTCCTTTTTGCAAAGATTTAGCTATTTTTAATTGGACCTTATATTCTCTCCTTGCCCCCCCCCCCTGTGTGGCAAAATATTTGTAAGTGAGTTTAAAAATATTTGGTATATAAACTCAAAAAATTGAAAAGGAGAAACTTTGCCTCCTGTGTAAGCTCAAACCAAATATTTTATCCATGCAAGCTTTGATTGATGTTTTTGCCGTCTAGTTCTTAGCACAAGCATGTATTTCTTCTCTTTACAAATTTACTGGAGCTTTCTCAAGCAATGGGCTTTCCATGTCCCCCTGATTTGACATCTTCTTTTGATTCTTTAATTCGCAGGGTGTTTGTTGTTCATTTTTCCAAAGAATAGACAACACAAGACAAGAAAGTGCGATGTGATATGCTCATGTATGCATGATATGAATGAATAATACTTACAGTCATTCCATTGACTCACAAACTGAGGTGATTAGCAAAAGTATTCTCATTGGTTCCTTTTTGAAGCTCGTTCGAGCCTTGCATTGGAATGATCAAAAGCTTTTGCATTCGGGGCTTTTATCTTCAAGATGATGAAAACATGAGTGGTGGAGACCCTGAGCAGCAGAGTTAGGGATACATCCATAGCATGTCATCTGATAGCTTCTTCATGACCTTGCCAATAATTATTTCCTTTGCCCAATGTGTTATTCAAGGTTCAATATACTTCCCTTAACTTGAAGGCTTTATATGATAAAATACTTTTTTTTTAATTTGAAATCAAATGTTGGCTTTGCCAAATCAATGTCAATGTACCTCAGGACTTGATTTTTCCAAATTAACATATCTATAACATGACAACCCTAGTTACCGTACTAAACTCAGGAATTATTTCTATTTAAGCAAGAACTGTTGCACTTCAGATAGGCACATACACATTACTTGGCCAAAGGTCTCATTTGGCTTAAAGACCGTCTATCTTATATGCATGCTTATCCAAACTATCTCCACTAATAGACTCTACCTACCAAGAGAGATCAACGGGTCTTTGATAGGTTTGAAATGGGGTCTATAAGGGACACAGGTTATAGTGAAGGCCATTTTGAGATTGGAGCTGATGTGACACAAAGGAAAAACCTTCACACTACAAATTTGTTGTTTGAATTTTCGGCAGCTTGGAGCAATCTTGCTAAATTCCAAATTCTTTTTATCTTCTTGACATTAATCTGGATCTTGATTGGGATAGTCTTTGCCATTGCAAAAATTTTGGTTCCCAGATTTGTTTCTTTTCTTCTTCTCCCTTTTCTTTCTTTTTATTTTTCTTAGTCTTCCTTCTTCTTTCTCTTTCCTTTCTTTTATCATTTTGTCCTTCTTTCTTATAGGACTATCAAGTACAAAACTTTCAAGAACTGAATGGTCTTTCTCCTTTTCCTTTGGTTTTGTGGTATCTTTGGTTGGGTCGGACCAATTCAAGTCAAACTTTCCAAATGGAAGCCTTTTGTTGTCTTAAGTAAAAGAGAACTCAGTTGGCTTTTTGAACCGCCTTTTTAGGTTTTCTTTTCTTTTTTTCTTTGCTTTTCTCTTTTTTTTCTCTCTTTTTTCCTTTTCTTTTCTTTTCTTTTGTCTTTTTTTGTTTTCTTTTCTTCTCTTTTTTTTTGATTCATTTTTTTAGCTCAAACTGAGTTGTCTTGTTTGTACCAACTTAGGCTTCCAATAATGGATGAGGTGAGTAACATAAATCTTCATTAACAGGGATAAACCATTTGTTACTCTAATGTTGTCTTGATATATTAGAGATATTAAGTGAACTTTAACTACCCTTATGATCTTGAAAACATCAACTACCCTTATGGTCTTGAGAACATCAACTACCCTTATGATCTTGAGAACTTCAACTATCTTCATGGTCTTGAAACTTCAACTATCCTCATGATCTTGATTAATCATTGCTTTCTTTGATCTTCTTGCTTATTCATCTTAGTGATCATAAGACTTGTCAAAGGTATCATAACAGCTCAGGGTAGGTTATTGGGGTTTGTAAGCCAATGAAAAGAAAGCTAAAATTTTATGAAGGCTCAAAGGGACAACTAGGGATTGATATTTAATAAGGTGGATATTAGTTGTTGGCTAATCAAACAATGCCTAGATCATTTCTCTCTTAAATAAGTAGAGTTCAATTTCACCTCAAAAGTTTGTCAAAGCATGTTCTAAGACTGACTAGGACCTAGACAAAGGTAATTATGCAGGAGCCCTCTCTAAGTAAGCATACACAATTCAATGCTTTAGAGCAATTCCCTCACCTAGTAAAGTCCTTCAAGTCATGATGCCTAGACACATTAATTTATGAATTATCAAGCTAGATTCCTCATTGGTTGAGCACCAAAATGAATAAAGACCAACAGAAATTTTTGATAAAAGTGATTTATTCAAACAAATTTAAATTTGAAAAACAAGATTGTTCCAATAAAATATTAAAGAAAGTAAAATTGAAAAGCAACATTCAAGCTAAGGAAAGTTCATTAGTTTAAGCTTCTTTTCCCTTCACATCTTCAATATTTCCATCTTGAAAGGATGATAAAACAAAATCTTCTTATAGTCCTTTTCCTACCATGAAGGTTGCCGGTGGAGGTACTCTTCCAAACTTAGGCAAAGGGTTGTTCTTGGTATTGGGCTTATCTGGCTCGGGTAGCTTACCACTGTCGATTAAATCTTGGATCTCATGCCTTAGACAGGCACATTTATCTGTTTCATGCCCTTGCATTTGATGAAATTGACAGAAGGCCTCAGCATTGAAGTTTGGTGGCAATGGATTATGTAAAGATCGAGGAGCTAACGGTTGTAACAACCCTCTCTTTTGCAGCTTGCTAAAAACCCAAGATAGAGGCTTCCCCAGATCTGAAAATTGTCTTTTATTTCCTTGGCCGGTTACATTAATATCAACTTCTTTTTGCGTGCTTTGATTACTAGGTTGGTAATTCCCTTTCTCATTCCTTCTTATTGAAAAGTGATTCTTCTCTCTTTCCCACTCTTCAATTTGCAGACCATCTTGGAGAAGATCTTTGAAATACCTTATAAAGGTGTGAGACATCCTTTCATGGAGATTGGGCAAGACACCTCTCACGATCATCCTTATTTGATCAGATTCATCGGGCCTTTTCTTGAGCAAAGCAGCCTTGTTTCTCCATCGCTTCACATAGTCCACAAAATTCTCAATTGGCCTTTGCCTTATGGACTCCACTTCCATTTAGGTAACCTCCAACTCGATATTATACCCATATTGCTGGATAAAGGCCTTGTACAGCAAATCCCAATTCTTTTGTGTTCCATCATCTAAGGTATTGAACCAATTTTGGACAACAGGGTCCAATAAGAGCATAAAGTACCTTAGGGTTTGAGCCTTAGTAGCTCGGGCAGATTGCATGGCAGTGATATACTGCTTCACATGGAGATGAGGATTTCCAGTACCATTGTATCTAGCAAAGGATGGCATCTTGAATTTGTATGGAACTTCTTCATCTAATTCAAATAATTTGTCGATCTCAGACATCTCTTTGGTTTTCAACTTCTTCTCAAATTTCTTTTCTAAATCAGCAATCATCTTTTCAACATTAGAAGTCTCGGTCTTTTCAATAGTTTCCTTCTCAACAACCTTCGGTTCTTTCTTCTTTTCTTGTACATCTTGGTAGTATTGAGCCCAATCATCATCATCAATGATTACCTTATCATCATCAAAAGCTACTTCACTAACTTTAGCTTTCCCATTATCCTTTGGCTTCTTGGAGCTAGCAGACGCTTCGGCATTATTTCCTAAAATTGTAGCTAGTTGATTCTTTATGGTCTCGGCCATGGCCTCTTTTATTTCTTCCATCTTGGCATTAAGGGCATCATCCACCATTCTTTGAATTTGTTCTGGCACCATTGTTTTTGGTGAGCAAGTGATTGAGTCGTTGCAAGATACTTCATCTCCGGCGGAGGTCAGATTGTTGTAAGCTTTAGAACTATCATAATCCAGGGCTGTGAGCTAGAAAGGATCAATGATATGAGATGCAAATGTATGCATGTATGCATGTATGCACAAACAATCAACAAATAAGGATAAAATAGGACGTTCCTTCCAACCTTATAATATCCACACACGAATGGCGAGTCTCTTTTCCTAGGTATATGGTTAACAAGATACCAACATGGGGTATTTTGCTTTCAAATAATTCCCTCGGATGTTTCAACCAATAGTTATATTTTCAAAAATGGAAATCAATCCATGATAATTCCCATTAATTAGGATTTAATCCATTCAACCAACTAAAGTACCTTTATGCTATGTTGGATTAAAACGAAATTAAGAGGTTTATTAAAAATAGATTTCTCACTTGAAAAAGGTAACTAATGGTTCATACCAAAAACAAGCCCATGGTTAATTTATTCTTAGTGTAAACTAGGCCCACAATTGATTTTTAGTATTTCATAATTGACCTAAATATTTTTGCAAGCACTTTGTAAAAAATTCTTGGGTGAAAATAGTTTTATTTCTAAGACCATTGTAAAAGATTTTAGAAAAATGGATTTTGGGCTTAGTATTTGGGCCATGGGCCAAAGAATTTTTTATTTGTTTTTAGAAAAGTCTTATGTCCAAAGACCATCTTGAAAAATTTTGAAAATAGCTTTGGTCTTTTGGACATTAAAGAAAAGTTTATTTTGAGCTTACAATATACTTAGGTCATATTAGAAAAAGAACAAAACAAATAAGCCATGATTTAAGCCAAGATAAATTAACCATAGTCAAACAACATGCATTTGGGGTAAAACCTAAGGAAAGTAACTAGGCCAATTACATGAGCTTTACTCTTTGGGTTAAAAGGCTTAGGTTCCCATAGCAAGTATATACCAAACGGTACGAGGCTATGAGTGGTTATGCCATGCTCGATCTCCATACCTTGACTGAAAGTATGGTATCCCTTACATAACACAACACGGGTAACACGGGCGTCCTAACTCACGCACACGATGCAATCTAAGATGATGCAATGGATAATATCATTATAAGAAAGAATAGAATAATATAAAGACCAACGGAATCAACTTCTCTTATCCCCAGTGGAGTCGCCACTGTGAGCGGGGATTTTTGCCCCCACTCCCGGTGGAATGGTTCTTGTGACTTCGGCTCTGTTTAGGCTCGGGGCCTTAGAGAACATGGACCTAAGTCTGGAGAAAATGGAGTCACCACCCGGACGGGCCGGGAAAAAGAAAGGAGTGGATGAGTCAATTTCTAAGGAATCCCCAACCCCCTAATGGGTTCGAAAAGTTGGGTACGTGTGGGGAAGGTGAGAAATGGCCCAGCACCCCCCACAATGCCTAGTTCATTGGAACTGGCCTCCTTTACAGGTCTTAATATTATAAAATTGTTAAGTATAACAACATTATCCATATTACACACAATAAAAAGAAAGCATCATTATATTAAAATCAAAGCAATGTCCAAACAAAACAAAACAAATAAATGGACACCCATCCGAAGATGGAAATATGTCATTACATTACATGCCTAAATAGGACACCCACCGAAAGGTAGAAACATGCCCTTTACATAAATTCTAAGATAGAAAAGCAAATTAAATTACATGATATTTAACTAATGAGGTATCCACCAAGTGGAAACATACCTCTTACAACATTTGGAAATCTAAAAAAATTGAAAAAAATAAATAACCATTCATCATAAATAAATCATTCATCAAAGGTACCAAATATCAATAAAAAGTAAACATCCATCCATGATAAATAAAATAAACCAAGCATTAAATTTAAAATAATTAAAGCATAAGAAATAAAACAAAGCATGAACAAATATGGAATTAAATAAGGCAAATAAAAAATCTAAGTTATAGCTATTGTTTCCATTTAGAATCCTTTATTTCATGTGTTTAGGGTTTTAGATTTTATGGAATTAGGCTACTGTGACTTTTTAAGAGAATTAAAATAGATTGAGGTTTTATGTTTTAAAAGGTTGGTAAGACTCTTTGATTAAACAAATTAAGGTTTGAATGGTGAAATCATGAAACTAGGGTTTTAGACACTTTAAAATACTTTTGATTCATGGTTTTAAATGGTGATTTCAAGCTACTGTGTAAATTTAAAATATTTATGTTTTTATGGTTTTTAATGTTTTAAAGGATTAAGGTTTAGAAAAAGTTAGGGTTTAAGGTTTTAAAGGAGTTAGAGTTTACTATTTTAGGTTTAGAAATTGAATTTTGGGTTTAGTGTTTTAGAATTTAGGGTTTCGGTGATGCATGATTTTTAGGATTTGGAAAAAGCAATTGAAGATTTCATGGAATTTAAACAAACAAATTAAAGTTTTTATAAATAGAAAAGATGTTTTTTTTTTAAGCCTTTTGAAAGAAACAGAACCTAGTTCAAAATTTTTGAAGGAAACAAAATCAAATTTTGTTTTGGTTGGAAAATATGTTTAATTAAGGTTTTAAGATTTTGAAGAGGTAAAAGTAACAACTTTAAGCCTTTTTGGAAAATAAAGTAACATATTAGTGTTTTTTAACTTTGGAAAAACTAAATTAAAGTTCTAATGTTTTTTATTTAAAAAACAAAATTTCATAGTTTATGCTACTGTGAAAAAATAAAACAAAAAGAATTTAATACATACCTCATTTTGTTGATTCTCCAAAAATAATTCTTCTTGGATGAATTAAAAACAAAGACAATTGTTGCCTTTGAATTGCTTAAATCGTGTCCCTGCTATTCCAAAAAAAAAAAATTGAATTGCTCCTTTTCCTTCACTGATTTGGTTTCAAAATTTTCAAGTTACTGTTTGATTTTCGGCCTCCCCAATTTCATTGCCTTTAGTCCTTATTTATAGTGGTTTGATATGGCTTATTCCTAATTAATCATGGCAAGTAATATTAATAAGAAAAGGAAACCAAAACCTAATTGAATTAGGTTTCGAAAAATTTGCGTCGGAAAAATTACGCTGCAGAAAAAAATTGCCGCAGGAAAAAATGCGCTGGCAAAAAATTTTGCCGTAGGAAATTGTAGCAGTGGACGGGGAGCGAGCGTCGCCCGCAGGAATTTCCTGCAGGCGACCATTTTGCCCGCAGGATTTTCCTACGGGAGAAATACCCACGGGCCCACGCGATGATTTTTTCATTGCCGATTTTTCCAACGTCGATTTTTATTTTTATTTTTATTTTTTGACTTTTATTTGTTTATTTTTATTTTTTATTAATAAAAATTAAATACTAAAGAAAAAATTATTTAACAAAAATTATTTTGGACCAATTAGACAACAAAAATCATTTTAGACTAAATAAAACATATTGGACCGGACTGGGTCAAAAATTAAGAGTCTACAGTCTCCACCTTCAATCTCAACTTCAAAACCCTCTTTTTCTCCCTAGAAGTCGGTTCTAGGTTGTAAAGAATAAAAATTTGGATCCCTAATTCACGCTTCAACTCAACTTTTATAGTGCAAATATGTTAGCCTGACACGCCCAGTGACACGCCCAGGTCACTGGGCGTGTCATTGCTACTGGGATTCTGGATAAAAGGCTTGTCCATTGACATGCTCATGTCACTAGGAGTGTCACAACTTCTATAAGGCATTATAATAGGCATGCTTGATGACACGCCCATGTCACTGGGCATGTCAATGCTTCTATTTAGCAGTATTAAAGGCACGTCCATTGACACGCCCATGTCCCTGGGCACGCCACTTGAAGAATTTTTTGCTCTTTTCCTCAACTTTCATCCGTAATTCACTCCGAAATGACCATAAGCCTCAAAATACAAAGAATTCCTAAGATTAATCCTAAAAAGCACTTGAACAAAAAAATTAAACTTAATTGGATAATAATCATATTAAGAAATGGGGGCAAAATATCATCAATTATGCACTTATCACTTATCATCATCAAAAGCCAGTTCACTAACTTTAGCCTTCCCCTTATCTTTCTTGGTGCTTGCGGATGCTTCGACATTGTTCCCAAACATTGTAGTCATTTGATTCTTCATGATCTCAGCTGGGGCCCCCTTTAGTTCTTCCATTTTAGCATTAAGGATGTCGTCCACCATTCTTTGAGTTTGTTCAGGCTCCATTTCTTTTGGTGAAAAAGTGGTTGAGTCGTTGCTAGATTCTTCATCTCTGGCATAGGTTGGATTGTCATAAGCTTTTGAACTATAGTAATCCAGGGCTGTGAGCCAGAGAGGATCAATGATATGAGATTAAAATGTATGTATGCATTTATGAACAAATAATAGACAAAGATAAGTAGAACGTCCCTTCCAGCCTTATAATTTTCACACACAGATGGCGAGTCTCTTTTTCTAGGTATATGGTTAACAAAATACCAACATGGGTGTATCTTGTTTTTGAATATTTCCCTCGGACATTTCAACCAATAGTTATATTTTCAAAAATGAAAATCAATTCATGATAATTCCCATTAATTAGGCTTTAATCTATCCAATCAACTAAAGCAGCTTTTATGCTATATTGGATTAAAACTAAATTAAGAGGTTTATTATAAATAGATTTCTCACTTGAAAAAGTGACCAGTGATTCATGCCAAAAACAAGCTCATGATTAATAACTCTTAGTATAAAGTAGGCTCACAATTGATTTTTGGTATTTTCATAATTGACCTAAATAATTTGTAAGCTCTTTTAAAGGTTGGATGAAAATAATTTTATTTCTAAGCCCATTGTAAAAAGATTTTAGAAGAAATAGATTTTGGGCTTTGTATTTGAGTCATGAGAAAAGAACTAGTTTTTGAAAAAGTTTTATATCTAAAGACCATCTTGAAAAGTTTTGAAAATAGCTTTGGTCTTTTGGACTTCAAATAAAAATTTATTTTGAGCTTACAAATGTACTTGGGTTTAGAAAAAGAACAAACCAAATAATCCATGATTTAAGCCAAGATAAATTAACCATAGTCAAACAACAAGCATTTGGGGTAAAAACCTAAGGAAAGTAACTAGGCCAATTATATGAGCTTTAGTCTTTGGTTGAAGAATGAACTTTAAACGAAGAAAGTTTGATAGATGAAATAATAATAAGTTATCTCTATATAAATTTAAATGAATTAAGTTAGAATGACACACCTCCATTTGTTGGCTCCACTAAAATTGTTTGAACGAAATTCTAGATGTGCTTTGGCAAAGACAATGATTACACTGCCTTTGTAGAGTTTTGTGTTATCAATCTTTCTCATCTATCTTTTCTGTTTCTTTTTGTTCCTCTCCAAAAGTTTGTAGAGTTTGTTTCTTTTTGTTAAAGTTTGCTAATTTCTTTTATGTGTTGCTGGTTTAGGGTTTCTTCATGCTTGCTAAGGTTTGTTGAAAACTCAAGAGTCTCCCAACTCTCCTCGAAAAAAATAAAGGTCCAAAGTTTTTTTCAATAATTGCCACCCCCAATCCATGTGTTTAATGCTAGTATTTATAGGAAAACAAAAAGACCTAATCCTATTTTAATAAGGAAATACCAACTATTTAGGAAAAATTACAAAATCGGATAAAACAAGATTTGATCAAAAAATGGGCAGCGCATGCAGGCTGCTGGGCCTGCGGCCTGTGCTGGAAAAAATTGCTGTGAGGATCGGACTGGGTGAACTGGGCAAGTCAGTTCGCTGCAGGCAGCGCCTGCGGCGAACTGGGCAAGCCCAGCTATGGTGATTTGTACAGTGCCTAATTCACCGCAGATATTTGCTGCTGCGAATTGGGCAGTGCCCAATTCACCGTAGACAATTGCTGCGGTGAAGCCCAGTTGGCAGCATGGCAGTGCGCCAGTGCTGAAGCACGTCGCTTTCCGATCTGTCAGATTTTTTATTTTTTAATATTTTTATTTTTTTATTTTTATTATTAAAGATAACTATTAAATATCATAAAGATAAATATTATACCATAAAAATTATTTTGGACTATCGGATTGGATTGGATCAAAAATTAAGGGTCTACAATAGTATAGAGATTTTAAGAGAGTTTAGAATCCTCAAGGAAAGAATGCATACTTCAAGAACTGGTACCTGATCCAATGCCGAGCTGTTAGATTTTATTGAACAATATGAAAATGGCACTGTAAATCTACTAGCTGGGATGCAGCTTCATCACTGTTCAAGTCAAAAAACTAATGTAACATTGCAACTTACTATTTTAACAGCACAAATATGTATTCATTATTTTATTTTATTTTATTTTAGTTTTTATTTTTTAATTATTAATAGTACTAAAGATTAGGGAATATTAAAAATAAATTAATTAATGGACTATTATTAAGAGTTTAATAAATAACTAAATAAATAAAAATAGAATATAACAAGCTATGAATCAGTGGTATTGGTCGGATGATATACTTACCTTGTGTTGACTTACCTGACTCGATGTTAGCATGATCGATGTATTGTCTGGGGCGGAGGGTGTGTCTATAAAACCCAACAATGGTATTATGTAGCACCCTCTCAAGTAAAATGGATTGCCCGAGAATGCAGTTTTGAAAGCTTTATCTTGCAATTACCATCTGAGGAGTGTTTGATAGAAAAGTGTGTAGTTCAAGCATTGTGGGAGCGGTGGATGGACATGACTCATACTTTTCACCTTACTGTAGGAGAGATGACCATTGGCCTAATCAATTTTACAGCCATAACTGGTATCCGGTATTATGGACTTCTAGTCCCTCTTACCAACGACATTCTAACACACGAAGAAATCCAACAGTTAATCGGTATGGAACTGTCCTTAAAAGAGCCTTTTAAGATAAAAATTGAGCCGATTCTGAGTTATTGGATGAGATAAGATGGATGGTTTCATAGAGAAACATCCAAGCAATATGCCTGAGGATTTTTGGTATATTTGCTTGGGTCGACCATTTTATGCAGCACTGAATTTGCCATCCATCTGTCGATGTTGAGGGCTCTTACTAATATGGATATGGTATTGCTTTATGGTTGGGGTGAAGCTGGCCTTGCCTGTCTCTATCATGGACTAGAAAAGATTTGCAAGAATAAAAAAATCTTTTCATGGTGGTTGTCGAGGTACTCTTCTTCCACCATTTTCAATTACATTCTTATACTTGTATGAATTTGATTTTCATTATTGTTGCAGGTATGGGCATATGAGCATAATCTTGTGAGGGCGCCTAGCATTTCCCAAGAGAGATTTGGGTATTTGAGGTTAAATTTTTGGTTGTCAGATCGTGTAATAGTTCCTGCCTCTCATCATGTGCACACCCAACGCTATCTCTTGAGTTGCTTAACCTGGGGCCAGGTAAAATAATATTAGTATACTTTAAAATTTATGTAAGAAGTTTACTTACCTTTTGTCATCCTGTAGGTCGATTTGGCTTGGTGGAAAATTGGAGAGCAGATGAACTGGACTCCTTCCATGAATGTTGCATTACCTTTCCAGCATACCCGCCGAGTCATTGTTGGTCCTATGTCTAATGGCTGGTTTCTCGGGGAGAGGGTGTATGAGTGGTTCCTTGGCCAGCATATACTTTAAAAATCACATCAATGCCGGAGAGTGAGTGGTAGTTAGCTTGGCATGGTTATGACGTTGAAACCTTTCTCTATCCACCAGGTGCGTCATATACCCAATTTATATGAGTAGGGCTCTTGAACTTTGACATATCTCCTGTTGGTGTTCGGGAAATTCCCGAGGAAGATGAGAATAGTGATGAAGAGGAGTACCATGGAGAGGGAGGAGGTCCATCCCTCATCCCGGGGCTAGCACCTCTCATGTAAACTTTTACCATTTTGCCATTGCCATTGCTCCTTTTTCAACTTTCTTTGATTGTTTTAATGATTATTGCAGGCTACTGGCTCATTTGGTCATGAGGGTGGACCTTCCTCTGCTGCTCCTCCATTTGTTCTTTCTTATCAACCAGAGATGCCTTCTCATCCGCAAGGCATTGACATGAGTTACCTAGTAGGTCATCCTATTCCTTGATGATTTATATTATATGCATGCATGATTATGTATGCTCTTACCCTTTCCCTTTATGACTGACAGTGAATGCTTGAAGAACAAAATAAGAAATTGCAAGAGGAGTTAGCTTCTAGTCGCCAACATGTTGCCCATTTTGAAAAATTGTATCATCAATTAGAGTAAGACTTTTGAGATTTTTGGTTCCAAAGAATGAGGGATCCTGGTGCTTCGTCTTCTAGGGGGGCCCAAACTAATGAACATGAGATTCCTTCATCTACTTTAGATGAGGATTGTTACATACCTAAATTCCAGGGTAATAGAGGTTCAGGTGCTCCTTCTTCGGGTGGACTCAGGATAGATGATATGCCTTCTCCTCCAATAGGCGATGACTTTTTCAGGGCTTTATTTGATCATGGCCCACCACCTCCTTCTCAATGATCCATCATTATTGTACTAATAATGATAATTATAATTTGCACTTTTACTGCAACTTTTGACTTAAATTTTTTTTCATCATTTTTTTTGTATTATTATTATCATTATTATTACTATGGTATAATCATTGGTCCTTCCTCTTAGAATTCATAATCCTAAAGTAGTATTGATTCACAAAACCAAAAGCAATGCTGCAACTCAAAACCATTTCATCATTGATTTCCTATCCTTGCACGTCTCGGTCTCAAGCCATTCCTTGTCAACTTTGGTATAGCCAATTTCCTGATATAAATTCTCTTTCCATGCTATGACCCCATACAGAAGCCAGGAAATTTTTCAGGAAATTTTAATTTCAACATCAAAATTCCTTTCAACAATTTTAAGTTTCATTTAATCTTCAATAATGACAGAACTCAATTTGAAGAAAATAAAAGGTTTATTTAAAAATATGAAAGCCATTCATTGGGAACAAATATCTTTGTCTAAAATCAATTTTTTGAAGTGTTTTCAAAATATTAAATTGGACCATTCTTTTTTACATGCCATGGTTTCCTTTTGGAGTGTGAATTCTAGGACATTTAAGATAAATGGCTTTGAGATATGTCCCATCATTGAAGAGTTTGAGGACATCCTTGGATATCCAAGCAATCAACCAATGACATTGCCTATATTGATTTCTAGAACTCAACAAAAGATGCAAATGTTGTTCCATATTTCAAAGCCTGAAGTTCTATAGTTGACGAGAGGTTAGGAAATTCTGCTTGGTCCCTTGATTGACTTTTGCATTTCTCACTTGGCTCCTACCAAAACTTGGGGATGCATGTTCTGTCTCTGCTTACTGGGCCAATTCTTGCTTGTTTATTCCGATGGTGATATCGATCCACTAGTATTGGATATCATGGACCAGATGAAAGGAGGCTTGTCGCCGATACCCATGATCTTAGTTGAGACTTTAGTTGGATTGGACCAATTTAAAGCAGGATCATCAAGGAGATTGGCCGGGAGTCTGTTGCTGCTTCAGGTAATTACCTAGACCGCCCTTTCAATTTTCAATTTAGGCCTTTTTTCTATTTCTCTAATTTTTTCCTAGTCCGCCCTTGCAGGTTTTCAAAACTAGTGAGCTATTCTAATTTTTTCCTAAGCCGCCCTTGCAAGTTTTTAACTTAGCAGATTCCCCTTTTTTTATTGGTTCTAATTTTTGTCTAGACCGCTCTTGCAGGTTTTTTAAACTAGCGAACAACCCTAATTTTTGTCTAGGCCGTCCTTGAGGATTTTTGACCTAACGGGCTTTATATATATATATATTCTTTTAGATTTGGCTTCAAGAGAGTCTCTGCTTGCTCGACACTCCATCTATGTATTTCTCCAGATACCTGTCGTGACATCATTTTGCCAGAAAGCTACTCCATCCTGCTTTGTCATATGCTGACTGGATTCGCTCATGTGCTACAGTCAACATCCGTTGGTTAGTACCTTGGTGGAAGATTTCTCATATCACCATTCGGACGTATTTGATGTATGTTCCTCTCGCTGCTCTTCGTTGAGGTACTTGCTATGATCCTCACCGGCTTGACCGTCAGTATGAAGCTGAGCCTCGAGGTACTAAATTTACTCCTAAATTGGACGTGCTTTGTCTGACTAAAGCCTACTTGGATCGGCTAAAATAAATCTGGCCTGCATACGACACTTATCGTCTGCCATAGATTTTACATTTGTCAATTTCTTTAGAAAGAATATTGTTAGGATGAAAAAATAGTAAAAGTAATAATAAGAGATGTTTCTTTACCTTTAATAATTTGTCATCACCTTTCACTATTGTGTTATTTACTTTATCCATATTTGGTCAAATACTTAAAACAATGCACATAGAACAATTTTAATATTAACTCTGTTTTATTAAATTTGGGAATAGCTAAATATAAAGCCAGCATACACAAGATCATTCCTGTAGCCAACCACCCCTTTCGAATTTTCTAATTGATAATTTTCTCTCATTTATCCTTAATTGTTGCCTAGCCAGTCCTTTCGGCTTTTTATAACTAGCGGACTGTTCTAATATTTGCCTAGGCCGCCCTTTTTGGGTTTTCAACCTAGCGAGCTCTTTTTTTATACATAAAACTTCTTCAACCTGTCAATGTTCACTAGCTTACTAAACTCGTTCCTGTCCATGTCTGATAATTTGACTACACTCTTGTTCATGACTTGTTTCACAACATATGGTCCTTGCCAACAAGGCCTAAATTTCCCTCTTGGATTAAATACATTAGGCTTACATTGCTTCAACACTAAATCGTCGAGTCTGAACTTTCTGATCTTAACCCTTCTATTGTAGGCCCGACCTATCTTCCTTTGATACAACTGATGATGATATAGTGCTTTTAACCTCCTCTCTTCTAGTAAAGCTAACTGTGTGTATCTGCTTACTACCCACTTTGTCTCAGGCAATTCAACTTCCAAGACCACTCTCAATGACTTAATCTCTATTTCAATTGGCAACACTGCCTCCATCCCATAAAACAAAGAGAACGGTGTAATATCCCAATGCATGCCCTAAAAGTTTTGATTATGTTGTTGTTGTATATTGGATTGAATGTATATGTTTTATTTAAAGAGAAAAGGGTCTTTAAAGAGAGTGTATATGTGATGTATATTAGAATATATATAACATATACCTAGGTCAATGGAACGTCAAAGAATGGAGATAGTGGAAGAAGATATTTGTTTGTGTTTGAATTTATAATTAATTAATAAGGAATTAATGAATGGAGGAGGTTTATTTGAATTGTTTAATATTTTAATTACTTGGATGAGAGAGTTTTAAGGAAAAAGGGAATTTGACTTTGGGCTTCTCATTCTTCTTTCCTTCTCTTTGCCGTGGATCATCTTCTTCTTCTTCTTTTCTTTGCATTGTTTGGTCGGATAACAAAGGGAAAGAGAGAGCAAGAGAGGATTTGATGTGCTAAGCTCAAATTGAAGGAAATCCAAGTGATCCAGTTGTTGATTCAAGAAGTTTTATAACTTTGGTAAGTTCTCTTTTGATATCTTTGTTTATTTGAAATGATATTTGGATTTGATAGATGATTTTAAGAGTGTGTTGTTTGTTTGTGAGATGTTTAGAAGTGTTAGGTTGATTTGATGATGGATTTTGAGGATGGATTGAAGAAAAGAGTAAGTGGTTGGAAGAGATGATGTTGTATATGCGATTTGTGTTTGATGTGTGTTTTGGTTTGATTTGGTGTTTTTGTAAGTTTAAGGTGGGTTTTGAGTATGTGTTGCTAAAATTGTTTGAAGAGGATGTTGGTGTATAGAAGTGTGTTGTTGAGTTTTTGGTTGTTTTGGCCGGATTCTGAGGTTGTGGTCGGACACGCCCATGAGCACGTTCAGGGTTTTTAGGCGTGTCAATTGTGTTGGAGGCAGTAGGTTTGACACGACCAGTAACACGCCTGTGTTATTGAGCGTGTCATAGCTACTGTAAGATTTGAGAATTTACACGCCCAAGAACACGCCCATGTTGTTGAGCGTGTAAATGCTTCTGTGTTGTGGAGTTAGGGCACGGTCATGGACACGCCCGTGTGGGTGAGCGTGTCAGGGTTAGGGTTTGCCCTAATTAATTCCTAATTGGATTATCTCTTGTGTATCTCTAAGCAAGTATATACTATTACTTTTGATTTAGGTTTTGAAGATAGTGATTGATCTTTGATTTAAGAAGTAGAAGGATCTTGAGCAAGGAATTGTTAAGAGTGGTGTGATTTGCTTTTGAGGTAAGTACAAAACCTATATGATTGTATGTAAGTACAAATGTGGCATTATTACATTGTTAATTTATATGAGTAATGTGTGTTGTTATGTTTATATCAATGATGATATATATATATATGAATAATGTGAATGACATGATGATGCAAATGATTGTGTATATGAAAGATTGAAATGCTATGATGTGAATTGAGATGAAATGGAATATAAAGCCATTGTGATTGGCTATGTTAATTCATTTGAGAATGAAATTGATAACAAATTAATGAATGAGTTGTGTGGCTAATGTGTTATTCTATTTTCAGAGTTTGTTGTTGGTGGCATGCCTAATGATAGTAACAATCTCTTGAAGTTAGGTTGGGCTTGATCCTTGAAGCCAAGTTGGGTTGAAGTTTAACATGTTTTACTCCCCTTGAAGCTTGGTTGGGTCTAGTCCTTGAAGCCTAATTGAGATGTTACAACCCTTGAAGCTAGGTTGGGTTTGATTCTTGAAGCCAAGTTGGGTTGAGACTTAGCATGCTTTGTTCCCCTTGAAGCTTGGTTGAACCTAATCCTTGAAGCCTAGTTGGGTATATGTGATAATGATAAATGTGATAAAACCAAAGCATTAACTCTGAAAATTGAATGGTATATTAGTGTGTTTTGGGCCCATGCTTGTCTTTGTTTATATGTGATTCATTGATGGCAAAATAATTAAATAATGAAATTCATGAAAGGACTTTGAGATGTGATATGCTTATATGATTATGATTTGTGAAAGGCAAAGGTTTGATGTTAGCTTTTCACTTATGATATTGATATTAATGGAATGTGTGACATTGCATAGCATACAAGCATAATGTTAGCATGTTTTGTACTACTAAGCCCTTGGCTTAGCGCGATAGTGTTGATCGCGCAGGTGATAGAGTTGATAGAGTTGAACTCGAGAGCTCATCGAGGCCGAGTGAGAGTAGACATTGAAGAGTTGATTTTGGGACTTAAAGATCAGAGAAGATTTGCCAATCATGTATAACTCTTTTAATATTTTGTAAAGTATTGTTTATAATGTGAATATATGTACATTTGTAAATATAAATATTTAAATGTTTTCCTATATGTAAATAGTTCTAAATTCCGCTGCGTATTAAGTAAATATATATATATATATATCTATTTTGTTTTTATATTATAAGTTAACTACTTATTTTCTATAATGTATAATGAGAAAGATTATAGTATCATTGGAAATGTTTTTGAATGTTAAGAAAAATTCATAGCATTCCTATATTCGATGCATGTATACTACATTGTGGTGTATGTAGTGTGTATGTATTGGATGTGGGGGTGTTACAAACGGTGTCATTCCAGTCGGCATTCACACACTTATCCTGTATCCTCACAAAGCAAAAGGAAGCATCTCCGACCAATCCCTATATGTCTTGGTCATCTTGGATAGAATCTGCTTAATTGTCTTATTTGTTGCTTCTGCTACACCATTAGCCTTCGGTCTATAAGGGAGGATCGGTGATGATGGATTTGGTATTTTAACAATAAGTCCTTAGCTACTCCTTGAAACTATACCCCATTGTCTGATATCACATTGTGTGGGACCCCATACCTACAGATGAGATTCTTTTCAATAAATCTAGCCATTTGTCTTGCCCCGGCTTGTTGAAAGATTCAACTTTGACCTATTTTGAAAAATAATCCACTGCTACTACAATGAAATGGTGACTGTTTGAAGCTGTCAGATCTATCTCTCCTATAATGTCAATCCCCCAGGTTGCAAAAGGCCAGGGTAAAGACATAGAGTGCAATTCTTCAAACGGCATGTGATTTAGATTACCATACATCTGACATTGCTGGCATTTCTTCACAAACTCAATGCAATCTCTCTCCATGGTCAACCAGTAGTAACCTTGTCAAATTATCTTCTTAACTAGGGCTAAACCACTCATGTGTGGACCACAACTTCCCGCATGTATTTTTGACATGATACGTTCAGCTTTAGGCTTTCTCAGGCATCTTAAGTACACCCCATCAGGCCATCTTCGATACAGCTCTCCATGAAAGGTGATGTATTGTAAGGACCATCACCTTATGGCTCTTCTTTCTTCCCTTGTTGCCCTCAATGGGCATTCCTTACTCTCCAAAAATAGTCTTATGGTGTCATACCATGCGTCATGGTATGTATCAGTTTTCATGATTGTCTCATATTCATAGCAAGGAGTTGATGAGCTGTACTCCTTAAAATTCTTCTTCATCATAGTCAAGTAATGGTGGTATGGTTTTAGATTCTCTTCTTTTAACTACCACTCTCCATTTACTTGGGATACTACTAGTAATGAATTTCCAAAGACTTGCACCTTATCCACCTTCATAATCACTAGGGTTTCCAAACCAAAAATACATGCTTCATACTCCACCATATTATTGGTTGCCCTAAACTTCAACTTCTTGGCTAAAGGGATAAGCTCTTCTTCTGGTGATTCTAGTATGACTCTCAAACCTTCTCCTTTCCTATTCACTGCTCCATTAAAATACATCTTCCATCCTTACACTTTTATGGCTGCTAAATATTCATCGGAAAACTCCAAGACTACCTCTTTGCTATCCGGCAATGGTTGTTGGGCTAGGAATTCTGCAACCACTCTACTTTTGATTATTTTCCTGGTTACATACTTAATCTCAAATTCTTCTAAAATTATCAACCATCAACCATATTTCTCGATTAAAGAGGGTGTCTCCCTTAAGTACTTTACCGGATCCAACCTGGAAATTAGTTGCACACTATAAGATTGAAAGTGATGCAGCAACTTCTTAGATCAAACCATAGCTATATAGGTCTTTTCAATGATACTATACTTAATTTCATAAGGTAGGAGCTTTCTACTCAAATAGTAGACTGTGTGCTCAACCTCCGACTCATCTGTTTGGGCTAGCATGGCTCCTATTGACTCTTCTTTTACTGCTAAATATAATAACAAAGGTTTACTAAGTTTAGGTGGTTTCAAGATAGGTGGATTTAGCAGATACTCCTTTATGCCCTCAAAGGCCTTTTGACATTCTTCATTCCACTTGACTGGCTGATTCTTTTTAAGTAATTTGAAGATTGGTTCACATATCATGGTGAGCTTTGCTATGAACCTGCTAATGTACTATAACCTACCAATAAATCCCCGAACTTCTCTCTCTGTCTTAGGGGATGGCATATCCCTTATTTCCTTATTTCCTTATACTTCACTACTCTCTCAAAAAATAATTCTAAGTTTTGGAAGTGTTGTTCCCTTGTGTCCAACTTCACCATCATATCATCAACATACACTTTGACTTTTTATGCATCATATCATGAAACAATGTGGTGGCCATCCTTTGATAGGTTGCTCTAGCATTATTTAACCCAAACGACATCACCCTATAATAGAATATATCCCATGTAGTAATGAAGGCAGTTTTGGCTTTATCCTCTTGGGCCATTAACACTTGGTTGTATCCGAAAAATTCATCTACAAATGAGTGTAGCAAGCTAGAGGTTACACTATCAATGAGGACATCTGTAATATCCTCATTTATGCCCTAGAAGTTTTGCATGTTGTTGTTGTTGTTGTTGTTGTATTGTTGGTTTAAATTGAGAAAAGAAAAGTATAAGTGTTTTGGGAAAGAATTTAGGGTTTAGAGACAAGTTTATATGTTGTGTATATTGTGATATATATAACATATACATTGGTCAAAAGAGTTGGTCAAGGCAAGAGGAGATATTTTTTTAGGGCATGTGAAATTACCAAAATGGGCAAGAGATATCAAAGAGAATTAAGATATGTATGAGGGCATTATAGTAATTTTCCTTTGGATGGGTATTTAATGAAGATTGACTTTGTGATTCTTGATCATTTTCTCTTCCTCTTGATGGTAGTGGCCGGCTCTCCATTAGCAAAAGGGAAGGAGAAGTGTTCTTGATAGTAAGATCAAGATTGAAGGGAGAATTGAAGAATCAAGTTGAAGATTTGTGGAATTTCTTCACTTTAGGTAAGTAATTTCTTGTTTTCTTTTATTAATTTGGAAATTGTGGTTAAGGTGTATTGAGAATTGTTGAGATGATGATTTAGTGTGTTGATGTGTGTTTATAAGTGTTAGAGTTGATTGTAAGTTAAAAATTGGAGGTTGTGTTGGTTTGGTTGTGATTATGGAAAAATAAGTGAAGATTGATAGTGGAAAATCAAGAGTAGAGTTTGAGTTAGGGTTTTGAGATGGTGTTTGTTTAATTGTGATATTAAGGTGTTTTAAAGTGATTATTGTAATGAATATGTATTTAGAACATTGATGATGTTCATTGGAAGCATGTGGTATGATGTATATTGAGTTTTAATGCATTTGGAAGAGAGTTGGTTAGAATTAGGGTTTTGGTTTTGGGAGACACGGCCAAATGCCATGTGAGACACGGCCAAGTCATATGATTTTGGACGTGTTGGATTAATTTTTGGGTGACACAGCCGTGTTCCCAAGCCGTGTGAGCTACTGTGAGTTTTGGTTGAAGAGACACGGCCGTGTCCCTAAGCCGTGTTTGCTACTGCCAAAGTTGAATTGAGAGACACGGCCACAAGCTTGGCCGTGTCCCTCATGTGTGCTGCCCGTGTCCATCAAATGAGTTGGTTAGGGTTTTGTTTCTTTGTTCTTTTTGCATTGTTTTGGTTCTTCAAAGGTGGGTTGGTTCTTAAACCTAACCCTAAAACACTTTAAACACACTTGAATCAATGAATGAACTAATCAAATGTATATGGAAGATCCTAAAGCTATGAATCATATAAGTTGTTCTTTGCTCTAATTGCATTGTTGAGATTTAAACAAGGTTATGTTATGCATTATGAAAGGTATTGTATTTTATGAGTAATGTACCTTGAAATGTTGTATCAAAGATGAAATGATAATTCAAATAAGATATGATATGAGACAATGCCATTGTGTTTGGCTATGATGAATGATGCTATATGATGATAATATTGAGAGAATGAAGGCATGTTTGCCTAAATGTTGATGAGAATTGAGAATGGAAATGATAATTGATATGTAAATGAATTGTGTGGCTAATGTGTTATTCCATTTTCAGAGTATGTTATTGGTGGCATGCCTAATGATAGTAACAATCTCTTGAAGTTAGGTTGGATTGAATCCTTGAAGCCTAATTGAGATGTTACCACCCTTGAAGCTAGGTTGGGTTAGTTCTTGAAGCCAAGTTGGGTAGAAGCTTAGCATGCTTTGCTCCCCTTGAAGCTTGGTTGAACTTAATCCTTGAAGCCTAGTTGGGTCTATGATATTGATATTGATAAATGTGATGATAGAACCAAAACATTAACTCTGAAAATTGAATGGCATATTAGTGTGTCTTGGGCCCATGCTTGTCTATGGTTAATGTGAGTCATGAATGATGTTTGTTTTGCTTTGTATTGATGATTAAATGAATACTAATGAGGTATATGAAAAGATAATAAAATGTGATATGTAATGTGAAAGTATATTGTTAATTTTGCATATATGATGTTACATATATATTATGGTTTGAGAAATGACATTGCATTGCACGAAGTCATATCATTAGCATGATTATCTTACTAAGCCCTTGGCTTAGCGCGATAGTGTTTAATCGCGCAGGTGATAGAACTGTTAGAATCGAACCCGAGAGCTCTTCGAGACCGAGTGAGGGTAGACATTGAAGAGTTGATTTTGGAGACTTAAAGATCAAAGGAGATTTGCCAATCATGTATAACTTTTTTTATATTTTGTAAAGTATTGATTAAATGTACATATTTGTATATTTGTAAATATGGAATTAAGTGTTTTCAAATATGTAAATATTTTATGACTTCCGCTGTGAAATAACTATATGTATGTATATATATATCTAATGTGTTTTATTTTAAAAGTAATTGATCTACTTTTCTATATTATATAATGATAATAGTATTGTATCTATTTAAATGTTTTGAATGTTGAAGAAAACCGTAGCATCCCTATGTTTGGTGCACTTATGCTACATGGTTGTAGTTGTAGTGTGTGTGCATTGGATGTGGGGGTGTTACAACATCTATACGGGGTAAAGGAAAATCATCTTTAGGGGAAGCTTTTTTCAAGTCTCTATAATCTACACAGACCCTAATTCTTTCATCTTTCTTCGGTATGGTACTATATTGGCTAGCCAATCTGGATAATCAATCACTTCAATGAACTTTACTTGTATTTGTTTAGTGACCTCTTCTTTAACCAATTCAACCCATTCTGATCTTAACCGTCTAAGCTTTTGTTTGATAGCTTTCATGAAAGTGTATGTAGGAATCAGATGCTCGGCTATGTCTCGATCTATCCCAGGCATATCCTCATAAGACCAAGCAAAAACCTCTTCATATTTTTCAAATATTTTTTCAAATCTCTCTTTCTCATCAGGAGTAAGGTCGGAAGCTATACTAATGCTTTTAGGATTTTTGGTTATTCCCAAATTTAATGATTGTGTATCAGCAGAGTTAATATTAAAGATGTTCATGTAACTACTATTTGAATGTATGCAACCATTAGGAGAAACATCACACAAGTAAGCAAAATTAGACTTTATTCCATTCATTTTGGAAAAGAAAACATCATCATCCTCATACAAAGCAGACAAATTAAAATCAAAATCAAAATCATTGTCTTCAAAATCATAAAGCATAACATCTTCAAACTTCCAGGGTAGCAATCTCCTCTGGAGTCTTCTTGGCTTTTAGGACAGCTTCCTTTTCCCCTTCTGGATTGGGCTCCTTGTCGGTTGGCAGGATGAGCTCTTTCTTCACTTGGTCCAACAATTCAGCAACATCAGCAAAAATCTCAAAAACCATGATAAACTTTCCCATGAAAATGATTGGCTCGGGCTTTCCTTGGAGTGGTCCCATGTCTGGAGCTTTGACAAGGTCTCTTCAAGTGGTGGGAAGCTCATCTTCTCATTCTTCTTTGGCTAAACATCTTTGTTGGCTTCTTCATACCCTAACTCTTTCTTGGAAGTTTGAGACTTGAAATCTTGAAGCTTTGTTACACTAGCCTTGCCCTTTCCAAGACCAGCACCAGGAAGGTAGCTCATGTTCTTCATCGTGTTTAAGACCTTGGAGTCTATTACTTTATCATCAGAAATTACGGCTACTTGGAAACTGTTGTGCTCAACTTATTACTACTACAAGCGACACTCACAAGTATACGAGGTAATTGGAGCAACGGTGATCGCCCTAAGGTCGTCTCACAAGGAAGGAATTATTTTGCAATAGTTTGATTGACAAGTGAATTTAAAAGCAAGAGTGTGATGTTTGAAGTAGTGGTGAAAAGCAATTAAAAATAAAAATAATGTGTGTATAATGTGTGTAAGGTTGTACAAGATAATACAATTCTAGGAATGGTGCCTAGGGTTGTAGATCAATTTAATCAAAGCTTAATTCTTAAATTATCCATTAATATGACATTGTATTTTAATTTGTTCATTGAGTTTAATTAGTAATTACCAGTTCATTAGTTTTCACATTCATGAATTAACAACAAACCAATTATTTTGAAATTGTAAATTAACAAACCCTAGAACTTATATTTCTAATTCATTCTTAGGGTAGTGTAGACCATTAATTTTTTACTCAGTCTGGTCCAATATTTTTTATAGGCCAAAATAATTTTTGTGGCATTTTAATTAAATAATATTTATTTTAGTATTTAATATTTTTAATTTTTAATAAAAATAAAAAATTAAAGTTAAAAATAAAAATAAAAATAAAGTTAAAAATAAATAAATAAATAAATAAATAATCGGCGACGAAAATTATATGCTGAATTGGCTGGCCTCCCAAACCAGCTCTCGCAATTTTTTCGCCCGTAGTTTTTTCGCCAGCACAATTTTCCAACGCAGTTTTTTTTGAAACCAAATTTTATTTGGTTTTGGTTTCTTTTCTTAATTAGTTTTAGTTTCCTTAGAAAATTAGAAGTAGGTTTAAGATTTTTTCTATAAGTACCACATTAAAACACAGAATTAGAGGAGGAAGTTTGGACTTTTGATTGGGGAGAAATTTTGCACTTGACCTTGGACTTTTGGATTTCTTCGGCCAACATCAAGCTTGAAAGAACAAGAAGCATTCATCATTCCATCAAAGGCAGCAACATTGCCTTTGTTATTGCTCATCCAGAAATCAGTTTTTGGTGGAACCAACTATGCAGGTTTGAATCTCTATTTCCTTTGTTTATATTTACAGTAGCTTCATCAAATTGGATTAATTATTTCATCATACAATTTGATCAATTATTCTACAAACCATCCAAACTTTATTTGAAACCCTAAAAACTATTTTTCAAAACCCTAATTCCTTAATACCCGTAAAACATATTTTTAAAATTTGAAACCCTAATTACACTTTTCTAAAACCATAAAATAATAAATTGTTTTCTTAAAACCTTAACCTAATCTCTAATTCAAACATCCAGTAACCTTATTTTTCAAATATCAAAATCTTTAACCCTAATTAATTCTTCTTTCCAAAATCACACAATAAGCATTATTCTTTTAAAAAGTAACATTAGCTTTTTCCAATTCTGAAACCCTATTTTCTAAATCTTAAACCCTAAAATCTTAATTTTCAACACCAAAACCTACAACCCTAAAAACCAATTTCAAAAATTTTCTGGGGCACTGCCCCCTTGACCCCCGCTCGCTAACCGGCTAGTGGGACCGCCGTATGGGCTCGTCAAAGAGATCAATATTCATTTGTGAATAATGAGTCCTTGTATTTAACTTTCCTTTTTCTAAAGCCCTAATTGTTAAACATAAAACCCTAGAAACCCTATTTCATGATGTTAGTCCCAAACCCTAATTAAATCAATTTTCAAAACCTTCACAGTAGCCAAAATAATCAATATAATAATTTCAAAATCCCAAAACCCTAAATGTTAATTAAAGAACCCTAAATTGAGACATAAACTCTAAACTTATATATTTATTACTTTATTTAATTTTAGATTTGATTATGTAGTTTATTATATGCTTTGATGATTGATTTATTTAATTTCAATGCTTGATTTATTTAATTTACCATGGATGGATATTTTCTTTATTATTATGACTATTATTTATTTATTTTGGTATTAAAATTGTAAGAGGTATGTTTCCACTTTGTGGGTACCTCATTAATTAATTTCTATGTAATTTAAATTGCTTTTATATTTTGGGCCAATGCAAAGGACATGTTTCCACCTTTTGGTGGGTTTCCTATTTAGTTAAGACATAAATGATGTAAGGACATGTTTCCATCCTCGGATGGGTGTCCATTTATTTGCTTTGTTTGGACTTTGCTTTGATTTTAATATAATGATGCTTTATTTTAATTGTTGCATGCAATATGGATAATATTGTTATATTTAAGAATTTTATAATATTAAGACCTGCAAAGGAGGCCGGTTCTAATGAACCGGGCATTGTGGGGGTGCTGGGCCATTTCTCACCTTCCCCACACGTACCCAACTTTCTGAACCCATTAGGGAGTTGGGGATTCCTTAGGAATCTAGTCATCCACCCCTTTCTTTTTCCCGGCCCATCCGGGTGGCCATTCCATTTTCTCCGGGCTTAGGCAAGTGTTCTCTAAGGCCCCGAGCCTAAACAGTGCCGAAGTCGCAAGAACTATTCAACCGGGAGTGGGGGCGAAAAACCCCGTTCACAGTGGTGACTCCACTTGGGATAAGAGAAGTTGATTCCATTGGTCTTTATATTATTCTATTCTTTCTTATAATGTTATTATCCATTGCATCATATTAGATTGCATCGAGTGCGTGAGTTAGGATGCCCGTGTTACCCATGTTGTGTTATGTAAGAGATACCATACTTTCACTCAAGGTATGGAGATTGAACATGGCATAACCACTCATAGCCTTGTGCCTAAGCCTTTTAACCCAAAGACTAAAGCTCATGTAATTGGCCTAGTTACTTTCTTTAGGTTTTACCCTAAATGCATGTTGTTTGACTATGGTTAATTTATCTTGGTTTAAATCATGGCTTATTTGGTTTGTTATTTTTTTTTAATATGAGCTAATTACATTGTGAGCTCAAATAAAGTTTTCTTTAAAATCCAAAAGACCAAAGCTATTTTCAAAACTTTTCAAGATGGTCTTTGGACATAAAACTTTTTCTAAAAATCAATCAAAAAAAATTCTTTTGTCAAGACCCAAATACTAAGCCCAAAATCCATTTCTTCTAAAATATTTTTACAATGGGCTTAGAAATAAAATTATTTTCATACAACCTTTTTTACAAAGAGCTTGCAAATTATTTAGGTCAATTATGAAATACCAAAAATCAATTGTGAGCCTAGTTTACACTAAGAATAATTAATCATGGGCTTGTTTTTGGCATGAATAAGTAGTTACTTTTTCAAGTGAGAAATCTATTTATAATAAACCTCTTAATTTAGTTTTTATCCAATATAGCATAAAAGCTACTTTAGTTGGATAAATGGATTAAAACCTAATTAATGGGAATTATCATGAACTGATTTTCATTTTTGAAAATATAACTATTGGTTGAAACGTCCGAGGAATTATTCGAAAAACAAGATACCCCATGTTGGTATTTTGTTAACCATATACCTAAGAAAAGAGACTTGCCATTCGTGTGTGGAAGTTATAAGGTTGGAAGGGACGCTCTATTTATCCTTGTTTGTGTATTGTTTGTGCATGCATGCATACATGCATATGTTTAGTTCATTTTTGTAATTGTTTTTCGTATTATTTTATGTGTGTTTTAGTTAATGTTTTGATTGATTTTTGTTTTAATTTTGTTTTAAGTGTTGTTTTTAGGTTTAGGTTGAAAAACACTCTTGGAAGATCAAAACCGGGCAAGAAAAGCATGAACCAAGCAAGACATGGCCAAGCCAAGCAAGACATGGCCATGTCCCTCAAAAGAAATTCAAGGCAGAAGCAGACACACCTAGAGACACGGTCAAGCCTCTGGTCGTGTCTCATTCAAAGAACAAAACAAAGAACAAGAAGGAAAATGAGCAACAGGAAGAGACACACCCAGGTGACACGGCCAAGCCTCTGGACATGTCACATGACACAGCCAGGACAAAAATGGCTTGGCCGTGTCCCATTCATACCAAAGAACAAGAGAGCAAGCAAAGAAGGAAAGAAAAGAAGCAGAGACTGACACTGTCAAGGGACACGGCCAGGACACTGGCCGTATCACATGACACGGCCGTGTCTCACCTTGTATCAAAGACAGTGAGGAACACGGCCAGGAGCTTGCTCGTGTCCCAAGAAGAAAAACATAAGAGACACGGCCAAGCTCCAAATGGCTTGGTCGTGTCACCTCTCACAACCAAAGAGAAGAAAGAAAGAAAAGAAAGAGGTCCAGTGAGGGACACGGCCAAGGGACACGGCCGCGTCCCACGAAGAATCAAGAGACATGGCCTAGCCAACCTTGGCTTGGCCGTGTCACCTCATGGAAAAGAGAAAAAAGTGCAAGAAACACGGCCAAGCTTGTCTTAGCTTGGCCGTGTCCCTCCTAAATAAATTGGTTTCTTTTGTACGATGTGGGGGACAAAGTGGGAGACAATGTCTTGTGCTTGCCAAAAGAAATATTAAACAAACAAAAAGTGGGGAACAAAGTGTAATGGTGTGAGTTGGAAGGCTTGGGTGTTGATTTTTGAATGAATTAAAAGGAGAGGAAGAGGAAAATGGAGGGAGTTCTTGGCTTCTTGGAGCCAAATTTCTGCAAAAAAACGTGGGAGAGGGAGAGAGTGACACTCTCCCTTGTCCCTTAACCTCCAAACCTCCATTTCCATTCTCTCCACCTTCTCCATCTTCCATTGATAAGATCTTTGAGATTCTTTGGGATAAATTGGGTTAAACAAGTTCTTAAAGGTTGAAGAAGCTTCATTGAAGAGTGGTGACTTGAGAAAGCTCCATTCCATCTTCCAAAGGCAAATCAATTGAAGAGTTGGTGACTTGAGAAAGCTCCATCCAAAGGTTTGGTGACTTGAGAAAGCTCCATTCCACATTGCTAGGGGAATCAACCATTGAAGAGGGCTTGAGTTCTTCATGAAATACATCAAGTGGAGCTAGGAGGAAGACTAGCAATCCTACTCTTGGCATCTTCACAAGGGGTTTTTCTATTCTCTCTTTTAATTCATTTCTATTGTTGTTGTTGTATTAAGAGATTGATATTGCAATGAACAATTTGTATTTGTTTTATATTGAGTTGAATGAATGTTATAAATTAATGATGCTGAGCTAAATACCCATGTTTAGGGTTTGTAGCATATTTGGTTGAATGCTTTGATTTGATATTTACATTGATGTTCCTTGTTGATTGGTTGATTGTATTGTATTAAATGCTAGGTTGATAGATTAGCTACCTATTGATCTTTGAATATTGGATGACGGACCGAGAGGTGAATTTCGATATCGGAACTATATAATCGACCACCCTATGAATGAATTAGAAATATAAGTTCTAGGGTTTATTAATTTGGTAATGTAAAAGAATTGGTCATTGTTAATTCATGAATGTGAGAACTAATGGATTGGTAATTGACTAATTAACCTTAAGGAACAAATTAATTACAAGGTTATGTTAATGGATAATTGAGAATTGGGCTTTGATTGAATGGACCTATGACCCTAGGCACCTTCCCAAGAATCGATTTTATCTTGTACACCCACACACATTACTCTCTACGCACGTTAATTTTAGGTTTAAATTAATCTTGCACATTTCATACAATAAACACTTCCACATTTAAATACTTGTCAATCAAGCTATTACGAACCACACCTTCTCGGGGAAACGACCTTGGGGCGATCACCTTTGCTACAGTTACCTCGCATACTTGCGAGTGACGCTTTGTAGTAGTACTTAATTCGAGCGCAACAAGTTTTTGGAGCCACTGCCGGGGAAGGCTGTCGCAGTAGTAATAGTTTGATTTTTCTTTTCATTGTTTGTTTATTTTTCTGTGAATTGTTTGTTTGTTTTATTTTTCTTTCAATTTAATTATTTATTTGTTTTCATTAAGTTGTTAAGTGCCTTGTGTAAAGATGCAGTTTTCAAGGCACGGAGGAGTTTATGATAGGAACGAAGATTCTGAAATGGCTTGGCAATTAGCAGAATTGACGAATCAACTTAAGGTGCTAAATGCAAGAGGAAGAGCACCTATGCCACGCCAAGAGATATGCGCAGCATGTGGCAATGTAGGCCATAGTGCAAACACGTGTTCAATGGGTTTTGGATGATATCAAGAATGGCCAAAGGAAGAATATGACTACCAAGGTTTCCAGCAAATGGGTAGAAATGACACATATTCCAATCCTTATAACCCCAGCTGGGGAAGCCAACCAAAATTTTCTTGGGAAAATCAACGGCAAATTCCAACTCAAATTTTTTTTCAACCTTACCAAAGAAATCCTTACTCTCAAGAACAATATTCAAATCAAGAGTACCTTAAGCCACCCACATTTGAAGATAGTTTGAATGACTTCATTCAAACTAGCACACGAAACCAAGATCACCTTAAGGAACCCACCTTAGAAGAAAGTTTGAATGCCTTCATTCAAACTAGTGCGCAAAATCAAAATCACCTTAAGAAGCCCACTTTGGAAGATAGTTTGAATGCCTTCATTCAAACTAGCTCACAAAACCATGATCAATTTGAGAAATCCACAGTGGACGATGATTTGAATGCTTACCTTCAAATTAGCACACAAAATCAGGAAGGGAGCAATGAGAGATTTGATTCTTTGGCGGAATCATTGAAGAGGGTGGAAATGCAAGTTGGCCAGCTGGCACATCAACTCCAAGCACAACAAAAGGAGGAATTTCCTAGCCAATTGGAGCAAGTCAAGGTAATCACAAATTTGATTAGTGAGCAGGTGATATATAACAATTTTTGCGATTCCTTTGATGCAGGGACTAATCAAGAAGACAATGGTGAGGAAATGCTGCCCAACATGGAGAAACAAAGTCAATCAAAGGAGGAGGAGAATTTGGACTCATCAACTTCATCAAATTTGTATGAACCTCCGAATCCTTTACAATCAATTCCATTCCCAGGTAGGCTAAAAGAAGAGGAGCAAGGTAAGCAACTTTCTAACATCTATATTATGCACTCCCAAGGAGAAAGTGGAAATAAGCTTGTGATGGGTATGTCTTTAGAAGAAGAACATGAAATGCCCAATTTAGAACTTAAGGAGTGTAAGTTAGTTTTAGATGTTGAGGTTGTTGAGAGGGGACTTGGCATTGTTCAAGTGAATGAAGAAGTTATTCAACCAAACATGGTTGAACTTAAAGAGTTCCCAAAAATCATCTCCTCTACTCTTGGTGGTGAAGAAGAGCATACAATTGATAGAACCATGCTGCACAAAGAAATAGGATTTTACAACGTTCCTATCGCACGAGAGGATCACCCCGAGGCGACCTTCACATGTCCCTTTGAGACATGTTCTCTTCAAAGAATACTATTTGGGGGTTGCTGTACATCGGGTGCATTTCAAAGTTACATGTTATTCATCCTCTCAATCATGGGCTCCAATTGTATTATGGGTGGAAGGAGCCCTACGCATCGTATATGGGAACGATGGAAATCAGGTTTCATCTAAACCCTCCCTGTAGTATGCATGCTCACATTGAGGACAATGTGAATCTTTAAGTGTGCGGTGCATTTTGTGTTTTATGTTTTTACTTTTAATTGCATTTTGTGTTTGTGTGTTTTTACTTTTAACTTGTTTTTGTTTAGATTTTTGTTAATGTTTTTAATGTTTTTCTTTGAATAAATGAGTTTTAGAAAGTTCAATTGCATTTTGTGTTTTATGTTTTTACTTTTAATTGCATTTTGTGTTTGTGTGTTTTTACTTTTAACTTGTTTTTGTTTAGATTTTTGTTAATGTTTTTAATGTTTTTCTTTGAATAAATGAGTTTTAGAAAGTTCAATTATTATAAAAATTGTTGATAGATGACCTTTGAATTTTTGAAGCATGAATTTGAGAATTGAGTAAAATTGGTGCTTATTGTCAATTTTTTTTATTTTTCTTTGCTTTGCCATTAACCTAGTGAGGAATTGAGCCATCAACTTATTATTCTTTTTGTGGGTAAACATCTTTGATTGATGAATTGCTAGAACTTGCTTTGAAATACATTTTAAGATTACATAAAAATTTCAATTTGGCATCAAGATGATTAAGGCAATTAGGTGAACCCACTTTGGCTTAAAAGACCAACCCTATATTCAACCTTAGTTAGCCAATTTTGAGCCTATTTATTTTTCCTTTTCTTTCTTTTGCACAACACCATTAGCTTGAACCTTGTTGTTTAACTCTTATCCTTTCATTAGGTCAAGAGCATTTTAAGAGCGTTTATGACCGAGTGTTGTGTTAAATTAAGTGTGGGTTAAATTTAGTAGTTTAAGATTGCAAAGCAAAAAAAAAATTAAAAAAATTAAATTAAAAAAAAGAAAAAGAAAAAGAAAAAGATATATATATAATAATAAGAATAATTGTTGTTCTTGTTGAAAGGGTTGGAATGTATCATTGCAAAATGTAATAAGTGAGTTCCCTTGAAAAGCTCTTTAATGTCAAGGGGTAGATGAGAGGAAGGTGTTTTGGGATTGTTGGGTTATATATATAAATGGTTACTTCATTCTTGAAGTGCTCTTGAACTTAATGATTAAGCTCACATTTCCTAAATATCATGCCTTTACCTTAGCCTCATTACAACCCAATAAAGACCTTTTGATTGAAGCTCGATTGTTATTTTGCGGTGGAGATTTGATTGATAAGCAAGCCTATGGTAACAATCTTTCATTGATTGTTATGAGTGTAAACACCACCATGATCAAACACTTATAAGAGTTGGTGAGGGAGTGACAACATTGGTTATGCATGGAAAGCCACTTAATTGCATGAGTGTCGATTTTGTTTGATTCGATATTGATTGCGGATTTAAGGATAGGGAAGTCTTGATGCATCTTTATAACTCTTGAACTTAACAAAATTTATCTTGTTTATTGTGTTTTGATTTTAGCCTTGCTTGGGGACAAGCAAGGAGTTAAGTGTGGGGTATTTGTTTAGTTCATTTTTGTACTTGTTTTTAGTATGATTTTATGTGTGTTTTAGTTAATGTTTTGATTGATTTTTGTTTTAATTTTGTTTTAAGTGTTGTTTTTAGGTTTAGGTGGAAAAACACCCTTGGAAGATCAAAACCGGGCAAGAAAAGCATGAACCAAGCAAGACATGGCCATGTCCCTCAAAAGAAATTCAAGGCAGAAGCAGACACACCCAGAGACACGGCCAAGCCTCTGGCCGTGTCTCATTCAAAGAATAAAACAAAGAACAAGCCAAAGAAGAGAAGGAAAAGAAAGAAAATGAGCAACAAGAAGAGACACACCCAGGTGACACGACCAAGACAAAAATGGCTTGGCCATGTCCCATTCATACCAAAGAACAAGAGAGCAAGCAAAGAAGGAAAGAAAAGAAGCAGAGACTGACACTGTCAAGGGACACGGCCAGGACACTGGCCGTGTCACATGACTTGGCCGTGTCCTCTGACCGTGTCTCACCTTGTATCAAAGACAGTGAGGGACATGGCCGTGTCCCAAGAAGAAAAACACAAGAGACATGGAATCAAGAGACACGGCTAAGCCAACCTTGGCTTGGCCGTGTCAACTCATGGAAAAGAGAAAAAAGTACAAGAGACACGGCCAAGCTTGTCTTGGCTTGGCCATTCCCAACTGAATAAATTGATTTCTTTTATACGAAGTGGGGGACAAAGTGGGAGACAATGCCTTGTGCTTTCCAAAAGAAATATTAAACAAACAAAAAGTGGGGAACAAAGTGTAATGGTGTGAGTTGGAAGGCTTGGGTGTTGATTTTTGAATGAATTAAAAGGAGAGGAATGTTTTATTAGTTTTTGTTATAGATTTGTGTCTTGTTTAGTATGATAATTATTGTTTTCTTTAGGTATTTTGTTAGTTTTAATTGGCTTGTTTAGTGTTTTCATTAATTTTGGTAGTTTTAGTTCTTTCAGTGTTTATGTCGTTTTTTATTTAGTTTTTAGTATTGTATTTATGCTTTGTTGGTTATTGTCTATTTATTTCTTGTTTAAAGTTTATTTTGAGTTTTGTGTTAGGTTAAAACAGGCAAGGAAACAAATTGAAGGAGAAAGGGGCAGTGGCTGACACAGGTAGAGGACACGGCGTACCAAGTTAAAAAAGAAGAGCAAGTCCCAGTAGCAGACACAAGCAAGGGACACGGCCAAGTCTTGTGGCCGTGTCCCTCCAACGAAGACCCACACGGCCAAGTCACCTTCACTTGGCCGTGTCTCACCAAGTTCCAAATGAAAAGAAGATTCAAATCTCACAGTGGAAGACACAGGCAAGGGACACGGCCAAGTCTTGTGGCTGTGTCCCTCCAACATGGTGCAACACGGCCAAGTCAAGCTCCATCTGGCCGTGTCACTCAACCAAAGAAGAAAAGAAGGAATTCTGAAGCAGTAGGTGACACATGCAAGGGACACGGCCAAGTCACTAGCCGTGTCCCTCCAAAAACCACTCATACGGCCAAGTCACATCTGACTTGGCCGTGTCCCTCATGAACCAAACACGCGGCGAATTTTAAAGTGGACGATTCATATAATAGGAAAAGAAGAACTTAGGGTTGACGATTTTGGAGAGAGTTTAGAGCCGTCAAAGATATTAGGGTTTTGTTAACTTTGTTTTCTTTGATTTTAATTACACTTTGGATCAAAACTAGCTAGATTAGATTGTTCATGCCATTGATTCATTCTTCTTGCAAGATTAGAACAAGAGATTCTTCAGAAGCTTCAAGGAGTTTGTAACTTGGTTTTGTTCTCGAACTTATTCTCTTTATTTTCATTGAAATTGTATTAATGGATATTATCATGTCTATTTTGATTCCTTTGAACATTAATGAGATGAATATGTTTGATTGCATTATGAACTAATTTGATCTAGTTTAGGGTTTGTATGGATCTGCTATGATTGTATGAATTGGTTATTCTCTTAGCTAATAATTTCTTTAGCCTTGATTGAATAAAATATTGTTAATATATAATTGATTGGCCACCAATTATGTGTTTTAGGTATTAGATGATGGATTGAGAGATGAAGTCTAATGCTGGAACAATTCAATTAGGGACTTAGGTGAATTAGAGATATATCCTATTAAAAAGATTGTTTCAATTATAACAAGATTAGTTGTAAGAGGTTTGAACGCGAGAGCTTATTTCCTTGACTCAATTAATTAAGTTGTTTGAGATTTAATCTTTCAAATTAAATTAGTTAAGAGGAATAACCATTCATACATATCAATAGTAGAGAAGTGCAAACCCTAGACCCTTTTATCAAGTGAATCAAAACCTCAGCTCTTGTTTACTTTTATTGTTTTAAACTTCAATTAAACTTTTTCATTAGTTAGCAATTTAAATTTATTCATTACTTGTTACTTTTAATCTGATAATCGATTAGCCACTTTAGCTTCCTTGTGAGATGACCTTGGGGCGATCACCTTTGCTACAGCTACCTCGTATACTTGCGAGTGATGCTTTGTGGTAGAGTTAATTTGAGAGCAACAAGGAAGAGGAAAATGGAGGGAGTTCTTGGCTTCTTGGAGCCAAATTTCTGCAAAAAACGTGGGAGAGGGAGAGAGTGACACTCTCCCTTGTCCCTTCACCTCCAAACCTCCATTTCCATTCTCTCCACCTTCTCCATCTTCCATTGATAAGATCTTTGAGATTCTTTGGGATAAATTGGGTTAAACAAGTTCTTAAAGGTTGAAGAAGCTTCATTGAAGAGTAGTGACTTGAGAAAGCTCCATTCCATCTTCCAAAGGCAAATCAATTGAAGAGTTGGTGACTTGAGAAAGCTCCATCCAAAGGTTTGGTGACTTGAGAAAGCTCCATTCCACATTGCTAGGGGAATCAACCATTGAAGAGGGCTTGAGTTCTTCATGAAATACATCAAGTGGAGCTAGGAGGAAGACTAGCAATCCTACTCTTGGCATCTTCACAAGGGGTTTTTCTATTCTCTCTTTTAATTCATTTCTATTGTTGTTGTTGTATTAAGAGATTGATATTGCAATGAACAATTTGTATTTGTTTTATATTGAGTTGAATGAATGTTATAAATTGATGATGTTAAGCTAAATACCCATGTTTAGGGTTTGTAGCATATTTGGTTGAATGCTTTGATTTGATATTTACATTGATGTTCCTTGTTGATTGGTTGATTGTATTGTATTAAATGCTAGGTTGATAGATTAGCTACCTATTGATCTTTGAATATTGGATGACGGACCGAGAGGTGAATTTCGATATCGGAACTATATAATCTACCACCCTATGAATGAATTAGAAATATAAGTTCTAGGGTTTATTAATTTGGTAATGTAAAAGAATTGGTCATTGTTAATTCATGAATGTGAGAACTAATGGATTGGTAATTGACTAATTAACCTTAAGGAACAAATTAATTACAAGGTTATGTTAATGGATAATTGAGAATTGGGCTTTGATTGAATGGAACTATGACCCTAGGCACCTTCCCAAGAATCGATTTGATCTTGTACACCCACACACATTACTCTCTACGCACGTTAATTTTAGGTTTAAATTAATCTTGCACATTTCATACAATAAACACTTCCGCATTTAAATACTTGTCAATCAAGCTATTACGAACCACACCTTCTTGGGGAAACGACCTTGGGGCGATCATCTTTGCTACAGCTACCTCGTATACTTGCAAGTGACGCTTTGTAGTAGTACTTATTCGAGCGCAACAGCATACATACATTTGCATCTCATATCATTGATCCTCTCTGGCTCATAGCCCTGTATTACGACAGTTCAAAAGCTTACGACAATCCGACCTACACCAGAGATGAAGAATCTAGTAACAACTCAATCACTTGCTCACCAAAAGCAATGGAGCCCGAACAAATTCAAAGATTGGTGGAGGCTCCCTCAATACCAAGATGAAAGAAATAAAAGAGGCCAATGCCGAGACCATAAAGAATCAACTAGCTACAATTTTAGGAAACAATGCCAAAGTATCTGCTAGCACCAAGAAGCCAAAGGATAAGGGGAAGGCTAAAGTTGGTGAAGTGGCTTTTGATGATGGCAAGGTGATCATTGATGATGATGATGATTGGGCTCAATACTTCCAAGACCCTCAAGACAAGAAGAAGGAGCCAAAGGTTGTTGAGAAGACAACTTTTGAAAAGACTAAAAATTCTGATGTTGAGAAGATGATTACTGACCTAGAAAAGAAATTTGAGAAGAAACTAAAAACCGAAGAGGTGTCTGAGATCGACAAACTATTTGAACAAGATGAGGAGGTCCCTTATAAGTTCAAGATGCCCTCCTTCACTAGGTACAATGGTACTGGAAACCCCCATCTCCATGGGAAGTAGTACATCACTGCTATGCAGTCTACCCGAGCTACTAAAGCTCAAACTCTGAGGTATTTTATGCTCTCATTGGATCCTATTGTCCAAAATTGGTTCAACACCTTAGAGGAAAGTACTCAAAAAGATTGGGACATGTTGTACAAGGCTTTCATTCAGCAATATGGGTACAATGTCGAACTAGAAGTTACCTTAATGGAAGTTGAGTCCATTAGACAAAGGCCAAATGAGAATTTTGTGGACTATGTGAAAAGATGGAGAAATAAGGCTGCTTTGCTCAAGAAGAGGCCCAATGAATCCGATCAAATAAGGATGATTGTGTGTTTCCTAGTCTTCATGAAAGGATGTCTCATACACTCATCCGTGATTTCAAAGATCTTCTCCAAGCTGGTCTGTAAATTGAAGAATGGGAAAGGGAGAAGAATCGCTTTTCAATAAAAAGGAATGAGAAAGGGAACTACCAGTCGGGCAATCAAATCATGCAAAAAGAAGTTGATGTTAATGCCACTAGTCTAGGAGGAATAAGGAAGTTTTTAGAATTAGGAAAGCCACTATCTTGGGTTCTCAATAAGCTACAAAAGAAGGGATTGTTACAACCCTTGACTCCTCGTCCTTTGCCTAATCCTTTTCCACCTAACTTTGATACTAATGCATTTTGCCAATTCCATCAAAGGCCTGGACACAAAACGGACAATTGTATGAAGTTGATGCATGAGATTCAAAATTTAATCGACAGTGGTAAGCTACCCGAGCCAGACAAGCCCAATACCAAGAACAACCCTTTGTCTAAGTTTGGAAGAGTACCTCCACCGGCAACCTTCATGGTAGGAGAAAGATTGGAAGAAGATTTTGTTTTATCATCCTTTCAAGATGAAGATATTGAAGATGTGAAAGGAAAAGAAGCTTAACTCAACAAACTTTCCTTAGCTTGAATGTTGCTTTTCAATTTTGCTTTCTTTAATATTTAATTGGAACAATTATATTTTTTTAAATTTAACAGTTGTCTAAATAAATTACTTTCATCAAAATTTTTGTTGGTCTATGTTCATTTTGGTGCTCAACCAATGAGAAATCTAGCTTGATATTTATAAATTTATGTATCTAGGCATCATGACTTGAATGACTTTACTAGTAAGGGAATTACACTATAGCATTGAGTTGTGTATGCTTACTTAGAGAGAACTCATGCATAATTACCTTTGTCTAGGTCCTAGTCAGTCTTAGAACATGCTTTGATAAATTTTTGAGGCAAAATTGAACTCTTCTTATTCAAGAGAGAAATGATTTAGGTATTATTTGGTTAGCCAACAACTAGTATCCACCCAATTAGATATCAATCCCTAGTTGTCCCTTTGAACCTTCATAAAATTTTAGCTTTCTTTCCATTGGCAAATAACCTCAACAACCTACCCTGAGTTATTGTAATACTTTTGACAAGTCTTATGATCACTGAAATGAAGAGGTAAGAAGATCAAAGAAAGGAATGAATAGTCAAGACCATGAAGATAGCTGAAGTTCTCAAGACCATAAGGGTGGTTGAAGTTCTCAAGACCATAAGTGTAGTTGAAGTTCAACTGAATTAGACCAAATATCATAAATCAAGTCAAGACTGAAGCAGATTAATACCACTTCACTCATCCATTATTAGAAATACAAGTTGGTAAAAACAGGACAACTCAAACAAGACAACTCTATTAGAGCTAGAAACCAAAAAAAAAACAAATAAAGAATAAATAAAAGAGAAAAATAAAAGAAGAAGAAAAATAAAACCTAAAAAAGCAGTTTAGAAAGCCAACTGAGTTCTCTTTTACCTAAAGCAGCAAAAGGCTTCCATTTGGTTTATAAGGACGGTTTGACTTGAATTGGTCCAACCCAACTAATGATTTGATCAAAATTAAAGAAAAAGGAAAAAGACCATCCACTTCCTGAAAGTTCTATACTTGACAGTCCTACAAGGAAGAAGGAAAAAATGATAAAATGCTCAAAGAAAGGGAAGAGTAAGAAAAATAAAAAGAAAGAAAAGGGAGAAGAATAAAAGAAATGAATTTAGGTACCAAACTTTATCCAGATTAATGCCAAGAAGATAGAAGGAATTTCGAGTCTAGCAAGATTGCTCCCAGCTGCCTAAAGTTCAAACAAGAAATTTATAGTGTGAGGGTTTGTCCACTATGTTACAATAGCTCCAACTTACAAATGGCCTTCATTTAAATCCATGTCCCTTATAGACCCCATTTCAAGCCTATCAAAGACCTGTTGATCTCTCTTAGTAGGTAGAGTCTATTAGTGGAGATAGTTTGAATAAGCATGCATATGAGATAAACCATATTCAAACTCAATGAGACCTTTGGCCAAGTAATGTGTATGTGCCTATCTGAAGTGCAACAATTCTTGCTTAAATAGAAATGATTCCCAAGTTTAGTATGGTAACTAGGGTTTTCATGTTATAGATATGTTAATTTGGAAAATCAAGTCCTGAGCTACATTGACATTAATTTGGCAAAGCCAACATTTGATTTCAAAATCAAAATTCAAAATTTAAAATCAAAAAAAAATTACAAAGCCTTCAAGTTAAGGAAAGTATGTCGAATCATTTAACCTCCAAAGGATAAATTGGGCAAAGGAAATGATTACTGACAAGGTCATGAAGAAGCTACCAACTGACATGTTGAATCATAATTTAAAATGGATGTATCTCTGTTGTTTGGGGCCTCCATTATTCATATTTTCAACGTCTTAAAGATAAAAGCCATAAATTTGGAGCATTGTGTCATTCCAATGCAAGACCTAAATGAGCATCTGAAAGGAACCAATGAGAATACTTCTGCTGATCACCTCGGTCTGTGAGTCGATGGAACGAATGTAAGTATCATTCATGCATATCATGCATATATGAGCATATCACATCGCACTTTCTTGTCTTGTATTGTCTATTCTTTATTAAAGTGAACAGTAAACACCCTGTGAAGTAAACAATCAAAAGAAGATATCAAATCAGGGGGACATGGAAAGCCCATTGCTTGAGAAAGTTCCAGTAATTTTGCAAAGAGAAGAAATGCATGCTTTTGCGAAGAACTAGAAAACAAAAACATCAATCAGAGCCCGCATAGAAAAATCATGTGTTGAGCTTACACAGGGGGCAAAGTTTCTCCTTTTCAATTTTTGAGTTTATACATGAACAAAACATTTTGAGACTCACTTCTAATATTTTACCACACAAGGGGGCAAGGAGAGGATATGAAGGCTAGCTAAAAAGGGCTGAATTTTTTGCAAAAGTGCAAAGGAAGAACAAAAAAAAGAATGAAAAAAAAGAAGAAAATTAGAATTCTAAAAAGAATGAAGATGCAAAAGACAAAAGATCAATCTAGCTAAAAGAGCTGAAGCCAGGGTGAAGACTCGATCTCCAATGATGAAGATCCATTTTACAAGGGTGAAGACCTGAAGTCCAAAGGATGAAGATCCATTTTCAAGGGTGAATACCCAATTTTAAAGGATGAAGATCCATTTTCAAAGGTGAAGACCTAATTCCAAGGATGAAGATCCAATTTCAAAGGGTGAAGACCTGAAGTCCAAAGGATGAAGATCCATTTTCAAGGGTGAAGACCTGATGCCAAGGATGAATATCCAGTTTAAAGGATGAAGATCCAATTTCAAGGGTAAAGACCCGACATCCAAAGGATGAAGATCCATTTTCAAGGGTGAAGACCCGATGCCAAGGATGAAGATCCAGTTTAAAGGATGAAGATCCAATTTCAAGGGCAAAGACCCGACGTCCAAAGGACGAAGATCCCTTTCCAAGGGTGAAGACCCGATCTCTAAGGATGAAGATCCATTTTCAAGGGTAAAGACCTGATGTCCAAAGGATGAAGATCCATTTTTTCAAGGGTGAAGACCCGATCTCAAAGGATGTGTTGCGCTCGAATTAAGTACTATTACAAGCGTCACTCGCAAGAATACGAGATAGTTGTAGCAAAGGTGATCGCCCCAAGGTCGTTTCCCACGGAAGGTATAGTTCGTAATAGCTTGATTGACAAGTTATTAAATGCGAGAGTTTGTTATGTTGGGATGGTGCGAGAATAATTTAAACCTAAGAGTAATGAGTGTAAGGGTTAATGTGTGTGATGGTTGTTCAAGATCAAATCGATTCTTGGGAAGGTGCCTAGGGTTATAGGTCCATTCAATCAAAGCTCAATTCTCAAATATCCATTAACATAACCTTGTAAATTAATTTGTTCCTTAAGGTTAATTAGTCAATGACCAATCCATTAGTTCTCACATTCATGAATTAGCATTAACCAATTATTTCACATTATCAAATTCATGAAACCCTAGAACTTGTATTTCTAATTCATTCATAGGGTAGTCGATTGCATAATTCCAATATCAAATTTCACCTCTCGGTCCTTCATTCAATATCTAGAGATCAATAGGTAGCTAATCTATCAACCTAGCATTTAATACAATACAATCAACCAATCAACAAGGAACATCAATGGAAATATCAAATCCAGACTTCCAATCAAATATACTACAAACCCTAGGCATGGGTATTTAGCTCAACATCATCAATTTAAAACAACCATTCAACTCAATATAAATCAAATACAAATTGTTCATTGCAATATCAATCTCTTAATACAACAACAACAATAGAAATGAATTAAAAGAGAGAATAGAAAAACCCCTTGTGAAGATGCCAAGAGTAGGATTACTAGTCTTCCTCCTAGATCCACTTTGATGTTTGATGAAGAACTCAAGCCCTCTTCAATGGTTGATTCCCCTTTTTCAATATGGAATGGAGCTTTCTCAAGTCACCAACCCTTCAATTGATTGTGCCTTTGGAAGATGGAATGGAGATTTCTCAAGTCACCAATCCTTTCAATGAAGCTTCTTCAACCTTAAAGAGCTTGTTTAACCTAATTTATCCCAAAGAATCTCAAAGAAATTGTCAATGGAAGATGGAGAATGTGGAGAGGATAGAAATGGAGATGAAGATGAAGGGCTAAGGGAGAGTGTCACTCTCTCCCTCTCCCAAACGTGTATGCAGAATTTGTTCCAAGAACTCCCTCCAATTTTCCTCTTCTTCTCTTTTTAATTCATTCAAAAACACAACCCATGCCTTCCAACTCACACCACTTCACCTTGTTCCCCACTTTTTCTTTGTTTAATATTTCTTTTGGCAAACACAAGGCTTTGTTCCCCACCTTGTCCCCCACTTCATGTAAAAGAATTCAAATATTTTAGGTGTGACACGGCCAAGCCAAGAGTATATTGGCCGTGTCTCTCATTTTCCCTTGGGACACGGCCAAGCTTGCTGGCCGTGTCCTTCACTGCCCTCCTTCTTTCTTTCTTTTCTTTCTTTTCTTTTGGTCTCAAGGGGTGACACGGCCAATCTAGTGGCCGTGTCATGTGACACGGCCATAAGCTTGGCCGTGTCATGTGGGTGTGTCCACTTCTGTTTCTTTTCTTTCCTTCTTTGCTTGCTCCAAGTGTTCTTTGGCATGAAATGGAACACAGCCAAGCTTGCTGGCCGTGTCATGTGACACGGCCAGTGGCTTGGTTGTGTCATTGAGTGTGTCTCTTCCTGCTTCCTTCTTTTTTTGCTCTTTCTTTGCTTTGGTGTTTGTTTTGCTCCTTGAATGAGACACGGCCAGTGGCTTGGCCGTGTCTCATGGCCGTGTCAAGCTCTGCCATCATCATTCTTTGAGGGACATAGCCAAGCTTGATTTGGCTTGGCCATGTCTTGCTTGGTTCATACTTTTCCTGCACTGTTTTGATCTTCCAAGGGTGTTTTTGCACTTAAACCTAAAAAAAATACTTTAAACAAACTTAAAACAAAAATCAATCAAAACATTAACTAAAAACATATAAAAATCATACTAAAAACTAGTATAAAAATGATCTAAACAACCACCCCACACTTAATTCCTTGCTTGTCCCCAAGCAAGGCTAAAATCAAAACACACTAACATGATAAATTTTGTTAAGTTCAAGAGTTATAAAGATGCATCAAGACTTCCCTATCACTAAATCCGCAATCAATATCAAATCAAACAAAATCGACACCAATGCAATTAAGTGGCTTTCCATGCATAACCAATGTTGTCACTTTCTCACCAACTCTTACAAGTGTTTGATCATGGTGGTGTTTACACTCATAACAATCAATGAAAGATTATTGCCATAGGCTTGCTTATCAATCAAATCTCCACCACAAAATTACAATCAAGCATCAATCAAAAGGTCTTTCTTTTGGTTGTAATGAGGCTAAGGTAAAGGCATGACATTTAGGAAATGTGAGCTTAATCATTAAGTTTAAGAGCACTTCAAGAATGAAGTAATCATTCATATATATATGCCCCAACAATTCCAGAACACCATCCTCTCATCTACCCCTTGGCATTAAAGAGCTTTTCAAGGGAACTCACTTATTAAATCTTGCAATGATACATTCCAACTTATTCCAACCCTTCCAACAAGAACAACAATTATTCTTATTATTATATATATATATTTTCTTTTTTTTTCTTTTTATTATTTTGCTTTGCGATCTTAAACCTACTAAATTTAACCCCACACTTAATTCAACACAACACTCGGTCATAAAAGCTCTTAAAATGCTCTTAACCTAATGAAAGGATAAGAGTTAAACAACAAGGTTCAAGCTAATGGTGTTGTGAAAAAGAAAGAAAAGGAAAAATAAAATAGGCTCAAAATTGGCTAACTAAGGTTAAAGATAGGGTTGGTCTTTTTAAGCCAAAGTGGGTTCACCTAATTGCCTTAATCATTTTGATGCCTAATTGAAATTTTTATGCAATCTTAAAATGCATTTCAAAGCAAGTTCTAGCAAATCATCAATCAAAGATGTTTACCTACAAAAAGTATAATAAGTTGATGGCTCAATTCCTCACTAGGTTAATGGCATTGCAAGGAAAAACCAACAAAATTGACAATAAGCACCAATCCTACTCGATTCTCAATTTCATGCTTCAAAATTTCAAAGGTCATCTATCAACAATTTATAACAATTGAACTTTCCAAAATTCATTTATTCAAAGAAAAACATTAAAAACATTAACTAAACTTAAACAAAAATAAATTAAAAGTAAAAACATAAAGCAAAAGTAAAAACACAAAACACATAATGTACCCCCACACTTAAAGATTCACATTGTCCTCAATGTGAGCATGCATAAACTAAAAAGAGAGTTTAGATGATACCTGATTTCCATCGTTCCCATATATGATGTGTAGGGCTCCTTCCACCCATAATGCAATTGGAGCCCATGTGTGAGAGGATGGACAATGTAACACCCCTTCCCGACCTACATATGTAAGCCGAGTAGAGGCGCCACACTATCCTAATGTTGCTACCAATTTTACTTAGTCAAATTTTTAGTTCCGATTTTTAAAGAAATTTTGCCATAGTTTTGCCTAAAAATTGAGTCCCAAGTGTCGACAAAACTGGTTTTTTTTTTCTGATTTTTAAAAACATTTTACACAAATCAATGCAAACAAAATCATTCTCAGTACACTCCCAATAAATCCCCCTTATAACCTCAACTACAACCTGCAAAAAGGATTTACACTTCTAGTACAACATAAAGTAAAGGTTTATTATGAAATACAGTAGATAAAATATTTGTTCACTATGCAGCGGAAAATAACAATATTTACAAATTCATATATATCCAAACTCAAGTTTTACAACCCATAAAATTTATACATTTCTTTGGCAGTCAGTCTTTGATCTTTAAGCCCACTATCAACACCTCAAAATCCAGACTCGACTCGACCTAGAGGAACTCTCTGGTTCTTCCCTGTCACCTGCGCAAAGAATCACATTCGTGCTAAGCCAACGGCTTAGTGGTACAAATTACAGTGCTATGATGCTTTAATGCCATGCTAATGTCACACAATCAAGAGAATATTATATTTCAAATTTTACCGGTTTCAATAACGTATGTATAGTAGTCATCTCATTATTCATTTGTTTAACCATTCAATAGTCACATTTAAACAAACACAAGCATGGGCCCGAAAATAATCTAATATGCTATTCAAAGTTCAGAGTTACTGTTTTGGTCTATAATCATAATCATCAATACATTTATCCATGGATAATCAACTAGATTTGAGTTTACGACCCAGTCATTTCACCCAAACTAGTTTCAATAATTTGTTTTTGAGGCTTACGACCCGGTCATTTCACCCCAAAAACATCACATTTCACATTTTTCAACTGGAATCGGCTTACGACCCGGTCATTTCACCTATCCAGTGATTCATAGGCATGCCGCCAAAACCAGAACTCTGAAAATTGAATAAACATATTAGGCACACAATCATTTCATTTATCTCATTATCAATTTCTTTTCATTTCATTTCTCATAATTAATTAGGCAACCATGCCTCCATTATATATTTCATTTGCATTATCATAGCCAACAACCATGGCCTCATATCTCATATGATCTCAAATCACAATAGGGCAATTCTTCATAATATCATATCTTTCACATTTCATTTCATCATCACATCTTTTACATTTCATATTCCATATTTCATTTCATCATTCAAATGGATATAATCAATGGCATTAACACATATTTTATATACTCATCACAACATTCACATCATACCAAACATACATTATTAATATGCATTACTAATGCATTAGATTTCTTAACACATTTACAATCAAATGTATGTTAAATCTCAACATCATATGAATGTATGAAATAATGTAATTTGTACTTACCTTAAAACCAACTCACACCAATCTATACACTTACTCTTCCAAGAATCTTCAAAACTTAGGCTAGGGCAATTCAACCTCTTCACAACCTAATCCAAAAGGAGTATTAGCAAAATGACCATATGAATAGTACATTCTGGTTTTAGACTCCACTCTATCCTTATTTTGAAAAATTGTATAAAATAATCTACTTGACTAAAAATTCTAAAATTTTTACAGAACTAAATTTTACATCTTAAAATCATTCCTTTAAAATTTCAGATCAAACTGAATACAAAATCTTGGTCAAATAGTTCACCCAACCAGACTGCCCTAATTGCCCTGCATCCTGGCAGCAGTTCTGAACTTTGTGAATTCCATAAACTAAATTCAATCAAAGTGATTCCAAATTATTTTTCTCAAATATTAGACTCACTAATAAACAACATATCCAAAATTCAATTGAATATGATTTTTCTACATTTTATTAAAAATCCCGAAATATAGCTGTCTCAGTTAAGGTACCTGCTGGAACAGGTCTAGTAAAAATAATCTTTCCAAAATCATAACCATTCCAAAATCGAATCAACATATTTTTCAGTCATTCTAGACTCATAGAGGCACAACATATCAAAAATTTACTTCAAGAACATTTTTCTATATTTAACTAAAAATCATACTAGTCGCAGCCTTTACTAATTGTAAAACAGAAAAATTTTCACTCAACACCACTCTTCCTCTTCCATCACCAACACCAACCTAACTTCTTATCTTTAATTCCATTTCAACACTTACAAACACATCACAAGCAATCCTAACCATATTATTAACAACACTTCATCAAACTCCAAAAATAACTTCAAAAACAACAAGAGCAATCAAGAGAGAACTTACCAAAATAATGAAATTTTCTTGAAATTCCAACTTGTTTATTTGAAATCTCCTTCAATTTGATCTTTAAACACCAACTCACTCTTGCTCTCTCTCTTGTCTAGGGTGGCCGGCCAACAATGGAGAAGGAAAGAAGAAGAAATGAAGAAAAGTCAACTATCTCATCTCTTTAAACCTCCACCAAGTATTCCAAAATAAGAAATTACTTAAATACCCTCACCTATTTATTTTACTTCTCTTTCACTTATTACCCTATTTAGTAATTTCACAAAGAACAAAATAATTATCTTCATCCCTTGACCATCACATTTGACTTGTATATATGTTGTGTATACTTCCATATACACAACATATACACTTTCTTTTAAATTTCTTTTCTCTCCCAAATTAACATATACATTTTAATTCAAATAAAACAACAATTATACTAAAACTTCTAGGGCACATTTTGGGATATTACAATTCTCCCCCTCTAAAAAGAAATTTCGTCCTCGAAATTACCTAATATTTATGTCTGAAACAGTTGAGGATACTGATCTTGCATTGCTTGCTCGTTCTCCCAAGTTGCCTCTTCTCTCCCATGATTCTTCCAAAGAACCTTTACAAGTGGCACTTTCTTATTTCGCAATTCTTTCACTTCATGTGCTAAAATAACAATTGGTTCTTCTTCAAAAGTTAGATCCAGACTCACCTCAATAGATTCAACTGGTAAAACATGAGATGGGTCAGATCTAAACCTTCGCAACATAGAAACATGGAAGACATTATGAATTCTATCCAACTCAGGCGGCAAAGCAAGACGATAAGCAACTGGTCCAACTCTTTCTAATATCTCATACGGTCCAATGAATCAAGAACTTAGCTTCCCTTTTCGACCAAATCTCAATATCTTTTTCCAATGAGACACTTTCAAAAATACTTTATCTCCAACATCAAACTCTATGTCTCTCATCTTCAAATCTGAATAAGACTTCTGTCGGTCTGAAGCTGTTTTTAACCTATCCCGAATCATCTTCACTTTTTCTTCAGTCTCTTTAATCAGATCAGGACCAACCAATTTGCCTTCCCCAATTTCATTCCAACATAAAGGCGTTCTACATCTTCTTCCATACCTCAAATGGTGCCATTCCAATACTGGATTGATGACTGTTGTTGTAAGCAAATTCTACAAGTGGAAAAAATCTGTCCCAACTTCCAGAGAAATCAATGACACAGCTTCTCAACATATCCTTAATAATCTGTATCACTCTCTCTGACTGCCCATCTGTCTGCGGATGAAAAGCAGTGCTAAAATGCAATCGAGAACCCAAAGCACCATGTAAACTCTTCCAAAATCTTGAAGTAAATCTAGAATCTCGATCAGACACTAAAGAAATTGGGACTCCATGCAACTTTACTATCTCATTGATGTACAATTCAGCTAACTTCTCAAATGAAAAGTCCATCCGAACCGGAAGAAAATGAGCAGTCTTTGTCAACCTATCAACAATCACCCAAATGGCATCATGCTTCCTCTGTGTCATAGGCAAACCAGACACAAAATCCATTGTGATTCTCTCCCATTTCCATTCAGGCACCGTTAAAGGTTGAAGCAACCCTGTTGGAACTTGATGTTCAGCTTTCACCCTCTGACAAGTGAGACATTTGGACACAAATTCTGCTATGTCTCTCTTCATACCAGACCACCAATAGTGCTGTCTCAATTCATGGTACATCTTTGTACTTCCCGGATGCATAGAAAAAACCGATTGGTGTGCTTCCTCCAAAATAACCTTTTTCAAACTATCATTATCAGGAACACACAATCTATCCTTAAACCAAAGGCTACCATCACTTCTCACAAAGAAATCTTGGCTCTCCCCGTTTTGGCAATCTGAAATAATCTTCTGAATTTTCTCATCTGTCAATTGAGCCTCCTTAATCTGATCTAACAATACTGGTCTCAATTGCAACTGAGCCAACAATGCACCATCATCACATGCTTCAAAACTAGCATGTAATGCTCTCAACTCAACAAGCAACGAGAGCGAATAAACAGCCAAACCTGCCAGAGACTTCCGACTCAAGGCGTCAGCAACTACATTTGCCTTACCAGGATGATAATCAATCAAACAGTCATAGTCTTTGATCAGCTCTAACCATCGCCTTTGCCGAAGATTCAGCTCTCTCTGAACACCCAAATATTTCAAACTTTTATGATCCGTATAGATAAAACATTTCTCCCCATACAAGTAGTGTCGCCAAATCTTCAAAGCAAATACTATAGCTGCCAATTCCAGATCATGTGTCAGATAATTAAGCTCATGCGGCTTCAACTGCCGAGAAGCATAAGCTACAACTTTACCCTCTTGCATCAAGACACATCCTAAACCATTATGTGAAGCATCACTGTAAATCACATATGGTTTATCTTCCACGGGTAAAGTAAGAACAGGTGCTTGAGTCAACATTTCTTTCAACTGATCAAAACTAGCTTGACACTGATCTGTCCACACAAATCTAACTCCCTTTTGAAGCAATCTGGTGAGTGGAGTAGCCATCAAAGAAAAACCTTTCACAAACCTTCGATAATAGCCTGCCAAACCCAGAAAACTTCTAACTTCAGTCACTGACTTTGGTGGACTCCAATTCAAAATGGCCTCAACTTTACTCGGATCAACTCTTATACCATCTGCTGAAACTATATGACTGAGAAAAGTTACTTGGTCAAGCCAAAACTCACACTTTGACAGCTTAGCATACAACTGTTTCTCTCTCAAGATCTGTAACACAATTCGCAGATGCTTGACATGTTCTTCCTCACTACGTGAATACACCAAAATATCATCGATGAAAACCACCACAAACTGATCCATATAGGGCCTAAACACCCTATTCATCAAATCCATGAAAGCTGCAGGTGCATTCGTCAATCCAAAAGGCATTACCAAGAACTCATAATGCCCATATCTTGTGCGGAAAGCTGTCTTATAAACATCTTCAGCTCTAACCCTCAATTGATGGTACCCTGATCTCAAATCAATTTTGGAAAACACCGCTGCTCCCTTCAACTGATCAAAGAGATCATCAATTCGAGGCAAAGGATACTTATTCTTGATAGTTACTTTGTTCAATTGCCTATAATCGATGCACAACCTCAAAGTACCATCCTTTTTCTTTACAAACAACACAGGAGCTCCCCACGGAGAAACACTAGGGCGAATAAACCCTTTATCCAACAACTCCTGCAACTGCACCTTCAACTCTCTCAATTCAGCAGGTGCCATTCGATAAGGAGTGATAGAGATGGGAGTGGTACCAGGCAACAAATCGATACCAAACTCAACCTCTCTCTCAGGGGGTAACCCTGGCAACTCCTCTGGAAATACATCTGAAAACTCAGCAATTGTGGGTATACTATCAAGTTGAGAACCCATTACTCTGGTATCCATAACATGAGCAAGATAAGCAACACACCCTTTTCTAATCAACTTTCTGGCTGTTACAGTTGATACGAACAAGGATGCAAATTGTCTCTGCTCACTAGATACTAATATACTTCTACCATCACCAGTTCTCAAAGTAACACATTTCTTTTGACAATCCACTATAGCTCCATGCTTAGACAACCAATCCATGCCTAAGATCAAATCATATTCTTTAAAAGGCATTTCAATTAAATCACCAAGAAACTCCTCACCTTGAACCACAACAGCACTCTCACGATGCACCCTACTCACCACAACACTATGTCCTAAAGGATTAGTCACTAAGACATCAAATCCTAAGGACTCTGAATGCAATTCAAACACAGGCAAGATAGATGCACTTATGTATGAATGAGTAGATCCTGGATCAATCAAAGCAAGAACTGAAATGCCAAATAAAGAGAATGTACCAGCTATAACTGCTGAAGCATCTGGCTGCCTCTGCATCACATATACTCTCTGAGAAGATCCGGCCTCGTCCGGTCTACTGTCTCTGGATGAAGATCCTCCTCTCTGACTAAACCCGAATCTACCACCCCTACTGAAACCTCTACCTCCTCGACCACCTCTGCTGACACTAGGTCGAGAAGCCGCAGTATCAGCCTGCCTATATTCCTGCATCTCAGGACAATCTCTAACAAAATGTGCTGGTGACCCACATCTAAAACATCCAGCTGGTCCACCAATCTTCCAACACACACCCCTATGGGTTTTACCACAATACTCACGTACAGGTGGAGTAGACCTCTGAATCACTGGAGTCGGGGCACTAGCTACAGAAACTGTCGGTCTCGGCCTCTGTCTCTGAAACTGAACTGACCTACTAGCCTGCCTCTGACTCCTAATGATCCTAGGAACAAAACTGCCTCTACCTCTCTTTACAGATGAAGGCCCTGCCTCAAACTGGGGTCTCCAAACCCTGGTCTCCTCCTCGGTAGCAGTTGCTGCAATATCTTGGGCTGTCTCCACACTCCTAGCTGCTGCAACAAGCTGGGAAAAATCCTAGTATCTAGAACCAGCCACAAGACACATAATAGAGGGCCTCAATCCCTCCTCAAATCTTCTGCACCGGTCTATCTCGTCTAAAATAATACCTCCAGCATAGTGACTCAACCGGATGAATTCGACCTCATATTCTGTCACAGTCCGGCTGTTCTGCTTCAAATTCAGAAATTCCATCTTTTTCACATCTTTATACTCCCTCGGAGTATATTTCAGCTCAAACTCCCGTAGAAAATCACTGTAGGACAATGTAGGTGGATCATCCATAGCATGAGGAACTGTCTTCCACCAATCATAGGCATCTTTCTGCAGGAGGGATCTGGCATAGTCAAATTTCTCATCCGAAGTGGCTTGCAACTGTATGAATATTCTCTGTACCTTATCCAACCACTGCTCAGCCACTGCAGGATCGGTAGTGCCCAAGAAATCTTTAGCCCCAAATTTTCTTAACTTGTCATAATGTCTTACCGGCATCTGAGGCTGTGGTGGTGGTGGTGGTGGTGGCTGCACTGGAGCTCCCCTCAACAGTTCTACCATATGCCTTAACCAACCCGGCGGAGCCTCCTCAGCAGCTGATCTCTCTGGCACAGAAACAGGTGCCTCACTAACCCTCTCAAATCTAGCTTCATCTCTACTCTCTTCAGGAGCTACACTTTCGGCACTACCCTCAACAGACTGTCGTGAATGAAATGCCATCTCTACCTATATCTGCAAACACAGCAGAATATTCCTCATTAAAGATCAAAGACTGCCATACCAAAACATGTATTTTACTCAAAAACCCACTTTAAAAATCAAAATATTCTTTTTCTTACAATTGACCTAGGTTGAGAATCTCAAACCTAGGCTCTGATACCAAAAATTGTAACACCCCTTCCCGACCTACATATGTAAGCCGAGTAGAGGCGCCACACTATCCTAATGTTGCTACCAATTTTACTTAGTCAAATTTTTAGTTCTGATTTTTACAGAAATTTTGCCATAGTTTTGCCTAAAAATTGAGTCCCAAGTGTCGACAAAACTGGTTTTTTTCTGATTTTTAAAAACATTTTACACAAATCAATGCAAACAAAATCATTCTCAGTACACTCCCAATAAATCCCCCTTATAACCTCAACTACAACCTGCAAAAAGGATTTACACTTCTAGTACAACATAAAGTAAAGGTTTATTATGAAATACAGTAGATAAAATATTTGTTCACTATGCAGCGGAAAATAACAATATTTACAAATTCATATTGTAAATCTAGACTCGACTCGGCCTAGAGGAACACTCTGGTTCTTCCCTGTCACCTGCGCGAAGAATCACATTCGCGCTAAGCCAACGGCTTAGTGGTACAAATTATAGTGCTATGATGCTTTAATGCCATGCTAATGTCACACAATCAAGAGAATATTATATTTCAAATTTTACCAGTTTCAATAACGTATGTATAGTAGTCATCTCATTATTCATTTGTTTAACCATTCAATAGTCACATTTAAACAAACACAAGCATGGGCCCAAAAATAATCTAATATGCTATTCAAAGTTCAGAGTTACTGTTTTGGTCTATAATCATAATCATCAATACATTTATCCATGGATAATCAACTAGATTTGAGTTTACGACCCAGTCATTTCACCCAATCTAGTTTCAATAATTTGTTTTTGAGGCTTACGACCCGGTCATTTCACCCCAAAAACATCACTTTTCACATTTTTCAACTGGAATCGGCTTACGACCCGGTCATTTCACCTATCCAGTGATTCATAGGCATGCCACCAAAACCAGAACTCTGAAAATTGAATAAACATATTAGGCACACAATCATTTCATTTATCTCATTATCAATTTCTTTTCATTTCATTTCTCATAATTAATTAGGCAACCATGCCTCCATTATATATTTCATTTGCATTATCATAGCCAACAACCATGGCCTCATATCTCATATGATCTCAAATCACAATAGGGCAATTCTTCATAATATCATATCTTTCACATTTCATTTCATCATCACATCTTTTACATTTCATATTCCATATTTCATTTCATCATTCAAATGGATATAATCAATGGCATTAACACATATTTTATATACTCATCACAACATTCACATCATACCAAACATACATTATTAATATGCATTAATAATGCATTAGATTTCTTAACACATTTAAAATCAAATGTATGTTAAATCTCAACATCATATGAATGTATGAAATAATGTAATTTGTACTTACCTTAAAACCAACTCACACCAATCTATACACTTACTCTTCCAAGAATCCTCAACACTTAGGCTAGGGCAGTTCAACCTCTTCACAACCTAATCCAAAAGGAGTATTAGCAAAATGACCATATAAATAGTACATTCTGGTTTTAGACTCCACTCTATCCTTATTTTGAAAAATTGTATAAAATAATCTACTTGACTAAAAATTCTAAAATTTTTAAAGAACTAAATTTTACATCTTAAAATCATTCCTTTAAAATTTCAGATCAAACTGAACACAAAATCTTGGTCAAATAGTTCACCCAACCAGACTGCCCTAATTGCCCTGCATCCTGGCAGCAGTTCTGAACTTTGTGAATTCCATAAACTAAATTCAATCAAAGTGATTCCAAATTATTTTTCTCAAATATTAGACTCACTAATAAACAACATATCCAAAATTCAATTGAATATGATTTTTCTACATTTTATTAAAAATCCCAAAATATAGCTGTCTCAGTTAAGGTACCTGCTGGAACAGGTCTAGTGAAAATAATCTTTCCAAAATCATAACCATTCCAAAATCGAATCAACATATTTTTCAGTCATTCTAGACTCATTGAGGCACAACATATCAAAACTTCACTTCAAGAACATTTTTCTATATTTAATTAAAAATCATACTAGTAAGCCTTTACTAATTGTAAAACAGAAAAATTTTCACTCAACACCACTCTTCCTCTTCCATCACCAACACCAACCTAACTTCTTATCTTTAATTCCATTTCAACACTTACAAACACACCACAAGCAATCCTAACCATATTATTAACAACACTTCATCAAACTCCAAAAATAACTTCAAAAACAACAAGAGCAATCAAGAGAGAACTTACCAAAATAATGAAATTTTCTTGAAATTCCAACTTGTTTATTTGAAATCTCCTTCAATTTGATCTTTAAACACCAACTCACTCTTGCTCTCTCTCTTGTCTAGGATGGCCGGCCAACAATGGAGAAGGAAAGAAGAAGAAATGAAGAAAAGTCAAATATCTCATCTCTTTAAACCTCCACCAAGTATTCCAAAATAAGAAATTACTTAAATAACCTCACCTATTTATTTTACTTCTCTTTCACTTATTACCCTATTTAGTAATTTCACAAAGAACAAAATAATTATCTTCATCCCTTGACCATCACATTTGACTTGTATATATGTTGTATATACTTCCATATACACAACATATACACTTTCTTTTAAATTTCTTTTCTCTCCCAAATTAACATATACATTTTAATTCAAATAAAACAACAATTATACTAAAACTTCTAGGGCACATTTTGGGATATTACAGACAACATGCAACTTTGAAATGTGCCCAATGTATTGAAAAGCCTAGGTAGCAAGAGCAATTGTCCTAAAAGAACATGTGAGGGTTGTCTTAGCTTGATTCTCTAATGCTATAAGGAAGTGTTAAGAACTTTTTTCAGTTTGCAACATGGTTATATATGGTTTTTGCTCGTTCTCACCACCAAGAGTGGGAAATATGATAATTTGTTGCATACTGTACTCCCCAACCAAAACATCTTTCAAAATTCTTGGGGTATTTTTAAGTTCAACCAAGTTTGGTTGAACCACTTCTTCATCCTCTTTAGCAATTTGAAGCTCCCCCTCAACAATCTCATTATTTAATAGTAAATTACTCTCCACAATTTCTAAATTGGAAAAATTAGGCTCTACTCCTAAGGTCATGGCTACCTCAAGCTTATGTTCACTATCTTCACTATAGGGCATGTCATAAAGTTTAGAAAGTTGCATACCTTATTTCTCTTCATTCAGCCTACTTGGGAATGGGATTGGTGGCATACAAGGATTTGGAGGTTCATGCAATTTTGTGGAAGTCAATGCTTCCAAATTCTCCTTCTCCTTTGATTGAATTAACTCCTCTATGTATGGTTGTATTTCCTCACCATCTTCTTCTTGATTAGTTCTTACATCAAAGGAATCACAAAAACTGTTATATATCACCTGTTCACTTCTCAAATTTGTGATCACCTTGACTTGCTCCACTTGGCTAGGAAATTCCTCCTTTTGGTGTGCTGGGAGTTGATGTGCCAATTGCCCAACTTGAGTTTCCACCCTCTTCAATTATTCCTCTAAAGAATCAAACATCTCATTGCTCCCTTCTTGATTTTGTGTGCTAATTTGAAGGTAAGCATTCAAATCATCTTCCACTGTGGATTTCTTGCATTGATCCTGATTTTGTGCACTAATTTGAATGAAGGCATTCAAACTATCTTCCAAAGTGGGTTCCTTAAGTTGATCTTTATTTTGTTTGGTAGTTTGAATAAAGGCATTCAAACTATCCTCCAATGTGGGTTTCTTAAGATGATCTTGATTTAAATATTGTTCTTGAGGGTAAGAACTTCTTTGGTAAGGTTGAAAAAAATTTTGATGTGGAAATCGCGGCTGGTTTTCCCAAGAAAAATTTGGGTGGCTTCCCCAGCTTGAATTATAAGGTCTGGGATATGGGACATTTCCACCCATTTGCTGGAAACTTTCATAGGCATATTCTTCCTCTTGCCTCTCTTCGTATTGTCCATAACCAAATGAACACGTGTTTGTGCTATGTCCTGCAATGCCACATGCTGAACATACTTCACGAGTAGGCATAGGTGCTCGTCCTCTTGCATTTAGCATCTTAAGTTGATTCGTTAATTCTGCTAATTGCCATGCCATGTCAGAGTTAGGGTTATCATCATAAACCCCTGCGTACCTTGAAAACTGTATATTTACAAAAGGTACTCAACAATTTAAAGGAAACAAACAAATAATTAAATTGAAAGAAAATCAAAGAAAACAAACAAACTATTCAAAGAAAACAAACAAACAATTATATAAAAAAAAATCAAACTAACACTACTTAAATAGCCTTCCCCGGCAGCGGCGCCAAAAACTTGTTGTGCTTGAGTTAAGTACTACTACAAGTGTCACTCGCAAGTATACGAGATAGTTGTAGCAAAGGTGATCGCCCCAAGGTCGTTTCCCACGCAAGGTATAGTTCGTAATAGCTTGATTGACAAGTTATTTAAATGCGAGAGTTTGTTGTGTTGGGATGGTGCAAGAATAATTTAAACCTAAGAGTAATGAGTGTAAGGGTTAATGTGTGTGATGGTTGTTCAAGATCAAATCGATTCTTGGGAAGGTGCCTAGGGTTATAGGTCCATTCAATCAAAGCTCAATTCTCAATTATCCATTAACATAACCTTGTAAATTAATTTGTTCCTTAAGGTTATTAGTCAATTACCAATCCATTAGTTCTCACATTCATGAATTAGCATTAACCAATTATTTCACATTATCAAATTAATGAAACCCTAGAACTTATATTTCTAATTCATTCATAGGGTAGTCGATTACATAATTCCGATATCAAATTTCACCTCTCGGTCCTTCATTCAATATCTAGAGATCAATAGGTAGCTAATATATCAACCTAGCATTTAATACAATACAATCAACCAATCAACAAGGAATATCAATGGAAATATCAAATCCAGACTTTTAATCAAATATACTACAAACCCTAGGCATGGGTATTTAGCTCAACATCATCAATTTAAAACAACCATTCAACTCAATATAAATCAAATACAAATTGTTCATTGCAATATCAATCTCTTAATACAACAACAACAATAGAAATGAATTAAAAAAGAGAATAGAAAAACCCCTTGTGAAGATGCCAAGAGTAGGATTACTAGTCTTCCTCCTAGCTCCACTTTGATGTTTGATGAAGAACTCAAGCCCTCTTCAATGGTTGATTCCCCTTTTGCAATATGGAATGAAGCTTTCTCAAGTCACCAACCCTTCAATTGATTGTGCCTTTGGAAGATGGAATGGAAATTTCTCAAGTCACCAATCCTTTCAATAAAGCTTCTTCAACCTTCAAGAGCTTATTTAACCCAATTTATCCCAAAGAATCTCAAAGAACTTGTCAATGGAAGATGGAGAAGGTGGAGAGGATGGAAATGGAGATGAAGATGAAGGGCTAAGGGAGAGTGTCACTCTCTCCCTCTCCCAAACATGTATGGAGAATTTGTTCCAAGAACTCCCTCCAATTTTCCTCTTCTTCTCTTTTTAATTCATTCAAAAACATAACCCATGCCTTCCAACTCACACCACTTCACCTTATTCCCCACTTTTTCTTTGTTTAATATTTCTTTTGGCAAACACAAGGCTTTGTTCCCCACCTTGTCCCCCACTTCATGTAAAAGAATTCAAATATTTTAGGTGTGACACGGCCAAGCCAAGAGTAGCTTGTCCGTGTCTCTCATTTTCCCTTTGGACACGGCCAAGCTTGCTGGCCTTGTCCTTCACTGCCCTCTTTCTTTCTTTCTTTTCTTTCTTTTCTTTTGGTCTCAAGGGGTGACACGGCCAAGCTAGTCACGCCACTAGCTTGACCGTGTCATGTGGGTGTGTCCACTTCTGTTTCTTTTCTTTTCTTCTTTGCTTACTCCAAGTGTTCTTTGGCATGAAATGGGACACGACCAAGCTTGCTGGCTGTGTCATGTGACACGGCCAGTGGCTTGGTCATTTCATTGAGTGTGTCTCTTCCTGCTTCCTTCTTTTTTTGCTCTTTCTTTACTTTGGTCTTTGTTTTGCTCCTTGAATGAGACACGACCAGTGGCTTGGCCATGTCTCATGGCCGTGTCAAGCTCTGCCATCATCATTCTTTGAGGGACACGGCCAAGCTTGATTTGGCTTGGCCATGTCTTGCTTGGTTCATTCTTTTCCTGCACTATTTTGATCTTCCAAGGGTGTTTTTGCACTTAAACCTAAAACAATCTTAAAACAAAAATCAATCAAAACATTAACTAAAAACATATAAAAATCACACTAAAAACTAGTATAAAATGATCTAAACAGGATGAAGATCCATTTTCAAGGGTGAAGACCTGATCTCCAAGGATGAAGATCCATTTACAAGGGTGAAGACCCGATCTCCAAGGATGAAGATCCATTTACAAGGGTGAAGACCCGATCTCTAAGGACTAAGATCCGTTTTCAAAGGTAAAGATCTTATGTTAAGGATGAAGATCCAAGGTCCAATGATAAAGATCCATTTTGAGGGTGAAGAACCACAATGCATAGAACAGCCAGAGCAGTCAGACTTCTCAACTGATCAAAGGTCAGTCAAACTCAGTCTCGGGTCCAAGAACCCAAATTCAATTCAGTCTCGAGTCCAAGTACCCAAATCAAATCAATGTCGAGTCCAAGTACCCAATCTCAGGTCCAAGTACCCAATCTCGGGTCCATGTACCCAATCTCGAGTCCAAGCACCCAAATTCAATTCAGTCGCTGGTCCAAGTACCCAATCTCTGGTCCAAGTACCCAAATCAAATCAATCTCGGGTCCAAGTACCCAATCTCGAGTCCAAGTCCAAGTACCCAATCTCGAGTCCAAGTACCCAAATTCAATTCAGTCTCGGGTCCAAGTACCCAAATCAAATCCAGGCATCCATCTTCATCAAAAATCAGTCAAAAATCATATTGTTTTCACTCTCTTCTACTAAAAGTCTCAGATTGTTCCAGCAGGAGGCAAACTGTAGACCCTTAATTTTTGACCCAGTCTGGTCCAATATTTTTTATAGTCCAAAATAATTTTTGTGGTATTTTAATTAAATAATATTTATTTTAGTATTTATTATTTATAATTTTTAATAAAAATAAAAATTAAAGTAATATTAGGAAAGTTAAAAATAAAAATAAAAATAAAGTTAAAAATAAATAAATAATCGGCGACAAAAAATTTTGTCGTCGAAGGAGAATTGGCCCGGGCCAATTCCGCGCAGGAATTTCCTGCGGACGAATTGGCTGGCCTCCCAACCCAGCTCTCGCAATTTTTTTGCCGGCAGTTTTTTTTGCCAGCGCAATTTTCAAACACAGTTTTTTTCGAAACCAAATTCTATTTGGTTTTGGTTTCTTTTCCTAATTAGTTTTAGTTTCCTTAGACAATTAGAAGTAGGTTTAAGATTTTTCCTATAAATACCATATTAAAACATAGAATTAGAGGAGGAAATTTGGACTTTTGATCGGGGAGAAATTTTGGACTTGACCTTGGACTTTTGTATTTCTTCGGCCAACCTCAAGCTTGAAAGAACAAGAAGCATTCATCAATCCATCAAAGGCAGCAACATTTCCTTTGTTAATGTTCATCCAAAAATCAGTTTTTGGTGGAATCAACTACGCAGGTTTGAATCTCTATTTTCTTTGTTTATATTTGCAGTAGCTTCATCAAATTGGATTAATTATTTCATCATACAATTTGATCAATTATTCTACAAATCATCCAAACTTTATTTGAAACCCTAAAAACTATTTTTCAAAACCTTAATTCCTTAATACCCATAAAACATTTTTTTGAAATTTGAAACCCTAATTACACTTTTCTAAAACCATAAAATAATAAATTGTTTTCTTAATACCTTAACCTAATCTCTAATTCAAACATCCAGTAACCTTATTTTTCAAATATTAAAATCTTTAACCCTAATTAATTCTTCTTTCCAAAATCACACGGTAAACATTATTCTTTTAAAAAGTAACATTAGCTTTTTCCAATTCCGAAACCTTATTTTCTAAATCTTAAACACCCTAAAATCTTAATTTTCAACACCAAAACCTACAACCCTAAAAACCAATTTCAAAAATTTTTTGGGGCGCTGCCCCTTTGACCCTCGCTAACTAACCGGCTAACGGGACCGCCGTACTGGCTCATCGAAGGGGTCAATATTCATTTGTGAATTATGAGTCTGTGTATTTAACTTTACTTTTTCTAAAGCCCTAATTGTTAAACATAAAATCCTAGAAACCCTATTTCATGATGTTAGTCCCAAACCCCAATTAAATCAATTTTTTAAAATCTTCACAGTTGCCTAAATAATAAATATAATAATTTCAAAATCCCAAAACCCTAAATGTTAATTAAAGAACCCTAAATTGAGACATAAACTATAAACATATATATTTATTACTTTATTTAATTTTAGATTTGGTTGTGTAGTTTATTATTTGCTTTGATGGTTGATTTATTTAATTTATCATGGATTGATATTTTCTTTATTATTATGATTATTATTTGTTTATTTTGGTATTAAAATTGTAACAGGTATGTTTCCACTTTGTGGGTACCTCATTAATTAATTTCTATGTAATTTAAATTGCTTTTATATTTTGGGCCAATGTAAAGGACATGTTTCTACCTTTTGGTGGGTGTCCTATTTAGTTAAGACATGAACGATGTGAGGACATATTTCCATCCTCGGATGGGTGTCCATTTATTTGCTTTGTTTGGACATTGCTTTGATTTTAATATAATGATGCTTTATTTTAATTATTGCATGTAATATGGATAATATTGTAATATTTAAAAATTTTATAATATTAAGACCTACAAAGGAGGCCGGTTCCAATGAACTGGGCATTGTGGGGGTGCTGGGCTATTTCTCACCTTCTCCATACGTACCAAACTTTCCGAACCCATTAGAGAGTTGGGGATTCCTTAGGAATTGAGTCATCCACCCCTTTCTTTTTCCCGGCCTGTTCGGGTGGTGACTCCATTTTCTCTAGACTTAGGCCCATGTTCTCTAAGGCTTCGAGCCTAAATAGTGCCGAAGTCGCAAGAACCATTCCACTAGGAGTGGGGGCAAAAATTTTCGCTCACAGGTAGTTGAATGCATAATTTCAATATCAAATTTCACCTCCTAGTCCTACATTTAATATCTAGAGATCAATAGGTAGCTAATCTATCAACCTAACATTCAATCCAATGTAATCAACCAACAACAAGGTATATTAATGGAAATATCAAATCAAGTCATTCAATCAAATCTACTACAAACCCTAGGCATGAGTAATTTAGCTCATCATCATCAATTTAAAATAAATATTCATCTCAATATAAATCAAATCACAATTGTACATTGAAATATTAATGTTATTAACAAACAATAACAATCTAGAAATGAATTAAAAGAGAGATTATAAGAACCCCTTTGAAGATGCTAAGAGTTGAACTTCTAGTCTTCCTCCTAGCCCCACCATGAATATGATTAATAACTAACAAGCCTTCTTCAATCAATGGCTCTCCTCTTGAGAGATGGAATGGTCACTCTCTTAATCCCCCACTCCTCAATTAAGCTTTCTTCAAACCCTAACCTTCACAAGAGCTTGCTCACCCAATTTTATCCCAAAAATGTCAAAGATATTGTCTATGAAAGAAATGGAAGATAAAAATGAAGGTTATGGTTATGGTCCTTCTCATGACCAAGAATAAGATGATGAACCAAGAGAGAACTCCCCCTTTGAAGCCTCCAAAATGTGTATATGTATATCCCTCTCCTTCCATTCTTTTCTTAATTTTTTAAGACATAAAGCATGCTTTCCATCTTACACACTCCATTTTATCTCCCATTTTCTCATTATTTGAGTCTTCATCCTATGAATTAGGCAACGTTTTTCTTTTTTTAATATTTCTTTTTAAAAGATGGCACTTGTTGTCTCCCACTATGTCCCCCATTTCATGTAAATAATTAAAAGAATTCTTACAAGACAAGGCCAAGTGATGAGTGACTTGGTCGTGTCACTCAATTTCTTATGGACACGGCCAAGCCATATGGCCGTGTCCATGGTTGCCTTATTACCTCCTTCATTTTCCAAGTGGGACGTGACAAAGGCTTTGGCCATGTCATGTGACACGGCCAATGGCTTGGTCATGTCTCTTGAGTGTGTTCTCCATTGTATTTCCTCCTTGCTTCTTCTTTGCTTTGTTCAATTGGTGAGACATTTGGCCATGTCATGTGACACGGCCAATGGCTTGGACATGTCTCTTGAGTGTGTTCTCCACTGTATTTCCTTCTTGCTTCTTCTTTGCTTTGTTCAATTGGTGAGACATTTGGCCGTGTCATGTGACACGGCCAGTGTCTTGTCCGTGTCTCTTGGGTGTGTCCACTTATGCCTTTGCTTCTGGTTATTTTGTTCTTTGGATTCATTTGGTGAGACATGGCCAAGGCCTTGGCCATGTCTTGTGACAAGGCCAGTGGCTTGGCAGTGTCTCTTACTTGTGTCAAGCTCTACCAAAATTTCCTGCCTCTTTCCTTGGATGAGGGACACGGCCAAGCCAAGAAGTGTCTTGGCCGTGTCTCATGTTTTTCCACCTTAATAATCCATCAAATTAAATTAAAGCTCCATTGTTTTATTCTTCAACCTGAATCAAATACTTCAAACAAACTTTAAACACAAATTAAAAGAAAAATCAATCAAAATCCAATAAAATCACACTAAAAATAAACACATAAATGATCAAAACAACTACCCCACACTTAATTCTTTGCTTGTTCCCAAGAAAAGTCAAAATCAAAACAAACTAAACAAAATAAATTTAGTCAAGTTCAAGAGTTATAAGGATGTATCAAGACTCCCATTTTATTAAACCCACAATCATTATCAAATCAATAACAATTAGTACTCAAGCAATTTAATGGTCAATCCATGCATACCAAAAATTGTCACTCCCTCACAAAACCTCTTAAATGTTTAATCAGGCAGTGTTTAAGCTCTCAACATTCAATGAAAGATTATCTCTATAGGCTTGCTTATCATTCAAATCTCCACCACCTAATTACAATTAAGCATCAATCATAAGGTCTTTAAGAAATGTGAGCTTGTTCATTAAGTTCAAGAGCACTTCAAGAATGAAGTAACTGATCATATGTATAACCCAAAGATCCCAAACCGCCTTCCTCTCACCTACCCCTTGATATTAAAGAGCTTTTCAAGGGAACTCACTTATTAAATCTTGCAATGATTATTCCCAAACTTATTCTAACCCTACGAAAAAGAACAACTTCTATTATTTTGATTTTTCTCTCTTTTTTATTTTTTTAATATTTATATATTTATATTTGTTTTGTTTTTTTTTAAAAAATAGGGTTTGCAACTAAAGAAGATAATAATTTATAATTTTGGACCCACTAAATTTAACCCCACACTTTATTTAACACAACATTCAATCATAAATGCTCTTAAAATGCTCTTGACCTAATGTAAGGTTAATAGTTAAAACAACAAGGTTCAAGCTACTGGTGTTGTGAAAAAGAAAGAAAAGGAAAAATGAAATAAGCTCAAAATTGGCTAACTAAAGTTGGATATAAGGTTGGTCTTTTTAAGCCAAAATGGGTTCACCTAATTGCCTTAATCATATTGATGCCTAATTGAAATTTTTATGTAGTCTCAAAATGCATGTCAAAGAAATTTCTAGCAATTTTATCAATCAAAGATGTTTACAAATAATAAAGAATAATAAGTTCATGGCTCAATTCCTCACTAGTTTAAAGGTGAATGCAAAGAATAACCATCAAAATTGACAATAAGTACCAATTCTAATCAATTCTCAAATTCATGCTTCAAAAATTCAAAGGTCATCTATCAACAATCTTATAACAATTGAACTTTTCAAAATTCATTTGTTCAAAGAAAAATATTAACTATTAAACAAAGATAAGTTAAAAGTAAAAACACAAACTACACCCCACACTTAAAGATTCACATTGTCCCCAATGTAAGCATGAATAAATTAAAAGAGAGAGTTCAGATGAAACCTAATTTTTATCATTCCCATATTCGATATGAAGTGCTCCTTCCATCCTTAATGCAATTGTCACCCGTGTTTGAAAAATTGAATAGCATGTAACTTCGAAAGGTATCCAATGTATTGCAAAGCCTAAGTAGCATCCTTTGAAGAGCACGTGTCCAAAGAGAATGTGTGAATGTTGTCTTAGGGTGATCCTCCAATGCTATAGGAACTTGGTAAAAATATTTTTCAGTCTATAACATGATTATATTCATTTTTTACTCTCCCTCACCACCGAGAGTGGAAGAGATGATCACTGGTTGCATACTGGAAACATATGTCAAAATTTTTGGGGTCTTTGTAGGTTCAACCAAGTTTAGTTGAATCTCTTTCTCATCCACTTTATCTATCTGAAGTCCCCTCTTAACAACCTCATCATTTAAGATTAATTTACTCTCCTCAGTTTCTGAATTGGAAATTTTAGGCTCTACTTCCAATATCATGGTCATCTCAAGCTCATCTTCACTATCTTCACTAACTTCTTTAGAAGGAATGTCGTAGAGTTTAGAAAGTTTCATACCTTGCTTCTCATCCTTCAATCTACTTGGGAATGGAATTGGTGGCATGTAAAGATTTGGAGGCTCATGCAATTTTAGTGAAGTTGATGCTTCCAAATTCTCCTCCTCCTTTGATTAACTTGGCTCCTCTGTGTTGGATTGTATCTCCTCGTCATGTTCTTCTTGATTAGTACCTGCATCAAAGGAATCTATAGACCCTTAATTTTTTACCCGGTCCGGTCCAATATATTTTAATTAGTCTAAAATAATTTTTATGTTATCTTAATTAAATAATATTTGTTTTAGTATTTATTTTTTATAATTTTCAAAAATTATTATAATAATAAAAATAATAATAATAAATAAATAAAAATAAATTGGCGACGAAAACAGTGGACGAAATGGCAAAGGCCATTTCGCCCGCAGGAGGTCCGCAGCCCGCCCCTCGCTGTTTTTCACTCGCCAGTCCTCGTAGCCAGTCGTTGCAAGTTTTCACCAGCGAAATTTTTCCGACGTAATTTTTTCTGAAACAAAATTCTATTTGGTTTCGGTTTTCTTTTCCTAATAAAATACAGTTTTCTTAAACAATTAAAATGAATCATCTAAATTTCCTATAAATAACACTAAAAATCACAGGAAAAAAAGGAGGAAAAAGATTAACAAGAAAGGAAATCGGACTTTAAAAACTTTTTGGCAATGAAAATAATTGGACTTTTTAAAGGAGAAGAAGCAAGCAAGCAATCAATCCATCAAAGGCAGTCATCTTACCTTTGTCCTTGTTCATCCAAGAAGCAATTTTTGGTGGAACCAACAAACGAAGGTTTGAATATCTAATCTCTTTTTTCCAGCTTCAATCATTAAATTGTTTCTTTTCATTCTAAAAATCTTAGACCCCTAATTTACTTCTTCTAAACCTTAGAACCTTAAATCGTCTCCTCTATTTTCAAAAACACTAAAATTACTTTTATATTTCTTCTAAAACCTAAGAACCCTAATCTATTTCTTCAAAATCTTAAAACCCTAATCTACTTTCCAACTTTCTAATACCTTAAATCGTTTTATTAATTCCCAAAACCCTAATCTACTTTCCAATTTTTCAAAACCTTAAAACCCTAAATTGATCCTTCTATTTCCAAAAACCCTAAAAAAAAAAACTTTTTGTTTCCAAAAACCTTAAATCGTATTGCCTATTTTCAAAAACTTTATAAAACTATAAATTGTTTTCTCAAATTCTAAAATCAAACATATTTTCTGAAACACTTAAAACCCTAATTCAACTTCAAAACCAAAAACAGTAAACCCCAAACTAGTAAACCTAAACCATAATTTTTCTAAACCCTAATCCTTAAAATCTTCAAACCTTATAAACCTAAATATTAAAATTCAACACAGTAAGCCTAAAAACAACAATCCAGTAGCTAATAATCATAAACCTAATGTTTTAATATCCAAACCCTAATTTCATGATTTTACCCCTCAAACCCTAATTTTGTTAATCAAAGAACCTTATCAATCTCTTAAATTATAAAACCTTAATCCATTTCAATTCCCTTAAAACTTACAGTAGCCTAAACCAATAAATTCCAAAACCCTAAATATTAATTAAAGAGCTTTAAATGAGAAACAGTAACCCTAATTTATATCTTGACTTACTTTATTTTTAGATTTAATTATGTAGTTTATTATATGCTTTGATTTATTTAAGTTCAATGCTTGGTTTATTTAAATTATCATGGATGAATGTTTATATTTTGATTGATGTTTAATATCTTTGATGAATGATTTATTTATGATGAATGGTTATTTACCTTTATCTATTTATTTTGATTTCCAAATGTTGTAAGAGGTATGTTTCCACTTTGTGGGTACCTCATTAATTAATTTCTATGTAATTTAAATTGCTTTTATATTTTAGACCAATGTAAAGGACATGTTTCTACCTCATGGTGGGTGTCCTATTTAGCTTAGACATGGATGATGTAAGGGTACGCTTCCATCTTCGGATGGGTGTCCATTTATTTGTTTTGCTTAGACATTGTTTTGATTTTTAATATATCGATGCTTTATTTCAATTGTTAAATGTAATATGGATAATATTATTATATTTAAGAATTTTATAATATTAAGACCTGTAAAGGAGGCCGCTTCTAATGAACCGGGCGTTATGGGGGTGCTGGGCCATTTCTCACCTTCCCCACACATACCCAACTTTCCGAACCCATTAAGGGGTTGGGGATTCCTTAGGAATCGAGTCATCCACCCCTTTCTTTTTCCCTGGCCGTCAGGGTGGTGACTCCATTTTCTCCGGACTTAGGTTCGTGTTCTCTAAGGCTATGAGCCTAAACAGTGCCGAAGTCTCAAGAACCATTCCACCGGGAGAGGGGCAAAAATCCCCACTCACAATGGCGACTCCACTGGGGATAAGAGTAGTTGATTCTGTTGGTCTTCATATTATTCTATTCTTTCTTATAATGATTATTCCATGCTTGATCTCCATACCGTGAGTTACGATGCCCGTGTTACCCGTGTTGTGTTATGTAAGGGATACCATACATTCACTCAAGGTATGGAGATCGTGCATGGCATAACCATTCATAGCCTTGTACCATTTGGTATATACTTGCTATGGGAACCTAAGCCTTTTAACCCAAAGACTAAAGCTCATGTAATTGGCCTAGTTACTTTCCTTAGGTCTTACCCCAAATGCATGCTGTTTGACTCTGGTTAATTTATCTTGGCTTAAATCATGGCTTATTTGGTTTGTTCTTTTCCTAATATGACCTAAGTACATTGTAAGCTCAACATAAATTTTTATTTAAAGTCCAAAAGACCAAAGCAATTTTCAAAACATTTCAAGATGGTCTTTGGACATAAAAATTTTCTAAAAAAAAAACAAAAACAACAAATCAAAAATTCTTTTGCTCATGGCCCAAATACTAAGCCCAAAATCCCTTTTTTTTTTCTTAAATCTTTTTACAATGGGCTTAGAAATAAAATTATTTTTATCCAACCTTTTCTTACAAAGAGTTTACAAATAATTTAGGTCAATTACGAAATCAATTGTCAGCCTAGTTTATACTAAGAGTTATTAATCATGGGCTTATTTTTGGCATGAATCATTAGTTACCTTTTCGAGTGAGAAATCTATTTATAATAAACCTCTTAATTTAGTTTTAATCCAATATAGCATAAAAGCTACTTTAGTTGGTTAAATGGATTAAAACCTAATTAATGGGAATTATTATGAACTGATTTCCATTTTTAAAAATATAACTATTGGTTGAAACATCCAAGAGAAATATTCAAAAATAAGGTACCCCATGTTGGTATTTTGTTAACCATGTACCTAGGAAAAGAGACTCGCCATTCGTGTGTGGATGTTATAAGGTTGGAAGGAACGTCCTATTTGTCCTTGTTTGTTAATTGTTTGTGCATACATGCATACATTTGCATCTCATATCATTGATCCTTTCTGGCTCACAGCCCTAGATAACGATAGTTCAAAAGCTTACGACAATCCGACCTATGCCAGAAGCAAAGAATCTAGCAATGACTCAATTACTTGCTCACCAAAAATAATGGATCCCAAACAAATTCAATGAATGGTGGATGATGCCCTCAATGCCAAGATGGAAGAAATAAAAGAGGCCCTAGCTGAGACCATGAAGAACCAATTAACTGCAATTTTAGAAAATCATGTCGAAGCATCTGCTAGCACTAAGAAGCCAAAGGATAAAGGGAAGACCAAAGTTGGTGAAGTGGTTTTTGATGATGACAAGGTAGTCGTTGATGATGATGATGACTGGGCTCAATACTTCCAAGATCCTCAAGATAAAAAGAAGGAACCAAAGGTTGTTGACAAGACAACTTTTGAAAAGACTAAAAATCCTGGTGTTGAGAAGATGATTGTTGATTTAGAAAAGAATATTCAGAAGAAACTAAAAACCGAAGAAATGTCCAAAGTCGACAAATTATTTAAGCTAGATGGAGAAGTTCCATACAAATTCAAGATGCCGTCCTTTGCAAAGTTCGATGGAATCGAAAATCCTCATCTCCATGTGAAGCAGTATATCACTGCTATGCAGTCTGCCCGAGCTACTAAGGCTCAAACTTTAAGGTACTTTATACCCTCATTGGACCCGGTTGTCCAAAATTGGTTCAATACCTTAGATGATGGAACACAAAAGAGTTGGGATTTGCTATACAAGGCCTTCATCCAACAATATGGTTACAATGTTGAAATGGAAGTTACCTTAATGGAAGTTGAGTCCATTAGACAAAGGCCAAATGAGAATTTTGTGGACTATGTGAAAAGGTGGAGAAATAAGGCTGCTTTGCTCAGGAAAAGGCCCGATGAATCTGATCAAATAAGGATGATCGTAAGAGGCGTCCTACCCAATCTCCTTGAAAGGATGTCTCACACCCTTATAAGGGATTTCAAAGATCTTCTCCAAGCTGGTCTACAAATTGAAGAGTGGGAAAGGGAGAAGAATCGCTTTTCAATAAAAAGAAATGAGAAAGGGAATTATCAACCTAGCAATCAAAGCACGCAAAAAGAAGTTGATGCTAATATAACTGGTCAAGCAAATAGAAGACAATTTTTAGATCTAGGGAAGCCTTTATCTTGGGTCTTCAACAAGCTATAAAAGAAAGGATTATTACAACCATTGGCCCCTTGACCTTTGCCAAATCCTTTACCTCCAAAATTTAATACTAAGGATTTTTGTCAATTTCATCAGACTCAAGGACATGAGACTGATAGATGTACCCGATTGAAGCATGAGATCCAAGATCTAATCGATAGTGGTAAGCTACAGGAGCCGGACAAGCCCAATACCAAGAACAATCCTTTGCCTAAGTTTGGAAGAGTACCTCCACTGGCAACCTTCATGGTGGGAAAAGGATTAGAAGAAGATTTTGTTTTATCATCCTTTCAAGATGGAAATATTGAAGATGTGAAAGGAAAAGAAGCTTAAACTCAACAAACTTTCCTTATCTTGAATGTTGCTTTTCAATTTTACTTTCTTTAATATTTAATTTGAACAATTATGTTTTTCAAATTTAAATTTATTTGAATAAATTGCTTTCATCAAAATTTTTGTTGGTCTTTGTTCATTTTGGTGTTCAACCAATAAGGAATCTAGCTTGATGTTTATAAATGAACATATTTATGCATCATGACTCGAATGACTTTACTAGGTGAGGGAATTGCTCTATAGCATTGAGTTGTGTATGCTTACTTAGAGAGGGCTTCTGCATAATGACCTTTGTCTAGGTCCTAGTCAGTCTTAGAACATGCTTTGACAAACTTTTGAGGCGAAATTGAACTCTACTTATTTAAGGGGGAGATGATCTAGGCATTGTTTGGTTAGCCAACAACTTGTATCCACCATATTAAATGTCAATCCCTAGCTATCCCTTTGAGCCTTCATAAAATTTTAGCTTTCTTTTCATTGGCATATAACCTCAATAACCTACCCTGAGCTATTGTGATACTTTTGACAAGTCTTATGATCACTAAGATGAAGAGGCAAGAAGATCAAAGAAAGAAATGAATACCATGAAGATAGTTGAAGTTCTTAAGACCATAAGGGTAGTTGATGTTTTCAAGACCATAAGGGTAGTTGAAGTTTTTCAAGACCGTAAGGGTAGTTGAAGTTCACTTAATATCTCTAATATATCAAGACAACATCAGAGTAACAAATGATTTATCCCTATTAAAGAAATTTATGTCACTTCACTTATCCATTATAAGAAGTCCAAGTTGGTACAAACAAGACAACTCTTTTAGAGTTAGACCCTAAAAAAAAGGAGAAGAAGAAAAGAAAAAAGAAGAAAAGAAAAGAGGACAAAGAAAAAAAAGAAGAAGAAAAATAAAACCAAAAAAGGCGGTTCAGAATGCCAACTGAGTTCTCTTTTACATAAAGCAGCAAAAAGCCTTCCATTTGCTTTATAAGGAAAGTTAGACTTGAATTGGTCCAACCCAACCAAAGATTCAATCGAAATTGGAGAAAAAAGGAGGAAGACCATCCAATTCTTGAAAGTTTTGTACTTGACAGTCCTACAAGGAAGAAGGAAAAAAATGATAAAATGCTCAAAGAAAAGGAGGAGTAAGAAAAATAAAAAGAAAGAAAAGGGAGAAGAAGAAAAGAAACAAATTTGGGTAACAAACTTTTTGCAAGGAGAAAAACTGTCCTAATCAAGATCCAGATTAATGCCAAGAAGATGGAATTTGGAGTCTAGAAAGATTGTTCTCAACTGTCTAAAGTTCCAACAAGAAATTTGTAGTCTGAGGGTCTGTCCATTGTGTCACATCGGCTCCAACTTACAAATGGCTTTCATTTAAACCCATGTCCCTTATAGACCCCATTTCAAGCCTATCAAAGACTTGTTGATCTGTCTTGGTAGGGAGAGTCTATTAGTGAAGATAGTTTAGATAAGCATGCATATGAGATAGACAATATTTAAACTCAAAAGAGATCTTTGGCCAAGAAATGTGTATGTGCCTATCTGAAGTGCAACAGTTCTTGCTTAAATAGAAATGATTCCAGAGTTTAGTACGGTAACTAGGGTTATCATGTTATAGATATGTTAATTTGGAAAATCAAGTCCTGAGGTACATTGACATTAATTTGGTAAAGCCAACATTTGATTTCAAAATCAAAATTTAAAAAATTCAAAAGATCAATCCAGCTAGAAGAGCTGAAGCCAATATAGGACTAATCTCAAAGGATGAAGATCCATTTTCAAGGGTGAAGACCCGATCTCTAAGGATAAAGATCCATTTTCAAGGGTGAATACCCGATCTCAAAGGATGAAGATCCATTTTCAAGGGTGAAGACCCGATCTCAAAAGAATGAAGATCCATTTACGAGGGAAGACCGATCTCAAAGGATGAAGATCCATTTTCAAGGGTGAAGACCCAATCTCAAAGGATGAAGATCCATTTTGAGGGCGAAGAACCACAATGCATAGAACAGCTAGAGCAGTCAGACTTCTCAACTGATAAAAGGTTAGTCAAACTCAGTCTCGGGTCCAAGTACCCAAATCAAATTCAATTCAGTCTCGGTCCAAGTACCCATTCTCGGGTCCAAGAACCCAAATCAAATCAATCTCGGGTCCAAGTACCCAAACCAATTCAAGCTCGGGTCCAAGTACCCAAATCAAATTCAATCTCGGGTCCAAGTAACCAATCTCGGGTCCAAGTACCCAAATCAATCTAGTCTCAGGTCCAAGTACCCAAATCAAATTAATCTCGGGTCCAAGTACACAATCCCGAGTCTAAGTACCCAAATTCAATCTAGTCTGGGGTCCAAGTACCCAAATCAAATTCAGTCTCGGGTCTAAGTATCCAATCTCGGGTTCAAGTACCCAAATCAAATCAATCTCGGGTCCAAGTACCCAAATTTAATCTAGTCTCGGGTCCAAGTACCCAAAACAAATTCAAATAACCATCTCATCAAAAATTAATTCTTATTGCTTTTCACTCTCTTTTACTAAAGTCTCAGATCGTTCAAGCAGGGGGCAAACTGTAGACCCTTAATTTTTGACCCAGTCCGGTCCAATATATTTTAATTAGTCTAAAATAATTTTTGTGGTATCTTAATTAAATAATATTTGTTTTAGTATTTATTTTTTATAATTTTTAAAAGTTATTATAATAATAAAAATAATAAATAAAAATAAATAAAAATAAATCGGCGATGAAAAATCAGTGAAAAAAATTTATCGTTGAAAACAGTGGACGATTTTCTTGCGGGCGAAATGGCCCGCAGCCCGCCCCTCGCAGTTTTTTGCTTGCCAGTCCTCACAGCCAGCCAAAGCAAGTTTTTGCTAGCAAAATTTTTCCAACGTAATTTTTTCCAAAACCAAATTCTATTTGGTTTCGGTTTTCTTTTCCTAATAAAATACATTTTCCTTAAACAATTAAAAGGAATCATCTAAATTTCCTATAAATAACACTAAAAATCACAGGAAAAAAAAGAAGGAAAAAGATTAACAGGAAACGAAATCAGACTTAAAAATTTTTTGGCAGTGAAAACAATCGGACTTTTTAGAGGAGAAGAAGCAAGCAATCAATCAATCCATCAAAAGTAGCCATCTTGCCTTTGTCCTTGTTCATCCAAGAAGCAATTTTTGGTGGAACCAACAAACGAAGGTTTGAATATCTAATCTCTTTTTTCCTTACAGTATCTTCAATCATTAAATTGTTTCTTTTGATTCTAAAAACCTTAGACCCCTAATTTACTTCTTTTAAACCTTAGAACCTTAAATTGTCTCCTCTATTTTCAAAAACCCTAAAATTACTTTTCTGTTTCTTCTAAAACCTAAGAACCCTAATCTATTTCTTCAAAATCTTAAAACCGTAATCTACTTTCCAACTTTCCAAAACCTTAAATCATTTTATTAATTCCCAAAACCCTAATCTGCTTTCCAACTTTCCAAAACCTTAAATCATTTTATTAATACCCAAAACCCTAATCTGCTTTCCAACTTTCCAAAACCTTAAAACCCTAAATTGATCCTTCTATTTCCAAACACCCTAAAAAAAATACTTTCTATTTCCAAAAACCTTAAATCGTCTTGCCTATTTCCAAAACTTTATAAAACTATAAATTATTTTCTCAAATTCTAAAATCAAACATATTTTTCAAAACACTAAAAACCCTAATTCAACTTCAAAACCAAAAATAGTAAACCACAAACTAGTAAACCTAAACCCTAATTTTCCAAAACCCTAATCCTTAAAATCTTCAAACCTTATAAACCTAAATATTAAAATTTAACACAGTAAGCCTAAAAACAACAATCCAGTAGCTCATAATCATAAACCTAATGTTTTAATATCCAAACCCTAATTTCATGATTTTACCCCTCAAACCCTAATTTTGTTAATCAAAGAACCTTATCAATCTCTTAAATTATAAAACCTTAATCCATTTCAATTCCCTTAAAACTTACAGTATCCTAAACCAATAAATTCCAAAACCCTAAATATTAATTAAAGAACTTTAAATGAGAAACAGTAACCCTAATTTATATCTTGACTTACTTTATTTTTAGATTTAATTATGTAGTTTATTATATTCTTTGATTTATTTAAGTTCAATGCTTGGTTTATTTAAATTATCATAGATGAATGTTTATAATTTGATTGATGTTTAATATCTTTAATGAATGATTTATTTATGATGAATGGTTATTTACCTTTATCGATTTATTTTGATTTTCAAATGTTGTAAGAGGTATGTTTCCACTTTGTGGGTACCTCATTAATTAATTTCTATGTAATTTAAATTGCTTTTATATTTTAGACCAATGTAAAGGACATGTTTCTATCTCATGGTGGGTGTCCTATTTAGCTTAGACATGGATGATGTAAGGGCACGTTTCCATCTTCGGAGGGGTGTCCATGTATTTGTTTTCCTTAGACATTGTTTTGCATGTAATATGGATAATATTATTATATTTAAGAATTTTATAATATTAAGACATGTAAAGGATGCCAGTTCTAATGAACTGGGCGTTGTGGGGGTGTTGGGCCATTTCTCACCTTCCCCACACGTACCCAACTTTTCAAACCCATTAGGGGGTTGGGAATTCCTTAGGAATCGAGTCATCCACCCCTTTCTTTTTCCTGGCCCATCCGGGTGGCGACTGGCCATTTCGCCCACTGTTTTCGGCGATGAATTTTCTTTTTGCCATTTCGTCCACTGTTTTCGGCGATGAATTTTTTCATCGCTGATTTTTTCGTCGTCGATTTATTTTTATTTTTATTTTTTTTTTATTATTTTTATTATTATAATAATTTTTAAAAATTAAAAAAAATAAATATTATTTAATTAAGATAACACAAAAATTATTTTAGACTAATTAAAATATATTGGACCGGACCGGGTAAAAAATTAAGGGTCTACAGAATCACAAACTTTGTTATGTATTACCTTTTCACTCCTCAAAATTGTGATTGCGCTGGCTTGCTCTATTTGGCTAGGAGATTCCACTTTTTGTTTGCTTGGAGTTGATTTGCCAATTGCCCAACTTGAGTTTCCACCTTCTTCAATGATGCCTCCAAAGAATCAAACCTCTTATTGCTCCCTTCCCAATTTTGTGTGCTAATTTGAAGGAAAGCATTCAAATTATCTTCCACTATGGGTTTCTTGAATTGAAATCGATTTTGTATGCTAATTTGAATAAAGGAATTCAAATTATCTTCCAACGTGGGTGTCTTGAATTGGCCATAATTTGAAAATTCTCCTTGAAAGTAAGAACTTCTTTGATAAGGTTGAAAAAATTATTGAGGTGGAATTTGTTGTTGATTTTCCCAAAAAAAAAATTTGGGTAGTTTCTCCAATTTAGATTATAAGGATTGGAATATGGGTCATTTATACCCCTTGGCTGGAAACTTTCAAAGGCATATTCTTCCTCTTGCCTCTCTCGATATTGTTCAAAACCAAATGAACACATGTTTTCACTATGTCCTGCAATGCCATATGCTGGACATACTTCATGAGTAGGTATAGGTGCTCTTCCTCATGCATTTAGCATCTTAAGTTGACTTGTTAATTTGCTAATTGCCATGCCATTTCAGAATTAGCATTCTCATCATAAACTCCCTCGTGCCTTGAAAATTGCATTCTTACAATAAATGCTTAGTAATTCAAAAATGAAACTCTCAAAACAATTAAACAATTTAAATAAAAAAAATCAAACTACTAACAACAATTGCCTTCCCCGGCAACGGCGCCAAAAACTTATTGCACTTGACTTATTACTACTACAAGCGACACTCGCAAGTGTAAGAGGTAATTATAGCAACGGAGATCACCCCAAGGTCGTCTCACAAGGAAGGAATTATTTTACAATAGTTTGATTGACAAGTAAATTTAAAAGCAAGAGTGTGATGTTTGAAGTAGTGGTGAAAAGCAATTAAAATTAAAAGTAATGTGTGTAATGGTTGTACAAGATTAATAAAATTCTAGAAATGGTGCCTAGGGTTGTAGATCAATTTAATCAAAGCTTAATTCTTAAATTATCCATTAATATGACCTTGTATTTTAATTTGTTCATTGAGTTTAATTAGTAATTACCAATTCATTAGTTTTCACATTCATGAATTAACAACAACCAATTATTTTGAAATTTAAAATTAACAAACCCTAGAACTTATATTTCTAATTTATTCTTAGGGTAGTTGAATGCATAATTCCAATATCAAATTTCACCTCTCGGTCCTTCATTTAATATCTAGAGATCAATAGGTAGCTAATCTATCAACCTAACATTCAATCCAATGCAATCAACCAACAACAATGTATATTAATGGAAATATCAAATCAAGTCATTCAATCAAATCTACTACAAACCCTAGGCATGAGTAATTTAGCTCATCATCATCAATTTAAAACAAAAATTCATCTCAATATAAATCAAATCATAATTGTACATTGAAATATTAATGTTATTAACAAACAATAACAATCTAGAAATGAATTAAAAGAGAGAATATAAGAACCCCTTTGAATATGCTAAGAGTTGAACTTTTAGTCTTCCTCCTAGCTCCACCATGAATATGATGAAGAACTAACAAGCCTTCATCAATCAATGGTTGTCCTCTTGAAAGATGGAATGGTCACTCTCTCAATCCCCCACTCCTTAATCAAGCTTTCTTCAAACCCTAACCTTCACAAGAGCTTGCTCACCCAATTTTATTCCAAAAATGTCAAAGATCTTATCTATGAAAGAAAAGGAAGATGAAGATAAAGGTGATGTTCATGGTCTCTCTCAAGACCAAGAATAAGATGATGAACCAAGAGAGAACTCCCCCTTTGAAACCTCCAAAATGTGTATATGTATATCCCTCTCCTTCCATTCTTTTTTTAATTTCTTAAGGCACAAAGCATGCTTTCCAACTCACACACTCCACTTTGTCTCCCACTTTCTCATTATTTAAGTCTTCATCCCATGAATTAGGCAACCTTTTTCTTCTTTTAATATTTCTTTTTAAAAGATGGCACTTGTTGTCTCCCACTTTGTCCCCCATTTCATGTAAATAATTAAAAGAATTCTCACAAGACACGGCCAAGTCATGAGTGACTTGGCCATGTCACTCAATTTCTTATGGACACAACCAAGCCATGTGATCGTGTCCACGGCTGACTCAATACCTCCTTCATTTTCCAAGTGGGACATGGCCAAGGCTTTGGCCGTGTCATGTGACACAGCCAATGGCTTGGCTGTGTCTCTTGAGTGTGCTCCCCACTGCATTTCCTCCTTATTTTTTCTTTGCTTTGTTCAATTGGTGAGACACGGCCAAGGCCTTGGCTGTGTCATGTGACACAGCCAGTGGCTTGGCCGTGTCTCTTGGGTGTGCCTTTGCTTCTGGTTGTTTTGTTCTTTGGCTTCATTTGTTGAGACACGGCCAAGGCCTTAGCCATGTCTTGTGACACGGTCAGTGGCTTGGCCGTATCTCTTGCTTGCATCAAGCTCTGCCAAAATTTCCTACCTCTTTCCTTGGATGAGGGGCACGGCTAAGCCATGAAGTGTCTTGGTTGTGTCTCATGTTTTTCCACCTTAATAATCCATCAAATTGTATTAAAGCTCCATTGTTTTGTTCTTAAACCTAAATCAAATACTTCAAACAAACTTTAAACACAAATTAAAAGAAAAATCAATCAAAAGCCAATAAAATTACACTAAAAATAAACACATAAATAATCAAAATAGAAACCATTGAGAGGCCTCTCAATCATTAGAGCATTGACCACCTCATTATCTTCGGCCTCGATGACCGCTGTCTTATCTCCATTTGGGAATTTGATCTTTTGATGAATGGTGGAAGGAACTCTACCAAGAGGATGAAACCATGGTCATCCCAAAAGCAGAGCAAAAGTAACAGGTATGTCCAAAACTACAAATTCTACCATGGACTCAATTGGACCAACCTTCACAACAGCTTTAAATGTCCTTTTGGAATGCCTCTTGGTATTGTCATAAGCCCTAATGGTTACCTCGATTGGTTTAGATCTCTTGTCGACATAGCAAGCTTTGGCAAAATTTTAAGTGGGCAAACATTTATGATGGACCCATCATCAACCATGACACATGGAGTCCCTTTTCCTTTGACTTCCACATTGATAAAGAGAGGGAGGATGTGATCTCTACCCTCTTTTGGTAAATCCGCATTCGAGAATGATACCATTCCCACATAAAATTTTCTCTTTCTTTGAATATCTTCACATTTCATCACTCCTTCCACTTTCACGAAGTTAACAGCTCCTCCGGTGTTATAGAGGTAGAAATTAGCATGTCAGCCAAGGTCTTGGCCATAGTTTCACGGTGCTTCTTAGAAGTGGCCAATAGGTCCCAAATGCTAACACTTGCTTGGGTTCTCTTCAACTGCTTAAGTATAGTGTCATCTTCCTCTTCTTTATTCCCAACTTCGACTTTATTACCTTTATTAGCTTCTAGTTCCTTGGGTGTTGGCCTTGCATAAGGCTTACCAGATCTAGTGTTCATCACTTCATCTTCTTCAGGCTCGAACCAGATCCATTCCTCCTTCTTGGGTTCTAGGTCATCATTACATAGATTGCTACTTCTTTTCCAACCATAGCTTATTCAATCTTGCTAAACACCACTTCTTCATTGCTTGCTTCTCCATTCACATCTTGGAAAGAAGACATAACAAACTTTCATGCAAACCTCCTCCAATCATGAAGGTCGCCGGTGGTGGTACCCTATTAAGCCTTGGCAATAGATTGACTTTAGTGTTTGACTTGTTGGGATTGGGCAGCTTTCCATTATCAATCAAATTTTGGATCCCATGCCTCAACCTCAAACATTTTATCCATGTCGTATCCTTACATTTGATGAAACTGGCAAAATGCCTTAGTGTCAAAATTAGGCGGAAGAGGGTTAGGCAAAGGACAAGGATTTAAGAGTTATAACAATCCCTTCTTTTGTAGCTTATTGAGGACCCAAGACAGCGGCATCCCAAATTCTAAAAATTTTCTTCTTCTTCCTTGGCCAATGGCATTAACATCAACTGATTTTTGTGTACCTTGGTTACCAGACTGGTAGTTTCCCTTCTCGTTCCTTCTAGTTGAAAAGCAGTTCTTCTCTATTCCCCACTCTTCAATTTGTATACCAGCTTGCAAAAGGTCCTTGAAATCCTGAATGAGTGTATGAGACATCCTTTCGCGAAGGCTAGGCAGCACCCCTCTCACAATCATTCTAATTTGATATGATTCATCGGGCCTCCTTTTGAGTAATGCAACCTTATTTCTCCACCTCTTCACATAGTCCACGAAGTTCTCATTTGGTCTTTATCTAATGGACTTCACCTCCATTAAAGTAACTTCCAATTTAGCATTTATCCATATTGTTGGATGAAGGCCTTGTATAGAAGATCTTAGCTCTTTTGAGTGCCATCATCTGAGGTATTAAACCAATTTTTGACCACAAGATCTAATGAGAGCATAAAGTACCTTAGAGTTTGAGCCTTAGTAGCTTGGATAGACTGCATAGCAGTGATATATTGCTTCACATGGAGGTGAGGATTTCCAGTTCCATCAAACTTGGCAAAGGATGGCATCTTGAACTTGTACGGAACCTCTTCATCTAGCTCAAACAATTTGTCAACCTCAGACATTTCTTCAGTTTTTAGCTTCTTTTCAAACTTCTTTTCCAGGTCAACAATCAACTTCTCAACATCTGAAGTTTCAGTTTTCTCCACAGCTGATCTTTCAACAACCTTTGACTCCTTCTTCTTGTCCTGAGGATCTTAGAAGTATTGAGCCCAGTCGTCATCATCATCAATGACTACCTTGTCATCATCAAAAGCCACTTTACCAACTATAGCCTTTCCCTTATCTTTCTTGGTGCTTACAGATGCTTCAGCGGTGTTCCCAAACATTGTAGCCATTTGATTCTTCATGATCTCAGCTAGGGCCCCCTTTAATTCTTCCATCTTAACTTCAAAGTCATCATCCAACATCTTTTGAATCTACTTAGGTTCCATTGCTTTTGGTGGGAAGCTAATTGAATTGCTACTGGATTCTTTGCCATCGGTGTAGGTTGGATAATCGTAGGCTTTTGAACTGTTATAATTTAGGGCTATAAGCCAGAATGGATCAATGAGATGTAAAATGTATGTATGCACAAACAACAAACAAAGGTAACTAGAACATCCCTTCCAACCTTATAACTTCCACACATGGATGGCGAGTCTCTTTTCCTAGGTTTATGGTTAACAAAATACCAACATGGAGTATTTTTTTAACCTAAATATTCATAAGCTCTTTCAAAAGGTTGTGAAAATAATTTTTTCCTAAGCCCATTGTAAAAAGATTTTTAAAAAATGGATTTTGGGCTTTGTATTTGGGTCATGAGAAAAGAATTTGACTTGTGTTGGAAAATTTTGATGTCCAAAGACCATTTTGAAAATTTTGAAAATAGTTTTGGTCTTTTGGATTTATAAGAAAAAAATTTGTTTGAGCTCACAATGTAATTAGGTCATATTAAAAAAAGAACAAACCAAATATGCCATGATTTAAACAAAGATAAATTAATCATAGTCAAACAACAAGCATTTGGGGTAGAAACCTAAGGAAAGTAACTAGATCAATTACATGGGCTTAAGTCTTGGGTTGAAAGGTTTTAGGTTCCCATAGCAAGTATATATCAAAAGGTACGAGGCTATGAGTGGTTATGTCATGCTCGATCTCCATACCTTGAGTGAAAGTATGGTATCCCTCACATAACACAACACGGATTACACGGGTGTCCTAACTCACGCACACAATGCAATCTAAAAGATGCAATGGATAATATCATAATAAGAAAGAATAAAATAATAAAAAGACCAATGGAATCAACTTCTCTTAATCCCAGTGAAGTCTCCACTATAAACGGGAATTTTTGTCCCCACTCCCGGTGGAATGGTTATTGAGACTTTGGCACTGTTAGGCTGGGAGACTTAGAGAATAAGGGTCGAAGCCCAGAGAAAATAGAGTCACCACGATAATGGACCAGGAAAAAGAAATGGGCGGATGACTCGATTCCTAAGGAATCCCCAACCCTTTAATGGGTTCGAAAAGTTAGGTACGTATGGGGAAGGCGAGAATGACCCAGCACCCCCACAATGCCCGGTTCATTGGATCTGGCCTCCTTTTCAGGTCTTAATATTATAAAATTCTTAATTAATATAATATTATCCATACTACATGCGATCATAAGAATAAATAAATACTTTATTAAAATCACAATAATGTCCAAACAAAACAAACAAGTAGGCACCCATCCATGGATGGAAACATGCCTTTACAATTATCCAATTTCTAAAACTAAATAAGACACCCATAAAAAGGTGAAAATATGTCCTTTACATTAATTCCAAAATATAAAAACAAATTAAATTACATGAAAATTAATTAATGAGATACCCAATCATTGAAACATACCTCTTACAATTTCTTGAAACCAAATCATTGAAACATACCTCTTACAATTTCTTGAAACCAAAACAAATTAATAAAAATAACCAACCAACCATTCATCATAAATAAATCATTCATCGAAGATATAAATCAAAGATATAATTAAATCACTAATCAAAACATATAATAAACATCCTACTAACTTGAATAAAGCAAATAAAGATGCAAATTTAGGTTTGTATCTCAATTTAGAGTTTCTTAATTAACATTTAGGGTTTTTGGGATTTTAGAATTAACACAATTATTACTATAAGGAATTTTAAAAAAAAGGAATTGATTAGGGTTTTATGGTTAATCAAATTAGATTTTAAGACTAATACCAAGCAATTAGGGTTTTTAGAAAGAAATAAATTAGGGTTTGATATTTATAAAAAAAATAATGTTCGTAGCTTAAGATTTCATATGAATTAGGGTTTAGTGTCTGTGAAAAACTAATCAAAGATTTTAAGGTTTATATAAACTGTGAATATATTTTTTAAAAAGAGGTTTAGATGCTGCTGTATGGTTTTATATAAAAATCCTTTATGTGATTTCTGAGTAACACATTGATTAAATAACTATGAGATAAAGAAAAACAAACAAACATCCTAAGTCGAACAAGTTTACTGGCTCTAAAGGTTATGATTTAGCAAAATAATAATATGCACCCTATGCAAACTAACAGATACTGATTCAATAAGAAATTGCATACTGTGACTTTAGTTTAAATGAAGAGCAAACTCATTTAATGTTTAAAACAATCAAAACATATAGTATTTATTTAATTTAAAGTATATCGTCATTTGTTGGCTCCACCAAAATTGTTTAAACATGAATTCTGGATGAGCTTTAGTAAAGACAGTGTGTGTGTTGCCTTTTTAGAGTAGGTGCATTACCTTATTATTGCTTGTATCGAAGTCCGATTAATTCTTGAGTTCAATCCCCCTTTTTTGTGTGTTTTTAATGCGGTATTTATAGGTAATTAAAAGAAAAAACCTAGTATGTTAAGAAAATTAAAAATTGTTAAGGAAATAAAACTAAAACTGAGTAAAATAAGGTTTAGGCAGAAATCAACAGCGCACAGGAGCTGCTGGGCGAGACTGGCATGCGAGACGGGCTGGCGAGGGCGTTCTGGGTTGGGGAGCAATTTTGCCGCAAGCAAAACCTGCGGCGAATTGGCATGTGGCCAATTCGTCACAGGCACTCCTACGGTGAATTGGCCAAGCCAATTCGTCGCGTTTGCAGCAATCATCACCGATTCTGCAGTCGTCGATTTATATATATATATATATATTTTTTATTTATATATATAAATAAATAATAAATAAAAGGTAAAAAAATATTATATTAAAATAAATAATAAATATAATAAATATAATAAATATAATAAATAATAAGTAAAATAAATATATATTATATTATCAAAACAAATAATAAACAATATATACCACAAAAATTATTTTGGATTGTTTTAAAATCTTTAGACTGGACTGGATCAAAAATTAAGGGTCTACAACGGGCCTAAACCTGGGGAAAATGAAGTCGCCACTCGGACGAGCCGGGAAAAAGAAAAGGGTGGATGACTCAATTTCTAAGGAATCCCCAACCCCCTAATGGGTTTAAAAAGTTGGGTATGTGTGGAGAATATGAGAGTGACCCAGCACCCCCATAATGCTCGGTTCATTGGAACCAGCCTCCTTTTTAGGTCTTAATGTTATAAAATTCTTAATTACTATGATATAATCCATATTACATGTATTAATTAAAATAAAAGCATAATTGTATTAAAATCAAAGCAATGTTCAAACAAAATAACTAAATGGACACCCATTCGAGGATGGAAACATGTCCTTACATTGTCTAATGTCTAAAACTAAATAGGACACCCTCCAAAAGGTAGAAACATGTCCTTTACATTAATCCCAAAATATGAAAATAATTTAAATTACATGAAGCTTAATTAATGAGGTATCCAATCATGGAAACATACCTCTTACAATTTTAATAAATAAATAATAACCAAGAAAATATTCATCTATGATAAATTAAATAAATCAAACATTGAAATCAAAAAAATCGATTATCAAAACATATAATCAACCACATAATCTAATTTAAAACTAAATAAAGCAATAAACACAAAAATTAGGTTTACATCTTGAATTAGGGTTTCTTGAATAAAATTAAGGTTTAGAGGATTTATATTTTAAAAACTAGGGTTTTAGGTTTTAAGAAAAGATTAAGGTTTATGAAGATAGGGCTAAAGTTATTTACATTAAAAAATATAGTTACTTGTAGTATTTTCTTTGCATGAAAGATATGAACAATCGCTAAAATTCAATATGATGTATTTAAATAAATTTAAATTTAGAGATGTACCTTTGTTTGTTGATTCCACCAATAATCAAACTTTGATCCAAATGAAACATTTGTATCAGCCTTGTATTTGTTGGTTGAATTAAGGACAAGACAATATGCTCAGCTACTGCCTTCTTTAATATTTTCGGCTATTGCCTTGTTTGATCTTTCAATCTTGTTGCTCACTGCTAGCTTGTTGCTCACTGCTTGATATCTTGTTACTCACTGTTTGATGTTTTCTTAATCAAAAAGTCCCTGTCATTCCAAGTTTTCAATGGCTGCTCTCCTAATTTGAATAATTGTCAAAAGTCTGTAATAAATGCTGCCCTCTTTTTTTGTCGTCCCCATTTCTGTGCTTAGTGCTCTTATTTATAAGCAATTTAAATAAAACCTAGTTAATCATAGAAATAAAACCTATTCTACAAATAAATAACAAAAGAGTCCGAGCTTAATAAGGTTTAGGAAAAATCGACCAACGTGGGCTCTCGTCGTTGGGCTGCTGGGCTCCTTGTGTGAGCGCTAGGCACTGGGGGGACATGTTGGGCGTTGGGATGAGTGAGGCTACTGAACATTGTGAGGATTGGCACTAGGGCAGCTCAATTCTTCGCGGGCATGGCCTGTGGTGAATTGGCTCCTCGTTGTGGCAGCCTAATTCACCGTAGGCCCAATTCGTCCTCTAATTTTTATTTTTTATTTTATTTTTATTTTTAAAAATAAATATTTAAAATTTCTTTTTTTCTTTTTTTCTTTTAATAAATTAAAAAATAAAAATTATAAAAATTATTTTGTACTATTTTAAAATTTTGGACTAGACTTGATAAAAAAAATAAGGGCCTAGAATGCTCATTTCAAATTTTCTAGTCATACGTGAAGTAAATTATTTGCACAAAAATTCAGTAGTAGCACCAAATATAATGCCATCAAATAGATTTGTATAACTAAAATATCATGCAATTTCTTTTTAAAAAAAAGTATTGTATCAACTTTGCCTTTTGAAAAACTATTATCCAAGTACTAAGCATATCAGACTAAGCTCTTAGAGCTTACATTAAACCATATAGTGCTTTAATGAGTTTGAAAATATGATTTGAAAGTTTATAATTTTCAAAACCAAGGGGTTGTTCAGCATAAACTTCCTCAATTATAAAATCATTTAGAACTGCACTTTTAACACCCATTTAAAAGAGTTTAAAATTCATATGACATGAAAATGCAAGTAAAATTCTAATGTAGACCCTTAATTTTGGCTCAGATTGATTTCAACTCCAACTAAAAGGGCCAAATTAAACTTGGTTCCAATTAAAAGGCCCTAACTAAAGTTAAATCAAATTAAAGGGCCCAAATCACTCGAGTCCGACAAAAAAGCCAAAATAATGGGCTGGCATTAAATTCATATTGAATTAACAAAGGTTGTCGGCCCTAGTTCAAAGAATTTGAATCCTATTAGGACTCAAATGGCTCGGACTTTCCATAGTTGATCATAACTATTCAACACTGATGCCCTAATAGTTGCCTATATAAAAGCAATTAACAAGACGGCCACAAGGGGATCAGGAAGAAGCCACAAAATTAAAAATAGGAGTAAGACTTAGAAATAATCTTTAGGGTGCCATCTTTGATTAGTAGCCACAAAACCAAAGACACAGAGAGTGAATAAACAAGAAAATAGAAAACCCAAAATATGATATTAAAGCTTGTTTTATCCAAGTAAATTGCACAATAGCTAGGTAGATTCCATGAGATTATGCTCAGGCTTGGATCAATGTAATTACTTGGTGGAGCCAATGAAAGAAGGTATGGCTTTTACAAATTAAATCCATACAATTAATCCTCTTCATTTAATCTTCATAAATTTGCTATCAATTATTTTAAGATTATTTAAGTTGTAGCCTTTGTCTTACTAAACCCTAATTGCATATTGCCTAAGATCAAACCCTAATTAAATGTCTTACAAAATTAAACCCCAGTTGCATTTTGGAACCCATGATTTTGCATACATTAAACCGTAGATATGAGGCTAATTTGCATTTTTTAACCTTGGTTTGCATCTTAAACCCTAACTTTTCACATTTTAATCATAGTTTGCATCTTAAAACCCTAGTTTAGGAAAACATTAATTCCTTGAATAAAACTCTAATTCCACATCAAACCCTAATTTGTATTTTTAAAACCCTAATTTCATATCAAACCCTAATTTGTATTCTAAAACCCTAATTCTGTAACCAAACCCTAATTCCACAACAATACCTAATCCTATAAACTGTTTACCTTTCAAGGGTGCTGCCCCGATCCCTCTCAAGGGGCGTTGTCCCCTTGACCCTGCCCAATAACCGACTAGCAGGACTATCGTATGCATTGCGCCCTATATTTCATTAAAGAGTCAATATTTATTTGTGGATTTCCTATTTTACGATTAATCTTTATTTCCTTTTAATTAAGCCCTAATTTTATGATTCTTTTTATGATGATTATTATATGTGTTTTTGGATTTATGTTATTTTGTTATTTGGAATTTAAGATGTAAAAGGCAAGTTTTCACTTCGTGGGTGGTTTATTTATTTCAATTATTTGGTTGAATTTTTTGGGCTTTTAGACAGTTATGAAAGTCACATTTTCACCATTTGCTGGTATCCTATTTTTGTTGTGGACATTTGGACATGTAAGGGCATGTTTTCATCTCGTATGGTTGTGCATTCTTGTTTGATTTGTTTGAATAATATGATGAATATTTATTTCTTTTAATTTCATATAGTATGGATAATGTTTTAATAAGTTAAGAATTTAATAATATTAAGACCTGAAATGGAGGCTTGTTCCAATGAACCGGCCATTATGAGGGTGTTGGGTCATTCTCACCTTCCCCATGCGTACCCAACTTTCCAAACCAAGAAGGGGTTAGGGATTTCTTAGGAATTGAGTCATCAACCCCTTTCTTTTTTTTTTTTGGCCTGTCCAGGTGTCGACTCCTATTCTTTGGGTTTAGGCCAGTGTTCTCTAAGGCCTAAAGCCTAACAGTGTCAAAGTCGCAAGAACCATTCCACCGAAAGTGGAGGCAAAAATCCCCACTCACAGTGGCGACTCCACTAGGGATAGGAGAAGTTGATTCTGTTGGTCTTTATATTATTTTATTCTTTCTTGTTATTATATTATCCATCACATTACTTAGATTGCATTGTGTGTGAGAGTTAGAATACCTTGTATAACCCGTGTTATATTATGTAAGGAATACCATACTTTCACTCAAGGTGTGGAGATTGAGCACTGCATAACCACTCATAGCCTTGTGCCTTTCGGTATATACTTACTATGGGAACCTAAGCTTTTTAACCCAAAGACTAAAGCCCTATAGTTGACCTAGTAACTTTCCCTTGGTTTACCTTATATGCATATTGTTTGACTATGATTAATATATCTTGGTTTGAGTTATGGCCCATTTGGTTACTTTTTCCCAATATGACCTGGTTATAGTGTAAGCCTAAAATTGAATTACTCTTTTAAAAGCCTAAAAGACCAAAATTATTTTCAAACTTTTCAAGATTGACTTTGGGCACGAAACCTTTTTAGATGGGTCAAAAATTATTTTCTACGTTATGGCCTAAACATGAAGTCCAAAATTAGTTTTTGAAACAACGTTTTTTGCAATGGGCTTTGAAATATTTTTAGGAAAATTAAAATCAATTGTGGGCTTGATTTATACCAAAACTTGTTAGTTGTGGGCTTGTTTGTGGCATGAATCATTAGTTGCCTATTTCCAAATAGAAATATATTTATGATAAACCATCTAATTTAGTTTTAATTCACAATATAGTATAAAAGCTATTTTTTCAGCCGATTCTATGGATTAAGGCTTAATTAGTAGGAACAATCATGGACTAACTTCTATATTTGAAAATACAACTATTGATTAATCAGTCTGAGTGGATCTTTCCAAAACAAAATATCCCATGTTGATGTTTTGTTGACTATATACCTAGAAAAGAGACTTGTCACTCGTGTGTGGAAGATATAAGGTTGGAAGGAATGTTCTAACTCTCTTTGTTTAATTGTAACATATGCATACATGCATACATATATTGCATTACATCACATTGATCCATTTTAGCTCACTGACCTGGAGTATAGTAGTTAAAGAGTTGACGATAGCCTAACCTATGACTTAGAATCCAGTGAAAATTAAGTCAATTATAAAATCAAAAAGTAATGGAGTCTGAGAAAGTTCAAAAGCTAGTGAATGATGCCCTCGACTCTAAAATAATAGAATTGAAGGCGGCCCTGATTGAGACTGTGAGAAGTTAATTGGTTGCACTATTGGAAAATAACATTGTTGAGGCATCTGCTAGTAACAAGAAGCAAAAGGATAAGGGAAAAGCTAATGTAGCTGTGGTAGCCTTTGATGAAGAAAAGGTGGTGATGGATGATGATGACTGGGATACATAGTTCCAAGGCCAATAAGAAGGCAAGAAAGAGAAGAATGCTATATAGAAGCCTGAATCTGCTAATTTGAAAAAACTCATTTTTGACTTGGAAAAGAAGCTTGAAAAGAGATTGATGCTAAAGAGGCATCAGAAGTTGATAAACTTTTTAAAGAAGATGAGAATCTCCCACATAAGTTCAAGATGTTTGCTTTTTTTAAATACAATGGTATAGGAAATTCTCACTTACATGTTAATCAATACATTACTACCATACAATCTGCTAGAGCTACTAAGGATGATCTGAATTGAAGAAAATAGCTTCTTCTTAATGATGATTTTACTATATAAATGTTAATAATAAAAGCCTCAAGAAGTACAACATTAATATTGAAATAGATTTTTAAGGTACAATAATATTTTAATATATATATATATATTAAATTTCTTGTTTTTTATACTTTAATTGCTTGTTCTTGTTTTTTTTTTTTTTTTGTTATTGTAAAAGCATCTTCGTTTGACCTAGCTCTCTCAATAGTGGTTTCTTGCTTAGTGCAGATTCGGAGAATTACTATATCGCCTCTATAGACCCTTGATTTTGGCCCTAAATTGGTTTGATCCTAATTAAGGAAGGCCTAAGTCATGATCGGTCCATTCTTAATAAGCTTAAACCTATTTTAAGCTTTTAGTTAGATTGGTCCAATTTTAAAAGGTCTAAAATAAGTTTGGTTTAATTTTTAAAGTCCTAAAATGGTCTAAAAGCAAAATTGGTTTGATATGGATCATGACATATCGAATTAGGCCAATCTAATTTGATATGGATGGTCCATATCTAATTGGACCGTGCCTAATTTGATATGGACAAGGAATATTATTATCCCAAGATGCTAACCAAGAGGGGGGTGAATTGGTTGATTTGAAGAAGTGATGGTAAATTAAAAATTCACAAATAAGAAATGTAGAAGATGTAAAGAATAGAACAAAGAATACAAAGATTTATAGTGGTTTGGATTTACCTTGATCCTACATCCACTTCCTTAACAACTTGTTAAGATTCCACTAGTTTTTGAGTTTTTACAAGTTTAACTCTAACTTGGTGTTTTCTCTAGCTCACACCCAACTATACAATGGTTTGAGTATAATCCTCACAACCCTTACAAGAGTTTTTCCAGGCTCACTCTCACAACGTAAGTGTTTCTAAGCTCACACTTAAACTTAAGATGGTTTAATGCTCACACCCAACACTATCAATACAAGATGTAATTTTTGATGCAAAGAAAATAAGGATATTTTAGTAGGCTATTACAATCACAACTCTTCGTAAAAATGAAGTACCTTATGGTATATATAGCCTACAAACCATGAAATAGCCATTTCAGGTGTGGTCCAACATGTTTGATTATTGTCTTCCACTAAATTCTTAGCAAGAGCAATTTCATGGTCAGACTTATATATGTCCGATCAAATTTTCTTAATTCTAATTAGGAGAATATAGTAGTTCAGCCGCAACATTTGAAATTCTGCTTAATGTTCTTCCAACGATTGGTCCACGTGGCTTCCACTAATTGAGTGGAGGTACAACAGCTTCTGACTTGTGTAATATTCAAATATTCTTGTCGAACTTGCATCTGGTCTGGTCAAAAAATTTGTGGTCCATTCAAATTTTGAGCAGACTTCTGGTCGGGAACCTTACTAGATGATTTTACCAAAATTTGCTCGGCAGGCCCGGTCAAAATTCTGGTTGGTCCAGTCGAACTTCTGTGGTACTCTAAGAATTTAGGAATACTTCTAACTTATTTTAAGCAATAATTTTGCGTACTAAGTATATACATAAAAGTGTTTATCAAACTAATCATGATATTATTTGTGGTTTGAGTTTAGAATTGTTAGTAATAAGGTTGTCATATTTGTTTAAGCATATGATAGTATTGCCATATTTTCTTTCAAGTGTTTCTATTATTTGTTTTGATAGAGTCTTTTAGTAACCTAAATTATTAAACCTTAATCGTATGTTTTATAAATCAGATTTTCCATTCATCCAGTAGCCTAAGTCGTTGGTTAAATTATCAAAACCCTAAACTGTTCTTTTGTTTCCAAAACTTTTAAACCCTAAATTACTCCATTAAGGTTTCAAAACCCTAATTATTTTCCAAAATCTTAATTTATTTCCCAAATCAATATTTCTTCTAAAATGATAAATCAAAACCATAATTTTTCAAACCCTCATCCAGTAAACCAACTAACCCTTAAGCCCAAATCCAATGAATCTAGAAATCCCCATCCAGTAAACCTAAAAAAAATCTTAAACCCTAATTCTAATCTTTTAAAATTATTAACCCTAAGTAATTCAAACCCTATATCATAATTAATTTTTTCAAATCTTCATAGTAGCTATTTTGTTATAATTTTATTTAGTGAGTTATTTTAATCTTTTAACAATAAATTTGGCTTTCTATGTTTGTTTCACCTAAAAAAAATACTTAAGTAGTTATTACAGCCAATATTAAAAGCACACTTAACTTTGATCACAGTAAAGCATCAAATCCTAAATTCAAAATCAAAATCTACAAAATCAAGGTTTCAAACCATAAAACCCTAATATCTTATTATCCAGCATGCTAAGTTTTGAAATCCAGAACCCCTAATTTCATGATGTTAGCCTTAAACCCTAATTTAATTAACTAAAAACTTTACTACTTTCTTCAAACCATAAAACCCTAATCAATTTCTTTTTTCCAAAAACCCTCACAATAGCCTAAATAACAATAATAATAATTCTAAAATCCCAAAATCCTAAATGTTAATTTAAAATCTCTAAATTGAGACATAAACCTAAATTTGTATCTTTATTTGCTTTATTTAATTTTAGATTTGATTATGTAGTTTATTATATGTTTTGATGGTTGATTTATTTAATTTCAATGCTTGATTTATTTAATTTATCATGGATGGATATTTTCTTTATTATTATAATTATTATTTGTTTGTTTTAGTATTAAAATTGTAAGAGGTATGTTTCCACTTTGTGGGTACCTCATTAGTTAAATTTTATGCAATTTAAATTGCTTTTATATTTTGAACCAATGTAAAGGACATGTTTCCACCTTTCGGTGGGTGTCCTATTTAGTTTTAAACATGGGCAATGTAAGGACATGTTTCCATCCTCGGATGGGTGTCTATTTATTTATTTTTTTTTGGACATTACTTTGATTTTAATATAGTGATACTTTATTTTAATTGTTACATGTAATATGGATAATATTGTTAGGTCAATTATGAAAAACCAAAAATCAATTGTAAGCCTAGTTTATACTAAGAGTTATTAATCATGGGCTTGTTTTTGGCATGAATCATTAGTTACTTTTTCAACTGAGAAATTTATTTGTAATAAAACTCTTAATTTAGTTTTAATCCAATATAGCACCAAAGCTTTTTTATTTAAGATTCAATGGATTTAAACCTAATTAATGGGAATTATCATGGACTGATTTCCATTTTTGAAAATATAACTATTGGTTGAAACGTCCGAGGGAAATATTCAAAAATAAGATATCCCATGTTGGTATTTTGTTAACCATATACCTAGGAAAAGAGACTCGCCATCCGTGTGTGGAAGTTATAAGGTTTGAAGGAACGTCCTAATTATCTTTCTTTGTCGATTGTTTTTGCATGCATGCATGCATACATACATTTGCATCTCATGTCATTGATCTTTTATGGCTCACATCCCTAGATTACGATAGTTCTAAAGCTTACGATAATCCAATCTATGTCGGAGATGAAGAATCTAGCAGCCCTGGAACAATGCCGAAGTATTTGCTAGCACCAAGAAGCCAAAGGACAAAGGGAAGGCTAAAGTTGGTGAAGTGGCTTTTGATGATGATAATGTAATATCCTCATTTATGCCCTAGAAGTTTTGTATGTTGTTGTTATTGTGGTTGTTTTAAATTGCAAGATAAAGAATTGGGAAAAGAAAAGTATTTGTGTTTTGGGAAGGATTTAGGGTTTAGAGAGAATGGTATATGTTGTGTATATGTTGATATATATAACATATAAATGGGTCAAAGAAGAGTCAAGGTGTTGGTTAGTGGAAGAAGATATTTTATTGTTGAGTGTGTAAGTACATATATGGGCTTATATAAGACAAAAGGTTAGTTATATGTTTGAGGGCATTTTGGTAATTGTTTGGATGAAATGCATGGTGGAGATTAAAAGAAGGAAAGAGAGGTTGACTTGTGCATTTTCTTTTCTTTTCTTGAAGAGGTGGCCGGCTCTCCAACAACAAGAGGGAAAGAGAAGTGTTCTTGATGCTATACTCAAATTGATGAAAGAATTGAGAGATTTGGTGAAAGATTTGTGGAATTTCTTCATATAAGGTAAGATCTTCTCTTTAATTTCTTCAATTCTTTTGAAGTGGTGTGAGAAAGGAATTAGGTTTTGTTGGTGTGATGATGAGATAAGTTTGTGTTATGTTTTTAAGTGTTAAAATTTATTGTAAGTTAAAAGATGAAATTAGTGTTGGGTTGATTGTGAAGATTGTATGTTTAAATGGATGTTGTTTTTGAAAGATGAAAAAGGATGGTGATTAATTAGGGTTTTGAGATGGTGTTTGTTTAATTGTGATATTAATGTGTTTTAAAGTGATTATTGTAATGAATATGTGTTTAGAACATTGATTATGTTCATTTGAAGCATGTGGTATGATGTATATTGAGTTTAAATGCAATTGGGAAAGTGTTGGCTTTGGTTAGGGTTTTGATTATGGGTGACACGGCCAAAAGCTATGGGAAACACGGCCAAGACATGAAATTTTAAAGGTGTTGGATTGATTTTTGAGAGACACGGCCGTGTCCCCAAGCCGTGTTTGCTACTGCCAAAGTTTGGTTGAGAGACACGGCCACAAGCTTGGCCGTGTCCCTTGCCCGTGTTTCTTACTGTCCAATTGGTTTGAGTGACACGGCCACAAGCTTGGCCGTGTCCCTCATGTGTGCTGCCCGTGTCTCTCATATGGGTTAGGTAAGTTTTGTTTTCCTTGACCTAGTTGCAATGTTTTGGTTCTTCAAAGGTAGGTTGGTTCCTAAACCTAAACTTAAACACTCTAAACATACTTTAAACTATGAATGAGATAATCAAATGCATATGAAAGATCCTAAAGCTATGAATCATATAAATTGTTCTTTGCCCTAATTGCATTGTTGAGATTTAAACAAGGTTATGTTATGCATTGTGAAAGGTAATGTGTTTTATGAGTAATGTACTTTGAAATGTTATATCAAAGATGTGATATCAATGATGCTTTATGCATAATATGAATTGAAATGTGAAATGTGATACAAAGCCATTGTTTTTGGCTATGATGATGATATTGAGAGAAAGAAGGCATGTATGCCTAAATGTTGATGATAATTGGAAATGGAAATGATAATTGAATAATAAATGAATTGTGTGGCTAATGTGTTATTCCATTTTCAGAGTTGGTTGTTGGTGGCATGCCTAATAAGTGTAACAATCTCTTGAAGTTAGGTTGGATTGAATCCTTGAAGCCTAATTGAGATGTTACCACCCTTGAAGCTAGGTTGGGTTGGTTCTTGAAGCCAAGTTGGGTTGAAGCTTAGCATGCTTTGCTCCCCTTGAAGCTTGGTTGAACCTAATCCTTGAAGCCTAGTTGGGTATATGATATTGATAAATGTAATGATAGAACCAAAACATTAACTCTGAAAATTGAATGGCATATTAGTGTGTCTTGGGCCCATGATTGTCTATGGTTAATGTGAGTCATGAATGATGCTTGTCTTTGCTTAATGTTGATTATGAATGATTAAATGAATACTAATGAGGTATATGATAAGAGGTTGAAATATGATATGTCTATTTATGTTGAGTTATGAAATGTAAAGGCATGTTGTTAGTTTTGCATATATGATGTTACATGTATAATATGGATTGAGAATTGGCATTGCATTGCATCAAAACAAAACATTAGCATGTTTTATCTTACTAAGCCGTTGGCTTAGCGCGATAGTGTTTGATCGCGCAGGTAGTAGAGTTGGTAGAGTTGAACCCGAGAGTTCATCAAGACCGAGTGAGAGTAGACAGTGAAGAGTTGATTTTTGAGGACTTAAAGATCATAGCAGATTTGCCAATCATGTATTTTTCTTTTACATTTTGTAAAGTAATGTTTATAATGTAAATATGTACCTAATTTATAACTTCCGCTGTGTAATATTTAAATGTATATATATATGTATATCTAATATGTTTTATATTTTAAGTCAATGACTTAATTTCTATAATGTATAATGATTAGGGTATTGTATCAAGTTTAAAATGTTTTGAATGTTGAAGAAAACCGTAGCATCCCTATGTTTGGTGCACTTATGCTACATTGTTGTGGTTGTAGTGTGTGTGCATTGGATGTGGGGGTGTTACAGATAAGGTGATCATTGATGATAATGACGATTGGGCTCAATACTTCCAAGATCCTCAAGACAAGATGAAGGAACCAAAGGTCGTTGAAAGATCAGCTGTGGAGAGAACTGAAACTTTAGATGTTGAAAAGATGATTGAGGACTTGGAAAAGAAATTTGAGAAGAAACTGAAAATCGAAGAAATGTCCGAAGTTGACAAAATATTTGAGCTAGACGAAGAAGTTCTGTACAAGTTCAAGATGCCATCCTTTGCAAAGTTTAATGGAACCAAACATCCTCACCTCCATGTGAAGTAGTATATCACTGCTATACAGTCTGCCCGAGCTACTAAAGCTCAAACTCTGAGGTATTTTATGCTCTCATTGGACCCTATTGTCCAAAATTGGTTCAACACCTTAGAGGAAAGTACTCAAAAAGATTGAGACATGTTGTACAAGGCTTTCATTCAGCAATATGGGTACAATGTCGAGCTGGAAGTTACCTTAATGGAAGTTGAGTCCATTAGACAAAAGCCAAATGAGAATTTTGTGGACTATGTAAAAAGATGGAGAAATAAGGCTGCTTTGCTCAAGAAGAGGCCTGATGAATATGATCAAATAAGGATGATTGCGAGAGGTGTTGTCTAGTCTTCATGAAAGGATGTCTCATACACTCATCCGTGATTTCAAAGACCTTCTCCAAGCTATTCTGCAAATTAAAGAATGGGAAAGGGAGAAGAACCGCTTTTTCAGCAAGAAGGAATGAGAAAGGGAATTATCAGCCTAACAATCAAAGTAAACAAAAGGAAGCTGATGTTAATGCCACTAGTCAAGGAGGAATAAGGCAGTTTTCAGAATTAGGGAAGCCGCTATCTTAGATTCTCATTAAGCTATAAAAGAAGGGATTATTACAATCCTTGACTCCTCGTCCTTTGCCTAATCTTCTTCCACCTAACTTTGATACTAAGGCATTTTTCCAATTCTATCAAAGGCCTGGACATGAAATAGACAATGGTATAAAGTTGAGGCATGAGATCCAAAATTTAATTGATAATGGAAAGTTGCCTGAGCCGGATAAGCCCAATACCAAAAATAATCCTTTGCCAAGGTTCAACAGGGTGCCACCACCAGCGACCATCATGGTAGGAGGAGGATTGGAGGAAGATCTTGTCTTGTCCTCCTTTCAAGATGAAAATATTTAAGAAGTGAAAGGAGAAGAAGCTTAACTCAACAAACTTCCCTTGGCTTATTTGTTTTTTGTTTTATTTTCTTTATTTGGTGTTTTTTGGAATGATCGTATTTTTCAAATTTAAAGTTGGTTAAATAAATTACTTTCATCAAATTTTTGTTGGTCTTTGTTCATTTTGGTGCTCAACCAATGAGGAATTTAACTTGATATTTATAAATTAGCGTATCTATGCATCATGATTCGAATGACTTTACTAGATGAGGAAATTACTCTATAGCATTGAGTTGTATATGCTTACTTAGAGAGGGCTCCTGCATAACTACCTTTGTCTAGGTCCTAGTCAGTCTTAGAACATGCTTTGACAAACTTTCGAGGCAAATTAAAACTCTGCTTGTTTAAGAGAGAGATGATCTAGGCATTGTTTGGTTAGCCAACAACTAGTATCCACCCAATTAAATATCAATCCCTAGTTGCCCCTTTGAACCTTCATAAAATTTTAGCTATCTTTTCATTGGCTTACAAACCCCAACAACATACCCTGAGCTGTTGTGATATTTTTGACAAGTCTTATGACCACTAAGATGAAGAGGCAAGAAGATCAAACAAAGAAATGAATTCTCAAGACCATAAGGGTAGTTGAAGTTCTCAAGACGATAAAGGTAGTTGAAGTTCACCTGAATTAGACCAAATATCGCAAATAAAGTTAGAACTAAAGCAATTAATACCACTCCTCCATTATTGGAAATACAAGTTGGTACAAACAAGACAACTCTTTTAGAGTTAGAACCAAAAATAAAAGAAGACAAAAGAAAAAGAAGAAAAAGAAAAGAAGAAGAAAAAGAAAAAAAAAAGGATAAAAGGAAAAAAAGGAAAGAAAAAGGAAAGAAAAAAAAGGAAAAAAAAAGAAAGATAAAACCTAAAAAGGTTGTTCAGAAAGCCAATTGAGTTTTCTTTTACCTAAAGCAGCAAAAGGCTTCCATTTGGTTTATAAGGACAGTTTGACTTGAACTGGTCCAACCCAACAAAAGATCCGATCAAAATCACAGAAAAAGGAGAAAGGCCATCTAGTTCTTAAAAGTTCTGTACTTGATAGCCCTACAAGGAAGAAGGATAAAATGATAAAATGCTCAAAGAAAGGGAAGAGTAAGAAAAAATAAAGAGAAAGTAAAGGGAATGAATTTGGATACCAAACCCTTTGCATGGGAAAAGACTATCCCAATCAAGATCCAGATTAATGCCAAGAAGATAGAAGGAATTTGGAGTCCAGTAAGATTGCTTCCAACTGCCTAAAATTCAAACAAGCAGTTTGTAGTGTGTAGGTTTGTCCATTGTGTCACATCAGCTCCAATCTCAAAATGGCCTTCACTTAAAACTGTCCCTTATAGACCCCATTTCAAGCCTATTAAAGACTTATTAATCTCTCTTGGTAGGTAGAATCTATTAGTGGAGATAGTTTGGATAAGCATGCATATGAGATAGACAATATTCAAACTCAAATGAGACATTTGACCAAGTAATGTGTATGTGCCTATTGAAGTGTAACAGTTCTTGCTCAAATAGAAATGATTCCCGAATTTACTATGGTAACTAGGTTTGTCATGTTATAGATATGTTAAAATTGAAAATCAAGTCCTGAGGTAAATTGACATTGATTTGGCAAAGCCAACATTTGATTTCAAAATCAAAATTCAAAATTGAAAATTCAAAAAAAAAAAATTACAAAGCCTTCAAGTTAAGGGGAGTATGTTGAACTATCGAACCTCAAAGAACACATTGGGAAAAGTAAATGATTGTTGGTGAGGTTATGAAGAAACTACCAATTGACATACTGAATCATAATTTGAAATGGATGTATCTCTTCTGCTTGGGGCCTCCATTATTCATGTTTTCAATATCTCAAAGATAAAAGTCATAAAAGCGAAGCTTTCTGTCATTCCAATGCAAGACCTGAATAAGCATCTGAAAGGAACCAATGAGAACACTTCAGCTGAGCACCTTGGTCTGTGAGTCAATGGAACCACTGTAAGTATTATCCATGCATATCACACTCCATTTTTATTGTCAAAAGTAAACAGTAATATTCTATGAAGCAACCATAAAGCGAATATGGAATCAAGGGGCATGGAAAGTCCATTACGTGAGGAAGCTCCAGTCGTTTTACAAAAGAAGAAATACATACTTGTGTGAAGAACTAGACAAGACAAACATCAATCAGAGCCTGCATGAGAAAAATCATTGGGGGTAAGGAGAAGATATAAGGGGCCAGCTAAAAATAGCTAAATTTTTTGAAAAAGTGCAAAAGTATGGAACATTAATATCAAAAGAATGAAGACGCAAAAGACAAAAGATCAGTCCGGCTAAAAGAGCTGAAGCCAGGGTAAAGACCAGATCTCTAAAGGATGAAGATCCACTTTCAAGGGTGAAGACCCAATATTCAGGGATGAAGATCCAGCTTAAAGGATGAAGATCCACTTTAGGGTGAAGGCCTGATTTCCAAGGATGAAGATCTAGCTTAAAGGATGAAGATCCACTTTCAAGGGTGAAGACCTGAATTCCAAGGATGAAGATCTAGCTTAAAGGATGAAGACCACTTTCAAGAGTGAACACCCAATTTCCAAGGATGAAGATCCATTTACAAGGCTAAAGACCCGATCTCTAAGGACGAAGATCCATTTTCAAAGGTGAAGATCTTATGCTAAGGATGAAGATCCAAGGTCCAACGATGAAGATCCATTTTGAGGGTGAAGACCCATAATCCGTTAAAAAATAGAACAACCAGTTAAGCCAGAATCCTCAATTGATAAAAGGTCAGTGAAATCCAATTCAATCTTGGGTCCAAGTATCCAGTCTCGGGTCTAGGTACCCAAATCAAATTCAGTCTTAGGTCCAAGTACCCAAATCAAATTCAATCTCAGGTCCAAGTACCCAGTCTCGGGTCTAAATACCCAATCACGGGTCTAAGTACCCAATCATGGGTCCAAGCACCCAATTCAGTCTCGGGTATAAGTACCCAATCTCGGGTCCAAGTACCCAAATCAAATTCAATCTCGAGTCCAAGTATCCAATCTCGGGTCTAAGTACCCAAATCAAATTCAATGTCAGGTCCAAGTACCCAAATCAAATTCAATCTCAGATCTAAGTACCCAATCTCGAGTCCAAGTACCCAAATTAAATTTAATCTCGGGTTTAAGTACCAAATCTCGGGTCCAAATATCCAAATCAAATTCAATCTTGGGTCTAAGTAGCCAAATCAAATTCAATCTCGGGTTCAAGCACCTAATCTCGGGTCTAAGTACCAAAATCAAATTTAATCTCGGGTCTAAGTACCCAATCTTGGGTCCAAGTACCCAAATCAAATTCAATCTCAAGTCTAAGAACCCAAATCAAATTCAATCTCGGGTCCAAGTACCCAATCTTAGATCCAAGTACCTAAATCAAATTTAGTCTTGGGTCCCAAGTACACAATCTCAGGTCCAAGTACTCAAATTCAATCCAGTCTAGGGTCCAAATACCCAAATCAAGTTCAGTCTCGGGTCCAAGTACCCATCCTCATAAAAAATCTGCTCAAAGTCATGTTGCTTTTTACTCTCTTCTACTGAAAGTCTCAGATCATTCAAGCAGGGGCAAACTGTAGACCCTTAATTTTTTACCTAGTCCAATCTGATAGTTCAAAATAATTTTTATGGTATTTTAATAATATTTTAATTACTTATAATATTTAATAGTTATTTTTAATAAAAATAAAAATATAAAAATATAAAAAAATGAAAAAAATAAAAATCAAATGAATCGGCAAGCGACGTGCGGCAGCACTTTCGCCCGGCATTCGCCCGCAGAAAATTTCTGCGGTGAATTGGGCAGATAACAATCAGCAGCGAATTGGGCACTGCCCAATTTGCTGCAGCTGGGCTTGCCTAGTTCTGCAATGAACTGGCTTGCCCAGCTAGCCAGCCACCAATCCTCACAGCAATTTTTGCCATCGCAGCCCGCGCGCTACCGATTTTTTGACCAAACTTTGTTTTACCCAGTTTTGTAGTTTTCCCTAAATAGCTGGTATTTTCTTATTAAAATAGGATTACGTCTTTATTTTTTCTTATAAATATCACATTAAATAAAGGAAAAGGGGACGGAGATAGAAAAACCCTAGAGAAAAACAGAGAGGGAAAAAAAGGGAAAAACCATAAAGAAAGAGGGAGGAACATGAAGAGAGATTAAACAGCAAATCATAAGACAACAAAAATAAATCAACAACGAGTAGCATTGATCAATCATCAATCCATCAAAGGCAGTAAAACTGTCTTTGTTCTTGTTCAGCCAGAGTCAATTGTGGAGGAATCAACGAATGGAGGTTTGATTATAAATCTTTGATTTGTTTATATTTACAGCATTCTTATATTTTGATTCATGAATTTTTTAAGCATACGATAGTATTGCCATATTTTCTATTAAGTGTTTCTATTATTTATTTTGATATTAAGCTTTCAGTAACCTAAATTATTAAACCTTATTCATATGTTTTATAAATTAGATTTTTCATTCATCCAATAGCCTAAGACATTGGTTAAATTATCAAAACCCTAAACTGTTCTTTTGTTTCCAAAACTTTTAAACCCTAAATTATTCCATTAAAGTTTCAAAACCCTAATTGTTTTCCAAAATCTTAATTTATTTTTCGAATCAATATGTCTTCTAAAATGATAAATCAAAACCATAATTTTTCAAATGCTCATCCAGTAAACCTACAAACCCTTAAGCCCAAATCCAATGAATCTAGAAATCCCTATCCAGTAAACCTAAAAAAAATCTTAAACCCTAATTCCAATCTTTTAAAATTATTAACCCTAAGTAATTCAAACCCTATATCATAATTAATTTTTTCAAACATTCATAGTAACTATTTTGTTATAATTTTATTCAGTGAGTTATTTTAATCATTTAACAATAAATTTGGCTTTTATGTTTGTTTCGCCTAAAAAAATACTTCAGTAGTTATTACAGCCAATATTAAAAGCACACTTAACTTTGATCATGGTAAAGTATCAATTCCTAAATTCAAAATCATAATCTACAGAATCAAGGTTTCAAACCATAAAACCCTAATATCTTAATATCCGTTATGCTAAGTTTTGAAATCCATAACACCTAATTTCATGATGTTAGCCTTAAACTCTAATTTGATTAACTAAAAACCTTACTACTTTCTTCAAACCATAAAACCGTAATCAATTCCATTTTTCCAAAACCCTCACAGTAGCATAAATGACAATAATAATAATTCTAAAATTCCAAAACCCTAAATGTTAATTAAAGAACTCTAAATTGAGACATAAACCTAAATTTGTATCTTTATTTGCTTTATTTAATTTTAGATTTGATTATGTAGTTTATTATATGCTTTGATGGTTGATTTATTTAATTTCAATGCTTGATTTATTTAATTTATCATGGATGGATATTTTCTTTATTATTATGATTATTATTTGTTTGTTTTAGTATTAAAATTGTAAGAGGTATGTTTTCACTTTGTGGGTACCTTATTAGTTAAATTTTATGTAATTTAAATTGCTTTTATATTTTGGACCAATGTAAAGGACATGTTTCCACCTTTCGGTGGGTATCCTATTTAGTTTTAGACATGGGCAATGTAAGGACATGTTTCCATCCTTGGATGGGGGTCCATTTATTTGTTTTGTTTGGACATTGCTTTAATTTTAATATAATGATGCTTTATTTTAATTGTTGCATGTAATATGGATAATATTGTTATACTTAAGAATTTTATAATATTACGACCTGCAAAGGAGGCCGGTTCCAATGAACTGGGCGTTGTGGGGGTGCTAGGCCGTTTCTCACCTTCCCCACATGTACCCAACTTTCGAATCCATTAGGGGTTGGGGATTCCTTAGGAATCGAGTCTTCGACCCCTTTCTTTTTTCCGGCCTATCCAGGTGGCGACTCCATTTTCTCCGGGCTTAGGCTCGTGTTCTCTACAGCCCTATAGACCCTTAATTTTTATTTGATATGGTCCTAATTAAAGAATGCCAAAATAAATTTTATCTGACTTTAAAATATTTAAAACTAGTTTATAACTTTTAAAGAAGTCAGTTCAGATTAAAGAGGCATAAATTCAATTACAAAACCCTAAAATCAAGTTAAATCGGCCAAAATTAAATCTTTCAGTCCATAAGTTAAAAAAAGGCAAGAATAATCTGAGTGAGGCCGGCCTGGGAGACATGAGCAATTGCTCATGTAGACCTGGAGGGATAAGGTCGACATGAGCATGCCTCATGTCGATCTGGCAGCCCAGATCGACATGAGGTTGGACTCATGTCGACCTGGGCAGACTAGGTCGACATGAGCATGCCTCATGTCGATCTTGGTAGCCCAGATCAGCATGAGCATGCCTCATGTCGACCTGGGCAGCCCAGGTTGACATGAGGTTGAACTCATGTCAACCTAGGGCAACTAGGTCGACATGGCTTCAATAAGTTTCCTAATTGAACTAAAATTCGTTCTAAGGACTGATTAGTATTAGGGTTAAGGATTCTGAGTGAGGTTTGGCTATAAATATTAACATTTTACAATTTAGAAAGGACGACAATGAAGATTAACAAAAGAAGAACAACAATTAACATTAACAAGGGTCGATAATTAAGATTATGAGAGATTAAACAACAAAACAAAAGAGACGGCAACAAACAGAGAAGATTAGCAGTAGATATTCATCAATCATCAATCCATGAAAGGCAGCAACATTGCCTTTATTATTGTTCATCCAGAAATAAATTTGGTGGAACTGACTACACAGGTTTGATCTTTAATCTTAAATTATCCACGCTCATAGTATCTTCGTTTCTTTGATTAATGAGAACATGCATGCAGTAACATGATCTTTGAACACGCAGTACCTTGATCTTTGAACATGCAACAAATTTATCCTTGTTTCAATAACTTTAATCTTTTGCTTTAATTAACACATTGATCAGTTGGTATTTTTAACCCCACTTGCATGTTTCATAAAAAACTAAAAATTATCCAGTAGCTGGTGAGGATTTAAATTAATTATCAAAATCTATTCTTTTACTAAAACTTCAACAACTGTAGGTTATTTTATTAAAACTCAAAACCTTAAACTACTTTTTATCCAAAAGCTTAAACCATTTCATAATTAAGCTCAAAAATATTGATTATTTTTCCAAAACCTTGATTTATCTCTCCAAATCAAAAATTATTTTTTTAAGGCAGTAAGTCAAAAACCCTAATTCCAAACCCTGAATTCTGAAACCCTAGTTTCAAAAATCCTAAAAACCCTAATTTTAAAACCCTAATTCCAAACCCTCAATTCTAAAACCCTAGTTTCAAAAGCCCTAAAAACCCTAATTTTAAAACCCTAATTACAAAACTCTAGTTTCTAAAACCCTAATTTCCAAAACCCTAAATTCTAAAAACCCTAAATTCTTTAAAACCTTAAATTTATTTATTTATTACTTTATTTAATTTTAGATTTGATTATATAGTTTATTATATGTTTTGATGGTTGATTTACTTAATTTTAATGCTTGATTTATTTAATTTACCATGGATGGATTTTTCTTTATTATTATGATTATTATTTGTTCATATTAGTATTAAAATTGTAACAGGTATGTTTCCACCTTGTGGGTACCTCATTAGTTAAGTATTATGTAATTTAAATTATTTTAAAGTTTTTGGACTAATGTAAAAGGCATGCTTCCACCTTTCGGTGGGTGTCCTATTTAGTTTAGACATGGATGATGTAAGGACATGTTTCCATCTTTGGATGGGTGTCCATTTATTTGCTTTGTTTGGACATCGCTTTGATTTTAATATAATGATGCTTTATTTTAATTGTTGAATGTAATATGGATAATATTGTTATACTTAAGAATTTTATAATATTAAGATTTACAAAGGAGGCTGGTTCGAATGAACCGGACGTTGTAGGGGTACTGGGCCATTTCTCACCTTCCCCACACATACCCAACTTTTTGAACCCATTAGGGGGTTAGGGATTCCTTAGGAATTGAGTCATCCACCCTTTTCTTTTTCCCAGCCCGTCTGAGTGGCGACTCATTTTCTCCAGGCTTAGGCCCATGTTCTCTAAGGCCCCCAGCCTAAACAGTGCCAAAGTCGCAAGAACTATTCCACCGGGAGTGGGGGAGAAAATCCCCGCTCACAGTCGCGACTCCACTGGGGATAAGAGAAGTTGATTCTGTTGGTCTTTATATTATTCAATTCTTTCTAATCATGATATTATCCATTGCATCATATTAGATTGCATTGTGTGAGTGCGTTAGGATGCCCGTGTTGCCCGTGTTGTGTTATGTAAGGGATACCATACTTTCATTCAAGGTATGGAGATCGAGCATGGCATAACCACTCATAGCCTTGTACCATTTGGTATATACTTGCTATGGGAACCTAAGCCTTTTAACCTAAAGACTTAAGCTCATGTAATTGGCCTAGTTACTTTCCTTAGGTTTTTACCCCAAATGCTTGTTGTTTGACTATGGTTAATTTATCTTGGCTTAAATCATGGCTTATTTGGTTTGTTATTTTTGTAATATGACCTAAGTACGTTGTAAGCTCAAAATAAATTTCTCTTTAAAATCAAAAAGACCTAAGCTATTTTCAAAACTTTTCAAGATGGTCTTTGGATATAAAACTTTTCTAAAAACAAATGAAAAATTCTTTTGTTCATGACCAAATACTAAACCCAAAATCCATTTTTTCTAAAATCTTTTTACAATGGGCTTAGAAATAAAATTATTTTCATCCAACCTTTTTTCTTACAAAGAGCTTGCAAATTTTTAGGTCAATTACAAAATACCAAAAATCAATTGTGAGCCTAGTTTATACTAATAATAATTAATCATAGGCTTGTTTTTGGCATGAATCATTAGTTACTTTTGCAAGTAAGAAATCTATTTATAATAAACCTCTTAATTTAGTTTTAATCCAATATAGCATAAAAGCTACTTTAGTTGTTTAAATGGATTAAAACCTAATTAAAGGGAATTATCCTGAACTGATTTCCATTTTCAAAAATATAACTATTGGTTGAAATGTCCGAGGGAAATATTTGAAAATAAGATACCCCATGTTGGTATTTTGTTAACCATATACCTAGGAAAAGAGACTTGCCATTCGTGTGTGGAAGTTATAAGGTTGGAAGGAATGTCCTGTTTGTCCTTGTTTGTTTATTGTTTGTGCATACATACATATATGCATACATACATCACATGACATATCATTAATCCATTCTGGCTCATAGACCTGAAGTATGACAATTCAAGAGCATACAACGATATCACCTACAGCATTGATTTTTTATTCAAGTGCTTCATTGGGAGGATGGATGCAAACCAGCTAAGGGATATAATCGATGAAGTTGTCAAAGCTAGGATGGCCGAGCTACAAGATCAATTGATTGAAATTATGAAGACCCAATTGATTGAAATTCTAGAGCTCATCAACAATGCTAAGGCAACATCCATGGAGAACATGTTCACTAATAGAGATCGAATGAAAAATGAGGGACCAATCCCTATTCTACAAGACCAGTCGAATCATGTGCTATCTAAGTGGGGAAATAAGGGCGGCTATCACTCCATTGGAAAAAGTCGAAGGGAAAGAGAGAAGAACCATTTTTCTGCAAAATAGAATTATCAGCCTAGCAATCAAAATACACAAAAGGAAGCTGATGTTAATGCCACCGATCAAGGAGGAATGAGGCAGTTTTCAAAATTGGAGAAGTCGTTAACTTGGGTTCTCAATAAGCTACAAAAGAAGGAATTATTACAACTATTGGCTCCTCGACCGCTACATAATCCCCTGCCACTAAAATTCAATGCTAAGGCTTTTTATCAATTTCATCAGACTCAAGGACATGAGACCGATAGATGTACTCGATTGAGGCATGAGATCCAAGATCTAATCGACAATGGTAAATTGCCTAAGCCTAATAAGCACAACACTAAGAATAATCCTCTGCCAAAATTTGGAAGGGCACCACTGCTTACAACCTTCATAAAGAGTTTTATCTTGTCATCATGTGATGATATGGATAGAGAAGCTGCTAAAGATGATATGCTATTAAGCAAGCTTAGACTAACTATGGATGATGAAGCAATGATCCTTGTTGATGGAAAAAATCCTTCCCTCCAACTTAACAAACTTTCCTTAGCTTGAATATTACTCTATTTATTTTGCTTTCTTTAATATTTAATTGGAACAATCATATTTTTCAAATTTAAAGTTGTTTGAATAAATTCCTTTCATAAAATTTTTGTGGGTCTTTGTTCATTTTGGTTCTAAACCAATGAGGAATCTAGCTTGATGATTCATGAATTAATGCATCATGACTTGAATGACTTTACTGGATGAGAGAATTGCTCTATAGTATTAAGTTGTGCATGCTTACTTAGAGAGGGCTCCTGCATAATTACCTTTGTCTAGGTCCTAGTCAGTCTTAGAACATGCTTTGACAAACTTTTGAGGTGAAATTGAACTCTGCTTATTTAAGAGAGAAATGATCTAGGCATTGTTTGGTTAGCCAACAACTAGTATCCTTCCAATTAAATATCAATCTCTAGTTGTCCCTTTGAGCCTTCATAAAACTTTTAACTTTCTTTTCATTAGCGTATAACCCCAACAACATATCCTGAGCTGTTGTGATACTTTTGACAAGTCTTATGATCACTAAGATGAAGAGGCAAGAAGATCAAAGAAAGGAATGAATAGTCAAGACCAAAAAAATAGTTGAAGTTCTTAAGACCATAAGGGTAGTTGAAGTTCTCAAGACCATAAGGGTAGTTGAAGTTCACCTGAATTAGACCAAATATCACAAATAAAGTCAAGACTGAAGTAGATTAATACCACTCCACTCATCCATTATTAGAAATACAAGTTGGTACAAACAAGACAACTCTGTTAGAATTAGAACCTAAAAAAAACAACAAAAAAAGAAAAAAAAAAGAAAAGAAGAGAAGAAGAAAAAAAAGGACAAAAGGACAAAAAAAGGAAAAAGAAAAGATAAAAAAAAGAAAGATAAAACCTAAAAAGGCGGTTCAGAAAGCCAAATGAGTTCTCTTTTACCTAAAGCAACAAAAGCCTTCCATTTGGTTTATAAGGAAAGTTTGACTTGAATTGGTCCAACCCAACCAAAGATTCGATCAAAATCAAAGAAAAGGGAGAAAGACCATCCAGTTCTTGAAAGCTCTATACTTGAAAGTCCTATAAGAATGAAGAACAAAAATGATAAAATGCTCAAAGAAAAGGAAGAGTAAGAAAAATAAAAAGAAAGAAAAAGGAGAAGAAGAAGAAAAGAAACGAATTTGGGTACCAAACTTTTTTTAAGGGCAAAGACTGTCCTAATCAAGATCCAGATTAATGCCAAGAAGATAGAAAGAATTTTGAGTCTAGCAAGATTGCTCCCAGCTGACTAAAGTTCAAATAAGAAATTTGTAGTGTGAGGGTTTGTCCATTGTGTCACACCAGCTCCTATCTCAAAATGGCCTTCACTTAAACCCATGTCCCTTATAGACCTCATTTCAAGCCTATTAAAGACCCTATTGATCTCTCTTGGTAGGTAGAGTCTATTAGTGGAGACAGTTTGAATAAGCATGCATATGAGATAGATAATATTTGAACTCAAATGAGATCTTTGACCAAGTAATGTGTATGAGCCTATCTAAAGTGCAACAGTTCTTGCTTAAATAGAAATAATTCTCGAATTTAGTATGGTAACTAGGGCTGTGATGTTATAGATATGTTAATTTGGAAAGTCGAGTCCTGAGGTACTATAGCACTGATTTGACAAAGCCACTGTATCTAATTAAAAAAAAGAGAGAGCAAAAGTCAAAAAAAAGTGTACAAAACAAAAAATTATTATTATTATCATTACCATTTTTGGCTTAATTACAGGTTTCATTACAAGTTTTTGTTACAAGTTTTATAGTTTTGTCACTGCGAGGAAGGAGGTGGTTCATAATCAGACAAAGCCCTAAAAAAATCATCACCCATTGGAGGAGGGGGCATATTATCCATCCAATATCCGCTCGAAGAAGGAATATCTAAATCTCTAGGACTTCAAAAATTGGTTCTATCATCGCCTAAACAGGGAGGTGGTATGTCATGGATAACAGTTTGGGATCCTCTTGATGAAGAGGCATTTGGTTCCCTCATGCCCTGAAATTGAAAGTATCGGAAGTCCCGTGCCTCTTGTTGATACATTTCCTCAAAATGGGTCACATGTCGACGACTTGCAGCTAATTCCTCCTAAAGCTTCCTGTTTTGCTCCTCAAGCATCCACTGTGAGCTGAAAAAAGGAAAGGGTAAGTCCATACATTTTCATGCATACATGCAAGAATACATCATTATAGGATAAGAATGACTGACCAGGTAACTCAGATCAAAGCTCTGTGAATCAGATGGCACATCTAAGAGAAGGGGCAAATGGAGAAAACTGTCACTGTATTGGGGTATCATATAGAGGGACAGCCCTATAGTCAGAGGAACCAGCAGCCTACAATGATCATATAAATAATCAAAATAGATAAACAAAGAGATAGTTGTAATGACCAAGTGATAGCTACCTGGAAAGTGCCAGCCCTGGAATCGCCATGGGATTGGGAAGAAGGTTCCTTCTCATCTTCTTCCTCATCCTCATCCTCATCCACTTCCTCATCTTCTTCATCTTCTCCTCGCTTCACTTCTATTTCTTCTTCACCTCCAGATAGCCCACGGACACCAACAGGTGGCACTTCAAAACTTAGCAGATAATCCTAGATAAATTGAGCATATGACACGTTCGGTAATAGTAGGAAGTCATGAATATTGAAACCAATACGAAAGTGACTCCAAAAGTGTTCCGGCATTGCTGTAATGTTCAGAATAAATGAAGGAATATCAACTAGTACTCTGTGCCGGTTAGGTCCAAGGAACCAGTCATATACTCTCTCGTCTAGAAACCACCCACTAGAGACCGGGCCAGCAATAATTCGATGAGAGTTGTGCAAAGGCATTGCATCAGTCATGCATCTAATCTAGCCATTTTTCTCTTCGGCTCTCCACTGGGATGTATTCACCTATAGAAAAGCAAACTGGTAATTTATCTTTTATCATTGGTTTGATATTAATATTAACATTTTTCTTACTTGATCCCAGGTCAGACGACTCAAGTGGTAATTGTGAGAGTGCACATGGTGACTCCCGGACACTTCCCTGCGACCCGACAACCAAACACTCAATCTTGGAAAATTGACTCGTGGCTGTGTAATGTTTGGAACCCTCACCAAGTTATGCTCATATGCCCAGACCTGTACATGAAAGAGAAAATCAAGCCTATGCACATGCATTGTGTGGATTAATAATTTTAAAGGAAGTAGCACCTCAGCAATGGCCGTGTAACCAACAAAGGATCTTTTCTTCCTACATAGTACATCAAAACTGTGATAAAGACAAGCTAGACCAGCTTCCCCCCATGCATAAGAAGATACGTGATCCAAGTCAGAAAGGGCGTGCAACAAAGATAAGTGAATGGCAGACTCGGTGCTACCAAAAATGGTTGCTCCCAACCAATACAACAAAAATCCCCGAGTATATTATTTTGCCCTCTCACCCTGCACGGGTCGAGTGTACTTTATCCAATACTCTCGGATGGGCTCATATCAGATCTTATACGACCTCCTATATTGGGGCTTGACACCGATCAACTGTCGGATTTCTTCTTCTTTCAAAATATTATTGGTCAAAGGGACTGAGGTTCCATTACATCGGAGGCCGGTTATAGCAGCAAAGTCAACCAGACCAATTGTCATCTCTCCAATGGGCAAATGAAAAGTATGAGTTGTGTCCAACCATTATTCTGCAAGTGCCTGGATCACGCTCCGGTCTATTTGATAGCCCCATGCTGGTAATTGCAAAACGAAGTCCTCAAAATCACTTTCCCGCACCATTCTCTTTACTGCAAGTGGGGCCTGGTCATACCACTTACGGGCCTTGTGAATATTTCATCCCACTTTAATATCGCAACCATCATGCTATCCAAATACAAGTAAGTACACACATAATTTCGCTCACACACTTTTGAAAAAGTATAACTATAATAATTAATAAATAAAAAGTAATAATAGTAACATAAAATAGTAAATAATATAGAATATATAAAATGGTAAAAATAAAATAATTTTGTATAAATATATAAAGCAATAATAAAAATAATAAATAATAATTATAATAATTATAATAAAATAAATAATAAAAATAAATAAAAATAAAAATAAAAAAGACACAGATAAATAATTTCTCGTACAACAGTTATATGTGTTTCATTCTTATACAATCATTTTAGTACATCATAAGTTTTGTGCATAAATTTATAGATTTTGTTATACAAATAAAATTATGCTACATAGATATTTTTGTATATCAATTTTCATGAATATAATTATACTAATAAATCTTACAATAAATTACTTATATATACGAGAAAATACCACTTACCGGTGTTTTATTTTTGGAACTCCGATGGAGATGCATGCCGGGTAATATCAAAATTTGCACAATTTCATTGCCTCGAAGGTAAGAAATCAATTCATTATTTGATCAAGTCCTGTGCCTTGCAGAGTGTTGGATGCCTTCCATGGTAAGTGCTTGAGCTTTAAGAATCTTACAATTTTGAGTGACAGTATTTAGTTTGCAAGGAGAGAAACAATACGACCTATTTATAAATAATGAAATGAAGAAATGAGCTGCAAGGTTTATATAGAGAAATGGCAAAGGAACAAGATAAAAATCAAAAAAGAGAAAAATAGTATTCTCGTGAAAAAAAAAAGGAAAAATAAATATTACTATTGATGAATAGTAAATTACTATTTATAAATAGTGAATGAATAGTTGGTAAATAGTATATAAATAGTAACTACACAGTAAATAAACAGAAAACTCAATTATTCAATTCAATCACTCAAATATTTGCGTATATATAAATATTTTTGGTATCTATAAATATTTTTGCACTTTTAAAATATTTTTACACGTAGTGGTCAAGAAGATATGGGCATGGTAAAAATTAGCTAAATTTTTTACAAATTCCTTTAGTATCCTACTGACTATAATTACTCTTTGCAGATGATTAAATCTCTTTTAGCTTAGGTCCAGAACCTAAATTTCTCCTTAAGTCTAAAACTTAGCTCAGGTCTAGAACCCAAATTACTCTTAAGTCCTAAACTTTGCTCGGGCCCAGAACCCAAATCAACCTTAAGTCTAGAACTTAGCTCGGGTCCAGAACCCAAATTACCCTTAAGTCCAGAACCCAAATTACCCTTAAGTCCAGAACCTAAATTTCCCCTTAAGTCTAAAACTTAGCTGGGGTCCAAAACCCTAATTACCCTTAAGTCTAGAACTTAGCTCAGGTCCAGAACCTAAATTACCCGTAAGTCTAGAACTTAGCTCGGGTCTAAAATCCAAATCTACAATAAAGTCCAGAACTTCGCTCGGGTCCAGAACCTTAGTCTTTTTCGAGTCCAGAACTCAAACTGGGTCCAAAACCCAAACCATCTCGGGTCCAGAACCCAAGTCTTTTCCGAGTCCAGAACTCAAACTGGGTCCAAAACCCAAACCAACCCGGGTCCAGAACCAAAGTCTTTTTTGAGTCCAGAACTCGAACCGGATCCAGAACCCAAGTCTTTTTTTAGTCCAGAACTCAAATCGGGTCTAGAACCCAAGTCTTTTTTTTAGTCCAGAACTCGAATCGGCTCTAGAACCCAAACCATCTCGAGTCCTGAACCCAACCATCTCAGGTGTAGAACCTAAATAATTTTTTAGTCCAGAACTCAAACCGGGTCCAAAACCCAAACCATCTCGGGTCCAGAACCCAAAACCAAAACCATCTTAAGAAAATTAAGTCTAGTTTTGCCAAAATTAAAAGTCTTGTTGCTTTTCACTCTCTAAATTAATTCAAGATCGTTCAAGCAGGGGGCAAATTGTAGACCCTTAATTTTAACCCCAATTTGATATGATCCTAATTAAAGAATGCCAAAATAAATTTGATCCGACTTTGAAATATTTAAAACTAGTTTATAACTTTTAAAGAAGTTAGTTCAGATTAAAGAGGCATAAATTCAATTACAAAACCCTAAAATCAAGTTAAATCAGCTAAAATTAAACCTTTCAGCCCATAAGTTAAAAAAGGCAAGAATAATTTGAGTGAGGCCAGCCTGGGAGACATGAGCAATTGTTCATGTCAACCTGGAAGGACAAGGTCGACATGAGCATGCCTCATGTCGATCTGGCAGCCCAAATCGACATGAGGTTGGACTCATGTCGACCTGGGCAGACTAGGTCGACATGAGCATGCCTCATGTCTATCTTGGCAGCCCAAATCGACATGAGTATGCCTCATATCGACCTAGGCAGCCCAGGTCGACATGAGGTTGGACTGATGTCGACCTAGGGCAACCAGGTCGACATGGCTTCAATAAGTTTCGTAATTGAACTAAAATTCGTTCTAAGGACGGATTAGTAATAGGGTTAAGGATTCTAAGTGAGGTTTGGCTATAAATATTAACATTTCAGAATTTAGAAAGGAAGGTAATGAAGATTAACAAAAGAAGAACAGCAATTAACATTAACAAGGGTCAGCAATTAAGATTATGAGAGATTAAACAACAAAACAAAAGAGACGGCAACAAATAGAGAAGATTAGCAGTAGTCATTCATCAATCATCAATCCATCAAAGGCAGAAACATTGCCTTTGTTATTGTTCATCCATAAATAAATTTGGTGGAACCGACTATGCAGATTTGATCTTTAATTGTAAATTATCCATGCTTATAGTAGCTTCATTTCTTTGATTAATAAGAACATGCATACAGTAACATGATCTTTGAACACGAAGTACCTTGATCTTTAAACATGCAGTAAATTTATCCTTGTTTCAATAACTTTAATTGTTTGCTTTAATTAATACGTTGATCAGTTGGTATTCGTAACCCCTTGCATGTTTCATAAAAAACTAAAAACTATCCAGTAACTAGTGAGGATTTAAATTAATTATCAAAATATATTCTTTTACTAAAACTTCAACAACTGTAGGTTATTTTATTGAAACACAAAACCTTAAACTATTTTTTACCCAAAAACTTAAACCATTTCATTATTAAACTCCAAAATATTGATTATTTTTCCAAAACCTTGATTTATCTCTCCAAATCCAAAATTATGTCTTTAAGGCAGTAAGTCAAACACCCAAATTTTAAAACCCTAATTCCAAACCCTGAACTCTAAAACCCTAGTTTCAAAAACCCTAAAAACCCTAATTTTGAAACCCTAATTCCAAACCCTGAATTCTAAAACCCTAGTTTCAAAAACCCTAAAAATCCTAATTTCAAAACCCTAATTACAAAACTCTAGTTTCTAAAACCCTAATTTCCAAAACCCTAAATTCTTTAAAACCTTAAATTTATATATTTATTACTTTATTTAATTTTTTATTTGATTATATAGTTTATTATATGTTTTGATGGTTGATTTACTTAATTTCAATGCTTGATTTATTTAATTTACCATGGATGGATATTTTCTTTATTATTATGATTATTATTTGTTCGTATTAGTATTAAAATTGTAAGAGGTATGTCTCCACCCTGTGGGTACCTCATTAGTTAAGTATTATGTAATTTAAATTATTTTAAAGATTTTGGACTAATGTAAAGGGCATGTTTCCACCTTTCAGTCGATGTCCTATTTAGTTTAGACATGGACGATGTAAGGACATGTTTCCATCTTCGGATGGGTGTCCATTTATTTGCTTTGTTTGGACATTGCTTTGATTTTAATATAATGATGATTTATTTTAATTGTTGCATGTAATATGGATAATATTATTATACTTAAGAATTTTATAATATTAAGACCTGCAAAGGAGGTCGGTTCCAATGAACCGGCATTGTGGGGGTGCTGGGCCATTTCTCACCTTCCCACGCATACCCAACTTTCTGAACCCATTAGGGGATTGGGGATTCCTTAGGAATCGAGTCATCTACCCCTTTCTTTTTCCCGGTTCGTCTGGGTGGTGACTCTATTTTCTCCTAGCTTAGGCCCGTGTTCTCTAAGGCCCCGAGCCTAAACAGTGTCGAAGTCGCAAGAATCATTCCACCGGGTGTGGGGGCAAAAATCCCCGCTCACAGGCCCCTAGCCTAAACAGTGCCGAAGTTGTAAGAACCATTCCACAGGGAGTGGGGCGAAAATCCCTGCTCACAAGTAGTAAGTAAGATATCATTCCACTGGGGACAAGGTCAATTACTAGTACAAATTTAAATTAAGTTAAAGATAAATTAAGTTTTGTGCAAAAAGATAAATTAAGATAGAAACACTATCCAGATATTGAATCCCCTAGCATTAAAAATATTTATGAATATAAATTTAATTACATCAAATAATAGAGTTGAATTGGCATTCCTCTAAATTAGACTAAAATTTTTCTCAAGTGAGTTAATCCCTAATCATTAAGTAGAAAGCTAGGAATCTCTTCTCAAGTATAATTAAATATATCTTGCAATAGGAACAAGTAATTATAAACCAAAGGATCTTGTAAGTCTATCTCTAGCACTCCAATCAATCATCAACCCTCATGAGAATTCTATTCATATCAAGCTTTCTAAAGTCAATAATATAAAAATTGCAACCAAACAAAAAGCATGCTATTATTAATTAGAAATAAACAATTAAGAATCATAAGAATAAGATAACTCAATTAAATGATTTAATTAAATAAAAACTATTCAATCCATACAATAAAGGTAGGGTTCATCAATAGCCAGATAGAAATAATTTAGTTCATGTTCATAACCAGAAAACCAGAACAAAAGAAATAAGTAAAAGAATTCAAACAATCCATGATGAATGATTTGTGTTTCTTCACTTCAATCCTTAATTCTTGATTTAAATATTGTATAAATTGGATCTTCACCTTCAATCTCAATTGCAAAAACTTTTTTTCTTCTAAGGAAGTCGGCTCTAAATGATAAAAAAAAAATGGATCCCTAATTCACACTTCAGCTCAGATTTTATAGCCCAAAAATTTTGCTTGACACGGCCATGTTGCTGGGCTTGTCAACGATGATGTTTCCAATTTTAATGACATGGGTAGTAACACGACCATGTCCTTGGACATGTTGCATCTATTGTAGTTCAGGATTAATGATAGGTGCATTGACATGCCCATGTCATTGGACGTGTCAAAGCTTCTGTAATGTAGGCTGATGATGCGAAACTATGCTATTGCAATACCGCAAGTGCATGGGTCGCTCAAGTAATAAAGTAGTGAGTGAGTTATCATTCCACTGAGGACAAGGCCAAGTACTAGTGTAAATTTTAATCGTTGTTTAGCAAATCAATAGTTTTGTGAAGTTTTGTAATTAAAGATAATTAACTTAATAACTGAAAATAGAGAGAGATTGAGTGTTGAATGAATTGGTTGATGATGAGAATACTATCAAGATATTGAATCTCCCTAGCCACAATTATATTTATGAAAATCAATTCAATTAAACCAAATAATAGAGTTGAATTGGTATTCCTCTAAATTAGACTAAAACCTTTCTCAAGTGAATTAATCCCTAATCACTAAGTAGAATTCTGGAATCTCTTCTCAAACATAATTAAGTAGATCTTGCATTAAGAATAAGGAATTATAAACCAAATGATCTTGTAAGTCTATCTTTAGTACTCCAATCAATCCTCAATCCTTATGAGTATTCAATTCATATCAAGCTATCTCAAGTCAATAATATGAAAATTGCAACCAATCAATAAGCATGCTATTATCAATTAGAAATAAATTATTAAGCATCATAAGAATAAAACAACTCAATCAAATGATTTAATTAAATAAAATTATTCAATCCATACAATAAAGCTAGGGTTCATCAATATCTAGATAGAGAATAAGTTAGTTCATGTTCAAAACCAGAAAACCAGAACAAGAGAAATAAGAAAAAGAATTCAAACAATCCATTGCGAACAATTCGTATTTCTTCACTTGATTCCTTGAATCTTGGTTTAGATCTTATTTAGAATATGTCTTGACCTTCAATCTCAGCTCCAAAACTCTCCTCCTTGCTTTAGAAGTTGGCTCTAAGTTATAAAATATGAAAATCGGCCCCTAATTCGTGCTTCAGCTCAGCTTTTACAGTGCAGATATTTTCGCCTGACATGCCCATTGACATGTCCATGTCACTAGGTGTGTCATTACCACTGGGATTTTGAATATAAGGCACGTCCAGTGACACGCCTATGTCACTGGGCGTGTCACAGCCACTTTGAATCATTGCAATAGGCATGCTCGGTGACACGCCCATGTCACTGGGCATGTCAATGCTTCTGTATGGCACTATCAAGGGCACGTCCATTGACACGCCCATGTCCATAGGTGTGTCACTTGAAGAATTTTGCTCTTTTCTTCTACTTTCATCCGTAATTCCTCTGAAATGACCATAAGCCTCAAAATACAGAGAATTCCTAAAATTAACCCTAAAAAGCACTTGAACAAACAAATTAAACTCAATTGAATAATAATCATATTAAGAAATAGGGGCAAAATATCATCAATTGTGCACTTATCATAGGCGAACGACACGATCATTGACTCAAAACTAAATTTGATTTTATGTTCTCAACCTGAAATTGGATTTTAGGTGCTTGACCCAAAACTGATTTTAGATTTGCGCTCTCGATCCAAAACTAGATTTTGGGTGCTCGATCCAAAATTAAATTTTGGATTCTCGACCCAAGGCTGGTTTGGATGCTTGACCCAAGGCTGGATTATGGGTGCTTGACCCAAAATTGGATTTTGAGTACTCAATCTGAAACTGGATATGGATGCTCGATCCTAAATTGGATTTGGGTGCTCGACCCGACATTGGATTTGGATTTGGGTTCTTGACCCAAAACTAAATTTTGGTTTGGGTACTTGGACCCGAGGCTAATTTGGATGCTCGATCCGAGAATGATTTGGATTTGGGTTCTCGACCCAAAATTATATTCTTGATCCTAAACCGGATTTGGATTTGATTCTCGACCCAAAACTAGATTCTCAATCCTAAACTGGATTTGGGTGCTCTACCCGAAATTGGATTTGATTTGGGTATTTGGACCCAAGATTGAATTTTAGATACTCGACCCGAAACTAGATTGGGTACCTGGACCTGAGACTGGATTTTGGGTGCTTGTCCTAAAATTGAATTCTCGATCCTAGACTAGATTTGGGTGCTCGACTCAAAATTGGATTCTCGATCCTAAACTGGATTTGGGTGCTCGACTCAAAATTGGAGTCTAGTGCTTGACTCGAGACAGGAGTTAGGTGTTTAACCCGAAACTAGATTGGGCATTTGGACCCTAGACAGGAGTTAGGTTGTAATATCCTTATTTTTGCCCTAGAAGTTTTGCATGTTGTTGTTGTTGTTGTTGTTGTTGTGGTTGTATTGTTGGTTTAAATTGAGAAAAGAAAAGTATAAGTGTTTTGGGAAAGAATTTAGGGTTTAGAGACAAGTTTATATGTTGTGTATATTGTGATATATATAACATATACATTGGTCAAAAGAGTTGGTCAAGGTGTTGGTTAGTGGAAGGAGATATTTTGTATGGCATGTGAAAGTTCATATATGGGCTCATATAAGACAAAAGGTTAGTGATATGTTTGAGGGCATTTTAGTAATTGCTTGGATGAATTGCATGGTGGAGATTAAAAGAAGGAAAGAGAGGTTGATTTGTGCATTTTCTCTTCTTCTTGATGGTAGTGGCCGATTCTCCTTGTACCAAAGGCAAAGAGAAGTGTTTTTGATACTTGAATCAAGATTGAAGGGAGAATTGAAGAATCAAGTTGAAGATTTGTGGAATTTCTTCACTTTAGGTAAGTTCTCTTTTGGATTATTGCTTGTTTTAAATGATATGTGAAATTGATAGATGATCTAAGAGTGTGTTGCTTGATTTTGTTTTAATCAAGTATATTTGATTAGCTTGATCTTGAATTTTATGAATGAATTGATGAAAGAAGTGAGTTGATTTTTGAAAGATGGAGAAAAATGTAGTTTTAGGGTTTTGAGGGGATATGTGTTACATGTGATGTTAATGTTTTGGTTGATGTGTTTTAATAAAGAATATTGTGATAAACATGTAGAATTTGTGTTTAAAACATTGATTCCATTCATTTGAAACATGTTATATGGGGTTTGATGAGTTTGAGTGCAATTAGAGGAAAGTTGTGCATATTAGGGTTTGGGTTTTGGAAGACACGGCCAAAGGCCATGTGAGACACGGCCAAGTCATATGATTTTGGACGTGTTGGATTAATTTTTGGGTGACACAGCCGTGTTCCCAAGCCGTGTGAGCTACTGTGAGTTTTGGTTGAAGAGACACGGCCGTGTCCCTAAGCCGTGTTGCCTACTGTCTAATTGAGTTGAGAGACACGGCCACAAGCCTGGCCGTGTCCCTCATGTGTGCTGCCCGTGTCTCTCATATGGGTTAGGTAAGTTTTGTTTTCCTTGACCTAGTTGCAATGTTTTGGTTCTTCAAAGGTAGGTTGGTTCCTAAACCTAAACTTAAACACTCTAAACATACTTTAAACTATGAATGAGCTAATCAAATGCATATGAAAGATCCTAAAGCTATGAATCATATAAATTGTTCTTTGCCCTAATTGCATTGTTGAGATTTAAACAAGGTTATGTTATGCATTGTGAAAGGTAATGTGTTTTATGAGTAATGTACCTTGAAATGTTATATCAAAGATGTGATATCAATGATGCTTTATGCATAATATGAATTGAAATGTGAAATGTGATACAAAGCCATTGTTATTGGCTATGATGATGATATTGAGAGAAAGAAGGCATGTATGCCTAAATGTTGATGATAATTGGAAATGGAAATGATAATTGAATAATAAATGAATTGTGTGGCTAATGTGTTATTCCATTTTCAGAGTTGGTTGTTGGTGGCATGCCTAATAAGTGTAACAATCTCTTGAAGTTAGGTTGGATTGAATCCTTGAAGCCTAATTGAGATGTTACCACCCTTGAAGCTAGGTTGGGTTAGTTCTTGAAGCCAAGTTGGGTAGAAGCTTAGCATGCTTTGCTCCCCTTGAAGCTTGGTTGAACTTAATCCTTGAAGCCTAGTTGGGTCTATGATATTGATATTGATAAATGTGATGATAGAACCAAAACATTAACTCTGAAAATTGAATGGCATATTAGTGTGTCTTGGGCCCATGCTTGTCTATGGTTAATGTGAGTCATGAATGATGTTTGTTTTGCTTTGTATTGATGATTAAATGAATACTAATGAGGTATATGAAAAGATAATAAAATGTGATATGTAATGTGAAAGTATATTGTTAATTTTGCATATATGATGTTACATATATATTATGGTTTGAGAAATGACATTGCATTGCATGAAGTCATATCATTAGCATGATTATCTTACTAAGCCCTTGGCTTAGCGCGATAGTGTTTAATCGCGCAGGTGATAGAACTGTTAGAATCGAACCCGAGAGCTCTTCGAGACCGAGTGAGGGTAGACATTGAAGAGTTGATTTTGGAGACTTAAAGATCAAAGGAGATTTGCCAATCATGTATAATTTTTTTTATATTTTGTAAAGTATTGATTAAAGGTACATATTTGTATATTTGTAAATATGGAATTAAGTGTTTTCAAATATGTAAATATTTTATGACTTCCGCTGTGAAATAACTATATGTATGTATATATATATATCTAATGTGTTTTATTTTAAAAGTAAATGATCTACCTTTCTATATTATATAATGATAATAATATTGTATCTATTTAAATGTTTTGAATGTTGAAGAAAACCGTAGCATCCCTATGTTTGGTGCACTTATGCTACATGGTTGTAGTTGTAGTGTGTGTGCATTGGATGTGGGGGTGTTACAATTGTTTTGGTATCAGAGCCTAGGTTTGAGATTCTCAACCTAGGTAATATGTTATAAAAAAAAATATATATATATATATATTTTTTGAATTAAAAAGTGAGTTTTTGAAATAAAATACATGTTTGGGATTGGCAATCTTTGATCTTTAATTAGGTGTGTCCTGTTGTGTTTGCAGTGTTAGGTGTTGATGGATCCTCATTTGAGACAGTCAGTTGAGGGCAGTGAGGAGAGTGTTGCTCCTGATGAGGGAGTTAGAGTTGAGAGTGCTGGGGAGGCACCTGCTTCGGTGTCAGGGAGACCAACTGGTGAGGAGGTTCCACCAGCTTGGTTTGTGCATATGATGGAAGCTATGAGACAAGCACCTGTGCAACCACAGCCACCACCCCCTCAGCCTTCAGTACCAGTAAGGCATTATGATAAACTGAGGAAATATGGAGCGGAGGATTTCTTAGGCACAGTTGATCCAGCTGTGGCAGAACAGTGGCTTGACAGAGTTCAGAGAGTATTTGTTCAGTTGCAAGCCACCTCAGAGGAAAAGTTTGACTATGCAAGATCTTTGCTACAGAAGGATGCCTACGATTGGTGGAAGACGGTGCCCCATTCTATGGATGACCCTCCAACACTGTCTTACACTGATTTCTTGAGAGAATTTGAGTTGAAGTATACTCCAAGGGAGTATAAGGATATGAAGAAGATGGAGTTCTTGAGCTTGAAGCAAGATAGCAAGACTGTAACTGAATATGAGGTTGAGTTTATTAGATTGAGTCATTACGCTGGTGGCATTATTGCTGATGAGATAGATAGATGCCGGAGGTTTCAGGAGGGATTGAGACCCTCTATCATGTGCTTAGTGGCCGGGTCTAGATATCATGATTTCTCCCAGCTAGTGGCAGCAGCTCGAGATGTAGAAAGGGCTCAAGTGATTGCAGCTGCATCAGAGGAAGAGGTCAGAGTGAGAAGGCCTCAGTTTGAGGCAGGGTCTTCTTCAGTGAAGAGGGGTAGAGGAAGCTTTGTTCCTCGGAATAGTAGGAGCCAGAGACCAGCAGGTAGATCAGTGCAGTTCCAGAGACAAAGATTCAGACCTACAGCTTCAGTGGCAAGTGCTCCAACCCCTATGGTTCAGAGATCCACCTTACCTATTTGCATCCATTGTGGGAGGCCCCATGGTGGTCCATGTTGGAAAGCTGGTGTTGCTGGGGTATGTTTCAGGTGTGGGTCACCGGATCACTTTGTGAGAGATTGCCCTGAGAGGCAGAGGCAGATGTCAGTTGATTCTGCCGCTTCTCGAGCCAATGTGAGGGGAGGCAGAGGTGCCAGCCGAGGTGGTAGAGCAGGGTTCAGTTCTAGAGGTGGTGCTGCATCCAGGGAGACTAGACCGGAGGAGGTTGGTTCTTCCCAGAGGATGTATGTTATGCAGAGACAGCCGGATGCATCGGCGGTCATAGCTGGTACTTTTTCTTTATTTGATACTGCAGTACTTGCTTTGATTGATCCGGGTTCCACCCATTCTTATATTAGTGCATCTGTATTGCCTGTGTCTGATATGCATGCTGAGTCCCTAGGGTTTGATGTTTTGGTGACAAATCCGATAGGGCATAGTGTGATTGTGAGTAAAGTGCATCGAGATAGTGCAGTGAGGGTGCAGGGTGAGGAGTTCCTTGGAGAGTTGATTGAGATGCCATTTAAGGAATATGATGTGATTTTAGGCATGGATTGGCTATCTCGACATGGAGCTGTGGTGGATTGTAAAAAGAAAATTGTTTCTTTGAGAACCGGTGATGGGAGAGAGGTGATAGTATCTAATGAGCAGGAACAGTTAGCCTCCTTATTTGTTTCAGCTGTTGCAGCCAGGAGGTTGATTAGAAAGGGATGTGAAGCTTATCTTGCTCATGTGGTAGATACTAGAGTGAAGAGTTCTCCTATTGATAGCATTGCCACAGTTGCAGAGTTCCCTGATGTTTTTCCTGAGGAGTTGCCAGGATTGCCACCTGAGAGAGAGGTGGAGTTTGGTATTGAATTGTTGCCTGGTACCACTCCTATCTCGATTACTCCTTACAGAATGGCACCAGCAGAATTGAGGGAGTTGAAAGTGCAATTACAGGAGCTGTTGGATAAAGGATTCATTCGCCCCAGTGTTTCTCCTTGGGGAGCTCCAGTGCTGTTTGTGAAGAAGAAAGATGGTACCATGAGGTTATGTATCGACTATAGGCAATTGAACAAAGCGACAATTAAGAATAAATATCCTTTGCCTAGAATCGATGATCTTTTTGATCAATTGAAGGATGCAGCTGTGTTTTCTAAAATTGATCTGAGATCTGGGTACCATCAGCTGAGAGTCAGAGCTGAAGATGTTCCGAAGACTGCATTTCGGACCAGGTATGGGCACTATGAATTTTTAGTTATGCCTTTTGGTCTGACGAATGCACCTGCAGCTTTTATGGATTTGATGAATAGGGTGTTTAGGCCCTATTTGGATCAGTTTGTAGTGGTCTTCATCGATGATATTCTGGTGTATTCGAGGAATGAAGAGGAACATGATTTGCATCTGCGGATTGTGTTGCAGATTTTGAGAGAGAAGCAACTATTTGCCAAATTGTCGAAGTGTGAGTTCTGGTTGGATCAGGTAGCTTTTCTCGGACATATTGTTTCAGCAGAAGGCATTAGAGTTGATCCGAGTAAAGTTGAAGCCATTTTGAATTGGAGTCCACCCAAGTCTGTGACAGAGGTTAGAAGTTTTCTGGGTTTGGCAGGCTATTACCGACGGTTTGTGAAAGGGTTTTCTTTGATAGCTACTCCACTCACCAGATTGCTTCGTAAGGGAGTGAGATTTGTGTGGACTGATCAGTGTCAGGCTAGCTTTGAGCAGTTGAGAGATTTGTTGACTCAAGCGCCTGTTCTTACTTTACCTGTAGAAGGCAAACCATATGTGATCTACAGTGATGCGTCACATAGTGGTTTGGGATGTGTGCTGATGCAGGAAGGGAAAGTTATAGCTTATGCATCTCGTCAGTTGAAACCGCATGAGCTTAACTATCCTACCCATGATTTGGAGTTGGCTGCCATTGTGTTTGCATTAAAGATTTGGCGCCATTATCTGTTTGGGGAGAAATGTTTCATTTACACTGATCACAAAAGTTTGAAGTATTTGGGTGTTCAGAAAGAGCTCAACCTTCGGCAGAGGAGATGGTTAGAATTGATAAAAGACTACGACTGCTTGATTGATTATCATCCAGGTAAAGCAAATGTGGTTGCTGATGCCTTAAGTCGGAAGTCTTTAGCTGGTTTAACAGTTTACTCGCTCTCGTTGCTTGTTGAGTTGAGAGCTTTGCGTGCCAGTTTTGTACTTTGTGATGATGGTGCATTATTGGCACAGTTGCAATTGAAGCCTGTTTTGTTGGATCAGATCAAAGAGGCTCAGTTAGCTGATAAGAAGATTCAGAAGATTGTTTTAGATTGTCAGAGTAGAGAGAGTAGAGATTTTGTTGTGAGGAATGATGGGAGCCTATGGTTCAAGAACAGATTGTGTGTACCCGATAATGCTGACTTGAAGAGGATCATTTTAGAGGAAGCTCATCAGTCTTTATTTGCTATGCATCCGGGTAATACGAAGATGTATCATGATTTGAGACAGCATTATTGGTGGATTGGGTTGAAGAGAGACATTGCTGAATTTGTATCTAAATGTCTCACTTGTCAGAAGGTTAAAGCAGAGCATCAAGTTCCAACTGGGTTGCTTCAACCGTTGTCAGTGCCAGAATGGAAGTGGGATAGAGTGACCATGGACTTTGTGTCTGGTTTGCCATTGACACAAAGGAAACATGATGCCATATGGGTGATTGTGGATAGATTGACTAAGACAGCTCATTTCCTTCCGGTTCGGATGGATTACTCTTTGGAGAGGTTAGCTGAGCTGTATATCCATGAGATTGTGAAATTGCATGGTGTTCCAACTTCTTTGGTGTCTGATCGAGATCCCAGGTTTACTTCGAGATTTTGGAAGAGTTTGCACAGAGCTTTGGGTTCTCGACTACACTTCAGTACTGCTTTTCATCCACAGACGGATGGACAGTCTGAGAGGGTGATACAGATCATTGAGGATATGTTGAGAAGCTGTGTCATCGATTTCTCTGGAAGTTGGGATAGATTCTTACCTCTTGTGGAGTTTGCTTACAATAACAGTCACCAGTCCAGCATCGGAATGGCCCCATTCGAGGCATTGTATGGCAGACGGTGTAGGACACCTCTTTGTTGGAGTGAACTTGGTGATAGCAAGTTGATTGGGCCTGATTTGATTCAAGAAACTGAAGAGAAAGTGAAGTTGATTCGGGGTAGGTTGAAAGCAGCTTCCGACCGACAGAAGTCTTATGCAGATCTGAAGAGGAGAGACATTCAATTTGATATTGGGGATAAGGTATTTTTGAAGGTATCTCCTTGGAAGAAAATTTTGAGGTTCGGTCGGAAAGGGAAATTGAGTCCTCGTTTCATCGGACCGTATGAAGTGTTAGAAAGAGTTGGGCCAGTGGCTTATCGGCTTGCTTTGCCACCTGAGTTGGATCGTATTCATAATGTGTTTCATGTTTCTATGTTGAGAAGGTACAGGTCGGATCCATCTCATGTGTTGCCATTTGAATCTATTGAAGTGAGCCCAGACTTGTCATTTGAAGAGGAACCAGTTGCTATCTTGGCACGGGAAGTGAAAGAATTGAGGAACAAGAGAGTACCATTGGTGAAGATTCTTTGGAAGAATCATGCAAAAGAAGAAGCAACATGGGAAAGTGAGCAGACTATGCAAGAGCAATATCCTCAATTGTTTCAGATTAGATTTCAGGTAATTTCGAGGACGAAATTTCTTTTTAGAGGGGGAGAATTGTAATATCCTTATTTTTGCCCTAGAAGTTTTGCATGTTGTTGTTGTTGTTGTTGTTGTTGTGGTTGTATTGTTGGTTTAAATTGAGAAAAGAAAAGTATAAGTGTTTTGGGAAAGAATTTAGGGTTTAGAGACAAGTTTATATGTTGTGTATATTGTGATATATATAACATATACATTGGTCAAAAGAGTTGGTCAAGGTGTTGGTTAGTGGAAGGAGATATTTTGTATGGCATGTGAAAGTTCATATATGGGCTCATATAAGACAAAAGGTTAGTGATATGTTTGAGGGCATTTTAGTAATTGCTTGGATGAATTGCATGGTGGAGATTAAAAGAAGGAAAGAGAGGTTGATTTGTGCATTTTCTCTTCTTCTTGATGGTAGTGGTCGATTCTCCTTGTACCAAAGGCAAAGAGAAGTGTTTTTGATACTTGAATCAAGATTGAAGGGAGAATTGAAGAATCAAGTTGAAGATTTGTGGAATTTCTTCACTTTAGGTAAGTTCTCTTTTGGATTATTGCTTGTTTTAAATGATATGTGAAATTGATAGATGATCTAAGAGTGTGTTGCTTGATTTTGTTTTAATCAAGTATATTTGATTAGCTTGATCTTGAATTTTATGAATGAATTGATGAAAGAAGTGAGTTGATTTTTGAAAGATGGAGAAAAATGTAGTTTTAGGGTTTTGAGGGGATATGTGTTACATGTGATGTTAATGTTTTGGTTGATGTGTTTTAATAAAGAATATTGTGATAAACATGTAGAATTTGTGTTTAAAACATTGATTCCATTCATTTGAAACATGTTATATGGGGTTTGATGAGTTTGAGTGCAATTAGAGGAAAGTTGTGCATATTAGGGTTTGGGTTTTGGAAGACACGGCCAAAGGCCATGTGAGACACGGCCAAGTCATATGATTTTGGACGTGTTGGATTAATTTTTGGGTGACACAGCCGTGTTCCCAAGCCGTGTGAGCTACTGTGAGTTTTGGTTGAAGAGACACGGCCGTGTCCCTAAGCCGTGTTGCCTACTGTCTAATTGAGTTGAGAGACACGGCCACAAGCCTGGCCGTGTCCCTCATGTGTGCTGCCCGTGTCTCTCATATGGGTTAGGTAAGTTTTGTTTTCCTTGACCTAGTTGCAATGTTTTGGTTCTTCAAAGGTAGGTTGGTTCCTAAACCTAAACTTAAACACTCTAAACATACTTTAAACTATGAATGAGCTAATCAAATGCATATGAAAGATCCTAAAGCTATGAATCATATAAATTGTTCTTTGCCCTAATTGCATTGTTGAGATTTAAACAAGGTTATGTTATGCATTGTGAAAGGTAATGTGTTTTATGAGTAATGTACCTTGAAATGTTATATCAAAGATGTGATATCAATGATGCTTTATGCATAATATGAATTGAAATGTGAAATGTGATACAAAGCCATTGTTATTGGCTATGATGATGATATTGAGAGAAAGAAGGCATGTATGCCTAAATGTTGATGATAATTGGAAATGGAAATGATAATTGAATAATAAATGAATTGTGTGGCTAATGTGTTATTCCATTTTCAGAGTTGGTTGTTGGTGGCATGCCTAATAAGTGTAACAATCTCTTGAAGTTAGGTTGGATTGAATCCTTGAAGCCTAATTGAGATGTTACCACCCTTGAAGCTAGGTTGGGTTAGTTCTTGAAGCCAAGTTGGGTAGAAGCTTAGCATGCTTTGCTCCCCTTGAAGCTTGGTTGAACTTAATCCTTGAAGCCTAGTTGGGTCTATGATATTGATATTGATAAATGTGATGATAGAACCAAAACATTAACTCTGAAAATTGAATGGCATATTAGTGTGTCTTGGGCCCATGCTTGTCTATGGTTAATGTGAGTCATGAATGATGTTTGTTTTGCTTTGTATTGATGATTAAATGAATACTAATGAGGTATATGAAAAGATAATAAAATGTGATATGTAATGTGAAAGTATATTGTTAATTTTGCATATATGATGTTACATATATATTATGGTTTGAGAAATGACATTGCATTGCATGAAGTCATATCATTAGCATGATTATCTTACTAAGCCCTTGGCTTAGCGCGATAGTGTTTAATCGCGCAGGTGATAGAACTGTTAGAATCGAACCCGAGAGCTCTTCGAGACCGAGTGAGGGTAGACATTGAAGAGTTGATTTTGGAGACTTAAAGATCAAAGGAGATTTGCCAATCATGTATAATTTTTTTTATATTTTGTAAAGTATTGATTAAAGGTACATATTTGTATATTTGTAAATATGGAATTAAGTGTTTTCAAATATGTAAATATTTTATGACTTCCGCTGTGAAATAACTATATGTATGTATATATATATATCTAATGTGTTTTATTTTAAAAGTAAATGATCTACCTTTCTATATTATATAATGATAATAATATTGTATCTATTTAAATGTTTTGAATGTTGAAGAAAACCGTAGCATCCCTATGTTTGGTGCACTTATGCTACATGGTTGTAGTTGTAGTGTGTGTGCATTGGATGTGGGGGTGTTACATAGGTGCTCGACCCAAAACTGGATTTGGGTGCTCGACCCGAAATTGAATTTTTGGGTGCTCCACCAAAAACTAGATTTTTAGGTTCTCAACCCGAGTCTGGGTACTTGGACCTGAGATTGAATTTGACTGACCTTTTATCAATTGAGAATTATGGCTTCCTTTTAATCGGTTGTTCCATTCTTTAATGGATTGTGAGTCTTTACCCTCAAAATGGATCTTCATCCTTAGACCTTGGATCTTCATCTCTTGTCTTTACCCTTGAAATTGGATCTTCATCCTTGGCATCGGGTCTTCACCCTTGAAGTTGAATCTTCATCCATGGAGATTGGGTCTTATATTGGCTTTAGCTCTTCTAGCTGGACTGATTTTTCATCTCTTGCATCTTTATTCTTTTCAGAGTCTTACTTTTTTCTTATTTTGTTCTTTTTGTTCTTCCTTTTGCAAAAAATTCAACTATTTTTTAATTGGCCCTCATATCTTCTCCTTGCCCCCCTGTGTGGCATAATATTTAAAAGTGAGTTTGAAAATATTATGTATATGCATAAACTAAAAAATTGAAAAGGAGAAATTTTGCCCCCTGTGTAGGCTCAAACTAATGATTTTTTTGGGTAGGCTCTGATTGATGTTTGTATTTTTTCTGGTTCCTTGCATAAGTATGCATCTCTTCTTTCTTTTGCAAAATGACTAGAGCTTCCTCAAGCAACGGGCCCTCCATGCCCCCCCGATTTTATACCCGCTTCATCTTTACTTCATAGAGTATAGTGATTCTATCGACTCACAGACCGAGATGACCAACTGAAGTACTCTCATTGACTCCTTCCAGATGCTTGTTCAAGTCTTGCATTGGAATGACAAAAGGCTTCGCATTTATGGCTTCTATCTTCAACATGTTGAAAACATGAGTAGTGAGACCCAAGCAGTGGAGTCAAGGATACATCCATTTCAAACTATGATTCAGCATGTCAGTTGGTAGCTTCTTCATAGTCTTGCCAATAATCATTTACTTTGCCCAATGTGTCCTTTGAGGTTCGATGGTTCAACAAACTTTTCTTAACTTGAAGGCTTTGTATGAAAAAAAATTATTTTTTGAATTTTGATTTTAAAATCAAATGTTGGCTTTGCCAAATCAATGTTAATGTATCTCAGGACTTGATTTCCCAAATTAACATATCTATAACATGACAACCCTAGTTACCGTACTAAACTCGGGAATCATTTCTATTTAAGAAAGAATTGTTGCACTTCAGATAGGCACATACACATTACTTAGCCAAAGGTCTCATTGAGTTTAAATATGGTCTATCTCATATGCATGCTTATTCAAACTATCTCCACTAATAGACTCTACCTACCAAGAGAGATCAACAGGTCTTTAATAGGCTTGAAATGGGGTCTATAAGGGACATGGTTTAAATGAAGGTCATTTTGAAATTGGAGCTAATGTGATACTATGGACAAGCCTTCACACTACAGATTTCTTGTTAGAACTTTAGGCAGTTAGAAACATGAAAAGATAGAGGTTTGAAAAAAGTTTGGTACCCATATTCATTTCTTTTCTTCTTTTCCCTTTCCTTTTCTCTCTTTCTCTTTCTCTTTCTTTTCTTTGAGCATTTTATTGTTTTGTCCTTCTTCTCTGTAGAACTATCAAGTACAGGACTTTCAAGAGCTAGATGACCTTTCTTCTATCTCTCTAATTTTGATTGAATCTTTGGTTGGGCTGGACCAATTCAAATCAATCTGTCCTTATAAACCAAATGGAAGCCTTTTGATGCTTTAGGTAAAAGAGAACACGGTTGGCTTTTTGAACCATTTTGGATTTTATTTTCTTTTCTTTTTATTCTTTTTTTTCTTTTTTCTTTTCTTTTTTTCTTTTTTTTCTTTTTTCTTTTCTTTCTTTTTCTTTTTGTTTTTTTTTGTTGTTTTATTTTGTCCTAGCTCCAAAAGAGTTGTCTTATTTGTACCAACTTGTGTTTCTAATAATGGATGAGTGGAGTGACATAAATCTTCTTTAACAGGGATAAATCATTTGTTACTCTGATGTTATCTTGATAGATCGGAGATATTAGGTGAATTTCAACAACCCTTATGGTCTTGAGAACATCAACTATCCTTACGATTTTGACTATACATTCCTTTCTTTTTAATCTTCTTGTCTCTTCACCTTAGTGATCATTAGATTTGTCATAAGCATCACAACTGCTCAGGGTAGGTTGTTGAGGTTCATATACCAATGAAAAGAAAGCTAAAATTTTATGAAGGCTCAAAGGGACAACTAGGAATTGATATTTAATTGGGTGGATACTAGTTGTTGGCTAACCAAATAATGCCTAGATCATCTCTCCCTTAAATAAGCAGAGTTCAATTTTTCCTTGAAAGTTTATCAAAGCATGTTCTAAGAATGACTAGGAATTAGAGAAACGTAATTATGCAGGAGCCCTCTCTAAGTAAGCATACACAACTCAATGCTATAATATAATTCCCTCATCTAGTAAAGTCATTCAAATCATGATGCCTAAATACATTAATTTATGAACATCAAGCTAGATTGCTCATTGATTGAGCACACCAAAATAAGCAAAGACCAACAAAAATTTTGATGAAAGTAATTTATTCAAACAACTTTAAATTTGAAAAACATGATTGTTCCATAAAACACCAAATAAAGAAAATAAAACAAAAAAAAACAAACAAACCAAGGGAAGTTTATTGAGTTAAGCTTCTTCTCCTTTCACATCTTCAATATTCCCATCTTGAAAGGAGGATAAGACAATATCTTCTTCCAATCCTCCTCCAACCATGAAAGTTACTGGTGGTGGCACTCTGTTGAACCTAGGCAGAGGATTGCTTTTGGTATTGGGTTTATCCGGCTCGGGTAGCTTACCATTATCAATCAAATCTTGGATCTTGTGTCTTAGACGATCACATTTATCCTTCTCATGCTCTTGCATTTGATGAAATTGACAAAAGGCCTCGGCATTGAAGTTTGGTGGCAGAGGTTTCCCCAATTTTGAGGAGCCAATGATTGTAACAACCCCTTCTTTTGTAGCTTGTTGAAAATCCAAGATAGAGGTTTCCCCAATTTTGAGAACTGTCTTCTATTTTCTTGATCAGTTACATTAACATCAACTTCCTTTTGCGTGCTTTGATTACCCGACTGGTAGTTCCCTTTCTCATTCGTTCTTTCCAAAAAGCGGTTCTTCTCCCTTTCCCACTCTTCAATTTATAGACCAGCTTGGAGAAGATCTTTGAAATCCCAAATGAGTGTATGAGACATCTTTTCACAAAGACTAGGCAACACCCCTCTCACAATCATCCTAATTTGAGCTGACTCATCAGGCCTCTTCTTGAGCAAAGCAGCCTTATTTCTCCATCTCTTTACATAATCAACAAAGTTCTCATTTGGTCTTTGCCTAATGGTCTCCACCTCCATCAAGGTAACTTACAGCTTGACATTGTACCCATACTATTGAATGAAGGCTTTGTACAACATATCCCAATCTTTTTGGATACTTTCTTCCAAGGTATTAAACTAATTTTGGACAACAGGGTCCAATGAGAGCATGAAATATCTTAAAGTTTGAGCCTTAGTAGCTCGGGCAGACTGCATAGCAGTGATTTACTGCTTCACATGGAGATAAGGGTTTCCAGTACCATTGTACCTAGCGAAGGAAGGCATCTTAAACTTATAAGGGACCTCCTAATCTTGTTCAAACAATTTGTCAATCTCAAACATCTCTTCCGTTTTCAGCTTCTTCTTGAATTTTTTCTCTAAATCAGCAATCAGTTGCTTAACATCAGAAGTTTCAATCTTTTCCACAGTTGCTCTTCCATAACCCTCATCTCTTTCTTCTTATCTTGAGGAACTTAGAAGTATTGGTCCTAGTCATAATCACCATCCATAGCCATCTTGTCATCATCGAAGACTACTTCACCAACTTTACCCTTTCCCTTATCTTTCTTGGTACTTGCGAATGCTTCAGTAGTGTTCCCAAATATTGCAACCAACTGACTTTTCATGATCTCAGCTAGGACCCCCTTTAGTTCTTCCATCTTGACTTCAAGGGCATCATCCAACATCTTTTGAATCTGCTCAGGTTTCATTGCTTTTGGTGAGAAGCTAACTGAGTTGTTGCTGGATTCTTCATCACCGGCGTAGGTTAAATTGTAGTAGGCTTTTGAACTGTTGTAATCCAGGGCTATGGCCAGAGAGTATCAATGATATGAGATGCAAATGTATGTATGCATAAATAATAGACAAAGATAAGTAGAACGTCCCTTCCAATCTTATAACTCCCACACACGGATGGCGAGTCTCTATTCCTAGGTATATAGTTAACAAAATACCAATATGGGGTGTCTTATTTTTGAAAAATTCTCTCAAACGTTTCAACCAATAGTTATATTTTAAAAATGAAAATTAGTTCATGATAATTCCCATTAATTAGGTTTTAATCCATTCAATCAACTAAAGTAGCTTTTATGCTATATTAGATTAAAACTAAATTAAGAGGTTTATTATAAATAGATTTCCCACTTAAAAAAGTAACTAATGATTCATGCCAAAAATAAGCCCATGGTTAATAATTCTTAGTATAAACTAGGCTCACAATTGATTTTTGGTATTTCATAATTGACCTAAATAATTTGTAAGCTCTTTGTAAGAAAAGGTTGGATGAAATGCAAAAATAGTTTTGTTTGAAAAACCCATTGTAAAAAAAAATTTAGAAAAAATGGATTTTTGACTTTATATTTGAGTCATGAGAAAAGAATTTTTGATTTATTTTTAGAAAAGTTTTATGTCCATCTTGAAAAGTTTTGAAAATAGCTTTGGTCTTTTGGACTTTAAAGAAAAATTTATTTTGAGCTTACAATTGTACTTAGGTCATATTAGAAAAAGAACAAACCAAATAAGCTATGATTTAAGCCCAAATAAATTAACCATAGTCAAACAACAAGTATTTGGGGTAAAACCTAAGGAAAGTAACTAGGCCAATTACATGAGCTTTAGTCTTTAGGTTGAAAGGCTTAGGTTCCCATAGCAAGTATATACCAAAAGGTACAAGGCTATGAGTGGTTATGCCATGCTCGATCTCCATACCTTGAGTGAAAGTATGGTATCCCTTACATAACACAACATGGGTAACACGAGCATCCTAACTCATGTACACGATGCAATCTAAATGATGTAATGGATAATATCATGATAAGAAAGAATAGAATAATATAAAGATTAACGGAATTAATTTCTCTTATCCCCAGTGGAATTGCCACTGTGGGCAGGGATTTTTGCCCCCACTCCCAGTGGAATGGTTCTTGTGACTTTGACACTGTTAGGCTCAGGGGCCTTAGAGAACACAGGCCTAAGCCTGAAGAAAATGGAGTCACCACCCGAATGGGCCGGGAAAAAGAAAGGGGTGGATGACTCGATTCCTAAGGAATCCCTAACCCCTAATGGTTTCAGAAAGTTGGGTAAATGTAGGGAAGGTGAGAAACGGCCCAGACAATGCCCAGTTCGTTGGAACCGGCCTCCTTTGCAGGTATTAATATTATAAAATTCTTAAAAATAATGATATTATCCATACTACATTTGTTCATAAGAATAAATAAATACTTTATTAAAATCACAATAATGTCCAAAGAAAATAAGTAAATGGACACCCACCCGAGAATGGAAACATGTCCTTATATCGTTTAATATCTAAAACTAAATAGGACACCCACCGTAAGGTGGAAATGTGTCCTTTACATTGATCCGAAACTTTAAAATAAACTAAATTACATGATGCTCACAAGATGAGGTACCCAAAACATGGAAAACATACCTCTTACAATATTTCACAACCAAAGCAAATCAATAAAAATAACCAATCATTTATCATAATTAAATTATTCATCGAGGACATGAAACATCAATCAAAGTATATAATAAACATACATCTAATTTAAATAAAGCAGCAAGTATATGAATTTAGGGTTTATGCATCAATTAGGGTTTTTTGAATAAAATTAGGGTTTTGTAAGTTTTATGTTTAACAATTAGGGTTTTTTTAATTACTGGATTAGTCAATTGAGAAATATTTAATATAAAAAAAATAATATGGCTACTGGATGTTTGAATCAAAGATTAGGTTTAAAATAAATTAGGGTTTGAATTTAAAGAATGGAGGTTTTGGATTTAGGGTTTTGAAAGTTGTATGAAATTAATATTAAAGTTTAGGGTTTAAGTAAATAAAATAGAAGATCATGAAAATGGGATTAAGAGTTAGATGTTTGGAAAGAATAGGCTACTGTGAATTTTAGAAAAATAAAATTGATTATGATTTTGAGAAAACAGTTTATTGTTTTGTGGTTTTAGAAAAGTGTAATTAGGATTTTAGGCTTCAAAAATTAGTTTAATGGTGTAGACCCTTAATTTTTTACCCAATCCGGTACATTATGTTTTATTTAGTTTAAAATGATTTTTCTTGTCTAATTGGTCTAAAATAATTTTAATTAAATAGTTTTTACCTTATTATCTAATTTTTATTAATAAAAAATAAAAATAAACAAATAAAAATTAAAAAATAAAAATAAAAATCGGAGTCAAAAAAAATCGGCAGCAAAAAGCAGTCGTGCGGCCCGTGGGCGTTTTGCCCGCAGGAATTTCCTGCGGGCGGCACGCCCGTCGGCCCAGTAGCTCACCCGTAGGCCTGTGGGCGTTTCGCCCCCAGGAAATTCCTGCGGGTGAAATAGGCTCCCGCAGGAATTTCCTGCAGGCTAGCACACCCACTGGCCCCAGACATGGGCCCAGCTGCTACAGTTTTCGCCAGCGCAAAATTTTTCAACGCAAATTTTTTTGAAACCTAATCCAATTAGGTTTTAATTTCTTTTTTTATTAATATTACTTGCCGTGTATAATTAGGAATAAACAACCTAAAACCATTATAAATAAGGACCAATAGATCAAATTGGGAAGAGGAGAAAAAAGAGGCAGTAGCTTGATTTTTTGAAACCAAATCAGTGAAGGAAAAGGGAAACTCAATTCAATTGATCTTTAAAGCAGCAGCAGCACGAATTAAGGAATTCAAAGGCAACAAAGGCTTGTCTTTGGAGCTAGTTCATCCAAGAAGAATTGTTTTTGGAGGAATCAACAAAAGAATGTATGTTAAATTCTTTTTGATTTATGTTTTCACAGTAGCAAACCTATGAAATTAGGGTTTTTTAAATCAAAAACTTTAGAACTTTAATTTAATTTTTTCCAAGATTAAAACACTAATACATTACTTTATTTTCCAAAAAGATTTAAAATTATTATTTTTTTCTTCTTCAAAAGTCCCAAAACCCTAATTGAACAAATTCTTTAACAAAACCAAAACTTGATTCTGTTTCTTTCAAATTTTTAAAATAAGTTCTATTTCCTTCAAAAAGTCTTCAAAAACATCTTTTCTACTTATAAAAAAACTTCAATCTGTGTGTTTAAATTCATGAAATCTCATGAAATCATCAAATTGTCTTTTTAAACCCTAATTCAACAAATCAACCGAGAACCCTAATTTTAAAGCATAAAACCCTAATTCAACTTTTAAACCTAAAATAGCAAACCCTAAACCTTTTAAAACATTAAACCATAAATTTTTCTAAACTTTAATCCTTTAAAACATAAAAAAAAACATAAAAACACAAATATGCTAATTTTACACAGTAGCTTAAAAATACAATTTAAAATCACAAATCAAAGTACTTTAAAGTGTCTAAAACCCTAGTTTCATGATTTCACCATTCAAAACTTAATTTGGTTAATCAAAGAGTCTTACCAACCTTTTAAAACATAAAACCCTAATCTATTTTAATTCCATAAAAAGTCACAGTAGCTATAATTGAACTTTTATTTGCTTTATTTAATTCCATATTTACTTATACCTTGATTTATCTCTTATGCTTTAATCTATTTAATTTCAATACTTGATTTATTTAATTTATCATGGATGGATGTTTATTTTATTGATATTTAAATACTTTTGATGAATGATTTATTTATGATGAATGATTATTTACTTTTATCAATCAATTTAGATTTCCAAAATTTGTAAGAGGTATGTTTCCACTTGGTGGGCACCTCATTATTTAAACATCATGTAATTTAATTTGCTTTTCTATTTTAGAACTTATGTAAAGAGCATGTTTCTACCTTTTGGTGGGTGTCCTATCTAGGCATGTGATGTAAGGACATGTTTCCATCCATGGATGGGTGTCCATTTATTTGTTTTGTTTTGTTTGGACATTGCTTTGATTTTAATATAATGATGCTTTCTTTTTATTGTGTGTAGTATGGATAATATTGTTATATTTAAGAATTTTATAATATTAAGACCTGTAAAGGAGGCCGGTTCCAATAAACCGGGCATTGTGGAGGTGCTGAGCCATTTCTCACCTTTCCCACATGTAACCAACTTTCTGAACCCATTAAGGGGTTGGGGATTCCTTAGGAATCGAGTCATCCACCCCTTTCTTTTTTCCGGCCTGTCCGGGTGACGACTCCATTTTCTCCAGACTTAGGTCTGTGTTCTCTAAGGCCCCGAGCCTAAACAGTGCCGAAGTCGTAAGAACCATTCCAGCGGGAGTGGGGGCGAAAATCCCCTCTCACAAATGGTTATTAGGATATTAGGATTTTGAAAAATAATTTTTAGGGTTTTAGATAGAAACTATATGATAAATAGAACAATTGATCAATATGTTTTAAATAAAAATCCATCTATTGTATGCTTAAATAATTGATCAATTTGAGTAATGAGGATACTGAAAATATAAAAAAGTTAATAGAAACTCAAATCTCCGTTGTTGGTTCCATCATAATTTTAATTCTGGTTGAACAACAACAAAGACAGTGTGTGTTGTCTTTTATGGATTATTTTGTTGTTTACTGCCTCTTGATCCTTCAAGTCTGAGGTTATGAATAAATTGCCAAAAAGAATTCGAATAATTCTTGAATAAAATTCCGATCCCAAAAGTCCCAATCCTTTTTTGGTGTTTTAATGTGGTATTTATAGGTAATTAAAATAAAAAACCTAGTATGTTAAGGAAATTAAAAATTATTTTAGAAACAAAATCAAAAACCAAGTAAAATAAGGTTTCGGTGAGAACTGCGTGCCGTCCCTAGCAAAATTGGCGCTGGGCGAGCTGGGAGCGAGCTACGGGCTGGGCGCGGGCAAAATTGCTCGAGGGGTGCAGTTTTGTCATAGGTTTTGCCTGCGACAAATTGGCCCGCTTTGGCCTGTGGCCAATTCGCCGCAGGTGTTCCTGAAGCGAAATGGCCCAAGCCAATTCGTCACCAACGACTTTCGTCGTCGATTCTGCCGTCATCGATTTTATTTTTTATTTTTTATTTATATATATATTAAAAAAATAAATAAATAAATGAAAAGTAAAATAAATATTATAATAAAATAAATATTATATTAAAGTAAATATTATATTAAAATAAATAATAAATAATAATAAATATTTATAAATAAATGATAAATAATATAAATAATAAATCAAAATAAATATTAAATATTAAAATAAACATTATATACCACAAAAATTATTTCGTACTATTTTAAAATTTTAGACTAGACTGGATCAAAAATTATAGGTCTACAAAGTTATAAGCTTAACATGTTAGAATTTTTCTGACATGTAGGTATGATGGATCAGAGTAAAGTTAAGAATTGGTGAACAAAGATTTCAGAGATTAGTTGAAGAATGGATAAAGTTCTTTATAGATATTGTAAATATAGTTTGTAATTTTATTGTACAAATTATTTTGGTTTATTTGAAGATTTTATAAATTGTTAAGGGATGATGGAATATTTGTTTAGAAAGCAGATTCTAGGACTAACTCGATAGAGCCTAGTTTAGAAAGCAGATTCTAGGACTAACTAGATAGAACCTAGAAAGTGGTTTTGTCTTGAAAAAAAGGTTTGATTTAATTTACTAGCTTTGAACATCAAATGATAATCTCCAAAGTTAGGGCAAAATGATGAATTAGAGTTTTGATTTTGAAAATCAAAGGATGATCTTCAAAATTTGGGCTAAATGATTAATTAAAACTTTAATAATGAATTTGAATTGAACATCAAAAACTCTTACCTTTTTCTTGGACAGCTTGCTTGATGGAGGCTTGAGCTTATGGCCAGACCTTAGTTCCATCTTGGCTTAGATTTTACCTTGCTAAAGAAGCAAAATAAAATTAAACATCTTCATTGATAGCTTGCTTGACAAAGGCTTGATTGTATGGCCGGACTTTAGTTCCACCTTAGCTAAGAAAGCAAAATAAAGTTAAGGCTAGGGTTTTTCTAAAAAAGCAATTTAATTTGATTTAGCCTAAGGAACGCTAGACCAAAAGAGGGACCAAACACCCAAGCCAGCTAAGGAAGCTAACTTTTAGTGGTTCCTCTCTAAGGAATAGAAAACATTTTTCTTTAAAAGAAGAAAGAAGGGAGAGAGAGGGAGTAAGACAACTAGAATTAAGTTTGCTTGGTTGAATGGGTGATGAAAATTGAGGTCTGGAGGCCTATTTATAGAGTTTAAAGAGACAAAAATGAAAAAAAAAATAAGAAAAAAAATGATTATGGGCTCTTGTGCAGTGCTGCCTAATTCACAAAAAAAATGTTTCAGAGGCTCGTTCTCCTTCGTCAAATATCTGTTTTGAGTATTTTGTGTATACTTTGGAATTGTAACAGACTGAATTTTAATAAAATGATGAAAAATTAAAGATCTAAATCCATAAATTTTCTAATTTATATAGATAACTTCAAATGGCCTATTCGGACCCATCCGGCATCCGATTCTTGTGATTCTAATTGCATTAGATTCATGGTTGATGGGAATGTGATCATTAGCTTGTTTATAATTTAACAATTTTTATTTCATCCAAAGAACTTGGGTACAACAAAAGCATGTCATTATATTTACATTTAACAGTAGATAAAGTAACTGATACTTATTTCTTATTAAACCAAGAAACTAGACAATCACTAAGTAAGTGACATGCCCTGGTTATGCTCTTCCTATCAAGGAGACTACTGAAAAAATATACATCCAAGTATCCTAGTATGTAGAAGATGTATTTCTGAGATACCAAAGTCCTCCTTGTAAAGATTCACTTATTTGCATTGCTTGATTTGTAGACCAATTAAGAATTTGAGTTCACCCATTATACTCATCTTGAACTCTCTAGTCATCTAGTAGCAAACTTGTGAGCGGGAATTTTTGCCCCCACTCCCGGTGGAATGGTTCTTGCGACTTCGGCACTGTTTAGGCTCGGGGCCTTAGAGAACACGGACCTAAGTCCAGAGAAAATGGAGTTGCCATCCGGATGGGCCGGGAAAAAGAAAGGGGTGGATGACTCGATTCCTAAGGAATCCCCAACCCCCTAATGGGTTCGGAAAGTTGGGTACGTGTGGGGAAGGTGAGAAATGGCCCAGCACCCCCACAACGCCCGGTTCATTGGAACCGGCCTCCTTTACAGGTCTTAATATTATAAAATTCTTAAGTATAATAACATTATCCATACTACACACAATAATTAAAAGAAAGCATCAATATATTAAAATCAAAGCAATGTCCAAACAAAGCAAATAAATGGACACCCATCCAAGGATGGAAACATGTCCTTACATCACATGCCTAAATAGGACACCCACCAAAAGGTAGAAACATGCCCTTTAAATAGGCTCTAAAATAGAAAAGCAAATTAAATTACATAATGTTTAACCAATGAGGTACCCACCAAGTGGAAACATACCTCTTACAACTTTTGAAAATCTAAATTAATTGATAAAAGTAAATAATCTTTCATCATAAATAAATCATTCATCAAAGCTATTAATCAAAATATAAAATAAACATCCATCCATGATAAATTAAATAAACCAAGTATTGAAATTAAATAAATCAAAGCATAAGAAATAAATCAAAGCATAATCAAGTATGGAATTGAATAAAGCAAATAAAAGTCCAATTATGGCTACTGTGACTTTTTATGGAATTAAAATAAATTAGGGTTTTATGTTTTAAAGGGTTGGTAAGACTCTTTGATTAACAAAATTAAGGTTTGAATGATGATATCATGAAACTAGGGTTTTAAACACTTTAAAATACTTTAATTTGTGATTTTTGGTTATTGGGTTCGTAAGCTACTGTGTAAAATTTAGGTTTTTATGTTTTTATATTTTTTAATATTTTAAAAGGATTAGGGTTCATAAAAATTAGGGTTTAAGGTTTTAAAAGGGTTAGTGTTCATTATTTTGGGTTTAAAAGTTGAATTTTGGATTTTAGGATTTAGAAGTAAGGTCACGGGTGGTGAATAATTTTTAGGGTTTTAGAAATCAATTTGATAATTTCATGAATTTTTATGAATTTAAACAAATAAATTAAAGTTTTTATAAGTAGAAAAGATGTTTTAGAAGACTTTTTGAATGAAATAGAACCTACTTTAAGATTTTAAAAGAAGCAGAATTTACATCTTAGTTTTCTTGAAAAATATGTTCAATTAGAGTTTTAAGGTTTTTAAGAAGAAAAAATAACAATTTTAAGCCTTTTGGAAGATAAACCAACGAAATAAGGGTTTTTTTTTTTTTGCTTTTGAAAAACTAAATTAAAGTTCAAAGGTTTTTAATTTTGATTTCATAGATTTGCTATTGTGTAAAAAAAACAATTAAAGAAAATTAATTAACACATACCTTCTTTTTATGATTTCTCCAAAAACAATTCTTCTTGGATGAAATAGCTCCAAAGATAAGCTTTTTTTGCTTTTGAATCCTCTAAATCGTGCTACTGCTGTTCCAAAAAAAAGTTGAATTTAATTTCTTCTTTTCCTTCCTTGATTTGGTTTCAAATTTTCCAAACTCCTCTTGGATTTTGCCTCTCCTTTTTTAATTGTCTTTGGTCCTTATTTATAGTGGTTTGAGGTTGTTTATTCCTAATTAGTTAAGGTAAGTAATATTAATACAAAAAAACCAAAACCTAATTGGATTAGGTTTTAAAAAATTTGCGTCGAAAAATTTGCGCTGCCAAAAAACATTCTGCCGTAGAAATCTGCGACAGCGCACGTAGAGCGGACCCATAAGCTATTTCTTAGGCAGAAAATTTCTGCGTGCGAAATAGCACAGTGATTTCGCCCACAGGAATTTCCTGAGGGTGAAATGCCCACGGGCCCGCGCGATGATTTTTTCATCGCCGATTTTTCCGACTCCGATTTTTATTTTTATTTTTACTTTTTGATTTTTATTTGTTTATTTCTATTTTTTATTTAAAAAAATTAGATACTAAAGCAAAAATTATTTAATAAAAATTATTTTGGACCAATTAGACAACAAAAATCATTTTAGACTAAATAAAACATATTAGACCGGATTGGGTCAAAAATTAAGGGTCTACAGTTTGCCCCCTGCTTGAATGATCTGAAACCTTAGTGAAAGAGAGTGAAAAGCAATAAGACTTAATTTTTGGTGAAACGGTTGAGGTTTTTGGTTCTGGACCCGGTTCGAGTTCTGGACTCAAGGATAATTCTAGGTTCTGGACCTAAGAAAAATTTGGGTTCTGGACCCGGTTCGAGTTCTGGACTCAAGGATAATTCTAGGTTCTCGACCTAAAGAAAATTTGGGTTCTGGACCTGGTTCGAGTTCTGGACTCAAGGATAATTCTAGGTTCTGGACCTAAGGAAAATTTGGGTTCTGGACACTGTTCGAGTTCTGGACTCAAGGGAGATTCTAGGTTCTGGACCTAAGGAAAATTTGGGTTCTGGACCCAGTTCGGGTTCTGGACTCAAGGATAATTCTAGGTTCTGGACCTAAGAAAAATTTTGGTTTTGGACCCGGTATTGGGTACTTGGACCCGAGATTGATTTGATTTGGGTACTTAGACGCGAGATTGATTTAATTTGGGTACTTGGACCCGAGATTGATTTGATTTGGGTACTTGGACCTGAGAATGGATACTTGACCCGAGCTTGGGTACTTGGACCCGAGAATGGGTGCTTGGACCCGAGATTGAGTTTGACTAACCTTTTATCATTTGAGAAGTCTGACTGCTCCGGCTGTTTTATGCATTGTGATTCTTCACCATCAAAATGGATCTTCACCCTTTGAGATCGGGTCTTCACCCTTAAAAATGGATCTTCATCCTTTGAGATCGGGTCTTCACACTTAAAAATGGATCTTCATCCTTTGAGATCGGGTCTTCACCCTTGAAAATGGATCTTCATCCTTTGAGATCGGGTCTTCACCCTTGAAAATGGATCTTCATCCTTTGAGATCGGGTCTTCACCCTTGAAAATGGATCTTCATCTTTTGAGATCGGGTCTTCACCCTTGAAAATGGATCTTCATCCTTTGAGATCCGGTCTTTACCCTTGAAAATGGATCTTCATCCTTTGAGATCGGGTCTTCACCCTTGAAAATGGTTCTTCATCCTTTGAGATCGGGTCTTCACCCTTGAAAATGGATCTTCGTCCTTTGAGATCGGGTCTTCTTTATTCTTTGAAGATGGGAGTGACACGGTCAGTGGCTTGGCCGTGTCCCCTGGGTGTGTCAGCTTCTATGTTTTTTCTTTGGTTCTTCTTTATTCTTGGCTTAGGATGGGACACGGCCAAGCTTGTGGCCGTGTCATGTGACACGGCCAGTGGCTTGGCTGTGTCACCTGCCAGTGTCACCTACTGCTTCCCTTCTCTCTTTGCTTGGTCTTTCTTGGCTTTGCCCTTTAGGTGAGACACGGCCAGTGGCTTGGCCGTGTCTCCTGCCCGTGTCATGTTCTGCCAAAATTTCTTTTGAGGTGACACAGCTAAGCTCGATTTGGCTTGACCATGTCTTGCTTGATTCATGCTCTTCTTTCCTTGTTTTGATCTTCCAAGGGAGTTTTTTGCACTTTAACCACTTTTCCCTTGCAACTGCTTTTCCTTCCTTTGATTCTTTAATGATTGTTGCAGGCTGTTGGCTCGTTTGATCATAAGGCTGGACCTTTTTTCCACTGCCCCTTCGTTTGCTCATTCTAGCCTACCGGATACGCCATCTCATCCGCAGGGTATTGATATGAACTACTTGTTACGTTCCTTATTTCACAATAGTTTATGCTATATGTATGCATGATTATGTATGCTCTTACCTTTTCCTTCTTGGCTCATAGCGGATGCTTGAAGAACAAAATAAGAAACTTCAAGAAGAGTTGGCTACAAGTCGTCAGCAAGCTTCTCATTTTGAAAGTTTATATCATCAATCTGAACAAAATTTCCATGACTTCCAATTTCAAGGAATGAGGGATCCTGGTGCTTCTTCATTGAGAGGCCCCCAGACTGATGACCATGAGATCCTTTCGTCTGCTTCTGATGAGGACCATGACAAATCGGAACTCCAAGGCAATAGGGATTTTAGTGCTTCTGCTTCAGATGATCCCGGGACGAGTAATTTGCCACCTCCTCTAACAGGCGACGATTTTTTCAAGTCTTTATTTGGTGACCTACCACCACCCTCTTAGTAATATGTAAATATTGTAACTCTCTTTTTTTTTCGTTACTGCCAAAATTATTTATTTTTTTTTATATATATAGTACATCATAATTAATATCCACTTCTTTTGTTAAACCAAATCCAATATGGTAAAGGAAATTCATTGCCACTGCCTTTCCTTATGCCATATGGTCTTATCCTTTCCCATCATCTTTTCCATTTCACTTTTGGAAAAGGTTTTTTTTCTTCTATATAAATCACCTTGCATGCCATATTTCAATTCATAAACCAAAAATCTCTCTCTTTCAACGTGAAGACTCCCTTTAGCAATTTTGGTTCCCCTTTATTCATCAACCATGACCGAGCACCATTTAAAGAAAATAAAAATTCTATTTAAGAATATGGATGCCAACCATTAGAAGAAAATTTCATGGTCAAAGCTTGATGTTTTAAAATGCTTTCAAAATGTTAAATTGGACCACTCCTTCTTACATGCCGTGGCTTCCCTGTGGGATACGGATTCTAGGGTATTTAGAATTAATGGCTTTGAAATGTGTCCCTTGATTGAAGAATTTGAGGCCATCCTTGGACATCCCAATAATCAACAAATGGCGTTACCCACATTGATTTCCAAGACTCAACAGAAGATGCAAATGTTATTTCAAATTTCGAAACCCGAGATTCTTCGGTTGATGAGAGGTGAAAAAATTCTACTTGCTCCTTTGATTGACTTTTGTTCCTCTCATTTGGCTCCTACTAAGGCATGGGGACGCATGCTTTGTCTTTGCTTGCTCAGCCAATTCTTGCTTGTTTCTTCTGATGGCGATATTGATCCACGAGTATTGGATATTATGGACCAAATGGAAGGAGGCTTGTCGCCGGTACCTGTGATTTTAGCCGAGACCTTAGTTGGATTAGACCGATTTAAATCAGGATTGTCAAAGAGACTAACTGGGAGTCCATTGCTGCTTCAGGTAATTACCTAAACTGCCCTTTAGGATTTTTAATTTAGGCTCTTTTTTTTTTGCTCTAATTTTTGCCTAGTCCGCCCATGCTGGTTTTCGGAACTAGCGAGCTGTCCTAATTTTTGCCTAAACTTAGCGGACTTTTTTTTTTAACTTAATTTGTTCTTCATAGATTTGGCTTCAGGAGCATTTTTGTTTGCTTGATACTCCCTCCATAGATTTTGCCAGATACCTGCCATGTCATCATTCTGCTAGGAAGCTACTCCATCCTGCTTCTTCATATGCTGACTGGGTTGACTGGATCCACTCACGCTCTGAAGTCAATATCCGTTGGTTGGTACCTTGGTGGAAGATTTCTCGTATCACCATGTGGACATACTTGATGTACGTTCCTCTTGCTGCTCTTCGTCAAGGTACATGCTCTGGTCGAATACTTATAACAGTGCACATAGAACAATTTTAACATTAATTCTGTTTTATTAAATTGGGGAACAACCAAACATAAAACTAGCATACACAAGATCACTCCTATTGCCAATTAGCCCTTTCGGGTTTTCTAGTTGACGATTTTCTCTCATTTAGCCCTAATTGTTGCCTAGCCTGCCCTTTTGGGTTTTCGAAACTAGCGGACTGCTCTAACTTTTGCCTAGGCTGCCCTTTTTGGGTTTTCAACCTAGCGAGCTCTTTTTTTTTCTTCTTCTTTTTCTTCTTATCATACATAAAACCTCTTCAACCTGTCAATGTTTACTGGCTCACTAAATTCATTCCCATCCATGTCTGACAACTTCACCGCACCTTTGCTCATGACTTGTTTCATGACATATGGCCCTTCCCAGCTAGGTCTGAATTTCCCTCTTGGATCAGATACATTAGGTTTACATTGCTTCAATACCAAATCCCCAACTCTGAATTTTCTTATTTTAACCCTTCTATTGTAGGCTCGAGCTATCTTCTTTTGATACAGTTGGTAATTATATAGTGCCTTTAACCTTCTCTCTTCTAATAGAGCTAATTGTGTGTATCTGCTCGTTACCCATTCCGTTTCAGGCAGTTCAGCTTCCAAGACTACTCTCAGTTATTTGATCTCAATTTCAATTGGCAATACCGCTTCCATCCCATAAACCAAAGAGAACGGTGTCATCCCAGTAGGTGTTCGCACACTTGTCCTATATCCCCATAAAGCAAAGGGAAGCATTTCCGACCAGTCCCTAAAAGTCTTAATCATCTTAGACAGAATTTGCTTAATTGCCTTGTTCATTGCTTCTACTACACCATTAGCCTTTGGTCTATAAGGAGAGGACCGATGATGATGGATTTGGTACTTGGAGAATAAATCCTTAACTGCTCCTTGAAACTGTACCCCGTTGTCTGATATCACACTGTGTGGGACTCCATATTTGCATATGAGATTCTTTTCGATAAACCTAGCCATTTGACTTGCACCCAGCTTGTTGAAGGATTCGGCTTCGACCCATTTTGAAAAATAATCAACTGCTACTACAATGAAACGGTGACCGCTTGAGGCTGTCTGATGTACCTCTCCTATAATGTCGATACCCCAGGTGGCAAATGGCCAGGGTGAAGACATTGAATGCAGTTCTTCAGGTGGCATATGATTCAAGTTACCATACATCTGACATTGCTGGCACTTCTTTACAAATTCAATACAGTCTTTCTCCATGGTCAACCAATAGTAACCTTGTCGAATAATCTTCTTAACTAGGGCCAAACCACTCATGTGTGGACCACAACTTCCCGCATGTATTTTAGACATGATGCGCTCCACTTCAGGCTTTCTTAAACATCTCAAATGCACTCCATCAGGCAATCTTCGATATAACTCTCCATGGAAGGTGATGTATTGCAATTACCACCTCCTTATGGCTCTTCTCTCTTTCTTTTTTGCCCCCGACAGATATTCTCTTTCCTCCAAATATCGCCTTATAGTATCATACCATGCATCATGGTCCGTATCAACTTCCATGATTGTCTCATATTCATAGCAAAGAGTTGATGAACTGGACAAGAATAGAGACTTAAGGAATAAGCTGGCAGGATTTTCCCATACCGAAGCCAATGTGGCTAGGGCATCAGCCATCTGATTTTCTTCTCTTGACAGATGTATAAACCTACACTCCTTAAAATTCTTCTTCATCATGGTCAGGTAACGGTGGTATAGTTTTAATTTTTCCTCTTTCAACTCCCACTCTCCATTTACTTGGGATACTACTAGCAATGAATCGCCATAAACTTCCACCTTATCCACCTTCATAATCATTAGGGTTTCCAAACCGAAAATACACGCTTCGTACTCCACCATGTTATTGGTTGCCCTAAATTTCAACTTCTTGGCTAAAGGGATAAGTTCCCCCTTCGGGCGATTCTAGTATAACTCCCAAACCTGCTCCTTTCCTGTTTACCGCTCCATTAAAATACATTTTCCACCCTTGTACTTCAATTACTTCTAAATGTTCATTTGGAAATTCCAAGATTATCTCTTCACTTTCTGGTGGTTGTTGAGCCAGGAATTCTGCCACCGTTCTACCCTTGATTGTTTTCCTGGTTACATATTCAATCTCAAATTCTTCCAATATTATCAACCATCGACCATATTTCCCAATTAAAGAGGGTGTCCCCCTTAAGTACTTCATTGGATCCAACCTGGAAATTGCTTGCACACTATATGATTGAAAGTAATGCCGCAACTTCTTAGAAGACCAAACCACGGCTATACATGTCTTTTTGATGATACTATACTTAATTTCATAAGGTAGGAGCTTTCTACACAAATAGTAAATGGCATGCTCAATCCCCGACTCATCTGCTTGGGCTAGCATGGCTCCTATCAACTCTTCTTCTACTGCTAAGTGTAGTAATAGAGGTTTTTCGGGTTTAAGTGGTTTCAAAATAGGTGGATTCAACAAATACTCTTTTATTCTGTCAAAGGCCTTTTGACATTCTTCGTTCCATACGACCGGCTGATTCTTTCTAAGCAATTTGAAGATAGGCTCACAGATTGTTGTGAGCTTTGCTATAAATCTGCTAATGTACTATAGTTTACCAATGAATCTCCGAACTTCTCTCTCCGTCTTTGGCACTGGCATATCCCTGATTGCTTTGACTTTGTTAGGATCTATCTCAGTACCATTCGGACCAATCACATGTCCCAATAATTTGACTGAAGTAACACTAAATACACACTTCTTTGGGTTTAATCTTAGCTTATATTTCAAAGCTCTATCGAAGAATAATTCCAAGTTCTGGAAGTGTTGCTCCCTTGTATCCGACTTCACCATCATATCATCAACATATACTTCAACTTCTTTGTGCATCATGTCATGAAATAGTGTGGTGGCCATCCTTTGGTAGGTTGCTCCAGCATTCCTTAAGCCAAAAGGCATCACCTTATAACAAAATATACCCCATGTAGTAGTGAAGGCAATTTTGGCTTTATCCTCTTGGGCCATTAACACTTGATTGTATCCGAAAAATCCATCTACAAACGAGTGTAGCACGCTAGAGGCTGCACTATCAATGAGAACATCTATATGAGGTAAAGAAAAATCATCCTTAGGGAAAGCCTTGTTCAAATCTCTATAGTCCACGCAGACCCTTATTCTTCCATCTTTCTTTAGCACAGGTACTATTTTGGCTAGCCAATCTGGGTATTCTATCACTTCAAGGAACTTCACTTGTATTTGCTTAGTGACCTCTTCTTTAACCAACTCAGCCCACTCAAGTCTTAGTCGCCTAAGCTTTTGTTTGACAGGCTTAATGTGAGTGTAAGTAGGAATATGATGCTCCACTATGTCTCGATCTATCCCCGGCATATCTTCGTAAGACCAAGCAAACACTTCTTCATATTTTTTAAATATTTTTTCAAATCTCTCTCTCTCATCAGGAGTAAGGTCGGATGCTATGCTAATGTTTTTAGGATTTTCAGTTGTTCCCAAATTTAATGATTGTGTGTTAACAGAATTAATATTAAAGATGCTCATGTAACTGTCATTTGAATGTATGCAACCATCAGGAGAAACATCACACAAGTAAGTAAAATCAGACTTTATTGCAATCATTTTGGAAAAGAAAACATCATCATCCTCATACAAAGCAGACAAATTAAAATCAAAATCAAAATCATTGTTCTCAGAATCATAAAGCAGGATGTCTTCAAACTTTTCTTCAACCAGGGCAGCAATCTCTTCCGGAGTCTTCTTGGCTTTCAAGGCAGCTTCATTCTTCTCTTTGTTGATTGACAGGGTGAGCTCTTTCTTCACTTGCTCCACTAGCTCAGCAACATCTGCAAAAATTTCAAAACCGGGGATTAACTTACCCATGAACATGATTGGCTCAGGCTTTCCTTGGAGTGGTCCCATATCTGGAGCTTTGACAAAGATCTCTTCAAGTGGTGGGAAGCTCATCTTCTCACTCTTCTTTGGCTGGACATTGTCGTCTTCATCATATCCTAACCCCTTCTTGGATGTTTGAGTTCTAAAATCTGGCAACTTTGTCAAACCGACCTTACCCTTTCCAAGACCAGCTCCGGGAAGGTAGTTCACGTTCTTCATCATATTCAAGACTTTGGAGTCTACTACTTCATCATTAGAAATTGCAACCACTTGAAAACCATTGAGAGGCCTTTTAACCATTAGGGCGTTAACAATCTCATTATCTTCAGCTTCAATGACCACTGTCTCATTTTTGTTGGGAAATTTGATCTTTTGATGAAGGGTGGAAGGAACTCCACGAAGAGGATGAAACCATGATTGCCCCAAGAGTAAGGCAAAGGTAACTGGTATGTCTAAAACAACAAACTCAATAATAGATTCAATTGGACCAACCTTGACAGCCGCTTTGAAAGTACCTTCGGCATGCCTCTTAGTGTTGTCATAAGCACGAATTGTCACCTCGGTTGGGTTTAGATCTCTTGTTGACATGGCTAGCTTTGGCAGTATCTTAAGTGGACAAACATTTATGGCGGACCCATCATCAACCATTACACATGGAGTCCTCTTCCCCTTGACTTCTATTTTGATAAAGAGAGGGCGGATGTGGTCTCTCCCCTCCTCCGGTAAGTCCTCATCTGAAAAAGAAACTGCTCCCATACTAACTTCACTCTTTTCTTGGATCTCCTCACATTTCATTACTTCCCCAATTTTTATGAAGTTGATCATCTCCTCCGGTGTTGTGGAGGTAGAAATTGGCATGCTAGCTAAGGCTTTGGCCATAGTTTCTAGATGCCTTTTAGAAGTAGCTAATAAGTCCCAAATGCTAACACTTGCTTGGATTCTTTTCAATTGCTTGAGCACAGCATCATCTTCTTCTATTTCAACTTCCTTCCCCTTATTAGTTTCTATCTCCTTTGGTGGTGGCCTTGCGTAAGGCTTACCGGATCTAGTATTCATCACCTCATCTTCTTCGGGCTCGGACCAAGTCCACTCCTCCTTCTTGGGTATAACATCATCATCGCTGTCACTTGAATCCCAAAACCCATTGACAACATAAATTGCTACTTCTTCACCCATCATAGCTTGTTCAAATGCCTCTTCTACTTTGGTTGCTTTTCCACCCACATCTTGAAAAGAAGACATGACAAAGTCCTCATGCAAACCTCCTCCAATCATGAAGGTTGCTGGGGGTGGTACCCTATTGAATTTTGGTAATGGGTTGTCTTTGGTGTTTGGCTTATTGGGCTCGGGTAGCTTCCCATTATCAATTAGATTTTGAATCTCATGTCTCAACCTCACACATCTATCCGTGTCATGTCCTTGCATTTGGTGAAATTGACAAAATGCTTTGGTGTCAAAATTAGGTGGGAGAGGATTAGGCAAAGGACGAGGATTTAAGGATTGTAGCAATCCTTTTCTTTGAAGCTTGTTGAGAACCCAAGACATCAGTTTTCCCAATTCAGAAAATTGTCTCCTTGTTCCTTGGTTAGTAGCATTAACACCGACGGCCTTTTGCATGCTTTGGCTACCAGGTTGATAGCTCCCTTTCTCGTTCCTTTTTGTTGCAAATCGGCTCTTTTTCCTTTCCCATTCTTCAATTTGTAAACCAGCTTGAAGAAGGTCTTTGAAATCACAGATGAGTGTATGAGACATTCTCTCACGAAGGCTAGGCAACACCCTCTCACAATCATCCTTATTTGATCATATTCATCGGGCCTCTTCTTGAGTAAAGCGGCCTTGTTTCTCCATCGCTTCACATAGTCCACAAAATTCTCATTTGGCCTTTGTCTAATGGACTCCACTTCCATTAAAGTAACTTCTAACTCAACATTATATCCGTATTATTGGATGAAGGCTTTGTAAAGTAGATCCCAACCCTTTTGTGTTCCATCATCTAAGGTATTGAACCAATTTTGGACAACAGGGTCCAATGAGAGCATGAAGTACCTTAGGGTTTGAGCCTTAGTAGCTCGAGCAGATTGCATGGCAGTGATATACTGTTTCACATGGAGATGAGGATTTCCGGTGCCATTGTACTTAGCAACAGAAGGCATCTTGAATTTATAAGGGACCTCTTCATCTTGTTCAAATAGTTTGTCGATCTCAGACTTCTCTTCGGTTTTCAGCTTCTTCTCAAATTTCTTTTCTAAATTAGCAATCATCTTTTCAACATCGGATGTCTCGGTCTTTTTAATAATTGCCTTCTCAACAGCCTTCGGTTCTTTCTTCTTTTCTTGAACCTCTTGGTAGTATTGAGCCCAATCATCATCATCATCAATGATTACCTTTTCATCATTAAAAGCTGCCTCATCAATTTTAGCCTTCCCCTCGACTTTCTTGGTGCTAGCAGATGCTTCAGCATTGTTTCCTAAAATTGCGGCTAGTTGATTCTTTATGGTCTCAGCCATGGTCTCTTTTATTTCTTCCATCTTGGCGTTGAGGGCCTCATCCACCATTCTTTGGATTTGTTTAGGTTCCATTGTTTTTGGTGAGCAAGTGATTGAGTCGTTGCTAGACACTTCATCTCCGGCGTAAGTCGGATTGTCCTAAGCTTTTGAACTTTCATAATCCAGGGCTGTGAGCCAGAGAGGATCAATGATATGAGATGCAAATGTATGCATGTATGCACAAACAATCAACAGATAAAAATAGGACGTTCCTTCCAACCTTATAACATCTATACACGAATGGCGAGTCTCTTTTCCTAGGTATATGGTTAACAAAATACCAACATGGGGTGTCTTGCTTTCGAATAATTCCCTCAGATGTTTCAACCAATAGTTGTATTTTTGAAAATGGAAATCAATCCATGATAATTCCCATTAATTAGGTTTTAATCCATTTATCCAACTAAAGTAGCTTTTATGCTATGCTGGATTAAAATGAAATTAAAAGGTTTATTATAAATAGATTTCTCACTTGAAAAAGGTAACTAATGATTCATGCCAAAAACAAGCCCATGGTTAATTTATTCTTAGTGTAAACTAGGCCCACAATTGATTTTTAGTATTTCATAATTGACCTAACTATTTTTGCAAGCTCTTTGTAAGAAAATGTTGGGTGAAAATAGTTTTGTTTCTAAGCCCATTGTAAAAGATTTTAGAAAAATGGATTTTGGGTTTAGTATTTGGGCCATGGGCCAAAGAATTTTTTTGATTTATTTTTAGAAAAAGTCTTATGTCCAAAGACCATCTTGGAAAAATTTTGAAAATAGTTTGGTTTTTTGGACTTTAAAGAAAAATTTATTTTGAGCTTACAATATACTTAGGTCATATCAGAAAAAGAACAAACCAAATAGGCCATGATTTAGACTAAGATAAACTAAACTAACCATAGTCAAACAACATGCATTTGGGGTAAAACCTAAGGAAAGTAACTAGGCCAATTACATGAGCTTTAGTCTTTGGGTTAAAAGGCTTAGGTTCCCATAGCAAGTATATACCCAACGGTACGAGGCTATGAGTGGTTATGCTATGCTCGATCTCCATACCTTGAGTGAAAGTATGGTATCCCTTACATAACATAACATGGGTAACACGGGCGTCCTAACTCATGCACATGATGCAATCTAAGATGATGCAATGGATAATATCATTATAAGAAAGAATAGAATAATATAAAGACCAATGGAATCAACTTCTCTTATCCCCAGTGGAGTCGCCACTGTGAGTGGGGATTTTCATCCTCACTCCCGGTGGAATGGTTCTTGGGACTTCGGCACTATTTAGGCTCGGGGCCTTAGAGATTACGGACCTAAGTCCGGAGAAAATAGAGTCGCCACCCAGACGGGCCAAGAAAAAGAAAGGGGTGGATGACTCGATTCCTAAGGAATCTACAACCCCCTAATGGGTTCGGAAAGTTGGGTACATGTGGGGAAGGTGAGAAATGGCCCAGCACCCCCACAACGCCCGGTTCATTGGAATCGGCCTCCTTTATAGGTCTTAATATTATAAAATTCTTAAGTATAGTAACATTATCCATACTACACACAATAATTAAAAGAAAGCATCAATATATTAAAATCAAAGTAATGTCCAAACAAAGCAAATAAATGGACACCCATCCAAGGATGGAAACATGTCCTTACATCACATGCCTAAATAGGACACCCACCAAAAGGTAGAAACATGCCCTTTACATAGGCTCTAAAATAGAAAAGCAAATTAAATTACATGATGTTTAACCAATGAGGTACCCACCAAGTGGAAACATACCTCTTACAACTTTTGAAAATCTAAATTAATTAATAAAAGTAAATAATCATTCATCATAAATAAATCATTCATCAAAGCTATTAATCAAAATAGAAAATAAACATCCATCCATGATAAATTAAATAAATCAAGTATTGAAATTAAATAAATTAAAGCATAAGAAATAAATCAAAGCATAATCAAGTATGGAATTGAATAAAGCAAATAAAAGTCCAATTATGGCTACTGTAACTTTTTATGGAATTAAAATAAATTAGGGTTTTATGTTTTAAAGGGTTGGTAAGACTCTTTGATTAACAAAATTTAGGTTTGAATGATGATATCATGAAACTAGGGTTTTAAACACTTTAAAATACTTTAATTTGTGATTTTTGGTTATTGGGTTCCTAAGCTACTGTGTAAAATTTAGGTTTTTATGTTTTTATGTTTTTTAATGTTTTAAAAGGATTAGGGTTCGTAAAATTAGGGTTTAAGGTTTTAAAAGGGTTAGTGTTCATTATTTTGGGTTTAAAAGTTGAATTTTGGATTTTAGGATTTAGAAGTAGGGTCACGGGTGGTGAATAATTTTTAGGGTTTTAGAAATCAATTTGAAAATTTCATGAAGTTTTATGAATTTAAACAAATAAATTAAAGTTTTTATAAGTAGAAAAGATGTTTTAGAAGACTTTTTGAATGAAATAGAACCTACTTTAAGATTTTAAAAGAAGCAGAATTAACATCTTAGTTTTGTTGAAAAATATGTTCAATTAGAGTTTTAAGGTTTTTAAGAAGAAAAAATAACAATTTTAAGCATTTTGGAAGATAAGCCAACGAAATAAGGTTTTTTTTTTTTGCTTTAGAAAAACTAAATTAAAGTTTAAAGGTTTTTAATTTTGATTTCATAGATTTGCTACTGTGTAAAAAAAACAATTAAAGAAAATTAATTAACACATACCTTCTTTTGATGATTTCTCCAAAAACAATTCTTCTTGGATGAACTAGCTCCAAAGACAAGCTTTTTTTGCCTTTGAATCCTCTAAATCCTGCTACTGCTGTTCCAGAAAAAAGGTAAATTGAATTTCTTCTTTTCCTTCCTTGATTTGGTTTCTAATTTTCCAAACTCCTCTTGGATTTTTGCCTCTCCTTTTTTAATTGTCTTTGGTCCTTATTTATAGTGGTTTGAGGTTGTTTATTCCTAATTAGTTAAGGTAAGTAATATTAATAAAAAAAAAAAGAAACCAAAACCTAATTGGATTAGGTTTCGAAAAATTTGCGTTGAAAAATTTGCGCTGCCTAAAAAAATTCTGCCGCAGAAATCTGAGGCAGCGCGGGCGGAGCGGGCCCGTAAGCTATTTCGCAGGCAGAAAATTTCTGCGTGCAGGCATAAAATTTCTGCGTGCGAAACAACACAGTGATTTCGCCCGCAGGAATTTCCTGCGGGCAAAATGCCCACGGGCCCGCGCGATGATTTTTTCGTCGCCGATTTTTTCAACTCCGATTTTTATTTTTATTTTTATTTTTTGATTTTTATTTGTTTATTTCTATTTTTTATTAAAAAAAATTAGATACTAAAGCAAAAATTATTTAATAAAAATTATTTTGGACCAATTAGACAACAAAAATTATTTTAGACTAAATAAAACATATTGGACCGGATTGGGTCAAAAATTAAGGGTCTACAAAACTCTTGGCATAAGACATCATTAATAGCATCAAATATTATATCATCAATGTATATTTGCATAATTAAAATGTCATTCTTATTCTTCTTTACAAAAATAATTATATCAACTTTTCTTTTTGAAAAACCATTTTCAAGAAGATATTAACTAAGCCTATCATACTAAGCTTTTGGAGCTTGTTTAAAAAATATAACGCTTTCGTAAGTTTACAAATGTGGTTAGGAACTTTATGACCCTCAAAATTTAGGGATTGTTCAAAATGTACTTTTAACATCCATTTGAAAAAGCTTAAAGTTCATAAGATATGCAAATGCAAGAAGAATCCTAATAGCCTCTAATTTGGCAATAGGAGCAAAGGTCTCACCATAGTAAATGCCTTCCTCTTGGTTGTACCCTTTGACAACCAGTCAAGCCTTATTTCTACTAATGATACCACTCTCATCTAACTTGTTCGTATAAATCCATTTGCATCCAATAATTGGATGGTCTTTGGGTCTAAAGACTTGTCAGGTCTTGCTTGAATACCATCCGGCCTGCTAGGAAATGGATGGGAGCCAGAATGCTTATTTAGGCTAAGTTTCACATAAGAGTGCCAAGGTCAATTTTCCTTACATTGGATTATGCTTGGTTCAGCAAAATCATTTGAAGTTGCCTCTTAAATTTATTTCTTTTTGAAAAAAATGAAAATTTAAGAAAAACCCAAAAGATGACTCCAATTTGTATCCCAAGAATAAATCTAGTAGCCTTGAACCAAAGGATAGATTCGGGGGCTCGATTTTAGCTTAAGTTTAAGTAAAGTAAAAATAGTTTGGTTTATAATTAAATAAAAACTTGCAAAATATTATTTTATGATAAATGACAATTATAATGCAATGACAATTAAGATTCATGACCAATATTATAACATAGCATCCATAAAATAAAGGTAAGGATAAAACAAAGGAAATGTAAAAACATAAACTTAGTTTACAACTTAAAAACCCAAAAATGCAGGATTCCAACTCTAGCCTTATGGATTCTAGGATGGGCACACATTCCCTAGAGAAATAAAATAATATGATCAAAGTACATAAAGAAAGAAAGGGGATAAAAAGAGTAAATGGAAGAAAAGGAATTGTATTATAATTAAGTAGGCTTTATACTTAGACTAAAATTCTAAGTAGGCCCACATATCTATTAGAATGGGAATCAAAGTCCATGCAGTTCTAACCATTTTACAATGGTGGGTGAACTTATTAATTTTTGGTTTTCCTAGTCTAAACTATGCTAGCCAATGTCTAAGTTGATTTTAAGTTCAAATTTATTTTAGTTTTACTTTGATAAACTTAAGTTTAAATTGATTTTAGGTTCAACTTAACAAACCCAGTTCGAGTTCAAATTGATTTTAGGTTTACTTTGATAAACCTAAGCCTAAGTTGATTTTAGGTTCACATTAATAAACCTAGTTTAAGTTCAAATTGATTTTAGGTTTACTTTGATAAACCAAAGTCTAAGTTCATTTTAGGTTCAACTTAACAAACCTAGTTTAAGTTCAAATTAATTTTAGGTTTCCTTTGACAAACCTAAGTCTAAGTTGATTTAGGATCAACTTAACAAACCTAGTTTAAGTTCAAATTGATTTTAGGTTTCCTTTGATAAACCTAATTCAAAGTTGATTTTATATTCAACTTGACAAACATAAGTCTAAGTTAATTTTTGTTTCAACTTTATGAACCTAAGTCTAAGTTGATTTTTATTTCAACTTTATAACCTAAGTCTAAGTTGATTTTTGTTTCAACTTGATAAATCTAAGTTTAGGTTGATTTTAGGTTCAGCTTGATAAACCTAAGTCTAAGTTGATTTTAAGTTCAACTTGATAAATGTAACTCTAGATAAATTTTCAGTTTACTTTTAAACCTAATTCTGATAAAAAGTTGGAAATTTTGGTTTTAGGCTTACTTTTAAACCTAATTTTGAGAAAAAGATAGAAATTTTGTTTTAGGTTTACTTTTAAATCTAATTTTGAGAAGAAAAAAAAGTTAGAAAAATAGGTTTAAGTTTTACTTTAAAACCTAATTTTGAGAAAAGGAGGGAAAAATCAATTTTAGGTTTACTTTTAAACCTAATTTTGAGGAAAAGTTAGGAAAATTTTGGTTTTAGGTTTCCTTTTAAAACTAATTTTGAGGAAAAATTGGAAAATTTCAGTTTTAGGTTTACTTTTAAATGTAATTTTAAGAAAAAGTTCAATTTATTGTTTCAAACCAAATTAATAGAAAAACAAAGTCCAACGAATGGTCCTTTAATTAAATAAAGCTTGTTTAACTATTAATTTATTCACAAGATGAAGGAATGAAGCCAAGGATTAGGGGCCATACATTCTTTTGGTCCTTGGGAGGTAATGGCTTAAGCATGTGGCTGGACCATAGTTCCATGATTGGCTAGGACTTAAGTTATTAAAGAAGTAACTGGCTTGGGGTTGTTTAAGGGAAATAAAAACCCAATTATGGACCAAGCACTGAAGCTAGCTAAGGAAGCTAACTTTAGGCGGTTCTTATTGAGAAAGCATAAACATTTTCCTTTAAAGAAGAAAAGAGGGAGCGAGAGATAGCCAGCTAACAATTAGATTTGCTTGGGTGGTTGGTGTGTGGAATATGGGGGGTGGGGGTGTATTTATAGTGTTTTTAGGGTGAAAAATAAGATAAAATAAAAAATAATTTAGTTTGGGCTTTGCAACATTGAAATTGGGCATCATGTCAATAAAAACTACCTTTGCTGTAGTTTTTACTATCCTTATGGTTGGCTTACGGTAGCTGTAGGCCTTTCGCAGTGATGCTCCACAACGGGCCTAATCTATGCAGTAAACTTCTGAAGGCCCATTCGAGCCCATCTGACATCCTATAAACCCTTTGTTAGACAAATGATCTTAATTTTGATCCTTGACAACTCAAATGGATGATCTATTTTAACTTGTGTTTGAGAAAGCTTGTTGCAGGATTAGGTTGCTTCAATTAAAGGTGAACAGAACAAGTATAGCGGTCGCACCTCACCTGAATACGACCGCTCCATGCAATTACAAAATGAAACCTTGTCACAGTAGGTTTCGCGGTCAAAAGTTCGACCATAGTCGCGACCGCTCCTACATAATAGCGACCGTCCTAATATTTGCCCGACCGCTACTCAAGGAACTTAAATCATTACAATCACAGTAAGGTTCGCGGTAACAAGAACGGTGAATAACTCGACCTTGCTTATCACTTTAGCGACCGCCCCACAATTCAAGAAGAAATTGCTCAAAGAGACAGTAGTGTTCGCGTCCTCAGATGCGTCCAGAAGTTCGACGCGAGAATGTGAGTTCGACCACGAAAAGCTACGAAAGGCGACCGCGAGATTCAAATTGTGGCGGACATCTCTTTTGCTCTGTCAGAAAGTGACACGTGACATGACCGTTGTAAACCCACTTCAATATTCAAAAAGGGCAACCGCACCTTTGCTTGGCGCGACCGTCCCGACAAAGACAGTATGGGCAAAAAACGGTCGGACAAACACATCATGGGCAAGATTCCAGCTGTAGAGCACTAAAATTCGACCGTTGAAGCTTTTTCAAAAGTAGCTATCGTCCCTGGTTAAAAGGACGACCGCGTGAAGCATGAGCGCGACCATCCTTGTATGAAGGGCGACCGCTAAGTGCTTCGGACAGTTTAAGTAAAGAAGGTCTAATCTGCCAAGACTTTATTCTAAACAGCAATAACGGCTAGTAAGACCACATTGGCTATAAATACAATGTTTCCATGAGAAAATAAAAAGAGACAACATTATTAAGAAAAGATTTTCATAGCCAAGCAACAAATTTCCTTTTACTTAAACTTGTATTTGAATTGTTATGAATGTTAGGTGTTAGCATTGAAAACACCATTGTATAAGTTTGAGTGTAAGCTTGGGAAACACTTGGGTTGTGAGAGTAAGCCTTGTAAAACTCTTGTTAGGTTGAGAGAGTGAGCCTTGTAAAACTCTTGTTTGGGTTGTAAGTGTGAGCCTAAGAAAAACACTTGTAAAGTTGGAAGTGAGCTTGTGAAAACTTCAAAGACTAGTGGAACCTTAACAAGTTGTTAAGGAAGTGGATGTAGGATTGAAGTAAATCCAAACCACTATAAATCTTGTGTGTTCTTTTCTTCTTCCATTACTCAACCAATTCTCTATTCCGCATTTCTCGTTTGTTGAGTTTTTTAAATTGTCATAACTTCTTGAGGAAACCAATTCACCCCCCCCCCCCTCTTGGTTGCCATCTTGGGACAACAATTGGTATCAGAGCCCTGAGATTTCTTAAACTTAATTGTGAAATCTGATCCACAATGGCAACTTCTTCTTCATCAAGCTCTCATGGAAATCTTAACTCTATTCTTAGACCCTACTTTGATGGAACGGATTACTCATACTGGAAACACAAAATGTATTTGTTTCTAGACAGTGAAGGGATTGAACTATGGGATTTCGTGGAAAATGAGTGGAAATCTCCTACTCATGAAGTTGACGGTATTCAAGTTCCACTTCCCAAAGCTCAATGGTCAACTAGCAATATCAGAGATCGATTCAAGAACAATAGAGCTGCTTCCATCTTGATGAACTCCATTTCAAGAGAAGAAGGTGGAAGAGTTCAACATTTAACTTGTGCACATTGTATTTGGAAAACACTTGAAAACTACCATGAAGGTACAACTCAAGTAAGATTTACCAAGAAACAAATGCATGTTCATGAGTATGAGCTATTCAAGATGAAACCAAATGAAAATGTCACCGACATGACAAATCGCTTGCTTGCTATTGTCAATGAACTGAAGAAGTATGGCAAGGTATATGATCAAGGTGATGTAAACAGTAAAATCTTGAGAGCCCTAAGAGCTAGAAAGAACTTTGAATCCAAAGTATCATCCATAGAAGAAGCTCATGATCTCAGCACATTAAGAACCGACGAGCTAGTTGGTAAATTACTCACTTTTGAGCTGCACAGTGAAAAAGAAGAAGATCAAGGTGAGAAAGAAAAGAGAAAACCAATTGCACTCAAAGCAATCAAAGAAGTTGAGAGCTCAAGCAATGAAGGTACTGATGATGAAGATGAAATGGCAATGTTCTCAAAAAGAATGAATGAATGGAAAAGGAAGAAAAGATTACAAGCAAACAAAGGTACACCTCCTAAATTCTCCTTCAAAGATAAAGAAAAGAAAAATGAGGTAAAATGCTATGAATGTGGAAAAACCGGTCACATCAAGTCGGATTGCTACAAATTAAAGAACAAAAGGAAATGGGATAAAGAAAAGAAAAAGTCTCTCAAAGCCACATGGGATGACTCTTCCTCAAGTGAAGAAGAAGAAGAGGAAGGAATTACAAATCTTTGTCTCATGGCTATTGAAGATGACTCCAATGAGGTAAGTACTCAATCCTTTGATCTTGTAGCACATGATGATATAAGTGATATAGATGATAGTGATTTGATTGAGCACATGAATTCTAAAATAGAAAAATATTTCTCTAAAATGATGCTCTATAAAGAGAAAAACTCTAAGTTAGAAAAGGATTTTATATGCTTAAAGAACTCTACCTTAGAATTGAAAACCTCAAATGAACACTTAATGAATACAATAGGAGAATTAAATAAAAGCTCACATGACTTAGAAAAGGTGATTAAAGAGAATGAGACATTGAAGCGTGAACTAAAAGAACTAAAAGAATCAATTTCCAGATTTCATAAAGGAAAGGAAGCATTGAACACATTAATTAATAATCAAAGATCACCTTCCTTGAAATATGGATTAGGATTCAATGGCTCAACCAACATTGCACCTAGTAAACCAACTTTTATGAAAGCATCTATAACTAAAATTTCTGATGTTCATATCAAAGATGCTTGCACCAAGTCTAAAAGAACTTCTTACGGTTCACTAGGAGATAAAGCCAAAAACAATTATGCATTGTTGTTTACTAAACTTGTACAAAAGAAATCACATACTTGTAGTTGTATGTATAATGCAAAAAGAAAAATGCAGAAGCATAGGATACCATGGCAATGCACATATTGCATGAAATTTGGTCACAAAAATTTCTATTGTTATATAAGAAAAGCTCATCTCAATTTAGAAGGCACTCTTTCTACTAACCATCAAGGACCCAACTATATGTGGGTACCTAAAAAAGGATGATCACAATTGGCTTGCAGGTATGCCTAAAATCTACTACCAATGAAAGCACATGGCTTGTGGATAATGGATGCTCAAGGCATATGACTGGAAATGCAAAGCTCTTTACAAGTATTACCTATAAACATGGAGGTAACGTAACTTTTGGAAACAATGCTAAAGGTAAAATTCTTGGTGTTGGCTCCATTGGTTCTATTGGTAAGGATTTAATTGAAGATGTATGGCTTGTTGATGGTTTGAAACATAACTTGCTAAGTGTTAGTCAACTTTGTGATAAAGCATACTTTGTTAAGTTTGATTCCAAGGAATGCAAAATCACAAATTCAAATGATGTTATCATATTTAAGGGTACTAGAACAAACAACACTTACAATGTAAGCATACATTCTAATCATACATGTTTAATGTTCACTAATAATGATGCATGGTTATGGCATAGAAGACTAGGACATGCTGTTATGGATCAATTGAAATATATTTGTAATGAGAATTTAGTTGATGGCTTACCTAAGATAAAATATGATAAAGACAGAATTTGTGAACCTTGTCAACATGGTAAGCAACATAAAAGCTCATTTAAATCAAAGTGTGTTATAAGCACCTCTAGACCTTTAGAGCTCATTCATTTAGACTTGTTTGGACCAAATAGAGTTATAAGCTTAGGAGGCAAATCATATGCATTTGTTCTTGTTGATGACTACTCTAGATTCACATGGGTTAATTTCTTAGCTCAAAAGAATGAAGCCTTTAATTACTTCAAAACCTTTGCAAAAAGAGTTCAAAATGAAAAAGGATATGTGATCACATCTATTAGAAGTGATCATGGCAAAGAATTTGAAAATGAAAACTTTGAAAACTTTTGCAATGAACTTGGCATTTCACACAATTTTTCTGCTCCTAGAACTCCACAGCAAAATGGTGTAGTTGAAAGGAAAAATAGAACTTTAATCGAAATGGCTAGGACAATGCTCAATGAATATGATTTACCATCTTATTTTTGGGCGGAAGCCGTTAATACAGCTTGTTACATTGCAAATCGTGTTTATAAAAGGCATTTAACTAATAAAACTTCTTATGAGCTATGGAATGGAAGAATACCCAGAATTGGATATTTTAGAGTATTTGGATGCAAATGCTTCATATTGAATACCAAGGATAATCTTGGAAAATTCTCATCCAAATCAGATGAAGGCATATTCTTAGGATATTCATCATATAGCAAAGCATATAGAGTATTTAATATGAAAACTCTAGTTATAGAAGAATCAATGCATGTTGTATTTGATGAATCATCTAAACTTGATCAAAAGAAAGGTATTACTTTCAATGACCCTGCAGGCACTTTTGAACCTCTTGAATCTATTGATGCTCCAAAGATCAATCAACTTGAAGAAAATGCTCAAGATCTACCTAAGGATTGGCAATACAAGAAAGATCATCCAAAGGAACTCATCATTGGAGAAACATCAAAGGGAGTAACTACTAGATCTAAAATTAATCATATTAATGTTAATGTTGCTTTTGTTTCTCAAATTGAACCAAAAACTATTGAGGAAGCTTTAAATGATGAAAATTGGATAACTGCAATGCAAGATGAACTTAATCAATTTGAAAGAAATAATGTTTGGCAACTTACTCCTAGACCTATAGATCATTCTATAATAGGATGCAAATGTGTTTATAGGAATAAGCTTGATGAAAATGGTCACATCATTAGAAATAAAGCAAGATTGGTAGCCAAAGGTTATAATCAAGAAGAAGGTATTGACTATGATGAAACCTTTGCCCCCGTAGCTAGATTAGAAGCTATTAGAATATTACTTGCCTTTGCATGTCATATGAATTTTAAGCTTTATCAAATGGATGTTAAAAGTGCATTTCTAAACGGACTCATAAATGAAGAAGTTTATGTTGAACAACCTCCTGGTTTTGAAAACTACAAATTTCCTGATCATGTTTTCAAACTTACCAAAGCTTTATATGGATTAAAGCAAGCACCTAGAGCTTGGTATGATAAACTTAGTGCATATTTGCTTGAAAATGGTTTTTCAAAAGGAAAAGTAGACACAACTCTTTTTGTTAAAAAGGATAAGCACAACATTTTGATTGTACAAATTTATGTGGATGACATAATATTTGGAGCTACTAATGAAGCCTTGTGCAAAGAATTTGCTTCTTGTATGACTAGGGAATTTGAAATGAGCATGATGGGTGAACTCAAGTTTTTCCTTGGACTGCAAGTCAAGCAATGTAAAGATGGGATCTTCATCAACCAATCCAAATATACAAAAGAACTCATCAAGAAATTTGGAATGGATGGCTGCAAAACTAGCAAAACTCCTATGAGCACATCATTGAAATTAGGTAAAGATGATAATGGTAAAGCAGTAGATGAGAAGAAATATCGAGGTATCATCGGATCACTACTTTACTTAACTGCTTCTAGGCCTGATATAATGTATAGTGTATGTCTTTATGCTAGATTTCAAACTAGTCCTAAAGAATCACACTTGAATGCCACTAAGAGAATCTTGAAATATTTGAGTGGTACAATACATTTAGGACTTTAGTATCCTAAAAACACAACATTTCATATTATAGGATTTTCAGATGCAGATTATGCTGGTAGTATATTAGATAGGAAAAGCACAACAGGAGCATGTCACTTTCTTGGTAATTGTCTAGTTTCTTGGCATAGTAAGAAACAAGCATCAGTTGCTTTATCCACAACGGAAGCTGAATATGTTGCAGCATGTTTTTGTTGCACACAAGTATTATGGATGAAACAACAATTGCTTGACTATGGTAAAATGTTTAACAATATCTCCATTAAATGTGACAACACTAGTGCTATCAATTTGTCTAAGAATCCTATCCAACATTCTAGATCCAAACACATAGATATTAGACATCATTTCTTAAGAGAAAATGTACAAAATCAGAATATAACCTTAGAATTCATAGATACAGAAAATCAACTTGCTGATGTCTTTACAAAACCCTTGAATGAAGAAAGACTTAACTTCATCAAACTCAATTTAGGAATGATTGATGGAATCACTTTGAGTTAATTAGAATTTTTGCCTTAAAATAAAGTTTCTATGTGCATGAAATTAATTTTTCTTAACACACTTAGAATATCTTCCATCTTTCCTTGAATCTTTCATTTTTAAGAATGTCGCGGTCGCTCCAGTGTTCTTTCGTCTGCTAGTTTCATTCAATAAAAATCTCTAAGCGCGGTCGAGAAAATTTGTGCGCGATCGCACCAATTTGAATAATTTCGTCCGTTACAGTTGTTTTCTTCACTCGCGAGCGTACTGATCATAATAATGGTCGCTGTACACCATTTCGCGATCGCACCTTGTTAAATCTGCGACCACACCCTGTACACTCTGTTCGAAAATTTATAACCGTTGGCTGTGTGACAGGTTGCAACTCTTAACTCTCAACAGTCATAAACGGCTATTTTCTTTACTTCATCTATTTAAGAGTGTTTTGCATCAGTTTATCTGATATTTTGCCTATCAAAGCACACAAACTTCCTTCTGAAACCCTAAAAACTTCTACTTCTCAATCACCCTCTGTTTTCCAATTTACTTCTACTCTCTTTTCTAATGGCTCCCAAAAGAAAAACCACTTCCAAAATTAAGGGTCAAGCTAAGAGAGTTCCAGGAATCACCATTAGAGAACCTGTTGTTGAACCTCCATCTCCTCCACAGTCAAAAAGGGGTGAGAAAATTCACAAACCTCATCACCAAACCACTGAGGAAGACATTAGGTATGCCATGCTAAAGAAGAAGAAGGTTGAAGGGACCAAATCACCTTTTGGTGGGATGCTGTCTGCCTTGAACATCAAGGATGAAATTGAAGAATTGTTGGATGTCCTTGGATGGAGAAATTTTGTCTTTCCAGAAGAGGTAGGCTACTCTAGTCTAAGTAAGGAGTTTCTCATGTCTTTCCAAATTGAGAAAAATGCAAACTCTGCACTAGGGTGGTATGGGGTTAGGTTCAAACTCTTTGATCAGTATCAATTCTTAACCCTAGAAGGATTTGGCAACATTTGGAACTTCCCTTCTGAAGGTATAACCTCCTACAATGACCAAATCTTCTCAAACCCAACCCTTTCTGATTTCTGGCGAGAAATTTCCATTGAAACTTCCTTTGAAAAGGAATCTAAAGCCAGGCACATCAAATCTCTCACCCACTGGATGCTCCATAGGATTATCACCTATACCATTCATCAAAGAGCAAATGGGAATGAGAAAGTAACCAAGAGAAACCTTATCTTTCTCTATGCTTTCACCCACAACATCAAAATGAACACAACCAAGTTCTTGATTGACACCCTTTACCATCATGCTGTTACAAGAACTGGTACCTTCTTCCTATCCTCTCAAGTTACTCAAATAGCTAGGCACCTAAACCTTCTGAATGATTTGAACTTAGCTACTTTGAGGAACCCTTTCACTCTAGCCTCCAATGCTATCACAATGGATTACTTAGAGCATGCTGGTTGTGTAAGGAAGATAGAAGGATCATATGTATACTGCTATGGCAAGAAAGGAGTTATGGATAAACAAAAGAAAAGGCCAAGGTATACAATTGAGGAAGAGGGAGATTCTGTAGAAGTTGCAGTAGAACTACCTTCAAAAGCTGCTTCATCAAAAGCTGCTCATGAAACTGCTTCATCCTCCACACAACTCATCCTCCAAGCTATCAAAACTCTCTCCAGGAAACTCACTAAGTTCAAGAAAAGTGTTTCCAAGAGATTCCAGCACTTAAACAAGAGGATAGACCTTATATCCCACATGCACCATGATCTTTATGACATGCAAGGCAAATTGGACTTGCCTCAATGCAATCTTGAAGATTGGGATATAAGTGATCACACCCAAAGCGTTGCTGAAGGAGAAGAATCCCTTAGCACTAGCTCTGCCTCTGTTGCACCTCAAGATAAAGGGAAATCTCCTTTAGTTGAAGAAGAGTTAGATGTAGACTCAGAATAGCTTAGCTTTAATTTGTTTTTGTTTGCATTTTCATATGTTTGCTGCTTATGTTTCATGTCTTGTATTTTCCTTCACTTTAATATATATAATGTTTATATTCCCTTTCATTGTTTCATTTGTTTTGAACATTTGTTTCATTTTGCCTATGACAATGGGGGAGAAAATATCAAAATGGAATGAAAATACAATAATGGGAAAACAAGAACAATTTGTTACAATTTGTTGAACATTTGAACAACTATGAAAATTTGTTGAACATTTGCAAATAAGTGAAAAATGTTTATGGGGGAGAAATGTTTGCATCAAACAATAACATATGTTGAAAGATACATCTCATAATACATTCACAATGCTCTTAACCATGATTGTTGCATATGTTAAGGGGGAGCATTTTAGATTTATTATTTCTTTCATCATTCCATTTGAATTGTCAAAGTCAAAATGGGGGAGATTGTTAGACAAATGATCTTAATTTTGATCCTTGACAACTCAAATGGATGATCTATTTTAACTTGTGTTTGAGAAAGCTTGTTGCAGGATTAGGTTGCTTCAATTAAAGGTGAACAGAACAAGTATAGCGGTCGCACCTCACCTGAATACAACCGCTCCATGCAATTACAAAATGAAACCTTGTCACAGTAGGTTTCGCGGTCAAAAGTTTGACCATAGTCGCGACCGCTCCTACATAATAGCGACCGTCCTAATATTTGCCCGACCGCTACTCAAGGAACTTAAATCATTACAATCACAGTAAGGTTCGCAGTAACAAGAACGGTGAATAACTCGACCTCGCTTATCACTTTAGCGACCGCCCCATTCAGAGTCGCGACCGCCCCACAATTCAAGAAGAAATTGCTCAAAGAGACAGTAGTGTTCGCGTCCTCAGATGCGTCCAGAAGTTCGACGCGAGAATGTGAGTTCGACCGCGAAAAGCTACGAAGGGCGACCGCGAGATTCAAATTGTGGCGGACATCTCTTTTGCTCTGTCAGAAAGTGACACGTGACATGACCGTTGTAAACCCACTTCAATATTCAAAAAGGGCGACCGCACATTTGCTTGGCGCGACCGTCCCGACAAAGACAGTATGGGCAAAAAACGGTCGAACAAACACATCATGGGCAAGATTCCAGCTGTAGAGCACTAAAATTCGACCGTTGAAGCTTTTTCAAAAGTAGCGACCGTCCCTGGTTAAAAGGACGACCGCGTGAAGCATGAGCGCGACCATCCTTGTATGAAGGGCGACCGCTAAGTGCTTCAGACAGTTTAAGTAAAAAAGGTCTAATCTGCCAAGACTTTATTCTAAACAGCAATAACGGCTAGTAAGACCACATTGGCTATAAATACAATGTTTCCATGAGAAAATAAAAAGAGACAACATTATTAAGAAAAGATTTTCATAGCCAAGCAACAAATTTCCTTTTACTTAAACTTGTATTTGAATTGTTATGAATGTTAGGTGTTAGCATTGAAAACACCATTGTATAAGTTTGAGTGTAAGCTTGGGAAACACTTGGGTTGTGAGAGTAAGCCTTGTAAAACTCTTGTTAGGTTGAGAGAGTGAGCCTTGTAAAACTCTTGTTTGGGTTGTAAGTGTGAGCCTAAGAAAAACACTTGTAAAGTTGGAAGTGAGCTTGTGAAAACTTCAAAGACTAGTGGAACCTTAACAAGTTGTTAAGGAAGTGGATGTAGGATTGAAGTAAATCCGAAACACTATAAATCTTGTGTGTTCTTTTCTTCTTCCATTACTCAACCAATTCTCTATTCCGCATTTCTCGTTTGTTGAGTTTTTTAAATTGTCATAACTTCTTGAGGAAACCAATTCACCCCCCCCCCCCTCTTGGTTGCCATCTTGGGACAACACCCTTCATTTTAATCCAAAATGAACTCAATTTTTATTAAAATGTTCGAATCAAATCTGATTTTAATTAAAAAGCCCCAATCAAACTCGATTCCAATTAAAAGCCCCAATTAAATTTGAATCCAATTAAAAAGGGCCCAAATCGATTTTGGTTCTATTCAAAAAGCTAAAATAATTGGACCAGCCTAAAACTCATGTCAAATTGGCCAAGCCAATTGCCATGAGTAATTGGATGGCCATAGTTTTATTTCTACTAAAACTCAAGTGGCTCGAACTATCCTACGTCGATTAAGATTGTTTAAAAACATTGGTTGCCCTAATATGCTGCCTATAAAAAGGAAATTAACAAGCAGTCAAGGGGGAGCAACGATTAAAGAGCCACCAGCAATTAAGAAATAGAGTGTAGCGATTAACAATTAGCAGGCGGTGGCACCAATTGAAATAGGAACTTAGAAATAATAAGCAAACCAAAGGCACAGAAAGGCAGAAAGTGCACAAAAACCTTGAACTACAATTGTTCAACAAAAACTTTGCTGGATTCAAACCTATAGAACTCGTATAAAGTAGAAATGATTATGTAGTAATAAGGCTCACTTCAACATCTGAATTCTTAGTGGAACTAACAATGTAGGTATGGCTTTTAATTTTATTTGATCATTGTAATTGTTTGGTTTATTATCCCTCTTAAATTATTTGGTCAATTTTGAGATACTATCATGTGAACCTTAACCTTAGGATTAAGTCCAAATTGAAACCCTAATTGCATGTTTTGTAATTTAAAACCCTAGGTTTAGGATTAAACCTTAATTTGCATATTTAACCTTAATTTTATTAATAAAACCCTAATTGCATGCTCAAACCCTATTTTGTATATCATTTACCTTTTGGGGACGCTACCTCCGATCCCTCACAAGGGGCGTTGCCCCCTTGACTTTTGTCTGTTAACCGGCTAGCAAGACCGTCGTATGTGTTGCGCCCTATATTTCATTAACGGGATAATATTATGATATGTTTGTGGATTACAATTTTTATTATTTGGATTTTAAGGATATAAAAAACATATTTCCACTTGTGGGCATCTTATATGATTAATTTAATTAGTTTGTGTAATTTAATTTGTTTAAGGACTTTAGTATTATTATAAGGGACATGTTTTCACTCTTTGTGGGTGTCTTATCATAGTTGTTTTGTTTTAATTAAAGATTTTAGAGCATGTATCCATCTTGTATGGGCACCCATTTTGTTTTGTTGTTTGATTTATAATATAATGAATGTTTATTTATTTTAATTGTATGTAGCATGAATAATATTATAATAAGGTAAAAATTTTATAATATTTAGACATGAAAAGGAGGCCAATTCTAATGAACTGGGCGTTATAGGAGTGTTGGGTCATTTCTCATCTTTCCTGTGTGTATCTAACTTTTCAAATCTAGTAGGGGTTGGAGATTCCTTAGGAATTAAGTCATCCACCCCTTCTATCTTTCTGGCCTGTCCAAGTGGCTACTCTTATTCTCCGAATTTAGGTCCATGTTATAAAATGAATAAATATTATAAAGGCAATAAAAAAAGTCAATAAAAAAGTCAACACTTTTAAAGAAAAAGTCGAAGTCAAAGTCAAAAGATATTTTGGTAAATATACTCTAGAAATTGAAAATTTTAAAAATAATTCAAAATATTTTATTTTTTTAATGGAAGATATGAATTTTGAATTTTTATTAAATAATTGATTAATTAATTAAAAATAATTAAAATAATATATATATGGATATTATTTAAAGTGGAAAGAAAGAGAAAAATTCAACTTTTCTTCATCTTCTTCCTCCAAGGGTCGACCCCCATTGTTGGAGAGCTCAAGAGTTTTGCTTCTTCTTACTCCATGAATTGAAGGATTTAACAAGTTTTAAGTGGATTTTTAGACTTTTCTTCCATAAATAGTAAGTTTTCTAACTTTTTCCTTGGATTTCCATAAAGATTTGAATATGTGTATTTTGGGTAAGTAAAGTAGTATGATTTAATTATCTATTTTGGGTTGAATGAAGTTATTTTAAGTGATTAACAATGATTTTAAGGTTGGATTGAAGAAATGATTGAGTTTGGGCAAGGATTGGTGAAGAGAGAGAATTTAGTGTTATGGACTTTTAGGTTTGAGAAACCATGGTTTTTACTTGTGCAAATTGATTCTAAATGAGTTGTTTTGATGAATAAATAAGTATTTTAAAGTCAAATATTGGATTTGGTTGAGTTTGTTTGGAGTTTGAGAATGGAAGTGTTGATTTAGGGTTTTGAAAAAGTGATTTTCCAAAGTTGTTGAATTGTTTGATTTTATTGGTTAAAGCATGTTCTTTAGTGATAAAAGTAATGAATATAAGTTTGAAATGATCAATGGATTGAGTTGGAATGGAAAACCTTCAATAGGGGAAGATTATGCTATTTTAGGGTTTTGGTTATAAGTGTGTATTTTTGTAATGTAGTTATTTTAAGCATATTAAAATATGTTTTTAATAATTTAAATAAACTTAAAATACCTAATTGAATGGCCTAGTATGGTATTCCAAAGTTAAAGTGAGGTTAGCCTTAACTTTGAGATTTTTGTTTGAATGATATTTAATTATGATTTAAGATTAGAAATGCCTTAAAATGTGATACTAAATGATTATTTATGATCATATTTGGTATAGGCATTAAGGAGAGTTAATTTTCCCCATCCAAGTGTCGAAGGGCAAGTTGGAAGAGAAGGTTGGACGTGGTGTTTGAGCTTGCTTTTGGTTGCTCTTAGAGGTATTTACAAACTTTGGATGAATTGGTTATATTTGCATTACATTGGGCTTAATACATTTTGGATTGAAAAATGTGTTAAGCTACTTGATACATGGAACATGTATGAATAATGTGCTATGACATGTGTAATGTCATATATGTATTACATGCATTGTGAAAAGCCATTGTTAATGGCTAAATTATGTAAAATGCAAAATATGTGTATTATGTGAAAATGACCCAAAGTGTTTAGGTAATGTCATTTGTTGTGTATGCATTAAAGGCATTGTTAAAAAGCCATCGGTAATAGCTAAAGTGTATAAAATGTGAATCATATGTGGATTGTGTGAAATTACCCAAAATATTTGGGTGATAAGTTTTAAGGTAAAATGTGATGCAATGTGATGATATGATGAAATGTGATGAATTAATATTGCTATAAATGAAAAAAATGAGAAAAGTGAGAAAAAGATGAGAAAATAAGGCAATGTGCCTAATAGATAATGAAAAATGATGCAATGTGCCTAGCTTGATTATGAGAAAATGAGAAAGAGATTGATAATGAGAAATGTAAATTAATTGTGTGCCTAGTATGTTATTCAATTTTTAGAGTTCTATGTTTGGTGGCATGCCTATGAGGTTATCCTCATTATTTGCCTTCAGGGCTAGCTTTTGATCAATTATTGATTTGTCTTCGGGCTAGACGTTGGACGTCACTTGCCTTCTGGCTAGATGTTGGGCATCATTATGATTTGCCTTTGGGCTAGATGTTGAGCATCATTTGCCTTCGGGCTAGACACTGGATGTCAATATGGATAAAACAGTAACTCTGAAATTTGAATAGCATATTAGATCCTTTGGGCCCATGCATATGTTTGCTTTATATGAATTGTGAATTGTGAAACAATTGAGAAATATATTAAAATGAAATGATATGAGATATGATATCCATATGCATTGTGCATTGGCATTGCATTTGAGCTTTATTGTTATCAAAGTTTGTACTGCTAGGCTTTTGGCTTAGCGCGATTGAAATTCATCGCGCAGGTGACAGGGTAGATATGGTAGAGCCGGAGAGTTCGTCTAGACCAGATTGGGTCTAGCTTTTAGTTTGCTTGAGTTGATTTGGCTACTTCTTCGAGATTAGTGATAATTGTCAGCATGTATATATTTTCATTACATTTTGATATTACATATATTATATTATGTTTTTGGTATATCTATTGTAAATTATAAAGGCTGTTTTGGATAAATGTTATATCATGTATCTTATATGTGTTTTTGGGATAAACATATATATGTGTGTACAAATATTTTGTGAAATTTGAAGAAATTGAGGACTATGGGTGAAATGATGATTTGATATTATTTGGGAGTGTTTTTGTATGCAGATTGTGTTGTTTGTTGAATTTAGGAATGTCCAAATTACAGACAAAACTCTAGTGAATTTTTTTCATAGGTTTTTATGAAAAATGCTTATTTTAGTACCTATAGTTTATGGTAATAATTTAGTTGTTATTTAAATATACATTTTAAAGTATATAAGATTTTAAATTTGAAAAGTGAAAAATTTTTATTAAATTAGACTGTGATATTTTTGTATCGTATATGCATATTTTACATATACTGGGTATATGTATTGTACGTATATAGGGTATAAGGGTGTTACACATGTTCTCTAAAGCCCGGAGTCTAACAGTGTCAAAGACGCAAGAACCATTCCACCAGAAGTGGGGGCAAAAATCCTCGCCCACACATCCATTTTGAGTGATTCTTGATTCCACATGATCATAATAGACTAAAATTTAATATGGTGTTAAAAAATTAAGGGTTTCATAGGACTAACTCCCATTCCTTGTTTCTCTCAATCTGGTTGAGTTCATCTTGCATAAAAATCACCTAATATTCATCATCAAGAACCTCTTCTTTGTTCTTTGGCTTAATTTGAGACACAAAAGCTATATTAGACTCTAGATACTTAAGCTTGGATCAAATACTTACACCCTTGGAGGTATGTCTAATAATGAGCTACTTTTGATGTTTTTGCAATATTGCCACTCCTTTGTTAGCTCTTGGATTGACTTCACTTAGGGTTCCTTTTAATGCTCCAAGGGTTAGGATGATTCTCCTTCCTTCTCCTTTGGAGGGTCCACCATCATAAGCTTCTCAAAGGTACCTACTGTTAGGTTTCCATGGAAGACAAATAGAATATTGCAATGGAAATCAAAATTAAAATCCATTAAAATCCATGCCTTTCAATTAAATCGAAGGAAGGGTTAAACTTGTCTTACCTTTTTGGAGCGAAACTCAATCCCTTTTTACAGCAAAAGAACATATCACTAGGTGTTGTAAGACATGAGCACCCTCTACTAGTATCCACACGAACGAACTTCACCAAAAGGCAGTTGCATGCTAGAACTATATTTCTAAAGGCTCTCTTTCGAAAAATATGAGTCTCTTCTTTTAGGTTTTTTCTTTTCTCAAAAATGTGACACCTATTATTGATGGGATGTAATATATATATATAGTTCTTAGGAGAATCTATTGGGGTTTCAAATCCTAACCCTATTCTAATTTGATTTCATTAATTATCCTTAATAATTAATAAATAATATATATCTTATATATAATTCAAAATTCTCCAAATCCTTATGGAAATAGAATATCTATATATGTATTTTAAATTTATAATCCAATTAGGTCTCCTTAACCATTAAGGAAAATAATTATAAATTTTGGATGAATTTATATATATAAATATATATATCATTATTATAGAAATAAAACCTTTTAATTTCTATAACTTTTCAAAATCATTTAAAAGAACGTATAGTAATTATGCCTATTCTAATTCGTTCTATGTGTGTGACCATGTAGGTTCATTTAATATTGATAATGTGTTTAAACTATTACTTTAAGCCCATAAATCATAAGCGGCCTCTAGCAAGCATTATGATTACCCAAATGAAGCAAAGATCAAAGATCCAATTAACCTTATTTGACAATCAAATATTTAATCCTTTTGTTACATGATATTTTATATCAATTATAAGACATGGAATATGTCATCCTTACATTGATTGATTAAAATTTCTTAATTGCCAAGCAGACTGTCTTAACAAATAACATTAATAACCCTTGTTAATTTATTTGAGCATGATCAAACATATTTCTTAGTATTACTTATCAAGAGGCTTAGAGATATCTCCTTCAAGATATGAGAGGAACAAGTCTCATCTATGCCATCTATATCCCTTTCCATGATTTATTAAATGTCCAATAATAATCCATATTAAATCCATTTAAAGATGAAATGGAATTATGTTAAAACATAAAACTCCTCATGTAGGGAACCATAGTGATTTCAGGTTGAAGGACTACATAACATTGTTATGATGAGAATCACTTATGATATTAATTCATGTAGTATTCTCATTTTGGGTCTATCCAGTACAATATCCTCTAATATATACTTATGTTTTGACTTAATATCTCATATTCATGATCAGTAAAATATGATCATCAGCCAAACTATATACTAGTCTTTATTTATCATCGTTCCTTAAATAATGATTAACTAGGGATAGTTTAGAATAGAAATCATATTACTTTAAGGTTTTACTACTAAGTCACTCACTTATGACATAAAATTGAATTATCTTGTAATGCCCTAGAAATTCTAAGTACGAATTTTTTTATAATAAGTGTATATGCAATAAGTAGGATTTGTTTGGATTATTATATATTTGTTTGGAGTGTTTGGAGTCTTATATATTTGTTTAGAGTGTTTGGAGCAAGTACAAAGTGGCCAAATGATCCCCACAGGTATGGCTTTAGAGTACCACGGCCGTGGCATATGTCTTAGGAATGTTTCGAGGAAATTTTTCAAAGTGACAGAAGTTGTCAAAATCACATAGACATGTCAATGAGAAGACACTAGCATGTGTCTTGAATCAAATCTAGAAATTTAGTTTTAAAGGTTATGTATATGATATAAATAGTAAATGTGAATAATAGGGCTTTAAAATAATTAAAATGATGGTTTATGTGATTATTTAGAGTTAAAATGTTGGATTAGAAGATGAATAATGAAAGTAGGTGTACCAAAAATATGGTGTGAGTGAGTACATCGGATAAAAATCCTAAAGTCTATATAGAGGATTTCGAAGTTTCTAGCATCTTCCACACTTCTCTAAATTGTCATACGCATCACCATAAGCCACCTTCATCTTTTCTCCTTCTTCTTCAATTTCTTACCCTAGAAATCATGGAGATTTCATAGAAAAACTAAGTTTTGATGGATTTTAACTACTTTAAGCTTGATTTATCAAGAAAAACATCGTCAAATCAAAGGATTGAAGGGAAAAGTGATGGAAGAGTAACTTGAAAGAGGTTAGTACTTGTATATTACTTATTTTGCTAATATTTGATTTTATTTTAATTTTGATTATCAAAAGAAGTTGCATTTTGATTATAATTGATCATTTGTGAAAAAATTATATTTGAAGTAAATTGTAATGAAGTGATTATAAGAAGTGGGTTCCTTGAAAACAAATTACTTTGTAATGAACAAAGAAAGTGATTAATAGTTCTTAAATGAATTCGTGTTTCAAATAATTAATTTCATGAATTATGTATAGTTTTTCACATAAACTTGTATTTAAAACAACTATTGATACCTAAAATAATCAAATTAGGGTTGATGATAAATTTTAGGGTTTTGAATCGGATATGAGATTAGTTCTTAAAGAAATTGGTTTTGAATTCAAAATTGATTAGGGAAAAGTATATTTATGAAAATTTAAGGTTTTGGGAATGAAAAATTCCTCAAAAACTTGGGTACAACTAAGCATGGGAGTGTAGGAAGATAAACATGGGCATGTGGAATGAAAAATCTTCAAAATCTTGAAAATCTATAGATTGGCAGAAGTTGAAAAATCCGCACGGGCATGTGAAATTTTTAGGTGCTGCTTCTTTTTCCTTTTCTTTTCCAGCAAGAGTTTGAAATGCACGGGCATGTGGAATTACTAGACATGCCCATGTCTAACCTTTTTCTTCTACATCTATTTCCTCCCTTTTTAAGCATTAAAATATTCCATCTCAATCCTACACAAGATTATTTATCAAAATCACAATAATTTAACAAAATTTCATTGTAATCTAAAGTAGATACAAAATTATCAAGTTTTGAAGTTAAAATTATTATTTATGTTTGGTGAATATATCCCAAATGAAATTTGTTTAAGAATTCTTATTTATATGATTAAAGTGAAGACATTTGAATGATAAAGAAGAAAAGTATAAGAAAGAGTGTTCTTTAAAAAGAATTATTATTGATTTTAACTAAGTGACACAATAATGAAAATATTAATTGGAAAATAATGAAGACTTCAGTTGCTCGAACCATACTGGTATTAAACTTAAAATCAGATTGAATGGCTAGCCAGAGGGTGGACGTCTATACTATTATCAGGTATTCGTGTCGTTACTAATACAAGGCATTCGTGCCGTACTATGCCGCTGGTCGTATTGACTAATATTTTATCAGGCATTAAAATTGTCATTACTAAACTTGTAACACCCTTATACCATATATACATACAATACATATTTTAAACATATGTAAAATACGTATATACGGTACAAAAATATCACAGACCAGTTTACTAATTTTTTTTCCAATTTAAAATTTCAAATTCTAAATATATAAAAATTAAATAAAATATAAATATTATTTACTTGTTATAAGAACCCAAAATAAATAATATATATAAAAATCTCTGGAAAAAATTTGCCAGAGTTTTGTTTGTAATTTGGATATTCCAAAATTTAACAGTTACTCAACCTGCAAAAAGAAAACACTCCCAAATAATTTCCAACCACAATCTCAACCATACTTCTCAATTTCACTAAGTTTCTCAAACATTTATATATATAGATATATATAATTAAAACACACTTACTTTCCCATTTCAAATACATTGACCCAAACATTCTTTATAATATACAATACGTAAAATCTAAAACGTAATATATTATGCATAAAACTCAAAAATGTACAATAACATAAAAATATATACATGATGTTGGCAGTGTTTCTAATCTCGATAGCAACTCAACAAGCTCAACTACAAGGTTAGACCCGACCTGGTCTAGAAGAACTCTCTGGCTCAGCTGGGTCTACCATGTCACCTGCGTGATGAAAACAATCGCGCTAAGCCGAAGCCTAGTGGTACAAACTTTAATAATAACAATAAAACTCAATGCAATGCCAATGCATAATGCATATAGATGTCATACCAATCCACTTTTTTATATTTTTCAAATATTTCATAATTCACATTAAAACAAAGACAAGCGTGGGCCCAAAAAGGATCTAATATGCTATTCAAATTTCAGAATTACTGCTTTGGTCCATAATGACACCATGTGTCTAGCCCCGTAGGCAATATATATATCCATGGATAATGTAACAGCCCCAGTCTCTTGGACCTCAACCCGGCTAGACCCTTAAGCCCCAGTATCTTGGTCCTCAACCCGGCTAGACTGCTACAATTTTTTAGGCTTACGACCTAGTCTTTTCACCCCAAAAACATCATATTTATCAGCTGGCCTGGCTTACGACCCAGTATTTTCACCATTCCAGCGTGTAGCCCGTAGGCAATCATAGGCATGCCACCAAACCTAGAACTTTGAAAATTGAATAACATACTAGACACATAATTTATTCATATTTCTCATTATTAATCTCTTTCTCATTTTTACATATTCAATCTAGGCACATTGCCTATTTTTCACATTTTTTCTCACTTTTCTCATTTTTCACATCTTTCTTATTTTTCTCACTTTTCTCATTTTTATCAATATCAATTCATTTCATTATTACACATATCTCATTTTTGCATTCACAACACATTACCCAATTACTTTGGTTATTTTCACATAATATGCATATTTCACATGTTACACAAATTACCCATTATCAATGGCTTTTCACAATGCATTTAACACATATAAATGTCATAGCATATTATTCATACACAATCAATGTACCAAGTAACTTAACACATTTTTCAACTAAAATGTGTTAAGTCCAAATGTTATGCAAATATAGACATTATATTCAAAGTTTGTACATACCTCCACTAACAACCCAAAGCAAGCTAAAAACAACCTTCAATCCAATCTTTCCAACTTGCCCTTCACCAGTTGGATGAAGCAAATCAACCTCCCTCAATGCCTAAACCAAATGTGATAGCAAATAATCATTTAGTATCACATTTAATGGCATTTCCAACATTAAACCATAATTACACATCACTCCTACAAATTTTCAAAAATTTAGCCTTTCCTTACTTCAACATTAGAATTCCATTCTACTACAATTAAATTAGTGTTTTAAGTTCATTTATATTATTAAAAACATATTTTAATACATTAAAATTATTTACATTATAAAAATACACTATTATGCATAAAATCTCAAAAATGGCATAACCTTCCCCCATTGAAGGTTTTCCATTCCAACACAATCCATTACTCATTCTAAGCTTATATTCATCACTTTTAACACTAAACAACATGCTTAAATAAATAAAATCACACAATTCAACCACTTTGGAAAATCACTTTTCCAAAACCCTAAATCTCCACTTCCATTCTCAAACTCCAACCCAACACCACCAAATTCAATATTTGACTTTAAAATACTTGTTTATGAATCAAAACAACTCATTTGGAAATAATTTGCACAATTAAAGTTCATGTTTTCAAAACCCCAAAAATTCATAATCCTAAATTCTCTCTCTTCACCATTCTTTAACCAAACTCCATCATCTCTTCAATCTAACCTTAGAATCATTATTAACTACCCAAAATAACATCATACACACCAATTTTAACAATTATAACATACTACATAAAAATTTCAAAACTCACATAATCTCATCTTCCATGGAATTCAAAGAAAATAGATGGAAACTTACTAATTTTGGTGAAAATCACCAAAAATCTACTTGAAACTTGTTAATTCCTTCAATTTATGGAGTATGAAAGAAGCAAAATCCTTTATCTTCAAACTCCCATGGAAGCCACGTTCTTGAAGAAGAAGAAGAAGAAGACTTTTAATATTCTTTTCCTTTCATCTTTTTTTTTAACCACAAATATATATATTAAAATAATTTAATATTTAATTATTTAATTATTTTTTTAATAAATTAAAAGTCCTAATTTTTCTCTTCCATTCAAAAATAATTTATTTTTGAATTATTTTATTAATTTTGAATTTATAAGATTTAATTACCAAAATACCCTTTTCTTTTAAAAAGTGTTGACTTTTATATATGTTATGTATATTTTGCATATATATCACATATATATTCCACTTTTTCATTTAAAATCTCTTCATTTTTCATTTAAAATCATTAATTTAATTTATCTTTTTAAATTATAATTTATTTTATCCAATTTTTTAAAAATTAAAAAGTTTTAAAAATTTTAGGATGTTACAAAACCATTATCTGAGTCTAAGATTTTAAGTTCAGTATGTGAGGGCAAGAAAATATATGAACATGTAACTGTGTAAATTGTATTGGAAAGAAGAATTATTAAAGAATTACTTTAATTGATTGTATAAAATACTAAAAGAGTGCTAAAAAAAAGTTATTGTTAATTATACGAAATTGATTAAAACCAATTCAATGTTAAAGTGATTGAAAATGTTTATAATAGTATTTCAAACCAAAGTGTTAAAGTATTGAATAGAATGATCATGCTCAAAATATTGAATTGATTAATAACTTTATAAATGCTAGAACAACTAAAAATATTTATAATGACTTTTATGAAACTAGTGTCAGACTATTACATTGAACTAAAGTACTAAAATATTAAGCCAAAAGGAAATGTCCATAAATTGAACTAATAATAAGAAAGACTGAAAAATATATATATGAATAGATGTAACATGTTAAAAGAATAAAGGATATGGAAATACCAAATGCATTTAATCACTTGTGTTGAAAAGTATAGAAATATTTAAACAAAATATTATTGCTTAATGTGTTACACAGATTGACAATGTTTCTAATAATTGAATTGACGGATAGTGTTGCAAGTGTTAATTTGATTGTAAGTGCATATAGTGATGATAAGAATTAAAGTACTCTAAATGTTATACTGAATCAAAGAATAAAAGTATTAAATTGAGGAGAAATGTTTCATAGATTATACTGATAAATGAGTTTTGTTGAAAACACAAAGAATATAACATAAACAATGTTAAAAGATAGCTGATAAAGCATAAGTGATAAAATAGATTGAGAGTGAGCAATTGTAACACTAAAAGTATAGTGCATCACTAAATGTATTTATAAAGTTAAATTGTTATTTAAATAATCAAAATATTGAATTAGACTATTAATAGAGAAGTTTGATTTATTAAAGTGATTTATTTGTAGCGTGATTTATTATTATATTCCGGAATTGCTTTCTTTAACAATGAGTAATAAAATATGTATATACAAGCACCGCTAAGCTACAGTTAGCGTAGCATGTTAGAATGTTTCTGACATGTAGATATAAGGGATAAGAGGAAGTTATGATTTGGAGAGTGAAGACATCATGAACTATCTACAATATAAATGGTGATTTTTATATATATTGTAGTTGTGATTGTCAAAAAGTTATATTCTATAATTATGTTGATTTAATGGAAATATTGTATAAGTTTGTAAACAAGGAGGAACTATATGTATATGAAGTTTGAAGTTTTAAGCTTTAATGGTTGACTTTAAATTATGACAATGTGTTATATAGTTACATTTAAGAATTGTTATTAGAGTTCCTTAATCGTGGACTTATTGAATGGATAAAGATTAATTAAGTGTATTGAGTAGCATTCTCTGGTAATTCTCTGAAATGATTATCAGGGGATGTTACATATCTATTCATGGAACTTTAATCATATTAACATAATAAACATGCACATGATAATGAAATTCCTTATTTATTTTATTGAATGTAATGATATGCATACATTCCAGTGGCCTAGGATACAACACTAACACCTATAAAATCATCAAGAGAACTACCTTTCCTAAGATCACGCTTAAAGGATTCATTAAAAATGACATACATGCTTTCTTCTACTACTAATGACCTCTTGTTAAAGACCCTATATGTCTTGCTAGTGGTGGAATAACTTAAAAAGATGCCTTCATTCGATTTGGATAAAAGTTTCCTGAGATTATCCTTGGTGTTTAATTTGTAGCATTTGTAACCAAATGCTATTGGATATGAGACATTGGGTTTTATACCATTCCTTAACTCATAGGAAGTTATATTGATTAAAGGTCTTTTGAAAACTTTATTGGAAATATAGCATTCATTATTGACAACTTCGATCCAAAAGTATGAGGTTAGTTCATACTCATTAAGTATTATCCTAGCCATCTCAACCAATGTTTTATTTTTTCTCTCCATAACATCATTTGTTGAGGAGTCCTAGGAGCAAAAATTTATATGAAATACTAAGTTCATTGTAAAAAATGTTTTAAAAAATTTATTTTCAAATTTCCTACCATGATCATTCCTAATTTTGGAAATCACACAACCTTTTTCATTTTGAACTTTATTTGCAAACATTTTAAAAGCATTAAAGCTTCATTCTTATGAGCAAGCCAAGTGTACCTACAGTAGTCATCTACCAAGACAAATGCATAAGGCTTTCCACTTAGACTAGCTACTTTATTGGGTCCAAATAAATCTAAATGAATGAGTTTTAAAGATCTACAAGTGCTCACATTGGTTTTACGTTTGAAAGAGCTCTTGTGTTGCTTCCTAAGTTAGCATGGCCTACAAATTTTGTCTTTCTTAAACCTCATATTGGGCATGCTTTCTACTAACTCCTCTTTGCTTGCTCATTAAAGTTGATCCATGCTAGCATGTCTCATTCTTCTATGCCAAAGCCAAGTATCATTGCTAATAGACAACAAACACTTAAAACTTTTATGAGCATCATAGTGTAAGTTAATTTTGTAGGTATTGTTAATCTTTCCCCCTTTGAATACTACTTGTCCATCCACAAGGGTTGTGATAAGGTATCCATTGGTGTCAAAGGTGGCTTTATACCCTTTGTCACAAAGTTGACTTACACTCAACAAATTGTTCTTCAAACATTAACTAACCAAACATCTTTAATAAGTCTTACCATTAACACCTATGGAGCCAATGCCAATAATCTTACCTGTGGCATTATTTCTAAAGATGACACTACTGCCCTTCATGGTCATTAATGAAGTGAAAAGACTTGTAGTCTTTGTCATGTGCATTGATCATCCACTATCAACTAGCCATATGCTTTCATTTGTTGTGGATTTGAAGCACAAATGTAAAATAAAAATAGTTCACTTCTTCTCAAGTATCCAAATGTACATGGATCCTATAAGGACAGTCTTTAAATGGTCCTCAAAATTGAGGTGAGCCTTCTTTATATATAAAAATTTATATGACCAAATTTTATGTAATAATAGCATGGATATAGGGGTTTAGGTTTTTGCATCCCCTTCTTGAGATATTTTGGAGGATGTGTTGTATGTGATGGCATACACATATGTATTGTTGTGAATGCTTGTCCTTTTGTGCATTTCTTGTGTGCATAAATGAATTTTTAGCTCTTTGATACTTAAATCTAGAGCTTTGTGTGCCTTCATTAGTCCTCTTTCAATTTTTAGGCTTGATGTGTGCTACATTTTTCTTCACAGCCTCAATACTTGAAGCTTAAGGTATAGAAGTCTTAATGAGAATGGGTGCTTTTGAATTGGAGGTTGGTAAGCCATTGAACCCCAAACCATGTTTGATATAGGGGGACCTTTAAGACTTTATAAGAGTGTCTAAGGCCTCCTTCCCTTTATGAAACTTCGAAATTGAGTTTTCAAATCATTTATCTCTTTTCTCAATTCTTGATTTTCCTTGGAAATTTTCTCCAAACTTGTAGAGTTTTTGAAAATTCCTTCCAATGAGTTTTTTAAGTTCTCATTAAAGGTTTTGAGTTTCAAGGAGGAGTTTTTCAAACTCATAAAATATTTAAAATATTTTTCAAGTTTGGAGAATTTTTTTTTGTACAACTTCATTTATTTGAAAAATATTTTTTAACTCTTTTGTTTATGTGTTCCAAATGCTCTTCATCACCCACATTACCATCATCATCATCCAAGTTATCACTACAAGAATTAGATGTGGGGTGTACCTCATTACGAGCTTCTTCAACACCCACTGCCATGAGATATAGATTAACAATTTCTTGCTCTTTCTCTTCTTCACTTGAGGAATCATCGTTCGATGTAGTTTTTAAGAGCCTTTTTCTTCTCCTTGTCCCATTTATGCTTGTTTTTCATCTTGAGATACTCCGTTTTGATGTGGCCAAGTTTGTCACACTCATGACGCTTTACTTCACTCTTTTTTTAGACTATAATAGGTTCGTCATTTTTTTAGTTAATAAATTTTAGATAATATTTACCTACATAAGATAAATTTATTGATGATTTCATTTGGAAAATGCGAGCACCAAATTTTAGCTCCTTTGTTACTGTCAAAATACACTCATAAACAAACATTTCATTAGTAATATGTCGTCAAATAATTGATGCAATTTTTAATTTGTTTTATTTTTTGAAAATCATTGATAAAATATTTTCATTTTATTATTTTTTCATTTTTTATTTTTTGAAAACCATTGATAAAATATTTTCAATGGATAATTTTTATTATTAAATCCAAGTAATTCACAAAAGTTAATAATTTATTTTAGAACAAAGTAATAGTAGATGGAATTATAGAAAGAGAAATAGATTGTTTAAAAAAACTCTAGGGTATATATGAATATGAGTGATAACAAATAGGGTACATGTGAAAATCACTTTATTTGAACCCAAACTCATTTAAATTTTAACTATTTATACCCATCCCAAACTTAATTATATATATCTCTTTATTACTTGTACTTATCTCAAACTTGTTTAACACTATATGTATCTATTTAAGTATAAAAAATTAAAAAATATAATAAAATTTAAATTAAAAAATTATAATTTTCTCAATAAAATAATCAAAAATAAAATATAATACTAATGTAATTTTATTAAAATAAATTTATACAACAAAATTCTATAATTAAATTATAATATAATAATTATATAATTAAAATTTAATAAAAATATAACTAATAAAAATTAATTATATAAACATGTTTGGATAGTAGGCACCCAGAGATGTGTATCCTTATCCGACATGAACCTGCTATGGATAATAAAAATTATTGCCTATATCTATTCAAACTCGTTTATAAATTAGAGACATTTACATAATTACCTAAAAAATAATTTTTATTACAAAGATAATACAAAAGCTAAAAATATTTATACTTTTATTGCCTATATACTTTTATTATCGATATTTTACTTCAAATTTTAATTTTTTAAAAACTTTACTATTAAATAAAAATATTTTAATAAAATAATAAAAATTAATATTTTAAATTATTTTTCACCACATAAAAATTACAATTTTTTATAAAAAATAATTTTAATTATAAAAAATAAATAACACTCAATAAAAAATACATAAATAAAAATTATTAAATTGATTTTTAAACAAATTTTACATATTATACACATAAAAAAATATACAATTTCGTTATATAGATATTATGTAGATGTGCTACAGATGTGTTATAAATATATTATAGATATTATGTAGATGTGTTGTAGATGTGTTATAGTTATTTCGTGTATATTATATTTTTATTATTTAAATTGTATATATTTTATGCTGAAGTTGTTAAATATTATGTGAATACTGTAGGGATATTGTTAAAAAATAAAAAAAATTAAATAACTATTAAAAATATTATGTAGATGTGTTTCAGATTTATTATAGATGCGTTGTAAATATAAATTATATTTTATGTATATTATATGTATATTTTATATGTATATTTAATTTTTTTATATGTATATTAAAATATGATATTATATTTTTTAAATAAAAAATATAATTACAATAAAATCATAAAAATGAAAATAAAAAAATTAACATTAAAGCGATAAAAGTGTAAATAAAAATAGCGGACCGTATTATTGAAAATGGAAATGATTTATGTAGCAGATAGTATAAATTTCCACATAAATTAATCATATGATATATAACGTATTAGAATGGGTCAAATATTTAATAATTTTCAAAGCTATCCCTATATATGAATCACAATAATTTACAATAAAATAAATATAAATATAAATTTAATTTTTAAATAAATCTTTAACATTAATCAAGTCTAAAAAGATTTCAAATACTAAAACCCATGCCAAAAAGATTTTCATTAATCACAAGCCGGAGGTAAAATAATAATGATGTGTACAAAACAAGCAAAATCACACATAATATCATGAAGGAAACTTCTTGAGGGGTTTGCGTGAAATAAAAAAGTGCTTTGGTGTAGTCGTTATTTTGAGCAGACCAAGAACACCATTTCATCACCGAAAGTAAAATTTCTGACTTTGAAATCCTAAACTCTGATCAGCAAATCTCTCTTTTTTCTCTCAAGAAGATGAGGAGAGTCTTCGGCGTTAAGAAAGATAAAGAACCTCCTCCTTCTATGCAAGACGCTTCCGATAGGGTTCTTTCTCTTCTTCTCTTTTATTTAATCTCTTTTTTTTTTAATCTATATTTGATTGTTATTTGTTTTAGGGCTTGCAATGTTGAATTAGTAATCAACAATTTCGGATTTTGTTTTATCAATCTCTTTCGGGAGTATAAATTGGGGAAGAATGTAATTTGTTTTGATAAATTTGTCATGTTTGCAATAATTTGGTGGATTGGTAATTTGAAAATTGGATTCCCTTAATCAGATTAACAAAAGGGGTGACTCAGTGGACGATAAGATCAAAAAGCTTGATGATGAGCTTACTAGATACAGGGAACAGATTAAGAAAACCCGACCTGGACCTGCTCAAGAGGCTATAAAAGCTCGAGCCATGAGAGTTCTTAAGCAAAAACGAATGTGAGTATCATCCTTGCTCTTTTATGTTATTTTAATATCATAATTTATTTTTAGAATGTTTATAAGTCGTATAAATTTATTTTGCATATTAAGATGAAAAAAAAAAAGAGATAGTTGTGATACCGTCAATTTGGTAGTATTTGACCATGTTACGACCTACTTTTTATTTGTAAGAAGTGAAGATTAATTTGGTAAATTTTGGATGTTTTATAATGGTTGTAGTAGTTGGTCATTGATCTCATTATTAGTTTACTTATAGTGTTTTACTCCTATTTTATTATGAGTTCTTAAATATTGATTCTAACTCATCCTTTGGCGGCATATGTTCGATATTGGTTTTTGTGATTTTAGTTCCATTGAAAATGGTTTATAATTTGGTTTTTGTTTTACTAAAAGCACTTCTATAATCCTGTCCTCTGTTTATCTAACCATGTCATTTGTCTTCTCTGCGCCACTAACAAAAATCTCCTTCATAAGATGAACAATGGACCCTGAGATATGAACAAGTCAAAGGAACATTCAATATAATAGATTATCACCTGCAATGCCCAATGAAAAAGGATCATAAAAGGATTGGAAAGATATATTTCAACAAAAGCTTATTGGCCAAATCTCTAGACTGCATTCTCCAATATATTAGGAACTTTAGATAGACAGAGAAAATAAAGTTAAAACTCCAAAGTTACTGAATTAATAGCAATAATATCATGAGAAAGACCAAACAGAAAGAACACCTTTGCCCTATTATGACTAAATTGGGTATAAATATGTGAAGAAAGATGCATGACTTACTGCTGATAGAAAATAGTTTCATGATTATTGGCAACTAATGGAAGAGATCATGAAAATGGTGGCAAAGGGTGGAAGGTGGTGATCATATTAATGGTGAATGATAATGGGGAAGAAATAGAGAGTACAATAATAAAATGAAGAAACAAACTGGAAACTATAAAACATGGTTTCTTGTTTCAGCATTTTGTTTTTAATATCCTTTTGGGAAAGTGAAAAAAAGCCACAGTTGTACCAAATAGATTTTTCGCTTTTTACATTTAAAGGCAAAAGACCAAAAACTACAAAATAAATAATCTCACCTTATTTTTAAAATTTATGCATATTTAGTTTTCTTTTAACTTAAATTGGATTGATCGTCATTTGGGTTAGCTCTGCTTTGCAACAAAATTTCTTCATATGTTGGAGTTGGCTTGAGTAATTTTATAAACTGAGAGTTTGGTTTGGATATTGGGACATGCCCTTTAACCCAGCTGATCCAACTTGGGAATATCCCTACTTCATATGATAGATGACCTTCCTTTGAACCTGGCAAAGGAGAGCCTTGTACATTGGGACAACCTGCGCATAGAAATGTACATTAATCTGAACAAGATATGGCATTTGTCATCTTTGGTACGGAACTCTAAAAAAAAGAGATACCAATTGGTACTAACATTTTTTTTTGTTTGGTATCTTCTTTTTAAGCTAATGTATTTAAGTAATCATGCATGTTGATAATGTTATTGGGGCAGATTATAAGAGTGATCACCAAACTTGTTGTTTGCTGGAAGTTCGGTTTGCCCAATTGTAATCATCTGTTGCAGTGGATTCAACTCTCTGCATCAGAATCTGTAACAAGACCTATTGGAAAGGTGATTTAGCATCCTCGCAGTTCTGACCAAGTCATTGATCCACTAATTCTCCCACCTTAGGGTGCCTCTCTCTCTCAATATTCTCAAAATTAACTGATCTCTCATACTCGTCTTTTCTCTGTCAACACTGTGTAATTCTAAATCTTTTCTCTCACTCTTTTCGAACCCTCCTTTTAACCATATTCTCGGTCTATTATTGCAAGGCTAATCACCATAGTTAACCCCAAAGCATTTATTACATATTAAATTCATTCAAAACAAGTCTAGGGTTCATTTTTATGAGGGATATAAAACTTGTTTGATATTAGCACCCTACATTTGTAAAAACAGGATATGCTTCTCTACCTATGTACCATTTGATATTCCTTCCTCTGGAATTCTAATATGACCATGCTAATGATTCCCCAGATTCTCCCACCTGAGAAAAATATTAACAAAATAAGATGGAAAATATGAGTAGACTGACTTTGAAATATATAAGGAGGTGATTGAAGTTGATTTTTTAGTCAGTGAACCTAGACATTTAGACATTTTACTTTGTTTATTGATCTGTATTCACTGTTCATCGCGGTTTTAGATTGTTTAGTTGTTAGTGGAATTCTTTTGAACCTAAAAGGTAGAGGGAGCTAAAATTTTAGTTGAGAAAGGCAAGCAAAGCTGATGATGCTGATAATGACAATAATGATGAAGTAAAAGGTATTTTGAAGATGCTTGGTTACTAACTAGAGAGAATGGGAGAATGTAATAACCTTTCTGACAGCTCAGTAGGAAGCAAATTGCTCCGCATCAGCCTTTCTTTTGCCTTTTTGTCTAATGTTGGTGCTAATGGTGCCCAATTGAAAATAGAACTTTTATGAACACTATGAAAATTCAGTTTTAATTAAATGTCTAGATAAAATTTCACTATGTAACCCAATTGGAAGAATAAAGCGAAAACTACTATGAAAATTCAGTTTTAATTAAATGTATATGGATAAAATTTAACTATGTAACCCAGTTGGAAGAATAAAACGAAAACTGCTATTCAGTTTTAATTAAATGTCTGCAGATAGGATATAACTATGTAATCCAATGGACAATAAAACAAAAACATCTGAAAATTCAGTTTTAATTAAATGTCTGCAGATAAGTTTGTGCTGTGTCGTTGGATGGAATAGAAGTAATTAATTTCTCATTCTACAGCTAGAATGATATTATATGACTTGTTTTTATCTATTTGATTTCTTCCACCATTTATAAATTGCATGAATCTATTGGACAGGTATGAAGGACAGCGGGACATGCTTTACAATCAGACATTCAACCTTGATCAAGTTGCATTTGCTTCCGAGGGTATAAAAGATGCTCAACAAACTGTATGTCCTAAAGCACTTTCAACATTTTTGAAGATTTTTTATTTCAGAAAAAGTTCTTGAAGGGCTATAATACTGTGTTTATGTGCTGGACTAATTTAATGCCCAAAGATGGAATAAGATGATATTATAACAAGAAGCTATTTTCTAGATACAGGCTGCTCAATAAATGTAATTCATAGATGCATATATGGGTAAATCCAACTTACTACTTGTTAGTGGAACCACCATTATCTTCTTGCGCGTTTGAAATTTTATGGTGCAGTACTTGTACACAGCCTAATCAAGTAGTCCATCCCCCTTCCAGCCTAAACTTTAATAATCTTTAACTACTAGTGTGCTTTATATCTAGTTGACATGGGACCATTGTCCTTCATCAAGTTTTAATAGGAGAGAATTAATCACGTAATTTTCTTTGGAATGTTTGGTCACCTTGTGATAATTGTGCATCAATTCTCACTTCGTGTTCATTGTGCATCAATACTATCATTTTTATTTATATCTTACTCTAGACCATTTGATTGTTCAATTAAACATACAAACTAATAAATGAATATTTTTTAATTAACTTGCTTGCAATGATAGCATAATAGGTAAGTATATACTTTAAATGAGTGAATGCCAAGAGTAATCATAAATTACTCTCTCGCTTTCTGCTTGTGTGTGTGTATGTGTGTTGATAACTTTTTTTATATGACAATGAGAATGATATTACAATTTTGTTCCATCTCCATGAAAATAACTAGGTTGCATTTTATTCTCCATTTTTCATAATAGTTAGCTAGTACAACAGGGTAGTTAAAAATGAAGGAATAACAAATGAAAAGAACTAGGTTGCATTTTATTCTCCATTTTTCATAGTAGTTAGCTAATACAACATGGTAGCTAAACATGAAGGAATAACAAATTCCCATGTTTTGAATACAAGAATAGGACATAAGGAATATGGCCTAACCATACTAGTCAAGCACTTCAGGATGATAAATCATAATGTATGTCTGCGCTTCTCAAAGAGCATCATCATTCATCAACATGCGTGGTCTTAAATTTTATGAATTTCAGTTTATATGTGATTTATTGCCTGTAGGAATATAACTGAAGTTAGGGTATTAATTGTGACATGACTTAAAAAATACAAAAGTTCTAACTATTGGCCTGACTTGGAGATCCATGAGATCACATTTATTTCTAGTTTTTGATGATCTCAAGTATCTAATATTATATTCTTTTTGAGTTTCTCCATTTACTCATGTAGTTGTTCAGTTATTGTTCCAATTTTCTTTTTTTGGTCTAGAACATGACTTGATTAATCATGCAAATTGTTTGTTTGCTTTTGAATTTTTAACATGCTAATACTGATATTATTTCATATTTAATCTTAGAAATGGCTTCCTCATAGTGCAAGAGGATGGGTGCATAATTTAAGCCTCCCTACAGCCCGTAATGCAGGTCTTGTGCATTAGGAAAACCGCTTTCATATTCATATGAACTCTAATAAAATTTCAAAGAGATTTCATCTAACCTTCAAGATAATATATTCCAGTCAAAATACTAACTTAATTTAATTCAACTAAGATTCGTTATATGAATTCTCTTTTTTCACTCAGAGCGATTATGGACTACATCTTCAGACAAATATAAAGTTGTAAGATCATTCTAAACTATTTTTTTTCAAGTTAGTTTAGGTCTATCATTGTCTCTTCTATCTTAACATGTTCAGTCTTTCTGACAGATGCATCGCTAAGTTTTTCGTCTTACATAGTCAAATAATCCCAATCTGTATTCTCTTATTTTATCTTTAGTAGAAGCAATCTCCATCTTTTCTCTAATATACTCATTACGGATTTTATTAATCCTAGTATATTCATACATTTATTTTAGCATTCTCATTTTAGCAAAACGCATCTTATCAATAAGTTGTCCTTTCAATGTCCAACATCCCTACCATACATCATAATAGACCATATTGCAGTTGCAATTTAACTGGCTTTTTTCAATCACCTAAAACTCATGTGTTTTCCTCCACTTCATCCAACTTGCTTTAATCTTATAGCTAACATATTCACAACCCACATTCACTTGAAGTATTGAGCCAAGGTTCTTGAAAAGATTGCTTTGAGGTACTGCTACTCCATCTATAACAATATTGCCTCTTTGTCCATTCATATTACTAAACATACAATGCATATATCCAATTTTAGTTATACTTAACTCAAAACCCTTGTGTTTTTTTCATAATTCCTGTTTGAGTTTCATCTATTAATACAGTGTCAGATGTGAACGTCATGCAACATTAGATGTTATCCTGTATATATATTGTTAGCTTATTCATGACCAAGGTAAATAGATAGGGACCCAAAGTTGAATCTCGGTGTAACTTAATAAAAGCAGAAAAATTTTTACTATTCTCTATAACTGTACAGATGCTAGTGATAGTCTCATCATACATATCTTTCAAGAATTGGATATTACTAACTAATACTCTCTTGCGCTACAAGACCCATCATAAAATTGTTCTAAGGACTATCATAAACCTTCTCCGAGTCAATAAAAATAATATGTAAGTTTTTTTTCATCTTTCTGTACTTTCCATCAAATATCTAAAGAAAGATTGCTTTCATAGTCGATCTAACTAGGGAGATGTAAATGTCAAAGCGTAAATGGTGTTACACAACTCTCTTCCACAATTTTATTATATGACTTATACGCTTTATACTTTTATAGTTTGAACAACTTTGAATCTCCCTTGTGCTTAAAATAGGTACCAAAATGATGCGTCTCTATGCAGCTGACATTTTTTGTGCTCATAATTTTATTGATAAAGTAGTTAACAATGCAATTCCTACTTCAAGACATTTTCACACCTCAATAAGGATTTTATTTGGACTACAAGCTTTGCCGATTTACATTCTCTTCAAGTTTTTCTTAATTTCAAAAAATCTAATCCGTCTAGTGTACTTTACATTTTTTTCAGTTTTATTATCCAAGCCCTTAATGTGTTTACTATAATTACTATTAAGATGATCCTCAAAATAACTTCTCCATCGTTCCTTAATATCCTCTTCTTGAACAAAAACTTTATTCTCTTCATTTTTTATGTACTTAACTTGATTTCAATATTTACATTTTCTTTCTCTTATTTTAGCCGATTTATAGATAGTTTTTTTACTCTTTCTTTATCTTGAGTGCCTCATATATCTTCTCTAAAGAGTGCGCTCTTGCTTGGCTAACCTCTTTTTTAGCATCCTTTTTTGTTGGATTATATTGCTCAAAAGTTTCACTGTTACTACAACTGTTCAATCTCTTATACTATTCCTTTTTCTTTTTACTGCTGCTCCTTTGATTGTTGTAGAAATGCTCATTCACATTTCATTTGGTGACATTCATTTCTGCATCTCAATATTTTGTTTTGATGAACTCATTCATAAACATCTATTGTTTAACACCTTTTAAAGTCTACAATCAAGCCTTTGAAATTCGATTCCTCTTAAGCCTACTTGCCAACTTCTTAATCTTGGCATCCAATACCATTAATTTATGTTGAGTGATCAAAGTCTCATTTGGGATAATTTTGCAATATTTGCTTAGAGCTCGATTAGCCTTTCTTTTGTGCTTGAAGTCAATTTGGCTTATATTTTGTGCAATTTTAAAGATTTCTCTTTTTATAAAGTGTGTATTTATCAGTATTAGATCATAGGCCATGACAAACTCAAGGATAGTTGTTCTCTCTTCATTTCTAATTCCAAAATCATATCCTCCATGAACATTTTCAAATCTTGTTTTGTATTTTCCTAAGTTTCTGTTTAAGTCTCCCTCCTATAAAAATTTTTTCATCATCCCAGTCAAAATAGGAAAATTGATAAAAATTTGGATACTCAAATGAGGAAACTATATTCTGATAAAATACTTATTGGAGCAGAAGTTTTGGATATATTGTTTTTTTCGATGATTGAATTTGGTTGTAGGAGAATTTTGTCTCCGTATAAGAAGGGAAAAAAGTACAATTTGTCTCATTATATTTTAGAGAAACAAATGTCCTTATTTCTTTGGTTTATGTGCTAGCTTCAGCTGATGTAAATATACATTTTATAATAAATTACCTCTCAACTACTAATTATACCCTATAGCTGCCAATAGCTAGCAGCCAAGATTTAACTGTTGTTTCCAACCTGACACGCTAAAAAATCTCAAAGAGTTCTATTCAAAATAAGAACATTATAACTCGTTGATGAGCAAGACACTTGCATTAAGTATTTGGCACTATTTTTGCATTGTCATAGAAGATCAAAATATGCTAGATCCACCATGATTGTGTGGTGTATTCAGTGTTGACGTTGGTGTATTCAAGGCTGTTAAGGTGGAGTGATATCTGTACTCTGATTGGAACAACCTCCTGCTTACCTCATGAGAGGTAGGAGATTAACATTGACCAGGGAAGGACTGTTCCGTATCCCAATTAAATTTTGGAAGGTTTCTGAAGTGTGCTTATCCATTTTGCTCAAATTACTAAACAAAATATTGGTCCTGGTATCATTTTAAAGTTACCAATTACTGAACTATGATTTTCCTAAATTAAGTTTGTTTTTTTTTCTCATCAGATGTCAGCATTGAAATCTGCCAATAAGGAGTTGAAAGGAATGATGAAAACTGTGAAGATTCAAGACATAGATGTATGTGATCTGTTGATTTCCCTTTACTCCTCTCTTTATATCTTTCTTGTTATCTTCCTTTGGGAATTTATGGTGCTCAGTAGTATAATTTTATCATTTGCAGAACTTGCAAGATGAGATGATGGACCTAATGGATGTGAGCAATGAAATCCAAGAGACCCTGGGTAGAAGCTACAATGTGCCTGATGATATTGATGAGGAAGAACTCATGGGAGGTAAGTTCAAATTTCATCTAAAGGGTCCGTCTGGGATACCTTTTTTGTATATATTAGAAATTCTTTATTTGTATCTTTCCCTGTTTATTTGATGACTGTTTTTTTATATGATCTGTTAATTTTCAATTGTCTAACTGGTATAAAAAAATGTGCAATTTTATCTATCAGTAGAATTTAATACTCTCTTTTCGTGGTTCTTCTTTCTCTTCTTTCCCCAGTGTCAGTTTGAAACAGGCTTAACTGCATTATTTGAGAGAAAATGTTCCATGTTTGTTTAAATCCATATTATGTTATTCAAACTGGACTTTGTAATGCAGAACTCGATGCTCTTGAAGTAGACATGGGAATGGAAACTGAAGCTGATGGAGTACCTTCTTATTTGCAGCCTGATGCGGAACCTGATCTGCATGCAGAACTTAACTGGCCTTCAGCACCCACAGGACATGCACCAATACCTGCGGGTAGAAATAATGCTCAGGTAACTCCTGTAAAAGTTCATTTTCTTCTGTTCAGCCTCTTCATTTAAATGTCAATAGGAAACTCTTCATTTGGAGGGCCTGCCAGATATCATTACTGTTACATTATTGGATAACCATCATCTACATCTGCACAAAATAATAAAATTCATGCTCTCCTGCATTGAATTATATTTATGAATTATTAATAGTTGATTTTTTTTTTTTTTTGGGTGTTAAAGCCTTGCTGATATATAGTTTAGAAACCTAGATGCCCATCAGAAGATGCCGAACAGTTACATGAGTGTTAAAGGAGGATATTGATTTTCATTGGTTGCTTAGTTTCCAATTATCATGATAGTTGCTGTTGATTTATTTTCCTTGGATGTTAATTGATTGGCAAGGCAATTATTATTCTAGCAATTTAATGAAACAAATGTTGGATTCTCTACATGTGAGCATAAGGGATCAACTTTACTTTGGTTATACCTAACATTAGGTTGTTTAAGCTCATGAAATTAGAGTTAGATATATTGTTATTATTGGCATATATTGCCCTGTTTTCCCTGTGCAATGTACCAATCAGTTGATTTTAATGTTCAGCAGGCTGAGGATGAACTAGGTTTACCTGCTGTCCCTCAGGCATCCATACGTGGTTAGGCAACTATTCGGTGCGATCCATGTATATTTATTAAATGGAGCTAGATGACGGAGCCCTTGTATACATATTGTGCAGAATCTACTTTGATTTGATCTGGTGATTCAATTTGTAATTGGGATGGGATTTATTTTACTGAATAGATTCATTTTTTCTTCTTTCACTTTTTTTCTTAGCTAGAAACTATTGGGATGTTTTTGTTGAAAAAAACATGGAGGCATTAGCAGTTTGTCTACATGGAATGTACGCGATGGATTATCTGTGTGCTGGCATTACTAATGACAAAAAAAAAAATTAAGGTTATTTTTGTTGATGAACTTTTTTTTTATTTTATATTTGCTAAATGACAAATGAAAATAAATCTAAGTTTATTTTTGTTGATGCAAAAACCAAGATAGAGTTCGGAGGGAGGATGAAAAATAAAGTTTATCAAGAAATGCTAATTTTACTAGAAAGTCAAGTACTATGAAAATTTCAATCCATGATGGAATTTTAGATATAATGTAGCATGAGGAAGTTGTACCATTTAATGCATTTTGATTTTAAATTTAATTTTAATCATTGTTTTTTTCATTTTTTATTTTTTTTATTTTTCAACTTTATACCTGGTTTTAGTCGGTCGTTTGTTTGATCGTTAGTTTTTTCTTTTTTTCTTTTTTTTTTCAAATTTACGAGAATCTTTAAGTTTTTCTTTTTCTTTCTCTCTTCTCCTTTTTACGCTTTTCTTCTTGATCCAAGTATTTGGCTCACTTGCCAACTAATTGGTGATAAAAGGAATTACATGCCCGCCATTTAAATTTTATTGCAATTGATCCCCGAAACCCAAATCTATGCAGTTGCAGGATTTGATGAGCAATGGTAGACTTTTTATGATATCTGTATGTATAATTGGGATGGCACAATTGATTTTGGTCGAGCTCTCTCTAAGGCTTTTTTTTTTAAATGAAAATACATGTTCCTGTCCATTGTTTTCTTTTTCTTCTTCATCTTCCTTTTCATTCAATTTTTTACGCTTTAACTACAATTTTTTATTTTTGATTTTTTTTTTTTTTAAAGCTTTTGTGTTTAATTGTGTTGGTTATTTTTTGGTTTCATATGTAATAATTTGGGTTTTTTATTTTAAATATAGCTCACTCTACATATTCAGTAAAATATTAAAAAAAAAAAGAGTTTAATTTTTTTAGCTTTCTATCAAATTTAACTTATTATATCAACTTATATATAATATAAATGTCATAAAAATAACTATATAGCATTAAAAAATTTTTAAAAAATTATAAAAATGCACCAAAATAATTAAATAAAATATTTTATATATATATACAATTTAAATAAGTACTATACAAGTGTATTATTGACTACTAAATATTTGAATATATGGCATATATGTTACATATATAACATATATATTAAATTACAAAAGAATAATAATATATAATTATTATATATGTAATTATATGTAATCATATATCATATATAACTACATATATGTGTTGAATTACAAAAAAATAATAGTATATTACCATTATATATTTACTTATATGTAATTATATATTACATATAATAATATATCATTGTAATTACACGTTTAATTATATGTAGTTATACATTATATATAATATAGTTGTTATATGTTTACTTATATTTATTTATATATTACATATTAGTAGATATATATGTTAAATTGTGAAAAAATAAAAATATATAATTATTGTATATTTACTTATATGTATTTATATGTTATATATAAATAGATTTATGTATTAAATTTAAAAAAATATATAACAGTATATAATTATTATATATATATTTATATATATTTATATATTACATATAAATAAATATATATTGAATTGCTAGCAAAGTAAAAATATTACATATAACCCATCAGGCTTTGACTCATTGGCTAGCAAAGTTTATCATTCAAATACAAAAATTGAGGAGCTCTATAATTCACTAAATCCCAAAGCTCTCCTTCCTTGTTTTGTTGTAAATTGCTAACTTTGACAATTAATATTAAAAATTCAAATTAAACTTAGGCAGCACATTTGGGTGTGTCCTGGTGCTGCCAATATATTATATTAGTGCGAACAATACTATAATATAATATAATATAATATAATATAATAATTAAAGATAAATAAAATATGATATTAAAATTTAATAAAAGAATTAGAATAATACATGTGAATATATGTTGGTATATGTTAGTAGGCATATATTATTTACACTTTAATTAAAAAATAATAATATATGTGATTATATTTCAATATATACTATATACATATATATCAATATATATTAGTATATGTTACATATAATTTAACTAAAAAATTATAATATATGTGGGTATATATCAATATATATGAGTATATGTAGATATATATTAGTATATAAATATTTTATATATTTATTTATATGTGTATATTATTAGGATTTTATTGATCAATGTATGGGACTTGAAAATTCCACATTGAAAGTATATGATTTCAATGTGAGATTTATATAGACTTTAGGCTCTCCAATATCTTGAGTTAGCTTTTAGGATGTGGTTATCCCAAGGATCATAATAGTAGGCATCAGAGCAATCCATGCGCTTGAATAACTCGAGACTCGGAAAGATGTACCTTATAGGCCAGATTAAAATTACTGGTAGTCTCGAGAAAAAAATTTGAGTGTTAGGCCAGTGTCGATAAGAGTAACAGCCGCCGAGGACTAGGAAAGGGAAACTCTACAGGCCATATTAAAATTACTGGTAGTCTCGAGAAAAAAAATCTAGCGTCGGGCCAATATCGGTAGGAGTAAGAACCGCCAAGGATGTCGGTTGTTTAACTACGAGAAAAATATTAGGATCATATTGGCTAAGGTATAAGACTTGAAAATTTCACATTAAAAGTATGATAATTCATTGTGGGGTTTATATGGACTTTAGTCTCTTCAACCCCCTTGAATTAGCTTTTAGGGTATGGTTCTCCCAAGGTTCATGACATATATATATATATATATATATATATATATTACATATAATAATATATATGTACCAAAAGAAATAATAATATATATTAATATATGTTACATATAACTAGATATAGATAGACATATATTGCAAAAGAATAACAATATATGTTATATATTTTTTGGCATATATCGATATATGTTACATATACTTTAAATAAAGAATAACTGTATATATTGGTATATGTCGATATATATCAATATATAAATATTTTATATATTTATTTATATATGGGTATATGTTACATATAATTAGATATATAAAAAATAATAATAATATATTTAGATATGTACGGGTATATATCGCAAAAGAATAATAATATATATTACATATATTTGGATATATGCTGATATATGTTGGTATATATCGATATATATTGGTATATATCAAGATATGTCAGTATATAAAAATTTTATATATTTATTTATGTATGGGTATATGTTACGTATAATTAAAAATAACAAAATGAATAATAATAAATGTTGATATATATTACATATAACTAGATATATATATATAAGTATATATCGCAAAAGAATAATAATATATGTTATATATGTTTAGATATATGTTGGCATATATCAGTATATATCAATATATGTCAGCCTATAAAAATTTTATATATTTATTTATATATGGGTATATATTACATATAATTAAATATACCAAAAAGGATAATAATATATGTTAGTATATGTTATATATAACAAGACATATACGGATATATATAGCAAAAGAATAACAATATAAATTATATATATTTGGGTATATATTAATATATCTTAGTATATGTCTGCATATATTGGTATATATCAGTATATGTTAGTATATAAATATTTTATATATTTATATATGGATATAAGTTACATATAATTAGATATATCAAAAAAAATAACAATTTATGTTGATATATGTTACATATAATTAGATATATATGGATATATGTCACAAAAAAAAATATATGTTACATATATTTGGATATATGTCTGCATATGTTACATATACTTTAAATAAAGAATAATAATATATATGGTATATATTGGTATATATCAATATATATTGATATATATTGATATATGTCGGTATATATTGATTTATGTGAATATATATATATATAACTATTTTATATATTTATTTTTATGTGAGTATATATTATATATAAATAGATATACCAAAAAAATAACAATATATATTGGTATGTGTTATATATAAAAATATATACATGTTAAAATTTAAAAGAATAACCGTATAAAATTATAATTTATTTAGTTATATGTCAATATATGAACATATAATAATCTATACATGTTAAAAATTTAGAAGAATAAAAGTATAAAAATGATCTATTTTTAGCTATATGTCAGTATATATTACATTTAGTTATATATCAGTATATGTTACATATAATAATATATACGTATTAAATTTTAAAAGATTAAGTATATAAAATTATTATATATTTAGTTATATATATGTATTTATCGATATATGTTACATGTACTTTAACTAAAAAATAACTATATATTTAGATAATGTTATAATATTATAATTAAATACTAAAAAGTAATTTCTAAAAAAATGCTAAAAATAATTTAAAAATAATTATTCATAGATTTTAGTGGACATGAAAAAGTGTACATATCCACTAAAATAATAAATTAAAAAAAAATTTAGAAAATTTTAATATTATGTTAAAATTATTTTAAAAAATATAAATTAAATAAAATATATAAAATTATGTATAAATTAAACAAAATATATAAAATTTTATGTATAAAATATAATTTAAAATTAGTTAATATAAATTATGGTTTTAAATTAATTATTTTTTAATTATATAAGTTTTTTAAAATATTAATACATGAATTAGAGAAATGTTTTTTATATTATATGTTAAAATTATTTTAAAAAATATAAATTAAATAAAATATATAAAAAAATATGTGTATAAAATATAATTTAAAATTAGTTAATACAAATTATGGTTTTAAATTAATTATTTTTTAATTATATAAATTTTTTAAAATATTAATTCATGAATTAGAGAAATGTTTACATATAGTGTTTTTTGGTAACCTGTGTTAAAAGAGAGTAGTATTTTTTTGTCCACTTTGTTAAAAGATCCTCCAGCTCTAGCAGAAACAGAAGGAATTGAATGACACCTGTAGCTATAGAGGTAATTAATGGCTTTACAGCAATGTGTCACGGACTGATTCCGTGACCGTGTGAGGTCATTATAAAGAAACGTGTCTGCTGTGTTTCAACCTCCATGGGTTGGGACGGCTTAGCGTTTAAGGCGTTGTTATGCCCTCGTGGCTTGTACTCCACGCAAAGCCTGCGTGCAGGCGGGGTGCTGTGCCGCAGGGACAACTGGTCGGGAGCTGGGCCGCTCCCCTGATGAGCCCATGGCAGGGCGAAACCAGTGTAGTACGGTATGGCAAGGCTGGCCCCAGAGCAGGGATATGGCCAGAGGGGCAAGGCTCTCGGGGCGCCGCACGGGCGCAGTGCCGCGCAAGATTCTAGGCCCGTGACAGATGGTATCAGAGTCGACTCGCCGCACGTTTGGTGCCCACCCGGCTGAAAGCGTGGTCCAGGTGTCCCAAGAGGAGGTGGACAGTCTGTGTCTTGTCTCCATGCGGTGTCGGAGCAATGGTTCGGCCTTAGGCACCGTGAGTGAATATGGAGCGAGCTTGGCCAGGGTAGTGCCAGACACGTGGGTTGGGGTGGGGGCGTAAAGCGAGTACTGTCCAAGGGCGAGTCGTTCTCCCCGGCACTAGGACGTGTCGCAGTTTGAGTGGGGGAGAATGTCACGGACTGATTCCGTGACCGTGTGAGGCCATTATAAAGGAACGTGTCTGCTGTGTTTCAACCTCAATGGGTTGGGACGACTTAGCATTTATGACGTTGTTATGCCCTAGTGGCCTGTACTCCACGCAAAGCCTGCGTGCAGGCGGGGTGCTGTGCCGCAGGGACAACTGGTCGGGAGCTGGGCCGCTCCCCTGATGAGCCCATGGCAGGGCGAAACCAATGTGGTACGGTATGGCAAGGCTGGCCCCAGAGCAGGGATATGGCCAGAGGGGCAAGGCTCTCGGGGCGCCGCATGGGCGCAATGCTGCGCAAGACTCTAGGCCCGTGACAAATGGCTTGCCATGGCTGAGTGGACCAGGCAGGTGAAGAAGCTGTCGCTACGGGCTTTGGCCCCCATATATTGATGCATAAAAAACTTCCGTAATTTTGCGAAGTAAAATTTTTTAGTAGCGTATGATTGAAATTTTTTTTAATCACCGTATAATTGAAAAGTCTTTTAGTTTTGTAAATATCCCATAATTAATTATAAAACTATCCTTCATCCTTTAAGTTTTATATATTACATATATTTCATATAAAATTTATAAAACAATATATATAACATAAAAAATATATGTAACATATAATTAACATGTAAAACTTGTAATAGATATAAACTTTTATATGTCGTTAATATATTATATATGTTATGTTTAATTTGATAAATGCGATGAATTCTATATTAAAAAGTATATATAAATTTTTATGTCATTTATATGTTATACATATTGTATATAATTTGATAAATATAATAAATTTCAAATGAAGAAACTTATAGAACTTTTATCTGTCATTTATATTTTGTATATATTGCACATAATTTAACAAAAAAATGTGATAGATTTCATATGAAAAAGCATATACAAACTTTTATAAGTCATTTATATATTATATATTGTATATAATTTAATAAATATGATGAGTTCTGTATAAAGAAACATATGAAATTTTTATTTGTTGCTTATATGTAATATATGTTACATATAATTTGATATATGCGATGGATTTTTAATGAAAAAGTATATACAAACTTTTATCTGTCATTTGTATGTTGTATATATTGTATAATTTGACAAATATAATAGATTGTATATGAAAAAACATATATAAACTTTTATATGTTATTTTTTTTATATTATATATGTTGCATATAATTTGATAAATACGAAGGATTCCAGATGATAAAATATGTATAAACTTTTCTATGCTGCTTATATATTATATATTGTATATAATTTGACAAATATGATAGATTTCAGACATACAAAATTTTAAATTTTATTTTAAATATTATATATTTTTCACAGAATTTGATAAATATGATTGATTTCAGATGAAAAAATATATTCAAACTTTTATATGTTATATATGTTACATATAATTTAATAAATATAATAGATTCTAGATTAAGAAGTATATCCAAAATTTTATGCATCATTTTATATATTATATATGTTGCATATAATTTGATAAATCTGATAAATTTCAAATAAAGAAACATATACAAACTTTTATATGTAATTTTAATGGTATATATTACATATAATTTGATAAAGTCTAATATATATGCAGTTTCATGTATTTATTTATTTTGACACTTTACCCCTTATATTTATGTATTTATCACTTTGCCTTTATACTTGTTTATTTCATACTAACATATGTTTATGTACATAGATATTGCGGCTTTATCCCCTTATTTACTTTATACTCAACAGACACTCAAATAAAGATAATGCTATATGTGTATATAAATGTTTATTTGATACAAAATATATAAATATCAGTGGCAAAAATGACCAAAATGTATTTATATAAATATCTACTGGTACAAAATAGATATATACATAGAACAAAGTGACAAATGCATAAATACAAGGGGATAAATTAATCAAATGGATAAGTATAGGGGGCTATACATGTATTGTGCCGCTTTATAAATATGATAGATTATGGATGAAGAATCATGGAGAATATTTAAAATATTTTATCAAACCTGTAAAGTACATTACAATTGAAACACGAAGAAAAAAAACCCTCAATTATTATCGTTGAAGAACAAAATAATATACATATATATCAAAACATTTACAAATGCAAATAAAATATCTAAATAAAATTAAATAAAAAATCTCTAAGCAAAATGTAAAATCATATAGAAAAAGAAGGAAACAGTACCTGCAAATAAACACAGAGTTGGAGAAAAAAAAGATGGATAAATAACTAGTGGAAAGGAAAAACAAAAAAAAAATTATAGAGATGGAAAAAATACTTGATGGTGGAGGATGATGTGGTACTATAAATGAGAGAGGAGGAAGCAGTGGAGAAAAGAATGAAAATTGAGGAAGGAAAAATGGCAATGGTGACGCAATAAAGGAAGAGAAATTGTAAATTTGAAAAAAAATAGATAATGTAAAAATAAAAACAGGGTTAAAAAGAAAATAATAGCATTGAAAATGAAAAAAAAATGTTAAAAATTAGCATTTGGTGTAACTTTATTTATTAATCGAAGTCTAATAACAAGATTAAGAAATATAAGCCTTAAAGAATATTTAAAATGAACTCATCTAAATCTTTAACATAAACTTATTTGGGAAAGTTGTACTTCTAATAATATTTTGGGTTTAAATAAACTTGTAACTTTAAATTATATGGAGCCTATATGCATAATTTGGGTTGATTAAAGAGAGAATAATTGGGTTGTTGTCCATCTTTTGATATATTTCCCAGCTCGTTACACGAGCTTTTTCCTTAACCAATTTGTACTTCTAGGCTTATATAGGAAAATTTCTCTATTTAGGAATTAATTTTTATTGCAAATTAGTGTTTGTTTTTCTCTATGTAAACACCATTCAGTGGCCAAATATACATTCATTAAAGAATTAATAAAATATTTATTTTGAGAATAAATTAGTCTTTTTTAGTACTTTTAAGAATTTAATTAAATTTATCAAGATTTGTATTTGTCTAAGGAAAGACGAATTTTGAACATTATATGAGTGTGAGAATGTTAGAGGATTATAGGTTCATCAATCACCTTATGCCAAATGACTTCTAATTAGATTGAGAATATAATACTCTAAAAAGGACTCGAAACAGAATAAAATACTTAAAGCTTCCTAAATCAATACACTTGGATTTTATAAGAATTAAGATGTGAATTTAGAAATAAAAGATTTATGCTTTGTTTGGTTATTAAGTTGAACAAGAGAAATTAAATTTACTTTGATGAAAGAAATGAGTAGAAAACAAAAGAAAAGAAATCTAATTTATTTTAATATGCTTGGTAATTTTAATTGAATAATAAGAGAAATGTGATTTTTCGTCTATAATTTAAATGAATAAATAGGTCTATAAGATATAATTTTATAATTTTTTTTATTTTTTATCATTTAAGTGAAAAATTATTTTGGTAATTTGAAAAAAAATATTTTACTAAAAAAATTATATTTCTCTTTTTAATTAAATATCTAAACGATAAAAAATAAAAGAAATATTCTTTCCTCTCCAATTCTATCAAAAACAAAAACAAACAATATGTTAGTCAAGAAAAAGATTTTTAAGCTTATGTTGCTTTGGATAATTCAAGATATGCACAGAACAAGAAACTAATTACTGTATTATCAGGAAACCAAAGAAATTTGAATTCTAGTCGAACTCTAATTGCTTAAGAATTGGATTTGCTGTTGTTACATGTCTGTAGGAGTTTGCTCATGACTCTCTCTAGCATACTTCTCATTTTGTAGCCCTTTCCCTATTCCTAACCATCAAAACGTCAATTGTATCTCTTTCTTAATAGACTTGAAGGTAGACTTCATCTTCGCAATTTTCGCTACACTTAGATATTGCTGCATCCTTAACCTCAATTATTTTATTGAAAAAAGTGAGTGGTACGACAAGGAGTGGTATGATTAACCAACCAGTCACTTCACCATTAAATCAACTAATTTTTGTTGATTTAAAATTTATTAAATATAGCCAAAATTTTATAGAATTTTTTCAAAATTTTTATCTTAAAATTTATATTTAATTATTTATACACATTTTTTTTATCTACTAAATTTATTATTAAAAAATAATTTAATTTATTAAAATTTAAAGATGTTATAAATAAATGAATATATATTGCATCCTATAGTCCATACATGTATTGAAATTTCTACTCTATAAATAGAGGATGTAACACCCCCACATCCAATACACGTACTCTACAACACCACAATGTAGCATACGTGCATCGAACATAGAAATATTACGGTTTTTCGTCGACATTCAAATCATTTTAAATGATACCATCACCTTTCTCATTATTCATTTTAGAAAATAAGTAATTAGCTTGTAATACAAAACAAAATAGATATATAAATACATTTAGTTAATACGCATCGGAATTTGTAAAATAGATTTACATATATGAAAATATTTAAATTCATATTTACAAATATACATATATTCACATTATAAACAATACTTTACAAAATATTAAAAGAGTTATACATGATTGGCAAATCTTCTCTGATCTTTAAGTTCCAAAATCAACTCTTCAATGTCTACTCTCACTCGGTCTCGAAGAGCTCTCGGGTTCAACTCTATCAACTCTATCACCTGCGCGATTAAACACTATCGCGCTAAGCCAACGGCTTAGTAAGATAAATCATGCTAATGATATGCTTTAGTGCAATGCAATGTCAATTCTCAATCCATATTATACATGTAACATTATATATGCAAAGCTAACAACATACCTTTACATTTCATAATTCAACATATGTAGACATATCACATTTCAACATCTTTTCATATACCTCATTAGTTACTCATTAAACCATTCATGAACAACACTAAACAAAGACAAGCATGGGCCCAAGACACACTAATATGCCATTCAATTTTCAGAGTTAATGTTTTGGTTTTGTTATCACATTTATCAATATCATATACCCAACTAGGCTTCAAGGATTAGGTTCAACCAAGCTTCAAGGGGAGCAAAGCATGCTAAGCTTCAACCCAACTTGGCTTCAAGAACCAACCCAACCTAGCTTCAAGGGTTGTAACATCTCAATTAGGCTTCAAGGATTCAATCCAACCTAACTTCAAGAGATTGTTACTCATATTAGGCATGCCACCAACAACAAACTCTGAAAATGGAATAACACATTAGCCACACAATTCATTTATCATTTGATTATCAATTCCATTCTCAAATCTCATTATCATAGCCAAATACAATAGCTTCATTTCTCATTGGAATCATCTTAGCCAATCACAATGGCTTTAAATCACACCATATCTCAATTCATATTACATCATTGATACAACATTTCAAAGTATATATCACATTACCATTCATAATGCATATAACCTAATATTGTTCATATGCTTCATCAATATCATCAAATATGTGCTATAATCTCAACATTATATGAATGTATATTCCACATATATTTATCTAGATCATTCCTTGTTTTCAAAGTGTTTAGAGTGTTTATGTTTAGGTTTAAGAACAACAAAACCTTTTGAAGAATCAATACAATGCAAAAAGAACAAAAATAGAAACAGTAGCCAACACATTTGAGGGACACGGCCAAGCTTGTGGCCGTGTCTCTCAACTTAATTTTGGCAGTGACAGACACTGGCATGGGACACGGCCGTGTCTCTCAAAAACCACTCCAACACGGCCAAAATTCCATGACTTGGCCGTGTCTCTCTTTGCTTTTGGCCGTGTCACTCATGAACAAAACCTTAACCAAAGCCAACACTCTTTCAATTGCATTTACACACTTTGTGCACAACAATCATCTCATTCAAATGGATACAATCAATAACATAAACACATATCTTACATAAACATCACAATAATCACCTTAACAACACATTAAAATTACACTTAAATACAAACCATCCCAAAACCCTAAAACCAACATTTTTCTTCATCCTTCAAAATCAACATCCACCACTTCCAACATCAACACCTTTTTAAACTCTTAACCTAAAACCCATTTTAATACTTGAAAACACATCACAAACACCTCTCATCATCAATTCAACAAACCCTAATTAACTTCCAATACCACTTCAAAAGAATAAAAGAAATCAAAGGAAAGATCTTACCTTAGTTAAAAAACTTCTTGAATCAACACTTGATCACTTAATCTTCCTTCAATTTGAGCTCAACACATCAAGATCCTCTCTTCACCTCTTGCTTTCCTTTGTCTATGGAGGAGCCGGCCACTACAACCAAGAAAAAGAGAAAATGATGAAGAAACAAAGTCAAACCTTCTTTAAATCTCCACCATGTGATTCAATTCAAGCAATTACCAAAACACCCTTATCCATATAACTAACCTCTTGTCTCTTATAAGCCCATTATAGTAATTTCACATATCCCATAAAAATATCTCTCTTCCATTGACTCTCCCTTTGACTTATGTATATGTTATATATATCATCATATAAACAACATATACACTTTTCTCTAAACCCTCTTTCTTTCCCAAAACACATATACATAAGCATTCTCTTACCAATTCCTTTTCTTATCACCTAACATATACATTCAATCACATTTTAAACCAACAACAACAACATAATCAAAACTTCTAGGGCATACATGAGGATATTACAGAGGAGTTCCCCATCAATTTAATACTACGCTCATATCTCTTAGTTTATATTATTCTTGTCCTCTTCTCTCTTGTCTCTTGCCTCTTCTTTTATTTTTCAACACGTTATCAGCACGATTGCTTTGGTTTAAGGTTGCTTCGGTGTAAGCATGACAAATATTGCAAAACTCGAGTTTGCAGCCCTTGATATTTCGGGCAAGAATTATTTATCATGGATTTTGGATGCTGAAATCCATCTAGATGCTAAGGGTCTTGGTGACACTATTAAGGAAGGAAATCAAGCATCAAATCAAGATCGAGCAAAGGTGATGATTTTTCTCCGCCATCATATACATGAGGGATTAAAAACTGAATATTTGACTATTAAAAACTCTTTTGTTCTTTGGAACAATTTGAAAGAAATGTATGATCACCAGAAAACTGTTATTCTCCCAAAAGCTCGTTATGAGTGGATGCCTCTGCGATTGCAAGATTTTAAATCTGTAAGCGAATTTAATTCTGCCCTTTTTAGAATTAGCTCTCAGCTAAAGTTATGTGGAGAGAATATTACTGATCATGACCTATTAGAGAAAACATTCTCTACTTTTCATGCTTCGAATGTTGTTTTACAACAACAATATCGTGAAAAGAGCTTTAAAAAGTATTCTGAATTAATTGCTTGTCTTCTTGTGGCTGAGCAAAATAATGAATTATTGATGAGAAATCATGAAGCTCGCCCAACTAGATCTGCTCTATTCCCTGAAGTGAATGGAAGCCAAGCCCACTTAAATAAATCTATGGCATTCCCTAAAGCGAATGCAATTTCATATGAGCATAGACAAGAGTATAATCGTCGCGGACGAGGTCATGGTCAAAATAACTCTCGTGGCAATCGCAATGGCAATCTTGATGCCTAAGTTTAGTTTTTGATTATTCAATTTTATTTTCCTTTATGAATATTTCTATCATATTTTGTATTAAACTTTTATAATTATTTGGATTTTACTTTATTATGTTTTTATTTTAAACTTGTGACATTTTATATTCTTTTAAGTATTATATTAATTTGCTTCTTATATTTTTGTGAAGACATTATGAATGCTACACAAACTTTAGTGGAAAAAGAAAATCGAGATTTGTGTATTGCTGATAGTGCATCAACGCACACGATTCTTAAAGATATAAAATATTTTTCCAAATTGAAAATGGGAGAAGAATTTGTTCATACTATATCTGGAAGGAAAAGAATTATTAAAAACTCTGGAAGAGCAAGTATAATACTTCCAAGGAGAACGATTATTAATATTAATGGTGTATTATATTCCCCATTGTCTCACAGAAATTTATTAAGTTTTAAAGATATTCGCCTAAATGGATATCATATTGAGACAAAAGATATGGATACTAAATAATTTCTTTGTATTACAAATACCATATCAAACAAAAAATGTGTATTAGAGGAACTACCTACAGTTTTCTCTGGTTTATACTATACTTGTATTCGCACAAATGAAATTAATATGGTTGTAAACCAGAAGTTTACAAATCCAAGTGCATTTATTATTTGGCATGATCGATTAGGTCATCCTGGATAAAAAATGATGCGAAAAATTATAGAATCTTCATGTGGACATCCATTGAAGAACCAAAAGATTCTTCAATCAAATGAATTTTTTTTTGTCCAGCTTGTTCTCAAGGGAAGTTGATTATTAGGCCATCGCCTAGTAAAATTCAAATTGAATTACCAGCGTTTTTAGAACCCATACATGGAGATGTTTGTGGACCAATTCATCCACCTTGTGGACCATTTAGATATTTTATGGTCCTAATTGATGCATCCTCAAGATGGTCACATGTTTGCTTATTATCAACTCGAAATTTGGCATTTTCGAGATTGCTTGCTCAAATAATTCGTTTAAGAGCTCAATTTCCAAATTATTCTATTAAAATAATTCATTTGGATAATGCTGGTGAATTTACATCTCAAGCCTTTAATGATTACTGCATGTCAATTGGAATTAAAGTTGAACATCCTGTTGCTCATGTTCACACTCAAAATGGTATGGCAGAATCATTCATTAAAAGATTGCAATTAATTGCAAGGCCATTACTGATTAAAATAAAACTTCTTGTTTCTGCTTGGGGACATGCTATATTACATGCAGCATCACTTATTCGCATCAGGCCAACAAATTATCATAAATTCTCCCCTCTACAATTGGTTTTGGGTCAGGAACCAAATCTTTCCCATCTTCGAATTTTTGGATGTGCGGTTTATGTTCCAATTGCTCCACCACAACGCATAAAGATGAGCCCTCAAAGGAGGTTAGAGATATATGTTGGGTATGAATCTCCATCAATAATTAAATATTTAGAGCCTTTAACTGGAGATTTATTTACGGCTAGATTTGCTGATTGTCATTTTGATGAGTCAGTTTTCCCAGCATTAAGGGGAGAAAATAAACAGTTGGAAAAATAAATTAGTTGGAAAGAATTATCTTTATCTCATATGGATCATCGCACTGGGCAATGTGAATTAGAAGTTCAAAAGATAATTCATTTACAAAATGTAGCAAATCAATTGCCAGATTCATTTACTGATCCAAAAAGAGTAACTAAATCTTATGTTCCAGCTGAAAATGCTCCTGTTAGAATTGTAGTCCCTGAAGGACAAGTTGCCCAAGCTAGTGAGTCTATTGCAAGCCAAAAACGTGGTAGACCAATCGGTTCCAAGGATAAAAATTCTAGAAAAAGAAAAGGAGCGAATGTTCAAAATGACCAAATTTCTGGAGAAAATGCTCTTGAAGAGCAATTTTTTTAGAAGACACTTGACATTGTGGAAAAGTTTCCAGAAGAAACTCAGGTACCTGAAAATATTGAAAATGATGAGATCTCAATAAATTATGTCGTGTCTAGTCAAAAATGGAATCGAAGCCAAGTAAACGTCGATGAAATATTTGCATACAATATAGCGCTAGATATTGTAAAAGAAGACGAAGATCTTGAACCTAAGTCTATTGATGAATGTAGACGCAAAATTGATTGGCCAAAATGGAAAGATGCAATTGAGGCTGAATTGAAATCCCTTGAAAAGCGTAAAATTTTTGGACATGTTGTCCAAACGCCAATGACTATCAAGCCAGTGGGATATAAATGGATTTTGTACGAAAGCGAAATGAAACTAATGAAATTGTGAGATACAAAGCAAGACTTGTTGCCCAAGGTTTTTCACAAAAACCTGGCATTGACTATGAGGATATATATTCTCCTGTGGTGTATGTAATTACACTAAGATATTTAATAAGTATGGCAATTCATGAAAATCTTGAAATGTATTTAATGGATGTTGTGACTGCCTATCTGTATGGCTCACTTGACAAAGATATCTATATGAAAGTTCCTGAAGGATTTAAGTTGCCTGAAGCACAAAAGTTAAATTCTCGAGAAGTTTATTCCATTAAGTTGAATAAAGCTCTCTATAAATTAAAACAATCTGGGCGAATATGGTATAATCGTCTTAGTGAATATTTAATGAAAGAGGGCTATAAAAATGATGTTATATGTCCATGTGTTTTTATCAAAAGATTTGGACCCGGATTTACCATTGTTGCTGTCTATGTTGATGATCTAAATATCATTGGAACTTCAGAAGAGATATCTAAAACTGTGGATTTATTGAAAAAAGAATTTGAAATGAAAGATCTCGGAAAGACAAAGTTTTGTCTTGGCTTGCAAATTGAGCATATTGCAGATGGTATTTTAGTCCATCAATCCACATTTATAGCCAAGATGTTAAAGCGGTTTTATATGGACAAAGCACATCCATTAAATTCTCCAATGGTTGTAAGGTTGCTTGATGAGAAAAAGATCATTTTCGACCTCGAGAAGATGATGAAGAACTTCTTGGTCCAGAAGTACCATATCTTAGTGTAATAGGAGCATTGACATATCTTGCTAGTCATACTCGACCTGATATAGCATTTGTAGTAAACTTATTAGCAAGATATAGTTCTTCACCAACACGAAGACATTGGAATGGGGTTAAACATATTCTTCGATATCTTCGTGGTACAATGGACTTGGGTTTATTTTATGCTAACACATCAAAGTCAGTTTTGATTGGTTATGCAGATGCAGGATATTTATCAGATCCACATAATAGTAGATCTCAAACATGTTACTTATTTACATGTGGAGGTACAGCTATATCATGGCGATCTACAAAACAGACTATTGCTGCAACTTCTTCTAACCATGCAGAGATTTTGGCCATGCATGAAGCAAGTCGAGAATGTGTTTGGTTGAGATCAGTAATTCAATATGTTCGAGGTACATGTGGTCAACATCCTCAAAAAGAACTCTCAACAGTTTTATATGAAGATAATGCTGCATGTATACACCAGTTAAAGGAAGGATTTATTAAAGGGGATAGAACAAAGCATAGTTCACCAAAATTCTTCTTCACTCACGATCTTCAAAAGAATGGTGATATTGATGTTCAACAAATTCGCTCAAGTGACAATTTTGCCGATTTATTCACGAAGTCGCTTCCTACAACAAGTTTTGAGAAATTGGTGTACAAAATCGGAATACACAGACTCAAAGATCTCAAGTAATGTCTTCATGAGGAGGAGTAGAATACGCACTGTACTCTTTTTTCCTTTCAAGGTTTTTATCTCATTGGGTTTTTCCTTATAAAGGTTTTTAATGAGGCAGTATGTTATCGCGTATTCATGTAGTTAGTAATATTTTTATGAATATTTTTAAGATATTCAAGGGGGAGTGTTATAAATAAATAAATGTCTATTGGGTCTCACAGTCCATACATATATTAGGATTTCTACTCTATAAATAGAGGAGTTCCCCATCAGTTTAATACTACGCTCATATCTCTTAGTCTATATTCTTCTTGTCCTCTTCTCTTTTGTCTCTTGCCTCTTCCTTTATTTTTCGACAAAAAAAAATTTATTATTATTAGTTACCGTAATATTTTTATATTATATATATATTTTTTATATATACAATATATTATATATATATATAATATAAAAATATTTCATTTGATCTAACTAATAAAAAATATTTATAAAATTACCCATAAAATATTTATATTAAACATTTAAAATATTTAATAAAAAATTAATTTATAAAAATATTTATTATTAAAATAACTAAAAATAATATAAAATTATATTATTTAAAATATTTATTAAAATAAATAAAAATAATATAATAAATTATTCAGTTAAACTAATTTATAAAAAAATATTTATAAATACTAAATTAGTAAGTTAATTTTTCTCCACTTATTATTATTATTAATTTATATACCCATAAAATTACCTATTTATAAATTAATTTAACTGATTTATAAGTTAAACCAAACATCCTGTTAAACTCAAGTCAAGCCTCGGCACAACCTGTAAATAGTCATACTTATATTTACAAAAAGTCACGCCTGTGATTTCTCAATCTTTTTCGCAATATTACCATTATACGCCTCATTTCACAAGAAATCTTAAAATACTTCTTTTTTTTTTATCAGAAATTAGCAATAAGATTAATAAAACTGATAGTACAAGCTAGTTTCATCCGATTGTGGGAGGCCAGATAAAACAGGGGACACAAACCTAAAAAAATCAGAAAGACATTCATCTTCCCCAAGTGTAGAAGACCCTAAAGCTCTGAAAGAGTACACCCAGTACACTTGGCCATACAGAAACAAGAACAAGGCCAAAAAATTGAAAAATGAATCGATAAAGAATATGTAACAACAACAAATCATAGTAAAAATACACCAAAGAAGATGAACAACAGTGTTACCCCAATCATCCTCAGATTTAGAAGCATATGAGAGAAAAGTAAGAGCAAGCGTCCTCAGCAGGGGGTCGAAGAGAAGACCAAATAAGATCAATACAAGCGCATGCTACGTGCTCTTCCAAGAACAACAGATTCGGGTGGGGAAGGCTACTCTGCAACCAAACTCCAAAGAGAGGGAGGAAATAACGATTTTCCTCTGCGATTTTAGTGTAGCGCCCAAGGACAAAATACAGAACAATCTTCTTTCAAGATCTATAAGCGAACAGATATGGAAATCAAAAGACCAAGCTTCCCAGTAACCGAAGATACAAAATACAAAAGAAAAATTCGTCACTGAATCAATTTATACCAAAATAAAATGAAAAATATTAAAACGGAAAAAAAAAACAAAAAAAATAGAGCTAGGGCTGCCGTCAACCAAAAGATCGGCGGCAACCCTATTTCTACAAATATAGCCACGAAACTCTAGCAGAGAGAAAAAGCTAAAGAGAAAAGGAAGGGACAAAGGAGAGAGGATTACTAATGTTATTAAAATTTATGCTCTTCACAATATTTCATGTATATCAGATTATCATTCCTTTTTATTTATTTCTCTTTGGTTTAATTGACATAAGAGATGTCATTTCAAATCTCTTTCTATCTGTATATTCTATTTCTACATAAACTGAAAGTTCCAAAACCATCGTATAAGGAAGCAAACAAAAATAAAAAGAGAAGGCCTTGTTCATCCATTCACTTGTGAAGCAAAATGAACAAAAAGCATATAACAGTTAGCACTTTATACAACTTGGGAGTTGGCAGTATAAACAAGTCGGTTCTTTTTCAACGTTCTATACACAGAGCTGCTTTGGAGATCCACAAAAGCACATTGGGCCTCGGCCTTGTTCCCACCGCATTCCAAGTCCTACAGATCGCCATATATTCCTCCTCTTTTTTTTACAATAACTTACGATATTCCTTTTACCAAATCTGCCAAAATGAAAATTATAAAAAATTAATAAAAATACTCGAGCATATCCATGCGATGTATATAAGATTATTGATTAGTTAATTTAGAATTAAATAAAATAAAATATTAGGCAATAATATAATATTAAAAATGCTAAAAAAATATAGAATTGAATATTATTAAACTTTAATATTACGTTTGAATGTCTGCATGTCCATAAGAACCAAATTTACTAAATAAATTACACAAAAAATAAAATATGCCAAAAATGAAAAATTATAAAAAAAAATTAATAAAAATACTCGAGCATATCCATGCGATGCTCCGATATAAGATTATTGATCAGTTAATTTAGAATTAAACACAATAAAATATGAGGCAATAATATAATAATAATAAATACTAAAAAATATTACAGAATTGAATATTATTAAACTTTAATATTACGTTTGTATGTCCATAAGAACCAAATTTACTAAATAAATTACTCAAAAAATAAAATTTATATTTGTCCGCGTCCAATCCTCAATTTTTTGTCCACATTGAGCACTTTTTGTATAGTAAAAAATAAAATTGAATTAGAGATTATGTAAATTACCAAAATGTTACACAACATAAAACTTAAAAAAAGTTTAAAAACACAATATAAAATTATCTTTTAAAAACTATATTAATTTTATAACGAAAATTTAGTGAAAATTTTTTTAATTGTTATAATTTCTCGACAATTTTATTTTTTATGATTAAAAAATATTATTAAAAAAATTTCAATTTGAAAAATAAAATTTTAAGAGGTTATTAAACAAAATTAAATAAATAAAGGGGCTTAATTTGAATTATGTACAAAGCTCAACAAAGCATATCCACTCGAAAAACTCAACTCAAACGGTCCAATCCAATTTACACAAAAAAGGTAGTGCATAGGCATTTAATTCTATTGAAATAATAGTGGGACATAATATAATAATTAATTAATTAATTAAAATAAAATAAAAACAACAATTAAGAGAACCACAAAGATCTGATATCCTAAAAAGCCAAAGGAAAAAGCCACCAAATAAATGTGAGAATCAATTCTCTTATTAGAAATAGCATTTTTCCCAAAAAACGTATATGAAAAGTGACATGTTGCATCAAAAATTGCTAACTCTCATCTAATTTGGTTTAATATATAAACCTAATAATAATAATAATAATAATAATAATAATTCCTGTTTAGTTATAGCTTCGGCCAATTCTTCAACATGAAGCAAACACCAAGCAACTATTGTCTATGTCTTTATCCATCATAAGACTTCCAATTCAAATTATCTAAATACATCCATTTCATATCAAATTGGCATATCTCTATTTTAGAAAATGTTGTAATATCCTTCGTAGGATATAATAATAATAATAATAATAATAATAATAATAATAATAATAATAATAATAAAAAGAAAAAGAAAAAGTCCCAGAGAAACTATATTTCTTTAATAATAAAATAAATAAATAATAAAACTCTAAATCTTTGATACCTTCTAGGATATTTTTTTCAATTTCCCAATTTTTATTTTATTATTGTTATTTTTTGTTTAAACAAAAATTATACACCTATTACCTAATAACCAAATTTATGAAGCAAATGGCTAAATCAGACCCATTAATCTAACTTACGAAGATATAGAGTCACTAAGCTCTTGCAATAGAAATATGATGACTCGGACGCTCAACTCAGAGTCCAACCCACTTAAACTGAGCTGTTTCTGTGGTCCGAGCCCAAGTCCTAAATCCAAATAAAATAAAATGAAGATATAAAAAGAGTGTTTATAAAGAGTTAAAAACACTTACCTGACTTTTTATCCCGAAAAATGACGTCATCTGCAATATCCATTAGAGGCTGCAAACATCCCGGCGAGAATTTCCGTGCAAAAAAGTAAGAGTAACTCGAATTGGACCGTCTTAATCTATGCACCAACTCAGGTGAGATCTCTTCTGCTCCATACAAACGCGGGTGTCCATCTAAGCTTCCAGTCCAATTCACATTCGTTAGCGTGTAATGGCTGCACCCATTTGGATCCGCCATTGATAGAAGTGTAGGAAAATAGTGTTCTTCTGGGTAACAAGAGTCAATATTCAAGCAAGGAAGTTTAAACTTTCTCCACAATTTATTGTCTCTAAGAACAAGCAAAGCATGCCTTTTAGCTAGAACAAAGAACTGAGATCCGACACGGAATTTCTCAAACGGTACTTCTGGTAACATAAAGTTATCGCCTCTAGCATTGTATCGATCGCGTAAATTGGGATCTTCGGATAGTATTTCGATGAAGCTTTGATGGCGAGATTGCGTAGCAAAAGCTTGTAAGTAGTTGTTGTGGTTGTTTTTTGGTTTACCAAAAAGGGAATGGTAAATGAATTGAAAAGAATGAAGAGGAATACAATGCTGGGAAACAAGTACAAAATAGAGATTTAAAGGGTCATCAATAATGGCACGAGCAAGAAGCCTACGCTCAGCGGAGATTAAAGAAGGAGACCCACGTTGAGTTTTTATACTGGGTATGAACTGGGTCTTGAAAATCCCATCTGGTACTGATACTTTAGATAATAGATCGGCGTGGACATAGATGTTAAAGAGATGAGTATTTCCATGGAAGAATCGTTCCCATAAAGGAACGAAAGTGAGATCAGAGTTTGTTAAGAAAAGGAAGGCGATTTTGGGGGCTGGATATTTTGTTGATAAATGGGAAATTTTTTTACCAGTGGCCGGTTGAAGAGCTTTGCGAAACAGAGTAAGATCATCGAGTTCTTCATGAAGAGATGAGATTTGGGGAGGAAGTATTTGAGGGGCAAACAGAAAGATGAGAGATAGAGAAAGGAAGAGAGCAAAAGAGTAGAGGATTGGGGATGAGAAGAACATGTTGGCAGTGAGCTTTGCTAGAGAAGAGAAAGAGTAGGTTTTTAACAAGACTAAAATTGTTAATTAGTGAAATTAGGAGTCAAAAAGATCATTGGGTTAGTGGATTATTAATTTATCATAAATATGATTTTAAAGATGGAGTTGAAAATAAACAAAAGAGTGAGTAGAAGAAGATAGTATGGCAAATTAAACAAGAAGTGGGAAAGAAGAAAAGGATATGAGGTATGGAACAATGAAAAAGTAGAGGCTTTTATGGTGGGGCTGCTTTTTTTCAGTTAAGAAGTAGAAGGAGAAAAAAAAAAGGAAATGAAGATAACGACAAGGGATGTGGTGGGAACATAGGCTTTTGCGCAATGTTTTTATAACCGGACCGGAGATCGGATCGGCATCCCGACTGGATCACTGATTTTATTGGTTGGACCGGTTTAACTGAATTTTTGATTTTTTTAGAACCGGCACTATTACGCATAAAAATATTAAAAATTCTAAAAGGGAGACCGATTTGTATAATATAAAATTAAGGATAAACTAAATTATATTATAAAACTATGTCATGATAACATATAAATTATATAATTAAGTAAAGAAACTAAATACTTAACGTCTTAAACATTAATATTAAGATCAATATCATCTAAATTAACACCGAGATTTTCATTTTGCTCAATGTCATCATCTTCTTCTTCTCAAACTTGAATTGGATTCTCCTCTTGATCTAAAAATTAGTGCAATTAATTAAATAATGCATACTAATATATGTTTTACACAAATTAATTTTTAACTATTAGTATTAGTATGCATTAATTTGTGTAAAACATATATTAGTATGCATTATTTAATTGATTGCACAAACTTTTGGGAAGCAGAGAAGTCTTAACTGGGTATTAAAAATTTAAAACAAACCTAATTAATTTTAGAATAAAAATTCAAACCGGTCCGGTCCGGTTCACCGGTTTTATCCGGTTTCACGGTCCAACCCGGTTTTCATCCTATATCCGGATTAATTTACAAATCGGATCGGACAAGCAGCCGATTTTCGATTTTTTCGGTCCGACCGACCGGTCCAGTCCGGTTTTAACAACACTGCTTTTGGGCCAATTCACTCCTTGCCTTGACATAAATATTGCTAACTTTATTTTCTTTTTTATTTTTTATTCACAGCTTTAATCATTTTTTCGAGAAAATTTGAATTGGGTTTATGTTTTTATTTATAGGTTCGATTGATTATAATTTTTTATTTAAAATATTTTTATATATATTATTAAATATTATAATTTATATTGAAAATTGTAATTAGTTAAATTTGTGAGTGAAAATATAAATTCGATTAATTTCTCTTTTTATGATATTATTAAAAATTTTATTATCTTCAACATTCGTCTAATTTATTAAGCAATTTCTTTTTTATAGAATTAAGCAATTTCAATATTATTATAATTATTAAATTCATTTATATGATTGATGAAAAACATGTTGTAAAATCCGTGGATTTATTAGAAGAATATTTGTTGCTACAATTTGATCTTATAATCTGTATTTTGATCCGTATACCACAAATTCACTTATCAATTTAATTAATATTTTTCTGCCGAATTTTTTTTAATTAATATTTTAACTCAAGCATCAAAGTCAAAGGTTTTTTTGTTTTTTTCTTCGTTTTTAAAACAATGCATTGAGCCATTTCGAGAACACGTGTACGACACGTGCTAGTTCTTCGATTTGTGTTCTATAATCTATTACTATTCTATTAGAAATCCAAAAATCACAGTGTAGACGCTTCCACTCGAATTTTTCACTTGAATAGACTATAATAATGCCCTTATCTCGTTTTTTTTGTGTCCTGTAATCATATTCAGGCTGAAATTACTGTGGAATTTTATGGGATCACACTATCTTTTTTTATCGATAATTCAAAAAAATAATATTTATTTTGATCTTCGGTGGAGCTAAACTCAGTCTCCTATTAATGAGGACTGAGTTATAAACCTGTGCAACGAGGGATAGCCGAATCCCTCGCTGCAAATATTTTTATTTTTTTTTATAAATTATTCCCTGACGAAACGACCCCTGGCGAAACGGGATTTAAAAATAAAAAAATGAGCTGCATAAAATACAGCCCCTCTTCTCCTCTTCCCCTCTCATTCTTCCCTCTACCCCTTCCCTTCCCAAGCCATCAGCAGGCAATCCCATCACCAGCCGACTCATCGACAGCCACCGCCGACCACCACTCGATAAATTTTGACCATCTCTTAGTAAATTTTTAATTTCGCCACTGACCATATTCGCACTCCATTTTATTTTTTTAATAGAGTGACAGCCCGTGATATTAGCATGGAATTGGATTAGAGAAAATCATACTATTTATTATATTTTTATTTTCATTTTTAATTTTATTATTATTTTTTTATTTTTAATTTTTTATTTTATAAAAATATGATATTTTACTTTTTTCAGCTATTGGTTTTTTCTCCTCCTTTTCGTTTTCTTTTCTTCCCCATTTTCTGTCGATTTCAGTGTTAAAGCTGTATTATTTTTCAATTATTTCATATCAAGTTTTCATTTTCTCCTTCATTTTTTTTTTGCTTTCTGTTAGTGATCTCGTGGATTTTTCTATTTTGCCTTCAATTTTCTCTTCCATTTTTAGGCAGTTGGTTTTTCTGTTTCTTCTTCTTTTTTAAATAGTTTGTAGTACTTCTTCCATTATTTCATTTGGTAGAACTATGTAACATATTATTAAGGTTATAAAAAAAAAACCTACAATGAGTAAGAGATCGATGAAAATATCTGATAATCATGGTAAAACTTTTACAAAAAAAAGTTTTTTTCTGCATGTTTTATCTTTTTGTTTTTTATTCTTTTTTTATTTTTTTGATGGTTTATTTTTAGTTTTTGTATTATTTTTTTATAGCCATTTTTTTTAGTATTCAGAATATATATTATATTTTAGTTTATATATATATATTATTGTTATAATATTTCTCATATATGAAAACTTATCTAATACCCTTATATTTTATATACATATGATATATATACTTTGTACGTGTAAAATACATATATAAAATATAAAAGTGTCACTTTAATAATTAATATTAATCTCTCAATTCAATGTTAAAAATAATTATCAGTTTATAATTAAAAATCTTTGAAAAAAATTTATCAAAATTTTGCCTGTAATTTTATTAAATCCCAAAATTCAAAATCACAACATGTATAAAAATTTCACTTTTAAAATATTATTTATAGCTCATCCTCCAAATCACTATCTCATAAATTCAAATTCATCTATATACACAACGGTTCTAAAAACAAATTATATATATATATATAATATTTGTATTATATGAAATCCAAAATACATTATATGGAAAATGTATATGTATGCAATCCCCGGCAGCGGTGGTCTCGTAGCAAAACAAAGACTCCAACCTTCATCTCACTATGAACCGCTCTGCTCTGTAGTCCTATGACCTATGCAATTCATATAACCGTGCTAAGCTATATATCTTAGTGGTATATATTTGAAAGCATCCATAAATTTTTTTCACACACGCATACATTATGCTTCACAATATACATACAAAATCCTATATCTCATACGACATGTGTACTACACAACAAACTCACAATACATACACATTCGCACACTCACTTCCTTATTATATAAATCATTATTATAATTACCTATGTTAATCATTTTGCCATCATTATCTTAGCATATATTTATACACATCACAACAACACACACAGACGTTGGGCCCAACAATCTCTATACAATTACAAGTTCAGCTTTCACTTTACCACTTTTACGATCTAGCTCTGCTCAGGTCAAATCTCAATTCCAATCTCTTGACCCAGCTCTGCTCAGGTCAATTCATGCTCAATTTCATGACCAGCTCTGCTCAGGTTATCTTAGTCTCTAGACCCAGCTTGCTCAGATCTATCAGTATATGTATCATCAATTTCAGCTCTCTGTACAAGTAATTTTATAAGAATGACAACCACACATTCTCTTTTATATTCACATTTTCTTTTTATTTATCATTTCTCATTTTTCACACATTACTCTCTCATTTCCACATATCAATCACATAATCTCAATATTTTAATCACATTCATTATATAATACTTTTTTTCATCATTTTCGTGTCATACTACATATTCACATATTCATTTTTACATTATATCATCATAAACACACTTTGCACAACACAAAAATCAACATTCATCACAATTTTTATCATATGACCGTGTAACCTAGAAGCACACCCGTGTGTTTCAAAAACAATACTGTTTCATATTTGGAAAATTAAGCACACGGCCCTATCATCCTAAAAGACACGCCCACGTTGTCTCAAACTATCACAACTTACATTCAACAAATAGAAGTAAACAAACAAAATATATACAACCCAACATATATACAAACCACAAAACATGTACAAACTCAAAATATTTACAAATCAAATATGTACAAACTTCACCAAAACTGACATCCAAACGGCACAACACATTTACCAAATTATAATGTGTTATGCTATTCAAATGCAACTAAAACATAAATTTCCAAATATGCATTAACCTTTATTAACTCAAGTTTCAAGTTCTCTCCATCAAAAGCTCTTCTACTCTCCTAAACCAAATACACATAAACATATCATTAGATCTCTATTCATAAAAACATCAATTAAACCATTTAAATCACTTTTAATCACTTTCTACCAAAAACCTCAATTTCACATAACCTCTTCATCAACCTTGTTCTTTCCAATTTTAACTTATTTTCATCAATTAATCATAAATTCATCACATATACATCATATCAATATTAAATCAACCCTTTACCATCATTATCAATAACTCTACCAAAAATTTTATTTCCATAAATCTTACCCTTTCTCAACTAATTTTACCATTAAATCATCATATCCATCATATTAACCTTTATTTCTATCAAATCACCATTATTTAAATAATTTTTACCCAAAATCTCAATAAAATCCTATTTCGACCACTTACTACTTTTCCCAAACCTCAACCTACCCAATTTATTTTCAACATTTAACCATAAATTCATTATTTACACATCATTACAACATCAACACAATATATTACTGTAATATTCGTTATTTGAAAGAAAATAAATAAATATTTGGAGATATAGGTGTTGTACATACCTAATATATATAGAGTATATATCATATATATATATATATATTATGTATGTTGGTTATATGTATATGTATTATATACTTGATATATATATAATATATATATATATGGTATACTTAATGTGTACATAGAGTACACATGATATATCAATATATGGGTAAATATATATATTAACTATACATTATGTATACATAATATAAATACATTACATAAATATGTACATAAGAATATATGTAACATATAAGTAGCATATATATGACATATACATATGTACATGAAATAAATGCAACATATAAATGGAATATATACATATGTATAATTAGTAATGGAAGATGATAAATTAGTAAATAAATAAATGAAAAAGAAAAAAAAGAAGTCAAAAAAGTAAGAAAGAAATGGATTGTTGAAATTAAAAGGGAATTAAATAATTAATTAATTAATTAATTAATTAATTATTATATACATATTTATGGATGGAAATTAAGTAGAATAATAAACCAAATGGCCATCTTATTCTCCAAATTCCTCCATGGCCAAACCACAAAGAGAGAAGGGAGGGAAATATAATTCTTTGCATACACTCCAAATTTTACAAGAAATCCAAAAGAATTAAAGTGAATTTGAAGATTTACTAAGGATTCGAGTAAGTATTTTCTATTTCAAGCGTATTTGTATTGATTTTATGATTATATTTGAATTAGTTAGGGAGAGAAAGTTATGTTAATTGCTTAAATTGATAGAATTAAAGCTAAAAGGATGAGTATATTATGATTTGTTGATTGATTGTTGGAAATAAGCATAAATAATGGAAGTACAGTTTGATTAATATGGGTAATTAGGGTTTCTAATATGGTTGATTGTAATTATGGTAATGGATGAATTTAGTATTGTTTCAATATGTATGTGATGATTTTACAGTTAGAAATTGAATATGGATTAGTTTGGATGAAGTTAGGGTTATGGGTAGATTATGTGCAATTAGGGTTTTTGAAGGAGGTATTGATAATTGTGGTAATGCATTGTTTTGATGTTATATTGATGTATTATTGATGATTTTATAGTTGAATGATGGAAATGAGTTTGATATGTTAAAGTTCGAATAAAGTAGTAATGGTGGAAATATTATTTTGGTGAAATGTTATGTAGAATTGATGTAAATGGTATGTGAATGATTAAAGTGTATCAACATGAATTTCTAATTCTATGTTGGAACTTGTAATGTGGTGATTTTAAGATTGGAAATGTGATATGGATAAGTTTTGGTTTATGTTGATGGTTGCATTATATGAAATTTAAATTTTTGAAAGAGGTTTCCATAATTGTGAATGTAAATTATTTTAGTATTATATTAATGCAAAAGTAATATTTTTGAGGTTAAATGCTGAAATGAGATTGGTAGACTGAAGTTTAAATAAAGTAGTGAATGGTGAAATTAGAGAATTAATGAGGTTTTTGATGAAAATTGAATATATATAATAGTAATTTGATAATCAATTAGCATGAAAATGACTTTAAATGAGAAATGTTGCTTATTAGTGAATTATGTATGTGTAGGTTAAAGTGATAAAGAGATGAAATTTAGAATTTGGCCTAGGAAGGAGAAAAGAGGTTAGTATATATTACTAAATATTGTATTTTCATTAAATGTAAGTCAGCACTATGAATGTATAATGTTATTGTAAAATATGGTTTTGCACATAATCTATGCATTGTGGCATAGTTATGTGTTGAGTGTCACATTGACAATAATTCAATAAGGATATATGTCATATATATATATATATATATGACATATATATATATATATATATGACATATGTTGTGTGTTGTCCAATATGGACACACTTATGACTTGTGAGCAAATGTGGAAAATGAGTCACATTGTGAATGTGACTCATAGATATGAAATGTGATGAATGAAAAATATGAAAAAGGATAAAATGTGGAATGTGAAAAATAAATATAAAAATGTGAAAAATAGTTAAAGAATATGTAAAATAAGGAAAATATGGAAAAAAGAGTGATTGTGATAAAATTGATAAATGTAATCTAAAAGTGAAAATTAATTGTGTAATAATAAAAAATTGATAATTATATGAGAATATAGAAATGCAATATGAAAATGATCATAGCATATGATGATCACTTGGGAAATGGATATGTTGAGATATGAGATAAGAAAGAGGAAAAAAAAGTGTTGAAATGTGAAAATGAATTATGAAAAGAGATGATATGAGAAATATTAAAATATAATGGTGAATGAATATGTAATGTGATGAAATATGAATTGTAATATGATATGTAATATGTATGTAACAACCGTAGATTTTTAAATTTTCTTAAATAATTAATTTAGAGTATGATTAGTGTGTTGGAAGAGAGAGATATGAGATATATATATATATATGTATGTATATATATATGTATATATATATATAATATATATATATAATATACATGATATACCCATAATGTATAATTGATATATACATGAAATATACATTACATATATATTACATATACATTTCATATATATGATACATATATTTTTATAAAAGACAAAATGAGTTAAAAAGTCAAAGTCAAAGTCAAAGTAAAATAAATAAATAAGCAAATAAAATAAAATTAAAAATTAAAATAAATTTTTGGTAGTGGAAGATGATGGAAAAGTTAGATATTAATTAAATATTAATTAAATAATTAAATAATTATATATATGAGTAGATGGGAAAAAAGAAAGAAAAAAAATTAGAAAAAAAATTAATTAAAAATTTAAAATGAAATATGGATGGAAGATGATATTTTACATATTTAATAATTAATAATTAATTAATTATATAGTGGATGAGAAATAAGAAAGAAAATAAAAAGAAAAAGTCTTATTCTTCTTCTTCCTTCACCCTTGAATGAAATTCTTAGAGAGAAATGAGGTTTTGCTTCATCAAATATTCTAAATTTTACAAGAAACTCAAATATTTTGAAGTGGTTTTGAAGATTAGGCAAAGATTCAAATAAGTATTTCTCATTTTTTTAAGTTTAATTTCTTGAATTTTGGATTATGAGAGTTTTGAGATTTTGATGAAGGATTAAAATTTCTAATATGGATTGTTTTAAAGTTGTGTGGATGTATATGTGATGATTTGATGGTCATTTGGTTGAGAAGAGCAAGATTGGTAAAGTTAGGGTTTTGGGAATGAGTGTGTAAAATTATGATTTTTAGTAGGAGAGTTTATAATTATTGTAATGGGTTAATTTAATGTTGTTTAGATGTATATGTTATGATTTTAAGGTTAGTTGTTGGATATGAGTGAGTTTTGATGAAGTTAGATTTAATAGGGACATTATGTGAAATTAAGATTTTTGATGATGATGTTTATAATTATTAAAGTAAATTATTTTGATGTTGTTTTAATGTATATGTGTGAATCTCGATTTTCCACCCGAAAAGGATTCGGATGAAAGTTCACTCGTTGTCGGGAGTCGCCACTCAGTTTATTTTGTTCAAAGGGAAAAACTAAGAAAACCCTTGTTTGACTCCAATTAATGCATCCAATGTAAATGTTTCTAATCTACGAACCCAAGGAGGATTCGGGGACTATGTCATGTATTTGATTAATTTGCCAATTTAGAAATGAATCCAAAAGGAACACATAAAGGAAGAAGAATAGATTGTTAGTAAATTGCGGACTTGTTATTTGAGGTGAATCTCAAATATGCCTACATACTCTCATTTTTTATGAGAGATCAAAGCCCATGTAGTTCGGAAAAGCCTATTTAAAGGCGATGAAAATTATGCTTCATGCATGTGTGTGTGTATGCTTCGTGCATTTGTCGGGCTTTTTGCCAAAGTTGTTAATTTTAGCACTTAGTGCAAATTTGTGAAATTTAGGTACTTTGTACCAAAATAGTGCAATTTAGGCCTTTGGCCAAAAGATTGATTTTGATTATGAAATTTAGGTACTTTGTACCAAAAAGATACAATTTAGGCTCCGTGCCAAAAAGTTGATTGATTCGCGGCTTCATGCCAAAGTGTTAATTGATTAGTTAATTAGGCCTTAGACCTAAAAGGATTAGGTCTTTGACCGAAAAGAAATTAAGAAGAAGATATGATGCTTTATGATATGCTTGAATTGACAAATGATGAATTATCATACTATCTTGTTTAGGGTCCTTCCACTTCGAAGTTCCAGGTCTTGTTTTCTTAGATCTTGAAATATGATTCTTAATCCCTGCCACACAAGGTTAGATTCTTACAAATAAAAGTCCAATAAGAGTTTTTAAGCATGAAAAGAATTCGACAGCATGAGGCCTACCCGAAAAAGTCCAACCCCATTTTTGAAAGTTTAGCACCATTTTATAGGCGAAATTCGGGCTGGACGGCCATCGAACCGCCGGTCCGGCGGTTGGACCACCGTGGTTAGCGGTCGGACCGCCGTGGTCAGCGGTCGGACCGGGTGGTCGCCGGAAAAATGGGAAAGGACACGGACGGCGGTCGGACCGCCGGTCCCAGCGGTTCACCCCAAAACCGCACCGAAATCCGTATTTTTTCGTTTAAACTGATTTTCTGGGAGCTGCAAACCTCCAAAAATTATTCCGAGGCCATACATGTGGTCCTTGCGTCGCTCCAGACATTTCAAGTACCACGAAGGTATATTTTTGGTGAACTCTGCCGCGGTCGACCGGTCTGGCTTGGTCTTTTGCAGTCGGCTTTCCGAGCCTCAAAATTCGAATATTCACAATTGCCCCCCACTGGGGTCCATAAAAATGATTTATGGGGCCCAGTGGCCTTCTGAAGAGCGAATTTTGAGCGAGGGGTAAAAGATACGCCTTTTGGCATTTCTGGATTGCTTGCAACACCTCATGATTTTTCTCTGCACTTTTGTTAAGCATAAACAGTACATATGTATACATAATGTCCTCTTTTATTTTCATAAAGGTATTCATTTGCTTCTTTACGACCATTGCATGCACAACTGGACCAAAAGTCTTCAAAAGGTTGAAAGGATCAACATGGGAAGATATGGATTGTTTTCTGTTATCACTTTTAGGGGGATATTGGTGGATTTGGGATTTTTATTTATTTCTAGTAAAGAACTTAGAAATAAATTCTAGGAATCTTTCCTTTACATGTACTTGAATTAGCTCTAGTAATGAACTAGAAGTAATACTAGGCTTCACTAGGCTCTGTTATCAGTAATTATTTCTAGTAAAGAACTTAGAAATAATCCTCTAGGAAGTCACACACCACTGGGGAAGGAACTTGAATTTTTCTGAAGTTGCCCCCAAATTATTCCCGGAGTTACTCGAGATGTTCTTCAAACTGGGGTTAGGAATCATCAAATGATCAGGCCTTTTGCAGAGCCTTCCCTTGTCCAGCCTACTCCAGAGTATATAACTTGATTTATAGCCGAAGTTTGACCAATTGAAAAGCTAAGGAGGCAGGCATTGTTGTGAGAACTGGAGGGAGAGGATGTGGTTCCTCTTAATGAGGGGAAGATAGATGTTGCAGAAAGTTCCGGAACTAAGGAAGATGCCGAAGACTCTGCCCCACGTAGGAGGCGTAGGATTTAGACCCTAGGGTTGACTCTATTGTCTACTCTCTCTCTCTCTCTCTTTTTTTTGAATTGTTTTTGCCTTTTTGGTTCATTTGACGTTTTTGGACTTATGGCTTGACTCTTTTTTTTTTTTTTGAAATGAATGACTCTTTTGGAATGAATGACTCTTTTTGGAACGAATGGCTCTTTTTGGAATGAATGACCCTTCTTAAGATGAATGACTCTTTTTGTTTACTTTCCAAGCATTATCTACTTTATTTACTTGCTCTAATTTTTGCCTAAGCCGTCCTTTCGGATTTTCAACTTAGCGAGCTCTTACCCATTCTTGCCTAAGCCGCCCTTTGCAGGTTTTCGACTTAGCGGGCCCCACTATTGCCTAAGCCGCCCTTTGTGGGTTTTCGACTTAGCATGATTTTTCTGTTTTTCTTTCTTCTTCTTCTTCTTCTTTTTTTTTTATGTTGGCAAAAGAAAGATGAATAAATGATTTTTATTAAAATTTAGACCGTGCTCAAGGAGAGCTGCCTACATATCTCGAATTAGTTTACGAGAATCAGGTCTAATGTAGTTCCTTACAATGCATGATTATACATAATATTTCTTTAGCTGATCCAGATTGCATGAGTTTGTGAACTCCAGACCATCCAAATCAGACAAGATGACGGCTCCGCCGGAAAGTATTTTCTTTAAAATGTAGGGTCCCGCCCAATGAGGACGAAACTTCCCACGAGGATCTGTAATAGGCGTTCTGATCTCTTTCAGGACCAAACAACCTTCTTCCAACTTTTGATCTTTGACCTTCTTGTTGAAATGTCTGGCCATTCGCCTCTGATACCCTTGAATCCGATGTAAAGCTTGAAGTCTTTTTTCATCCAAACCCAACAACTGATGATGATAATTGCTGATCCATTCAGCTTCATTTATCTGACTTTCTTGAATTATCCTCGCCGATTGAACTTCCAGTTCAATGGGGAGTACTGCTTCCATTCCGTACACCAGGGAATACGGGGTTGCCCCAGTAGGAGTTCTAATTGATGTTCTATATCCCCACAAAGCCAGCGGTAACTTCTCATGCCAACGGCTATGTTCCTTGATCATTTTTTGTATGATCACCTTTATAGACTTATTTGCTGCTTCTACAGCTCCATTTGTTTGAGGTCTATAAGGAGAGGATTTATGATGCTGGACATTCTTATCCTTCAAGAGCTTAGCAAATTCTGCTTGGAAATGAGTTCCATTATCAGTGATAATCTCAAATGGCGTTCCGTACCGACAAAGGATGTTGGTTCGGACAAACTGTGCTGCCTTTTTGGCGTTTAATTCTGCATAGGAAGCTGCTTCAACCCACTTTGTGAAGTAATCCACTGCTACCAAAATAAACTGATGTCCATTTGAGGCTTTTGGATGTATTTTGTCAATTATATCTATTCCCCAAGTAGCGAAGGGCCATGGAGAAGTGATCGGATTCAGGGCAACGGGAGGTTGCTTCTGCATCTTGGCAAATATCTGACACTGATGGCATTCTTGCACAAATGCCACGCAGTCTGCATTCATGGTGGACCAATAATATCCTAGATTGGCAATTTTTCGAGTCAAGGCGATCCCATACATGTGTGGTCCTGATTCGCCACCATGTACCATTTCCATTATCTGCTTAGCCTATGCTTCATTCACACACCTTAGGTGCATTCCATTCCAACTCCTCTTGTAGAGGATATCTCCATTAAGAATGTAACCTGTGGCTAGTTGCCTTATGGCCCTCTGATCAACCTTTGATGATCCCTCCGAATAACTTCCATCCTTGAGATAACCTTTGATATCCCAAAACCATGGTTTACCATCGGCCAAATGCATTATGTGGGCAGGCTGCTTCTGAAGTTGAACTTTCAATGGACGAATGACTTTCCCCTCCTTGATATTGATCATGGAAGCTAAAGTAGCCAAGGCATCAGCAAACTGATTCTTTGCTCTTGGGAGATATTCGAAGGACAAATCATCGAATTGTTGTGCCAGATGATCAAGGCGTTGTAGGTAAGGAACCAAACGCTCTTCTCTTATCTTCCATTTCCTTAAAGCTTGTGATACTATTAAAATAGAATCACCGTAGACCTTTAGGTTCTAATCCCTAATTCCAGGGCGGTTTCAAGCCCATTGATACAAGCTTCATATTTTGCTTCATTGTTTGTGCAGCTAAAGTCAAGTTTAACTGAAAATGGAATGTATTCTCCACAAGGAGTTTTGAACACAATCCCAATTCCATTTCCATGATAATTGGATGCCCCATCAAAATACATCTCCCAAACACTTCTTTCCACATTCAGGAGGTCTTCGTCAGGGAAACCCATTCCTCGCATCTCGTCTTTTACGGGCAATTCTGCTAATTGGTCAGCTATCGCGTCACCTTTCACAGCTTTCCTTTGAATAAATTTTAAGTCAAAGGCTGCCAATGTTGACACCCACTTTGCCATTTTACTGTCCAAAACAGGCCTCTCCATAAGGAATTTCAAGGGACTCTGTTCTGCGATGACATAAGTAGTGTAAGAAGACAAGTAGTGTTGTAACTTCGTACAAGTCCAATACAAAGCTAAACACAACTTCTCAATCTTGTTATACTTTAACTCATAATCCAGCATCCTTTTGCTGAGGTAGTAAATTGCATTTTCCACCTTTGTACTTTCGGCTTCTTGAGTTAGCATTGCACCTATGGCTTCATCTGTTACAGACAAATACAAGAGCAGAGGCTTTCCCATTCTAGGAGGTTGTAGAATTGGTGGACTTAACAAGTATTCTTTGATCTTGTCGAAGGCCTTTTGGCAGTCTTCATTCCATTCTTATGAAGCACCTTTCCTTAGTAGCTTAAAGATTGGACCGCAAGTCTCTGCCAACTGCGATATGAATCGACTGATATACTGTAATCTACCTAGCAAGCCTCGAATCTCTTTTTTTGTTCTTGGCGGAGGCATTTTCAGAATAGCCTTTGACTTTGCTGGATCAACTTCTATTCCTTTCTTGCTGACCAAATATCCCAAAAATAAGCCTGATGTTGCACCAAAGAGGCACTTTGCAGGATTAAGCTTCAAATTGTACTTGCGAAGTCTAAGGAAGAACTTCTCAAGTGCTTCAACGTGTTCTCCTGGAGATTTTGACTTAACAATCATATCATCAACATACACTTCTACTTCTTTGTGAATCATGTCATGAAAGACTGTTGTCGCCATCCTTTGGTAGGTAGCCCCTGCATTTATCAACCCAAAAGGCATAACCCTGTAGCAGAAAGTGCCCCATTCTGTAATGAAAGCTGTCTTCTCTTTGTCTGGTGGGTGAACTAGGATCTGATTGTACCCAACCGCGAGATCAGTCATGGAAACCATCACATGCCCAGCCATCCTGTCTATCAGCAAATTGATGTGTGGTAGTGGAAAATCGTCCTTGGGACAGGCCTTATTCAAATCTCTGTAGTCAACACACATTCTGACCTTTCCGTCTTTCTTCGGGACCGGCACAATGTTTGCTAACCAGGAAGGGTAGGCAATTGGTTCTATGAACCTATTGTCCAGTTGCTTGGCAACCTCTTCTTTAATTTTCAAAGACCATTCTGGCTTCATTCTTCTCAATTTCTGCTTAACCGGCTTCGCATCTGGGTATAGTGGAATCTTATGAACTGCTATGGCTGGGTCTATTCCCGTGACATCACTTGCCTTCCACATGAAGCAGTCGACATATCTTCTGATGCACACAACAACGTGTTCCTTATTCACACAATCATATGCAATATATGTATGTTCATTTTCTTTGCCAATCATTATTTTTTCATTTATTTCTTTTATTTCATTTATTTCATTTTTGCTAGATAATACTTGGAAAGCAAAAGACACAGGGTAACCAAGAATTTGAAGAGTTTCATTGATAATGGTGGAGTCATTCTCCAAGATTACATTAAACTTGACATTAGGGTTCTCTAAATCTGAAACTACAAAAGACTCAGAATTAGACTCTGACTTGGTGTTCGACTCAGAATTTGACTTAGTACAAGACTCGGGTTCAGGCTGTGACACAGGACTAAGTTTGACCATAGCAGCTCGTCCCTCCTCGGCATACCAGTTCATCAGTGGTCCATCTGTAGTCTTGATCAGCTTTGTGAAGTCCCTTTTGTTTTCAAAATTGGTTATCATAGCAACCTCATCAAAGAGACTAGGCCGCATGAAATCTTCCACTTGTGGTTCAGTTATAGGTTCTGGCTCTTCTTCCTTCAACACTAAAACATCAGTGAACATCTCAAAACCCGGTAACTGCTTCCCAGTCATAGGAGCATAGAATGGCTCATGAAAACCACAGTAAGGAACTGCTTTTCCAGGTTTGCAGAAGTGACCATTCAGAGTTCTAAAATAAGGGCGCATTTTGAGGCTTCTTGCCCCCCAATTCTTCCTTTTCTTCCTTCCATGCTCAAACTCTTCTATCTCCTCATCTGTGGGTTTGTACCCTAGGCCAAAAGTTCCCCTATTCTCAGGTTCTTCCCATGGCCGCACTACGGGTGTTTTCCTCCCAGACTTTATCATTTCCATTCCGGGCAGCAGACCTACCCTTAGCATCACTCCCACCAGGCAATTGATTTGGACCTCTCCAAAATCATATAAGATAAATGGCCCTTTGAGTTTTTCTCCTTCAATGCATTGAACTGTATCATAATGGAAACCAGTCAAGGTCATGGTGGTTTCGCCAGGAACAACCTCAAAAAGAGACTGATCCATGGTTCTCTTGTTGATTTCACAGGTGTCACCTTTGATAGTGATGATTTTTCCTTCAAAAGGGAACTTAAGTTTTTGATGTAATGAAGAAGGGACAGCATTACTCTGATGAATCGACGGCCTTCCAAGGAGGAGATTAAAGCTCGCGGGTACATCAATGACTTGGAAGGGCACTCTCATTTTCACCGGCCCAATGACAATTTCCAGAGTGGCAACACCCAAAATTTCTCTTCGAGTGTTATCATATGCTCTAACAATCTGATCAGAAGGTGTAAGATCTGTAGCCTCCAACCCCAGACAGCTTGCTACTTTTAAGGGATATACATTTAAGGTTGACCCATTATCAATAAGAACCATGGGCACAGTCTTTCCCCCAGTTTGTATGGTGATGTATAGAGCATCATTGTGTTTACTGCCATCTTCTGGTAGGTCTGTATCAGAAAATCGGATACTCAATGCCTTGGTTGATTGGGTCAAAGTGGCTACCAAAGCTTCTGGGCTTGTGTCTACTGACATATCAAGCTGACTCAAAGCTTCACTGAGAGCCTGACGGTGTGGGAATGAGGAAGCAAGGAGCTCCCAAATTGACACCTTAGCTTGAGTTTGTTTAAGCTGAGTGAGGACAGGGTCTTCCTTTGGTTCAGGTGTCTTCTTATGGGGGTGATTTGAGGTTGCAGGGGCTTTTCCCAAGTCGAGTGGCTGATATTGCCTTCCGCTTCTCGTCAAAGCGTCGACCTCTTCAGCGAGGTCATTCAAATCCAACACACACACTTCATTCATTTCTAAAAGAAGTTTGAAAGGATCAAACAGCTCTTCTTTCACAGTGATGGCGTGGATAGAATGATTAGGCAAAGGGTTAGTATTAATGTTCGGTTGACTCCTGAGAGGAATGATGTCACCCCTATCCACCAAATCCTGGATGCGGTTTTTCAGAGTCCAGCAAGCATCTGTTCTATGCCCTTTTCCTTGGTGGTATTCACAATATTCATTGGCCTTATAACTGGCGGGTAATGGGTTTGGAGGTGGCCTTGGGTCCAAAGGCTTCAAATACTTCCCTTCCACGGCCTTTTTAAACACTAGATGAAGGGGCACCCCAAGGTCGATATATTGCCTTCTTGGCTGATTTCTCTGCCCAAGATTGCCCACACGTAAAGGATTCGCAGGGGCAATGTTGGCCACTTCATTGACCTTGCTTGAGGAAGTAGCTTGGCCTTGTTTCTTATACTTTGAAGTAGCTCCCTCATCTACTATTTTACCCAATTGTATCAAGTCTTCTACCTTAGTTGCAGTCGCAATGAGCGATTTGAAAGTAGGTAGGTATTGGGTTTGCAGTTAAGCTTGATATGTGGGCCTTAAATTCCTGATTATAATATCAATCTGCTCCTGTTCTGAAGGGCGATTGATCATTTGGGTGGCTTTTGCCCTCCACCTCGTAAGGAACGAGGAGAAAGGTTCATTGTTGTTTTGCTTGGTAGTCTCAAGCTCCCTTCTAGTGACATCTACCTCAATATTGTAGTGGTATTGAGTGTTAAACACATTGCAGATGTCTTCCCAAGTCTTAATCTTAGCACGATCCAGGCTTACAAACCATTTTAGGGCAGCCCCAGTCAAGGATTGTTGAAAGAGTTGAGCAAAGAGCTCATCATTTAGACCCCAAGGGCTCAAGGCCCCCACATACATCTTCAAATGGGTTTTAGGGCAAGTGGTCCCATCAAATCTGTCCATCCCAGGCATCTTGAATTTTGGAGGCAATCTAGCTTGAGGAAACAAGGATAAGGAATCCATGTCTACCACCTCTTTATGAGTTTTCATGGCAGTGATTGACCTTTCAAGCAATTCAAGTTTCTTTTTCAGTTCATCAGTTTCATTCTTAGAGGGTGGATCCTCCAAATTGATGACAGGGGTATTATTCTGAGCAGTCATGGGGGTACTAGTTTGCCCCACAATTGGTTCTTTCCCTAAATGTTCAGAAGTAGAGGCCGTCTTTTGTGCCCCTCCTAATTCAGCCAAGATGGCTACCATTTGGGCAGCCAAAGCTTCATCAATTCTCTCTTGCATCCTAGCTTCAATTTCCTTAACCTGTCCATCTAGCAAGGCCTTAATCTGTTTAATAGTAGCCATTTCAGTAATTGGAGTAGTTGGTGAAATTTGGGTAGCAGAACTTGTGGGTGATTGCATAGTTGGAGTTGGTGTAGCTTGAGTGGGTGAAGGCACACGGATAGTGGATACCTGCAAAGGTTAAGGGTAAAGGATCAGGGTAGTGTGTAGGGTAGGAAGACTCTTGGTCCACTTGCATATATCAAAAGTTTTCCCCAAAAGATTTTCCCCCAAAATAATGTTGTCATGTTGCATGAATGCACCTCATCACATCATAATTCATTTTAATGGAATGTGGCACTATCATTGGGTACATACAACCTAAGGGAAGGTTCTATTGTTCATGAAAATAGAGAATTGGCTTATAATAGGGACCCTTGAGTCTTGAGTAAGATATACCTAACCACATGTGAAACAAGGAGTTTCGCATGGGTCCAACAGTATGATTACTCATGGGCCACTCCAAAAGGATTGGAATGGTTTGCGACAACAGGGAGGACGCTTTGGCTGTCCGCCGGAATAATCAAGGAGACCTGCCGGTCAGCGCTACTTGCTATCCAGACTCAGAATTTTGAACAGAAAGAGAAGAAATTCATTTGAAAATTTTTTTTTATGCAATGGAAGAAAAGAATTCCCCCATATAATGCAAGAGAAAAAGATTCTCTGAATGACAAAATAAATGCACAATTAATCAAACAAGAGGTCCATTAAAGGAAAAATATTCCTTTTGTCAATATTCAATCCAATATCCCCAAGGAGGGGATATATATTGCTAGGGTACCCTGCAAAATGAATAAAAGTACCCTAAAGAAGGGCAAGTTAGTCAAATAAATAATAGTAGCCTACCAGGATCCCATAAATCATTTTTATGGGTCCCCAGTGGCAAATTAATCAAATAAGCAATAGTAGTCCACTAGAATTCCATAAATCATTTTTATGGTCCCCAGTGGAGTCGCCAAATTGTGAACCTCGATTTTCCACCCGAAAAGGATTCGGATGAAAGTTCACTCGTTGTCGGGAGTCGCCACTCAGTTTATTTTGTTCAAAGGGAAAAACTAAGAAAACCCTTGTTTGACTCCAATTAATGCATCCAATGTAAAGGTTTCTAATCTACGAACCCAAGGAGGATTCGGGGACTATGTCATGTATTTGATTAATTTGCCAATTTAGAAATGAATCCAAAAGGAACACATAAAGGAAGAAGAATAGATTGTTAGTAAATTGCAGACTTGTTATTTGAGGTGAATCTCAAATATGCCTACATACTCTCGTTTTTTATGAGAGATCAAAGCCCATGTAGTTCGAAAAAGCCTATTTAAAGGCGATGAAAATTATGCTTCATGCATGTGTGTGTGTATGCTTCGTGCATTTGTCGGGCTTTTTGCCAAAGTTGTTAATTTTAGCACTTAGTGCAAATTTGTGAAATTTAGGTACTTTGTACCAAAATAGTGCAATTTAGGCCTTTGGCCAAAAGATTGATTTTGATTATGAAATTTAGGTACTTTGTACCAAAAAGATACAATTTAGGCTCCGTGCCAAAAAGTTGATTGATTCGCGGCTTCATGCCGAAGTGTTAATTGATTAGTTAATTAGGCCTTAGACCTAAAAGGATTAGGTCTTTGACCGAAAAGAAATTAAGAAGAAGATAGGATGCTTTATGATATGCTTGAATTGACAAATGATGAATTATCATACTACCTTGTTTAGGGTCCTTCCACTTCGAAGTTCCAGGTCTTGTTTTCTTATATCTTAAAATATGATTCTTAATCCCTGCCACACAAGGTTAGATTCTTACAAATAAAAGTCCAATAAGAGTTTTTAAGCGTGAAAAGAATTCGACAGCATGAGGCCTACCCGAAAAAGTCCAACCCCCTTTTTGAAAGTTTAGCACCATTTTATAGGCGAAATTCGGGCTGGACGGCGGTCGAACCGCCGGTCCGGGGGTTGGACTGCCGTGGTCAGCGGTCGGACCGGGTGGTCGCAGAAAAAATGGGAAAGGACACGGACGGCGGTCGGACAGCCGGTCCCGGCAGTCGGACCGCCGGTCCCAGCGGTTCACCCCAAAACCGCACCGAAATCCGCATTTTTTCGTTTAAACTGATTTTCTGGGAGCTGCGAACCTCCAAAAATTATTCCGAGGCCATACCTGTGGTCCTTGCGTCGCTCCGGACATTTCAAGTACCATGAAGGTATATTTTTGGTGAACTCTGTCGCGGTCGACCGGTCTGGCTTTGTCTTTTGCAGTCGGCTTTCCGAGCCTCAAAATTTGAATATTCACAATATGTAATGAATTTATGGTTGGATGATGGAAATAGATATGTTAAGTGGTAGTTTGAAAGAGGTAGTAACGTTAATTAGGCTTTTGATGAGATTTTTGGCTAGAATGAATATAATTGATATTTGGTTGATTATAATGACATGAAATGTGTTGTTAATGAAATATTTTCATTTATAATATGGTTTAGGATAGAGTAAGGAGAAATTATAAAGTCAAAGAGAGGAAGGGCAATTGGTGAAATAAAACTTGGGTGGTAAATTGGCATTGGATTTTGGCATTTTCAAGGTTAGTACATACTTTGATAGCTTATATTTTAATTGTATTTGATTTGGCATAGCACATTATGATTTGGTGAATGTGTTATGCTACTTTGATGTTAGTTTTTATATGTTAAGTACTTTGTATTAAGTAAAAGTGAGTGAGTTGCATGTAATGTAAATACTCAAGCCATTGTAGAATGGCTAATGACAATATTATGTCTAATTTGTGAGAAGTGTATAATATGTATTAGAAATGGGAAAATATGCAGCATTATGAGTGTGGCTTAGAAATATGTTTTTAAAAGATTAGAAATTGTCAAAAAGGAATGAGAAATGATATTGTTATGTACGTTATGGAAATATTTTGGGAAAAGATAAAATATGATTAAAATTGTGAAAAATAGTTAAATATGTGAAAAATGTTAAAATTGTGAGAAATAAGAAATATAATATGATGTGTAATATGTATGTATTGTTTCATGAATGTTATGATAAGCCATTGAATTATGACTCATTTTAAATATTTATATAAATTATGAAAATAATGAAAAGCTATGAAAAGTGCATTGAAAATAAGAAACATGATAAGAATATGGAATAAGGAAAAAGAGATATATAAATGAGTTAATGTATTGGAATGTATTATATGTGATGTGTAATGTAATGTTGTGGTACCTATTGTATATAAAACCTGCGATAGTAAAATAGGATATATGATGGTGATCATTAAATGATATAATCACAGTACATATACAAATTACTGAGAAGGAATATGAGATGAGAAAATATGATAAATTACAATATTTAAAATTTTAAATACTAAACTTTTAATTTAATATAGATAATTGATAGTGAATTGTGATATAAGTGGCATGGATAAGTGATGTAAATAGTGGATCTTAAAAATTTACTGAAGAAATTATATATTTTTAAGGTTTTATGAGACTAAAAATCGAATTAGAATTAAAGGATAATAAAGAGAGTGAACCATAGCTAAGATGAGATTGGCCATACTAGATTAAGCTGTATATATATATAAGTGTATGGATAGGTGTATTTATATAGAAGTTTCTTTCTTCTTCTTACTTCTTCCTCCTTCATCCACGTTCATCATCATCAAAATAACCAAAACTCCTCCTTTCACCTTCTTTTAAAAAATTCAGCTAAAATTTAAGAGAAAATCACATCTAGTTATGGATTTTTAAAAGAATAAGCTAGAAAATGGGAGATTATCAATAAGTGATCAAATAAAAAGAGGGAAAAGAGAGAAGAAGAGAGATTTTAAAAGAGGTATGTGCTTTTGTAAATTAATTTATAAATATTTGAATTTCTATGAATTTTAATGTTTGAATTAGTTGATTGAGTCATCTATAATGAATTATGATTGAAAAGTTTTGGTCAAATGGATTGATGAGTAAAAAAATGAGTTAAAGAAACTTGTAGTGATGAGTATGATTCTTAATTCAATCATTATAAGAGTTAAGTGGTTTGATATTGTCTTTAACCATAAGTGATGATTGAAAACTTAAATAATTGAAGTGTGATTAAAGTATTTGGTATAGACTCTATTTATGTTAAAGAAACTAGTTTTGATCCATTGTTATCATATATTTGGATATATGGAGTTTAAGTTGATAAGTGTTCGAAATACAGAACTTTGCTTGACACAACTAGTGATACGGCCATGTCACTGGGCGTGTCAATGTTGCTGTGTTTCAGTATTAATGATACGACCAAGAACACGCCTGTGTCATTGGGCGTGTCATAGTTACTGTGATGAAAGATAAATGATACGACCAATGACACGCCCGTATCATTAGACGTGTCGTAGCTACTGTAATGCAAGAATAGTGACACGGGCAGTGACATACCCATGTCATTGGGCGTGTCAAAGCTCCTGTAAAATGAGCAAGTGACGTGGTCATTAACACGCCTATGTCATTGGGCGTGTCACTTGAAAAATTTATCTAAAGTGGTTCTTTTCTTATTTTTAATCCATGATTTCGGCCTAAATGACTATGAGGCCTTAAAGTGTAAAGAATTATTGAAATTAACCTAACAAGTAGTGTAATAAATTTTGAATATATGATAAATATGTGTAATACCAAGGGCTGATCAAAGAATTGTTCCATTGAAGTGATATGCATAATTCAGTGTTAATTAAAACTAATGAATTGCTCAATCCATACTGATTTTAGATCTAGTTTTGGATTGAATGGCTAACCAGAGGAAGGATAACCATAGTGGTAGTGGGCACCTCGTGCCATTAATGGACACATTGTGTCATCAGTGACTGTGGGCATAATTGCCATTATATATTCTTGAGATTTGGCATTAAAATTGCTACACTAACCTGTTATCCAAACCTATGATCTGAGTTCAGTATGTAAGGGCATATTTAATGAAGTTATCTAAATAAAAAATATATGTGAATATGATGTTATGAATAATGGAAGAAATGTAAAATAATAATATAAGTCAATTACTTAAATTGACTTACTGTGTTAAAATGTGAAAGTGATTAGTAATATATATGTATATATATATATATTAATGTTTACAAGTCAAAGTTCTAATGCACAGAATAGAAATGTTATGCTCAAGTTATTGAATTGATCAATAACTTTTTAAGTGTTATAATGATTGAAAGTGTATATAATGATATAAGATATAAAGTGCCCCAAAGTAAAATACTAATCTAAGTGCCAAAATTATAGATTGAATGAAATTATCCTATATGTAAAACTGAAAAATAAGTCTTAAATAAAATGATTCAAAAAGAGAAAAGTTGTAATACTGAAAATATAGTATAGCATGATGTCTTTTATAAAGTTAAAGTTATTATTTTGTGTAATCAAAATATTATGTGGTTTGTTATTGAAAATATTTAAATATTTATTAAAACTGAGTGTTATTACTATATTTTCGTAAGTATTTTTTTTAATATTAAGTGACAAAATAGTTTTATAAAAGCATCACTAAGCTTTGTTTAGCGTGTTAGAATTATTTTCTGATACGTAGATATCAAGTCATCGGAGCACGTTAAGAAGTGAAATTAAAGATCTCAGAAAATTACCTATAGTACATATAGAGATCTTTTGTATATTGTACTCATAATATGTGAAATGTATATGCATACAATTTAATTTGGCTATTTGAGAGATTGTACAAATTTATAAACATGAAAGGAATATATGTATTTAGAGGACGAAGTTTGAGATTCTAGTGAATGATTATCAAATAAAGTAATGTATTATATATTTATTTGATTTGACAAACTTATGATGATTATCTGATTTATAATTAGTATTTGGATTATTGGAGATGTTGGAGATTGATTTAAATGTTGGATTTATGTGTTGTATTTTACAGATTGTATTATTATTTAAAAATTTTTGTTAGTTGGAAGAGAACTTCATAAATGAATTGATTAGAGTACTGACAGTATATTGAGTAAAATTCTCTGATAGTTTTATATGAGAATTATCAGGGGATGTTACATTTAGTGGTATCAGAGCGTGGTTTAGGCGTTTCTGGCATGTGGAGTTATGGGAGAAGTGAAATGTATTTGTCTAAGTTATGTGAATCGAATAAGTGAGTATGTGTTTGTATAATTGATATTTCATGTGTTTATGGTAGTAGAATATTTTCTAAGAATTGATTGAGAATTTATAGCGTATTGTTTGGATTGTATTAGATCTATTTGTGAAAAAAGAAGGATGCAAAAAGAAAACAAGATATGAGTAGTTAAAGAGATGTATCAAAGTAACACAGTGAAAGTGTAATAATTTATTGAAATATGAGGAATGAATTATGACAAATAGATAAATTTTACTGATTTTCTGCATTAAGTGAATATATGAGTGTAAATTGGATTGATTATAATATTATGTGAAGATTGAACATTTGAAACTGATAGTGATAATGTTAAATAAGATTTTATAAGAGTAACATTAATTTCGAATATGGATAATATCCATATTTTTTAAAAAGATTTCGAAGAGGTAAGAAATTACAAAAATACCTTTATTGCCTCGAAATGAACTCGAGCTGTAATTTAGATGTGAAATATGGATAATTGGGTTTTAAAGTGTCAAAAATAATTATTTTTATAATGTTTCGGCATTAAAAATTGAAGTGATAGTTAATTAAAGAAAGTGAATGCATCAAAATTATTGTATAAGTGAGTATATTGAATAAAAGTCCTAAAACCTATTTAAAGATTTCTAGTGTCTTCTATTGTCTTTTAAAATGTCATATTTATCATCTTCACCTCCATCTTCATCACTTTTTCTTTTTCTTCCATTTCTCACTAAAGAAATCATGGAGAATTAGTAGAAAAACTAAGTTTTGATGGATTTTAGCTAATATAAGCTATCTATCGAGAAAAACATCATCAAAATAAAGATTGAAATGAAAAGTGATTGAAGTTTGAATTTGAATTTGATTGTGCTTTGAAGGGTTGGATCATGTTTCCTTAATTTGTTTGAGTTGAATTATTGATAACTTATTGATTAAGTCATGAAAAGAAATTCTAACAAAGATATGCATGATCATTTGCATAATCATGTGTATGCTTATGCATATTTCTATTCTTCAAATTTTGAGAAGAAATCCTAATAGTAATGTGCATGATCACTTGAACGGACATGCATTTGCCCATGCATATTTCTACCTTCTTATACCTTCACAAAGTAGAGTTTATGGATGGAATTAGTGGTGAATTATTGAGTACATCTTGGAAATAGCTATAATTGATGAAAGATTGCTTATAAGATTGAAATGAAATCAGTTCATTAAATGATGAAACTCAGATGTGAAGAAAATTTGAGGAAAGTATGGATAAATGTAATTGGATATTTGAAATAAGTGTAAGGTTAGAGAAAAGATAAAAGATGATTACAAGTGATTAGTGGATTGCACATTATTCATGAAGAAATAAGATAATTTACGAAGTAAGGTGAGAAAAATGATATATTGATAAATCATTAATGATTTTAAATAGTTTGAAGAGCAAGATAAAGAAAACAAAGAAGTGTATATATACGAATTGATTGAGTAATGAAAGTAAGAATGTGAGATTTACATATTGTGTACTTATGGAATACTTGATAGTAACATTATTTGGTGATTAAAGACAAGTTATAAATTATATATAAAAGTGTTAAAGAGTTTACTGATACTAATTGATTACAATTGAAAGAAAGGAATTGATAATGTAAAGGGAAAGAATGTAGTGAGATCTGAAGGTAATTTAACCCTTCTAGTGAAATGATGTACTATGGATTAAGTTAGAAATATATATATATATATATATGTGTGTGTGTGTGTGTGTGTGTGTGTTAAACATAGTGAATACATTATATATGTACATATACTCTTAAAGTGAAAGAATAGTTGTGAATTCTTAATATGTTAAGAAAAGAATTAAACAAGTAAGAGTGAAAATCTATTTAGATTTCATTATTACAGTGGAAACATGGAAGTGATATGAAATATATCATGATTGAAAATAATTTGAAACAATGAAATAAATGTATTACCCCATTATACTGATATTAAATCTAGTTTTCAAAATAGCAAAAGGATGAATATCCAAAGTGATAGTGGGCACTCTGTGCCATAGTGATAGTGGGCACTCTATGCCGTAGAGGACACATTTTATGCCCCAGTGATATTGGATTTTATGCCAACAGAGGACGCTTTGCGTCATAGAGAATCTCTGATCCCGTTATTTTTACAGTGGGCATTCGTACCATAGTTGGCCTTTGGCCATATCATTACAGTGGGCATTCGTGCTATAGTGGCCCTTTGGCCATGTTATTACAGCGGACATTTACTTATCATCAGTGATCCACTATTCAGAACTAGGATTTAAAGTTCAGTATATAAGGGAAAGAAAGAGATATATATATAATAGTGGAATGTAATGACACAAATTATATTTTAAAAAAATCTAAAGAGAATTAAAGGTAATTACTGAATTGAACTTGAATAGTGTAAGTGTGTAGAGCTAAATCTTCTGCAGTTCTATAATAAGATTATTTTGAAAGTATTACATTGTGTAACATCAGACATAAAAAAATAATAAATAAAAGTTATGTCAATTAATAAAACAATTGATTTTATATGAGATTTAAGATTAGTTATGAATTTAATGGCTTATTGCCATAACATGAAAATTTCAAGGATGAAATTTCTTTAGTGGGGGAGGATTGTAATGTTTAAAATTTTAAAAACTAAAATTTTAATTTAATATAGATAATTGATAGTGAATTGTGATATAAGTGGTATGGATAAGTGATATAAATAGTGGATCTTAAAAATTTACTAAAGAAATTATATCTTTTTAAGGTTTTACGAGACTAAAAATCGAATTAGAATCAAAGGATAATAAAGAGAGTTCACCATAGCTAAGATGAGATTAGCCACACTAGATTAAGCTGTATATATATAAGTGTATGGACAGATGTATTTATGTAGAAGTTTCTTTCTTCTTCTTCCTTTTTCCTCCTTCATCCACGTTCATCATCATCAACATAACCAAAACTCCTCCTTTCACCTTCTTTTAAAAAATTCAGCTAAAATTTAAGAGGAAATCATATCTAGTTATGGATTTTTAAAAGAATAAGCTAGAAAAGGGGAGATTATCAATAAGTGATCAAAGAAAAAAAGGGAAAAGAGAGAAGAAAAGAGATTTTGAACGAGTTATGTGCTTTTGTAAATTAATTTACAAATAAATTTCTATGAATTTTAATGTTTGAATTAGTTGATTGAGTCATCTATAATGAATTATTATTGAAAAGTTTTGGTCAAATGGATTGATGAGTAAAAAAATAAGTTAAAGGAACTTTTAGTGATGAGTATGATTCTTAATTCAATCATTATAAGAGTTGAGTGGTTTGATATTATCTTTAGCCATAAGTGATGATTGAAGACTTAAATAATTGAAGTGCGATTAAAGTATTTGGTATAGACTATATCTATGTTAAAGAAACTAGTTTTGATCCATTGTTATCATATATTTGGATATATGGAGTTTAAGTTGATAAGTGTTCGAAATACAGAACTTTGCTTGACAAACTAGTGACACGGCCATGTCACTGGGTGTGTCAATATTGTTGTGTTTCAGTGTTAATGATATGACCGGAAACACGTCCGTGTCATTGGGCATGTCATTGTTACTATGATGAAAGATAAATGACATGCCCATATCGTTGGGCGTGTCGTAGCTACTGTAATGCAAGAGTAGTGACACGGGCAGTGACAAGCCCATGTCGTTGGGCGTGTCAAAACTCCAGTAAAATGAGCAAGTGACATAGTCATTAACACACCCATATCGTTGGACATGTCACTTGAAGAATTTTTCTAAAGTGGTTATTTTCTTATTTTTCATCCATGATTTCAGCTTAAATGACTATGAGGCCTTAAAATTTAAAGGATTATTGAAATTAACCCTAACAAGTAGTGTAATAAATTTTGAATATATAATAAATATGTGTAATGCCAAGTGTTGATCAAAGAATTATTCCATTAAAGTGATATACATAATTCAGTGTTAATCAAAACTAATGAATTGCTCAAATCATACTGATTTTAGATGTAGCTTTGGATTGAATGGCTAACTAGAGGAAGGATAGCCATAGTGGTAGTGGGCACCTAGTGCCATTAATGGACATATTGTGTCATCAGTGACAGTGGGCATAATTACATATACTCCAAGATTAATTTTGTGTAAAGTTAATTATGTTTATGTAAAGTTATTTTGTGTAATACATAGACATGGTGCTTTTTTTGAAATATAATGTTGTTATGTCCTTATTGTATTATATGTATCACTAAGTTGTATGGCTTAGCGCGGTTTTATGAATCGTGCAGGTGAGAGAGCTACGAATTTGAGGGATCTAGATCATGGGTGATATTTAGAATTTTAAAGTGCCGCAAGACCAGTCATGCCATAAGTGCATACATATATAATTTCTATATGAATACATTTTGAGTTATTATATGTGTTGTACACATTACATTAAGTTTGTATAAGTGATGTTGCGAAAGGTTTTATAAGTATTAACTGTGTTTACTAATAGTGCAGTTTATAACATAAAGAGTTTTGGAAATATTATGTATGTATAAATATATTTATGATAATGAAATTTTAATTGGAAGCATGTGGATTAACGAAGTGAAGGATTTTTGAATGGTATGAACTTTGGAAGATTAATAAATTTGATTTACAGATTGGGTTATTTGTTGTAAAATCCCCTAACAATCCTATTTAGAACTATCAGAAGATTTTATTCAATAAATCAATCATTCTTATCACAATCCAGGGTACACTATTGTAATAATGATCCAATTAAAAATTAATTGGAACTCTGAATACATATATTTTCTCCATACTTAAAAATCTGTACAATCTTTCAATAAACTAATACAAACTATACAATATATCCATATAACAATCTTCTACACTTACAATTTACATAAGATCATCATCTACACTGTACATATCTCCCAAAATTACTATTTATCAATTCTCGCCATTGTTCTTGTCCATATATCTGCGTGTCAGGAAATTCTAACACGTTAAGCTCATCGCTTAGTGGTGCTTGTATAAACATATTTTGTCATTTAATATTAAAGAAAGTAATCATAATAACAATAAAAATTATTAATGTTGCACTTTTCATGTTTTTCAGTAATCTATCTTTTATCAATTTAACACATAAACCATTTTCAATCAATGCAACAATTGAAATATTGTCATTCAATTCAATATATATATGTCTGTTTAACAATAACATTTTGTTTATCATTCTTACAGTATTCAACATATTCAGCTTTATTATTATTTTATAATTTTCACTTTTCAATACAAATTATCAAATACACTCGATATTTACATTCTCATACTTTGATTATATTACCAAAATACTTTATTATCATTGCACTTCTGCTATTTTATAACAATACACTTTATTGTCATTATACTTTTGCTATTGCACTTTTGCCCAACATAAACTGTGTTTCAAATCCTATATTTGAATAATGGGTTACTGATGACAAGTAAATGCCCACTGTATAGAATTTGGCCAATGGCCCACTATGGCACGAATTCCCACTGTAAAGAATGGGATTAAAGATCCTTTGTGACGCAAAGTGTCCACTGTTGGCATAAAAGCCAATAGCACTAGGACATAAAAGTGTCCTATTGGACGTCTACCCTCTGGCTAGCCATTCAATCCGAACGCTAGGTTTACTAATAGTATCATTGGGCAATACACTTATTTCATTCTTTCTTTAAGATTTGCACTTTCACAATACTATGCACTTATCTTCACTTCAATTAGTTTATTCTTTCTAACTCAATACACTTCATAATTTACCAATTTTCTCTTCACGATATTATATATATAATCTTCTATACACTATCTATATCATGTATATATAAATATTTACATAAATATATATGTTTTGTACTCAATTCACTTTTCTATAATAAGTATTATCATTTCTCTTTACAAAGTTTTTAGCTTTCTTAATTTGCACTAGGATTCAAACATTATATCATTTTAGAATTTCAGGGCATAGGCGTTTCGTGTTTTAGAACCATGCCAGTGCAATTCAATTCATTTATGTCTTTTACAAAAGAATTTACACAACACAGCCGTGCCAATTAGAATGACACATTTGTGCATATTATATAACTACTGTTTGTTACTTATTCACCACTAACACTAACTCTCGCTTAAGTTGATTAATTATATCAAGCTTAGATAACTATGATAGTTCAGTAAAAAACACTTCAATACAAGAAAATACTCTTCTAACAATTGTAAGCTCTTTCATATCTCAAAACCATTACTTTTCTATCATCATAAAATTAATACTTAACACTTCATTATTAACTCCATTCATTCAAGCCAAATGAACAAATTTTGAATCTCTAGGAATGAAATCAAATTCCAATCTAGATTACTATGAGTGAACCAATCCTACTAAATTCAATGCATTTACATTAAATCACTTTATGTTAAACACTATAACTACTCAACTCAAGATAATTCTTTGATAACTCTTCTCACTATTATTCTCTTTCCATGACACTTTTGTTTTCATTATTCTTATACTCTTTAACTTATACACAACTTTATGAATATTACTATACTTCACTACAATATGATTTAGTCAATTCGACTTTCTCTATAAAAACAATAGTCATTAGCCTCTTTTTCATCCCTTAATCATAAACAAGTATTCTTACATTCAATTGTCTTTAGCCATTTCACTAACTTTACACTCATTCTACTTATCAAAGGTTATACATCAAATTCTTCTCATATAAGTTTTGCCTTCTCACTTCACTCTTTAGGTTAAGTTCATCATTGTCTCTAATAATCTCACAACAATTTCATGTATCCCCAAGTATAACTTAACAATTCATCACCAATGAAAAGATTTCACTTCAATCTTATAAACAATCATTCATTAATTACATATAATCCAAGATTTGTTCAATAGTTCACTACTAATTTTACCCACTTAAACATGTTTTGTGAAGGTATAAGGAATTAGAAATACGCATGGGCAGATGCATAACCATGTAAGTGATCATGCACATCACTGTTGAAATATCTTTTTAGAATTTGAAGGGCAGAAAATTTGCACAGGCAATTGTATGACCATGCAAATGATCATGCACATCACTGTTAGAATTTATTTTAAATATTTTGAAGGATAGAAATGTACATAGGCAGATGCATGATCATGCAAATGATCATGGGCATCACTGGTAGTATTTCTTTTCAATATTTTAAAAGCAAAAATGTACATAAGTAGATGCATGATCATGCAAGTGATCATGCACATTACTGATGGAATATTTCTTTAAAGTTTTGAAGGGCAGATATTTGCATGGGTAAATTCATGGCCATGCGGTTGATCATTGATGTTACTGTTGGAATTTCCTTTCACAATTTAACCAATAATTCATCTCAATTAAACCAATAATTCATCAATAACTCAATCAATTAAATCAATAAACCTCTACAACAAAAGTAATTTAAGTCTAAGAGGGTGTTTCTCAAAACTGGAGCTTTTCAGCTTATTGTGAATAAGTGATTTTTAGATTATAATTAGATTAAAAATAAACAGTTAAGCGTTTCTGTAAACTAGTTAATAATCACCTGATAATCAGTTTATAATCAGTTAAGTGTTTCTGTAAAATCAGCTTGTAATCAGTTTTTAATTGCAGAAACTGTCAAAATGATCAAATTGTCCCTGAGTTTATTTATTGTATAAAAATAATTTTTTAAATGTCAATTCAAAATTTATTTTGCAATAATAATAATAATAACAATAAAATTTATTTAATAATAATAATAATAATAATAATAATAATAATAATAATAAAATTTATTTGATGGAAACTAAAGTGTATAGGGTAGACAAATTTGGAATATTGAAGATTAGGTAGGGATAGTATAGTCTTTTATTTGGTCAAAACTGCTTAAAAAATAAGTGCTTAAAAAAAAGTAGCAAAATCCAACTTTTAAAAAACTGATTAAAATCAGATTATAATCTACTATTTAAGTTTTCAGAAACACTTAAATAAACAACTTATAATCTAAAAACTGCTTATAATCAGTTTTGACTAGCTTTTAAGTTTTGAGAAACACCCTCTAAACTTCTATATCCATCAAACCCTAACTTTTCCAAATCTCCACTTGTTTCATAATTCTAAATCATCACTTATATATGTTTCAATAATATATTTTGAAACACAAATTCATTTAAGAACCATTAAATACTTTTTTTGTTTATTACAAAAGTAATTTTTACTTTCAAGGAAACTACTTTCAACAATTCACTCTTTACAATTTACTTCAAAAATAATTCTTTCACAATTAATCACATATAAGCAAAACACAAGCTTCTCTAATAATCAAAATCAAGATTAAATCAATTAATAGCAAAATAAATAATATACAAGCACTAACCTTACTTAAGTTACACTTCCATCATCCCTCTCTTCAATCACTTATTTGATGATCTTTTTCTTGATGAATCTAGCTTAAATTAGCTAAAATCTATCAAAACTGAAATTTTCTACCAATTCTCCATGATTTCTATGGTGAGAAATGGAAGAAGAAGAAGAAGAAAAGATGAAGATGGAGGTGGAGATGATGGTGTCTACATATGTGGAAGGGAGTAGAAGAGACTAGAAGCCCTTTTATAGTATTTAGAGTTTCTATCCAATACATTCACTCATATAATAGTTTCGATACACTCACTTTCTTTAATTAACTATTACTCTAATTTTTAACCCCAAAACATTGCAAAAATAATTACTTTAGCTACTTTAAAACTCCATTATCCATATTTCACATCCAAATTACAGCTCGAGTTCATTTCGAGGCAACAATATTATTTTCGTAATTTCTTACCTCTTCAAAATTTTTTCTAGAAATACCGATATTATCTATACTTGGATTTAATTTTACACTTATTAGGGTTTAGTCAACCTTATTACTATTAGTTTCAAATGCTCAAACTACACGTAATATTATATTCAATCCAATTTACACTCATTTATTCACTTAATGCAGATCAGTAATTAAAATTTTTAGGGCATTACACTTGTTGTTTGAGATTTATTGAAATTACAGATAAAAATCTAGAAATTTTTTTTTAGAGAATTTTCTTATAATTTTTTTTTGACAATATTGAATATTATTGTTATTAATACATAAATTAAATTTCTAAAAGTCTGATTATATAGTTAAATGAAAGTATAAGGTTTTCACAGGTAATCCTGGTGGTACTCTTATATTTTGTATATGTACTATATACATACGAGATATATATATTGTACGTATATATGGTATAAAAGTGTTATAATTACAATAATTATAATCTCCTTCGTCCAAAATTCTAAATTGTCCATAACCGTAAATTAACTCTTTAATAATTCAAAAGTTCATTTAAGCATAATTTTAAGTTTAAACACTCACTAACTCATTTAATCACAACTATATATTAATTCATGCTCAATTATTTCCTTATTTAACTCCCTATTCAATTACTTTCACAAGATAATCCATAAAACAATTATTTTCACTAATTAAACCATAATTAGTTATTATTACAAATCAATCCATAATCCATTATTTTCACAATTAATCTATAATAAATTATTATTATAAACATAATTACTTATTTTCACAAATTTATAATACCCAAAATTTAAAAATTTAAAAATTAAAATTTAATAATAATAATAATAATAATAATAACAATAATAACAGAAAGGAGGGAAAATGAAGAGAGAGAAGAAGAAAAGAAATAAAGAAAAGAGAGAAAGGGCACAGAGAGAGAGAGAGAGAAATCAAAAAATTTTGGACCAACTTTAATTTTGTCTGGAATTTGGTAAAATCAGAAACTTCTGAAGCATTTTCTGATGATATTCTGGCGAGTGAGGGAGAGTAGTGCATATGTTTGGAATCCTCTCATCAAGACGAATGTGTAAGTACCAAATTTATTATCGGATTCTTCCGTCGAAAATTATTCGACGAGAGTCGGGTGAGTGTTAATTTTCGATAGAAATTCCGTGTGTTAATTAATTAAATTATTGAGCTTTAAATAAATAGAATTTGCAAGGATGATGATTAAATTCCAAGAATTAAATTTAAATTGTTCAATTAATTAATAATCATTAATTACGTAAACACTGAAATTTCAAGGACCGAACTTAAATTAAATTATTTAGTTGTCCAATCAGTTTTAAATTATAAAATACTTAATTCTAGAGTCTTGAATTGTACCCTTGTAACAATTTTTGATATTTTATCATGTAGGCCATTCGGTTCTAGATTCCAATGCTCCCAGACAGAGTAGTTGAGCTGGTCTTTTCTTTTAAATTGTGAGTGATACTTTCTAATATACTTTCCTATAATTCATGCTACAACATTTAATGTATGTGAATATATATAGATATTATTAGCATTATGCATTAATTAGGGTTTAGTATTCCAGCATCCGTATGTGATTGTACATTTATGTGATGATATTGAATTGTTTTTGCCGGATAGAATTGGGGTGATATGGAAACTATGTAGGGCATGATTGAACTATGATAATGAATAAGTTATGATATTATAATGAGTTTAGGACTGACATGATGGTTGGGGCATTTTTATGTTTAGCGCTACTTGTCAGTCAGGTAGCGCTGCTTGACTTTAGCCATTACGGCAGACCCCATATGAGTTGGAATTAAGAGACCATGTTGGAATGAATGACCCAGACAGGGGGGATCGACTCCTTAAATTTGAGATTTAGAGGAGTTTATGTGGACTATATTCTATCATTGGATGATTATATACTTGGTTGTGTATTTGAAATTATGCATTGGCATATTAATTATAAGGTTAGTGTAGAACCAGAGCAGGACACCATATAGATATATTAGACGGTATTATTCACTGAGTCGATATGCTCACCCCTGTCTCATTATTTTTTTTTAGGTTCTTAGGGTGAGCATTTATGATCTTTATCCAGTGACACTACTTTCTTTCCTCGGCAGTGGATTTATGTATGAACTCATTATATATTATGTTTATTTTTATTTTGGTTTGTAATTTCTATTTTTAGATACTCCGTAAATTCTAAATATTGAGATATTATGTTTAGTATGTAATTTAAAGATTAATGTGATATTTTGAATATTTCTACTATTTATATTATATAAAGCCGATTGTGGGGTCTATTGCCTCGGATTTTTTGCCTCTCAGTGCCGATCACGTGCCCCTGAGATTGGATCGTGACAAAATTAGTCCTTAATCACTTATTATCACCAATTAATTCATTATCAACTATTTTCATAAATTAATCCATTAAATCAATTCCTAATCTTCCATAAGCAATTTAAATTAAGGAAAGACTCATTAAATAGTAAATTATGTAATATACAAACACATGCCTCTTCAATTAGCTTTTCCATTTTCTTTCTAAATTTCCCTTGATTTTGTAATGATTTTATTTAAGAATCTCAAATAAAATAATCAAATTCTACCAAAATTATGGATTATCTTTTAAAGTTCTTTGATTTTTAAGTAAAGAAATGGAAGAAGAAGAAGAAGAAAGAAAAGAGATGGTGATGGTGAAGATAGGCTACGGGTTTGACGAATAAGAAAAAGAAAATGTGCTCTCTTTTTCCTTAATTTTCCATCCCTATCCTTTTTTATTTAATAATTAAATAATTCCCACTAACCACTTATTTTTCTTCTTTGACTTCCTTTTCCTTTCATCATCATCATCATTATTATCACATTTTCCAACACAATTGCATACTTGATATATATGTATTGTATATTATAGATATGTATATGTTATTTATATTTAAATATATGCTATTTATATCTTGATATCTACATATATGTAATATATATTTTATAAATCCATCAAGTATACATTATGTATATATATATATATATCCTCTATTTCTCTAATCCAATATACTAACTACCTTCACTATATATTTTATAAATCTATCAAGTATACATTATGTATGTATATATATATATATTATATTATATATTATATATATCCTATATTTCTCTCATTCAACATACTAACTACCTTCCAAATACTTATTTAATTTGTCCAAAACCACAGATATTACAAGTTATATGATACATATATGTAAAATAAGTGGTCATATAATTTTTTATTATGTATATTTGTATTTTATGTATCATATTTGAAAAACATATGTAACATATATACATATATAAGTAGATATTTGTGTTTTATTTATGATATATTGGAAAAATATATGTAATATATATAGACATTTAAGTGGATATATTTGTTTTATTTATCAAATATTGGGAAGTATATATAATATATATAAACATATAAGTGGATATCTCTATTTTATTTGTCATATATTGAAAAGTATATATAACATATATAGATATGTAAGTTGATAATTTTGTTTTTATGTATCATATATTGGAAAGTACATGTAACACATATAGCTATGAGTTTATATTACTGTTTTATTTATTATATATTGTAAAGTATATGTAATGTATGTAGACATATAAGTTTATATTTCTGTTTTATGTTTCATGTATTGAAAAATATATGTAACATATATAGACATATAAGTTGATTTTATTGTTTTATCTATTATATATTTGAAATTTTATGTAACATATACAAATATATAAGTGGATATTTGTGTTTTTTTTTAATCTATCATAGTTATGTTTGTATTCATGTTTTTGGTAGGAATTGACTTCTAAAAATGATGATGATGTTCTTTTTTCTGCAAAAATTGGTTATGAGTTAAAGTATTAGGTTATCACTAATTTGAAGTTTGTTTGTCTTTAAATCAATTGGTTTTATTTCATGAGACACCATTTGGATTTTTATTAGATATGCCTCCTTTTAAAATTCAAACCCAACTTATTCATCCATTGGTATTGAGGGAGATGAAGCATTTAAATTCCAAAGAAATGTTATTTGATTTTAATGGTGATAAATTAGTTTTTGGTCTTCGTGAATTTAGTTCGATTACTGGTTTGAAATGTGTTGGTGATTGAAATAAATTTTTATTTTTCAAAGATGATAATGATTAATATCTAATTATTTTGGTGGTAAGCCAGAGATTTGTTAAGGATTGTTTTGTTATCAAAAAATGGAGATCCAATGAAGATGCTATAAAGATTATTATTTTGTATGTTCTTCATCTTTTTTTATCATCTCTTAAAGATAAGTTGGTTCTTAGGGCATATTTAGATATTATTGATAGTGATAATTATTTTGAATATATATAACCTTTTAGGTTGGATATTTTTGATGTTACTATGAATAACTTAAAATAAAAATTTGGCTAGAATGTGAAGAAGTGTTCTACTAAGTTTTATAAAAGGGCAAGCCTTGTGGTTCCTTCTAGGACCGTAATTTAGCTTTCGTAACCAAATTAGCTAGCATGAAACTACAAGACACCTGGACATAGTTTGGTGCAAAATTGGCAAAAGAGTTAGCAGTCTCTGGCTGGTTCAACTTCTCGGCATGAAAATCAAGCTGTCACAGAGAATTGGACTTGGCGTGACTGTGAGATTCAAAGGGCAAGTGGTATCTTAATTGACAAACTAGAAAGGGACACATGGAAAGCAATCACTATATCTTTCTTCAAGCTTAGTCAAGATATTCAAAGGGCAAGTGGCATCTTAATTGACAAATTAGAAAAGGACACATGGCAAGCAATCACTATAGCTTTCTTCAAGCTTCCATTTATGTGTCCACGTCCTAGATGAATGCGATTATGAGATTTATATGGAGTGTTGGAATAGGAAAGCATTGGCATCACAGTTTATTGGATGGTGCCATGTGTACTAGTTGTTAATTAGCTTGTAGACACATTCCAAGCCATGCGACTGAGCCCATGTCTTTTGTCACCATGAAAAGGTGTTTGCGAGCATGCAATAAGGCAAGTGATCATGAGAGACTTCTGACAACATTTAATACAAGAGATGTTGGTAGGTGAGGAGCATATCTTTCTTTATACAACTCCAACAAACTAGAGGAGTTATGAAGGCTATAAATACCTCACTAAACATCATTTAATGAAATCTTTTAGCAATTACTAAGCCAAATTTCTACATGTTTGATTTTCAATTGCCTTGTAACTAATTTTTCATTATATTTCTTGAGTGTTGGGTGTGAGCACTTAAAACATCTTAGTAAAGAGATGGGTGTGAACCATAAATACTAGATTAAGTGTGAACCTGGAAAAACACTTGTAAGGATTGTGAGTGGTCCTTAAACTCATTGTAAAAAGTTCGGTATAAAATTATGAAAACACCATGTTAGGGTTGAACTTGTAAAAATTTATTTATAATGAAATTCTTAACTTGAGAGTTGAGGAGTAGACGTAGGATATTCTTATCTAAACCATTATAAATCATCTGTTTTATTTCTTCTTCCTTAATCCTCTTTTAATCTCACAGAATAAATTTAAATTTCCAATTAATATTTATAAACATCAATTCATCCCCCTTATGGTTGTCTAAGGAATAACAAGTGATATCAGAGCTAGTCAATCACTTTAAAAGCTTAATTGTGTGATTGTTGATTATGGCCACCAATAGTAGCAACATTCCAAGTGTTTCTACCTCTACCTCTACAATTATCCCTAGCATCTTCACCTATGGAAACCTAATTTTTAAGTGAAAGTTCAAAATGCAGATGTTCTTAAATAGGGGGACTGAGTTGTGGGGCTTTGTATTGAATGAATGGAAGCCACTAACTCAAACTGTTGAAGGAGTGAAAGTCCCAATTCCTAAAGAGCAATGGAGTGAAGCTCAAGCTAGTAGCAATTACAAGAACAACCAAGCGGTTCCCATCCTAATCAACTCTATGTCAATAGATGAAGTTGGAAGTGTCCAACACAATACAAGCTCCTATGAAATTTGGAAGACTCTTAAGAACTACCATGAAGATACTACTGAAGTCAAGTTTAAGAAAATCTAAATGCTTGTACATGAGTATAAGTTTTTAAAGATGAAACCAAATGAGAACGTCACTAACATGACAAACTAGTTGCTAGCAATAGTAATTGATTTGAAGAAGTTTGAGAAGTCGTACTCACAAGAAGATATTAATAATAAGATCCTAAAATCACTCCCTAAGAAGAACTTCAAAGCTAAGGTTTCATCAATCGAAGAAACCATTGATCCGAGCAAGATTATAACATATGAGCTCATTGGCAAGCTCTTAACTCATAAGATGACAATAGAGAAGCAAGGTGATCAAGGTGAAAATGAGAAAAAGAAGGGGATGTCACTCAAGTCTACAACCAAAGAGGTAAAGGAAAGTGATGGATCAAGTGAGAGGGAGAGTGAGAATGGTGAAGATGAGACAACATTGCTATGAAGGAAAGTTAGGGGAATCATTACAAGAAAAAAGAACTCCATAAGAGCTAAGAAGAGGGTCATTCTCAAACTCCATCAATACCTCTTCAAAAGATAGCGAAAAGAAGAGTGATGTGAAGTTCTATAAATGTGGCAAATTTTAACATACCAAATAGGAGCATCCCAAATTAAAAAAAAAAAAAAAACATGCAATGAAAAATTTAGTATGAAATAAAATAGAAAAATAATATCACAATACATTCTAACACCCCAAGATAAAGTGTTAAGAGCAAAATCCTACTTTAGTATGCAGTCTTCTCAAACAACATGATTTTTTTTTTAATATCTTACCCATCCACACTTTCACGTGTGCCAAACAAAGCAATAATTTTTGACCACTTTTTCTTTTACATTAATATCGAACGTAGAAAAAATTAGCAAAATGCATAAAATTAACAGATTTCCCCTCTCAACAAGATTTTGGTTCCAAAAACAAAGAAACGGGGGTTTTGGTCGGACAGGGTTTAAGATACGAGTTCACACTTCACATATATAATCAATTGAACAAAAACTGGGTTCTCTCTAATTGCTGTAGACAGCAAAGACTGGTTATCCAAAGGCTGCCTTCGAGATATTGACGGTTGTCTTCTCTTGGGTATTCTGGGTTAAGTACCGTTTTGTTTGCTCAAAGTCACACAACTCGAGTAAGGTCTCTTCAACATTCATTCTTCGTTCTGGCTTCTCTTTCCCTTCCATAACTGTCTTATATGTGCTTTAAGATTTATGCCATTTTCTTTTTAGTATCTCATGTGGGTTTCTTATGTAAAGTTAATTTATTGTAGACAATATATCAAACACGTTTATTTCATAAGATCGTATGCAGTCTCAACTGTTGCTTGCTTGAATTTTGGCTCATTAAACCACCCCATTGAAGGAGACCAAGCCATAAATAGGCATGCCTATAGTCGCTTAGCTAATCATTTCTTAGAAATAGATACGGTTAAAGTTGTTGACACTTTGAATGATTTGAGGAAAGAGCCTGGTCTTGCTTTCTCATTCTTTAATCAACTTATGGAAATTGGGTTTTGTCATGATCCTTATACCTATGCAGAGATTGTTAGAATCTTGTGTTATTGGGGCTGGGATAGGAAATTGGATTCTGTATTACTGGAGCTTATTAGGAAAGAGAAAGATGGAGATTTTGAAATTGTGAATTTCTTTGAAGCTTTGGCAGAGGGAGCTGAAACTGAGTCTTCCAATGTGCTTGTTAGGGTGTCTGATGCTTTAGTTAAGTGTTATGTTATTGTTGGAATGTTTGATGAGGCAATTGATGTGCTGTTCCAAACTAAGTGCCATGGATTCATTCCAAATATATTGACATGTAATTTTCTCATGAACCGATTGATCAAGTGTCAGAAAGTGGACATGGCTGTTGCCATTTATAGGCATTTGAAGGCCATCGGTTTAAGCCCTAATGACCACACATATACCCTTGTTATTAAGGCATTTTGTAAAAAAGGTTGTTTGGATGAAGCTGCTGATGTTTTTCAAGAAATGGAGGAAGGCGGGGTAACTCCAAATGCTTTTGCTTACACTACATACATTGAAGGTCTTTGTTTGCATGGGATGTCAGATTTGGCTTTTAGATTGCTTCAAGGATGGATGACTGCAAAGATTCCAATAGATGTGTTTGCTTATTCAGTTGTGATTCGTGGCTTTTGTAATGAAATGAAATTGGAAGAGGCTGAGTATGTCTTGCATGATATGAAAAAACAAGGCTTTGAACCAGATGTGTATGCATATGGTGCCTTGATTTCTAGATTTTGCATGGTTGGAAATTTACTTAAAGCTTTGGCTCTTCATGAAAAAATGGTGTCAGAAGGTATCAAAACTAATTGTGTGGTTGTGTGCTCAATTCTTCAAGGCTTGTCTCAGGTGGGCATGGTTTCTGAAGTGGCAAATGAATTTGAGGAATTCAAGAAGATGGGTATTTTCCTTGATAAGGCTTGCTACAATGTGGTGATGGATGCTTTGTGCAAGCTGGGGAAAGTGGAGGAAGCTACAATATTGCTTGATGAGATGAAGGGTAAACAGCTGGTTCCTGACATCATAAACTACACGACTCTGATTGGTGGTTACTGCCTCAAAGGTAAAGTTGATGATTCCTTAAACTTGTTGCAAAAAATGGAGGAGAATGGACATATACCTGACATTATTACTTATAATGTACTTGCTGGTGGGTTTTCTAGAAATGGCTATGTAGAAGAGGTCCTTAACCTTTTAAATCATATGGAGAGCCATGGTGTAAAACCTAATAAAATCACCCATAATATGATAATTGAAGGCTTATGTGTGGCAGGCAAGGTGGATGATGCTGAAACATTTTTTGGTAATTTGGAAGAAAAGTGCTTGGAAAACTATAGCGCCATGGTCAGTGGTTATTGTGAAGCTAATCATACAAAGGAGGCCTTTGGCCTATTTGTTAAGCTATCTAAACAGGGATTTATTATGACAAAAGCTTGTTGCTTGAAACTACTTAAAAACTTGTGTGTGGAAGGTGACAGTGAGAATGCTCTGTTTTTGCTCGACACAATGTTAGCTGTGAATGCCAATCCTACCAAGATTATGTATAGTAAAGTCATAGGCGTACTTTGTCGGGTAGGAGAAATGAAGAAGGCTCAGGGTGTTTTTGATGTTTCCGTCAGCAGAGGGATAACTCCAGATCTCATCACCTACACTATGATGATAAATGGTTATTGTAGAATAAATTTCTTGAGGGAGGCCATTCATCTTTTTTGTGATATGAGAAGCAAGATAAAACCCGATGTTGTCACTTACACAGTTTTGCTTGACCATTGGTCAAAAATAAATCTAAGAAGGTACCATTCCAGGCCACATGCCAAGGAAAGCAAGGAAAATAAAAGGGACCTATTAGCCTTTTGGAAAGAAATGAAGTCTATGGATATAAAACCTGATGTTGTTTGTTATACAGTCCTAATTGACAAACATTGTAAAACAAACAATATTCAGGATGCTGTAAAACTTTTTCATGAAATGATTGAAGGAGGACTTGAACCTGATACTGTTACATACACAGCTCTTTTAGCTGGATATTGCAAAGTGGGGGATATAGAGAAGGCTGTAGTCCTCTTTGATGAAATGGAAAATAAGGGTATGCAGGATGCCTGTGCCATGTCAGTATTGCAGCATGGTATTTTAAAGGCTAGAAAGGTGCAGTTTCGGTAGTAAGCATTATGGCAACCTGTTATAGACTGATCAACCAAAAATGCACGTGTAATCAGCATTCAGTCGTTTGATGTTACAGAAGAACAGGTCATGCCACTGGATGTTTAAAAATAGGACTTTTCATGTCCTGTAAATGTTTTAACAAGACATTTTAGCATGTCATTGTGTCACTGCAGCCCTAAAGAAGGGAAGCTTTGTGGCCAGTGGAGGACATTTCTATGCAGGTAAAGGACTACTATACACAACATACTTTTGGAATCTGCATATTCTTATTCCTTTTTGTGATTTTTTTGTACTTATAAGACTGATGCTTCTAAACTGTTCCCCTCCTTTTGGATCTTTTAAACTGCTCTATAATCTTCATATTTTGTTGAAAAGTTCTGTCAGTTAATTTCCTCTAGGATTGGTAGTGATAACCCCGATGCCTTTGTTTTCCTGAGGGCTAAAGTAGACTCCTAGTCTGATGCCAAATTTGTATTAGTTTGTTTAGAATTGGACTGAATTGTTATTGGAATAATACTTTAATCTGTTGGATTGATACAGGATGAAGAAAGCTAAATCGTTCCAATAGATAGGTAACCAGCGAGCTTTTTTTTTTTTTTTTCCTATTGAGGAATAAGGATAAGGTTTGGAGTTGTATGTACATGCACATATACATATTTGGATTCCTTTGTTACCGACCTCTCAATCTGCACCAGCAAACAAAAAAAAGCAAAAAGAAAATGAACAGGGGCAAGCTACTCACTTAAAAATGCAAAATGATTCTACTCATCTTGTAGAATAGTAGTCTATCACTAATCTTAGAATTAACCTGTACAAAGCGAAATCTGAAATCCAGTTTTTTGCTTGACGTCAATGAATTGTTGGGGAAATCCTCTAAATGATCAAATTATCATATGGTATCAGAATTAAAATTGGACTTCGTGCAAAATAATGTGGAAACAATAAATTAGAGTTGAACGGGTATTAAATCAATCACTTGCTTGCTGTGTCATAAATGGCAAAAATTAACAGTAATAATCACTAATAGCTTTAATCATGATTGAAACAAATTTATATGTCTGCAATCAGCATTTACAAGTCCTTCAAGCTCACTATTGTTTTAGTATAAGTAAAATTTGGTCTGCCTTCTCTTTGATGGCTCTTAGAGGGGGAGGAATTTTCTTGCTGACGAATTTATTTGACAGGTTGATGGCCTGCTTCATACTACTAATCGAACTCCAAATTATGTCGCCCTACAGGTTTGTATACTGATTCTATGCCAGAGTTCTTCCACCATTTATGTCACCTTTTGAACCATTGGCCTTTTATAATGTGCTAGACTGATGCTTACGTCATAATGATACAGGTTATGATTGGGTAACTGCAGACTAGTGGTCATGCAGGGTGACACTTGTAGTACTGCTTGTAGGATAGTTGGCTTTTCAATCATGAACCTATATAAAAAAGTGAGCATTTTACAAATTCTCATAGAACTATTCTTTATTGTTTTTTGTCCTCCAGTTTTCACAGTTCCCCTTTTATTTATTGAGATTTCAGCAGCACGATTTATTTGTCCCCCTTGGCTCTTTTTTCGGTTCCATGAAATTAATACTAGAATGTTGGATCCAAACCTATGATGATGATAGGTAACTATACTTTCAGTATATTCTTTTCTTGGATGTCTGATTTATAATCATTTTTACATCTGTCTTAGAAAAGGGGTTAAAAAAAAACTTTTTTAAAAACTTTTTACTTTTTATATCTTGTTTATTATTACATTAAATAATGACAATTCTGATCCTCAAATAGCAATAGAAAATATATACTGTGTTTGTCTTTACTTAGATGGTATTGAAATTGAATGGAAAATTTGAAGTCCTTTGAGCTATGATCTCCTGATTTTTGAGGTAGCAAAATGGGACTGCTACAAGTCAATCCACTTGACATGGGACACTTTAGGATATCTAACCAACATTCAAAACTCACTGTGGTTTCCGCAATCCAAGACCCACCAACAGAATGCTGAATGGATTAGTACAAGTCAACTGAAATTTCACATGACTACTTTATGTGTGGTGAACTAGTGATCCTTCCTTTCTTTCCCTTTAAAAACATTAGTAATCAGATTGAAAGCATTATATCTTGCAGAGATGAGGTTATGATGCTTTTTCTCACCTTGGATCTGCCCAAGCTTGCCTATGTAATTTGCCTTCAGATGCTTGTATACTGCCAATGAATTAACTGCATCAAGTAGTTATGTGCTGCCCTTTAAAGCGCATGCTATAAGTTAGAGCTTTCAATGTCTTTGTTAGTCACCACATGTTACAAAATTACCGTCAATTACAATTTTTATTACTTTTGTTTGTTATTACATGTTTATTGATTTGTATTCTGTGATTTACATTTTCATTTTTGTTGCAGCGCATAACTATACCTGAAAACTTGGAAGATGAATGGTTTCAGAAAGGTTGTAAGAACCCTATGTTTGAGGAGAAGAAAAGACCAACTTGGATGATATTGAAGCTGTTTTTAAATACTTAGGAGTAAGTGCTATAAATAAGCAAATCCAAACAATCTGAATAACTTGCTGCAATTGTTTTGCACTTCTTAATGATGGTGTTTTCTTAAGTTTACTTCGTTGGCATTGCTGTAAGAACACCATGTAGTACAGAAAAAAGAAGAATAGCCAACAGCTAGAATGCATTTGACTTCTATGTCAAAGGGACTAAATATTGGGAATTCATTGTTATGGATCAAGATATTCAATGATTAGAATAGCAGAGAATTAAAGAAAGGCTAGGAATTAGAGTGGAATTAGAATAGGAGAGAGGGTAGCAGATAATAGGAGAGAGCAGAGGAGAAGCAGAAAATAGCTGAGAATAGGGATAGAAGGACTCTGAGTAATTGCATAATAATTCTTATAAGGTCTGTACAATATTCTTAAATAGGCTCAGATGAGCTAAACAACAAAATAACTACATCAGGACATTTTATTCCTATCAGCTACCAAGATAATTCCGTTATTCTTTCTTGTCTTTTTCTATATCAGAGCACTGCATCACAGCACATCCTTTCTCTTACCCTCTTTTCCATTTGCTTTCTCCTTTCTGCTCCTATAGGTAACATTTGTTTGACATAACACGGGTTCGCATGTTGGCTCTCTTTATTATACCTTGACATGTACATTTGACATTGATGATTCTGCCCGGCATGTGGACATGAGTTCATGCAAAGTGAAAAATGGTGGTATATCAAATATCCCTTCTTTGCTTGTGATTCCCCTTGTTGCTTGTGAAGAAGTAATAGTTGGCCCAAGTTGCTAGCTTATTGTTCCATTTGTAGGCCGGTAGGATCCAGTAGTCAGGATATGTTAATATCTGACTGCAGTGTGTGTGGATGTGGATGTGTGTTTTGCCTTGATTATGTTGTCAAGGATAGTTTATTCACCAAATTCTGCAGGGAAGGCATTCTAAATACAAACATGCATGTGAATGTAAAGAGGATGTTTGAAACAATTCTGGATCTCTCAATGCTTCTGGAATCTATGTCCTCTCCTTGATTTCTTATCATAGCAAAGAACTCTTTTAGCTAGTGGCTTAACTTTGGACCAATTGAACAATTAGATCTCTAATTAAATAATTTCATTTTGAAACTTATGTGCTATTTTTTTTTAAATTTTTTGTTTTGGGAACCTTATTGAGAGCTCACTAAAGTTGGAGGGATAAATGGAGATGTTGCTGGAGACTGGGTCTTTATTCCCTTTCTCTGTTTTTCTACTATCCTGCAACAGGAAGAAAAGGAGCCCAGAGTATTTTGCTTTAATTTTAGTTTTAGTATCATTGTTTTGGTAGCCCAACATGTTTTAAGTTTTATCTGTTTGCTGGTCACTTTTCCCAATGCAAAAAATAAGATGAGCGTAAAAAATTTGTAGCAGAGGTAAGAGGCAAAGACAAAATGGAAAAGATGGCCATGACAATTGCCAAGGTAACTTCCCTTTATTTATTTCATTTAAGATTACACTTGTCCAGGTGGGTGCTTGATGTTTACAATTCTTGTTCTTTTGCTTGTAGGCTGTCATTGAGCACATACGAGTGGAAAATTAGATTATAGTGTTCGCTGCAGCTATAGCCCACCATCTCCTTGAGTCCCTTTCCTAACCATTGAAGACTACCTCACTCCATTCCTTTTCCGATGACATTTTATTGATATTTTTATTTAGTCTCTATGTTGATCTATTGGGGATGAGAAGTATGTTGCAGTTATTTATTTTACTTTTACCTTGTTTATTTGCCTGTTTCCTCTGTTTTCAGGGACGTTCCTTTCTTTGCACTTTTTTTTTTTCCAGATTTAAAATTGAATCAAAACATCTTTTGCAGAATTTAACTATGGCAATTGAAACTGCTAATTGATTTGTATCACTTTCCAGGGATGAAGATTTATTTGACTTGATGCATCAAAATGTTACCTGTAATATATTGTTCTGATGCCATTTAATGTTCAACTCCCAACTAGTGAAACCTGTCTTTCTTTACGGGCAAATGATTGTCTGATCTTCTAGAAATTGAGATCAAAGATTATGCTGCCCTTGTGAGCATCACTTACGGTAGATAAAGCAAGAATATGTCATGCAGGTAATGAACTTTCCAGCTTCCTTTTGATAATTTTTGTTATGGTGATGCCAGACTGTTCCTTGAAATGAAATGAATGAGACCAGTGACCCACTAATATAGTATCCATTGATATCTCCAATTCCTTCTTACTGACACGTGCTTTACAGGTGCATTGCTGGTGTTGTGGAACATGAGTCTTTGCTTGATAGTAGCCAGATAGTGCCCTAAATGTATGTACTGTTAGTCTTTATTGATATGTATATGCTTTTTCTGTCTTGAACAACAAGTGTTGCACGGTTTCACGTTAAGAAAGAGCAAATGACAATATATTGTTTGATATAGTATTAGCTTGTTAATAAAGTTTATTCACTTTATTTTCATTTTTCTTATGGGCAGAAATTTTCAGAAAGAGTTGTTTGGGGACTAATTCTTTCCATTATTTTCATATGTTATGATTACAAAATATTTGCCAACTCTCATCCAGAAAATGGTAATTTTTTCCTAAGTAGACTATGGCTCTTCCACTTGCTTGCAATCAGTGGCGGCGGTGGCAGCGGCGGACTTTCTCTCTTAGGCGGCGGACTTTCTCTCTTAGACGGAATATGACTCTTCCTTTTGTTTGGAACTGGAGGAGGGGGTGGGCTTGGCAAGGTTTTGCCGCCTAGTTTTCTCAACTTCAATTCTGCAAAATGCAAAAAACTAGATATGGAACTTATGTGCAAAATACTGGTGAATATAGGATTGTAAAGAGTGTGATCAAGCCGAGTTTTGTTGAAAATTTATTATATGTATTCATAATAGATGGAATGATATTATGAACTGAATTAATGAAATTGTAAACCGAGTTTATTTAAGATTTTATATCAAATTAACTAATAAAACTTTCTCATGTTAAAAAATTGAGACATGTCAAGAGTACACTAGTAAAATTTAGGATTTTTCTTTCTCAAAAAAAAATTTAAACCAGAATCAAAATAATAACTCTTTCAAATCCGACTACATGATTTGAAAATTTCCACAAGATGAATGAAATTTCAAGCATTAGTGCGTTTTTAATAATTATGAGCCAATTAGACTGACAAAATTGATATTTTTTTTTAACAAATATCTAATATGCAAATAATGAATTTATTTTTTTTCAGAAAGAAAAGAAAAGAAAATAAACAATATGGGCATCAAGACTGTGATAAGGTAATATTTGCAACTAATTGCTCAGCAGAAATAACATAAATAATATAAATCCAGGGAGGGAAGCCTAGTGTTAAAAGTTTTGCAGAATATTTTATACAAACCTGTGGTAATTTCAGTTGTTTGCACCGCTAGTATTGAAGCTATCGATCCAAATACAATGATAGTAACGAATCCAATGTAGAAAGAAGCTATCAGATTCATTTTAATTCTTGTATACGAAATTATTGTGGTGTTACCTCTTTCCTCAATTTATGTAAATACATAGAGACTTTCTCAACTACTATTCATTTAATATAATTATTTTTTTTAAAAAAAAATATTGGAAAATAAAATTTAAATTTAAATTTGTTTATCTATGGTAGCCTGGCAATGGACCACAGATAATAGAAATGCAATATCAATAAATTATGCTAGCTGGGGGTGGGGAACATCTTAGTTATTATAATGTTTGCCTTCTGATGTAAGACATACCTAATCCATTAATTTGAAGCATCCACTTGTTTCTTTCTAGACATCAATTTTGAAGACTCCAAGAAAATGACAATTTTGGTTAAATTTTCTTTGCGACGGACAATCATGGTGGTAAATATAATTTAAAATATTATGCGATTTATCTTTTATTTTTCTTTTAAGAATAGACATTTATAACTTAAATATGTGGATGAGTGAAACTTTGGCCTTAAATTGTGAACTGAAATGCATTGTACATAGGATGAGATTTCCTCAATGATTAAAACTGACTCTAACTTCTATCAAGTAATAGTATATGTTTCTTTAGGGACCACAAAAAAACTAAGGTTCCCAAGCTCTCTAATAGAAGTTCGTTTGGATTTTACAAAAAAAAAAAAAAGACAATTAATTTGCTATTTGCAATGAGCGAGTTGTAGAATTAATTAAAGAATTGCTTCCAAATGAAAGAAAAAACTACTGGACAATTAAAATATGATATTCACAAGATTTACGATCAAAAGATTTGCTCAGAATGGCATGAAAAATTGATTTCTTCCCAAATTCAATTTAGAGTAATTTTAGATTTTCTGTGAAATATGCTTGGTGTCTATTCTTCTGTCCCTTTCTTTTTAAAAAACTCATCCTCTGATTGTGATTCCATGATTTTAGGCCTTATTATGGTATTTAGTTAGTTGTCTTCATGGAAGCATGGGGTGATAGCTCCTACAAATGAGGGAATTGGTTGTTGTAGAATAAATGGCTGAGTTCCATTCCAGCATTTGGGCTTTTTGATTGGAGTATACTTGAACTAGCCTAGGCCAAATTTATCCCTAGCTCGCCGCTTAGCCTGAATATAACTTAGGCCCATTTTGTACTCATAACCTAATCCTAAAACCGAGTGGGACTTCGGCTGATCAGGATAGTTGCGCCAATGAGCAACACCAACATCATTGCTAGTTCTTGAACACATTCTTATTTTTTTTTCCTTATATATAATTTTATGTGCTTTTATGAAGTATCTTCTGGATATAAGAAGTTCATAACATTTATTCATTGTTATAAATATATTTTTTTTTATCTTTGTTTTTATTTTTATTTTATTTTATGAGTTTATAAAATTAGAATGTCAAATACCTATTATATTTATTTATAAATAGAGAAATTACATTGTATACGGGGCTCGAGATACCCATTTTCAATTTTATGGTGCCCGACAAGTTTTGTTTTCATTTATACGATTTGGGCCTTTTTTTTTTTTTTACTTTTATGGTTTCAACTTTTTTTTATTTTTTAATTTCATTTTTTGTCTTTTGATTTTGATTTTTGTTTATAAATAATTTTTTATTTTTATATTATTAATATATACATAAAAAATAAATATATATACAATATATATAATATATATAAAATATACATAAAAAAATAAACATATGTCAGCATATACACATAAAATGAACATACAAAAACATATATAATATATACTAGTTTGCATATTAATATTTTATTATAAATCAATTGATATATGTTGTTATATATAACATATATGAATGTATAATAACATATATTATTTTGTCTACTGATATTTCTTGTGAAAAATCAACTAACATATGTTGTTATATATAATATATATCAAAATATATCAGTTGTATACTAATATTTATTTTATAAATCTACTAATATATATTATATGTTAGACAAATGATCTTAATTTTGATCCTTGACAACTCAAATGGATGATCTATTTAACTTGTGTTTGAGAAAAATTGTTGCAGGATTAGGTTGCTTCAATTAAAGGTGAATAGAACAATTCTAGCGGTCGCACCTCAGATGAATACGACCGCTCCAAGCAATTACAGAATGAAACCTTGTCACAGTAGGTTTCGCGGTCAGAAGTTCGACCTCAGTCGCGACCGCTCCTACAGAATAGCGACCGTCCAAATACTTGCACGACCGCCACTCAAGGAACTTAAATCATTACAATCACAGTAAGGTTCGCGGTGACAAGAACGGTGAATGACTCGACCTCGCTTACCACTTTAGCGACCGCCCATTTAGAGTCGCGACCGCCCAACAATTCAAGAAGAAATTGCTCAAAGAGACAGTAGTGTTCGCGTCCTCAGGTGCGTCCAGAAGTTCGACGCGAGAATATGAGTTCGACCGCGAAATGCTACAAAGGGCGACCGCGAGATTCAAATTATGGCGGACATCTCTTTTGCCCTGTCAGAAAATAACACGTGATATGACCGTTGTAAACCCACTTCAATATTCAAAAAGGGCGACCGCACCTTTGCTTGGCGTGACCGTCCCGACAAACACAGCATGGGCAAGAAACGGTCCGACAAACACATCATGGGCAAGATTCCAGCTGCAGAGCACTAAAATTCGACCGTTGAAGCTTTTTAAAAGTAGCGACCGTCCCTAATTAAAAGGACGACCGCGTGAAGCATGAGCGCGACCATCCTTGTATGAAGGGCGACCGCGAAGTGCTTCGGACAGTTTAAGTAAAGAAGGTCTAATCTGCCAAGACTTTATTCTCAACATCAATAACGACTAGTAAGACCACATTGGCTATAAATACAAAGTTTCTATGAGAAAACAAAAAGAGACAACATTGAGAAAAGATTTTCATAGCCAAGCAACAAATTTTCTTTTACTTAAACTTGTATTTGAATTGTTATGAATGTTAGGTGTTAGCATTGAAAACACCATTGTATAAGTTTGAGTGTAAGCTTGGGAAACACTGGGGTTGAGAGAGTAAGCCTTGTAAAACTCTTGTTAGGTTGAGAGAGTAAGCCTTGTAAAACTCTTGTTTGGGTTGTAAGTGTGAGCCTAAGAAAAACACTTGTAAAGTTGGAAGTGAGCTTGTAAAAACTTCAAAGACTAGTGGAACCTTAACAAGTTGTTAAGGAAGTGGATGTAGGATTGAAGTAAATCCGAACCACTATAAATCTTGTGTGTTCTTTCTTTCTTCCATTACTCAACCAACTCTCTATTCCGCATTTCTTGTTTGTTGAGTTTTTTAAATTGTCATTACTTCTTGAGGAAACCAATTCACCCCCCCCTCTTGGTTGCCATCTTGGGACAACAATTGGTATCAGAGCCCTGAGATTTCTTAAACTTAATTGTGAAATCTGATCCACAATGGCAACTTCTTCTTCATCAAGCTCTCATGGGAATCTTAACTCTATTCTTAGACCCTACTTTGATGGAACGGATTACTCATACTGGAAACACAAAATGTATTTGTTTCTAGATAGTGAAGGGATTAAACTATGGGATTTCGTGGAAAATGAGTGGAAATCTCCCACTCATGAAGTTGACGGTATTCAAGTTCCACTTCCCAAAGCTCAATGGTCAACTAGCAATATCAGAGATCAATTCAAGAACAATAGAGCTGCTTCCATCTTGATGAACTCCATTTCAAGAGAAGAAGGTGGAAGAGTTCAACATTTAACTTGTGCACATTGCATTTGGAAAACACTTGAAAACTACCATGAAGGTACAACTCAGGTAAGATTTACCAAGAAACAAATGCATGTTCATGAGTATGAGCTATTCAAGATGAAACCAAATGAAAATGTCACCGACATGACAAATCGCTTGCTTGCTATTGTCAATGAACTAAAGAAGTATGGCAAGGTATATGATCAAGGTGATGTAAATAGTAAAATCTTGAGAGCCCTAAGAGCTAGAAAGAACTTTGAATCCAAAGTATCATCCATAGAAGAAGCTCATGATCTCAGCACATTAAGAACCGACGAGCTAGTTGGTAAATTACTCACTTTTGAGCTGCACAGTGAAAAAGAAGAAGATCAAGGTGAGAAAGAAAAGAGAAAACCAATTGCACTCAAAGCAATCAAAGAAGCTGAGAGCTCAAGCAATGAAGGTACTGATGATGAAGATGAAATGGCAATGTTCTCAAAAAGAATGAATGAATGGAAAAGGAAGAAAAGATTACAAGCAAACAAAGGTACACCTCCTAAATTCTCCTTCAAAGATAAAGAAAAGAAAAATGAGGTAAAGTGCTATGAATGTGGAAAAACTGGTCACATCAAATCGGATTGCTACAAATTAAAGAACAAAAGGAAATGGGATAAAGAAAAGAAAAAGTCTCTCAAAGCCACATGGGATGACTCTTCCTCAAGTGAAGAAGAAGAAGAAGAAGGAATTGCAAATCTTTGTCTCATGGCTATTGAAGATGACTCCAATAAGGTAAGTACTCAATCCTTTGATCTTGTAGCACATGATGATATAAATGATATAGATGATAGTGACTTGATTGAGCACATGAATTCTAAAATAGAAAAATATTTCTCTAAAATGATGCTCTATAAAGAGAAAAACTCTAAGTTAGAAAATGATTTTATATGCTTAAAGAACTCTACCTTAGAATTGAAAACCTCAAATGAACACTTAATGAATACAATAGGAGAATTAAATAAAAGCTCACATGACTTAGAAAAAGGTGATTAAAGAGAATGAGGCATTGAAGCATGAACTAAAAGAACTAAAAGAATCAATTTCCAGATTTCATAAAGGAAAGGAAGCATTGAACACATTAATTAATAATCAAAGATCACCTTCCTTGAAATATGGATTAGGATTCAATGGCTCAACCAACATTGCACCTAACAAACCAACATTTGTGAAAGCATCTACAACTAAAATTTCTGATGTTCATATCAAAGATGCTTTCACCAAGTCTAAAAGAACTTCTTATGGTTCACTAGGAGATAAAGCCAAAAATAATTATGCATTGTTGTTCACTAAACTTGTACAAAAGAAATCACATACTTGTAGTTGTATGTATAATGCAAAAAGAAAAATGCAGAAGCATAGGATACCATGGCAATGCACATATTGCATGAAATTTGGTCACAAAAATTTCTATTGTTATATAAGAAAAGCTCATCTCAATTTAGAAGGCACTCTTTCTACTAACCATCAATGACCCAACTATATGTGGGTACCTAAAAGAAGATGATCACAATTGTCTTGCAGGTATGCCTAAAATCTACTACCAATGAAAGCACATGGCTTGTGGATAGTGGATGCTCAAGGCATATGACTGGAAATACAAAGCTCTTTACAAGTATTACCTATAAACATGGAGGTAACGTAACTTTTGGAAACAATACTAAAGGTAAAATTCTTGGTGTTGGCTCCATTGGTTCTATTGGTAAGGATTTAATTGAAGATGTATGGCTTGTTGATGGCTTGAAACATAACTTGCTAAGTGTTAGTCAACTTTGTGATAAAGCATACTTTGTCAAGTTTGATTCCAAGGAATGCAAAATCACAAATTCAAATGATGTTATAATATTTAAGGGCACTAGAACAAACAACACTTACAATGTCAGCATACATTCAAATCATACATGTTTAATGTCCACTAATAATGATGCATGGTTATGGCATAGAAGACTAGGACATGCTGGTATGGATCAATTGAAATATATTTGTAATGAGAACTTAGTTGATGGCTTACCTAAGATAAAATATGATAAAGATAGGATTTGTGAACCTTGTCAACATGGTAAGCAACATAAAAGCCCATTTAAATCAAAGAGTGTTATAAGCACCTCTAGACCTTTAGAGCTCATTCATTTAGATTTGTTTGGACCAAATAGAGTTACAAGCTTAGGAGGCAAATCATATGCATTTGTTCTTGTTGATGACTACTCTAGATTCACATGGGTTAATTTCTTAGCTCAAAAGAATGAAGCCTTTAATTACTTCAAAACTTTTGCAAAAAGAGTTCAAAATGAAAAAGGATATGTGATCACATCTATTAGAAGTGATCATGGCAAAGAATTTGAAAATGAGAACTTTGAAGACTTTTGCAATGAACTTGGCATTTCACACAATTTTTCTGCTCCTAGAACTCCACAGCAAAATGGTGTAGTTGAAAGGAAAAATAGAACTTTAATCGAAATGGCTAGGACAATGCTCAATGAATATGATTTACCATCTTATTTTTGGGCGGAAGCCGTTAATACAGCTTGTTACATTGCAAATCGTGTTTATAAAAGGCATTTAACTAATAAAACTTCTTATGAGCTATGGAATGGAAGAATACCCAAAATTGGATATTTTAGAGTATTTGGATGCAAATGCTTCATATTGAATACCAAGGATAATCTTGGAAAATTCTCATCCAAATCAGATGAAGGCATATTCTTAGGATATTCATCATATAGCAACGCTTATAGAGTATTTAACATGAAAACTCTAGTTATAGAAGAATCAATGCATGTTGTATTTGATGAATCATCTAAACTTGATCAAAAGAAAGGTATTACTTTCAATGACCCTGCAGGTACTCTTGAACCTCTTGAATCTATTGATGTTCCAAAGATCAATCAACTTGAAGAAAAGTCTCAAGATCTACCTAAGGATTGGCAATACAAGAAAGATCATCCAAAGGAACTCATCATTGGAGAAACATCAAAGGGAGTAACTATTAGATCTAAAATTAATCACGTTGATGTTAATTTTGCTTTTGTTTCTCAAATTGAACCAAAAACTGTTGAGGAAGCTTTAAATGATGAAAATTGGATAACTGCAATGCAAGATGAACTTAATCAATTTGAAAGAAATAATGTTTGGCAACTTACTTCTAGACCTATAGATCATTCTATAATAGGATGCAAATGGGTTTATAGGAATAAGCTTGATGAAAATGGTCACATCATTAGAAATAAAGCAAGATTGGTAGCCAAAGGTTATAATCAAGAAGAAGGCATTGACTATGATGAAACCTTTGCCCCAGTAGCCAGATTAGAAGCTATTAGAATATTACTTGCTTTTGCATGTCATATGAATTTTAAGCTTTATCAAATGGATGTCAAAAGTGCATTCCTAAACGGACTCATAAATGAAGAAGTTTATGTTGAACAACCTCCTGGTTTTGAAAACTACAAATTTCCTGATCATGTTTTCAAACTTACCAAAGCTTTATATGGATTAAAGCAAGCACCTAGAGCTTGGTATGATAAACTTAGTGCATATTTGCTTGAAAATGGTTTTTCAAAAGGAAAAGTAGACACAACTCTTTTTGTTAAAAAGGATAAGCACAACATTTTGATTGTACAAATTTATGTGGATGACATAATATTTGGAGCTACTAATGAAGCCTTGTGCAAAGAATTTGCTTCTTGTATGACTAGGGAATTTGAAATGAGCATGATGGGTGAACTCAAGTTTTTCCTTGGACTGCAAGTCAAGCAATGTAAAGATGGGATCTTCATCAACCAATCCAAATATACAAAAGAACTCATCAAGAAATTTGGAATGGATGGCTGCAAAACTAGCAAAACTCCTATGAGCACATCATTGAAATTAGGTAAAGATGATAATGGTAAAGCAGTAGATGAGAAGAAATATCGAGGTATCATCGGATCACTACTTTACTTAACTGCTTCTAGGCCTGATATAATGTATAGTGTATGTCTTTGTGCTAGATTTCAAATTAGTCCTAAAGAATCACACTTGAATGCCACTAAGAGAATCTTGAAATATTTGAGTGGTACAATACATTTAGGACTTTGGTATCCTAAAAACACATCATTTCATATTATAGGATTTTCAGATGCAGATTATGCTGGTAGCATCTTAGATAGGAAAAGCACAACAGGAGCATGTCACTTTCTTGGTAACTGTCTAGTTTCTTGGCATAGTAAGAAACAAGCATCGGTTGCTTTATCCACAACGGAAGCAGAATATGTTGCAGCATGTTTTTGTTGCACACAAGTATTATGGATGAAACAACAATTGCTTGACTATGGTAAAATGTTTAACAATATCTCCATTAAATGTGACAACACTAGTGCTATCAATTTGTCTAAGAATCCTATCCAACATTCTAGATCCAAACACATAGATATTAGACATCATTTCTTAAGAAAAAATGTACAAAATCAGAATATAATCTTAGAATTCATAGATACAGAAAATCAACTTGCTGATGTCTTTACAAAACCCTTGAATGAAGATAGACTTAACTTCATCAAACTCAATTTAGGAATGATTGATGGAATCACTTTGAGTTAATTCAAATTTTTGCCTTAAAATAAAGTTTCTATGTGCATGAAATTAATTTTTCTTAACACACTTTGAATATCTTCCATCTTTCCTTGAATCTTTCATTTTTAATAATGTCGCGGTCGCTCCAGTGTCCTTTCGCGATAGCCATCTCGTCTGTTAGTTTCATTCAATAAAAATCTCTGTGCGCGGTCGAGAAAATTTGTGCGCGGCCGCACCAATTTGAATAGTTTCGACCGTTACAGACAGTTTCTTCCCTCGCGAGCGTACCTATCTTACTAATGGTCGCTAGACCACATGTCGCGATCGCACCTTGTTAAATCTGCGACCGCACCCTGTACACTCTGCTCAAAAATTTATAACCGTTGGCTGTGTGACAGGTCGCAACTCTTAACTTCCAACAGTCATAAACGGCTATTTTCTTTACTACATCTATTTAAGAGTGTTTAGCATCAGTTTATCTGATATTTTGCCTATTAAAGCACACAGACCTTCCTCTGAAACCCTAAAAAACTCTCAATATCATTTGTCTCTCAATCACTCTCTGTTTTCCTACTCTCTTCTGTTCTTTCTATTCTGATGGCCCCCAAAAGAAAAACCACTTCCAAAATCAAAGGTCAAGCCAAGAGAGTTCCAGGAATCACCATTAGAGAACTTATTGTTGATCCTCCATCTCCTCCACAGTCTAGAAGAGGTGAGAAAATTCACAAACCTCATCACCAAACTTCTGAGGAAGACATTAGGTATGCCATGCTAAAGAAAAAGAAGGTTGAAGGCACCAAATCACCTTTTGGTGGGATGCTGTCTGCCTTGAACATCAAGGACGAAATTGAAGAATTGTTGGATGTCCTTGGATGGAGAAATTTTGTCTTTCCAGAAGAGGTAGGCTACTCTAGTCTTAGTAAAGAGTTTCTGATGTCCCTCCAAATAGAGAAGAGTGCAAACTCTACATTAGGGTGGTATGGGGTTAGGTTTAAACTATTTGATAACTATCACTCCTTAACCCTAGAAGGATTTGGCAACATTTGGAACTTCCCTTCTGAAGGTATAACATCTTACAATGACCAAATCTTCTCAAACCAAACCCTTTCTGATTTCTGGCGAGAAATTTCCATTGAAACTTCTTTTGAAAAGGAATCTAAAGCCAGGCACATCAAATCTCTCACCCACTGGATGCTCCATAGGATTATCGCCTATACCATTCATCAAAGAGCAGATGGGAATGAGAAAGTAACCAAAAGGGACCTTATCTTTCTCTATGCTTTCACCCACAACATCAAAATGAACACAACCAAGTTCTTGATTGACACCCTTTACCATCATGCTGTTACAAGAACTGGTACCTTCTTTCTATCCTCTCAAGTTACTCAAATAGCTAGGCACCTAAACCTTCTGAATGATTTGAACTTAGCTACTTTAAGAAACCCTTTCACTCTAGCCTCAATGCTATCACAATCGATTACTTAGAGCATGCTGGATGTGTAAGGAAGATAGAAGGATCATATGTATACTGCTTTGGCAAGAAAGGAGTTATGGATAAACAAAAGAAAAGGCCAAGGTATACAATTGAGGAAGAGGGAGATTCTGTAGAAGTTGCTGTGGAATTACCCCCAAAAGCAACTTCATCAAAAGCTGCTCAAGAAACTGCTTCATCCTCTACACAACTCATCCTCCAAGCTATCAAAACTCTCTCCAGGAAACTCTCTAAGTTCAAGAAAAGTGTCTCCAAGAGATTCCAGCACTTGAACAAGAGAATAGACCTTATATCCCACATGCACCATGATCTTTATGACATGCAAGGCAAATTGGACTTGCCTCAATGCAACCTTGAAGATTGGGATATAAGTGATCACACCCAAAGCATTGCTGAAGAAGAAGAGTCCATTAGTACTAGCTCTGCCTCTATTGCACCTCAAGATAAAGGGAAAGCTCCTTTAGTTGAAGAAGAGTTAGAGTTAGATGATGACTCAGAATAGCATTAGATTTTTCTTATTGTTTGCATTTTCATATGCTTATTTTAATCACTCTTTGTACTTTCCTCCACTTTAATATATATAATGTTTATATTCCCTTTCATTGCTTTGTTAATGGTTTTGCTTAACATTTGTTTCATTTTGCCTATGCCAATGGGGGAGAAAATACCAAAATGGAATGAAACACACAGTATACAATAATGGGAAAACAAGAATAAGAACAATAATGGGAGAAACAAGTATACATGTTGAAATTTGTTGAAAATTTGCAATAGGGGAGAAATGTTTATGGGGGAGAAATGTTTGCATCAAACAATAACATTTGCACCAAGATAAACTAATAATCACAATGCTCTTAACCATGATTGTTGCATATGTTAAGGGGGAGCATTTTAGACTTATTATTTTTCTCATCATTCCATTTGAATTGTCAAAGTCAAAATGGGGGAGATTGTTAGACAAATGATCTTCATTTTGATCCTTGATTACTCAAATGGATGATCTATTTAACTTGTGTTTGAGAAATCTTGTTGCAGGATTAGGTTGCTTCAATTAAAGGTGAACAGAACAATTCTAGCGGTCGCACCTCAGATGAATACGACCGCTCCAAGCAATTACAGAATGAAACCTTGTCACAGTAGGTTTCGTGGTCAGAAGTTCGACCTTAGTCGCGACCGCTCCTACAGAATAGCGACCGTCCAAATACTTGCACGACCGCCACTCAAGGAACTTAAATCATTACAATCACAGTAAGGTTCGCGGTGACAAGAACGGTGAATGACTCGACCTCGCTTACCACTTTAGTGACCGCCCATTTAGAGTCGCGACCGCCCAACAATTCAAGAAGAAATTGCTCAAAGAGACAGTAGTGTTCGCGTCCTCAGGTGCGTCCAGAAGTTCGACGCGAGAATATGAGTTCGACCGCGAAATGCTACAAAGGGCGACCGCGAGATTCAAATTATGGCGGACATCTCTTTTGCCCTGTCAGAAAATAACACGTGATATGACCGTTGTAAACCCACTTCAATATTCAAAAAGGGCGACCGCACCTTTGCTTGGCGTGACCGTCCCGACAAACATAGCATGGGCAAGAAACGGTCCGACAAACACATCATGGGCAAGATTCCAGCTGCAGAGCACTAAAATTCGACCGTTGAAGCTTTTTAAAAGTAGCGACCGTCCCTAATTAAAAGGACGACCGCGTGAAGCATGAGCGCGACCATCCTTGTATGAAGGGCGACCGCGAAGTGCTTCGGACAGTTTAAGTAAAGAAGGTCTAATCTGCCAAGACTTTATTCTCAACATCAATAACGGCTAGTAAGACCACATTGGCTATAAATACAAAGTTTCTATGAGAAAACAAAAAGAGACAACATTGAGAAAAGATTTTCATAGCCAAGCAACAAATTTTCTTTTACTTAAACTTGTATTTGAATTGTTATGAATGTTAGGTGTTAGCATTGAAAACACCATTGTATAAGTTTGAGTGTAAGCTTGGGAAACACTGGGGTTGAGAGAGTAAGCCTTGTAAAACTCTTGTTAGGTTGAGAGAGTAAGCCTTGTAAAACTCTTGTTTGGGTTGTAAGTGTGAGCCTAAGAAAAACACTTGTAAAGTTGGAAGTGAGCTTGTAAAAACTTCAAAGACTAGTGGAACCTTAACAAGTTGTTAAGGAAGTGGATGTAGGATTGAAGTAAATCCGAACCACTATAAATCTTGTGTGTTCTTTCTTTCTTCCATTACTCAACCAACTCTCTATTCCGCATTTCTTGTTTGTTGAGTTTTTTAAATTGTCATTACTTCTTGAGGAAACCAATTCACCCCCCCCCCTCTTGGTTGCCATCTTGGGACAACATTATATATATATCAACATATAATATGATATAACTCTTTGTCTTCTTATATTTCTTATCTAAATCATCTAATATATGTTGATATATATTATATATATCAATATATATCAGTATATAACATTTTCTATTCTCATGTTTCTTCTCTAAATCATTTGATATATGCTGATATATATTATATATATTAATATATACCACTTTGTATTCTCATATTTTTCTCTAAATCATTTGATATATACTGATATACGTTACTATAAACCCTTAATTTTATACATACACTAAAGTGCATATTGATTACGATTCCTACAAAATTAGAATTGCACCAATTGGAGTTCGAGAGGGCCCCAAAGAGATCGAACGGACCCAAAATGTTCCTGAGAATCCTCGATTTTAGACTTAAGTAAAAATCATCAATTTTTTCCCTAAATGAAAGCCCACTAATAGTGGATCCAATGTAACTTTAATTATGTGAATCAGAGGTCAAACGAGCCTAAAATGGCAAAAATAAGCTGCAATGTGCATGACATGCGGATAGCCTACATAGCGTATGGATCTGCGCGGCTTGAAGACAGTCCGAGGGCATTTTTGACACCAAATAAGGGACATTTTTTTTAATTGGATGATTCAAAATTTTACATGTCACAACTTTGTCGAAATCATTTTTGATATCAAAATACAACAAAATTCATCTTTCCTCTATTTAATCAAATTAAATCCAATTCTTCTATAATTATTAGGACTCAAAGTCATTTTACATCTGTTCTCGAGGCTTTCCAAGTGGAGCTATGAATCGGAAAATCCCTCCAGCTATTCGCCAAGAAACGCTACTATTTAAGTTATCGTATTCTTTTCTATCTCTATTTTCATTCGATAATTAATTAATTAATTAACTAAAATTGGTTAATTTAACCCCTTTGCAATCAAATGGTACGAACTACTTATGTCTCTTATTCATATTCAAACGATATAACTAGGCATAGGCATACTCGAAATATTACTCTAAGTAGCAAGCCCACCAATTGGACCTTTCATTGTGATTTTCTTACTTTTTTCATTTATTATTTTTGACATTATCATTATTATTCTTCTTCTCCTTTTCTGAATACTTCGAAACACCATTGCAAATTTGGTGAGTTTTGCAATGAACGTCTTTATGATTATCTTTCTCCTTTTTTCTTCTTTTCTTTGAGATTAATTAATCAGTTGGGGATTTATGCTCAACTTGGAACCTATAGGGCTAGAGTTGAAGCTCCTTTAGAATTACTATTATGGTGAAACTATAATATTTTATTATTCTGCATTGCATTTGTGAATGTCATTAGTATTAAATGTTTATGCGTTACAATACTATCATTTATAATTAATTATGGCACAATCTATAAAATTATTTTTTTTTCTCAAATCAATCTAAAAGAGGGATAAAATCAATTCAAAAGAAAGTAATTATTTAAAATTGGTTTGGAAAACTTAGCCTGAGACCCATTGTAATTGGATTCAAACTATTGTCCTTTTTGGGTAAAAATTAACTTGATTTAATGGGGTTAACTAAATAGTTTTTCCTCAACTTCTCCTAGACAAAATAAAATTAAGGTGGCGACTTTTTAATCTTTGCTTTTTAAAATAAAAGCCACAATCTCTTTTCAAAATAAAAGGAGAGTTTCTTTTTAATAATAAAAGGAAAAAAAATCTTTTCAAAATGAAATATAATTTTAGACATGTGCTTACCAAACTGACCGGACGGTATGCAGTGGCATCGTATGGGACTTAGTCTAAAAGAGAGCATTTTTGGTTCCCTCATTGTGGGCCAAGTTGGGTGCCCTGGCGAGGCCCCACAACAGGCGAATCCACTGAGGACTCTTAAAATTTTTAAAATAAAATTTTAATGGGCTCTTTTCAAAATCATTTTCTGTAATGGTTAAAATTTTAAATATGAAACTTTTAAATTAATAGTGATAATTAATAGTGAATCACACTATGAGTAATATAGATAAGTAATGTAAATAGTGGATCTCAAAAATTTACCAAAGCAATTAATTATTTTTACGGTCTTATGAGAGTTAAAATCGAATTAGAATCAACGGTTAAGAAAGAGGGTGCACCATAACTAAGATGAGATTGGCTACACTAGATTGAGCTGTATATATATATATATATGTGTGTGTGTGTGTGTGTGTGTGTGGACAGGTGTAAGAGTGTAGAAATTTCTTTTCTCTCTTCATCATTCACGTTCAGCACCTCCTTCCTCATCAAAACTCCTTGCTTCCTAACTTCCAAAATTTTGATAAAAAACAAAGAGCAAACAATGTTTAGTTATAAGTTGTGAGAAGATTAAGATAGAAAGTTGAGATTATTAACAAGTAAGTAGAGAAAAGAAGAGTTAAAGAGGTATGTGTTTATGTATTTTAATTTACAAATATTTATTTTTCTTTCAATTTCATGTTTAAATTAGTTTATTGGGTCATTTAGAGGAAATATTTCCTAAAACTTGGATAAATGAATTATTGTGTGATATAAGTAGAAATTGAAGTTGTTAATGTTGTTTTTCTTCATTTTGAATGATCATTGTGAAAGTTGATGAGTAGATCATTTGTTAAATACTTGATTAATTAAAGTTTTAGTAAGGCATTAGCTATAAATTCTTTTCATGTCAAAACTTTGACGTTGATTCATTTTTATCTTCGATCTTCATTATATTTGTGTTTTATGAAGTTACAAGTGTAAAATAAATGATTTTAAGATACCATGGGAGTGGTTTTAAGGTGCCATGGCCGTGGGATCGAAGTTCGGATTGTTAGACGAAGAATTACTCTGAAAACAGTTCCAAAATCAATGCCACGATCGTGGCCACTGAGATGCCACGACCGTGGGATTGAAAGTGATGCTGTTTCTTCAAAAATTTCAATAAAACAGAAGGGTTTTATATGCCACGATCGTGGCCCTATAAGGCCATGACTGTGGGGTCTTCAAAATCATTTTACAGCTTCTTTTTGTATCCCACGGGCTTGGGGTTGAGATGCCACGGCCGTGGGATACCTAAATGATGTTTTTGACTTGTATTTTGTGATATACGGGCCTAGTATGAGGCTATTATGTTTATATTTATTACTTTTGTGTTGTGTAAGTGTTGAAAGTATGAAAAAGAGTGATAAACCTTGAATTTGTGATAAATGTATAGAATACCAAATGATAATGAAAGTATTGTTTCATATATAATTCAGTATCAACTACAATTTAATGAATTGCCCTAATCATACTGATTTTAGATCTAGCTTGGGATTGAATGGCTAGCCAAAAGGGAGAATATCCAAAGTGTTAGTGGGCACTCCGTGCCATCAATAGACACTCAGTGTCATCATATTCAGTGGGCATTCATGCCATAGTGGGCCATTGGCCAAAATTCTATACAGCGGCATTCAATTGCAATCAGTGACCTGTTATCCAAATCTAGAATCTGAGTTCAGTGTGTTTGGGCATAATTAAAAATAGGTATCTAAAATGAAAATAATGTGTTATTCAATGTCGATAAATTAGAAAATTCTGAACCTAATTGTATTTAGAATTTCAATTTATAATGAATTTAGTTTGCAAGTCGATGTTTCTAAATTACATAATTGCTATATCTCTTTTATTGCTATATCTCTTTATTTAAATTTTCTTGTATATTATAAATACATAAACACCACTAAGCTTTGCTTAGCATGTTGGAATTGTTTTCTAACGCGCAGATCAAACAAGGAGAGTTGAAACCGCAGAGTGAGAGACTTACTTTCTTGGACAACTGCATCATCAAGGTTCAATGAACAATATTGTAAATATTGTACTCATTATGGTTCACATAGCAAATCTTTATAATTTTGTATGATAGTTGTATTAGTTTTGAGTGTAGTTTGAGAATACTTATAATAATGTAAGTTTTTATTAAGAGTTCTTATAAATATATGAAAATATGTGTGTAATATAGAGAACTTAACAGTGGCATTATTAGAAAAGATTTTATGATTTTATTTCTTTAGTACAATTGTAAATGTTAGGTGGCATCTCCTATATAGGTAAGAGTATGGTCTATGTAGGGGGTGTTACATTTTCTCTTTGATTGATTTTCTCCTTTAATCATGCATTAGGGTTCCTTACCCTTTAGTTTTAGGAAACTCCGGGTAATAAGTAGCACTCACCTAGCAACCTTCATTAGATATGTTAGGGCATAGCAAAAGCACCTAACTTGTGATGAATCCTCATTCTATTGAGGTGTAATGGACATGCATATACTGCTGGTTAAATCAAATCCAATTTGAAAAGCCCAAAGTTAAGTCCCTCTGAATTTAAAAAACCAAAGCAAGCCAGTCTAAGGCTAAAAAGCCAAGTTCATGATGAACTGGCCTAGCCAATTAGCCATAAGGATTCCTAATGGCGAATTGGCCAAGGTCACTTCGCCATGAGTCCCTAATTTAGGCTTACTTCAGTTTTAGTTGCATTTAAACTCAAACATATTAGGATAAATAAGGGTTTTCTAGTAGGATTAGAGATTTTTATTAGGTTTAGCCTTTACAAAACCCTAATTAAAACACTATAAAAGGTAGCCACCTTTAAGAATTTAGCAGCAATGATCAATAAGAAATAGAGAGGCTACCATAAGCAATTAACACATAAAACAAAAGAGAGACCAAGAGCAATCAACACCAATAGATAGAAACTAAAAGACACTGTAAACCTTGAACCACATTATCCAACCAAAACCTGTATGAGCCAAACCAATTGTAGAACTTCAAGGAAAAACCCCTATATTAATCTTCATAGTGGGATTGTGTCGTTCATAGTGCTTGGCTCAGTGTTTTTCTTTAGTGGAACCTACAATGAAGGTATGGACTTTACCAACCCGATCTATTATTTAACTTTATATGAGTCATCTTAATTTAATCATATAAACTTACTTTGTTTTAATTTGTTGTCTTCAATCCAAAAATATTATTTTATTAAACATAAAAAACTAAAATTACATGACTAAACCCTAGTTCTAGGTTCAAATTCTAATTTGCATTTCTAAAACCCTAAATTTGCATCTTAAACCTTAACTTTGCATCTTAAACCCTAGTGTTGCATGTCTTAATCTTAGCTTACATATTCAACCCTAATGTTGCATGTCTTAATCTTAGCTTACATATTAATCCCTAATTTTGCGTATTTTAACTCTTATCTTAATAAAAACCATAGTTTTGTATATTCAATCCAAGATTTAGGATATAACCCTAGTTTTGCATGATTAAGATTTAGTTTAGGATTCAAAACCCTAAAACCCTAATTTTGCAATTAAAACCTTAATTTAATGAAGGAACCCTAATCTATTTAATTCAATTTTGAAATTGTTAAGTGATGAGTGATGAGTTTTGGTTTTCTTTTATTGCTTATAATGGATGATTGAGTGGTCTTTATTTATTATAGTTTGGATTTTGAGAAAAATGTAAAAGGCATATTTTCACTTCTCGGGTGCCTTATTTATTTTAATTATTTATTTTTTAATGTTAAGAATTTTTTGGGGTTATTATAAGGGACATATTTTCATCAATTGATGGATGTATGTCCTATTTTATTTATTTGTATGGACATTGAAATATTGTAAGGGCATGTTTCCATCTTTGGATAGGTTTCCATTTCGTTTGATTTGTTTAATTTAATACAATATGGATTATTTTGATCATTGCTTGTATTATGGATAATGTTATAATAAGCTAAGAATTTAATAATATTTAGACCTGAAAAGGAGGCCAGTTCTAATGAACCGAGTGCTATAGAGATGCTAAGTCATTCTCAACTTTTCCATGTATACCTAATTTTTCGAACCTAGTAGGGGTTAGGAATTGATTAGGAATTGAGTCATCCACCTCTTTCTATCTTCCCTGTCCGTCCAGGTGGAGACTTTTATTCTTCAAGTTTAGGCCCATGTTCTCTAAGGCCCAAAGCCTAACAGTGCCGAAGTCGCAAGAATCATTCTACTGGGAGAAGGGGCAAAAATTTTCACTTACAATGGCAACTCCACTGGGGTAAGAGAAGTTGATTTTGTTAGTCTTTATATTATTTTATTCTTTTTTATTATGATATTATCCATTGCATCACTTAGATTGCATTGTGTGTGTCGGTTAGGACACCATGTGTAACCCGTGTTATGTTGTATAAGGGATATCATACTTTCATTCAAGGTATGGAGATGGAGTATAACATACCAACTTATAGCCTCATACCTTTTAGTATATACTTGCTATGGGAACCTAAACTTTTCAACCAAAAGAGTAAAACCCTATGTAGTTGGCCTTATAACTTTCCTTAGGTTTACCTTATATACTTATTGTTTGACTATTTGGTTTGATTTTTCCTAATATGTCCTAATTATGGTGTAAGCCCAAAATAATTTTAATATTTCCTTTTTTAAGCCTAAAAGACCAAATTATTTTTAAACTTTTTTTAGATGGTCTTTCGACATAAAACCTTGTTAAGATGGGTCAAAAATTCTTTTCCACCTCATGGTCTAAGCACAAAGCCCAAGACTCATTTTTAAAAAAAGCTTTTTACAATGGGCTTGAAAATATTTTCAAAGATGGGCTCAAGACTATTTTTTCACTTCATGACCCAAACTTTTATTATAACCTTTTCTTAAATGGGCTTACAACTAGTTAGGTCAATTGTGGAATATTAAAATTAATTATAGGTCTGATTTATAGTAAGACTTGTTAGTCATGGACTTATTTATAGCATTGATCATTAGTTACTTTTCCAAATGAGAAATTTATTTATGATAAACCCTTTAATTTAGCTTTAATCCACAATATAGCATATAAGTTATTTTTTCAGTTGATCCAATGGATTCAGACTTAATTAATTGAAATTATAATGTTCTGACTTTTAAATTTGAAAATACAACTATTGATTAAATTGTATGAGTGGATATTTCAAAAATAAAATATCCCTTATTGATGTTTTGTTGACTATATACCTAGAAAAGAAACTTGTCATTCGTGTGTGGATGATATAAGGTTGGAAGGAACATTCTAATTCTTTTTGCTTGTTTATTACATGCGCTTTGTAACAGCCTCATACCATATATACATATAACACATATACCTAGTATATGTAAAATATGCATATACAATATAAGAATGTCACAATTCAGTTTAATAAAAAAAATTTTCTATTCTCAGATTAATATCCCAAACATTAAAAATATATTTTTAACAAGTAAATAAAATATTCCTTATTAGTTTTAGGTTCTCAAAATAAGTATTTTATATAAAAATCTTTGAAAAAAATTCATCAAAGTTTTGCCTGTAAAATGGATATCCCAAAAAAAAAATCAACATTTCTCAACTTGCAAAAAACACACTCCCAATAATAATATCAAACATTTCACTCTAACTTCTCAATCTCTCCATATTTTCCTCAAAACATGTAAATATTACATAATATATATATATAACTTATATACAATCCCATATCACAAAATTAGTCCCAAAAATTCTTTATAATTTACAATACTCTAAAAAACATAAACAAAATATATATAATGATGAAATGTACTATAGAATAGAATGTATACATAGCAGCAATTGGCTTTGATCCTGTAGCAGCAAATCACCTCAAGCTCAACCAACCTTAGGTCTAGACCTGACCAAGTCTAGATGAATTCTCCGGATCTACCGTATCATCTCTGTCACCTGCGCGATCAATTTCAATTGCGCTAAGCTAAAAGTCTAGCGGTACATACTTTGATAATAATGAAAGTTTAAAATAAATGACAATGCATGGTGCTGTTTCATGACATCTCACAATGTGATATACAATTCCACTTTAATTCACATTTATCATTCTTCCTAAGCATCACATTAACACATACACAAGTATTTGGCCCAAATAACCTAATATATTATTCAAATTCCAGAGTTACTATTTTGGTTTATTTTGACACCCAGTGTCTAGCCCGGAGGTAATACAAGTGACGCCCAATGTTTAGCCCGAAGGCAAATCATAGTGACATCCAACGTCTATCCCGAAGGCAAATCATATATCAGTGATGCCCAGCGTCTAGCTCCGAACCCAAATGATGAGAATAATCTCATAGGCATAACACCAAATATGGAACTTTGGAATTGAATAATATACTAAGCAACAAACAAATAGTTCATATTTTCCATAATCAATTTTCTTATCCCATTGCCTCTTTTACTCATTTTTCTCATTCATAACAATGCCAAATCAGTTTAATTTATTATATCTTATCACTTTATCACAATGTATGTCATTTAACATTACAATCATATTACCCAAATATTTTTGTGTTATTCTCACATAATTCACACAATTCACATTCCACTCATTTTAGCCATATTTCCATACTTTTCTGTTACAAACATCAAATGCTTTGCCACTTTATCAATGTAGCTAAATTATGCCTTAAAATTGACATAAATACATTCTTTTCACAAACACATTTAACAATGCTACTAGCCATCTTAAAATGGCTTAATCATTCATACATTATGCATTTCATGCCTTTAAATACATATCTATTCACTTTTCATGTGAATTCACACACCATAATAGCATAGTCTTAATTTCTAAATATAATATAATATGCCATTCTTAATGCATTACAATATAATTCTATCAAAATATGTACTAACCTTTAACCAAGACCACTTCCAAGCTAAATGTACACCTTTCCTTTCAGTTTCCTCAAGTGTCCTTCATCACTAGGTATGGACAACTTGATTCTACTCCACACCTAATCCAAATATAGATGTATATAACACATTAGAATCATATTTTTAGGTGTTTTAACCATTAACTATCAATTTAGCATCAATTCTTCCAATTTTCACATTTTTTATCTAACCTTCTTTAATTCTAGAACTTCATTATAATCAATTCTAAATGTTAATTTGAATTCATATTTATCCTCAAAATCATATTAGAATATGATTTAAATAATTTAATTCAACTCACATCAATTCTTTAACAAAGTTCTACCAAAACCTTAAATCATCTTCTTTAAAATTTTAAACTCTATTCCAACAACTTTCAAAAGATAATTTAAGTTCAAATATATTTTTTAAAACCATATTCTAACACATTTTAAACAATTAAATTCAATTTAAACCATTTCTTTATAAGAGTCCCATGGAAACCCACAATTCCTCTCGACTTCATCTAAACTCCAACTAAACTTATGCAAATCAACCATTTAACTATAAATCATTGTTTGCTCATCAAATTAGTATCATTCATACTCATTCCAACAATTATAACATACCCAATCAAAAACCCATAAATCACATAATCTTAAAATTTCATAAAGCTTCTTAAGTTTGGAAGAAACCTTATATTTCACTTGCAAATTCTCCAAAATCACCCCTTGCTTATTGAAAATTGATTAAATCTTGATCTAATTAAGGAACGAAAAGCTCTCTTTCTTCATCCAAGGAGAAAAACATTTTTGAAGAAGAAGAAAGGAGGAAGAAGAAGAAGAAGTGTTTTATTTTTCTTCTTATTTTACTAAACACATGTATATATAATTAATTAATTAATTATATATTTATTTAAAAATTTTAATATCATTCTTCCACTCAAAATGTATTTAATTTTAAATTATTTAATTAATTTTTAAATTTTTTCATCATTTTCACTATCTAAAAATTATTTTAATTTTAAATTAGTTATTTATTTAATTCACATCTTCTATCCATAAATATATAATAATTAATTAATTTAAATAATTTCAACCAATTAATTTATTTCCTTATTTGACTTTTCTTTCTTATCTTTTTATTATTGTTATTATCAACTTTTCCAACACCACTTTATACTTAATATATATATATATGTGTGTGTGTGTGTGTGTGGTATATTTTATGTATATGTATATGTTATATATATCTAATGTATATTTTACTTATATGAATATGTAATGTATATCCCCTGTATACATCAAATATACATTATGTGTATATTATATACATTAAGTATATAATATATATCAAATCATTTATGTTGTTAACTTTTAAATTCTTTGATTCTTTTCTTTGCTTCCTTATCTTACTCTCCCAATTATTTAAAATCATCAATGATTCATTAATCTGCCATACTTTTTATGTTGTTTCTTAAATTATATTATTTTCTCATAATCAATGTAGAATCCTCTGATCACGCACAATCATCTTTTATTAATTATTCAACTATGCACCCTTTTCTTTTAAATCAATATACATATATTAAACTCTCTTAATGTAAATCTTATTTTTAAACTGTCTCAATGAATTGGTCTCATTTCTATCTTTAATAATCTAGTATCAATTACGAGTACTCCCAAAATTTTCTTAACATATCTATACCATTTTTTCTATTTAGATCAATCAAACAATGTCTAACACTTTAAGAATATAATCAATTCTAAGCTTAATCTTCCATAAACAACCCAACAAATTTATAACAATATATCTACATTAAACTTGATTCAATTTTATACTAATCTTTCTTACTCAAGCTAATCTTTTCCTCTTCGATTCTCATTTGATAGCACTTATCCTTTTCTTCAACAATATCTCAATACTTACAAATCATTTCCACTTATCATCCATTTGTATACTAACTATGTATTCACTTTGATTCTTCACTTATATTGGTCAATAATTTTCTCAAGTTTCCCATTTTTCATTATCCCATAACTATTTTTCATCAACTATATATACCTTCTATAATTCACTCAGTAATTCACTACTATTTTATTCATATTACCTAAGAAAATAATTTCTTTAAATTCAAATATAACTTTTCTCTAAGTAAATCAATTGAACAAGACTTGAAACATAATCATTAACTTCAATTATACTGAACATCAACCATTTTCCATTAAGCATTGATTTTTTTTCGCCATAATATTTATTTACTTACTCTAGCATTTCCTTCTTCATCACAAATTCATAAATATACTCACTTCAACAATATAAGTTAACAATTACTATCATATTTGATTTTAAGTTTGATTCTTTTGAATCAAAATCTACTATTTACATTTTCATCATTTTATGGATAAATTACTAAAGAACGCTACCAAATATTTTATACTCTATAATTCAAATTAAATATTGTCCATAACATATACATGTGTTAAGTTATATCACACATCCGTATAAAATAAATCCTTTCTGCCTTAAATAAATACCTCACCAACTCACAATACATTCATATTTCCTCTATATTTACACCTATTTGAATTCAATTTTTACTACTTTTCTCCAAATTGACAACACAACTTGCAAATTCTATACTCTTAATATGTATTCAATAACACCACATCAAGTTTTTTTTTTCTTATTTCTCTTTCAATACTCATAATTTTCATCATTTCTTAACCTCATTTCCACACAAAAATACATAACCAATGATTTATATATCTATTAATTTATATCCAGCCAAACATTTGTATACATATATAATTTTCATGTATATAATCCAACAACTCAACACCATACTCATTTATTAAACCAAAATGTTAATATCTTTCCCGAATTACAATCAAATTCAAACCTCAATTTTCATTTAGTTATCCTTCCATTCCGCATTTCACATAATAAACCATCTACGCATATTCATATTTTAATTGCTTATATTCATTTTTCACATATTTACAAATCCATATGTAAATTTTCATAAATTTCTTCATTTATTTGTTATATAAAATTTAGTGTGTTCTCCAATTTCACAATTCTGCTGATTTCCAATTTCATATCAATCTCAATTTTCAACTTTTCATTCATCATTGAATCTTCACTAGAGATTGAAAACTCTTACTCATTCACTCATATGAACTAGACACTTGTATGGACTTAGATTTAAAATTTAAATTTTTCTAAGTTGATTTACTATATTTAAAAAATTAAGTTCTCCAAACCCACAAATCCTATTTCTTTAACAGTTTCTTTGGCAATACCAATTTATCCATTTTTTTAGGTACCAAACCTTGATTAAAATTTATGAAATTCTAACCATATATTCTATAAATACATATGATCTTGTATGTAAATTTTCATATTTTTCTGGGTCATTTTGTTATAGTTTTTAAATATATTTCTCAACTTCTATAGACTCTAAATTGCTATAATAGCTCCGATAATTTATATTCTTCTATTTTTCTTAAATAGCAAATTATCTCTAAAAATTATGAAATTTCATACATCATACAGTAACACATAGATAAATATTCAATTAAAATTTCAGGCCCATTTACTATCTCTAGATCAGTCTACAAATTTGGACAAAATCAGTTTGTAGAACATAAGTAAAATTTCCATCAACCTTCATACTTATCATATTTTTACTAATTCCATCCACTTAAATCAAATGAATAATACTTAACATACCAAAAACTCAATTTAAGTTCACTCTAAACTTTCATAACATAATCAACTAAATACTATTCAATTCCCTTACATTTAATCCTCACCAAATTACATATCAGTCTTTCTTATTTATAAATTTCATTCAGTAGTACTTTTCTTTCTCTTTTCCTCTAATCTCTTACTTATGCATGTCTTAAATATATAATACTATTATCATTATAATCTTTAACTTTAGACATAGCTCATTTAATCCAACATTATCTCATATATATATAATAGCCATTTAATTTCATATACATTTTCTTCCACAATCTTATAATTCAATTCTATTTCTTTATAAACACTATTCATGTATATATATAAACACCATCTCATATATATATATATATATAAATACTCTTCATGTATTATAATAATATTTTATTTCAAAGAAACTAATTCAATCGTCTTCTACATAAATCACTTCATAAATAATTCATTCAGTATTAATTATATTTAGTAAAAAATACTATGTCTTTTATATTATCAATTTGATTAATAAACTAATATAGACTTAACTTTATCTTGACTCGAAGAATCACTCTTCGATTATAACTATTGCCACATCAGAGACCAACTCAACTACCAGTGCATATGCATGTATGATGCTACATTTAAAATTCCCTTTCTCTCCCTTAAAAACCTACCTAGGTCGAGAACCTCAAACTAGGCTCTAATACCAAAATAAATGTAACACCCTTATACCCTATATATGTATAACACATACACCCACTATATGTAAAATACGCATATAGAGAGTACAAGAATGTCACAATTCAATTTTAATAAAAAAAATTTCCTATTCTCAAATCAATATCCCAAACATTAAAAATGTATTTTTAACTAGTAAATAAAATATTTCTTATTAGTTTTAGGTTTCCAAAATAAGTATTTTATATAAAAATTTCTAAAAAATATTCGTCAGAGGTTTGTCTATAAAACGAATATCCAAAAAAAAAATCAACATTCCTCAACCTGCAGAAAAATAAGCTCCCAATAATAATATCAAACATTTCACTCCAACTTCTCAATCTCTCCACATTTTCCTCAAAACATGTAAATATGTACATATATATATATATAACTTATATACAATCCCATATCACAAAATTAGTCCCAATACTCACAAAAACATAAATAAAAACATAAACATAAAAACATAAACATAAACATAAACATAAACATAAAAACATAAAAATATAATATACACACAAAAACATAAACATAATACTCACAAAAATATAAACACAACATACATAACGATGAAATGTACTATAGAATAGAATGTATACATAGCAGCAATTGGCTCTGATCCTGTAGCAACAAAATCATCTCAAGCTCAACCAACCTTAGGTCTAGACCTGACCAGGTCTAGATTAATTCTCCAGATCTACCATATCAACCCCGTTACCTGCATGATGAATTTCAATCGTGCTAAACTAAAAACCTAGCGGTACATACTTTGATAATAATGAAACTTTAAAAGAAATGACAATGCATGGTGTTGTTTCATGACATCTCACAATGTGATATGCAATTCCACTTTAATTCATATTTATCATTCTTCCCAAGCATCGCATTAACACATACACAAGCATTGGGCCCAAATAACCTAATACAATATTCAAACCCCAGAGTTACTATTTTTATTTATTTTGACATCCAGTATCTAGCCTGAAGGCAATACAAGTGACATCCAGCGTCTAGCCTAAAGGCAAATCATAGCGACGTCCAACATTTAGTCCGAAGGCAAATCATATATCAGTGACACCCATCGTCTAGCTTCGAAGGCAAATGATGAGAATAATCTCATAGGCATGCACCAAATACAAAATTCTGGAATTAAATAATATACTAAGCAACAAACAAATAATATATATTATCAATAATCAATTTTCTTATCTCATTGCCTTTTTAACTCATTTTTCTCATTCTTAACAATGCCAAATCACTTTAATATATTATATCTTATCACTTTATCACAATGCATCTCATTTAGCATTACAATCATATTACCCAAACGTTTTTGGGTTATTCTCATATAATTCAAGTAAACCACATTTCACTTATTTTAGCCATATTTCCATACTTTTGCGTTACAAACATCAAATACTTTGCCACTTTATCAATGTAGCTAAATTATACCTTAAAATTGACATAAATACATTCTTTTCACAAAAACATTTAACAATGCTACTAGCCATCTTAAAATGGCTTAATCATTCATACATTATGCATTTCATGCCTTTAAATACATATCTATGCACTTTTCATATGAATTCACACATCAAAGTAGCATATTCTTAATTTCTAAATACAATATAATATGCCATTCTTAATGCATTACAATATAATTCTATCAAAGTGCGTACTAATCTTTATCCAAGATCTCTTCCAAGCTAAATGTACACCTTTTCCTTCACTTCCTTCAAGTGTCCTTCACCACTAGGTATGGACAACTTGATTCTACTCCGCACCTAATCCAAATATAGATGTATATAACACATTATAATCATATTTTTAGGTATTTTAACCATCAATTACAAATTTAGCATCAATTCTTCTAACTTTCACATATTTGCTCTAACCTTCTTTAAGTCTAGAACTTCATTATAATCAATTCTAAATGTTAATTTGAATTCATATTCATCATTAAATTCATATTAGAATATGATTTAAACAATTTAATTTTATTCACATCAATTCTTTAACAAAGTTTTACCAATACCTTAAATCACCTTCTTTAATTTTGGAACTCTATTCCAACAACTTCCAAAAGATAATTTAAGTTCAAATATATATTTAAAACTATATTCTAACACTTTTTAAACAATTAAATTCAATTTAAACTATTTCTTTATAAGAGTCCTAAGGAAACTCACAATTCCTCTCTACTTCATCTAAACTCCAACTAAACTTATGTAAATCAACCGTTAACATTAAAATCATTGTTTTCTCATCAAATTAGTATCATCCGTACTCATTCCAACAATTATAACATACCCAATCAAAAACTCATAAATCACATAATCTTAAAATTTCATAAAGCTTCTTAAGTTTGGAAGAAACCTTACCTTTCACTTTCAAATTCTCCAAAATCACCCCTTGCTTCTTGAAAATTGATGAAATCTTGATCTAATTAAGGAAACAAAAGCTCCCTCTCTTCATCCATGGAGAAAAATATTTTGAAGAAGAAGAAAGGAGGAAGAAGAAGATGAAGTGTTTTATTTTTCTTCTTATTTTACTAACCACATTTATAATTAATTAATTAATTATTTAAAAATTCTAATTTCATTCTTCCACTCAAAATTAATTTAATTTTGAATTAATTAATTAATTTATAAATTTTTCCATCATTTCCACTATCTAAAAATCATTTTAATTTTTATTTATTTATTTATTTAATTCACATCTTCCATCCCTAAATATATAATAATTAATTAATTTAAATAATTCCAACCAATTAATTTATTTTCTTCTTTGCCTTTTTCTTTCTTCTCTTATTATTATTATTATTATTATTATTATTATTATTATTATTATTATTATTATTATTATTATCCACTTTTTCAACACCACTTTAAAATTAATATATATATATATATGTGTTATATTTTATGTATATGTATATGTTATATATATCTAATGTATAATTTTACTTATATGAATATGTAATGTATATCCCTTGTACACATCAAGTATACATTATGTGTATATTATATATATATATATATTAAGTATATAATATATATCCAATATATAAAATAAGTATATGATATGTATATAATATGTATATAATAGGTATACATTAGGTATATACAATACATATACCTTCCCAATACTTTAATTAATGACCAAATATATATTTAATCTATCCAAAACCATGAATATTACATGCATGCATTGCATTACATTGTATTGATCCTTTTTGGCTCACAGACCTGGAGTATGACAATTCAAGAGCTTAACATAACCCCACCTATGGCTCAGAATCTAGTGAGAATTCAGTCAATTTCACATCAAAGGTAATGAAACCTGAGCAAGTTCAGATGATGGTGAATGATGCCCTTAACTCCAAGATGCAAGAATTGAAGGGAGGCCCCGGCTGAGATTGTGAAAATCCAAATAGTTGCACTACTAAAAGATAAAACTATTGCGACATCTACCAGTTCTAAGAAGCAGAAGGACAAAGGAAAGGCTAAGGCAGCTGAGATAGCCTTTGATGAATACAAGGTGATGGTGAATGATGATGAGTGGAATACATACTTCGAAGGCCAATAAGATGGCAAGAAAGAGAAGAATGCTATGGAGAAGGCTAAATATGCTAATTTGGAAAAACTCAAGGTTGACATAGAAAAGAAGCTTGAAAAGAGACTGAAAGCTGAAGAGGCCTCAAAAGTTGATAAGCTTTTTGAAGAGGATGAGAATCTCTCACACAAGTTTAAAATGCATGCCTTTGCTAGGTTCAATGGTACAGGGAATCTCCATTTACATGTTAAGTAGTACATCAATGCCATGGAATCTGCTAGAGTTGCTAAAGCTCAAACTCTAAGGTATTTCATGCTTTCATTAGATCCCATTGTGTAAAACTAGTTCAACATCTTAGAGGAAAATACTCAAAAAGACTGGGAATATGTTGTACAAAGCTTTCATCCAATATTATGGATATAACATTGAGCTAGAGGTAACCTTAGTAAAGGTTGAGTCTATCAGGCATAAACAAAATGAGGGCTTTGTTGACTATCTAAAGAGATGGAGAAATAAGGCGGCCCTTCTTAAGAAAAGACCAAATGATTTAGACTAGATATGAATGATAATCAAGGATGCTTTGCCCCACTCCAAGAAAGAATGGCTCAGACTCTTATAAGGGATTTCAAGGATCTTCTACAAGTAGGTCTTCAATTAAAAAAATGGGAGAGAGAAAAGTACATATACTATGAAAAAAGGAGCAAAAAGAGTGGCTATCAGTTTGGTGGACAAAATCAAGGGGGACAAAAAGATGCTGAGGTGAACATAATAACTAAACCAACAAAAAAGCATTTATTCTCAAAATTGGGAAAGCCACTGTCTTGGGTCTTCAACAAGTTACAAAAGAAAGGGTTATTACAACCTTTGACCCCTCGACCTTTGTCGGATACTTTACCATCCAATTTTGATACAAAAGCTTTATGTCGGTTCCATTAGGTGCTTGGTCATGAAACAAATCATTGTATGCACTTAAGGCATGAAATAAAGAATCTCATTGATGATGGAAAGATCCTTGCCCCTGAGATGTCCAAGTATATGAAGCTTTTTTGACTCTAACTCAACAAATTTTCCTTGGCTTGTGTGGTTTTCTTTTCATTTTCTTTCTTTGGTTTTTTAGAATAATTATTTTTCAATTAACATTTTTGTGAATAAATTATTTTTGTTACATTTATGTTTTTCTTAGTTTTTGTTATCAACCAATGACGAATCTAGCTTGATATTCATAAATTAGTATATCAATGCATCATGATCCAAATGATTTTACTAGGTAAAGGAGTTGTTCTTTAGCATTGAGTTGTGTATACTTACTTAAAGAGGGCTCCTACCTAATCATGTGTGTCTAGGTCCTAGTCGATCTTAAAACATACTTTGATAAGCTTTTGAGGCAAAATTAAACTCTACTTATTTAAGAGAGAAATGATCTAAGCATTCTTTGGTAAGCCATCTGTGAGCGGGGATTTTCACCCTCACTCCAGGTGGAATGGTTCTTGCAACGTCGACACTATTTAGGCTCAGGGCCTTAGAGAACACGGGCCTAAGCAAGGAGAAAAATGGAGTCGCCATCCCGACTGGCGGGAAAAAAGAAAGGGGTGGATGACTCGATTCCTAAGGAATCCCTAACCCCCTAATGGGTTCGAAAAGTTGGGTACGTGTGGAGAATGTGAGAAATGGCCCAACACCCCCACAACGCCCTATTTATTGGAAATGGCCTCCTTTGCTGGTCTTAATATTATAAAATTCTTAAATATAACAATATTATCCATACTACATGCAATAATTAAAATAAAGCATCATTATATTAAAATCAAAGCAATGTCCAAACAAAGTAAATAAATGGACACCCATCCGAGGATGGAAACATGTCCTTACATCGTTCATGTCTAAACTAAATAGGACACCCATCGAAAGGTGAAAACATGCCCTTTACATTAGTCCAAAAACTTTAAAATTAAATAAATTACATTATGCTCACGACATGAGGTACCAAAAAAATATGGAAACATACCTCTTATAATATTTGGAAATTAAAATAAATCAATAAAAGTAAATAACCATTCATAATAAATTAATCATTCATCAAAGATATCAAACATTAATCAAAATATATAATAAACATTCATCCAATTTAAATAAAATAGTAAATATATTAACTTTAGGGATTCATGCATTAATTAGGGTTTCTAATTTTAAAAGATTAGAATTAGGGTTTAAGATTTTTTAGGTTTGGCAACTGGAATTAGGGTTTGAAGGTTTTTTAGGTTTACTGGATGAGGGTTTGAAAAATGGGGTTTTGGCATTTTGGGAATAAATTAAGGTTTTCTCGGATTAGGGTTTTGGATGTTTTGGCAGAATAGTTTGGATTAGGGTTTTGGTGGCTTTGGTAGAATAATTTAGATTATGGTTACGGGGCAACAAGCTTTGAAATAAATTAAGGTTTTGATTTATCATTTTAGAAGAAACATCGATTCTGGAAATAAATTGAGATTTTAGAAAACAATTAGGTTTGTGAGACTTTAACGGAATAATTTAGGGTTTAAAAGTTTTGGAAATAAAATAATAGCTTAGGGTTTTGAAGTTTAAGAAACAGAAGAATAGTTTAGGATTTTTGATAATTTAATCAATGACTTAGGCTACTGGATGAATGGAAAATCCGATTTGTAAACATACTATTAAATTTAATAATTTAGGTTACTGACTCAATATCAAAACAAATAATAGAAATATTTAAAAGAAAATATGGCAATAACATCGTATGCTTAAACAATTCATGAATCTAAACATAAGAATGTTGTAAATATAATCAAATCAAAGATTTATAATCAAACCTTCATTTGTTGGTTCCTCCATAATTGACTTCTGGATGAACAATGAACAAAGGCAGTGTTACTGCCTTTGATGAATTGGTGATTGTTAATTTCTTTTGTCGTCTTTTGCCTTTCTCGTTTAATCTCTCTTCTTTTTCTTTGATTGCCATCCTCAAGGGTTTTTTCTCCTCTTTCCTCCCAAGTCTGAAGTCCCAAAGTCTAGATCCCTCATTCTGTGTTTTAATGTGGTATTTATAGGAAAAATAAAAAACCTACTTCTAATTGTCTAAGAAAATTAAAACCATTTAGGAAAAGAAATGAAAACCAAATAGAATTCGGTTTCGAAAAAAACTGCGCTGGAAAATTGCACTGGCAAAAAAACTGCTGCGGGCCAAAAATTGAGAGCGAGGGGCGGGTCAGCCAATTCACAGCAGGAATTTCCTGCGGCGAATTGGCTTGTGCCCAATTCGCCGCAGGAAATTCCTGCGGTGAATTGGCCCAAGCCAATTGGCCTTCGGCGATGAAAATTTTTCGTCGTCGATTTTTATTTCTTTATTTATTATCTTTTTCTTTACTGTTACCTTTTTATTTTTATTAAAAATAAATTTATTAGTAATGAATATTAAATAAATATTATTTAATTAAAATACCATAAAAATTATTTTGGATTATATAAAAAATATTGGACCAGACTGGGTCAAAAATTAAGGGTCTACAGTTTGCCCCCTGCTTGAGCGATCTGAGACTACAGCAAAAGAGAGCGAAAAGCAATGTGATTTTTGACTAATTTTAGATGAGGATGGAGTTTTGGATTTGATTTGGACCCGAGACTGAACTTGATTTGGGTATTTGGACCCGAAGCTGGATTGGGTGCTTGGACCCAAGATTGAATTTGATTTGGGTATTTGGACCCGAGATTGGGTGCTTAGACCTGAGATTAGGTACTTGGACCTGAGATTGAATTTGATTTGGGTACTTGGACTCGAGATTGGGTACTTGGACCCGAGGTTGAATTTGATTTGGGTACTTAGACCAGAGATTGGATTTGATTTGGGTATTTGGGCCCGAGATTGGATTTGATTTGGGTACTTAGAATTGAGATTGGGTACTTGGACCCGAGATTGAATTTGATTTGGGTACTTGAACCCTAGACTGAATTGAATTTGGGTGCTTGGACCCGAGACTAAATACTTGGACCCATGACTGAATTGGGTACTTAGACCCGAGACTAGGTACTTAGATCCGTGACTGGGTACTTGGACCCGAGATTGAATTGGATTTGACTGACCTTTCATCAGTTGAGTCTGGCTTAACTGGTTGTTCCATTCTTTTGTTCTTCCTTTTCCAAAAATTCAGCTATTTTTAGTTGGCTCTCATATCTTCTCCTTGCCCCCTGCGTGGAGAAATATTTGCAAGTGAGTTTGAAAATGTTTTGTATATAAACTCAAAAAATTGAAAAGGAGAAACTTTGCCCCCTGTGTAGGCTCAAACTAAAGATTTTTTCCATGCAAGCTTTGATTGATGTTTGTATTTTGTCTTGTTCCTTTCATAAACATGTATTTCTTCTTTTGCAAAATGACTGGAGCTTCCTCAAGTAATAGGCTTTCCATGCCCCCTTGATTCAATATCTTCTTTTGATTCTTTACTTCACAGGGTGTTTGCTGTTCACTTTGACAAAGAATAGACAATACAAGATAAGAAAGTGCGATGTGATATTCTCATGTGTGCATGATATGTATGAATAATACTTACAATGGTTCCATCGACTTAAAGATTGAGGTGATCAGCAAAAGTGTTCTCATTGATTCCTTTCAGATGCTCGTTCAGGTCTTGCATTGGAATGGCACAATGCTTCACATTTATGGCTTTTATCTTCAAGATGTTGAAAATATGAATAATGGAGGCCCCAAACAGTAGAGATACATCCATTTTAAATTATGATTCAGCATGTCAATTGGTAGCTTCTTCATGACATTGCCAATAATTCTTTCCTTTGCCTAATGTGTCCTTTGAGGTTCGATGATTTGACATACTTCCCTTAACTTGAAGGCTTTGTAAATTTTTTTGAATTTTTTTTTTCAAAATTTCAAATTTCAATTTTGATTTTGAAGTCAAATGTTGACTTTGCCAAATCAATGTCAATTTACCTCAAGACTTAATTTTTCAAATTAACATATCTATAACATGACAACCCTAGTTACCGTACTAAACTCGGGAATCATTTCTATTTAAGCAAGAATTGTTGCACTTCAGATAGGCACATACACATTACTTGGCCAAAGGTCTCATTTGAGTTTGAATATTGTCTATCTCATATGCATGCTTATCCAAACTATTTCCACTAATAGACTCTACCTACCAAGAGAGATCAATAGGTCTTTGATAGGCTGGAAATGGGGTCTATAAGGGACACGGGTTAAATGAAAGCCATTTTGAGATTGGAGTTGGTGTGACACAAAGGACAAATCTTCACACTACAAATTTCTTGTTGGAACTTTAGACAGTTGGGAGCATGAAAAGATAGAGCTTTGAGTATTCTCCCATCTTCTTGGTATTAATCTGGATCTTGATTAGAATAGTCTTTGCCTTTGAAAAAAGTTTGGTACCCAAATTTGTTTCTTTTCTTCTTCTCCTTTTTCTTTCTCTAATTATTTTTCTTACTCTTCTCTTTCTTTGAGCATTTTATCATTTTGTCCTTCTTTTTTGTAAGACTGTCAAGTACAGAACTTTCAAGAACTGGATGGTTTTTCTCTTTTTTCTCTGATTTTGATCAAATCTTTGGTTGGGTTGGACCAATTCAAGTCAAACTGTCCTTATAAACCAAATGGAAGCCTTTTGCTGCTCTAGGTAAAAGAGAACTCAGTTGGCTTTCTGAACCACCTTTTTAGGTTTTATCTTTCGTTTTTCTTTCTTTTTTCCTTTTTTTTATTTTTTACTGTCTTTTTTTACTTTCTTTTTTTTCCTATTTTTTTTTCTTCTTTTTTTTTCTTCTTTGTTTTTTTTGGTTCTAGCTCTAAAAGAGTTGTCTTGTTTGTACCAACTTGTATCTCCAATAATGGGTGAGTGAAGTTGTATTAATCTGTTTCAGTCCTAACTTTATTTATGATATTTGGTCTAATTCAGATGAACTTCAACTACCTTTATCGCCTTGAGAACTTCAACTATCCTTATGATCTTGACTATTCATTCCTTTATTTGATCTTCTTGCCTCTTCACCTTAGTGATCACAAGACTTGTCAAAAGTATCACAACAGCTCAGGGTAGGTTGTTGGGGTTATATGCCAATGCAAAGAAAGCTAAAATTTTATGAAGGCTTAAAGGGACAACTAGAAATTGATATTTAATAGGGTGGATACTAGTTGTTGGCTCGTCAAACAATGCCTAGATCATTTCTCTCTTAAAATAAGCAGAGTTCAATTTCACCTCGAAAGTTTGTCAAAGCATGTTCTAAGACTGACTAGGACTTAGACAAAGGTAATTATGCAGGAGCCCTCTCTAAGTAAGCATACATAACTCAATGCTATAGAGCAATTCCCTAATCTAGTAAAGTCATTCAAGTCATGATGCATAAATATATTAATTCATGAATCATCAAGCTAGATTCCTCATCGGTTGAGCACCAAATGAACAAAGACCAATAAAAATTTTAATGAAAGTAATTTATTCAAACGACTTTAAATTTAAAAAACAAGATTGTTCCATAAACACCAAATAAAGAAAATAAAACAAAAAAAACAAACAAAAATAAAACAAAAAAAACAAACAAGCCAAGGGAAGTTTATTGAGTTAAGCTTCTTCTCCTTTTACATCTTCAATATTCCCATCTTCAAAAACTCAAGTTCTAATTCAGCATATATGGGATAGTGCATGCTAGCAAAAATTATCCATTGCATATTCGTGAACATTTTAAGTAATAAATCATTTCATCCTAACTTTCTAATCACATTGCTATTAATAAATCTAAATGGAATAATCTTTCAAGCACTCAGTTCATGGTACCTTTTATGTTGGATTTCATCACGGAAATGAATTTTTAGATACCTGTTGGGTCTTTAAGGCGGTGGTGATAAAGGTGGAGATGGTGTTGTTGATGAAGAAGATTCTACTTGCCTCCTCCTTTTGGAGCTTTCTCCCCTCGATTTATTGGCAAGAGTTTTGCTTCTAGTCATTTTGATGTTTAATTTGACAAAAAGTGAGGATGATTTGATCATAGGATAATAGGTTAAGGGTATGGGATTCAAAAATGGGCGGCTAGGGCTTGTAACAGTGAAGAGAGAGACAAAATGAGATGAATATATAGTAGCAGAAGTGCCACGATCATGGCACATAATGCCATGGTCATGAGCATCTCTTTGACTACTCAAAAGTGAATTTGTAAACATTTTGTAGCCCTGAAGTGAAAGCCACGGTCGTGGGATTTAGTTTGCTTCAACCACTCCCCTGGTTCATTTGCTTTCATTTTAGGCAGTCCCAATAGCAATCCCATAGTTGTGGGTCGTGGCATTTTGTTTTTCTCTGCTGCTGTAAAATTCTTGCCCTTATTTCATTTTCACAGCTCCAAACTGATTCCCACTACCTTGATGATGCTGGACCATGGTCGTGGTGCCTATTTTTCTTGGATTTCTTGTGGTTTTGTACTTCAAATCACCTAAACAACAAATTTAAAATAACATTAACAAAAATACGTAAAAGAAATACAATCCAAATTAATAACAAAATAGAAAATGAATTGGGTTGCCTCCCAACAAGCACTAAGTTTATAGTTGATACCTTGACTATCTCTATTTGAATGACTATTTGCTGAAGTAATAGACACTCCCACCATCTATTCGGTCACCAACAAAATAAGGTTTCAATAATTGACCATTCACTTTGAAGATTTCTCCTCCTCGATTTTGTATGTCAATTGCACCATAAGGATAAACCTTCATAACTTTAAATGGTCTTGACCAATGAGATTTTAGCATTTCAGGAAAAAGCCTCAATCTTAAATTATACTACTAAACTTGTTGTCCTTCATGGAATTGCTTAGATTGGATAAATTTATCATGCCATGCTTTGGTTTGTTCCTTATAAATCTTTGCATTTTTCATAGGCTTGAAACATAATTTCATCCAATTCTCTTAACTACAAAAGTCTTTTTTTGTCTGAATTTATTTAAGTCCATGTTTAATTGTTTGATAGCCCAAGATGCCTTATGTTCTAGCTTAACTGGTAAGTGATATGTTTTTCCAAAGACAAGTCGATAAGGTGACATACCAATCAAAGTTTTAAATGTTGTTCTATAAGCCCAAAGAATCATCCAACTTAGTAGACTGGTCTTTTCTTGAGTGACTAACCATTTTCTTCATAATCCATTTAATCTCCCTATTAGATATTTCTACTTGTCTACTAGTTTAAGGATGATAAGGTGTTTCCACCTTGTGGTGTACTTCATATTTCTTAAGAATAGAGTCAAAACTCTTATTATAAAATTGATTACCTCTATCACTAATCATAGCTCTAGGAACTTTGAATCTAGTGAAAATTTTCTTTTTGACAAACTTAGTAACCACTTTCGAATCATTAGTTGGACTTGCTATTACTTTAACCCATTTAGAAACATAATCTATAGCCACTAAAATATAGTGATTATTGAATGACGATGGAAATGATCTCATAAAGTCAATTCCCTAAACATCGAATAATTCTACTTCAAGGATTGAATTGAGTGGCATATCTTATCTTTTTGAAATATTTTTTACTCATTAACATTGATCACATGAATGAACAAAAACCTTTGCATCCCTGTACAAGGTGGGCTAGAAAAATCTGAATTGCCAAATTTTTGCAACTGTTTTAGAAGTGCTAGAATGACCACCGCATTTCAAATGATAAAATTCTAGAATACTTTTCATTTTCTCTTTTGGTATACATCTATGAATCATACCATCTCCACAATGCTTAAATATTAGAGGTTCTTCCCATGTATAGTGTTTAACATCAGCAAGAAATTTCTTTCGTTAAGCATAAGTCATTTCTGATGAAAGAACACCACCTGCCAAGTAATTAACAAAGTCAGCATACCATGGAATATAAGTTTTAGTAGAGAAAAGTTGTTCATTAGGGAATGATTCATTGATAGGAATTGTAGCTTTTTCTATTTGCTTCTCTAATATTAAGAGGTGATCTGCTATTAGATTTCTGGCTCCTCTGTTGTCTTTAATTTCAAGATCAAATTATTGAAAAAGGAAAATCCATCTAATCAACCTTGGTTTGGCTTCCTTCTTACTCATAAGATATTTAATTGTTACATGGTCAGTATAAATAATAACTTTATAGCCTAAAAGATAAGATCTAAATTTGTAAAGTACAAAAACCATAGCAAGCATTTCTTTCTTTGTTGTAGCATTATTAATTTGAGTGTCATCAAGAGTTTGTCTTGCATAGTAAATGATAGGACTTTTCTTATCCTTCTTTTGAGCCAATACATCTCCAATCACATAATCACTAGCATCACACATGAGCTTAAATGGTAAGGTTGGTGGTGAAATAATAGGAGTTGTTGTAAGTGTTGCTTTTAACCTATTAAAAGCAATTAAACATTTATTAGAAAAATTAAAAACAAATATCTTTATTTAATACCTCACATAAGGGTTTAGCAATTTTTGAAAGATCTTTTATAAAACGCATGTAAAACCCTATATGTCATAAGAAACTGCAAACTCCTTTAACATTGGTTGGTGGTAGTAGTTTTTCAATAACTTCAATCTTTGACCTATCCACTTCAATCCAAATTTTTGGAAACCTTGTGTCCAAGAATGATCCATTCTTATACCATAAAATGACATTTTTTCCAATTTAGAACAAGGTTCATTTCTTTACATCATTTAAGTACCTATTCCAAATGTTGTAAACAATTATCAAAAGTAGTACCCTAAATAGTAAAATCATCCATAAAAATTTTAATAATTAATTCCATAATATTAGAAAATATGGCCATCATCCATCTTTGAAAGGTTGCTGGTGCATTGCACAATCTAAAGGGCATTCAGTGATAGGCAAAAGTGCCATATGAACATGTGAATTTTCTCTTCTCTTGATCTTCCGGTGCTATAGGAATTCGGAAATAACATGAATAACCATCTAGTATAAAAAATAAGCATTACCTACAAGTCTTTCAAGCATTTGATCAATGAATGGTAAAGGAAAATGATCCGTACGAATAGCTTTATTCAATTTCCTATAGTCTATGCAAACATGCTATCCAGTAATTGTCCTTGAGGAAATTAATTCGTTATTTTCATTTGTTATAACAGTCATCCCTCCCTTCTTAGGAACCACATGTACATGACTTACCCAAGAACAATCAGAAATTGGATAAATTATTCATACATCTAATAGTTTAGTCACTTCTGCTTTCACTACCTCTTTCATATTTGGATTTAATCTCCTTGTTGATCTATCACATGTTTAGAATTTTCTTCCAATAAAATCTTATACATACATATTGAAGGGTTAATTCCTTTAATATCAGATATAGTCCACCCTATTGCCTTTTTATATTTTCTAATCAAATCTAAGTTTTGACTTAAGTGGATATTAGATAAATTAGCATTAACAATAATGGGTAAAGTATCATTGGGTTCAAGAAATACATAGCTGAGATGGTTGGGAAGAGGCTTTAATTCTAATTCTAGAGCCTTTTCAATAGAAGGGGGAGGCAGAGTTTTATCTTTTCGAAGTGGTTCAAATTTTTGAAAGTACATAAGTAGAGTTTGTTGTAATGCTGAGGCATATGCAACAACTTCTTTATTCTCATCTTTTGGTGTAGAGCTTTGTACAAGACAAATTTCTAAAGAATCATCAACTTTATGTTCACATGTTTGTTGCACACATTTATCTATTACATCAACTAGAAAACAATCATCAAGAAATGCTAGATGTCTAGCTGCTTTTGTAAAACTAAATTCCATTTTTTCCTCTCCTACTTGTAAAGTAAGTTTTCCTCCACGGACATCAATCATAGCTCAGCTGTAGCCAAGAATGGCCTTCCTAGGATAAGTGGAATTTCTACATCTTTGTCCAGTTTAAGAATCACAAAGTCAACTAGAATGTAAAGTTTATCTACTTTTACTATGACATCTTTAACAACTCCAACAAGATATTTTATTGAACGATTAGCTAATTGAAGAGACATTTTTATTGGTTGAAGTTGCGTGAAGCCAAGTTTTTTGCAAATAGAACTAGGCATTAGACAGACACTAGCACATAAGTCACATAAAGTTTTATGGAAATCAACTTCACCAATGGTGCAAGGAATAAAAAAACTCCCTGGATCTTTTAATTTTGAAGGAAGTTATTTTGAATCACTGTATTGGATTCTTCTATAAGTATAATTTTTGCATTGTCTTCCACCTTCCTTTTATTAGATAGCCTCCTTAAGAAACTTCACATAAGTCGGCATCTGTGCAAGTGCTTATATAAAATGAATGTTAATGTGAAGTTGTTTAAATACTTCTCAAAATTTTTCATATTGCTTATCTAATTTTTGTTTATTTAATCGTTGAGAAAAAGGAATTGGAAACACATATGGTCTAATAGTTTCTTTCGGTGCTTCCTTTTCTTTAACTTTTCTTATTTTTCTTTTTCTTTATCTTTGTCCTTGGTTGGATTTTCAGTTTGTTGCAGATCTTTAAGTTGTAAACAACTCCTAAAAGTGATGGCTTTGCAATGCTCCCTTGAATTGATTTCTATTTGGCTAGGAAGAGCTCCTTGATTGTGAGAGTTGAGAGAGCTGGCAATTTGACCTACTTGTGTCTCAAAATTTCTATTTTGTGTCGAGTGACATTTAATTTTCTGCTCAAGCTTGTCATATTGCTTTTCAATTTTATCAAATCTTTTCGATGTCACTCCAATGAATTTCTCCAACATAAATTTGTATCCCAATTTTTCTGAAGAAGTAGATCCCTGATTCTGGTTCTTCATATATGGAGGTTGATAGGGTGCCTTTTGGTTGTTTTGATTTCCCCAAGACAAACTATGATGATTTCTCCATGTTAGGTTATATATGTTCCTTTGAAAATTTGGGCCCTATTTTGATTGCCCAAATACTGGACTTGCTCTATAATTCTACAATCTGTTGTATCATAACTTCTTCCACATCCTTCGCATGTTGAAGAAGACGACGATAGGTTGACATGCTCCATTTTTTTGGCGATTGTATCGACCTTAGCACCAAGCAAAGAAAATTTGCCATTTTCATATAAACCTGCAACTCTTTTATGCATACCTTATTCTGAAGTCCAATGGTAGTTATTTGTTGCCATTTTTTCAATTAAATCATTTACTTCGGAAGGAGCTTTGTTCAAAATTTCACCACCGGTTGCTGCATCTATTATGCCTTTGATATTTGGATGAAAACCATTATAAAAATTTGAATCAAAAGCCATTCAGTACTCTATGGTGAGGACATTTCCTTTGCAAAATTTTGAAATGTTCCCAAGCTTCATACAAACTTTCTCCATCAAGTTGAAAAGGTTGTGATATAATTTCTCAATTTAGCCATTTTTACTAGTGAAAAATATTTTGCAAGAAAAGCTGCAACTAATTAATTCCATGTGGTAAATGTACCTGGTGGTTTGAAAGTGAGCCAATCCTTTGGTTGGTCCTTTAGAGAAACTGTAACACCCCTTCCTGACCTATGAATAAGCTGAGGAGGAATGCTACATCGGAATACGAGCTCTGGTTATGTCAGCTTACTTAATGTTCCTTATAAAAATTTTCCAAAAATTTTTAACTGAGTCTCCCTTAAAATTCTAGGTTCCTAGTGTCGACAAAACTAATTTTTCTTATTTTTGAAAAACATTTTGTTTCACAATTCAACTCAACCACACTCCCAATAATCCACCCTTATAACCTCAACTACAATCCTGCAAGAAGAATTCACACTTCTATATTCACAACCAAACTCAATTTAAAACCATACAGTTATTATACATTACTAGATTTACATGCTACATCAAGTTATCTCTTTGTATTGTTCAAATAAGTACATGCCAGTTTCTAATACCAAAATACAAAATGAAGAGCACCACCTAAGTTTGTTGATGACCGACAGATCGCAGGACTCCTTTGCTCGGTACTGGCTCCTTGCTAATAGCCTACGAGTTTAGAAGAAACTAAACTCGCTAAGCATTGCTTAGTGGGTACTTTAACTAATTATAGAAAATAAATAATAAAAGTATAATGCACTTTTAAAAGCAATGAGTCGTATTGAAAAATATTATCAAAGTAAAAATAATCCATACATGTCATATATTCAGTTATTATCATTTTATCAGTTCACTCCACAAGGTAATTTGGTAGACTAATGTATGGTAAGGAACTAACTGAAACAACTGTATATATATTCTGTGGTTGTGGCCCTAAAAAATTGCGGACCAAGCCCTGTGGAATCTGTGGCCGAAGCCCTCGGACCGGAGTCCTATATAACTCGGGCGACTGCCCTATATAACTCGGACCGAAGTCCTATATAGCTTGGGTCGTCACTCTATATAACTCAGACCGAAGTCCTATATTAAAGCAGCACTGCATATAGTATGATATATCATACCCTTACCCTACTCAGTACTATCCCAGATACCCAGTGGAGCCAAAATTTTCATGCCATTTCTTAATCGAATATGCATTATACAATTATCGACTTATGTTTCTTATATTATTTCAACGTGAAATATCATATTTTTTCATTTTAATAACATATTATGCTCATTTATATGCATAAGGAATCAATTGGATTACTTTTGAAAAATGACCAAATGAATATTAGCAAAATGACCATATGAATAGTAAATTCTGGTTTTGGACTCAACTTGATCCTTATTTTGAAACATTGTATAAAATAATCTACTTGACTAAAAACTCTAAAAGTTTTATAGAATTTAGTTTTACATCTTAAAATCATTCCTTTAAAATTTCGGATCAAACTGGACACAAAATCTTGGTCAAGTAGTTCACCCAACCAGACTGCTCCAGTTGCCCTGCATCCTGGCAGCAGTTCTGAATTTTGTGAATTCCGTAAATTAAATTCAATCAATGTGGTTCCAAATTATTTTTATCAAATACTAGACTCACTAAAAAACAACATATCCAAAATTCAATTGAATATTATTTTTCTAAATTTTATTAAAAATCCGGAAACATGGCTGTCTCAGTCAAGGTACCTCCTAGAGTAGGTCTAACAGAAATAATTTTTCCATAATCATAACCATTCCGAATTCAACTCAAAATATTTTTCAGTCATTCTAGACGTATTGAGGCACAACATATCAAAAATTCACTTCAAGAATAGTTTGCTATATTTAATTAAAAATCATACAAGTCACAGCATTTCACTAATTCTAAAACAGAAAAATTTCAAGAAAATGAACAAACAATTAGTTAAAGTACCAAACCTTGCTATTTCTTAGTCCTTTATCTATATCACTTCCTTTCCTTCCTTGTCTCCTTGATTTCCTATGAAATTTAACATCACATATACAAAGGTAAGAACCCTAGGTATAGACATAGTCTTATCTTATGATTTTTCTAATGGTTGCTAGCTTATTTTCACCATTAAACACCATTATTTCTTTCATCAAAACCTTCAAATAATTATTTCTTGAATTTTCTCCAAATCTAGCTACATGAATCCTAATTTCAATCTCTTAAAATAACCATTAATCTATGAAACTAAAACTAGAGATAGGTTTCTCTTACCTTATAATCTTGTTTGTCACCAAAATCTTCAACCAAAAGCCTTAAACTTTGGAAAAATCACCTCCTTCTTCCTTCTCTTATGGTTTGGACGAGTTCACCATGTAAGAGAGGGCTTTTATATTCTTTCCTTAGCTTATTTTGATCCAAATGGCAGCCAAGAGAGGTTAAGATGTGTTGGTGTAAGTGTTGATTTCCCATTGGTACACCTTATGGCAAAAATGGCCACTTTTAATTGGTCCACTTGCCTTCTTCTTTTATCTATTTATTTGGCAAGCCATTAGGCTTCCTTTTATTCATATTTTGACCCCTCAACTTTCTTGTGCTGTAATTTTATAGTCTAAGGTGTGAAAATACCAAAATACCCTCCAACGATTAATCGATTGTAACTTTTAAACCGTGCGTTTTCGGGAAAAATTGAAACCCACGGTTATGACCCGATTAATCTAGAGAATATTTCTTTCGGGGTCGGATATGGGAACTATTAAGAACTTTCGACACTTAATTTTTAAGTTTACATAGTTTCCCCTAACTTTTGAGAAATTTCCACTTAGGTCCTCGGCCTTTTGAAAAATTACCTTTAGGTCCCGTCGACTTCACGGGCCTCCTTTGCACACCGATTTTTTTTTGACTATCTCGAGCCTCTATTTGACCACTTATTTATGTCCTTCTTGCCTAATACTCGCCTACCTAAACTTTGGGATGTGACAGTTCTACCTCCCTTAATTTAAGTTTCGCCCCAAAACTTGCTTGTTCATATATGTAAATACACTGCTCATATAATTAATAACAGTCATTTGTTGGAATGCTGCTGCTATCTGCCTAAGGTAAGTTTCCGGACCTGGTATTTCAGCTGCTGCTGACCCTGGTCTATGAGCTTCCCCGGCATCTGCAGACCCAGATGCTTGCGATTCTACGTTTCGTTCCTTAGCTTGCCACGAATCTAGAGACATCCTACATTGACATAAATAGCTATATGCTTAATTCATCAACATATAACTCGATTATCAATTCCTATCTGGCATGTACATCTACCTATTCATCATATAACTTTCTCCTTACTTTATCTTACATGGCACACATAGTTACTTACTTACAACCTATCTCCCAGAATCGACTAAACCAATGTTCTGATACCACAAATTGTAACACCCCTTCCCGACCTATGAATAAGCAGAGGAGGAATGCTACATCAGAATACGAGCTCTGGTTATGTCAGCTTACTTAATGTTCCTTATAAAAATTTTCCAAAAAATTTTGACGGAGTCTCCCTTAAAATTCTAGGTCCCAAGTGTCGACAAAACTGATTTTTCTTATTTTTGAAAAACATTTTGTTTCACAATTTAACTCAAGCACACTCCCAATAATCCACCGTTATAACCTCAACTACAATCCTGCAAGAAGAATTCACACTTCTATATTCACAACCCAACTCAATTTAAAACCATACAGTTATTATACATTACTAGATTTACATGCTACATCAAGCTATCTCTTTGTATTGTTCAAATAAGTACATGCCAATTTCTAATACCAAAATACAAAATGAAGAGCACCACCTAAGTTTGTTGATGACCGACAGATCGCAGGACTCCTCTGCTTGCTACTGGCTCCTTGCTAATAGCCTACGAGTTTAGAAGAAACTAAACTCGCTAAGCATTGCTTAGTGGGTACTTTAACTAATTACGGAAAATAAATAATAAAAGCATAATGCACTTTTAAAAGCAATGAGTCGTATTGAAAAATATTATCAAAGTAAAAATAATCCATACATGTCATATATTCAGTTATTATCATTTTATCAGTTCACTCCACAAGGTAATTTGGTAGACTAACGTATGGTAAGGAACTAACTGAAACAACTGTATATATATTCTATGGCTGTGGCCCTAAAAAATTACGGACCAAGCCCTGTGGAATCTGTGGCCGAAGCCCTCGGACCAGAGTCCTATATAACTCGGGCGATTGCCCTATATAACTCGGACCGAAGTCCTATATAGCTCGGGTCGTCGCCCTATATAACTCAGAACGAAGTCCTATATTAAAGCAGCACTGCATATAGTATGATATATCATACCCTTACCCTACTCAGTACTATTCCAGATACCCAGTGGAGCCAAAATTTTCATGCCATTTCTTAATCGAATATGCATTATACAATTATCGACTTATATTTCTTATACTATTTCAATGTGAAATATCATATTTTGTCATTTTAATAACATATTATGCTCATTTATATGCATAAGGAATCAATTGGATTACTTTTAAAAAATGACCAAATGAATATTAGCAAAATGACCATATGAATAGTAAATTCTGGTTTTGGACTCAACTTGATCCTCATTTTGAAAAATTGTATAAAATAATCTACTTGACTAAAAACTATAAAGGTTTTAAAGAATTTAGTTTTACATCTTAAAATCATTCCTTTAAAATTTCGGATCAAACTGGACACAAAATCTTGGTCAAGTAGTTCACCCAACCAGACTGCTCCAGTTGCCCTGCATCCTGGCAGCAGTTCTGAATTTTGTGAATTCCGTAAATTAAATTCAATCAATGTGGTTCCAAATTATTTTTCTCAAATACTAGACTCACGAAAAAACAACATATCCAAAATTCAATTGAATATTATTTTTCTAAATTTTATTAAAAATCCGGAAACATGGCTGTCTCAGTCAAGGTACCTCCTAGAGCAGGTCTAACAGAAATAATTTTTCCATAATCATAACCATTCCGAATTCAACTCAAAATATTTTTCAGTCATTCTAGACATATTGAGACACAACATATAAAACATTCAATTCAAGAACATTTTTCTATATTTAATTAAAAATCATACAAGTCACAGCATTTCACTAATTCTAAAACAGAAAAATTTCAAGAAAATGAACAAACAATTAGTTAAAGTACCAAACCTTGCTATTTCTTAGTCCTTTATCTATATCACTTCCTTTCCTTCCTTGTCTCCTTGATTTCCTATGAAATTTAACATCACATATACAAAGGTAAGAACCTTAGGTATAGACATAGTCTTATCTTATGATTTTTCTAATGGTTGCTAGCTTATTTTCACCATTAAACACCATTATTTCTTTCATCAAATTCTTCAAATAATTATTTCTTGAATTTTCTCCAAATCTAGCTACATGAACCCTAATTTCAATCTCTTAAAATAACCATTAATCCTTGAAACTAAAACTAGAGATAGGTTTCTCTTACCTTATAATCTTGTTTGTCACCAAAATCTTCAACCAAAAGCCTTAAACTTTGGAAAAATCACCTCCTTCTTCCTTCTCTTATGGTTTGGACGAGTTCACCATGTAAGAGAGGGCTTTTATATTCTTTCCTTAGCTTATTTTGATCCAAATGGCAGCCAAGAGAGGTTAAGATGTGTTGGTGTAAGTGTTGATTTCCCATTGGTACACCTTATGGCAAAAATGGCCACTTTTAATTGGTCCACTTGCCTTCTTCTTTTATCTATTTATTTGGCAAGCCATTAGGCTTCCTTTTATTCATATTTTGACCCCCTCAACTTTCTTGTGCTGTAATTTTATAGTCTAGGGTGTGAAAATACCAAAATACCCTCCAGCGATTAATCGATTGTAACTTTTAAACCGTGCGTTTTCGGGAAAAATTGAAACCCACAGTTATGACCTGATTAATCTCGAGAATATTCTTCCGGGGTCAGATATGGGCACTATTAAGAACTTTCGACACTTAATTTTTAAGTTTACATAGTTGCCCCTAACTTTTGAGAAATTTCCACTTAGGTCCTTGGCCTTTCAAAAAATTACCTTTAGGTCCCGTCGACTTCACGGGCCTCCTTTGCACACCGATTTTGTTTTTGACTATCTCGAGCCTCTATTTGACCACTTATTTATGTCCTTCTTGCCTAATACTCGACTACCTAAACTTTGCGGTGTGACAGAAACTGGGAAAAGTCACAAACGGATTGCATCATTAGATAAGCATCTTCATACTGCAGGCCATGGAAAATTGATTGTTGAATGAAGTTGATAAGTGATGGCTTTAGATCAAAAGTGTTGGCTTGTAATGGTGGTTTAGCTATGCTAGACCTTGGTTGAGTAGAAGGCATAACATACTACTTAAGCGTCATGTTTTGAGGATCTCCCATGGTTGGTTCGTCGTCAGATGAATTAGTAAGACTATCGATCTTATGAATTTCTACTGAAGTTCCTTCCATTGTTTCCTTCTCTTTCCTCTCCTTCTTCTTCTTCCTACAAAATCGTTCAACTTCTAGATTATATGGCTCAAATTTTATACTTAGATTTCATCGCACATAAACTAAATTTTTTTTAATAAAAGTAAAGAAATTAAAACAGAAAATAAGAAAAATCAATAATAGATGGAGTCAAAACTTCTTAGGAACCGAGCCTAGCTATCTGCAAGTGCACAGGTCATATCAAGTAATAAGGTGATGAGTGGAGTATCATTCCCATGAGGAGAATTATTCTAAGTACCAAAAAAATAAATTGTTTATTATTTGGATAACAAAAGTCAATTTATAATTAAACTTTAAATAAATTGATTTGCTTTGAAATTAAATCTAATGACATAATACTTAGGGTTTAGTTACCTTTATAAATTTACTATGGATTTTCTAAAGTGTTGATTTAGTTCAGTTTCTCTTTTGATTAATGGTTTGATTCTCCGTAATTAAGCCTTTGTTTCTCTTAAGTGCTAAGACTAATATCAATTTAATCCTTACGTCTACTCTCGTAAGTAATTAAATCAATTCATTGGGTTTTGTGAGAATCTTGAATAAATCTCTTGAGTGTTTAACTTTATCTCTAAGTGAAAAAATTTCTTAAGATTGTTATCTCCTTGCATGAATGTTATGCTTCCACTCTCACTCCTTCACACAACATCTCAATTCAATTAATTATTTACTAGATAATCAAAGCTTTAAGATTAAAGATAACAAAATAATCAAAGATGAACTTAATTAATTCAAATAAGCATATGTCATTCCATAATAAGCTCAATATAAAGGACCAACCCTAAATAAAATTTAGTTCCTCATATTTAAAATGAAAACACAATAATAATTAATTCAAAACATAATAACAAGAAAGAGCAAACTCTAATTCTTTGGATTGAAGAAGAACTCCATTTGGATTCTTGAATATCTTCCTTTAAATCCTAAATTCACTCTTCTCTTCAAATGAAAAGACTAAAACTTAATTGATACAAGTTTAAGAGCAAATCTCTAATCTTACTACATTCTCTCTTGTATCTAACTCTCACTTACCTATGAACTCAAACTAACTTTAATCTAACTTCTCATACTTGAATCCTTGGAGGGAATTTATTTATATAGAGTGTTTGGAAGCTTCTTGATGGAGGCAAGTTGGCAAATGCAAGAACATAACTTTCTACAGCTATTTGGATCTTCAATTTTCAACTTTTTAGATTCAAAGTCATAAATTTCAGCCCTATGGTCATGGCATATGGGTGCCACGGTCATGGACTAGGTTGGAATGAACTATTTTGAGAGACTTTTCGGCTGTAAATGGTGACTAAGCGGGCTATAGTCATGGTGAATGCCACGGTCGTGGCTTTTGAATATAGGCTGCAAACTCTGACTTTTTTTCCTCTTCTTCATTTAGGCAGTAAGCAATTGGTTCCCACGGTCGTGGTCCTTAAATTCCACTATCATGGCATTCATTTTCCTTCTAGAACTTTTGTTTTTCTTTAAGTTTTGATGTGGCAGACTCAATTTGAAACCTAGGGCCTTGGCCTTGAAGGGCCATGGGTATGGCTTTTGAATTCTCTTTACTTTTGCTTATTTTTCTTCAATTTTTGTATCACTTATCATTAAAAGCCTTGAATCTTTCCTTTCCAAGCTAAAATAAGATAATTCTAATTCAAAAAATAAAATTCATCAAATTTAATTGTAAAACTATTAAAATCGTGGTTAGAATTATACAAAATATTGATCATAATTTTACTCTATTAATACCCCTAAATAAAACATTAAGAAATTCTAAACCTCTTTAATCTTAAATAAACTCTTTTTGAAAAAAAATGCCTTCTAAAACAAAATAGCCACTCATCTTGTCTTGCCAAAATACAATGGGCATTTCAAATTGGAAGTTTATATTTTCTTTCCCAATCACTTCTTCCTAAAACCCTAACTATTTGAAATAAAAAAAATCTATAGATTTGAAAGATAACTCTTTGGGTTAATCAATTTAAAAAGAGAAAGAAGGAGATTTCTAGCAGTGAATCGATTTAAAAGAAGGAGGGAAAAAAAGATAAGCCAAAAATTAACATGTTTATAAAAGCTTCTTGTCGAAAAGTTTTCTTCTCATATGAGTTTTAGCCAAAGCTTATTATAACTTTATCGAGGTTAGTATAAAAAATGGAAGGGTAAAACTTTCCTTCGATTTGATTTCTTGAAACATTTTTGCAGTTATACAAGGCACATATTGTTTGCAACTTAGAAAAATATGAATTTTGGTTTTTCATAGTTTGAAAAATGTATTGGTGGAGTACTTAGAATCAATTGAGGTGGATTTGTTTTTTGTCTATACTTTTCTCATTGCTACTCCCCTTGCTTTTGTTTTATGTTGTTCGAGTTTGATGAGGTTGTTTATTGGTGGGGATGAATTGCCCTCATAGATTAGTGAATATCGACTGGGTTTTGTAGGCAAAAGGTTAAGAGAAATTTATGTAGGTCCTATTGTGGCTTAATAGTTAAGCTGGTTATTTACTAATATTCATTGGGATGTCCTTGTTTAATCATTTAGATGAGTAATTCTTAGTGTTCGATGGTTATGGCTATTGTATATGCTTTTTTTTTGTTGCTCGAGCTATGCTTGATGTCCATTTCTGAGTTATTTTCTCTGGGTTCTGGGTAGCCATGTATGGGGTGATTGGCTTTCTTTTACAATCTCTACTCATTCGTTGGTAATAAAATTGCAAATTTTATAGTCTAAAAAAATTAGATGGTGGACAATATGTGCATCATTTTAGTTCCTGCTTCATTTAGTGGCATTTCAATTACAGTACCGTAAACTCAAGTGAAAGATGTACTTTGTTTGTTTTCTCTATAAGTGTTAAGTATGTCGTTCAAGCAGTATAGTTTTCTTTCATGTTTAAATTACCATAGTGTTTAATTAAGAGAATTGTGAAAGCAAAAATTTGTTTTTGTGTTTGATCTCTTTGTAGTGTAAGTTGTAAATATAAGTTTGGGCCATGGATTTAAGCTTGTTAAAATGCAGTTGCCTCTACATTCTTGTTTTGGAAAAACCTCCTTGCCGAAACTCAATTGTTTTAACTCATGTAAAGCTGGTTTTGTTCAAACTCATAATATAGCAGCTTTCAAAAGGATTTTAGAATAACATAATACTTGAATTCATTGTTATGAACACATATATGTTGAATTTTTAAGGGTAATACTTTGATCAACATTTAAATCTGACATTTAAATTTGGTTTTTATTGGGGAATTAGGCAACCTATAGTGATTCTAGTGGTAATTCTTTCAATTTGTCTTGGTGCAATACCTTGTGCTTAGCATGCCTACAAATGTTAAGATGAATTGCCCATCTTACAATGTTTGTATCCCTTAATTACCATGACTTGATAAAATCCATAGTAAGAACTTTTACAGCAAAGTAAGTGTGTGCTTGTGTTCCTACTCTAGAGAGATAAAAGAAAGAAAAAAAAGAGACGGTGGAGAAAAAGATAATAACAAATTAGGATGATGATGGTGATTATGAGATAAGAGAGATATAAAGGTGTCGCTAACAAAATGATACAAAAATAGAAAAGAAAGGAGTAGCCAACAAAATAATATAAAAAGAGAAAACAAATTACATAACATAGAGTAGAAACGGTGTGTTAAATATTGGTTCGTTGATGCATTTTCTTAGCCTTCTTTTTCATCTATAATCTTTTTACATCTTATGAATTCTCTCTTCTGGTCATTATTGTCTATGTCGTAGCCTCCAAATCCTTATCTTCATAGATAACTTAGTCATCTCTCCCTCTCAAAACCATCTTTAAAGAGAATAAACTATCTTTATTAGTTCTTTCTCCCTCTCTTCAGAGTAGCAGCAATGTTAGTACCCAGTCCTACTTAAGAGAAATCTAAATACAAAAACAAAGCCCACACCTAATAAACAAGATCTCTTTCTCTTTCTGTCTGATACAAATTTAGACAGATCTTTTTACAAATTCCTTACATATCGCAGGCTTTTGAATATGTCATCCCTCAATCTGATTGGAAGCACCACCCAGTGAATTCTATAGGTATGGGTTTGAATTATCCGTGATATCCATAATGTTATTGGTAAGGATGAGTGAAAGGTATATATACTAAATTGATTTGAAATAGTATTCGCCTGTTTACGTTGTCTTTAAATATTTGATTATTCATTTGTTGTGCTTTAATTTTGTACAGCTGGAAGCATTTTGTAAATACAAAGTTAGAGATTTTCTCAACATCGATGAACATAAATTTGTTCATTGGCCTAGATTAATCATATATATGTTCTTATGTCAAGTGTAGCATCCAGTGATTGACGAGTTGTGGTTAAAATTAGGCAAAGATGTGCTCCGAATGGGAGTTGGCGAATACTACTTAATAATTGGCTTACCTTACATTAGGATAGATGAGATCAAGGAGATGGAAGAAGGCAACACAGCCCTAGTACAATAATATGGGAAATTCACAAGGAGCAAATTGTTGGATGCATTCCGTGAGGCTCGAGATAAAGATCTTTAAGTAAAACTAGGTGTTACATGCCTAGTAGAGCTTTTGATAATTGGAAAATCCAGGGGTTCAAAGGTTGATCCAAACATTCTAGCACTTATTGATGATGTTGAAGCATTCAACAATGTTGCATGGGGGAAATTAGTTGGAAGTTCTTGTGCTCTAATTTTAAAGAGGTTATACAAAAGTTGAAGACAAAAAAAGGAACGATTCTCATTAAGTGGGTTCTTCGATGCAATGTTAATTTATGTAATGAAGGTGCTTCCAGCATTACAAAGAGTTGGTGCGAAGAGAATATCTAATGGGTTCCCTAGGATGCTGAATTGGAGAACAAACTTAACAAAAAAGATGCCATATCAAAATATTGAAGCAAAGCTTCTAGATCAGGTATCTTAAGTACTATTTATATAAATATGTATTGTATACGTATTGTATTATATTATTAAACTTATTAAATTTTGATATGAATAGAATTTGATGACAGCTTCAAAGCATATGTCTGCCAATAAACACAATAATCCAAACTTAGTTGGATTACCTTTTAATGAGGATGTTGGATTACATGATGAAAAGGTAGAGGGAACACAAAAGCAGACAACAAAAGTCCATAATATTAAAGATTATGGCATTCCTGCCTCATACGTGACTAAAATACTTGACCATATTTCTCTACTTAAGGCACGATGCAAATCAATGGAAGATGAAAATAAAGAACTTATAAAAGAAAATAAAGTACTAAGGGAGAAAAATGATGAACTTCATACACTCTTGCAATATCAAAATAAAGAGATCCTTTCAGAAATGAAATCTCTAATGGTAAGAATGACCGATATTGAGGGCAAAATTAAAGAAAATGAAAATTAATTTTCACCCATGATTCTTTTCACCAGATTGCACCTCATGAGACATCTCAACCTCGATACGTATTAATACATAAACTCTTTTTTTAACGCTTAAATTTTTTGAGATTGGGAACTTTTTATATCTTAATATCATAATTATGTTTCATATTATATCAAGGACAATGAAGATTTAAGCGGTGATGGTGACACACTTGCTTATTAAATTATGACTAGAAGTCAAACCACCTTCGAAGTTGACGTTGTACAAAAAAGGAAAAAAAATTCCTAATCCCAATATATAGGAGGTACTTGGACGCCCAATGGCAGAAATGGGAGAGATACAAAAAATCCTAAATAATTGTACAAAAGATAGAAAATAACAAATCGTATACACCTGTGCATCGACTAAACCCATTGCAATCTCCTTCTGCCACTGAAATTGCCTATTTTGAAGAATGATGGACAAAAAATTTCCAAGATTAAAAATAGTGATTCTTATCAACAAATGTTTATAATTTTTCTTCCATACACTAATTTACTAATATTACAGTATTAATATTATATAAATACATATAATGCAGTAATAAAAATATCGATCAGCTGCTGCCTGGAGGGGAGACGTACGACTTCACAGTACATAAAGTCTCAATGAAAGATTTCTGGTATCATATATGAACCACTGACATTTGGCTAACAAATGATGTAAGATTCAGATATAAATTATTTCTAACATTATTTCAATTCATAATATTTGTACATCCCTTTATATAATATACTTGTTATGTGAAATTTTATTTCAGGATATCAATATTATATTATACTACATTAGGTAAAAGCAACGTTATTGTCCATATGCCTTTGACCAGTGTAAGACGTGTGGTGACTCTCTCTAATTAATATTTTACATCTGAATATGTTGCATTTAAGGAGAAGATGGAGAAAAAAAGAGATTGGGAACCTTCGAACAATATCTTGAAATTTTTGCAGGGTGATCTACAATATGGGAGGCCAATACAAAATGTAGACATTATTTATCTCCTAGAAACCAACATAACGCGCATTGGTTTCTTATTGAAATTCAGCTCGCAAAGTGGAAAATTCATCTGTTTGACTCACATAATTCTTCAAACCAAAAAGGCACAGGACAATAATATGTTATCCCAATTGCTGAAATACTTCCGCAATGCTTGACCATATTGGCTTCTTCAATCATAAGCCTAAACTAAAGAATAAAAAGTCTAAGAAATTGAAAATCGTCTACGACCATAACACTTATCCACAACAGGATAGGTAAAATTTTTATGTGTTTTTAAATTCATATTATATATAAATTATATGGTCCTATTAATGACATTGTAGTGACTTATTTTTTTGGTTTATAGTAAGGACTGGGGTTATTTTGTTGCCAAATTCATTGAGTTTTTTTTTATCACGATGGACTTGATATTTGAAACTGCATGTAAGATTGCATGGCTGATATGAGATATTACACAACAGTGAGTTTGTGGTCTCATGCTGCTAAAAAGAACATGGCCTCTTGATGTAGTGATGATGAGTGATTCCTACTTTGATCCGAACATTGCAATTTGATTTTATTATATATAATATTTTGTTTGTATATATACATTTAGATGAAGTTAATTATGTAAAGATAAGTGATTATAAATAGTCTCTATTATGATTATTTTACTGTTAATCAGGTTTGATGTCGATGGTTGATTTCTGCATGTGGAGTTGAACAATAGTTCAAATAGATTATTCAAAATTTTTTTTGAATACAGTCTCTTTTACATTTTTTTTTTGCTATTTAGGTTTGGTGTTCATGATTGATAACTATTACAAGCTGATAGTGGCTAATATGGAGTGTCTGAGTATGCAGGATGTCAGCCCCAAATAGCCCATAACATCCCCTAACAGCCCATAACAGCCTTTATCAACACCTTACATTCCATTTACAATAGTCAGTTACAATATATTGATACTCACTTAAAAAATATAAATAAAATTTTATAACATTCCCATAGTAGCAACTTTAAAATAGGTATCACCATTAAAAATATAACAATCCTTTGTTTCTTTTAACATTCCATGATTGTAAAGTACTATTATTAATTATTAATATACTAATTAAAAGGGTAATATTAAGTTTTAAGTATGTTGTTAGAGGCTATTAAGGGTTGTTAGTGGTTGTTAGTCATGAGCTTCTAACAACCTATTGTAGCCCCTTAATATCCCCTAATATCCCCTATTAGTCCCCGACAACACTTAATAGCAGTTGTTATACTCTAATTTAAACTTGTAACAAAAAAATTGAGAATGAGTGCAAAATCATTAAAAAGCAGAACACATTATAGCCTCTAACAACCCATAATATACCACAATATGGATCCCTAATTGCCTATAAACGGCCATAACATAGATGTCATGTTATAATAGTTCAACAACATGTTATAGCAATCCATTAATATCCAATATTTACATAACAATTGAACAATCTATCATACAAGCCAACAACATTTAATAATTAGTTATTACATAATTTATGAATACAACAAATGATTTAACACATTGTTTTTATTTTATTAACACTCATTGATCCTGACATAGTGTGCAAAGAGATGAGATTTTGACAAGTAAACCTATTATGGCCACACTCACGAAAATGACTGCACTTAGGTTGAGATTTTTCCTCACCTAAAGAAGAAATCCTACATTTTTTTTGCATGCCAGTTGATGTGCCCATATCTGGTGGTTGAAGAGTGACATTGTCATTATGCTCCAGAATATATCAATCAGTAATATAAGGAATTAGATTTATGACTTCTTTGTGCTCTTCATACCAAGACTCATGCAAGTAATATGGAGAATGCAACTCATAAGCATTATAGGTACTATTTCTAGCAACCACAAGAGCACACACACACGGGAGTTAATCTAATTGGAACTTTCTGCAATAACAAGTCCTTAAAGAAATATCGACAATATAATTTTTTTTCTACATCCTTAACATCGCATTTGTTGTTGCTAAAAGGTTGCATCTGCAAAATAGCATTAACAAGGTTATATGACAATATCATAATTAATGACAAATAAGGAAGAATAAATAAAGAACTTTTACATTGAAAAAAAAATAAAGAACTTATATTCATTTTTTGTGCTATCATCATTCTCTTTCTCAAGTTTTTTCAACATTTGTTGCCATTTTATCTGTGGAATCTGTGGACTCTTCTACTTTGCTTCGACATTCATAAAACCATCTTTAACATACCTTTTTGACCTCATCGACAAATGCAGTAATTGGAAGCTCTCGGGCCTTTACAAGTGCAGCATTGACTAATTCAAGAATGTTAGTCGTCATAATGTTATAGCTCCTATGCATATGAGACCGTGTCCACCTATCAAGCCCAACATCTTCTATATATTCTTTAGCACCGGGGATAGAAATGTAAAAATCACCAAAAAGTGTGGTTATATCACTTATTTTATAGGCTTTAGCTGTTTTGTAGTAGTGCTTCTCAAGGTCATTGGTTACATATTTAAATTTGCACTTTAAGTTATTTAACAAGTGATACATGAAAATCCTATGGAATATATTTGGGAAAACATCTACTGTAGCCTTTTGAATGCTTTGTTGTGTATCAAAAATAATAACATGATATACTCTTTCACTGAAAGCTTCCTTCAACCTCATAAGAAACCATGTCTATGATGTGTAATTTTCTGAATCACCAATCCTGAATGCCAAAGGGAATATTTGTTGGTTTGTATCATGACAAACGGCAGTCAAAAGTACACCTTGATACTTCCCTTTCAAATGAGTTCCATCAATAGTAACTACAGATTTACAATATTGGAGTCCTTTTATTGAAGCATTAAAAGCAAAGACAAGATACAAAAATCTATTATCAACATCACATTGTAGATGTATAACCATACTAGGATTTGTTTTGCCTAGCATATGCAAATATACAAGTAGAATTGAGTAAGATTATTCTGGATACCTAATCCGATATTCTCATATGCATACTTACATCCCCACCATGCAACATAATAACTAATCTCAACACTAAATTTATTATGCACGTAATCAATCACATCCTTAGGTTTAAAAACTCTCCAAAGATTTATGAATCGCTTCTTAACACATTCAGCGACAACTCAACTAATTACTTGCTTGTGTCCAGTCTGTTCAAAATCAGTTAGACATATATGTTGGGTCACATATTTTGTCACCATCCAACAATCCTTTGGGTCTCTAAGACTTTTTGCTCTTAATCTCCTGGTACAAGTTTTATTAATATATTGCACAACAAAGAAAGAAGTATTAGACTTGAAGATCTTAAACTAAAATTTCTCCCTAATTACAATGAGCAACACAATTGTTTTAATATTATTCCTTGAATTAAATATTTTTTCCTCCTCAATCGTTTTAGTTATAGAACTTTCTCTTAACAACTCTAGATTGCTCCTATATGAAAATAAGTTTGTTACAGTTTGTTCATTGTCAATAGTGGTATGTTCTGCCTCATTATTACAATCAAAATCAATGTCATTACTGTGTTCTACCCCAGTATGCTGAAATTCTACATGATCATCATTGATATGTTTTACCTTAACATTATAATCTATAGGAATCTCATTATTATGTTCTGCCCATTCCCTGGATAAGAATTAGGCACATCATGTTCATTTTTCATAATATTCCGGGCCTACATGGATAGATTCAATAATTGGTGAAAATCTTGCATTTACATCTTCCAGTATTGAATTAAGACTCGGTACCTTTACTTGGACACTTATTTTCACACCATGAGGATCATTACTGTCATGTTCGGATTTATATACACCTTCTTTAACACTAACAATCAATGGATATTTAAGTCTATCCTCCAAAGCAATGCCCATAAATATCCTAAGTGACATATCATCTATGACATCATAAAACGGATGTTCGTCATGAACAGTAACAAATTTGAATTTAACTTTTAATGTGCTATCAATATGAAGTACTTTGGATGTTAATTTTTTAAGTTCACTAAAATCAACCATTCTATTCAAGAAACATATTCAACACCTTTGTCAATATATTTGTCGATGCTCACATCAAATTTCCCCCCATATTGAATGAAAATTATTATTTCTTCCATTAAATGTATTCGTCTGCCGATTAGTTTGAATCCATCCATCAATACCCTGCAATAATAATAATAAATTATACTCACATCATAATCCAAAGAAACCATAACAAACTCAAAACAGTCCTTATCAACCCATATAGATGAATAAAATTTTTCTATTTATATCAACCCATACACACTATTAATCTAACAATTCATATTATTCTATAACAAAACATGACAGCTCATAATAATCCAACTACACCCATTCAAACTCTTTAAGGCTATATTAAAATAAAGAAAGAAAGGAAGAATAAAGGAACATGAAAATTCAAGAGCCGTAATATCATAAGAATAAAACAAAATAAAATAAGTTCTCTTCAAGTTTAATATAACATTATGATAGAGAGCCTGTTACGATCTGTTAGGGGGCTGTTAGGCCATATTTTATAGTTGTAGTTCATAATTAAGCAAACATAATATGTACTAGATATTAATATATAAAAATATTAATATACATTGTTAAGTATACCCTAATAGCCCCTAACAGTCTTTAATAACCTCTAGCAGCTACCAATACTCCTCTAATAGCCCATAATAGTGTCTAATACCCCCCCCCCCTAACATCTCCTAACAGGCTTTTAGTTCCCTAACAACCCCTAATAGTCTCTAATAAACCCTAACAGTCTCTAATAGCCCTTAGCAACCCCTACCAGCATATATAGCCCCCTAACAGTCTCTAATAGCTCCTAACATCTCATAACAGCTCCTAAGATCCTCTAATAGCCTCAACAGCCCCTAATAGCCAGTATTAGCTCCTAATAGCCCCTCCTCTCAACCTAAAGGCCCTTAACACCCAATACCAGGCTCCAACATTACTCAATATTACTTCACATAAAGTCTATAATATTACATTATAACCCCCCAATAAACAATTGCAATCCCTGTCAGACCCTAACAAACTCATACTAGCCTCCAACAATATATGATATTGCTTCACATAAAATTCATAACACTCCATTCAACTTTTTATGAATTCAGAAATTAAATAGAAAAGCTAAACAAAGGAGTAGATTCAAACTCATGGATACATAAAATAAAATTAACCATAGAAAATATTTAAAACATATATATATATATTCAATTTTAAAATCTTCTATTTCCTTATAAAACTTAAGTTTAAAAGAAAAAAAATTAACTTACCAAAATTTTAAGTTGTAGAAGCTTCAACACATAGTGAATGAGAGAAAAGAGGAGTTGAAGTTAGAGAAAAATGGAGTTTGGATTTTTATGATCCAAGGAGAAAAAAAAATGAGAGTATGTCTGCAATGGGAGAAAAGAAGAAGAAAGAGAAAAGGAAATGTATAACACACTTATACACTATATACATATAAAGCATACAACCAATATATGTAAAATATGCATATACAATATAAGAATGTCACAATTCAGTCTAATAAAATTTTCCATATTCCCAATTTAAAATCCTAAACATTTTAAAATGTATTTTCAATAACTAATAAAATATTCTTTATTAGTTTTAAGTTTCCAAAATAAATATTTTATATAAAAATTTTTGAAAAAAATTTGCTAGAGTTTTGTCTATAAAACGGATATCTCAAAAATTTCAACAATACTCAACCTGCAGAAAACACACTCCCAATAATAATAAATCACACACTTTACACCAACTTCTCAATCTCCTCCCATTTCCTCAAAACATTCATATATGCACATATACATAGAAACATATACACATTCCCACACTATATAATTTATCCAAAATGTCCTTTATAGTTTATAATACTCTCGAAAATATAAGCATAACATACAAGATGATAAAATGTACTATAGCATAGAATGTATACATAGTGGCAACTGGCTATGATCTTGAAGCAGCAAAATCACCTCAAGCTCAACCAACTCAAGTCTAGACTTGACCAGGTCTAGATAAACTCTCCTGATCTACCGGATCAACCCTATCACCTGCGAGATAAATTTCAATCGTGCTAAGCTAAAAGCCTAACGGTACATACTTTAATAATAATGAACTTTAAAAGAAAAGACAATGCATTATGATGCATCATGATATTTCACAATATAATATGCAATTCCACTTTACTTCACAATTGTCATTCTTCCTAAATATCACATTAACACATACACAAACATTAGGCCCAGATACTATTCAAATCCCAGAGTTACTATTTTGGTTAATTTTAACACCAGTGTCTAGCTCGAAGGCAATACAAGTGACGCACAACAGCCCCAACGCAAATCATAGTGACGTCCAATGTCTAGTGTGAAGGTAAATCATATATTAGTGATGCTCAGCGTCTAGCCCCGAAGGCAAATGATGAGAATAATCTCATAGGCATGCTACCAAACACAAAACTCTGAAAACTGAATAATATAATAGGCAACACACAAATAGTACATATTTTTCACAATTAATTTTTCTATCACATTGCCTCTTTTTCTCATTTTCCTTATTCATAACAATGCCAAATCACTTTGATTCGTCATATCTTATCACTTAATCACAATGTATACCATTTAGCATTACAATCATATTACCCAAATATTTTTTATTTATTTTTATATAATTCACAAAAACCACATTCCACTCATTTTCCATTAAAAATGATTTTTCACAATGTACATAATGCATATTCATCAATTCACATGTCATATCACAATGTATTTGAATGTTCAAATAGTCAAGTAGCTTAACACATTTTCTATTCAAAATGTGTTAAGCCAAATTATATGCAAATACATTTAAATTATCAAAAGTATGTACATACCTCAATTTAACACTCAAACTCAAGCTAAAGTATCCCTTTAACTTCACTTCCACAATGCCCTTCAACACTAAGGTTGAGCAAATTGCTTCCACTTAATTCCTGTTCAAAATGTGAGTAAATATAATCATTTAGAATCACATTTTAAGGCATTTCAAATAAAAAACCCTAATTAAGCATCATTCTAATTACTTTTCCAAAATTTGCCTTCCCGTACTTTAACTTTAGAATTCCATTCCATCATATTTTAATTGATGTTTTAATTTTATTTATATCATTAAAAACATATTAGAACATGTTTTAACCAATTAAATCCAATAAACACATATTCTTTAACAAACCCCTAAAATGTTCCCTAAGCCTCTTCATTACCAATTCTTTATTCCAACCCATTCTAAATGTTAATAAAGCCCATTTCCATCATTAAAATCATTTTATAGCACATTTTATCCATTAAAATCAAATAAACAACGATACTTTAAAAATTAACTTTTAAAACTCTAAATTTACACTATTTCTCCCAAACTTCATTTAAACTTAATAAAATCCATCATTTGACTCTAAAATCCTTGTTTAAGCATCAAAACAACATCTTACACACCAATTCTAACAATTAAAACACAGAATTGAAAAATCTCAAATTACACATAACCCTAAAATCATCTTCTTCATCCAAACTCAATCCAAACTTAATCATTTCTTCTATCTAATTTAAAAATTGTTACTTACTACTCAAAATAGCATCATATATACCCATTCAAGCAATTAAATCATCCTTATACAAAAACCTAAACTTCACATATTCATAGTTTTATGAAAGTTTAAAGATTAAGATGGAAAGCTTACTAATTTAAGAAGAAATCACCAAAACTCCACTTATTTCCTTGAAATCTTTTAGAAATTTGGTGTTGTTGACGATCAGAACTCCTCCCCTTTGAAAACCATGGTGGCCTACTTTTGCAAGGAGAGCAAAGAGATAATAGTTTTTCTTTTAATTTCTATCTTTTTTTTTACTAACCACATATATATAATAGTTTAATAATTTAATTAATTAATTATTTTAAAAATGATAATTTCTATTTTCCACACATAAATAATTTATTTTTAAATTATTTAATTAATTTTAAAGTTATAAAGCATATTTATAATTTTTCCATTTGACCATTTGACTTTCTTCTTTAAAGTTGACTTTTGTATATTATATATATATCATATATATTTCACATATACACTTTATTTTCTAACTCCTAATCCTTCAAATTTTCATTTAAATTATTTATTTAATTCATTTAATTTAATTTTTAAAAAATTAACTGATGTTACAATTCTCTCATTTTAAAAATATTTCGTCCTCAAAATTACCTGATATCAACTCTGGAATAACTAAGGATACTGGCTCCGCATCGTCTTCTCATTCTCCCATGTTGTCTCTTCAGTAGCATGGTTCCTCCAAAGAACTTTTACAAGTGGCACCTTCTTATTTCTCAGCTCTTTCACCTTTCGTACTAAAATAGCCACTGTTCTTCTTCGTAAGTCAGATCCGGACTCACCTCAATAAACTCTACTGACAAGACATGAGATGTGTCTGACCTATATCTCCGAAGCATAGAGACATGGAAGACATTATATATCTGATCTAGCTCGGGGGCAGAGCCAATATGTAAGCCACTGGACCAACTCTCTCCAGTACCTCATATGGTCCTATGAAACGAGGACTTAACTTTCCTTTTCGACCAAATCTCAAAATCTTCTTCCACAGTGTAGACCCTTAATTTTGACCCCAATTTGATACGGTCCTAATTAAAGGATGCCAAAATAAATTTGATCCGACTTTAAAATATTTAAACCTAGTTTATAATTTTTAAAGAAGACGGTTCGGATTAAAAAGGCATAAATTCAATTGTAAAACCCTAAAATCAAGTTGAATAGGCCCAAATTATAACTTTTCGGTTCATAAGTTAAAAAAGCAAGAATAATTCAAGTCAGGTCGGCCGGGGAGACATGAGCAAGTGTTCATGTCGACCTAGAGGGACCAGGTCGACATAAGCATGCCTCATGTTGATCTGGCAGCCTAGATCGACATGAGGTTGGACTCATGTCGACCTGGGCAGACCAGGTGGACATGAGCATGCCTCATGTCGATCTGGCAGCCCAGATCGACATGAGGTTAGTCGACATGGCCTTAATTCATGTCGATCTGGTTGACCCCAAGTTGACATGGTTTCAATTATTTTTTGAAATTAGTTTCCAAATTGAATTAAAATTTATTTTAAGGACGGATTAATATTAGGGTTAGGGATTCTGAGTGAGGTGTTTTCCTATGAATAATAATTTTTTAGACTTTAACAAGGGGGTAATTAACTTTAAAGAGGTCGGGAATTAACATTAAGAGGATTAGGAACTATAAACAGAGAAGAGCAGCAACTGTTTTTTTAGAATGAAAGAAACAACAAACAGAATTATCAAGACAACCAAAGAAGAAGGCAGAGTACATACTGTCTTCACATTGTTCACTCAGAAATCAATCTTTTTGGTGGAACCGACTATGCAGGTTTGATCTTTAATCATAAATTATTCATGCTCATAGCAGTTTCATTTTCTTTGATTAATAAGAACATACAATAACTTGATCTTTGAACATGCAGTAACTTGATCTTTGAATATGCAGTAAATTGATCTTTGTTATAATAACTTTAATTGTTTGCTTTAATTAATACATTGATCAGTTGGTGTCGTAACTCCACTTACATGTTTTACAAAAGCTTAAAACTACCCAGTAGCTATCGAGGATTTAAATTAATTGTCAGAATCTATTTTGTTTACTAAAACCTCAAGAACCGTAAGTTATTTTACTGAAATTCAAAACCTCAAAATATTTTTATCCAAAAGATTAAACCATTTCATTATTAAACTCCAAAATATTGATTATTTTTCCAAAACCTTAATTTATCTCTCTAAATCAAAAATTATTTTTTTAAAGGACAATAAGTTAAAATCCTAAACCTTTTTTTCAAAAACCTTAATTCCAAAACCCTAATTACAAAACTCTAGTTTTCAAAACCCTAGTTTCCAAAACCCTAAATCCCAAAACCCTATGTTCCAAAAACCCTAAATTCTTTAAAACTCTAAACCTATACTTTTTATTATTTTATTTAATTTTATATTTGATTACGTAGTTTTTTATATGTTTTTTATGGTTGATTTATTTAATTTCAATACTTGATTTATTTAATTTATCATGGATGGATATTTTCTTTATTATTATGATTATTATTTGTTTATTTTGGTACTAATGTAAGAGGTTTGTTTCCACTTTGTGGGTATCTCATTACTTAAACCTTATGTAATTTAATTTATTTTATATTTTTGGGATTAATATAAAGGACACATTTCCACCTTTCGGTGGGTGTCCTATTTAGTTTTAGATATGGACGATGTAAGGACATATTTTTATCCTCGAATGGGTGTCCATTTATTTGATTTGTTTGGACATTGCTTTGATTTTAATATAATGATGCTTTATTTTAATTGTTGCATGTAGTATGGATAATATCATTATATTTAAGAATTTTATAATATTAAGACCTAAAAAAGAGGCCGGTTCTAAGAACCGGGCGTTGTGGGGGTGCTGGGCCATTTCTCACCTTCCCTACACGTACCCAACTTTTCGAACCAGTTAGGGGGTTGGGGATTCCTTAGGAATCGAGTCATCCACCCCTTTCTTTTTTTTTGGTCTGTCCGGATGGCAACTCCTTTTTCTCTGGGCTCAGGCCCGTGTTCTCTAAGGCCCCGAGCCTAAACAGTGTCGAAGTCGGAAGAATCATTCCACCTGGAGTTGGGGTGAAAATCCTCGCTCATAGTGGCGCCACTGGGGATAAGAGAAGTTGATTCCGTTGGTCTTTTTATTATTCTATTCTTTCTTATCATGATATTATCCATTGCATCAAATTAGATTGCATCCTGTGCGTGAGTTAGGACACCCGTGTTACCCATGTTGTGTTATGTAAGGGATACCATACTTTCACTCAAGGTATGGAGATCGAGCATGGCATAACCACTCATAGCCTTGTACCATTTGGTATATACTTGCTATGAGAACCTAAGCCTTTTAACCCAAAGACTAAAGCTCATGTAATTGGCCTAGTTACTTTCCTTAGGTTTTTACCCCAAATGCTTGTTGTTTGACTATGGTTAATTTATCTTGGCTTAAATCATGGCTTATTTGGTTTTTTATTTTTCTAATATGACCTAAATACATTGTGAGATCAAAATAAATTTTTCTTTAAAGTCCAAAAGACCAAACCATTTTCAAAAATTTTCAAAGTTGTCTTTGAATATATAACTTTTCCATAAACAAATTATTTTTTTCATGACCCAAATACTAAGCCCAAAATCCATTTTTCTAAAATCTTTTTACAATGGGCTTAGAAATAAAATTATTTTATCTAACCTTTTCTTACAAAGAGCTTGCAAATTATTTAGGTCAATTACGAAATACCAAAAATCAATTGTGAGCCTAGTTTATACTAAGAATAATTAATCATGGGCTTGTTTTTGGCATGAATCATTAGTTACTTTTTTAAGTGAGAAATCTATTTATAATAAACCTCTTAATTTAGTTTTAAACCAATATAGCATAAAAGCTATTTTAGTTGGTTAAATGGATTAAAACCTAATTAATGGGAATTATCATGAACTGATTTTCATTTTGCAAATATAACTATTGGTTGAAATGTCCGAGGGAATTATTCGAAAATAAGATACCCCATATTGGTATTTTGTTAACCATATACCTAGGAAAAGAGACTCGCCATTCGTGTGTGAAAGTTATAAGGTTGGAAGGGACGTTCTACTTATCTTTGTCTATTGATTGTGCATACATGCATACATACATTTGCATCTCATATCATTGATCCTTTCTGGCTCACAGCCCTGGATTATGACAGTTGAAAAGCTTACGACAATCTGACCTACACCGGAGATGAAGAATCTAGTAGCAACTCAATCACTTGCTCACCAAAAGCAATGCAGCCCGAACAAATTCAAAGAATGGTGGACAATGCCCTCAATGCCAAGATGGAAGAAATAAAAGAGGCTCTGGCTGAGACCGTGAAGAACCAATTGACTGCAATTTTAGGAAATAATGTCGAAGCGTTTGCTAGCACTAAGAACCCAAAGGACAAGGGGAAGGTAAAAGTTGACGAAGTGGTTTTTGATGATGATAAGGTAATCATTGATGATGATGACGATTGGGCTCAATACTTCCAAGATCCTCAAGACAAGAAGAAAGAACCGAAGATTGTTGAAAGACCAGCTATGGAAAAAACTAAAAATTCTGATGTTGAAAAGATGATTGCGGATTTGAAAAAGAAATTTGAGAAGAAGCTGAAAACTGAAGAAATGTCCGAAGTTGACAAATTATTTGAGCTAGACGATGAAGTTTCGTACAAGTTCAAGATGCCATCCTATGCAAAGTTTGATGGAACCAAAAATCCTCACCTCCATGTGAAGCAGTATATCACTGCTATGTAGTCTGCCCGAGCTACTAAGGCTCATACTCTAAGGTACTTCATGCTCTCATTGGACCCTGTTATCCAAAATTGGTTCAATACCTTAGATGATGGAACACAAAAGAGTTAGGATCTGCTATACAAGGCTTGTAATAGCCCGATTTTGGTGTACATTGGAATAGTAGTTGTGAGAAGATATGTTGGTAAAATATGTAAAGAAAATATTATAAGAGATAGATGTATATGAAGGATAATATGTATATATGGTATTTGAAAAATATGGGAAATATAAATACAATATATAAGAGATATACATATAGCAACATATACATGACATATACATGATGTATATATTGGTGTAGGAAAAGTAATAATAATAATAATAATAATAATAATAATAATAATAATAATAATAATAATAATAATAATAATAATAATTACAAGAGAAAAAGAAGAAAAAGAAGTCAAAAGAAATGACATGTGTGTGGTGGAGAATTTTTAAGGGATTTAATTATATTAATATATATATATATATAAGATAAGAGTGAAAAAGGAAGAAAATATCTTCTTTCTTTCTTTCTTTCTTCCTCTTCTTCTTCTTCTTGAACGCGAGAGAGAGAGAGAGAGAGAGAGAGAGAGAGAGAGAGAGAGAAATGTGATTTTGTTGGCATACACATCAAATTCTTAAGGGCTTTTAGAGAATTGAAGGTGGATATTGAAGATTTGGCAAAGAATTCAAGTAAGTGTTCATTTCTTTATGTTGATTTCTATTGATTGTGTTTATATTTGATATGGATTTGATATGGTTAGTGTGTGAAGATGATGATAATGAAAGATTGAAGTATATATATATGTTGAATTGGTATTTAGATGATGATAATATGGTTATTTGTGAGGATGATGATGGATTGTTGAAATTGTTCAGTAAGGGTTTAATATAAATGAGTTGGGGAATTAAATAATTGATATATGGATGATGTACATAATGATTATTATTATGATATGTTGAAGTTATATAAGTGTTAGATTAATAGGTGATTTATGTGTATATAAACCAAGATGTTGATTAAGGGTGTTGTAGTATGGATTTTGGAGTGATTGTGTTTTCATGGATGAGAGTTTGGAATGTATAATTTTTGCCTGACACGGCCATGTCGTTGGGCGTGTCAATGGTATTGAGTTTGATGTTTGTGACACGACCATTAACACTGCCATGTTACTGAGTGTGTCATAGCTATTGAGAGATAAAGTAATTGACACGGCCATGAACACGCCCGTGTTGTTGGGTGTGTCAATGTTTCTATGAGGCAGAATGAGTGACACGTCCAGTGACACACCCGTGTTACTGAGCATGTCAAAGCTTCTGTGTTGTTGGTTTAGGGCACGATCAGGGACACGCTCATGTTGTTGAGCGTGTCATGTGTAGAGTTTGCCTTAGGTCGTTCGTATCTATATTATCTCATGTGTATCTCTGAGTGAGTGTGTATGATCACTTTTTGATTAGGTTTTTAAGAGATTGGGTTGCCCTAATCCAAGTGTTGAAGGATTCTTGGAAGAGGAGTTTAGATTGGTGTGAGTTTCTCTTGAGGTAAGTACAAACCCTAAATGATTGTATGTATTTGCATGACTATAGGACTTAACACATTTGATTGGAAAATGTGTTAAGTTATTTATTGTATTGTTGATGTGTATTATGTGTACTATGTGGAATGTATGTTGAAGATTCTAGATATATGAATAATGTAATTTGCTTTGTATATCTCAATGATGAAATATGAAACTATTATAAATGGATATAAAGGTGAAATGTGAAAGATACGATGATCATTCAAATTATATGTACAATGTAATTGGTTGTGTATACCCTAATAATGAGATGTAAAGCCATTGTTGTTGGCTATAATGATGCAAATGAAATAATTGGGGCATGTTTGCCTAGATGATTATGAAGAAATGAGAATGGAATTGATAATGAAATAATAAAAGTATTGTGTGCCTAATGTGTTATTCACTTTTCAGAGTTTTGTTGTTGGTGGCTTGCCTAATAGTAACAATCTCTTGAAGCTGGGTTGGGCTTGATCCTTGAAGCCAAGTTGGGTTGAAGTTTAGCATGCTTAACTCCCCTTGAAGCTTGGTTGGGTCTAGTCCTTGAAGCCTAGTTGAGATGTTACAAACCCTTGAAGCTAGGTTGGGTTTGGTCCTTGAAGCCAAATTGGGTTGATGCTTAGCATGCTTCACTCCCCTTGAAGCTTGGTTGGGCCTAATCCTTGAAGCCTAGTTGGGATAATAATAAATGTGAAAATTAAACCAAAACATTAACTCTGAAAGTTGAATGACATATTAGTTTTTTTTGGGCCCATGCTTGTCTTTGCTTAAAGGTGAATTATGAATAATGAATTAATTGAATAATATAATGACATGTAATGTTATGAAGTATGATATGATTACAATACATAAGTAAATTATTGAAAAGAAATGTGGCCTGAGAATCTATGCTGAAAGATGAGATTATGAAAGTACAATATGACGTGTAATATGTACATGGATGTGGACATTGTGAGTATTATTTTATGAATGTTCTAATAAGTCATGGAATTGTGGTTTGTGTTATTGATATATGTGTATTTGTATATAATTATGAGATTAGTAGAAATATATGAAAAGTGTAACTGAAAATGGAAAACGTGATAAGAAAATAATGATACATGAAGTTAATATATGAGTATGATTTTCTGTAATGTATGTTTATAATATTTATTTGTACTACTAAGCTTTCGAGCATAGCGCGGTTGTGTAAATCGCGCATGTGAGTAGGTGGTTGATCTGGAAGTCAAATCATTATGCCACGAGAAGGGTAAGAGTATTTTTAGACCAACTAGAAGGTGGTGCATACATGTACAATTTAATTATGTTGTATTTTGATAAAAATGTATTCATATGTATAAATGAATTTTGGTAAAGACAAGATAATTATATATATGTAATATCATCAAAAGTATAATGATTTTGTAAATGTTCGTTAAATAAAATGTATTATTGTTTGGAACTAAAGTAAAGGTTTTTAATCTGAAATGAAAGGTGACATTCTTATACTTTATATACGTACTGCATGTATACAAGGTATATGTATAGTACTTATATAGAGTATGGGGGTGTTACAAGGCTTTCATACAACAATATGGATACAATGTCGAGATGGAAGTTACCTTAATGGAAGTTGAGTCCATTAGACAAAGGCCAAATGAGAATTTTGTGGACTATGTGAAAAGATGGATGAATAAGACTGCTTTGCTCAAAAGAAGGCCTGATGAATTCGATCAAATAAGGATGATTGTGAGAGGGGTGTTGCCTAGTCTTCATGAAAGGATGTCTCATACACTCATTCATGATTTCAAAGATCTTCTCCAAGATAGTCTGCAAGTTGAAGAATGGGAAAGGGAGAAGAACCACTTTTCAGTAAGAAGGAACGAGAAAGGAAACTATCAGTTTGGTAACCAAAGCAAACAAAAAGAAGCTGATGTCAATACAACTGGTCAAGCAAATAAAAGACAATTCTCAGAATTGGGAAAACCTCTATCTTGGGTTTTCAACAAGCTACAAAAGGAGGGACTATTACAACCATCGACTCCTCGTCCTTTACCTAATCCTTTACCCCTAAAATTTAATACTAAGGCTTTTTATTAATTTCATCAGACTCAAGGACATGAGACTGATAGATGTACCCAATTAAGGCATGAGATCCAAGATCTAATCGATAGTGGTAAGCTACCTGAGCTGGACAAGTCCAATACCAAGAATAATCCTTTGCCTAAGTTTGGAAGAGTACCTCCACCGGCAACCTTCATGGTGGGAAAAGGATTAGAAGAAGATTTTGTTTTATCATCCTTTCAAGATGGAAAAATTAAAGATGTGAAAGGAAAAGAAGCTTAACTCAACAAACTTTCCTTAGCTTGAATGTTGCTTTTCAATTTTGCTTTCTTTAATATTTAATTGGAACAATCATGTTTTTTAAATTTAAATTTATTTGAATAAATTACTTTAATAAAAAATTTTGTTGGTCTTTGTTCATTTTGGTGCTCAACCAATGAGGAATCTAGCTTGATGTTCATAAATTAATGTATCTAGGCATCATGACTTAAATGACTTTACTAGATGAGGGAATTGCTCTATAGCATTGAGTTGTGTATGCTTACTTAGAGAGGGCTTCTGTATAATTACCTTTGTCTAGGTCCTAGTCATTCTTAGAACATGCTTTCACAAACTTTTAAGGTGAAATTGAACTCTGCTTATTTAAGGGAGAAATGATCTAGGCATTATTTGGTTAGCCAATAACTAGTATCCACCCAATTAAATATCAATCCCTAGTTGTCCCTTTGAGCCTTCATAAAATTTTAGCTTTCTTGTCATTGGCTTACAAACCCCAATAACCTACCTTGAGTTGTTGTGATACTTTTGACAAGTCTTATGATCACTAAGGTGAAGAGGCAAGAAGATCAAAGAGAGGAATGCATAGCCAAGACTGTAATAAGGATAGTTGATGTTCTCAAGACCATAAGGGCAGTTGGAGTTCAACTAATATCTCCAATCTATCAAGATAACATCAGAGTAACAAATGATTTATCTCCGTTAAAGGAGATTTATGTCACTCCACTCATCCATTATTAGAAACCCAAATTGGTATAAACAAAATAACTCTTTTAGAGTTAGAACCAAAAAAAAAAGAAAAAGAAAAGAAAAGAAGAGGAAAAAAAGAGAAGAAAAGAAAAAAAAAGAGAAAGAAAAAAAGAAGAAAAAAGAAAGAAAGAAAAAATCCAAAAAGGTGGTTCAGAAAGCCAACTGAGTTCTCTTTTACATAAGGCAGCAAAAGGCCTCCATTTGGTTTATAAGGACAGTTTGACTTGGATTGGTTCAACCCAACTAAAGATTAAATCAAAATTAGAGAAAAAGAAGAAAGGTCACCTAGTTCTTGGAAGTCCTATACTTGACAGTCCTATAAGGAAGAAGGTCAAAATGATAAAATGCTCAAAGAAAGGAAAGAGTAAGAAAAATAAAAAGAAAGAAAAGGGAGAAGAAGAAAAGAAATGAATTTGGGTACCAAACATTTTGTAAGGGCAAAGACTGTCCTAATCAAGATCCAGATTAATGCCAAGAAGATAGAAAGAATTTAGAGTCTAGCAAGATTGCTCCCAACTGTCTAAAGTTCCAACAAGCAGTTTATAGTGTGAAGGTTTGTCCATTGTGTTATAGTAGCTCTAACTTACAAATGGCCTTCATTTAAACCCATGTCCCTTATAGACCCCATTTCAAGCCTATCAAAGACCTATTGATCTCTCTTGGTAGGTAGAGTCTATTAGTGGAGATATTTTGAATAAGCATGCATATGAGATAGACAATATTCAAACTCAAATGAGATCTTTGGCCAAGTAATGTGTATGTGCCTATCTGAAGTGTAACAAGTTCTTGCCTAAATAGAAATGATTCCCAAGTTTAGTATGGTAACTAAGGTTGTCATGTTATAGATATGTTAATTTAGAAAATCAAGTCTTGAGGTACATTGACATTAATTTGGCAAAGCCAACATTTGATTTCAAAATCAAAATTCAAAATTGAAAATTAAAAAAAATCAAGTTAAGGGGAGTATGTTGAACTATCGAACCTCGAAAGACACATTGGGCAAAGGAAATGATTAATGGCAAGGTTATGAAGAAGCTACTGAATCATAATTTGAAATGGATGTATCTCTGCTGCTTGGGGCCTCCATTATTCATGTTTTCAATATCTCGAAGATAAAAGCCATAAATGTGAAGCATCCTGTCATTCCAAAGCAAGACTTGAATGGTCATTTGCTGATCACCTTAGTCTGTGAGTCGACGGAATCACTGTAAGTGTTATTCATGCATATCATGCATACATGAGCATATCACATGGAATTTTCTTATATTGTATTTTCTATTCTTTGTCAAAGCGAACAACAGACACTCTATGAAGCAAAGATGAAGTGGGCATAGAATCAGGGGGCATAGAAGACCCATTGCTTGAGGAAATTCTAGTCATTTTGCAAAAGAAAGGAAGAAATGCATTCTTGTTCGAAGAACTAGATAATCTACAAACATCAACCAAAGCCCACATAGAAAAATCATGGGGGGCAAGGAGAAGATTTGAAGGTTAGCTAAAATGGCTGAAATTTTTTTGTAAAAGTGCAAAGGAAGAACAAAAAAAACAAATAAAAAAGAATGGAACTTAGAACTATCAAAAGAATGAAGATGCAAATTACAAAAGATCAGTCCAGCTAGAAGAGTTGAAGCCAATGTAAGACCTAATCTCTAATGGATGAAGATCCAGCTTAAAGGATGAAGATCCACTTTCAAGGGTGAAGACTCAATTCCAAGGATGAAGATCCACTTTCAAGGGTGAAGACCCAATTTCCAAGGATAAAGATCCACTTTAAAGGGTGAAGACCCAATTCCAAGGATAAAGATTTAGCTCAAAGGATGAAGATCCACTTTCAAGGGTGAAGACCCGATTTTCAAGGATGAAGATCAATTTTCAAAGGTGAAGACCTGATTCCAAGGATGAAGATCAATTTTCAAAGGTGAAGACCTGATTCCAAGGATGAAGATCCAATTTCAAAGGGTGAAGACCTGATTTTCTAAGGATGAAGATCCATTTTCAAGGGTGAAGACCTGATTTCCAAGGATGAAGATCCATTTTCAAAGGTGAAGACTTGATTCCAAGGATGAAGATCCAATTTCAAAGGGTGAAGACCCAAAGTTCAAAAGAAGAAGATCTATTTTTAAGGGTGAAGACTCAATTTCCAAGGATGAAGATCCATTTTCAAAGGTGAAGACCTGATTCCAAGGATGAAGATCCAATTTCAAAGGGTGAAGACCTGAAGTCCAAAGGATGAAGATCTATTTTCAAGGGTGAAAACCCGATTTCCAAGGATGAAGATCCATTTTCAAAGGTGAAGAGCTGATTCCAATGATGAAGATCCAATTTCAAAGGGTGAAGACTTGAAGTCCAAAGGATGAAGATCCATTTTCAAGGGTGAAGACTCGATGCCAAGGATGAAGATCCATTTTGAGGGTGAAGACCCACATTCCATAAAAAATGGAACAACCGGTTAAGCCAAAATTCTCAACTGATAAAAGGTCAGTCAAATCAAATTCAATCTTGGGTCCAAATACCCAAATCAAATCCAAGTATCCATCCTCATCTAACATCTGCTCAAAGTCATGTTGCTTTTCACTCTCTTCTACTGAAAGTCTCAGATTGCTCAAGCAGGGGGCAAACTGTAGACCCTTAATTTTGACCCCAAATTGATACGGTCTTAATTAAAGGATGCCAAAATAAATTTGATCCGACTTTTTGGTCCATAAGCTAAAAAGGCAAGAATAATTCGAGTCAGACCGGCCGGGGAGACATGAGTAATTGCTCATGTTGACCTGGAGGGACCAAGTCGACATGAGGTTGGACTCATGTCGACCTAGGGCAACCAGGTCGACATGGCCTTAACTCATGTCGATCTGGTTACCCTAGGTCGACATGGTTTCAATTATTTTTTGAAATTAGTTTCTGAATTTGTGAACACTCGAATTTTGAGGCTCGGAAGGCCGATTTTCTCAGACTGCTAACGATCGGACCGGACCGGAGGTCCATGGTAAAGTTCACCGGAAATATATCAATATGGTACTTGAAATGTCCGAGACGGCGTGAGGATCACGGATATGGTCCCCGAATATTTTTCAGAGGCTCGTGGCTGCAGAAAAATCAGTTTTGACACCAGTAGCGCGAGTCGGGCACTTTTTTTGGGGCCAGAGCCGGCGGCCCGGCCGCTGTACAGTTCGGTTTTTTGCCTATAAATAGGCTTCAGATTTTCAGAAACAAAAGGCTTTTGGACAACCTACGCCCAGGTGCTGACGAAATTTTTATGCTTAAGAATTTCTAATATTGTGTTGTAGAAAGCAAGAATCATACTCAAAAGTGTAAGGAAACAAGATCTGGAACTTAGAAGTGGAAAAATTCTAATCAAGGTAATATCATAATTCATCTTTGGTCAATTCGAGCATATCATAAGCATTCTAATCTTCTTCTTAATTTCTTCTTGGTCAAAGATCTAATCCTTTTAGATCTAGAGGCCTAATGGATTAATCAATCAACCTTTTGGCACGGAGCCTAAATTACATCCTTTAAATACGAAGTATTTAAATATTACAATTAAGATCAAAATTTGGCATGAAGCCTAAATCGAACTCTTTTGGTACCAAGTACCCAAAATTATACAATTTTTGCACTAAGTGCTAAAACTCACAACTCTGGCAAAATGCCTGAAAAATGCACAAAGCATACACACACATGCATGAAGCATAAATTTCATCGCCTTTAAATAGGCTTTTCCGAACTACATGGGCTTTGATCTCCCATTCAAACAGGAGTATGTAGGCATATTTGAGATTCACCTCAAATAACAAGTCCACAATTTATCAACCATCTCTTCTTCTTCCTTTCTATTTTTCTTTTGGATTCATTTCTTATTTGACAAATTAATCAAATACATGACATAGTCCCCCGAATCCTCCTTGGGTTCGTAGATTAGAAGCCTTTACATTGGATACGTTAATTGGAGTCAGACAAGGGTTTTCTCAGCTTTTCCCTTCGGACAAAATAAACTGAGTGGCGACTCCTGACAACGAGTGAACTTTCGTCCGAATCCTTTTCGGGTGAAAAAACCGAGGTTCACAGACTGGCGACTCCACTGGGGAACCATAAAAATGATTTATGGGATTCTAAGTGGACTACTATTGCTTATTTGATTAATTTGACACTAGGGACCATAAAAATGATTTATGGGATCCTAGTAGATTGTTATTATTTGTTTAACCGATTTGCCCTTCTTTAGGGTATTTTTGTTTATTTTTGCAGGGTACCTTAGCAATATATATCCTTCCTTTAAGAATATTGGATTGAAGATTGAAGAAAGGAATCTTTTTCCTTTGATGGATCTATTGTTTGACTACTTGTGCATTTATTTTGTCATTCAGAGAATCTTTTTCTCTTGCATATATGGGGGAATCATTTTCCTCCATTGCATAAAAAATTGTTTTCAAATGAATTTCTTCTCTTTCTGTTCAAAGTTCTGAGTCTGGATAGCAAGTAGCGCTGACCGGCAGGTCTCCTTGATTATGCCGGCGGACAGCCAAAGCGTCCTCCCTGTTGTCGCAAACCATTCCAATCCTTTTGGAGTGGCCCATGAGTAATCGTACTGTTGGACCCATGCGAAACTCCTTGTTTCACATGTGGTTAGGTATATCTTACTCAAGACTCAAGGGTCCCTATGATAAGCCGATTCTCTATTTTTCACATAACAATAGAACCTTCCCTTAGGTTGTATGTACCCAATGATAGTGCTGCATTCCATTAAAATGAATTATGATGTGATGAGGTGCATTCATGCAACATAACAACATTGTTTTGGGGAAAAATTTTTGATGTATATAAGTGGAGCAAGAGTTTTTCCTACCCTACACACCGCCCTGATCTCTTGCCCTTAACCTTTGCAGGTACCCACTGTCCGTGTGCCTTCACCTACACCAGACACACCAATACCAACTGTGCTATCCCCTACAAATTCTACTACCCCAACTTCACCAACTGCTCCAATTACTGGAATGGCTACTATTGAACAGATTAAGGCCTTGCTGGATGGACAGGTTAAGGAAATTGAAGCTAGAATGCAAGAGAGAATTGATGAAGCTTTAGCTGCCCAAAGGGTAGCCATCCTGGCTGAATTGGGAGGAGTACCAAAGACAGCCACTACTTCTGGAAATTTAGGGAAAGAACCTATTGTGGGACAAACTAGTACCCCCATTACTGCTCAGAATAATGCCCCTGTCATCAATTTGGAGGATTCACCCTCTAAGACTGAGACTGATGAACTAAAAAAGAAACTTGAATTGCTTGAAAGGTCAATCACTGCCATGAAAACTCATAAAGAGGTGGTAGACATGGATTCCTTATCCTTGTTTCCCCAAGCTAGATTGCCTCCAAAATTCAAGATGCCTGGGATGGATAGATTTGATGGGACTACTTGCCCTAAAACTCACCTGAAAATGTATGTGGGAGCCTTAAGTCCTTGGGGTTTAAATGATGAGCTCTTTGCTCAGTTATTCCAACAATCCCTGACTGGTGCTGCCCTTAAATGGTTCGTGAGTCTAGACCGTTCCAAGATCAAGACATGGGAAGACATCTGCAATGCATTTAACTCTCAATACCACTACAATATTGAGGTGGATGTCACTAGAAGAGAACTTGAGACCACCAAACAAAACAACAATGAACCCTTCTCCTCGTTCCTTACGAGGTGGAGGGCAAAAGCCGCCCAGATGATCAATCGCCCTTCAGAACAAGAGCAGATTGATATCATAATCAGGAATTTAAGACCTACATATCAGGCTCAACTGCAAACCCAATATCTACCTACTTTCAAATCTCTCATTGCGACTGCAACTAAGGTAGAAGATTTGATACAGTTGGGTAAAATAGTGGATGAGGGGGCTGCTTCGAAATATAAGAAACAGATTCAAACTCCTTCCTCAAGCAAGGTCAATCAAGTGGCCAACATTGCCCCTGCGAATCCTTTACGTGTGGGCAATCTTGGGCCGAGAAATCAGCCGAGAAGGCAATATACTGACCTTGGAGTGCCCCTTCATTTGGTATTTAAAAAGGCTATGGAAGGGAAATATTTGAAGCCTTTGGACCCAAGACCTCCTCCAAACCCATTACCTTCCAGTTATAAAGTCAATGAATATTGTGAATACCATCAAGGGAATGGGCATAAAACAGATGCTTGCTGGACATTGAAAAACCGCATCCAGGATCTGGTGGATAATGGTGACATCATTCCTCTCAGGAGGCAACCAAACATTAACACTAATCCTTTGCCCAATCACTCCATCCATGCCATTACTGTGGAAGAAGAGCTGTTTGATCCTTTCGAACTTCTCCCAGAAATGAATGAAGTGTGTGTGTTAGATTTGAACGACCTTGCTGAAGAGGTCAGTGCTCTGACAAGAAGTGGAAGACAATATCAGCCACTTGACTTGGGAAAAACCCCTACAACCTCAAATCACCCCCCATAAGAAGACTCCAGAGCCAAAAGAAGACCCTGTCCTTACTCAGCTTAAGCAAACCCAAGCTAAGGTATCAATTTGGGAGCTCCTTGCTTCCTCATTCCCACACCGCCAGGCTCTCAGCGAAGCTTTGAGTCAACTTGATACACCAGTGGACACAAGCCCAGAAGCTTTGGTGGCCACTTTGACCCAATCAACCAAGGCATTGAGTATCAGATTTTCTGATGTAGATTTACCAGAAGACGGTAAGAAACACAATGATGCTCTATACATCACCATACAGACTGGGGGAAAGACTGTGCCCATGGTTCTCATTGATAATGGGTCAGCCTTAAATGTGTGTCCTTTGAAAGTAGCAAGCTGTTTGGGGTTGGAGACTACAGATCTTACACCTTCTGATCAGATTGTGAGAGCATATGATAACACTCGAAGAGAAATTTTGGGTGTTGCCACTCTAGAAATTGCTATTGGGCCGGTGAAAATGAAAGTGCCCTTCCAGGTCATTGATGTACCCGCGAGCTTTAATCTCCTCCTTGGAAGGCCGTGGATTCATCAAATTAATGTTGTACCTTCTTCATTACACCAAAAACTTAAATTCCCTTTTGAAGGAAAAATCATCACTATCAAAGGGGATACCTGTGAAATCAACAAGAAAACCATGGATCAGTCTCTCTTTGAGGTTGTTCCTGGTGAAACCGCCATGACCTTGACTGGGTTTCATTACGACACAGTTCAGTGCATTGAAGGTGAAAAACCAAAAGGGCCATTTGTCTCATATGACTTTGGGGAGGTCCAAATCAATTGCCTAGTGGGAATGATGTTGAGGGTAGGTCTATTGCCCGGAATGGAAATGATGAAGTCTGAGAGAAAAACACCCGTAGTACGGCCATGGGAAGAGCCTGAGAATGAGGGAACTTTTGGCTTGGGGTACAAACCTACAGACGATGAAATAGAAGAGTTTGAGCGTGGAAGGAAGAAAAAGGGAAATTGGGGGGCAAGAAGCCTCAAAATGCGCCCTTACTTTAGAACTCTAAATGGTCACTTTTGCAAACCTGGAAAGGCAGTTCATCATCGTGGTTTTCAGGAACCATTCTATTCTCCTATGACCGGAAAGAAGCTACCGGGTTTTGAAATGTTTGCTGATGTTGTGGCCATAAAAGAAGAAGAGCCAGAACCTCAAACTGACCCCCAAATGGAAGATTTCATGCGGCCTAGTCTCTTTGATGAGGTTGCTATGATAACCAATTTTAAAAACAAAAGGGACCTCACCAAGCTGATCAAGACCACAGATGGACCACTGATGAACTGGTACGCCGAGGAGGGACAAGCTGCTCTAGTCAAACCCAGTCCTGTGTCACACCCTGAACCCGAGTCTTGTACTAAGTCAAATCCTGAGTCAAACACCAAGCCAGAGTCTAATTCTGAGTCTTCTGTAGTTTCAGATTTAGAGAACCCTAATGTCAAATCTAATGTAATCTTGGAGAATGACTCCACCATTATCAATGAAATTGTTCGGATTCTTGGTTACCCTGTGTCTTTTGCTTTCCAAGTATTATCTAGCAAAAATGAAATAAATGAAAAGATAATAATTGGCAAAGAAAATGAACATACATACATTGCATATGATTGTGTGAACAAGAAACAGGTTGTCGAGTGCATCAGAAGATATGTTGACTGCTTCATGTGGAAGGCAAGTGATGTCACGGGAATAGACCCAGCAATAGCAGTTCATAAGATTCCGCTATACCCTGGTGCAAAGCCGGTTAAGCAGAAATTGAGAAGAATGAAGCCGGAATGGTCTTTGAAAATTAAAGAGGAGGTTGCCAAGCAACTGGACAATAAGTTCATAGAACCAATTGCCTACCCTTCATGGTTAGCAAACATCGTACCGGTCCCGAAGAAAGACAGAAAGGTCAGGATGTGTGTTGATTATAGAGATCTGAATAAGGCTTGTCCCAAGGATGATTTCCCGCTACCACACATCGATTTGCTGATAGACAGGATGGCTGGGCATATGATGGTTTCCATGACTGACCTTGCGGTTGGATACAATCAGATCCTAGTTCACCCACCAGACAAAGAGAAGACAACTTTCATTATAGAATGGGGCACTTTCTGCTACAGGGTTATGCCTTTTGGATTGATAAATGCAGGGGCTACCTACCAAAGGATGGCGACAACAGTCTTTCATGACATGATTCATAAAGAAGTAGAAGTGTATGTTGATGATATGATTGTTAAGTCGAAATCTCCAGAAGAACACGTTGAAGCACTTGAGAAGTTCTTCCTTAGACTTCGCAAGTATAATTTGAAGCTTAATCCTGCAAAATGCCTCTTTGGTGCGACATCAGGCTTATTTTTGGGATATCTGGTCAGCAAAAAAGGAATAGAAGTTGATCCAGCAAAGTCAAAGGCTATTCTGAAAATGCCTCCACCAAGAACAGAGAAAGAGGTTCGAGGCTTGCTAGGTAGATTACAGTATATCAGTCGATTCATATCACAGTTGGCTGAGACTTGTGGTCCTATCTTTAAGCTACTAAGGAAAGGTGCTTCGCAAGAATGGAATGAAGACTGTCAGAAGGCCTTCGACAAGATCAAAGAATACTTGTTAAGTCCGCCAATTCTACAACCTCCCAGAATGGGAAAACCTCTGCTCTTGTATTTGTCTGTAACAGATGAAGCCATGGGGGCAATGCTAGCTCAAGAGGCTGAAGATACAAAGGTGGAAAATGCAATTTACTACCTCAGCAAAAGGATGCTGGACTATGAATTAAAGTATAACAGGATCGAGAAGTTGTGTTTAGCATTGTATTGGGCTTGCACAAAGTTACAACACTACTTGTCTTCTTACACTACTTATGTCATTGCAGAACAGAGTCCCTTGAAATTCCTTATGGAGAGGCCTGTTTTGGACAGCAAAATGGCTAAGTGGGTGTCAACATTGGCAGCCTTTGACTTGAAATTTGTTCAAAGGAAAGCTGTGAAAGGCGGGGCAATAGCTGACCAATTAGCAGAATTACCTATAAAAGACGAGATGCGAGAAATGGGTTTCCTCGACGAAGACCTCTTGAATGTGGAAGGAAGTGTTTGGGAGATGTATTTTGATGGAGCATCCAATTATCATGGAAACGGAATTGGAATTGTGTTCAAAACTCCTTGTGGAGAATACATTCCATTCGCGGTTAAACTTGACTTTAGCTGCACAAACAACGAAGCAGAATATGAAGCTTGCATTAGTGGGCTTGAAGCCGCCCTGAAATTGGGGATTAAGGACCTAAAGGTCTATGGTGATTCTATTTTAATAGTATCACAAGCTTTAAGGAAATGGAAGATAAGAGAAGAGCGTTTGGTTCCTTACCTACAACGCCTTGATCATTTGGCACAACAGTTCAATGATCTGTCCTTCAAATATCTCCCAAGAGCAAAGAATCAGTTTGCTGATGCCTTGGCTACTTTAGCTTCCATGATCAATATCAGGGAAGGGAAAGTCATTCATCCATTGAAAGTTCAGCTTCAAAAGCAACCCGCCCATGTAATGCACTTGGCCGATGGTAAACCATGGTTTTAGGATATCAAGACCTATCTCAAGGATGGAAGTTATCCGGAGGGATCATCAAAGGTTGATCAGAGGGCAATAAGGCAGCTAGCCACAGGTTACATTCTTAATGGGGATATCCTCTACAAGAGGAGTTGGAATGGAATGCACCTAAGATGTGTGAATGAAGCAGAAGCTAAGCAGATCATGGAAATGGTACATGGTGGCGAATCAGGGCCACACATGTATGGAATCGCCTTGGCTCGAAAAATTGCCAATCTAAGATATTATTGGTCTACCATGAATGCTGACTGCGTGGCATTTGTGCAAAAATGCCATCAGTGTCAGATATTTGCTAAGCTGCAGAAGCAACCTCCCGTTGCCCTAAATACAATCACTTCTCCATGGCCCTTCGCTACTTGGGGAATTGATATAATTGGAAAAATACATCCAAAAGCCTCGAATGGACATCAGTTTATCTTAGTAGCAGTGGATTACTTCACAAAGTGGGTTGAAGCAGCTTCCTATGCAGAATTAGATGCCAAAAAGGCCGTGCAGTTTGTCCGAACCAACATCCTTTGTCGGTACGGAACACCATTTGAGATTATCACTGATAATGGAATTCATTTCCAAGCAGAATTTGCTAAGCTCTTGAAGGATAAGCATGTCCAGCATCATAAGTCCTCTCCTTATAGACCTCAAACAAATGGAGCTGTAGAAGCAGCGAACAAGTCTATAAAGGTGATCATACAAAAAATGATCAAGGAACATAGGCGTTGGCATGAGAAGTTACCGCTGGCTCTGTGGGGATATAGAACATCAATCAGAACTCCTACTGGGGCAACCCCGTATTCCCTGGTGTACGGAATGGAAGCAGTACTCCCCATTGAACTGGAAGTTCAATCGGCGAGAATAATTCAAGAAAGTCAGATAAATGAAGCTGAATGGATCAGCAGTTATCATCATCAGTTGTTGGGTTTGGATGAGAAAAGACTTCAAGCTCTACATCAGATTCAAGGATATCAGAGGCGAATGGCCAGACATTTCAACAAAAAGGTCAAAGATCGAAAGTTGGAAGAAGGTTGTTTGGTCCTGAAAGAGATCAGAACACCTGTTACAGATCCTCGTGGGAAGTTTCGTCCTCATTGGGCGGGACCCTACATTTTGAAGAAAATACTTTTCGGCGGAGCCGTCATCTTTGTCTGATTTGGATGGTCTGGAGTTCACAAACCCATGCAATCTGGATCAACTAAAAAAATATTATGTATGATCATGCATTGTAATGAACTACATTAGACCTGATTCTCGCAAACTAATTCGAGATATGTAGGCAGCTCTCCTTAAGCACGGTCTAAATATTAATAAAAATCATCCATTCATTTTTCTTTTGCTAATATTACATAAAAAAAAACAAAAAGAAATAAAAAATCTCGCTAAGCCGAAAACCCACAAAGGGCGGCTTAGGCAATAGTGGGGCCCGCTAAGTCGAAAACCCGCAAAGGGCGGCTTAGACAAGAATGGGTAAGAGCTCGCTAAGTTGAAAATCCGAAAGGACGACTTAGGCAAAAATTAGAGCAAATAAATAAAGTAGATAATGCTTGGAAAGCAAACAAAAGAGTCAATCATTAAGAGTCATTCATTACAAAAAGAATCATCTGTTACAAAAAAGAGTCATTCAGAAAGAGTCATTCATCCTATAAAATACACAACTAATCAAAAAGGTCAAGTCATATTCCCAAAAAACCAAAAAGGTAAAAAGACAACCCAAAAAACAGAAAAGACAATGGAGTCACCCTGGGATCTAAATCCTACGCCTCCTACGGGGGGCGGAATCTTCGGCGTCTTCCTTAGTCCCGGAACTCTCCGCAATATCTACCTTTTCCTCGCTAAGAGGAACCACCTCCTCTCCCTCCAACTCCTGCAGCAATGCACACCTCCTCGATTTTTCAACAGGCCAAACCTCAGCTATAAACCAAGTCCTGTACTCTGGAGTGGGCTGAACAAGGGAAGGCTCTGCAAGAGGCCTGATCATCTGATGGTCTCTGACCCAAGTCTGCAGAATAGCCCGAGTAACTCCGGGAGTAATAGGAGAAGCAATGGTAAGCCCGACAGGAAGGGGAACCCTCTGATCAATACCCATCTGCCTGAGGACTCGGGAAGCGTTGTACCATGTACTGTGAGTGAACCCAAGAAGGTATACATGGTTGTGCATTGCATTTGCCTCCATGAATTGAGGAATCCTATACCAAGGTATGAACCATAATAATTCTTCCGGCCCAAGCTCAAATAGCCAGATAGTCCACTTGGCCATGGAAGGAAAAGAAATCTGAATTTTCCTGGTGCGGTACTGCGAAGGGTTGTAGGTCAAAGTCTGGGGGGCAGCAACCACTCGAAGATGGTCTCTCAGCCAAACCTTAAAAAAATAGATCCTTTCTATTTTACAAAGGAAAAGAGAGATGATGGAATAAGAAAAAAACAAAAGGTATGACAAAATTACCTGAAGGATGATCGGGGTAACAGTCCAACGTTCAAATCCGAGTGCACATCTGTCGAGACTCTGAATAGTCTCAGCCAGAATCATGCCCCTGATACAGTTGAGCTCTTCCATTTGCCTAATCATTGGACAAAGTTTCAAATCTCCAAAGCCGGGGTCACGGTTGAAGAGAAACCCAGCTAACAGACAAAAGACGAAGGCTCGCATTCTATGCCTCAATTGAATATCATCTTCAAAATCGGCAGCCAAGAATTCATCAATTAGAGGAAGCAGCATCGCCTTATCCCCGTCTACAATCATAGCTTGGGCTTGGGGTTTTGTGAAGCTAAAAAGTCTCTAAAAAGATCCCACATAGCCGATTAGAACCTCATGCCTTACAAGAGGGGCATTTGGGTCGCATCCGATGATCGAGTAGAATTCCTCAAAAAGAGGACACATCTCCTCCATCCGAGCCCCAAATCTGAAAATATGGGCTTGGGGATCCCAAAACCTGATGCAAGCATGCAAGAAATCCCAGTCCACAGCTACACCTCTAAGGGTGGCGACAGCTTTCAACCTGTATCTCCCCATGTTGATCCTTTCAACATTATGGAGACTTTTGGTCCAATTATGCATCACGTGATTGAAAAGGGGGTTCATTGTTATTTGAAAAAATAATAATAAGATCTTGCAGTAAGAAGATTGCTTCCTGGCCCACAGATGTAAGACAACTTCAAATTTTATACTGGTCTGGTCCGGGTAGCGGCTCGGCCTCCCAACACGGTGGCTCGGCCGCCACCTCGGGCGGCTCAGCCGCCGCAGACCCATCCTGACTCCTGATGTTTTGAAAAATTCTCGTGTGTTGGCCCTGTTTAGGATCTGTTATGTGCTATTTTTGGGGTTGTGTCAGGGACTTATTTTGAAAATAGATTTCTAAAAGAAAAAGCATCATGCATACATATGTGCTGTTAATACTAACAAATAAGTGCAGGTTTACAGATAAGTTCAGATGACAGCTGAAAAACATGAAAGGTACAAAGTACAGAAGGAAAATGATTCAAATACAGCAAGCATAGTTTAAGACAAGTATGAAAAAAAGATCAGTGCCGGCCTCTCCGCCTTTGCGGCCTGCTCTGCCTCTCATAAGCAGCATCAGTCCAAGCACCAGACAGCTCATCCGAGAAAGCAGTAATCAACGCCGCCATTTCCGTAATCAGGCCCTCAGGTACCTGTAAGAAGAGACAGAATCACAATCAATTTCAAGAGAATTTTATGAATCCTTTTCATGAAAAGTTCTATGAGAATATACCTGAGTGACATGAGCAAAGCTCTGATATAATGCACCCTCTGCACTAATTGGTCGGGTCACCCAACCACCAGGTGCATGATGACGAACAGCATAAGGCAGCCTCAAGTCGGCTAAAATAGGGTCAAATTGGCCGGTAGCTATAAGGACGGATGCGGGAGGCCTCAAATGAGATGAGCTGCTACTTGCTCCAGTGTGTGATGGTCCGGCCCTGAAAGCGGAAGCCTTAGCCCTAGAGGAAGAGGGTCTGTCAGCTCGCCAGTTGGGAAAGGGATGGTTTCTCGGAGTGCTAGAAGTGGGGGCCGAAGAATGGGAAGACCGATAAGGGGGTATAGAGTCAAATCGTATCCCAATGCGTGGCATCAGTCGCTGAAGACAATAGAAATCATAATCATCCTCATCCGGGGCATAAGCCGACTCGAAAGGGTCGCCCTCATACTGGGACACAGTAACAGGCAGAAGTGTTGAAGATAGCATATCATCAGGGGGATCCACGGGAACTGTACAGAAACCGGCAATCTGGAAAGTCACCCTCTCAGCGAGATAATACCGTCGAAACTCTGGATGGGGAAGTATGAATCGTCGTCGAGTCAGAAACTCTGATCGCTGAAAGCTGTAATCTTGAGCTATCCACTCTGCCAGTCGGCTAGACATCACTTTAGATGCAACCTGTAAAAAATTTGTTATATTAGTGAATCATTTTCTTTAATATAATAAAAAAGGATGATGATAAAGCATTTACGGAGTTCAATGAGCAGCTGTCGAAGAATGATCTCAGCTCTCTGATGGGAAGTTTCCTCTTTGGTACTTCTACCCTCTCTCTATACCACCTCCAAGCAATGGGGGAAAGAGGATTTGCAGGGGCAGGTATCTCACGAAGAAAAGGGGCGATGTCAGGAAAGTACTCGTAAGCCCAAGTCTGAAAAAAAAAAGATATATCAAAGTGGGTGTATGTCAACATATATAAGATAAGGGAAATGTTCTTTACATTACCTCCCAGAAGTAATACAGGCCACATGGAGTAATGCGGGTATAGCAGAGGTTTGACATGTCGTCATACAACCTACACAGCATCATGCTAGCCCAATCGTACGTATGAAGTCGTGTTAGGTCAAGTAGGCTCTTCAGCACATTGAGACTCACTGCATCCTTCCTATTTGATAAGAAGGAGCTAGCAAATAGGAGAAGCAAGGTAAACCTGGCCACCTGGTCAGCAGTAAGATTGCCCATCTCATAACCAGTGTAGATACCTGGCGCCTGCTCCACAAGCCACCTCCGCTGAATGCAGCGAGGCGCCTGATATCGAGGATAGTCAACCCCGATCAAAGTAATCATGTCGGCTGAAGAAATGTCCTGCCGCCAGTCATCATAGGATTCCACCATCTCAACACCAAAGGGAATCCCAGAAATGATGGAAAAGTCGGTAGGCGTCATTGTCATTTCCCCCCAAGAAAAATGGAAAGTGTCAGTAGTGGGCCACCAGCGTTCGGCCAACGCGCAGATCAACTCCCTGTGAATATCTCTACCCACATCTATAGCCCTCAAATGGTGGAGGAAAGCAGGTCTGATAAGATCCCCCACTGGGTGCCCGGCATCAAAGATGTAAGCCGGAATAGTGACCATCGGACGCTCAGCGATAGATATCTTGATCGTAGAGTCCTAAAAAAAAATTTCAAATTCAGAAAAGTTGGACAAATTCAGAAAAGATTTAAGTTCTTTCCCCAGCCGGGTGTGGATTCCTAAAGGATTATTTCTAAGTTCTTTACTACAAATAATTACTGATGGCAGAACATAATGAAGCCTAGTACTAATCCTAATTCATTACTAGTACATGTAAAGGAAATGTTCCTAAAATTTATTTCTAAGTTCCTTACTGGAAATAAATAAAATTCCTAAGCATGCATACTAGATGGATAAACGGGAGAGTACTCACCTCATAGCAGCCGGTCCGAGAACTGTGCTTCTCCTCCTCAAGTAAAAGATTGCAGGGAGGGAGTGGGATTTCGAAATCTTCAAAGCCAGTGAAATCCATCGTCAAAAGAAAATTTGAAAGAAGAAGAATGAATGAAAGCAAATGAAAATTGAATGGAAATGAGCCTATTTATAGGGAAAAGGTAAAAAATGCGGGTCTTTCTACCCCTCGCTCAAAATTCGCTCTTCAGAAGGCCACTGGGCCCCATAAATCATTTTTATGGACCCCAGTGGGGGCAATTGTGAACACTCGAATTTTGAGGCTCGGAAGGCCGATTTTCTCAGACTGCTGACGATCGGACCGGACCGGAGGTCCACGGTAAAGTTCACCGAAAATATATCAATATGGTACTTGAAATGTCCGGGACGGCGTGAGGATCACGGATATGGTCCCGGAATATTTTTCAGAGGCTCGTGGCTGCAGAAAAATCAGTTTTGACACCAGTAGCGCGAGTCGGGCACTTTTTTTGGGGCCAGAGCCGGCGGCCAGGCAGCCGTCCCTGGCGGCTCAGCCGCCGTGACCGGCGGCCCGGCCGCTGTACAGTTCGATTTTTTGCCTATAAATAGGCTTCAAATTTTCAGAAACAAAAGGCTTTTGGACATCCTACGCCCAGGTGCTGACGAAATTTTTATGCTTAAGAATTTCTAATATTGTGTTGTAGAAAGCAAGAATCATACTCAAAAGTGTAAGGAAACAAGATCTGGAACTTAGAAGTGGAAAAATTCTAATCAAGGTAATATCATAATTCATCTTTGGTCAATTCGAGCATATCATAAGCATTCTAATCTTCTTCTTAATTTCTTCTTGGTCAAAGATCTAATCCTTTTAGATCTAGAGGCCTAATGGATTAATCAATCAACCTTTCGTCATCAAGCCGTGAATAAAATCAACCTTTTGGAACGGAGCCTAAATTACATCCTTTAAATACGAAGTATTTAAATATTACAATTAAGATCAAAATTTGGCATGAAGCCTAAATCGAACTCTTTTGGTACCAAGTACCCAAAATTATACAATTTTTGCACTAAGTGCTAAAACTCACAACTCTGGCAAAATGCCTGAAAAATGCACAAAGCATACACACACATGCATGAAGCATAAATTTCATCGCCTTTAAATAGGCTTTTCCGAACTACATGGGCTTTGATCTCCCATTCAAACGGGAGTATGTAGGCATATTTGAGATTCACCTCAAATAACAAGTCCACAATTTATCAACCATCTCTTCTTCTTCCTTTCTATTTTTCTTTTGGATTCATTTCTTATTTGACAAATTAATCAAATACATGACATAGTCCCCGAATCCTCCTTGGGTTCGTAGATTAGAAGCCTTTACATTGGATACGTTAATTGGAGTCAGACAAGGGTTTTCTCAGCTTTTCCCTTCGGACAAAATAAACTGAGTGGCGACTCCTAACAACGTGTGAACGTTCGCCCGAATCCTTTTCGGGCGGAATCCGAGGTTCACAGAATTAAATTAAAATTTGTTTTAGGACGGATTAATATTAGGGTTAAGGATTCTGAGTGAGGTGTTTGCCTATAAATAATAACATTTTAGACTTTAACAAGGGGGGCAATTAACTTTAAGGAGGTTGAAAATTAACATTAAGAGGATTAGGAACAATAAATAGAGAAGAACGGCAGCAGTTTTTTGAGACCAAAAGAAACAACAAACAGAAATATCAAGACAACCAAATAAGAAGGCAGAGTACATACTGTCTTCACATTGTTCACCCAGAAATCAATCTTTTTGGTGGAACCAACTATGCAGTTTTGATCTTTAATCATAAATTATTCATGCTCACAGCAACTTTATTTTCTTTGATTAATAAGAACATGTAGTAACTTGATCTTTGAACATGCAGTAACTTGATCTTTGAATATGCAGTAAATTAATCTTTATTTTAATAACTTTAATTGTTTGCTTTAATTAATACATTGATCAGTTGGTGTTCGTAACTCCACTTACATGTTTTACAAAAAACTTAAAACTACCCAGTAGTTGTCGAGGATTTAAATTAATTGTCAAAATCTATTTTGTTTACTAAAACCTTAAGAACCATAAGTTATTTTATTGAAATTCAAAACCTCAAACTATTTTTATCCAAAAGCTTAAACCATTTCATTATTAAACTCCAAAATATTGATTATTTTTCCAAAACCTTAATTTATCTCTCCAAATCCAAAATTATTTTTTTAAAGGTCAGTAAGTTAAAATCCTAAACCTTTTTTTCAAAAACCCTAATTCCAAAACCCTAATTACAAAACTCTAGTTTCTAAAACCCTAGTTTCCAAAACCCTAAGTCCCAAAACCCTAAGTTCCAAAAACCCTAAATTCTTTAAAACCCTAAACTTATACTTTTTATTACTTTATTTAATTTTAGATTTGATTACGTAGTTTATTATATGTTTTTGATGCTTGATTTATTTAATTTCAATGCTTGATTTATTTAATTTATCATGGATTGATATTTTTTTATTATTATGATTATTATTTATTTATTTTGGTACTATATATTTTCACTTTGTGGTTATCTCATTACTTAAACCTTATGTAATTTAATTTATTTTATATTTTTGGGATTAATGTAAAGGACACGTTTCCACCTTTCGGTGGGTGTCCTATTTAGTTTTAGACATGGATGATGTAAGGACATATTTCCATCCTCGGATGGGTGTCCATTTATTTATTTTATTTGGACATTGCTTTGATTTTAATATAATGATGTTTTATTTTAATTGTTGTATGTAGTATGGATAATATCATTATATTTAAGAATTTTATAACATTAAGACCTGAAAAGGAGGCCGGTTCCAATGAACCGGGCGTTGTGGGGGTGCTGGACATTTTCTCACATTCCCTACACGTACCCAACTTTCCGAACCTATTAGGGGGTTGGGGATTCCTTAGGAATCGAGTCATCCACCCCTTTTTTTCCTGGGTCCGTTCGGGTGGTGGCTCCATTTTCTCTGGGCTTAGGCCCGTGTTCTCTAAGGCCCCGAGCCTAAACAGTGACGAAGTTGCAAGAACCATTCCACCGGAAGTGGAGGCAAAAATCCCCGCTCACACACGAAGACACGTTCCGGAACACTTTATCTTCCATACTGAACTCTATGTCTTTTCTCTTCAAATCTGTATAGGATTTTTGTTGATCTAAAGCTGCTTTCAGATGATCCTGAATTACTTTCACTTTCTCTTTTATTTCTTTAATCAAATCGGGACTACCAATTTACCTTCTCTAAGCTCATCCCAACAAAATGGTGTCCTGCACTTCCTACCATATAAGGCCTCATATGGTGCCATCCCAATATTAAAATGATGACTATTATTGTATATGAACTTAATCACTGGCAAATATTTGTCCCAGCTCCCAGTGAAATCAATAATATAGCTCCTCAACATGTCCTCTAGAACCTGTATCACTCTCTCCGACTGCCCATCTGTCCATGGTTGGAAAGCAATTCTAAAGTGCAATCGAGAACCCAATGCATTGTGCAAACTCCTCTAAAATCTTAATGTAAAATGGGGATCGCGGTTCGACACTAAAGAAACTGGGACTCCATGCAATTTCACTATCTCACTGATATACAGCTCAGCCAACCTATCAAGTGAGTAATTCATCTGAACTGGAAGAAAATGAGTTGCCTTTGTCATCCGATCAACTATCACCCATATTGAATCATGCTTCTTTTGGGTCAAAGGCAGTCCAGTCACAAAATTCATGGTCACTCGCTCCCATTTCCACTCAAGCACTGACAATGGCTAAAGTAACCCTGAAGAAACTTGGTGCTCAGCCTTCACTCTCTGACAAGTGAGACATCTAGATACAAAGTCTACTATATCTCACTTCATACCTGACCACTAGTAGTACAACTTCAAATCTTGATACATCTTGGTACTTTCAAGGTGCATAACATAGAATGGCTAATGCGCTTCCTCTAAAATCTTCTTCTTTAATCTTGTATCATCAGAAATGCATAATCTATCCATGTACCATAAACTTTCATCATGTCTCATGTGAAAGTCTTTGCTCTCCCCCTTTTGGCAATCCTCCATAATCTTTTGGATTTTCTCATCTGCCTAATATGCTTCCTTAATATGATCTAGCAACACTGGCTTCAATTGCAACTAAGCCATCAGTTCACCATCATCACAAAACATAAATCTAGCATGCAATGTTCTCAACTCAATAAGCAACGAGAGCGAATAGGCAGTCAAACCTGCCATAAACTTCTGACTCAAGGCATCCACAACTACATTTGCCTTGCTAGGATGATAATCAATCAAGCAGTCATAATCTTTAATCAACTCCAACCACCGTCTTTGCCCAATATTCAGCTCTCTCTAAACACCCAGGTATTTCAAACTCTTATGATATGTGTAAATAAAACATTTTTTCCCATACAAATAATGCCAACAAATCTTCAGTGTAAAAACTATGGCTGCTAGTTCCAGATCATGAGTCAAGTAATTCAACTCGTGAGGCTTCAACTGTCGAGATGCATAAGTAATGACTATACCCTCCTGCATTAGAACACAGTCTAAACCACTATGTAAAACATCACTATATATCACATAGGGTTTACCTTCCACAAGCAGGGTAAGGACAGGAGCCTAAGTCAATATGTCTCTCAACTGCTCAAAACTCGCCTGACATCGATATGTCCACACAAATCTAACCCCTTTCTGAAGTAATCTGATGAGTGGTATAGCTATCATAGAAAAACCCTTCACAAACCGATGATAATAGCCTACCAATCCTAGAAAACTTCTAACCTCTGTCACATTCTTTGGTAGGCTCCAATTCAAGATAGCCTCAACTTTACTTGGATCAACTTTAATACCCTCTGCTGATACCACAAAACTCACACTTAGATAACTTAGTATATAACTGCTTCTCTTCCAAAGTCTACAGTACAATCCACAGATGCCTATCATGATCTTCCTCATTGCGTGAATACACCAGAATGTCATCAATGAAGACCACTACAAACTGATCTAAGTATGGTCTAAACACCTTGTTCATCAAATCATAAATATTGCTGGTGCATTTGTCAGTCCAAAGGGTATCACCAGAAACTCATAATGCCCATACCTCGTGCAAAAAGTTGTCTTAGGTACATCTACATTTGTAACTCTCAACTGATGGTACCCTAATCTCAAATCAATCTTAGAGAATATTATTGCTCCCTTCAACTAATCAAAGAGATCATCAATACGAGGTAAATGATACTTATTTATGATGGTCACCTTATTCAACTGTTGGTAATCAATGCATAACCTCAAGGTGTCATCCTTCTTCTTCACTAATAGAACATGTGCTCCCCATGGTGAGACATTAGGGCAATTCTTTTTATCAAGCAACTCCTGCAAATGCACTTTCAACTCCTTTAATTCTATAGGTACCATCCGATAAGGGGTAATAGAGATGGGAGTGGTACTAGGCATCAAATCGATACCAAACTCCACCTCTCTCTCAGGAGGTAACCCGGAAACTCATCAAGAAAAATATCTGAAAACTCGACAACTGTAGGTATACTATCAAGCTGGGATCCCACTACTCTGGTATCTATAACATGAGCCAAATATGCCTCACGGTCCTTCCAGATCATCCTTATAGCTGATATAGTTGAGATAAACATGGATGAAAGGTGTCTCTTCTCATTAGATACCACCATATCTCTACCATCACGTGTTCTCAGAGTAACATGTTTATGTTGACAGAGTACCATAGCTTCATGCCTGGATAATCAATCCATACCCAAAATCAGATCATACTCCCTAAATGACATCTCAATCAAGTCACCGAGAAACCCCTCATCATGAACAACAATTAGACTATCTCGGTGCATCCTGCTAACTACAACACTATACCCTAAAGGATTGGTAACTAATACATCAAATCCTAAGGACTCCAAAGGCAAATCACTCACAGGCAGGATGGATGCATTAATGCATGAATGTGTTGACCTAGGGTCTATCAATGCATGAACTGAAGTACCAAATAAAGTAAAAATACTAGCTATGACAGTTGAAGCATCCAGCTTCCTCTGCATCATATAAGCCTGTTGTGATGGCCTTGCATCCTCTGATCTACTCCCTGCTATAAAACCTCCTCTCTGACCATACCCTGATCTACCACCCCTGCCAAAACCTCAATCACCACGGCCCCCTCTGACACTAGGTTTAAATGCTGCTATATCTGTATGTCTATCATCTGGTGGCTTTGGACAGTCTTTGATAAAATAGTATGGTGATCCATATCTGAAACAAACTGTCGATGCACCAGTCCTCCAACAAACACCTCTATATGCCCTGCCACACTGAGTATAGGTAGGTAAAGCAGGCCTCTGGGACACTGAGATTGGGGCACTAGCCACTGAGGTTGCAAGTCTCTGTCTCTACTGCTGTGATAACTTGCCAGGCTACGCCTGGCTCCTATTGAACCTCTATGGATATCCCCCTTGACCTCTCTTTGATGATGAAGACCTTTCCTTACCTTGGGATCTTCTAGCTCTGCTTTGCTCTCCTCTGCTCTGGCAGCTGCTGCAAGTCCATGTGCCTTCTCTACACTTCTGCAGCTGCAACCAACTTGGAAAAATCTTCATACCGTGAGCCTGCAACTAAACACATGATAGATGGTCTCGGACCCTTCTCAAACCTCTGGCATCTATCAACCTCATCCGATATAATCCCCCAACATACTGGCTACTGAATGAACTCTATCTCATACTCAGTCACTGTCTTCGTCTCCTGCCTCAAACTCAGAAATTCCTTCTCTTAGAATCTTTGTATTCTCTGGGGGTATACTTCTTCTTGAATTTCTACAAAAAATCGGCATATGTTAGCACCGATGGATCAGCAGTCCCATGAGAAACTGTCTTCCACCACTTGTAAGCATCCCCTGTAGAAGAGACCTGGCATAATCAAACTTCTCATCCGTACTAGCCTGTAACTGTATGAACACTCTCTGGACTTTATCTACCTACTACTATGCTATAGCTAGGTCAGTGTGCCGATGAAATTTGTGGCTCTAAACTTTCTTAGCTTACCATATTTTTTAGTCGGCAGCTGCTGCTGGGGCTGTAACTATGGCAATGACGGCAGCTGTTGTACTAGAGCCTGTCGTAAAAACTCCACCATATGCCTCACCCAGCCCAGCGAAACCTCCTCGGTTGTTGGTCTAACTGGCACAAATGCAAATACCTCTCCAGCATTCTCAGCACTAGCTTCAGCTCTACCCTCATCTGGAGCTGCACTCTCTACACTACCCTCAGCAAACTAGTACGTCCTAGATGCCATAACTATCTATATCTGCAAATAAAATAGAAATTACCTCATCAGGGATTAGATATATTGTCAGTGTCAATACATGTATCACAATTTAAAACCATATTTAAAATCCTCATTTTCTCTTAATAAAAACTCACCTAGGTCGAGAACCTTAAACTTAGGTTCTGATATAAAAATAAATGTAATACTCTTATACTATATATGCGTATTTTACATATATTGGGTATATGTATTATACATATATATGGTATAAGGTTGTTACATTTATTTATTATAAGTTAGGACATGTACTACATTTCATTTTAGTACATTAAAGTATTCATGTCTTTTTTTTTTGCCATTCCTGAATTCATGTCTTTTTTTTTTGTCATTCCTGAGAATCGATCCCAGAATTTGGGACATTATAGGCACAAAATGCCTTAACCGTTGGAGCACTAGCCATAACCCACAAGTCCTTGGATCGAAACAAGGCTCTGATATCAAAATAAATGTAGCACCCTTATTCCTAGTATACGTATAATACATCCATCCTGTAAAATCCCAAATCCCAGATTGGTAAGAAATAGACATAACCTATAAATTGAGCTCGAATTTCATCCAAGTTAATGACAAAATTAGAGAGTATCAAAGAATACTTAATTGTTTATGTGTGTCTTAGCTATATGTATAACTTGAAATTACTCAATTTACAATTGCACAGAATAAGATATGATGGATTTAGTAGACAATGTGCAAACTGTCTTAGGACAGCATAGTAGGCTTGACTTCGAAGGACCGTCAAAAATCAGATATAACTCAGATCGACCAGAAATCTTGACACAATGTAACCCCGGATGTCTAGTTTCAATGGGAATAAGAATTACTTAATTTGGAGTTGTGAGTAAAAAGATATTAATAAAGAAATACAGAAAGGTCAGGAAGGGATATCAAAAGGACCTAAGTGAAAATTTCTCAAAAGTTAGGGGTAACTATGTAAACTTAAAAATTAAGAGTCGGAAGTTCTTAATAGTGCCCATATCCGACCCCGAAAGAATATTCTAGAGATTAATCGGGTCGCAACGACGTGTAACAGTTTTTCTAAGAAATGTCCCGTTAAAGAAAAACGAAGACATTTTGACTAGGGGCATTTTGGTCATTATCAATTAAAGTTATACATGAATTTAAAGTAGGAAATAAAAAAATGAGTACGTAGAGGATGACGAGGGGTGATATATGAAATTATCGTCAGTAGAAACGGAGCCGGAAGAAAACCAGAGCAAGGAAAGGACCTAAAGGGAATTTTGTAAAAAGTTGAGGGCTTATCGGTAATTTTTCAAAATGACATGAAAACCTAAAATAGACCTTATAAATAGAAACTAGAGGTCGAGAGGATCAAAACTATATGTAGTATGACTTGTGGAACTGTACGGTTTAAAAGATATGATCGATTAATCGCCGGAACGTAATGTGAGCCCGGTTTTGTGTCGGGACCATATGGGTAACACGGGACAACTTTAGGGTATCCAATGAGAAGAGGGACAAGTGGGAAGAAGTAATGGGAAAGAAAACTATAAAAAAAATCTCTTGTTGACCAATCAAAAGTAACCATTTAGCATGAGTATTAAATGAAGAAAGAGAAAGGTGGACAAGTGGTCTTAAAGGATTTATCCAACACATAAGGTGATCATCATTTCCCTTATATATATATATTATGAAATGAAGAACCAATTTCTCTCTTTTCCACTTACAAATTTCGGCCACAATAGGAAATACCAAAGGACTTCCAAGTTTTTTTCCAAGTTTGATTTTCAAGGTAAGTTTTAAGGTTTTCAAGTATGTAGACTTTAATTTTAGTATCAATTTTAGGTATTTATATATTTATTGGGAGATTTGAGATTAGAGTCTTTATGTGGAATTGAAAAAAATTTAAGTGATGAGATTAATTGATTAAATGGAAGAATCAAGATGTATAAAGTTTAATAAGGTTGGATTAGGGTTTTGGTTGAAAAGAAATGGAGGATAACTTATTATTTTAAATTTCTAAGGTTTATGTTGTATCTTGAATTTATTGAAGGAGAAATAAAGAATTAAGGAAGGAGAAGAAGGAAAAGCTAAGAGGAATTAAAGAAATAAGGTTTGGTACTTTACCTTTGAATAATTAATTTTGGGTTGTTTAAATTTAATTGAAACCACATGTTTTGAGAAAATTTGGCAAGTTGATTTGGCAAGTTGTTTTGGACTTTAATTAGTTTGATTTGAGTTAAACATGCAAAAGTTATCAAAGGGAAGTGTTTGAATCTTCACTTTACTATTAAAGAAGCCTTCATATTGATTTGCAAAAGAAAAATAAACTATCCTATGTATTTCATATGTTTGGGCCGAAATGGTCCCAAAAAGACAGCTTTCTGGATCTTTTTGTGACAATTATTTGAGGTAGCTAATGAATGAATTTTTCAACGAAATTTTACGTGCAATTAGTTAACATATGAAATAAGTTTTTTGTAAAATTTCAGCCAAAAATAAGATCATTTACTTGGTTAAATACATGACTGAAGTGGACTGAAATTTTGACGAAAACCCAGATTTTACTATTTATTTGGTCATGCCATTTTGCGTTGCCGATTTTTCGTGCCGCGACACTATTCATTTGGTCAATTTGTGATCTTTTGAGGAATGCTTTGAAATGTGTAATATGTTTATTGTGGATATTAAATATGTGAAAAAGGGGAATGGTTTGACTAAAGAATGTGTTGCGCGGCATAAATGGCAAAGTGCGATGGGAATTAAAATGATTTCTCGAATCATTCTAAAATGAAGTTTGAGACTTAAAGTGAATTATTTTAACCTTTTTGCTCTACTGGATAGTTGGGAGTGGTAGATAAGGGTATGGTGCACTATACTAACTTATGCAGTACTGCCACTCATTGTGTTTGATACGCCCCGGCGGTTACCTTCGGGTGTAGGCTGTGGAGCGGAGATGTTGTGAAATTGTGATTGGAATGCTCCGGTGGTTACCTATGGGTATAGGCCATAGAGCGGAATTGGTTACAACCAGAATGGTGAGGGCCATTCCTGTGATCTGATATCAGTGGTGAGGGCCACCTATGTTACAGTGGTGAGGGCCACTGCCTTATCGCTACGGTTCCCTATATACCAGTAGAGCATGATCCAAAGTCTTGTTTCTTTTAAACCACGTAATGCAAAACGAGTTTGAATTATGGTTTTTACATTTGTTGGAAGCATTTTACACTGAATGTACAGAAACTTCCATTGGTTTAAGGTTGGTTGATTTATGATTTAATTATTTCATTTTGTTTCAAAGGCTTTCATGTTTTACTTATATTTTCATCGGTAAAGTACCCACTGAGCGACAACGCTCAGCAAGTTAAGTTTTCCTTGACTCGTAGGTTCGGAGCAGTAGATAAATCTTGGGGAAGCAACGACCAGACCACAGCAAATCTCAGGGGTAGATCTTTTAGTTCCATTATGAGTTAGTTAGTTGTGGCATGTATATGAATAAATATAAAAGAGAATTTCTATGTTATAATTGTATGTTAGTAGTGTGTAATAATCATAAATCTTTACTTTATGTTGTATTAGAAGTGTGAACTCTTCTTGCAGATTTGTAGTTGAGGGTATAAGGTGAATTCATTGGGAGTGTATTAAATTTGATAGTATTCACATTGGTCTGTGTAAAGTGTTTTCAAAAATCAGAAAAACAAGTTTTGTCGACACTTAGGATCCAAATTTCTAGGCGAAACTATGGCAAAATTTCTGTAAAAATCGGAACTAAAATTTGACGAAGTAAATTGGTAGCAACGTTAGGATAGTATGGCGCCTCTACTCGGCTTACACATGTAGGTTGGGAAAGGGGTGTTACAATTAGTGGTATCAGAGTACTGGTTTAGCCGGTTCTAGGTAGTTGGTTGAACTAAACCTTAAATGTAGGACACATAGGGTTAGAATAGGGGTTTTAATTATATAACTATACATATGTGTGTTATTGTTAGTTATGTTATTCAAATTATACAAGAGTAATAATGGGTGATCTAAACTAGGTGAGGGAGCTGAGGATAGAAGTAGAGAGGTTAAAACAGCTAGTGCGGGAGCAAGATGAGACTATAGAAATTTTGGCCGATCGAAGTATACAAGATCGTGAAGACTTGAGAATAAAAGATGAGATGATTACCGCCTTGATAGATGACGTGCAGATGTTAAAAGAAGACAGGCTTAGTTATAGAGCGGATTTGGATAGTGTCGGTAGAAGCCTCGGGGTAGCACATCAAGAGATTTTAGCTTTACAGGAGAGGGTTCAAGAGCTAGGCCAGTACTTACCTAGTGAAGCATCACATGACCCAGATTTTGATCCCGAGATAGAAGAGTATTTTTCAGATAGTGCCACTTCACCTAGGGCACCTACTCACTGAGTCTTGAGATGTATTGCTGTTTGGCAATTCTCTTAGTTATATACATATGTGATATAGAGGTATCATGTAAATATTGTATGGTAGTATAATATGATGATATAATAGTAAGGAGTCCTAAATTTTGGAATGTACATAAGGACTTCCTAGTATTGTAAAACTTTGTGTTTGGAAATAAATAAAAGTTGTGTTGTACATGTGTTATTTAAGAATTTTATAATTATATACATGCCACCTAGGATAAGATAATGTTGTTGGTCTGGGTCGTTACGTATGATGGGATTGTATACATTTTGCTCTGTTCTTTAGATGTCGCAAGAAGCGCTAGACGTGATTGCAGGTCAGTTGTCTATGTTTGGAGTTCTGCTTTACGTTTTAATAGATTCGGGTTCTTCACACTCATATATATGCACACAAAAAATTGAGAAATATATGCAAAAAATTGAGAAATATATGCAATAAAGGTTAAGGCAATTATGAGAGGTAAGTAGTAAAAGCACCGAAAGAATAATAACGAATAGAATACCGACCATAATACAAGAGTCTAAAATTGAAAGAGTGAAGAATAATAGTACGACAAGAAAAAAAATCATATAAAATAAAATTGAGAACTAAGAAAAGGAAGCAAAACTAGTTAGATTCTCCAGGATTAATGCTTTACCTGGTTGAAATCATGTGTTCCTTATATAATGAACTATTTAAACTTGTGTTGGAAATGTTTGGTAATGTGTTCTGACAACTTGAGAATTTTTGTGCCTATGTGTGCATTGATATGAATGAAGGAAAGAGAATAAAATATTAGAAAGATATGCTTACCTTGGTAATTCAGATTGAATCAGAGTTGGGATGAGTGTATTTATATGGCATTAACATTTATACTCAATGGTGAGGGCCATTGGGGCCAGTGGTGAGGGCCACTGGTTTGATATTTATCTAGCACCGATATATATACTCAGTGGTGAGGGCCACTGGGGGCCAATGGTGAGGGCCATTGGTTTGATGAAAAAGGTGGTGAGGGCCACCTGTGCCATGGAAATGAAACGGTGGTGAGGGCCACCCATGCCATGCTGGTTCCATATGGTATTGTCTCATCCCACTTTGATTCTACTGTTATTACCTTGAGGAGCTAAGTAAGAAAAATATGTAATAATATACAGATGAAAAAAAAGTATATATGAAAATAAACAGAAAGTGAATTGAAACATATTCGGAAAAGAAAGGAAAGAAAGAGTTTGAAATGTAAAAAAAAAAAAAAGATGTTCTCACCTTATGTTGGGATCGGCCGTAACCAGCATAGAGCGAGACATGTAATGAAATAAATAGTACTTCAAGAATAATGGTATCATGGACTGATCACCCATGAGCTATTATTTGAGATGTATATATGACAACACAAGGAAAGTCAGATAAGTCGATACTTAAGGAATGCCACCACACTGCACGAATATACATAGGACATACAAATAAAGAATAACCACAATAAATAAAGAACAAACAAGATGATATTTATTTGTGGCATGTGAAATTATATATATGGGTATATATGAGACAAAAGATTAATTAAATGGATGAAGGGCATGGAGGTAATTTTCTTTGGTTAAGTTGCATGGTGGAGATTAAAAGAAGAAAAGTGGTTGACTTGTTGGTATTTTCTTCTTTCTTTCTTGAAGAGGCCGGCCATTGAAGAAGAGAAAGAGCTAGGGAGGTGTTTGAAGTTCTATAATCAAATTGAAGAAGGAATCAAGGGTTTTGGTTAGAGATTTGTGGAATTTCTTCATTTAAGGTAAGTTTTCTCTTGATTTCTCTTGTTCTATTTGGAATTTTGTTTGAGTTTGATGGAGTGTGTTTGTGTATGTTGTGTGTAAAAGTGTTGAAATGGAATTAAAGATAAGAAGCTAGGTTGGTGTTGGTGATGGAAGAGTAAGAGTTGTGTTTAGTGAATTTTTTTCTGTTTTACAATTAGTAAAGGCTGTGACTTGTATGATTTTTAATTAATTATAGAAAAATGTTCTTGAAGTGAATTTTTGATATGTTGTGCCTCTATGAGTCTAGAATGACTGAAAAATATGTTGATTCGATTTTGGAATGGTTATGAGTTTAGAAAGATTATTTTTATTAGACCTGTTCCAGCAGGTACCTTAACTGAGACAGCTATATTTCGGGATTTTTAATAAAATGTAGAAAAATCATATCCAATTGAATTTTGGATATGTTGTTGCTTAGTGAGTCTAGTATTTAAATAAAGAATAACCACAATGCAAAGAGAAGGAAGCTTAGAAATGAATACATTAGAAAGTGAAAAACGTACAAGAAGGAATGAGAAAGAACAAACCTGAATCAAAGTTGAAGGAAATACAAGAGAGTAATAGTGATGTTTCAAATGAGAAATCATGACAAAAGTCAAAGCATGTTGAACCACATAATAGTCTATTGGATAATCTTGTAGAATAATAAACAGCAAGTGAACAGATATGGGAAGAAAACAGAATACAAAAGGTAAAACATGTTGAATCTTAAAATAGTTAATCCCAGTAAATGAATAAGTGTCAAAATAAGGCAATGCGTAAACAATATAGAGAGATGACAGAGAGCAATCAAGTGAATAAGGTGAAAGAGTGGCAAAAGCAATAGAAAGTAGTTAAAGAAAATCAAGTATATAGAATGAGTAAGCTTCGGGGCGAAGCTTAAATTAAGGGGGATAGAATTGTAACATCCCAAATCCCAGATTGGTAAGAAATAGACATAACCTATAACTTGAGCTTGAATTTCATCCAAGTTAATGACAAAATTAGAGAGTCTCAAAGAATACTAAATTGTTTATTTGTGTCTTAGCTAGATGTATAATTTGAAATTACTCAATTTAGAGTTATACAGAATAAGATATGATGGATTTAGTAGACAATGTGCAAACTGTCTCAGGACAGCATAGTAGGCTTGACTTCGAAGGACCGTCAAAAATCAGATATAACTTGGATCGACCTGAAATTTTGAAAAACTGTAGCCCCGGATGTCTAGTTTCAATGGGAATAAGAATTACTTAATTTGGAGTTGTGAGTAAAAAGATATTAATAAAGAAAGACAGAAAGGTCAGGAAGGGATATCAAAAGGACCTAAGTGAAAATTTCTCAAAAGTTAGGGGTAACTATGTAAAATTAAAAATTAAGAGTCGGAAGTTCTTAATAGTCCCATATCCAACCCCGGAAGAATATTCTAGAGATTAATCTGGTCGCAACGATGTGTAACGGTTTTTCTAGAAAATGTCCCGCTAAAGAAAAACGAAGACATTTTAACTAGGGGCATTTTAGTCATTATCAATTAAAGTTATACATGAATTTAAAGTAGGAAATAAAAAAATGAGTACGTAGAGGATGACGAGGGGTGATATATGAAACGATCGTCAGTAGAAACGGAGCCGGAAGAAAACCCGAGCAAGGAAAGGACCTAAAGGGAATTTTGTAAAAAGTTGAGGGCTTATCGGTAATTTTTTAAAATGACTTGGAAACCTAAAATAGACCTTATAAATAGAAAGTAGAGGTCGAGAGGATCAAAACTATATGTAGTATGACTCATGAAACTGTACGGTTTAAAAGATATGATCGATTAATCGCCGGAAAGTAATGTGGGCCCGGTTTTGTGTCGGGACCGTATGGGTAACACGGGACAACTTTAGGGTATCCAATGAGAAGAGGGACAAGTGGGAAGAAGTAATGGGAAAGAAAACTATAAAAAAATCTCTTGTTGACCAATCAAAAGTAACCATTTAGCATGAGTATTAAATGAAGAAAGAGAAAGGTGGACAAGTGGTCTTAAAGGATTTATCCAACACATAAGGTGATCATCATTTCCCTTATATATATATTATGAAATGAAGAACCAATTTCTCTCTTTTCCACTTACAAATTTCGGCCACAATAGGAAATACCAAAGGACTTCCAAGTTTTTTTCCAAGTTTGATTTTCAAGGTAAGTTTTAAGGTTTTCAAGTATGTAGACTTTAATTTTAGTATCAATTTTAGGTATTTATATATTTATTGGGAGATTTGAGATTAGAGTCTTTATGTGGAATTGAAAAAAATTTAAGTAAGTGATGAGATTAATTGATTAAATGGAAGAATCAAGATGTATAAAGTTTAATAAGGTTGGATTAGGGTTTTGGTTGAAAAGAAATGGAGGATAACTTATTATTTTAAATTTCTAAGGTTTATGTTGTATCTTGAATTTATTGAAGGATAAATAAAGAATTAAGGAAGGAGAAGAAGGAAAAGCTAAGAGGAATTAAAGAAATAAGGTTTGGTACTTTACCTTTGAATAATTAATTTTGGGTTGTTTAAATTTAATTGAAACCACATGTTTTGAGAAAATTTGGCAAGTTGATTTGGTAAGTTGTTTTAGACTTTAATTAGTTTGATTTGAGTTAAACATGCAAAAGTTATCAAAGGGAAGTGTTTGAATCTTCACTTTACTATTAAAGAAGCCTTCATATTGATTTGCAAAAGAAAAATAAACTATCCTATGTATTTCATATGTTTGGGCCGAAATGGTCCCAAAAAGACAGCTTTCTGGATCTTTTTGTGGCAATTATTTGAGGTAGCTAATGAATGAATTTTTCAACGAAATTTTACGTGCAATTAGTTAACATATGAAATACGTTTTCTGTAAAATTTCAGCTAAAAATAAGATCATTGACTTGGTCAAATGCATGACTGAAGTGGACTAAAATTTTGACGAAAACCCAGATTTTACTATTCATTTGGTCATGCTATTTTGCGTTGCCGATTTTTCGTGCCGCGACACTATTCATTTGGTCAATTTGTGATCTTTTGAGGAATGCTTTGAAATGTTTAATATGTTTATTGTGGATATTAAATATGTGAAAAAGGGGAATGGTTTGACTAAAGAATGTGTTGCGCGGCATAAATGGCAAAGTGCGATGGGGATTAAAATGATTTCTCGAATCATTCTAAAATGAAGTTTGAGACTTAAAGTGAATTATTTTAACCTTTTTTTCTCTACTGGATAGTTGGGAGTGGTAGATAAGGGTATGGTGCACTATACTAACTTATGCAGTACTGCCACTTATTGTGTTTGATATGCCCCGACGGTTACTTTCGGGTATAGGCTGTGGAGCGGAGATGTTGTGAAATTGTGATTGGAATGCTCCGGCGGTTACCTATGGGTATAAGTCGTAGAGCGGAATTAGTTACAACCAGGATGGTGAGAGACATTCCTGTGATCTGATATTGGTGGTGAGGGCCACCTATGTTACAGTGGTGAGGGCCACTGCCTTATCGCTACGGTTCCCTATATACCAGTAGAGCCTGATCCAAAGTCTTGTTTCTTTTAAACCACGTAATGCAAAATGAGTTTGAATTATGGTTTTTACATTTGTTGGAAGCATATTTACACTGAATGTACAGAAACTTCCATTGGTTTAAGTTTGGTTGATTTATGATTTAATTATTTCATTTTGTTTCAAAGGCTTTCATGTTTTACTTATATTTTCATCGGTAAAGTACCCACTGAGCGACAACGCTCAGCGAGTTAAGTTTTTCTTGACTCGTAGGTTTGGAGCAGTAGATAAATCTTGGGGAAGCAACGACCAAACCACAGCAAATCTCAGGGGTAGATCTTTTAGTTCCATTATGAGTTAGTTAGTTGTGGCATGTATATGAATAAATATAAAAGAGAATTTCTATGTTATAATTGTATGTTAGTAGTGTGTAATAATCATTAACCTTTACTTTATGTTGTATTAGAAGTGTGAACTCTTCTTGCAGATTTGTAGTTGAGGGTATAAGGTGAATTCATTGGGAGTGTATTAAATTTGATAGTATTCACATTGGTATGTGTAAAGTGTTTTCAAAAATCAGAAAAACAAGTTTTGTCGACACTTGGGATCCAAATTTCTAGGCGAAACTATGGCAAAATTTCTGTAAAAATCGGAACTAAAATTTGACGAAGTAAATTGGTAGCAACGTTAGGATAGTGTGGCGCCTCTACTCGGCTTACACATGTAGGTTGGGAAGGGGTGTTACACATCCAGTATACATAAAATATGCATATACAGTATAAAAATGTCACAATTCAGTTTAATAAAATTTTCAATATTCCCAATTTAAAATATCAAATACTTTATAATGTATTTTTAATAACCAATAAAATATTCTTTATTAGTTTTAAGTTCCCAAAATAAGTATTTTATATAAAAATCTTTGAAAAAAATTAGCCATAATTTTGTCTATAAAACGGATATCCTAAAAATTTCAACAATACTCAACCTGCAGAAAACACACTCTCAATAATAATAAATCACACGTTTCACCCCAACTTCTCAATCTCCTCCCATTTCCTCAAAACATTCATATATGTACATATATATATGCACATATACACATTCTCACATTATACAATTTATCCAAAATGTCCTTTATAGTTTACAATACTATCAAAAATATAAACATAATATACAAAATGATAAAATGTACTATAGCATAGAATGTATACATAGTGGCAACTGGCTCTGATCCTAAAGCAGCAAAATCACCTCCAGCTCAACCAACTCAAGTCTAGACCTGGCAAGGTTTAGATGAACTATCTGGATCTACCGGATTAACCCTATCACATGCGCGATAAATTTCAATCGCGTTAAGCTAAAAGCCTAGTGGTACATACTTTGATAATAATGAACTTTAAAAGAAAAGACAATGCATTATGTTGTATCATGACATTTCACAATGTAATGCAAATGTCATGATACAACATAATGCAACTGGTCCTAAACATCACATTGTCACGTACACAAGCATTGGGCCCAAATAACCTAATATACTACTCATGTAACACCCCTATACCCCATATACGCACACTACGTACAACCATATCTGTAATATACGTATACTTGATACACGAATGTTATGGTCTATTTTAAACCAAACCAATCTTTCATATTATACAAAATAAGAAACTTAAAATATTTAAGTTGTATTATAAAACATAATAGATAAAACATTTATTTATTAAGCAGCAAAAAATGTAGCGGTATATATATATATATATATAAATATCAATATTCGCAAAATATATAGAGTTTATACATGCTTGGCAGTTCGTCTCTGATCTTTAAGTCCATAGTCAACACTTCACAAGTCTAGACTCAACTCGGTCTAGCTGAACTCTCCGGTTCTACCCTGTCACCTGCGCGATGAACCACAATCGCGCTAAGCCAACAGCTTAGTGGTACAAACCATGATAACAATATGCTTTAATGTAATGCAAATGTCATACTTACAAATATTATAAACAACTCTCAACACTTGAATTAGGGCAACTCAATCTCTTCAAAACCTAATCCAAAAGTGATCATACACACTCACTTAGAGATACACATGAGATAATATAGATAAAAATCAACTAGGGCAAACTCTACACATGACACGCTCAACAACACGGGCGTGTCCCTGACCATGCCCTAAACTCACAACACAGAAATTTTGACACGCTCAGTGACATGGGGGTGTCACTAGCCATGTCAATCCTCCCTCAACACAGTAGCTATGACACGCTCAGTGACATGGGTGCGTCACTGGACGTGTCATTCCACCAACATCATAGTAGCTATGACACGCTCAATGACATGGGCGTGTCACTGGCTGTGTCAATGCTACTACTACACAGAAGCTGTAACACGCTCAGTGACATGGGCGTGTCACTGCTCGTGTCACCCATCCAGAAAATAGAACCATTGACACGCCCAAAGACTTGGCTATGCTCATGGGCATGTCAGGCCAAAAATCTTGATTCCGGCAACAACAACACCACATCCAACAAACCTCTTTCTTTTACCATCTTTCACTCCAAACAAACTTAACCAAACACATCAATGAACCATAAGAAACTTGCAAAAGCACCAAAACAATTCAATACATACATCAAACACAAATCACAACCATCACATACACAAAACACAACACTTGCTCTTTCACCAAACCTAACTCTTTCTCTTCAATCCAACCCCAAAATCAAAATCAATTAAACCAAACACTCTCAAATACACCACAATCAACATACATATACCATCAACAATCAAACACCAGACTCAAAACACAAACTTAAAAGAAAACCAAGGAATCAAGTGGAAAAATTACTAAAAGTGACGAAAACCCTTAAATTTCCAACTTGATCACTTGAAACACCCTTCAATCTTGAGTTTGGATTAGCAAAATCTCTCTTTCCTCTCTTGCTATGGAGATAGTCGGCCAACAAAGAAAGAAGAAGAAGAAGACGAAGAAAGAAGAGCAAAGTCAACTTGCTAACCACTCTTAACCACCCAATCTTCTCTTCAAATCTCAACCAAGCAATTTTAATAATATAATATTCATAAATATCCACTTCCACTTAACTCAATTTCCATTTCAATTAATTTAATTAAAATTAAATATTTCTTTTGACCAACTCATGAGTTGACTTGTATATGTTGTATATATCTCTATATATACAACATATACACACTTCTTTATCCTTTCTTATCTTCCCACTTAAACATATATATATAATTATAACATTTAATCCAAATAAAACAATAATCATTCCAAAAAAAAATTTAGGGTATAGTTTGGGATATTATAATTCTCCCCCTCTAAAAAGAAATTTTGTACTCGAAATTACCTGATCTCAAGTCTGAAACAATTGAGGATACTGATCTCGCATCGCTTGCTCACTCTCCCAAGTTGCCTTTTCTCTTCCATGATTCTTCCAAAGAACCTTCACAAGTGGCACTTTCTTATTTCTCAACTCTTTCACTTCATGTGCCAAAATCGCAACTGGTTCTTCTTCAAAAGTCAGATTCGGACTCACCTCAATAGATTCAACCGACAAGACATGAGATGGGTCTGATCTGTACCTCCATAGCATAGAGACATGGAAGACATTATGGATTCTATCCAATTCAGGAGGCAAAACAAGTCGATAAGCAACTGGTCCGACTCTCTCTAATACCTCATAAGGTCCAATAAAACGAGGACTTAGCTTCCCTTTTTGACCAAATCTCAAAATCTTCTTCCAATGAGACACTTTCAGAAAAACTTTATCTCCAACACAAAACTCTATGTCTCTCCTCTTCAAATCTGAATAAGATTTCTATCGGTCTGAAGCTGCTTTCAACCGATCCTGAATTATCTTCACTTTCTCTTCCGTTTCTTTAATCAAATCGGGACCAACCAATTTGCCTTCTCCAACTTCATTCCAACATAGAGGCGTCCTACATTTTCTAACATATAATGCCTCGTATGGTGCCATTTTAATACTAGACTGATAACTATTGTTGTAAGCAAATTCCATCAATGGCAAGAATCTGTCCCAACTTCCAGAGAATTCAATGGCACAGCTTCTCAACATATCCTCCAAAATCTGTATCACTCTCTTTGACTGTCCATCTGTCTGAGGATGGAAAGCAGTGCTAAAGTGCAATCGAGAACCCAAAACAGCATGCAAACTCTTCCAAAACCTCGAAGTAAATTGGGGATCTCGATCAGACACCAAAGAAATTGGGACTCCATGCAATCTCACTATCTCACTGATATACAGCTCAGCTAACTTCTCCAGAGAATAGTCCATCCTAACTGGAAGAAAATGAGCTGTCTTCATCAACCGATCAACAATCACCCAAATGGCATCATGCTTCTTCTAAGTCAAAGGCAAACCAGTCGCAAAATCCATCATCACTCACTCCCATTTCCATTCAGGCACTGATAAAGGTTGGAGCAACCCTGCTGGAACTTGGTGCTCGGCCTTCACTCTCTGACAAGTGAGACATTTGGATACAAACTCCGCTATATACCTCTTCATACCTGACCACTAATAATGTTTCTTCAAATCGTGATACATTTTAGTATTTCCAGGGTGCATAGCAAAAACCGATTGATGTGCTTCCTCTAAAATGATCTTTCTCAATCTTGCATCATCAGGAACACACAATATATCCTTGAACCAAAGGCTACCATTATCTCTCACATGGAAATCTCGGCTCTCCCCATTTTGGCAATCCGACACAACTTTCTGAATTTTCTCATCAGCCAACTGAGCCTCTTTAATCTGATCCAACAACACCGGTCTCAATTGCAAATGAGCTAACAAAGCACTATCATCACATGATTCAAAACTAGCATGCAACGCACTCAACTCAACAAGCAACGAGAGCGAATAAACAGTCAAACCTGCCAAAGACTTTCGACTCAAGGCATCTGCAACAACATTTGCCTTACCAGGATGATAGTCAATCAAACAGTCGTAGTCTTTGATCAACTCCAACCACCATCTCTGCCAAAGATTCAGTTCTCATTGAACCCCTAAATATTTTAAACTCTTGTGATCCGTATAAATAAAACACTTCTCCCCATAGAGATAATGTCACCAAATCTTCAAAGCAAATACTATGGCTGCCAACTCCAAATCATGCGTCGGGTAATTAAGCTCATGCGGCTTCAACTGCCGAGAAGCATAAGCTATGACTCTACCCTCCTGCATCAAAACACAACCTAAACTATTATGTGAAGCATCACTGTAAATCACATATGGTTTATCTTCCACAGGTAAAATAAGAACAGGAGCTTGAGTCAACATCTCTTTCAACTGCTCAAAACTTGCTTGACATTGATCTGTCCACACAAATCTAACTCCCTTTCGAAGTAATCTGGTGAGTGGAGTAGCTATCAAAGAAAAACCTTTCACAAAACGTCGATAATAACCTACCAAACCCAAAAAACTTCTAACTTCAGTCACTGACTTCAGTGGACTCCAATTCAAAATAGCCTCAACTTTACTCGGATCAACTCTTATACCATTCGCTGAAACTACATGACCAAGAAAAGTTACTTGATTAAGCCAAAACTCACACTTAGACAGCTTAGCATACAACTGCTTCTCTTTCAATGTCTGCAATACAATCCGCAAATGTTTATCATGCTCCTCCTCATTATGCAAATATACCAAAATATCATCAATAAAAACCACCACAAACTGATCTAAATATGGTCTAAACACCATGTTCATCAAATCTATAAAAGCTGCTGGTGCATTCATCAATCCAAAAGGCATCACTAAAAACTCATAATGCCCATATCTTGTGCGGAAATCTATCTTAGGAATATCTTCCTCTCTGACCCTTAACTAATGGTACCCTGATCTCAAATCAATCTTGGAAAACACTGATGCTCCCTTCAACTGATCGAAGAGATCATCTATCCTAGGCAAAGGATACTTATTCTTGATAGTCACCTTGTTCAACTGTCTATAATCAATGCACAATCTTAAGGTACCATCCTTCTTCTTTACAAACAAAACAGGTGCTTCCCACGGAGAAACACTAGGGCGAATAAACCCTTTATCCAATAATTCCTACAACTGCACCTTCAACTCTCTCAACTCAGTAGGTGCCATTCGATAAGGAGTAATAGAGATAGGAGTGGTACCAGGCAACAATTCGATACCAAACTCAACCGCACTCTGAGGGGGTAACCCTGGCAACTCCTCAGGAAACACATCTGAAAATTCAACAACTGTGGGTATACTATCAAGCTGAGAACCCACTACTCTGGTATCCACAACATAAGCAAGATAAGCATCACACCCTTTTCGAATCAACTTCCTAGCTGCAACTGCTGAAATAAACAAGGATGCAATATGTCTCTGCTCACTAGATACCATCACACTTTCTACCACCACTGGTTCTCAAAGTAACACACTTCTTCTGACAATCTACCACAGCTCCATGCTTAGACAACCAATCCATGCCTAGAATCAGATCATACTCCTTAAAAGGCATTTCAATCAAATCACCAAGAAACTCCTCATCTTGCACCATAACTGAACTATCTCAGTGCACCTTGCTAACAACCACACTATGCCCTAAAGAATTTGTCACCAAAACATCAAATCCTAGGGACTCAGAATGCAATTCAGTCATAGGCAAAATAGATGTACTTATGTATGAATGTCTAGATCCTGGATCAATCAAAGCAAGAACTGAAATGCCAAATAAAGAAAATGTACCCGCAAGGACTGCTGAAGCATCCGGTTGCCTCTGCATCACATACACTCGCTGAGATGACCCAGCCTCATCTGGCCTACTGCCTCCGGATGTAGAGCCTCCTCTCTGACTAATCCCGGGTCGACCACCTCTACTAACACCTTTGCCCCCCTCGACCTCCTCTGCTAACACTAGGTCGAGAAACTGCAGAATCTGCCTGCCTATGCTCCTGTAGCTCAGGACAATCTCTGATGAAATGATCAGGCGATCTACATCTGAAACATACAGCTGATCCACCAATCTTCCAACAAACACCCCTATGTGCCCTACCACAATGGACACATGTAGGTGGAGTAGACCTCTGAACCAATAGAGTCGGAGCACTCGCTACAGAAACTGTAGGTCTCAGTCTCTGCCTTTGATATTGAGCTGACCTACCAGACTGCCTTTGGCTCCTATTGATCCTCGGAACAGAACTTCCTCTGCCTCTCTTCATAGATGAAGACCCTGCCTCAAACTGGGGTCTCCTAACTCTAGTATCCTCTTCAGTAGCAGCTGCTGCAATACCCTATGCTCTCTCAACACTTCGAGCTGCTGCAACCAATTGAGAAAAATCTTGGTACCGAGAACCAGCAACAATACACATAATAGAGGGTCTCAATCCTTCCTCAAATCTCCTACACCGGTCAATCTCATCTGAAAGAATCCCACCGACATAATGACTCAACCGGATATACTCTATCTCATACTCTATCACTGTCCGGTTATCTTGTCTCAGATTCAGAAATTCCATCTTCTTTGCATCCTTATACTACCTCGGAGTATATTTCTGCTCAAACTCCCACAAAAAATCACTATAAGACAAGGTAGGTGGATCATCCATAGCACGAGGGACCGTCTTCCACCAATCATATGCATCTCTCTGTAGAAGTGATCTAGCATAATCAAATTTCTCTTCAGGAGTAGCTTGCAACTGAATAAATATTCTTTGTACTCTATCCAACCATTGCTCAGCTACTGCAGGATCTGTAGTACCAAAGAAATCCTCAGCCCCAAATTTCCTCAATTTATCATACTGCCTCACCGGTACTTGCGACTGTGGTTGCGGTGGTGGCTGCTGCACCGGAGCTTGCCTCAATAATTCTACCACATGCCGAAACCAAACTGGCGGAACCTCATTAGCAGCTAATCTCTCTCGCACAGGAGCAGGTGCCTCTCTAGCTCTATCAACCCTAGCTCCATCTCTACCCTCTTCAGGAGCTACACTCTCAGCACTACCTTCTATGGATTGACGTGACTGAGACGCCATCACTACCTATATCTGCAAACACAGCATAAAATACCTCATCAAAGATCAGAGACTGTCAGTGCCAAAGCATGTATCTTATTCAAAAACCATATTTTAAAATCAAAATTTTCTTTTTCTTACAATTCACCTAGGTTGAGAATCTCAAACCTAGACTCTGATACCAAAACAGTTGTAACACCCCTATACCCTATATACGCACACTACGTACAACCATATCTGTAATATACGTATACCGGATATAGGAATGTTACGGTCTATTTTAAACCAAACCAATCTTTCATATTATACAATATAAGAAACTTAAAACATTTAGGTTGTATTATAAAACATAATAGATAAAACATTTATTTATTAAGCAGCGAAAAATGTAGCGGTATATATATATATACATAAATATCAATATTCACAAAATATATAGAGTTTATAAATGTTTGGCAGTTCATCTCTGATCTTTAAGTCCACAGTCAACACTTCACAAGTCTAGACTCAACTCGGTCTAGCTGAACTCTCCGGTTCTACCTTGTCACCTACGCGATGAACCACAATTGCGCTAAGCCAACGACTTAGTGGTACAAACCATGATAACAATATGCTTTAATGTAATGCAAATGTCATACTTTCAAATATTATAAACAATTCACAAGAACATCATATTTCATAACCTTACATTAATTTTTATTATTGATTTGTTTCACCATTCTTGATTCACATTTAAGCAAAGACAAGCATGGGCCCAAAAGAAACTAATATGCTATTCAAAGTTCAGAGTTACTGCTTTGGTCCATAATCACATTCATCAAGCCCGTAGGCGATATACATATCCATGGATAATGTAACAGACCCAGTCTCTTAGACCTCAACCCGGCTAGACCCTAGGGCCCTAGTATCTTGGTCCTCAACCCTGCTAGACTGTTATAGTTTTTTAGGCTTATGGCCCGGTCTTTTCACCTCAAAAACGTCACATTTCACATTTTTCAGCTGGGCTCAGCTTACGACTTTTCACCTGCCCAGCGATTCATAGGCATGCCGCCAAACCCAGAACTCTGAAAATTGAATAACATACTAGGCACACAATTAATTCATTTATTTCATTATCAATCTCTTTCACAATTCATTTTTCATTTCATTTCTTATAATCAAACTAGGCTCATTGCCTTAGTATATCATCTTGTCCCATTTTTCTCATTTTTCTATTTTATCTCAATATCGATTGGTTTCATTATGTCTTCATATATCTCATCATGTTATTCCACATTCCCTTTCATATACAATACATTACTCAATTGCATTGATACATCAACATAATTCACATTATGCATATCATAATGTATAACTCATTCATCAACTATATATCAAGTAACTTAACACATTTCTCAACTAAATGTGTTAAGTCCCAATGTCATATAAATGTATGCAATCACTCAAAATTTGTACTTACCTCAAGAGCAACTCACATCAATCTAACCACTCCTCTTCCAAGATAACTCTCAACACTTGAATTAGGGCAACTCAATCTCTTCAAAACATAATCCAAAAGTGATCATACACACTCACTTAGAGATACACATGAGATAATATAGATAAAAACCAACTAGGGCAAACTCTACACATGACACGCTCAACAACATGGGCGTGTCCCTGACCATGCCCTAAACTCACAATACAAAAACTTTGACACGCTCAGTGACATGGGCTTGTCACTGGCCGTGTCAATGCTACTACTACACAGAAGCTGTGACATGCTAAGTGACATGGGCGTGTCACTGCTCATGTCACCCATCTAGAAAACAGAACCATTGACACACCCAAAGACTTGGTCGTGCTCATGGGCGTGTCAAGCCAAAAATCTTGATTCCGGCAACAACAACACCACATCCAACAAACCTCTTTCTTTTACCATCTTCCACTCCAAACAAACTTAACCAAACACATCAATGAACCATAATAAACTTGCAAAAGCACCAAAACAACTCAATACATACATCAAACACAAATCACAACCATCACATACACAAAACACAACACTTGCTCTTTCACCAAACCTAACTCTTTCTCTTCAATCCAATCCCAAAATCAAAATCAATTAAACCAAACACTCTCAAATACACCACAATCAACATACACATGCCATCAACAATCAAAACACAAACTTAAAAGAAAACCAAGGAATCAAGTGGAAAACTTATTAAAAGTGACGAAAACCCTTAAATTTCCAACTTGATCACTTAAAACACCCTTCAATCTTGAGTTTGGATGAGCAAAATCTCTCTTTCCACTCTTGCTATGGAGATAGCAGGCCAACAAAGAAAGAAGAAGAAGAAAATGAAGAAAGAAGAGCAAAGTCAACTTGCTAACCACTCTTAACCACCCAATCTTCTCTTTAAATCTCAACCAAGCAATTTTAATAATATAATATTCATAAATATCCACTTCCACTTAACTCAATTTCCATTTCAATTAATTCAATTAAAATTAAATATTTCTTTTGACCAACTCATGAGTTGACTTGTATATGTTGTATACATCTCTATATATACAACATATACACACTTCTTTATCCTTTCTTATCTTCCCATTTAAACATATATATATATATATAATTATAACATTTAATCCAAATACAACAATAATCATTCCAAAAAAAATTTTAGGGTATAGTTTGGGATATTACAAATCAAATCCCAGAGTTACTATTTTGATTAATTTTTACACCCAGTGTCTAGTCCGAAAACAATACAAGTGATGCCCGGCATCTAGCCCGAATGCAAATCATAGTGACATCCAATGTCTAGCCTGTAGGCAAATCATATATCAGTGATGCCCAATGTCTAACACTAAAGGCAAATGATGAGAATAATCTCATAGGTATGTCACCAAATACAAAACTCTAGAAACTGAATAATATACTAGGCAACATACAAATAGTACATATTTTTCATAATCAATTTTTCTATCACATTGCCTCTTTTTCTCATTTTCCTTATTCCTAACAATGTCAAATCACTTTGATTCATTATATCTTATCACTTTATCACAATGTATGCTATTTAGCATTACAATCATATTACCCAATCATTTTTGGATTATTTTCACATAATTCATATAAACCACATTCCACTCATTTTAGCCATTAATAATAGTTTTTCACAATATACATAATGCATATTCGTCAATTCACATATCATATCACAGTGTATATGAATGTTTAAATAGTCAAGTAGCTTAACATATTTTATGTCCAAAATGTGTTAAGCTAAATTAAATACAAATATATTTAAATTATTAAAAAGTGTGTACATACCTCAATTTAACACTCAAACTCAAGCTAAAGTATCCCTTTAACTTCCACTTCCACAATGCCCTTCAACACTAAGGTTGGGCAAATTGATTTCACTTAATGTCTATTTAAACTGTGAGTAAATGTAATCATTTAGAATAATATTTTAAGATATTTTAAATATAAAACCCTAATTAAGTATTATTTCAATTACTTTTCCAAAATTTTCATTCCCTTATTTAACTTTAGAATTCTATTCCATCATATTTTAATTGGTGTTTTAAGTTTATTTTTATCATTAAAAATATATTAGAACATGTTTTAACAAATTAAATCCAATAAACATATATTTTTTAACAAACCCCTAAAATGTGCCCTAAGCCTCTTCATTACCAATTATTTATTCCAACCCATTCTGAATGTTAATCTAAGCCCATTTCCACCATTAAAATCATTTTATAACACATTTTATCCATTAAAATCAAATAAACAACCATACTTTAAAAATTCTCTTCCAAAACCCTAAATTTACACTACTTTTTTCAAACTTTATCTAAACTTAATCAAATCCATCATTTAACTCTAAAATCCTTGTTTAAGCATCAAAACATCTTACAAACCAATTTTAACAATTAAAACACACAATTGAAAATTTTCAAATTACACATAATCCTAAAATCATCTTCTTCATCCAAACCCAATCCAAACTTAATCCTTTCTTCTATCTAACTTAAAAATCATTACTTACTATTTAAAATAGTATTATAGATACCCATTCAAGCAATTAAATCATGCTTATACAAAAACTCAAGCTTCACATATTCATAATTTTATGAAATTTCAAATATTAAGATGGAAAACTTAATAATTTAAGAAGAAATTACCAAAACTCCACTTATTTCCTTGGAATCTCTTAGAAATTTAGTGTTGGTGAAGATGAGAACTCCTCCCCTTTGAAAACCTTGGTGGCCGACTTTTGCAAGGAGAAGAAAGAGATGATGAATAGTTTTTCTTTTAATTTCTATCTTATTTTTTTTACTAACCACATATATATAATTTTTTATTTAATTTATTAAATTTAATTTTTAAAAAATTAACGGATATTACAATGGGGGGAGAGAGAGAGATAAGCTTTTTTTTAATATTAAGGGTATTTTGATAAAAAAAAAAAGAAAAAGAGAGTCTATTTAAGATCAATGAAGCCTAGAAATTTCTTAATGGTTTGTTCATGGGTATTTTTTAGTTTAAATCGCTTGATAATTTTAGCCTTAATTTAAAAATTAAATTTTAAGATTATAAATAATATTTTTAAAAACATTATTTAAAAAAAAATTTAAAATTGAAAATTTTTAAAATTAAATTTTAAGATTGTAAGTGGAATTCATTACAAATTAATGGTTAATTTGGAAATAACAAATAATTTTAATTATAATTATGCAAAATATTGTGACACATGGCAAGATTTCAGAAAAATACATGGCATAATATAGTGATTAGCGACTGCAGATTTAGTATTATACATATACTAAATAAATTCTCGTACAATGCTATGGCTGCTATAACACATTACAAATATTTGATATAAGCTATTGGGATTTAAATATTAAAATTCATAATTTTAATAGATTTTTATTTTTTCATAACGAAAAAAATACTAACTATAAACAATATGATAATAATTAACCATCTAATGTCGTAGATTTATGGTTATTGATTATCTGTGCAAGGACAATAACTGCGAGAAAAAAAATAAACTACCTAATAATGACTTAATTCTTTTACTATTTTCATTTTTTTTTTCTGAATACTTCAACCCTTCAATTTTATATTTCTATTGAAGAGTAAAAAACAAAAGTTAAATTATTAGTACTTAAAATTTTTTCATAGTTAAACATTTTATATTAATAACTCATAAGCTTAATAATTACCTCAAACTTTATGACTTTTTTTGCAATTCTGTATATTTATATAAATTTAATTATTTTAACTAAAAAATTATCCATAATCAATCTACATTCAGTTAATTGGTTATTCTATATCAAAATATGATTTGTTATCTATACGCTAGTTGTTGCAATTATAATTTATTAATAGTTGAATAATAGTGTAAGTTGATGAACAATAATGTTATGATTTTAACTATACTTAAATTTGTAAATAATAATTTATTTTAACAAAATTATGAATATTTAAATTTACAGGATTATACAAATAACAATATGCAACTTAATTGAATATTTATCATTATAATTATGCAATCTTTATAAACCTAGATTGTTATTGATATTTTCATGAATTCATATCAATAATTATATTAAGCAATAGATAATTATTTTTAGCTGAAAACATGCTCAATTATTTAAATATTAATTTAATTTAAACATTAATTTCATTTTCTAATTTGAAATTTGTGATTTTAATTTATTTTACAATTTATCTAAAGAATTTTAATTTAAAAATTGAAATTTAGACATTAATTTCAATATTTTCAATTAATATATAAAAATTATTATTATTATTATTTAAAAAATGTAACACATTATGAGATTATAAGAAGTGACGTCACATAATATGGTGGTAATGATTATAAATTTAGTATAATAATTAGAATAATATATGCCTGATGTTGTAGGTATTTTTAATTAATATATATACATATAATAATTATAAGTAAAAAAATAAAAAATTAATAGTCAGTTTTTATATTAATGTATATATAATAATTTTGAAATCTTATAATAATTTTAAGTAAAAAATATGAAAAAAATTAATAATCATAAATATTTTTTCTAAAAATAAATTATCCTATATATATTATGTCAATTTACTAAAAAATAGTACTTTTTTAAATATAATTATTTAAAAAATTAATTTATATTATTATTAATATCTAATTTTTATATAATATATAATAATTAATTATTATTAATATAGATATTGTAATCTTATTTAAACTCTTCAAACAATAATAAATTTAATATTTCAAAAATTAATTTACATTATTAGATAAGTAACTAATTATTAGATAAAAATATTAATATTATACCACATGCCACAATATTATTTTAGTGTTATTTGTTTTATAATAATAATAATAATAATAATAATAATAATAATAATAATAATAATAAGAGTATAATTTTTTTAGCCATGTGAAAATACAAAAAAAATAATTTATCTCCTTAACCAGATGGATTCTCAATCATTGATCCTTCCATTCTTTAATATCCTTATAATTATAAAACTATTAATAATATTAACAAAACCAGATCTGTATAAAACTACAAGCACAAAACATACTTATTTGAGAACGGATCAACAATATTTTCATTTAATCTTAGAGTTTAATCAAGTGAATTAACAAGATATATCTTATGAATAATTAATTACACAACTTTCTCTAGCCTCAAAATGACAATGTCCTTTCGTATTATTTCTACCGTCTCAGAATAACAGCGTTCTTTTGATACATCTAATTTGTAATTTTAATTAAAAAGAATATTTAGAGCTCATATTTTATTGATGAAAGAAAAACTTAGGGGCTTACAACTTAGTTAGGAAGGCTTCTTCAACTTTGCTAAGAAGTTGTCTTTTTATAGTAGTACGCAGCAAACTAGAGCAACTTTGAGATAATAAATAATACAATACAAAAAATAAAACAACTACACTTAAAGTCTAACCCTCCTAACTTTCAAATCCTCACCGTCCATTTTCTCCCGTAAATACTGAGATCAGACACATCAACAACCCTCTTTCTGTCTCCCTCGCCGTCTCTCTGTGTTTTTGTGGCTCTCGGTAACCAAATCTAACCGCCCGTAAGACCTTTTTGGTTTCTCTTTATTAATTTTGATTTCTTGGTTTTTTTTTCGGTTTATTGATGTTAATTTTGGAATTGGGTTTTTGTTGCTTTATTAGGATCTTTGATTGATATAAAAGGAAGGAAAGCAAGAAGATGTTTGGAAGAGGACCCAAGAAAAGCGATAACACCAAGTACTATGAGATTCTTGGAGTCTCAAGGGACGCTTCTCAAGATGATCTAAAGAAGGCTTATAGAAAGGCTGCTATAAAGAACCATCCTGATAAGGGTGGTGATCCTGAAAAGGTCTGTAATTTATGTTCCTATAGCCTGTTTTGTGTGATTTGGTTTCTCTTTCTATTGATTGATTTTCTTTATTCAATTTGGTATCCATCAACGATGACTTAGTGGATGTATCCTGAAGGGATCTGGGTTTTTTGTGTTCTGTTCATTTGGATTAATGTTGTCAATTTTGGGACTGATCTGATCTTTTAGTGTGTTGTTATGGTCGTATTTTGAGATTTTTTAATTTATATTTATGTATATTGAGATTTTATTGCTGATAACTAAAATTTGATGATTTGACAATTTGCCTAAAAAATTGATTTGTTTCTGAAAATATTCAGTTGATTTTGAATAATTTGATATTGATATTTACAATTTTCATATTCCTGATTTTTATGTACTAATTGTTGTTGTGATCTAACATTTGCAACTTCCAGATTACTGGGCCTTAATTTTAGTTTTTGTGGGGGATAGTTTATTGTTGCCACAGTTTGTTCTAGGTTATTGTTGCCATAGTTTGTTCTCAATTGTTGTTATAATATTTACTGTTATAGCTATGCTTCTTTATTTCTATCTCTCACTCAGTTCAAAGAGTTGGCCCAAGCTTATGAGGTGCTGAGTGACCCAGAGAAACGTGAGATATATGATCAGTATGGCGAGGATGCCCTCAAGGAAGGAATGGGCGGCGGTGGCGGTGGCCATGACCCGTTTGACATTTTCCAATCCTTCTTTGGTGGAAGCCCATTTGGTGGTGAGCATGATTTTTAAAGCTTTAATTTTGTGACAAAACATAAATTATTTTGACTTGATAAATAATCTTTTGTCCAGCTGGTGGTAGCAGTAGAGGCCGAAGGCAGAGAAGGGGTGAGGATGTGATTCATCCCCTCAAGGTTTCTTTCGAAGATCTATACAATGGAACCTCCAAGAAGTTGTCTCTCTCCCGTAATGTGATCTGCTCAAAGTGTAAAGGGTCGGTCCTTGAATTATGTTTTGGTTTTTCTTTGATGATTTTCTGTATTTTATGTGACTAAAGCAGGAGTCTGTTTTGGGAAACTGCAGAAAAGGTTCCAAATCTGGAGCATCAATGAAATGTTCAGGTTGCCAAGGTTCTGGGATGAAGGTCTCCATAAGACACCTTGGACCCTCTATGATCCAGCAAATGCAGCATCCTTGCAATGAGTGTAAGGGTACTGGTGAGACCATTAATGATAAGGACCGCTGCCCTCAATGCAAGGGTGGAAAGGTGGTTCAAGAGAAGAAAGTGCTGGAGGTTATTGTTGAAAAGGGTATGCAAAATGGACAGAGAATTACATTCCCTGGAGAAGCTGATGAAGCTGTGAGTCTCAACACTTATGATGGATGCTTTTGTTCTGAGCATCCTAATATTTTGATAAATTTAAATTTGTTTTGTGTGAATACTCATTGATTTTTTTGTTATTTCTGCAGCCTGATACTATTACTGGGGACATAGTTTTTGTCCTACAGCAGAAGGATCATCCCAAGTTCAAGCGAAAGGGTGATGACTTAATTGTTGATCACACCCTCTGTCTTACAGAGGCACTCTGTGGGTTCCAGTTTATATTGACACATTTAGATGGAAGACAGCTGCTCATAAAATCACAACCTGGGGAAGTTGTGAAGCCTGGTAAGTTGTGCTGCATGTTTGTGGCTTTCTTGATGCCTCGTGTGCAAAAAGGGTTCTATTTCCAGTGGTGACAACCAGTTATGAAATTATTTATATCCTCTTTGTAGCAATGGTTGGACGCATATAGCTGTCCTTTTGGCTCCTTATTCTTATCTTTTTCAGTATTATTATTGCCACCTGCTTTTCAAATTTGTTCATCAGTTCATTTGTATTTATTTTGGCAACATTATCAATGGTATTAGTATGTGAAAACAACATTGTGGTGAGTTCAGGGATAGTAGCAGTCAGTGGAAAGTTTTTACTGTTAAAATTTACATTGGATGCCCAAATTCCTGATATATGATCCTGGTAACTAACACCACTGACTGATCGGTTTCTATATTAAATGATAGATTTGGTGTTCCAAGTTAAATTTTATAGGTGCTGCTGATCAATGAATTTGTTTTCCCTTCAAGCGTTGGAGCTTCTTTTGCAAGTTTGCTTGTTGGTGTTGATGTTAGTATCTAGGTCTCCTACAGTTAATGGGATGGTGGTTGATGTTGCTTATGTCTTTGGTACACAGATCAATTCAAGGCCATAAATGATGAAGGAATGCCAATGTATCAAAGGTCCTTCATGAGGGGGAAGTTGTACATTCATTTCACTGTTGATTTCCCAGACTTTGTACCCCCTGAGCAGTGCAAAGCCCTGGAAGCAGTTCTTCCCTCAAGACTGTCTGTGCAGCTGTCTGACATGGAGCTAGATGAATGCGAGGAGACCACTCTACATGATGTGAACTTTGAAGAGGAGATGAGGAGGAAACAGCAGCATGCTGCTGAGGCATATGATGAAGATGAAGATATGCATGGCGGTGCTCAGAGGGTGCAATGTGCTCAGCAATAAATTAAACCAATAGGAGGAAACAATAATGATGATTGAGGGGAGAGACTGAATCAGAGCTGGAGATGGATTGATGTGGGTTTGACAGAGTATTCTATAAAATTTCTGGAACATTCATTGCCTTGCGTCTCAGGATTTAGAACAGTTACTGGCATCCTGGTATTGGGATGGGATTTCACTTGTGTTTGCAGAATGATAATGGAAAATGTAGTATCTTGTCGAGACCAGGAACTCTGCTGTTACTTTTTTTTTTTTTACTTTTTCTAATTTTTGGTGTAATCTTTCATGTAATCTGGATCTGAAAGTTTGCCATTTAGTTCTAAAGTTTGGCATGATTCCATGGCAATCGTAGATGCATGTCCTAAAATTTTAGTTTGCATGTCTTAAAATTTTTTAGTTTGAAGTCCATCTATTCATGCCTTTTTCCTGTTTACTAATCTTTTCTCAAGTTCATGTGTTCGTTTTGGTGATCAGTTCAATTTAAAATATAAGAACCCAACGATTGAGCTTCACAGTCCAAAAAATGGGAAAACTAGCAGTAAAATTATACATTATTGTTATGCAACTCTCTAAGGGCTGTAATGATATATTTTAATGAGAATCTTATTCGTTTTTCAATAGATAATTATTATGGCTAAAAATATCGTTTTTGATAAGTGGTCACAGAACAATATTAAGTTGTGGTAAACTATTAACATGTTCAGTGTGCAAGTGAATAAGTTGTTCCAAACTATAGTCGCTATAGACAATTACTAAGAACAGTCCGGAATAGTTTTTATTTTTTTTAGAAAAAAAAATAATAAAACGCGTTGGACAATATATTAAATTTTAGATTTTTTTTAATTAAATAAAAGCTGTTTTCACACTAAATACGGAAGCTATAAAATATGATTCGGAGAGTTCAAGTTTGGAGAGAGATTTTATATCAATAGATAAAACTCTTTTTTTAATATAAGATATTTTAATAAAACTATTTTGTTTACTGTAAAAGTTGGTTTTTAATGTTTATTTTTTTAAAAAAAATTATATCTTATTTTTTAAATAATTTTTTAAAATTTTAATAAATATAATATAGTTTTAAAAATATAAAAGAAGTTTTTAAAAAACTAAAAATAGTTTTTAATTTAAAAAAAAAATTCTACAAGCTAAATGAACCTACCGTGACATATTCAGCTGTTGAACAACCACCACGACGTCCACGGTACTATGGTGCGGCATTCAATAATGAAGTTGAGATCGTACAGAATACTTCATATAGGATAAAAATAAAGTTTCAAGTACTATTTGCATGTAAAAATTCTATAATATTAATTTAATATGTATAAAAATCTTTTGAAGGAACTAAAAAATTATAGTTCTTTCGGTTCTTTTTATAGACATTGAAATTGTAATCGTTACATATCTAAAGTGTAATAAGCACTTCTGAATTAAAATTAAGTTAAATTTGTCAGAAATATCCAACTTGTGAATTTCATCAAGAATTTTATCTCCATTTGATGAGAGTATGGTTCCTCTTCAAATCATTATGTTCTTCACTTCCTCCACTTACTTTAGTGACAATCCAGCTTCACACTTTTATTACTTACATGTTAAAAAAAAATTTAATATGTAGGTCTAGACGTGATTTAAAAGTGTGATGCTATTTTAAAATATAATCCATTTTAATTATAATTTATAAAGTTTAATATTTGAATTATAGGATATTGAAAGTAGTATGAAATCAATATGTAGAGACTATTTGACAATTTCTAATTTTACGAGAGACAAAATTAGAAATTGAAAAAATATATAAACATTTTTAGGGATATGGTCTCCGTTTTTCTAAAATCTTTGTAATAAAGAAAAACATAACCACATAAGTATTGTATTAATTGGGATGACTAACCCAACCCTTCAACAGAATCAATCCTCATATGGACTAAAATGCTTCCACTGATATTTTTTTTTATTCTTATTGTATTTTACATGGGAGATTTTATTGTGTTATTGAGTTTGATAAAAATTATGAGTGAATATATATACGTATATCTAAGATTTATTTGATTATTTACATATTATTTTGATTTAATCATATCTCATATTAAAGCCTCATCTATATATATATATATATATATATATATATTTAATTTTTTAATTGGTTCTCTATCATGCATTATAAGAATATATCGAATTACTGACATATGATTACCGAGAGAATAAGTTTTGTTGCTAATTACCGATCGCGTATGATAAATTTGAATTTTTTTTTCTAGCATTTTTATAAATATAAAAAAAATAAAGGTTTAAGTTGCTATATACTCCATAGTTTAGGGGGTTTATTTGAACCTTTAGCCTGTAAAAATATTTAAAATAATAATTATTACTATTTAAGTATCACCACAAACATATTTTTCTTAAAAAAGATTGAACAAATCATGTACAAACACATAAGTAGAACATAAAAAAAAATTACAAAAGTTGGAATTTTCTTAAAATAATCCGAAAGACCATTTCTGGCGTATAGTTGGCTGGGAATATGCCATTATGAGTAATTGCGATATCAAAGCAACAACAGCCCAAGGTGAGTTTTGGGAAGAGGGCAATGGCATTGTAATGAAAGCACTCTTTCTCAATGATAAGCATCGCACAATTAATAGCAACGTAATTGGCATCGCAGGAAGTATCCAATTGCTAATTCGATATTTTGTGTGTTTAGCCTTTGATAAACGAATAGAGGCATTAGAATAACTTTTTGACATGAAAAGAAAGATTGTGAAGGCTAAAAGAATTAGAAAAACTTTATGTGGCGTAGGATCTACAGAGACCAACTCTATGGCACCGCAAATTCTTCTCTGTCTGCTTCTATTTTGAGTATTCATCAAAATAACATGAAACTAATTTTAATTCTTCAAAATTTATAATTTTCAGGTGAAACTTTAAAAGTGAAGGAATGTAATCTATGCACTTATGATTCTTTTGGAACATCAATTATTTAATTTTTGTATTCATATTTAGCAATTTCTTTAAACAGCCCGAAAATTAATTTCTTCCCTGGGATTGATTTTTTTAGTTATCTATTTAAGTTAGCTAAAAAAAATAGGAATATTTATTTATTTTTTCATTGGATATTATTAAAATAGTAATACTTGTTTGCCTTAACTACCAAAAAAAATATTTGTTTATTTATTTTTGGTAAAACTACACCATTGGTGTTCGAACTTTTCAAAATTTATCAATTGATTTGTTAAATTTTCCAAAGTATCAATTAAGTTGTTGAATAGGAAAATTGCATACAATATAGTTGTTCTCGCAGGTTGCCCCTCAGTTACTAGTAAAAACATTGACAACTAATTGCTTAATGCTGATCTGGATTACAACATGGCTAAAGAATATGAAAAATATACATATACCCTTACTCATTAGTTTAAAGTAGGACGTGGCATGGAGTTTTGGAAGCTACTGCTTTCCTAAACCTAAACACAAACACCTTTTGTGCATCCAAGAAGAAGAAGATGGAAGATGAAGACAAGTATTTGTGCAACCGATTGTGTATGATGAAGACTTCATGGACAAAGCAAAATCCAGGGAGGAGGTTCGTTGCATGTGAACATCGTCATTGTCGCTTCTTCAAGTAGATTGATCCGCCAATGTGTGATAGGACAAAGGAAATCATACCTGGGTTATTGAGGAGGATTGCTGAAGTAGAAGCTCAAAGTCAGATGACCTGGAGAAGAGAGAAGTGGTTGTGGGCATGGGCAATACTCTCAATCTTGATTTTGATTTACAAGTGAGGAATTGGGGAAGTTGGTTTAGGGTTTTGGGATTTTGTGTAACAAATTGTGATGTTGAATGTATTTTGGATGTTGCAAAGTATATGGTTATGTATCTATGACGTTGGAATGGATGTTAGGTTGTTGGGATTTTGTGAATTAAATGTTCTTTGTATCTCCCTTAAAATGTTCGATGAAATGCCTAACTGAACAATTGATTTATGTTATATCTATATCTATCTAAGCATCTTTGTAGTTGTTCTTATTTGCTAGTCTCTGCAACTATTGAATGCGATATTTTTACTTTTGTTGTTTAATCTAAAAACGAAAAAAGTTGGGCTATTAATTTGTAATGTTGAATCCAAATATAGTAATGAAGCTGAAATCTCCAGCAAGATGCACACCCATATTAATATACATATATCAATATAAAAAATTCACTATAAATACACCATTTTTAGTAAATAAATATCCATCAAGTTACACACTCATATTAGTATACAGATATTAGATTTTAGCAAAATCCACTATACATACATCATTTTTAGTAAATAAATATCCATTAAGAAAAACACTCATATCAGTATACATATATCATTATACAAATCCACTATAAATACTTCATTTTTATTAAATAAATATCCAACAAGATGTACAAAAGATAACATCCATAAACATTTTGAAAAGCCTACTCACAATATCATCCAATAACCATCACCTGCTTAGTCACAACCATATCCATCAACAACATTATATCAACATCAATATAACATCCAACAACTAGCAACAACATTATATCATATAACAATAAATTAATGCATTAAAAATTAAAAGACCATATACATAGTTAGTAGCAAAGGCACTGCTTGCTTTCAAACAAAATATCACCTAGCTTTCTTTCAAAATAAAGTTGTTCTTTTTTAACATAATACAAAACATAAAAAGGGCAAAATAAAACAAAAATGCTAATTTGCAATGTTCTTCAATTTTCTGAAACTTGTGCTAGTCCTTTAGCAGAGGATGGACCATCACTCTTTCTTCTTTTAGTTCTTCGTGCAACCTTATTCACTTGATTTGAACTAACATATGTTTTTCCTCCATTCGTAAAACCTTCATGCTTTTTAGCTATAAAACTTGGCTCGGGATCATTTCCAACTCTTCTTCTACCACCTATTTTATATAACTCTTTGGAAATCAGTTTGTGGGTACAAATAAAATCAAGAGCAAGGGTATTAATACATAACCAATCATTGTTAATGTAAAAAGACAAGAAAAAAAAATGAAAACTCACATTAATGACCACATTTGCAGTTGCAACATCATTATAAACACCATATCCTCTAGTTGGTTGTGCTGCCAATCCTGGTATATATTTTGGTCTGTTTCCAATTCTCTTATAGCAATACAATTCAGAAACACTTGTTGGATTTGTCTTTCTTGAGAGTGTTTAAGTTTGTGAAGAATTTTGTGAGTGATATTGAGCCTAACTCAACTGAATTTCAATTCGAGATTGATTTTTTGAGTGAACTTGAGGTTGAGACTGACTATTTTGAACTTGAGTTTGAGACTGACTATTTTGAACTTGAGACTAATTGTTTTGAACTTGAGGCTGACTTTGGGATAATTTTGGACATTTTCTCTTGTTGTGTCCTTTACCAAAACATACTTGACAAAGTCATAATTCTTCATTTCCTTGATAATTTATGACTACCGCCCCCTTCACCCTCTTCTTTTCTTCTTTCTTTTTTTTTTTTTGCAGGTCTTCCAGGTAGATTTTTAAATGGAGGTGGTTGAGGTGAGTCAATTCCATTTTTCTTCCAAAATTTTTTTCCATTCATGGGTTGCATCATGTGTCCATAGGCTTCTAAATACTTGGACTTTCTATATCATTCATCAACATAATCATCAGGATTATGATCCATATATAGAATGACAGTAATGGCATGAGGGCAAGGTATTCCTATTAAATCTCATCTTCTACATGGGCATGGTCTTTTTTCTAAGTCTATTACATATGTATCTCCTTTGTAACCAACTTCAAAACCCAAATCACCATTCCAAATCATATGACATAATGCACTTTCACTTGTGCTTTCATGCAACTTTCTTCTAATCCTATTTCCAAAATCACCAATCCTCTCCTTAGCCTTATCTCTATTCATATGCAACCTACTCATAACTTGTATTCTAATTTCCTCTGACATTGTAATTATATTCTTAGATATAGCTTCAATGATTGTTCCATTAAAAGTTTTAATGAGGTTATTATTAACAGTGTCACATTTTACTGAAGGCCCTGCACCAATGTTGAGGATGAGTAATCAACATGTCATCAAAGCCACTTGGAGTTAACTTTTTTTTATCTCCTCCATATTCCTCTCAAAATCAGGCATGTTTATTGATTTTGCACATTGCCAAAATACCTTATGAAGATCTTTTCTTCCTCCATGCCTCTTTCTCCAATTTGCATATAGGTGTCTTGCACAACACCTATGTTCAACTCTAGGCAATAGTCTTTCTACTGCATCTAAAAGGTCCTACATAAGTTATATCCAACTTATGTTAGTTATAGCATTTATAAAAAAAAATTGCATTCATTTAAGCAATAAACAATGGGTAAATGAATGTACCTTTCGCTAGTAAGTAATTATAACCCATCCACCTCCATCATCAAGGTGAAGATAAAAAATTAGCAACTCGATGAACCATTTCCATGTTACTTTTCTCACACTGTCTACTACAGCCCATGCCATTGAAAACATTTGGTTATTTTTATCTCTGTCTATTGCTGCCAAGACTTCTCCTCTCACTTGTCCCTTCAAAAATAGCCATCTAATAGCAACACTCTCCTACAACCATTAAGCAAACCTTTCTTCAAGCAATCAAATGATATGTATAATCTTTGAAAAACTGGGAGCTGTGTAGAAATTGGTCTTTCAACCTTCAATTTGGTTATGCTACCCTCATTAGACCTTTTAATCTCACCAAATAATCCCACAAATAATGCATATTCTTCTTTCAAATCACCTTCAAGCTCTCTTATAACATGCACCTTTGCCCTTCTCACTTTCATCATACTCATTTCAAGTTTCAAGTCTTCCTTTATTAAATTATACAAGTCAACCAATTTCATGGAAGCAATTGCCTTATACTTCCTCAAATAATGTTTAGCTATCCATTTGGTAGTTATTCTCTTATTTTTGAAAGTCATAGGACATGTATGCTATGATCTATATGTCTTGGTAGTTAAGCCCTTTCTTGTTAGGTCTGATGAAGCAAAAATCACCTACTTACAGTTACTCTTCATACATTTAGCTCTAGCTTCTTCCTTTGTATTTATAACAAGCTTAATTTCCCATCTTTCTTGCACTACAAAATTTGTTAGTGTTTCTTTGAATTCCTTTGTCCCATTCACTAGCATACCCAAGCAAAAAGAAACTTTCTCTGCATTTGGCTCAAAGAATGGATACCTGAGTTTTCTTCTCACTGCATAATTACCATCATAACCATCAGTGCTAACTGCACTGTAGTCATCACTTGAATCCCATTCATCCTCATCACCATAAGCACCCATATCCCCAACATTCACTCTTTCAGTATCATTAATTGTAGATTCTTTTGCCTCTTCACCCTGTCCCCTCTATAATCTTCTTAACTTATATTATCTTATTGCATTTCTAGATGCCTGCGGCTATTCTTCATCATCAGACATCCCCCATGCTCAACCAATTCTTCATCTGACTCAATAGACAGATCTACATCATCACTATTTGCTTCTGTTTATGTTTTTACCCCATCCTCATCCAACTCTTCATTTTGGTCTTCATTTGCATTCAGATCTTCATCTGCATTAATTGGTGCTTCATCTGCATTCAAATCTTTATATGCATTAATTGGTGCTTCATCTGCATCATCCTCTTCTTTATCAGTGTACGCTTCAAAATCAGATTCATTGCCCCCTCCTTTGGTCTATTTCTGTGTAACTTAGAAAAACCAATACTATAAAATCCCTTACCAACATCTTTATTACTTGCCCTAGATTCTCCACCAATAACAAGGTCACAAATACTCCTGCTCCTTTGTGAAATTTCAGTTCTGTCACTCAATACATTATGCTTTGTATATACCTCTACAATATCATTTTCCTTTACTATTTTAACCATATCCTCAAACGACAACTCATATAATAACCTTAACCCATCTGTCAAACTTTTTTCAGGTAACCTAAAATGTAACTTTTCAAGTTTCTTTCTTCCCATAATCTTCTGCATGTCTTTGTCCAAGGAGACATAACTCAATTTTTTTTTACATCTACTTCAATTTCTACTCTGCTTCCCCCAATATATCTCAATTCTTCTCTATTCACATCATCATTCACGAATATACCACCATGAAATATGCAGATAGGTTGCCTGTGCAAAAAAAGAAATTACAGTACTCATTAATGCAACAAAAAATGCATAAAATAATTAAACAAATAAATACCACAAAATTAAACCCATAAATCTACTTTGATAATATCATAAACCTATCTCTTCATGGTGATTAATAAAGAATGAAATGAGCTCACTGTCAATTGCAAATTGATCAGCTATGCTCTTTTCACTGTCAGTTTCAAGAAATCGTTCCTTCCAACTGAAATTCAAACCTAGATTCACTCGATAAAATGCCCAAATTGAAATTCAAGCTTCGATTTTTTAGGATTTAAGATGAAAGTTGGGATTTTGGGTCAATTGGTTCAAGTTGGATAATATGTGGGGTTAATTAGGGAATTTTTTTTTACCTTAAATGGGTTTTTTTTTTAGGTTTTTTCCACCAATTTGGTGAGCTGAGAAGTAAAAAGTGGTCATGTACAAAGCACATGAAATGCCACATCACATTTTATTGCCACGTATTATCCAACAGAGCAGGTTTTGATTTTTAACCAGCCAGAACAACTATATTGTACCCGATTTCCCAGTTCAACAACTTAATTAATACTTTGGAAAGTTTAACAACTTGATTGACAAATTTTGAAAAGTTCAGACACCAATGGTGTAGTTTTACCTTTATTTTTTCTTCGAATATAATTAAACTAATAGTCCTTGCCTTAACTACAAAAAAGGGAATATTTATGATTTTTGGTACTGAAGAAAAAGAAAATTATTACCGTTATATTTATTTGAATTAAAAATAACTAAAATCTCCAATGTGATATACATGAGGAGATTGATGTTTATGAATAGATGCTCAATATAAGTCTTGTAAATAATAAAGATCTCGTTAAAATAGAGCACCATTATGGGGTTGCTATATGTTTAATTGTGTCAAAATTGCAAGAGATGAACTATTTTTTTATAATAAAATTGCATTAACTTTTTTTTAAGATAAAATTTCATTAAAAAAACCAAATCAATAAAGCTCAAGATATTCAAAGGATCCAAAAATTGTTTCCTAGTCAACAGGACTAACCACATACAACTAATTTTAGGATCCTTAATTTTGAGTATCAACTTAAATAACATATTGAATAAAATATGAAAATTGAATCCAACAAGCAAAACAAGCATGAAATAAAGTTACCCTAATAAATCTATGAGCTACCTTATTAGCTTGCCTTTTGATATGAATACATAATTTAAAGAAAATATGATAAGAGTTAGTTGTTTTAAGTATGTGTTTTAGATATGATTGATGGCCTCAATGCATTTATTATTTAAAAATATTTGCATGTGTTACAAAAAAATGTTATCCCAAAATTTTTTTGAGCAAAAAAAAGTCGATTCAATGGTTCCTTTAGAGTTGCTCACACTTTATGTTGATCAAAACATCAATAACAAAAAAAAAAAAAACATTTACAATTTCTGAGTTGTGTTAAATTTTGGTGAAGACAAAAAAGTTAAAAATTTATCTTCTTGTCGATATCTTTGTTTGATTTGTGCTAACTTTACTTGTGTTTACTCAGAAAACAAAGTGTGTATTTTCCGATATGAAAAGTTAAAACAAAGTTATATGGCAAGATAAAAGGTTATATTTTTGCAAACTCATTGATCACTTGCATTGAGAAGGATGTTGCAAGACAATATGATATTGATAAATTATAGATGTATTTAATAAGAAAAAGAAGAATATATCAAGAACACAACTTAAAATGCCTAATATAAATAAAAAATTCTTGAATTGAGTTTTCAAACACTCTACTTTGGCTACAAATTTTGCATTCTTTATATCATTTCAAAGTCCTCACATCATACTTAAACAATATGCAATTATGGCATGTAAAGTAGTATATAAGTAAAAAAAGGTTGCCCCAGTATAGTTCATATTCATACAAAATCAAAATATTTCACCACGACTCAAACTAACATAAGAAAAATTCATAAGAATTATCAAATTGGCTCTGTTAACAATGTTAAAATATGCAAAATTAATTAAAATTTAGATTGAATACATACCTCTGGATGATTTCACAATGATTATGATTGAATTATTCATTAGGTAATGCAAATCACTAAGTTAGAAATACACTATATTTCTACAATTTATTTATTCTAGAATTTTGTATTTTTAATTATTGGAAATTTTAGGAGAGTATTCTCTCCCTCTCTCTTTTTTTTTTCTTTCTCACTTCTTTACTTTTTTTTTGTTATAAATATAAATGCTAATAATCACTTATGTAACCATTATTATGGCTCATTATTTGGTATGGTTGTAGCTCTTAAAATAGTTGCAACTTTGCTAATGGTTGCAACTCCTTTAGTGATTGCAATCTTTTCAATGATTATACCTGCACTAATGGATGTAGGTCAATTTATCATAAGCGACTAGGGATGGCAATGGGTTAAGTGTTTTCGAATACTTAATTCATCCCAATTCGTTTATATAGAATATGAATAATTTATAAATGTGTATGGATAAGTACGAGTAGTATTTTTATTATCCATAATGGGTTCATATATATACATTTGGGTATCCTTTATCCAAATCCAATTATATATATTAATTATATTTTATTAAATTTTAATTATATATTCATTATATTTTATTTTAATTATAAAATTATGTATTATGAGAATATTTTAATAAAATTATGTTAATATTAAATTTTTATTTATAATTATTTAATTGAAAAAATTATAATTTATATTTTAAATTTTATAATATTTTTAAATTTTTATATTTAAACGGATGGTTAAACTTGAATGAGTAATAAGTGGATAGTGTTAAATGAAATTAGGATGTGTACAGATAATAAAATGATAATTATAATCGGATCGGATTCGAATTCGTGTGGTTTAAATTTAAACGAGTTTGAGTTTAAAGAGAGTAATTTTCGTGTGTATTCTACCTGTTGCCACTTCTATGAGCGACCAAGTTGATCAAATATTTTTAACACCATTTTATAAAATTCAATTCAAGAATATTCCTGAAAAGAAAATCAATTCAAGAAAAACTACAAATCTTTTATTTAAAATAAAATTATTACATTATTATATCTTTTGTCCAATCTTTTTCAAACTATCTTGGCGTGGTTGCTACTTTTTCAATAATTATAACTCTATCAATAGATATGGGTCAATGTATCTTGGGCAACCCAATAAAAACTCCAATATCATTTTATTGAATTCAATTCAAGAATATCCCTAACAAGACATACAGTTCAAGAATATCCCTAAAAAGACAATCAATTCAAGAAAAACAACAAATGTTTTATTTAAAATAAAATTATTTATGATTATATATTTTTTGCGCCTTCTTTTTCAAACTATTTTCCATGTGGAGAAACTTTTATCCTTGATGAAAAATAAAATTCAATTCTCCTTCCAAATTATATATTTTAATTAGTGATACCCTGTAACAAATTTATAAATCAATTAATATTAATTTCATTCGTTACTAACATCCGTTTTTCTTCCTTTTCTTGACGAAGTTGTTTATTTATTTATTTATTTTTTATAAAATGTCCAAATTCTTTTAGACAAAATATTCACTAATTAATAAAATAGAACAATATCCCCTCAAAAAAAAATACAAAATTTCAATATTTTACATATTAATTTCTATATCAATAACAATATTGGCTCTCTCCACTAAAAAAAAAACAATATTGGCTCTCACAATGTCAGTGTATTACTGCATAGAGCCAATGCCAATAAAATGATTTCCAGACATAATCTATTGCTTAAAGGTTTTATATAAATCATATAAAATTAAATTACCATAATTATAAAAAATAAATAATATTAACACTTGTAACTAAATTTATTAATTAAACAAATTATTATGCACTTTTTATTTTATAAAAGATTTATAATGTCAAACTTACTCTTAATTAACTGACCCTCGTGGGGAACCTTCAACATGGAAAAAATTTATTAATATTTCAAAGAGTTTTTATATTCCTAAATCTCCCTTTCTCTCGTGGCTATGTGACAGAGTTTTGATGGGTTATAAACACATAATTTTTTTTTTCTATTTTAAATTTTTTATGGGTTGTTTCTTCTGCCATTAATTAACATCAAGTTTTTTCAAGGTTTGTATAAACAACGGAGAAACTACATTAAGAAACACCAATTAAAGAGTATTATTATCTGGATATTTTAAGCACCAAAATAGTCTATTTAATTAATAACTTTAAAAAATAAAAAATCGATCTCTATGACAGAAAAATTCGTGTTTTTTCAAAAAAAAAATAACAATATATTTGCCCTGATAAAAGAACACCACAAAAACAATAACTTGCAAGACTGTCCGAATATGATTCCTTGCATTTTCAGCTGATCCCCCATTGGAATTATTGCTATTAACAACTGATGATGGTGGTGCAGTATTATCACATTCCGACTGACAAGATTCCGGTGCCAAAGCCGAAGAAATGGGCGGTGTAAAAGGCAGCGGGGATGGTGCTGGTGACGGAGTTGGGGGATTATAATCAATGGAATGGTCGTGGACAAGAATAGTAATTTTTTGGCCAAGGTCACAGTAATTAGAGACGTTGCAAATATAGTAGAAAATACCTTTCTCATTTAATACTACAATAGCTGGACTTACAGTAAGGATCTTGGTGGGATTTTTAGTGGTGCAACTATCGTAGTCTAGTCTTGGCACTTGTATCACATTGAAAAACTCTGATTCAAACTCAAACACTGCAAATTAACCCAGTAAATAATTATTACTTTAATTATTTAATCCCATAATGCATATAATTATATTATGTTATCATTCCAATTTCAATATTATCCCCATATAGGCTCAAATTTATACATATTTACAGAACTTAAAATTTTAAAAAAAAAAACTTGGTGATGATGTCAACAATATGGCTGAAGTTAATTAAACTAAAATCTAGAATATTACAATTTTACTGAAACAAAAACGGAAATTAGCAACTTTGCTAATGTGATTGAAGTTTAGAAATTGTTTTCAATCGATAATGTTCAACGAGCATTACAGAAATATAAGAAACAATTTTTAAATGATAGTAATAAAATTATATAGAATATACAATTGTATTTACGCCTGAAAGTAGTTTATCATTATCATATACATTTTTTTTATTTAACGAAATAAAAGATCTGCAAATAAACTATATGGTTCATTCTTGAAATAAAAGATTTGCAAATTAAAAAAAAATCATATTTATAATTTGATCTTAAAAATCGAATAATTCTGACAAATAAGGTAAAAAAGCAAATCATTTATCAAGTAATAATATGCCATTATATTAATTTTGAGTTCTCAACATTTGTAATGTATTACAAAATAAAAACATTTGATGATCAGGCAAACTATTATCATCTGATGATGTAAACTGAATAATTAATAAAATTGAATTATTAACAAAGATCGATGAAATTGAGCATTTGTTTGTGTATTGGACGAAGAGAAATGCATACCTAGAGAGTCGCCAATGTAGAAAAGGTGGGAAGAAGACCAACTGGAGTAAAAAGATGGAGATGGAGGGATCGACCAGATTGAATCTCCTACTCTGTAGACAATACTCAAACAAAAAGACGGATCAATTACTAAACCAATTGACATTATAATTATAACATTGCAAGGCTTTCTTCGGCTTTTCAAATCCATTGCTTTCGTAGCACTAACATGAAAATGGAGAGAGATTACATTCATTTATAGCTATAGGGAAGTTGAATGAGCAGGAAAGGAAAATATTTTATTTCTTTTATTTTATACCATTCAAGGTTATATCTGTATGCGTAACAGTTCTGGAAACTTAGTGTTAAAATTCAATGTTCCTTTATGTGATGATATTTGAGTTGATTAAATGGAATTTTTTTATATATATCTTTCATATTATTTGTGAAAAAAATTTGGTTTTCCTTTCTTTATTTATTTATTTATTATGAAGAGAAGAAACAAATTTATAATAAATAAATTAAGAGTTAATACAGAAACATATCCTTAGGTAAGTTCATAATGCTTTATAAGAACTTCCTCAATCAATTGAAGCTCATCTCAGTTTAAAAATAATAGCAAGCATAACAATTAACAACGAGTCAATTGGTGTTGAATTTCTTTTTTCCTTATTTCTTTTAGGAAATTAAACATGCAAAGTGCAATAAAAAATGCAATGCAAATTTAAAATTTTCAAATCTTAAAATCAGTTTATATTGAATAAAACTGAATTAAAACAAAAATAAATAAATTTTAATAATTGTACCTCATATATATAGTTCTTCGTAACTCTTCACTTTCTCTTTTTATTGGGTTGTCATAAACGATAACAATCTAAAACAATATCGTCTCTACAGTATCTATACAAGGAAAGAATTAATCTTCAATCTGATTGAAGTGACATTGAGTAAATCTAGCTAGCAGGAAGAAATACTCAAAAAGGAAGAAGAAGAACAAAGGCTACAGGTCTCACTTTTTTCTTTTTTCTAATTAATGTGAAAAAAGAGAAGAGGAGGCTAGGATTTTTAATTATCTTAGTTAGTGCCCACCAAATAATAATATCATATTATTATTATTATTATTATTATTATTATTATTATTATTATTATTAGGGTTTAGCTTAATTGAGCTTTTAATCCTAATTAAATTAAAAATCTACAGCTGATTAGACCCAAATGGACTTATATTGGCCCAATAGCTACCAACCCAATTTATTATTTATAAAGGATCCAATCCATTAAATATATTATCTATCAATGTATTTGAGTCAATTTAATTAATTATGAAATCTATTAGTGTGTAACTCATTAGATTCCCAAGCACATTGGCATCTAAAATATTAATTTTATCTTTAGTTAAAATTAAGGTTTCCTAAAAAGAATTTTTCATTTATAATTGATTCACTAATCAATCAATTGATATTAAGCAGACTACTATTGATATACAGCAATACATAATGATCACCCAAATGTTAAAAAAGTCAAGTGGTTTGACTTTAACTTTTACATAAATAATTACTATGTAGGGATGTAGGTATTTGAAATACTATAGGCATTTCCAAAAAAATAAAAAGGCCTATATATAAAAAAAAGCCTATAGCTAGACTCATCTATAAATATCTCATTTTAGAATATTTGTAGGGGGGATGTGTTTGCAAAGTTTTTGTCAAATAGAGATGAAAATTTGGAAAGAAATCCCACACAAAAACTCAAATTCGATAACCAAAAATTATCATTTTTGGGGGATTTAGAAGAGCTTTTGCACCTTTTTGAAGATCAAAGAATGAAGCAGCCTACTAATCGGTTTGTTTCCTTTTAAACTTGATTTACTCTAATTGATTGTTTCTCTAATCAATCAATTGATATTAAGCAAACTAATATTAATATCTAGCAATATATCATGACCACCCAAGTGTTAAGAAAGTCAAGTGGTTTGAATTTAACTTTTACATAAACAATTACTATGAAGGGATGCAGGTGTTTTAAATGCTATAGGCATTTCCAAAAGAAAAAAGGCCTATATAAAAATAGGTCTATAACTGGAATCCTCTATAAATATCTCATTTTAGAATATTTGTAGGGGGGAATTTTTGGCCATTTTCTAGGCCGAGACTCTACCAAATTTTCATTTCTATTTGACAAAAACTTTGCAAACACATCCAAACTCTTAAATTTGGGAAGAAATCTCACACAAAAACTCAAATTCAATAACCAAAAATTATCATTTTTTGGGGATTTAGAAGAGCTTTTGCACCATTTTGAAGATCAAAAAATGAAGTAGCCTACTTATCGGTTTGTTTCCTTTTAAACTTGATTTACTCTGATTGATTAATTCTCTAATCAATCAATTGATATTAAGTAGACTAATATTGATATCTAGCAATACATCATGACCACCCAAATGTTAAGAAAGTCAAGTGGTTTGACTTTAACTTTTACATAAACAATTACTATGCAGGGATGTGGGTGTTTAAAATGCTATAGGCATTTCCAAAAGAAAAAAATGTCTGTATAAAAAAAGGCCTATAGCTAGGCTCTATAAATATCTCATTTTAGAACATTTGTAGGTGGAATTTTTGGCCATTTTCTAGGTCGAGACTTTACTAGATTTTCATCTCTATTTGACAAAAACTTTGCAAACACATCCAAACTCTTAAATTTAGGAAGAAATCCCACACAAAAACTCAAATTCGATAACCAAAAATTATCATTTTTGGGGGATTTAAAAGAGATTTTGCACCTTTTTGAAGATCAAAGAATGAAGCAGCCTACTCGTCGGTTTGTTTCCTTTTAAACTTGGTTTACTCTAATTGATTGATTGATTCTCTAATCAATCAATTGATATTAAGCAGACTAATATTGATATCTAGCAATACATCATGACCAACCAAGTGTTAAAAAAGTCAAGTGGATTGACTTTAACTTTTACATAAATAATTACTGTGCAGGGATGTAGATGTTTGAAATGCTATAGGCAATTCCAAAAGAAAAAAAGGCCTATATAAAAAAAAAAGACTTATAGCTAGACTCCTCTATAAATATCTTATTTTAGAACATTTATAGGGGGAATTTTTGGCCATTTTCTAGGCTGAGACTTTGCCAAATTTTCATCTCTATTTGACAAAAACTTTGCAAACACATCCAAACTCTTAAATTTGGGAAGAAATCCCACCCACAAACTCAAATTTGATAACCAAAAATTATCATTTTTGGGGGATTTAGAAGAGCTTTTGCACCTTTTTGAAGATCAAAGAATGAAGCAGCCTACTCGTTGGTTTGTTTCCTTTTAAACTTGATTTACTCACTCTCCTTATATATCATTCTCCTATTCATTTTGGCATTCTTAAAAATTTAATCATTAAATCAAAACATGCTAATGTCTTAAAAAGAACTTGAAAATGCATTAAGAAGTTGACTTGATGATTTTAGATCTTGAATATCCTTTTGGCTGAATTTTGGATTGACAAAAATCGGTGAGGATAGTAGCTTATGGACATAGTTTGGATCCCATTTTCCTTTGAACAATTGAATGAAACTTGGACCTTGGAACCATGTTGAACAAACCTTGACTTGTGATTAACTTGGAATCTTAGATGTAAAACAATAGCTTTTGGACATGTTTCAGGAAAAATTTGGGCTTGATATTCTAAGATAGTAATGAACATATTTTAACATCAAGAATTTGCTAGATTTTAGATCATGAGCCTATAACATCCCCTGACAATTCTCACATAAAATTATCAGAGAATGTTACTCGATATACCATTAGTACTCTAACCATTTCATTGACAAAGTTTCCTTTCAAAATGTTACTAACAAAAATCTTCAAATAATAATACAATTTGTATAATACAACACTTATAAATCCAACATTTAAATCAATATCCAATATCTCCAGTAATCCAAATACTAATTATAAATCAGATAACCATCATAAGTTTGTCAAATCAAATAAATATATAATACATTGCTTTATTTGATAATCATTCACTAGAATCTCAAACTTCATCCTATAAATACATATATTCCTTTGATGTTTACAAATTTGTACAATCTCTCAAATAGCCACACTAGATTGTATATATATATTTCATAATTTATGAGTACAATTTACAAAAGATCTCTATATGTACTATAAATAATTTTCTGAGATCCTTAATTTCACTTCTTAACTTGCTTCTATGACCTGATACCTGCGTGTCAGAAAATAATTCTAACACGCTAAGCAAAGCTTAGTGGTATTTGTATAAACATATTTTGTCACTTAATATTAAAGGAAAATACTTATGGAAATATAGTAATAACACTTATTTTTAAGAAATATTTCAATATATTAACTATTTTCAATAACAAATCAACATAATATTTTAATTACACAAAAAAATAACTTTAACTTTATAAAAGTCATCATGCTATACTATACTTTCAGTATTGCAACTTTTCTCTTTATGAATCATTTTATTTAACACTTGCTTTCTCATTTGATAACATTGCTCACAATACGCTTATTTTATTTTTCAATAAGTCTTACTTTTCAATTTCACATATAGGATAATTTCATTCAATAAATAAATTTCAGCACTTAAATTTAGTACTATACTTTGGAGCACTTTGTATCTTATATTATTATATACACTTTCAATCATTACAACACTTATAAAGTTATTGATTAATTCAATAACTTGAGCATAACATTTTCATTCCGTGCATTAGAACTTTCACTTGTAAATATTAATATATATATATATATATTAACAATCACTTTCACATTATAACACAGTAAGTCAATTTCAAGTAATTGACTTATATTATTATTTTACATTTCTTCCATTATTCACAATTATCACATTCACATATATTTTCAATTTAGATATATTTATTAAATATGCCCATACATACTGAACTCAGATCATAGGTTTGGATAACATGTTAGTGTAGTAATTTTAATGCCAAATCTCAAGAATGTATAATGGTAATTATGTCCACTATCACTGATAACACAATGTGTCCATTAATGGCACGAGGTGCCCACTATCACTATGGCTATTCTTCCTCTGGTTAGCCATTCAATCCAAAGCTAGATCTAAAATTAGTATGATTTGGGTAATTCATTAGTTTTGATTAACACTGAATTGTTTGTATCATTTCACCGGTACAATACTTTTATCAATATTTAGTATGATATATATTTGTCACGTATCTAAAGTTTATCACTCTTTTCCATACTTTTAACACATACACATGAATTCTCAACACAAAAGTAAGAAATATAAACATATTAGCCTCATACTAGGCCCGTATATCAGAAAATACAAGTCAAAAATATTATCCAGGTACCCCACGGCCGTGGCATCTCAACTCCATGCCTGTGGGATACAAAATGAAACTGTCAAATGCCTTTGGAGACCCACCACGGTTGTGGCATTCAAGGGCCATGACCGTGGCATTTAGAATGGCTCTGTTTTATCAAAATTTTTAAAGAAACAACCTCACTTTCAAACCCATGGTCGTGGCACTCAATTGCCACGCCCGTGGCATTGGTTTTAAGTTTGTTTTTAGAGTAATTCTTCCTCCAACAGTCCCAACTTTGATACCAAGCCCATGGCACCTGTAAGACACGCCCGTGGCATCCCAAAATCATGTATTTTGCACTTTTAACTTCATTAAACACAAATATATTGAAGATCTAAGTAAAAAATATATCAAAACCAAATTTTTGACATAAAAAGAGTTCTTATCAAATAATTTACTAAAACTTCACTTAATCAAACTTTCAACCATCTCATATGGATAAAAACAACATCAAACCACCCAATTCTCATAAGGGTTGAATTAAGAATCAAACTCATCACATAAAAGTTATTTTTCATTCATCAATCTAGTTAATCAATATTTTCAAGAAATATTTTATTATAAATAACTCAATCAATCAATTCAAACATTAAAACTCATAAAAATTTATATATTTGCAAATTATAATACATAAGCACATACCTCCTTCATAATCCCTCTTTTTCTCTCTTTTTCCTCTTTTTCTTTGATCACTTGCTGATAATTTCACCTTTTATAGCTTTTTCTTTTAAAAATTTATAAACATATGTAATCTACTCTCAATTTTATTTGATTTGAAGAAAGAAAGTTGAAGAAAATAAGAAAAATGGTGGAGGTGATGGTGTTTGGTGTGGAAGATGGGAGAAAGGAGAAGAAGACTCTACCCACACAGACACATGTCCACACACACACACACACACACACACATATAATATTTAATCAAGTGAGGAAATGCTCATAATAATTATGGTGCACCCTCATTCTTAATCGTCGATTCTAAATCAAGTTTTAGTCCCGTAAAATTGTAAAAATAATATTTCAGTAAATTTTGAGATATACTGTAACACCCCGATACCCTATATAAGTACTATACATATACTTAGTATACATACAGTAAGTATATAAAGTATAAGGATGTCACTTTTAGTTATCTTTTTTTAAAAACCTGTAACAGAGCTTAAACCATAATACGTTAATTTAAATAACATTCACAAAATCATTATCTTTATCAAAACTCCATTTATACATATAAATACTCTCTCACCAGAAATACATCATAATTAAAAGTTATACATGTATGCATTACCCTCTAGTTGGTCTCGACAAATTCTTACTCTTCTCGTGGCATAACAGCTGGACTTCCAAATCAACCGCATATCCACCTGCGCGATTACACAACCGCGCCAAGCCCGAGAGCTTAGTAGTACAATATAAAATATAAACATACCTTATAGAAATTCTAATATATAAAAATTCTATATTCATTCCATATACCATTAATTCTTATCATGTTTTTCTCTATTTAAATTGCACCATTCATATATCTCGACTAATTTCATAGATTATGTAAATATATATACATACCATTATTACCAATTCCAACCTGTCACTAATACTCACAATCAATTTATCAATACACACATTATACATCATACCAATCATGAATCACCTTTCCAATGAAGACAATCATTATCACCATCCACAATTCATTAATAATATCCACAATCAATATATCAATATACATACATTATATATCATACTAATCAAAAGTCACATTTTCCAAGGAAGACAATCCTTATCACTAAACACAATTCATCATTAATACCCATAATCAATACACACATCACATATCATACTTCATAACATTTGTTTGTTCACAATTCATTAATCATACATCACATTTCTCACAAAGGCAATTATTATCACCAACCATCATCCTTCACTAATATCCACAATTTATATATCTCATTACTCATGTATTCCAACATTTGTATATATATATATATCATATTTACAACAAATGACAGACTCGGGCCCAAAAGACACTAATATGCTATTCGACTTTCAGAGTTAATGCTTTGGTTTAATTATCACATTCATAAATATCCCAACTAGGCTTCAAGGATTAAGTTCAACCAAGCTTCAAGGGGAACAAAGCATGCTAAGTATCAACCCAACTTGGCTTCAAGAACTAATCCAACCTAGCTTCAAGGGTTGTAACATCTCAATTAGGCTTCAAGGACTAGACCTAACCAAGCTTCAAGGGGAGTAAAACATGTTAAACTTCAATCCAACTTGGCTTCAAGGATCAAGCCCAACCTAACTTCAAGAGATTGTTACCATTAGGCATGCCACCAACAACAAAACTCTGAAAATGAATAACACATTAGATACACAATTCATTGTCATATAATCCATATGTCCATTTATTTCATTTTGATCATCATTATCAATCATGATAGCATCACATTTCATCATTTCTCAAGACATATTAACACCATTCATTATTAAAACATTTATCCTAACAAATTACATTGCACATACCTTTCTTTTGGATGATCATTATAGCTTTCACACTATACAAATGACAATATTAGTAACATTGAATTAACAATATAATAATCTACTTAACACATTTATACCAAGGGTGTTAAGTCTCAAAATCATATAAAAGATTACATCTATGTAAGTTTGTACTTACCTCAAAAGCAAATCACACCACTCTTAACACTTTCCTTTATTCAAGATCTTCACTTCCCAAACTTAGGGCAAATTACCTTCTTTCAAACCCTAATCCAAACATAACACAATCCATCAATTCCAATACCATTTAATCACTTAATAACTTCATCTTAAACCTTAAATCACAAAATTACACTTCAACATCATTCATTATAGGCCACGGTCGTGGCCACCATAACCCCCACGGGCATGGGGTACAAAACAGTTCTGCCACCCAAGCTTCCATCCTCCACGGCCATGGCACCAAAAGCCTACCAATGGCCACGGCCACGGCCAATCAAGGCCACGGGCGTGGCATCAAAAAGGCTACTGCCTTCGGCCAACTTCCCATTTCTAAGCCTAAAATTTCAACAAACACCAACAACAAGAAGATCTTTGAAAATAATGAAGCAAACACAAGGAAAAAAATCATGTAACACTTCAAAATCCTAAAACAATTTCAACTCCAACACTTCCAACAACACCTCTTAACCCTCTTCACTTAAAATCAAAAATAACATTTGAAAACACATCACAAACACATTTAATCATTATCTCAACAAACCAAAATTTATTTCAAACTCCACTTCAAAAGAATAAAGGAAATCAAGAAAAAAGAGCTTACCAAAATTGTTGAATTTCACAAATCTTCCACTTAATTCCTTGAATCTCCTTTCAATTTGAGTTTAGAAATCAAAACAACACTTTGCTCTCTTCCTCCCTTTGGATAGCCGGCCACACACACATGAGAAAAGACAAGAAAATGAGCAAGTCAACCTTTCTTTCCTTCTTTTAATCTCCACCATGCAATCCTACAAGGAAAATTACTAAAACACCCTTAACCATTTAACTAGCCTCTTGTCTCTTATGTGCCCATTTATGTAATTTCACACTCAACAAAATAAATATCTCTTCCCCCTTGACTCTCTCTTTTGACCAACTTATATGTTATATATATTACCATATAATTAACATATACACCTCTCTCTAAACCCTCTTTTCTTTCCCAAAACACATATACATAAACCTTCTCTTCCCATTTCTTTTCTCTTCACATAACATATACATTCAATTCAACTTACAATAACAACATAATCAAAACTTCTAAGGCATACATGAGGATATTACATATACTATTCTCTATTCTCTGCTTATAGCATTTATCCACATTACTTTTATCATTATACATTATCAATTATCAATATTAGTTAAAAAGTTTCATGTTTAAAATCTTGACCATTACAGAACCAATTTAAACATCGAACCCTCGTTATAAGTTAGAAAAACTAATTTTGAAGATGTAGTGTGATTTTCTAACATATTTTCCTAAACTAATCAATTCTAAAAGCATTTTTATGACATTCTAAGTATTTAAGATGATTAAAATGAATTTTTGGATTTCTTGAAGCAAGACCTGATTTTCGAATCTTGGATTGATTTCTACCTTGGTTTGCATGCCAAATTGGTTTTTGGACCAAGTCCATAAATTAATCAACTTAATCATGCAAAAAATAATTTTTAAGATGATCTTAGTGATAATTTGATGTTTTGGATAAAAAAAAAAATGGATTTTTCATAAATGGACCCGATTTACCTCGAAAAATTTGCCGCATTCAATTTAATCCCAATTTTGTCATGACGTGATTAAATAGTTTTAATTTCATAACTAAAGATAAAATATGGTATTTTTGAACAATTATGACTAAATATGGAACTTCTACTATGAAAAATAATGTTTTATCTCAATTTGTGTACAACATCAGTTTAGGCCCTAGTTTTCACTTAAACATGCTCAAATTGTCTCATAATGATATTCCATATTGTCTATGGTTTGGATGTGATATGAAATCTACAATGTCATGAGAATGTTGATATTTTGTCCAATTGCTTAATTGATGGTTGTTTTGACTTCAATGTTATGAGCTCTTGAATAGAATTTTATTTTTATTTTTATTGTTCATTTTCATTTTTATTTCTAGATTGATGTATAAGAAATCTTATTAGATGTAAGAGCATGTTTCTTTCCTTGATGACTGAACATTTTATTTTTATTTTTTACTTTAATTGTTTATCTGTTTGAACATTTTCACCTCATGTACATGTTTTATCTGATGCAATTTTGCATACTCTTATTGCCTGTGTAATGGATAATGCTTTTGATATTTTAAAATAATATAATACGAGGACCTAAAAAGGAGGCCAGTTCTAATGAATCGGGTATATAGAGATAGTAGGATACATCCTTTTATGGCTATACATACCCAACTTTCCAATCCTAGCAGGGAGTTGGAGATTTCTTAGAAATCAAGTTAATGCCCCCCCCCCCTCTTTTTTCGATCTATTCGGGTGGCGACTCCATTTCTCCAGGTATAGACCCATGTTCTCTAAGGCTATGAGCCTAATAGTACCAAAGTCGTAAGATCCATTATCAAGAGTCGGGGCCAAAATCCCTGGCTCACAGATAAACTTTGTTAATTAAATCATATTTGGGTCAACCCATGATAAGTCTAGAAGCCGAATAAGTATTCACACCCTTCTACTTTTAAGGGCCATGGATTATTAAAATTTTTACCTAAGCTCCTTTTAATCATCAAACTCAAATCATATCATTAAAAAAGCTTGCTTATCCCATGTTGATATTAATTCTAAATCCTTGAGCCTAGGTTAGATATGGAATTAATGTGTATGGGAGCAATAAGGTTGGGAGAAGCATGCTAACCCCATGAATGTTCATGCATACATCCATGCATATATGAACCCATGGTAGTTAAGGCCTCATAACCCTTTGCAATGTAGCCATCATAGATCTATTTCTAAACTTAAAGAGAAAATATTCAAATCGGGCCTCCACCATGTCAACCCAAAGTGATGCCTATAAGATTGCAGAACTTGGGAGAAGTTTATGAGTAACCTATTTGAGATCCATAGTTGGAGGATGATGGAGGAGCTTAAAGCTAGGTTTGTTAGGCTGGGGATGGGTAAGGCAAAAGAATAAGCTAGAGAGGCCCATGCCCATAAAGAAGTGATAAGTAACAAAAGAGCATATGAAAAAGATTTCAAGGACTTAGAAGACTACCTCTTCACTAAGAAGAATAAAGAGAGCATTTAAAAGCCCGAACCTAATTATATTCAAACTTAAGGGAGGAGACTAAGGATATCAAGAAGCTAACTAAGAAAAATATGAAAGATGAAGTGGAAGACTTCACCTCTCTTAACCTAATGGGGGATAAGCCATTACCACCTAAGTTCAAGATCCTTAGCAAAAGTGTGACCTAGGGGTATGGCTCTTAATTTTGCAACCTTGGCAATGCTAGGGTTTAGCCCTTAGGAATAGTAGGCCTAGGCCTAGAGAAAAGAAGTCATAATAACTCTTATTGGATTCAAAAAGTTGGATATCCATGGGAAAAATAGGAAATGGCCTAGCACCATATATGCCCATTTCATTAGAATTTGCCTCCTCTTAAGTTCTAGTAGTATGTCACCCCTAATTGTAGAGGCAATATTGAAAGTAAATAGTAAGTTTCATTTGATTGTCATCCAATTTATTAAAGTGAAATGATGCAATGCTATGTATGGATATGGTTAAAATGGGAACCCAATTTTATGGAAACATGCCATTACAAACTCAAAATGAATTAAGCTTTACATATACAAAAATTACATTAGAAAAGACCTAATGCAACAGGTCTAAAAATAATAGAAAAATATCAACATATTATAGTTGTGCTAAAAAAATGAAAAATTATATAAGACTGAATTAATTACTTCCTCGAATTAATTAAAATGAATGGTGATGTATGTATGCATCCAAAATGGGTAAATAAATAATTCATTCATCATCCAAACTCCTATAGTCAACAGATGTTAATTTTAAACATTTGGGTCAGTTTTAATATATTTTAAAGTCACAAGTTTACCATCGAGCATGAGATGTGCTGTGCTTGAGTGTACACATAACATCTAGTGATGCCCTTGCCACACCTTCTAGTGTGGTCACTAAAGGAGGGTATAGGGGTCACTAACAATGACATCCCTTACTTCCTCACCCATGGACATATGAGGAAGCTTAAGAGATGAACGAGAATGCCATCCTTAAAGTGATACTCGATTGTCAATATGGAAAAGCCTTCATACATCCATTGCCTCCTATTTATTCTTTATTAATTTGACATGTTTTAATTCAATAGGGCTTAAATCTCGTCCAGTTTATATATAGTGAAGTTCCCAACTTATGCCTATGTTATGTTTAAGCCATGTTACCAATTAGTGATTATTGTAGCATTTTATCACATTGCTAGTCTTTAGGTTTTTTATGTATTATTTGCTTATTCATGATGTTTCATCTACTTGGCATGTCAAAACTTAAACAAATCATAGAAAAGCATAAATACATAAAAAAGAAAATAAACTAAAGGGTGAGATAAGAATATGAAACCTTCGTAATTGGTTCCTTTGGTCTTTTAAGTTTCCAAAGAGAGTAGGAGGTCTTTCTTGAATTTGCCTGATCCTTGGAAGTAGCCCCTGCCTAGTAGAGGAGTCAATAACCAAGAGGATAAACCATTATGTGAGAGGCTTTATTTCTTCTTGTGTTTTTAGGGTTCTTTTTATTTCTAATAGAGTAAAGTTTTCTCCTCTTGCTTAGAGAATGGTTGAATTCCTCTTTTTTTTTATGAGAATCGTTGAGTTTTTCTTTTGTTTTTGTCCCCCTCTTTTATGAATGTACCATTATTGTTTTTTTTTAGAGATCTCTCTCCTCTATCTTGAGATGGGAACCATCTTTTCTAAAAAAGAGTCAAAATGTAGGGTTATTACCACTTACACATGTTCTGACTTCTTTCAGAAGATAGCGATGTTGTACTGTTGATTTTGATAGCCCAGGCATCACTTCATGATTATTGGAGAATTGCCTCAATTTCTTTCAATTGAACAACATACACACCATTCCTATGCAAGGAATTTAGGTGCAGATCATTACTAATAGTGTGGCAATCCATTAGTTAGGTGTTCTTGTATCTTTCTTTTAGGGTTGGTCCCTTGGGCCCAATTGTAGAGGGATCAATTTTGTTGTAGGTTCTATTGCTCTGGGTCGGGGGAAAGATGCAGGTGTCTACACTAAGTAAGTTTAATGGAAATGGTAACCTTAAGTTGCACTTGAGACAAAGTATCACCGTAATGACCACTATTGGGCTCACTAAAAGCTAAGTGACTCATCTCTTTCCTTTATCTTCTAAAGAACTTGCAATAACTTGGTATCATGTACTTGTAAGGTCCAGTAGGAACGAATAAAAATACCTAGCTAGAGCCTTCTTAAAATAATATAACTACAATACTGTATTGAAGTGACCCTTGCATGATTTGGAGCTCACCAATTATAATTATGCAATGGGTTTACTTACTTATAATTGGGTCAAGCTTAGGTAAAAAGTTTATGATCCAGTCATTTCAAGAGGTGATCCCTTCTATCTCCATCATTAATATATGGGACAATAATGAGGAAAGTGGGCCTAAAAATGGGAATCATTTTAGGATGATTTTAGTGATGAGGAACCCATCAAACCCAATAATGTGGAGAGAAAATTGGACTTTCAGGATGAGAATGTGGAAAAGGTCCAAGGCATAACTAGAAGTGGAAGATTCTATGGAGAGTCAAATTGGATGCTGAGCCACCCATGAGAGGGAAAGAGGGTGAGGAAGATAAGAATTTGGCCTCAAACAACTCAAGAAGTCTTAGTCCAATGTAAGTATATGGTAGCTACTTATGGCATCCAAACAACACCAAGAGGCGATGATAAAGGCTTTGGATGGGCTTTGTGTTTCAACCTTGGCTACACCTCAAGAAGTGGTATGTTCTTTTTTAAACAAGACCAATGGCATAATCACCTTTTCTAATAAGGATCTGCCTATGGAAAGAAGGGACCACAATAAACCACTATATATATAAGCCGAAGTTGAAGGGAAGGGGATCACTTATGCTATAGTAGATGATGGGTTAGCTGTCAATGTCTTTCCTTCCAAACTCTTTTGCACTCCGTGAATCCAAAGAGAAGAACTACAACCTTTAGATTTAGTAATTCAAGCCTATGATGATACAAGAAGAGAAGCTGAAAGGACCTTTGCTATAACTATCAAAGTTGGGCCTATAGAAAGCAAGGTGGTCTTTATTATCCTCGATATCTCGATTACTTTTGCTTTGCTATTAGGTCGGCCTTGCTTCTATAAGTTGGGGGAGTCCCATCCACTTTACACCAAAGGATCAAGTACCCTTATGGAGATGACATGATTATGGTTAAGGCAGCATCGACCAGAGAGACCATTGTAATATTAGGCCTCGAGCAGCCAACTTTGACTGGGTTTCAAGTGGCATCAATTTATAATGGGGAGATGGATCCTCATATGTTAAGTATTATGAGAAAAATGGGCTTTTTTCCTATAATGGGTTTGGGAAAAGGTAGTCAAGCATACCATAGTTTCCTTAATTCAAAGACCAAGTCAACAAGTGAAGGCTAAGCTATAACAATGATGAAGACGAGAAGGGAAAGAAGAAGAAGTCCAAGCTTCAAGATTATTTTACAAAGGGTAATGGGCATAAGGGTTGTTCAAGGCTCAATAGTGCAATGATCAATAGTGCAATGGACACATGAGGGTCCATTTCTCTATGATAAATTGGAGCCACTTGAAATCCAATTAGAGGTGGTTATTCCAGGCTCAATAGTGCAATGGTCTCTCCAGCTGATATTGCTATAAGTGGGAATTTTGGCCCCTCTCCCATGTGAAAAGGTTATTGTGACTTCGGCATTGTTAGGCTCAGGGCCTTAGAGAACACAAGCCTAACTTTGAAGAAAATTGAGTCACCATCCGAATGGGCTGGGTAGATAGAAAGGGGTGGATAACTCAATTCCTAAGAATTTCCAACCCCCTATTAGGTTCAGAAAGTTGGGTACCCATGGAAAATGTGAGAATGACCCAGCATCTCCATAGCGCCCGGTTCATTGAAATCGGCCTCCTTTTTAGATCTATATATTATTATTTTTTTTAACTTATTATCATACCATCCATACTACATACAATGGAAATAAATGAATTTTCATTATATATAAAAAATTAAGAAAGTCTAAACAAACTAATAAAATGGGCACTCATACAAGATGAAAACACCCTTACAATAATGTCCAATGCCCAAAAACTAAATAAAATTGGACACCCACCATTTGGTAAAAACATGCCCATTACATTAATCCCAAAACTTTAAATAAGAAAAAGAATAAATTGAATAAAACAAAGCACTCACAAAGTAAAAACATGCCTTTTATATCCTTAAAATCAAAATAATCTAATTAAAGCATTCAACCATTCATCATAAATAAAATAAAAGCAAATCATCCATCATAAGATACATCAACAAATTAAATAATCAAATCTATGTTTTAATCTTAAATTGAGCAATAGATATGCAAAATTAGGGTTTTGATAAATGAATTAGGATTTCTAGGGTTTTAAACATGCAATTAGGGTTTATTAACATAAAATAAGGTTTTTAGGGTTTTATTGTTAACTTAGGATTTTCTAAGGTATAATTTAGGATTTTAGGGTTAAAATCATGGTTTTAGGGTTTTAGAGGTAAAATTAGGGTTTTGGGTTTAAAATCATGGTTTTAGGATTTTAGAGATGAAATTAGGTTTTTTTCTCACATACAAATACATAATAAACTAGAATTTTAAATCAAAATATCCAAGTTTAGGGTTATAACATGCAATTTAAAACTAAACCAAATGGGTTAGGGTTTTAGATGAAAATAGGTCAAATTTTTAGATTTGGATCAAATTGGATTAAAGATTTAAATCTACTGTACGAAACAAAATCTAAGCTATTGAAAAAATTAAAACAAACAATTCTTAATATTATTTAACAACCTACTAGATGAAATAATAATAAAAGTAGCTACTGTAAGTTTAAATAAGTTAAACACAGCTCCACCAAATTAAAAATATTGAACCAAGCTCCTTGCCTTATTGCCCGAATTAACTTTGAGTTTTTAGTTTTGTGTCAATTGCTAGGTTACTGTGTTTTTGTTACTCTCTATGGCTATCAGTCCTTTTTTTTGTCGTGTTGTAAACCTGTATTTATATGCAATCACAAAGTTAAGGCGGCTTAATTAAAAACCCTAAGCTGCTAATCTGAAAACCCTTAAAAGTCAAACCTGTTTAGGAAATTTAAATTCCCTGTAATCAAAATTAAAAGCCAAATTTAAAGACCATGGTGAATTGGCTAAGGGCCAATTCATCATGAGCCAGCCTCCATGGAAAATTTGGCCTTGGCCAATTCACCATGGAATGGCTTCCATGACAAATTGGCCTTTTTTGCTATATAGGGCTTCCATGGCAAACTGGTCAAGGCCAATTCATCAAGACTTTAGCATTGGGCCTGGTCTGGCTTGGTTTTATCTTTTAAAATTGGATCAAACTTAATTTGGTCCTTTAACATTAAATTAGACTAGGTTTATGGCTTTTAAAAATTAAACTGACTTACTTTAGGCCTTTTAAAATTAGACCAACCTAATCCAAAGCTATAAACTAGGTTTAAGCATTTAAAATTGTACTGAATTTAGCTTAATCTTCTTTAATTGGGATCAAACTTGCTTAAGGTCAAAATTAAAGATCTACAATTGCCTTGATCATAACTACATGTCCTTCATGAAGGAACTTTGACCATTTGATGTAATATTAATGGGACTCCTCCTAACTTGTGGAACCAAGCTAGCACAGTAGCAAAGCAAAGGTAACTGGGATGTTAAGGACACTGAAGACTATCTCACTCTCAATGGGTCCACCTTTATGGTGGTGGTAAAGATACCTTCAGTTTCCCTTCTTATTTCATCATAGGCTTGAATCACCAAATCTAAAGGCTATGACTCTTCCATTTTTATCCTAAGAACAATTTGGAAGGCAAGACATGGATAGCTAACCCATCATCCACCATAACACATGTAGTTTGCTTCCCTTTGACCTCAACTTGTATGTAAAGTATTTTTTATGGTCCCTCCTTCTATGGGCAAGTCTTTATCAGAAAAGGTGATTAAACCATAGGCCTTATTCAAAAGGGAGATTACTACTTCTTCAGGAGTGGCCAAAGTTGAAACACAAAGCCCATCTAAAGCTTTCATGACCGCCACTTGATGTTACTTGGATGCCATGAGTAGATCCCATATGTTTATAGTGGCCTAAGACTTCTTCAACTTTTTAAGGACCAAGTTCTCATCGTCTTCATCCTCCTTTCGACCAAGTTCTCATCATCTTCATCCTCCTTTCCTTTCATTATTGATTCAACTTTCAATTCATCTCCTCCATAAACCTCCCACTTATTGTTATGCCTTGGATCTTTTCCATACCTTCCTCTTTAAAATCCAATCTTCTTTTACATTGTTAGGTTTCATGGGCTCTTCATCACTAATTTCATCCCAAAGAGACGGCCCATCTTTAAGCCTACTTTCTTCATTGCTATCCTAAATATCAATAATAGATGGGATCACTTCTTGGAATGATAGATAGCGATAGATGGGATCACTTCTTGGAATGATTGAAGCATAAATTCTTCACTTAAGTCTGGCCCAATTATGATTAATCCTGTTAGAAGAGGAACTGTATTATGCTTTTGTGAGTTATGCTTTACGCCATGCTTACTCTTTTCAGGATCCACATGCGTGGCATTATCAATTAAGTCTTTGATTTAATGCTTCCAGTGGATTCACTTATCAGTATCATGACCAGCCCTCTAATGGAACTTGTGTGAATAGCTAATTTCACCTAAGAAAAATAGTCAATTATTGATTATAAATGAAAGCCCATGTAACCATAAGCACAATGTAATTGGAATCTTGTGAATTGGACATTAGGTGTTGTCCCAAGATGGCAACCAAGAGGAGGGGGGGTGAATTGGTTTCCTCAAGAAATAATGGCAAATTAGAAACTCAACAAACAAGAAATGCGGAATAGAGAAATGGTTGAGTGGTGAATGAAAGAAAGAACGCACAAGATTTATAGTGGTTCGGATTTTCTTCAATCCTACATCCACTTCCTTAACAACTTGTTAAGGTTTCACTAATCTTTGAAGTTTTACAAGCTCACTTCCAACTTTGGTGTTTTCACAAGTTCACACCTAACTTGACAAGTGTTTTACTAAGGCTTACTCTCAAAACCTTTACAAGAGTTTTTCTAGGCTTCCTCTCACAACCTTTACAAGAGTTTTACCAGGCTCACTCTCATAACCTAAGTGTTTTCCAAGCTCACACTCAAACTTATACAATGGTGTTTTCAATGCTTACACCTAACATTCATTACAATTCAAATGTAAGTTTAAGCAAAAGAAAATATGTTGCTTGGCTATAAAATCTTTGATTCGCTCTTCACATCCTTTATTTTTCTTAGAGTAGCAATGTATTTATAGCCAATGTGGTCTAACTAGCCGTTATAGATAGTGAGAATAAATTCTTGGTAGTTTAGACCTTTTTTAGTAAATTGTTTAAAGCATTTCGCGGTCATCCTTCATATAAGGATGGTTGCGCTTATGTCTCATGCGGTCGTCCTTGGTCAAGGAACGGTCGCTGCATTTAAATTTGCTTCAACAGTCAAATTTGAGTGCTCTGCAGCAGGAATCTTGCCCATGCTGTGGTTGTCGGGACGATCGCGCTTATGATAGGTGCGGTCGCCCTTTTTGAATGCTGAAGTGGGTTTATAACGGTCATCACACGTGGCATTCTTTGACTGGGCAAAATGAAAGTCCGCCTAAATATGAATTTCGCGGTCACCCTAGGTGACATCTCGCGATCAAGTTGAGACACTCGCGTCGAACTTCTAGATGCACCTTAGGACGCTAACACTACTATCAGTTTAAGCAGATTTCTCCTAAATCATTAGAGCGGTCGCGGATATCAAAGGGCGGTCGCTAAAGTGATAAGCAAGACCGCATCCTTCGCCGTTCTTGTCTCCGCGAACCTTACTGTAATTAGGATGATTTGGGTTTCTTATGTTGCGGTCGTCCATGAATGTAGGACGATCGTTCTTGTGTGAATGCGGTCGCGACTGAGGTCGGGTATCTGACCGCGAAACCTACTGTGATATAGTTTCATCCTTCAATTAAATGGGGCGGTAATTTCCATGTCTTGTGCCACCGCTAAACATGCTCTGTTCAGCTTTATTTGAAATAGCCTAATCCTGCAACAAGGTTCTTCAAACACATGTTAAATAAGTCATTCAATTTGAGTTGTCAAGGATCAAAATTGAGATCATTTATCTAACAATCTCCCCCATTTTGACTTTGACAATCAAATGGAATGATGATATAAATTAACAAGGATATAACTTAGATTGGCTCCCAATCTTCCCTCACAATCTTTCCTTATTCAAATTGTTCATGTGTTAAATGTTAATAAATTTGTTATAATGCTCCCCCTAAACATATGCATGAGTCATGTTTATGTTGGAGTATAACTTGGTGCTTTGGTAAACAATCATTTGATTATCTTGCATTAGTTAAACAATCATTCCAATCATTTGGCTAATCTTTTCTCCCCCATTGTCATAGGCAAAATGCATAAGAGAAAATATGTAAAGATAATAAACAACTTTGTGTATAACAATCAAAATGTTTAAAGATAGAGGGCAGTACACAGATAATGTAAGATAGGAAAAAGAAAACAAGAAAAAACAACAGAACATGAAAAAAATAGGAAAAAAATTAAACAAATCAGAATCTTCATCCTCATCTATCTCTTCTTCTTCTAAAGGAGCTTTTCCCTTATCAAGAGGAACATTAGAGATAGAGCTAGTGCTGATAGACTCTTCTTCTTCAGGGAGACTTTCTGTATGATCACTTATATCCCAATCCTTAAGATTGCATTGAGGCAAGTCCAGTTTGCTTTGCATGTCATAGAGATCATGATGCATGTGAGATATGAGGTCAATTCTCTTGTTCAAGTGATGGAATCTCTTGGAGACACTTTTCTTGAATCGAGAGAGTTTCTTGGAGAGAGATTTGATAGCTATGAGAATGAGTTTTGTAGGAAATGAAGTAGTTTCCTGGGTAGGTTTAGATGAAGTAGTTTTTGGAGGTAGTTCAACAGCAACTTCTAAGGAGTCTCCTTCTTCCTCAATTGTGTATCTTGGTCTTTTCTTTTGTCTATCCACAATACCTCGTTTGCCAAAGTAATACACATATGTACCCTCAATCTTCCTTACACAGCCAGCATGTTCTAGATAGTCAATGGTGATGGCACTAGAGGCAAGATTGAAAGGGTTTCTCAAGGTAGCTAAGTTGAGATCATTTAGTAAGTTCATGTGCCTAGCTATTTGAGTTATTTGTGAGGACAAGAAGAAAGTTCTAGTTCTTGTAATAGCATGATGATATAGAGTGTCAATCAAGAACTTAGTTGTGTTCATTTGGATGTTGTGGGTGAAAGCATATAAGAATATGAGGTCTCTTTTTGTTACCTTTTCATTCCCATCAGCTCTTTGATGAATGGTGTAGGTGATGATTCTGTGAAGCATCCAATGGGTGAGGGATTTGATGTGTCTAGCTTTTGACTCTTTTTCGGTTTCCACAGAAATTTCTTACCGAAAGGTAGAGAGTGTTTGGCTGGAGAAGGTTAAATTATTGTAGGAGGCTATTCCATCAACAAGAAAGTCCCAGATTTTTCCAAAGTCTTCTAAAGTTAAGGCTTGGTATTGGTCAAATAACTTAAATCTAACCCCATACCACCCTAGTGTAGAATTTGCACTCTTTTCAATCTGAAAAGACATGAGAAATTCCTTACTTAAACTAGAATAGCCTAGCTCTTCAGGAAATATGAATTTCCTCCAACCAAGAACATCAAGTAAACTTTCAATCTCATCTTTGATGTTGAGGGCAGAGAGCATCCCACCAAATGGAGATTTGGTTCCCTCAACTTTCTTTCTCTTTAGCATGGCATATCTCACATCTTCCTCAGAGGTTTGGTGGTGAGGTTTGTGAATTTTCTCACATCTTCTAGACTATGGAGGAGATGGAGGAACATCTGTTGGTTCTCTTATGATGATTCCTGAAGGTTTCTTTCCCTTCCCTTTCCCTTTGGAGGTTATTTTCTTTTTGGGAGCCATTAGGGTTGAAGAACAGGAAGAAAACTGGAAAACAGAGAGTGTTTTGAGAAGGAGATGATCTTGAGAGAATTTTAGAGATTTGGAGGGAAGTTTGTACGTTATAAGAAGTAAAATATTCAAAAAACTGATGTATAATGCTCTTAAATAGAAGAAATTAAGAAAATAGCCGTTTATGACTGTTGAGAGTTAAGAAACGCGACCTATCATACAGCCAACGGTTATAAAATTTTGAGCAGAGTGTACAGAGTGCGGTCACCTATTTGTATAGGTGTGATCGCGAAATGTACTATAGCGACCATTAACAAGATTAGTGTGCTCGTGGGTGCAGAGAATGTCTGCAACGATCAAAACTGTTCAAATTATTGCGACCACGCATAAGGTTTCTTGACCGCGCACAGAGATATTAATTTAGATGAATCTGGTTGGCAAGATAGCGATCGCTAAAGGCATTGGAGAGAACGCGAGGGACTAAAAAAAAATGAAAGAGACAAAAAAGATGAAGGATTTTTATAATTTTAGGCAAAAAGTTTATACATTGTGATGTTTAAAAATTTTATTGATAGGCAATCTTTTATTAATTCAGAGTAGTTCCATCAATTATACCTAAATTAAGTTTAATGAAGTTGAGCCTATCTTCATTCAAAGGTTTTGTAAAGATATCAACAAGTTGATTATGTGTATCTATAAACTCTAGGACTATATTCTGATTTTGTACATTTTCTCTCAAAAAATGATGTCTAATATCTATATGTTTGGATCTAGAGTGTTGGATAGGATTTTTAGACAAATTGATAGCACTAGTGTTGTCACATTTAATGGAGATGTTGTTAAATACTTTGCCATAGTCAATCAATTGTTGTTTCATCCATAATACTTGTGTGCAACAAAAACATGCTGCAACATATTCGGCTTCCGTTGTGGATAAAGCAACCGATGCTTGTTTCTTACTATGCCAAGAAACTAGACAATTACCAAGAAAGTGACATGCTCCTATTGTGCTCTTCCTATCTAAGATACTACCAGCATAATCTGCATCTGAAAAACCTATGATATGAAATAATGTGTTTTTGGGATACCAAAGTCCTAGATGCATTGTACCACTTAAATATTTCAAAATTCTCTTAGTAGCATTCAAGTGTGATTCTTTAGGACAAGTTTGAAATCTAGCACAAAGACATACACTATACATTATATCAGGTCTAGAAGCGGTTAAGTAAAGTAGTGATCCGATAATACCTAGATATTTCTTTTCATCTACTGCTTTACCATTTTCATCTTTACCCAATTTCAAGGATGTGCTCATAGGAGTCTTGCTAGTTTTGCAGCCATCCATTCCAAATTTCTTGATGAGTTCTTTTGTATATTTGGATTGGTTGATGAAGATCCCATCTTCACATTGCTTGATTTGTAGTCCAAGGAAGAACTTGAGTTCACCCATCATGCTCATTTCAAATTCCCTAGTCATACAAAAACAAATTCTTTGCACAAGGCTTCATTAGTAGCTCCAAATATTATGTCATCCACATAAATTTGTACAATCAAAATGTTATGCTTGTCCTTTTTAACAAAGAGAGTTGTATCTACTTTTCCTTGTGAAAAACCATTTTCAAGCAAATATGTACTTAGTTTATCATACCAAGCTCTTGGCGCTTGTTTCAATCCATATAAAGCTTTGGTAAGTTTGAAAACATGATCAGGAAATTTATAGTTTTCAAAATCAGGAGGTTGTTCTACATAAACTTCTTTGCTTATAAGTCCATTTAGAAATGCACTTTTAACATCCATTTGAAAGAGTTTAAAGTTCATGTGACATGCAAAAGCAAGTAATATTCTAATAGCTTCTAATCTGGCTACAAGGACAAAAGTTTCATCATAGTCAATACCTTCTTCTTGATTATAGCCTTTGGCTACCAACCTTGCTTTATTCCTAACAATGTGACCATTTTCATCAAGCTTATTCCTATAGACCCATTTGCATCCTATGATAGAGTGATCTGTAGGTCTAGGAGTGAGTTGCCAAACATTATTTCTTTCAAATTGATTAAGTTCATCTTGCATTGCAATCAACCAACTTTCATCGTTTAGAGCCTCCTCAATGGTCTTTGGCTCAATTTGAGAAACAAAAGCAAAATTAACATCTATATGATTAATTTTAGATCTAGTAATTACTCCCTTAGATGTTTCACCAATGATGAGTTCCTTAGGATGATCTTTCTTGTATTGCCAATCCTTAGGTAGATCTTGAGTCTTTTCTTCAAGTTCATGCTGATTGATCTTTGGAGCATCAATAGTTTCATGAGGTTCAAGAGTACCTGCAGGGTCATTGAAAGTACTACTTTTCTTTTGATCAAGTTTAGATGATTCATCAAATACAACATGCATTGTTTCTTCAACAACTAGAGTTTTCATATTAAATACTTTATATGCTTTGCTATATGATGAGTATCCTAGGAATATGCCTTCATCTAATTTGGATGAAAATTTTTCAAGATTTTCCTTGGTGTTCAATATGAAGCATTTGCATCCAAATACTCTAAAATATCCAATTCTGGGAATTCTTCCATTCCATAGCTCATAAGAAGTTTTATTAGTTAAATGCCTTTTGTAAACACGATTTGCAATGTAACAGGCTGTATTAATGGCTTCCGCCCAGAAATAAGATGGTAAATCATATTCATTGAGCATTGTTCTAGCCATTTCAATTAAGGTTCTATTTTTCCTTTCAACTACACCATTTTGTTGTGGAGTTCTAGGAGTAGAAAAATTATGTGAAATGCCAAGTTCATTACAAAAATTTTCAAAATTTTCATTCTCAAATTCTTTTCCATGATCACTTCTAATAGATGTGATCACATATACTTTTTCATTTTGAACTCTTTTTGCAAACATTTTGAAGTAATTAAAAGTTCATTCTTTTGAGCTAAGAAATTAAACCATGAAAATCTAGAGTAATCATCAACAAGAACAAATGCATATAATTTGCCTCCTAAGCTTGTAACTCTATTTGGTCCAAACAAATCCAAATGAATGAGCTCTAAAGTTCTAGAGGTACTTATAACATTCTTTGATTTAAATGAACTCTTATGTTGCTTACCATGTTGACAAGGTTGACAAATTCTATCTTTATCAACTAGATTTTCATTACAAATATATTTTAATTGATCCATACCAGCATGTCCTAGTCTTCTATGCCATAACCATGCATCATTATTAGTAGACATTAGACATTTAAATGCATGATTTGAATGTATGTTGATATTACAAGTGTTGTTTGTCCTAGTACCCTTAAATATGATAACACCATTTGAATTTGTGATCTTGCATTCTTTGGAATCAAAATTAACAAAGTATGATTTATCACACAGTTGACTAACACTTAGCAAATTATGTTTCAACCCATCAACAAGCCATACATCTTCTATCAAATCTTTACCAATTGAACTAATGGAGCCAACACCAATAATTTTACCTTTAGCATCATTTCCAAAAGTTACATTACTTCCATGTTTGTAGGTAATACTTGTAAAGAGCTTTGCATTCCCGGTCATATGCCTTGAGCATCCACTATCCACAAGCCATGTGCTTTCGTTGATAGTAGATCTTAGGCAAACCTATAAGGCAATTGTGGTCATCTTCTCTTAGGTACCAACATGAAGTTGGGTCCTTGATGGTTAGTAATAAAGGTGTCTTCTAACTTGATATGAGCCTTTCTTATATGACAGAAAAAACTTTTATGTCTGAATTTCATGCAATATGTGCATTGCCATGGTATTTTATATTTCTGCATTTTTCTTTTTGTATTCCAAGTATTATGCATACAACTACAAATATGTGATTGCTTTTGTGCAAGTTTAGTGTACAAAAATGCATGATTTCTTTTAGCTTTATTTCCTAGTGAACCATAAGAAGTTCTTTTGGTACTTATAGACTTGGTACGAGCATCTTTGTTCTTTACAATATTAACATTAAAAATTTTAGTTGTAGATGCTTTTATAAATGTTGGTTTTCTTGGTGCAATGTTGGTTGAGCCATTGAATCCTAATCCATATTTTAAGGAGGATGATCTTTGGTTACCAATTAATGTGTCTAAGGCTTCCTTTCCTTTATGAAATCTTGAAATTGATTCTTTTAGTTCTTTTAGTTCATGCTTCAAAATTTCATTCTCTTTAATAATTTTTTCTAAGTCATGTGAGTTTTTATTTAACTCTTCTATTGAATTCATCAAGTGTTCATTTGAGGTTTTCAATTCTAAGATAGAGTTCTTTAAGCATATGAAATCCTTTTCTAACTTAGAGTTTTTTTCTTTATAGAGCATCATTTTAGAAAAATATTTTTCTATTTTAAAGTTCATGTGCTCAATGAAATCACTATCATCTAGATCATCAATATCATTATGTGCTACTAGATCAAAGGATTGAGTACTTACCTCATTGGAGTCATCTTCAATAGCCATGAGACATAGGTTTGCAATTCCTTCTTCTTCTTCTTCTTCACTTGAAGAGGAGTCATCCCATGTGGCTTTGAGAGACTTTTTCTTTTCTTTGTCCCATTTCCTTTTATTCTTTATTTTGAAGCAATCCGATTTAATGTGACCAGTTTTGCCACATTCATAGCACTTTACCTCATTTTTCTTTTCTTTATCTTTGAAGGAGAATTTAGGAAGTGTACCTTTATTTGCTTGTAATCTTTTCTTCCTTTTCCATTCATTGATTCTTTTTTAGAACATTGCCATTTCATCTTCATCATCAGTACCTTCGCTGCTTGAGCTCTCAACTTCTTTGATTGCTTTGAGCGCAATTGGTTTTCTCATTTCTTTTTCACCTTGATCTTCTTCTTTTTCACTGTGTAGCTCAAATGTGAGTAGTTTTCCAACAAGCTCATCAGTTCTCAATGTGCTAAGATCATGAGCTTCTTTGATGGATGATACTTTTGATTCAAAGCTCTTTCTAGCTCTTAGGGCTCTCAAGATTTTACTGTTTACATCACCTTTATCATATACCTTGCCATACTTCTTTAGTTCATTGACAATAGCAAGCAAGCGATTGGTCATGTCGGTGACGTTTTCATTTGATTTCATCTTGAATAGCTCATACTCATGAACATGCATTTGTTTCTTGGTGAATCTTACTTGAGTGTTTTCGAGTGTTTTCCAAATGCAATGTGCACAAGTTAAATGTTGAACTCTTCCACCTTCTTCTCTTGAAATGGAATTCATCAAGATAGAAGCGGCTCTATTGTTCTTGAATCGATCTTTGACATTGATAGTTGACCATTGTGCTTTTGGAAGAGGAACTTGAATACCATAAACTTCATAAGTGGGAGGTTTCCACTCACTTTCCACAAAATCCCATAGTTCAATCCCTTCACTGTCTAGAAACAAATACATTTTGTGTTTCCAATAGGAATAATCAGTTCCATCAAAGTAGGGTCTAAGAATAGTGTTAAGATTTCCATGAGAGATAGAGTTTGATGAAGAAGAAGTTGCCATAGTGGATCAAATTTCACAATTAAGTTTAAGAAATTTCAAGCTCTGATACCAATTGTTGTCCCAAGATGGCAACCAAGAGGGGGGGTGAATTGGTTTCCTCAAGAAATAATGGCAAATTAGAAACTCAACAAACAAGAAATGTGGAATAGAGAAATGGTTGAGTGGTGAATGAAAGAAAGAACGCACAAGATTTATAGTGGTTCAGATTTTATTCAATCCTACATCCACTTCCTTAACAACTTGTTAAGGTTTCACTAATATTTGAAGTTTTACAAGCTCACTTCCAACTTTGGTGTTTTCACAAGTTCACACCTAACTTGACAAGTGTTTTACTAAGGCTTACACTCAAAACCTTTACAAGAGTTTTTCTAGGCTTACTCTCACAACCTTTACAAGAGTTTTACCAGGCTTACTCTCACAACCTAAGTGTTTTCCAAGCTCACACTCAAACTTATACAATGGTGTTTTCAATGCTTACACCTAACATTCATTACAATTCAAATGTAAGTTTAAGCAAAAGAAAATATGTTGCTTGGCTATAAAATCTTTGATTCTCTCTTCACATCCTTTATTTTTCTTAGAGTAGCAATGTATTTATAGACAATGTGGTCTAACTAGCCGTTATAGATAGTGAGAATAAAGTCTTAGCAGTTTAGACCTTTTTCAGTAAACTGTTCGAAGCATTTCGCAATTGTCCTTCATATAAGGATGGTCGCGCTTATGTCTCACGCGGTCGTCCTTGGTCAAGGAACGGTCGCTGCATTTAAATTTGCTTCAACAGTCGAATTTGAGTGCTCTGCAGGAGGAATCTTGCCCATGCTCTGGTTGTCGGGACGGTCGCGCATATGATAGGTGCGGTCGCCCTTTTTGAATGCTGAAGTGGGTTTATAACGGTCATCACATGTGGCATTCTTTGACTGGGCAAAATGAAAGTCCGCCTAAATATGAATTTCACAGTCGCCCTAGGTGACATCTCGAGGTTGAGTTGATACACTCGCGTCAAACTTCTAGACGCACCTTAGGACGGGAACACTACTATCAGTTTAAGCAGATTTCTCCTGAATCATCAGAGCGGTTCGGATATCAAAGGGCGGTCGCTAAAGTGATAAGCAAGACCGTATCCTTCGCCGTTCTTGTCACCGCAAACCTTACTGTAATTAGGATGATTTGGGTTTCTTATGTTGCGGTCGTCCATGAATGTAGGACGGTCACTCTTGTGTGAGTGCCACTACAAGAAAAACTGAATCAGACAACAGTCATCAGACAACGGTTAAGGAAAAAACCATTGTCTGAAAAAAACAGACAACAGTTTTTTTTTCCCAAAAAAGCGTTGTCTGATTAATTTTCAGACAACTGTTTTTGGTGTTTTTTTTAACCGTTGTCTATTAGGTGTCATTTTGGTCACACCAAACAACGGTTTTTTAGGGACCGTTATGTAATATATGTTCAGACAACTGTTTTTTTGGTCATACAAAACCGTTGTCTGATAAGATGTTTCAGACAACGGTTTTTTCGAAAGTGTTGTATAATTCAGCGTTTCAGACAACGGTTAAAAAAAAACCGTTGTCTGAAGCAAGCCTACAGACAACGGTTTTTAGGGACCATTGTGTAATATATGTTCAGACAAGTGTTTTTTTGGTAAAAAAAAACCGTTGTCTGATAAGATGTTTCAGACAACGGTTATTTAAAAAGTTGTCTGATTAACTGTTCAGACCATTGTATAATATATGTTCAGACAACGGTTTTCCATAAGAAACCGTTGTCTGATTAACTGAGTGTTCAAAAAAAAAATTGCCTTAAATGAAAGTAATCCCAATACATAAATCAAACCAAAAACACAAATCAAATGAAATCCTCCACTGACAAGTGTTAAACCAAATCCACCAGCAAGGTGTCAGAGCAAAAACCACATGATTCAATAAATTATATAACCAAATCTTTGAACAAAGTGTCAAATAAAGATACAAATTGAATGATAGGTACAAATGAAACTTTCAACAAATTTAAATAAGAAACACAAAACTTTCAACAAAGCATCCAACCAATCTTTCATTAAATTCTGAATGATATAAACAAAACATTCTACAGGCAGCAGGGAGTTGTGACAGGCATTAAGGATGTTGGACCTGCAAGTATAAAGGATGGAAAAATTAATGGCAGGACATAATTTCAAAATAGAACTTAAAACAAATGAAATTATTACCATCATGACAGCTGAATCAATTCTTCTTCCTCCCGCATGTAACTACTGTTTTCTTCATCGAGTTCATCAACATATGGGAACGTTGGTAAATGTAGCTCATTCTCAAGTTCTATTTCTACAGATCCCTCATTTTCATCATCACTTTCATCATAGTACTTGTCAGGTAATTTTAAGACAACTGACCATAATTTTTCAAGAAAACAAACTTGCTTGACATGTTTTCCTAACACAAAAGGATCGTTTAGAAAACCTAATTTGTTCAAATTAACCAATGTATATCCCAAGTCATCTACTTTAACCCTTTTGTTCATATCTACCCAATTACAACGAAAGATAGGAACCCTAAAGTGGTTATAGTCCAACTCCCAAATACTTGTAATAACTCCATAAAATGTATGTGAAGTATGCTCGATGTTTTTATCCTTACCCTTCACAAGCATTGTATCGGCATCTACACAAACACCGCTGCACTGAACTTGCCTCGTATCATCACATTTTTTGGTGCTGTAGGTAACACCGTTGATTCTATAGCCACTGAATGTAGCTACATCCTTGTTAGGCCCTACTGCAATCCACATTATAACCTTAGTTACTGTATTCTTCTCATCAAGTAATTCTGATGCAATCTGTCCAAAAAATTAAATTGGCCATAAGTATGATATAGCCTTTAAGAGAAGATAAATATTGTAGTATTTCAAAAGAATTCACAAGTACAGGGCATTCATTATTTTTCAGTAAAATATATAAAGAAACAGACCTATTTTTGCTGCAAATTGCAGCAAAATACTTGGGCTATAAGATTTTACCTTTTTATGAAACCACTTAGGGAATGTTTCATTTTGCATGTTCTTTAGCCACTCTTCATCATTTTCATGTTGTGGATATCTTGTCATCAAAGAAGCCATATGTTCACTGCAAGTAAAATCAACTTTATTAATTTTTGAAACAAAATGCAGAAAATAAGGAAATAACAAAAACAAATTGAAGTAACTTACTCAAAATATGGGCGAACGTCATTACAATTTTAGAGAAGACACAAATGTGCTAGGTGCAAGTCCTTCTTACTTGGCGTTATCGCTGTTACACCAGATAAGGGTCTATATTTTGCGTCGTTCTTATCCCTACCATTTTTCGGCAATCCAACAGTTGCTTCTTCAAAGTTGACCAAACACTCAACGGCCTCTTCTGCAACATAGGCCTCAACAATGCACCCTTCCGGACGAGCCCGATTCCATACATAACCCTTGAAAGTCTTCATATATCTCTCGAAAGGGTACATCCAGTCACAAGATGAATTGAGAGATGGATCACTATATCAAAGAAGGAAGGGGGGAAGTACTTTTCTAGCAAGCATATGGTCTCCACCAACTGAGCTTGCATTTTTTCCAGTTTATCCACCTCGATGACTTTACTACAAATTGCCTTGAAGAAGAGGCAAAACCTAATAATAGTGCACCTAACCTATTTTTGTAGTACTGACCGAATTGCGATGGGGAGTAAGTGATGCAACATTGTATGGCAGTCATGAGATTTCATTCCAACAAGTCGCAGATTTTCCATTGATACTAGACCCTTAATGTTTGAACAAAAACCATCAGGTAACTTCATGCCAACCAAGGATGAGCAGAAAATCTTCTTTTCTTTATGCAATAAGTTCCAAGATGCCGTCGGCAACTTCTCTTTTTTTTTCGGGAGTTTTTGGCCTCAACTCTGTTCTTATTCCCATTTCAGCCATATCAAGATGGACAGACTCCTTATCTTTTGACTTCCCTGGTATATTTAGCAAGGTACCAGTCAAAGCTTCACATATATTTTTCTCGATATGCATCACATCAAGGACATGCCTAACCGGCAAAAATTTCCAATACTCAAGTTGGAAAAATATAGACATCTTCTTCCAAATAGGTCGAGGTTCACCTTTATTCAATCGAGGTTGGCGTTGTGTTTTACCATAGACATGGCCCCTTAGTGGTTGTACCCTTTCAAACACCTCCTCTCCAGTTAACGGAATAGTAGTCGACAACTTCTCCACGGTGTTTTCAAAGACTAATTTTTGCCTTCGATATGGATGATAACGGGGCAACCACCTACGATGCCTCATAACCACCGTCTTATGATAATTTTCCAACCTGGTAGCTTTTGTTTTATCAACACAGATAGTACAAGCATTATACCCTTTAATGATGTTGCCCGACAAGTTGCCTAAGGATGGATAATCACTAATTGTCCACAACAAAATTCCCCTTAGTATGAAGAACTCTTTCTTATATGCATCATACACTTGTTTCCCATTCCATAACACTTAAAGATCTTCTATAAGTGGCTGAAGGAACACATCAATATCATTTTCGGGCTGATTCGGTCCGTATATCAACAAACTTAAAATAATATACTTTCTCTTCATACAAAGCCAAGGTGGTAAGTTGTAAATACATAGCAAAACATGCCAACATGAGTAATCAGTTGATAATCCACCTAAGAGATTGAATCCATCGGTAGATAAAGCTAACCGAAGGTTTCTTGTCTTCGAAGCGAACTCAGGCCACTTTTGGTCGACATCCTTCCATGTTTGTGAGTCTGCCGGATGTCTAATTTTACCATCCTTTTTTCGCCCGGTGTGATGCCAAGTCATTTCCTTTGCAATTTGAGCTGTATTGAACAAATTCCTCAACCTTGGTATTAATGGAAAATACCATAGAACCTTAGCAGGGACCCCTTCCAATTCTTTTCCTTTCTTGTCCTGCTTCCATCTAGAGGCTCCACATATGCGGCAAATTGTCTCATCTTCATCTCTCTCACCACGATATAAGAGACAATCATTTGGGCACACGTGTATTTTTTCATACTCCATACCCATAGCACATAAGGTTTTCTTGGCTTCGCTGAAGGAAGAAGGGATACTATTGCCTTCTGGAAGCATTGACCCAAGCAAAAGGAGAATATCAGAGAAGCATGTATCAGAAATGCCATGCTTTGCTTTCAAGTTATATAACTTGACTAAAGCTTTCATCTTAGTATAACCCTTGCATCCCGGATAAAGGGGTTCATGTTCACCTTCAACATGGTTAATGAAATAAGAGGAATCTAATGAAATATCATCATCGTCGACATTATCATGCCCCGTTCTTATGTTTGTTTGATCAACTGATTCTGAGAAACAATCGGTTTCAGCAACTAAAGGACTCCCTTCTAGATTTGACTCTCCGTGCCATATCCAGCAAGTATAGGTTTGATCAATACCATATTGGAAAAGATGATCCCTAATAGTTTGAGCCTTCCACGATTTACTGTGAACGCATCTTAAGCATGGACAACTAATTTTGTTTCATCAAACCCATTCTCAAATGCAAACATTAACAACTCTTCCACACCTAATTAAAACTCTCTTGTTCTTCTATCAGCCTTCAACCAAGATCTATCCATCTTTTAGTTGGACCAGTTCTGCAATTTGAGCAATAATTCAGTTAGTTGGACCAGTTCTACAATTTTGACAGCAATAATTTAGTTAATAGCAAGAACCAGATACATAACACCTATGTGAACTCCACTGAATTATGGTGATGTCAAATAGAACCTGGAAGGGAAGTATAATCACCTCATATGCGAGAGCAGATGTAGCAGCTAACTTCTATGAAGGTTTCTCAAAGACAGCTATCATATGGTTGTTGTGGTTTGAATAAAGTTGCATGAGGAAGCTTGGACTATTATGTAATTGTTAAACCTGAAGGAGAAAGAAAAAGGGTTCACATATAGAACTTAAAAGTTGTCATTGAAAAGAAAAGCTAGCACCAAGAGCAAGGAAAGGGGTATTTCTTGGTTACAAGTCAGGAGTGAAAGGTTTTCTGTTTATGGATCTCACAACAAAATAAATTTTAGTCAGCATTTATTTACAGTTACATGAGCAGTACTTTCCATATAAAACTAAACAAATACCAGTTCACACAACTGATGTTTTAACAGATATTTAACTTCAATCACAACAACTTGAATCCACAAATAATCCTCAATTCACTGACACAACTCAACATACCATTTCAACTGATAGTCATCAAACAGGGGACCAAAGACTTATAAACAAGCAGAGAAATCAGAAGCATGGAGACATACTGTAGATCTTGAAATTTAAGCAGCAAATTGAAGGGACAGAACAACATTATAGTAATCTAAAAATACAATGCAATAATTCAATTAGATTAAACAGAGGAAAGAATTCTATGGTTGTGCTGAAAATCCAATGTACCAAGTTATGTATATACATACAACAGCTTAATGAACATCGGCAGCAAGGAGAGTGCAGATGGGATGATTACTTACGGCTCATAAGAAAAAAAATATCTTCTTTCGACTTAATTGGGACAATGCAGTTACTGACAAAGGAGAATGCCGGCAGCAAGGAGACGGCCGGCAGCAAGGAGACGGGCGGCATTAATGAAGACCACAGCAAGGAGAGTGGTGCTTAGGGTTTGGCAGCGAGAGAACCACGACTATTGAAGCTGAAAGAGGAATGAGAGATGAAGCAGAATCAAAAGCTTGGACGTTTTATGGAAGTTAGATTTTCTTAGTATAAAAACATGCTAAGGATCCAGTGGCTATTTGCAATGTATGGAAGTTAGGCTTTCTTAAGCCAAACAAACTTGACTAAGTATTAAAAGCTAAGGTTTGGATTTATAAATATTTCATAAACCCATTAGAAACTTTAAAGTCCACCATTAAATAATGATTTAGATATAATATGATATTATATAAGTAGGAATACAAGTATATATTAGTATATATATACAAGTATATACATGTATATACAAGTATATATATAAGTATATACAAGTATATATTAGTATATATACAAGTATATACAAGTATATATATTAGTATATACAAGTATATATTAGTATATACAAGTATATATATTAGTATATACACGTATATATTAGTATATATATTAGTATATACAAGTATATATTAGTATATATAAATTAGTATATACAAGTATATATTACTATATACAAGTATATATTAGTGCTAGTTCTTTGATAAATTTTTGCTCATGTTCTTTTCACATCCCACTAACTCTAATGTTTCTCAAATCATAATCATAATCTTCACTTCCATTTGTAAGTGTTCTTGTGGACTTGCTTATTGAACTCTTGCCTTGCAATTACATGCTTTCTATCTAGATGGCTGCTATATGGCTAACCATGAGCATGGTTCCTATGTATGAAATTTAATTCTCTCAGTTGGCTATACTTTTCAATATTAGTATATATATTAGTATTGTGTAATGGCTATATGGTGACAGGGAAATCCAGAGTTGGAACTAATTTCATTAATTGCTCCTATGCATTTGATAGTAATCTTGTCTATCTGTTGCATTTCACTAGATCTTTCTATAAGCATATATTGGGAGTTAAAGTAACATATCACGATATCGAAGCTTTTGATCCAGATTACTTCAATCACTTTAAGTGGATGCTTAAGGTATGTATGTTGCATTTCTTCTTTTTTTTACCTTAGAAAGAATCAATGTTAGACTTATTTAGTTTTTGCTCAATCTAATTTACATCAACACTAAATTTTATAATTATATAGGGTTCCATAGAAATTTATCACTACTAATTATTTAAATTGTATTTCCTTAAGCACTTATGGATAAATTATAAATTAAAATGTATAAGTCATCTATATAAGTGAATTTATAAAGTTAATTTAACAAAATTTTGAAAAATCCATTTTGTTTCAAAAGAGGGATGTCAAAACTTCAAAAATTTTGAACACTTAAATTCCCCCTTTATTTCCAAAAAAAATTTCATTTGCCCCCATTTTGCCAAAAACACGGCCGTTTTGAAATTTAGCAATAAACATAAACAGACCTATCTCCTCCTTCCCTCTTTCGATTTCTCTCTCCAATGTTTAAAATGGATGATTTCGTACAAAATGTAACTTTTAATTTGTGAATACAGGTGCTGATTATGGCTCCTTCGAAGAAGAAACAATCTTATCAACTACCCACCCGTACTTCTCCCCGTGTATGTAAACAACAAGCCCAGTCTTCCCCAAATCCAGCCACAATGAGAGTGGTGAAGGCTATCTCCAGGACACGGTCAATGCACCCAGATAAGCCATCGACTTCTTCCCCCGTATCTTCGAAGAGGAAGTCGATCTTTGAAAACTTGGAAAAAAAGCTATCCAAGAAAAGAAAGCGAGTGGATAAGGGTAAGCCGAAATCAAACGAGGACAATGTTGAAGGGATAAAACTGCTGAAACGAGGGTGTGTCTCCATGCACCAAATTGTTAGACCGAAGATCAGTAGCCAAAAGCCTACAGTTTCATTTAATGCAAAGGGAGCACCATTTGGTAGGGCTGCTTCAGAGATGCAATCATATATCGGAGTTTTAGCAAGGTCCAAAGCCCCGATATGACATGATTCCTGGAAGAAAGTTGCTGAAGACGTCAAAACAAAGATTTGGGATTGTGTCCAGGTTATGCAAAATCCTTCCCACACAATTAATTTATATACATTAGTTTCTCAATTGCTTTATATACGTTGGGTTTTCAGTAACTTATTCATCTAATTTTATTTTTGTGGTTTATGTATGTAGATGGCTTTCGTTGTACCGCCGACTTCTAAGAAAATGGTACTGCAATCTGCTAGTCAAAAATAGAGGGAATTCAAAAGTCGGTTGACGAGACTCTATTTTCTTCCACACCTTGATGAACCAGAGAAGTTACGGTTTCCTTCAGCTGACTTCACATTCATTGAGCAGTCGCACTGGGACATTTTCGTTGCTGATTGTCTGGGAGTCGAGTTTACCGTAAGTAAATCTTCAATTTTCTTGTTTCTTAATTTAGTTCCAAATGGTAATCTGGATTCCTTTTTCATACTTATGATGTTTTGTTCCTTTTTGTCATAGCAAATTCATGAAGAACAACACAAGAGAAGTATGCAGAATGAGTATCCTCATCGTTTGTCTTGAAAAGGATACGCGAACTTGGAAAGTGAATGGGTTAGTATTGACTTGTGTATTTAATTTTTTTTCTATGACTTGTGTATCATCAATATGGATTTATAATGCTTCTTAAAACATGTTTATATTACTAATAAGGTCATCCTCTATATATACATGCAGACTGAATCTCATCCTGAAGGGATTTCAAAGATCGATCGATCGAAGGCTTGGATCCTTGTAAGGCAGGACAGACAAGGAAAGTTTAAAGATGAGAGAGTGAAGCACAAAGCTGAGGAAATTGTAAGTTCTGATTTTCAATTCTAGTTTCAACTCAATTCAGCAACTTTTCTTGTTTCCTAATTTATTAACTACATCCATTTTGGGTCTATTTTTTAGGAGTCATTAAAGGAGCAAGTTAGTTCAGGTGAAGTAGTTGAACAAGGCACTAATGATGTGTTATCAAAGGCGCTTGGTAAACTGGAGCATTCTGGAAGAGTACGTGGCCAGGGAAGGCACATGAAGCAATTTGTCTATTTTGGTCTCCCAAGACAGAGAAAAGCAAAGAGTATTGATGAAAAGATACGGGAGGGGGTTCAAATGGTCATGGAGGAGGAGACCAAGAAAATTATAGCGCACAGAGATGCATTTTGGGCTACTGAAATTGCCAAAATTAGAGTAGAATTGTTGTCAAAGCCTGTGTCTAGTCCAAACATGCCTTCCCAACAAGCAAGTTGCTCCAATTCAATTCCTATTGTGAAGGCTCAAGAGGCGCAAGTGCCGGTTGTGAGGAAGAATTTGAGTCCTCAATTTGATGCAAATTCTGTTGAAGCAAAAAGGAGTCTCAATTCGGATGAAGCAAAAAGGAGTCTCAATTCTGTTGATGATGAGAAGGTCCTTGCTTTGGAGAAAGTGGAGGTGCTTGATAAGGATGATGTTCATGAGGTTGCTGCTGAGGTTGCTACTGAGGTTGTTGCAGATGTTGATGAGGTTGCTGCTGCTGAGGAGGCAGAACGTATCGAGGTTGTTGCTACGGTTGCTGCTGCTGAGGAGGCAGAAGGTATTGAGGTTTCTGCTGATTTCAAAGGTCCCAATAATGAGGAGGTTGTTGAAATCGAAAATGATGACATCGTTAAAAAAAATGATGATGATGGGTTTGATAATCAAGTGAAATTGGCGAAGCTGGCCATAGGATCACCGAGCAATATTGTTGCTTATGCAAAGGTTGTTGAAGTCTCGATTGTTGAAGGACATGAGCCGTCTCTCCATGGAGTTAAGGTTGCACAAGAGAATGCAAGAGTGTCGATCACTCGTACAATTCAAGGTTTGAGGATACTACTTACTATTTATTCAAACTTATAATGATTATATTCAAACATATAAATAAATGTAATTTTTCCATGTTTTTTATATTTACAGACGTCAATATCCCATTCCCAGTTGGCGATGAAATTGTTACTGTGGACCAAGCCGTGGGTACTTTTATAGCATGGCTGAGAATTTGATTGTGCTGGATGGGGTGTCTAATCCAAAGGTTAAGTTTTGAGAAATGAAAGTTTGCATAATTGCTTCTTTTTTTTTTGCTATTTACTGTGTTCACGTGCAAATTTTTTATTTTCAGAGTTTTAAAAAAGCTTGTGTGAAGAAAAAAGCCTCCAAGAAATTAAAGAAGCCTGTTGTTATAGAAGCTGATATGTTTGAGGAGGAGCTGCATGTTCAGATGGGTGCTGATTATCCAGCGCCTTTGAAATGTTTGTGGCTGTGGGCGAAGGATGCCTTAAGCGATGATCGAACAGTTAGTTTTGCCCTAAGTGAAGAAGCATTTGGTGTGAGCAAAAAGCAAGTTGTGTTCTTACAAGATCTACATGCTGTGTGCACCGGAGGTGAAATGTCCAGATCCATACTTACCATATTTATTCAGTAAGTTTCCAAGTACAAAAGCTTTTTATTTTCTTTATTAATTGTGCTGGAATTAAACTGATAATATGTACCAACTATTACTTCATTTTGTATGCAGCTACTTGTATGAATATGTCAAAAGGCATAAAATGGTTGATATGATTGGCTTTGTGGATCCCAGCATGATTGGTGCCATTGGATGTGGTAATTCAGGGGGGAGCTCACATACACTTGCGAGTCGATTTAAGGGGGCTAAAGAAGGGCAATACTTTCTCTTGCCTTTCAACGATGTGTGAGTATTTCTTTACCTTTCTTTTTTATCCGCTATCGTAGCTAATGAGAGTTAGTAGCTAAATAACGTTGCTTCTGTATGTGATTGTGATTGATGTTATGAATTGAGCCTTTGTGATTGCTATTTTGGTGATTGAAATCACTGTTTCATTGTCGGTTCTGTATTTATTCAGATTTTTTAATTCTCATTTACTACATTTGACAATCTGAATTTGACAATATGCATTGAAGCAGTAATCGTGTTTAACCTTATGTGCTTCTTGTTCCTGTTTAAGCAGCAGCAATTTAGTATAAAAGATATATTATGTCCGTATGTATATATAAATGTTAGTAGTATCACTTTTCATTATTAGTTTTGACCATCTTGTTCCTGTTTTCCCTCATTTGTGAAAATGACATGATATTATTGTTTATTTAAGTTTGGCATTACTTTAAGTTTGGCTTGTTGCTGCTGTGATTGATTCATGAATTGTTTATTTAAGTTTGGCATTACTTTTTGTTCAATGAATTGTTTGGCGTTATGTTCTTCCAAATATGAAGAATTGCTTGCATTTTATTTTGCTATTTCGTAGGAATCACTGGGTATTGACTGTTGTAAATCCGACGGGAGAGGTAGTCTACCACATGGACCCTCTTAAACGTCGCATTGCTAGCCAGGAATGGATAGAGGTTGTTGACAAGTAAGTTGCGCTTCTAAAGTCTGCCCATTTAGTCTTAAGTTATAAAATTTGGGGAAAATGCAATTTTGTTGACTTATATTGTGTTTCTTATATGCCATAAAGTTATACAAGGAGAGTGTCAACAAGACTGTGAGGAGGAAAATTTTATGGGAGAACATGGCGGTATTATTTTTCTTATCATTTCTGATTTATACAATTTATACAATAATTTTGCCTATACTCTTTTTGCTGTTGGGAAAATGGAGCATTGGATTGGAAATTGATATGTAAATTGCTTGTTCTATGAAAGAAATATTGCTAAATTTGGACTGCATTTTTTCATTTGAGTACAAACTTGGAGTCCACAAAGCATTTTCAGTTGGTCTGCATTTTTTCATTTCAAATTGCAGCACTGCTGGCATTACTTGTATACTTGCTCGTATATATTTGGATTGCCTTTTGTGTTCTCTTGTGGCTTTGGTTTTCATATTGAATATTTCTGTTGAAGATGTTTCAGTCCGTGGCCTTGTGTTTTCTTGTTCAGTTAGTCAAAAAATAAAATCTACTATTATATATTAGTATAATAATATATAGTATAATATATAATTCTTGATGATGAGATTGATTAGGAATTTGATATTGGATTGGTATTTTTATACTATTGCTCTGGTTTCTGTTTCAACTTTTATTTTGATTCTGGATTAAAACCAATGTCTCTATTTGCTCATCTCCGTTTGACATTCGTCAAATCTGTTTCTTCTATATTGTTATTTTGATCTATGTTGATGAATATTGTTGTGTTGATTGAGGATGACAGTGGTTTTCTTGAAGTCTTTTTGTTTGATTGATGATTAGTATGCCTATTATGAGTTCTTCCCAAACTGATTTTTGTTTCAAATTGTTCAAAAAAATGCCGTTTTGTTTCTTCAGATTACCTTTGTTCATGCGGATTAATATTTGTAAAGAATACAGCTCTTCAAGCTCAGTTTCCTCTGCTTTTAAATCTAGTCTACTGTCTTGAATCTTTTAGAATAAAATCATCTTCTTCTTATGGGTTTCAACTTTAAGTATCACTGTAAATTTTAAAATCAATGTTGAAGTCTACTTTATTAATCAAGCAGCATACAAATTTCTTCTTATGATATGATGGTGTGGATATGTTAAATTTAGTACATTTATTTTGATCTTTACAAAGGTTGGTGGCTGCTGGCATGTCTAGTTTGGGGGTTCTCTTTCAATTTAAGAAATGCCTCTAAAAGTCTAAATTATAGCAGAACCTGAAACTGATGGGATTCTTGCACTGGAGAGTTTGTTCTTATGTAATTTTTATTTTCTTTTTTCTTTTATTCTAAGCTTTGCAATATACTTTATGTGAGCAAGTTTGTCTTTTAATGTTTTCTTCTTTCATTTCTTATCATTTAAAGCAAATATGCATATTATAGGTATGAGTTTGCTCGTTGAGCCTGAAATTTTATATGGATGTGTCTTGTGTTCATTTTTCAGAATGTTTGTTCAGATTTCAGGTTAGGTTGTGTGATTAGGTTGATGTGTTGGTTTGCATATGGGTTTACATATGGATGTAACATGTGGTACTTCATTTTTGTTTTCATTTGCTATTTCAGGGGGTTCCTGTGCAGAAAGGGGCCACGGACTGCGGCCTCTTTGTCATGAGGTACATGAAGGAAATTTGTTATGACAAGGAGCTTCAGTTTGCAGCTAAGGTGAGAATTTTAATTATTTTCATTTTTTATATAATAGTTTTGTATTTACCACATGTGGCTAACCAAAATTTGATTCATTTTTCAGTGGCTACGCAGAGGCAACTTGGAGTATAGTGATGCCGACATCAACGAGATTAGGATTGACTTCGCCAAATATTTCATGAAGCGTCATTCAAGTTGAAGTTAATAGTATAATTCAGTGATATATGTATAGTGTTGATTTTTTTTAGTTTGTTAATATGTTGAATGGTTGAATTTGTGGAGGTTTTTTTATTCCCAAATTTGCAATCCTCCATTGTAAAGTGTTGTCTTATATGTATAATGTACAGTTTAACAGACAATGGTGGTGAAATGAAAATGAACATTGAAACTATTGTCTAATATTCAGTGTGCCACATTAATTAACCGTTGTATTTAGCATCCTTCTACAACGGTTTTAGATTAATTAACCATTGTCTAAAAAATTAAAAAGCGTTGTGTAAACCTTCATTAGATAACGGTATTTAATAAGAAAGCGTTGTGTAAACCTTAATCAGACAACGATTTTTAATAAGAAAGCGTTGTGTAAACCTTCATCAGACAACGGTTTTTAATAAGAAAGCGTTGTGTAAACCTTAATCAGACAACGGTTTTTAATAAGAAAGCATTGTATAAACCTTAATCAGACATCGCCTCAATAGACAACGATTTTTGTCTTCATCAGACAACGGTCAAAAAGCATTGTCTAAACCTTCATCAGACAACGGTTAAAAACCATTTTCTGAAAATTTAGAAACTGTTGTCTGACAATTTAGAAACCGTTGTGGAAACCATCAGACAACGGTTAAAAACCGTTGTCTGAAAAATTAGAAACCGTTGTCTGAACCATCATCAGACAACGGTCTGATAAAATTAAAAACTGTTGTGCAAACCTACATCAGACAATGGTTTTAAAACCGTTGTCTGAAATGCTATCAGACATCGCTTCAATAGACAACGGTTTTTGTCTTCATCAGACAACGGCCAGAAAGCGTTGTCTAATTCAGTTTTCCTTGTAGTGTGCGGTCGCGACTGAGGTCGGGTTTCTGACCGCGAAACCTACTGTGATATAGTTTCATCCTTCAATTAAATGGGGCGGTCATTTCCATGTCTTGTGCGACTGCTAAACATGCTCTGTTCAGCTTTATTTGAAACAACCTAATCCTGCAACAAGGTTCTTCAAACACATGTTAAATAAGTCATTCAATTTGAGTTGTCAAGGATCAAAATTGAGATCATTTGTCTAACATTAGGCAACCCCCAAAGGCTATTTAAATTTTTCTACATAAACTAGGCACTTTATAGCTATAAATCCTTAATTTTTCATGACTATGTTAATTTCAATTCATTATAGTTTAAACACATCAGCAATCACTCAAATCAGACATCGGAAGGGCTCGAACGTGCCTATGAGATTTAACTATGTAAATAAGGCCATAATAGGGCTTGTCATGGCACGCTAGTATGATAGGGCCTAGGATTGCCATAATCTATCTCGCAGCAAACTGATACAAATGGCAACTTGCTATCGCAAGCCTCAATTTTCATGTCGCAAAGCCCTAATCTTTTTTTTTAATTTTCTCTAATTTTAACCCTCTAAAACTCTATAACTTCCTTTACATTTACTTTATTAATGAACTTTGTTTCACTTTACTTGCTTTCTTTTGATGAAGGTGTACTCAACCTAGAATCTATAAGGTTAGAGTTGGAATCCCCTACTTTGGATTTTTGAGATGTAAAGTTTAATTTAATTTTTGCACTTTACATTTACCTTTGTTGTGAATGGATATGGATGTATTTGGCTTATTATATCTTATATAAATGTCACATCATGCTTATATCTATTGCTCTTGTGAAATATATTTTGTAAGTTTTTATTTAATTTTAGGCCAAACTATTTTTATTTAAAATAAGCCAAAACTTAGCTCCCGAATCAATCCTTTGATTTGAGGCAAGTGATTTTATCCTTGGAATATAATTGGAGTCAACAATTTTGCATTTTTCTTAAATTTCCCTTTTTTCAAAAATAAATAAATTTAAGTGGTCACTCAAAACCATTTTACTTGAATCGAGTGTAGCCTACTACAGCAGAGTGATCTCAGCACTTTCATGTGAGACTTACTCCAATTTTAGCATTTTAGTTCACATCCTTCAGCATACCAGACTCAATGCTCAAGCAAGGTTTCACAACATGTGATAGGCATTCATTTTCCAGTTTGATAAAAGTGAGTCAAGAATCTTTCCAGGTGTCAAAAGCTTTAAAACTCCCCTCTCAACTAGTTTCTCATGTATATTGGACAAGGGTTTCTTAAAGTTACAAAATTCCCCATTTTGAACTATATTTACATCAACTAGCTAAACAGTTTAGTTCCCGTTATTGTTAGGCCTAGCCTAACTTCTAAAAATGGGTTTCTTCCTACCTTTAACATCCTCCACTTTAAAGGCCACATTATAAACATCAGTAAAGGTCTTCAATGGCATGTATTGAAGCTTGTTGGTGATGTAAGGTAGGGCATTATCTACTACAATCTGGACTTGAACCCTTTCTACATGTACTACAGTCATTTGAGCTCCTCCATCTAGGTAAGAAGTTCTTGAAGGATTCATCATTCCTTTGTTTGGTGAGCTCCAAATCATGCAAGGTCACTTTAATGTTAGTGTTGCATGCAAACTATTTAAGAAGGCCTTGGTTAAGTTTCTCCATTCCACCTTATTGGACATTGCAAGCCCATGATACATGTTCTCCCTTGATGGCAAGAAGGGGGCGAATTGGTTATTTTAATGAAAGTGATAACAAATTAAAATTTTAAACAACTAAGGAAGGAAGAGTAGAGAAAAGATTGAACATGAGAAATTTATAGTAGGTCAGATTCCTCAATCCTAGATGTTTTATTAGCTATGAGTGTTTACAAGTTTAACTCTAACTTGATATTTTCAAAAGATCACACCGAAATTTTATAAGGTTGAGAATTCCTAAAAACCTAATACGAGTTTTACTCAGTCTCACTTTAAAAACCTAGCGTTTCCAAGCTTAAACTAAACTTTTACAATGGTGTTCAATGCTCAAATCCAATACTCAAGTACAATGAATGAAAATTTTGATAAAAAAGAAATTAAAAGTATTTAACTTGGCTATTTGATTCACAATACTTTTTCAAATTGAAGTTTACTCAAGTATTTATAACCAAATTAGTTTTAACTAGCCATTTGAGTGATAATTGGTGGGTACTAAGATGTTTAGTTAATGTTTCTCACTTTAATTATTATTCAGAGTAACTTTATGGTCAAACTGCCCTTGGACCAATCAGACTTAGGCCTGGTATGGTCAGACTGAAGGTGGTCTTATCATTCTTTTCAATTTTTTCTCAACGTTCCTCTAACGGTTAGTACACAAGGCATTTAATAATTGAGCAGATAAATAACGACTATAATTTTTAAATTTCATTTCACTGATCCGGTCAGCATAGACTTGGTCTGCTTGGACAATTTATGATATGCTGAGAATTTGAGAGTACCATAAAGCTTAAACTTTATTGGAACTTTTTTAGTTTTTATCTCTAGCTTGGTCCAGTCAAACAATATCCAGATTTGGTCGGGATACTAAGTACTCTGAGGATTTGGAAGTATCATCTGGTCGTAAACTCTATTGGATGATTTAGAGTTGAATTTCCATCCTCAGTTCGGGCGGACTTCCTTTGATCCAGTAGGACCAAAAGTAGTACGATGAGAATCTAAGAGTAATGATGACCATGATCTCTTTTAGATAAATTACTTTACAAATTTAAGTTCTAGTCCGGTGGGACTGCTTACTCGTCTGGTCTGGTCAAAAGTATATTCTTCAAAATCTTAAGTTTTTGTAAAATTTAACTTGGTACAAACATTAGTACTATTTAATTTTATTACCTAAGATTAAAATATAATTTATTAAGTAACGATTTGGCTAACAATCTCTCGCTTTTTAACTTTGGCAATTAAATTGAATTATGATAAAGTTGTGTAAAATTTTAAATTTTTTTAAAATTTAAACATTCATGCTTCCCCTTAACATATGCTTAGATTTAGTTAAGTCACTCCCCTATAATAAGTTATTTCCTTTATTTTACAAGTTACATTGATTGTTTGTTTTCTTAATTTTGCTATTTTCTTCCTATGACTAAAATAATTCTAAATGGTATTTCAATTTAATCAATTCAATTATTTTCTTTTCTCCTCCTCTAACAAGTCATTGTAAGCAAAGAACAATGTATTTATTATTTACTCTCTTAAAAATTAAATAAAGTCCAATTCAATTTCAAATATTCTCTCCCTTTGACAAAGGCAAAAATAATTCAAATGATCACTTTATTAATGAACAACCGTACTTCAAACAGTTTAAATAATCAATCAAACATAATCAAGAACAATTAAAATAGAAACTTCATTAATAAAATGAAAGCATACAAAGCAAACATGTATGATCTTTTATATGAAGTGCCATAAAATTAAGAAGATAGTATACAAAATCAACAAAAGGAAAAAATCTAAAGATAAGAAGAGTAGGGTGGAGTGTTAAAATCATCATCATCATTTTCATCCTCTCCTCCCTCTTCATCTCCTTCTTCTTCGCCCATGCCTTCATCATATCCCTCTTCATTTGCTCCTTCCTCATATCCAAAATGTCTTTCATCTTCTTCTTCATTCGAGAGAGGACACTGAGGGATTCCTAATGCTTGTTGCATTCCTCTAAAGTCCATATGAAGATGAGTCAGTCTCATGGATATGTTGTCTGCTTGGGAGGATTGAGAGGTGAGTTGAACTTGAATGTCTTGAAGAATGGTGAGAATGGATCATTGGCCTCTTGGAGTTTGGGGTCTAGGGATTTCTAATTGATAGGTTTGTTAGGCTTCATCAAATACCCTAGCCCTTTTCCTTTGTCTTGCCATTACCCCAAAGGCTCCAAAAATATACTCAAATTTTCCATCAACATCTCTAATACATTTGGAATGCTTCAAATAAGCAATGTTGATGGGATTTATTGCTGGATCAAAGGGATTAGAGAGAGTTGCTTTGTCTGTGGGAGTAAGAGTACCAACATATTTGGTAATTTGAGTGGTGAAAGAGGTAATCATGATGAATCCAGTGGATTTGTTTTGAAATCAATTCTTTTGTAAGGGATTCCCACCCAAATTCATCACTCTCTAAGAACACAAAATTCTCTCACCTAGGGTTTGCTAGGTAGGCTCTAACTTGGATTTCTATATTGAGAGTTTGAAGAGAGAATAAAGAAGGAATTTTGTTTAGTTTGGTTTTATTATCTAGTATTAAGGCATACTTTTTCTTTTCTTCTTCATTCAAATGTTTAGGTCTATAAATTCTTACTCATATAGTTTCTTTAATTGGAGTGGAAGGTGTAGCAACTCCATTGCCTTTTTCTTACCTTAAGGCTTTCTTTTGGTGCTCTTTAGAGGCCATAGTAGAGAGTATGAAGAGATGGCTTTAGAATTTAAGAGTAGAAGAGAAATTTAAGAGTATAGATGCTAATTGTTGGATAAAAACTCATAAAAATTGATTTAAGGGGGGTATTTATAGAGTTTTAGGGTCAAACTAACCGTTTGGAGCTATTTCAGCACGTTTCTAAATTGCCTCCAACAGTTATATTTTTGTAAAAATTTAAAGGTCATCCAATCGAACCAAGTTCAATCAGTCAGACCAAGTAAAGTCCGAATGGGAACACCCATTTTTTAACATAACAGTCATAAAGTTTGAATCCGTATAAGAGGACTGGGATGTAGTACGATCGAGCCAGGTAGATTTTTGAATTTTGGTCAAATTGGATCTTAGTACAGTCAGACTAAGGTGGTGGTCTGATTGGGACTCTAAAGAATTTTCAAAAATGAAGGAATTTTTAAGGCAATTTTATATATCTCAATTTGTGGCCTAAATGTATGGTCAAAATAGATGGGAACGAGGAATCAGGACATGTAAAATGAATTCATTTACAAGAACTTCTATTTCCATCGATGGCATGCACATTCAATTAAACAAAGAAATACCAAATCACAAACTAATCAATTGAATCATCATAAGCAAAAAAAAAAAAAGATGTAATCATTTCACATGAGGGTGCTTCCATCTACCATTCCAATGTGTTGTTTTATGAAATTTAATCTTTCTTCATTCAAAGGTTTAGTAAAAATATCCACAAGTTGATTTTGAGTATCAATGAACTCTAAAACAACATTATAGTTTTGAACATTATCTTTTAAAAAGTGATGTCTTATATCTCTATGTTTTGATCTAGAATATTGGATTGGATTTTTAGACATATTTATGGCACTATTATAGTCACATTTGATAGGAATGTGATCAAACACTTTACCACAATCTACCAATTGTTACTTCATCCAAAGGATTTGTGTGCAACAAAAACAAGCGCAACATGTTTGGCTTATGCGGTAGATAGAGCAACAAAAACTTATTCTTGCTAAACTAAGAAACTAGGAAATCACTAAGAAAATGATATGCACCGGTTATGCTCTTCTTATCTAATACACTTGGGAAAATTGGCATCCAAAAAGCCTAAAATATCAAATGGTGTGTTTATAGGAACTAAAGTCCTAAATTTAATGTTCCATTTAAGTATATAAAATTCTTTTTATAACATTTAAGTGTGATTCTTTAGGACATGATTGAAATTTAGCACATAATTAAACATTATACATTATATCTGGTCTAGAAGTAGTAAGATAAAGAACTGATCTGATAATATCTAGATATTTCTTTTCATCTACTTTCTCACCAACTTCATCGTTGTCCAACTTCAAGGATGTACTCATTGAAGTTGTGCTTGCCTTGCCACCATCCATGCTAAATTTCTTAAGAAGTTCTTTTGTGTACTTGGATTGGTTAATGAAGATTATATCCTTGCATTGCTTAATTTATAGACTAAGTAAAAACTTGAGTTCACCCATCATACTCATCTCAAATTCCTTTGTCATACAAGAATAAAACTCTTGGCATAAGGCCTTATTAGTAGCACCTAATATAATGTCATCAATATAAAATTGTACAATCAAAATATCATGCAAGTTTTTTCCTTAACAAATAAAGTTTTATCTATTTTCCCTTTAAAGAAACCATTTTCTAAAAGATATACTCTAAGCCTATCATGCCAAGGCCTTAGGCTTGTTTCAATCCATACAAGGCTTTGGTAGGTTTAAAAACATGATTTGGAAGTTTATAGTCTTCAAATCCTATAGGTTAATAATAAAAACATTTAAAATTTCACTTTTAATGTCCATTTGAAAAAGTTTAAAATTTATATGACATGCAAATGCAAGTAGAATTCTAATAGCTTTTACTCTAGCTACGGGTGCAAATGTCTCATCATAATTAATGTCTTTCTCTTGTTTATATACTTTGGCTACTAATCGGGTTTTATTTCTCATGATGAATCCATCTTCATAAAGCTTATTCCTATACACCCATTTGCAACCAATAATTAGATGGTCCTTGGGTCAAGGAACAAGTTCCCAAACTTTATTTCTCTCAAATTTGTTGAGTTCGTCTTACATAGCAATCACCCAACGTTCATCACCAAGAGCCTCCTAAATTGTCCTTGGCTCAATTTGATAAAAAAAAAAAAAAGCTATATTAAAATCTAGATATTTAAGTTTTTATCTAGTAGTTACTTCCTTGGAAGTATCACCAATGATAAGTTCTTTAGGAAGATCCTTTTGATATTGTCATTCTTTGAGTAACTCTTAGGTTTCTACTTATTTGGGTTCTTCTTGAGATGGTTTCTTCTTATCTTCCTTTGGAGTTTCATTTATCTCAAGCTTTTTAAATGTACCTATAAAAACATCAAGAGAACTGCCTTTCCCATGATCAAGCTTAGAGGATTCATCAAATATAACATGCATTAATTCCTCAACTACTAGAGGTCTTCTATTAGAAACTATATATGCTTTGCTAGTAGATGAGGAACCTAAAAACACTCTTTCATTCAATTTGGATAAAAATTTTCCAAGATTGTCCTTGGTATTCAATATCTAGCATTTGCATCTAAAACTCTAAGGTATTAAACTTTGGGTTTTCTTCCATTTTATAGCTCATAAGAAGTTTTGTATTTCCAGTTATATACATTGAGCATCCATTATCTACTATCCAAATATTTTAATTGTTAGGTACACCTATAAGACAATAATTTTTATCTTATTTTAGGTACCCAAATAAACTTAGGTCCTAGGAGATTAGTCATTGAAGGGCCCACTAACTTGAGGTGAACCTTCCTAATATAACAAAAGTGTTAATATAACCATATTTCATATAATAATGACATTTATATCCAATTTTAGGTTTCTCCGTCCTTTTTCTAATAAATTTTTATTGATGATGTTGTGAATATTGACAACCACAAGTAAGCCTGGAATGAGAATGCTTTTGTGCATGTGCTTATATTCATGCTTTGTGTATATGTATGCATAATTTACTCTTGAAGACTTAGCTTTAGAGCATTGTTAGCCTTGAGTATTTTTTTTAGGACTTTTAGGCTTGGTGTGTGCACTAGTATTTTTCTCAACTTCAATACTTGAAGTTTGAGGTGTAGATGCCTTAATGAATGTGGTTGCATTGGAGGTAGTAGTAGATGAGCAATTGAATCCTAAACCAAATTTTGAGAATGGTGACCTTTGAACACTAATCAAAGTATTTAAGGCCTCCCTTCCTTTATTAAATTTTGAAATAAAAAATTTCAATTCATTTATTTCTTCTTTTAAAATTTATTTTCTTTTGAATTATCGAAGCTAGAGGAATTTTTTGAAAGTTCATCCAATGAGCTCTTTAGTTTCTCATTGGAATCATTTAATTCTAAGGTGAAGTTTCTCAATATAACAAAATCATTTTCTAACTTAGAGCATTTTTCTTTATAAAATTTCATCTTAGAAAAATATTTTTGAACTCTTTGGTTCATGTGTTCAACTAAGTCACTATCATACTAGGCATCATCAACAACATCATCACAAGTTATATTAAAATTTAAGGATCTTCCATGGCCATGAGGCATAAATTAGCAATTCCTTGCTCTTCTTCCTCCTCTTCACTTGAAGAATCATCATCCCAAATTCCTTATCTCATTTCTTCTTTTTTCTTGAATTTGGGACATTTGATTTTGATGTGACCCCATATACCACATTCATAGCTTTTAAATTCATTTTTCCTCTCCTTGTCTTTGAAAGAGGATTTAGAGAATGACCCCTTATTAACTTGTATTCTCCTCTTTCTTTTCCATTCACTAACTCTTTTTTATGGCATAGCCATCCCTTCATCTTCTTCACTATATTCTTTACTTGAGCTCTCATCTTCTTTAACTACTTTAAGAGTTATTGCTTTCCTCTTATCCTTCTCACCTTTATTATCTTCCTTATCCATATGCATTTTGAAAGTGAGAATTTTTTAATTAGTCATTGGTTCTTAGCTTACTAAGGTCATGAGCTTCTTCAATAGAAGAAACTTTTAACTTGAAGTTCTTCTTTGGATGTGCTCTCAATATTTTGATATTAACATCTTCTTGAGCATATACTTCACATATTTCTTTAAGTCATTAATGATTGAAAGCTTTGTCATTTCGATGACGTTCTCATTTGGCTTCATTTTGAAGAGTCTATATTCATGCACAAGCATTTGTATTTTTATGGACCTCACTTGGGAAGTACCCTTATGATAATTCTCAAAAGTTTTCCAAATGCATTATGCACAAGTAATATGTTGAATTCATCCAACTTCTTCTATTGACATAGAAATCACCAAAATAGAGCAAGCTCAATTGTTTTTGTAAATAGCTCTCTCTTGAGCTTTGGTCCATTGTGCTCTAGGGATATGAACTTGAAGTGTATGAGATTTCCATTCATTTAGCACACACTCCCATAGCTCAATTCCTTTACTATCTAGAAATATATACATCTTGTATTTCTAAAAGAGTAATTGGTTCCATCAGAATAAGGTCTAAGGTAGGAATTTAGATTTCCATGATAAGGAGCAATGATGGAAGTGGAAGTTAAAGTGGTCGGTGTAGAATGGCTGCCATTGTGGATCAAAATTCAATTAAGCTTTTCGAAATTTTGAGGCTCTGATACCAATTATTATCCCATAATAGCAACCAAGAGCGAGGTAAATTAGTTGTTTTGATGAAAGTGATGGCAAATAAAAATTTTAAACAAATAAGGAAGAAAGAGTAGTGAAAAGGTTGAACACGAGTAATTTATAGTGGTTCAAATTCCTCAATCCTTAATCTAGTCCCTCAACAGCGTATTAAGGTTTCACTAGCTTTGGGTTTTTACAAGCTCAACTCTAACTTGGTGTTTTCACAAGATCACACTGAACTTTTACAATGGTTTGAGTAATTCTCACAACTTAATAAGAGTTTTACCCAAGCTCACACTAAAACCTAGTGTCTCTATGCTCACACCAAACTTGTACAAATGGTGTTTAATGCTCATATCCAACACTCAAGTACAATGAATGAAAATTTTGATACAAATAATTGAAAGTGCTTAACTTAGCTATCTGATTCACAATACTTTTTCAAATTGAAGTTAATCAAGTATTTTTAGCCAACCTAGGTTTAACTAGCCATTTGAATGATAATTGGTGGGTACCAATATATTTGGTCAATGTTTTCCACTTTAATCATTGTTCAAAGCAACTTCATGGTCAGACTACCCTAGGACCTATTGAATTTGGGCCTGGTATAGTCAGATTGAAGGTAGTCTGGTCATTCTTTTTAAGTTTCTCTCAATGTTCCTTCAACGGCTAATGCATGTGGCAATTAATAATTGAGTGGATAAATAATTTTTGAAGTCAGTTTCATTGGTTCAGTCAGTATAGTCTTGGTATGGTCGGATCGTTTGTGATATGCTGAGAATTTAGGAGTACCATATAGCATGAACTTCACTATAACTTTTTGAGTTTTATCTTTGGCTTGGTTCGATCGAAATGTATCCAAGTCCTGCAATATACTAAATACTATGAGGATTTGGGAGTAACTTCTAGCTGTTAACTCTATTGGATGATTTAGAGTTGAATTTTCATCCCCAATCCAGGTGGACTTCCTTTGGTCTAGTTGTACCAAACGTGATCTCTTCTGGATAAATTACTTTGCAGGTTTAAGCTTTGGTTTGGTCGGACTGCTCACTAGTTCGATCGGGGCACAAATAAATTCTTCAAAAATTTAAGTTTTTGCAAAATTTAACATGGTACAAATATTAATACTATTCAATTTGATTATCTAAGATCAAAATAGAATTTGTTAAGCTAAGGATTTGCCTAACAATACCAAGTTATAGCAGGCTCATATAGAGATAAAGGGACAAGGTAGAAAAATTGGCTTTCAATTAGCCTAGTTGTGGTCACTATAGCTACGTATTGCCCAGTGGCGGAACTAGGATTTTACTGAGGGAAGGTCGGATCTGCGGCTGCTCCGAGCAGTGGCCGGTGGTCGTCGTGGGTGGTGGTGTGGTGGCTGTGGCTGCGGCTGGCTGGCTTGCTGCTGCTGCTGCGGGCTGTGTTTATTTGGGGAGGGAACAGAACAAGGAGAGGGAAGAAGGAGAAGGGAAGAACAGGGCTGCGTTAAAACGCAGCCAACACAGCCCTTTTTAATTTTTGAACCGGCCCAAGCGAAACGGCGTCGTTTTGCTTGGGCCGGTTTATTTTTTTTTAAATAAACCCCTGGCGAAACGGCGCCATTTCGCCAGAGACTAATTTATAAAAAAATATATATATGTATTTGCAGCGGGGGGTTCGTCTACCCCTCGCTGCAAATCCTCTGAAACTCAGCCCCCCTTCAACTGGGGCTGAGTCCGTGCCTCCACGCCTCCCTCCTTCTCGCTGCCGGTGAGGGGTGTCGTGTGACCCCACACGACCCCATGGTCGTTCCGCCACTGGTATTGCCTTAAGTGCATCTTGGGTTACCATTTCCATTAATTTGCTTAGGCATGGCATTTTAAACTTGGGTGGTAATGGCTCATCCCCCGTTAGGTTGAAAGAAGTGAAGTCTTGAACCTCTTGTTCCATCTTTCCCAAAAACTAGAATTTGTAGAAACAAATCAAATCAAACCAACACAGATTTTTATATCAAAAAACTATATTTTTCTAGGTTTCACTTAAAAAGTTGTATGATCCATCTTCAGCGCAACAACGTTTCCACTATTCTGGTTCCTTCTCCATATGTATAGAGAGAAAATCCCTTGAAAATAAGACTGGATTCGGACAATGCATCTTATTAAGTACTGTTATAAAAGCAAATAAAAGCTCAAGAGTTGCAATGAAGAAATGAAAGCAAAAAGCCCCAAAAAAAAGTTTGACTTACTTTCCTTCATATACTTTGGCATGAGCTCCTTCTCCAATCTTTGGACCAACAAAGAGAACCTTAGGATCAATCAGCCACTTATCATCTAAATTCCAAAATAAAACCAATTGCTAGATCCCATTTCTTACTCTTATGTATACTCTTTATCAGCCAATGAAGTACACCATTTAATCTATTGACTAAAAGAGAAAAAAACAAAGTCCTCCTAAACAACACTTTTCAAATTGAAGTAAACTCAAAAAAAAAAAAAACTCAGTAAAGTTAAAGAAATGGAAAGTGATACGGTGCTAAGAAGATTTAAAAAAAAAAACTATAAATAGACATGTCCCATATTGTACCCAAAACATGCCTGCAAATCTAAAAAAGATTATCATTTGCCTTTGTTTAGCAGGCAAAGAATAAAACCCCACATGTTCCAGAGACAGTCTCCCACATAAAAAGAAATTTTAAAAATGGGAATTTATCATAATTAAAAACAAGAAGAACAAGAACAATAAAAAGAAAAAGAAAATAAATTAATTAATTAATTAATAAGCCAACTTCAAAAGTCCATACCCACCCTAACAAGCACTGCCAAGAAAAAGGGGAAGTGATGGATAATAGTTTTTATGGGGAAGTGAAGAAAGGAAGAGACATAAGATATCAAAAAAAAAATATATATATATATATATATATATATCAATGGAAGACTGAAGTAGAGGCTAAAAGAGAAGGACACAGTGGAAAGCTAACGGGAAAAAATATGGCCTTTCGATATATGGATTTGTCTTGATTTGATTTGATCTGCTTCTCTGAATCTGGCTTTTAGTTTTTTCTGGATTTCCTCAAAAGAAGAATGATGAAACCAAAGCGAGAGAAAGATAGAAGTGGGAGATGAAAAGTGTGGAATTTATTCCTTTAAATTAAAATGATGTGGCATCCCTACATAGCACAAAAGCTGGTGCCATGTCAATTGAAAAATGATCAATTGAATTACAGTACTATATTGTTATAAAAGTACATATATAAAAAATGATCAACGTAAAAATTAAACTTAAAGGATGATAAAATTAGTTCATTAATTCTTTAAAGATAATAAGTGTAATTTACTTTAATTATATTTATTTAAAAAGTTCAAATAAAATTATAATTTTTTATTTGATATTAATAAAAATTAGTTATTATTTATTTATATAAAAAAACCCACAACTACTGTACTATTATTCACATCTCTTATAATATTATTTAATTTTAAAATTACAATATTATTCTTCAAATGTTATATCATTGTTCAACTAGCATGCAGTTAATAATTATACTTTTTAAGTTTTGATTTTTATTTTTGATAATTTATTTCTATATTTCGTTATCAAAATTGCTGATATGAAAAAGAACTTCTATAACTTGAGAGTGAGATTTGAGAGTGTTTTCTTGCTTAGCAATTGCCGCATAAAGCTTATGTAAACTTCAACTAAAGACAAACAATTGCAATTTTAATTAACTATAATTAATTTTTAGGAAAATTTTTATATACATTAAATATATTAGTTAATAATATTTTTTTTGTTTTTCAGGAAAAAGATCGTGTACTCCTTACTTCAAATAATATTACATTAATTATTTTGTAAATGCAACATTTTTTAAGTTTATAATTGAAAACTAAAAAATTTAGATATTATTATTTTTGAAGTTCTTTAATGTATTGTATTAGAAATTGAGAAAAGATAAATGATTTTATCTAATTCTGATTGATTTATTAATTAGGATATGAATGATTTACAATAAATTAGATTGGATACATAGATTTATGCAATGGAAAACATTTTTTACCCACTTTATTGCAATACATATAGAAAAAAAAAAGTTATGGTTAATTACTAGAAATGATTTATTATTTTAGGAGTTGATTCTATTAATAAAATGGATTTTTTCTTTCTTTTTATTTATTTTATCAATGAAAGTTCAATTTTATAAAATATACATATATAATTATAAAGATTTTCTTAAAGCTTATAATGATTAACCTATAAAACAAATTGTTAGATTATTTTGTAGCTTATTTTGGTAGAATGACTCCAACAATTAAGTTAATATATTAGAAATTTTCTAAATGAGTATGTTGACTATTTAAAATAAAAAGAAAAAATTACATTTTATAACATCATTTTTTATTTTTTTTTAAACATACACAATTTTCTTAGTATATATTCAATATACTAAATATATGCCCAATTTAAAAATATGAGCAAATGATACCTGGGTAAATAATCTGAAGGTTTTTTATATATTTAGCAGCATAAATAATATGACCTTACACATCCTATTATTTAGTTTGGTATCAGTTGTAGTGGAGATAATCTGAGATGTCCGAATTTCTTTTTTTTTTTTTAATGATTTTGCCATGACACTATTTAAGTTAATGAACAAATAAATTTTCGTGTATGATGTTAAATTTTGATGTTTTAATTTAATAAAAAAATATTTATATTGGAATAAAGTGATTCATATATTAAAAAAAATTATGATAATCTCAAAATTGAATAAATTAATGAATGAGAAAAAAAACTCGTTGCACAATGCACATTACTCGAAAGAACCCATTAGTAGAATAAATAAGAGATATATACGCCCTGCAAATTAAAAAACTTTCCTTTTTTCAAAAAATCCACAAGTCAAATTTGATTTCATTTTTACAGAAATCACGTTGTTTTTTTTTATTTTTATATATTTTTTTGTTTTCTCATAAATTTATTTTTTATATACTTTTTCTTTAAAAAAATTTTTAATGTCACGTTTTCAATATATGCACAATAAAATATAGATATGTACACACTATACATATAATCTATAAAATATACACTCAATAATATAAACTACATCTAAACACACCTACAACAAATCTATAATATATCTACATAATATTTTTAATAATTAATTTAATTTAATTTAATTAATTTTTTATTCACACAACCTTCACATAATATTCACACAATATTCAACAATTTTCACCTCAAATACAAAATTTAAATAACAAAAACATAACAAGCACATATCTACAATATATCTATAAAATATCTATAACACATTTACTATGCATCTACATAATGAAATTATGTATATTTTTTTATTTTTTCATGTATATAATATGTACAATTTATTTAAAAGAAAATTTAATAATTTTTATTAATATATTTTTATATATTTTGTTTTTATTTTTTTTAGTGTTACTTATTTTTTATGATTAAAATTAAATTTTTTTCTTTATAAAAATTATAATTTTTATATGATGAAAAATAATTTAAAATATTAATCTTTATTATTGTATTAGATTATTTTTATTTAATAGTGAAGTTTGAAAAAAAAATAAAAATTTGAAGTAAAATGTTGGTTATAGTGGAGAAAGAGGTATTTAAAAAAATTATTTTAGTTATAAATAAAGTATTTTTAAAATTTTACATTAATTTTTTATAAAATTTTAAATATTGTTAGTTTTTACAGTATTTTTATAATAAAAATTACTTTTTTGATATTTATGCAAATGTCCCAATAAATGAAGAGATTATTACACTGCATACGGCACCAGTTTCATTTCTCAAAAATATGGACGCGCTCATTTTATTTATATTTTTATATTTTTGTATTTTTTATAATTTTTATTTTTATTTTTATAATTTTTGTAATTTATTTTTTTATTTAATTTTTTAATATTATATTTTTAATATACATATAAAAAATAAATATATACATAATATTTACACAATATATATATAATGCATACTCAACGATACAAACTACATCTATAATACCTACAACATATCAACAACACATCTACATAAAAGTTTTTAAAATTTGTTTATTTTTATTTTTAATTTCTTTATTCTCACAATATTCATACAATATATACACAATATTCAATAATTTCACATAAAATACACACAACTTAGATAATAAATATATAACATACACACAATATCTATAATATATCTACAACATTTATGAAATATATATAGGCATCTACAGAATATCTATACAATATCTATATAATGAAATTATGTTTTTTTTTTCATATATATAATATATAAATTTATTTAAAAATAAATTTAATGCTTTTTATTAATATATTTTTGCATATTTTACTTTTTTATTTTTTGAATGTTATTTATTTTTCATAATTAAACTTAAATTTTTTTTTTCTTTTATAAAAAATTATGATATTTATATCATTAAAAATAATTTAAAATATTAATTTTTATTATTTTATTAGAATATTTTTTATTTAATAGTGAAGTTTGACAAAATTGAATGTAGTAAGGTAAGAGATTTTTTTGAAAAAAAAATTATTTTAGTAAAAAAAATGTATTTTTAAAATTTTACTCTAATTTTTTATAAAAATATAAATATTTTAGCTTTTATAGTATTTTTAAAATAAAATTATTTTTTTAGATAGTTATATAAATGTCCGGTAAATAAATAAATGGCAAATAAAAAAGGAAAAAGGCCACTTCAGTAATTGTAATCGTTTTATACATAGCAAATCATTAGATTTCTTCTTCATTTATAATGTATTAATAAATCTACCTTCTTTATTTAGAAAAAGAAAAAAATATACCTTCTAAAAATTTCTACGCCATATATGTCATCATCAAGATAATCATCATCCACTTTAGAGGCAAAAATAGTTATACCTAATACATAAAAAAAAAAAAAAAAAACACTTCACCTTATTCAAAAGATCTTATTAACTCGATATATAATTTTCATGCATTATATTGCACACCTATAAAAACTAATTTTGATATTAATATACTCTTTGCTGAGCTGGATTTAGAGCGCGAGATAAGAAAATTTTTTATGCGTGAATTGTTTATTTTTCTCATTTTAAACCCTAAAATGCAGAGTTCTTCTACATCTGGTCTTTTTCTCTTCCATGGAGTCTCTCCTCCATGCAATTATTTTTCTCACTTCTTTTTTATTTATTTCTTATTTCAATTTTTATTTTCCCTCACAAATTCAATCCCTACCCAATCCATCTCTAATTTATTCAAGCTGACAAGTCAGCCGCCGATTCAAACTCCAAATATATTTTTCAGATTTGTACTCCAAGAACACCATTTGGGTTTGTGTCATTATGATTTGTGATTATGCGGCAGTAATTTGGTTCTAATTGGGACAGGCATGGTTTTTTTTTTTTTTTTCGAATTTCTCATATTATAATTACAAATGAGAGGCTTGATTTTCATTAGCAATTGTATCGAGAATTTTGACTTCCTTTTTTTGTTTTTAATATGCTACTCTTCAATTTATCCACTACGAGGATCTTGTTTGGAAATTTAAATAAATAAATCCCAATATTTGCAATTTAACATGATTAGCAAGCCTGAGGTGAATTGGCTATAAATAATAAAATATGTGAAAATAAAAATAATCAGTAAAAAAATAAGACACTAATATTTAATGTGATTCACCATTTTAATTTGGGCTACTTCCAGGAGTCAAGCTTCGAAATATTTCTTTCACTAGTAAATAGTAGGATTTATAAGAGAGAGACTTTTCTAGAAAAATTATTCTAGAAGCACAACGTTTACAAAAAAGATAAATAAAAAAATAGTGGTAAGTATTTTCTAAACACACAAAGTAAAATTTCACTATTTTTTCACTCACAAAAAATATTATCTCACAAAAATAATTTTCTCTCTCTTTCTAAATAGGCTAAATATATAACCCACACACTAATCTCTTTATATAAATTTTTCTTTCAATTTTTTTTATGTTTTGAACCACTGTATTAAAAATGTGTGAAACAGTCTATCTCACTGCAAATTTCAAATTTGCAAACTTGTAAATCTTCGGTGCCTTCAATTTATCAAAATTTGTTGCTGGTGGATCTCACAAAAATTGACTTCTTTCTTTTCTTTTTAACTTTTTAAATGTGGATCCCACTCAATTGAGTAGGACACCACAACAAATGTCCGCATCACACTCGATTGGGTGGCACATTCATACCGACAATCTCTCTACAAGTAACAAGTTTTTTTATGGGTAGAGATTTAGTCATCATATCAGAACTATTATCATTTGTGTGAATCTTTTCAAGCCGAAATTACTTCATCTCCAGTGCATCTCAAATCTAATGATATCTCGCATTAATATGTTTTGATCATGAGTGAAAAGTGGAGTTCTTACTGAGATGAATATTGCTCTGACTATCACAATATAATATTTATTTCTCTTGTTCAAAGCTCAATTCTTGTAGACTTCTTCATATATAGTAGCTTTTTTGCTTGCTTCTATAATTGCAATATATTCAACTTTAGTGGTGGATAGGACAATACATTTTTGTAATTTTGATTGCTAAGAAACTGCTCCCCCTACAAAAGTAATTAAGTACCCAAAAGTGAATTTTTTGGAGTCAATGTCACCAGCTATATTCGCATCTTTGCACCCATCCAACATAGGTTTTCCATCACTAAAGCATAAAATAAATTTTGGAGGTGCCTCTAAGATACCTTAGTATCATGTCACTGCTAGTTAATGTTCCTTTATAGGATTAAAAAGAAAACTGCTTTCAACTCTAGTAGCATGAGCAATATCTGCCCTTTTGCAAACCAAATTGTATATTAAGCTACCAACTGGAGAAGCATAAGACACTTTCTTTATTTCTTCTTTTTCATTCTCTCTTGAAGCATTGTTTAGAACTTAGCTTAAAATGACCTGCAAGCGGAAAGCAAACTGGTTTTACATTGCTCATATTGAACTTGTCAAGAACTTTCTCAATATATTATTCCTAAGATAGCCACAGTTTTCTTCTCTTTCTATCCCGAGTATTATTCATTTCGAGAATTTACTTGGCAGATCCCTAATCCTTCATTGCAAAGGACTTGCTAAGCTTTTTCTTTAAAGAACTTATCTTCTCAGCATTATGGCCAACTATCAACATATCATCCACATAAAATAGTAGGATGATAAAGTCACCATTATGAAACTTCATTATAGATACACAATTATCAACAATTGTCTTTGCATATCCTTGAGCTTTCATGAAAAACTCAAATTTCTTACATCACTGTCTTAGCACTTGTTTAAGTCCATATAAGTTTTTCTTCAACCTGCAAATAAGATTCTCCTTGTCTTTAGCTTTAAACCCATTTGGCTGTTCGATATAAATTTTCTCCTCTAAGTCACCATAGAGGAAAACTACCTTCACATCAAGTTATTCTATCTCCAAATTCAAAGTGGTAGCTAAACCAAGAATAACTCTGATGGGAAGACATCTTAACCACAGGTGAGAAAATTTCTTCAAAATCAATTCCCTTCTTATACCCAAAACCATTGACAACCAACTTAGCCTTATACCTTGGTTGTGAAGAATTGTTTTCAGTCTTCACTCTGAAAACCCATTTATTTTTCAATGCTCTCTTTCCTTTAGGCAATTTTACTAGCTCATAAGTGTCGTTCTCATGCAAGGAGTTCATCTTATCTTGCATAACATCTAACTAATCATTTTTCTTATTCACATGGCCTCTTCACAAGTTCCAGGTTTTCCCCCATTAGTGAGCATCACAAACTCATGGGGAGAGTATTTTTGGTGGATTTTCTTAATTGGACTTCAACCGGTGGTGCAAGAGGAGGTTGATCATCATGCTCATTAATATTCTCATTAGTTTCATCATCATTCGGAATAAGCTCACCATCATTATTAATATCTTGTTCACCTGCATCACTTTGCTCAGAACTAGAGGATTTTAGTGTGAGATCTGGAACCTTTTCTTTGACTAGTTTAGGTTTCTTAAGATCCTCAATAATTTGATCTTTAAAGAACACCACATCTCTGCTTTTAATAGCTTTCTTATTAACAGGATCCCAAAACCTATAACCAAACTTTTCATAGGCATAACCTAAGAAGATGCATTCTTTAGCCTTGGAGTCAAGCTTGGATGTAACACCCTTATATCCACAATACATACATCCAGTATATGTAAAACACGCATATACGGTATAAAAATATCACAACCCGGTTTAATAAAAAATTTTACATTTCAAATTTAAAATCTCAAATACTTTATAATATAAATTTAAATAATAAATAAAATATTCTTTGTTACTCATGGGTTCCAAAATAGTATTTTATATGAAAATGTCTAGAAAAAATTCTCCAGAGTTTTATCTGTAATTTAGATAATAAAAAAAATAATAAACACAACCTACATAAAACAAGTACTCCCAATAATATCAAAACACCATTTCACCTATACTCCTTAATTTCTCCAAGTTTCTCAAAATATTTGTACATATACATACATATTTTTACCCAAACACATATATAAACCAACATTATAAAATTTTTCAATACATTCTTTATAATTTATAATATATACATCAAAACATAATATAATATATATAATATCAAAATATAATATAAAACATATACATGCTAGCAGCGTCTCTGATCTTGATGCCCAAAATTAACTCTACTAGTAAAATCTCAAATCTAGACCCGATCCAATCTAAACAAACTCTCCAGTTCTACCGGATCACCCTTGTCACCTGTGCAATGAATTACAATAGTGTTAAGTCAAAAGCCTAGCGGTATTAACTTTGATAACAATAAAACTTAACTACAATGCCAATGCATAATGCATTTATGCTATGTCATAAGGTGGCATCCAAGCTCACTTTTAAACATATTATTTCATCATTCAATAATTTACACAAGAACGAACACAAGCACGTGCCCAAAAGATCTAATATGTCATTCAAATCCTAGAGTTACTGTTTTGGTCCAAATTGACACTGTGTCTAGTCCCGAAGACAAATCACAGTAATGCTCAAAAGCTAGCCTCGAAGGCAAATCATATCATAGTGACTCCAAGCGCCTAGCTCTGAAGGCAAATAAAATAATTGCTCAAAAGCTCACCCCGAAGGCAAATAATGAGGATAACCTCATAGGCAAGCCGCCAAACACATAACTCTGAAAAGTGAATAACATACTAGGCACATAATTCTTTCATATTTTCCATTATCAATTTCTTTTTCATTTTCTCATAATCAACTAGACACATTGTCTTTTTTCTCATTATCAATTAGCCACATTGCCTCATTTTTCCATTTTTCTCCATGTCATTTTATTTCAATTTATCACATTTCATCATATCTCAATATATTATCACAATGCATCATATTCCACATACAAATCACATTACCCAATAGACAATTAAAACATAACACTTTAAAAGTTCAAATCACATATATTCTTAATTTCTTGAAAATTCAAAGAAAGAAGTTAAAGAACTTACTAATTATGGAGGAAACCCCTAAAAATCCACTTGAAACTTGTTAAATCCTTCAATTCTTGAAGCATGGAAGAAGAAAATCTTTGAGTTTGAACAACAATGGTGGCTGGCCTTCAAGGGAAGAAAAAGATGATGAAAAAAAATCAATTTTGTTTCTCTTTCTTTCCACTTTAATTGTAACCATATATATATAATATTAGATTATATTTTTAATTAATTAATTAATTAATTCTTCATTTAATAAAAACCAAAATTTACATTTTCCATGCATAAATAAATTTTAATTTTTTAAAGTTTAATTACCAAAATGCCACTTGACTTTGACTTTTCTTTTAAAAGATTTGACTTTTTTATTGACTTGTATATTTCATGTATATTTCACATATATATCCCACTTTTTCACTTAAAATCATTTTATTTTTCATTCAAGTTATTTATTTAATTTATTTATTTATTTTAATTTATTTTATTTTATTTTTAAAAATTTCAGATGTTACCTTGATGATACCCTAATCTCACATCAATCTTAGAGAATATTGTTGCTCCCTTCAACTAATCAAAGAGATCATCTATCCGAGGCAATGGATACCTATTTTTGATTGTCACCTTATTCAACTGTATATAATCAATACACAATCTCAAGGTGTCATTCTTCTTCTTCACAAACAAGACTGGTGCTCCCCATGGAGACACACTAGGGTGGATAAACCCTTTATCAAGCTACTCCTGTAACTGCACCTTCAACTCTTTTAATTCAGCAGGTGCCATTTGATAAGGGGTAATAGAGATGGGACTAGTACCAATCAACAGATCAATACCAAACTCCACCTCTCTCTCTGGAGGTACCTTTGGCAACTCATTAGGAAAAACATCCGGAAACTCAGTAACTGTTGGTATACTGTCAAGCTGGGACCCTACTATTCTGGTATCTACAACATGAGCAAGATATGTCTCACATTCCTTCTGAATCATCCTCCTAGCTAAAACAACTGAAATAAACATGGATGAAAGATGTCTTTGCTTATTAGATATCACCACATTTCTACCATCACGTGTTCTCAGAGTAACACATTTTCGCTGATAGTATACCACAACCCCATGCCTAGATAACCAATCCATGCCCAGAATCAGATCATATTCCCTAAAAGGCAATTCAATCAGGTCACCGAGAAACTCCTTATCCTGAACCACAACTGGACTATTTCGGTGCATCCTACTAACCACAACACTATGCCTTAAAGGATTTATAACGTAGGGACTCAAAATGAAAATTACTCACAGGCAAGATAGATGCACTGATGTATGAATGAGTCAAGCCAAGGTCCAACAATGCAAGAACTGAAGTACCAAATAAAGTAAAAGTACCAGCTATAACAGTTGACGCGTCTGGCTGCCTCTGCATCACATATACCCGCTGTGATAGCCCTGCATCATCTGGTCTACTCCCAACAGTAGAACCTCCTCTCTGACCAGTCCCAGATCTACCACCTCTACCAAAAGCTCTTCCACCACGACCCCCTCTGACACTGAGTCTAGAAGCTATTGTATCTGTCTGTTTATCCTCTAGTGGCTTTGGACAATCTCTGATAACATGGTATGGCGATCCACATCTATAACACATTGCTGGTGCACCTATCCTCTAGCAGACATTCCCAAGTGCCCTATCACAATGAACATAGGTAGGTGGAGCAGGCCTCTAAGCTAATGGGGTTGAGGCACTAGTCACTGAGGCTACAAGTCTCTGTCTTTGCTGCTGTGTTGACCTGCCAAACTACCCATGGCTCCTATTAAACCTTTAAGGATAACCCCCTCGAACTCTCTTCACTGATGAAGACCCTGCCACATCCTGGGTCTTCTAGCTCTGCTCTCCTCTGCTCTGGTAGCTGCTGTAAGACTCTGTGCTCTCTCAACACTCCTAGAAACTGCAACCAACTGAGAAAAATTCTAATACCGAGAGCCTGCCATAAGACACATGATAGAGGATCTTAGTCACTCCTCAAACCTCCATCACCGGCCAATCTCATCAGAAATAATTCCTCCAGCAAACTGACTCAGCATAATAAACTCAATCTCATACTCAGTCATTGTCCTGGTATTCTGCCTCAAACTCAGGAACTCCATCTTTTTAGCATCGTTATACTCCCTCAGAGTATACTTCTTAAATTCCCATAGAAAATTATCATAAGTCGGCACTGGTGGATCAGCTGTACCATGAGGAACTGTCTTCCACCACTCATAAGCATCCCTCTGGAAAAGAGATCAAGCATAATCAAACTTCTCCTTTGGACTAGTCTGCAGCTGGATAAATACTCTTTGAACCCTGTCCAACTACTGCTCTATTACAGCAGGATCTATAGTGCCAAAAAAATTTTTAGCTCCAAACTTCCTCAGCTTATCATACTTCCATGTAGGCAACTGCAGCTGCGGCTGCGGTGGTGATTGTAGCTGCTGAACCGGAGCATATCTCAATAACTCCACCATATGTCGTACCCAGCCCGGTGGAACCTCCTTTGTTGCTGGTCTAACAGGCATATAAGCAGATACCTCTCCAGCAGACATAACACCAGCTCTAACTCTACCCTCATCAGGAGCTATACTCTCTACACTACCCTCTGCAGACTGATGCATCTAAGACGTCATAACTACCTATATCTGCAAACACAACATAGATTGTCACATTAAAGATCATAAACTGCCAGTGCCAATGCATATACCATAATTTAAAACCATATTTAAAATTTCTATTTTCTCTCTCTAACAATCTACCTAGGTAGAGAATCTCAAACCTAGGCTATGATACCAAAATAAATATAATACCCTTATATCCTATATATGTACAATACATATACTCAGTATATGTAAAATATGCATATACGATACAAAAATGTCACAACCCGGTTTAATAAAAATTTTCACATTCCAAATTTAAAATCTCAAATACTTTATAATGTAAATTTAAATAATAAATAAAATATTCTTTCTTACTCATAGTTCCCAAAATAGTATTTTATATGAAAATCTCTGAAAAAAATTTACCAGAGTTTTATCTGTACTTTGGATAATAAAAAAAATAATAAATACAACCTGCATAAAACAAGCACTCCCAATAATATCAAAACATCATTTCACCCATACTTCTCAATTTCTCCAAGTTTCTCAAACTATTTCTACATATACATATATATATTTTTTTTTATCAAAAACACATATATAAACCCACATTATAAAAATTTTCAACACATCTTTATAATTTAAAATATATACATCAAAACATAATATAATATTTATAATATCAAAATATAATATAAAACATATACATGCTGGCAATGTCTCTAATCTTGATACCTAAAATCAACTCTACTAGAAAAATCTCAAATCTAGATCTGACCCAGTCTAGACGAACTCTCTGGCTCTGCCAGATAGCCCCTGTCACCTGTGCGATGAATTATAATCGTGCTAAGCCAAAAACCTAGTGGTACAAACTTTGATAACAATGAAACTTAACTATAATGCCAATGCATAATGCATTTATGCTATGTCACAAGGTGGCATCCAAGGTCACTTTTAAACATATTCTTTCATCATTCAATAATTCACACAAGAAAAAACACAAACATGGGCCCAAAAGATCTAATATGTCATTCAAATCCCAGAGTTATTATTTTGGTCCAAATTGACACATGTGTCTAACCCCGAAGGCAAATCATAGTAATACTCAAAAGCTAGCCTCGAAGGCAAATCATATCACAGTGACGCCAAGCGTCTAGCTCCGAAGGCAAATCAAAGTAATTGCTCAAAAGCTCGCCCCGAAGGCAAATAATGAGGATAACATCATAGGCATGCCACTAAACATAGAACTCTGAAAATTGAATAACATACTAGGCACACAATTATTTCATATTTTTCATTATCAATTTCTTTTTCATTACTAGGCACATTACCTCTTTTCTCATTATTAATTAGCCACATTGTCTCATTTTCTCATTTTTCTTAATGTTATTTCATTTCAATCTATCACATTTCATCATATCTCAATATATCATCACAATGTATCACATTCCACATTAAAATCACATTACCCAAATAGACAATTAAAACATAACACTTCAAAAGTCCAAATCACACATATTCTTAATTTCTTGAAAATTCAAAGAAATAAGTTAAAGAACTTACTAATTATGGAGGAAAACCCTAAAAATCCACTTGAAACTTGTTAAATCCTTCAAATCTTGAAGCATGGAAGAAGAAAATCTTTGAGTTTAGACAACAATGGTGGCCGACCTTCAAGGGAAGAAGAAGAAGATGAAAAAAAATCAATTTTATTTCTCTTTCTTTCCACTTTAATTATAACCATATATATAATATTATATTATATTTTTAATTAATTATTTATTTATTTAATAAAACTGAAATTTACATCGTCCATACAAAAATAATTTATTTTAAAATTATTTAAATAATTTTCGACTTTCAATGTTTAATTACCAAAATGCCACTTGACTTGCAATTAATGAAGGGGAGCCTTGGCACAGCGGTAAGTGTTGTCGTCGTGTGACCTGCGGTCACGGGTTTGAGTCATGGAAACGGTCTCTTGCAAGGGAAGGCCGCATAAAAAGACCCAATGGGTCCGACCCTTCCCCGGACCCCGCTCATTGCGGGAGTATTCGTGCACCGGGCTGCCCTTTTTTTATTCAATTTAATTTTAATTTATTTTATTTAATTTTTAAAAATTTTGGATGTTACATTGGATCTCTCATCTTCTCGAATGTCAACAAATGATCTGCATTAAAAGACTCACAAATGATCATATGAAACATCTTTATTCATCCATGCTCTTTCTAGAACATCTTCATCAAGAGGAACAAAAGGAGAAATGTTAATTAGGTCGACTGCAGTTCTCATTGTTTCACTCTAAAATGACTTAAAGAGTTTAGCATGAGAGAGCATACAGCGGATCCTCTCTACAATGGTTCTGTTCATTCTTTCAGCAATTATATTTTGCTAATGTATTTTTGAAATTTTCTTCTTTAAGCAAATGTCATGCTCCTTGCAATACATCTCAAATGGACCCCCCCCCCCCTATATTCTCTATTATTATCTACACGAATGCATTTTAACTGTCTTCCCATTTATCTTTCAACACTAGCATGAAAATTCTTAAACACATCCAACACATGATCTTTAGATTTCAAAGCAAAAGCCCACACTTTTTTAGAGTGATCATCAATAAATGTCACAAAATATAAAGCACCACCAAGTGATTTATCACTCATAAAATAAATATCAGTGTGAACTTGTAACATCCGGTTAATCATTAAAATAAAATTTAATTGAGTTAAAATAAATAATTTAAGAGAGAAATGATGAGTCTGAAGTGGGAATTGGGTGATGCATATGTGAAATATATAAGAAATATACATTACATATAAAGTAAAAAATATGTGATAATAAGACAAAAAGTGAATAATGAAGTTAAAGGATAAATGGTAATTATACTTAAAAAAATAAATTAATTAAATAATTCAAAAATAATTTTATTTATGGGTGGAAGATGAAATTTAAAGAATTAAAAATATTTCAATAATAAGAAAGTAAAATAATTAAATAATATATATATATATATGGATGGGAAATTAAAGAAAAGTCAAAACAATTAAATCACCATCTTCTTCTTCTTCCTCAGCCTTTGGCCGAAATGTCCATAGCCTTTAGAGAGGAATTTTTGCTTCATCCCACACCAAAATTTGAAGGTTTTCAAAGGTTCAAAGTAATTTTTGGTGAAATTTTCAACAAACTAGTAATTTTTCTTACTTTGCTTTGGTTTTTTCTTTAAGTTTTTAATTATGTGAAACATGGATTTTTGATAGGTGATAGGATAATTTGATTTAAGGTTATGATGATGTTCTTTTGATGCAAGAATATTGATTTTAAGGTTAAATGTTGGATTTGATAAGTTTTAGTTAGAGTTTGCATGAGATAGTAAGGTTTAGGGTTATGGAAAAGAGTTTTGTTGAAGAATGCTTGTTCAATTGGTGTCATCATTTAAATCATGTTGTTTAATGATTTAAACGATGGAAATGAATTTAACTTAACAATCGGAATTGGTTAGAATGTTGAAACAAAATCAAAGAGGCTTAGGGTTTGAATTTTGAAATTTTGATGGAAGATTGGCACATTATGTTTTAATGCTTAAAATGTGTTAAAATATAATGTTAAAGATGTTTTTAAGCTTTAAACTCCATTTGGAATAAGTGAGATTGGCTTGGTAGAGTTAAAGTGCCTTACGTCTTAAGAATGTGGAAAAAGAATGGAAATTGGCATAATTGCCAAAGATTGAGAAAAATGTGCAAAATAGTTTAAGTAATGTGTGTAACCTTATGTAATATCAAATTCTTGAGTATTGGGTTTGGTGTGATACGGTATACCGGACATTTGCCTTCTGGCCAGACGCTGGGCATCATTATTATTGCCTTCGAGCCAGATATTGGGTATCATTATTATTGCCTATGGGCCAAATGCTGGGCATCAATATATTTCCCTTTGAGCCAAACACTGGGTGTCAAATGTGAGTCCAAAATAGTATCTTTGGAACTTAAATATTATATAGGGTCATTTGGGCCCAATGCATGTATATGAGAAATGTGATTGTTTGAAAGTGTTAGTTGAGTGATTTGCATTATGGAAATGCATATCAATTTTACATTTTGAAAAGAAATGTATGTTACATTATTTATGAGATTTACTTTATTTCAAAGTATGTACCATTAGGAAATTTTTCTTAGCGCTATTTGTGTATCCTGCATATGAAAGGGTTATTGTAAAGAGCCCTGCTGGACCAGAGCAGGTGTAGAGTATCCCTACTTTCTGGAGTTTTAAGTTGGCCGCTGCAGACCAGGACCGTGCAAATATGTAATATATTCATTTTGGAAACTTAACTTTTAAATATGTATGTTATGTTGTAAATGTGTAAATTATGTAATTTATAAAACTTGGAATTATATTTTTGTAAATAATGGTTATGCATATGTATATATGTATGTTTAAGTGTTGTAGAAAAATTGATGGAGTTCTGGAAGTATGAAATGTTGAAATTATTTTGGGAGTGTGTTTTCTGTAGGTTGCGAAATGTTGAAATTTTAGGATATCAGAATTATAGACAAAACTCTGGTAAATTTTTTTCAGAGATTTTTATATAAAATAATTATTTTTTGTACTTAAAACTAATGAGGAATATTTTTATTTACTTATAAAAATACCTTTTAATGTTTTAGATATTAATTTAGAAATATGAGAATTTTTATTAAATATGGGTTGTGTCATTCCAATACGGTATATGCGTATTTTACATATACTAGGTGTATGTATCATATATATAGGGTATAAGGGTGTTATATTTATTTTGGTATCAGAGCCTAGGTTTGAGGTTCTCGACCTATATGGATTTTTAGAGAGAGAAAAGTGAGATTTTAAAGTTCATACATGCATTTGCACTGGTACTTGAACTAGTCTCTGATGTGGCAATTCTTTTTGTGTTTACAGACATTGGCAGATATGGCATCTCAGATGCATCAGTCTAGAGAGGAAAGTGTAGAGAGTGATGCTCCTGGCGAAGGTGTTGAAGGAGCTAATGCTGAGATTGCTAGGGAGGCATATGTTCCAGTTAGACCGGCAGTTGAGGAGGTTTCACTAGGCTGGGTATGGCATATAGTAGAGTTATTACGACAGGCTCTGGTATAGTAGCCGTAGCCCCCACCATAACTGCAGCCATAGTAGTAGCTGCCAACTCGAAAATATGATAAGTTAAGGAAGTACGGAGCTACAAATTTCTTCAGCACTATTAATCCATCCGTAGTAGAGTAGTGGTTGGATAGCGTTCAGAGAGTGTTTATTCAGTTGCATGCCATCACGGAAGAGAAGTTTGATATGCGAGGTCTCTTTTGCAGGAGGATGCTTATGAGTAGTGGAAGATAGTTCCCCATGGAACGGCTAATCCTTCGGTGCTGACATATGATGATTTCCTGCAAAAAATCGAGAAGAAGTATACCCCTCGAGAATATAGAGATGCCAAGAAGGAGTTTTTGAGTTTGAAGCAAGAATAAAAGACAGCGACAGATTATGAGATAGATTTCAACCGGCTAAGCAAGTATACAAGAGGGATTGTGACATATAAGTTTGACAAGTGCCTGATATTTGAAGAGGGTTTGAGGCCATACATCATGTGCCTAGTGGCAACATCATAGTATGAAGATTTTTCTAAGTTACATGCAACTTCCTAAAGTGTAGAGAAGGCATAGGGACTTGCAGCAGCTGCCATAGCAGAGAGTAGAGATAGGAGACCACAGATTGAGGTGGGATCTTAATCATCAAAGAGAGGTAGAAGAGGTCCTTCAAAGAGGTTTGGTAGAGGCCAGGGGTAGCCTGACAGGGGGTTCCAGTAGCAGAGACAAAGATAGGGTCCTGCAGCCTCAGTGGCAATGTTTCCACCTCGATTCCACAAAGATCTATCCATCCAGTCTATGCCTAGTGTGGTAAGGCACATAGAGGTATTTGTTGGAGAGATGGTGATGTAGCTAGTTGTTACAGATGTGGATCCCAGGATCATTTCATCAGAGATTGTCCAAAGTTGCCAGTTTAGAGACAGTCAGAGGCCACTGTATCTAGACCCAGTGATAGGGGAGGTCGAGGTGGCAAAGGTACTTCTAGAGGTGGCAGACCTGAAGTTAGTCAAAGAGGGGGGTCTACAGCTAGGTTTAGTAGACTAGATCAAGTAGAGTCATCACATGGAATTTATGTGATGCAGAGGCAGGCAGATGGTTCAGATATCATGGCTGGTATTTTTCTTTTATTTGATACTCTTGTGCATGCATTGATAGATCCTGGATCTACTCACTCATACATTAGTGCTTCCAATCTACCTATGAGTGATATGCATTCAGAGTCCCTAGGTTTTGATGTATTGGTTATTAACCCTTTAGGGTATAGTGTGGTTGTTAGTAGAGTACATCGAGATAGTCTAGTAGTTATTTATGGTAAGAAATATTTTCGGTGACTTGATTGAGATGCCCTTTAGGGAGTTTGATTTGATTATGAGTATGGATTTGTTATCCAGACATGGGGCTATGGTAGACTGTTAGCATAAACATGTTACCTTGAGAACACGTGAAGGTAGAAATGTAGTGATATCTAGTGAGCGATGTCACCTTGCATCCATGTTTGTCTTAGTTATATTAGCTAGGAGGATGATTCGAAAGGGATGCAAGGCTTATTTGGCTTATGTGGTAGATACTAGAGTGGTGGGATCTGAGCTTGACAGTATACCTACAGTTGCAAAATTTCCAGATGTGTTTCTAGAGGAATTACCAGGGCTACCACTAGAGAGATAGAGTTTGGTATCGATTTGATGCCTAGTACCATTCCCATCTCCATCAACCCTTATCGAAGTGCACCTGCAAAATTAAAGGAGTTAAAGGTGTAGTTGCAAGAGCTATTGGATAAAGGGTTTATTCATTCTAGCATATCACCATGGGAGCACTAGTTCGTTTGTAAAGAAGAAGGATGAAATTTTGAGGTTTTGTATTGACTATAGACAGTTGAATAAAGGGACCATCAAGAATAAGTACTCATTACCTCATATAGATGACTTGTTTGATCAGTTGAAGGGGGCAACAATGTTTTGTAAGATTGTTTTGAAATCTGGGTATCATCAGTTAAGAGTTAGAGATGTGGATATACCTAAGATGGCTTTTCACATGAGGTATGGGCATTATGAGTTTTTAGTGATGCCTTTAGGATTGACTAATATACTCACTGTGTTCATGGATTTGATGAATCGGGTGTTCAGGCAATATTTGGATTAGTTTTTTGTAGTGTTCATTAATGACATTTTGGAATACTCTCACAGTAAGGAGGAAGAGCATGACACGCATCTGCGAATTGTATTACAGACATTGAGGGAGAAATAATTATATGCCAAGTTATCTAAATGTGAGTTTTAATTAAATCGGGTGACTTTTCTTGGACATGTCATTTCAGCAGAGGGTATTAGACTTTATCTAAGTAAAGTCGAGGCAATTTTGAATTAGAGTCCACTGAAAAATGTGACCGAGATTAGAAGTTTTTTAGGATTGGCTAGTTATTATTGTTAGTTTGTGAAGGGATTTTCCCTGATAGCTTTGAAACGGTGTAAAATTTATATGGAATGATCAATGTCAGACGAGCTTTGAGCAATTGAGAGACATGTTGACTCAAGCTCCAATTCTTACTCCACATGTGGAAGGCAAACCATATGTGATCTATAGTGATGTGTCACATAATGGTTGGGGTTGTGTGTTGATGCAAGATGGTAGAGTTATTGCTTTTGCTTCCAGAAAGTTGAAGCCTCAAGAGTTGAATTATTCGACTCATGATTTAGAGTTCGCAGCCATTGTTTTTGCGTTGAAGATCTGGCGACACCACTTGTATGGGGAGAAATATTTCATCTACATAGATCATAAGAGTTTTAAATATTTGGGTGTCCAGAAAGATTTGAATTTGGGACAGAGGAGATGGCTGGAGTTGATTAAGGATTATGACTAACTGTCTGATAGATTATCACCCAGACAAGGCTAATGTTGTTACATATGCCTTGAGTAAAAAGTCTTTGGTAGGGTTGACTGCCTATGCTCTCATGTTGCTTGTTGAGTTGAGAGCTCTGCATGCCATATTTAAACTTTGTGATGATGGTGCTCTTATGGTCCAGTTACAGGTAAGGCCATTGCTACTTGATCATATCATAGGAGCACAAAGGACAGATATGAAATTATAAAAGATTGTAGAGGTCTGCAAAAAGGGGAAGAGTAAAGATTTTCATATGAGAGATGATAATAGTTTATGGTATAAAGATAGATTGTGTGTTCCCGATGATATGGATTTGAAAAAGAAGATTTTTGAGGAAGCACATCAGTCTTCATATGCTATGCATCCTGGAAGTATCAAGATATATCAGGATTTGAAATAACATTATTGGTGGTATGGTATAAAGAGGGATATATCAGATTTTGTGTCGAGATGTCTCATATGTCAAAGGGTGAAGGCTGAGCACCAAGTTCCTTCAAGGTTGTTGCAGCCTTTATCAGTACCAGAGTGGAAGTGAGAGGGAGTAACCATGGATTTTGTGTCAGGGCTGCCTTTAACCTAGAAGAAACATGATACAATCTGGGTGATAGTTGATAGGATGATGAAGTTAGCTCACTTTCTTCCTGTGAGGATGGACTACTCTCTTGATAGGCTGGCTGAGCTATATATTAGTAAGATAGTGAGATTGCATGGAGTCCCACATTCTTTAGTGTCAGACCAAGATCCTAGGTTCACATCAAGATTTTAGAGGAGTTTACATGATGCTTTGAGTACTCGGTTATATCTTAGTACTACTTCATGTCCACATATAGATGGATAGTCTAAGAGAGTGATACAAGTATTGAAGGATATGTTAAGGAGTTATTTCATTGAGTTCACAGGGAGCTGGGATAGACATTTGCCGCTGATAGAGTTTGTATACAACAACAGTTTTTCAGTATAGTATTGGGATGAAACTATTTGAGGCTTTGTATGGTAGATAGTGTAGGATGCCTTTGTATTAGGATGAGGCTGGAAAAGGAAAGTTGGTAGGTCCCAATTTGATTAAGGAAACAGAGGAAAAGGTTAAAGTGATTCGAGATCGTTTGAAAGCAGTTTCAAACCGACAGAAGTCCTATTCAAACCTGAAGAGGAAAGACATTAAGTTCAGTGTAGGGGACAAGGTGTTCCGAAAGATGTCTCCATGGAAGAGGATTCTGATATTTCGACAGAAAGGAAAATTGAGTCCTCCTTTCATTGGCCCATAAGAGATTTTGGAGAGAGTGGGACCAGCGGCCTAAAAATTAGCTCTGCCGCCTGAGTTGGAGCTGGTCCATAATGTCTTACATGTCTGTATACTTTGGAGGTACAAATCGGATCCATCCTATGTGTTGTATGTCGAATCAATTGAAGTGAATCTGAATCTGACTTATGAAGAAGAATCAATGGCGATTTTGGCACGTGAGGTGAAATAGTTGAGAAGCAAGAAGGTGTCATTGGCGAAAGTTCTTTGTAGGAACCACTCCACTAAGGAGGCAACATGCGAGAGTGAGCAGCAGATGATGCATAAGCAATATCCTTAGCTATTTCAAAGCTGATATCAGGTAATTTCGAGGATGAAATTTTCTTAAGAGGGAGAGAGTTGTAACATCCGGTTAATCACTAAAATAAATTTAATTGAGTTAAAATAAATAATTTAAGAGAGAAATGATGAGTTGGAATTGAGAATTGGGTGATGTATATATGAAATATATAAGAAATATACATTACATATAAAGTAAAAAATAAGTGATAATAAGACAAAAAGTGAACAGTGAACAGTGAATTCAAAGGGTAAAATGGTAATTATACTTAAATTAGTTAATTAAATAATTAAAAATAATTTTATTTATGGGTGGAAGATGAAATTTAAAGAATTTAAAATATTTAAATAAATAAAAATTAAAATAATTAAATAATATGTATATATGGATGGGAAATTAAAGAAAAGTAAAAAAAAAAATCACCATCTTCTTCTTCTTCCCCACCCTTTGGCCAAAACCTCCATTCCTCCATAGCCTTTAGAGAGGAATTTTTGCTTTATCTCATACTAAAATTTGAAGGTTTTCAAAGGATCAAGGTGATTTTTGGTGGATTTTTCAACAAACTAGTAAGTTTTCTTACTTTGCTTTAGCTTTTTCTTTAAGTTTTCAATTATGTGAAATATGGGTTTTCGATAGGTGATAGGATAATTTGATTTATGGGTATGTATGATGTTCTTTTGATGTAAGAACATTAATTTTAAGGTTAAATGTTGGATTTGATTAGGTTTGGTTAGAGTTTGGATGAGGTAGTAAGGTTTAGGGTTGTGGAAAAGAGTTTTGTTAAAGAATGCATGTCCAATTGATTTCATCATTTAAATCATGTTGTTTAATGATTTAAATGATGGAAATGAATTTAAATTAACAATGGGAATTGGTTAGAATGTTGAACCAAAATCAAAGAGGCTTAGGGTTTGAATTTTGAAATTTTGATGGAAGAGTGGCGCATTATGTTTTAATGCTTAAAATGTGTTAAAATATAATGTTAAAGATGTTTTTAAGCTTTAAACTCCATTTGGAATAAGTGAGATTGGTTTGGAAGAGTTAAAGTGCCTTATGGCTTAAGAATGGGAAAATTGAAGGATTAGGATTTTATTGATGTTTAGTAGTTAAAGTACCTTAAAATGTGAGGCTAATGTGTGTTTGTTATTCGCATTTTAGTTAGATGTTGAGTAGTGAGTGAAGGGTTTTGAAGAGGTTGAGCTTGTGAGCTTGGAAGTCTCTTTTAGAGTGGTATGTACATAGTTTGATTGTTATGCATTAAATTACACTTGTTTGATATGTTTTATGATTGAATGATTTGGTGACTATGACACTTTATTGTGTGAATTCACATCAAAAGTGCATGGCTACTTATTTAAAGTGTGAAATGCATAATGTGCATGTTTATAAAAAATGCATGTTAATGATTGGTGAATGTGTAATTCAGCCACATTATGTTTATGGTAGGAAAGTTGATGAAAATATGTGAAATTAATGAGAAATAATGGAAAAAGAATGGAATTTGGCATAATTGCCAGAGATTGAGAAAAATATGAATCTGTTTAAGTAATGGGTGTAACCTTATGTAATATCAAATTCTAGAAAATTAGGTTTGCTGTGATATGGTATACCGGATATTTGTCTTTGGGCTAGACGCTGGGCGTCATTATTATTGCCTTTGAGCCAGATGCTGGGTATCATTATTATTTTCTATGGGCCAGATGCTAGGCATTAATATATTTGCCTTCGGGCCAGAAACTGGGTGTCAAATGTGAGTCCAAAACAGTATCTCTGGAACTTGAATATTATATAGGGTCATTTGGGCCCAATACATGTGTATGTGTATGAGAAATGTGATTGTTTAAAAGTGTTGGTTGAGTGACTTGGATTATGGAAATGCATATCAAGTTTAAATTTTGAAAAGACATGCATGTTGCATTATTCATGATATTTACTTTATTTTTAAGTATGTACCACTAGGCAATTTTACTTAGCACGATTTATGTATCGCGCAGGTGACAAGGTTGTTGTAGAGAGCCCTACTGGACCAGAGCAGGTGTAGAGTATCCCTGGTTCCTGGAGTTTTGAGTTGGCTGCCATAGACCAGGACCATGCAAATATGTAATATGTTCATTTTGACAACTTAACTTTTAAATATGTATGTTATGTTGTAAATATGAAAATGATGTAATTTATAAAACTTGGGGTTATATTTTTGTAAATAATGGTTATGTATATGTATATATGTATGTTTAAGTGTTTTGGGAAAATTGATGGAGTTTTGGAAGTATGGAATGTTGAAATTATTTTGGGAGTGCGTTTTCTGCAAATTGAAAAATGTTGAAATTTTTAGGATATCTAAATTATAGACAAAACTCTAGTGAATTTTTTCCTTAGATTTTTATATAAAATACTTATTTTTGGTACTTAAAACTAATAAGGAATATTTTTATTTTCTTATAAAAATACCTTTTAATGTTTGGGATATTAATTTGAAAATATGAGAATTTTTATTAAAACTGGGTTGTGGCATTCTAATACGGCATATGCATATTTTACATATATTGAGTATATGCATTATACGTATATAGGGTATAGGGTGTTACAGAACTAAATCAAGAACATTTGATCTTCTAAAAGAGTAAGATCTTTGAAATGCAACTTTATATTATTTTTCAACCAAACAATCAGTGCAGAATTCTAGATATACTTGTCAATGGTAGAAATTCCTTCCTTGTGAGAACACAAATTCCTTTGTCACTTAGATGACAAAGACTTTTATGCCATAAATCTAATGAAGTATGTGTCACTGTATTCACTTCTACTTTGCATATCTTGGCTTCCATGAAGTATAAAGTGTTATGTCTGATTTCTTTAGCCAATACAAAATTTCCTTTGGTAATTTTATTAGTTCTTTATATCAAAGAAACTGATGCAACATTCATTAGCAAGAGTGCTAGAAGAAATAAGATTGATATGTATATTAGGAACGTGCCTGACATTATTGAGCTACAACTTGCACCTAGTATTTATACTCAAGCACACATTACCCTTGCCAACAACCTTGGCTGAAGCTTTATTCCCCATTCTTCCATAGCCAAAATCACCATCAGTATATGATGTGGAAAAATTCACGTTTAGTAGATACGTGATATGAGGCTCTAGAATCAACGAACTAAGAGATTTCATAGATGTAACCAATTATCACGAGTAGAAATGACAATATCACTATCAAGTGCAATTGAAGTCGTATCTTATTTTTCTTTATTTTTGTCTTTTGCCTACTCCTTTTCGATTACCTGTAAAAAAAATTTGTGTCTCGGCCTGCCACAGTGATACCTTTCCTTGACTTGGATCTACCCCTTGACTTGTTATAGTTGTCCAATTATTTTTCTACATTTTGAGTCTGTCTAGTTTTGCTTCTACCACTCCTTCACTAACTAATGCTTTAGAGTGGGTAGAAGAACCTTAATCTTTTCTTCTGGTTTCTTCATTTGATAAATTCTCACAATACTGCAACTATGGACATTTTTCCTTCAGAAGCTGAATTACTCAAGGCAACTACTAAAGTCTCCCAACTATCAGTCAAAGCACCAAAAAGCAAATAAGCCTGCAATTCATCAGACAATATAACCTCTAGATTGGTTAGGCGATTTACAATGTCTTTACAATCGCTCAAGTGTTTAGCCATACTACTCCCATCCTTAAATTTCATATGGACAAGTTTTCAAACAAGAAAGGTCTTCTGGGATTTTCTTTCATACAAGTTGGCAAGTTTCTTCCATAAAGTCTTGTCATTTTTCTCCCGAGCCACATGATAATGGACACTATTATCTATCTATTGCCTAATTGTACCCATAGTCTTTTTATTCATTTCTCCTAATCCTTGTGGGATTTATTTGCTGGTTTGCCCATTTCACCTTAAATAGGATCATAAAGATCCTTGCAGATCAAAAGATCTTTCATTCTAGACTTTCAAATAAAATAATTTTAAGATGTCAATTTAAACATATTGTTTGACTCTTCTATTTCAAATTGCACAAATAATAGCCAACCTGGCTCTGATTTCAGTTGTTGGAAAATTTAAATAGATAAATCCTAATATTTACAGTGTAACAGGATTAGTGGGCCTAGGCAAATTAGCTATAAATAATAAAATATGTGCAAAATGAAAATAATCAGCAAAAAAATGAGACACCAATATTTAACATAGTTCACCCTTTTAATTTAGGCTATACCCATGGGTCAAACTCAGAAATATTTCTTCCACTAGTAAATAGTATGATTTACATGAGAGAAAATTTTTCTAGAAAAAATACTCTAAAAGCATAACACTCACAAATGAGATAAACCCAAAATAGTGATAAATATTTTCTAAACACTCAAAGCAAAATCTCACTATTTTATTGCTCACAAAAAATATTATCTGATAAAAATAATTTTTTCTCTCTCTCAAAATAGGCTAAATATATAACTCACACACTAATCTCTTTATATAAATTTTTCTTTCAAATTTCTTTCTTATGTTTTGAACTGAAGGGGAAGGCCTATTTATTGGTCTTCTCACTATATTAAAAGTGTGTGAGACAGTCTCTCGCTAGAATTTTAAGTTTATAAACTTGCAAATTTTTGGTACTTTCAATTTGTCAAAATTTATTGCTGGTGGTCCCGCAAAAATTGACTTCTTTCATTTTTTTAACTTTTCAAATATTGAGTGGGACACCACACCATGTAATGTGTAAAATTTTTAAACAGTAACTTTATGAATTATATTGATATGGGACTGTGTTTAATTTAGAAAGTGACTTGGATAATTGAAATAGATGGAAAAATAGGATTAGTTAAGTCTTAAAACACTGATAGTTAAATCCGAATATGGACAATATCAGTATTTAAAAAAAAGAATATTTAAGAGGTAAAAATTACGAAAATATGGCCTTAGAATTAAATTCTACTATAATTGAAATATGAAATATGAATAATAGAGTTTTAAATTAAATAAAAAAATTATTTTTACGGTTTTACAAAAGTAAAAGTCAAATTAGAAATAAATTAAGAAAGTGGATGCACCAAAATTATGGTGAGCTCATCTTATGGAATTAAAACCCTTATAATATATATATATATATATACACGCACACACATGTAAATGAACTTCTTCTTCCTTTTCTTTTCATGTCAAAACCTATCTAACCATCCACCATAACAAAAAAAAAATTCTTCTTCTTTCTTCCGTCAAACCTAAGAGAAAAATTAAGGAAAATTCATACATAACATAATTTTTTTTTTTAAGAATTAATTAGAATAGGTGAAAACTTCTAAAACCATCACCATAAATTCAAGAAAAATTGAGGAAGAAAGAGAAAGACTACTTGAAAGGAGGTTTGTGCTTGTATGCATAAGTTGCCATTCTTTTGATTTCTTTTGAATTTCATGAATTATGTGAGTTATTTTTGCTATTTTAATTGAATTTTTGTGATGAAATTTGCTAATTGAATTTGTAGAGAGACAAAGTTGGAGTATGGAACTAAGTGTAGACAAAATTGATTAGAATCCATATTTGAACAATTTTGAATGAGTATGTATCATTTTTAGCTTAGAATTATGTTTGAAACCACTTTTGATACATAAAGGGTTCAATTTAGGGTAATGAAAAGTTTAGGGTTTAGAATTGATTTTTGAACTAGTTAAAAGAATTATTAGTTATAAATTCACAAATGGATGGAAATATGTGTTTTTATAAAGTTGTTAACCTGAAATTATTGCTAGAGTAATTATTGATTTATGAAAGGGTTAAATTAAAGTTATGGTAACTTTAGGGTTTAAAGGTAAGTTTAAACTAAATTTTGAAATAATTGATTTTAAGTTTATAATTGATTAAGAATAAATACATTAGTGTGGATATTAAACAAAAATTAAGTTTAAAGAAAATTTTGAACTCTTAAAGTATTGAATTTAGAGTTATGTAAATTTAGAACTTTGAGAAAAATTTAAGGTTTTAAAATTAAAATGATTGTTTGTATTATGTTTGGTGAACATATACTAAATGAAGTATATTTGAATTTATTTTAAAAGAATACTTCCTTATATGTGTAGTTAAAGTAAAGAACATTGAATCATAAAGAAAGGTAGTTGTAAAAAGAAAATATTTTTAATTAAATTAAATATGTAATTGATTAAAAGAAGATGAAAAAGTGTTTACACAAAAGTAATGTTTTAATAAAACTTTACATAATTAAGAAATTGGTTGAAAAAATAATAAATAAATAAATAAATAAAATGCCTAAATGTACTGATGAAAATCTAGTAATCATATTGAATAGTAGCTAGAGGGTGGACGTTCATAGTGTTAGTAGGCACTTTATGCAATTAGTGGACACTTTGTATCATCAGTAATAATGGGCATTCATATCATCAGTGAGCCATTGGCCAAATTCTTTACAGTGGATATTTACTTGCCATTAGTGACCCACTATGCGAATTTGAAATTTTAAAATCAGTATATGAGGATAAAGTATTAAATGAAATTTAATGAAAATGAGTAAAGTGCAATGTGATAGTTTACAAGAGTTGTATGAAAAACTTGAATGTGATATGGAACTTTTATTTTAAATAACGATTTAAACACTAACTACAAAATGAATATTCTTCAATTATGTTTTAACAAATGACTACAAAATGATTATTTTCTTTAATTTATATCTAATAATGGAACTTGTTATGATTTAGATAAATGTCACGAATTCAACAGGTTAAATTATTTATCTATTCATGGTATGTTATGTTTAAAGTGTTGATTATAATTTCATTTCCATTTGCAAAAAAAAAAAAAATTCTTTATGATATAACTTTTGACAATTTATGAATATGCAAGCACCACTAAGCAATTGCTTAGCGTGTTAGATTTATTTCTGATGCACAGATCTAATGGGCAAATTAGATCTAGAAGAGTGAGATTTTAGAGCCTTAAATAAACTACATCACAAAAGGTGTTTTATGAAGAACTATGTATATTATATTTTTTCAGTTCACATAGCAATGTTTAAATTTAAATGATAGTTGTATAATTATGGGTAGTTAGAAATTTTATGTACTTTGATATATGAGTAATATATTATAAGTTTGCTTGAAGTATGACTTTATAATATATTATGATAAATATGGAACATGTCTAGCGTAAAAATACATTAGTAAAAGAATAGATGTTTGAATTAGATTATGGATGATTGTTAGAGAGTTATTGAAATTGGAGTTGAGATTGAATGTGAAGAATAGTGGGAGTGTTTTGATTATGCAGGTTGTATTTTGATTGGAAAAGATTTGGTAGTGTCAAAATTTTCGGGGAGACTGTTGAAATTTTTTGTTGACATTGACTTTAGTATTCATTAAAAATTAACAATAAATATCTAGGTATTGTGACATTTCTTGTTAATTCTTAATTGAATTTTCAATGGGGTGTTACATTTGGTGGTATCAGAGCCCAGTTTAGGCGATTATAATATATGGGTTATGGGAAAAAGTGAAATATAGCTATCACTACTATGTGAACTGTATAAGTAAATGAGTATTTCGATGCAGTTGATTTTTAAATGTTTATAGGTATAGGATGGCCTTTGGATCTCGCCATGGTGCAAAGTAAGAAGCTGCATCCTCACACAGTTATGCTAATATAGGGAACCAGTAGCCTACAGAACCCTCTGAAGGATAGAAATCATTAGACCCCCAATTTACGAGGAATATAGGGGAGGTCCTTAGACAGATTGCAGGGGCAGTTCCTCAAGCACAGCCACAGTCGCCAGTACCATAGAGATCTCCATTGGAGAGAATTAGAAAATTAGGGGTAAAAGATTTTAAAGCCTATGATACCAATGAATCCTCTACAACAAAGTATTGGTTGGAAAGGACTGTGAGAGTTTTTTGACCTTCTACACTGCACTAATGAGGAGAGGCTAGAGTGTGCAGTTTCTTTACTACAATAACAAGGTTATGACTGGTAGGACATAAAGGTGAAACTACTCTAGCTGATAGGATTACCTGGGCATTTTTCCAGGAGGAATTTAAAAAGAAGTATATCGGTTAAATCTATATAGAAGAGAAACGTAGAGAGTTTCTATATTTGAAGTAGAGACAGTTGTCAGTGTTAGAATATGAGAGGCAGTTTATCCACCTCAAAAAATACTTTCCTAAGTTAGTTGCTTCCAAGGAAGAAAAATGCAAGTGGTTTGAGCAGGGACTGAATAGCCAGATTTGTGTCTATTTAGTGGCAATGAAGATAAATGAGCTTTCTACTCTTATTAATGCAACAGTGGATTTAGAAAATGAAACCAAACAAGAGCAGAAAGAAGGCAATAGTAGAGGAAAGGATCACCTAGTGAATAACAACATGGTGGTCAAAAAAGGAAGAAAAGTGGTCAAGTACATGCACAGACATAGGGATCTAGCATAAAGGGATGCACAGTTGGAGCTTGTTCTTAGAGACCTTGAGTGGTTGGGTCTACTACTTCTGTAGGCATGTCTTCATAGGCAGTTTTCACACCTTGCCAGCATTGTGGTAAGGGATATAGGATTAGAGATTGTATTATGATAAAGGAATCTAATGCTGCTGAGGCATAAAGTTATATATAGAGGTCATAGGAAGGCCGTAGATTAGGCTGAGGCAGCCGACCTAGTGCTAGTCAGCAAAGAGAGTCTGAGATAGTTGACCGACCTTAGACACAAGATAGTGATCGAACCAGGACATATGCTATGAAAGTAGTGGAGGATCAGGATGCTTCAGATGTTGTTGTAGGTAAATTTTCCTTAATTGGCCATTATGTTTATACATTACTACATCCCGGTTCACCACATTCATACATATGCACAACTATAGCCACAAGGAAGAATATATATGCTGATAGACTTAAATATGATATAGAGGTCACTAATCCTTTAAGCAACAGTATGCGAGTAAATAAAGTGTATTAGGATTGTCCAATTAAAATCCATAACATAGAACTTCCCACTGATCTAATTGAACTTCCATTTCATTATTTTGATGTAATCTTAGTAATGGATTTGTTATCATGACATCAAGCAATCATGGATTGTCTTAGAAAAACGGTGACTTTTAAGATTCTTGGACGTGATGATGTTATTGTTCATGGAGAAAACCAATTCTAGTTTGATTTCTATTGCTAAAGCTAGGTGGTTAATTAGAAAGAAATGTGAAGCCTACCTTACTTATGTGCTTGATACATGGCATTCAAGCAAGGCTTTGGAAGACATACCTACAGCATGTGAATTTCTAGATATCTTCCCAAAAGAATTACTTGGGGTACCTCCAGATAGGGAAGTGAAGTTTGCAACTAATGTAGTTCCAGGTATAATGTTGACCACCTTATATGATGGCACCCCCAAAATTGAAGGAATTAAAAGTACAACTACAAGAATTACATGATAAAGAGTTCATTAGACCCAATATGTCACCTTGGGATGCACTAATTCTATTCGTGGAAAAGAAAGATGATAAACTACAGCTGTTTATTAATTACCAGCAACTAAATAAAGTGACCATAAAAAATAAATATTTATTTTCTCGAATTGATGACTTGTTTAATCAACTAAAGTGAGAAGGTGTTTTCTCTAAAATTAATCTTAAATTGGGCTATTATTAAATGAAAGTTAAGGAAGCTGATGTTTTAAAGATAGCTTTCAAAACCAAATACAGGCATTATGAATTTCTTGTCGTGCCATTTGGTTTAACTAATGCCCCGGCAGCTTTTATGGACTTGATGAACAGAGTCTTCAGGCCTTATTTAGACCTATTTATGGTTGTTTTTATTAATGACATAATGGTCCATTCCAAGAACTAGGAGGAGCATGATAAATGAGGATTGTGCTATAACAAAGAGAGAACCAGTTATATGCTAAGTTATCAAAATGTAAATTGTGGTTAAAAGAAGTAACACTCCTAGGGCATGTGGTATCAGCTGATGGTATCCGTATGGATTCTAGTAAAATAGAAACCATTCTAATGTGGCAACCATCAAAAAATGTAACAGAAGTTAAAATTTTCCTTGGCTTAGCAGGTTATTACAGAAGATTTAGATTCTCTAAGATAGCACTTTCTCTGACTAAATTGCTTAGAAAGGAGACCAAATTCAAGTGGGATAATCAATAACAAACTAGCTTTAAACAGCTAAAAGCTATGTTGATAGAAGCACCTATTTTGACACAACCAACCCCGCATAAAGATTATGTGATTTATAGTGATGCTTATTATCAGAGACTTGGTTGTGTACTGATGCAGGAAGGCAAAGTAATTGGTTATGCTTCTAGGTAGCTGAAACCTCATAAGCTTATTTATCCCACACATGACCTAGAGCTTGCAGCAATTGTATTTGCTGTAAAAATTTGGCGACACTATTTGTATGGTGTAAGATGATATATTTACACTGATCATAAAAGCATGAAATATTTGCCTACCCAAAAAGAGGTTAACTTGAGGCAAAGAATATGGACATAATTAATCAAAGATTATGATTATATCATTAATTAACATCCTGGAAAAGCCAATGTGGTAGCTAATGCTCTAAGCCAAAAGATTTTAGCAGGTAATAAATAAATAAATTATGGAACAAATGTAATACATATATATGTTACATAACAAAAAATTTATATTTGACAGAACTAAGAATCGAGCCAACCCTTAAGCAAGAAGTTATAGAGGCCTAACAAAAGAACCAAAAGTTGATAGAAGTGATGGAACAAGTACGTATAGGTGAAAGATTGGACTATGTTATTTTAGATGATGGTAGTTTATACTTCAAGAATCGGCTTTAACTTCCTAATGTAAAGGAGTTAAATAAGAGCATCCTTAAAGAAGCTCACAAAACTAAATATGTTATGCATCCAGAAAGCAATAAGATTTATTAGGATTTAAAGCCTATTTATTTGTGACCTAGTATGAAAAGAGATATTACCGAATTAGACCATCAAGTACCATCAGGTCACAAATACCAAAGATTCTTAGTATGTCAACATGTCAAATTAGAGCATCAAGTACCATCAGGTCTTCTTCAACCCATCAAAATACCAAAGTGGAAATTGGATAGAGTCACTGTGTATTTTATGACTGGTCTTCTGAACACCCAGAAGAAGCATGATGCAATTTGGGTGATTATTGATAGATTAACCAAGTCAGCTCATTTTCTTCCAATTATAACTGGCTACTCACTGGATAGACTTGCAGAATTGTATATAAATGAGATAATTAGGCTTCACAGAGTGCCAAAGTTTATCATATTAGATCGAGACCCATGCTTTACTTCAAGATTTTAGGAGCTGCAGTAGACAAACAAAAGTCTTCTGCAGATTTGAAGAGAAGGGATATTGAATCAATGTGGGGGATAAAATATTTTTGAAAGTGTCACAATGGAAGAAAGTTCTTCACTTTGGCAAGAGGGGGAAACTAATTCCTAGGTTTATTGGACCATATGAGATATTTGAGCATGTGAGTCCGATAACCTATAGACTAGCTTTACATCCAGAATTAGTCAAGATACATAATGTATTCCATGTATCGATGCTTAAAAGATACATATCGGATCCTTTATATGTTGTATAGGTGGAATTCGTTGAAATACAGCTAGATCTAAGTCATAAAGAAGAACCGATGACTATTTTAGCTTGAGAAATCAAGGAATTGCGAAGCAAACGCATTCCTTTAGTGAAGTACTATGGAGAAATCACTCAACTGAGGAAGCCACATGGGAAAGTGAGGCAACAATACCCTCAGTTATTTCAAACACCTTAAACAGATAAATTTCGAGGATAAATTTTCTTAAGAAAGAGAGTTGTAATTTTTAAAACTTTTATACAACGACTTTCTGAATTCTATTGATATGGGACTGTGTTTAATATAGAGAGTGACTCGGATAATTGAAATATATGGAAAAATAGAGTTAGTTAAGTCTTAATAAATCTAGGTATGGACAATATTGGTATTTTTAAAAAAGAATATTTAAGTGGTAAAAATTATAAAAATGCCCATGTGGCCCTATAATTAAATTCTACGGCACATGTCACTTGTATTAAATCATTTTGTTTAGTATTGAACCAAATTAAATTCAAGGTTAAACCTAAACTTCAAACATCAATTATTTAATATAGTTGAAGAATGAAAACAACCAATAACAATTTAATCAAATTGAGTTTCAAAAACCAAACCTGCATTGTCGGTTCCGCCAAATTGAATGTGTTGAACTCAGCTCCTTATTTTACTTACTGTCTGAGTCAACTTATTTTGGTTGAGTAAAGTAATCCAAAGACAATTGTTGCATGTTTAACTACTGCCTCCTTTTGGTTGTTGTGTGTTTTGGTTCTTTGTGTCTTGATGTCTATGTGAATTACTACAAATCATCCCTTAAGGTTCTAGTTGCCTTTGTTTTTTTCTTATTAATTGTTGTTGCTTGTTGTTTGTTTAGAATGGCTTTAATTGCTAAGCTCTGTGGCTGCTTGTGTTAATTATTTTTAGTTGTTAATTTTGGTTGTTGATTGTGGACTCTATGTCAATTCTAATTCCCAGCCCCTCCACTCTATGTTTCTTTATATTTATATGAAAAATTAGGGTTGAATGATGTTCACTAATCCTAAACCTACTAGGAGACTGCCTTAAAAACCATTTAGGATACTTAACTAAGCTGAAATTAAGGGCCATGTCGAATTGGATGTCCAATTCGATATGACCAAGCCTCATATCAAATTTATTCATGTTAAATTCGATATGAGGTGGCTCGTATATAATTTATTCATTCCCAATTCGTTATGAGACATGGTCATAACGAATTGGCAATAAAAATAGCCAATCATCTTCCATTTTGGGTCGGTTTAGCTTTTGAATCAAACCAAAATTTGTTTTGGCTTTTTAATTTGGTCCAGACTTGATTTGGGCTTTTAAAAATTGAATTATATTTAACTTGGGCCCTTAAGATTGAAACCAAACTTTATTCAACCTTTTTAATTAGAACAAAGTATATACCGAGCTAAAATTAAGGGTCTACAGTTTTGCCCTCTACTTGAATGATCTGAGACTTTAGTAGAAGAGAGTGAAAAATAATAATATAACTTCTAAATTTTACACTAAGCACCTACAAAAATAAAATATAGAGACAAGCAAGTAGAAATTCAAAGGATGGATATCCTATAGTGAGGAACCATAGAGTATTGACATCCAACTATTAAATGATTCTAATATCTCAACGGACTATTGGGCAACTCTAATATCCAATGAAAACCACCAAGCGACTCTAATATCTTGGTTTTGATGAACTTGAACTAGTTTGGGTTCTGGACTCGAGGTTGGATCTGGGTTCTCAACCTGAGACTAGATTTGGGTTCAAGACCAGAGATTGATTTTGGGTTCTTGATATGAGATTGGATTTGGGGTTCTTGACCCGAGGCTAGATTTGAGTTGTAGATCCAAGACTGGATTTGGGTTTAGGACCCGAGATTGAGTTTGGGTTCAGGACCCAAGATGGATTTGGGTTCTCGACTCGAGACTGGATTTGGTTTCAAGTCCGAAGACTGGATTTGGGCTCTGGCCGGAGATATTTTGGATACTTCAAGAAAAAAATAGATCAACTTCTGCTCTTCTAGCTTGGTTGATCTTTTGTCAGGTTGATCTTTTGTCATTTGAGAATTTTAGCTTTCTTTTAGCCACTTGTTTTATTATTCAATGGATTTTGCTGACCTTCTATCATCTGAGAGTTCTAGCTTTCTTCTAACCACTTGTTCTATTCTTCAATGGATTCTGATAACCTTCTGTCATCTAAGAGTTCTGGCTTTCTTCTAGCCACTTGTTTCATTCTTCAATAGATTATGCTGACCTTCTATCATCTGAGAGTTCTGGCTTTCTTCTAGCCATCAGCTTAAGCTCTTTTGCCCAAACATCAGGTCTTCACCTTTCACAATGAATCTTCAAATATCGGGTCTTCATGGATCCTCATCCTTGACATTGGGTCTTCTCCATTCAAAATGGATCTTCATCCTTGGACATTGGGTCTTCACTCTTCAAAATGGATCTTAATCCTTTAGACATTGTGTGTTCACCCTTCAAGATGGATCTTCATCCTTTGGACATTGGGTCTTTACCCGTCAAATTGGATCTTCATTCTTGGACATTGGGTCTTCACCCTTCAAAAATGGATCTTCATCCTTTGGACATCGGGTCTTCACCCTTCAAATTGGATCTTCATACTTGGACATTGGGTCTTCACCCTTCAAAATGGATCTTCATCCATGGGCATTTGCCCTGCATTGGCTTTAGCCCTTCTAGCTGGACTGACTGGTGCACGCAAGCTGTGCTATAGCAATACCGCAAGTGCATGGGTCGCCCAAGTAATAAAGTAGTGAGTGAAGTATCATTCCACTGAGGACAAGGCCAAGCACTAGTGAAAATCTTAGCTGTTGTTTAGCAAATTAATGTTTTTGTGATATTTTATAATTAAAGACAACTAATTTAAATAAATGAAAGCAAAGATAAATTGTGTGTTGTGTAAAAAGGTTTGATGATAAAGATACTATCTAGATATTGAATCCCCCTAGCCTCAATTACATCACATGATAGAGTTGAATTGGCATTCCTCTAACTTAGAGTAAAACCTCTCTCGAGTGAATTAATCCCTAATCACTAAGTAGAGTGCCGGAATCTCTTCTCAAACACAATTAAATAGATCTTGCATTAGGAACAATGAACTATAAACCAAAGGATCTTGTAGGTCTATCTCTAGCACCCCAATCAATCCTCAACCCTTATGAGTAATCAATTCATATCAAGCTTTCTCAAGTCAATAATATGAAAATGGCAACCAATCAATAAGCATGCTATCATCAATTGGCAATAATCATTAAGAATCATAAGAATAAAACAACTCAATCAATTAAAAGTATCCAATCATACAAATAAGCTAGGGTTCATTAACATCTAGATAGAGAATTATTTAGTTCATGTTCAATACACTTAATACAACAACAACAACAATAACATTAAAATGAATTAAAAGGAGAAAATAGAAAAACCCCTTTCAATGTAGCTTCTTCAATCTCCAGGAGCTGCCAATGGAAGATGGAGATGCTGGAGAGGATGGAAATGGAGGATGAAGATGAAGAGTCAAGGAAAGTGTCACTCCCTTCTTGCCCAAAAAGTGTATGCACAGCCTCCTCCTCTCAAACCTCTCTTCTCTGCCTCTGTTCTCTATTTTCTGCACAAACCTCCAGCCCTCTGCAGAAGCTCCCTAAAAACTGCCTCTTCTCCTCTTTTTAATTTCCTCCAAAGTTCAAGTCATGCTTCCAACTCACTTTGTCTCCCACATTCCCTTTGTTCAATCTTTCTTTTCCTCAAATTAGGCAAGCTTTTTCTTTTGTCTAATATTACTTTTGACTAAAACTAGTCTTTGTTCCCCACTTGTCTGCAGAAAAATTTGAACATTTCAAAGTTGCCCTAGGTGACACGGCCATGTGACACGGCTAGTGGCTTGGTCGTGTCATGTGGGTGTGTCACTTTCTGCTTCTAGCTTCGTCAACTTTCTTTCTTTGTTTCCAAGGGTGACACGACCAAGCTTGTGGCCGTGTCATGTGACACGACCACTAGCTTGGCCGTGTCACTTGCCAGTGTCTTCTTCTGCCAAATTTTCTTTCCTTTCTTGGTCTCTTTGATTTTTTTGCTCTTTGGGTGAGACACGGCCAGAGGCTTGGCCGTGTCTCTGTGTGTGTCAGCTACTGTCTTGGATTTTATTTGAGGGACACGGCCAAGCTTGCTTTGGCTTGGCCATGTCTTGCTTGCTTCATACTTTTTCTTCATTGTTTTGATCATCCAAGGGAGTTTTTGCACTTTGACTTAAAACAAACACTTAAAACAAACTTTAAACCAAAATCAAATGAAACATTAACTAAAAACACATTAAAACCATACTAAAAACAAGTATAAAAAATACTCTTATCAAATACCCCACACTTAAATCCTTGCTTGTCCCCAAAAAAGGCTAAACTCAAAACAAACTAAACACAAAAAGTTTGTCAAGTTCAAGAGTTATAAAAATTGCATCAAGACTTCCCTATCCTTAAATCTGCAGTCAATATTAAATCAAACAAAATCGATACCAATGCAATTAAGTGGCTTTCCATGCATAACCTATGTTGTCACTCTCTCACCAACTCTTAGAAAGTGTTTGATCAAGGTGGTGTTTACACTCATAACAATCAATGAAAGATTATTGCCATAGGCTTGCTTATCTATCAAACCTCCACTACTTAATTATAATCAAGCATCAATCAAAAGGTCTTTTATTGGGTTGTAATGGGGTTAAGGCACAGGCATGGCATTTAGGAAATGTGAGCTTAATCATTAAGTTCAAGAGTACTTCTAGAATGAAGCAACCAATCATATAAATAACTCAACGATCCCAAAACACCTTCCTCTTATCTATCCCTTGACATTTAAAGAACTTTTCAAGGGAACTCACTTATTACATCTCGTAACATATTCCAACCCTTTTAACAAGAACAATTTTTCTTCTTTTTCTTCTTTTTATTTGATTTTGATTTTTTTTATTTTGCAATCTTAAACCTACTATATTTAACCCCACACTTAATTCAATACAACACTTGGTCGTAAACACTCTTAAGATGCTCTTGAACTAGTGAAAGGGTAAGAGTTAAAACAACAAGGTTCAAGCTAATGATATTGTGAAAAAGAAAGAAAAGGAAAAACGAAATAGGCTCAAAATTGGCTAACTAAGGTTAAAATTAGGGTTGGTCTTTTTAAGCCAAAGTGGGTTCACCTAATTGCCTTAATCATCTTGATGCCAAATTGAAATTTTTTATGTAGTCTTAAAATGTATATCAAAGCAAGTTCTAGCAAGTCATCAATCAAAGATGTTTTCCCACACAAAGAATGATAAGTTGATGGCTCAATTTCTCACTAGGTTGATGGTGATGCAAGGAAAACCAACAAAATTGACAAAAAGTATCAATTCTACTCAATTCTCAAATTCATGCTTCTAAAATTCAAAAGTCATCTATCAACAATGTTTATAACAATTGAACTTTCCAAAATTGAGTTATTCAAAGAAAACATTAACTAAACCTAAACAAGGATAACTTAAAACACAAAATGTACCCCACACTTAAAAATTCATATTGTCCTCAATGTGAGTATGCATACACTAAAAGAGAATTTAGATGAAACATATTATTATTATTATTATTATTATTATTATTATTATTATTATTATTACCAAAAATGCAGAAAAAAAAAGACATAATAATTAAAGAATGAATAAAATGGTGGGTTGCCTCCCACCCAGCATTTCTTTAACGTCGTATTAGTTGGACGTTCAGGGCAATTGTTCCTAGTCTTGGAGGTGTAAAACCTCCTTTAAGTCCCGTATTTCCCCTCCAAAATAAAGTTTGAGCCTGTGCCCATTGACTTTAAAATCACCTTTTTCCGGGTGAGTTATTTCAACCACTTCGTAGGGGAAAACTTCCTTGACAGTAAAAGGACCAAACCATCGAGATTTCAACTTACCTGAAAAGAGTCGAAGCCTTGAATTGTACAGTAATACCTGATCTCCCACTTGAAACTCTTTTCGTTCCTTAATGTGAGCATCATGTCATCTTTTGGTACGTTCCTTATACATTTTCGCATTGACATAAGCTTGCAATCTCCACTCGTCTAACTCGTTTACCTGTAATTTTCGCCTTTCACATGCACAAGCTAGATCAAGGTTAATCTGTTTTATGGCCCAATATGCATTATGCTCTATTTCAACAAGTAAATGGCAAGCTTTTCCATATACCAACCTAAATGGTGTAGTGCCCAAGGGAGTTTTGAATGCAGTCCTAAAAGCCTATAGAGCATTGTCTAATTTCTCGGACCAATCCTTTTGGGATCTCTCTACAGTTTTTTCCAAAATTCTTTTAATCTCCCTATTCGTGTTCTCAACTTGGCCACTAGTTTGGGAATGATAGGGAGTAGCAAACCTATGTGTAATTCCTAATCTTTTGAAAACTTTCCCAAGCTGAAAGTTACAAAAGTGAGTACCCCTATCACTTATAATTGCTTTTGGTGTACCAAATCGAGAAAACAATTTCTTCAAAAATTTCACCACAACCCTAGCATCATTGGTTGCCAAGGCTTGGGCTTCAGGCCATTTAGATACATAGTCTATAGCTACAAGAATGTATTTGTTACCAAAGGAATTGGGAAAGGGTCCCATAAAGTCGATCCCCCATACATCAAAGATTTCACAAACTAAAATCCCATTTTGGGGCATCTTATCACAAGATGAAATGTTTCCAGTTCTTTGGCATCGATCACAGCAGTTTACAAATTCATAGCTATCCCTAAACAAAGTGGGCCAATAAAATCCTGATTCTAATACCTTTTAAGCAGTCCTATTGGCTCCCATATGACCACCAGCTGGTCCAGCGTGGCATTGACTAAGAATGTTCATTATTTCGGGCCATGCCACACATCGTCGGATCATGTGATCCTTACATAATCTAAACAAAAAGGGATCCTCCCAAAAGTAATATTTTAAATCAGAAAAGTTAAGTCCTTAGGAAGTTCCCTAACAGCTAAATAGTTAGCAAAATCTGCAAACCAAGGTGTTTCAAAATTTAAGTTACTTACCTCACTTACCATGGCGTACAGCTGCTCATAGGGGAAATGATCATCAATGTCTCCTTCTTCAAACCTCTCCAAGGTTGGATTCTCCAAGCGAGAAAGATGATTTGCTGCCAGATTTTCAGCTCCCTTCTTATCTTGAATCGTCAAGTCAAATTCCTGCAATAATAAGACCCAACGGATTAGCCTCGGCTTTGCATCAATTTTTGCAAATAAATACCTCAAAGTCGAATGATCTATATAAACAATCACTTTTTACAAGATTAGATATGATCTAAACTTGTCAAAAGCAAAAATCACAGCCAGCAGCTCTTTCTCTGTAGTTGTGTAATTAGCTTGAGCTGTGTTCAAGGTCTTGCTTGCATAGTAGATAGGCTGGAAGTATTTCTCCTTGCGTTGACCCAAGACTGCTCCCACTGCAAAGTCACTTGCATTACACATTAGTTCAAATGGTAGACTCCAATTGGGAGCTACCATGATTGGAGCATGGGTCAATTTCTCCTTAAGAGTTGTGAATGCTCTCAAACATTCCTCATCAAAAACAAAGTTCACATCTTTCTCAAGGAGTCTTGTTAATGGACGGGCTATCTTAGAAAAATCTCTAATGAACCTCCGATAAAAACCCGCATGTCCTAGAAAACTTCTGATGGCCTTCACAGATGTGGGTGGTGGTAACTTCTCAATTATATCTACCTTTGCCCGATCCACCTCAATGCCCTTGCTTGAAATTTTGTGTCCCAACACGATTCCCTCTTGAACCATGAAATGACACTTTTCCCAATTAAGCACTAGATTGGTTTCCTCACATCTCATCAAGACTCTTTCAAAGTTTTCCAAACATCTTTCAAATGAGCTGCCATAGACTGAGAAATCATCCATAAACACCTCCATAATATCCTCTATAAGCTCATCAAAGATTGCTACCATGCACCTTTGGAAAGTTGCAGGTGCAGTGCACAACCCGAATGGCATTCTTCGATATGCGAATGTTCCATATGGACAGGTGAATATAGTTTTCTCTTGGTCTTTCGGGGCAATAGGAATTTGAAAATAGCCTGAAAGCCATCCAAAAAGCAGTAGTACTCATGGCTGAATAACCTCTCCAACATCTGATCAATGAAGGGTAAAGGAAAGTGATCCTTCCTAGTTGCATCATTCAATTTTCTGTAGTCAATGCAAACTCTCCAACCGGTAACTGTTCTTGTTGGAATCAGCTCATCATTTTCATTAGGGACCACTGTCATCCCTCCTTTCTTTGGTACTACCTGAACTGGGCTCACCCAAGAGCTGTACGAGATCGGATAGATAATCCCTGCATCAAGTAGTTTTATCACTTCAGTCTTCACAACATCTTTCATCTTTGGGTTTAGTCTCCATTGTGGTTGTACTACTGGTTTGAATTCTTCTTCCATCAGTACCTTGTGAGTGCAATAGGATGGACTGATACCCTTTATGTCTGCTATCTTCCAAGCTATCACCTGCTTATGTTTCTGCAACAACTGAATAAGCTTCTCCTTCTGCTCAAAAGATAGATGGGAACTCAAAATTATTGGAAGTTTCTTTTTCTCTGCCAGAAATCCATACTCAAGGTGATCTGGAAGAGGCTTCAGTTCCAAGTTGGTTGGATCAATCACCGATGGTTTTGGCTTTTCTTCCTTTGGCATCTCAATAGTCTCATATGCCCTGCATTTGAATGATTTGCTTGCTTCAAGAAAAGCAAGCTGCTCCATTGCTTCTCGATCCTCAACATTTTCCTGCAATAAACACAACTCAAGGGGATCCTTGGAAACAATGTTAGTAACACAATTTACGGTCTCATGCTCAACAACATCATTGCATGATTCTGCCTCATCAAGTGAAAGTGAATGTTTCATGGCATCATGTATCCTAAAAATAACTTTCTCATCACCCACTGTCAAAGTTAAAGTGCCATCATGAACATCGACAAGGGCACGGGCTGTATTTAAAAATGGCCTACCAAGAATAAGTGAAACATCCGCATCCTCATCAATATCAATGACAACAAAATCATTGGGGAAAATGAAATCTCCGACTTTTACCAACACATCCTCTATAATGCCACGAGGGTGGACTACCGATTTATCAGCAAGTTGGATGGTCATAAGTGTTGGTTTAGGTTTACCAATGCCTAACTATTTAAACATTTTATAGGGCATAACACTTATGCTAGCCCCCAAATCAGCTAATGCACTTTTAACCTCAAGATTACCTATCAAACATGGAATGGTAAAACTACCTAGATCTTTTAACTTCTTAGGTAACCTTCTTTGCAAAATTGCCGAACTCTTTTCAGATAAATGCACTAAAGACACTTTCTCAAGTTTCCTTTTGTTAGAAAGGATATCTTTCAAAAATTTAGCATACTTAGGCATTTGTGACAAGGCTTCAGCAAATGGAATATTAATGTGCAATTGTTTAAAAAGTTCAAGAAACTTACCGAACTGAGCATCAATCTTGTCTTTGTTCAACCTTGCCAGATCAGATACTCTAGGTCGGTATTCCTTCAATATGGGGCTGCTTTCTTGCGGCTGCTTTTCTTTCTCACTTTCTAGTGTAGCTTTCTCTTCTAGCATGACAGTAAGATCATCTTCTTTTTCTTGTCCTTCAGCCCCTTTTTCTGCCACTCTTTCTCTTTTCTCAACTACATTGCCCTTGATCTCTTTTCCACTCCTTAGTGTAATTGCCTTGAGCTGCTTTTTAGGATTTGCCTCAGTGTTGCTAGGCAGACTTCCTTATGTTCTCTCACTGAGCAACTTGGCAATTTGCCCCACCTGATTCTCCAAATTATGAAGGGAGGCTTGCTGATTTCTTATGGTGGTTTCAGTTGATTGGAACCTAGTTTCAGAAGCTGCTATAAATTTCTCCATCATGTCCTCCAAACTACTCTTTTTTGGAGGGGCTGCTTCTTGATGTTGGGGCTACTGGAATCCAGGGGGAGGTCTTGGATTATTTTGATTATTCCATGAGAAATTTGGATGATTTCTCCACCCTGGATTGTATGTGTTTCTGTAGGGGTTATTCTGCTGTTGCCTTAGCATATTTCCAACATAATCTACCTGCTCTTGCCTAGCAAACATGTTGCCACTTTGGCAATCTTGACTTTGGTGTCCACCCCCACACCATTCACAAGACATCACTTGCATTACTTTCCCAGAAGAAGAGGCCAAGGAATCAAATTTTTTATTCAATGCTTCCAATTGTGCTGTCAAAGCCACCACAGGATCTAATTGGTGTGAACCCATGACCTTCAGCTTTCCTTGCTCCCTTGGGGCTTGCCACTGATAATTGGTGATAGCCATGTCTTCAATTAAATCCCTTGTTTGTTCATGTGTCTTGTTGTTTATGGTACCACCAGCTGCTGCATTAATGGATTGCTTACTTACATAATTCAACCCATTGTAAAATGTTTGATTTTGAAGCCATAGTGGAAGTCCATGATGAGGACACCTTCTCAACAAATCTTTAAATTTTTCCCAGGCATCATAAAGAGTCTCACCATCTTGCTGCAGAAAGGATGAGATATCATTTCTCAACTTAGCAGTTTTAGATGGTGGGAAGTATTTCTCTAGGAATTTCTCTGCCAACTGACCCCATGTGGTAAAAGTCCCTGGAGGAAAAGATTTCAGCCACTTCTTTGGTCTATCTCTAAGGGAAAATGGGAACAACCTCAGCCAAATTGCATCATCTGAGACATTATTTATGTTGAATGTGTCACATATCTCCAGAAAATGCTCAATATGTGCATTAGGGTCTTCATCAGGAAACCCATCGAACTGACAAGTCTGCTGCACCATTTGAATTACATTTGCTTTTATTTCAAAGTTGTTTGTAGCAACTGTCGATCTCCAGATACTAGATTCAGCTCCATTGATATTAGGCTTAGCAAACTCCTGCATTGTTCTTGGTCTAGCTCCTTCCATCACTTCAAACTCTTCTTCTTCGTCTATTTCCAGATTTATTTCTGTTTCTGTGTCTTCCAAAACTACCTCCCCTTCTTCCTTTCGCTTTCTCCTTAATGTTCTTTCTAGCTCTGGGTCTAACTCAAACAATTGGGATGAGTTATCTCTGGTCATAAACAAGGAGGAATGCCTAAAATGATAATCGACAAGCAAGAACCAATGTCAAAAACAAATGAAAATAAAAACTAAATCAACAGTTTTGATTATATTACTAATATTGAAACTGTTTTCCCCGGTAGCAGCTCCAAAAACTTGGTGCGCGTGAGCTGTGCTATAGCAATACTGCAAGTGCACGGGTCGCCCAAGTAATAAAGTAGTGAGTGAAGTATCGTTCCACTGAGGACAAGGCCAAGCACTAGTGCAAATCTTAGCTGTTGTTTAGCAAATTAATGTTTTTGTGATGTTTTATAATTAAAGACAACTAATTTAAATAATTGAAAGCAAAGATAAATTATGTGTTGTGTAAAAAGGTTTGATGATAAAGATACTATCTAGATATTGAATCCCCCTAGCCTCAATTACATCACATGATAGAGTTGAATTGGCATTCCTCTAACTTAGACTAAAACCTCTCTCGAGTGAATTAATCCCTAATCACTAAGTAGAGTGCCGGAATCTCTTCTCAAATACAATTAAATAAATCTTGCATTAAGAACAAGGAACTATAAATAGATAGAGAATGATTTAGTTCATGTTCAATACACTTAATACAACAACAACAACAACAACAACAATAACATTAAAATGAATTAAAAGGAGAAAATAGAAAAACCCCTTTCAATGTAGCTTCTTCAATCTCCAGGAGCTGCCAATGGAAGATGGAGATGCTGGAGAGGATGGAAATGGAGGATGAAGATGAAGAGTCAAGGAAAGTGTCACTCCCTCCTTGCCCAAAACGTGTACGCACAGCCTTCTCCTCTCAAACCTCTCTTCTCTGCCTCTGTTCTCTGTTTTCTGCACAAACCTCCAGCCCTCTGCAGAAGCTCCCTAAAAACTCCCTCTTCTTCTCTTTTTAATTTCCTCCAAAGTTCAAGTCATGCTTCCAACTCACTTCCAACTCACTTTGTCTCCCACATTCCCTTTATGGGCTTGGCCGTGTCATATGGGTGTGTCACTTTATGCTTCTAGCTTCGTCAACTTGCTTTCTTTGTTTCCAAGGGTGACACGGCCAAGCTTGTGGCCATGTCATGTGACATGGCCACTGGCTTGGGCGCGTCACTTGAGTGTATTGGCTTCTAGTTCATTTCTTTCCTTTCTTGGTTCTTTGGCTTGGATGGGACACGGCCAAGCTTGTGGCCGTGTCATGTGACACGACCACTGGCTTGGCCGTGTCACTTGCCAGTGTCTTCTTCTGCTAAATTTTCTTTCCTTTCTTAGTCTCTTTGATTTTTTTGCTCTTTGGGTGAGACACGGCCAGAGGCTTGGCCGTGTCTCTAGGTGTGTCAGCTACTGTCTTGGATTTCATTTGAGGGACACGGCCAAGCTTGCTTTGGCTTGGCCTTGTCTTGCTTGCTTCATGCTTTTTCTTCATTGTTTTGATCATCCAAGGGAGTTTTTGTACTTTGACCTAAAACAAACACTTAAAACAAACTTTAAACCAAAATCAAATGAAACATTAACTAAAAACACATTAAAACCATACTAAAAACAAGTATAAAAATACTCTTATCACTGACCTTTTATCTTTTGCATTTTTATTCATTTTGGGAGTTCTTACTTTCTTCTTGTTCTATTCTTTTAGTTCTTCCTTTTACAAAAAATTTAGGTATTTTTAGCTAGCCCTCATATCCTCTTTTTTCCCCCTACATGGCAAAATATTGAAAGTCTGAAAATATTTTATACATGCATAAAAATAAAAATTAAAAGAAGAAGCTTTTCCCCTAGTGTAGGCTTAAACTAATAATTTTATTCTCATGCAGGAACTGATTGATATTTGTATTTTGTCTAGTTCCTTGCACAAACATGCATCCCTTCTTTCTTTTACAATGGCCCTTTCATACCCCTTAATTCCATATCTACTTTTAATTGTTTATTTCACATGGTGTTTGTTGTTCACTTTGACAAAGAATAGATAATACAAGACAAAAATGCAGTGTGATAAACTTATATACGCATGATATGCATGGATGATACTTACAGTGATTTCATTGACTCATAGACCAAGTTGATAAGCCAAAGCACTCGTTCAAGTCTTGCATTAGAATAGCAGAAGACTTCACATCTATGAGTAGTGGGGCCCTAAGTAAGGTAGTTAGAGGCATGAGAGACATCCATTTCAGTACATTTGGTTGACAACTTCTTTACCACATGACCTTACAAGTGATCCTTTCATTAGCCCACTTTTTCCTAATATGTCCTTTGAGGTTCGATAATGCAATACACTTCCCTAAACTTGAAGGCTCATATGACAAAAAAATACACATTTTTTTTTTAATTTTAAATTCACATTTTGGCTTTGTCAGATTATTTTCATTATGCCTAGAGCTCAATTTTCCAAATTAACATATCTATAACATGACTACCCTAGTTATCATACTAAGCTTACGAATCATTTCCATTTGAGCAAGAACTGTTGCGCTTTAGATAGGCACATACACATTACTCGACCAAAGATCGCATTAATTTTAAATATTATCTATCTCATATGAATGCTTATTTAAAAAAAATCTACACAAATAAGCTCTACCTACCAAGAGAGATCAACAGGTCTTTAATAGGCTTGAAATGGGGTCTATAAGGGACATAGGTTAAGTGAAGACCATTTTTAAATTGCAACTGATGTGACACTACTAATAAATCTTCACACTATAAACTTCTTCTCAAAACTGTATGTTGTTGGAAGCATTCTTAAATTCTGAGCACTATTTTCTCCTACTAGGCATCTTGTTATCTGGCTTCATAAAAAGACAGAGCTTGAATGTTCTTCCATCTTTTTAACAGAAATCTGTATTTAATTAGTATGATCTTGATCTTGATCTTTTTCTTTTTTGCAAAAACTCAGGACCATTATTCTGTCCTTTTCCCCTTTGGAATATCAAGTCTAAGACTTTCAAGATTATGGACTTGGAGCTGCGTTGGATATAATGAAAATTGGTCTTTCTCTTATTTCTCTGATTTTATTTGAGTCTTTGATTGGGTTGGACTAATTCAAATCAATTTGTCCTTGTAAACTAAGTGGAAGTCTTATACTGCTTTAGGTAAAGAGAACTTTGCTGGATTTCTGAATCGCCTTTTCCGGCTTTTATTTTCTTTTTCTTTCTTTTTTCTTTTTTTCTTTTTCTTTTTTTCTCTCTTTTTCTTTTCTTTTCTTTCATTTTCTTTTTTTTTCTTCTTTTTTTTGACCTAGCTTCTAAGAGAGTTATCTTGTTTGCTTCATTATATGCTTCTGACTATGGATGAGTGGAGTATAGTGAGTCTGCCTCAGTGAGAATGAATCCTTCATTATTTCAACATTATCTCAATGATGAAAGAGATCAGAGATTAAATCTAGTTCAGGTAAACTTCAACCATCTTTATAGTCTTGACTATGCATCCTTTTCATTGATATTCTTCCCCCTTTATCTCAGTAATCATCAGACTTATCATAAGTGTCACATCATTATAGGGTAGGTTATCGGGCTTATAAGTCAATAAAAAGTAAGCTAAAATCTTATGAAGGCTCAACGGGATAAACTAAGGATTAATGTTAACATGGTAAATACTAGTTATTGGCTTAATAAATAATGCCTAGATCATCTCTCTCTTAAATGAGTAGAGTTTAATTTCACCTCGAAAGTTCATCAAAGCATATTCTAAGATTGATTAGGACCTAGACAAAGGTAATTATGTAGGACCCCTCTCTAAGTAAGCATACACAACTCAATGCTGTAGAACAACTCTCTCGCCTAGTAAATTTATTTGAATTATGATGCATAGATACACTAATTTATGAATATCAAGCTATATTCGTTACTGGTTAAGCATCAAAATGAATAAAGACCAACATAAACAAAAATCTGATGAAAGTAATTATTCAAATAATCTTAATTTAAAAAATATAATTGTTCCAGAAAAAACCAAAGAAAGAAAATGAAATAAAAACCAAACAAGCCAAGGGAAGTTTGTTGAGTCAAAGATGCTTCATTTATTTGGGCATGTTAGAGGCGAGGACCTTAGCACTCTATATCTCTTTTACTTTTAGTCTCTGATTCATCATCACTATTAGTTGAGTCCTAAAATGCATTCACAACATGAACGGTCTGCAGCTGGTTTAGACTTGCTAAGTAAACTCTCCTCGCTTTTAGCTTCTCGAACCATGTCTTAAAAAGATGACAAGACAAAGTTTTCCCCTAAAACTCTGCCTATCATGAAGGTTGTTGGAGGAGGTACTCTTTTGAACTTAGGCAAAGGGTTATTGTTTGTGATAGGTTTGTCAGGCTCAGGCAGCATACCACTATCGATCAGATCTTGGATCTCATGCTATAACCGAGTGCATCTATCTATCTCATGTCCTTGTGTTTGATGAAATTCATAAAAAGCTTTGGTATCAAAGTTTGGTGGTAGAGGATTTGGCAAAGTCGAGAAGCTAATGGCTATAACAACCCTTTCTTCTGCAGCTTGTTGAAAATCCAAGACAAAGGTTTCCCAAGATCTGAAAACTACCTCCTATTAGCTTGACCAATTGCATTGACATCCATTGGTTTTTGTGTACCTTGACTATCAAAATGGTAATTCCCTTTCTCATTCCTTCTTCTAGAAAAGTAATTCTTCTCTCTTTCCCATTCTTCTATTTGCAAGCCAGCTTGAAGAAGATCTTTAAAATCCCTGATAAGAGTATGGGACATTCGTTCATGAATATTAGGCAGCACACCTCTTACTATCATCCTAATCTGATCAGACTCATCTGGCCTCTTCTTCACCAGTGCATCCTTATTCCTTTACTTCTTCACACAGTCGACAAAGTTTCCATTCGGCTTCTGTTTAATTGACTCTACCTCCATCAAGGTCACTTCAAATTCAGCATTGCACTCATACTGGAGGATGAAGGCTTTGTATAGTGAATCCCAATTCTTTTAAGTGTTGTCCTCTAAGGTGTTGAACCAGTTTTACACAATGGGATCCAATGAGAATATGAAGTATCTTAGAGTTTGAGCCTTAGTAGCCTGAGCAGATTGCATGGTAGTGATGTATTGTTTGACATGCAAGTGAGAATCTCCTGTACCATTGTACTTAGCAAAGGAAGGCATTTTGAACTTGTAAAGAACTTCTTCATATTATTCAAACAACTTATCCACTTCTGAAATTTCCTCAACCTTTAGCTTCTTTTCAAACCTTTTCCCTAAATCATTAATCATCTTCTCCACATCTGAAGTTTCAGTCTTTTCAATAGTTGCTTTCTCTATAGACTTCATTTCTTTCTTCCTATCTTGAGGATCTTGGAAGTATTGAGCCCAATCATCCTCATCATTAATTATCATTTTGTCATCATCAAAGGCCACTTCACTGACCTTAGCATTTCCCTTGTCCTTCTACTTCTTAGTGCTAGCAGATGCTTCAACAGTACTTGCCAGTAGTGCAGCTAGCTGGCTTTTCATGGTCTAAGCTACGGCCCCCTTCAATTCTTCCATCTTCGAGTTGAAGGCGTCATCCACCATCTTCTAAATTTGTTCAGGTTCCATTACTTTTGGTGAGAAGTTGACTGAGTCATTACTAGATTCTACGTCACTAGTATAGGTCAAATTGTCCTAAGCTCTTGAACTGTTGTATTCCAAGTCTGTGAGCCAAAATTGATTAATGCCATGTAATGCAATGCATGTATACATGTATGTAAGCACAAATAACAAACAAGCAAAAAATGAGTAAGAATGACCCTTCCAACCTTATATCATCCACATACGAATGGCAAGTCTCTTTTCTTAGGTATATGGTTAATAAAATATCAACATAGGATATCTTATTTTCTAAAAATTCACTCGAACGGTTTAACCAATAGTTGTATTTTCAAATTTAGAAGTCAATCCATGATAATTTTCATTAATTAACTCTTAATCCATTAGGCCAACAAAAAAATAGCTTTTATGCTATATTTTTTATTAAAAATAAATTAAAGAGTTTATTATAAATAGATTTCCTATTTAGAAAAGCAACTAATGATTCATGCCACAAGCAAACCCATGATTAACAAGTCTTGGTATAAGTCAGGCCTACAATTAATTTTTAATATTTCATAATTGACCTAAATAGTTGTAAGCCCATTTAAGAAAAGAAAGTTTTAGTAACAAAAATTCAAACTTGGGTTATGAAGTAAAAAGTAATTTTGAGCCCATTTAAAAGGTGTTTAAAAATTGAGTCTCTGGGCTTTTTAATTGGGCCATGTGTATTAAATGATTTTATTGGATTGAATCCTTTTTTATTCTAAATGATATTTAGGTGTAATAAATAATCTAAAATTGTGTATTTATATGTTAAGATGTGTTGATATGGATTAATATGGATTGATATGAGTAATATGCATGTTAAAAAATTATATTAAATTGAATCATTTTCTATTTTAAATGGTGTTTAGGTGTACTAAATACTCTAGAATTTTGTATTTCTATGTTGATATGAGTTGATATGGGTTGAAAGGAATTAATATGGGTTGATATAGATTGGTATGAGTGATATGTGTATTGAGGGATTATATTGAATTGAATCTTTTTATATTCTAAATGATATTTAGGTATGATAAACAATCTAAAATTGTGTATTTGTATGTTAATATGTGTTGATATTGGTTGATATGAATTGATATTGGTTGATATGAATTGATATGAGTGAAATGTATTAAGGAAGTATATTGGATTGAATCATTTTATATTCTAAATAGTATTTAGGTGTACTAGACACTCTAGAATTATGTATTTATATGTTGATATGGATTGATATGGGTTGATATGTATGTTGATGGATTATATTGAATTAAATCATTTTTTGTTCAAAATGGTATTTATGTGTACCAAACACTCTAGAATTGTGTATTAGTATGTTGATATGGATTGATATCGATGATATGTGTGTTAATAAATTAGATTGGATTGAATCATTTTCTATTCAAAATGGTGTTTATGTGTACCAAACACTCTAGAATTATGTATTAATATGTTGATATGGAGTTCATATGGATGATATGTATATTAAGAAATTAGATTAAATTGAATCATTTTTTATTCTAAATGGTGTTTATGTGTACCAAACACTTTAGAAAAATATATTAGTATGTTGATAAATGATTATATGAATTGATATAGGTGATATATGTGTTAAATGATTGTATTGGATTGAATAATTTTCTGGTCTAAATGGTATTTAGGTATTGGTGCAATTAAATTCTCATATGATCTATTCATTTGTTTTCTTTCAGTTAGAAAATATCTATTTATTGATTGATGTAAATTTATTAGATTAATATGGACTAATATGAATTGATACACTTATATGTTGATGCAATACAGATTTCCAGAAGGAAGAGGTCAATAAAAGGATAGGCCGAAATAGGGTGTTTAATACTTATACATTAATGTAGTACTAGGTGTGTTGTAAAAACTTGAATTTCTAAAATTGCACACAAGAGGTTATGGAGAGATACAGCACAACAATTCACTTATGGGTCCATACATCCAACAAGAGAAATGGCACATATGATAGCAAAGACAATGATAATTCCGATGCCTAGTGAATTTTAAGTGAAAAAGTTTGGGATTATTTTATTTTTCTGTAAATATTGTGATTATGTTAGTTTTCTCAAAGTGTTGATATAGATGATGGGTTTTTAAAGCTAAAAAATCTAAAATCTCATATATATATATATAATATATATATATATATGACTAATACTTCATCATTGATGTTGGATAGAACTATTGTTGAACATGTTGTAAAAGTTGTTGATGTTGATACATATGTTACTGAACAAATTGTATTATGTTGTTGATGTTGTATATATATGTGTTAATCAATAGGTTATGGAAAGCACTTGATGTTGTTCGATATATATGTATTACTGAACAAGTTGTAGAAAGTTGTTGATGTTGGGTGCATGTGTTACTGAACATGTTATGGGTCTATATGGATTTATATATGTAGCCTTGTTTTGATATGTGTAGATATTGGTTGATATACATTTGATATGAGTTGATATGCACTGATATGGATATATATGGGTTGAGATAAGTTATCATACATTTGATATGGGTTGATCTATATTGATATGAGTTGATATGTGTTGATATGGGTCTATATAGATTGTTATGTGTAGATATGCATTAATATGGATTGATATATATTTGATATGTGTTGATATGAGTATTTATGGGTTGATATAAGTTATTATACATTTGATATATGTTAATATGCATTTGATATGAGTTGATATGTATTGATATGGATATATATGGGCTGAGATTATACATTTGATATGAGTTTATCTGTATTGATATGGGTTGATATGGGGTTGATATATGTCTCCATTGCAATTATTACATATAAGCTGCTCAACAATCACATGAACATTTCAACCTATCAAGCATATTAATACACATTCAAAATATTGCCTTTTAAAATATACTTTCCTCAACTTATAAAGTATCCACTCCATTTTACATATCTTTATATTCATTCAAAATATATAAATTAAACATATATTTCCACAACTTTCTTCAACCTGTAATTCATATATTGATTTGGGATTCCAGCAAACACACATCTAATAAATTTTACACATATATTCATCCAATACACGAGTGAAAAATAAAAATAGTGAGAATTTTAATTTTATCTAATTAAAATTATATATACATCCAATTTATCAACAATGGTTGCTATTCACATTATAAATATTCAAAATGAATACATAAATATTAAATTAGTCACATCCTTATTAATTTACAAATCACTTGGTATCGACATCATTATCATCCTCGTCATCCTCACTATAATAAGCACCTTGTCTCTGGAACCATGGAAACATTGTTGTGTTGTATATAAATGTCTCCATAAGCTGTTTGTGCAGTGCTGAAATTTTATTGTAATGAAATCTATTCAAACTTTAAAAAAAAACAAATAAATGCCAAAGTAATAAACCTATGCCAAAGTTGGCGAATCGGGTATGCACAAACCATATCAACCCATATCATTAAAGATCAATACAGATCAATCAACAAAAACTTATTTCTTCACTGTTTAAAACACCTAAATAATAAATAGAACACAAATGATTCTTATTTTAGTAGTCTCATATTAAAGCATAATAAACCATATCAACACAAATCAACTTATATCATCAAAGATCGATCAATAAAAACACATTTCTTCACTATTTAAGATATCTAAACAACATATAGAATGCAATTGATTTATATTTTAATAGTCTCATATTAAAGCATAACAAACCATATCAAAATATATCAACCAATATCAACAAAGATCATCACATATCAATAAATAAAAATACATTTTTTCACTATGTAAAACATCTAAACAGTATAAACAACATAAATGATTCATATTTTTAGTATTCTCATATCAAAATATATCAAACTATATTAAGACATATCATCAAATATCATTACAGATCAGTCAACAAAACCATATTTTTTTAACTATTTAAAACATCTAAATATCATATAGAACACATATGCTTCATGTTTGTAGTAGTCCCGTGTCAAAGCATATCAAACTATATCAAGGCATATCAACCCATGTCATCAAAGAACAACATTGATCAGTGAACAAAAATATATTTCTTCGCTATTTAAAATATCAAAACATTATATATAACACAAATGTTTTATATTTTAGTAGTCTCATACCAAAGCATATTATGACATATCAAATAATATCAAGACATATCAACCTATATTATCAAAGATCAACACTAATCAGTTAAGAAAATATATTTTTTTTCAATCTTTAAAACATCTAAACATCATATAGAACACAAATGATTCATATTTTTAATAATCCTATATCAAAACATATGCTATTATATCATGGCATATCAAATTATATTATCAAAGTTCAACACAGATTAGTTAATAAAATCACATTTTTTAACTATTTAAAATATCTAAACACCATATGGAATACAAATGCTTCATATTTTCAGTAGTTTCATGTCAAAGCATATCAAACCATATCAACATATATCAACATATATCATCAAATATCAACACTGATCGGTCAAGAAAAATACATTTTTCACTATTTAAAACATCAAAATAATATACAGAACACAAATGTTTGATATTTTTGTAGTTTTATATAAAAGCATATCAAACCATATCAAGATATATCATCAAATATCAATACAGATCAGTCAATAAAAATATATTTCTTCACTATATAAAACATCTAAATAACATACATAACACAAATGATTCATGTTTTTGCAATCTTATATCAAAGCATATTAACTCAATTCAACCCAAAATCAACATATATGAATCTATGTCAGTATAAAAATCAACATATATCAATCTAATTCTTTAGTTTTAAAACAGATAAATAACATAAAAAAAAAATTTTTACTTACCCATATCAAACTATATCAAGATATATCAAGCCATATCAAGAAAGATGGACATAGATCAGTCCACAAAATCACATTCTTTCACTATTTAAACATCTAAACAACATATAGAATATAAATAATTCATATTTTAGTAGTCTCATATAAAAGCATATCAACCCAAGTCAACCTCTAAAATCCCATATCAACCCAAATTGGTATATATCAATTCATCTTAATATACATAGAATACACTAATTCCAGAAAACAAGCAATAAAATATCCAATTTTCAAAGCTATTTCTAACAACAAATGTTTACTAAATAACATCTAAAACAATAAATAATTCATCACAATAGATTGTTAAATTAAAATCCAAGTTGCTCACTAAATATCCACAAAAGTAGACTATTTCATTATATAATGAGTGAAAACAAACATCATGAATCTCTTTTATTTTGTTACCAGAAGGGAAACAAAGATCAAAAATCTCAAATCATTAATTAATTTACGGGTGAGAAATAACAAAAAATGGTTATACATTCTAACACTAATTTTCATCTAAAATAAGATAACAACAACATTAGATTTTAAAACCAAATTCATCTAAATCAAGATAACAACAGCAGATTGAACCATTTACATACCATGTCAAACCATATCAACCCAACTAAAAATTCAACCATGACAGTCATTCACAACATATCTTTCTTCAAACAATTTCAAAAGATGACTTCAAACATCAAGAACCAATCTTTTACAAAGAATAAACATTCTCTCTAAAAAAATAAATCATGTAAAATACCCATTAAAATAGTATTAGTAAGATCAGTAAAATATTTTTCATACACACATATTAAATGATTTTAAAATAGCACTACAAAAAATTAAGCATCAAAAATCATTATTATTTTCATCATTCTCTTTAAAAAAAATGAAATATGCAAAAAAAAAGCCCATTAACTACAAGTTGAAAATTGAATTTCTTCAAACATAGATGAGATAGAGAATGAGATGCTTACACTTTTATAATCACTTGAACAGGGGGAGAGAGAGAGAGAGATGCTTCATTATAGATCTATTTCGCTAAAGAGAAACATAGTTTTAAATGAATTTTTGAAAGATTTGAGAGAAGTTAGGGCTTTGAAATGGAAAAAGAAGATGAGAAGAAGGAAGTTTTGAAATAACAGAGTAGTGAAGGCATATTTTTAGGAATAAAAATGGGTTTTTTTTTAAAAAAAAGTGTAAATTTATCAAAATAAGTCTAGTTAAGGTGAGTAAGATCTAAAATTTAATAGTGATATGTGAAGGGATATTTATTTAGTTAATTCCCAAAATACACTCTATAATTACTATTTTTATTTTAAAAATATCAATTTTAATTAGCTTTAAAAATATATTTTATAATTAATCTATTAAAATTATTTTTTATTTTAAAAATATTAATTTTTAATTTTTGAAATTGAAAATTAAAAAAAATTTAAAAAAATAGACTTTTTAAATATATTTATTTTTTAATATTTTTAAGAAAATCTCTTAAATATACACTCGTAATAACACAACACATATGATATATAATATATATATAATATGAATTAAATATTTTAAAAGTTTATAAAAAGTATCAAATAATAATTTGAATCAAAATATTATTTAGTATAACATGCTCTTAAATATGTTTGATTTATTTATAAATATATAATATCATTTTTTATGTCAATCCGTACGTTCGCATAAACTTTAAAAATATAGCTGTATATTTTTTTGCTAATTAATTATACAGTTAATTGGAGTTATTTTTTCGTTAAAAGAAAGTCTAATTTGTTAGTTTTTAACACTTTGAGTATATAAAATGAGCTCAAAAAAATTTAATATTAATTTGTGTATTTGCACAAGTTTTTGAAGTATTTTTGCACTTTCTCTCTTAAATAAATTTATGTAATCTTATTCACATTAATTACTTCACAAAAAACCATTATAATGGATACTTTTTATTTGAAGGCCCCTTCTACTAAATTCTTAAAAACATTTGTTTAATAATCCTATAAAAATATTTATTTTGTATTTAATTAATTATTTACTTATATGAATAAATTTGGGTGGCAAACACTCTTAAGTACTAAATTCATATTATATTCAAACTTGTAATCAATAATTAATCTAAAACCTACATTGATTATGAATCTACTCTTAATAAATTAAAATTTAAATTATCAAATAAAATAAATTTAAGTTGAATATAATATATCATAAATAATCAAATAATTAGATTGGGTATGACATACCATAATACATATTGATAAAATTATAATAGAAATGACTATAAATTTATTAAAAATTTTATATTGAATTTTCTCTTTCATCATTTAAAAATTTAAATTTCATAATTTCATTTTCAACATTTTTAATTTTTTTTATTCAGATAAATGTATTATTACAAATATAATAATTGAACATTTATAAAAAAAAATGGTTTAACGCCTATATATATACATATATATATATAGAGAGAGAGAGAGAGAGAGTACAATAATTAAATTAAAATGGCCCTAAGATAATTGAATTTTTTTTTATCGTCAGGATAATTGAATTGTACTAAGCTTTTTGGAGCATATTTTGTGCATGCCATAACGAAAAAATAAAAATAAAAATAATTTTACTTTGAAAAAGAAAGTTGGGAAAGGCCAAGAAGAATTATGGACAAGAGAAAGGTTTTGCAGACCCACAAATAGAATTATGACCGTTACCCACTTGGTTCACTTTCACCTTCTCTCGACATCAGAATCTCTTACCGTCATTTTGCCGTCACGTGTCTGTCTACCATGTTCCTGTGTGACCAATCCTATCAAAAACACTTATGAATAATGATAATGCTCCCATCCGATTTTCTGTTGATATTCCAAGGGTAGGTTCTGGATACGTTTACTATAGTTCCAGCTCCATGGATACTACCCCCAGTCCCGACTTTACATTTTTTAAATTTTAAAAGTAAATTAACAGCTTTATAGCCGTTGGGGTTGAAAAAAATCTCTCTCTCTCACAGTGATAACCAAAAAGGATCAGATCAAAACTCGTCAATTCTTGCTTTTAATTTGCATATCTATTATCAGAAATCTAAAGTTGAAGGAAGAACAAAGCAGAAAATGAAGGGTATGAAAGGGAAATTACTGAAAAAGCTGAAATCAGTCAAGCCAATTGGTTACTTGAAGCAAGATCGAGTTCTTCTAGTGAATGCAGCTGATGGGTTCATTGAAACAAATTTTCCAAAAAATCTAAGTTTCAGAACTCAAGCCCACTTTATATCTAAAGAATCAGATCAAGAAAACGATAAAGAAAGCAGTATTGTAGATCAAGAACCTGATATCATTGATGTTGCAGAGCTTCTGAGAGATCTTGAAGAAGAGGAAATGGATATCGATGATGATACTGGAGACAAAGAAAATATTGGGCCACCATTGAAACAGGGGAAGGACCCAGTCGGGGTTAAAGGTAATATGGAGAATTCCAATTATTTTAGACAAGAACAAGCACCTCTGTCAGAGATTGATATCTTGTCTTTCCGGCGACCGGATTTGAATTCCTGTACCCTTTTCGATCCTAATCTTCTTGCTGCCTTTGAGCAAGCTGTTAAAGAGCATACTAAGATAACTGAAGCAGAGAGACGAGCAAGAATTGAGGAAGAGAATATTGAAAGAAGAAAAGAAGAAGAAAGAATTGGGAATGACAGTATTCAAAAAAACAGAGAAGAATCAAGAATCGACAGTTTTGAAGAGGAGCCACCATTAAAATTCCGTAGAATTGAAGAAGAAATAGAAGAAGAAGAAGAATTGGAAGAAAACCCTTTATTAAGCTTCGAAGAGAAGTGCCCTCCTGGAGGTAATGACTCTGTAATTCTGTACACAACAACACTGAAAGGAATAAGAAAAACTTTTGAAGATTGTAACAGCATTCGATTTCTTTTAGAGAGTTTTCGAGTAATTTTCTACGAAAGAGACGTGTCAATGCATATTGAATTTAAGGAAGAGCTATGGAAAGTTTTAGAAAGAAAGGTAATGCCTCCAAAGCTTTTCATAAAGGGAAGATACATAGGTGGAGCAGAGGAGGTTTTAGCATTGCATGAACAAGGGAAACTCAAGCTTCTCTTTGAAGGGGTTCCAATGGACAGATCTATAGGACCTTGTGAAGGATGTGCTGGTTTTCGATTTGTGCTTTGTTTCAATTGCAATGGCAGCCATAGAGTTATTGAAGATAATGGATTATCCAGGAAATGTGAGGATTGTAATGAGAACGGTCTCATAATCTGTCCTCTTTGTTGTTGACCATTTATATATGTATATCTGTTTTTGCATCTTATAAATTTTCTGTTTCAAAATCAGTCTTACTTGTTTGGGGATGTATTATTATCATTACAAAATCATTATTCTAATTCTTATATTGTAATGCACTTGGAAAGGAAGATGGAATTAGTGAGTATATCTGTAATAGTTTGTGGAATGGAATCAGATTTTTCCATGCTCACTATGTAAAATTTAAACAAAATAAACTTGCATTTCCTTTCTTAAAGGAGCTTCTTCTTTTTTTAAGTTTGGACATTTTTTTTTTCAACTTTTGCAACTTTGGCTTTTTATTTGGTTGATACCTTTATTGTTAAGAGTTTTGAGACCATATAAATTCAATTAATTAAAACAGATATTAACTAATAAATTAATAAGCTATTTATTGATTTTTAGAATGTACTCACAATTCAATAAATATATGTTTAGGGACTTTTATCAAAATATACGACCAATCCTATATATATGTTTGGCTTTTTATGTATTGTTTTGAACTGTTTACACCATTTTTGTATTAAAAATAAAACAAATAAAACCCTAACATTACATAATCTCAAATGACACTTAAAAATTGCCTATTTGGCAAGATGGGACTCTATTTTTTTTATGATACTTAAAACATCTAAATTTAGGAAAAAAAAATATTAAAAATATTTCAATTTATGAGGATTCCACGTGAACTCAACACAAAAAAAAAAAAAAAACTTCATCAGATAATTCCATATATGGAAAGTGAGATTAGAGTTTAATAAAGTAACCTTAGTTTTATAATATGTAAAGGTTAAAAAAAAAAAGAAAAAAGAAAAACTTCCAGCCCATCATTTCATAGACTATGCTAAAAGTCAACCAAATCTCATATTCAATTATTTTCTTTTTTTCTTATTGGGTATGTATTTCTTTTATTTGTTATAAATAATTAAAATTAATATTTCTTTCTTCCAAGATTCAATATATAAATTTTGAGTATTATAAAATCCTGCCTTTGAAGAAGTTTTTTTAGAGTCTCCAAATCTAATTTTTGCTTTTTAATTTCAAGAAACAAATTAGTCCATGCTCAAGAGTCAAGAAATAGTAATTTCAAAAAAATAAATTCTTGAGCGTTTTAATTGTTATGAGAAAAACAATGGTTCTCATCTTTCAAAGAGATAATTTTAATGGAGATTTAAGGTTTTTTATCAAAATATTCGATAAAATCTCATATTTTACTAAAATATAAGAATTCGTTCCATAATTACTGAATTATGAAAGTTAAAATACAAATTGAAACTATAAATTTTGATTTTTTTTATTTTTAATATAATTTGGCTATATTGAAACTCTAATTTTCTAATATAATTTGGCTAGAGTTTTGGTTTGACCAAAATTATATTAAAAAATAAAATCAAATACAAATCGAAATTTAAAGTTTCAGTTTGTATTTTAACTCATATCATTCAATAATTATGGAAAAAAAATCTCATATTTTAATAAAATATGAGACTCTCTTATATTTTGATAAAAAGCCTGGATATTTGAGATTCAGTAATGTTAGAAACTTATTTGTTTTATTTTTATCAAAAAATGATTTATTTGCACTATTTTTAAAAGAAAAATGGTATAAACGTTTCAAAAAATCATTAAGGACCAAATTTCTATTATGGTCATATTCTAAGAGCTAAATTGAACTTTTGGACTTTACCAAAATATGAGATTTATTCTCATATATATAGATATAAGAGTCAAATAAATAGATCGAAATTTTAAAAGTGATATTAGTGTATCTCGCTCGAATGTATATAAAAAGTCATGACATATTATTGGCATACCAACTCGACAGTATTAAATTTAATATTCTATAATAAGTAATTGTGCAAGGCAACCAATCACACAATATTACATTAGGTTTTCACATTCTCATTTCATATCATTATTTTTTTCACATTTTTCACAATGCACATTATACACCATAACAATAATATGTCTCATTTAAAATGTCTCAAATCACCATATGTGACACCCTTGTACCCTATATATGTATAATATATAAACTCAATATATATAAAATATGCATACATAATACATGAACGTCACAGTACCAATCTTTTCAAAATTTTCATAATTCTAAGAAAACTATTTTATACCATAAAGTATGCTTTAATAAATAATTCATTAATATTTTGAATTACTAAAAATAAATATTTCAAAGAAAAATCTCTTAAAAAAATTTGCCAAATTTTTTTTTATATTATGGACGTATCCAAAACTCAATTTCTACAACCTGCATAAAAATTACACTTCCAAATAAAATACATTCACTAAATTCTCCATCACTCCTTAAAATACTCCAACATATATATATATATATATCAATACTTAATATAAAACCCAATTTACAACATTTAATTTAAAACCTTAATAATTTACATCATTTACAAGTATATAAACATAATACACATCTAAATATCAAGTTTCACAAAATAAAATATTTACATGTATGCAGTTGGCTCTAGTCTGTGACAGCCTAACAAAACTTCAAGTGCACCTGAAAATCCTAGATCTGCTCAGGTACAACAAGGTCCTCGGTATCAACCATGCCACCTACGTGATAAATAAGTCACGCTAAGCTTTTTGTCTAGCGGTACATATTTTGATAAGATAAAAATTTAATAACAATAATGCAAAGTGCTTTTCTTTTGAGAATCACAATGTGCATGCAATTTCATTTTGAATCTTATGCATTTTCATTTTCAACCATTATATATTACACTCACATGCATTGGAGCCAAATGACCCTATATAATAATCAAGTTTCAAAAATATTGTTTTGGACCATTTTGACACCTAGTGTCTAGCCCGAAAGAAAATAATATAATGGTGACATCCAGGATCTAGCCCGATGGTAAATCATGTAACAGTGACGTCCTGCGTCTAACCCGAAGACAAATCATATGCATGTCATATCATATCACCAAACATAACACTCTGGAGCAAGATATTACATAAGAAACACATAAACCATATACATCTCCATACTTTTTCATACTTTGGCAATTATGCCACATTCCCTTTTTTTTTTTAACTTTTTACATCATTTTCACAATGTTTACATACTTTTTCTTCACAAATGTCAATTTCTTTGCTATTTTTTTCATGGTGGCTGAATTATGCCTTATAATTGACATAAATGTATTTTTATGGCAAACATAACTAACGATGTCAATAACCATCTTAAAATGGCTTAAATGTTTGAACATTAACATATAGCTATGCACTTTGCATGTGAATTCACACATCAAAGTGATATAGTCTTAATGTCAAACAATAATACAGCATGCTAAAAAAAATGCATTTTTAACACATTTCTATCAAAGTATGTACTAACCTTGGTTTAAGCTATTTCCAAGCTAAATATCTCCACTTTGCATTCACTTTCCTCAAGTGTCATTCGCCACTTGGTATGGACAACTTACTTCTACTCAATATAATTATTCAAAATCACAATCTAAGACATTTAAATTAAACATCATTCCCTCCAATTTTTAAATTTTAGCCCTAACTCTCTTTAATTCTAGAAATCTATTCTACTCAATTACAAATGATATTTTAAGTTCATTTCTATCATTAAAAGCATATTATAACATGATTTAAATAATTAAACACAATTTACATCAATTATTCAACATAGTTCATTTAAAACCCTAAATCACCTTCTTCTTCATCCAAACTCATACCAAACTTAAATATACCAACCATTCAACAATAAAATCATCAACTCCTCATCAAAACAGCATCTTACAAACCCATTTAAATAATTATCTCATACTTCATCAAATTTTCAAATTACACATATTCATATACTTAAAGAAAAGCTACCAAAAACCAAAAATCTTACCTCTTTCTTGCAATTTCCTTAAAAGCTCCTTAATTTGTTTGGAAATTTGATAAAAAAGACTTTAAAATTTTAATTTCACTTTATATGTACATTCAAAATAAAATTTATATTTATTTTTTCTAAATAAAAATAAAAGTAAATAGCTAAAAAATTTATAAACATCCACTTAGGAGAGGAAAAAAAAACTCCAATACCTTACTTTATAGATACATAGAGAGAGTATTTAAAAAAAATTCAAAATCCACTATACATTAATTAAATATGAATAATTTTTCAATAAATTAAAAGATAAAACAAAAATAAATAAATTTTAAACAAAAATATATTTGAAAATATACTTTTGACAATATTCTTCTATTTCTACACTTGTGAAAACTTATAAAAAATATAAAGAAAGTGTTAAATAAAAAGATTCTTACACTTAAAAAATAAATAAATAATAAAATATTACTTTTAATAAGAAAAATGGATAACTGATAATTAATATATAATTACGCAATACAATTATAGGGGACACTAATAGAGACATAATAAATAAAATAATTAATTTTATAATACAAAATATATTTTAATATTCTTTAATGAGTTATGTTTTTTTTTAAATTATTTTAATTGTTTCTTCATTTACTTCATTATCATATTATTTTAGTAATATACTGATAGAATTAATTATCATATTATTTTAGTAATATACTGATAGAATTAAAATTGAGTACCATATTAATAATTATTTTATTAATTTAAAAAATGAAGAAAAGGCGCTTCAACAATTATGCATGTAAGATGTAGCAAGTAGCCAATGATATTTCTATTCTTTTTAAGACTCTTATTATTAAAGGAAAATCTATACAAAAAATAACTTAAAAAGAGAGAAATATACAAATTTTATACAAATAAAAATTTATAAAACTGCCATATGAATAAAAAAATTATACAAATATGGTATATTTTTATATATGTAGAGTATATATTCATTATATTTTTATAAAAAAATAGTAATTTTTATAAATTTAAAAGTATAAAATTGTAAAAAAATAAATAGAAAGATTCTTGCACTGAAAATAAAAATAAATAAATAAAGTAAAATATTGCGTTTAATAAGAAAAATTGATAGTTAATAATTAATGTATAATTATGACAACACAATTATAAGAGACATTAATAGAGATATAACAAATAAAATAATTAGTGATATAAAATTTAAAAATATATTTTAATATTATTTAATGAGTTGTGTTTTTTAAGAAATTAATTTAATTATTTCTTCATTTTCTTCATTATCAGATTATTTAGCAGTAAAGTGATAGAACTAAAATTGAATAACAGTTTAATTAATTTTTAGAAGATGAATTATTTTATTAATTCAATTAAATTTAGAAAAAAATAGTAATTTATGATAATGATTAACAAAACTTCAAATGAAGCTATAAATTTAGCATATAAAAAAATTTCATAATTTAATATAATATATTATTAAATATATTTATTATTTTTAATAAATTATTATATATCATCATTTATATAAAATCATATTATGTTTCAATCAATTTCGAATTAAAGATATCTTAATTTAAATATAATATTAAAAGACGTATAAAAGTTGTTTTAACTATTCAACAGTTGTGCATAAAAAATATAACAAATAGCAAATCTTATTTTTATTCTTTTCGGATCTCTTATTATTAAAGAAAAATTTATAAAAATACCTTAAAATAAGATAAGAATTTAAAAATATTATACAAATAAAAAATTTTAAAAATACTATATGAATAACAATTTTTACAAAAATATGGAATATTCTTATATATGTTGAGTATAGACTCATTATATTTTTATAAAGAAAAATAATATTTTTTTAAATTCAAAAGTATAAGATTTAAAAAAAATTAAGGATGGTATAAATAAATTTTTAAGAAAAAATATTTCATCTAATTTCTTCATTATTAAATTAAATATATTTGTATTTTTTTATTCCAAGATTTAATTTAAGATTCTCTTCTCATTAAATAACAATTATCTGAAAAACATTGCTAAAAATAAACTACAAAAAAAAACATTTCGAAAACCTCAATAAGAATTTTTTTATTAATTTTAGTTATTCGATTTAATTTTTAAAATTTTAATGAAATTTTAGAGATGTTTTGGACAAATAAAATGAAATGCAACAAAATTCTAATTCTTTATTTTAATATATTCAATCAATGAAATTATGTTAATGATCTTTGTTTTAAAATAAATTAAACTATTATTTTCATCAATCATTATATTTTTTATTTTATTTAGAGAGTTTTGATACTAAATTATTGTAATCAAATATTATAATATCATTATTATGGTTAGGTTATTATAAGCACTAAATTATAATTTTTGGAGGAAAATAGTATTTCATTTTTGAAATTTCTCTTTAATTTAATTATTTTTGCATTCACTTATTAGTAGAGTGATGAGACTAAAATTAATAATTTAATTAATTTTTAGAAAATGAATTATTTTATTAATTAAGTTAAATTTAAAAAAAATAATTTATAACAATGATGGACCAAACTTTAAATAAATCTATAAATTTAATATATAAATAAATAATTTATTTTGAATCATATTATATTTCAATTAATTTCGAGTTTTTTAGATATAATTTCATAGAAAAATAAAAAAACACATGGTTTTTATTCTTTATTTATTAATTTTATTTAATATTATCTCGTGTATCACACAGGTTTAAAAAGATAAGAATAAAAAAAATTATACAAATAAAAATTTAGAAAAATACTATATGAATTAACATTTTTATAAAAATATGAAATATTCTTATATAAGTTGAATATATATTCATTAAATTTTTATAAAGAAAAATAATGATTTTTTAAAATTCAAAAATATAAGATTGTAAGAAAAATTAAGGATGATATAAATGAAATTTTCAAGAAAAAAAATATTTCATCTTATTTCTTTATTATTAAACTATAATATATTTGTATTTTTTTCAATATCCAATTTATGATTGTCTTCTTATTAAATAACAATTTTCTCATTAAATAGCAATTATCTGAGAAGCATTGTTAAAAATAAACCATAGAAAAATATTTCAAAAACCCTAATAAGAATTTCTTATTAATTTTATAATTATTTAATTTAATTTTTAATAATTTAATTAAATTTTAGAGATGTTTTGGAAAATATTTAGAGTGAGAAATAAAATAAAATACAATAAAATTCTAATTCTTTATTTTAATATATTTAATCAATAAAATTATGTTAATTACCTTTGTTTTAAAATAAATTAAGCTATTAATTTCATCAATCATTATAGTTTTTATTTTTTTAGAGAGTTTTGATACTAAATTATTATTATTATTATTATTATTATTATTATTATTATTATTATTATTATTATTATTAGAGTAAAATAGTATTTTATTTCTAAAATTTCTCTTAATTAATATTTTTTAAGAAATTAATTTAATTATTTTTTCATTCACTTCATCATTAAATTATTTACTAGTAGAGTAATAAGACTAAAATTAGCAGTTTAATTAATATTTAGAAATTGAATTATTTTTATTAATTAAATTAAATTTTAGAAAAAATAATAATTTATATCGAACGATAAAACTTTAAATAAATTTATAAAGTTAGTATAAAAAAATTATTTCTTTTGAAACATATTATATTCCAATTAATTTCAAATTTTTTAGATATAATTTTAAAAAATTATTCACATATCATTATCTAATTAGCTTGCTGTTCCAACCAGAATATTTAGTTGAAATCACAATTACATTGTTTAATTTCTTGCATTTTGATATAAAATGGCTATTTATTTCCCTTTGTGAAAGGTCACAAATGATTGTAAAAAGAGAACGCTTTATGGAAATTGTAGCTTTCTTTATCAATGTAAAAAAGAAAATAAATATCAATGCATTTATATATAATTAGTCCATGAACATTAGTGCTACGTAAACATTAAATTGGACAACCTTGCCAAAGAAAAATGGTTGTTTTCACAATTAATAAAAGATGATTGGCTAAAGATGAACATGTGATCATTTTACATAAATTAGTCCTTTATTTCCTTTATTTTCTATTTTTTTTAAGGATACATTTAAGAAGATTACCACAATTTAAATTTTTTACCTTTATATTGCTAAGAGATAATTATTCCATAAATGTATAATTAGATTAGCTACATTACAATTAATTAATTAATTAATTAAAGAAATGATAATAAAAATAGCATTTATTAAAACCTTTATATAATAATGATGATAATAGTAAAAATATAATGACTGAAAAGATTTCGTATGATGCTGCAAATATTTTTACTTAATATATGTATTAATTTCAAAAATTATAATAATTTTAAGCAAATAATCATTTTCTCATAATAAAAAAAAATCAAAATTGATGGTCATAAATAATTTTTCTACGAATTATCATTTTCTCATACCAAAATACTTCAAAATTAATTATCATAAATTTTTTTCTTCAATGATTGATTTAAACATATTGTTAAGTGTTTGCTTAACAATTCTTCCAATTATATTACCCTATAAATGAAATAAGCATAACCTATAAACAAAATAAAATTTTTTCTCTTTAACGATCTACTTTAAACTTATTAATGAGTATTTGCTTCATAGTTCTTTTAGTTATTCGATAGATAAAGTTTTTTGTATTGTATTTTGTAATTTACAAATTTCTATTTTTGTATTTTTATTCATTTAGTTGATTGTCCTACATATTATAATATTAAGAAAATTATCCTACACTAGAGAAGATGAGCAATAAGAGTGACTATCAATTTAGTTAACAAAGTCAATGAGGACGAAAAAATGCTGAGGTGAATACAATAACTGAACCAGCAAAGAAATGTCAATTCTCAAAATTGGAAAAGCATGATCTTGAATCTTTAACAAACTACAGAAGAAGAGGTTATTACAACAATTGATCCCTTGACTTTTACCAGATTCTTTACCATCCAATTTTGCTACAGAAGTTATCTATCAGTTCCATCAGGTTTTTGGTCACGAAACATTTCGATGTGCGAGATTAAGGCATGAAATACAGAACCTCATTAATGATGGAAAGACTCTTCTTTGATGATGGCGAATTGGCTTTGCCAATTCACTATGAGCATGACTCATGGCGAATTGGCATGGCCAATTTAAAATTGGGTTGGTCCAATTATTTTAGATTTGAATCAGACCATAGTCGATTTGGGCCTTTTTAATTGGATCCGAATATGATTGGAATCTTTTAATTGGAACCAGATTTGATTCGGGCCTTTTAATTAGATCTGAATTCATTCCAGGCCAAAACTAAAGGTTTACAGTCTTGCCGCTTGCTTGAACAATCTTAAATTTATTCAGAGAATGAAAAGCAATCCACCTTGTTGATTTCAGATACTTCAATAAATCTGGGCTAGTTCGGGTGCTTCAAATAAACCCGAGCTAATCTGGATATTTGATGCTTTAATCATGAACTGGTTCAGGTATTTTAAATAAACTCGCAATATCTGCAAAAAAAATTGATTTCAAAAACTGTACACTTTTGCTAGGTATCTCCCTATATACTCTTACCTCCTGCATAAAAAAATATTTTTATTGGTAAAAAAATATTTTTAGATACACATATTTAGACCAATTATAAATATCAACATTGTATCCTTGTGACTCTACCAAGTCAATAATCATCTGAAATAATTCATAAGAAAATAGACAAATCTAGTATTAAAGTAGATAAATTTATGTAGAAAAAGGAATTATTTAGCACAATTATTTATGAGTAGAAAAAATATAAAAATAAAATACTTAAAACAAAATACTGAACTTTATGCACAAAGAGAAAATTATTAAAGTGCTAAAACATAAATTTTTAGAGCCTATTTACTTACCTCGTTTGACTTACCTGTTTTGTGGCAACATGGCAGCTGTGTAATTCTTGGCGAGGGATGCGTCTACAAAGTCTGTCTGTGGTATAATCAAACGCCTCTTTCAGTGAAGCGAATGATCCAGGAGTGTAGTTTTAAAGATTTTATTTTGCAATTGCCATCAAGAGGATTCCAGATTTGACAGAAGCATGATCCAGACGCTTGCAGAATAGTGGATGAATACTACCCACACTTTTCACTTGTCAGTGGGGGAGATGACCACTAGCCCGGTCAATTTTTCTATTATAACGGGCCTCCAATATCATAGGATTCTAGTCCTTTTAACTAGTAATATTTTAACGCATAACGAAATTCAGTAACTGATAAGCATAAGACCCCTATTAAAGGGACCACTTAAAATAAAATATGAACCAAACAAAAAGTATTGGATGAATTATACCCGACCGTTTCATGCTAAAAGAGTCGAACAGTACGCTCGAGGGTTCCTGCTATATTTATTAGGATCGATCATTTTGTGCAGCACTGAGTATGTCATCCACTTGGCAGTGTTGCGGGCTCTTGCTGATATGGATCTTGTACCACTTTATGGCTAGAGGGAGGCCGACCTTTTCTGCCTTTATCATAAAATTGGCAAGATTTGCAGGAACAAAATATCATTCATCGGCTTTATTGTTATCGCCGATGTCTTAATTCTCACAACTATTGATTCAAATAATGGGCTTGCATGAACTTGACCTTTATTGTCTTTGCAAGTTTAGGCATATGAGCACAATCTTGTGAGGGTACATGATATTTTCAGTCGGCGGGTTGGGTATCCAAGGCTAAACTTTTGGTTATCATGCTGCACAGCAGTGCCTGGCACTCACCATGTGCACTCTCATCGCTACCACCTGAGTCGCTTGACCTGAGACCAGGTAAAAAAAATAGTATTATTATTAAAATTAATAATAAAAAAGTCAACTTACCCATTTTGTAATTTTGCAAGTAAACATTACTTGGTGGAAAGCTAATGACCGGGCCAACTAGATTCCATGCATGAATGCGACACTGCCCTTACAAAATTTTCGTCGAATCATTGCTAGGTCAATTTTCAGTGGTTATTTCCTTGGTGAACGGGTGTACAGCTGGTTCCTCGATCCTGACAAGTAGAGGATACCAATGGATATTCCATCATACACATTGAACAACATGTTCATGCCTAAGAACTACTGGAAGCGTGCTCGAAATAGATATGACGTTGAAGCTTTCCAACATTCATCGAATGTGTCATATGTCCAATTGATTCATAAGTGGCTTCTGAATTTCCAAGTCTCTCCTGCTGGTGTCTGAGGGATTCCTGAAGAGCAAGAAGAGGAAGAAGAAGAAGAATAAGAGGAAGAAGAAGATGAAGAGGAGGAAGAAGAGGACGAAGAAGAAGATGAAGAGGAGGGTCTTCTCATTCTCGCGGTGACACCAGGGTCGGCTCTTCCCAGGTTGATAAAAAATATGCATTTATTGTCAAGGATCATGCAATAAATGAGTCTTACAATTGGACATTTGACAATTCAGAAGCCCTTTTTACCTGGTTCTAAGTCAAGCAACTTAGGTGATAGCAATAGGAGGGCACATGGTGAGTGCTAGGTACTGTTGTAGGCCTGATAACCAAAAGTTTAGCCTTGGATACTCGACTCACCGTCTGAAAACATTAGGTAACCTCACAAAGTTGTACTCATATGCTCAAACCTGCAAAGACAATAAAAATCAAGTTTATGCAAGCCCATTATTTGAATCAACAGTTGTGGAAATTAATACCTCGGCAATAACCATAAAACCGGTAAAGCGTATTTCGTTCTTGCAAATCTTATCAAATCCATAATAAATGCAGGAAAGGTCAGCCTCCCCCCAACCATAAAGTGGTACAAGATTCATATCAACAAGGGCCTGTAACACTGACAAATGGATAGCAGACTCGGTATTGCATAAAATGGTCAATCCCAGTAAATATAGCAGGAACCCTCGAGTATCCTTTTCAGCTCTTTTGCCATGAACCGGTCGGATATGATTCATCCAATACTCCTAGATCATCTCATATTTTATTTTAAATGGCCCCCTTTAACAGGGGTCTCATGTCGATCAGTTGCCGAATTTCATCATGTGTTAAAATATTATTTGTTAAAGGGACTGGAGTCCCATGATATTGGAGATTCGTTATAGCACAAAAATCAACCAGACTAATTGCCATCTCTCTCACCGGCAAGTGAAAAGTATGGGTAGTATCTATCTACCGTTCAATAAATGTCTGGATCACACTTCTGTCAATATGGAATCCTCTCGACGGCAGTTGCAGAACAAAATCCTCAAAACTGAACTCCTGGACTATCCGCTTCACTGGTGGAGGCTGTTTTGATCATTTGTGTATTTATTTTTAGTGTAGTTTTACTGGCTTTTGATTGATTTTTTTTTTAATTTGTGTTTAAAGTTTATTTGAAGTATTTGATTTAGGTTGAAGAACAAAACAATTGAGCTTTAATTCAATTTGATGGATTAGTGAGGTGGAAAAACATGAGACATGGCCAAGACACTTCATGGCTTGGTCGTGTCCCTCGTCCAAGGAAAGAGGCAGAAAAATTTGGCGGAGACAGACACACTCAAGAGACACGACCAAGCCATTGGGCGTGTCACAAGACACGGCCAAGGCCTTGGCCATGTCTCACCAAATGAAGCCAAAGAATAAAACAGAAAAAAGCAAAGGCAGAAGTGGACACACCCAAGAGACAAGGCCAAGGTCTTGGCCATGTCCCATCTAAAGATCAAAGCAAAGATAGAGATAGTGAAGAACACACTCAAGAGACACGGCCAAGTCACTGGCCAAGTCACATGACACGTCCAAGGCCTTGGCCATATCCCACTTGGAAAAGAAAGAAGATGTTGAAGCAGCCATAGACACGGCCACATGACTTGGCCATGTCCATAAGAAATTGAGTGACATAGCCAAGTCACTCATGACTTGGCCGTGTCTTGTGAAGATTCTTTCAACCATTTTATACGAAATGGGGGATAAAATGGGGGACATTAAGTGATATCTTTTAAAAATAAATAATAAAAGAATAAAAAGATTGTCTAATTTATGAAAAGAAATATAAATAATAAAATAAGTGGGGGACAAAGTGAAGTGTGTGAGTTGGCAAGACATGCTTTATGTCTTAAGAAATTAAAAAGAAAGGAAAGAGGGAGAGATATACATGTTGGAGCATCTTAAAAGGAGAATCATCTAGTTCTTAATTCATCTTATTGCTCTTGGTCTTACGAGAGACTATGAACATCACCTTCATCTTCATCTTCCATTTCTTCCATAGACAATATTCTTAATATTTTTGGGATAAAATTAGGTGAGCAAGCTCTTGTGGAGGTTAGGGTTTGAAGAAAGCTTGATTGAGGAGTTGGAGGCTTGAGAGAGTGACCATTCCATCTTTCAAGAGGAGAGTCATTGATTGAAAAAGGCTTGTTAGTTCTTCATCATATTCAAAGTGGAGCTAAGAGGAAGACTAGAAGTTCAACTCTTAGCATCGTCAAAGAGGTTTTTATATTCTCTCTTTTAATTCATTTCTAGATTGTTATTGTTTGTTAAGAACATTAATATTTCAATGTACAACTGTGATTTGATTTATATTGAGATGAATATTTGTTTTAAATTGATGATGATGAGCTAAATTACTCATGCCTAGGATTTGTAGTAGATTTGATTGAATGACTTGATTTGATATTTCCATTAATATACCTTGTTGTTGGTTGATTGCATTGGATTGAATGTTAGGTTGATAGATTAGCTACCTATTAATCTCTAGATATTAAATGAAGGACCGAGAGGTGAAATTTGATATTGAAATTATGCATTCAACTATCCTAAAAACGAATTAGAAATATAAGTTTTAAGATTTTATTAAATTGCAATTTTAAAATAATTGGTTGTTAATTCATGAATGTGAAAATTAATGAATTGGTAATTACTAATTAAACTCAATGAACAAATTAAAATACAAGGTCATATTAATAGATAGTTTGAGAATTAAGCTTTGATTAAATTGATCTATAACCCTAGGCACCATTCCTAGAATTGTATTAATCTTGTACAACCATTAGACATATTACTTTTAGATTTAAATTATTTTTCACCATTCCAACACATCACACTCTTATTTTTTTAAATTTCTTGCTAATCAAACTATTGCAAAATAATTTTTTCCTTGTAAGACGAACTTGGGATGATCACCGTTGCTACAATTACCTCGTATACTTGCGAGTGTCGCTTGTAGTAGTAATTAATCGAGCGCAATAAATTTTTGGTGCCTCTCCCGGAGAAGGCACTTGTTGTTAGTAGTTTAATTTTTTTTTATTTAAACTGTTCAATTATTTAAAGTATTTATTTTTAAATTAATAAGTGTTTATTGTAAGGATGCAGTTTTCAAGGCACGGGGGAGTTTATGATGTGAATGTTAATTCTGAAATAGCATGGTAATTAGCAGAATTAACAAGTCAACTTAAAATGCTAAATGTAAGAGGAAGAGCACCTATGCCTACTCGTTAAGTATGTCCAGCATGTGGCATTGTAGAGCATAGTGCAACCATATGCTCATTTGGTTTTGAACAATACCAAGAGAGGCAAGAGGAATAATATGCTTTTGAAAGTTTCCAGCCAAGGAGTAGAAATGACCCATATTCCAATCCTTATAATCCAAGTTAGAGAAACTACCCAAATTTTCTTGAAAAAACCAGCAGCAAATTTCACCTCAATAATTTTTTCAACCTTACCAAAGAAATTCTTACTTTCAAGGACAATGTTCAAATCAAGATCACCTTAAGAAACCCACATTGAAAGATAATTTGAATGCCTTTATTCAAATTAGTACACAAAATCAAGATCAACTTAAGAAACTCACATTGGAAGATAATTTAAATGCTTTTATTCAAATTAACACACAAAATCAAGATGGGAGCAATAAGAGATTTGATTTTTTGGAGGTATCATTGAAGAAGGTGGAAACTCAAGTTGGACAACTGACAAATCAACTCCGAGCACACCTAAAAGTGGAATCTTCTAGCCAAATAGAGCAAGCCAATGCAATTACAATTTTAAGGAGTGAAAAGGTAATACATAACAAAGTTTGTGATTCCTTTGATGCAGGTACTAATCATGAAGAACATGGTGAGGAGATACAACCCAACATAGAGGAACCAAGTCAATCAAAGGAGGAGGAGAATTTAGAACCATCAACCTCACCAAATTTGCATGAGCCTCCAAATCCTTATATACCACCAATTCCATTCCCAAGTAGATTGAAGAATGAGAAACAAGGTAAGCAACTTTCTGAAATATATGACATACCCTATAAAGAAGATAGTGAAGATAAGTTTGAGATGGCCATGACCTTGGAAGTAGAGCCTAAAATTTTCAATTCAGAAATTGAGGAGTGCAAGTTAATCTTAAATGTTGAGGTTGTTGAGAGGGGACTTCAGATTGCTAAAGAGGGTGAGAAAGAGATTCAACCAAACTTGGTTGAACTTAAAAAGATCCCAAAAATTTTGAAATATGTTTTGGTTGGGGGAACAGTATGCAACCAATGATCATCTCTTCCACTCTCAGCGGTGAGGAAGAGCAAAAAATGAATATAACCATGTTGCAGACTGAAATTTTTTTTTACCAAGTTCCTATAGCATTGGAGGATTACCCTAAGACAATCTTCACACGTTCCCTTTAGACACTTGCTCTTCAAAGGATGCTATTTAGATTTTGCTATACACTTGGTACCTTCTAGAGTTGCATGTTGTTCATCTTTTCAAACATGAGCAACAATTTCATTAAGGATGGAAGGCGCACTTCATGTCGCATATGAGAATGATGGAAATTAGGTTTCATCTGAACTCTGCTCTTTTAATTTATGAATGCTCACATTGGGGTCAATGTGAATATTTAAGTATGGGATGCAGTTTGTGTTTTTACTTTTAACTTATCTTTATTAAAGTTTAGTTAATGTTTTCTTTGAATAAATGAATTTTAAAATGTTCAATTATTATAATATTGTTGATAGATGACCTTTGAATTTTTGAAGCATGAATTTGATAATTGATTATAATTGATACTTATTGTCAATTTTGATGGTTATTCTTGCATTACATTTAAACTAGTGAGGAATTGGGCCTATTAAGTTGGATATCAACTTATTATTCTTTATTGTATGTAAACATCTATGATTAATGAATTGCTAGAACTTGCTTTGACATGCATTTTAAGACTACATAAAAAATTCAATTAAGCATCAATATGATTAAGGCAATTAGGTGAACCTATTTTGGCTTTAAAAGACCAATATTGTATCCAACCTTAGTTAACCAATTTTGAGCTTATTTCATTTTTTCTTTTCTTTCTTTTTCATAACACCATTAGCTTGAACCTTGTTATTTTAACTATTACTCTTGCATTAGGTCCAGAGTATTTTAAGAGCATTTATGATTGAGTGTTGTGTTAAATAAAGTGTGGGTTAAATTTAATGGGTTCAAAATTACAAATTATTATCTTCTTTAGTTGCAAATCCTATTTAAAAAATAATAGTAATAAAAATAAATATATAAAAAATAAAAAAGTAAGAAAAATCAAATAATGGAAGTTGTTCTTTTTCGTAAGATTGGAATAAGTTTGAAAATGATCATTGCAAAATTTAATAAGTGAGCTCCCTTGAAAAGCTCTTTAATATCAAGTGGTAGGTGAGTAGAAGGTGTTTTGGGATTGTTGGGTTATACATATGATCAGTTTCTTTATTTTTGAAGTACTCTTGAACTTAATGAATAAGCTCACATTTTCTAAATGCCATGCCTTTACCTTAGCCACATTACAACCCAATGAAAGACCTTATGATTGATGCTTGATTGTAATTAGGTGATGGAGATTTGATTGATAAGTAAGCCTATAGAGATAATATTTCATTGAATGTTGAAAGCTTAAACACTACTTGATTGGTTTTGTGAGGGAGTAACAATTTTTAGTATGCATGGATTGGCCATTAAATTGCTTGAGTACTGATTGTTCTTGATTTGGTAATGATTGCGGATTTAATAAAATGGGAGTCTTGATACATCCTTATAACTCTTGAACTTGACTAAATTTATCTTGTTTAGTTTGTTTTGATTTTGACTTTGCTTGGGGACAAACAAAGAATTAAATGTGGGGCAGTTTATTTTGATCATTTGTGTATTTATTTTTAGTGTAATTTTATTAGCTTTTGATTGATTTTTCTTTTAATTTGTGTTCAAAGTTTATTTGAAGTATTTGATCCAGGTTGAAGAACAAAATAATTGAGCTTTAATTCAATTTGATGGATTAGTGAGATGGGAAAACATGAGACACGGCTAAGACACTTCATGGCTTGGTTGTGTCCCTCATCCAAGAAAAGAGACAGAAAAATTTGGCAGAGACAAACAAACTCAAGAGATACGGCCAAGCCACTGGCTTGCCCGTGTCCCATCTAAAGATCAAAGCAAAGATAGAGACAGTGAAGAACACACTCAAGAGACATGGCCAAGCCACTGGCCGTGTCACATACACGGCCAAGACCTTGACCGTGTTCCACCTGAAAAAGAAAGAAGATGTTGGGGCAGCCATAGACATGGCCACATGACTTGGCCGTATCCATAAGAATATGAGTGACACGGCCAAGTCATCATGAAATGACTAAAATTTAATGAATTGGTAATTACTAATTAAACTTGATGAACAAATTAAAATACAAGGTCATATTAATGGATAATTTGAGAATTAAGCTTTGATTAAATAACTCTAGGCATCATTCCTAGAATTGTATTAATCTTGTACAACCATTAGACATATTACTTTTAGATTTGAATTATTTTTTCACCATTTCAACACATCACTCTTGTTTTTTAAAATTTCTTGCTAATCAAACTATTGCAAAATAATTCCTTCCTTGTGAGACGACCTTAGGGCGATCACCGTTGCTACAATTACCTCGTATACTTGCAAGTGTCGCTTGTAGTAGTAATTAATTAAGCGCAATAAAGGCGCTCGATTATACCGCATGCTGGCTTTATAGACGCATCCCCTGCCTCAAACTACACAGTTGTCATGCTGCCACAAAATAGATAAGTCAAGCGAGGCAAGTAAATAGGCTCTAGAAATTTATTTTTTAGCACTTTAATAAATTTCTCTTTGTGCATAAAGTCCAGTATTTTGTTTAAGTATTTTATTTTTATATTTTTTCTGCTCATAAATAATTAGCTAATTAGTTCCTTTTCTATATAAATTTATCTACTTTAATACTAGATTTGTCTATTTTCTCATGAATTTCTACTAAATAAGTCTTAGAAATTTATTTTATTGCACATTAATTTTTAGGCATTAATATTTTCTGTAAATTAACATATATCAATAAATTTTACTAATAAATTTTATGCTATTAACTAATTAAATTACAGCAAAGTGACCCTTACTCTCGTTGTAGTGAAGATGCATCCCAGCTAAAAGAGAAACACATCCATGTTCATTGGCTCAAATATAATACAGCAGCACAACATTTAAACGTGTTCCAATTCTAGATGAATGTTGACTACCTGCCATTTATTAGTAATAGATTGAAGGTCTAAGCAGTTTAAAATGGGAAATTGAAGAACAAAGCAAAGGTTGAGGCTCTAGATGAACTTTGTGAAGGCAAATGATGAACCATTGTTGTTTATATAGAGAATGGACGTGATTAAATTGTCGGGATAAAATAAAAAATAAAAAGTTAACAAATAAAAAGAATGATAAAATTGAACAGATATAGGTATTAGAATTTGTTACCGTCGTTGTTGGCTACACCAAGCAATTTCGGTAATCCAAGCCTAAGATTAGTCCCTCTATAAAGATTGATGTTGAATTCTACCTCAAAGTTATATGGTTGGTTTGGATCGATAGGGTCTTGGCTAAGCTAAATAATCCGAAAATTATCTACTGTTTTCACAAGTTTAGCTACTGCCTATTTGATTGCTCTCTCTCCTTTTGGTTTGATGTTCTTAATTCCTAATGGATGCATATTCCTCTTTGCTAATGGTTTCTGTTTAATTATTAATTGTGGTTGTCCCTTAATTGCTCTTGTTAATTGCTTTTTATATACAATATGAGGACAACAATCCGACTTTTCTTTTGCTAAACAATCCCAATTCTATTATCTGAATCCCTCTGAGTTTTAGTAAAATTAAGACATTTAAAGAATTGGATTAGGTAAGCTTAAGGCTCATGGCGAATTGGCCATGAGATATGGCCAATTTATCATGAGTTCCTGAATCGGTTCAGTGATTTTAGCTTTTTAAAATCAGATCAGACTTGATTTAGGCTTTTAATTGAAACTGAATTTGATTCGGGCCTTTTAATTAGAATTGAATTTGATTCGAGCCTTTTAATTGGAACCAAATTTGAATCAGACCTATTAATTAGAACCAAATTCATTCAGAGCCTAAACTAAAGGTCTACAGTCTTTCCCTTTACTTGAACGATCTTGAATTTATTCAGAAAGTGAAAAACAATCTGTCTTGATAGATTTAAACTGATCTCGGATACTTCAATAAATCTGGACTGGTCCAGGTGCTTCGAACAAATTGAAGCCGGCCTAGATGATAGATGCTTCAATAAATTTGAATTGGTTTGAGTGCTTCAAATAACACATGACACCCTAACTCACATACATAATCAAATTCTAAGTGATGTAATTAGGGGTGGGCATTCGGTCGGTCGGTTAACTTCAATTTGACCGATCATTTGACCACTAATTGTTTTGACCAAACCGACAGATTTTCAATTTCGGTCGTTCGGTTAATTAACCGAATCGACTAATTTTTTATTTTATAATAAAAAATTATATTTTTAATAAAAATATTAATATAACTAAATAACTAAACAAAATGTATTAAAAATAAACAAAATATAACTTTATTTTGCAATAAAAATATATATATTTATAATAAAAATTTATATAATTAAAGATTTAAACAAAAAATTAATAAAAAAAATTATTTTTTAAAATTTTTTATTAATCGATTAACCGATAGAACCGAATCGGTTAACCGTTAATCTAACTAAAAACTAAAATAACCTAAACTCTTTAACCGAACCGACAGAATTAAACTATCGATCGATTAACCGAATTGTGCTCACCCCTATATGCAATGAATAATATCATAATAAGAAAAAATAAAATAATATAAAAACTAACAGAATTAACTTTTCTTATCCCTAATAGAGTCGCCACTGTGGGCGAAAATTTTTTTTCACACTCCCGGTGAAATAGGTGTGAAATAGTTCTTGCGGTTTCAACACGTTTAAGCTCTATACCTTAGAAAATACAAGCATAAACCAATAGAATAGGAATTACAACCCGGACAGACCGAGAAAAAAATAAAAGGGGCAGATAACTCGATTCCTAATAAATCTCCAACCTCTTCTGGGTTCGAAAAGTTGGATACATATGGGGAAGGTGAGAAGTGATCCAACACCTCCATAACATCCGGTTCATTAGAACTAGTCTCCTTTTCAAGAATAAATATTATTAAATTCTTAAATTATTATGTTATTATCTATAATACAAATAATTTAAAGTAAATAGTATCAAATCATGAATCAAACAAACAAATAAAATGAGCATCAATACAAGAATGAAAATATGCTCTTATAATATCCAAATATCCATAATACAAATAAAATATGACACCCACAAGAGAGTGGAAACATGTTCATTTACAATTATCCCAAAAATAATTTAAAAATTAATTTAAAAAAAAATAAGACACTCACAAAGTGAAAATATGCATTTTACAAGTACTTAAAATGATGAACAAATAATTTAACTATTCATAATAAACAATAATAAATGAATAATCAAAAAAAGTAACTGATCATCACTCAATCAACCAGAAATTTAGAATTTAATTAAATGAAATTAGGGTAAGCCACAAAATTAGGGATTTATAATACAATTAGAGTTTTGTTAATGAAAATAGGATTATAACTTGCAAAATTAGGATTTAATATGCAAAATTAGAGTTTTAATCTTAAAACTAGGATTTAACATACAAAATTAGGATTAAATTCTAAAACTAGGATTTTACATGCAAAATTAGAATTTAATCCTAAAACTAGGATCTTAATGGATGGGATTAGGGTTTGGAATATATAATTAGGGTTTTAATCATACAATCAATCGAATAAGATTAAGACAGTGATAAATTATATTAAAAATGCAAAGTTGATAAATAAAAAGAATGATAAAATTTAACTAATATATGTATTGAAATTTGTTACCGTCATTGTTGGTTACATCAAGCAATTTCGTTGATCCAAGTCTAAGCACAGTCCCTCTATAAAGATTGATGTTGAACTTTGTCTCAAAGTTATACGGTTCGTTTGGATCAATATGTTATTGACTAAGCTAAATAATCCAAAGATTATCTACTATTTTCAAAAGTTTAGCTACTGCATATTTGATTGCTCTCTCTCTTTTTGGTTTACTGTTCTTAATTCCTAATGGTTGCCTATTCTTCTTTGCTAATAGTTGCTATTTAATTGCTAATTGTGGCTGCCTCTTAATTCCTCATGTTAATTGCTTTTTATAGGCAATATTAGGACAACAATCTAGCCTTCCTTTTGGCTAAACAATCCCAATTCTATTAGAAAAGCCCATGTTTATTCGAATCCCTCTATGTTTTAGTAGAATTTAAAGAATTGTATTAGGCTAGCTTAAGGCTCATGGCAATGAGATATGGCTGATTCATCACGAGTTCTTAGGCCGATTAAGTGATTTTAGCTTTTTAAAATCGTACCAGACTTGGTTTGGACTTCTTAATTGGGACTAAATTTGATTTGGGTTGTAACGCCTACCATTTTATTAAAATATAATTAAATAAATAATTTGAAGGGTAAAAATAAGGTGTTGAAAGTAGAAAATATGGAATATGCATGTGAAATATAAGTAAAATATACATGTTAAATAAAAAATAGGAAAGGTCAAAAGTTAAATAGTAAAAATGTTAAAAAGAAAAAAATTCAAAATTAAAATTCATTTTTAGTGGTGGAAGATAATAAATGATAAATATTAAATATTAGTTAATTATTAATTAATTAAATATTTATATAAATATATATATATGGCTATAAATGAAAGAAATGAATTAAAATCATATTCTTCTTCTTCTCCCTCCTCCTCCATTAAGCCTTGGTCGAATTTCCATGGATGATGAACAAGAAGGAGGTGTTCATCTTCCAATACATCAAATTTCTTAAAAATTTCAACAAAACAATGATAATTTTGGAGATTTTGCAAAAAGTAAGTAAATTTTCGTGAATTCTAAAGAAGTTTTTCTTAAATTTTCATGTAAAATTTAATTTTTTGAAGAAGTGTTTGATAATTGTTCAAATGATATTAAATGAAGTTAATTTGATATAGAAGAAATGATTTTAAGGTTAGATTATAGAAAAGATTGGGTTTGGTTAGAATTTGAAAGAGATAGTGGATTACTTAGGGTTTCCATAGGTAATTTGTAAAGAATGCATGTAAATTGAATTTAATTAATTAAATTATGTCTAAATAGGGTTCTAATATTATAATTGAACTTAAAACACGATTTGGAATTAGTTAGAATAGTTGCCCAAAATTAAATGTATTATGGCAAAAATTAGAAATTTGAAGGTAGTAAATTAAATTTTATTAGTTGAAGTATATAGAAATATAACTCTGATAAATTATTTACACTCACATTTTGATTAAGAAGTGAGTGGAGTCAAATTGACATATCAAAGTAGTGAAAGGCATTGAGTGAGCTTGGTGTTGGGTGAAGATTTGGCTTATATTGTATCACTTATGAGGTTAATACATATTTTGGTAACTATTTTTTTATTGCATTGCTTTAATCATAATACATTGCATATGGAATAATGTGTTATGTTACTTGAACATTGATGTTTATGTGTGAAAAACATTGTTTGAAGTAACAAGGCACAAATTGAATAAATTATGGCAAGATAAGTCATTAAAGAATGGTTACTAACGATGATATGTATAAAATATATAAAAAAATGTTAATTGGGTACAAAAATGTGATAGTTGACCACATTTGCAATGTGAATGGAAATACTGTTGATTATGAATGGAAATTTGGAAACAAAAATATGAAATGTGGAAAAACATAAAATAAAAAAACGGAATATGATGAATGCGAATTACATGTTGCCTTATATAATGTTTAGTTTCAGCAAATTGTTTTTGGATTGGTTAGGCATTGTCATGCGCTTTCGGGCGAGACACGCTAGTGTCGCAGATATCATTATGCATTTGGGTGAGACAGGTTGGTGTCACAATTACAAATACGTCGTTAGGCGAGACATGATGGTATCATTGTTATTATGACAGACCAAAATAATATTTCTGAAACTAGACTAATGTATAAGGATTTTGAGCCAATGTGTGTTAGTGTTAATATGTTAAATTATATGTAATTTGTATGTCATTGAAGCATAATGCACTTTCTGATATTTTATTTTAAATGCCATTTATTAGTAACAAAATATGTATCGCTAAGCAAGTAGCTTAGCGCTATCTATCGCGTATGTGACAGAATTGATAGAGATAGTCCAGCTAAACCAAATCAAGTCTATAACTCAGGATATTACTTAAAGTTTCTTTTCATCGTAAGACCAAAGAGCCAGCATATTATGTATATTTCTGGTTCGTACTTTATTATGTGCATATAGTATGTTAATATGTATTAATGCTAAAAACTTGAGATTTTTTTTTTTTTTTGTAACTTAAGTATGTGAATACTTTGTGTGTGTGTGTGTGTGTGTGTGTGTGTGTGTGTATATTATGTAATGTTGGAAGATTTTTAAGCCATTGGACATTTTTGGAGAAATTGATTATTAAATGAAAATTGAAAGTGTGTTTTTGTACAAGTTGTATATTTTGATATTTTGAGAACGTTTGATTTACAAACGAAATTCTTACGAATTTTTTTCAAATATTTTTCTTTAAAATTTGTATTTTGGTAATTAAAGTATTAATTTATATTTTTATTTATGTATTAAAATACATTTTTAAGGATTAAAATATTTTTCGTATAATTATGAAAAAATTTTAAATGATAAGGACGATAATAATTTTATATTTTGCATACATATTTTATATACATAAAGTGTATATATTTTTTGGTATAAGAGTGTTACATAGGCCTTTTAATTAAAACTAAATTTGCTTCGGGCCTTTTAATCAAAGCAGAATTTGATTCAGACCTTTTAATTAAAACCGAATTCATTCAATATCAAAATTAAGGATCTACACTTTCACATGCATGCCTTTGCTACGTCTCCACGCCTTTGATAAAGTGTCTTCCATAGCCCCAAAATTAACATTTCTACCTATTAAAATTTTCCCAACCAAGCATAACTCATAAATTAGGTTAAGTTCTACCTCATCCTCTGGCTCTACAACAAGTTCTTTTAGCTCCTCATCTCAAAGAGACAAAGCGCTGAAATCAATTTCCATGATTTAAAAAATAAAACACGAAGGTAGAATTTAGGGCTTGCACATGAAAACAAGAGAAAAAACTTACACATGAAGGCAAGAGAGATATTTAAATTGATTTCCATTATTTTTAATTACTTAGATTTCCTATTTTTAATTGCTTATGCTTCTTATTACTATTGGATTGTTTCCTATTTACTATTGGGTTGTTTCCCAGAATAAATTTATTTATTAAGAAAATCTGAAGTATAGTTTAGGACGTCTAAAAATTAATTTTCCTATGTTTGCAATAAGACATGTTCTATTTAAAGGGCCATGAATAATAAAAATTTAAGCATAATTTATTCAAAAAATTACAAAGGTATGAGGTCTGTCTTAACAAGATCCAAGGTTTAAACTCCAAATCAAGTATTCAATAAATCAGAAAAAAAAAAAAAAAAGGAGAAAACTAATTGACTTGAATTTTCTAATCAATAGCCTGTAATACAATATTTTCTCATAATCTTAACAACCTAGCAGTTAAAAAAAGTTGATTGCAATGCTACCCTTGTTGCATTTGTATTCGATCCAACAATGAAATCCCATTACTTTCAGATAACCAATATAACCATTTGGCTTATTTAGATAATACAGATGCACAATGCAGAGTGCTAACCAATAACAAGGTTTCACGTTGTTTCAACAGGACTTGTTATTCAAAGATTGTCTAGAGCATCATACTTGCAAGCAGAGGTAAGGCTGAACATAGATTTTGAAGATATCTGAACCAATCTGAATACTCTGACCAAAATATCCATAACTGAAAAAGTCTATTGATTTTTTTTACTTTTCTTCAAACCAAATTGTATCATTTTTTTATAATATGGGACAGTTCTAAATATTAAGCTATATCCGGACCCAGAACCGTACCGAACCATATCGTAGCATACCGAACTACAGAATCGAAATAATAATCGAATTTTTACATCTTTTTTATTTAGCTTTATTGATATAGATGTATAGTAGATGAAATAACCCTAAAGATTAATATGTTAAAAATGATTTAATTAATATTAATGATATATAATTTGTGAAACATAATTAAAATTGTTACATATTCAATAATTAATATTAAAAAAATAAAAATATTTCTATTATGGCCTAATTCTTAAAAGTCAGAAACATAGATAAAGTTATCAAAAAAACATGAATAAACATATATAACTTATACAATTTAAAATTTAAATTTAAGTTTTCAATTTGTTTAAAAGTTATATCACCATACTTTTTCAATTAGTGCTTGATTAACTTACATTTTTTTTTTATGAAAACTAATAAATTTTATTGCTAATTTAAAAAATATTTAAATATTTTATGAATTAAATTTTTATCTTTTATAATATAATTTTACTGTTTAAAAATTTTTAGTTTGATAAAAATTTTGTTTTAAAAATATTTTGGTTAATAAAATTTAGTACCGAAAGTACCAAATTCCCAAATCGAATTATCCCGAAAATTATGAAACAATAAAATACGAAAATTTTTATATATAGAACAGTTCTAGATCTTATATTTTTAAAATTCAAAACTTTTAGAACGGCCTTGGAGGTTTTTAAATATCTGGATTAGACCGAACCGTACTCACCCCTAAGTAGAGGTATGTATTATTCAATTACAACAAAAATAGGCAGCCAAACTTACCAAGTTTATTGATTTAGATATAAGAATATTTGGTTATGTAGTCCAATCATCTAAATAATGACAACCATTATAACAATTTTTTTTATCAACTAGCAAATTCGTAAGTGCATTTCACATGATTTAGGTGATGTTTAAACTCGTAGTTTTATATTAATTATAAATATTATGTTTTTTAAAAAAATTGTAATACTTAAATATAATAAAATAATTAAATGAAGTTTACATATACATACGTATGTATGTATATTAAAGACATAAATTTCAAATATTATTATATAATAAATATTTGTTCTGATTGATTGTTTGCATGAGAGTGAAGACAAACAAGCAATCATGCATAGGGAAATTTTTTTTCCAGAGAAAAGTTAACAATTGTAATGGCCTATCCTTTAGATTATTGAGATTAACAACAAACTTCAGAAAAGACCTATTTCATGTTAATGTTTTCATTTTTATCATTCCCTAAGATTATCTAGAAATTAACCAGCAAGGAAGCATCAACCCCAAGATATCAAGCTATAAAAGAATTCATTCAATAAGGAAAAGAAGACAATTGAAATATGCACCTTAACAATTTATAGCCCTGCGCTTATCCTGTCCGAGTTTGATGGATCTGGAAGAAGCAAAGCATAACTTTCTTCACTCTCATTGTTTTTGGAGGCTGTATTTCTGCTCATTGCTTTAGAACAAAGATAAGACAATGACTGCAGCCATGAAACTAATATCAGCTTGCGTGTAACATCATCAGATTCAGCAACTTGGGTGTATAACTGATTGAGAACCGCATTCTGGCCATCTTGGGGTAACTGGATGATCAGCTGTGCCAACAACTTCATTAAGTTTGGTAATACCTGGGAAACAAGCAAACTAAAAATTGTTTATATCCAAAGATGAATATGATGTAGACTTGCATCTAAGTATTCAAGCCATCTTCAAATTTTGCAACACTTGGTATAAAAAGAGGCATTGCATTCTCATCACACATCCATAAATGACCATAATATATATAGAGCGAGTGATTCTTAGCAGCATGCAAATCATAGCTAATCAAACCACATTAGTAAACCAACTTCCAAGGAGACCGTAAAAACGGCACAACAAAATGTCCAATAAACATGTAATTACTTGTATATCAACTAGGGCAATAAGCCGTAACAGCAACTCTAAGATTTCTTACAAGGCCCCGAATCTCCCTGCCAATTTTTCCAAATATCAGTCTCCTGAGCGGAAATATCAATGGAGAGCATGTTCGCCTCTTCAACGAGACTATGGATACAATAAAATGAGGTTGGACTTCCAGCAGGAAGATTTCAAACTAAGGCTGCAACTCCAGAAGCCACGCCCTCAAAAGGAGTAATAGCAGGATATCCCTGCATTTGTACAAAATAACAAATTCAGCACCTAGACTCGAGCATCAAACCATCAATAAGGTTTCCAGCTGTTCTGGTACCATTAAAGATCTCTGCAAGTAATAGAAAGCTAGTTGCTCCTTCAACAATGTTCTTTCATTCTCATTGGAATCCTTCCCTGAAGATATGAATGCCACAAACATAGAATGGGAGGCTCGAGCTACTTTTCCATTTGGATGTCCCATGTATCTAATTCCATTTGTGGTAAGGAACCAAATTACACAAACCATACCAGAATTGACCTTCCCAGTAAACTAGCTTATCATTTAATACAGGATACAAGAACATAGTAGGAGCTACCACCCTGCTAAAAACAGGGCCAGGCAAGCGCTCAATACATGTTGGAATAACCCGCAGGTAAAATAAAATTCAAGCAGTTTGCACTTCATCCTTGAACCATCTATATTCCACTTTCTGGAGGAATTCTACAAGAGAACATTTCAAATTTCACAAATAAGTAACAAATTTCACAATAAAAATATCATGAGCAGCAACTCATTATGCAGCCTAACATAACCCTTGCAAAATGAAATGAAAAAGTACACCAGGGTTACCTAGATGATTTGTCAAATCAGCATAAGAGGGCATAGAGTCTACAAAAGAGCCACAAGCAGTCTCATTCTCCAGTACACTGACCACCACACCACGTATGGTATCCATGTACTCCGACAAACGCAGCCGCCGAAAATACTCCACACAAGAGAATGAAACTAGTATTGAAACAGATGTCTTCATCTGAGCTTCAGTTGAAAATTTTGAATTTAGTTTCTGCTTGGTAACAGTCAATGCAAAAGCCACAACCATAAAGAATGAAGACTCAGCAATTTTCTCAATATCTCCAAGCGACGCATCCTCTTTGCCACGAAGAACAAATGCCACCTGCCGATGCCCCAAGTAGAGATCTTGGCAGAAACGCCATATCATATTTTCCACTATCTCCTTGTTCTCTTCATCTATTGAGACATATTGACTACAGAAAACACCAGTTATGGCCCCTGCTTCCTTAAAAGGAACACTATTCAGATGTTCTTTAACCTAACCAGGCCCCATTTTAGCATAACTTCCATGTGGTAACTCAAAAATCCTTGTATGTAAGCGCTGCAGTGGAAATATTTCAGTTAATAATGCTGAAGCAAGAGACATAAGCAGAGGAGCTAGGGAAGCTACTGGTCCACACCAAGCCAAAGCTAATGAAATGCATTGAAGCACAAGACAAGTGTTGGAATCATTTTCTTTGTTACAAAAGCCTCCTGTGATAGAAATCGAATCCTTTGCCACAGATTCTATCCGATTCTCTGAAGAAATCCTTAATCTTGAAATAATCTGCAGGTCATGACCACCTGATATTGATCTATTCAAAGCTCTCAGAACACCAGCTGCAGACATGACAAGAGCAAAAGGAACATAGTTTTGATTTGGTGTCTCTAAGATCTCTTTAGAAAATTTCTGTCGTTTCTCGTTAGACTGTGTTTTGATGAACCCAAAAATAAACCGATCAACCAAATGCAGGATCATGAGCCCATGAGAAATAGTACCACGTGGTCCATCCATCTTCCCCTAAATGCCCAATATTGCATCCAAAATTCTAACATAATAAGCATCTACAGAAGAACATAAAGCATACCCGATCCCTGCAAGAACATTTGGGATAAGTACATCAACAGAGTTTATGAGTCTGTACTCTCCATTCAACAGTCTACATAGCAGCTCCAAGCAAACTGTTAGACATTTCTAAAGCAGAAGGCACAAAAGCAAAAGCACCTAGAAGGAGAATGCCTTCAGCATAGAGCTGAGCGCTTTTCTTGGCATCAAAATCATTATCTAAAATCTTTGAGACGACCTGCACCGCAGAATCCACAAGAACTGAAGTGGGTCTGAAGGATTTCCTAACCCAGATATAAAGAAGGCGAAGGATCAAAGGATATGATTCAAGAGGAAGGGAAAGATCTTGGGAAGATAAAATGGAAAGGAGAAGCTTTGCTTGAGGATCAGCAACATGAAGGGAAGCTTGAGAGTGAACAAGGATTTTCAAAGGCTGAAGATGATTGGGCTGGAGGGCTTGATGTTGAAAGAAGTCTCTAAGCTCAGTCCACGCTTGAATAATAGCCCTTGCAGATGAGGAAGAAGAGTGGCTTGTGATGATGCTGGTGCCAGTATTAGTAATACTAGTAATAGTAGTTCCACTGTTGCTCCTCGGCCATTCTTCGAGGAAAAGGGTATTATTGCCCTGCCCAGCCATATTGCTATCCTTCAACTACACAACAACAGCATTTGCTTCTATTCAGATATCCAATCTAAACCAATTTCTCCGTCCCTTTTGTTTTTTAATTCTTATTATCCATTGAACCCTTCTAAGAGAACCCTTTCTTATCCAGGAATCGAATCAAAATACTAAGATAAGATATATTATCTTTATCTTAGTATTCAAAATAGCAAAAGTCATCAATACCCAACTAATTATGTAAATACATGAAAATCTATAAGCTATGAACAGTAGAGAAGATGAAATTGAACTGTTTTCAACAACATATAACGTTGGGATTGAAAATATCGAGAGGGGATTCTGGAAGTGGCTTCTAATTGAGGAACAAAAAAATACAACGAAAGAAGCAGAAGAGAAGAAGGAATACTTTACCCAGAAAAGTTGCAGGGCCAGAAATGGAAAGAAGCCGCCCATGTTAGGGTCAGTGAGGGAAGATTAATAATAAGATGGATTATGAAAAAAATAAAAATACTCAATAAATTATTTTTTTAATTATGTTACTGGTATCTAAATTTTTTAAAATTTAATAATTAAATTATTTAAATTTTTAAAATATAAATTGAGTGTTAAAATAAAAAAATTATATATAATTTAGTTATTTTAGCTGATTGCAAATCAGTTATAGATAAATAAAATATCATAGGTATAATTATATTGTTGGTGTCTAAATTTTTTAAAATTTAATAATTAAATTATTTAACTTTTTAAAATATTATTTTTATTGACATATGTCATCCAATAAAGTAGCTTTTGATTTGTAACCGACTCAAAAAACTAAATTTTGCATAATTTTTCAGTTTCAATATTTAATTGATATTTTAAAAAATTGAATAATTCAATTATTAAATTTTAAAAAGTTCAGACACCAACAATATAATTATTTTTTTTTATTTTATATCCCCTTCCACACACGATAGTCCCCTTAATATTTTTAAATTTTTGTTTTATGTAAAAAAGCATGTATATGACTACTTAATTGGATTAATTTTATCATATCAAAACTATGATTAGTTTTACCATATTCAAATTAGAATTTAATTTGATTATAGTTATAATCTTTTATTTCTATCTAAATTCTACTTATACCACTATATATATCTCCATTTTAGATAGTGCAAAATATACAATTGATAATACAGAAATTTCATATATTTCTCATTCTCTATCTCTCTTTTTTATTTCAAGGATATCAATTGCGATGTATTTTTTTTAAAACTTAGTAGAGTTTTTTAGGATCTACTTGAATATAATACATTATAAAAATATCATTTTGCTTAAATTCAAAATATAAGGTGAATTATTCTGGAGTCTTCAACCATATTTGCAGAACCAGATATCTTATTAATATTAATTTATGTTAATGTTAATTATAACAAATATTCTATAATTATACAGAATTATAAGAATTAGCACTTTTGATTTCAAATTTAGTAGGAAAAAACTTTCACCATAATTATTTTTATCAAGATTTTATCTATAGTCTTGAAAAATATCACATTCACTTCAAGGAATTATATTAAGTCAGCTAGACATATTTGATAATTTTTCATCAAAAACTAAAAATTTTATTTAGTTACAGGTAAATAAGAAATTAGTTTAAAATATTTTGTGAATATACGCTCTTAATATTGCTACTGCATGAGCATATTTGAGGTATAAAAAGTTTTATATTCACCAAAAAATAACTATAATAAATCAATAATAATGAGATAATTAGTTTTTAATTTCTTATATGAATAATTAAAAGAAAATCATTACTTTTAAGTAATTCTACGAGGATTCTTGATTTCCTTTTTTATAATATCTATAAAATTTACAATAACGAGATAAATATCATTATTAAGTATTCATAACAGATAATTTCTTCAAAAAATAACAAGGATAATAAATTTAAATTTTATGAGATTTAATATTATAAATATATCAAATTTAAATAAGAATTATAAATTAGATAGATTGCAGAGCTATCAAACAAATAAATACTAAAAATTATCATTAGAATTTAAATATCATAACTCAAAAATTATAGATGATCATATCTAATTATAGTAAATATTAATTTATTTACAAACTTCACTTAATGCACAAATATTTGCTCATGATATATCCGGTCAATAGCCACATAATATAAATATATGTGTATAAAAATTAATTTATGTTTAGCATAATACATATATATTTACGAAAATCAAGATTTATTAGCATAAATACATTACAATATTGCTTTAACAAATATCAAGACTCTTTGTATTGTTTTAATAATGTTAGCCAACAAAAGAAAGAGACATTTTCATACATGTCAAGCATAAAAATCTGAAATATATCCGGTTGAGAAAACTACAAGCAACAAATATCAAGTTTGGTCCTTTAATATATATATGTATACATAATACTAGCCAATAAGGAAGAAAGAACCATGGAATATGATTCTTTACAACATGGATTTAATAAATATAACAATCCAATGAAATAGTATATATTTATGATGTGCATTATATACTTAAACAATTGTCTTTTTTCTTTATGCATATATGTATATAATGCCAAACAATAAATTTATAATGTGAATATATAAATAAGCAGTAATATTAAATTGTATAAAAAATTGCAAAATCAATACCGAATAATTTTTATATAGCTGAAATAGACTATGTATTTTAAATAAAAATTTTATTATTTTTCTTAAAATTATGAGTTTTTAAACTTATATTTTCATAGAAACTTAGAAAAATTTAATGATTACTATATTAAAAATAATTATTAATAAAAAGTGTACCGTGATTCATGATGAATTTATAAGAGAGAATAAAAATTCTCTTCTCTTATAGATTAGAAAAATTAATTGTAATTGTAGAGATTATCGTGCTGATAACGTGTTATAAATAAACAAGAAAAAAGATAGATAGAGAATTAGAAATAATATATCTTATTAAAGTTTTGTGACATCACAATTTTTCTACTTTAAACTTATATTTAACTGACATAATATATCTTATCTAAAATTTGTTGTTACATTGTATATATTCTTATTGCATCCGCTTAAAGAAATTAAATGGGTTATCAACGTCTTCTTGATATCTATATAGTTTTTGATAGTGTACATGTTGTTAGATATTTTAAACCTATAACTATAAATTTTCTAGAGCAAGATTTTTAGATTATCAATTTGATAAATCAATTTTCATATCATTAAGGGAAAATAATTGAATATAGCCAAAAGCATAAGAGATTAATTAAAATAAATCAATCTTATTCATTCTTGATATAAATTAGTGTGAACATGAAGTTCAAAGAATAATTCTTTTGTAGAATAAATCAGTTGCTAGATATTTTTATTAATGAAATAAAACCAAAAATCCCTAAATAACATATTCTAATTACTAATACTTCTAAATGAATGATTGTCTCTTTAGGACATCCTATGAATATGTTATTAAATAAATATCACAAATGCTAGAAGCGTGAAAAATCTATTGGTTCAAAATATTATTTTTGGAAAGAAGGAAAATGAGCATTTTCAAAATGACACTCCTAAAGAGGTCAAAAGCAATAAAGATCAACAACTGTATATTTCTAGAGAAATAACCCCAGAAATGGTTTCAGTACTGAAAATTTATAAGATCTTATTAAAATCTAAAAATATATGGGAATAAGATAAAATTATTGTTGATAATATAATTGCATATGTTGCTGTTGAAATTATCGTAATTTGCTTGAGCCTAAAAATATTTAAAATTGTCGACGTAGAAGTAATTAGCCAAAATGAAAAGAAGTTATCTAGGCCAAGCTAGATTTATTTGCTAAACATATAATATTTGGACCAGTAGTCCAGACACTAGGAGATGTCAGATCCATGAGGTATTGTATGTAAAAAAAATGAACCAAATAAAATTATGAAAAGAGCACATTTCCCTTATTATAAATGTTATTATTTTTAAAATTACTTCTACAGTCCCTAAAAGGCTCTATATTATATTATGATAACTTGCTCATATGACTCCTAAGAAAAATGAGTTAAATGAAATTGTAAGATAAAAGGCATAATTTGTGGTATAAAAATTATCATAAAGACCTCATATAGTTTATGTTGAGACATATTTTTCTATCATGAATATTATTATCTTTAGATTTTTTTATTTGTTTGACAGTCTCTGAAAGGCTTGACATATATTTGATGGATATTGTGACGGTTTACTTATATGATTCATTAAGATGAAAATCCTTGAAAGATTTAAGATACATGAAGTATCAAGATGCCTGAAGCATAAAATATCTTGATAAATATATTATATTGAGTTCAAAGATCCTAATATAAGCTAGGTGAATGTGGTATAATTATCTATTTGAATACTTATAGAAAATGGATAAGAAAATAATTCTATTTGCCCACATGTTTTTATCTAGAAGATAAATACAGAATTTATCATAGTTGCAGTTTATGTTAATGATTTAAATATAATGAAAACTCCTGAAGAGATCTCAATTACTGCAGATTATTTAAGAAATAAATTTGAAATGAAGGATCTTGAAAAAACTAAATTTTATCTTGGATTTCAAGTTGAGTATCTGTCAGATGGAATTCTTTTCCATCAAACATCATCTTGAAATAATTTTGTATGGATAAATTTTATCCATTAAGCACTCCAATGGTTGTTTATTCTTTTGATACAAAAGGAGATCCTGTTCGCCCACGATAAGATAATAAATAGATTTTTTATCCTGAAGTATCATATCTTAGTGTAATAGGAACAATTTTATATCTTGCTAATAATACAAGATCATATATTATTTTTGCAGTTAATTTGTTTGCAAAGTTCAGCACTACACTAACTAGAAGGTATTAGAATGGAGTGAAATATGCTCTATGCTATATATATGGCACATCTCATATGGGTTATGCCTTCACATATAATAATATTATTATTTCATGGTGATATGCGAAGCAAATAATCAATGCTACTTCACCAAATCATTCAGAGATATTAGCCATTCGCGAAGGCAGTTGTGAATATGTATATGATCGAGAACCATAATCAAACATATTGGAGCAGCTTACGGATCACCTATAGAAGGTGACAAACCAACAATATTGCATGAATGTAATACAGCTTTATTGCACAAATTAAGGGAGGCTACATAAAAGGTGATATGATCAAACATAGATTATCAAAGTTCTTTCACATTCATGAACTCATGAAGAAAGAAAAAGTCGATATTTGTAAAGTTTGTTCAAGTAACAATCTAGCAGACTCGTTCACAAAGATACTACAATATTAGTCTTCAAAAGATATGTATATAATATTGGAATACGTACACTTAAAATATCTTAGTTGGATATATTTTTTAGGGGAAGTTACCTATGAATACTGTGCTCTTTTTCTTCTGCTAAGTTTTTATCCCATTGAATTTTTCTTAGCAAGGTTTAACGAGGCATATTCATAGGGGTAGTCATCTAAGAGGAAATGTTAAGAAATATGTGGATGACTACTTAATTGGATTAATTTTATCCTATCAAAATTATGATTAGTTCTATCCTATTCAAATTAGAATTTAATTTGATGATAGTTATAATCATTTATTCATGTTTAAATTCTACTTACACCACTATACAAACCCCCATTATAGATGGTGTAAAATATACAATTGATAATACAGAAATTTCGCATATTTATCATTCTCTATATATTTTCTCTCTTCTTTTATTTATAACATTTTATATGTTCTTTTTAAAAAGAAAAAGTTATAATAAAATTTATTTTGTATGTTCTTTTTAAAAAGAAAAAAAATTATAATGCGTGTTAGATATTTGGCCAAAAGCTCAAATAGATACCTAAACTATAGCATAAATAGCAATCAAACACTTAATTTTTTAAAAATTATTTAAGTACTTTTTTATGGTCAAATGTTCAAATAGACACATAAATTATAGTCTAAGTAATAATTAAATACTTAAACTTTTTTTGAACCATTGAAGTATTTTTTTTTATTAAAATAAGGTCAAATAAGAACAAATTTAACAGTCACTATAATCTCCATTAAATAATATTCTTTTTGGTAAATGTGAGACTCACTCTTTTTAGTTTTTATTGATTAAAAATTAATAAATTATTTTATTGATTTATATTAATAAATTAATAAATTCTTTTTTAATTTCTATTTCTATTTGTGAAATTATTTCTATTTTTTATTAAAAAAAATTTTTCTATTTTTTAATTAACAAATTAATAATTTCTTTTCTATTTTTTATTTATATTTATATTTCTTTTTTTTAATGGTGGTGTACATTTAATTAATTAATGATTATTACGGTAATAATAAAATAATTACAGAAATTCCATAATAGCAACACAAAATAATAATAATTATAGTAATACAAATCTATAATACCATGTTCAATACACAAAAAATATCATCTAGTTACAACAAAATATATGATATTAAAGTATTAATTTTTATTCAATAAAAACTAAAAAGAGTGAGTCTCATATTTGACAAAAAAAAATTATTTGATGAAGATTATAGTTGCTCTTAAATTAGTGCTTATTTGACCCTATTTTGATTAAAAAAAAGTACTTATATGATCCACAAAAAGTTTAAGTGTTTGATTGCTATACAAGCTATAGTTTAGGTGTCTATTTGAATCTTTGGTTATAAAAGAATTACTTAAATTATTTAAGAAAAGTTTAAGTATTTAATTACTACTTAGGCTATAGTTTAAGTGTGTGTTTGAACCTTTGGCCTAGATATTTTCTTGAAAAAATTATATAAAAACAACTTTCTTCTTTAAAATTTTTTTTACTATATTTTTTAGTTTATAAAAATGCTATTTTTAATTTTTTTTTTGTAATTTTATGACATATAAAAAAATATACTCAAAATATATTTAATATGTACTGTATTTTTATAAATTTTTAATATATATGTATAATATTTTTGTAAATTTTTAATATTTACATAATTTTTTTATAATTTTTTGTTACACATTATTTTTATACCTTTTTTATTTTTAAGTTATTATTGTAAATTTTCCTATTTTCTTTTATTTAAAAAATTTATATTTAAATAATTATAATGTAGTAATGATATTATAATTTTAATTGACATAAATATAAAATATTATTATATTTGATATATAAATTTGAGTTTGTGATTTATTTAATTAAAATATTCTGATTAAATTATTTACTTATTTTTTTTATATTTTTCATCCTCAGAATTATATATATATATATATTTTTCGTCTCCTAAAGTTAAGAAACTGATCCGCCCCTACATGTGAGTTTTATAAAAACTCTAAAAATGAAGATTAAAATTTGTAAGATAATGATGGCGGAAGACAAATTAATAAAAATATATTTTATAGTGTACATATACTTTTTTCCTTAAGAGCATCTTCAACAGCAAAAGATAATTTATGATGCCAAATCTAACTTATATCCGAAAAATAAAATTAGCCTTGAGCTTGCTTTGTCGTGGAGCAAGCTTAGGAGTGAGATTGGGATAAAAAAATAAAAAAAGCTTAGGAGTGAGATGGTTTCCCTCCTCAAAGAGGGACCGTCACACTTTCGTCTCAAATAGACATGCAATCCTTCAATCATCTAAAAATAATTATTATCTCAATATTTTAAAAAATTAAATGGTATATTGTAATAATTTGATTTTTAAATTATTTTAAAATAATATTTTAGTAATATAAATAGTTATATTTATATTATTTCATAATTTACTATTTAAATTTTGGAAATAAAAATAAAAATAATAATATTATTATTATTATTAAAAAAATTAAAAATTTAGAATAGAAAAAAAAAGAAGAAAGGAAAGAAAAGAAAAGAGAATATATATATGTATTTGTAATAAATGGAGTGGAGGCATTAAACGGAGAGAGAGAAAAAAATTATAGGAGAGAGAGAGAGAGAGAAGAGATGAGAGAGAGGGCAGATTGGTTTCACTTTCGATCTACTGCCATCCGATAATTAGATATCGACATGCGTTAGCCAGGAGAAACCACCGCTTGACGACGATTCGAATGCCACTTGACTTGCACCAACGACCATCGGAGCAGTCGTCACGCACCGTCCGAAGTGGCTCGGCATTGTATCATTGACAACAGCTTCTGATCGACTTTTCATCTATTTTTCGGCCTCCTTTTCCAGTGATTCAAGTACGATTGAGTTCTTCTCATCCCAAGCTTCGTTTTGGTATTCTCTTTGCAAATTTTAGATCACTTTTAAATTTGGCAAAAAATCGATAACTTTTTTGACGACGACAACTTTTTTTGCAACATTTCCTGCGAGAATAAAAAATAATATAAAATAAAATATTAATAAATAAAAATAAATAACATATATTTTTTTAATGTTGTCAAATAAATTGAAAATTTAATTATTTAATTAGGGTTTATTAATTAAAAACTATTTGACTATTTAAATGGTAATACATAAAATTAATAAATATATTTAGATTATAATATACATATATATTATGATTTAAATTATAATATATATAATTTATGATTAAGCTATAATTATTATTTATCAATGTCTAGAATTAATTAGTTATGTTTAAATATATATATATATATATGTATAAAATTGATTAATTAATTGAGATTGTTATTTATCAACTAATTGAGTTAATTATTAAATATTAAATAAGTTAATAGATTATTAAATAATTAAATTAAATAGTTAAAGTATTATGCTTAAAATTTATAAAACTAATTACTTAATTAAAATTAGTATTTTTATAATTAGAATAAACAAGTTGTTATTATTATTGTTATTATTATTATTTAATTTTAAACTTAACATAAACTATTATATTTGAAATAAAGATAATTAAGAAATTATTTTATAATGAGAATTAATTAAATAATGTTAATATTGAAGTAACTAATATTATTTTTATTATTATTTTAAAGTATAGAAAAATAAGGAAATTAAGTAAATAATAATTGTTTTTATTTGAATGACTATTAGATAAATTAATCTTTAAAATTGTTTCAAATTTGGTTAAAATGTGTTTTAAAATTTAAATGATTCTTATAACTAGAACAAATTGAATGAAAAGAATGTGTAACTAAATGTTTATGTTATTATTAATACTAATAATACCAATACTAGTAGTATTATTAATACTAATATTAAATTTAATATTGATATTAGTTATTATTATTATTTAATGAATATATTGTGGTAGTTCAATAAACTATTATATTGGATTGTAGATGTTGGAGGCCTAGAGGAGCCATTAATAATTGTTGGATGGGTATTATGAACTATTTAGAAGTATTTTTCTCATTTTATTTTAAGGAAAAATATCTTAGTTATAGGGGAGATTCTGCCAAAATTTCAGCAGAATCTTTAGAGTCATCCATCTATCCATATTCTAATAGTTTTTAGTTGTTGTTTGAAAATAATTTTCAAGTGTTCTTCCATTCTTCAATTAGATGCTTCGAGAAGAGAGATTGTGTTTCGTTTATTGTGAGTTATTAATATAATACCCACTTCTTTTTTTAATTTATATTAGCTCATTGAGTTGACCATTTATTCATGTTCACTATTTTTTCTTCGGGTTGTAGGTTGAGCGTGGAAGAAATATTTTATCTAGTTATTCTAGTTTTCATTTCTCGACAGAGGTATTATTTATAAATATTTTATTATATAATTACGTCACAATTATTTTTTAGTACTCTGCATGGTATTTTTTTTTATTTATCTTTCTATTTAGTTTCGCTGTTTGGGTAAATATATTTATTAACCAATGTTTGATGTTGATGATGCAAAGTTGTGTTGATTATGCATAATAAATGGGATCAGTTTTGAGACAGTGACAACTGTCATAGTCTAGATTTATGGAAAAATAAGTTATTAAGCTGACTAGGGGTTATAAAAGTCATGTATTTTTTTGTTCTCTAGTGCCAATCAAGTGCTCTCAGGTTTGGGGCCTGACATAAAAGGTTTATGCCAAGCCAATGGCAAATTTTTTTTAATAAAAATAATATTTTTTTACTTTTTAAATTATTTAATTCTTAAATTTTTATTTATAAATATCAAATTTTTTCAAATCATTTCCATAAAAATTTAGTCAGCATATTTAATAAGTATTTAATAAATTATTTGCATAATTAAAACTTAAATTATTAAATTATAAAATAAATTAATAACTAAAATTAAATTATTAAAAATTATTTAAAAAATATATAAATTTAAAAAAATAATCTGAGATCCATTAAAGTTGGAATTAATCCTCACCGGTAGAGGGCCAAGTTTCACTTTTTCATTCCCATTTTATGATAAATTTTCTATATGCACAAAAATAAATCCCATAAAATGAGAGTTGATCTTCTATTATTAAAGATGTTCTAAGAAAGTCATAAACATATTTTAAAATTTTAAATTCAACACTCAAGAGAAATATAATTGATTTTTCATGTAGTATATATAGGTAGTCAGTATGTAATTATAATAAATGTATTAAATTAAATTTAAATAAATTTTTAAACATTTAATATTCATATTAAATTTAAATATATTCGATTCAATTATTATTATTAAAATAAAAATAAATATATAATTTGTTAGTGTGAAAATTAATTAATTTATAATAAATATATATTTATTTCTTTAAATAAGCTTCTTATTTATTTAAAAATTAATTTATTTATTAGTTAAAAAATTAAATTATTTAATCAAAATTAAGTAAATTATTTTATTTAAAATTAAAAAGATAAATACTTAAGGAGAATTATTTTCAAGAAAAAACCTTAAGGAGAATGTACATTTTTCACTTCAAGTTATAACAAATGCACGGAATTGCCCCTAAATTAATTTTAATTGCAAAATAAATTAGGATTTCTGAAAAAATAACTATTTTGACCTCTTTGTTAACGGAAAAAATAACAACCTTATGAGAAAGGCAAATGTGTACCCACTAAAATATTATGGGTGAAAATATACTAATTAAAATTGTACCACCATTACACCCTATATATGTATAATATATACGCCTAATATATGTAAAATATACATATACAATATAAGAATGCCGCAACTGCCAGAGGAGCCTGAGTCAACATATCTCTCAACTGCTCAAAACTCGCCTGACATCAATCTGTCCACATAAATCTAACCCCTTTCCAAAGTAATCTGGTGAGTGGTGTAGCTATCATCGAAAAACCCTTCACAAACCGATGATAATAGCCCACCAAACCCAGGAAACTTCTAATCTTTGTCACATTTTTTGGTGGACTCCAATTCAAAATAGTCTCGACTTTACTCGGATCAACTCTAATACCCTATGGTGAAACCACATGACTGAGAAAAGTCACCTGATCGAGCCATAACTCACACTTAGACAGCTTAGCATACAACTGCTTCTCTCTCAAAATCTGCAGTTTAATTCGCAGATGCCTGTCATGATCTTCCTTATTACGCGAATACACCAGAATATCATGAATAAAGACCACAACAAACTGATCTAGGTATGGTCTAAACACTATATTCATCAAATCCATGAATGCTGCTGGTACATTCATTAGTCCAAAGAGCATCACCAGAAACTTATAATGCCCATACCTCATGCAGAAAGTAGTCTTGGGTACATCCACATCTCTAACTCTTAACTGATGGTACCTTGATCTCAAATCAATCTTAGAGAATACTGTTGCTACCTTCAACTGATCAAAGAGATTATCTGTCTGAGGCAAATGATGCTTGTTCTTAATGGTCACCTTATTCAACTGTCGGTAATCAATACATAATCTTAAGGTGCTATCCTCCTTCTTCACAAATAAGACTGGTGCTCTCCATAGTGACACATTAGAGTAGATAAACCTTTTATTAAGTAACTGCTGCAAATGTACCTTCAACTCCTTTAATTATGCAGGTGCCATCTGATAAGGGGTAATGGAGATGGGAGTAGTACTAGGCATCAGATCAATACCAAACTTCACCTCTCTCTTAGGAGGTACCCCTGGTAACTCATCAAGAAAAATATCTAGAAACTCAGTAACTGTAGGTATACTTTCAAGTTGGGACCCCACTACTCTGGTATCTACAACATGAGCAAGATATGCTTCACATCCCTTCCAGATCATCCTCCTAGCTGATACAGCTGAAATAAACATGAATGAAAGGTGTCTCTGCTCACTAAATACCACCACATCTCTACCATCATGTGTTCTCAGGGTAACACATTTCTACTGATAGTCTACCATAATCCCATGCTTGGATAATCAATTCATGCTCAAAATCATATCATACTTTCTAAAAGGCATCCCAATCAGGTCACCGAGAAATTTCTCATCTTGAACAATATTTGGACTATCTCAGCGCACTCTGCTAACTACAACACTTGCATATTACTCACAGGTAAGATGGATGAACTGATGTATGAATATGTTGATCCAGGGTCTATCAATGCATAAATTGAAGTGTCAAATAAAGTAAAAATACTAGCTCTGACAATTGAAACATCTGTCTATCTCTACATCACATAAATCTACTATGATAGCCCTACATCCTCTGGTCTACTCCGTGTTGTAGAACATCCTCTCTGACCAATCCCTGACCCACCACCTCTTCTAATAACTTTACCTCCATAACCCCTTCTGACACTGGATCTAGATGTTGTTGTATCTGTCTATCTGTCATTTGGTGGCTCTAGATAGTCTTTGATAAAATTATCTGGCGATCCACATCTGTAATATACTGTTGATGCACCAGTCCTCTAACATACACCTCCATGTGCCCTACCACATTGAGCACATGTAGGTGGAGCAGGCCTCTAGGTCACTAGGTCGGGGCACTAGCCACTAAAGTTGCAGGTCTCTATATCTGCCTTTGCTACTGTGATGACCTGTCAGGCTACCCCTGGCTCCTATTGAATCTCTGAGGATAACCCCCTTGGGGTCTCTTTGATGATAAAGACCCTGCCTCACCCTGAGATCTCCTAGCTCTGCTCTCATCTGCTCTAGCAGCTACTGCATATTCCTGAGCCTTCTCCACACTTCTGGTAGCTGTAACTAATTGAGAAAAATTCTCATAGTGAGAGCCTGCCACTAAACACATAATAGAGGGTCTCAGCCCCTCCTCAAACCTCCAGTATCTATTAATCTCATCAGATATAATCCCCCCTGCATATTGGCTCAATTGGATGAATTCTATCTCATACTCTGTCACTGTCCTCGTCTCTTGCTTCAAACTCAGGAATTCTTTCTTCTTAGCATCCTTATACTCTCTAGGAGTATACTTCTTCTCGAATTCCTGCAGAAAATCGACATATGTCAGTACTAGTGGATCAGTTGTACCATGGGAAACCGTTACCACTCATACGCATCCCCCTGCAAAAGAGATCTAGCATAATCAAACTTCTTATCCGGGCTAGCTTGCAACTGTATGAACACTCTCTAGACCATATCCAGCCATTGCTCTACTATAGCCGAGTCTGTAGTGCCAACAAAATCTGTGGCTCTAAACTTTCTTAACTTATCATACTTCCGAGTCGACAACTGTTGCTGTGGTTGCGGCTGCAGCTGTTAAACCAAAGCCTATCTCAACAACTCCATCATATGTCGTACTCAGCCCGACGGAATCTCCTAAGCTGCTGGTCTATTTGGCATAGATACAGATGCCTCTCCAGCAGTCTCAGCACTAACTCCAGCTCTACCATCTTCTTGAGCGACACTCTCAACACTATCTTTTGTAGATTGATATGTCCTAGAGACCATAACTACCTATATCTGCAAATACAGTAGAAATTGTCACATCAAGGATCAGATAAAATGTCAGTGCCAATGCATATATCACAATTTAAAACCATAATTAAAATCTCCATTTTGTCTCTCTAAAAATCCACCTAGGTCGAGAACCTCAAACCTAGGCTCTGATACCAAAATAAATGTAACACTCTTATATCCTATATATAAAATACGTGTATACAGTATAAGAATGTCACAATCCGGTTTAATAAAAATTTTCATATTCCTAAATAAAAAATCTCAAATACTTTAAAATGTATATTTAAATAGTAAATAAAATATTCTTTATTAATTATATGTAATCAAAATAAGTATTTTATATAAAAATCTATGAAAAAAATCGCCAGAGTTTTGTCTATAAATTGGACATCCCAAAATTTAATAAAACTCAACCTGCATAAAAATGCACTCCCAATAAAAAAAATCAACATTTCACCAATACTTCTCAATCTCCTCCCAATTTCTCAAAACATTTATACACACACACACACACACATATATATATATATATCAAAACACATATACACCATTCCATATTGTATAATTTATCCAAAATATTCTCTATAATTTATAATATATACACCAAAAATATAAATATACTATACATAGTAATTAAAAGTACTGTAGCATAAAATGTATACATGGCGGCAACTGGCTTTAATCTTGAAGCAGCAAAATCACCTCTAATCAACCCCAAAGCTAGACCCTACTAGGTCTAAAAGAACTCTCCAGATCTACCGGATCAACCCTGTCACCTGCGTAATGAATTACAATCGCGCTAAGCTAAAAGCTTAGCGGTACAAACTTTGATAATAATAAAACTTTAAAACAATGCCAATGCATAATGGTTTTGCATGTTATTTTACAATGTGGCATACAATTACACTTTAAAACATAATCTTTAATCTTTTTATTCTTCACATTAGCACATATACAAGTATGGGCCCAAATAATCTAATATACTATTCAAATTCCATATTTACTATTTTGATCCATATTGACACTCAGTGCCTAGCCCGAAGGCAAGTGACGCCCAGAGTCTAGCCCGAAGGCAAACCATAGCGATGCTCAACATCTAGGCCAAAGACAAATCATATATCAGTGACACCCAGTGTCTAGCTCCGAAGGTAAATAATGAGGATAATCTCATAGGCATGCCGCTAAATACAAAACTCTGAAAATTAAATAATATACTAGGTACACAAATAATACATATTTTTTATAATTAATGTTTCTCATCATATTACCTCAATTTCTCATTTTTCTCATTCATATCAATGTTAATTCACTTTAATTCATCATATTTCATCACTTTATCACAATGTACTTCATTTAACATTTCAAACATATTATCCAAATATTTTTGGGTCAATCTCACATAATTCATAGAAATCACATTTCACTCGTTTTAGCCAATAATAATGGCTTTACATAATGCACATAATGCATACTCAACAATTCACAAGTTATAACACAATGTTCATGATGCCAAGTAGCTTAACATATTTTTCATACAAAATGTGTTAGGCCAAATTTAATGCAAATATATCTAATTTATTAAAAGTTTATACACACACCTTAATTATCACTCAAATTCAAGCTAAAGGTCACTCTCCAACCTTCACTTCCAACTTGCCCTTCAGCATTAAGGTTGGACAAATTACTTCCTCTTAATACTATACAAAATGTGAGCAAATACAATCATTTATAATCACATTTCAAGACATTTCAAATATAAAATCCTAATTAAATATCACTCTAACAATATCCCAAAATTATTATTTTAACATTGAAATTCTATTTTAATCCATTTTAATTGGTGTTTTAAGTTTCTTTTTAACATTAAAAATATATTATAACATATTTTAACCAATCAAATTCAATAAACCCACATTCTTATACAAAACCCTAAAATGCCATTACCTTCATCAATTAAGGTTCTTAATTCCATCTCATTCCAAATGTTAATCCAAGCCTATTTTCATCATTTATATCTTTTAATAATATGATTATTTATTAAAACCAAACAAACACTATACTTTGAAAAATTTCCTTCCAAAACCCTAAATTCAACACTACCTTATCCAATCTCTAACCAAACTTGGTTAAATACATCATTTGACTTTAAAATCCTTATTTATGCATTAAAACAACATCTTTGGAATCCATTTACACAATTAAAACACATGATTGAAAAAGTCCAAATTATACATAACCCTAAATCATGTTATTCCTCCAAACCCCACTTAAATTTAATCTTTTCTTCAATCCAACTTAAGAATCATTAATAATTAATCAAAATAGCATCTTATATACCCATACAAGCAACTAAATCATGCTACAATAAATTTTCAAAATTTACATATTCATACTTTCCCAAAGAACTTGCTAAATTGGTAAAGAAACTTATCAAATGATGAAGAAACTTTCAAAACTCCACTTAAATCCTTGAAATCTCTTCAATTTTTGATGCTTGAAAGAAGGAAAAAGCTCTCTTACTCTCCCATAGTGTTTCGACCTCAATGAAGAAGAAGAAGAAGATGTGAAGTGATAATATTTTCTCTTTCCTTCAACTTAAATTAAGACCATATATATATTATTTTAATATATTTTTAATTAATTAATTATTTATTTATTTAAAAAAAATCACAATTTACCTCTTCCATCCATAATTAATTTATTTTTAAATTATTTAATTAATTTTAATTTTATAAATTATAATTACAATTTTGCCATTTGCCATTTGACTTTCTTTTTTTAAAAGTTGGCTTTTGTATATTTCATGTATATTTCACATATACACTTTACTTTTTCAATTCCAATTCTTCAATTTTTTATTTAAATTTTTTATTTAAATTATTTAATTTAATTTTTTAAAAATTTACGGATGTTAAAAAAATTTAAAAAATATATATTTTTAAATAATAAAAATATTTAAAATTTAAATAATATATTTCTAAAAATTCAAAATATATTTAAAAATATATAAATTTTTAAAAGTATATATTTTAGGTTTATTTAGGACTAACAGTCTCTAACTACCAATAATTGTTACTAATTTTTCTTATGACTATTACAATCAACCCCTAACTTATATTGCTTCAAACATAATATTGTAGCCTCCATTTCACTCTATTTTACTTAATGACAATTCAAAAATTAAAATGAAAAAAGAAAAAAAAATAAGTGGCAAACATATACAAATAATAGTTAAATATAATAAAATTAATAAGTTTCTTATAAATTATCTCAATTATAGCAACTCAAACGTACATGCATTGCCAAAAGCGATCGGTCATTTCTTACATAGCTCGACTTAAAAAAAATCTATAACTTACTAATTCAATGTATCAATAAATTGATGAAAGCAAAATATAAAGAGGAAATAAAATATTATTGTAAAAAATTGAGTGAAGTTTGCAAATTCTAAAAGAAGGAGAGAGAGAAACATAGAAAATGAAGCATAAGCAAGTTGAGGGAGGTAGTAAGCTGTAAGTTGTTGTTTTTTTAGGTTTAAAAGTATTTTTATCCATTTTGGTGCATTTAATGATATTGGGGTCTAAAAAATATTAACCCATTAAAAAAGATATATTAGAGTTGAAATCCCAAAGAATTTGATTTGCATGTAAAAATAAAGATTAATTTAAATTTTTTAATTAAAAATAAAGAAACTTGAGCTTTAATATGGTAACTTTTTATTCTATAATATATAGATTATATAATATGTAGATATCCTAATGTAACATACCAAGAGTTTAGTATCATTGTTAATTCTAATAAAGGGCTATAAATTAGTTTTAAATTTGAAAAAAAAATTAAGATATTATGACTTTTATTTTGTTTTTTAAAGTAAGTATTATGGCTCTATTTGAACTCTTTATATAAATATCAAATATCATATAGATATCTATTCAAATAAAGAATTAATTTAATTTAATTTAATTTTTTAATACAAATAATATATGAATATATAAATATAAATAGGCTTAATACATCATTCGCCTTTTATATTTGGCAAGATTGGTTACTTTACCTCCTTTATTTTTCGAATATCCAGATAACTTTTTATACTTGCCAATTTTATAATAGTTTAACCCTTGATTGTTGATAACCAGATATTTAGTGATGCATATGTTACAAATGCTCTAACATCACTGACATATCATCAATGGCACGTTAAAAAATGATTAGATTTAATTTAAAATAATAAAAAAATAAAATATTTTATATTTTTAAACAGTAAAAATATTAAAATTAAAAATTAAGAAAATAAATATAACCATCTTCTTCTCTATTACCAAACAAAACAATAGCTTAACAATAAAAACAAACATATAAACCTCCCCTACCACCACCATCACCGCCGCCACCATGAAATCTTTAATAGTCTCTTAAAGATATTGCTGTTCTCCACCATCTTGCCCATATTTTCTTTTTCTTTGAAAGCTTTTTCTCCAAATCTTTCTCTCTTCCGGTCAGTTGATTGCTCTTTCTCTACCTCAATTAATTTCTCCACCATCAGCCCCATTTCTCATTTTCTTCAATTAGCTTGTTATTGACTTCCATCTTCTTCTCCTTCATAGTCTGTTGATTGGAATCCCTAGAAACTAATTAGTTGAGATGAACAATCCCTAAATTTGAATGGAACCCCTTTTCCCTTTTCATGGATCATTTGTTCATTCCTGTTTTTGGTTTCTCCATTTTGCTCTCTTCTTTGTCGATGGTTAAATTTATTTTATAAAGGCATGAGGTTTATGTTAGTTTAAATCTGAGGAAGAGAGAGAAAGGTGGTGATGGGTTGTTTAGGATCCAATGCATTGTGCATAAAATTATGGCTTAGGACTAATCGTGTGGGTGAGGAGAATGCATAGTTAATGGTTGATTTTTTAAGTTGGCTAGTTGCATTTCAGTTTGTGGGGTTTTTTTATTATGGATTGGAGGGTTTTGACAAATGATTATGTCTTTGGATGAGACTCCAATTTTTAGGTCTTGAAGAGATGGAGGCACAAATGGATATTTAGCCAATCTCTAGATTGATCCATCCTTGTAAATCAAAATATAAGGGAGAAACTCTCTTTCAGTTTATGGACAATGATGTTGGGTTTGGTGATTGAAGACGAGCCGGTGATGTTGGGTTGGCAATGTGGCAATTAGCTGGTTGACGACGATCAACAATGGTGGAGGCGATGCTTGACAATAATGATTTTTCTTTTAGTTTTTCTTTTAGTTTAAGTTTTTATTTAAAATTTTCTTTTGGTTTTTCTTTTCCCTAACTTTCAAATCGATTATGGCTTTCTCTATTCAAGCAGGTCCTACAACTCCCTATTTTATAGTCATGATTTTCTTCTTATGAAGATTTATTCTTTATATTTCTTATTCGGAATGTTAAATTTTTTATATTATATTTTTCTTTATTGATATAGATTTGGGAATGTTAATCTTAAAAGCTAATTGTCAGGGATAGAAGACTAATTTCTATATTAACTTAGTCATGTTCTTATATTTTTTTTAGACGTAGGATCATCCACTCTTTATTATATTATCATATTATAGGGTAATTCATCATGGAGCCTCATTAAGACCAGTATCTATGGCTCTTAACGGATAGCTGGACAAGGATCATGTGCTTTAAAGTTTACTGCTGCAGGAAGACAATAGTTTTGCTAATATGTCCATTGGGTCTCTACAAGCTAATTTAGTGTTGCACCTAGCTTGAGACCATTATTGTGTTTCATTTGTATGAAGAACTTGCACTCAATGTTGGCTAGCTTCTCCTAGGATTTTTTTTTGAGTTTTTTGCTCTAAAAGGTTCCCTTCACCTTATTTGAGTTCTCCTATTGTATTAGGGTTTCTTCTCTTTAGTAATATCAATGTTATCTTTTTAGATAAAAAAATTTAATTAAATTTTCACTTATTTAATTATTTTTTATTTTTAATATGGGCTAAAAAAATTTTAATTAAAAATAATTAAATTAATTTCATAAAAAATAATATAATATAATAAATAAATTTTAATATAATTAATTTTTAATAAATAATGTAATTTTAAAAGTAATAATTTAACTAATTGAAGGATATTTTAGATATTTTACAATATATATCAGCAAATTTAGACCTTTTCATGTACTATTAGAAAATGAACTGCATACGGGGCTATGAGTTACTCGAAAAGTACAGAGGATGGCGAATGTATTAAGCCATATAAATACTGTATAAAAATAAATAACAAATAATATGGATATAACATAGAAATATATAAATATAATAGAAAATTACATGAAGTACTAGCTTTTATCTTTCATTTTAAAAAATACTATACATAATTTTTTTTTTCATTTTTATCTTTTCCTTTTTTCATCTTTACTTTTTTCTTCTTTTTTTTTTCACTTATACTACTTTTTTATACCATTTTCTTTACACTTTCACATACCCATGCGTTTTTGCTTCTATTTGTCTTCACTTTTTCTTATTTCTTCTTCCGGTTGTTCTTTTCACTTTCTTTTTCTCCACAAAACTTTTTCTTGCTTGATAAAATCTACTCATTTTTTTTGTTTTTCTTTTGATAGACAAAATGATTAATACTCGCTGTTCCAATACTGTATTGTAGAAATCAAATAGCAAAATTATTAAATATTTAAAGAGACCTTCAATTGTTGAGAAGTACATAAAGAAAAGTTAGATCCTATTGAGGAGATGTTGTTCTTCTTGATGAGAGCTCCAATAAAATTATTAAAGTTTCAAAAGAGAAGGTATTTTATTGTATTCTATTTTTATTGTGTATATGCTATATATGAATAGAAGTTAGGGTTTATATTTGTTTTGTGATTTTCATTTATTTTAAATGATAAAAATATTGGGTTATATATGAATTGAAGTTAGGGTTTTCATTTGTTTGGTGATTTGGGTATCAGAGTTGTTCCTTACAATTTCTATTGGTTTGATATTTATTCAAACAAAAGGGACAAACACACACACACATATATATCTTAAAACAAATGTATTTAGTATTTTAGAATTGATTATCTTAAAATTGATAATTCATTATTGTAACAACACAGACTGCAACACATGGAGCAATAACCAAAACCTACTATGGTATGATTACAAATCTTTTAAGGCTGAATTTTAGGTAATTTAAGAGATCAATATAGTGTTTTGTTTGTTTACAAAATCTTAATAATAGTATTTCTGATCCTTGTTTATTTTATTGGTTGTTGTGCTTGAAGAAGCAATGAATATAGTTATGTTAAATATAGTCCTTATACTACATCCTAATTATAATTTTAGCATTGGTACATTATCAATATCAGTATATATATACATTTAGTGTTACATTTATGGTTTCTTTTATGTTATTTGATGTATGTTTTATGTGTCTCAAACATGAGGTATTTTCAATTGAATCAATCCATATGTAACTCAAAGATGTGGTAATATATATGTTGAATTATAAAATATTGTTTATGCATGTTGAATTATAAAATGCTAGTATTTTAATTTTTTTATTTTAATGTATATTTGTGCATATGTAGTGTATATTTATTGTATATTTTTCAATTTGATTGTTTTGAATTATTTATATTTTAATATTCAATTGTTGACTTTTAATAATAATAATAATATATTATCATTATTATTATTATTATTATTTTGTAAAAAGTGAAGAGTAAATTTGAATTTGAAGGCGTTAGGGTTTTATATCATGTTAAATATGACATTATTGAGAATTTGCATTAGAAATTATCAGATGTGCAGTTGGAACTCTTCCCAAAGACATCGTTTGGATTTTCGTTAGATATGCCTTCTATTGTTTCTCAAACACTCTTGTTTCATTCATTATTATTGAGAATATTGAGACATTAAAATGATAAGGAGTTATGGTTTAATGTGAATGGGGTTCGCTTGCGTTTTAGTATTCAAGAGTTTGCATTAATTACTAGTTTAAATTGCACTAGCAATCAGAACAAATTGTTACATCGTATAGAAGAGAATAGTGTAAAGGTTGTGGGGGTAATCCCACATTGATTAAAAATAAAAGAATTGAAAGGCTTATAATAAGGAGGGGGATCCCTACAAATTGGCTTAAGTCAATTTGATTATAAGGTGAGCCCAACTTATTATAGGCCCAATTAATGATAAATGAATTTGACTAATTGATGAATTGACTAATGGCTCCTAGGGCCTAGATTCTCAACATGGTATCAAAGCCTGTCGAGCTGAGATCCGAACCCAAAGTATGAGGGTCGAGTTACTGTACCCTGACGGACCCGGGTTGGGCCGTCGATACTTGTCAAGTGGCCGAATTGCCACTTGAGGGGGGAGTGTAAAGGTTGTGGGGTAATCCCACATTGATTAAAAATAAAAGAATTGAAAGGCTTATAATAAGGAGGGGATCCCTACAAATTGGCTTAAGTCAATTTGATTATAAGGTGAACCCAACTTATTATAGGCCCAATTAATGATAAATAAATTTGACTAATTGATGAATTGACTAATGGCTCTTAGGGCCCAGATTCTCAACAAATAGTTTATTAGTGAGATATTTTTTCTAGTATTAAGAGGATTGATAAACTTGAAATTGAAAAATTATTTATGAGTGAAGGATGGGAATCAAATGAAGAAGCTGTGAAGATATCATTTTTATCTAATTTTCAACTTTTTTTTTCTTTCTTCTCCTAAGGATAAACTAATTTGGGGAAAAGATTTTGATTTAGTTGATAGTGATCTTTGTTCTTATTATCCATTCGAGTTAGATATTTTTGAGGTCACCATGCATAGTATTAAACAAAGTCTTCGTGGTAATTTCAAGAAGCTTTATATATTGATTGGGTTTCCTGTAATTCTTCAATATTGGTTTTACGAGTTTTGTCCTTTTACATTGGCAAGTTTAGGACTTCATATTGAAGATAGGTATCCTCGTATTTTGAAGTGGTCTCATATCATTTTTCTCTAAAATTGTTGAAAATATAAAGTATTTGTTTCTTTTTTAAAATTATTCTATTTTTTTATTATTTAATATTATTTTTTATTCATTTATTATTATTATTATTATTGCACTTGAATTTGAAAAATTTATATCCTATAGAATAAGAGTTTCAACAGTTTAATTTGGACAAGTTTTTTTATAAGGGAGAAGAGGGTAAGGTTATTATTAAAGATTTCAAAGTTGTTGCAAATAGTGGCAATGATTTTGAATCTGAACTGATAAGTCCATATTTTGCATATACTTTTATGATTATTCTAGTTATATTTTTATTGTTATCAATTGAATTTGATCAATTTTTGTTGTGAAAGCTAGAATATTCATCATTTTAAGTATAAAGTTACAAGTATGAAGAAAGAGCTTATTTTGGCTAAAATTCATGGAAAATTAAAGAAAAATAAAAAGGAGGTCAAAACAAACTCAAAATGGAAGAAAATGAATTTACATGGTTATAAAAATCATGGTACATGACTATGAACTTGAAAATGGAATTAAAGATAAAAAATTAAGAAGTCCATATTCATTTTGAATCTCAGGGCCATGGCTATCAAAAAGCCATAGCCATGAGATTTGATTTGAAGCTATCCAAATTTTTTCAATAACAAAAATTGTAAGGGCATGAGTATTTTGAAGGCCATGACCATGGGGCTCAAAAGCCACGACCGTGGTATTGATTTTGGCCATGTTTTGATGAGATTTTGCATTTTTCGAAAACAAATCAAAGCCACGATCGTGGGGTTCAAAAGTCATGACCGTAGGCCTTAAACCACTACTGCCAGGCTAGAAAATTTCATGAAACAACTCATATCTACTCAGGCAACGACCGTGGCAATCAAAGCTGTAATATCCCAAAGTATACCCTAAAATTTTGGAGTGTTAATTGTTGTATTGGATTAAATAATTTAAAGTGTATATGTTATGTATATGGAGATAAAAACAATATATATACAAGTCATTGGGTCTTAGAAGTCAAAAGAGATATTTTGATTAATTAAATGGATTTAATTATGTTAATGGATGATGATGTTAGTGGGTGAATATTTTATTGTTTAAATGTATGGTGGAGAGTGTTTTAAGGAGAGAGTAGTTGAAGAGTGTTGACTTTCTTTCTTTCCTTCCTTCTTTCTTTCTTTCTTCTTCCTCGTTCACCTTCATCTTCTTCTTTCCTTCTCCTTGGCCGGCCACCCTTATCAACCAAAGGAGAAGAGATTTTGTTGCTTCCAAGCTCAAAAGATTGAAGGTCTTCAAGAGATCAAGTTGGAGTTTTAAGGATTTTCTTCACTTTTGGTAAGTTTCCAATTTGTTTCTTGGTTTTCTCTTGAGTTTGTGTTCTTGGGTTTGTTGGATGGTCGTTTTGGTTTATTTGAGGGCTGTATTGTTTTGTTAACTTTGTTTTTTTGGGGTTGGATTGAAGAGAGTAAAGGGATGACTTTGGTGAAAGAGGCAAGTGTGTGGATTGAGAGGCAAGTGTGTGGATTGTGTGATTTTTGAGTTGTTTTAAGGTTTACTCAAGTATTTTTGAGTTGTTGATGGTTTTGGTTGAGTTATGTGTGGTTGATTTGGCTATTGGAAGATGAGTATTGGTTGTGGCTTTGTTGGTGTCGATTTCAGGGTTTTTGGCCTGACACGCCCAGGAGCACGGCCATGTCTTTGGGTGTGTCGTTGGTTCTATTTTATGGGTTGGTGACACGAGCTGTGACACGCCCATATCACTAAGGGTGTCATAGCTACTGTGTTATTGGAGGATTGACATGGCCAGTGACACGCCCATGTCACCGAGCGCGTCAAAGCTTCTGTGTTGTGAGTTTAGGGCACGGTCAAGGACACGCCCGTGTTGTAGAGCGTGTCAAGTGTAGAGTTTGCCCTAGATAGCTCTCTTTCTTATTTTCTTCTTGTGTATTTCTAAGTGAGTGTGTATGATCACCTTTGGATTAGGTTTTGAAGAGAGTTGAGCTACCTTTATTCAAGTGTTGAGAGTTATCTTGGAAGAGGAGTTGATAGAGTGGTGTTGTTGCCTTAAGAGGTAAGTACAAACTTTGAATGATTGCATACATATACATGACATTGGGACTTAACACATTTAGTTGAAAAATGTGTTAAGTTACTTGATACATTGTTGATGAATGAGTTATATGTTGTGATATGCATAATGTGAATTTTATTGATGTTACAATGCAATTGAGTAAAGTATTGTATATGAAGAGAAATGTGGAAATAGGTGATATGAGATGTGAAAACATAATGTAACCAATCGATATTGAGATGAAATAGAAGAATGAGAAAAGATGATATTATTATAAGGCAATGAGCCTATTTTGATTATGAGAAATGAAATGAGATAAATGAATTAATTGTGTGCCTAGTATGTTATTCAATTTTCAGAGTTCTGGGTTTGGCGACATGCCTATGAATTGCTGGATAGGTGAAAAGACCGGGTCGTAAGCCGAGTCCAGATGAAAAATGTGAAATATAATGTTTTTGAGGTGAAAAGACTGGGTCGTAAGCCTCAAAAACTGTAACAGTCTAGCCGGGTTGAGGACCAAGAAACTGGGGCCCTAGGGTCTAGCCGGGTTGAGGTCCAAGAGACTGGGTCTGTTACAATCCATGGATATATATATTGTCTACGGGGCTAGACACATGGTATCATTATGGACCAAAGCAGTAACTCTGAACTTTGAATAGCATATTAGTTTCGTTTTGGGCCCATGTTTGTCTTTGTTTTAATGTGAATTATGAAATGTGATGCAAATGATTAATATATTGAAATATATAATGTAATGAGTTGACATATTCATATGTATTGTGTATGAGCATCGCATTGATTTATATTGAATCAAGGTTTGTACCACTAAGTTTTCTGCTTAGCGCGATTGTGATTCATCGCGCAGGTGACAGGGTAGATCCGGTTGTGCCGGAGGGCTCGTCTAGACCGAGTCGAGTCTAGGCTTGAGTTGTGAGAGCAGTGTTGAGTTGTGGACATCACGATCAGAGACGAACTGCCAGCATGTATAAATTCATATTTTTGTACTTATTAATTTTGATGTAAACATATGTATTTTCTGCTGCTTAATTAACAAATATTTTGAACATACTGTTTTAGATAAGCTTTTGGGTACTTATGTTATATATATATATATGTATTTTAACGAAGAAATATTTTCTCTATTACTAATTATAATATAGGTTGAATGTTTTAAGTTTATTCGGACTGACTTATGATGCTTATATGTTAAAGACTAAAGTTTTGGGTTGTTTAGAAATGAATCGTAGTACCCCTTTATCTGGTATGCGTATATCGCTTGTTGTGCGGGCGTATGCGGTGTGCGTATATTGGGTGTGGGGGTGTTACAAAAGCCATGATTGCGGGGCCGATTTTTATGACTTCAAGCCAAAAAATTAGAATTTTGAAGATCTAAACAGCTATAGAGAGTTGGTCCAAGCATTTGACAACTTGCCTCCACCAAGAAGCTTCCAATCACTCTATATAAACACATTTTCTCTAAGATTTCAAGAAGGCAATTGAGATTGACGTTAGATTAAGTTAATAGACAAAAGAGAGTTTAGATACAAGTGAGAGTTGCAGTGAGATCAGTGTTTTGTTATTTTAAACTTGTATCAATAAAATTTTAGTCTTTCTTCTAAAGAGTGAATTAGTATTCAAAGAAGAGATTCTAGAATCCAAGTGGAATTCTTCTTCAATCAAAGAAATAGAGTTTGATCTTTCTTGTTATTTCAATTATGTTTTCATTTATTATCCTTAGTGTTTGTTATAGTTTCATTACAAATATGAGGAACTAAATCTAGTTAGGGTTAGTCCCTTATATTGAATTTATTATGGAATAATATATGCTTATTTGATTTAATTTAAGTTTATCATTGATTATTTTTTTATCTTTGATCTTAATGCTTTGATCATCTGGCTAATAATTAATTAAATTGAGATATTGTGTGATGAATCAAGAGTGGAAGCATGACATTAGTCCAAGGAGATAACAATCTTAAGCAAGTTTTTCACTTAGAGATAAGGTTAAACACTTAAGAGGTTGATTCAATATTCTCACAAAACCTAATGAATTGATTTAATTACTTGTGATCACAACAGTAGACATAAGGATTAAATTGATATTAGTTTTAGTACTTAAGAGAGATTAAAGCTTGATTTAGGATAATCTAACCATTAATCAAAAGAAAAATTGAATTAAATCAATACTTTAGAAGATCCATAATAAATCAATAAAGGTGACTTAACCCTAAGCTTTATATCAATAAATTTAATTTCAAAGCAATTCAATTTTAAATTTAAGTTTAAATCAAAATTGGTCATTTAAATAATAATCAGTTTAATTATTTAGTACCTAGAACTACCCTCCTCGTAGGAACGATACTCTACTTATCACTTTATTACTTGATACGACCTGTGCACTTGCAGATAGTTAGGCTCGAGTCCTAACATGAACTAGCTAAATTTGTTGGTTCTTCTACTAAAATTGAGAAGGGAAAGACTTAAGAAGATGATGGTGTTGTATTTTTTGGTGTTTTTTGAAATGAAGAGCTTAAAAAATATTAATTTTGTCCATTATGAGAAGTTGCATAAGGAAGTGAAGTATATTTCTATGAAATAAGAAAAGTTGCACAAGAAAGTTAAATCTATTTCTATGAAACAGGAGAAGTTGCATAAAGAAATTAATTCAATGAGAGCATATATGGAGAAGAATTTTGATGATGTGTTTAATTTGTTATTTGATATTAAGAAAAAATTTATTTCTAGCTTTGCTTCTCAGGAAAAGGTAATGGTATATATTTTTTTCTCTTTCTTTTATATTATTGTTTTTATGTATTTTTTATTTGTTAGGTTAATGATCAAAATGATCCAGTGAATGATAAAGAAAATCTTCCAAATGGTGATTGGGAGAAAGATGTTTCGGAAAATATTGAGGTATATATTTTTGTATTTTGGATTTATTTTATATATTTATTTGTTTATATTTCATTTTTTTGTTTGGTTGAAGGAGAGAGTAGTTGAAGAATCTCAAATGAAATATGGACATGAAGTTAATGTTGTTGATTGTGGTAATAAAGATGTCGGTGCTTGTGAATTTGATGATTTTGGTTATATTGATGTTGCTGATAAATTGTTAGTGATGTTGGGATGAATACTGGTGGAGAAATGAGTGAGATGGAGGTTGAGAAAAAGAATATTCCTGAGGCTTTGGTTGGTGCGAAGTCTAGTTCTCCATTTGAATATGATGCTAGTTTTCTAGATACAATTGATTTAGTTACTCAAATATTAATAGTTACTAAGATTATTACTTTCTCTTCTTTTTTTTTTTTCCTTATATTTTATGTTGTTTTATGTTCATTGTTATTTATTAGTTATTTATTATTATTTTTTTCAGAATAATAGGATTTTAGGTTAAGATGTTGATGGAAAAGCTATGAGTGAGGTTGTTTGTTCTACTGATGTTGTGTGTTCTCTGCAATATGATCAGGTGATTATTTTTCATTGTTATATATATATATATATGTTTTGTTTATGTGTTTTATATTTTGCTTATATGTTAAGTCATGTTATTCTTTATATTGTTATTATATTGTATATGTTGGGTATATATGGTGTATATTTTTTATATATTAAGTCAATTTATTATTTTTCTTTTTTTTTCTGTTTTTAGTAGTTTTTTATGTTTTAGTATTTATTTTATATGTTGTGTATATTTGTTGTATTTGTTATTTTTTTCATATTTATATATAATTATTGTGTATATGTGTTGGATATGTTCAGTATATGCTATATATACTTTGAGTATATGTACTGTATATGTTTTATATATATTATTTTTAAATTATTTATATTTAATATATATTGTAAATATGTTTTAATTATTTACATTATATTTTCTATTTTTTTTCATTTTGTAGGTTGATATATGTAGATTTGATGTTCATACTGCTCATGATGTTGATGCTCCTAGAGAAACTCTTATGGTTGTGAAGAGAAATGTAATGTTATATGCTGTAATTAAATCTCCTTTCTTGAATGAATTTGGCTCAACTGGGGATAAACATGAGAAGGATTATGAGAAAGACATTGTTGTGGTTTTAAATGATGACCTATTAAATGGTGGAAATTTTGAAGATCAAGTCCCTTTTCATATGTGGCAAAGGGTTGAAGCCAAAAAATAAGTAATATATATGTTTCATTTTTTTATTACTTTATTTTAATGTATGGTTTTTAAGTCTAATTTTTGTTTTTATTTTTTCCAGGAAGGAGATTTATAGTAAGGAAAATAATGAGTTCTCTTCCGGTTTTGATTTCGGAGTTACTATTGTTAATGAGAAAATATGGTGTCATCGTTTGGTTTATTGTGGGAAAGAGCTTTCTTGTTTGTGTTTGTTTGTTTGTTTATGTTTTTTTTTTCATTTTTTATATTTTGATTTTTTTTGTTTTGCAACATCTGGATATTTTATTTTATTATCTTAGGAAGAAAGGAAAATTTGGTAACAATTGCAAAGTAAACTTTATTACTATAGATATTTTATTTCATCAAAATATTAAGGATTTTTATGATAAGTTTAAGAAGATGGAACCTCCTATTTTAAAATGGATGATATTATTTCCAACTATATGCTTGGTATTAAGCGTTTGATGTGTAATGTTCCTTGGGTTAACGTGGATCATGTGCTCTTCCCTATTCATGCTAGTAAACAAAATCATTAGGTGCTTGGTAGATTATCAATTAAAGAGAGGTGCATTTTTATTTATAACTCTCTAGGGGATGGAGTTAAAGATAATGTTGTAGCATCATATTAGATCTTACAGTGTTGTGCTTCCTCACTATTTTGAGATTCTTGGATTGTATTTAGGAAGGCCTGATATAGATTTATCATCTAGAGTATTTGTTAAAAAGAATGCTGTAAATCCTTTTAACGTCATTATGGTTGATGGTCTTCCCACTTAGTGTGGCAGATATCATGTTAGTTCTTATTAAGTTATTGTTTTTATTTTTTCATTTTTATTCTAACTTTTGTTTTTTTTTTTCATGTAGTGATTGTGGTATTTTCACTTTTGCTTTTGCTGAATTTTTTGTTTATGGCTTCATTGAGTTTCCTAATGAGTTTAATGTGGAAGATTATTGCAGTAGATTGGTTGTTTCACTATATATATATGGTAAAAGAAAGTTAGATGGTTTTATTGCAAGCCATGATGAATTAATTAGCTGGAAGGGTTAAAGAAGCTAAAGATGGTAAAAGTAAAAAGAAAGTATAAGAACTTAAAGCTTATAAAGTGAAGAAGAAGTCTAAATTTAAGGATGATATGTAGATATTCTATTGGATTTTTTACTGATATTTTAGGGATATAACTGGAATATTTTCAAAAATTTTATAAATATAATTTTATTTGATTTATAATTTTTATTTAGTGTTAGTTTGCTTATTAGTACTTGTAATGTGTGAGTATACTTCTTGGACTTTTCTTGTTATTGTTCATTTGGATGTTGTGGTAGGGGCATTTGTTTTTGGTGTCTCTAGTTTTTGCAGCAACGATTGTTGTTGTAATTGTTGTAGTTGAAGTAGATGTTGTTGCTCATAGGATTGCTTCTGCTACAGTTGTTCCATGAGCGAAAAGATTTGAAAAAGCTAAATTTAATTGTATCTTAATGGAGTTTGAAATTTGATTTTGATAGCTATTGGTATCAGGTTCAGACAGTGCAAGAATTTGTTTGTAATTTTATGATTTATTTTGTTTCCTCTGACAAAGATATGACAAATATGCTTGATGTGTAAATACTTCTTTTCTTCTTATTATTTTTTTGAATGATGTAAATACAATTTTGATTTTGAAAATAATGTAAATTATTATTATTATTATTAGATTAATTAATATTTTGATATTTAACTCAAGATATCATTAACATATACATTATGTATCCTGTACATAAAAAAAATTTATTTATTCTTTTTTCAGTATATTTGTATGCAATGTCTCTAGGAATTTATGTTTTGAATAACAAATCTACGACATATAAAACTCAAATATTTTATAATTAATTAGAATATTAAGGCAATTTATACTAATGTTTTTATATTTAAATCTACATATCGGTAATATATACATTACATATCCTCTGCATAAACATAATATTTATTGTTTTTCAATATTCTTGCACATAGTATCACGTAGGATTTAGGTTTTAAACAATATATCCAAGGCATATACACTTCAAATAATCTATAATTAATAAAAATAAAAAGAGATTACTTATGTTTGCATATTTATCTCAATATATCAATAACATGTATATTACATATCCTGTAGATAAATATCATATTTATTAGCATTCAGGTTTATTTAACATATATAAATACAATCATAGCCTTGGCAAATATTCTACATGATCTATAACTTACACAAATTATATATAAAATTATATACCTATTAAAAATAATTAATAATATCTGTAATAAATATTTAACATATACCAAACTATACACAAAATATTCAATACTGGTAAACAACAAAACATTGTATATCAAAAAATTAAATAATATAAAGATAATGTAGAAAGCATATATAACAATAATGAAAGAGATGTAAAATGAATTATCTATATAATATTATGAAGAACATCTTTTTTATATATTCTACTTATATGTTATTTTGTTTAGGAATATTTTTGCATATTTTTTTATTATGACCATGTTGTCCATATCTACCACATTTGTTTTCGTTTTTGGTTTTTGTCTCCCATGATGCTTTGAATATTCTTTTCTTTGGCCTTCTAGCTTTCAGTCTGCCTTCTGGTGGAAAAACAATTACTTTGTTTACCTCAATTAGTGTAATCCAAGTATCTGAGTTTCCAAATGGATAAATTTCCAATTATTTCTTTATAGGTCTTAAGTAAAGTTTCTTTAGTGTAATAATTTGAACAATACTAATATGGGTCTTATGCATGTTCATCATCATTGTTGCTGCATGTTTGTATGGTAGTTCGTCTATTTGAAATTTGTTGCAGATGCACATCAATTCCTTCAAGTTTACTATGTAATTTATTTCATTGCCATAGACATCATACAAGTTAGAGTTTGGTGGCTTTACTGTGTACAAATGCATTTTAAGTTATAAAAAAAGAACATATTCACTACATATACACCATAATTAATGAAAATATAAAAGAAGAAAATATGTTTTCAAATAGAATTCAACATATATTCAATATATATACTGCATGTCCTAAACATATACTGATTATATATCCTACTGTTATTAGTATTACATATATTTTGAACTGGATTTTAGATTTTGGATAACTCATATATTCATTATAATTATTGTTCCTTCAAGTTTAGTATGAATTTTGTTTCATTATCATAGATGTTGTATTTTACTTGTCTATAAATACATTGTAGGTTATAAAAGAATAACGTATTTAATATATATTTACAAAAATTAAAGTCAATATAATAGAAGAACATATATTTTCAAATAGAATTCAAAATATGTTGAACATATATACTACATATCCCCAACATATACATGCTATATATTTCATTGTTATTAGTACCACATATATTTTGAATTGGATTTTATATTTTGGACAACTTATACATCGTATATTCACTATAGTTATAGGTCCTTCAAATTCATTATGCATATTGTTTCATTGTCATGGATATTATACAAGTCATAGTTTGCTCGCTTTTACCTGTCTATAAATGCATTGTAAGTGAGAAAAGAAGAAGATTTACACTACATATTCACCATAATTAATGAAAATATAATAGAAGAATATGTGTTTTCAGATAGAATTCAATATATACTCAACATATACACTACATATCCTAAACATATACTAGTTATATATCCTACTGTTATTAGTATTACATATATTTTGAAAAGATTTTGGACAACTTATACACCGCATGTTCATTATAACATAAATATAATTAATATAAGCAATATATATGCAATATTTAATTGATGTATAAGTAATAAAAGAAATATATTAAATTGTAATTTTAAGACATACTTGTAATTTCACTGATGAATGGTGCTATCATTCAATATATTTTCTGCCTTTTTTAGCCTTGTGATGATTGATGTTGCTATATTTATATTTTTTCCATGCCCATTCCTGCAAAAGTGATCGTAAATACTCAAGCAAAGTTGTGATTGGTAATTCTCTTGCCGATTTGTTTATTGCATGGAGTGATTCAGCAACATTTGATGTCATTATCCAGTATCTATTTGTGGTTGAATGTTACCTTGTCCATTTATAGTAGCCAGTGTCACTCAAGTATGGAGTAATTCTTTCATCCACTTTATCCAACTCAACAATATAGTATTTGAATTCATTAATGGTGTATGTAGTTGCTGCTCCGAAAAACAACTCCTTTATCTTCTTTTGTTTTTTTTTTTTTTTTGAAATTTATTTTCAAATTGTTCAAAAGGTGGAACATACATAACACATGATTTGCTTTAGTGTATTTCTTTACTGCTATTATTATATTTTCATGTTTATCAGAGACTATACACATTCCACTTCTATAGCCAAAGGTTCTTTTGATGTTTATGAAAAACCTTTCCCATGAGTTATCATTTTTTGAATCAACTATATAGAATGCAAGGGGAAATATCTTACCATTTTCATCTTGGGTTGATGCTGAAAGTATCGTTCCTCTATATGTGCCTTTCAAAAAAGTGCCATCAATAACCATTACAGGTTTGTGACAATTTCAACCTTTTATATATGCATATAATGCCATGAAAACATATAAGAAGGATCCATTTTCTTTTTGTTAAAGGTTAACAATCGATCTCGGGTTTGTATTGGTTAACATGAATAAGAAGCTTAGGATTAATTCATAAGATTTGTCTTATCTTCCTCTAACTATCTCAAATCTCTTTATTTTGACCTTCATGCCTTCATACATTTTAAGTTTACACCATGCTCTTCTCTCATATCTTTCACTATATTAGCCGGTGTATAAGCTCTCTTTATGTTCAAATATTTAGATTTGATCCAGTGAGCAATGATAGTTGTTGCTTGTCTTTGATTGCTCATTCTAACTTCTAATGCGTAGGAGTGAAAATTATGGTATTTTCTAGCCATCAACATGTTTGTTTTTCCTATTCTTACTGCTTTTCAAGTACCATTTGCATTTATTGTCGAAGCAAATTGCAACATACTCTTCGTTGCATGATTTTTTTATCTTGTATTGGAAATGATTCCTGATTGCATATACACTCAATACTATTTTGAGAATTTCTTTATCCTTATACAACTGACCCTTTTCAATTTTTGCAATTGTTGTGTTGGTGATGATTGATGATGAAGCAATGTCAACTTTTTCTACTTGTTCCTTTTCTATTTTGCTTTCATCTATTAAGCTCTTACTCATTATATTTGCATATTCAATAAAACCTGCTACTGCATGATTCTCATAGATTTTTGTTAAGTTGTTTGCATATTCTTGTCTAGAAATTATTGGAGCTAGAAATATCTTAGTTATTTCCATATTTGAGTGCTTTTCAACTGTAATGTAAAAAGGGTATTTCATTACATCTTATTCTTTTTCCTTTAGCTTCAAGTAGAAAACCAAACTTTGTCATCTTGAATTTCTATTGGCGAATAGCCATTTTGAATCTAGTAATGTATTTTCAACTCTTCTTTATTCATTTTGAGTTGTGTTGTAATTAGCTACAATAGTCCCTTAAAGTTGCAGTTTGTTGATATTAAAATTCTACTCACTTCAAACTATGTAATTCATATTGTCATCCCATGTTTCTTTATATTGAATTTGTAGCACCCCTGGATAGTCCTGTCAAAGAACTATCAGGAGATGCTACTTAATATTTAACACTTCTTTAACAAATTGTAAATAAACTTTTTTTTAACAAAAAGCAACCCTATCGAAAATTTTAAAACTCTTTAAATACAAATCAATTAAAAATTTCAGCAGAGTTTTCTCTATAATATATACTGCTAATTTTTTTTTTTCAATCCAATACCACATGCAGAAAAACACTTCTATCTTCTATTTAATCAAACTTAACTCTAATTACTTTATTTAATCAATAATCAATAATCAATCACAATCCAACACAAATATCTAATACTTGATCAATATGTATAAAATATATATACATCTCCAAATTAATATCATTTACTAATATCCTGTAACCTAAACGCAAAATAAAATTTGTATCCTATTCAAAATTTACATTATATATAATCCTCAACTTTGACCATTTCAGGTTTTAACAATAATCATATTAGCAATCAAAATTGTACAACTATTATATAAACCAATATATCACTATGTGAACTGTAATTAAGTATATATAATAAAAAGTCTCTTTTAAAAGACACCATATGACGTTGCAGTTGATCCTTATAACTCTATACTTAAGTTGCCAGATTTGTTTCGGATTGTCTGATTTATGCATCAGAAAAATCTAACACGCTAAGAAAAATTGCTTAGTGGTGCTTGTATATGTATAATTTATTATCTAATATCACAAGTAATTAATTACATTAATAAATAAAACATTAATCGTAATTTTCATTAAAATCTTATTCGTGTAATTTTGTACTAATGATTATTATTTAATACTATTGGTATATTGAATTCATTATTATTTTACTTTACCATGTAAAATTTTTAAAATCATTTTATACTTTAGGATTAATTAAAAAAAATCAACATTTGCTACTTTTACTAGTATCATGTTTTATCTTGTAAAACAACTCTAAATTATTTGACTTAACTTTATTTAAATCCATTATTTAATCACGCATTTCAAAATTTACCATTGTATACTTTCTCATGATAAACATTTACAAATTTCTACATATTTAAGTAATAATATTCAGCTACAAATACAAATTTAGATTTTTTTTTAAACCGTATAACTCTCAATCACTTAGTATCCTTATGATATATAATTATACTTCCATCTTCATATAAGTTTATCCAACCATTGTAGCATACACAAAATAATTAAATAATTTGATTATGCATCATTAGTTACGTTTTAGCCATAATTATCACTTTTAGGGTTTACTTGTTCCCTCCTCAAGCTCTTAAAAGAGCCATTCTCCAACCATACAAACTAATCATTTTAACATTTATCATTACATATCATGTTATACTCAAACTTATATTCAATAATCACGTAACTTTTCTATTCGATAATATTAAATAATATAATACACTATATTACAATATAATGATAGATAAAACTTTCCATAGAATTTTTATAAATTCCAACCACCATTTGAATATCCAATAATAATCTTTCATCATTTATATGCAACTTCATTATGTATGAAATATCATTATATACATATTAAATTATATCTTCACTTCATAATGTATGGAAATACTGTTATGAATTGTTAACCAAATAAATTCAAGTTAACTTATTTTAATTTTAACAAATTCAAATTCAGGTTAAATAAATAATAAATACTCACATTGCAATTATTTATCAAAATACTATTGGGTAAGATAAAAATTACACTTCCATATTCAATTACCAATACAACTCATTAAAAGCATTCTCAATGCATTTTTCATATTTCAGTATATTTCATTTATTTTGCCCTCATATATTGAGTTTTAAATCCCAGACTCAGATAACAGGTTCAATAATGATAATTAAATGCCTAGTAATAAAGTTTAAGATGAGAAAAGAAAACTCAGTATAAGTCCTGAAGTACTTATGCCTACATCAGTTAGTGTAGTCAGTAACTTAGTAATTGCATATATGCCCAGTAATAGTAATGACACATAGTATTCAGTAATAGCATAATATGCTCAATAATAATATAGACATCTACCCTATGACGAGTCATTCTATCTGATAACAAGGTTTATCACTAATATAACTCGGGTAATTCAATTATTTCCTCACTTTCAGTCTTCATAGTCACAATAATAATTTTGAAGTTGCATTTAATCATTAACTATATATTCATAAGGTAAGTATGAACCAATATATACATACCATTTTTAATTAGTTCATAACACATTTCCAACTTTGAATCATACCATGTATATATCAAAATAACAATAGAACATCAAAGAACATAAACAAACATTAAGATATATAATCAACTCAGTAAAACTTATCAGGCACTTTTAAATTATAATATGAATTTTTAAGATTCCAAATAACAATCTTTTTAGCTTAACTTCTCAAATTTGATTGTCTCAATACAATCATCAAGAAATAAAATTCACTCTTTTTGCTTGAACATTAACTAGCCTTCCAAGTAAATCCAAATTAACTTATCAAAGTATAAACTCAATTTAAATTAAATTCAAACATGTGAGTTCTATAAGAATAATTTGGATAAAACAATTCACTAAATGTATTTAAACATGTTTTTTTATATTCCTATTCCAGAAAGGGATTTTACTAAAACTTAAATTTATGTGCTAACTTTACTTTTGATTTGATGTATATACAATGTATATATTATGTATATTTCATCTTTAAAACTATCTTCTTCTTAAATTCATTATTACAATACTTCTTTCTCTCTAATTATTTGATAATCAATAATAATTTAGTTTATCAAATACATTCACATATGATTTGCAAATTATTTTAAATTACTAAGTGGTATTACCGTTAGGTATACAATCTATATACCTAAACTCTGTTTTCAAAATTTAGCTGCTATATCCTATTTGATTCTTCATTTCTTTTTTTCCTTATTTCTATTTAATCAATCTAATATTAACCAACCTCCTTTCAACTCAAATTCAATTAACAATTTATCAAGAACAAACAAGAAATCACATGGTTTCATAAGGATAAACTTCCATCAAATATATTTTTCATCTAATTGTCATTTAAACTTTAAACATTTTATATAAATAAATTCTATTTCAATTAAATATAAACATATTTCATTTAATTCATAATAATCAAGAAAGATGGGTTTTCCTTCCAAAAAACTAATTCTTTCATAACCCTAAATTTCAGTACTTGATTAATTCAATGGTTCCTTTAAACATTGTTTTTAAATTAAAAACCACAAAAACATACTTAATTTCATTTACAATTAAATCCATAAACAATTTCTTTCTCAATTAGTTCCATAACCAACTCTTTCTCAAATGGTTCAATTAATCAATTATTTCATAAATAATTCAATTTATAGCAATTAACAAATTTCCATAAGCAATTTAAATCAAGATAAATTCAATTAATAGTAAACCATAAGATATATTAGCACTAACCTCTTCAAAGTAGCTCTTTCTTTCTCTTTTCCCAATACCCTTGATTTTAGAGTGATTTCCTTATAGAATCTCACTTAAACTAACTAATTCCCATGAAAATCTTGAATTATTTCTAATACATTCTTGGTTTTAAGTAAAGAAATGGAAGAAAATGAAGAAAGAAGAGAAATGGTGTTGGTGAAGATGATGATGTCGGTTATGGAAGGAAGAAGAAGGAAAAAGAAGTCAAACTTATATAATACCCAGAGTTTACATACCATGTGTTACAAGTATCTTAACTTTGGTACACCTACTTTCTTTAACTGTATCTTAATTCAATTTTTTAACCCCATAAAATTATAAAAATAAATGCTTTAACTATTTTAAAACATCATTATCCATATTTCATATCCAAACTATAGTAGAATTTTATTTTAGGGCGATAAGAGTATTTTTATAATTTTTACCGCTTTAAAATTCTTTTTTCAAAGATATCGAATAAATCCATATACATGTTTAATTTTTCTCTTTTTAAGGCTTATCCAACCTCATATTTTTATAAATTCCAAATGTCTAGGCCACTCATAACATAATACATAGTCTTTTATATATTTATAATATAAAAAAATCACAACTTAAAATTTTAGACATTACAGAATCGACACTGGAATTGTCTCTATTTTTTTTTTGTAATATATATTTGACATGTTCAGTGTATAAAAATTCATTAATGAAACTTAAAAAAAATCAGCATATACATATTTAAAAGAGTTCAACATATACTAAACACATAATTACATATCATCAACATATACATAATTCATCAACATATTTTATTATTTTAGAATTTAGCTTCTTGTAAACATATTCAAAACATATACACTTAATATAATCATAGTAATTGCTTTTGCATATTTTACACGACATATCAGCAATATATACATTACATATCCTATACATAAACATTATGTTTATGATTTTTCTTTATAGATATTTGTTGCACATAATGCCACTACGTATTTAGGTTTTGACAAGATATGTAAGACTTATACAATTCACATAACTCTATAATTATTAAAAATATTACGAAAGTAATTATGTTTGCATATTTAACTCAACATGTCAATAACATATACATTACATATCCCGTATATAGACATTATATTTATTTATTTTTATAAATATTGTTGCATGTAATATCACCACGTATTCAGGTTTTGACAAGATATGCAAAACTTATGCACTTCACATAATTCTATAATTAATGAACATATTATAATAGTAATTATGTTTGCATGTTTCACTCAATATATTAGCAACATGTATATTGCATATCTCATACATAAACATTATATTTATTTCTTTTCTTTATAAATATTTATTGCATGTAATGTCATTATGTATTTAGGTTTTGAGCAATATGTCTAAGATTTATACACTTCAAATAATTCTATAATTATTATGAAAATATTAAGGGATTAATTATGTTTCTATATTTCATTCAACATATCCACAACATATACATTACAACGTTATATTTATTATTTTTTTATAAATATTTGTTACATGCAATGTCATCTTGTATTTAGGTTTTATACAACATTTCTAAGATTTATACACTTCACATAACTCTATAATTAATGAAAATATTAAGAGATTAATATCCATAATATATATCACATATCTCATATATAAACATTATATTTATTATTTTTTTTATAAATATTTCTTGCATATAATGTCATCCTGTATTGAGTTTTTGAACAACATGTCTAAGATTTATACACTTTACATAACTCTATAATTAATGAAAATATTAAGAGATTAATTATGTTTGCATATTTCATTCATCATATCCATAACATATATATATTACATATCACATACATAAACGTTATATTTATTTTTTTTTATAAATATTTGTTGCATGTAATATCATCCTGTATTTAAGTTTTAAACAATATGTCTAAGATTTATATATTTCATATAACTCTATAATTAATGAAAATATTATGGGATTAATTACGTTTTCATACTTTACTCAGCATATCATATCTGCAACATATATATTATATATCCCACACATAAAAGTTATATTTATTCTTTTTTCAATATTATTGCATATAATATCACCAAGAAGTTAAGTTTTGAACAACATATTCAAGATATGTACAACTCAAGTATTCTATAATATATTTATTCTTTTTTCAATATTGTTGCATATAATATCATAAAAAATTTAGGTTTTGAACAACATATTCATGACTTATGTTTTTAGATTTACACAATCTAGACGACATAAACAATGAATGCCTAGTGGCAAAACCAGGAATTCATCAAGGGGGGCTGAGTTTCCACGAAAATTTTTTTTTAAATGAGTTTACAATAAAATAGAACATTTAATATCACAATAGTTCAATAATTAATTTGTACTAATAAATTAACTGCTCCTAAGAGATGACAATTATATTCTACGAGTTTGTATTTTTTGAAAATGTTGCAAAATAGCTTCATTTTTAATTTTTACAAAAAATATTTCTCTCCATATAGCACACCAAGCAGTCGGTCAGAAAATCATCTCCCATCTTGTTATACAAATTGGTCTTTATAATATTAATTACTGAAAATGCTCTCTCGACAGTAGCAGTTATAATAGGTAAGACTAAAGCTAACTTGATAAGTAGATATACTAAAGAAAACATAGTGTCATAACCTGTCTCAACCATTTTTTGAATAAGAGCTCCAATATTATTAAGGTAAGAGAAAGCTGCATTTCTTCTTACATAAAAAATATAGGTCTCAAGTTGATCTTTAAGTATCATCCGATTGGTGACGAAAAAATCATATGGATATAATTCGGCAATACGAAATAATTTGGATAGCTGGAAGTTGGAGAATGAGCTTTTAGGAGAAAGACAAGCAATACATGAAAATAATTTCGTACTTGATTCTGTAAAGCGATTTTTCATTTCTTGAGCAATGAAATCAACAACCTATAATTGAATGAAAGAAAATTAGATTGTAGCATGATAAATAGTTAAGTATATTATTATTAAAAAAAATAGTGCTTGGCATAATATTTTCACTCGAAAGTGGTGGTACTAAGTAATAGGAGCACCGACACACTTAGAACATAGATAACCTGCATCACCTTCCATATTGGAAACTATAATATCATGATCTATACAAAAGTCATTAACAGTTTTCAATAATTTATCTCATCCATTCTCCCTGAGGCTTTGCAATTTTTGTTTAATAGATGCAATCAAATGAATTATATTATCAATATTTTGATCATTTCTTTGTAAGGCTTGAGATAGATCGTTCGTCATTCCTAAAAAAATTTTCATTAAGAAAGCAATGAAAATAAATTCATAGCTTTCCATTTTATCAATCAAGCCCACAACCGCCCCTCGATTTCTCAGATCAGAACCATCCTCATCTATATTCTCAAGAACCTCTTTCACAGGTGACCATATAGAGAGAAGATGCACAATTATTTTATAATGAGAACCCCAATACATGTCACCAGGTCAAGCTAAATTTGTTTCTCGATGTAAGCCTCTTTTAGTTTGAATATCACCACCTACATCATGTTATTTTTAACGGAGAGCATCCCTCCTTTTACATGAAACTCCAACAATATTCACAATTATTGCAACATAATAAAAAAAATTACTCACAAATCTATTGTTTCTTGTTGTTGCAACAAGTATTAACTAAAGCTGACGAGCGAAGTAATGAATGTACCTTGCCAGGAGATTTTCATTTAAAATGAGGGTCTTTAAGCCGTTGAATTCACCTCGCATATTAGAAGCCCCATCATAACCTTGACCTCTAACTCTACTTATTGACAACCCATGTTTTGCTAAGAAATCATCAAGTGCACTTTTTAAAAACAAAGCAAATGTATCACTCACGTGTACTACTCCAATAAATCGTTCCACCACTTGTCCCAATTAATTAATATATCACAATACCACAACCATTTACTCATTCAGTGAATTATCTCGGGCCTCATCAATTAATAAGGAATAGAAATCATCTCCAATATCCTTAATAATGGCTAGTGTTGTCTCCATAGCACAAACACTCACTGTTTATTTTTGGATTATTGGAGAAGTAGTTGATTATTTTCAGGAGCATTTATGTTAACTACATTCCTAACATCAATATTGTGTTCATTGTACCAACTAAGAAGTGAAAGAAAATTATCCCTATTAAGTGAATTCACTGACTCATCATGACCTCGAAAAGCCAACCCTTGTACTAAAAGGAAACAAATACAATCAACAACAGCGGTCAAACGATAAATATATAAGACACACTCCTGGTTATGAGAAGATAATATATAAGACACACTCTGTCTTTGATTTTTAAAACTTACATATTGCATTCTTGTATAATTATGTGGACTATTTGGACCGCTAACATGTTCATTAAACCTTTCTATTGCTTTTTTTCAATTGCGAAACCCTATTTCTGTGAAGACATTATCCCCCGTTTAGATCCTCTATTCAAGCTAAAAAGATAACACCAGAAACAAAATACCGCATCTTGAGAAAATACTATACTCTAACCACTTAAATTTAGAGAACCAATGATCTCTAAAATTTCTCGTAATTTTTGAAAAATTTATTTGTGGAAAATTATGACCATATAGTTGGCAATGACCTTTAGTCACATATTGTCTCCTAACATTATCTCTAATCCCAACATCAAACTCATCAATGGATTTACGCAATGCGGGATCGCTAATAACATCATCAAAACTAAATGCCTGACACCCTTTTTCATTCCTAGTTTCTTCACCCCTCACATGACTGCTTGATCTCGAAATTGGCTGAGAAATATTTTAGGATTCATCACATTCATTCCGTATTCTCTTAGTTTTGATTACAAATTTATCCATATCTATTAAAATATATAATAAGTATACATTAAAAAAATAAATTAGTTTAACCTAATAAACTACAATAACAAAATCAACTAATATAATTAAACAAATAAACAACAAAGCACAAATAAAAAAATAATTATTAAAAAGTAGATAATATATATCTAAACTCTACAAAAAAATCACAAATTACAAAAACCTATTATTAATAAACCAACATTTCAAATAAAATTTCAAATTACAATAATATAAATAAATAAATAAATAACAGCAACAAAATTAAAAAAAAAATACAAAATTAACAATTATTAAATAATATATATCTAATTTTTAATAAATTAAACCTTATTATACATTTCTAAAAAAAATCCCAAATTACAAAAACCTATTATTAATAAACCAACATTTCAAATAAAACTTCAAATTACAATAATATAATTGAACAAATAAACAACAATAACAAAATTTAAAAAAATACAAAATTAACAATTATTATATAATCTATATCTAATTTTTAAAAAATTAAACATTTTTATATATTTCTAAAAAATCAACAATTACTAAATAAACTTTATATCTAATTTTTAATAAATTAAACCATATTCTAAATTTCTAATAAAATCCTAAATTACAATAATAAACTATATATACAATTTTAAATAAATCAACATTTCAAACAAATCCCAAATCACAAAAATCCTATTATTATTATTAAAGTTCAATTCTTCAAATAAAATAATAAATTACAACAATATAATTAAACAAATAAACTACAAAAAATAACTCAATAAAAGACAAATTAAATAATTATTAAACAATATATTATATAAAAAAAATTAATTTAAATAACAAAAAATAAATTTTAAAAAATACCTCTTCTCCTCACTACTTCGGTCGAATCAGCGATGGCTGGTGGAGGTGCTGTGGTAGCTGTCGGCGGTGGTGTGGTGCAACGGTGGCTGGTGGTGGCTGGGCCTGGGTCTCTCAGCTGGGAAGGAGGAAAAAGGAAAAGGAAGTAGAGGGGAAGGGGAAGGGGGCTACGTTTTTGCAACACCCTATTTTTTTTAAACCCGCTTAAGCGAAACAACGATGTTTCGCTGGAGCAATTTTTATTTTTATTTTTTAAATCGACCCCTGGCGAAACGACATCATTTTTTCAAGAGTTAACTTAAAAAAAATAATTAAGCCCCTGACATTATTTTGCCAGGGGCTTAATTATAAAAAAAAAATAAAATAAAATTGCAGCGAGGGGTTCGTCTACCTCTAATTGCAATCAACAGAAGAACTTAGCCCTCCTTCAATGAGAGGGCTAAGTTTTATCTTACCGGTGGCCATTCAGTACCCCTCCTTCTGGCCGCTAGTGAGAGAAGGTCGTGTGACCCCATACGATCCCATAGTACATCCGCAACTGCAAATGCTATAACATGAACAACAATATATGATTTCTTATTTTAAATTTTAGTATAAGAATTATATAGGATAATGCAAATTTGTTTAATACCTGAATTATTTTGCTTGATACTTGGATTATTTTGCCGCATATTAAAGTATCATATTTTGATTTTTTTTTATTGTTTTGCTATTTTCTTCCCCTTAATCTTAAATTTTTCTATTTCAATCATATAAGATGGCTTAGTTTCGACAATGCAAGATGAATCGACAAATAGGTGAGAAAAAAGAATTAATGTACTGATAAAATAAGTTTTAGAAGAAAAAATTATTTCCAAAATAGGTATCTATCATGACTAATAAAAGAAAAATTTCTATAAAAAATTTTAGACGTAAACGAAAGAAAAAAATAATTTATTTTTTATTTATGGAATTTCTAAGGTTTTGTACGCAATTCTGAAATCTATTTATTACGTATGGTATAATTGAAAATATCTTTTATTTTTCGGGTAGTTATGTCATTTTGAATAAATATAATACTGTATAAAAATAAAATTTTCAGTACGTATATGCAGTGATTAAAAAAATGAGCAATCGATTCCAAAGCAGCGTCATCTGTTTCCCAACTCCATCAAGTATCGTTTCCACTTCCAATCAAAACTTCCTCAGTATTCTTTGCAGCTGCAGGTTTTCTCCTTTAACTACTGCTTATTTATGGCTTGTTTAATTTCTTATTTTGCTCTGTGTTTCTCTTCTCTTCTTGTAGGTTTTTGTGTTCCAGTGTTACTTTCAAGAATCGAATGGCTGTGGAGGGCAATGAACATGACCTTTCTACTGTTTCAGTGGTGGATGATCATCTCTCTCTCCAAAGCAAAATTGCTGCAATTCGCATTGCAGGTCCTTCTAAGCTCCAGGTTTTATTTCTTCCATGTTTGATTCTTGCTTTCTTGCTTATCAGACCATATATTTTCACTTGATTTTACCACTATTTGACTTTCTGTGTATTAGGTAATTGCAGATTTTGATGGCACACTCACCAAATTCTTCGTTGATGGCCGTCGTGGGCAAAGTTTGTTTCTGGGTTTTTACTGTCTTGTAAATTCTAAATGTCTTCGTTTTGTCATAACATTTTTTTTTCTAATGGAATGCGTAGGCAGTCATGGCCTTTTGCGGCAGGAAAATCCCGAATATGATGGCAAGAGGCGGGCACTATATGAATATTATTATCCTCTAGAATTCTCCCCGACTATTCCAATTGAAGAGAAAACAAAGCTCATGGAAGAATGGTATGCCTTTTGGTGAAGCATTAGATGTTACAAATTACATATTGATTGAACATGAGTATTTAACTGAAGATATTAGTTCCATTATGCAGGTGGGGAAAAACCCACAATCTTCTTATTGAGGGAGGCCTTACGTACGAGTCAATTAGGGAGTCTGTTGCTAATTCTGCTATTGCTTTTAGGGAGGGTGTTATTCAGCTATTTGAGTTTCTGGAGGTGAATCTCAGGTCCCAATCTGGTGTTGCTGGCTGCTGTTTGTCCACTATTAACTTTTTTATAAATTGGAGTTATTCATATAACTGACTCACTTGAACTGTTTGCAGGAAAAGGACATTCCTGTTCTCATATTTTCGGCTGGGCTTGCGGATATCATAGAAGAGGTAAGTTGCTGTGTTGCTTTTTACTCTTTAATTTCTGTGAATGAATAAAGATCTCTTATTTTCTTTTTTTTTTTTAATGCGCCAGGTCTTCAGGCAAAAAGCTCACAGATCTTTTAAAAATGTCAAGGTTGTCTCTAACAGGATGGTTTTTGACAATGACGGTCACCTCATTTCATTTAAAGGTATTAGTCTAGCCTCTTTTGCCTTATTTGATTAGTGTTCAATCTACGTTCCTGGTATGTGTGCCTTTTTAAGCTTTTATGCCATGGAGTTTCTACATCTGCTTGGAATGACTTTAGCTAATGAGTGTCACCTAATTTGCAAGGAATGGACAGTAGTGCTTTGAGTGAGAAAAGTGACTTCTAATTTGCAATAATTTAATTACTTGAGTTAATTTTCTCAATTCCAATATCAGAAAGATCAGCTATTGATAATATGACAAAATACAGTTCAAGTTTCATCTGTAATAAGTTTGATAACATTTGATAGGAGAGTAAACCTATTGATTTCACTAGCAATCCATGATTCACTAATTGATCTATCCCACTGGGCATTCTTTTGCAATTAAGCAAATGCTAGGTTCGCTTTTAGTTCCTTGAAAGGCAAGGGTGTTGAACTTCTGGTTTATCTCATATTCTCATGCTAGTATTTTTTTTAAATTATTCTTCTTTAACAATTTGAAAAATTAACACCAAACCTTTTTGTTGTAATATGTTGTTGTATATGATTCTGATTATGGTTTTTGAACTATTTTGTTTCAGGGAAATTAATTCATAGTCTAAATAAAAATGAACATTCTCTTGATATGGCTGGTCCTGTTCATGAGCATCTTGGTGACACTGACGGGCTAATTGATGACAATGCCTCAGCCTCAGTGAAGAAGAGGACCAATGTGCTGCTTCTTGGTGATCACCTGGGTGACTTGGGAATGTCTGATGGGTTGGACTATGAGACTCGAATTTCTGTGGGGTTCCTGTAAGTTTGTAAAATCTTCATATTTAGTATGTAGCATCTCTTTTTTTGCACCCCACTTCCCAAAAGTATGAGCGTGGAATGAAAATGGAATATTGCTGCAGTTTTTGATAGTCAGTTGACTGAACATGCTGAGGAGGTCAATATTTTATTTGGAACGCCTGGATTTTTACAGTATTTCAAATATGAGATGCTTAAATAGTGTTTTAAAGTGTTAAAGCTCCCCAAATTCAATTTAGCATGGAACAAAAGGGACTAGAAAGGTTATGAACTTAGGATTGATGGAGATGATGCTGGCTTTGGTGAAAATTTACGAAGAGCAGTTAGAAATACTGTTTTCTGTGAGTGCTTCAACTTGAATCTCTGTTAGACATTTGGGGTTTCTACATTACTGTTTGAAGGTGTAAGAGTTAAATGATTGCCTGACTAAATTCCTTGTAAGCCCCTGCTCCTCCAACATATAATAATTATCTGCATCCAGTTTAGTAGAGGAGTTTCTTCTCCTTTTTTCTTCTCCTGACTTCTGCCAGAAGCAAAAAATCTTGATCTCTCAATGGATGTCATAAACACTTCTTTCAGCATATAGTTAATTGTAGCCAATGATCTTCAGATGCCTGGTAATGGAAGATTATTACTGCTTGGATTTGCTTGGACTGCAAAGTACTTGAGAAAAAAGGGAAATCGTTTGAAATAAAAGTGGTTCCCTGTCACTCCATGAAAATTGTCTAATTTTCCTGCAAGGTGCTTCAAACTGCTATAAGTGAAAAAAAAATGTAATGAATAAACAGTTAAAATTTGTCAAAGGTAATAGTGGTCCTCAAGAGCAAGAAGCTAGGATGAGATGGGAAAGCATGTATGCTTTTAAGCATGAAAAAAACATGGGGTCAAATATTAGATATTGCATCATGATTTCTGCCTCGTTAATTTTGTGGATTGTAAAATCCAATTGGGAACTCCTTATCAAAGATCTTGATTTGTAATTCTATGTATTGATGAATTGGCTGATTAACCATGAAAGAGAATTTTAAACTGTGATATTTATAAGGAAATTATTCTAGTTGATGGATGTAGAGTGAGGATAAATATTGTCAGGTCTTTGGAGAAATGTACCAGTCCCAATGTCCCCCAAGAAAGGAAGTGACTGATGATGTGTTTTTCATTTGAGATGAATGGATAATGGGTCGGAAATGTGGTGAAAAGCAATTGGTTTTGTCTTGTAAGATTATGATTAATGGGTGAAAAGCAGGTCTTGTTTGTTGCCGAATTAATTTCTGAGATGAACTGACAAGATATGCCAGAATGTTTTTGAATAGAAAATTGAAGCAAGTGTATATACTGCAGTTAGTAACATTATTTGTACTTTCTAGCATTTGGTGCATTGGTGTCTCATTACATTTTCTCCTTGTCTTGCCATATGTTCAACCAACTCATGCCCATGTTAGCACAAGTGGTAATGTTGTGAATTGCAGTTGTGGTGGTATGAATGATAGAAATTGGAGTCATGTAACATAACTTGATAATGACCAAATAGGCTGACCTTTCTTCAGATGGCTTTGGCGGTCATTTACACTAATCATAGTGGTGCTATTCTGCATATGCTATTTTGGCTGCTGCTTTCTTCATTCAACAAAAAGCTTTGATTTTATTGCAGAATTGAGTGATTGCTTATATGTTGAAAGGTTTATGTTAGCATGTAATGATGTAAAATAGAAAGGAAAAGAATTTTTCTTATATTCTCAATTACGTATACACTCCAGTTATATAGACTATTCTAAGAGGAAAAATAGGAAGCTGTCCTATTTAAATCTGGAAAGAAATCCTATTTAAATCAAGAATCAATTCCTATTTAAATTATGAAACAAATCACATAGAAAACTTCCAAAATATATACATATTTGTTTTCCTAATAAATACAACAACTGTATAAGTCAATACTCCCCCTCAAGCTGAAGAATAGACGTCTTCCATTCCCAGCTTGCAAATAAACTCATGAAAAACACCACTATTAAGTCCCTTAGTTAAACATCTGCCAATTGACCTCTTGAAGGCACATAGGACATGCATACCAGACCTTCTTCTAGCTTTTCCTTGATAAAATGTCTGTCAATCTCAACGTGTTTTGTCCTATCATGTTGTATGGGATTATGGGCAATATTGATTGCTGACTTATTGTCACAATATAGCTTCATAAGTCCTTTCCACTTGATTTTCAGATCATCTAGGATAATTTTCAGCCACAATGCTTCACATATTCCTTGAGCCATTGCCTTGAATTCTGATTTAGCACTTGACCTTGCTACCGCATTTTGTTTTTTACTTTTTCATGTTACCAAATTATCACCTAAAAAGGTGCAATAACCTTATGTTGATCTCCTATCTACTAGAGATCCTGCATAATCTGCATCTGTGTAAACTTCTAGTCTGAGTTTACTATTTCTTGTGAACAGAACTCCCTTTCTTGGACTACCCTTTCAGTAGTGTAGCACCCGATAAGTAGCTTGAAGATGTGACTCCCTTGGATCATGCATAAATTGACTAAGAACTAGGGGTGGCCATTTTCGGTTCGGTTCGCCGAACCGAACCGATCTGCAAAAACCGATCAAATATATTAGTAACCGAAACCGAACCGACCAGTCGATTAATCGAAAAAAACCGAACCGAAAATTTTCGGTCGGTTTTCGGTCGGTTTCGGTTCAGACCGAAAAAATTGATTTAGACCAAAAAGATTCTGTCTGTTTCGGTTTAGACCAAAAAAATTGGTTTAGACAAAAAAAATCGGTCGGTTTCATTATAAACCAGCGGTTTTACATCAAACCAAAAAAATTCGGTCAGTTTTCGATCGGTTCGGTTTTCTGAGCAATGAAACCGCTGGCCGACCGAATATTTTAGGTTTGATGTAATTTAGAACCGAAAACCGAACCGACCAGTTGATTAACTGATTTTTCGGTCGGTTTTCGGTCGGTTTCTCGGTCGGTTCGGTTTTCTCGGTTTTTTTGTCCACCCCTACTAAGAACACCCATTGAATATGCAATGTCTGGATGAGTATGGGCCAGATAAATGAGTTTTCCTACTAGTCTTTGATACATTTCCTTATTAACCATCGGTTTTTCATTAGCATCCCCAAGTTTTTGGTTTGGCTCAATAGGTGTTGCTGCTAGTTTACAACCAAGTTTTCTTGTTTCCTTCAAAAGATCTATCATATGCTTTTGTTGTTCAATAAAGATTCCTTTTCTTGAGTATGAAACTTCAATTCCAAGAAAATACTTCAGTCTCCCAAGCTCCTTTATTTCAAATTCTTTGCTCAAACATTGCTTCAAGTCTTGTTTTTCCTCTTTGTCATTTCCTGTGACAATAATATCATCAACATAAACTAGGAGAGTTGTTACTCTCCCCATAGCTGTATGTTAAATGAAGAGGGTATGATCTCCTTGGCTTTGTTTGTATCCTGTATCTTTCATCACTCTAGCAAATCTCCCAAACCAGGCTATAGGTGATTGTTTAAGCCCATATAGAGCTTTTCTCAATCTACTCACCTTATTACTTGTTTCTTCTCCTCCAAAAACAGGTGGAATGCTAATGTAAATTTCTTCTTTTAGATCTCCATACAAAAAAGCATTCTTCACATCATATTGTTGAAGTTGCCAATTAAAATGAGCCGCTAGAGACAATAAAATTCTTACAAGACAATAAAATTCTTACAGTATTCATTTTCGCTACTGGAGCAAATGTCTCTTGATAATCAACTCTATATCAAGAATTTTATTGTCTCTTGATAATCAACTCTATATGGAGCAAATGACTCTTGTGGGTTGGGCCTGTGGTCCTTTGGGCCCAGGAGCTTCCTGGTGTGGGGTTCACTCTATCATTTGGTCCGACCTGCCGGATTCGACTGCGGTGGGTAGACCCGCCGGGCCGTAAACCCGCCGGGGGTGCCACAGGGCAGAAGGTAAGTCCCGTCGGCGAGATGGCCCCGTCGTGGTGGTGAAGGCTGACGTGGTGGTGAACCGCCATGGACGTCGGTTCGTCATGGACGGGGTATTGATAGAGAATCCCGCATTGGCTTATAAGAGGAAGGGTTGCTCCTCCTAACAGGCCGGTCTTTTGGGAGGCATACAGGGCCCTAGTGACTCTTGTGGGTTGGGCCTGTGGTCCTTTGGGCCCAGGAGCTTCCTGGTGTGGGGTTCACTCTATCAATAACCCTTAGCAACCAAATTTGCTTTATATCTCTCAAGAGAACTATCAACCTTATATTTAAGAGTAAAAACCCATTTGCAACCAACTATGTTTTTTCCTTTTGGCTTATCAACAATTTCCCATGTTTTGTTCTTTTCTAATGCATCCATTTCCTCTCTCATAGCATCTCTCCATTCTCTTTTTGATAATGCCTCAGTCAAAGTGTTTGGAATAGAAATGGTATGTAGGTTTACAATAAAATTTTTGTGTGAAGGTGATATACGTTTGAGTGACATAATAGGACAAAGGATATAATGGTCATTTTGTGCATTCTCTAGTACCTTTTCTAACTGCAATAAGAAGGTTAGAATCATTTGTAGGTGCTTCATTAGATGGTAAATGTAAAGAAGAGTCAAGGTTTACTTTGTGTTTATTGCCAGAACTCGGGTTGATATCTTGAACATGTGTTAAGTTTGGAACAATTGGCCTTCTTGAATACACCTGAGGAAATCTTATAGTCTCATAAATTGGAATTGGATTTAATTCATGAGTAGACTCTGTGTTTGACTTTGAGATTAACTTTGAATTTTGACACGGAGTTGACTCTGGGTAAGATTCGGAATTTGGTTCACTAGAAACCAAAGTATCACGTTGTTGAGCAGAAGACGAAGGAACCGGAGGTAGGTAAAGAGAACTAAAGGAAGACTTGAGAAAAGTAGTGCCTTGATCTTCCATGAGTAAACTCTCCCGCTGAAGATAAGCCTTGGTAAAGTATAGTTTATTTTCAGCAAATGTGACATCAGCAGATATATAAAATATCCTAGAAGGAGGATGATAACACTTATACCCTTTCTGTGTAGAGGAGTAGCTAAGAATTACACATTTAAGAGCTCTAGAGTCTAATTTCCCTCGAGATTGATTGTGAATGTGAACAAAGGAAGTACAACCAAATATTGGAGGAATAAGACCATTTAATGTCCTAAAAGATGGGTAGAAGTGAGCAAGAATAACCATGGGAGTTTTGTTTTCTAATATTCGTGAAGCGAGTCTACTAATAATATATGTAGCAGTAAGGGTTGCCTCTCCCCAATAAGATTTAGGAACATTCTCTTGAAACAACAATGCTTGAGTAGTGTTAAGTAAATGACCATTTTTTCTCTCTGCAACACCATTTTGTTATGGGGAGTTAATTCATGAAGACTCATAAATAATCCCTTCCTTTTGGAGATAAGATGACAAAACTTGATTAAAGTAATCCCTTGCATTATCCGACCTAAGTCTCTTAATTTTTACCCCAAACTGAGTATGAACCATGGAATGAAAATTAGAGATAACACTGGTTACTTCAGACTTTTGTTTAAGTAAGAATATCCATGTAACCCTAGTGCAATCATCAATTAGAGAAACAAACCATCGAGACCCTGAAATATTTGGAATTGTGGATGGCCCCCAAACATCATTATGAATTAATTCAGAAGGTTGAGAACTTCTTTTATTGCTAATAGGAAAGGGTACACGAGTATGCTTTGCGAGTTCACAAACATCACACTGAAATTCTTTAATATCTACTCCTTGAAACAAAGAGGGAAACATTACCTTTAAGAATCTAAAAGATGGATGGCCAAAATGAAAATGGTGAAGCCAAATTATATCTCAATTATTAGAACTAAGGAAAGACAAGGACAAATTACTCATGATTCTCTTAGAAGTATTTGGTGTTTCAAAATAGTAAAGCCCATTCTATTCCTTAGCAAGTCCAATCTTCCTCCCCATATCAGGAATAACACAATAAGAGGAAAAAAACACAGCACAACATTTATGGTCTTTTGTAAGCTTTTGAATTGAAATAAGATTTGTTGATAATTTTGGCACATGTAGAACATTTTTAAGGATAAGGAAAGGTGTAATATGAACATGTCTTATTCATGTTACTGTAGCAAGGGAGCCATTTTCTACAACAATTTTCCTGTTACTTGGACATGGAGTATATTTGCTAAAATATTGTGAAGTGTGGGTCATATGATCAGTGGCTCCGGAGTCCATTATCCATGAGTTGTCAAAACACTTTTCAGAGGCATGTACTTCAAAAGAAAAAGAAGACTTACCTGAGAATGCCAATGAACATGCACCAGATCAACTAGAAGGCTTCTCAATAGAGCCCAACAGGTTTCTAAGTTTTTCAATTTCCTCATGCTTGAGTCCCCCTTCCTCCTGTCTTTCTTGTGGATTGATTTGCTCTGTTAAATGAGCCTGCATTTTCTGTTGTCCTCCACGATGTCCCCATTCTTGGCTTGAGGTTGACGGTTTACCATGTAACTTCTAGCAGTGATCCTTGGTATGCCTTGGTTTTTTACAGTAACTGCACCATAGATTGTCTTTGTTTTCTCTACCCGAGGGTCTTAACATATCCATCTTCCCTGTTTCTTGTTTCTACAACTGTGCAGTTTTTGTTATCAAGGCTGATCCTTCCAGAGGCTTTTGCTCAAGCATTACACCTCTGCGACTTTCCTCAGCACAAATAAGTGAAATAGTCTCCTCTAAAGATGGTGTTTCCTCTCTGTTGAGTATTTGAACCCTAACCTGGTCAAATTCAGCATTCAATCCTGCCAAGAAATCATATACCCGATCCTTCTCAATGAAGTTTTTCAAAATAGCAGCATCTTCGGAGCACTTCCTTTCAAAGACCCTATAGTGATCAAGTTCATGCCACAAGTTTTGCAGCAAATTAGCATATTCTGTCACATTTCTGGTTTCTTGTTTAGTTGCACTTGTTATCATCTTAATCTCAGAGACTTGGGCAGCATCACGTGCTTTTGAATATGTTCGACGGATAGATCCCAAATCTCTTATGCAGATGTTAGAAACATATAGGTATCACTAATGGCTGGATCCATTGAATCCCAAAGCCATGACATTATCATGGAGTCAGCTTCATCCCATGCTTCAAATTTCGGGTCTCCTTGTTTTGGACCACTCCCAAGTAAATGGTTAAGTCTGCCTTTACCCTTCAAATAAGTTTTTACGAACTGAGACCACTTAAGATAATTTTTACCAATAAGTCTATATGTAGCCCTGACATTCTGCAAATCCCCAGTCATCTGATTAGACTGAACTTCTTCTGCTTGGTCAGACTTGTTTGAGGAGATGATTTCAGATGTTGACATGGTGAAAAGAAAAATCAGAAAAAACACAGTTATGATGGCTGAAAATAAACAAAAGGACAGTTGATTCTGGAGCAATGAAGGCTGAAAAAGAAGGTCTTTGATCGAAAAGGAATAGAAAAAAGGCTATGAAGGAAACCAGCAAGTTTTTTTTTTAAAAAGGTTTGCAGCAATAATGGCTGTGATTAGGTGTTTGGCAATAAAGGCTAACATTTTCTGCTTCTTTTTGCCTTACTTTAATGCCAGCGAGAAACCCTAAGATTTTAGGGCTCTGATACTATGATGTAAAATAGAAAGGAAAAGAATTTTTCTTATATTCTCAATTATGTATACACTCCAGTTATATAGACTATTCTAAGAGAAAAAAATAGGAAGCTGTCCTATTTAAATCAGGAAAGAAATCCTATTTAAATCAAGAATCAATTCCTATTTAATTTAGGAAACAAATCACATAGAAAACTTCCTAATTATATACATATTTGTTTTCCTAATAAATACAACAGCTGTATAAGTCAATATGTAGCAACCTAGAATGAAAAAGTTTTTGTCACTGCAAACCCTTGGCCCAATTATCTTTTCCCTTGCTAAAGAGAAATTATCAGGTCAATACCTGAAGTTGTTTGCTGTGTTGGTTTGTCAATTTGAGAGGCATTCTGGCTGCTATTTTTACTTCCATGTTTGTTTTCTTGTGGTTTATTCTGTTTTTTCCTATTTGAAATATGATAATGAATGATTTTTTTTTTGGTACGGTTGATTTAGTAATTAATGAATTATCATATGCTACTATTTTAGAAATCACAATGTGGAGAACAATCTTGCTAGCTACTGCAAAGCCTTTAATATTGTTTACCTGGTGAGTTGTATTTCATTTTTCTTTGGTTTCTCTTGCATCTCATGGGTCTTAATCCGATTTAATCATTACCTCTACAAGCTGTGACATTCTGTTATGACTTTTATCACGCAAAGCTGTGCCAGAAAATATAACATTTTAATACCTCTTGAAGTTGATAAATCTATGGCCTTCATTATGATCATATTGCTGATATCAAGCTAAATTATTTCTAACAGAATGATGCATCGATGTGGGGTGTAGTCAAGCTTGCTTCTCAGCTGTGTTCAACTGAAGCTGCTTGAGTTCCTCGTCAATACATTGGCAAACTTTTCAACCTCATCTCCAACTTTGGTCAAGTAAGATCATCAACGGACGAATACAGTAACTGTCATTCATTCTTATGAAAAAAGAATTTGTTTAGTGAGAATTCACTAGATACAGTGTTCTTATCCTGAGGCCAAGCAATACCATAAGATATATGCAGTGAGTTAATAGAAATTAGGTCACACGATTTTTGATAATGTATCGTATGAACCTACTTATTGAAGGTAAAATAATATATTCAAAATATAATGCATTTATTCGATTCTTTGTTTTTGCCAAATTTATCTCCTCCTTATTCCTTAATCATAGATGAAGTAATGCCAAAATAATAAGAGCAGGTTTTGGAGAAATGTGTAAAGTTGCTGTAGTGTAGGATGTGATAAGTACTGCAGCCCCTGACGCAATTAACTTTTTCAATGCTGATGGATTGCTATCGGAGAGTGTTGAGTCGAGTTGTTAGTTTCATTGATGATTGAGTTTAGGGCATAGGTTTCTTTGTGGATTGGGTTTGTATGTTAGTTGAAAATCATAAAAATAAACAGTAACTAACTATCACTAACTGTTAGTAACTGTATCATAACTGCCACGGACTGCATTTGAAAACACTTTCTTATTCTCACTTAGCTAATATATGTAGCATGATTTGAATATGAAAAGTGTTTGGCTGAGTTTATGTCTAAGTGGAAAATCCTTAAATAAATACTTACTAACTTTCACTAACTGTGTGTAATTATCATTAACTACCATGAACTTCATTTGTCAACACTTCATAAATATCCCTTAGATAATGAGTCAAATTAGGATTTGAAATGCAGAAGTGTTTGACTGAGTTTTTATGAAGGTGAAAAATCTTAATTAAACAGTCACTAACTCTCATTAAATTTCACTATCACTAACTCTACACTAACTGTCACAAACTGCATTTTTAAACACTTCCTAGTACTCACTTAGATAATATATGTTGCAGGATTTGGATTTGAGAAGTATTTGACAGGGTTTGTAAATAGGTGGAGATTCCTTAAATAAACAATCACTAACTGTGACCAACAATCACTAACCGTAATTATGTTTAAGGGGTTTGCCAATACTTCCTAAACAAATTATAATTATGTTCTACATGAATTCAATGTGAAACTGAAAATATTTTAAATATTTGTTTGCAGAAAAAATTTAATAAATATTATAATATGATTTTTATTATTGTTTGTTTCTTATTTGAGAATGCAGGGTGTTGATTTAAGTATCATTTTGAAATGCCCAAGCCAAATATAGCTATCCTCATCCGTTATGGTGGACAATTTAATCTGAATACTTTTAAATATGTTGGCGGGTACACTGAATTTGTAGTATTGATTAAAGAACCTGATTTTAATGAATTAAGGAAAGCAGTATCAAATGCGCTTAATGCTGATAGTACTTCGAAGCTTGGGTTCAACTTTTATACTGGCTTTGAAGAAGCAACACTTTGTGATGTCATAGATGATAGGACGTTTAGTGTCTTCCTTGCATTTATTACTGAGAATAAACTAAGGCATCCATTGTTTGCAAATATTGAAGAATGTGCCTTTAAATCTAGACATGGCAGCGATGATCCATCTGCATCGAAACAAATCATCTCCGGTCATGAATCAATATCAGAAGATCATTATCACAATGAAGGCAAGAATGAAGATGCAAGGTTGTCTCTAACTGCAGAAGGTATCCATGTTACCCATGAGGATGAAGCATATTATTATGATATTAAGGTCGAAGCTGATGACATAATGCATGTATAAGTCAACACAATAGATGATGCCAATGTGTTTGCAATAGAATAGGCAGAAAAAACTTATGAGTTTTGTGACATTCCTATAGAACAAACCACTAAGCTTACTGATTTTTCTAATACTAGTGTCGACCATACCACAGATGTTCATGTCGATGCAAAAACTCGATCAGCATGAACGGATGAAGCTGAGGAGGATACTGTTTCAGAGTTGTATGTTGAATCAAGCAAAATTTTAGAATTATCTATTTTGGGTATTAAGGATTCTATTGTAAAGGGTAAAATATTTAAAAAAAAAAAAGAAGCAAGATTTAAGTACGACACTATCAATTGTAGCCATGCTGGAGCAATTTCAATACAAGGTTTACAAGTCTAATCTGTTGTTCATGGTTGTCCGCTGCATTGATAAAACATGTTCTTGGAGATTGAGGGCAAAAAGTTTATCTAAAGGAAAGGACGCATATTGGATGGTAATGAAATATATAATGTATCACTCATGTCCAATTGATTTTATGCAGAGTAGACATAGATAAGCCACTAGTTGGGTTGTTGCCGAGTGTGTTAAAAGGAGATTAATAAATTATGGAAGAATATTCAAACCTAGAGATGTGATTGATCTTATACATAAAGAATTTAGAGTGGAGATAAGTTATTCCATCATATGAAGGGGGTGGGAGCATGCTTATGAGAATATTAGATTGGATACTCATGAATAGTCTTACTCTATTATGTCTGGATACTTGTACATGCTTACCAGAACAAATCTAGGTTCAGTTATTCATGTGCACTATAGTGATCTTCAATTTATTTATCTCTTCTTTGCATTCGATGCTTCAATTCAAGGTTTTAAGTTTTGTAGACCTGTAATTTCTATTGACGAAACTCACATGAAAGGGAAATATCGCGGTGTCCTCCTTACCGCCATCTATTATGATGCCAATCAATAAAATTTTCCATTGGCCTTTGGTATCACTGACTCAAAAAATGACTCATCATGGAAATGGTTCTTGGAAGAGTTAAAGGCAGCATTTGGTGAAAGATCGGGCCATACCATTATTTCTGATAGACATTGAATTATTCAGAAGGTAGTATCAGAAGTATTTCCAAATGCTTTTCATGAGATTTGCATGTATCATTTGCTTAATAGTGTAAAATGCAAATTTCGACATATAACAAAGGATCTTGAAAAACATTATTCCAAAATGGCTAAAGCATACAAAAATCATGATTTTAGTTTACTGTTTGGATCATTCCGTATTATTGTTCCAGGTATAAGAGATTAGCTGGAAGGAGTTGGTTTCGATAGATAGACACGCTCTCCAATGCTTGAAAGGAGATACAACATAATGACTACTAACATATTGAAATCTGCGAATGCTGCTTTTTTGAAGGCACTAGACTTCCCATCACTGCTTTTGTCAACGAGGTGAGATAGATGTTACAACGGTGGTTTTATGAACGAGGAGAGAAAGCAAAAATACACGATAAAGATGTCAACCAATGTAAAAAAAGCTGAGAAAGAGAATGATGTAAGCATTAGAATTGAGTGTAAATGTATTATTAATTTTTAATTTACTTGATATATTATTATTGTTGTTGATAATTCATTGTACAATTTATTTAATAATGGAATTATGAATTACAAATTCAAGCTGCTAATAACTCCATATATGAAGTGTTTGATGTTGATAAAAACTTCATAGTAGATATGAATCTAAGGACTTATTGTTGTAAAAAGTTTTAGTTAGACCAGATTCTATGCATTCATGCCCTTGCTGTTGTGAAAACTGGCGAGTTTAACGCTTATGATATGCGTTCTCTATATTATTCATAAGATTATTGGTACGAAACATATAAAAGGGGTAATAAATCTAGTACCTTATATAACTGACTGGATTTTACCATATGAAGTGACCAAGATGAATATTCTACCTCTAGATGTTCGCACTTCAACTAGCAGAGGGAAAAATGGAGAATTCCATCCTTAAGAGAGGACAAAACACATCCCAAGTGCAACTGTTATTGTGAGCAAGACTATAATAGACTCACATACTAAAATCCAATATCTATTAGTTCTGCTGCAACAAGTGATCTATAATAAATAAACAATTCTTTACTCTATAATAGTTATGTTATTGGCATTCAGTGAAAAATAGTTTTTCCAATATTTCAGTTTTTAATTATTGAGTTTTATAATAATTTGAAATGTTATCAAATGTTTGTATGAAGTTCGTGTACATGCGGTGGGGAAAACAGTCGATGATCCTGCCCTAGATTATATATGTACGAGGATTCAATAAATGATGTGTGTTTAGGTGAGCTGGTATGCAAGTGGAAAGCCACCCGGAAAATATTCACTAACTATCACTAACTATAGTAACTTTGACTAACTACCCACTAACTTGGACAAGCCATATTTCTAAACACTTCATGATCCTACCCTAGATTATATATGTACCGGGATTTAATAGATGATATGTGTTTGGATAAGTTTGTATGCAAGTGGAAAGCCACCCGGAAAATATTTACTAATTGTTACTAACTATGAGTAACTATGACTAGCTGCCTATTAACTTTGACGAATTGCATTTCTAAACACTCCATGATCCTGCTCTAGATTATATATATACCAGGATTTAATAGATGATATGTGTTTGGGTGAGTTGGTATGCAAGTGGAAAGCCACTCAGAAAATATTCACTAACTGTCACTAACTATGAGTAACTTTAACTAACTGCCCACTAACTTGGACGAATTGCATTTCTTGACACTCCATGATCCTGCCCTAGATTATATATATATCAGGATTTAATAGATAATATGTGTTTGGGTAAGTTGGTATGCAAGTGGAAAGCCGCCCGAAAAACATTCACTAACTGTCACTAACTATGAGTAACTGTGACTAACTGCCCACTAATATGGACGAACTATGTTTCTAAACACTCCATGATCCTGCCCTAGATTATATATGTATCAAGATTTAATAGATGATATGTGTTTAAATCAATTTGTTTACTGTAAGAATTTCATAATCTACTATCATATCCATATCTATCTTAGAACTTGTCAATAGTAACATGTTAACATCATTAAGTCAAAGGTACTTGCAAAATTTAGTTCACCATTAACATTAACATCATTCCAATATATACAGCATAGCAAAATGTATAACTGTATATACAATTATTTTTTTTGGTCAAATCACTTCTCATCATCGGAATGGAAATCATCCCTTTTCTTGTTTTCTGCATGAACCTATAAAGAATAAGTTATGGTATATCTTAGTTGATCCATTTGCTCTTGTTTGCAATCCCATAAAGTAAAACTTGAGGTCATACAAAATTCAATAAATTTGACTACAAACATCCCACAATCTTGACTATTCAAAAAGCAAATATGAGTTGTTAGTGAGAATTTAAATTAAATTATGCTAGTTAAATACAAAATCATGATATGAAATTACCCATTCTGTTGTGGACATGCTTCCTTTATATATATTACTTTGAATTTATTCTGTTTGAATGTTGTAAGCTCGGGTTTGATAGTGAAGAATTCAAAGTCATTAAGTGCAGCAGCCAACATTTCTCTTATTGGTGTCACACATGCCATCTTAATTGTGTGGTGGTCTGATCGAAATAATGAGTCAAATATATTAATGGTCTGAGTTTCTAGCAAGATTTCAATAAGAAACCAATACTATGACTTATGGTTTATTGCCTGGTAAATTCTATCCACTTCCCAAGCAAGTTTTCCATATTTGAGATCATCCTTCTAGAATCTCACTATGTTAATTGAAGGCTCCTAATTAGTCTTTTCTTTTTTTACTTTTGGTAAAGTCCCTACACCCCCATATAAACAATTGATTAATGAGAGTTCCCTCGCATGTTACTCTTTGGTCAAATAGAGATTTATATAAGTGTTATTTTTGACAAACATAACAAAGTATAATATCAATATCCTACAAGTATATTTGAAATAAAATCATCAATCCAGATTCATTTAATTACACACAAATGGACAATATACAAAACTAAGTTAGAAACCTACATCATTGTCCAACCATCCATCATTTAGTTTCAATTGCCACCAAAAATCAAATGTATCGATGATTTTTATTGTAAAGTCATAGTAACCCCCCATCATGCAACTTTTGCTCATTCTGTTTGTTGTTGTACCACAAAGAGCATGTTTGATAGAGGATCACTGCATACATTATATTAAAATTTTAATAAACATACGAATGCCATTACTATTTAAATGCTGTGAAATTTATGTCCTACCACTCATTGAATTATTTTCGGTCTTTTTCACTTGGAAGTGCAAATGGGGAAATGGGGAGCACTGGGTCATAGTCATCATTATTGAGCTTCCTCCTCACAACTTGTGAGGTGGCATCTCTACCCTTTTTCCTTTTCCCTTCTATTGTTCTTTTTTCTCCAATGTATTTTGGATTAGGAACTTTATTCGTCGTTGTAGCCCCTGCATCAAATTTGGTGCAAGAAATTGTCATAAGGGAGGGGCTGGTACTTTCATCAAGTTTATTGCCTTCTTCAACTGCTTCAGTGTTGAAATAAAACATATTCATTTAAGAAAATGATAGTATGAAAGAAATAAAAAAAAGGCATTATTAAGTTTAATTAACATTGCTCACACATGCTCAGGTATACGCATGAGATGAATGTCATATATTTCCTTTTGTCCCAATTCAATCATCAGGGAGGGGATGGTAGTTTCCTACAATTTTGTCGCATCCTCATCTTTTTTCACTACTGCAATAAAACACATTTAGTTAGAAGAATCATTGTCATGGAGGAAAAAAATGGTGGTTAACTTTAACATCACTTACACATGCTTAGGTTGGGCAATGGGATGAATATCATATGTTTTATTTTGCCTTTCTTCTATAATTTTTAATCTCTTAGAAAAACTTGTAATCTCTACTAGCATATGCTTATTTTGCTCTTTCATCTTCCTTCACAAATCTTTATTTCTGTTGATCAAGTGCTCTATCTTCTCATCTTGTTGATTATCCTTTTTTGCAACTCATGTATGAGTTTTTCTTTTTCTTCATTATCCTTCTCAATTGACATTTGTTGTTCTTGAAGCTTTTTTACTGTATGATGTATATTTCTCAAATATGTTGAATAAAATAGGGATACATTTTATGCTTCACCACCTTTGAGATTTTCGTTTACAGATGACAACTTTTTTTGTTCAATGAAGATGATGTCTATCTTGCTCTTAATCCCAACAAAAAAAAAGGGTAAGCAACTTCAGTATCTGTTATATTAAACTGATTAGCTTGCTCTTCCTGTTAAAGACAAAGATTAGATGAAATATGAATATGTATCAAATTTCAAAGAATTTGCAATAAACTCATTCTATTTATTACTAATCCCGACAGTTTTGTTTCAATAGTACTATAGGATAATTTTAATAAGAATTTCCAATTTAGAATTCTTGGAATCCCACTGCCAATTCTTTTAGCCCCAAGTACCTCTGTAAATGGAAGTATATCTATTCCAAAGATTGACAAGACATCAAAGAACCCACTCAAAGAATATCCTCCAACCATCTTCTCTTTGAATTTTAAAATGGTCTCTCTTATGTTATAGCACAAGAATTTCTAGCTTTGTTTTCCCCAAGCAACATTATTGAAATATTCAACGTCCTCCACAAGAGCTAAAATCCTAGCATCAACTTTTGATGAAATAGCCTTCCCTAATATAAGCAGTTCAACAAGGCAAGCAATACCTAACTTGACTTGTGTAGCCAAATCTGTGCAATGCTTAAAGGAATCAAGTAATTCACTATGCCTCATTGATCTATATTGCTCAACTAAAGGACTTGAGCTATCAAGCAAATCGTCACATCCATTATATGGTAAGCCTAAAATTAAACAATATTCTTCTGCTCTCATAATCACTATATCTTTTCCAAACTTAAAATAAAGTTCACTGACCATTGAACTATTCAAGAGGTGCATGCACATGTAATTAATCATTCCCTGCCAATGAAATATATTCCCTTCTTTAATTTTGAGAAGATGACCTACATTATACTTGCAAAATAAGTCCAACTGCAAAATAAGATTAATTAACAATGATTAAAAGTATTGTAGTGAAATAATAAATGGCTCGTATTAATAAATCATACTTACTTTTTCTTTGTCACTAGAAAGATATTATGAATTGTGCGAATAATCTTTAAACCCTTTCCAGATGTGTTCACAAAATTGTGCTTCCACTTTTCTGGAGGAATAAAATATTCAACATCTTTAAAAATTGTCTCATTTTGTTCTGTTTGCCTAGGTTGTTGCTTATCTTCTTGAGCCTTTTCATCATGCTTGAATTAAAATTCTCTCTTTCTCTTCTTGGACACTTCAGAAGGCCCCTGAGCTTGTCTACTAACAAGTATAAATCTATTACCAGTATGTGACAATTCCCATACAATAATTAGTCTTGCCCCAGGATCAGTTGGCATTCTCTCACAACTTGATGATGATGCGATAGGTGATGCCATTCGTTCAAACACTATTTATAACCAAAACCAATCAAATTGTATGCACATAAATGCTAAAAATATAAAATGTACACACAAGTGTGAACTAATTGATGATAGTAACCGTTATTACCAGTTAGTCATATGTATACAAACTCATTCAAACACATCTAAAAATGAAATCCTACTACATATATCATCTAAGGGATGATCATGGAGTGATAATAAATGAAGTTCATCCAAATTAGTGAATAGTTAGTTGTAGTTAGTGACGGTTACGACCTGTTTACTGAGTAGTTTTTCACATACTTACAAACTCATTCAAACACATCTTAAAACCAAATCCTGCTAAATATATCATCTGAGGGAGAATCATGGAGTGTTTATAAATGAATTCGTCGAAGTTAGTATGTAGTTAGTCATAGTTAGTCATATTTAGTCACTGTTGGTGATAGTTAGCGATTGCTTATTGAGTGATTTTTCTCATACATACAAAATAATTCAAACACATCTTAAAACCAAATCCTGATGCATATATTATCTAAGGAAAAATCATGGAGTGTTTTTAAATAAAGTTCATCGAAGTTAGTGTGTAGTTAGTCACAGTTAGCAATTGCTTACCGAGTGATTTTCCTCATGCATACAAACTCATTCAAAACTCATTCAAGCACATCTTAAAACCAAATCTTGGTGCATATATCATCTCAGAAAAATCACGGAGTGTTTATAAATGAAGTTCGTAAAAGTTAGTGTGCAGTTAGTCATAGTTAGTTACAGTTAGTGACAATTAGCGATTGTTTATTGAGTTGTTTTCCTCATGCATACAAACTCATTCAAACACTTTTTAAATTCAAATCTTGATGCATATATCATCTAAGGGAGAATCATAGAGTATCTATAAACGAAGTTAGTCGAAGTTAGTGTGCAGTTAGTGGAAGTTAGCGATTGTTTACTAAATAGTTTACCACATGTGTATGAACTTAGTGAATAGATAAACACATATCCTAAACCACCCATTAACCATTAAATTTGAAAATCAATGATCAACAGAGAAATTTTTCAACACACATTTTACTGCAAAATTGTCACACTCCAACTCTCCTAAAGTTAGGGTAGACTTAACTTACTATAATTCTCAAATCATAATTTAATTATTTCATATTCATCATAAGCATATAATCATTTATAATATTTATTTCATCATCTACATCATTAAAGATAATCTAGATATTATCTTTCACAAAAATTTAAAAATTTCCAAAATAAGATTAACTGAAAATACTAGTCTGTTGGCTCGACCTCTTCTACATACCGATAAATTGAAATGACAAGGAATTCTATTGAGTTATTTTTCAACTGTATCTGAAAATATTTATATATTAAGGGATGAGTTTAAGTACTAAGTGAGAAGCTAATTATATAACAAAGGAGGAACAAACAAACTTTTTCATATTTATATATACTTACTAATATAAAATTCATATAACTGTATATATATCATTCTTGTTTATATCATAGTGCTACTAAATAAATTCATGATATTCTTAATAAAATCAAACATATATCTCAATACACTTAAAATATATTATCCATAGATTTTCTAACACCTTAGGTAAAAATTAATATATGTTTACTGCAATTTAAGGGTAAATGCTAACATTTTGGTTGCAATGATGGCGTATGACAGTACTAAGAGTAAATACACATGGTCATATACATATGCAGAGCTACCCTCAAAGGGCGACCACCTGATATATGCCTCAAAGGCTATATGTATACCAAGCGCTGTCCCAAAAACAGTATTATATCATAATCTATCAATTCATCTAACACCTCGTTATCACAAGTGTTTCTATTAGAAAATATATTATGAGTGTATTCAAAGTATTTATTTAGCTGTATCAATAATTAATCATCACATTATAATTCAAACATCAACATATCATTATTTATTCCTATTTTAAATATACAAAAATTATTTCTTTTAAATCCATCATAAACATAATTTTATCATGAAATAATATTTAGCAAATCATATATATAATTTAATAAAATACTAATGTTATATAATTATCTACTCACCTTGATCAACAGTTCAAATTATCTAACCAATTGGATCACCTCTATGTTCTACTATTGCAGTTAGATCCACCTATAAAGTGATATAAAAATAATAATTTACTAAAATATTATCTAGGATTATCACTACTATAAGGTAAATGATATGAAAAAGAAATGTGAAAATGATTTCTAAAATTCTAACAAATTTCGGTGGAGTTTCAACATAATTTGATCGCTCTCAAAATTCTAAAATAATACTCCAATGAGTACTCTCTCAATTTATCGAGGCACTTATTCATTAAAAATTTTCAACAATATTTTTAATAACCTAATATAATTTGAATGTCTAAATTTATTAAGTATTTACAATATTTCATTTTACAATTAAATGATATTAATTTAGTTTATTTATTTTAATAATTTAATAATAATCATTATGAAAATACTTATATTATTAGTTAATTAAGTCAATTGTTTCTAAATAATATTTATTTAATATTTGATATTTTAAGAGAATACAATCTTATATTTATTTTTAATAAAAATAAATTAATTCATATACATATTTAAAATTTGTTTAATTTAGTTTTTAAAAATAAACATGTTATAATAATAATTTAACAATATACTATAATGAAAAACTTATTAAAATAACAATAATATCATTTAAGTTTATTTTACGTTTAAAATATTAATAATAATGACACTAATAATAACATTAGCAGCAATAATAATAATTATTTAGATATTAAAATTATATAATTAATTTTAATTTTTTGTATTAATAATAATTACTTAACTACTATAGTAATTTATATTAAATTTAGTAGTAATAATATTAATAATACTAATTATTGAAATAAACCTATAATAAACTTTAAAAACAATAAATATAATATATTGATAATTGTAGTAGTAGTAGTAAAAATAATAATAACAATAATTATAAAATTGACAATTACTACTAATGATATTTATAATGAATTTATGGTTAATTTATTAATAATACTTTATTACTATAATAATAATAATATTTAATTACTACTTAGTATTAATTATGTCCTAATAATTATTATTATTATTCATTCTTAAATAAAGATAATAATTTAACAAATATATTTATAATAATATAAACTTTAATATTTAATTTTTTATGAATTTTCAAACACAACATATTTATAACTAATTTTAATTATTTAGTAATTAACTAACTCAATTTAATTCATAAATAATTTGATTAACTTAATTCAATTTGTAAATAAAAACTCTTACATAGTTAATAGTTTATTAGTAGTATTTAATATGACTTAATTAACAAACTAGTGATTTATTATCTTTTAATTAATTTTATTACCCACATACATATATATACATTTATTTATATGCTTATATTTAAATATAATTGATTTATTCTGAAATTTAAAAACAAAATTTATAATTCTAAATTCTAACTTATTTTAACCCTAAATATTTTTATTTAAAGTTAATATACATATACATATATACTTATTTTCATTTTAATTACAAATAATCAATTCAATAAATAAACAATTATATTAACAAAAATTCTTAAATATAATTTAATGATAGATTTAAATTTACTAATAACTGACTATAGTTTCATCAATAAATATATATGCATAATATAAGTAATTTGTTCTATAATTTACTAATAAATATTTATAACTCAAACATTTAATTTATTTAATCATTCTCTATATTAATATTTTAAATTTAAATTTTATTACATATTATACTTATTTTCATTATCTTAATTTATTTTAAATTTTCATTCTAATCATAACTAGTTAATTATTCTTATCATTAGATAAATAATAGGGACATTTACAAAACTACCTTAAAAAAAGAATTATTTTTAAAAATACTATTACTTCTTTCAATTTTCAAAAATATTATATTTTATCTTTTTATTTTACAAAAATATGTTAATAATATATGCTTATAACATATATAAAACAATAAAAGTTAGGCTACATTAAGTTAATATATGCTTAAGTTACGTAATTGATCACTATTATTTCTTTTAAAATATGTGCTTATACCATACATAATAAAAGTGGCCATTTATACAGTGGCTATATTTTTTTTCTTTTTTTTTTCAAAATAAAATTTTAAAATATTAAATTAAAAATTTTTATATTAAATTTTTATTTATATATAATAAATACTTATATATATAGACATATACTCTTATTTTAAAAAATAAAATTTTAAAATTTTATTTATATGAATATATTTTATTTAATTTACATTTTTTAAAATAATTCTAAAATATACTATAAAAATTATTTAAAAATATTTTTTAATATAAAATTATAAAAATATCATTTTATATGTAACATATACTGATATATCGACATATACCTATATATATAATATATATATATAGAGTTATATATAATATATAATCACATGCACTGACATATACTATTATTTTTAGTTAAAATACATGTAATATATATTAGCATATATCAATATACACCGACATATATCCATATGTACCTATATATATAACATATATTATTAATTTTTTGCAATATATACTCATATATATTTATTTATATGTAACCTATGTCAATACATATTATTATTATTTTTGATGTATCTAGTTATATTTAACATATATCTCTATATAAATTAATTAAAACTTTTTTTCTTTTCCTTTTCTACCGGTATTATTTGGCTTACAATTGTTAATTTCAAGTTTAATTATTACTTTTAAATTTATTATTTTAAAATTTAATAATGAAATCAACACTTAAGAGAGGTCAAATTTTTGTATTATTCAACTTAATTATTAATTTACTTTTGGATTATTATTATTATTATTATTATGATTGTATAATTCATTAATATATACTTATATATATCCATAAATATCATGCTTTAATTAAATATATATAATATATACTTACAAATGCTATTTTTTAGTTAAAATATATGTAACATATGCCTACATATATTCACATGTATTATTCTTTAGTTAAAGTATAAATATATACTCAAATATAGCTATATATATATCCACAAATATCATTTATTAATTACAGTATATGTAACATATACTTACAAATATCATTTTTCAATTAAACTATATATAACATATACCAACATATATACACGTATATTATTTTTTAGTTAAAGTTTATGTAACATATATCCATGCATACCTACAATTATCATTATTCAGTAAAAATATATATAATATATACCTATATATATATCTACATATATCATTCTTTAATTAAAGTATATGTAACATATACTCACATATACCTACAAATATTATTTTTTCGATAACATATACTAACATATATTATTATTCTTTTTGATATATCTAGCTATATGTAATATATACCTATATATAAATAAATATATAAAATAGTTATATACCGATATATATCTCCATATACCCACATATATCGATATATACTCATATATATTGTTATTCTTTAGATTAAATATATAAAACATATACTGACATATACTAATATATACCTATATATACTCATATATATAACATATATTGTTATTCTTTTGCAATATATATCTAGCTATATATAATATGTACTAACATATACTAACATATATATAACATATATATCTAGTTATATGTAGCATATATTGATATATATATTCACATATATTAACATATACCAACATATATTGTTATTTTTTAATTAAAGTATATGTAACATATATCAACATAAACTATTATTCTTTAGTTAAAATATATATAACATATATCCACATTATGTAATATATATTGTTATTATTTAGTTAAAGTATATATAACATATACCTATATATATCCATATATATCATTCTTTAGTTAAGATATATGTAATATATACCCACATATACTTAGAATTACTATTTTTAGTTATATTATATATAACATATATCTACATATATCCATATATATCATTCTTTAGTTAAAAAATATATATAATAAATATCCATATATATCTAAAAAATGTCATTTTTCATTTAAAATATACGTGATATATATCAATATATATCCACATATACCATTTATTAATTAAAATATATGTAACATATATCCACAAAACTAAATCTTTACCTTTTAAGAAGGTTTTAAATTGGAAGTCAGTGCAATTTGTAGGCCAATAAAGCATTTTCCTATGCGAAATACATATATATAACTAAATAGCAAAATAGATAAAGATTTTTAATTCAATACTATATTTCATTTATTTAAAGACTAAAATGAATTAATTTGTTTTCTTTTAAATACATTTAATATTTTTCTGCTTAATTTTTTTTAGGAAATGCACTTGAGAAATGAAGAATGACAATTGTTTTTTGTTGCAGCAGTAGAATAAAAATAAATCATATTATAGAATTAACAAGGATTGGCAGTAAACTACACCAAAATTGTAGAATACATAAGAATGTGATGATAGATTTCACTTCTGATGAGGCTACAATCCCCCTAATATCAAAGAAAATGTAGGCTAAAGATGACCGAATCACCATAATTAGGCATCTTTGGACAGAGACTAAGCATATGGTTGGGAAATTGAAAAAGGAACATAATTAGTGAAGGAAACACCAGAGAGCAAGTTGATAAATAAATTTAATTTTTGGGTATCACAAAAAATGAAAAGAAAAATGTATTTTTTTTATAAGCAATCAATCTAAATCGTATAAATAAATAATGAAAAATGGCCAATTAATCAGAATCATCTAGAAGCATTAAAATTCAAATATGAAACCTAAAGCAATTGCCTCCCGTGAACAAAACGAGAAAGAGAAAACAGAGAAAATCCAAAAAACATCGTTATCCATTAAAATTAAAATTCTTAAACTCTATAGATTGATGAACTCATCTGATTAGCGTCACTCTGAATCCCTCTTTTATTGTTGTTGTTGTAGAAGCTTTGTTCTAGAGAATCGATGGAACTTGATTATAAATAAATACAAACCCGATTACTGAAAACTCCCTCCTATTCAGATATCAATTAACTAATAACTATCTTCAAGAAACTTGATTATAAATAAATACAAACCCGATTACTGACTATCATTCACATATGAAATCAACTAGGATTAGGATTAAATAAGAAGAAGAAAAAGAAAAGCCAACGAACTGCAAAATTGAAAGAAAAGAGAAGAAAAAAGTACTGAAAAATTGAAAGAAAAAAAAAGTTAGAAGAAAGTAGTAAAGAAAGAGAGAAAAGACTCCGTATATTTGAAAAAAAGAATTATAATACATATAAATTTGAAAAGTGAAAAGGCTAAAATTGAAAAAAAAAATTATACATAGTAAAATTAAAAATAAAATTTTAAAAAATATTATATGATGTAATTTTATTTAAATAATAACTATACCCTCGTTTTTTAAATTAGAAATTAATTTATTTAAACCATTTGGTAACATAAATAATTCTAAATACTAATTTTAATCCAATTTAGTAAGTAATTAATTAATTTTCAGTTGATATTAAAATTTATAATATGTAGCTTAATTTTAGTTATTTAATATAATTATGATTATTAATTAATTAATTAATTATTTTTGTTTATTTTTCCTTTTAAACTTAATCAATTTAAAATTATATTTCCTTAACTTTATAATATTAACTAATTATGCATATATATAGACTTAATTACTTACTAATATTATTTGTAATATTAACTAATATTCATATTAATTACTTATTAATATTATTTTTAAATTAAATATATATTATTTTTATTTTAAATTTAAATGATAATATATGTATTTTCTAAATTTTTGTCCGTAATTAACAAATAACGTATCAAATAGAAGCTTAAAATGAGAGGAACACAAAAATACTCGAGTCGCCGAAAAATTATCGGAATAGTCACTGAAAGTTCACGCCAGCATCATAATTAGACGGCGCGTACGAGCTTCTCCAGTGGCCTTTGAAGATGAGTCAAGAGGTGATCGACGCGTTTCCAGGCGACGGTCATAGTGGTATGGCGTGTGTCCCAAGGTGGTCGACTGTCGGCAGTAATTCAGAGCAAATATGCTACTACCGTTAAAAAAAATCATTTTCCTCCTCCTCTGCTACTATCTCTAATCTCTATCTCTCTCTTTCTAGATAATAATCTTGCATATTCTTATAATTCTAATGAGAAATTGTTCATTTGTTGATTATTTTTGTGGATATTTTGTTCATCTTTATGAAATTTGTGTTTTGATTATAGATATGTGGAGAAAATGCCTTAAAGACGAAAAATGGAGCAAATTGATGTTTAAAAGTAGGAAAAAAGGAGAAAAATCATTCACACGGGTATATCTAATAAGTGTCACACGCCCTTGTATATCAAATCCCTACTGGAAGAAGTATAGAAAAAGAGACAGAAGCTGAAAAATTTACACACTCGTGTAAATTTTATTCACACGCCCGTGTGAATTTTACACACCCAAACCCACACGCCCTTGTGAAATTTTCAGAGTCTGCCAAAGTTTCTCAATTTAAGATTTTGGAGAGCTATAGTGCCACATGCTCGTATATTTTCTCCCATACGCCCATGCATAATTGTACCGGTTTGTCTGACGAATTTTCAAAGAAATTTTCTCTCTCTACCCTAGGGCACCAAAGGAGACATCTGGAGCAGACTATAAATATAATTTTTCAGAGTTTTTACGGGACCTTACCTCATTCTTTACCTTACTTGGCAAGTTTTGAGATTCTAACCAAAGGAGTAGAAGAAATCAATTATTCAAGGGTCATCTACACATTTGACAAGTTTTCTGAGTTTTGAAGCCATTTATAGCAAGATTAGAGGGGGTATTTTTAGTTTAATATTTCTCTTTTCATTGTATTTATTGTTTAAACTTTGTTTTGGCTTTGTTTAATGGATGTTTTAGTTTTAGTTAATGGTTATTTTGCATTTTGTTTAATTTTGTTAATAGGTAACTAATTTCTTTATGGGATTAGAAGAATTTGGATGTTTGAATTATAAATTTGATTATAATCGATTTTATTTTCTTTTATCTTTGATTTGATGATTTTGGTTTAATCGATTAACAATTGCTTGGCTACCAATTGTTAAATCTAAATAATCATATAAAATACGAGAGTTGAATGTGATTTTTAATATGGAATCATCAACCTTGAGTGGTTAACGTAGAGATAATTTAATTACTTAAGTATTTTGGATTAATATCTTGATTTAATTGAATTGAACATTAGTTATTTGACATGAGAATAATAATTTAATCATTGTTCAATTAAATTTTTCTTACTTGAAAGAGAAGTGGATGAATTATGTAATATTAAATATTTTGGATTTAAGAAAAGGACTTTAATACATTATTAATTAAGCTCATAGTAAGAGCTCCATTAAAACCTAATCCTACCCTCTTTATTATTTATTGTTTAAACACCTAGTTGAGAGTAATTAATTAAACTAAACTTAAAATCAATAGGATAAATTTAATTGTTGCAAATTGCTAATTTTTAGATAATAGTTACATTGAATTTAGGTTAATCAAATACACATTTCTATGGATACGACATTTACTCTACCATTTTACTACGAGTAACGATACCATATATTTACGATGTAGTCATAGTAGTACACATTCACTCACGGCATCAACACCACATTTTCTTTTCTTTCTTTTTTTGCTTTTTTTTTTCTTTATTTTCCTTTTCCTTTTCTTCTCTTTCTCTGCCGTTTTCTTTTTCTTTTATTTTTTTTATTTTACCTGCCTACTATCACCTAATAAATTATTTTATTATTATATTTTATTATATTTTAACACATTTTTTTCTTAGTTAGGTATACTAACTATTATTATTATTATTATTATTATTAACACATTAACATTTACTTTAACTTAATTATTTTATTATTGATTATTTTTTATAGGATATTACAAACAATATTCTACAGTATTCAATTTCTCTATCAACCACTAAAACATATGCCTGAACTCTATTAACCAAGACTCTTGGTTTATAATCCAATATTGTTGGTTTTAAAAGTAAAAAAAAAAAATGAAATGAATGTCATAAAAACCTTAGAAAACATACCTACATTAGCTTCACAAGTCTTTTCATCGATTCAATCATTCTTTCTTCAGAAATGAAGCTTCAACTGACTAAACAAACTTCACAGCTTATTTTTACAATTCGGTTGGCACAAAAACACGAAATAAATTGCTTCAGTAGAGATTTCGGTTATTGTATGCGAGGAAAAACAAATTGGAAAGATATTGATTTTGATTTTTGAACAAATCATCGGCAATTTTATTTTTTAAAGTGTGAGGGGGGCATTTTTATCAATTTAGAATCATTTTTAGTAAAAGGAGTCCAAAATATATTAACACTTATAAAGAGAGGTCATTTTTGGTGAATTCCCTAAAACAAGTGATTTTATAAATCAGAGCTTTAAATGTCTAAATAATAGCCATCACTTTGGATAAGTATAATTATAAAAAAACAAAAAAAGAAAAAGAAAATTTTAATGGAGTTTTGTTATAATCATCATTACTATTAAATATGTTAAATTTTATAATAATCTTAGTGTATTTTTTAAAACAAATATAAAAATAAATTTTAAAGTAATTTTTTTTGAATTTTATTATTTGAAATAATTTAATTAAGGTTTTTGCCTGTTTGATTATTCTGGTGAGGTCAAATGACAAAGAAGAAATGCTTGGAATTTGATGCTTCTGCGATTCTGTCAATGTATTTTTGTAATTTGACAATTTATAAAATACTTTTTTTTATCATTAACCTTATCACCTCAAATTACAGGTAAAATCATGCTTGATTTTGCCAATAAAACAAATAAAAAGGCTTTTATACAGCTCCTCCAATTAGCACCATTGATTTGTTTCCTCTATTTTCATTTTAATTATTTTAATTTAATATTATACTTCTTTTTAAACAGGCTTAATATTTGATATAATATTAAGCCTTTTCTTTAAATGACTTGATATTTGATCTGATAAGATTTTTTTTTTCTCTAAGATTTTTTTCTCTGTATTCATGTTAAATTCAACAAAGTTTGGCATAATATAACTAAATTTAAGCCTAATCAAGAAATTTCTAAAATTAAAAATGTAATAAAATTATGAAAAAGTCTTAATATTCAAACTTCTTTTAATGCCTGAGAAATTCTAAAATGTAAATCAGGAATTTTTTGAACAAATTTTCTAATGAGAGGCTTAAAAAAATGATAGTGATTATGACAAAATACACCCAATCATTTTTTTTTCTCATCAATTTAATTTTACATTAATTAATTTATATATATTTGAAATAATATATAATAATATTCTGTCTAAGATAATTAGTTTTAACTAGCACATGTAGAGAACTTACTGAAGAAATTATTTGTATAAGGATTTTTTTTATATATATTTGCAATATTTAAAGTTTAAATAAATTTATGGGTTACTCTTAATTTTATAGCCAACAGGACGCATCTCGCGCTTGAGGGGGGAAAAATAGAAATTAAGAAAGTGAAAATATACTAACATAAAAGCATATTTCCTTTTGACAAAAGCGTGATGATGGGTGAGGTCTAAGCAAGAATTTCTTGGAGTAAGGACATGAATTATACAACATAAATGAGCATGGCATGACTGAAATAAATAATAAAAAAAATTCCCCAGAAAAAAAGAAAAAAGTTCTGTATACATATATTTCTTGTCCCATAACCGTAAAATAAAAATCCCCCAAAATGACTCAAAAGCAGGGGAAGTGGGATTGAGAATAATTCACAATTGTAGAAATTTTATGACTTCTTAGGAGAAATATACCATCCTATGTGACAACAGCCAATGGGAAACCATCACTTGATGAATATTCAACTGCAGACTCAATCAACTGGGTGTAGTGGAACTCAATTTGAAGCCGGTGATGAATAGGCGTTGATGCCATTAAACCTTTCTTCTTGATATCAGCTTATAGGTATTGCAGCCAAGAAGCTCTTTATATACTCTTTGCAACAGTCTTTCCCTCTGCAAACTATCTCTTCTTCCAAGTCACTCTTTCCTGCTTCCTTCTTGCTCAATTGTAGTAGCAGATTCCCATCAGCAGAACTTTTTTCCTTGGATTTGCTCAGCTGCATCTTCTCACCAGTGTATTTTTTATCCATCACTTGAGTTTTGGCCGGTAGCTGCTTGATTATTGCATCTTTGTCAAATTTTAGGACATAGGCCTTATTGCATCCCTCAGCAAGCCTCTCTCCCAATGTATCGATAATATAGTATGCATCTTGCTCAACCTTGAGGACGAAGAAGTGATCATTCCAAGTTACAATGTAGACCAAAGGGTCATCATTATCAGACAAGTCTGGCCCAGTATGGCCAATCTCCTCCCAGATACTGTCAAAGGACATGTCACCATGAACGGAGTCAAAGTCTCCTCCTTCCAGCCCTTCTGGAAAGAAGAATCCAATGAAAGACTTTTCTGCTGCAACTGAGAGAGGACAGATTTTAGCTTGGAGGACTGTATCCAGATCAAAATGCCTGTCAGGAAACTGTTGTCTATAGTCTTGATTCTCCGACAAATTTCTCCATGCTAATGAACCATCCCTGATTAGGCTGTCAAATTCAGACTTGATTGGCACTTCAAAACGGTTAGATTGCAGCCAATGAGCATTGACAGCTACAAGGGCTGCACAAGCACTTTCTCCTGCAGCTCGCTCGCTCCTTTGATCAATTGAAGCAAAAAAGACCTGTGTTAGGAGCTTCATGTGCCCGTCACGGTTTATTACTACTTTTTGCTCCCAGCTGCCTACAGCAAAATGGTCATCTCCAAATTCAGATAGTGATGATCGACATGTAGTTGAACCTTCTTCTGATTTATTCCACTGCCAGAACAATGATTATAATTTTTTTTTGGTCAACAATGATTATAATTTTAGAAAAAGAAAATTGAACTATATTATAATACCATTAAGATGACATCTAAAGTAAATCAAACACAGCAGAAGTGTTCATACGCACCCCAAAACTGGAGTCATCAGATGAGCTAAGCTGTCTGCGGTCAAAGTCTATGTCATCACCACCATCTTCTCCATAATCCTTCTTCAAAAGAGGCTCGCCTTTAACTTTAGTTTTATGAGATCTAAAGATTAGTTTACTTTTCTTCCATGGTAAGAAAAGGCGCTTTGATCTCTGATTCAGCGACTGATCATATGCTGTTGCTGTTAAATGCCCAACATGAAAAGTTGCCTTGTCAGGTTTATGGCTGTTATAGTATATCCAACCCTCCTCTTGAGCTTCAACTCCTGTACTCGAGTAAAATGATCCTCCAGAAAAGTTTGCATAGGCTAGTGTTTCATAATTAATTGACAGCTGAGGACTAGTATTCCCATCATTCTCGTCCAACTCAGCCTCAGCATCATTGTTTACTGAATATGAATCAAAAGTATAGTTATAATCAGCATTATCCCTTCTAAGACAGCGCTTAACATCACTGCTATCCTCATTATGACAAGCTTTCTTTGTCCCTCCAAAAATTCTCACTTTTCTCAGACCTGATTTGAGACCAGAAAGTTCATCTTTTCGAGGTGAGAAAGCTTCTTCCGATGAAGGTGATGGTGGAATAGGCTGCATTGATCTAGCTACTGCCTGTGAAAGTTCTCGAGTTGTTTCCAATTCCATCAAACTGAGAGATAACTGCATCATATTTGAATTATTATCAGAAAAACATGAAAAAATATCCATATGATGGTTGCTTCATTGCTTGTGTGAAAAATGAAAGTTGCAAAACATATTGAACGACATTGAAATAGACTTGCAACAAGCAACTTAGTATCAGTGGTCTTAATAGGAACCACTAAAGGAAGGCTGATTTCAAGCTCTGTTTTATTAGCTGTTGAAGCAATTTCTGCAAGTTTTAATGTAGCAGTTCCATCAAGGACACTCTTCGTTGACTCTTGATTCAAGCCCTAAACCATTACATAAAAAAAAATTAAAAATTATAATCCAATCAGTAACACAAAATAATGAACCTTAAACATAGTATGTCAAGGTCTAATATACAAGCCCAGAAAGATCAAGTCAACTAAAGCTATTCAAGAAATTAAAAAAAAAATAAATAAATAATGCAAGGAGCTTTGAATCAATAACAAATGCAATCATTATCAAGTGTTGCATTTTATTGAAAGAAAAGAAAAAAAGTTCAGGTATCAAATAAACAATTTGACAAAGTTGCTAAAGAACAAATAGATTAAACAGAAGAAATTTGTCAAGGAATATGCCAGTAATTGGCAGCATCTATAAGGTTGTGACGTGATCCAAGCTGATAGTAACATTCACTTTGTGTGAAGCCTATCACTTTAAAATTATCACCACAAGGACCTAACTTTGCAGGCAAAATATACTCAAAAAGAATATTGAATCCAAAAGGAATGCCTAGTAATTAATCATTAATCATTAATTAATATCCATAAGCATATTCTTAATTACATGCGGTTTGCTTCCAAACCCAAAAAATAAACACAAACATACATATCACATGGAACACCACAAAACTGGAATATGTGGCACTCTTTCCAACAAAAGAGGCAACTTGCAAAATAATCTCTACAGTGCTCAATTTTTTATTAAAAAAAATAATTTAAAAGAACAAAAACAAAAATTCAAAAAAAAAAAAAACCCAGTTAAGAATATTGATCAAATAATGTAATTGAAGCTCTGGTAGTAAAGATGAAAATAAAGAGATCTTCCCAACAAAAAAATAAGAGTAAATAAGACTAGCAAAGTGCAAATGTCAACAGATTTTTCAGCCTTAACCACATAAATTGGCAAATTTGATTTGAAAAAGAAAGAAGAGGAGAAAAAAAAAAGTAAAAAATATTTAAATTAGAGGGCAAAAACAAGGAGAAGAAGAAGTCTTTCTCTGTCAAAATAGAATTTTCCAAGAAAAACAGAGACAGAGCTTAGATAATATACACATGTAAATTAAAAGTGAAATCAATAATAAAAATCATTTCCAGTATAATCAAAATTTAACAATCAATCAAATGTAAAGATGACAAAGGAAATGCAAAAAAAAAAAAAAAAAAAACTTACGCTGAGAACATTAAATGCAACCTCCCATGGATGAAAGATCCCTTCTTTGTATCCAGAAAAATTACAGACATTTTTAAACTCTTCATTCCATTCAAAAACTCCATCACCATAAAATCCACCTTCCTCTGTGAAATTCCTCTTCACTGAACGTCTTAATGCTCTTAACTCAATACTCTTTTGACCTTTCCATTTTATCTCAACCACCAATCCCTATTCTGCTGCAAATCACCATCACCATCATCTTCATTATTATTATTATTATTATTATTATTATTATTATTATTATTATTATTATTATTATTATTATTATTATTATTATTATTATTATTTGCTTCATCAAATTGTACCAAATTCAGGCCTTGCAATCTCTGAATTGTTACTTTGACTTCAAATTTTCTTGATAACAGAGGTGGCCATGGTGACCACCTCATCATCTTGACTACCATTATCGTGGGTTATCGTAAGAAACTCTGTAATCTCGAAGAGAATTTAAAGCAAAACTAGAACATCCAATAACAAAAACAACATAAGAAATATATCTGGGCATTGGAGTTATGGTAGAGACTGTACAGAACTGAAGTGTACAGGGGACAATATGGAAAATAAAATCTGGGTATTGTGATTTTGTGAGATTTGGTGGAGATTATGTATTGATAATAAAGGATTCAGAAAGATTCGGAAATCAAAATAGAAAGATGGAAAAGGGAGACTCTTGAGGAAGATTCATGTTTATTTTATATATAGAGTGAAGTGGAACATGGCGTTGGTTGTATTAGACAAAATCCCGTTGGTTTTTAGGCGAAGAAAAAGAAAGAAAAAAGAGCCGGCACTATATAAAGACTTGAGAAGCAACGTCTCTTTTTCCACTCGCAGTTCTTTCGCATTTAAGTCCTTCTATTTCTTTTTATCACTTTTACTAACCCAATATTTTCATAAATTATTCTAATGCTACGGTTATTAAGGATTGTATTTGTGTTGCTTTATTTAATTGTCTTAAAAATCTTTTTGCTTTTAATAAGAATAATAAAATAAATATAAATATAATTAATAAAAAAATATAAAATAATTTATATATAAATTACTAATAAATTTTATTATAAAAAATATAAAATAAAATATTTACCTCTATCTTTTTTTATAATTTTATTGAAACAATATTAGTAAACAAATATAATCTTTTTATTTCATAACTTGCATTTTTATTAATGAAAAATAAAATCTATATATATTTTTACTTAAAAAAAATATGAAGTCGATAAAAATAAAAAAAAATAAAATTCAAGTAAACCTTTTCAAACAAAAAAAAAACGAGTAGGAAGTAATTGTAGATTTATATTAAAATTATTATTATAAATATTATTATTGCATAAATAATCAATATATAACTAATTTCGTAGAAAGATTAAAAGTCCTATTTTTATTATTTAAATTTTAAATTTCTAAAAAGATATAAATTAATTATTATTATAAATAAATTATTATTATTAAATTAATATAAATAAATTATTAAATAAATAAATTATTTAGATAAATTATTAATATATAATTAATTTATTAGTAAAATTAAAAATCATATATTTTATTATTAAATTTTTTTAAAATATATAAACTAATTACTTTTTATAAATAAATTATTTAATTGATAAATAATTTATTATAAAAGTTAAGAATCATATTTTTTAAAATTTTTAAAATTTAAAAAATATATAAATTAATCAATATTATTAAGTTATATTAATGTGTAAATAATTTAAAAAAATTAAAAATCACAAATATAATTTATTTAATCAATATTATAAACTTATATTACTGTGTAATTATTTAATATAACATTATAAGTCACAAATATCATTAATTATTAAATCTTAAATCCTATATAAATTATTAAAATTAAATAAAAATAATTAAAAAATAAGAGAATATTATTTTAAAAAATTGATAATGTATCGTTCTCAAAATATTTCTTCTATTATTGGTTTTTATATATATATATATAATATAGATGTTTTATGTGTAATCAATTTCATTCCTTTTTGGTTTTGGAAATTGAAAATGAATTACAAATAAAATAGATAGATAATAGAAATCTTAATTTCTCAGGGAACAGAATAAGTTACCACTTGGAACCAAATTTATTATGGGCCAAAATTAAGGGTCTGCACTACTGTTAATCAAGTTATTGGTCAATTAACTCTATTTTGATCATTGACAATCAAATTGATATACTATTGATTTAAACAAGTGTTTCTTTGTAAGTTCATTTTTAGAGCATTTGTGCGCTTGCATCATGATCTCTTGTGACTGCACAAACAACAAAGGGAAAAAACCACTTGAAGTACAAAAAAGATCACGGTCTTTTGGTGTGATGATCTCCTGACCACCACACCTTGAACGACTGCATAAGAAGGTAGTGTGACCACATAATAGAAGGAAGAAAATATAAAAGTTATAGAAATGATGGCGGTCAGAAATAGCGGTGAGGTGTTGACTGGTGCTGATCACTCAAGACCTTGTGCGATCGCTCAATAACTTAAGCGATCGCACAAAATTTAAAGGGAAATTTCATTTTAAACATAGAATATATCACAGTGAGAGTGTGCAGTAAAAATCTACATCCTGCACAATTGCAAGAAAATGAGAAATTTGAATTTCAGCGCCAACTTCCTAAGTCAATGAAAAATAGACACATGGAAGAAGAATTCTTGTACAATGGTTAAAAATAATATTGTGCAACCGCACAAACATAATGTATGACTGAACAACTTGATAGACTAGAAACGTATGGCACCAATGCTCCTGTCAAACAACTTGCATCAATTGTTGGAGAAAGCCATTGAACAAAATTTAAATTGCGTGATCGCTCAAGCATATGGAGCAAATGCACAGAGCATATGGCAACCGCTCAAGATACATGGTGACCGTAATACAACTATCAGCAAAGGTTGTAAAAAGTGGACCACATCAATTATGTTTGTTGTTGCACTCTAATAAACACTACTAAAGCCACACTCGCAAGTATACGAGGCTGCTGTAGTATTTCAGTGACAACCTCAAGGTCGTCTCACAAGGAAGCTAGATAGGCTAATTATTTATCAAATCGTAATGAACAAATTATTAATTAGTAGTTTTTGATTTATAAGATTGAATTGCTGAACAACTAATGAAAACAGAAAGGAGTTGAATTTAATGCAATTAGAGAAAATTGAATAGATATATTGATTCACTTAATAGAAAAGCCTAGGGTTTGCACTTCTCTACTAATTTATATGTATGAATGGTTATTCCTCTCAACTGGTTTAATTTCAAAGATCATATTTCAAGCAACTTAAATCAAGGAAATAAGCTCTTGCATTCAAACCTCTTTCAATTAATCTTATTACAATCAAAATGATCTTTTCCTTAGGTTTATATTTCTAATTCACCTAAGTCCCTAATTGAATTATTCCAGTATTAGATTTCATTTCTCAATCCTTCATCTAAATACCTAAAACACATAATTGGTGGCCAATCAATTATATATTAACATTATTCCATTCAATTAAGGATAAAAGAAATAAATCAGTTAAGAGCAATAACCATTTCATCCAATCATAGTAGATCCATACAAACCCTAGACTAGATCAAAATTAGTTCATAATGATGCTATCAAACAAATTCATCTCATTAAAATTCAAAGAAATTAATTCAGACATTAGAGAATTCATAAATACAATTTCAATGAAACTTAAGAGATAGAGTTCAAGAACAAAACCCAATTACAATTTTCCTTTGGCTTATGAAGAATCTCTTGCTCAGATTTTTGCTAAAAGAACAATGCAATGGCTAAAACTAATTTGATCTAGAGTGTTTGAATGAAAGTGAAATCAATCTTCAAGAGAAAAGTAGAAAACTGTTGAAAGAATGTGTAGAATGGCTGAAGAAGTAGTCTAGGACGACTGGAAGTGTGTATATCTTTTTTTTCTCTTGCCTTAATCTTCTTATTTATACAATACCCTCGCTGAAAATCCGCACTTTCTTTCTTTCTTTAGTCCCATGGAGTGACACAGCCAAGCTTGTGGCTGTGTCACATGGCTTGGCCGGTCACCTGAATGTGTCAGCTTCTGTTTCTCCTTGCTCTTCTTTGTTCTTTGGAGATGAGAGAGACACGACCAAGCTCCTGGCTGTGTCATGTGACATGGCTAGTGGCTTGGCCGTGTCTCCTGGGTGTGTCAGTTTCTATTTCTTTCCTTTGGTTCTTCCTTGTTCTTTGGCTTAGGATGGGACACGACCAAGCTTATGGCCCTGTCATGTGACACGGCCAGTGGCTTGGCCGTGTCACTTGCCAGTGTCAGCTTCTGCCAAATTTTCCTTTCTTTCTTGGTTCCTTTGGTTTTGCCCTTTATGTGAGACACGGCCCCTGCCCGTGCCATGTTCTGCCAAGATTTCTTTTGAGGTGACACAGCCAAGCTTGATTTGGCTTGGCCATGTCTTGCAGCTTCATGCTCTTCTTTCTTTATTTTGATCTTCCAAGGGAGTTTTTGCACTTTAACCTAAAACAAACACTTAAAACAAACTTTAAACAAGAATCAAATGAAACATTAACTAAAAACACATAAATATCACACTAAAAACTAGTACAAAAATGACATAAACACTGGGATAAATTAAAAACTACCAAATTAATGAAATCACTAAATAAACAGATTAAAACTACCAAAATGCATGAAGAAAACAATAATTATCATAATAAATAAATGACAATTTTATGACAAAAACAAATAAAACAACTACCCCACACTTAAAACTTTGCTTGTCCTCAAGCAAATTTACATAGCATAAATTAAAAACTCAATTAACCTTAATTATAATTCAAGTATATAAGATGAAATCCTTTAATACTCAGCAATAAATAAATGTAATTTACTTCACTCAAGATTTTCTTAACTCATTCATTAATTCAGACATAACAAATCTCATCTCTCATCTAAGTGTTTCTCTCAATTTCAAAGGTTAATTCACTCAAACCAATCATGACTGCATACTGCCATAAACTTGCTTAATTATCTGATCTCTCTCACTGATTTTTCTCAAGAAATAATCCGAAGGTCTTTTCGTTTGGATATAATGGGGCTAAGGCAAAGGTGTGAGAAAAGACATTTAAGTTGGAACATTAAGAAATGGAGTCTCTAAATCAGATAATAATCTTGCGTAGAAACTTGTAACTCCCTCAAATAGCATATTCACCAACCCTTGATAGTCTTACATACTTGCATACTTAAAGAAAAGTAAATGAGTCGAAATCCCTCTTTGATGACTAATGCTAGAAAATATATGAATTATATATATATATATCTTCTCTTTTTATTTTTATTTATTATATATATTTATACAAAATATAAAATTGCATTGAACATCTAGCTCAAATGTAGAGGAAAAGAATAATCGACTCTTAGTCAAATACAATCTGCAAAGTATGCATTTTAGCCCCAAATCTTACTAAAGCAATACTATTTTTTTAAATTGCTTACCCCACACTTATGAATTAAACCACTCCTATTGTCATATCATAAGAAACTCCATTCCTTAATGAAGGTATGATGATAATAAAAAAATGTTGAGTTGTGTTTAGATCATTTTTGTACTTGTTTTTAGTATGATTTTTATGTGTTTTTAGTTAATGTTTCATTTGATTTTTGTTTAAAGTTTGTTTGAAGTGTTTCTTTTAGGTTAAAGTGTAAAAACTCCCTTGGAAGATCAAAACAGTGCAGGAAAAGCATGAATCAAGCAAGACATGGCCAAGCCAAATCAAGCTTGGCCTTGTCACCTCAAAGGAAATGAAGGCAGAGCTTGACACACCCATGAGACATGGCCAAGCCACTGGCCATGTCTCACTTAAAGACCAAAACCAAAGACACCAAGAAAGAAAAGAAAATACGCAGTACTTGACACACTCACATGACATGGCCATGTCGCTTGAAGCTTGGCCATGTCTGCTAGTCTTGGCCATGTCTTTGCCCATGTCTGATCGTCTTGGCCATGTCGCTTGAAGCTTGGCCATGTCTCATTGTCTTGGCCTTGTTTCATCCTAAGAAAATAAAATCATATGAAAATAGAAGCAGTGTTGAACACAAGCACCATCTTGGCCATGTCTCTGCCCATGTCGCTCGAAGCTTGGCCATGTCGCTTGAAGCCTGGCCATGTCCAAGGAAAAATTGGTAGATATGGCCATGTCCCCCTTATCTTGGCCGTGTCCCTCAAAGAAATTGAAGCAGTGACTGACACTGGCAAGAGACACGGCCAAGGCATTGGTCGTGTCTCACCTAAAGAACAAAATCCAAAGAACAAAGAAAGAAAAGAAAGAAGGCAGAAGGCGACACTGGCAAGTGACATGGCCAAGCCACTGGCCATGTCACATGACATGGCTAGGAGCTTGGCCGTGTTACCACTTGAGAACAAAGAAAAGAAAGAAGGCAGAAGGTGACACTGGCCATGTCACATGACATGGCCAGGAGCTTGGCCGTGTCACCCTTAATATATATAAATTCTTTTGCACAAAACAAGAGGGAGATCGATTTGAGAGGGGGAGACGGCTAGGGTTTTTGGAAATAGAAAGGAGAAAGAGAAAAAAAACAAAGAAAAGAGTGGAGAAAAATGATTTGGGGAGAGGAGAGAGTGACACTCTCCTTGTCCTTTCATCTTCATCATCCATTTCTATCCTCTCCATCTTTTCCATCTTCCATTGACAAACTTCAATTTGGTTCTTTGGGATAAATTGGGTTAACAAGCTATTAAATGTTGAAGAAGCTTCATTGAAGGATTGGTTACTTGAGAAAGCTCCATTCCATATTGCAAAGGAGAATCACCATTGAAGAGGGCTTGAGTTCTTCATCATACATCAAAGTGGAGCTAGGAGGAAGACTAGTAATCCTACTCTTGGCATCTACAAGGGGTTTTCCTATTCTCTCTTTTAATTCATTGCGGTATTATTTTTGTTGTATTAAGAGAATTGATATTGCAATGAACAATTTGTATTTGATTTATATTGAGTTGAATGAATGTTTTAAATTGATGATAATGAACTAAATACCCATGCCTAGGGTTTGTAGTATATTTGATTAAATGCTTTGATTTGATATTTCCATTGATGTACCTTGTTGTTGGTTGATTGCATTGGATTGTATGCTAGATTGATAGATTAACTACCTATTGATCTCTAGATATTGAATGAAAGACCGAGAGGTGAAATTTGATATCGGAATTATGCAATTGACTACCCTATGAATGAATTAGAAATATAAGTTCTAGGGTTTCATTAATTTGCAAATGTAAAATAATTGGTTATTGCTATTTCATAAATGTGAGAACTAATGAATTGGTAATTTACTAATTAACCTTAAGTAACAAATTAATTTACAATGTTATTGTAACACCCCTTCCCGGCCTACATGTGTAAGCCGAGTAGAGGCACCACACTATCCTAATATTGCTACCAATTTTACTTAGTCAAATTTAGTTCCGGTTTTTACAGAAATTTTGCCAGAGGTTCGCCTAGAAATTTGGTCCCAAGTGTCGACAAAACTGGTTTTTCTGATTTTTGAAAACATTTTTACACAAACCAATGTGAATACAATCAATTTCAATACACTCCCAATGAATCCACCTTATACCCTCAACTACAAACCTGCAAGAAGAGTTCACACTTCTAATACAAAATAAAGTAGAGGTTTATTATTATTACATACTACTAACGTACAATATAACATAGCAATTCTCAATCTTATATATACATGCCACAACTAGCTAACTCATAATGAAAACTAATAAATCTACCCTGAGATGCTGTGGGTCTGGTCGTCGCTTCCCCAAAAGTTAACTACTGCTCCGAACCTACGAGTCAAGGAAAACTTAACTCGCTGAGCAATGTCGCTCAGTGGGTACTTTACCGATGAAAATATAGTAAAACATGAAAGCATTAGAAATAAATGAAAATAATTAAATCATAAATCAACCAACATTAAACCAATGGAAATTATTGTACATTCAGTGTAAATATGCTTCCAACAAATGTAAAAACCATAATTCAAACTCATTTTGCATTACGTAGTTTAAAAAAAATAATAACCGGACTTTGGCTTTACTGGAATATAGGGAACCATAGCGATAAGGCAGTAGCCCTCACCACTGTAACATAAGTGGCCCTCATCACCGATATCAAATCTCAGGAATGGCCCTCACCATCCTAGTTATAACCAATGGCCCTCACCATCCTAGTTATAACCAATGGCCCTCACCATTGAGTTCAGATCATAACAATTCAATCACAATATCAAGCAGTACTGCATAGGTTAGTATAGTGCACCATACCCTTATCTACCACTCCCAACTACCCAGTAGAGCATAAAGGTTAAAACGATTCAATTTAAGTCTCAAACTTCATTTTAGAATGACTCGAGAAATTATTTTAATTTCCGTTGCACTTTGCCATTTACGCCGCGCACCACATTCTTTAGTCCAACCATTACCCTTTTTCACATATTTAACATCCACAATAAACATATCAAACATTTCAAAGCATTCCTCAAAAAGTTATAAATTGACCAAATAAATAGTGTCGCGGCACGTAAAATGGGCAACGCAAAATTGCATGACCAAATGAATAGTAAAATCTGGATTTTCGTCAAAATTTCAGTCCGTTTTAGTCATGCATTTGACCAGATAAATGATCTTTTTTTTGGCTGAAATTTTACAGGAAACTTATTTCATATGTTGACTAACTTCATGTAAAATTTTGTTGAAAAATTCATTCATTTACTACCTCAAACAGCTGTCACAAAAAGAGTCCAGAAATATGCCATTTTGGAACCATTTCGGCCCAAACATATGAAATACATGGGATAGTTTATTTTCTTTTTCAAATCAATATGAAGGCTTCTTTAATGATAAAGTGAAGATTCAAACACTTCCCTTTGACAACTTTTGCATGTTTAACTTAAATCAACTAATTAAAGTTCATCAAATCAACTTGCCAAAATTTTTCTCAAAACACTTGGTTTAAATTAAATTTAACCAACTCAATTGCCATAAGAAACCAAGAACATAACTCAAATATTTAATTTAAACTCAATCAATACATTTAAGCATCAACATCAAAAATTCCATAAACCAAAGTTTGTAAGAAAAATAAAATTTCTTTTATGGTAAAGTACCAAACCTTGTTCTTTTAATTCCCTTTTGTTTTTCCTTCTTCTCCTTCCTTAATCTTTGTTTTTCCTTCAAGATATTCAAGAACACAACCTTAAACATAAACTTTAGCAATTTAGAACAATAAGCTACCCTCCATTTAATTCTTCCATTTAATTAATCAATATCATCACTACTTAAAATTTTCCCAAATCCACCATAAGAACCCTAATTTTCAATCTTCCAATAGATATATAAATACTTAAAATTAATACTAGAATTGAATTCTACATACTTGAAAACCTTAAAACTCACCTTGAACTTGAATCAAACTTGACAAAATTTGGAATTCCTTGGTGTTCTTCCTATGGCGGCTGAAAGTTTGGATGTGAGAGAAAGAGTTTTTTGTTCTTCTTGCTATGATGTATATATAGGGGAAATGATGTTCACTTTTGGGTTGGATGAATGTTTTATAACCATTTGTCCACACCTTTTTCTTTTCTTCTTTTTATGACTTCTAAATGGCTAATTTCCTTTAGTCCATTTGTCTCTTTCTTTTGTTTATTTAAAACCCAAGCTCTTAAACTTTCTTTTAATTATATTTTGGCCCCTCCACCTCCTTGTGTTGAAATTTTATGGTCTAAGGTGTGAAAAGACCAAAATACCCTCCGACGATTATTCGCTCGTAACTTTTAAACCGTACAGTTCCACGAGGCAAACTACATATGGTTTTGATCCTCTCGACCTCTACTTTCTATTTTTAAGGTCTATTTTAAGTTTCCAAGTCGTTTTGAAAAATTACCAATAAGCCCTTAACTTTTTACAAAATTTCCTTTAGGTCCTTTCTTTGCTCGGGTTTTGCCCGGACTCCGTTTCTACTGACGGTCGTTTCATATTTATCCCCTCGACATCCTCTACGCACTCGTATTTATTTCCTACTTTGGATTCATGTATAAATTTTATTAATAATGACTAAAATGGCCCTAATCTACATGTCTTCGTTTCTTTCTAACGGGACGTTTCCTGGAAAAACCGTTACACGTCGTTGCGACCCGATTTTTCTCTACTTTCCATTTTTGGAGTATGTTATGTGCACTATTAAGAACCTCCGGTACAACTTTTGGAAATTACAGTCACCTCCCCAAAACTTTTTGGAAATTACAGTCACCTCCCCAAAACTTTTCATTTTTTTCAATTAGGTCCCATTGATCCTATAGCCTTATCTCGGGCCGTTATCAGGAATTATCTTCTCCTTTCCCCTTCTCTCACTGTGCACATGACTACTATGTATAAATATGGTGGGCGGATGTGACAGTTATGTTAATGGATAATTGAGAATTGAGCTTTGATTGAATGGACCTATAACCCTAGGCACCTTCCCAAGAATCAATTTGATCTTGTACAACCTTCACACACCAACCCTACGCACGTTAATTTTAGGTTTAAATTGTTCTCGCACCATTTCAAAACAACGAACTCGCTTTTAATTTAATTGCTTTAATCAAGCTATTACGAACTACACCTTTCTTGTGAGACAACCTTAGGGCGATCACCTTTGCTACAATTACCTCATATACTTGCGAGTGACGCTTGTAGTAGTACTTATTCGAGCGCAACAAGTTGTGAATTGTGTTGATCAATCAAGAAAAGGTCAAAGGCTCAACTTGGCTCACTAAGGAATTCATAATTAAGGGAGGTCTTTTTAAGCTAAAGGGGGTAATCCTAATTTGCCTTCATCATTTTAAAAAAAACTTGAGATGAAATCATAATGTGAGTTCAATTAGTATGCAAAAGCAAGCTCTAGAGATGCAAAATCATGAAAGTGAACACTTAAGAAAGAAAATCGATTGATAATAATATTCAATCTATGAGGCTTAAAACTTGCAAAGGTTGGGTTCTCAGATATTTATATGTCATGAATAGCAGAATGTGAAAATTGATCCTGAATCAATTCAAATGCTAATCTCTATGCTGATACTCAAGGCTCAAATGTAATGCTAAAATTACAGAAAAGTTAATAAGTTTCCAACAATTATGCTATGAGAATAAGTTTTCAACAATTATGCCATGAAAAACGCATAATATAACTCACAAAGAAAACAAAACAAAAATTAAAGAAAAGCTTAAAAATTACCCCACACTTATGAGTTACATTGTCCTTAATGTAAACAAAAAAAAAGATAGAAAGAACCTCTTTTGTGTCACGCATAGTGAAGCTTTCGTACAAATAGTCACATAAAAGAAAACAACAAAAGCAAATACCGCAACTTCAGCATAAACATGCGATCAAGGAAAGTTGAAACTGGATGGCCCCTCCTTCTCTCAATTAAACTCCATACTCCTGGCCTGTTCTCTGCAAGAATAAAAACACTTCAAATCTCCAAACCATCAAGCCTTAAGGAAAAATAAAAGGGAAAATGAATAAATAAACTGAAGATACTAAACTAAAATGATAAAAACAATAACAATGGGTTGCCTCCCATCGAGCGCTTCTTTAACGTCGTCTTAGCTGGACGTTACTGCAAGAATTAAGGATCGTAGATTAAAGCACTATCGACAATCCTTACTTCTTGGAACCCCTCATTATATGGTTTAACTTTCTGTCTATTTACTTTAAAAGTTTCATTCGTTCGAGAGTTAAGTAATTCTATAGCACCGGAAGGATATACCTGAGTTATATAGAAAGGACCGTTCCATCGAGACTTGAGTTTTCCTGGAAACAGTCGGAGATGAGAATTGAAAAGCAAGACCTTCATACCTGGGCTCAATGTCTTTAGTACCAAAATTTGATCATGAAGTGCTTTAGTACGATCCTTATAAATCCTTAAACTCTCATATGCCTCGTTCCTTAGTTCATCTAACTCCAAAATTTGCAAAAAACTTTCTCTCTTTGCCTTGTCCAAATCTAAATTCAGAGTCTTAATTGCCCAATACGCCTTATGCTCTAACTCCACTGGTAAATGACAAGCCTTACCGAAAACCAATCGGTATGGACTCATACCCAAGGGAGTCTTGAAAGCAGTTCGATAAGCCCACAATGCGTCATTCAATCTACTTGCCCAATCCTTCCTTGAAGAGTTGACTGTTTTTTCCAAAATTTCTTTAATTTTCTTGTTGGATGTCTCAACTTGTCCTGAAGTTTGTGGATGGTATGGGGTCACCACTTTGTGTTTCACACCCGACTTGTGCATTAACTTCTCAAAAATTTTGTTGCAGAAATGACTTCCCCCATCACTGACTATCACTCTTGGCGTGCCAAATCTGCTAAGAATATATTCCTTCACAAATTTAACAACCACATTAGCATCATTAGTTTGGGTGGGGATTGCCTCCACCCATTTTGAACCATAATTAACAGCAACTAAAATGTATTCATAACCAAAAGATTTGGAAAAAGGACCCATAAAGTCTATTCTCAAAACATCAAACAGTTCAACCATAATATAAGATTGAAGGGGCATTTCATTCCTCCTTCCAATGTTACCTACTCTTTGACAGCGGTCACAATGCTTACAATATTCTTGAGCATCTTTGAATAGGGTAGGCCAATAAAATCCACTTTGAAGCACTTTTTCGGCATTCTTTCTCCCTTTAAAATGACCACTGCAGTGAAGGTCATGACAAAATTGAAGAACACTCAGTTGTTCTTCCTCAGATATATACCTGCGAACTATCTCGTCTTTGCATATCCGGAATAGGTAAGGTTCATCCCAAAAATAAAATTTACTCATGTGCAAAAACCTTTTCTTTTCCTGAAATGACATATCAGAATGCAAAATACCACAAGCAAGATAGTTAGCAATATCTGCAAACCAAGGTGAATTCATTATCGCAAACAATTGCTCATCAGGAAATGCTTCTAGATTTCTATGCATGCTATCAGATGCAAGATTTTCACCAAAGAAATGTAACCTAGATAAATGATCAGCTACGACATTTTCACTTCCCTTAGTATCTTTGATTTGAAAATCAAATTCTTGCAATAATAGCACCCATCTAATTAAACGAGGTTTAGCATGTTGTTTTGTCAAGAGATATTTTAGAGCTGCATGATCTGAATGCACAACAATTTTAGACCTAATCAAATATGCTCTAAACTTATCTAAAGCAAAAAAAAAAAAAAAACAGCTAGCATTTCTTTTTCAGTTGTTGTGTAATTAACTTGTGCGCTATTTAGGGTCAAGCTAGCATAATAGATCACTCTCAAAAATTTCTCAACCCTTTGCCCAAGGACAGCTCCTACTGCATGGTTAGATGCATCACACATAATTTCAAAAGGTAAAGACCAAATAGGAGCTACAATTACCGGTGCACCGGTCAATTTTTCCTTAAGGGAATTGAAAGCTTGCATGCATTGTGCAGTAAATTCAAATGGAACATCTTTTCCAAGCAAATGACACAATGGTTGGCTTATTTTAGAAAAATCTTTAATAAACCTCCGGTAAAAACCTGCATGCCCAAGAAAGCTTCTTATTCCCTTAACAGAGGTAGGTGGGGGTAACTTAGCAATCAACTCTACCTTAGCATTATCCACCTCAATCCCTTTACTAGACACAACATGGCCTAATACAATGCCGTGAGTAACCATGAAATGACTCTTTTCCCAACTCAAAGTGAGGTTACAATCAATGCATCTCTCAAGCACAAGAACAAGTTTACTGAGGCAATTATCAAAAGAGTCACCAAAAATAGAAAAATGGTCCACAAATACCTCAATAAAGTCATCTATCATGTCCGTGAAAACAGACATCATGCATCTCTGAAAAGTTTCAGGCGCATTGCACAAGCCAAAGGGCATACGCCGAAATGCATAAGTCCCAAAAGGGCAAGTAAAAGTAGTCTTGGATTGATCCTCTAGTGTTATCGGCACCTGATAATAACCTGAAAGTCCATCCAAAAAGCAATAGTGTGAGTGTCCAGAAAGTTTATCCAACATTTGATCAATAAAAGGAAGAGGAAAATGATCTTTCTTTGTGGCATTATTTAACTTCCTTTAGTCTATACACATTCTCCACCCAGTGGTAGTCCTAGTAGGAACCAATTCATTCTTTTCATTTTTTACCACAGTGATTCCTGATTTCTTAGGCACTACATGTACTGGGCTAACCCACTCACTATTGGCTATCGGGTATATCACTCCTTCATCAAGCAATTTAAGCACTTCCTTCTTAACCACTTCACTCATGTTTGGGTTAAGGCACCTTTGGGTCTCTCTCACAGGTTTAGCTCCCTCTTCTAAAATAATTCTATGCATGCACATTGAAGGGCTAATACCTTTGATATCACTCAACCCCCATCCTATGGCTCTTTTCAATCTTTTTAGTTCACTCACCAACCTCATCTCTTCCCTTTCACTAAGTTCTCTAGAAATTATCACAGGTAAGGTGTTGTGATCTCCTAAAAACACATATTTCAGATTTTTAGGCAACTCTTTTAGCTCTTACTCAAGTGAAGGGTTATTCTCTTCTTTTTGGATGGAGGGGAGCTCAAATGACAGTGCCTCTTTAAATTCATCTATTTCAGCACTTTCTAATATATCAAGGCAACTGGCTACTTTTGAGTAAAAAATATCCAAGCCACGATCTAAGGTCAGTGCCAGCTCCAATTTATCCGAAGAACCTGTTTGCAAGAAAACATCTGAAACAACTGCGTCAATACAATCAATTAAAGAGCAATCCTCATATAATGCAGTTGTAGGAATAGGAGAAGTGTTAAAAATAGAAAATTCAACCGTTTGTCTCAAGACAGTCATTGACAATTTACCATTTTTAACATCAATCAAGATGTTGGTCGTAGCCATAAAAGGTCTACCTAGTAGAATAGTGTGTGCGGATGGTGTAGGGTTATCTCCTTTCATGTCAAGGACTATAAATCCACGGGTACTATCAACCCACCAACCTTAACTAACACATCTTCTATCACTCCTTTCGGGAATCTAAGAGATCTGTCAGCTAATTGCAAGACCATTTTAGTAGGTTTAAGTTCCCCAAGTTCTAACTCAAGATACACAGAGTAAGGTATCAAATTAACACTAGCTCCTAAATCACACATGCCATCAGTCCCCTTTCCATTCCCCATTGTAATTTTAATTATGAAGCTGCCAGGATCCTTTAGCTTTGGAGGTAATTTATGTTGCAAAATAGCACTAGCTACCTCTGATACTATCACCTTTTCATTTGGCTCATACCTCTTTTTCTTGGTGTTCAGTTCCTTGAAGAATTTGACATAAGCCGGCATATTCTTTATTACTTCAAGTAAAGGTAAGTTAATACTTACCTTAGACAGCATGTTAAAGATATCTGAAAATTGCTTATCTTATTTATCCTTCTTCAATCTGCTGGGAAATGGTATAGGCAGCTGGTAAGGATTACTTGCCTTGTGTAAATCTGCTGAAGGAGATTGCTCCATTGATTTTTCTCCATCACCCTTGTCCTCTGGTTCTCCTTCCTTTTTGTTTTCTTGATCACCTGCATTCACAGAATTATTTTCAACACCATTATTTATTACCTTGCCACTTCTAAGAACAGTCACTGCTTGTGCTTGCTCAGGTTGACTCAGAAATTTTCCTTTTTGTTGAATCTGCATCTGTTGTGCAAGTTGTCCCAATTGGGTCTCCACTTTCTTGAAAGACGCTTCCAATGAATCCAACCTTTTGTTATTCATCTCTTGATTCTTGGTACTGACTTGGATAAAAGCATATAAACTATCCTCCAAACTCTCTCTCTTAGGCTGCCCTTGATTTGAAGATTGCCCTGACGGTTGATTTTGTCTTTGGAGCAAATGGAAAGGCTGTTGAGAATTATTTGTTGCCCACAAAAAGTTTGGATGATTCCGCCAACCAGGATTGTAAGTGTTTGAGAAAGGATCATTCCGGGCCCTTGGTTGATATCCCCCCATAGCGTTAACTTGCTCAGCCTCATTTCCATAAGGCTCGTATGCAGAGGGGCATATATTTGCTCCATGCCCAAAAGTTCCACAAATTCCACACACTTCTTGAGTGGATGAGAAAGCATTGTTCTTCATGTTCAGCATGTGCACTTGTCTTGTCAATTCAGCTATCTGATTGACCATCTCACTGTTGGCTTCCACTTGATTTACCCCTTTACTTCTTCCTCTTACACTTTTCTGTTGGGAATTAGCTCCCAGCATTTCAAAGATTTCAGAAGTCTCTTCTGCTGTCTTTTCTCCCATAGCTCCCCCAGTTGCATTATCAATAGTATTCTGAAATTGCTGGGTTAGACCATCATACAAAAACTGATTCAGCAGTAGAAGTGGGTAATGATGGTGTGGACACTGGATTAACAATATCTTAAACCTATCCCAAGCCTCATGAAATGGCTCTCCTTCAAATTGAGCAAATGTAGCTATTTTTCCTCTTAATTCAGCTGTCTTCTGATGTGAGTAAAATTTGCCCATAAACTTGTTATTTACTTGCTCCCAAGTTGTCAAAGAATTTTTAGGCAACATCATAAGCCAACTTTTTGCCCTATCCTTTAATGTGTACAGAAAATACCTCATCCTCAACTGGTCTTTTGTTACTCCTCCCAATGGAAATGTGTTGAGGGTGGAGTAGAAATCCCGGATAAAATTCAAAGGATCTTCATTCGAAACTCCATAGAAAGATGGCAGCATGTTGTAATGGATATTCTTCAACTCGTAATTTCTTATTGCATCTGTCAATCTTATACATGAGGTGGAAGTCCCAATGACAGGTCTGGCAAAATCTCTCATAGTTCTTTGCCTTTCTTCTCCCATTTTGGTAGATTGCGCAGTATCCGACTTAAAATAAAAAATTTCCTCCTCTGTATCAAACTCGATATACGGTTCAAACTCTTCTCTGCTCCTTTTCACTCTTTGAATTTCTGAAATAACTGGGCAAAGCTCTCCTCCAAGTGATCTCCTACCTTGCATAAACAAAATTTATGGAAGAAGGAATTATTTAAAGCAAAAGAAAAAAAATGAAATAAAATATAAACAATGAAAAATAATTTAAAATAAATATATGACTGAAATATAATTACACCAATTAGCTTTCCTGGCAACGGCGCCAAAAACTTGTTGCGCTCTAATAAACACTACTAAAGCCACACTCGTAAGTATACGGGGCTGTTGTAGTATTTCGGTGAACACCTCAAGGTCGTCTCACAAGGAAGCTAGATAGGCTAATTATTTATCAAATCATAAGGAACAAATTATTAATTAGTAGTTTTTGATTTATAAGATTGAATTGCTGAACAACTAATGAAAACAGAAAGGAGTTGAATTTAATGCAATTAAAGAAAATTGAACAGATATATTGATTCACTTAATAGAAAAGCCTAGGGTTTGCACTTCTCTACTAATTTATATGTATGAATGGTTATTCCTCTCAACTGGTTTAATTTCAAAGATCATATTCCAAGCAACTTAATTAATCAAATCAAGGAAATAAGCTCTCGCATTCAAACCTCTTTCAATTAATCTTATTACAATCAAAATGATATTTTCCTTAGGTTTATATTTCTAATTCACCTAAGTCCCTAATTGAATTATTCCAGTATTAGATTTCATTTCTTAATCCTTCATCTAAATACCTAAAACACATAATTGGTGGCCAATCAGTTATATATTAACATTATTCCATTCAATTAAGGATAAAAGAAATAAATCAGTTAAGAGCAATAACCATTTCAAACAATCATAGTAGATCCATACAAACCCTAGACTAGATCAAAATTAGTTTATAATGATGCTATCAAAAAAATTCATCTCATTAAAATTCAAAGAAATTAATTTAGACATTAGAGAATTCATAAATACAATTTCAATGAAACTTAAGAGATAGAGTTCAAGAACAAAACCCAATTACAATTTTCCTTTGGCTTATGAAGAATCTCTTGCTCAGATTTTTGCTAAAAGAATATTGCAATGGCTAAAACTAATTTGATCTAGAGTGTTTGAATGAAAGTGAAATCAATCTTCAAGAGAAAAGTAGAAAACTGTTGAAAGAATGTGTAGAACGGCTGAAGAAGTAGTCTAGGACGGCTGGAAGTGTGTATATCTTTTTTTTCTCTTGCCCTAATCTTCTTATTTATACAAAACCCTCGCTGAAAATCCGCGCTTTCTTTCTTTCTTTAGTCCCATGGAGTGACATGGCCAAGCTTGTGGCCGTGTCATGTGACACGGCCAGTGGCTTGGCCATGTCACCTGAGTGTGTCAGCTTCTGTTTCTCCTTGCTCTTCTTTGTTCTTTGGAGATGAGAGTGACACGGCCAAGCTCCTGGCCATGTCATGTGACACGGCTAGTGGCTTGGCCGTGTCTCCTAGGTGTGTCAGCTTCTGTTTCTTTCCTTTGGTTCTTCCTTGTTCTTTGGCTTAGGATGGGACACGGCCAAGCTTGTGGCCCTGTCATGTGACATGGCCAGTTGGCCATGTAACATGCCAATGTCAGCTTCAACCAAATTTTCCTTTCTTTCTTGGTTCCTTTGGTTTTGCCCTTTAGATGAGACACGGCCAGTGGCTTGGCCGTGTCTCCTGCCCGTGTCATGTTCTGCCAAGATTTCTTTTAAGGTGACACGGCCAAGCTTGATTTGCCTTGGCCATATCTTGCTGCTTCATGCTCTTCTTTCTTTATTTTGATCTTCCAAGGGAGTTTTTGCACTTTAACCTAAAACAAACACTTAAAACAAACTTTAAACAAGAATCAAATGAAACATTAACTAAAAACACATAAACATCACACTAAAAACTAGTACAAAAATGACATAAACACTGGATAAATTGAAAACTACCAAATTGATGAAATCACTAAATAAACAGATTAAAACTACCAAATTACATGAAGAAAACAATAATTATCATAATAAATAAATAACAATTTTATGACAAAAACTAATAAAATATTTGTATCCTCTATGACTTCTATGTAACGACTAGTTTGATTCAAAATTGCTATAAATAGGTTAAAAAACCTCATTTAAAAAAAGAGTGAAAGAGTATCAAACAACTAAGTAAAACAATTTCTTAATCTTTTGAATCAAATTTCCAATTGTAATCTTTTGAGTGTTGAGTGTGAGCATCAAACACAACCTTGTAAGTTTAGTGTAAGCTCAAAACATTTATGTTTTAAGAGCGAGTCTAGGTAAATTCTTGTTAGGATTGTGAGAGATATACTCAAATCTTGTAAAAGTTTAGTGTGAGCTTACGAAAAAACCAAGTTAGAGTTAAGCTTATAAAAACTCAAGATTAGTGAAACTTTTACTCCTTGTTAAGAAAGTGGACGTAGGATTAAAGTAATCTAAACCACTAAAAATCTTTTGTGTTTATTTTCTCTACTTTACTTATTTCTCTATCTTGCTTTCAATTTTTAATTTGTCATCACTTCTTCAAATTAACCAATTCTGACAACTTGGGACAATAATTGGTATTAGAGCCTCAAAATTTCAAGCAGCTTAATTGTGAAATTTGATCTACAATGGTAGCCACACCATGGTTTAGCTCTTTTACATCAATTTCTACATCCACCACTGTTGCTCCTTCTCATGGGAACCTAATTTTCATCCAAGACTTTACTTCGATGGAACCGATTTTTCTTATTGAAAATACAAGATGTATTATTCCTAGATAGTGAAGGAATTGAGCTTTGGAGGTATGTGATTGATGAGTGGAAACCTTTAACTCATAAAGTTAATGGTGTTCAAGTAGCTCTTCCTAAATTTTAATATTTATAAGCTCAAGAAAAGGCTCTTTACAAGAACAATCAAGCTAGCTCCATTTTGGTGAATTTCATGTCTAGAGAAGAAGTTAGAAGAGTCTAACATCTTACTAGTGCATATGGCATTTAGAGAACTTTTAAGAACTATCACAAGGGCACTACCCAAGTGAGGTTCACCAAGACTCAAATGCAAGTGCATTAGTATGAAGTCTTCAAAATGAAACCAAATGAAACTAAATGAAAATATCACTAAGATGACAAATTGATTTCTTGTTATTGTTAATGACTTAAAGAAATATAGTAAAGTGTATACTCAAGTTGATGTTAATAGAAAAATCTTCAGAGCACTTAGGGCTTATCTAAAGAAGAACTTTGAGTCAAAAGTTTCTTCAATTGAAGAAGCTCATGACCTTAGTAAATTGATGACCGATGAGCTAGTTGGAAAGCTCCTTACCTTTGAAATGCATATGGAGAAAGAAGATGATAAAAGTGAGAAGGATAAAAGAAAGGTAATAGCTCTCAAAGCAATCAAAGAAGTTGAAAGTTGAAGTGAAGGAGGTAGTGATGATGATGAAGAAATGGCCATGCTATCTAAAATAGTTAGTAATTGAAAAAGAAAGAGAAGAATGTAAGCCAACAAAAGAAATTTCACCAAATTCTCTTTGAAAGACAAGGAGGACAAAAAATGAAGTGAAATACTATGAATGTCACAAGCCGGGTCAAATTAAAATGAATTATCCTAAATTAAATAATAAGAAGAAATGGAACAAGGAAAAGAAGAAGTCTCTCAAAGCTATACGGGATGATGATTTCTCAAGTGAAGAAGAAGAAGAAGAATAAGGGATTGTAAATCTTTATCTCATGGCTATAGGAGATTATGATGATGAATCCAATAAGGTAAGTACTCCATCATTGAACTTAAATTATGATAATATTAATGATGCATTAGATGACAATGATTTAGTTGAACATATGAATCTAAGAGTCCAAAAATATTTTTCAAAAATGAAGTTTTATAAAGAAAAATATTCCGAGTTAGAAAAAAAATTTGTTTCTTTACAAAATTCTACTTTAGAATTAAAGATCCCAAATAAACAATTAATGAAATCCTTGAATGAAATGTCTAAAAGTTCATCTATCTTAGATAATATTACTAAAGAAATAAAATTTTGAAAGAAGAAATAAATGAATTAAAGAATTTTATTTCAAAATTCAAAAGTGTAAAGAAACCTTAGATGCATTAATTAATGTTCAAAGGTCACCTTCTTCCAAATATGGACTACGGTTCAATGACTCAACTTCCATTACATCAAATGCACCAACCTTTACAAGTATCTACTGCTCAAACCTTTAGTGTTGATAATATAACGAATAATAATGCACACACAAATCCTAAGAGTCCTAAAAAGACCACTCAATGCTCGCTAGGATCTAGAACTAAAATTCCAAAAGCAAATTATGCATATATATATATATATAAAGCATGAACACAAGTACAAGTATGCATGCAAACAAGTGAATATCAAACACACTTGCGATTGCCAACACATCCAACATAATTCTTCAAGAATAAATAAAAAAAGGTTGCAAACACATAAACCTCTATTAAATTCCATTATTGCATGAAACTTGGTCATGTAAATACATTTTGTTACATTAGGATGACACACCTCAAATTAGAGGTCCCTTATAAAACTAACTATGAAGTAAACAAACCAAATACATTTGGGTACCTAAGAAAAGATAAATATTGTTATGTTGTAGGTATGCCTAAAGTCAATAACCCAAGAAAGCATTTGACTTGTGAATAGTTATTATTCAGGACATATGACCAATAATGCAAAACTTTTTATAACCATTACATACATACAAGGAGGTAATGTAACCTTTGGAAATAATGCTAAAGGAAAGATCACTGGTATTGGTTCCATTGGTATGCTTGGTAAATATCAAATTGATAATATTTGGTTAGTTGATGGATTAAAACACAATTTGCTTAGTGTAAGCCAATTATATGATAAAGAATAAAATGTCAATTTCGACTCCAAAGGATGTAAGATCACTTCACCAAATGGTGAATTTGCATCTAAAAGAGGAAGAATTAACAATTCATATAAAATTGACCTACACTCTAATAAGGTTTTTGAATATTTAGTCACCATTAGCAATGATGCTTGATTTTGGCATAGAAGATTAGAACATACTAGTATGGATGAACTACAATGTCTAAGTAAGGAAGAACTTGTTGATGGGCTACCCATGATAAAATTTTACAAGGATAAGATATGTAAACCTTGTCAATTTGGGAAGCAACACAAAAATTCTTTCAAAATAAAAAATGTTGTAAGTACTACTAGATCTTTAGAATTAATATATTCAGATTTATTTGGTCCAAATAGAGTTGCTAGCATAGATGACAAATTATATGCATTTATACTTATTGATGACTATTCAAGGTTTATATGCGTTAATTTCTTAGCTCATAAGAATGATGCTTTTGATTCTTTTAAAACTTTTACAAAAAGAGTTAAAAATGAAAAAAAAAAAAACTATGCAGTCTACCTTTGTTAGAAGTGATCATGGCAAAAAATTTAAAAATAAATATTTTAAAAACTTTTATAATAAACTTGGTATATCACATAATTTTCAGCTCCTACGACACCACAATAAAATTGTGTGGTGGAAAGAAAAAATGGAACATTGGTTGAAATGGCTAGAGCAATACTCAATGAGTATAATTTATCTTCATAGCAATACTCAATGAGTATAATTAATCTTCATACTTTTGGGTGGAAGCCGTTAACACCGCTTGTTATGTTTCAAATAGAGTTTTCAAAAGACCTTTGTTGAACAAAATATCTTATGAGCTTTGGAATGGAAGAAAACCTAAAATTTCTCATACCTTAGAGTATTTGGATGCAAATGCTTTATATTAAACACCAATGATAATCTTGGAAAATTCTCATTGAAATCAGATGAATGAGTGTTCTTAGGATATTCTTCTACTATTAAAGCATATAGCGTCTTTAATAAGAGAACTCTAGTAGCTGAAGGATCAATGCATGTCATCTTTGATGAATCTTCTAAACTTGATAATGGGGATGGTTGTGTTCTTGATGATTTTTTAGATACATTTGAGAGGTCAAAATAAATAGAACTCCAAAGGAAGATAAAAAAAATCCATCTTAAGAGGAACTTAAAGAAGAAGAAAATCAAAACTACCCAAGGATTGACATTATTAAAAAAATCATCTAAAAGATCTCATCATTGGTGGTACATTAAAAGGAGCAACTATGAGATCAAAAATTAAAAATTTAATTCTAATGTAGCTTTTGTTTCTCAAACTGAGCCAATGACTATTGAGAAGGCTCTTAGTGATGAAAGTTGGATGATTGCAATGCAAGAGAAACTCAATCAATTTGAAAGAAAATAAAGTGTGGGAACTTACTCCTAGACCTAAAAATCATCCACTATAAGTTATAAACGGATCTATAGGAATAAGCTTAATGAAGATGGCCTCATCACTATAAACAGAGCTAGATTGGTAGCTAAAGGCTAAAACCAAGATGAAGGCATTGATTATGATGAGATTTTTACCCTCATAGCTAAATTAGAAGCAATTATAATTTTACTTGTATTTGATTGTCATATGAATTTTAAACTTTTTCAAATGGATGTTAAACGTGTATTTTTGAATGGCTTTATAAATGAAGAAGTTTATATTGAACAACCCCCAAGTTTTGAAAATTATAAATTTTCAAATCATGTATTTAAACTTACAAAAGTGGTATATGGACTAAAACAAGACCTAAGAACTTAGCATGATAGACTTAGTGCATATTTATTAGAAAAATAGATTTTTAAAAGGAAAGGTTAATACAACACTTTTTGTTAAAAAGAAATTGCATGATATTTTAATTGTACAAATTTATTTCGATGACATTATATTTTGTGTTATTAATGAATATTTGTGCCAAGAATTTGCTTCTTGTATGATTAAGAAATTTGAAACGAGCATGATGGGTGAACTCAAGTTTTTTCTTAGTTTGCAAATTAAGCAATGCAATGATAGTATCTTCACTAACCAATCTAAGTACACAAAAGAACTTATCAATAAATTTGGCATAGATGATTGCAAAACAAGAAAAAAACAAGAAAAACTCCAATGAGCATATCATTGAAATTGGACAAAGATGAAGTTGATAAGAAAGTAGATGAAAAGAAATATAGAGGTATTGTCGGATCCCTACGTTACTTAACTTTTTCTAGACCCGATATAATATATAGTATTTGTTTATGTGCTAGATTTCAATATAATCCTAAAGAATCACATTTAAATGCTACAAAAAGAATTTTAAAATATTTAAGTGGAACATTACATTTTAGATTTTGGTATTCTAGAAATATTTATTTTGACATTTTAGGTTTTTTGGATGTAGATTTTATCGATAGCGTATTAGATAGGAAGAGTACAACCGGTATATGCCACTTTCTTAGTAATTGTCTAGTTTCTTGGTTTAGCAAGAAATAAATGTCTATTACTTTATTTGCTATGTAATTCGAATATGTTACGGCTTGCTTTTGTTGTACCCAAGTCCTATGGATGAAGCAATAATTGCTAGATTATAGAAAAGTATTTAATTACATCCCTATCAAATGTGATAATACAAGTGCCATTAATCTATCTAAAAATCTCATTCAACATTTTAGGTCAAAACATATAGATATTAGATACCATTTTTTGAGAGGTAATATTCAAAATAACAATGTTGTTTTAAAATTCATAGACACTCAAAATCAACTTGCTAATACTTTCACTAAACTCTTGAATGAGGATAGAATAAATTTCATAAAACAACATTTAGGAATGATAGATGGGCGTACACTCTGTTGATTACTTTGTGATTTACATATGTTGATGATGTGAAACTTTGCTTAATTAAATGAGATTGCAACTGCTACATTAAAACTGATCATAAATACATTTTACATATAAATAATTCTTTATTTACATCTATTTTGATAATTACAAATTAAGTTCATCATCAAATTCCTTTTGACTATTTATAGAGGTTGCACAAAATTTATAATGGTTGCATAACATAATGGTCCATTAGGATTTTCAAACACTACTGTTGCGCGATCGCCCTGTAAATAATGCAGTCGTTCAATTCAATTTTTTTCAAATTTTCTCTATCATTATCTAATACAATTATTTTTGTGAGAGCATTCCAAGTGTCTGGTAAACACAATGTATGAATTGTAGTTGGACAATTGTTGAGTTGTTGGACATGAGTAATAACTACCCAAAATTTTTGAACATTTGAAACTGCCCAACCTTGCCCATTTTGCCTCTAATAGTCATAAAATGGCTAGTTTTCTAATTTTTTCTATAAATACCTCTCATCTTCAATAAAAAAAACATTTTTAAAACACTTAAACACCTCTCTAAAAGATCTCTCAAAATTTTGGATACTAGAAGATTTTTTTTTTTTTGAAGACTTGAAGCTTCTTCAACATTTCTCTCTTCTATATTTCTGTTTTTTTTTTATGTGATTGATCATGGCTCCTAAAACTAAAGCCCCAAAAAAGAAACTCACAGCCACCAAAAAAAGAAAAGGGATATTCTTTAGGAAACACAACCTCAAGCCAAGCCACATACTGGTAGTACTATCAACCTTATAAACCCAAGTATCAAAATGATGATAAAAAGCACTATATGCTTAAGAAGAAAACCTTAGAGCAAACCAAAATACATGCAGAGGGAGTGCTCATAACTCTTAATATGAAGGAAGAAATCTATGGATTCCTAAAAAGAGTAGGTTGGAAACAACTAGTCTTTCCAAATGAATTAGGTTATCCTAGCCTCACTAGAGAATTCCTCATGACCTTAAGACTTGAGTAGAACCATAATGCCTTAATTGGTATTTATGGTGTCTACTTTTTTCTTTTTGATCAAGAATTTGCCCTTTCCATAGATCAACTAGCGGAAGTATGGGGATTTCATATTAATGGTGCCTTTTTATATACTAAAAAGGACTATCCTTTCAAGAACAATTTAAATTTTTGGAGAGAAATTTCAATAGAAAATGAATATGACAATAGCTCATCCAAAGCTTTTCATTTCAAAACCCTCACCCATTGGCTTCTCTATAGAATTATAACATATTGTCACATCCCAAAGTTTAGGTAGTCGAGTATTAGGCAAGAAGGATATAAATAAGTGGTCAAATAGAGGCTCGAGATAGTCAAAAATAAAATCGGTGTGCAAAGGAGGCCCGTGAAGTCGACGGGACCTAAAAGTAATTTTTTGAAAGGCCGAGGACCTAAGAGTAATTTTTTAAAAAGTTGTGTCGGCTCTTAATAGTGACCCTAACGGATGCCATAAATGTATTCTCGGGATTAATCGGGTAGTAATGGCGGCGCACGATTTTTCCTGAAAACACACGGTTTATAAGTTACGGGCGATTTTTCGATAAGGGCATTTTGGACATTTCCACCGGAGGAGCGATTTTGTAATTAAATATAATTTTGGGGGCAAAATTTAAAAGAACAAAAAGCCACTTTCAAGTGGCCAAATCCTAACCATTAAGTCCAAATGGGTTGGACAAATCATGGCCATTGAAAATAAACAAATTAATTAAATGGAAATTAAATTATAAACAACTAATTTTGGTCTTCCAAACACAAGTAAAGAATCAAAAAAACACCACCATCACCACTTTTCTTCTTCCTTAGGTCGAGCTCCCCCCCTCCCTTCCATTTTCAAGGAGAAAATTTTCAAGTCTAAGCCATTTTTCAAGTGAAATTCAATAGGAAATAAGGTAAGATACCATTCTAAGTCTTATTCTTTCATTAGAATTAGGTATTAGGCTATGTTTAGGAAGATTTGATATTATGTTCATGTTGGAAAAGTATTATTAAGTTGATGATTACGGTGAAAAATGATAAACTACTTAAAGAAAATGATGAAAATGGTGATTATTAGTAAGAATAAGTAAAGAATTGTTAGAAAATCATAAGGTAGCATCATGTTCATATCTAGGGTTTGTTCTTACATATGTGACATGTAAAATTCATAGAAAATCAAAGAGATTAGAGAGGAAAGGAAGTAAAATAGACAAGAAGAGCAAGGAAAAGCAAGGTTTGGTACTTTAACTAATTGTTTGTTCATTTTCTTGAAATTTTTCTGTTTTAGAATTAGTGAAATGCTGTGACTTGTATGATTTTTAATTAAATATAGAAAAATGTTCTTGAAGTGAAGTTTTGATATGTTGTGCCTCAATGCGTCTAGAATGACTAAAAAATATTTTGAGTTGAATTCGGAATGGTTATGATTATGGAAAAATTATTTTTGTTAGACCTGCTCTAGGAGGTACCTTGACTGAGATAGTCATATTTCCGGATTTTTAATAAAATTTAGAAAAATAATATTCTATTGAATTTTGGATATATTGTTGTTTAGTGAGTCTATTAATTGATAAAAATAGTTTGGAACCACATTGATTGAATTTAATTTACGGAATTCACAAAATTCAGAACTGCTGCCAGGATGCTGGGCAACTGGAGTAGTCTGGTTGGGTGAACTACTTGACCAAGATTTTGTGTCCAGTTTGATCTGAAATTTTAAAGGAATGATTTTAAGATGTAAAACTAAATTTTGTAAAAATTTTAGAGTTTTTAGTCTAGTAGATTATTTTATACAATTGTTCAAAATAAGGATCAAGTTGAGTCCAAAACCAGAATTTACTATTCATATAGTCATTTTGCTAATATTCATTTGGTCATTTTTCAAAAGTAATCCAATTGATTCCTTATGCATATAAATGAGCATAATATGTTATTAAAATGACAAAAATATGATATTTCACGTTGAAATAATATAAGAACCATAAGTCGATAATTGTATAATGCATATTCGATTAAGAAATGACATGAGAATTTTGGCTCCACTGGGTATCTGGGATAGTACTGAGTAGGGTAAGGGTATGATATATCATACTATATGCAGTGCTGCTTTAATATAGGACTTCGGTCCGAGTTATATAGGGTGACGGCCTGAGTTATATAGGACTTCGGTCCGAGTTATATAGGGCAATCGCCCGAGTTATATAGGACTCCGGTCTGAGGGCTTCGGCCACAGAATCCACAGAGCTTGGTCCGCAATTTTTTTAGGGCCACAGCCACAGAATATATATACAGTTGTTTCAGTTAGTTCCTTACCATACGTTAGTCTACCAAATTACCTTGTGGAGCGAACTGATAAAATGATAATAACTGAATATATGACATGTATGGATTATTTTTATTGTGATATTATTTTTCAATACGACTCATTGCTTTTAAAAGTGCATTATGCTTTTATTATTTATTTTCCGTAATTAGTTAAAGTACCCACTAAGCAATGCTTAGTGAGTTTAGTTTCTTCTAAACTCGTAGGCTATCAGCAAGGAGCCAGTAGCGAGCAGAGGAGTCCTGCGATCTGTCGGTCATCAACAAACTTAGGTGGTGCTCTTCATTTTGTATTTTGGTATTAGAAACTGGCATGTACTTATTTGAACAATACAAAGAGATAACTTGATGTAGCATGTAAATCTAGTAATGTATAATAACTGTATGGTTTTAAATTGAGTTGGGTTGTGAATATAGAAGTGTGAATTCTTCTTGCAGGATTGTAGTTGAGGTTATAAGGGTGGATTATTGGGAGTGTGCTTGAGTTGAATTGTGAAACAAAATATTTTTCAAAAATAAGAAAAATCAGTTTTGTCGACACTTGGGATCTAGAATTTTAAGAGAGACTCCGTCAAAATTATTGGAAAATTTTTATAAGGAACATTAAGTAAGCTGACATAACCAGAGCTCATATCCCGATGTAGCATTCCTCCTCGGCTTATTCATAGGTCGGAAAGGGGTGTTACACATATACTGTCTGCTAAAGAAGCGATGGCAATGAGAAAGTTACTCAATGTGACCTATTCTTCTTGTATGCCATGATTCATGATGAACAAGTGCAAACCACCCATTTTTTTTATTGATACCTTTCTCCATCATGGAAAGTATAGGGCTAGTACCTTTTACCTATCTTCTCAAATCACACAAATAGCTAGATATTTAGGTTTGCTTACTCTTAAAATCTATAAGCGATCCTTTAGATCCTGCCACCAATTCCATCAACATTGCCTATCTTAAGTATGCTAGATGCATTACCAAGGTTGATGATTATTATAAGTACATCTTTGGAAGCAAATATATGATTCAAAGGGAAAGAAAAAGGGCAAGATTAATAGTTGTAGGAGAAGAAGAAGGAGAACCCATAAAAGTATAACTTCAACACACTCTTAAGCTAACAAAATTCGCCAAAGAAAAGGGAGAATCATCCAAAACCATGAAACTCATTAGGCAATTCACTCTCTATCCAAAATAATTTTCCCATTTTAAAATGGGCGTCACCAAGAAGATTACAAAGCTCAATCAAAAGGTGGACCTCCTATCTTATGTCCCCTATGACATCTATAAAATGCAAGGAAAATTTGGACTTCTTCAATGTGATTTATGTGATTGGGATGTAAGTGAACACATTGAGAGCCCTTTTTAAGCATCTCCTCCCCTTGAAGAAGAAAGCTTAGGAAAACAAGAAGAGGATTTAGAAACTCAAGAAGAGGTCTCTAAACCAAACTCTAGAAAGGGAAAGGAAATTGCAAAAGACTGATCATTTTTTTTTTGTATGATTTTATGATTGATAACTACATATAATATTTCTTTTAGTATTTTTTTATCAATGCATTTCTGTTATTATTTATGTTTCTTTTAATGTTTTTGTCTTTGTCAAAGGGAGAGAAGATAAAATTGAATTGAAATTGATCAATTAAGGGGGGAGAAAATAACTTAAAAGAAATAGATAACATATTTAATTAGATTTAGGGAGAGAACAACAATAAATGGATTGTCAAATATATTAAAAGGAAACAAACACATTCTCTCAGGCTAATTCAATTTAATTATCAAAGTAAAAAAAAAGGAGATTGTTAACCTAGTTATTAGCCAATTAATTCTATTTTGATCATTAATAATCAAATTGATATATAGTAAAGATTTAAATAAGTGTTTCTTTTTAGGTTCATCTTAAGAGCATATATGCACTCGCACCATAATCTCATGCGACCGCACAAACAACAAAGGGGAAAGACCACTCAAAGCAGAGAAAAGATCACGACCTTTTGGTACAGTGATCACCTAACAAACACACCTTGCGCAACCTCCCAAGAAGGCAGTGTGACCACATAATAAAAGGAAGAAAAATACAAAAGTTACAAAAATGATAGCGGGCAGAAATAGCGATAAGATGTCAAACACCCAAGACCTTGTGCAATCACTCAATAACTTGAGTGACTGCATAAGATCTAAAAGGAAATTTCATTTTAAACACAGAATACACGGTGAGCATGCGGAGTAAAAAACTATATCCTGTGCGACCGTGAGAAACTAAGAAATTTGAATTTTAGCGCCAACTTCATAAGCCAATGAAAAATAGACGCATGGAAGAAGAATTCTTATACAATGGTCAAAAATAATGTTGTGTGACTGCACAACTTGACAGGGTGGAAAGATATAGTACCAATGCTCCTATCAGACAATTTGCATCAACCGTTGGAGATAGATGTTGAACAAAATTCAAATTGCCCGATCACTCAAGCATATGGAGCGAATGTATAGAGCATATGGAGACCGCTCAAGATGCATGGCGACCACAATACAACTATCAGCAAAGATTGTAAAAAATGGACCACATCAATTGTAATTGTATCCATTAGGAATTCTATGTAACGGCTAATTTGATTCAAAATGGCTATAAATAGGCTAAGAAACCTCAGTTACAAAAGAGTGATAGAGTATCAAATAACTAAACAAAAAAATTTCTTAATCTTTTGAATCAAATTTCTAATTGTAATCTTTTGAGTGTTGGGTGTGAGCATCAAACACAGCCTTATAAGTTTAGTGTAAGGTTGAAATAATTATGTTTTAAGAGTGAGACTAGGTAGAATTCTTATTAGGATTGTGAGGAATATACTCAAACTTTATAAAAGTTTAGTGTGAGCTTGTAAAAATACTAAGTTAGAGTTGAACTTATAAAAACTCAAAATTAATAGAGCCTAAACTAGTTGTTAAGAAAGTTGATGTAGGATTAAAGTTATAAACCTCTCTCGCGTGGTTGTCATCTTGGGACAACAACCACCATTATTTGTTAATCAGTATTTATTTACGTCTGAAATAAAAAATATAAAAAATATCTTTTAAGAATAGAATAAAATTAAAATCCATTTTTTAATTTTTAAAATAAAATAAATATAATTTATTTATTTATTTTTTAATTACAAATATTTCTTGCCATTTCTCGCGTTGAGTCTCAAGTCACAATCCATGGGCGTGAAACCTTCTGCCATTTCTTTGGAATATGTACTTAGCCCTCTCTGATTGCACTGCTGCTAGAGCAATTGTGAGATTGCTTTAGCGGATTTAGGTGCTTGCAGCACTTAAACACGAAACCTTCTGCCACTTGAGTAGATTTTCACTCTTAGGGAGTGGTTGCGTCAGGCTTGTAGCAGTTGCACTAGATGGTGTCGCAGTAAAACTTGTTACCTTGAACTACTTTGTGACAAATTCTTGCACTTGGAAGCTGTTGCGCGGTCGTTCTAGTGCTGGGACGGTCATGACAAGGCTATTACACATATAACTCAAAATTTTCCAAGTCCTGAGACAAAAAACTTATTTCAAAGATTAAATCATTTTCAATTTTGAGTGCTAAAAATCAAAATAAAGTTATTGTGCCAAGGATTTGGCTAATAGAATTTAAATAAAAAAAATAAAAGTTTTTATATATATATAAATTCAATCCAAGATTCGTTAAGAATTTTTTTTTATCATGTGTTAAGTAATTTTTTTTAATTTTCAAATTATGTGAAATATATTTCACTTAAAAATTATTAATTACAATTCACACATATTTAAATTTTTTAAAAAATACATATTAAATAAAAATATTATTAATATCACATAAACTCAGGTTCTCAACTCACTTTTTCTTTTAAAAATAACTAGATCTCCAAGGATAACTTTCAATTCTTCTTTAAAGAAAGAGTTGAAACAATAAATTATGAGTTCTGGATTGATTTAAGATAGTTTATTATTGAAATTAAATAATGAATGTAATTAATTCAAAATTAATCAATTTAAATGAAATTTAAAAATTCATAATGGAAAAGGTTTAATATAAATTTCTTGAACTTTATGTTTGTGAGACTTAGTCCGAGCATCGATCCAGCCCACTCAAAGTGTCGAAATGCTTATTTGCTCAACTTCACATAAAAACACCGAGTATGCTCTATAATCAAATTTATTTGACTTTAGTTTGAAAAATCAATTTTAGAGTTAACAATTTTATTTTTTGAAGATGGAAAAATTAAGGAAAACTCAATTTTTGACTACAATTTATTTAGCCTAAAAATGCACTACTCCGAACAAAAAAAAAATGGAATCCAAACTAAATTTTCATGTTTTATATAGAAATGATTTCACCTTTAATTAAACTTAATCTTAAAAGAATTATTTTCATGAATGACATAATTAAAATGCATGAGCAATATAAATAAATGACATCCACAAAGTAATAAATCAAAGTAAATAAAACATTAATTAATTACACTCAAAATCTTGATTATCTTGATTTTAGCTCTTATAGATTTTAGGCAAGGCATACATTTTTTTAAAATAAATAATTTAAATAAAGCAAATAAATTAAAGTTAAGAAAGGTAAAAAAAAATTAGGCGTAAATATGATTTAAGCAAAAGAATCAAAGTTAAATGAATCAAAAAAAAGAAGAAAGGAGAAAAAAATTGTGCTTATTTTACTTTGTTCGCTATTTATATTTAATTACCAATATATGTGTGTATATCCTTTTAAATAAAAATTAAAAACTTACGATTCAATCCATTGTTTGAGTGGAGGCTTCAAAATGAAGGAGGAAGAGCTTTTAAGCCTTCTTAGAAATAAGCCTTTTTATAAATTTTACCTTCTTTCCATAAATTTTTAGTTTCGCCATACTTGCGTTTTTTGTGTACTTAAATTTTGGAGGGGAGGCTATATCTATAGAAAACTTATGAAGCTCAAAAATACAATTTTCAGTGTGAGACTCAAAAGTAAAAATAGCCATATAATGAAAAAAGTCACGAGTTGCACAGAAGGATGGTGGGCATCATAGAGCCAACAGGCTATTTCAGTAGCCGCAGGCGGCGCCCACCTTGGCGTCTTCCCCGTTTCAAATTCGTCCAACATTCGATTTACGTCATTCCATTTGCGTTGGGCTGAATGTTATTTTTAACTCTATTTTCTATTTTGTGTTAATTTTAAATTCAAATTTTAGTTGAAATTCCAATCTAGATTTAATTAGAAAATAATATTAATAATATTTTTTATATTAACTTGAATGAAAAAATAAAATTATCCTTACAACTTATTGTATCATATTATCAAATTAATTTTTAAATGTTAATAAAAATTAATTTGAGTTATTTAACTTTATGAATTTGATAAATAACTAATAATAAAATTAATAATTTAATTAATTAAATTTAAAAATTAAAGAGTTTAAATAATTTTAATCATAATTTAAAACTTAAAAATTAAATAAAATAATAGAGTATAATTATAAAACAGCATGAAATTTAGGAAAGTTCGTCTATTAAGCCATAAACAAGTTAATAGCATTATAAAATAAAATCCTTTTTTTTTTAACAATAGTATATATAGATTTAATTTTTTTTTAAAAATAATAGTATAATTAAGAAAAAATTTTCCTTATAATAGCAAGTTAGCAACTAATACAAAAAGTGATTGAATTTATATTTTGGATGTGCTTTGTATATTTTCTCGGGCCTTTCCAAGATAAATCTTTTTAATATTTATTATTTATCTATTGTGAACCTTGCCCTCTCCGGCAAACCAAGTTTTGAGATATAGAATTTTTAAGAAAATTAAATAATTTTATAATATAATAATATAGAACACGATCTAAAATTATAAAATTTTAGTCACTAAATATTATCTAATTTAAAATTTCAAAAATTAAAAGTACAATAAAAATTAATAATTTTATAAAATTTTTGATAAATTTTAGAATAAAATAGTGAATTTTAAAATAATATAAAAACAAAAAGCGTACAAAATAAGAAATGAGTTTGCCCTTTTGGTAATAAATAGGAAAAAATCAATAAAGAAAAAGTCATACATAAAAAAAATGAATGAATAGGAAACATATCTCATTTGGAAACATATAAATTATATTAAACTTACTGGCTGTCAGTTAACAGAAGGTGACAAAGAAATACTGATGTCTGTCATTTAATTTATGATGACAAATATCCTCATAGCCTCTGGTGTCTAATCGAGGGACCGATTGTGTTATAACTATGCAGCTTTTGAGGTCAAATGCCTATGGAGCCCTCTGGTCTAGGCCTCTATTTTTTTTAGACAGTAAAAAAAATAAATACCATTAAACTATAAAAAATACAAAAATTCAAACAAGATTAAAATTTAGAAAGACCAAACGAAAAAAATTCAAAAGCTAAATATAAAACCTTTTAAAATAACATAAAACTTTTTGTAATAAATATCAGGAAAATAATGATAAAACATCTTGAATAAGAGTAAACAAAAAGATTCCCATCTATGATGGTAGAAACCAAATACAACATGAGTGTGAAAGGCCAATGAACAAAATTCCAAAAGTGTGCAAAATATGGTAGAAGATCTATCCAAAGGACCTAAAAGGAGCAGAAATCAAGCAGCCTTCTTCCTTCCTCTAAGAGCATAAGAGCTGAAACAAAATATTTTTACTATCATAGGCTAAAGTAAATCAGATATGAGGCCAATATTTAAAGCAAGGGACAAAGCCTAGAAAATGCTTGTGAATAGGTGCAACCTCACGGAATAAAAGATGAAATCATTAATAGACCACACACTTTTTACATCCTCAGCTAATAAAGAGATTGAGGAAAGATAAGGACCACTCATCCTAAACTACGGCCGAAGAAGAAGAAGCCCAACTAATAGATGGGGAATGCGTTATATAAGAGAAAGTATATAAGATAGTGGGAAACCATCTTCCTCAATTGCAAACAACAAAGCGACTAAATAGGGAATAGTGTTGCTGCTGTAACTCCAACGAAATCTAAGATTACTTGTTATGCTTTTAAATTAAAAAGGATAAGCTTGAGGTGCCAAAAAGATTATAAAAAACTAATCATATGAATTATCAGAATCTCCCTGGGGCGTCTGATTCGACTATTCCTTGCGATTTCGATACTGTTTGGCTTTTAACCTCAAAGATTCAATAAGTTAAGGCCCGTGAGAATGAAGTCGTCACCCGGCTTGGATCAAATAAATAAGTTAGGAATAGCATACTCTTAATTCTACGAAGAATCTCTAATCCCATTTTTTTTTATTCGAGAAGTTAGATATATATAGAAATAATAAGAAGAGAAAAATCTTCATATTATTTGTATGTACTCGGTCTGAGAGAACCGATCTTTTCTATGATTTAAATATTAGCCAATTGAAACTATTTGAAATATCAAATACTAGGCAGTATTTATAATAAATAAACCATCCATAACAAGATAATAATAATCATATATTACAATATGATATATATAATCCGTGTATTATAAAAATACTTTTTGAGTACCCACCGGAGTGAAAATGTACCATTATAATCTCTCAAAAGAAAAGAAAAATTAATTAATTATATAACCTTTGAATAAATCCTATACATTTGTCTAAAAAAAAATTACAATGGGCCTATATACATTGGATTTAAAGAAAAGATATGTAGAAATGCGTGAATAAGTATGACAAAAATATATATGAATAATATAATAAATAAATAATGTATACATAAATAAAAAGAACAGAAAGTAAATCATACAAACAAAAATATCATAAAAGTATTGAGCTCAATAATCTTAGGATTATCGAATTCAATAATATATTGAATATATGTATATATTATATACTAATTTTATGTTTAATATATTTTTTATGTTGGGTATAAAAAGATTATCAAACTCAACGATCTTGGAATATTGAGCCCGATAATAATCAACCCTTCAAAAATCATGTTTATTTCAAAAACTTTTTTGCTCTATTTAAAATAATATTTTGTGTTGTTTTAATCATTTCAACTCTATTCATCTTTATTTACAAACCAGAAAACTGATTTCTTTATAAAGTTTTGTAAAAACTATTTATAAACAAGTCACTTTAGAAAACCTTATGAAATATCGAGTGAACTAATAAAGATATTCAAGTTTGATAGTTAAAAACTATTGAGCTTGACAATATTTTTTCTACATAGAAAAGACAATTATTTCAAAACAAATTTTCCAGATTTATGTATTAAGGATCCTTCCAAAAGGTTATTAAAAACATGTTATCTTATTTTTAAATGTGTAAAATAATTCCAAGAGCTTCTTTTATTGGTTCAAGATGCAAAGTTTTAAAAGTTATTTTGAGTTCATCATCTTACCTATAAAAAGGCCATTTTGATTCCATTTTATCATATTTTTACATTAGATCAAGTTTCCAACATCAAGTTACATTCATTTTGGATATGTTAGATTGGTTTTCATTGGTTAAAAAAGGGTTAGAAATTATGAAATGAGATAAGGAGTACCTCTTGAAGTTCTTTAGAAACTAGTTGCTAAGGGAGGTTGATAAATAAGGTTTACCTGTTTTGGATGATCTCCTTTGGCTTTTGTTAATTGGATCTTCTAGTATGTGTGTCTAACTTGCTATTGGCTGCTTCGATGCTTAAAAGCAAGCTATAATTGGTTAGATTTGTCCATTCAAAAAGGTGTAGCACACTGCCTTTTATAGGCAAATGTCTACTGCAAGTGGGCTCAAATTGTCGAGCTCAACAGCTAAAAACTATCGAGTTCAATAATTTTATCCCATGTGGTTAACCTTAATTTTGACTTGTTAGTTTTGTTCTTTGGCAACCTCGATAATACCTAGAAATTATCAAGTTCGATAGTAAAAACTATCGAGTTCGACAATTTATCCAAGATTATGCAAGATGACAGATTAAAGTGTCTACAATTTGCCCATGCTTTAGCAATATAAGTTTATCTAGCTTATAGATGTGAAAAGCAAGAAATTCATCCATTCCAATTCTCAAGATTAACCTTTACCTTTTTGGCTAGATCATATTTGGATCGAGCATTTTACTCAACCCTTGGTTGTGTTGCATCAAACATTTTATCCTCTACTACAATAAAGAGTGATGACCTTCAAGCCTTTTACCCTCCGGTAAGTGGGCCAGATCTTTTATTTTTCTTAGGTGGTGTCTTTCCAAGATAATTTTTCTTTGGACCTTTTATCCTTAGGCATGTGGTGTCTTTCCAAACTGATTGCACCTTTGGACCTTTTGTCCTTAAGTTGGTGGTATCTTTCCTAGCTGATTTTAACTGCATACTTTTTATCCTAGGTTGTTGGTGTCTTTGCAGGCTAATTGTACCTTCAGACCTTTTATCCTCAGGTAAGTGGTGTCTTTCCAAGCTGATTGCAAAAAATGGCAAAAAAAAACAAAGAGGTATTTTTTACCCTTCTTGATGTCTTTGTTTGGTATTCCTTCTTTAGCCCCCTATATGCAAAGATATTGAAAGATGGTGTTAAAATATCTTTTGCATGCATTAATAAGATTGCAGACTTGGAGCACTGTTCAATGGTCTTTCTCTGACTTTATGTGAATCTTTAGTTGAGCTAGACCAATTTAAGTCAATTTTTCCTCGTAAACTAAGTGGAAGTCTTTTGCTACTTTAGGTAACAAGAACTCTGTTGGCTTTCTGAACCACCCTTTTTAGGTTTTATTTTCTTTTTTATTCTTTTCTTTTTTTGCTTTTTTTTTCTTCTCTTCTCTTTTCCTTTCTTTTTCTTTTCTCGTTTTCTTTTCTTCTTTTCTTCTTTTTCTTTTTTTCTTTTTGTTGTTTTTTCTTCTTTTCTCTTTTCTTTGTTTTTTTTTATCCTAGCTCTAAGAAAGTTATAGTGTTTGCACTATTCAATGCTTTTGACTATGGATGAGTGGATTAGAGTGAGTCTAACTAGAGTGAGTCTGCTTCAGTGAGGATGAACCCTTCGGTGCCTTAATAGATCTGAGATATTAAGTCCAATTTAGTTAAGCTTCAACTATCTTTGTGATCTTGACAATACATCTTCTTCCTCAATCTTCTTTAGCCCTTAGTACCTTAGTGATCATCAAATTTGTCGTAAGTATCACGATAGCTTAAGGTAGATTATTAGATTTTACAAGCCAATAAAAGTAAGCTAAAAATTTCATGAAGGCTCAAAGAAACAAACTAGAAATTGATATTAATATAGCGGACACTAGTTGTTTGCTTGCCAAATAATGCCTAGACCATTTCTCCTTTAAAAAAGCAGAATTCAATTTCACTTGTGAAGTTCATCAAAGAATGTTCTAAGATTGACTAGGACTTAGACATTCATAATTATGCAGGAGCCCTCTCTAAGTAAGCATACATAGCTCAATGCTATAGAATAACTCTCTTACTTAGTAAAGTTATTCAAATCATGATGCATAGATACACTAATTTATGAATATCAAGGTAGACTCATCATCGGTTGAGCACCAAAATAAAAAAAGACCAACAAAAATTTAATGAAAATAATTTATTCAAACAATCTTAATTTGAAAAGCATAATTGTTCCATAAAGTATCAAAGATAGAAAATAAAACAAATAACCAAATAAGTCAAGGGAAGTTTTATTGAGTTGGAGTCGAACAATGCTTCATCTATTTGGAAATGTCAGGGAGAAGAGCTAAAACTAGCAACCCCTTCCTCAGAAGCTTCTCCATCTATATCTTGACAAGATGACAAGACAAAACTCTCCTCCATTCCTCCCTCTATCATGAAGGTTGCAGCCGGTAGGACTCTTCCAAATTTGGGCAGAGGATTATTCTTGGTGTTGGGCTTTTCAGGCTCAGGTAGCTTACCACTGTCAATAAGATCTTGAATCTCATGCCTTAACCAAATGCATTTATCTGTCTCATGCCTTGCATTTGATGGAATTGACAAAAGGCATTGGCATCAAAGTTTGATGGAAGAGGATCATGTAGTGGCCGATGAGCTAATGGCTGTAATAGTCATTTCTTCTGTAACTTATTAAAAACCTAAGACAGAGATTTTTCTAACTCTGAAAAGTGTCTTCTATTTGCTTGACCATTTGTTGCAATGACATTTGACGACTTTTATGTACTCTAGCCTTCAGACTGATAACTTCTTCTTTTAGAAAATAATTCTTCTCTCTTTTCCATTCTTCTATTTGTAAGCCAGCTTGGAGAAGATCTTTGAAATCCCTGATAAGGGTATGGACATCCGTTCACGAAGATTAGGCAGCAGCCCTCTCCCAATCATCCTAATCTGGTCTGACTCATTGGGCCTCTTCTTGAGTAATGCGACCTTATTTCTTCACCTCTTCACATAGTCAACAAAATTCTCATTTTGCTTTTGTCTGATAGTTTTCACCTCCATCAGTGTCACTTCCAGTTCGACATTATACCCGTATTATTGAATGAAGGCTTTGTACAATATATCCCAAACTTCTTGGGTACTTTCCTCCAAAGTATTAAACCAATTCTGCACAACAGAGTCCAAAGAAAGCATAAAATATCTCAAAGTTTGGGCTTTAGTAACTTGAGCAGACTGCATAGCAGTGATGTACTCTTAACATGCAAGTGAGGATTTTCTGTACTATTGTATTTAGTGAAAGAAAACATTTGAACTTGTAAGGGACTTCTTCATCTTGCTCAAATAGCTTGTCTACCTCTGATACCTCCTCAGCCTTCAGCTTCTTTTTGAACTTCTTCTCCAAATCAACAATCATTTTCTCCACATATGCAGTTTCAGTTTTCTCTACTGTTATTTTCTCCACAGCGTTCTTCTCTTTCTACTTTTCTTGAGGATCTTGGAAATATTGAGCCCAGTCATCATCATCCATCATTACCTTGTCATCATCAAAGGCTACCTCACCAACCGTAGTCTTTCCTTTACCCTTTCTGTTTCTTAGTGCTAGCAGATGCTTCAACAATATTCTTTAATAGTGCAGCAAGCTGGCTTTTCATAGTCTCAGCTAGGACCCCCTTTAGTTCTTCCATCTTGGAGTTGATTACATCATCTACCATTTTTTGAATTTTCTTGGGATCCATTGCTTTTGGTGAGAAGCTGACTGAGTAGTTGCTGGATTCCAAGTCACTAGCGTAGGTCGGATTGTCGTAGGCTTTTGAACTGTTGTACTCCAAGGATGTGAGCTAGAAAGGATCAATGATATGCAATGTATGCATGGATGCACAAGTAACAAACAAACCAAACCAAATCAAAATAGTAGGAACAAACCTTCCAACCTTAAAACTTCCACACACGAATGGCAAGTCTCTTTTCCTAGGTATATGGTCAACAAAATATCAACATGGCATATCTTATTTTTGAATAGTTCACTTAAACAGTTTAACCAATAGTTGTATTTTCTAACTTTAGAAGTCAATCCATGATAATTCCCATTGATTAAGTTTTAACTCATTGGTCCAACAAAAGTTAGCTTTTATACTTTGTTGGATTAAAACTAAATTAAAAGGTTTGTCATAAATAGATTTTCCACTTTGGAAAAAACAACTAATGGTTCATGCCACAAATAAGCCTATGATCAACAAGTCCTGGTATAAATTAGACCCACAATTGATTTTTAGTATTTTATAATTGACCTAACTAATTGTAAGCCCATTTAAGAAAAGGTTTGTTTAAATGTTAAAAAGCCCATTGAAGAAGTGCAAAAATTGTTTTGTTTCATAGCCCATAGTAAAAATGTTTGTTTAAAAATGAATTTTGGGCTTTGTATTTGGACCATGAGCTGAAAAATAGTTTTGTTTTAAAGCCCATTGTGAAAAGATTTGTTTGAAAATAGATTTTGGACTTTGGGCTTGAGCCATGAGGTAAAAAGAATTTTTGACCAATATTAGAAAATGTTTAAAGACCATCTTAAAAAGTTAAAAATAATTTTGGTCTTTTGGGCTTAAAAGAATAAATATTATTTTGGGCTTACAATATAGTTATGTCATATTAGGAGTGGAACAAACTAAATAAGTCATGGTTTAAGCTAGGATCTATTAATCATCATCAAAGAGCAAGCATTTGGGTAACAACCTAAGGAAAGTAACTAAGCCAACTACATAAACTTTAGTCTTTGGGTTGAAAAGCTTAGGCTTCCATAGCAAGTATATACCAAATGGTACGAGGCTATGAGTGGTTATGCCATTCTCAATCTCCCTGCCTTGAGTGAAAGTAAGGTATCCCTTACATAGCATAACATGGGTAACACAAGCATCTTCACTCACGCACATAATGCAATCTAATATGATGCAATGGACAATGTCATAATAAGAAAGAATAAAATAATATAAAGACCAACGGAATCAACTTCTCTTATCTCTAGTGGAGTCATCACTGTGAGCAGAGATTTTTGCCCCCACTCCTATGTGGAATGATTCTTGCGACTTCGACGCTGCTAGGCTCAGGGCCTTAGAGAAAACAAGCCTAAACCTAGAAAAAATAGTCGCCACTCGGACGGGCTGGGATAAAAGAAAAAAGTGTATGACTTGATTCCTAAGGAATCTCCAACCACCTATTGGGTTCAAAAAGTTAGGTATGCATGGGGAAGGTGAGAAGTGGCCCAGCGCCCCCATAACGCCTGGTTCATTAGAACCAGCCTCCTTTCAGGTCTAAGTATTATTAAATTCTTAAGTATTATAATATTATCTATACTACATGCAAATTAAAATATGTAAAAATTCATTGTATTAAAACTAAAACAAGTTCAAATAAAATAATAAATGGACACCCATACAAGATAAAAACATGCCCTTATAAATGTCTAAATGTCCACAAAGAAAATAAAATAGGACACCCACTAAAATGTGAAAATGTGTCCCTTACAATTATCCCAAAATCTATAAAATAAACTAAATTATATAAGCAAAACAAATAAGGAACCCACAAGTGAAACCATGCCTTTTACATCCTTAAAAATACAACCAACAAATAAATATAGTTCAATCATTCATAATAAAATATGTAATCTAAGCATATAGTTTAATCATCACAAAAATAATAATAAATTAGAGTTTAATGAAAGAAAATTAAGGTTAATCATAAAGAATTATAATGCATAAATAAATATTTAATCCATTAGGGTTTCTATGTAAGTTAGGGTTTTATATTATTAACTTAGGGTTTTGGGAAAATATTAGGGTTTTTAGTTAAAAACAAGGTTTAATGTTGGCTACTGGGACTAAGGCTATAATCTAATGGTTTAATGTTTAAAGTGTGGTTCCTGTCCAAGACTTTAACAATTTTATTGCTACTGTTACTATGATATTAAAACTTAATATTAACTTGATTAAATAAGCTACTGTAAAATTAAATTAAACAAGTTTACTGGACACTTAAGCAAGCTACCATGAAAATTAGTTTTATGGACATAAACTAATTACTGGATAAACAATCTATTGGATGCTTTATAAAGAAAACACAAGAACAAACTAAAGACAATTCAATGAGTAAAACAATAATGAACTACTGTGAATTTAAAATAGGTTAAATAAGAAATTTCAAACCTTCGTTTGTTGGATCTACCAATATTTAACATTGGTCCAAACTTATTGCTTGCACTAGTGTCAAATCTCAGTTGAACAAAGTGAAGGCACTGTGTCACTGCCTTCTAGTTTCTTGATGATTGGTATTCTGTATCTCTGTTAACTCTCCCTCAATGCTGCTAAGGTTTTTGGTTCATTATTATTTACTGCTTGATCCTTTGTTGCCAAGTTCTAGCCCCCCGATTGTTTGTTTTTAATCCTCTATTTATAAGAAAACATTAGGTTAAATCTTATAAATGAGTATTAATTTCCTATTTTAGCACGGTTTCTCTGAGGCATATCGAATTAAAACAATTTTAATATGAGGTAAATGGTGACCATATTGAATTAATAGAATTTGAATCAAGGTAACCCATGACCATATCAGACTAAAAATATTTTAATTTGACATGGAACAAAGTCTATATCGAATTGGCAGCCTTAGTTCGACATGGACAAGGTCCATATCAAATTAGGATTGCCCCAATTTGATATGGACATGGTGCATATCAAATTGGGCAAATCCTAGTTTGATATGGACATCCATATTGAATTAGGGTTGCCCTAATTCGATATGGACATGGTCCATATCAAATTGGGTAGGCCCAATTCGATATGACATGATCCATATCGAACCAAATTGGCTTTCAGACCATTTCTGGGTTTTAAAAATCAAACTGAACTTATTTTAGGCCTTATAAAATTAAATCAAACTAACCAAAAGTTTAAAATATGTTTAAGCTTAGTAAGAATGGACTGATCATGACTTAGGTCTTCTTCAATTCGGACCAAAATAGCTTAAGGCCAAAATTAAGGGTCTATAAAAGCTTTTTATTTTTCTCTTGACTTTCTCTCTCCCTTAAGTGAAGCATTGAGGTTTTGGCCGGCGGAAGCTCTCAATCTCCTACCAGTTCATGGGGTTTCTTTTCCTCTTTGCTTTTATTGCATTTTTAGTGTAATAATTTATATATTGGTTTGTGTAGTCTACAGATCTAGCCATGTGTTGGCTCTGCCAATTTTGCTAGAGTTTTCAATCATTTTAGTTAATTTTGAAGCCTCAAGAAGACTCAAAGCAGATCTTTCTTCCATTTTCTTGTTCTTTATGATGGCTAACTTTTGTTTCCCTGTGAATTGTACTCTGAAAAAAGTGGTAAATCAATCTTTAGCCCTCTGTTTGATGGTTTTTAGGATCTAGGATATGATTGTTCCCTCGATAGAAGTTTCATCTTTTGGGGTTTTCTCTCTTAGGGGGTCTGTAAGGCCCTTTTGTTTCAAGTTGAAATCGACTCTCACCTCTGTTTTTTCAGAGCCTCTAGCCAGTTTTGACCTTTAGCTTGTTGTTAGTCCATGGCCAATCTTTCATCTGGGTATACCCTGTCTAGTGCTCATGTTTCTTTAGCAGACTTTATATGTTTGGTTCCTTATAGGCTATATCACTTTATTATCTGGCCAGAGGTCCTCATTTATAGTTGCAGAGATCATGATGGCTTTCAGACATTTTTATGTTATTGTTTGTTTTTCCTCTTTCTTTTGTAGTGAGTGTATCACTCGGCTTGGCTTCCTCTGTAACGCTCTAATTTTAGTAAGAACAATTAAATACATCAATTGAGAGAGGTGTTGGAAGAGGAAGATGACTAATAAATAAGTGAAATATATATAACATATAAGTCTCATTAGAAAATAAAAGGGTAAAAAGTTAAAGCGGTTAAAAGTCAAAAGTAGAAAAGTTAAAATATAAAATAACAATATTAATTATAAATATCTAAGTTAATTAATAAATTGATTATATATGTAATATACTATTCGATGAAAGATTAAAAAGTCAAAAACTCTAGAGTTATCATCACCTCCTTCTTTTCATCTTCCTCCATGGGTGATTCCCATAAGAGAGCAAGGAAGGATTTTACTTCTTCCATACATCAAATTCCAACAAGATTTTCAAGGATTGAAGATAGTTCTAGTGAAATCCCAAGTGATAGCTATTTCTTTCAAGTATGATTTCAATGGAATGTTGGATAATTATTTAAATGGTATAGAATGAAGTTAATTTGATATAAGTGATGATTTTAAGCTTGGACCATTGATTGAACAAGTTTAGTTGACGTTTAGAGGAGTAATATTGAAATTAGGGCTTTGATAGGATTTTTTATGAGAGAGCATATAATTTAAATTTGGTTAATTGAAATGAATGAAATTATGTTCTAATAATTATTATAACTTATGGATTGGTTAGGAGTTGAGTGAATTGGTTTTGTGTAATCAAAGAAGAGAAGACCACTTTGAGGAATTAGAAAGGCTTGGTGGAGTTAGGCTTGGAAAGGTGTTCATCTTTTCATTTTGGGCATCAAAAAGGTTAGTACATACTTTGATATGATCTTTTTTTTTATGGTATGCATTGTTTTAAGTTAAATTTATGTGAATTGTGTGCATTTGGTGACTCACGAGCATGTCCTTATAGAGGCACGATCGTGGCCTTTAAATTGGGATTGCTAATGTGAAATTCGTGGAGAGGTAGTGTTAAATTGAAAGCGCGAACGTGTCCTTGAGATGCCACGGTTGTTGGCATGATCACCTAATGTTGGCAGTAGCATTTCATAAGCCATGGGCGTGGCTTTGGAGTGCCACGGCCATGGGCTTGTATCTTTAATTGGACGATACTATTTTTTAGAACACAGGCGTGGCCTTCAAGCAGGCATGGTCGTGGCACTTGGTTGTGATAAAAAGGTGTTTACGATAATGGCAACCATGGAAGTATGATGTAAATGATAATGATATGTAAAAAACATGACAAGAATGTGAAATGAGGAAAAGATATAAGATGATAAATGCGTATTGTATGTTACCTTATACCTTAACTAGTCTTAGAAGACTGTTTTTAGTAGTATTTGGCCTGTCATATGCCGTTGGGGTGAGACACTAGGTGTCACAAAGATGATTACGCCCCTGGGAGAGACATGTCGGCGTCATAGATATGATTACTCTATTGGATGAGATACAATGGTGCCACAAGTATAGCTACACTCACAAGTGAGATACATTGGTGTTATTAATATCGAGATATACCAAAATAATATTTATGGGACTAGATTATTGCATAAGGATATTTGGGCTCAATGTATATACTGATGTTTATGATTTATTAATGAAATAAAGGTACTTTGTATAACATTAAACATGATGCATTTTCAGGATATTTTATTCTATCATTATTCATTTATGTCAAAGTATATACCGCTGGGCTAATAACTTAGCATAATATATTCAACGCGCAGGTGATATGACAAAGACTGAGAGCCCTACTAAACCTGGCCAGGTCTAGATTATTGGATTAGTACTAGAAGTTCAACTTTTTCCACCAGACCAGAGCCTTTGACATTGCATGCAAATATTTATTTTGCTAATCACTTTTTTATTATGTGTATTATGCCCATAAAGTAAAAATGTAGTGAAACAATATTTGGTTTTATAATGTATTTATTAGAAATACTATATATGTATTTATCTATATGACCATGAGATTTTGGGATTTTAAGTTGTATAAAAATAATTTGAGAAATATAATTGTTATACAAGTTGAGTTTATTTGGTTTTGGATAACGTCCAAAATATAGATAAAAATATGGATAAAAATCTGACGAATTTTTTTTAGAATTATATATATATATATATATTACAAACTAAAAGCTAAACTATTTTTATGGAAGTTAGAAGGATATTTCAAATGATAAAGTTAGTAATACTTTTGTGTTCTATATGTATATTTTACATATTTGAAGAGGGTATATACTATAAGCATATAAGATATAAGAGTGTTATATTCTCTCACCTCACTTGAGTGCTGAATGTTATATGAGGTGTTTTTTAATCTAATATATTTGTATTTTCTTATAAAAAAAAGGGTGCAGTAATCTTGATGATGCAAGGCATGTTGTCTGCAGAATAGACAAGTCTTATATTTTATTGGAATGACTATTTGAATTCATCTTTTCATTATTCTTATTCATGATATTTGGTAAAAAGAAAATTTGAGTTCTGAATTTTAAGAGTTATATAGTTAATATACTGTAAACTTTAAAATTATTTAAAATATAATGATTTCTCTATCACATATAAAATTATAAATTATTTGCAAATAATTTTAAAAAATAAAATGCAAGTACCTTATATATATATGATTTAAATATGAGAAAGAGAAACCAGTAAATATCTCTCACCTGGTTTCCAAGAGTCGTAGGTAGTAAGACACAATATTGTATCACACATTTTTGATAAACTAAAACTCAGCCGTCTTTTCCAATGAGCTAATCATTCCCACCCTAACTTTATAATAATATTTTTTTAACATAAGTTTGATAGATAACCAAAAGCTTTACTATCATAGTTCTCTCTTTTTTTTTTATTATTACACAAAATTACATTATACAGATAAAATTAATGTTTTTAAATAAATGGGCGAACATAGCTCATAACTAACCAAAACCAATAAAGATAGGGCCCTCCTATTAAATATGATAGTGCTAATGACTAAGAACATCAGGGGTTTTAGTAGAATATGAATATCTATAGAAAAAAAATTATAAATTAAAAGCAAAAAAAAAATTAAATTTGCTTCTTGATGAATATGAGAAAGATTGAAAAGATTAAACGTACCAGGTTCATTTTATTGCTATCAACCATCATGGGTCAGGTGGGGTTCCCAACCCTTATATATATATATATATATATATTATGTATATTTTATAAAATTAAAGTTTTGAATATACATATAATTTTTTAATATATATATATTATATAATTTTATAAAATAAAATAATATATATAATTATATAATTAATAATTTTATATTCCTTTAATATATCTTAAAAATATGTATATATACCTTTAAATTAAAATTATATTTAAATTATATAAAATTAAAATCATATATATATAATTATACCATTTTTTATAAAATTATATACTTTTAATATATACTTTTCAATTATAAATATATATAATTATATATATTACTAATTTTTTAGATATTAATTTTTTTATTTTTAATAAAATTTTATAAATAAATTATTAGATTTAAGAATTAAATAAAAATATATGTAAAAAAAGTTTAAAAAAATTTAGAATTTAATAATTTTGATAGATAATTTTTAATGAACATTTATAATAAAAATTTAAATTTTTCTATAATATTAAATATTTAATTTTATCTTCAATTCGTCTATATATTTTTTTCTTAAAAACTTACTCTCGTCCGGCTTCTGGTTTCACCACTGCCATCAAGCAAAGAAACACTGACAATATCCAGAACTTGGGACTATGTTTGTAGCTATCAATTATCATATTTGATATCAAGCATTAAAATACCTGCATTTTTAACCACTTATTTGATATAATGACCATAACTCAGCAAGAAGGATTAGAAAGGAGCTAACGTTAAACAACACAAAATCATTTTCGCAGAGGCCATTGTTGTTTATAATGAGGCTACCACCAACTGAGATATTACTAATTGCTGAATAAGAGACATCTGTATTCAACTTAAAGCACTTATTTACAGTACATGCCTAATGCGAACAATTCGCTCCTCATCTTGTATAATACTTTTGTTGTGGAAGAGCTAAAGAACATCTCGATATGCTGAGGATCAAGTTTTTTTTTTTTTTTTTGAAGATGTCATGTTTTATTTCTTGTTATCAACATTCTGTAATTCAATTTTTAATCAATAAGTGAATGCAATATTCATTTAATAAAATGATGCATTACAAATATTTTTTTTTTAAATTTTAATTTTCCTTTGACAGACATTGAATTCAATTATTGCCCATGTATTTTTGCTTTGAGTATAATAATTTCTATTCTGGACATAGACAAGGTGACCTTATAAGCGATAACCCCAAAATGCATGAAGAGACAATCAATATTATGTAACATATAAATAGGCTTGAGCTGCATATTGCATTTTGTGCCGCCAAAATAGCAAAAAGGTAACATATGTATGTTTCAATACTATTATTTGGCTTTTTTTTTTAGGTATATGAAACAATCAAATATTAAGAAATTATAAGAACCTTTCATATTGCTTCATCATAATTATGTCTACAGCCGACCCCCGCACTAAGTCATACTTTATTGCTATTCCTTTTCAAATTCCATCAATGGATTTAGTTAGACTAGATGTTGTACTGCCACATAATGTTGGTATTAGTTTATTGAATTTCGTATTTAAACTAATAACTTTAATTTTTGAAGGAATTTTTAATATACTAATAACTTTAATTTGTGAAGGAATTTTTAATCAGCCTATCTGTTCAAGTCAGTTGGCTTTTGGAGATATAAGCTTTTGTTGTGAAAGCCTCTCACTTTGTAATCTGTATGTAAGATCTTGTGGAAAAAAGAAAAAGGAGTATGTTACCTAAGTTTTAATGTTAAACATTATTCTAAGCACTTTGCTCCCCACATATTACGTTCGCTAACAGGGAAAAATTATATAATGTACGTCATTTGATCACTTGATCTAGCAGTTTAAAATTAAAATTCTGAGATTTTTTAATTTTATATTATTTAACAATATATATTTATTTACATATATATGATTTAACAATATTTATTTACATATATATTACTTTAAAATTTTTAATTACATTAAAATTTATTTATACTGATAAATAAAAATTTTTAATTTAAAATTTAAACTAAATAAAATTAGTCATTGAACTTTTTAACAGTTTTGCATCACACTCCTAATTCTGACGATATGGTGATCCTAAATGATAAATAGACTAAATGGCTTTTAATTATGTATGAAAACCCGTTACTTATTACTTTTCAAGACAAAATCTTTCTAATATACAACAACAGCAATAATAATAATACTTATTATTACTATTGCTGGTGGCATTCTTCACTATCATATTCCATAACTCATTGTTTTTCATACTTAGTATTTTTTTTTTCCTGAAAAAAATAATTTTAAATGATTCCAATGCCCAAATTCTAGACCATATTCAAGATATCATATAATATATTATTATGGCTCAACCTGTATAAAGTTTCAATATTACCATTATATTCACATTAAACAGGCCCACCACAACAATTAAGGCCTATGGAGGCCAATAAAAGCCCATGTAGGGGTGATTTTAACCGTCTCTACGACGGTAAAACCGCTTTTAAACCGCCTTTTTTCACACCGCTTCTATTATTTAGAGACAGTTTCAAGGTTTGACGAGGCATGTTAGATGTAGGGGCGGTTTGTAGAGGTGGTTAACATCGCCCCTACAAATGATACAAGGGCAGTTTTAAATGCCTCAATTGCCTAGTTTAGTTTTTTTTTCTGCCAAATTTTTGCGCCAAATTGACACTATAGGAGCGGTTAAAACCGCCTCTACTAGCCTATTTTCAGTTTTTTCTTACCAAATTTTTGCACCAAATTTACACTGGAAGGGTAGTTAAAATCGCCTCTACTCTTTTTTATTTTTAGTTTTTTCCTGCTAAATTTTTGCACTAAAATTTATATTTATGAATTCTTTTCAATAATTTATATTATATTTCTTTAATCATATCTACTCAATTCTATTTACTTGAAGCACATAACAGCTATCCTTTTGATCATATCTATTGAATCATATTTACTCAAAGCACATTATAATCAATAATATATTATATCACTACAAGCAAAAATAATAGAATTGCAATATTTAAAATTATAATTAAAACTTATCATTCAAAATATTCTACTAACTTATGTTGTCTTGAACTCATAAATTAATAACAATAACCTAAAAAAAGTACACAAATTAATAACTAATTATTTCCTCTAGAATTGTAGCTCGAATAAGAAGAGTTAATGTTGAAAGAATATGCATCTTGGCGATCATTTGGCACACCGGCCTATTAAAATTGCAAAAGTAAAACATTAAAATTCATAATGTAAGAACTTTTAAATTAATCAAATTATAATTTCAAGATTATACCTCAGAATTGTTAATATTTGTTGGCAACCACTGTTGTCCAGGGTATATTTACCAATAAATGTACTCAAAGCTTGTAATGATCCAGACACTTCATCATAGTTAGATGTCACAAATTTTAATTGATCTTTCAATTGTTTAATCTCTTCTGCTTGGCTTGAATTTGTAGAACCATCCATCTTGCACGCACATCATAAGAGGTAGCTCCAAAGTAAGTTGGAGGAGTAGGTTCTAAACTCAAGCCTTGAACTCGACCATTATGCTTTGGGCTCATAAATTCTTGAAAAATTGACTCATTTACTTTGTCCAAATTTGTGTCCGAACTAGCAACACGTTGAGATTGTATAGCAAAAGTTTTATCCTATAAAATAATAAATTATTAATACAAAATAAATAAGACACAAGTTCAAATTTAAAATAATAAGTCCTAAGAAAAAACAAATTTGCAATTTTTATAGCCAATAATGGATAAAAATAAGATATTAAATAGAACAAATTATATAAATATACAAAATCACCATCTAGTGATTAAAAAGATATATGACCATATATGATATTCTTTAAGCTGAACCACATTACACACACAAAATAAGAAATCAATCATATTTTAACAGCAAACCACATCAGAAGCTAGTCATTATTATAGAAAACATTACCATTAGTTCTTTCACATTATCATCCACATATGTGCCATCATTCTTTTTATGAGTCGCATAAAAAAAATAAGTCGATTAGGAGCTTTTCCAGTAGCATTTTTCTAAAATAATGAAAATTATATCACTTATCAAACAATCATATGATTAAATATTTATGAATTAAGTTTTTTTAACATAAAGAAGTACTAACCATCTCCTTTCTAAACCTAGCATAACTCTTTCTTCCTGAAGTATGCAAATTCTTTTTTTTCCTTGCATTTGTTGTATTTATCGGACTCATTTTCTACAAAAAAAAAATTAATAAGAGTCTATTTTGACATATTTAAATAGACATAAAATATTGAATAAAAAACATAGTTGCTAACTTGATTTTTCTCACTAAACCATCCATTAACTAAGAAATATCATTAAGTAGCCTCAACCTATTCAGGAACATTAGCTTGAATTTGCTCCTTTGTCTTTTTATATAAGGATGGAAAGGAAGAGAAATTGAAATTTGCTTCTTCTTCTTCTTCTTTTGTTTCTTCTTTGATCGTGAGCTAGAGAGAGATTGAGCAAGAATCTTTCTTCTTCCATACACCAAGAATTGAAGTAATCTCAAGGATTCAAGTGAAGATTTTAAGGATTTTTCATCAATTGGCATTGAGAGAGAGTAGTTTGTCCAACCCTAGTGTTGAAGGACAACTTGAAAGAGAAGGTTAGAGAAAGTTTTAAAGCTTGTTTTAGAGTTTTTCTTAAAGTATGTACAAACTCTTGCTAAATGAAATGTGATTGCATTATATTTGGCCTAACACATTTTGGATAAAAAATGTGTTAAGCTACTTGATATATTAAGTATTCATGAATATGGTGCTAAGATATGTGAATTGTTATGTCTGCATTATTAGGCATTGTGAAAAGTCATTGTTAATGGCTAAATTGAATGAAACGTGAACTATGTACAAAATATGAAAATGACCCAAAATATTTCGGTAATATGGTTTGTTTGTGTATACATTAAAGATATTATATAAAACCATTGGTGATGGCTAGATTGTATAAAATGGGATACATTATAATTATATGATGATGTTGATATAAATGAGATAAATGAGGTAATGTGCCTAACTTGATCATAAGAAAATGAGAAAGAGATTAAGAATGAAAATATGAAATAATTATGTGCCTAGTATGTTATTCAATTTTTAGAGTTCTGTGTTTGGCGGTATGTCTATATTTGCCTATAAGGCTAGATGCTTAGCATCATTGTGAAAATATTTTTGATGTAAAAAGACCGAGTCGTAAGCCTCAGAAATAGGTCCTTAAAGTTGGGCTGGGTGAAAAGACTAGGTCGTAAGCCCAGGCCTAGTTGAACTGTTATATTGATATTTTGCCTTCGGGACTAGAAATATGGTGTCATTATGGACTAAAACAGTAACTCAGATAGTTGAATGATGTATTAGTTGTTTGGACCCATGCTTGTGTATGTGTTTGTGGTAGATAATAATGATATTAAGAATTGTGGATGATATACAAATATATATATATAAGTATAAATATAAATCTAATAATGATAAAAAAAATACAAAGAATATGATGATAAATGATGTTAGTGATGTGAGTGTGATTTTCTGTAATGTATGTATATGCTGTTTATATGTACCACTAAGCTTTCGAGCTTAGCTCAGTTGTGTAAATCGCAGGTGAGTAGATTGTTGATCTGAGAGTCAAACAGTTGTGTCACGAGAAGAGTAAGAGTGTTTCGAGACCAACTAGAAGGTAGTGCATACATGTAAAATTTTATTATGTTGTATTTTGATAAAAATATATATGTACATAAGTGAATTTCAGAAAAGACAATGTAATTTTATATATATGTAATCTAATAAAAAATATAATGGTTTTGTAAATGTTACTTTTAAAAGAATGAGATTTGATAATGGAAAATATTCTTTTATTAAAAATATAATTGATGTGGACTAAAGTAAGGGTTTAAACAATACTGTAAAGTAACATCCTTATATTTTATGTGTATTATATTTATACGGGGTATATGTATGGTATGTATATAGGGTATAGGGGTGTTAAAATTATTTTGATATCAGAGCTTAGGTTTGAGATTCTCAGCCTGAGTGAGTTTTGAAAAAGAAATGAAAATTTTAAAAAAAAGTAAAACGAGTTGTGATATATGCATATGCATTGACACCTAGGTTGGTCTCGGTTGTAGCATTATATGGTTTATGATGTCATATATTTGAATGATATAAGTTAGATGATAGTGTGAAAAATGAGGTTCCACATGAGAGTAAAGCTAGAGAAAGAAATAATGTGGAAAAAGTTGTTAAGTTTAATTGATGACTTAAAGAAGTGAAGTTTTACTTAAGTAAAACTAATTTTGAAATTATTGATTATTGAATTATGTTTGTGAAATAAGTTATAAGAGAATAAATTTGAGAATAATGCTAGAATTGAGTTATAAGATTATAAAAAAATGAAATATTTACTATTAAGTAAAAATTATATATGACATGACGTTGATTTAAATGAATTATGTTGGTTATAGTATATTGTGACAAAAATGTGTATAAGTAAGAGATTATAAGAAAAATAGAATTATAATGAAAAGAGTGTGCAAGTGAAAAAAATTAGTTTGACTAGAGAGGAATGGAACTTGATTTAATAAAATTTTATGCAAGCGCATTAAGTATTATTTGGTAAAATTATTATGAGAAAAGAATGAATGAGAATTTTTATAAGACATATATTGAAAATGGAATAATAAATAGAGAAGTAAGATTTTAATATGGTATATATATATACATGATTTAAGGAATACTTGGTATGTTAATTATTTAATTTGAGATGAAATATGTTAGTGGAATGAAATGGTTATTTGGATATAGAAATTAAAGAATCGAAATATTGAAAATATTTATTCAATTATAAAGAGTACATGAGTAGTTATATGGTATTAAAGAGTAAGTTTGACTTAAGTGAATGATTTGAGCAACGAGGAAAAATTAACGTGGAACTAATTGAATACCTGTTAAGAATGTAAATTTATCAATTGTGTTGACAGATAGAAGAAAATTTATAATGGTTGAATTTATTTGGTATGATTATAAAGGACATGTAATTGTGTTGCAAAGTGGTGAGATAATTTATTCAAAGTAAAAGAGCTTTATTATACATGGATATGTTAATTAAATTAATATAGTCATGTGACTTGTTTAATATATTGACAGATTAGTTTTATTATCCATGGGCATGAGCCTGAGATAACATGGCCGTGAAATAGTTTTAATGAGATTGATAGTTTTGTTTCATGAGATACATGCAAGATTTATGGGTTGTATAGTTGAAACTCGTAACCTTGTGTAGAAATTTATCTATAACTATAGAAATTGGAATGTAACTAAGAATTATGTTAAATGCAAAAAACTAATATGGCGTGATCATGAATAGTAATGATCACTGGAAAAGTATAAACAAAAGCGATGCTATATACATGTAACCTATATCATTACTTGTCTAATTGTGTTAAGATTGATTGAATATGCACGAGAGGTCCTGAGCAGAGCTAAGCCTAGAGGTACATATGCCAATTGACCTAAGCAGAGTTAGGTCTTGACTCGAGCAAAGCTGGGTCATGTGTTTGAGATGATTGTTGACCTGAGCAGAGTTAGGTCATGTGATTGAAATTGATAATGGACCCGGTTGAGAAACTGATAGTGTGACAGTTGAACTTAGTAATTACAATGATGTTTGAGTGGGATGTGAAGCCCAATAGTCATGTACGAATATGGAATGTGATTTTCAATAGTGTAGTGATGTGTAAGGGGGATGTGAATCCCCATATTGTATTTGTGTATTTGTATATGTGTATGTTATATATATGAATATGTAATGTGATAACTAATGAGTTATTTGATGGTAATCATAGTTTGACATGATCACATGAGTTCCAAAGAATGTGATTTACTAATCACATTGTGATTATAGCTCAAAATATGATAAATTAAATGTGATATGATTAAAGATATATGATTTATAATGCATATGCTGATGACCTAAGCAGAGTTTAGTCATGAAATTGATATTATGTGTAATAGAAAATAAAGAGATAATAGAAAAGAAATGTAAAAAAAAATTTGAAATGATGTATATTGGTTGTATACAATCATTAGCTCCAATAAGTCGAAATGAGTATTATTAGTGATGGATCCAAAGAAAATTATAATTTGAAAATAAGTTTGACCTAATAGAGTTAGGCCATGAATTGAGATAAAATGATGAGTTTAAACAAGCCAAAAGTTGACTAGAAGAAAATATAACTATGATGCTGATATTGTGATAGTTACATTAATTGACATGGAATGTGGTAAGATTGTGAGTAATTATTGAAATTCAATATGTATAGTTGTATTAAGAATATGAGAGATATGTTATAGCAAGTATGATGCAACGTCCCAAAGTGTATGGACATAAAGTGAATTAAGATATATCAGTTTAAATAATAAGAAAATTGCTTAAGAGAATTGTGATTAGTTTAAGAAATATGTCAGTTATGTATGATTGGAATGCATATACATATTGGCTTGATGAATAAATTATGAGAATGGATTTTTAATGATGGAAATAAGATTTTGTAGTAGTATATATTAATTGTATTGAAATAATATATGATAATTGTATAAAGGATAAAATCATGGTAGAGATGATAAATTATCGCAATGAGACTTGTTACATTGAAATTGAAAATTATTATCATTTATAATTTTACAAATACCTATTTGTAAATATAGGAAAGAGATAGATGAACAGAGATATAATCCTGAAAATGACTCTGGTGACTAGATATCCAGTGTTAAGATATAATTCAATAATCTTTAAATTTAAGGTTAAGAAAGTATATTTATAAAATGACGAAGTGATAAAATATCTTGAGCATAATAGATGTGTGAGGCATATATACTAATAAGATGAACTAATTTTTGTCTAATGATAATTTGATTGGTGATGTAATAATTTATCATGATTGTTTTGCTTAGAAAAAATTAATAAATATAGTGATCAGTTATAAAATTGTAAGAAGATGATTGAGAATGACCTTAAGGGAGAGAGTGGAGGTTGCGTAATTTGATGAAATAATAATTTGATTATATAATTAATTTTATATGAAAATTTAAGATGATATTTTATTATGGATGGATTATCATCGTACTAAATAATTTTGAAATTATTTAAGGGGGAGAGAATTGTAATACCCTTAATTTTGAATATTAAATAAAAGAAATTAAATTTGGATAAATTAAATAAATGATTTGAATGAAAAATGAAAGAATTTTAAATGAAATGTATATTTAAAATATATTTGAAGTAAATATGACATATACATATGTCAAACATATATAACACATATAAAAGAATAATATATATATATATATATAAGGATGGAAATGAAGAGAAATTAAAATTTGCTTCTTCTTCTTCTTCTTCTTTTGTTTCTTCTTTGAACGTGAGCTAGAGAGAGTGTGTGAGCAAGAAGTTTTCTTCTTCCATACACCAAGAATTGAAGTAATCTCAAAGATTCAAGTGAAGATTTTTGAGGATTTTTTATCAATTGGCATTGAGAGAGTAGTTTGCCCAACCCTAGTGTTGAATGACAACTTGAAAAAGAAGGTTAGAGGATGTTTTAAAGCTTATTTTGGAGTGTTTCCTAAGATATGTACAAACTCTTCATAAATGAAATATGATTGCATTATATTTGGCCTAACACATTTTGGATGAAAAATGTGTTAAGCTACTTGATATATTAAGTATTTATGAATATGGTGCTAAGACATATGAATTGCTATGCATGCATTATTAGGTATTGTGAAAAGCCATTGTTAACGGCTAAATTGAATAAAATGTGAATTATGTGCAAAATATGAAAATGACCCAAAATATTTTGGTCATATGGTTTGTTGTGTATACATTAAACATATTATGTAAAGCCATTGGTGATGACTAGATTGTATAAAATGAGATACATTATGATTATATGATGATGTTGATATAAATGAGATAAATGAGGCAATGTGTCTAGCTTAATTATGAGAAAATGAGAAAGAGATTGATAATAGAAATATGAAATAATTGTATGCCTAGTATATTATTTAATTTTCAGAGTTCTGTATTTGACAGCATGCCTATATTTATCTATGGGGCTAGACGTTTGGCGTCACTGTGAAAATATTTTTGAGGTGAAAAGATAGGATCATAAGCCTCAGAAATAGGTCCTTGAAGTTGGGATGGGTAAAAAGACCGAATCATAAGTTCAGACCTAGTTGAACTGTTACATTAATATTTTATCTTCTAGACTAGACACATAGTGTCATTATGAACCAAAACGGAAACTCTAAAATTTGAATGATATATTAATTATTTGGGTCCATGCTTGTGTATGTGATTGTGGTAGAAAATAATTATATTAAGAATTGTGGATGATATATAAATATATATATTTAAGTATAAATATAAAGCTAATAATAGTAAAAAAAAATACAAAAAATATGATGATCAATGATTTTAGTGATGTGAGTATAATTTTCTATAATATATGTATATGCTATTTATATGTACTACTAAGCTTTCGAGCATAGCGCAATTGTGTAAATCGCGCGGGTGAGTAAATTATTGATCTGAGAGTTAAACAGTTATACCATAAAAAAGTAATAATGTTTCGAAACCAACTAGAAGATGGTGTATGCATGTATAATTTTATTATCTTGTATTTTGATAAAAAATATATATGTATATAAGTAAATTTCGAAAAAAACAATATAAATTTATATATATGTAATCTAATAAAAAATATAATAATTTTGTAAATGTTACTTCTAAAAGAATGAGATTTGATAGTGAAAAATGTTATTTTATTAAAAATATAATTGATGTGGACTAAAGTAAGGGTTTAAACAATACTGTAAAGTATCATCCTTATATTTCATATGCGTATTATATGTATACGAGATATATATATATATATATATATAGGGTATATGAGTGTTACAATTCATCTACTTCTATAAAATCTCATTCCATTTATAACAAACCCAAAAAAATCTCTTTGCAACTTTATCGGAACCCCTCGCAAGTGCTACAATATATTCTCCAATGTTTGAATCACGAGTTGCACATAAAACCTATCACAATATAAAAAAAAAAAAAGAAATCAAACCACATCATATTTTAACAGCAAACCACATCAGAAGCTAGCCATTATTATAGAAAACATTACCATTAGTTCTTTCACATTATCATCCACATATGTGTCATCCTTCCTTTTATGAGTCGTATCAAAAAAAAGTAAGTCGATCAGAATCTTTTCTTATAGCATTTTCCTAAAATAATAAAAACTATATCACTTATCAAACAATCATATGATTAAATATTTATGAATTAAGTTTTTTAACATAAAAAAGTACTAACCATCTCTTTCTAAGTCTAGCATAACTCTTTCTTCCTAAAATATGCGAATTCTTTTTTTTTTCTTTGCATTTGCTGTATTTATCTAACTCATTTTTTACAAAAAAAAAAAGTTGAATAAGAATCTATTTTGACATATTTTAATAGACAAAATATTGAATAAAAAACATAGTTGCTAACTTGATTTTTCTCACTACACCATTCATTAACTAAGAAACACCATTGAGTAGTCTCAACTTATTTAGGAATATTAACTTGAATTTGCTCCTGTCTTTGAAATGTCAAAATATTGAGTTTTCAAATCACATTTGAAATCCCTCCATTTTTTATTCGCTGACTTGAGAACCCAACCCTTAGTCTCAGGGAATAGAAATTTCGCCTTTATCACATGCAATTAAGGAAATAGTACAAGTTAAAAACATTAAAGTCTACACAAATGAAATATAACCCTTCCAAAATACAAAGTATGTATAAACCTGAACAATGTTTAAAAAGTCACTATGAAATGATTTGAAATTTTTATCGTCTCATCTAGAAATGTTCAAAGGAGCATATTTTCCATTTAGTGCAATTGTCCCTAGAAATGATGCAAGTGTAGCATCTTTTTTTGAGCATGGGACTCCATGTTCATCTACTTCTATGAATTCTCATTCCATTTATAACAAAACCAAAAAATCTCTTTGCAACTTTGTTGGGACACCTCAAAAGTGCTACAATATGTTCTCCAATGTTTGAATCACGAGTTGCACATAAAACCTATCACATTATAAAAAAAATAAGAAAAATAAGAAAAACAAATGATGGTCCCTAACACAATGTATCACACTTTACCTTATTTTGAAACCATCCACTTCAATTTTCATTTATTAAATTATCTAACTCATTTTGATCTAAACGAGTATGTCGATGCCGCATTCTCTTCTCAAAATTGAGAAATTCTCTGGAAAAATATAAAGTTTAGGCTAAACAATAATTTACTTTTATAAGGCTTAGTTTAAATCAATATCAACATTGAAAAATACTTATTGACGAAATTGTTCAATCTCATCACAATGGCATAACACATAACGATGTGCTTGAACTAATAATTGATCACTTAAAATAATATCTTTAACTTTGCCTATACTTTGATCAGCACTTGAAAATAGATATTTCATTTGTTCATTCGAAGATGGCTCAAGATTGCGTAAAGGCCTATTGAATTTTGTCTCAACCCCATCAAGGTATCTTGAACAAAATGTTAAGCATTCATCAGCTATATACCATTCTGCAATATAAGCTTCTGGGTGGGCCTTATTTCCAATAAATGACTTATGACGAACGAAAGACCTATAATCATTATAAAAGGATATACTTTTCAACCTAAGTATATTAGTTTAATGAAATTTTATCAAAAATGTGCTAGTAAAGAGTGATACCTCTCCATTGGGTACATCCATCTATAATGTACTGGTCCTCCAAGTTTTAGTTCTTCAACTAGATGGATAATCAAAAGTATCATTATGGTGAAAAAAGATGGAAAAAAATATCATCTCCATATTACAAAGAGTTAAGGCAATATGCTCTTGAAGCTTGTCTAGTTTAGTACGATCTAACACTTTCAATCATATAGCCTTAAAAGAGAAGCCAACTCAATCATAATCGAAGTAACTTCTTTAGATGGACTACAAGCTCTTAATGTTAGGGGAATAAGATTCTCAATTATAATATGGCAATCGACTCTTTAGACCACAAATTTTATGCTCCTTCAAGTTCACACACTTGGAAATATTTGATGCATATTCATCTGGCATTTTTTACATCTTTCAACACTTGACAAAATATGTCTCTCTTTTTTGTGATTAAAGAAAAGCATGCTACTAGTAATCTTTTCCTACTACTCCCGTCTATAACAGGATGTAATTCAAATCTGATACCCAATTCCACAAAATCAAGTCGAGCTTTCTCATTATCTTTCGACTTGTGATCCAAATTCAATAAAGTGCCAATAATATTGTCACATACATTTTTCTAAATATGCATTACATCAAGATTGTGACACAATAGATTGTGTTCCCAATAAGGGAGCATGAAAAATATGCTTCTCTTCTTCTACCAATCCGTAGGATTTTTTTTATCTTTTGCCATCTATTGTCATCTCTTCATTTAAATCCTTATTTTGATCTATAGTTCTCTTGTCTTTTTGCCTTTTGTTGTCTAAATTTTGAATGTTTACCTAAAGTAAAGTGGACACCATCTAATTTCCTTAAGATATCACAGCCCTTAGCTCTCATGGGAGCTATATCTAGCTCTTCAGTGCCATCAAAGCAATGTTTTCTGCATATGAAATGAGTGCTCATTTGGTAACCATCGACAATGACCCATATAACAATATTTTCCACCATTATTTAACCATCTTGAGTTTGTGAACTCAGCACAACAAGGACATGTAAATTTCCCTTAGTGCTCCAACGAGACATATAGGCATAAGCAGGAAAGTCACTTATAGTCCACATTAACGCAGCTCGCATAAGAAAGTTTTGTTCAGTTGAAGCATCATAAGTCGCTACACTATCCCATAACTATTTTAATTCATCTATTAGAAGTTGTAAATAAACATCAATGTCATTTCCTGGCTTTGAACCTGGAATTATCATTAATAAAATAAATGATGAATACTTCATGCAAGTCCATGGAGACATATTGTATGGCATAAGCAAAACAGGCCAAGTGCTATAATTAGTGCTCATGGTTCTGAATGGATTGAAACCATCACTTGCAAGTCCGAGCCTGACATTGCGTGGATCAAAGGAAAAATCAGACAATTGGACATTAAATGCTTTCCATGCTTCTCCATCAGCGGGATGTCTAAGCATACCATCTTTTGTACGACCTTTGTTATACCATCTAATGTCATGAGATGTTTTCTTTAAGATGAATAACTTATGCAGCCTAGGAATTAAAGGAAAATATCTCAAGATTTTAATTGGCTTTCTATTACCCGCAGTAGAATTGCCATTTGAATTGTTGTTAGAACTTTCTTAATCTCCTTTTCACCTTGATGAACCACAAGTATCGCAATTATCATCATTTGATCGATCCCCTCTAAATAACATACAATCATTCTGACAAGCATGGATTTTTCATAGTTCGTACCCAAAGCTAGTATTATCTTCTTAGCCTCATAATAAGATTTAGGCAATGATACCCCTTCAAGAAGAACATCAAGCAACATCTTAAGAAGCATAGTAAATGATTTTCCCGTCCACCCATTCAAACATTTCAAATGGTATAAATTTAAGAGAAAAGACAATTTTGAGAAATTTTTGCAACCTGGATATAACTTCTGATTGACATCTTCTAGCAACTTAAAAAATTCGTTACTCTCTTCTATGCTTGCTACTCTAGGTTGTTCTGTATTTGTCCCTTCATTATACATATTCATCTCTTCATTATCTAATACCTCTGCATTATTTTTTTGGCCAGTTACACCTAAAGCATCTCGTAATAACCCAACCATGTCATCTGACCTCTATAAATTTGATTAAATACGATTTTGCCGAGAAACATGTTCTATTCTATGAGAATGTAATGCTCTAAAGATGTTGAAGATGTAGAATGATTAATAGAAATCTCTCTACGACAAATCCACCGAGTATACCCTCTTAAAAACCCATCACATATTAAATGCTCTCTTACTTCCGCATACGTGTGGAGATAGCGATTGACACAATTAACACAGTGACATAATATCTTCCCATTATGCGATGCATTAAGAAATGCAAAATTAATAAAATTATTAACCCCTTGTTTATACTTAACACTAACTCTAGGCTCATTCATCCAACTCTTATCCATATGAAATTTTCACAAAAATTCAATGAATTTCAAGAAATATGGAAAACAAATTTGGTAAATTATGAGTCTAGTCCCAGGAAGATCACAAGAATTAAATATAAATTTGGTTATTCAATAAAGAAAGTCATACATTTATCATAATAATTAATAGTGTGGATTAAAAAAAAAGTCGTGGATTTAAAAAAAAAAAGACTGGAGTCATTTAAAATAAAAGTATAAAGCAATTAATTTACAATTTCAGAGAAAAGAAAGAACCACCATCATATTCCAATTAAAGGATCATCACAATTAAATAAAAAAAAAACACCTGATACCCAAATATGACAAGCTAGAAGAAGTGTATGTCAACTCGAATTGGTATAGAAGTTGAAAACCTAATTGCCTCCAAATTTCTTAGACTAGCATTAGGCTTCAGAATTGCATTGCAAAAAGATAAAACAAAATAAAATAATCAATACCCATTAATTAAAATTTATATATATATGCGTGAATAATATATATAAACAAGTAATTAAAAAAGAAACTTCATTATTCTTTTTAGTTCAATAGTAGTACTACAAATTTTTAATAGTACGATAACACATGTGCGTATGGGTGTTTCAGCACACAACTTATTAACATATTCATTGAGCATAGTAGCAACATTTCTATTTCCTTTAATTAGCAACACTTGTAGGGAGCACCTATAGACAAACTACTAATAAATTACCACCTACCCCACAAAGTCAAGAATAATGAAGACAAGAAATCAACCACATCAAATAGTTCATTTCTTTGAAAAGACAAAAGGATAAAAGAAAAGTAAAAAAGCAAAACAAACAAGAGAATACCTAGTTGAGAGGAAATAAAAAATGTCAAATGAGAGTTGGGCTAATAATTGAATGATGAATTATTTTAAAAAAAAAATATGTGGAAATAATAATAATAATAATAATAATAATAATAATAATAATAATAATAATAATAAATGGTTTTTATTGAATTGGAAAGAAATGAAGGTGAACCTAGCCAATAAGACAATCGGAAGAAGAAAAAAAAGGCAAGTGTAAGATTGGTGTATGGAGGTATTTGGTTTGAATGTAGATGTTTATCTAAGTATATCCAATGTCCATCCATACATGGATTTGGTTTTGGCTCTGCTTAGCATTGTATTAGTGAGGCCCACTACCCATTTTGTAGTGAGAAGTAATTAATGAAACCTATTCTCTTCTAATTAAAGATAGTAATAAAGAAAATATAACAATAAATGGAAGAGGCCCACTACCAACAAGGGTCTTGATGATGCACTGAATAGTAATATTAAAGAAAATATAACAATAAATTAAAGCCATCAAAATTATATACATATATAAAGCCAAATCTAATTGGACGCACCAAAGTCCAAAACAATATTAAAAGGAATAATCAGAAGCCAATCTTAGCACCTAACTTCGAATTCTTTCCCCATATTCTTCATTATAAATTCTAGGCAGCAAATCCATAACTTCTCACCGTCCACCCTATCATTTAATTGAAGCAGTAAGTTCAATCTTCTTAATTTTTTGCCTTCTAACTGCTGCAGTTCATTATTTTCCTTATGCATATTTTCAGGTTCTAACTAATGACTCTGCATTTAACCTTTAACAGACTGAAGCGGCTAAGCCTGTGCTAGGAAAATAAGACAGAGAACCTAAAAAATCTGGACCTCTTCCATTTCACTTGCTAGGAAGTCTTATAAAAAGCATGGAAGAAGATCACTATATGAGTGATACTGGAGATGTTGTATACTATCAAAAAGATCATAATTTGCATAGAGCTGAAAAAACAAAATAAAGCCGCAAATTATTTCACCCTGTTAAGCCAAGATTCCTTGTGACCAGTTCTGAAAATATTCTCACTTGCATAGCCTTAGCAAAACAATATGATTCAAAAGCATAAATACAAAATAATTTTATCTACCACAATCCCCACTTTTAAAAATTCTCGATTCTATAGCCTTAGCAAAACAATGATACACTTCCATGAAACACTTCTGAAAATTCTCGATTCCAGCCAATCTAATCACGATACGCTTCAAAAGCTATGACCCAATTACGATTTTATAGCCTTAGCAAAACAAAAACCTCACATTCTCAGCCAATCCACCCAATATGACAATATTCCGCAAATCATCAAAAAAACACATAAATAAAACAATGAATTTTTCCCCTTGCCAATGGAGTTGCAGACAATGATTAAAAACAAAAACAATACAAATATAAATGACTCATCAAAATCAAAATTACCTTTAGGATCAAAGAGAGAAACCTTGAACACTTAACACTTCAAAACAAAATAGAGGAGATGGGATTGTGTGCAGCAAGTATGGGATTGTCTCGATTGAGTTGTGAAAAGTGTAATTGAGGCTTAGGTTTGGTCTTTTTGACAGAATCGAAGATGACGGATTTTAGGGTTGTAGGATAGTTCAAAAATATGATACAATGTAGATTGAAAATTTGTGAAAAAAAATTAGAATGAAAAAAAATATGATAAAACCCTTCTGTTTGGGCGAGTTGGAAAACCTCCAAAACTTTCCCCCAATGTAGCAGCCAAAGCTCAAACCGCCTCTTCTTTTATTTTTTATTTTTTTATGTAGTTGCTTAGAGGCGATTTTGTAAACAGCCTCTAGAAATTAGCTGCTAAAAGTCCCCCTTTTTTTTATAGTGGCCACCATAGAAATCTATTATAACAACCACACCGCCAGAGACACTATGAAGCATCTAAAAATACTTACGCAAAATTTATAAGTTTATAAGCACAAATAAGAATGGGTTTTGCTTGACATCGTAAAAACAAGAATGGGTTTTGCTTGACTTTTAAAAACAATGGTTGTTCTATTTGATTAAATAATATTTTGTATGATATTGTTTCATTATTGTTCAATGATTTTTGTGTTTTGGAGTTCGATAATGATATTCTCAACATAAATATGAAGAGACAAAAAGTTAGATAACTCGAAACCATCATATCAAAGGCATTCTCACTTAGGTCATATCAATGAGAATTGTATGACAGTTATATAAGAATGATAACTTAGGATCATTTGATTATGAATCATGTGATACATGTGAATATTATTTGCTTGAAAAGATGATAAAATAATTTTTTTTTTAGTAAAAAGGTGCAAAGGCCAATAGGCTATTGGATCTAATACATACTCATGTATGTGGCCCAGTGACGACCCATGCTAGAGGTGGTTTCCAATACTTCATTATCTTTATTGATGATCATTCCAGATATGAGTATTTGTATTTGATGAAATATAAATCTGAAGCACTTGAAAAGTTCAAAGAATTCAAATATGAAGTGGATAAACAACTTCGTAAAGTATTAAAAAACATAGATCGGATAGAGGTGGAGAATACATGGGCCAAGATTTTCTAAACTATCTAAAGGATAATGGCATATTATCTCAATGGACTCCTCCATCCACACCTCAATATAATGGAGTGTCTAAGAGGAGAAATTAAAATTTATTGGATATGGTTTGATCCATGATGAGCTTTGCCGACTTACTCAAATCCTCTAGGGGTTATGCATTATAGATTATTGTTTACAACCTAGTAAACGCAGTTCCATTAAAATCAATGTATGTTACTCTATATGAGATATGGAATAATGAGAAACTCAATCTTTGCATAAGAAAGTATGGGATGTCTTGCTTATGTATAGAGGACAATGTCAACAAGCTAGAGGTTAGTCTTATAAATGTTTGTTTATAGGTGTGAGGCCTCGCCCGAGTCCCAGTCCAATTCACTCAAGAAACCAAAATGCTCATTTGAGTTTGACTTCACACAAAAATGTCAAGTTCACTCTCAAATCAGCTCGGATTTATTTGTCTTAGTTTTTTAAAAAATATATTTTTAGAATCACCATCTTAAATTTATCTTGAAAATGAAAAACTTAAGGTAAAACAAAAAATACAACTCGAATTTGTTTAGCAAAATAATGTACTAGTCCAAACTAAAGGATGGATTCAGGACTAGATTTTTCAGTTTTGAGTAAAAGTAGTTTAGCCTTTAATTAAACTTTAACTTTAAAAAAATTATTATTTCATGGATGAAAAAATATAAAGTGAGGAGCAGGATGATGCTAATGGTACTACAGGTCAGACTGTAGAAAGCCAGCAAGGGTAGGAGACTCGAGGTGCATGTGATGAGATTGATTTAATGCTTATAGAGACCATAGCAGAGGATGTTGCACCCCATACCCACATTGAGGCCTATGATGTGGGGGCAGAGATTGGTGCTATTGGAGAGCAAGCAGTTGCAGTCATCAGAGGTGATTCTGAGACCATAACCAATGGCTGGTAGGTTGCCACTCTCTTTGTGGGATTTACCAATGATTCCTAACACCTCTTTGATCTTTCTTTTCTTAATCATGATTTTCTCAATTTTATAGCCATGTGGATGACCTTAGATCTTTTACACTTTATTTTTGTAGACATTTTAGATATTCAGGGATGTGTCTTGTGTTTCAGGATGTGTTAGCACTTTTCCACAATATTTTGGGATAACACTTGTATAAGGATGCTTTATTTCCTTTACTTTTGGATGATTGGTATGTTTTGAGCTTTCTAATGCATGGTTTTGCTCCCTCTTGTTGCTTGAATATTCTATAAATAATGGCTATGACCCTTATGAATTTTTGTAAGTGTATTGAACTGTCCGTTGGATGTCAATGATTGAGAAATATAGGTTCCTCTATTCAGGTTGGTTGTTTTTTGCACTTTTTTTATTCTGCTATCAAGGAACATTAAGCTTGATAGTATAACAATTGAATTTGATATTTTGTTGTCTTTATTCAACATTATCATTCCTAGACATTTCACCCTCTGGAAATATGAACTATTGGATGAAACAACTTCATGAGGGATTCTAAATCTACAAAGGATGTTAGTTTGGATAAAAATGTGCCACATTCTTGGAGTTCAATATTTGATGAGAAGCTGCCTCAACCCATCTTGTGAAGTAATCAATTGCTGCCAAGAAATACTCAGGACCAATTGAAGATTTGGGATTGATTTTTTCGATCACATCAATGCCCTAAATTGAGAAAGGCCACAACATCACTATTGGCTGGAGCTAAACTGGTAATTGTCTTATGACTTTAGCTTGTATCTAGCATTTATGACACCTACACATGAACCTTGTACAGTCTTGGCCTATAGTTTACTAGTAATACCCCAATATGGTTATATTCTTTATTAGAGCCATTGCATTCATATGGGGACCCTCTTCCACATTATGAACCCATTCCATGATTTGTTAGGCCTCATCCTTAGTGACACATCTAAGATGAATGCCATCCCAGGAATGTTTGTATAATACATCACCATTTAGGATGAAGTTGTTGGCCAACTGATGCAAAGAGCATCTTCTAGTCTTACCCATTTCATCAGGGTATGTCTCACATTTTAACAAAGTTCAGGATGTCCCAATACCAAGGCTTAGTCTCTATTGTATGAATGTTCATGTAGTAAACTGGTTGTTCTCGTAGTCACACATTTTATAGGCCCAATCACAGCATTTTCATCCATGTCTACCATTAAAGCCAACGTTACCAAAGTGTTAGACAAAACCCTAGAACTAATTCAAAATATTTTATTCTTAGGCAATTAAATTGAATGACACTAATGTTTGTATCAAGTTATACTTTGCACGTAATTATTTTTGAAGAAAACCAAGAAGTCCGATAGAACCTTGATGTATTCCAACCGGACCATTGAAGGAAATTTATACAGAATAATTCACGATCCAAGGTGCTCTCAAAATCTCACTGTACAACAAAAGGTCCGACCAGACATCAAAGGATTTCGACAAGCCCTTGGGATGAAATTTGAATAAAACTTCTAGAGAGTTTCATGTTCCAAGGTACTCTCAATTTGTTAACATACCACCAATAATATGACCGGACTACAGAATTTTCCAACCAGACTTTTTAAGAAATTTTAAAATCATGTCTGTTATTCTTCTACTCAATTGGTGGATGCCACGTGGACCAACCATTAGAGGAGCATCTGTCAGAAAATTGAAAAGTATGACTAGACCATATAAAGCCCGACCATACCTGTGTCGGTCTGACCATGAAATTGCTCTAATTAATGATTAAAGTGGGAGACAAAAATCAAACATGTTGGCAACTACTTCAAACGGCTAGTTAAAGAGTTGGAGGCTATAAATACCTCAAGAAACCCCATTTTTCATATATATATAGTGATTGTAATAGCCAAGCTAAATAATTTTCATTTCTTTGTATCAAAATTTATATTTGTAATCTTTGAGTGTTGGGTGTGAGCATAAACACCATTGTAAGTTTAAGTGTTAGCTTTGAAACACTTACGTTTTAGAGTGAGCCTAGAAAAATTCTTGTAAGGTTGTGAGGATATTACTCAAATCTTATAAAAGTTCAGTGTGAGCTTGTGAAAATACTAAGTTAGGATTGAGCTTGTAAAAATCCAAGGTTAGTGAAATTTTTGACTTAAAGTTGGAGAGTGGACGTAGGATTGATTTGATTCAAACCACTATAAATCTCTGGTCATCCTTTTTCTTTACTATACTCCTTCTTCATCTTGTCTTTTGCTTTTTGAGTTTTTAATTTACAATCACTTCTTTAAAACAATCAATTCACCCCCTCTCCTTTTGGTTGCCATCTTGGGACAACAATTGGTATCAGAGCCTTCAAATTTCAAGAAGCTTAATTATGAAATTTGATCCACAATGACAACCATTCCACCATCTAACCTTAGCACTTCCTCCACTTTAACTTCTTTATCTACTTCCAACTTTATGGCTCCTTCACATAGAAATCTTAATTCATATCTTAGACCTTACTTTGATGGAACCGATTATTCTTATTGAAAACATAAGATGTATTTATTCCTTGGTAGTGAAGGAATTAAGCTTTGGGAATTTGTGCAAAATGAGTGAAAACCTCCTACTCATGAAGTTGATGGTGTTCAAGTTTCTCTTCCTAAAGCACAATAGACCAACGATAAAGGGCTCATTATAAGAACAATGGGGCAGCCTCAATCTTGATGAATTCAATTACAAAAGAAGAAGGTGGAAGAGTTCAACATCTCAATTGTGCATATAGCATTTGAAAAACTCTTGAGACCTATTATGAGGGTACTACTCAAGTGTGGTTCACCAAGACTCAAATGCTTGTGTATGAGTATGAACTCTTTAAGATGAAGCCCAATGAAAATGTCACCGAAATGATAAATTGGTTGCTTGCTATTGTCAATGACCTAAAGAAATATGGTAAAGCCGATGATCAAGGTCATGTCAATAGCATGATATTGAGGGCACTCATAGCCAAGAACAATTTTAATTCTAAGGTTTCTTCAATTGAAGAAGCCGATGACCTTAGTACTTTAAGAATCGATAAGCTTGTGGGAAAACTTCTTGCCTTTGAGTTGCACTTCTAGAAGGAAGATGACTATGGTTAGAAAGACAAGAGTAAAGCAATAGCTCTCACAGCCATCAAAGAAGTTGAAAGCTCAAGTGATAAAGATAGTGATGATGATGAAGAAATGGCTATGCTATCTAGAAGAGTAAGTGAATGGAAAAGAAAAAGGAGACTTCAAGCTAACAAAGGTACATACTCTAAATCCTTTTTCAAAGACAAGGAGAAAAAGGATGAAGTGAAATACTATGAATGTGGCAAAATAGGTCACATCAAATTGGATTGCTTCAAATTGAAAGACAAGAAGAAATGGAATAAGAAAAAGAAAAAATATCTCAAAGCCACATGGGATGATGACTCATCAAGTGAAGAAGAAGAGGAGGAAGAGCAAGGAATTGCAAATTTATGTCTCAAAGCTATTGGAGATGATAATCACACCAATGAGGTAGGTACTCAATCCTTGAACTTGAATGTATATAGTGATAATGTTGATGATGCTTTAGATGATAGTGATTTAGTAGAGCATATGAACCTAAGAGTCTAAAAATATTTTTGTAAGATGAAATTTTATAAAGAAAAATGCTCTAAGCTAGAAAAGAATTTTATTTCCTTAAAAAAAATTCTATCTTAGAATTAAAGATTTCAAATGAACAATTGTTAAAATCTATGGATGAAATATCAAAAAATTCATCTAGCTTAGAGAAAGTTTGCAAGGAAAATGACATTTTAAAAAATGAAATAAGTGAACTAAAGAACTCGATATCAAAGTTTCACAAAAAAAAAAAAGAAGTCTTAGATACAATGATTAGTAGTCAAAGGTCACCTTCTTTAAAATATTGCTTAGGATTTAATGGCTCTTCTACCACTACATCCAATGCACTAACATTTTTTAAAGACTCTACAACTCAAACATCTAGTGTTGAAGTTGTAAAGAATATAAATGCACACACTAAGCCTAAAAATCCTATAAGGACTACAATAGGACCACTAGGCTCTAGAACTAAGGTTATAAGAGCAAACTATGCATACATGTACACAAGGCATGAACATAGGCATAATAATTCACAAAAGCAATTTTATTCAACATACATTTGTAATTGTTCACATAATACATTAAATTTCAATAGAAGAATGCAAAATCATAAACCTTTTTATCAATGCTATTATTGTATGAAATTTGGTCATAAAATTACTTTTTGTTACATTAGAAAGGCTCATCTTAAATTAGAGGATCCTTCTACAACTAACCTCCAAGGACCCAAGTTTATTTGGGTACCTAAAAGAACATAAACCTTATTGTCTTGTAGGTATACTTAAAGTCTACTATCAATGAAAGTGTTTGGCTAGTAGATAGTGGATGCTCAAGACATATGACCAGTAATGTAAAATTCTTCACAACTTTCACTTACAAGCAAGGAGGTAATGTGACATTCGGCAATAATAAGAAAAAATTATAGGCATTGGATCAATTAGCATGCATGGTAAGAATATAATTGATGATGTGTGGCTAGTTGATGGATTGAAACATAATTTGCTTAGTGTTAGTCAATTGTGTGACAAAGAATATTAAGTCAATTTTAACTCTAAGGGATGCAAAATTACCTCCTTTAGTAGTGAGCTTACATTCAAAGGAAATAGAATTGGTAATACCTACACAATTGATCTACACTCCAATAAAGCTTTTGAATGTTTAGTCACTATTAATAATGATACTTGGCTTTGGAATAGAAGACTAGGACATGCTAGTATGAATCAATTGCAATATGTGAACCTTGTCAATTTGGAAGACAACATAAGAGTTCCTTTAAAACCAAGAATGTCGTAAGCACATCTAGACCTCTAGAATTAATTCATTTGGATTTGTTTGGTCTAAATAGAATTGCTATTCTAAGAGACAAGTTATATGCATTTATACTTTTTGATGATTACTCAAGGTTTAAATGGATTAATTTCTTAGCTCAAAAGAATAAAACTTTCAACCATTTTAAAATTTTTGCAAAAAAGAGTTCAAAATTAAAAGAGTTGTGCTATCACATCTATTAGAAGTGATCATGGAAAAGAATTTGAAAATGAGAATTTTGAAAATTTTTGTAATAAGTTTGGTATTTCACATAATTTTTCAGCTCATAGAATACCACAACAAAATGGTGTGGTTGAAAGAAAAAAATAAAACATAGGTAGAAATGACTAGAACAATGCTCAACGAGTACAATTTACCTTCTTCCTTTTGGGCGGAGGCCGTTAATAACACATTTTATATTTCAAATCTAATTTTCAAAAAGACCTTTAATAAATAAAATTTCTTATAAGCTTTGAAATGGAAGAAAATCCAAAATTTCATACCTTAGAGTATTTGGATGCAAATGCTTCATATTAAATACCAAGGACAACCTTGAAAAATTCTCATCCAAATTGGATGAAGGTATATTCTTAGGGTATTCGTCTTTTAATAAGGCATATAAAATATTTAATAGGAGAACTCTAGTAGTTGAAGAATCAATGCATATTATCTTTGATGAATCTTCTAAGCTTGATCAAAGGAAAGGTAGTACTCTTGATTATTTTGTAGGTATATTTGAAGAACTTGAGATAAACAATGTTCCAAAGGAAAATAATAATGAGCTAGAATCAAGAATGGAACAAGAATAATCCAAGGTGGAAAAGACTTAAGAACTATCTAAACATTGACAATATAAGAAGGATCATCCCAAAGAACTTGTTATTGGTGACACTTCAAAGCGAGAAACTACTAGATCAAAACTTAAATATTTACATGCTAATATTGTCTTTATTTCTCAAATTGAGCCAAGGGCCTTTAAGGAGGCTCTTAGTGATGAATGTTGGGTGATTGGAATGCAAGATGAACTCAATCAATTTAAAAGAAACAAAGTATGAAAATTTGTTCCTAGACCCAAGGATCATCCAATTGTTGGTTGCAAATGGGTATATAGGAATAAGCTTGATGAATATGATCTCATCACTAGAAACAAAGCTAGATTGGTAGCCAAAGACTATAACCAAGAGGAATGCACTGATTATGATGAGACATTTGCCCTTGTTGCTAGGCTAGAAGCAATTAGAATCTTGCTTGTATTTACTTGTCATATGAATTTCAAAAATTTTCAAATAGATGTCAAAAGTGCATTTTTAAATGGATTTATAAATGAAGAAATTTATGTTAAACAACCTCATGGCTTTGAAGACTATAGATTTTCAAATCATATTTTTAAATTAACTAAAGCACTATATGTATTAAAACAAGCTCTAATTTTTCAAAAGGCAAAGTTGATACAACTCTATTTGTTAAAAAAAATGCATAACATTTTAATTGTATAAATCTATATTGATGATATACATTTGGTGCTACTAATAAATCTGGGTACAAAGAATTTGCTGCTTATATGACAAAGGAATTTGAAATGAGCATGATGGGTGAACTCAAATTCTTTCTTGGTCTACAAATTAAGCAATATAAGGATGATATCTTCATCAACCAATTCAAATATGCAAAGGAACTTCTCAAAACCTTTGATATCAATGGTTGCAAAGTAAGCAAGACTCCAATGAGCACATCCTTCAACCTTGACAAAGATGAAAGTGGTAAGATAGTAGATGAGAAGAAATATTAAGGTATTATAGGATTCCTACTTTACTTAACCGCTTTTAGAATTGATATAATGTATAATATTTGTTTGTGTGCTAGATTTCAATCATATCCTAAAGAATCACATTTGAATACTACTAAAAGAATTTTAAAATATTTGAGTGGATCATTGGATTTAGGAATTTGGTACCCTAGAAATACATCATTTGACATTTTAGATTTTTTTTAATGTGGATTTTGCCGGTAGCCTATTAGACAGGAAAAACACAACCGGTGCATATCATTTCCTTGATAATTACTTATTTTCTTGGTTTAGTAAAAAACAAGTGTCGGTTGCCCTATCTACTACGAAAGCTGAATATGTTGCTGCTTGTTTTTATTGCACACAAGTCTTATGGATGAAACAACAATTGCTAGAGCATGGTAGAACATTTGATCTCATCCCTATTATGCGTGAAAATATAAGTGCAATCAATCTATCCAAAAATCCCAGTCAATATTCTAGGTCAAAACATATAGACATTAGACATAATTTTTTAAGAGACAATGTTCAAAACCAAATACAATATATAGATACTCAAAGACAACTTACTGACATATTCAGAAAACCCTTGAATGAAGAAAGATTAAATTTTATAAAACAACATATGGGCATGATAGATGGATCTAAATTAGATTGACCCTTCAACCTTTTGATTAATTTGTACACTGATTTTTATTCTTTGATCATACACTTAAACCATAAATTGAAACATATACTTTCTTGCTTGAAAACTTCATGATTTCCAAAATTATCAAAATTCCCGATCGGACCTCCACTTGGTCCGACCGTACTTTATCTTAAAATTATTAATCTTGCTGAATTTTAAATGGTCCGACCATACCTTTTACTGGTCTGACCAGAATAATTCAAATTTTTTAACCGTTATGTGCAAAACTAGAATTTTCGTTTAGATTTGAAGGAAATCCGACCATTCTTCTTCAATTTTTTAAAAAGTACCATTAGACCCATAAGAGTATGACCGAATTGTTGCTCTAGATTCAAAATTTTCTAGCTGTTGGAAGCTCTTGAAAACTTGCAAATATCATCTCTAACAGCTATAAACGGCTAGTTTTCACTAAAACACTATAAGTACCCCCCCCCCCCTAATATCATATTTTACAATATTTTATCAAACTCTTAACACCTGAACACTCTAAAGATTCAAAATTTCTCAAACCTCTTCATTTTTTTAAACTTTCAAGTCACTCTTCAATGGAACCTAAAGAGCATAAGAGAAAAGCCTCTAGAAGTGAAAAAGGAAAGGATATTGCTGCCTCTTCTCAACAAGAAGGAGTACCTAGAAGAAGCCACAAAATAAGATTCAAAAATAATAATAAAAAAAAGGAAAAAGGTATGTAATCCTAAAAGATAAAGTTATTGAACCCAACCGTCTCTTCTCTACAATAACCGTAGAGTCTTTAGGTATTGAAAATGATATTAAATGGTGTCTTTGTAACCTAGGGTGGAAAAAATTTGTGTTTCTTGAACATTATGAGCTTAGTTGGAAATTCTTGACAAAGGAATTCCTCACAACCTTAGTAGTTAGCAAAAAGAGTACCAACCCCTTAGGTTACTATGGTATTTCTTGTAGATTCTTTAACCAATAGAATGAACTTACCCTATAAGACTTTTCATCCATTTGGGGATTCAAATGAAAGGAATTTCTTACATCTCCAACACTGTTCTCACTCCCGAAGTTCAATTGAACTTTTGAAAAGAAATTTCTATTGAAACTTCACTCCACAAACAATCTAATGCCAAGAACCTTAGAACCTTGAACTATTGGATGTTGCATAGGATAATCACTTATACAATAAGTGCTAGAGGAGAAAGCAATGAAAAGTAATATAAAAATATCTCTTCTTCTTTTATTGTCTCGTCAAAGGTCAAGCCATTCAAATCAGAAAGTTTCTAATTGGCACTTTCCTTCACCTTAGGAAAACCAAGGCTGGCATAATTCTCCTCTCTTCACAAATCACCCCAATTGCCAAGTATGTCGATGCACTAACACCAGCAAATAAAGATACTCTCTCCAATCCTCTTAACCCCATAAAAAAATGCATAAACATAGGCTATCTCAAGTATTCCAAATGCATTAGAGATGTTGAGGGAACTTATGAATAGCTATTAGGAGCTCAAGGAGCTAGAGCCCAACAAAGAAAAAGACCTAGGATTGTTGATGAAACTGACAAGTCCTTTCAAAGGGAGTTTCCTAGAACACAATCCACTAGACCTCAAACTTCTATCCTCCAACTTCTATAAGATATTCATGGACAAGTGACCTCCCAAGATACAAAGATTGATAGCCTCACCTCTCAAGTCTCTCTTCATATTGACATTCACCAAATTCAAGGAGTCTTGGGACTCTCTCAATGCAGCGTCATTGATGAGGATGAACCTAGTTTATCTCCTTCCATCCACGGTTCCTTTCATCATGAAGAACACGATGAAGAAGTTGCATCCCACTTTGGAGAGAAGAAGCATGAAGAAAAAAGGGATGGTGACGAAGAAGGTGATGAAGAAGAAGGTGATAATGCAGATGACGATGATGACCAAGAACATTAAACCTAGCTTATCTTCTATTTATTATCATTATACTTGCTCACATTCCTTTCTCTCTTTTGTTTTTGCTTTTCTTAACAATCTAATAAATTAAGTTCATTTGAATAATTCAATGTTGATCTTTTGCTTTTCGCCTTTGTCAAAGCGGGAGAAATAAGTTAGGTTAAAAAGATAATTAAATGGAACACAAATATGATTGATCATATTAAGAATATTAAGGGGGGAAATTCACATATTAAGGGGGACCAAAATAATTTGATCAAACAAAATCAACACACCAATTGGACTTGAAAACTTTCACATTTCAAATCAATTCATTTGCATTTCAATTAATTCAAATTTTTGGCATTTCGAATCAATTCAATTTAATTACAAAGTCAAAAAGGGGGAGAGTGTTAAACAAAACTCTTGAACTAATTCAATATATTTTGATCTTAGGTAATTAAATTGAATGACACTAATTTTTGTATCAAGTTATATTTTGCAGGAAATTATTTTTGAAGAAAAATTAGAAGTCCGATCGAACCTTGATGCATTTTGACCGAACCATTGAAGAAAATTTATACATAATGATTCACAGTCCAAGATACTCTTAAAATCTCACCATACCAAAATAGGTCCAACCAGACCAAATAGGATTTCGACCAGCCCTTAGGATGAAATTTGAACAAAAACTTCCTAAGAGTTTCACGGTCCAAGGTACTCCTAATTTGTAAGCATACCACCAATATTATGACCAAGCAATGAAATTTCCCGACTGGACTTTTTAAGAAATTTCAAAATTATATCCGTTATTCTTCCACTCAATTGGTGGATACCACGTGGACCAACCGTTGGATGAGCCCTTGTCAGAAAATTAAAAAGTACGACCGGACCATATAAAGCTCAACCGAACCTCGTGTAGTACGACCTAACATGTGCCGATTCAACCATGAAATTGCTTTGACTAATGATTAAAGTAGGAGATAAGAATCAAATATTTTGGCAACTACTTCAAATGGCTAGTTGAAGACTTAGAGGTTGTAAATACTTTAATAAACCTCATTTTTCATATATATGGTGATTGTAATAGCCATGCTAAACAATTTTCATTTCTTTGCATCAAAATTTATATTTGTGATCTTTGAGTATTGGGTGTGAGCATTAAACACCATTGTAAGTTTAAGTGTTAGCTCAAAACACTCAGTTTTAGAGTGAGCCTCAGAAAACTCTTGTAGGGTTGTGGGATATTACTCAAACCTTATAAAAGTTCGGTGTGAGCTTGTAAAACCATCAAGTTAGGATTGAGCTTGTAAAAATCCAATGTTAGCAAAATTCTCGACTTGAAGTTGAAGAAGTTAGAGAGTGGACGTAGAATTGATTTGATCCAAACTACTATAAATCTTTGGTCTTCTTGTTTCTTTACTCTACTCCTTCTTCATCTTGCCTTTTGCTTTTTGAGTTTTTAATTTTCCATCACTTCTTTAAAACAACCAGTTCACCCATTCCACCTCCCCCTCTTGGTTGCCATCTTGGGACAACACAAAGCATCAGTGAATTGGCTTTATAAATGAGGGACATAATGAAAAGATAGCTCTTGGAACTGATGGGCTAGATTATCTAAGGGTTGATGGTAAGGAACCAAACACTTCTCGAATTTTCCACTTTCTTAGTGCTTGGGAAACAATGAGATTGGACTCCCTGTACACATATAAATATTTGACTCCTAAATGTAGAGTGGCCTCTAAACCAGTTATGCATGCTTCATATTCTACTTCGTTATTCGTAACATTAAAGATTAACTTGATGGCCAGTGGGATTTGCTCCCATTCGAGAGTTACCAATACTATTCCAAGTTCGAATCTTTTGTTGTTTATAGCATCATCAAAGTACATGCTCCATTCTTGAGCAACAATGTGCAGAATATCTTCATCTGAAAATTCTAGCTCACCTATTTCATCATGGTTCGAGGCCATTACCAATTGGTCTACTATGATTCCCCCCTTTACTACCTTACGAGGGACATATTTGAGATCAAAATTAGCAAGTACAGCCAACCACTGGGACATCTTACTGTCGAGAATTGACTTTTTTCGTAAGGAACTTTAAAGAGCTCTTATCAGAAATGACATGAGTAGTGAATGAGCTAAGGTAATACTTCAGTTTATGATGGAACCAAACCAAAGCTAAACATAACTACTCAATCTGATTGTATTTCAACTCATGTGGTAATATGCGCTTACTCAAGTAGTAGATCGTGTGTTCTTTTTTGGAATCAACTACTTGTTGAGCTAGCATTTCTCCTATGGCTTCTGCTGTGATGGAGAGATGCAACAATAGAGGTTCTCCCTGCCTGGGAGGTTGTAGAACTGGTGGACTAAGCAAGTGCTATTTAATTCTGTTGAAAGCTTCTTGACACTATGCATTCCATTCCTTAGAAGCACATTTTTTAAGTAGATTAAATACCGAGCTGTAAGTTCTAGCCATCTGAGCTATAAACCGACTGATGTATTATAGTCATTCTGAAATTTCCTTTTTTAACTTCTGTGGAGGCATTTTCAAAATAGCGATTTCCTTGGTCGAATCTACTTCGATACCTCTAAAACTTATCATATGCCCTAAAAATATACTTGAAGCCCCCCAAAAATGCATTTAGCCGGGTTAAGCTTAAGATTTTACTGGTAAATTCTAAGGCAGAATCATCATAATGTATTCAAGTACTGATCAACTATCTTGGATTTAATCACCATATCATCAATATATACTTTTACATTCTAATACATCATATTATAAAAGAGGGTTATAGCCATTTTCTAACATGTTGCTCTGGCTTTTTTGAGTCCAAATGGCATGACTACATAACAATACATTCCCCATTCAATTAAGAAGCATTTTTTTATCTTTATTCGGAGGATGAACTTGAATCTGATTATACCCTGCATATAAGTCGGTCAAGGAGACTACTTCTGAACCAACCATTTAATATACTAATAAGAATATATGAGGCATAAGGAAATCATCTTTGGGATAAGCCTTGTTCAAACCAAATAATACATGTACATTCGAACCTTTCCATCCTTCTTAAGTATTGGAACCACATTAGCTAATCAAGTCGAGTATATAATTGGTTCAATGAACCTATTGTTGAGTAATTCGGTGACTTCTTCCTTGACTCTAGTTCAGAATTGAAATTGAAACTAGACTTGGGACTATGACTTGAAGACTCTGGCAGGAATGGATCGACTAGACTGGCTTCCTTATAATACCAATTATTGAGGGTACGTTACTAGCATTTTGGTTTTCACTAGTAGGATCAATTTTTGGATTATGTTGGATCACACAAATGCCCTCAAAGACAGAAGCATCTATATTTTCTTCCGAATCTTGTTTAATATGGTGGATAAGCTCACACTCATCTAGCTTTACCCTAACATCAAAGATGATTTCAAAACTCGGTATTAGTTTCTTGGTAATGGAGCAATACCACAACTTAGGAAAGCCATAAAAAAGAAATTAATCTTCTCATTATTTAACAAAATGCCCATTGAGGTTTTTGGGGTACAACCTAATTGGATAATCATATGGTTCACTTTCTTTGAGAACTATAGACAGCTTATGGCCCATACGGTATACTTCTCAATATCATCTTATGTCAGTTGGTAGCCCAGGCTAAAAGGTAGTTGTGATGTGGGTAGTCCTAAAACTGAGCAATATCTTGTTAATTCTTACCCAATCCCAATCCAGGGAAGTAATCCATTTTCTTCATGATGTTAGCCACTACATGGTTTGTGTACATGTCAAAATCAAGAGGGACTAGTTCTTAACTAAACTCTTCTTCTATGAACTGGAAAACCTCAAAAGCAAACCTAGAGAGGGCTGCCAATAGTTCTGACTGGATCTCCAAAATAAAAAATGCAAATCTTGGTTGGCCTTTGAGTCAACTTGATGTAAAAATTGCATTCCTAAATGGAGACTTGGATGAGGAAGTTTACATTGAACCTCACCTAGATTCACAAAGACCTTTGGAACCAAGATATGTAAACTGAATAAGGCTCTTTATGGCCTCAAACAATCACCTAAATCCAAGTTTGAGAGGTTCACAAGGTTTGTTAAAGGTCAAGGTTACACATAAGGACAACCATATCACACCTTCTTTGCACAAAAATCTATAGAAGGCAAAGTTGGTATCTTAATAGTCTATGTGGATGACATAATTTTTACTGGAGATGACTTAAAAGAGATTATGAGAATTAAGAGGAGCCTAGCCAAAGAATTTGAAATTAAAACTTGAGCCAGTTTAGATTCTTTGTGAGAATGGAGGTAGCTTGATCAAAGAGAGAAATAAAGGTGTCACAGCGAAAATATATTCTAGACCTTATAAAGGAGACTATAATGAGTAGGTGCAAACTGACAAAAACACCATTAGAAGAAAGTAACAAGCTCCGAGATATTAGAGAAGGTTTTTTATGGATAAAGGTAGGTACCAAAGGCTAGTTGGAAAATTGATTTACTTATCTCATACTCGCCCTAACATTGCTTTTGATGTGAGTGTGGTGAGTCAATTTATACATTCTCCTTGTGAAGATAATTTGGAAGCAGTATATCGTATTTTGAGATATTTGAAAAGTACACCTGGAAAGGGACTTTTCTTTAAGAAAAATAAGAAAAGAGAGATTGAAGTATATATAGATGTTGATGGGGCTAGCTCAGTTGTTGATAGAAGGTCAACCTTAGGATATTATACTTTTGTGTGGGCTAATTTGGTTACTTAGAGGAGTAAAAAATAGAGTGTTGCAGCAAAGAGCAGCACTGAGGCAAAGTTTAGATCAATGGCTCAAAGTATATGTGAAGTCTTGTGGCTAAAATGGGTTCTAAAAGAAATTGAAAAACCTGCAAGTCTGCCTAATATGTTGTACTGTGACAACAAGATAGTGATTAATATTGCACATCATCCAGTTCTACATGACTGCATGTTAAGTTAATAAAAACTTTATAAAGGAAAAACTTAAAGAAGGGATAATATGTACTCCTTTTGTGCCTACTACACAACAGGTTGTAGACATATTAACCAAGGGACTATTGAGATAACCATTTAAAGATCAAGAGAGCAAGTTGGACATGATAGACATCTTTGTACCAACTTAAGGGGGAGTGTCGGCAGAGCTAAGTTTGGGAAGTTATGATTTGTTTTTAGAATTTAATTCAAAATAGGAATGCTTGAAATAAATCCCAAATTTTATAGGACTTATTAGCCTAATTTTATAGATTTGAGAAATAGCTTTCTCATACTTTTCTTTCTCTATCAAATTTTTCATAGCCTTACATACAGCTTTGATGAATTTGAGTAGCGAGTATCTTATTCTTTTTTACTAATTAATTTTTAGGGAATTCACCAGATAAATACCTCCAAAAATAGCCTTAGTCAAATTTAGACCATATTTTTACCTTAATTAGATCATTTTGGACATTTCTACCATTGACACTAAAAAGAACAGACACTAAAAAAGAATAAATTGTCTTCCCTACCAAGTCATTGTTTGAAATTTTGATATTAGCTTTTCTCTCTCTATTTATCTCATAAATAAACATGAAATCCTAGAAAAATTATAGTTTTATACTCTTAACATCGCTAACAGTAAGTTTTACAAAGATCTTATGTACTTCCACAAGCATCAATCTATCTTTTTCTTGAACCCTAATTTCTCTTTTACTCATTGAAGTTGAAATTATAAGTTACATGGTTATTGTATGTTGCTTTTCCTAGGCATTGCTACTGCTATTGTTGAAAAAATGGTATCAGTTTATATGTGTTCATATGGGATGGGTGGGTTTAGCCTATTTGATTGTCATCAATATATGTTTTGTTTATGCAACATACATGACAATGTCCATTACAAAGATTGTCATGGTTATATAATATGTCATCCATATATGTTTTGAGATTAAAAGCAAGGAAAATATATTGTCATGGTTGGACACAACTATTTTAAGAGCCAATATGATAGTTGTGTTTATTTCAAAAAACTTGCCACTGGATCATCCCTTTATTTGTTGCATTTTGTGGATGATATGCTTATTATAGTAAAAAATATATATGAGATTATGAGATTAACAAGTAGAAAGAAGAGTCAATTAGTGAATTTAAAATGAAAATTTTAGGAGTAAACCAAGAAAATTATAGGTATGGGTGGAAGGACTACATATAAACTTTATACAACTCAGACAAGTTTTGTTGAGAATATTTTAGAGCATTTTTGCATAAATGTACTAAATTTGTAAGTACTCCACTTGTTGTTCATTTTAGACTTCCTGCTGATTTATTACCCTTAGCGATTGTGCTATTCATTTTGACTTCATCATCTTCAAAACTTGAAAATAACTGCCTTATGCATGAACAAGCAAAGGTTAATTCCTTCTAAAGTTCAACATATAAGTTCAGTAACCTTATGGAATGAGTTGACATTTAGACCTGGTGGATCAAAATATGTGAACTAAAATGTTTAATTAGTAGTGTACTTGGATCGGGTTATTGAATTTACTCCAGACCCATAACTCGGCCCGAAAACAGTTTGGGCTTGAATATATAGCCCGCAGCCGGACAGATTGGTCGAGAAACGGATCAGATACGTGGGCTTTTACTTTATTCTAAATATAATATATAATTTTTTTGATAAATATTATATATACTTTTAAATGAAAGAAACGCTGCAGTATGCAGCTTCCTTTCTTTCATTAAATATATAAAATATTTATTGAAAAGAAAGAAGGTTGTGGCCTCCTTTCTTTTAAAAATATATATTGATTTTGCAGCTTTCTTTCATTTCAATATATAATATAGAAATATATTATTTATATATTATATATTTATATAATATAATATAAATATTTATAATATATTTTTATTGGAGGAAAAAAATTTAAATTTATTTTCTGTTTGACTGAGTGGTCCACCAAAAATTCCATAATCGATGAAATGTTCTCCTGTGAGCTGGAAAGGAAGCTCTGTTGTTGTCTCTTCAAATCTTCTTTGAGCATCTTCAAATCCATCAAGATTTCTTTGTATAGGAGTAGATGAGCTGGATGGGTCTAGCTCATGAAATGGACCTTGGTTTACTTTTGATGGTATTCCTCCTTCCAAATGGGGTAGCAAAATTTGAAATTTAATGCTTGGATATATCTTCAATTGACTAAACATGGTATTACTTTGCAGCAAGCACTAAGAAATTTTGTTTTAAATACAAAATTAGATCAAAAGTTCAAGACAATTGCTCGATACTATAAAATTTAGAATAAGATTGGTGAAGAAATTCAAAATTTTTAGAATTCCGTCCAGGTTGTCATCCCAGAAATCCAAATGAAATTCAACATTTTGCAAGAACCCATCTCTTCATCTATCTTTCATAGGTTCATAGTTATTTTAATGTCAATCCAGAACTTAACCTTTTCTATCCAGAACATCGTTGGCTTCTTGTTTACCATCTCTCCCCATCAAACCCAACAATCTTTTCAGAGTTACAGCTTTTATGGTGTTATTCGACACTGTACCATTATGCCATTGAAATACCAGTCATGAAAATGATCAGTTTTCTCTAAAATGATAATAACTCCAGATCATTACAATGGAAGTATTTTAATTGGTTTGATTCAATTCAATATTAGATTAAAAAGTTCAAGACAATTGCTCAATACTATAAAATTTAGGATAAGACTGATGAAGAAATTCAAAATTTTCATTCTAACTTCATCTTTCACAGGCCTTATTCACAGTATCCTAATAATGGTGTTCTTTGGTCCCAAAATTATGCATATGAATGGAGATCTTTTCAAGGACAATTGTTTCAGAAAGAAAATATGCAAATAGATCTTAAGATACTCTTGTATCAATTCAATAATTGTACCTTGAATGTCATAATTCCATTAATATGTACATCTTTAGTTCCTGATAAGAACTGGACCACTGAAATAGAAAGAAGATCTGAAGATGCTCAAAGAAGATTTGAAGAGACAACAACAGAGTTTCCTTTCCAGCTCACATGAGAATATTTCATCGATTATGGAATTTTTGGTGGACCACTCAATCAGACAGAAGATGACCCATCTAGCTCATCTACTTCTGCAAAAAGAAATCTTGATAGATAAAAAATGGCATAAAGAGATATTGATGAAGCTCTTGTCAGCTCAGAAACCACTACTAGACAAGATACAGATAGACAAATGACTGACGATAATCCAATGGTCCCATCCCACTATGATTTTGACCCATCATATTATCAGAACATGAATTTGTATCCATCCCACTTTGTTTAATGTTTGTCCTGTTTCCATTCTCAGTTGTCTATCATAATAAGTGTTTGTACTATAGTACTATTGACTTTGTCTAAAATAATGCTGAGTGAAATTCCTATTCTCTTACATATTTGTTGTATAATACAGTAAGATGTAAGCAATGCCATTTTTGTTTTTATTATAATCAAGCTCTTCCTTCTATATAAGGAGCTCAGTTTGTAATCAGAGGGATATAGAGAGTTTACCATTTCTCTTCCTCTTAGTGTTCTTAATAAATATGAGTTTCTAAATTATCTTCTTCTCTTTCCTTATTATTTTTATACAATTATATGTTAGACTAGATCTATTGATATGAAGAATTTTTGAAATTTTCTTAACCCAAACGAGTCAAAAGGGCGTTGTCCTATTAAAAAGCCCATGAAGAGGATGTGAGTTAGGACTATGCATGAGATTAGTCTGTGTCCATGAACCTATACAAACCTTCATTTGTATTCATAGAATGAGTATGCTTTATTCTGAAATCTGATCCTGTGTATGGTATATAAACTGAAAACCTCTTAGTAATGGCTACTGGCTGTGAGTATGTTTTAATGTATGTTTCAGGAGGTATAACAATGCATTGTACAATATACTTGCAGATATTTGAACATCAGAAATTTTTGTAAGCTCAGATCACCCCCAGGTGGTATCAAAGCCATAAGTCTACAGTAATATGTATGGATAAGTAGGACAGGAATGAGAAACCCAATCCATCATGACCAGTTCTTCAAGTTCTTCTAAAATTGCTACTCATACTTCATCTTTAATCCTTACCCCTTCTTGTAAATAATCTATTACTAATAAAATAGATCACCTTATAGAAATACCCATCTTCCAGAAGAAACAAAGGTTGATGATACTAGACTTCCTCTTATGAATCCAATATGTAGTCTTTAAGAAGACTAATTATGTCAGAAGTATTAAAAACCTTATTTCTTTAAAATCTCCTTACATAAAGAAATATGTACAGTCATCAGCTCTTAGCCACTGTACTATTTCTTCTTCTAATGCTGAACAATATGTTACTCTTGAAATCCATGAAATGTTTATTTCTCAATGGCAAAAATAATGATATTCTCACCTTCATCCTGGAGCTATAAGAATAGTCCTTTCCTATCACAGCAGAAAGAGATTACCAGTGACTACTTGACTTTCTCTTTTGGATATCAGATATGTGGACTTTGAAAATGTTTTGATTAGCACTATACTCATAACACTTAATGCTGGAAGTGTTGTCCATACCCTCTTTCCCAATTATAATTTTTCTTTAGCATATTTTCATATGTCTAAAGCTTTAAAGGTATAAGTCCAAATAACTGGTGCTCAGCAAGTTCAGAACTCTGTATCTGCTACACTCCATCATCAGTTGATATATAGGTTGCAAGACCATGCAATCAATATAGCCACCCCTGGAGTTTCCACAGATACTTTGTATATCTATTCAGATACAAATTCCATTCCAACTATTGTTCAGACTCCTAGACAATTGCCTAGAGAAGAGATTTCTAAACTCATTCCTTTAGAATGGGTTACTAATTATGAGAAGATACTGCAAAAACAAGAACTTGTTTAGACTACAAATTCCAAATTTATCAAACATGATGATGGGACTGTTAAGATAGTTTTTTTTTTTGTTCTTTCTAGCTCTAGCTCAGCTCCAGTAATTTTTCACAGCAGCATGATAACTCATGTTTCTTTCCCCAGAGAAAAAGGTGTACCTATTCACAGTTTTGATGCTGCATGTAAGTAGATTTATGCAGCTAAAATGGAAGGCCATTTTATTTGGGATACTCATGGATCAGGAAATTGTGAACCATAATATACTTGTATGAAAGAAATTGAAGAAAGTTGTTATCAGAACACTACCAGACTTACAAGATCAAAGAGATTTTTCTATAAAAAACCTCCATCAGATGATAACCAAAAACCTTGGGTAGCAATTCACCTAGAAACTAAGAAAACAAAATATCCTCTTCATTTACCTTTTTATGATGAGGTATTTAAAATCCTTGGAAAGGAAGGATTGTTAGAGGTCCCAAAACCACCATTACTACCTTCATCAAAGATTCAACCTAAAAAATGTATCCCTAAAAATTCTGCTTCACAGACATCTACACACCCTTTATGTATGATGCTTAAACCGCCTTCACCAGAAGATTTTTTATCACTTCAAAAATGAACCAACCCACAAACCAAAATAAATTCTCAACCTTACATCCAACACGCCATACTTCCTACTGGCCAAACTCAAGAAACCTCTCAAGTTGAAGAAGTCCTTAACTGGCATTCTTTGAATGTCTAGACTCAGAACCAGTATCTCTAAATGATTTGATACAAAAATTGATCATTTGTCTTCAAAATCAGATAAACATGCAGCTACTTTGAATTCAATATCTGTTGAGATTCAACAATTATATCACAATCTATTAAATATAATTTCTCAATTGGACACTGAATTAAGATTTTTGATTCAAAAAAGAGATTTTGGTCCTCTCTTTTATGAAAAGGAAAGAGAGATACAAACTTTGAAAGCACAACTTCAACAAATTGAGAAAGATCTTTAAGCCAAACAAACACAAAATTCACCTGATTACTTTAACCTTTCTCCTAGTCTTTCTTATATTCCACGCATAAAATCCTCAGCATCACCATTTGGGACATTTGTTGAACTTTTTTCTCTAGCAAAACCTCATCATTCCTATGTTCCATCTTCTTCAGTTTCCCCCAGCAACAACAAAAACTTTTGTGGAAGTAATAACAGCTGCCTCCTCTTCATCTTCAAAATCACTAGAAGTTCCTAAAACTTCTATGAAACATATGGCTTTTAATGTAACATCTAATTCTTCATATGAATCTGAAGATGATGTTTTATCTGAAAATTCTAAAGCAGATATTACTCAACTTTTAGTGGCAGATAATCCTAGAGATACTCCTCCTCAAGGAGTTCCAAGAAGAGATCCACCTCCTCCTCATATTGATGAACAAGATGAACAATCAACAGTTGATGGAATTGAACCAGAACACATCAATATAAGTACTAAAAGTTCTAGCTCAGAAAATGGACCTTGGTTTACTTTTGATGATATTCCTCCTTCCAAATGGCGTAGTAGAATTTTGGAATTTAATGCTTGGATAGATCTTCAATTGAGTAAGCATGGTCTTACTTTGCAACAAGCATTGAGAGAATTTGTTTCAAGAACAACTGGCTCACTTAGAGAATGGATTCTTAATATCAGTCCTTAGTTTATTAATTGTTAGTAAGTAACAGATGCCATGAATATACTTCATCATATTTTCCTTAGAGATTATAATCTTGTTCAAAAAGCAAAAAAAAAAAGATTTTTATTCTATGAAGTGTTGTTCTTTGAAGGAAAAAGATATGGAAACATTATGAGAGAATGTCAAAGAAGTTTTATCAGTTAAAGGGAGATGGTGATCCAAACATGAAATTCACTTATGTTGCCTCTTTACCAGATGAATTTTAACTAGAAATTCAGAGAATAGTTCAACAAACGGGTAGAGAATTATCTCAATTGTCTCTTGGAAAAATTTATCAGATCACAATTACTGCTTTAAGAAGACTTTATAAGCAATAGGAATTCTTCCAGAAATGAAATAATGATAGGACTTTATTAAAAGCAGTATGCAAGAGACCAGAATTGAAGATCAAGTGTTATGAGAAGAAGTGCTCTTTTCATCCTAAGAAGAAATCTCATATACACGGATATTCTCCTTCTAAATCTTTTCCTCCTAAAAGATTTAGAAAGAGAAGAAGATTTAAGTTCTTTAAGAAGAAATCCCCATTTTCCAAAAGAATAATAGCTTCTGATCGTTGTTATATTTGTGGAAAAAAAATGACATTTTGCTAAATCTTATCCTAAACAGACCACCAAGTCTGTAAAATTTATTCAGTAGATCCAACAATCCTCATTGGTTTCATTACCAAAAGTTGCATATATTGAGTTAGCATTATCTGAACAAAAAGAAGCCACAAATGAGACTTTATTTGCTCTTGAAATCTCAGATAATGATTCAAACTCTGCTGAAGATGATGATGATCCTTATATTCCGATTTTTCACCTTGAACAAACAGCTCTACCTTCTGTTTTTCATGTTGATAAAAATTTACCAACTCCTTTGGTAAATAATTTAGTTTTACCCTTCAAATATGACATGCTCATTTTTTTAATAGCCTTCATGGATACTGGAGCCCATAGATCCATGGCGAACCCATCCATTTTATCTGATTCTTATTGGAAAACCCATAAAGAACATTTTAGAGCTGATGATGGATAAGCGTTTTCTACACACTTAATTACTCACTAGAAAATTGAAATACAGTTCTTTTCAGACTGTGTTATATGGACTCATCTGATTGGATCCTCTCTCCCTGACAAAGATCTTCTCATTGGATTTGATATTTATTATTAGGCCCAAAGTTTGCAGATACTTCCCAATGGACTCAGACATAAGAAGATGTTTAAACCTTATACACATATAGCAAAACTCTATTCATTTGCAGAAATTTCTTCTGTGCATGATGATGAGAAAACTTTGCTTCTTCATTCTTGTGTAGATTCCCATTCATATTTCGAACACCCTCATCCATTGTGAAAAAATCATGATTTCTTCATTTCTCTTCCCTTTAAGAAAAATGAAGATATAAACCCTATAAAAATCTCCCATCCAGAAATGTCTCTCTTAGATCTTGCTTTGACAAGACAAGAATGTGAACAGTTACTGCAACAAGGTCTCATAGAACCCACTAAGTCTAATTGGGCTTGTCGGGCTTTTTATGTAGAAAAATGGGTAGAGATAGTAAGAGCAAATAAAAGGCTTGTGATTAATTATAAGCCTCTTAATTTATTCTCAGCAGATAACAAATTTTCATTGCTTAAGATTTTTACCCTAATGGTTCATTTGAAAGATGCCAAGATCTTTTCAAAGTTTGATCTCAAAGTAGGTTTTTGGCAATTGAAAATTAAACTAGAAGATAGGCCCAAGATAACTTTTTATATTTCTTATGCCCAATATCAATGGACTGTTATGCCTTTTAGGCTTAAAGTAGCTCCATCACTATTGCAGAAAGCTATGATCAGAATATTTCAGTCTATTCTCTATTCAGCCTTGATTTACATTGATGATATCTTATTCTTCTCACCAATAGAACAAGTACATCATCAATTATTGAAACAATTTGCTTCTATAGTTCAGCAATATAGGATTATATTGTCCGAAAAGAAGAGTTTGATGGAACAAACTACTATTAATTTTTTGTGTCTTCATTTTGAAAATGGATCTTACACTCCTAGCTCATATATAGCTCAAGAACTTTTTAAAATTTCCTAATTCCAATCTTACCCAAAAACAAATCCAACAATTTCTTAATATAATTAATTATATCAAAGACTTTTTTCCATCCATAGCCTAACTCATTAGTTAACTATCCAAACTTCTAAAGAAAAATCCACCACCCTGGTCAGATAATCAAATCCAAGCTGTTCAAACTATCAAGATCTAAGCCCAAAGTCATGTTCTTCTTCATATTCCTTTCACTAGACTTAGAATATTATAGACAGATGCTAGTGATGAATTATGGGGTGAAATTTTTCTTGAAGAAATTGATGGAAAAAAAATATTATGGTAAACATGCAAGTGGACAGTTCAAAGAAAGTAAAAAATATTATCACTCCACTTACAAATAAATCTTAGCTGATAAGTATAGAATAAAAAAATTTGAATTTCATCTTATTAGCCATCATTTTCTTATTCTATTAGACAATACTTCTTTCCCTAAAGCCTTAGATTTTAAATAGAAGACTCTTCCTCCACAGCAACTGTTAAGATTACAAGAATGATTTTCTCGTTATGATTATTCAGTTTAGCATATTAAAGAAAAAATCAATCTCGTCACTAACCTTTTATCCAAACTGTCTAGACCTATTATCCTAATCACCAAAATTCAATCATTTCCTTTAATTATGATGAATACAAGCTCCCCAAGCTACACAAATAGTATAATCATAGTGTCTGTTGCTGACTGACAATTAACAAACTAAAGTTGATCATAAAGACTAATATTAAGAATTCATTCCCTAAGTGAGCCAGTTGTTCTTGAAACAAATTCTTTAAGTGCTTGATGCAAAGTCAAACCATATTTAATCAATTGAAGATATATCTCAGTATTAAATTCTAAATTTCTGCTACGTCATTTTGAAGGAATATCATCAAAAGTAAACCAATTTTAAAAATATTTTCAAATTTATCAAAATTTACATTTTTTTCATAAAAATATCAAATTTAGATAATTTATTATGAAGTTATAAATTTATATAATTTATTATAAGTTTATTATGAGTTTACTACAAAATGACTAAAATACTCATAAAAAAATTATAAAAAACAATAAAATGTGTAATTTTTCAATTTTTATATATTATATATAATCAGGCCAAGTCTAATTGGGCCGAAGTTATTTTACTCAGGCCCAAAGCCTGACTCAACACACCTTTGGGCCTTATATTTAAACTTGAAAGTTGACCCAATTTACTTTTAACTTCGTCTAACCCAATAGTCAGGCCACCGGGCTAAATGAATAGCACTATGCTTAGTCCTCCAACTACCATAAGGAGGGAACAGAAAGAGTTCTTCTCCAAATCCTCTCCTGGGCTAGTAAAATATAGTGGTTACAGTGAATGACTGTATATGCCTGTATACAGTGAATAATAAATCTACAAAATACTTTAAATTAGGCATTTAAGATGTGCCTGTATATAGCACCGAACATTCTAAATAAAGGTAACATATAGAGAGGACTGCTTTGACATGACATCCCACATTATCATTGTTCAAGGACCCAAGGGTGTAATCATCAATTTCCATGAACCAATTTGAAGCGCTAAAGCATCCATAGATGCTACGTTAGGACATCGCACATCAGTTTCCATCTTAAAAGACAAATCTACTTGGCAAAATAGAGAGAGTAAAGAAAAAGTAAAAAAAAAACACAGGAAACATCCACCACATAATGGAAACATTACATTTGTAACCTGAAAATAATTAGTAGAACACGGTATCTGTCTGCAGAATTTAGCAAATCTGTAATGCTATAGAATTTTACCCAATCACAACTCACCAGCTAAAGCATTTTGGCTAATTTAGCAGATAGGTCACCAACTCAGAAGCAATAAAACATTGTGGTTCACTATTGAATCTTTTCATAAATCCACCTTGTCAAACTGTTAAGTACTTCTAGCTGATTTATTTTCGTTAATGAACATACCCACTGTTTTAAACCAACGCAAAAGATTGCGATGGTCCTTCACATAAAGCCAAGCTTGTAGAAAATTAAAGAGACTCTCATTCACACCTCGTTCTTCAATGTAACTGTGGAATGCATCTCTCATCTTTTCGTCAAGTTCTCTGTTATGAACAATTCATCAAAAATTATCAAAAAAAAATCAATTCCACTTGATAAAAGACAAATCAACAAAAAATATAATAATATGAAGATGTTTTTAAGGCAACTTATTAGAACAACTCAGACAGCATCATATTGCAACATATTAGAACTCGGATAGCATCATTCCATAAATCCAGAATATGGCAATATTCATTTCTGATTAAACAGCATATTCACGACATACTTAAACCCTATAACACTGACTATAACCTATAAGCTAAGGCAACACTAAACAAAATTCTGCACTGGCAGAATCTAAATGTTCTGATACAACACTTCTATAAATATGAAGAATCTTTTATAGCTGCAAATCGTAGGAAGCTTTCGATTCATTATCAACAGCAATGTAATTGCTTGAAGAATGAATTTGGCCCTTTAAAGTTCTTCAGGATTCAGTCCCTAACTTTTGAATTAACAATCAAGGACCTGAAGTTCAGAAGTCAGCAGAATGGTGCAAGCCAAACTCATTAAATTTATTTTATGGAAAAACAAGCATGGAGAGCCCCACAAAAACTGATAAACATTCTTCTTCTCCCCTAATAGGTCTCAATAAATCCACTTGAAGCCAAAGAAAAGAACAAGAAAGTAAAATTAGGAAATAGTGGTTATTCCACATTCATCTCGGGGAACCCACTAAGACCTACTCCCCGTAAAGGAGAGAGGAACTGCTATTAACTGTTAATATGTGGCCCCAAATCATTGCAGTTTAATCATATAACAAACTAAACCTAAGCGTGGGAAGCTAACACCTAACAGAAAGGTATCATACCCATATGCCCAAAAGCAAAACCAGAAAGGTAAAAGTTAGTAGCAGTTACAGATGCCCCTTCTATGAGAAGAAGTGTGTAATTTGCACCCCATAAACCTCATAGAAAATATAGTATCTATATAACAAGTCAACTGCATTTCTGGATTGTGAAAAATCAAACAGCAGCAGGAGAAATTTGCATCAAAATGTTCATCTCTATAAAAAGTGCACCTGGACAATTACTTTCAAATATAAGATACCACATTCCTAGAAACAGGCAACTAACAGATGCCTTTTAAAGCAGAGCATCAATTTGTTTCAAATAAAAAAAGATATCACCTGCTTGTGAGTTTTTCTAGAACCATCACCAAGTTTTTAAAGATTCATTTGTTGCTGTGAAAAACTAAAATGATGAAATGAAAAACTGAGGTCAAATTCAATGGCAGTTCATAAATAAGAGTTTTTCTAGTGCTACAAAAATTAAAACAGAACATCCCCATGGGACATTTCAAGGTTTCATCTCATTGAAAACGTATCCTCGATCCTCTATGGAAGTGCATCAAAATCCACGGCAAAGCATATAACTCATATTCTTATCTAGATTCCCATATTTCTATATGATCCTTGATATGTGAATTAGAAAGCCAAGGTGATCTAATATCCACAAGCAATTTTTCATCCTTACCATATAAAAGAACCATTTGTGCCACATACAGGAAACTATGACAGTGTGTCGGCATCCAAATTTAATGGCAAGTCAGTTCTAGATGATTCATCTCATCTCCGGCACATTGTATGTAGCTTAGGAAAGTCGATAGCATAAAAGAGTCATTACTCTTTATTCTCTTACCACAACATCATGCTCCTAATTGCTGCAGAAGGCTTCAACTTGACATTGATTAAGCCAATCATTGATATTAGTAATAAAAAGAAGGGAAAAGGTACAAAAAAAACTCCTAAAATAATTGGGAAGAAGAACTTTGGACCTTAAACTTATTTTTGGTCCACTTATGTCCTTTTTTCTCTCAAAATCAAGTCAATTAAGACCCCGACGTTACAAAAATTTATTTTTCCAATAACTTTTGCCTATATGGCACCATGGGTCCTTTTTTTAACATGTCATTTTTATTGGTTAGTAGATAAATAAAATAATAAAAATAAAAAATAAAAAAACCATCTTCTTCTTCGGAAGTTCAAACCACCAAAGAAGAAAGTCCAAACCAGGTTTTCTTTTTGGACCCTCAAGCTTCAAAAAAAAATAATAATAATAATATTCATGGAGATCTAACTTGAAATTTACAACAAGAAGCTCAATATATTATATAAAATTCACATAATTTTCATTTTTCTTTTTCTCCGCTATTAGATCAATTAAACTTCATTTTTCTTGATATCTCAATTCTCATATCTCTCTCAATCTCCACCTCTACCACCGCTGTAAGCACTCCGATTTCGGTTACCGGATCAATTCCTCCTCCTTGGCTAAATCAATTTCGGATGCTAGCTGTCAGAGTTTGCCTTCGATCATCAATAATCCTCATATCGGCAAATTTTCTTCGATGGTTCGAACCCCAGAGAAGATGGTTTTTTAAATTTTTTTATTTTATGTTTTTAAATTTTTTTAATTTTTTAATTTTTAATTTTATTTATTATTATTTTATTTATTTACTAACCGATAAGAGTATGACATGCGTAAAAAAAATGGAACCCATCTTGCCACATAGGCAAAAAATAACGGAAAAATAAACTTTTACAATGGCAGGGTCTTAATTGATCTAATTTTGAGAGGAAAAGGGCATAGTTGGACCAAAAAATGTTTAAGGTCCAAATTGTTTTTCCCCAGTTAGTTTAGGGTTTTGTTGTACCTTTTACCTAAAAAGAATTCATAAACATTTTTATACAAAAAATAATCATAATAAAAATGCTCAATGGCAGAAGCCAATTTTTTTTTTGCACAACCCTCCTTTTTTAAGGATTTTTCAGGTATGTAAAAAATAGTTAGAACATGTAAGCGACAAAAGATCATTAATTAAAAATAGGCATCAACTCGTAAATTATTGATTTGAGACTAGTGTTGATAAAGCTAAGGGTTGGTAAAATATGAAGAGAGCTAGGTAAGCATTACAGCAATTTACTTAACCCATTAACTCAAATTGGAGAATTATTTGCTATTGCATAAGAGCTATACGTCCAAAACGTACATAAGCTATAGAAATTTTTAAAACTTCTATCACTTAAAATGGAAGGTAATTAAGAAAAATAAGGATCAAACCACAATAAATAAGACTGAGCCTTGGCAAAATCCAGCTCGTCTTGTTTTCTAAATTAAGTACGATTAGCCTATTTGATAAATGAATAGGGCCAAGGAGAATAGAAACACTGTTTAAAATTAACTCCTTTGTTAACCTAGTCTAGATAGAAATCAAGCCAAGAGATTCATCAATACACTTAACTTACAATGGAACCATCAAGAAATTATTCAGGCAATTAGAATAATATGAAGGAGAATACAATAACAACAATAACAACAACAACAAAGCCTTAATTTCAAGTTACTTGGGGTCGGCTATATGAATTCTTCTTTTCCACTCAGTTCGATTTAGGGTTATCTCTTCCGGTAAATGTAACAAAGTAAGATCATTTTGGACTACTTTTATCCAGGTTAGCTTTAGTCTGCCTCTGCCTCTCCTAGCTATACCTATCTTGACTTGTTCGATCTTTCTAACCGGCGCATCACTAGGTCTTCGCTTCACATGCTCAAATCATTTCAATCTATGCTCTCTTATTTTATCGTCAATAGGCGTTACCCCCACTTTTTCTCTAATGCATTAATTATGGATTCTATCCATCCTAGTGTGTCCACTCATCTATCTTATCATTCTCATTTCTGCAACATGCATCTTACTCATGTGTTGTCCTTTTACTACCCAACATTCACTACCATACATCATCACAGGCTGTATAACAGTACGATAGAACTTTCCTTTCAATTTAAGTGGCATTTTTCGGTCACATAGAACTCCTGTAGCAGCCCTCCGCTTCATCCAACTAACTTTAATCTTTTGACTTACATCTTCTTCACACCCTTCATCATCTTGAAGAATAGACCCAAGGTACTTAAAAAGATTACTACGAGGTACTACCACTCCTTCTAAAACTACTTCACCTCCTCTTTCATTCACGTTCTCAAATCTACAATGCTACTTAGCTTAAAACCTTTAGATTCCAAAGTACTTCTCCATAGCTCCAACTTTTGATTTACCCCTGCTCGAGTCTCATCTATTAGCACAATATCATGCAAACATCATGCACCAAAGAATATCATCCTATATATGCCTCGTTAGCTCATTCATTATCAAAGCTAAGAGATAAGGGCTCAAAGCTGAACCTTGATGTAACCCAATAGAAACTAGAAAATCCTTAGTATCCCTCTAACAGTATGAACACTAGTGATGAATCCATCATACATATCATTCAAGACTTGAATATATCTTATAGACATCCCCCTACACTCCAAGAGCCACCATAAAACTTCTCTAGGAACTCTATCATAAGCCTTTTCTAAGTTAATGAAAATCATATATAAATCCTTCTTCATATCTCTATATTTTTCCATCAAATTTCTAATAAAAAAAATAGCTTCCATAGTGGGTCGACCGGGCATAAAACCAAATTGATTTGGGAAGATACAAGTGTCCAAACGCAAGCGGTGTTCCACAACTCTCTCCCACAGTTTCATAGTGTAATTCATAAGCTTTATACCTCTGTAATTTGAGCAATTTTGGATATCTCATTTGTTCTTAAAAATAGGTACCAAATAGCTTCGTCTCCATTCATCAGATATTTTCTTTGTACTTAGTATCTTATTAAATAAAGCCGTCAAACACATAACTCCTACATCACCCAAATATTTCCAAACTTCAATGGGTATTCCATACAGTCCACATGCTTTACCAACTTTCATTTTCTTCAAAATTTCCTTAATTTCAGAGAACTTAATTCGTCTAGTGTACTTCACATTTTTCACAGTTTTGTCATCCAGACCATCAATGTATCCACTACGATTACCATTAAGAATACCCTCAAAATAACTTCTCAATCTTTAATATCCTCTTCTTGTACCAAAAGTCTATTCCCTTCGTCTTGGATGCACTTGGTTTAAATCTCGACATTTTTTTTCCTTTATTTTAGCTAATTTATAGATAGCTTTTTCTCCTTCTTTTGTTCAAAGTTTCTCATACAAACTCTCCAAAGATTATACTTTTGCTTGACTAGCTGTCTTTTGAGCCTCCTTTTTTGCTTGTTTATACTGTTCAAAAGCATGATTGTCACTACACTTTGGCAAACTCTCATACCATTCTCGTTTACTTTTTACCGCTTTTTATACTTCCTCATTCCACCATCAAGACTCCTTCGAAGGATGTCCACATCTTTTAGATTCTCCAAGTACCTTTTTAGCTACTCCTTTAATTGTTGTAGACATGTTCACCCACATATCATTTGCTGACATATTCCCATCCGCCTCCCAATCCCCAGCTTTGACCAACTCCTCTTTAAACATCAATTGTTTTCCACCTTTTAAAATCCACCACCTAATTTTGAGACTTTTATTTCTCTTTGGCCTACTTGTCCAACTTTTAAATGTAATATCCAAAACTACTAACCTATGTTGAGTGGTCAAAGCCTCACCTGGAATAACCTTGCAATCCTTGCATCGGGATAACACTTAGATTGATTCCGTTGTAGTCTAGTCGAGAAGGAGAATACAATAAAATTTAAGAAAATAATTAAACTTCAAAAAGCTAAAAACAAATTGCTGATGAATCTACTAATAGCTAAGGCAACCTAAATTAGACAAGCTTTACCTAAATAAATCTCAAATTACTTGTTGAACACATTTCAAATTGAGCTTGAATTTAGGTCATTGAATTCAATGCAAAAGTTAAGGCAAGTCTTTGTTGAGTTCAAGCTCCAATTAGCTCTTGAGCAACTTTGCTCATTTCCGATGCTAATCAAGAATGCACCTTGGTGCACCTACCATTACACCCAAACCATTACACCTTGCCAATGATATAGTCTATAAGAGCCTCCTTGAAATTTGCTACTTGAACTGAGAGAATCTCAATTTATCACCATTTTGCTAAAAAACAAAAGCTCACAGTCATTACTTGAGACACTGTGATGGCAGAATATCACTATTGTTCTACAAGGGTTCACGATAGAAAGTTGTACCAAATGGCAGCCAACCATCTAGCAATCTCAGGCATCCATAAGTTTATGTAGCAAGAAAGCAGCACTTTCAAATTACATTAACCATGATACTTAATCCTATTAATTCAAGTGTACAATCCATTTGAAGATGAAACCGCATGAAAGGGGAGCAGATTATCAATAATAAGAACACTACAGAACAGCTCTTTCTCATGTGAGTCATCTCTATATTCATTTCAATGAAAACAGGGCCCAATGACACATTGGCGTCTTGTACTTCATAAAAGAACTGGAAGGGAATGGAGATATCATGTAGGCTAGACCAGACTTCTCCCAAAGAGAACTTTTGTCAATGTATTTTGTCAAAGTAGACAAACATAGGTGCTTCTCAAAGTTAACACTGAAGATCAGGAATTCTGCTGCAGGAGAAAACTGTTAAACCAAGCAATACACAACATAACAGGATCATGGTTGTGCGACAGAATCAAATAGGATGATCATATCTGGCCCTATATTTTTGCTGAAGCATCCAAGGCAATATGAATCTATATGAATACTTATGGAAGAAAGGCATCCTTGAAAGAAAATAAGGAAAGTATAACCATGCTGTTACGGTACAGTTCTCTCTTGGATCTCAATAAAACTTTATTTCTTTTTCTACCCGTGCATGAGAAGTTGAGAAGCCTGCAAGTATTATGATGATGCGATATTTATCCTTATATCTCTATACAAATTTTTCATACCTTTATGGCCATTGTCATATGTTCCACCACTAAATTGACACCAATTTTCTCTGTGAAATCTAATGCCTAAATCAATGGTGCTTGACTGGAAGTCTCTCTATTTGTTGCATCACCCGCATATATAAAGAAGACAATTCTCCATACACTTTATGCAGTTTCAATAATTTGTAAAAAATATCAATCAGAAAAGAGAAACAAGAACAGAACTCACTCAAAAAGAGGGCCATTGTAAGTAGATGGAACCTCACGAAACTTAGTGTCTTCAAACTTTGGTCTAAGCGAAACTGAATGAATTCCCAATGCATCTGGATACAGCCCGCAAAGAAAATGCAAAGACTTTTCTTACCCAGGTTTTGAAACATCCACATGAAGGAATAATTGGTTTATGCCATCATCATCATCATCATCCCCTCCACCGCCAGGTATACTATTGGCTAACCGCATTACAGAGATACTAATTTTCTCATTGCCAAATGTTCGAGTGAGAACTGGATCATTCTCATCTAGAGCCCCTTTCATTACAGTAAAAGCTGATGGAGGGCTAACTTTCTGCAATGACTAAAAAACCATACAAAAACTGAATTCCATACACGTAAGTATTCAAATAAACATAATTCAATATAGAAAACCCATTTAAATTTATCAAACAGAAATACACAGACCCATATAAATATGCATAAACACAACTAAAATTGTTAGCCCAAGGTGTCTTAACCATTTCTAAATAGCCCATATGAAAATTCAATGAACTGATGAAATCCCATATTAACTTCAGTTAAAACAAACATGTATACACGTGTAAGCATAAAAACTAGAATTAGAAAAAGGGAAGAGTCACTAATAAAACAGAGTATACATATCATACAACTGAAAATGGCGTATTAGTTTAATATGTATGTGTCTAAACCCCTGAACGAAAAAGGGTTTAATTGAAACACAAAACCTCAGGGTTTTAGGGATGTATATAATCAAAGAGAGAGTAAAGGGGGGGAAATAAGTACCGGAGGAGGGTTCATTTTGGAGACTTCGAGATAGTGTTCTTTAAGGGAGCGGAGCAACATGGAGTCAACAGCGGTGGAGATGTTGGTGGTCGAGCGCCTACTTGCGGTCATCCGTCAGAATGGGTGCCGCACTACGCCCTCTGTTAACACTGTCCTACACATTGCAATCTTCTTTCTTTTTCTTCTTTTGCTTCTAGTATGTATCGCACAGTCGCAGCGACCTTTTCTCGGGGTTTAACCGCTTTGGATCGGTGCTGTAACGGGCAGGACGGCAATCAGTAGGTTGAGTTGTTTCAATGTACTCATGGCAATCCCAAATTTATTGTGCTTATTACTTCATTCCAAAAGAACGCTAAAAAAAACTAAAAATATTTATATTTTTGTAAAGAGTTAGGGTAAAATTTTAAAATATCTGATTTCTTATTTTTTTTATTATAATTAATATTTTATTTTAAATTTTATCTTTTTTTTAATTTTACTATTAAATAAAAAATATTTTAATAAAATAATAAAAATTAATATTTTTTATCATATAAAAATTATAATTTTTTATTAAAAAATTTTAATTTTAATTATAAAAATAAATAACACTCAAATAATAAAAAAATAAAAATATATTAATAAAAAATTTTAAATTTATTTTTAAACAAATTTTATATATTATACATATGAAAAAATAAAAAAAATACGTACAATTTTCATTATATAAATACATGGTAGATGTTGTAAATATTGTGTGTATAACATATATTTATTATTTAAATTATGTGTAGTTTATATAAACATTATTGAATGTTATGTAAATATTATTTGAATGTTGTGTGGATATTGTGAGAATAAAAATTAAATAAATATTAAAAATACTATATAAATGTAAAGAAGATGTATTGCAGATATTATAGATATAGCCTATATTATTGAATGTGTACTTTATATATGTTGTATATATGTTTATTTTTGTGTATATTGAAAATATGACATCAAAAAAATTTCTAAATATAAATATAAATATAAATAAATAGTAAAAAATGAAAATAAAAAATTATAAAAAATAGAAATACACATCGTTTAAAATTACTTTTGGAAAAAAAAAGGAAGTCGTAAAAATGAGGGAAAAAAAAGCATTGTGTTCCGCATAAATGAAAAGTAGTACCCAATGTAATTTTCCCTTTCAGATTGTGTCGTGTTAGTTCAAAACATTAGTCCTGGCATACTGGTTGTGCCAAAATTTAAAATAAAATTATAAGTATAACAAAAAATACAAAATAATTTATAAAATCACAATCTTTTATAAAAAGTTCACAAAAATATGTCTTCTTTCTTAGAAGTTTACAAATATATCTCATTAAAAATATATTTTTTGTTTGCATACATCTTAGTTTTATTTTAAGCCAGGAAGAGGAATCAAGAGTTAATAACCATTGATATTAGTCGATTTATTTTTCACAACATTTCATTATATCCAAGGAGCAATTGGGCCTTAGTGCAAGTGCCTAGTGCAGGTGCCTTTGTTGTATCTCAAAGAGAGTGTAACGTTCTAATTTTTAGTTGTTAGCCAAATAATCTCAATTTTGATCTTTGACATTCAAATTGAATGATGAATTTAACATGTTTGTAAGATACTTGTTGCAGGAATAGGTTGCTTAATATATAGTGAGAACATGACACGATTCGTGGTCTCTACAGGTACAAGGACGACTGCCTCCAATGAATTGAAGAACGGGTTGTTTAGAAAGGTACACGGTTAAAATCTCGACCCTTGCAATATCGCAAAGAACAATCCGCGACCGTCCGAAAGATGGGATGACCGCAGATTAAGTGACCAAATCTCCAACATTCCCAGTAGGAAATACGGTGACAAACGCGGTCTAAGAAATGGACTCTGTACCATGTCGCGATATGTCGCGATCATCCCTACAATGTTGCGACATGTAATATCCCTAAATTTTGAAAATCTTTAATTTTTAAAAATTAAATAAAATTAAATTGAATAAATTAAATAAAAAATGAAAGAATTTTAAATGAAAAGTTAGAATGCATATGTGAAATATACATGAAATATACATAATATAAAAAAATCAATAAAAAAGTCAACTTTTCAGAAGTCAAAAGTCAAAAGTCAAAGTCAAGAGACATTTTGGTAAATAAACTTTAAAAATTTAAAATTATTTAAATAATTTAAAAATAAATTATTTTTAATGGAAGAAGTAATTTTGAGGTTTTAATTAATTAAAAATATAATTAAATAATATATATATGGTTAAAATGTGAGTGGAAGGAAAGAGAAATTCTAATATCTTCTTCATCTTCTTCTTCTTCCTATGTTGGCCGATCTACCATGGATGCCAAATCAAGGATTTTGTTTCTTTTTAGCTCCATGAATTGAAGAGTTTAACAAGTTCCAAATAGATTTTTAGGGTTTTCCATCATAATTAGTAAGTTTTCAACTTGTTTCCTTGCATTTTCATAAAGATGTGATTATGTAAAGTTTGACTTGTTGAAGTAATTGTTTTAATTATCTATTTGGGTGTGAATGAAGTTGTTTTAAGTGGTTAAAAATGATTTTAAGATTAGATTGAAGAAATGGTTAAATTTAAGTAACGATTGGTGAAGAGAAAGAATTTAGGGTTATGGGAGAATTGAACTTTTAAATTCATGGGTTTTAATTGTGCAGTTTGATTATAAATGAGTTGTTTCGATGCATAAACAAGTATTTTAAAATCAAAATGATGGATTTGGTTTAGTTTGGATAGAGTTTAAAAATAGAAGTGGTGATTTAGGGTTTTGAAAAATGAATTTTTTAAAGTATGGTGAATTATTTGATTTTATTGTTTAAAGCATGTTGTTTGATGATATTAACGATGAAAATAAGATTGAAATGATAATTGGATTGAGGTGGAATGAAAAACCTTCAATGGGGAAGGTTATGCTATTTTATGATTTTTGTACATAAGCATCTGTTTATGCAATGTAATTGTTTTTAAACATGTTATAATATGTTTTTAATAATATAAATAAACTTAAAACACCAAATTGAATGTCTTAATATGGTTTTTCAAAGTTAAAGTGAGGTTAGGCTTAATTTTAGGGTTTTGATTTGAATGATGTTTAATTATGGTTTAAGATTGAAAAGACCTTTAAATGTGGTATTAAATGATTATTTATAATCACATTTGGTATAGACATTAAGAGGAAGTAGTTTGGCTAATCCAAGTGTTGAAGGGTAACTTGGAAGAGAAGGCTGGAGGTTGTTTTTGAGCTTGCATTTGAGAGCTTTTAGAGGTAAGTACAAATTTTTGATAAATTAGATGTGTTGGCAATAATTTGGGCTTAACTCTTACTCGATGAATTAAATATACATGAATATTATGCTATGTTATGTGAGTTGTTATGAATGCATTAAATGCATTATGAAATGCCGTTATTAATGGCTAAATTGCATAAAGTGTGAATTTTGTGAATAATGTGAAAATGACCTAAAATGTTTGGGTAATGTCATTTGTTATGTATGCATTAAAAGCATTGTAAAAAGCCATTGTTAATGGCTAAAGTGTATAAAATATGATTTATATGTGAATTATGTGAAAATACCCAAAATATTTGGGTAATGTGCTTTAATGTAAAATGTGATACATTGTGATGATATGTTGAGAAATGATGAAATAAAATATTATGACATTGAAATGAATGAGAAAAACAAGGAAATGAGACAATGTGCCTAATTGATAATGAGAAAAGAGGCAATATGCCTAATTGATTATGAGAAAATAAAAAAGAAATTGATATTGGAAAATATGAAATAATTGTGTGCCTAGTTGTTATTCAATTTTTAGAGTTATATATTTGGCGGCATGCCTATGAGGTTATCCTTATTATTTGCCTTCTGGCTAGCTTTTGAGCAACTACTTTGATTTGCCTTTGGGGCTATACGTTTGGCGTCACTGTGATATGATTTATCTTCGGGGCTAGCTTTTGAGCAAGTATTATGATTTGCCTTCGGGGCTAGATACATGGTGTCAATTTGGACCAAAACAGTAACTCTGAAATTTGAATAGCATATTAGATCCTTTGGGTCAATGCTTGTATATGTGTTTATGTGAATTTATAAAAAGATGAAATGCTATGTTATAAAATGAAACTGAATGCCACATTGTGACATGGCATACAAATGCATTATGCATTGGCATTATTTCATAATTTTTATTGTTATCGAAGTTTGTACCTTTAGGCTTTTGGCTTAACACGATTATAATTTATCGCGCAGGTGATAAGGGCGATCCGGTAGAGCTGAAGAGTTCTTCTAGACCTGGTCAGGTCTAGATTTGAGTTAATTTTGAGCATCAAGATCAGAGACACTGCCAGCATGTATATATTTTATAATATCGTGCATTTTATTATTATATATATTATATTATATTTTGGTGTATATATTGTAAATTAAAAAGAATATTTTGGATGAATTTTATAATGTGGGTTTTATATGTATTTTTGATAAATATATATATATATATATATAAATGTTTTGAGAAACTTGGAGAAATTGAGGAGTATGAGTGAAATATATGATTGGTTTATTAAGAGTGTTTTCCTTTTTGTAGGTTGTGTTTGGTTGAAAATTTGAGAATGTCCAAATTATAGACAAAATGCTGGCGAATTTTTCCTAGAGATTTTTATGAAAAATTCTTATTTTGGAACCTATGATTTATTATAAATATTTTATTTGTTATTTAAGTATACATTTTAAAGTATTTAAGATTTTTAATTGAAAAGGTGAAAATTTTATTAAACCGGATTATGATATTTTTATACTATATACACATATTTTACATATACTGGGTGCATGTATTATACGTATATAGGGTATAAGGGTGTTACACGATCGTCCATCAATTTTAAGAGAAAATCACAGGGATTGGCAGTAGTGTTTGTGACCTCGGGTGCGCTTAAAAGCTCAACGCGAGATACTCAATCTGACTGCTATTCTATACCTAGTACGACCGCGAATTTTATATTTTGCCAAAATTTTATGTTGTCTATTGAAAGAATAGCACTTGGAATGACCGTTGTAAATCCACTTTAAGATTCAAAAAGGGCGACTGCCCCTGGACCTTGGGTGACCGTCCCGATAGCCACAACATGGGCAAGATTCCACCAGCAAAGTACTCATATTTGACCGTTGGAGCATTTTCAAAAGTAGCGACCGTCCCATTATAAAGGACGATCATCCTCAGCTCCTGGGCGACTGCTATCTGTTGATATTTTCTATCAACATAAGGACTAGCCTCCCAAGACACATCATACGACCTATAACGGCTAGTTGGACCATATTGGCTATAAATACTCTAAGAACTATCTTGTTAATAAGTAATTTTTTGATTGTAATAGCCAAGCAACATACTTTCATTTTAATCACTACAATTAACATTTGAATTGTTAGAGTGTTGGGTGTGAGCATTAAACATCAAAATTGTAAGTTTGAGTGTGAGCTTGGAAATATTTAGGTTACGAGAGTGAGCCTGGAAAACACTTGTAAGGGTTGAAAGATGCGATCTCAAACCATTGTAAAGTTTGGTGTGAGCTTGTCAAAACACCAAGTTAGAGTTAAGCTTGTAAAAACTCAAGACTGGTGAAATTTTAACAAGTTGTTAAGGAAGTAGGTGTAGGATTGAGATAATTCGAACCACTATAAATTCTCTTGTGTTCATGCATCTCTTCTACTACTCTTGTTTTGAATTGATTTTAAGTTTTCAATTTGCCATCACTTATCAAACAACCAATTCACCCCCCACTTGGTTGCCATCTTAGGACAACATTAGTAAATATTAAAGTAATTGATATGGAAATTTAAGTATGAATAATGGGTAGAGAGAAATATAAAATGAGCATAAAATAGATATAAGATATATACTTGAAGTATATATGGAATATAAACTACATATATAAGACGTATACATAAACATGAAATATACAACACATATATGCAAGATATAAATTGGTGTTGAATAATAATAATAATAATAATAATAATAATAATAATAATAATAATAATAATAATAATAATAATAATAATAATAATAATAATAATAATAATAATAATAATAATAATAATAATAAGAAGAAGAAGAAGAAGAAGAAGAAGAAGAAGAAGAAGAAAGGCAAGTCAAAGAAGGAAGTGAGGTGATTGGTGGGATGATATTTAATTATATAATTATATAATTATATTAAAAGAATAAGAATAGGAATTAAAAAGGAAAAAGGCCCATCTTCCTCTTTTGTTTTCTCCATGGTCGACCTAAAGGTTAGAAAGAGAGGAAGAGAGAATTCCTTTTATATACATAAAAAATTCATAGGAAATTTAAGAGATTTAAGGATGTTTGAAGGTTTATTGAGGAAATCAAGTAAGTACTTCTATTTCAAGCTTGTTATATATAGGTTTATGGCTATGTATGGTTAAAGTAGTGAGAGAAAGTTAACATAAATGGTTAGACTTGATTGAAGATGAGTTAGTAATATATATATATATATATAGTGAATGATTGATTAATTTATTAAGATTAGTAAAGATGATGAATTTAGGGTTACCAGATGGTGAGGTGTAAATAAGGATTTTGATATAGACTATTATAATTTTTATAATATATTGAATTAATGTTATTTTAATATGTATATTGTGATTTTATGATAACAATTTGGATATGAGTAAGATTGGATGAGGTTAGGATTTGTTATTAAATATGTGGAATTAAGGTTTGGTATGGAAGTTGATACAATTGTGTAAATGAGTGACTTCATTGTTAAATGGGCATGTAGATGATGAATTTATGGCTAGATATTAGAAATGGTTATGAATAATTGAAATTGGTAAAAGGTAGTAAAGGAGGAAATGGGACTTTTGCTAGAAATGGATTAAAAATTGAGTAAACTTGTATAAAATTGGCATGAAAATACATGTGAATTAATAATATAATTATTGTTGAATTATGTTTGTAGGCCATGATTGATTAAGTGAAAAAGTGAGGAAATTTTATTAAAACAAAGCTTGTAAAGGATAAAAAAGGTTAGTACATATCTTGATTTTTATATAATGTGTATTGTATTAAGTTAAATATAATAATTTGTGTGAATTGTGATACCACGAGCATGGTATCACGAGAGCACAAGCGTTGTCCTATGATGCCACTACCGTGGGCCTTGTTTGGACTTGTTGAAAACTTTATTTAACGATATATATGCATGTCACATGATTGTATGATGCAAAGTATATTGATAATAGTATGAAATGAAAGTGTTGTGAGATGAGAATTATGAAAATGAATATTAAATGATGAATATACATCACATAGTGTGATGATATGGAACATGTGATAAATATGAGAAAATAAGAAAAATGCCCAAGAAATATGGGTAAAGAGGTCACATTATACATGTGACTAAAGTTATGGAAAAAGAAATATGATTGAATATATTAGAATAATTGTGAGTGGGGATTTTTGCCCCCACTCCCACGTGGAATGGTTCTTGTGACTTCGACACTGTTAGACTCAGGGCCTTAGAGAACACATGCCTAAACTTGGAGAAAATGGAGTCGCTGCCCGGACGAGCTGGGAAAAAAAAGGGATGGATGACTCGATTCCTAAGGAATCTCCAACTCCCTATTGGGTTCGGAAAGTTGGGTATGTGTGGGGAAGGTGAGAATGACCCAGCACCCCCATAACTCCCGGTTCTTTGGAATCGGCCTCATTTTTAGGTCTTAATATTATAAAATTCTTAAATATAATGACATTATCCATATTAAATGTGATCATAAGAATAAATAAATACTTTATTCAAAATTATAGCAATGTTCAACACAAAATAAATAAGTGGACACCCATCCAATGATGGAAACATGCCCTTACATCGTCCAATATCTAAAACTAAATAGGACATCCACCGAAAGGTGAAAACGTATCCTTTACATTAATTTCAAAATATGAAAATAATTTATATTACATGAAGCTTAATTAATGAGGTATCCACAAGGTGGAAACATACCTCTTACATAATGAAAAATAAAATAAACCAATAAAAGATATTCAACCATTCATCATGAAAGTAAGCCATTCATTATAAGTCAAATAAAGATCAAGATATGAAGATGTAAACTAAGAATACAACATGTAAAGCAGGATTCAAATAGCAATTAAAGACTAAATATACAAGCTAGGGTTTTATGACTTATGGTTTAGAAAAATACAATTAGGGTTTAGAGTTTCTTTTTTTAAAAATAGGATTAGGGTTCTAAAGTTTTAGGGTTTATATTCAAAAACTATGGTTTTAGGGTTTGGAGAAACTAATATTATTATAATTATTTTTTAAGTATTAGGCTACTGTAAAGATTTTGAAAAATAGAATTAATTAGGGTTTAGGGCTCATACCATGCAATTAGGGTTTAGGAAGAAATAAATTAAGGTTTTGGAATTTATAAGAATAATGATCAAAGCTTTGAAGTTGGAACAAACAAGCTACTGCTAAAAAATATTTGACAAAAATAAAGTGACTTCACAAAAACTTTAAACAAAGATATTTAGCATGCTGACTAAATAATCATGTCTTTGGAAGAGGTTATGCTAATAGGCTACTGGATTCAATTTTAAATAAAAGATCATGCATGTTCCACGTTAAAACTATCAAAAGTATGTTATAATGAATTGATTAAGAAAATACCATCATTTGTTGGTCCACCACAATTGCACCGTTGGAATTCTAGGAGAGTATGATCAAGACAACACAACCTTGTTGCCTTGTGAATTGGAGTGTTCTTTATATTTTTGGTTGCTTAGGATTGCTTCAAAGTTCAAATGTCTGATAATAATTCTTGAGTAATTTTTGCCCCTCCTTGTTTCTGTGTTTAAAACTACTATTTATAGGAATTTAAAACAAAATCTAATATGTTAAGAAAATTAAAAACTATTTAGAAAATTAATTGAAGTTTCAGAGTAAAATAGAGTTTTGGCAAAAATCGGCCAACGCGCTGGGACGGGCTGCTGGGATGTGAGCAATGGGCGAGCGAGCAACGAGGATGGGATGCTGGGACACGAGCATCGGGCGAGCGAGCAACGAGGTTGGGCGAGGCGCTGCCCAATTCGCCGTAGGCTTGGCTTGTAGTGAACTAACTTGCCGCGTGCCGCTCATCGATTGGTCTGTCCGATTTTTTAATTTTTTTATTATATATATATATATTTTAAAATAAATAAACTAAATAATAAATAATAAAATAAATATTAAAATAAGTATTAAAATAAATAATAAATACTAAAATAAATAATAAATACCATAAAATTATTTCAGAATTACTTTAAAATATTGAATTGGACTTGGTAAAAAAATTAAGGGTCTACAGTAATACATCATGACATAGTGAAAATGAAAGATGATAGAAGTGATTATATAAGATGAAAATGTATGTGAAATGTGTGTGCTACTCTGCATAGTATCTTGATCTAGAGGGTTGAGTTTGGTTCTATTAGTATGGCACGCCTATGAGATTATTTACCTTTGGGACTAGACGTTGAGTTGTCGCAATCAATTATCTTTGGACTAGACACTGGGTGTCACTGAGATAAAATTATTTGCTTTCGGGCTAGACGCTGGGCATCAACTATTATGATAGACCAAATTAATTTCTCTGGAACTTGAGTACTATGTAGGGTTATTTGGGCCCACTGTATGTGTTTGTGATAAATTAGAATATTACTATGATTTGTGGATGGAAATGAAGTATATACATAATAGTAGTAAGAAAAATGTAAAGAACATAGATTATGAAGATAATTAATGTATGTATTGTGGGTTTGATGTTTTGTATACATATTGTATATATAATGAGAAATGCAATAAGAATTCATGTGAATGTTATGTTTATGTGTAAGTCATATATTTACAACTAAGCTTTCGACCTTAACGCAATTGTGCAAATCGCGCATGTAATTAGGGTGCTGATAGAGAAGTCAGATTGTTGTTGCCACAAAAAGACTGAAGGTGCTTCGAGACCAGCTTAGCAGGTGGTGTATGCATGTATAAGTTTAGCATTTTGTAACTTTGATTATTTGTATATATATAAAAGAGTGAATGTTAGAAATAATATATGAGTATATATTTATGTAATTATATGAATAAAACAAAGATATAAGGATTTTGGAAATATTACTTTATACACATTAAGTTTGGATAACATAATATTTTCTATTGTAAACTATATAAACATTTTATTGCGGAAGAAAAAAAAGTTTAAACTGAGTTATAAAGTGGCATCCTTACACTTTATATGAATATTATGCACATACGAGGTATGTGTGTGGTACATTTATATGGTATAAGAGTGTTATATTTATTTTGGTATCAGAGTCTAAGTTTGTGGTTCTTGACCTAGGTGGGTTTTGAAAATGAGAAAGGGGAATTTCAAAATAGTGATTTGAGTTTTAATACATGCATATGCATTGACACTTGTGTTGGTCTTCGGTGTGGCAAAGTTCATTCGATGTAACAAATAAAAATTAAGGTGGTTTCTAGGCATAGATTAGAGTGACGCAGCGAAAATGTTATTTTAGAGATTTTAGATTTAGGATCTTTGGAGCATTTAATTGAAATTAATATTTGTGGGTATAAGTATTATAGTTGCTAAAAATTCTGATTATATGCTGTGAAGTGATTTTATCTGAATTTTTAGGTTGAATTAGAAACATTAGATGATCTTGAAATTTTAATGGAAAGTTTCTCTATGTGTCAGTATTTGATTTATAGAATTTCATAATTTTTAAAGATGGTTTACTATTTAATAAAAATAGAAGAACACAGATTGCTGGAGTAATTTCAGCAATTCAAAATCTGCAGAAGTTGAGAAACATATTTAAAAACTATAGCAAACTATCCCAAAAAAATTTGAAATTTTACATACAATGTAATATGTATTTCTAAAACATATGGTTAAAATTTTATGAATTTTTATTAAGGTTTGGTACCTAAAACAAATGGGTAAATAAGTACTGCCAGAAGGATTATCAAAGAAATAGATTCTATAGGTTTGGAAAACATAATTTTTAAATATAGTATATCAGCATAGAAAAATCTAAAATTTTAAATATAAGTCAATATGTGTGTCAAGTGAATATGGTTAAAATTTTATAATCTTTTTTTGTGAATATTTGATGATGAAAAAAAAGTTGAAAATTGAGAATGACATGAAAGTTAGGAAGTTATGCAGATTTATGAAATTGAATACCAAATTAAGTTTATGTGACAAATGATTGAAGAAAATTATGAAAATTTACATATATATTGGTAAATGTATGAAGAAGAGATATGGAGTTTTTAATAAATTAGAACAAAGAGTTCAAAATTAAAATTAAAGAGAGAATTAGTATATATCAACAAATCTTTTTATTGTGGAAGTATATAGAGGATTTATTAAAGTGATAAATAGTATTGATTTAGTCAAGATTTACTTTGAGTGAATAAAAGTTTGTACGTCATTCCTTATTATGATCAATTAAAAAGTGAATTTATATAAATGTTTGCATGAATATAAATTAATGGCTATAAATTATTTATTTATGTAATTATGTGTGAATACAAAGATTGATTTGAATTGGGTAGTGCAAGGTATTTGATGGTGTTCCTTAACAAGTTATCTATAAGTTGATGGAAATGTGAATGATAGTTTTGATTCAAAGGAATCATAAGTAAAGTCAATTATATTAATAATTTCTAATTTATAATGTTGAAATACATATGTCTATGATGTTTGTAAGAGAAAAGAAACATTAGAATAAGTCAAAAGAAACTATGGTGGTGACTATTTGATTTCAAGTGCAAAGTGTTTTTGGAGCTAAATGGTTATTTGAGGTATGTGAGTTAAAGAGATGAAATATTGAACTATTTATATGATTATAGAAAATGTATGAGAAATTACATGAATAATATATTAAAGAACAATTTTGGGTTAAGTAAGTTATATGCAAAGTGTGAGTGGAAATTTTTGCCCTCACTCCCAGTGGAATGGTTCTTGCGACTTTGACACTGTTTAGACTTAGGGCCTTAGAGGACATGGTCTAAAGTCTGGAGAAAATGGAATCGCCACCCGGATGAGCTGGGAAAATAGAAAGGGATGGATGACTCGATTCCTAAGGAATCTCTAATTCCCTAATGGGTTCGAAAAGTTGGGTACGTGTAGGGAAGGTGAGAAATGACCCAGCACTCCCACAATGCCCAGTTCATTGGAATCGACCTCCTTTTCATGTCTTAATATTATAAAATTCTTAAATATAATGATATTATTCATACTACATGCAATAATTAAAATAAAACATTATTATATTAAAATCAAAGTAATGTTCAAACAAAATAAATAAATGGACACCCATCCAAGAATGGAAATGTGCCCTTACATCGTCCAATGTTTAAAACTAAATAGGACACTCACCAAAAGGTGAAAATATGTCCTTTACATTAATCACAAAATATAAAAATAATTTAAATTACATAAAAATTAATTAATGAGGTACCCAATCATGAAAACATACCTCTTATAATTTTAATACCAATAATAATAATAATAATAATAATAATAATAATAATAATAAAGAAATCATCCATCCATGATAAACAAATCAAATATAGAAATTAAATAAATCAATCATCAAAACATATAATAAACTACGTAATCAAATCTAAAACTAAATAAAGCAATACATGTATAATTCTAAGGTTTTAGAATTTTAATAACTAAACTAGGATTTTTAAATAAAGGGAGTTAAACACAAAGGCATAATACACAAATAAATATTAATCCCTAGGGTTTGAGGAAAATATGATTAGGGTTATGGAAAACAAGGCTAGGGTTTAGGGTTTTGATAAAAACATGATTACAATGTAAACCCAAATAACTTTTAATATTGATACTTGTACGAGACATGACTATTGAATATGTTTCAATGAAGAGACTGTGGATATAAATTGATAATGTTATCAAACAAAACTTTATTGGATGTGTTTAAACTAAACAACGGATATGAACTTCATAATATTAATAAATAAAACTCGTTATGATTTTAGAGAGTTTAGAAGATTGTACCTGCGTTTGAAGACTCCACCATAATTTAATAACTTAAACTCTGGCTAGGCAGAAACTAAGACAGTGTATCACTGCCTTTGTAAAATTGTTCAAACGATTTTGACTCTTCTCTCTTATTTTTACTACTTTGTTGCTTGCTGTTTCAAGTCGATGAAGCTTGCTTAGGGTCTTTGTTGATGGATACTTAATTTCCCAGAGTTCCAGCAGCCAATCCAAAGGCCAAAGTCCAAAGATCTGAGTAACTTGCTAAGAAGAGTCCGAATAATTCTTGAGTCTCTTTCCTCCCCCCTTCTTCCTTTTTTTTTCTGTGTGTTTTTAATGTGGTATTTATAGGCAATTAAAAAAAAAAACCTAGTATGTTAAGAAAATTAAAAACTGTTTTAGAAATAAAATAAAAAACCAAGTAAAATAAGATTTTGGCAAAAATTGTGCGCGGCCCGGGTGACACTGGCGCTGGGCAAGATGGGGGTGAGCTGCTGTTGGGCGCGGGGCAAAACTGTGGGCTAGGGCATGCGGCGAATTGGCCCAAGCAATTTGTCGCGTTTGCTATAATCATCGCCAATCCTGCCGTCGCCAATTTTTTAATTTTTATTAAAAATAACTATTAAATATTATAAAAATAAAAAATAAATAATAAAATAAATATTATAAGTAATAAATATTATTAAAAAATAAATTTTATTAAAATAAATAATAAATATTAAAATACTAGAAAAAATTATTTTGGACTGTTTAAAAATATTGAACTGAACTTGGTAAAAAATTAGGGGCCTATACAAAGATAATGATAACATTATTATCTAAGTTATGAGGAATGGAAGAACAATGGAATGGAAATAAAGTTTGAATTTTATTATGACTACGAAATAAGATATTAACTATATAATTCAATAAGTAAATAAAGTATCACATTGTTGAATTATTTGGTTGGAGATGATATATCTATTGGTTTTGAAAAGAAATATAGTTACACAAATAGTTTCATATGCAATTAAGTATGGATGGAAAATATACATGTTAGGATAATGTGGTAAAAAGGATTGGGTGGTATTTCTAAAAATTTATATACATGGTGATTGAAGTGTACCTGATGGTTTTGATTTAAGGGAATCACGAGTAAATATAAAAGAATGAGATAAATTAAATTATATTGATGGTAAATGATTAAAGAGGAAGAAATTATTATTAGTAAAGGAAATTTGATGAAAAATTAAATTTAAATGTTTTGTGTTAATGTTGGTGAGCAATAAGAGATATTATGAAAGATGAATTAAGAATATAAAGGAAACTGAGTAATATTTAAAGGAAGTAATTAAGTTGTAATGAAAAAAAAATGTATATAAGATTTATTGATTAATGAAGGAAAGTATGGATTTGGAATTTAATTGTATAATTGGAGAACTAGAACTATATGTATATTTGATATAAGTAAGTTAAAGAGTTAACAGCTATTATTGACCTTTACAATCGTAATTGTAAAAATGATTAAGAGTATTTATAAGGGGGAGAGTAAAAGATTATGTGGTTAGTCATAAAGATAAGTTGTGATAATAATTTAGTAGTTATTATACAGAAAGTGAAGATTGGTGTTTAATTTTGGTGGAGCTAATTATTACAGTAAGTAATTTCGAGAAAGAAATTATTTAAGGGGGGAGAGAAATATAACATCTTCATTTTTAGTTAATATTGGAGTAATTGATATGGAGATTTAAGTATGAATAATAGGTAGAGAGAAATATAAGATGAGTATAAAATAGATATAAGATATATACTTGAAGTATATATGGAATATAAACTACATATATAAGACATACATAAACATGAAATATACAACACATTTATGCAAGATATAAATTGGTGTTGGAAGATAATAATAATAATAATAATAATAATAATAATAATAATAATAATAATAATAATAATAATAATAATAATAATAATAATAATAATAATAAGAAGAAGAAGAAGAAGAAGAAGAAGAAGAAGAAAGGAAAGTAAAAAAAGGAAGTGAGGTGATTGGTGGGATGATATTTAATTATATAATTATATAATTATATTAAAAAGGCCCATCTTCCTCTTTTGCTTTCTCTATGGCCGACTGTTAGTGGAAATTTTTGTCTCCACTCTCGGTGGAATGGTTTTTGTGACTTCGACACTGTTAGGCTCAGGGCCTTAGAGAACTTTGGCCTAAATCCGGAGAAAGTGGAGTCGCCACTTGGACGGTCGGAAAAAAAAGGGGTGAATAACTCGATTCCTAAGGAATCCCCAACCCGAGGTGGTTTTGGATTCTGGACCTGGATTGAGTTCTGGACTAAAAAAATATTTAGATTTTGAACCCGAGATGGTTTAGGTTCTAGACTCGAATTGAGTTCTGGACTAAAAAAATATTTGGGTTCTGGACCTGAGGTGGTTTTGATTCTGGACTCGGATTGAGTTCTGGACTCGAAAAAGATTTAGGTTCTGGACCCGAATTGAGTTGTGGACTAAAAAATATTTGGGTTCTGGACCCGAGGTGGTTCAGGTTCTAGACTCGGATTAAGTACTGAACTCGAAAAATATTTAGATTCTAGACTCGGATTGAGTCATGGACTCGAAAAATATTTGAGTTCTGGACCATAATTGAGTTTTGGACCCAAAAAATATTTAGATTCTGGACCTGAGGTGATTTGGATTCTGGACCCGAATTGAGTTATGAACTCAAAAAAAATTTAGATTCTGGACCTGAGATGGAGTTTTGGACTCAAAAAATATTTGGATTCTGGACCCAAGATACCTGCAAAAACTTAATTTGTATTTAGTGAAGCATTTTGCAAAAAATTTGGCTATTTTTTGCTATATGTGGGTATCTATATACTCTTGCCTCTGTATAGAAAAAATATTTGAAAAGCCTAAGAAAAATAATTTTAGACACAAATATTTATTGTATACATGTGATGGTAACAGTTGCTTATGATGGTAAAAATATAATAATGGAAATATACTATTGATGCACAATATTTGCCTTGGCTTTTAGTAATTTGCGCATTATTAACTTCGAATATTTCAGAATGATTTGATTTTTTTTAGTCTATTTAAACAATCCCAACAGCTTGCTTCTCCTTCATTTAGACCGTGAGACACCATTTAGATATACAAATGGAGGGGGTACAACATCCTTCAAGATCGGGGCCTCATCCCAATATGAAATTGCTGGACTACGTCCGACAGCATGAACACGGGAATGTCGACCTTTTAGCTGGGATGCATCTTTGTCTTAGTTCAAATGAGAGAACTCAGGTAAGCTTTATCATACTATAATTTAAAATCGATTTAATATCAGCGCAATCGCTGCATTGTCAGGGGTGGAGGCTGCATTTACAAGGCCCGATAATTGTATGATGCAGCACCTTCTCGTGTAAAATGGATCATCCAAAGGTGTGGTTTTGAAGACTTTATTCTACAACTACCATATGAAGAATGTCAGATAGATAGGAGTGTGCCTCAAGTGTTATCGGAACGATGGATGAACATTACCCACACTTTCCACCTCCCCGTGGGAGAAATGACTAATGACTCGGTTGACTTTGTTGCTATAACTAACCTTCGGTACCATGGTATTTTGGTTCTCTTACTAATGAGATCCCGACACATGATGAAATTCAACAGTTAATAGGTGTGGAACCTTCACTAAAAGAGCCATTCAAGATAAAAATTGAATCGATTTGGAGTTATTGGATGAATTATGCCCGATGGGTCCGTAGAGAAGTGGCTGAGCAATTCACTCAAGGATTTTTGCTATACTTGCCGCAATCGACCATTTTATGTAGTACCGAATCTGCTATTCATTTATCTGTGTTGCAACCCTTGCTGATATAGATATCTTGCAACTTTATAGCTGGGGTGAAGTTGGCCTTGCTTGCTTATATCATGGTTTCAATAAGATTTACAAGAATAAAAAGTCTTTTGTTGGCTTTATGGTTATTGCTGAGGTAATACCTTCCACTACTTGTGTGAATTTGAGTGTCATTGCCTTTGCAGGTATGGGCTTATAAGCCTAATCTCGTGAGGGTGCCTGGTATTTTCTAGGAGTGAGTCGGGTATTGGAGGTTGAACTATTAGTTATCTGATCGTATAGCAGTTCCTGGTTCTCATTATGTGCACTCCGAGTGTTATCATTTGAGTCGCTTAACTTGGAGCCAGTAAAATAGTGTTAATATACTTAGAAATTTTGTGTGAAAATCCATTTACCTTTTAGAACCGTGTAGGTTGACTTGGCTTGGTGGAAACCCGAGGAACGAGCGAATTGAACTCCTCTCATGAATGCTACACTACCATACTAGCACTCTCATTGAGTCATTACTGGTCCTGTGTCTAGTGGTTGATTTCTAGGGGAGAGGGTGTTAGACTGGTTTCTTGGTCTCAGACAATGAAGGGTTTCGATGAATAGTCCGACATATACTTTTAACATTACATCAATGCCAAAGAATTGGTGGCGGCAGGCTCAAAATGGTTATGATGTTCAAACTTATCTCTTTACACCTGTTGTACCATATGTCTGATTTATTCGGGAACAACTCTTGAATTTTGATGTGTCTCCTATTGGCATCCGGGGAGTTCTTGAGGAGGGGGAACGAGGAGAAGAAGAAGAAGGAGAAGGAGAAGAAAATAGTGATGAGGAGGAATATGAAGGAAGAGAAACTATATCTCATCCTTGTGATCATCCCGGGGCCAATACTTCTCAGGTGAAATACCAACATGTCGTCTGTTATGTTTGGTTATACTAAAAAATTATTCTATCTCCCTTTTATTTGTTGTAGGCTGCTGGTCAATCTTCTCCACTTGTGCCTTCTTCTTTCCTGATTATGCATGTTCTTACCCTTTCCTTTTTTAACTCACAATGGATGCTTGAGGAGCAAAACTAAAAACTACAAGAAGAATTAGCCGCCAGCCGTTAATAAATTGCCCATCTCGAAGGGCTGTATCAACAATCGAAATAAAACTTTTGAGCTTTTTGATTTCGTGGCATCAGGGATCCTGGTGTTTCGTCTTCTAGGGGACCCCAAACTGATGACCATCAGGTGCCTCCTTTTTTGGACGATGACTATTATAGACTTGGCTTTTAAGACAATAGGGACTCAGATATACCATCTTCTTCATCAGGCGATGGCTTTTTCAGAGCTTTATTTGATCATGGACCACCTCCTTCTTCATAGTGACAAGCTTGTATTGTGTTAAAAACTTATGCTAAATTTAGTGTGCATAAAATAAAGTAACAGTTTGTAAATAATAAATTATAATACTTTGGCTTTTCAAAAAAATTTATTATTATTATTATTATTATTTATGAACAAAGTCTTCATGACAAATTTACAACTCCAAATTCGTCAAATTTGTCATGGACTTGGATTCAAATCCATAAAAATCAAAATGGATTCGGTGTACGCTCCACTTGTAGACTCCTTTTCTTGTGCAGTTTGGTTCTTTGACCTCAACCTTCACCTATTTAAACCAACTTCGATTATCCAATCCACAAGCTATCAACCTCCTTCTCTCAATTCTGATCTTACAAATTTGATCATAATGACAGTAACTATTTCGAATCTTTAATTGCAACGCTTCATCAACTCTTCATTATAAACTCAAATCAAACACAATTGTTACACTCCTTATGATGGCAGAAGCCAATTTGTAAGGAATTTATTTAAGAACATCAAAGCTACACATTGGAAACAAATGTCATGGTCTCAACTAATTGTTTTAAAGTATTTTCAAAATATCAAGTTGGACCATCCCTTCTTACATGCTATGGCTTCTTTTTAGGATGTAAAAACTAGGATGTTTAAGGTAAACAACTTTGAAATATGTCCCATGATTGAAGAATTTGAAGCCATTCTTAGATATCCAAGCAATCAACCAATAGCATTACCCATACTGACTTTAAGAACCCATCAAAAGATGTAGATGCTATTTCAACTTTCAAAATTAGAAGTTCTATAATTGATAAAAGGTGAGAAAATCCTGCTCGGTCCCTTGATTGATTTTTGCACTTCTCATTTAGCTCTGACCAAGGTGTGGTGGCATATGTTCTGTCTTTGTTTGCTTGGCCAATCTTGCTTATTTCTGCTGACGGTGACATTGATACGCGAGTTCTGGATATCGTGGACTAAATGGAAGGAGGCTTGTCACAAGTACCCATGATCTTGGCTGAAACCCTAGTTGGGCTGGACCAATTTAAAACAGAATCTTCAAGGAGATTGGCTGGAAGTCCCCTGCTGCTTTAGGTAGTTTACCTAAACTGCCCTTTTGGATTTTCAATTATGTTATTATTATTTTTTATTGGTTCTAATTTTTTCCTAGACCGCCCTTATGGGTTTTCAAAACTAGCGAACCGCCCTATTTTTTTGCTTAGGCTACCCTAATGTGTTTTTAACCTAATGGGCTTTTTTAACTCGCTATTTGGTCTTTATAGATATGACTACACGAGCACCTATACTTGCTTGACACCCCGTCTGTGAATTTCACCAAATATTTTCTCGACATCATTCTACTAGAAAACTACTTTGCCCCGCTTCTTCTTATGATGACTGGATTGACTAGATCCTTTTGTGAGCTATTATCAATGTCAGTTGGTTGGTACCTTGATGGAAGATTACCCATGTCACCATTCAGATGTATCTAATGTATGTTTCTTTTGTTGCTCTTCGTCAAGATACTTGCTATGATCCTCATCATCTTGACTGCCAGTATTGAGCCTAGCCTCGAGGTTCTGAGTTCACTCTTGACTTAGACATGCCCAATTAGTCTGAAGCTTTCTTGGATTGACTGAAGCAAAGCTGGCCTACATGATACACTTATCGTCTTCCATAGATTTTACGTTTGTTAGTTTTTTAGAAAAAAGTAATGTTAGGATGAACAATAATGACAATAAAAGATGTTTTCTTTCCTTCGTTATAATTTATCATCACGTTTCGCTATTGTATTATTTGTTTTACCTAATGGTCAGTTTATTCAAAATAGTATACATAGAACAATTTTAAGATTAACTATGTTTTATTAAATTGAGGAACAACTAAAAAATATAAAGCCAGCATACACAAGATTACTTCTTTAACCTAATTGACAATTTTCTCTCATTGAGCCCTAATTGTTGCCTAGTATGCCCATTCAGGTTTTCAAAACTAGCGGGCTACTCTAACTTTTGCCTAGGCTGCCCTCTTAGATTTTCAACCTAGCTAGCTCTCTCTTTTTTTTTTTAAATATAAAACTTCTTCAACCTATCGATATTCACCGGTTCACTAAACTCATTCCTGTCTATGTCTGTCAACTTGACTATGCCTTTGCTTATGACTTGCTTTATGATGCATGGCCCTTCCTAACTAGGTCTAAACTTTCCTCTCGGATCGGGGGCATTAGACTTGCACTATTTCAACACTAAGTCACCGACCTTAAGCTTTCTTATCTTAACCCTTTTGTTGTAGGTCTGATCTATTTTTCTTTGATACAACTGGTGATGATACAATGCCTTTAACCTTCTTTCTTCTAATAAGGCTAGCTATGCATATCTACTTGCTACCCATTCCATTTTAGGAAACTTAGCTTCCAAGACCACCCTTAGCGATTTAATCTTAATTTCAATCGACAATACTGCTTCCATCCCATAAACCAAAGGAAAAAGGCATCATTCCAGTCGAGGTTCGCACACTCGTCTTATACCTTATACCCCCATAAAAGCAAAAGGAAGCATTTCCGAGCAATCCCTATATGTCTTGGTCATCTTGGACAAAATCTGTTTAATTGTCTTATTTGTTGCTTCCATTGCGCTATTAGCCTTTGGTCTAAAAGGGGAAGATCAATGATGACAGATCTAGTACTTTGAGAATAAATCCCTAATAGCTCCTTGAAACTATACCCCATTATCTGATATCACACTGTATGGGACCCTATATCTGTAGATGAGATTCTTCTCAATAAATCTAGCCATTTGCCTTGCCCCCAGCTTGTTAAAAGACATGGCTTCCACCCATTTTGAAAAATAATCCATTGCTACTATAATGAATCGGTGACTATTCGAAGCTGTCAGGTGTATTTGCCTAATAATGTCAATCCCCTAAGTCGCAAATGACCAAGGTGAAGACATAGAATGCAACTCTTCGGGGGGCATGTGATTCAAGTTACCGTACATCTGGCACTGCTGGCATTTTCTCACAAAGTTGATACAGTCTCTTTCCATGGTCAACCAATAGTAGCCCTATCAGATTATCTTCTTAACCAGGGCCAACCCATTTATATGGGGTCCATAACTTTCGGCATGTATTTCTGACATGATCTGCTCAACCTCAAACTTCCTTAAGCATTTTAAGTGCACTCCATTGGGCCATCTTTAATACAACTCTCTATGAAAGGTGATGTATTGTAAGGACCATCGACTTATAGCTCTTCTTTCTTCCTTTGTTGTTTCATGTGGATATTCTCTACATTCCAAGAATCGTCTTATGATGTCATACCATGCATCATGGTCTGTATTGGTTTCCATGACTATTTTATACTCATAACAAGGAGTCGATGAACTAGTCAAAACTAGAGGCGAAAGAAATAACTTAACTGGATCTTCTCATATCAATGCCAGGGTGGCTAAGGCATCGACCATCTAGTTTTCTCCCTTGGCAAGTGTATAAATCTGCACTCCTTGAAATTTTTCTTCATCATGGTCAAATAATCATGGTATAATTTTAACTTCTCTTCTTTCAACTCCCACTCTCCATTCACTTGGGATACCATTAGTAAAGAATCTCCAAAGACATGCACTTTATAAACCTTCATGATTATCAGGGTTTCCAAGCCAAAAATACAAGCTTCATACTCCACCATGTTATTGGTTGCCCTGAACTTCAACTTTTTAGCTAAGGGAATGAGCTCCCCTTCAGGAAATTGTGATATCACTCCCAAACTTGCTCCTTTTCTATTCACCACTCCGTCAAAGTACATCTTCGATCCTTGTACTTCTATGGCCTCTAAATGTTCATTGGGAAATTCTAAAATCACTTCTTCACTGTCAGACAATGGTTGCTGAGCCAGGAATTCTGCTACTACTCTTCCTTAGATGGTTTCCTAGTTATATACTCAATTTCAATTTCTTCCAACATAATTAACCACCTGCCATACTTCCTAATCAACGAAGGTATCTTTCTTAAATAATTCACTGGATCCATCCTGAAAATTGCTTGCACACTATAAGACTAAAAGTAATACCGTAACTTCTTAGACGAGCAAACCACTGTTATACATGTCTTTTCAATGATACTATACTTAATTTCATAAGGTAGGAGCTTTCTACTCAAATAATAAATTACATACTCAACTCCCGATTCATCTGCTTGAGCTAGCATTGCTCCTATCGACTCTTCTTCTACTGCTAAATATAGTGACAAAGGTCTGCCAGGTCTAGGTGGCTTTAAAACAGGTGGATTCAACAAATATTCTTTTATACACTCAAGTGCCTTTTGACACTCATCATTGCTGGTTCTTTTTAAGTATTTTAAAGATATGTTCACAAATTGTGGTGAGCTTTGCTATGAACCTACTAATGTACTGTAACCTACCACCCGAACTTCTTTCTCCATCTTAGGGGCTAGCATATCCTTGATTGCCTTAACCTTGTCAGGGTCAATCTCAATGCCATTTAGACCAATCATGTGCCCCAACAACTTGCCTAAAGTAACCCCAAATACACACTTCTTCGAGTTCAACCTTTGCTTATACTTTATTGCTCTCTCAAAGAATAACTCTAAGTTTTGGAAATGCTGATCCCTTATATCCAACTTCACCATCATGTTATCAACATAGACCTTGGCTTTCTTATGCATCATGTCATGGAACAAAGTGGTGGCCATCCTCTGGTAGGTTGCTCTGACATTCTTTAACCCAAACGACTTCACCCTATAGCAAAATATACCCTATATATTGATGAAGGTAGTTTTAGCTTTATCCTCTTGGGCCATTAACACCTGATTGTATCCAAAAAATCCATCTACGAAGGAGTGTAGTATGCTGGAGGCTGCGCTATCAATAAGAACATCTATATGGGGTAAAGGAATGTCATCTTTGGGTGACGCTTTGTTCAAATCTCTATAATCCACACAAATCCTAGTCCCTTCACCTTTTTTGGGTACGGGAGCTATGTCAGCTAACCAGTCAGGATAATCTATTACCTCAAGGAACATGACTTGTATTTGCTTAGTGACTTCTTCTTTGATCAATTCTACCCATAACCGTCTAAGCTTTTGTTTGATAGGTTTCATGTGAGTGTAGGTAGGAATCATATGCTCAACTATGTCTTGATAAATTCTAGGCATATCATCATAAGACCAAGCAAAGGCTTCTTTATATTTCTTAAATATTTTTTCAAATCTCTCTCTCTTTCTTTAGGAGTAAGGTCGAATGCTATGCTAATATTTTTAGGATTGTCGATTATTCCCAAATTTAATGATTGTGTGTTAACAGAGTTAATATTAAAAATGCTCATGTATTCACTACTTGATTCTATGTAACCATCAGGAAGAACATCAAAGTAAGCAAAATCAGACTTTATTGCATTCATCATGGAAAAGAAAACATCATCATCCTCATACAAAGCAAACAAATTAAAATCAAAATCAAAGTCATTGTTCTCATTATCACAAACTAAGAGATCCTCAAATTGTTCTTCAGTCAGGGTAGCAATCGCCTCTGGAGTCTTTTGAATTTTTAGGAGAACTTCCTTGTTCTTTTTTGGGCTAGGCTTCTTGGCAACTAGCAGGACAAGCTCTTTCACCATTCGTACCACCAGTTCAGCAACATCGGCAAAAATCTCAAAACTCGGAATCAGCTTCCTTATGAATATGATTGGCTCAGGCTTTCCTTGGAGTGGTCCCATGTCTGGAGGTTTGACAAAAACCTCTTTAAGTGGAGGAAAGCTCATCTTGTCATTCTTCTTTGGCAGAGCTTCATCATATCCTAATCCTTTCTTGGAAGTCTGATTTGGAAGCTTTGTCACACTTGCCTTACCCTTTTCGAGGCCAGCACCTAGTAAGTAGTTCATATTCTTCATCATAGTCAAGACTTTAGGATCTACCATCTCATCATAAAAAACAATAGCTACTTGAAAACCATTAAGAGGGCTTTCGATCATCAGGGCATTCACCACTTCATTGTCCTCATCCTCGATAACCACTATCTCATCCCTTTTTAGGAACTTGATCTTTTAATGGAGAGTAGAAGAAAATCCACCAAGAGGATGAAACTAGGGTCATCCCAATAGCAGTGTAAACATGACAGGGATATCCAAGACCACGAACTCTACCATGGATTCAATGGGGCCAGCCTTCACAACAGCTTTGAAGGTCCCCTCAGCATGCCTTTTGGTGTTATCATAAGACCTAATTGTCACCTTGGTTGGGCTTAGATCTCTTGTTGACATAGAAAGCTTTGGAAAGATTTTGAGTATTATGGTGGATCTATCATCAACCATCACACATGGAGTCCTTTTTCATTTGACTTCTACCTTAATGAAAAGCTGGTAGTCTCTTCCCTCTTTTGGTTAATCAACATCTGAAAATGACACCATTCCCACATCAACCTTATTCTTTTTCTTAGCATCGTCACCCTTTTTTTCTTCCTCAGCTTTGTTTACCCCCATAAAGTGGATCAGTTCATCTGGTGTTGTAGAAGTGGAAATCTGCATGCTCGCCATAGCTTTGTCCATTGTGTCTCGATGCTTCTTAGATGTAGTTAGCAGATCCCATATGCTAATACCAGCCTGAGTTCTTTTCAACTACTTCAGAATGACATCATTCTCCTCTTCTTTATTTCATGTTTTAATTTCGTTTCCCTTATTAGCTTCCACTTTATTCGATGGTGGTCTTGCATAAACCACTTCCTCTTTGATTGCTTCATCACCCATAGCTTGGAAAGAAGACATGACAACTTTCTCATTTAAACCATCCCCAATCATGAAAGTTGCTGGTGGTGGTACCCTATTGAACCTTGGCAATGGGTTGTCCTTCGTGCTAAACTTGTTAAGTTTGGGAAACTTCCCACTATCAATCAGATTCTGGATCCCATGCCTTAATCTTAAACATTTATCTATCTCGTTCCCTTGCACCTGGTGGAATTGGCAAAATGCATTGGCTTCAAAATTAGCGAGGGGTCAATGGCATTAACAACCCTCTCTTCTATAGCTTATTGAAAACTGGTGCGCGAAAGCTACGCTATAGCAATACCGCAAGTGCACAGGTCAACCAAGTAATAAAGTAGTGAGTGAGTTATCATTCCACTGAGGACAAGGTCAAGTACTAGTGCAAATCTTAACCGTTGTTTAGCAAATCAATAGGTTTGTGATGTGGTGTAATTAAAAATAATTAATCTAATGACTGAAAGTAAAGGGAAATTAAATTTTGAGCAAAAAAGATTGATGGTAATAAAACTATCTAGATATTGAATCCCCCTAGCCTCAATGATATTTATGAACATCAATTCAGTTAAATCATTTAATATAGCTGAGTTGGCATTCCTTTAACTTAGACTAAAACCTCTCTCGAGTGAATTAATCCCTAATCACTAAGTAGAGTGCCGGAATCTCTTCTCAAACACAATTAATTAGATCTTGCATTAAGAACAAGGAACTATAAACCAAAGGATCTTGTAAGTCTACTCTAGTACTCCAATCAATCCTTAACCCTTATGAGTATTCAATTCATATCAAGCTTTCTCAAGTCAATAATATGAAAATTGCAACCAATCAATAAGCATGCTATTTTCAATTGGAAATAGATCATTAAGTATCATAAGAATAAAAAAACTCAATCAAATGATTCAACTAAATATAATTATTCAATCCATACAAATAAGCTAGGGTTCATCAATATCTAGATAGAGAATGAATTAGTTCATATTCAAAACCAGAAAAACGGAACAAGAAAAATGAATAAAAGAAACCAAACAATCCATGGCGAATAATTTGTATTTCTTCACTTCAATCCTTGATTCTTGATTTAGATCTTGTTTAGAGTATGTTTTTGTAATATCCCAAAGTACACCCTAAAAGTTTTGAAGTAATTATTGTTGAAATTGGATTTAAGGTATATGATATATTGGAAAGAGAAAAGAATTAAAGAGAGAAAATATATACAACATATACAAGTCAATATGTGATAGTCAAAAGATGATTAGTTAATGATTTTAAATTAATTAAGTTAATTAAGTGGAATTTGAGTGAGTGGAAGTGGATGGAGATATTTAGAATATTTTAATATTAAATGCTTGGAGGAGAGGGTTTTGAGGAGATAGTGGGTGAGAATTTGACTTTGTCTTCTTTGCTTTCTTCTTTCTTTCTTTCTTCTTCGTGGTTCACCTCTCTTTTCTTTTCTTTTCTTTGTTTTGGCCGGCACTCCATAGCAAGAGAGCAAGAGAGAGATTTGATCTTCCAAGCTCAAGATTGAAAGAAGTTTTCAAGTGATCAAGTTGGATATCTAAGAGTTTCTTCATCCTTGGTAAGTTTTCCACTTGATTCTTTGATTTTCTTTGAGTTTGTGAGTTGAGGTTATGATTGTTTGATTATGGTGTGTTTAAGAGTGTTTGATTCAGTTGATTTTGGAAATTTGGGTTGGATTGAAGGAAAGAGTAAGTTTGTTGGAAGAAAAGTGTTGTGGTTGTGTTTTGGGTTTGTGGTGATGATTATAGTTTTGTGTTTGATGTATGCTTTGGGTTGTTTTGGTGTTTTTGCAAGTTTGTTATGATTTTTGGGTGTGTTTAGTTAAGTTTGTTTGAAGTGGAAAATGGTGGAAGTAAGAGGATTGTTGGATGTGAGGTTGTTGTTGCCGGAATATGTAATTTTGGCCTGACACGCCCATGAGCACGGCCAAGTCTTTGGGCGTGTCAATGGTTCTGTATTGCAGTAGCATTTACACGTCCAGTGACACGCCTATGTCATTGAGCGTGTCATAGCTACTGTGTTGGTGAAGGTTTGACACGGCCATGAACACGCCCGTGTTGTTGGACGTGTCAATGTTTCTGTGAGATAGAATGTATTACACATTCAGTGACACGCCAGTGGTTCTGAGCGTGTCAAAGCTTCTATGTTGTGGAGTAAGGGCACGGTCAGGGACACGCCCGTGTTGTTGAGCGTGTCATGTGTAGAGTTTGCCCTAGTTGGTTTTTAGCCTTATTATTTCATGTGTATTTCTATGTGAGTGTGTATGATTACCTTTGGTTTAGGTGTTGAAGAAGTTGAATTGCCCTAACCTAAGTGTTGAGGATTCTTGGAGGAGGAAGTGTATAGATTGGTGTGAGTTGGTTTTGAGGTAAGTACAAACTACATTATTGCATACCTTTATATGACCTTGAGACTTAACACATTTGATTGTTAATGTGTTAAGAAATCTATTGCATTGTTGATGCATGTTAATAATGTTATGTTTTGCATAATGTGAACTTTGTGGAATATATGTTGAAGATTCTAAAGTTATGATGATGTAATGAAAAAGGAAATAGGAAATGTGAAAGATATGATGATATGATGATCATTCAAAAGGTATGTGCAATGCAATTGATTTTGATGAATTATTTTAATGTGAATTGAGATATAATGAGTTGTGAAGCCAATGTGATTGGTTATGATGATTCAAATAAAATAAATGGGGCATGTTTGCCTAGATGATGATATTTAATGCAATTAATTATGTATACTCTATTTATGAGATGTGAAGCCATGGATGTTGGCTATAATGATAATGAAGCAAATGAGATGATTGAGGCATAATTGCCTAAATGATGATGAGGAAATGAGAATGAAATTTATAAATGAATTGTGTGTCTAATGTGTTATTCAATTTTCAGAGTTCTGGGTTTGGCGGCATGCCTATGAATCACTGGATAGGTGAAAAGACCGGGTCGTAAGCCGATTCCAGTTGAGAAATGTGAAATATGTGAAATATGATGTTTTTGGGGTGAAAAGACTGTGTTGTAAGCCTCAAAAACAGTAACAGTCTTGCCGGGTTGAGGATCTTCTCGGGTTTATCCGGGTTGAGGTCCAAGAGACTGGGTCTGTTACAGGTAATAGTCTTGCCGGGTTGAGGATCTCCTCGAGTTTAGCCGGGTTGAGGTCCAAGAGACTGGGTCTGTTACACTATCCATGGATAGAGATATATATATGTATCGCCTACGGGCTTGATGATTGTGATTATAGACCAAAGCAGTAACTCTGAACTTTGAATAACATATTAGTGTCTTATGGGCCCATGCTTGTCTTTGTTTTCAATGTGATTTATGAATGATGAAATAAATAAATAATGAGATTCTTGAGAATTGTTTATATGTTTGAAGGTATGACATTTGCATTTCATTATAGTATAATATTATTGTAGTTTGTACCACTAAGCCTATGGCTTAGCGCGATTGTGGTTCATCGCGCAGGTAATAGAGTAGAACCAGAGAGTTCAGCTAGACCGAGTCAAGTCTAGATTCTGAAGAGTTGATAGAGGACTTAAAGATCAAAGACTAAGTGCCAAACATGTATAAATTTTATGTTTTGTAAAACTTGAGTTTTGATGTATATGTATTTGTAAATATTGTTATATTTTCCGCTGTGTATTGAATAAATGTTTTATTTACGGTGTTTCAAAAGATAACTTAAATGTTTTGAGTTTGCTTCTCTTATTGTAAAAGAAGTGAGTCATTTGTTTAGTAAACCGTGGCATTCCTATATTCAGTATACGTATATTACGATCGCAATAGCATGCTGTGTACGTATATGGGGTATAGGGGTGTTACAATTGTTTTGGTATCAGAGCCTAGGTTTGAGATTCTCAACCTAGGTCAATTGTAAGAAAAAGAATATTTTGATTTTAAAAGTTGGTTTTCAATTAAGATACATGTTTTGGTAATGGCATTCTTTGATCTTTAATGAGGTATATTCTGCTGTGTTCGCAGATATAGGTAGTGATGGCGTCTCATTCACGTCAATCTCTAGAAGGTAGTGCTGAGAGCGTATCTCCTGAAGAGAGTAGAGATGGAGCTAGAGTGGAGAGAATTAGTGAGGCCCCTGCTTCTGTGCCAGGGAGATCAGCTGCAGATGAGGCTCTGCCGGGTTGGTTAAGACATATGGTAGAACTATTTAGACAAGCTCCAGTGCAGCAGCCACCACCACCACAGCCTCAGCCTCAAGTGCCAGTGAGACATTATGATAAGTTGAGAAAGTATGGGGCTGAGGATTTCTTGGGCACTACAGATCCTGTAGTAGCTGAGCAGTGGTTGGATAAAGTACAGAGGATATTTATCCAGTTGCAAGCTACTCCATATGAGAAATTTGATTATGCTAGATCCTTATTGCAGAATGATGCTTATGACTGGTGGAAGACGGTTCCTCATGCCATGGATGATCCACCTACATTATCTTATGGGGATTTTCTGAGGGAGTTCGAGCAGAAATATACTCCAAGGGAGTATAAAGATGTTTAGAAGATGGAATTCTTGAATTTGAGGCAAGATAACCGGACAGTGACAGAGTATGAGATAGAGTTCATCCGGTTGAGTCACTATGCTGGGGGAATTATTTCTGATGAAATAGACCGGTGCAGAAGATTTGAGGAGGGGTTGAGGCCCTCTATTATGTGCATCGTTGCTGGTTCTCGGTACTGGGATTTTTCTCAGCTAGTTGCAGCAGCTAGAAGTGTTGAAAGAGCACAAGGTATTACAGCAGCTGCTACCGAGGAAGAGACCAGAGTTAGGAGATCCCAGTTTGAGGCAGGGTCTTCGTCTATAAAGAGGGGCCGAGGAAGTTTTATTTCGAGGATCAGTTGGAGCCAGAGGCAGTTTGGTAGGTCAGTTCAATATCAGAGACAGAGGCCGAGACCTATAGCTTCTGTAGCTAGTGCTCCGACTCCAGTGGTTCAGAGGTCTACTCTACCTGCATGTGATCTTTGTGGTAGGAACCATGGGGGTGTTTGTTGGAAGGTTGGTAGATCAGCTGGGTGTTTTAGATGTGGGTCACCATCTCATTTCATTAGAGAGTGCCCTGAGATGCAGGATGATAGACAGACTGATACTGCCGCTTCTCGACCTAGTGTCAGCAGAGGTAGTCGAGGGGGCAGAGGTTTCAGTAGAGGTGGTAGACCTGGGTTTAGTCAGAGAGGAGGATCTTCATCCGGAGGCAGTAGGCCAGATGAGGCTGGATCTTCTCAGAGAGTATATGTGATGCAGAGGTAGCCGGATGCTTCAGCAGTTATAGCGGGTACATTTTCTTTATCTGATATTCCAGTTCTTGCTTTGATTGATCCAGGATCTACACATTCATACATAAGTGCATCCATATTGCCTGTGTCTGAATTGCATTCAGAGTCCTTAGGATTTGATGTCTTGGTGACAAATCCTTTAGGACATAGTGTTGTGGTGAGTAAGGTACATCGTGACAGTGCAGTGGTAGTGCAAGGTGAAGAGTTTCGTGGTGATTTAATTGAAATGCCTTTTTAAGGAATATGATTTGATCTTAGGCATGGATTGGTTGTCTAAGCATGGAGCTGTGGTAGACTGTCAAAAGAAACGTGTTACTTTGAGAACCAGTGATGGTAGAAATGTGAATGTGTCTAGTGAGCAGAGACAACTTGCATCCTTGTTTGTTTCAGCTGTAACAGCTAGAAGGTTGATTAGAAAAGGGTGTGATGCTTATCTTGCTCATGTTGTAGATATCAGAATAGTGGGTTCTCCACTTGATAGTATACCCACAGTTGCAGATTTTCCAGATGTGTTTCCTGAAGAGTTGCCAGGGTTACCCCCTGAAAGAGAGGTTGAGTTTGGTATCGATTTGTTGCCTGGTACCACTCCCATCTCTATTACTCCTTATCGAATGGCACCTGTTGAGTTGAGAGAGTTGAAGGTGCAGTTGCAGGAGTTGTTGGATAAAGGGTTTATTCGCCCTAGTGTATCTCCATGGGGAGCTCCTGTTTTGTTTGTGAAGAAGAAGGATGGTACTATGAGGTTGTGCATTGATTATAGGCAATTGAACAAAGTGACTATCAAGAATAAGTATCCTTTGCCTAGAATTGATGATCTCTTTGATCAACTGAAGGGAGCAGCAGTGTTTTCCAAGATTGATTTGAGATCGGGGTACCATCAGTTAAGGGTTAGAGCTGAAGATATTCCTAAGACAGCTTTCCGCACAAGGTATGGGCATTATGAGTTCTTGGTGATGCCTTTTAGGTTGACGAATGCACCTGCAGCTTTCATGGATTTGATGAATAGGGTGTTTAGGCCCTATTTGGATCTGTTTGTGGTGGTTTTCATTGATGATATTTTGGTGTATTCACGTAATGAAGAGGATCATGACAAGCATCTGCGAATTGTATTGCAGACCTTGAGAGAGAAGCAATTGTATGCTAAGCTATCAAAGTGTGAGTTTTGGCTTGATCAAGTGACTTTTCTGAGTCATATAGTTTCAGCAGATGGTATAAGAGTTGATCTGAGCAAAGTTGCGGCTATTTTGAATTGGAGTCCACCGAAGTCTGTGACTGAAGTTAGAAGTTTTCTGGGTTTGGCAGGCTATTATCGACGTTTTGTGAAAGGTTTTTCTTTGATAGCTACTCCACTCACCAGATTGTTTCGGAAGGGAGTTAGATTTGTGTGGACAGATCAGTGTCAAGCCAGTTTCGAGCAGTTGAAAGAGATGTTGACTCAAGTGCCTGTTCTTACTTTACCTGTGGAAGATAGACCATATGTGATTTACAGTGATGCTTCACATAATAGTTTAGGATGTGTTTTAATGCAAGAGGGTAAAGTTATAGCTTATGCTTCTCGGCAGTTGAAGCCGCATGAGCTTAATTATCCGACGCATGATTTGGAGATGACAGCCATAGTGTTTGCTTTGAAGATTTGGCGACACTACTTGTATGGAGAGAAGTGTTTTATCTATACAGATCATAAAAGTTTGAAATATTTGGGTGTTCAGAAGGAGCTGAATCTTCGGCAAAGACGTTGGTTGGAATTGATTAAAGACTACGACTGTTTGATCGATTATCATCCTGGTAAGGCAAATGTTGTTGCTGATGCCTTGAGTCAGAAGTATTTAGCAGGTTTGACTGCTTATTCGCTCTTGTTGCTTGTTGAGTTGAGAGCGTTGCATGCCAGTTTTGAATCATGTGATGATGGAGCTTTGTTAGCTCAATTGCAGTTGAGACCAATGTTGTTGGACCAGATAAGAGAGGCTCAATTGGCTGATGAGAAAATTCAGAAGATTGTTTCAGATTGCCAAAATGGAGAGAGCTGAGATTTTCATGTGAGAAATGATGGTAGCCTTTGGTTTAAAGATAGACTGTGTATTCCTGATGATGTTAGTTTGAGAAAGAGTATTTTAGAGGAAGCACACCAGTCCGTTTTTGCTATGCACCCCGGAAGTACAAAGATGTATCAGGATTTGAAGCAGCACTATTGGTGGTCAGGTATGAAGAGAGACATAGCGGAGTTTATATCCAAGTGTCTTACTTGTCAGAGGGTGAAAGCCGAGCATCAAGTTCCAACAGGGTTGCTTCAACCTTTAACAGTGCCTGAATGGAAATGGGAGAAAGTGACAATGGATTTTGTGTCTGGTTTGCCATTGACTCAGAAGAAGCATGATGCTATTTGGGTGATAGTTGATCGGTTGACAAAGACAGCTCATTTTCTTCCAGTTCGGATGGACTATTCTCTTAAGAGGTTAGCTGAGCTGTATATCAGTGAGATAGTGAAGTTGCATGGAATCCCAATTTCTTTAGTGTCTGATCGAGATCCCCGGTTCACTTCAAGGTTTTGGAAGAGTTTACATGGTGCTTTGGGTTCTCGATGCACTTTAGCACTGCTTTTCATCCTCAGACAGATGGGCAGTCAGAGAGAGTGATACAGATTATTGAGGATATGTTAAGAAGCTGTGTCATTGATTTTTCTGGGAATTGGGACAGATTTTTGCCACTTGTGGAATTTGCTTACAACAACAGTCATCAATCCAGTATTGGAATGGCACCATTTGAGGCATTGTATGGTAGAAGATGCAGAACGCCTCTGTGTTGGAATGAAGTTAGAGAAGGTAAGTTGGTTGGTCCTGATTTGATTAAAGAAACAGAAGAGAAAGTGAAGATAATTCGGGATCGGTTGAAAGCAGCTTCAGATCGACAGAAATCTTATTCAGATTTGAAGAGGAGAGACATAGAGTTTGATGTTGGAGATAAAGTATTCTTGAAAGTGTCTCCTTGGAAAAAGATTTTGAGATTTGGTCGAAAAGGGAAGCTAAGTCCTCGTTTTATTGGACCTTATGAAGTTTTAGAAAGAGTTGGACCAGTTGCTTATCGACTTGCTTTGCCGCCTGAGTTAGATAGAATCCATAATGTCTTCCATGTTTCTATGCTACGGAGGTACAGATCAGATCCATCTCATGTTCTGTCTGTTGAATCTATTGAAGTGAGTCCGGATCTGACCTTTGAAGAAGAACCAGTTGCTATTTTAGCATATGGAATGAAGGAGTTGAGACATAAGAAAGTGCCAATTGTGAAGGTTCTTTGGAAGAATCATGGTAGAGAAGAATCAACTTGGGAGAATGAGCAAGCGATATGAGATCAGTATCCTCAATTGTTTCAGACTTGATATCAGGTAATTTCGAGGACAAAATTTCTTTTTAGAGGGGGAGAATTGTAATATCCCAAAGTACACCGTAAAAGTTTTGAAGTAATTATTGTTGAAATTGGATTTAAGGTATATGATAAATTGGAAAGAGAAAAGAATTAAAGAGAGAAAATATATACAACATATACAAGTCAATATGTGATAGTCAAAAGATGATTAGTTAATGATTTTAAATTAATTAAGTTAATTAAGTGGAATTTGAGTGAGTGGAAGTGGATGGAGATATTTAGAATATTTTAATATTAAATGCTTGGAGGAGAGGGTTTTGAGGAGATAGTGGGTGAGAATTTGACTTTGTCTTCTTTGCTTTCTTCTTTCTTTCTTTCTTCTTCGTGGTTCACCTCCCTTTTCTTTTATTTTCTTTGTTTTGGCCAGCACTCCATAGCAAGAGTGCAAGAGAGAGATTTGATCTTCCAAGCTTAAGATTGAAAGAAGTTTTCAAGTGATCAAGTTGGATATCTAAGAGTTTCTTCATCCTTGGTAAGTTTTCCACTTGATTCTTTGATTTTCTTTGAGTTTGTGAGTTGAGGTTGTGATTGTTTGATTATGGTGTGTTTAAGAGTGTTTGATTCAGTTGATTTTGGAATTTTGGGTTGGATTGAAGGAAAGAGTAAGTTTGTTGGAAGAAAAGTGTTGTGGTTGTGTTTTGGGCTTGTGGTGATGATTATAGTTTTGTGTTTGATGTATGCTTTGGGTTGTTTTGGTGTTTTTGCAAGTTTGTTATGATTTTTGGGTGTGTTTAGTTAAGTTTGTTTGAAGTGGAAAATGGTGGAAGTAAGAGGATTGTTGGATGTGAGGTTGTTGTTGCTGGAATCTGTAATTTTGGCCTGACACGCCCATGAGCACGGCCAAGTCTTTGGGCGTGTCAATGGTTCTGTATTGCAGTAGCATTTACACGTCCAGTGACACGCCCATGTCACTGAGCGTGTCATAGCTACTGTGTTGGTGAAGGTTTGACACGGCCATGAACATGCCCATGTTGTTGGACGTGTCAATGTTTCTGTGAGACAGAATGTATTACACGTTCAGTGACACGCCCGTGGTTCAGAGTATGTCAAAGCTTCTGTGTTGTGGAGTTAGGGCACGGTCAGGGACACGCCCATGTTGTTGAGCGTGTCATGTGTAGAGTTTGCCCTAGTTGGTTTTTAGCCTTATTATTTCATGTGTATTTCTAAGTGAGTGTGTATGATTACCTTTGGTTTAGGTGTTGAAGAAGTTGAATTGCCCTAACCTAAGTGTTGAGGATTCTTGGAGGAGGAAGTGTATAGATTGGTGTGAGTTGGTTTTGAGGTAAGTACAAACTACATTATTGCATACCTTTATATGACCTTGAGACTTAACACATTTGATTGTAAATGTGTTAAGAAATCTATTGCATTGTTGATGCATGTTAATAATGTTATGTTTTGCATAATGTGAACTTTGTGGAATATATGTTGAAGATTCTAAAGTTATGATGATGTAATGAAAAAGGAAATAAGAAATGTGAAAGATATGATGATATGATGATCATTCAAAAGGTATGTGCAATGCAATTGATTTTGATGAATTATTTTAATGTGAATTGAGATATGATGAGTTGTGAAGCCAATGTGATTGGTTATGATGATTCAAATGAAATAAATGGGGCATGTTTGCCTAGATGATGATATTTAATGCAATTAATTATGTATACTCTATTTATGAGATATGAAGCCATGGATGTTGGCTATAATGATAACGAAGCAAATGAGATGATTGAGGCATAATTGCCTAAATGATGATGAGGAAATGAGAATGAAATTTATAAATGAATTGTGTGTCTAATGTGTTATTCAATTTTCAGAGTTATGGGTTTCGCGGCATGCCTATGAATCACTGGATAGGTGAAAAGACCGGGTCGTAAGCCGATTCCAGTTGAGAAATGTGAAATATGTGAAATATGATGTTTTTGGGGGTGAAAAGACTGGGTCGTAAGCCTCAAAAAGAGTAACAGTCTTGCCGGGTTGAGGATCTTTTTGGGTTTATCCGGGTTAAGGTCCAAGAGACTGGGTCTGTTACAGGTAACAGTCTTGCCGGGTTGAGGATCTCCTCGAGTTTAGCTGGGTTGAGGTCCAAGAAACTGGGTCTGTTACACTATCCATGGATAGAGATATATATATATGTATCGCCTATGGGCTTGATGATTGTGATTATAGAGCAAAGCAGTAACTCTGAACTTTGAATAACATATTAGTGTCTTGTGGGCCCATGTTTGTCTTTGTTTTCAATGTGATTTATGAATGATGAAATAAATAAATAATGAGATTCTTGAGAATTGTTTATATGTTTGAAGGTATGACATTTGTATTTCATTATAGTATAATATTATTATAGTTTGTACCACTAAGCCTATGGCTTAGCGCGATTGTGGTTCATCGCGCAGGTAACAGAGTAGAACCAGTGAGTTCAGCTAGACCGAGTCGAGTCTAGATTCTAAAGAGTTGATAGAGGACTTAAAGATCAAAGACTAACTGCCAAACATGTATAAATTTTATGTTTTGTAAAACTTGAGTTTTGATGTATATGTATTTGTAAATATTGTTATATTTTCCGCTGTGTATTGAATAAATGTTTTATTTACGGTGTTTCAAAAGATAACTTAAATGTTTTGAGTTTGCTTCTCTTATTGTAAAAGAAGTGAGTCATTTGTTTAGTAAACCGTGGCATTCCTATATTCAGTATATGTATATTACGATCGTAATAACATGCTGTGTATGTATACGGGGTATAGGGGTGTTACAGTTTTCACCCTCAATCTCAGCTCCAAAACTCTCCTCTTTGCTTTAGAAGTCGGCTCTAGGTTATAAAATATGAAATTCAGATCCTTAATTCGTGCTTCAACGCAACTTTTATAGTGTAGATAATTTCGCCTGACACGCCCATTGACACGCCCATGTCACTGGGCGTGTCATTGCCACTGAGATTTTAAACATAAGGCACGTCTAGTGACACGCCCATGTCACTGGGCGTGTCACAGCTACTGTGAAACATTGCAAAAGGCACACTTGGTGGCACGCCCATGTCACTGGGCGTGTCAATGCTTCTGTATGCAGCATCAAGGGCACGACCATTGACACGCCTATGTCCATGGGCATGTCCTTTGATGAATTTTTCTCTTTTCTTCTACTTTCATCCGTAATTCCTCCGAAATGACCATAAGCCTCAAAATACAGAGAATTCCTGAAATTAACCCTAAAATACACTTTGAACAAACAAATTAAACTCAATTGGATAATAATCATATTAAGAAATAGGAATAAAATATCATCAATTGTGCACTTATCAAAAACCTAGGATAATGGTTTTCTCAACTCTGAAAAGTTGCCTTCTTCCTCCTTGGCCAGTTGCATTAACATCGACCGCCTTTTGCATTCCTTGATTGCTAGACTGATAGCTTCCTTTCTCATTCCTTCTTTGCAGAAAAATGATTCTTTTCCCTTTTCCATTTTCAATTTGCAAACCAGCTTGGAGAAGATCCTTAAAATCTTGGATAAGAGTGTGGGACATCCTCTCATGAAGATTAGATAGAACCCCTCTCACAATCATCCTAATTTTGTCTGATTCATCTGGCCTCTTCTTGAGCAATGCTGCTTTGTTTCTTTACCTCTTCACATAATTGACAAAGTTTTTATTTTGTCTCTTCCTTATCCACTCAACTTCCATTAAAGTAATCTCAAACTCGGCATTGTACCCATATCATTGGATGAATGCCTTATACAACAAATTCTAACTCTTTTGAGTACTATCTTTTAAGATGTTGAACCAAGTCTGCACAACCAAATCCAACAAAAGCATAAAGTACCTTAGAGTTTGAGCCTTAGTAGCTCGGGCTGATGCATAGCACTGATGTATTGCTTCACATGGAGATGATAATTTCCAGTTCCATCAAACTTAGCAAAAGAAGGCATCTTGAATTTGTAAGAAACTTCCTCATCTTGGTCAAATAGCTTATCCACCTTAGACATCTCTTAGGTTTTCAGCTTCTTCTCCAAGTCCACAATCATCTTCTCTACTCCAAAAGTCTTGGTCTTTTCAACAGTTGATTTCTCTACAACCTTCAGCTCCTTCTTCTTATCTTGAGGATCCTAAAAATACTGAGCTCCATATTCATTTTCATCCATAACCATCTTGTCATCATTGAAGGCTACTTCACCAACCTTAGCCTTTCCTTTGTCATTATGCTTCTTGGTACTAGCAGATGCTTTAGCAGTATTACCAAACATTGCAGCCATTTGGCTTTTCATGATCTCAGCCAGGACCCTCTTTAGCTCTTCCATCTTGATGTTGACTGCATTGTCTATCATCCTCTAAATCTGTTCAAGTTCCATTGCTCCTGGTGAGAAGCTAACTGAGTCATCGCTGGATTCTACGTCGCTGGCATAGGTTGGATTGTCATAGGCTATTAAATTCCTAGAATCTAGGGCCGAGAGCCAGAAAGGATCAATGATATGAGATGCTATGCATGTATGCATGTATGCATGGATGCACAAGTATCAAACAAACAAACTAAATCAACTCAACATAGTAGGAACGAACCTTCCAACCTTATAACTTTCACACATGAATGGCGAATCTCTTTTCCTAGGTGTATAGCCAACAAAATACCAACATGGGGTATCTTGCTTTCGAACAATTCCCTCAGACATTTTAACCAATAGTTGTATTTTCAAACTTAGAAGTCAGTCCATGATAATTCCTACTAACTAAGCCTTAATCCATTGGTCCAATAAAAAGATAGCTTTTATGCTATATTGAGTTCAAACCAAATTAAAGGGTTTATCATAAATAGATTTCCCATCTTGAAAAAACTAGTGATTCATACTTCAACCAAGCCCATGATTAATAAGTCTTAGTATAAACTAGGCCCAAAATTAATTTTAAGTATTCCATAATTGACCTAAATAGTTGTAAGCCCAATGAAAGGGTTCATTTAAAACGGTTTTGTTTCAAAGCCCATTGTAAATTATTTATGTCAAAAAATGAATTTTGGGCTTTGAGTTTAGGTCATGAGGTGAAAAATATTTTTGTTTCAAAGCCCAAGAATAGATTTTGGGTTTTGAACTTGAGCCATGAGGTAAAAAGAATTTTTGACATATCTTAGAAAAATATTTTATGTCCAAAGACCATCTTGAAAGATTTTGAAAATAGTTTTAGCTTTTTGGACTCAAAAATTATTTTGGGCATACAATATAATTAGGTCATATTAGAAATAGAATAAACTAAATAAGTCATGGTCCAAACCAAGATATATTAACCATAGTCAAAGAGTAAGCATTTGGATAAAAACCTAAGAAAAATAACTAGGCCAACTACATGAGCTTTAGTCTTTGAGTTAAAAAGTTTAGGTTGCCATAGCAAATATAACAAAAGATACTGTAGACCCTTAATTTTTTTATCCAGTTCAGTCCAAATATTTTAAAATAGTCCAAAATAATTTTTATGGTATATATTATTTATTTTAATATTTATTATTTGTTTTAATAATATAATTTTTCTTATTATTTATTATTTATTTATATAATTTATTTAATTAATATTTATTATTTGTTTTGATAATATAATATTTATTTTACTTATTATTTATTATTTATTTATAATATTTATTTTATTTATTATTTATTAATTATATTAATTATATTTATTATTTATTATTTATTTTAATATAATATTTATTTTACTTCTCATTTATTATTTATTTATTTTATTTTAATAATATTTATTATTTATATTTAATATATATATATATATAAAATAAAAAGAAATCGACGAAGGCAGAAATGGCGACGAAAGCTACGGCGACAAATTGGCCTAAGGCTTAGGCCAATTCGCCGCAGGTGTGCTTGCGGCGAAATGAGTCTCTAGCACCTTGAATTCTCGTATCTCGCTCGCCAGCCTGCAACACTCGCACGCCAAGCAGCCTTGCCATCCAGTGACAATTTTTGAAGGCCCAGCAACATAGCTCGTACACCAGTCTCGCGAAATTGCCCGTGTGCGTTGTGGATTTTTGCCAAAACCTTATTTTAATCGGTTTGAATTTTATTTCCTTAATAGTTTTTAATTTCCTTACCATGATAGGTTTTTGCTTTTAATTGCCTATAAATACCACTTTAAAAATGTTTTGATCATATATGTACATATATTTAGGTTAATTTTATTGACTTTAAGTTAATTTTTCTCTTAATTTGTATTTAAAGTTTGCTTAAAGTGTTTGATTTAGATGGAAGCTCAAAAGAATGAATTGAAGGATCAAAAAAGTAGAAAAGCATGTGACACTCCCAAAAGACACGGCCAAGCCATTGGCCGTGTCCCTCATCCAAGGCAACACACATGACATGGCCTGAGTTAACAAGCCACTGGCCGTGTCCTTCAGAACAAATTGGCAAAAGCAGGCATTGGGAGAAGACACGGCCAAGCCACTGGCCGTGTCTCACTTGATGAAGCCAAAGAGTGAAATCAAAGAAGCAAAGGCAGACATGAACACACCCAAGAGACACGGACAAGCCATTGGCTGTGTCACATGACACGGCCAAGGCCTTGGCCATGTCTCATCTAAAGAATAAAGCAAGGATGGAAGCATAGTGGAGAACACACTCAAGTGACACGGCCAAGCCACTGGCCGTGTCCCATGACACGGCCAGGGACTTGGCCGTGTCTCATATAGAAAAGATAGGAGATTTTGAGATAGCCATGGACTCGGTCACATGACTTGGCCATGTCCATAAGAAAATGAGTGACACGGCCATGACTTGGCCGTGTCTTGTGAAAATTCTTTCAATCATTTTGCACGAATTGGGGGACAAGATGGGGAATAATAGGTGATATCTTTTAAAAATTAACAATAAAAGATCAAAAAGTTTGCCTAATTTATGGAAAAAATTATAAAGAAAGAAAAAGGTGGGAGACAAAGTGTGGTGTGTGAGTTGGCAAGAGATGGATGTTTCTTAAAAAATTAAAAGAAGATGAGAGTGGAGTAGTATATATACATTGGCTATTTTTGAAGAGGGGAGTTCTTAGTTTTTGTTCTTGGTTTTTCAAGAGGAGAGACACCATTCTCTCTTCATCTTCATTCCCATTCATCCTTCATTTCTTCCATAGACAAGAGCCAATCAATATTGGGGATTAAATTGAGTGAGCAAGTTTCTTAGGCAATTAGGGTTTGAAGAAAGCTTGATTGGAGTTGTGAGCTTGAGAAAGTTACATTCCATCCTTCAAGAGGAGAGCCATTGATTTAGGGAGCTTGTAAGTTGTTCATCACACATTAAGACGGAAGCTAGGAGGAAGACAAGTAGTCTAACTTTTGGCATCTACAAGGGGTTTTTCATATTCTCTCTTTTGACTCATTTCTATATTGTTTTTGTTATATTATGAACATTAATATTACAATGTATAATTTTGATTTGATGAATATTGAGATGGATATTTATTTTAAATTGATGATGAGCTAATTCACTCATGCCTTGGGTTGTAGTAGATTTAATTAGATGACTTGATTTGATAATTCCATTAGTATACCTTATTGTTGGTTGATTGCATTGGATTGAATGTTAGGTTGATAGATTAGCCACCTATTAATCACTTAATATTGAATGATGGACCAAGAGGTGAAATTCGATATTGGAACTATGTAATCAACTACCCTAAGAATGAATTAGAAATATAAGTTCTAGGGTTTATTAATTTGCAAATTCAAAACAATTCGTTGTTGTTAATTCATGAATGTGAAAAATAATGAATTGGTAATCACTAATTAAACTGAAGGAATAATTAAAATACAAGGTTATATTAATGGATAATTTGAGAATTAAGCTTTGACTAAATTGATCTACAACCCTATGCACCATTCCTAGAATTGAATTGATCTTACCCAACTACTACTCATTTACTTTTAAATTAAAATTGCTTTTCACCATTCCAACATATCACTCTTATTTTTAAATTTACTTGTCAATTGATAAGTGCACAATTAATGATATTTTATTCCTATTTCTTAATATGATTATTATCCAATTGAGTTTAATTTGTTTGTTCAAGTGTATTTTAGGGTTAATTTCGGGAATTTTCTGTGTTTTGAGGCTTATGGTCAATTTGGAGGAATTACGGATGAAAGTAGAAGAAAAGAGGAAAATTCATCAACGGACACGCCCATGGACATGGGCGTGTCAATGGACGTGCCCTTGATGCTGCATACAGAAGCATTGACACGCCCAGTGACATGGACGTGTAACCAAGCATGCCTTTTGCAATATTTCACAGTAGCTGTGACACGCTCAGTGACATGGGCGTGTCACTAGACGTGCCTTATGTTCAAAATCTCAGTGGCAATGACACACTCAGTGACATGGGTGTGTCAACGGGCGTGTCAGGCAAAATTATCTGCACTATAAAAGCTGCGCTGAAGCACGAATTAAGAATTCAAATTTCATATTTTATAACCTAGAGCCAACTTCTAAAGCAAAGGGGAGAGTTTTGGAGCTGAGATTGAGGGTGAAGACATATTTTAAACAAGATCTAAACCAAGATTCAAGGATTCAAGAGAAGATATACGAATTATTCGCAATTGTTTGTTTGGATTCTTTTTCTTATTTCTCTTGTTCTAGTTTTCTGATTTTGAACATGAACTAATTCATTCTCTATCTAGATATTGTTGAACCCTAGCTTTATTATATGGATTGAATAATTTTATTAAATTGAATCATTTGATTGAGTTGTTTTATTCTTATGATGCTTAATGATTTATTTCCAATTAATAATAGCATGCTTATTGATTGGTTGCAATTTTCATATTATTGACTTGAGAAAGCTTGATATGAATTGAATATTCATAAGAATTGAGGATTGGTTGGGATACTAGAGATAGACTTACAAGATTCTTTGGTTTATAATTCCCTATTCTTAATGCAAGATCTATTTAATTATGTTTGAGAAGAGATTCCGGCATTCTATTAGTGATTAGGGATTAATTCGCTTGAGAAAGGTTTTAGTCTAATTTAGAAGAATACCAATTCAACTCTATCATTTGGTTTAATTGAATTGATTTTCTTAAATATAATTGTGGCTAGGGGGATTCAATATCTGGATAGTATCATCATCATCAATCAATTTATTCAACTCTCAATTTCTCTCCATTTTCATTTATTAAGTTAATTATCTTTATTTACAAAACTTCACAAAACTATTGAGTCGCTAAACAATGGTTAAAATTTGCACTAGTACTTAGCCTTATCCTCAGTGAAACGATATTTCACTCACTACTTTATTACTTGAGCGACCCGTGCACTTGTGGTATTGCAATAGCATAGGCCCCCTGCTCTCATCTATCAAGCTATTGCAAAAACAATTCGGACTATGCAATGCACTAGGTATATTTCAAAGATGTATACTTTCAATTTTTTCTGATATGCTGGACAAATGCATTGAGGTGTTTATGGATGACTTTTCTATTTTTGGTAATTCTTTTGATGATTGTTTGCAAAAATTGACTCTCGTGCTTGAAAGATGTATTGAATGTAATCTTACCTTTAGTTGGGAAAAGAGTCATTTCATGGTTGATCATGGGATTATTTTGGGTAATGTCATTTCTCACAAAGAGATTGAGGTAGACAAGGCTAAGGTTGAATTAATCATGAATCTACCTCCACCCACAATTGTTAAGGGGATTAGAAGCTTTTTGGGACATGCTGGATTTTATAGGAGGTTTATAAAATATTTTTCAAAAATTTCATGTCCTTTGTGTCATTTGCTAGGAAAAGATGTTCCATTTGCAAGTGCTTATAAGCTTTTGAAATTTTGAAAGAAAAATTAACTTTCTCTCCTATAATTATTGCCCTAAATTCTGATTTGCCATTTGAAATCATGTGTGATGCATTGAATTATGCCATTGGGGCTGTTTTGGGAAAAAGAGTGAATAAATTGATGTGTGTAATTTATTATGCAAGTTTATCTTTAAATGATACACAAGTGAATTACATAACTACTGAAAGGGAAATGTTAGCTGTGGTGTTTGCACTAGACAAATTCAGATCTTACTTGATAGGTTCTAAAGTCATAGTATTTTCGGACCATACGGCCTTGAAATACATATTGACCAAATCACAAGCTAAACCCAGGCTCATTAGGTGAGTATTGATGCTGCAAGAATTTGATATTGAAATCAAAGATCGGAAGGGAAGTGAGAATGGAGTAGCCGACCATCTCTCTAGATTGAGCTCTTATGATAATGATGCAAAAATTGCTTGTGAAAATGCTTTTGAAAAACTCCCGAATGAACACTTGTTTGCTTTAACTTAAGCACCTTGGTATGCAGATATTACTAACTATCTCTCTTGTGGTGTTGTGAGAAAGGATTTGAATTTTTAGGCAAAGAAGAGGTTCTTGCATTCATGTAAGTACTATTTTTGGGATGAGCCATATTTGTTTAGAATTTGCAGGGATGAAATTATAAGAAGATGTGTACCGGAGGAAGAACAAAAACAAGTGTTGCAATTTTGCCACAACATGCATTGTGGAGGGCATTTTGGAGGAAAAAAGACCGCCAAGAAAATTCTTCAAAGCAATTTGTATTGGCCTACTCTTTTTAAGGATTCTCATAATTTCTGTACAAGATGTGATAAATGCCAAAGTGTAGGAAACATTAGCAAAAGGAATGAAATGCCTCTCAATATGTTTATTGTGGTTGAAATTTTTGATGTATGGGGGATAGACTTCATGGGGCCATTTCCCAAGTCATTTGATTTTGAATATATTCTTCTTGCAATGAATTATGTGTCTAAGTGGGTGGAGGCTATCCCCACAGGACTAATGATGCTAATGTTATTTTGAAATTTTTAAAGGAAAATATTTTGAGCAGGTTTGGAACCCCAAAGGCAATAGTAAGTGATGGAGGAAGCCACTTTTGCAACAAATGGTTCGAGAAGTTAATGACCAAGATGGGTATCTGACACAAAGTGGCAACTCCATACCACCCTCAAACATCCGGACAAGCCGAGATCTCCAACAAGCAAATTAAAGGGATCTTAGAAAAGACGGTGAGCACAACAAGAAAGGATTGGCCAATCCAACTTCCAGAAGCATTATGGGCTTATAGAACTACTTTCAAAACACCATTGGGAATGAGTCCATATATGTTGGTCTTTGGCAAGGCTTGCCACCTACCGGTGGAATTGGAGCATAAAGCCTATTGGGCAATAAAGACCACAAATATGGGCTTAGAAGGAGTAAGGGAGCAAAGAATGTTGCAAATTTTTGAGCTTAATGAGCTTAGAAATGAGGCCTATGAGAGTTCAAGAATCTATAAGGAAAGGGCAAAAGCTATGCATGACAGGATGATCCTTCAAAGAACTTTCAAACCGGGAATGAAAGTCCTCCTATTCAATTCCAGAATGCGATTGTTTCTCAGAAAATTAAAGTCCCGTTGGAGCAAACCATTTCAAGTAATTCAAACATTCCCATATGGGGTTGTTGAGTTACTCAATTTGAGAACTAACGAGACATTTAAGGTAAATGGACAAAGGGTGAAGCCCTATCTTGAAGAAATTGATGTTGCAAAAACTGTTGAAAGTTTGATGTTTATAGACAAATAATGCAACAATATCCAGCTACATGACATTAAAGAAGCACTCGGTGGGAGGCAATCCATTGGTTTGTATTTCTTTTCATAGTTAAATCTTAGTGTTTTTTCATTTAAGTTTCATTTTGTTTTAAGAGAATATAATGGATACGTTGATCAATTTTTATTTTTGATCTAGTTTCAGGGTAAAGCCGGGAAGATAAGTGCATATCTTAGACTTGGGTGACACATTTGTTTAAAAAAATAAATAAAATAAAAAATAAAATAAAAATAAATAAATAAAAGGACAAAATTAAAAATTTTGGCAGTAGAGGACATGGCCACTTGACACGGCCAAGCCATTGGCCGTGTCAAGCAAACCTAGAATTCCCAGGCATGGACACAGCCAGAAGGCTTGGCTGTGTCACCCAGACACAACCAAGTGCTAGTTCGTGTCTTCAATCCCTTACCCGACACCCAAACACACAAACCCAAACATGCCCACAAGACATGGCCAAGCCACTGGGCGTGTCCCTCCTAAAAGCCCAAACACAGCCAAGCCATTTCAAGCTTGGCCGTGTCACCCTCTTTAAAAACCCAATCACATCCTTTTTGTTCATCCCTAACCTTGGTTTTCCCTTCTTCTTTCTCTCGCCTCTCTCTCTAAACCTCCATCCCCATCTCTCAAAACTTAAAAATCTCAACAAATCTTCCATTTCTCTTACTCAAAACTCAATTAAACCCACTAAATCTTCCAATTTTCTACTCAAAACTCCATAAAATCCATCAAAGTTCAATTTCACAAAAAAAAAATCAAGATGCCTAGAACAAAAATGGTGTCCCACCACAATAGGAGGCAACCTTCATCATCCACTCCATCATCCTCTTCATCATCTTCAAAGAGGTCAACTCTTCTAGTACGGGGTTTCTTTCCGACAAGGTATGTGAGCGATGAATCCCTTGATACTCTCCAAATTAGAGACAATTTTGCTACATATGTTCAAAACCTTGGATGGGAAAAATTAGTTTCCCTTAAACCTTTGCAATTCCAAGAACTCACCATAGAATTTTTAACCTCCCTTAAGGTTGAAAGAAATAAAACGAAGATTTGCACTAGGTTTAACTTTAAATTGCTTGGAAAATAATGTGTTCTTGATATTGAGCAATTAAATGCTATTTTTGGTTTTCACCAAGAAGGGGAAAAATGCATTCCTAAAGGTTTTAAACAATAATTTGCCTGGGGGGAATAGGCTTAGGGGGTATGTATGTGGCCAAATCGGCCAAAGCAACCAAATTGATAAATCTCGCCTTGAGGTATCTACATCGATTTATGTCTTATAGGTTATTTGCAAGGAAAGAAAGCACGGGTGTGGTGAAACTCAGTGAGCTATTTTTCTTAGATTGTGCTAGCAATATTATACCCATAAGTGCCGGCTATTGATTGGCCGATGTGTTTGATAGCGTAGCAAATGGAAAAAAGGGCGCAATTTGCATAGGTGGATTGGTGACCACCTTGGTTGTAGCACTTATTGATGGATTTGATCCAAGCACTTGCCAAATGACTAAAATTTCCAAGAGTGATTCATTGGATCTTGATACCCTTGAAAAGATGCACATGGTTGTAAAAAGGAGAGGGGCTTATGTTATGCGTTTAGATGAGCAGGTTGCACCAAAGGACCAACAAAAGAGGCCACGAGTTGATGAGAAGTCCAACTCGGATTCACTCGGTTTGGATGAAGATGCTCCGGCGTTAGATAATCAGGAGATTATTAGTAGGATTGAAGCATTGGAAAGCAAGGTAGATCATAATCATACTGAAGTCCTCGCCCAATTAGAACAAATCAATAGCAACCTTGCAAAGATTTTTAGCCTTCACCCTTAAGCAGCCTCATCATCATATCCTCCACCGTTGTAGAGCATATCAACTTCGACCTTTTGAAGACACTTCTTATGTTTCTTATTTTCAGTTGTTGAATGTTTCAGTTGTTGTTTTTCATACCATTGTTGGTTACTAAAACTTTATGTTTTATTTTGGTTGTTTCATATTTATTACTTTTTAATCTTGAACAATTAATGTTTGTAGATGAAAGGTAGCACTTGCCTCACAATGAAAATGATAGAAATCAGGTTGTACTTTAACTCTTATCTCCTTTAAATTATCCTATTTTCCATTGAGGACAATGTCAATCTTAAAGTGTGGGGTGCTAAGTTTTTTGTTCATAAATGCAAGTTTTTATTTTTCGTAATCTTCTTGTTGTTGTTAAGTCTTTATTTTAGTCATTTTTGTTAAGTGTTTTGCTTTACCTTACATATTGTTCAAGTTCAATTGTTATAAGATGGTTGATAGATGACCTTTTAATTTTTGAAGCATGAATTGGAGAATTGAACAAAATTTGTGCTTATTGTTGATTTGATGGATATTCCTTGCATTGCCTTTTAAACTAGTGAGGAATTGAGCCTATTAAGTTGAATATCAACTTATTATTCTTTATTGTGTGTGAACATCTTTGATTGATGAATTTCTGGAACTTACTTTGACATGCATGTTGAGACTACATAAAAAATTTCAATTAGGCATCAAGATGATTAAGGCAATTAGGCGAACCCATTTTGGCTTAAAAAGACCAACCTTATATTCAATCTTAGTTAGCCAATTTTGAGCTTATTTCATTTTTTCTTTTCTTTTTTTTTTCACAACACCATTAGCTTGAACCTTGTTGTTTTAACTATTACCCTTGCATTAGGTCAAGAGCATTTTAAGAGCGTTTATGATTGAGTGTTGTGTTAAAAAAAGTGTGGAGTTAAATTTAGTGGGCTTAAAATTACAAATTATTATCTTCTTTAGTTGCAAACCATATTTAAAAAAAATAGAAAATGAAAAAAAAATAAAACAAAAAAAAGAGAGGAAAATCAAAATAATAGAAGTTGTTCTTTTTTCGTAGGGTTAGAATAAGTTTAGGAATGATCATCGCTAAATTTAATAAGTGAGTTCACTTGAAAAGCTCTTTAATATCAAGAGGTAGGTGAGTGAAAGGTGTTTTGGGATTGTTAGGTTATACATATGATCGGTTACTTCATTCTTGAAGCGCTCTTAAACTTAATGAATAAACTCACTGTAGATCCATAATTTTTTACTCGGTTCGGTCCAATATATTTTAATTAGTCCAAAATAATTTTTGTGTTGTCCAATATATTTTAGTTAGTCCAAAATAATTTTTATGGAATCTTAATTAATTTTAATAATTATTTTAGTAAAAATGGTAAAATGAATAAAAATTCAAAATTAATAAAAAAATAACAAAAAAAAAGTCAGGCTGCGAGAAATATTGGTTATGTGTGGAAAACCACTAAATTGCATGAGTATTGATTTTATTTGGTTTGATATTGATTGCGGATTTAAGAAATTGAAAGTCTTGATATACTCTTATAACTTTTGAACTTGGCTAAATTTTCCTTTTTACTTGTTTTGATTTTAACTTTGCTTGGGGAAAATCAAATGATTAAGTGTGGGGTAGTTGTTTTGATCATATAAGTACATATATTTAGGTTAATTTTATTGACTTTAAGTTAATTTTTCTCTTAATTTGTGTTTAAAGTTTGCTTGAAGTGTTTGAGTTAGATGGAAGCTCAAAAGAATGAATTAAAGGATAAAAAAAGTTGAAAAGCATGTGACACACCCAAGAGACACGGCCAAGCCATTGGCCGTGTCCCTCATCCAAGGCAACACACATGATATGGCCTGAGTTAACAAGCCACTAGCCGTGTACTTCAAAACAAATTGGCAGAAGCAGACACTAGGAGAAGACACGACTAAGCCACTGGCCGTGTATCACTTGATGAAGCCAAAGAGTGAAACCTAAGAAGCAAAGGCAAATGTGAACACACCCAAGAGACACGGCCAAGCCATTGATCATGTCACATGACACGGCCAAGGCCATGGCCGTGTCTCATCTAAAGAACAAAGCAAGGATGGAAGCACAGTGGAGAACACACTCAAGTGACACGGCCAGGGCCTTGGCTATGTCTCACATGAAAAAGATAGGAGATTTTGAGGCAGCCATGGACACGACCATATGACTTGACCATGTCCATAAGAAAATGAGTGACACGACCAAGTCACTCATGACTTGGCTGTGTCTTGTGAAAATTCTTTCAATCATTTTTCATGAATTGGGGGACAAGATGGGGGACAATAGGTGATATCTTTTAAAAAGAAACAATAAAAGATCAAAAAGTTTGCCTAATTTATGGAAAAAATTATAAAGAAAGAAAAAGGTGGGAGACAAAGTATAGTGTGTGAGTTGGCAAGAGATGGATGTTTCTTTAAAAATTAAAAGAAGATGAGAGTGGAGTAGCATATACATGTTGGTTGTTTTTGAAGAGGGGAGTTCTTAGTTTTTGTTCCTGATTTTTCAAGAGGAGAGACACCATTCTCTCTTCATCTTTAATCCCATTCATCCTTCATTTCTTCCATAGACAATAGCCAATCAATATTGGGGATTAAATTGAGTGAGCAAGTTTCTTAGGCAATTAGGGTTTGAAGAAAGCTTGATTGGAGTTGTGAGCTTGAGAAAGTTATATTCCATCCTTCAAGAGGAGAGCCATTGATTTAGGGAACTTGTAAGTTGTTCATCACACATCAAGGTCGAAGCTAGGAGGAAGACAAGTAGTCCAACTTTTGGCATCTACAAGGGATATTCTCTCTTTTGATTCATTTCTATATTGTTGTTGCTTTATTATAAACATTAATATTACAATGTATAATTTTGATTTGAAGAATATTGAGATGGATATTTGTTTTAAATTGATGATGAGCTAATTTACTTATGCCTTGGGTTGTAGTAGATTTAATTAGATGACTTGATTTGATAATTCCATTGATATACCTTGTTGTTGGTGATTGCATTGAATTGAATGTTAGGTTGATAGATTGGCCAACTATTAATTACTTAATATTGAATGATGGACCGAGAGATGAAATTCGATATTGGAACTATGTAATCAACTACCCTAAGAATGAATTAGAAATATAAGTTCTCAGGTTTATTAATTTGCAAATTCAAAACAATTGGTTGTTGTTAATTATTGAATGTGAAAACTAATGAATTGGTAATCACTAATTAAACTCAAGGAATAAATTAAAAACAAGGTTATATTAATGGATAATTTGAGAATTAAGCTTTGATTAAATTTATCTACAACCCTAGGCACCATTCCTAGAATTGAATTGATCTTACCCAACTATTACTCGTTTACTTTTAAATTAAAATTGCTTTCACCATTCCAACATATCACACTCTTGTTTTTAAATTTACTTGTCAATCAAGCTATTGCAAAACAATTCCTTCCTTGTGAGACGACATTGGGGTGATCACCGTTGCCACAATTACCTCGTATACTTGTGAGTGTCGCTTGTAGTAGTGTTAGTCGAGTGCAACAAAAAACACACAGAAAGGGGGATTTGACGGAAGAATGATTCAGAATTTTTCTTAGCAATTGATTCAGGGACTAGATTTTGAAAATTTAAAAGCAACAATCAAGCAACAATAAGTAATTAAGGTAGCAAGCAATCTTCTACCTTGGTGTTAAGCTCGTCCAAGAATTTTTGGTGGAGCCTTCAAACATAGGTATGTCTCTTTAATTTTATTTGTCAAAATTAATTATCATCACAGTAGCTCACTCTTTTCAAAAATCTAAGTTTTTTGCCTTATTTTCATAAGCTTTAATCTATTTAATTCAAACCCTAATCACTCTTTAAAACCTAAATCTCAAGTTTTACTTTCTTAAAACTTAAATTCCGTTCCCTTAAAAAAATGCTAATTAGTTCTCTTTTTACTTAATTGTTATAGTGGCTTAGCTTTCATTAAATAGTAGTAATAATTATATTTTTCCAAATTATCACAGTAGTCTATTCTTTCCAAATACCTAACTTTTAATCCTATTTTCATAAGCTTCAATTTTATTTACTTAAACCCTAAATCTTAATAGTATTTTCATAAAATTTCCAAAACCCTAAAATCATAAGTTTTAAAACAAGAACTCTGTAAACCCTAAATTTCCCCAAGAAACCCTAGTTGAAATCTAAAACCCTAGTTTCTATGTCTATGAAATCTAAATCTCAAGTTTTACTTTCTTAAAACTTAAATTTTGTTCCCTTAAAACAAAAAAAAAACCCTAATTAGTTATCTTTTTACTTGATTGTTACAGTAGCTTAGCTTTCACTAAATAGTAGTAATAATTATGTTTTTCCAAATTATCACAGTAGCCTATTCTTTCTAAATACCTAAATTTTAATCCTATTTTCATAAGCTTCAATTTTATTTACTTAAACCCTAAACCTTAATATTATTTTCATAAATTTTCCAAAACCATAAAATCATAAGTTTTAAAACAAGAACTCTGTAAACCCTAAATTTCCCCAAGAAACCCTAGTTGAAATCTAAAACCTTAGTTTCTATATTTATTACTTAGATGTATATTTATGATATATGTTGATGGATGATTTATTGCATGTCTCAATGGATGATTTATTCTTACTTGATTTTATGATGAATATTGGAATGCTTTGATTTATTTTTAGTTTCAAGAAATTATAAGAGGTATGTTTCCATAATTGGGTACCTCAAATTGTTAAATATCATGTAATTCGATTTATCTTTAAGCTTTGGACCTATGGAAAGGATACGTTTCCACCAATTGGTGGATATCCTATTTTCTTTATTTTCTTTTGGACATTGGACAATTGTAAAGGCATGTTTCCATCATTGGATGGGTGCCTATTTTTTTTATTTGATTTGGACCTTGCCATGATTTTTAATAAAGTATTTATTTATTCTATTGATCACATGTAGTATGGATAATATTTTGTTAATTAAGAATTTTATAATATTTAGACCTGAAAAGGAGGTCGGTTCCAATAATTCGGGCGTTATGGGGGTGCTAGGTCATTCTCACCTTCCCCACACGTACCTAACTTTCTGAACCCATTAGGGGGTTGGGGATTCTTTAGGAATCGAGTCATCCACCCCTTTCTTTTTCCCAGCCCATCCGGGTGGTGATATTTTCTCTGGGCTTAGGCCCATGTTCTCTTAGGCCTTAAGCTTAACAGTGCTGAAGTCGTAAGAATTCCACGTGGGAGTGGGGGCAAAAATCCCCGCTCACAGTAGTGACTCCACTAGGGATAAGAGAAGTTGATTCCATTGGTCTTTATATTATTCTATTCTTTCTTATCATGATATTATTCATTACATCATTTAGATTGAATAATGTGCGTGAATTAGGATGCCAATATTACCCGTGTTGTGTTATGTAAGGGATACCGTACTTTCACTCAAGGTATGGAGATCGAGCATGGCATAACCAGTCATAGCCTTGTACCTTTTGGTATATACTTCCTATGGGAACCTAAGCCTTTTAACCCAAAGACTAAAGCTCATGTAATTGGCCTAGTTACTTTCCTTGGGTTTTTACCCCAAATGCTTGTTGTTTGAGGTTAATTTATCTTGGTTTAAATCATGACTTATATGGTTTGTTCTTTTTCTAATATGACCTAATTACATTGTGAGCTGAAATAATTTTTTCCTCTAAATCCAAAAGACCAAAACTATTTTCAAAATTTTTGAAATGCTTTTTGGACATAAAACTTTTCTAAAAATAAGTTAAAAATTCTTTTCTCATGACCCAAATACAAAGCCCAAAATTAATTTTTTCTAAAATCTTTTTACAATGGGCTTAGAAACAAAATTATTTTCACAACCTTTTTAAAAGAGCTTACGAATATTTAGGTCAATTATGGAAATACCAAAAATTAATTGTGAGCCTAGTTTATACTAAGAATTACTAATCATGGGCTTATTTTTGGCATGAATCATTAGTTACTTTTTCAAGTGAGAAATCTATTTATAATAAACCTCTTAATTTAGTTTTAATCCAATATAGCATAAAAGTTACTTTAGTTGATTGGATGGATTAAAACTTAATTAACGAAAATTATCATGAACTGATTTTCATGTTCGAAAATATAACTATTAGTTGAAACATTCGAGAAAATTATTCGTAAACAAGATACTCCATTTTGGTATTTTGTTAACCATATACCTAGGAAAAGAGACTTGCCATCCATGTGTGGAAGTTATAAGGTTGGAAGGGACGTTCTACCTATCTTTGTTTGTTGTTTGTGCATATATGCATACATACATTTGTATCTCATATCATTGATCCTTTCTAGCTCACAACCTGGATTACAACAGTTCAAAAGCCTACGACAATCCAACCTACACTGGTGATGAAGAATCTAACATTAATTCAATTAGCTTCTCACTAAAAGTAATAGAACCTGAGCAGATTCAAAAGATGTTAAATGATACCCTTGAAGTCAAGATGGAAGAATTAAAGGGGACCCTAGCTGAGATCATGAAGAGTTAAATGGCTACAATGTTTGGGAACACTACTGAAGCATCCGTAAGCACCAAGAAAGACAAAGGGAAGGCTAAGGTTGGTGAAGTGGCTTTTGATGATGACAAGGTAGTCGTTGATGATAATGACGACTAGGCTTAATACTTCTAAGATCCTCAAGACAAAAAGAAAGAGACGAAGGTTGTTGAAAGATCAGCTGTGGAAAAGACTAAAACTTTAGATGTTGAGAAGTTGATCGCTGACCTAGAAATGAAGTTTGAAAAGAAGCTAAAAACTAAAGAAATGTCTGAGGTCAACAAGTTGTTTGAGCTAGATGAAGAGGTTCTGTACAAGTTCAAGATGCCATCCTTTGCAAAGTTTGATGGAACTAGAAATCCTCATCTCTATGTGAAGCAATATATCACTGCTATGCAGTCTGCCTGAGCAACTAAGGCTCAAACCCTAAGGTACTTCATGCTCTCATTGGATCCCATTATCCAAAATTGGTTCAACACCTTAGATGATGGCACTCAAAAGAGTTGGGATCTGCTATACAAGACATTCATCCAACAATATGGATATAATGTTGAATTGGAAGTTACTCTAATGGAGGTAGAGTCCATTAGAAAAAGGCCAAATGAAAACTTCATTGACTATGTGAAGAGGTGGAGGAATAAGGCAACATTACTCAAGAGAAGGCCTGATGAATCCAATCAAATTAGAATGATTGTGAGAGGGGTGTTGCCTAGCCTTCGTGAAAGGATGTCTCATGCACTCATTTGGGATTTCAAGGACCTTTTGCAAGCTGGTCTACAAATTGAAGAGTGGAAAAGAGAGAAGAACCGCCTTTCAGCAAGGAGGAATGAGAAGGGAAACTACTAGTCTAGTAACCAAGGCACACAAAAATTAGTTGATGTTAATGCAGCTGGCCAAGGAGGGAGAAGGCAGTTTTCAAAATTGGGGAAGCCACTGTCTTGGGTCCTCAATAAGCTACAAAAGAAGGGATTGTTATAGCCCTTGAATCCTCATCCTTTGCCTAATCCTCTTCCACCCAACTTTGACACTAAGTCATTTTTCCAATTTCATCAAATGCAAGGACACGACATTGATAAATGTTTGAGGTTGAGGCATGAGATCCAAAATTTGATTGACAATGGGAAGCTACCCAAACCCAACAAGCCAAACACTAAAGACAATCCATTGCCAAGGTTTAATAGGGTACCGCCACCAGCGACCTTCATGATTGGAGGAGGTTTGCATGAAAGTTTTGTCATGTCTTCTTTCCAAGATGTGGATTGAGAAGCAACCAATAAAGAAGTGGTGTTTAGCAAAATTGAACAAGCTGTGGTTGGAAAAGAAGTAGCAATCTGTGTTGTGAATGAATTTTGGGATTCAAGCGATAGTGATGATGATCTTGAACCCAAGAAGGAAGAATGGACCTGGTTCGAGCCTGAGGAAGATGAAGTGATGAACACTAGATCTGGTAAGCCTTATGCAAGGCCACCGCCCAAGGAAGTAGAAGCTAATAAAGGAAAGAAAGTTGATGTTGGGAACAAAGAAGAGGAAGATGACACTGTGCTTAAGCAGTTGAAGAGAACCCAAAGCATTTGGGACCTATTGGCCACTTTTAAGAAGCACTGTGAAACTATGGCCAAGGCCTTGGCTAGCATGCCAATTTCCATCTCTATAACACCATAGGAGCTGGTTAACTTCGTGAAAGTTGAAGGAGTAATGAAGTGTGAAGATATTCAAAAGAAGAGTGAAGTTGATATGGGAATGATATTGTTCTCGGATGCGGATTTTCCGAAAGAAGGGATAGATCACATCCGTCCTCTCTTTATCAAAGTGGAAGTCAAAGGAAAAAGGACTCTGTGTGTGATGGTTGATGATGGGTCTGCCATAAATGTTTGCCCACTTAAAATCTTGCTGAAGCTAGCTATGTCAACAAGAGATCTAAGCCCAGTTGAGGTAACTATTAGGACTTATGATAATACTAAAAGGCATGCTGAAGGAACTTTCAAAGTTATTGTGAAGGTTGGTCCAATTGAGTCTATGGTAGAATTTGTGGTTTTGGACATACCTGTTACTTTTGCACTGCTATTAGGACAACCTTGGTTTCATCCTCTTGGTGGATTCCCTTCAACACTCCATTAAAAGATCAAGTTCCCAAACGAAGATAAGACGGTGGTCATCGAGGCCTAGGATAATGAAGTTGTCAATGCTTTAATGATTGAGAGACCTCTCAATGGTTTCCAAGTAGCCACAATTTTTGATGATGGAATAGTGGATTCCAAGTTCCTAAACATGATGAAGAATATGAGTTATTGATAGGACTATATTTTGCACATAATTTAATGATTATTCTAGTTATATTTCGATTGTTATCAATTGAATTTGATCAATCTTTATTGTGAAAGCTAGAATATTCATCAGTTCAAGTATAGAGTTGCAAGTATGAAGAAAATGCTTATTTTGGATAAAAATCATGGAAAAATGGAAAGGAGATCAAAATAAGCTCAAAAGTGGAAAATAATGAATTTACATGGTCTTATAAATCAAGATACATGATTTTGAACTTGAAAATGGAATTTAAAATGAGAAATCAAGAGGTCCAGAGTCGTTTTGAATCCCAGGGCCATAGCTGTCAAAAAGCCATGGCCATGGGATTTGATTTGAAGCTGTCCAAGTTTTTCAATGATAGAAATTACGAGGGCAGAAGCATTTTAAAAGCCATGACCATGGGGCTCAAAAGCCACGACCCTGGCATGGATTTTGGCTTTGTTTTGAAGAGATTTTGCATATTTCAGAAGCATATTGAAAGCCACGACCGTGGCACTCAAAAGCCACGGCCGTGGGATTGATTTCTCTACTGCCCGAGCCAAGAAAGAGAAGAAAAATCAAGTTGGCAGTTTCAACTTCAATGCCACGACCATGGTATTAAAAATGCCACAACCGTGGCCATCTAATCAACCATTTTACAGTTCTAAAGTGCTTAAACTGACCAATCCAACTCAGGCCACGACTGTGGCACTCAAAAGCCACGACCGTGGGGCCAAAATCATGACTTTGAGTAGACAATTGGGTTAGTGGTGAACCAAACAAGATGTGGCCTAACCTTTTTAGTTTTCCCCACTAAAGAAGCTTCCAAACACTCTATTTAAACACACTTCCTCTAAGGTATGAGATAGGTAATAGATTAGATTAGATTCATCCAAATAAATTTAGCTTAGAAGTGTGAAATTCTACTTTAAGGAGGAGTTCAAGATACAAGTCAATATCTTCTTCAAAGAAATAGAGTTTGATATTTCTTATTCCTTTTAAATTATGTCTTCATTTACCATTTTGAATATTTGTAATGTTTTGTTTTTAATAATGAAGAACTAATCCTTTTCAGGGTTTGGTCCCTTTAATTGAATTTATCATGGAGTTATAAATGTCTATTTGGTTAATTTAGTTATCCTTTGATTATTTTATCATCTTTAATCTTAATGCTTTGATTATCTGGCCAATGATTAATTGATTTGAGATGTTGTGTGATGGAGCGAGAGTGGAAGCATGACATTAGTCGAAGGAGATAACAATCTTAAGTAAGTTTCTCACTTAGAGATAAGGTTAAACCCTTGAGAGGTTGATTCAAGATTCTCATAAAACTTAATAAATTGATTTAATTACTTATGATCACGAGAGTAGACGTAAGGATTAAATTCGATGTTAGTTCTAGTACTTAAGAGAGATTTGAGCTTAATTTAGGAGAATCTAACCATTAATCAAAAGGAAGACTGAATTAAATTGATACCTTAGAAAATCCATGATAAATCAATAAAGGTGACTAAACCCTAAGTCTTAAATTATTATAAATTTACTCTTGATTCATTGTCATTTTAGCTAGTTAAATCATAAAATCAAATTTGATTATCCAAATATTAATCAGTTTAATTGTTTGGTACTTAGAATTAACCTCCTCATGGGAACGATACTCTACTCATCATTATATTACTTGTTAATGATCTGTGCACTTGCAGATAGCTAAGCTATTAGGTCACGACAAGTTTTTGGCGCCGTTGCCGGGGAGGCAATTATTCTGATATTGATAATATTAAACTGTTATTACTTTGGATTTTTTTTATTTTTTTTGCATTATTTCTTTAAATTTTTAAGGGTTACATGTGTAGCAAGCCACACACTCAACTTGTACCCTATAATCCTAAAATTGAAAAATTTTATAGATAGCAAAACAAGGAAAGAAGAGAAAGACAAAGAGGAGAAGGAACTTCAACTGAAATCCATTTAGAAGAAGTAGCATTTTCTTCTTCAGAAGAAGAAGAAATCATGGGGGATCCACAAAGCATGATCCTGAAACAATATGCTATGCCGTCTGCTCACCAAAGATCTAGCATAGTCAAACCGCCCGTGCAAGCCAACACATTTGATCTAAAACCAGCACTTATTAATTTAATTCCGCAATATGTTTTTCATGGCTTACCACATGAGGATGCTTATGCCAATTTTTCAAATTTTTTAGAAATGTGTGATACATTTAAAATTAATGGAGTGTCTGATGATGCTATTAGGTTGCGACTTTTTCCAGTTTTGTTAAGAGATCAAGCAAAAGATTGGCTCATTTCTAAGGCACCAGGTACATTCTCCACTTGGGATCAATTAGCCGCTGCGTTTTTGGCAAAATATTTTCCACCTACAAAGACAGCTAAATTAAGGAATGATATCACAAGTTTCATTCAACAAGATGGGGAGAGCTTATATGAATCTTGGGAGCGGTTCAATAATTTGCAAAGAAAATGTCCTCACCATGGAGTCCCGGAATGGCTTTTAATTCAAACGTTTTATAATGGAATTCATCCAAATATTAAGGGAATGATTGATGCAGCAGGAGGAGGTGCTCTAATGAACAAAGCTCCTTCTGAAGCAACTAATTTAATTAAAGAAATGGCTACAAATAATTATCATTGGACTTTAGAACGAGGCATGCAAAAAAGAGTTGCAGGTTTACATGAGATTGACAATTTTTCTTTATTTGCAGCTAAAATGGATACAATTGCCAAGAAATTGGAGCATGTCAATTTGTCATCATCATCTCAAATTTGTGAAGGATGTGGAGGTAGCCACGATGTAGCTGATTGCAAAATTATGGAGCACGTCCATTTTTTAGGGAATCAAAATAGAGGTCCAATTTTCCCACATGGAAACACTTACAACCCCACATGGAGAAATTACCCTAATTTGGCATGGGAAAATCAAGGCAATAAAAAAGCACCATATTAGCCACCATACATGAAAAATAAAAACCAAGGCCAAATTCATCCTCCTGTAAAACCATCCTATGAATTGGCTTTGGAAAAATTTATTGGTGCAACTTCAGAAAGATTCAACAAGCTGGAAAAATAATATGACAAGTTTGAATCAAGAATGGAACAAATTGCAGTTCAAAATAGAAATCTTGAAATTCAAGTAGGTCAAATTGCAAGTTCTCTCCATAATCAGAATCAAGGAGCTCTTCCTAGTCAGACAGAAATCAATCCAAGAGAACATTGTAATGCTATTTTCCTAAATAGCACACAACTTGAAGATTCTTCACTAGAGCCCCAAATTTATCAAATCTCTTCTTCTCAAATGAAAGAAGGTGGAGCTAAACAAGAGGAGCCAATAAAATAAGAGGTCAGACCTTATGTGCCAACTATTCCTTTTCCTCAAAGGTTAAAGAAAAAATATGAAGGAAAAAAATGCAAAGATTGCACTTACTGAGGAGTGCAACAATCTTCTTCAGGATAAGATCCCTTCTAAACTTGAAGACCCAGGGAGTATTTCTATTCCTTGTCAAATTGGTAGATTAAATTTTCAAAATGCATTATGTGATTCAGGTGCTAGTATTAATTTAATGCCTTCATCTATTTTTAGGAAATTAAAACTTGCACAAATGAAACCTACCAATTTAGTATTGCAGCTTGCAGATAAATCAGTCAAATGCCCAAAAGGACTTGCAGAAAATGTGCTTGTAAAAATGGAAAAATTTTACATCCCTATTGATTTCATGATAGTTGATTTAAATAAGGATGAAGATGCTCCATTGATTTTTGGGAGACCCTTCTTAGCCACAATTGGAGTTGTAATTGATGTGAAAAATGGCAAACTCACTTCAAAGATTGAAGATGAACAAATGGAAATTAACATGATCAAAACTCCAATCCAAAGGAGGGAAAATACAATTTAGCCTCATCAAGCTCATAATCACAATTTGCAGGGTATAATGAACTTGGAAAGAAAATTTCCAAGTCAACTATAGCCCGCAATATAGTGGGAAAGGAAGTAATTTGTGTTCCACCTTGAGGATTAGAAGTTATAGTCAAGCTAAAGACTATAAATTAGCGCTTTTTAGGAGGCAACCCAATGTTTTATTTAAACTTTGTCTTTTATTTTTGTGTTTTGATTTTGTGTTTTGTGTTTTTTTTTAGGATGAACTTGGATGGAAATGAGCTTTTGATGGATTCTTCTTGCAAAAGGCAAAATTAAGAATGGACATGCATACCCCATCTACCACCCAATGCCTAAACTACTGAGGACAGTGGAAAGCTTCAAGTTTGGGGGAGTTTAGCCCAAAATTTAGTAATGTATTCTATTCCCTTTTGAATTTAATTACTCTTTCATAAATATTGGGATATGGGGTACCTAACAAAAATTTTTCGATAAAAAAAAATTTCTTGCAATCTTCAACTTGAATGATTGAATTCATGACAGGCTAATAAAATTTTGTGATTTAATGATGCTAATTATATTGATATACTTAAATTTATCTTTTGAAATAAAGATTTTGTGAAGAACTGTACTTTATAGATTTTGACCTGAATACATTCTTGATTTCAGTTGAAAGTGATCAATGGTATATGCTTACTTAGAGATGACTCCTACTCTTTTGTCATTTCTTTTTTATTATCTTATGCCTAAGCCTAAAACATGTTTAAAAGAACTTTTGAAGCGAAATTGAACCCTGCTAAGTAGGGGAAAAGATGATTTAGACATTGTTTGTGTAGCCAAATTCTTATATCCACCATATTTGAACATTGCCTCTAGTTGTCCCCTTTGAGCCAAATTGAATATTCTAGCTTGTTGTTCTTTCTCATTAAACACTAATATCTACCTTTTGTGGTTAATTATCTTTTGGCATATCTTCCTATTATATATGCTCAATTGGAGAGAGAAAATAAAATGGGAAAGCTCCTTTAGATTTCTCATTAATAAAATTTCAAGCTTTGGGGAAAATATAAAATAAATATATATATATATATATAAAAGAGATAGTAAAAATAAAATTTCCCAGCTAGTATGCTAAAGCAATTGAGGAAAGTCATAATGAACTCTCCAAAACCATTGAGAAGAGCTGCAATCGAAACCTTGGAAGGTATTCAAAAATTTAAGCGTCACTTTAGCCTCAACACTTTTTAAACCACATTACAAGCTTAAAAAGACCTTTTGATTTTTCTTGAGTTAGTAAGGCCTATTAGTGGAGAAGGTTTGATTAAACATGCATATGAGATAGGCAAATTTCTTTAAACTATATAAATTTTTAATGAATGCAAAGGGTATGTGTTTATCTAAAGAGCAACAATTGGTTACAATTGGCTAACTTCTTGAATGAAGGAGGGGAGAATGAAGTAAGTACAGTTATGAAAAATTGATTTAGAATTGAATTTTGGAATTTTATTTGTATATCAAAATCATGGGACTATTTTTAATGAGGCCTGTTATGAATGAGATTATTCTTGTTACTTGAGGACAAGCAATGATTTAAGTTTGGGGGAGTTGATAGGACTATATTTTGCACATAATTTAATGATTATTCTAGTTATATTTCTATTTTTATCAATTGAATTTGATCAATATTTATTGTGAAAGCTAGAATATTCATCATTTCAAGTATAGAGTTGCAAGTATGAAGAAAAAGCTTATTTTGGATAAAAATCATGGAAAAATGGAAAGGAGATCAAATCAAGCTCAAAAGTGGAAAATAATGAATTTACATGGTCTTATAAATCATGATACATGATTTTGAACTTGAAAATGGAATTAAAAATGAGAAATCAAGAGGTCCAGAGTCGTTTTGAATCCCAGGGCCATAGCTGTCAAAAAGCCATGGCTATGGGATTTGATTTGAAGTTGTCCAAGTTTTTCAATGACAGAAATTGCGAGGGCAGAAGCATTTTAAAAGCCACGAATGTAGGGCTCAAAAGCCATGATTGTGGCATGGATTTTGGCTCTATTTTGAAGATATTTTTCATATTTCAAAAGCATATTGACAGCCACGACCGTGGCACTCAAAAGCCATGGCCGTGGGATTGATTTCTCTACTGCCCGAGCCAAGAAAGAGAAGAAAAATCAAGTTGGCAATTTCAACTTCAATGCCACGACCGTGGCATTGAAAAATCCACGACCGTGGCCACCTAACCAACCATTTTACAGCTCTAAAGTGCTCAAACCGACCAATCCAACTCAGGCCACGACCGTGGGGCCAAAAATCATGACTTTGAGCAGACAATTGGGTTAGTGGTGGACCAAACAAGATGTGGCCTAACCTTTTCAGTTTTTCCCCACTAAAGAAACTTCCAAACACTCTATTTAAAAACACTTCCTCTAAGGTATGAGATAGGTAATAAAATAGATTAGATTCATCCAAATAAATTTAGCTTAGAAGTGTGAAATTCTGCTTCAAGGAGGAGTTCAAGATCCAAGTCAAGATCTTCTTCAAAGAAATAGAGTTTGATATTTTTTGTTCCTTTTAAATTATGTCTTCATTTACCATTTTGAATATTTGTAATGTTTTGTTTTTAATAATGAAGAACTAATCCTTTTTAGGGTTGGTCCCCTTAATTGAATTTATCATGGAGTTATAAATGTCTATTTGGTTAATTTAGTTTATAGGATTTTCCCATACCAAGCCAATGTGGCTAGGGCATCAACCATCTGGAGGGGACCAACCCTTAAAAGCACCATATCATCATCAACTGTATCAAAGGAAGATAGCTCAGGCCTACAATAGATGGGTTAAGATAAAAAAGTTAAAAGTCGATGACATAGTGTTGAAGCAATGTAAGCCTAATGTATTTGATCCAAGAGGGAAATTTAGGCCTAGTTGGGAAGGACCATATGTTCTGAAACAAGTCATGAACAAGGGTGCAGTCAAGTTATCAAACATGGACAGGAACGAGTTTAGTGAGCTAGTGAATATTGATAGGTTGAAGAGGTTTTATGTATAAAAAAAAAAAGAGAAGAGAGTTCACTAGGTTGAAAACCCAAAAGGGCAGGCTAGGCAAAAGTTGGACCAGCCCACTAGTTCCAAAAATCTGAAAGGGCAGGCTAGGCAATAATTAGGGCTAAGCAAGAGAAAATTGTCAATTAAAAAACCTGAAAGGGCTAGTTGGCGACAAGAGTGATCTTGTGTATGTTGACTTTATGTTTGGTTGTTTTCCAATTTAATAAAATAGAGTTAATATTAAAATTATTCTATGTGCACTGTTTTAAGTGTTTGACCAAATATGGATAAAACAAATAACACAATAGTGAAAGGTGATGACAAATTATAAAAGGAAGAGAAACATCTCTTATTATTACTTTCATTATTTTTTCATCCTAACAATATTCTTTCTAAAGAAATTGACAAATGTAAAATCTATGGTAGATGATAAGTGTAACGTGCAGGCCAACTAATTTCAATAACTCTGAATCGACTCAATTTTTATCTTGAAGGGCCCTTTTAGTGACGGTTCCATACCAATTAGATGTTGAATTTCTTCGTGTGTCAGAATATCATTGGTAAGAGGGATTGAAAGGCCATAGTACCAGATACTAGTTATGGCTATAAAATTGACCGGGCCAATGGTCATCTCTCCTACAGGTAGGTGAAAAGTATGGGTCGTATTCGTCCACCACTCCAATAATGCTTGAACTATACTCCTATCTATCGGACACTCCTTAGATGGTAATTGCAAGATAAAGCTTTCAAAACCGCACTCTCGGACAATCCATTTTACCCGAGAGGGTGCTACGTCATACCATTGTCAGGCTTTATAGACACACCCTCCGCCCCGGATAACACAACGATCACGCTAACACCGAACCAGGTAAGCCAACATGAGGTAAGTATATCATCCTACCAATACCACTGATTCATAGCCTAAAATTACTCGTTATGTTTTATTTTAATTAATTTATTTATTTATTAAACTCTTAATAATAGTCCATTAATTAATTTATTTTTAATATTCCCTAATCTTTAGTACTATTAATAATTAAAAACTAAAAACTAAAAACTAAAAACTAAAATAGAAATAAAATAAAATAAAATAATGAATACATATTTGTGCTGTTAAAATATTAAGTTTTAATGTTACCTTAGTTTTTTTTACTTGAACTGCAATGAAACTGCATGTCGTCGAATAAAATCTAACAGCTCAGCATTATATCGAGTACCGGATCTTGAAGTATGCATTCTTTCCATGAGTATTCTAAACTCTCTTAAAATCTCTATACTATATGCTCAATTAGCTCTCTGCTCTCAAATCCAATTCTGAATGAAAGTGAATGAAAAATGATGGCAATCGAGAGGGTTTATATAGGCAAATGGAAAAACAAAAAAAAAACAAAAAACAAATAGTAAATCCGTGAAAAAAGTCAATATCACTGTTATAAATAGTGAATGAATAGTTATTAACAGTATTTAAGTAGTATTTAAAAAGGAAATTCAATTATTCAATTCAATTATTCAGCTATTTGCGTGTCTAAAAATATTTTTGCACTTTAAAATATTTTTCCACGCAGGGGGTAAGAGAGTATAGGTATGGTAAAAAATAGTTAAATTTTTTGCAAATTTTTTTATTAATATTCTACTGACTATAATTATTTTTTGCAGATAATTCAGATTATATTTTAGTCAAGAACTCACCTCGGGTTAGAACTGAAATTATTTTTGAGTCCAGAACTCACCTTGGGTCCAGAACCCAAATTATTTTTGAGTCCAAAACTCATCTCGGGCCTAGAACTTCAATTATTTTTTAGTCCAGAACTTACCTCAGGTCCAGAATCCAAATTATTTTTGAGTCCAGAACTCACATCGGGTCCAGAATCTAAATTATTTTTTAGTCCAGGACTCACCTCGGGTCCAGAATTCAAATTATTTTTTAGTCCAAAACTCATCTCGGGTCTAGAATCCAAATTATTTTTCAGTCCAGAACTCACCTCGGGTCCAGAACTCAAATTATTTTTGAGTTCATAACTCACCTCGGGTCCAAAATCCAAATTATTTTTGAGTCTAAAACTCACATCGGGTCCAGAATCCAAATTATTTTTTAAGTCCAGGACTCACCCCGAATCCAGAACTCAAATTATTTTCGAGTTCAGAACTCACCCCGGGTCCAGAATTCAAATTATTTTTTTGAGTCCAGAACTCAAATCAACCTTGGGTACGAAGTCCAGTCTGGCTCTAAACTCAGTAAAAAATCACCTTACTTTTCACTCTCTTTTGCTATAGTCTCAGATCACTCAAGCCGGGGGCAAACTGTAGACCTTTAATTTTTGATCCAGTCTAGTTTAAAGATTTTAAAACAGTCCGAAATAAATTTTGTGGTATATATTATTTATTTTAATAATATATTTTTTTCTTATTATTTATTATTTATTTATAACATTTATTTTATTTAATATTTATTATTTATTTTGATAATATAATATTTATTTTACTTATTATTTATTATTTATTTTGTTTATTATTTATTTATAATATTTATTTTGTTTATTATTTATTAATTATATTTATTATTTATTATTTATTTTAATATAATATTTATTTTACTTCTCATTTATTATTTATTATTTTATTTTAATAATATTTATTATTTATATTTAAAATATATATATATATAAATAAAAAATAAAAAATAAAAAGAAATCGGCCACTGCAGAATCGGTGACAAAAGCTGCGGCAACGAATTCGCTTAGGCCAATTCTCCTAGCCCCTTAAATTCTCGTATCTCTCTCGCCAGCCTGCAGCGCCCGCACACCAAGCAGCCTTGCCAGCCAGCGGCAATTATCGCATGTCCAGCAGCACATCCCCGCAAGCCAGTCTAGCCTAACGGTCCGTTTGCGCTGCCGATTTTTGCCTAAACTATATTTTACTCTGTTTGAATTTTATTTCATTAATAGTTTTAAATTTCCTTACCATGGTAGGTTTTTGCTTTTAATTACCTATAAATACCACATTAAAAACACACAGAAAGGGGGATTGGACAGAAGAATGATTCAGATTTTTTCTTAACAAATTGATTCATGGACTAGATTTTGGAAATTTAAAAGCAACAATCAAGTAGCAATAAGTAATCAAGGCAGTAAGCAATCTTCTGCCTTGGTGTTAAGCTCGACCAAGAATTTCATCAATAATTTTTGGTGGAGCCTTCAAACGTAGGTATGTCTCTTTAATTTTATTTGTCAAAATTAATTATCATCACAGTAACTCTCTCTTTTCAAACATCTAGGTTTTTAGCCTTATTTTCATAAGCTTTAATCTATTTAATTCAAACCCTAATCACTCTTTGAAACCTAAATCTCATGTTTTATTTTCTTAAAAGTTAAATTCCGTTCCCTTAAAATAAAAAAAAAACCCTAATTAGTTCTCTTTTTACTTGATTATTATAGTAGCTCACCTTTCATTAAATAGCAGTAATAATTATATTTTTCCAATTTATCACAGTAGCCTATTCTTTCCAAATACCTAACTTTTAATCCTATTTTCATAAGCTTCAATTTTATTTACTTAAACCCTAAACCTTAATGTTATTTTCATAAAATTTCCAAAACCCTAAAATCATAAGTTTTAAAATAAGAACTCTATAAACCCTAAATTTCCCCAATTGAAATCTAAAACCCTAGTTTCTATGTCTATGAAATCTAAATCTCAAGTTATACATTCTTAAAACTTAAATTTTGTTCCCTTAAAAAAAACCATAATTAGTTATCTTTTTACTTGATTGTTATAGTAGCTTAGCTTTCATTAAATAGAAGTAATAATTATATTTTTCTAAATTATCACAGTAGCTTATTCTTTCCAAATAGCTAAATTTTAATTTTATTTACTTAAATCCTAAATCTGAAAATTATTTTCATAAAATTTCCAAAACCCTAAAATCATAAGTTTTAAAACAAGAACTCTGTAAACCATAAATTTCCCTAAGAAAACCCTAGTTTCTATGTTTATTACTTAGATGTATATTTATGATATATGTTGATGGATGATTTATTGCATGTCTCAATGGATGATTTATTCTTACTTGATTTTATGATGAATATTGGAATGCTTTGATTTATTTTTAGTTTCAAGAAATTGTAAGAGGTATGTTTTCATAATTTGGTACCTCAAATTGTTAAATATCATCTAATTCGATTTATCTTTAAGCTTTGGACCTATGTAAAGGATACATTTCCACCAATTGGTGGGTATCCTATTTTCTTTATTTTCTTTTGGACATTGGATAATTGTAAAGGCATATTTCCATCCTTGGATGGGTGCCTATTTGTTTGTTTTGTTTGGACCTTGCCATGATTTTTAATAAAGTATTTATTTATTCTATTGATCGCATGTAGTATGGATAATATTGTGTTAATTAAGAATTTTATAATATTGAGACCTGAAAAGGAGGCCAGTTCCAATGAACCAGGCATTATGGGAGTGCTAGGTCATTCTCACCTTCCTCACACATACCCAACTTTTCGAACCCATTAGGGGGTTGGAGATTTTTTAGGAATCTAGTCATCCACCCCTTTCTTTTTCCCAGCCTGTCCAGGTGGCGACTTTATTTTCTCGGGGATTAGGCTTGTGTTCTCTAAGGCTTTGAGCCTAACAGTGCCGAAGCTGCAAGAACCATTCCACGTGGGAGTGGGGGCAAAAATCCCTGCTCATAGGTACAATGCTATGAGTGGTTATGTCATGCTTGATCTCCATACCTTGAGTGAAAGTATGGTATCCCTTACATAACACAACACGGGTTACACGGGCGTCCTAACTCATGCACGCAATGCAATCTAAGTGATGCAGTGGATAATATCATAATAAGAAAGAATAAAATAATATAAAGACCATCGAAATCAACTTCTCTTATTCCCAGTAGAGTCACCACTGTGAGAGGAGATTTTTATCCCCACTCCTGGTAGAATGGTTCTTGCGACTTTGACATTGTTAGGATCAGGGCCTTAGAGAACACGGGCCTAAATTCGGAGAAAATGGAGTTACCATCCGGACGGGCAGAGAAAAAGAAAGGGGCAGATGACTAAATTCCTAAGGAATCCCCAACCTCCTAATGGGTTCAAAAATTTGGGTATGTGTGGGGAAGATGAGAATGACCCAGCACCCCTATAATGCCCGGTTTATTAGAATCGGCCTCCTTTTCAGGTGTAAATATTATTAAATTCTTAAACATTATGATATCATCCATACTACATGCGAATACTAAAATAAATAATCATTATATTGAAATCAAGACAAGTCCAAATAAAATAATAAATAGGCACCCATCCAAAGATTGAAACATGCCTTTACAAATGTCCAATATCCAAAATGAAAATAAAGTAAACAAAATGGGACACCTATCATAGGTGGTTATGTCATCCATTCATAAAGCATGTAACAAATTAAATGTTCAAAACTAAGGTTTAAAATATTAAACATATAAAATTATTATTTACATTTTAAATTTGGGTTTATGGGTTTAAATCATGGTTTTAAGGTTTAGGAAATAAGATTAAGGTTTGGAAGTTCGATTTAAATGGCTAATGGATGAAGATTTTTTATGGATTAGGGTTTGGAAGGAATTGGGGTTGCTGAATAGAGTTTAAGATTTTAGAATTTAGCATTTTGGATTAGGGTTAGGTGTTTAGGACTAGGGTTTTTGAGAATTAAGGCTTCTGAACATTAGGGTTTTAGAAATTTATGAACTAGATATTAGGGTTTAGGAAACTAAGGGTTCTGGATTTATAGTTTGGAAATTAGATTATTAAATATTAAAATATTAGGTTACTGGATATTAGAATATTAGGGTTTGGGGTTTTGGATTTTAGAAATTGGTTTTACAGATTAGAGATTAAGGTTTCGATTCAAGATATTAGGGTTTAGAGAAATAAGAGTTTTGGAGCTAGGGTTTTAAGAGATCAAGGGTTCTAGTGCTAGGATTTGGTGTTTAGGGTTTAAGGTAATAGGGTTAGGTAGGTTTTTTGGTTTTAAAAAAATATGATTTTATATATTAGATTTAAAGCTTTATATTGTGATTACATGACCATTGAATTAAAATTACAGTATTTGAATCAAATAATCAAAACATTTTAAAGCTATGGGAATTAAATTTAACTACTAGACTAATTAATTTCACAATCTTCAAACCTATAATGATGTTTTAGAATGGAACATATAGTTAGATGTCTAAACAAATTATAAAGTAATGAATGAAACTACTGTGAATTTAAATAGGTTAAATGATAACGCCAAACCTCCGTTCATTGGTTCCACTAAAGTTAATTTTGGTCGAATAGAGATAAAGACAGTGTTACTGCATTTGGTGTGTTGAAGGTTTGTGTGTTGTTAATCCTTGCAAATTGCTTTGTATACTGCTTTGTTATTGATAAATGTCGATTGTTGTTTATTGATTGTTGTTGCCAATCCTTTTGCTCGTTTCTGATCCTGTATTTATAGAAGAATATTAGGTTAAAACCTTGAAGACTGCCAAAGCTAATTGGACTATAATTAAAATTGGAATCTAATTCAAATTGAATCTGGACACAACCAAGCCCAAAATTCAAAAGTAATGTTGAAAATCAAGACCCATTGGGGAGCTGTGGTGAGTTGGCAGCCAATTCGGGCCTGTGACGAATTAGTCATACCAATTCTCCACCGCTAGGGCCTACGACGAATTGGGCTTGATTCGTCGCTGCCTAGGCCTGTGACAAATTGAGAGACCAATTCCCTACAGCAAGGCCTGTGACGAATTGGGCGCCCTAATTTGCCAAGCTTGCGGTAGGGGCAAATTTAGAATTGCAAAAAATTATATTGGGCTTGGATTGATGCGTCTTGGGTTTATATCAGACCATCTTATTTTAGGTCTTTTATAATTGGACCGAAATAAATCAAAGCTATAAACTAGGTTCAAGCTTCTAAAATTAAAGCAAATTTAAATTGACCTTTTTAATTAAGACCGACTAGTTTAGGGCCAAAATTAAGGGTCTACACCGACCTAAAGGTTAGAAAGAGAGGAAGAGAGAATTCCTTTTATAAACATAAAAAATTCATAGGAAATTTAAGAGATTTAAGGATGTTTGAAAGTTTATTGAGGAAATCAAGTAAGTACTTCTATTTCAAGCTTGTTATCTATAGTTTTATGGTTATGTATGGTTAAAGTAGTAAGAGAAAGTTAACATAAATTATTAGACTTAATTGAAGATGAGTCAGTATGATATATATATATATATATATATGTGTGTGTGGTGAATGATTGATTAAATTATTAAGATGAGCAAAGATGATGAATTTAGGGTTATGAGATGGTGAGGTGTAAATAAGGATTTTGATATAGACTATTATAATTTTTATAATATATTGAATTAACGTTGTTTTAATATGTATATTGTGATTTTATAATAACAATTTGGATATGAGTAAGATTAGATGAGGTTAGGATTTGTTATTAAATATGTGGAATTAAGGTTTGGTATGGAAGTTGATACAATGGTGTAAATGAGTGACTTCATTGTTAAATGAGTATGTAGATGATGAATTTATGGCTAGATGTTAGAAATGGTTTGAATAATTGAAATTGGAAAAAGGTAGTAAAGGATGAAATGGGAGTTTTGATAGAAATGGACTGAAAATTGGTGGTGCGAAACTTATGCTATTGCAATACCGCAAGTGCACAGGTCGCTCAAGTAATAAAGTAATGAGTGAGTTATCATTCCACTGGGGACAAGGCCAAGTAATAGTGCAAATTTTAACTGTTGTTTAGCAAATCAATAGTTTTGTGAAGTTTTGTAATAATTAACTTAATAACTGAAAATAGAGAGAGATTGAGTGTTGTGCAAAAAGGATTGATGATGAAAATACTATCCAGATATTGAATCCCCCTAGCCACAATTATATTTATGAAAATCAATTTAATTAAACCAAATAATAGAGTTGAATTGGTATTCCTCTAAATTAGACTAAAACCTTTCTCAAGTGAATTAATCCCTAATCACTAAGTAGAATGCTGGAATCTCTTCTCAAACATAATTAAGTAGATCTTGCATTAAGAATAAGGAATCATAAACTAAAGGATCTTGTAAGTCTATCTCTAGCACTCCAATCAATACTTAATCCTTATGAATATTCAATTCATATCAAGCTTTCTCAAGTCAATAATATGAAATTTGTAACCAATTAATAAGCATGCTATTATCAATTGGAAATAAATTATTAAGCATTATAAGAATAAAACAACTCAATCAAAAGATTTAAATAAATAAAATTATTCAATCCATACAATAAAGCTAGGGTTCATCAATATCTAGATAGAGAATGAGTTAGTTCATGATCAAAACCAGAAAACCAGAACAAGAGAAATAAGAAAAAGAATCCAAACAATCCATGGAGAATAATTTGTATTTCTTCACTTGAATCCTTGAATCTTAATTTAGATATTGTTTAGGATATGTCTTCACCTTCAATCTCAGCTCCAAAACTCTCTTTTTCGCTCTAGAAGTCGGCTCAAGGTTATAAAATATGAAAATCGAATCCCTAATTCGTGCTTCAGCTCAGCTTTTATAGTGCAGATATTTTCGCCTGACACGCCCATGTCACCGGGCATGTCATTGCCACTAGGATTTTGAATATAAGGCACGTCCAGTGACACGCCCATGTCACTGGGCATGTTATAGCCACTGTGAATCATTGTAATAGACATGCTCGGTGACACGCCCATGTCACTGGGCGTGTCAATGCTTCTGTATGGCAGTATCAAGGGCACGTCCATTGACACGCCCATGTCCATGGGTGTGCCACTTGAATAATTTTGCTCTTTTCCTCTAATTTCATCCGTAATTCCTCCGAAATGACCATAAGCCTCAAAATACATAGAATTCCTAAAATTAACCCTAAAAATCACTTGAACAAACAAATTAAACTCAATTGGATAATAATCATATTAAGAAATAAGGGCAAAATATCGTCAATTGTGCACTTATCAAATTCCCCCGCACTTGAGTTTTTGCTTGTCCTTAAGCAAACTAAATCACTATAATAAGTAGAAATGATGAACCCCTCTATATTAAAAAAGAAACAAAAAGTTTGACAATACTCGAATAAAAAAACTCGACGTTCTCAACCAAAAACTAATTCACAATCATGATAGCTGAATCAAGAAGTTTCACAACAAAAATTTCACAGACCTAAAACCTAAAAATCCAGAGTTAAAAGATTGAGCATAAAAATCCAGAAAATTCAAAAGTCATGAACAAAGTATGAAAAATGTAAAATTTCTCATAGGTTCTTTAACCCCCCCCCCCCCTCCCTTTTTATTTGTATATGCACATATATATACATTTTTATTTTTTAAGGAGCCCGACTTGTTTAAACTGATACTAACCTTTTGACGTGAAGGTAAACTGTAACACCCTTATACCCTATATACGTACAATACATATTTTCAGCATATGTAAAATATGCATATACGGTATAAAAATGTCACAGACTGATTTAATAAAAATTTTCACATTTCTATTTTAAGATTTCAAATACTAATATATAAAATAAATAGTATATAAATATTATTTGCTTGTTGTAGCAAAATAAATATTTTATATGAAAATCTCTGGGAAAAATTTGCCAGAGTTTTATTTGTAATTTGAACGTTTCCAAAATTCAACAAAACACAACCTGCATAAAACAAACACTTCAAATAAAATCAATTCACCAATACTTCTCAATTTCTTCATATTTTCTTAAAATACATATATATAGGTATATATATATCAACATTACATATAAAATCCCATCTTAAACAAAATTATTCAAATCATTCTTTACAATTTAAAATATGTGCTTCAAAAACATATCATAACATACATAATATCAAAATACATTGTAATATCAAATATCTACATGCTGGCAAATGGCTCTGATCTTGATGTACCCAAAAACAACTCTTCAAGCTCAATAAATACAAACCTAGATCTGATCAGGACTAGTAGAACTATCTGGCTCTACCAAATCATCCATGACACCTGTGCGATGAATTACAATCGCGCTAAGCCAAAGCATAGTGGTACAAACTTTGATAATAACAATAAAACTCAATGCAATGTCAATGCACAATTCATATAGATGTCACATCATTCTACTTTCTTATATTTTTCAAATATTTCATAATCACAACTCATAGCATTATATTGCTCAATTGTATCACAATTCATAATTCACATTAAAGCAAAGACAAGCATGGGCCTAAAAGGATCTAATATGCTATTCAAATTTCAGAGTTACTGCTTTGGTCCATAATGACACCATGTGTCTAGCCCCGTAGGCAATATATCCATGGATAATGTAACAACCCCAATCTCTTGGACCTCAACCCGGCTAGACCCTTGGGCCCCAGTATCTTGGTCCTCAACCCGGCTAGACTGCTACAGTTTTTGAGGCTTACGACCCTGTCTTTCCACCCTAAAAACATCATATTTATCAGCTGACCTGGCTTACGACCCAGTCTTTTCAACATTCCAGCGTATAGCCCATAGGCAATCATAGGCATGCCGCCAAATCCAGAACTTTGAAAATTGAATAACATACTAGGCACACAATTTATTCATATTTCTCATTATTAATCTCTTTCTCATTTTTACATATTCAATCTAGGCATATTACCTTATTTTCACTTTTTTTTTTCTCACTTTTCTCATTTTTCTCATTTTTATCAATATCAATTAATTTTATTATTACACATATCTCATTTTTGCATTCACAACACATTACCCAATTACTTTGGGTATTTTTCACATAATATGCATATTTCTCATGTTACACAAATTAGCCATTATCAATGGCTTTTCACAACGTATTTAACACATATATGACATTATAAATGTCATAGCATATTATTCATACACAATCAATGAACCAAGTAACTTAACACATTTTCCAACCAAAATGTGTTAAGCCCAAATGTCATGCAAATATAAATAATATATTCAAAGTTTGTACATACCTCCATTAGCAACCCAAAGCAAGCTTAACACAACCTCCAATCATATCCTTCCAACTTTCCCTTCACCACTTGGATGAAGCAAATCAATCTCCCTCAATGCCTATACCAAATGTGATCATACATAATCATTTAATATCACATTCTAAAGTATTCTCAACATCAAATCATAATTAAACATCACTCTAAACCAAATCCCAAAATTAAGCTTCACCTCACTTTAACTTTGAAAAACCATATCAAGCCATTTAAATTAGTGTTTTAAGTTTATTAATATCATTAGAAACATGTTTTAGCATGTTTAAACCAATTACATTAATTAACCACATGCTTATGTCCAAAACCCTAAAATGGTATAACCTTCACCATTGAAGGATCTCCATTCCAACTCAATCCAATTATCATTTCAATCTTATTTCTACCAATTATATCATTAAATAACATGATTTAAGCATTAAAATCAAACAATTAATCATTCTTTGAAAATTCACTTTTCCAAAACCCTAAATCAATACTACCATTCTCAAACTCCAACCAAATACAACCAAATCCAATATTTGACTTTAAAATACTTGTTTATGAATCAAACAACACATTTGGAACAAATTTACACAATTAAAACTCATGTTTCCCCAAACCCAAAAGTTTCATAACCCTAAATTCTCTCTCTTCACCATTCTTTAACCAAACTCCATCATCTCTTTAATCTAACCTTAGAATCATTGTTAACTACCCAAAATAACATCATGCACACCAATTTCAACAATTATAATATACTACATCAAAATCCAAATTCTCATATAATACAAATTTTCAAGGAATTCAAAGAAAAGAGTTGGAAATTTACTAGTTTTGGATAAAATCACCAAAAATCCACTTGAAACTTGTTAAATCCTTCAATTTATGGAGTATGGAAGAATCAAATTCATGCTCCAAACTCCCATGGAAAACGTCCTAAAGGATGAAGAAGAAGACTTTTTTTTAATATTTCTTTTCCTTTTCATCTATTTTTTAACCATATATATATTAAAATAATTTAATAATTATTTATTTAATTATCTATTTAATAAATTAAAAGTCCTAAATTCCCTCTTCCATTCAAAAATAATTTATTTTTGAATTATTTTATTAATTTTAAAATTTTAAGATTTAATTATCAAAATACCTTTTTACTTTGACTTTTCTTTTAAAAAATGTTGACTTTTATATGTTATGTATATTTTACATATATATCACATATATGTTCCACTTTTTCATTTAAAACCCCTTCAATTTTCATTTAAGACCATTAATTTAATTTATCCATTTAAATTATAATTTATTTTATCAAATTTTCAAAAATTAGAACTTTTCAAAAATTTGGGATATTACACATATGCATAAGTAATGTGTATCTTATATACACATCAAATGTACCTTATATGTGTATTAAATATTAAGTATGTAATGTATTAATCCAACATATACAATTAATATACTATATATATATGTTATATATACTCTAGATATATATATTGAGTATATACAATTTATATCTCCAAATACTTATTTAATTTTTCTAAAATCACGGATGTTACAATTTTCTCCCCCTTAAATAATTTCGTCCTCAAAATTATCAAGTATAGTAATAAATCATCCAAATCATTATTTTACCAAATTACATAATTTCTATTCTCTCCCTTAGGTTCATTCTTAATTTCCTTTTTACCATTCCCTAACACATCATTATATTGTCTATTTACTCAAACAGTCACAATAGATTATTATATCTTCAATCGAATTGTCATTTGATAAAATTAGTTCATCTCCTTAATATATATACACCACACACCTATTGCACTCAAGATATCTGATCACTTCATTATCTTAAAAATATACTCTCATCACCTTAAATTCAAATGTTAATAACTTTTATCTTAACACAATAATTTTACACATCTTCACTTTGATTCTACTCTTTATACAATTACCACATATTAATTTAATATCACCATTATACAACAACAAAATCTTATTTTCTTATTAAAATTCATTCCAATTATACTATAACTAACACTTTTCTCTTATAATGATTTGAAACTAATATAACTTAGCTCCTTTCATATGCATATACATATCAAAATGTTGTATTATGCACATTATCATATAGCTTGCATATTCTTAATACAACTACACATATTGAATTTCAATAAATACTTGCAAACTTATTACATTTCGGATTAATTGATCTAACTATCACAATATGACCAGCCTTTAGTCTATTTTAAATTCATCAATCTGTTTTCCATTAATGATCTAATTTTATTAGGTCAAATTTATTCTCAAATCTTAATTCCCTTCGACTTCATCATTACAGATAATATTTATTTCCTCTAGTCTCGTTTACTTTACACATTATTTTCATAAACTTATTCATTTTATACCACTTTCAAACACATTCATTATAACTCTTACTCACATTTCATAATTCCTTTCATTTACCATTTTCTCATATTTCTTATAGTTACCCTATTTACACAAATCACTTTTCTTACACATCATTTAAAGCTCATCATATTTTCACAATTCTCTTCTATTTCCACACTTTTTATAATTATAAATAAATTTCTAGTATAAAATTATAAGATACAACTATGCAAACCATAAGTCTTGACCATGTTTCTTGAAGCATAACTATCAATCTCACCAAAACTATCCAACGGTCATGCAATAATAATGGTCACGTCTGTGGCTTATAAATAAATACTACCCTTCTATCATTCTTCTTCAAACGTTTCCAATCACAATGTTAAGTTCGTATCGCAAAAATCACATATTCATTTTCTAATCTTTTGATACACAAAAAGTTAACACGTTTCAGCTCTGTTTCAAAGCAATTTACTCTTGATCACTTGATCATCATTAGCCTAACTCATATTTCAACAATATTATCATTAATATCTCTTATATATACACATTCATTCATATGCTAATTTACACAATTTCCATTTATTACTCCATTTCTAATCTATCTCTTATAAAAATTTTCATTCATTTTTTTTCACTTCCATACTTTCTTCATTATACTTTCCTTTTTCCTTACAATCTCTTATTTATACGCATATACTTTAGGCCCAAAACACTATAAAATCATCAAGTTCAGTTGTTAAAATAACAATTTCATTGTCCAACTCTGTTTGGGTCCATTCTCAATCTCAATTCATCACATGACCTAACTCTACGCAGGTCAAGACTTATCTCTCTTAAGTATATTAATACATGTAATATTATTCTCAATACCACCAAACACGTATTTGTATAAGGTAGTAAATAATCGATAACATTTTTTTTAATCATCCACATACACCTTCGTAAGTCATAATTACAATGTGACTTACTTTCCACATTTTCTTACATATCATATTTGTGTTCATATAGAAAAAAAAATCTCATCACACAAATCATACAATTATACTCAATTCCTCTTTTACATACAACCTATACAAAGTTAACATTTATCACCTTTCAGAGAACATTATCATTTCTCATTCTTTTGACATTACTTAGGTTATTCATCAATTCAACATATATATACACTCTGACCACAACATAATTAACATCTTCCTTATTTAATCGCCCATCTCTTAAATAAGTTTCTTATTATATATATATATATATATATTAATACCTCACATAAATCTTAGTCACATTTCCAATGTGACATCTCTCTCACATTTTTTATGCATTTATCATACCCTTCATATCCCTTTTCATCATTTCCAATGCAATTACCTAAAGTAACTCATTTTTACTTACTTAATCATTTCCCATTTATTTCATAACAAATTTCTATCAACCACATTACACGTCACATGATATTTTCATAAATAATATTACTCATTCAAAATTACTCTCATGCTTATTAAATATTAAACTATCAACATCTAAACAATCTTCATCAAAATTCTCTTAAAACCCTAAATTTTCAACTTACTACTTTACTTAAACTTCATTCTATTAATCTCATTTTCAAGAGCAAACTTTATAAACTTTATTTTTATATTAATATAACATCAAAACACATCAATTTCACAATTATGGAAACCCATTTCAAAAATTCAAATTTCATATATTACAACCAACAATATGAACCTCACCAAATCTCGTCCATGTTACATTTCCAATCTTAAAATCATAACATTTACATATAAATAACACTAATTTATTTCATTACACTAATTAACATCATCCATTTAGATACTTTAATTCTACACACTCAACCCTAAATTATGCATCATTGTTCCATAATAAATAATTCGCTATCATATATGATTTCACTCTTTGATTTTAATCATGAACTCTTTGTTGCAAATTATTAAAAACTCCATATTCCTTCTATACTTATACCCATATGCATATAAATTTTTATAATTTTCTTCATTCATTTGTCTCATAAAACTAATTTATTACTTACTTACACAAAACTGCATGGCTTCCTCAGTTTCATGTCAATCTCACTTCCAATTTTTATATTCCTTACCAATTCTTTATAAAAGCTTGTAAAAGTTTATCCATGTGCACTTGACACATATATGAACTTATATTTAAAGTTTTAGATTTTTCCAAGCTGATTTAATATATTTAAAAATTAAATCTTCCAAAATTAGATAATCTGTCTCTTTAATAATTTCTCTGGCAGCACCCGGTTGTCCATTTCTTTTAGGTATCAAACCTTAATAAAAATTCATGAAATTTTAACCATATGTTATATGAATACATATGATATTGTGTGTAAATTTCCAGATTTTCTGGGTTGGTTTACCATAGTTTCTAAATTTATGTTTTCTCAATTTCTACATATTCTGAATTTCTGGAACTCCTCCAACAATCTATGTTCTTCTACTTTTCTTAATTAGTAATTCATCTTTAAAAATTATGAAATTTTATACATTAGATTCTAACATATAGAAAAACTTTCTATTAAATGTTCAACTCATCCAACATTTCTAGATTTGTCCAAAAATTCAGACAATATCACTTTGCAGTACACCTATAAAATTTTCTGTAACTATCATGCTCATTTCTCAAACTTTTTTTTTTATATCTTAAATCATTTCCTAGATTGTTTTTCTAATTTCACTTATTCATCAATTGAATTGAATTTTAAATTTCAAATTAAAGTTCCAAAAGTTCTTAATCCATAATCTCTAGAATGACGCTTCCACTACGCCACTCTGATTTATGCAACCCAGACTCCATCTCAACTCATATCCATTATATTAAATGGACATTGCCACATCAGGGATCAGATAAATTGTCAGTGCCAATACATGCATCACAATTGAAAATTATATTTTTTTAAATTTTAATTTTCTCTCTCTAACAACCCACCTAGGTCGAGAACCTCAAACCTAGGCTCTGATACCAAAATAAATGTAACACCCTTATACCCTATATACGTACAATACATATTTTCAGCATATGTAAAATATGCATATACGGTATAAAAATATCACAGACCGATTTAAAAAAAAATTTCACATTTCTGTTTTAAGATTTCAAATACTAATATATAAAATAAATAGTATATAAATATTATTTGCTTGTTATAGGAATCCAAAATAAATATTTTATATGAAAATCTCTAAGAAAAATTTGTTAGAGTTTTGTTTGTAATTTGAACGTTTCCAAAATTCAACAAAACACAACCTGTATTAAACAAACACTCCAAATAAAATCAATTCACCAATTCACCAATACTTATCAATTTCTCCATATTTTTTTAAAATACATATATATAGGTATACATATATCAACATTACATATAAAATCCCATCTTAAACAAAATTATTCAAATCATTCTTTACAATTTACAATATATGCTTCAAAAACATATCATAACATACATAATATCAAAATACATTGTAATATCAAATATCTACATGCTGGCAAATGGCTCTAATCTTGATGTACCCAAAAACAACTCTTCAAGCTCAATAAATACAAACCTAGATCTGACCAGGACTAGTAGAACTATTCGGCTCTACCAAATCATCCATGACACCTGCGCAACGAATTACAATTGAGCTAAGCCGAAGCATAGTGGTACAAACTTTTATAATAATAATAAAACTCAATGCAATGTCAATGCACAATGCATATAGATGTCACATCATTCTACTTTCTTATATTTTTCAAATATTTCATAATCACAACTCATAGCATTATATTGCTCAAGAGTATCACAATTCATAATTCACATTAAAGCAAAGACAAGCATGGGCCCAAAAGGACCTAATATGCTATTCAAATGTTAGAGTTACTGCTTTGGTCCATAATGACACCATGTGTCTAGCCCCGTAGGCAATGTATCTATGGATAATGTAACAGCCCCGGTCTCTTGGACCTCAACCCGGCTAGACCCTTGGGCCCCAATATCTTGGTTCTCAACCCAGCTAGACTGCTACAGTTTTTGAGGCTTACGACCCTGTCTTTTCACCCCAAAAACATCATATTTATCAGCTGGCCTGGCTTACGACCCAGTCTTTTCACCATTCCAGCGTATAGCCCATAGGCAATCATAGGCATGCCGCCAAATTCAGAACTCTGAAAATTGAATAACATACTAGGCACACAATTAAAATACTTGTTTATGAATCAAACAACACATTTGGAACAAATTTACACAATTAAAGCTCATGTTTCCCTAAACCCAAAAGTTTCGTAACCCTAAATTCTCTCCCTTCACCATCTTTAACCAAACTCCATCATCTCTTTAATCTAACTTTAGAATCATTGTTAACTACCCAAAATAACATCATACACACCAATTCCAACAATTATAATATACTACATCAAAATTCAAATTCTCACATAATACAAATTTTCAAGGAATTCAAAGAAAAGAGTTGGAAATTTACTAGTTTTGGATGAAATCACCAAAAATCCACTTTAAACTTGTTAAATCCTTCAATTTATGGAGTATGGAAGAATCAAATTCATGCTTCAAACTCCCATGGAAAATGTCCTAAAGGAAGAAGAAGAAGACTTTTTTTAAATATTTCTTTTCCTTTTCATCTTTTTTTAACCATATATATATTAAAATAATTTAATAATTATTTATTTAATTATTTATTTAATAAATTAAAAGTCCTAAATTCCCTCTTCCATTCAAAAATGATTTATTTTTGAATTATTTTATTAATTTTAAATTTTTAAGATTTAATTACCAAAATACTCTTTTACTTTGACTTTTCTTTTAAAAAGTATTGACTTTTATATGTTATGTATATTTTACATATATATCACATATATGTTCCACTTATTCATTTAAAACCCCTTCATTTTTCACTTAAAACCTTTAATTTAATTTATCCATTTAAATTATAATTTATTTTATCAAATTTCCAAAAATTAGAACTTTTCAAAAATTTGGGATATTATACATATGCATAAGTAATGTGTATCTTATATACATATCAAATGTACCTTATATGTGTATTAAATATTAATATGTAATTTATTAATCCAACATATACAATTAATATACCATATGTATATGTTATATATACTCTAGATATATATATTGAGTATATACAATTTATATCTCCAAATAGTTATTTAATTTTTTCAAAATCACGGATGTTACATAAACATTTGTGATGCCGACCCCCGGTTACTCAGCCAGAATCACCGTTCAAATGGCTACTAGCACTATTCATGATTCCAACTCATTTGCTTTAATTCGAGAGTAAAAATCAGCGGAACAGGGATAAATTTTCAAAGCTCCTTTATTAGAATTATTTATTTATTTATTTTTTAACTGTTCAAGGGTCAAGAACTTAAGGGTCATACTAAGTCCGACTCAACAATCTAAGGAATTACAATATGCTAAAAAATGTAACTAAGGTTTTAAACTTCAGATGTGCCCAATTTCCATCAATCCACTACCTAATTATAGCTATTACGGTCGATGCTCAGCAATTGATCAAGATAGCCAAGTTAACCTCAATAAGAAATTGTCATTTAGAAAATCACAAATTAATTTAACATATAAAGGGGAACCATTTCAATTCACACTATTACAGCAATCTAGTTTACTTGAATCCAAAAACAATTTGTAGAATTTAATTGAGACAAATGAATCAAATGGACAGAATGAAATAATAGAAACTCAATCAAGAAAGTATACCTCTCCCCCACGCTTACGACGCACATTGTCCTCAATGTGTGTGCCAAACAAGAAATAACGAAGAGAGAGAAAAACTGACCTTCCATGTCCATGATTGGACAAATATGAGAACGATGCCAAGAGTATGGTGAAGGCGAATTTGCTTTAAAACAAAAAACTAAAATGCATAAACAAGGTTAAGACATAAATAAATGAAATAAACAAACAAATGAAATAGCTCGTAAAGAAAATTGCAATTATCCAACAAGAATAAAAATAAAAGAAAAAAAAAGTAAATAAGTTTTTGAAAATGAAATAAAATGTGGGCTAGTCAAAGATCGGCGCATCACTGGAATCGTCACCACTGGTCTCATCATTGGACACATCAACTGGAGGTGCAGGTGCAGGTTCAAGTGCAGGTGGCTGGTATGGTGGAGGTGGTGGTTGCGAAGGGTGAAACCCTTGATACCTCCAGAACTCTAACATGGATTATTTGAACCATTGCCTTCTCATGATCTTGTGATCCAGCTGAGCTTGGAAAGAAGTAGTATGTTCAAGCATGAACTACTGCATCTGGTCCTGCTGAGTTAAGATCTTATTTTGATTCAGCTCGATATTCCCTATCTTACCTTCGATCCTACAAATCTGACGCTCTAAATCTATGGGTTTCCTGTCATTATCCCACTCAACATTAACTGACTGGCACCAGTCTCGGAATGTAGGGATCTGGACAAAAGATGGTCCAGCAGAAGAAGAAGGTGCAACAGTGGAAGAAGGCCCAGTGGCAGTGGTTAAATCCGAAAAATCTATCTTTGGAGGTGGTGGTATATCTGAAGGAGGAGCAGAAGGGGCTGCCTTTGGTATATTTGAATCCATAGGAGGTGCCTGCAGCCCAGCTACCTTCTCCCGGTTCAGTCTTTTCAATGTGTCCATACCCAATAGTTTGGGCAAACCATCCACCGTCATAGGTAGGCATCCATCTAACACACCCAAGCGACGAGCTAGTCGAGTGACATACATGCCACCATGCAAAGTACCTGATGCTCCCTTTTAGACTGCTCGTAAAAGAAGTGTGTGATGGCATGTGAGACATTGCACCGGGTCTTCTGTACCATGCAGTGTAGGAAAAACATATCTCTCAGTCTCACCACCCCTGTGCTACTCAGCCGAGCTGTAAGAGTGTGAACTAACAGGTTGTACACCATTCGGCAGGGGAAGGACTCAAAGTTGGATGCCTTACATACCTTGGGCTAATATTTATCTGCAGTGGGTGCAAAGGTCCTCTAAACCCGAGGGGAAATAACCTCATACTTGATAAAATCCACCTCGGAATTCAGATAGTCGAAAGTCTGTACCTCCTCTGCAGTGTATAAGTCGAGATGCACCACAAGGTCATTAATGCTCATATGGAATCTCTGCCCTCCCAGTCTAAATTTAATTGTTGGCTCAGTAATTGAAACCTTGGTCTTTTGGAACTGAAAGGTGCAGTAAAATTCCAATGTCAGCTCTCTGTAGGCAGGCTCATTGATGAAGAATAGTTGGTCCCATCTTGGTTGGTTGATCAGTTCCCGAATATCTGCTACAATATTGGCCAGTTCTATAGCGTCCCAATCCAAAACACGAGGTAGTGACCAATCATTGTTGCCAAAAAGTTCAAATAGCCTTCTTTCCTTGGCATTCGAGAATCTAAGGCATTTGTGGTTTGCCATGAACTTAAAAGTTGGTCGTGTAGCGGGTTGGCTTGAACTGCCTTCCCCTCATGCATGTTTGGCGGGTAGCTGGGAGGATGATTGTTTGCAAGGGCCCATTGTCTGCAAAACAAATAAGAATTCCTCAATAACAACAAAAATATAGCACGATATAAAGCACCAACAAAAGACCGGCACAAAGTTACTGAAATACCGGCATTAGAACGTGAAGCATAATATAAATCCCAACAAATTTTGTAACACCCTTATACCCTATATACGTACAATACATATTTTCAGCATATGTAAAATACGCATATACGGTATAAAAATATCACAGACCGATTTAATAAAAAATTTCACATTTCTGTTTTAAGATTTCAAATACTAATATATAAAATAAATAGTAAATAAATATTCTTTGCTTGTTATAGGAATCCAAAATAAATATTTTATATGAAAATCTCTGGGAAAAATTTGCCAGAGTTTTGTTTGTAATTTGAACGTTTCCAAAATTCAACAAAACACAACCTGCATAAAACAAGCACTCCAAATAAAACCAATTCACCAATACTTCTCAATTTCTCCATATTTTCTTAAAATACTTATATATAGGTATATATATATCAACATTATATATAAAATCCCATCTTAAACAAAATTATTCAAATCATTCTTTACAATTTACAATATATGCTTCAAAAACATATCATAACATACATAATATAAAAAATGTACATGCTGGCAACTGGCTCTGATCTTGATGTACCCAAAACAACTCTTCAAGCTCAATAAATACAGACCTAGACTCGACCAGGTCTAGTAAAACTCTCCAGCTCTACCAAAACGTCCATGATACCTGCGCGACGAATTACAATCGCGCTAAGCCGAAGCCTAGTGGTACAAAATTTGATAATAATAAAAATGTAAAGTAATGCCAATGCACAATACATATAAAGGTCACATCATTTCACCTTCTTATATTTTTCAAGTATTTCATACTCACAATTCATAACATTATATTGTTCAATTGTATCACAATTCATAATTCACATGAAAGCAAAGACAAGCATGGGCCCAAAAGGATCTAATATGCTATTCAAATTTCAGAGTTACTGCTTTGGTCCATAATGACACCATGTGTCTAGCCCCGTAGGCAATATATATATCCATGGATAATGTAACAGCCCCAGTCTCTTGGACCTCAACCCGGCTAGACCCTTAGGCCCCAGTATCTTGATCCTCAACTCGGCTAGACTGCTACGGTTTTTGAGGCTTACGACCCAGTCTTTTCACCCCAAAAACATCATATTTATCATTTATCAGCTGGGCTCAGCTTACGACCGGGTCTTTTCACCTGCCCAGCAATTCATAGGCATGCCGCCAAATCCAGAACTCTGAAAATTGAATAACATACTAGGCACACAATTAATTCATTTATCTCATTATCAAATACTTTCACAATTCATTTCTCATTTTATTTCTCATAATCAAATTAGGCTCATTGCCTTATTTTCACTTTTTTTTCTTCTCATTTTTCTTATTTTTCACATCTTTCTCATTTTTCTCACTTTTCTCATTTTTTCTCATTTTTATCAATATCAATTCATTTCATTATTCCACATATCTCATTTTTGCATTCACAACCATTACCCAATTACTTTGGGTATTTTTACATAATATACATATTTCTCACTTTACACAATTTAGCCATTATCAATGGCTTTTCATAATGCATTTAACACATATATGACATTACAAATGTCATAGCACATTATTCATACTCAATCAATGAACCAAGTAGCTTAACACATTTTAGCTTAACTCATTTTTCAACCAAAATGTGTTAAGTGTAAATGTCATGCAAATATAAACATTATACTCAAAGTTTGTACATACCTCTACTAGCAACCCAAAGCAAGCTTAATACAACCTCCAATCCTATCCTTCCAACTTGCCCTTCACCACTTGGATGAAGCAAATCAACCTCCCTCAAAGTCTATACCAAATGTGATCATACATAATCATTTAATATCATATTCTAAGGTATTCTTAACATCAAACCATAATTAAACATCACTCTAAACCAAATCTCAAAATTAAGCTTCGCCTCACTTTAACTTTGAAAAACCATATCAAGCCATTTAAATTAGTGTTTTAAGTTTATTAATATCATTGAAAATATATTTTAATACATTTAAATCATTTACGTTATAATAATACACTCTTATACACAAAATCTCAAAAATGGCATAACCTTCCCCTATTGAAGGTTTTCCATTCCAACACAATCCATTACTCATTTCAAGCTTATATTCATCACTTTTAACACTAAACTACATGCTTAAACAAATAAAATCACACAATTCAACCACTTTGGAAAAATCACTTTTCCAAAACCCTAAATCTCCACTTCCATTCTCAAACTCCAACCAAACACAACCAAATCCAATATTTGACTTTAAAATACTTATTTATGTATCAAAACAACTCATTTGGAATCAATTTACACAGTTAAAAACCATGATTTCAAAACCCCAAAAATTACATAACCCAAAATTCTCTCTCTTCACCAATCTTACCCAAACTCAACCATTTCTTTAATCCAACCTTAAAATCATTAATAACCAATCAAAACAACTTCATTCATATCCAATTAAGCAATTAAATCATGCTACTATAGAATTTCAAAATTTACATAACATACTTTTCCATAGAATTTGAAAATTTGGTAAGAAAGCTTACCAATTGATGAAGAAACTTCTAAAACTCCACTTGAATCCTTAAAATCTCTTCAATTTTTGGAGTATGGAAGAAGCAAATCCTTCTCTTGAAGCCATGAAATTCGGCCTTGAAGGAAAGAAAAAGAAGAAGACTTTATTTTTTTATTTCTCTTTCCTTTCCCCCTTTAATTTTAAACCATATATATATATATATTAAAATAATTTAATAATTAATTATTAAATTATTTATTTAATAAATTAAAAGTCCTAAATTTCCTCTTCCATTAAAAATAATTTATTTTTGAATTATTTTATTAATTTTAAATTTTTAAGATTTAATTACCAAAATACCCTTTTACTTTGACTTTTCTTTTAAAAAGTGTTGACTTTTATATGTTATGTATATTTTATATATATATCACATATATTATCCACTTTTTCATTAAAAACCCCTTCATTTTTCATTTAAAATCATTAATTTAATTTATCCATTTAAATTATAATTTATTTTATCAAATTTTCAAAAATTAGAATTTTTCAAAAATTTAGGATATTACACATATGCACAAGTAATGTGTATCTTTTATACACATCAAATATACCTTATATATGTATTAAATATTATATATGTAATGTATTAATCCAACATATATAATTAATATACCATATGTATATGTTATATACTCTAGATATATATATTGAGTATATACAATTTATATCTCCAAATACTTATTTAATTTCTCCAAAATCACGAATGTTACAAAATTAATGCCAACAGCTAATGTAAAACAATTTTTAATCAACCTATATCAACAAACACTTAACCAACAAAAGCGACGAACCAATCCGAACGACGTCAATTCCAACAATAGTGATTCTGTTTTCCAACAATAGCGATTAACCATAACCCAACAAGCAAATCAAGCAATTTATAATTCAAACACAAACTAAATCAAAATAAATCAAATGCCAAATCAAAACATAATTAAAATCAAAACAAAAGCAAAATTAATCAATCACCGCAAAAATCACGATAAATCAAAATGAAGCAAAATAAAGCAAATGCGGCAAAAATCTTGCAATTTGAAGGAAAATAAAAGAGAATACAAGGAATCCATAAGAAAAACGAAAGAAATCCAACAAAAATTGCAAAAGTGAGAGTTCGTACCTGAAAAGTGCAAAAATCGTGTGGAATCAAACGGAAATCAAGCGAATCCGCACAAAAAAATGCAAAACGGAAGTAAGAATCTCTCCTTAAGTGATTGGGTGTGTGAATGCGCTGGTTGGAGTGCAAGAAATTTGAGAGAAAATGAGAGAGAAGGGAGAAAGAAAACTAATTTTTGCATTTAAAATGGCTTCAGGTCTTTATATAAAAGACGTCTTCACGCCCAGTGACACGCTCATGTTATTGGGCGTGCCCTGTGTAATGCAAGACAGTGTATACGACACGCCCACGGACATGACCGTGTCCATGGACGTGTCACAGGTACTGGATGAATCAATAAACGACACGCCCATTGACACAGGCATGTCAATGGGCATGTCACATGTACTGTGACAACAAAGGAAACGACATGCCCACTGGCCTGGGCGTGTTCTTTGGGCGTGCTAGCTCTCTCTCTTTCTCTCTTTTTATTTATTTATTTATTTATTTTTTGAGGCACGACCAGTGACACGAGGGTGTCCCTGGGCGTGCCATAGCTACTGTTTCTCATTCAAAATGACACGCTCAGTGACACGGTCATGTCACTGGGCGTGTTGTAGCTACTGCCTCCTAAAAATAATGACACGCCCAATGACATGGGTGTGTCCTAAAATATGCTCAATTTACCCCCTCAAAATCAAATTTCCTCTATAAATTCAAATGAATGTAAGGCAAACAAACCACTAACCAATGATAGAAGGATAAAACTAAAACAAATTGACGACACAAACCAAAAACACAAAAATTAAAGATATAAAAATTAAAGAACGAATAAAACGGTGGGTTGTCTCCCACCCAACACTTCTTTAACGTCATATTAGTTGGATGGTAAGGGCAAATTTCCCTAGTATTGGAGGTGTAAAGCCTCCTTCAAGTCATGTATTTCCCCCCCAAAGTATAATTTGAGCCTGTGCCCATTTTCTTTAAAATCTCCTTTTTCCGGATGAGTTATTTCAACCACTCCATAGGGGAAAACTTCCTTAACTGTAAAAGGACCAGACCATCGAGATTTTAACTTACCTGGAAAGAGTCGAAGCCTCAAATTGTACAATAATACCTGATCTCCTGCTTGAAACTCTTTCTGTTCCTTAATGCGAGCATCGTGCCATCTCTTAGTACGCTCCTTATATATTCTTGCATTGTCATAAGCTTGCAATCTCCACTCGTCCAACTCGTTTACCTATAATTTTTGCCTTTCACCTGCACGAGCTAGATCAAGGTTAATCTGTTTTATAGCCCAATATGCATTATGTTCAATTTCTACCGGTAAATGACAAGCTTTTCCATATACTAGCCTAAACGGCATAGTGCCCAAAGGAGTTTTGAATGTAGTCCTAAAAGCCCATAGAGCATTGTCCAATTTCTAGGACCAATCCTTTCGGGATTGCTCTATGATTTTTTCTAGAATTCTTTTTATCTCCCTATTCGTATTCTCAACTTGGCCACTAGTTTGGGGATGGTAAGGAGTAGCAAACCTATGTGTAACACCTAATCTTTTGAAAACTTTCTCAAGCTTAACATTACAAAAGTGAGTACCCTTATCACTTATGATTGCTTTCGGTGTACCAAATCGAGAGAACAACTTCTTCAAAAACTTCATCACTACCCTGGCATCATTGGTTGCCAAGGCTTGGGCTTCAAGCCATTTAGAGACATAATCTATGGCTACAAGAATATATTTGTTACCAAAGGAATTTGAAAACGATCCTATAAAATCGATCCCCCATACATCAAAGACTTCACACACTAAAATTCCATTTTGGGGCATCTCATCACAAGATGAAATGTTTCCAGTCCTTTGGCAATGATCACAACGGTTCACAAATTCGTAGCTATCCCTAAACAAAGTGGGCCAATAAAATCCTGATTCTAATACCTTTTGAGCAGTCCTATTGGCTCCCATATGACCACCAGCTGGTCCAGCATGGCATTGACTAAGAATATTCATCGTTTTGGGCCATGCCACACACCATCAGATCATGTGATCCTTATATAATCTAAACAAAAAGGGATCCTCCCAAAAATAATATTTTAAATCGGAAAAGAATTTCTTCTTTTCTTGATATGTTAAGTCCTTAGGAAGTTCCCTAACAGCTAAATAGTTAGCAAAATCTGCAAACCAAGGTGTTTCAAAATTTAAATTACTTACCTCACTTGCCATGGATTATAGCTACTCATCGAGGAAGTGATCATCAATGTACCCTTCTTCAAACCTCTCCGAGGTTGGATTCTCCAAGCGAGAAAGGTGATCTGCTACCAGATTTTCAGCTCCCTCCTTGTCTTGAATCGTCAAGTCAAATTCCTGCAATAATAAGACCCAACGGATTAGCCTAGGCTTTGCATCAATTTTCTCAAATAAATACCTCAAAGCCAAATGGTTTGTATAAACAATCACTTTTGACAAGATTAGATATGATCTAAACTTGTCAAAAGCAAAAACTATAGCTAGCAGCTCTTTCTCTGTAGTTGTGTAATTAGCTTGAGATGTGTTCAAAGTCTTGCTTGCATAGTATATAGGCTGGAAGTATTTCTCCTTGCGTTGGCCCAAGACTGCTCCCACTGCAAAATCACTCGCATCACACATTAGTTCAAATGGTAGATTCCAATTGGGAGCTACCATGATTGGAGCATGAGTTAATTTCTTCTTAAGAGTTGTGAATGCTCTAAAACATTCCTCATCAAAGACAAAATCCACATCCTTCTCAAGGAGTCTTGCTAGTGGGTAGGCTATCTTAGAAAAATCTCGTATAAACCTCCGATAAAAGCCCGCATGTCCTAGAAAACTTCTGATGGCCTTTACAGATGTGGGTGGTGGTAGCTTTTCAATGGTGTCTACCTTAGCCCGATCTACCTCAATACCTTTGCTTGAAATTTTGTGTCCCAACACAATTCTCTCTTAAACCATGAAATGACACTTTTCTCAATTAAGCACCAGGTTTGTTTCCTCACATCTAATCAAGACTCTTTCAAGATTTTCCAAACATCTTTCAAATGAGCTACCATAGACCGAGAAATCATCCATAAACACATCCATAATATCCTCAACAATTTCATCAAAGATTGCCACCATGCACCTTTGAAAAGTTACAGGTGCATTGCATAACCCGAATGACATTCTTCGATATGCGAATGTCCCATATGGGCAAGTGAATGTAGTTTTCTCTTGGTCTTCCGGGGTGATAAGAATTTGGAAATAGCCTGAAAGACCATCCAAAAAACAGTAATACTCAAGCCCGAATAATCTTTCCAACATCTGATCGATGAAGGGCAAAGGAAAATGGTCCTTCCTAGTTGCATCATTCAATTTTCGGTAGTCGATGCAAACCCTCCAACCGGTAACTGTTCTTATTGGAATCAACTCATCATTTTCATTCGGGACCACCGTCATCCCTCCTTTCTTTGGTACTACCTAAACTGGGCTCACCCAAGAGCTATCCGAGATCTGATATATAATCCCTGCATCAAGTAGTTTTATCACTTCAGCCTTCACTACATCTTTCATCTTTTGGTTTAGTCTTCGTTGTGATTGCACTACTGGCTTGAATTCGTCCTCCATCAGTATCTTGTGAGTGTAATAGGATGGACTAATACCCTTGATGTCTGCTATCTTCCAAGCTATCACTTCCTTATGTTTCTGCAACAATTGGATGAGCTTTACCTTATGCTCAGAAGATAGGTGGGAACTCAGAATTATTGGCAATTTCTTTTTCTCCACCAGAAATCCATACTCAAGGTGATCTGGAAGGGGCTTTAGTTCCAAGTTGGGTAGATCAATCACCGATGGTTTTGGCTTTTCTTCCTTTGGCATCTCAATAGTTTCATATGCCCGACATTTGAATGATTTGCTTTCTTCAAGAAAAATAAGTTGCGCCATTGCTTCTCGATCCTCAACATTTTCCTGCAATAAACACAACTCAAGGGGATCCTTGGAAACAATGTTAGTAACACAATTGACGGTTTCATGCTCAATAATATCATTGCATGACTCCACCTCATCAAGTGAAAGTGAATGTTTCATATCATCATGTATTCTAAAAATAACTTTCTCACCACCCACTCTCAAAGTTAATGTGCCATCATGAACATCGATAAGGGAACAGGCTGTATTTAAAAATGGCCTACCAAGAATAAGTGAAACATCCGCATCCTCATCGATATCGATGACAACAAAATCATTGGGGAAAATGAAAGCCCTGACTTTTACCAACACATCTTCTATAATGCCATGAGGGTGGACTATTGACTTATCAGCAAGTTGGATGGTCATAAGTGTTAGTTTAGGTTTACCAATGCCTAACTCTTTAAACATTTTATAAGGCATAACACTTATGCTAGCCCCTAAATCAGCCAATGCACTTTTAACCTCAAGGTTACCTATCAAACATGGAATGGTAAAACTACCTGGATCTTTTAACTTCTTAGGCAACCTCCTTTGCAAAATTGCTGAACTCTTTTCAAACAAATGTACTAAAGACACTTCCTCAAGTTTCCTTTTGTTAGAAAGGATATCTTTCAAAAATTTAGCATATTTAGGCTTCTGTGACAAAGCTTTAGCAAATGGAATATTAATGTGCAATTGTTTAAAAAGTTCAAGAAACTTACCGAACTGAGAATCAATCTTGACCTTATTCAACCTTGTCGGATATGGTACTCTAGGTCGGTATTCCTTCATTATGGGGCTGCTTTCTTATGGCTGGTTCTCTTTCTCACTTTCTATTGCAGCTTTCTCTCCCAAAGTGACAGTAGGTTCATCTTCTTTTTCTTTTTCTTGTACTTCAACCCCTTTCTCTGCCACTTCTTCTACTTTCTCATCCACATTACCCTTGATCTCTTTTCTACTCCTTAGTGTAATTGCCTTATGTTTCTCTTTAGGATTTTCCTCAGTGTTGCTAGGTAAACTCCCTTGTGGTCTCTCACTGAGCAGCATGGCAATTTGCCCCACCTGATTCTCCAAATTATGAATAGAGGCTTGCTGATTTCTAAGGGTGGTTTCAGTTGATTGGAACCTGGTTTTAGAAGCTGCTTAAATTTCTCCATCATGTCCTCCAAATTACTCTTTCTTGGAGGGGCAACTTGTTGATGTTGAGGCTACTGCAATCCAGGTGGATTATTCTAATTATTCCATGCGAAATTAGGATGATTTCTCCACCCCCCGGATTGTACGTGTTGCTGTAGGGGTTATTCTGCTGTTGCCTTGGCATATTTCCAACATAATCTACTTGCTCTTGCCTAGCAAACATGTTGCCACTTTGGCAATCTTGACTTTGATGTCCACCCCCACACCATTCACAAGACATCACCTGAATCACTTTCCCCAAAGAAGAAGAAGCTAAAGAATCAATCTTTTTGTTCATTGCTTCCAGTTGTGCTGTCAAAGCAACTACAGGATCCAATTGATGTGAAACGACAACCCTTAACTTCCCTTGTTCCCTTGGGGTTTGCCACTGATAATTTGTAAGGGCCATGTCTTCAATCAAATCCCTTGCTTCTTCAGGTGTTTTATTATTTATGGTACCTCCGCTGGCTGCATTGATGGACTGCTTACTTGCATAATTCAATCCATTATAGAAAGTTTGGATCTGAAGCCACAGTGGAAGCTCATGGTGAGGACATCTTCTCAATAAATCCTTAAATCTTTCCCAAGCATCATAAAGGGTTTCACCATCTAGCTGGAGAAAAGAGGAAATATCATTCCTCAACTTGGCAGTCTTTGACGATGGAAAATACTTCTCTAAGAATTTTTCTGCTAGTTGGCCCTATGTAGTGAAAGTGTTTAGAGGGAAAGACTTCAGCCACTTGTTTGGTCGGTCTTTGAGCATGAATGGGAACAACCTCAGCCTAATTGCATCTTCAAAGACATTCTATATCTTAAATGTGTCACATATTTCCAGAAAAAGTCTCAATGTGTGCATTAGGATCTTCGTCTGGGAACCCATCAAACTGACAAGTTTGTTGCACAATTTGAATGACATTTGTCTTTATCTTGAATTTATTTGCAGCAACCACCGGTCTTTGTATACTTGATTCAGCCCCATTAAGAGTAGGCCTAGCAAACTCTTGCATGGTCCTTGGCTCATTTTCTGCCATTTCTTCTTCTAAGATAAGATCTTCAAAGTCCAGTTCCTTCTCTGCCAGAACTATTTCCTCTTCTTCCTTTCGCTTTCTCCTCAATGTTCTCTCTAACTCTTGATCTAATTCAAAGAGTTGGGAAGAGCTAGCTCGGGTCATAAACAGGAAGAAGTACCTAGAATGACAGTCAAAAAGTAAGAACTTATGTTAAAAAAAATAAAATAAAAACTAAATCAACAGTCTTAATTATATTACTAATATTAAAAACCGTTGTCCTCGGCAACGGGCCAAAAACTTGGTGGTGCGAAACTTATGCCATTGCAATACCGCAAGTACACAGGTCGCTCAAGTAATAAAGTAGTGAGTGAGTTATCATTCCACTGGGGACAAGGTCAAGTACTAGTGCAAATTTTAACTGTTGTTTAGCAACTCAATAGTTTTGTGAAGTTTTGTAATTAAAGATAATTAACTTAATAACTGAAAATAGAGAGAGATTAAGTGTTGTGCAAAAAGGATTGATGATGAAAATTATATCTAGATATTGAATCCCCTAGCCACAATTATATTTATGAAAATCAATTCAATTAAACCAAATAATAGAGTTGAATTGGTATTCCTCTAAATTAGACTAAAACCTTTCTCAAGTGAATTAATCCCTAATCACTAAGTAGAATGCTGGAATCTCTTCTCAAACATAATTAAGTAGATCTTGCATTAAGAATAAGGAATCATAAACCAAAGGATTGTGTAAGTCTATATCTAGCACTCCAATCAATCCTCAATCCTTATGAGTATTCAATTCATATCAAGCTTTCTCAAGTCAATAATATGAAAATTGTAACCAATTAATGAGCATGCTATTATCAATTAGAAATAAATTATTAAGCATCATAAGAATAAAACAACTCAATCAAATGATTTAATTAAATAAAATTATTCAATCCATACAATAAAGCTAGGGTTCATCAATATCTAGATAGAGAATGAGTTAGTTCATGTTCAAAACCAGAAAACCAGAACAAGATAAATAAGAAAAAGAATCCAAACAATCCATGGCGAATAATTTGTATTTCTTCATTTGAATCCTTGAATCTTGATTTAGATCTTGTTTAGGATATATCTTCAACTTCAATCTCAGCTCCAAAACTCTCTCTTTCACTCTAGAAGTTGGCTCTAGGTTATAAAATATGAAAATCGGATCCCTAATTCGTGCTTCAGCTCAGCTTTTATAGTGCAGATATTTTCGCCTGACACGCCCAGTGACATGCCCATGTCACTGGACGTGTCATTGCCACTGGGATTTTGAATATAAGGCACGTCCAGTGACACGCCCATGTCATTGGGCGCATCACAGCCACTGTGAATCATTGTAATAGGCATGCTCGGTGACATGCCCATGTCACCGGGCATGTCAATTCTTCTGTATGGCAGTATCAAGGGCACGTCCATTGACACGCCCATGTTCATGGGTGTGTCACTTGAAGAATTTTGCTCTTTTCCTATACTTTCATCCATAAATCCTCCGAAATGACCATAAGCCTCAAAATACAGAGAATTCCTAAAATTAACCCTAAAAAGCACTTGAATAAACAAATTAAACTTAAATGGATAATAATCATATTAATAAATAGGGGCAAAATATCATCAATTGTGCACTTATCAAAAATTGAGTAAACTTGTATAAAATTGGCATGAAAATACAAATGAATTAATAATATAATTATTGTTAAATAATATATGTAGGCCAAGGTTGATTAAGTGAAAAAGTGAGGAAATTTTATTAAAACAAAGCTTGGAAAGGATAAAAAAAGGTTATTACATATCTTGATTTTTATGCAATGTGTATTGTATTAAGTTAAATATAATAATTTGTGTGAATTGTGATGCCATGGGTACGGTATCAAGAGAGCACAGGCATGGTCCTATGATGCTACTGTTGTGGGCCCTGTTTGGACTTGTTGGAACTTTATTTTACAATATATATGCATATCACATGATTGTACGATGCAAAATATATTGATAATAGTATGAAATGAAATATGTTTTTATGTTGTGACATGAGAATGATGAAAATGAATATTAAAAGATGAATATACATCACATAGTGTGATGATATGGAAAATGTGATAATTATGAGAAAGTAAGAAAATGCACAAGAAATGTGGGTTAAAGAGCTCACATTATACATGTGACTAAAGTTATGGAAAAAGAAAAATGATTAAATATATTGGAATAATACATCATGACATAGAGGGAATGAAAATGATAGAAGTGACTATATAAGATGAAAATGTATGTGAAATGTGTGTGCTGCTCTGCATAGTACCTTGATCCAGAGGGTTGAGTTTGGTGCTATCGATATGGCATGCCTATGAGATCATTTGCCTTCGGGGCTAGGCGTTGGGCGTCACTATTAATTATCTTGGACTAGACATTGGGTGTCACTAAGATGAGATTATTTGCCTTCGGGCTAGACGCTGGGCGTCAAGTGTTATGATAGACCAAATCAATTTCTCTAGAACTTGAGTACTATGTAGGGTTATTTGTGCCCATTGTATGTGTTTGAGATAAATTAGAATATTACGATGATTTATGGATGGAAATGAAGCATATACATAATAATAGTAAGAAAAATGTAAAGACCATAGATTATGAAGATAAGTAATGTATGTATTGTGAGTTTGATGTTTTATATACATATTGTATGCATAATGAGGAATGAAATAAGAATTCATGTGAATATTATGTTTATGTGTAAGTCATATATGTACCACTAAGTTTAAGAGCTTAGCATGGTTGTGCAAATCGCATAGGCAAGTAGGGTGCTGATGGAGAAGTCAAATTGTTGTTGCCACAAAAGACTGAAGGTGCTTCGAGACAAACTTAGCAGGTGGTGCATGAATGTATAAGTTTAGCATTTTGTAACTTTGATTATTTGTATATATATAAAGAGTGAATGTTAGAAATAATATGTGAGTATAAATGTATGTAATTATATGAATAAAACAAAGATATAAGGATTTTGGAAATATTACTTTATACACATTAAGTTCTGCTTAGTATTTTCTATTATAAACTATATAAACATTTTATTGCAAAAGAAAAAAAGTTTAAACTGAGTTATAAAGTGGCATCCTTACACTTTATATGTTTATTATACGCATATGAGGTATATGTGTGGTACGTACATATGGTATAAAAGTGTTATAGAGAGTCATGTAACATCCCTAATTTTTAAAAATTTAATAAAATAAAATAAAATAAAATAAATAATTTAAATAGAAAATTAAAGGTTTAGAAATGAAAAGGTGGAATGCATATGTGATATATATTAAATATATACAAAATATATAAAAAGTCAACATTTTTAAATGGAAAAGTCAACAAGTCAAAAGTCAAGTGGCAATATTATAAATATACTTTGAAAAATTAAAATAATTTAAATAATTTAAAAATAATTTATTTTTGGTTGGAAGAGGAAATTTATGATTTTGTTAAATAAATAAATAAATAATTAAAAATATAATAAAATATATTATATATATGGTCAAATTTAAAGTGGAAAGAGAGAAAATTCAAAGTCATCTTCTTCTTCTTCTTTTTCCTTAAGCTAGCCAAACCTCCATAGCCATCCAAGAGAGGTTTTTTCTTCTTCCAAGCTTTATCAATTGAAAGGATTTCAAGGATTCAAGTGAAATTTTGGTGATTTCCTCTTGAATTAGTAAGATTCCAACTTATTTCTTTGGTTTTCCATAAAGATTTGAATATTTTGAATTTGGGATTTTGTATTAGCATGATTTAATGGCTTGAATGAGTTTGTATGAAGTTATTTTGATTAATTATTAATTATTTTTAAGTTGGATTGAAGGAATGGTTAAGTTTGAGTTGAGTTGGCCGAAGAGAGAGAATTTAGGGTTTTGGAACATATGGACTTTTGAATTTATGTCTTTTAATTGTGAAATTGATTCCTAATGTGTTGTTTTGATGAATAAACAAGGATTTTAAAGTCAAATAATGGATTTAACCAAGTTTGGTTAGAGTTTGGAAATGATAGTGTTGAATTTAGGGTTTTGGAAGGGGATTTTTCAAAGATTGAATGTTTGTTTGATTTTAATATTTAAATCATGTTATTTAATGATATAAGTGATGGAAATAAGCTTGGATTAATAATTGGAATGAGTTGGAATGAAGAACCTTCATTGGTGAATGTTATGGCATTTTAGGATTTTGTATAAAGAATGTATGTTTATTGAATTTAATCGATTGAAACATGTTATAATATGTTTGTAATGATATAAATAAACTTAAAACAATAACTTAAAAGGATTAAAATGGATTTTCAAAGTTAAAGTAAGGAAAGGCTAAATTTTGGGAATTTGTAGGAGTGATGTTTAATTAGGGTTGTATGTTGGAAATGCCTTAAAATGTGATATTAAATGATTATATTTGATCACAATTTATATAGGAGGAAGTAAGTTTCCCAACCCTAGTGCTGAAGGGCAAGTTGGAAGTAAAGGTTTATGGGAGATTTTTAGTTTGCATTTGAGTGCTTATTGAGGTATGTACAAACTCTTAATAAATGAGGTATAATTGCATTACATTTGGCCTAACACATTTTGGATGAAAAATGTGTTAAGCTACTTGGTAGCTTGAACATTCATGAACATTGTGCTATGATATGTGAATTATTATATATGCATTATGTGCATTATGAAAAGCCATTCGAAATGGCTAAATTGAATAAAATGTGATTTATATGAATTATGTGAAATAACCCAAAATATTTGGGTAATATGATTTTGATGTGAAATGTCATACATTGTGATGATATAATGAATTAATATGAATTGACATTGATATGAATGAGAAAAATGAGAAATGAGACAATGTGATGAGAAAAATGAGAAAATGAAACAATGTGATGAGAAAAAGTTGATTATGAAAAATATGAATTATTTGTGTGCCTATTATATTATTCAATTTTCAGAGTTTATGTGTTTGGCGGCATGCCTATGAGGTTATCCTCATTATTTGCCTTCGGGACTAGACGCTATGCGTCACTGATATATGATTTATCTTCAGGGCTAGACGCTTGGCGTCACTGATATATGATTTGTCTTCAGGCTAGAGGCTAAGCATCACTATGATTTGCCTTCGGGCTAGACAATTGGTGTCAATATGGACCAAAACAGTAACTCTGGGATTTGAATGATATATTGGTTTGTTTGGGCCTATGCTTGTGTATGTGTTTATGTGAATTATAAAAGATGAAAGATTATGTTTTAAAAGTGAATTTATATGCCACATTGTGACATAGCATATAAAGGCATTATGCATTAGCATTGTTTTACAATTTTATTACTATCAAAATTTGTACCGCTAGGCTTTTAGCTTAACGCTGTTAAAATTTATCGCTCAGGTGACAGGGCTGATTTGGTTGATCCAGAGAGTTCTTCTAGACTGGGTCAGGTCTAGATTTGAGGTTGCTTGTTGAGTTGATTTTGGTACATCAAGATCAGAGCCATTCGCCATCATGTATGTTTTTTATGTTATAGTACATTTTGATGTTATGTATATTATGTTTATGTTTTTAAAGTATATATTGTAAATTATAAAAAATATTTTGAATAAATTGTATAATGTGGGATTTTGCATGTGTTTTAGATATATATGTATATATATATATGTATAAATGTTTTGAGAAAATATGGAGAAATTGAGAAGTTGAGGTGGAAATGTGTGATTTGTGTTTATTGGGAGTGTTTTTATGTAGAATGTGTTTATTGAAAATTTGGGATGTCCAAATTATAGGTAAATCTCTGGCAAATTTTTTTCAGAGATTTTTATATAAAATGCTTATTTTGTAACCTATAATTAATAAAAAATATTTTATTTATTATTTAAATATACATTTTTAAGTATTTGGAATTTTAAATTGGAAATATGAAAATTTTTATTTTACCAGGTTGTGACATTTTTTATCATATATGCTTATTTTACATATACTGGTGTATGTATTATATGCATATAGTGTATAAGGGTGTTACATTTATTTTAGTATCAGAGCCTAGATTTGAGGTTCTCAACCGAGGTGGGTTGTTAAAGAGAGAAAATGAGAATTTTAAATATGGTTTTAAATTGTAACACATGCATTGGCACTGGCATTATATATGATCTCTAATGTGGCAATTTCTGCTGTATTTACAAATATAGGTAGTTATGGCATCTAGGACTTACCAGTCTGCAGAGGGTAGTGCAGAGAGTATAACTCCTGATGAGGGTAGAGTTGGAGCTAAAGCTGAAACTGCTAGAGAGGCGTCTGTGATAAGTGCACAATTGATGATATTTTGCCCCTATTTCTTAATATGATTATTATCTAATTGAGTTTAATTTGTTTGTTCAAGTGCTTTTTAGGGTTAATTTTAGGAATTCTCTGTATTTTGAGGCTTATGGTCATTTCGGAGGAATTACGGATGAAAGTATAGGAAAAGAGCAAAAATTCTTAAAGTGACACTCCCATGGACATGGCGTGTCAATGGACATGCCCTTGATACTGCCATATAGAAGCATTGAAACGCCCAGAGCGTGCCTATTGCAATGATTCACAGAAGCTGTGACATGCCCAGTGACATGGGCATGTCAGTGGACGTGCCTTATATTCAAAATCCCAGTGGCAATGACATGCCCAGTGACATGGGCGTGTCAGGCGAAAATATCTGTAATATAAAAGCTGAGCTGAAGCGCGAATTAGGGATCTGATTTTCATTCTTTACAACCTAGAGCCGACTTTTAGAGCGAAAAAGAGAGTTTTGAAGCTGAGATTGAAGGTGAAGAAACATCTTACACAAGATCTAAACCAAGATTCAAGGATTCAAGTGAAGAAATACAAATTATTCGCCATGGATTGTTTGGATTCTTTTTCTTATTTCTCTTGTTCTGGTTTTCTGGTTTTGAACATGAACTAACTCATTCTCTATCTTGATATTGATGAACCCTAGCTTTATTGTATGGATTGAATAATTTTATTTAATTAAATCATTTGATTGAGTTGTTTTATTCTTATGATGCTTAATAATTTATTTCCAATTGATAATAGCATGCTTATTGATTGGTTACAATTTTTATATTATTGACTTGAGAAAGCTTGATATGAATTGAATACTCATAAGGATTGAGGATTGATTGGAGTGCTAGAGATAGACTTACAAGATCCTTTGGTTTATGATTCCTTATTCTTAATGCAAGATCTACTTAATTATGTTTGAGAAGAGATTCCAGCATTCTACTTAGTAATTAGAGATTAATTCACTTGAGAAAGGTTTTAGTCTAATTTAGAGGAATGCCAATTCAACTCTATTATTTGATTTATTTGAATTGATTTTCATAAATATATTTATGGCTAGGGGGATTCAATATCTGGATAGTATTTTCATCATCAATCCTTTTTGCACAACACTCAATCTCTCTTTACTTTAAGTTATTAAGTTAATTGTCTTTAATTACAACACTTCACAAAACTATTGATTTGCTAAACAATAGTTAAAATTTGCACTAATATTTGACCTTGTCCCTAGTGGAATGATAACTCACTCACTACTTTATTACTTGAGCGACCCATGCACTTGCAGTATTGCAATAGCATAGGTTCGTACCACCAGTCTGCTTCTGTGCCTATTAGACCAGCAGATGAAGAGGCTCCGCCGGGCTGTATACGACATATGGTGGAGTTGTTGAGACAGGCTCCAATGCGGCAGCTGCAACCGACACCACAACAGCTGTTGCCGACTCAGAAGGATGACAAGTTGAGAAAGTTTTGAGCAAAAAATTTTGTTGGCACAATAGACCCAGTTGTAGCAGAGCAGTGGCTGGACAGGGTCTAGAGGGTGTTTATTCAGTTGCGGGCTAGTTTGAAGGAGAAGTTTGATTATGCTATATCTCTTCTGCATGGGGATGCCTATGAGTGGTGAAAGACGGTTCTCCATGGTATGTGAAGAAGATGGAGTTTCTGAGTTTGAGGCAGGATATGAGGAAGGTGACAGAGTATGAGATTAAGTTCATCCGGCTGAGCCAGTATGCTGGAGGAATTATTTTATATGAGATTGATAGTTGTCGGAGGTTTGAGAAGGGGTTGAGACCCTCTATCATGTGTTTAGTGGCAAGCTCTCGGTATTGTGAGAGAGGATTTTTGCCCCCACTTTTGGTAGAATGGTTCTTGCGACTTCGGTACTTTTAGGCTTAGGGCCTTAGAGAACAAGGGCCTAACCCAGAGAAAATGGAGTCACCACCCGGACGGGTTGAGAAAATAGAAAGGGGTGGATGACTCGATTCCTAAGGAATCCCCATCCCCCTTATTGGGTTTATAAATTTGGGTATACGTGGGGAAGGTGAGAATGACCCAACTATAGATCCTTAATTTTTGACCCAGTCCAGTCCGATATTTTTAAAACAGTCCAAAATAATGTTTGTGGTATTTTAATTAAATAATATTTATTTTAATATTCATTACTTATAATTTTTATTTTTAATAAAAATAAAAAAGGGTAACAGTAAAAAAAGATAATAAATAAATAATCTACGATGGAAGAATCGGTGACGAAAATTTTTCATCGCCAAAGATGAATTGGCTAGCCCGCGCCCCAGCTCGCACGCAATTCTTGCAGATTCTTGTAGCTGGCCTGCCTATAGCCCGCAGCAATTTTCGCTAGCGTGATTTTTTCCAGTGTAGTTTTTTTTTTTTGAAACCCAATTTTATTTGGTTTTTATTTCTTTTCCTAAATGGTTTTTATTTCCTTAGACAATTAGAATTAGGTTTTGATTTTTTTTCTTATAAATACCACATTAAAACACACAGAAAGGGACTTTTGATCTTTGGAAAGAGTAGGAAATTCTGGATCGAAAATATTTTACTTGACTTTGGGACTTTTGGATTTTTTCGGCCAATCTCAAGCTTGAAAGATCAAGAGGCAGCAAACAACAAACACTCCATCAAAGGTAGCCTATACTTTCTTTATTATTGTTCAACAAGAATTCAAAGATTGTGGTGGAACCAACAACGGAGGTTTGAATCTCTATTTCTTTATTTATGTTAACAGTAGCTTCATCAAGTTGGATTAATTGCTTCATTATATAATTTGATCAATCATTCTACTTACCATCCAAACTCTATTTGAAACCCTAAAACTATTTCTTTTAAAACTCTAATGCCTTAATACCCGTAACACATATTTTCAAAATCTAAAACCCTAATTACACTTTTCTAAAACCATAAAATAATAGACTATTTTCTTAAAACCCTAACCGAATCTCTAATTCAAACATCCAGTAGCCTTAATTTTCAAGTATCAAAAGCTTTAACCCTAATTAATTTTTCTTTCCAAAATCACACAATAGTATTATTCTTTTAAAAAATAACATTAGTTTCTTCCAATTTTGAAACCCTATTTTCTAAATCTTAAACCCTAAAATCTTAATTTCCAACACCAAAACCTACAACCCTAACCGCAGTATGGGCTCGTCGAAGTAGTCAATATTTATTTGTGTATTATAAGTCTTTATGTTTAACTTCCTTTATTATGATTATTCAGAATACAAACCTAAACCCTAATTTATTCAAACCGTAAATCTTAATTAATTGTATTTTTCAAATCATCATAGTAGCTTGGTCCTTTCAAATATCTAAAGATTTTATTCTCACAAGCTTCAATCTTATTTACTTAAACCCTAAAGTTATATACTTACTATTTTGTTTAAATTAGATGAATGATTTATTTATGATTAATGGTTGTTTACTTTTACTAATTTTCTTTGGTTTCAAAACATTGTAAGAGGTATGTTTCCATTATTGGATACCACATTAATTAATTTTGCATGTAATTTAAATTGTTCTTATATTTTGAAATTAATGTAAAGGACACGTTTCCACCTTTTGGTGGGTGTCCTATTTAGTTTTAGACCTTGAACGATGTAAGGACATATTTCCATTCTCGGATGGGTGTCTATTTATTTATTTTGTTTGGACATTTCTTTGATTTTAATATAATGATGCTTTATTTTAATTGTTGCATGTAGTATGGATAATATTGTTATATTTAAGAATTTTATAATATTAAGACCTGTAAAGGAGGCTGGTTCCAATGAACCGGGTGTTGTGGGGGTGCCGGGCCATTTCTCACCTTCCCCACACGTACCCAACTTTTCAAACCCATTAAGGGGTTGGGGATTCCTTAGGAATCGAGTCATCCACCCCTTTCTTTTTTTCGGCCCGTCCGGGTGGCAACTCTATTTTTCTTCAGGCTTAGGCTCGTGTTCTTTAAGGCCCCGAGTCTAAACAGTGCCGAAGTCGTAAGAACCTGTAGACCCTTAATTTTTGACCCAGTCCGGTCCGTTATTTTATTTAGTCCAAAATAATTTTGTGCTATCTTAATTAAATAATATTTATTTTAGTATTTATTTTTTTATAATTTTTAAAAAATTAATAATAAAAAATAATAATAAAAATAAAAATGAAAATGAAAATCGGCGACGGAAAAATTCATCGCCGAAAAGGTTGGGCGAAATGGCCCACAGCCTGCCTGGCACGCCCGACGCTAGCACCTCGCCTCGCAGCTCTCGCAGCCCGTCGCAGTTTTTGCCAGCAAAAATTTTCCAATGCAATTTTTTCCGAAACCAAATTCTATTTGGTTTCAGTTTCCTTTTCCTAATTAATGATAGTTTCCGTAAACAAATTGAATTAATCATCTAAATTTCCTATAAATAAGACTAAAAAGGACACAGAAAGAGGAGAAACTTTTGGGGAAAGACTTTGAACAATCAGACTTTGGACTGGGAGAACTTGGCAGTAAAAGGATCGAACTTTTTTAAGAGAGAATAAGCAAGCAATCAATCTATCAAAGACAACAACTTTGCCTTTGTCCTTATTCATCCAAGAAGCAATTTTTGGTGGAACCAACGAATAAAGGTTTGAATCTTTAATTTCTTTTTATTTCTTATAGTAGCTTCATTCTTTATTTGATTCATAAGATTATATACTTAAAACTTCAATCTTTGAAGATGTAATAACTTGATCTTCGTTTCCAAAAACCTTAAATGATTTCCTTTGTTTCTAAATACCATAAGAACCTTAATTCATTTCTTTATTTTCGAAAAATCTTAAAACATTCCTTCTGTTTCTTTTAAAAAACTCAAGAACCCTAATTATGTTTCTTCTAAAATTTAAGAACCCTAAAAACACTTTTCTTTGTTTTTTCTTCTAAACCTTAAAACCCTAATTCGTTACTTTTATGTTTCCAAAGATCTTAAACCGATTTGCTTATTTCCAAAACTTTATAAAACTCTAAACTATTTTCACAAATCCTAAAACCAAACATATTTTCCGAGACACCAAAAACCCTAAATCATTTTATTAATTTCCAAAACCCTAATCTCTATTCCAAAAGTCAGTAGCCTTATTTTTTAAGCATCAAAAGCTTTAATCCTAATTAATTTTTCTTTCCAAAATCACACAGTAGCATTATTCTTTTAAAAAAATAACATTAGTTTCTTCCAATTTCAAAACCCTATTTTCTAAATCTTAAACCTTAAAATCTTAATTTTTAGCACCGACCACACAAGGGGTGCTGCCCCCTTGACCCCAGCCCGCTAACCGGCTAGCGAGACCACCGTGTGGGCTCGGGTCAATATTTATTTATGTATTATAAATCTTTATGTTTAACTTCCTTTATTATGATTATTTAAAATACAAACCTAAACCCTAGTTTGATTCATGAAACCCTAATCCCTTTCAATTCTTTTAAAACCTACAGTAGCCTAAACAAATAACAATAATAATATCTTAAGATTCCAAAACCCTAATTATTAATCAAATAACTTTAAATAGAAACAGTAAACCTCAATTTATATCTTTACTTGCTTTATTTTGAGATTTGATTATATAGTATGTTTTGGTGCTTGATTTATTTAATTTCAATGCTTGATTTATTTAATTTATCATGGATGGATATTTATTTTATATTTTGATTAATATCTTTGATGAATGATTTATTTATGATGAATGGTTATTTACTTCTATCGATTTATTTAGATTTCCAAATGTTGTAAGAGGTATGTTTCCACTTTGTGGGTACCTAATTAATTAAGTTCTATGTAATTTAAATTGCTTTTATATTTTGAACCAATCTAAAGGACATGTTTCTACTTTTCGGTGGGTGTCCTATTTAGTTTAGACATGAACAATGTAAGGACATGTTTCCATCCTCGGATGGGTGTCCATTTATTTGCTTTGTTTGGACATTGCTTTGATTTTTAATATAACGATGCTTTATTTCAATTTATTGTGTGTAATATGGATAATATTGTTATATTTAAGAATTTTATAATATTAAGACCTGTAAAGGAGGCCAGTTCCAATGAACCGGGCATTGTGGGTGTGTTTGGCCATTTCTCACCTTCCCCCCACGTACCCAACTTTCCGAACCCGTTAGGGGGCTGGGGATTCCTTAGGAATCGAGTCATCCACCCTTTTATTTTTCCCGGCCCATCTGGATTCTTAACTTATTGCAATATCATCCATACTACATGCAATTCAAAATAAATAAAGGATTTATTGCATCAAAACAAAATAATAAATGTGCACCCATCCGAAGATGGAAACATGCCCTTACAATGTTTAAATATCCATAAAGAAAATGAAATAGGACACCCACCAAAAGGTGAAAATGTGTCAAAACTTTAAATGATAAACTAAATTACATTATAAAAACCGAGGCACCCATAAAGTAAAAACATGCCTTTTACAATTCATGAAATCAAATAAATAAATTAAGTCATTCAAGTATTATAATTAAAATAAACATCCATCACACAATGAACTAAATCGTCCATCACATAAAGAGTAGCAAATCAAATAAATGATCAAACCTAGGGTACAAATCATTAAACTAATAAAATTAGGGTTTAAGGAATTGAGTTATTTGGATTAGGGTTTGGACCTAGGTTTGGGAATTTAAGCTAGTGGAATTAGGATTTCAGATTTTGGAGTACTGATTTTGGGAATTAAAGTTTAAGAACTTTAAGGTTCCTAGATTAGGGTTTGGGAAACTTGGGTTTTGATATTTTGGGAACAAATTAGGGTTTTCTCAGTTTAGGATTTTATGTTTACCGGATTAAGGTTTTGGTGTTTTGGGTTGAACAATTTTAGAAGTATGGTTACTCGATGAAAAGTTTCAAAATGAATTAGGATTTTAATTTGTTATTTTAAAAAAAGCAGTTTAGGATTTTAGGGAAATAAATTAAGGTTTTGGAAAACCAATTAGGGTTTTGGAATTTAATGAAACAGTTTTAAGGTTTTGGACAAAAACCATTTAGGGTTTTGAGTTTTAACAAAATAAATTAGGATTTTTGGGGTTTAACAAGACAAATTAGGATTTTGGGGATTTTAGAAAATAAATTAGGGTTTTTTGGATTTTCAAAAATAGATTAGGGTTTTGGCAATTAATTTAAATCTTAAGTTACTGGATGGTTTAAGGGATTGAATTTTGGTTTTATAAAATATGCAACTGAGGTTTTAACAATTAAATTACCGAATCAAAATGTTAATTTAAATAATTAATCAAAGTATTAAAAGAGAGATTTAGTTGGTGTATGCCAAGTTGTATGTTTGAACAACTTGTAAATCAATAATATGAAGCTACTGTGAATGTAAACAAATTATTGATTAAGACCAAACCTTCATTATTGATTCCACCAAAATTGATGTTTGATTCTGGCTGAACAAAAGAAAAGACAATGTGGCTGCCTTTGATGAGTTGATGATTGATGAACGTTGTTAGTTGCAAAGTTGAATCCTTGATTGTTGATTCTTTCTCTAATTTTTCAATCCCTATTAAAGTATTAAACATCATTATTTATAGGCAAATTCAGGGTCAACCTAAACTTAATCTGCCTCAAAATTGCTTCGAAATCAAAGCTCATGTCAATTTAGATTCTGAACTCAAAAAAATTAATTTAATAAATTTTATTTGAAAACTAGGATAGAAATTATTTTATAAAAATATGTAGAAGAATTGTTGTGAAAAAATTATATGTGTAAAAAATTTTACAAAATTATAGAATAAAAATATTTTATAAAAATTTATAAAATTATTGCACAAAAAACATGTGTGTACTTATACAAAATTTATATAAGAATACAAAAATATGTGTGATAATTTATGTGTGTACTTACCTTGACTTACCTGTATTTGGATAGCATGATGGTTGTGATATTAAAGCGGGAGGAAATATTCATATAGCTCGCAAATGGTATGATCAGGCCCCACCTGCAGAAAAGAGAATGGTTCGAGAAAGTGGTTTTGAGGACTTTATTTTGCAATTACCAAACCGGGGTTATCAAATTGATTTGAGTGTGATTCAGGTGCTTGTAGAGACACAAACCATACATTTCATTTGCCTATTGGAGAGATGACAATTGCTCCGGTTGATTTTGCTACTATAACTAGTCTCTGATGTGATGGAATCCACATTCTGTTGACTAATAATATCTTAGGAGAAGAAGAAATTTGACTGCTAATCGGTGTTAGGCCCTGGTATAGAGGGTCATATAAAATCAGATATGAGCCCATTTAAGAGTATTGGGTAAAGTATACTCAACCTGTGCAGGGCGAGAGGGCAAAACAATACATCCAGGGTGAAAGGGCGAAACAATGCATACGGGGGTTCTTATTATATCTGCCGGAAGCGACCATTTAGGCAACACTGAGTCTGCCATTCACTTATTGGTGTTACGTTCTCTATCTAACTTAGATAGTGTATCTTCTTATGCATAGGAAGAAGCTAGTCTTGCTATCCTGTATCAGGGTTTTGACGCACTCTGTAGGAGAAAAAGATCCTTTATTGGTTTCACGGCCGTTACTGAGGTACTACTTTCTTTTAAAACTATTGATCCAAATAATGCATGTGCGTAGACTTGATTCTCCCTTTTATGTGCAGGTTTGGGCATATGAGAATAACTTGGTAAGGGTTCCAAACATTATGCGGCCATGGGTTGGATATCCAAGATTAGTTTCTGGTTGTTGGGCCTCAGGGAAGTACCTGGAAGCCACCATATGCATACTTGCCACTTCCATTTGAGTTGCCTAACCTGGGACTAGGTAAGAAAAATGTTAAGATTAATATCAAACTTATTGTCAAAATAAATTACCTGTATGCTTTTCTGTAGGTGGATGTGTCATGGTGGAAAGTTGAAGAGAGAAATGGCTAGATTAGATGCATGACTGATGCAATACCCTTGCCAAACTGTCGTCGGATATTTGCTGGTCCGATCTCTTGTAGCTGGTTTCTTGGTGAAAGAGTACACAATTGGTTCTCAGACCTGATTAGCAAAGAGTACCAGCTGATATTCCATTATTTGTGTTGAACACTATATCCATGCCGGAACCATGTTGGAGCAGCTGCCACGATGGCCTCAATGTTCATGACTTCCTGCTTTCACCGGATGTGCCATATGCTCAATTTATTTAGGATCAGCTATTAAATTTTAAAGTTTCACCCATTGGCATTTGCGGGCTTTTTGGAGGTGAAAAAGAAGAAATAGAAGAGGAAGAAGGAGAGGAGGAAGAATATGAAGAAGAAGATGAGGGTGAACCTTCTTCCCCTTTTCACGGCAACTCCGGGGCTGACGCTTCTCGGGTATCTATCATTTTGTCATTACAGTTATTTCTTCTTAATTTATTCTAACTATTCGCATGGTTATCATAGGCTATTGGTTCCCTTGGTCATGGAGATGTCCCTCTGTATGATACTCCATACAATGACAGTTTTCTCCGTATAGCCCCTCTTATTTAGACATGCCGTCTTATCCATAGGGTTTCAATCCAAATTACCTAATATGCCATCTAGTTCTACAATGATATATGCTTGGATGTATGCATGAAAATGTATGGAGTTATCCTTTCCTTATCTAGCTCACAGCGGATGCTCAAGGAGCAGAACAAAAAGCTTCAAAAAGAGTTAGCTGCTAGTCATCCACATGCTGCTCCTTTTGAAGAATTGTATCAACAGGAGGCATGAGACTTCTGATACTTCCAGTTTTAGGGAGTGAAGGATTCGAATGTTTCTTCATCAAGGGGACCGGAGTGATATCCATGTTATTCCTCCTCCCTTTTCAAGTGACAGCAGAATCAACTTTCAAGGCAATAGAGGTTCAGGCACTTCTTCCTCAAGTGGACATTGGATAGATGATATGCCCCCTCATCCAACAGGCGATGACTTTCTTAGGGCTTTGTTTGATTATGGATCGCCTCTTTCTTCACAATGACTAGTTTTTAAAAACTTGTATCAAATCAAATAAAAACTTGTAACAATAATAATAATAATAACAATTTTTCTGATGCTTTGACTCTTTTTTTTTTTTTGCTTTTCTGTAAATTTTTTATATGTATGTACATAGTAGTACATGAAGAATCCAAATTTGGATTCTTCATGGATTAAAGTTTACAAAAACCCTAAGATATTTAGCATTATAATCACCACCCATTCTAAAGTCCATTCCTCATGTATTTTAGATTTAAATCAATGCTCTTTCCTTGTGTGCCTTGGTCCATAAGCCAGAACTTATATAAATCAGGCATAATTTTTACCAACCATGCCACAATTCTCGATTATAGCAGAAACATAATCATATTATACGAATTTCATTGTAGCAACAAAACAATTTCAACAATCTATCAACACTTCCTTATAAATCTAAATCAAACTCAATTGTTATGCTTTTTCAAGATGACAGAAGATAATTTGAAAAAGATCAAGAATTTATTCAAGATGATTAAGGCTACACATTGGGAACAATTATCATAGTCTCAACTCACTGTCTTGAAATGCTTCCAAAATATCAAATTAGACCAATCATTCTTACATGCCGTGGCTTCATTTTGGGATGTGAAAACTAGGACTTTTAAGATCAACAACTTTGAAATATGTCCTATGGTTAAAGAATTTGAAGCCATCCTTGGATACCCAAGCAACCAGCCAATGGCATTATTTATACTGACTTCCAAAACTCAACAAAAGATGCAAATGTTGTTTCAACTCTCAAAATATGAAATTTTGCAATTAACTATAGGTGAGAAAATTCTGCTCGGTCCCTTGATCGATTTTAGTACTTCATATTTGGCTCCGACCAAAGCTTAGGGACATATGTTCTTTCTATGTTTGCTTTGACAATTCTTGCTTGATTCTACTAACGGTGACATTGATCGGCAAGTTCTGGATATCATGGACCAAATGGAAGGAGGACTGTTGCCAGTTCCTGTGATCTTAGCTGAAACCCTAGCTGGGTTGGACCAATTCAAAACAGATTCCTCGAGAAGATTAGCTAGAAGTCCTTTGCTACTTCAGATAATTACCTAAACTGCCCTTACAGGTTTTCAATTTAGGCTTTTATTTTTATTGCTCCAATTTTTTCCTAGCCCGCCCTTACGGGTTTTTAGAACTAGCGAGCTATCATAATTTTTGCCTAGGCCACCCTTATGAATTTTCAACCTAGCAGACTCTATATATATATATTGGTTCTAATTTTTTTCTAGACAACCCTTGCGAGTTTCGAAACTAGCAAACCATCCTAATTTTTGCTTAGGAGGGTTTTAAACCTAATGGGCTCTTTTTTTTTTCTTTTTTATGAGTATGGCTATCCTTTTTAGAGATCTGGCTACAGGAGCACATCTGCTTACTTGACACTGCGTCTGTGGACTTCACCAAATATCTGCCACGACATTATTTTGCCAGAAAATTACTCAGTCCTGCTTCTTCATATGCTGACTAGATCGACTGGATTCACTCACTAGCTGTGATTAACATCCGTTGGTTGGTACCTTGGTGGAGGATTTTCCATGTCACCATTCAAACGTATCTGATGTGTGTCCCTCTTGTTACTCTTCATCGAGGCACTTGTTATGATCCTCATCGACTTGACTGCCAGTATGGGTAGAGCCTCAAGGCTTTGAGTTCACACCTGATTTGGACATGTCTCGTTTGACTGAAGCCTTCTTGGATCGATTGAAGTAAAGCTGGCCTACACGCTACACTTATTGTCTGCCATAGACTTTACAAATGTCAATCTTTAGGAAAATAATGTTAAGATGAACAACAATGATTAATAAATGATGTTTTCTTTCCCTTTATAACTTGTCATCGCCTTTTGCCATTTGTGATATTTATTTTACATTTGGTCAAAAAATTCAAAATAATGCACATAGAACAATTTTAAAATCAACACTGTTTATTAAATTAGGGAACAACCAAAAACATTAAGCCAACCTACACAAAATTACTCCTATTGCCAATCAGCCTTTTAAGAATTTCTAATTGGCAATTTTCACTAATTTAGCCCTAATTTTTGCCTAGTCCTCCTTTTTGGGTTTCGAAACTAGCGGAGTACTCTAACTTTTGCCTAGGCTGTCCTCTCGAGTTTTCAACTTAGCAAGCTATTGCTCTCTTCTTTTTTTATTTCAAACATAAAACCTCTTCAACCTGTCAATGTTTACTGCTCACTAAATTCATTCCGGTCCATGTCGACAGCTTGACCGCTCCCTTACTCATGACTTGTTTCACAATATATGACCCTTCCCAACTGAGTCTAAACTTTCCTCTCAAGTCAGAGACATTGGGCTTGCACTCTTCAAGACTAAGTCACAGACTTTAAGCTTTCTGACCTTAACCCTTATGTTGTAAGTTAGAGCTATTTTTCTTTGATACAACTGGTGATGATACAATGCCTTCAACCTTTTTTCTTCTAATAAGGCCAGTTGTGCATATCTGCTTGCTACCCATTCCATCTTAGGCAATTCAGCTTCCTGGACTATCCATAGCAATTTGATCTCAATCTCAACTGGCAACACAACTTTCATCCCATAAACCAAGGAAAATGACATCATTCCAGTCGGGGTTTACACATTAGTCTTATACCCCCATAAAGAGAAAGGAAGCACTTCTGATCAATCCCTATATGTCTTGGTCATCTTGGATAGAATCTGCTTAATCGTTATGTTAGTTGCTTTCACTGCACCATTAGCCTTCGATCTATAAGGCAAAGGCCGGTGATGATGAATCTGGTACTTCGAGAATTAATCCTTAACTGCATCCCATTGTCTGATATCACACTATACGGGACCCCCTATCTGTAGACGATATTCTTTTCAATAAACTTAGCCTTTTGTCTTGCCCCTAGCTTATTAAAAAATTTGGCTTCAACCCATTTTGAAAAATAATCAACTGCTACTATAATGAAACGATGACTATTTGAAGCCGCCAAATGTATCTCCCCAATAATGTCAATTCCCCATGTTGCAAAAGGCTAGGGAGAAGACATGGAATGTAGTTCTTCATAAGACATGTGATTCAAATTCCCGTGCATCTGGCACTACTGACACCTTCTCACAAAATTAATGCAATCTTTTTCCATAGTTAACCAGTAATAGCCTTGTCAATTTATCTTTTTAACCAGGGCCAATTCGTTCATATGGGGTCCATAACTTTTGGCATGTATCTCAGACATGATCTGCTCAACTTCGGACTTCCTTAAGCATCTTAAATGCACTCCATCAGGCCATCTTTGATATAATTCCCCATGAAAGGTGATGTATTGCAGGGACCACCGCCTTATAGCTCTTTTTCCTTCTTTTGTTGCATCTTACGGGTACGCCCTACTTTTTAAAAATCATCTAATGGTGTCGTACCATGCATCATGGTCCATATCGATTTCCATGATTGTTTCGTATTCATAACAAGGAGTCAATGAACTGGTCAAAACCAGAGACTTAAGAAATAACTTAACAGGATCTTCCCATATCGAAACCAATGTGGCTAGGTCATCGGCCATCTAGTTTTCCTCCCTTGGCAAGTGTATAAATCTGCACTCCTTGAAATTCTTCTTCATCAGAGACAAATAATCATGATACGATTTCAATTTTTCTTCCTTTAACTCCCACTCTCCATTTACTTGGGACACTACCAACAAAGAATCACCAAAGACCTGGACTTTATCTATTTTCATGATGATTAGGGTTTCTAGGCCAAAAAATACAAGCTTCATATTCCACCATATTGTTGGTAGTCCTAAACTTCAACTTCTTGGCTAGAGGGATGAGCTCCCCTTTGGGTGATTACAAAATTACTCCTAGACCAGCAACTTTTTTGTTTACTACTCCGTCAAAGTACATTTTCCACCCTTGTATCTCTATGGCATCTAAATGTTCATCAGGAAATTCGAAGACCACTTCCACACTATCCGGCAGTGGCTGTTGGGCTAGGAATTTTGCTACTGCTCTCCCTTTAATTATTTTTCTAGTTATATATTCAATCTCAAACTCTTCCAAAATGATCAACCATCTACCATATTTTTTCAATTAACGAAGGTGTTTCCCTTAAATACTTTAATGGATCCATCCTATAAATCATTTGCACACTATAAGACTAAAAATAATGCCGCAACTTCTTAGATGACCAAACCATGACTATGCATGTCTTTTTAATGATACTATACTTGATTTCATAAGGTAAGAGCTTTCTACTTAAGTAATAAATTGCATATTCAACCCCCTGATTCGTCTGCTTGGGCGAGTATTGCTCATATTAATTCTTCCTCTACTGCTAAGTATAGTAACAAAGGTCTACCTGGTTTAGGTGGCTTTAAAATAGGTGGATTCAACAAATATTCCTTAATACACTCAAAAGCTTTTTGGCATTCATCATTCCACTTGATCGGCTGGTTCTTTTTAAGCAATTTAAAGATCGGTTCACAGAATATGGTCAGTTTTGCTATGTGTAGACCCTTAATTTTGACCCCAATTTGGTACAGTCCTGATTAAAGGATGCCAAAATAAATTTGGTCTGACTTTAAAAGATTAAACCTAGTTTATGATTTTTAAATAAGTCAGTTCGAATTAAAAAGACATAAATTCAATTTTAAAACCCTAAATCAAGTTGCTTTGGCTCAAATTATAAGTTTACAATCCAAAAAATTAAAAAATACAACATAAGTTAGATTCGGGATAGCCCAGGCAATTTGAGCCTTTGCTCATGTCAACCTAGATGACCCAGGTAAACATGAGCATGGCTCATGTCGAGCTGGGCAACCAGGTCAACATGAGCATGGTTCATGTCGAGCTGGGCAACTAGGTCGACATGAGTAAGCACGAACTGGCAACTAGATAGACATGGACCCATTTTTTATTTCAAATTTAGCTAGGATTCATTTTTAAGCACGAATCAAGGCAATTAGGTTTAGGGTTAACATGGGATTTGCCTATAAATATATGTTTAAAAGGAAAACAAAGGAGGGGAAATTTATTATTGGCAATTAAGAATCAAGAGTGATCAAGTAATAACAGCAAGCAACAAGCAATCAGTAATCAATTTGCATAAAGAAGACAAATCACCAACACACCAAAGGTAGCAATACTGTCTTTATTCTTGTTTAGCCAGAATCAAAGTTTGGTGGAATCAACAACAGAGCTTTGGCTTCAATCATTAATTTTGTTTTAATTTAGAATAGCTTTTTCTATTGAATTACAATTTGTTTAAACATATAGTAGTCACATCCTCTTTTGAATGTCTTAATTAATTTGTTTTAATTATCATTCTGACCTAGTAGTTTAAATTGCTAAACCACAATTATATATTTTATGAAACCCAATCCATGTTGTTTCATCAGCCAGTAGCTCAAGGTTTTCTAAAACCCTAATATCCAATATCCTTGAACCTTGGAGACCAAACCCTAATTCAGCAAATCTTAATCCAACAAACCCTAATTAAAAACCCTAATTCCAAATCCTAATTTCCTAAACCTAATCTAGTAAAACCCTAGTTCCAATTTCGATAAATATTAAACCCTAATTTACATAGAAAACCTAATTTTCCAATAAAACCATATCATGTAAACCGTCTACCTTTCGAAGGTGCTACCCTTGGTCTCCCACAAGGGGCACTGCCTCCTTGACTCCTGCCTGCTAACTGGCAAGCAGGACTGCCGTATGGGCTCATCGAAGGGGTCAATATTTTTTTGTGCATTTTAATTCTTTGTGATTAATCTTAATTTTCTTTTATTAAACTCTAATTTTATAGATCTAATTCTTTATTTATGATTAAAACCTAGATTGGATTATTTGATTTATTGTTACATACTTTATGATGAAAGATACATTTGGATGATACATTTTAATTTTAATCGAACTATGCTTGTTTATTTGAATTTTAATGATGTAAAAGACATGTTTCCATTTTTGGGTGCCTTATTTGTAATACCCTAAAATTTTTGGAAATATTACTTGTGAGAATTAATTTTAGGATTTTTAAGTGTATTTTTTATTAAGTGAGAAGATAATAGGAAGATGTGTATAGGCTTTGTATATGGAGATATATACATTATATACAAGTCAATGAGTTTAATATGACAAAATATATTTTAGTATTTAAATGGACTTATTTAAGTTAGTGGAAGATGATGTAATTGGGTTATTATTATATTAAATAATACTTGGTGGAGACTGTTTTGGGAAAAGTTGTTTGGTTAAAGAGAAGAGTGAGGTTTGACTTTGCATTTTCTTCTTCTTCTTCTTCTTTCTTCTTTGGCCGGTCATCACCACCATCTTCAAGAGGGAGAGATTTTGTTGCTTCCAAACTCAAGAGATTGAAGGATTTCAAGAGATTTTGTTGCTGCTGATGCCTTGAGTCGGAAGTCTTTAGTAGGTTTGGCTGCTTATTCGCTCTCGTTGCTTGTTGAGTTGAGAGCGTTGCATGCTAGCTCCAAGCCTTGTAGTAATGGTGCTTTGTTGTCTCAATTGCAGATGAGGCCAGTCTTGTTGGATCATATTAGAGAAGCTCAACTGGCAGATGAGAAAATTCAAAAGATTGTTTTGGATTGTCAAAAAGGAGAGAGTAGAGATTTTCATGTGAGAAGTGATGGCAGCATTTGGTTTAAAGATAGATTGTGTGTTCCTGATGATGCAAGACTGAACAAGACTATTTTGGAGGAAGCACATCAGTCGGCTTTTGCTATGCATCCTGGGAGTATTAAAATGTATCATGATATTATTGGTGGTCAGGTATGAAGAGGGACATAGTGGAGTTTGTATCTAAATGTCTCACTTGTCAGAGAGTGAAGGCTGGGCATCAAGTTCCTTCGGGGTTGCTCCAACCTTTATCAGTGCCTGAATGGAAATGGGAGCGAGTGACGATGGATTTTGTGACTGGTTTGCCATTGACTTAGAAGAAGCATGATGCCATCTGGGTGATTGTTGATCGATTGATGAAGATAGCTCATTTCCTTCCAGTTCAGATGGACTATTCTGTTGAGAAGTTGGCTAAGCTATATATCCATGAGATAGTGAGATTGCACGGAGTCCCAATTTCTTTGGTGTCGGATTGAGATCCCCAATTTACTTCAAGGTTTTGGAAGAGTTTGCATGATGCTTTAGGTTCTAGGCTACATTTTAGCACTGCTTTCCATCCACAGATAGATGGGCAGTCAGAGAGAGTGATACAGTTTTTAGAGGATATGTTGAGAAGCTGTGTCATTGTTTTCTCTGGGAGTTGGACAAATTTTTGCCATTGATGGAATTTTCTTATAACAACAGTCATTAGTCCAGCATTAGAATGGCACCTTATGAGGCATTGTATGGTAGAAGATGCCAGAATGCCTCTATGTTGGAATGAAGTTGGAGAAGGTAAGTTGGTTGGTCCCAATTTGATTAAAGAAACAGAAGAAAAAGTGAAGATAATTCGAGACCATTTGAAAGCAGCTTCAGATCGACAGAAATCCTATTCAAATTTGAAGAGGAGAGACATATAGTTCAGTAATGGAGATAAAGTATTTCTGAAAGTGTCTCCTTGGAAGAGAATTTTGAGATTTGACCACAAAGGGAAGCTGAGTCCTCGTTTCATTGGACCTTATGAGGTACTGGAAAGAGTTGGACCAGTGGCCTATCGACTCGCTTTGCCCCTTGATTTGGATAGAATTCATGATGTCTTTCATGTTTCTATGCTACGGAGGTACGGGTCAGACCCATCTCACAGTCTGTCAGTAGAATCCATTGAGGTGAGTCCGAATTTGACTTTTGAAGAAGAACCAATGGCTATTTTGGCACATGAAGTGAAAGAGTTGAGGAATAAGAAAGTGCCACTTGTGAAGGTTCTTTGGAAGAATCATGCTAAGGAAGAGGCAACTTGGGAAAGTGAGCAAGTGATGCGAGATCAGTACCCCCAGTTGTTCCAGGCTTGAGAACAGGTAATTTCAACGACCAAATTTATTTGTAGAGGGAGAGAATTGTAATATCCCATATAGTACCCTAAAATTTTTGGAAATATTACTTGTGAGAATTAATTTTAGGATTTTTAAGTGTATTTTTTATTAAGTGAGAAGATAATAAGAAGATGTGTATAGGCTTTGTATATGGAGATATATACATTATATACAAGTCAATGGGTTTAATAGGTCAAAATATATTTTAGTATTTAAATGGACTTATTTAAGTTAATGGAAGATGATGTAATTAGATTATTATTATATTAATTAATACTTGGTGGAGAGTGTTTTGGGGAAAGTTGTTTGGTTAAAGAGAAGAGTGAGGTTTGACTTTGCATTTTCTTCTTCTTCTACTTCTTTCTTCTTTAGCCGGTCATCACCACCATCTTCAAGAGGGAGAGATTTTATTGCTTCCAAACTCAAGAGATTGAAGGATTTCAAGAGATCAAGTTGGAGTTTTAAGGATTTTCTTCACTTTTGGTAAGTTTCCAACTTGTTTCTTTGTTTTCTATTGAGTTTGTGTTTTTGGGTTTGTTGGATTGGTTGTTGTAGATGTGTTTATGGTTGATTTGGTATGCTTGAGGCTATGTTGTTTTGTTAACTTTGATTTTGGGGATGGATTGAAGAGAAAAGGATTAAGTTTGGTGAAAGAGACAAGTGTGTGGATTGTGTAACTTTGAGTTGTGATATATGGTTGTAATTGTGTTGTGATGTTTGTAATTGAGTTGTTTTGGTGTTTATGCAAGTTTATTATGGTATATTGATGGTTTTGGTTAAGTTTTTTTGGAGTGAAAAAAGGTAAAAGAAAGATGCTTGTTGGATGTGATATTATGGTGTCTATTTCAGGGTTTTTGGCCTGACACGCCCAGTAGCACGGCCATATCTTTGGGCATGTCGTTGATTCTATTTTCTGGGTTGGTGACATGTCCAGTGACACACCCATGTCACTGAGCGTGTCGTAGCTACTATGTTGTGGGAAGATTGACACGTCCAATGGTACGCCCATGTCACTGAGCGTGTCATAGCTTTTGTGTTGGAGGAGAATTGACACGTGCAGTGACATGCCCATGTCACTGAGCATGTCAAAGCTTCTGTGTTATGGGTTTAGGGCACAGTCAGGGACACGCCCGTGTTCTTGAGTCTGTCAAGTGTAGAGTTTGCCCTAGATGGTTCTTATCCTTATTTTCTTATGTGTAACACTAAGTGAGTATTTATAATCACCTTTGGATTAGGTTTTGAAGAGAATTGAGTTACCCTAGCCAAGGTTTGAGGGATATCTTGGAAGAGGAAGTTGATAGAGTGTTGTTGTTGCTTTTAGAGGTGAGTACAAACTTTGAATGATTGAATACAACTATATGACATTGGGACTTAACATGTTTAGTTGAGAAATGTGTTAATTTACTTGATAAATATTGTTGATGAATGAGTTATATGTTATGATATGCATAATGTGAATTATGTTGACGTATCAATGCAATTGAGTAATGTGTTGTAAATGAATAGAAATGTTGAATAATGTGATGAGATATGTAAAAACATAATGGAACGAATTGATATTGATACAAAAGAGAAGAATGAGAAAGGTGAGAAAAATGATGATATAATAAGGCAATGAGCCTAGTTTGATTATGAGAAATGAAATGAGAAAGGAATTATGAAAGTCTTTGATAATGAGATAAATGAATAAGTTATGTGCCTAGTATGTTATTCAATTTTCAAAGTTCTGGGTTCGGCGGCATGTCTATGAATTGCTGGGCAGGTGAAAAGATCAGGTCGTAAGCCAAGCCCAGCTGATAAATGTGATGTTTTTAGGGTGAAAAGACTGGGTTGTAAGCCTTAAAAACTGTAGCAGACTAGCCGGGTTGAGGACCAAGATACTAGGCCTAATGGTCTAGCCGGGTTGAGGTCCAAGAGACTGGGGCTGTTACATTATCCATGGTTATATATATATTGCCTACGGGGCTAGACCCAAGGTTTCATAATGGACCAAAGCAGTAACTCTGAACTTTGAATAGCATATTAGATCGTTTTTGGGCCCATGTTTGTCTTTGCTTAAATGTGAATTATGAAATGTGATGCAAATGATTAATATTTTGAGTTATAATGTAATGAGTTGATATATTAAGATGTATTATGCATTAGAATCTCATTGATCTATATTGAATCAAAGTTTGTACCACTAAGCTTTTTGCTTAGCGCGATTGTGGTTCATTGCACAGGTGACAAGGTAGATCCGGCTGTGCTGGAGAGCTCGTCTAGACCGAGTGGAGTCTAGGCTTGAGTTTTTGAGATCAGAGTCATTAGTGGACATCAAGATCAGAGACAAACTGCCAACATGTATAAATTTCATATTTTTTGTACTTATTGATTTTGATGTAAACATATGTATATTCCGCTGCATTTTTCGCTGCTTATTAAACTAATGTTTTGGATAAACTTTTGGGGTACTGAAGATATATGAATATGTATTTTAGTAAGGAATGTTGTATCTATTATTTTCTATAATATATAATTAAATATTTTAAGTTTACTTAGATTGATTTACAATGATTTGATGATAAAGTTTTAAAGATTTGTTTGTTTAAAATGGACTGTGACGTTCCTGTATCCAGTATACGTATATCGCATATAGTGTGTGTGTGTATGTGGTGTACTTATATTGGGTGTTAGGGTGTTACATTATTTGTTTAATTTATTTGTTTCACATAGATTGATTTATTTAAAGGATTTTGGAAATATTATAAAGGATACGTTTTCACCTTTTGGTGGTATCCTATTTATTTGGTTTTAGACATTGGATTTGGTTGTAAGGATACATTTCCACCTCGTGTGGGTGCCCGTTTATTATTTTGTTTCGAACATTGCTTTGATTTTAATATAATGATATCTTATTTTATTATTTGCGTGTAGTATGGATAATATCACAATAGTTAAGAATTTTATAATATTTAGACCTGAAAAGAAAGTCGATTCCAATAAATCGGGCCCTGTGGGAGTGCTGATCATTCTTACCTTCCCCGCGCGTACCCAACTTTCCAAGCCCATTAGAGAGCTGGGGATTCCTTAGGAATCGAGTCATCCACCCTTTTCTTTTTCCTAGCCCACCGGGGTGCGACTCCATTTTTTCTGGGTTTAGGCCCGTGTTTTCTAAGGCCTTGAGCCTAACAGTGCCGAAGTCGCAAGAATCATTTCACCGGGAGTAAGGACGAAAATTCTCGCTCACACTATGAATATGCTACTATACTGTAACCTACCAATAAACCCCCAAACTTCTTTTTCCATCTTAGGGACCGGCATATGCCAAATTACCTTAACTTTGTCAAGGTCAATCTCAATGCCATTTGGACCAATCACGTGCCCTAATAATTTGCCTGAAGTAACTCCAAACACACACTTCTTCGGGTTCAACCTTAGATTGTACTTTATTACCCTCTCAAAAAATAACTCTAAGTTTTGGAAATTTTGCTCTCTCGTATCCGACTTTACCATCATATCATCCACATATACCTCGACTTCTTTGTGCATCATGTCATGAAACAAAGTGGTAGCCATCCTCTAGAAGGCTGCCCCGGCATTCTTTAACCCAAATGGCATCACCTTATAGCAAAATGTATCCCATGTAGTAATGAAGGCAGTTTTAGCTTTATCCTCTTAGGCCATTAACACTTGATTGTATCTAGAAAATCTATCTATGAACGAGTATAGCATGCTAGAGGCTGCATTATTAATAAGGATGTAACATCCTAAAATTTTTGAAAATTTCTAATTTTTAAAAAATTTGATAAAATAAATTATAATTTAAAAGGATAAATTAAATTAATGGTTTTAAATAAAAAATGAAGGAATTTTAAATGAAAAAGTGGAATATATATGTGATATATATGCAAAATATATATAACATATATAAAAGTCAACACTTTTTAAAAGAAAATGGTATTTTGGTAATTAAATCTTATAAATTCAAAATTAATAAAATAATTCAAAAATAAATTATTTTTGAATGGAAGAAGGAAATTAGAACTTTTAATTTATTAAAAATAATTAAATAATTAAATATTAAATTATTTTAATATATATATGTGGTTTAAAAAAAAGATGAAAAGGAAAAGAAATATTAAAAGTCTTCTTCTTCTTCTTCTCTTTCCTTTGGCCGAATTTTCCATGGTAGCTAGACCAAGAATTTGATTCTTCCATACTCCATAAATTGAAGGATTTAACAAGTTTCAAGTGGACTTTTGGTGATCTCCACCAAAATTAGTAAGTTTCCATCTCTTTTCTTTGAATTCCATGGAAGATTGTATTATGTGAGAATTTGGATTTTAATGTAGTATGTTATAATTGTTGGAATTGGTGTGTATGATGTTATTTTGGGTAATTAAAAATGATTCTAAGGTTAGATTGAAGAGATGATGGAGTTTGGTTAAAGAATGATGAAGAGAGAGAATTTAGGGTTATGGATTTTTGGGGTTTTGAAAACATGAACTTTAATTGTGCAAATTGGTTCTAAATGAGTTGTTTTGATTCATAAACAAGTATTTTAAAGTCAAATATTGGATTTGGTGGTGTTGGATTGGAGTTTGAGAATGGAAGTTGAGATTTAGGGTTTTGGAAAAGTGATTTTTCAAAGTGGTTGAATTGTGTGATTTTATTTATTTAAGCTTGTTGTTTAGTGTTAAAAGTGATGAATATAAGCTTGGAATGAGTAATGGATTGTGTTGGAATGAAAAACCTTCAATGGGGGAAGGTTATGCCATTTTTGAGATTTTGTGTATAAGAGTGTACTTTTATAATGTAAATGATTTAAATGTATTAAAATATGTTTTAATAATATAAATAAACTTAAAATACTAATTTAATTGTAGTAGAATGGAATTCCAATGTTGAAGTAAGGAAAGGCTAAATTTTTGAAAAATTGTAGCAGTGATGTGTAATTATGGTTTAATGTTAGAAATGCCATTAAATGTGATACTAAATGATTATTTGCTATCACATTTGGTTTAGGCATTGAGGAAGATTGATTTGCTTCATTAAGTGGTGAAGGGCAAGTTGGAAATATTTGATTGAATGTTGTTTTTAGCTTGCTTTGGGTTGCTAGTGGAGGTATGTACAAACTTTGAATATATTGTTTATATTTGCATGACATTTGGGCTTAACACATTTTAGTTGGAAAATGTGTTAAGTTACTTGGTTCATTGATTGAGTATGAATAATGTGCTATGACATTTGTAATGTCATATATGTGTTAAATGCATTGTGAAAAGCCATTGATAATGGCTAAATTGTGTAGAATGTGAAAGATGTATATTATGTGAAAATACCCAAAGTAATTGGGTAATGTGTTATGAATGCAAAAATGAGATATGTCGAATAATGAATGAATTGATATTGATAAAAATGAGAAAAATGAGAAAGATGAGAAAGATGTAAAAAATGAGAAAAAAAAAAGTGAAAATAAAGCAATGTGCCTAGATTGAATATGAGACAATGAGAAAGAAATTGATAATGAGAAATATGAATAAATTGTGTGCCTAGTATGTTATTCAATTTTCAGAGTTCTGGGTTTGGCGGCATGCCTATGATTGCCTACGGGCTAAATGCTGGAATGATGAAAAGACCGGGTCGTAAGCCAGGCCAGCTAATAAATATGATGTTTTTAGGGTGAAAAGACTGGGCATAAGCCTCAAAAACTGTAGCAGTATAGCCGGGTTGAGGACCAAGATACTGGGGCCTAAGGGTCTAGCCAGGTTGAGGTCCAAGAAACTGGGCCTGTTACATTATCCATGGATATATTGCCTACGGGGCTAGACACATGGTGTCATTATGGACCAAAGCAGTAACTCTGAAATTTGAATAGCATATTAGATCCTTTTTAGGCCATGCTTGTCTTTGTTTTAATGTGAATTATGAATTATGATACAATTGAGCAATATAATGTTATGAGTTGTAATTATGAAATATTTGAAAAAATATAAGAAAGTGGAATGATGTGACATCTAAATGCATTGTGCATTGGCATTGTATTGAGTTTTATTGTTATTATCAAAGTTTGTACCATTAGGCTTCGACTTAGCGCGATTGTTTCCATCGCGCAGGTGACAGGGTAGACCCAGCTGAGCCAGAGAGTTCTTCTAGACCAGGTCGGGTCTAGACTTATAGTTGAGCTTGTTGAGTTGCTATTGAGATCAGAAACACAACCAGCAACATGTGTATATTTTTATGTTATTGTACATTTTGAGTATTATGCATAATATATTATGTTTCGGATTCTACGTATTGTATATTATAAAGAATGTTTGGGTCAATGTATTTGAAATGGAAGAGTAAGTGTGTTTTAAATTATATATATATCTATATATATAAATGTTTGAGAAACTTGGTGAAATTGAGAAGTATGGTTGAGATGGTAATTTGAAATTATTTGGGAGTGTTTTCTTTTTGCAGGTTGAGTAATTGCTAAATTTTGGGATGTCCAAATTACAGACAAAACTCTGGTGACAGAGATTTTTATATATATTATTTATTTTGGATTCTTATAACAAGTACAGAATATTTATATTCTATTTAATTTTTATATATTTAGAATTTGAAATTTTAAATTGAAAATGTGAAAAATTTTTATTAAACCGGTCTGTGACATTTTTGTACCGTATATGCGTATTTTATATAGGCTGAAAATATGTATTGTATGTATATAGGGTATAAGGGTGTTACAAAGGACATCTATATGGGGTAAAGAAAAATCATCTTTAGGGGATGCTTTATTCAAATCTCGATAGTCCACACAAACCCTAATTCTTTCATCTTTCTTTGGCACAAGAACTATATTAGCTAACCACTTCGGATAGTCTATCACCTCAAGGAACTTAACTTGTATTTGCTTAATGACCTCTTCTTTGGCTAACTCTGCCCATTCTGACCTTAACCTTCTAAGCTTTTTTTTGTGAGAAGTTTCATGTGAGTGTAGGTAGGAATCAAGTGCTCAGCTATGTCTCGATCAATCCTCGGCATATCCTCATAAGACCAACCAAAGACTTCTTCAAATTTCTTAAATATTTTTTCAAATTTCTCTTTCTCTTTAGGAGTAAGGTCGGATGCTATGCTAATATTTTTAGGATTATTGGCTATTCCCAAATTTAATGTTTGTGTGTCAATAGAGTTAATATTAAAAATGCTTATGTAGTTACTACTTGAATGTATGCAATCTTCAGGAAAAACATCACTCAAGTAAGCAAAATCAGACTTTATTGCATTCATTTTGGAAAAGAAAACATTATCATCCTCATAAAAAATAGATAAATTAAAATCAAAATCAAAATCAGTGTTCTCAAAATCATAAACTAAAACATCTTTAAACTTCTCTGCAATTAGAGTAACAATTTCCTCTAGAGTCTTCTGGACTTTCAGGATAGCTTCCTTCTTGTCTTCTGGATTAGGCTCCTTGTAAGCTGGTAGGACGAACTCTTTCTTCATTTGTTCCAAAATTCAACAATATCAACAAAAATCACAAAGCCTGGGATTAATTTTTCCATGAACATGACTGGCTTTGGCTTTCCTTGGAGTGGTCCCATGTTCGGAGCTTTGACAAACACCTCCTCGAGTGGTGTGAAACTCTTCTCATTCTTCTTAGGCAGAACATCTTAGTTAGTTTCATCATACCCCAACCCTTTATTGGTAGTACGAGTCTTGAAGCTTGGCAGCTTTGTCACACCTGCCTTACCCTTTCCAAGACCAACGCCGGGTAGGTGGTTCATGTTTTTCATCAAAAACAGGACCTTGGGATCTACCACTTCATCTCAAAAATTACTACTACTTGGAACCCATTAAGAGGCCTCTCAACTATCAGAGCATTTACCATTTCATTATCCTCAGCTTCAATTTACATGAAAGATTCCATGAAAGATTTACATGTGTTTTATCTATAAACTAAAAAATTACAAAAAATGCCCTTTCTCGTGCCTTTTGGTTCAGAAAAACATTGTTACAATATTTGAACACATTTAAATAATGCATAATAGTATTGTTATACTTACCTAGTTTTTTACAAAGTCTGCTCGCCTGAAAATCCAAGGTAGCGGGGAAACTTGACTGGTCTAAAGCTTTTGGAGGAGGTTGCTTAATTGATCGAGCCTTTTGGCCTTTTGGCCTTCCTAGAGCTGGATACTTCTACCCTTGGGAATATTTTGCTCTTAAAGGCCTTAGGGAAGAGATGGTGGGACAACACCAATACATTCCATTTTCCATGCATTGAAATGACAGAATGTAACATAAGTAAATTTTTAAATAAAATAAAATAATTACTATGCAAGGTAATTAGGGTGGTGGGAGAGAAATATATATAGCGTATACTCAATGTATATGCAAGATATACATAAAATATACATTTCACTAAAAGATAAAAAGTCAAAGTAAAAAAATAAAAAAGTTAAAAATTAAAATAATTATGAATGGAAGAAGAAATATCTAATATTTTATAATTATTAATAATAAATTAATATATCTGTGGTTAATGAAGAAAGAAATTAAAAAGTCAAATTCTTCTTCTTCTTCTTCATTCACCTTGGCCAATTTTTATGGTTAACAAAGGGGACATTTGCTTCATTAAATGCATCAAAATTCACAAAGATTTCAAAGGATTTAGGGTGGTTTTGAAGAATCCTCAAGCTTTATATAAGTTTTCTTTGGATTTAAGTGAGTTCTCCTTTAATTTAAGATTATGTGAGTTTTGAGTTTTTGATGGAGGAACCCATAATTATAATTATGGGTTGTTTTGAAGTTATTTTGATAAGTATATAATGATTTTATGGTTGGAAGTTGGATATGAGTAGGTTTTGGTGAATTTAGGATTTATAGGATTAATATGTGAAATTAGAGTTTTTGATGGTGATGTTCTTAATTGTTGAAATGGATTGTCTTGATGTTGGTTTGATGTATAAATGATGATTTTATGATTTGATGATGGAAACAAGCTTGGTAGGATGAAGTTTGAAGAAGTTAGTAAGGGGAAATTAGGGTTTTGTTAGAAATTGAGTAGTCAGTAATTAATTTGTATAAAATTATTATGTGAATGATTCTAAATTAATAATTTAACATGTCATTTGATATAGGAGTAAAAGAACCAAAATTGCCTAATTGAGGAAGGTTAGGGTTTGGAAGAAGTAAAGGTTTGGAGAGTCAAATTGAGTTGGTGATGGAACTAAAAAGGTTAATATGTACTTTGATTACATTTATATTAAAAATTCATGGTTGACATTATTCATTTTAGCACACTTTAAAGGATGTTATTGTTCTAAGTGACACTGAGTGTGAATATGTGGATTATTATCAAAATTGTTAATTATGTATTGGTTTGAGATTAAAAACTATGGTTTTATGAAAAATAATAATAATTTATATAATGTGTTGAAAAAGGTGGAACATGAATGGGAAATATGGTTACTCACATAATCTATGCATTGTTGCATAGTTGTGTGGTGTATGTTGCATTGGACATTTAATCATTATAAAATGATGTTTGGATATGGTTGTGGTAGGTCATGATATGTGGAAATGGGTCACATTCATGATTGTGTAATGTGATGTGGAATGATAATTGAGATAAGAAGAAATAAAATGTGGAAAGTGGATAAATGTAATAAAATTTGGAAATTAGTCATATTGTGATTATGACTCATGGATATATTATGTGATTGATAAACAATATGGAAAAATATGGGAAAATAATAAATGAGATAAGAATGAGAAAAATGTGATGAATTGTGAAAGTGATCATGAAAAGAGTTGATCACTTGATAAATATGGAAAAAGGAATGATATGAATGAGATTATGGAATATGTGAATTTTGTAAAACCATGGAAAGTTGACAAATTAGTTGAAAATGTGATAAAATGTGTGTTGTGTCGGCCTTACATAATTTTATTCCAGAAAGTTGATGTTAGTACAGTTGAGTTGGCATGCCAATTATGTGTCGGCCTTACATAATTACTTATTCTAGAAAGTTGATATTGGTACTATCGAGTTTGCATACCAATGACACGTCATGATGTTTATTATGCCTTCAACCTAGAAATGCTGGTGTCACTGTTATCATTGCGCCTTCGGACTAGACACACTGGTGTCACTATTATTTTGTGCCTTCAGGCTAGACACGCTGCTGTCAATAAGGGATACCCCTTCGGCGGCATATGACACTTAGATCTTCCGTGTCACGATAGGCCAAATTAATTGTTCTGAAACTTGAATATTATGTAGGGACTAATGGGCCCAATGTGTGTGCTTATTATATGTTTATATATTTGATGAGTTGAAGGGTATTAAGTGAGTATTACAATATACTGGTATTTAATAATCAATAAAATAATAAGTTCTGTTGTTTTTTGATGGTGGCATGATGTTTTATGTGTTATGGGAAATTTGCATTATTTTATTTTAAAAAGTATTTTATATTATCAAAGTATGTACCACTAAGCTTTCGATCTTAGAGCAAGTTGTGTGATTTTGACTTTGGGAATTATTAAAATTATATACAAAACTCTAGCAAATTTTTCCAGAAATTTTCTATTAATTACATTATTTTTAATATTAACATATATGAATTTCTAATAATTATATTTTTATAAGTTATATTTATTTTTGATATCAAATTACAGAATTTGTTACTGATTTTTACTGTATCATTCTTGGAATCTATAAATATACTTTACATATATGAGGTGTATGTACTGTATATATATAGGATATAAGGGTGTTATATTTATTTTGGTATCAAAGCCTAGGTTTGAGATTCTCGATCTAGGTAGGTTTTGAAAGAAAGAAAAGGGGATTTTAAATAGTGATTTGAGTTGTGATGCATGCATATGCATTGGCACCTAAGCTGGTCTCCGATGTGACAATATTTGTTTGTTGTTATAGATATAGATTGAGATGCCATCTAAGGCGCATAGGTCAGAGGAGGAAAGTGCGGAGAGTATTGCTCTATGTGAGGATAGAGCTGGATCAAGAGTTGGGGATGCTAGAGAGGCTTCTAAGGTAGCTAGACCAGGAGTATAGGGTCCTCCAGCATGGATGTTGCAGATGATGGAGTTTTTTTTGTCAAGCCCCAGCACACCAGCAGAGTAGAAAATATGGTGCTTTTGATTTTGTGGTTATTACTGATCCAGCTGAGGTAGAGCAGTAGCTGGATAGAGCAGAGCAGGTATTTGTTCAGCTGGAGACTACTGCAGAAGAGAAGTTTGATTATGTTGTGTCTCATCTGCTGGGGGATGCTCATGATTGGTGGAAGACAGTTCCACACGGGTTGGATAGACCTCCTTTGCTGACATATGATGATTCCTACTAGAGCTTGGAAGGAAAGTATACTTGTCACATCCACCTACCGCATTTATGCAGAGTAGTCACGTGCATAGCGAGAGAAGGGGAAAGGAGAAGATAATTCTTGAAAATAGCCCTAGATAAGGTTGTATGACCAAAGGGACCTAGTTATAATTTTCAAAAGTTTTGGGGATATAAATGTAATTTTAAAAAAAGTTGCACTGGATGTTCTTAATAGTGCATATAATAGATTCCAAAAATGGAGTGTAGAGAAAAATCATATTGTAACGACGTGTAACGGTTTTTCCAGGAAATGTCCCGTTAAAGAAAAACGAAGACATTTTGACTAGGGGCATTTTGGTCATTATCAATTAAAGTTATACATGCAATTAAAGTAGGAAATAAAAACATGAGTACGTAGAGGATGTCGAGGGGTTAAATATGAAATGATCGTCAGTAGAAACGGAGCCGGAAGAAAACCCGAGCAAAGAAAGGACCTAAAGGGAATTTTGTAAATAGTTGAGGGCTTATTGGTAATTTTTTAAAATGACTTGGAAACCTAAAATAGACCTTATAAATAGGAAGTAGAGGTCGAGAGAATCAAAATTATATGTAGTTTGACTCGTGGAACTGTACGGTTTAAAAGATATGACCGATTAATCGCCGGAATGTAATGTGGGCCCGGTTTCATGTCGGGACCGTATGGGTAACACGGGACAACTTTAGGGTATCCAATGAGAAGAGGGACAAGTGGGAAGAAGTAATGGGAAAGGAAACTATAAAAATCTCTTGTTGACCAATCAAAAGTAACCATTTAGCATGAGTATTAAATGAAGAAAGAGAAAGGTGGACAAGTGGTCTTAAAGGATTTATCCAACACATAAGGTGATCATCATTTCACTTATATATATATATATATATATATCATGAAATGAAGAACCAATTTCTCTCTTTTCCACTTACAAATTTCGGCCACAATAAGAAATATCAAAGGACTTCCAAATTTTTTTCCAAGTTTGATTTTTCAAGGTAAGTTTTAAGGTTTTCAAGTATGTAGACTTTAATTTTAGTATCAATTTTAGGTATTTATATATTTATTGGGAGATTGGAGATTAGAGTCTTTGTGTGGAATTGGAAAAATTTTAAGTAAGTAATGAGATTAATTGATTAAATGGAAGAATCAAGATGGATAAAGTTTAATAAGGTTGGATTAGGGTTTCGGTTGAAAAGAAATGGAGGATAACTTATTATTTTAAATTTCTAAGGTTTATGTTGTATCTTGAATTTATTGAAGGAGAAATAAAGAATTAAGGAAGGAGAAGAAGGAAAAGCTAAGAGGAATTAAAGAAATAAGGTTTGGTACTTTACCTTTGAATAATTAATTTTGGGTTGTTTAAATTTAATTGAAACCAAATGTTTTGAGAAAATTTGGCAAGTTGATTTGGTAAGTTGTTTTGAACTTTAATTAGTTTGATTTGAGTTAAACATAAAAAAGTTATCAAAGGGAAGTGTTTGAATCTTCACTTTACCATTAAAGAAGCCTTCATATTGATTTGCAAAAAAAAAAATACACTATCCTATGTATTTCATATGTTTGGGCCGAAATGGTCCTAAAATGACAGCTTTCTGGATCTTTTTGTGGCAATTGTTTGAGGTAGCTAATGAATGAATTTTTCAACGAAATTTTACATGCAATTAGTCAACATATGAAATAAGTTTTCTGTAAAATTTCATCCAAAAATAAGATCATTTACTTGGTCAAATGCATGACTGAAGTGGACTGAAAGTTTGACGAAAATCCAGATTTTACTATTTATTTGGTCATGCCATTTTGCGTTGCCGATTTTTCTCGCCGCAACACTATTCATTTGGTCAATTTGTGATCTTTTGAGGAATGCTTTGAAATGTTTGATATGTTTATTGTGGATGTTAAATGTGTGAAAAAGAATAACGGTTTGACCAAAGAATGTGGTACGCGGCGTAAATGGCGAAGCGCGATGAGAATTTAAAATGATTTCTTGAATCATTCTAAAATGAAGTTTGAGTCTTAAAGTGAATTATTTTAACCTTCTTGCTCTACTGGATAGTTGGGAGTGGTAGATAAGGGTATGGTGCACTATACTAACGCATGCAGTACTGCTCATTATTGTGATATGATTTTTTATTCAGTGGTGAGGCCACTGAAGCCAATGGGGAGGCCCATTAGTTATAACCAGGATGGGGAGGCCCATTCCTATGATCTGATATCGGTGGTGAGGGCCACCTATGTTACAGTGGGGAGGCCCACTGCCTTATCACTAGGGTTCCCTATATACTAGTAGAGCCTGAGCCGAAGTTATATTTTTCGTTAAACTATATAATGCAAATGAGTTTGAATTATGATTTTACATTATTGAAAGCATATCATAATGAATGTATCACGATTTCTATTGGTATAAAGTTAGTTGATTGTTGATTTAATTATGTCCTTTGATGTTGAATACTTTCATATACTACTTTTATTTTTATTGGTAAAGTACCCACTGAGCGACAACGCTCAGCGAGTTAAGTTTTCCTTGACTCATAGGTTCGGAGCAGTAGATAAATCTTGGGAAAGCAACGACCAGACCACAGCAAATCTCAGGGGTAGATCTTTTAGTTCCATTATGAGTTAGTTAGTTGTGGCATGTATATGAATAAATATAAAATAGATTTTCTATGTTTTAATTGTATGATGTAATAATCATAAACCTTTACTTTATGTTATATTAGAAGTGTGAACTCTTCTTGCAGGTTTGTAGTTGAGGGTATAAGGCGGATTCATTGGGAGTGCATTAAATTTGATGGTATTCACATTGGTCTGTGTAAAATGTTTTCAAAAATCAGAAAAACAAGTTTTGTCGACACTTGGGATCCAAATTTCTAGGCGAAACTATGGCAAAATTTCTGTAAAAATCGGAACTAAAATTTGACTAAGTAAATTGGTAGCAACGTTAGGATAGTGTGGCGCCTCTACTCGGCTTACACATGTAGGTTGGGAAGGGGTGTTACAATTAGTGGTATCAAAGCTCCGGTTTAGTCTGTTCTGGGTAGAGCTTTATCTTAATATACATGCCACCTAGGATAAGATAATGTTGTTGGTCTGGGTCGTTATTAATGATGGGATGGTATACGTTTTACTCTTTAGATGTCGCAAGCAGTGCAACGTGATATAGAGGAGGAGGTCGAGTCTCAGGCCTCCCGAATTGTAGAAATGCATGTATCAGAGACATCATCATCTGAACAACCTCCCGCTGATGCTCCTATTCCCAATGAAATGTTGCAACAAATGGCTGCCGTATTTCGGCAGATAGCCGGCGTTGCCCCAGCCCCACCCCCAGCGCCAGCACCCGTACCAGTACCTGCTGTAGGAGGGGAAAGGAAACCTCCGATAGAAAAGATAAGAAAGTACGGTGTGAAGAAGTTTAAGGCTAGAAGGGACGATGATTCTTCTACAGCCGAGTATTGGCTGGAAGGAACGATACGAGCCTTAGATCAGTTACAGTGTACGCCAGAAGAGCGAATGGTATGTGCTACTTCCCTATTAGTGGAAGAAGCATATATATGGTGGGACACAGTTCACCAACGAGTTCCACCAGAACAGAGAACATGGGATTTCTTTGTGAATGAGTTCAAGAGGAAGTTTATATCGGAAGCATACCTAAATGCCAAGAAAAAGAGTTTCTACACTTAAAGCAAGGTCGACTGACCGTTGCCGAATACGAGAGGGAATTTACTAGGCTGAGTAGGTATGCCAAGAAGACAATTGGAGACGAACATGATAGATGTAAGCAACTCCAAGATGGTTTGAATAATGAGATTAGGATGCAGCTAATCGCCGCTAATATCAAGGAATTTTCCGAGTTGGTCAATAGGACTCTAGAAGTGGAGCAATGTCAGTCTGATGAGCAGAATAGAAAACAGAGGATGAAACATAAGAGAGGTACCCAGAATTATTCGGGAACCTACCAATCATCAGGGAAACGATTCCGAGGTAGTGGTTCCACGGGAGACGGTCAACGTCGAGGTTACAGTCAGGGATCGATTTGCGGTGGCCTAAGTCAAACTACCTCAGTCCCTAGTACGGGACCATCCGGAAGAGGACAAGGAAGAGGATTCAGCCGAAGCGGAGGTAACTTTTTGACCGGTCCGAGAGGTAATGAAGGTGAAAATACTAATCCACGTTGTGATCAATGTGGACGCCGTCACCCGGGAGAATGTTGGTGTCGGACATTTGCATGCTATATATGTGGATCTGTGGACCTCCTTATGCGAGAGTGTCCCCATCGAATGCAAAATCTACCTAGGGAGACTGAGGGATCGCAAGCGGCAGTAGGGCGAGGCAGAGGCAGAGGTAGGAGCGAAAATCCGTCACGTGTGCAATCTGAAACTGTGAATCGAAGAAGACGAAGAAGCGTTAGACGTGATTGCAGGTCAGTTGTCTATGTTTGGAGTTTCGCTTTACGTTTTAATAGATCCGGGTTCTTCACACTCATCTATATGCACGAAAAATGAAAAACTTGAGAACTTAAAGGTAGAACTAGAGAAAGAGGGAATATTAGTTACTAACCCATTAGGAAATGAGGTGATTACTAGGAAGGTAGTGAAAGATTGCCCCGTAGAGATACACGGACATATCTTTTGGGGAGACTTATTTGAACTACCATTTCAAGAATTCGATGCTATCCTTGGGATGGATTGGTTGGCCAAACACGATGCACTGGTTGTTTGTAAACGAAAGAGAGTTACTTTGCATACTGCAGACGGTGACGAAGTGACCTTAGTGGGAAAGAGGAAAGACTATCTAACTAATATCATTTCTGCCATGACGGCTAAGAGGTTAGTGCAAAAAGGCTGCGAGGCATACCTGGTATGTGCATTAGTAGCGAAAGAATAGGCACCAAAGTTACAAGATATAACTACTGTATGCGAGTTTCCCGACGTATTTCCTGATGATTTACCCGGATTACCACCTAAACGAGAGGTGGAATTCACCATAGATGTGTACCCGGGAGCTGCACCAGTATCCATCGCACCTTACCGAATGGCGCCAGTAGAGCTAAAAGAACTAAAGGTACAACTACAGGAACTTTTAGATAAGGGATTCATAAGGCCAAGCGTGTCACCATGGGGAGCGCCAGTATTGTTTGTGAAAAAGAAAGACGGATCCTTAAGGTTGTGTATAGATTACCGTTAACTTAATAAGCTGACCATCAAAAACAAGTATCCGTTACCTCGCATAGATGATTTGTTTGATCAACTCAAAGGTGCTGGAGTCTTTTCAAAAATTGATCTACGATCGGGTTATCATCAATTGGTAATTAAAGACGAAGACATACCAAAAACCGCATTCAGAACTCACTATGGACATTATGAATTCATTGTTATGCCTTTTGGATTAACGAATGCACCTGCAGTATTCATGGATCTGATGAATAGAATCTTCCACCCGTATTTGGATCAGTTCGTGGTGGTATTTATTGACGACATATTGGTGTATTCAAAGAATCGAGAGGATCATGACCGTCACCTTAGAATTATTTTGCAAACCCTGCGAGAAAAGCAGTTATACGCTAAATTCAGCAAATGCGAATTTTGGTTGGAAGAAGTAGCCTTCTTGGGACATATTGTATCAGCAGAAGGAATAAGGGTCGATCCCAAGAAAAAAGAAGCAGTATTGGAATGGAAGCCACCTAAGACAGTAATGGAAGTCCGTAGTTTCTTGGGGTTAGCAGGATATTATCAGAGATTCGTCAAAGGGTTTTCCATGATCGCCACACCTATGACCAAGTTACTCCAGAAGAATGTCAAATTACAGTGGACCGACGCTTGCCAACGGAGCTTTGAAAAGCTGAAGCAAAAACTTATAGAAGCACCCATTCTTACACAATCCGAATCAGGAAAAGATTTTGCGATTTATAGCGATGCATCCCACATCGGGTTAGGTTGTGTATTAGTGCAGGAGGGCAAAGTCATTACGTATGTCTCTCGACAGCTCAAGCCACACGAAAGGAATTATCCCACGCATGACTTAGAACTAGCAGCAATTATTTTGGCTTTCAAGACATGGAGACACTACCTATATGGGGAAAAGTGTTACGATTTAAACAGAAAGGCAAGCTAAGCCTTAGATTCATCGGACCATATGAGATCATCAAACGGGAGGTATCGTTCAGATCCAACACATGTTATACAAGCCCAAGATATCGAGATTTAGCCTGACCTGACGTACGAGGAAGAGCCAGTAGAAATCTTAGCACGGGAAATCAGGGAGTTGCGGAATAAGAAGATTCCATTGGTCAAAGTGCTTTGGAGGAATCACAAAGTAGAAGAAGCTACATGGGAACGCGAAGAAACTATGAGGAAGCAATACCCATATTTGTTCTCACTTGATGAGCTTCGGGACGAAGCCTAAATTAACGAGGAAGGAACTGTCACATCCACCTACCGCATTTATGCAGAGTAGTCACGTGCATAGCGAGAGAAGGGGAAAGGAGAAGATAATTCTTGATAACAGCCCTAGATAAGGTTGTATGACCAAAGGGACCTAGTTGTAATTTTCAAAAATTTTGGGGATATAAATGTAATTTCAAAAAAAGTTGCACTGGATGTTCTTAATAGTGCATATAATAGATTCCAAAAATGGAGTGTAGAGAAAAATCAGATCGCAACGACGTGTAACGGTTTTTCCAGGAAATGTCCCGTTAAAGAAAAACGAAGACATTTTGACTAGGGGCATTTTGGTCATTATTAATTAAAGTTATACATGCAATTAAAGTAGGAAATAAAAACATGAGTACGTAGAGGATGTCGAGGGGTTAAATATGAAATGATCGTCAGTAGAAACGGAGCCGGAAGAAAACCCGAGCAAAGAAAGGACCTAAAGGAAATTTTGTAAATAGTTGAGGGCTTATTGGTAATGTAACACCTCTATACCCTGTATACGTACCAAGCATGCTTAAACGATCGTAATATACGTATACTGAATATAGAAAATGCCTCGGTTTAAAAAGACACAACAAATATCTTTGTAAATAAGTGAAACCAATCTCAAACAAATAAAAGAAATCCAAAAGACACTATATATAAAATGTTTAATAATTCACAGCGAAAGTTATTACACATATGTTATAAATCAAAGTTTACAAAACATAGAATATATACATGATTGGCCGCTCTTCTCTGATCTTTAAGTCCCAAAAGAAAAATCCTCAATGTCTAGTCTCACTTGGTCACGAGGAGCTCTCAGGTTCAACTCTGTCACCTGCGCGATCAAACACTATCGCGTTAAGCCATCGGCTTAGTAGTACAAAATATACCAACATTATACTTTAAGGCAAAGTAATGTTACACATCTAAATCATAAAGTTAACGTCATAAGTGAAAAGCTAACATCACACCTTTATATTTCATAAACCATACACATAGAAGCACATCACATTACCACATCATACTACATTCAATGTCATAACAATATTCATATTACATCTTCATAGTTCCATTGATTTTACCATTCAAGAATCACATTATATACAAAGACAAGCATGGGCCCAAAACACTCTAATATGCCATTCAATTTTCAGAGTTAATGCTTTGGTTTTATTATCACATTTATCATTATCATAAACCCAACTAGGCTTCAAGGATTAGGTTCAACCAAGCTTCAAGGGGAACAAAGCATGCTAAGTATCAACCCAACTTGGCTTCAAGAACCAACCCAACCTAGCTTCAAGGGTTGTAACATCTCAATTAGGCTTCAAGGATCAAATCCAACCTAACTTCAAGAGAATGTTACCAATAGGCATGCCACCAATAACAAAACTCTGAAAATGAATAACACATTAGACACACAATTCACTTATTATTTCATTCATAATTCTCATCATCAATTAGGCAAACATGCCTTATGTTCTTTCAATGGAATCATCATAGCCAATCACAAAGGCTTCATATCATTTCATATCTCCATTCATATTATACATATAGCATCATTGGTATAACATTTCAAAGTACATTATTCATATAACACATTACCATTCACAAGATTCACAATGCATAATACATAACCTTGTTCATATAGTATCATATGCATTATTAAATGTAAGTTCAATCTCAACCATGTAAGAAGAGCAAGGAAAAATCACAGTAGCCAACACACTCAAGGGACACGGCCAAGCTTGTGGCGTGTCTCTCAACCAAAAGCAACAGAAGCAAACATGGGCAAGGGACACGGCCGTGTCTTCTCCAAAATTTATCCAACACGGCCAAATTTCCTAAGACTTGGCCGTGTCTCTCAAAAATCCTTAGTTTGGCCGTGTCTCTTCCTTGGTTTGGCCGTGTCTCTCATGAATAAAACTTTAAACATAACCAAAACTCCTTTGATTGAATTAAGAACACCTTATACACAACATGACCTCATTCAAATGAATATAATCAATGTCATGAACACTTAATTTACATATTCATCACAATATATACACTAACAATACATCAACAATACATTTGATCACTTACCACTTCAAAACCCTAAAACCAAACATCACCCTTAACTTACCATCTTCAAACCAAAACCAACACCAATTCAACCTTTTAACTTACAATCAATTTAACACTTATAAACACATCTTAAACACACTTATTCATAAAATCAACAATTTATAAATCACCTCAAACACCACTTCAAAATAACAAAGGAAAACAAGAGAGTACTTACCTAAATTAAAGAAATTCCACAAATCCCCAACTTAATCCTTTGATTCTTCCTTCAAATTGAATTTGAATTAAACAAATCTCACTCTTGCTCCCTTCCTTTGAAATGGCCGGCTAACATATGAGAAAGAGAAAAAGAAAAGAAAAAATGAAGACAAGTCAACTTCTCTTCTTCTTTAAATCTCCACCAAGTAATTCTAACAAAGTAAAATTACTTAAATGCCCTCATCCATTTAACTTAACCTTTGTCACTTATATGCCCATTAAAGAAATTTCACATATCACACATAAATATCCTCTTCCATTGACCATCCCTTTTGACTAATGTATATGTTATATATATAACCATATACCCAACATATACACTTTCTCTCTACACATTACTTTCTTTTTTTTTAAACAATACATAAACATTCTCTTTTCAATTTCTTTTCTTACCAACATAACATATACACAAAATTCAAACAAACAACAATTATATCCAAACTTCTAGGGCACACATTGGGATATTACAGGTAATTTTTCAAAATGACTTGGAAACCTAAAATAGACCTTATAAATAGGAAGTAGAGGTCGAGAGGATCAAAACTATATGTAGTTTGACTCGTGGAACTGTACAGTTTAAAAGATATGACCGATTAATCGCCGAAACGTAATGTGGGCCCGGTTTCGTGTTGGGACCGTATGGGTAACACGGGACAACTTTAGGGTATCCAATGAGAAGAGGGACAAGTGGGAAGAAGTAATGGGAAAGGAAACTATAAAAATCTCTTGTTGACCAATCAAAAGTAACCATTTAGCATGAGTATTAAATGAAGAAAGAGAAAGGTGGACAAGTGGTCTTAAAGGATTTATCCGACACATAAGGTGATCATCATTTCCCTTATATATATATATATATATATCATGAAATGAAGAACCAATTTCTCTCTTTTCCACTTACAAATTTCGGCCACAATAAGAAATACCAAAGGACTTCCAAATTTTTTTCCAAGTTTGATTTTTCAAGGTAAGTTTTAAGGTTTTCAAGTATGTAGACTTTAATTTTAGTATCAATTTTAGGTATTTATATATTTATTGGGAGATTGGATATTAGAGTCTTTATGTGGAATTGGAAAAATTTTAAGTAAGTAATGAGATTAATTGATTAAATGGAAGAATCAAGATGGATAAAGTTTAATAAGGTTAGATTAGGGTTTCTGTTGAAAAGAAATGGAGGATAACTTATTATTTTAAATTTCTAAGGTTTATGTTGTATCTTGAATTTATTGAAGGAGAAATAAAGAATTAAGGAAGGAGAAGAAGGAAAAGCTAAGAGGAATTAAAGAAATAAGGTTTGGTACTTTACCTTTGAATAATTAATTTTGGGTTGTTTAAATTTAATTGAAACCAAATGTTTTGAGAAAATTTGGCAAGTTGATTTGGTAAGTTGTTTTGAACTTTAATTAGTTTGATTTGAGTTAAACATGCAAAAGTTATCAAAGGGAAGTGTTTGAATCTTCACTTTACCATTAAAGAAGCCTTCATATTGATTTGCAAAAGAAAAATACACTATCCTATGTATTTCATATGTTTGGGCCGAAATGGTCCTAAAATGACAGCTTTCTGGATCTTTTTGTGGCAATTGTTTGAGGTAGCTAATGAATGAATTTTTCAACGACATTTTACATGCAATTATCAACATATGAAATACGTTTTCTGTAAAATTTCAGCCAAAAATTAGATCATTTACTTGGTCAAATGCATGACTGAAGTGGACTGAAAGTTTGACGAAAATCCAGATTTTACTATTCATTTGGTCATGCCATTTTGCGTTTCCGATTTTTCTCGCCGCAACACTATTCATTTGGTCAATTTGTGATCTTTTAAGGAAGGCTTTGAAATGTTTGATATGTTTATTGTGGATATTAAATATGTGAAAAAGAATAAGGGTTTGACCAAAGAATGTGGTGCGCGGCGTAAATGGCAAAGCGCGATGAGAATTTAAAATGATTTCTTGAATCATTCTAAAATGAAGTTTGAGTCTTAAAGTGAATTATTTTAACCTTTTTGCTCTACTGGATAGTTGGGAGTGGTAGATAAGGGTATGGTGCACTATACTAACGCATGCAGTACTGCTCATTATTTTGTTATGATATTTTATTCAGTGGTGAGGCCACTGAAGCCAATGGGGAGGCCCATTGGTTATAACCAGGATGGGGAGGCCCATTCCTGTGATCTGATATCGGTGGTGAGGGCCACCTATATTACAGTGGGGAGGCCCACTGCCTTATCACTAGGGTTTCCTATATACCAGTAGAGCCTGAGCCAAAGTTATATTTTTTGTTAAACTATATAATGCAAATGAGTTTGAATTATGATTTTACATTATTGAAAGCATATCATAATGAATGTATCACGATTTCTATTGGTATAAAGTTGGTTGATTATTGATTTAATTATTTCCTTTGATTTTGAATACTTTCATATACTACTTTTATTTTTATTGGTAAAGTACCCACTGAGCGACAACGCTCAGCGAGTTAAGTTTTCCTTGACTCGTAGGTTCGGAGCAGTAGATAAATCTTGGGAAAGCAACGACCAGACCACAGCAAATCTCAGGGGTAGATCTTTTAGTTCCATTATGAGTTAGTTAGTTGTGGCATGTATATGAATAAATATAAAAATATTTTCTATGTTTTAATTGTATGATGTAATAATCATAAACCTTTACTTTATGTTATATTAGAAGTGTGAACTCTTCTTGCAGGTTTGTAGTTGAGGGTATAAGGCGGATTCATTGGGAGTGCATTAAATTTGATGGTATTCACATTGGTCTGTGTAAAATGTTTTCAAAAATCAGAAAAATAAGTTTTGTCGACACTTGGGATCCAAATTTCTAGGCGAAACTATGGCAAAATTTCTGTAAAAATCGGAACTAAAATTTGACTAAGTAAATTGGTAGCAACGTTAGGATAGTGTGGTGCCTCTACTCGGCTTACACATGTAGGTTGGGAAGGGGTGTTACAATACTCCCCAGGATTATAAAGATAGAAAGAAGAGAGAGTTCCTTAATTTGAAGAAAAGGGTGAAGATTGTAACAGAATATTAGAAAGAGTTTTTGCGACTGAGTAATTATGTCAGTGGGATCATTTCTGATGAGGTAGATAGATTTGGGAGGTTTGAGGAGTGATTGAAGCCCGCTATCTGATGTCAAGTAGTAGCAATGTAGTATGATATTTTCTCTAGATTTGTGTCAGGTCTAGGAGTATGGAGAAAATTCAGGACACTGCAACTATTCCAACATTAGAAAAGGGTAAGGGTAGAGGATCCAAGACTAAAGTGGAGTCATCATCTAGCAAGAGTGGGTGATAGGATTTTTCATAGAATGTTAGTGAGAGTCAGAATCAAACTAGTAGACCTATTCAATAGAGGCAGAGGCCTACAACATTGGTGGCTAGTGCTCCTATTCCTTCATTTCAGAGACCTATTCCACCTATTTGCACCCAGTATGGCAGAGCACATAGGGGTATTTGTTGAGGAGTTAGTTTCAAAGGTTATTACAGGTGTGAATCCAAGGGTCATTATGTTACGGATTGCTTAGAGTCACCAAAGTGTAGACGAATAAAGACAACTATATCTAGACCTAGTACCAAAAGAGCCAGGGTAGGATCTAATTAGAGAGGAGGATCTGCATCAGTGGACAAATAGGAAGAGACCAGAACTTTGCAGAGAGTTTATGGGATGCAGAGGAGATAGGATACCTTGGATGTAGATAAAGGTAAAATATCGATTACTTGATATTATTTTATATACATTAATTAATTGTGTATTCTTTAATGAGGCTATTAGAGTTGAGGATTCCTTGTGCTAGCTTAGGGATTTGTGAAAATGATTAAGGATATTCATAAGGGAGAGAGTAGAGATTACATGGTTAGAGGTGGTAGTTGGTTTTATGAGGAGTTTACAATAGTAAGTAATTTCGAGAATGAAATTATTTAAGGGGAGAAAACTGTAAAATTCATAAATTTTTAAATAAAATAAAATAATTAATATGGAAGAGTAATTAGGGTGGCAGATGAGAAATATATATAGTGTATACTTAATATATATTCAAGATATACATAAAGTATACATTTCACTAAAAGACAAAAAGTCAAAAAATCAAAGTCAAAGTTAAAAAGTAAAAAAGTTAAAAAAATTAAAATAATTATGGATGGAAGAAGAAATATCTAATATTTTATAATAATTAATTAATTAATTAATTAATTAATTAATTAATTAATATATGTGGTTAAGGAAGAAAGAAATTAAAAAAGTCATATTCTTCTTCTTCTTCTTCTTCTTCTTCTTCTTCTTCCTTTACATTGGCCAATTTTCATGGTTAACCAAAGGAGAGATTTGCTTCATCAAATCCATCAAAGTTCATAAAGATTTCAAAAGATTTAGGGTGGTTTTGAAGAATTCTCAAGCTTTATGAAAGTTTTCTTTAGATTTAAGTGAGTTCTCTTTGAATTTAAGATTATGTGAGATTTGAGTTTTGATGGAGGAATCCATAATTGTTAATATGGGTTGTTTTGAAGTTATTTTGATATGTATATAATGATTTTATGATTGGAAGTTGGATATGAGTAGGTTTTGGTGAAGTTAGGGTTTATGGGATTAATATGTGAAATTAGAGTTTTTGATGGAGGTGTTCTCAATTGTTAATAAAATGGATTGTTTTGATGTATAAATGATGATTTGATGATGAAAACAAGCTTGGTAGGAGGAAGTTTGAAGAAGTTAGTAAGGGGAGAAATTAGGGTTTTATTAGAAATTGGTTAGAAATTGAGTAATCGGTAATTAATTTGTATAAAATTATTATGTGAATGATTCTAAATTACTAATTTAACATGTCATTTGATATAGGAGTACAAGAACCAAAATTGCCTAATTGAGGAAAGTTAGGGTTTGGAAGAAGTAAAGGTTTGGAGAGTGAAATTGCGTTGGTGATAGAACTAAAAAGGTTAGTACATACTTTGATTACATTTATATTAAAAATTCATAATACATACTTTGATTACATTTATATTAAAAATTCATAATTGACATTATTCAGTTTGGCACACTTTAAAGGATGTTATTGTTCTTTAAAGTGAAAAGTGACATTGAGTGTGAATATGGGCATTATTATCAAAATTGTTAATTATGTATTGGTTTGAGATTAAAAACTATGGTTTTATGAAACATAATAATAATTTATATAATATGTTGAAAAAGATGGAACATGCATGGGAAATATGGTTACTCACATAATCTATGGATTGTTGCATAGTTGTGTAGTGTATGTTGCATTGGACATTTGATCATTGTAAAATGATGTTCGGATATCATTGTGGTAGGTGATGATAGGTGGAAATGGGTCACATTGTGAATGTGATGATTGTATAATGTGATGGGGAATGATAATTGAGATAAAAATAAATAAAATGTGAAAAGTGGGTAAATATAATAAAATGTGGAAATGAGCTACACTGTAAATGTGACTTATGGATATGTTATATGATTGATAAATAATATTGAAAAATATGGGAAAATAACAAATGAGATAAGAATGAGAAAATTTTGTTGAAATGTGAAAGTGATCATGAAAAGGAGTCGATCACTTGATAAATGTGGAAAAAGGAATGATATGAATGAGATTATGGAACATATGAAATATGTTTATGGAAATCTGAAATATGTGAAACCTTGGGAAGTTGACAAATGAGTTGAAAATGTGATAAAATGTGTGTGTTGTGTTGGCCTTACATAATTATTTGTTCTAGAAAGTTGATGTTGGTAATGTTGAGTTGGCATGCCAATGTGTAAACCCTTAATTTTTTACCTAGTTCGGTCCAATATATTTTGTTTAGTCCAAAATAATTTTTATGTTGTCTAATATAGTTTAATTGGTTCAAAATAATTTTTGTTATCTTAATTAAATAATTTTTGCTTTATTATCTAATTTTTATTAATAAAAAATAAAAATAAACAATTAAAAATTAAAAATTAAAAATAAAAATCGGCGACGAAAAAATCGTAGCCGAAAGTCAGGGCGGGCCCGTGGGCATTTCGCCCGCAGCTGCCTCAGCTGGCTGCGGTAGCTTTTTCTCCAGCTTAATTTTTCCTGCGGCAAATTTTTTCGCCAGCGCAATTTTTTTGCAGCAGTTTTTTTTCGCCAGTGAAATTTTTCCGACGCAAATTTTTTGAAACCTAATACAATTAGGTTTCGGTTTCCTTTTCTTATTCAATATTGTATGCCGTGATTAATTAGGATTAATAATAGAATTCTTCTATAAATAAGGAGGAAGAAAAGAGAGAAAGGTAATCAGAAATTGGGACAGAAACTTTGGAAAGTTTGAAACCGAAACTAAGGGGGAAAGTAGTGAAACCAACCTTTTGAGAGGAGAAGAAGCAAAAGCCATTAACAAATGATCAAAGGCAGCAACTGCCTTTGTTTTTGTTCATCCAAGAAGAATTATTTTTGGAAGAACCATCAAAAGGAGGTATGTATTAATTGTTATATTTTTTCACAGTAGCTTAATTCATCTAGTTGCCTCTTTTAATTCAAAAATCCCAGAACCTTAATTCCCTTTGTTCAAAGTTTAAAAACACTAATTCGTTGCTTTATTTTCCAAAAAGACTTAAAATTGTTATTTTTACTTCTTCAAAATCTTAAAACCCTAATTGAACATGTTTTTCAACAAAACCAAAATTTGATTATGTTTCTTACAACAAACCCTAAAAACACCTTTTCTATTTATATAAACCTTAAATCGTTGGTCTACTTTCATAAAATTATAAATTGATTTTTCCAAATTCTAAAAAACCTAAACATCCACCGAAACCCTAATTCTAAAACATTAAACCCAAATGCAACTTCCAAACCTAAAATAGTAAACCCTAACCCCTTTAAAACCTTAAACCCTAATTTTTTCTAAACCTTAATCCTTTAAAACTTTAAAAACCATAAAAACACAAATATTTTAATTTCACACAGTAAACTTGAAACCATAAATCAAAAGTATTTTAAAGAGTCTAAATCCTAGTTTCATGATTTTACATAACAAACCCTAGTTTGGTTAATTAAAGAGTCTTACCAACCTTTTAAAACATAAATCTTTAATCTATTTTAATTCTCTTAAAGTCACAGTAGCCTAATTCCACAAAATCCAAAACCCTAAATACATGAAATAAGGAGCCTTAAATGGAAACAGTAGCTATAATTGGATTTTTATTTGCTTTATTCAATTCTATATTTGATTATGCTTTAATTTATTTTATATGCTTTAATTTATTTAAGTTCAATGCTTGGTTTATTTTATTTATCATGGATGGATGTTTACTTTCTATTGATATTTAATACCTTTGATGAATGATATATTGTTTACTTTTATCAATTTATTTAGATTTCCAAATGTTGTAAGAGGTATGTTTCCTCTTGTTGGATACCTCATTAGTTAAATATCATGTAATTTAATTTGCTTTTCTACTTTAGAACCAATGTAAAGGACATGTTTCTACCTTTCGGTGGGTGTCCTATTTAGGCATGGGATGTAAGGACATGTTTCCATCTTCGGGTGGGTGTCCATCTATTTTGCTTGGACATTGCTTTGTTTTTAATATAATGATGCTTTCTTTTAATTATTGTGTGTAATATGGATAATGTTATTATACTTAAGAATTTTATAATACTAAGACCTATAAAGGAGGCCGGTTCTAATGAACCGGGCATTGTGGGGGTGCTGGGCTATTTCTTACCTTCCCTACACGTACCCAACTTTCCGAACCCATTAGGGAGTTAGGGATTCCTTAGGAATCGAGTCATCCACCCCTTTTTTTCTCGGCCCGTCCGGGTGGCCACTCCATTTTCTCCGGACCTAGGTCCGTGTTCTCTAAGGCCTCGAGCCTAACAGTGCTGAAGTCGTAAGAACCATTCCACCGGGAGTGGGAGCAAAAATCCCCACTCACACAATTGTGCCTTTGGACTAGATATGATGGTGTTACTGTTATTATTGTGCCTTCGGGCTAGACATGCTAGTGTCAACAAGAGACGTGCCTTCGCATGGTATATGACACTAAGATCCCCGATGTCACTATAGGCCAATTCAATTATTCTGGAACTTAAATATTATGTAGGGACTTTCAGGTCCAATGTGTGCATTTATGATATGTTTATATATTTGATGAGTTGAAGGGTATTATGTGAGCGTTATAGCATAATGGTATTTGATAATCAATAAATAATGAGTATCTGTTGTTTTGTGATAGTGGAATGATGTTTTTTGTGTTATGGGAAATTTGCATTATTTTATTTTAAAAAGTATTTTATGTTATCAAAGTATATATCACTAGGCTTTCAAGCTTAAGGTGATAGTGCATATCGCATAGGTGATAAAAGTGTAGAGCAGGGAGGTGCTAATAGATCCGAATAGGTCAAAATTTCGGGACTTACCTTAAAGGTAGAGTTTTTACCACGAGACCTGCATAGTTGATGGTTCTTAATGCATCTCATGTAAAATAATTTTGTTCAAGTGTATTATATATAAAGTACATTATAAGAGTTTATAAATATGCATGTATAATTATACTATTGTAAAGTTTTATAAATGTAATTAAGTTACATTTTATATGTTTATGAAATATTTGATAATGTTGGAGGGAATATTGGATTTTGTGGTATTAAAAATTTGGGAATGTTTTTCAATTGCAAGTTGTGTGATTTTGAATTTGGAATTATTGGCATTACAGACAAAATTTTGGCAAATTATTTTTAGAAATTTTCTATTATTTATATTATTTTGAATTAATATATATGCATTTCTAATAATTTTATTTTTATAAGTTATATTTATTTGTACTGATGTTTACTATAACATTCTTGCATTATATATATATGTTTTACATATACAAGGTGCATATATTGTATGTATATAGGATATAAGGGTATTACACAGTGACACTGGTAGACTTTATTGCTATTACTGGCATCGTATTTGGTACCCAAGCCCATGGAGTGCTTTCAAGACTGGAGAGTTCTTTCTCAAGAAGAAGTGTTCACCTTAATCGCAGGCCATCCTCTAAGGATCCTCAAGCATATTCAGCACACATGGTTGCTTAACCACATCAACAGTTTTATGACAGTCTTCCTTGGCCATTGACTGACCAACTAGCCTAGTATATACTGTTTGCTGACCTACAGATGCAACTTTTGGCATTCTTTTTGTAACACCCTTATATCCTATTTATATATAATACATACATCCAGTATATGTAAAATATGTATATGCAGTACAAGAATGTCACATTTTAGACTTTCCAAAACTTTTCATGATTCAAAGATAAATAACTTAAAACACTAAATTGTGCTTTAATAAATAAATAAAAATATTCATTAGTAATTTATATACCAAAAATACATAATTTAATGAAAAACCTTTGGAAAAAATTTACCAGAGTTTTATCTATAATCTGGATATTCCCAAAATTCAACAAACACAACTTACAAATCAAATTACACTCCCAAATAATTATAACCAATCTCCAATACCTAGAACTCCAATACTACTTTGAATTTCACTAATTGTCAAAAACACATTCAGAACATATTCAAATTATTCATTTTTAGTGAAATCCATATTTATATATATAAAAACCATAATTCCAAATTTACATCATATGCATAAGTAATGTAAATTTAATGTACATGTACTAAAATATTTACAATCAAAACTATACATGTCTGCAAACTCTGGCACAGCTGGTCTCGTGGTGACACTAATGTTGCAAACCTAGCTCACTTTAGATTGCTTTACTCTGCAATCTTTTCATTTGTGCAATGCAACTAACCACGCTAAGCAATTTGCTTAGTGGTACAAATTTAACAACAATAATAACAAAATCAAAATACATAATCTCATAATATAAAATGCACTATTTAAATAACCCCTCAATGACTCAAGGACTCGCCAACATGCCACATTGGCAATATTGATCCCAAATATTCTTTAATGGCATCTAGTACTTATGCCATCTAATAATGCACAACTTATTTACTCAGCAATATTCATGGTCTCACAAACCATTCAACATAGCAAATTAACCGTTCACACATACACTTACTCATGCACACTGGGCCCAACATTTCACCTAAAATGACCTGAAGGTTCGACACCAGGAACTTAGTGTCACATTTCACCCATAGGTCATTTCTTATTCACACCAGAACAAGTGTCAAATCTCACCCGAAGGCCGCCTCCTCTCGACACCAAGGGCAAAGTGTCAACCATTTAACCTGAAGGTCGCCCTCCCTCGACACCAGAGACAAAGTGTCTATTATTCTTGAAAGTCGTCTCCTCAACACCAATATACTTGACACTCATGTTTCTCGCCTGAAGGCAAATACCTTGCCCATAGGCAAAATCATCACTTACAAATACTATTGGCGGCTTGACTCAACAGAGTCAACTTTAACCTACCAACTATAAATCACATTAGACATTTAAAAAAATTAAAAGTTCTTTACTCTTTCCCACTTTTTTGATAATCATATATAAAATACCCAACACAGGGTTAAAAGACATGGTTGTGCAAGCCACAAACCATGCATGTGTATTATAAAACAAAACTGTCAATATCATCAAACCAACCCTATGGCCATGGCATTCAATGGCCATGTCTGTGTGTTTCAAAACCAATCTGCCACTGCCACATGAACACAACCCATGGCCATGACATTCAATGATCACGCCGGTGTCTTCGCATTTCCACACAATTTACTTCACATCTCAACGTATCCATTTTCGAAGCGATCATCATATATTATAATCATTCTCACATTGCATTTCTATATTCACACTTAGTTTGTGAATTTCTCATTATTACACAATTAATTTTCACTTTTAATTTACATTTATTAATTTTTATTACAATCGCTATTTTTCCATAATTTTCCTTATTCTTTTCATATTCTTTAACTATTTTTATTTTTGTTTCATACATTTCACATTTTATCATTTTTCCTATTTTTCATTCATTAAATTTCATATTCACGAGTCTCATTCACAATGTGACTCATTTTCCTCATTTTCTCACAAATCATAATTATGTCCATATTAGGCATCATACCATATATATCATATATATATATATACATCCACATTGGATAATTGCCAATGTGACACCCAACACATAACTATGCCACAATGCATAGTTTATGTGAATAAACATATTTTAAAATAGCATTAAACACACAAATTGCTCACTTGCATTTAATACAAATTCAAGTTTTAATAATATGAACTAACCTCTTTTCTCCTTCTCAAGCCAAATTCTAAGTTCTACATATTAAAACAATGTAACATCACTTTCTTTCTCTAGTAATTCCAAACATAACAATAAAACTCATAATTTAAAGCTTTAAAGGAAAGAAACTGACTTGAATTCTTTAGTTAATCTTCAAAATCAACTTGTAAACCTTTGATTTTTGGCCAAATTTTAGTGTTTAGAATAACTCTCTCTCTCTCTCTCTCTTTTCTTTTCTCTCCAATTCGGCCATGCTTAGTGAAGAAGAAGATGAACATAGGTTTTTATATAGTTTAACTTCCCACTGTGCCACTCCCTTAATTACCATTCAATTAATTAATAAAATAATATAATATTCCTTCTTCCCATCTAAAAATACTTCAATTTTTAATTAATTAATATTTTTTAATTACCATCCATACATATATTAATATAAATAATTATTTGATTATTAACTTTTAAATCTCCACCTTTCCTTTTCTTCCATCTTTGACTTTTCTTTATCTTTATCTTTTCATATTATTATTATTATTATTATTATTATTATTATTATTATTATTATTATTATTATTATCATCATCATCATCATCATCATCATCATCATCCACTTTTCCAACACCAAATTATACCTCACATATATGTAATATATATTTTATTTATATGTATGTGTCATATATATGTTACTTATATGTTACATATATTTTTATGCACATATTCATGTGATATATATTATGTGTATGTAATTTATATTTAATATATACATTTACCCATATGTATATATATCATGTGTACCATATGTACACATCAAGTATACCACATATATATTAAGTATATAATATACATACATATAACCAACGGACATTATATATATGATATGTATATACAATGTATACACTAGGTATACATTAGGTATATACAACTCCTATACCTTCAAATACTTATTTAATTTCTCCAAAATCATGGATATTACACTTTTAGTGACAATTTAGACCTATGCATTCTTCGAAGTCTCCAAGACCTTACCTCAGTTGGTACATATGATTAGGACAGAGCAATACTTTGCACCATATAATAAGAGATGTGAGAGTTGTCACGAGGGACTTACTCTTCCTTAGGCAGTACTTATGTCATCTGGGAGGCATTCTGTCTATTCTTACCCTTGCTTTTTATGTTGTTTATACCTTACACTTTATTGTCATTCTCCTTTTGATGCATTTTTGGACCTATGAGTACCTTCATCATACTAGCCCTATCTTGAAGGATCCACTCCCTACAGCTTATCGATCAAGGTTAGATGGAGTGGTAGTAATAGGGAGATGGGAGACGTACCCTTGTTTGGTGCACTGAGATCTCATTTAAGTCGGCTGAGTATTGATGATGTGAGTCTTTCTTTCTTTTTCTTTTAATCTAGACTATTTATCTCTACTGACTTTACTAACTTTTGAATAGATCACCTGGGCCCCTTAGCTTGCAAGATCACTAAGCCACCAGCCTCAATAGTTAGAGTCATGACTCTCTCTAGATGCAGACTTCTTTTATGTGACCCAAAGGTTATAGTGTACTATTTATGTGAGCGAGTCATGCACTAGCACTCCACAGGGGATCGACTTGTACCTATGTTTCCTTCAATTAATATGCATGGTGGGATGAGGATCCTTAGCGACGATGTTCTCTTCACTGGACTACCTGCCCATCATTTTACTATCTTAAACCAGGACTATGATGCATTTTATAGGACTTCTTTTATGCCTCGAGTAGTTAGGCCTAGGCAAGCCCCTTATTCTACCTGGACTATTCCTGTGGCTTAGACCCCTCAGAGTGAGTCACATTATGCTAGCACATCCGTAGTGCCTCGTACCATCCCTGTATTGACTCATACAGACCTGGGATGACTACCTTCTTAGTATTACTTGGACCCTACCATTACATATGTTACCTTAGCCGTATTCGATTTCAGGGATTATATTATTTCTGATTGGCCCACTCCCCATCTTAGGGAGGAACATGCTATGATAAGTTTCTCTGACTTATTTTGCTCTTGATTTACCATTTCATGTACTGTGCTAAACTGACTGACTTATCATGCAGGGTACTATTCTTAGTGATTGGGCTGAGCACTTCTATATGATGGCTCACCAGTTTTGGTTCAGCTTGAACTTCACCTTGACTCGATTAGCCACTACTGATGATCGGACTGAGTCTTTAGAGGAAGTTGCAAGGGCTACTGAGCTGAGGCGGAGGAGGAACCACTAGCCTTGATGCTCTTTTCTTTTCTTTTCTTTTTTTATTTTCTGTAATGGTTAGGATAAAACAATGCAATGCCAATATTGTATGGACAATGGATGATTATTTTTAGCCTTATTTTACAAAATCTAGTTTTTACAATCTTTGATTATTGAATGTTGTGAGCAGGGATTTTTTTCCCTACTCCCGGTGGAATGGTTCTTGCGACTTCGGCACTGTTAGGCTTAGGGCCTTAGAGAATACGGGCCTAAACCCATAGAAAATGGAGTCATCACCAGGATGGGGGCCTGGAAAAAGAAAGGGGTGGATGACTCGATTCCTAAGGAATCCAAACCTCCCCTTTATTGGGTTTGTAAAGTTGAGTACGCATGGGAAAGGTGACAAATGGCCCAGCACCCCCATAACACTCGGTTCATTGGAATCGGCCTCCTTTTCAGGTCTAAATATTATTGAATTCTTAATTATTATGACATTATCCATATTATATGCATTTATAAAAATAAAGAATACTATATTATAAATCAAACAAATTAAACAAAATGGGAACCCATCAATTGATGGAAACATGCCCTTACAAATGTCCAAATGTCCACAAAGAAAATAAAATAGGACACCCACCAAAAGGTAGAAATGTGCCCCTTATAATTGTCCCAAAGTTTTAAACATAAATTAAACTACATAAACTAAATAAATAAGGCACCCACGAATGTAAACATACTTTTACAGTTCAAGAAATCCCCAATAATAAGAAATTATAATCCATAAGCAAATAAATCATAATAATGCACATTATCATTAAAAAAATAATAAATTATGACTTAAATATAATGAAATCACAAAAAAGGTACAATACATAAGCAAGCATTAACTCCCTTAATGAAATATAAGGTGTGACGCATATGGTGGTTCTGCTACCCGATTAGCGGGCTGGGATCAAGGGGGCAGCGCCTCGGAAAGCTAAACAATTTTCAAAACAAGTTTAGGATCTTTTGGACTTTAGAAAAATAAGATTAGGGCTTTGGAAGATATTAAAAATTATGAATTTAAGGCTTGGGGGCATTAGGATATTAAACTAATGCTGAGGGATTAGGGTTTTAAGGAGTTACAGATTCTAGACACTAGGTTTAAGAATTAGGGTTTATACCAATTAGTGTTTCTAGATTAGGGTATTGGTTTTACAGAACTGGGATTAGGTTTAGATTCTTAATATTAGGGTTTAGGTTTGGATTCTAAATGTTATGGTGTAGGTTTTAGGAAACAAATTTTGGATTAGGGTTTTAATTAAATCCTAAGCTTATTGGGGGATTAATAAACAATGGACGTTGGCTAATTAGGCTACTGGAAAAATAACAAAGTTCAATGACTAACCTATAGCAAATTTGAAATCGACAAATACAAGCCACCGGACAAGTTTTAATGAAACAAATGAGAATTAAAATATGATGAGTATAAGCTACTGGAATTATTTGAACGAAGCAAAGTTAAATAAATGAACTACTGTTATAATATCTTAAAGAAATGATTTGCAAATACTGAATAAATGAATTATGTTAGAAAGCTAAACATGCGTTGAAGGCTCCACCAAATTGATTATTGACTCTAAGCTGCTGCCTGTATTAATGTTTGTTTCTAGGCAAGCAAAGATCAAAGACAGTGATCACTGCCTTTTTTGGTTTGTTGATGAAAGTTGGTTGTTACTGATTATTGTTGCTTTCCTTGCTAAAATTGTCGATCCCTCTTAAAGTTTTAAGCTTCATTATTTATAAGCAAAACTGTCCCAAAAAACCCTAATTGCTTTCTTAACCCATATTTACAATGAATTCTAGCCTTATTAGGAACCAAAAATCTAGCCAAAACTCAAAACAACTTAATACCATGTCGATCTGGTATCCTAGATGGACATGGGATAAGGCTCATGTCAACCTGGGCCTTCCAGGTCGACATGAGCAATGGCTCAAGTCAACCTAGGCTACCCTGACTCGATTTACTCTTGCATTTTTTTTAAAATTTTTTGGATTGAAAAGTTTTAATTTAGGCCTAAAAAACTCAATTTAGGGTTTTATAGTTGAATTTGTGCCTTTTGAAATCGGACAGACTTATTTAAAATTTATAAACTAAGTTTGCATCTTTTAAAGTCAGATCGAATTTATTTTGGCATTCTTTAATTAAGACCATACCAACTTAGGGCCAAAATTAAGGGTCTACAGTTTACCCTCTGCTTGAACGATCTTGAATTGATTCAAAGATTGAAAAGCAACATGATTTTTAGGTTAATTTTGGCAAAAATAGATTCTGGACCTGAGTTAGTTTGGGTTCTGGAGCCGGTTTGAGTTATGGACTCGAAAATAATTTGACCCAAGGTGATTTGGGTTTTGGACCCAGATTGAGTTCTGGAATAAAAAATGATTTGGGTTCTAGACTCGGATTGAGTTCTAGACTAGATAATTATTTGGATTCTGGACCCAAGAGGGTTTGGATTCTAGACCCAAGAGGGTTCTCGACCCAAAATTGGATTAGGATTCTCGACCTGAAACTGGATTATGGTGCTCGACCTGAAACTGGATTAGGGTTCTTGATCCAAAATTGGATAAGGGTCCCGAGACTTAAGCTCTTCTAGCTTAATCATCCTTTTGTCATTTGAGAATTTTAGCTTTCTGCTAACCAATTGTTTCCATTCTTCAATGGATTTTGCTGATCTTCTGTCATTTATGAGTTCCAGCTTTCTTCTAGCAATTGTTCCATTCTTTAATGGATTATGCTGACCTTCTATCATCTGAGAGTATTGGCTTTCTTCTAGCCAAATAATTTTAGCTCTTCTAGCTAGACTGACTTTTTATCAGTTGAAGGTTTTGGCTTTCTTCTAGCCAAACAATTTCAGCTCTTCTAGTTAGACTAACTTTTTATTAGTTGAGGGTTCTGGCTTTCTTCTACCCAAATAATTTCAGCTCTTCTAGCTAGGCTGACCTTCCATCAGCTGAGGGTTCTGGCTTTCTTCTAACCATTGTTCTATCCTTCAATGGATTGACTTCAGCTCTTCTAGCTGGAGTGACCTTCATCATTTGAGAGTGTGGGCTTTCTTTTAGCCATCTATTCCATTCTTTAATGGATCAATTTCAGCTCTTCTACTTGGATTGGCCTTTCTTCTTTTATTCCTTTTGCAAAAAAAAAAATTATCTATTTTTTAGCTATCTCTCATATCCTCTCTTTTCCCCTGTGTGGCAAAATATTGAAAGTGAGTCTAAAAATGATTTGTACATGAAAAAAATCAAGAATTGAAAAGAGAAAGTTTTGCCCCCTTTGTAGGCTCAAAACAATGATCTTATTACCATGCGGGCTCTCATTGATATTTGCATTTTGTTTGGTTCCTTGCACGAGCATGCATCTTCATTTCTGTAAAGTGACTGGATCTTTCTCAAGTGATGCACATTCCATGCCCCCTGATTCCATAACTGCTTCTGATTGTTTACTTTAATGGGTGTCTACTTTTCAAAAAATAGGCAACACAAAACAACAAAATACAATGTGATATGCTCATGTATGCATGTATGCATGATATGCATGAGTGATACTTACAGTGGTTCCATTGACTCATAATCTGAGGTGATAAGTCAAAGAACTCTAATTGGTTCCTTCCAGATGTCTATTTAGGTCTTGCATTAGAATAGTGAAGACTTTTTATTTATGGCTTTTAAGATGTCAAAAACATGAGTGGTGGGGCCCAAACAGTATAGAGATACAACCATTTCAAACTATGACTCATCACATCAATTGGTAGCTTCTTCATGACATGATCTTGCAAGTGATCCATTCATTAGCCTTCTTTTGCCCATTATGTCCTTTGAAATTTGATAATGCAACATACTTCCTTAAACTTGATTTTTTTAAAAATCTTAAAAATCATATTTTGGCTTTGTCAAGTTGGTATCATTATACCTCAGAACTCAATTTTCCTAAAATAACATATCTATAACAAGATAACTCTAGTTACCGTACTATACTTGGGAATTATTTCCATTAAATAAGAACTATTGCACTTCATATAGGCACATACATATTACTCGGCCAAAGGTCTAATTGAGTTTTAAATTTTATCTATCTCATATGCATGATTATCTAACCAATCTCCACTAATAGACTCTACCTATCAAATGAGATCAATAGGTCTTAAATAGGCTTGAAATGGGGTCTATAAGGGACATGGGTTAAATGAAGGCCATTTTAAATTTGGAGTTAATGTGATACTATGGACAAACCCTCACACTACAAACTTCCTTGTTGGAACTGTATGTAGTTAGAAGTATTCTTAAATTCTAAGCACCATTTTCTCCTGCTAGGCATCTGGATTTATAAAAATATAGGGCTTGAACATTCTTCTATCATTTAGCATAATTCTTGATCTTTTCCTTTTGCAACAATGCAGAACCATCATATATCAAGATTTTCAAGATTGCAGATTTAGAGCAGTGTTGGATCAATTTAAGTCAATTTGTCTTCGTAAACTAAGTGGAAGTCTTCTGATGCCTAAGGTAAGAAGAACTCTACTGGCTTTTTGAACCGGCCTTTTCGGTTAATCGCCCTTTTGAGATTTTTCTTTTTCTTTTTCTTTTCTTCCTTTTTCCTTTTTTTCTTTTTTTTGGTTTTTTTACCCTAGCTCTAAGAGAGTTATCTTATTTATGTCATCTTATGCTTCTGACTATGGATGAGTGGATTAGAGTAAGTCTACTTCAGTGAGAATGGATCCTTTGGTGCCTTTGATAGATCTGAGATATTAAGTCTAATTCAGGTAAACTTCAACTATCTTTGTGGTCTTGATCGTACATCCTTTTGATCTCCTTTCTCATTTATTCTTTAGTGATCATCATACTTGCCATAAATATCACAATAGTTTAGGATATATTGTTGAGGTTTACAATTCAATATAAGCAAGCTAAAAATTTTATGAAGGCTCAAAAGGACAAAGTAGGGATTGATGTTTAATTGGGTGGATTCTACTTATTGGCTAATCAAACAATGCCTAGATCATTTCTTCCTTAAATGAACAGAGTTCAATTTTGCCTCAAAACTTCATCAAAGCATGTTCTAAGATTAACTAGGACATTGACAAAGGCAATTATGCAGGAGCCCTCTTTAAGTAAGCATACACAACTCAAATGCTATAGAATAATTCCCTCACCTAGTAAAGTCATTTGGATCATGATGTATAGATATACTAATTTATGAATATCAAGGTAGATTCATCATTGGTTGAACACAAAAATAAATAAAGACTAACATAAAAATTTAATAAAAGTAATTTATTCAAACAATCTTAATTTAAAAAAACATAATTGTTCCAAAAATATTAAAGAAAACACAAATAAATAAATAGCACTCAAGCCTAAGGATATTTGTTGTATTATAATCGATGGTGCTTCATCTACTTGGACATGTCAAGGGAAATGATCATCACATCCTCATCCACAAGTCCTTCATCCACATCTTGAAAGGATGACAAGACAAAACTTTTCATCAATCCTTCTTCTATCATAGAAGTTGCTGGCGGTGGCACTCTTCCAAACTTAGGCAACGGATTGCTTTAGTGTTAGGCTTGTTAGGTTCAGGTAGCTTACCACTATCAATCAAGTCTTGAATCTCATGTTTCAACCTAAAACATTTGTATGTTTTGTGCCCCTGTGATTGATGGAAATGACATAATACATTGCTATCAAAGTTTGGTGGTAGAGGATTAGGTAATGGTTGGGGAGCCAATGGCTATAATAGCCCTTGCTTTTGCAACTTATTGAAAATCCAATAAAAAGGTCTCCTTAAGTCTGAAAATTGCCTCTTATTCCCTTGACCAGCAACATTAATGTCTACTGCATTCTGCATACTCTGGCTGCCAGATTGATAATTTCCCTTCTCAATTCTTCTTGCAGAAACATGGTTCTTCTCCCTTTTCCACTCTTCAATTTGCAAACCAACCTGGAGAAGATCTTTGAAATCCTGGATGAGTATGTGAGACATCCTTACAGCACCCCTCTCACAATCATCCTAATTTGATCAGATTCATTAAGCCTCTTCTTTAGCAACGCGGCCTTGTTTCTCCACCTCTTCACATAGTCAATAAAATTTTCATTTGATTTCTGCATTATCGACTCAACTTCCATCAAAGTGACCTCCAACTCAGCATTGTACTCGTATTATTGAATGAAGGCCTTGTACACTAGATCCCAACTCTTTTGAGTACTATCTTCTAAGGTATTGAACCAATTCTGTACAATTGGATCTAATGAAAGCATGAAGTATCTTAGAGTTTGAGCCTTAGTAGCTCGGGCAGACTGTATAGCTATGATATACTGCTTCACATGAAGATGAGGGTTGCTAGTTCCATCGAACTTGGCAAAGGATGGCATCTTGAACTTGTAAGGGACTTCATCATCATGTTCAAATAGCTTATCCACCTCTGACATATCTTTGGTTTTCAACTTCTTCTCAAAATTCTTCTCCAGATCAGTAATCATCTTCTCCATATTGAAAGTTTTAGTCTTTTCAACTGTTGATTTCTCCACTACCTTCAGCTCCTTCTTCTTGTCTTAAGGGTGTTGGAAATACTGAACCCAGTCATAATCATCATCGACAACCACCTTATCATCATCAAAGGCTACTTCACCAACATTTGCCTTTCCCTTGTCTTTTGGCTTCTTGGTACTAACAGATACTTCAGTAGTGTTTCCCAATAATGCTGTCAGTTGACTTTTCATGGTCTCAGCTAGGATCTTCTTTAATTCTTCCATGTTGATGTTAACTGCTTTATCTATCATCTTTTGAATCTGCTCTGGTTCCATCACTTTTGGTGAGAAGCTAACTGAGTCGCCACTGGATTCTTTGTCACTGGCATAGGTAGGATTGTTGTAGACTTTTGAACTACTGTAATCTAGGGCGATGAGTAAGAAAGGATCAATGATATGAGATGCAATGCATGTATGCATGGATGTACAAATAACAAATAAACCAAATCAACTCAACATAGTAGGAATGAACCTTCCAATCTTATAATTTCCATAAATGAATGGTGAGCCTCTTCTCCTAGGTATATGGCCAACAAAATAGCAATATGGGGTATCTTGTTTTCGAACAATTCCCTCAAATGTTTTAACCAATAGTTGCATTTTCGAACTTAGAAGTTAGTCCATGATAATTTCCATTAATTAAGCTTTAATCCATTGGATCAACAAAAGATAGATTTTATGTTATATTATAGATTTCCCATTTGAAAAAATAACTAATGATCCATGCTTCAAACAAGCCCATAATTAATAAATCTTAGTGTGAACTAGGCCCACAATTAATTTTAAGTATTCCATAATTGGTCTAAATAGTTGTAAGCCCAATGAAAAGGTTCGTTTAAAATGGTTTTCAATGCCTATTAAGAAAAGATTTACTTAAAAAATAGGTTTTGGGTTTTGAACTTGGGCCATAAGGTAGAAAGAATTTTTGACCCATCTTAAAAAAGTTTTTATGTCAGAAGACCATCTTTAAAAATTCTTGAAAATAATTTTGGTCTTTTGGGTTTTAAAAATTATTTTTGTCTTATAATATAATTAGGTATATTAGAAAAATAACAAATTAAATAGGCCATGATTCAAACTAAGATATATCAAACATAGTCAAAGAGCAAGCATTTGGGTATAAAACTAAGGAAAGTAACTAGGCCAACTACATGGGCTTTAGTCTTTAGGTTCAAAAGCTTAGGTTTCCATAGCAAGTATATACCAAATGGTATGAGGCTATGAGTGGTTATGTCATGCTCAGTCTCCATACCTTGAGTAAAAGTATGGTATCCTTTGCATAGCATAATATGGGTAACACGGGTGTCCTAACTCACGCACACAATGCAAACTAAGATGATGCAATGGACAATATCATAATAAGAAAAAATAAAATAATATAAAGACCAATGGAATCAACTTCTCTTATCTCTAGTGGAGTCGCTACTGTGAGCGGAGATTTTTGCCCCACTCCCTGTGGAATGATTCTTGGGACTTCGACACTGTAGAGTCCAATCTAAAGATTTTAAAATAGCACGAAATAATTTTTGTGGTATTTATTATTTATTTAAATATTTATTATATATTTATTTTAATACTTACTATTTATTTTCATATTTATTTTAATAATATAATTTAATATTTATTTTATTTATTATTTATTATTTATTTTTAATAATATAATAATATTTATTTTTAATAAAAAATAAAATAAAAAGTAAAAAATAAAAAATCGGACTGATCGGCGGCGCTGCTGCGCGGCAAGCATCAATTGGCCTGTCGCAGGCCACGCCTAAGGTGAATTGGCGTGCCATAGGCCAAAGCTTGCAGCGAATCGAGATCCTTGCCCAGGTGCTTGCGAGCATCACAGGCGATTTGCGAGAAGCAGTAGGCTAGTTCTCACAGCCCGTTCCTCGCAGCAGGCCCAACGCCCAGCAGCCAACGTGCGCCGCCAATTTTGCCAAAATCTTGTTTACTTCGGTTTTGTATTTTTTTTTTCCTAAATAATCTTTATTTCCTTAATTATATAGAATTATCATTAGGTTTTTGCTATAAATATGAGCTTAAAAAATAAAACAGGAGAAAATTGGGGGATTGGATTGGGACTAGATGTAGAAATACAAAACAAAAAAGGGAGACGACACTATTTGGATTTCTCTAGAACTTTTCTTTCAAGAGAGACCTTTGGACTTTTAGAATTTTGGGACTTTTTAGAATTTTTTGGACGGGAAAAGTTTTTTTTAAAGAGGCAGAGAGTTTTTTTTGGCATAAGAAGACTCTCAAACTTTGGACAATTTTCAACAAAAGGTTTTTGGCAAAAGACAACAATCAAGGTAGCCAATAAGTGGTGATTGTTTTGGTGATTAGGTACTCCAAAATTTTCATCTAACAATTTTGGTGGAGCCTTCAAACATAGGTATGTTTATCTAACTTTGTTCATCAAAAATCATCTTCATCCACTAGTCATTGATCAATTAAAATTGATGAATTATAATTCTCAAAACTCATGTAATAATCCAATAATTATGAAAATCAATGGACAAATTTTTTTTATTTCTTTTGAAGACATAGTAGCCATCACTTAGTTTTTTTTTTAAAAAAAGATTATTACAGTAGCTATTTTGTTATTTTAATTATTACAGTAGCTTAGTTTTTGTTAATCAAAATCATAATTTACTTAAAATTGTAAAACCCTAATAAAATCTATTTTCCAAAATCTTCACAGTAGCCATTCTCCTTTCAAAAATAAATATAATAGTGTTAGTTTTCTTAGAAATCCAAACCCTAGTTTAATTCAAATGCTAATCTAATTTGTTAAAACCCTAATCAATTCTTTTTCTTTATTTAATCATTATAGTAACTTATTCTTTTCAAACATCTAAGTTTTAATTTTATTTTCATAAGTTTTTACCTTATTTACTTAAATCCTAAATTCTAAGTTTAACCACACAGTAGCATAATTCATTTAAAATATATATATAATAATATTAGTTCTTTAAAATTTCAAAACCCTAGCTTTTAAATATAAATTCTAAAACCCTAAATGTTATTTAAGAAACCCTAAGTTGATACATAAACCTAAACTTTCATCTTTATTTGCTTCATTATTAAATGAATATTTATTATATATTTTGATTAGTGATTTATTTATATCTTCGATTTATGTCTTCGATGAATGATTTATTTATGATGATGATTGGTTGGTTATTTTTATTAATTTTCTTTGGTTTCAAAATATTGTAAGAGATATGTCTCCATGTTTTGGGTACCTCACATATTGAACATCATGTAATTTAATTTATTTCAAGTTTTGGATCAATGTAAAGGATACGTTTCCACCAATTGGTGGGTATCCTATTTTATGTATTTTCTTTTGGACATTGGACAATTGTAAAGGCATGTTTCCATCCATGGATGGGTGCCTATTTGTTTGTTTTGTTTTAACATTGTTCTGATTTTAATAAAGTATTTGTTTATTCTTATTATTGCATGTATTGTGGATAATATCATTATATTTAAGAATTTTATAATATTAAGACCTGAAAAGGAGGTCGGTTCTAATGAACCAGGCATTGTGGGGGTGTTGGGTCATTCTCACCTTCCCCACACGTACCCAACTTTATGCCATGCTCGATCTCCTGTCCGGGTGGCAACTCCATTTTCTCCGGGCTTAGACTCATATTCTCTAAGGCCCTGAGCCTAACAGTGCCGAAGTCGCAAGAACTATTCCATATGGGAGTGGGGGCAAAAATCTTCGCTCACAGTGGCGACTCCACTGGGGATAAGAGAAGTTGATTCCGTTAGTCTTTTTATTATTCTATTCTTTCTTATTATGATATTATCCATTGCATCATTTAGATTGCATTGTGTGCGTGAGTTAGGACGCCCGTGTTACTCGTGTTATGTCATGTAAGGGATACCATACTTTCACTCAAGGTATGGAGATCAAGCATGGCATAACCACTCATAGCCTTGTACCTTTTGGTATATACTTGCTATGGCAACCTAAGCCTTTCAACCCAAAGACTAAAGCTCATGTGATTGGCCTAGTTATTTTTCTTAGGTTTTACCCCAAATGCTTGTTATTTGACTATGGTTAATTTATCTTGGTTTCAATCATGGCTTATTTGGTTTGTTCTTTTTTTAATATGTCCTACCTATATTGTAAGCTCAAAAATAATTCTTTTCCTTTAAGATCCAAAAGACAAAAATTATTGTTAAAATTTTCAAGAAGGTCTTTGGACATAAAAACCTTTCAAGAAAGGTCAAAAATCTTTTTACACCTCATGGCCCAAAATTGTATTTTTTTTATTACAAAAGAGCTTACAAATATTTAGGTCAATTATGAAATACCAAAAATAAATTGTGAGCCTAGCTTATACCAAGAATTATTAACCATGGGCTTGTTTTTGGCATGAATCACTAGTTACTTTTTCAAATAAAGAAATTTATTTATGATGAACCTCTTAATTTTGTTTTAATCTAATATAGCATAAAAGCTATTTTAGTTGAGATTCAAATGGTGAAAACCTAATTAATAGGAATTATCATGGACCGACTTCTATATTAGAAAATTCAACTATTGATTAAACCGTCTGAGGGAACTTTTCAAAAATAAAATATCCCATGTTGGTATTTTGTTGACCATAAACCTAGGAAAAGAGACTCACCATTCATGTGTGGAGGTTATAAGGTTGGAAGGAATGTCCTATTTATCTTTGTTTGTTTGTTGCTTGTGTATACATGCATACACGTATTGTATAACATATCATTAATCCTTTCTGGCTCACAGACCTGGAGTGCAATAGTTCAAGAGCGAAAGACAACCCTACCTACACCAGTGACATAGAATCCAACAGTGACTCAATTACCTTCTCACCAAGAGCAATGGAGCCCGAACAAATTCAAAGAATTGAGGACGATGCCATCAATGCCAAAATGGAAGAACTAAAAGAGGCCATGGCTGAGACCATGAAGAACCAATTGGCTACAATTTTAAGGAACAATGTCGAGGTATCTGCTAGCACCAAGAAGCCCAAAGACAAAGGGAAGGCTAAGGTTAGTGAAGTGGCCTTTGATGATGACAAGGTAATGATTGATGATGACAACTGGGAATAATACTTCTCAGATCCTTAAGATAAGAAGAAAGAGCCGAAGATTATAGAAAGAGCAACTGTCGAAAAGACTGATACTTCTGATGTCGAGAAGCTAATTGCCAATTTGGAAAAGAAGTTTGAAAAGAAGCTAAAAATTGAAGAAATGTCGGAGGTAGATAAGTTGTTCAAACAAGATGAGGAGGTCCCTTATAAGTTCAAGATGTCTTCCTTCGCTAGGTACAATGGTACAGAAAATCCTCACTTGGATGTTAAGTAGTACATCACTGCCATGCAATCTGCTAGAACTACTAAGGCTCAAACTCTAAGGTACTTCATGCTTTCATTGGACCCTGTTGTCCAGAATTGGTTCAATACCTTAGAGGATAGTACTCAAAAGAGCTAGAATTTGTTATACAAGGCTTTCATTCAACAATATAGGTACAATGCCGAGCTGAAAGTTACCTTAATGAAAGTTAAGTCTATTAGACAAAGGCCAAATGAGAATTTTGTGGACTATATGAAAAGGTGAAGGAATAAGGCTGCATTACTCAGGAAGACGCCCAATGAATCTGATCAAATAAGGATGATTGTGAGAGGGGTGTTGCCTAGTCTTCGTGAAAGGATGTCTCATACACTCATCTGGGATTTCAAAGATCTTCTCCAAGCTGGTATGCAAATTGAAGAATGGGAAAGGGAGAAGAACCGCTTTTCAGTAAGAAGGAATGAGAAAGGAAACTACCAGTCGGGCAATCAAAGAAAGGAAGTTGATGTTAATGCGACTGGTCAAGAAAATAAAATACAGTTCTCAGAGTTGGGGAAACCTCTATCTTGGGTTTTCAACAAGCTACGAAAGGAGGGAATATTACAACCATTGGCCCCTCGACCTTTGCCAAATCCTTTACCCCAAAATTTGATACTAAGGCTTTTTGTCAATTTCATTAGACTCAAGGACATGAGACGGATAGATGTACCCGATTGAAGCATGAGATCCAAAATCTAATCGACAGTGGTAAGCTACCTGAGCCAGAAAAGCCCAATACCAAGAGCAATCTTTTGCCTAAATTTGAAAGAGTACCTCCACCGGCAATCTTCATTGTAGGAAGAGGTTGGAGGAAGATTTTGTCTTATCCTCTTTTCAAGACGAGAGTATTGGAGATGTGGATAAGGAAAAATTTTATTCAACAAACTTTCCTTAGCTTGGAGTGTTGCTCTATTTATTTTGCTTTCTTTAATATTTAATTGGAACAATTATGTTTTTCAAATTTAATGTTGTTTGAATAAATTACTTTCATCAAATTTTTCTTGGTCTTTGTTCATTTTGGTTCTCAACCAATGATGAGTCTAGCTTGATAATTCATGAATTAGTATATCTATGAATTATAATTCGAATGACTTTACTAGGTGAAGGAATTGTTCTATAGCATTGAGCTGTGTATGCTTACTTAGAGAGGGCTCCTATATAATGACCTTTGTCTAGGACCTAGCCAGTCTTAGAACATGATTTGACAAACTTTCAAGGTGAAATTGAACTCTGCTTATTTAAGGGAGAGATGATCTATGCATTATTTGGTTAGCCAACAACTAGTATCCACCCAATCAAATAGCAATCCCCAATTGTTCCTTTGAGCCTTCATAAGATTTCAACCTTCTCTTTATTGACTTGTAAGCTCGATAACCTACCCTGAGCCGTTGTGATACTTTTGACAAGTCTTATGATCACTAAGGTGAAGAGGCAAGAAGATCAAAGAATGGAATAAATAGCCAAGACCATGAGGATAGTTGATGTTCTCAAGACCATAAGGATAGTTAAAGTTTACCTGATATTTCCAATCTTTCAAGATAACATCAGAGTAACAAATGATTTATCCTTGTTAAAGAAGATCTATTCCACTCCACTCATCCATAATCAGAAACAAAAGTTGGTACAAATAAGATAACTCTTTTAGAGCTAAAACAAAAAAAAGAAAAAAAAGAAAAGAAAAGAAAAGAAAGAAGAAAAAAGAAATAAAATCCAAAACGGTTCAGAAAGCCAACCGAGTTCTCTTTTACCTAAAGCAACAAAAGACTTCCATTTGGTTTATAAGGACAGTTTGACTTGAATTGGTCCAACACAACTAAAGATTCAATCAAAATTAGAGAAAAAGGAGAAAGATCATCTAATTCTTGAAAGTTCTGTACTTGACAGTCCTACAGGGAAGAAGGACAAAATTATAAAATTCTCAAAGAAAAGAAGGAGTAAGAAAAAGAAAGAGAAAGAAAAGGGAAACGAAGAAAAGAAATGAATATGGGTACCAAACTTTTTTCAAAGGCAAAGACTGTCCCAATCAAGATCTAGATTAACACCAAGAAGATGGGAGAACATTCAAAGCTCTATTTTTTTCATGCTCCCAACTGCCTATGGCTCCAACAGAAAATCATAGTGTGAAGGTTTGTCAGCAGTGTCACATCAGCTCTGATCTCAAAATTGCTTTCATTTAACCCATATCCCTTATAGATCCCATTTCAAGCCTATCAAAGACCTGTTGATCTCTCTTGGTAGGTAGAGTCTATTAGTGGATATAGTTTGAATAAGCATGCATATGAGATAGACAATATTCAAACTCAATGAGACCTTTGACCAAGTAATGTGTATGTGCCTATCTAAAGTGCAACGGTTCTTGCTTAAATAGAAATGATTCTCAAGTTTAGTACAGTAACTAGGGTTGTCATGTTATAGATATGTTAATTTGGGAAATCGAGTCCTAAGGTACAATGACATTGATTTGACAAAGTCAACATTTGATTTTAAAAAAAACTATTTTCTTATTGTAAAAAGCCTTTAAGTTAAGGGAAATATGTTGAACAATCAAACCTCGAAGGACACATTGGGAAAAGTAAATGATTATTGGCAAGGTTATGAAGAAGTTACCAACTGACATGCTGAATCATAGTTTGAAATGGATGAATCCCTGAATCCACTGCTTGGGCCTCGCCACTCATGTTTTCAACATCTCAAAGATAAAAGCCATAAATGCAAAGCTTTCTGTCATTCCAATGCAAGACCTGAACAGGTATCTGGAAGGAGTCAATGAGAACACTTCAACTGATCACCTTGGTCTGTGAGTCTAGGAAATATGAAAAGTTGAGAAGGTTTGAGGCTACCGAATTTATAGGTACTGTAGATCTGACGAAGGTAAAGCAGTGGTTAGATCGGATTGAAAGGGTGTTCATCCAGTTGCAAGCTACAGCGGAAGAGAAATTTGACTATGCCTTGTCTCTTCTGCAAGGAGATGCATATGATTGGTGGAAGACCATTTCCAATGGATTGAAGCAACCCCCAGTCTTGAAGTACGAAGATTTTCTAAGAGAATTTGGGAAGAAATATACTCCTTAGGAGTATAAAGACAAGAAGAAGAAGGCGTTTCTTAATTTGAAGCAAGGAGATAAGACAATTGATGAGTATGAGAAAGAATTTCTTTGTTTGAGTAAATATGAAGATGGCATTCTAACAGATGAAGTGGACCGGTGTAGAAGATTTGAATAAGGGTTGAAGTCGTCTATTATGTGTCAGGTGGCAGTGGTTCACTATGATGATTTTTCTAAGATTGTAGCAGCTGCATGAAATGTAGAGAAAGCTTAAGGGCTTATAGCTGCGCTGAGAGCATAAAAAAGTAGGGTTAGAAGAGCTCCGATAAAGATGGGTTCCTCATCTTTAAAGAGAGACAGAGGTGGTTATTTTCAGAGGTCTGGTAGGGGCTAGGGATCGACTAGCGGATCACAGTAGCAGAGGCAGAGACCTATAGCTTCGGTAGCTAGCACACTGACTATAGGTTCTCATAAGTCTCCACCACTTACCTGTGCACAGTGTGGTCGAATGAATAAGGGATTTGTTGGGGAACTGATTTTAGAGGTTGTTATAGGTGTGGATCTTCAAGTAATTTTATTAGAAATTATCCAGAGGCACCAGATGAAAGATCAGCTGATACAACATGATCCAAATAGAGTAATAGAGGAGGTAGGGGAAGTCGAGGTACTAGTAGAGGTGGTAGATTTGGGGCTAGTTAGAGAAGGGATTTGATATCTGTGAGCAGATAGGAGGACACTAAAGCTACTAAGAGAGTTTATAAGATGCAGAAGAAGCTGGATGCTTTAGATGTCATAGCTAGTAAATTCTCTTTATTTGGTACTCTTGTGCATGCATTGATAGATCATGGATCTGCCCACTCATGCATTAGTGCATCCATTTTGCCTGTGCATGGTGTGTATTATGAATATTTGGGATTTGATGTATTAGTGACTAATCCTTTAGGACATAATATGATAGTTAGTAGAGTTTATCGAGACAGTCCTGTGACTATGCAAGGAGAAGAATTTCTAGGTGATTTGATTGAAATGTCTTTTAGGGAATATGACATTATCTTAGGTATGGATTGGTTGCTGAAATATGGAGCTATAGTGGATTGCCAATAGAAGAGTGTTACCTTAAGAACACTTAAGGGGAAAGAAGTGGTGATGAAAGGTGAGCCAAAACACCTTTTGTCTACTTCTATTTCTGCAGTATCTGCTCGGAGGATGATAAGGAAGGGATGTAAAGCCTATTTAGCACATGTATTGGATACTATACAAAGAAGCCTAAGGTCGATAGTATTCTTACAGTGGTTAAATTTCCAGATGTATTCCCAGATGAGCTACTAGGTTTACCTCCAGTGAGTGAGGTGGAGTTTGGTATCGATGTGATGTTGGGTGCCACTCCTATCTCTATTACTCCTTATCTAATGGCACCAGCGAAGATGAAAGAGCTGAAGGTGAAATTGTAAGAATTGTTAAATAAGGGATTTATATACACTAGTGTTTCACCATGGGGAGCACCGGTGATATTTGTGAAGAGGAAGGATGGTACCTTAAGGTTGTGCATTGGCTATAGGCAGTTGAATAAGGTGACCATTAAGAATAAGTATACATTACCTAGTATAGATGATCTTTTTGATCAGTTAAAGGGAGCAAATATGTTTTAAGAGGTTGATTTGAGACCAGGGTATCATCAATTGAGAGTGAAGGAGGCGGATATACCCAAGACTACTTTCCATACGAGGTATGGACATTATGAATTTCTTTAATGCCTTTCGGATTGACAAATGCACCAGCAATCTTTATGAATTTAATGAATCAATTTTTTTATCTTATTTAGATCAATTTATAGTAGTATTCATTGATGACATTTTGGTGTATTCACGATTAAAGAGGACCACGATAAATATTTACGAATTATACTGCAAACATTAAGGGAGAAGAAATAGTTTGTAAAATTGTCCAAGTGTGAATTTTGGTTAGACCAAGTAACCTTCTTGGGCCATGTTGTTGCAGTAGAAGGGATTAGAGTATATACAAGTAAAGTTAAGGCAATCTTAAATTGGAATCTACCCAACAATGTTACTAAAGTAAGGAGTTTTCTAAGGTTGGTAGGTTATTATCATCGATTTATGAAAGAATTTTCTATGATAGCCATGCCACTTACAAGATTACTGCAAAAAGGGGTGAAATTTGAGTGGACAGATAGATGTCAAAGGAGCCTTGAACTATTGAAGGATATATTGACTCAAGCTCCTATCCTTACTCTACCTATGGAAGGTAAACCATATGTGTTCTATAGTGATGCTTCACATAATGATTTGGGGGGTGTGTTGATACAAGAAGGTAGAGTTATTACCTATGCCTCTAGATAATTGAAGCCACATGAGCTGAATTATCCGACCTAGAGTTGGCAGTTATAGTGTTTGCATTAAAGATTTGATGACATTATTTATATGGGAAGAAATGTTATGTTTATACATACCATAAAAGTTTGAAGTACTTGGGTGTACAAAAGAGCTAAATCTTTGGCAAAGGTGGTGGTTGGAGTTGATCAAGGATTATGATTGCTTCATTAACTACCACCCGGGTAAGGCTAATATACTTACAGATGCTTTGAGTCGAAAATCTATGGCAGGGTTGACTGCCTATTATCTCATGTTATTGGTTAAATTAAGAGCCTTACATACTAGATTTGAAGTTGGTGATGATGGTGAATTGGTGGCACAATTGCAAGATAAGCCAATAATTTTGGAGCAAATTAAAGAAGCACAAAAGATAGATAAAAAGGTCTAGAAAATTGTGCAGGATTGCCTTAAGGGAGAGAGTGGAAACTTTCAAATTGAAGATGATGGTAGTGTGAGGCATAGAACACGGTTGTGTGTACCAAAAGATGTAGAATTGAAGAAGATGATTTTAGAAGAGGCACATTAGTCGGCTTATACTATGCACCCTGGGAGTACTAAAATATATCAAGATTTGAAGCAACATTACTGGTAAATGGGTATGAAGAGAGATATAGCAGAGTTTGTATCCAAATGCCTCACTTGCCAGAGGATAAAAGATGAACACTAGGTTCCTTCAGAATTGTTGCAACCTTTACGTGTGCCTGAATGGAAATAGGATAGAGTTACTATGATTTTTGTTACTGGATTACCTTTGACCCAAAAGAAGCATGATGCAATCTAGGTAATTGTGGATAGAATGATGAAGTCAGCTCACTTCTTACCGACGAAGATGGATTACTCCCTTGATTAGTTAGTAGAGATTTATATGAGTGAGATTGTGAGATTACATGGGGTTTCGATTTCTTTGGTGCCTGATTGAGATCCAAGATTCACCTCAAGGTTTTGAAAGAGCTTACAAGATGCATTGGGTACTAAATCACATTTTAGTACTGCCTTTCATCCATAAACTATAGGCAATCCGAGAGAGTAATATTGGTGTTAGAGGATATGCTAAGAAGTTATGTTATTGATTTTATTGGCAGTTGGGATAAACATTTGTCATTGATTGAGTTTGCATATAATAATAGCTATCAATCTAGCATTGGTATGGCACCGTATGAAGCTTTATATGGAAGACAATGTAGAACACCTTTATGTTGGGATGAAGTTGGAGAGGGGAAGTTAGTAGGCCCCGAATTGATTGAAGAGACTGAGGAGAAGGTGAAGTTGATTTAGAATTGATTAAAAGTAGCTTCATACCGACAGAAATCCTATGCTAATTTGAAGAGAAGAGACATAGAATTTAATGTGGGTGATAAGGTGTTTTTAAAAGTATCTCCATGGAAGAAAGTGTTAAGGTTTGGGAAGAAAGGGAAACTGAGTCCATGTTTTATTGGGCCATATGAAGTATTAGAAAGAATTGGACCAGTTGCATACAGATTGGCATTACCACTGAAGCTGGATAGAATTCATAATGTATTTCATGTCTCCATGTTACGGAGATATAGGTCGGATCCATCCCATATTTTGCCAGTTGAATCCATTGAGATGAATTCGGACCTAAGTTATGAAGAAGAACCGGTAGCAGTCTTGGCGCAAGAGTTAAAGGAGCTAAGGAATAAGAAGGCACCTTTGGTGAAGGTTCTTTGGAGAAATCATTCGATAGAGGAAGCTACTTGGAAAAGTGAACAAGTGATGCGAAGCCAATACCCATAGTTATTCCAAAGATGATAAAAGGTAATTTCGGGGACAAAATTATTTAAGGGGGAGAAAATTACCTTGATTTTTATTGAATCTATTTATACATTAGTTGGTGAGAGATTAATGATGGTTTACACTACAAGAAATTGCAAATTTATAAACCAAAAATAGAAACAGAAAAAATTATGTTTCTGATTAAAAACAAAATTGAAATGAAAAAGAAAAAAATAAAAATTGAGTAGCTTTGAAACGGACTAGAAATGGCTTAAAAATGGATTTTTAGAATGAAAAATTTTCGTTTATACACTGTTTCTATAATATGCGCGTAAAAGTAGCGCTAATTTTAGAAAAAAAAAAAGAAACAAAGGGAGTGTTTCTCAAAACTTAAAAGCTGGTTAAAACTGATTATAAGCAGTTTTTAGATTATAAGTTGTTTATTTAAGTGTTTCTGAAAACTTAAATAGTAGATTATAATCTGATTTTAATCAGTTTTTTAAAAGTTGAGTTTTGCTACTTTTTTTAAGCACTTATTTTTTAAGCAGTTTTGACCAAGTAAAAGACCATATTATCCCTACCTAATCTTCAATATTTCAAATTTGTCCACCCTATACACTTTAGTTCCCATCAAAATTTTTTTACGTTTTTTCTTAAATAAATTATTATTATTATTATTATTATTATTATTACAAAATAAATTTTGAATTGACATTTAAAAAATTATTTTTATACAATAAATAAACTCAGGGACAGTTTGGTCATTTTGACAGTTTCTACAATTAAAAACTGATTATAAGCTGATTTTACAGAAACACTTAACTGATTATAAACTGATTATTAACTAGTTTACAGAAACGCTTAATTGCTTATTTTTAATCTGATTATAATCTAAAAATCACTTATTCACAATAAGCTAAAAAGCTTCAGTTTTGAGAAACACCCTCAAATTAAAAACAAAAATATTTAAAATAAATTATGGTCTATTTCTAGCATTGCGAGGGTAAATTGGAGCTTGAGTTTATCTTGGTGGGTGTAATAAGCAGGAAATTAATTTTTATATTTTGGACGCTTTAAAAATGGATTTGTCCATTTCTGAAGTTGGGATCATAGAAACGGATGGCTATTTTATTTTTTATTTTTTAATGGCATAGAAACCGATGAGATTTTATTTTTGAGTCTGTTTTCAATTTGTAAATAATTAAATTTACCTTAAATCATCTTGTTTTGTTCTCTCAAACATCACAGTTTTCTCTCACTCTCTCATTTCTCTCCTCTCTTTGCTATATCATAATTTCTTTATCATTTCTCATTTCTCAATCACATTTCTCAATCTATTTTTATAATTTCTTTGTCGTCCTCTCACTCTCTTTTTCTAATTTCTTTGTCGCCCACTCACCGCGACCATCGATGTCGTCATCTCATTGTCACACTGTCAACCCCAACAGGTTAGTTTCTCCCTCCATCTCTGCGTTTTACATTTAAGTGTTTTAATGTTTGCCTTTTGATTGATTTTCTCTTGCTTTTTTACTTCTTCTCAGTTAATATTCCTTGTGCTTTTACAAATTCTAATCTACACTCAAAGCTCCGATAATTATTTTTGTTTTTCCTTTAGTTTATAGAACTGCGCTTTTCCCTCTCTTTGATTTCTCCTTTTTTATTTTGATTTGGATTTTGTGTTTCTTTTATTTTTGGGTTTGATTTCAGTTGCTAGGTGTATACTATGATGTTACTGGCGATGATGTTTCTGAGTTTTTTATTTGGCTTTTGTATTTCTTGAATTTTTTGTATGATTTGGGTTTTATATTTCATGGGTTTTACTTGGATTGCATCTAAATTAATTACCAGTTTATGATTTGGGATTTGTATACTATGATTTTATTGTGTTTTGATTTGGTTGTTGTATTTCTTCAAAAAAAAAATTCATTTCAATTTGGGTTCTGTATTTCATGGGTTTTATATGGGTTGCAAATGGCTAATTGCTTGAATATTGTTTTGTAATTAATTGAAGGGCTCATCAGAGGTTTGGTCTTTGATTATTAAGTGAGTCATGGATGGAGCCTTGTTAGTGTGTTTATTGCATTGGGTTTTGTATTAGGTGGTGTTCGGATATCTTTGGGTGTTTTCTGGCTAATTTTTTTAGTTGAAATTTCTCACTGTTTGATATGTTAAATTATCAGTTGGTTAGGATTAGGGTGTGTTTCTTTAATTGATCGATTTGTAGAATGCTTAATTTTCTGCATTTTGGCAAATAGTTGGTGATATCATTTTGCTTTGAAATTTTTGTGTGATTAGTGAATTGTGATAATGTTGCTTGATATTTTAAGATGTGAGCTTTTGATGGATTTAGTTTAAAAAAAAAAAAAAGCATAAAATCATAGGACATGATTTGGTTAAGATCAGTTCTTTAATTGTTTTATTTCTTTCTTTCATGGAGTTTTGAGTAAGAAATAACAATAACTCTTGTCCTTTAAGATCAATTCTTGATTCCAACATATATGTTCCAGTTCTTTTACTTTTGTCTGTGAAAAATGAGTTTGTTTCCAACCGTAGTAGGTGAAATTGATAATCAATATATATGTTCCAGCTCTATTTTAAAGGCAGAAGTTTAGGTTATCAAGACTTTGGTTTCAAATACAATGGATGGAAGTTACAGAAATAATCTAAATCTAGTGGCTAGGTGATTCAAGGATCAAAAATCACATATCCCTTACTTTTGGTTTGGGAAAATTACAAGAGGATAGCACTATATATTCTTATTACTTCTAATCCACGTCATTTACTATCACAAACAAGGAATTAGTTACATTCTATCTCTTTTAGTCTTATTTCAAACGTATATAAAATTTTAACCAGTCAATGTATAGCTAGGTATAGTCAAGATCCTTTCAAATGCTTATAGGAGTTTGGTAAAGGTATGGCAACTAACATTGGTTTTCAAGAATGTTGAGGTTCTCTTTTGGAAAATGATTGTTTTATGTTGGATAAGTTGTTGTATTATTTTGTAGGTTCTTTATGTTTCAAATTACTCCTAATTGTTACACCTAAGTTTAGCACTAATGGTATTGGTTACTTGTTTTATTTTTTGTTATTTATTTGTTTGCCTTTTTAGTATTAGAGTTTAGGGTTAGATAAAAAAAAACTCTTATATGAGTTTGAATCTATTATTAATTTGTTTGTTTAATAAAAATCTAAATTAATAAAAAAAAAAAAGCTAATTTCATTTCATAATTAATTTGGTCTGTAGTTGCTCTATTGTTGCTGCTTTTGTTGAAGTTTTATAGCCCTTTGTTTTGCTATTACTGCTGCTACATTTTTTACTTTTACTAACAGGTATGCCATTGCTACTGTCTATCATATTGAGTGGATGGTTTGTTGATTTGTTATTTGATTTATTTGCGAATTAATGTGTTGATTTGTTATTTGTTTACATAAAGATATTTGTAGTTTTTACTAACAAAAGAAAAATAGAAACACACGTTAAATTAAAATAATAGCTCCCACTGTGTTGTACATGGAAAATTAATAAACAAAGCCATAAATATAAATAATGCTATAAATAAAAATATAAAAGTGCAACAAATAAAAATATTCAACTTGTTAGAATTTGCAACGGACAATCCTTTAAAATAGAAACAAACTTTCTTTTTTTTTAATACTAAATAAATTTTTTTCTGTTTTAATTTTCATTCAATCTTGCACTTAAATTTAAAACAAAATTTACAACAAATTGTTCATTTCAGACAGGAACGGACACAGTTCATTTCAGAGAAAAACATACATTTTCGTTTCTAAATCAACAAGTTTGTTCTTCATTGATTTGAATTTAGAAATGGAAATGTCATTTCAAATAGAAAAGGATTGTAATCTATTTCAAATAAAAATGGATTGTTCGATTTCTAATTTAAACGGATCTGCGGTTCTCATAATGTATATATATTAGAAACAGACAAACAATCCATTTCTAATAGAAATGAATTTTTCATTTCAAATTCATTTCTATATTAGAAACAGTTTGCCTTTTCCATTTCTACTGAATTTGCAACGAGCATTTTCCAAATGAAATTGTTCTGTTTCTGATCCGTTTTTAAATTTGAGCATAAACAGATTTTTGGTTTTAGAAAAGGATTTTTTTTTTCTAAACTGCTTATTTTTTATAATGTTAGATAAAAGAGATAAAAATATAAACAATATATAAATAACATATAAAAAGGGGTAAAAGAATAAAAAGTAAAAAGGTTAAAATATAAAATAAAATTATTTTAAATAAAACCTTAGTTAAATAATGTATATATAAATATCTTTAATAAGGATGGTCCAAAAGTCAAAATTCTCTAGAGAATTCATCTTCCTTCTTCCTTCTTCTTCCTCTTGGCCGATTTTCTTGGTGAGCTAGAGGAGATGATTTTCATCTTTTAAATTATCAAGATTTTTGCTAGTTTCAACAAGAATTGAAGGAAGCTTGGTTTCTAATTCAAGTGATAAGTAAGTTCTTTAACCCCTTAATGATTTTCTTTTAGTAGAATTTATATAAAATTGTAGTATAATGATATATTTGAGAAGAAATTATATGAAATTGGTATAGAGATGATAATTTTAGACTTGGGTAAGTATTTAGATGAAGATAGCTAGAATTTGGGTTAGTAATGGAATGTTAGGGTTTTATAAGGGTTTGGTTAACTTTGAGCTTAGAGGAAGCTTAATGGGTTTAAAGGCATCTATATGAGTTGCTAATATTACGTTTGAATCCATAAATTGATTAGGTGTTGATTGAATTAAGTGGTGGAGTTGATAAAGGGAAGTGGAAGGCTAGTAAAGTTTGTGGTGAGATAGGAGTTGTCTCTTCATTTTAAGCTTCTAAAAGGTTAGTACATACTTGATGCTTTGATTTTGATTTGTATCATGTTGGGATTATTTTATGTGATGTGGTGCCTATTTTAAGTAACACGAGAGTAGCCTTGAGAGGAAACATGGTCGTGTGACTGAGGAAGGTTCTGTGTGTGTATGGAAATAGGGTGTGGCAGAATGGTTTTGAGGTACACGGGCGTGTCCCTCTGGTAGACAATGTCATATGCATATTTTGAGAATTAGACATAATAGTTCTGAGAGACACGACCGTGTGTATATATCTTTTTAAATTTGACAGAATTATTTTGAAGTGCACAGGCATGCCCTTCGGGTAGGCACTGTCGTGTCACATAGATGTGTTAAGCATATGTTTATGTTATTGATGATGTTGGTATATGATGTAAGTGGGCATGAGTTATGAATGTATGACGAGAATGTGGATTGAGGAAGTGATTAAATGTTAAATATGAATGTGTGTTATCTTATACTTTACCTAGTTGCCAGAATATTGCACTTGGTGATTGGAATGGCATACGCGACAGGGTGAGGCACTGGGTGCCACAAAGATATTATTACGCCCCTTAGCGAGACATATGAGCTGTCATATTGATGGTTACGTTGTGGATGAAACATTGAGTGTCACAAATATTGCTACGTCCACTAACAAGACACAGAAATGTCATCGATGATGAGATAGGCCAAGGCAATGGTTTTGGAACTAGGCTATTGTCTAAGATTTCTTAGGCCCTATGTTTGTGTATAAATAAAGATGAGAATGTTTGTCACCTAAAAGTTTTATACATGTTCATATCATAATATTATATTTAATGTGGTATTATCAAGTATATACCGCTGAGCTTTAGATTTAGAGCGATTTTATTCATCGCGCAGGTGGCAGATTAGATACTGGGAGTCCTTCTTGACCAGGACAGATTTAGATAATGGTTAGATACTAGAAGCTTTCGATTGCCATAGATCAAGCCTTAGCATATCATGTAAATATTTTTGGAGTAAATGTATATTTATTAATTACTTGTAATACATGTGAATTGTATTTATGACATAAAGATGTTTGTATATGAGCACCATCATGTTTCCTTATATACATGTATAGATGTGACTATGAGATTTTGGGATAAGAGTCAAATAGATAATACTTTGTGAAATAATAATTGTTTACAGGTTGAGCTATTTGGTTTTGATAATATCCGTATTTTAAACAAAACTCTAGCTTATTTACTTCTCTTATACTTATTTTATTATTTATACGATACTATAGATTGCCAACTAATTTTATGAAGAGAATAAGGTTTAATAACAACACTTTAGTAATGCTCTTACACCCTATCTGTGAATATTACATATTCGAGGGAATGTGTACTATATACGGGTAAGTTATGAGGGTGTTACAACATCAATTCTTTACAATTTTCACCCAAAAACCTTAACTACTTCATCCAAACTCCCACAAAACCCATTCACTTCAACTATCTGACCTCAGAATCATTATCTCTATATCAAAATAACTTCATCCCATACTATTTAAACAATTATCAAATGCTCCATCAAAATCACAAATTTCATATAATTTCAAGAAAACTTCTTAAATTCAAAAGAAACCCTATCAATGGGAAATCTTCAAAACTACCCTTAATTCTTGATAAACCTTATAGAATTTGGTGTATGGAAGAACCAAAAATCCCCCCTTGTTCTTCTATGGAGGTTTGGCCATGAGAGGAGAAGAGGAAGAAGATGGTAAGTTCATTTTCTTTTCTTTTTCTCTTAACCATACATATATATAATAATAATTTAATTAATTAATTAATTAACTAAAAATCCTAATTTTTCCTCATCCACAAAAAAAAAATCATTTCAATTTTGAATTTTTTCAATCTTTTTTACTTTTACTTTGAATTTTTTCAATCTTTTTTACTTTTTCATTTTTTTGTGATATATATTTTAGGTATAGTTTATTTATATCCTACATATACATTAGTTATTTTCCTTCTTTCAATACCTCACTTAACCCTTTCAAATTATATATTTAATTATATTTAATAAAACTACAAGCTTTACAACTTATGTTATGTAATACAGATGTTTGTAGATGTTTATAGATATTGTGTGTATGTTATTTATTTATTGTGTATGCTGTGTGTATTATGTACATGTTTTGTGTATATAAAATAAAAAAATTAAGCTAGAAAATTAAATAAATTGTGTAGATGTTGTGTGGATATTGCATATATATTTTGTGCATGTAGTATATATAACTATATTTGTTGTGTATGTATTTTATATATATTGTGTATATGTTTGTGCATTTTGTGTGCATGTTATGAATATTATAATAAAAAATTATTTATGGATAAAAAACATAAATAACAAAGAATTAGATAAAATAAAAATAAAACAAAAAAAATAAAAATCACTATTGTTTTACCATAAAAAATGAGAATCATCATAAATGACAAAAAATATCCGTGTAAAAAAAAAGTGGCCACCTAATTGCCATAAACCATGTAAAATACTAAAAAACAAGTGCTTTTCATCAAACTAACCAAAATTGAATTTTTTGAAAATATGGCAACTTTGAAAAAAAAAATTACATAATTATTAAAATTGCTCCTAAAATCACGAAAACACCGCAAAAAATCATAGCGTCATCTTCTTCAACAAACTTTTTCCTTCATAAAACCTAATTCCATAAATTTCTCCATCCATAACATCAAATCTGTAACAATGTAAAAAAAAATCACAAAATCAAAGCTTAAAAACCTTCACCAAAGAAAGAATTGAACACAAGAATTTGAGAAAAATCATGTAAGAATCATATTGAGAATGTTAATCTTCATCTTCATCTTCTTATTCAACAAAATCTTCATCTTCATCTTTTTCTTCAATAAATATTCACTTTCTTAAAAAAAATTAATCTGAATCATCAATTGAAAACTCAAAAAAAATTAAACAAGAAGAAATTAGTAGCAAGAACTAGAGAAAAATCATATCAGAAAGCAACATCAAAAAGAATGTTGTTATTAGATTCTTAAAAATACATGTTTTAAAAACGATGTAATGATGTAGAATAATAAAGAATAAAGTTGATGCATTATAGATATTTTGTATGTTAGAAGAATATAAAATAAGAGGTATTGATATATGGTAGATATTTAGTGCATGTTAGAAAAATACAAAAGAAAAAGTGTTGATGTATTGTATTTATTTTGTGTATGTTAGAAGAATATAGAATAGAGTTAAGAAAACATTAATTTCATTATATGAATATTTAATAGATGTTCTTTATATGTTTGATAGATGTTGTAGATATTTGATAAATATTACGTATATGCTAAGTTTCTGGTGCGTCTATCGTGTGTATATTATGTAAATATTATATGAATATATATATCATATAAATACAAAATTAAAAAATATTAAATAAATTTTATAGATATTTGGTAGATATCTTGTATGTGTTTAATAGATACTTGGTGTACTTAATATATTTGTGAGAAAATGACATAAAAAAATTACTTTTGAATAGAAAATATAAAAAATTAAAACAGAAAAAATAAAAAATCTAGGTCAAAAGGATGTCACTTTTCGTTGGCTCATGCGTAAAAATGAAAAAAAAAAAAACACAAAAAAGACTAAAAGCAAAAAAAAAAGGAGTTGTATCTGAAAATAAAAAAGATAAGGCAGGAGATTTGAAAAAGTAAACTGAAAGAGGAATAAATGATGTAAATTCCTCTGAAAACAATGTGGTTTTGAATGGGCTTAATAAATGTGATCCTTCTTGAACCTGGGTATAGTTTCAAGTGATCATAGCTTGGATTGGAGTTCAACACTTTTACGTGTCAGCAGTTTCTATGTTGCAAAAATATTTTTGAATCATTATTTATGTTTCATATTTTAACTGCAACAATTAAAATTTCAAATTTTCTAAAGATTTTAATTAAATTTAACTTAAAAAATCTCAAGCTCAAGGAAATATAAAAGTTTGAATTCTTTTGGCTTTGATGAATTTTTTCGAGATTGTGTTTAGAGTAACCATGGCCATGATTCTGTGTGAACTGTGAACCAAATTATGAAATACCGATTTGATTCTGTGTGAACTGTGAACCAAACCATGGCCCTAACTGGAATTAAAATCAGTGTATAAGGGTTCAATTTAGGTTCCTAATTTCTTAAACTAGGGTTGGCCGATTGAACTGTGAAAAATAAAAAAAATTAAAATATTTTTTTAAAAATATATATATTTTTAATATATATATAATATTAATACATATATTATTTTTAATATATGTATATTAAAAATTATATATAATTTATTATACTTCAATTACAATATTAAATATTTAAAATTATATATATAGTTAAACACATATATTTAAAATAAAAAATTATATTTGCAAAAATTTATCATTATTATTATTTTTATTATTAGACTAATAATAATGATTGTTAATTTGTTATTATTTTTTAACAATCAAACTTAATTAATATTATTAAATTTATTAATTAAGTGTTCAATCTCTTAAAAATATTATCAATTATAATTATATATTTTTAAATAATAATAATAATAATAATGATTTGAACCACCGGTTCAATCTAGAACCAAAATCTGAATCGGCCATTGTTTAAGGGTCTAAACCTTTTTTGAACCAGCTTTTGCAGGTTAAAGTTAAAGTTCATAATTTTTGTGAACCGAAATCAGCGGTGTCGTTTTTCGATTAATCAAACTGTGGCCATAATTATTTGAGAGAGCGAGATGATGGGAGAAAAAAATAGAACATGATGTTCTTAAGAACATGCTATTCTTTCTGGAGAAAGAAAGAATGTAATGAGAAATTAGAATATTAATCTAATGATCTGGCAATGTTATACATGGGCTATCACTTCAACTTTTTTATTTTATTGTGGAAAATGCACATAAACCCCTAAATTTTTTGCGAAGATACATGTTAGCCTTGAAATTTTTTAGACTTAAATAAATACGATTTTTTTAGAAAGTATATATTTAAGCCTTCATTAATAACAATTATGTAACTCCGTTAAAATTATAATTTTTCTTTTAAAATAATAACCGAATAAATTTTAAAAATTAAAAATGCAAAAAAACTAAAGAACATGAAGAACATAAGCAAAAAAATACGTAGTAACCCAAAAAATTCTAAATAATAAAAATCCAAAAAATAGAAGAAAACACATTAAATTCATCAACTTAGAAACATTAACCCGAAAAAAAAAAGAAAAAGAAAAAACACAATTAGAAAAAAGAAAGAACAAAGTAATCAAATTATAAATTTGAAAGAATTAAAATTTGAAAGAATTTAGATTTTAAAGAACACAAATATGAAAGTATCCAAATTCGAAAGAATCTAGAGTTGAAATCGAAAAGAAAAAGAAAGAATCTAGATTTATAAAAGAGAGAGAGAGAGAGAAATCAAAACCCAAATTGATTCATAAAACGTGATTCATTGCATAAAAACAAAACCAAACCCCTAATTGATTTCACAGGTAACTGATAATCAAATCACCCATACAATCATTTATCTCCTATAAAAAAAAATTTTCCACACAATCTAATGCCAAAACAAAGAATCAGAGAAAAAAAGAATATGTGAAGAAAAAATTTAGGGCCAAAGATGAATTTTGAACATAGGGGACAACCTCTTGGCCTACGAATAACCAAATCTCCTGCTCTTTTAAAGGTTGTAGCTACTGCAATGAATGGAATATATTTCCCAAATCTTTGGCAATAATTTATTATTTCTTTTTGAATGAATTTTATCTGTTGATTTTGTGAACAATCAAAAGTTTCAAATCCTTATTTCATTCTTCACAATGCTCACATTCTATGTATATGTGAAATTTGATTTCATAGCCTCTCTATTATTTCTCTAATGGCGTCATTAAGGATTTATTGAATCATTACTTTATCCCTTATATCCGTGTGGAGAAAGGAAATGGAAGGAGACAAGAGAAGATAAACAAATATGTATAAAAAATGATAGATCTGGAATTGCCAAGAAATTGAATTTGAGCGAGTACTTTCTAATCACAAATCATAAAGAAAATGGATGGAATGATAAACAGAGATCAATGTAGATTGGTGAAACCCATGATGAGGCTTACCCAATTAATTTAAATTAATTTGTTTATAATGAATTTAAATTAATTAAAATAAAAGAAAGGTAACTGCTAAGCCAACTAACTATCTGGATAAAAGAAAAAACATACAGAGAATGAAAATTCTCTAGTTTTTTAAACGTAATAAAAAAAGAGGCAGACTCTCTTATCCAAAAATTGAATAACATCTCTTTCTTTATTCCAAGTGAAATTTTGGAGAAAAAGTTAAAAATCTACAAAAGATATTTATATTGTGATTTTAATAATTATAATTCATTGTTTTATATAATGTGATTGCAATTTGAGTATGCATATATACATAATCTTGGAAACTAAATGCATAAAATCTTTGTGGTTTCTTGTTTAATTTATCTTGCAGTTTTAAATCCAGAAAATATCACAATCGAAGAAAAAAAAGCAAAGTCACTAAGAATTTTTTTAGAAAAAAATACTATATAGTTATGTTTGGCCAATAAGAAAAACAAGGAAAAGGAAAAATAAAATTCTCCCTTAATTAATGTTATAAAATTATTTTTTTTTATTCTTTTAATAATATCAGGATGACTATTCTTATTTTCTAGTTACCAGAGAGACTTAAAATAGCGACTTTCTAAAAAATCATATTTATTTGAATCTGCAAAAATTTAAAGGTTTGTTTGATTTTGTTTCTTAGTAACTGATTGAATTTTATAAAATTTATTTAAATTTTAAGAATTACTTGTTTGAAATAAAAATTTTTATTCATTTCAATTTTATGAATTCAAATCTATTGAATTCAACAAGTGTAAACCAAATTCTACTAAAATAGATAAAATTTGCACATAAATTAATGAACTCAATTCTTTTTATGAAATTATCCTCAATAGACATGCACCTTTTTCTCGCATTTTGTTCTTTCAATTTTTTTCACAAAATTAGTTTTCATATTATTTATTTTAATGAACACATTTCTCATATTATTTATTTTAGTGAACCCATTTTTAAATATTATTTATTTTAGTGAACCCATTTTTAAATATTATTTATTTTAATGAATCCATTTTCATATTATTTATTTTAATGAACATATTTCTCATATTATTTATTTTAATAAATTCATTTTTAAATATTATTTATTTTGATTGTTTTTTCTTTTTTGCATGTATAGAGTGTTATTGACGTGTACATTTTAGTTAGTACTTTGTGAGATAAAAAGTAACAAAATTAGTATTTATTACTTTTTCAATAATATTATTATATTAAAGGTATATTTTAAAAAATATAAATGAATTTTTAATTTAGAATTTATTTTAAATAAAATTACATAAAATTTACTTAAATTGTCTATTTTAAATTACAACATACCAAATATAAAAAAAATAAAATTTACATAAAACTTATGTCTAAATGAATTTTACAATTTAGATTTATTCATTTCCATAGAGGAGTGTTGTATTTCATATCAAATATTAATATTAATTGGTGATTTACTAACGCGTAATTAAAGAGGTTGTGACTTGTGAAATGCAAATTGAAATTTACTTGGGATCGTGATGTGAGTGAGTGAAATTTACTTGAAATTAGTGGTGGTACTCTCACTTGGGGTACTCTCGCTTATTCAGATTTCAGACACCAAATAGAAAATAATAATAACGATAACAATAATAAAAGAAAATTTCAGATACATAATAATAATAATAATAATAATAATAATAATAATAATAATAATAATAATAATAATAAACGAAAAATTAAACAAAAATGTCATAATCCCAGTCTCGCGGCTTTGTTACTCTCCCAGCCTCTCCCCAATATTCTATTGAAGGCCCCATCCCCCGCTTTTCTCTCCGGCAACAGTTTAATCCCCTCCGGAAGCTCATCCATCTCCGGCGACTGTTCTAAATGGATGCTTAAATTTTTCAAAGGATAGACTGGTTGAAATGCGATAATTTCCACTCACTTTAGATGGGATTCAAGTGCCCTAAAACTGTGAAGATGACCAATCGAGGCTTATAACGAAAATTAAGAAATCCGAGTATGTCTTATCTATTGACAGGTCCATGACATAGTTTAGTGCAATGATATAATCCCTTTGTTCTCTTGAAATGCCTGATACGGATCAAAATTTCATGTATATTATACCTGTTCTTTATTTTATTTGCTTTATTTTTGTTCTTAGAAATTTTGATATTGCTAATGATCTAGATTCAGATCAGGATTTATAAGTATAAAATTTAAGAAAAAGAATAGTCTAAATAAAAAAGAAATCTTTGAAAACTTGAGTTTCTTATTTGAATTCTCTTATGATTTTTACCCCTACTGTTAAAATTGAAGTTTTGACTTAATTTTTATTCTCCAGTTTCGGTCTGTATTCAATGTATTATATCTGTTTTTTAGAATGCTATTGATATTCTTTGTTAGGGAGAGAAGTGAACTTTTTAGAATAGGACTTTCAATATCGTCAACTTGTAATCCTAGCTGAATTAACTGATGTTTCTCTATTAGCAGTAACTCTATTGATTATATTGTTATTTTAGGAGAGGAACTATTGATGTTTTAATTTATAGTTTGGATTTTATGAAAATGAATATGTTGCTTATAACCCAACCCATACCGCCAACCATTTAACACCTCTAAATATAAATGCAAACTTGCAGATGGGAAAATTTAAATTTTCCGCTTTATTTTATTTTAATCTATGAATATAGTTTCAACTTCTCAATGGGTCATTGTATATTTCACCTTTTTTCCATTTTTCTACTGATTCAGATGATGAAAGGGCAGACACCATATGCTGATACCAATATCAATCCATACATTGCACCTCAGATGCAGCATGTGTCTGCACAGAGGGTGCAACATAATATTGGCACAAGTAACTTTCCAGGACATCCAGGCTCTTATGATGCTGAGGCAGAACATCCATACAACTCTTCCAAAGGAGAGGGGCAATGGCAGTGGAATAGAGATACACAAAATGTATCAAGTCAAATGCCTTCCCATTCATTCTTTGGAGGCAAGTTGTATTTGTGAATTCCAATCCATCTTGTAAAATTTTCTTTGTAATTGTGATTATATGTCCCCATAGATGGAGGTGTTTCTAGTTCAAACTGGTGTTTCTAGTTTAAACTTTGGCAGCAACGAAAGCTGTGTGAAATAAATTAAAAAGAGTGCCATGGGGTTGGGGAGGGTTAGCAACAGAACCTCTGCTGGAATTTTGTTATTTTAACAACATATTCAAGTATTCTTTTATATTTGTATTTGTACTTGCTTTCTCTGTTTAACTACCAGGAACATTATCTTAATACATGCATCTAGTGTTTTTAATGTTTAGTTAGCATAACATAATTCAGGGCTTGTATGTAAATAACAATGCAGTTTCTGTCATAGGAAAATGTATTGTATATGTTCTGGATTATGTATATATGTCCAGGCGACAAGGTGAAGTAAATGGATTTTCACATGACATGTTTATTTCTAAAACTAAAATTATATTGAAGAAGCTTCTGGATTTGTCTTTGTTTTGTTCCATTTTTGGTTTTCTTTAGAATGCTAATTAAATGTTAAAAACAGTATCAAGATGCCTTCTCTGAAAATACTTTTTGGTTAAACTAGGGCAGAACATCTATTTGATAAATTAAAGTCTAGGAGTTATTCATATGACACAACAAGATAGTAAATTAGTGGTACAATTTGTCCACCCTTAAGGATGGAGAATTGAAGTGCTGCCTGCAGAATTGAATGAGAGAGACAATAGTTTAGATAGTTATTTGCTCAACTGTCACCTGACTATTTAAGCTGGTTACAAGTATTTTCTTATTCTGGGTACTGCTGGAAAAATGGGTAAAGAGCTTAGCACGGTAAATGAAATTATTGAGATGTCTCCGTGGCAATATACAAGATCATGAAGGAAAAGTAAATGCCTTTTCACATTGCTGTATTGTTGCATGCTTCGGTAGGAATGAAGAGGAACATACCATATTCACCCTCTGAAATGCTTAGTAGTATAAAAGGAGTCTAGTTATGTTTTTATCATGAGTCGTATCTGCATGTTCTGAACTATGGCAATGTGATTTCAATTAGACCAAGTAACCTTTATTCTGGACTTATTTTATGCAAGTTCAATATGAACATTAGACTTTATAATCTTGTTTACACTATTATTTTTTTAATAGTAAGTTAAATCATAAATGGCTCACTTTTCATAATTGGTTTCCTTCTTCATAGGTCATCATATGGATTTTATCTGATGGTGATGTTAATATCTGGTTTTAATTAATATTGCATAAAGCATTTGTTTAATATCTTCCTTATCTTATTCTATAGTCATGTAATTTATGCATATGTTTTCCAAGAGTTGGCTGTCACTTTTGCTAGACTCTTGATAATTTTAATTTTCAAAATTTGACGTGCTACTGTTTCTCTCATGCATGTAGTGATGCACAAATCATGATTCATGTTAATGCATACTTGTATATAAAGGTTAAAAAGCATTCAGAATTCATATGTAATTTTGTTGGTTATTCTCCTTGCTTCTATAATTTTGTATTTTATTTTTCCTTATTTATTTAAGCCTCATACATGGCCTAACTGTAGGAGGCTTGTTCGAGGTGGCCGTGGTATTCCAGGGACATTATTATTAATTTTTGTAAAATTTACCATTACTTTGATATGCTTTGTTAATTTTCTGCCATGATGCAGGTCAAGGGAGTAATGGTACAAGATCTTATCATCAGGGACAGAGACCTGACCACAAACTAGGACCAGAAAACCCAACCAACAAGGAAGCTAGAGGCCAGCCTCATGAACAAGATATGGATATTGGCTATGAGGACAACACGTCACCACTCAATTTTGAAGGTCTTGAACGGAAATTCCTGGATGAAATAATGAAATTAGCCAAGGAACAAAACGATGCAGAAGATGCAGAAAGTTGTAGGCATAGAGAGGTTAGTGTGTTAAAAAAAATTTCTCAAGTACCAGAACTCCTTGTTTTTATTTTTCTCTTAACTTACCATTGCCACAGAATTTGAAAATAGAACAATCAAGAAGAGGAAGGAGGAAGGGCTAATAAGGATAATGTTGTTCCATGATAATGTGACTCTGGTGTTTGGTAATAAGATTACAGATTATTAAGGTTTTTGGTATGGGATGGAGATGAAATAGATTGTCTCTTTGTCAGCATTCTGTGACAGGGACCTAGGTGCTGCTTCAGGTTTGTAGGGGCTTTGTCAGGATGATTTTGTCTCCTTATTCACTTTTTATTTCAGATTATTTCTGAAAGTCTTAGGTTTAAAGACCGACATACCTAAAAGTGGGCCTGCAGGAATTGTGTTACATCATTATTCTTGTCCAGTGTTATCTTAGCGGGGTGTATGATTGACCCTAACTGACTTTGGCGCCAACTTGTGCCGCAATTCTCATTAGAACACCCTGAATGAACGTGCTGCCAGAAAACCCTGCAACTTAATAGAAGTTCTGGCATCTTGATAGCCACAGGAAGCTTACCATTTCAATCCCAAATATAAGACTGAATTCCTCTTTCTGATTTAATAAGATCCTCAGCCATAAAGCTTTTCATATCCTATTAGTCCTTCAGTCCTCTGTTCTACACAGTGATGACCAACTGATTGATCTGCAATTGTATACTTGCAGTCATGTTAATTGGTCTGCCTTTCAATGGTTCTATCCTTCATATGTAGCCCCTCCTTTGCAACTTACAAGAATTTAAAATCTGGAGTTTGAGCTATGTAGTTCAGGATGTGGGGCATTTATTGTGATTGCAGTCTTGTTAGGCCTTAGTAGTCAATTTGCTATCTTCCTGTGTTTCTGCATATATTATTGGTGTCTTTTCGAAGATCAACCTACCTTGACTGACTTTGTTGTGATGGCTTAAAATATCCAAAGCCACCATTTTATCTTGTGAAGGAAGACCTAGGCGAAGGACACTTTCTATCAGTTACGTATTTTTTCCAAAATTTCCCTCCTCCAGGTTTTGGGTAAGTTTATTTACTTTGAATCATTGCAATTTTAGTGAAGAAATTGTTAGGACTATAGGAAAAGGAATCGTGTCACAGCGATTAGGAAATCCAAGTCAATTAGCTTCCCCTTCCCTTTATTGTAATTCCTTGAATGCGCTACATTTAATTAATTAATTATGTTCATCAAAGGGTGTTTAAACCTTGGACCTCATTGAAAAGAGAGTTCCAAATCTTTGTAATTCTTTAGATAAACTATGTTTAGCTATTTATTATTCATATGGATCTTTAAATCGGGCAAGTCCTATTACAAAAATGTGAAAGCTATATTTTAGGCTCTCATAATAACAAAATAGATAAACCTATCTAGAAACAACCTAATAGCAAATAGGAAACCTAAGCAATTAAAAATACTGGCAATGAGTTACCACGTATAAAATAGATATGACCTAAATAGGGATCCATAACAGAAATTAGGTTTTTTAATCAGTAAATAATGATTTTATCAATAGTTCACAAACAATAAATTAAATTTTCCTAGTGTTATTGTAGCAAGTTACTGTAACAGATATTATTTGCAGTACCATACAGGCATATTACTAGAGATGCTTTGTCATTTTAAGTCTTACTGATAGTTTGATTTCATTTTCATTAATATTTTCATCTAAGTAAGCTTTGATCTTCATGTTCTTCATATTTTCTCTCTCTCATTAAAAGTTATTATCCATAAATTCTCCTCACATGCACCTTAGTATATCAAACCCTAACTGCTTTCTCACCACTGTTTCTTTACAAGACAAAATATTACAATTTCCTGGGCTATTGCATGCTATTATCCTTTCCTATTTGTATTGAGCTATGGAAAGCTCTTACGGAGTGTTGTTATTGTCGTATTAGTGTTAAAAAAAGGTTCCGTTGTTCTTTTGCTGTTATTCATTGTAGTTGGAGAGTCAAAGTGCAAGAATGTGACAATGAAGCTGTAGATTCTCATTCAAATCAGGTTCATTGCATAATTGGACATTTCTTATACTGGTCTTTAAGAATGACAGAGGACATGGAGTTGAACTGTTAAAGAACCAAGTTAACAAAGAAATTTAGAATTATGCCAAAATTTTGCCATAGAGCTCAGGTTCAGTTAGCCCTTTATAGTCCTCAGAGGGTATTCTACGTCTGCTCATCTTAGCAAGCAAGTGGCCTTCTGCTTATCCATTTACTTCGTAATTTTAGGAATAGAGGTTATGCTACTGGTTTCCAGCTTCTACAGTTGACTGGATAGTAGCTCCAGTGATGTCATAATTTATAATAGGAAGAGTTATGTTAATCTTCTTGGTTATAGATTGGTTATTCTAGCATGTACATTGTAGGTGCCTTTTTCATTAGCATGTGTCAGAAAATATAAATATTAATTAATAATTTTTATCTGGTTACTTATGTATTGGGTTTATATTGATTATGTACAATTAATCTGTTACCTATTTTTAGTGCATCTAGAAAATCAGAACCTCTTTTTTTTTTGTCACATGTTAATATTTTTCATTATTTTATTAGATACATGGAATCTTCCTTAGATTTTATCAACTTATACTAGTTATTTTGACATCTAGAAATCATGATGCTAATCTTTCGTAACAACAATGCTGTTCTCTGATAGAACACATGGCAATCATGAAGGCTTGAAAATCATTTTAGAATATTTCAAAATCAAGTTCTATGAAAAATTAGAGGAGATGAATTTATCTTATGTTCTGATACTCATCAGATAAGAAATGGAAAAAACTATTGACCTTTTCTTGTATGCTCTTTCACAATCTATGATACTAACTCTAATTCCTTCACCTAATATTACCAGTCCTGCCCCATCTACTCATGTTTAGCTCTTTGCTATTTCAGCCAAACACGAATGAGAGTTTAGGCAAGCAACTAAGGTTAGATCTCCATTGAAAAAAACAAGTCAAATAAAGGCTTTTAACACAATTGGTCATAAACATTTATTGTTTTATTTCACATTTATTTTTATATTCTTGTAATTTCAAAATAACAAATATTTTTTAACCAATCACTAGTTGAAATTAACTTGAAAACATATTGAAATTGCAAATATTTTAGTGTGTTACCTTCTTCAAGATTATACTATTTTCTCTTGAGAGAAAATAGTGATGTCAATAGTCAAATCTTTAGCTTAAAGAGAAAGGGGCTTTAATTTTGAGTTTGTATTGATTTGGTTTCCTTGTTGGTTGCAGTAGGTGAATAACTCTTTTGGGGTGAAACGGGTTTCAAGTACTGAAAGGAACGAAAGAAATTTGAAAGATACTGGCTGACAGTAGCTCAAAGTGGACTAACAGTAGTAGTAAAGGGTGTATAAAGATCAAAGTGCTGAATATGAAAGTAAGCCAAAAGAAATTAGATCTGTTGCATAAAGAAATAAGGCTGAAAATGTGTAAAATAGTAGAGGAATGTCTGCTGAAAATTCTGAACAGTAGACTTGCAAAATCTAGACAAATAGATCTTGAAATTGTTGAGTAGAATGGAGAACTTCGAAAAAGTAGATATAATTGCATGAGTTTCAATGATAATTGATCAAATTCTTGAATACTAACATAAAATGAATACAAGGATAAAGAAGGGTTGGAACTACAGCAGAAATGAACCCAAAGTCATAACAGAGCAAGATTTAGAGAAAACAAAGAGAATGCGGAATTTAAAGGGCAATAGAAATAAATTGCAATAAAGGAAAAGGAAAGGTAAAAAATCTGTATAAACAAGAATCGTTTGAGAGTGTACAACCCTTTTCTCACCATCAAAAGGGATATCTTTATTTTATTTTATTTTTATTTTGGTGCCCAAGTATGTTATTGCTTCAAAGTTGTGAGGTGACATTCTGTATGCTTGGAACTCAAATTGAGGTAGTGATCTCCAAGCTATGGGGCATCATTTCTTTTTCAAGGAACAACTAAACTCGAGCTTTTTGGGCTATTGACCTCCAAATAGGTCATTTGCTCAAATTTAATTGCCATATTTTGAATTATTGTGTATATGTAAACTATATACATTCCTAATTAGGGATGGAAATTTTTTTGCATAAATCCACCCTTGTTCTCTTGTAAATTCAAGATTGAGAAGAAATAAAATTATTTTTTCTCCTAAAATCTTATCAGAGCCTACTGCCTGATTTGCCCTTTTTCCAAATCATTCCTTTTTTTTTCTTCTGATATTTTCTTCCTTGATTTTGGGTACAGTAAAACCCTAAGATAGACTGAGTTGGTACTAACCTATCTAGACCCTTTAGACATCCTGGTCGCCACCCCATGCGATGTCGGAATCCCTTCACCGGCTAGTCAACAAAATATCCTCCCATCATGCTAGACACGTGCCAGAAATTAGATCTGAGTTATTTTTCACAGGCCGACACATGTTCACTTCACTGGCATTTCTCCCTCCGGTCATCCTATCTGGAGTTGCAATAGGATTTCTGGCTTTCTCTGCTGGGTCTAACAATATATTTGCTGGTAAAAGAAGCTGTCTTACTTGTAAGCTAAATTAGTCCTTGATTTTTCTCGCTGCCATGTGTGGGTATTGTATTATTTGAGATGCCTTTTGGATTTTTTTTTAAAATTTTTTGGTGAATCAAAAAATGGCAGAAAATTAAAAAAAAAATGGCTTTTCCTAGTTCTGGTAACATATCCTTACAAATAAGTCCCATAAAGCTTGATGGAATTAATTATCTTGTTTAGTCAAGATTCTTTTTATTGTTTATCAAAGCTAGAGGATTACAAGGTTATATTAATGGTGATAAAAAGAAACTAGATGCCGCTAGTATTGATTATATTAAGTGGGAATCTGAAAATTCTCTTTTGATGTTTGGCTTGTAAATTCCATGCAACCCCATTGCTCAAACCTATCTATTACTCAATACTACAATGAAGATATGGCATGCAACGTCTCTCACATTTTCACAAATTGGTGATGATGTTTTTTGAACTTCGAAATGAATCCATGATGCAAAGCAATGTGAGATGACTATTTCACAATATTTTTCCGAGCTAAGTGGACTATGGCATGGGCTTGATTGTTATCGAGATTTTCAAGCTGCATGTTTTGGGAATAAAGTGAAATTTCAAAAACTAGTTTAGAAGTAATGAATTTTTATTTTTTGACTATTCTAAACACTGAATATGATCAGATAAGGGTTCAAGTATTTTGTAAAGAACCTTTACCCTCCTTACAACAAATTTATTCGTAATATGATCAGATAAGGGTTCAAGTATTTGGTAAATAACCTTTACCCTCCTTACAACAAACTTATTCGTATGTTCAGCAAGAAGAAAGTAGAAGAAATGCCATGCTTCACATAGCACTTGTCAAAAAAGCTGGATTAGTTGAATAATCTTCTGATCAACATAAGGCCGACAGACACTCATCCGATAAGAAGATCATCTGCAGTGTGACTATTGTGGTAAGTCGAGACACTAAGAAGACCTGTTGGAAGTTGCATGGATGACCAACTAAAGGTCGTCGAGGCAAGAGGGAGTTCCATAAGAACTCAAACAAATATGGCTAAGATTAATGGCGCTTCTGAGACACTTGCAATTGGAGCTCTAACTATATGAGAAGATTCATAATTTAAGGCATCTCTTATTCCAACTGGAGTCTCCATCAACTATTGGTAGATCAAATTTTGTGCAATCAGCTAATGTATTTCTCTCCAACTCTAATTCTTGTCCTTGGATTATAGACATTGGAGCTAGTAGATATATGATAGGCTCTTCTAATGCTTTTTTTAACTTATTCTTTTGGAATCAAAGGGGGGATAACATCCACATAGCCAATGGGTCTTTTACTCTTGTATCCTGAATAGGTTCTCCCAACATTAAACTATCGTTAATCTTATATGTGTCTTGTTTTCCTATCAACTTCTTATCTGTTAGTTCCCTCATAAAAGCTTTTTAACTATAAAATTGATTTTTTTCCAAATGGTTGTATCTCTCAGGGTCTTCACACAAGGAAGAGAATTGACAGTAGTAGACTAGAAGATGGTTTGTAGATCTTGGAAGGGTGTCAAAGTTCAAAGATGAATCAAGCATTTTTAGGAAATCAGGAAGTCAACCGAAAAATTTTACAACGGCATCGGCGGTTATGATACCCATCATTTTTTGTCTTAAAAAAGCTATATCCTAATTTATTACAAAAGACCTTGTTTGATTCTTTATTTTGTGATGCATGTGAATTTACTAAACACACAAGGAGTTCTTATCATTTGAGTATTAATTAAAGTCATATTCCTCTTATGGCTATTCATTATGATATTTGGGGACCTATTCAGAATCTCTCTTTATCTGGTCATCAATGGTTTGTCACTTCTATTGATTGTTGTACTTGGTAAGCCTAGATTTATTTGATGAAAACCAAAAATGATGTGTTCTCATGCTTTTGGTCTTTTCAAAATATGATATGGAGACAGTTTGATACTAAGATTAACATTCTCATAACAGATAATGGTATATAATATATGGATGACAGATTTCGAGCTTATCTAGACTCTTGGAATCATACATCATGTAGTTTTGTTTATGCTAGTTAACAAAATAGTATGACTGAAAGAAAGAACAAACATATATTAAAGGTAGCTCGATCTCTACTATTCACCATGAATCTTCTTAAGAGTTACTATGGCAATGCAATTCTTTTAGTTGCTTATCTTATTAATAGAGTGCCTCTCAAAATCCTCAACTTTAGAAGTCCTTTAGAGATGTTGCAAGATAAAAACTCTTATATTGTTCCAACGAAGGTGTTTGGATGTGTATGTTTGCTAGACCCTAGAGTTCTAAGTGTGTTTGTTGGATGCTCTCCTACTCAAAAGGGTTATAGATTTTATCACCCTTCATCTAGGAAGTATTTTGTAAGTATGGATGTTACCTTTCGATAATCAGAACCCTATTTCAGCACAAACTCATCCCCTCTTCAAAGGGAGAGTAAGATAGAAGATGTGATGTCCAGTTCTATAACTCTTAATAGACCTCTTCAAAGGGAGAGCTTTATTCAAGAAGAACATATTCAGATAGATAGTCCTAATAAGGGGGAGATTGTTAGGTGTTTAGACAAATTAGACTTAAAGAGGTATTTAAGGCATGTAGCTTGTATTGTGTTAAGAATTATCCTCATTTCTTGAATATATAGGTGAGTTACCTTTATATTTTGATTCTTTTGATGATTTTTAATATACCTATTGCTCAAAGAAAATGGGTGAGATCGTGCACCAAACACCTTATATCTAATTTTGTTTCCTATGACTCCTTGTCACCTGCTTATAGAGCTTTTATCTCGTCTATTTTCTCTGTGTCTATTTCATCGGATTGGAGAGGAGCTATGTGAGACCCTAACATGGAAAGAAGCCGTGGTAGAAGAAATGAAAGTTCTAGCAATGAATTAGACTTGGGAACTTGTCACACCTCCATTAAGGAAGAAAATGGTTTGTAAATGGGTATTTGCTGTGAAGCACAAAGCAAATGATTCGATTGAAAGTTACAAAGCTAGACTGGTGGCAAAAGGGTTTACTCAAAATTTTAGAGTGGATTATCAGAAAACCTTTGCACTAGCGGCTAAGATGGATACAATTAGAATTTTGCTATCATGTGTGACCAATCTAGATTGAGATTTGCAGCAATTTTATGTAAAAAATATATTTTTTCATGGAGACTTGGAGGAATAAGTATACATGGAGATCCTTCTAGGCTTTAAAGATAAAAAATTAAAAATTAAAAAAAATTAAAAAAAACACGAGGAAAGGTTTGCAAATTGTAAAAAGCCTTATATGGGATTGAAGCAGTTCCCAAGAGTATGGTTTGAAAGGTTTAGCAAAGTTGTGATCTCTTTTGAATATTAATAGAGTAATGCCGATTGTACTTTGTTTATCAAACACTTATGACGGTAAAATCACTCTTCTCATTTTTTGTGTTGATGATATTATGGTAACTGGAGATGATATGGAGGACATGACTCAATTTAAAAAACTTCTTGCTCAAGAGTTTGAAATCAAAGATCTTGGATGATTACAATATTTTCTAGGAATTAAAGTTACTATATATGAAAAAGAAATCATCATTTTTCAAAGAAAATATATTGTAGATCTGTTGCAAGAAACTGGCATGACATGTTGCAAACTGGCAAAATCTCCTGTTAAAAGCAGTCGTAAGATGCAAGTAGGATCTAGTGCACCAGTATATATCAAAGATACCAAAGGTTGGTTGGAGACTCATCTATTTCTCTTACCCCAAACCATATATAGAATTTATAGTCAGTCTGGTGAGTCAGTGCATGCAAGACTCTCGTGAGCCTCATTTGCTTGTTGTCCTTCACATTCTGCAATATTTAAAGTTTGCATCAAGGAAAGGCCTTTTCTTCTCCAAATAGAAGCATTCACAATTGCAGATTGGACTGAATTTTCAAATGATAGAAGGTCAATAAATTGATATTGCAAATTTCATGGAAGGAAACTTAGTCACTTGGAGAAGCAAAAAGCAAAGTGTGGTTGCTCAGTCAAGTGTTGAAGTAGAATAAAGCCATTAATATAGCTCATAATCCAATTCAATATAGCAAAACAAAATATAGAGATTGATCAACACTTCATAAAGGAGAAAATAATCGATGGCTTCTTATCCTATGTAGCTTCATATGAACAGTAAGCATATATGTTCACTATAGGACTTAGCAACAAATCATTTCATGACTTTGTTTGCAAGTTGAGCATGTGTGATATCTATGCTCCAACTTGAGGGTGAGTGTGTTGACTAACATTGATTTGTTGCTGTATTTTGATTTATTGTGCATATGTGTATATAAAATTCCTAATTAGGGATAGAAATTTTTCTGTATAAATCCACCCTAATTCTCTTGTAAACTCATGATTAAGAAAAAATAAAATGATTCTTTCTCCTAAAATCTTCAAATGGTCATAAAAATTAGTGAGTTTTAGGGCAAACACAGGCAAAATGGAGGTATTTTTTAGTTTTATTTTTTAAGGCATTTTATTTCTATTTATATTTTTTTGTTCATTAATAATTTTATTTTTCTCATATTCACAATATAAATATAAAATACACAAATATATACACAATATATATAAAATATACACACAATAAACATAGATATATATATATACAACATAAACGCAATATTTATATAATATTTTTAATAATTTTTTTAACTTTTTTTTAGTTTTATATACATACAATATATAAAGAACATACATATTTTATGCACACAATATCCACACAACATATACAATAAATATATAAAATATATAATATATACACATGATATATAAAATCTACACAACATATATACAATATATGGGCTAAATACGCGCAATATGTACACAACAAAATTAATATTTTTTTAACTTTATTTTTTATCTGTATGATATATAAAATTTATTTAAAAATAAATTTAATAATTTTTATTAATATATTTTTATATATTTTACTTTTTTATATAAATTTTGCGAGTATTATTTCTTTTTTGAAATTAAAATTAAATTTTTTTATAAAAATAATATATTTTATATATTGAAAATATAATTTAAAATATTAATTTTTATCATTTTATTAGAATATATTTATTTACTAGTAAATTTTGAAAAAAAAAATAAAAATTGAAGTAAAATATAGTTTTAAAGTGAAAGATGATGCACTTTTTTTAAAAAAAATTATTTAGAGTGAGAAGTAGGCTATTTTTGTTTTAAAAAAATTACATCAAGTATTTTTGGAAGCTTTTTTTTTTTTGAAGATGCGGTATTTTTGAAAATAATATATGTTTTTTCAGGTAGCTTTGTAAACATTCCTTTCTAAATTGCAAAGTTGTTTAAAGCCCAATAACAGTGTGTAGTCCAAATTTCAAGTTAAATTTCGTAACTTGTTGTTCCAGGTGATTGTAAATTAAATGGAAATTTTGAGTGACGTAGTTAAGCATTATCTAGCAGTTTAAAACTAAAACCTTAAACAACAACAACAACAACAACTAAGCCTTAGTCCCAAACAAGTTGGGGTCGGCTGTATGGATCCTCAACAAAATAAGCTCAAAAGACACCAAAAAAGATACTCCAGCCTTAGGCCCCTTCCAAGACACGGATTTTACGTCTCCATTCAAGTCTGTCATTAATCAAATCCGCATCAAGATCTAAGGCACGTAAGTCTCTTGCTATCACCTCCTTCCACACAGTTCTAGGTATTCCACCACCTCTAGCCCCCTCAATCAACAAATTCTCACACTTACGAACCGCAGCATTAGGAGGTCTTCTTAAAACATGTCCATACTATCTAAGTCTTCCTTCCCTCACCTTATCTCCGACATCCGCTACTTGGACTTTTTGTCGAATATGAACATTTTTAATTTTGTCCAGTCTGGTATGTCCACACATCCATCTTAGCATCCTCATTTCTGCCACACTCATTTTGATTTTGATTGTTGAGTTAGTTATCAAACAACATTTTTGTTAAAGGATGAGCACCACTTTTGGTTTATTTCTTCATGTAGTACAGTTAGGATTGTGAAAAACAATTGAAGAGAGATCTTGTATAAAACTTACATATCCTCTGCGTATTTGGAACAAATTCATACCTTCCAGATTCACATTACCTAAAAGAAAACCTAAGTTCTAATTTGTTTTCAATGTGAATCTGAAAGGTATGAATTTGTTCCAAGTACATATAGTTAGGGTGTAGTTATTATTTTCACATTGTATTAGTCTTTGTTTGTAAGTAAATAAGTTTAGCCATATCTGATTTGCTCATTCAACAGTCCCTCTCATCCATCTGTATGATGCTCATCATGCCCATAAAAATGCTTCTCTGACACATTAACCAACGTTTGAGGCAAGCAAGCAAGATTTGCTGACCAGTCATCTGCCATGTTATCCTTCAAAATTCATATTAGTTACATCAATTGATTTTTTTATCTAGGTGCGGGAATTAAAATAAGAATCACATTTACAAGACAATTTGTTTTAGTATTGAGAAGAGGATCTGCTTCTCAGTACTCGGGTCTAATCTATCACCTTCCACATTGCACAAATTAGATTATTTTTTCCTGCTGATTAATGTATTATATATCATCAATTTGTAAGATTAGCCGTCTAGAAATGAAGCAAGTGTTTGTCTAAAATATAAAAAAATCTCAGGGTACCAAGCATCTCATTCTCAAGTCCTAGTTGCACCACTGATGCTGGAAAATCTATGTATGTATAATTTATTTCAGCTATTAATCAATGAATAAGATAATTTTCCACCTGGGAATGGTATAATTGAAACATCAGTTGCAATGCCTCGGTGTTCTATCAAAACAAGTTTAAGGTGGATAACTATTATTCACAGATACAATTCACAACGCTAGATCTGCACTGTATCGTTTTTTATTCTTAATGGTTCTTCTATACAAACCTTTTATCCAAATAAATAATTAAGTTTAAAGTGGGTTGCTTTGCTCACCAATACAATGCACATTGCAAGATTTGCACTGTGAATATCAGGATGAAAGATTTATTTAGGTTTTTCTTTTTTTTTTTTTGGGAGGGGAAGATCCATTTTGATTCTTAATGACTCCTCTTTGCAAACCTTGTATTCACATAATTTTCTATTTTTATATTGCCTTTATTTTAACTTAATGTTAATCCATTAAAATTTGAAATTGTCCCAAATGGCTACATCAGCTTCAGGCTCAATAATTTTGAATAGCAAACTAACAATGTCTGATGCTGTTGAGAAATGACTTGCAGAAAAATTTTATTCTATTAAGCTGTATCTTACACATGCGCACAAAAAGAGGGAGGGGGCAGAGGGAGGAGTGGGGTTAATACGTGCAAAATGATTTTGTATTTTTCTCTTTCAGAAAATAATTGAGATCAACGCTAGATACCTGGAGAAATTATCAGCCCTTCGCACTCAACAAGCCAATCGAAGAGAAGAGTTTCTTCGCAAGGAATCACAGGCACGATTAAGTCAGCACCAGCAACATGGAATGAGCTACTACACAAAAACCGGTTTCCAAAATGATAGAGGCTATAGTGGTGCTACAGGAGAAGGACATCAAGTTTATGAAAGTAATCAGTTGGAGCCCTACCGGGATCAACCACAGTTTGTTGGGGGTGGGAGGACTCCTAGGGCTGAAGGAAGAGTTCCATACCCCAAAGGCCGTGTTTACAACAATGCAGGTGCTCATTATTACTAGGTTGGTCACATCCTTAACCTAAATGATTCGGATTCTGCTTCTTTTCTCTGATGTCTTCACTAAGGTATATTGTTAGCAATGCAGGAGGATTACGGATCCTTTTACTTTGTAATGCTGGCACATCACTATCAATATACTTCAGCCATTGGCTTTTGGCTGAAAGGAAAGTTGGATTTTGTTCAAATGTTGTACCTATTTGTGGTCGGACCTGTTTTTGTAAATGTTAAAATTTGTGAAGGCTGAGCCTTTGATTCGCAATTGTCTTCACCAATAGAAACCCCGAGGACTGACCCACAAAGAGGTGATGTAAGAATTTTTGAATTAGTATGTTTCAATTTTGTTATAGTTGAAAAGAAAGCAGGGCAACTCGCATAAGTCATTAATGGTTTATTTCCTGTTTTCTTCTGTGATGTCTGCTGTAAGCCTGTAATGTGCTTCCATCAATGCATGCCTCTGGCACTTTTGACCTTTTAATTCACAAATAATAATGGTAAAATAAACAAATAATTTTTAGCTGGAAGTTATTTAAAACTATGATAACAATAATTTAATGTCATATTCTGCCTCGATTTATACATCTAGGTGAGTCATTGTAAAATTAACTAGTCTTTGACCTGCAGCTGTAATTATAATTTGCTCCTCCCTTTACAATCTATCGGTTTTCCTTCTCCGTTAAAAGCATTGAGTGGTGGGTTCCGTTTTATAAAATGATATAATAAATTAATTATTTAAATAATAAATTAATTTTTTATTCTTTTTTTTAAAAAAAAACTCGACCCCCGAAATACGGTTTTATGGGAATCGAACCCCTATCCTCTCAATCCAGCTGAGCTATCCCAGCTGGTTTAAATAATTTTTTATTCATTTATTGTTGTTTAACCGTTTCTTTCTCTTGCTCCCATTACTGCCGTTGTTAGCATTAATTCGAAGGTTGTTGAATGACAACTAGAATTCGAAGGCTGGTCTTGTTAAGCAAAGTTGTAAGGGAAATGCTGAGGAACAAGGACTGGAAAATTAGAGTTTTGAATTAGTAAGTGATCATAAATCCACCGTCTATAATGTGTTTATATGATACTGTAATTATTCGTTGTTGGAAATTAAATTAAGAGGGTGTTAAGCTCTAAATCTGAGCCGATGTATTTGTTTAGACAATTTTTGAGTTTATAAACTAAAAAAGATTAGTTAGAGGTACCAACTTATTTGTTTGATGCTCATAAGTATTTATTTTATAAGCTAGTTTGATCAAATAATTTACTATATTACCTCTAATTATTCTAATAAATGTTATTAATAATATAACTTTATATTTTTTTTTGTTATTTTAATAATAAATGTGATTATAAATTATTTTTTACCAAATATGTTAATATTTATCAACTACTATATGCACTTAAAATAAATATGTAACTCTTTCAAATTTTAAATATTTATAAGAACTTTTTAGCTTGTAAACAGTCGATGCTCATAAGCTAAATTGTATAAGCTAAACACCATCTAAGAAAACAAATGAAAACGTAAAAAACTGAATGATAGCATGGCAAAGGACTCATTCTGGATTCAATACCTTGACTGGAGTCTTTTTGGATCTATCATGGACTAAATGGACAAATAACAATATAATAATAGCTTTTTTAATGAATCAGGATGAAAAGTTACGTAAATATAGATTTTTATGCATGCTAAACCTTGAATATTGACATGCTTGTCATTGCCGATTGATGGGTTGCCATTGCATGGGTAAATGACATGTTCATTGGAGTTACTAACGTGTTCATTGGTTGTGATAACGAGCTCGTTAATGCCTACGGAATGCCCGTCGATCTAAAAACCATTAGTTCACGTAAAATGAATCATCGAACAAGTTGATTATGTAACTTGATTGTTCTTGTCTATCTTGAATGTGGTGCGACAAAATTGGTATCTTAATATCTTTATATTGAATATATAAATGAAATGTATTGTTCATTGCATGCGAATTAACTTGTAAGTTGATTCACATGTCAGGCGAATTAACGAGTTGGTTAGTTTAGTTTCTTGTACATTATTTCTGCTGTTCATCTAAGGTCATGCTGGATGGAGAATTATCAGCCCGTCATATGCACTTAACGGGTTCGTCAGGTGGAATAACCAGCGCACATAGTTTTATTAAACATAATTAAATAAATAATTTGGGAGGAGTAATGAATAGTGTATATGTAGAATATATGTTAAATATAACTAAGATATAAATATTACTAGAAAACGAAAAAGTAAAAGGTCAAAGTCAAAGTAAAAAATTAAAAAAATTTAAATTAAAATAATTATGATGGAAGAGAAAATTAGGAATTTCTAATTATTAATTAATTAACTAAAATATTATTATTATTATTATTATTATTATTATTATTATTATTATGGTTAAGGAAAGAAAGAAGAAAATTGAAAACTCTTCATCATCTTCTTCCTTCTTAGGCCGGCCACCATTGTTGTGAGAGGGAGTGAGATTTCATCAACTTCTACACTAAATTTCTTAGAGAACTCAAAGGATTAAGGATAGTTTTGGTGAATTTTCAAGTAAGAGGTAAGTTTCTTTTAGTTCTTTGAAGGATTTATTTAAGTGATTGAGCATGTCAAGTTTTGATTTTTGAAGGAGGATTCTATAATTGTTAAAATGGCTTGTAATGATGTTATTTTAATATAGAAGTAATGATTTTGTGTTTGGATAATTGATATGAATGGATTTGGTGGAAGTTTGAATAAGGTAGAGAGTATTAGGGTTTTTGGTGATTTTTGGTTCGAATAGATGAAATTGATGTTTAAATGGTTAAAATGTATTAGAATGAAATTATAATGATATATTTTGGCCTAAAACTTGGTTTAGAATTGATTAGAGGGGATTTTCAAAATTAAAGAATTTTAGGGCAATTAATGAAAATTAGGTAGAATTGTGATAATTAAAGTTTAATTAGTTAAAATGAATAGAATTATATTTCTAATAGTTTATTTAAACTCGTAATTTGGTTAGAAATTGAGTAGTGTGGATTTTCCCAATCAAAGAGGTAAAGAACATTTTGATAAAGTGAATGAGTGGGAGTAAATTTAGCTTGAAAGTTGTCATAATTGGAGGATAGTACATACTTTGATAATTGTGTGTTAAATTGCATTTGAATTGACATGTTACTTTGTATAATGATGATTGTGCTATAATACTTTAATGTGAATGTTTATATGTAAAGTGCACAATTTTGTGTTAAAATGTGTGATATGTATAATGTGTGAGTTATTAAGCCATTGTAGAGATATTATTATGTGTGATTGTGAGAAAATGTGCATTATGTAATTTAAAGAATAAAAATTCGGCCATAATATGAAACTGGAAAAGAATGTGATATCCATTATGAAAATATGTGAAAATTGGGAAAAAGGGTTGAAAAATGAAGAATGATGGAATTGGCTATGCTTAGGTGATAATATGAAATGATGTATGTTTACTTTATATAAAATCTTGTTCTAGATAATTATATTTGGTGCTATTGATATGGCATGTCAATGATATGATCCTTCAATACTAGACACGATGGTGTCACTATTGATGATATAATTTGCCTTCGGGACTAGACACGATAGTGTCACTTTGATGATATTGTTTGCCTCAAGGCTAGATACAAAAGTGTCAACTGTTGCTATAGACCAGAACAATATCTCTGAAACCTGAATATTATGCATGTGATTGTGGTATTTTAAAGAAATTCATGAAAATGTATGTATGTAAGGGCATTAATCATGTTATGTTTTAAAGAAATTCATAGTGCATTGTTCTTAAATTATTTTTATTATCAAAGTATGTGCCGCAAAGCTAGTAGCTTAGCACGATTGAATTCCATCGAGCAGATGACAAGATAGAGGCAGAGAGTTCTGCTAAACCAAATTATGTCTAGATTTCTGGATTATACTTGAAGTTTGCTATGTTACCACAATACTAGAGCCTATTGCATAGCTTGTAAATATTTGCTTTTTGTTAAACATGTTATGCATAATGCTACTATATAAAAATTTGTAAACTTAATTTTTGTTTATGTAAATATTTGAATATTTTTTTGTACATATAAATGATCATGTGATTTTGAGATTTTGGGTTGTGTGAATAATATTGGAGATTTGGATAAATGGAAATATATATTGGGAGTGCAATTTTATGCATGTTGTGTTTTTGTTATTTTTGAAAAAATTCGATTCACAGACAAAACTCTTACGAATTTTTCTCGGAGATTTTCTTTTAAATTTTATATTTTTAACAATTAACTACTAATATATATATATAATTTTATTTACTAAATTATATTTTAAAGGTTAAACTATTTTCATAAAATTAAGGAGAATTTTCTAATGATAAAGACTGTAATATTCTTATATTATGTGTACATATTTTACATACTTAGAGTGTGTGTATTATACATATATAGAGTATAAGAATGTTAAATTTATTTTGATGTCGAAGCCTAAATTTGAGATTCTCGACCTAGGTGGTTTTATTTTTAAAGAGAAAGGGAATTGTAAATGTGATTTAAAAGTGTGATACATGTATATATATTGGCATCTAAACTGGTCTCTGATGTAGGGGTTTAAAAGATATAGATTGAGATGGCATCCAGAATACATAGATCTAATGAAGAGAGTGCTGAGAGTATAGCTCCAGTAAATGGTATAGCTGGAGCTAGTGCAGAGATTGCTGGAGAGACATCAGTGCCAACCAGACCAGCAGCATAGGATATTTCGCCAGTCTGGATATAACAGATGATGGAGTTTATAGAGTATAAGAGTATTACAATATCAATCACTTGATACAACCATTTGGACTTTGTTTATTTCTAAACTTCGCGTCTCACTATTGTTATTATCATTTACAATATTTTTTATGTTTTATCTCTCTTATGATTTTAAGTCATTATTCATTGGCATATTTACATCATCCTTCCTTCATGTCTTCTTCTTCTTCTTAGAATGATTGTACTTAGGACCGATGTAATTTTTATTTTTTTAAAAAATTGAATGTAGTATCTTCTATCGGATGTAATTTTATTTTGTTTTACTTTACCCATTTTGGATTATTTCTTATATCATGATGTACATTCTCATATTTATATGAATGAAGATTGCTTTCCTTTGATTTCTTTTTGCATGTCTCCTAATGTATGATTAGAAAATGGTGTGTTTGGCTATCAATGACTTAATAATATGCAAACCTGCAAATGAGACTAATTCTAAGAACCCGAGCATATAAGGGTGCCACTCCTACAGTCCTAATACGTATCCAAACTCAGTAGGGAGTTAGAAATTCTTTGAAAATTGAGTCCTACCATCCTCTTTCTTTCTTGATCTTTTTATATAGTAACTCTATTTTCTCTGAGTTTAAATTCGTTTTCCATAAGACATTGAGCCTAACAATATGAAAGTGCAAGAAAAATATCCACCATAAGTTTTTGGGTACGTTCCCAAATGCTCATACTATGTAAAGCATAGAAATACAAGCATAAAATATTCGTATTTTCTTTTTATTTTTTTTCTTTCATAGTTTTTGAAAGAAATCCGAAGTATTCAAATGTGTAATATTAGTAAGGCTACTAAATTCATAATCTCTATATGCTAAATTTGTCTCATCTTTATCATTTTGACAAATCAAATCAGATTCCATATTTTATTCTGATAGAAGCTTGATAAAACTTAACAAGATGGTAAGTTGTACTATATATATGTGACTAATATCTTTTCATGTCGCATAGATAGCATAAATTTTCTATACTTTTGAAAAATTATTTTGACTACCCATATCTTTTTCTTTTTCGGGAAAAAAATTATTACTATCATTATTGTTATTGCCACTTTGACAATAATAATTATTTCATCACCAGCCAAAGCCAGAGTCACAACCATTGTTGCTGTCACAATCACGATTATATATCGCTATAGGGAGTGGAGCAAATCTAATAAAATGAGTTTTACGGTTTTAATCAATAGCTCATTATTTTACTCAACTATAAGTACACAAGAGATCAATTTTAAATGATTTTTAAATGTATTTTTCATAATACTATTATTACAAGAGCGAATATGAAGTATAAATTATTGAAAATGTTTTTTTTAATAAATCATTATCAATAATATTTTCTTCATAATTTTTAATTGACAACTAATTTTAAAAATTACAAATGTGTACTTAGTCACTATTTCGAAATCTCGAAATCATAAATACATTCAATCATAGTGAATTTTGGACAACATTTCCATTTGTTATTGGTCATATCACTCCTTTAAATTCTTTCACAATAACCTTCATGTAGATAGGTGATAAAGGAGAATGATCATTGTATTTTGCCTTATCTTGATTAGGTGCTTCATTTCTAACTAAAATTGTTTTTTTTTTAACTTTTTAGCCGAGTAAATTCATGTTCATGACGTGTTATAAAATAAAATTTAAACATAATAAAATCAGGACAAGATAAAAAATTGAAGTCAAAATAACATAGAAGCCTATTTATAGGCTTATTTTTATAAATTATAAAATAAAGGGTGAAAATTAATAGGATTACCATTAATTTTTCAGTTATAAAATGAAGTCATATGGATATAAAGTTACAAAATAATTGATTAATTGGAGCTATGAACATCCACTAAATATATATTCATAACATATAATTAAATATTTTACTTTGTAAGTGTACTTGGATGTTTCTATTTATACGCTGTGAAGATAATATAGAAAGAAATCTCAAGGGCCACTGAAGGGGAATTCCTTAAAAAATATTTTATCTGTCTATAACTTATAATTTTCTTGGTAAATATAATCCATAAGTTATAGTTCACATCTATTTTGATATAAAAATAAAAAAATTTGTATTTTTTCACTATTTTACCATTATTACTAATAACATTAAATATTTTAGAATAACATGATTAAGTATAATTATATTAAAGGACATTTAACTATAATTATATTAAAGGACATTTAAAAAATATAATAATTAAATTAAAATTGAAAAAAGAAATTAAATTAATTGTTTTTCGGACAAAATAACTCTAGGAGGCAGATCTTCAAAACTTCACACGATCCTGCATACCTTTGATTTCCACTCCGACCAGATATAGTGTATATGAAATTAACAAGAGATCCACAGGGCATTTGCAAAATAAAAGGCACAAAAGGTTACTGACTTAATTCAAGGGCAAAATTATTTCTACAGCCAGATTCAGGACAAGTGCAACACATTCGAAAATCGTACAAGACCAAGATTCGTTTCCGTTTAAGCATATGCTAGCAACTTTCTTGAGCAAATTCATATAAATTTCCTCATGTTACATTACATATGACAAGTACAATAGAACACGGTAACTAGCAAATTCGCCCAACCATAAAATCCTCTGAGCTACCCACTAGTACAGCACAAATATTCTTAGATTGCTAAGAGATCTGGTACAAAATTGTGACCACCTATGTCTGCCTTGCAACCATGAAATCTGATAAGGTGGGTTTACCTGCATCATCCTGATAAGAGCAAACAGAATACAGCATGAAAACATTTATGCTGTTTACCTCCTCTCATCAACTTAATTATTTCATCTATCAATTGCAACTATGCAGAAGCCATGACAAAGACAGCAACTCCCTGTGATGATTGATGCATCACTTCTTTCGAGAAGTTTTTCTGATTCTGACAAATTTTCTATTGGACTTGTCACCGCCACCAGTGCCCAATGAGAAACTCCCTCCACCATTAACGTCTAGACTACCAGAAGCCTGAGATGGGTTCTGGGGTGGCACTTGATTAGGCTGGCTTCCAAATTGAAATGGATTCACTCCTGGAGTTGAGCCAAATGGATTCGCTCCTGATGGAGTAGAGCCAAATTGATTCGCACCTGATGGGCCTGTAGAACCAAAAATAAAGGCAGTTGATAGAGGCGCAGCTGGTTGTTGAATTGTTGTTGTTGTTGCTTGAACTGTGTCCTCGGCCATGCTGTCCTCCATATTCATCTGATCATTATTACCAGATGGAGACGGTGCAAATGTGAAAGCAGGACTTGGATTACCAAACCCAGGCTGCGACGGAGGTGATGCTACAGGTGAGTTGAAGGCAAAAGTATTACTAGATCCGAACATCATAGACGCTGTGCTGGTAGTAGTATTAGAAGCTGAGGATGCTCCAAAGGCAAACCCAGTCGAGGTGGTGCTGGTAGTAGTATTAGAAGCCGAGGATGCTCCAAAGGCAAATCCGGACGAGGGAGATGCAGAAGTAAATGCAGGGACAAATATGGAAGATGTAGGTGTGGGCCAGCTAGAACCAAATGTTGTTGACACAGGGCTAGTAATGGAGCTAACAGAAATGGCCTCTGAAAAAGTAGTAGAGGGAAGTCCAAAAGTAGCACCAGAACTGATCGTAGAACTAGATAAGGAGCCTCCAGAGGAAAAGGTTTTATTTGCTGTCAATCCAAAAGAAGGAGATGACCCAGATTGAATTGGCAGGCTCTGAGTTGAAGTTGCAAAAACAGTCCCAGCTACAGATGTCTGAGCAATAGCACTACTAAAAGGGTTAAAGCCCTGAGATTGATTAGTTGCAGCTGAAGTACTTGCTCCAGCATTGAAGCTAAAAATACCACTGCCTGTGTTTGCAACTGTAGAGGATGTACCGCCTAAATTGTTACCTTCGGTGCTTGCAACCACAGATGATGTTCCATAAAGAGTGCTATTTCCTGTGCCCGTTATTGCAGAAGATGCACCAGTGAAAATACTGTTCCCAGTGCTATTAATTGCGGAGGATGAACTGCCAAAAGCTGCAATCACTGAATTCTTAAAGCCTGTTTCTGTCGTCTTGGTTCCTGTCAATTCTACACCAGTAATTGCTGAGTTTGATGATGTTGGAGCTGGTGGAACCACGGTAGAACCAAATTTGAAAACAGTGGCTGAAGGAGCTGAAGCCGACAAAAAGGAGGGTGCTGAAGCCGATGCAAAGATGCTGTTACCGCTACTGACATTTGCACAAGTGGTAGTGATAGCAGTTGCACTACCACTACTGTTAACAACAGCACTGGTAGAACTGCTGGGTAAATTTTGTCCGGATGAATTTTGGTTAAAAATATTACTAGAAATTAGAGCTGGGCTAGAGGAAGAAAATGAATGGGTAGTATTATCTGCAAGAGAGCCATTTAAACTTGAAGTACTGGTAGGCAAACCGAAAGATAATATGCCTGTGGTTGCTGATGAAGTAGAAGACACAGTTTCAGTTGAACTGAAGATACCAGCCTTTACACTGTTTCTAGTATCAACTTTATCTGATTCAGGCTCTTTTTTGGCTGACTTTGATGCATCAGCAGCAGCAAATGTAAAGCTGCACATAAGACAAGGAAATATAATCAGATTGCATGGCAAGATAGCGAAAATTACACAGATATGCCGATCAAAGTTTAAACTGAGACGAAGAAAAAAATTTAAGAAAAAGGAAGGGGAAAATGAACTGGTCAAGGTCACAACAAGGTAATGAGCACAATCAACCATACAAACAATTTTGCTGGATGATGTATTTACATCATAAATAGTTTCCCTATTGAAGTTCAACAAGAAATGCCAACACTTTTCATAACTACTTAATACACCATTTGGAGACCAATATAATATTAATTCATGAACTACAATCATTCCAGTGAAAAAGACAGCCAAACCCGAAAACGTAAAATCACTGAAGAAATGAATCCAAAAAAGACCGTAGACATCCACAATCATATGGCTGTGCTACAACAGAAAATCAATGTATTTTTGTTGCATCAAACAGCAGACCACTGTGCTATGACAAGACTCACCATAATATGCAAAAACATAAAGAATACTTTATGGGTATTTGCCGAATCCAATACCCATAATATGCAAGGCTCACCATAATTAGGACTATCATTTTATCCATCATAAGCCAATATGCAAAAGTAAACAGCGTTCAAGTAAGAAAGCAAAAACAAAACAAAAAAGGTTTTTGCCGAGAGTAGCAGCAAAAAGAATCTAATGGCGGACAGAACTCTATATGGGTATTGGTTTTAAGCAAAATAATTATGAAATACAGAAGAATACTGTTACGACAAAGAATGCTTGTACAAGAGTATTTCATCCTTTAGACATGTCATGACAAAGAAAGCTAATATATATGACAATACAGTACGGTTTCATAAAACCTACTTGTTTTGTGAATTGGTTGATAAAAACTTGCTCTTAAAGATAAATGATGGGTTGCATTTCATAGGTACAGGAATATGAATATGTTATTTAATTTACATGATCTGATAACTGTTTTATGTAATTATTTTGCAGACTATCTTATTCCTAGATTTGTTTCAAGACATTTTTTATCGATATCCTACCATATGCAGCAGCTAACAGGGGAAATATATTAATGTTATGATCTAGTTGCCTTTTGCTGTCTTTCAAATGTAACTAAAATTATTATATGTTTCACTTTGAAGACATGATCAAAACTGGGTAAAACCTCTCCATCACTTTATTTATTTATTTTCTTCATAATGATGCCAATGTTAACAATAATTGAATTACATCTTAAATAAACAGATATTAATAAAATATATTGAAAGATCACAAAAGTCCGCAAAATAATAAGTTGTAAGAATGTGGACTCGCCTGCTTGAGCTCTCTGGTTTAGAGTTTGAAGAAGTACCAGACTTAAAGCCTGTGGAATCACTCAAAACAGATGATGTGGAAGCATATGACATCTGTTTTGCTCCAGCAGTTTTGCGGCCAAAACTAGATAAAGGAGGAAAACCATTTGGTTCCTTGGGAGAAACAACTTTTTCTCCAAAGCTAGGCATGGAAAGTGAACTCAAATCATTTGTTGATTTATTTTTATCAGACGTTATATTTGGCTGCTTTTCTACCATATCCTGCTGGGCAGTTGCACCGGGCAAAGGTGCAACTGAGACTGAAAAGCCACTGCTCTTTTCAGCAACTGCAGACCCATCAGAAACTCCTGGATTTTTTTCATCCAGTGTGGAATGTTCTTGAAGTTTAGCTTGAGAAAAACCGGCAGGCTTCTCCAATGTAATGGCCTGAGCAGAACTGATCTTATTCCCAGCCAAAGTATTATCTAGCCTCTCCCTCTCTTCAGCCAATGCATGAGAAGCAGTCCTATCAGGATGGACATCATCATCAAGGTCCAGATAATCCTAGAAAAGAGGTGTATAACATTAATGTGATATTATTATCAGAAATTAGAAATAAAATTGTTACATTTCCCCAAAAGATATCAAGCTAATAGCTTTTCTATGATCCTAGCATTAGTATGTAGATGGTATGTTCACATAAGCAATTTCATTTGTACTTTTAGAAGGGTTTATGTGTTATCTAAAATGTAAATTTTAAATCTCAGGTGCACAAGTTTATTGAAGACATGGATGGAGAACAGATAGAAGATAAAAAATAGACTGAGTGGACTAGGTGAATTATTAGAGACACTCCATCAATGGCACTAGTTGTACAGATCAACAATTACTAAAACATACATACCTCATGTGCACTCATTTGGAAAGCCCGTCTCTTTTGTGGAGGGGGCTGGGCAACAGAATCCATAACAGGAAAAGTTATTGCTGTGACATCAGATACATTATGCTTAATTAAATTTGTGGCATTTACACCATTTACTGTAGAAGCCGATTTCTCACATGAAGCAATGAGCTTCGGACCATTTTCCTCAACCTTATCTTGCTTCTGAGACAGAGTGTCTCCCCCATTAGGTAACAAGGTATTATGGTTAACATCTAGCTTATTATTATCTTGAACAGTCTCCAGAAACTTAGAAGAATCCACATTATCCAGGCTTCTAAGAGCTGGTCCACGTAGCATGGACGGTGACAACTTACTAGGTGATTTCTCCCTTGATGAGATTAACACATCCAGTTGCTGCAGTATTTTTGAAGCCATCTCACTGGACTTAGAGGGGACAGAGGTAAAACCTGCACCACGAATGTTATTATCCCCATTTTCCATTGAAGGCTCACTGGCTAAAACTGGTTTCTGTGAAGAGGATGGTTGTTGACCAGCATCAGAACCCAGTCCAGTTCTACGAATAGAAAGGGTACCAGAAGGCAGGAGGTTAGATTTCTGACGAATTCTACGTATAGGACCTATAGATCCTATATCATTATCCAAAACTGAACTCCTCCTCTTTAAAGCCTGTAAACGAAACCAAAAACAATAAACAAAGATATAATCATCTTTAAAACGGACTTCAAAAATCTACAAACATGTAATTGATTTACTGCTTGTACCCCTTGTTTAGATCCAGATACTCTGTTGCTCCCCCAGATACCAGGAGATGACAATGATTGTGCACCAAGAACATTAATTTCAGCCCCAGTACCCTAGAAAACAAGAAAATTGTGTCAATGGACATAATCCAATCACACTATTCAAAACAAAATTACACTGTCTCAGCATATCAACCTGAAGGGTAGAGGTCGAGTGAACTCTGGAATATGGTGTTCTAGCCATGCTATATATAGCAGATCGACCTCGAGATCTAGGTGTTACAAAACCATTTTCAGCGGACATCAAATGACCTGACAACCTAGGCACATCCGACATGTTGGGAGATTTTGAAGGGAAAGGTCGATCAATCTGTGCAATTGAATCCTCTACAACTGGTCGAGTGCGCAAACCTAACGCAGATGGGGATATTTTGGAAGGCCTGCTACCCATGTAAGCTTTTGCAAGCTCTGCAGGCGAAGCAACATCCTCATTAAGGACCTGAAGACATGTTAACCACCAAATGTGAAAGTAGAGTCAAATTATCAAATTTACTCTCTTTTTTTGTGTGTGATCAATGCTGGAAGCACAAGCAAATGTTCACATATAAGATAATGCACATATGCATTTTCCATGAAACAAAACCTTTCTAAACCACCAAAAAGCAATTGCAAATACACGAAGCAATGAGATGAAGTAGAGTAGAGACAAATAGTCCTACATTTGAACTAATAATGGGAGTTGAAATTTGGTGGCTCTCAAGTCCATTGTCTTTAACTGGAGTACTTAGAAACTCCTTCTTATCCAGGGATGATGCTGCTTTTGAAAGGATCACTTCAGATATTTTCTCTTGATTCCTAACAGGCAGATCAACAGTTCTTGATTGCAGAAGAGCTGTCAATCGATCAATCTCAGACCTGTGCAGCAATGAAAATATTATGGTTTCCATCATCTACAATCATGCCAAATACAAGTTATCACAATTGTCAAAAACTAATACTGTTACAAAGTGTTTAGCAGCCCAGTAAAGTGGTATTATAACACCATATTCATACTTGATATATATATAATAAAACAAATTAAAAAACTAGTTAAGACCAAAAACTAATTATATTAAATCAGGCATGCAAACATGTGCCACAGCATTGAACAAATGTTGAAGGATTAGCTCAAAATCACAATCAGAAGCTAATTGGCCTTCTTTAAATGAGTAAACAACTTCCAAGAAAACCATATGTGAATGATAAAGGATAAATTTTAACATGCAAATAGACCAAGTATTAACATGAAGAGATGACCAAAGCTATTTTTATCTGAGTAAATAATTTCATAAATATGTAAGCTTAATCATGTCCTGACAATTTTTTTGCATATGCACCAGAATTTTTCCAAATAGTGGACCAATGAATTATCACAATAGCCATAAATAAATAACAGTGAGTTTTGAAGGTTTAGAACTGTAGAAAGTTGCGATGCACAACTAATTATCAATATAAACCATTATAGTACTAACTGTTCAGTTAGATGGTAAACCTTGGCCCCACAGTTTATTCTGTAAGCATGTTTCTAAAGCTCACAGTTTATTAACTGGAAGTTAGTGCAACCAAGGTCAACCACACTGCCAAAATCCTTCTAGATCTCTGCAATGACTTGCCTGGTAAACGTCTTCTGCTTCAAAATTAACTCCAGTTCATTCAGACTGCCTCCATCAGAACTACTACCAGGACTATCAACTACATTCATAGCTGATCCTCGTATTCCAGGTGGATCCTTTGAAGAAAAATTTGCAACACATAACATGCATTTCAGTTAAATTAACCCAGGTTAAATAAAAATTATAACAGTAAAGATTTGGCAAGAACATGATAAACAAAGATTAAGAGACCAACCAGATGGACGCAAGTCATAACAGTGAAGGGAGAGATCAGGTGCATCATCAAAATTTTAAAAAAAAAAAAAAACACGCACACACAGACCTCTACTGCACATCAGCATATGTTTCAAAACTTACCTTCTAGAAATTACAATCATGAAAAATAATATTCATTTCATTAATTCACAGACTTGCATGAAATAATAGTCTGTAGCATTTCTATTGCCATTCTGAAAGCATGGAACAAAATTTTCAAACTTTACATCCCAGATGTCATTAACCATGTATAATGCGTATAAGCTTGTAATATTGCATGAGAAAAGAACATTTGGTTTAACTTTTTCAAGTCTCAAAGAGTATTCATAGTTGTTTAATTCTCATTTAAGTTGTTTTCACACCAATACAAGAAAAACACAAACACATTATTTAGATGACTGGCAGTAATGTATGATATAGTATAGTACTAAATGGTATGGAACTATAAATAATGTTTATCATATTTGAGTACGGCATATTAAGCTTAAATAAAATATTTTCATTTGATTTGATGATATTTTATAAATTTTAATATATTATAGAAATAAAAATAATTTATTAACATATATTTTGTATTTAAAAATTTATTTTGAATATTTTTATAAGATAAAATTGTAAAACCATAAAAAACCACCAAATTGATAGTTTATCCATGATATTAACATGAAAAAACATATCATGATTGATGGAAGTCAAAACAAACAACAAATTAAACCAGACCATACATTATGAAACCACGAAACAAACAAGGTGTATATGTGCAGAAAAAACCATACAAAATACATTGTATTATACGATACAAAGGAAGCCCACTCATGCATTTTCTCTTCATAACTCCTCTTCAACAGACTACTTTTGCAAGTATAAAACTACTAAATACAATGTTTCTGTTGTTAAGGAAAGCGCACCATATAAAACTCAACTTATATCCCTTGGAAACAAAATTAACAACCTTTTACTAGGAATATGCCACTGTGGCCTCATCTGTTCTCCAAGTGACACATTCTTTGCCACCTAAATATTATGTAAAATTTGTCTCACGTAACCTTTCTTCTAAACCGAAAAATTATTGGCTTGGTGTAAAGGGAGCCCATATACTGTAATACCTCAATCAACTATAATGCACATTAAGTTGAAAGGCATATTAACACCCTCACAGTAAGGACAAACTATAGTAATTGGACATTCATTTTCCATCTCTCTGTTCCAATACATAAATTGATTTTCACAATCAATCAAAATGAGTAAATAAACCAATTAATTGATATAATCATATTCTTAAACCGTTTTTATGTTTGAAAAATCCAGCTTGAGCCACAAGAAACTATTAAACCGTTCATACTTACATCGAGAGCAGCTTCCTGCAGCTTATCATGCGCCTCCAAATTTGCTTCTGCTCAAAGAACAAGTTTATGCATCATCTTATTAAGAAAAGTTTATCCACACATACTATTGGGATAAAAAGCAGCAAAAGAACTGAGTTCAAATAAAAAACGCAAACACCCAATTCAGGTACCAGGAATAATCATGTGGCCATAAATATAACTAACTATGAGGTGAACTAAAGATAACTCGATATTAAAAAAAATCCCACAGCAAACAAATGATATATATCAAAAATAGAGAAATCCACTTCCCCAACAAAGCAAGAAAAAAAAAAGGAAGAACGAACCCCTATTCACAATTTCTACCCCTAAATCATGCCCAACATCCTAATTCCCAAATCTCAATGAAATGAAAAGCTTACTTACCTTAGTTCCAAAAATTAGGAAAAGCAAAACAAACAAAACCCTAACTAATGCAATTTCATAAAAAAAATGAACAGACGTTCACACGGTTTCCAATAAAACGAGGAAAAGCATTCGCAAAAGCAGTAAAAGACTGGACCTGGCTCCAGTGGCTGGGGGGAAGGAGGTGGAGGTAGCCGTTTTCGAAAAACAGAAGTAAAGAGCTTATGAGCGCTGGAAGTAATGAGCCTCTGTGCCGGATCCACCAGCTTCGATAACCAACCATTATTGTTGTTGGAATTACTGGCAAGGATCGTATTTCGGATTGCGGTCGATGGACGATCGTAAGGCGTGGCCTGGACCCTTCGAAATGGCCGCTTCCGAAACTTTCCGAAACCTCCTCTGTCGTCGTACAAACTGTCATTCCGTTCCCGAGCCGCCGCCATGGAAACGCTGATTAGGGTTACGGTCGATAGAGTGAGAAAGAAAGAAAAGGATTCGTAATTAGGGTTTTTCTTTATTTATTGCACAGAGACAGAAAAGAACTGGGAATGCATTTTTTTTTTTTAAAAAAAAAGGGAAATAATAGGGCAGACCCACCGCATACGTTTATATGTGTATTATTATAAAGTATCGTATCAAAGAAAATGAGTAAATTAGTATTACAAGAGCCAGTTAATGCTATCGGTGTGTTTATTCATGATGTGTTCGTCCATGCTGTAGAGTTTTTATTTTTTATTTTTTTAAATTAAAAATTGTTTTTAATTTTTATTTTTTAAAAATATTTATTTTATTTTTTAAAAAACTATATATTATAATTATTAAAAATTTTAAAAAATAACATTAAAAATTAATTTTTACTGTAAAAAAAATTTATTAATATAAAATATCTTATATATTAAAAAAGAGTTTTATTAATATATAATGTCTTCTCAAAATTAAAATCATATTCCATAGATTATATATTTAGCCTGAAATAATTTGTATTCAATCAAGAAAATCTAAAACTCGATAATTTTATTAAACACATTTTAATTTTTTTCTTAGAAAAAAAGTTAAAATCGAAAAACAATTCCGAACGTACCAAGGTTAAGATTTTTGGTTCATTTTTTTTAAAATAAAAAACTATTTTAGTTTTTATTTTATAATTTTTAAAAATTAGTTTTATATTTTTCAAAAAAATATCATAATTATTAAAAAATTAAAAATTAAAAAAGATAACATTAAAATATGACTTTTACTATTAAAAAAATTATTGATATAAAATATCTTATATAAAAAAAAATTATTAATATAAAATGTCTTTTTAAAATTAAAACTCTCAAAATCATATTTTATGATTTACATATTTAATTAAAAAAATTATTTAACCAAGAAAATTTAAATTTTACGGTGCATTCGGGATCGTTTTATTTTTAGATTTTAATTTTTTAAACAAAAAATAAAAACATATTTGTTAATATTACTGTGTTTTAAAAAAATTTTATTAGATAAGAAATGATTTTGGATAAATATGAAATTTACAAAATATAGATTTTAGGAAAGAGATTTACATTAATAATTTTTTTCTCTACTATTTTTTCTGTATATATTTTTTCTCTTTTTTATTTTTTTTGCAAATTCTATTATAAAATAAGAGGTTTATCTTTTTAATTTTAATTTATTTTTTATTTTTAATAATTTTATTTTATTTTAATAATTATCTATAATATATGTTTCCTCAATAGCTGAAGAACACATTGTTTGGCCTTTAATTGGTTAGGATATTAGTGTGCTAGAGGTGAAGATACCTCAAATGTTTGAAGAACCTACTTTTAACTAAGCAGTTGTGTAATTTTTTTAAAGGATCACAAAAAAAAAAGTTCTTAAACTATTTGATAAACAAATAATTTCATTGCAATGTAATTGAATTTCAACAGTAAGAATAATTACAATAAGCATAAACTAAAGAATAAAGTTATTGGCAGAATTGGTTTAAACTAAAACAGCTGGAATTTTATGAAAATCTAAACTACAACTATAATACTTTTATAATTTATATATGTATAATATATATACATAATATAAGAATGCTACAATACAATATCAAAAATAATAATAATGTATACAATAGTAATAATTATAAGAAATTTACATATCTAAGTTTAATACTTAAATTTTATAAAAAAAATTTCTGAAAAAATTTATTAGAGTTTTATCTGTAAATCGAACAACTCCCAAAAATCAATCAAGACACAACATGTGAAAAATAACACTCCCAAAAATATACATTTATCCAAACACCAATAATCTTCTCATCTTCACCAAGTAGTTCACAAAATTCATTGTTTACCATATATATATATATATATATATTTTTTTTGTATATACAAAAGTGTTTAACACATATAGATCTTATACTTTGTATACGTACATAAAAATTTTCAAACCTTTACATGGTTCAAACATATTTACATTTGAATATTGTTGCAAACAAAACCAAAATGTATTAATAACAAATTGTACATGTAATGTTGCATCGATTGGTATGGTCTTGTGGCAAAGTCCTCGACTCCAAAACACACCACTCAGAACTAGACCTAGTTAAGTTTATCAGGGCTTCTCATCTCTACTCTGTCACCTACACGATAAAGTTAATCGCTCTAAGCTACTAGCTTAGTAGTATATACTTTGATAATAATAGTAATTTTAAAACAATGCATTATGTGTTTCTTTATAACATGAAATGTATTATGTCTCAATGCACACATTGCTCACAAATGTCACTAAAGTTTCACAATATATGTATCAGGCCCAAAAGTCCTTATACAATATTTAAGTTTCAGAAAATATTAATTTGGTCTATCGCGACACTAGGATCTAAGTGTCATATCATACCACTTGAAGGCGCATCCCCTATCAATATCGGGGATCTAAGTGTCATATTATACTGCCCGTAGATGCATCCCTTATCGACACTGAGGATCTCAATGTCATATAATTGCGCCCGTAGGCGCGTTCCCTATTAACACTAGTGTGTCTAGCCTGAAGGCATATGAAAGTATCATCACATATCAATAGCATGCCAAATTGATAGTTCCAAATACAATTCTCTGGAACAAGTCATTGCATAAAGTGAACATACATCACAAACACATTATCACATTTTCCATAGTCATAATATCATTGCTCATCCTCATCACATTATTCATGTTTTTCTTCACAATTTCCACATTTTTCACAATCCACATTCAATCACATTTTATATATTTCTTAGTCATATTTATAATGTGACTCATTTCCTACATTTTCAATACATATTTAGCATAATTCACATTTTCTACAATTTATTCATAACATTATCATTAACCATTCTATAATATCCTATCATTTCATATTTCATGCATTTCACACACTTTGAGTTAAAACAATGCACTTAACATATAAAAATCAATGTCAAAGTAGCATAACACATTCACAAAATCATAATGTGTTATGTCAAATCAAATATAATTAACACATAAACTATCAAAGTATGTACTAACCCTTAAGAATGCCAAATTCAAGGTCAAATCACACTGCACAATGCAAATTCAAGGCCAAATCACACTGCACATGCTAAATTCAAGGCCAAATCACACTCCACATGCCAAATTCAAGGCCAAATCACACTTCACCCCTAACTTCTTCAAAAGCCCTTCCTTCCTTTAATTTGGCAATTCCACTTTACTCACTCCTAAATCAAATTATAAGTAGAAATATATCATTAGTATCACAATTCTACCCATTTTATTCAAAACAAACACCAATTACTCAAAACCTTAACCTAATTTTCATAAAACCCTAAATTCCTTAATACATTCACCAAACTTTACAAAAATTTACTCATATCCAACTTCCAACCATAAAATCATTGTATACATATAAAAATAACTTCAAAACAATTTATTTTAACTATAATAACTATCTTTATCAAAATTTGAAATTTCACATATTCTAAACTTTAAAGGAAAAGCTCTTAAATTGGAAAGAACTCTTACATTTTGATGGGAAATCTTCAAAATTACTCTAAATCCTAAGTGATTCTTGTAAAATTTGATGTAATTGAAGAATAAAAAATCCCCCTTAGTTATCCATGGAATTTTGCCCTTGAAGAAGAAGAAGAAGAAAAGATGTTGACTTTTAATTTCGCTCTTCTTAACCATACATATATATTAAATAATTATTTTAATTAATTATTAATTAAGATATTTTTTCATCTTCCTATCTATAATTTTTTTAATTTTTAATTTTTTTTACTTTTAACTTTTGACTTTTACTTTCTCACTTTTTACCTATTTTTATTTTTAGTGAAATGTATACTTTGTATATATCTTGCATATATATTAAGTATATATTATTCATATTCTTCTTCTAACATATTAATTAACACTTTCACATTATTATTTAATTATATTTATTATAAATGTGAGTGTTAGAAAAACAAAAGGGAATGCTAAAATAATTGGTTTGTTGCTAAGTTTTGTAAGATTCTTCTATGGAAAAGAGTTGGTCCTTTGCTTCTTCTGTTTTCTTGATTTCTTAGTCATTATCCCTTAATGCTAGAAGTGGCAGAGAGCAGTTTCTTTCTCCAATAACCGCTCACTCCATGTAACACCCTTTCTAAGAACCGTAAAAAAAAATGCTACTCTGTACAATACAATTACATATCCAATACTAAATAGACACTAAAACAATTTAAGTAAATATTTTGGTAGAGTTTTCTCTGTAATATTCACTCTCAAAATATCTCTTTCAACCTAACACCACCTGCATAAAAAAAATTATATCCTTCCTAAATCAATCTCAACTCTAATAAGAACAATTCATCAATAGTCAATCACAAACCAAGCAAATGTAACATTCTTGTATCAATTTGTATAACTTCACATATATCTTTACAATCTCCCAAAATAAAAATCTTATACTCAAATTAAAACTCAAAATAAGATGCATAAAACCCATACAAAATATACATTAAGTGCAATCCTAGATCCAATCATTATTGGTCTTAACAAAATTCATAAGTTATAATAAAAAAAATCATATATAAAGTCTAATATCCCAACATACTACTACATGAACTATATTTAAATATGTAATAAAAAATTTCTTCAATAATAACACCTTTAAATATTGCAATCGATCTTTAAATTTCTAATTCTTTACTTGCCGGTTTTGTTTCGGTACATCTAATCTGCGTATCGGAAAAATCTAACACTCTAAGCATATTACTTAGTGGTACTTACATGTACATATTTTGCCACTTAATATTAAAGAAAATAATTATGATAGCAAAAGTAACAAATCTCAATTTTTGAAAATAAATCAATAAATCAAATACTTTCAATCAAACTTATTTTAATATTAGTAAGTTTCAAATTCAATTTAAATAATAAAATATAGCCTCATTGCATTTGTTTACTAAACACATCACTATTTTTAATACAATTTATATTATCATATTTCAAATTCAATTTAATTAAATAAGATATAACTATATTGCATTTGTTTATCAAAAATTGCAATTAACCATGTTGCAATTGTAATAATTATATTTTCTACTTACAATTTATATTTTTCACTTGCAATTTATATTAATGTTTAAAATGCAATTCTTTTGTTTCCAGGAAATTTCACTTATCAATTTAACACTTTGAACACTTTCATTCAATTTAACACTTTGAGCACTTTCATACAATTAAGCTTCTAATTAAGCTTTAGTAAATCTCACTTTTCAATACAATTTTACTATAAGCATTCAATATATATATATTTCATATTCCAATAAATTTTAATATATTTTTGCTCTTATATACTTATTTTTAAATCCTAGACTCAGATAATAGGTTCAATAATGACAATTAAATGCCAATATCAGAAGTTAAGAGGAGAAGATAAAACTCAACACAATCTCAGCAGTACTTATGTGTAACACTCTTATGTCATATATATATATATATATATATATATAATATACACCCCATATATGTAAAATACATATATAGAATACAAGAATGTCATAATTTCAATCATTTAAAAATTTTCATAACTATAAGAAAAATATCTTAATCTTTAAAATATAGTTTAATATATGAATTATTAAACACATTAGTAATTTAATTACTAAAAATATAAATTTTAAAGAAAAATCTCTGAAAAAAAAATTTATCAGAGTTTTATTTATAAATCGGACATTCATAAAATATCAAACATTCATAACGTGCACAAAAACACACTCCCAATTTACATTTAATCATCCATTTCTCCAAACAAGCCCAATGGCTCAAAAATTATCCATCATTACAATATAAACATATATGCATATGTATATATATATATATATATAGTACTCAAATACTTAATTTACAACAACAACAAACTCAACAATAACAAATTTTATGTTTATAACATTAATAAATGTTATCATATTGTATGCACATGTTAAAGTACAAAACAGAAATATACATAATATGATGGCCGTCTGATCTTATGGCAAAAAGAGACTTCAAGTAATAACCTGAGTCCTAGACTTAATCTAGTCTAGTTGGACTCTCTCTATCAACTATGTCACCTACGCGATGAATAAATCACGCTAAGCTACTTGCTTAGAGGTACATATTTGGTACTAATAAATGACATTTAAAATAAAATATTAGAAAATGCATTATACTTCAATGGCATACAAATTACATACAATTTATCAACATACTAATCACTAACATACACCCGACCCAAAATTCTTATATATTGGTCTAGTTCCAGAAATACTATTTTGGCATATCTCAATATCAAAGATACCAGCGTATCTCGCCCAACAACGTATTCGTAACTGTGACACTAGCGTATCTCGCTCGAAGGCATAATCATAACTGTGACACTAGCATATCTCGTTCAAAGGCGTAATCATAACTGTGACATCAACGTGTCTCACTTGAAGACATATAACAATGCCAAACCAATCCAAAAATAATTTTCTGGAACTAGACATTATATAAGACACATGCAATTCATATTCATTACATTCCATTTTTTCATGTTTTTCCACAATTCATATTCTTTTCTCAATTTTCCATTCATATCCAACATCATTTTCATTTATACTGCAAATATGGCTAACTTTCACATTTTAGTGTATAATTAGCACATTACATATTTTATACATATCATCACTATTAGCCATTCTTTAATGATGTAACATGTCATAATTAAATCAAATTAAGCATTATTACCTCAAACAATGCTTAACACACACAAGTAACATAATACATTCATCCATATATAATGAGTTATGTTTAAAGTAATACAATTAATTGAGTTTCAAAGTATGTACTAATTTCACAATTAATACAATGCAAGCTAAATCTCCACCCAACACCAAGTTCACTTAATGTCCTTCACCACTTTGATATGAGAATTTGATTCACTCACTTCCTAATCAAAATTTGAGTGTGCATAATTTATTAGAATCACAATTCTATATACTTTAGCTAATAAAATTCAATTGACTACATTTCCTTCAAGTTTTCATTTTTGCCCTAATCTACTGTGATTTTAGAATTCCATATTAACCAATTCCAAATCATGTTTCAAGTTAATTTCCATCATTAGAATCATATTCTAACACATTTTAAACATTTAAATTCATTTAACACCTGTTCTTTAAAAAATCCTCCGAAACCCTAAATTTCATTCCTCTTCTTCCAAACTCTAACTAAATCTAAACTAACCCATCAACAAACTACAAAATCATTTTCTACACATTCAAATAACTCCATCACAACCTATTTAAACAATTATCTATGCCTCTTTCAAAAATTCAATTTTCACATAATTGAAAATTCTAAAGAAACTTCATAAATTTAAGAAGAAAACTTACTAATTAGTTGGACTTTTACCAAAACTTCCTTCAATTGTTGAAGATCCTTGTAAATCTTAGTGTTTGGAAGAAGCAAAAACCTTCTTGTATAACCATGGAGAATTCGACCCTTTGGAAGAGAGGAAGAAGAAGATGAACATGAATTTTTTATTTTTAATCTTCTTTAAATTCTGACCATATATATATATATATATTAATTAATTAATTAATTAATTAATTAAAGTTTCTAATTTTCCTTCTTCCATGCAAAATTAATTTCATTTTTAAATATATTTTTTAACTTTTAACTTTATTTAACCTATGACTTTTACTATTTACCATTTGACTTTTATATGTACATATATTTCACATACACATTTTATATTTTCTACTTTCAACACCTCATTTAACCCTTCAAATTATTTATTTAATTATATTTTAGTAAAAATTTGGGTGTTATAGCTCTCATCTCTTAAATAATTTCATCCTCGAAATTATTTGGTATTAACTCTGGAAGAGTTGAGGGTACTGGCTCTGTATGATCTCCTTGCTTTCCCATGTCGCTTTCTCTGTAGAATAATTCCTCTATAATACTTTAACCAATGGTACCTTCTTGTTCCTTAATTCCTTTACCTCTCATGCTAAAATCGCCACTAGTTCCTCTTCGTAAGTTAGATTCAGATTCACCTCGATTGCCTCAACTGATAAGACATAAGATAGATCCGATATGCACCTCCAAAGTGTTGAGATATGGAAGACGTTGTGTATCCTATCCAACTCAAGTGGCAAAGCCAATCTGTAAGCAACTGGTCCAACTCTCTCCAATACCTAATGTGGTCCGATAAAGTGATGACTCAACTTTCCCTTTCAACTAAACCTCAATATCCTTTTCCAGGGAGACACTTTCAGGAACACTTTATCACCCAGACTAAACTCTATATTCTTTCTCTTTAAATCTGAGTATGATTTCTATTGGTCTTAAGCTGCTTTTAACCGATCTTGAATTACTTTCACCTTCTTTTTTTGTTTCTTTGATGAGATAAGGACCTACCAGTTTCCCTTCTCAAACCTCATCCCAACACAATGGTGTCCTGTATTTTCTACCATACAATGCCTCATAAGGTGTCATCCCAAGCTGGATTGATAACTATTATTGTAGGCGAACTCAATCAGTGGCAAATGTTTATCCCAACTCCCTGTGAAGTCAATGATATAGCTTATCAACATATCCTCTAAAATATGTATCACTATCTTTGACTACCCATCTGTCTATGGATGAAAAACAGTACTAAAGTATAATCGAGTACCTAATGTATTCTGCAAACTCCTCCAAAATCTAGATGTAAATCTGGGATCTCAATATGATACCAATAAAATTGTGACTTCATGTAATCTCACAATCTCATTGATGTATAACTCAGCTAGCCTGTCAAGTGAATAATCTATCCTAATTGAAAGGAAGTGAGTTGACTTCTTCATTCTATCCACTATCACCTAGATTGCATTATGCTTCCTCTAGGTCAAAGGTAGTCCAGCCATAAAATCTCACTTCCACTCAAGCATTGATAATGGTTGTAACAATCCTAAAAGAACCTGATGTTCAATCTTTACTCTCTACCAAGTGAGACATCTAGGCACAAATTTTGCTATGTCCCTCTTCATACCAATCTGCCAGTTATGCCTCTTCAAATCTTAATACATCTTGATACTTTCGGGTGTATAACATAAGAAGACTGATGTGCTTCCTCTAGTATCTTCTTTTTCAATTCAACATCATCAGGAATACACAACATATCTATGTGCCACAAGCTCCCATAATCTCTCATATGAAAATCCTTACTCTCCCTCTTATGACAATCCTTCACAATCTTTTGGAGTTTTAAGTCTATTTTCTATGCAGCTTTAATATGATCAAGCAATAATGACCTCATCTGCAATTAAGTCATAAGTGCACCATCATTATAGACCTCAAATCTAGCATGCAACGCTCTTAACTCAATAAGAAACAAGAGCAAATAGGCAATCAACCCTGCCATGGACTTTCGACTTAAGGCATCAGCTATAACATTTGCCTTTGTCCTTCGACTTAATTTTCTATGCAGCTTTAATATGATCAAGCAATAATGACCTCATCTGCAATTAAGTCATAAGTGCACCATCATTATAGACCTCAAATCTAGCATGCAACGCTCTTAACTCAATAAGCAACAAGACCAAATAGGCAATCAACCCTGCCATGGACTTTCGACTTAAGGCATCACTAGGAACTCATAGTTCCCATACCTTATGCGGAAAGTAGTCTTAGGTATATCTGCAACTCTAACTCTCAAGTAGTGGTAACTTGATCTCAAGTCAATCTTGGAAAATATAACTACCTCCTTCAACTGATTAAAGAGATCATTAATATGAGATAATAGGTGCTTATTCTTAATGGTCACTTTATTCAGCTGCCTATAATCAATACATAATCTTAAAGTGCCATCTTTCTTCTTAACAAACAATAATGGTGCTCCCAGGGTGAGATACTAGGGTGAATAAACCCTTTATCTTGCAAATCTTGCAACTACACCTTCAATTCTTTTAATTTTATAGGTGCCATCTGATAAGGGGTAATAACGATAGGAGTGGTACCAAACATCATATTGATACCAAACTCTACTTCTCAAACTGATGGTAGCCCTAGCAACTTAATGGGGAACACATCAGGGAACTCTGCCACAATAGTAATACTATCAAGCTTGAACCCCTTAGCTCTAGTGTTTGCTACATGTGTTAAGTAAGGTGTACACCCCTTTCGGATCATCCTCCTAGCTGAAATAAATAAGGATGAGAGGTGCCCCTGCTCACTAGATACTACCACCTCCTTCCCATCACGTGTCTTCAGAGTAACACATTTTTGCTGGCAATCTACTACTGCCTGATGTCTGGATAGCCAATCCAAACCCATAATAAGGTCATAATCCCTAAAAGACATCTCAATCAAGCCATCGAGAAACTCTTCATCATGTATCACTACTGAACTATCTTAGTATACCCTGGTAACTACCATACTGTGCCCTAAAGCGTTGGTCAACATCACATCAAATCCTAAAGTCTCTGAATATACATCACTTGCAGATAAGATGGATGCACTGATGAAAATGTACATCACTCACAAGCAAGATCGACCCCATATGAAAATGGGTTTAGATGCCGTTGTATCTATTTTTCTATCCTCTAGCGGCTCTGGATAATCTCTGATAAAAATGATCTAGTGGCCTACATTTGAAATAAGATGGTGTACTAGTCTTCCAGCAAAAAAAATAAAAAATGAAAAGTAGGAAGTTGAAACTACCAGGAAAGTTAATAAATCTGGCAGATTTGGGGATTTGGAAAATAAATTAAATTTTTTCTAGCAAATGAATGAAGAAAATTATGAAAATTTACTTATAGACTTGTAGATGTATCAAGAATAAATATGGAGTTTTTAATAGATTAGAACCAAGGGTTCACAATTAAAGTAAATGAAAGAATTAGTTTAAGACAACAATTTTTCCTATGAAAATATGACTTATGGTTTTGGGTTAAGAATCTATGATTTACTATGAGTAAATCAAAACTAAATAATATTCCTTATCTTAAGCAATTATCAATATTGATTATTTTTTAAGTTATATAAAAATATAAGTAATATGTGAATATGCATAAATAGTTTGCTATATTAAATGAGGAATTAATATTTATTATTGATTTCTACAATGGTAATTATAAAAAATGATTATATTACTCTTAAAGTAAGTTTAGAGAACAAATTGGTGATTTCTTAAGTGTGTGTGTATATATATATCTTAAATCGAAATATTATTATTTCAAGTTCAGATTTGAAAGAGATTGGATATTATGAAATTAAGTTATATATATTTTCAGAGTATACATATAAATATGTTTATATAACTGGAGTTTTGAGTAAAAAAAATTAAAAAGAATTTTATTGCATAAGAAATTATAAAAAAAAAGGCATGCAGAGTTAGCTATGTATTTAAATTGTAGAGTTATAGGTTAAAGACTTTAATAGAAATAGTTAAAAGTGGAACTACATATATGATAGTTTAGATTCCTTAAAAGATTACTTTAGAAATAATGAGTTATATAAATTAAGTGTGATATTTAAATATTTAGATAAATAAAGTAATACTTTGAGATATAAGTAAGGTATATCCTTAGAAATATAGTTATAATTACTAAGTAATATGATAATCAAAAATTAAATAATATTGTAATGGTAGTTAATCAATCAAGATTAATTAACTAAGTGGAAAGAAGTGTTAATATGGAATGATTGAATAATCAAGAAGTCAAGAAATTATTAGTAGTTAAAGTTATTATTATTAAGTAATATTATATTAATAGCTACAAACAGTTAAGCTCAGTAATAAATTAAGAATAATGATAAGGAAATTATTATTATTACCTATGTCATTAGGATACGAAACTCTAAATATATAATAAGATACAAAGATCTTTAAGACAAAACTAGTATGACACATGAAAATATATTCCATGACGGAATAACCAAGAGTTAAGGAATATATAATAAAAGAAAATTTTTCTAAATAATTAGAGTATTTTTATTTTGAGGAAGAAAATAATAAAAGCAAATAATTGCATCTTTTGTATTTTTATATTTTATAAAATTTTATTCTAAGGAATAAAATATTTAAAGTAAATAATTAGATTCATGCATTTTTATTATGTTTTTTGAATGTCAAATATATATATAGCCCCTTGAACTTATAGCGTTTAGTCACTTTGCCTCATGAATTTTTATTTCAACTACTTTACCCCTTGCACTTGTCTATTTTTTTTACTAACAGACACTTATATTAATGAATATTAGTCACTTTACCTCTTATATTTGTATATTTTATACTAAATAGATATCTTAGTGACTCGGCATAACTCGGTATAAATTAGTAAATTTGTGTTTATAAGTTAAGAAAAATATGACTTCAGGGGGCTTTATGGTTAAATTAAAAATTTAAGGGGTAAAATGACTAAACGCTACAAGTTAATGAGATTATTTATGTATTTAGCCTTTTTTGAATAAGTTCTATCATGTTGTGATAAGCCTTTTGAAAAATATCTTCTGACACTAACCTAATGACCTAGCCTGATTTCTTGATTCATATGGCAGAGCCTAACCCTAGTAGGGGTTAAACCACTAGACAGTGTATATTGGTGTTTTAATATGTGCATAAGAGAGAAATTACTGTAGCCTCTGGCCTATCTATTGTGATCTCTGGCTTATAATCTTTAACCTATATGTTCTGATATGTCATATGAACCGTTTTCTAAAAAAAAAAAAAGAGTGAAAAAAGATGAAATCTATATTATGCTTAAACATGAGTATTATTATTTCTTTATAATTTATACTGAGTTTTAAATTAACCAAGGGTTAATCCTTTCTTATCTAAATTTTTATTCCTAAAATTGCATATGATATTTTTTGAATTGTTGCATCTGCATTTCTAAATCTTAAATTATATACATATAAAAAATGATAATAAGATTTGCAATTTTCTTAAGATAGGTGAATATAAAAGAACTATAAGTGAATATGAATATTAGAACTTGAAAGCTAAGTACAAAATTAGCTACTAAATAATAGTTTGATAGTTACATACAAAATTAATTACTATAGTAACTAAGTAATAGGTAAAAAATCATTTAAGGAATAGCTTAAATTAAGCATGGTTTAATAAAATTTAAAGTTAATTATGATAAGTTCTTTAAGGACTCTGAGAATATAATTCTGAAAAGTTTATTTAAGAACACTGAGAAAAATATAAGTATTTTGCATAATGAAAGAATTCTTAAAAGGGGCTAGAAATACTAAACAAATATCTATAATATCAATTCCAAAAGTACAAGAAGCTACTTAAACTATAATAAGTTACTAATCACTTAAAGCAAATGCAATAAGTCTGAACACTCACTAAGTTGTGGCTCACCATTCGCTTCATTGTTTTTATAGTATTATTTGCAGGCAGAGCAACTCTGGCAATGGAGGCACTGTGGTATCCAAGAGTAGAAAAAGGGAAGACAGCTAGAAAAATTTTGGTTAGAAGTATTGGAAGGAAAAATATATGATGGCAACATGAATGGAAAGTTTGTATTAAAAAAAACAACTCAGTGAAGTTTTACTGCTTAATTTTGTTTTATCCTGCTCTAAATTTGGGTTCTACGAGATTCTGGTGTATTAAACTGACTCGAATCTTAAAATCATCGTACCTTCAAAATCGGGGTGTGACCAATTAATTCTAAACATAATTCATTTAAACCAAAATAATCAAACGTACTTCAATTAGTCATTTAGCTCCATAAACATTTTCCTTTCATAACCAGTTAATTCAACATTTCAATAACTCTAAGTTTTATTTTAAACTATATTTATATGAGTTTTCCTTCCTAATCACCCAATTCTATTTTCTTTCATAATCCTAAATTAACACTTGAATGATTCAATGGTTATGTAGCACCCTTATACCCTATATATATAAAATATAAATATAGAATACAAGAGTGCTAGTGTAGCCAACTATAGAACCACATATTTAATATCTTCGTACCAAAATAACAGCTTTTCAATGCCAATATAGCAAAAAAAAAAAATTATTGAAAATAAAAATCAATTTTGCCTTATCCGTACGCAAGGAAAGAAAAAATAATGTAAATAATAACTGGCACACAATACAATAATAAAACAACACGTTGTATCTTGTATGGCATAAATGCAAAAATCATTGAGCCAATAATTGAAATCTTGCAAAAATCTCACTTCACTTCACTTGTTTTTAAATATATTTTTTTTAAGATATGAAAATTAATAATAAAAAAAAAAACAACCAACAAGATCAGAAAATGGAAGAAAAGAGAAGCTGATGATGGAGAAAATGCAAGGGCAGTAGAAGATAAGAACGCAAAAGATGAAAGGCACAGGAGAATGCTGAATTTTTATAAAAATACAATATATATAAAAAAAGAAAAATAAAAACACAAAAAAGTTAAAACTGAAAAAAAAATCATCTGTAAAAGTGAAAAAAGAAGTCTAAAAATGGGCATACAGTGTAATTTCCTAATACAATCTTGTTTATCCAAAAATTACAATCTTACTTGCCCAAAAAATTGCAATCTTATTTGTCTAAAAATTATAAAGAGAGGATTTGCAATTTATCTAGCAAAAAATTTTAATATGATTATTAAGTAATTATTTTTTAAAAGACCATTTGTATAAATTGAGATTGTGAAATACAGAAAGTTGTTTATGTTCATTTTTATATCTTTATAACTTTAATTTTTCTAACATTCTTGATTTTTCTTGTAACACATTTCATATTTTTGAATTGAATAGTTCTAAGCACGGCAGATGATTGGAATCCACTAATTGTAACTTAAGACATATTCCTACTTCCCAGAGTGAGTCTAGATTTTAAAAATTTTCAAAGATATCATAATAAGCCCATATTTTCTTCCTACATTGAGGTCGAACCCACAAGCAGCTTGTGATAAAAAGAATTTGATTAAGAGGAAAAAATAATAAAAAAGCTGGAGAAATATATTGGAAAATTTGATCGACAAAATTAGACACATTCCAAAGATCAGAAAATCTCTATACACAAACATAATGGGTGCATTTCTAAATTGAACAATGTTCTGATTTGGGTTCTCAAGAAACAAGTAGGGTTGATTAGCAGCAAAACCCACTCAAAATTGGAAACTCAAAATAGTTTCAGTGTGAACTGAACAGCCTGCTGGCTTCTTTCTAAGATCTACCATACAACCTTCCACAAATAAAAAGAAAACTATATTTTGAGGGCATCTCTAAACCCAATGCTGAAACTATTTTCTAGTCCTCTCCTACCACCACCTGCAGCATTTCCTTTTTGCATCATTGCCACAAACTCGTTGTAATCTATGAGTCCATCCTACAAAATTTATAAAAGATATCATTATCAACTCTTAAACATATAGTAGAATAGGAAAATTAGCAATTGACTGCAGCATGCAAGTAAATTTTTCCAACAATGGGATTTAAATTGCATATTCATTCTGCCATTCTACGTAACCTACCACTTTCCAAATGAAAAACCTGGAGGGAAACTGAATATAAATGAATTCAAACTCATTTACTATAGATAGATAGGCAGGTGGACCAAGTTGAACTCGAGTAAAGTTCCTATAAAGCTAGCAATCCCAATTCAAATCCTTATGAATCCTGAGATCCAATTATTTGAGAGTCATAGCATATGAAGGAAAACATGAACACTTACATTGTCCTGGTCAACTTCTCTGATCATTTCTTCTAAGCGAAAATCTTCTATGCCAAACTCCTCACAAGCTTGTTGAAGCTCATCTGGAGTGATGTAGCCACTTCCATCCTTGTCAAAATATGAAAAAGCTGTAAATAGATGATCCTCTCTCTCAATTTCGTTGAGATGCAATGTTGCAGCTATAAACTCCCCATAATCAATTGTCCCACTGTTGTCTACATCAGCCTGCAATTAATAGAATAATTTTAGAACACATAAATGTTATATATCTTAAATGATTTGTGCGACTAACTCCCTCTTCCTCCAACCATAAAGTCAGTAAGCCCTGTGCAGTGAACACAGTTGCAACAATAATTTTTCCCTGGTTGTCAATAAAAGGTTAGCAAATGTTTAGCTAAGAACAAGCATCTCAACTATGTCAATTGGAACACAGGCATATGTTAAATTTTGTAGCATTAAGAGCAAGAAAATCTACAATCATGTTCAGTTGCAGTATGCGGTACTTTCTTTTCCCATTTTTCATTTTTCTTCCTCATTTCGGACTTTTATTATTTAATGAGAACTAGAAATTCAGAGAAAAGACAAGAAAGAAACCTAAGCATGTCCTTGCTTTCCAGATAATGGAAAACTTGAAAACATGTTCAAGAATATGCTTTTCCATTTTTACTCAGGAGTTTTAGCCAAATTTGCAAGTCAGATACTTCTGTTCTTTTCCTTTTAAAAGAAAGGTAAAAACACTAGTAAATTCAAAAGAAAAATAGAACATCATTTTTTTATATGGAAAATAGAACCAAATTAAACAGAACAAAGAGACGATAATTGTTTCTTTTAAGTGAAGTGAAATAATTGTGGAAGGGAAAGGTAAACTAAATATATATATATATTATTGAGAAAAAGGGGGAGCACAATGACAGGAAATAAAAAAGGAAGCACTCTTTATCAATAGAAATGAATGCAAAACATGTTAAAAGTTGTTTTCCATAATAAAAATCCAATGTCCCCTTTGGTTTGCATTTTTGCATTTCATTTTTTTAGAAACATTTTCTGAATTTGATATTAAGCAAAGAAAATCTAGAAAAACACTCGGTTAATATATTTATATTTTTCTATATTTCTGTGGTGGTCTTGATGGTGGCAATATTGGTGGTAGTGGTGATGTGTTCAACAAATATTATAGTAGTCCATCATTAGATGCCTTGGTGGCTGCAGCAGAAATCACCTTAACTGCTCTTCTCAAGAAACTAGGTCTAGACATCAAATGATACTTACTGCTTGCATTAAATCATAAATTTCCGATTCCTTCAGATTAGCTCCAACTCTTTTCAGTCCAGCCTTAAGCTCAACAAAACTGATTGTACCGCTGTTGTCGGTATCTATTATCTTGAACATCTCTTTCAACCCAGCAATTTCTTCTTCAGATAGGCTCTCAGCAATGACCTGTTAGAGGGAAAAGATGAATTTCATATTACAATGTAATCAGGAAATTCTGGTGTAACATATGGAGCTTAAATGAAGTATTATCCAAAAAAAATTATCTCAGTTTGAGATTGCAAACATTCCAACCATCTCATTGAATATATACTAAATGTGATGAGAACCTCTTGGTCTAGGACATTCAAAGACTTACTCTAAGAGCCATTTTCTTGAGCTTGTTCATAGCAGAAAATTGCTTCATGCGACTTAATACTGCAGAATCCAATGGCTTGTCAGGAGCTACACCATCTTCCTGCACCCAAGGGTGGCCTGCATGAGATTGGGATCACACATCAGTAGTGAAAAGAAAAATCCAGCTTGATAATACGCAAATTCTATAAAACCTATATATAATTTATTTTAGGCATATGTATTCCTGCCCTTCTGAAAATTTTTGCTTGATGTTAAAATTTTATCTAATTGGTGGATCACTTAGAAGAACAAAGTTGAATGGCTCCTAGGGCTTTATGAAGGATTCAGATTTTTAAGAATCCTATAGTTATTAGTTATCACCAACACTAACCCAAATTCAAGCAACAGCTACAAACCCATCCACAAGTCATTACATTACTACTTGTGCTGATCTGCATTAGAGCTTAGAACAAAAATATTGCAAGTATACATCACAAAGTTAAATGGTTTTATCGGTCAGGTACTCTTCTTTCATATGACCAATAGTTGAAAGATAATATCAGCAGCTCAATTTGAGAGAAGGAAAGAGGTGGTGGCACAAGGAGGGAAGAGAATTAATTGCCAAGACTCACATAGAACTTCATGTGCAGTTAACCGCCTTCTAGGATCTCGAACGAGCATTCTCTTCACTAAATCCTTTGCACCTTCTGAGATACTAGGCCAAGGTTCTGAAGAAAAATCAAGATCACCATGCAAGACCTGATCGAAAATTCCTTGCTCGGTCTCTAAATAATCATAAGGAAACAAAAATAAGAAATGGGAAATTGGTTATCTATAGAATCAAATATAGATGCTACACTAGCATATATGGACTAGAGAAATAAGTTTTGCAAGGTATAAAATGAGAAAAGTCTCACCCTCCCAAAAGGGAGGAACTCCACATAACAGAATGTAAACTATTACTCCAGCACTCCAAACATCTGCTTCTGGACCATATCGCTTTTTCAGAACTTCTGGAGCGACATAATATGGACTGCCTACCACATCGCTAAATTTTTCCCCTGCAAAGATAAAGGCACCATTTTTTAAATTAGGCATCCCTAAGTCAAATCAATGGCTTCTAGATATAAGACATCAAAAAAATGAAATGAACAACATTTAATGACGGTAACAATTGAAAGTTATAGCACTGTCAGTCAGTTCTGGTAACTAGAAAGTAAAAAATCTAGAGCACTTTTTCGCAGGATCAGTAAACCAAATTTGACTTTAGTACTTCTGAGCATTTTGTATTCAAGGAGATGAACCATTTTCCATCAATGTGATCAGAGTTATCCATGAACTGAATAAGACCAGTATTTTGTAAAAATTCAATTTAGATGCCCTTTTGCAACTCTGGAGATGATAATCAGGCAACTTGAAACATGAGAATGCAAGGTAAGAATGTCTTAATACATGGAAAGAATGAAGACTTTGAAAATGTGAAAAGTCTATTATATGGATAAGCTCTTTTCAGAATTGCAAGTGATAAAATTGGAATAAGAGGCTCAGAATAATGTAATAAGTGATAACAATATCATATGGGCGCATGAGCACATCATTATATGACCTCAGGCACATATTTAACAGGGGCAAGTAAAAAAAAGTTTAATATCCCTTAAAAATGATTAAATAGCATAGATGAAAGGTTATTGAGGTAATTACAGATCTGCAATATTACATGTATGCAGCACACTGAAAACTAAGAACTGAGAAAAGAAGAGTGTGTGGGCAGTTTTAATGAACTCAAAAGCCAGATAGCAAGTAAGGATAATAGAAGTATACAGCAGAGGCGTGTAAACTATACAGTTATAATGCACCAATTTAGAAAGAGAGAATAGGAGAAAATAATAGAATAAGAGAGGATGGAAAAGTTTCAAATAAGACTCCTGAATGGATTGCGTGGATGGCTATTTTATAGCAATTTGTTTTACAAAGGTGATGGGTGCATAGCTGATACTCAAAGGGCATTTTGGGTATATACCAGGAAAGGGAAGCCAGCTAAGAGAATCATCCTTGGGAATGAAGAAAAGAGCAGCTACACGTCAGCATAGTTTGTTACTGATTCTGTGTATAAATAGTGTGCGGTTTGGGAAAGGGAGGTATCTTTTTGTCATTATTATAATCAGCATTCTGCTGCTGCGGGCTTGTCCTGGGGATTGGCTCGCCAATCATTTATCTTTTGTCCTTTTATCATCTTCCCTAAACTCTTATGTGTTCAGCTAAGTTTTATTAATATCAGACCCATTTCCTCTAATGCCATCTGTTTCTTCTCTATTCTGTTTTTCTGCTATATATTGATTATATTCGAGCAGGTAACATTCCCCGGATCTCCATCATTGGTCCGACCTGCCGGATAAGTCATAGATGCCCAAATCCAAAATGGAACAAAGAGTTGAAGCACTGGAGAAGAATGTTGCCGCCCTCACTGAACAACTCCAAAACCAAAACCAGCAACTAAATGATCTCAAGAAAGACACACATACCTCTTCCCAGAAATCTGAACAAAACTTTAATGATATCAAACAAATCCTTCTCACACTACAAGGAAAGGAACCAGTCCCTTCACCATCCTCAACACAACCCACCACATCCTCTCAAAACACAGCAAACCCACAAACACAGTCTCATCAGTCTGATGCTATACCCATAAACCAAAACCCACTACCCTCATCCAATTTCTATCATAAAAGAACAGACATGCCTACCTTTGATGGAACAGACCCAGTTGGGTGGATTGCCAGAGCTGAGCAATTCTTCGAACTTCACCGCATTCCCCCTTTCGAGCAGATAGCTCAAACGCTCATTGGAATGCAAGGGCCACCCCTCCACTGGCTACGTTTTATACGTCACAGAAACCCAGAGTTGGATTGGCTTACCATGAAATCCGAATTGTTCAAGCAATTTGGTGGAGAGGTTACAGACCCATATGAGATCTTGGTCGCCACCAAACAAGAAGATTCGATAGTCGACTACATCAACGAGTTTGTCTCCAGAGCTGCACAAACTCCGGATTTTTCTGAGTCGCAACTCATCGCCTTTTTTCTCAACGGCCTAAGTCGTGAAATCAGAGTAGGAATCTGACCAAAAGATGCTTCTGATCTATATACAGCGATGCAAGCCGCGAAAGGGATAGAGACTGAGTTGTCGTTCCATTCTTCAAATCAGCACTCATCTTGTAATATCCTCATATATGCCCTAGAAGTTTTGATTATGTTGTTGATGTTGTTGTTAGTGTTGTTGTTGTTTTAATTGGATTGAATGTATATTTGATTTGAAAGAGAAAAGAAATGGGAAGAGAATGTATATGTATATGTGTTTTGGAGAAGAAATTTAGGGTTTAGAGACAAGTTTATATGTTGGGTATATGATGATATATATAACATATAAATTGGTCAAAGGGAGAGTCAATGCAAGAGGATATTTTTATATGGCATGTGAAATTACTTAATTGGGTTTATAAGAGACAAAAGCTAAGTTAAGTGATGAGAGGTATATGAGTAATTGCTTGAAATGAAATGCATGGTGGAGATTAAAAGAAGAAAAGGTGTTTGACTTGTGCATTTTTCTTCTTCTCTTCATGTGTGGCCGGATTCTCCATAGAGAAAGAGAGAAAGGGAAGTAATCTTGAGGCTTGAAGCAATTTGAAGAAGGAAGCAAGGGTTTTGGTTAGAGATTTGTGGATTTCTTCATTTGAGGTAAGATCTTTTCTTTAATTTCTTCAATTCTTTTGAAGTGGTGTGAGAAAGGAATTAGGGTTTGTTGGTTTGAAGATGAGATGAGTTTGTGTTATGTTTTTTTAAGTGTTAAAATTGATTGTAAGTTAAAAGATGGAATTAGTGTTGGTTTGATTGTGAAGATTGTATGTTTAAATGGATGTTGTTTTTGAAAGATGAAAAAAGATGGTGATTAATTAGGGTTTTGAGATGGTGTTTGTTTAATTGTGATATTAATGTGTTTTAAAGTGATTATTGTGATGAATATGTGTTTAGAACATTGATTATGTTCATTTGAAGCATGTGGTATGATGTATATTGAGTTTAAATGCATTTTGGAAGAGTGTTGGTTTTGATTAGGGTTGTGTTTTTGTGTAACATGGCTGGAACCAAGGAGAGACACGGCCAAGACTTGAGAAATTTGGGTGACACGGCCAAGTTGGAAGGATCTTGGCCGTGTTGGACAAGTTTTGGGGTGACACGGCCACTGGCTTGGCCGTGTCCCTTGAATGTGTTTGCTACTGCCTGAGTTGTGTTGAGAGACACGGCCGTGTCCTTGCCCGTGTCTGCTTCGGGAAGTTTTGGTCTTGAGAGACACGGCCACAAGCTTGGCCGTGTCCCTGGGTGTGTTCGCTACTGTGATGATTTTTGGTTCTTCATGCATTGGTTGATTTTTCACAAGTCTTTTGCCCTAAACATTTTATATACACTCTAAATACTTTGTAATCAAAGAATGACCTAAACAAATGTATGAGGATGATTCTAAACCTATGAATAATGATCTTTGAATTAGGTTTTGAAGAGATTGTGTTGCATTAACCTAAATGATGTTGAGAATTCTTGGAAGAGAAAATGTATAGATGGATGGGAATAGTTCTTGAGGTAAGTACCAATACATATGATTGTATTTAATTACATAATTTGAGGCTTAACACATTTGTTTGCAAATGTGTTAAGTGATCTATTATATTGTTAATATAATTGGACTAAGGTGATGATTGAATGATGTGAAGGATGTGAAGATCATTAACAAGGTAAGCATAAACCCTATTTGATTGTATATCCTTATATGTCTTTGAACATTAACACATTGGGATGAAAGTGTTAAATAAGCTATTATATTGTGAATGTAAATGAAGAATGTAAATTGCTATATATATATATATATATATATATATAAAGGATGAAATATGAAATGGAAAGGTAGGAAGAAATGAGGATCATTCTTGAGGTATGTGCAATTTGTTATGGTAAATGCTCTAGTAATGAATGATGTTAATGTGTTTTGAGAAATGAGAAAATGTTATGTTATATGCATTGTGAATCTTGTGTATGGCAATGTATTATATGAATAATATACTTTGAAATGTGATATCAATGATGCTATATGTATCATATGGATTGAGATATGATATGATATGAAGCCATTGTGATTGGCTATGATGGTTCAAATGTGATGGAAAGCCATTGTGATTGGCTATGATAACTTAAATATGTTGTGAAGCCATTGTGATTGGCTATGATGATTCAATTGAAAGAGATAAGGCATGTTTGCCTATTTGATAATGATAGAAATGGGTTGAGAAAGTAATGTTAAAAGATATAAATGAGCGAACCTATCTGCCTCCTGCGGAACCATGCGGACCCAGAGAGCTGGGCAACCGATCTTGGACTACCGACCTGGTTGGGGAAAGGTTCAGTACAGTCAGTATTATATGTACCTCTTTGCCTCCTGCGGAACCATGCGGGCCCTGTGGTTGGGCAACCGAACTTGGACTACCGACCTGGTTGGGGAAAGGTACATTACTGATAGTCTTATACGTTCCTATCTGCCTCCTGCGGAACCATGCGGACCCTGTGAGTGGGCAACCGAACTTGGACCACCGACCTGGTTGGGGGAAGGATCGTATTTGGTAGTTTTATACGTACTTATCTGCCTCCTGCGGACCCCTGGGATTGGCAGTGGCCTGAGGCCCAGTGGGCAACCGACCTGGTTGGGGAAAAGTTCGTATATGATGTTATAGTTGTTGGTTATATTGAGAAACTTTGAATGTGTATAATAGATGATGATATAAATATTGAAATAATGATATGAAGTATAATATGTAAATGAATTGTGATTGATGATAATGATTATCTTCATTGGAATGTGATTTATGATTAGTATGATATGTATTGTGTGTATAGCAATATCGATTGTGAGTATAAATGATGAATCAGGATTGGTGAATTGTGAATAAAATAATGTCATGAGATATAATATATCATGTGTGTATTGATATAGTGATTGTAAGAATTAGTAATGGATTATGGTTAGTGAGATAAATGTGTATATATGCATATATTATATGAAATTAGTCAAGATATATAAAAGGTGTAATCAAAAGGGAAAACATGATAAGAAACTAATGGTACATGAAATTGGTATATTATTATATGTTAGCATGTTTATAATATAAGTTTATATTTTATATTTGTACTACTAAGCTCTCGGGCTTAGCGCGGATGTGTACTTGCGCAGGTAACTAGGTGGAAGATATGGAGTCTTTTATTATGCCACAAGAAGAGTAAAGTTTGTCGAGACCAACTAGAGGGTAATGCATACATGTATAAATTTTAATTATGATGTATTTCTGACGAGAGAGTATTTATATGTATAAATGAAGTTTTGATAAAGATAATGATTTTGTAAATGTATTTAAATTAATGTATTATGGTTTGAACTCTGTTACAGGTTTTTAAAAGGTAACGAAAAGTGACATCCTTATACTTTATATATTTACTGTATGTATACTAGCTATACGCATAGTACTTATATAGGGTATCGGGGTGTTACACATCTCGCTTCCGTACCGGCGACATCTCTTTAAGAGGAGGGTTAAGCCCAAGCCCAAAATCTGTTACCCCACTCATGACCCGAACCCACCAATCGAACCTAAATCCCCAACCCACAAACCGAACCATCCTCTCTAACCCCACTACAATCAGATCCTACGGGAATTCTCCTAAGCAGCTCGCACTTCCAGCTCCTCCAACAAAACCCAACACTACTGCTGCCGGCCGAAACAGAGGAATTAAACACTATTCCCATAAGGAATATCAGGAATTAAGAGAAAAGGGTCTATGTTTCAGATGTAAGCAACCATACTCTCCTCTCCATGTCTGCCCAAATAAATCCCTAATGGCCCTAATTGGTGGTGAAGATCAGGATTTACCAGAGGAACCTCCTCCAAGTTTCGACATGGGAGATGAATCAGTTGCGGAACTTCCATTAGAGGTTGATGAAGCTCATTTTGCCCACCTTGAATTGCCTTTATTCTCAGCTGGGGGAATATCAAGGCCCAAAACCATGAAGCTACATGGGAAATTAGGGATGCAAGCAGTAGTCATTATGATCGACAGTGGCGCTAGCCACAATTTCGTCTCAACACACTTGATTTAACAGTTGGGGCTAATTGTCGACCCAACAATCCCATTCTTTGTGCGATTGGGGGATGGTCACCGTCTCAAATCCTCTGGGTTTTGCCGTAAACTGCTGTTAGATTTGGGAACCTTGGAAGTTACAGGAGACTTCTACATTTTTCCACTCAGTGGAGTGGATATTATTCTCGGAGTAGCATGGCTAGAGACACTTGGGGAGGTAAAAGTTGATTGGGGAAAATTAACTATGAAAATCCCACTTCCAGGCGGCGAAGCGCTCCTCTCTGGGGATCCTTCCCTTGTTCGACAACAAACCAATAGCAGGTCTATTTCTAAACTCCTTAATACTGACTTTTGTGCTCTTTTACGGGCTGTGTGCACAGATGAAACCCCGGCAGCCTCTACTGAGGTAATTGACCAGAAACAACAAGCTGAACTCAGAGAGTTACTCACCAATTACAATAATGTGTTCTCTGAGATCTCTACACTTCCTCCTAAGCGGTCAGCAGATCACCGAATTATACTACAACCGGAACAAGGACCAGTAACTGTCAAGCCTTATCGCTATGGGTACCATCAGAAGGATGAGATTGAACGGCTTGTTCGAGAGATGCTCACTGCTGGGGTTATTCAGCCAAGTTCGAGCCCTTTCTCTAGTCCGGTTTTGCTGGTAAAAAAGAAGAATGGAAGCTGGAGGTTTTGTGTCGATTACCGGCAGCTCAACAGGGACACCATTCCTCATAAATACCCTATTCCGGTGATCCAAGAATTACTAGATGAACTTCATGGAGCCAACTACTTTTCCAAGCTTGACCTGAAAAGTGGGTTCTTTCAAATCCGGGTAGCAGAACCTGACATTGAGAAGACAGCTTTCCGTACACACACCGGGCATTATGAGTTATTAGTCATGCCATTTGGGCTCACCAATGCCCCGGCCACCTTTCAAGCTGTCATGAACGATATCTTCCGACCTCATCTAAGGAAGTTTGTCCTTGTGTTTTTTGATGACATCTTGGTCTATAGCAAGCGTTGGGAAGATCACATAAGGCATTTGAAGATAGTATTTCAGCTCCTACAAGCTCACTCCCTCCACCTCAATAGCAAGAAGTGCACCTTTGGCCGGACCTCCGTTGAGTACTTGGGCCATATAATTTCAGCAAATGGGGTTTCTATGGATCCTAACAAAGTGACTAGTGTACTCAATTGGCCAACTCCAACCAATATCAAGGGAGTGAGGGGATTCCTGGGTTTGACCGGATATTACCGACGATTTATCGCTGGATATGGGCAGCTTGCTAGGCCATTGACGGAGCTACTTAAGAAGGAAGCGGGAAAGTTTGCTTGGGGAACAAAAGCACAAGAGGCCTTTGAACAATTAAAGGCAGCAATCACCTCTTCTCTGGTCCTTGCTATGCCTGATTTTTCCAAGGAATTTGCGGTGGAAACGGATGCATCCAAGTCCGGTATAGGGGCTGTTCTTATGCAACAAAACAAACCTATAGCGTTCTTTAGTAAGGCCACCGGTGATCCGGCATTATCTCGGTCCGCTTATGAGAATGAATTGATGGCATTGGTTTTGGCTACCCGTCATTGGAGGCCTTATTTGATTGGCAGGAAATTCACGGTGTGAACGGATCAAAGAAGCTTGAAGCATTTGTGGCACCAAGAGGTATCCACTCCAGCTCAACAATATTGGGCAGCTAAAATCATGAGATATGACTTTAAGATTGAGTACAAGTCCGGAAAAAACAAACAGGGCAGCGGATGCTTTATCAAGGTGCAATGAAGACATGGAAGTTTGTGCCTTGTCTAGAGCTCAATGGGTAGATTGGGATGAGATACAAGCTGAAATTAATCAAGATCAGCAACTGTCCGGAATTGTTTCGGCCTTAACATCCCAGCCATCAAGTCAACCACCATACTCTCTCATCTAGGGCCGTCTCTTCTACAAGGGGAGGTTAGTTCTTCCTTCCTCTTCTAAGTGGATACCCAAACTCATCAATGAATTCCATTCCACTTCTATGGGGGGTCACTCCGGTGCACTTAGAACCTACAAGAGAATTGCTGAAAACTTTTATTGGCCCAAAATGATGGACACAATTAAGGAATTTGTGGCAGCTTGTTTGGTTTGTCAAACCCAAAAATATGAGGCTAAATCCCCGGGAGGCTTACTGCAGCCGTTGCCCATTCCTCTCCAAATTTGGGAAGATATCTCAATGGACTTCATATCCGGGCTTCTAAAATCAAAAGGAGCGGATTGCATGCTGGTGGTGGTTGATAGGCTGTCCAAATATGCCCATTTCATTGCCTTGAAACACCCTTTTACAGCACTAAAGGTGGCTGAAGTTTTCGCAAAAGAGGTTGCCCGTCTACATGGCATACCGAAAACTATTGTGAGTGACCGAGACCCAATCTTCCTCAGCCATTTTTGGACAGAGTTATTCAAGCGCCAAGGGACTACCCTTTATTTTAGCTCATCTTACCACCCCCAAACTGACGAGCAAACCGAGGTCACAAATAGGAGCCTGGAATGCTACCTACGGTGTTTCTCCTCCGAACAGCCAAGAAAATGGGCTAAATGGCTGGCATGGGCAGAATATTGGTATAACACGAATTACCATGGTGCAACTAAGAAGACGCCATTTGAGGTTGTTTATGGAAGACCCCCACCTACACTACAACATTTTTTGCCCGGAGAAACTAGTGTGGAGGCATTATCACAACAGTTGCAAGATAGAGATGAGATACTTCGTCAACTCCGGCACAATTTGCTACGATCTCAACAGTTCATGGTTAAGTATGCCAATCAGCATAGGAGAGCTGTTCAATTCTCAGTGGGGGATAAAGTTTTCCTCAAGCTCCGCCCTTATAGGCAACAAACAGCAGCAAACCAAATCAATGCTAAGCTGGCTGCTCGCTTTTATGGTCCATTCGAGGTATTGGGAAGGATAGGGGCTGTTGCCTATAAGCTCAAGTTGCCATCAACCGCTCGCATTCATCCGGTGTTCCATGTTTCTCAATTAAAGAAGGTGATAGGTGATCATGCAGTTGCGGAAAAATTACCGGATACTATGGAAGCAGAAATTGAGCCTATGTTGGAGCCACTCAAAGTGTGTGCAAGGAAGATCTCCAAACAGAACGGGCAACTTGTCTCACAGATCCTGGTACAGTGGCATGGACAAACGGAAGAGAATGCAACTTGGGTTAACGAAGCAGATTTCCAGGCTCAGTTTCCTGACTTCAGCCTTGAGGGCAAGGCTGCTTCTCATGAGGGTGGCAATGATGGGTGCATAGCTGATACTCAAAGGGCATTTTGGGTATATACCAGGAAAGGGAAGCCAGCTAAGAGAATCATCCTTGGGAATGAAGAAAAGAGCAGCTACACGTCAGCATAGTTTGTTACTGATTCTGTGTATAAATAGTGTGCGGTTTGGGAAAGGGAGGTATCTTTTTGTCATTATTATAATCAGCATTCTGCTGCTACGGGCTTGTCCTGGGGATTGGCTCGCCAATCATTTATCTTTTGTCCTTTTATCATCTTCCCTAAACTCTTATGTGTTCAGCTAAGTTTTATTAATATTAGACCCATTTCCTCTACTGCCATCTGTTTCTTCTCTATTCTGTTTTTCTGCTATATATTGATTATATTCGAGCAGGTAACATTCCCCGGATCTCCATCAAAAGGCATGTCATATGGTGGAACTAGAGGGCTTAAAGGCTTGTCATATGGTCAGAACTAGAGGGCTTGAAAGCTGAAAAGAGGTAGATAAAAATTTAGAATTGAAGCAGATGATTGCTGAATTTAAACCTATATTTGCTACACCTTCACAATCACCTTCTAACCACAATCATGATCATCAAATTGTTCTCAGGTCAAGGGAAAGACTGAACAGGTTTTGGTTCAATGAGATAACCTTTCTCCAGCAGACGCTTCTTGGGAGGATATGGATTCCTTGCAGTAGCAGTTTCCTTCACTTGTACTTCACTTGTACTTGAGGACAAGTGCACTTTCAAAGGGAAGAGTGATGTTTACAGCTGGGAACAGCTCAGCAACACCAAAAACAAGTATTGGTTTTACAAGAAATTCCCACATGGACAGAGAAAAACAATCTCCAAAATTGTCAGTCCTCATGATTTGCTTGATATTCATCCTATTCAGTTATTAACTGATCCTTGGGGTCTTCCTTACTTAGATTCTTCCTTAAAAGTATCTTCTAATTATGGTAAGTAGGGTTTAAGGGTTGGGAGATAGCCTACCCTCTTTTGAAACTATTTAAATGTTATTTCATATGGAATAAAACAATCAGAAATTTTCATCAAGGTTGTGAACTTCTAAACTTCAGAGATCGGGAGCTTCTCTCCAACTAGCCCTCAATTTTAATTCAACATATGTAAGAAGGGTAGAAACTCCAAGAAGCATTCTTCAACTTCCTTCGATCCAGTTATGAGTCATAGAACCATAATGCTATCCCAAATGAAAGGCCATAACATTTAATTTTTTAAATTAGGACTTTATTTAGTTTCCCATTTTGCTTTAGGTTACTTTTGCCTGTTTATTTAGATTTTTTGTTAAATAATTGAAGTTCCTTTGCAGTCTAAGATTAGGATTGTAACACCAGTGCCCTAGGTACTACTTGAGTTGTTGGGACCATAATTGACTGCTATGTAATGAAGAATATTGAATGTATCGAATGTATTAAAAACTTATATTTTGGAATATAATATATGTTGAGATATATGATGAATGCTTGATGGAAGGGATGGATGTGAGTTAAGTTGTTCTAGACTTAGTATTCATTTATGCAGAAGACTGACGAAGGTAACGCCCGTTCACTAATGACAAATGCAAGTGCATCATGTGCTAAGGAGGGGAATTCAGACAAAAACTAGATTAACACTCATTACCAATTGGAACACCCGTTATTGAAGTGAACCATTGGGATATAAGCTCAGTTATCATCTATTCAGGATTGGGATGCACATTATTTGATTTGCACCAAAAGTTGGACATTAACAAAATTCACATGCACCCATGAAAGAAGTTGGACAATATTTGGCATAAATATAGTGAACGCTCATTCATGTAGGCATGAATGCCCATTCATGCCATTTAACGCCCGTTCATGATAGAACTCCAGTAGAGATGAGAGACAGAAGCATGGGTAACACCTATTCACATGCATGTAACAACCGTTATGGGGTCACATCAAAGTCAGTCTACATAAGAGCCTTGACAGATTGGTTGCACGTTTCCAACATTTTCTACGGAGGAGACCAACGAAACTCTACCTTTTTCTCTTCCACACTCTCCAAATTATCAAAAGAACACCAGATCAAAGAGGATTTCATACGGAGCTTGGATTCTAGAAGATTGAAGCTAGAGGTTCTCTTAGAGGGAGCAAGTTCTTCATTCTAGGGTTTTGAAATAAGTCCAAATCCTCACATCTTGTGTTAAATTTGTAATTATATGATAGGATTATAGTTATTTGAGTTAAAATTAGGACTTGGATAGTACAATATAAGTGTGAATGTGATGTTTAACCCTGTGGATTAGCTGCTAAAGGTATCTATCCAGCAGTAGATCCTTTAGATTCAACGTCAACTATGCTCCTACGATCCATACTAGACCTGACCAACTGCCCATCTTACCTCCTCTACGTTCTTGACAACCCATCTTTGTCTCAGTAGAGTCTTTCAGTGGCATGGTGAATGATGAACCTCTAGGTGGAGATTTTCTTGTGAAGAGGAACTTGTGATTGTGAATATTGCACCAAAACTTGTAGAGAACTTGTGGTGAATTGAAGTATTTGAGGTGAGTAACTAGAATATACTTCAATTTGGTACTCACCCTATAGGAAATTCTATGAACAGACATAGGATGCAAAACAGAGATAGGATGCAAAATATAATCTCATATAATTCACCCAATAGGGCATTCTACAAGTAGAGTGAATACAATTTACCCTCTTATTTTACAAATTAAGAAAATTTTTCTGAACCTCATTTTGCTAGTACTTCAAGTAACAACAAAGTTTCACCGGAATGTCAGTTATATCCATGTATTTGTTTAAAGACGTGGGCAAGATTGTTATGACTAATAAATGATAAGAGCAGCAATTGAAGATGAATGCAAACATCAAGTAGCTAAGTATTCAAGAAATAACTTTTAAGTAGCGTGATTAATGTTGGAGCAGCACATAACATGCATTTATTTAACCACAGAATACAATCATTTAAAGCAGTAAGCAACAAAGAATGGTGGACCAGCATAAATATAGAGCCGCAATTCAAATATCTACTAAAATTAAAGGGCTTGTTTGGTACACCATGAAAATTGGAATCCAAGTTGAATAAGAATTCCAAATCTTCATATATCATTTTTTAAGTTTATTTTTAAATAATTAAATAAAAATTATTTATCAGATGAATAATTATACTTCAAAAATAAATATCATATTAATAGAGTATGGAGTTATCCAAATGTAAAAATATAGAAAAAAAATTACATTTTTCGCATACCAAAGAAAAAAAATGGTGGAATCCAATTCAATTTTATTCCCAAACTAAGGTCAAACAAGCTCTAAAGTGATTTGCAATCCTAAAAGCATGTTTAGCAAACTTTAGAATTGGGATAGAATCCTATCACAAGAACAACATTTAATTTTCTTTTATTTTGATACACAAATGAGTTTAATATGATATGGTATATAGTTTTTAAGTATAGTTATTAATCTAATTAACAAATTCAATTTGATTATTTAAAAAAATTACCTTGCAAAAATATGTCTAAGAGTTCTAAATCATATTTTACTTGAATTCCAATTTCAAGGTGTGCCAAACAAGATAAAAGTACAACATTATGAATATACCTGGCTTGAAGAATATTGATAAACCAAAGTCAATTGTTTTAAGAAGTGAGCCCTCTTGTTGATTGACAAAAAGAAAATTCTCAGGCTTAAGATCTCGATGCATCACACCCAATGAATGGCAAGTCTCAACCACCCCAACTACTGTCCTGGTGAGCTCAGCTGCCTGCATTTCTGAATAATGCCCACGCTGGACAATCCTATCAAAAAGCTCACCACCTGCACATAGCTCCATAACAACATGGACTGCCACTGCATCCTCATATGCCCCTTTAATAGATATGACATTCGGATGGCCAGCTAAATGGTGCATTATCTGAATTTCCCTTCTGACATCTCCTACATCCTCATCAGTTAACAATTTTCTCTTGGCAATTGATTTGCAAGCATATTCTTTCCCTGTGCTTTTCTCTACACAAAGAAATGTGGTCCCAAATTGTCCTTGTCCTAGTTTCCTCCCCAGACTAAAGAACTCCTTGAAGTTTCCAGTTTTAGTTTATAAAACAGAACCAAACTTGAGCCCTGCACTTGACACTCTTTTCATTTGAGGGACTTTCTTAGCTTTGGAGGGTTGTTCTGGATCTTCTGTTTTCTCTAGTTTTTCTGGCTTTGGCATTATTACTGGTTCTGGTGGTTTATTCTGAACAGGCAAAGGTGATTCAGGTTCTTTAGACGTCGCCTCATGGACAGATTCTCCGGTAGCCTGAGAAACAGAATCATCTGGTGATCTGGACCGCCACATTGCAGCAGATACCGATTGAAAAAATCCATTCTTGGAAATGCTTGGTCCTACACAAGTGTTACCCATCTGTCTCCTCCACACTCAATCACTTCTTTAACTCCAACATCAAGATCTAATCTTATTCATCATGTTAACACAGCACATAATTGCCAAAACTGAACACTTCTTCAACTTAGATTTAACATTATCTCCAAACTTATCAAAATAGTATCGAAATAAAAACTTGAATTGTGGTTTATGCGGTGAACTTAAGAAGGGAAAAAAGATCAACAAATTGAAGTAAATATCACATAATTCTTGAAATTCTTTGTTCCTATCACTAATGATTAATTTAATCAAACAAACTATGGTTAAAAACAAGAACTGTTCAATACAGTGCAAAAGATGAAAAAAAAAAACCAGAATAGGTCAACAAAAATCTAAACAATCCAATTTTCTGATTAGATCAAATATACATCAGCAGAGTCACCAAAAAGTTACAAAAAAAAGACCCTTTAGTTGTCGGATCTAAGAAACAGTCAATAACAAAGTAAAAAAATTGTAACTACAGAAACTAAGAAAAAAGTTTACAAAAAAAAAGTTTAGAAAACTAAAGCATTGAAAAAAGAAAAAGACAAGATCATTAAAAATTGAAAAACTCAACTAACAACTGAACAAAGCACTTAAACTAGCCCTATCCAAGGGAAGAAATCAAGGGCAAAGAAAAAAGGGCAAAGCTTAGGTAGTACCAGGCGAGCATGAATGAGTTGAAAAAAATTAGAGAAGAAAGGGATGGATGGAAGAATTATGACTTTCTTGGGCGGGTAGTGGTTGTCCCTCTCTTCGTGTTTGTACGTGCAAAAGTCTTGGCTTTGTTTTTATTAAACTGTGGAATAAAAATATTTTCAGACAGGATTTTGGGGGGTTGTGCTAAGGAGTTGCGACCTTGAAGAAAACGCGTACGTTTTGGTAATCTGATGTTGGTATCACCGGACTTGCGGTTGATTATATTCGAAGGGTCCACCTAAGACCTGTATATGCATATATCATTTCATACGTTCATTCTTGTTAAGTGCATAACATGAAATATGCTTCATTCCCAACATTTGGGAATGCTTTTATTTATTTATTTATTTTTTTGCCAATATCAAGAGCAACATTCATTAAAGATCAAGTAGAAGTTACATCTTCCTCCAACAGCCTAACTAGTTGAGAAGTGTGGTTACAAGGCCAGTCAAGCTGAGATTCAATTTAACTAATCAACAACTCTGTTCCTCTCTTGTTTAACAAAATCGAAATAAATACTTTTAAATCTTATATTAAAATTTTTAATCTGAATTACAACATCATCAATCTCGGTAGGACAAAAATCTTTATAATTTATAACTTAGATCAGTTGCAGATTATCTGATTCAAAGATGCAAAAATAAAAATTAAATATAATAGCTCTCTGAATAGCTTTCAACATGAAGACAACTTCATTTCTTGCAGGAGAGTAAGATTGAATAAGATAAGCAACTCTATTCATTAGTTTTCCTTGATTACTTCTAACGATAATCGTTGCTCTGGCAATAGAGCAGTTTGAAGAAAATGTTGTATCACAGTTGGCTTTTATCCAGTTAGTAGGGGGAACAGTCTAGCCACTTCTTCAACTACTACTTCTTCTTGTTGGTTCTCTATCATCAACGCTTCTTCTGTCATTGGAAATCATATGTTGAGCTTTAAAGTATTCAAAATGCATGAATATAGCTCTATTAACAGAAAATTCAAGATAATATTTTAAACCGTTTAAAATCCAATCATTCATTGCCTTCCATAAACTCCAACATAGGCAAGCTTTTTTTCCCCAACATCTCTCTCTCTCTTTTGTTTGCACAATTCAATTTAAAACAACAATAGACCACTATGTTTTAAAAGATGCATAATTAAAAGCTAACGGATTTAGTCCAATCTCACTTATAAACCATGCAGACCTAGAGTGATTGCATTTGAATAAAATATGAGAGGCAAACTCAACTTCAATATTATAAATTGGATAGGTTTAAGATTTATTAAGGTTCCTTCTAACCAAATTACCACAAGTTGGTAGAGCATTTGCACTAGCACTCCATAAGAAATTCTGGATTTTTGGTGGAACCTTGAATTTCCAAATCAGATACCAATTACAGTTGGAATCAATAGAACATCCAATAGTATTAGTCGGAGATTTTCATGTATTACAAAGGAATTGATAAATAGATTTTACTAAGATCTTTCCAAATCTAGGTGCCATATGAGTTTGTCAGGAAGTATGTTTTTAACAAAGGCCATATTAACGATTGCATCCACTTTAGTAATTAAAAAAATAAAATTCAAAAGATTAAGCTTCCAGTTACCTTGCTCATCTAATAAATCAGACAACCAGTAGATCCTATTATTAAAAGGCCTTGCAGAGGAAATTTTGAAGTTAGGATAACCTGGAACCCATGGATCACCCCAAATACAAACTTGAGTTCCATTCCTTATTAACCACCTAGAGCCACTTTGGATTAGATTCCTCACAATGGCCATACTTCTCCAACACCAGGAAGACCTATTCTTCAATTTTGCATCCTGAAATAAGCCATTAGGGAAGTAAATGGATTTCATAATGTTAACTCAAATGAAATTGTCATTTCTCATTAATTTCCAGCATAGTTTAAAAAGCAAAGCCACATTGAAACATTCAAAATCTTTAAATCCTAAACTCTCTTTAAACTTATATTTTTTTCATGATCTCCTACCTCCTCCAAGCTAGTCCTCTATCACTCTGTTTTTGGCTCCACTAAAAGGATGAAATAAGACTATTGAGTCTTCTACATGCAGATTTGGGAATCAAGAAGCATGACATTAAGTGTATGGGAAGGCATTTAGTACAAATTTTATTAAAACTTCCTTTCCTGCAAATAACAATAAATTGTGCTTCCATTATTGAATTTTATTTCTCACCCTTTCCACAAATAAATTTGTAGGCTTGTGTTTTATATCTTCCCCACCAAGTTGGCAGCCCTAAATACACATCATGTCCTTCCATCTCTTTAATTCTCAATATGTCAATGATAGAATTCTTAATATCCAGAGGCATGTTTTTGTTGAAGGTAATCTTAGATATCCCCACATTTATAATTTGGCCTAAAAAAATATCTTTAAAGAATATTTTGAAAAGCTAGAGCTTCCTCTTTGGAGGCTTTTCTTCACACTAATATATCATTTGCATACAACATGCGTGTGCTTTTTGGGGAATAGTTTGCCAATTTAAAGTTAGCAATATGGTGTTGGTAAAGTGCTTTGTTCATTAGGGGGGGATAAGACATTGGTAACAAAAAAGGGGTCCCCTTGCCTTAATCCTTTAGATGGTGGAATTAGTATAGAAGGCTTCCCATTTATAAGGATTGTGAATTTAATAGTGGTTATACATTACAAAAATAGGTTGACAACTTTTCCATTGAACCCCATACTTCTAAGAACCTTCTCCAAAAAATTCCATTCAACTATATCATATATATAATACCTTTATACCATATATATATATAGAATACTTACACCCTATGTACGTATAATATATATATATAGAATACTAGAGTGCCACTGTAGTTAACTATAGAAACACTCTCATTTAATACCAAAATAAATGCATTTTAAAAGTGAAAATATTATAAGTATATGATTACATATAAACAACAATTAAATAAATTTATTCAAAATTTAGCTTAGTTTAATTTAATTAAAAATATTTGGGCAAAATTAGCCAGAGTTTCATCTGTAATTCTATAAAATCCCAAATAACAAAATAATCAACCTGAATTAAAATACACTTCCAAAATAATAATTTCTCAAAGTTTACTCTTTCTCCAATTCACTTCCACATATGATGTACATTTTAAGTATTTATAAAACATTACAAAATATTGTTTACTAAAATGTATTTATAAAATGTTATAATATACATAACCAAAATGCATTAGAACAAAAATATACAAGAAACGCAGTGTAGTAGCGGCAAGATGAGTCTCGTGGTAAGCCTCTCTAACTTTAATGCCAGTCTCAACCCTAAACCTGCTTAGATCTATCAGTGCTTCCTTTTTCTACAACTCTATCACCGACACAATGCAATTTAATCGTGCTAAGCTAAAAGTCTAGTGGTACATACTTTGATAATATATATATTTAAAATAAATTATTTCCTTAATGGCATAAATTACATTTATCCTAACTTAGAATGCATACTTAATTAAACAATTTATTAACTCATAAATCTTATACACGTCACATCAACATATATTGGGCTCAACAAATCACTACACAATATTTATGTTTTATAAATATTGATTTAGCTATTGTGACCCAAAGATCCAGCACCAGAGACAGAGTATCATTTGATACCAGTGTATCTCACCCGAAGATTGTCTTCTTAATACCAAAGTGTTTGATACCACTGTATCTCACTCGTAGGCATAATAATAGAAGTGATAACAATACATCTCACCTGAAGGCATATAAAATATCATGACGTATCTTTGGCATGCCAACTCGACAGTACCAAATATAATATTCCTAAATAAAAAATTATGCAGGGGAATAAAACATAATAACATTACATCACATTTTTCCATTCTCATCTTATTTATCATTTTCCTTATTTTCACATAATTATCATATTCAATAATGACTTTCACAATGCACATTATTTCCCATAATAATAATGTGCCTCATTTAAAATATTTTCAATTACCATAACATATTGGTTCTAAAGTTCAAAGCAATATTCAAATCACATTTTTGATACAATACATAAGATTTGTTAATAATGTCATATAAAAGTAAAGCAACAATCATAAAATGCCAATATGATTTATGCCAAACATGAACTTTTTAATTAACTGTTTTCAAAGTATATACAAATCTCCCTTTGCTCCAAAATCCAACCAATTTTACTTTCCAAGCTTCAAATCCAAAAAGTCCTAAACTTCACCACTTGCTTCAACTTGGCCTAACCACCCCTAATCCACTAACAAGTTCAATTATTCAATTACAAATATATTATTACTTAAATTATTCATAATAATACTTAATTATACAAATTTCAATAAAACCCCCATCAAAACCCTAATTTTAATATTTCCATTAACCCTAGTTTCATGTTTTAATCTCACTTCAACCAATTAACCACTAATTCAACATATATACATCGTATTTACATCATAACTATCTTCTTCTTCTATTTAAATCAAATTCACACTCTAACCAAATAATCACATAATCTAAAACTAAGAAAAATAAACTTAAAAAGAATGAAGCTTACTTAATTCTGCATTGACTTTAGCTCTTTCGACATTTGTTCTGCAATGACTTCAGCTCTTTCAGCTAGACTGATCATTTGTCTTTTGCATTTTCATTCTTTTAGGGTTCTTACTTTCTTCTCGTTTTATTCTTTTTGTCCTTCCATTTATAAAAAAATTCAGCTATTTTTAGCTAGTCCTCATATCCTATCTTTGCCCCCTGCGTGGAAAAATATTGAGAGTTTGAAAATATTTTATAGACGCATAAACTCAAAAGTTGAAAAGAAGAAGTTTTGCCCCTTATGTAGGCTCAAACCAATGATTTTATTCTTATGCAGACTTTGATTGATATTTGTGTTTTGTCTAGTTCCTTGCACAAGCCTTCATCTCTTCTTTCTTTTGCAATGGCCCTTTCATGCCCCCTGATTCCATATTTGCTTCTCAATATTTGTTTCATAGTGTTTTCCTACTCTTTTTGACAAAGAATGGGCAATACAAGACAACAAAATGTAGTGTGATATACTTATGTATGCATGATATGCTTGAATAATACTTATAATGGTTCCATTGACTTACAGACTGAGGTGATTAGCTAAAATGCTCCCATTGATTCATTTCAGATGCTCGTTCAGGCCTTACATTAGATCAACAAAAGCCTTCACATCTATGGCTTTATTTCCAAAAGGTTGGAAACATGAGTAGTGGGGGCCCAAAAAGCATAGTTAGAGACACAAGAAATATCTATTTCAACACATTTGGTTGTCAACTTCTTCATAACCTTATAAATGATCATTTCTTTAGCCACTTTTTGCCTAATATATCTTTTAAGGTTTGACAATACAACATACTTCCCTAAACTTGAAGGCTTTATGTGACAAAATTTTTTTTTGAATCTTAAAATCATATTTTTGCTTTATCAAATCAGTGTCAATATACCTCAGGGCTCGATTTTTCAAATTAACATATATATAACATGACAACCCTAGTTACTATACTAAACTCGGGAATCAATTCCATTTGAGTAAGAACTATTACACTTCAGATAGATACATATACATTACTTGGCTAAAGGTCTCATTGAGTTTGAATATTGTCTATCTCATATGCATGTTTATTCAATTAATCTCCACTAATAGACTCTACCTACTAAGAGAGATCAATAGGTCTTTAATAGGCTTGAAATGGAGTCTACAAGAGATATGGGTTAAATAAAGGTCATTTTTAAATTGAAGCTGATGTAAAACTATGGACAAACCTTCACACTATAAACTTTTAGTTCGAACCATATATTGTTGGAAGTATTCTTAAACTCGGGGCATCACTTCCACCTTCTAGATGTCTTGCTTCATGAAAAAGCAAAGCTCATCTTCTTAGTAGAAATCTAGTTTTGATCAGGATGATCTTTGCTCTTGCAAAAAACTTTGAAACCCTATTATTCTTCCCTTTTCTCCTTCTTTTTTTCTTTGTTTCTTTCTTATTTTTTTTCTTTTTTTCTTTTGGGTTTGTTTTCTTCTTTTTCTCTTTTCCCTTCCTTTACTTTTTTTTCTTTCTCTCTCTTTTTTATTTTTTTGAATCATAGTTGTAAAAGAGTTGTATTGTTTCGCACCATTTTTTGCTTCTGACTATAGATGAATGTAGCGGGATGAGTCTGCCTCGGTGAGGATGAATCCTTTGTTGCTCTAACTTTATCTCAATGATGAAAGAGATCTGAGATATTAAGTATAGTTCAGGTAAATTTAAACTATCTTTATGGTCTTGACTATGCATCCTTTTGCTTGATCTTCTTAGTACCTCGGTGATCATCAAACTTGTCATAAATATCACAATAGCTCAGGGTAGGTTATCGGGGTTCACAGGCCAATAAAAAGCAAGCTAAAATCTTATGAAGGCTTAAGGGGACAAACTAGGAATTGATGTTAATAGGGTTGATTCTAATTATTCGCTTATCAAACAATGCCTAGATCATCTCTCTCTTAAATAAACAAAGTTCAATTTCACCTCAAAAGTTCGTTAAAGCATGTTCTAAGATTGACTAGGACCTAGACACTCATAATTATGCAGGAGTCCTCTCTAAGTAAGTATACACAACTCAATGCTATAGAACAACTCCCTTACCTAGTAAATTCATTCGAATTATAATACATAGATATACTAATTTATGAATATCAAGCTAGATTTATCATTGGTTGAGCACCAAAATGAACAAAGACCAATGAAAATTTAATGAAAGTAATTTATTCAAACAATCTTAATTTGAAAAAAACATAATTATTCCAGAAAACACCAAAGAAAATGAATAAAAAACCAAATAAGCCAAGGGAAGATTGTTGAGTTGGAGTAAAAAAGACTTCATCTACTTGGACATATCAAGGGCAAGGATTTTTCCATCATTAATGATGGTCATCACCTCATCATCCGTAGTTGGTTCAACCTTGCTCAGTAGTACCTCCTCTTTGGCAGTCCCTCCATCTACATCTTGAAAAGATGATAAGGCAAAACTTTCCTTCAATCCTCTCCCTATCATGAAGGTTGCTGGTGGTAGCACTCTTTTAAATTTAGGCAAAAGATTACTCCTAGTGTTGGGTTTATTGGGCTCTGTCAACTTTTCACTGTTAATCAAATCTTGGATATCGTGCCTTAATCGAGCATATTTATCTGTCTCATGTCCTTGCATTTGATAGAATTAACAGAAGGCTTTGGCATCAAAGTTTGATGGCAGAGGATCATGTAGCTTTTAAGGAGCCAACGATAGTAATAATCCCTTTTTCTGCAACTTGCTGAAAACCCAAGACAAAAGTTTCCTCAACTCTGAAAATTGTCTTTTATTTGCTTGACCAGTTGCATTGACACCCATTACTTTTTGCATACCCTGACCGCCAGGCTGATAATCCCCCTCTCACTTTTTTTTTTCTAAAAAAATGGTTCTTCTCTCTTTTCTATTCTTCTATTTGCAAGTCAGCTTAAAGAAGATCTTTGAAATCTCTAATAAGAGTGTGAGACATCCATTCACACATATTAGGTAGGACACCTCTCACTATCATCTTAATTTGGTCAGACTCATCTGGCCTTTTCTTAAGTAGTGCAGCCTTATTCCTTCACCTCTTCACATAGTTCACAAAGTTATCATTCTGCTTCTATATGATTGACTCTACCTCCATCAGAGTAACTTCTAATTTATACAGTAAATCCCAGTTCTTTTGAGTACTTTTCTCTAAGGTATTGATCTAGCTTTGCACAACAGAATCTAATGAGAGTATGAAATACTCTTTTGGTACGAGGCTATGAGTGGTTATGCCATGTTCAATCTCCATACCTTGAGTGAAAGTATGGTATCCCTTACATAATATAATACAGGGTTACACCGGCATCCTAACTCATACACACAATACAATCAAAATGATGCAATGAACAATATCATAATAAGAAAGAATAAAATAATATAAAGACTAATAGAATCAACTTATCTTATCCCTAATGGATCGCCACTATGAGGGGAGATTTTTACCTCCACTCCTATGTGGAATGATTCTTGCTTATTTGGCACTGTTAGGCTCAGTACCTTAGAGAACACGGGCCTAAACTCAAAGAAAATAGAGTCACCATACAGACAGGCTGGGAAAATAGAAAGGGGTGGATGACTTGATTCCTAAGGAATCCCTAACCTCCTATTAGGTTTGAAAAGTTGGGCATGCATGAGGAAGATGAGAATGACCCAGCACCCTCATAGCATCCGGTTCATTGAAACCGACCTCCTTTTTAGGTCTAAATATTATTAAATTCTTAACTTGTTGAAATATCATCCATACTACATGTAATTTAAAGTAAATAAACATTTATTTTATTAAAATCAAAGAAGGTCCATACAAATAAAAATGGGCACCCATACAAGATGGAAATATGCCATTACAATAATGTCCAATGTCCAAAACTAAATAAAATAGGACACCCACCATTTGGTGGAAACATGTCCTTTACATTGATCACAAAACTTAAAATAAATTAAATTACATTTGAACTTAACATATGAGATACCCACAAAGTGAAAACATACCTCTTACAGCCTTGAATTTCAAAATAAATCAATTACCACATTCAACAATTCATCATAAATAAAATCAAAGTAAATCATTCATCTCAATCATACATTAACAAATTAAATGATCAAATCTAGGTTTTAATATTACATTGAACAATAGATATGCAAAATTAGGATTTTAATATATGAATTAGGGTTTCTAAGGTTTTAGACATGCAATTAGGGTTTCAAATCAAACTAGGTTATATTGTTAGGGTTTTGTACAAGTTGTCACCAAGGTTGGGGTTTTAAAAATTGAACTGAATTTTTTTAGGCCTTTTAAAACTGGAACAACCTAATTCAAAGCTATAAACTAGGTTTAAGCTTTTAAAATCAAACTATATTTAGTTTGGCCTTCTTAAATTGGGATCTGATTAGCTTAGGGTCAAAATTAAGAGTCTACAGCCTTCATGAGATTTTAGCTTGCTTTTTATTCACTTATGAATCCAGATAACCTACCCTGAGCGGTTGTGATACTTATGACAAGTTTGATGATTACTAAGGAACAAAGGGGAAAGAAAATCAAAGAAAAGGATATATAGTCAAGACTATAGGGATAGTTGAAGGTCACTTAAATTAGACCTAATATCATAGACTTATTGAGATAACATTAGGGCAATAAAGGAAAAGAGAGAAGAAAAAAGAAAAAAAGAGAAAGAAAGAAAAAAAAGAAAAAAAAAGAAAGAAAAAAGAGAGAAAGGGAAAAAGGGAAAACAAAACCAAGAAAAAAAAAGAAAAGAAGAAGAAAAAGAAAAAAGAAGAAGAAGAAGAGGAAAGAATAATAGGGTTTGAAACTTTTTATAAAAGCAAAGGTCATCCTAATCAAAGTTCTATCTTTTCATTGAAGCAAGATTTCAAATTCTATCTTTTTATAAAGCAAGATTTCAAGTTTTGTTTTCATCGAAGAAAGATAACAAGATGCCTAAAAGGTGAAAATGAAGTCTAGAGATTAATGTTTCTAACTGTCTAAGGTTCAAACAGAAAGTTTATAGTGTGAAGGTTTGTCTATAGTCTTACATCAACTCCAATCTAAAAATGACCTTCATTTAACCCATGTCCCTTATAGACCCCATTTTAAGCCAATTAATGACCTGTTGATATCTTTTGGTAGGTAAACTCTATTAGTAGAGATTATTTGAACAAACATGCATATGAGATAGAAAATATTTAAATGCAATGAGACCTTTGGCCAAGTAATTTGTATGTGCCTATCTGAAGTATAATAGTTCTTGCTCAAATGGAAATGATTCATGAGTTTAGTATGGTAACTAGGGTTGTTATATTATAGATATGTTAATTTAGAAAAATTGAGCCCTGAGGTATATTGACACTGATTTGATAAACCAACAATTGATTTAAAAAAATTATCATACGAGCCTTCAAGTTTAGGAAAGTATGTTGTATTATCGAACCTCAAAGAATATATTGAGCAAAAGTGGGCTAATGAAAGGATCCCTTGCAAGGTCATGTCATGAAGAAGTTGCCAACCAATGATATGAAATGGATGACTCTCATGTCTCTACCTATGCTACTTGGGCCTCTACCACTCATATTTTCAACACCTTAGAGACAAAAGCCATAAATGTGAAGTCTTCTATTGTTCTAATGCAATACCTGAACAAGCAGCTAGAAGGGACCAATGGTAGTGCTTTGGCTTATTGCCTCGGTCTGTGAGTCAATGGAACCACTATAAGTATCATCCATGCATATCATGCATACATAAGCATATCACATTATATTTTTATCTTGTGTTACCTATTGTTTATCAAAGTGAATAGCAGACACCCTATGAAGTAAATAATCAAAAGCAGATATGGAATCAGGGGGCATGAAAGAGCCATTATAAAAGAAAGAAGAGATGCATGCTTGTACAAGAAAATAGACAAAACACAAACATCAATCAAAGCCTGTATAGGAACAAAATCATTGGTTTTAGCCTGCACAAGGGGAAAAACTTCCTCTTTTCAATTTTTGAGTTTATACTTGTACAAAAATTTTTCAAACTTTTAAAATTCTGCCACGCAGGGGAAAAAGAGAGGATATGAGGGTTGGGTAAAAAATAGCTAATTTTTTTGCATAGTTAAGGAACTAAAAGAATGAAACAAGAAGAAAAATAGAACTCTCAAATGAAAAAAGATACAAAAGACAAAAGATCAGGAAAAAGGTCCAAGAAGATTAGATCAGTCTAGCTAGAAAAGCTGAAGTCAAGGCAAGATAAAGGTCCATCCCCAAGAATAGAAAATCATGATAAGATTCATTTCTATAAAGGCATACATTTTTAATCTGATTTGTTGAAGCATCCACTACCCAACATATATTGGATTTGAAAGATACAAAAGACAAAAGATCAGGAAAAAGGTCCAAGAAGATTAGATCAGTCTAGCTAGAAAAGCTGAAGTCAAGGCAAGATAAAGGTCCATCCCCAAGAATAGAAAATCATGATAAGATTCATTTCTATAAAGGCATACATTTTTAATCTGATTTGTTGAAGCATCCACTACCCAACATATATTGGATTTGTTGAAGTATCATGACGGCACAATCTCTAGTCAATATTGGATTTGTTAAAGTATCATGACGGCATAATCTCTAGCCTATGTTGGATTTGTTAAAGTATCTTAATGAAGCAGTTTTTCTTGATATGTTGAATTATCCAAGTTTGTTTCTAGTGAGATATTAGAGTCGCTTATTATCCTACCAAGATATTAAAGTCACTTGGTGGTTTTTATCGTGATATTAGAGTTGCTCGATGACTGTTTTCATTTACCAAGATATTAGAGTCGCTTGGTGGATTTTATTGGGATATTAAAGTTGCTCGATGGCTATTTTTACTCACCAAGATATTAGAGTCGCTTGGTGATTTTATCGAGATATTAAATTTGCTTGATAGATCCATTAGGATATTAGAGTTGCCCAATGACCCATTAAGATATTAGAGTCGCTCAATGGTTTTGTTGCTTGGTCATTTCATCAGGATATTAAAGTCACCTGATGAACTTATTGGGATATTAGAGTTGCCTAATAGTCTATTGGAATATTAGAGTAGTTCAACGAGTCCAAAACCTAAATCTAGTCTTGGGTCCATAACCCAAATCCAATCTTGGGTCCAGAACCCAAATCCAATCTCGGATCCAAAATTAAAATCCAGTCTCGGGTCCAAAATCCAAATACAGTCTCAGATCAAAAACTTAAATCCAGTCTCGGGTCCAGAATCTAAATCCAATCTCGAGTCTAAAACTCAAAATCCAGTCTCGGGTTCAGAACATAAATCAAATCTTTGGTCCATAACCCAAATTCAACCTTGGGTCTAGAACCCAAACCAATTCAAGTTCATCAAAACTAAGATATCAAAGTTGCCTGGTAGTTTTATCGAGATATTATAGTCACTTGATGCTTGGTGGTTTCATCAAGATATTAGAGTCGCTTGATGGCTTTCATCGAGATATTAGAATCTCCCAATGATTATTTGTTTTACCAAGATATTAGTGTTACTTGGAGGTTTTCATTGGGATATTAGAGTTTCCCAATAGCCTATTGAGATATTAGAATCTTTCAACGGTCAGATGTCGATGATTAATGGTTCCTCACCATAGGGTATCCATCATTTGGATTTCTATTCGCTTGTCTCTATGTTTTGTTTTGCATATGCTTGGTATAAAATTCAGAAGCTGTATCATTGCTTTTCACTATCTTATACTGATGCCTCAAATCGTTCAAGCAGGAGGCAAAACTATAGATCCTTAAATTTGGCCTTGAATGAGCTTAGTTCTAATTTAAAAGCCTAAACCATGGCAGGTCCAATCTTAAAGGCCTAAGTTAAATCTAATTTAATTTTAAAAGCCCAAACTAGGCCCAATCTAAATTTAAAAGCCCAAATCAATTTCGGACCCAATTAAAAATCCAAAACCAATTATGGTCCTATTTAAGAAGCCAAACTGGCCTAGAAATCATTAGAATTAGTCATGGCTAAATTCGATATGAGCCACCTCATATCGAATTGGCCATGGCCAAATTCAATATGAGCCTTCCTGAACATCCAATTCGACATGGGTCCCTTAATTTTAGATTAATTCAACTTTAAATCAAGTTCAAGTAACCTAATCAAGGCAAAATTCAAGGGGATTCAGATAATCAAGAAGTATTCTAACATGTTTAGGATTGGCAAGCGTGATTAAAACCCTAATGCTACCTATAAATATAAAGACAAGCAAAAAGATTAGGGAAAAGGTAGTGAGCGACCAATAATTAGGTTTAGCTCTAGAATTAGCAAATTAAAAAAGGCAATAGACAGAGAGCAAAAGTGAATAATAAAAATAGAAACAAAAATAGCAAACCAAAGATAGAAAGCAATAAAGAAATAGTATCTAAAATTGGTGGATGATCTATGGATTATTTAACTCAACCAAGATTTGTTTGACTTAACAAGCTGTAACATCAATTTTGTGGAGTAATTGCAGTACTTGGGCTAGGTTTGGTTCAAATAAAAGACCTTGGTAGAGCCAACAATGAAGGTTTGATTTTCACTAACTCATTTTAATTAAATTCTGTTTATCATTCTTATTATTAATATCATAGAATTCATTGTTATTTAATTGATTTTGGAAATCCATCATGTGAGCGGGGATTTTCTCCCCCACTTCCGGTGGAATGGTTCTTGCGACTTCGGCACTGTTTAGGCTCGGGGCCTTAGAGAACACGGACCTAAGTCCGGAGAAAATGGAGTCGCCATCCGGATGGGCCGGGAAAAAAGAAAGGGGTGGATGACTCAATTCCTAAGGAATCCCCAACCCCCTAATGGGTTCAGAAAGTTGGGTATGTGTGGGGAAGGTGAGAAATGGCCCAGCACCCCCACAACGCCCGGTTCATTGGAACTGGTCTCCTTTACAGGTCTTAATATTATAAAATTCTTAAGTATAATAATATTATCCATATTACACACAATAATTGAAAGAAAGCATCATTATATTAAAATCAAAGCAATGTCCAAACAAAGCAAATAAATGGACACCCATCCAAGGATAGAAACATATCCTTACATCTTATGCCTAAATAGGACACCCACCGAAAGGTAGAAACATGCCCTTTACATTAGTTCTAAAATAGAAAAGCAATTTAAGTTACATGATATTCAACTAATGAGGTACCCACCAAGTGGAAACATACCTCTTACAACATTTGGAAATCTAAATAAATTGATAAAAGTAAATAACCATTCATAATAAATAAATCATTCATCAAAGATATTAAATATCAATAGAAAGTAAGCATCCACCCATGATAAATTAAATAAACCAAGCATTGAACTTAAATAAATTAAAGCATATAAAATAAATCAAAGCATAATCAAATATAAAATTGAATAAAGCAAATAAAAGTCTAAATTATGGCTACTGTGAGTTTTTTTAAGAAATTAAAATGGATTAAGGTTTTATGTTTTAAAAGGTTGATAAAGCTCTTTGATTAACTAAATTAATATTTGAATGGTGAAATCATGAAACTAGGGTTTGGACACTTTAAAACATTTTTGATTTGTGGTTTATGGCTATTCATTGAATTATGGTTTTAAGCTTACTGTGTAAAATTAAATATTTGTGTTTATATGGTTTTTTAAAGTTTTAAAGGATTAGGGTTTAGAAAAAAATAAGGTTTAAGGTTTTAAGGAGGTTAGGGTTCACTATTTTAGGTTTTGGAGTTGAATTAGGGTTTTAGGATTTTTGAATTTAGGGTTTCGGGTAATGAGTTATTTTTAGGATTTGGAAAATCAATTGATAATTTTATGAATTTTTATGAAGATAAACAACACAATTTAAAATTTATAAAAGCAAAAAAGATATTTTTAAGTCTTTTGGAAGGAAACAAAATATAATTTAGAGTTTTGAAAATTTGGAAAACAAATTTTGGTTTTGGAGTTTTGAAGAAACAAAACTAACAACTTTAAACTTTTTGGAAAACAAAGCAACGAATTAAGGTTTTTAAACTTTAGAAAAAGTGAATTGAGGTTCTAAGGTTTTTGAATTAAAAGACACAATTTGATAATTTAGCTACTGTGACCAAATAAAAGAAATTAAGAATTCAAACCTTATTTTGTAAGTTTCACCAAAAATTGCTTTTTGGATGAACAAGGTCAAAGACAAGCCTTTTTGCCTTTGAATTGCTTGAATTATTTTTCTGCTCTCTCAAAAAATCAGCTTGGTTCAAGGTTTTCCTTCAATGTCTCGGTCTCCACTTTTGCTCTAAGGTTTTGTCCAATTTCTTCCTTCTTTCTCCACTTTTCGGCCTCCCCCTTTTTTTGTGTTGTTTAGTCCATATTTATAGAAGAATTCTATGGGTAATTCTAATTATTCAAGGCATACAATATTCAATAAGAAAAGGAAACCAAAACCTAATTGCATTATGTTTCAAAAAATTTGCGTCGGAAAAATTTCACTGGCAAAAAAAAACTGATGCGGAAAAACTACGTTGGCGAAAAAGCTGCCTCAGCTGGCTGTGGCAGCGCTCGCGGAATTTGATTTGGGTACTTAGACCCGAGATTAGATTTGATTTGGGTACTTGGACCCGAGATTGATTGAATTTGGGTACTTGGACTTAAGATTGGGTACTTGGACCCGAGAATGGATTTGATTTGGGTACTTGGACCCGAGATTGGATACTTGGACCTGAGATTGGGTACTTGGACCCGAGCTTAAATTGATTTGGCACTTGGACCCGAGAATGGGTGCTTGGACCCGAGATTGATTTGATTTGGGTACTTAGACCCAAAATTTATTTGATTTGGGTACTTGGACCCGAGAATGGGTGCTTGGACCCGAGAATGGGTGCTTGTACCCGAGAATGGGTACTTGGACCGAGACTGAATTGAATTTGGGTGCTTGGACTCGATGTTGAATTGGAATTGGATATTTGGACCCGAGATTAAATTGAATTTGGGTGCTTGGACCCGAGATTGAATTGGATTTGAGTACTTGGACCCGAAATTGGGTAATTGGACCCGAGATTGGGTACTTGGACCCAAACTTGGATTGAATTTGGGTTCTGGACCCGAGCTAAGTTCTGGACTTAGAAGAGATTCTAGGTTCTGGACCTAATCAAAATTTGGGTTCTGGACCCGAGCTAAGTTCTGGACTTAGAAAAAATTCCAGGTTCTGGAACGAAAGGTATTTTTGGTTCTGGACCCGATATTGAATTTAATTTGGGTGCTTGGACCCGAGACTGAGTTTGACTGACCTTTTATCATTTGAGAAGTCTGACTGCTCCGGTTATTCTATGCATTGTGGTTTTTCACCCTCAAAATGGATCTTCATCCTTTGAGATCGGGTCTTTATCCTTGAAAATGGATCTTCATCTTTTGACATCGGGTCTTCACCCTTGCAAATGGATCTTCATCCTTTGAAATTGGGTCTCTACCCTTGAAAATGGATCTTCATCCTTTGGAGATCGGGTCTTTACCCTTGAAATATGGATCTTTATCCATTGGAGGTCGGGTCTTTACCCTGGCTTCAGCTCTTTTAGCTGGATTGATCTTTCGTCTTTTGCATCTTCATTTTTTTTAAAATTCTAATTTTCTTTTTTTATTTCATTCTTTTTTGTTCTTCCTTTGCACTTTTGCAAAAAATTAGCCCTTTTTAGCTAGCCTTCATATCCTCTCCTTTTCCCCCTGCGTGGCGAGATATTTGCAAGTGAGTTTGAAAATATTTTATATATAAACTCAAAAAATTGAAAAGGAGAAACTTTGCCCCCTGTGTAGGCTCAAACCCATGATTTTTCTATGCGGACTCTAATTGATGTTGTTGTTGTTGTCTAGTTCTTCGTACAAGTACATTTTTCTTCTCTTTGCAAGATTACTGGAGCTTTCTCAAGTAATGGGCTTTCTATGCCCCCCTTATTTGATATCTTCTTTTGATTCTTTACTTCGCAGGGTGTTTGCTATTCATTTTGCCAAAGAATAGACAACACAAGACAAGAAAGTGCTATGTGACATGCTCATATATGCATGATATGCATGAATAATACTTACAGTTGTTCCATTGACTCACAGACCGAGGTGATCAGCAGAAGTGTTCTCATTGGTTCCTTTTTGACGCTTGTTCAAGTCTTGCATTGGAATGATCAAAAGCTTTGCATTTGTGGTTTTTATCTTCTAGATGTTGAGAACATGAGTGGTGAAGACCCTAAGTAGCAGAGTCAAGGATGCATCCATTTCAAACTATGTTTCAGCTTGTCAGTTGGTAGTTTCTTCATGACCTTGCCAATAATCAATTCAACATACTTCCCTTAGCTCGAAGGCTTTGTATGTCAAAACACTTTTTTTCTTTCCTTTTTTTTTTGAATTTTGATTTTGAAATCAAAGTTGGCTTTGCTAAATTAATGTCAATGTACCTCAGGACTTGATTTTTCCAAATTAACATATCTATAACATGATAACCCTAGTTACCGTACTAAACTCGGGAATCAATTCTATTTAAGCAAGAATTGTTGTACTTCAGATAGGCACATACACATTACTTGGCCAAAGGTCTCATTGAGTTTAAATATTGTCTATCTCATATGCATGCTCATCCAAACTATCTCCACTAATAGACTCTACCTACCAAGAGAGATTAACAAGTCTTTGATAGGCTTGAAATGGGGTCTATAAGGGACACAGGTTTAAGTGAAGGCCATTTTGAGATTGGAGCTAGTATGACACAATGGGCAAACCCTCACACTACAAATTTTTTGTTTGAATTTTAGGCAGCTTGAAGGCAACCTTGCTAGACTCCAAATTCCTTCTATCTTCTTGGCATTAATCTGGATCTTAGTTGGGACAGTCTTTGCCCTTGCAAAAAGTTTAAGACCCAAATTTGTTTTTTTTCTTCTTCTCCCTTTTCTTTCTTTTTATTTTCTTACTCTTCCTTCTTCTTTCTCTTTCCTTACTCTTCCCTTTATTTGAGCATTTTATCATTTTATCCTTCTTCCTTGTAGGACTGTTAAGTACAAAACTTTCAAGAACTAAATGGTCTTCCTCTTTTTTCTCCCATTTTGATTGAATCTTTGGTTGGGTTGGACCAATTCAAGTCAAACCGTCCTTATGGAAGCCTTTTGCTGCTTTAGGTAAAAGAGAACTCAGCTGGCTTTTTGAATCGCCTTTTTAGGTTTTATCTTTTTTCTTTTCTTTTCTTTTTTTTCTTCTTTTTTCTTTTCCTCTTTTTTTGTTTGTTTGTTTGTTTGTTTTTTTGGTCTTAGCTCAAACAGAGTTGTCTTGTTTGTACCAACTTGGGCTTCCAATAATGGAGTAACATAGATCTTCTTTAACAGGGATAAATCATTTGTTACTCTGATGTTATCTTGATATATTGGAGATAGTAAGTGAACTTCAACTACCCTTATGGTTTTGAGAACATCAACTACCCTTATGGTCTTGACAACATCAACTACCCTTATGGTCTTGAGAACTTCAATTATCTTCATGGTCTTGACTATTCATTTCTTTCTTTGATCTTCTTACCTCTTCACCTTAGTGATCATAAGACTTGCCAAAAGTATCACAACAGCTCAGGACAGGTTGTTGGGGTTATATGCCAATGAAAAGAAAGCTAACATTTTATGAAGGCTTAAAGAGACAACTAGGGATTGATGTTTAATTGGGTGGATACTAGTTATTGGCTAACCAAACAATGCCTAGATCATTTCTCTCTTAAATAAGCAGAGTTCAATTTCGCCTCGAAAGTTTGTAAAAGCATGTTCTAAGACTTACTAGGACCTAGACAAAGGTAATTATGTAGGAGCCCTCTCTAAGTAAGCATACACAACTCAATGCTATAGAGCAATTCCCTCACCTAGTAAAGTCATTCAAGTCATGATGCCTAGACACATTAATTTATAAACATCAAGCTAAATTTCTCATTGGTTGAGCACTAAAATGAACAAAGACCAACAAAAATTTTGATGAAAGTAATTTATTTAAGCAACTTTAAATTTGAAAAACACAATAGTTCCAAAATATTAAAGAAAGTAAGATTGAAAAACAACATTTAAGCTAAGGAAAGTTCTTTGAGTTAGGCTTCTCTTCCTTTCATATCTTCAATATCCCCATCTTGAAAGGATGATAAAACAAAATCTTCTTCCAATCCTTTTCCTACCATGAAGGCTGCTGGTGGTGGCACCCTGTTGAACCTTGAAAATGGATTACCTTTGGTATTGGACTTATCTGGATCAGGCAACTTACCATTATCAATTAAATTCTAGATCTCATGCCTCAACTTCATACAATTGTCCGTTTCATGTCCAGGACTTTGATGGAATTGACAAAATGCACTAGTATCAAAGTTAGGCGGAAGAGGATTAGGCAAAAGTTGAGGAGTCAAGGGTTGTAATAATCCCTTCTTTTGTAGCTTATTGAGAACCCAAGACAGTGGCTTCCCTAATTCTAAAAACTGCCTCATTCCTCCTTGACTAGTGGCATTAACATTAACTTCTTTTTGTGTGCTTTGATTGCCCGACTGGTAGTTCCCTTTCTCATTCCTTTTTATTGAAAAGCGATTCTTCTCCTTTTCCCACTCTTCAATTTGTAGACTAGCTTGGAGAAGATCTTTGAAATCCCTTATAAGGGTGTGAGACATCCTTTCACGGAGATTGGGCAGGACACCTCTCACGATCATCCTTATTTGATCAGATTCATCGGGCCTTTTCTTGAGCAAAACAGCCTTGTTTCTCCATATTTTCACATAGTCCACAAAATTCTCATTTGGCCTTTACCTAATGGACTCAACTTCCATTAAGGTAACTTCCAACTTGACATTGTACCCATATTGCTGAATGAAGGCCTTGTATAGCAAATCTCAACTCTTTTGTGTTCCTTCTTCCAAGGTATTGAACCAATTTTGGACAACAAGATCCAATGAGAGAATGAAGTACCTTAGAGTTTGAGCCTTAGTTGCTCGGGCAGACTGCATAGCAGTGATATACTGCTTCACATGGAGATGAGGATTTTCGGTGCCATTGTACTTGGCAAAGGATGGCATCTTGAACTTGTACGGAACTTCTTCATCTATCTCGAATAACTTGTCAACTTCAGACATCTCTTCGATTTTCAGCTTCTTCTCAAATTTCTTTTCCAAATCAGCAATCATCTTCTCAACATCAGAAGTCTCATTCTTTTCAATAGTTGCCTTCTCAACAACCTTTGGCTCTTTTTTTTTTCTTGAAGATCTTGGTAGTATTGAGCCCAATCATCATCATCAATGATTACCTTATCATCATCAAAAGCTACTTCAATAACTTTAGTCTTTCCATTGTCCTTTGGCTTCTTGGTGCTAGCAGATGCTTCGGCATTGTTTCCTAAAATTGCAGCTAGTTGATTCTTTATGGTCTCGGCCATGGCCTCTTTTATTTCTTCCATCTTGGCATTGAGGGCATCATCCACCATTCTTTGAATTTGTTCGAGATCCATTGCTTTTGGTGAGCAAGTGATTGAGTCATTGCTAGATACTTCATCTTCGCATAGGTCAGATTGTTGTAAGCTTTTGAACTCTTGTAATCCAGGACTGTGAGCCAGAGAGGATCAAGGATATGAGATGCAAATGTATGCATGTATGCACAAAAAATAGACAAACAAGGATGAATAAGATGTTCCTTCCAACCTTATAACATCCACACACGAATGGCGAGGCTCTTTTCCTAGGTATATGGTTAACAAAATACCAACATGGGGTGCCTTGCTTTTGAATAATTCCCTCGAACATTTCAACCAATAGTTATATTTTTAAAAATGGAAATCAATTCATAATAATTCTCATTAATTAGGTTTTAATCCATTTATCCAACCAAAGTAGCTTTTATGATATATTGGATTAAAACGAAATTAAGAGGTTTATTATAAATAGATTTCTCACTTGAAAAAGGTAACTAATGGTTCATGCCAAAAACAAGCCCATGGTTAATTATTCTTAGTATAAACTAGGCTCACAATTGATTTTTGGTATTTTGTAATTGACTTAAATATTTTGCAAGCTCTTTGTAAGAAAAGATTGAAAAATAATTTTGTTTCTAAGCCCATTATAAAAAGATTTTAGAAAAATGGATTTTGGGCTTAGTATTTGGGCCATGGGCCAAAGAATTTTTGATTTGTTTTTAGAAAAGTCTTATGTCCAAAGACCATCTTGAAAAATTTTGAAAATAGCTTTGGTCTTTTTGGATTTTAAAGAAAAATTTATTTTGAGCTTACAATATACTTAGGTCATATTAGAAAAAGAACAAACCAAATAAGCCATGATTTAAGCCAAGATAAATTAACCATAGTCAAACAACATGCATTTGGGGTAAAAACCTAAGGAAAGTAACTAGGCCAATTACATGAGCTTTAGTCTTTGGGTTTAAAGGCTTAGGTTCTCATAGCAAGTATTTACCAAACGGTATGAGGCTATGAGTGGTTATGCCATGCTCGATCTCCATACCTTGAGTGAAAGTATGATATCTGTAACACCTCTATACCCTGTATACGTACTAAGCATGCTTAAACGATCGTAATATACGTATACTGAATATAGAAAATGCCACGGTTTAAAAAGACACAACAAATATCTTTGTAAATAAGTGAAGCCAATTTCAAACAAATAAAGAAATCCAAAAGACACTATATACAAAATGTTTAATAATTCACAGCGGAAGTTATTACAAATACGTTATAAATCAAGGTTTACAAAACATAGAATATATATACATGATTGGCATCTCTTCTCTGATCTTTAAGTCCCAAAACAACTCTTCAATGTCCACTCTCACTCGGTCTTGAGGAGCTCTCTGGTTCAACTTTGTTACCTGCGCGATCAAACAATATCGCGCTAAGCCAACGGCTTAGTAGTACAAAATATACCAACACTATACTATAAGGCAATGCAATGTCACACATTTGATTTCTCAAGTCAATATCATAGATGAAAGGATAATCACATACCTTTATATTTCAATAACCACATATATAAACATATCACATTTCAATATCCTTCCATATATCTCATTAGTTAATCATTTTACCATTCATGAATCACATTAAACAAAGACAAGCATGGGCCCAAGACACACTAATATGCCATTCAACTTTCAGAGTTAATGCTTTGGTTTTGTTATCACATTTATTATTATCATAAACCCAACTAGGCTTCAAGGATTTAGGTTCAACCAAGCTTCAAGGGGAACAAAGCATGCTAAGTATCAACCCAACTTGGCTTCAAGAACCAATCCAACCTAGCTTCAAGGGTTGTAACATCTCAATTAGGCTTCAAGGATCAAATCCAACCTAACTTCAAGAGAATGTTACAAATGGGCATGCCACCAACAACAAAACTCTGAAAATGAATAACACATTAGACACACAATTCATTTATTATTTCATTCTCAATTCTCATCATCAATTAGGCAAACATGCCTTATGTTCTTTCAATTGAATCATCATAGCCAAACACAATGGCTTCACATCACATTTGAGTTATCATAGCCAATCACAATGGCCTCATATCATGTTGTATCTCAATTCATATCATTCATCTAGCATCATCATATTATATCTCAATTCATATTATTCACATAGCATCATTAGTATAACATTTCAAGATACTTTATTCATATAACACATTGCCATTCACTAGTTTCACAATGCATATTACATCACCTTGTTCATATAATATCATATGCATTATCAAATGGAAGTTCAAACTCAATCATGTAAGAAGAACAAAAACCAAACACAGTAACCAACACACTCAAGGGACACGTGTAATATCCTCATTTGTGGTCTAGAAGTTTTGATTATGTTGTTGTTATTGTTGTTGTTGTTGTTGGTTTAAATTGAGAAAAGGAAAGTATATGTATATGTGTTTTGGGAAGAAATAGGGTTTAGAGACAAGTTTATATGTTGTGTATATGGTGATATATATAACATATAAAATGGTCAAAGAGAGAGAGAGTCAATGCAAGAGGAGATTTTTTTTATATGGCATGTGATATTACTTAATTGGGTTTATAAGAGACAAAAGCTAAGTTAAGTGATGAGGGGTATATGAGTAATTGCTTGAAATGAAATGCATGGTGGAGATTAAAAGAAGAAAAGGTGTTTGACTTGTGCATTTTTTCTTCTTTCTTTCTTGAAGTGGCCGGCTCTCCAAATAGCAAAGAGAAAGGGAGGTGTTCTTGAGGCAAGAAGTAAATTGAAGAAGGAATCAAGGGTGTTGGTTAGAGATTTGTGGAAATTCTTCATTTAAGGTAAGTAATTTCTTGTTTTCTTTTATTAATTTTGAAGTTGTGGCTAAGGTGTATTGTGAATTGTTGAGTTGATGATTTGGTGTGTTTGATATGTGTTTACAAGTGTTAAAATTGATTGTTAGTTAAAAGATTGATTTGAGGTTGGTTTGGTTGTGAAGGTTGTAAGTTTAAATGGACTTTGATAGTGGAAGTTCAAGTGTAAAGTTGGTTTTAGAGTTTGAGATGGTATGTGTCTAAATGTTTTGGTTGATGTGTTTTAATAAGGAATATTGTAATAAACATGTAGAATTTGTGTTTAGAACATTGATTTCATTCATTTGAAACATGTTATATGGTGTTTGATGAGTTTGAGTGCAATTGGAGGAGAGTTGTGCATATTAGGGTTTGTGTTTTGGGAGACACGGCCAAAAGCAATGTGAGACACGGCCAAGCCAAGGGATTTTGGGCGTGTTGGATTAGTTTTTGGGTGACATGGCCGTGTTCCCAAGCCGTGTTAGCTACTGTGAGTTTTGGTTTAAGAGACACGACAACAAGCTTGGCCGTGTCCCTTGCCCGTGTTGCTTACTGTCCAAGTGGGTTGAGTGACACGGCCACAAGCTTGGCCGTGTCCCTCAAGTGGCTACCCGTATCCCTCAATTGTATGGGTTGGGGTTTTTATTCTTTGTTCTAATTGCATTGTTTTGGTTCTCCAAGGGTAGGTTGGTCCCTAAACCTAACCCTAAACACTTTAAACACACTTGAATCAATGAATGATATAATCAAATGCATGTGTAAGGTCCTAAAACTATGAATCATATCAATTGTTCTTTGCCCTAATTGCATTGTTGAGATTGAACAATGTTATGTTATGCATTGTGAATGGTTATGTGTTTCATGAATTATGTATATTGAAATGTTATATCAAAGATGCTATGATGATTCAAATAAGAGGTGAAATGTGATGTAAAGCCATTGTGATTGGCTATGATGATGATATTGAAAGAAAGAAGGCATGTTTGCCTAAATGTGATGAGAATTTGAGAATGGAAATGGTAACTATATAATAAATGAATTGTTTGTTTAATATGTTATTCAGTTTCAGAGTTCTGGATTTGGGTGGCATGCCTAAGAAATGATGAAAGGTAACAGTCTTGCCGGGTTGAGGATCTCCTCATATGTGTTGAGTTGATGGTCCAAGAGACTGGGTCTGTTACACTATGAGAATTGTGAATATGAGATATATGATTTGTAACAGTCTTGCCGGGTTGAGGATCTCCTCATATGTGTTGAGTTGATGGTCCAAGAGACTGGGTCTGTTACACTATCCATGGATAGAGATACATGTATATACATTGCCTACGGGCGTGATTATTGTGACTATGAACCAAAGCAGTAACTCTGAATATCGTATTAAATACTTGTTGGGCCCATAGGTGTCAAGGTTATATGAATGTCCTAAATAATGTTACTGAGTATGATTGATTAATGTTGAATGTGGAAAGATGTTGAAATATGGTATGCTCATATGACTATGATTTGTGAAATGCATAATTATGTGGTTAACTTTATATTTATGATGTTGATCTTATCAATAACATATGTGGCATTGCATTACATTAAAGCATACCATTAGCATGTTTTATCTTACTAAGCCGTTGGCTTAGCGCGATAGTGTTTAATCGCTCAGGTAATAGAGTTGATAGAGGTGAACCCGAGAGTTCATCAAGACCAAGTGAGATTAGACCTTGAAGAATCCATTTTGGGAGCTTAAAGATCAGAACAGACTTGCCAATCATGTATACTTCTTTATATTTTGTAAAGAAATGTTTAATATGTAAATATGTACATATTTTATAACTTCCGCTGTGTAATATTTAAATGTATATATATATATAACTAATATGTTTTGTTTTATAAGTAAATGATCTACTTTTCTATAATGTATAATGATAAGGGAATTGTATCAAATTTAAAGTGTTTTGAATGTTAAGAAAACCGTAGCATCCCTATATTTGGTGCACTTATGCTACATTGTTGTGGTTGTAGTGTGTGTGCATTGGATATGGGAGTGTTACAACACGGCCAAGCTTGTGGCCGTGTCTCTCAAACCAATTGGCAGTAACAAACACAAGCATGGGACACGGCCGTGTCTCTCCAAAATCAATCCAACACGGCCCAAATTTCCTTGACTTGGTCGTGTCTCTCCTTGCTTTTGGCCATGTCACTCATGGAATGAAACCCTAAACATAACCAAGTCTTCTTTGGTTGCACTCAATTACATTATACACAATATGTCATAATTCAAATGAATATAATCCATGTTCTAAACACAAATTTCACATGTTTACTACAATATTCACCTTAACAACCCATCATCAACACATTTAATCACCTTCCACTTCAAAACCCTAAAAAAAACAACATCACTTTTAACCTACCATCTTCAACCAAAACCAAACCAACACTAAATTAACTCACAATCAATTTCAACATTTAGAAACTCATCTCAAACATACCAAATCATAATATTATCAAATCACAACACACTTCAAACACATCTTCAAAATACCAAAGGAAAACAAGAGAGTACTTACTTTAGATGAAGAAATTTCACAAATCTCCCACCAAATCCTTTGATTCCTCCTTCAATTTGAGCTTAGAACTTCAAGATCCTCTCTTGCTCTCTTGCTCCCTTTTGTCTTTGGATGAGCCGACCACCATAAGAGAAAAGAAGAAAAGATGATAAAGAAAAGTCAAATTATCATCTCTTTAAATCTCCACCAAGCAATTCTAAAAAGGCAATTACCAACATACCCTCTTCTCACTTGTTCTAACTATCCTTCATCCACATGCCCTATTTAGTAATTGCACTCATCCCAAATTAAAAATATCTTCTCCCCTTGACTCTCCATTTATACATTCCATTAACACAATCATTTCCTTTGCTAAAACATATGTACATTAAATTCAAATCAAACAACAATTGAATTAAAACTTCTAGGGCACACATGGGGATATTACAATATCCCTAACATAACAAAACACGGGTAATACGGGAGTCCTAACTCACGCACACGATGCAATCTAAGATGATGCAATGGATAATATCGTTATAAGAAAGAATAGAATAATATAAAGACCAACGGAATCAACTTCTCTTATCCCCAGTGGAGTCGCCACTGTGAGTGGGGATTTTTGCCCCCACTTCCGGTGGAATGGTTCTTCCGACTTCGGCACTGTTTAGGCTCGGGGCCTTAGAGAACACGGACCTAAGTCCGGAGAAAATGGAGTTACCACTCGGACGGGCTGGTAAAAAAGAAAGGGGTGGATGACTCGATTCCTAAGGAATTCCCAATCCCCTAATGGATTTGGAAAGTTGGGTACGTGTAGGGAAGGTGAGTGTAGACCCTTAATTTTTGACCCAATCCGATCCAACATGCTTTATTTAGTCTAAAATGATTTTTGTTGTTTAATTGGTCCAAAATAATTTTAATTAAATAATTTTTACCTTAGTATCTAATTTTTAGTAGTAAAAAATGAAAATAAATAAATAAAAAATAAAAATTAAAATCGGAGTCGGAAAAAAATCGGCAGCGAAAAGTGGTCGCGCGGGCCCATCGGGCCAACAGTGGCTCGCCCGCAGGCTCCTGCGGGCTGGCATGCCCACGGGCCCGTCGCCAGAATTTTTGCCAGCGCAAATTTTTCAGCTGCAATTTTTAGAATTTTAATCCAATTAGGTTTTAATTTCTTTTTTTTATTATTATTACTTACCTTAATTAATTAGGAATAAACAACATAAAAACCACTATAAATAAGGACCAATTAAACCAAATCAAAATAGGAAAAACTTTTCATGATAGCTTTAGGTTTTGAAACCAAATCAGGAAAGGAAAGGGAAAACTCAATTCAATTGATATTTATAGCAGCAGTAGCACGAGAAAAGGGAGAAGAAAAGAGGCAATCAAAGCTTGTCTTTGGAGCTAGTTCATCCAAGAAGAGTTATTTTTTGGAGAATTAACAAAAGAAGGTATGTTTTAATTCTTTTGATTTATGTTTTACAATAGCCAAATCTATAAAATTTAAGTTTTTAAAATAAAAAATCTTAGAGTTTTAATTTAATTTTTCCAAGTTTAGAACATTAAAAACGTGACTTTCTTTTCTAAAAGGACTCAAAATTGTTATTTTTTCTTCTTAAAAACCTTAAAACACTCATTTAACATATTTTTCTACAAAACCAAAATAAAATTCTGTTTCTATTAAAATTTTAAATTAGGTTCTTTTTCATTAAAAAAACCTTAAAAAACATTTTTTCTACTTATAAAAACTTCAATTCATGTGTTTAAATTCATAAAATCTCATAAAATATCAAATTGCTATTTAAAACCCTAAAAATAATTTATGGCCGAGAATCCTAAATTTCAAAGCCTAAAATCCAAAAATCATCTTTTAAACCTAAAGTAATAAACCCTAACCCTTTTAAAACCTTAAACCCTAACTTTTTCTAAACTTTAAACCCTTTAAAACATAAAAAACATAAAAACATAAAAAACTCAAAAAAGCTACAGTAGCTCAATTTATTATTTAAAAACATGAATTAAAAAATATTTCAAAAGTGTCTAAAATTCTAGTTTTATTATTTCATCATTCAAATCTTAATTTGTTTAATCAAAGTGTCTTGCTAACCTTTAAAAGACATAAAACCTAATCTATTTTAATTACCTAAAAAGTCATAGTAGCTTAAACTTTAGAATTTCCAAAGCCTTAACACATGAGATAAATAACCCTAAATAGAAATAGTAGCTATAGTTGAACTTTTATTTGTTTTATTCAATTCCATATTTATTTATACTTTGATTTATTTCTTATGCTTTAATTTATTTAATTTTAATACTTGATTTATTTAATTTATCATGGATGGATGTTTATTTTATTGATATTTAAATACTTTTGATGAATGATTTATTTATGATTGATGATTATTTACTTTTATCAATCAATTTAGACTTCCAAAAGTTGTAAGAGGTATGTTTCCACTTGGTGGGTACCTCATTAGTTAAACATCATGTAATTTAATTTTCTTTTCTATTTTAGAACTTATGTAAAGAGCATGTTTCTACCTTTTGGTGGGTGTCCTATCTAGGCATGTTATGTAAGGACATGTTTCCATCCTTGGATGGGTGTCCATTTATTTATTTTATTTTGTTTGGAAATTGCTTTGATTTTAATATAATGATGCTTTCTTTTATTGTGTGTAGTATGGATAATGTTATTATACTTAAGAATTTTATAATATTAAGACCTGTAAAGGAGGTCGGTTCCAATGAACCGGGCGTTGTGGGGGTGCTGGGCCATTTCTCACCTTCCCCACACGTACCCAACTTTCCGAACCCATTAGGGGGTTGGGGATTCCTTAGGAATCGAGTCATCCACCCCTTTCTTTTTCCCGGCCCGTCTGGGTGGCGACTCCATGTTCTCCGGACTTAGGTCCGTGTTCTCTAACGCCCCGAGACTAAACAGTGCCGAAGTCGCAAGAACCATTCCACCGGGAGTGGGGGCGAAAATCCCCGCTCACAGTGGCGACTCCACTGGGGATAAGAGAAGTTGATTCCGTTGGTCTTTATATTATTCTATTCTTTCTTATAATGATATTATCCATTGCATCATATTAGATTGCATTGTGTGCGTGAGTTAGGACGCCCGTGTTACCCGTGTTATGTTATGTAAGGGATACCATACTTTCACTCAAGGTATGGAGATCGAGCATGGCATAACCATTCATAGCCTTGTACCATTTGGTATATACTTGTTATGGGAACCTAAGCCTTTTTACCCAAAGACTAAAGCTCATGTAATTGGCCTAGTTACTTTCTTTAGGTTTTACCCCATATGCATGTTGTTTGACTATGGATAATTTATCTTGGTTTAAATCATGGCTTATTTGGTTTTTTCTTTTTCTAACATGACCTAAGTATATTGCAAGCTCAAAATAAATTTTTCTTTAAAATACAAAAGACCAAAACTATTTTTAAAATTTTCAAGATGGTCTTTGGACATAAGACTTTTCTAAAAACAAATAAAAAATTCTTTGGCCCATGGCCCAAATACTAAGCCCAAAATCCATTTTTCTAAAATCTTTTATAATGGGCTTAGAAACAAAACTATTTTCACCTAACATTTTCTTACATAGAGCTTGCAAAAATATTTAGGTCAATTATGAAATACCAAAAATCAATTGTGGGTCTAGTTTACACTAAGAATAAATTAACCATGGGCTTGTATTTGGCATGAACCACTAGTTACCTCTTTTCAAGTGAGAAATCTATTTATAATAAGCCTCTTAATTTCGTTTTAATCCAATATAGCATAAAAGCTACTTTAGTTGGTTGAATGGATTAAAACCTAATGGGAATTATCATGGATTGATTTCCATTTTCAAGGATATAACTATTGGTTGAAACGTCTGAGGGAATTATTCGAAAGCAAGATACCCCATGTTGGTATTTTATTAACCATATACCTAGAAAAAGAGACTCGCCATTCGTGTGTGGATGATATAAGGTTGGAAGGAACGTCCTAATTATCCTTGTTTGTGGTTTGTGCATACATGCATACATACATTTGCATCTCATATCATTGATCCTCTCTGGCTCATAGACCTGAAGTACGACAATTTAAGAGCATACAACAATACCATCTACAACATTGACTTTAATTCAAGTGCCTCATTGGAAGGATGAATGCAAACCAGCTAAGGGATATAATTGATGAAGTTGTCAAAGCTAGGATGGCCGAACTACAAGACCAATTGGTTGAAATTATGAAGGCCCAGTTGATTGAAATTCTGGAGATCATCAACAATAACGCATCTCCCATTGACATAAGAAAAAGGGGAAAGGCAGCATCAAAGGAGAATATGTTCACTAATAGAGATCAAATGAAAAATGAAGGATCAATCCCTATTTTACAAGATCAGTCGAACCATATGCTGTCTAAATGGAGCAATAGGAGCGACTACCACCTCAATGAGCAAAATCAAAAGAAAAGAAGAGGTGTTGAGAAAAATGCAGCAACTGAACCAATAAAGAGGTGTAAATTTTCAGACTTGGGGGAACCTTTGTCAAAGATGCTAGAAATCTAATGAAAATGGATTTGCTACAACCATTGGCACCTCGGCCTCTACATAGCCTCTACCGCCAAATTTTGATGCCAAGGTCTTCTGTCAATTCCATCAAATGCAAGGGCATGAGACAGATAAATGTGTTCGATTAAGGCATGAAATTCAAGATTTAATTGACAGTGGAAAGCTGCTTGAACCTGATAAGCCCAACACTAATAATAATCCTCAGCCTAAAATTGGAAGGGCATCATCACTTACAACCTTCATGAAGAGTTTTATCTTGTCACCTTGTCATGATATGGATAGAGAAGCTGCTAAAGATGATATGCTACTAAGCAAGCTTGGACTAACTGTGGATGATGAAGCAATGATCCTTGATGATGGAAAAAATCCGTGCCCTTGAGATGTCAAAATAAATGGAGTGTCTTTGGCTCCAATTCAACAAACTTTCCTTAGCTTGAATGTTGCTTTTCAATTTTGCTTTCTTTAATGTTTTGGAACTATCATGTTTTTCAAATTTAAATTTGTTTGAATAAATTACTTTCATAATAAATTTTTATTGGTCTTTGTTCATTTTGATGCTCAACCAATGAGGAATTTAGCTTGATGTTTATAAATTAATGTGTCTAGGCATCATGACTCGAATGACTTTACTAGATGAGGGAATTACTCTATAGCATTGAGTTGTGTATGCTTACTTAGAGAGGGCTCCTGCATAATTATCTTTGTCTAGGTCTTAGTCAGTCTTAGAACATGCTTTGACAAACTTTCGAGGCGAAATTGAACTCTGTTTATTTAAGGGAGAAATGATCTAGGCATTGTTTGATAAGCCAACAACTAGTATCCACCCTATTAAATATCAATCTCTAGTTGTCCCTTTGAGCCTTCATAAAATTTTAGCTTTCTTTTCATTGGCATATAACCTCAACAACCTATCTTGAGCTGTTGTGATACTTTTGACAAGTCTTATGATCACTAAGATGAATAGGCAAGAAGATCAAAGAAAGCAATGATTAATCAAGAACCCATTAGGGGGTTGGGGATTCCTTAGGAATCGAGTCATCCACCCTTTCTTTTTCCCGGCCCGTTCGGGTGGCGACTCCATTTTCTCCGGACTTAGGTCCGTGTTATCTAAGGCCCCGAGCCTAAACAGTGCCGAAGTCGCAAGAACCATTCCACCGGGAGTGGGGGCGAAAATCCCCGCTCACAGTGAGAAATGACCCAACACCCCCACAATGCCCGGTTCATTGGAACCGGCCTCCTTTACAGGTCTTAATATTATAAAATTCTTAATTATAATAATATTATCCATATTACACACAATAATTGAAAGAAAGCATCATTATATTAAAATCAAAGCAATATCCAAACAAAGAAAATAATTGGACACCCATCCAAGGATGGAAACATGTCTTTACATCTCATGCCTAAATACAACACCCACCAAAAGGTAGAAACATGCCCTTTACATTAGTTCTGAAATAGAAAAGCAATTTAAGTTACATGATATTCAACTAATGAGGTACCTACCAAGTGGAAACATACCTCTTACAACATTTGGAAATCTAAAAAAATTGATAAAAGTAAATAACCATTCATAATAAATAAATCATTCATCAAAGATATTAAATATCAATAGAAAGTAAACATCCACCCATGATAAATTAAATAAACCAAGCATTGAACTTAAATAAATTAAAGCATATAAAATAAATCAAAGCATAATCAAATATAAAATTGAATAAAGTAAATAAAAGTCTAAATAATGGCTACTGTGAGTTTTTTTATGAAATTAAAATGAATTAAGGTTTTATGTTTTAAAAGGTTGATAAAGCTCTTTGATTAACTAAATTAATATTTGAATGGTGAAATCATGAAACTAGGGTTTGGATACTTTAAAACATTTTTGATTTGTGGTTTATGGCTATTCATTGAATTATGGTTTTAAGCTTACCGTGTAAAATTAAATATTTATGTTTATATGGTTTTTTAAAGTTTTAAAGGATTAGGGTTTAGAAAAAAATAAGGTTTAAGGTTTTAAGGAGGTTAGGGTTCACTATTTTAGGTTTTGGAGTTGAATTAGGGTTTTAGGATTTTTGAATTTAGGGTTTCGAGTAATGAGTTATTTTTAGGATTTGGAAAATCAATTGATAATTTTATGAAGTTTTATGAAGATAAACAAAATGATTTAAAATTTATAAAAGCAAAAAAGATATTTTTAAGTCTTTTGGAAGGAAACAAAATACAATTTAGAGTTTTGAAAATTTGGAAAACAAATTTTGGTTTGGGGGTTTTGAAGAAACAAAACTAACAACTTTAAACTTTTTGGAAAACAAATCAACGAATTAAGGTTTTTAACCTTTAGAAAAAGTGAATTGAGGTTCTAAGGTTTTTGAATTAAAAGACACAATTTGATAATTTAGCTATTGTGACCAAATAAAAGAAATTAAGAATTCAAATCTTATTTTGTAAGTTTCACCAAAAATTGCTTCTTGGATGAACAAGGTCAAAGACAAGCCTTTTTGCCTTTGAATTGCTTGAATTGTTTTTTTGCTCTCTCAAAAAATCAGCTTGGTTCAAGTTTTCCTTCAATGTCTCGGTCTCCACTTTTGCTCCAAGTTTCTGTCCAATTTCTTCCTTCTTTCTCCTCTTTTCGGCCTCCACCTTTTTTTTTTGTGTTGTTTAGTCCATATTTATAGAAGAATTTTATGGGTAATTCTGATTATTCACGGCATACAATATTCAATAAGAAAAGGAAACCAAACCCTAATTGCATTAGGTTTCGAAAAATTTGCGTCGAAAAAATTTCGCTGGCGAAAAAAAACTGCTGCGGTAAAACTACATTGGCGAAAAAGCTGCCGCAGCTGGCTACGGCTGCGCGTGCGGAACGAGCCCATAGGCCATTTTGCCCATAAAAAAATATTGTGGGCGAAATGGCTTGGGCCATTTCTACCGGCCATTTCAACCGCAGGAGTTTCCTGCGGGCGAAATGCCCACGGGCCCGCGCTGACTTTCGGGGACGATTTTTTCATTGCTAATTTTTTTTATTTTTTATTTTATTATTTTTGAATTTTTATTCATTTCACCATTTTTTACTAAAATAAATATTAAAATTAATTAAGATACCCTAAAAATTATTTTGGACTAACTAAAATATATCAGACAACACAAAAATTATTTGGACTAATTAAAATATATTGGACCGGACCGGGTCAAAAATTAAGGGTCTACACATCCAATAAAACACAACCTCAATCTTAGTTTTATTCATATCTTAATTGTATATTTTAATCTTAGTTTGAAGACTTAAACCCTATTCTCAAAATTTCAAATTAATACCCCAAGTCTCATCTAAGACAACTAAATGCACCTTGACCTCGAGGCGCTGCGGAGGAACTGGGGGGGCCTTCTTGAGCACAGGATAGGCAATTGAGAGATAGAGCTAGCCTGTTCGTTCCGGGATATTTTAAGCTATTAAATTACCTTTTGCCTCTCTCCCGTTCTATGCCTCTAGTTTCAGAGAAGGAATCGATAAAGGTAGGAATCAAAGTCAAATTCACACTCATTGAATTGTTCCAATGAGTATTACACAATTATCAAGCCAATAACTTATCAAATACCTAATAATATTTTTAACAACTTAATATAATTTGAGTGTTTAAATTTATTAAGTATTGATAATATATCATTATACAACTAAATTATATTATTTTAGTTTTCTTTAATTTAATAGATTAATAATATTTATTTTTTTAATTAATTTGAATATATATAAAATAATATTAAATTTATCTTTTTGATTCTACCGTAGTTTAATATTCTAAGTTTTAAAATAATTTGTATTAATAATATTAATAATAGCAATAAGAATATTTATATCATAATAAAGAATTTATTTACTTTTTAATACTTTATTTATATTTTATTTTCTAATAATTTCCTATAATTAACTTATAATAAAAAAAATTATAGTAAATTTGTAACATTATTTATGTAATTAAAAGTAATTATTCACTCACCTATTATTTTAAATTTAATAATTAAATTTTAAATTTAATACTAAATAATTTTAGTAATAACATCAATATTAATTATTAAAATAATTGTATACTAAACTTAAAATTATAATAAAATAAAATATTAAGTGTTATAAATTTTCATCTCTAATATATTCATCATTTGTAACTAATTAATTATTCAAATTTTTAACTTAATATAAAAAATTCTTATACAATAATTTAATTTATTTTAACCGTAAATATTTTTGTTCTAAAATTAATATATATATATATATACTTATCCTCATTCTAATTTCAAATAATTACTCAATTACTAATTAACTATGTATATATATATGTAACACCCCATCTTAGCTTATGTGCATAGACCAAGATGGAATGCTATTTTGTGATATTCGAGTCTTGATTCTATACTTAGTCAATTTATAATACACATTTTACAAAAATTTTGCCAGAGTTTTCCCTATAATTGGTGGTCCCAAGTGTCGCCAAAACTGATTTTTTTTCTTCTTATTTTTGAAAAACATTTTGTTTCACAATTCAACTCAAGCACACTCCCAATAATCCACCCTTATAACCTCACTACAATCCTGCAAGAAGAATTCACACTTCTATATTCACAACCAAACTCAATTTAAAACCATACAGTTATTATACATTACTAGATTTACATGCTACATCAAGTTATCTCTTTGTATTGTTCAAATAAGTACATGCCAGTTTCTAATACCAAAATAGAAAATGAAGAGCACCACCTAAGTTTGTTGATGACCGACAAATCGCAGGACTCCTCTGCTCGCTACTGGCTCCTTGCTAATAGCCTACGAGTTTAGAAGAAACTAAACTCGCTAAGCATTGCTTAGTGGGTACTTTAACTAATTATGGAAAATAAATAATAAAAGCATAATGCACTTTTAAAAGCAATGAGTCGTATTGAAAAATAATATCACAGTAAAAATAATCCTTACATGTCATATATTCAGTTATTATCATTTTATCAGTTCGCTCCACAAGGTAATTTGGTAGACTAACGTATGGTAAGGAACTAACTGAAACAACTGTATATATATTCTGTGGCTGTGACCCTAAAAAATTACGGACCAAGCCCTATGAAATCTGTGGCCGAAGCCCTCAGACCGGAGTCCTATATAACTCGGGCAATTGCCCTATATAACTCGGACCGAAGTCCTATATAGCTAGGGTCGTCACCCTATATAACTTGGACCGAAGTCCTATATTAAAGCAGCACTGCATATAGTATGATATATCATACCCTTACCCGACTCAGTACTATCCCAGATACCCAGTGTAGCCAAAGTTTTCATGCCATTTCTTAATCGAATATGCATTATACAATTATCGACTTATGTTTCTTATATTATTTCAACGTGAAATATCATATTTTGTCATTTTAATAACATATTATGCTCATTTATATGCATAAGGAATCAATTGGATTACTTTTGAAAAATGACCAAATGAATATTAGCAAAATGACCATATGAATAGTAAATTCTGGTTTTGGACTCAACTTGATCCTTATTTTGAAAAATTGTATAAAATAATCTACTTGAGTAAAAACTCTAAAATTTTTACAGAATTTAGTTTTACATCTTAAAATAATTCATTTAAAATTTCAGATCAAACTGGACACAAAATCTTGGTCAAGTAGTTCACCCAATCAGACTGCTCCAGTTGCCCTGCATCCTGGCAGAAGTTCTGAATTTTGTGAATTCCGTAAATTAAATTCAATCAATGTGGTTCTAAATTATTTTTCTAAAATACTAGACGCACTAAACAACAACATATCCAAAATTCAATTGAAGATTATTTTTCTAAATTTTATTAAAAATCCAGAAACATGGCTGTCTCAGTCAAGTACCTCCTAGAGCAGGTCTAACAGAAATAATTTTTTCATAATCATAACCATTCCGAATTCAACTCAAAATATTTTTAAGTCATTATAGACTCATTGAGACACAACATATCAAAATTTCAACTCAAGATAAGTTTTCTATATTTAATTAAAAATCATACAAATCACAGCATTTTACTAATTGTAAAACAGAAAAATTTCAAGAAAATGAACAAACAATTAGTTAAAGTACCAAACCTTGCTTTTCCTTGCTCTTCTTGTCTATTTCACTTCCTTTCCTCTCTAATCTCCTTGATTTCCTATGAATCTAACATGTCACATATACAAAGGTAAGAACCCTAGGTATAGACATAGTCTTATCTTATGATTTTTCTTATGGTTGCTAGTTTATTTTCACCATTAAACACCATTATTTCTTTCATCAAATCCTTCAAATAATTATTTCTTGAATTTTCTCCAAATCTAGCTACATGAACCCTAATTTCAATCTCTTAAATTAACCATTAATCCATGAAATTAAAACTAGAGATAGGTTTCTCTTATCTTATAATCTTGTTTGTCACCAAAATCTTCAACCAAAAGCCTTAAACTTTGGAAAAATCACCTCCTTCCTTCCCTTATGGTTTGGACGAGTTCACCATGTCAGAGAGGGCTTTTATTTTCTTTCCTTAGCTTATTTTGATCCAAATGGAAGCCATAAGTGGTGAAAATATGTTGGTATAGATGTTGACTTCCAATTGGTTCACCTTATAGCAAAAATGACCACTTTTAATTGGTCCACTTGCCTTCTTCTTTTATCTATTTATTTGGCAAGCCATTAGGCTTCCTTTTATTCATATTTTGACCCCCAAAGTTATATTTAATTACAAAATTGCCCCTCCGATGGAAATGTCCAAAATGCCCTTGTCAGAAAATCACCCGTAACTTACAAACCGTGCGTTTTCGGAAAAAATTGAAACCCACGGTTATGACCCGATTAATCTTGAGAACACATTTATGGAATCCGTTAGGGTCACTATTAAGAACCGACACAACTTTTTGAAAAATTACTCTTAGGTCCTCCGCCTTTAGAAAAATTACCTTTAGGTCCCGTCGACTTCACGGGCCTCCTTTGCACACCGATTTTATTTTTAACTATCTTAGGCCTCTATTTGACCACTTATTTATGTCATTCTTGCTTAATACTCGACTATCTAAATTTTGGGATGTGACAGTTCTACCTCCCTTAATTTAAGTTTCGCCCCGAAACTTACTTATTCATGCATGATTCTTACGTGTAATTACACATCATCAATATAACTAATAATCGTCACATATACACACATATGTACTCAAGACACTGATTTTAAACTTACGTACCTTCATTTCCTTCTTCTACTTTATTCTCTTTTGCCCTCATGTAATATATCCTGGCTGGCGCTCTCAATTCAGGGCGATCTACTGTCTCCGATCTTATTCCTATTTGATTACTACCATTTTCTCTGCCTCTTCCTTTTTCTTGACCTTTACCGCTGCTACTTGCTACTTGTGTTCTTTCAGGAACTTTTGAAATCTCTGCCACATTTCTAGGACAATCCTTCTTAAGGTGATCAGTGGCACCACAAAGTATACAAGCTCCAGTAACTAACCAACATTCTCCCCTATGCTTTCGTCCACAATGCTCACACGAGGGGTATGGTGTATATTCAGTCCTTCCATAACCTTTACTTGATCCTCTGCTTATTCCTCCCGTGCTGGCTACTGAGGTAGCTTGAAAATTAGGTCCTTTAAATGGTCTTAAATTCTGCTTTACACTCATAAAGGATCCTTCACCCATAGCTCTCTTGCTAGCAGACTGATGATTACCTGGGGCACTCTGTGCTTGCTCTCTTTTCTATTGAATTCTCTGTTGATGATTCCTCATATTTACTTGCACCTTTTCAACATCCAATGCTTTAGCCACCAACTTTGAAAACTCTGTATTATCCAATGCCACTAGCTGTATCTTAATTTCATCATTAAGTCCTTCTAAAAATTTCTCGCATCGCTCAGCTTCAGTTTCTATTAACTTCTTTCCATACTTACTAAGGCGCGTAAACTCCTTCTCATATTATGATACCGTCATTCTGCCTTGTTTCAAATGAATGAACTCATTGTGCCTTGCAGTCAAATATGCATCAGTGATATACCTCTTTTTAAACTCACGCTTGAAGAATTCCCAAGTTCGCTGTTCTGGTGGAACCCGCTGCTGCGTGGTATCCCACCATATGTACGAGGTCAGGAGCGAGGTAGCACAAACCACTCTTTCCTCTGGAGTGCATTGGAGCTGGTCAAGAACTCTAATGATACTATCTAACCAATATTCTGCTTCCTTAGACCCCTCTTCACGACCAGCCTTAAATTCCTTTGCACCATACTTTCTTAACTTCTCGATCGGGGGTTTCCTATCTCCCTCAGCAGCAGGGCCCCTTCGGGCCATTTGCTGAAAAGCTGTTGCAATCTGCCTAAGATAAGTCTCCGGAATGGGTATTTCAGCTGCTGCTACCCTTGGTCTATGAGCTTCCCCGGCATCTGCAGACCCAGATGCTTTCGATTCTACGTTTCGTTCCATAGCTTGCCACGAATCTAGAGACATCCTACATTGACATAAATAGCTATCTGCTTAATTCATCAATATATAACTCGATTATCAATTCCTATCTGGCATGTACATCTACCTATTCATCATATAACTTTCTCCTTACTTTATCTTACATGGCACACATAGTTACTTACTTACTACCTATCTTCCAGAATCGACTAAACCAATGCTCTGATACCACAAATTGTAACACCCCTTCCCGACCTATGAATAAGCCGAGGAGAAATGCTACATCGGGATACGAGCTCTGGTTATGTCAGCTTACTTAATGTTCCTTATAAAAATTTTCCAAAAATTTTGACGGAGTCTCCCTTAAAATTCTAGGTCCCAAGTGTCGACAAAACTGATTTTTCTTATGGTTGCTAGCTTATTTTCACCATTAAACACCATTATTTCTTTCATCAAATCCTTCAAATAATTATTTCTTGAATTTTCTCCAAATCTAGCTACATGAACCCTAATTTCAATCTCTTAAATTAACCATTAATCCATGAAATTAAAACTAGAGATAGGTTTCTCTTACCTTATAATCTTGTTTGTCACCAAAATCTTCAACCAAAAGCCTTAAACTTTGGAAAAATCACCTCATTCTTCCTTCTCTTATGGTTTGGACGAGTTCACCATGTAAGAGAGGGCTTTTATTTTCTTTCCTTAGCTTATTTTGATCCAAATGGCAGCCATAAGTGGTGAAAATATGTTGGTATAGATGTTGACTTCCAATTGGTACACCTTATAGCAAAAATGGCCACTTTTAATTGGTCCACTTGCCTTCTTCTTTTATCTATTTATTTGGCAAGCCATTAGGCTTCCTTTTATTCATATTTTGACCCTCAAAGTTATATTTAATTACAAAATCGCCCCTCCGGTGGAAACATCCAAAATGCCCTTGTCAGAAAATTGCCCGTAACTTACAAACCGTGCGTTTTCGGGAAAAATTAAAACCCACGGTTATGACCCGATTAATCCCGAGAACACATTTATGGCATCCGTTAGGGTCAATATTAAGAACCGACACAACTTTTTAGAAAATTACTCTTAGGTCCTCGGCCTTTCGAAAAATTACCTTCAGGTCCCGTCGACTTCACGGGCCTCCTTTGCACACCGATTTTGTTTTTTACTATCTCAAGCCTCTATTTGACCACTTATTTATGTCCTTCTTGCTTAATACTCGACTACCTAAACTTTGGGATGTGACAATATATATCTATTAACAAAATTTCTAAATCTTATTTAATGATAAATTAAAATTTACTAATAACTAATTAACAATTTATTTATTCTTAATATATATATGTATGTATAATTTAAATAATTTATTCTACACTTTATTAATAAATATTCACAACTTAAATATTTCATTAATTTAATCATACTCTGTTATAAATTTAAAATTTTAATTTATTTATAATCATTAAACTAATTTTATGATTAAATAATTAATATCTATATTTAAATCTTTAATTTGATAGTTTATTTATTTAAATCAATTTATTACATAAATATTATAAATAAATAATTTATTATCAAATAAGAATTTTTTTATCAAACTCAGTAAGTAACTAATAAAATTTAAGTTAGTGTTTTAAATATATAATATGTAATTTAATTTTAGTTATTATTATTTTTTATCATCAATTATGTATTTATTTACTTTTTTTAATTTTTAAATTAAAATTTATTTCTTCAACCTAATGTCATAATATTAACTAATCATGTATAAACCTAATTAATTTATAATACTAATTAATATATATATTAATCACTAATTAATAACTATAATTATTTTTTTATTAACAAATGATTTATCTAAATTAAATAGGAAATTCTAATAATTAACCAAAAAGTAATATAAAAATATTTAATCTAAAACATTAACTTACTAATTAAATTTTAATTTAATATTTATAATTCATAATTAATTATAATTATAATTATTATTCTAAATTAATTATATATATTTTTATTTTATGTTACTATTCATCAAAATTTAAAATACACATCCTAAATTAGCAAATAAGGTATGAAATTAAAGCTTATGAAGAGGAAAATCTAAAAATACTCGTGTTACCGAAAAATAAGTCAAAAATTGGTCGAAAAAGTCTTTGAAAAAATTCTCTCCGACAGTACACTTTTTCAGCGCGTGCGGCCTGCTCCGAGGTCCGTTGGCGGCATTTTCGGTGGTGGTAGATTGTTACGCTCGACTAATTACTACTACAAGCGACACTCGCAAGTATATGAGGTAGTTGTAGCAATGGTGATCGCCCCAAGGTCGTCTTAAAAGGAAGAAATTATTTTGCAATAATTTGATTGACAAGTAAATTTAAAAACAAGAGTGTGATGTTTGAAGTAGTGGTGAAAAGCAATTAAAATTAAAAGTAATGTACGTAATGGTTGTACAAGATTCTTTCAATTATAGGAATGGTGTCTAGGGTTATAGATCAATTTAACCAAAGCTTAATTTTTAAATTATCCATTAACAAAACCTTGTATTTAAATTTGTTCCTTGAGTTTAATTAGTAATTACCAATTCATTAGTTTTCCCATTTATGAATTAACAACAGCCAATTGTTTTGATATTGCAAATTAATAAAACCCTAGGACTTATATTTTTAATTCATCCTCAGGGTAGTTGAATGTATAATACCAATATCAAATTTCACCTCTCAATCCTTCATTCAATATCTAAAGATCAATGGGTAGCTAATCTATCAACCTAACATTCAATCTAATACAATCAATTAATAACAAGGTATATTAATGGAAATATCAAATCAAGTCATTCAATCAAATCTACTACAAACTCTAGGCATGAGTAATTTAGCTCATCATCATCAATTTAAAATAAATATTCATCTCAATATAAATCAAATTACAATTGTCCATTGAAATATTAATGTTCTTAACGAACAACAACAATCTAGAAATGAATTAAAAGAGAACATAAAAACCCCTTTGAAGATGCTAAGAGTTGAACTTCTAGTCTTCCTTCTAGCTCCACTTTGAATCTGATGAAGAACTAACAAGCCTTCTTCAATCAATGGCTCTCCTCTTGAAAGATGAAATAGTAAATCTCTCAAGCCTATGACTCCTCAATCAAGCTTTCCTCAAACTCTCACCTTCACAAGAGCTTGCTCACCCTATTTTATCTCCAATATGTTAAGAATCTTGTCTATGGAAGAAAAAGAAGATAAAGATGAAGGTGATGTTCATGGTCTCTCTCAAGACCAAGAACATGAAGATGAACCAAGAACTAAGGAACAAGATCCTCCTCCCTCCTAGCTCCAATGTGTATATGTATGCCCTCTCCCATTCTTTTTTATTTTCTTAAGACACAAAGCATGTCTTGCCAACTCAAACACTCTACTTTGTCTCCCACTTATTTCATTATTTAAATCTTCATCCCATGAATTAGGTAACCTTTTTCTTCTTTTATTATTTCTTTTAAAAAGATGGAACTTGTTGTCCCCCATTTTGTCCCCCATTTCGTGTAAAATGATTGAAAGAATCTTCACAAGACACGGCCAAGTCATGAGTGACTTGGCCGTGTCACTCATTTTCTTATGGACACGGCCAAGTCATATGGCCGTGCACATGGGTGCCCCAATATCTTCTTTCTTTTCCAAGTGAGACATGGCCAAGGCCTTGGCCGTGTCATATGACACGACCAATGGCTTGGACGTGTCTTTTGGGTGTGTTCACTTCTGCCTTTGCTTCTTTAGTTTTGCTCTTTGGCTTCATTAAGTGAGACACGACCAGTGACATGACATGGTCAGTGGCTTGGCCGTGTCTCTTGAGTATGTCCGTCTCTGCCAAATTTTCCTGCCTCTTTCCTTAGATGAGAGACACGGCCAAGCCATGAAGTGTCTTGGCTGTGTCTCATATTTTTCAACCTTAATAATCCATCAAATTAAATTAAAGCTCCATTTTTTTTGTTCTTTAACCTAGATCAAATACTTTAAAAAAACTTTAAACACAAATTAAAAGAAAAATCAATTAAAAGCTAATAAAATTATACTAAAAATAAATATACAAATGATTAAAACAACTACCCTCACACTTAACTCTTTGCTTGCCCCCAAGCAAAGTCAAAATCAAAATAAACTAAACAAGATAAATTTAGTCAAATTCAAGAGTTATAAGGATGCATCAAGACTCCTATTTTATTAAATGCACAATCATTATTAAATCAAGAACAATCAGTATTCAAGCAATTTAATGGCCAATCTATGCATACCAAAAATTTTCACTCCCTCACAAAACCTCTTAAGCGTTTAATTAGGTAGTGTTTAAGCTCTCAACATTCAATGAAAGAGTATCTCTATAGGCTTGCTTATTAATCAAATCTCTACCACTTAATTACTGTAATACCCTTATACCCAATATATGTACACTACCTATACTCGCTATATGTAATATACGTATAGAGGATACAAGAATGTCACAACCTTTTTAAATAATCAAATAATCATTTATAAAATCTGTATAATATTTAAACATTCAGCTAATATCATATAAATAATAGTTGAAACATTACTTGTTAAAACATATATATTACTTCATTACCAAAGATTAATCCAAAACATTTTTGATAGTTTGCGGAATATACATATTTATATACATCAAAATCAATGTGTACAAAAATATGGAATATATATACATGATGGCAGTTTGTCTCTGATCTTGATGTTCACACCAACTCTGCACTCAAAGGCTCAAGCCTAGACTTGACTCGGTCTAGACGAACTCTTCGAATCAATTGGATCTACCCTGTCACTTGCACAATGAACCACAATCGTGCTAAGCCAAAAGCTTAGTGGTATAAACTTTGATAACAATATAGTTCAAATGCAATGCCAATGCACAATACATAAGGATATCATATCTCATAACATTATATCTCATTATATCTTAATAAATTGTTCAATTATTCCATAATTCATAATTCACATTAAAGCAAAGACAAGCATGGGCCCAAAAGGTTCTAATATGCTATTCAAATTCTAGGGTTACTGCTTTGGTCTATAATGACATCTTGTGTCTAGCCCTGTAGGCAATATATCCATGGATTAATCCAACTAGGTCTGAGTTTACGACCCGGTCATTTCACCCAGCCTAGCTTCAAGGATTTATTTTAGAGGCTTATGACTTGGTCATTTCACCTCAAAAATATTTTTACAGTGACGCCAAGCGTCTAGCTCGTAGGCAATTCATAGGCATGCCGCCAAACCCAGAACTCTGAAAATTGAATAACATACTAGGCACACAATTTTTTTTTATTTCTCATTTATATCGATATAAATTCGTTGTGTTATGTTTTCATATATCTTATTTCATTATCAAATCCTTTCTCATTTTCCCATGATCACATTAGGCTCAACGCCTCAAATATCTCACTTATATCAATATAGCCATTACCAATGACTTTATATACCATCTTTAATGTACATAAAAAAAATTTGCATTATCCATACATTTTGGATCATTATCATATTTTGCACCAAGCCCACATTATACATAATGCATTTGTGACAATATACAAATCATATCATATTATTTATGTACCAATCATGTAGTAACTTAACACATTTTTCTAACCAAATATTTTAAGTCCTAATGTCATGTAAATATAAACAATTATTCAAAGTTTGTACTTACCTCTAAAAGCAACAAACACCACTTCCAACCTCCTCTTCTAAGATATCCCTCTACACTTGGATTGGGTTAACCCAAATCTCTTCAAAGCCTAAACCAAATGTGATTATAAATAATCACTAAGTGATACATAAAGAAAAATAAAGTGATACATAAAGAAAAATAAGAAAAAGAACTATCTAGGGCAAACTCTACACATGACACGCTCAACAATACGGGTGTGTCCATGACTGTGCCCTAAACCCACAACACAGAAGGTTTGACATGCTCAGTGACTGGGTGTGTTACTGCACGTGTCAATTCTCCTCCAACACTACAGCTATGACACGCTCAATGACATGGGCTTGTCACTGCACGTGTCAATTCTACAATATCACAGAAGCTGTGACACGCTCAGTGACATGGGCGTGTCACTGCTCATGTCACCAACACTAAAAATAGAACCATCGACACACCCAAAGGCATGGCTGTGTCACCGGGTGTGACAGGCCAAAAACTTGATATCCACACATAATTGCCACATCCAACTATTATCTTTCATTAACCTTTTCAACTCATACAAACTCAGCCAAAACCATCATTATACCACATGATACTTGTATAAACATCAATACAACTCAATTAAAAGCAAATATACACAATCACAACCAAGACTTTACAACTCAAAAATTACACAATTCCAAAACTCTTATTCTCTTCACCAAACTAAACCCTTTCTTCAATCCACCCTAACTTCATAGTTAACTAGACAAAAGAACTTCAAACATAAAAAAATCAACCATTAAAAATACACTACACCAAACATCCAATTCACACATACATACTTTCATGGAAAATTAAAGAAACAAGTTGGAAACTTACCAAATATGAAGAAAATCCTTAAAACTCCAACTTGAACACTTACAATCCTTCAATTACTTGAGTTAGCAAGAAGAAAAATTGCTCTTTCCTTTGATGATGATGGCCGGCTACCATGGAGGAAGAAGAAGAAGAAGATAATAGTAGTCATCAACTCCACTACCAACCACTTCTCTTTTAACCACACAAATTTCCTCTTTAATTCTCCACCGAGCATATATATATAATTATTATAATAATTAAAATCAAATATCATCTTCCACTATCTATTAGTTAATATCTTATTAATTAAAAATAACATCTGACCAAGTTAAAATGTTGACTCGTATATATTATATATATCTACATATATACATCATATACACATCTTTCCTTTCTCTTTTCTTTTCACTTAATTATATATATACACTTTTAAATCATTTAATAAATTTTCAAAAATTAGTATTTTCAAAATTTTGGGATATTACAATTCTCCCCCTCTACAAGTAAATTTCTTCCTCGAAATTACCTGCTCTCAAGTTTGGAACAACTGGGGATACTGATTCCGCATCATCCGCTCATTCTCCCATGTTGCCTCTTTCATAGCATGATTCTTCCAAAGAACTTTCACAAGTGGCACTTTCTTATTTCTCAACTTCTTCACTTCACGTGCCAAAATAGCTACTGGTTCTTCCTCATAAGTCAGATCTGGACTCACCTCAATAGACTCCACTGACAAAATATGAGATGGGTCTGACTTGTACCTTCGAAGCATAGAGACATGGAAGACATTGTGAATTTGGTCTAATTTAGGCGGTAAAGCTAATTTATAGGCCACTGGTCCAACTCTTTCCAGTACCTCATAAGGTCCTATGAAATGAGGACTCAACTTCCTTTTGCGGCCAAATCTCAAAATTTTCTTTCAAGGAGACACTATAAAAAAAATACTTTATCTTCTACACTGAACTCTATCTCTCTTCTTTTTAAATCTGAATATGATTTCTATCGGTCTGAGGCTGCTTTCAAATAATTCCTAATCACTTTTACTTTCTCTTCCATTTCCCTAATTAAATCAAGACCAATCAACTTACCTTCTCCAACCTCATCCCAACATAGAGGTGTCCTGCATCTCATACTATACAATGCCTCATAAGGTGCCATTATAATACTAGACTGATGACTGTTGTTATAAGCCAACTCAATTAGTGGTAAAAATCTATCCCAGCTCCTAGAGAAATCGATGATACAGCTTCTCAACATGTCCTCTAAAATCTTTATCACTCTCTCTGACTGCCCATCTGTCTGATGATGAAAAATAGTGCTAAAATGTAACCGGGAACCCAAAGCATCATGCAAACTCTTCCAAAACCTCAAAGTAAACTGGGAATCTCGATCCGACACCAAAAAAATTGGAACTCCATGTAACCTTACTATCTCACTGATATACAACTCAACCAACCTCTCAAGAGAATAATCCATCCGAACTGGAAGAAAATGAGCTGTCTTCATCATTCGATCAACAATCACCCAGATGGTATCATGCTTCTTCTGAGTCAAAGGCAATCTAGTCAAGAAATCCATCGTCACTCGCTCCCATTTCCACTCTGGCACTAATAATGGCTGAAGTAATCCTGAAGGAACTTGGTGTTTAGCCTTCACTCTCTGACAAGTGAGACATCTGGATACAAATTCTGCTATGTCTCTCTTCATACCTTACCACCAATAATATTGTTTCAAATCCTGATACATCTTGGTACTCCCAGGGTGCATAGCATAAGCTGACTGATGTGCTTCCTCCAAAATTACCTTTTTCAATCTTGCATCATCAGGAACACATAACCTATCTCTGTACCACAAACTGCCATCACTTCTCATATGAAAGTCTCGACTCTCCCACTTTTGGCAATCCAATATAGTTTTCTGGATTTTCTCAGCTGCCAACTGAGTCTCCCTAATATGATCCAATAACACCGGCCTCAATTACAACTGAGCCATCAATGCACCATCATCATAAGACTCAAATCTGGTATGCAATGCTCTCAACTCAACAAGCAACAAGAGCGAATAAGCAGTCAAACCTGCCAAAGACTTTCGACTCAAGGCATCAGCAACAACATTTGCCTTACCAGAATGATAATCAATTAATGGTCATAGTCTTTAATCAATTCTAATCACCATCTCTGCCAAAAATTCAACTCTCTCTGAACACCCAAATATTTCAAACTCTTGTGATCTGTATAAATGAAACACTTCTCCCTACATAAGTAATGTCACCAAATCTTCAAAGCAAAAACTATGGTTGCTAACTCCAAATCATGCGTCGGGTAATTTAGCTCATGCGGCTTCAACTGTCGAGAGGCATAAGCAATGACTCTACCCTCTTGCATCAAAACACAACCTAAACCACTATGTGAAGCATCACTGTAAATCACATAAGGTTTACCTTCCACAGGCAGAGTAAGAACAGGAGCCTAAGTCAACATCTTCTTCAGCTGCTCAAAGCTCGTCTAACACCAATCTGTCCACACTAATCTAACTCCCTTCCGAAGTAATCTGGTGAGTGGAGTAGCTATCATAGAAAAACCTTTCACAAACTGTCGATAACAGCCTGCCAAACCTAGAAAACTTCTAACCTCTATAACAGTCTTCGGTGGACTCCAATTCAAAATAGCCTCAACTTTACTCGAATCAACTCTAATACCCTATGCTGAAATCACATGACCAAGAAAAGTCACTTGATTAAGCTAAAATTCACACTTAGACAGCTTAGCATACAACTGCTTCTCTCTCAAAATCTACAATATAATTCGTAAATTCTTGTCATGATCCTTCTCATTACGTGAATACAACAAAATATTATCAATAAAAACCACCACAAATTGATCTAGATAGGGTCTGAACACCCTGTTCATCAAATCCATAAAAGCTGGTGGTGCATTCACCAATCCAAAGGGCATCACCAAGAACTCATAATGCCCATACCTTGTACGAAAAGCTGTCTTAGGTACATCTTCATCCCTAACTCTCAACTGATGGTATCCTGATCTCAAATCAATCTTACAGAATATTGCTGCTCCTTTCAACTGATCAAAGAGATCATCTATCTGAGGCAATGGATACTTATTCAGATGGTCACTTTATTCAACTGCCGGTAATCAATGTACAATCTTAAGGTACCATCCTTCTTCTTTACAAACAAAATAGGCGCTCCCCATGGAGACACACTAGGGCGAATGAACCCTTTATCCAACAATTCTTGCAACTGCACCTTCAACTCTCTTAACTCAGCAGGTGCCATATGATAAGAAGTAATAGAGATAGGAGTGGTACCAGGCAACAAATCGATACCAAACTCCACCTCTCTCTTAGGAGGTATCCCTGATAACTCCTCAGGAAAAATATCTGGGAACTCAACAACTGTGGGTATACTGTCAAGCTGGGAACCCACTACTCTGATATCTACAAAGCAAGATAAGCCTCACATCCTTTCCGAATCATCTGCCTAGCTAAAACAGCTGAAACAAACATGGATGATAGATGTCTCTGCTCACTAGATACCATCACATTCCTACCATCACAGGTTCTCAGGGTAACACACTTCTTCTGACAATCTACCACAGCCCCATGCTTAGATAACCAATCCATGCCTAAAATTAAATCATACTCCTTAAAAGGCATCTCAATTAAGTCAACAAGGAACTCCTCATCCTGAACCACAATCGGACTATTATGGTGCACCTTGCTAACTACAACACTATGCCCTAAAGAATTTGTCACCAAAACATCAAATCCTAGGGACTCTGAATGCAAATCAGTCACAGGCAAGATGGATTCACTAATGTATGAATGAGTCGATCCAGGGTTAATTAAAGCAAGAACTGAAGTGCCAAATAAAGAAAATGTACCAGCAATAACAGTTGAAGCATTTGGTTGCCTCTGCATTACATAAACCATCTGTGATGGCCCTGCCTCATCTGGTCTACTACCTGCGGTAGAACCTTCTCTCTGATTAGACCATGTCCGACCTCCTCTGCTAGAACCTTTGCCACCACGACCCCCTCTAACACTGGATCGAGAACCTGCAGTATTTGTCTATCTATCCTCTGGTGGCTCTGGGCAATCTCTGATAAAATGATCTGGTAACCCACATCTATAACACACTCCTGAAGTACCTCTCCACTAGCAGACATCTCTGTGTGCTTTACCACAATGAACACAAGTAGGTGGAGCAGACCTCTAAACTACTGGAGTCGGTGCACTAGCCACAGAAATTGTAGGTCTCGATCTCTTCCTTTGCTGTTGTACTAACCTACCAATCTGCCTCTGGCTCCTACTGAACCTCAAAAAATATCCCCTTCGGCCTCTCTTCATAAATGAAGATCCTGTCTCACTCTGAGGTCTCCTAACTCTGGTCTCCTCATCTCTAGTAGCTGCTACAAGACCCTGTGCTCTCTCAACACTCCTGGCTGCTGCAACCAATTGGGAAAAATCCTGATACCGAGAGCCTGCTATGATGTACATGACAGAGGGTCTCAACCCCTCCTCAAATCTCTGACACCGGTCAATCTCATCAGAAATAATCTCGCCAGCATACTGACTCAACTGGGTAAACTCTATCTCATACTTCGACACAGTCTTGGTATCCTGCTTCAAACTTAAAAACTCTATCTTCTTTGTGTCTTTATACTCCCTCGGAGTATACTTCTACTCAAATTCCCGCAGAAAATCATCGTAGGTCAAGGTTGGTGGATCATCCAGGGCATGTGGAACCATCTTCCACCAGTCATATGCATTCCTCTGCAAAAGAGATCTATCATTTTCTTTTGGAGTAGCCTACAGTTGGATGAATACTCTCTGGACTCTATCTAGCCACTGCTCAGCTACAATAGGGTCTGTAGTACCAATAAAGTCCTCAGCTCTAAACTTTCTCAATTTATCATATTGCCTCATCTGTAATTGCAGCTGCGATGGCGGCGGCTGCTGAACTGGAACATGCCTCAACAACTCCACTATATGTCGTACCCATCCCGGTGGAATCTCATCAACTACTGGTCTCTCTGGCACAGGAGTAGGTGCCCCTCCAGCTATCTCAACTCTAGCTCCATCTCTACCCTCAATAGGAGCTACACTCTCCTCACTACCCTCAGCAGATTAACGTGTCTGAGACGCCATAACTACCTATATCTGTAAATACAACAGAAATTGCCACATCAGAGATCAGAAACTGCCAGTGCCAATGCATGTATTATTTTTAAAAACCATATTTAAAAATCTCAATTTTCTTTTTCTTACAACCCACCTAGGTTGAGAACCTCAAACCTAGGCTTTGATACCAAAATAAATGTAACACTCTTATACCTAATATACATACACCACATATACCCGCTATATGTAATATACGTATAGAGGATACAAGAATGTCACAGGCTTTTTAAACAATCAAATCATCATTTGTAAAATCTGTATAATCTTAAAACATTAAGCTAATATCATATAAATAATAGATGAAACATTACTTGTTAAAACATATATATTAATTCATTACCTAAGATTAATCCAAAACATTTTTGATAGTTTGCGGAATATACATATTTATATACATCAAAATCATTATCTACAAAAATATGGAATATATATACACACTGGCAGTTTGTCTCTGATCTTGATGTTCACACCAACTCTGCACTCAAAGGCTCAAGCCTAGACTAGACTCGGTCAAGATGAACTCTTTGGATCAACTGGATCTACCCTGTCACCAGCTCGATGAACCACAATCGCGCTAAGCCAAAAGCTTAGTGGTACAAACTTTGATAACAATATAGTTCAAATGCAATGCCAATGCACAATACATAAGGATATCATATCTCATAACATTATATCTTATTATATCTTAATAAATTGTTCAATTATTCCATAATTCATAATTCACATTAAAGCAAAGACAAGCATGGGCCCAAAAGGATCTAATATGCTATTCAAATTTCGGAGTTACTGCTTTGGTATATAATGACACATTGTGTCTAGCCCCGTAGGCAATATATCCATGGATTAATCCAACTAGGTCTGAGTTTATGACCCGGTCATTTCACCCAGCCTAGCTTCAAGGATTTGTTTTAGAGGCTTACGACCTGGTCATTTCACCTCAAAAATATTTTCACAGTGATGCCCAGCGTCTAGCCCGTAGGTAATTCATAGGCATGCCACCAAACCCAGAACTCTGAAAATTGAATAACATACTAGGCACACAATTTATTATTATTTCTCATTTATATCGATATAAATTCATTGTGTTATGTTTCCATATATCTCATTTCATTATCAAATCCTTTCTCATTTTCCCATGATCACATTAGGCTCAACGCCTCAAATATCTCACTTATATCAATATAGTCATTACCAATGACTTTACATACCATCTTTAATATACACAAAATAATTTGCATTATCCATACATTTTGGATCATTATCATATTTTGCACCAAGCCCACATTATACATAATGCATTTGTGACAATATACAAATCATAGCATATTATTCATTTACCAATCATGTAGTAACTTAACACATTTTTCCAACCAAATGTGTTAAGCCTCAATGTCATGTAAATATAAACAATTATTCAAAGTTTGTACTTACCTCTAAAAGCAACAAACACCACTTCCAACCTCCTCTTCCAAGATATCCCTCTATTCTTGGATTGGGGTAACTCAAATCTCTTCAAAGCCTAAACCAAATGTGATTATAAATAATCACCAAGTGATAAATAAAAAAAATAAGGAAAAGAACTATTGAGGGCAAACTCTACACATGACACGCTCAACAACACGGGCGTGTCCAAGACTGTGCCCTAAACCCACAACATAGAAGCTTTGACATGCTCATTGACATGGGCGTGTCACTTCACGTGTCAATCCTCCTCCAACATAGCAGCTATGACATGCTCAGTGACATGGACGTGTCACTGCACGTATCAATTCTACAACATCACAAAACTGTGACACACTCAATGACATGGGCATGTCACTGCTCGTGTCACCAACACTGAAAACAGAACCATCAACACACCTAAATGCATGGCTGTGTCACCGGGCGTGTCAGGCCAAAAACCTGATATCCATACATAATTGCCACATCCAACTATTATCTTTCATTAACCTTTTCAACTCATACAAACTCAGTGAAAACCATCATTATACCACATGATACTTGTATAAAAATCAACACAACTCAATTAAAAGCAAATATACACAATCACAACTAAGACTTTACAACTCAAAAATTACACAATTTCAAAACTCTTATTCTCTTCACCAAACTGAACCCTTTCTTCAATCCACCCCAACTTCATAGTTAACTAGACAAAAGAACTTCAAACATAACAAAATCAACCATTAAAAACACACTACACTAAACATCCAATTCACACATACAAACTTTCATGGAAAATCAAAGAAACAAGTTGGAAACTTACCAAATATGAAGAAAATCCTTAAAACTCCAACTTGAACACTTGAAATCCTTCAATTACTTGAGTTAGTAAGAAGCAAAATTGCTCTTTCCTTTGATGATGATGGCCGGCTACCATGGAGGAAGAATAAGAAGAAGATAATAGTGGTCATCAACTCCACTACCAACCACTTCTCTTTTAACCACACAAATTTCCTCTTTAATTCTCCACCAAGCATATATATAATTATTATAATAATTAAAATCAAATATCATCTTCCGCTATCTATTAGTTAATATCTTATTAATTAAAAATAGCATTTGACCAAGTTAAAATGTTGACTTGTATATATTGTATATATCTACATATACACATCATGTACACATCTTTCCTTTCTCTTTTCTTTTCACTTAATTATATATATACACTTTTAAATCATTTAATAAATTTTCAAAAATTAGTATTTTCAAAATTTTGGGATATTACAATTACAATCAAGCATCAATCATAAGGTCTTTTATTAGGTTGTAATGGGGCTAAGGTAAAGGCATTAAGTTCAAGAGCACTTCAAGAATGAAGTAACCGATCATATGTATAACCCAACAATCCCAAAACACCTTCCTCTTACCTACCACTTGACATTAAGGAGCTTTTCAAGGGAACTCACTTATTAAATTTTGCAATGATCATTCCCAATCTTATTTCAACCCTATGAAAAAGAACAACTTCTTCTATTGTTTTTATTTTTCTCTCTCTCTTTTACTTTTTTTTATTTTTTTATATTTATATATATATATATTTAAATAGGGTTTGCAACTAAAGAAGATAATAACTTGTAATTTTGAGCCTACTAAATTTAACTCCATACTTTATTTAACACAACACTCAATCATAAACGCTCTTAAAATACTCTTGACCTAATGCAAGAGTAATAGTTAAAACAACAAGGTTCAAGCTAATGGTGTTGTGAAAAGAAAGAAAAAATGAAATAAGCTCAAAATTGGCTAGCTAAGGTCGGATATAAGGTTGGTCTTTTTAAGCCAAATTGGGTTCATCTAATTGCCTTAATCATATTGATGCCTAATTGAAATTTTTATGTAGTCTTAAAATGCATGTCAAAGCAAGTTCTAGCAATTCATCAATCAAAGATGTTTACACACAATAAAGAATAATAAATTGAGATCCAACTTAATAGGCTCAATTCCTCACTAGTTTAAAGGTGATGCAAGAATAACCATCAAAATTGACAATAAGTACCAATTCTAATCAATTCTCAAATTCATGCTTCAAAAATTCAAAGGTCATCTATCAACAATCTTAAAATAATTGAACTTTTCAAAATTTATTTATTCAAAGAAAAACATTAACTAAACTTAAACAAAGATAAGTTAAAAGTAAAAACATAAACTGCACCCCACGCTTAAAGATTCACATTGTCCCTAATGTGAGCATGCATAAATTAAAAGAGCAGAGTTTAGATTAAATCTAATTACCATCGTTCCCATATGCGATATGAAGTGCTCCTTCCATCCTTAATGAAATTGTCACCCATGTTTGAAAAAATGAATAGCATGTAACTCCGAAAGGCACCCGGTGTATTGCAAAGCCTAAGTAGCATCATTTGAAAAGCAATTGTCCAAAGGGAACAATTGAAGGTTGTCTTAGGGTGATCCTCCAATGCTATAGGAACTTGGTATAAACCTTTTTCAATTTGCAATATAGTTATATTCATTTTTTGCTCTTCCTCACCACCGAGAGAGGAAGAGATGATCATTGGTTGCATACCGTTTCCCCCAACCAAAACACATTTCAAAAATTTTGGGGGTCTTTTTAAGTTCAACCAAGTTTGGTTGAATCTCTTTCTCATCCTCTTTAGCAATCTGAAGTCCTCTCTCAATAAGCTTAACATTTAAGATTAACTTGCACTCCTCAATTTCTGAATTGGAAATTTTAGGCTCTACTTCCAAGGTCATGGCCATCTCAAGCTTATCTTTACTATCTTCTTTATAGGACATGTCATAGATTTCAGAAAGTTACTTGCCTTGTGTCTCATCCTTCAATCTACTTGGGAATAGAATTGGTGGCATATTAGGATTTGGAGGCTCATGCAAATTTGGCGAGGTTAATGCTACCAAATTCTCCTCCTCCTTTGATTGTCTTGGTTCCTCTATGTTGGGTTGTATCTCTTCGCCATGTTCTTCTTGATTAGTACCTGCAACAAAGGAATCACAAACTTTGTTATATATTACTTTTTCACTCCTCAACATTGTGATTGCATTGACTTGCTCTAATTGGCTAGGCAATTCCACTTTTTGGTGTGCTTGGAGTTGATTTTCCAGTTACCCAACTTGAGTTTCCACCTTCTTCAATGATACCTCCAAAGAATCAAACCTCTTATTGCTCCCTTCCTGATTTTGTGTGCTAGTTTGAATAAAAGCATTCAAATTATCTTCCAACGTGGGTTCCTTAAGTTGATCTTGATTTTGTGTGCTAATTTGAATATAGGCATTCAAATTATCTTCCAATGTGGGTTTCTTAAGGTGATCTTGATTTGAACATTGTTCTTGAAAGTAAGAACTTCTTTGGTAAGGTTAAAAAAATTATCGAGGTGGAATTTGCTGCTAGTTTTCCCAAGAAAAATTTGCGTAGTTTCTTCAACTTGGATTATAAGGGTTGGAATATGGGTCATGTCTACCCCTTGGCTGAAAACTTTCAAAGGCATATTCTTCCTCTTACCTCTCTTGGTATTGTTGAAAACTAAATGAACACATGTTTGCACTATGTTCTGTAATGCCACATGCTGGACATACTTCACGAGTAGGCATAGGTGCTCTTCCTCTTGCATTCAGCATCTTAAGTTGACTCATTAATTCTGCTAATTGCCATGCCATTTTAGAATTAGCATTCTCATCATAAACTCCCTCGTGCATTGAAAACTGCATCCTTACAATAAACACTTATTAATTCAAAAAGAAACACTTTAAACAATTAAAAAATTTAAATAAAAAAAAATCAAACTACTAACAATAATTGCCTTCCCCAGCAACGGTGCCAAAAACTTATCGCGCTCGACTAATTACTACTATAAGCGACACTCGCAAGTATATGAGGTAGTTGTAGCAACGGTGATCGCCCCAAGATCATCTCACAAGGAAGGAATTATTTTGCAATAGTTTGACTGACAAGTAAATTTAAAAACAAGAGTGTGATATTTGAAGTAGTGGTGAAAAGCAATTAAAATTAAAAGTAATGTGCGTAATGGTTATACATGATTCTTTCAATTCCAGGAATGGTGCCTAGGATTGTAGATCAATTTAATCAAAGCTTAATTCTCAAATTATCCATTAACATAACCTTGTATTTAAATATATTCCTTGAGTTTAATTAGTAATTACCAATTCATTAGTTTTCACATTCATGAATTAACAACAACCAAATTGTTTTGAAATTACAAATTAATAAAACCCTAGGACTTATATTTCTAATTCATTCTTAGGGTGGTTGAATGCATAATTCCAATATCAAATTTCATCTCTCGGTCCTTCATTCAATATCTAAAGATCAATAGGTAGCTAATCTATCAACCTAATATTCAATCCAATACAATCAACTAATAACAAGGCATATTAATGAAAAATATCAAATCAAGTCATTCGATCAATTCTACTACAAACCCTAGGCATGAGTAATTTAGCTCATCATCATCAATTTAAAATAAATATTCATCTCCATATAAATCAAATCACAATTGTCCATTGAAATATTAATGTTCTTAACAAACAACAACAATCTAGAAATGAATTAAATGAGAGAACATAAAAACCCCTTTGAAGATGCTAAGAGTTAAACTTCTAGTCTTCCTTCTAGCTCCACTTTGAATATGATGAAGAACTAACAAGTCTTCTTCAACCATTGGCTCTCCTCTTGAAAGATGGAATGGTAACTCATTCAAGCCCACAACTCCTCAATCAAGCTTTCCTTAAACCCAGAGCTTGATCACCCAATTTTACCCCCAATATGTTAAGAATCTTGTCTATGGAAGAAAAAGAAGATGAAGATGAAGGTGATGTTCATGGTTTCTCTCAAGACCAAGAACAAGAAGATGAACCAAGAACTAAGGAACAAGATCCTCCTCCCTCCACGCTCCAATGTGTATATGTATGCCCTCTTCCATTCTTTTTTTAATTTCTTAAGACACAAAGCATGTCTTGCCCTTGCCAACTCACACACTCCACTTTGTCTCCCACTTATTTCATTATTTAAATCTTCATCCTATGAATTAGGCAACCTTTTTCTTCTTTTATTATTTCTTTTTAAAAGATGGCACTTGTTGTCTCCCATTTTGTTCTTCATTTTGTGTAAAATGATAGAAAGAATCTTCACAAAACACGGCCAAGTCATGAGTGACTTGGCCGTGTCACTCATTTTCTTATGGATACGGCCAAGCCATGTGGCCGTGTCCATGGATGCCCTAATATCTTCTTTCTTTTCCAAGTGGGACATGACCAAGGCCTTGGCCATGTCATATGACACGACCAGTGGCTTGGTCGTGTCTCTTGGGTGTGTTCACTTCTGCCTTTGCTTCTTTGGTTTTGCTTTTTGGCTTCATCAAGTGAGACACGACTAGTGGCTTGGCCGCGTCTCTTGAGTGTGTCTGTCTCTGCCAAATTTTCCTACCTCTTTCCTTGGATGAGGGACACGGCCAAGCCATGAAGTGTCTTGGTCGTGTCTCATGTTTTTCCACCTTAATAATCCATGAAATTGAATTAAAGCTCCATTGTTTTGTTCTTCAACTTGGATTAAATATTTTAAACAAACTTTAAAAATAAATTAAAAGAAAAATCAATCAAAAGCTAATAAAATTACACTAAAAATAAATACACAAATGATTAAAACATAGATGCCTCTCTGAGTAGCACTCCTAGTGGTCGGCCCGTGTCCCTCAACGGTCGGTTGTTGGCGGTGGTTTGGGTAAAAACCCACACTGTCTCTGTTTTTCCATTTTCCCTCTCTCCGATTGTCTGTTTATTTATTTTTTTTCTTTCTTTTCTTTTTCTTTCTTTCTTTCTATTTCTATTTTTTTTAATTTTATAAAACCTTTTTTTTCAATTGCCCAACTACTTGTTAGGTGGGCACATTTTTTTCATTATTATTATTATTATTATTTAATTTTTTAACAAGATATTACACATACATATGCTATTGGCTTTGCCAAGGTAATTTATTAAACTACGCTCACTCTTTGAATGGTTGGAAAGCTTAGATCAACTGGGGTTTCTTGGTTGTTGTTCAAATAATTTGAAGAATGTTTGTTAATTATCACAATGTTGGCTACTGCTTACTCTTGGTATGGTTTCTAGATTGCTATTTATAATGGCTCTTTGCTTGACTATCTCATTTATGGCTACTATATTCTAATTGCTAAAGCTCTCTCTATCTCTTTTACTTTGCTCACCATCCCCTCTGCTTATTATTTATGGCTCATGTGTTTCTTATTAATTGTCACCCCCTTTGGTTGTTGTTTAATTGCCTTTTTATAGGCAACCATTAGGGTAATTAGTGTTAAGTAATTCTAATTGACTAAGGAAAGGCATGAGCCATTCAAATCCTAGTAGAATTAAAAGTCTTTGAACTAATTCTAATTGGCTAAGCCTAAGCCAATTTGCCATGAATTTTGGGTCGGTCTAATTATTTTGGCTTTTGGGTCAAAGCAGAGTCGATTTGGGCCTTTTTAATTAGGTTTGACTTTGATTAGGGCTTTTTTAATTGGAACCAGGATTGATTGGGGCCTTTTAATTGGAACCAAATTTGATTCAGGTCTTTTAATTGGAACTAAATTTATTCTAGGCCAAAATTAAGGGTCTATAGTCTTGTCCCCTACTTAAACGATCTTGAATTTATTCAGAGAGTAAAAAGCAATCTACCTTTATGGGTTGATGTCAATTTTGGATACTTTAATAAATTTGGTCTAGTTTGGATACTTCAAATAAATCCAAACTGGTCTGGATGCTTCAAATAAATTTAGAATCTTCTAACGAATGCTTCAAAAAATCTAAACTGGTTTGGTTACTTTAAATAAACTCGAGTTGTTCTGGATACTTTAAATAAACCCAGGATCTTCTAATGAATACTTCAATAAATCCAAACTAGTTTGGGTACTTCAAATAAACCTAAGCTGCTATGGATGCTTTAAATAAATTCGAGTTGGTTCAGGTGCTTTAAATAAATCTGAGGTGGTCTAGATACTTCAAATAAATTTGAACTGATTCAAGTGCCTCAAATAAAACCTAAGTTGGTTTGGATGCTTCAAACTAATTCGAGTACCTTAGATAAGCCCGAGCCGGTCTAGATACTTCAAATAAATTTGAACTTCTTTAATGCTTTAAACTTGAATTGATTTAGGTGCTTCAAATAAACTTGGGTTGGTATGATGTCTTGAATTGATTTGGGTACTTCAAATAAACCCAAGTTGGTTTGATGTCTTGGATTGATATGGGTGTTTTAAATAAACCCACAATATCTACAAAAAATTGATTTCAAATGTCAACAAAAAATTTGGCCATTTTTTTAACTGTATACTGTGCTACCCTACATGAAAAAATATTTTTATGGGTAAAATATATTTTTAGACACGTATATATTTGGACCAATATCAATATTGTGTGCTCGTGACTCTTCCATTGCAATAATCATCTAAAAATAATTCAGATGAATTACTAAACCCATGATCTTCCAACAGTTAAACATGTCCTTTGCTTCATCCATTTCCATTTCTTGGTTTTGGCTCTTTTCTATTCTTTTCTTTTCTTTTATGCCCTATCTCATTCCTTTCTTTTCTTGTTTTTTTTTTCTTTTATGCTTTTCTTTGAATTTACTTTTTGTATTTGGTTTTATCTTGACAACTTAACCACGTCTATTCTCTATATAAATGGCCACGATTCACTATTTTTTCACAAAATTTATCTAGAGCTTTAACCTCTACTTTTGTTCTTTGATTTCCCATTTTAAACTTCCCAAACATTCAATCTATTTCTCATAAATGGCAGGTAGTCACCATACTACTAGAACTGGAACACATGCAAATGTTGAGCTGCTCGATTATATCCTAGCCAATGAACATGGACAAGTTTCTCTTTTAGCTGGGATGCATCTCCACTGCAACGAGAATGAAAATACTGAAGTAAGCATCATTTTATTGCAATTTACTTAATAGCACAAAATATATTAGTTCAATTTATTGATGAATTGATAAAAAAATATTTATGCGATAAATTTCTATGACCTATTTAGCAAAAATGCATGAGAAAACAGACAAACCTAGTATTAAAGCAGATCAATTTATGTAGAAAAAAGGAATTAGTTAGCATAATTATTTATGTAACACTCTTGTACCCCATATATGTCCACGACATACACCCACATATGTAATATACGTATACTGAATACAAGAATGTCACAATCCATTTTAAACAAACCAATCTTTAAATTTTAACATCAAATCATCATTTCTACAATCTGAGTAAACTTAAAACATTTAATTTATATTATAAAAAAGTAATAGATAAAACATTCCTTGTTAAAATACATATGTATATTTTTATTACCCAAAAGTTTATCCAAAACATTTGTTTAATAAGCAGCGGAATATACATATATATATACATTAAAATCAATATGTACAAAAATATAAGATTTATACATGCTGGCAGTTCGTCTCTGATCTTGATGTCCAAATCAACACTGCTCTAACAATCTCAAGCCTAGACCTGACTCGGTCTAGCTGAACTCTCCGGCTCAACTAGATCTACCCTGTCACCTGCGTGATAAATCACAATCGAGCTAAGCAAAAAGCTTAGTGGTACAAACTTTGATACAATACAGTCCAAATGAAAATGTTAATGCACAACATATATATATATATCACAGCTCATAACATTATATCTCATTATATTAATCATTTGCATCACATTTCATAATTCACATTAAAGCAAAAACAAGCATGGGCCCAAAAAAGGATGTAATATGCTATTCAAATTTCAGAATTATTGTTTTGGTCCATGATGACACCTTGTGTTTAGCCCCATAGGCAATATATATATCCATGGATAATCCAACTAGATCTGAGCTTGCGACCTGGTCTTTTCACTCGGTCTAGCTTCAAGGATTTGTTTTTGAGGCTTACGACCCAATCTTTTCACCTGCCCAGCAATTCATAGGCATGCCGCCAAACCCAGAACTCTGAAAATTGAATAACATACTAGGCACACAATTTATTCATATTTCTCATTATCAAATTCTTTCATAATTCCATTCTCAAATCATTTCTCATCTTCTCAAAATCAAACTAGGCACATTGCCTTATTATATCATCTTTTGCTTACTTTTCTCTTTTATATAAATATCAATTTATTACATTATGTTTTCACATATCTCATCACATTATTCAATATTTCTTTTCATTTGCAACACATTACTCAATTGCTTTGATACATCAACATAATTTATATTATGCATATCATAACATATTTCTCATTCATCAACAATATATTAAGTAACTTAACACATTTTTTTTAAAACCAAATGTGTTAAGTCCCAATGTCATGTAAATGTATGCAATCATTCAAAGTTTGTACTTACCTCGAAAAGCAACAACACCACTTCAACCTCCTCTTCCAAGATATTCCTCAATCCTTGGATCGGGTAACTCAATTCTCTTCAAAACCTAATCCAAAGGTGATTATACATACTCACTTAGTGATACACATAAAAAAATAAGAATAAGAACTATTTAGGGCAAACTCTACACTTGACACGCTCAACAACACAAGCGTGTTCATGGACGTGCCCTAAACCCACAACATAGAAGCTTTGACACGCTCAGTGATATGGACGTGTCACTGTACGTGTCAATTCTCTAACAACATAGAAGCTATGACACACTCAGTGACATGGGCGGGTCACTGCATGTGTTAATACTATTACTACATAGAAGCTGTGACACGCTCAGTGACATGGGCGTGTCACTGATTATGTCACCAACACTGAAAATAGAACCAACGACATGCCCAAAGACATGGCCGTGCTACTGGGCATGTCAGGCCAAAAACCTAAAATCGATATCAAAACGCCACATCCAACTATCATCTTTCTTTACCCTTTTCAAATCCGAATAAACTCAACCAAAACCATCATAATACCACCATAAACTTTCATAAACATCAAAACAACTCAATTACAAGCATCAAACACAAACACAACCATATTTCGCAACTCAAAACTTATACAATCCACAACTCTTATTTTCTTCACCAACTTAACCCTTTTCTTCAATCCAACTCAAATATCAAAGTTATCTAGACCCAAGAACTTCAAACATACCCAAAATCAACCATAAACACAACTACACCAACAATCCAACAAACTCAAATGCACAACTCAAAGGAATCAAAGAAACAAGTTGGAAACTTACCAAATATGAAGAAAATCCTTAAAACTCCAACTTAATCACTTGAAATCCTTCAATTTCTTGAGTTAGCAAGCAACAATTTCTCTCTTTCCTTTGGTAATGGTGGTGGCCGACCCAAAGAAGAAAGAAGAAGATGAAGATGTAAATAGTCAAACCACACTCACCAAACACTTCTCTTTTAACCAAACACAATTCCTTAATTCACTCTCCACTAAGCAATATATTAATATAATATTATATTATATTATAACCTCAAATATGCTCTTCCACTAACCATAATTAATATTAATATCTTAATAATTAAAATATCTTTTGACCTTAGAAAGATATTGACTTGCATATATTGTATATATCTACATATATACAACATATACACACTCTTTCCTCTTATCTTTTCACTTAATTAAATATATACTATATACACACTTAAAATCATTTAATTCAATTTCATCAATTAGCATTTTTCCAAAATTTTAGGGTATCATTTGGGATATTACAATTTATGAGCATAAAAAATATTACTTTAAAATACTTAAAACAAAATATTGAGTTCTATGCATAAAGAGAAAATTATTAAAATAAATTTATAAAGCCTATTTACTTACCTAGCATGACTTATCTGTTTTGTAGCAATATGATAGCTCTATCATTCATGGTAGGGGTGCATCTACAAAGCCCGCCTATGGTATAACCAAGCACCTCCTCCAGTGAGGAGGATGATCCGAAAGTGCGATTTTATTTTGCAATTACCATTGAAAGGATTCTAAATTGACAGTAGCGTGATCTAGGCACTTGCAATATAATGGATGGACACCAACCACACTTTTCACTTGCCGGTGGGAAAGATGACGATCAAACCAGTTGATTTTTCTACTATAATAGGCCTTCAATGTCATGGGATCCCAGTCTCTTTTACTGACAACATTTTATCGTGGCATGAAATTCCGCAACTGATAGGCATGAGACCCATGTTAAAGGAATCATTCAAAATAAAATATGTACGAATATAGGAGTATTAGATGAGCTATACTCGGCCAATTCATGGTGAAAGGGCCAAACAATACACTCAAGGGTTCCTAATGTATTTACTGGGATCAACCATCTTGTGTAGCACTGAGTTTGCCATCCACTTGTTAGTGTTATGAGTCCTGCTAATCTGAATCTTATACCATTTTAAAGCTAGGGGGAAGCCGGCCTTTTCTTCCTTTATCATGGATTTGACAAGATTTACATGAATAAAATATCCTTCACTAGCTTTATGGCCATCGTCGAGGTATTAACTTCTGCATATCTTGATTCAAGTGGTGGGCTTACATGAATCTAACCCTCATTATCTTTGCAAGTTTGGGCTTATAAGCATAACCTTGTGAGGGTACTCGGTATTTCCAAATGGCGGGTTGGGTACCCGAGGCTAAACTTCTAGTTATCAGGCCATATAACAGTACCTGGCACTCACCATATGCATACCCACTGCTCTCACCTGAGTCGCCTGACCTGGGACCAGGTAAAAGGAAAATTAGCATTATTATGAAAATTTATAAAAAATTAACTTACCTCTTTAATAATTCTACAGGTAGATGTTCCTTGGTGGAGGGACAACGATAGGGCCAATTGGACTCCGTTCATAAATGTGGCACTGCCCCTATAGAATTTTTGCTGAATCATTGTCAAGCCAGTTTCCATTACCTAGTTCCTTGGTGAAAGGGTGTACGACTAATTCCTCAGTCCTGACCAGAGGAGGTACTAGCAGATATTTCGACTACACACTGAACACTATGACCATACCGGAGAATTCTTGGAGGTGTGCTCAGAATGGATATAACATTGAAGCTTTTCTTCTTTCACCTACTGAGTCATATGTTTGTTTTATCCAGGAGTGTCTTTTGAACTTCCAGGTTTCTCCCACTGGTGTCTGAGGGACTCTTGAGGAGCAAGAAGAGGAAGAAGAGTAGAAGAGGAGGAAGATGAAGAAAAAGAAGATGGGGAAGGGGCAAATAAAGAACATAAAGATGATGAGGAGAGAGGGGGATCTTCTTCCCATTCTCGTGGCGACACTAAGATTGGCTCTTCTTAGGTTGATAAAAAATATGCATTTATTATTCAGGACTATTTCTTTCTCTTTACTTGTCTAACTTTTTATGAAAATTGTAAGTGATCAGAAAGTTAGGTGGTTCCTTCTATGGCGAGGCTAGACCTTCTCACATAGCTTCAGCTCAACCGCATGCTCCTTTCATGACATTGTCACCTTATGCTAATCCGTTCTTTAGTCCTCAAGGCTTTGAATTGAATTAATTGGTTTCTAACCCTATTTCATGTTGATTTATGCCATATGTATACATGAAATGCATGTTCTTACCTCTTTTCTTTTCGGGCTCACAACGAATGTCAAGAACTAAGTGCCAGCCATCAAAATGTTGCTCATTTTAAAGGTTTATACTACATGTTGGAATCGAACTTTTGAGATTTCTGATTCTAAGGCTTTAGAGATCCTAATGCTTCTTTATTAAGTGGACCTCAGGCTGGTGATGATGACCTGGCTCCTTTACTTACATGTGATGACTGCTTTAGGGTGGACTTTCAGGGTTACAAAGATGTCGATGCCTCTTCATCAAGGGGACCTTGGGTTGATGACGTGCCTCCTCCTTTTTTAGGCAATGACTTCTTTAGAGTTTTATTTGATTATGGATCAATTGTGCTCGACTAACACTACTACAAGCTATACTCGCAAGTATACGAGGTAATTATAGCAACAGTGATCACCCCAAGATCGTCTCATAAGGAAGGAATTATTTTGCAACATTTTAATTGACAAGTAAATTTAAAAGCAAGAGTGTGATATGTTGGAATGGTGAAAAGCGATTTTAATTTAAAAGTAAAATGAGTGGTAGTTGTGTAAGATCAATTCAATTCTAGGAATGGTGCCTAGGGTTGTAGGTCAATTTAATCAAATCTTAATTCTCAAATTATCCATTAATATAACCTTATATTTTAATTTGCTTCTTGAGTTAAATTAGTAATTACCAATTCATTAGTTTTCACATTCATGAATAAACAACAACCAATTGTTTTGAAATTACAAATTAACAAACCCTAGAAGTTATATTTCTAATTCATTCTTAGGGTAGTTAATTATATAGTTCCAATATCTAATTTCACCTCTTGGTCCATCGTTCAATATTAAGTGATTAATAGGTGGCCAATCTATCAACCTAACATTCAATCCAACGCAATCAACCAATAACAAGATATACTAATGGAATTATCATATCAAGTCATCTAATTAAATCTACTACAACCCAAGGCATAAGTAAATTAGCTCATCATCAATTTAAAACAAATATCCATCTCAATATTCATCAAATCAAAATTATACATTGTAATATTAATGTTCATAATAAAACAACAACAATATAGAAATGAATCAAAAGAGAGAATATGAAAAACACTTTGTAGATGCCAAGAGTTGGATTACTTGTCTTTCTCCTAGCTTCCACCTTAATGTATGTTGAACAACTTCCAAGCCCTCTAAATCAATGGCTCTCCTCTTGAAAGATGGAATGTAACTTTCTCAAGCTTCAACTCCAATCAAGCTTTCTTTAAACCCTAATTGTCTAAGGAACTTGCTCCCTCAATTTAATCCCCAAACTTGATTGACTCTTCTCTATGAAAGAGATGAATGGCAATGAAGATGAAGAGAGAATGGTGTCTCCCCTCTTCAAAAACTATGAACAAAAACTAAGAACAAACTCAAAGAGACCCCTCTTAAAAATCAGCCCTCGTCTATATACTGCTTCCACTACAATCTCCTTTCAATTTTTTTTAGAAACCAACCATCTCTTGCCAACTCACACACCACATTTTGTGTCCCTCCTTTTTCTTTATTTTATATTTATTCCCATAAATTAGACAACCTTTTTATTCTTTTATTATTTCTTTTTAAAAGACATCACTTATTGTCCCCCATTTTGTCCCACATTTCGTGTAAAATGATTGAAAGAATCTTCACAAGACACGGCCAAGTCATGAGTGACTTGGCCGTGTCAATCATTTTCTTATAGACACAGCCAAATCATGTGACCATGTCCATGGTTGCCTTACTAGCTTCTTCTTTTTCTAGGTGAGACATGGCCAGTGGCTTGGCTGTGTCTCTTGTGTTAGTGTATATGCCCTAGGCCATCGATTTGGACCTTAATGTTATTCATTTTGTTATTAATAAAGAAGTTTTTATTATCATTGTTATGTTAGCATGTTATATATAATAATGATTATATCCCTGGTTTATTATTGTTATGGAGATAATAATAAATATAACTAGTGTAATATTGATTTGATAATCATAAGATGATTATAGGTATGAAGATACAAATCAATATTATGGATACATGTTAGAGAACAGTGTATTGGATAGACCCACATAGATATCACTTCATGGTTTAATGTCATAAGTGTATCTCATAATAGTTTTCATTTAATCCTTTGACTTGAGATTGTCATAGTTTCCAACATAAGGAATATTATGTTTTGACATGATCAAACGTTATCTGTAACTAGATAATTATAAAGGTTATGCTTGAACATGATATAAATTATGTAGAGGAAAATGAACAATCAAGATGGAATTTGTCCCTCTCTATGAGAGAGATATCTTCTGGGCCCCTTGATAAGTGTAACTGAGAAATGCATGGCCATGCTCAAATAAGTTGATATAAGATCAATCTTATTTGTTTATCAGTTAACTTGGAGATCGAGTAATCATAAGTTTGGACAATATAAGTATGACATTTACTATGACTTATGTTCAAACTAGATATCGTGTGACAAAGGGATTAATGCATGTACTATTTCAGGTTTTTCATTTATAATGATTCTCATGATTAATTGGGTAGTCGTAATGTCTTGCTAGAGGCCAATTATGATTTGTGCATTTCAATAGAGATTGAAATACACTACCAATTAATATGAGCCTATCGGGTCACACACATAGAACGTAGGCTGTACTTAAATAATAATAATTATATTTAATTATTATTGTTAGTATTATTATTATTATTAGATATTAATAATAATATTGTTATAATAATTATTATTAGATAATAATTATTAAAACGTGGGTCCATATGGGATATGGACAGTTAGGGTTTTGATAAAAAGAAGTCTTTTAAAACGGTTTTAAAAGGACTGGAGGTTGAATGATCTTATTATTCGTTTTGCAAAAGAAAACGTAAGAAGAAAAAAAAAACTTAAAAAACCCTAGTTTCGTTTTGAAAAAGGTTCAGCCACTGCCGTTGGTGAGCTAGCACTCAGACCGGCATACGTTTGTGTGGATTTCGTTAGAGGGTGTTCGTCTTCAGAAGGCAGCATCTGTTAATCATTTTTGAAGCTACACAAAAAGGTTAGTTTCGAATCTCTTTTATCGAACTGAATGGATCACATGGATCCTGTGAGTAAATCGAAAGAATTTTTGTTTTTCCGCTGCGGCAAGGGTTGCAGATTCTTAACGATTTACTAACAGTGGTATCAGAGCCTCTTGTTGATTCCATTTAATTCGAAATATACCATGTTGATGTGTTGATATGATCTATTGTTTTTCGAATGGCATGATTAAATTCGTTTTATCATTTGATGATGATTCGAATCTGTTATATGAGATATAACATAAATTGTTGTTGATATATGATGTCAAAGATGACCAATTGTATAAGATACAATTCTGTGAAATCAAATTGGGGTTGGTATACGATCTGTTATGTTTTCGAATTAGGGTTAATATGATTAATTCAATTCGTTTATTCATATTGAATGTATACATAGATTTCGATTTTGATTAATATGATTATTGAGTAAATCGTTTCTAAGGTTTCTGGTAATAGTTCTCTGTTAATATGATTAATAGATTACTATTATATTCTGTTTAATATGATTAACAGAATAAGGGTTTTGACAGAAAATAATTAATTGGATTAATGATTCAATTAACCGCGATGATTGAGGGTTATATTTTAGTGGGAGTTCAATTAACCGTATGTTCGCGCCCTATAGTTCGTTACCGCGACATTAAGAATGTCAATATATTTGTTTCTATTTAACATGTTAGTGATGAATATGTTATGTTTGTTTGATGTCTTGGCATGGTGCATAGCATGGCCTTATGACCTATGTGATTGGTTTATTTATATCTTAATTTTTTATAAATACGGCCTGTGTGTCGTTTATTTTTGTAACTTTATAATTACTAGTTTAGTAGTTAGTTTTTATTATTAATGTAATAATGAAGACTCAAGCTTGGAGAAGAAGATGAAAATTCCATGGAGATGAAGTTGCCTTTCAAGATATGAAGAAATGTACTATTGCAAATGTTGTAATAGATAGGTTTTCTTTTCACCTAGGGTTGCCTATATGATCTTCATTTGGTCTCATGAAGATCATATCTAGTTTGGCCATGCTATGTCACGTTTATTTTTATCAAATATGTATGAGATGCCATGTTTGATAGTTTATGTATGCATATAGGATATGATATATAAATGTCAATTTTAACATTTTTTCAAAAAAAAAAAAAATTAAATGGAATGAACCCTCACTATTAATCTAAGTTTTAATGCCATCCATGTCTTAAACACTTATCAAGGCTAAGATCACCTAAATGTAGATTTTGCCAAAGCAAAGTACTTTAGGTTATCCTAGCAAGATATGATGAGTAATGGTGCTGCTCATGCGTTTAAAATTGGTTAGACTTAATTAGGCTATCAAAATGGTTTTGGGCCTAAGGCATTAGATGGGGTATAACATGCTATGACATATGATGTCATGATCCCATATTATCTAAGAGTTACATCTGATGTAATTGGTAATGGGTTACCTACCATAATAACTTGATTTTAAGTGTCATGCCAAAGCTGACTTAATATTAAGTAAAATTGGATCTTAGCCCACTAAAATGTCATTGTGATGATTGAGGGTTATATTTTAGTGGGAGTTTAATTACTTATCACCTTTTATTAATTAAAATTTGCATATTTTGTAGATTGAAATGGCTACCAACAATAACTCCACTTTATCACTGCGATCCATCCTTGAGAAGGAAAAACTGAAAGAGAATGGGACTAATTTTGTTGATTGGTTTAGGAACCTGAGAATTGTTCTCAAACAAGAAAAGAAGTCCTATGTGCTTGATGAAGCTGTCCCTGAGCCACCTCCTGCTAATGCTTCTAATGCTGATAAGAACAAGCATAAGAAGCATATGGATGATTCCAATGACATTGGATGTCTTATGCTCGCTACTATGTGTCCAGAACTTCAGAAGGATCTGGAACACTTGGAGGCTTATGAGATGAGTGTCCATCTCAAACAAGCTTTCCAACAGCAAGCTAGGCAGGATAGATTCGACACTGCTGTTGCATTATTTGACTGCAAGATGTCAGAGGGCGAATCGGTTAGCGCTCATGTTTTGAAAATGAAGGGCTACATTGATCACCCTACCCGACTTGGATATCCCTTGAGTCTAGAACTCTCCACGGATTTGATCCTTCATTCTTTGCCCAGCAGTTTTTCACATTTTGTTATGAACTATAATATGAACAACATGGAAAAGTCCATTCCTGAGCTACATGGTATGCTCAAAACTGCTGAAGGGAATATCAAAAGGCCCACTAAGGCTACCCATGTATTGAATGTCAATAAGGGTAAGCCTATGAAGAAAAAAGGCAAGGCAAAGGGTAAAGCAACAGTTGCTACAAAGCCTAAGGGACAGCCCAAGCCAAAAGAACACAAGGCACCTGTTCCTAAGGAAGGAACTTGTCACCATTGCAAGGAGCCTGGGCATTGGAAAAGAAATTGCCCACTTTATTTGGCTGAATTGAAGAAATCGAAGGGTAGTGCGACTACGTCTTCAGGTATATATGTTATAGAAATTAACTTATCTGCTTCTACTTCATGGGTATTGGATACTGCATGTGGTTCTCACATTTGTACAAATGTGCAGGGACTCAAAAGGAGTAGATCACTGAAAAGGGGCGAAGTTGACCTACGAGTTGGGAATAAAGCAAGAGTTGCTGCACTAGCTGTAGGATCTTATGAACTTCATATGCCTAATGGCTTTTTGTTAAATTTGAACAATTGCTATTATGTTCCTACTCTGAGTAGGAATCTTATTTCAGTTTCAGTTTTGGATGATGAAGGTTTTTCATTTTTAATTAAAAATAAGACCTGTTCTATTTTTGATAAAGATGATTTGCTTTATGGTATTGCAAGATCTTTTAATGGCCTTTATGTCCTTGACTTAGATGATTCTAGGGAGAATCATATTTATAACATAAACTCTAAGAGAATTAAGCCAAATGACCTAAACCCTACATTTTTATGGCATTGTCGTCTTAGCCATATAAATGAGAGACGCATTTCTAAACTCCATCAAGATGGATTATTAGATTCATTTGATTTTGAATCATTTGATAAATGTGAATCTTGTTTACTTGGCAAAATGACAAAGAATCCTTTCACCGGACAAGGTGAAAGGGCTAATGACTTGCTAGGACTAGTACATACAGATGTATGTGGCCCGTTAAGCATTAGTGCCAGAGGAGGATATAATTACTTCATTACTTTTACTGATGATTTCAGTAGGTATGGCTATGTCTACCTAATGAAACATAAGCATGAGGCTTTTGAAATGTTCAAAACTTTTCAAAATGAAGTACAAAATCAACTTGGTAAAACTATTAAGGCACTTCGATCTGATCGAGGTGGTGAATTTTTGAGCCAAGAGTTTGACGAACATCTAAGAAATTATGGAATTGTTTCACAATTAACTCCTCCAGGAACTCCACAGTGGAATGGTGTTTCTGAAAGAAGAAATCAAACTTTATTAGATATGGTTCGATCTATGATGAGTCAAGCAGATCTTCCATTATCGTTTTGGGGTTATGCCTTGGAGACAGCTGCTTTTGTTTTAAACCGTGTACCATCTAAAGCGGTTGAAAAGACACCATATGAGATATGGACTGGCAAAACACCTAGTTTGTCTTTTCTTAAGATTTGGGGTTGTGAGGATTATGTGAAAAGACCAGTTTCAGATAAGTTAGCTCCAAAATCTGCTAAATGTATCTTTGTGGGATATCCTAAGGAAACTAAAGGATATTATTTCTATATTCCATCTGAGAACAAAGTGTTTGTTGCTCGAAATGGAACCTTCTTGGAAAAGGAATTCATTTCTAAAAGAACTAGTGGGAGCACAGTTCAATTAGATGAATTTATAGAACCACAAGAGGATATTGAACCGCCTGTAGAAATAGTTTCAGAACCACAAGTCATTGTGGAAACTGAAAATGTTACACAAGTTCTGCGCAGATCTGATAGACCACGTCATCAGCCTGAGAGATATGGATTTCTCATGACTGAAAGTCGTGAAGTTTTGCTCATAGATCAAGATGAGCCAACTACCTATCTTGAAGCTGTGTCAGGTCCAGATTCAGAGAAATGGCTTGGAGCCATGAAATCTGAGATGCAGTCCATGTTTGACAACCAAGTTTGGGCCTTAATTGATCCTCCCGAAGGTATTAAGACTATTGGTTGCAAATGGGTTTTCAAGAAGAAAATTGACATTAATGGAAATGTGCAAACCTATAAAGCAAGGTTGGTTGCTAAAGGTTTCAAACAAACACATGGTATAGACTATGATGAAACTTTTTCTCCAGTTGCTATGATTAAATCTATTAGGATTCTCCTTGCCATTGCTGCATACTATGATTATGTGATATGGCAAATGGATGTCAAAACCGCTTTCCTTAATGGAAATTTACTCGAGGATGTGTACATGACACAACTTGAGGGTTTTGTAAATCCTGAGAATTCTGGGAAGGTTTGCAAGCTTCAAAGGTCCATTTATGGATTGAAGCAAGCATCTCGAAGCTGGAATCTTTGTTTTGATGAAACAGTTAAGAACTTTGGTTTCATTCAAAATGAAGATGAACCATGTGTTTACAAGATGGTTAGTGGGAGTGCTATCGTGTTCTTAGTCCTATATGTAGATGACATATTGATCATTGGAAATGATGTCCCCACTTTACAAAAGGTTAAAGATTGGTTAGGGAATTCTTTTTCAATGAAGGACTTGGGAGAGGCTGCATATATCCTTGGTATAAGGATCTATAGAGATAGATCTAGAAGGATAATTGGCTTAAGTCAAAGTACATACATTGACAAAGTGTTGAAGAGGTTCAGTATGCAAGATTCCAAGAAAGGATTCTTGCCTATGTCACATGGTATTGATCTTGGCAAGAATCAATGTCCTAAGACATCTGAGGAGCGAGATAGAATGAATAAGATCCCTTATGCTTCTGCTATTGGATCTATTATGTATGCCATGCTATGTACTAGACCTGATGTCTCATATTCTTTAAGCACAACAAGTAGATATCAAGCTGATCCTGGTGAGGGTCACTGGACAGCTGTTAAGAACATTCTTAAGTATCTAAGAAGAACTAAGAATGTTTTCTTAGTTTATGGAGGTTTGGAAGATGAACTAGTTGTAAATGGTTACACAGATGCTAGTTTCCAAACTGATATAGATGATTACAAATCGCAGTCAGGTTTTGTATTCACATTGAATGGTGGAGCCATTACTTGGAAAAGTTCCAAGCAAAGCACAGTAGCAGATTCTACAACAGAAGCTGAGTACATAGCAGCATCAGATGCTGCTAAGGAAGCAGTTTGGCTGAAGAAATTCATCACTGAGCTTGGAGTGGTGCCTAGCATTGCTAATCCTATGGCTATCTATTGTGACAACAATGGTGCCATAGCGCAAGCAAAAGAGCCAAGGTCCCATCAAAAATCTAAGCACATACTCAGGCGATTTCACCTCATTCGAGACATCATTGATAGAGGTGATATCAAGATATGCAAAGTTGACACAAATGACAACATAGCAGATCCATTGACAAAGCCTCTCTCGCGGGTCAAGCATGATCAGCACACTAGGTCTATGGGCATGAGATATTTGTTAGACTAGGCCTAGTGCAAGTGGGAGACTGTTAGTGTATATGCCCTAGGCCATCGATTTGGACCTTAATGTTATTCATTTTGTTATTAATAAAGAAGTTTTTATTATCATTGTTATGTTTGCATGTTATATATAATAATGATTATATCCCTGGTTTATTATTGTTATGGAGATAATAATAAATATAACTAGTGTAATATTGATTTGATAATCATAAGATGATTATAGGTATGAAGATACAAATCAATATTATGGATACATGTTAGAGAACAGTGTATTGGATAGACCCACATAGATATCACTTCATGGTTTAATGTCATAAGTGTATCTCATAATAGTTTTCATTTAATCCTTTGACTTGAGATTGTCATAGTTTCCAACATAAGGAATATTATGTTTTGACATGATCAAACGTTATCTGTAACTAGATAATTATAAAGGTTATGCTTGAACATGATATAAATTATGTAGAGGAAAATGAACAATCAAGATGGAATTTGTCCCTCTCTATGAGAGAGATATCTTCTGGGCCCCTTGATAAGTGTAACTGAGAAATGCATGGCCATGCTCAAATAAGTTGATATAAGATCAATCTTATTTGTTTATCAGTTAACTTGGAGATCGAGTAATCATAAGTTTGGACAATATAAGTATGACATTTACTATGACTTATGTTCAAACTAGATATCGTGTGACAAAGGGATTAATGCATGTACTATTTCAGGTTTTTCATTTATAATGATTCTCATGATTAATTGGGTAGTCGTAATGTCTTGCTAGAGGCCAATTATGATTTGTGCATTTCAATAGAGATTGAAATACACTACCAATTAATATGAGTCTATCGGGTCACACACATAGAACGTAGGCTGTACTTAAATAATAATAATAATATTTAATTATTATTGTTAGTATTATTATTATTATTAGATATTAATAATAATATTGTTATAATAATTATTATTAGATAATAATTATTAAAACGTGGGTCCATATGGGATATGGACAGTTAGGGTTTTGATAAAAAGAAGTCTTTTAAAACGGTTTTAAAAGGACTGGAGGTTGAATGATCTTATTATTCGTTTTGCAAAAGAAAACGTAAGAAGAAAAAAAAAACTTAAAAAACCCTAGTTTCGTTTTGAAAAAGGTTCAGCCACTGCCGTTGGTGAGCTAGCACTCAGACCGGCATACGTTTGTGTGGATTTCGTTAGAGGGTGTTCGTCTTCAGAAGGCAGCATCTGTTAATCATTTTTGAAGCTACACAAAAAGGTTAGTTTCGAATCTCTTTTATCGAACTGAATGGATCACATGGATCCTGTGAGTAAATCGAAAGAATTTTTGTTTTTCCGCTGCGGCAAGGGTTGCAGATTCTTAACGATTTACTAACATCTTGAGTGTATTCTCCACTGTCCATTCTCGCATTTGCTTTTTGGCTCCAATTGGTGAGACACTGCTAGTGGCTTGGCCATGTCTTCTCCCAGTGTCTGCCTCTACCAATTTATTCTGAAGGACACGACCAGTGGCTTGTTAACTCAGGCCATGTCATGTAAGTGTTGCCTTAGATGAGGGACATGGCCAAGCCATTAAGTGTCTTGGCCGTGTCACATGCTTTTCCAACTTTTTGATCCTTCAATCCATTCTTTTGCGCTTCCATCTAAATTAAACACTTCAACCAAACTTTAAACACAAATTAAAAGACAAATTAACTTAAAGCCAATAAAATTAACCTAAATATATGTACATATATGATCAAAACAATTACCCCACACTTAATTCTTTGCTTGTCCCTAAGCAAAGTTTAAATTAAGAATAACTAAACTAGAGAATTTAGTTAAGTTCAAGAGTTATAAGAATGCATCAAGACTTCCAATTTTTTAAAATCTGCAATCTATTTCAAACCAAATAAAACCAATACTCATGCAATTCAGTGGTTCTCCATGTATAACCAATGTTGACACTCCCTCACCAACTCTTTGAAGTGTTTAAATAGGTAGTGTTTATACTCATAACCTTTAATGACAAATTATCACTATAAGCTTGCTTATCAATCAAACTTCCACCACTAAATTTCAATTAATCATCAATCATAAGGTCTTTCATGTGGTTGTAATGGGGCTAAGGTAAAGACATGACATTTAGGAAATGTGAGCTTATTCATTAAGTTCAAGAGCACTTCAAGAATGAAGTAAACGATGTGATATAAACGAACAATCCCAACGTACCTCCCAATCACTTAGCACTAGACATTAAAGAACTTTTTAGGAACTCTACCTATTAAATTTGCAAAGATCATTCTCAAACTCAATTCAACCCTTCCAATAAGAACAACAATTTTATTATTCACTATTATTTTTTTTTAAATTTTGATTTGAAACTAAAGAACATAATGGTTTGCAATCTTAAACCTACAAAATTTAACCTCACACTTTATTTAACACAACACTCAATCATAAATGCTCTTAAAATGCTCTTGACCTAATGAAAGGGTAAGAGACAAAATAGCATGGTTCAAAGCTAGTAGTGTTGTGAAAAAGAAAGAAAAGGAGAAACGAAATAGGCTCAAAATTGGCTAACTAAGGTTGAATATAGGGTTGGTCTTTTTAAGCCAAAATGGATTCACCTAATTGCCTTAATCATATTGATGCCTAATTGAAATTTTTATGTAGTCTCAACATGCATGTCAAAGCAAGTTCTAGCAATTCATCAATCAAAGATGTTCACACACAACAGAGAACAATAAGTTGATATTCAACTTAATAGGCTCAATTCCTCACTAGTTTAAAAGGTAATGCAAGGAATATCCACCAAATCAACAATAAGCACAAATTTTATTCAATTCTCCAATTCATGCTTCAAAAATTAAAAGGTCATCTATCAACAATCTTATAACAATTGAACTTAACAATATGTAAGGTAAGGTAAAATACTTAACAAAAATGACTAAAACAAAGACTCAACAACAACAACCAAATTATGAAAAATAAAAACTTGCATTTATGAATAAAAAACTTAGCACCCCACACTTTATGATTGACATTGTCCTCAATGGAATCTAGGATAATTTAAAAGAGGAAAGAGTTAAAGTACAACCTGATTTCCATCATTTTCATTGTGAGGCAAGTTCTACCTTTCATCCAAAAACATTAATTATTCAAGATTAAAAAGCAATAAATATAAAATGACCAAAATAAAACATAAATTTTTAATAACCAACAGCGGTATGAAAATCAACAACTAAAATATTTAACAACTGAAAATAAGAAACATAAGAAGTGTTCTAAAAAAGGCAGAAGCTGATATGATCTACAGTGGTGGAGGATGTGACAATGAGGCTGCTAAAGGGTAGAGGCTAAGAATCTTTGCAAGGTTGTTATTGATTTGTTCCAACTAGGAGAGGACTTCAGCATGATTACGATCTACCTTGCTTTCCAATGCTTCAATCCTACTAATAATCTCTTGATTATCCGGCGCCGGAGCATCTTCATCCAAACTGAGCAAATCCGAGTTGGACTCCTCATCAACTCGTGGCCTCTTTTGCTGGTCCTCTGGTGCAACTTGCTCATCTGAACGCATAACATAAGCCCCTCTCCTTTTTGTAACCATGTGCATCTTTTCAAGGGTAGCAAGATCTAATGAATCACTCCCAAAAATTCTAGTCATATGGCAAGTGCTTGGATCAAATCCATTAATAAGTGCCATAGCCAAGGTGGTCACCAATCCACCTATGCAAATTGTGCCCTTTTTTCTATTTGCTATGCTATCAAACACATCGGCCAACCAATAGGCGGCACTTATGGGTATAGCATTGCTAGCACAATCTAAGAAAAATAGCTCGCTTAGTTCCACCACACCCGTACTTTCTTTCCTTGCAACCCACAAGACCTAAATTGATGTAGATATCTCAAGGTGGGATTTACTAATTTGGTTGCTTTGGCTGATTTGGCCACATACATACCCTCCGAGCCTATTACTCCCCATGCGAATTGTTGTCTAAAACTTTTAGGTACACATTTTTTCCCTCTTGGTGGAAACCAAAAATAGCATTTAATTGCTCAATATCAAGAACACATGGTTTTCCAAGCAATTTAAAGCTAAGCCTAGTGCAAATCTTCATTTCATTTCTTTTAACCTTATGAGAGGTTAAAAATTCTACGCTGAGTTCTTGGAATTGCAAAGGTTTAAGGGAAACTAATTTTTCCCATCCATGGTTTTGAACATATTTAGCAAAATTTTCTCTAATTTAGAGAGTATCAAGGGATTTGTCGCTCACATACCTCATTGAAAAGAAACCCCATGCTAGAAGGGTCGATCTCTTTAAAGATGATGAAGTGGATGATGGAGGTTGCCTCCTTTTGTGGTGGGACACCATTTTTGTCCTAGGCATGTTGATCTTTTGGTGAAACTTGAAACTTTGATTGGTTTTATGGAGTTTTGAATAGAAAATTGGAAGATTGAGTGGGTTTAATTGAGTTTTGAGTAAGAGGAATGGAAGAGTTAGTGAGATTTTTAGGGATGGGAATGGAGGTTTTAGAGAGAGAGGGGAGAGAAAGAGGAGAAGAAAATGATGGCTAGGGCTAAATAAAAAGGACACGATAAAAAAATCTAGGTTTTTAAAGAGGGTGACACGGCCAAGCTAGAAATGGCTTGGCCGTGTTTGGGCTTTTAAGAGGATGGCCAGTGGCTTGGTTGTGTCCTGTGAGAATGGCTGCTTCTGTGTGACTGGGTGCCGGGTAAGGTAATGGGGACACGGGCTGGTGCTTAGGCGTGTCTAGGTGACACGGCCAAGGACACAGCCAAGCCTTCTGGCCGTGCCCACACCTGGGGTTTTTTGGGTTTGCTTGACACGGCCAGTGGCTTGGCCGTGTCTAGTGGCCGTGTCCTTCACTGCCAAAATTTTTGTTTTTGTTTTTTTTATTTTAACAAATGTGTCACCCAAGTCTAAATTATGCACTTTTCTTCCTAGCTTTACCCTGAAACTCCATCAAAAATAAAAACCGATCAACGCACCCATTCTATTCTCTTAAAACAAAACAAAATTTAAATGGAAAAACACGAAGATTTAACTATGAAAGGAAATACAAACTGATGGGTTGCCTCCCACTGAGTGCTTCTTTAATGTTATGTAGCTGGACATTGTTGCATCATTTGTCTACAAACACCAAACTTTCAAAAGTTTTTGCAACATCAATTTCTTCAAGGTAGGGTTTCACCCTTTGTCCATTTACCTTAAATGTCTCATTGGTTTTCAAATTGAGTAACTCAACAACCCCATATGGGAATGTTTGAATTACTTAAAATGGTCCGCTCCAACGGGACTTCAATTTTCCTGGGAACAATCGCATTCTAAAGTTGAATATGAGGACTTTCATTCTCGGTTCAAAAGTTTTTCGAAGGATCATCCTGCCATGTATAGCTTTTGTCCTTTCCTTATAGATTCTTAAACTCTCATAGGCCTCATTCCTAAGCTCATCAAGCTTAGAAATTTGCAATATTCTTAGCACCCTTGCTCCTTCTAAGTCCATATTTGTGGTATTTATTACCCAATAAGCCGTATGCTCCAATTCTACCGGTAGATGGAAAGCCTTGCCAAAGACCAACCTATATGGACTCATTCCCAATGGTGTTTTGAAAGCAATTCTATAAGCCCATAATGCTTCTGGAAGTCAGATTGACCAATCCTTTCTCGTTGTGCTTACCGTCTTTTCCAAGATCCCTTTAATTTGCTTATTGGAGATCTCGGCTTATCTGGATGTTTGAGAGTGGTATGGAGTTGCCATTTTGTGTTGGATGCCCATCTTGGACATCAACTTCTCAAACCATTTGTTGCAAAAGTGGCTTCCTCCATCACTTATTATTGCCTTTGGGGTTACATACCTGCTCAAAATATTCTCCTTCAAAAATTTCAAAACAACATTAGAATCATTAGTCCTAGTGGGGACAACCTCCTCCCACTTAGACACATAATCCACTGCAAGAAGAATATATTCAAAACCAAATGACTTGGAAAATGGCCCCATGAAGTATATTCCCCATACATCAAAAAATTCAATCACAATAAAAATATTGAGAGGCATTTCATTCCTTTTGCTAATGTTTCCTACTCTTTGGCTTTTATCACATATTGTATAGAAATTATGAGCATCCTTAAAAAGAGCAGGCCAATACAAATCGCTTTGAAGAAATTTCTAGGCATTCTTCTTTCCTCCAAAGTGCCCCCCACAATATATGTTGTGGCAAAATTGCAACACTTGTTTTTGTTCTTCCTTCGGTACACACCTTTTTATGACTTTATTCCTACAAATTCTAAACAAATATGGCTCATCCAAAAAATAGTACTTACATGAATGTAGGAACCTCTTCTTTGCCTGAAAATTCAAATCCTTTCTCACAACACCACAAGAGAGATAGTTAACAATACCTGCATACTAAGGTGCTTGAGTTAAAGTAAACAAGTGTTCATCTGGGAATTTTTTAAAAGTATTTTCACAAGAAATTTCTGCATCATTATTGTGAGAGTTCAATCTAGAAAGATGGTCGGCTACTCCATTCTCACTTCCCTTCCGATCTTTGATTTCAACGTTGAATTCTTGCAACATCAATACCCATCTAATGAGCCTAGGTTTAGCTTGTGGTTTGGTCAATAGGTATTTCAAGGCCTTATGGTCCTAAAATACTATGACTTTAGAATCTATCAAGTAAGATATAAATTTGTCCAGTGTGAACACCACAACTAACATTTCCCTTTCAGTGGTGGTGTAATTCACTTGTGCATCATTTAAAGATAAACTGGCATAATAAATTATACACATCAATTTATTCACTCTCTGGTCCAAAACAGCTCCAATGGTATAATTTGATGCATCACATATGATTTCAAATGGAAAATCCCAATTTGGGGCAACAATTATAGGAGTGGAAGTTAATTTTTCTTTCAAAATTTCAAAAGCTTTTAAGCACTTGTCATAAAAAACAAATGGAACATCTTTTCCTAGCAAATGACACAAAGGATGTGAAATTTTTAAAAAATCTTTTATAAATCTCCTATAAAATCCATCATGTCCCAAAAAGCTTATAATCCCCTTAACAGATGTGGGTGGAGGTAGATTCATGATTAATTCAACCTTAGCCTTGTCTACCTCAATCCCTTTGTGAGAAACGACATGACCCAAAACAATCCCATGATTAACCATGAAATGATTCTTTTCCCAACTCAAGGTAAGATTACATTTAATACATCTTTAAAGCACGAGAGTCAAATTTTGCAAACAATCATCAAAAGAATTACCAAAAATAGAGAAATCATCCATAAATACCTAAATGCATTTGTCCAGCATATCAGAAAAAAATATAAAGCATACATCTTTGAAATGTACCTGGTGCATTGCAAAGTCCGAATGTCATCCTCCGAAAGGTAAATGTCCCAAAGGGACAAGTAAAGGTTGTCTTTGGTTGATCTTCTGATGCTATCGGGAATTGGTAGTAACCTGAAAGATCATTAAGAAAACATTAAAAAGCATATCCAGATAACCTATCAAGCATTTGATCAATAAATGATAAAGGAAAGTGATCTTTCTTGGTGACATTATTTAATTTCCTATAATCTATGCACATTCATGTAGGTACCAACTCTCCCTTCTCATTCTGGACCATAGTCAAAACTGCTTTCTTTGGCATGACGTGAACGGGACTAACCCATTCACTATCAGCAATGGGGTAGATTACCCCTTCATCAAGCAATTTTAGAACTTCCTTCTTCACTACTTTGCTCATATTAGGATTAAGCCTCTTTTGACCCTCTCTCACTAGTTTAGCCCCTTCCTCTAGAACTATCTTGTGCACGCACATAGAGAGACTAATACCCTTGATATCACTCAACCCCCAACCAATAGCTCTCTTGAATTTTTTCAACATCCTTACAAGTTTATCTTCCTTCTCACTACTAAGAGTAGCAGAAATTATCACCGGTTGTGAGTTATTTTCCCCAAGAAAAACATGCTTTAAGGGCTTTGGAAGTTCTTTAAGTTCAACCCCCTTTGGTTGAATCTCCTCATTTGAACCCTCAACTTCTTCCTCCAAATTTAGAGCCCTTTCTAATTTGTCTTCACCACTATCCTGCAAGAAAACTTCTTCAACAACATTATCAGTAAAATAAATGAAAGAGCAGTCCTCATATAAAGCAGTAGTGGTAATAGGGGAAGTGTTAAAAATTAAAAATTCTACAGTTTGACCTAAAACAGTCATGGTTAATTTTCAATTTTTAACATCAATTAATGTGTTAGTTGTGGCCATAAAAGGTCTCCCTAATAAAATTATATGTTCAGAATCTCTAGGAATTTCTTCCCCTATATCTAAGATAATGAAATCAACGGGTATAATTAAACCACCCACCTCAACTAGAACATCTTCTACGATTCCCTTAGGGTATCGAAGAGTTCTATTCGCAAGTTGCAAAACCATTTTAGTTGATTTAAGTTCCCCTAGCTCTAATTTCAAGTAAATAGAGTTTGACATCAAAATTATACTTGCTCCTAAATCACACATACCAATAGTTTCTTTCCCATTCCCCATAGAGATATTAACTATAAAGCTTCCAGAATCCTTTAGTTTTAGAGGTAACCTATGTTGTAAAATAGCACTTATTGTTTCCGAGCTATCACCTTCTCATTCAACTCATACTTTTTCTTTTTTGTGTTAAGCTCCTTAAAAAATTTGGCATATGATGGCATATTTTTAATCACTTCAAGTAAGGGGAGGTTAATACTTACCTTTAAGAGCATATTATAAATTTTAGTAAATTGCTTATCATGCTTCTCATTTTTTAACCTGCTTGGAAAAGGAATTGGCGGTCTGTATGGATTTGGAGATTTGTGCAGCTTTAGTGCCACTGATGCCTCCTCACTAACTTCCTTCTGCTCAATTGGTTGAGCTTTGCTTTCTTGTATTTCCTCGCTATCTTCTTCCAATGTTCCTGCATCCAAAGAATAATTAATGTTATTATCATCGATTTTGTTATCAAGTACCTTACCACTTCTTAGGACTGTGATTTCTTTGGCTTGCTCCAGTTGGCTTAGGAATTTTTCTTTTTGATTAGCTTGCAATTGATTAGCTAATTTACCCACTTGAGTTTCAACCTTCTTAAGTGAGGCTTTTTAAGAGTCAAATATTTTGTTGTTCACCTCTTGATTTTGAGTGCTTATTTGAATGAAAGCATTAAAATTGTCTTCAAGTGAAGGTTTCTTGACTTGCTTATGATTTGAACCTTGCCCTTGAAATTGGGGTCCCCTTTGATAAGCTTGGAATGAATGTTGAGGTGGAATTTTTGTTGGTCCTTTACTGCAAAATTAGGGTAATTTCTCCAACTAGGGTTATAAGAATTTGAGTATGGGTTATTCCTTCCCCTTTGTTGGAATCCTTCAAAAGCAAAAGCTTGTTCTTTCCCTTCTTGAAATTGGTCAAAGTTTGAAGGACATGCATTTGCATTGTGGCCTACCCCACCACATGATGCAGATGATTCTTGGCTTGGCCCCAACAAGTTTCCTCTAGCATTCAACAATTTAACTTGCCTTGTCTACTAGGCAATTTGCCTTGCCATTTCTGAGTTTGCATTCAACTCATATGCTCCTCTTCTCATTTCTCCAATGCTCTTTTATTGAGAATTTACTCCCAACATTTCAAATAATGCAACCATTTCAGCAGCTATTTTCTCATCCATTGTCCCTCCGGCAATATTATCCACTGTGTTTTGATATTGTTGAGTTAGCCCATCATAGAAGAACTAATTGAGCAATTATTGTGGATAATAATGATGAGGGCATTGAAACAATAGAGATTTGAAGCGATCCCACACCTCATGAAATGGTTCCCCATCAAATTGGGTGAAAGTTGCAATACTCTCCCTAAGCTCCTTTGTCTTTTGGTGTGAATAAAATTTTCCCATAAATTTGTTGTACACTTCAGTCCAAGTGGTTAAAGAATTTTTTAGTAAGGTCATCAACCATGCTTTTTCCTATCTTTCAAACTATATGGGAAACATCTCATTTTGAGTTCATCCTCTGTTAGTGCTTGCAAAAGGAAAGTGTGCAGTGTTGTGTAAAAATCTCGAATGAAGTTGAGAGGATCTTCATTCGGTAATCCATGGAAGGATGGCAGCATACTATAATGAGTGTTTTTGAGTTCATAATGCCTTGTTGTGTTGCTCAACTGGATACACGATGTGGTTACTCCAATGATTAGTCAGGCAAACTCCTTTATAGGTGGTTCCTCTACGTCACCCATTTCTACTTTCATGTCCTCCTCAAATTGCTCGTCGGTTTCTTCTCCTTCTTGACCCAAGGGATCTACTCCTTTAGTTCTTAGTAGTCTATGAATATCGTCTATATATGGAACAAGTTCATTTCCTTAAGACCTTCGCCCTTGCATAAATCACCTAGGCAATTCAAAAAGGAATACTTTAAACAATAAAATAATTAAAATAAAAGAATCAAACTACAAATAACAATTGCCTTCTCTGGCAGCGGTGCCAAAAATTTATTACGCTCGACTAACACTACTACAAGTGACACTTGCAAGTATACAAGGTAATTGTAGCAACGGTGATTGCCCCAAGGTCGTCTCATAAGGAAGGAATTATTTTGTAATAGTTTGATTGACAAGTAAATTTAAAAGAAAAAGTGTGATACGTTGCAATGGTGAAGAGCTATTTTAATTTAAACGTAAAATGAGTAGCAGTTGTGTAAGATCAAATCAATTCTAGGAATGGTGCCTAGGGTTGTAGGTCAATTTAATCAAAGCTTAATTCTCAAATTATCCATTAATATAACCTTGTATTTTAATTTGTTTCTTGAGTTAAATTAGTAATTACCAATTCATTAGTTTTCACATTCATGAATTAACAACAACCAATTATTTTGAAATTGCAAATTAACAAACCCTATAACTTATATTTCTAATTCATTCTTAGGGTGGTTGATTACATAGTTCCAATATCGAATTTCACCTCTTGGTCCATCATTCAATATTAAGTGATTAATAGGTGGCCAATCTATCAACCTAACATTCAATCCAATGCAATCAACCAACAACAAGGTATACTAATGGAATTATCAAATCAAATCATCTAATTAAATCTACTACAACCCAAGGCATGAGTAAATTAGCTCATCATCAATTTAAAATAAATATCCATCTCAATATTCATCAAATCAAAATTATACATTGTAATATTAATGTTCATAATAAAACAACAACAATATAGAAATGTATTAAAAAAGAGAATATGAAAAACCCTTTGTAGATGCCAAGAGTTGGATTACTTGTCTTTCTCCTAGCTTCCACCTTAATGTATGTTGAACAACTTCCAAGCCCTCTAAATCAATGGCTCTCCTCTTGAAAGATGGAATGTAACTTTCTCAAGCTTCAACTCCAATCAAGCTTTCTTTAAACCCTAATTGTCTAAGGAACTTGCTCCCTCAATTTAATCCCCAAACTTGATTGACTCTTCTCTATGAAAGAGATGAATGGCAATGAAGATGAAGAGAGAATGGTGTCTCCCCTCTTCAAAAACTATGAACTAACTCAGAAAACCCCCTATTGAAAATCAGCACACGTCTATATACTCCTCCCACTACAATCTCCTTTCAATTTTTTTAGAAACCAACCATCTCTTTCCAACTCACACACCACACTTTGTCTCCCACCTTTTTCTTTATTTTATATTTATTCCTATAAATTATACAACCTTTTTATTCTTTTATTATTTCTTTTTAAAAGACATCACTTATTGTTTCCCATTTTATCCCCTATTTCGTGTAAAATGATTGAAAGAATCTTCACAAGGCACGGCCAAGTCATGAGTGACTTGTTCGTGTCACTCATTTTCTTATGGACATGGCCAAGTCATTTGACCGTGTCCATGGCTGCCTCACTAACTTCTTCTTTTTCCAAGTGAGACATGGCCAGTGGCTTGGCCGTGTCTCTTGAGTGTGTTCTCCACTGTCTATCCTTGCATTTGCTATATAGCTTCAATTGGTGAGACACGGCCAAGGCCTTGGCCGTGTCATGTGACATGGCCAGTGGCTTGGCCGTGTCTTCTCCCAGTGTCTGCCTCTGCCAATTTGTTCTGAAGGACACGGCCAGTGGCTTGTTAACTTAGGCTGTGTCATGTAAGTGTTGCCTTGGATGAGGGACATGGCCAAGCCATGAAGTGTCTTGGTCGTGTCATATGCTTTTCCACCTTTTTTATCCTTCAATCCATTCTTTTGTGTGTCCATCTAAATCAAAAACTTCAAGTAAACTTTAAACAGAAATTAAAAGACAAATTAACTTAAAGCCAATAAAATTAACCTAAATATATGTACATATATGATCAAAACATGACCATCTCCCCCTTCTCAGTGATTAACTTGTATTTTATCTATTAATGGACATATAACCACATTAAATTTAATAATATTGACTTTTGCTTTTCTAATTTGACTTTTCCTATTCTTTTTTTAAATAAATGAATGAACTTTTCATTTTTTAATGACTCTCCTTTTTGACTTTTTTATATTAATATATGTATATACAAAACCCATGATGAATTCATTTAAATGAATTCATCATGGAATAGGTTTTTACCTTTCTTTCCTTTTAAAAAACCATGACAAATTCGATGATTCAAAACAAATTCTATATGAATTCCTTTCCCTGCCTTGAAATGTAACCCTTCTTCCTTGTGCAGCTCGGTCTTTAATTTACCACCTATTTAAGCTGCCTCATTACATTTCTTTTGCACACACCATCACTTCGTCTCTTTCTTCTCACGAACCCAAACAAAATGAAACCATTCAATTCACCCAAATAAATAAACAATTTAAAGATAATCTTCTTACCAAAATAAACAATTTTGATTCTCTAGAGCCCAACCATGACCAAAGCCAATTTAAAGAAGATGAAGGATTTATTTAAAACTCTTGAAGCCATTCATTAGGAATAAGAATCTTGGTTTCAAATTAATGCTTTGAAGTGCTTCCAAAATATTAAATTGAACTAACCCTTCTTGCATGCTATGGCTTCTTTTTAGGATGTAGAACCCAGGACCTTTAAGATTAATAACTTTAAGTATGATTGAGGAATTTGAAGCCTTTCTTGGATATCTAATCAATCATCAAATAACATTACCCATATTATCCTTAAAATCATATAAAAAATGCAAATGCTATTTTAGATTTCAAAGCCAAAAGTGAGAAAATTTCTACAATTGACTAGAGGTGAGAAAATTTTACTTGGCCCTTTGATTGATTTTTGTACATCCCATTTGGCTCCCACTAAAGCATAGGAACACATGTTCTACATGTGCTTGCTTGGTCAATTTCTGCTTGTTTCTTCTGGTAATGATATTGATTCGTGAGTATTGGATATTGTGGACCAAATGGAGGGAGGATTTTCACCAATACCTTTGATTTTAGTTGAAACCCTGATTGGATTGGATCAATTCAAGACTGATTCTTCAAGAAGGTTGACTAGAAGTCCCTTGCTACTTCAGATAATTACCTAAACTATCCTTTCAGGTTTTCAATTTAGGTCATCATTTATTTATTGCTCTAATTTTTCCTAGGCCGCCCTTTCGGGTTTTTACCTTATTGGGCTTCTCTTTCTTTTTTTTCTTTTTTTATATTTCTTTTTCTCTTTCTAGATCTGGTTGCAAGAGCGCTTCTACTTGCTTGATACCCCAGCTATAGATTATACTAGATATCTACCGAGACATCATTCTACAAGGAGACTACTTCTGTAACACCCTTATACCCTATATATATAATACAAATAACCTGTATATATATAATACATATATAGAATGCAAGAATGTTGTCATCTTTGATATTTATAAAATTTCTTATATTTATATGAAAATATTTGAATCTGGTAAATGTACCTTAACAAGTTTATAAGTAAAAATATATAAATAATTTAATTAACGAAAATACAAATTTTAAAGAAAATTTATGGAAAAAATTTGCCAGAGTTTCGGTTGTATTTTGGACATTCCCCAAAAATCAATAACTCAACCTGCATAAAAATTTTTCACTTCCAAAATCATACATTCAAATGCCCATTTCTTCATCATCCTCCAGTGTTTTCTCAAAATCACACAAAATACAAATACATATTTAAAATATATATATATACAAACTTCACACTTATCCAAAACACTTTATAATTTATAATATTTTTAAATATGCATAAATAATGTACATAATTAAAATAAGTTTTACAAGTAGATGTTTACATGCTTACAACTAGTTACAGTCCCGTGGTAACAAGACAAACCTTTCAGCAAAATCCAGAACCCTTAAATCTACTAAGGTCTATCAGGGCTTTCAGTACTCACCTTATCACCTGCGCGATAAACAAAATCGCACTAAGCATATTGCCTAGTGGTATATACTTTGATAATAATGTAATTTAAAAATAAAATAATGTAAATTGCTTTTTCATTAAATCTATGATGCAATACAAAATTTCCTTTCAAATTAATTAGATTATCCTTACTAAATTATCACTTAACACAATCACATGCATTGGGCCCAAATGACCATATATAATATTTATGTTCCAGAGATAATGTTTTAGACTATTTTTGACACCATGTGTCTAGCCCGAAGGCAAATATCAGTGACGCTCAACGTCTAGCCCGAAGGCAAAATACATAATGGTGGTGCCCGGTATCTAGTTTGAAGGCAAATCAAATATTAATGACACCCAACGTCTAGCCCGAAGGCAATCATAGGCATGCCTCCAAACACAATTCTGGAAAATGATATTATATAAGGTTTCACACATAACATATACAATTTCATACTTTTCTCATACTTTGGCAATTATGCCAATTTTCATTCTTTATACACTTTTTCCATCTATTTATCACATTTCTAATTATAAATTTCAAATTCCATTCCAATTTCATAATGTAACAAATATAAGGTTACAATTTGGTATATAACACTTTTTCATGTAACCACATTCCAAAATGCCATTAGTCATTCTAAAATGGCTTAAATATCCATACATTATGTAATTCATGCCTTTAAGCATGCAGCTAAGCACTTTACATGTGAGTTCACATAATAAAGTGACAAAGCATCAATACCAAAATACAATGCAATATGTCATTTACAATTTATTACAATACAATTCTATCAAAGTTTGTACTAACCTTGTTTAAGCAACTTCCAAGCTACCAAAACCAACACTTTTCCACCACTTTCTATAATGTCCTTCACCACTAATGTTGGGAAAATATAGTCTAATCAATGGCTATTCAAAATGTAAGTATATATTATGTATTAGAATTACATTTCTACATATTCTAGCATATTTTCCTCAAAATTTCAAATTTTAACCCTAACTTTCTTTAATTTTAAAAATCCATTCTACTCAATTTTAATTGATGTTATAAGCTCATTTCTTTCATTAAAATCTTTTAATAACATCATTTAAATCATAAAATCAAACAAATATTAATTCTTTGTGATTGCTATTCTAAAACCCTAACTTTGTTACTAACCATTCCAAACTCCATTTATACTTAGCCAAATCAACTATCCAACCATATAATCTTTGTCTCCTCATCAAAATAACACCTTCCATACCCATTAAAAAATTATCTTATCACCCAGCAAAACCACATATTACACATAACCATAAAGTTTAAGGAAACTTCAAAATTAAGGAAAAAACTTACTTGAATCCTTGTTTAATCTTCAAAACTACCTTGAGTCCTTTGAAATTCTTATGAAATTTGGTGTTTTAGATGAATAAAACCTCCCCTTACCTCTCTTAAAATTTGGCCTCCATATTTGGAAGAAGAAGAAGATGAGTTTTCTTCTTTTATTTCCCATATTTCCAATTTTACCCCTCACTTATATACATATTTACTAAATAAATAAATATTAAAATAATGTGATATTTTTTCCTATCCATAACTATCTTAATATTAATTTAAATTAATCATATTTATTTTATTTTATTTAACTTTTAACTTAACTTTGTCTTTTTTTTTTTTTCTAAAAGTGTGTATGTTAGGTAGATATCATGTGTACATAGTTTGTCCAATATTTATCTTAGGTAGATATTATGTGTACATTATATGTCCAATGTATATTTTCTTTATATCTTACATATACATTTAACATTTTCATACTTTAAACACTTTATTTAACCTTCTAAATTATTTATTTAATTTTTATTTTAATATTTTAACAAGGTTACGAATATTATAACTCTCTCCCCCTTAAGTAATTTCGTACTTGAAATTACCTGATATAAATTCTGAAACATCTGGGGTATTGGCTTTGCATAATCTGCTCACTCTCCCATTTTACCACCTTTGTAGAATGATTTCTCCATAACACTTTAACCAATGACACCTTTTTGTTTCTTAACTCTTTTACCTCTCGTGTCAAGATTGCTACTGGTTCCTCTTCATAAGTCAGATCCGGATTCACCTCAATAGACTCAACTGATAAATCATGAGATGAATTCGATCTGTACCGTTGAAGCATCAAGATATGGAAGACATTATGTATTTGATCTAACTCAGACAGCAAAGCCAGTCTATAGGCCACCAGTCCTACTCTCTGTAGTACCTCATATGGACCAATGAAATGAGGACTTAACTTTCCTTTCCTTTCAGATCTCAAAATATTCTTCCAAGGAGACACTTTCAAGAATACCTTATCCCTCACACTAAACTTTATAACTTTTCTCTTTAAGCCTGTGTATGATTTCTATTGGTCTGAAGCTGCTTTCAAATGATCCCAAATTATTTTCACTTTCTTTTCTATTTCTTTGATTAAGTCGGGACCTACTAGTTTACCTTCTCCGACCTCATCCCAACGCAGTAGTGTCCTGCACTTCCTACCATATAAAACCTCATAAGGAGCCATGCCAATACAAGACTGAAAGCTATTATTGTATGCAAACTCAACCAAAGCTAAGTGTCTATCCTAACTCCCAGTAAACTCGACAACACAGCTCCTTAACATGTCCTCTAAAACCTGTATTATTCTCTCTAACTGTCCATCTATCTGCGGATGGAAAGCAATATTGAAATGTAATCGAGAACCCAAGGCATCCTGTAAACTCTTCCAAAATCTAGATGTGAATCTTGGATCTTGATCTGACACAATAGATACTAGGATTCCATGCAGTCTTACCACCTCATTAATGTACAACTCAGCTAGCCTGTCTAGTTAGTAATCCATCCTAACTGGAAGAAAATAAGCAGAATTCATCTGCATGTCAACTATCACCTAGAATGCATCATGCTTCCTTTGGGTCAAAGCCAATCTAGCCTTAAAATCCATAGTCACTCGCTCTCATTTCCATTTAGGAATTGATAATGGTTGTAGTAGTCCCAAAGGAACCTGGTGCTCAGCTTTCACTCTCTAACAAGTAAGGCATCAAGATACAAATTCTGCTATGTCATTTTTCATCCTTGACCACTAATAGTATCGCTTTAAATCTTAATACATCTTGGTACTTTCAGGGTGCATAGCATAAGATGATTGATGTGCCTCCTCTAAAATTCTCTTCCTCAATTCTATATCATCAGGAATACACAATCTATTTATGTGCCACACATTGCCATTATCTCTCACATAAAAATTCACGCTCTCTCCCTTTTGACAGTCCCCCACAATCTTTTGAACTCTCTCATATGTCTTTTGTGCCTCTTTAATCTGATCAAGCAGTAATGGTCTTACCTGCAACTAGGCCATAAGAGCACCATTATCACAATTCTTAAATCTGACATGTAAAGCTCTCAATTCAAGAAGCAACTTGAAAGCATAGTCAGTCAACCCTGCCATGGACTGTCGACTAAAGGCATCTGCAATCACATTAGCCGTACCTGGGTGCTAATAAATTAAGCAGTCATAATCTTTAAGATTCAATTCTTTCTTAACATCCAGATATTTCAAACTCTTATGATCTTTGTAAATAAAACATTTATCTCCATATAAGTGATGTTGCCAGATCTTCAATGCAAAAACAATGGCTACCAACTCTAAATCATGAGTTAGATAATTTAGCTCATGAGGTTTCAACTATCTGGAGGCATAAGCAATAAATCTACCCTTCTACATCAAAATAAGCCTAAACCATTATGTGAAGCATCACTATAGATCACATATGGTTTATCTTCTACAGGAAGAGTAAGGATTGGAGCTTGAGTCAACATGTCTCTTAACTACTCAAAGTTCACCTGACAACGATCCGTCCATAAAAACTTCACATCCTTCCAAAGTAATCTGGTAAGTGGCGAAGCTATCATGGATAATCCCTTCATAAATCGATAGTAATAACCTGTCAATCCTAGAAAACTTCTAATCTCAGTCACATTCTTTGGTGGACTTCAATTTAAAATTGCCTCCACCTTGCTCGGATCAACTCTAATATTCTCTGCTGAAACAACATGTCCAAGAAAGGTCACTTGATCTAACAAAACTCACATTTAGACAACTTGGCATACAACTATTTCTCCCTTAATGTCTACAATACAATCCACAGATGCCTATCATGCTCTTCTTTACTATGAGAGTAAGCCAAAACATCATCAATAAACATCACCATGAACTAATCCAAATATTGCCTAAAGACCGGATTCATTAAATCCATGAATGCTGCTAGTGCATTCGTCAGCCTAAAAGGCATCACTAAAAACTCATAATGACCATATCTTATGCGAAAAGCAGTCTTAGGCACTTCTGTATCTCTAACCCTTAATTGATGATACCCGGATCTTAGATCAATCTTGGAAAATACTGCTACCCCCTTCAGTTGATCAAAGATATCATCAATGTGAGGCAATGGGTATTTATTCTTGATGGTCACTTTATTCAGTTATCGGTAGTCAATACACAATCTTAAAGTGTCATTCTTCTTCTTTACAAATAATATCGGTGCCCCCCATAGTGATACACTAGGGCGAATAAACCCTTTATCAAGTAACTCTTGCAATTACACCTTCAACTCCTTTAATTCTGTTGGTGCCACCCATTAAGGGATAATAGAGATAGGAGTAGTATCCAGCATCACATCAATACCAAATTCCACCTCTCTCTCAGGTGGTAGCCCTGGCAACTCATCAGGGAACACATCTAAAAACTCAGCCACTGTAGGTATACTATCTAGCTTTGATACTACCATGTTGGTATCTATAACATAAGCCAGATATGCCTCACACCCCCTTTCGAATTATCTTATTAGCTAATATAGCTAAAATAAACATGGATGCGAGGTATTTATGCTTATTAGATACCACTACATCTCTCTCATTACGTGTTTTTAGAGTAACATGTTTCTGTTGACAGTCTATTACTGCCCAAAATTTGAATAACCAATCCATTTCCAGAATGAGACCATAATCTCTAAAGGGTATCTCAATCAGGTCATCGAGAAACTCCTCATTGTGCACTGCAATTGAACTGTCTCGGTAGACTCTACTAACCACCATACTATGACCTAAAGGGTTGGTAACCGGCACATCAAACTCTAAGTACTCTGAATGCACATCATTCATAGGTAAGATGGATGCAATGATGTATGAATACGTCGACCCAAGGTCTATCAATGCATAAACTGAAGTGCCAAATAAAGAGAAAATACCAGCTATCACGATTGAATCATCTGACTGTCTCTGTATCATATATACTCTCTATGATGATCCTGCCTACTCTAGTCTACTAGTCCCTGCTACGGATCCTCCTCTCTGACTGAATCAAACCTACCACCTCTAGCACTACCTCTACCTCCATGATCCCCCCAACTTGGGTCTAGATGTTATTGTAACAATCTGTCTATCATCTGGTGGCGGCTCTGGATAATCTTTGATAAAGTGATATGGTGATCCACATCTGAACAAACCGCGAATGCACTAGCCCTCCAACAAATACCCCCATGTGCCCTGCCATATGAGGCATATATAATTGGAGTAGATCTTTGTGATGCTGAAGTCAGGGTAATAGCTATTTAAATAGTATATCTGTTTCTCTGTCTTTGATGTTGAAACCCTCTGCTACACTGCCCCTGACCTCTACCAGACCTTTGTGAAGAACCTCCTCTACCCCTCTTTGATGATGAAGACTTTGCCTCAGTCTGAGGTCTCCTATCTCTATTGTCTACTCTGGCAGCTGCTGCAAGTCTATATGCCTTCTCTACACTTCTGGCAGTTGCAACTAATTTGAAAAATCCTCATTTTGTGATCCAGCCACCAAACACATGATGGACGGCCTCAAATCCTCTTCAAATCTTTGACATCTGTCAATCTCATCAGACACAATCCCTCCTGCGTACTTACTCAGCCGGATAAAATCTTTCTCATAATCTGTCACTGTCTTTGACTTTTGCTTCAGACTCAGAAGCTCTTTCTTCTTGGCATCCTTATACTCCTGAGGGGTGTATTTCTTATCAATGCAAAAAAATCATCATATGTCAATACCAGAGGATCCTCTATTACCTAGGGAACCATCTTTCACCAGTCATTTGCATCCCCCTACAGAAGAGACATAACATAATCAAACTTCTCTTTCGCACTAGCTTGTAACTGGATAAATATCCTCTAAACCCTATCCAGCCACTGCTTTGCTACAGCTGGATCACTGGTACCAAAGAAGTATGTAGCTTCATTCTTCCTTAGCAATCATACATCCGAGTTGATAGCTGTAATGGTGGATGTGGCTATGGTTGTAACTGTGGCTGCTGTACCGGAGTCTGACGTAACAGCTCCACCATATATTATACCCAACCCGGTGGAACCTCTTTAACTGCTGGTCTAACTAACCCTAATGCCTCCCCGACACTCTCAGCACTAGAATCTACAACACCCTCACCAGGAGCAACACTCTCTGCACTCCTCTCTCTAGATTGATGAGTTTGAGATGCCATGTCTATAAATACAAAAAGAATTGTCATATCAGGGACTAGATAATATGCCAGTGCAAATGCATGTATGTAATGTTAAAAATTACATTTAAAATCCCATTTTCTCTCTCTTAAAAACTTATCTAGGTCACGAACCTCAAACCTAGGCTCTGATACCAAAATAAATGTAACACTCTTATACCCTATATATATAATACATACAACCCATATATGTATAATACATATATAGAATGGAAGAATGTTATCATCTTTGATATTTATAAAATTCCCATATTTATATGAAAACATTTGAATCTTGTAAATGTACCTTAATAAGTTTATAAGTAAAAATATATAAATAATTTAATTAACAAAAATACAAATTTTAAAGAAAAATATATGGAAAAAATTTGCTAGAGTTTTGGCTATATTTTGGACATTCCCCAAAAATTAATAACTCAACCTGCATAAAAATTTTGTACTCCCCAAATCATACATTCAAATGCCCACTACTTCACCATCCTCCAGTATTTTCTTAAAATCACACAAAATATAAATACATATTTAATATATATATATATATACAAACTTTACATTTATCCCAAACACTTTATAATTTACAATATTTTCATATATGCATAAATAATGTACATAATTAAAACAAGTTTTACAAGTAGATGTTTACATACTTGCAACTGGCTACAGTCTCATGGTAACAAGACAAACCTTTCAACAAAATCTAAAACCTTTAAACCTGCTTATGTCTGGCAGGGCTTTCAGTACTCACCCTGTCACCTACGCAATAAAAAAATCGTACTAAGTATATCGCCTAATAGTATATACTTTGGTAATGTAATTTAAAATAAAATAATGTAAATTGGTTTATCATTAAATCTAACATGTAACATGAAATTTCCTTTCAAATTAATTAGATTATCCTTACTAAATTATCACTTAACATAATCACATGTATTGGGCCCAAATGACCATATACAATATTTATGTTCCAGAGATAATGTTTTGGACTATTTTTGATGCCCAGTGTCTAGTCTGAAGGCAAATATCATTGACGCTCAACGTCTAGCCCAAAGGCAAAATACATTATGTTGATGCCTAGCATCTAGTCCGAAGGCAAATCAAATATCAATGATGCCCAACGTCTAGCCTGAAGTTAATCATAGGCATGTCGCCAAACACAAAACTCTAAAAAATGATATTATATAAGGTTTCACACATAACATATACAATTTCATACTTTTCTCATACTTTGGAAATTATGCCAATTTCATTCTTTATACACTTTTTCCATCTATTTAACACATTTCTAATCATAATTTTCACATTCCATTCCAATTTCATGATGTAACCGATATAAGGTTACAATTTGGTATATAATACTTTTTCATGTAGCCACATTCCATAATGCCATTAGTCATTCTAAAATGGCTTCAATGTCCATACATTATGCAATTTATGCCTTTAAACATGTAGCTAAGTGCTTTACATGTGAGTTCACACAACAAAGTAACAAAGCATCAATACCAAAATACAATGTAATATGCCATTTACAATGTATTACAATACAAGTCTATCAAAGTATGTACTAACCTTGTTTAAGCAACTTCTAAGCTACCAAAACCAACCCTTTTTCACTACTTTCTATAATTCCCTTCACCACTAATGTTGGGCAAATATAGTCTAATCAATGGCTATTCAAAATGTAAGTATATATTATGTATTAGAATCATATTTCTACACATTCTAACTAATAAAAATCAATTTAGTATATTTCCCTCCCTAACTTTCTTTAATTTTAAAAATCCATTCTACTCAATTCTAATAGATATTATAAGTTCATTTATATCATTAAAATCTTTTAACATTTATATCATTAAAATCTTTTAATAACATCATTTAAATTATAAAATCAAATAAACATCAATTCTTTGTTATTATTATTCTAAAACCCTAACTTTGTTACTAACCTTTCCAAACTCCATTTGTACTTAACCAAATCAACTATCCAACAATATAATCTTTGTCTCCTCATCAAAATAACACTTTCCATACCCATTAAACAAATTATCTTATCATCCATCAAAATCACATATTACACATAACCATAAAGTTTAAGGAAACTTCGAAATTAAGGAAAAAACTTACTTGAATCCTTGTTTAATCTTCAAAACTACCTTGAATCCTTTGAAAATCTTATGAAATTTGGTGTTTTAGATGAAGAAAACCTCCCTTACCTCTCTTAAAATTTGGCCTCCATGTTTGGAAGAAGAAGAAGAAGAGTTTTCTTCTTTTATTTCCCACATTTCCAATTTTACCCCTCACTTATATACATATTTACTAAATAAATAAATATTAAAATAATGTGACATTTTTTTTCCTATCCATAATTATCTTAATTTAAATTAAATTAATTATTTTTATTTTATTTAACTTTTAACCTAACTTTGTCTTTTTTTTAAAGTGTGTATGTTAGGTAGATATCATGTGTACATTATGTGTCCCATGCATATTTTCTTTATATCTTTCATATACATTTAGCATTTTCATACTTCTAACACTTTATATAATCTTCTAAATTATCTATTTAATTTTTATTAATTTTTATTTTAATATTTTAATAAAGTTAGGGATATTATAACTTCACCCAACTGCTTCATATGCTGAGTGGCTTGATTGGATCCATTCACGAGCTATAATCAATATACATTGGTTGGCACATTGGTGGAACATTACCCATATCACCATTTGGACAAATCTGATGTATGTCCCTCTTGCTACTCTCTGTCGAGGCACTTGCTATGATTCTCATCGACTTGACTGCCAATATGGAGCTGAGCCTTGAGGTTTTGATTTCACTTATGATTTGGACATGTCTCGGTTGATTGAAGCCTTCTTGGACCATTTGAGGCAGAGTTGGCCTACACGTTACACTTACCGACTTCCATGAGTTTTGTATTTGTCAATTCTTTAGATGAAATGATGTTAGGATGAAGAATAAAAGATGTTTTCCTGTATTTTTTAATTTGTCATCACTTTTTTCTATTTTGCAATTTATTTTACCTTATTGGTTAGATATTCAAAATACTGCATATAAAATAGTTTTATTATTATCTCTGTCTCATTAAATTGGGAACAACCATAAACATAAAGTTAGCAACCACAAGATTGCTCATGTTTCTAACCAGCCCTTTCAGGTTTTCTAATTGACAATTTTTCTCATTTGTTAGCCCTAATTATTGACTAGCCTGCCTTTTCAGATTTTTAGAACTAGCGGACTACTCTAACTTTTTCCTAGGCTACCTTTTCTAGTTTTTAACCTAGTGAGCTTCATTGTTTTCTTTATTTCGAACATAATACTTTGAGCCTATTGATATTTACTAGTTCATTGAGCTCGTTCCCATCCATATCCAACAACTTGACCGTGCTCTTCTTCATTACTTCTTTTATGACATATGGCCCTTCCCAACTTGGTCTAAACTTCCCTCTTAGATCAAGAACATTCAGTTTTCATTACTTTAATGCTAAATCTCTAGCCTTAAGTTTTCTTTTTCAAACTCTTCTATTGTAAGATCATGTATTTTCCTTTGGTATAGTTGGTGGTGATACAATGCCTTCAAAATTCTTTCTTCTAATAAAGTCATCTGTGTATATCTACTTAATACCCATTATGTCTTTGGCAACTTAGCTTCCAAGACCACCTTCAGAGACCTGATCTTAATCTTGATAGGTAACACTACATCCCTTCTATAAACCAAAGAAAATGATGTCATTTCAGTCGGAGTCCGTACATTTCATAATTGAACTAAAAGGAAGCATGTCTGACCAATCACTGTATGTCTTGGTCATCTTGGATGGAATCTACTTAATCATCTTATTTGCTACTTTCACTGTGCCATTAGCTTCTAGTCTATATAGGGAGGATCGATGATGATAGATCTGATACTTAGAGAATAAATCCTCAATAGCTCCTTGAAATTGCACCCCATTATCTAGTACTATACTGCGTGGAACCCATATCTACAGATAAGACTTTTTTAATAAATCAAGCCATTTGCCTTGCCCCTAGCTTATTGAAAGATTCAGCTTCAACCCATTTTGAAAAGTAGTCAGTTGCCACTATGATATATCGGTGACCATTTGAGGCTATTGAATGTATCTCCCTAATAATATTGATCCCCAAACTTGCAAAAGGCTAGGGCAAAGACATAGAATAAAATTCCTGGGGAGGTAAATGATTTAAGTTCCCACACAGTCGGCATTATTGGCACCTTCTCATAAAATTAATATAATCTTTTTCAATGGTTAACTAGTAGTAGCCTTGTCGAATTATCTTCTTAACCAATTCTAGGCAATTCATATGGGGTCTATAGGTTCCCGCATGTGTTTCTGATAGGATTTGCCTAGTTTCAGATCTCCTCAAGCATCTTAAATGCACACCATATATCCATCTTCGATGCAACTTTCCTTAGAAGGTGGTGTACTATGAATACCATAGCCTTATTGCTCTCCTTTCCTCTCTTGTTGCACCCAACAACTTTTCACTATTTTTAAGAACCGCTTTATAGTGTTATATCATGTATCATGATCCGCATTAGTTTCTATAAACACTTCATACTCATAGCAAGGAGTTGATGAACTGGTCAAAACTAAAGGTTTAAGGAATAATTTGATAGAATCCTCCCATACAAAAAGCCAATATGGCTAAGGCATTGGCTATTTGGTTTTCTTCCCTTGGCAGGTATATGAACCTACAATCCTTGTGATTCCTCCTCATCATAGTCAAGTAATAATGGTATAGTTTTAGCTTTTCTTCCTTTAACTCCCATTCTCTATTTACTTGGGATATCTCCAGTAATGAGTCACCAAAAATATGTACTTTATCAACCATCATTATCATCAAGGTCTCCAAGCCAAAGATGCATGCTTCATACTCTACCATGTTATTGGTTGCCTTGAATTTCCATTTCTTAGCTAAAGGGATAAGTTCTCTTTTTGGTGATTCTAATATAACTTATAACCTAGCTTCCTTTCTGTTCACTGCTCTATCAAATACATCAAATGTTCATCTAAAAATTCAAAAGTCACTTCCTCACTGTCAGGTAGTGGTTGTTGAGCCAAGAATTTTTCTATTGTTCTGCCTTTAATGATTTTCTTGGATATATATTCAATCTCAAATTCTTCTCGGATTATCTAGCACTGGCCACACTTCCCAATCAATAAGGGTGTCTCTCTCAAATAAATACTTCACTGGATCCATCCTGTAAATTGCTTGCATACTATAAGACTAAAAGTAATGTCACAACTTCTTTGATGACCAAACCACAAAGATACAAGTCTTTTCAATGATACTATACTTAATCTCATAAGGCAGAAGTTTCCTCCTTAAGTCATAAATCGTAGGCTCGATTCCTGATTCTTCTACCTGGGCCAGCATTGCCCTTATTAATCCTTCTTCTACTGCTAAGTACAGTATCAATGGTCTACCAGGTTTTGGAGGTTTCAAGACAGGTGGATTCAACAAATATTCTTTTATGCATCTAAAAGCCTTCTAACACTCTCCATTCCACTCAATCGGTTGGTTCTTTTTAAGAAATTTAAAGATAGGTTCACAAATTATTGTGAGTTTTGAGATGAACCTACATATGTACTGTAACCTTCTGATAAACCCCTGAACTTCCTTCTCTATCTTATGGGTTGGCATATCCTTGATTGCCTTAACCTTGTTAGAGTCAATCTCAATGTCGTTTGGGCCAATAATATGCCCCAGCATCTTATCTGAAGTAACCCTAAACATACACTTCTTTGGGTTTAGCTTGATATCATACCTTACCACACTCTCAAAGAAGTTCTCCAAGTTCTGAAAATGTTGTTCTCTTGTCGCCTATTTCAGCATCATATTATCAATATAGTCTTCAACCTCATTATGCATCATATCATGATACAAGGTAGTAGCCATCCTCTGAAAAGGTTGCTCCAACATTCTTTAATCCAAATGGCATCACCCTCTAACAAAATATACCTCATATAGTTATGAAGATAGTTTTAGCTTTATCTTTTTAGGCCATTAACACTTGATTGTATCCGAAAATTTATCTATGAATGAGTGTGGCACACTAGAGGATGCAATATCGATTAGGACATCTATATGGGATAAAGGAAAATCATCCTTAGGGAAAAGCCTTGTTCAGGTCTTTGTAAACCACATAAACTATGATTCTTCCATCTTTCTTCGACACAAGGACGATATTGGCCAACCAGTTAGGATAATCTATCACCTCTAGAAACTTTACTTGTATCTATTTAGTGACCTCTTCCTTGATCAATTCTACCCATTTTTAACCTTAAATGCCTCAGCTTTTGTTTAATAGGCTTCATATGGGTGTCGACAGGAATCATGTGCTTGGCTATATCTCGATCAATTTCTGGCATATCCTCATAAGACCAAGCAAAAACTACTTTATAATTTTTGAATATTTTTTAATCTCTCTCTCTCTTTAGGAATAAGGTCGGATGGTAAGACAAGCTTTTTTTCTTCCTGTTTGACAAGCTCAACAACATCAGCAAATATCTTAAAACCTGGAATCAGCTTTTCCATGAACATGATCGACTTTGGCTTTCCTTGTAGTGGTACTAACTCTGGAGCTTTGACAAATGTCTCATCTAGTGGAGAGAATTCCATCTTCTTATCTCCCTTCAGCAGAACACCCTTATTAGCTTCCTTATAACCCAACCCCTTTTAGAAACTTGAGTTTTGAAATCTGAAAGCTTTGTATGAGCGGGGATTTTTACCCCCACTCCTAGTGGAATGGTTCTTGCGACTTTGACACTGTTAGGCTCAGGGCCTTAGAGAATATAGGCCTAAACCAAAAAAAAAATGGAGTAACCACCCGAATGGGCCAGAAATAAGAAAGGGGTGGATGACTTGATGTTGCGCTCAAATTAACTCTACCACAAAGCGTCACTCGCAAGTATACGAGGCAGCTGTAGCAAAGGTGATTGCCCCAAGGTCGTTCTCTCAAGGAAGCCAAAGTGGTTAATTGCTTATCAGATTATGTTTAACAAGTAATAAAGAGATTTATAAATTGCTAAATAATGAAGAAGATTGATTAAAGTTTAAAACAATAAAAGTAAATTGAGCTGTGTTTTGATTCACTTGATAGAATGGTCTAGGGTTTGCACTTCTTTACTACTCATATGTATGAACGGTTATTCCACTTAACTAATTTAATTTCTAAGATTAAATCTCAAGCAACTTAATTAATTGAGTCAAGGAAATAAGCTCTCGCATTCAAACCTCTTACAACTAATCTTGTTATAATTGAAACAATCTTTTTAATAGGTTATATCTCTAATTCACCTAAGTCCTTAATTGAATTGTTCCAGCATTAGATTTCATCTCTCAATCCATCATCTAATACCTAAAACACACAATTGGTGGCCAATCAATTATATGTAACAATTTTTCATTCAATAAAGGCTAAAGAAATCAATAGTTAAGAGAATAACCAATTCATACAATTCATAGCAAATCCATACAAACCCTAGACTAGATTAAATTAGTTCATGATGTTATCAAGCATACTCATCTCATTAATAATCAAAGAAATCAATTTAGACATGATAATGTTCATAAACACAATTTCAATGAAACTAAAGAGACAAAGTTTAAGAATAAAACCAAGTTACAAACTCCTTGAAGCTTTTGATGAATCTCTTGATCGAATCTTGCAAAAAGGATGAAATAATGGCATGAACAATCTAATCTAAACTAGTTTAATCCAAAGTAAAATCAAAATCCAAGAAAACAAATGTTTAAACCCTAAGATCTCTCTCAGACGGCTAATTTGCTCTCAAAATCGTCAAAAGACTCCTAAACCCTAACTTTTTTTCCTTTTATATGAGTCGTACGCGTTAAAAATCCGATGCGGGCTTGGAACACGAGGGACACGGCCAGGTGATGAGGGACACGGCCGTGTGAGGGCTTGATGGAGGGACACGGCCAGGTGACACGGCCGTGTCCCCTACATGTGCCCTCCTCTGTTGCTTTTGGTCTTCTTTTCTTCTTTGTTGAGTGACACGGCCAAGTGGAGCTTGACTTGGCCGTGTGAGTGAGATGGGAGGGACACGGCCAGGAGACACGGCCGTGTCCCTTGCCTGTGTTCATTTCTGTGTAATTGTTGACCTCCCTTTCCTTTGGTAACAAGTGGGACACGGCCAGGTCATGGTGACTTGGCCGTGTTGCTCTTCTTTGGAGGGACACGGCCACATGACTTGGCCGTGTCCCTTGCTTGTGTCTGCTACTGGGACTTGTTCTTCCTTTTAACTTGGTATGGGACACGGCCAGTGACTTGGCCGTGTCCTCTGCCTGTGTCAGCTACTGCCCATTTCATCTTCAATTCGTTTCCTTGCCTGTTTTAACCTAACACAAAACTCAAAACAAACTTAAAACACGAAGTAAATAAACAATAACCGACAAAACATAAACACAAACTAAAAACTAGATCAAAAACGACATAAAACTAAAAATAAACTAAAACTTCACAATTAAAGAAAACACTAGACAAACCGATAAAAACTAACAAAATACCTAAATAAAACAATAATTAACCTAATAAACAAGACACAAAACTTATAACAAAAACTAATAAAACAACTACCCCACACTTAAAACTTTGCTTGTCCTCAAGCAAATTCACATGGCATAAATTAAAAATTCAAACAACCTTAACTATAATTCCAGAACATAGATGAAATACTTTAAGACATCAGACATAAATAATTGCAATTTCCTTCAATCAAGATATTCTTAACTCATTCATTGATCCAGACATACAAATCTTATCTCTCAACTAAGTGTTTCACTCGATTTCAAAGGTTAATCACTCATACCACTCATGAGTGCATACTGCCATAAACTTGCTTAATTATCCAATCTCCCTCACTGATTTTCTCAAGAAATAATCCGAAGGTCTTTTATTTGGATGTAATGGGGCTAAGGTAAGGTGTGAGAAAAGACATTTAAGTGGAGCATCAAGAAATGGAGTATCTAAATTAGACACTACTCTTGCTAAGAATTTCATAACTCCTTCAAATAGCATATTCACCAACCCTTAGCAATCTTACATACTTGCACACTAAAAGAAAAGTACACGAGTCAAAATTCCTCTAAGGCTAGAAAATATATGAACTTTATATATATATATATATCTCTTTTTGTTTTATTTTCACTTTTTTTATTGAGTTTATATTTTTTTATATATATATATATACAAAGTATAAACTTAATGGAACATCTAGCTTAAAATGTAGAGGAAAAGAATACTGACTCTTAATCAAATACAATATGCAAAGTATGCATTTCAACCCTCAATTAGGAATTCCATATTATTATTTTTTTTACTTACCCCACACTTGAAATAAACTACCCTATTGTCTAATCATACAACTCCATTCTTTAATGCATAGGTATGATGATAGTAAGAACATGTTAAGTTGAGAATTGTGTTAACCAAACAAGAAACAGTCAATGGCCCAACTTGGCTCACTAAGGAAATCAATATAAAGGGAAGTCTCTTTAAGCTAAAGGGGCTAACCTAATTTGCCTTCATCATTTTAAAACTTGAGATTAAATCATAATGTGAGTTCAATAAGTATGCAAAAGCAAACTCTAGAGATGCAACATCATGAAGGTGCACACTTAAGAAAAGAAAATCAATTGACAAAAATATCAAATTTTATAAGGCTCAAAGCTCACACAGGTGGGTTCACAAAGATTTACATGTCATGAATTGCAGAATGCGAAAATTAATCCCGAATGAATTCAAATGCTCATTTCTATGCTGATACCAAAGTCTCAACTATAATGCTAGAATAAAAGAAAAGATCAATAAATTTTCAACAATTATACCATGCACAAAAAAAACACAATAAACAAAACAACCACAATAAGCAAAACAAGAATTAAAGGAAAGCTTAAAGAGTACCCCACACTTAAAATTGACATTGTCCTCAATGGAAAACAAGAATAATAAATAATAAGAGTTAAAGGACAACCTGTCTTCCATCGTACCTGGTGAGGCAAAATCCTAGCTTTCCATCACAAACACAAAAGTTTTATAACAAAAGTACAAGAAAATATCCAAACACAAAAGTTTTCACATAAATAACAAAAATGAAAAATAAAACAAGAGTACACTAAATAAAATAAAGCAAGGACTGAAAATCTATGGAAAATGTGGGCGGGAAGATGATGTAGCTGAGGGATGGAGACTCAAGATCGTTGCAAGGTTACTGTTAATCTGTTCCATCTGCTGTAAGATCTCAGCATGGTTACGATCCACCTTGCTATCCAATCGATCCACTTTGCCCTCCAGGGCCTCAATCCTCAGAAGTACCTCTTGATGTTCCGAGACCGGAGCATCCTCATCTAAGTCAAGAGAATCCGAGTCAGACTCCTCTTCAATCCGGGCTCTCTTCTGCCTGTCCCCCGGTGCTTCAGGCTCAGCTGACGGCATCACAAAGGTCCCTCTTCTATGCACCACCATGTGCATCTTCGCCAGTATAGCTAAATCCAAGGAATCATTACCCAAAATTCGAGTCATCCGAGTAGTACTCGGGTCAAAATCCTCCACAAGAGCTACTGCTAATGTAGTGATCAATCCTCCAACACAAATAGCCCCCCTCCTTTTATTAGCTACAGAATCAAAAATATCGGCTAACCAATAGCCGGCACTAATATTCATTTCATTCAAAACACAGTCCAAGAAAAATAGCTCACTCGACTCAACCACACCCGGGCTCTCCTTCCTTGCAAAGAACCCACATGACATAAACCTGTGCAAATATCTCAAGGTAGGGTTCCGTAATTTAGATGCTTTGGCCGATTTGGCCACATAAGTACCCGACCCTAAGGCACCCCAAGCAAACTGTTGTCTAAAATCTTTGGGTATTGATCTTTCTCCATGGTGATGAAAACCATATATATCATTCAACTGATCAATAGTAAGCACAAATGATTGACCCATTAATTTAAACATCAGTCTCCTGCAAATTTTCTTATCATCTCTTTCCACTTTAAGAGTTGCCAAAAATTCTAGGGTGAGCTCCTCAAACTGCAGAGGTCTCAATGAAACAAAAGTTTCCCACCCAAGATATTGCACATATCTATAAAAAGCAGTTCTCATTTGCAAGGCATCTAAAGATTCGTCATTCACATACCTTGTCGGGAAAAAACCCCAAGCCAAAAGACTTGCCCTCTTGTGAGATAAAGTTGAGGAAGATGACGAAGCTCCTTCGGCTCCAGATTTCTTCTTCTTTCGATGTGGTACAATTTTAGTTCTCGGCGACATGAAATCTGAGAAAATAACACCCAAAACTGAATTAAATCAAAATAATATGAGTAAAGAGCAAGTTTTAAGTGATAATCTCAAGTTTTGGTGGAGTAATTTGAAGTTTTAACAGAAGAGATGGAGATTTGAAAATAAAAATCAAGGGTTTGGTGTTGCAGAGAACGAGAGAGCGAGAGAGAAGAAGATAGAAAAGTTAGGGATTTATGAAATAAAACTGGGCAAAATCGGGCTTTTAAAAGCAAAAATTGAAGGACACGGCCATGTGTGTGCTGACATGGCCGTGTCTGTGTGTGAAAGTGAAGGGACACGGCCAAGTGGAGAGCACACGGCCGTGTCTCATAGTTTTTGGGGGACACGGCCAGGTGACACGGCCGTGTCCCCTGGGTGTGTCCAAATCTGTAAAACATTGCAAAATCGTTCAAATTTTTAAGAATTTTTTTTTGGCCGTGTCCAGTGTGTGACACGGCCAAGGGACACGGCCAAGTCCTTTGGCCGTGTCACCTTCTGCCTTTTTATAAACTTTAATCATTTTTTTTAATGATTTTGCAACCCTTCTTCGTTAAACACCTGAAACACAAAGTAAAGAAAAATCGATCAAAGCACAGTCAAATTATTGAAACCGAACATAAATCAAAACTTGTTAAACTTAAAAGTACAACTATGAAAAATAAATGCAAACCGATGGGTTGCCTCCCATTTAGCGCTTCTTTAATGTCATATAGCTGGACATCATGCAAGGTCTAGGGTTCATGAATCAAAGTACTATCAATGACCCTTACTTCCTGAAATCCTTCATTGTATGGCTTAACTCTCTGTCCATTCACTTTGAAAGTCTCACCTGTTCTAGAGTTAAGTAATTCAATTGCACCAGAAGGATATACCTGAGTTATCTCGAAAGGACCACTCCATCGAGACTTGAGTTTACCTGGAAAAAGACGGAGTTGTGAGTTAAAAAGTAAAACCTTCATACCTGGACTAAATGTCTTTCGCACTATAATTTTATCATGAAGTGCTTTAGTGCGATCCTTGTAAATTCTCGAGCTCTCATAAGCCTCATTCCGCAGCTCATCTAACTCTGAAATTTGTAGAAATCTTTCTTTCTTCGCTTTGTCCAAGTCCAAATTCAGAGTCTTGATTGCCCAATATGCTTTGTGCTCCAACTCCACTGGTAAGTGACAAGCTTTTCCAAACACCAATCTATATGGACTCATACCTAGAGGAGTTTTGAAAGCAGTCCGATATGCCCATAGTGCATCGTGCAATATGCTTGCCCAATCCTTCCTGGATGTGTTGACTGTTTTCTCCAGAATTCCTTTTAGCTGCTTGTTGGATGTTTCCACTTGTCCAGAGGTCTGTGGATGATATGGGGTCGACACCTTGTGCTTCACACCGGTTTTATGCATTAATTTCTCAAACAGCCTGTTGCAAAAATGGCTCCCCCCATCACTGACTATCACCCTTGGTGTGCCAAACCTGCTAAGAATGTTTTCCTTCACAAATTTAACAACAATATTAGCATCATTAGTACGGGTGGGGATTGCCTCCACCCATTTGGAAACATAATCAACAGCAACTAAAATGTATTCATAACCAAAGGACTTGGGGAAAGGACCCATGAAGTCTATTCCCCACACATCAAACAATTCAACAACAACATATGACTGAAGGGGCATTTCATTCCTCCTCCCAATGTTACCTACTCTTTGGCAACGATCACAGTGCTTACAATAATCTTGAGCATCTTTAAATAAAGTGGGCCAGTAAAAACCACTTTGAAGCACCTTTTCTGCAGTTTTTCTTCCTCCAAAATGACCCCCACAGTGAAGGTCATGACAAAATTGAAGAACACTCAGTTGTTCTTCCTCAGAAACACACCTGCGAACTATCTCATCTTTGCAAATCCGGAATAGATAAGGTTCATCCCAAAAATAAAACTTACTTAAGTGTAGAAACCTTTTCTTTTCCTGAAAAGACATGTTAGATCTCAAAATACCACAAGAAAGATAGTTAGGAATATCTGCAAACCACGGTGCATCAATTACCACAAACAAATGCTCATCAGGAAATGCTTCTAAATTTTTATGAATGCTATCAGATGCAAGATTTTCATTAAAGTAGGGTAATCTGGATAAATGATCAGCAACAACATTCTCACTACCCTTAGTATCCCTGATCTGGAAATCAAACTCTTGCAATAACAACACCCATCTAATTAAGCGCGGTTTAGCATGCTGTTTTGTTAAAAGATATTTAAGAGCTGCATGGTCAGAATGAACAATAATTTTTGACCCTATTAAATATGCTCTAAATTTGTCTAAAGCAAAAACAACAGCTAACATTTCCTTCTCAGTTGTGGTGTAGTTCATTTGTGCACTGTTCAGGGTTAAACTAGCATAATAAATTACCCTTAAGTATTTGTCAACCCTTTGCCCAAGAACAGCTCCTACTGCATGATTAGAAGCATCACACATGATTTCAAAAGGTAAAGACCAGACAGGAGCTACAATCACAGGTGCACTAGTCAATTTTTCCTTAAGAGAATTAAAAGATTGCATGCATTGTGCTGTAAATTCAAATGGAACATCTTTCCCCAATAAATGGCACAATGGTTGGCTTATTTTGGAGAAATCCTTAATAAACCTTCTGTAAAATCCTGCATGCCCTAAAAAACTTCTTATTCCCTTAACAGAGGTAGGTGGGGGTAACTTAGCAATCAATTCAATTTTAGCCTTATCCACCTCAATCCCTTTACTCGACACCACATGACCTAAGACAATGCCCTGAGTAACCATAAAATGACTCTTTTCCCAACTTAAAGTGAGGTTACATTCAATGCATCTCTCAAGCACACGAACAAGTTTATCGAGGCAATTATCAAAAGAATTACCAAAAACAGAAAAATCATCCATAAATACCTCAATAAAATCGTCGATCATATCCGAGAAGACAGACATAATGCATCTCTGAAAAGTTGCAGGTGCATTGCACAAGCCAAAGGGCATACGTCGAAATGCATAAGTCCCAAAAGGGCAAGTAAAGGTTGTCTTTGACTGATCCTCTGGAGCTATTGGCACCTGATAGTAACCTGAAAGGCCATCCAGAAAAAAATAATGTGAGTGTCCAGAAAGTTTGTCTAACATCTGATCAATAAAAGGAAGAGGAAAATAATCTTTCTTTGTAGCATTGTTCAACTTCCTATAATCAATGCACATTCTCCACCCAGTAGTAGTCCTAGTAGGAACCAACTCATTATTCTCATTTTTCACCACTGTGATTCCAGATTTCTTAGGAACTACATGTACTGGGCTCACCCACTCACTATTAGCAATTGGATAAATTACTCCTTCATCCAGCAATTTGAGCACTTCCTTCTTAACCACTTCACTCATATTTGGGTTAAGTCTCCTTTGGGTTTCCCTCACAGGTTTAGCTCCCTCTTCTAAAGTGATTCTATGCATGCACATGGAAGGGCTAATACCCTTTATGTCACTCAATCCCCATCCTATTGCTCTCTTCAATCTTTTAAGCTCACTCACTAACCTCATCTCCTCCCCTTCACTAAGTTCACTAGATATTATTACAGGTAAAGTATTGTGATCTCCCAAAAACACATATTTCAGGTTCTTAGGTAACTCTTTCAGCTCTAACTCTAGTGAGGGGTTCTTCTCTTCTTTTTCAATGGGGGAAGGTTCAAAAATTGGGTCCTCCTTAAGCTCCTCTATTTCAGCACCCTCTAAAGTCTCAAGGCAACTGGCTAGTTCTGCATCAAAAATTTCCAAATCACTATCCAAAGTCAATGCCAGCTCCAATTTATCAGAGGAACCTGTCTGCAAGAAAACATCTGAAACAACTGCATCAATACAATCAATAAAAGAACAATCCTCATATAAAGCAGTTGTAGGAATAGGAGAAGTATTAAAAATAGAAAATTCTACAGTTTGTCCCAAAACAGTCATTGATAATTTTCCATTTTTAACATCTATCAAAGTGTTGGTAGTTGCCATAAAAGGCCTACCCAGTAGAATGGTGTGTGCAAATGGTGAAGAATTACCTACTTCCATGTCAAGAACAATGAAATCAACAGGAACTATCAAACCACCAACTTTAACTAACACATCTTCTATAACCCTTTCGGGAATCTAAGAGATCTATCAGCTAATTGCAACACCATTTTTGTTGGCTTAAGTTCCCCTAATTCTAAGTCAAGGTACACAGAGTAAGGCATTAAATTCACACTAGCTCCCAAATCACACATGCCATCAGTACATTTTCCATTCCCCATAGCAATTTGAATAATAAAGCTTCCAGGATCCTTTAGCTTAGGAGGTAGTTTATGCTGCAAAACAGCACTAGCTACCTCAGAAACTATCACCTTTTCATTCGGCTCATACCTTTTTTTCTTGGTATTCAATTCTTTGAAGAATTTAGCATAAGCCGGCATGTTCTTAATTGCTTCAAGTAATGGTAAGTTGATACTTACCTTAGATAGCATGTTGAAGATATCTGAAAACTGCTTATCTTTTTTTATCATCCTTCAACCTGCTAGGGAATGGTATAGGTGGCCTGTATGGATTGCTTGCCATGTGCAAATCTGGTGTAGGGGTCTTCTCCATTGATCTTTCTTCAGCACCTTTGTTCTCTAATTCTCCTTCCTTTTTCTTCTCTTGCTCACCTGCATTCACAGAATTATTTTCAACATTGTTATTAATTACCTTGCCACTCCTAAGAACAGTCACTGCTTGTGCCTGCTCAGGTTGACTTGGAAACTTCCCCTTTTGTTGAATCTGCATCTGTTGTGCAAGTTGCCCCACTTGGGTCTCCACCTTCTTAAAAGATGCTTCCAAGGAATCCAGCCTCTTGTTGTTCATCTCTTGGTTTTGAGCACTGACTTTGATGAAAGCTTGTAAATTGTCCTCCAAACTCTCTCTTTTATGCTGACCTTGATTTTGACTTGAGGATTGGCCCTGCTGCTGGTTCTGTCTCTGGAGCAAATGGAAAGGCTGTTGAGCATTATTTGTCGTCCAGGAAAAATTGGGGTGACTCCTCCAACCAGGATTGTAAGTGTTGGAGTAAGGATCATTTCTGGCCCTAGGTTGGAATCCTCCCATAACATTGACCTGCTCAGCTTCATTCCCAAAAGACTCATATGCAGAGGGACATATATTTGCTCCATGCCCTAATGTCCCACAGATTCCACACACTTCTTGAGTAGATGAAGAAATATTATTCTTCATGTTTAGCATCTGAACCTGTCTTGTCAACTCAGCTATTTGACTAACCATTTCAGTATTGGCTTCCAGTTGATTCACCCCCTTGTTTCTTCCCCTTACACTCTTTTGTTGAGAATTAGCTCCCAACATCTTAAAGATCTCATAAGTCTCATCAGCTGTCTTTTCTCCCATGGCTCCCCCAGCTGCATTATCAACAGTGTTCTGAAATTGCTGAGTGAGACCATCATAGAAAAACTGATTAAGGAGTTGAAGTGGGTAATGATGATGTGGACACTGGATCAATAGCATCTTGAATCTGTCCCAAGCCTCATGAAATGGCTCTCCTTCAAATTGAGAGAATGTAGCAATCTTCCCTCTCAACTCAGCTGTCTTTTGGTGTGAATAGAACTTGCCCATGAATTTATTGTACACTTGCTCCCAAGTTGTTAGTGAATTTTCAGGCAACATCATGAGCCAGCTCTTTGCCCTATCCTTCAAAGTATAAGTGAAACATCTCATCCTCAACTGATCTTCTGTTAGTCCTCCCAAAGGAAAAGTGTTGAGGGTGGAGTAGAAGTCCCTAATAAAATTCAAAGGATCTTCATTTGGAACTCCATAGAATGATGGCATCATGTTATAGTGAATATTCTTCAACTCATAGTTCCTTGCTGCATCTGTCAGTCTTATGCAAGAAGTGGAAGTCCCAATGACAGGTCTAGCAAAATCTCTCATGGTTCTTTGTCTTTCTTCAGCCATTTTAACAGATTTTTCAGATTCTGACTCAAAATCCGAAATGTCTTCCTCTGAAGTATCAAATCCTGTGAAAAGCTCAAACTCCTCTCTGCTCCTTTTTATTCTCTGAATTTCTGGAATGAATGGATGCAATTCTCCTTCAAGTGATCTCTTGCCTTGCATAAACAAAAATTTCTAGAAAAAGAAATATCAAAAGCAAAAGACAAATAAAATAAAATGAAAAGCAATGAAAATAATCTGAAATGTGAAATTTTTTTTTATTTTTTAAAAGAAAAATAAACAATTACACCAATTAGCTTCCCCGGCAGCGGCGCCAAAAACTTGTTGCGCTCAAATTAACTCTACCACAAAGCGTCACTCGCAAGTATACGAGGCAGCTGTAGCAAAGGTGATTGCCCCAAGGTCGTTCTCTCAAGGAAGCCAAAGTGGTTAATTGCTTATCAGATTATGTTTAACAAGTAATAAAGAGATTTATAAATTGCTAAATAATGAAGAAGATTGATTAAAGTTTAAAACAATAAAAGTAAATTGAGCTGTGTTTTGATTCACTTAATAGAATGGTCTAGGGTTTGCACTTCTTTACTACTCATATGTATGAACGGTTATTCCACTTAACTAATTTAATTTCTAAGATTAAATCTCAAGCAACTTAATTAATTGAGTCAAGGAAATAAGCTCTCGCATTCAAACCTCTTACAACTAATCTTGTTATAATTGAAACAATCTTTTTAATAGGTTATATCTCTAATTCACCTAAGTCCTTAATTGAATTGTTCCAGCATTAGATTTCATCTCTCAATCCATCATCTAATACCTAAAACACACAATTGGTGGCCAATCAATTATATGTAACAATTTTTCATTCAATAAAGGCTAAAGAAATCAATAGTTAAGAGAATAACCAATTCATACAATTCATAGCAAATCCATACAAACCCTAGACTAGATTAAATTAGTTCATGATGTTATCAAGCATACTCATCTCATTAATAATCAAAGAAATCAATTTAGACATGATAATGTTCATAAACACAATTTCAATGAAACTAAAGAGACAAAGTTTAAGAATAAAACCAAGTTACAAACTCCTTGAAGCTTTTGATGAATCTCTTGATCGAATCTTGCAAAAAGGATGAAACAATGGCATGAACAATCTAATCTAAACTAGTTTAATCCAAAGTAAAATCAAAATCCAAGAAAACAAATGTTTAAACCCTAAGATCTCTCTCAGACGGCTAATTTGCTCTCAAAATCGTCAAAAGACTCCTAAACCCTAACTTTTTTTCCTTTTATATGAGTCATACGCGTTAAAAATCTGATGCGGGCTTGGAACATGAGGGACACGGCCAGGTGATGAGGGACACGGCCGTGTGAGGGCTTGATGGAGGGACACGGCCAGGTGACACGGCCGTGTCCCCTGCATGTGTCCTCCTCTGTTGCTTTTGGTCTTCTTTTCTTCTTTGTTGAGTGACACGGCCAAGTGGAGCTTGACTTGGCCGTGTGAGTGAGATGGGAGGGACACGGCCAGGAGACACGGCCGTGTCCCTTGCCTGTGTTCATTTCTGTGTAATTGTTGACCTCCCTTTCCTTTGGTAACAAGTGGGACACGGCCAGGTCATGGTGACTTGGCCGTATTGCTCTTCTTTGGAGGGACACGGCCACATGACTTGGCCGTGTCCCTTGCTTGTGTCTGCTACTGGGACTTGTTCTTCCTTTTAACTTGGTATGGGACACGGCCAGTGACTTGGCCGTGTCCTCTGCCTGTGTCAGCTACTGCCCATTTCATCTTCAATTCGTTTCCTTGCCTGTTTTAACCTAACACAAAACTCAAAACAAACTTAAAACACGAAGTAAATAAACAATAACCGACAAAACATAAACACAAACTAAAAACTAGATCAAAAACGACATAAAACTAAAAATAAACTAAAACTTCACAATTAAATTTTTGCTTTATTTAAACAACCAATTTGCAAGGATTTTACAAGAACTAAGTGGGTTTTGGTGATTTCTTCATAAATTAGTAAGTTTTCCTTTACAATTTTGAAGTTCCATTTAAATATATGATTATGTATAATTTGAGATTTTAATGGAGTATGTTTTAATTGGTTAAATGCATATGAAATATGCTATTTTGTTTAATTATTAATAATTCTTAAGTTGGATTGAAGAAATGATTAAGTTTGAGTTAAGTTGGTTGAAGAGAGAGAATTTAGGGTTATGGAATATTTGAGTTTTTGGAATCATGAGTTTTAATTGTGTAAATTGGTTCCAAATGTGTTGTTTTGATGCATAAACAAGGATTTTAAAATCAAATGATGGATTTGGTTAAGTTTGGATAGAGTTTGAAGATGGTAGTATTGATTTAGGGTTTTGGAAAAGTGAATTTTCAAAGTATAGTGAATTGTTTGATTTTAATGCTTAAAGCATGTTATTTGATGACATTAATGATGGAAATAAGCTTGGATTAATTATTGGAATGTATTGAAATGGAGAACCTTCAATGGGGAAGGTTATGCCATTTTAGGGTTTTGAACAAAAGTGTGTGTTTAATTAAAGTAATTGATATAAACATGTTAAAATATGTTTGTAATGATAGAAATAAACTTAAAACATTAATTTAAATGGATTAAAATGGTTTTTCAAAGTTAAAGTGAGGTAAAGCTTAATTGTGGAAATTTTGTTGGAGTGTTATTTAATTAAGATTTGATGTTAAGAATGCCTTAGAATGTGATATGAAATGATTATTTATGATCACATTTGGTATGGGAATTGAGAGGGAGTAGTTTGGCCAATCCAAGTGTTGAAGTGCAACTTGGAAAAGAAGGTTGGTGAGAGTTTTGAGCTTGCATTTGAAAGCTTTTATAGGTATGTACAAACTTTGGATGAATTGGTTATATTTGCATTACATTGGGCTTAACACATTTTGGATTGGAAAATGTGTTAAGCTACTTGATACATGAAACATGTATGAATAATGTGCTATGACATGTGCAATATCATATATGTGTTAAATGCATTGTGAAAAGCTATTGATAATGGCTAAATTATGTAAAATGTGAAATATGTGTATTATGTGAAAAAGATCCAAAGTGTTTGGGTAATGCCATTTATTATGTATGCATTTAGGGCATTGTTAAAAAGCCATTGATAATGGCTAAAATGTATCAAATGTGAATCATATGTGAATTATGTGAAGTTATCCTACATATTTGGGTTATGAGTTTTAAGGTAAAATATGATGAAATGTGATGATATGATGAAATGTGATAAGTTGATATTGATATAAATGAGAAAAGTGAGAAAAAGACGGGAAAATGATATGAAATGAGAAAATTGAGAAAAGAGGCAATGTGCCTAGCTTGATTATGAGAAAATGAGAAAGAGATTGATAATAAGAAATGTGAATTAATTGTGTGCCTAGTATGTTATTCAATTTTTAGAGTTCTATGTTTGGCGACATGCCTATGAGGTTATCCTCATTATTTGCCTTCGGGCTAGATGTTGGACGTCACTTACCTTCAGGCTAGAGGTTAGGCATCACTATGATTTGCCTTCAGGATAGACGTTGGGTGTCACTTGCCTTCGGGCTAGACACTGGGTGTTAATATGAACCAAAACAGTAACTTTGGAATTTGAATACATATTAGATCCTTTGGGCCCATGCTTGTGTTTGTTTTTATGTGAATTGTGAATTGTAAAATAATTAAAAAATATGTTATAATGAAATGATATGAGACATGATATGCATAAGCATTGTGCATTGGCATTATTTTACAGTTTTATTGTTATCAAAATTTGTACGGCTAAGCTTTTAGCTTAGCGCGATTATAATTCATCGTGCAGGTGACAGGGGTGATCCGGTAGAGCCGGAGAATTCTACTAGACCTAGTCAGGTCTATGCTTGTGTTTATTGAGCTTAAAGTGTTTTTGGGTACATCAAGATCAGAGCCATTTGCCGGCATATATATATTTGATATTATAATACATTTTGATATTATGTATATTATGTTAAGTTTTTGGAATATATATTGTAAATTATAAAAAAAATGTCTTGGATGATTTGTTTAAAATGGGAATTTATATATGTTGTTGATATATATGTCTATATAAGTAAATGTTTTAAGAAAGTATGGAGAAATTTGGGAAGGATTGGTGAAATGGAGATTTGGTTTATTTGGCAGTGTTTTTATACAAGTTGTGGTTTTGTTGAAATTTGGAGATGTTTAAATTATAGACAAAACTCTGGCAAATTTTTCCCAGAGTTTTTCATATAAAATGCTTATTTTATAAATTATAATTAATAAAGATTATTATATTTTACAAATTATAATTAAATACACAATTTAAATATCTGATATTTTAAATTAGAAATATAAAATTTTTTATGTAATCGGGTTGTGGCATTCTTATACCGTATATGCATATTTTACATATATAGAGTGTATGTATTATACGTATATAGGGTATAAGGGTGTTATAAAACCTCCATTGTTGGTTCCACCAATATTTCACGTTGATCAAGCTTGTAAAATCTTGGTTGAACAAAACAAAGACAGACGTCCACTGCCTTCTGAGTTTGATCTTGATGTTTTCTGCTCACTCAATGTTTGATGCTGCTAGGGTTTAGTGTTTGTTGTTTTGGTTATTGTTGCTTCCTTTTTTCCTTTTTCTTTTTTTCCTTCTTTTCTTTCTTTTCTTTCTCTTTTTTTTTGTTTTGGTTTTTTTTTTAGTTTTTGGTCCTAGCTCCAAGATAATTATCTTATTTGCACCATTCTATGCTTCTGACTATGGATGAGTGGAGTAGAGCGAGTCTACTTCAGTGAGCATAAATACTTCATTGTCTTGACTGTATCTCAATGGTGAAAGAGATCAGAGATATTAAATCTAGTTCAAGTAAACTTCAACTATCTTTGTGGTCTTGACTGTGCATTTTTTCCTTGATCTTCTTGTCCCTTTACCTCAGTGGTCATCAGATTTGTCAAAAGTATAACAACAGCTCAGGGTAGGTTATCGGGTTTTTAAGCCAATAAAAAGCAAGCTAAAATGTAATGAAGGCTCAAAGGGACAAACTAAGGATTAATGTTAACATGGGTGGATACTAGTTGTTGTCTAACCAAATAATGCCTAGATAATCTCTCTCTTAAATATACAGAGTTTAATTTCGCCTTAAAAGTTCATCAAAGCATGTTCTAAGATAGACTAAGAGCTAGACAAAGGTAAATATGCAGGAGTCCTCTCTAAGTAAGCATACACAACTCAATGCTATAGAATAACTCCCTCACCTAGTAAAGTCATTCGAATTATAATGCATAGCTACACTAATTTATGAATATCAAGCTAGACTCGTCATTGGTTGAGCACCAAAATGAACAAAGACCAACAAAAATTTAATGAAAGTAATTTATTCAAACAATCTTAATTTAAAAAACATAATTATTCCAAAAATATTAAAGAAAGCAGAAATAATATAAGTAGCACTCAAGCCGAAGGAAGTTTATAATCGATGGTGCTTCAACTACTTGGACATGTCAGGGGCAATGGTCATCACCTCCTCATACACAATTCCTTCCTCTACATCTTAAAAAGATGACAAGGCAGAACTTTTAATCAATCCTCCTATCATGAATGTCACTAGCGGTGGCACTCTTCCAAACTTAGGCAATGGATTATTCTTGGTGTTGAGCTTATCAGGCTCAGACAGCTTTTCACTATCAATCAAACCTTGGATCTCATGCCTTAATCAAGCACATTTATCTGTATCATGCCCTTTCATTTAACAGAATTGATAGAAGGCCTTGGCATCAATATTTGATGGCAGAGGATCGTGTAGTGGTCGAGGAACCAATGGTTCTAATAGCCCTTTCTTGTGCAACTAGTTGAAAACCCAAGATAGAGGTTTCCCAACTCTGAATATTATCTTATATTTGCTTGACCAGTTGTCGCATTAACATCCACTACATTTTGTGTACTCTGGCTACCAGACTGATAATTCCCCCTCTCATTCTTTCTTTTAGAAAAATGTCTCTTCTCCCATTCCCATTCTTCTATTTGTAAGCCAGCTTGGAGAAGATCTTTGAAATAACTTATGAGAGTGTGAGACATCCATTCACATAGGCTGGGTAGGACACCCCTTACTATCATTTGAATATGGTCAGACTCATTTAGTCTCTTCTGAAGCAGTGCAGCTTTGTTCTTCTACCTCTTCACATAGTCAACGAAATTCTCATTCTGCTTCTGTCTGATTGACTCAACTTCCATTAGGGTACTCGATTAGGGTACTCAACCTAAGATTGGATTAGGGTTCTTGACTTGAAACTAGATTAGGGTGCTTGACTCAAAATTGGATTAAGGTCCTCGACCCAAGACTGGATTATGATTCTCGACCCAAGACTGGATTAGGATTCTCTATCCAAGACTGGATTAGGGTTTTTGATCCGAAACTGGATTAGGATTCTTGACCCAAAACTGGATTAGGATGCTCGACCCAAAATTAGATTAAGGTACTTGACCTGAGACTAAATAGACTAGATTATAGTTCTCGACCTAAGACTGGATTAGGATTCTTGACCCAAGACTGGATTAGAGTTCTCGACTCAAAACTGGATTAGGATTCTCAACCTGAAACTAGATTAGGGTGCTCGACCCGAGACTGGATTAGGGTTCTCATCCCAAAACTATAATAGGATGCTCGACCCAAAACTTAATTAAAGTGCTCGACCCAAGACTGGATTAGGGTTCTCGACCCGAGACTGAATTAAGGTGCTCGACCTGAAACCAGATTAGGGTGCTTGACCTAAGACTGGATTAGGATTCTCGACCCTAAACTAGATTTTGAGTTCTCGACCCAAGACTTAAGCTCTTCTAGCTTGATCATCCCTTTACCGTTTGAGAATTTTGATTTTCTTCTAGCCAATTGGATCCATTCTTCAATAGACTCAGTTGACATTCTATCATTTGAGAGTTTTGGCTTTCTTCTAGCCAGTTGTTCCATTCTTCAATGGCTTGACTTCAACTCTTCTAGCTGGACATGTCAAGGGCAATGCTCCATATTATACCCATACTGCTGAATAAAAGCCTTGTATAATAGATTCCAATCTTTTTGGGTGTTCTCTTCTAAGGTATTGAACCAGTTTTGCAAAATAGGGCCCAATGAGAGCATGAAGTACCTTAGGGTTTGAGCTTTAGTAGCTCGAGCAGACTGCATGGTTGTGATGTATTGCTTGACATGTAGATGAGGATTGCCAGTTTCATCAAACTTAGCAAAAGAAGGCATCTTGAACTTATAAGGGACTTCCTCATCTTATTCAAATAGCTTGTCCACCTCTGACATCTCATCAACCTTCAACTTCTTTTCGAATTTTTTTTCTTCATCAACAATCATCTTTTTCAAATCTAAAGTTTCAGTCTTTTCCATAATTACCTTCTCTATAGACTTCGTATTTTTCTTCTTTTCTTCTTTTTGCCATATGGAAGCCCCAATTTTATATGGATGCCCATATCGAACTAGTTTGTCCCAGTTCGATATAGACAAGGTCCATATCAAACTCAATAGACCTTATTCAACCAAAATGGCTTTCAGTCTATTTTTTAGGTTTTAAAACCCATTTTGGGTCATTTTAAGGTTTAAAAGTTAAACCAGACTCATTTGAGCCTTATTAAAATCAAACCAATCAAAATAAAAGCTTAAAATAGGTTAAGCCTATAAGAAATTGATCAATAAGTACTTAGGCCATCCTTAATTAGGATCAAACTGGCTTAGGGCCAAATTCAAGGGTCTACAGTTTGCCTCCTATTTGAACGATCTTGAATTTATTCAGAGAGTGAAAAGCAACATGGGTTTGAGATTATTTTGGACATGGATGGTTTTAGACCCGAGGTCAGAGTAGGTTTGGGTTCTGAACTCGTATTGGTTTGGGTTTTGGACCCGGATTGAGTTTTGGACTTAAAAAAAGTGATTTAGGTTTAGGACCTGAGCTAGTTTAGGTTTTGGACCTAGATTGATTTGGGTTTTGGACCCAGATTGAATTTTAGACTAAAAAATGATTTGGATTCTAGACCTAAGCCGGTTTGGGTTCTAGGCCCAAGTTGAGTTATGGACTCGAAAATAATTTAGGTTCTCGACCCAAGACTGAATTTTGAGTTCTCGATCCGATACTGAATTTGGGTTTGGGTGCTCGACCCGATACTAGATTAGGGTACTCTATCCAAAACTAGATTAGGATACTTGATCCAAGATTGGATTAGGGTTCTCGACCTAAAACTGGATTAGGGTGCTCGACCCGAAACTGGATTAGGGTGCTCAACCTAAGACTAGATTACAATTCTCGACCTAAGACTAGATTAGAATTCTCGACCTAGGACTGGATTAGGGTTCTCGACTCAAAACTGGATTAGGGTTCTTGACCCAAAACTGGATTAGGGTTCTCGACATGAAACTTGATTAGGGTACTCGACCCAAGACTGGATTACGGTTCTCGACCCAAGAATGGATTAGGATTCTCGACCCAAGACTGGATTAGAGTTTTGGACCCAAAACTAGATTATGATTCTAGACCCAAAACTAAATTATGGTACTCGACCCGAGACTGGATTAGGGTTCTCGACCAAAAACTAGATTAGGTTGCTCGACTAGAAATTGGATTATGGTACTTGACCTGAAATTGAATTAGGGTGCTTGACCCGAGACTCGATTAGGGTACTCAACCTGAGACTGGATTAGGGTTCTTGACCCAGAACTGGATTTTGGGTTCTCAACCCTAGACTTAAGCTCTTCTAGCTTGATCATCCCTTTGCTGTTTGAGAATTTTGATTTTCTTCTAGCTGTTATGATCATTTTTATATGTGTTTTTAGGTTAATTTTATTTTCTTTTAGTTATTTTTCTAATATGTGTGTTCAAGTTTGCTTGAAGTTTGATGATTTAGATGAACATGTGCAAAATGGAGCTAAATCCACTTAATGAAGTTATTTTGGAAGGAAAAACATTGAACACAACAAAGATGGTTCAAGTTTGGCCATGTCTCCTCATCTTGGCCATGTCTCTGCCCATGTCTCCTCATCTTGGCCATGTTGCTGACCATGTCTCATTGTCTTAGTCGTGTTTAACCCTAAGAAATAAAAATCATGTGCAAATACAAGCAGTGTTGAACACAAGCACCATCTTGGCCATGTTGCATAAGGCAAGAAAACTTGAATCTATGTCATGTTCCTCATAAGAAAGAATTGAAAGACATACAGAATGAGACACATTCACTTATCTTGGCCATGTCACAAGAGACATGGCCAAGACAAAACCCATCTTGTCGGTGTCACATGACTTGGCCAAGACAAATGGGATCTTGGTCGTGTTTCTCATAAAGAAGAATTGAAATTTTGGTAGAAGTAGACACGGGCATGCATCTTGGCCGTGTCACAAGAGACATGACCAAGACAAATGGGATCTTGGTTGTGTCTCTCATAAAGAAGAATTGAAATTTTGGTAGAAGTAGACACGGCCATGCATCTTGGTTGTGTCACAGGAGACATGGCCAAGATAAAAACTTGTCTTGGCCATGTCACACTTGGAGAAAGCAAAATGACTAGAGAGGCAGAAGAGGACACATCCAAGTGACATGGCTGTGTCAACCCTCACAAGAACATACATTTAAAGGCAGTGAAGGACACATCCAAGTGACTTGGCTGTGTCCAAGATATAATTGATACACACGGCCAAGTCATCCATGCATCTTGGTCGTGTCTTGTGAGAATTCTTTGAATTGTTTGCAAAAGTAGGGGGACAAAGTGGGAGACAACAAGTGCTATCTTTTAAAAAGAAACAAAAAAAAGGTGCTTAATTTATGGGATGAAGATGTAAAAAATGAAAAGGAGGGGACAAATGGTAGTGAGGTGGGTTGAAAAAGCTTTTCGTTTTGTTTCAAGAAATAAAATAATGGGAAAGGGTGAGGAGATACATACACATTGGAGGCTCCATTTAAGGAGGCTTGGTCCTTGTTTTGTTCTTGTTTTTGGACAAGACACCTTCATATTCATCCTCCATACCCATTTTCCACTTCTTCCATAGACAAGACTTAATCAAGTTTGGGGATTAAAGTGGGTGAACAAGCTCTTTAGAAGATTAGGGTTTGAAGAAAGCTTGATTAGAGTTGTAAGCTTGAGAGAGTTACCATTCCATCTTTCAAGAAGAGAGACATTGATTGAAGAGGGCTTGAAAGTTCTTGGTGTCTACAAGGGGCTTTTCATATTCTATCTTTTAATTCATTTTTAGATTATTGTTGTTTATTAAGAACATTAATATTTCAATGGACAATTGTGATTTGATGTATATTGAGATGAATATTTGTTTTAAATTGATGATGATGAGTTAATTTACTCATGCCTAGGGTTTGTAACAGATTTGATTAAATGACTTGATTTGATATTTTCATTAATATGCCTTGTTATTAGTTGATTGTATTGGGTTGAATGCTAGGCTGATAGATTAGCTACTTATTGATCTCTAGATATTGAATGAAGGACCGGGAGGTGAAAATTGATATTAGAATTATGCATTCAACTATCCTAAGAATGAATTAGAAATATATGTTCCAGGGTGCAATTAATTTGCAAGTACAAAATAATTAGTTGTTGTTAATTTATGAATGTGAGAACTAATAATTGATAATTGCTAATTAATCACAAGAAACAAATTAAGTTCAAGGTTATATTAATGGATAATTTTAGAATTAAGCTTTGATTAAATTGATCTACAACCCTAGGCAGTAATCCAAGAATTGAAATAATCTTGCACAACTTCACTAGTTTTACTTTTAAATTTTAATACAATTCACCAATTCAACAACTTACACCTTAATTTATTATTTTGTTTTAATCAAAATTTTACATACAATTCCTTCCTTGTGAGATGACCTTAGGCAATCACCATTGCTATAATTACCTCGTATACTTACGAGTGTTGCTTTGTAGTAGTGTTAGTAGAGCACAACACTAGCCGGTTGGTTCCATTCTTCAATGGACCCAGCTGACATTCTATCACCTAAGAGTTTTGGCTTTCTTTGAGCCAGTTGTTCCATTCTTCAATGGCTTGATTTCAACTCTTCTAGCTGGACATGTCAGGGGCAATGCTCCATATTATACCCATACTGCTTAATAATGGCTTTTTTCTTCTTTTCTTCTTTTCTTCTTTTCACCATATGAAAGCCCCAGTTTGATATGGACATGTCCATATCGACCTGGGCAAGCCCCAGCTCAATATAGATGCCCATTGTGAGCGGGGATTTTTGCCCCCACTCCCGGTGGAATGGTTCTTGCGACTTCGGCACTGTTTAGGCTCGGGGCCTTAGAGAACACGGACCTAAGTCCGGAGAAAATGGAGTCGCCACCCGGACAGACCGGGAAAAAAGAAAGGGGTAGATGACTCGATTCCTAAGGAATCCCCAACCCCATAATGGGTTCAAAAAGTTGGGTACATGTGGGGAAGGTGAGAAATGGCCCAGCACCCCTACAACGCCCGGTTCATTGGAACCGGCCTCATTTACAGGTCTTAATATTATAAAATTCTTAAATATAACAATATTATCCATACTACACACAATAAAAAGAAAGCATCATTATATTAAAATCAAAGCAATGTCCAAACAAAACAAAACAAATAAATGGACACCCATCCAAAGATGGAAACATGTCCTTACATCACATGCCTAGATAGGACACCCACCGAAAGGTAGAAACATGCTCTTTACATAAGTTCTAAGATGGAAAAGCAAATTAAATTACATGATATTTAACTAATGAGGTACCCACCAAGTGGAAACAAACCTCTTACAACATTTAGAAATCTAAATAAATTGATAAAAGTAAATAGTCATTCACAATAAATAAATCATTCATCAAAGGAACCAAATATCAATAAAAAGTAAACATCCATCCATGATAAATAAAATAAACCAAGTATTGAATTTAAATAAATTAAAGCATAAGAAATAAAACCAAGCATGATCAAATATGGAATTGAATAAGGTAAATAAAAATCCAAATTATAGCTACTATTTCCATTTAGGGTTCTTTATCTCATATGTTAAGGTTTTGGAATTCATAAAATTAAGCTGTTGTGACTTTTTTATGTAATTAAAATAGATTATGGTTTTATGTTTTAAAAGGTTGGTAAGATTCTTTGATTAACTAAATTAATATTTGAATGGTGAAATCATGAAATTAGGGTTTTAGACACTTTAAAATACTTTTGATTAATGGTTTTAAATGGTGATTTCAAGCTACTGTGTAAATTTGAAATATTTATGTTCTCACATCCGCCCACTATATTTATGTCTAGCAGTCATATGCTCAGCAAGAGAAAGGATCTGGAGAGGTCATCTCTGATGGCGGTTCCTAGAGAAGGTCGTAGAACCAAAGGGACCCAATTGCAAAAATGTAAAGTTTTGGGGAGGTGACTGTAATTTCAAAAAGTTTTGGGGAGGTAACTGTAATTTCTAAAAGTTGTACTGAAAGTTCTTAATAGTGCACATAACAGACTCCAAAGATGGAGAGTAGAGAAAAATTGGGTCGCAATGATGCGTAACGATTTTTCCAGGGAACGCCCCGTTTGAGAGAAACAAAGACATGTAGACTAGGGCCATTTTGGTCATTATACATGAATCCAAAGTAGGAAATAAAAACACGAGTGAGTAGAGGATGTCGAGGGGTTGAATATGAAACGATCGTCAGTAGAAACGGAGCCGGGCAAAACCCGAGCAAAGAAAGGACCTAAAGAGAATTTTGTAAAAATTCAAGGGCTTATTGGTAATTTTTCAAAATGGCTTAGAAACCTAAAATAGACCTTAAAAATAGAAAGTAGAGGTCAAGAGGATCAAAATCCTATGCAGTTTGCCTTGTGGAACTGTACGGTTTAAAAGTTACGACCAATTAATCGCCGGAGGGTATTTTAGTCTTTTCACACCCTAGGATATAAAAATTTCAGCACAAGGAGGTTGAGGGGCCAAAATATGATTAAAAGAAAGTTCAAGGGCTTGGGTTTTAAATAAATAAAACAAAGAGACATTTGGACCAATTAAAAGTGACCATTTAGCATTATAAAAAGAAGAAAAGAAAAAGATGTGGACAAATGGCCCTAAGGCATTTATCCAACCCAAAAGTGAGCATCATTTCCCTTATATATATATATCACGGCATGAAGAACAAATCTCTCTCTCTCGCCCATTCCAAATTTTCGGCCACCATAGGAAGAACACCAAAGGATTTCCAATTTTTGTCAAGTTTGATTTTCAAGGTAAGTTTTAAGGTTTTCAAGTATGTAGAATTCAATTCTAGTATCAATTTTAAGTATTTATATATCTATTGGAAGATTGGAAATTAGGGTTCTTATGGTGGAGTTGGGAAAATTTTAAGTAGTGATGATATTGATTAATTAAATGGAAGAATCAAGGTTTCTAAGGTTTAATAAGATTATATTAGGGTTTAGTTTGAAAAGAAATGGAGGATAGCTTATTGTTCTAAATTGCTAAGGGTTATGTTTAAGGTTGTGTTCTTGAATTTCTTGAAGGAGAAACAAAGATTAAGGAAGGAGAAGAAGGAAAGGAAAAAGGGAATTAAAAGAACAAGGTTTGGTACTTTACCTTGGAAAAATACTTTACCATAAAAGAAATTTTATTTTTCTTACAAACTTTGGTTTATGGAATTTTTGATGTTGATGCTTAAATGTATTGATTGAGTTTAAATTAAATTTTTGAGTTATGTTCTTGGTTTCTTATGGCAATTGAGTTGTTTAAATTTAATTTAAAACAAATGTTTTGAGAAAAATTTGGCAAGTTGATTTGATGAACATTAATTAGTTTGATTTAAGTTAAACATGCAAAAGTTATCAAAGGGAAGTGCTTGAATCTTCACTTTACCATTAAAGAAGCCTTCATATTGATTTGAAACAAAAAAAAATAAATTATCCCATGTATTTCATATGTTTGGGCCGAAATGGTCCCAAAATGGCAGCTTTCTGGACTATTTTTGTGGCAATTGTTTGAGGCAGAAAATGAATGAATTTTTCAGCGACATTTTACGTGTAATTAGTCAACATATGAAATAAGTTTCCTGTAAAATTTCAGCCAAAAATAAAATCATTTACCTGGTCAACTGCATGACTGAAGTGGACTGAAATTTTGACGAAAACCCAGATTTTACTATTCATATGGTCATGCCATTTGCGTTGCCGATTTTATGCGCCGCGACACTATTCATTTGGTCAATTTGTGATCTTTTGAGGAATGCTTTAAAATGTTTGATATGTTTTTTGTGGATGTTAAAAATGTGAAAAAGGGTAATGGTTTGACTAAAGAATGTGGTGCGCGGTGTAAATGGAAAAGCGCAACGGGAATTAAAATGATTTCTCGAGTCATTCTAAAATGAAGTTTGAGACTTAAATTGAATCATTTTAACCTTTATGCTATACTGGATAGTTGAGAGTGGTAGATAAGGGTATGGTGCACTATACTAACTTATACAGTACTGCCACTTATTGTGTTTGATACACCCCGGCGGTTACCTTCGGGTATAGGCCGTGGAGTGGAGATGTTGTGAAATTGTGATTGGAATGCTCCGGCGGTTACCTACGGGTATAGGTCATAGAGCGGAATTGGTTATAACCATGGTGGTGAGGGCCACCTATGTTACAGTGGTGAGGGTCACTGCCTTATCGCTTTGGTTCCCTATATGCCAGTAGAGCCTGAGCCAAAGTCCTGTTTTTCTAAAACTACGTAATGCAATATGAGTTTGAATTATGGTTTACAATTGTTGAAAGTATATCTACACTGAATGGACAATAACTTCCATTGGTTTAATGTTGGTTGATTTTTTATTTAAATATTTCCTTTTAGTTCAAATGCTTTCATGTTTTACTTATATTTTCATCGGTAAAGTACCCACTGAGCGTCATTGCTTAGCGAGTTGAGTTTTCTTGACTCGTAGGTTCGGAGCAGTAGATTTTGGTGATTAGCATCGAGCAGCACAACACAGCGCAGCACCTCAGAGTAGTCTTTCATTTCCTATATTATGAGGTAGCTAGTTGTGGCATGTATATGTATATATTTATATATAAGATTGGGAAGTACTATGTGATATTGTACGTTAGTAGCATGTAATAATAATAAACCTCTACTTTATTTTGTATTAGAAGTGTGAATTCTTCTTACAGGTTGTAGTTAAGGGTATAAGGGGGATTCATTGGGAGTGTATTGAAACTGATTGTATTCGCATTGGTTTGTGTAAAAATATTTTCAAAAATCCGAAAAACCAATTTTGTCGACACTTGGGACCCAATTTCTAGGCGAACCTCTGGCAAAATTTCTGTAAAAACTGAAACTAAAATTTGACTAAGTAAAATTGGTAGCAACATTAGGTTAGTGTGGCGCCTCTACTCGGCTTACACATATAGGCCGGGAAGGGGTGTTACAATTTTGGTATCAGAGCTCAGGTTTAGCCGCTTCTGGGTAATCCAACATAGGAGGATGTACGTTTTTTGTCGGGAGTGACCATTACCAACGTAAAATGAGATATCCTATAGTAAATAGGAGATAAAAAGTAGGCATCATTCAGGAAGGAAATATAGGAAACTAAATAAGGGTATGTTTGCATATATTTGATTAAGTGTTTTGTCTTTATATACATGCCACATAGGGTTTAATAGTGCTGCTGAGTTGTGCTGTTATTGACTGTGAGTTATGTGTTAGAATATAGATGTCGCGGGAGTCCTCTCAAAGAGCCGTAGAGGAGGAAGTTGAATCTCGAGCGTCACATACTATAGAGTTGCATGTATCTGAAACCTCAGAGGCTGAGCAACCCCCAGCGGGAGCTCCTCTTCCGAATGAGATGTTGCAACAGATGGCTGCAGCGCTGTGAAAGATAGTGGGCATTGCCCCGGCACCAGCGCTAGCGCCAGCACCCGCTCCTGCTATAGGAGGGGAAAGGAAACCCCCCGATCGAAAAGATAAGAAAGTACGGGGCGAAGGAGTTTAGGGCCCAAAGGGACGTTGATTCTTCTACAGCCGAGTATTGGCTGGAAGGAAAGGTATGAGCCTTAGATCAGTTACAGTGTACTCCAGAGGAGCGAGTGGTATGTGCTACTTCCTTATTAGTGGAAGAAGCATATATATGGTGGGACACAGTTCAATAACGAGTTCCACTGGAACAGAGGACATGGGATTTCTTTGTGAATAAGTTCAAGAGGAAGTTTATATTGGAGGCATACCTGGATACCAAGAAAAAGGAGTTTCTACACTTAAAGCAAGGTCGACTGACCGTTGCCGAATATGAGAGGGAATTTACTAGGCTAAGTAGGTATGCCAAGAAGACAATTGAAGACGAACATGATAGGTGTAAACAATTCTAGGATGGTTTGAATAATGAGATTAGGATGCAGTTAATTGCTGCTAATATCAAGGAATTTTCCGAGTTGGTCACTAGGGCTCTGGAAGTAGAGCAATGTCAGAAGGATGAGCGAAATAGGAGACAGAGGGTAAGACCAAGAAGGGATACCCAGAGTTATTCAGAAAATTTCCAGCCATCAAGGAAACAGTTTAGAGAAGGTAGTTCCATGGGAGGAAATTAGAGCAGGATATCCAGTCAAAGGTCGATTCGGACCTTTGTAGCCAGTACTGGTGGGTCTGGGAGAGGACAAGGAAGAGGGCGTGGCCAAGGTGGAGGTAACTTTGCTCAGCCCAAAACTATCGAAGGAAGTGAAAACACCCATCCACTCTGTGTTTAATGTGGGCGTAGGCATTCGGGAAAATGTTGGGGCAAGGCCTGGGTATGTTTTATTTGTGGAGCGAAGGACCACTTTATACAAGAATGCCCCTTAAGATAGCAAAACACACTAGATAATACCGAAGGATCTCGAGCCGTAGCTGGAAGGGAAAAGGGGCAGAGGTAGAGGACAAAGCTCTTTGCAAGTTCAATCCGAAACGATGGACAGACCTGAAACTAGAGCTCCTACCAAGATGTAGGCAATGAGGGCACGTGAAGAAGAGGAAGCCCCCGATGTCATAGCAGGTTAGCTATTTATGTTTGGAATACCAATTTATGCTTTAACAGATCCAGGTTCTTCATACTTATATATATATATATATGTATGAAAAAAAAACAAATGGATTTAGAAGTAGAACTTGAAACAGATAGAGTGTTAGTTACAAATCCTTTGGGTAGTGAGATGGTTACCAGGAAGGTAATAAAGGATTGTCCGGTAGAAGTACATGGACACACTTTCTTAGGTGATCTGTTTGAGTTGCCATTCCAGGAATTTGACGTAATACATGGAATGGATTGGCTGACCAAACATAAGGCATTAGTGGGCTGCGAAAAAAAAAAAAGATGGATCCCTAAGACTATGTGTAGATTATCGGCAGTTAAATAAGCTGACGATTAAGAATAAATACCCGCTACCCCGGATAGATGATTTATTTGATAAATTGAAAGGTGTGGGAGTTTTCTCAAAGATTGATCTGCTATCCAGCTATCATCAACTGAAGATTAAAGATGAAGATATACCAAAGACTACATTCAGAACCCGATATGGACATTATTAGTTTATCGTAATGCCTTTTGGGCTCACGAATGCACCTGCGGTATTCATGGATTGGATGAACCGGATTTTCCATCCTTATTTGGATCAGTTTGTCATGGTATTCATCGATGACATACTGGTTTACTCAAAGAATGCAGAGGATCATGACCGACACTTGAGAATCTTGTTACAAACATTGAGGGAGAAGCAGTTATACGTCAAATTCAGCAAGTGTGAATTTTGGTTAGAAGAAGTGGCCTTTTTAGGACATATTGTATCAGCGAAAGGAATAAGAGTTGATTCTAAGAAGGTAGAAGCAGTATTGGATTTGAAAGAATGCTATTGGTGGCTAGGGATCAAGAGAGATGTGGTAGATTACGTGGCGAATGTTTAACCTGCCAACAAGTAAAGGCAGAACATCAACTACCCTCGGGACTTCTACAACCTATTATGATTCCAACATGGAAATGGGATCGCATAACTATAGATTTTGTGACGGGACTACCAATGACAAGAGACAAACATGATGCAATATGGGTGATAGTAGACCAGCTAACTAAGTCAGCTCAATTCTTACCAGTAAGGATGAACTACTCCCTGGATAAGTTAGCAGACTTGTACATTAAAGATACTGTACGACTTCATGGACTTCCAACATCAATCATATCGGACAAAGATCCACGCTTTACGTCGAACTTTTGGCAAAAGTTCCAAACGGCTTTGGGAACTCGAACAGACTAGAGTACGTCGTTTCATCCACAGATGGACGGACAGTCAGAGAGGGTAATCCAGATCTTGGAAGATATGTTAAGAGCGTGCATATTAGAATTCAAAGGTAGCTGGGAGAAGTACTTAAGTTTAATGGAGTTCGATTACAACAACAGCTACCAGTCCAGCATACAGATGGCTCCTTATGAAGCACTATAAGGACGAAAATGCAGGACTCCAATTTGCTGGATGGAATTAAGCGAAGCAAAGATCTTGGGCCCAGAGATAGTTAAGGAGACCGAGGAGAAAGTAGAAATTATCCGGGATCGGTTAAAAGCTGTGGCAGATAGACGAAAATCATACGCGGACCTGAAGAGAAGGGACATAGAATTCAATGTGGGTGATAAGGTATTTCTTAAAGTGCTAAGATTTAAACAAAAGGGTAAACTAAGTTCAAGGTTATTGGGCCTTACAAAGTCATTGAACGTATAGGTCCAGTAGCTTATCGGCTAGCATTACCATCCGAGCTAGACAAGATACATAATGTATTCCACGTGTTGATATTAAGACGGTATTGTTCGGACCCGTCACACATCGTAAAGACCCAGGATATTGAAGTTCAGCCTGATTTGACATATGAAGAAGAACCCGTGGAAATCTTGGCACGGGAAGTGAAAGAACTTCGGAATAAAATGATTCCATTAGTCAAAATACTCTGAAGAAACCACAAGGTGGAGGAAGCAATACCCATATTTGTTTCCACCTGATGGGCTTCGGGGCAAAGCCTAAATTAACGAGGGAGGAACTGTCACATCCGCCCAATATATTTATGTCTAGCAGTCATATGCTCAGCAAGAGAAAGGATCTGGAGAGGTCATCTCTGATGGCGGTTCCTAGAGAAGGTCGTAGGACCAAAGGGACCTAATTGCAAAAATGTAAAGTTTTGGGGAGGTGACTGTAATTTCCAAAAGTTGTACTGGAAGTTCTTAATAGTGCACATAACAGACTCCAAAGATGGAGAGTAAAGAAAAATTGGGTCGTAATGACGCGTAACGGTTTTTCTAGGAAACGCCCCGTTTGAGAGAAAGGAAGAAATGTAGACTAGGGCCATTTTGGTCATTATACATGAATCCAAAGTAGGAAATAAAAACACGAGTGAGTAGAGGACGTCAAGGGGTTGAATATGAAATGATCGTCAGTAGAAACGGAGCCGGGCAAAACCTGAGCAAAGAAAGGACCTAAAGGGAATTTTGTAAAAGTCAAGGGCTTATTGGTAATTTTTCAAAATGGCTTGGAAACCTAAAATAGACCTTAAAAATAGAAAGTAGAGGTCAAGAGGATCAAAACCCTATGCAGTTTGCCTTTTGGAACTGTACGGTTTAAAAGTTACGACCGATTAATCGCCGGAGGGTATTTTAGTCTTTTCACACCCTAGGCCATAAAAATTTCAGCACAAGGAGGTTGAGGGGCCAAAATATGATTAAAGGAAAGTTCAAGGGCTTGGGTTTTAAATAAATAAAATAAAGAGACATTTGGACCAATTAAAAGTGACCATTTAGCATTATAAAAAGAAGAAAAGAAAAAGATGTGGACAAATGGTAATAAGGCATTTATCCAACCCAAAAGTGAGCATCATTTCCCTTATATATATATATATATATATCATGGCATGAAGAACAAATCTCTCTCTCTCACCCATTCCAAATTTTCGGCCACCATAGGAAGAACACCAAAGGATTTCCAATTTTTGTCAAGTTTGATTTTCAAGGTAAATTTTAAGGTTTTCAAGTATGTAGAATTCAATTCTAGTATCAATTTTAAGTATTTATATATCTATTGGAAGATTGGAAATTAGGGTTCTTATGGTGGAGTTGGGAAAATTTTAAGTAGTGATGATATTGATTAATTAAATGGAAGAATCAAGGTTTCTAAGGTTTAATAAGATTATATTAGGGTTTAGTTTGAAAAGAAATGGAGGATAGCTTATTGTTCTAAATTGCTAAGGGTTATGTTTAAGCTTGTGTTCTTGAATTTCTTGAAGGAGAAACAAAGATTAAGGAAGGAGAAGAAGGAAAGGCAAAAGGGAATTAAAAGAACAAGGTTTGGTACTTTACCTTGGAAAAATACTTTACCATAAAAGAAATTTTATTTTTCTTACAAACTTTGGTTTATGGAATTTTTGATGTTGATGCTTAAATGTATTGATTGAGTTTAAATTAAATGTTTGAGTTATGTTCTTGGTTTCTTATGGCAATTGAGTTGTTTAAATTTAATTTAAAACAAATGTTTTGAGAAAAATTTGGCAAGTTGATTTGATGAACATTAATTAGTTTGATTTAAGTTAAACATGCAAAAGTTATCAAAGGGAAGTGCTTGAATCTTCACTTTACCATTAAAGAAGCCTTCATATTGATTTGAAACAAAAAAAAAATAAATTATCCCATGTATTTCATATGTTTGGGCCGAAATGGTCCCAAAATGGCAGCTTTCTGGACTATTTTTGTGGCCATTGTTTGAGGCAGAAAATGAATGAATTTTTCAGCGACATTTTACGTGTAATTAGTCAACATATGAAATAAGTTTCCTGTAAAATTTCAGCCAAAAATAAAATCATTTACCTTGTCAACTGCATGACTGAAGTGGACTGAAATTTTGACGAAAACCCAGATTTTACTATTCATATGGTCATGCCATTTGCGTTGCCGATTTTATGCGCCGCGATACTATTCATTTGGTCAATTTGTGATCTTTTGAGGAATGCTTTAAAATGTTTGATATGTTTATTGTGGATGTTAAAAATGTGAAAAAGGGTAATGGTTTGACTAAAGAATGTGGTGCGCGGTGTAAATGGCAAAGCGCGACGGGAATTAAAATGATTTCTCGAGTCATTCTAAAATGAAGTTTGAGACTTAAATTGAATCATTTTAACCTTTATGCTCTACTGGATAGTTGGGAGTGGTAGATAAGGGTATGGTGCACTATACTAACTTATGCAGTACTGCCACTTATTGTGTTTGATACACCCCGGCGGTTACCTTCGGTTATAGGCTGTGGAGCGGAGATGTTGTGAAATTGTGATTGGAATGCTCCGGCGGTTACCTACGGGTATAGGTCGTAGAGCAGAATTGGTTATAACCATGGTGGTGAGGGCCACCTATGTTACAGTGGTGAGGGCCACTGCCTTATCGCTATGGTTCCCTATATGCCATTAGAGCCTAAGCCAAAGTCCTGTTTTTCTAAAATACGTACTGCAATATGAGTTTGAATTATGGTTTACAATTGTTGAAAGTATATCTACACTGAATGGACAATAACTTCCATTGGTTTAATGTTGGTTGATTTTTTATTTAATTATTTCCTTTTAGTTCAAATGCTTTCATGTTTTACTTATATTTTCATCGGTAAAGGACCCACTGAGCGTCATTGCTCAGCGAGTTGAGTTTTCTTAACTTGTAGGTTCGGAGCAGTAGATTTCGATGATTAGCATCGAGCAGCACAACACAGCGCAGCACCTCAGAGTAGTCTTTCATTTCCTATATTATGAGTTAGCTAGTTGTGGCATGTATATGTATATATTTATATATAAGATTGGGAAGTACTATGTGATATTGTACGTTAGTAGCATGTAATAATAATAAACATCTACTTTATTTTGTATTAGAAGTGTGAATTCTTCTTGCAGGTTGTAGTGGAGGGTATAAGGGGGATTCATTGGGAGTGTATTGAAACTGATTGTATTCGCATTGGTTTGTGTAAAAATGTTTTCAAAAATTAGAAAAACCAGTTTTGTCGACACTTGGGACCCAATTTCTAGGCGAACCTCTGGCAAAATTTCTGTAAAAACCAGAACTAAAATTTGACTAAGTAAAATTGGTAGCAACATTAGGTTAGTGTGGTGCCTCTACTCGGCTTACACATGTAGGCCGGGAAGGGGTGTTACATATGTTTTTATGGTTTTTAATGTTTTAAAGAATTAAGGTTCAGAAAAAGTTAAGGTTTAAGGTTTTAAAGGGGTTAAAATTTACTATTTTAAGTTTGGAAGTTGATTTAGGGTTTTAGGATTTAAAATTAGGGTCTCGGGTGATGAATTTGAATTAGGGTTTAGAAAGACAATTTGGTGATTTCATGAGGTTTTATGAATTTAAACAAACGGATTAAAGCTTTTATAAATAGAAAAGATGTTTTTTATGGCTTTTTGAAAGAAACAGAACCTAGTTTAAAGTTTTGAAAGAAATAGAATCAAATATTGGTTTTGTTGAAAAATATGTTTAATTAAGGTTTTAAGATTTTGAAGAGGTAAAAATAACAATTTTAAGTCTTTTTGAAAAATTAAGTAACATATTAGTGTTTTTAACTTTGGAAAAACTAAATTAAAGTTCTAAGGTTTTTGATTTAAAAAATAAAATTTCATAGTTTATGCTACTGTGAAAAAATAAAACAAAAAGAATTTAATACATACCTCCTTTTGTTGATTCTCAAAAAATAATTCTTCTTGGATGAACAAGAACAAAGACAATTGCTGCCTTTGAATTGCTTAAATCGTGTCCCTGCTATTCCAGAAAAAAAAAAGAAATTGAATTTCTCCTTTTCCTTCACTGATTTGGTTTCAAATTTTTCAAGCTACTGTTTGATTTTCGGCCCCCCCAATTTCATTGCCTTTGGTCCTTATTTATAGTGGTTTGATATGGTTTCTTCCTAATTAGTCACGGCAAGTAATATTAATAAGAAAAGGAAACCGAAACCTAATTGAATTAGATTTCAAAAAATTTGCGTCAGAAAAATTGCGCTGCAGAAAAAAATTGCCACAGGAAAAAATGCGCTAGAGAAAAAATCTGCAGCAGAAAATTGCGGCAATTGGTGTGGAGCGGGCGTCGCCCACAGGAAATTCCTACTGGTGTGAGCGGGGATTTTCGCCCCCACTCCCGGTAGAATGGTTCTTGTGACTTCGGCACTGTTTAGGCTCGGGGCCTTAAAGAACACGGACCTAAGTCCGGAGAAAATGGAGTCGCCACCCGGACAGGCCGGAAAAAAAGAAAGGGGTTGATGGCTCGATTCCTAAGGAATCCCCAACCCCCTAATGGGTTCGGAAAGTTGGGTACATGTGGGGAAGGTGAGAAATGGCCCAGCACCCCCACAATGCCCGGTTCATTGGAACCGGCCTCCTTTACAGGTCTTAATATTATAAAATTCTTAAATATAATAACATTATCCATATTACACACAATAATTAAAAGAAAGCATCATTATATTAAAAATCAAAGCAATGTCCAAACAAAACAAATAAATGGACACCCATCCAAGGATGGAAACATGTCCTTACATACATGCCTAGATAAGACACCCACCGAAAGGTAGAAACATGTCCTTTACATTGGTTCTAAAATAGAAAAGCAAATTAAATTACATGATATTTAACTAATGAGGTACCCACAAACATGTCCTTTACATTGGTTCTAAAATAGAAAAGCAAATTAAATTACATGATATTTAACTAATGAGGTACCCACCAAGTGGAAACATACCTCTTACAACTTTTGGATATCTAAATCAATTGATAAAAGTAATTAATCATTCATAATAAATAAATCATTCATCAAAGCTATTAATCAAAATATAAAATAAACATCCATCCATGATAAATTAAATAAATCAAGCATTGAATATAAATAAATTAAAACATAAGAAATAAATCAAAGCATAATCAAGTATGGAATTGAATAGAGCAAATAAAAGTCCAATTATGGCTACTGTGACTTTTTATGGAATTAAAATAATTTAGGGTTTCATGTTTTAAAGGGTTGGTAAGACTCTTTGATTAACAAAATTAAGGTTTGAATGATGATATCATGAAACTAGGGTTTTAAATACTTTAAAATACTTTATTTTGTGATTTTTGGTTATTGGGTTCCTAAGCTACTATGTAAAATTTAGGTTTTTATGTTTTTATGTTTTTTAATGTTTTAAAAGGATTAGGGTTCATAAAAATTAGGGTTTAAGGTTTTAAAAGGGTCAGTGTTCATTATTTTGAATTTTGGAAGTTGAATTTGGATTTGATATTTTGGAATTAGGGTCACGGGTGGTAATTTTAATCTTAGGGTTTGGAAGACAATTTAAAATTTTATGGAATTTTATGAATTTAAACAAGTGAATTAAAGTTTTTATAACTAGAAAAGATGTTTTAGAAGACTTTTTGAAGGAAAAAGTACGAAGTTTAAAGTTTTGAAAGAAACAGAATTTGATTTTGGTTTTGTTGAAGAATATGTTCAATTAGAGTTTTAAGGTTTTTAAGAAGAAAAAATAACAATTTTAAGCCTTTTGGATGATAAACCAACGAAATAAGGTTTTTTTTGGCTTTAGAAAAACTAAATTAAAGTTCAAAGGTTTTTAATTTTGATTTCATAAATTTGCTTTTCTATTTTAGAACCAATGTAAAGGACATGTTTGTGGGTACCTCATTAGTTAAATATCATGTAATTTAATTTGCTTTTCTATTTTAGAATCAATGTAAAGGACATGTTTCTACCTTTCGGTGGGTGTCCTATCTAGGCATGTGATGTAAGGACATGTTTCCATCCTTGGATGGGTGTCCATTTATTTGTTTTGTTTGGACATTGCTTTGATTTTAATATAATGATGCTTTCTTTTAATTATTGTGTGTAATATGGATAATGTTATTATATTTAAGAATTTTATAATATTAAGACCTGTAAAGGAGGCCGGTTCCAATGAACCAGGTATTGTGGGGGTGCTGGGCCATTTCTCACCTTCCCCACATGTACCCAACTTTCCAAACCCATTAGGGGGTTGGGGATTCCTTAGGAATCCAGTCATCCAGCCCTTTTTTTTTCCCGGCCCGTCCGGGTGGCGACTCCATTATCTCCAGACTTAGGTCCGTGTTCTCTAAGGCCCCGAGCCTAAACAGTGCCAAAGTCGCAAGAACCATTCCACCGGGAGTGGGGGCAAAAATCCCCGCTCACAGCGGCGACTCCATTGGGGACAAGAGAAGTTGATTCTGTTGGTCTTTATATTATTCTATTCTTTCTTATAATGATATTATCCATTGCATCATATTAGTTTGCATCGTGTGCGTGAGTTAGGACGCCCGTGTTACCCGTGTTGTGTTATGTAAGGGATACCATATTTTCACTCAAGGTATGGAGATCGAGCATGGCATAACCACTCATAGCCTCATACCATTTGGTATATACTTGCTATGGGAACCTAAGCCTTTTAACCTAAAGACTAATGCTCATGTAATTGGCCTTGTTACTTTCCTTAGGTTTTACCCCAAATGCATGTTATTTGACTATGGTTAGTTTAGTTTATCTTAGTCTAAATCATGGCCTATTTGGTTTGTTCTTTTTCTGATATGACCTAAGTATATTGTAAGCTCAAAATAAATTTTCTTTAAATTCCAAAAAGACCAAAACTATTTTCAAAATTTTTCCAAGATGGTCTTTGGACATAAGACTTTTTCTAAAAACAAATCAAAAAAATTCTTTGGCCCATGGCCCAAATACAAAACCCAAAATCCATTTTTCTAACCTTTTTTACAATGGGCTTAGAAACAAAACTATTTTCACCCAACCATTTTTATAAAGAGCTTGCAAAAATATTTAGGTCAATTATGAAATACCAAAAATCAATTGTGGGCCTAGTTTACACTAAGAATAAATTAATCATGGGCTTGTTTTTGGCATGAACCATTAGTTACTCTTTTCAACTAAGAAATCTATCTATAATAAACTTCTTAATTTAGTTTTAATCCAACATAGCATAAAAGGTACTTTAATTGGTTGGATGGATTAAAACCTAATTAATGGGAATTATCATGGGTGGATTTCCACTTTCGAAAATATAACTATTGGTTGAAACGTCCGAGGGAATTATTCGAAAGCAAGATACCTCGTGTTGGTATTTTATTAACCATATACCTAGGAAAAAGAGACTCGCCATTCATGTGTAGATGTTATAAGGTTGGAAGGATCGTCCTAATTACACTTGTTTATTAGTTGATTGTGAATACATGCATACATTTGCATCTCATATCATTGATCCTCTCTGGCTCACAGCCCTAGATTACGAAAGTTCAAAAGCTTATGACAATAAGACCTACGCCGAAGATGAAGTATCTAGCAATGACTCAATCACTTGCTCACCTAAAAACAATGGAGCCTGAAAAAATTCAAAGGATGGTGGATGAAGCCCTTAATGCCAAAATGGAAGAATTCAAAGAGGCCCTAGCTGAGACCATGAAGAACCAATTGACTAAAATCTTAGAGAATCATGTCGAGGCATCTGCTAGCACTAAAAAACCAAAGGACAAAGGGAAGACTAAAGTTAGTGAAGTGGTTTTTGATGATGAAAAGGTGATCATTGATGATGATGATGATGATTGGGCTCAATACTACCAAGAGGTTCAAGAAAAGAAGAAAGAACTGAAGGCTGTTGAGAAGGCAACTATTGAAAAGATCGAGATATCCGATGTTGAAAAGATGATTGCTGATTTAGAAAAGAAAATTGAGAAGAAACTGAAAACCGAAGAGAAGTCTAAGATCAACAAACTATTTGAACAAGATGATGAGGTCCCTTATAAGTTCAAGATGCCTTCCTTTGCTAAGACAATGGCACTGGAAATCCCCATCTTCATGTGAAGCAGTATATCACTGCCATGCAATCTGTCCAAGCTACTAAGGCTCAAACCCTAAGGTACTTTATGCTCTCATTGGACCCTGTTGTCCAAAATTTGTTCAATACCTTAGATGATGGAACACAAAAGAGTTGGGATCTACTTTACAAAGCCTTCATCCAATAATATGGGTATAATGTTGAGTTAGAAGTTACCTTGATGGAAGTGGAGTCCATTAGGCAAAGGCCGAATTAGAATTTTATGGACTATGTGAAAAGGTGGAGAAACAAGGCTGCTTTACTTAAGAAGAGGCCTGATGAATCCGATCAAATAAGGATGATTGTGAGAGGGGTGTTGCCTAGCCTTCATGAGAGAATGTCTCATACACTCATCCGTGATTTCAAAGACCTTCTTCAAGCTGGTTTGCAAATTGAAGAATGGGAAAGGGAGAAGAGCCGATTTGCAACAAAAAGGAACGAGAAAGGGAGCTATCAACCTAGTAGCCAAAGCATGCAAAAGGTCGTCGGTGTTAATGCTACTAACCAAGGAACAAGGAGACAATTTTTGGAATTGGGAAAACCGATGTCTTAGGTTCTCAACAAGCTTCAAAGAAAAAGATTGTTACAACCCTTAAATCCTCGTCCTTTGCCTAACCCTCTCCCACCTAACTTTGACACCAAAGCATTTTGTCAATTTCACCAAATGCAAGGGCATGACACGGATAGATGTGTGAGGTTAAGATATGAGATCCAAAACCTAATTGATAATGGGAAACTACCCGAGCCCAATAAGCCAAACATTAAAGACAACCCATTGCCAAAATTCAATAGGGTACCACCACCGGCAACCTTTATGATTGGAGGAGGTTTGCATGAGGACTTCGTTATGTCTTCTTTTCAAGATGTGGGTGGAGAAGCAACCAAAGAAGAAGAAGAGGCTTTTGTTAAAATTGAAAAAGCTGTGATGGGTTGAGAAGTAGCAATTTGTGATGTCAACGGGTTTTGGGATTCAAGTGATAGTGATGATGATATTATACCCAAGAAGGAGAAGTGGGCTTGGTCCGAGCCCGAAGAAGATGAGGTGATGAATACTAGATTCGATAAGCCTTAAGCAAGGCCACAACCTAAGGAGATAGAAACAATTAAGGGAAAGGAAGTTGAAGTGGAAGAAGATGATGCTGTGCTCAAGCAATTGAAAAGAACCCAAGTAAGTGTTAGCATTTGGGACTTGTTAGCTACTTCCAAAAAGCACTGAGAAGCTATGGCCAAAGCCTTGGCTAGCATGCCAATTTCCACCTCCACAACACCGAAGGAGTTGATCAACTTCATAAAAATTGGGAAAGTAATGAAATGTGAAGAGGTCCAAGAAAAGAGTGAAGTTAATATGGGAGCAGTTTCTTTTTCAGATGTGGACTTACCAGAGGAGGGGAGAGACCACATCTACCCTCTCTTTATCAAAATAGAAGGCAAGGGGAAGAGGACTCCATGTGTCATGGTTGATGATGGGTCTGCCATAAATGTTTGTCCACTTAAGATATTGCCAAAGCTAGCCATGTCAACAAGAGATCTAAACCCAACCGAGGTGAAAATTCATGCTTATGACAACAATAAGAGGCATGTCGATGGGACTTTCAAAGCTGCTGTCAAGGTTTGTCCAATTGAATCTATTGTTGAATTTGTTGTTATAGACATTCCAGTTACCTTCGCCTTGCTCTTGGGGCGACCATGGTTTCACCCTCTTGGTGGAGTTCCTTCCACCCTTCATCAAAAGATCAAATTCCCCAACAGAAATGAGACAGTGGTCATTGAAGCTGAAGATAATGAGATTGTTAATGCTCTAATGGTTGAGAGGCCTCTCAATGGTGTCCAGCCAAAGAAGAATGAGAAGATGAGCTTCCCACCACTTGAAGAGATTTTTATCAAAGCCCCAAATATAGGACCACTCCAAGGAAAGCCCGAGCCTATCACGTTCATGGGTAAGTTAATTCCAGGTTTTAAAATTTTTGCAGATGTTACTGAGCTATTGGTGCAAGTGAAGAAAGAGCTCACCCTATCAATCAATAAAGAATGTAATCCAAAAAAGAAGAATGAAGCTGCCCTAAAAGCCGAGAAGACTCCAAAAGAGATTGCTGCCCTAGTTGAAGAAAAGTTTGAAGACATCCTGCTTTATGATTCTGAGAACAATGATTTTGATTTTGATTTTAATTTGTCTGCTTTGTATGAGGATGATGATGTTTTCTTTTCCAAAATGAATGCAATAAAGTCTAATTTTGCTTACTTGTGTGATGTTTCTCCTGATGGTTGCATACATTCAAATAACAGTTTCATGAGCATCTTTAATATTAATTCTGTTAACACACAATCAGTAAATTTGGGAACAACTGAAAATCCTAAAAATATTAGCATAGAATCTGACCTTACTCCTGATGAGAGAGAGAGATTTGAAAAAATATTCAAAAAATATGAAGAAGTGTTTGCTTGGTCCTATAAGGATATGCCTGGGATAGATCGAGACATAGCTGAGCATCATATTCCTACTTAAACTCACATTAAACCTATCAAACAAAAGCTTAGGCGACTAAGACCTGAGTGGGCTGAATTGGTTAAAGAAGAGGTCACTAAGCAAATACAAGTGAAGTTCCTTGAAGTGATAGAATATCCAGATTGGCTAGCTAACATAGTACTAGTGCCAAAGAAAGATGGGAGGATAAGGGTCTGCGTGGACTATAGAGATTTGAACAAGGCTTCCCCTAAGGATGATTTTCCTTTACCTCATATAGATGTTCTCATTGATAGTGCAGCCTCTAACATGCTACACTCGTTTGTAGATGGATTTTCCGGATACAATCAAGTGTTAATGGCCCAAGAGGATAAAGCCAAAACTGCCTTCACTACTACATGGGGTATATTTTGTTATAGGGTGATGCCTTTCGACTTAAAGAATGCTGGAGCAACCTACCAAAGGATGGCCACCACACTATTTCATGACATGATGCATAAAGAAGTTAAAGTATATGTTGATGATATGATGGTGAAGTCGGATACAAGAGAGCAACACTTCCAAAACTTAGAATTATTCTTCGATAGAGCTTTGAAGTATAAGCTGAGATTAAACCTGAAGAAGTGTGTACTCGGTGTTACCTCAGGTAAATTGTTGGGACATGTGATTGGCTCGAATGGTATTGAGATAGATCCTAACAAAGTCAAAGCAATCAAGGATATGCTAGCCCCAAAGATGGAGAGAGAAGTTTGGGGATTTATTGGAAAACTGCAGTACATTAGCAAATTTATAGCAAAACTCACAATAATCTGTGAGCCTATCTTCAAGTTGCTTAGAAAGAATCAGCCTGTAACACCCCTTCTCGACCTATGAATAAGCCGAGAAGGAATGCTACATCGGAATACGAGCTCTAATTATGTCAGCTTACTTAATGTTCCTTATAAAAAATGTTCCAAAACTTTTGATGGAGTCTCCCTTAAAATTCTAGGTCCCAAGTGTCGACAAAACTGATTTTTCTTATTTTTGAAAAACTTTTTGTTTCACAATTCAACTCAAGCACACTCCCAATAATCCACCCTTATAACCTCAACTACAATCCTGCAAGAAGAATTCACACTTCTATATTCACAACCCAACTCAATTTAAAACCATACAGTTATTATACATTACTAGATTTACATGCTACATCAAGTTATCTCTTTGTATTGTTCAAATAAGTACATGCCAGTTTCTAATACCAAAATACAAAATGAAGAGCACCACCTAAGTTTGTTGATGACCGACAGATCGCAGGACTCCGCTGCTCGCTACTGGCTCCTTGCTAATAGCCTACAAGTTTAGAAGAAACTAAACTCGCTAAGCATTGCTTAGTGGGTACTTTAACTAATTACGAAAAATAAATAATAAAAGCATAATGCACTTTTAAAAGCAATGAGTCATATTGAAAAATAATATCACACTAAAAACAATCCATACATGTCATATATTCAGTTATTATCATTTTATCAGTTCGCTCCACAAGGTAATTTGGTAGACTAACGTATGGTAAGGAACTAACTGAAACAACTGTATATATATATTCTGTGGCTGTGGCCCTAAAAAATTACAGACCAAGCCCTGTGGAATCTGTGGCCGAAGCCCTCGGACCGGAGTCCTATATAACTCGGGCGATTGCCCTATATAACTCAGACTGAAGTCCTATATAGCTCACGTCGTCACCCTATATAACTTGGACCGAAGTCCTATATTAAAGCAGCACTGCATATAGTATGATATATCATACCCTTACCCTACTCAATACTATCCCAGATACCCAGTGAAGCCAAAATTTTCATGCCATTTCTTAATCGAATATGCATTATACAATTATCGACTTATGTTTCTTATATTATTTCAATGTGAAATATCATATTTTGTCATTTTAATAACATATTATGCTCATTTATATGAATAAAGAATTAAATGGGATTACTTTTGAAAAATGACCAAATGAATATTAGCAAAATGACCATATGAATAGTAAATTCTGGTTTTGGACTCAACTTGATCCTTATTTTAAAATTTTGTATAAAATAATCTACTTGACTAAAAACTCTAAAATTTTTACAGAATTTAGTTTTAAATCTTAAAATCATCCCTTTAAAATTTCAGATCAAACTGGACACAAAATCTTGGTCAAGTAGTTCACCCAACTAGACTGCTCCAGTTGCCCTGCATCCTGGCAGCAGTTCTGAATTTTGTGAATTCCGTAAATTAAATTCAATCAATGTGGTTCCAAATTATTTTTCTCAAATACTAGACTCACTAAACAAAAACATATACAAAATTCAATTGAAGATTATTTTTTTCTAAATTTTATTAAAAATCTGGAAACATGGCTATCTCAGTCAAGGTATCTCCTAGAGCAGGTCTAACAAAAATAATTTTTCCATAATCATAACCATTCTGAATTCAACTCAAAATATTTTTCAGTCATTCTAGACGCATTGAAGCACAACATATCAAAAATTCACTTCAAGAAAATTTTTCTATATTTAATTAAAAATCATACAAGTCACAGCAGTTTCACTAATTCTAAAACAGAAAAATTTCAAGAAAATGAACAAACAATTAGTTAAAGTACCAAACCTTGCTTTTCCTTGCTCTTCTTGTCTATTTCACTTCCTTTCCTCTCTAATATCCTTGATTTCCTATGAATTTAACATGTCACATATGTAAAAACAAACCCTAGATATGAACATGATGCTACCTTATAATTTTCTAACAATCCTTTACTTATTCTTACTAATAATCACCATTTTCATCATTTCCTTTAAGTAGTTTATCATTTTTCACCATAATCATCAACTTACTAATACTTTCCCAACATGAACATAATATCAAATCTTCCTAAACATAGCCTAATACCTAATTCTAATGAAAGAATAAGACTTAGGATGGTATCTTACCTTATTTCCTATTGAATTTCACTTGAAAAATGGCTTAGACTTGAAAATTTTCTCCTTGAAAATGGAAGGGAGGGGGGAGCACGACCTAAGGAAGAAGAAAAGTGGTGATGGTGGTGTTTTTTGATCATTTACTTGTGTTTGGAAGACCAAAATTAGTTGTTTATAATTTAATTTCCATTTAATTAATTTGTTTATTTTCAATGGCCATGATTTGTCCAACCCATTTGGACTTAATGGCTAGGATTTGGCCACTTGAAAGTGGCTTTTTGTTCTTTTAAATTTTTTCCCCAAAGTTATATTTAATTATAAAATCGCCCCTCCGAATGCCCTTGTCGAAAAATCGCCCGTAACTTACAAATCGTGCGTTTTCGGAAAAAATCGTGCGCCACCATTATGACCCAATTAATCCCGAGAACACATTTATGGCATCTGTTAGGGTCACTATTAACACAACTTTTTGAAAAATTACTCTTAGGTCCTCGGCCTTTCAAAAATTACCTTTAGGTCCCGTCGACTTCACGGGCCTCCTTTGCACACCGATTTTGTTTTTGACTATCTCGAGCATCTATTTGACCACTTATTTATGTCCTTCTTGCCTAATACTCGACTATCTAAACTTTGGGATGTGACACAGCCGATCGTATCGAATGAAGAATATCAAAAGGCCTTGGACCGAATAAAAGAGTATTTGCTGAATCCACCTGTTTTGAAACCACCTAAACCCGGCAAACCTCTATTACTATACTTAGCAGTAGAAGAAGAGTCGATAGGAGCCATGCTAGCCCAAGCAGATGAGTCGGGGATTGAGCATGCCGTTTACTATTTGAGTAGAAAGCTCCTACCTTATGAAATTAAGTATAGTATTATTGAAAAGACATGTATAGCCGTGGTTTGGTCTTCTAAGAAGTTGCGGCATTATTTTCAATCGTATAATGTGCAAGCAATTTCTAGGTTGGATCTAATGAAGTACTTAAGGGAGACACCCTCTTTAATTGGGAAATATGGTCGATGGTTGATAATATTAGAAGAATTTGAGATTGAGTATGTAACCAGGAAAACAAGCAAGGGTAGAGCGGTGGCAGAATTCCTGGCTCAACAACCATTACCAGAAAGTGAAGAGGTAATCTTGGAATTTCCAGATAAACATTTAGATGTAATTGAAGTACAAGGGTGGAAAATGTATTTTGATGGAGTGGTAAACAGGAAAGGAGCAAGTTTGGGAGTTATACTAGAATCGCCCGAAGGGGAACTTATCCCTTTAGCCAAGAAGTTGAAATTTAGGGCAACCAATAACATGGTGGATTATGAAGCGTGTATTTTCGTTTTGGAAACCCTAATGATTATGAAGGTGGATAAGGTGGAAGTTTATGGCGATTCATTGCTAGTAGTATCCCAAGTAAATGGAGAGTGGGAGTTGAAAGAAGAAAAATTGAAACCATACCACCATTACCTAACCATGATAAAGAAGAATTTTAAGGAATGTAGGTTTATACACCTATCAAGAGAAGGAAATCAGATTGTTGATGCCCTAGCCATATTGGCTTTGGTATGAGAAAATCCTGCCAGCTTATTCCTTAAGCCTCTAAACTTGACCAGTTCATCAACTTCTTGCTATGAATATGAGACAATCATGGAAGTTGATACAGACCATGATGCATGGTATGATACTATAAGGCGATTTTTGGAGGAAAGAGAATACCCGTCGGGGGAAACAAAGAAAGAGAGAAGAGCCATAAGGAGGTGGTCATTGCAATACATCACCTTCCATGGAGAGTTATATCGAAGATGGCCTGATGGGGTGCATTTGAGATGTTTAAGAAAGCCTGAAGTGGAGCGCATCATGTCAGAAATACACGCGGAAAGTTGCGGTCCGCGCATGAGTGGTTTGGCCCTAGTTAAGAAGATTATTCAACAAGGTTACTTTTGGTTGACCATGGAGAGATACTGTATTGAGTTTGTTAAAAAGTGCCAACAATGCCAGATGTATGGTAACTTGAATCATATGCCTCCTGAAGAACTGCATTCAATGTTTTCACCCTGGCCATTTGCCACCTGGGGTATCGACATTATAGGAGAAATACATCCGACAGCCTCAAATGGTCACCGTTTCATTGTAGTGGCAGTTGATTATTTTTCAAAATGGGTCAAAGCCGAATCCTTCAACAAGTTAGGTGCAAGTCAAATGGCTAGGTTTATCGAAAAGAATCTCATCTGCAGATATGGGGTCCCGCACAGTGTGATATCAGACAATGGGGTACAGTTTCAAGGAGTAGTTAAGGATTTATTCTCCAAGTACCAAATCCATCATCATCGGTCCTCTCCTTATAGACCAAAGGCTAATGGTGCCGTGGAAGCAAAAAACAAGACAATTAAGCAAATTCTATCCAAGATGACCAAGACTACAGGGACTGGTCGAAAATGCTTCTCTTCGCTTTATGGGGATATAGGCCGAGTGTGTGAACACCTACTGGGATGACACCATTCTCTTTGGTTTATGGGATGGAAGCGGTATTGCCAATTGAGATTGAGATCAAGTCATTAAGAGTAGTCTTGGAAGCAGAACTACCTGAAACGGAATGGGTAGCAAGCAGATACACACACTTAGCTCTATTAGAAGAGAGAAGGTTAAAAGCACTGTATCATCACCAACTGTATCAAAAGAAGATAGCTCGGGCCTACAATAGAAGGGTTAAAATCAGAAAATTCAGAGTTGGGAATTTGGTATTGAAGCAATGTAAGCCTAATGTATCTAATCCAAGAGGGAAGTTCAGACCTAGCTGGGAAGGGCCATATGTAGTGAAACAAGTCATGAGCAAAGGTGCAGTGAAGTTATCAGACATGGATGGGAACGAATTTAGTGAGCCAGTAAACATTAACAGGTTGAAGAGGTTTTATGTATGATAAAAAAAAAAGAGAAGAAAAAAGAGCTCGCTAGGTTGAAAACCCAAAAAGCGCAGCCTAGGCAAAAGTTAGAGCAGTCCACTAGTTCCGAAAACCCGAAAGGGCGGGCTAGGCAACAATTAGGGCTAAATGAGAGAAAATCGTCAATTAGAAAACCCGAAAGGGCTAATTGGCAATAGGAGTGATCTTGTATATGCTGGCTTTATGTTTGGTTGTTCCCCAATTTAATAAAACAGAATTAATAATTAAATTTGTTCTATGTGCACTGTTATAAGTATTTGACCAGATACGGATGAAATAAATTATCATAATTGCAAAAGGTGATGAAAAATTATAAATGGAAAAGAAGCATCTTTTATTACTTTAGTTATTTTTCATCCTAACAAAACACTTTCTGAATTGACAAATGTAAAAGCTATGGCAGTTGATAAGTGTAACATGCAGGCCAGCTTTGCCTCAGCCGATCCAAGTAGGCTTCAGTCAAGCAAGGCATGTCTAGGTCAGGAGCAAAGTCAGAATCACGAGGCTCAACTCCATATTAACGCCCAAGTCGATGAGAATCATAGCATGTACCTTGACGAAGAGCAGCAAGGGGAACGTACATCAAGCATGTCTGCATGGTGATACGAGAAATCTTCCACCAAGGTACCAACCAATGGATATTGACTTCAGAGCATGAGTGAATCCAGTCAACCCAGTCAGCATATGAAGAAACAAGATGGAGTAGCTTCCTAGCAGAATGATGACGTGGTAGATATCTAACAAAATCCATAGAGGGAGTATCAAGTAAACAAAGACGCTTCTGAAGCCAAATCTATGAAGAAAGAATTAAGTTAAAAAAAAAAAAGAGAAGTCCGCTGAGTTGAAAACCTGCAAGGGCAGCTTAGGCAAAAATTAGGACAGCTCGCTAGTTCCGAAAACCCGCATGGGCAGACTAGGCAAAAGTTAGAGCAATAAAAAAATAATAAAAAATAAATAATTTTGGCAGTAACGAAAAAAAAAATTTTATTGTACAATGTTTTACAATTGCTACAATATTTGCATATCACTAAGAGGGTGGTAGAGGGTCACCAAATAAAGACTTGAAAAAGTCGTCGCCTGTTGGAGGAGGGGGCAAATTACTCGTCCCGGGATCATCCGAAGCAGAAGCACTGAAACCCCTATTGCCTTGGAGTTCCAATTTGTCATGGTCCTCATCAGAAGTAGATGAAAGGATCTCATGGTCATCAGTTTAGGGGCCTCTCGATGAAGAAGCACCGGGATCCCTCATTCCTTGAAATCGAAAGTCACAGAAATTTTGTTTCGATTAATGATATAAACTTTCAAAATGAGAAGCTTTCTGACGACGTGCAGCCAACTCTTCTTGAAGTTTCTTATTTTGTTCTTCAAGCATCCGCTGTGAGCCAAGAGAGAAAAAGGTAAGAGCATACATAATCATGCATACATATAGCATAAACTTTTATGAAATGAGGAACGTACCAGCTAGTTCACATTGATACCCTGCGGATGAGATGGCATATCCGGCAGGCTAGAATGAGCAAACGAAGGGGCAGTGAAAGAAGGTCCAGCCTCGTGATCAAACGAGCCGACAGCCTGCAACAATCATTAAAGAATCAGAGAAAGAAAAAGCAGTTGCAAGAGAAAAGTGGTTAAAGTGTAAAAAACTCCCTTGGAAGATCAAAATAAGGAAAGAAGAGCATGAATCAAGCAAGACATGGCCAAGCCAAATCGAGCTTAGTTGTGTCACCTCAAAAGAAATTTTGGCAGAATATGACACGGGCAGGCGACACGGCCAAGCCACTAGCTGTGTCTTACCTAAAGGACAAAGTCAAGAAGGACCAAGCAAAGAAAGAAAAAAATAGTAGATGACACTGGCAGGCGACACGGCCAAGCCACTGGCCGTGTCTCTCCTAAGGGGCGAAGTCAAGAAGGACCAAGCAAAGAAAGAAAAGACACAGAAGTTGACACACCCAGGAGACACGGCCAAGCTACTAACCGTGTCACTCCCATCTTCAAAGAACAAAGAAGACCCCAATCTCCAAGGATGAAGATCCATTCTGAGGGTGAAGAATCACAATATGTAAAACAGCCGGAGCAGTCAGACTTCTCAACTGATAAAAGGTTAGTCAAATTCATTCTCGGGTCCAAGTACCCAATCTCGGGTCCAAGTACCCAAATCAAAATCAATTCAATCTCGGGTCTAAGTACCTAATCCTGAGTATCCCAATCCAGTTCAGGATTGAGTATCTGAGTCTAGTTTAGGATAGAGCATCCGAATTTCTCAGGTCCAGAACCCAAATTTTTCTTAGGTCCAGAACCTAGAATCTCATTTGAGTTTAGAACTCGAACCGGGTCCAGAACCCAAATTTTTCCTTAGGTCTAGAACCTATAATTATCCTTGAGTCCAGAACTCGAACTGGGTCCAGAACCCAAATTTTTCATTAGGCCTATAACCTAAAATTATCCCTGAGTTTAGAACTCGAACCGGGTCCAGAACCCAAATTTTCCTTAGGTCCAGAACCTAGAATCATCCATTGAGTCCAGAACTCGAACCGGGTCCAGAACCCAAAACCTCAACCTTTTTATCAAAAATTAAGTCTTATTGCTTTTCACTCTCTTTCACTAAGGTTTTAGATCATTCAAAAAGGGGGCAAACTGTAGACCCTTAATTTTTTGCCCAATCCGGTCCAATATGTTTTATTTAGTCTAAAATGATTTTTGTTGTCTAATTGGTCCAAAATAATTTTTATTAAATAATTTTTGCTTTAGTATCTAATTTTTATTAATAAAAAATAGAAATAAGCAAATAAAAGTCAAAAAATAAAAATAAAAATCGAAGTCGAAGTCGAAGTCGAAGTCGAAGTCGAAGTCGAAAAAATCGGCGACGAAAAAATTTCGTAATCTATTTCGTAATCTATTCAACTTTTATTTATTTATTTTATTTTTTATTAATAAAAATTAAATACTAAAGCAAAAATTATTTAACAAAAAATATTTTGGACCAATTAGACAACAAAAATCATTTTGGACTAAATAAAATATATTGGACCGGACTGGGTAAAAAATTAAGTGTCTACACCCATATCAAACCAATTTGTCCCAGTACGATATGAACAAGGTCCATATCAAACTAAACAGACCCTATTCGACCAAAATGGCTTCCAGTCTATTTTTTAGGTTTTAAAACCTGTTTTCAAACCATTTCAATGTTTAAAAGTTAAACCAAAGTCATTTGGGCCTTATAGAAATTGAACCAATCAAAATAAAAGATTAAAATAGATTTAAGCCACTAAGAAATGGACCAATAAGTACTTAGGCCATCTTTAATTAGGACAAAACTAGCTTAGGGCCAAAATCAAAGGTCTACATTTTGTCACACTAGTTTTCCCTTTTCTAAGGTCAGTTCCTGGTAGATAATTCATCTGTTTCATCATGGTCAAGACTTTAGAATCCACATCTCATCGTTAGAAATAATAGCCACCCCAAAATTCGTTAAGAGGCCTCTTTATCATTAGGACATTCACTACTTCATTGTCTTTAACCTCAATCACCACTGTCTCATCCCCGATGATGGAGTGTTAAAGGAAATCCACTAAGAGGATGAAACTGAGAGTGACCCAATAATAATACGAAGGCTATTGGTATATCCAAAACTATAAACTCCACTATGGATTCAATAGGGCCTGCCTTCAGCTTGCAGTTTAATATTATCATAAGCTTAAATTGTCACCTCAATTGGACTCAAATTATGTGTTGATGGCCAGCTTTGGTAGTATCTTAAGTGGGCACATATTTATGGCAAATCCATCATCAACCATAACACAGTGGGTTCTTTTTCCTTTGACTTCCACCTTAATGAAAAGTGGACGGATGTGGTCTCTTTCCTCTTCTGGTAAGTCAGCATATGAGAAGGAAACCATCCCAACCTTAACCTTGTTTTCCTACTGAGTGTCTTCACCTTTCTTCACTTCTTTAGCTTTCTTTACTCCCATAAAATTAATTAGCTCCTCTGATGTTACAGAAGTAGAATCTACATGCTAGCCATAGCTTTAGCCATAGTCTCTCGATGCTTCTTAGATGTAGCTAGTAAATCCAAAATGTTAATACTAGCATTACTTTTTAATTGCTTAAGGATAGCATCATCTTCCTCTTCTTTCCCTCTCATCGCAACAACTTTCCCTTTGTTAGCCTATACTTCATTTGGTGGAGCCCTTCCATAAGGCTCACTAGAGCGAGTATTTGATAAAGTGAAATTATGATTAATATTTTGTGCAATTATAACCATGATTTTAATTATTTTCCAATTGAATTTGATGGATTTTGTTTGTTTGAGTGAGAATTATCTTATTTTATCTTGAAAAGGCAAGATTCAAGGTCTTTAATGATTAGTGGTGCAAAATTGAAGAAAAGTAAGAAAAAATGAAGAAAGACTCAATAGCCATGCCTATGGCCCTTCAAGACCATGGCCCTGGGATTCAAATTGAGTCTGCCACATCAAAAATTGAAGAAAAATAAAAGTTTTAGAAGCAAAATGCATGCCATGACTATAGGATACCAATGCTTACTGCCTGAGCTAAGAAAAGAAAGAAAAGTTAAAATTTGTAGCCTCTATTCAAATGCCACGACCATGGCATTCAAAGACCACGACCGTGGCCCACTTAGTCACCATTTACAGCTGAAAAATCTCTCAAAATAGTTTATTCTAACCCAGGTCACGACCATGACACCCATATACCATAACCATGGGGCCGAAATTTATGACTTTTAGTTGAAAAAGTTAAACTTTAAAGATCCAAACAGTTGTAGAAAGTCATGTTCATACATTTGACAGCTTTCTACCACCAAGAAGCTTCCAAGCACTTTATATAAACACCTTTCCTCGAAGAATTCAATCATGCAAGTTATATTGAAGATAAAGTAAGTTAATAGACAAGTGAGAGTTAGATACAAGTAAGATTGTAGTAAGATTAAATATTTGTTCTTAAACTTGTATCAATTGAGTTCTAGTCTTTCTTTTGAGAGAAGAGTGAATTTAGGGTTCAAGGAAGAGATTTGAAGAATCCAAGTGGAGTTCTTCTTCAATACAAAGAACTAGAGTTTGCTCTTTCTTGTTATTATGGTTTCAATTTATTATTGTTTTTTATTTCAATCATGAAGAACTATATCTTATGAGGGTTAGTCCCTTATATTGGATGTATTATGAAATAATATATGACTATTTGATTTAGCTAAGTTCACCTTTAATTATTTAGTTATCTTTGATCTTAATGCTTTGATTATCTGGCCAATAATTAATTAAATTGAGGTATTGTTTGAAGAAGCGAGAGTGGAAGCATAATATTCATCCAAGGAAATAACAATCTTAAGAAAGTTTTTCACTTAGAGATAAGATTAAACCCTTAAGAGGTTGATTTAAGATTTTTATAAACCCTAATGAATTGATTTAATTACTTATAATCATGAGAGTAGATGTAATGATTAAATTGATATTAGCTTTAGTACTTGAGAGAGACTTAAGCTTAATTAAGGAGAATTCAACCATTAATCAAAAGAGAAACTGAACTAAACCAATACTTTAGAAAATCCATAATAAATCAATAAAAGTGACTTAACCATTAGCTTAATATCATTAGATTTAATTTCAATGCAATTCAAATTTTTTTAAGTTTTAGTTTAATTACAAATCCAATTTTGTTATCCAAATAATAATCAGTTTAATTTTTTGGTACTTAGAACAACCCTCCTCGTGGTAATGATACTCTACTCATCACTTTATTACTTGATACGACCTATGCACTTGCAGATACTTAGGCTCGAGTCCTAACAGTATTCCTTATTTCTTCCTCTTTAGGTTTAAACTAAGCTCATTCTTCTCCCATGGACACTAATTCACCATCACTATCAGTCGAATCCCAAAATTCATTCACAACACAAATGGTCATTACCTTTTCATCCCTAGTTGGTTCAATCTTGCTAAGTAGCACCTCCTCCTTCATGGCTTCTCCATCTATGTCTTGAAAAGATGACAAGACAAAGCATTCATTCAATCCTCCCCCTATCATAAATGTTAGCCAAATTATTTGCTTGATTAACTCTATTTTGATTTTAGGTAATCAAATTGAATAAATACTAAAAGTTGCATTAAGATGGTTTTTGCATTCACTCAATTTTTAGGTGTTCACAATTTAGTCCGAGCACACCTTATCCTAATTCAATTGGACTAGAGCCATAGAAGTTAAGAAATTTTAGGCAAAAAAGATTATGACCAATTGTACTCTAAAAACTTCAGTATACTGAGAAAAGGCCGACCATACCAAAGAATAATTCAACCATATCGAGCTCGAGCCAAAAGATTCAAAATATCCAGTAGAGCTCGTGGTCATTGGTACTCCAAAAATCTCAGCATACCACAAGCAGGCTAATCAGACCGCAGTCATTCCGACCATACTATAGGAACAATTTTTAAAAATTATAACCATTACTTATCCACTCAATTAGTGGATGCCACCAGTACTAGTCATTGAAGAATTTTATTAGAAATTTAAAAAATAGGATCAGACTATAAGAAGTCTGACCAGACTATGGCTGAGCCGACTAGACTAAAAGCAGGTTGACCATGAACTTTCCCTACACAATAATTAAATTGGGAGACAAAGTCCAAAAATGTAGGCACCCACTTTAAACGGTTAGTTCAAGATTTGAAGGCTATAAATACCATAACTATAAAAAACCTCATTTTTCAAGGAGTGGTGAATAAGATAACCAAGTTAAACAACTTTCATTACATTACATCAAAATTTCTTATTGTAACTCTTTGAGTGTTGGGAGTGAGCATTAAACACCACTGTAAGTTTAAGTGTGAGCTTTGAAACACTTAGGTTTTAAAGTGAGCCTGGGAAAACTCTTATTGGTTTGTGAGGAAGTTACTCAAATCTTGTAATAGTTTAGTGTGAGCTTGAGAAAACACCAAGTTAGAATTGAGCATGTAAAAATTCAAGGTTAGTGAAATTCTCAACTTGAAGTTGAGGAGTGGACGTAGGATTGATTTGATTTGAACCACTATAAATCTCTAGTATTCTTTCTTCTATACTTTACTCATTCTTTATCTTGATTCTTGATTTTATTTTTTTTAATTTTCTATCACTACTTAAAGTCAACCAATTCACCCCCGCCCCCTTTTAGTTGCCATCTCGAGATAACAATTGGTATTAGAACCTCAAAATTTCAAGAAACTTAATTGTGAAAATTGATCCACAATGGCAGCCACACCAACAAGTACTTCTACATCAACTTCTTCTTCCATAATAATTGCTCCTTTTCATGGAAATTTAAACTCTCATCTTAGACCTTATTTTGGTGGAACCTATTATGCCTATTAAAAACATAAAATGTATTTGTTTCTTGATAGTGAGAAAATTGAGCTTTAAAAATGTGCAATAAATGAGTGGAAACCTCCTACTCATGATGTCGATGGTATTCAAGTGCCTCTTCCTAAAGCACAATGGACCGATGCTCAAGAAAGGATGCTAGTTTAGAAAAAACCTAATTTGCTTAATTATAAAACCCTAGTTTAGATAGAAACCTTAATTCCCCAACAAAATCCTATCTTGTAAATCATTTATCTTTTGGGGGCAGCCCCACAAAGGGCGTTGCCCCCTTGACTCTCACTCGCTAACCGGCTAGTGGCCCACCGTGTGTGTCGCACCCTATAATTCATCAGCGGATTAAAATTAAGATATGTTTGTTTACTTTCTTTTTAATTATTCATTTATTTTCACATATGTTTGAATTATTTTTCCTTGTTTTGTTCTTTTACTTGGATTTACATGTATTTTTAAAGGGGGTTGTAAAAGGCATGTTTCCACACTATGTGGTTGTCTTATTTATTTAGTTTGTGCAATCTAATTTATTTTAAGGATTTTTGGACATTGTAAGGGACATGTTTCCATCAATTTATTAGTATGAATATTAAGACATTGTAAGGACATATTTTCATCTATGGATGGATGCTCATTTTTTTTAGTTTGTTTAATTTAATACAATGTTAGTTTATTTTGATCATTGCTTGTAGTATGAATAATCTTTTAATAAGTTAAGAATTTAATAATATTTAGATTTGAAAAGGAGGCCGGTTTCTATAAACCGGGCATTATGGGGGCGCTAGGCCATTTCTCACCTTCCCCATGCGAACCCAACTTTTTGAACCCAAGTAAGGGTTGGGGATTCCTTAGGAGTTGAGTCATTCACCCCTTTTTATCTTCCCAGCCCATTCGGGTGGCCACTCCTATTCTCTAGGTTTAGGTCTATATTCTCTAAGGCCTAGAGCCTAACAGTACCAAAGTCGCAAAAAACATTCCACTGTGAGTGGGGATAAAAATCCCTCGTTCACAATTATGGTAATGTATTTGATCACATTCCCATTAAGTTTGATAAAACAAGTGCCATAAATCTATCCAAAAATCAAATTCAACATTCTAGGTCAAAACATATAGACATTAGTTTATTCTTTCTTATTATGATATTATCCATTGCATCACTTAGATTTCATTATGTGTGTAAGTTAAGATGCCTTGTGTAACCCATTTATGTTGTATAAGGGATATCATATTTTTGCTCGAGGTATGGAGGTTGAGCATGCCACTCATAGCCTCGTACCTTTTGGCATATAGTTGTTATGGGAATCTAAGCTTTTCAACCCAAAAGACTAAAGTCCATATAGTTGGCCCAGTAACTTTCCTTAGGTTTACTCCAAATGCTTGTTTTTTTTTTACTATGATTAACATATCTTGATTTAAGTTATGGCTCATTTGGTTTGCTCTTTCCTAATATGACCTAATTATGGTGTAAGCCCAAAATGATTTTTATTCTTTTAAGTCCAAAAGATGAAAACTATTTTCAAACTCTTTTTTAAGATAGTCTTTGGACATAAAACATTTTTACTTTTTCCACATCATGACCCAAGTTCAAAGCCCAAAATTCATTTTTAAACCTTTTTACAATGGGCTTTTAAACATTTTAACTATTTTTGAACTTTGAAAGTAAAACCTTTTCTTAGATAATCTTACTACTAGTTAGGTCAATTATGGAATATTAAAATCAATTGTGGGCCTGATTTATACCAAGACTTGTTAATCATGGGCTTATTTGTGACATGAATCATTAGTTGCATATTTCCAAATGAGAAATCTATTCATGATAGACCCTTTAATTTAGTTTTAATCCACAATATAGCATATAAGTTATTTTTTCATTTGACCTAATGGATTAAGGCTTAATTAGTGGGAATTATCATGTACTGACTTCTAAAATTGAAAATACAACTATTGGTTAATCTGTCCAAGAGGATCTTTCAAAAATGAAATATCCCATATTGATGATTTGTTGACCATATACAAAAGAGACTCGTCCTTCGTGTGTTGGTGATATAAGGTTGGAAGGAATATTCTAATTCTTTTTGTTTATTTGTTACATTAGCATACATGCATTGCATTACATTACATTGATCTTTTCTAACTCACAGACCTGGAGTACAAAATTTCAAGAGCTTACAATAACCTACAGACCTGGAGTACAAAATTTCAAGAGCTTACAATAACCTGACCTATGTCAGTGACTCAGAGTTCAGTGAGAATTCAATCAACTTCACACCAAAAGCAATGAATCCTGAGTAAGTTGAAAAGCTGGTGAATGATGCCCTCACCTTCAAGATGAAAGAATTAAAGGGGGCCCTCGCTGAGATTATGAGAAGCCAACTAGCTGCACTATTAGAAAATAATACTACTGAGGCATCTGCTAGTAACAAGAAGCAAAAGGACAAAGGAAAGGCTAAAGTAGCTGAAATGACCTCTAATGAAGACAAGGTAGTGATGGATAATAATGACTGGGATACATACTTCCAAGATCATCAAGAAAAGAAGACTAAAAGTTGAAGAGGCCTAAGAAGTTAATAAGCTTTTTAAAGAAGATGAGAATCTCCCACACAAGTTTAAAATGCTTCCTTTTACTAAATATAATGGTATAGGAAATCTTCACTTGCATGTTAAGAAATACATTATTGTCATGCAGTCTATTAGAGCTACTAAAGCTCAAACACTAAGGTACTTTATGCTATTTTTGGATCCTATGGTGCAAAACTGGTTCAATACCTTAAAGGAGAGTACTCAGAAAGATTGGGATTTGATGTATAAAGCTTTCATCCAACAATATGGATACAACATTGAGCTGGAAGTAACCTTGATGGAGGTTGAGTCTATCATGCAAAGACAGAATGAGAGATTTGTTGACTATATAAAGAGATGAAGAAATAAGGTGTCCCTTCTCAAGAAAAGACCAAATGATTCAAACTATATATGAATGATAACCAAGGGCACTTTGCCCCACCTCCAAGAAAGAATGGCTCAAACACTTATAAGGGATTTTAAGGATCCTCTACAGGCAGGTCTCTAATTGGAAGAATGGAAGAGAGAAAATAATATATATTGTGGGAAAGGGAGCAATAAGAGTGGCTATCAATCTGGTGGATAAAATAAAGGGGGACTAAAATATACTAATATGAATGCAACAATTGAACTAGTAAAGAAGCATCAATTCTCAGAATTAGGAAAGCCACTGTCTTGGGTCTTCAACAAATTGCAAAAGAAAGGGTTATTACAACCTTTGACCCCTCGACCTTTACCATATCCTTTACCATCCAATTAAAATACAGAGGTTTTCTATCAGTTCCATCAGGTGCCTGGTCATGAAACAGATCGATGTACGCACTTAAGGCATAAAATATAGAACCGCATTAATGATGGAAAGATCATTGCCCCTGGCATGTCCAAGTAGATGAAGCTTTTTTTTACTCTAACTTAATAAACTTCCCTTGGCTTGTGTGGTTTCATTTTATTTTCTTTCTTTGGTTTTTCAGAATAATTATTTTTCTTTGATTGAATATTTTAAGATTATACAGGTTTTAGAAAATTGAAGATTTGTTTTGTTTTAAAAAGGTTGTGACAATCTTATATTCTTTATACGTATATTATATATGTTGGGTGCATGTAGTGTACGTATATTGGGTATAAGGGTGTTACATTTGTTTTAGTATCAGAGCCTAGATTTGAGGTTCTCAACCTCGGTGGATTGTAAGAAAAAGAAAATTGAGATTTTTAAATATGGTTTTTAAATAAGATATATGCAATGGCACAGGCAGTTTCTGATCTCTGATGTGGTAATTTCTGCTGTATTTGCAGATATAGGTAGTTATGGCATCTCAGACACGTTAGTCTGTTGAGGGTAGTGCGGAGAGTGTAGCTCCTATTAAGGGTAGTGATGGAGCTAGAGTTGAGATAGCTGGAGGAGCACCTACTCCTGTGCCAGAGAGACCAGCAGTTGATGAGATTCCACCAAGCTAGGTACGACATATGGTGGAGTTATTGAGGCAGGCTCCAGTTCAGCAGTCGCAGCCGTAAGTACCAATGAGGTAATATGATAAGTTGAGAAAGTTTAGAGCTGAGGACTTTATGGGTACTACAGACCCTGCTGTAGCTGAGTAGTGGCTAGATAGAGTCCAGAAAGTGTTTATTCAACTGCAGGCTACCCCAGAAGAAAATTTGATTATGCCAAATATCTTTTGTAGAGGGATGCATATGACTGGTGGAAGACAGTTCCACATGCTCTAGATAATCCACCAACCTTGACCTATGATGATTTTCTATGAGAGTTTGAGCAGAAATATACTCTGAGGGAGTATAAAGATGGAAAGAAAATAGAGTTTTTAAATTTGAAGCAGGATACCCGGACTGTGTCAGAGTATGAGATAGAGTTCACCCAGTTGAGTCAGTATGCTGGTGCGATTACTTGGGATGAGATTGACCAGTGTTGGAGATTTGAGGAGGGGTTGAGACCCTCTATTATGTGCATTATCACAGGTTTTCGATATTAGGATTTTTCCAGTTGGTTGCAGCAACCAGGAGTGTTGAGAGAGCACAGGGTCTTGTAGCAGCTACTAGAGATGAGGAGGCCAAAGCTAGTAGACCTCAGAGTGAGGCAGGGTCTTCATCTATAAAGAGAGGCCAAGGAAGTTATTTTTTGAGGTTCAATGGGAGCCAGGGGCAGTCTGGTAAGTCAGTACAGCAGCAGAGGTAGAGATCGAGACCTACAGTTTCTGTGGCTAGTACTCTGACTCCAGTAGTTCAGAGACCAGTTTCATATACATGTGTCCATTGTGGTAGGGCACATGGGGGTTCTTGCTGGAAGATAGGTGGACCAGGAATGTGTTATAGATATGGGTCACCAGATCATTTCATCAAAGATTACCCTGAGCCACCAGAGAATAGACAGACTGATAATGCAGCTTCTTGACCCAGTGTTAGAGGGGGTCGTGGTGGCAGAGGTTCTAGCAGAGGAGTCAGACATGGCATATTCAGAGAGGAGGTTCTACTGCAAGTAGTAGACCAGATGAGGCAGGGCCATCACAGTGGGTTTATGTGATACAGAGACAGCGGAATGCTTCAGCTGTTATTGCTGGTACTTTATCTTTATTTGGAACTTCAATTCTTGCTTTGATAGATCCTAGATCGATGCATTCATACATTAGTTCATCTATCTTACCTGTACTGATTTGCATTCAGAGTCCTTAGGATTTGATGTTTTGGTAACAAATCCTTTAGGGCATAGTGTTGTAGTTAGCAAGGTGCACCGTAATAGTCCAGTTATGGTTCAGGATGAGGAGTTCCTTGGTGATTTGATTGAGATGCCTTTCAAAGAGTATGATTTAATTTTAGGCATGGTTTGGTTATCTAAGCGTGGGCCTGTTGTTGCGCTCGAATTAACTCTACGACAAAGCGTCACTCACAAGTATACGAGGTAGATGTAGCAAAGGTGATCACCCCAAGGTCGTCTCACAAGAAAGCTAAAGTGGCTAATTGATTATCAGATTAAAAGTAACAAGTAATGAATAAATTTAAATTGCTAACTAATGAAAAAGTTTAATTGAAGTTTAAAATAATAAAAGTAAACAAGAGCTGATGTTTTGATTCACTTGATAGAAAGGTCTAGGGTTTGCACTTCTCTACTACTTATATGTATGAACGGTTATTCCTCTTAACTAATTCAATTTCAAAGATTAAATCTCAAACAACTTAATTAATCAAGTCAAGGAAATAAGCTCTCGCATTCAAACCTCTTTCAACTAATCTTGTTATAATTGAAATAATCTTTTTAATAGGTTATATCTCTAATTCACCTAAGTCCTTAATTGAATTGTTCCAGCATTAGACTTCATCTCTCAATCCATCATCTAATACCTAAAACACATAATTGGTGGCCAATCAATTATATATTAAAATATTTCATTCAATCAAGGCTAAAGAAATTATTAGCTAAGAGAATAACCAATTCATACAATCATAGCAGATCCATACAAATCCTAGACTAGATCAAATTAGTTCATAATGCAATCAAACATATTCATCTCATTAATGTTCAAAGAAATCAAAATAGACATGATAATATCCATAAATACAATTTCAATGAAAATAAAGAGAATAAGTTCGAGAACAAAACCAAGTTACAAACTCCTTGAAGCTTTTGAAGAATCTCTTATTCAAATCTTGCAAGAAGGATGCATCAATGGCTAGAACAATCTAATCTAAGCTAAAGTAATCAAAAGTGAAATCAAAATCAAAGAAAACAATTGTTAAAACCCTAACTTTGCTCTCTGACGGCTGACACAGCTCTCCAAATCATCAACAGTCCCAAACCCTAGCTTCTCCTTTCTTTTTATATGAATCGTCCGCTTTAAAAACTCGCTACGGCTTTGGTTCATGAGATACACGGCCAAGTTGCATGTGACTTAGCCGTGTGAGTGCTCTTTGGAGGGACACAGCCAGTGACTTGGCTGTGTCCCTTGCATGTGTCCGCTTCTGTCTCAGAATTCCTTCTTTTCTTCTTGGATTGAGTGACACGGCCAGTTGAAGCTTGACTTGGCCGTGTTGGACTATTTTGGAGGAACACAGCCACTGACTTGGCCGTGTCCCTTGCCTGTGTTTGCTTCTGTGAAGATGTAATTCTCTTTTTCTTTGGAACTAAGTGAGACACGGCCAAATGAAGGTGACTTGGCCATGTCTGGGCTTCATTGGAGGGACACGGCCACTGACTTGGCCGTGTCCCTTGCTTGTGTCTGCTACTGGGACTTGCTCTTCCATTTTAACTTGGTATGGGACACGGCCAGTGACTTGGCCGTGTCCTCTGCCTGTGTCAGCCACTACCCCTTTCTCCTTCAATTTGTTTCCTTGCCTTTTTTTAACCTAACACAATACTTGCAACAAAACTTTAAAAAAGAAATAAATAGACAATAACCAACAAAACATAAACACATACTAAAAACTAGATCAAAAATAACATAAACACTGAAATAAACTGAAATACCAAAATTAATAAAAACACAAAACAAACCGATAAAAACTAACAAAATACCTAAATAAAATAATAATTATCATAATAAACAAGACACAAATCTATAACAAAAACTAATAAAACAACTACCCCACACTTAAAACTTTGCTTGTCCTCAAGCAAATTCACATGGCATAAATTAAAAACTCAAACAACCTTAACCATAATTCCAACACATAAGATGAAATACTTTAAGACTCAGCCATAAATATTTTCAATTTACTTGAATTAAGGATTTTCTTAACTCATTCATTAATCCAAACATACAAATCCCATCTCTCATCTAAGTGTTTCACTCGATTTCAAAGGTTAATCACTCAAACCACTCATGACTGCATACTACCATAAACTTGCTTAATTATCCAATCTCTCTCACTGATTTTCTCAAGAAATAATCTGAAGGTCTTTCATTTGGATGTAATGGGGCTAAGGTAAAAGTGTGAGAAAAGGCATTTAGGCTGGAGCATCAAGAAATGGAGTATCTAAATTAGACAATACTCTTGCAAAGAAATGCATAACTCCCTCAAATGACATACTCACCAACCTTTGATAATCTTACATACTTGCATAAAAATACATGAGTCAACATTCCTCTTTTGATAACCAATGCTAGAACATATATGAATTTTGTATATATATATATATATATATATAACTTTTCTTTTTATTTTCTCTCTCTTTTTTTTAACTTTTATCATTTTTTTTAATATATATATACAAAATTAAGAATTGCATAGAACATCTAGCTTAAAATGTAGAGGAAAAGAATAATGACTCTTAATCAAATACAATGTGCAAAGTATACATTTCAACCCCCAATTAGCAATTCCATTTTTCTTTTCTTTTTTTTACTTGCTTACCCCTCACTTTGAAACAAACCATCCTATTGTCATATCATAAAACTTCATTCCCTAATGCAGGTATGATGATAATAAGAACATGTTAAGTTGAGAATTGTGTTGATCAAACAAGAAAAAGTCAAAGGCTCAACTTGGCTCACTAAGGAAATCAATATTAAGGGAGGTCTTTTTAATCTAAAGGGCTAACCTACTTTGCCTTCATCATTTTAAAACTTGAGATTAAATCATAATGTGAGTTCAATTAGCATGCAAAAGCAAACTCTAGAGATGCAAAAACATGAAGGTGCACACTTAAGAAAAGAAAATCAATTGACAATGATATCAAATTCATGAGGCTCAAAACTCACACAGGTGGGTTCACCAAGATTTATATGTCATAAATTGCAGAATGTGAAAATTGATCCTGAATGAATTCAAATGCTCATTTCTATGCTGATATTAAAGTCTCAACTATAATGCTAGAATCACAGAAAAGATCAATAAATTTTCAACAATTATGCCATGCACAACAAACACAATAAGCAAAACAAAACAAAATTTAAAGGAAAGCTTAAAGAGTACCCCACACTTAAAGTTTACATTGTCCTCATTGTAAAACAAGAATAATAAATAAAAAGAGTTAAAGGACAACCTGTCTTCCATCGTACCTGGTGAGGCAAAACCCTAGCTTTCCATCACAAACACAAAAGTTCAAAAACAAAAGTACAATATATAAAAATAAAATATCCAAATATAAAAACGTTAACATGAAAACAAAAATGAAAAATAAAAACAAAAATACACTAAACAAAATAAAACAAGGAACTCAAAATCTATGGAAAAGGCTAGCGTGAAGATGATGCAGCTGAGGGATGGAGACTCAAGATCTTTGCAAGGTTGCTATTAATCTGTTCCAACTGCTGCAAGACCTCAGTATGGTTACGGTCCACCTTGCTATCTAGTCGATCCACTTTGCCCTCTAGGGCCTCAATCCTCAGAAGTACCTCTTGACTTTCTGAAACTGGAGCATCCTCATCTAGGTCAAGAGAATCCGAGTCGGACTCCTCTTGGACCCGTGCTCTCTTCTGCCTGTCCCCCGGTGCTGCAAGCTCAGCTGAAGGCATCACATAAGTCCCTCTCCTATGCACCACCATGTGCATCTTCTCAAGTGTAGCTAAATCCAAAGAGTCATTACCCGAAATTCTAGTCATGCGACTAGTACTCGGGTCAAAATCCTCAACAAGGGCTACTGCTAATGTGGTAACCAACCCCCCAACACAAATTGCCCCCTTTCTTTTGTTAGCCACAGAATCAAAAATATCGGCTAACCAATAGCCGGCACTAACATGCATTGCATTAAAAGCACAATCCAGGAAAAATAATTCACTCACTTCAACCACACCCGGACTCTCCTTTCGAGCAAAGAATCTGCAAGCCATAAACCTATGCAAATACCTCAAAGCGGAATTTCTTAATTTAGATGCTTTAGCCGATTTGGCCATATAAGTACCTGAGCCTAAAGCTCCCCAAGCAAATTATTGTTTAAATTCTTTGGGTACCGACCTTTCCCCATGCTGATGAAAACCATATATATCATTTAACTGGTCAATATTAAGCACAAATGATTTAACCAGCAATTTAAACATCATTCTAGTGCAGATTTTCTTATCATCTCTTTCAACCTTGAGAGATGTCAAAAATTCTAAAGTTCCTCAAACTGCAAAGGTCTCAAGGTGACTAGAGTTTCCAGAAATTGCACATATCGATCAAAATTAGTCCTAATTTGCAAGGCATCAAGAGATTCATCGTTAACATACCTTGTCGGGAAAAAAACCCCGAGCCAAAAGACTTGCTCTCTTCAAAGATAAAGATGATGAAGAGGAAGAAGCTCCTTCGGCTGTAGACTTCTTCGTCTTGCGGTGTGACACAATCTTAGTTCTCAGCATCCTTAGAAATCTGAAAATTCAAACCAAAACTTGATCAAATCAAAATTATATGAGCAAAGAAGAAGTTTTAAGTGATTATCTCTAGTTTTGGTGAAGAAATTTTATGTTTAAAGGAAGATTTGGAGTTTTGAATCACAAGCTATGAATTTTGCGATACAGAGAGTGAGAGAGCCAGAGAGATGAAGAACAGGAAATTAGGGATCTAATGGAAAGAAACTGGGCAAAATCGGGTTTTTTAAAGTGTAAAAATGAGGGACACGGCCGTGTTTGGGTGAACTTGGCCGTGTCTGGTGTGTGAAAGTGAAGAGACACGGCCAAGTCAAGGTGACACGGCCGTGTCTGATGCTCTTGGAGGGACACAGCCAATGACTTGGCCGTGTCCCATGGGTGTGTCCTCTTCTGTATAAAAATTTGCAAAAATGAAAGAAATTTGATGAAGCGTGGCCGTGTCCAGTGTGTGACACGGCCAAAGGACACGGCCAAGTCCTTTGGCCGTGTCACCTACTGCCTTTTATTAACTTTTAACTCTTTTTTTTATTTTTATTTTATTCAATTTTTAAAGATTTTGCAAACCTTCTTCTTCAAACACCCTGAAACACAAAATAAAGAAAAACTGATCAAAGCACCAATTCCATTTATTTAGACTAAACATAAAATCAAAACTTGCTAAAGTTAAAATTACAAGTATGAAAAATAAATGCAAATAGATGGGTTGCCTCCCATTTAGCGCTTCTTTAATGTCATATAGCTGGACATCATGCAAGGCCTAGGGATCATGAATCAAAGTGCTATCAATGACCCTCACTTCCTGAAATCCTTCATTGTATGGCTTAACTCTCTGTCCATTCACTTTAAAAGTTTCACTTGTTCGAGAGTTAAGTAATTCAATGGCACCAGAAGGATACACCTGAGTTATCTTGAAAGGACCACTCCATCGAGACTTGAGTTTACCTAGAAAAAGACGGAGTCAAGAGTTAAAAAGTAAAACTTTCATACCTGGACTCAATGTCTTTCGCACTATAATTCTATCATGAAGTGCTTTAGTGCGATTCTTGTAAATTCTCGAGCTCTCATAAGCCTCATTCCTCAGCTCATCTAACTTTGAAATTTGCAGAAATCTTTCTTTCTTCGCTTTGTCCAAGTCCAAATTCAGAGTCTTGATTGCCCAATATGCTCTGTGCTCCAACTCCACTGGTAAGTGACAAGCTTTTCCAAACACCAATCTATATGGACTCATACCAAGAGGAGTCTTGAAAGCAGTCCGATAAGCCCATAGTGCATCATGCAATCTGTTTGCCCAATCCTTCCTTGATGTGTTGACTGTTTTCTCTAGAATTCCCTTAATCTGCTTGTTGGATGTTTCCACTTGTCCAGAAGTCTGTGGATGATATGGGGTTGCCACCTTGTGCTTAACACCAGATTTGTGCATTAACTTCTCAAAAAGCCTGTTGCAAAAATGGCTCCCCCCATCACTGACTATCACCCTTGGCGTACCAAATCTGCTAAGAATATTTTCCTTCACAAATTTAACAACTACATTAGCATCATTAGTACGGGTGGGAATTGCCTCCACCCATTTGGAAACATAATCAACAGCAACTAAAATATAGTCATATCCAAAAGACTTGGGGAAAGGACCCATGAAGTCTATTCCCCACACATCAAACAGTTCAACAACAAGATATGATTGAAGGGGCATTTCATTCCTCCTCCCAATGTTACCTACTCTTTGGCAACGATCACAGTGCTTACAATACTCTTGAGCATCTTTAAATAAGGTAGGCCAGTAAAAACCACTTTGAAGCACCTTTTCCGCAGTCTTTCTTCCTCCAAAATGACCCCCACAGTGAAGGTCATGACAAAATTGAAGAACACTCAGTTGTTCTTCCTCAGATACACACCTGCAAACTATCTCATCTTTGCATATCCGGAATAGATAAGGTTCATCCCAAAAATAAAACTTACTCAAGTGTAGAAACCTTTTCTTTTCCTGAAAGGACATGTTAGATCGCAAAATACCACAAGCAAGATAATTAGCAATATCTGCAAACCAAGGTGCATTAATTACCACAAACAAATGCTCATCAGGAAATTCTTCTAAATTTTTATGAATGTTATCAGATGCAAGATTTTCACTAAAGAAGGGTAATCTGGATAAATGATCAGCAACAACATTCTCACTACCCTTAGTATCCTTGATTTGGAAATCGAATTCTTGCAATAACAACACCCATCTAATTAGGCGCGGTTTAGCATGTTGTTTTGTTAACAGATATTTAAGAGCTGCATGATCAGAATCCACAATAATTTTTGACCCAATTAAATATGCTCTAAATTTGTCTAAAGCAAAAACAACAGCTAACATTTCCTTTTCAGTTGTGGTGTAATTCATTTGTGCACTATTCAGGGTCAAACTGGCATAATATATTACTCTCAAGTATTTATCAACCCTTTGCCCAAGAACAGCTCCTATTGCATGATTAGAGGCATCACACATGATTTCAAAAGGTAAAGACCAAACAGGAGCTACTATAACTGGTGCACTAGTCAATTTTTCTTTAAGGGAATTAAAAGCCTGCATGCATTGTGCTGTAAATTCAAATGGAACATCTTTCCCTAGCAAATGGCACAATGGTTGGCTTATTTTGGAAAAATCCTTAATAAACCTCCTGTAAAATCCTGCATGCCCTAGGAAACTTCTTATTCCCTTAACAGAGGTAGGTGGGGGTAATTTAGCAATCAATTCAACTTTAGCCTTATCCACCTCAATCCCTTTACTTGATACCACATGACCTAAAACAATACCCTGGGTAACCATAAAATGAATCTTTTCCCAACTTAAAGTGAGGTTACATTCAATGCATCTCTCAAGCACACGAACAAGTTTATTGAGGAAATTATCAAAAGAATTACCAAAAACAGAAAAGTCATCCATAAATACCTCAATAAAATCATCTATCATATCTGAGAAGACAGACATCATGCATCTCTGAAAAGTTGCAGGTGCATTGCACAAGCCAAAGGGCATACGTCGAAATGCATAAGTCCCAAAAGGGCAAGTAAAGGTTGTCTTGGACTGATAGTAACCTGAAAGGCCATCTAGAAAACAATAATGTGAGTGTCCAGAAAGTTTATCTAACATCTGATCAATAAAAGGAAGAGGGAAATGATCTTTCTTTGTAGCATTGTTCAACTTCCTATAATCGATGCACATTCTCCACCTAGTAGTAGTCCTAGTAGGAACCAATTCATTATTCTCATTTTTCACCATAGTGATTCCAGATTTCTTAGGAACTACATGTACTGGGCTCACCCACTCACTATTAGCAATTGGATAAATTACTCCTTCATCCAGCAATTTGAGCACTTCCTTCTTAACCACTTCACTCATATTTGGGTTAAGGTGCCTTTGAGTCTCCCTCACAGGTTTAGCTCCTTCTTCTAAAGTGATTCTATGCATGCACATGGAAGGGCTAATACCCTTGATGTCACTCAATCCCCATCCTATTGCTCTCTTTAATCTTTTAAGCTCACTCACCAACCTCATCTCCTCCCCTTCACTAAGTTCACTAGATATTATCACAGGTAAAGTGTTGTGATCTCCTAAAAACACATATTTCAGGTTCTTAGGTAACTCTTTCAACTCTAACTCTAGTGAGGGGTTCTTCTCTTCTTTTTGAATGGAGGGAAGCTCACAAACTAGGTCCTCCTTAAGCTCCTCTATTTCAGCACTTCCTAAGGTCTCAAGACAACTGGCTATTTCTGCATCAAAAATTTCCAAATCACTATCTAAGGTCAATGCCAGCTCCATTTTATCAGAGGAACCTGTCTGCAAGAAAACATCTAAAACAACTACATCAACACAATCAATGAAAGAACAATCCTCATATAAAGCAGTTGTAGGAATAGGAGAAGTGTTAAAAATAGAAAATTTCACAGTTTGTCCCAAAACAGTCATTGATAATTTACCATTTTTAACATCTATCAAAGTGTTGGTAGTCGCCATAAAAGGCCTACCCAGCAGAATGGTGTGTGCAGATGGTGAAGAGTTACTTACTTCCATGTCAAGAACAATGAAATCCACAGGTACTATTAACCCTCCAACCTTAACTAACACATCTTCTATAACCCCTTTCGGGAATCTAAGAGATCTATCAGCTAATTGCAACACCATTTTTGTTGGTTTAAGTTCCCCTAGTTCTAACTCAAGATAAACAGAATAAGGCATTAAATTCACACTAGCTCCTAAATCACACATGCCATCAGTACTTTTTCCATTCCCCATAGTAATTTGAATAATAAAACTTCCAGGATCCTTTAGCTTAGGAGGTAGTTTATGCTGCAAAACAGCACTAGCTACCTCAGAAACTATCACCTTTTCATTCAGCTCATACCTCTTTTTTTTGGTATTCAGTTCTTTGAAGAATTTAGCATAAGCTGGCATGTTCTTAATTGCTTCAAGTAGGGGTAAGTTGATACTTACCTTAGACAGCATGTTGAAGATATCTGAAAATTGCTTATCTTTTTTATCATCCTTCAACCTGCTGGGGAATGGTATAGGTGGCCGGTATGGATTGCTTGCCTTGTGCAAATCTGCTGCAGGGGACTTCTCCATTGATCTTTCTTCAGCACCTTTGTTCTCTAGTTCTCCTTCCTTTTTATTTTCTTGCTCACCTGCATTCACAGAATTATTTTCAACATTATTATTAATTACCTTGCCACTCCTAAGAACAGTCACTGATTGTGCCTGCTCAGGTTGACTTGGAAACTTCCCCTTTTGTTGAATCTGCATCTGTTGAGCAAGTTGCCCCACTTGGGTCTCCACCTACTTAAAAGATGCTTCTAGTGAATCCAGCCTCTTGTTGTTCATCTCCTGATTTTTAGCACTGACTTGGATAAAAGCCTGTAAACTTTCCTCCAAACTCTCTCTCTTAGGCTGACCTTGATTTGAGGATTGGCCCTGCTGTTGGTTCTGTCTCTGGAGCAAATGGAAAGGCTGTTGAGCATTATTTGTTGTCCAGGAAAAATTGGGGTGACTCCTCCAACCAGGATTGTAAGTATTGGAGTAAGGATCATTCTTGGCTCTTGGTTGAAATCCCCCCATAGCATTAACTTGCTCAGCTTCATTCCCAAAAGACTCATATGCAGAGGGACATATATTTGCTCCATGCCCAAATGTCCCATAGATTCCACACACTTCTTGAGTAGATGAAGAAATATTGTTCTTCATGTTTAGCATCTGAACCTGCCTTGTCAACTCAGCTATTTGACTGACCATCTCACTATTGGCTTCCAGTTGATTCACCCCTTTACTTCTTCCCCTTACACTTTTCTGTTGAGAATTAGCTCCCAACATCTCAAAGATTTCATAGGTTTCATCAGCTGTCTTTTCTCCCATAGCTCCCCCAGCTGCATTGTCAACAGTGTTCTGAAATTGCTGGGTGAGACCATCATAGAAAAACTTATTAAGGAGTTGAAGTGGGTAGTGATGATGTGGACACTGGATCAATAGCATCTTAAATCTGTCCCAAGCCTCATGAAATGGCTCTCCTTCAAATTGAGAGAATGTAGCAATCTTCCCTCTCAACTCAGCTGTCTTTTGATGTGAATAAAACTTGCCCATGAACTTGTTATAAACTTGCTCCCAAGTTGTCAGTGAGTTTTCGGGCAACATCATAAGCCAGCTCTTTGCCCTATCCTTCAAAGTATAAGGGAAACATCTCATCCTCAACTGATCTTCTGTTAGTCCTCCCAAAGGAAAAGTGTTGAGGGTGGAGTAGAAATCCCTAATAAAGTTCAAAGGATCTTTATTTGGAACTCCTTAGAATGATGGCAGCATGTTGTAGTGAATGTTCTTCAACTCATAGTTCCTTGCTGCATTTGTCAACCTTATACAAGATGTGGAAGTCCCAATGACAGGTCTAGCAAAATCTCTCATGGTTCTTTGTCTTTCTTTAGCCATTTTAACTGATTGTGCAGAATCTGACTCAAATTCAGAAGTGTCCTCCTCTGTATCAAATCCGGTGTAGAGCTCAAACTCTTCTCTGCTCCTTTTCACTCTCTGAATTTCTGGAATGAATGGATGTAGCTCTCCTTCGAGTGATCTCCTGCCTTGCATAAACAAAAATTTCTAGAAAAAGAAACAATTAAAAGCAAAAGACAAAATAAAATAAAATGAAAATAGTGAAAAATAATCTAAAATATATATATATATATATTTAATAAACAATTACGCCAATTAGCCTCCCCGGCAACGGCGCCAAAAACTTGTTGCGCTCGAATTAACTCTACCACAAAGCGTCACTCACAAGTATACGAGGTAGCTATAGCAAAGGTGATCGCCCCAAGGTCGTCTCACAAGGAAGCTAAAGTGGCTAATTGATTATCATATTAAAAGTAACAAGTAATGAATAAATTTAAATTGCTAACTAATGAAAAAGTTTAATTGAAGTTTAAAATAATAAAAGTAAACAAGAGCTGATGTTTTGATTCACTTGATAGAAAGGTCTAGGGTTTGCACTTCTCTACTACTTATATGTATGAACGGTTATTCCTCTTAACTAATTCAATTTCAAAGATTAAATCTCAAACAAATTAATTAATCAAGTCAAGGAAATAAGTTCTCGCATTCAAACCTCTTTCAACTAATCTTGTTATAATTGAAATAATCTTTTTAATAGGTTATATCTCTAATTCACCTAAGTCCTTAATTGAATTGTTCCAGCATTAGACTTCATCTCTCAATCCATCATCTAATACCTAAAACACATAATTGGTGGCCAATCAATTATATATTAAAATATTTCATTCAATCAAGGCTAAAGAAATTATTAGCTAAGAGAATAACCAATTCATACAATCATAGCAGATCCATACAAACCCTAGACTAGATCAAATTAGTTCATAATGCAATCAAACATATTCATCTCATTAATGTTCAAAGAAATCAAAATAGACATGATAATATCCATAAATACAATTTCAATGAAAATAAAGAGAATAAGTTCGAGAACAAAACCAAGTTACAAACTCCTTGAAGCTTCTGAAGAATCTCTTGTTCAAATCTTGCAAGAAGGATGTATCAATGGCTAGAACAATCTAATCTAAGCTAAAGTAATCAAAAGTGAAATCAAAATCAAAGAAAACAATTGTTAAAACCCTAACTTTGCTCTCTGACGGCTGACACAGCTCTCCAAATCGTCAACAGTCCCAAACCCTAACTTCTCTTTTCTTTTTATATGAATCGTCCGCTTTAAAAACTCGCTACGGCTTTGGTTCATGAGAGACATGGCCAAGTTGCATGTGACTTGGCCGTGTGAGTGCTCTTTGGAGGGACACGACCAGTGACTTGGCCGTGTCCCTTGCATGTGTCCGCTTCTGTCTCAGAATTCCTTCTTTTCTTCTTGGATTGAGTGACACGGCCAGTTGAAGCTTGACTTGGCCGTGTTGGACTATTTTGGAGGGACACGGCCACTGACTTGGTCATGCCCCTTGCCTGTGTTTGCTTCTATGAAGATTTAATTCTCTTTTGCTTTGGAACTAAGTGAGACACGGCCAAGTGAAGGTGACTTGGTCGCGTCTGGGCTTCATTGGAGGGACATGGCCACTGACTTGGCTGTGTCCCTTGCTTATGTCTGCTACTGGGACTTGCTCTTCCGTTTTAACTTGGTATAGGACACGGCCAGTGACTTGGCCGTGTCTTCTGCCTGTGTCGGCCACTACCCCTTTCTCCTTCAATTTGTTTCCTTGCCTTTTTTAACCTAACACAATACTTGCAACAAAACTTTAAATAAGAAATAAATAGACAATAACCAACAAAACATAAACACATACTAAAAACTAGATCAAAAATAACATAAACACTGAAATAAACTAAAATACCAAAATTAATAAAAACACAAAACAAACCGATAAAAACTAACAAAATACCTAAATAAAACAATAATTATCATAATAAACAAGACACAAATCTATAACAAAAACTAATAAAATACCTGTGGTAGACTGTTAGAAGAAGTGTGTTACTCTGAGAACTTGTGATGGTAGGAACGTGATGGTATCTAGTGAGCAGGGACATCTTTCATCCATGTTTGTTTCAGTTGTTTCAGCTAGGAGGATGATTCGGAAAGGATGTGAGGCTTATCTTGCTCATGTTGTAGATACCAGAGTAGTGGGTTCCCAACTAGACAGTATATCCACAGTTGCTGAGTTTCTAGATGTTTTTTCTGAGGAGTTGCCAGGGTTACCCCCTGAGTGAGTGGTTGAGTTTGGTATTGATTTATTGCCTGGTACCACTCCTATCTCTATTACACCTTATCGAATGGCACCTGCTGAGTTGAAAGAGTTGAAGGTGCAGTTGCAGGAATTGTTGGATAAAGGGTTTGTTCGCCCTAGTGTGTCCCCATGGGGAGCGCCTGTTTTGTTTCTGAAGAAGAAGGATGGTACCTTAAGATTGTGCATTGATTATAGGTAGCTGAATAAGGTGACCATCAAGAACAAGTATCCTTTTCCTATGATAGATGATCTCTTTGGTCAATTGAAAGGAGCAGCAATTTTCTCTAAGATTGATCTGAGATCAGGGTACCATCAGCTGAGAGTTAGAGATGAAAATGTACCTAAGATAGCTTTTCGTACGAGGTATGGGCATTATGAGTTTCTGGTGATGCCCTTTGGATTGATGAATGCACCAGCAGCATTTATGGATTTGATGAATAGTATATTCAGACCCTATCTAGATCAATTTGTGGTGGTTTTTATTGATGATATTTTGGTGTATTCACGTAATGAGGAGGATCATGATAAGCATTTACAGATTGTATTGCAGACTCTGAGAGAGAAGTAGTTGTATGTTAAGCTGTCTAAATGTGAGTTTTGGCTTGATCAAGTGACTTTTCTCGATCATGTGCTTTTAGCACAAGGTATTAGAGTTAATCCGAGTAAAGTTGAGGTTATTTTGAATTAGAGCCCATCGAAGATTGTGACAGAGGTTAGAATTTTTTTGGGTTTGGCTGGCTATTATCGACAGTTTGTGAAAGGTTTTTCTATGATAGCTACTCCACTCACTAGATTACTTCAGAAGGGAGTTAGATTCATGTGGACAGATAGGTGTCAGGCAAGTTTTGAGCAGCTGAAGGAGATGTTGACTCAGGCTTCTGTCCTTACTTTACCTATGGAAGGTAAACCATATGTGATTTATGGTGATGCTTCACATAGTGGTCTAGGTTGTGTATTGATGCAGGAGGGTAGAGTCATTGCTTATGCCTCTCGACAGTTGAAGCCGCACTAGCTAAATTATCCGACGCATGATTTGGAGTTAGCAGCTGTAGTTTTTGCTTTGAAGATTTGGCGACATTATTTGTATGGGGAGAAGTGTTACATTTATACGGATCACAAGAGTTTAAAATATCTGGGTGTTCAGAGAGAGATAAATCTTTGACAGAGACGGTGGTTAGAATTGATTAAAGACTATGACTGTTTAATTGATTATTATCCTGGTAAGGCAAATGTTGTTGCTGATGCCTTGAGTAGGAAGTCTTTGGCAGGTTTGACTGCTTATTCTCTCTTATTGCTTGTTAAGTTGAGAGCGTTGCATGCCAAATTTGAGTCTTGCGATGATGGTGCATTGATGGCTCAGTTGCAATTGAGGCTGGTGTTATTGGATCAGATTAGGGAGACTCAGTTGGCAGATGAGAAAATCAAGAACGCTGTATTGGATTGCCAAAAGGGGGAGAGTCGAGACTTTCATGTGAGAAGTGATGGCAGTTTGTGGTATAGGGATAGGTTGTGTGTTCTAGATGATGCAAGACTGAAAAAGATAATTTTGGAGGAAGCACATCAGTCAGCTTATCCTATGCACCCTGGAAGTACTAAGATGTATGAGGATTTGAAACAATATTATTGGTGGTGAGGTATGAAGAGGAACATAGCAGATTTTGTATCCAAATGTCTCAATTGTCAGAGAGTGAAGGTTGAACACCAAGTTCCTTTGGGATTACTTCAGCCATTATCAGTGCCTAAGTGGAAATGGGAGCGAGTAACGATGGATTTTGTGATTGGGTTGCCGTTGACTCAGAAGAAGCATGATGCCATTTGGATGACTGTTGATTGGATGATGAAGACAGCTCATTTTCTTCCAATTCAGATTGATTATTCTCTTGAGAGGTTGGCTGAGTTGTATATCAGTGAGATAGTGAGGTTGCATAGAGTTCTAATTTCTTTGGTGTTGAATCGAGATCCCCAGTTTACTTCGAGGTTTTGGAAGAGTTTGCATGATTCTTTGGGTTCTCGGTTACATTTTATCACTACTTTCCATCCTCAGACAGATAGACAGTCATAGAGAGTGATACAAATTATAGAGGACATGTTAAGAAGTTGTATCATCGATTTCTCTGGGAGTTGGGACAGATTTTTACCACTGATTGAGTTTGCTTATAACAACAGTTATCAGTTCAGTATTAGAATGGCAGCTTATGAGGCATTATATGGTAGAAGATGCAGGATGCCTCTATGTTGGGATGAGGTTGGAGAAGATAAGTTGAATTATCCCGATTTGATTAAGGAAACGAAAGAGAATGTAAAAGTGATTAGGAATTGTCTGAAAGTAGCTTCAGACCGATAGAAATCATATTCCAATTTAAAAAGAAGAGACATAGAGTTTAGTGTAGGAGATAAAGTATTTTTGAAAGTGTCTCCTTGGAAGAAAATTTTGAGATTTGGCCGCAAAGGGAAGTTGATTCCTCGTTTCATAGGACCTTATGAGGTACTGGAGAGAGTTGGACTAGTGACCTACGGATTAGCTTTACCGCCTGAATTGGATCGAATTCATAATGTCTTCCATGTCTCTATGCTTCGGAGGTACATATCAGAGCCATCTCACGTTTTATCAGTGGAGTCTATTAAGGTGAGTCCAAATCTGACTTATGTGAAAGAACCAATGGCTATTTTGGCTCATGAAGTAAAGGAGTTGAGAAATAAGAAAGTGCCACTTGTGAAAATTCTTTGAAAGAATCATGCTACAGAAGAGGCAACGTGGGAGAGTGAGCAGATGATGCAGGATCAGTATCCCCAGTTATTTTAGACTTGAGAGTAAGTAATTTCGAGGAAAAAATTTATTTGTAGGGAGGGAGAATTGTAATATCCCAAAATTTTGAAATAAGTATTAATGTTGAAAATTAATTAAAGGATTAAAAAGTGAATATGTTTGATTAAGTGACAAGAAAGGAAAAAGGGAATTGTGTATATGTTGAATATATGAAGATATACATGTCAACATTTCAACTTCGTCAAATGATATTTAATTATTTAATAAGATATTAATATTAATGGATAGTGGAAGAGGATTTTTTAGATTAATTATTATTATAATAATATATTGCTTGGTGGAGATTAAAAGAGGGGATTGTGTGGTTTTAAAGAGAATTTTGAGACTAGTGGAGTTGTTGACCATTACTATCTTCATCTTCTTCTTCTTCCTCCTTGGTAGCCGGCTATCATCTCCATCAAAGGGAAAGAGATTTTGCTTCTTGCTAACCCAAGTAATTGAAGGATTTCAAGTGTTCAAGTTGGAGTTTTAAGGATTTTCTCCACATTTGGTAAGTTTCCAACTTGTTTCTTTGATTTCCTTTGGAAGTTTTTATGTGTAAATTGGACGTTTGGTGTGATATGTGTATAAGGTTGATTTCTTGTATGTTTGAAGTTCTTTTGTTTAGTTAACTATGAGTTTGGGTTGGATTGAAGAAAAGGTTAAGTTTGGTGAAGAAAATAAGAGTTGTGGATTGTGTAAGTTTTGGGTTGTGAAATATGGTTGTGATTGTGTATTGTTGATTATGTTTGAGTTTTTTTGATGTTTACATAAGTATTATGTGGTTTAAAGGTGGATTTGGTTGAGTTTGTATGGAGTTGAAGAGGTTAATGTAAGATGATAGTTGGTTGCGGCATTTTTGTGTCGATATCAGGTTTTTGGCCTGACACGCCCGGTGGCACGGCCATGTCTTTGGGCATGTCGATGGTTTTATTTTCAGTATAGGTGACACGAGCAGTGACACACCCATGTCAATGAGCGTGTCATAGCTACTGTGTTGTTGTAGAATTGACACATGCAGTGACACGTCCATGTCACTAAGCGTGTCGTAGCTACTGTGTTGTTGGAGAATTGACACGTGCAGTGACACGCCCATGTCATTGAGCGTGTCAAAGCTTCTGTGTTATGGGTTTAGGGCACGGTCTTGGACACACCCGTGTTGTTGAGCGTGTCATTTATAGAGTTTGCCCTGGATAGTTCTTTTCCTTATTTTCCTTTATGTTTCACTTAGTCATTAATTATAATCACATTTGGTTTAGGCTTAGAAGAGACTTGAGTTACCCCGATCCAAGTATTGAAGGATATCTTGGAAGAGGAGATTGAAAGAGGTGTTTGTTGCTTTTAAAGGTAAGTACAAACTTTGAATAATTGTTCATATTTACATGACATTGGGACTTAACACATTTGGTTAGAAAATGTGTTAAATTACTTACTACATTGTTGATGCATGAATAAAATGCTATGATTTGTACATTGTGAACTATGTGAAAAAAATAGATGATAACTCAAAATATATGGATAATGTAATTTGTTATGTATACACTAATGATAGTATGTGAAGCCATTGGTGATGGCTATATTGATATAAATGAGATATTTGAGGCATTGTGCCTAGGTTGATCATGAGGAAATCAGAAAGGATTTGATAATGAAATTATGAAAGAATTGTGTGTTAGTATGTTATTCAATTTTCAGAGTTTTCTGCTTGGCGGAATGCCTATGAAGTAACAGTCCCTTGAAGCTGTATTGGGCTTGGTCCTTGAAGCCTAGTTGGGTGTTACATGATGCAACAGATCCTTGAAGCTGGGTTGGGCCTCGTCCTTGAAGCCTAGTTGGGATGTTACATATGAGGTAATCCTCATTGTGATTATGATTCGCCGTCGGGCTAGACAAATGTTGTTATATTGGACCAAAGCAATAACTCTGAAATTTGAATGGCATATTAGATCCTTTTGGGCCCATGCTTGTCTTTGCTTTTATGTGAATTATGAATTGTGGAATAATTGAGCAATTTATGTGAAATAATGATATGATGTTGTGAGATATAATATCCTTTGGTGTTATACATTAGCATTGCATTTGATCTATCTATATTATGATCAAAGTTTGTACCACTAAGCTTCTGGCTTAGCGTGATTGTGGTTCATCACGCAAGTGACAGGGTAGATCCGGTTGAGCTGGAGAGTTTTTCTAGACCGAATCGAGTCTAGACTTGAGACCTTACGTGCAGAGTTAATTGTGGACGTCAAGATCAAAGACAAACTGCCAGCATGTATATATTTTATATTTTTGCACATATTGATTTTATGTATTTATGTAAATTCTGCAAACCTTAAAAAAAATGTTTTGGATAAACCTTTGTTAATGAAGTAATATATATATGTTTTGGCAAGTAATATCTAAACTATTATTTATATGATATCGATTGAATGTTTTAAGATTATACAGGTTTTAGAAAATTGAAGATTTTTTTTGTTTTAAAAAGGTTGTGACATTCTTGTATCCTCTATATGTATATTACATATGTTAGGTGTATGTAGTGTACGTATATTGGGTATAAGGGTGTTACACATCCTACTCCATTCATCCATAGTCAAAAGCATAAAATGGTGCAAAATATTATAACTCTTTTAGAGCTAGGACAAAAAAAAAAGAAAGAAGAAAAAGGAAAAAAAATGAAAAAATAATTTAGAACCCAAAAGGGCGATTTAAAAGCCAACGGAGTTTTATCTACCTAAAGCAGCAAAAGGTTTTCACTTGAATTAGGCTAGCCCAACCAGAGACTTAGTTAAAATCAAAGAAATAGGAGAAAAAATCTCTTTTATTTGGTTCATGATATCCAACACAACTCTAAGTCAAGAATCTTGAAAAGTCCCATAAAAGAGAAAAAGGGCAAAATAATAAAATGTCATGTCCCAAACAAGTAGAAAAAAAGGAAGAACGATAAAAAAGAAAAAAAAAAGAAAAAGAAGGGGAAAAGGGAAGAACAATAAGGTTCTAATTTTTTTGTAAAAGCAAAGATCATCCTGATCAAATACTAATTTCTACCAAGATTATAAGCTCTATTTTTTTATAAAATAAGATTTCAAGCTCTGTTTTTCATGAAGCATGTAATATCCTCATGTATACCTTAAAAGTTTTGATTATGTTATTGTTATATATTGGATTGAATATATGTGTTAAATTACAAGAGAAAAGAAGTTGGGAAAAGAATGTATAGGTATTTGTGTTTTGAGAAGAAAAGAGGGTGTAGAGAGAAGTGTATATGTTGTTTATATGGCTGTATAACTAACATATACATTGGTCAAAAGGGTTGGTCAATACAAGATGATATTTATTTGTGGCATGTGAAATTATATATATGGGTATATATGAGACAAAAGATTAATTAAATGGATGAAGGGCATGGAGGTAATTTTCTTTGGTTAAGTTGCATGGTGGAGATTAAAAGAAGAAAACTGGTTGACTTGTTGGTATTTTCTTCTTTCTTTCTTGAAGAGGCCGGCCATTGAAGAAGAGAAAGAGCTAGGGAGGTGTTTGAAGTTCTATAATCAAATTGAAGAAGGAATCAAGGGTTTTGGTTAGAGATTTGTGGAATTTCTTCATTTAAGGTAAGTTTTCTCTTAATTTCTCTTGTTCTATTTGGAATTTTGTTTGAGTTTGATGGAGTGTGTTTGTGTATGGTGTGTGTAAAAGTGTTGAAATGGAATTAAAGATAAGAAGCTAGGTTGGTGTTGGTGATGGAAGAGTAAGAGTTGTGTTTAGTGAATTTTTTTCTGTTTTATAATTAGTAAAGGCTGTGACTTGTATGATTTTTAATTAATTATAGAAAAATGTTCTTGAAGTGAATTTTTGATATGTTGTGCCTCTATGAGTCTAGAATGACTGAAAAATATGTTGATTCGATTTTGGAATGGTTATGAGTTTAGAAAGATTATTTTTATTAGACCTGTTCCAGCAGGTACCTTAACTGAGACAGCTATATTTCGGGATTTTTAATAAAATGTAGAAAAATCATATCCAATTGAATTTTGGATATGTTGTTTCTTAGTGAGTCTAGTATTTGAGAAAAATAATTTGGAACCACGTTGATTGAATTTGATTTATGGAATTTACAAAGTTCAGAACTGCTGCCAGGATGCAGGGCAATTGGGGCAATCTGGTTAGGTGAACTATTTGACCAAGATTTTGTGTTCAGTTTGATCTGAAATTTTAAAGGAATGATTTTAAGATACAAAACTAAATTCTGTAAAAATTTTAGAATTTTTAGTCAAGTAGATTATTTTATACAATTTTTCAAAATAAGGATAAAATGGAGTCTTAAACCAGAATGTACTATTCATATGGTCATTTTGCTAATATTCCTTTGGATTAGGTTTTGAAGAGATTGGGTTGCATTAACCTAAATGTGGAGAATTCTTGGAAAGAAAAGAAATGTATAGATTGATGGGACTAGTTCTTGAGGTAAGTACCAATACATATGATTGTATTTAATTACATAATTTGAGGCTTAACACATTTGTTTGCAAATGTGTTAAGTGATCTATTATATTGTTAATATAATTGGACTAAGGTGATGATTGAATGATGTGAAGGATGTGAAGATCATTAACAAGGTAAGCATAAACCCTATTTGATTGTATATCCTTATATGTCTTTGAACATTAACACATTGGGATGAAAGTGTTAAATAAGCTATTATATTGTGAATGTAAATGAAGAATATATATAAAGGATGAAATATGAAATGGGAAAGGTAGGAAGAAATGAGGATCATTCTTAAGGTATGTGTAATTTGTTATGATAAATGCTCTAGTAATGAATGATGTTAATGTGTTTTGAGAAGTGAGAAAATGTTATGTTATATGCATTGTGAATCTTGTGTATGGCAATGTATTATATGAATAATATACTTTGAAATGTGATATCAATGATGCTATATGTATCATATGGATTGAGATATGATATGATATGAAGCCATTGTGATTGGCTATGATAATTCAATTGAAAGAGATAAGGCATGTTGGCCTAATTGATGATGAGATTGATAATGAAATAATAAATGAATTGTTTGTTTAATATGTTATTCAGTTTCAGAGTTCTGGATTTGGGTGGTATGCCTAAGAAATGATGAAAGGTAACAGTCTTGCCGGGTTGAGGATCTCCTCATATGTGTTGAGTTGATGGTCCAAGAGACTGGGTCTGTTACACTATGAGAATTGTGAATATGAAATATATGATTTGTAACAGTCTTGCCGGGTTGAGGATCTCCTCATATGTGTTGAGTTGATGGTCCAAGAGACTGGGTCTGTTACACTATCCATGGATAGAGATACATGTATATACATTGCCTACGGGCGTGATGATTGTGACTATGAACCAAAGCAGTAACTCTGAACTTTGAATAACATATTAGTGTTTTTGGGCCCGAGTCTGTCTTTATTGTCAATGTGAAATGCAAGTATTGAAATATTGATTGTGAGTATTAATAATGAATTATGCTTGGTGAATTGTGAATAATATAATGTTATTAAGTGTAATATGTAAATGAATTGTGGTTGATGATAAAGGTTGTCTTTATTGGAAATATGATTTATGATTTGTATGATATGTAAATTGTGTATTGCAATAATGAGTGATATGATGTGTAATGTGTGTATTGCAATAATGAGTGTATGATATGTAATGTGTGTATTGCAATAATAATTGGTATGATATGTAAAGTGTGTATTGCAATAATGGTTGGTGTGGTATATATATAATGTAGGGGTATTAATATATTGGTTTTGAGTATTGGTGATGCATTGGGGTTGGTGACAATATTATGTATATATATACATCATATATGAAATTAGCTAGGATATATTAAAGATAAAATTAAAAAGAAAAGAAGATATGATAAGAACTAATTATATATTGAATCGATGTATCATTATATATCAATACTTCTATACTATATGTTTATATTTTATATTTGGACTACTAAGCTCTCGGGCTTAGCGCGGGTGTTTATTCGCGCAGGTATATAGATGGAAGATATGAAGTCTTTTGTTATGCCACAAGAAGAGTAAAGTTTGTCGAGACCAACTAGAGGGTAATGCATACATGTATAAATTTTAATTATGATGTATTTCTGACGAGAGAGTATTTATATGTATAAATGAAGTTTTAATAAAGATAATGATTTTGTAAATGTTATTTAAATTAAGGTATTATGGTTTGAACTCTGTTACAGGTTTTTAAAAGGTAACGAAAAGTGACATCCTTATACTTTATATATATTTACTGTATGTATACTAGGTATACGCATAGTACTTATATAGGGTATCGGGGTGTTACAAAGCAAGATAGCAAGATGCCTAAAAGATAGAAATAAAGTTTGGAGTTTAATGTTTCCAATTATCTACGGTTCCAGCAGAAAGTTTGTAGCGTGAAAGTTTGTCCATATTGTTACATTAGCTCTAATATAAAAATGGCATTCATTTAACCCATATCCCTTAAAGACCTCATTTCAAGCCTATTAAAGACTTGTTGATCTCTCTTAATAGGTAGAGTCTATTTGTAACACCCTTATACCCTATATACGTATAATACATACACCTAGTATATGTAAAATATGCATGTACAGTACAAGAATGTCATTGTTAATGTCTTTTCAAAAATTTTCATAACTCCAAAATAATTATTTAAAATATTTAAAAAGTATCTTAATAAATTAATAAAAATATCCATCAGTAATTTAAATATTAAACGGACATATTTTAAAGGAAAATCTCTGAAAAAAAATTACCAGACTTTTATCTCTATTTTGGATAATTCCAAATTTCAATTTACATAACCTGCATTAAAACAAACACTCCCAAATATTCATTTAACACATTCATTTCTCCAAAATACCCAAATGGCTTAAATCCACGAATATTTCACAAAATTACACATAACAACACATACACTTCACATCTTAAATTCTTAACATTAAAACCTAAAAATCTCTTTTAATTTACATCATATACCTGATAATAAACATAATGTACATACTCTAATTAATTTCTAAAAGTTTAATATATATATATATACATAAGATGCAGATGGTTCTAGTCCGTGGCAACTCTACAATCTCCAAAATCAATAAACTACAACCTAGACCTAGTGTGGTCTTGCAACACTCTCTAGATCCTCTGGATCTGCCCTGTCACCTATGCGATGAAATTCAATAGTGTTAAGTATAATGCTTAGTGGTACATACTTTGGTATAATAAATAAATGGTATAACACATATAATGCCTTAAATGCATTATGATAAAAATAACAGACAATTTTTACATGTTTTAAATAACACATCAATCAACCATATACATTGGGCTCAAAATCCTTATACAAAAGTTTAGTTCTAGAAATATTGTCTTGGGTTATCTCAATTATCTGTGACACTAACATGTCTCACCCGAAGGTATAATAACTATGTAACACCAGCGTATCTCACCCGAAGGTGAAATAACTCTGTGACATTAATTTGTCTTACCCGAAGGTATAATAAATATATGACACCAATTGTGTTTCGCTCAAAAGCATAAAAGATTTCCAACAATAATAATCCAAAATATAAAGTGACATACAATCACATTTTCTCATATTTCTCTTTTCTCTTATTTTTCCACATTTCTCATCCATTTTCATATTTTCAACTCATTATCAACATCGTCATCACATATAATGCAAATGTAGCTTACTTCCACATTTTAGTGCAATATTTACAATTTTCACATATTACACATAACATTCCCACTAGCCATTTTCTAATTGCTTAACATGTCATAAACAATACAAATCAACCATTGTTACTTCAAACAATGTCACACATACATATTTATGAATACCAAGTAATATAACATATTCAACATATATAATGTGTTATGCTAAAAATCAATGCAATTAAATACAATATAAGCCAAAGTATGTACTAACATCTTCAAAGCAACAAATGGAGTTAAAACTCCATTCCACTTCCAAAACACCTTAAAGCTCTTCACCACTAGGTTGATGAGATTACAACCTACTCAACTCCTATTGAAAATGTAAATGCAAATAATCAATTAGTATCACATTTCTAGGTGTTTTAAAGTGTTTAAAGCATAAAATATAAATTTAGGCACATTTCTTCAAAAACACTAAAATGTGCCTTATGTTGCGCTCGAATTAAGTACTACTACAAGCGTCACTCGCAAGTATACGAGGTAGTTGTAGCAAAAGTGATCTCCCCAAGGTCATTTCCCCAAGAAGGTGTGGTTCGTAATAGCTTGATTGACAAGTTATTTAAATGCGGAAGTTTGTTGTGTTGGAATGGTGCGAGAATAATTTAAACCTAAGATTAACGTGCGTAGGGTTGGTGTGTGAAGGTTGTACAAGATCAAATTGATTCTTGGGAATATGCCTAGGGTTATAGGTCCATTCAATCAAAGCTCAATTCTCAATTATCCATTAACATAACCTTGTAAATTAATTTGTTCCTTAGGGTTAATTAGTCAATTACCAATCCATTAGTTCTCACATTCATGAATTAGCAATAACAAATTATTTCACATTATCAAATTAATGAAACCCTAGAACTTATATTTCTAATTCATTCATAGGGTAGTCGATTGTATAGTTCCAATATCAGATTTCACCTCTCGGTCCGTCATCCAATATTCAAAGATTAATAGGTAGCTAATCTATCAACCTAGCATTTAATACAATACAATCAACCAATTAACAAGGAACATCAATGGAAATATCAAATCAAAACATTCAAGCTTGCTCCAGGTGTCTTTGGCATGAAATGGGACACGGCCAAGCTTGCTGGCTGTGTCATGTGACACGGCCAGTGGCTTGGCCGTGTCATGTGACACGGCCAGTGGCTTGGCCATGTCATTGAGTGTGTCTTTTTTTGCTTCTTCATTTTTGCTCTTTCTTTGTGGTTTATTTGTTTTTGCTCTTTAGGTGAGACACGGCCAGAGGCTTGCCCGTGTCTCTTGGTCGTGTCAAGCTCTGCCATCTTCATTCTTTGAGGGACACGGCCAAGCTTGATTTGGCTTGGCCATGTCTTGCTTGGTTCATGCTTTTCCTGCACTGTTTTGATCTTCCAAGGGTGTTTTTGCACTTAAACCTAAAACAAATACTTTAAACAAACTTAAAACAAAAATCAATCAAAACATTAACTAAAAACACATAAAAATCACACTAAAAACTAGTACAAAAATGATCTAAACACCTTAAAACACTCTAACTTTGAAAATTCATTCTCATCATTTTCCAAATTGATTTTAAAGCTTAAAAATATCACAAAGATTATATTTTAACGCATTCCAAGTATTAAAATATAATGTATCACTCTTCCATCAAAATTCTAAAATTTTTGCGCTAAGCCTCTTTGATTTTTGTTTAACAATCTAACCAATTCCAAATGTCAATTTGAGTTCCTTTTTATCATTAAAATCATATTAGAACATGATTTAAATGATGAAATCTAAATGAACAAGCATTCTTTACAAAACCATTTCCAAAACCCTAAAATCTCTACTATCCCATCCAAACTTTAACCAAACATATTCAAATCTAATATTTAACCATAAAATCATTGTTTAATCATCAAAATAACATGTTCCATACCCATAAAACTAATTACAACATATTCATTCAAAATCCTAAATCATACATAATCAAAATTCTCAAAGAAACTTAAAATTTCAAGTTAGAACTTGCTTACTTGTTGAAAAATCACCAAAACTCCTTTTTGAAATCCTTCCAAAATTGAGTGTTGGACAAAGCAAAACTCCCTTTCTAACCATCCATGGAGTTCGGCCTAGAGAGGAAGAAGAAGAAATAAATTCTTTTAATTTTTTACTTTTCTTTTCTTTCATTTACTAACCATATATTATTATATTATTTTAATTAATTATTCAATTAATTATTTTTAAATCTAAATTTTTATCTTCCATCCAAAATTAATTTCTTTTTGAAATTTTTTAGTAATTTACAATTTTACCCCTCCTTTTACTATTCAACTTTTGTTTTTTCTATCTTATGTTTGACTTTTATATGTTTTGTATATTTCACATATATATAACATATATACTTTTTTCTCACTTCCAACTCATCATTTCTCCCTTAAATTATTTATTTTAATTTTATTTTATTTTATTTTATTTTATAAAACTTGAGGATATTGCACTATTAGTGGAAATAGTTTGAAAATGCATGCTTATGAGATATACAATATTTAAACTTAATGATACCTTTGGTCAAGTAATGTGTATGTGCATATCTGAAGTGTAATAGTTCTTACTCAAATGAAAATAATTCCCAAATTTAGTACGTTAACTAAGGTTGTCATGTTATAGACATACTAATTTGAAAAAATTGAGCCCTGAGGTATAATGACATTGATTTGACAAAGCCAACATGTGATTTAAAAGATTTTTTAAAAATGTTTTTGTCATACAAGCGTTTAAGTTTAGGGAAGTATGTTACATTGTCAAACCTAAAAGGACATATTGGTCAGAAGTAGGCTAATAAAAGGATCATTTTTAAGGTCATGGAAAAGTTATCAACTAATGTATTTAATCATGCGCTGAAACATGTCTCCTATGTCTTTAACTACCTTGCTTGGGTCCCCACTACTCATCTTAAAGATAAAAGCCATAGATGTGAAGTCTTCTACTATTCTAATACAAGACCTAAATGAGCATCTGGAAGGAATCAATAGGAGTGCTTTGCCTTATCACTTCAGTCTGTGAGTCAATAAAACCACTGTAAGTATCACTCATGCATATCATGTATACACACATATATGAGCGTATCACACTGTATTTTTTATCTTATATTGCCTATTCTTTATCAAAGTGAACTGCAGACACCCTATGAAGTAAATAATCAAAAGCAGAAATTAAATCAGGGGGCATAAAAGGGCCATTGCAAAAGAAAGAAGAGATGTATACTTATGCAAAAAAAAAATGAGACAAAATACAAATATCATACAGAGCCTGCATTGGTTTGAACTTACACATGGGGCAAAACTTCTCCTTTTCAATTTTTGAGTTTATGTGTATATAAAATATTTTTAGACCTTCAATATTTTGCACACAGGGGGCAAAGATATGATATGAAGGCTAAAAATAGCTGCTTTTTTTTGCGAAAAACTAAAAAAAGGGAATAAGAAGAAAGTCAGAACTCTCAAATGAATGAAGATACAAAAGACATAAGATCAGGACAAAGGTCTAAGAATAGAAGATCAGTCCAGCTAGAAGAACTGAAGTCGAGGCAACACAAAGGTGGTTCCATCCTTAATAGTGAAAAATCAAAATGAAGATCCATTTTTGCAAAGGCATATGGTTCTTCTTCATTTATCCAGACATCAAGTTAAAATTAGTCAGCCGAAGGATGAGCATATCTGAAGGAGGGGCGAGCATGCCTTATCAACATCAAGCAGCGGGAGGACGAGTATGTCTGAAGAAAACTACATTGAACAGTGATCACCCGACCTATATTAGAATTATTAAAGTATCCTGACGGTACAAACTCTAACCTACATTGCATTTGTTAAAGTACCTTGACAACACAGATTCAAGGGTCCAAAATCTAAACCAATTCATGATTATAGAACTCAAACCAATCTCTCGCGAGTCCAGAAACCAAACCAATTCATGAGTCTTAAACTCAAACCAGTCTCTTGCGGGTCCAGAACCAGAACAATTCATGAGTCCTGAACTCAAATGAATTCATAGGTCCAAAACCCAAACTAGTTTACGGGTCTAGAACCTAAATTAGTTCACGGGTCCATAACCCAAACTAATTCAAGGGTCCAGAACCCTAACCAATTTAGGTGTTAAAAACCCAAGTCAATTTGTGTGTCCATAACCCAAACCAATTTACAGGTCCAGAAACCCAACCCAGTTCAATTCACTGGTCTAGAACCCAAACTAATTCACGGGTCTAGAACCCAAACCAGTTCAATTCATGGGTTTAGAATCTAAGCCAATCCACTGGTCTAGAATCCAAATCAATTCAAAGGTCTAAAACTTAAACCAGTTTAAATTCATGAGTCCATAACTCAAGTCAGTCTCTTGCGGGTCCAAAATCCAAATCAATCCATAGGTCTAGAACCCAAACTAATTCACGGTCCAGATTCTAAACCAATTCATGAGTCCAAAACCCAAGTTAAATCACGGATCCATAACCAAACTAATTCATAAATCCAGAACTCAACCCACTTCATGAGTCCAGAACCCAAACCAATTTATGAGTCCATAACTCAAATTAAAATGTTACGGGTCCAAAACCCAATCTATCAAAGCATCCAAGATCTATCAAGGTAGATTTCTTTTCACTCTCTGAATAAATTTAAGTTCGTTCAAGCAGAGGGCAAAAATGTAGACTCTTAATTTTGGCCTAAACAAGTATGGTCCAATTTTAAAAGCTTAAACTTAGTCCAATCCAGTTTTAAAAGCTTAAATCTAGTATGATCTAATTTTAAAAGCCCAAACCAGGTCCAATCTAATTTTAAAAGCCTAAATCAGGTCTGGACCGATCTTAAAAGCCCAAACTAAGCCAGTCCAACCCTAAAAGATAAAATTATGAGAATTAGCCTAGTCAATTGGGCATGAGGGCCAATTTGCCATGAAGCCCATCCATGGAAAATTGGCCAAAGCCAATTCGCTATGGGTATTAAACTCTAGCTTTAATTCAATTTCCAGGCAAAATTAAGCATCCTAATTTGGTTTAAACTCAAAAGCATTTAGATAGGCAGAGGTTTTTTTTAATAAGATTAGGATTGATTGCTAAAAGGGGCCCTAATTACTACTTATAAATAAGAAGTTGCAATTAACAAACAAGCAGTAATTAAGGAGCCGATAATTCAATTTTGAAAATTAAAAAATAGTGAGCAATTAAGAAACAGAGAGCAAAACAAAAGCAAAATCAAAAGTGCAATATCCATGATATTGGAGAAATTAAATAAGTATTTAGAGGTATAGGAGTTATATATACTTAATGTATACCTAGTGTATACATAGTATATGTAACACCCTCATACCCTATATACGTACAATACATATTTCTAGCATATGTAAAATACGTATATATGGTACCAAAATGTCACAGACCGGTTTAATAAAAAAATTTTACATTTCCAATTTAAAATTTCAAATTCTAAATATATAAAATTAAATAGCATATAAATATTATTTACTTGTTATAGGAACCCAAAATAAATATTATATATGAAAATCTCTGGGAAAAATTTGCCAGAGTTTTGTCTGTAATTTGGACATCCTAAAATTTAGCAAAACACAACCTGCAAAAAGATATCACTCCCAAATAATTTCAAATCACCATCTCAACCATACTTCTCAATTTCACCAAGTTTCTCAAATATTTATATATATAGATATATATAATTTAAAATACACTTACTCTCCCATTTCAAATACATTGGCCCAAACATTCTTTATAATATACAATACGTAAAATCCAAAACATAATATATTATGCATAATACTCAAAATGTACAATAACATAAAAATATATGCATGCTGCTGACAGTGTTTCTGATCTCGATAGCAACTCAACAAGCTCAACAACAAATCTAGACCCGACCTGGTCTAGAAGAACTCTCTGGCGCAGCTGAGTCTACCCTGTCACCTGCGCGATGGAAGCAATCGCGCTAAGCCGAAGCCTAGTGGTACAAACTTTGATAATAATAATAAAGCTCAATGCAATGCCAATGCACAATGCATATAGATGTCACATCATTCCACTTTCTTATATTTTTCAAATATTTCATAATCACAACTCATAACATTATATTGCTCAATTGTATCACAATTCATAATTCACATTAAAACAAAGACAGGCATGGGCCCAAAAAGATCTAATATGCTATTCAAATTTTAGAGTTACTACTTTGGTCCATAATGACACCATGTGTCTAGCCTCGTACGCAATATATCCATGGATAATCCAACTAGATCTGAGCTTACGACCCAGTCTTTTCACTCAGTCTAGCTTCAAGGATTTATTTTTGAGGCTCACAACCCAGTCTTTTCACCCCAAAAACATCATATTTATCAGCTGGCCTGGCTTACGACCCAGTCTTTTCACCATTCCAGCGTTTAGCCCGTAGACAATCATAGGCATGCCGCCAAACCCAGAACTCTGAAAATTGAATAACATACTAGTCACACAATTTATTCATTTTTCTCATTATTAATCTCTTTCTCATTGTTACATATTCAATCTAGGCACATTGCCTTATTTTTACATTTTTTTCTCACTTTTCTCATTTTTCACATCTTTCTCATTTTTCTCACTTTTCTCATTTTTATCAATATCAATTCATTTCATTATTCCACATATCTCATTTTTGCATTCACAACACATTACCCAATTACTTTGGGTATTTTCACATAATATACATATTTCATATTTTACACAATTTAGCCATTATCAATGGTTTTTCACAATGCATTTAACACGTATATGACATTACAAATGTCATAGCACATTATTCATACACAATCAATGAACCAAGTAGCTTAACACATTTTCCAACCAAAATGTGTTAAGCCCAAATGTCATGCAAATAAAAACATTATATTCAAAGTTTGTACATACCTCCACTAGCAACCCAAAGTAAGCTAAAAACAACCTTCAATCCAATCTTTCCAACTTGCCCTTCGCCACTTGGATGAAGCAAATCAACCTCCCTCAATGCCTAAACCAAATGTGATAGCAAATAATCATTTAGTATCACATTTAATGGCATTTCCAATATTAAACCATAATTACACATCACTCCTATAAATTTCCAAAAATTTAGCCTTTCCTTACTTCAACATTGGAATTCCATTCTACTACAATTAAATTAGTGTTTTAAGTTTATTTATATTATTAAAAATATATTTTAATACATTTAAATCATTTACATTATAAAAATACACTCTTATACACAAAATCTCAAAAATGGCATAACCTTCCCCCATTCAAGGTTTTCCATTCCCATTACTCATTTCAAGCTTATTTTCATCACTTTTAACAATAAATAACATACTTAAACAAATAAAATCACACAATTCAACAACTTTGGAAAATCATTTTTCCAAAACCCTAAATCTCCACTTCCATTCTCAAACTCCAACCCAACACCACCAAATCCAATATTTGACTTTAAAATTCTTGTTTATGAATCAAAACAACTCATTTGGAATCAATTTGCACAATTAAAGTTCATGTTTTCAAAACCCCAAAAATTCATAACCCTAAATTCTCTCTCTTCATCATTCTTTATCCAAACTCCATCATCTCTTCAATCTAACCTTAGAATCATTGTTAAATATCCAAAATAACATCATACACACCAATTCCAATAATTATAACATACTACATCAAAATTTCAAAACTCACATAATACAATCTTCCATGGAATTCAAAGAAAAGAGATGGAAACTTACTAATTTTGATGGAAATCACCAAAAATCCACTTGAAATTTGTTAAATCCTTCAATTTATGGAGTATGGAAGAATCAAATTCTTGCTCCAAGCTCTCATGGAAAATGTCCTAAAGGAAGAAGAAGAAGAAGAAGACTTTTTAAATTTTCTATTTCTTTTCATCTTTTTTTTAAACCATATATATATTAAAATATTTTAATAATTAATTATTTAATTATTTATTTAATAAATTAAAAATCCTAATTTTCCTCTTCCATTCAAAAATAATTTATTTTTGAATTATTTTATTAATTTTGAATTTATAAGATTTAATTACCAAAATACCCTTTTCTTTTAAAAAGTGTTGACTTTTATATGTTATGTATATTTTTCATATATATTACATATATATTCCACTTTTTTATTTAAAATCCCTTAATTTAATTTATCCTTTTAAATTATAATTTATTTTATCAAATCTTTCAAAAAATTAGAAATTTTTAAAAATTTTAGGATGTTACAATTCTCTCCCCCTAAAATAAATTTCATTCTCGAAATTACATGTCCTCAAGTCTTGAACAATTGGGGAAACTGACTCTGCATCGCCTGCTCACTCTCCCATGTTGCCTCCTTAGTGTCATGATTCCTCCAAAGGACTTTCACAAGTGGCACCCTCTTATTCCTCAATTCTTTAACCTCTCGTGCCACAATCGCCACTGGTTCTTCCTTGTAAGTCATATCTGGACTCACCTCAATGGACTCCACTGACAAGATATGAGATGGGTCAGACCTGTATCTCCGAAGCATCGAGACATGAAAAAACATTATATATTATATCCAACTCAAGAGGCAAAGCTAGTCTATAAGCCACTGGACCAACTCTCACCAACACCTCATATGGTCCTATGAAACGAGGACTCAGCTTCCCTTTGCGGCCAAATCTCAAAATCTTTTTCCATGGAGAAACCTTCAGAAACACTTTATCTCCCAGACTGAACTCTATGTCTTCTATTTAAATTTGAATAGGATTTCTGTCGGTCTGAAGCTGCTTTCAAACGACCCCGAATCATCTTCACTTTCTCCTTTGTTTCCTTAATCAAATCGAGACCAACCAGTTTACCTTTTCCAACCTCATCCCAACACAAAGGTGTCCTGCATTTCCTGCCATATAAAGCCTTATAAAGAGTCATCCCAATACTAGACTGATGACTGTTATTATAAGCAAACTCAATTAGTGACAAAAATCTGTCTCAATTCCCGATAAAATCAATGATACAGCTCCTCAACATATCCTCCAGAATCTGTATCACTCTCTCCGACTGCCCATTTGACTGAGAATGGAAAGCAGTACTAAAATACAATTGAGAATCCAAAGTATCATGCAAACTCTTCCAAAATCTCAAAGTAAACCAGGATCTCGATCCGGCACCAAAGAAACTGGGACTCCATGCAATCTGACTATCTCATAGATATACAGCTTAACCAACCTCTCAAGAGAATAATAAATTCGAACTGGAAGAAAATGAGCTATCTTCATCATCCGATCAACTATCACCTAGATTGCATCATGCTTCTTCTGGGTCAAAGGTAGTCCAGTCACAAAATCCATTGTCACTCGCTTCCATTTCCACTCTGGCACTGATAAGGTTGGAGCAACCTTGAAGGAACTTGGTGCTCAGCATTCACTTTCTGGCAAGTGAGACATCTGGATACAAACTCTGCTATGTCCCTCTTCATACCTGACCACCAATAATGTCGCTTCAAGTCCTGATACATCTTGGTACTCCCATGGTGCATAGCAAAAAGTGACTGATGTGCTTCCTCTAATATCATCCTTTTCAATTCTGCATCATGAGGAATAAACAATCTATCTTTGTACCATAGACTGCCATCATCCCTCACATAAAAGTCTCGACTCTCCCCCTTCTGACAAACCAACACAATTTTCTAAATTCTCTCATCTGCCAACTGAGCCTCCCTAATATGATCCAACAAGACTGGCCTCAACTGCAACTGAGCCATCAAAGCACCATCATCAGAAGACTCAAATCTAGTATGCAATGCTCTCAACTCAACAAGCAACGAGAGCGAATAAGCAGTCAAACCTGCTAAAGACTTTCAACTCAAGGCATCAACAACAACATTTACCTTACCAGGATGATAATCAATCAAACAATCATAGACTTTAATCAACTTTAACCACAGTCTCTGCCGAAGATTCAGCTCTCTCTGAACACCCAGGTATTTCAAACTCTTGTGATCCGTATAAATGAAACACTTTTCCCCATACAAGTAATGCCGTCAAATCTTCAAGGCAAAAACTATTGCTGCTAATTCCAAATCATGCATCGGATAATTCAGCTCATATAGTTTCAACTGTCGAGAGGCATAAGCAATGACTCTACCCTCCTGCATCAGAACACAACCTAAACCACTATGTGAAGTATCACTATATATCACATATGGTTTACCTTCCATAGGCATGGTAAGGATAGGAGCCTGAGTCAACATCTCCCTCAACTGCTCAAAACTCGCCTGAGACCGATCTGTCCACACAAATCTAACTCCTTTCTGACGTAATCTGGTGAGTGGTGTAGCTATTATAGAAAAACCCTTCACAAACCGACGATAATAGCCTGCCAATCCCAGAAAACTTCTAACATCTGTCACAGTCTTCGGTGGACTCCAATTCAAGACAGCCTCAACTTTACTCGGATCAACTCTAATGCCCTCTACTGAAACCACATGACCAAGAAAAGCTACCTGATCGAGCCAGAACTCACACTTAGACAACTTAGCATACAACTGCTTCTCTCTCAAAATCTACAATACAATCCGCAAATGTCTATCATGATCCTCCTCATTATGCGAATACACCAAGATGTCATCAATGAAGACTACCACAAACTGATCCAAAAATGGTCTGAATACCTTGTTCATCAAATCTATAAAAGATGATGGTGCATTCATCAATCCAAAGGGCATCACTAGAAACTCACAATGCCCATACCTCGTGTAAAAAGCTGTCTTGGGTACGTCTACATCTCTGAATCTCAACTGATGGTACCCTAATCTCAGATCAATCTTAGAGAATACTGCTGCTCCCTTCAACTGATCAAAGAGATCATCTATCTGAGGCAAAGGATACTTATTCTTGATGGTCACCTTATTCAACTACCTATAATCAATACACAATCTCATTGTACAATCCTTCTTCTTCACAAACAACACATGTGCTCCCCACAGGGACACACTAGGACGGACAAACTCTTTTTTCAACAACTCCTACAATTGCACCTTCAACTCTCTCAAATCAGCAGGTGCCATCCGATAAGGGGTGATAGAGATAGGAGTGGTACCAGGCAACAAATCAATGCCAAACTCCACTTCCCTTTCAGGAGGTACCCCTAGCAACTCATCAGGGAAAACATCTGGAAACTCGGCAACTGTGGGTATACTATCAAGCAAAGACCCCACTACTCTAGTATCTACAACATGAGCAAGATAAGCCTCACATCCCTTCTGAATCATCCTCCCAGCTGAAACAAACATGGATAAAAAAATACCTCTGCTCACTAGATACTAGAACAACACTATCATCCCGTGTTCTCAAAGTGACACATTTCTTCTGATAGACTACCATAGCTGTAATATCCTCATATGTGGCTTAGAAGTTTTGATTATATTGTTGTTGTTGTTGTTGTTGTTGTTGTTGTTATTGTTAAATTGAATTGAATGCATATGATGGGGTAAGAAAAGAAATTTGGATGAGAATGCTTGTGCATATGTGTTTTGGAGAAAGAAATAGGGTTTAGAGACAAATGTATATGTTGTGTATATGATGATATATATAACATATAAAGTGGTCAAATGAAGAGTCAAGGTGATGGTTAAGTGGAAGAAGATATTTTTGGTTGTTAATGAAATTACATATAAGGACTTATATGAGACAAAGGTTAGTTATATGATTGAGGGTGTTTTAGTAATTGCTTGGATAAGAACACTTGGTGGAGATTAAAAGCAAAATTTGACTTTGTATCTTGATCATTGTCTTCTTTCTTCATGAAGTGGCCGACTTTCCATTAGCAAAAGGAAAAGAGAAGTGTTCTTGAGGCAAGAAGCAAATTGATGAAGCAATCCAAGGTTTTGACAAAGGATTTGTGGAATTTCTTCTTTTCAAGTAAGTATCTTCTTGTTTTCTTTACTTATTTGGAAGTTGTGTTGGAAGTAAAGTAGGGTTTGATGATTTTGTGATTTGGTGGATTTGAGATGTGTTTGGTTGTGTTTTCAAGTGTTAAATTGATTTTAAGTTATGAGTTTAATTGAAGGTTGTTGTTGGAAATGATGGTTGTTGATTTGGATGGATGGAGAAGGATGTTGATTGTAGGGTTTTGAGTTAATATGTGTTTAATTGTGATATTAATGTGTGGTGAAGTAGTTCTTGTGATGAATATGTGTTTAGAACATTGATTATGTTCATGTGAAATATGTTATATGATGAATATTGTGTTTGAGTGCAATTGAGAAAGGGTTGGTTTTAGTTAAGGTTTTGTGAATTGGTGACACGGCCAAAATCAATTTAGGGGAGTGGGCGTGTCCCTTAGGGGAGTGGGCGTGTCATTTATTTGAGGAAGCTACTGCCTCTTTTCTTTTTAAGGACACGGGCGTGTCACTCAAGCTGGTTGGGCGTGTCAATCAAGTGAGTTGGGCGTGTCCTTCAAATGATTTGAACATTGTTTGATTTCTTGGTTCTCTTTGCATGGTTTAAATTCTTCAAAAGTTCCATTGTTCTTAAACTTAAACATGAACATTATAAACATGTTTCAAACACAAGAATGATCTAATCAAATGAATGTGGATGGTCCTAAAGCTATGAATCATGTCAATTGTGTTTTGCCCTAATTGCATTGTTGAGAATTAACAATGTTATGTTATGCACTTTGAATGGTAATGTGTTTTATGAGTAATGTGGAATGAAATGTTAATATTTATGAATGATGTTATGTGAGATAAATATACACTTGAATAATGAAGTGTTATATTGTGAAATGAAATGTGGAGCCATTGTTATTGGCTAAGGTGATTTAATGGAGATAAATGAGGCATGTTTGCCTAAATGATAATGAGAATTGAGAATGAAATCTAAATGAATTGTGTGGCTAATGTGTTATTCCATTTTCAGAGTTTGTTGTTGGTGGCATGCCTAATGAGTGTAACAATCTCTTGAAGTTAGGTTGGATTGAATCCTTGAAGCCTAATTGAGATGTTACAACCCTTGAAGCTAGGTTGGGTTAGTTCTTGAAGCCAAGTTGGGTTGATGCTTAGCATGCTTTGCTCCCCTTGAAGCTTGGTTGAACTTAATCCTTGAAGCCTAGTTGGGTATATGATATTGATATTGATAAATGTGATAACAAAACCAAAGCATTAACTCTGAAAATTGAATGACATATTAGTGTGTCTTGGGCCCATGCTTGTCTTTGCTTAGTGTTGTTCATGGATGATTAAATGATTAACTAATAAAGTATATGCAAAGATGTTGAATTGTGAGATACATATATGTATGTTAGGTTATGAAATGTAAAGGTATGTTGTTAGCTTTGCATCTATGTTGTTACATATATGATATAAATCAGAATTGGCATTGTATAGCATCTAAGCATATCGATTGCATGTTTTATCTTACTAAGCCCTTGGCTTAGCGCGATAGTGTTTAATCGCGCAGGTGATAGAACTGATAGGATCGAACCCAAGAGCTCTTCGAGACCGAGTGAGAGTAGGCATTGAAGAGCTGATTTTGGGAGCTTAAAGATCAGAGCTGACTTGCCAATCATGTATATTTCTTTTATATTTTGTAAAGTAATGTTTATAATGTAAATTTGTAAATATTTTATAACTTCCGCTGTGTAATATTTAAATGTATATGTATATCTAATATGTTTTGTTTTATAAGTAAATGACCTATTTTTCTATAATGTATATAATTGAAAGGTTATGGTTTTGTTTAAAATGTTTTGAATGTTAAGGAAACCGTAGCATCCCTATGTTTGGTGCACTTATGCTACATTGTTGTGGTTGTAGTGTGTGTGCATTGAATATGGGGGTGTTACAATAGCCCTATGCTTGGATAACCAATTCATGCCTAAAATTAGATCATACTCCCTGAAAGGCATCTCAATCAGGTCACTGAGAAACTCCTCATCCTGAATAACAACTGGACTATCTCGGTGCACCTTGTTCACCACAACATTATGCCCTAAAGGATTTGTCTCCAAAACATCAAATCCTAAGGACTCAGAATGTAAATCAATCACAGACAAGATGGATGCATTGATGTAAGAATGAGTCGACCTAGGGTCTAATAATGCAAGAAATGAAGTAGCAAATAATGAAAAATTACCAGCAATAATAGCTGAAGCATCTGGCTGCCTCTGCATCACATAAACCCGCTGTGATGGCCCTGCCTCATCTGGTCTACTACCTCCAGCTGTAGAACCTCCTCTCTGACTAGACCCAGATCGACAACCTATACCAAAACGTCTACCACCATGACCCCCTCTGACACTGGGTCGATAAGCTGCAGTATCTGCCTGTCTAACCTTTGGTGGCTTGGGACAATCTCTGATAAAATGGTCCGATGACCCACATCTGAAATACACTCTCGAAGAACCTCTCCACCAGCAGACACCTCCGTGTGCTCTACCAAAATGAACACAAGTAGGTGGACCAAGTCTTTGAGCCACTAGAGTCGGAGCACTAGCCACTGAAACTGCAAGTCTCTGTCTCTGTCTCTGATGCTATACTGACCTACCAAACTGCCCCTGACTCCTACTAAACCTCTGAAAATATCCCCCTCAGCCTCTCTTCACTGATGAAGCCCTGACTCACTGTGGGCTCTCCTAGCTCTGGTCTCCTCAACCCTGGCAGCTGCGGCAAGACCCTGTGCTCTCTCTACACTCCTGGCAGCTGCAACTAACTAGGAAAAATCCTAATACCGAGAGCTTGCGATAATGCACATAATAGATGGTCTCAGTCCTTCCTCAAACCTCCTGCACCTGTCAAACTCGTCAGAAATGATCCCACCAGCGTAGTGGCTCAACCGGATAAACTTGATCTCATACTCGGTCACTGTCCTGGTATCCTATCTCAGACTCAGAAACTCCATCTTCTTTGCATCCTTATACTCCCTCGGAGTATACTTCTACTCAAATTCCCGTAGAAAATCATCATAGGTCAAGACTAGTGGATCATCTAGAGCATGTGGAACCGTCTTCCACCAATCATATGCATCCCTCTACAGAAGAGATCCGACATAATCAAACTTCTCTTCTGGACTAGCCTGTAACTGAATGAATACCCTCTGAACCAGGTCTAGCCACTACTCTGCTACAGTAGGGTCTGTAATACCACTATACTTTCTCAGCTACATAATAGATGGTCTCAGTCCTTCCTCAAACCTTCTGCACCTATCAAACTCGTAAGAAATGATCCCACCAGCATAGTAGCTCAACCGGATAAAATCGATCTCATACTCGGTCACTGTCCTGGTATCCTATCTCAGACTCAGAAACTCCATCTTCTTTGCATCCTTATACTCCCTCAAAGTATACTTTTGCTCAAATTGCCACAGAAAATCATCATAGGTCAAGACTGCTGGATCATCCAGAGCATGTGGAACCGTCTTCCACCAATCATATGCATCCCTCTACAGAAGAGATCCGACATAATCAAACTTCTCTTCTGGACTAGCCTGTAACTGAATGAATACCCTCTGGACCAGGTCTAGCCACTGCTCTGCTACAGCAGGGTCTGTAGTACCAATAAAGTCCTCAGCTCCATACTTTCTCAGTTTATCATACTGCCTCACCGGAAACTGCGGCTGCGACTGTGGCTGTGGACGCTGCGGAACTGGAGTCTGCCTCAACAACTCTACCATATGCCAAACCCAGCCAGGTGGAATCTCATCAGCTGCTGGTCTCACAGGCACAGAAATAGATGCCTCAACAGCATACACAACTCTAGCTCTATCTCTACCCTCATCCGGAGCCACACTCTCTGCACTACCCTCAGCAGCCTGATGAGGCTGAGACGCCATAACTACCTATATCTGCAAACACAATAGAAATTACTATATCAAAGATTAAAAACTGCCAGTGCCAATGCATGTATTATAATTAAAAACTATTTTTAAATTCCCCATTTTCTCTCTCTATTATCCCACCTAAGTCGAGAACCTCAAACCTAAGCTCTGATACCGAAATAAATATAATACCCTTATACCCTATATACGTATAATACATATTTCTAGCATATGTAAAATACGCATATACAGTACAAAAATATCACAGACCGGTTTAATAAAAATTTTTCACATTTCCAATTTCAAATTTCAAATTCTAAATATATAAAATTAAATAGCATATAAATATTCTTTACTTGTTATAGGAACCCAAAATAAATATTATATATAAAAATCTCTGGAAAAAATTTGTCAGAGTTTTGTCTGTAATTTACACATCCCAAAATTTAACAAAACACAACCTGCAAAAAGATAACACTCCCAAATAATTTCAAATCACCATCTCAACCATACTTCTCAATTTCACCAAGTTTCTCAAACATTTATATATATATATAGATATATGTAATTTAAAACACATTTACTCTCCCATTTCAAATACATTGCCCAAACATTCTTTATAATATACAATACGTAAAATTCAAAACATAATATATTATGCATAATACTCAAAATGTACTATAACATAAAAATATATACATGCTGCTGACAGTATTTCTGATCTCGATAGCTACTCAACAAGCTCAACTACAAATCTAGACCCGACCTGGTCTAGAAGAACTCTCTGGCTCAGCTGAGTCTACCCTGTCACCTGCGCGATGGAAACAATCGCGCTAAGCCGAAGTGTAGTGGTACAAACTTTGATAATAATAATAATAAAGCTCAATGCAATGCCAATGAACAATGCATATAGATTCACATAAAATATGCATAATTCACATAAAAGTCACATCATTCCACTTTCTTATATTTTTCAAATATTTCATAATCACAGCTCATAACATTATATTGCTCAATTGTATCACAATTCATAATTCACATAAAAACAAAGACAAGTGTGGGCCCAAAAAGATCTCATATGTTATTCAAATTTCAGAGTTACGGCTTTGGTCCATAATGACACCATGTGTTTAGCCCCTTAGGCAATATATCCATGGATAATCCAACTATATCTGAGCTTATGACCCAGTCTTTTCACTCAGTCTAGCTTTAAGGATTTGTTTTTGAGACTTATGACCCAGTCTTTTCACCCCAAAAACATCATATTTATCAGCTGGCCTGGCTTACGACCCAGTCTTTTTACTATTCCAGCGTTTAGCTGTAATATCCTCATTTATGCCCTAGAAGTTTTGCATATTGTTGTTGTTGTTATTGTTATATATTGGATTGAATATATGTGTTAAATTGTAAGAGAAAAGAAATTGAGAAGAGAAAGTATATGTATATGTATTTTGGGAAGAAATAGGGTTTAGAGACAAATTTATATGTTGTGTATATGTTAATATATATGACATATAAAGTGGTCAAAAGGCTTGGTCAATGCAAGAGAAGATATTTATTTGAGATTGGTAAATTACTTAATTGGGCACATATAAGACAAAAAGATAATTATGTGAATAAGGGCACTTTGGTAATTGCTTGGATAAAATCACATGGTGGATATTTAAAGAAGGTTTGACTTGTGTTTTCTTCATCATTTCTTCTTCTTCTTCTTGTTGATGGCCGGCCCTCCATAGCCAAAGAGAAAGAAAGAGACAAGTGATGGTTTTGATGATTTCAAGCTTAAATTGAAGAAAGATTAAGTGTTCAAGTGTTGATTTAAGAAGTTTTTAACTAAGGTAAGATCTTTTCTCTAATTTCTTCAATTCTTTTGAAGTGGTATGATTAAGTTGCTTATGGTATGATTGTAAGTATTGATTTTGCTTGATAGATGAGAAGTTGGGTTGGTGTTGGTGATGGAAGAGTAAGATTGGTGTTTAGTGAAATTGTTTCTGTTTTAGGATTAGTAAAGGCTGTGACTTGTATGATTTTTAATTAATTTTAGAAAAATGTTCTTGAAGTGAATTTTTGATATGTTGTGCCTCTATGAGTCTAGAATGACTGAAAAATATGTTGATTCGATTTTGGAATGGTTATGAGTTTAGAAAGATTATTTTCATTAGACCTGTTCCAGCAAGTACCTTAACTGGGACAGCTATATTTCGGGATTTTTAATAAAATGTAGAAAAATCATATCCAATCGAATTTTGGATATGTTGTTGATTAGTGAGTTTAGTATTTGAGAAAAATAATTTGGAATCACGTTGATTGAATTTGATTTATGGAATTCACAAAGTTCAGAACTGCTGCCAGGATGCAGGGCAATTGGGGCAGTCTGGTTAGGTGAACTATTTGACCAAGATTTTGTGTTCAGTTTGATCTGAAATTTTAAAGGGATGATTTTAAGATACAAAACTAAATTCTGTAAAAATTTTAGAATTTTTAGTCAAGTAGATTATTTTATACAATTTTTCAAAATAAGGATAAAATGGAGTTTAAAAACCAGAATGTACTATTTATGGTTAGGGTTTTAATTCTTTGTTCTTCTTGCATTGCTTTGGTTCTCCAAAGGTAGGTTGGTCCTTAAACCTAACCCTAAACACTTTAAACACACTTGAATCAATGAATGTTATAATCAATTGTTCTTTGCCCTAATTGCATTGTTGAGATTAAACAATGTTATGTTGTGCATTGTGAATGGTAATGTGTTTCATGAGTAATGTGGAATGAAATGTTGATATTTATGAATGATGCTATGTGAAATATAATGTGATCATGGATGAGATATATATATATATATACTTGAATAATGAGATGTTATATTGTGAAATGAAATGTGAAGCCATTGTTATTGGCTAAGATGATGTAATTGAAAGAAAGAAGGCATGTTTGCCTAAATGTGATGAGAATTGAGAATGGAAATGAATTGTTTGTTTAATATGTTATTCAGTTTCAGAGTTCTGGATTTGGGTGGCATGCCTAAGAAATGATGAAAGGTAACAGTCTTGCCGGGTTGAGGACCTCCTCATAGGTGTTGAGTTGATGGTCCAAGAGACTGGGTCTGTTACACTATGAGATATATGATTTGTAACAGTCTTGCCGGGTTGAGGATCTCCTCATATGTGTTGAGTTGATGATCCAAGAGACTGGGTCTGTTACACTATCCATGGATAGAGATACATGTATATACATTGCCTACGAGCGTGATTATTGTGACTATGAACCAAAGCAGTAACTCTGAACTCTGAATATCGTATTAAATACTTGTTGGGCCCATAGGTGTCAAGGTTATATGAATGTCCTAAATGATGTTATGAGTTTAATGAAATGAGATGTTGGTTATGGAGTATGATTGATTAATGTTGAATGTGAAAAGATGTTGAAATGTGGTATGCTCATATGACTATGATTTGTGAAATGCATAATTGTGTGGTTAACTTTATATTTATGATGTTGATCTTATCAATAACATATGTGGCATTGCATTTCATTAAAGCATACCGTTAGCATGTTTTATCTTACTAAGCCGTTGGCTTAGCGCGATAGTGTTTAATCGCGCAAGTAGTAGAGTGGATAGAGTTGAACCCGAGAGTTCATCAAGACCTAGTGAGAGTAGACCTTGAAGAATCCATTTTGGGAGCTTAAAGATCAGAGCAGACTTGCCAATCATGTATAAATTTTATGTGTTGTAAAACTTGAGTTTTGATGTATATGAATTTGCAAATATGTAAATATTTTATAACTTCCGCTGTGTAATATTTAAATATGGGGGTTGTCACAAAACCTTTATTTTATGTTGTACTAGAAGTGTAAATCCTTTTTTGCAGGTTGTAGTTGAGGTTACAAGGGGGATTTATTGGGAGTGTACTGAGAATGATTTTGTTTGCATTGGTTTGTGTAAAATATTTTTGAAAATAAGAAAAAAACCGGTTTTGTCGACACTTGGGACTCAATTTTTAGGCGAAACTATGGCAAAAATTTTATAAAAATCGGAACTAAAATTTGACTAAGTAAAATTGGTAGCAACATTAGGTTAGTGTGGCGCCTCTACTCAGCTTACATATGTAGGTTGGGAAGGGGTGTTACATTAGCCCTCAGGCAATCATAGGCATACTACCAAACCCAGAACTCTAAAAATTGAATAACATACTAGTCACACAATTTATTCATTTTTCTCATTATTAATCTCTTTCTCATTGTCACATATTCAATCTAGGCACATTGCCTTATTTTCACTTTTTTTTTCTCACTTTTCTCATTTTTCACATCTTTCTCATTTTTCTCACATTTCTCATTTTTATCAATATCAATTCATTTCATTATTCCACATATCTCATTTTTGCATTCACAACACATTACCCAATTACTTTGGGTATTTTCACATAATATACATATTTCACATTTTACACAATTTAGCCATTATCAATGGCTTTTCACAATGCATTTAACACGTATATGACATTACAAATGTCATAGCACATTATTCATACATAATCAATGAACCAAGTAGCTTAACACATTTTTCAACCAAAATGTGTTAAGTCCAAATGTCATGCAAATTTAAACATTATATTCAAAGTTTGTACATACCTCCACTAGCAACCCAAAGCAAGCTAAAAACAACCTTCAATCCAATCTTTCCAACTTGCCCTTCACCACTTGGATGAAGCAAATCAATCTCCCTCAATACCTAAACCAAATGTGATAACAAATAATCATTTAGTATCACATTTAATGGCATTTCCAATATTAAACCATAATTACACATCACTCCTATAAATTTCCAAAAATTTATCCTTTCCTTACTTCAACATTGGAATTCCATTCTACTACAATTAAATTAGTGTTTTAAGTTTATTTATATTATTAAAAATATATTTTAATACATTTAAATCATTTACATTATAAAAATACACTCTTATACACAAAATCTCAAAAATGGCATAACCTTCCTCCATTGAAGGTTTTCCATTCCAACACAATCCATTACTCATTTCAAGCTTATTTTCATCACTTTTAACACTAAACAACATACTTAAACAAATAAAATCACACAATTCAACAACTTTGGAAAATCATTTTTCCAAAACCCTAAATCTCCATTTCCATTCTCAAACTCCAACCCAACACTACCAAATCCAATATTTGACTTTAAAATACTTGTTTATGAATCAAAACAACTCATTTGGAATCAATTTTCACAATTAAAGTTCATGTTTTCAAAACCCCAAAAATCCATAACCCTAAATTCTCTCTCTTCACCATTCTTTATCCAAACTCCATCATCTCTTCAATCTAACCTTAGAATCATTGTTAACTACCCAAAATAACATCATACACACCAATTCCAATAATTATAACATACTACATCAAAATTCCAAAACTCACATAATACAATCTTCCATGGAATTCAAAGAAAATGGATGGAAACTTATTAATTTTGGTGGAAATCACCAAAAATCCACTTGAAACTTGTTAAATCATTCAATTTATGGAGTATGGAAGAATCAAATTCTTGCTTCAAGCTCCCATGAAAAATGTCCTAAAGGAAGAAGAAGAAGAAGAAGAAGAAGACTTTTTAAATTTTCTATTTCTTTTCATCTTTTTTTTAAACCATATATATATATATATATATTAAAATGTTTTAATAATTAATTATTTAATTATTTTTTTAACAAATTAAAAGTCCTAATTTTCCTCTTCCATTCAACAATAATTTATTTTTGAATTATTTTATTAATTTTGAATTTATAAGATTTAATTACCAAAATACCCTTTTTCTTTTAAAAAGTGTTGACTTTTATATGTTATGTATATTTTTCATATATATCACATATATATTCCACTTTTTCATTTAAAATCTCTTAATTTAATTTATCCTTTTAAATTATAATTTATTTTATCAAATTTTTCAAAAATTAAAAATTTTTAAAAATTTTAGGATGTTACAGTATATATATTATATATAATGTATATTGGTTATATGTATATATATTTTATACTTAATATATATATAATACAAATATATGGTATACTTGATATGTATATATGGTACACATGATATATATTTACATATGGGTAAAAGTTTATATATTAAATATATATTACATATACATTATATATATATATATATATATTACATGAATATGTACACAAAAGTATATGTAACATATAAGTAACATATATTAGACATATACATATACATAAAGTATACACTATATATATGTGGTATAATTTGGTGTCAGAAAATATGATATTAATAATAATAATGATAATAATAAATAAAGGAAGAGTGAAAAAGTCAAAGAAGGAAGAGATATGATTGGTAGAAAATTATTTAATTATTATATATATATAAAGAGATAAAAATGATAATTAAAAAGAGTATATCTTCCTTTTCTTCTTCATTTGGACGTGGGATTGAGAGAGGGTGAGGAGAGTTTGGTTTCCTTCTTATATGTCAATTTATAAGAGATTTAAAGAGGATTTAAGAATGTTTTGCAAGGAATTCAAGTATTTTTATTAAAACTTACTATTTTGGATATGTTTGATATAGTTAGAGAGAGAAAGTATATTTTAATTATTAGAATAAATGAAGTTAGAATGATGATTATATATTGATTTATTAGTTGCAGGAGTCTTGTTAACATACATGTGAATTTGTATGTAGATATTTATGTCTAGGTATATCAAAATAGGTCATGATATGCAAATATAATACACGAAACATGTAAAATTAGTGGGTTCAGGTTGACCTTTAAAGATTTAGCGCGACAAAAGGATCAGTTTGTTTATAACACGAATTTAAATGGGTCATACAACGGATTGACATGTCAATTTGCTATAACACATTTAATTAAAATAATGTCGTTTTAATATAACTCAAAACTATGTCATTTTATTATTATTTACTCTAAAAAGATAAAAATAAATCATATACATTTATTATATTATTATAATTCTATTATTGTATAATATATTATTATTTTATTTAAAACTAATTTACTTAAATTTGTAATTATTTTTATTAAAAATTTATTAATTTCATTTAATTACTATATTATTTTTAATTATTTTATTAATTTAATTATTAATTAATTTAAATTTAATTCTTTATGAATTTTAAAGAAATCAAATGTTAAAAATTAAATAATTTTTATGATATAAATAATTTAATCTTTATATTTTACATCAAATAACTTATTTTAAGAATTAAAATATAAAATATAAAAAGAAAATAAAATATAAAAATAAATTAAATTTGAAAAATAAATAGAAAATAAATTAAAATTTTCAAGAACTTTTATTGCAAAATTTATATTGGTAACTATATATTATCTCTTTAACTCTTTTTCTTTATTATTAAATTTGAATACTAAAATATAATACACACTCATCATTTATTTCATATTAATTATGTTAAATATTTTATTATTTTTGTATTTTTAAGAAATTTTTTAATACATTTATATTTTAGAATTATTCTAATTATTATTTTATTATATGAATATTTTTTTTCAACTAATTATTTAAGAACATAAAATTATTTTTAGATTAAAAATATTATATGAGTTAAATGAGTTATGTCGAGTTATGTGACTCGCATATAACTCATTTAAGTAAATATGTTATACGTCTCGTATTTGTATAACCCGTTTAATTTCATATAGTGTTTGTATTGACATAATTAATAATTGAGTCATATTCATATTGAACTTAATCATATTACCAAAATGGGTTAATCCAATATGAACACGATCCGTCAATCCATTTTGATACCCCCTATCTATGTCCATGATCTTAATTTTGTCTGCATTATTATTAATTGAATAATATGATTTCCATAATTTATTTAAATTATAAAATTAAATCTATGAATTATGAAATTTTTTTAGAAACAATATTAACACATGTATAAATTGATATGTAAAATTCCACGAGTTTTTCAAATTTATTTATTATTTGAATTTTTAATTTGTTTCTTGCTCTACTATTCTGCTAGTAACAAGCTCATTTAATTAGTTTTTGATTATTAATTTTCTTAAACTGTTAAATATTTATTAAAAATTATAAAATTTTTACCTTATAATGTAGGCACACATATGAACTTGTATTTAAAATTTTGGGATTTTCTAACCATGTGATTAGCTTAAGTCTTTTGGAGTCTTAAGCTTCTACTTAGGGTTCATTTAGGTAGCCTTTGGTCCTTTATTTTTTTAAAATAATAATTAAAATCTAAAATTTATGAAATTTTATATTCATAATATATACATATGTTTGGTCTTCTATTAAAAATTTCAAAGTTATTGGACACTTCTAAGTAAGTCTGTAAATTCGAATAGTGTGAACGAGGATTTCGCCCCCCACTCCTATGTGGAATGGTTCTTGCAACTTCGGCACTGTTAGGCTCAGAGCCTTACAAAACATGGGCTTAAACCTGAAAAAAAAAATGGAATTGTCATTTAGACGGGCCGGTAAGATAGAAAGGGGTGAATAACTTGATTCCTAAGGAATTCCTAACTCCTTTATTGAGTTCAGAAAGTTGGGTACACATGGGAAGGTAAGAATAACCCACCACCCCCATAGCACCCGGTTTATTGGAACCGGCATTCTTTTCAGGTCTAAATATTATTAAATTTTTATATTTTTTTTGACATTATCCATATTATATGCAATAAAATAAAAATAGATTCATCCATAAAATAAGATAAAATAATACATCACAAAAGAAAAATGGGTATCTATCCTTAGATAGAATCATACCCTTACAATCCCCAAATGTTCATAATATAAATAAAATGAGATGCCCATTAATTGATGGAAACACACCCATTAATTGATGGAAACATGTCCCTTATAATAATGCCAAAGTCTTTAAAATAAATAAAAAAAATAAGGCACCCACAAAGTGAAAATATGCCTTTTACATCTTAAAATTTCCTTAAAATCTAAATAACAAAATAAACACAAATCCATAAACATATAAGTAATCATTTGAAAATTTATAAAACTAGGGCTTAATTAAATAGAAATATATAACAAAGAATTACAATCCACAAATAAATATTGACCCAATTGATGAGAGGTCGCGTACGGCAGTCCAGCTAGCCGGTTAGAGGGCGGGGGTCAAGAGAGCAGCACCTCTTGCAGGGGATCGGGGGCAGTGCTCCGAAAAGATAAACAATTTACATGATATAGTTTTGATAGAGAATTAGGATTTTATTAATGAAATTAGGTTTAAACAAGTTAGGGTTTTAAGGTACAAATTAGGATTTTGGGGTTTAGAATGCTAAATTAGGATTTTTTTTTTCAGTGAAAACTAGGATTTTTGGGATAAAACTAGAGTTTTATGAATTTTGAAAACAAAATTAGGGTTTTAGATGAAAACTAGAGTTTTTAGGATAAAAACTAAGGTTTTGGGTTTTGAAGACAATATTAGGATTTTAAAGATAAAAATTAGGGTTTTAGTCTTGAATTTGGGTTTTGGTGTTTTTAAAATAAAAACTAGGGTTTGAGGTTCAAGATTTTGCTACTATTATTAAATCCATAAATTCACATGTCATGTTATTAAAGTTTAATGTTTAATATTGGCTACAATGATAATTTCATGATCATTGGATGTTAGTTTAAAGAACTACAGCCTAAACAATGTTATTTTAAAGAATGGTGTGAATTGTTATTGGAAATCTAAACAATTACAAATCAATGGATGAAATAATAATAAGGGAAGCTGCTGTAAATTTAAATGAGTTAAATGGAAAAATCAAACCTCTGTTTGTTGGCTCCACTAAAATTGAGAGTGTTGATCCAAGCTTTCTTATTGCCTAAATCAACTTTGAGTTTGGTTGTACAAAGCAAGCCAGAGACAATTGCTTCTGCCTCCTGGGTTGTTTTGTTGATTTAATCTTTTTTTGGTTCTGTGTATATTGATAAGTTGTCGTGTGTTTTATTACCGCTTATCGTCTATTTGTTACTGCTAATAGGGTTGATTCCTGATGCCTTTTGCTTTTCACTTAAACCTGTATGTATAAGAAATAATTAGGTCAAATCTCGATCATTAACCCTCACTTATCCGAGTTTAATTAGGATTTTAAATAAACACCATTTGTATTGGGCTCAGGTTAAGTCTTAAAACAAAAGTCATATTGAATTAAAATGTCTTAAGCTTGACATGAACCAAAACCCATATCAAAGTGGACAGTGGGCCAATTCGATATGAGTATCAACTCATATCGAATTGGAGCTTTTCCAATTAGATATGGAAGTGCTCATATAGAATTGGACAAGCTTCCAATTCGATATGAGTGATGTTCATATCGAATTGGGTGTCCAATTTGATATGAACATGTCCATATCTAATTGGAGAGCCCTAATTTGACAAGGACATGGTCCATATCAAACCAAATCAAACCCATTTTAACTTCAGATCGAACCATTTTAAGGCTTTAAAAATTAAACTATCTTATTTTTAGGTCTTTTAAAATTAGACCGATCAAATTAAAAGCTTCAAATTAGGTTTAAGCTTTCAAAATTGGACCGAACTTGACTTATCCTCTATTAATTGGGATCGAACTAGCTTAGGGCCAAAATTAAAGGTCTATAGATAGCTCAAGGTTCTTATAAAGTTAACCAACTCCAGCAATGTAAACATATAATCTTGCATGTTCTTTTACTTGTAAAAACTAGCTCAAGTTAATCACTCACAAATTTATCAAATGTAACTATTGTTAACTTTAATCAAATTAAAGTTTAGAATGCTTTCCTTGTTTTAGAATAGAAATACTTGAACTCAGATTAGTTGAGCTTGAAACATGATTAGATTTTGATATCTCTTACTTTGCTCCCTTTTTTCTCTTCTTTCCTGTCTTTCCTTTAAGTGTTTCTCTCAAGTTTTTTTTTGCATTTATTTTATTCTCTTATTACTTTGATGAAAAAAAAATGGAAGGTCAAAGAGTGAGGAAGGATAAACAGTGGTTATTGAATTTGCTTCTCTACATGGCTACTAGGTGTCATTTGAGAGAATAAATTTCTATTGCAAAGTGAAAGGTGGCAATGGTGGTGGCATTTAAGAAAATCAATTTCTATTTCTGTGTAGGAAGATAGCATCTTTAGATACTTCTTGATTATTGAGTTTGGATTGATTAATAATTTATTAGTTTAATTAAGAAATTTTCATTTTAGTCCCTAAAGTTTCCATTATCCATACATTCCTCCAAACATTTTTCTTCCCATTTTCAATTAGATCTTCAAATATTCTTTTTCCCTCCACAGTTAGTTGTTTTCCCTTTCCAATCTGAATTGCTTCCAATTAGGGTTCCTTTTAATTATATTAATTGTTTGTGTACATTATGTATATATATGTATATATGTGTTTATATACCTATTTTATACACTATATATATATATATATATATATCGCTCATATTCCTCACAATTATTCACAAGTATATTTATCTATATACAAGCCAAATAATGGAGCATGTGCTACACTATGATTTATAATATTATATATTATATTAAATGAAGAAATAATTTATATATCAATATGATAAGTACATAAAAAATAATAATATGTAATATTAAAAATTTTCATATTCATATATTATAAGAATATTTATAGTAAAATATGTGTAGTCCCTTAATTTTAGCCCCAAATAAATCCAGTCTCTATTAAAAAAAACCTGAGAAATCCAAATTACCATACCAGCCCAAAGTCATAATGAATTGGCCATGACTCATTTATGAATAACACCATGGCCAATTTATATAATTATTTGGTGGAGCGAACAACACCATTAATGAATATATTTATTCAATTTAATTATCTTTTTTGTTTATTAACTTTGCATATTCTTCTTGATTTATTATTTCCTTAATTTTATTTGATTGATTTTATGAGCAAAACCCTAATTACATGGTAAAATCCTAATTTTATGGATTAAAATCTTAATTGCATGCCAAAACCCTAATGTTACAATCCAAACCCTAGTTGCATGATTAACCCTAATTTCATTTGTTTAACCCTAAATATTTGATCATTTTATGATGATTATTCATTCTATTATATATGGAATTGTAGTCATTTATTATTTAGATTTTAAGATATTTGTAAAGACATATTTTTATTTGTGGGTGCCTCATTTATTTAGATTATTTATTTTATTTTTGGAACAAATGCAAGGGACATATTTCCACTCTTTTGTTGGTGTTACTGTCGGACATTGTTAGGCCATGATTCCATCTTGTTTGGATGCCCATTTTATTATTTGATTTATGAGGATTGTTTTATCTTATTGTTTAGATTGCTTGGAATATGAGTAATATTATAATAATATAAAATTTTAATAATATTTAGACCTAAAAAAGAGGTTGTTTCCAATGAACCGAGAGTTATAGGGGTGCTGAGTCAATTCTCACCTTGCACATGCATATCTAAATTTTCAAGTCTAGTAAGAGTTAGGGATTCCTTGGAAATGGAGTCATCCACCCTTCTATCTTCTTCCCGGCTCGTCCGGGTGGCAACTCCTATTCTCTGGGTTCAATGTCACATTTCATTTTCAGAAATGTGATGGTCCTAGGTTCCATTAAGGCTTAAGGCCACCAGTCAATAAATTACTCTGGCCACCAGTCAATAAATTACTCTGGCCACCAGTCAATAAATTACTCTCACATATATCATATTACTTATTTTATATTTAATCTTCAAATCATAACTAAACCATTCAAAATAATATTATGGATTAACTAAAATATTATATGAACTTAGTATATTAATTACATGTAATATCCCAAACTATACCTTAAAATTTTGGAATGTTTATTGTTGAAATGGAAGTATATATTTATGATTTTAAAGTGTGTATAAAAGATTAAGAGGAAAGAGACGTGTGTATATGTTGTATATATAGAGATATATACAACATATACAAGTCAACTTTTATTTAATAGTCAAATGAGATTTATTGATTATTTAAAATGGAAATTAAATAAGTGGAAGATGATATTTTGGTTAATTATATTATTATAATATTTAATTGCTTGGTGGATATTAAAAGAGAATTTAAGTGGTTGAGAGAGGTGGCTTGGGTTGACTTTCATATCATCTTCTTCTTTCTTCTTGTGCTTAGCCGGCCACCACCATTAACAAGAAGGAAAAGGATTTTTGTTGCTCTCTAACTCAAGATTTGAAGGTGTTTCAAGAGATCAAATTGGAGTTTGAAGGGTTTTCACCACTTTTGGTATGTTTCCAACTTGTTTCCTTGGTTTTCTTTTGAGTTTCTGTATTGAGCTTGGTGTATGGTTGTTGTTGATGTGTGTATGTATAAATGTGGTGTTGTTGGTGTTGGAATCATGGTTTTTGGCCTGACACGCCCATGAGCGCAGCCAAGTCTTTGGGCGTGTCGATGGTTTTGTTTTCTGAATGGGTGACACAACCAATGACACGCCCATGTCACTGAGCGTGTCACAGCTTCTATGTTGGAGTAGTATTGACACGTCTAGTGACACACCCATGTCACTGAGTGTGTCATAACTACTGAGATGTTGGTGGATTGACACAGCCAGTGACACGCCCATGTCACTGAGCGTGTCATAGCCACTGTGTTGGAGGAGGATTGACATGTGCAGTGACACGCCCATGTCACTAAGCGTGTCAAAGCTTCTGTGTTGTGGGTTTAGGGCACGATCAGAGACATGCCCATGTTGTTGAGCGTGTCATGTGTAGAGTTTACCCTAGTTAGATCTTATCCTTATTTCCTTATAAGTATTACTAAGTGAGTGTGTATAATTATAATTGGATTAGGTTTTGAAGAGAATTGAGTTGTACCAATCCAAGTGTTGAAGGATTCTTGGAAGAGGAGGTGGTTAGTTTGGTGTTGCTCTTGAGGTAAGTACAAACCTTACAAGGTTGCATGCATTTATACGACTTTGAAACTTAACACATTTGGTTGTAAATGTGTTAAGTAATCTATTATATTGTTGATATATGAGAATGGTGCAATGATTTATATTATGTGAATTATGTGAATTATATGTTGAGGATTCAAAATATATGAACAATGTAAGTTGTGATGTGCACTCAAATGATAAAATGTGAAGCCATTGATGTTGGCTATAATGATGTAAATGAAATATTGAGGCATTGTGCCTAGATGATTATGAGAAAATGAGAATGGAATTGATAATGAAATAATGAAGAATCGTGTGCCTAGTATGTTATTCAATTTTCAGAGTTTTATTATTGGTGGCATGCCTAAAAGTAACACTCCCTTGAAGCTGGGTTGGGCTTGATCCTTGAAGCCAAGTTGGGTTGATGCTTAGCTTCCCTTGAAGCTTGGTTGGGTCTAGTCCTTGAAGCCTAGTTGGGATGTTACATATGAGATGTTTCTCATTGTGATAATGATTCGCCTACAAGCTTGATAAATGTGATTATTAAACCAAAACAGTAACTCTGAAAGTTGAATGACATATTAGTTTCTTTTGGGCCCATGTTTGTCTTTACTTTAATATGAACTATGAATGATGAAACAAGTGAATAACATGATGAGATTTAATGTTATGAAAAATGGCATTGTTGAATATTGTTTGTCATGCTTAAAAGTGTGACATTGGCATTACATCTAAAGCATATTATCATCATGGTTAGTACCACTAAGCCGTTGGCTTAGCGCGATTGTGGTTCATCGAGTAGGTGACAGGGTAGAACTAGAGAGTTCTGCTAGACCGAGTTGAGTCTAGGTTTGTGATCCTTTGTGAAGTGTTGATTATTGGACTTCAAGATCAGAGACGAACTGCCAAGTATGTATAATTCTATATTTTTGTATTTATGGATTTTGATATATATATATATATGCCGCTACATTTTTCGCTACTTAATAAGCAAATATTTTATCTATTATGTTCTATAATATAACTTAAATATTTTAAGTTTTTTCATATTGTTAAATGAAAAAATTGGTTTGTTTCAAATAGAATGTGACATCCTTGTATCTGGTATACGTGTATTACATATTGAGAGTATATGTGGTGTACGTCTATGGGGTATAGGAGTATTACAATTGTTTTGATACCAGAGCCTAGGTTTGAGATTCTCAACCTAGGTGAATTGTAAGAAAAAGAAAATTTTGATTTTAAAATATGATTTTTAAATAAGATACATGTTTTGGCATTGGCAGTTTCTGATCTTTGATGAGGTATATTCTGCTATGTTTGCAGATATAGGTAGTGATGGCGTCTCAGTCACGTCAGTCCATAGAAGGTAGTGCTGAGAGTGTAGCTCCTAATGAGGGTAGAGATAGAGCTAGGGTTGAGAGAGCTAGAGAGGCACTTGTTCCTGTGACAGAGAGACCAGCAGCTGATGAGATTTCACCGGTTTGATTATGGCATATGGTAGAATTATTGAGGTAAGTGCCAGTGCAGCAGCCGCCACCACAACCACAACCACAAGTACCGGTGAGGCAGTATGATAAATTGAGAAAGTTTGGGGCTGAGGATTTCATTGGTACCATAGATCCTGCAGTAGCTGAGCAGTGGTTGGATAGAGTTCAGAGGGTATTCATCCAGTTGCAGGCTACTCTTGAAGAGAAATTTGATTATGCTAGATCCCTTCTGCAAAGAGATGCTTATGATTGGTGGAAGACGGGTGGACCAGGAGTGTGTTTTAGATGTGGGTCACCAGATCATTTCATCAAAGATTGCCCTGAGCTGCCAGAAGATAAACAGACTGACGTTGCAGCTTCTCGACCCAATGTCAGCAGAGGATGTCGAGGGGGCAGAGGTTTTAGTAGAGGTGGTCGACCCGCGATTAGTCAGAGAGGAGGCTCTACATCTGGAGACAGTAGGCCAGTTGAGGCTGGGCCATCATAGTGAGTGTATGTGATGCAGAGGCAGCTGGATGCTTCAGCAGTTATTGCGGGTACATTTTCTTTATTTGGCATTTCAGTTCTTGCTCTAATTTATCCAGGATCTACTCATTCATACATAAGTGCATCCATCTTGCCTGTGTCTGAATTGCATTCAGAGTCCCTAGGATTTGATGTTTTGGTGACAAATCCTTTAGGGCATAGTGTGGTAGTTAGCAAGGTGCATCGTGATAGTTCAGTTGTGGTGGAAGATGAGGAGTTCTTGGGTGATTTGATTAAAATGCCTTTTAAGGAGTATGATTTGATCTTAGGCATGGATTGATTGTCTAAGTGTGTTACCCTAAGAACCAGTGATGGTAGAAGTATTATGGTATCTAGTGAGCAGAGACAATTTGCATCTATGTTTGTTTCAGCTGTTGTAGCTAGGAGCTTGATTCGGAAAGGATGTGAGGCTTATCTTGCTCATGTTGTAGATACCAGAGTAGTGGGTTCTCAGCTTGATAGTATACCTACAGTTGCGGAATTCCCAGAGGTATTTCCTGAGGAGTTGCCAGGGTTACCCTCTGAGAGAGATGTTGAGTTTGGTATTGATTTGTTGCCTGGTACCACTCCCATCTCTATTACTCCCTATCAAATGGCACCTACTGAGTTGAGAGAATTGAAGGTGTAGTTGCAGGAGTTGTTGGATAAAGGGTTTGTTCGCCCTAGTGTGTCTCCGTGGGGAGCACCTGTTTTGTTTGTAAAAAAGAAGGATGGTACTTTGAGATTGTGCATTGATTATAGGCAGTTGAATAAGGTGACTATCAAGAATAAGTATCCTTTGCCTAGGATAGATTATCTCTTTGATCAGTTGAAGGGAGCAGCAGTATTCTCCAAAATTGATCTGAGATCAGGGTACTATCAGTTGAGAGTCAGAGCAGAAGATGTATCTAAGACAGCTTTCCGCACAAGGTATGGGCATTAAGAGTTTTTATGATGCCTTTTGGATTAACGAATGCACCAGCGGCTTTCATGGATTTGATGAATAGGGTGTTTAGACCCTATCTAGATCAGTTTGTGGTAGTCTTTATTGATGATATTTTGGTGTATTCGCATAATGAGGAGGATCATGATAAGCACTTGCAGATTGTATTGCAGACCTTGAGAGAGAATTAGTTGTATGCTAAGTTGTCAAAGTTTGAGTTTTGGCTTGATCAAGTGACTTTTCTCGATCATATGGTTTCAGCGGATGGTATAAGAGTTGATCCGAGTAAAGTGGAAGCCATTTTGAATTGGAGTCCACTGAAGTCAGTGACTGAGGTTAAAAGTTTTCTGGGTTTGGCAGGCTATTATCGACGGTTTGTGAAAGGTTTTTCTTTAATAGCTACTTCACTCACCAGATTACTTCGAAAGGGAGTTAGATTTGTGTGGACAGACCGGTGTTAAGTAAGCTTTGAGTAGTTGAAAGAGATGTTGACTCAAGCTCCTATTCTTACCTTGCCTGTGGAAGATAAACCATATGTGATTTACAGTGATGCTTCACATAGTGGTTTAGGGTGTGTTTTGATGTAGGAGGGTAGATTCATAGCTTATGCTTCTCGACAGTTGAAGCCGCATGAGTTGAATTATCCAACGCATGATTTGGAGTTAGCAGCCATAGTGTTTGCTTTGAAGATTTGGCAACATTATCTTTATGGGGAGAAGTGTTTCATCTATACAGATAACAAGAGTTTGAAATATTTGGGGGTTTAGAGAGAGCTGAATCTTCGGTAGAGACAGTGGTTGGAGTTGATTAAAGACTATGACTGTTTGATCGATTATCATCCTAGTAAGGCAAATGTAGTTGCTGATGCCTTGAGCCGGAAGTCTTTGGCAGGTTTGACTGCTTATTCGCTCTCATTACTTGTTGAGTTGAGAGCGTTGCATGCTAGTTTTGAGTCATGTGATGATGGTGCTTTGTTAGCTCAGTTGCAATTGAGACCGGTGTTGTTGGATCATATTAAAGAGGTTCAATTAGCAGATGAGAAAATTCAGAAAATTGTTTTGGATTGCCAAAAGGGGGAGAGCCGAGATTTCCATGTGAGAAGTGATGGTAGTCTTTGGTTCAAAGATAGATTGTGTGTTCCTGATGATGCAAGATTGAAAAAGATTATTTTGGAGGAAGCACATCAGTCAACTTTTGCTAGGGGTGGACAAAAAAACCATAAAAACCGAACCGACCGAGAAACCAATCGAAAACTGACCGAAAAATCGGTTAATCGACTGGTCGGTTTGGTTTTCAATTCTAAATTACATCAAATAAAAAATATTCGGTCGGCCAGCGGTTTCATTACTCAAAAAATTGAACCGACCGAAAACCGACCGAATTTTTTTGGTCTAAGCCAAAACCGCTGGTTTATAATGAAACCGACCAAATTTTTTTGGTCTAAACCAATTTTTTTGGTCTAAACCGAAATCGACAGAATTGTTTTGGTCTAAATCAATTTTTTGGTCTGAACCGAAACCGACCGAAAATTTTTGGTTCGGTTTTTGTTCGGTTTTTGCAAATCGGTTCGGTTCGGCCAACCAAACCGAAAATGTCCACCCTTAGCTTTTGCTATGCACCCTAGAGTACTAAAATGTATCATGATTTGAAGCAACATTATTGGTGGTCGGGTATGAAGAAGGACATAGCGGAGTTTGTATCTAAATGTCTCACTTGTCAGAGAGTGAAAACGGAACACCAAGTTCCTACAGGGTTGCTCCAACCTTTATCGGCACCGGAATGGAAATGGGAGCGAGTAACAATGGATTTTGTGATGGGTTTGCCCTTGACTCAGAAGAAGCATGATGCCATTTGGGTGATTGTTGATCGGTTGACGAAAACAGCTCATTTTCTTTCAGTTACAATGGACTATTCTCTGGAGAAGTTGATTGAGCTGTATATCAGTGAGATAGTGAAGTTGCATGGAGTTCCAATTTCTTTGGTGTCTAATCGAGATCCCCGATTCACTTCAAGATTTTGGAAGTGTTTGCATGATACTTTGGGTTCTCGGTTGAATTTTAGCACTGCTTTTCATCCTCAGACAGATGGGCAGTCAGAGAGGGTGATACAGATTCTAGAGGATATGTTGAGAAGCTGTGTTATTGATTTCTCTGAAAGTTGGGACAGATTCTTGCCATTGATGGAATTTACTTATAACAAAGTTATCAGTCTAGTATTAAAATGGCACCTTATGAGGCATTTTATGGTAGAAGATGCAGGACGCCTTTATGTTGGGATGAGGTTGGAGAAGGTAAGTTGATTGGTTCTGATTTTATTAAAGAAACGGAAGAGAAAGTGAAGATAATTCGGGATCGGTTGAAAGCAGCTTCGGATCGGCAGAAATCCTATTCATATTTGAAGAGGAGAGACATAGAGTTCAATGTTAGAGATAAAGTATTTTTGAAAGTGTCTCCTTGGAAGAAGATTTTGAGATTTGGCTGCAAAGAAAAGTTGAGTCCTCGTTTCATTGAACCTTATGAGGTATTGGATAGAGTTGGACCAGTTGCTTATCAACTTGCTTTGCCGTCTGAATTGGATCGCATTTACAATGTCTTTCATGTCTCTATGCTGCAGAGGTACAGATCAGACCCATCTCATATCTTGTCAGTTGAATCTATTGAGGTGAGTCCGGATCTGACTTTTGAAGAAGAACCAGTGGCTATTTTGGCACATGAAGTGAAAGAGTTGAGAAATAAGAAAGTACCACTTGTAAAGGTTCTTTGGAAGAATCATGCTAAGGAAGAGGCAACTTGGGAGAATGAGCAAATGATGTAAGACCAGTATCCCCAGCTGTTTCAAACTTGAGATCAGGTAATTTCGAGGACGAAATTTATTTGTAGAGGGGGAGAATTGTAATATCCCAAACTATACCCTAAAATTTTGGAATGTTTATTGTTGAAATGGAAGTATATATTTATGATTTTAAAGTGTGTATAAAAGATTAAGAGGAAAGAGAAGTGTGTATATGTTGTATATATAGAGATATATACAACATATACAAGTCAACTTTTATTTAATGGTCAAATGAGATTTATTGATTATTTAAAATGGAAATTAAATAAGTAGAAGATGATATTTTGGTTAATTATATTATTATAATATTTAATTGCTTGGTGGATATTAAAAGAGAATTTAAGTGGTTAAGAGAGGTGGCTTGGGTTGACTTTCCTATCATCTTCTTCTTTCTTCTTGTGCTTAGCCAGCCACCACCATTAACAAGAAGGAAAAGGATTTTTGTTGCTCTCTAACTCAAGATTTGAAGGTTTTTCAACAGATCACGTTGGAGTTTGAAGGGTTTTCATCACTTTTGGTAAGTTTTTAACTTGTTTCCTTGGTTTTCTTTTGAGTTGTGTATTGAGCTTGGTGTATGGTTGTTGTTGATGTGTGTATGTATAAATGTGGTGTTGCTGGTGTCAAAATCAGGGTTTTTGGCCTGACACGCCCATGAGTTGTACCAATCCAAGTGTTGAAGGATTCTTAGAAGAGGAGGTGGTTAGTTTGGTGTGTGTTGCTCTTGAGATAAGTACAAACCTTATATGGTTGCATGCATTTATATGACTTTGAAACTTAACACATTTGGTTGTAAATGTGTTAAGTAATCTATTATATTGTTAATATATGAGAATAGTGCAATAATTTGTATTATGTGTATTATGCGAATTATATGTTGAGGATTCAAAATATATGAACAATGTAAGTTGTGATGTGCACTCAAATGATAAAATGTGAAGCCATTGATGTTGGCTATAATGATGTAAATGAAATATTGAGGTATTGTGCCTAGAAGATTATGAGAAAATGAGAATGGAATTGATAATGAAAGAATTGTTTGCCTTGTATGTTATTCAATTTTCAGAGTTTTGTTATTGGTGGCATGCCTAAAAGTAACACTTCCTTGAAGCTGGGTTGGGCTTGATCCTTGAAGCCAAGTTGGGTTGATGCTTAGCTCCCCTTGAAGCTTGGTTGGGTCTAGTTCTTAAAGTCTAGTTGGGATGTTACATATGAGATATTTCTCATTGTGATAATGATTCGCCTACAGGTTTGATAAATGTGATTATTGAACCAAAACAGTAACTCTGAAAGTTGAATGACATATTAGTTTTTTTTTGGCCCATGTTTGTGTTTGCTTTAATATGAACTATGAATGATGAAATAGTGAATAACATGATGAGATTTAATGTTATGAAAAATGGCATTCTTGAATATTGTTTCTAATGCTTGAAAGTGTGACATTGGCATTACATCTAAAGCATATTGTCATCATGGTTAGTACCACTAAGCCGTTGGCTTAGATCTATTGTGGTTCATCGCGCAGATGACAGGGTAAAACTGGAGAGTTCTGCTAGACCGAGTTGAGTCTAAGTTTGTGATCCTTTGTGAAGTGTTGATTATTGGACTTCAAGATCAGAGATGAACTGCAAAGCATGTATAATTCTATATTTTTGTATTTATGGATTTTGATGTTTATATATGTATATGCCGCTACATTTTTCGCTGCTTAATAAGCAAATGTTTTATCTATTATATTCTATAATATAACTTAAATGTTTTAAGTTTTCTCATATTGTTAAATGGAAAATTTGGTTTGTTTCAAATAGAATGTGACATCCTTGTATCTGGTATACATGTATTACATATTGAGAGTATATGTGATGTACGTATATGGGATATAGGGGTGTTACATTACCCATAATAGTTATTAGCTAAATACATTATTTCCAGACTTCTTGCTGGAAAGAAAAAATCAAGAAGCTGATTGACTTGAACAACCTTTACCTGAAACCACATAGAAGATTGGATAGGTCGTCAACTCAATGAGATTATCGTATCGTAAATGTAGGATATACAATAAAAATAGCGCAAGGTAACTGCACAATAAAGGAATAACAATAAAATCTCAATTCACAAGAAGGACCCACAACAATTGGATTGATATCACTAAACAAATTAAATAATATGACACATAAACATATAACAATAGCACTAAAAAACACATCACTATATACATTTCAGTGCTATTACACATCACATTCACATAAGGGTAGTATCTTTTATCCTACCAATCACAAACTTTTATGTGCATATAGCCTTATAATAAAGACCCATCAAATTAAAATTCTATCATATTGGCTAAACAAATGGATTGGTAAAATCACAAAGGCCTGAAAGCCACATTGGTTTCACATTACTCAAATATAAGAACACAATCAACATAATTTTCAAATGGTTCATATTTGTTCAAGAATTTCATAACAATAAAAAAAGGGGATGAGCACCATAACTCACTGTAATTTGAAATTTTGATTTCTCTTAGTCTCCAACAATATTGAATTGGTTCAATGGCAACTCTTAATCTACATTAACATTTACACATTTACTATACTATTAGGTTCTTTTTTAACTTATTATCTATCATTCAAGATTATTTGACTCTTTTTATTCATTATTGCACATTTTAGGGCATATATGTATATTTATCATTTACTTTACTTCCAAAAATAATAACTTATAATACTAATGAGATTAACAAAATGAATTTATTAAAATTACATTAATATCCTTTATTTACTTTATAAAATAATTACTTTGTATTTTGATCAAAACATAATTTAATATGCATAATCTTTTTAAAAGAAACTTTTCTAAATATTCAAAATTAAAATTAAATACTAATAATTTATTTGCTTTAACTTTAATAATACTTTATTTTAATTTTAAATAATTATTTATTATAAATTTTAATCACTATATTAATAATAATATTTACAATTATATATTTTATAAATTTGAAAAATGCTAATTATCATTCAATCATTTGATAAATAACAATGATATCTTAATTAACCAACTATTAATTCTTTATCTTCCAATAAATTTGTTTTAATCACATTTTATGTTAATATTTTTATTTTTTCAATTTAATATATATACTTATTACCCATTTATTTCATTATTTATTCACTTTTATTCTATTTCATTTTATTTTACTCATTATAAATTTTCTCTTAATTACAAATAATTAATTAAAATAACTAATTCTAAATTCAATTAACTTCATAAATATTATAAAATAAATTACTTTTAACTAATTAATATTATTACATTTGTTTATTTGTATTTTCTCCTCAATATATTTTATTCTTCAATTAACTAAAATTACATATTCTAAATTCACTTAATTTCTTAAATTTTAATAATATTTTTTATTACAATTAACTAATTAATTAATTATAATATTACCCCTGTATTAAATTCAAATTCAAATTCAAATTCAAATTCAAATTATAATAATAATTATTATAAAATTATTATTATTTTATTTTAAATTTTAATATATATATATATAAAACTCATCCATAATTTGCAAATGATATGTTAAATTGAAGCTCGTAATGGAAGGATCTTAAAAATATCTGAATCGCCGAAAAAAGAGACAGAAAATGGCAAAAAAAAAAACAATATGAAATTCACCAACATCGTCATCATCGGACGACGCATCCGACGTGACCAGGCAACTGCCGGTGATGGTCCACCTCTCCCAGGACTCATCGTCGATGAACGAAGCCCTTGGGCCGACACATATCAATCATCGATCACCAATTGGCGATAGATCAGCCCAAAATTCATCAGGCACTCTCTCCCCCTCTCACTGACACTTTCTCTCTCCTCCCTCTTTTCTTCTTCTTTTTTTTATCTTTTCTTTTCTTTTCTCTTATATATATCATTATTTTTATTTTTATTTATTATTTTATCATAATAAATATTTATATTATTATTATTTTAGATTATTACAATCTTTTTCTCTTGATAAAATTCGCCCTCAAATTTTCAAACTAAAATTAGCTCTCAAGTGGAAATTTAAACTTCTTCATGATTCTCTGCACATACATACTTTGGTATCTTATTATAAAGAATCACATTTAATATTCTCAAGACAACTAATCTATCACTTTAAATTTTTTACCCGACGATTACCACGATTGGCTTCAAAGCGCTCGAATAGCCATCTTAAACCTAACTCTCAAATTTACTAGTTAATCATATCATAACCTTAAAGTCCAAGTAATAACAATTCACTCATTGTAAGGTTATCGTCAATATTAAAGTTAAATATCAAATTCTTTATAATAACTTCCTATATCTTTTTTGATAACTCCCATTCCTTACAAATTTAAACTTTCAATTTATTCGCACTTTTTATACTAATGTTATAATCATTCTCATATCATAGATCCTTTCTCATATATATTCTTAGTCACTTCCAAGTACATTTCATCCACAAAAATTCATGAACTTTAGTTTTATATCTTAACCAATATCAAATATTAATGTCTATATTTATACATGTCTAAGATCTCTATCCATTTATCTAAATCATTTTTCCTTATAAATCTAAACACCTTTAGTTGTCCATCAATTCAAAAAAAAAAAAAAACACTTTGAGTTTTTCACTTTTAAATTCAGTTTAGTAACTTACTTAATTTTTATGCTTTAAATATTTCAATCTGGTCTTAAGTTTCTATTTACTTTAATCTCTTTCTCTAAAAATTTTAAATTCAATACCCTTTTTAATAAATTTATTTCAAATCATACCTTATGCTAATTATCTCTAAATTTTTCATATTTTCAATACACCAATTTAACTGCACTTCAACAAATCACTTTAAATTTGCATACTCAAATTATTATAAAAATTCCAATAACTTGTACAGTCTCTAAATTTCAATTTCATTTATTTAATAAATTTTGCTCCTAATTTAAAATTATCACAACATGTATACAATTTGCATATGATATCTTAATAAGTTTCTAAGATTTATTGTCACCTTAATTATTTATATTTCATAAACTCTAAAATTTTATCTTGTTAAATTCACTGAACAACCTACTTTTTTAATTTTTTTTCTACCTTAGAAAATGAAATCCATTTCAAATTTTATGACTTATTAATAATTTTTCTCATTAAAAATTAATGGCCTTAATGCATTAATCGTCTTGGTTTTTCCAAATTACTGTAAAATTTTTGATATATTTGGCTTTTCAACTCTTGTTTTTTAAAAGAACATATGAAATCGTAGCATATGATTCTCTAATGTAAGCCACACACTCGAATCTTAATAAACTAAAGGTAAACTCATATTTAACATCTACAAATATATACAGTAGTCACATGCTTATAGCAATTAACTATATTTGTCTTTTTATTAAAGTTTTAACTCTATAGCTATTACTTAACTATAAATTTTTTTTAAACTTTATTTCAAAAATGTTTGCTCAAATGTAATATTTAACGAATCCTATTCTACTCAAAGCCAATCACTATTAAATCTCCATATTTCATTCAATTTACACTTTCTTAATTAACCAATTATTAATTCTCTTTCTTAATTAACCAACTATTAATTTTTTTTCTTCCAATTAATTAACTAATTACATATACACATACATATATATATTTAAATATAATTACTTAATTTAAATATTCAATTTGATTTAATCGCATTTTATGCTAATATTTTTATTTTTTAAATTTAATATATATACTTATTACCCATTTATTTCATTTTTATTTTATTTCATTTTATTTTACTCATAAATTTTCTCTTAATTATACATAATTAATTAAAATAACTAATTCTAAATTCAATTAACTTCATAATATTATAAAACAAATTATTTTTAACAATTAATATTATTACATTTGTTTATTTTTATTATTTTTTCCACAATATATTTTATTCTTAACTTAACTAAAATTACATATTCTACGTTCACTTAATTTCTTAAATTTCAATAATATTTTTTATCCCAATTACTAATTAAACAATTATAATATTACTCCTATATTCAATTCAAATTCAAATTATAATTATTATTATAATAATTATTATTATTATTATTTTATTTTAAATTCTTAATATATATATATATATATTCAAAACTCATTCATCATTTATAAATGATATCTCATATTAAAGCTTGTAATGAGTGAATCTCAAAAATATCTTAATCGTGAAAAAAGAGGCCAAAAACAACTGAAAAAACCATTGAAAAGTCACCAGCATCGTTATTATCGAACGGCGAGTCCAACGTGACCAGGCAACGGCTGACAATGATTCCCGCTCATAATATTTCTCATGTATTAAAAGCAAATCAATTATTAAATTTTACTTAATTATTTAAAATGAAATTATTTTTTAAAAATTATTTCAATAAATTATAAAATAAATCCAATGTTTAATTGTAATTATTATTCTTTGGTGAAATACATTATTTATTCAAGATTATTTTATATAAAATTATATAAAAATGAAGTACTTTATTTTTTATATAAAATTAATTTAAATAACATGATTAGTTGAAATTATATTAAAAATTTTAAAAGATTAGTTTTTTAATAGTGCATATTATTGAATTTAAAAATTTATTGATATTTAGATAAATTAAGTTTTTCATATTTAATAGTATTAATTTTATAATAACATATGAATATGATATATTTTTATTTATATTTTATCTAATTGTTTTTAAGAAAAAGTACATCTTATATTGAAAAAATATATTAATTTTAAAATTAGTTGATGCATTTCATAATTTTTATTTTTGAAAATTAATATAATGTCAAAAATTAAATTAAATTAAATTAAAGTTATAAGATTATAAATCTAAATTGTAATTAGATAATATAAATTTTTAGCATATAATAATTATCTAATATTTAAGATCTTAGTAAGTTTTGGGATAATAATAATAATATAAAAATAAAAATAAAAAAAATCAAAGGTATTTAAAATTTTAAAATAATAGTATTTTTAGTAATTTTTTTATATATATTGGAAAATATTCATTAATTGCTTTCTTTAAGTCTTAAAACTAAAGTTAAATATAAAAATAATTTTAAATTTTGTTGTATAAAAATAAATATTTATATTGATAGTGAAAAAATTAAAAATTGAAAATTTAAGAATCTTTCATTTTTTTGAAAGTTTCTAAAAGATTATGCATAATTTTTAAGTTATTAAAATTAAAATTTTTATATGAATAAGATTATTTAAATTTTTAAATAAATGGGTAGATTTCAATAATAAAAAATTTAGATATATAAAGAAAATGTCTATAATTCTAAATTTAGTAGAATTCAATAAAGATACTTAATTGACATGCTATGACATTTATTAATGGATATTATAATTTTATTAAATAATTTTAATTGAGTAGAATTCAATATGGATGCTTAATTGACATGCTATGATATTTATTAATGGATATGGTAATTTTATTAAATAAATTTTAAAGAGCACCAATGTTTTTTACATTACAATTGCTTAACAATAGGGAGTAAAAAAGAAAAAGAAAATGAGATTAAAAAAAAGAACCGTTGTAGCTTGTAGACTTTGAAGGAAAAAAAAAACAAAAAAAATTTAAAAACAAAAACAGAGATAAAATTGAAAGTAAAAATGAAGTAAAAGTAAAGAAAAAAAGAAAGAAAAGGGCAAAAATAAAAAATTCAATAGATATACTTTGTTAAATAGGAAAATCATTGCCACAAAAAAAAATATTATGATAACAGTTTTAGTGTATATATATAATATCTATAGTGTGTCTTATATATGTGTATACATTGTATATTTGTATGAATCACATATATTTTTATAATGTACATGTCATATTAGTATATGTATTGGATATGCATGGTACATGTGTATGCTTCATGTATTAACTTATTTACTTTATTCTCCTAGGCATATATACTTAACAACTTCTTGTAGTTTTATCATTTACATAATTTAGTGTTCTCACTCTCCGTTCATTTACATTAATTGACATAATAATTTTCTAAATCTAGATTTCCATTTTTAGAATTTAATTTCTCAAGTTCTACTATTTTCTCAATTAGCAGTTCTTTAATTATACTTGTTTGGAGTGAGCATTACACTTGCACTATCTAAAGACTAGAATTTACTCATCTGGCGAACAATTATATACATCTATATCAATTGTATAATTGATACATAAAATATTTTTATGTAATATAGGACTAATTATATAACTTGCACATAGTTCAAATAGTTAATATAATGAAAATGATTATAATTAATATAACATGATTAATATAAAGTTTTATAAATTGAATATAATATATATTATACATATGTGAGTGTGTTTGTGTTGTGCATATATATATATATATTGAAAATAATAGATATAGGATATTATAAATTGTGTTTAGATGTATATGTAGGGACGGATCTAGGGGGGTCGTGGGGGGAAAATGACCCTCCCTCATTGGTGGTCAGAAAAGCACATATAAGGGGGGTACTTCTGGCTGCCGGTGATGGCCAGCGGGGACGAGCTTCCCTGACTCGAGTTGCAGAGGCGAAGAAAGAGAGTGTGAGGTTGAAGAAGAGAGAAAGAAAAGAGAGGGAGCGAGGAAGAGGAAAGGGGATGGGCTGGACGGCGGATAGCTGGAGGGCTCGCCTGAGATGACAACAACGGAGACAGAGCCATCACCGGCAACAGCGAGAGGTAAAAATTTTGCTCCCTCTTCCACAACCGCCTGATTTCGCCACTGTGTATATGCATATGTTACTTGTGTATTTATGCATAAATATGTATATAAAATAAAAACTACAATTAATATAAAATATTATATATTTCTATATCAATTATATAAGAGAATTTGTCAGATAAATACCCTTCAATAAAATATTAATAAATTTTAGACCATACTATTCTTAATTAGACCCTTCTAGATAAAAATACCCTTAAAAATTTAAAAGTTTGCCTCATATTTTTAGAAGCTGTTTTTTTTTTCTCTTCCATTTTCGAATTTCTTCTTCTCCTTCTCGAACTCTGTCGTAGCAAGAAATCTTCGATCCATAGTAGCCGTATCTTCGTTATTTCTCTCTATTTTTATCGCTTTAAGGTCGAAGCAGCTGCTATTTCCTCATAGTAGACTTCTCTATCTCAATAGTCGCTATTTCTTTATTGTTCCTCACTGCGATATAAAGGTATTTATATTGTTTTTCTCTCGATCTATCTCTCTTCTAACTCATTGTGTTTATTTTGATTTCGAGAAATATTTGGTGTTCGGTGAAATATTTGATTTTAATTGCTGATTTTTGCTTTACTGTTGTGGTGATATAAACAGTTCAGATGGAAGAATAAATTGTGCATGATATGAGTTTGATATGAGCTGTATGAGTTTGTCTTAAGTTGATATGAGTTGGTATGCGTTGATATGAGTTTGAAATTAGTCGGCATGAGTTTGCTAAGAGTTGGTATGAGTTTATATGAGTTGATAATAAGTTGGTATGAGATGGTATGAGTTGCTATCAGTTAGTATGAGTTGGTATGGGTATAATATTTGTATTATTGATATGTGTTTTGATATGATTTGTTATGAGTTAGTTTAATTGGTATGAGTTTGATATGAGTTTGGTATAAGCTGGTATGAGTTAGTAAGTGTTGATTTGAGTTAGAAATTAGTTGGTATGAGCTTGGTATGAGTTGGAATCAGTTTGATATGGGTTACTATTAGCTGTTATGAGTTGGTATGAGTTTGATATGAGTTTGTATTATTGATATGAGTTTTGATATGAGTTGTTATGAGTTAGTTTAATTGGTATGAGTTTGATATGAGTTGGTATTAGTTGATATGAGTATGATATGAGTTGGTATGAGTTTGTCTTGAGTTGATATGAATTGGTATGAGTTTGATATGAGTTGGTATAAGTTTGATATGAGCTAGTTTAATTGGTATGAGTTTGATATGAGTTGGTATGAGTTGATATAAGCTTGATATGAGTTGGTATGAGTTTGTCTTTAGTTGATATGAGTTGGTATGAGTTAGTATGAGTTGATATGAGTTGGTATGAGTTTGTCTTGAGTTGTATGAGTTGTTATGAGTTGATATGAGTTGGTATGAGTATGATATGAGTTTATATTATTGATATGAGTTGTTATGTGTTAGTTTAATTGGTATGATTTTGGTATGAGTTCGTATGAGTTCGATACGAGTTAGTTTAATTGTTATGAGTTGATATGAGTTGGTAGGAGTTTGTCTAGAGTTGGTTTGAGTTGGTATTATACCAACTAATTATATTCATACCAAGGTCATACTAACTCATACCAAAATTATACCAACTCGTACCAAACCAATTATACTAACTCATATTAATAATATTTCAAACTCATAAGAGCAATAAAAACTCATGTCAAACTCATACCAATTAAACTAACTCATAACAACTCATATCAAAAGTCATATCAATAATAGAAACTCATATCAGACTCATACCAACTCATAACAGCTAACAGTAACCCATATCAAACTGATTCCAACTCATACCAAGCTTATACCAACTAATTTCTAACTCAAATCAACACTTACTAACTCATATCAAACGCATACCAACTCATATCAAACTCATACCAATTAAACTAACTCATCAAAACTTATATCAATAATACAAACTCATATTAGACTCAAACCAACTCATAACAGCTAATAGTAACCCATATCAAACTGATTCTAACTCATACCAAGCTCATACCAACTAATTTCTAATTCAAATCAACACTTACTAACTCATGCCAACTCATACCAAACTCATAGCAATTAAACAAACTCATAACAACTCATATCAAAACCCATATCAATAATACAAACTCATATTAGACTCATACCAATTCATACTAACTGATTGCAACTCATACCATCTCATACCAACTCATATCAACTTATTATCAACTCATATAAACTCATACCAATTAATTTCAAATTTATATCAACTCATACCAGCTTATATCAAGTCATGTCAACTCATACCAACTCATATCAACTTAAGACAAACTCATACCAACTCATATCAAACTCATATCAACTCATATCAAACTCATACCAATTAAACTAGCTCATATCAAACTCATATCAACTCATACCAAAATCATACCAATTAAACTCATAACAACTCATATCAAAACTCATATCATACTTATACCAACTCATACCAACTCATACTAAACTCATACCAACTCAAGACAAACTCATACCAACTCATATCAAACTCATACAAACCCATAACAACTCATACCAACTCATATCAACTCAAGACAAACTCATACCAACTCATATCAAACTCATACCATCTCATACCAAACTCATATCAAACTCATACCAATTATACTAACTCATATCAATAATATTTCAAACTCATAACAGTAATACAAATTCATATCAAACTTAAATCATTTATACAAACTCATACCAAAATGATACCAACTCATACTAACTTATAACAATTCATACTAACAAGGGGCGAAGGCACCCTATAGAGAAGGGGGGCAGCTGCCCCCTTCAATTTTGAATTCTTTTTAATATATGCATATATATTATTAAAATTTTGAAAATATTTAATTACCCCCTTCAAAATTTTAAATTACCCTTTTATTATTTAACTTTTACGAAAAACTAAAACAATAAATTTTATATAAATTATTATTCTCCAAATAAATATATATCTTTTTTTAAAAAATTAATTAAAAAATAATTAATATTCTCCAAAAATAAAAAAAAATTACGGGAACAAATTTATTTGAGAAAGAATATAAGGCTAAAATTTTTAATTTTTTAATATATTTTTATTTTCTTAATTTATTATTTATATAAAAAGATTATTATTTATATTATTTTTAATATATATATGCTATTTTTTTGTCTCCTTTCGCTAAAAAGTCTGGCTTCGCCCCTGCATACTAACTAATTTCAAGCTCATTTCAAATCATACTAACATATATTAACATCATACCAAACTCATATCAGCCTCATACAAATTATACTAACTCATAATAACTCCTATCAAAACTCATACTAACTCATACCAACTCATATCAAACTCATATCAATAATACAAACTCATACCTAACTTATACTAACTCATATCAACTCATACCAACTAATTTTAAACTCATATCAACTCATACTAACCCATATCAAACTCATACCAAACTCATTTCTACATCATACCAATTATACTAAGTCTTAACAACTCATATCAAAACTCATACTAACTCAAACCAACTAATATCAATAAAAATATACTCATTTCAATCTCATATCAATAACACGATCAATAACACTAACTCATATCATAATGTTATTGATAATACTGACTCTTTTTTAAACTCTTATAAAACTAGTATCAGTAATCTACTCATATCAATAATACTACTTCATGTCAAACTCGTATCGATAAAAATATACTCATATTATACTAAAAATATACTCATTTCAATTATACTAACACCGAACTGATACCAACTCATATCAAATTCATATCCTCACCAAAAATAACTCATATATACAAATAACGAAAACATAGGAGGAATGAAAGAAGGATGAAGACAAAGATATGTCATACTATTGTTTTAAAAAAAATAAAATAATTATTATATTACTGTTCAAGTATCAGCCAACATCTTTTTCGACATCCAACCTCTGAATGTTAGCTCGACATTTTTTTTAAAGGAAAACAAGAACTAACTCGATTTACTTTTTTATTTGGGTGAGATAACGCAAATTGGTAGCCAACAAATAGACTCGCAGATAATAAAAAAATTCGACACTGCGAAAAATAGAGATGAGATCGACAAAGAGAAATAGAGAAAAGTGATCGAATAAGATGAAGATAAAGAGTAGATCAAAAAATAAAAGAGAAAGAAAGGAACACAGTAGGCGGGGAGAAAGAGAGAGCCCAAGAGAGAGAAAATATTTTCCCTGCATTTTTTTAAGAGATTGAGAGGGATATTTTTATCAAATAAAATCTAGTTAAGATTATTAAGGTCTATAATTTATTAATGTAATGATCAATGATATTTTTTTGTCAAATTTTCATTATATAAACTATATAATTAATCTATTATACACTAATATGGTAAAATTAATTAAAAGAGTAGCTTAAATTAATTTTATTTTTATATTATTTTAATGTTATTTTATTTTTTTTATATGCTAAAGTTAATTAAGTTAAACTCTTCAAAAAAAAGTTAATGATGTTAAAACTAGGTAGTTTAAATATAAAACTACGTAGTTTTAGTCTCTAATGTATATATATATATATTTTTTAATTTTATACTATTATTTAATTATTTTCTCAGTTAAGCCCTAAAATAATATCTAACCTGAATCAATTTCCTAAACTCTAACCTAACAGCTGCCTCTCCTTTTCACCAAAAGTCCCAGACCCGGTCTTTATTGCTATCAACGTCACCATCTTCTTCAGAGTTATTCTCACCATTTTCTAACGTTTCACCTTCACCATAATCTTCAGACTTCAAGTCGCCTCTTACCATCACTCCAGATCCCCATTGGCACCAAACCTAGATCGTCATTGTCACCATCGCCGTTCCAGATTGCCTTTGTCGCCGTCCACGAAATTAACTGTTGGCGCATCTTTCTTTTTTAAAAAAACTTATATTAATTCTTATGTATACGCATAATTACTTAAATTAATTTTCTCTAATTTAGAGTCATTTTCTCTAATTTAGAGTCACTGATAAAAGGGTTTCAGTTTTCTTTGTGACTCCATTTTACTACAAGTATTAAGATTACATTAGATATTCAATATTTGTGTTCATTTAATGCTCAATTGTCACAATGTCTTTGAAAACTGGTAGATTAATTCAATCAATCCGCTTTTTACAGCTTTAGTTTTCATTAATTGATATTTTCTTGTGTAAAATTTGCATTCTCAAGGCTATATTAATCATTGTGGGATGAATTTGACGTTTGCCTCTAAAACTTTTGTTACTATGGATTTTGTGATATAGCATTAGAATGTTTATTACTTGTGTAAGCTACTGTTTGTGCCTCAGAAACTGTCACATACAACTGAAGGAGGAAGAGAAATGGAAGAAATTAAGGGAATGAGTCATGGAGGAGTGAATAGCAAGGAACTAGTGAGGATTGGTTTATGGTAGTATGCTTAGGACAAATGAGAATAACGGCTTGGAATGTTGGTAGCACAGAATATGAGAGTGATTCCTTTTGAATGATGTCAGCTTTTGTCTGTTAGTTGATTCTTATGAGTGGGTAGGTTGTATATACAAATTACAGAGAATCATTGAGAGGATGAATATACAGTACTAATTATTCTCTTATTCTCCTCTTTCCCTTCTTCCTTCTTCTATAATCCTCTAATTTCTCTCCTTTTTCTCCTCTTCTCTTCCTTAATTCTCTATTAGTTGTGTTCTATATATTTCTAATTGTGCAGGCTGCGCTGTCAGTGTGGATTAACATTACAACTTGGTATCAGAGCTCTTACGAACCGGGCAACCACATTCTCGTATGAGTAAAACAACTAAGAAACCCTCTGGGTCTAGTGAGTTGGAAACAAGAGAGAAGGAGGAATTCGAAAAACTCACCTTGCTACAAACGGAGATAAATCTTCGATTTGAGGCAGTCCAAAAAGAACAACAGTCGATTCGAGGGGAAAAACAACATAACTTCGATCAGTTGCGTAATGAACAATTGAAACTAGGGACTCAGTTTACCCAGATGATGCAACTCTTGCAAAATTTGCAGGATAAAGGAAAAGAGCCATTGTTGGAGGAACCTAGTGTGACGAAGAGAGGTTTGTTACCCACCCCACTGACCCGAACTTGTGAGGCAGAGGACTTCTTTGTTCAAGTAAATGGTGAAGGGTATAACAAGGGGGTATTACAACCGACTCTTGCCCAAGATCGATCTACCCATCTTCGAAGGAAAAAGGACCTCATTCATGGTTGTGGAAGTGTGAAAAATGCTTCAAAATTTATGAGGTTCCCGAGGAGCGCTGGCTAGAACTCGCTAGTCTTTATCTCTCCGACGTGGCAGAACGGTGGTTCTAGGGATGGGTTAAAAATCATGAGAAAGATGGTTGGTATGAATTTTCGAAGGCTCTAATAGAGAGATTTAGGGATTCTACGATCAAAGACGTAGTGGCAGAATTTAAGAAGCTTCGACAAAAAAGTAGCGTGAAGAACTTCCAAGAAGAATTTGAGAAGATGAAGACAAAGATGGAAAGGTTAAATCCCTATCTCATTGAGTCTTATTATGTATCTAGCTTTCTTGGTGGATTGAAGGAAGAAATTGGAGCCATGGTACGAATGTTGCATCCAATGACCCTCAGTAATGCCTTTGAACAAGCTCGGTTACAGGAGATTGTGATCAATGCTTCCCAGAAATTTTACAAATCCCAAAACGCACCATTTCACCATAGCCCAAATACCCAAACCCAATATCAAATCAGCAAACCCATTAACCCGCAACCACTTAACCCTAAACCAATTAGCTCTCTGCCCCCTCGATCGCAACAAAACACCGGCACCAAATCACTAACCCCTTACAACCCAAATCGGCGAGGGTCAAACTCTTGCTTCCGATGCGGCGAAAGATACTTCCTCGGTCATCGGTGCTCCACAAAACAGATTATGACCTTATAGGGTTCAGAGGAGAGTGTAGAAGAAATCCCAGAAGAGTCTTGGCCAGAGATTGCAGAAGAAGAAGAATTGGAAGCTATAGAACAAGCTTAGCTTTCCTTAAATGTGATAGATGGCAGCTTAGCAGATAACACTATCAAACTCAGAGGGCATGTCAAGAATCGTGCGGTGGCGATACTTATTGATGGTGGAAGCACCCATAGCTTCATTGATTCCAAATTGGCTGATGAGTTAAGCTTCCAACTGTTCACGTTAATCCAATAACAGTAACCATAGCAGATGGGAGGAAACTTGTGGTAAGAAACAAATGTTTTGACTGCGATTGGGTAATGCAAGGGCTGAAATTTCAGTTTGATGTTCGAGTCTTAGAAATAGGAGATTATGACATGGTACTCGGCGTCGACTGGATGAAGTCTTATACTCCAGTCATGTTCGACTTTGAAAATTGCAAACTGTTGTTCAAGAAGGTGGAAAGACGGTGGAGTTAAAGAGGATTTCAGAGATTGGAAAACTAATAAAAAAGGGCTGGAAAGGGGTCTCTGCCAGGCTATTCTCCATTCATCTAACCACCCTCCAAACCTCCACTCACCAATTCACCGATCCAAAATTTCAGACAGTTCTCCAAAACCTCTTAGAAAAGTGCAAAGCTATTTTCCAAAAGCCCACTGGCTTGCCTCTTTTTCTTGAAATCAATCACACTATTCCTCTCAAACCAAACTCACAACCCATCAACTTAAGACCTTACTGATACCCTCATTTTCAAAAGGAGGAATTTGAAAAATTAACCCAAGAAATGCTTGATGCTTCCTTCATACAGCAGAGTACCAGTCCTTTTGCTTCTCCAACCTTGCTAGTTGAAAAAAAAAGATGGGACTTGGAGATTTTGCATTGACTACCGGCACCTAAATGATCTCACTGTTAAAAATAAATACCCAATATCCATCATCGAAGACCTACTGAATGAATTATATGGAGCGGTAATTTTCTTTAAGTTGTACCTCAGAGCTGGGTATCATCAAATCAGGATGGCTCCAACAGATAATCCAAAAACTGCCTTTAAAACACACAATGGCCATTATGAGTTCAGAGTAATGCCTTTTGGTAGTAATGCCTTTTGGTTTGACTAACGCACCGGTCACATTCCAAGCCCTCATGAATAAAAACTTTCAACCTTACCTAAGAAGATGTGTGTTAGTGTTCTTTGATGACATTTTAGTCTATGACAGATCACAGGAAACTCATTTGGAACACTTGAAGTTGGTGTTTGACATTTTGTTGCAACACCAATTGTTTGCCAAAAGGGAGAAATGTGTTTTCGGGAGTGACTTAGTGGAGTATTTAGGGCATGTCATTTCTGCCCAAGGAGTATTGACAGACCCGATAAAAATCCAGGCGATAGTGGATTGGCCCATACCCCAGACGTTGAAACAATTAAGGGGTTTCTTGGGTCTGACGGGTTACTACAGAAGGTTTGTTAAGAATTATGGAGAAATTTGCAAGCTCCTAACAGAATTGTTGAAGAAAAATGGGTTCAAATGGAATTCCGAGGCTTAGTTGGCCTTTGAGTATTTGAAAAGAGCAATGACTACAGCTCATGTATTGGCTTTGCCTAATTTTACCAAGCCATTCACTCTAGAATGTGACGCAAGTGCAAAAGGGATAGGGACGGTACTTATGCAAGATGGGAAACCTTTATCTTACATCTCCAAGCCACTAAGTCCTCTCAGCTTACGAAAGAGAGCTTTTGGCCATTCTTTTCGCTGTCTCCAAATGGAGGCACTACTTGGAGCAAGGGCAATTTATAATTGCTACGGATCATCAAAGTATCAAGCACCTTCTTGAGCAAAGACTCCACAATTATGTGCAACAGAGGGGAATAACCAAATTATTGGGATTGGATTATCGGATTATTTATAAGAAAACAAAGCAGCTGATGCACTTTCCATAATATTTGATGAGGAGGACACTGGTATAGTATTCAGTTCCGTGGTAATTCCAATGTGGGTGACAGAGGTGGAAAAATCTTATCAAGGTGATTTACAAGCACAAGAGCTCCTGGTTTCAGCAGCCTTACAGCCATCTCAAAGCCCCAATTTCTCTATTCAAAGTGGGATTCTCAACTATAAGGGCAGAGTGTATATTGGTACAGCAACATAGTTGAGAAAGAAGTTGTTATCTCAATTTCATGACAGCCCCTTGGGGGGGGCACTCAGGGGTACAGGCCACATTTGAGAGGTTGAAGGCTCTTTTCTACTGGCCAAACATGAGAAAAACAGTTGAAGAATGGGTATTGCACTGTGATGTTTGTAGTAGATGTAAGGCAGAAAAGTGTCACTATCCTGGGCTACTACAACAACTATCAGCTCCTTCTTCAGCATGGGCCACTATAAGCATGGACTTTACAGAACAACTTCCCAAATCAAAGGGGTTTGACACCATATTGGTAGTTGTGGACAGCTTTACCAAGTCTGGACATTTTATTCCACTTGCACATCCATTTTCAGCTGCCATAGTAGCTAGAGAATTCCTAAACCACATTGGTAAGCTTCATGGAATACCACAAGTCATCATCTCTGATAGAGACAAGATCTTCACAAGCCTTTTTTGGAGCAAATTATTTAAATTACTAGGGGTCAGATTGCATGAATACAGCCTATCACCCTCAGACAGACTGGCAAACCGAGCGACTTAACTAGACCTTAGAGAATTATTTAAGGTGTATGGCGCATCTCCAACCTAAGAAATGGAATGACTGGTTATCACTTGCTGAATGGTGGTATAACACCACTTACCATTCTTCCATCAAGATGACGCCCTTCAAGGCCTTGTATGGCAATAACCCTTCGCCTCACACTTCTAAATTGCAATAGCAATGTAGCTGCTGTGGAAAACTTACTTAAGGAAAGAGAAGGAATTCAAGCACTGTTGAAGGATCAGTTGCAATTGGCAAAGGAAAGAATGAAGTTATATGCTGACCAAAGAAGATCTGAAAGGGCATTCAAGGTGGGGGACAAGGTTTATTTGAGACTTCAACCTTATAGACAGACTTCGGTAGCCTTGAGAAGAAACTTGAAGCTGGCTGCCAGGTATTATGGTCCTTTTGAAGTAGTTGAAAAGGTTGGATCATTGGCATACAAGCTAAATCTGCTTCCACATTCAAGAATACACCCAGTTTTTCATGTCTCACTACTTAAGAAGAAGATTGGAAACAATGCAGTACCAGTTTCTGACCTACCAGAAGTCCAGCAAGGAGAGATTCTAGTAGGGCCTGAAAAGTTTCTCAACTCCAGAATAATTGTTAGAGGCAGCCAACATATTCAGCAAGTGCTAATCAAATGGATCAACCTCCCTACCATTGATGCAACTTGGGAAGACTTGAGTTTTATGCAGCAGCAATTTCCTGAACAAATGCATTCTTGGGGACAAGAATGGCTTAGAGGGGGAGATATTGTCACATACAACCGAAGGAAGAAGAGAAATGGAAGAAATTAAGGGAATGAGTCATGGAGGAGTGAATAGCAAGGAAGTAGTGAGGATTGGTTTATGGTAGTATGCTTAGGACAAATTAGAATAACGGCTTGGAATGTTGGTAGCACAGAATATGAGAGTGATTCCTTTTGAATGATGTCAGCTTTTTTCTGTTAGTTGATTCTTATGAGTGGGTAGGTTGTATATACAAATTACAGAGAATCATTGAGAGGATGAATATACAGTACTGATTATTCTCTTATTCTCCTCTTTCCCTTCTTCCTTCTTCTCTAATCCTCTAATTTCTCTCCTCTTCTCTTCCTTAATTCTCTATTAATTGTGTTCTGTATATTTCTGATTGTGCAGGCTGTGCTGTTAGTGTGGATTAACATTACAGAAACTTGCACCATTGCTTGTGTTGTAATTGAAGGAGAAGAAAAGTAAGTGTTAATGGTAGTTGAAATTGATTAGTACGACACAATAGGAAATATGTATATTGATATAAACTAAATTTGGAACTAACAGGATTAAACTACAAATATACAAAAATTACTTAAGGTCGTGCCACTAAAGAAAGCAAAGCCTTCAATCAGCCAGAATAAGGTTGCAAATAGCTCAAAGCCAGCAATATGTTGTATTCAAATAAAACCAACGATCTGGTTGTTTCAAATAAAGCCAGAGATCTGCTGGTTTCAAATAATGTCAGCGATCTGGAGGTTTCAAATTAAAAACTTATAAAGAAACAAAAGAAAACAACAAATCGGAGAACATGACATTATTATGAACTCGGCCAGTAACGAGAAATTTTTAAGTTCGATCCAGTTAGTATGTGATTTTATATCTTCATTTTGATCGCTTACTGTAAAACTGGTAAGTGAATGCACATGATTTGGATGAAATTGAAATATTAACAAATCTGTAAAAAGTGAATATTGTTATTGCAGCTACTTTAGTCGTGTGTGTGATGTGAATTGTTTTATTAACTGTTATGTAAGCAGTGTATGAGGTGAATTGAGGACATAATTATCATTTTGATTAAATATGATATGGGTTGTTAACTATTCTGGGTTGCTCAATCTGCTTGTATAGGAATTGAAATTGTTGTAGGGGATAGTACTCCCTCTTATCAAGTTTAAAGAGAATACAAATTTTGAGGATGAAATTTTTTGAGGGGATTGTTGGCATCCGCTAATTTGGGAATATTGTATATATATATATATATCAATAAAAAATATTTCAATATGTGAACTCAAGTAAAAAAAAAGAAGAAGAGGTGAGTGAAGGCTTAATTGAAAGAGAATAAAAAGTTTTTGGGGGAGAAATTTAAATAGAAAATAATAGTTAGAAAATAGAGACAACAAAAGAGAAAAAATATACGTAAAAAAAGTAGAAGAGTGAAGGGCTTAATTGAAAGAGAATAAAAAGTGTATGGGGGAAATTTAAATAGAAAATAATAGTTAGAAAATAGTGACAACAAAAGAGAAGGAAAAAAACATGCGCTGAAAAAAAAAAAAGAGGCCAACAGGTGCGTACTGGCCAAATGGAGATTTCTTTGCACACCCTCGCCATTTTTTCTCTCCAAAATCTGAAAGCTTAATACACCTTGTGTTACTTACCCTTCTCCTCTATCCTCACTTCTCAAAAAGGAACTGAATTGATATTCCTATCAATTTAGGCTTGCTCCACGACAATTAAAGTTACAAAAAATTAACCCACCTAGCTTCTTCACCTCTTATGTTGAAATAGGGATTTCACAAATTGAAGGGGGTAGCCAATTGGAGGGTAAAGAAGAGGATCACTCCAAGGAAGAATCAAAGGGAGCAGTGTGATTTGTCCTTGTTTAAGGTTAGTGCATGCATGGTCAAGTTGATTTGAAAAGAAAATTCTTCTTTTCTTTGCCTGAAATTTGTTGAAGAGTAGGTTGGGTTAGGGTTTTGAATTTGATTTTGAGTTTATCTCGCTGGACTTTGGTTTTGTTCCATGGTATTGTTTGAAATCTGGTTGCTTTTTTTGGTTTTGTTGGAGCATTGTGATATCAGGAACTATGTTCCTTTCAAATTTGAGGTGGAACTATATTTTCTTGTAGAATTGATTTGGAGATCTGCATGTGGGGATTGAAGAGCTGTGCTCTTTTTAATTTGGTAAAAGTAATTTGTTTTTGGTTGTTTCTGGTTCGAGCTGCATGTAAGTGTTGTTTGAATTGTATTTTTATGTGATTTGTGTTATGGTTACCTGGATTCTAATGGCAATAGAAGGAAGGGAAAATGGATTACAAAGCCCAATTAATTCACATGCATTTTGCTTGGATGTTCATTATAAGTTAATGAAAAATTATTAAGGGCAGCGCATGTATATATATGTTTAGTACGTGACTTGCTTCTGCCCTATCTGCAAAATTTAATATAATGACAGAAAAAGGGATGTGAATCTTGTTATGCCCCAATCCTCGTTGAATCTGAAAGCTATCTAGGCAGAGACAGGCCTGGAGTTTGTTTTCCATTTCCCAGAATTTCGAAAATGAAAAAACAAAGAAAAGAACATGCATTTCTGATAATCTTGTCACCTTTCAAGGTGCATTGCTCTTTTGTTTTCTGGAAAATCGAATGCTGTATTTTGGTTACTTTGGCATCTTCTCTGGGGTGTGGTCTCTTGGCTTCTGGATTTTCATCTTGTTTTTTGATGTTTTAAAACTATGCTTCGGTTACTTTGGCTTCTGTTTTGGAAGGGAAGCAAGTGTGATGAGTTTCTTTAACTTTCTGGAATTTGCAATCTGTTTCCAGGTTAATTCCCTGGAAAGAAAATGACTGACATGTTCCTTCATTATCAGAAATTTGGTTGAAGAATATATATATACTTAATTTAACTAAAAAAAAGGAAGTTTCACTATTTATTATTTTTTTCTGAAGTTTTTCACTTTCATTTTTTTTAAATTATTTTCATCTGTGCTAGCTTTTTTATTTTTTATATTTGTTTTTACTGTTTTTGTTGATTTTATCCATGGTATACTGTTATTGACATTGGAATTATGTGAAATAGGCATTAAATAAGGAGAGGAGATAGTGATTGTGGATGGATGGATGTAATCAAACATTGCATTCTTTTGGAATAAGCTTGGCATGCGCTGCGTGACTGTACTATAACTGACTAGATAATGTTGGCAGCATGTGAAAACTCAAACTCTAGAGCAGCTTCAACAATGAATATTTTCTTACAATTTATTTTGTCTAGCATCTTTTGGAGTCGAAGCAGTTTGTTGATACCACATATACATTTCACCATCCCTCTAGGCTTGTTCCACTCACTTGCAAATGATTCTTCTTTTTCAAGAGCACATTTTGGCCTTGATAACTAAAGAGGAGAAAAAAAAGTGTTGACCTTTTGGTAAACTATATACTATTATTTTTTTTCCATTTTATTTTATTTTATGCTTATATATAAAATAATACTCTAATTAATATGTAAAGTAATTTGATGTTTGTTTTAATTTATTTTAGGAAAGGTTATACCCTATTTTGGACATTTACCTATCTGGATTGGAGGCGACAGATTTATCTTTCATCAGTATTATCAAGATAAAGACGCATGGTATTTAGATGAGAATATGCCTGGGTGGGTGAAGTTGATGTGGATATGTGGATCGGCGACAGAAAAGTTCTGCACATACAAGGTAAGGAAAGGGAGGAAATTGATCCACAAGTTCGTGTTTTAAACATGGAACCCAGTACTTATTATGTGACTATTGATTTATTTGCTATCAAGAGTTTAAAGCCCGACAAGTTGAAATTTGTAATTAAGGTTGAACATCTCAAGATTAAGGTTTTGGATGCTATGGAGGATCTATTTTTTGAAATTAGAGTTAATTGGTTGTGTTTTTTTCCTCATGATAACTTTTTTTTTATTCCTCATGGTACTGAACTAAAAAAAATAAAGAGAAATTTATAATTTGTTTTTTTTTAATTTTTGTTGGATGTTGGAACCTACATGTAGAGGCAAACTTGGGCTTGCCCCTTCAGCCTTGAAAATTTCAAAATGTTATCAAAAGTGACCGAAAGTGACGACAATACATTTTCACGTGATTAAGTTTTGAAAATTTCAAAGCTGAAAGGTCAACTTCAAGTTTGCCTCTGTATGTATGTTTCAACCATTAACAAAAATTAAAAACAAGTAAAATACAAGTTTTTCTCTCTTTTTTCCCCAATTTAGTACTATTAAGGAATAAAAAAAATACAATTAATTAATTATAATTTCAGAAAATACCATTTACCGCCTTAAGAATTTTAATCTTAAGATGCCCATTCTTAGTTATAAATTTTAACTCGTCGAGCTTCAAAATCTCAATGGCATATTAAATTAATGGTTACATGGTAGGTGTCGTGTTTCATGCTTAAAACACAAAATTGTGGACAAATTATTCCTTTTCCTTTCCTCGTTTATGTAGAACTTTTTTTTTATCATCGATTTGCACTTTCACATCATCACCCACCTTAGGCATGTTCCCGATTCAAACCAAGCGTCTTTGTCTTGATGATGTTGATGAAAGATATTGTTGTCTCCAGTCCAAGTAGGTAAATGTCCAAAATAGGACAACCTTTTCCTACAATTAATTAAAACAGGCTATATTATTTTGCATATAAGCATAAAACAAAATGAACAGAAAAAAAAAACAATAGGAAATACTTACTGAAAAAGCAACATTTTTTTTTCTCATCTTCAGCCATCGAGGCTAAAATATTTTCCTGAAAAGAAGAATAACCATCATCGTGTTTGTAAGTGAGTGGAGCGGTTTGAAGGGGGATGGATGGAATGTCTATGTAGTGTCGATGAGGCATTTCGACTTCAAAAAATGTTGGAAGAATGACTAAAAAAATAATATTTATTTTTGAAGCTGCTCTATGGTTTGAGTTTTCAAAGGCATGCTATTTAAGCTTATTCCGAAAGAGTACTGTTTAATGTCTATTTCACTTATTTAATGTCTATTTCACATAATTTCAATGTGAAAACAGTATATTATGGATAAAATCAACAAAAACATTAAAAATGAATATAAAAACAAAAAAATTGTGAAAGATAAAAATAGTTTATATATAAAAATAGAAAAGAGCGAAAAACTTAAAAAAATTATTAGTGAAGTTTCCTTTTTTATAGTTAAACTAAGTACAACAAATTTATACTAAACTTTTTAAATTTTACTCGCTTAGTAAATTTATCTTATAAATTTTTAATTTAATCATATAACCTCTTTAATTTATATTTTTATTAATTTATAGATACAAACTTGTTGAGTCATGTCGAATCATGTTGAATTATATTTTTTAAAACTTACAAACAAATATAGCCTACTTTTGAAACTTTGTTATTGGTTTTATGTTTATTGAATTTTCCTTCTTGAAATATAATTGATTTGTTATTTTACAATGTATGTTATTTAAAGAAAATATATTTTTAGAGATTAAATTTTAGATGAGAAGAGATCTAAATAGAAAACAAAATGTGTTTCTAAGTTAAAAAACTATGATTATAATTATCCTGGATCTCGACACTCATTTTAAGAAAATACATGAAATAATTTTATTTAATTAAAAGTAATGGCAATACATCTGAAAAATACATTCTAGTTTTTTTTTTTTTTAAATCTCTTCTCTCTTTTGTTATTTATTTTTTGCTTAAGTGCAGTGTCAACATCACATAGCCTCTAATGATATATAATGTACTTGCAAATATATTATATCGCAGATGATGTGTAATGTATCTGCAAAATATATTTAAAAAAATACTAAACCACAGATGACGTGAGCCGACAATTTAGTGAATATTCATTCCTTTATATATATTTTAATTCCATCCTTTAAGAATAAATTTAAGTAGGGGTATTCATTTAGCCTGTAAACCCGAATGACCCATCGGGCCAGGTTATAAAAAAATTAGACTGAATCTCGGGCTTCAAAATGAAGCCCGATTAGCTCGATAAATAACATATTATTAATTATATATTATATGTATTGCATTGTTATAATATTTTTATATTATTTTATTATATATATATATATATATCTATTACCTAAAAAAAAAAAAAATTACCTAGTACATGTATAGAAAATACAAAATCTCTGTTTTCTTAGCTTTTTTCTATACAAAAAGCTGCAGGAGGTACCCTGCAACCTTTTTTTATATATATTATATAACTTTTTTTTAAAAAAAAGATAACTCATAACACGACCTGTTGGCCTGATAGACCCGGCCAACTTGAGCTGGCTCAGTTCGTCTGGGCTTAGGCCAGGCTGCAAGCTAAGTGGCTTGGCCCAAGGTGTACTCGGGCAGGGCTTTAGGCTAGGGGTAAACCCGACTCGAGTACACCCCTAAATTTAAGTAGCTTATTAAATTTTAAGTATCTTATTGGGCTTTGAATTTTTTTATTTTACTTTATCTTCTTTGCCATTAAAAAATTTGAGCAAATATTTTTCTTTCTTTATTTATTATCCCACACATGCTTCTTTAATTCTTCTCCCTCCCTTCTCTTTTTTTATATAATATATATTTATATTTTCAAGATAAGTAGGAATGCCACATGGTATGAAAAAATAAGAAACAATAAGAATTAGCCGTGACCCAGGAAAATATAAGCATCACAACATCATTATGAGGAAATAATCACAATATCATTATGAGGAAATAATCACAATAATCACAAGGGAATCATATGTGGTAGACACATTATTTGATATTAAAGTTCTACATGAACCATGTAGTCTTCCATTAATACTCATCACATTATTTATAGCAGTAACTTCTTCTTTTTTTTATCATAAACCCTATGTGCATACAGTCTAGTGGTTTAACCTCCACTAAGGTTAGCCTTTATTATAATGAACATCATGGCCGACTAGGTCATCAGGTTCATCTCAGAAGGCTTGACCCATAAGTCTTATTTTAATAAAATAAGTTTTCATCCATTATTTCCAAAGACTACACACACACACACACATATATACAAACATATATATATACATACATATCACCCTTCTTTGCGACAAATAAAATTTGAACATTTCGAAACATAGGTAGAATCGATCCCATTCAAAATTTCGATTGATGATTCCTATATAAATCTTAGGAATTTGATCATTCAAAATAATTTAATAAACACTTATCTCAATACCTTAGGAACTCAACTAACTAGGATTGAGAAGACTCAAATATTACTGAAACCTTGGTAGGCTTAAAACTCAAAACTCTTATCTTCAAACCATTCTAAATATCTAAAACCAGTAAAAAACAAATTCAGGATAATATAACAAAATTTCTACAAGCAATTAGGGACCAATTCAGTAGGATTAGCCAAAATTCAAACACCCTTTAAGTGGTCCCAGAAACTCCATCTCAGACGCAAGCATCAAATATTGTTAGTGTTATAAAACAACACTCAAAATCTAAAAATGCTAGTACAAGCCCAAGATTGAACAATATGTATTGGCCAAAAAGCTAATCCTTAACAATTTCCATTGCCCTAAATATATGATTAGAAAATAGGCCCAATATCCTAAGTCAATCCAAGTTCAATACCTCTACCGTCAATGTATGGAATTTACATGGTATGACTGAATACAACATAATTAATTTTCTCTAACAAATGACCATGACAACCGATGCCTACAAGTCTCAATCAGGTGCCTTTGATAGAGCCATAACAAAACTCCTTATAGCTGGATTTTCAGGACAACTCAAAGGATGGTGGGAATCATTCTCATACCCCGACAACAGTTGGACATTCTAGGGTCAATCCAAATAATAGAGAATTGAATTCTCATTCTCGACTGATTAGGAGAAACTATGCCTAATGCATTAGTTTCCTTAATTCTTGCCATTTCCTTACACTTCATAGGTGACTTCTCACACTTTAAAGACAAAAATGTAAAACTCTTCGCAAACCTTCACTACAATAAAAAGCGTAATCAGCGACGCATTCTGCGACAACTCTTATTTCGTCGCTGATTAGCGACTTTATCAACGACAACTTTACGACAAAGAATCAAGATAAGCGTCTTTCCAACATTCCGTCGCTGAATGGGTCGCTAAATGTATTGCTGATTAACGACAAAAAAAATGGTCGTAGAATCTGTCGCTGAATAGCGATAAAAATTAGTTTCTCGCTGAATGCGTCGCTGAATTTTGTGCCAAATTTTGGCGGCGACAATCAGCGACGACGTTACGACTAATTTACTACAAATTAGTAAAGAATGTGTTTATTTTTTATTGAAAAGTTTTTTGTCGCTAAATGGCTCGCTGATTTGCGAGAAAAATATTTAGTCGCAGAATTATCGTTAATTTGCGAAAATATATCGACCAATTAGCGAGAAATTAATTTTATTTTCTATTTTAAAGTAATTGGTCGCTAATTAGTCGCTAAATGGCTCGCTGATTTGCGAGAAAAATATTTAGTCGCAGAATTATCGTTAATTTGCGAGAATATAGCGAGAAATTAATTTTATTTTCTATTTTAAAGTAATTAGTCGCTAAATGGCTTGCTGATTTGCGAGAAAAATATTTAGTCGCAGAATTATCATTAATTTGCGAGAATATTGTGACGGATTAGCGAGAAATTAATTTTATTTTCTATTTTAAAGTAATTGGTCGCTAATTAGTCGCTAAATGGCTCGCTGATTTGCGAGAAAAATATTTAGTCGCAGAATTATCGTTAATTTGCGAGAATATAGCGAGAAATTAATTTTATTTTCTATTTTAAAGTAATTAGTCGCTAAATGGCTTGCTGATTTGCGAGAAAAATATTTAGTCGCAGAATTATCATTAATTTGCGAGAATATTGTGACGGATTAGCGAGAAATTAATTTTATTTTCTATTTTAAAGTAATTGGTCGCTAATTAGTCGCTAAATGGCTCGCTGATTTGCGAGAAAAATATTTAGTCGCAGAATTATCGTTAATTTGCGAGAATATAACGACCAATTAGCGAGAAATTAATTTTATTTTCTATTTTAAAGTAATTAGTCGCTAAATGGCTCGCTGATTTGCGAGAAAAATATTTAGTCGCAGAATTATCGTTAATTTGCGAGAATATAGCGAGAAATTAATTTTATTTTCTATTTTAAAGTAATTGGTCGCTAATTAGTCGCTAAATGGCTCGCTGATTTGCGAGAAAAATATTTAGTCGCAGAATTATCGTTAATTTGCGAGAATATTGAGACGGATTAGCGAGAAATTAATTTTATTTTCTATTTTAAAGTAATTGGTCGCTAATTAGTCGCTAAATGGCTCGTTGATTTGCGAGAAAAATAGTTAGTCGAAGAATTATCGTTAATTTGCGAGAATATAGCGACCCATTAGCGAGAAATTAATTTTATTTTCTATTTTAAAGTAGAAAATAAAAAATAGAAATTAGTATATACATATTATTTTCTATTTTAAATTATTTTCACATATTGAGGAGGGACATTTGAGGAGAATAGAAAATAAAATAGAAATTAGTATATACATATTTAGCAAAAATAATTGCAACATCACGTGAAACCTTTTCTAATTAAAATAAAAAATGTTAAAACAAACATTTAAATATAAAACAAAATTTAATATTTTTTATTTTACTAAAGTATTTTAATTTGAGTATATTTAACTTTTTTAAAATGGATTAATAATTCAAAATTTTAAATTTTGATAAAGGAATTCCGTTATTAATAAACAAAAAACCAAATAATAATCAAATTTATTGTTCAAAATATGAAATTTAACTTGTGAATTTCATTATATTGGAAGACTTTCAAAATATAAGTTTTGACATTTACGTTTCATTGTATAATTATAAAAACTAAATATTAATTAAAATCTAAAATTTGGAATGAATATATATATAGTTTAGAAAAGAAAATTAACAAATTACAGCCAAACGAAAGCGAAGAGAAAAATCTGAATGCGATAATTTCTGTTGGGTTGATTATTAAATTCTTGGTTTTGATTATTATTTTTCTGCTGCTGACATCGTGAGCCCTAATTTACTCTTTGTTTTTGTTTTCATTGCTAAATATACTTGTGCTTCGCTAATTCCACTTCAAAAAATTCACAAAACAGTGTCGTTTAGCAAGCCTTCATCATGCGACGCCGTGTTGCATAATACTATATAAACCACCCTAAAACCCAAACCCCTCCTCCTCTCGTCTCCTTTCGCTGCCGCCTCCACACCACCACCTCCTATCTCTGAATCAATTACTGATATTTCTTTCTCGCCAAACACCAACTCTTAAAATGGACAAACAATCAAAATCAATATCAAAATCGAAATCGAAATTGAAATCAAAATACACACTGAAAGAGATGAAAGCCCTAGGGCAACAGCTTCTTTCTTCAAGAACTCATATTAATAATCTCCCTCTCCTTCTCACTTTCATCTCCTCAAATGTCCCTCCTCAATACGTTCTTGAATCCATTCTTTCTCTCCAATCCTTTTTCATCCCTCTCCTCCCCTCCCTCCCTTCTTCTTCTTCTACCAAGAAGGCAAAAACGACGACAAAGGATGAGGATGATGCTGAACTTATTTATAGGACTTGGCTTCGTTCTAAGTTCGATGAGTTCGTAAAGTTGCTTATCGATCTTCTCTTGTCAGAGCAGGCTGAGGAAGCCTTGAAAGTGATCTTATTTGCATTATCTTGTTTAATTTTATAAAATGCCCATTCCACATTTGCTTTCAAAACGAGCTTTAAATTGTTTATTTCTTTATGGGTTTGCCTAATTTTCTTGCTTGTGTTGCTATTTCCTAAACTGTTTTATTAGGAAGTTATGTTAGATTCGCTTATGGAGTTGGTGAAGCTCGGGAATGGAGGAAGGTTTTATTCGGCTATATATCACAGATTACTTCATAATATTGTAGGCTTATTGTCATTTGCCCATTAATTTTATATATATATATATATATATATATTTATTTATTTATTTATTTTATCACATATTGCTTCATAATAGTGCAAGTCTGCCATCACCTCCACTTGTGGAATTGAATTGAAATCTGACACTTTCATGTTTAGTATGTGAAAAAAAAGGATCATTTCAATTATAGGATATGTGGAACTGAACATAACTAAATCATGTTCCCTCAAAATTGTTGGAATTTCTAATGAATTTTACAGTTTAAAATTTTGGACTGGCCCTATCTCCTTCACACTTTCGAGTCTCTCTCCCAAGGTTTTTAGACAATTATCATATATGTTCTGAATATAGATTTGTTACAAACATAAATGCTGTGGAATTCCACATTTTTAATTTGTCATATCATGGAAATTTACTTCCAAATGAATTTTACAATTCAACTCAAGAAAGGCTTAATCTCAAGTTAACTCATTTTCATGTTAGTTTATACCTATCCCTGCCCTTCTTAACTATATCTATCTCAAATGTTAAGTCTTTCTGGTAGGCGCATTGCTGGGTCCTTGCATCATATGGTCAAACCAAGTCAATTTGTATTCCCTTATTTTATCCTTAAATGGAAAACTATTTCATGTCTATTTATTACTGGTAATATTCTATATAATTGGCATGTGATGTCATCATTTGTTACTATAATTTTTTAAACTTGATCATTTCAATCGAATGTTATAATGTATTTTTCACTTTCTTTTCTTATTTTCCGATAATAAAATTGCTCAAGGTTGACTGTGTTCCTTGTGTAAAAATTGTTCTAATGCTGCTTATTCAACTCAACATTCAACTATTTATGTATTTTATTCCAGCACGGATCACTCTATTCACAAGATACATTATATTATATCACATATCCCCACTCTAGAGGACCCAAAGGTGAATTCTGATTATGATATGTGGAGTGGCTCAGGTGATTTCCTTGTGGTCTTTTCTCAGTTCTTTTAGGATTAACTTATGCATGCATGTAAATGCACATGCATACTCCCCCTTCATCAACTTCGTTTTACAAACTTTCTTCTTTACCTAAAATTTTAAGTTCCATAATTTCTGTGCACACCAGAATTCTCATCAGAAAAAGATGAGACTGAGGAGCTTTCTGAGCTCCCCAAAAAGGAAGATAAACAGCTCAAATCTGAGAAACATAATAAAAATGTGAGTGATCAATTCTTATTCATGCAGATTTTTTTCCCATTTTCAGTTTCAAGTTTTCCTCTCTGTTTTTGCATCTGTTAGATTCTCATGTATCTTTTTATATATATTCATCTGTGTTCCTCATTTTGCACCTGCCATTAATTCAGGGTTTATCTGCTGTCAATATCAAGAAAAAGATGAAATTAAAGTTCACAAAGGCATGGATTTCATTTCTCAGGTTACCATTTCCTGTTGATGTGTACAAAGAGGTAGGCCTCTGTTTATACTTGGAACTTCCATTAAGTGTTTTCAATTCCAATGAATGTTTTGTTGTGCGTTGGTTTGCGTTGAAAGGGGTTGGTGGGGTGGGGTTGGGCTGGGCTAGGATGCTGTAGGTCCTAGGTTTTTGACAAAGGGAACCTGTGATCTAGTTGTTAGTTAATTCATCTACTTAGTATCAACTTAATCTCCTGGCTCTATGCTTGAAAGCTTTATTACTGTATGCTTCAAGCAGAAGTTTTAACTTATGCCTTATTTTTTTCCATTTAGCAAGTCTCTTGCTCCACAGTTTGAGCTTGCAAAGGAACAAGCACTGCATGTTGCAGCTTGTTTCTACATCATAACATTGTGCAATGCATCTTCTAAAATATAGCAGTCATAATCTCCCTGAATCAAAGTTAACTGGTAATCAACTTCAGATCCTAACCGTACAATGCTAGCTGTTTCTTCTTTGTAACATTGTTATCACCATTAGTTTTATAACAGGATTTAGTTTACTTCTTCATTGGCGCTTCATCTCACATGACAAAATATAAATCTCTTTTCGCATATTGTCGGTGCTTGTGAATCCTCTCAATCTAACATATATTCAATGAATGTTTGATAGTCTCATCTCTTTATACTAGTTTCATTTTCCCATCAGTACTTAGTCATCTGAGCATTTACTATTGACTACAGAATGCTTGTACTTTTAATATTTAAATCTATGAGACATGCGTGATATTAGTTCTTTGGAGCATGCCCTTCAACATTCTTTTCCCTCGCTACAGCCTATAGTTCATATTATGCTCTCTCTCTCTCTCTCTTTTTTCTAACTTGCTTTATTTATGTTCAGGTCCTTGTTAATCTACATCAGGCAGTCATTCCTTATATCTCTAACCCGATAATGTTATGGTATGCTATCAAACCAAGTGCTTTCTTCTCAAGGATATGATGTACCTTCCTACCATACGACGAATTCTCATTGCTATCTGATAATGTGCAGTGACTTCTTAACAAGATCATATGATATTGGTGGTGTTGTGAGTGTAATGGCACTTAGCGGCCTCTTTAGCCTTATCTCTCAGCACGGCCTGGAGTATCCCAACTTCTATGAAAAACTATATGCACTATTGTTACCTTCTGTCTTTATGGCGAAACATAGGGCCAAATTTTTTCAGGTAATGCAGAATATAAACCTCAATCTATACCATGGTGTTGAGTTTTGAAAAATGAATGAGTTATTTTTAGTGAGATATGGTACAATCAAAGCAAACTAAGTTTTAACTCAAAATGCGCTTGCACCTTAAATATGCTAATAAATCCACAACTAAATGTGTGAAGATTTGGCTTCTGTTAATATTTGCCAATGGGTAACATATTGCTTGTTGGAAATAGATTTGGTGTTTAGTTTTGATAATCATCTTCATTGAGCTTCCTATCATGCATGCTTAATCTTTGATGTGTTAAAGTTGGTTTCTCCTAAGGGTCATGTCAATGAAATTTTTGAAAGTTCAAATCATAACAATAATTTTTGAAAGTTCGCCTCTCTTTACCTTAATTGAATTAGGTCTTTTCTTGTTTAATGGATCATACTTACAGGACATGTAGTTGCTGAACTGTTAGTGTTTGACATCCAACTGAAATTAGAGATGCAGTCAAACTGATTTCTGGAGTTCTAGTCTTATAAATGGCAATATAGAATTTCTTTGATTCCCCTTTATAGTAACGGGTGAAGCCAAATGCTATAACTGTTATGCAGGTAGAATCCTCATGAATTGTGCAAATGCAAGCTTGGTAGGTTGATGCAGTTATCTAAGCATTAGAAAGGTACATCATAAAAATAGAAAAACCTTGTTTTGCCTAAAATTATTAGGTTATTTTATTTTATTTTTCAATTGATTAAAATAAAATAAAATTTTTTTTTGATGCAATTTACATTAACTACAATTAAGTCTCTTTTTCCGATAAATCTAAAAATTCATAATCCACAATCGATTTATACATTTAAAAAAATTATATGTTAAAATAATTAAATTCCATGTAAATGCATTTTGATGCTCCTCATCTAGGAGGCATTGACCGGCAATCAGGTCATCAGTTGTGATACTATACGCCCAAATTATAGTCTGCTTTTATATTTGAAAGGCTTACACAACTGAAAGAATATATTTCTTACTTTAGGAATCACTTGACAGAGTAAATAATTGGGACGTGAAGTTTTGCTTGGAGAGGTTTTCTTATTTGGTCACACAAGCAAAACCGATAGAAATAAAGTCTTCATTGATAAGCGCTCCGAGTTAGTTTATGTATGACTTTGTTTCTTCTCAAGTTAATTTAATTTTTTTATCCTATTTTAGATTAAATAGTTAAAAATGTAATTTGATTTGCATATATCTTTGGCAGGAGAAATATTCTTATCTGAGCAACGAAGGAAAACAAATGCTCCTCCTGCTCCGGCAAATGACAATGTGGAGGAAGACGATGTTCGTATGTAGGATATACTTGATAGTTGGTGTTCTCTTTGTTTGTGTTTGGAGTGTGGTGTTTTCTTTGTTTGTGTTTGGAGTGTCGAATTATTAAAGTTTGTGTTCTCTTTGTTTGTGTTTGGAGTGTCGGATTATTATAGTTGGTGTTCTCTTTGTTTGTGTTTGGAGTGACTGATTATTAAGACCTTATGTGTTCAATATACTTTCTTAAGGGGTAAACTTTATTTTTGAATTGTTTATCTATACTTATTGCCACTAATAACTTAATTATGAATGTTGTGTTATTTGATTATTATTGTAATGAATGACTATTTTATAAACAGGTTTGGTTATTATATTTGAAATTCAACAGGTTCTTGAAAATGTGTAGACAAAAAAAAAATTGGAATACTGAAAAAATATAGCCAAATAATTACAAAATTGCGACAAAATCAGCGACCAAATGTGACAAAAAAAATATTGAATTCTGCGACAAATCAACGACTGAAATAACGAGAAAAATATTGCGACATATTCTGCGACACATCAGAGACAAAATTTAGCGAGCAAATTAGCGACAAATTCAGTGACTAAATTAACTACCCAAACAGAGACAATTCAACGACCAAAGCTAAATCAGCGACGACTTTCAGCGGGAATAAATAATTTCCGCAAAAAATGAAAATGTCGTTGGATTTGTCTTTGTTTTGTCGCTGATTTGTCACTAATCAACGACACGCACAATTGGTCGCTGATTTGTCATTAATTTTTTAGCGACCAGGACATTACCGTCCACTCGATTTTTCTCGCTGTTCGTCACTGATATTGTCGCTATCGTATTTTGGTCGTTGATTTCGTCGTTAATGGCGTCGCAGATTGCTGTTTTTTTTTTTTTTGTAGTGCTTCGTTATAAAATATTTAGTGATTTCCAATACTATAAGAATACTTTCCTAACAAGGATCATGATTAGGGAAGATTCTACTTGGTATCAAAGCCTAAGGGGTTATGCTAAATTAAATTTCTTTAATGAAATAAAGGATAGTACTTGGGTAGCAAGTCCCACTTGGCCATAAGTGTGTAAGGTATAGGGCAGTGAATCTTTTGGTAGGTTACTTTGTTATTGATGTTTAATTTTCTAAGCGTTTATGGATAACTACTTGTGTCGAGCTACCTCCCTTTCAAACTCTTTTACAAGCTTTCAATAAAATAAGAGAATAATAAATAGTGAAAATACATTATTGAAAATTTTTCAAAAGCCATTTATGACTGGGAAATTTCAAGGTCCAAAAGGACTTGTAGACCTGTAATTGTGATACCCAAAAATTAAAAATTTGAAAGCCTAATTATTGTGGAAACTAAAAAATTCAAAAGCCCAATTAATATAAATATGGCCCAGTGAGAGCCATGAGGCAATGGCAATCTCGCCATGACCCATGACTTTGCTATGGCTTGGGCTTGCTCTCCCTCAGATCTGTCGGTTTGAAATTTTAAAAAATAAAAGATCAGATTTTTAAAAGATCAAACTTTTAAGATCAAATTTTTATGATCACATTTTAAAGATTAGACTTTAAAATATTAGATTTTTAAAGATAGGACTTTTTTAAGGATTATGAAAAGATAAATTTTTTTAAAGATAAAAGATCTCAAAAAAAAAGCAAAATAAGAGAAAGAGGAAGGTAGAAAAAGAATAGGGTGAGCGTAAAGAAGAGGAAGAGACAAAAAACTATAAAGAACATAGAGAGAAAAAGAAAAAACACATTAAACCAAAACACAGGAAGAAAGGAAAACTAAAATGTTGGCTAATCCTTGGCACACATATTTTATTTTGATCTTTTGCACTCAAATTGAAAGTATTTAATCTTTTGCCTAAAGTGTTTTTCCCTTAGGTTTAGGTTCTTTCAAGAACTCTACACAAGGCATTTGTTGTGGTCACTTTGAGAAGAGTGCGACCGCACCATATGCTAAGAAAAGAAAAAATTCATATAGTAAGGGACGCTGTCACCTTCGCAGGCATGAGTGTGACCATGACACCAGGTGATTCCTCCACTCCAAGTATAGCGTGACCGTTTTTGAAGGTTGAAAAGTTTAAGAATCACAGTAAGGTTCACGATTAGAGGCGCGACCAAACAGGTGGGCGCTAAAGTGGTCCTCGTGATCGCACCACCAAAAGCATGACTGCGTGATTATTGGAGGCAAAAATCACTAAGGATGGCAATAAGGTTTGCAGTCTTAATAAGATCCAAGATCTCGGTGTGAGATCCTCTCTCTTACTGTGATTTTAGGACGACGCGACTGCAAGATTCAAATGGCAGAGACTTTTGGTAGATTTTCTCTTCACTAATTGAAGGATGCCACATGTGTTGGTCAAAATTTAAAGAAATTCAAACTTAATGGCTCATGACTGCTACAAAGAGAGCGCACCTGCAATTTTCATAAAGCCTGGCTCGGAATGGTTTGCGTCGACATGTCAGCGCCATTGTATTAGTCGTTAAAACTAGCCAGTAGACAGTGCGGATCTCGCGACAACACTAGAAGGTATGACGATTGCTAAATGGTATCTCGCGACTATGTTACAAGGCAAGTGACCGCGAGAGCTCTCTGACAAGCATTAAATTCAAGAGATTTGGTAGTGAAAGCTTGATCTTTCCCAACTTATATCAAATGGATTTTTTTCAGTGGAAGAAGGATATAAGTACACCACTAAACATCATTTATTATAATCTTTTGAGCATTCATTGTCCAAACTCTTTCAAATCGGAATCTCAATTGCCTTGTACTTAGTTTTTCATTTATTGTTCATTGAATGTTGGATGTGAGCATTAAACATCATTATTGTGAGTTGGTTAGAGAGTGAGCCAAAGGAAAAAACTCTTGTAGGGTTGTGAGGATTCTCAAACCATTGTAAAAGTTTGGTGTGAGCTTGCAAAACACTAAGTTAAGGTTGAACATGTAAAAATCCAAGATAATGAAATACTCAACTTGTGGTTGAGGAATAGATGTTTTTGAATCCGAATAACTATAAATTCTTTGTATTCATTTTTCTTATCCCTAACTCTTTTTATTTTTGCAAAGAATTTAATTTTTGTCTTTAAACTTCAAAAATACCAAGTCAGCCCCCTCTTTGTTGCCTAAAAGGGACAACACAAAAAGAATCTTGAAATCTAAAATATGACACTCAGATTAAGGCGATATAAAGCAAGGGTCGGAGTTAACCTCGTAAAGAAAGTGTGTAAAATAGGAAAACAAGGAGTCAAGCCGAAGAAAAAGCCTGAGTTTGATAGAGATTGACCAAAAGTACGAAGGAACCAACAACATTGATATGTTTTTTTATTATTTATATATAAACTAATTTAAAATATGTCATGCAATGAGGCTTTGTGATTATTTTGATTATTTTAGCATGTTGTATGAATTAATTATTTAATATTATTATTGTGATTAGCAAAATAGGAAAAATTTTATCGTTAGGTTTTAATTCTTAATTTCGCATGGTTATTAGAAACATTTATCTTGATTTCAATTAATAAAATTATGCTTTATATCTCTAAAAATACAATTGATATTATTTGATTATGAAACTTTAATTTTATTCTTCAAAAATTCAATAGGTTGATTTTGGTACATTAATTATGTTTTTTCGAAAAAAGGAGTTTTGTGATTCTGTAAATAAAATATATATTTCATGATTATTGTGTTCTTGATTTGATTCAAAAATGGCATTAAAAATAATTTTTCAGAAGAATCTCGAGTAATGGCAGTTTGCCATTGCTTATGGCGAAGTCACCATAGGCATGGCGAGCTCGCCTATGTCCCTTGGTAAGCTCGCCATGGTTTACATGATTTTCTTCGGCCCCGTTTCTAACATTGTTTTAAAATAAATTTTCTTCGCAGAAATTGCTTGTCGTTTTTCAAGTTAATTTTTTCACAGTACATATTTTGACAATAATATTAGGGCTGCATATTTAGCTTTTTTATTCATGATAATTATTTAGTTTTATTACTTGTGAATTTTTATTGCTGTGAATTTATCAATGATTTAGATGTTAGTGTTTACATTTGACTTTATGTTTTTATATAATTTTTTTATGTAATTATAATTGTCTTTTTTATAATTATATTATTGTGAACATTTATTTGATTTTTTATTTTATTTTATTTTAAGGGATTAATGTAAAAGATATATTTTCACTTTATGAATACCTTATTCTATCTTGTTATAATTTAATTTAATTTAATTTATTTTTATGGACTTTGGACCTTTATAAGAGTATGTTTCTGCCAAGTGTTGGTATCCATTTATTTATGTATGATTGTATATTTTTATGATGGTGAATGATGATGGATGCTTATTTATTTTAAAAAATGCTTGTAATATGAATAATAATATAATAATTAAAAGTGATATAATATTTAGACTTAAAAATGAGATTAGTTAGGCTATTGCTCACATTCCCTATGTGTACTTAACTTTTCAAACCCAGTAGAAGGTTGTGGATTCTTTAGAAATCGAGTTGTATATCCTTTCTATTTTCTTCCTAGCCCATTTAATTGGTGACTTCAATTCTCCGTGTTTAAACTTGTGCTTTTTAAAGCCAAGAGCTTAATAGTACCAAAATTCTAAGAACCATTCCACTAGAAGTGGGAGCGAAAATCCTTGCTCATATGACCAAATTTACAAAACTTCAAAACTAATTTTCTTCAAAAATGATTTCATAATAAGGATAGAAGAAAGAGATATCCAGATTTCAAAATCATTTGAAACTATTCATCTCCTTTCTTTTAGGTCTTTACGAAAATATGAAGACAAATAATTCAAATATATCCATATAGGGTTTGTCCAGGTTGGTATAAAACCCCTAACAAAAGAAGGGTTAAATACATCAATCCTAGCAGTCCCTCTTTTCACAAATTTTCAAGATTCATTATTAAGCTCTATATAATCCAACTTATGCAATGATCCAATATCTTTTTACTATTACTTAAATTTCACAGTCTCATTAAATGATGGAAACTTCTTATAGTCTTTGGTCCTTCAAATCAAAACTCATAACTACCATATGTTAGAATGTTTCATTCTTGTAGCTCTCATCTACAATGTTCATTATAAGGCTTATGCCTTTGCTACGAAACATCGATTTCAAAGCATTAAGAGAGAAACTTTGTTTTTATAGATGAACCTATCCAAATCTAACACTATCATTTCAAGATAAATTTAATGGAAAGATATCAATATTCTAGAAGAATAGGTTCTAGAAGGAGTAATAAACCAAATCCACCTTCAAGTTCAAAATCAAACACAACTTAGGGAAATAACCTAGTTTGATGATAGACGTGTCAAATTGAGTTTTGATAGGTCCCACAGTTCTAGATTTTCTGATACTTCTTCTACTTCTAGCATGGTAGACTTAGGAAGAGTCTCTACCCTTCCCTCAATCATACACTTACCATCTTCTCGTGTGCAATAGGAAACAAACATTCCCCCTATCATCCACTTGCCATTTCCAAACCAAGGTAATGTACAATAGGAGACACACTTTTGTCATTTACCTACCATTTCTAAGCCAAAGCAACAATGGCCTGCAACCCATTCCTCATAGACATTCCATATCCAGCGTCTTAAGTGCAACTTTTCAAAATGTAGATTATAGTTTAAACATACCTTAGCCAATTTATACATAACTAGAATATGTAGAATGTCATGTTTCCCTACCAACTTCACCAATTCCTTCAACTATAACTAAAAATGTTGTAAATGAATTAAATGTTATAGAAAAGGAATTTGAAGTTGATAAAAAAATTTCTTTATGATGATTTCTACTCCATCTCAAACACAAAAGAGAAACTGGTTCTTCAAAACCTTCGTACATAAGAGAAATGAAATACAATCAAAGTATTATGGTTTTTCCCTTCAAAACAAAGTTCATATTTTGTTCTTTGACTAGCAAGATTTTGTAAACAGTTTGAATTCTCCACAACAAACATAGTTCAAGGTTGTGGGGGGAGTTATAGTAGAAATTCTCATTCCAAATCTTCTATAACCTCATACCATGCAAGGAAAAAATATCCAAAACCAAATCGGGAAGAATTTTATAGGAAACTCACAAAAATCGATCAAAATTTTTCTCAAAAAATCTAAACCTTCCTCTTCCAAAACTACCAAACAAGATGTCACTTGCTATACATGTGGCAAAAAGGACCATATTTCTAAATACTATAAAGTCAACAAAAAACTTCATGAACTTCAATAAAAGAAGATCTCCTTTATAAAATAAAAACCATTCTTCTTGACTCCTCTAGTAATCAATCTGAATCAGAACTCACTAGCAATAGTGAACCTCTACAGACAAATGAAATAGGTACTACCGATGCCTTAGATACATGTTACAATTTAGAAACTCCTTCAAAACAAATCAACATATTCACAAAGGATCAAGAATTCATGCTTTACATCCTCAAAACATGTTAAGAATTCTAAGGTGCAAAAGGAATTCCTGGAAAAACTTATGAAATCCTTAGGGGATAATCCAAAACCATCTCCAAATCTCATAGCCCAACCAATAGTCCTAAGAAATTCTTATAATTTGACAACCATTCTTGGGAAAGTAAAGCTTCAAAATCACCAACCACAATTTAAAACATTCAAGAAGAAATCAAATCCATTAAAATGGAATTGAAAGTACTTAAGGAAAAAATAACTTGAGGATTCAAAACACTCCAAATACTTCTTTCAAGCTTAGTGTCTGAATAAACCTTAAAAAAAGAAGAATAGGAAACAGAGAATGAAGAATCAAGGAAAATTGAAACACTTAAAAACATTCCAGTTGATTTTTTGTTTGTCCTTAAACAAGTCACCTCTATAAAAATATCTAATTCAAGTTACACTTGTCTTCCCTGATGATTTTAAAATCAGTATTGTTGCCTTTTTTAACACAGGAGCCAATTTAAACTGTCTCAGAGAAGATATTATCCTAAAACATTTTTAAGATAAAACAAAAGAAAAACATGTTTCCGCAAATAATTCAAAACTGTCACTTCAAAAACTAAAAATCCAACTTTGTTGAGAAAGGGTTTGAAAATTCAATTTTGCTTGAAAAGGATTTTGATTTGAAAAATACCCAACTTTGTTGAGAAAGGTATGAAAATCCAACTTTATTAGACAATGATTTTGATTTGAAAAAGGCTTAACTTTGTTGGGAAAAAAGGTTTGAAAATCCAACATTGTTGGAAAAGTGATTTGAAAAAAAAAACAACTTTGTTAGGAAAAAGGTTTGAAAATCTAACTTAAAAGACTTGAGCTCTACCTAATTCTTTTCAAACCTTTTCCCAAGAAAATTTTGGCATTTTTCAAATCAAAAACCTTTTCTAACGAGCTCTACCTAAATCTTTCAAACTGTTTCCCAAAAAATTTAGGCATTTGTCAAATCAAAAGCCTTTTCCAGCCAAGTTAAATTTTATAACCTAAGTCTAGAATTCATAACCTAGGTCCAAATAATGGAAATTTATGTTTAATTCAAAATTTTAGTTTCTAACCCGAATCTAAATGATGGAAGTTTGGGTTCAAAGTTCAAAAACTAAGTTTAAAGCTTAAAATTTATAACCCAAGTCCAAATGATGGAATTTGGGTTTAAAAATCCATATAGCTTATTCTGGTGCAATTTAAATTCATTTAAAATCTATTTAAAGGTCCATTAAAGTCCATTTAAAAGTTCATTTAAAAATCCATTCAAAGATAAACAAAGAAAGATCAACATTAAGGTTAGTAGTGGAATGGCTTGAGCACGTGACTGGACCTTAATTCCACCCTTTACTAGGGTTAGGATTGCTAAAGTAATTTCTTAGGGTTACTTAAAGAAAGCAAGCATCCAAGGATGGACCAACACCAAAACTCACTAAGAAAGCAAGTTTTACACAGTTCTTACTAAAGAAGCTTGAACCTTTTTCTAGAAGAAAAGAGGAAGAGAGAGAGAGAGAGAACTAACTAGCAATTAGGTTTGCTTGGTTGGTTAGTGTGTCGAGAATCGGGGTGAGGTAGTCTATTTATAGTGTTTTAAGGTGAAAATAGAATTTAAAACCCTAAAAATGTTGCAGTAGCAAAAGGGCCATTTGCAGCCATTTTTTACCTCTAGAGACAACTAGTTAGGTTGCAGCTGCCACAGTTGGCCTTATGGCAGCTGCAGGCCTTGCTGCGAAAGGGTTGCTGCAACATGCCCGTTTCATGTAGTAAATTTCAAATGGCCCTTTAAGGATCACCTGATATCTGATTTGAGTGATTCTTGATTTTATGCAATCGTAATGGACTGAATTTTAATATGGTGTGAAGAATTAAGAGTTCACAAGTGGTCTGAGCCCTTTTGCATGGAAGTTGCATGGGAATGATTAGATGAGTTAGTAATCATGTCTTAAAAGGAAAAATGGGAAAAGACCCATTATGAAAGAAACATACCGGGGTAGAAGAAGGAGGGACCCTAGCCATTTTGATAGTTTGGTGCAGGTAATCCCTAAAAATATTTAAATAGTTGGTTTGTCAATCCATCAGATCCTTAGTAACGATGTTGGTCCAACCTAAAACCAGCATCTTCAGGGGTAAAAAGAAGGTACTGATGCAAGACTAAAGAGGATCCTTAGGAACAGGCCTAACATTGGGCCAAGATGCCAATCTAATACTCTCTCGCCTAAATATCTGCACCGATATGTTAGACCCTTAAATATGTATCTTTGAGTTGTCCTGGCTTGAGAATGCCTCATGGTTGAAGACTAAGCATCCTCGAGCATCTCCCACTAAGCTTCTCTAGACTGAAAGGAAATGAAAAAGGGTTAGCCTAGTTTAGTAGATGATGAAGATGATGGAAAAGAAAGGAAGAGACTTTGCATACAGATGTAACTTTAAAGTCCATTTAAATAAGTCTTGAGCTTGTGCACATCATGCTCTCAGTCCATGATGAAAAAACTTGACTTCCCCAACCATAGCATCCAAGGGGTGGGCCTGGGGATCAAACCTGGCTCATAGGCCCAGATCTGCAAAAAGAATGAGTTAGACGGTTATTAAAAAAAAGAAAGAAGGAAAGGAAAAGGTCTAAAGAATCGATGTAACCTCAATAATCATAGAAAGGCCCTTTGAGTCTTGGCCCCTCTATAGCTCTAATCCAAGCATGAGTATATCATACCGGAAGTTAAAGATCCCCCAGTTAAAGTTTGAAATGGCATCGATATCCCGCAACACCAAAATGAAGGAAAAATCTATGGTGTTCTTAGATTTGGCAAAAAGTGTGCAGCCTAAAAGGAGAAATAGGAAGCCCTTAGTCATCTCATCAATTATAACAGGAGTTAATGGATCCGCTAGAGGGTTTTGGTTATAGTGATAAATGATGCTCGAATAAAGGATACCACTATTCCTCTTCAGTCTAGGGAAGGATCCAAGAAAGGTCTCCTCATATTTTCTCTGGTGGACTAGGTAGAAAAGACAATCATCAAATATAATATAGGTACCATGGTAGTGGATCTTGATGATAGCAGCAAACTCTAATAGATTTAGAATCTCTCGCCATATAGAAAATGGAACATGTGGGTGGCATCAAGCCATCTCTCTAATAGAGCCTTATAAGCATATAGGTTACCCCTCCATTAGGTAACCAACAAAGCCTTCAGAAAATGACAAAAGGTTGTAGACTTGACTTGTGTCTTGACATCATCTGAAAGGCTGGCATAAAAGCTCAAGACCTTGAAAATACCCCTTTCCTTCTTGATTTCAGCTCCCCCTTACGGAATGGGTTAGGTGAAGAAACAACAGAAAATTAGAGAAAAAAAAGGGGAAATTGATGAAAATGCAAAAATTGGTTATTTAGAGGTAGAACATTAGCGTTGTACTACAAGACATCTGTGCAAATATCCTTAAAATTGCCATACAAATATGTCAAACATCCATATAGTAGTTATGTCGCAAAAGACAAAAATTGCATGGCAATAGAAAGAATTCAGATTTTGTTAAGTTTTTGGTTTTTTCTAGTTTAGAAGTCAATTGCTATGGATTATCCAACATATATAAAGTGTAAATGGAATGAAATTGAAGGGAAAAACTCAAATGTTATTGATAGCTTACAAAGATTTGGGACTTTAAAGATATGTGCCCATCCATATTCCACAAAAATCTTTTCATCATCATCAAAGAAGTGGATGTTTGAAAGAGCCATTGTACAATGCATCGAGTCTCTAAAGGCAAATCTTGGTATAGGTGGACTGAAGTTCAAACCACAAGTATTGATTGGAAGATTTTGATTTTTAAGAGAAGGAGAAATGATTAAATGTTTGAATAAGCAAAGTGAAGAAAATGAAGTATGAAGGAGTATCTATATACCCATTGAGCTTGATGGGCCTAACTGCCAGAGAATTTGATGATTTGTTATTTTCGAAGCATGTCCTCCATGAACAAAGCCCATGAACATGCAATGGGTTGTGGAGTGACCCTATAAAGCTATTAAGAGTTGCCTCAAAAGGCATGCCATGAAGGCAACCACTGCAAACAATCTCCATTTGACTAGGTAAGTATCATGAACTTATAATCTGTATCTTTTCAAATTTGCAAGTCCCAAGTAGCTAGGAGTTTGGGTCTCGTGTAACACCCCCACATTCAATACATGCACTCTACAAACACCACAATGTAGTATACATGCACTAAACATAGGGATGCTACGGATTTTCATAACATTCAAAACATTTTAAACGATACCATAATCTTTCAATTATATATATTATAGAAAAATAGGTAGTTACTTGTAATACAAAACAAAATAGATATATAGATACATTTAGTTAATACGCAGCGGAATTTATAAAATATTTGCATAATTGAAACATTTAAATCCATATTTACAAATGTGCATAGAATTACATTATAAATACTACTTCACAAAATATAAAGAAGTAGTACATGATTGGCAAATCTCTTCTGATCTTTAAGTTCCCAAAATCAACTCTTCAAGGTCTACTCTCACTCGGTCTCGATGAACTCTCGGGTTCAACTCTATCACCTGCGCGATTAACACTATCGTGCTAAGCCAACGGCTTAGTAAGACAAATCATGCTAAAGATATGCTTCAATGCAATATAATGCCATACATATTATTAATAAACACACAACATAAATGAGAAGCTAACATCTTTGAATTTCACCAATCATAATCATATAAGCATATCACATTTCAGCATCCTTCCATATTCCTCATTTATCAATCATGTTATCATTCATGAATCTCATTAAACAAAGACAAGCATGGGCCCAAAACATATTAATATGTCATTCAATTTTCAGAGTTAATGCTTTGGTTTTGTTATCACATTTATCAATATCATATACCCAACTAGGCTTCAAGGATTAGGTTCAACCAAGCTTCAAGGGGAGCAAAGCATGCTAAGCATCAACCCAACTTGGCTTCAAGAACCAACCCAACCTAGCTTCAAGGGTGGTAACATCTCAATTAGGCTTCAAGGATTCAATCCAACCTAACTTCAAGAGATTGTTACACTTATTAGGCATGCCACCAACAACAAACTCTGAAAATGGAATAACACATTAGCCACACAAATCATTTATTATTTAATTATCATTTCCATTCTCAACTCTCATCATAGCCAATAACAATGGCCTCATATCACATATAAGTTACCATAGCCAATCACAATGGCATTATATTCCATCACATTATACATATAGCATTATTCATATAAACATAACAAAACACATTACTCATCACATGAGTCACAATACATGAAATATCACATTGTTCACATAGTATCATATACATTACCATTATCATCATATTTATGATCAATCTCAACATCATATGCAACAATGCAATAATACAAGATTTGTACTTACCTCACTAACAATTCATACAACTCCTAACACTTCCTTGTCCAAGATTCTTTAACCTCTTAGATCAATGATCAATCACTATCTTCAAGACCTAAATCAAAAGTAATAGCATATACTTGTTTAAGGATACACAAGAGATAATCCAATTAGGAATTAATTAGGGCAAACCCTAACCCTGACACGCTCACCCACACGGGCGTGTTCATGACCGTGCCCTAACTCCACAACACAGAAACATTTACACGCTCAACAACATGGGCGTGTTCCTGGGCGTGTAAATTCTCAAATCTTACAGTAGCTATGACACGCTCAATAACACGGGCGTGCTACTGGTCGTGTCAAACCTACTGCCTCCAACACAATTGACACGCCTAAAAACCCTGGACGTGCTCATGGGCGTGTCCGGCCACAAATCAAGACTCCGATCAAAACAACCATACACTCAACAACACACTTCTATACATTAACATCCTCTTCAAATAATCTTAACAAAACATACTCAAAACTCATCTCAAACTTGCAACACACCCAAAACAAGCCAAAACACACATCAAACACCAAACACAAAATCATCTCAAAACCCTTACCACATATACAACATCATCTCTTCCAACCACTTACTCTTTTCTTCCATCCATACTCAAAATCCATCATCAAATCACTCAAACACTTCTCACATCTCAAAATCAACCAACACACTCTTAAAAATCTATCAAACTCAAATATCATTTCAAATAAGCACAAAAATCACAAGAGAACTTACCAAAGTTACAAAACTTCTTGAATCACCAACTTGATCACTTAGATTTCCTTCTATTTGAGCTTAACACATCAAGATCTTCTCTTTGTCTCTTGCTTTCCTTTGTCCATGGAAGAGCCGGCCACACAAAGAAGAAAGAAGAAATGAACCACAAAAACAAAGTCAACTCTTCTTTTAATCTCCACCAAGTGTTCCAATTCAAGCAATTACCAAAACACCCTTTTATCATTTGTTCTAGCTTTCTTTTTAATCCAATGCCCTTAATAGTCATTTCACCAATAACCAAATAAATATCTCTCTTCCATTGACTTCCCCTTTGACTTATGTATATGTTAATTATACAAGCATATAAACAATATATACACTTCTCTCTACACCCTCTTTCTTTCCCAAAACACATATATATAAACATTCTTTTCCAAATTCTTTTCTTATCACATACATATACATTCAATCTAATATACAACAACAACATAATCCAAACTTTTAGGGCATACATTGGGATATTACATCTCGAGTGGTGTTCATTTATCTTTTGGCTATGCAAGCCCTTAGTGGTTAGAAATCTTGACCCTAAGTTGTCCCCATCACATTTTTTGGCTCTACAAGCCTTGAGTGGCTAGAAGTTTAGATCATGAGTGATCCTGTAACACCTTTATACCCTATATACATATAATATATACACCTAGTATATATAAAATACACATATATAGTATAGGAATGTCACAATTCAATTTTAATAAAAAAAACTTACATTTTCAAACATTAAAAATATATTTTTAATAAGTAAATAAAATATTTTTTATTAGTTTTAGGTACCCAAAATAAGTATTTTATATAAAAAATATCTGAAAAAAAATTCGTCAGAGTTTTATCTGTTATTAGGATATTTCAAAAATTTTAACATTTCTCATCCTGCAGAAAAATACACTCCCAATAATAGTAAATCCAACAATTTTCTAATTTTTCATAAAAAAATACTCAAATATGTACATATATATATAAACATATATACAATCTCATATCACAAAATTATGTCCAAAATTCTTTATAGTTTACAACACTCTCAAATATGTAAACATAATATATATAATTATCTCATATTTTATAAAATAAAATGTATACATGACAACAGTTGCCTTTGATTCTGTGGCAGCAAATCTCACTTCAAACGCTATCAACTCCAAGCCTAGACCTAATCAGGTCTAGATAAACTCTCCAGATCTACCGGTAACCATGTTAACTGCACGATGAATTTTATTTTAATCCATTATAAATGATGTTTAAAGTTTATTTTTATTAATACAATCACATTAGAACACGTTTTAAGCAATTATATCAATTGAACACATATTCTTATACAAAACCCTAAAACATGTCATAAGTCTCTTCATCGATATTTCTAATTCTTCATTTCAACTCATTCCAATTATTAATCCAAGCTCATTTCCATCATTTAAACCATTTAATAATATGATTTATTCATTAAAATCAAATAAACATCTATACTTTAAGAATGTTCTTCCAAAACCCTAAATTCACACTACTTCTCTCAAACTCTAACCAAACTTTATCAAATTCATCATTTAACTATAAAATCATTGTTTAATCATTAAAATAACATCATGCACACCAATTCCAACAATTATAACATGTTACATCAAAATTCCAAACTTCACATATTCATATGTTCATGGAAATTCAAAAATAAAGATAGAAAGCTTACTAATTTAAGTAGAAATTACCAAAACTCCAATTAATGCTTGGAAAACCCTTCAAATCTTGGTGTATGGAAGAAGAGAATACCTCCCTTTATCAACAATGGTGGTTCAGCCTTGGAGAAGAAGAAGAAGAAAATGAATTTTGATTTTTTTAACTTTCTTTTTCCTTTTTAATTAAAGACAACATATATATAATATTTTATTATTTTATTTAATTATTTATTTATTTATTTTAAAATGATAATTTACCTCTTCCATTCATAAATAATTTTTTAAATTATTTAATTAATTTTAATTTTATAAGGTATATTTACCATTTGATTATTAAATGTTGACTTTTATATATTGTTATTTATATGTCATATATATTTCACATATACACTTTATTTTCTCACTTCTAATCCTTCAATTTTCATTCAAATTACTTACTTAATTCATTTAATTTAATTTATTTTTTTTTGTAAATTAAAGAATATTATAATTTTTCCCCCTTAAATAATTTAATCCTTAAAATTTACCTATCACAATAAATAAATACTATTAACGCCAACACCAATTCCAACTCTCCTCTTTATGGATCTTCTCATTTAACTTATAAGATTTTATATTTCTCCCCTTTGCTTAAAATTCAATATTATAAACCCTTTGCAGACAGTCTCTTCACACTTTACTAACTTTTTCTTCATAATACTGTCAAATCACTTTAAGTCATTATATCTTATCACTTTATCACAATGTATTCCATTTAGCATTATAATCATATTACCCAAATATTTTTAGGGTATTCTCACATGATTCACATAAATCACATTCCACTCATTTTAGCCATTAATAATGGCTTTTCACAATATACATAATTCATACTCATCAATTTACATGTCATATCACAATATATATATGAATGTTCAAATAGTCAAGTAGCTTATCATATTTTCTATTCAAAATGTATTGAGTCAAATTAAATGTAAATACATTTAAATTATCAAAAGTATGTACATATCTTAATTTTCACTCGTTATCCTTCACTTCCAAATACCCTTCAATACTAAGGTTGAGCAAAATGCTTCCACTTAATGCCTATCCAAAATGTGAGTATATATATATATATATATATATATATTCTACTTTAATCTTCCTTCAATTACATTTTCTTTTCTCATGCATTCTCAGATTCTTAAATAGGTATACCTTAATAATATAATATAATAACTTCCATTACAATTAATATCAACTTTATATTTAATCCATTTAAACTATAATTAACAAATAGTTCATCATTCCTCTTTCTAACTTATATACCTTAAACAACCATTTAGCTCCAAAATGCAATTCACCTCAAATCAATTAATTAATACTCCAAATATACTTCAAATCATGTACAAAACAAGTTAAAGAATTTTACTTTCTTATTTATCAAATATTCCATTACCCAAAAATATTAAGTGTTGCTAATTACACTAACATAATGTACATGAATGCTCATATTACCAAGTAGCTTAACACATTTTTATTCAAAATGTGTTAGGTCAAATTTAATGCAAATATATTTAAATTATCAAAAGTTTGTATATACCTTAATTATCACCCAATTTCAAGCTAAAAATCACTCCCTAATCTTCATTTTCAAATTGTCCTTTAATATTAAGGTTGGACAAATCACTTCTTCTTAATGCCTATTCAAAATGTGAGCAAATACAATCATTTAGAATCACATTTTAAGGCATTTCAAATATAAAATTCTAATTAAATATCACTCCAACCAATATCCCAAAATTTGACTTTTCTTACTTTAATATTGAAATTTCATTTTAATCCATTTTAATTGATATTTTAAGTTTATTTTTATCATTAAAAATATATTGTAATATGTTTTAACCAATCAAATTCAATAAACACACATTCTTTAAAACCCTAAAATGTGCCATAACCTCTTCATTTTCAATTCTTCATTCCATCCCATTCCAAATGTTAATCCAAGCTTATTTGCATCACTTATATAATTAAATAACATAGTTTATACATTAAAATCAAATCAAAGTCAATACTTTAAAAACTCTCTTCCATAACCTAAATTCAATACTGCCTTCTTCAATCTCTAACCAAACTTGATTAAATTCATTATTTAACTTTAAAATTCTTGTTTATGCATCAAAACAACATCTTTGGAATCCATTTGCACAATTAAAACAAATAATTTAAAATTTTCAAATTACACATAATCCTAAATTATTTCCTTCAACCAAACTCAACTCAAACTTAATATTTTCTTCCATCTAACTTAAGAATCATTAATAACTAATCAAAATAGTATCTTTCATACCCAAACAAGTAATTAAATCATGCTAATACAAAAACCCAACATCAACATATTCATACTTTCCCATAGAACTTGAAAATTTGATAAAGAAGCTTACTAACCAGAGAAAAATTACCAAAACTCCACTCGAATCATAAAAATCCCTTCAATTTTTAATGCTTGGAAGAAGAAAAAGTTTGCTTCTCTAACCATGGAGGTTCGACCTCCCTTGAAGAAGAAGATGATTTTAGTTTTGATTTTCTCTTTTTTTTTCACTTAAAATTAAGACCATATATATCATTTCAATATATTTTTAATTAATTATTTGTTTATTTATTTAAAAAATCATAATTTTTGTCTTCCATCCATAGTTAATTTGTTTTTAAAATTATTTAACTAATTTTAATTTTATAAAATATATTAACAACTTTGCCATTTGACTTTTTGGCTTTCTTCTTTAAAAGTTGACTTTGTATATGTCATATATATTTTATATATATTTCACATATACACTTTACTTTCTCACTTTTAATCCTTCAATTTTTTATTTAAATTTTTTTATTTAATTTATTTAATTTAATTTTTAAAAATTACGGATGTTACAATTCTCTCATCCTAAAGAAAATTTCGTCCGCGAAATTATCTAATATCAACTCTGAAATAACCGGGGATACTAACTCCTCATCGTCTGCTCACTCTCTCATGTCGCCTCCTCAGTGGTATGGTTCCTCCAAAGAACTTTAACGAGTGGCACCTTCTTGTTTCTTATCTCTTTCACCTCTCGTGCTAAGATTGCCACTGGTTCTTTTTCATAAGTCAGATTTGGACTCACCTCAATAGACTCCACTGATAACATATGAGATGGGTCGGACACGTATCTTCAAAACATAGATACATGGAAGACATTGTGTATCCAGTCTAACTCGGACGGCAGAGCCAATCTATAAGCCACTGGATCAACTCTCTCTAGTACCTTATATGGTCCTATGAAGCGAGGGCTCAACTTTTCTTTCTGATCAAACCTCAGAATCCTCTTCTATTGTGACACCTTCAGGAACACTTTATCTCCCACACTGAACTCTGTGTCTTTCCTCTTCAAATCAGTATAGCATTTCTGTAAGTCTAAAGCTTCTTTCAGGCTACGCTGAATTACCTTCACTTTCTCTTTCGTTTTCTTGATCAAATCGGGACCGACCAGTTTACCTTCTCCAACCTTACCTCATCCTAATATAATGGTATCCTACACTTCCTACCATATATGGCCTCATAAGGTGCCAACCCAATATTGAACTGATGACTATTTTTGTTAGGGGTGGACATTTTCGGTTCGGTTGGCCGAACCGAACCGAACTGCAAAAACCGAACAAAAACCGAGCAAATATATTAGTAACCAAAATCGAACCGACCAGTAGTAGAAACCGAGTAAAAATCGAATCGAAAAAATTCGGTCGATTTCTGTTTAGACCGAAAAAATTAGTTTAGACCAAAAAAATTCGGTCGACTTCGGTTTAGACCAAAAAAATTGGTTTAGACAAAAAAAATTCGGTCAGTTTCATTATAAACCAGCGGTTTTGGTTTAGACCAAAAAAATTCAGTCAGTTTTCGGTCGGTTCAGTTTTCTGAGCAATGAAACCGCTGGCCGACCGAAGATTTTCGGTTTGATGTAATTTAGAACAGAAAACCGAACCGACCAGTAGGTTAACCGATTTTTCGGTCTGTTCGGTTTTCACGGTTTTTTTGTCCACCCCTAATTTTTGTAGGTGAACTCAATCAATGGCAAGTATCTATCCCAGCTCCCTGTGTAATCAATGATACAACTTTTCAACATGTCCTCTAGAACCTGAATCACCCTCTCTGACTGTCCATCTGTCTGAGGATGGAAAGCACTATTAAAGTGCAATCGAGAACCTAATGCATCTTGCAAACTCTTCCAAAATCTCAATGTAAAATGGGGATCTCATTTCGACACCAAAGAAATTAGGACTCCATGCAATCTCACTATCTCATTGATATACAACTCAGCCAACCTATCAAGTGAGTAATCCATCCGAACTAGAAAAAAATGAGTTATCTTCATCATCCGATTAACTATCACTCAAATTACATCATGCTTCTTCTAGGTCAAAGGCAGTCTAGTTACAAAATCTATTGTGACTCTCTCTTATTTCCACTTTGGCACTGATAATGGTTGAAGCAACCTTGAGGAAACTTGGTGCTCAGCCTTCACTCTCTGGCAAGTGAGACATCTGAATACAAATTTTGCTATTTCCCTCTTCATACCTGACCACCAGTAATGCTGCTTTAAATCTTGATACATCTTGGTACTTCCATGGTGGATAACATAGAATGACTGATGTACTTCTTCTAATATCTTCTTCAGTCTTACATCATCAAGAATGCATAGTCTATCTCTGTACCACAAACTGCCATCATATCGCACATGAAAGTCTCTACTCTCCTCCTTTTGGCAATCTATTATAATCTTTTGGATTTTCTCATCTACTACCTGGGCTTCCTTAATATGATCTAGCAACACTAGCCTTAATTGCAACTGAGCCATCAATGCACCATCATCACATAACTCAAATATGGCATACAACGCTCTCATCTCAATAAGCAAAAAGAGCAAATAAGCAGTCAAACCTAACATGGACTTTCGACTCAAGACATCCGTAACTACATTTGCCTTGCCAGGATGATAATCAATCAAGTAGTCATAGTCTTTAATCAACTCCAACTACCATTTTTGCCAAAGATTCAACTCTCTCTGAACACCTAGATACTTCAAACTCTTATGATCCATGTAAATAAAATATTTCTTTCCATACAAGTAATGCCGCCAAATCTTCAAAGCAAAAACTATGGCTGCTAGCTCCAGATCATGAGTCAGGTAATTCAACTCGTGAGGCTTTAACTGTCGAGATGTATAAGCAATGACTCTACCCTCCTGCATTAGAACACAACCTAAACCACTATGTAAAGTATCACTATACAAATAGAGTTTACCTTCCACAAGTAGAGTAAGGACAGGAGCCTGAGTCAACATATCCATTAACAGCTCAAAACTCGCTTGACACCGATCTGTCCACACAAATCTAACCCCTTTCTGAAGCAATTTGGTGAGTGATGTAGCTATCATAGACAAACCTTTCACAAATAGATGATAATAGCCTGCTAATCTCAGAAAACTTCTAACCTTTATCACATTTTTTGGTGGACTCAAATTCAAGATAGTCTTGACTTTACTCGAATCAACTCTAATACCCTCTGCTAATACTATATGACCGAGGAAAGTCACCTGATCTAGTCAGAACTCACACTTAGACAGCTTAACATATAACTACTTCTCTCTTAAAGTCTGCAATACAATTCGTCGATGTCTGTCATGATCTTCCTCATTACACAAATACACTAGAATATCATCAATGAAGACCACTATAAACTGATCTAATTATGGTCTAAACACCCTGTTCATCAAATCCATGAATATTGTTGGTGCATTCGTCAGTCCAAAGGGCATTACCAGAAACTCATAATGCCCATACCTCATGCGAAAAGTTGTCTTAGGTACATCTGCATCTCTAACTCTCAACTGATGGTACCCTGATCTCAGATCAATCTTAGAGAATATTGTTGTTCCCTTCAATTGATCAAAGAGATCATCTATCCGAGGCAAATGATACTTGTTCTTAATAGTTACCTTATTTAGCTGCCTGTAATCAATACAATCTCAAGGTGTCATCCTTCTTCTTCACAAACAAGACAGGTGCTCTCCACGGTGACACATTAGGGCAGATGAACCATTTATCAAGAAATGCCTGCAACTGCACATTCAACTTCTTTAATTCCGCAGGTGCCATCCGATAAGGGGTGATGGAGATGGGAGTAGTACCAGGCATCAGATCGATATCAAACTCCATCTCTCTCTCAGGAGGTACCCTTAGTAACTCATTAGAAAAAATATCTGAAAACTCGACAACTGAGGTATACTGTTAAGCTGGGATCCCACTGCTCGGGTATCTATAAAATGAGCCAGATATGTCTCACATCCCTTCCGGATCATCCTCCTAGCTGATACAACTGAGATAAACATGGGTGAAAGGTGTCTCTACTCACTAGATGCCATCACATCTCTACTATCATGTGTTCTTAGAGTAACACATTTCTGCTGACGGTCTACCAAGACCCCATGCCTAGATAACTAATCCATGCCCAAAATCAGATCATACTCCCTAAAAAGCATCTCAATTAGGTCACTGAAAAACTCCTCATCCTGAATAATAACTGGACTATCTCGGCACACCATGCATACTACAACACTATGCCCTAAAGGATTTGTAATCAACACATTAAATCCTACGGACTCCGAATGCAAATCACTCATAGGCAGGATGAATGCACTGATGTATGAATGCATTGACCTAGAGTTTATCAATGCATGAACTGAAGTACTAAATAAAGTAAAAATACCAACTATGAGAGCTGAAGCATCCGGCTGTCTCTGCATCACATAAATCCGTCGTGATGGCCCTGCATCATCTAGTCTACTCTCTGCTATAGAACCTCCTCTCTTACAAGTCCTTGATTTACTGCCCCTGCTAAAACCTCTGCCACCACGACCCCCTTTGACACCAGGTCTAGATGTAGATGTATTTATCTATTTATCATCTAGTGGCTCTGGACAGTCCCTGATAAAATGGTCTAATGATCCACATCTAAAATATACTACTGATGCACCGATCCTGCAATAAACCCCTACATATGCCCTACCACACTGAGCATAGGTAGGTAGAGCAGGTCTCTAGGTCATTGGGGTTGGGGCACTAGCCAATGAGATTGCATGTTTCTATCTTTGTCTCTGCTAGTATGATGACCTGCCATACTGCCCCTGGCTCCTATTGAACATTTGAGGATATCTCTCTCGGCCTCTCTTCGATGATGAAGACCCTGTCTCACCCTGGAGTCTCCTAGCTCTGCTTTAGCAGCTACTGCAAGTCCCTGTACCTTCTCTACACTTCTGACAGCTGCAACCAACTGAAAAAAATTCTCATACCGAGAGTCTGCTATAAGACACATGATATACGATCTCGGCCCCTCCTCAAACCTCTGAAATCTATCAACCTCATCTGATATAATCCCCCTGCATATTGGCTCAGCTGGATGAACTCTATCTCAAACTCAGTCATTATCTTCGCCTCCTGCCTCAAACTCAGGAATTCCTTCTTCTTAGCATCCTTATACTCTCTGAGAGTATATTTCTTCTCGAATTTCTGCAGAAAATCGACATATGTCGGCACTGGTGGATCAGTTATCCCATGGAGAACCATCTTCCACCACTCATAAGCATCCTCCTGCAGAAGAGATCTGACATAATTAAACTTCTCCTCTGCAGTGATCTGCAACTATATGAACACTCTCTGGACATTGTCTAGCCACTGCTCTATTATAGCCGGGTCTGTAGTGCCAACAAAATCTGTAGCTCCAAACTTTTTTAGCTTGTTATACTTCCAAGTCAGTAATTGTTGTTGTGGCTGTGACTATGGTAGCGGCTTCTGCTGCTGAACCAGAGCCTGTCTTAACAACTCCACCATATGTCGTACCTAGCCATACGAAACCTCCTTAGCTGCTGGTCTAACTGGCACATATGCAGATACTTCTCCAACTCTACCATCATCTGGAGCGATACTCTCAGCAATACCCCTGGCAAACTGGTGTGTCCTAGATGTCATTACTATTTATATCTGTAAATACAATAAAGATTGCCACATCAAGGATCAAATAAAATGTTAGTGCCAATGCATATATCATAATTTAAAACCATATTTAAAATCTCCATTTTCTCTCTCTAAAAACTCATCTAAGTCGAGAATATCAAATTTAGGCTCTGATACCAAAATAAATGTAATATTCGTATACTCTATATACATATAATATATACACCCAGTATATATAAAATATGTATATACAGTATAAGAATGTTACAATCCAGTTTAATAAAAATTTTAATATCCCCAATTTAAAATTCAAATATTTAAAAATGTATATTTAAATAGTAAATAAAATATTATTTATTAATTATAGGTACCCAAAATAAGTATTTTATATAAAATCTCTGAAAAAAATTCGCCAGAATTTTGTCTATAAATTGGACATTTTAAAAATTTCAACAATACTCAACTTGTATAAAATACACTCCCAATAAAAATACATCAAACATTTCACCCCAACTTCTCAAACTCCTCCTATTTCCTCAAAATATATATATATATGCATATATATATATATATATCAAAACACATATACATCTTCCCACATTATACAATTCATCCATAATGTTCTTTATAATTTACAATATACTAAAAAACATAAACATAGTACATATAGTGATAAAATGTACTATAGTATAAAATGTATACATGGTGGCTACTGGCTCTGATCTTGAAGCAGCAAAAACACCTCAAATCAACCTTAAGTCTAGATCCGACTAGGTTTAGAAGAACTATCTGGATCTGCCGGATCAACCATGTCACCTGCGCGATGAATTATAATCGCTCTAGGCTAAAAGCCTAGCGGTACAAACTTTGATAATAATAAAACTTTAAAATAATGACAATGCATAATGCATAATGCTGTTGCATGGTATTTCACAATGTGGTATACAATTCCACTTTAAAATATAATCTTTAATCTTTTTATACTTCACATTAATACATATATAAGTATGAGCCCAAATAATCTAATATATTATTCAAATCTCAAAGTTACTATTTTGGTTTAATTTGACACCCAGTGTATAGCCCAAAGGCAAGTGATGCCCAGCGTCTAGCCCGAAGGTAAATCATAGTGACGTCCAACGTCTAGCCCGAAGGTAAATTATATATCAGTGACACCCAACGTCTAGCCCCGAATGCAAATAATGAGAATAATCTTATAGGTATGCCGCCAAACACAGAACTCTAAAAATTGAATAATATACTAGGCACACAAATAACACATATTTTTATAATCAATGTTTCTCATTATATTTCCTCATTTTCTCATTTTGCTCATTCAGAGCAATGCCAAATCGCTTTAATTTATCATATCTTATCACTTTATAATAATGTATGTCATTTAATATTATAATCATATTACCCAAATATTTTTTTGTTCATTCTCACATAATTCATATAAACCACATTTCATTCATTTTAGCCATTAATAATGGCTTTTCATAATGCACACTCATCAATTCACATATTATAACACAATGTACATAAATGTTCATGCTACTAAGTAGCTTAACATATTTTCTATCCAAAATGTGATAGGCCAAATTTAATGTAAATATATTTAAATCATCAAAAGTTTGTACATACCTTAATTATTACCCAAATCCAAGCTAAAAATCACTCCTTAATCTTCACTTCCAAATTGCCTTTCAACACCAAGGTTTGACAAATCACTTCTTCTTAATGCCTATTCAAAATGTGAGCAAATGCAATTATTTAGAATCACATTTTAAGACATTTCAAATATAAAACTCCAATTAAATATCACTCCAACCAATATTTCAAAATTTGACTTTCCTTACTTCAACATTAAAATTCTATTTTAATCTTATTTTAATTGGTATTTTAAGTATATTTTTATCATTAATAATGTATTATAACATATTTTAACCAATCAAATTCAATAAACACACATTCTTTAAAACCCTAAAATGTGCAATAACCTCTTCATTTTCAATTCTTCATTCCATCCCATTTCAAATGTTAATCCAAGCTTATTTTCATCACTTATATAATTAAATAACATAGTTTATGCATTAAAATCAAATAAAAGTCAATACTTTAAAAACTCTCTTTCATAACCCTAAATTCAATACTACCTTCTCCAATCTCTAACCAAACTTGATTAAATCTATCATTTAACTTTAAAATCCCTGTGTATGCATCAAAACAACATCTTTGGAATCCATAAAATACATGATTTCAAAATTTCAAATTACACACAACCCTAAATTATCTCCTTCAACCAAACTCAACTCAAATTTAATCTTTTCTTCCATCTAACTTAAAAATCATTAATAACTAATCAAAATAGCATATTTCATACTTAAATAAGAAATTAAATCATGCTAATACAAAAATCTAACATCAACATATTCATATTTTCCCAAAGAACTTGAAAATTTGATAAAAAAAAGCTTGTCAATTAGAGAAAAATCACCAAAACTCCACTTGAATCTTGAAAATCTCTTCAATTTTTGATGCTTGAAAGAAGACAAAAGCTTGCTCTTCTAACCATGGAGGTTCGGCCTCCTTTGAAGAAGAAGAAAATGATGATTTTAGATTTGATTTTCTCTTTCTTTCCACTTAAAATTAAGACCACATATATATATATATTATTTCAATATATTTTTATTTATTTATTTATTTATTTAAAAAATTATAATTTTTGACTTCCATTCATAATTAATTTATTTTTAGATTATTTAATTAATTTTAATTTTATAGTGTATATTTACAACTTTACTATTTGACTTTTTGACTTTCTTCTTTAAAAGTTGACTTTTGTATATTTTATATATATTTTACCTATGCACTTTACTTTCTCACTTCTAATCCTTCAATTTTTATTTAAATTATTTATTTTATATATTTAATTTATTTAAGTTAATTTTAAAAAATTACGAATGTTTTAATTTTCATCATCTCCGTAACTCTAAATCATATTCAAACAATTCACGGCTGCATTCATCAATGTGTAAAATACATATATCTCCCTCAATATTTTTATAACCGTCACTACATATTGAGGCTTTGCTATAGATTTAAGGTCAACAACATCTTTTCCTCTAGGTTTAATTGGCTCAGACTGAATAATTACTATCCATATTTATAAACATCATCATCTATCATAACAATCAAGGCACGTTTTATTTTATCTTCACGAGAACTTTAAAGAAATATTTAAATTATCATATCATCAACAACATCATGGAGTGGTTTTTTGTGAATTCCAAACATAAGATATTAACCTAATATTTTCTTCATTGTCAATATTCAGCACCTCTGACATACATTATTTCATGCCATTAAGATCAATATTTTTATCCACAATCGAAAAAATGATTGTTCCCACCAATATATTCACAACTCTCATAGTCAAAAGTTTCACTATGGAATACACGAATAAGTATTCCTTCCATCATTACAAACAAATTCATGTCATAAACATCATTATATGTAAGTTTGTATAAGACACATATGGACCCATATGACACCCATATTACTGGGGTGAAAATTCATGACTGATAAAGAGAGCTGTGTCGTCATTGACAGTGCCCATATCACTAATATGGAAACCCATACGACTAATGTGGGACTGCAATGATATGGTTGCACGCACGACAAATAAGAGCACTATATTGACATGGCTTTTTTTTTCCTTTTGTGACCGTTTTTTGAGACAGCCTTATTATTATTTTTTTAATATAGTTACCATATATCAATAATATGGTACTTATGGCAATTATATTTCTGGTAAAAACACTGATAGCAATGAAGTTGCTTCCATATCATTGAACTAATTAGACAATAAATAAATAAATAAAAAGACCCCCGCCCTCCTAAACAATATAGCTAAACTATATATTTGATCAAGTAAAAAATTATAAAATATCTTATTGTTTGCGAGTAAATCGACAAGTAGAAAAAACGAAGAGAAAATATACGGCCGAGATAAAATGCCAAGCATAGTGCCAAGATTTTAAGGTTTTTTTTAATGAAAAAGCATAAATATGTATAAAGTCTAAATAGACATAATAGAGTCAAAATGAGGCTAAACACATTCTAGGAATATTTTTCTGGTAAATATGTATAAAGTCTAATTATATTTCAGTTAAATTTTAACATCCAAATATGATTTTTTTTTAAAAAAAAATCCAAATATGATGGCAAACTTATTTAATTAAATATTCTAATTTGTTGAAAGGAAAAAAAATTTTAAGAAATTTGTTATCCTTTGATATAAAATTATTTTTTTACATTATTAATATATATTATCATTGAAGTTCAAATTTCGAGACATGGCATATAAGGGGAAGAAGAACATGAAAGTGCCATCCATATGATAACCAACTGAAACCCCTGCTACAACACACGTTTTCATTCCTTCCAAAATGCTGGCTAAGAGTATATATGTATTGAGGCAAAATACATCTCCAGGTATAAATGTTACAAAATATTTCTTTTCTGGGAGCTCTACAAGTAATAGACTCACATTTCAAACTGCTTAACGCCAAAATCACCAAGCCTTAACTGCTGGTTCTGCACAATGTGAAACCAATCAATCCTTCGTATTATGCAAAGGTTAGCAGGGAAAAAAATAAAGAGAAATGCAAACAGGTAGGACAGAATGATAGGCCTGTAAGAACTAATGATGATGAAATGAAAAGTTCACAGGAGCAATTCGAAGGGTAACAGTGAGCAGAGACCTCCATCCATTTTTTCTTTAATAAAATGGAATGATTCTCACAAACCTTATGCTCCATTTTGTACAATCAAAGAGCAAACCCTTTTACATTAGACCGAATTAAAAGCATGCATCAGCAATTTCTTATTCCTAAGATTAACAGGCCATTAAGTACCAAGGAAAAGGAAAGAACAAGAATATATTCTCCAATGCAGCAGTCCAAAAACTTAAGAGCACAAATTTATCCTTCTCAACTGTAGTGAAGTAAATATATATAGATGTGTGTGTTCTGTCATATCACAGCTGAGCTTAACAATGCTACAGCTACGAGACCCTCTAGCAGGATCAGCAACAGCAATTGTTCTAATAATTGCAATAAATCAATTGTATCAGCATCAAACTATCTCAAATTGGTTTCAAATTTTCATTCCAAAAACAAAGGGAAGGAGTTTAGAAAAGCAATTTTATATTTCTACTAGTGCACAAATGTGCATATCTGTCGCCAAAAGATGCTAACTAATTGATTTCAGCATTTTAGGTGGCCCTCTACTCCCACAGCTATAGGACTACAGTAACACTAAAAAAATTAGGCACGATTGACGAGTAAACAAAATTAGCAAGACATTTCTTACATCAAAACCAATCATCCATCCAGTAATTAAGAAAACAAAAATTTGACTAAGGGCTTCTCACCTATGATAGGCAGGTCAAAGATTCAGGTTCTTCCCATTCTTCCATAATCCATATGTACAAAAAGGTGGATATGTGACATTGAGACTAATTATTTAAACATTCATCTTAAACTTGCGACGAAATATCTGCTGCAGTCAGAAGTGTTCCCTGAAACCCTTTTTCAGCGTGCTGTGAATTCGTCTTTTGGTCAGCCAGCTCGTCTGTTGAACATAAAGATTGGAAAGTCAGTACAAATAACAGCTACTTCAGTGTAGAGAACCTTTTCCGAGATCTTTAAATCTTTCTTTCTTTTCAGAGTGAACAAAACTAATTTACTTAGGACACCACCACTGCAGATGGAGCCTTACAGAAACTATAAATTGTTTACTAGATGTAATACATAAATCTAAAGAAGTGTGAACAACACAGTATTATAACCTGTACCAAAAGTAAACATTTAAATTAAACCCATCCATCTAAAATTGCAGTGAGAACTCCATCTCTCACATATATTGAAAGCATAACCAAAATAATTTTTATCCAAACAAGATAATTTAGCTCCACCCCACAGCTTCCTTCAACACAAATGCCACTCAACAAATTTCCGCTGTTGATTAGACAACAGCAGAACTTGTATACTACAAAATATGCTGATATAAAGCAAGAGCAACAAACTAGATGTCTGCAGCTTGGTGATGTTAAATGCTTTAAATGCATGTGTTATCAACAAACACATGCACATCCCCACACACATGCAGAGTGCCTCACAGATTACCCTGTTGACAAACCATGTTATTAGGACTAAAGCATGTCTGGTTATCAGATTTTTGCCTATTTTCCAAAATATTACTCTGATGTATGACAGATTAAGCTTTCTAGTGGATAATCTCAAGCAACTGATGAGCTTTGGGTTGAGATTTAAAGAACAAAGTTTAGGGTTAATGAATTGAATTAGAAATCTAAGGTTGTCTTGGGCTGTGAATGGTACCTGAAGTGATCTTGCAATAAAGAAAGAGAAGGGGTAAAAAGAAAGAAGCAAACTGGGCATGCAACTACCATGCCTAGTCAAAATTCTCAAATTTTGATTGCCAAAACTAAGAAAATAATGAAATATACATATACTCATAGAGACTTAATAACTACTGAGTAGTAATTCCTAAATTAAGAAAAATTATAAAACAAATCTATAACAAGAATCAAGCTTTCTAAATAAGTAAATTCCTAACAAAATTTTCCGCAATAAAAATAAGAATTTCAGTAATTAAGAATCATATAAGAAAATCCCTAGTCCAGTTTTCATTTGATGCATCATTATCCCATTTTAGTCCCACGGTGTTTGTCAGCTGTTAGCAGTTGGTAGTCAATGGTCAGCGGCTAGCAGTTGGCGGCCAGCAGTTAGAAGGTAAAACACTGAAAGCTAGAAAATTTTAGCTTCCAGTGTTCGATCATAATTTTGACCGCTACAAGCTGGATATTAAAATACTACTCTAAACACTGAATTTACCAAACACCCCATGCCAGTGGTTGGGAGCTCAAACACAAAACACTAATTCCCAACCACTAATCAAAACAGGCACTAAATGAAGTCAATCATATCATAGCAATATCAAGGTATCCTTGTCCCAATGAAGAGTCAAAGTAACTATGTGACATTTTTCAGCCAATACATAATTATATAGCTAATTTAAAAAACAACAAATAACAATGTTCAGAAATCTTATTGATATCCTCAAACATAACATATATTATTCAATCAGAAGTGTTGAACAACCAAAATGCCAATTTATACACCATTGAAAATCTGAAACCATAAAATGTTAATCATCGGACCACAAAAAGGTAGATAGCCAACATATTTTTCCCTGTCGATATGAATGACATAACATATCCAAGCACACTATTCCGTACTATTCTAAAAGTTCAAATGCTGCTGAACCAAATAATATGGTCAATAGTAATTCCACTGGTATAAACGTAAATATCTTCGAATAGACCTGTATATAGAAGAAACCTAAATATGCAGGGTACACAAGATAAGGAAGAATGCAGAAAATTGCACAAGTAATAATTTATTTGGAAATTGTTTAGGCACTATATTACCAGCAATATCTCTGTGCTCATGAATTTCAGAATCTTGTACCCAAAGCTTATCCCCAGGGAATATATTCAAGTCAGCAAGAGTAGCACATTCCTGATCAATTATCCTAGACCCTTTGTGAAGTATCTGGTTCTCCTTAACTACCTGCATTAACGCACTATTTCATCATTGTTTGTCATCATAAAAATAATATCAACAAGCAAAGTTAGACAGTAGCATACAAAATGCTTATCTTGGAAATGCAATGAATGGAATATAGTAAACGCATCATCTTCAGAGGCAGACAAAACCAACTGAAACTGCAGCTAGTCAAGAAGGAAGCCAATACACAACATGCATGGTTTTTTAGGCATAAACATCACTGAGGTCCACTGTGAGATGGAGTTGCATTGAAATGCAGAAAAGAATCTTGGGAAAGCAAGAAGAGTAGAAGGCTACAAATATATTAGCATATATATTAACTCCATTATAAGTCATGGGATCAATACATAGAAATAGCTGCAGTTAAGGAAAAGAAAGATAAGATTTAGGCTAGAATAGATTAGTGATTGTGGTTGCAACATGTTGAGATATCTAGCTGTAGGAATGGGCTAGTTGTATGATGGTAGAATGATTAGTTGTAGGAATGGGCTAACTATATGTTGTAGCTGTATGATTGTAGAATGATTAGGAATGGGCTAACTGTATGATTGTATATAAACTATTTGTATTTGAGTAATAGAAGGAGTGTTTTCTTCGCTCAAACTTCTCTCAGAGATTTCCCTCTCTTATTTTCTCATGGTATCAAAGAACTAGTTTTGAACCAGACCGGTTCTTCCTTTTTCCCCCCCTTCTTCTTGGCTACTGCCACATTAGATCACCACTAAAGGGTGATTATTCTCTCTCACAGCCCCGCTCAGGAGGAGCACCGTCCCAAGTTCCGGCCGTCACCAAAGTCCGGCAGCTAGAAAAGCTACACGCGGACCTCACTCCGATCTTCTTCTCCGGCGTCGCAAACTTGATTCTGGCAGAATTCAAACCTCATCTAGTCATCCTCTTCGGTTTTAGGTCTCCTCTCCAAGGTTTGGATGTTTAGGAGTCATCTGTACACTTGAAACAATTTTCAATCTTGGTATTTGGGGCTTCTGTAATGGCTAAAATCTCAAACAATTCAGGTTCTATCAAACCTCTCTTCTCATCTAATTTTCCTGCCATTACTACTATTAAATTAGAAGGTAGTAATAATTATATATCTTGCATTGCTTCTGTAGAATTTATGCTCAATTGTGTAGTCTCTTATGGCATTCTCTAGATACAAAACTGCTCCCTCTATTTCAAACCTGTAAATCATGTTATAAGGTGTAAGCTAAAGCTAAAACTCTTTACACTAATAATATACAAAGGATATATAAGGCGGTCTCTAATATTCACCATCTTCAGCTGAATCAGCAAGACATGGCAGGATATATGGGGCAAATTAAATCTCTTAGAGATGAGTTTTAACTCTCTCATGCCATTATCTGAAAATATTGCTACTTAGAAAAAATAGAGAGACAAATTATTCATAGTTTTTGCTTTGATAGGATTAAGACCTGATCTGAATTATGTGCGAGACCAAAGTTTATCAAGCCCTACTATTCCTTTGTTGGAGGATGCATTTGCTCGACTATTACGCATCTGTTCCACAACTCCAACCAATGAGATGGAAACATCTGCTCTAATAGCCCAGACTAAACATGGAAGCTCACTTAAAGGAAAAGGCAGAAGTTCAAAATTACACTGCAATCACTGACAAAAATGGCCATACTAGAGACAATTACTGGGCTCAGCATGGTAGACCTCCAAGATACAACCAATCAAGCAACAGTTGACATACAACTCATATTGCACAAACTCAAAGAGATGAATCACTTCCTTTACATGATGTAGTCACTCAACAGCATTCCAATTTCATTACCTTGATAGGCACAGATTATAATGAATACCTCCAATATCAAGCTACAAAGCAACATTCTTGTAGTGACTCTCACTTTAGTAAATCATTTGCCCGCCTTACCAAATGTCCTCCCAGTGGCCCATGGATACTAGGCTCAGGTGCATCTAATCATATCTCTGGTAATAAACGCCACTTCTTAACTTTTACTTCTACTTCAAAATTATCAAGTTCCATTCTTGCTAATGGATCACAAACTGCAATTAAAGGAATAGGAAATATCCAACCTCTTCCATCTATTGCTTTAAAAAATGTTTTGTTTGCACCTAGATGTCCATATAATACTATTTCAATTAGTAAATTGACAAGAAACCACAATTGTTCTATTACCTTCATAGTTGATTCTGTTATTGTGCAGTGCCGGAGTTCGGGAAAGACAATTGGAACAGAACATGAGTCACAGGGCCTATATCATCTTTACAATCCAAGCACACCAGTTACCTTCACTTCCACCACATCTGTTGATCTTCTTCATCATCGCTTTAGCCATCCAAAACTTCACAAACTTCATAAACTTGTCCCTACCCTTTCTACCTTGTCTTCCTTGGAGTATGAGTCGTGTCAACTTGAGAAACAAACTCGAAGCTCTTTTCCCAAGCATGTCAATAATAGAGCTACTTGTATGTTTGAATTAGTTTGCTCAAACATATGGGGGCCGAATCAAGTTAATACAATTACGGGATTTCAGTATTTTGTTATATTCATTGATGATTATTCCCGCTGCACTTGGATTTATTTAATAAAAAATCGCTCTAAATTATTCTCTTTATTCCAAAAATTTTGTGCTAAAATTAAAAACCAATTCTTTCTATAAAAGTTTTACGAACTGATAATGCAAGAGAATATTTGTCTTCATCTTTCTCCAGTTTTTTTGTCTTTACAGGAATTCACTTATCAAACTTCTTGTGCTTATATTCCGCAAAAGAATGGAGTTGCAGAACTTGAAAACCAACATCTCATTGAAACTACTAAAACTCTTCTTATTTACCAAAATGTCCCACTTCGGTTTTGGGAGAATGTTGTTTTGACTGCTTGTTATTCAATTAATTGATTACCCTCTTCAGTCCTATAGAATCAAAGCCCTCACTCCATTCTTTTCCCAAAAGAACATCTTTATCACTTACCATCGTGAGTATTTGATTGTACTTATTTTGTTCATTATTATACTCCAAGAAAGGACAAACTAAAGCCCAAATCTATCAACTGTGTCTTCATAGGATATGTCTCCAAAAAAGATACAGATGCTATGATCCAACAACAAAGAAATATTTTAATTCTACAGGTGTAACCATTTTTAAATATTTTAATTCTACAGGTGTAACCATTTTTTTGAGACCACCATATTTTTCTAACAATGGAGAGAGAACTAATTTCTAAGGTTCTACCTAGCCCGAGTTTCCTCTCTACATAAACACAAGCACCCCTTCACTATACACCACAATCCTACCCACCTTCTAACAAAAATCCTTATTCTGATACAGATGCAGTGTTAAATCCTAGTAACTCTCTTGCTCCATTGTCACCTACTCCAATCATGCCAATGGCAGAAGCAAAAACACCTCCTATTGTTATACGCAAAAGTAATCATTCCACTCATAACTTGCATTCAATATATAACTTTCTCAGCCACCATCGCTTATCACCTTTATATAATGCTTTTGAAACGAACCTGCCTCATGTCACTATACCTAATACTGTGAATGAAGCATTACAATATCTAGGGTGGTGAAATGCAATGATGGAGGAAATGATAGCGTTACACAGCAATGAAACTTGGGAGTTTGTTTCATTACCGAAAGGAAAAACTACGGTGAGATGCAAACGGGTGTTTACTGTGAAAGTTGAACCTGATGGACAAACTGATCGACTGGAAGCATGCCTTATTGCTAAAGGCCACACTCAGATTTATAACATTGATTACAATAATACTTTTTTCTCCAGTGGCTAAATTTACCTATGTTCGACTTCTTATTTTTTGGTAGCCATGCACCATTGGACTCTCCAACTAAATGTTAAAAATGTGTTTCTTCGTGAAAAATTAACTGAAGAAGTATATATAGAGCAACCCTTTAGATTTGTTGCTTAGGGGGAGTCTTCATTTGTATGTTAGTTACAGCGATCACTATATGGTTGAAGCAATCTCCAAGAGTCTGGTTTGGAAAGTTCAGTTCAGTGATTCAGGAATTTGGAATGACTCGATGTCAATCTGATCATTCAATATTATTCAGAAATGATATTCACGTGAAATGCATCTATCTCGTTATGTATGTAGATGAAATTGTTATAATAGGCAATGATCATGATAGAATTTGTTAGTTGAAGAAACATCTTTGCAGTCACTTTCAAACCAAAGAGGTAAGAAAACTAAAGTATTTTTTGGGCATTGAGGTGGCACAATCAATAGCACAAATTATTATCGCACAGAGGAAGTATGTCCTGGATCTACTAGAAGAAACATGCATTCTAAATTGCAAGTCTGTGGATACTCCTATAGATCCCAATGTTAAGTTGGTTCATGTACAAGGAGAGCCATTAAAAGAAGCTAGAAGATATTGAAGGTTAGTTGAAAAACTAAACTACTTGACACACACAACCTGATATTTCATTTGCGATTAGTGTAGCAAGTCAGTTTCTCTAAGCTTCTTGTAATGATCATTAGGAAGCAGTAATTCGAATTCTTAGACGCCTTAAAGAAGCACCATCACAAGAATTATTGTATGAAGATTAAGGTCATCACCAGATCATCGGGTACTCTAATGTTGACTACGCAGGTTCTCCTCCAGATAGGGGGTCCACTTTAGGATTTTGTATCATAATTAGAGGCAATTTAATTTCTTGAAAAAGCAAAAAGCAAGATGTGAATACTAAATCAAGTGCTAAAGCAAAGTATCGAGCTATGACTTTTACAACATACGAACTTATTTGGTTAAAACAACTCCTTCAAGAATTAAGATGAAAAGAAATCTAAAGCATGAAGTTGATTTGTGACAATCAAGCTACACTTCATTGCTTCTAATCTAATTTTTTATGAAAGAACCAAACATATAGATGTTGACTGTCATTTTGTCAGATAGAAGGTTGAATTAGGATGTATTGTCACAAATTTCATCAATTCTAATGATCAACTTGTAGATATGCTCACTAAATCTCTCAGAGGATCAAGAATTAAATATAAATATATTTGTGGCAAGCTTGGAGCATATATTTGTATGCTCCAACTTGAGGCGGAGTTTTGAGATATCTAGCTGTAGGAATAGACTAGTAGTATTATTGCAGAATGATTAGATGTAGGAATGGGCTAACTGTATAATTGTAGCTGGCTGTGTGCTTTTTTTTTTTTGTGTATGTAAGCTAATTGTATTTTGAGTAATAGGACTGTTTTCTTCTTCTCTCAAACTTCTCAGATTTCCCTCTCTTTCTCGATTTTCTCACGAGAAGAAAATAATTTGGGTTTAAAGTAACCCACTATTAAAATTCTGATCTGAAAATAATAATAATATCATAATATTTGTCTAATAGAGGCTTATTTATACTAATCAGAATAAATCCTAATCCTAAATTGAACGGAACCTAAAACATTAACACTTATTTAACAAGAATTCTAAAACATACATAAAAGAAATAAAAAAACTGAACCAGGAAAACCAAATAAGATTCCTAATCTAAAGAAATTTAAAACAAACTGAACAGGAAAACTAAATAAAATTCTAATTTTAAAATTAAATTAAAATAACTCCTAAATTTTTTTCTTCCTTAACTGCATCATTACCCTCCCAGGAACATGCAATGCAGATAACCTTTTCTTGTGCACTAAGACATCATTCATATGCGATCATACAAAATGAGAGAATCACAATGGATAAAGAGTTGACAATTTGTATATGAAAAAGTCTTATCAGCATTGTCAAACTTAAACTGCCACAGAAATAACAAATTTGCTCATGATATCTTAGAATAGCACAGATTCTGTACAGTTTTCAACTCAAACTATGTAAGAATTGCTACCAAAACATTTAAAATAAATTATTAATAGTACGGCATCGTTCTCTATTTCCTTTATTTCTTTTTTTTTTCCTTTTTGTTGCGCCTTTTCATGAATTCAACATGGAATTCAACAAACTCTCCTGTCAGCCAAACCAACACCAATCATTCAAACTAAACAACGAGAAAATTAGTACAACTAGTAGCACATTTAAATCCAAAAATAATACAGATGACAATTCAAATTGGACGAATGTACATTTTTGGTGTATCCTAAAGCGAATTTACTAGATGATCAATGCGCTAATGTAAAATCATACTAATCACATGTAATTAGCAAAACCATATCTCCCAGAATTTAGAGCCCACAAATGCCCCACACAGTCAATTATCAAGATCACTGAAAAGCTAATATAGGGTCCTACGCTTTCTCAAATTACCCCATAAAAAGTTTATTCATTGTTGCTTAATGCAAAACCCAACAGCTATTCTTTTGTTAAGAGACCATCCAACCTGCTTCCTCTGTGGAAGCATATTCCTTAGCTGCATGTAAACAATCTCTCCTTGTTGGAACAGATACAGTTTCTTGTTCTAATGCTTTTGATGGATGCTACCATATATGTCCATCAAAAGAACCCTGGGATGCTAGTCCAAGGTAAGTGATAAGATAGATTCAAAAGAAACAAACTAAATTTTCTTAACATATCTCAGAAACTACATGTTTAAGATCTATGACAAGCGTGTTCCCCCACCTCCCACCTCCCCTCCAAACCCTGCACCAGGCTCAATTCTCAGTTTCTCCTAGTCAGTAGGACTAAGTGTGAGTTTATAGGGCCAATGTTCACCTCAGTTACATAAGACTAGGATATCCTGTTAATAATAAGTAAATTCATATCCCTGGAACATAATGCACATACAATGACATTCTCATAGATTAATTCCCACATCATCATGCATTGAATTCTAAAATATAGAAATTATGGGCACATTTGCTAGGTTAAGCTTACCCCAAGAGATTCCCATATCAACATTTTTAACTGGTATATTGATGTAGTACCAGAAACTTTTAGATTTACTGAATTTCCATAACTAGTCTTTCGAGAACGTTTAGAAGCCCGCCGATCAGGCTCAGAAATGGTCTCAGATGCTTCTAGAATTGATCTTGGAGCTTCTTTACCACGTACAAGAGATACATATATGTCCTCATTGCAGTAATTGAGTTTCTGCATCAACTTGCAACTTTCCCTTTCACCTATGCAGTGCTCGCAAATCTAGCAGTTTCAGGAAAAAAAATTCACTTGATGAGAAACTATAGCTGATAAAAACTACAATTGGCTCATTAAACACATGAACTAGGTTAGGTTTCAACTACCTCCGGAAAAGTCCTAATTATGGGCTGTCTGGTCTCAGTCTCATTACTGACTTCATCTTGAGGATTTAGATGCTCATTGCTTGCAGGCATCTCTTCAGAGGAGCCAGACAAATTATTTTCCACAATATTACCAGGCTCAATTATTGCATAGACACTATTATTCTTATGACCACCCCACTCCTCACAGAAATTATTCCAGTCACTCTCAGAAATGATTGTTAACCCATCTGTCTAGAACCCAAAGGAAGGCAGAGGAAAAATTTTATGCCATTAGATAAATCAGTAATATATAAAAATCTTTATTCAAACTTTCCAAGTACATATATTTATATTAACATTTTCATCATACTTACAGCAGAACCCTTCTGAAAAAGTGTGCCACGTTTGGAAACCAGGTCAGGAGGCCTTTCTAGAAGTCGTAAATGCTGAAAGAGAAAAAAGGAAAGGATAGAGATAATGAGTCTATGAACATAATATGAATAGAAATAAAAAGGACAAGCTAACTAGGTCCCAAATCATTTGACACATTAAAACTCCATATCAACTGTCAAAACACTTTGCAACCACAATTAATGAAAAACACATTCAATATGATAGCAAAACAGAGAAAACAATGATCTGGATGGAGGTGAGAGCAGGGATTATAAGAAACAGGAGACTCCAGCTGGATACAAACATTGATTTCAAGTGTTAGTCTACAGGGGGGAAAAGCCCTGGAAAAATAACTATCATGATTGAACAGGAAAAAAAAATTCAGCCGAAGTTACAATTACCTTTTCGCATTTTAGTGAATCAATGACACAATCCAAAGTTTCAGGTTCCACTGATGAAATATTCTTGCCACTTGCAGTTACATAGTTTCTCCATTTTGTGAGCCATAAAGAGGGCACCAAGTAATACTTGCAGTGCAAAGAAAGAGGAATGTTTTTTCCCATAGCCAATTTCTCATGATTCTGGCGTTGTTTTAGTTTCACTGCTCTGCAGCATGCACAGAAAATCAAAATTAGAACATATGTGCACAAACATAATGCTCAGCTTTGTGCTGTTAATGTACATGTAAAAGACCTTAAAGAATCCTCAAAGCAGGCAACTTCAGAAAGCTCATCACAGCATTGGGGACACTGCATAGAACCTGAAGGAAAAGTTGGACAACCCAAAGGATCATCAGGTTTTACAGTAATAGCATCCTCGTAAAAGAAGAGCCATAGATTCTCTGGAACCAGCAATCTCTTGGCACCAGGCGCTTGCTCAGGCATAAGTTGCCCATGAGGACAGCTAATTGGAACAGTTGGCCCAGCATCAGCTTCGCTTGGAGAATCAAGGTTTTTTCTTCTCACCCATTGCTGCAACCTGCAGGCGCAGGAAGTACAGAATCACTAGAAACTTGCCCCAGAACCATACCAAGCAAAATTTTAAGGTTCAAAGATTCAGTGACATATTCTTTTATCTTTAACATGGTGTATATGAATCATCAAAAACTATATATTGTTTTGGTGACAATTGATTGCTAAAACAAAAAAAAACACCTGATAAGCCATATCCAATCACTGAAGTAAGCAACAATGCGCAACCAGTAAAGGAAAGTCCAAAGTACCAGATTACGATCATACCATGTCTTAGATGCATAAAATGTTCCATCTTGACACTTCCCTGTAAGTACATCACTTGCAAGATCTCTCATTAATGTCCGTTGATCCCTATAGCTATCAGCACAAACCAACGTTTGTGCACCATCAGAAAGGCAAGCCATGCAGTAGTCATCGTTTGTCAGTGCAGGCCCTCCACCATACTGAATTTACATGCATTTAACAGAAAAGTATCAACAATGACTGCACGGCTGATTAAAAAGACCAGGAATAGAAACAAGGTGAAAAAGGGAGAATGAAAATGAAGCTATCAAACATGAAAATCAGAGAAAAAGAGAATCAGAATCATGCCTCTCAGTGGAAAGAAAACATCTCTTTAAACTAAAATACATTTTTAAGTGTTACATTGTGAAAAGGAAAAAAAAACAACCACACACATACACATAAAAGAGAAAAAACCACAAAATAAACAAAACATGAATTTTGTATCATGAATGCTGTTCTCAAATGCATGTTAGGCACCTCTAGGTGCTCAGGTGATGAACAATGAGCTAATTCTCTCTCTCTCTCTCTCTCTCTTCCAATTTCCCCTGTTTTTTAGTTTCTTAACTCATGTTCCCGTTTTTGCCATTCTATGAGCATGTAAAACTGACGCTTAAAGTCTTCCCTAAATTTTCTTACTAAAAAAGCCATCTCTTCTTACACAGGTCCTATGCAAGAACATTGTAGGAATATCCAGTTGAATGGTTTTTAACTAGATAAGTGCGCATCATGGTGAGCTTTTAGGGTATATTGCATACTCAAGGTTAAAACAAAATGGTGCATGATGAGACGTAACTGAAATTTTCCAGCTTATGTTCTGTTTCTTTTTATTTTGTTCTGTTATGCATAATTACTTCCATCAAACATGCACATCATACTGATATTACAAAAAATTAATTAGACATGCTTATATTGTTTAAATTAGTGAAATGGAAGTTAATTTAGTCACTATGAGCAGTTTGATTTACCGGGGCAATTGTGTCTTTCTGGAACCTAGCAAATCAGTTTACACAAGAAATTAATAACACATTGAAGGCATCTTTCATCTTTAACTATACAAAAATACAATTAGCTAAGGAAAGCATTCATAAATGTCATAATTCTCTGAATGTATGTGAGACGAATTATATATGTAGATACCTTAGAGAACAATTTGGTCCAAGCCTCAGCAGACAATCTCTTCATAGAGCCAACTTTAAATACTGGGACTTTTCCATGTGAACACTGGATAGGAGTGTTATCTAACATACCACTGGAAAATTACAAATAAAACCACAAAAAGCCTTATAGAACTGTTGCCAAAAATTATGAAATCAGCAGAAAAAAAAATACAAAATATAATCCATTAAGATAACTGCAGTTGGTTATGCTTCCCATGAGAAAATGGTAAATATTAATCCCAAGGATTCTACCTACATTTTGGCACAAAGATATAACCACACATGCAGACAATCAAATAAGCGAAGAGTAACTTCATATGGACAGATAGCAATCACATTATGAAACTTGAACTTACGGTGGAGTAACGTTATCAGCCCACAGGCGAAGCCAATCAGCTGAAACCCAATAAGATGGTTCTCCAAGTGATCGGACTGGAGCTTCAGCAAGAACTGATCGCACTTCTTGTCTCCTTTCCGTAATATGATTCACCTCTTTTTCCTTCCTCACTTGGTACTGTTCACAAGCATCAAGATATGATGCATTCAAATTCTTTATATCTTCAAAAAGGTGAGATGGAAGACAAGTGTCATGTGAAGAATTCTCAAAACCTTCTAATTGAATTTTGCTGGCACCACAAACCACAGGTCTTTTCTCCTCTAACATCTTAGTACACCTAAGAGTATACATCAGCATGTATGCATCAGTAGATGAAAATGTCTCTGGAAGGCTACTTATAGTAGATTTCAAAGATTGTGACTTAACAGTGTCAACATGATTTCCATTGGCAACAACATGCTTTTCTTCTGTGCAAGCTGGAGGCTCGCTGTTAACAAACTTAGAAGTGGAATGTGAAAAGCCTTCTCCAAAAGGGTGAAGACCCAAGTTTGAGACATGCTCATCATCAAATTCCCACCACTGCCCAGTATTTTCATCCTTAATATGAGCAATGTAATGGCCACTGTTTACAGTAGTTCCCTTGTGAATCAATACAGCAGACAGATCATACATCCAATCCAACTGAGAAGGTTCAGACAACCTCCGCCTCATATCCAATACCCCAGGGAAACAAAAAGCAGATGTGATTTTCTTCTTTGTTGTAGTCTACTGACAGAAATCAATATAAGAAAAAAGCTTAAATACCTCATTTTTGGATGCAAAGAAGAAAGTTTTGCATTATATATAGTAGTAACGTCCTTAGATGAGGAAGAAAAGTGAAAAACATAAATTAGCAAGAGTTGAAATTTAAAGCATCAAATTACAATTAAGTCAACAGTAAAATTATAATTTATAAAATTGACAAAAATAGAAACTAGTATTGGGACAATGAAGAATAAATTTTATCAAGGGAATGCCTGACATCTGTTATCAAATTAGGTGCATCCATGGTATGAAAGAATGAGCAATAGACAACTCAATATGTCAACTTTGAGAATGCACAGTTTTTATATGGCCGTCGTCAAATTTCCAATTTAAATAAAGTCATAAAAAGCATTAAGTAATAATTTCCTCTAGGCGCCGCTATATACCCATGCTAATCACTGCAAAATTACTGTACAAGACACCTCATGAAAGATAAAACAGCTATTATTCTCATGAAGCATGTAAAAGATGATCATCTACATAAATCAAGAAAGCACAAATTCTAATGTGGCAACCACCTAAGCATCACATGATAAAATAAATATAAAAAAAAGAAATGCAATTCAGATCCTGAGAAAAGGAAGGAGGGGGATCGAACAGAGGTGCAGATATGCATATTTATCTGAACAATTTAACAACACCACCAACAATATACAAAGTTTTTTTTTTTTTCCAAAAACTCAATTATGATGTACCTTTGGAAGGAAAACACAACGCTTAAGCTGAACATTAAGGACATTAGGAAGAGTTCTCAGTTTGATCCTGCGAATTGCATCAACTCTCATTTTACACACCTCACAGAAATATTGATTCTCACCATGAAGCTCTTCCACACTAAGGTAATCATCTAAACTCTCATCTAAGCTTTTCAACCCCTTTATGTTCAACTCCAGCTCATAAAAATCTTCCATTTTCAAAGATGCTTCGGAATTGCTTCCACATTTCGAGCACCTAAATACATAACAAACATGAAGGCAATTTGTCAAGTTCGCTTTTGCATATATATATATATATATATATATATATATATATATAATGTACATACGTACATATGTATACATATGTACGTATGTACATATATGTATGTATATACATACATACATACATATATATGTATATATGTATGAATTTGGAAAGAAAGGAGGAACCTGCAGAATCAAAACTAGCACTTGTCTTACGTTGTTACATGCGATACACTACCACAGAAGAGATCTTGAACAATTGTCCTCGCTTTGGAAACTTTAGAATGCTTTAGACAACGCTCAAGCAAGGAAAGAAGTAAGGTCAAGAACTCATGGCTATCCTGCTGAACTCCATTATCTAAATCCAATGTCTTAATAAATGGGGCTGAATCAATGAAAGCCATTTTACTTGCATGCAACTGTGCAAAAAGCCGGGCAAGCTGATCCAGAACAGGCTGTTGTTCCAGGACTTCTGGTTCAACAGAGAAAACACCTTCTCGAAAAGATGTATTCATGTAAAGACATTGAAGTATACTATTGGCATAGCATGTTGCTCCCAAATTTGTGAGACCAGCAGGTGAATCAGCAGAAGAACGAAGATCTTTACATGGGTCTGGGCCAAGGGCTTGAACAATATCAGACAATTTCTGCCACAAACCAGATTTACGACTGCCATTGGGTGGTGGAATCAGCCCACAAAAGCAATTGGGATTATCTTTGGTATTCACACGGCAGCCTTGACAAACTGGTTTATGAATCATGTAAAGTTGATTTACATCGTCATTGGTTATTTCACCTGTTGCATGAATTTTCCTACGAGGCCACATAAAAATGTAAAAAAAACACATAACAGAGCAGAGCGTGCATATTAATATACAGAAAAAAAATAAATGTCTGTACCTCAATATTACAGAAGTGACATTAACATTATCCTCTTGTCGCCTTTTATTTTTACTACGCGTAGTTGGCCGGCTCATTGTGTTACCGACCTATTCTGTAATAATAATAAAAAAAAGCAATCATTTTCAAACTGATAAGATGAAGAACACCAAAAAATCAAATAACAATTTATTTCTTTAAATTAAAAATGTAAAATCTAGGGTTTTAAATTTCGTCCGTTTTGCATTGTATCGCCCGCAACAAAACGGAAGTTTAGTCGTTAGATCCGATAATGAGCTATATGAGGTGTGTGATTCGAACATGACACGGAATGGTCTGCCAAATAATCGTCTGCCAAACGGCCGATTCAATTGAATTGCAAATAAAGAGTTGAAACGTACCTGTACAGAGGCAAAATAATTTGAAGACATGGATTTGATTGAAAAAGCTGCACAAAATAGTACCAAAGCAATCGAAGGCAAAGTGCAGCGGTGGAAGAAGAAAAGACGACGAAAGAAGATTAACGGGGAAAGAACGAGAAGTGGACCCGAGTGGTGAAGAGAAGAATACGAAATGAAACCATTGATGTGAATAAAATAGCCTTTGTGAGGGTCACGTGATATCAGAAAACTGTGAAAATACTTATCCAACTAGGCGCACTTCAATTCTGATGAAAAAAAAAGGCACTTCAATTTACGCTCGTCATGCTCTCTCTTGTTTAATTACTCTCTTTAGTAGCTTAAAAGATAATATAAAATTTATTGAAAATTATTCCTTTTAATAAAAATACATTAAAACCTAATAAAAAATACCCTAAAGTAAAATGATAATAAAATAATTAATAAAGTAGAAAATTACATGTACGATACCGCAGAAATTATTAATAATTAAAAAAATATAATATAAGTTGATTGAAATTCAATTTTAAATTCTATGATTTTTAATTAATTTTTATTTTTGAATTAATTTAAATTCTAATTATAAATCGTGCATAAATAATAACCTTTCAAAATTTAACAATTTAATATTAAAAAATAGGAAAATAAATTAGCTTATTATTGGCAACCGAAGGAGTTTAGACTTTCTCGTCCTTACTCCTTCAAGAGAATATTTCCATATATCTCATTGCCAAATTGACAATCACATTCAACATTTTGGTATTTTTCAACTATTGCGAATTTATAATTTCCATAACAGTCCAGTAATGAATGTTGGGATCTGTAACGCATTAACTAAATGGTCAAAAATTAGATCTATTCCAAGAATAATTATACAATGAAACCGTTGTATTACAACAAGCCAATCGAATATCAACATGTGACAATATTGTAATACAACAAGCCAATCGAATGTAAAACATTGCCACATGTTGATATTCGATTGGCTAGTTGTAATACAACGGTTTCATTGTATAATTATTCATATTCCAATACACACGCTACACACATAAAAATGAAATAGGGAGAGTATAAAGAACTCCTAGCAGCCCAAAATACGGATTTTTATCGGTCGAGTTTGGTCGGATTGAGTGTGTATAATATATATATATGTATTATTCGGGTTCGGGTTCGGGTTGAATTGAAAAAATAATTCTCAATCCGACCATCCAACATAACTCGAAAATTTTTAAAATTTTAATCCGATTTCACCCGTATATATAATATAAACTGACCGAACTTGACCAAATTATATTCGGTTCGGTCGGGTTCAATAAATTTGCACATTCCTAGCACAAAGTTCACTTTAAAAGAATTACAGCACCATAAACCTCTCACCATCAAATCAAAATCTTATATACAAAGGAACACATCATAATTAATTAACTACCCAAGAGCATTATAATTCTTACCAATCTAAATGTTACTTCTTCTTTTTTTTCATTCTCAAGAGCATTACAAATCAACAAATAAATTTTTGGCATATTGACACATTAGTTTTTTGCATAAGAATTAGGCAATTTAATTCACAACCAAATAAAATGGTAAATGGGTTTATTATAATATTCTAGTAGAATAAATATTATTATTTCTAGTGCTTCATTTTTTGCAAAATCAAACTAAACAATATTATATACCTTATTGTTTCAAATTCTGGATCTCTTTTCTCAATGCCACATTATCAATATACTTTATCGCGTTATTGTTTCAAACCTTATCGCGTTAAGCATATTGCTTAGTGGTATATATTTTGATAATAATGTAAATTAAAATAAAATAATGTAATTTTTTTTTCTTAAATCTATTGATGCAACAATAAATTTATTTTCCAAATTTATTTATTTTCTTTTCAAGTTATCATTTAACATAGTCATATACATTGGGCCTATAAGAGTATATATAATATTCAGGTACTAGAGATAATATTTTGGACTATTTTTGACATTCAGTGTCTAGCCCAAAGGTAAATTAAATATCAGTGATACTCAGCATCCAGCCCGAAGAAAAAATATATAATGGTGACGCTTAACGTTTAGCCCAAAGGCAAATCAAATATCAGTGATGTCCAGCGTCTAACCCGAAGATAATCATAGATATGTCGTCAAATACAAAACTCTAAAAAATAATATTATATAAGGTTTCACACAAAAAATATACCATCTTATATTTTTTTCATACTTTGACAATTATGCTAATTTTCATTCTTTTTATAATTTTTCTATCTATTTATCACATTTCCAATCATAAAATTCATATTTTATACTAATTTCATAATGTAACCAATATAAGGTTACACTTTGGTATGTAACACTTTATTATGTAACCACATTCCATATTGTCATTAGTCACTCTAAAATGACTTAAATGTCCATATATTATATAATTCATGCCTTTAAACATGTAGCTAAGCACTTTACATATGAGTTCACACATCAAAGTGACAAAGCATCAATATCAAAATACAATGTAATATGTCATTTACAATTAATTACAATACAATTTAATCAAAGAATGTACTAACATTGTTTAATCAACTTCCAAGCTACCAAAACCAACTCTTTTCTGCCACTTTCTACAATGCCCTTCATCACTAATATTGGGCAAATACAATCTACTAAATGCCTATTCAAAATGTAAGTATATATTATGTATTAGAATCATATTTCTACACATTTTAACTAATAAAAATTAATTTAATACATTTTCTTCAAATTTTAAATTTCAATCCTAACTTTCTTTAATTTTAAATATCCATTCTATTCAATTCTAATTGATATTCTAAGTTCAATTTTATCATTAAAATCATTTAATAACATCATTTAAATCATAAAATCAAATAAACATTAATTTTTTATGATTACTATTCCAAAATCATAACTTTCTTACTAACCCTTCCAAACTCTATGTAAATTTAATCAAATCAACTATCTAACCATATAATCTTTGTCTCCTCATCAAAATAATACTTTCTATACCCATTAAACAAATTAAAACACACCCCATCAAAACTACATATTACACATAACCATTGGTTTAAGGAAACTTCAAAATTAAGGAAGAAAACTTACTTGAATCCTTGTTTAATCTTTAAAACTACCTTGAATTCTTTGAAATTCTTATAAAATTTGGTGTTTTAGATGAAGAAAATCTCCCCTTACCTCTCTTAAACTTCCATGGGTGAAAGAAGAAGAAGATGAGTTTTCTTCTTTTATTTCTCATATTTCCAATTTTACCCCTCACTTATATACATTTTTACGAAATAAATAAATATTAAAATAATGTGATATTTTTTCCTATCCATAATTATCTTAATTTAATTTTAATTAATTATTTTTATTATTTTATTTTATTTAACTTTTAATCTAACTTTGTCTTTTTTCTAAAAGTATGTATGTTAGGTAGATATTATGTGCCCAATGTATATGTTAGGTAGATATTATGTGTATATTATGTACTCAATGTATATTTTTTTTATATCTTATATATAAATTTAACATTTTCATACTTCCAACACTTTATTTAACTTTCTAAATTATTTATTTAATTTTTTATTTTAATATTTTAACAAAGTTACGGATAATATAACCCTCTCTCCCTTAATTAATTTTGTCCTCGAAATTAATTGATATCAGCTCTAAAACAACTAAGGATACTAGCGTCGCATCGTCTGCTCACTCTCCCATGTCGCTTCCTCAGTGGAATGGTTCCTCTAAAGAACTTTCACTAATGACACCTTCTTGTTTCTCAATTTCTTTACCTCTCGTGCCAGTATTGCCACTGTCTCCTTTTTGTAGGTTAGATTCGAATTCACATCGATAGACTCCACTGATAAAATATAAGATGGATCCGATATATACCTTCGAAGCATAAAGACGTGGAAGATATTATGTATCCGATCTAACTCTGGTGGTAAAGCCAATCTATAAGCCACCGGTCCCACTCTTTTCAGTACTTCATATGGACCAATGAAATGAGGACTCAACTTTTCTTTTTGTCTAAATCTCAAAATTTTCTTCCAAGGAGACACTTTTAGGAATACCTTATCCCCACACTAAACTCTATATCTTTTCTCTTTAAATCTGTGTATGATTTCTGTTAATCTGAAGCTGCTTTCAAACGATTTTGAATTATTTTCACTTTTTCTTCTGTTTCTTTGATTAAGTCGTGACATATTAGTTTACCTTCTCTGACCTCATCCCAGTATAATGGTGTCCTGCACTTCCTGCCATACAAAGCCTCATAAGGAGCCATCCCAATACTAGACTGGAAGCTATTGTTGTATGCAAACTCAACCAATGATAAGTGTCTATCCCCACTCCTAGTAAACTTGATAACACAGCTTCTCAATATGTCCTCCAAAATCTATATTACTCCCTTTGATTGTCTATCTGTTTGAGGATGAAAAATAGTACTGAAATGTAACCGAGAACCTAAGGATCCTGCAAACTCTTCCAAAACCTGAATGTGAACCTTAGATCTCGATCTGACGCAATAGAAACTAGAACTCCATATAATCTTACCACCTCATTAATGTACAATTCAACTAGCCTATCTAATGAATAATCCATCCTAACTGGAAGAAAATGAGCTAACTTTGTTAATCTATCTACTATTATCTAGATTGCATCATGCTTCCTCTGAGTCAAAGGCAGTCCAACCAAAAAATTCATGGTCACTTGCTCCCATTTTCATTTAGGAATTAATAATGGTTGTAGCAACCTTGACGGAACCTGGTGCTCAGCTTTCACTCTCTGACAAGTAAGACATCGAGATACAAATTCTGCTATGTCCTTTTTCATCCCTGACTACCAATAGTACATTTTTAAAATTTGATAAATCTTGGTACTTCCTGGGTGCATAGCATAAGATGATTGATGTGCCTCCTCTAAAATTCTCTTCCTCAATTATACATCATCAGGAATACATAATCTATCTCTGTACCACACACTGCCATCATCTCTCACATAAAAAAATTTTGCTCTCCGCCTTTTGGCAGTCCTTTACAATCTTCTGAATTCTCTCATCTGTCTTTTGTGCCTCTTTCATCTGATCAAGCAGTAATGACCTTACCTACAACTGGGCTAAAAGAGCACCATCATCACACACCTTAAACTTGGCATGTAAAGCTCTTAACTCAATAAGCAATATGAGAGCATAGGCTGTCAATCCTGCCACAGATTTTTGACTCAAGGCGTCAGCAACTATATTAGCCTTGCCCAAGTGGTAGTCAATCAAGTAGTCATAATCTTTAATCAATTCCAACCACTATCTCTGCCGAAGATTCAACTCTTTCTGAACACTAAGATATTTTAAACTCTTGTGATTTGTGTAAATAAATAATATCTCTCCATATAAGTGCTATCGCCAAATCTCCAATACAAAAACAATGGTTGCCAACTCCAAATCATGAGTCGGATAATTCATCTCATGAGGCTTTAATTGTCCAGAGGCATAATCATTAACTCTACTCTCCTGCATCAAAACACAACCTAAACCATTATGTGAAGCATCACTATAGATCATATATGGTTTACCTTCTACAGGTAAAGTAAAGATTGGAGCTTAAGTCAACATGTCGCTCAACTGTTCAAAGCTCGCCCGATAATGATCTGTCCATAAAAACTTCACATCCTTTCAAAGTAATCTGGTAAGTGGCGAAGCTATTATGGAAAATCCCTTCACAAACTGATAATAATAATCAGCCAATCCTAGAAAACTTCTAATCTCAATCACATTCTTTGATGGACTCCAATTCATGATTACCTCCACTTTATTTAGTTTAACTCTAATACCCTATGTTGATACAACATGTCCGAGGAAAGTTATTTGATCTAACTAAAACTCACATTTAAACAACTTGGTATACAATTGTTTCTTCCTTAATATCTGCAATACAATCCATAGATGCCTATCATACTTTTCTTTACTACGAGAATAAACCAAAATATCATCAATAAACACCATTACGAACTCATCCAAATATGGCCTAAAGACCCAATCATTAAATTCATGAAGGCTGCTGGAGCATTCGTCAGCCAAAAAGGCATCACTAAAAACTTATTATGGCCATATCTTATGCGGAAAGCAATTTTAGGCACATATGCATCTCTAGCCCTCAATTGATGATACATGAACCTTCGATCAATCTTGGAAAATACTATTGCCGACTTCAGTTGATCAAAAAGTTCATCAATGTGAGGTAATGGGTATTTATTCTTGATGGTCACTTTATTCAGTTGTCGGTAATTAATGCACAATCTTAAAGTGTCATCCTTCTTCTTTACAAATAATATCAGTGCTCCCCACGATGATACACTAGGGTGGACAAACCCTTTATCAAGTAACTCTCGCAATTGTACCTTTAACTCCTTTAATTCTACTAGTGCTATTTGATAAGGGTTAATAGAGATAAGAGTGGTATCCGGCATCAAATCGATATCAAATTCCACCTCTCTCTCAGGTGGTAGCCCTAGTAACTCATCGAGGAACACATCCGAAAACTCAACCACTATAGATATATTTTCAAGCTTTGACCCTACAGTGTTGGTATCCATAACTTGAGTAAAGTATGCCTCACACCCCTTCCTAATCATCTTTTTAGCTGATATAGCTGAAATAAACATGGATGCGAGGTGTCTCTGCTCATTAGATACCACTACATCTCTCCCATCACGTGTTTTTAGATAACATGTTTCTACTGACAATCTACTACTGCCTGATATTTGGATAGCCAGTCGATACCCATAATGAGATCATAATCTCTGAAGGATATCTCAATCAAGTCATCGAGAAACTCCTCATCATGCACTACAACTGGACTGTCTCGGTAACCACTACTAACTATCATACTATGCTCTAAAGGGTTGGTAACCAGTACATCAAACCCTAATGACTCTGAATGCACATCACTCACAGGCAAGATGGATGCACTGATGTATGAATATATCGACCTATGGTCTATCAATACATAAACTGAAGTACCAAACAAAGAGAAAATACCAACTATCACGGCTGAGTCATATGACTGTCTTTGCATCACATATACTCTCTGTGATGAACCTTCCTACTCTGGTCTGCTAGTCCTCACTATGGATCCTCCTTTCTGGCTAAATCTAGACCTACCACCTCTAGCACCACCTCTATATCCACGACCCCCTTTGACACTGGATCTAGATGCAGTTGCATCTATCTGTCTGTCATCTGATGGTGGCTCTGGATAATCTCTAATAAGTAATCTGGTGATCTACATATGAAATAAATTACTGATGCACCAGCCCTCCAACAAATACCCCCATGTGCACTGCTATATGTAGCACAGATAGGTGGAGTAGATCTCTGCAATGCTAGAGTCGGAGCACTAGCTACTGAAATAACATATCTCTGTCTCTGTCTCTATCTCTGCTGCTGAAACCCTCTACTAGGTTGTCCCTAGCCTTTACCAGATCTTTGTGAAGAGCCTCCTTTACCGCTCTTTAATGATGAAGACCTTGCCTCAGTTTGAGGTCTTCTGTCTCTACTCTCTGCTCTGGCAGCTACTGCAAGTTCCTGTGCCTTCTCTACGCTTCTAGCAGCTGCAACTAACTTGGAGAAATTCTCATACTATGAGCCTCCTACTAGACACATGATAAATGGTCTTAGACCATCCTCAAATCTCTATTATCTCTCAATCTCATCATATACAATCCCTCATGCATACTTACTTAGCCTAATAAAATCTTTCTTATAATCTGTCACTGTCTTTGACTTTTGCTTCAAACTCAGAAACTCTTTCTTCTTGGCATCTTTATACTTTCGAGGGGTGTATTTATTATCAAACTCTTGCAAAAAGTCATCATATGTCAATACCGAAGGATCCTCTATTGCACGGGGAACCATTTTCCACCAGTCATAAGCGTCCCCATGCAGAAGAAACATGACATAATCAAACTTCTTTTCTGCACCGGCCTGTAACTGGATAAATATCCTCTAAACTCTATCCAACCACTGCTCCGCTACAACTGGATTAATAGTACCAAAGAATTATGTGGCTCCATATTTCCTTAGCTTATCATATTTTTGAGTTGGCAGCTGTAACTGTGGCTACAGCTATAAATGTGGTTGCTGTACTTGAGCCTATCGTAGTAGCTCCGCCATATGTTGCACCCAACCTGGTGAAACCTCTTCAACTGTTGGTCTAACTAGTACTGATGCCTCCCAAGCCATATCTGCACTGGCTCCAATAATATCCTCTCTGGGTGCGACACTCTCTCCACTCCCTTCTCTAGACTGATAAGTCCTAGATGCCATATCAACCTATGTTTGCAAACACAACGAGGATTGCCACATTAGAGACCAAATAAAATGCAGTGCAAATTTAAGAATGACATATTAAAATCACATTTTAAATCCCATTTGCTCTCTCTAAAAACTCACTTAGGTCGAGAATCTCAAATCTAGACTCTGATATCAAAATAAATATAGCACCCTTATACCCTATATATAATACATACAACTCGTATATAATATATATATATATTACAAGAATGTTATCATCTTTGATATTTATAAAATTTTTCATATTTATATGAAAACATTTAAATTTTGTAAATGTGTCTTATCAAGTTTATAAGTAAAAATATATATAATTAAATTAACAAAAATACAAAATTTAAAGAAAACTTTATGAAAAAAATTCGCTAGAGTTTCGGCTGTATTTTAGACATTTCCAAAAAATCAATAATTCAACATGCATAAAAATGTTTCACTCCGAAAAATTATACATTTAAATGTTCACTACTTCATTATCCTCCAGTATTTTCTCAAAATCACACAAACATATATAAATACATATTTAAATTATATATGCAAACTTCACATTTATCCCAAACACTTTATATTTTACAACATTTTCATATAAGCATAAATAATGTATATATTTAAAACAAGTTTTACAAGTGGATGTTTATATGCTTGCAAACTAGCTATGTGTAGACCCTTAATTTTTGACTCATTCAAATCTAATAGCCCAAAATAATTTTTGTGGTATTTTATTTATTTTAATAATATTTTAATTACTAATAATATTTAATAGTTATTTTTAATAAAAATAAAAATATAAAAAATATAAAAATATAAAAATAAAAAATCGGACGGATTGGCAAGCGTCGCGCGGCAACCCATTTCGCCGTAGAAATTATATGCGGTGAATTGGGCAGTCCTAAATTCGCTGCAGATGGCATCTGGGGCTAATTGGGCACTGCCCAATTCGCCGTAGCCAGTTCTTGCACGAATTGGCCCGCTACGCCCGTTTTTGCCAACGCAATTTCAGCCAGTGCAGTCCACGGGCCCGACAGCCCGCGCGCTGCCGATTTTTTGACCAAATCTTGTTTTACCCAGTTTTCTAATTTTTCCTAAACAATTCATATTTCCTTATTAAAATAGGATTATGACTCTTTATTTTCCTATCAATACCACATTAAAACAAGAAAAAGGGGGGAGGACGAAAAAAAAAACAAAAACCCTAGAGAAGAAAACCGAGGAGGAACATTAAAGAGAGACGGCAACAAATAGAGAAGATTGACAGCAAGCATTTATCAATCATCAACCCAGCAAACATTCATCAATCATCAACCCATCAAATGCAGCAACATTGCCTTTGTTATTGTTTATCCAGAAAATAATATGGTGGAACCAACGAATGGAGGTTTGATTTAATTCTTTAATTTATTTGAATTCACAATAGTTTCATCCTTGTGTTACAACTTATTTAATTTATATACAAAAGTTTGAAGATTAATAAGTTGTTTAGGTCTAGTAGTTAACTTAAACCTCGTAGTCTTGATTACTTAATTTATATAACATGATTTGAGTCTAATGTTCATATAATCACAAAACATTATCAAAACCCTAATCTAATTGCCCAGTTGCTAAAAACCCTAATCTGCTTTCCAATTTCAAAAACTCTATACTGTTTTATTAATTCCCAAAACCCTAATCTGTTTTCATAATTTTCCAAAACCTTAAATCGTTTTATTAATTCTCAAAACCCTAATTATTTTCTTAATTTTCCAAAACCCTAAAAGATTTTCTAAATTCTGAACCTAAATTTATAAAATCTATTTTCCAAATTCAAAACACCAAAGCCCTGATCGAATTCTAAAATATTAGAATTCTTTAAATTCCAGAAAACCTAAAACCCTAATTCCAGTTGCTTAATTCCCAAACCTAGGCCCAAACCCTAATTCCAATAACTTAATTCCTAAACCCTAGTTTCATAGAAACCTTAAAATTTCTTAAACCCTAAATTTCATAATCCCAGCAACCTAAAAAAAACCCTAAACCCTAAATGATGAAACCTCAATCTAAAACCCTACGATCCAAAACCCTAAGTTCCAAAAACTCTATTCTAAGATGCAAATTTTAAATTTATAAATTTATTGCTTTATTTAATTTTAAATTTGATTTGTAGTTTATTATATGTTTTGATGGTTGATTTATTTAATTTCAATGCTTGATTTGTTTAATTTATCATGGATGGATATTTTCTTTATTATTATTATTACTTGGTTATTTTAATATTAAAATTGTAAGAGGTATGTTTCCATTATTGGGTACCTCATTAGTTAAATTTTATGTAATTTAAATTGCTTTTATATTTTGGACCAATGTAAAGGACATGTTTTCACCTTTCGATGGGTGTCCTATTTAGTTTAGACATGAACGATGTAAGGACATGTTTCCATCCTCGGATGGGTGTCCATTTATTTGCTTTGTTTGGACATTGCTTTTAATTTTAATATAATGATGCTTTATTTTAATTGTTGCATGTAATATGGATAATATTATTATATTTAAGAATTTTATAATATTAAGACCTACAATGGAGATCGGTTCCAATGAACCGTGCGTTGTAGGGGTGCTGGGCCATTTCTCACCTTCCCCACGCGTACCCAATTTTTTGAACCCATTAAGAGATTGGGGATTCCTTAGGAATCGAGCCATCCACCCCTTTCTTTTTCCTGACCCGTCCGGGTAGCGACTCCATTTTCTCCGGGCTTAGGTCCGTGTTCTCTAAGGCCCCGAGCCTAAACAGTGCTGAAGTCGCAAGAACCATTCCACCGGGAGTGGGGGCGAAAATCCTCGCTCACGGTGGCAACTCCACTGGGGATAAGAGAAGTTAATTTCGTTGGTCTTTATATTATTCTATTCTTTCTTATAATAATATTATCCATTGCATCATATTAGATTACATCGTGTGCGTGAGCTAGGACGCCCGTGTTACCCGTGTTGTGTTATGTAAGGGATCCCATACTTTCACTCAAGGTATGGAGATCAAGTATGGCATAACCACTCATAACCTCGTACCATTTGGTATATACTTGCTATGGGAACCTAAGCCTTTTAACCCAAAGACTAAAGCTCATGTAATTGCCCAAGTTACTTTTTTTAGGTTTTTACCCCAAATGCATGTTGTTTGACTATGGTTAATTTAACTTGGCTTAAATCATGGCTTATTTGGTTTGATCTTTTTCTAATATGACCTAAATACATTGTGAGCTCAAAATAAATTTTTCTTTAAAGTCTTAAAGACCAAAGATATTTTCAAAACTTTTCAAGATGGTCTTTGGACATAAAACTTTTCTAAAAACAAATAAAAAATTCTTTTGCTCATGACCCAAATAATAAGCCCAAAATCTATTTTTTCTAAAATCTTTTTTACAATGGTCTTAGAAACAAAATTATTTTCATCTAAAAGAGCTTACAAATATTTAGGTCAATTACGAAATACCAAAAATCAATTGTGAGCCTAGTTTATACTAAGAATTAATTAATCATGAGCTTGTTTTTTGGCATGAACCACTAGTTACTTTTTCAAGTGAGAAATCTATTTATAATAAACCTCTTAATTTAGTTTTAATCAAATATAGCATAAAAGCTACATTAGTTGGTTGAATGGATTAAAACCTAATTAATGGGAATTATCATGGATTGATTTTTATTTTTGAAAATATAACTATTGGTTGAAACGTCCGAGGGAATTATTCGAAAACAAGATACCCCATGTTGGTATTTTGTTAACCATATACCTAGGAAAAGAGACTCACCATTTGTATGTGGAAGTTATAAGGTTGGAAGGAATGTCCTATTGGTCCTTATTTGTTTATTGTTTGTGCATACATGCATATATTTGCATCTCATATCATTGATCCCTTCTGGGTCACAGACCTAGAATACGGCAATTCAAAAGCATACAACGACACCACCTACAACATTTTAAAGATGGTTACAAACCAGTTAAGGGACATAGTCGATGAAGTTGTCAACGCCAGGATGGCCGAGCTACGAGAATAATTGGTTGAAATTATGAGGACCCAGTTGATTCAAATCCTAGAGATCATCAACAATGCTAATGAGGCATCTCTTATTGACATAAAAAGGAAGAGAAAGGCAGCATCAACGGGGAACATGTTCACTAATAGAGATCGAATAAAAAATAAGAGATCAATCCCTATTCTACAAGACCAACCAAACCATGTGCTACCTAAGTGGAGCAAAAAGGGCGGCTATTATCCTAGTGTGCAATGTCAAAGGGCAAAAGGAGTTGTTGAGAAAAATGCAACAACTGAGCCAACAAAGAAGCGTAAATTTTCAGATTTAAGAGAGCCTTTGTCAAAGATGTTAGAAAATCTAATGAAAACGGATTTGCTACAACCATTGACACCTCAGCCTCTACATAAGCCTCTACCGCCAAATTTTGACGCCAAGGTCTTCTGTTAATTCCATCAATTGCAAGGGCATGAGATAGATAAATGTGTTCGATTAAGGCACGAGATCTAAGATTTGATTGACAGTGGAAAGCTACCTGAACCTGATAAGCCCAACACTAAGAATGATCCTCTGCCTAAATTTGGAAGGGCGCCACCCCTTACAACCTTCATGAAGAGATTTATCTTGTCATCCTATGATGATATGGATAGAGAAGCTGCTAAAGATAATGTGTTACTAAGTAAGCTTGGGCTAACTGTGGATGATGAAGTAATGACTCTTAATGATGGAAAAAAATTCTTGCCGTTGATTTGTCTAAATAAATGAAGTATCTTCAACTCCAACTCAATGAACTTCCCTTAGCTTGGAGTGTTATTCTATTTATTTTGCTTTCTTTAATATTTGATTGGAACAATCGTGTTTTTCAAATTTAAAGTTGTTTGAATAAATTACTTTCATCAAAACTTTTGTTGGTCTTTGTTCATTTTGGTGCTCAACCAATGAGGAATCTAGCTTGATGATTAATGAATTAATTTATTTATGCATCATGACTTGAATGACTTTACTGGGTGAGGAAATTACTCTATAGCATTGAATTGTGTATGCTTACTTAGAGAGGGCTCCTGCATAATTACCTTTGTCTAGGTCCTAGTCAGTCTTAGAACATGCTTTGACAAACTTGGCGAAATTGAACTTTGCTTATTTAAGGAAAAAATGATCTAGACATTGTTTGGTTAGCCAACAACTAGCATCCACCCAATTAAATATCAATCCCTAGTTGTCCCTTTGAGCCTTCATGAAATTTTAGTTTTCTTTTCATTGGCATATAACCCCAAGAACCTACCCTGAGCTGTTGTGATACTTTTGACAAGTCTTATGATCACTAAGGTGAAGAGGCAAGAAGATCAAAGAAATGAATGAATAATCAACATCGTAAGGATAGTTGATGTTCTTAAGACCATAAAAGTAGTTGAAGTTCACCTAATATCTCCAATCTATCAAGACAACATCAGAGTAACAAATGATTTATCCCTGTTAAAGAAGATTTATGTCACTCCACTCATCCATTGTTAGAAACCCATGTTGGTACAAACAAGACAACTCTGTTAGAGCTAGAACAAAAAAAAAACAAAAAAACCAAAAAAAAAGAAAAGAAAAGAAAAGAAAAGAAAAGAAAAAAAGAAAGAGAAAAGAAAAAAACAAGACAAGACAAGACAAAAAAAAAGAAGAAAACCCAAAATGGTTCAGAAATCCAACTGAGTTCTCTTTTACCTAAAGCAGCAAAAGGCTTCCATTTGGTTCATAAGGACAGTTTAACTTGAATTGGTCCAACTCAACCAAAGATTCAATCAAAATTGGAAAAAAAGGAGGAAGACCATCCAGTTCTTGAAAGTTCTGTACTTGACAGTCCTACAAGGAAGAAGGACAAAATGATAAAATGCTCAAAGAAAGGGAAGAGTAAGAAAAATAAAAATAAAGAAAAGGGAGAAGAAGAAAGGAAACAAATTTGGGTACCAAACTTTTTGCAAAGGCAAAGACTATCCCAATCAAGATTCAGGTTAATGCCAAAAAGAAAGAAGAATGTTCAAAGCTCTATTTTTTCATGCTCCCAACTCTCTAAAGTTCCAACAAGCAGTTTGTAGTATGAAGGTTTGTCCTTTGTGTCACACCGGCTCTAATATAAAAATGGCCTTCATTTAAACCCGTGTCCCTTATAGACCTCATTTCAAGCCTATCAAAGACTTGTTGATCTCTCTTGGTAGGTAGAGTCTATTAGTGGAGATAGTTTGAATAAGCATGCATATGATATAGACAATATTTAAACTCAAATGAGACCTTTGGCCAAGTAATGTGTATGTGCCTATCTGAAGTGTAACAATTCTTGCTTAAATAGAAATGATTCTCGAGTTTAGTATGGTAACTAGGGTTGTCATGTTATAGATATGTTAATTTGGGAAAATCAAGTCCTGAGGTACATTGACATTGATTTGGCAAAGCCAACATTTGATTTTAAAATCAAAATTCAAAAAATTCAAAAATTTTTTTGTCATACCTTCAAGTTAAGGGGAGTATGTTGAACTGTCAAATCTCGAAGAACACATTGGCAAAGTAAATAATTACTGGCAAGGTCATGAAGAAGCTACCAACTGACATGCTGAATCATAATTTAAAATGGATGAATCTCTGCTATTTGGGGCCTCCATTATTCATATTTTCAACATCTTAAAGATAAAAGCCATAAATGTGGGGCATTTTGTCATTCCAATGCAAGACCTGAACGAGCATCTGAAAGGAACCAATGAGAACACTTTTGCTGATCACCTCGGTCTGTGAGTCGATGGAATGAATGTAAGTATCATTCATGCATATCATGCATACATGAGCATATCAAACCGCACTTTCTTGTCTTGTATTGTCTATTCTTTATTAAGGTGAACAGCAAACACCTTGTGAAGTAAACAATCAAAAGAAGATATCAAATCAGGGGGGCATAGAAAACTCATTGCTTAAGAAAGTTTCAGTAATTTTACAAAGAGAAGAAATGCGTTCTTTTGCGAAGAACTAGACAACAAAACATCAATCAGAGCCTGCATAGAAAAATCATGGGTTTGAGCCTACACAGGGGGCAAAGTTTCTCCTTTTCAATTTTTGAGTTTATGCATGAACAAAATATTTTGAGACTCACTTCTAATATTTTACCACGCAAGGGGGCAAGGAGAGGATATGAAGGCTATCTAAAAAGGGCTGAATTTTTTATTAAAGTGCAAAGGAAGAATAAAAAAGAATGAAAAAAAGAAGAAGAAAATTAGAATTCTCAAAAGAATGAAGATGCAAAAGACAAAAGATCAGTCCAGCTAAAAGAACTGAAGCCAGGGTAAAGACCCAACCTCCATTGGATAAAGATCCATGTTTCAAGGGTAAAGACCCGACCTCCACTGGATAAATATCCATGTTTTAAGGGTAAAGACCCGACCTCCAATGGATAAAGATCCATGTTTCAAGGGTAAAGACCCGACCTCTAGTGGATAAAGATCCATTTTCAAGGGTGAAGACCTGATCTCCAAGGATGAAGATCCATTTACAAGGGTGAAGACCCGATCTCCAAGGATGAAGATCCATTTACAAGGGTGAAGACCTAAGGATGAAGATCCTTTTTCAAAGGTGAAGATCCGATGCTAAGGATGAAGATCTAAGGTCCAACGATGAAGATCCATGTTGAGGGTGAAGAACCACAATGCATAGAACAACCGGAGCAGTCAGACTTCTCAACTGATAAAAGGTTAGTCAAGCTCAGTCTCGGGTCCAAGTACCTAAATCAAATTCAATCTCGGGTCCAAGTACCAAATCTCAAGTCCAAGTACCCAAATCAAATTCAATCTCGGGTTCAAGTACCCAAATCAAATTCAGTCTCGGGTCTAAGTACCCAAATCAAGTTCAATCTCGGGTTCAAGTACCCAAATCAAATTTAATCTCGGGTTCACGTATCCAATCTCGGGTCCAAGTACCCAAATCAAATTCAGTCTTGGGTTCAAGTACCCAATCTCGGGTCCAAGTACCCAAATTCAATCTAGTCTCGGGTCCAAGCACCCAAACCCAAATCAAATTCAATTTCGGGTCCAAGTATCCAATCTTGGGTCCAAGTACCCAAATCAAATCTAATCTCGAGTCCAAGTACCCAAATCAAATTCAATATCGGGTCCAAGTATCCAAATCAAACTCAGTCTCAGGTCCAAGTACCAAAATCAAATCCAAGTACCCATCCTCATCAAAAACTAGTCAAAGATCTTATTGCTTTTCACTCTCTTTTGCCGAAGCCTCAGATCGTTCAAGTAGGGGGCAAACTGTATACCCTTAATTTTTGACCCATTCAAATCCGATAGCCCAAAATAATTTTTGTGGTATTTTATTTATTTTAATAATATTTTAATTACTAATAATATTTAATAGTTATTTTTAATAAAATTAAAAAATATAAAAAAATAAAAAATCAGACTGATCGACGAGAGTCGCGCGGCAGCCCATTTCGCCGCAGAAATTATCTGCAGCGAATTGGGCAGTCCTAAATTCGCCGCAGATGGCATCTGGGGAGAATTGGGCACTGCCCAATTCACCGTAGCCAGTTCTTGCATGAATTGGCCTGCTGCGCCCGTTTTTGCCAGCGCAATTTCTGCCAGTGTAACCCACAGGCCCAACAGCCTGCGCGCTGCCGATTTTTTGACCAAATCTTATTTTATCCAGTTTTCTAATTTTTCCTAAACAATTCATATTTCCTTATTAAAATAGGATTATGACTCTTTATTTTTCTATAAATACCACATTAAAACAAGAAAAAAGGGGGGAGGACGAAAAAAAACAAAAACCCTAGAGAAGAAAGCAGAGGAGGAACATTAAAGAGAGACGGCAACAAACAGAGAAGATTGACAGCAAGCATTCATCAATCATCAACCCATCAAAGGCAGCAACATTGCCTTTGTTATTGTTCATCCAGAAAATAATATGGTGGAACCAACGAACGAAGGTTTGATTTAATTCTTTAATTTATTTGAATTCACAGTAGTTTCATCCTTGAGTTACAGCTTATTTAATTTATATACAGAATTTTGAAGATTAAGAAGTTGTTTAGGTCCAGTAGTTAACTTAAACCTCGTAGTCTTGATTACTTAATTTAAATAACATGATTTGAGTCTAATGTTCATATAATCACAAAACATTATCAAAACCCTAATCTAATTGCCCAGTTGCTAAAAAACCTAATTTGCTTTCCAATTTCAAAAACTCTATATTGTTTTATTAATTCCCAAAACTCTAATATGTTTTCATAATTTTCCAAAACCTTAAATCGTTTTATTAATTCCTAAAACCCTAATTTTTTCTTAATTTTCCAAAACCCTAAAAAATTTTCTAAATTCTGAACCTAAATTTATAAAATCTATTTTCCAAATTCAAAACACCAAAGCCCTGATAAAATTCTAAAATATCAAAATTCTTTAAATTCCAAAAAACCTAAAACCTAACTCCAGTTGCTTAATTCCCAAACATAGACCCAAACCCTAATTCCAACAACTTAATTCCTAAACCCTAGTTTCATAGAAACCTTAAAATATCTTAAACCCTAAATTTCATAATCCCAGTAACCTAAAAAAAAAACCCTAAACCCTAAATGATGAAACCTCAATCTAAAACCCTACGATCCAAAACCCTAAGTTCCAAAAACCCTATTTTAAGATGCAAATTCTAAATTTATAAATTTATTGCTTTATTTAATTTTAAATTTGATTTGTAGTTTATTATATGTTTTGATGGTTGATTTATTTAATTTTAATGCTTGATTTATTTAATTTATCATGGATGGATATTCTCTTTATTATTATTATTACTTGGTTATTTTAGTATTAAAATTGTAAGAGGTATGTTTCCATTATTGGGTACCTCATTAGTAAAATTCTATGTAATTTAAATTTCTTTTATATTTTGGACCAATGTAAAAGAAATATTTTCACCTTTCGGTGGGTGTCCTATTTAGTTTAGACATGAACGATGTAAGGACATATTTCCATGCTCGGATGGGTGTCCATTTATTTGCTTTGTTTGGGCATTGCTTTACTTTTAATATAATGATGATTTATTTTAATTGTTGCATGTAATATGGATAATATTATTATATTTAAAAATTTTATAATATTAAGACCTGCAAAGGAGGCCGGTTCCAATGAACCGGGCGTTGTGGGGGTGCTGGGCTATTTCTCACCTTCCCCACACATACTCAACATTTCGAACCCATTAGGGGGTTATGGATTCCTTAGGAATCGAGTCATCCACCCCTTTCTTTTTTCCGGCCCGTCCGGGTGGCGACTCCATTTTCTCCGGGCTTAGGTCTGTGTTCTCTAAGGCCTCGAGCCTAAACAGTGCCGAAGTCACAAGAACCATTCCACTGGGAGTAGGGGCGAAAATTCCCGCTCACAATTAGCTTCTTCCAATTTTGAAACCCTATTTTCTAAATCTTAAACCCTAAAATCTTAATTTTCAACACCAAAACCTACAACCGTAAAATATAATTTCCAAATTTTTTTGGGGCGCTACCCCCTTGACCCCCGCCCGCTAACTAGCTAGCGGGACCGCCATATAGGCTCGTCGAAGGGGTCAATATTCATTTTTGAATTATGAGTCCATGTATTTAAACTTTCCTTTTTCCAAAGCCCTAATTGTTAAACATAAAACCCTAGAAACCCTATTTCATGATTTTAGTCCCAAATCCTAATTAAATCAAAATTTCAAAATCTTCACAGTAGCTTAAATAATAAATATAATAATTTTAAAATCCCAAAACCCTAAATGTTAATTAAAGAACCCTAAATTGAGACATAAACTCTAAACTTGTATCCTTATTTACTTTATTTAATTTTAGATTTGATTATATAGTTTAATATATGTTTTGATTGTTGATTTATTTAATTTCAATGCTTGATTTATTTAATTTATCATTGATGGATATTTTCTTTATTATTATGATTATTATTTGTTTGTTTTAATATTCAAATTGTGAGAGGTATGTTTCCACTTTGTGGATACCTCATTAGTTAAGTATTATGTAATTTAAATTGTTTTTATATTTTGGACCAATGTAAAGGACATGTTTCCACCTTTCGGTGGGTATCCTATTTAGTTTAGACATGGATGATGTAAGGGCATGTTTCCATCTTCGGATGGGTGTCCATTTCTTTGCTTTATTTGTACATTGCTTTGATTTCAATATTATGATGCTCTATTTTAATTGTTGCATGTAATATGGATAATATTGTTATACTTAAGAATTTTATAATAATAAGACCTGCAAAGGAGGTCGATTCCAATGAACCGGGCGTTGTGGGTGTGCTGGGCCATTTCTCACCTTCCCCACACATACCCAACTTTCCAAACCCATTAAGGGGTTGGGAATTCCTTGGGAATCGAGTCATCCACCCCTTTCTTTTTCTCGGCCCGTCTGGGTGGCGACTCCATTTTCTCCAAGCTTAGGCCCGTGTTCTCTAAGGCCCCAAGCCTAAATAGTGCCGAAGCCTCAAGAGCCATTCCACCGGGATTGGGGGCGAAAAACCCCACTCACACATATTTTTGAAAACTAAAACCCTAATTACACTTTTCTCAAACCACAAAATAATAGACTGTCTTCTTAAAACCCTAACAAAACCTAATTTTCTAAAATCATAGTAGCCTATTCTTTCCAAATACCTAATTTAAAATCCAACTTTCATGATCTTCAATATTATTTATTTAAACCCTAAACTTTACTATTATTTTCACACAACTTCTGAAACCCTAAATCCAAAAAATCTAATTCTTAGATTCAAACCCTAATTTATTTCAAACCTAATCTCTAATTTAAACATCCAGTAGCTATATTACTTCTTTTATATTAAATGTTTCTCAATTAATTAAACTGAATTACAAGATCCTAATTGTTAAACATGAAACCAAAGAAATCTAAATTGATGCATGAATCCTAAATTTATTTACTTACTGTTTTATTTGAATTAGATGAATGTTTATTATATATTTTGATTGATGTTTGATGTCTTTGATGAATGATTTATTTATAATGAATGGTTGGCTATTTTTATTGATTTGTTTTGATTTCAAAAATATTGTAAGAGGTATGTTTCCATGTTTTGGGTACCTCATGTCGTGAACATTATGTAGTTTATTTTATTTTAAATTTTTTCAAACCAATGTAAAGGACACGTTTTCACCTTTTCAGTGGGTGTCCTATTTAGTTTTAGACATGGACGATGTAAGGACATGTTTCTATCCTCGGATGGGTGTCCATTTATTTGCTTTGTTTGGACATTATTGTTATTTTAATAAAGTATTTATTTATTCTTATGATTGCATGTAGTATGGATAATATCGTTATATTTAAGAATTTTATAATATTAAGACCTGCGAAAGAGGCCGGTTCCAATGAACCGGACGTTGTGGGGGTGCTGGACCATTTCTCACCTTCCCCACATGTACCTAACTTTTTGAATCCATTAGGGAGTTGGGGATTCCTTAGGAATTGACTCATCCATCCCTTTCTTTTTTTTCGGGTTGTCCGGGTAGAGACTCCATTTTCTCCGGGCTTAGGCCTGTGTTATCTAAGGCCCTGAGCCTAAACAGTGCCGAAGTCACAAGAACCATTTCACCTGGAGTGGGGGGGGGGGGGGTCAAAAATCCCTGCTCACAGTGGAGACTCCTTTGGGGATAAGAGAAGTTGATTCTGTTGGTCTTTATATTATTCTATTCTTACTTATCTTGATATTACCCATTGCATCATATTATATTGCATCGTGTGCGTGAGTTAGGATGCCCGTGTTACCCTTGTTATGTTATGTAAGGGATACCATACTTTCACTCAAGGTATGGATATCGAGCATGGCATAACAACTCATAGCCTTGTACCTTTTGGTATATACTTGCTATGGAAACCTAAGCCTTTTAACCTAAAGACTAAAGCTTATGTAATTGGCCTAGTTACTTTCCTTAGGTTTTTACCCCAAATGCTTGTTGTTTGACTATGGTTAATTTATCTTGGTTTAAATTATGGCTTATTTGGTTTGTTCTTTTTCTAATATGACCTAAGTACATTGTAAGCTCAAAATAAAATTTTCTTTAAAGTCCAAAAGACCAAAGCTATTTTCAAAACTTTTCAAGATGGTCTTTGGACATAAAACTTTTCTAAAAATAAATCAAAAATTATTTTCTCATGACTTAAATACAAAGTCAAAAATCCATTTTTTCTAAAAATCTTTTTACAATGGGTATTTCAAACAAAACTATTTTCGCATTTCATCCAACCTTTTCTTACAAAGAGCTTACAAATTATTTAGGTCAATTACGGAATATCAAAAATCAATTGTGAGCCTAGTTTATACTAAGAATTATTAATCATGGGCTTGTTTTTGGCATGAATCATTAGTTACTTTTTCAAGTAAGAAATCCATTTATAATAAATCTCTTAATTTAGTTTTAATCCAATATAGCATAAAAGTTGTTTTAGTTGATTGGATGGATTAAAACCTAATTAATAGGAATTATCATGAACTAATTTTCATTTTTGAAAATATAACTATTGGTTGAACAGTCCGAGGGAACTCATTCGAAAATAAGATACCCCATGTTGATATTTTTTTAATCATATACCTAGGCAAAGAGACTCGCCATTCGTGTGTGGAAGTTATAAGGTGGGAAGAAACGTCCTATTTTATCCTATTTTATTTATTGTTTGTGCATACATGCATCACATCACATATCATTAATTCTTTCTAGCTCACAGCGCTAGATTATGACAGTTCAAAAGCTTATGACAATACGACCTACGCCAGAGACGAAGAATCTAGTAACGACTCAATCACTTTCTCACCAAAAATAATGGAACCCAAACAAATTCAAAGAAAGGTGGACGACACCCTCAATGCTAAAATGGAAGAGCTAAAGGGGGCCTTAGCAGACATCATGAAGAATAAAATGACTACAATGTTTGGGAACAATGTTGAAGCATCAGCAAGCACTAAGAAAGATAAGGGGAAGGCTAAAATTGGTGAAGTGGCTTTTGATGATGATAAGGTGATCGTTGATGATGATGACGATTGGGCTCAATACTTCCAAGATCCTCAAGACAAGAAGAAAGAGTCAAAAATTGTTGAAAGATCAGCTGTGGAGAAAATTGAAACTTCAGATGTTGAAAAGATGATTGCTGATCTGGAAAAGAAGTTTGAAAAGAAGCTAAAAATCGAAGAAATGTCTAAAGTTGACAAATTATTTGAGCTAGATGAAGAAGTTTCATACAAGTTCAAGATACCATCCTTTGCAAAGTTTGATAGAACCGAAAATCCTCACCTCTATATGAAGTAATAAATCACTGCTATGCAGTCTGCCTGATCTACTAAGGCTCAAACTCTAAGGTATTTTATGCTCTCATTGGATCCTATTATCCAAAATTGGTTCAATACATGATGGCACACAAAAGAGTTGAGATCTGCTATACAAGGCCTTCATCCAACAATATGGATACAATGTCTAGATGGAAGTTACCTTAATAGAAGTTGAGTCCATTAGACAAAGGCCAAATGAGAATTTTGTGGACTATGTGAAAAAATGGAGGAATGAGAATGCTTTGCTCAAGAGAAGGCCTGATGAATCCGATCAAATTAGAATAATTGTGAGAGGAGTGTTACCTAGCCTTCGCAAAAGGATCTCTCATACACTCATTCGGGATTTTAAAGACCTTTGCAAGCTGGTCTACAAATTGAAGAGTGGGAAAGAGAGAAGAACCGCTTTTTAACAAGGAGGAACGAGAAAGGAAACTACCAGTCTGGTAATCAAAGCATGCAAAAGGCATTTGGTGTTAATGCTACTAGCTAAGGAGGAAGAAGGTAGTTTTTAGAATTGGGAAAGCCATTGTCTTGGGTCCTTAATAAGCTACAAAAGAAGGGATTGTTACAACCCTTAAATCCTCATTCTTTGCCTAACCCTCTCCCACCTAATTTGACACTAAGGCATTTTGTCAATTTCATCAAATGCAAAGGCACGACACGGATAGATGTGTGAGATTGAGGCATGAGATCCAAAATTTGATTGATAATGGGAAGCTGCCCGAGCCCAAAAAGCCAAACACCAAAGACAACCCATTGCCAAGGTTCAATAGAGTAAAACCACTGATGACCTTCATGATTGAAGGAGGTTTGCATGAAAGTTTTGTCGTGTCTTCTTTCCAAGATATGGGTAGAGAAGAAACCAAGGAAGAAGTGGTATTTAGCAAAGTTGAACAAGCTATGGTGGGTAAAGAAGTAGCAATCTGTGTTGTGAATGAGTTTTGTCATTCAAGCAATAGTGATGATGATCTTGTACCCAAGAAGGAGGAATGGACCTAGTCCGAGCTCGAAGAAGATGAAGTAATGAACACTAGATCTGGTAAACCTTATGCAAGGCCACCACCTAAGGAGGTAGAAGCTAATAAAGGAAAAGAAGTCAAAGTGGGAAATAAAGAAGAGGAAGATGACACTATGCTTAAGCAGTTAAAAAGAACCTAAGCAAGTGTCAACATTTGGGACTTATTGGCCACTTTTCCATCTCTATAACACCGGAGGAACTGATTAACTTCATAAAAGTTGAAGGAGTAATGAAATGTGAAGATATTCAAACAAAGAGCGAAGTTAATATCAGAATGTTATCTTTCTCAGATGCGGATTTACCAGAAGAGGGGAGAGATCACATCCGTCCTCTCTTTATCAAAGTAGAAATCAAAGAAAAAGGACTCCATGTGTGATGGTTGAGATGGGTCCTCCATAAATGTTTGTCCACTTAAAATATTACTAAAGCTAGCTATGTCGACGAGGGATCTAAGCGCAACCGAGGTAACCATTAGGGCTTATGAAAATACTAAGAGGCATGCCAAGGGGACTTTCAAAGCTGTTGTGAAGGTTAGTCTAATTCAATCTTTCTGAAGGTTGGTCCAAAGGTTGGTCAAATTCATAAGGTTGGGCTTATGAATTTGTTGTTTTGGACATACCTGTTACTTTTGCTCTACTTTTGGGATGACCATGGTTCCATCCTTTTGGTGGAGTTCCTTCCACCCTTCATCAAAAGATCAAGTTCTCTAACGGAGATGAGACGGTGGTCATCGAGGGTGAGGATAATGAGGTTGTTAATGCTTTAATAATTAAGAGGCCTCTCAATGGTTTCCAAGTAGCTGCAATTTATGAAGATGAAGTAGTGGACTCTAAGGTCTTGAACATGATGAAGAACATGAGCTATCTTCCCAGAGTTGGTCTTAGAAAGGGCAAGACCAATGTGACAAAGCTTCCACATTTCAAAACTCAAACTTCCAAGAAAGGGTTAGGGTATGAAGAAACTTACAAAGATGTCCAGCCAAAGAAGAATGAGAAGATGAGCTTCCCAACACTTGAAGAGATCTTTTTCAAAGCTCTAGACATGGGACCACTCCAAGGAAAGCTCAAGCCAATCATGTTCATGGAAAAGTTGATCCCGGGTTTTGAGATTTTAATGATGTTGCCAAGATAGTGGAACAAGTAAAGAAAGAGCTCACCCTGCCAGCCGATAAGGAGCCTAATCCGAAAAGGAAGAAGGAAGCTATCTTGAAAGCCGAGAAAACTCCAGAGGAGATTGCTGCCCTGGTTGAAGAAAAGTTTGAAGATGTCCTGCTTTATAATTTTGAGAACAATGACTACAATTTTGATTTTGATTTTAATTTATCTACTTTGTATGAGGATGATGATGTTTTCTTTTCCAAAATGAATGCAATAAAGTCTGATTTTGCTTACTTGTGTGTTGTTTCTCTTGATGGTTGCATACATTCAAATAGTGGTTACATAAGCATCTTTAATATTAACTCTGTTGATATACAATCATTAAATTTGGGAACAACCAAAAATCCTAAAAACATTAGCATAGCATTCGACCTTACTCCTGATGAGAGAGAGATTTCAAAAAATATGAGAGAGATTTCAAAAAATATGAAGAAGTATTTGCTTGGTCTTGCGAGGATATGCCTAGAATAGATTGAGACATAGCCGAACATCTGATTTCTACTTGCACTCACATGAAACATGTCAAACAAAAGCTTAGGCGGTTAAGACCTGAATGGGCTGAATTGGTTAAAGAATAGGTCACTAAACAAATACAAGTAAAGTTCCTTGAAGTGATAGATTATCCAAATAGGCTAGCCAACATAGTACCTATGCCAAAGAAAGATGGAAGAATTAGGGTCTGTGCGGACTATAGAATTTAAACAAGGCTTCCCCTAAAGATGATTTTCCTTTACCCCATATAGATGTCCTCATTGATAATGAGGCCTCTAGCATGCTACACACATTTGTAGATGGATTTTTAGGATACAACCAAGTGTTAATGGCCCAAGAGGATAAAGCCAAAACTTCTTTCATTACTACATAGGGTATATTTTGCTATAGGGTGATGTCGTTCGGATTAAAGAATGCTGGAGCAACCTACCAAAGGATGGCCACCACATTATTTTATGACATGATGCACAAAGAAGTCGAAGTATATGTTGATGATATGATGGTGAAATCAGATGCAAAGGAACAACACTTCCAAAACTTAGAATATTCTTTGATAGAGCATTGAAGTATAAGCTAAGGCTAAACCCAAAGAAGTATGTGTTTGGGGTTACCTTGGGCAAATTGTTGGGACATGTGATTGGTCCAAATGGTATTGAGATTGACCCTGACAAAGTTAAAGCAATAAGGGATATGCCAGTCCCTAAGATGGAGAGAGAAGTTCGGGGATTCATTGGTAGATTATAGTACATTAGTAGGTTTATAGCAAAGCTCACCACAATTTGTGAACCTATCTTCAAATTGCTTAAAAAGAATCAGTCGGTCCTGTAGAATGAAAAAGTGTCAAAAGGCCTTTGAGTGAATAAAGGAGTATTGGCTAAATTCACCTATTTTAAAACCACCTAAACTCGATAGAACCTTGTTACTATACTTAGCAGTAGAAGAAGAGTCAATAGGAGCCATGCTAGCCTAAGCAGATGAATTAGGGATTGAGCACGCAGTCTATTATTTGAGTAGAAAGCTCCTACCTTATGAAATCAAGTATAATATCGTTGAAAAGGCCTGTATAATTGTGGTTTGGTCTTCTAAGAAGTTGCGACATTACTTTCAATCTCATAGTGTGCAAGCAATTTCCAGGTTGGATCCGGTGAAGTACTTAAGGGAGATACCCTCTTTGATCAGGAAGTATGGGCGATGGTTGATAATATTGGAAGAATTTAAGATTGAGTATGTAACTAGGAAAACAATCAAAGGTAGAGCAGTGGCAGAATTCCTGGCCCAACAACCATTATCGGATAGCGAAGAGGTAGTCTTGGAATTTCCTGATGAACATTTAGGGGCCATAGAAGTACAAGGATGGAAAATGTATTTTGACGGAGCAGTGAATAGGAAAGTAGCATGTTTAGGAGTCATGCTAGAATCATCCGAAGGGGAGCTTATCCCTTTAGCCAAGAAGTTGAAATTCAGGACAACCAATAATATGGAGTATCAAGCATGTATCTTTAGTTTAGAAACCCTGATGATTATGAAGGTGGATAAGGTGCAAGTCTTTGGTGATTCATTGCTAGTAGTATCCCAAGTAAATGGAGAGTGGGAGTTAAAAGAAGAAAAGCTAAAACCATACCACCATTACTTGACCATGATGAAGAAGAACTTTAAGGAGTGTAGGTTTATACACCTACCAAGAGAAGAAAACCAGATGGCTGATGCCCTAGCCACATTGGCTTCGGTATGGGAAAATCCCATCAACTTATTTCTTAAGCCTCTTATTTTGACCAGTTCATCAACTCCTCGCTATGAATATGAGACAATCATAGAAACTGATATAGACCATGATGTGTGGTATGACACTATAAGACGGTTTTTGGAAGAGAAGGAATACCTATTGGGGGCAACAAAGAACGAAAGAAGAGCCATAAGATGATGGTCCTTACAATACATCACCTTTCATGGAGAGTTGTATCGAAGATAGTCTGATAGGGTGCATTTGAGATGTTTAAGGAAGCTGAAGTGGAGTATATTATGTCGAAAATACATGCAGGAAGTTGCGATCCACACATGAGTGGTTTAACCCTAGTTATGAAGATAATTCGGCAAGGTTACTACTGGTTAACCATGGAGAGAGGTTGTATCGAGTTTGTAAAGAAGTGCTAGCAATGTCAGATGTATGGTAATTTGAATCACATGCCTCCTGGAGAATTGCATTCTATGTCTTGACCCTGGCCATTCGCAACTTGGGGGATTGACATCATAGGAAAGATACATCCCATAGCCTCAAATGGTCACCATTTCATTGTAGTAGCGGTAGATTATTTTTCAAAATGGGTCAAAGCCGAATCTTTCAATAAACTAGGGGTTAAGGCAAATGGCCAGACTTATTTAAAAGAATCTCATCTGCAGGTATAGGGCCCCGCACAGTGTGATATCAGATAATGGGGTACAGTTTCAAGGTACAGTTAAGGACTTATTCTCAAAATACCGAATCCATCATCATCGATCCTCCCCTTATAAACCAAAGGCTAACGGTGCAGTTGAAGTAACAAATAAGACAATTAAGCAAATTTTGTCTAAGATGACCAAGAAATATAGGGATTGGTCAGAAATGCTTCCTTTTGCTTTGTAGGGATACAGAAAAAGTGTGCGAACACTGACTGAAATGACATCGTTCTCTTTGGTTTACTAGATGGAAGCAGTATTGCCAATTGAAATTGAGATCAAGTCATTAAGAGTGGCCTTAGAAGCTGAATTGCCTGAGATGAAATGGGTAGTGAGCACATACACACAGTTAGCTTTACTAGAGGAGAGAAGGTTAAAAACACTCTATCATCATCAACTGTATCAAAGGAGGATAGCTCAAGCCTAAAATAAAAGGGTTAAGATAAAAAAAAAAATCAAAGCCGGGGATTTAGTGTTGAAACAATGTAAACCTAATGTATCTGATCTAAGAGGAAAATTTAGACCTAGCTGGGAAGGGCCATACATTGTGAAACAAGTCATGAACAAGGGTGCAGTTTTATCAGACATGGACGGGAACGAATTTAGTAATCTAGTGAACATTGACAGGTTGAAAAGGCTTTATGTATAAGAAAAAAGAAAAGAGCTCGCTAGATTGAAAACCCAAAAAGGGCGGCCTAGGCAAAAGTTAGAGCAGTCCGCTAGTTTCAAAAACCAGAAAGGGCGGGCTAGGCAACAATTAGGGCTAAGCGAGAGAAAATTGTCAATTAGAAAAACCCGAAAGGGCTAGTTGGCAACATGAGTGATCTTATGTATGCTGGCTTTATGTTTGGTTGTTCCACAATTTAATAAAATAGAATTAATATTAAAAGTGTTCCATGTGCACTATTTTAAGTATTTGACCAAATATGGATAAAACAAATAAACACAATAGCAAAAGGTGATGACAAATTATGAAAGGAAAAGAAACATCTCTTATTACTAATTTCATTATTTTTACATCCTAACAATATTTTTTCTAGAGAAATTGACAAATGTATAATCTATGGCAGACGATAAGTGTAGCGTGCAGGCAAGCTTTGCTCCAGCCGATCCAAGTAGGCTTCATCAGACAAGGCATGTCCAAATCAGGAGAAAAATTGGAATCTCGAGGCTCATCTCCATACTGACGGTCAAGCCAGCAAGGATCATAACAAGTACCTTGACAAAGAGCAGTAAGAGGAACATACATCAAGTACGTACGAATGGTGATACGAGAAATCTTCCACCAAGGTACTAACCAACGGATGTTAATTTCAGCGCATGAGTGGATTCAGTCAACCCAGTAAGCATATGAAGAAGCAGGATGAAGTAGTTTCCTAACAGAATGATGTTGTGTTGTGGCAAATATCTGAAAAAATTCATAGATGGAGTGTCGAGCAAGCAGAGACACTCCTGAAGCCAAATTTGTAAGTAAAAAAAAAGAGAAAAAAGGGTTTGTTAGGTCAAAAATCCGCAAGGATGGCCTAAGAAAAAAAAACTAGGACAGCTCACGAGCAATATAAAAAAAGAGAAAAAAAGGACCTAAATTGAAAATCTAAAAGAGCAATTTAGGTAATTACCTAAAGCAGCAATGAACTCCCGGTCAATCTCTTTGACAATCTTGATTAAAGTTGGTCTAGTCCAACTAAAGTCTTAGCTAAGATCACGGGTATCGGTGACAAGCCTCATTCCATTTGGTCCATGATATCCAATACTCGTGGGTCAATATCGTCATCAGAAGAAACAAGCAAAAATTGGCCAAGCAAGCATAGACAAAGTATACGTCCCGATGCCTTGATAGGAGCCAAGTGAGAAATATAAAAGTCAATTATGGGACCAAGTAGAATCTTCTCACCTCTCATTAACTGTAAAACTTCGGGCTTTGAAAGTTGAAATAACATTTGCATCTTTTGTTGAGTCTTGAAAATCAATATAGGTAATGCCATTGGTTGATTGCTTGGATAACCAAGGATGGCCTCAAACTCTTCAATCATAGGACATATTTCAAAGTCATTTATCTTAAAAGTCCTAGAATTCACATTCTAAAGAGAAGCCATGGCATGTAAAAAAGAATGGTCCAATTTAATATTTTTAAAACACTTCAAAGTAATAATTTTAGACCAAGATATTTGTTTCCAGTGAATGACATTCATATTTTTAAATAGAACTTTTATTTTCTTCAAATTGAGTTCGGTCATTGTTGACAATTGAATGGAAATTAGAATTGTTAAAAGGAATTTTGATGCTGAAGTTGAAAATTCATGGCTTTTGTATAAGGTCATAGCAGGGAAATAAGATTTATATAGGATGATTGGCCATACCAAAGTTTACAAGGAATGGTTTAAGACCTAGACCCACAAGGATAGGAAATTAACGACAACAATTTTGAATTTCCATGTTGCCTTCAATTTTGTGAATTAGTGCTATTATGAAAATTTTGAATGTGAAGAGGAAAGGTTAATAATTATAGCGTAGAAATAATAATGATGATAAAAAAATATAAATATAAATATAAATATAAATAAAATATATTTAAAAGTCAAAAGTTATAGCAAAAGTGCAAATTATATATCATCATTATTATTTTTATTATTATTTTCACAATATTTTCTCAATTAGTACAATAATAGATCACTGAGGAGGAGGTGGTGGATCATGATCAAGCAAAGCGCTGAAGAAGTCATTGCCTATTGAAGGAGGAGGCCTATCATCTATCCCAAGTCCACCAGAAGCAGGAGCACTCGAATCTCTATTACCTTAGAATTTAGATCTGTAATGGTCCTCATCCGAAGTAGACGAAAGAATCTCATGGTCATCAGTTTGGGGTCCCCTAGATGATGAAGCACCAGGATCTCTCAGCCCCTGAAACCGAAAGTCTCAAAAGTTTTGCTCTGACTGATGATACAGTTTTTCAAAATGGGCAACTTGTTGATGACTAGCAGCTAACTCTTCTTGAAGTTTCTTATTTTATTCTTCAAGCATCTGCTATGAGCCAGAAAGAAAAAGGTAAGAGCATAAATAATCATGCATACATGTAGCATAAATCATCATGGAATAAGATAACCTATCAGGTAATTCATATTAACACCCTGTGGATGAGATGGCATCTCCGGTTGATTAGAATGAGCAAATGGAGAAGCGGCAGAGGAAGGTCTAGCCTCATGACCCAATGAGCCAATAGCATGTGATAATCATTAAAATGGACAAAACAAGTTAAGAAAGAAGTAATTGCAATGGCAAAGTGGTAAAAGTTTACCTGAGAAGTGCTAGCCTCGGGATGCGGGATGGACCTTCCTCCCTCTCCGTGATATTCCTCTTCATCGCTATCCTCCTTTTCCTTGGGAATCTCCAGGATGCCAATAGGAGAAACATCAAAGTTCAAGAGTCCTACTTGAATGAACTGGGTGTATGATGTACCTGGTGGATAGAGAAAGGTTTCAACATCTTAATCGTGCCGAGCTAACCACCTTGCATTCTCTGGCATTGATGCAATATTTAAAGTATACTTGGGGCAATTTATCGGGATCATCCGCCGCTCGGGACCAAGGAACCACTCATACACTATCTCCCCGAGAAACTAGCCACTAGACACAAGGCCAGCAATAACTCGGCGGGTATACTGAAAAGGTAATGCGACATTCATGGAAGAAGTCCGGTTCGTCCGCTCTTCTGTGTTCCACCAAGCCAAATTGACCTATAAAATGACATAAGGTAAGTGAACTTTTATATAATTTTAAAGTATACTAATACTATTTTACCTGACCCCAGGTTAAGCAACTCAAGAGATAGCTCTGGGTGTGCACATGGTGAGAGCCGAGAACTGCTACATGATCTGACAACCAAAAACTCAATCTTGGATACCCGACTCTCTCTTAGGAAATGCCAGGCACCCTCACAAGATTATGCTCAGATGCCCATACCTACAACAATAATGAAAATCAAATTCATGCAAGTATAAGAATGGAATTGACATTGGTAGATGAAGAGTACCTCGATAACTACCATGAAACCAACGAAAGACTTCTTATTCCTGCAAATCTTATCTAGTCCATGATAGAGACAGGCAAGGCCAGCTTCACCCCAGCCATAAAGCGATACCATACTCATGTCAGTAAAGGCCCTCAACATTGACAGATGGATGGCAGATTCGGTACTGCATAAAATAGTCGACCCGAGCAAATACAGTAAAAATCCTCGAGCATATTGTTTGGTTGTTTCCCTACGAACCCATCCTTCATAGTTCATCTAATAACTCCAAATCGGCTCAAATTTTATCTTAAAGGGATCTTTCAATGAAGGTTCCATACCAATTAATTGTTGGACTTCTTCATATGTCAGAATATCATTGGTAAGAGGGACCGGAAGGCCATAATATCGAATACCAGTTATGGTTGTATAATCGATTGGGCCAATGGTCATCTTTCCTATAGGTAGATGAAAAGTATGGGTCATGTCCATCCACTGCTCCGACAATGCTTGAACTACACTCTTGTCTATCAGACACTCCTCATATGGTAATTGCAAGATAAAGCTTTCAAAATCGCAATATTGGAAAATCATTTTACTCGAGAGGGTGCTACATTATACCATTGTCGGGCTTTATAGACACACCCTCCGCCCGGATAATACAACGATCTCGCTAACATGAAGTCAGGTAAGTTAACACGAGATAAGTATATCATCATATCAATACTACTGATTCATAGACTACATTTATTCGTTATATCCTATTTTAATTTATCTATTTATTTATTTATTAAATAGTCCACTAACTAATTTATTTTTTCTAATCTTTATAGCAAAATATTTTTCACATGCGAAAACTGCTAAATTAAAAAATGATATCACAAGCTTTATTCAACATGATGGTGAAAGTTTATATGAAGCTTGGGAACGTTTCAAAAATTTACAAAGAAAATGTCCTCACCATGGAGTCCCTAAATGGCTTTTGATTCAAACTTTTTATAACGGCCTTCATCCAAATATCAAAGGCACAATAAATGCAGCAGATGGAGATGCAATTATGAATAAAGCTCCTTATGAAGCAATCGATTTGATTGAAGAAATGGCAGCAAACAACTACCATTGGACTTTAAAACATAATGTTCATAGAAAAGTTATTGGTTCACACGAAATTGACAATTTTTCTTTGCTTGCAGCCAAGGTAGATACAATAGCTAAGAAATTGGAGCATGTCAACCTTACTTCATCCCTAACTTGTGAAGGATGTGGAGGAAACCACAACACAGCTGACTACAGAATTATGGAGCAAGTCCAATTTTTGGGCAATCAGAATAGAGGTCCAGCTTTACCTTAAGGAAACACATGCAAACAAATATGGAAAAATCATCCCAACCTGTCATGGGGAACCCAAAGCAATTAAAAAGCACCTTATCAGCCACCATACATCAAAAATCAAAATCAAGGGTTCCTTCCTCTAGAAAAATTATCATATGAAGTTGCATTAGAGAAATTCATTGGAGAAACATCAGAGAGATTTGAGAGAATTGAAAAGCAAAATGAAAAGCTTGAGCAACAAATTGAACTTCTCTCAACTCAGAATCAGAATCTTGAGACACAAATTGGTCAGATTGCAAGTTCTCTCCATAATCGAAATCAAGGAGCACTTCCTAGCCAAACGAAAGTCAATCCAAGAGAGAATTGCAAAGCTGTGACCTTAAGAAGTGGTTTACAACATGAAGACCCTTTACCAACCCAACCCCAAAAACTGGTAAAGGAGAAAGAAAAAGAAGAAGAGGTTAGGGAGAAGGGAGCACCAAAAGAAATTGTAAAAACTTATGAGCCTCAAATCCCTTTTCCTCAAAGACTGAGGAAACAAAAATTAGATAAGCAATTTGAAAAATTTTTAGAAGTATATAAACAACTTCACATAAATATTCCTTTTGCAGATTCGCTTGCTTAGATGCCTACATATGTGAAGTTCTTAAAGGAATTGCTATCTAATAAAAGGAAGTTAGAAGAAAATACAAAGATTGCACTTACAGAAGAATGCAGTGCGGTTATTCAAAATAAACTTCCTTCAAAGTTAAAAGACCCAGGGAGTTTTTCTATTCCATGTACTATTGGTGAAATAGATTTTAATAAAGCTTTATGTGATCTAGGTGCAAGTGTCAGTTTAATGCCTAGTTCCATTTGCAGAAAACTTAGTTTCACTCAGCTTCAACCAACAAGAATGTCCCTTCAGTTGGCGAATTGTTCAATAAAATATCCAGTGGGAATAGTGAAGGACGTCTTGGTGAAAGTAGATAAGCTCTATATTCCAATAGACTTCATAATTCTAGAAATGGATGAAGATGTGGAAATTCCACTTATATTAGGAAGACCATTTCTTGCTACAGCTGGAGCCATGATTGATGTTCGTGGAGGGAAACTCACCTTGTAAGTAGGAGAGGAAAAGTGGAGTTTAATTTAGCTAAAGCAGCCAGGCATCCTGCATTTCTTGATAATTATTTTTTGGTTGATGTTATTGATGAATGTGTACAACAATTTTGAGAGGAAAACATTAAGATTCCTTTAGAAACTTGTCTTGCACAAATTCCAACCCCAAAAGATGAAATAAAGAAGTTGTCGCTTATGCTTCATCTTTAGAGACAACTCCATGATTGTACATACATAAATTTGAAACACTTGACAAAGGTAAGGCTTTTGCCTCCCCCTTCTATTGAAAAAGCTCCAGAATTAGAATTGAAACCACTACCCACTCATCTCAGGTATGCATTTCTTGGACCCAATAATACTTTGCCTATTATTGTTAACAATAATTTGTCAGAAATTTAGATGAGTCAAATCTTGAACATGATTAGAAAATATAAGAAAGCAATAGGATGGACTATATCTGATATTAAGGAAATTAGCCCTTCAATATGCTTGCATAAGATTTTAATGGAAGAAAATTCCAAACCTGTAATAGATCATCAAAGGAGATTGAATCCAAATATGAGAGAAGTGGTAAAAGCAGAAGTGACAAAATTACTAGATGCAGGAATAATTTATCCTATTTTTGATAGTTCATGGGTGAGTCCTATGCATGTAGTTCCTAAGAAAGGAGGGATGATTAGGTAGATTTTGCTTCTTCAAAAATAGGTAGATTTTGCTTCTTCAAGAATTTGATCTTGAGATAAAGGATAAAAAGGGAGTTGAAAATTTAGTGGCAGATCACCTATCAAGATTAGATAATCAAATGGATAAAGGAGAATTGCCTATCAATGAGTCATTTCCTGATGAACAACTTTTTTCTATTCAGAATTCTATTCCTTGGTATGCCGATTTAGTTAATTATTTGGCAGGTAATGTTCTTCCACCAGACCTATCGTATGCTCAACGGAAAAAATTTCTTTCCGACGTCAAAAATTATATTTGGGAAGATCCACTCTTGTTTAAGCATTGTGGGGACGGAATGATTCGTAGATGTGTACCAAAAGAAGAGATTAAGAGTATTTTGGAGTTTTGTCATTTGAAAGAATGTGGTGGTCACTCCAGTACATCTGAAACAATTGCTAAAAATTGGCAATCTGGATTCTTTTGGCCTAAAAAGTATAAAGATACAAGATTTTTTATTCAGTTTGGTGATCATTGTCAATGAACTAGAAATATTTTAAAAAGACAAGACATGCCACTTAATTCAATCCTTGAAGTTGACTCTTTGATGTTTGGGGAATCAATTTTATGGGGCCCTTTCCATCTTCATTCAATAATCAGTATATTCTAGTAGCAGTAGATTATGTGTCCAAATAGGTTGAAGCCATCGCAGGTCCAACAAATGATGTTAAAGTGGTCATTAAGTTCATTAAAAAGAATATTTTCACAACTTTTGGAGTTCCTAGAGCTATGGTCAGTGATGGTGGTACCCATTTTTGCAATAAGAGCTTTAACACTCTTCTTAAGAAATATGGGGTACACTATAAGGTTTCAACACCCTATCATCCTCAGACTAGTGGATAGGTAAAAATATCAAATAGATTTTGGAGAAAACAGTTAGCACTTCGAGAAATGATTGGTCTTCTAAATTGGATGATGCACTTTGGGCTTACAGAACAACTTACAAGACCCCGATTGGTATGTCTCCTTTTTGGCTTGTTTTTGGAAAGGCATGTCACTTACCTGTAGAATTGGAACATAAAGCACATTGGGCCATCAGACAGTTGAACATGGACTTGGGAGAAGCAGGACAAAAATGCCTTTTGCAATTAAGCGAGTTGGATGAAATTCAATTTCACGCTTATGAGAATGCCAAGATTTAAAAAGAGAAAACAAAGGCATGGCATGACAAGTCAATCCGACCCAAGCAATTCCATGAAGGGCAACAAGTTTTGTTGTACAATTCAAGATTAAAACTTTTTCCTGGGAAGCTTAAATCTCATTTGTCAAGGACCATTTACAATTGTAAAGGTCTATCCTCATGGTGCGATAGATATACAAAGTCAAAAAGGAGAAAATTTTAAAGTAAATGGCCAACGATTGAAGCCTTATTTCATTGGTGAACCAATAGACGTCGAAAATGTCTATCATTTTAATAGTTAAGCGTCTAAAAGAATGTCGTGCTATCAACTATAAACTTAGCACTTGTCGAGAAGCAACCCAATTTCTTTACATTTTTAGCCATTTTCTATAAAAAAAAACTAATGATATTTTATAATTATTTTCTAGGTACCAAATCTTCAAGAAACTTGAGTTTTCATGACCCCACGACCGTGGTGGATCATTTCCAGGGGCATGGAAATCAAATGGGAGCTATCAAAATGGAATCGGGGGAAGACTTTTTGAAAATTTAGTGAAGAACCCAATCCTACGACTGTGGCATTGCACACGCCACGACCATGGGATCACCAATAAGTCTTCCAGAAATAGCACCAAGACAAGAACACTTGGACAGTAGCAATCTCAAACCCATGATCGTGGCTTTTCAAGGGACACAACCATGGCAATAAATGCAAGCCAATTTGGACCAGTCAACTGCCATGCCAAGACCGTGGCTATTATGGGCCACTACCGTGGCATCTCCACCCTATATATTCATCTCATTTTTTCTCTCCCTTCATTTTTTGCAGCCTTGGCCGCCCAAATTTAAAACCCATGCCCCAAACCTCTAATCCCATGACCTAAACTCCAATTTCACTCAAATTTCTTCAAGTTTTTCATCAAATCAAATAATAAAATGGTTAGAAGTAAGACTTTTGCCAAGAAATCAAAGGGTCCTGAAGGATCAAAATCTGGAGGATCAAAAAGAAGGCACCAAGATGGATCATCTTCTTCTTCCTCAACACCATCCCAACCTTCATCTCCACCAAATCAAGGACCACATTTATATTCAAAAATTTGCTTCCGTAATGAAGAGCAACAAAAAAGGTACCATGATTTAAGTTCCTAAAAAAATTATTCCTTCTCGATTCATTGATGCAAATGTTATTAGAAAATTACAATGGAATGACGTGTTGCTCAAAATGTTCACCGATATGCAATGGATCTTGTTTGCTAGCATGTGTTACCCGACCTATGCTAAATTAACCTTGGAATTCTTGAGTAGTTTTCAATTTTTTCCATCAAATAGACAAGCTAGTCACAATGGGAGAGTGGAATTTAGATTGGGAAATCAGAATTATAACTGGCTAATGCTTGAATTTGGGGATGCACTTGGATTATCAGACTTGTAGGGAACACCCGGTAGAACTGATGGTTTTAATGAAAATGAGACATGGACTAGACTAGGAGGCATTAGATGATTTAATAGTAAAATTTCAAAGATCTCTAATTTTACAAACCCATTCTATCGGTACATCCATGTAGTTTTGGCAAATATAATTTTTGGGAGAGTGTAGACCCTTAAATTTGGACCAGTTTAAATTTAAAAGGTTTATACTGGTCCATTATGAATTTAGATTTTTTTCAACCTAATTTTAGAATTAAATTGGAAGTTATATCAAAATTACAAAAATATTAGCTGGAAATTTAATTATTTTGGACCGGTTTATGTTGAAGTTAATGGTTTTGGTCAAGTTGGTTTGATATGGGCGCTGCCATATCGATTTAGGTGGGTACCGCCTATATCGATTTGAGTTTGCCAAATCGATATGGTCAAGTGCCTCATATCGATTTTGGCAAGCCAAATCGATATGAGGCAGATTCCATATCGATTTGGCGAATTTGCCTCATATCGATTTGGACAGCCCAAATCGATATGAGTTGCACTCCATGTTAATTTCGGCCTTTAATCCGAGTCCTAAACGTAATTGTGCCGGTCATTAGACTTCCTAATTACCTTATGAGAGTAGGATTAGGTTTAGGTTAAAGTGTTGGTTTTTATATAAATACATGATTAACATGAATAAAAAAAGGAGGAGGCAAACTAAGAGGAAGAGATCGAGACAACTGGAATTATTTAAAAAGGGCAACAAAAGAAAAGGGAGACAGAAAAAATCCCTAGCAACGGAGGAGAATTTTTGAAGCTTAGACTTAGAAAGCTTAAACTTTTAAACATTTGAATAATCAAAAAAAAAAATCTAGCAACTCAAAATAAATCAAACATTGTCCAATTCAAGGCAGCAAAGTTCGGCTAGAAAATAAGCACTGAAGCAGGCAGCAGCTTGGTTCAATCTCTTCAATTTGGTGGATCCTTCAAACGTAGGTAAATTGCTCTAAATTAAGTTTATTAAATCATTAATCATCTTCATCTTTCAAGCCATCGTCACACTGCCTAAGTTATTAAATTCTTCCTTTAATTTAGTTTACACATTAGCATAAATTAATTCATAATTAAAGTAAATAATATAATCATTTAAAACACAAATCTAATTTCTTAAACCATAAGTTATTCAAACCATAAATTTTAATTAATTATGTTTTCAAACCTTCACAGTAGCTTTTTTTTATAATTTTATTCACTGAGTTATTTTAATCTTTCAATAATTAATTTGGCTTTCTATGTTTGTTTCACCTAAAAATACTTAAGTAGTTATTATAGTCAATATTAAAACCACATTTAACTTTGATCAATGTAAAGCACCAAATCCTAAATTCAAAATCATAATCTGCAAAATCAAGGTTTCAAACCATAAATAATATCTTAATATCCAGTGTGCTAAGTTTTGAAAACCAAAACCCCAGTTTCTAAGTTAAAAGCCCTAGTCTTGTTTTTCAAAAAACCCTAAAAAAATCCTAATTTGGTTATTAAAGTTCTAAAATCCTAAATTTGTATCTTTATTTGCTTTATTCAAGTTAATAACATGTTTATTATATGTCTTGATTAATGGTTTATTTATATCTTTAATTTATATGTTTGATGAACAATTTATTTACGATAAGTGATTGTTATTTTTATTAATTTGTTTTGGTTTCAAAAATTGTAAGAGGTATGTTTCCATGTTTTGGATACCTCATGTCATGAGCATCATGTAATGTATTTTATTTTAAAGTTTTAGACCAATGTAAAGAACGCGTTTCTACCTTTCGGTGGGTGTCCTATTTAGTTTTAGACATGGATGATGTAAGGACATGTTTCCATCCTCGGATGGGTGTCCATTTACTTTTTTTGTTCGAACATTGCTTTGATTTTAATATAATGATGTTTTGTTTTAATTGTTGCATGTAGCATGGATAATATTCTTATATTTAAGAATATTATAATATTAAGACCTGCAAAGGAGGTCGGTTCCAATGAAACGGGCATTGTGGGAGTGCTGGGCCATTTCTCACCTTCTCCACATGTACCCAACTTTTCGAACCCATTAAGAGGTTGGGGATTCCTTAGGAATCGAGTCATCCACCCTTTTTTTTCTTGGCCCGTCCAGGTGGCAACTCTATTTTTTTCGGGCTTAGGCCCGTGTTCTCTAAGTTCCCGAGCTTAAATAGTGCAGAAGTCGCAAGAACTATTCCACTGGGAGTGGGGGCGAAAATCCCCTCTCACAGTGGCAACTCCAATAGGGATAAGAGAAGTTGATTCCGTTGGTCTTTATATTATTCTATTCTTTCTTATCATGATATTATCCATTGCATCATATTAGATTGCATCGTGTGCGTGAGTTAGGATACCCGTGTTACCCGTGTTATGTTATGTAAGTGATACCATACTTTCACTCAAGGTATGGAGATCGAGCATGTCATAACCACTCATAGCCTTGTACCTTTTGGTATATACTTGCTATGGGAACCTAAACCTTTCAACCCAAAGACTAAATCTCATGTAATTGGCCTAGTTACTTTTCTTAGGTTTTTACCCCAAATGCTTATTGTTTGACTATGGTTAATTTATCTTGGCTTAAATCATGGCTTATTTGATTTATTCTTTTTCTAATATGACCTAAGTACATTGTAAGCTCAAAATAAATTTTTCTTTAAAGTCCAAAAGACCAAAGCTATTTTTAAAACTTTTTAAGATGGTCTTTGGACATAAAACTTTTGTAAAAAATAAATAAAAAATTCTTTTCTCGTGACTCAAATACAAAGCCCAAAATCCATTTTTTTAAAATCTTTTTACAATTGACTTAGAAACAAAATTATTTTCATCCAACCTTTAAAAGAGCTTACAAATTATTTAGGTCAATTATGAAAATACCAAAAATCAATTGTGAGCCTAGTTTATACTAAGAGTTATTAATCATGGGCTTGTTTTTGGCATGAATCACTAGTTACTTTTTCAAGTGAGAAATCTACTTTTAATAAACCTCTTAATTTAGTTTTAGTTCAATATAGCATAAAAGCTACTCTAGTTGATTGGATGGATTAAAGCCTAATTAATGGGAATTATCATGAATTGATTTCCATTTTTAAAAATATAACTATTGGTTGAAACGTCCGAGGGAATTATTTGAAAACAAGATACCCCATGTTGGTATTTTTGTTAACCATATTACCTAGGAAAAGAGATTCACCATTCGTGTGTGGAAGTTATAAGGTTGGAAGGAACGTCCTAATTATCTTTCTTTGTCTATTATTTGTGCATACATGCATACATACATTTGCATCTCATATCATTGATCCTTTCTAGCTCACAGGCCTAGAATATAGCAATTCAAGAGCATACAACGACACTACCTGCAACATTGATTTTGATACTTCATTGGAAGGATGGATGCAAACCAACTAAGGGACATAGTCGATGAAGTTGTCAAAGCTAGGATGGCTGAGCTACGAGATCAATTGGTTGAAATTATGAGGACCCAGCTGATTCAAATTTCGGAGATCATCAATAATGCTAATGAGGCATCTCCTATTGACATAAGAAAAAAGGGAAAGGCAACATCAATGGGGAACATGTTCACTAATAGAGATCGAATGAAAAATGAGAGATCAATCCCTATTCTACAAGACCAACAGAACCATGTGCTATATAAGTGGAGCAATAAGGGCAGTTATTACCCTAATGGGCAAAGTTAAAGGGAAAGAGGAGGTGTTGAGAAAATTGCAACAACTGAGCCAACATAGAAGCGTAAATTTTCAGACTTAAGGGAGCCTTTGTCAAAGATGTTAGAAAATCTAATGAAAATGGATTTGCTACAACCATTGGCACCTCCGCCTCTAGATAAGCCTCTACCACCAAATTTTGATGCCAAGGTCTTTTGTCAATTCCATCAAATGCAAGGGCATGAGATAGATACATGTGTTCAATTAAGGCACGAAATCCAAGATTTAATTGACAGTGGAAAGCTGCCTGAGCTTGATAAGCCCAACACTAAGAATAATCCTCTGCCTAAATTCGGAAGGGCACCATCGCTTGCAACCTTCATGAAGAGTTTTATCTTGTCATCTTATCATGATATGGATAGAGAAGCTGCTAAAGATAATGTGCTACTAAGGAAGCTTGGTCTAACTATGGATGATGAAGCAATGACCTTTGATGATGGAAAAAATCATTACCCTTGATATGTCTAAATAAATGAAGTATCTTCGACTCCAATTCAACAAACTTCTATTAGCTTCGAGTGCTGCTCTATTCTTTCTTTAATATTTAATTGGAACAATTATTTTTTTAAAATTAAGATTGTTTGAATAAATTACTTTCATTAAAATGTTTATTGGTCTTTGTTCATTTTGGTGTTAACCAATGAGGAATCTAGCTTAATGTTCATCAATTAATGTGTCTAGGCATCATGATTTGAATGGATTTACTAGATGAGGGAATTGCTCTATAGAATTGAGTCGCGTATGCTTACTTAGAGAGGACTCTTATATAATTACTTTTGTCTAATTCCTAGTCAGTCTTAGAACATGCTTTGACAAACTTTCGAGGCGAAATTGAACTTTTCCTTTTTAAGAGAGAAATGATTTAGGCATTATTTGGTTAGTCAATAACTACTATCCACCTAATTAAATATCACTCCCTAGTTGTCCCTTTGAGCCTTCATAAAATTTCAACTTTCTTTTTATTGGCTTACAAACCCCAACAACCTACCTGAGCTGTTGTGATATTATGACAAGTCTTATGATCACTAAAGCGAAAGGGCAAGAAGATCAAAGAGAGGAATGCATAGCCAAAACTGTAAGGATAATTGATGTTATCAAGACCATAAGGGTAGTTGAAGTTCTCCTAATATCTCCAATATATCAAGATAACATCAGAGTAACAAATAATTTATCCCTGTTAAAGAAGATTTATGTCACTCCACTCATCCATTATTGGAAACCCAAGTTGGTACAAATGAGACAACTCTTTTAGAGCTAGAACAAAAAAAAGAAGTAGAAAAAAAAGAAAGAAAAGAAAAAGAAAAGAAAAGAAAAGAAAAAAGAAAAAGAAAATAAAATAAAACCCAAAACGGTTCAGAAAGCTAACTGAGTTCTCTTTTACCTAAAGTAATAAAAGGCTTTCATTTGGTTTAAAAGGATAGTTTGACATGAATTGGTCCAATCCAACCAAAGATTCAATTAAAATCAGAGAAACAGGGGAAAGACCTTCTAGTTTTTGAAAGTCATGTACTTAACAATCCTACAGAGAAGAAGGACAAATGATAAAATACTTAAAGAAAGGGAAGAATAAGAAAAAATAAAGAGAAAGTAAAGGGAATGAATTTGGGTACCAAACCTTTTGCGAAGGCAAAGACTACCCCAATCAAGATCCAGATTAATGCCAAGAAGATAGAAGGAATTTGGAGTCTAGCAAGATTGTTCTCAATTGCCTAAAATTCAAACAAGCAGTTTGCAGTGTGAAGGTTTGTCCATTGTGTCACATCAGCTCCAATCTCAAAATGGCCTTCACTTAAACCTGTGTCCCTTATAGATCCCATTTCAAGCCTATTAAAGACCTACTGATCTCTCTTGGTAGATAGAGTCTATTAGTGGAGATAGTTTGTATAAGCATGCATATGAGATAGACAATATTCAAACTCAAATGAGATCTTTGACCAAGTAATGTGTATGTGCCTATCTGTGAGGGGGATTTTCTCCCCCACTCATGGTGGAATGGTTCTAAAGGAGGCCGGTTCCAATGAACCGGGCGTTGTGGGGGCGCTGGGCTATTTCTCACCTTCCCCACACATACCCAACTTTCCGAACCCATTAGGGGGTTGGGGATTCCTTAGAAATTGAGTCATCCACCCCTTTCTTTTTTCTCGGCCTGTCCGGGTGGCGACTCCATTTTCTCAAGGGCTTAAGCCCGTGTTCTCTAAGGTTCCGAGTCTAAACAGTGCCGAAGTCGCAAGAACCATTCCACCGGGAGTAGGGGCAAAAATCCCCCTCACAGAGAGGGGAGAGTCAAGGCAATGTTAATTCAAAAGAATTGCATTTCTTTTATTTTGCCATGAAAGAAAAAGTTTTTAATGTTGGTTATTGGTTTGCTAAACACTGTGAAGAGGTCATTAAACAGAGTGGTAAGATTATTATTGGGGGAATGATTACCCGGATTGCTACCTATCTTAATATAGGTCTTGATCAACTTGTTCCTATTCCGGGTATAACTACAATTGATATAGGTACCATTTTGGCAATGAGACTAGCAGCAAAAAGAGGGAACCAATATATAGTTATAGGACCCCCCGATGTCGATATTAACTTTGATGAGGAGGAATTATTCGGAGAAGAAGGAGATTTTGAAGAAGCATCTGAACAACCACAACCTACTCGACCTTCTGAGGCTGGTCCATCTGCTCTACCACCTAATACATTTGATTATATTGCTAACAGGCTTGATTCTTTTGAACATGAGATGAACCGCATGAATGAAGCATGGGAGCAACATTTTGACAACATGGAGCATCGATTTGGCAAAGTTGAGCATGAGGTCTGAACTATTTCAACTCAGATAACCGGGATCAGTGAGCAGTTCAACGCATTATTTTCTCATTTTGGACTCCACTATGCTCCGCCACCACAGCCTCCTCCACCCGGTGATGATGCTGCTACTGGAGATCATTGAGGATAGTGCTATTTCAAGTTTGGGGGAAATTTTCCTAAATTGTTAGTTTTGCTGCAAAATTTGGTACTTTAAATTTATTTTATGATAGTTTTGAATATTTATGTTGTTTTTTGAAGTTTGTGTTTTGTTTTGAGATATTTTATGGTTTGAAATTTGGATTGTTGTTATATATTAAGTTATATTTTTCTTATATGTTGGTTTATATGCTAAATTTTTTCAGTTAAAAAGTTAAAATTTTTAGATCAAAATTTGGTAGAATAATTATACTTTATGGATTTTTAACCAATTGAGCTCTTTTATTAATTTAATCTGATTGGTTTTTAAATTTTAGCATAAATGTATATTCTTTCATATTATAATTTTTCTAGGCCTAGAGCATGTTTAAAAGAGCTTTCAAGGTAAAATTGAAAAATTACTAAATAAAGTGAAAAATGATTTAGGCATTGTTTGTGAAACCAAATCCTTATTGTAACATCCGTGATTTTGGAGAAAATAAATAAGTATTTGGAGATATAAATTGTATATACTCAATATATATATATATATCTGGAGTATATATAACATATACATATGGTATATTAATTGTATATGTTGGATTAATACATAACATATAAAAGTCAACACTTTTTAAAAGAAAAATCAAAGTAAAAGGGTATTTTGGTAATTAAATCTTAGAAATTTAAAATTAATAAAATAATTCAAAAATAAATTATTTTTTAATGGAAGAGGGAATTTAGGACTTTTAATTTATTAAATAAATAATTAAATAATTAATTATTAAATTATTTTAATATATATATATGGTTAAAAATTAAAGGGTGAAAGGAAAGAGAAATAAAAAAAAAGTTTTCTTTTTCTTCTTTCCTTCAAGGCCGAATTTCATGGCTTCAAGAGAGGGATTTGCTTCTTCCATACTCCAAAAATTGAAGAGATTTTAAGGATTCAAGTGGAGTTTTAAAAGTTTCTTCATCAATTGGTAGGCTTTCTTACCAATTTCCAAATTCTATGGAAAAGTGTGTTATGTAAATTTTGGAATTCTATAGTAGCATGATTTAATTGCTTAATTGGATATGAATGAAGTTTTTTTTATTGGTTATTAATGATTTTAAGGTTGGATTAAAGAAATGGTTGAGTTTGGGTAAGATTGGTGAAGAGAGAAAATTTAGGGTTATGTAATTTTTGGGATTTTGAAATCATGGTTTTTAATTGTGTAAATTGATTCCAAATGAGTTGTTTTGATACATAAACAAGTATTTTAAAGTCAAATATTGGATTTGGTTGTGTTTTGTTGGAGTTTGAGAATGGAAGTGAAGATTTAGGGTTTTGGAAAAGTGATTTTCCAAAGTGGTTGAATTGTGTGATTTTATTTGTTTAAGCATGTTATTTAGTGTTAAAAGTGATGAATATAAACTTGAAATGAGTAATGGATTGTGTTGGAATGGAAACCTTCAATGGGGGAAGGTTATGCCATTTTTGAGATTTTGTGTATAAGAGTGTATTGTTATAATGTAAATGATTTAAATGTATTAAAATATATTTTTAATGATATTAATAAACTTAAAACACTAATTTAAATGGCTTGATATGGTTTTTCAAAGTTAAAGTGAGGTGAAGCTTAATTTTGGGATTTGGTATAGAGTGATGTTTAATTATGGTTTGATGTTGAGAATACCTTAGAATATGATATTAAATGATTATGTATGATCACATTTGGTATAGGCATTGAGGGAGGTTGAATTGCTTCATCCAAGTGGTGAAGGGCAAGTTGGAAGGATAGGATTGGAGGTTGTATTAAGCTTGCTTTGGGTTGCTAGTAGAGGTATGTACAAACTTTGGGTATAATGTTTATATTTGCATAACATTTGGACTCAACACATTTTGGTTAAAAAATATGTTAAGCTAGTTGGTTCATTGATTGAGTATGAATAATGTGCTATGACATTTGTAATGCCATATATGTGTTAAATGCATTGTGAAAAGCCATTGATAATGGCTAAATTGTGTAAAGTGTGAAATATACATATTATGTGAAAATACCCAAAGTAATTGGGTAATGTGTTGTGAATGCAAAAATGAGATATATGGAATAATGAAATGAATTGATATTGATAAAAATGAGAAAAAAATGAGAAAAATGAGAAAGATGTGAAAAATGAGAAAAATGAGGAAAAATTGTAAAAATAAGGCAATGAGCCTAGTTTGATTATGAGAAATAAAATGAGAAATGAATTGTGAAAGTATTTGATAATGAGATAAATGAATTAATTGTGTGCCTAATATGTTATTCAATTTTCAAAGTTCTGGGTTTGGCGGTATGCCTATGAATTGCTGGGCAGGTGAAAAGACCGGGTCATAAGCCGAGCCTAGCTAATAAATGATAAATATGATGTTTTTGGGGTGAAAAGACTGGGTCGTAAGCCTAAAAAATCGTAGCAATCTAGCCGAGTTGAGGACCAAGATACTGGGGCCTAAGGGTCTAGCCGGGTTGAGGTCCAAGAAACTAGGGCTGTTACATTATCCATGGATATATATATTACCTACGGGCTAGACACATGGTGTCATTATGGACCAAAGCAGTAATTCTGAAATTTGAATAGCATATTAGATCCTTTTTGGGCACATGCTTGTCTTTGCTTTAATATGAATTATGAATTATGATACAATTGAGCAATATAATGTTATGAGTTGTGAGTATGAAATATTTGAAAAATATAATAAAGTGAAATTATGTGACCTCTATATGCATTGTGCATTGGCATTACTTTACATTTTTATTATTATCAAAGTTTGTACCACTAGGCTTCGGCTTAGAGCGATTGTAATTCGTCGCGCAGGTGTCATGGATGTTTTGGTAGAGCCGGAGAGTTTTACTAGACCTGGTCGGGGCAAGGTTTGTATTTATTGAGCTTGAAGAGTTGTTTATGGTACATCAAGATCAGAGCCAGTTGCCAGCATGTACATTTTTGATATTATGTATGTTCTGATATGTTTTTGAAGTATATATTGTAAATTGTAAAAAAATGATTTGAATAATTTTGTTTAAGATGAGATTTTATATATAATGTTGATATATATACCTATATATAAGTATTTTGAGAAAATATGGAGAAATTAAGAAGAATTGGTGAATTGATTTTATTTGGAGTGTTTGTTTTATGCAGGTTGAGTTTTGTTGAATTTTGAAAACGTTCAAATTACAAACAAAACTCTGGCGAATTTTTTCCAGATATTTTCATATAAAATATTTATTTGGATTCCTATAACAAGCAAAGGATATTTATATACTATTTATTTTATATATTAGTATTTGAAATCTTAAAACAGAAATGCAAAATTTTTTATTAAATCGGTCTGTGACATTTTTATACTGTATATGCATATTTTACATACGCTGAAAATATGTATTGTACGTATATAGGGTATAAGGGTGTTACACTTATATCCACGAATTATGAATATTTTCCTTAGTTGTCCCTTTTGAAACCAAAATACATTTTAGCTTGAGTTTTCTTTGATTTAATAATCCAAAATTAACTACCCTTTTCAAGGCTAATTATCTTTTAAAAATTTTCTCAAAAATAAAATTGCTTATTTATTTATAATAATAAACTCCTAAGTTTCAAGTTTGGGGGAATATATATATAAAAAATAAATAAAAATGATGATACATTGAATTAAAAATAATAATAATAATAATAATAATAATAATAATAATAATAATAATAATAATAATAATAATAATAATAATAATAATAATAATAATATCCCCTAGAAGAGAGTCAAGAAAGGAGCAAGGATCCAAGAACCCTCTACACAAGAGAAATTTTTGAAAGACATTTTAACAAAATTCATTTAAACCTTCTATTAATCCTCACCGTTATAGACCCCATTACAAGTCTATTAAAGTCCTTTTGATTTCTCTTAATTTAGCATAATCTATTAGTGGAGAAAGTTCAATTAAGCATGCATATGAGACTAGGTTGAGTTTGCATCAAAAGAATATTTGCTTATCTAGAATTTGATAATTGGTTGTAATTGATTAAAATTCTTGAGTAAAGGAGGTAAGAATGAAGTAGGTAAATTATGAAACTAAATTGCGACCTAAAATTTAAAGTTTTAATTATTAATTTTTTTTATATAAACTCAACATATAAATATATAGTACTAAACTTCAATTGCTTGAAGACAAGCAACGATTTAAGTTTGATAGAGTGAAATTATGATCAACATTTTTTATAATTCTAACTATAATTTTAATCATTATGCAATTGAATTTGATGGATTTTGTGTATTTGAGTTAGAATTATTATAATCATGCTTGGAAAGACAAGATTCAAAGTTTCAAATGATTAGAGGTGCAAAATTGAAGAAAGGCAAGCAAAAAAATGAAGAAATAACCAATGCCACGTCCGTGGCCCTTCAAAACCACGACCCTGGGATTTAAATTAAGTTTTCCATAGTAAAAAAAAAAGACAAAATTCCAGAAGCCAAATGGATGCCATGACTGTGGCTTTGGCAGGACACGACCGTGGGATTGATTTCTCTACTGCCCGAGCCAAGAAAGAGAAGAAAATTCAAAATTGGTAGCCTCCACTCATATGCCACGACAGTGGCATTGAAAAGCCAAGACCATGGCCTACCTTGCCGACTATTTATAGCTGTAAACTGCTCAAACCATCCAATCCAACTCAGGCTACAACCATGGCAATAAAAAGCCAAGACCGTGGGGACGAAATTCATGACTTTGACCAGAAAATTGGGTTGGTGGTGAACCAAACAAGATGTGGCCTAAACTTTTTCAGTTTTCCCCACTAATGAAGCTTCCAAACACTCTATTTAAACACACTTCCTATAAGGTTTCAAGATATGAAAGATTTACAAGAATTAGATTAGATTCATCCAAGAAATAAATGTAGTTTAGAGTTTTCTCAAGAAGGAGAGTGAAATTCTAGTTCAAGAAGAAATTCAAGTTCCAAGTCAAGTTCTTCTTCAAAGAAATAGAGTTTGATATTTCTTGTTCTTTAAATTATGTTTTTAATGTCTTTATTTAATATTTTCAATGTTTTTATTTCAATAATGAATAACTAATCCTCTTTAGGGTTGGTCCCTTTCATTGAATTTATCATGGAGTTATAAATGCCTATTTGAATTAATTTAGTTTATCCTTAAATTATTTTGTTATCTTTACTCTTAATGCTTTAATTATCTAGCTAATAATTAATTGAATTGAGGTGTTGTATAATGGAGCAAGAGTGGAAGAATAACATTAGTCTATAGAGGTAACAATCTTAAGGAAGTTTTTCACTTACAGATAAGGTTAAACACTTAAGAGGTTAATTCAAAAATTCTCTCAAAACCTAATGAATTGGTTTAATTACTTGTGATCATGAGAGTAGACATAAGGATTAAATTGATATTAGTTCTAGTACTTGAGAAAGACTTGAGCTTAATTTAGGAGAATTTAACCATTAATGAAAGGAAAACTAAATTAAATCAATACTTTAGAAAACCCATGATAAATAAATAAAGGTGGCTTAACCCTAAGTTTCATAACATTAGATTTAATTCAAAGTAATTTGTTTTGCTTAATCATAAATCAAATTTTATCATCCAAATAATACTTAGTTTTAATTTATCAGTACTTAGAAGAAAACTTCTTCATGGGAACGATACTCTACTTATCATTATATTACTTGTTAACGATCTGTGCACTTGCAGATAGCTAGGCTGAGCCCACAATAAGTTTTTGGCACTGTTGTCGGAGAAGCGATCATTCTAATATTGATAATATTAAGACTAGTGTTGCTTTGGATATTTTTACCTTTCTACATAAATTTGTCAATTTTTGGTTTATATACGAAGAAATCCTAACTCAATGCTTGAACTATATAATCCAGAACTTGAATGGCTTCTTAGGAAGAATAAAAAGGAAAGAAAAGAGAAGCAAAAAGTGGAAGAAATTTTAGTAGATAATCCTACAGATACATCTGACGAAGAATTAACCATGGAAGATCACAAAATATGACACTTAAGCAATAAGCTATGCCATCTGCTCAGTCAAGATCTAGCATCATTAAACCACATGTGCAAGCCAATATTTTCTATCTGAAACCAGCACTTATCAATCTGATTCAACAATCAATTTTTCATGGTTTTCCACATGAGGATGCATATGCTCACATCTCTAATTTTTTTAAAAATATGTGATACTTTTAAAATTAATGGTGTATCTGATGATGCTATTCGTTTGTGACTTTTTCTAGTTTGTTTAAGGGATCAAGCAAAGGATTGGCTCACTTCTAAAGCACCTGGTATATTCACTACATGGGATCAATTAGTCGCTACTTTCCTAGCAAAATATTTTTCACATGTAAAAACTACTAAATTGAGAAATGATATCACAAGCTTTGTTCAATAAGATGATAAAAGTTTATATGAAGCTTGGGAACATTTCAAAAATTTATAAAGAAAATGTACTCACCATGGAGTCCCTGAATGGCTTTTGATTCAAACTTTTTATAATGACCTTCATCCAAATATCAAGGGCACAATAGATGCAGCAGCCGGAGGTGCAATTATGAACAAAGCTCCTTCTGAAGCAATCGATTTGATTGAAGAAATGGCAGCAAACAACTACCATTGGACTTGAAAACGTAATGTTCATAGAAAAGTTGTTGGTTTACAAGAAATTGATAATTTTTCTTTGCTTGCAGCCAAGGTAGATACAATAGCGAAGAAATTGGAGCATGTCAACCTTACTTCATCCAAGTCCTTCAATAATTCTTGAATAATCCTCCAATAATTGTGTTGTCCTTGTCGAACAAAATTCCCTCCTCCCCTTCTGTGTGTTTTTAATATGGTAATTATAGGCAAAAAAAAAACTAATGTTATTTGGTTAAGGAAATAAAAACTAATTTGGAAATAAAATAAAAAACCAAGTAAAATAAGATTTTGGCGAAAACTACACGCCGGCCCGGGCGAGACTGGCAACGGGTGAGAATTGGCTGCTGGGGGCGAGCTGCTGCTGGGCGTGGGGCAAAACTATGGGCTGGGAGCAATTTCGCCACAGGCTTTGCCTATGGAGAATTCGCAGATTGCGGCGAATTGGCATGTGGCCAATTCGTCTGCCTATTCGTCCACTTGACGCTTTCATCGCCAATTCTGCCATCGTCGATTTTTAAATTTTTAAATTTTTATTTTATTTTTTTATTAAAAATAAATATTATTATATTATTAAAAATAAATAAAATAAATATTATAAATAATAAATAAAATAAAAACCACAAAAATTATTTCGAACGATTTTAAAATATCAGATCGAACCTGGTAAAAAATTAAGGGTCTACAGTTAGTCCTGTACACATTGTGCCAAAGAAAGCAGGTTTGACTGTAGTCTAGAACGAGAAAGGAGAGTTGGTACCTACATGAACACAAACCGGGTGGCGAATGTGCATAGATTATAGGAAATTAAATAATGTCACCAAGAAAGATCACTTTGTTTACCTTTTATTGATCAAATGCTTGATAGGTTATCAGGACATGATTTTTACTATTTTCTTGATGGTCTTTCAGGTTACTACCAAGTCCTGATATCACGGAAGATCAACCAAAGATAACTTTTACTTGTCCCTTAGGGACATTTGCCTTTCGAAGGATGTCATTCGGACTTTGCAATGCACAGGGTACATTTCAAAGATGTATGCTTTCTATTTTTTTGATATGTTGGACAAATGCATTGAGGTATTTATGGATGACTTCTCTATTTTTGGTAATTCTTTTGATGATTATTTGCAAAAGTTGACTCTTGTGCTTGAAAGATGTATTGAATGTAATCTTACCTTGAGTTGGGAAAAGAGTCACTTTATGGTTGATCATGGGATTGTTTTGGGTCAATCTACCTCCACTCATATATGTTAAGGGGATTAGAAGTTTTTTGGGACATGCTAGATTTTATAGGAGGTTTATAAAAGATTTTTCAAAAATTTCATGTCCTTTATGTCATTTGCTAGGAAAAGATGTCCCATTTGTTTTTTATGACAAGTGCTTAGAACTTTTGAAATTTTGAAAGAAAAATTAACTTCTACCCCTATAATTGTTGCCCTAAATTGGGATTTGCCATTTGAAATCATGTGTGATGCATCAAATTATGCCATTGGAGCTGTTTTGGGCCAAAGAGCAAACAAATTAATGTGTGTAATTTATTATGCAAGTTTATCTTTAAATGATGCACAAGTGAATTACACAACCACTAAAGGAAAATGTTAGTTGTGGTATTTGCACTGGACAAATTTAGATCTTACTTGATAGGTTCTAAAGTCATAGTTTTTTTGGACCATATGGCCTTGAAATACCTATTGACCAAACCAAAAGCTAAACCTAGGCTCATTAGGTGGGTGTTGATGTTTCAAGAATTCGATGTTGAAATTAAAGATCGGAAAGGAAGTGAGAATGTAGTAGTCGACCATCTTTCTAGATTGAACTCCCATGATAATGATGCAAAAATTGCTTTTGAAAATGCTTTTGAAAAATTTTTGGATGAACACTTGTTTGCTTTAACTCAAGCACCTTGGTATGAAGATATATTGCTAACTATTTTTCTTATGGTGTTGTGAGAAAGGATTTGAATTTCCAGGCAAAGAAGAGGTTCTTGCATACATGTAAGTACTATTTTTGGGATGAGCCATATTTGTTTAGAATTTGCAGGAATGAAATCATAAAAAGATGTGTGACGGAGGAAGAACAAAAATGAGTGCTGCAATTTTGCCACAACATGTATTATGGAGGGTATTTTAGAGGAAAGAAGACTGCCAAGAAAGTTCTTCAAAGCGGTTTGTATTGGCCTACTCTTTTTAAGGATGCTTATAATTTTTGTACAAGATGTGATAAATGCCAAAGAGTAGGAAACATTAGCAAAATGAATGAAATACCTCTCAATATTTTTATTGCCGTTGAAATTTTTGATGTATGCGGAATAGGCTTCATGGGGCCATTTCCCAAGCCCTTTAGTTTTGAATATATTCTTCTTGCAGTGGATTATGTGTCTAAGTGGGTAGAGGCTATCCCCACCAGGACTAATGATGCTAATGTTATTTTGAAATTTTTGAAGGAGAATATTTTGAGCAGGTTTGGAACCCCAAATGCAATAGTGAGTGATGGAGGAAGCCATTTTTGCTACAAATGGTTCAAGAAGTTGATGTCCAAGATGGGCATCTGACACAAAGTGGCAATTTCATACCATCCCCAAACATCCAGACAAGCTGAGATCTTCAAGAAGCAAATTAAGGGGATTTTGAAAAAGACGGTGAGCACAACGAGAAAGGATTGGTCAATCTGACTCCTAGAAGCATTATAGGCTTATAGGACTACTTTCAAAACACCATTGGGAATGAGTCCATATAAGTTGGTATTTGGCAAGCTTGCCACCTATTGGTGGAATTGGAGCACAAGGCTTATTGGGCAATAAAGACCACAAATATGGACTTAGAAGGAGCAAGGGAGCAAAGATTGTTACAAATTTCTAAGCTTGATGAGCTTAGGAATGAAGCCTATGAGAGTTCAAGGATCTATAAGAAAAAGATAAAAGCTATGTATAACAGGATGATCCTTCGAAGGACTTTCAAACTGGGAATGAAAGTCCTCCTATTCAATTCCAGAATGCGATTGTTTCCAGGGAAATTGAAGTTTCGTTGGAGCGGACCATTTCAAGTAATTCAAACATTTCCATATGGGGTTGTTGAGTTACTCAATTTGAAAACTAATGAGACATTCAAGATAAATGGACAAAGGGTGAAGCCCTACTTTGAAGAAATTGATGTTCCAAAAACTGTTGAAAGTTTGGTGTTTATCAACAAATGATGAAATAATGTCAAGCTACGCGACATTAAAGAAGTGCTTAATGGGAGGCAACCCATCGGTTTGTATTTATTTTCATAGTAAAATTTAATTTTTGGTTTTAAGAGAATAGAATGGGTGCTCTGATCCATTTTTATTTTTGATGGAGTTTTAGGGTGAAGCCAGGAAGAAAATTTGCATGTATTAGACTTGGGTGACACACTAAAAAAAATAAAAGGCAAAAATGGAAGTGAAGGACACTGCCACTTGACACCGCCAAGCCACTGGCGGTGTCAAGCAAGCCTATAAAGTCCAAGCGTGGATACGGCTAGAAGGCTTGGCTGTGTCACCCAGACATAACCAAGCCGCCCAACCCGTGTCCCCATTTCTTTCCCCTGCAGACAAATCCCAATGGTGGACACGGCCAAGCCACTAGTCGTGTCCCTCCTAAAGAATCAAACACGGCCAAGCCATTTCTAGCTTGGCCGTGTCACCCCTTTTTTAAAACTCAATTTTACCCGATCTGGTCCATTTTCAAAACCTAGCTTCCATTTTTCTTTCTTTTTTCTCTCATCTCTCTCTATAAAACCTCCATTCCCATCCCTAAAAACCTCAAAATTCCACCAAATCTTCCATTATTCTTAACCAAAAACTCAATTAAACCCATCAAATCTTCTAATATTCTAATAACAAATCAATAAAATCCATCAAAGCTTCAATTTTCACCAAAGAATCAAGATGCCTAGAACAAATATGGTGTCCCATCACAAGAGAAGGCAACCTTCATCATCCTCAAAGAGATTGGCTCTTCTAGCAAAGGGTTTCTTTCCAACGAGGTATGTAAGTGAAGAATCCCTTGATACTCTCCAAATTAGAGAAAGTTTTACTAGATATATTCAAAACCTTAGATGGGAGAAATTAGTTTCCCTTAAACCTTTGCAATTCCAAGAACTTACTTACCATGGAATTGTTAACCTCTCTTAAGGTTGAAAGAGATGAAAAGAAGATTTGCACTAGGTTTAGCTTTAAATTGCTTGGAAAACCATGTGTTCTTGATATTGAACAATTGAATGCTATTTTTGGTTTCCATCAAGAAGGGAAAAAATGTGTGCCTAAAGGTTTTAGACAACAATTTGCATGGGGAGCAATAGGCTCAGGTGGAATGTATATGGCTAAATCGGCCAAGGCAACAAAAATGATAAATCCCGCCTTTAGGTATTTATATAGGTTTATGTCTTGTAGGTTCTTTGAATGGAAAGAAAGTATGGGTGTGGTGGAACTAAGTGAGCTATTTTTCTTAGATTGTGCTAGCAATGCTATACCCATAAGTACCGGCTATTGGTTAGCCAATGTTTTTTATAGCGTAACAAATAGAAAAAGGGGCACAATTTGTATAGGTGGATTGGTGACCACCTTAGCTATGACACTTGTTGATGGTTTTGACCTGAGCACTTGCCATATGACTTGAATTTCTGGAAGTGATTCATTAGACCTTGCTACCCTTGCGAAGATGCACATGGTTATAAAAAGGGGAGGGGCTTATGTGATGGCTTCAAATGAGCAAGTTGCACTAGGGGACCGGCAAAAGAGACCACGAGTTGATGAGGAGTCCGACTAGGATTACCTCAGTTTGGATGAAGATGTTCCGGTTCCAGATAATCAGGAGATTATTAGTAGGATTAAAGCATTGGAAAGCAAGATAGATTGTAATCATGCTGAAGTCCTTCACCAATTGGAACAAATCAATAGCAACCTTGCCAAGATTCTTAGCCTCCACCCTTCAGCAGTATCATCGTCACATCCTCCATCACTATAGATTATATCAGCTTCAGCCTTTTGAGAACACTTCTTATTTTCTTATTTTTAGTTGGATATTTTAGTTGTTATTTTATTTATCGCTTTTTGTTATTAAAACTCTATGTTTTTGGTTATTTTATATTTATTTCTTGTTATTCTTGAACAATTAATGTCTTGTGGATGAAAAGGTAGCACTTGCCTCACAAAGAAAATGATGGAAATTAGGTTGTACCTTAACTCTTACTCTTTTAAATTATCCTACTTTCCATTGAGGACAATGTTAATCTTAAAGTGTGGGGTGCTAAGTTTTTGTTCATAAATGCAAAGCTTTTGTTTTCATAATTTAGTTGTTGTTTTTTAAGTCTTTATTTTAGTTGTTGTTTTAGTCATTTTGTTAAGTGTTTTGCCTTACTTTACATATTGTTTTGAAGTATATTTTTAAGTTAAGTTCAATTGTTATAAGTTTATTGGTAGATGACCTTTTAATTTTTGAAGCATGAATTGGAGAATTGGATAAAATTGGTGCTTTTTTTTTTATTTGATGGATATTCATTGCATTGCCTTTTAAACTTGTGAGAAATTGAGCGTATTAATTTCTTAGCCAACTTAATATTTTTTTTTGTGTGCAAGCATCTTTGATTGATGAATTGGTAGAACTTGCTTTGACATGCATTTTGAGACTACTTAAAATTTCAATTAGACATTAATATGATTAAGGCAATTAGGTGAACCCATTTTAGCTTAAAAAGACCAACCTTATATTAAACCTTAGTTAGCCAATTTTGAGCCTATTTCATTTCTCCTTTTCGTTCTTTTTTGCAACACTACTAGTCTTGAACCATATTATTTTGTCTCTTACCCTTTCATTAAGACAAGAGCATTTGAAGAGCATTAATGATTGAACGTTGTGATAAATAAGTGTGGGGTTAAATTTAGTGGGTTTAAGATTGCAAACTATTATTTTCTTTAGTTGCAAACCATAATTTACTAAATAATAATAATAATAATAATAATAATAAATGGCAAAAAACAAAAATTATTGTTCTTGTTGGAAGGGTTGAAATGAGTTTAGGAATGATCTTTGCAAATTTAATAAGTGGAGTTCCTAAAAAGTTCTTTAATGTCTACTGCTAAGTGATTGGAAGGTATGTTGGGATTGTCGATCGTGCTACATTGCTTATTTCACTCTTGAAGTGCTCTTGAACATATTGGATAAACTCACACTCCCAAAATGTCATGACCTTACCTTAGCCCCATTACAATTAAATGAAAGACCTTATGATTGATGATTGATTGGAATTTAGTGGTGAAAGTTTGATTCATAAGCAAGCTTATGGTGAGAATCTTTCATTGAAAGTTATGAGTATAAACACTACCTTATTAAACACTTCAAAGAGTTGGTGAGGGAGTGACAATATTGGTTATACATGGAGAACCATAAAATTACATGAGTATTGGTTTTATTTGATTTGATATTAATTGCGGATTTAAGAAATTGGAAGTCTTAATACGTTCTTATAACTCTTGAGCTTGACTAAAATTTCTTATTTAGTTTGTTTTAATTCTAACTTTAATTAGGGGCAAGCAAAGAATTAAGTGTGGGTATTTCTTTCAATCATTTATGTTTATATTTTTAGGGTAATTTTATTGGTTTTTAGTTAATTTTTCTTTTAATTTGTATTTAAAGATTGTTTGAAGTGTTTGATTTAGGTTGAAGTGAGAAACAATGGAGTAAAAGTTCTTGGAAAAGTAAGAGACATGGCCAAGACACCACTTAGCTTGGCCGTGTCACTCATCAAAGGCAAGGAAGAAGCATGACACGGGCTGAGACAACTTGGCTTGGTCATATCCTTCAAGAAAATTTGCAGAGGCAGACACAGGAAAGGCAAGAGACACGGCCAAGCTATTGGCCATGTCATATGACACGGCCAAGCCCTTAGCCGTGTCCCACTTAATAACACCAAAGAATAAAGGAAGCAGAGCAAATGGCAGAGAATAACACAAGTAGAAGACATGGCCAATCCACTGGCCGTGTTACACTTGGAAAAGAAAAGAGAGAAAGAATGCAGCCATAGACATGGCCTAATGGCTTGGCCATGTCTGGTGAAAGTTTGAGTGACACTACCAAGTCATTCATGACTTGGTCGTGTCCTGTTTGATTTCTTGAATTATTTTCACGATTGGTTGAAGGATAAGTGGGAGACAACATGCAATATCTTTTAAAAAGAAATGATAAAGATGAGTAAAAGAGGGATGGTTTTATGGGATGAAATATTAAATAAGAAAAAAGAGAGAGACAAAGAGAAGTGTGTGAGTTGGAAAGACATGCTTGGTGTCTTAAAAATTTAAAAAGAATTGGAAGTGGAGGGGGATGAAAATACATACACGTTGGGCTTGTTGGAGAGATATCTAGTTTTTAGTTTTTGGTTTTTGTTTTGGAGGAGAAGACATCATTCTCTCTTCATCTTCATTTCCATTCATCATTCATTTCTTCCATAAATAAGACTTAATCAAGTTTGGGGATTAAATTGGGTGAACAAACTATTTAGAAGATTAGGGTTTGAAGAAAGCTTGATTGGAGTTGTAAGCTTGAGAGAGTTACCATTCCATCTTTCAAGAAGAGAGCCATTGATTGAAGAGGGCTTGGAAGTTGTTCATCATGCATCAAGGTGGAAGCTAGGAGGAGGATAAGTAGTTCAACTCTTAGCGTCTACAAGGGGTTTTTCATATTCTCTCTTTTAATTCATTTCTAGATTGTTGTTGTTTTATTATGAACATTAATATTACAATGTATAATTTTGATTTGATGAATATTAAAATGGATATTTGTTTTAAATTGATGATGAGCTAATTTACTGATGCTTTGGGTTGTAGTAGATTTGATTAAATAACTTGATTTGATAATTTCATTAGTATACCTTGTTATTGGTTGATTGCATTGGACTTAAAGTTAGATTGGTAGATTGGCCACCTATTAATCACTTAATATTGAATGATGGATCGAGAGGTAAAATTTGATATCGGAACTATGTAATTAGCCACCCTAAGAATGAATTAGAAGTATAAGTTCTAGGGTTTTATTAATTTGCAATTTCAAAACAATTGGTTGTTAATTCATGAATGTGAAAACTAATGAATTTGTAATTGCTAATTAAACTTAAGAAACAAATTAAAATACAAGGTTATATTAATGAATAATTTGAGAATTAAGCTTTGATTAAATTGAACTACAACCCTAGGTACTATTCCTAGAATTGAATTAATCTTACACAACTACTACTCGTTTTTATTTTCAAATTTTAATTACAATTCACCAATTCAACAACACACTCAATTTTATTTATTTTGTTTAAATCAAACTATTGCAAAATAATTCCTTCCTTGTAATATGACCTTGGGACAATCACCATTGCTACAACTATCTCGTATACTTGCGAGTGTCGCTTTGTAGTAGTAATTAATCAAGCACAACAGTAGGGATTTGGGATTTCTTAGGAATCAAGTCATCCACCCCTTCTATTTTCTTCCTGACCTGTCCAGGTAGCGACTCATAATCTCTGGGTTTAGGCATGTGTTCTCTAAAGCCCAGAGCCTAACAATGTCAAAGTCGTAAGAACCATTATACTGAAAGAGTAGTGAAAATCCTCGCTCACAGATAGATGAATAGTAAAACTTGATTTAAAGCCTAAGATCTAATTCCAAATTTATGCGAGCCATAAGTAGCAACTTGAGACCCAACACCTTTACTCTTGGAAGCAACTCCTTGGAAAGCCAAATTAGATACTTTCTCTAAGATCTTGACCTAAACCTAACAATGTAGGAGAGAACCTCGATATTAATAACATTTAAGTAATTAATTCTTTGTGTGAAAGTTGATTCAAACAAGAATTGAGGAATAAGAGATAGCGAATCTCTCACAAGAACAAAGTTCTTAAACTTTTATTAATCAAAATTTGAATACTTAGCAATGTAGAAAAGGGTGGCTATTTATAGGCTATAAGAGAATCTCTAATTTAATAGAAAACAAGGTTGTTTAAGAATAAAATCAACCTTTCCTTGTATAACTAGGAAATCTAACGAATCTAGGAAAATCTTAATAAATCTAAATCTTTAGGATCATACATATCTAATCCATTATTGCAACTACTGATAATCCAAAATAGTATTATCTTATTCCTAATCAAAAAAGGAAAAACAAATCATAAAAAATAAGGGCACAATAATAATATAAAATTTGGTCAAAAAATTTTAAGCCATGTTTCTATCTGATAAAGTTTGAATTTAGGCTTTAATGCTTCATAAGAATTGCATCTCTAGAAGTGTAGATGAATTTAATTTTTGAATCACTCAATTTGGGCTTTGGAAACTTGACTTATGGCCTTTTGAAATAAACTAGTCCTGACAGAAATCCTACTATAATCTAGATTTAGATCTACTTTTTGAATTCAAATTTGAACAACTTTGTGGAGGCTCAGATGAACTCAGATTTATACAAACAAGACCATTCTAAAAAGCTTAAGACATCCTCTAAAAACTTCACGAGTTTTTGTTCTCATTTTGAAACTCAAATATTATCAAAATCTCAATCAAAACTTCAAATGTCAAATTTGCCCAAATCTAAAAATTACATAATATGCCCCAATTATGCTCTTTCACCTCTAATGTTTCCATAATTAGCATTCCAACCCTTGAATTCAGCTTCATATTTAATTTTCAATCTCCAAAATTGTTATTCTTGTAAAACTTACTTAATCTTTTGTAGTTATCTACCCATGATCACATCATACTCCCATTTTTCAAGATGATTCATCCTTGAATCATGTTATAAGGTAATGAAGAAGTACAAGTCATCTAATGTTAGAAAAATTGTTTCCTTATTGATGTGATTTCTCATGGGCGTGCTTACTATGAGCAGGAATTTTTGCCCTCATTCTCAGTGGAATGATTCTTGCACTTTGACATTGTTAGGCTTTGGATTTTAGAGAATATGAGTCTAAACTCAGAGAATAGGAGTCATCACCCGGATGGGCCGAGAAGATAGAAAGGGATGGATGACTCTATTCTTAAGGAATCCCCAACCCTTACTGGGTTCAAAAAGTTGGGTACACATAGAAAAGGTAAAAAATGATCCAGAACCTCTATAACACCCGGTTCATTGGAACCGGTCTCCTTTTCAGGTCTAAATATTATTAAATTCTTAAATTATTATGATATTAACCATATTATAAGCAATTAAAATAAATAAAAATCATCATTAATCACACATCAAATAATAAAATGGGCACCCATACAAGATGAAAATATGGCCTTACCAATATCCCAAACCCATAAAATAAATAAAATAAGACACCCACCAGAATGTGAAAACATATCCCTTATAATTATTCCAAAGTTCTTAAATAAATTAAACTACCCAAACCAAATAAATTAAATAAATAAGGCACCCACAAGTGAAAATATGTCTTTTACATCCTTAAAATCCAAATAAATCCATAAATAATATTTAATCATTCATCATAAATGATAATGAACAAATAATCAAGACACATGATCAATCATCAAGCAAATAATAGTAGATCAAGATTAAACTAATAAAATTAGGGTTCCATCATCAAATTTAGGGTTTCAATTACAAGCTTGGGGTTTTACTTTACAAATTAGGGTTTAAGGTTTATACCTAATATTAGGGTTTTATGAACAAATTAGTGCTTTAATAGCAAAATTAGGCTTTAGGGTTATAAAATTAAGGTTTACTCTTAAAACTAGGGTCTGGAAGGCTAAATTAGGATTTTGGAATGAAATTAGGGTTTTGATTCTAGAATTAAGGTTTTAACATGCAAAATTAGGGTTTCTCATGCAAATTAGGTTAAAACTAAAATTAAAACATGCAATTAGGGTTTAAAGCATGTGATTAGGGTTTTTAGTTATGAAATTATGATTTTAAATGTATGGTTACTAACTTAGGGTTTTAGTTAATAAACTAAGATCTTTGGATGCAATTTAAACTAAATCAAAATAATAAATCACAACACAGTAGGTTCACAAGAATAAACTAAGATAATACTCAATTTAATTAAATGAAATTAGTTCATGAAAATTATACCTACATTATTGTCTCCACTAAAACAATTTCGTTGAATAAAACTTTACTCCGAGCACTGCAATTACTCCACATAATGTTTATATGTTGGTGTTAGGCTTATTAGATCAAACATATCTTGGGTGAGCTAAATAATCTGAAGATTATCTACTGTTTTTCATATAATTTAGCTACTGCATATTCTTTTATTGCTCTTTGTCTCTTTGGTCATTGCTAATTGTTATTATTATTTTATTTTTATGGCCTTTCAATTCCTAATTGTGGTTGCCCCTTTTTTCTTCTATTTTTTTGTATTTATAGGCAATACTAGGCCATCAATTTGGCTTCGGTTGAATAATCCTAATTTAATTAGAAAAGCTATTGCCTATCCAAATTGATCCGAATTTAGGTAGAATTAGGACATCTAAAGACTGGATTAGCCACGGTTTAAGGCTCATGTCTAATTGGCATGGCCAATTCAATAGTCCATGTTGGTTTAGCTTTTTTAAATCAGATTAGAGTCGGTTTGGGATTTTTAATTGAATTCAAATTTTGATTGTGGACATTTGATTCGGGACTTTTAATTCATTTCGGACTAAAATTAAGGGTCTACACTCAGATCATGCTTACTTATATATTCAAATTTATTTAGAAGATTATATAAAAGTTTAGATCGATCATTCAATAGAGACAATTGTACTTTTCCTTGTGAACAACACGGTGAGAATTTTGGCTTCTTGCATTATTTGTTTTTCACTATTCTCTCATCATACCACATTAATGCACCACAATATTAACATTCCCAAGTAAGGTGATCAACATCCCAATAACTTGAATTTAAAATATTAAAGATTCATGAACATGATGCATAATTTTTAAAAATACAAATAAGTATTCATGATTGCAAAAAAATAATAAAAGAAAGTTTAGTTTTGTAATTGCAAAGATATAAAATTGGTCTTACTATTTTCAAAAGTAATATTGTCTATAATATGTAAAGTAGTATTGTGAGGGTTTTCTATAAAAACAAACATCAGTGTCATCATTTCTTCCAAAATCTAATTAAAAGGTCATTAACAATTTTTTAAGTCAAAATAAAATTTTGTACAATGCCATCATCAATTGGTTCATTTTGTGTTCTTTCATTAGTATTAACACATTGAGAATGTGTGATCCCTATAGTTTCAACCCCTAACCTTTCCCTTCTCATACTAATTCTTGAATCCAACTACTAGCTCCAACTTGATCTGAAACAAATTAGGCATTTAGTAACCTATAATTAAATCATCAAATAGAAGTCAAACTAGAATTTTATATAGTACATAAGGATGAAACAAAATGGTTAATGTCCATTACTGTAACATCCCCATTTTCAGTGCACATGACAGTAATCTATATGGAGGATTAAATAGGTATAATTGGAAGAGGAAAATATAAGATGTGTATATAATAGATGTAAGATATATACTTGAAGTATACATAGAATACAAACTACATATATAAGACAAATACATATACATGAGATACACAACACATATATCCAAGATATATGATTGTGTTGGGAAGATGATGATGATGATGATGATAATAGAAGAAGAAAGAAAGTCGAAGAAGGGAATAAGGTGATTGGTGGGAGTTTAATTAATTAATTATAAAGTAAAGGATAAGGATAAGGATAGAAAATTGAAGAAAAGACTTCATTTTCTTATTTGTTTCTTCCCATGGCCGAGCCTTACATTTAGAGAAAGGGAGAGTGAGATTTCTTTCTAATTACACTAAAATCTATAGGAAATTCAAGAGAATTCGAGGAGATTTTGAAGGATTAGCAAGAAATCAAGTAAGTACTCTTTTCTTTAAGCTTATTTTGATTGATTTTTACATTTATGTTTGATATGGGTAGTGAAAGAAAGTATGTTTAATTAGCAAAATTAATAGTAATTGAGTTAATAAGATGTGTATGTAATGATTTGATGAATAAATCATGGAAGTGTATTTAAATGATGAACTAGAGTTTGGTTGTTGTATATGTATAATTAGGGTTTGTTATAGAGATTGATATAATTGAATAAGTTGTTTAATTGTTGAATTAATGTATAGATAATGAATTTAAGGATAGATGTTGGAAATGATTATGGATAGTTGAAAGTGAGAGATAGTAGTAAGAAAAAGGCATGAGAGTATTCTTGGGAATTAATTGGAAATAGAATAACTAGTGAGAAATTTGTATAGAATTGGTATGTAAATGTGTATGAATGAATCATAATGTTTGTTGTTGAATTATGTGTTTAGGCCAAGATATATCAAGTGAAGAATTGTAGAATCTTATTAAAGCATGGAAAGTTTGTAAAGAATTGGTATTAATTGAATTTAATAATTTGAATTGTGTTATAACATAGATCTAAAGACATAATTGAGCTTAAAATACAATTTAGAATTGTTTAGAATAATTTTCTAGAATTAAGATATATTAGAGCAAAAATTTGAAAAATTGGATGGAGTTGTAGAATTTAAAGTTTAAATTGTTAAAATAAGTAGAATTGTGATTTTAATGATAGAAATTAAGTTAAAATGTAATTTTAAATTAGTTAATATGAAATTCCAAAGTTAATGTGCATTAGGATAAGAAAAATAGATATTTGAAGAAAATGTGTTCAATTAAATTTTATTAGCTAAAATACATAAAAATGTGATGCTAATAAAGTATTTACATTCAAAATGTGATTAGGTGTTGAGTAGATACTATTTGCCTAATTCAAGTGGTAAAGGACACATAGGAAAAGTGAAGGGAAAGGTGTGCATTTAGCTTGGGAGTGATCTTAGTTAAAGGTATGTACTTACTTTGATTTTGTATATTTAAAATGCATTTGGTTGGCCTAGCACATTTTGATGTTATCAATGTGCTAGGCTACTTTGATTTTGATTTTTGTATTTAATGCATTATTGTTGCAAAAAAAGATATTAAATGCTTTAATCATGTTATGTTAAACCATTGTAAATGGCTAAAATGAGTAATATGTGATAAATGTGAAAAAAATAAAAAAAAATGCCAAAAGTAAATGGGTAATGAAGTCACATTATAGATGTGACATATATTATTGAAAATGTGATTAATTATGGAAAAATTAAAAGAATTATGAATGATTATGGAAAAGAAAAGAGTAAATGGAATAATGTGATAGAATGTGGATTATGAAAATGTGAAATTATATGTGTTATATGTAAAACCTTATGTAATATCAATTTCTAGAGTATTTTGTTTGGTGTTATATGGTATATCGGTTATTTGCCTTCGGGCCAGATGTTGAGCATCAATAGTATTTGCCTTCGGGCTTGACACTGGGTGTCAAATATTGGTCCAAAGTAACATCTCTGGAATATGAATATTATATAGGTTCATTTGGACCCAATGCATATGAATGTGTAATGTGATGGATTAAATGTGATAAGTGTGTGAGTTGTTACATGAAACTGCATGCCATTGTTATAATTTTAAAAAGAAAGGCAATTTTTGCATTCATTCTTAAGTTTTTTATTATATCAAAATATGTACCACTAGGCTATTAGCTTAGTGCGATTTATAGGTAGCAAGTGAGAAGCATATAGTCTAGAAGTATAGCGGTTTATCATCAGACCAGTGCCATTGTATAGCATTTAAATATATAATTTTGGTTAATGTTATAATGTTTGTAAAATTATATATGTACATGATGTAAATTTTATGGTTTTTGGATAAATATTGTAAACTTGAAGTATTTTCATATATAAATATACATATTTGCATTTATTTGGCTATTTTGGAGAAATAGATGATTTGATATTTTTGGGAGTATAAAATCCTTTACAGGTTGTGTTATTTGTATTTTTGGAAATGACCAAAATACTGACAAAACTCTAGCAAAATGTTTTCAGAGATTTTCTTTATAACTTTATATTTTAACAACTTACTATTTAAGTACATATATTATTTATTTGTAATTATCTATGTTAATTAAAAAGAGAATTTTTATTATGAAATTTATTGTAGCACTTTTATATTCTGTATGTGTATTTATATGTATGAGATATATGTTCTGTACGTATAGAGTATAATGGTGTTACAATTATCATTGTAAATGTTACTATTAAAAATTCTTAACATATGTTTTGCTCTTTTATTTTTGCCACGTGTACTTGTGTTTGGGAATGATTGTAATAGATTATAAGAAATAGAAGAGAGATTCATTGAATAGCTCAAAGGAAAGTAAGTGCAACACATAAAAATATTTTAATAATAAAAAAAATTGCCTAAAGTTTTATATTATTGTTTTTTTTTTGAGGAAAAAATTTATATTATTGTAGTTGATAACATTATACATAAACTAATATAGCTACCATTAGAAATGTCAGTTATAGGCATTCTTGAATTTTGCATATTATTGTCTATTGTTCTCCTTTGTTGACTATTTAAACTATCATTATAAGAATCTTGCATAGGAACACATAAATTTTGGATCGAAGAATTTAAATTTCCTATATGTTATAAATATAAAGGAAAAAAGTAATGATAGTAATATTTTAGGTGTTTAAAATTACTAATATACATAGATCTTAGTAATCTTATATCTTAGTAATCTAAAAAGATAAAAACAAATTAAAACAAATGAATAATCAAAATAACATTGGCTAAGGTTGCTTATAATGAAAACCAAATTCGTAGCTACTTTGCTCATTACTTTTAGACTTCCCCCATTTTTCCAATATAATAATTCTCCTTTTCATCCTGGCTTGTTTTTTGTTTTTTTTTTGTTGAATTGATCAGGGGGAAAATCAAGTCCAAACTTTTTTTGTTGATTTTTTTTCCAACATATTATGGGCAAAATCTATAATTATTTTGTTTTTTAGATGGACAATGGTAGAAGTGATGAGTTGACAACCAAAATTGAATTTGTTTCCATCTAACAATTCTTATGAAACAAATGGAGGGATGATGACAATAATAATGATAAAAGTAATATGGAGAAAACAAGAAATAAAAAACCATTATAATTAAAGAAATCAAATCAATAATATCATAACCAAAGGTTCAATGATATTAAGAAATTTCTGACCCTTTTTTAAAAATTGTTCTCCCAAACAGCCACCAAACTATATGGGTAAATATCATATTTGACAATCATATTTTAAAGTTTAATCTTTATCACATCTCAACCAAATTTCATCATTAAAATTTCATACTAAATATTTTAAAGCATATTCTCAAAATTGCAATTTTAGTTTTCAAATTGCAGCAAAAAATTCTAAGCCTAACATAGAGCCAAGCCAAAAGATCTCAAACAAATTTGAAAAAGGAATGCACCAAAAATAACAACAATTAATCAAATAAATAGCCAAATGGCAGTGAACTATATACTAAATCAAATAACCAAACAACAAAATTTTAAGATGAAAATTGATTATATGATTCATCATTCATAATTAAAAATCAATACCTTTTAGTTTTAAGTTATCAGAAATAGTTATCTATGTATCACTTTGAACTTAAAATTTGCATTGGAAAAAATAATTTAGCAAATTTTAAAACAAGTCTGAACTTAAAATTTTTGGCACATGTATTATTTAATGTTTAACGTTCAGCACTTTCAAGACTTGAGAGAAAATTTAAGAGAAACTTTTTAAAAAATAACGAAGCTGGTAACATATATTTAAAAATTGTTGAAGAAAAAAATTGAATGTCTGTAACGACCCTCCCCAACCAGGTCGGTATCCCAAGGTCGGTTGCCCAGCCCACTGGGTCCGCATGGTCCGCAGGAGGCAAGCGATCGCTACAGTACTGGACAGCCCTCGCGGCCCACCCAGTAGGAATTTGTTTATTTGGCCCCAAGGGGTCGCCTCCCTGGATCGAACCCCTGACCTCCCACTCAATTGTTAAAAAAAACTAAAGCATTTGATATTGCATAAATTAAATATTACAAATATATTGTTAACAAATTATGGTGAACTTGTTTAATATTATTTCTTCCTCCATAATATATAATAAACTAAATCATTTGACATTAGACATGCAATATCCACTGCAATTGGTAATTATCAAAATAAAATTTTGGCCTAAAATGTGTAGTTAAAGATTAAATGACATCCTTGTAATTTATTATTATATAATATGTGGCTTGATGATGAACATTTAATAATATAAAATGGAACATTTTAACTTCTCTGCAAATACATATTAATTTTTTATATTCTTTTCATTTGAAACCTAAATTTTTTTTTTAAACATTAAAATTTTAACTTGGAAATTCTAATTTGAAAATTGAAGCTTAAACATTTTTAAAAATATTATTTTTGTTGTAAATAAAAGAATAGAGAAGATATATAGACAATGAGAAATCAGAAAAATCTCTTTATTATAATTTGTATCTATTGCACCATCTATAATAGGGCATATATAATGGTGTAAGTAGAATTTAGATAGGAATAAAAGATTACAACTATCATCAAATTAAATCTGAATTTAAATAAGATAGAACTAATTATAATATTGATATGATAAAATTAATCCAATTAAGCAGTCATCCACATATTCTTAATACTTCCCCTTGGATGACTACCCCTATGAATATGCCTTATTAAAACCTTGCTAAAAAAACCCGGTGGGATAAAAATTTAGCGAAGGAAAAAGAGTACAGTATTCATAGGTAACTTCCCCTCAAAAATATATCCAACTAAGATATTTTAAGTGTACGCATTCCAACATTATATACATGTCTTTTGAAGACTGATGTCAGTATTGTCTTTGTGAACAAGTCTGCTGGATTGTCACTTGAATAAACTTTGCAAATTTCGACTTTTTCTTCCTTCATGAATTTATGAGTGTAAAAGAACTTTAGTGATATATGTTTGATCATATCACCTTTTATGCAGCCTCCCTTAATTTGTACAATATGTCTGCATTACATTCATGCAATATTGTCAGTTTGCTGCCTTCTATAGGTGATCTGCAAGCTTTTTTAATATGTTTAATTACAGTTGTCAATCATATACATTCACAATTGGCTTCACGAATGGCTAATATCTCTAAATGATTTGGTGATGTAGCATTGATTATTTGTTTTACATATCTCTATGAAATAGCAATATTATTATATATGAAGGCATAACCTATATAAGATGTGCTATGTAGATAGCATAGAGTATGTTTCACTCCATTTCAATGCCTTCTAGTTGGTGTAGAACTAAACCTTTTAAACAAATTAACTACAAAAATAATATATGATCTTGTATTGTTAGTAAGATATAAAATTGTCCCTATTACACTAAGATATGATATTTCAGGACCAAAAATCTCTTTATTATCTTATTATGGGTGAAAGGATATCTTTTTGCATTAATAGAATAAACAACCATTGGAGCGCTTAATGGATAATATTTATCCATACAAAATTATTTTAAGATGATGTTTGATGGATAAGAATTTTATCTGACAGATACTTAACTTAAAATCCAAGAAAAAATTTATTTTTTCTAAGATCCTTCATTTCAAATTCATTTCTTAAATAATTTGCAGTAATTGAGATCTCTTCTAGAGTTCCAACTATATTAACATAAACAGCAACTATGATAAATTTTGTATTTATATTCTAGATAAAAATATGTGGGCAAATAAAATTATTTTCATAACTATTTTCTCTAAGTATTCAAATAGGCTATTATACCACATCTGCCTAGCTTATATCAGGATCTTTGAACTCAATATAGTATAGTTATCAAGATATTATATGCTTCATACATCTTGATACTTCATGCATCTTAAATATTTCAGGGATTTTCATATATATATATATTATTATCTAATGAACCATATAAGTGAACTTTCACAACATCCATCGAATATATGTCAAGCTTTTCAAAGGCTACCAAACTAATAAAAAATCTAAAAATAATAACATCCATGATAGGAGAATATATTTTATTATAATATATATATAAGAACTTTGTGAGAATTCTTGTACCACAAGTTGTTCCTTGTATTTCATAATTTCATTTAACTCATTTCTCTTATGAGTCATATGAGTAAGTTCTCATAATATAATGTCAAGCCCTTTAGGGAATGCAAAACTAATTTAAAAGTAACTGCATTCATAATAGAGAAAATGTGCTCTTTTGATAATCTCATTTGATTCATTTATTTTACATACAATACCCCACGAGTCTGACATCTTTCGGTGTCTGGACTACTGGTCCAAATATTATATGTTTAGCAAATGAATCTAGCTCGACCTAGATTATTTCTTTTCATTTTGGCCAATTACTTCGACGTTGACAATTTTAAATATTTTTAGGCCCAAGCATATTTTGATAATTTTAATAGCAACATATGCAAATATATTATCAACAATAATTTTATCTCATTCCCATATATTTCTAGATTTTAATGAGATCTCATAATTTTTTAGTACCGAAATCACATATGGGGTTACTTCTCTAGAAATATACAGTTGTTAAGCTATATTGTTATTGACCTCTTCAGAAGTGTCATTTTAAAAATATTAATTTCCCTTTTTTTCAAAAATAATATTTTAAATCAATAGGTTTTTTACGCTTCTGGTGTATGTAAGATTTATTTAGTAACATATTCATATGATGTTCTGCATGGACAATCATTCCTTTAGAAGCATTATTATTTAGAGACATTTATTTTCAATAAAGACATCTAGCAACTAATTTATTCTGCAAATGAATTATTCTTTAAACTTCAGGTTCATATTAAATTATGCATATATCAAGAATGAACAAGATTAATTTATTTTAATTAATCTCTTATGCTTTTGGCTATATTCAATTATCTTCCCGTGAAGATTGGAAAACTTATTTATTAAATTGATAATCTAAAAATCTTGCTCTATAAAATTTATAGTTATTGGTCTAAAATATCTAATAGCATGTAGACTATCAAAACCTATATAGATATTAAAAAGATGTTGATAACCCATTTAATTTCTTTAAGGGGATGAAATAAGAGCATATGCAATGCAACAACAAATTCTAGATAAGATATATTATGTCAGTTAAATACAAGTTTAAAGTAGAAAACTCGTGATGTGCAGACAATCAAATGCAAATTAAAGGTGTAATAATATATATCCAAACATACATACAAATGAATATAGGAAGTTTTGATTTTATAAAAATAATAATTAATTGTAAAAGCTTAATAATTAATTATTCAACTAAACCATATAGAGCATGAACATATGCAATAAAATATTTAATGGTAATATAATCATAAAATACTTTTCAAGTAAACTCTATGAATTATCCAGATAGATTTTCTTGATATGATAATTAAGAAATATTGACCTTAACTTTATAATTTGAGAAAAAAATTTAGAGAAAATAATATTACAAGTTGACAACATTTATATAGCCATTGAGCTAAAATATCAATCAAAATCATAAAGTATCTAAATAGTTCACAAGATTGATGGATATGACCAAAAATATCTTTATATATTTGTGTAGAAATTCAGGGGACTCAAAGTATAATTTAGAAGGTGAATGTCTCATAATTAATTTACATTGAGTACAAAAAACGCAAAAGTAATCATCAGGCAAAATAATTTTATTATTTGTATCCATTTATATTCTTAATAATACGTTACATCATATTTGATCCTGGATGACGAAAGCGATCATACCAAATTATAAAAAATTGGGAATTTATGTACTTCCAGTGCATATAGTGTAATTCAACCATCTTTATTTTTATAAAGTACAATTTAGTTAATAAATTTAGAATTTCTTAAATATGAACTACTGGTTCAAATTCGTAGAGTTACCACATAAAAATTTAATATTTCTGTCATTCTATTTCAATAGGAAATCAATTATGACATATTCTTTAAAATTTAATAGATTTCTTTAGGATCTACTTAGATACAACGAATCAGTGAAAATTCAAAATATAAGGTGGACTTCTCTGGAGCATTTAATCACATTTGCAAAATCGAATATCATATTAACAATAATTTCTGTTAATGTTAACTATAACAAATATTTTTCTGATCATGAAAAATTATGAAAGTTGTGCCAATATATATATTTTTAGCACTTTTGCTTTTATAATTGATAGGAAGAAAAAAAATTCCACCATGACTCTGTTATCGAGATCTCATCCATAGTCTTGAAAAAGTATCACATTCACTTCAGGGAATGATATTAAGCTATCACTTTTGCTTTTAAAATTGATAGGAAAATTTTTTTCACTATGGCCCTTTTTATTAAGATCCTCGTCCATAGTCTTTAAAAAAATATTACATTTACTTCAGAGAATGATATTAAGTTAGTTGAATGAGTTTGATAATTTTTCATCAAAAGCTTAATATTTTTTTTAGTTACAGATAAATAAGAAATTAATTTAGAATATTTGTAAATCTATGCTCTCAATATTACTACTGGATGAGCACATTTGAGGCATGAAAAGTTTAATATTCATCAAAAAAATACTGTAATAAATCATTAATAATGAGATAATCAGTTTTAAATATCTCATATGAATAATCAAAAGAAAAATAATTACTTTTAAGCGATCATGCATGGATACTTGATTTTTTTATAATATCTCTAAGATTCACAATACCAAAGTAAAACTCATTATCAAGTACCCATAATGATAATTTCTTCAGAAAATATCAACGATAATAAATTTAAGTTTTATGAGATTAAACATTGTAAATATATCAAATTTGAATAAAAATCATAAATTAAATATATTACAGAGTTATCAATCAAAAAAATAATTATAATTAGAGTTTAAATTTTTTAACTCTAAAATTGCGAGTGATCATATCAAATTATAGTAAATATCAATTTATTTACCAATTTCACTCAATATATAAATATTTACTCATGATTTTATATCTTTTTATTTTTATATCCTATTTACATGAATAGTTATTAGATATATAACCATAAACAAAAAAAAATTTAATTATTAAATTTAAATTCCAAAAATAAAATTTTAAAACTTATTTGCTTCTTATTTTAAGGGTATATATACCTTAAATCAATATGCTATAGATATTTGTTCACAAATTGTAATCTCATTACATATTATAAATACTGTAAATATTATTATTTAAGTCTTTAATCCATGTAAAAAGCAATACAAATGCCAATTATTCTTTAAATAAATACGTGCAAACAGTAGCCTAATGATTAGAAACAATATCAAGGTTACGCAGCATTCTTTTTATACGTATGCATTACTGATCACATGTTTAAATATACGTATGCATTATTGATCATATATACAGACATGAACATGTTGTATGCATTACCCAATTCATAAACCAACAATTTTATGATTATGGACAATTGCAATCTTACAAACATGAACAAATTATATACAGTAAAATGCGGAACAACTATTATACATATATTGTAATCTTACAATTTTTCTTAATGATTAACTTACTTGTTATGAAAATCTTAAATCTCAATTAAGTCAAGATCAATCATATTAAATAATAAAGATGTATTAAATTAAATGTGGAAGCGTACCTTGATATTGGAGATAAAAATTCTCTTGTAAATTAGAAAAATTAAATCTTTCTCCCTTCACTATCATAACTTATAAAAACTATCGTGCTGATAATGTATTATAAATAAAAGAACAGAGAAGATAGATAAGGAATGAGAAATTAGAGGAATCTCTTTATTGTAAATTGTATCTATTACACCATTTATAATGAGTTATATATAAGGATGCAGATAAAATTTGGATAGAAATAAAAGAATATAATTATCATCAAATTAAATCCTAATTTAAATAGAATAAAACTAATCATAATATTGATATGATAAAATTAATCCAATTAAGTAGTCATCCATATATTTCTTAAAAAAATTTAATATTTTTAGTTTGAAATTTAACTAAAGGATTTTTATTTAATATATAATTTATCTCTATGATTTTAATTTGAAAATAGCCAGTAATCAACTTCTTCTTATTCTTTAAACTCATTCAAATATTCACCATAGTGGTGGTCATCTCTAACACATATCATGCAATATTTACTAGTGGTAGTATTTTTAGTTTATAGCTCATTTCACACTTCTAGCTACTCAGTGTGTGGTCGTAAAATTAATATACAAATATTCATCCAACCCATTTATTTTTATTTTTCCCTGTCCGATCAAGAGAATGATTTAAGATGCTTGATAGTTATTTTTCCTTTTTAATTTTGAATTTTCTTTTGGGGTCTATTTAAGATGCTTGATAGTTATTTTTAAGTTATTAAAAAGGAAAAATAACTATCAACCCATCTTTATATCAAAACTTCCTTTTACAAATAAAGATGCTTGATAGTTATTTTTCCTTTTTAATTTTTATACGTATATTACCCCAAAGTAATAATATAAACCACATTATTTTATATATACATTACCCCAAATTAATAATAGAAGCCACATTAATTAATTAATTTATTAATTAAAAGGAAACAAAAATTTAAAAAAAAATAAAAATATAGATTGATAATTTCAGCCTTAATTTGAAAATTAAATTTTAAGATTATAAGAAATATTTTTAAAAACATTCTTTGAAAAAGGATTTTAAAATTGAAAATATGAAAATTAAATTTTAAGATTATAAACAATATTTTTAAAAACATTCTTTAAAGAAGGATTTTAAAATTGAAATTTAAAATTTAAACTTAAACATTATTTTTTTAAAAAAAATTAGGATTCTAATAATTAAATTGAAATTTAAACATTTTTTATAAATATTTTTTATAAACAATACGATTTATAAAATTAAAGCACACCATATTATCAAAACTTTTATTTTTCAAAGTGTTACAACGCTCAAAATTGATAGTTATTTTCCTTTTTTAATTTTTATATGTATATTACCCCAAATTAATAATAGAAACCACATTAATATATACATGTATATATTACCCCAATTTAATAATAGAAGCCACATTAATTAATTAATTAAAAGAAAACTAAAATTGAAAAATGAAAATATAGATTGATAACTTTAGCCTTTGAAAGTTAAATTTTAAAATTATAAGCAGTATATATTTTTAAAACAAATCTTTAAACAAAAGATTGTAAAATTGAAATTTTAAAAATTAAATTTTAAGATTGTAAACAATATTTTTAAAAATATTCTTTAGAGAAGGATTTTAAAATTGAAAATTGAAAATGTGAACTTAAACATTATTTTAAAAAAAAGAATTAGGATTTTAATAATTAAATTGAAATTTAAACTTTTTTTATAAATATTTTTTATAAACAACACGATTTATGAAATTAAAGCACACCATATTATCCAAATTTTTATTTTTCAAAGCGTTACAAAGCTTGAAATTGATAGTTATTTTTCTTTTTTAATTTTTATAAGTATATTACAGTAAATTAATAATAGAACCCACATTAATATATATATTACCCCAACTTAATAATAGGAGTCATATTAATTAATTAATTAATTAAAAGAAAACTAAAATTGAAAAATAAAAATACAGATTGATAATTTTAGCCTTTGAAAGTTAAATTTTAAAATTATAAGCAATGTATATTTTTAAAACAAATCTTTAAACAAAGGATTTTAAAATTGAAAGTTTGAAAATTAAAATTTAAGATTGTAAACAATATTTTTTAAAATATTCTTTAGAGAAGGATTTTAAAATTGAAAATTAAAAATTTAAACTTAATAATTGTTTTTTAAAAACATTAGGATTTTAATGGTCAAATTAAAATTTAAACATTTTTTATAAATATTTTTCTATAAACAATACGATTTATAAAATTAAAGCACACCATATTATACAAAATTTTATTTTGAATGTTATTTTTCTTTTGTCTAACTCTATGTTGCACTATGTGTTTTCCTGTTATCTTTCCATGTGTATCAATATTAAATTATTTGTTATTTGTTATATATATATTTTTAAAAATATTATTTATAAACTTAAAATTTAATTTTTGAATTTAAATTTTAAAATTAACAATCCATATGTTTTTAAATTTCAATTTGACTATTAAAATCCTAATGTTTTAGAAAAAAAATAATGCTTATGTTCAAATTTAAAATTTTCAATTTCAAAATCCTTCTTTAAATAATATTTTTAAAAATATTACTTATAATCTTGAAATAATGTATTATACCACCGGTATATTTTCTATCCGGCGTTAAACTATCGCTTTGGAAAGTTAAAAGATTTGTACCGCCCGTTAAAAGTCTTGACGAACGTTAACACATTCTAATTATTAAATAAAGTTAATTTCACCAAACGATAGATTATTTAACAAGCATTAATCTCCGTTCTCTCTAAAATTAAGTGAAATGTATAATGAACAAAAACACAACAAGGTTAAACTATTATATAAACTACATGTCATTACATCAAATATGATTACTATATAATAAAATTAATCTATGAAGCATTCTCAAAATCTCCATCTTCTGAATTGCTTTGATCTAGATTTGCCTTAGCTTTATTTGTTTCATCTCCATTGCTTTCATCATCTTCCCCTTCAAAAAACCCATTTTCTTTTGACTTGCCTTCATTTGGGTTTGCATTAGCTGAAATGGTCTCATCTGCATTAACTAAAATGGTATCATTTGCTATGCTCATTAGTGTAAGTGTATTTATTAGAGGGTCACTTAATGTATTGACAGTTGGTACTGATGGATCAACATGAAATAATTCCTCAGATGTGGCAGCCAAAGTTGTAGCAAGAATTATTGGATCAACTGAAGCATTCTCAATTTGGTGAGGATCAATTATAGCATTCTAAAATAGAAGTGGATCAATTGTTGCATGCTCAGATACAACAGGTTCAATTCTAGCACTCCCAAAAAGTAAGGGATCAATTGTCTCATGCTCAGTTGGTTGATGATCAGTTGGCTGAGGATTAGTTGGTTGAGGATCAACTCTTGTAGCATGCTCAAATGTCCTCTCTTTTTGAATTTCAAAAACCATATCCATAATTTCTTGTTAAGCATACTGCATCGTATCTAGTTTATGAGATAATTTAGCGACTTCATTTTTAATTTCTAATATTATACTTTATTCAAAATTTGATAGCTTCATCTCAACAATAGAGATAAGAGATTGAACAATGTCATTTGTAATAGGAATTGATGGTGGTACTTCTGGATTACTTGTCCCAGCATCAACTCTTTATCACTTCCGCCTTTGTAAGGCATCTTCGATCTCATCTTCTGCATCATCACCCTCATTTCTAGACTCCACTTCTCTTTCATCATCTTCATAATCATCACTTTCATCTATGTCATCATCAACGTGCAAAGCTTTTCCTTTAATAATTTCAGCTTGTGTAGCCCTTCTCCATTCTTTGGTTTTAGGGTCTCTTATAGCAATTCCTATCTCCCTCGGTGTGGTATAACCTATAAGCTCTGTTTCCAATAGCTTTATCTCATATTGAAGATCACTTTGAGTTAGGCATTTGAAATATGAAGCTATTCTAGTGGCACACATTCCCACAACTAACGTTTCATTGGTTTTCAATAAATTATCTCTAAAAGCCTCTACAAAAACCCTTACATAATTAAAAGGTCCTCCTTTGTAAAGTTGATGAAGGGCAAAAAGCTCTTGATTGCTAACATTTCCATTGTTGTCTCCTTTGGCAAAAATGGAATATATGAGGAAACTATGGAATAAATGCATCACAACACTTTTTAAATGTGTGGCTTTACAAAAATGTGACTTGTAACTCTCCTCCCCGGTTAGATCGTTCTAAGCAAGAGAGGCATTCCATTTGCTTGGAAAAGTAAACTCACCACTAATAGGTAATTTAAAGACTCTTCCTAATTCATTAATTGTCAACTTCCTAGGTTGTCCCTTCAACAAAAATGTCATCTCCATTTGTGCTAACATTTAAAGTCGCGAAGAACTCACATACATGATTGGCATAGATATTGTTAGATATCTGTGCAAAATGATCTTCACCCATAAACCTATTGCTTAAATCCACAACTTCCTCCCTCAAATCCATAGATTCAAGTTCACTAATCTCCAAAGGCCTACCCCCAACTAATTTCCTAGTTCTAATCATATTTAAACGTTCTTTGTATACCTCATTTCAAAATCAAAGTCCAAAATGACTTTTATGGGTTCTTTCTTCGACATGCTTACTCTCTATTGCAAGTCTCTCATGCATGTCCTTTGTTCACAGTTCCTTTGATTGCTTTTTTTTGAGTTATTGATTTCGTCATTCCCATGGGTAATGTAATTAAAGATGGAAATTTCAAGATAATTTGAAGATAGATTAGTAACTACTGCAAAACCGTACACAAGTGATGGGGGTACCTGTAACTAACGAGGGTTAGGGTTAGCACGAAATGAGCCAAATATATATAATGAAGGCATATCACACCCGTTAAACACTAAATGATGACTAGTAATGTCGTTCCCTCTGAAAATCAAATTTTAAAATTTTTAAGTGACGTATGTCAAAATTTTAATTACGAGCGGTGTTAAAGCCCATTTTGATTAATGGGCATCACTTATCCTACAGACCATTACATTTACTTTTACCAAAATGTGCAAATTTCATTAATGGGCATTAATAAAAATGACGTGCATCACTTATTAGTCGTAATCGTAACACAGATTTCAACAACAATATCTTCGATTCAAGGAAATTTGAAAGGCATCATTACAATTAGTGGATGTCAATTTTGATTCTGCCAAAATTAGGAAAATTTGTCAATAGGCGTCAATTACTAGTCTCTAGCGTCACATAATGGTAAACAATAATTCCCCCGGCTCAATGAAACTTGATGGGTGTCAGTAAAATTAACAGGCATCAATATTGATTCTGCCAAAATTTGGACAATTTGTTAATGGGCATCAAGTGCGAGTCTCCAGCATCACACAATGTTCAACAATAATTCCCCCGACTTAAAAAAATTTGACGAGTGGTAAAAAGTTTGATGTGCATCACTTATGATTCTGTCAAGATTGGGACAATTTGTTAATGGCCATCAAGGTTTATTCTCGAGTGTGACACAATGTTGAACAATTATTCCCATAAATTTCACACACGTCAATAAATATGAAGAGCATCAATTTTGACTCTACCAAATTGGGAAAATTTTTTAATGGGCATCAAGCGTGAGCATCCATGATTTCTAATGTATGTTGACTGGAGTTATAAAAATTGACGGGCATCAATGTATAATATGCCAAAATTTGTATACTTCAATAATGGGCATTAAACAAATGTCTCCAGCGTCCATCATGACATTGACGCTCGTTAATCATATTTTGATAGGCAGTACAAATTATAGTCAGCTATTCATACATCAAAACATCTAATTCAATGTGCCATTAAAGTGCATTAGTGAAACATTACATAAAAAATCACAATAAAGGGTTTAAAACAAAAACATAATTATCCTAACATACATCTTAAATAGTCTTAGTTTAGGAATCTTGGTCTTATGAAGAAATTTCTAGTTGGGTGAGATCAAAGTCCACAACTTCATCTTCTTTCAGAATGGTGTCAAATTACTAGGTTCTTACCACTGAAGAGCTTTCTCCTCCTAAATGGCCATTATAATACTTAGTTCTCTTGTAACCGGGCATCTAAAACATTAATATAATTTGTATTAGATAGTATCAACTTACAAATCATAGACAACAATGATAATAAAAATATTAATTTACCCTCATGTAAATGTCCCCTTTATAAATGGAGAGTCGAACCCCATATCCTTGCCTAGTTTATCTCAATTCTTTCTCGTGCATCCTCTTTTGAGCATTATTGCCATCAAATATATTAAGCGCGAATATGCTCCTTCTATTAAGAGTATTCTGCAACATCACTATATTGGGTTGAGATTCCTTCCTTAGCCTCCCTCGTCTTTTCTTAAAGTTATTTTCTAACTTGAGGATTAGATATCAAAATAAAATAAAAAATATTAATCTAATATAAGTTACCTACACGGTGGAGATGTTTTTCCCTTCAATTTATAGTATGTCCTGCTATTGGCACAAAAAGCATGTCATCTCAACCCCTTTTTTGCTAAAATTTTATGGATTTTTTGACTCTTCATCAGCAGATCTTCTCCTCTTCTTACGTGGCCTGCCATCCATCTTCCTATAAGGAGGGGGTAACACAGGTAATCCCTCAGTTGCTTGCCATATTGTGTCACCATTTATGGGTTCAATACCTTCTTAGTAAGTCTTTAAATAAGTTGTTATTGAACAATACTCATCAACAAAATCATCCACATCTCTCTTTTGAAAATTTATGCATGCATACGCATGTGTGCACAGTATGCCAATTAAATCCCATTCTTTACAACTATAAACCTTTCTTTTCAAATCCATGGTATATTGATCTTGATTCCAAGATACTTGGAATTTATCCCCCACGGCTGGTTTGACAATACAAAATCTTGTATTTAAACAATTCTTTTCAATCACTTCTCTTATCCATGGGCAAATTATATCAAAACATCCCATTGCCATGGTCAATTTACAATGCATTCTTTCCATAAGTGATGTCCTTATATCTTTGAGAAATTCAATTATTGGTTTAGCCCAAGCCTTAATAACACATCCATTGAAGGTCTCTAACACATTGTTATCAATCATATCATTTTTAGGCCAACATTGAATAAGATACTTACAAAATGCTTTGTGATCTAGCTTCATGAAGTCTTCATGTGTAGTTAGATTTTCAGTTTTCATCTCCTCCAGTTTAGCATTCATTCTTGCCTCATATGTGCTTTTGACAGCTCCCTAAAATATTATCTTCATTATCTTGTTACCATGTTTCTTTTTCCAGTTGGCGTATATATGTCTTTCATAGTTCCTATGTTCTGTTAGAGGTGCCAACTCACTGACGACCTTTTTAAAACCCTATAGTCACACACGTATAAGAACAATAATATGTTAGTTGAAGGCTTAATTTAATCCAAAAATTAATTTCAGTGATTTATATAAAATTACCTTTTGTCAGTCACTGAAGAATGTCCATCCAAGACCATTGCCAATCACAAAAAATTCAAACGCATGGCACAAGAATCATCTATAATAAACTCATTCTCGGATTCAACTACGGCCCAATATATAGAAAACATTTGATTGTTCCGATCCTTGCCACATGCTAACAATAGAGCCCTGCCAAACATAGTCTTTAAGAAACATCCGTTGAATCATATTATAGGTCGACACCCCTTTAAAAAACAATTTTTCAATGCACTTATGCCAACAAAAAATCTATGGAAGAACACATTACCTGGCTCTATATCCATAATCAAATTAAAGTCATAACTCCCATTAGGATCAACCCTTATCAATTCTGCCTTATATGATCTTAACTTCTTTTAATGATCTTTAAGTGATCCTCTTAGCATATCTAAAGCCCTCCTTCTTGCATGATAACATGTGGTCTTGCTAATGTTCAAACAATACTTATCTTTGATATCATTCTCTAATTCCTCTATGGCTCAATTAGGATCACACCTAAACTTATGCAAATAAGTCTTAGCTAACCATGTTGCATTTGTTTGTCTATTGCTTACTTTCCTAAAGCACTTGTGTGTATTCTTCAAGGTTTTTAATTGCTACAACTGAAACTCCTTGAATCTTGCTTGCATAAAATCTCCAAGGACATCCATCTTCACACACTGCTTTAACCAATGATTTGCATAACTTCTTGAACTTTATGTTAAATCCATTCACAATTGCCCATTTTTGAATGGCATCCTTGCATTGATGACCATCATCAAAAGTCATACCTGCCACAAAAGCCATGCTTTGGTGATCACATCTCAGATCATATTCAGTGTAATACCCTTTTCTTCTTTCTCCTCTTTCTAGTAGCTTTAACCAAATCTAACCCACTGCTTTGTATTGATCTTTCATCCAAATCTAACCCACTGCTTTTTATTGATCTTCCATCCTCATCAGTATCATTATAGTGACTTGAAAAACTATTATCACCCTATCACCCCAACTATTGTCTGAAAGGATCATGTTGCCTCCCTTATCCAATGAAAGAAGCACCCCTGCCCTTACTTGTGCCATGTTGTTGCTTATCACGTTCAACCAACCCTTTATTCTTCTTGCATTTTCGAGCAGTCAAGTACTCTTCATCTTCTGTGAACAAATCCCCATTCGATAGTCCATCATTGGTTTCACTTCCATCGACGGGAAGATAATCGAAATCACCATACTCACTCTCATTCATCCTTAACTTTATGAATCACTGCTCTCTCTACAAAAGCTTTACTTTCCTTATTAGTAGTACTATCAATCCCTTTAACATTCCCTTCCTCATTATTAACTACAACCTCCTGAAACACATCCCCTTTAACATATATGTTAATTACCCCATTAAATATATACTTAAGCATCTCTTCTCTTTCTTTATCTGTAATTTTTTTATTCCTTATCTTTTATAGACGCTAGGGTTAAGAAAGGGAAGACAGAGAAATGTTTTCGGGACCACTTTTTGTCACGACCCAATTTGTACATATGTACAGTACGTCCATGTACAGTAAGAGGAGCCGTCCTGAGTAATCACCAAAGAACACGAAGTGAAAGGAAGCTTTATAGGACAAAAAGGAACTAACTGAAAAGATTGTAAAAGTTTTGGGGAGGTGACTGTAATTTCAAAAAGTTTTGGGGAGGTAACTGTAATTTTTAAAAGTTGTACTGGAGGTTCTTAATAGTGCATATAACAGACTCCATAAATGGAAAGTAGAGAAAAATCGGGTAGCAACGGCGTGACACGGTTTTTCCCGAAAATGCATAGTTTGAGAGATACAGTGGATTCTTGACCAGGGGCATTATGGTCATTTTCAAAAGTGTCTCAAAAGTAATAATGGATCTCAAAAATGAAAAGTAGAGGAAAAACTGAGTCAAAAAGTGTACCACAGCATTCGGCGGAAAGTGCGCGGTTTAAAAGTTACGAACAAGTAATCGCCGGAGGGTATTTTGGTCTTTTCACACCTTAGACCATAAAATGTCAGCACAAGGAGGTTGAGGGGCCAAAATATAATTAAAAGGAAGTCCAAGGGCTTGGGTTGTAAATAAATAAAAGAAGAAGACATTTGAACCAATGAGAATTAGCCATTTTCCCACATATGTGTACCAATGGGAAATCTACATTTACACCATGACATATTAACCCCTCTTGGCTGCCATTTGGAGGAGAGAACACCACAAAAATACAGCCAAGAACTCTCTTTGTTCTTGCTTGGCCGAAAATAAGAGAAAGGGAAAAGAGAGAGAGATTGTTTTTTTTTCAAGTAGCTAATTTTGGAGAATAAAGAGAGGTTGCAAACTTGGGTGGAGAATAAGATTTTAAGGAAATCAAGAAGTGAGAGAGAAGGAAGCAAAGAAGGCATAAAAGAACTAGAAACAAGTGAAAAGAATTAAGGTTTGGTACTTAAATCATTGCCCTTTTCAATTAATTCACATATTTTGCATTATGGGACTTTTGAAAGGGTTTTGAAATGATGTTATTATGTGTGGTAAATATGTGGGAAAGTGATCTTGAACCATTTGTAATCAATTGATTGTGAAAAGAATGAAAACAAAACAAACTAGCTAAATTTGTTCAATCATTCATAAACTTTGAAGAACTTTTAATCATCCCTTTAGTTTGATTTTTTAAAGAGGAACCCTTAGTCCTTCAATGGTATCACAAAAGGAGTCTAAAAATTAATTTTGCAAGAAAAAAATGAATTTCCCTCAAATTTTGAAAATTGGGCCGAATGGTCCCTTTTGGGCACCATTCTGCAGCTTTCATTTTGGGCAGTCCGTTGAAGGGGTAAACGAAAGAATTTTTTGACGAAATTTTACATGCATTTAGTTAACTTATGAAAGTGTTTTCCTGCAAAAATTCATCCAAAAATAAGGTTGTTTACTTGGTCAAAACTGTTGCCAAAGTTGACTTATTTTCAGCAGTAAAAACAGATTTTACTATTTCGTTGTCGCGCGCCATTGCGTTGCCTATTTTACTCACCGCGCTACTATTCATTTGGTCATTTTTCTAAATGTGTTAAAACTTGAATATTATGATATAGATTGATGTTATATCATTTAAAATGACACGAAAGGGGTTTGGAATAATCAGAAAGTCATCATGAGAAGTTATCTTAGTAATATATGCCTTGTGGAAAAATCATGACCTATTGAATATCATGACCAAAGTAATTTAATAAATTATTTATGCTCTACTTGGTATATCAGAACCCTTGAGATAAGGGTATGATGCATCATACTATTACTGCAGTACTGCTTATGACATGATATGATATTCCGGCTGAAGGCCGATGATTACAATGACATGATCAATGATGCAATGATAATGGCCATTGGCACATGTGCAAGAATTATGATGAAAGATAATGAAATATGATCATGACGAGATATGTTTATCATGACCCTTCCTTATCCGTTGACGTTCTGTTAAACCAGTAGAGCAACCAAAATGATAAAAGCAAGAAAAATGATTTAAATTCAAATTATTCAGTCAAGCCTTTTTACCATCTGTGTTTTGTATTTATTCCTTTCAAGTATTTAAAGTATATAAATGTATGTTCAAATCATTCTTTCATTTTATTTATTTATTGCAATGATTTAAGTACCCACTAAGCAATTGCTTAGCGAGTTTAGTTTCCCTCTAAACTCGTAGGTTAAACGAGGAGACGAGATTGCAGCATGTCCTGCGCAGCTGGCCTTGACTACTACTTTGGGTAGGAGTTTGGATATGATTGATTGTAGCAATATGGCATGTACATAAGCTTGTATGATCTAGCAAATAAATGTATAATAATGAAAAGCTAGAACACGTACACTGCTAGTAATCTAATAAATCTTATTTGGGTTTAGCACTTATGTATGCAAGTATAGAAGTGTGAATTCTTCTTGCAGGATTGTAGTTGAGGTTATAAGGGTGGATTATTGGGAGTGTGCTTGAGTTGAATTGTGAAACAAATTGTTTTTCAAAAATTAAAGAATCAGTTTTGGCGACACTTGGGACCTCCATTTTTAGGGGAGGTTATGGCAAAATTTTTTTAAAATCTGCACTTAAAATTGGCTAAGTAAAATATTAAGACACAACCACCATGAGTTAACAGTCCATCTTGGTCTATAAACATAGGCTAAGATGGGGTGTTACACTTTTATCCCTATAACCTTTTGATTTTAAAAAGTGATGGGCATTACTATCGAGAGAGACTATAGTGACACATATCACAAACAATATATTTTTTTCACTTTATTAATAGGTGTTACTTTTTAGATCAAAAAAGTAATGCCCGTTAAGAAATAAAATTAATTAATTAACAACTAACACATTAACATCTTATTTTGTCCCTTTACTCCTATTTGGTGAAAAGTTATATTTAAAAAAATAAAATTTATACATGGTTTTGTAAAAAAAAAGTTTATGATATATTTGAAAAAAAGTGTGAAGTTTAAGTTTTTTTTGTATTTTGGAAAAAAAAAAGACAACAAATATTGTTAAGGAATCAATTAACTCCTCAAAAACTACTTACTAGGCATCAAAGCTCCATAAACGCTATAATAGTAGTAGTAGTAGTAATAATAATAATAATAATAATAATAATAATTACAAACCCAATAAGTAGAGTCACAAAAGTCCTAATTTGATTTTCGTTCAAAAGTCAATAAATAGAGCCCATTGCTCTTTAATTCTTTGAAAATTATTTTAGGAGTATTTAATTAGATAGCAATTTGTTAGCTCAAATGGCAATAAAATTATATATCATCTATTTCTATAATTTAAAGAAGAAGGTAGAGTACTGTAGATGAGTATAAAAATCACCGCATTCTTCCTATTTTGCCCCTTCAGATGCCTATTTCTATATTTTCATTAGATGATAGGGGTCCATTGGGATGAGAAATTAATTGTGCATATAGGGGACAAAATAAAAAGTATAATAAAAAACACTTCCTTCTTTCTATTTTGTCTCATTAGATATAATTATTTTTATTAGATATTAGGGGATCCATTGGGATGAGAAATTAATTATGCATATAAAATAGGGGATACATTAAAAACTTTAATAATTATTTTTCTCTTAGTTGTATACCCATGAAAAAGAAAATCAACTAACAACAAAAGGACCATCATATTTAAAAAAAAATAAAATAAAAGAACCAAAGTAACACAGGTGCCCAACAAATCAAAACAAAAAAATTTGCAGCACCTATAATTATTACCAATAAGCACCATAAGCGAAAAAAAAATCATCTGTAATATCAAACCTACTTCTATTTTTACCCTGGACTATTTGCAGATGATACCCAACGATACAAGCCCAAGAAAATTCAAAAGTCATTCCATACACCTTCCCCATCTTTTAGATCTTTATCCTCTACAAATTAGTATTTTATTTAGTTAAATTTAAAGAAAATTGACCTTGGTTGTGAAGCTTCTACCCTTCTATAAACACTATATCTTAAATGCAATTCATTACTCTTGATTATTTATGTATTCTGTATTACAAGATTGTCTCTTTATATGCGCTTTTAATTGTATTATGTTTTATTGCCATTATAAAATTTCTAATTTTTTTCTATGTTTTAATTTCCTATTATCCCACAAATATTTTTTTGAATTATTTTTAAAATTCTATTTATTCATTAAATTTGACTTATTCAACTATTATATTTTCTTACCATATAATATGGTCCTTAAAATTATTATAATATTTTCTTGTAGGAATCAATTACAGTTCTCCAAATCTTTCTTCAGTCATTAGCAACTTCACACAAGTTTTCAGTTTCACTCTTGCAGTCATTTTTAGGTACTAATTTGAATTAATTTAGGTTGAATCTATTTTTTTTTAATAATTTAAAGAAGAAGATAGATTATTGTAGATGAGCAGAAAAAATCACCTCCTCTTCCTATTTTGCCCCATTAGATATCTATTTCTATATTTTTATTAGATTCTAGGGGTCCATAGTGTAATATCCCAAAATTTTAAAAATATTAATCTTTGAAAATTAATTAAATAATTTAAAATTATATATATATATAATTGAGTGAAAAAAAGGAAAAATGTGTATATGATATATATATATAGATATATATAATATATACAAGTTAACATTTTTATATGGGTCAAATGTTATTTTAATTATTAAAATATTAATTAAGTGATTAGTGGAAGATGATTTTTATGTATTAATTAAGTAATATGTTTTTACTTGGTGGAGAGTGAAAGTTGGATAATTATGTGGTTATAAAGGAGATTAGTTGGATAAAGAGGAGTTGGTGATTATCTTCATCTTCTTCTTTCTCCATTGAAGCCGGCTACCTCCATCAAAGGAAAAGAGAAATTTGCTTCTTGCTAACTCAAGTAATTGAAGGATTTCAATTGTTCAAGTTGGAGTTTTGAGGATTTTCTCTATATTTGGTAAGTTTTCAACTTATTTTCTTGATTTTCTATGGAAGTTTGTATATGTGTTAATTGGATGTTTGGTGTAGCATGTGTTAATGGTTGAGAATGGTATGTTTGAAGTTCTTTTGGCTAGTTAACTATGAAATTAGGGTTGGATTGAGGATATGGTTAAGTTTGGTGAAGAGAATAAGAGTTTTAGGTTGTGTAACTTTAAGTTGTGAAGTCATGGTTGTAATTATGTATTTTTGCTTTTAATTGAGTTACTTTGATGTTTATACAAGTATTTTGTGGTATAATGATGAATTTAGTTGAGTTTGAATAGAGTTAAAAAAGGGTAAAGAAAGATAATTTTGGATGTGACAATTATATGTTGATATTAGGATTTTTGGCCTGACACACCCGGTGACACGGCCATGTCTTTGGGTGTGTCGATGGTTCTATTTTTAGTGTTGGTGACACGTGCAGTGATACGCCCATGTCACTGAGCATATCACATCTATTGTGTTGTAGGAGTTTTGGCACAGGCAGGGACACGCCCATGTCTTTGGACGTGTCTTATCTGTTGTAATATAGAGATTAGGACACGGTCATAGACATGCCCATGTCACTGAGCATGTCAAAGCTTTTGTGTTGTGGGTTTAGGGCAAGTTCATTTACACGCCCGTGTTGTTGAGCGTGTCATGTGTAGAGTTTGCCCTAGATAGTTATTTTTCTTATTTTCCTTTGTGTATCTTATCCTTGTGTTGAGAGGTTTTGTTTATACCTATAAGTGTATCACTAAGTGATTATTTATAATCACATTTGGTTTAGGCTTTGAAGAGACTTGAGTTACTCCAGTCCAAGTATTGAGGGATATCTTGGAAGAGGAGGTTGAAAGTGGTGTTTGTTACTTTTAGAGGTAAGTACAAACTTTGAATAATTGCTTATATTTACATGACATTAGGACTTAACACATTTGGTTGGAAAATGTGTTAAGTTACTTACTATATTGTTGGTGCATGAGTAATATGCTATGATTTATATAATGTGAACTGTGTGCAAAATATAATAATGACCCAAAATATATGGGTAATGCAATTTGTTGTGTGTACATTAAAGATGGTATATAAAGTCATTGGTAATGACTATATTGATATAAGTGAGATATTTGAGGCATTGTGCCTAGTTTGATAGTGAGAATATGAGAAAGGATTTGATAATGGAATTATAAAAGAATTGTGTGCCTAGTATGTTATTCAATTTTCAGACTTTTATGTTTGGCGGCATGCCTAAGACGTAACAGTCCCTTGAAGCTGGATTGGGCTTGGTCCTTGAAGCCTAGTTGGGTTGTTACATGATGTAGCAGACCCTTGAAGCTGGGTTGGGCCTTATCCTTGAAGCCTAGTTGTGATGTTACATATGAGGTAATCCTCATTGTGATTATGATTTGCCTTCGAGACTAGACATATGGTGTCATCTTGGACCAAAGCAGTAACTCTAGGATTTGAATGTCATATTGGATTCTTCTGGGCCCACGCTTGTGTTTGTTTTTACGTGAATTATGAATTGTAGTATAGTTGAGCAATATATTAAGATATAATGTTATGACATATAATATCCTTATGTATTGTACATTGGCATTGCATTTGAACTATATTATTATCAAAGTTTGTATCACTAGGCTTTTGGCTTAGCGCGATTGTGATTCATCGCGCAGGTGACAGGATAAATCCGGTTGAACCGAAGAGTTCGCCTAGACCGAGTTGAGTCTAGGCTTGAGATCTTGAGTGCAGAGTTGATTGTTGTACATCAAGATCAGAGACAAACTGTCGGCATGTATATATTTTATATTTTTGTACATATTGATTTCATGTAAATTATGTTATATTTTGATGTATATATGTATATTTCGCAAACTATCAAAAATATTTTGGATAAACCTTTGGTAATGAAGTTATATATGTGTTTTAGCAAGTAATATTTCATCTATTATTTATATGATATCAGTTAAATGATTTAAGTTTATACAGATTTTATAAGTGAAGATTTATTTTGTTAAAATGGGTTATGACATTCTTGTATCATATATTCGTATATTACATATGTTGGGTGTATGTAGTGTATGTATATTGGGTATAAGGGTGTTACTCATAGGGATAAGGAATTAATTATGCATATAGGGGACAATTTAAAAACTATAATAATTACTTTCTCTTAGTGTATTGCCGTGAAAATAAAAACACCTCCTTCTTTCTATTTTGTCATATTAGATATAATTACTTTTATTAAATGCTAGGGGTCCATTGGAATGAGGAATTTAATTATGCATATAAAATAGGGGATACATTAAAAACTCAAATAATTATTTCTTCTTAATTCTATAACCATGCAAAAGAATATCAACTAACAACAAAAAGACCATCATACTTAAAAAACAAAATAAAAGGATCAAAGTAACATAGGTACCCAACAAATCAAAGTCAAAAAAACTAAAGCACCTATAATCATTACCAATAAGCACCAGAAGCCAAAAAAAAAATCATCTGCAATATGAAACCTACTTCTATTTTTACCCTGGCCTATTTGTGGATAATACCCAGTGATGCAAGCCCAAGAAAATTCAAAAGCCTCTCCACATGCCTTCCCCATCCTTCAGATCTTTGTCCTCTGCAAATTAGTATTTTATTTAGTTAAATTTAAAAAAATTGACATTGGTTGTGAAGCTCTATCCTTCTATAAACATTGCATCTAAATGTTATTCATTACTCTTGATTATTTATGTATTATGCATTACAAGGTTGTCTTTTTATATGTGCTTTTAATTGTATTATGTTTTATTGCCATTATAAAATTCCTAATTTTTTTTCTATGTTTTAATTTTCTATTATCCCACAAATATTTTTTTGATTTTTTTTAAATTTTGTTTATTCATTAAATTTGACTTATTCAATTATTATATTTTCTTACCATATAATATGGTCCTTAAAATTATTATAATATTTCTTGCAGGGTTAATTACAGTTCTCCAAATCTTTCTTCAGTCATTAGCAACCTCACATAAGTTTTCAATTTCACTCTTGCAGTCATTTTCAGGTACTAACTTGGATTAACTTAGGTTGAATCTATTATATTTTTTAATAATTTAAAGAAGGTAGATTACTGTAGATGAGCAGAAAAAATCACCTCCTTTCTCCTATTTTGTTGTATTAGATATCTATTTCTATATTTTTATTAGATGCTAGGGGTTCATTGGTCTGAGGAATTAATTATGCATATAGGGGACAATTTAAAACTATAATAATTACTTTCTCTTAGTTGTATAGCCGTGAAAATAAAAAACACCTCCTTCTTTCTATTTTGTCATATTAGATATCATTATTTTTATTAGATGCTAAGGGTCCATTGGAATGAGAAATTTAATTATGCATATAAAATAGGGGATACATTAAAAACTCGAATAATTATTTCTTCTTAATTCTATAACCATGCAAAAGAATATCAACTAACAACAAAAAGACCATCATACTTAAAAAAACAAAATAAAAGGATCAAAGTAACATAGGTACCCAACAAATCAAAGTCAAAAAACTAAAGCATCTATAATCATTACCAATAAGCACCATAAGCAAAAGAAAAATCATATGCAATATGAAACCTACTTCTATTTTTACCCTGGCCTATTTGTGGATAATACCTAGTGATGCAAGCCCAAGAAAATTCAAAAGCCTCTCCATATACCTTCCCCATCCTTCAGATCTTTGTCCTCTGCAAATTAGTATTTTATTTAGTTAAATTTAAAAAAAATAACATTGGTTGTGAAGCTCTATCCTTCTATAAACACTGCATCTAAATGTTATTCATTACTCTTGATTATTTATGTATTATGCATTACAAGGTTGTCTTTTTATATGCGCTTTTAATTGTATTATGTTTTATTTCCATTATAAAATTTCTAATTTTTTTTCTATGTTTTAATTTTCTATTATCCCACAAATATTTTTTTGAATTTTTTTAAAATTTTGTTTATTCATTAAATTTGACTTATTCAATTATTATATTTTCTTACCATATAATATGGTCCTTAAAATTATTATAATATTTCTTGCAGGGATTAATTATAGTTCTCCAAATCTTTCTTTAGTCATTAGCAACCTCACATAAGTTTTCAGTTTCACTCTTGCAGTCATTTTCAAGTACTAACTTGGATTAACTTAGGTTGAATCTATTATTTTTTTAATAATTTAAAGAAGAAGGTAGATTATTGTAGATGAGAAGAAAAAATCACCTCCTTTCTCCTATTTTGTTGAATTATATATCTATTTCTATATTTTTATTAGATGCTAGGGGTCCATTGGGCAGAGGAATTAATTATGCATATAGGGGACAATTTAAAAACTATAATAATTACTTTCTCTTAGTTGTATAGCCGTGAAAATAAAAAACACCTCCTTCTTTCTATTTTGTCATATTAGATATAATTACTTTTATTAGATGCTAGGGGTCCATTGGAATGAGAAATTTAATTATGCATATAAAATAGGGGATACATTAAAAACTCGAATAATTATTTCTTCTTAATTCTATAACCATGCAAAAGAATATCAACTAACAACAAAAAGACCATTATACTTAAAAAAAAACAAAATAAAAGGATCAAAGTAACATAGGTACCCAACAAATCAAAGTCAAAAAACTAAAGCACCTATAATCATTACCAAAAAGCACCAGAAGCAAAAAAAAAAAATCATCTGCATTATGAAACCTACTTCTATTTTTACCCTGGCCTATTTGAGGATAATACCCAACGATGCAAGCCCAAGAAAATTCAAAAGCCTCTCCATATACGTTCCCCATCCTTTATATCTTTGTCCTCTACAAATTAGTATTTTATTTAGTTAAATTTTAAAAAATTGGCCTTGGCTCTGAAGCTTCTACCCTTCTATAAACACTACATCTTAAATACAATTCATTACTCTTGATTATTTTTGTATTCTGCATTACAAGGTTGTCTCTTTATATGTGCCTTTAATTGTTTATGCTTTATTACCATTATAAAATTCCTAATTTTTTTCTATGTTTTAATTTCCTATTATCCGACAAATATTTTTTTGAATTTTTTTATAATTCTGTTTATTCATTAAATTTGACTTATTCAACTATTATATTTTCTTATCATATAATATGGTCCTTAAAATTATTATAATATTTTATTGTAGGAATCAATTATAGTTTTCCAAATCTTTCTTCGATCATTACCAACCTCACACAAATTTTCAGTTTCACTATTGCAGTCATTTTTAGGTACTAATTTGGATTAACTTAGGTTGAATCTATTATTTTTTTAATAATTTAGAGAAGAAGGTGGATTACTGTAGATGAGCAATAAAAATCACTTCCTTCTTCCTATTTTGTCCCATTAGATATCTATTTTTTTTTATTAAATGATAGGGGGTCCATTGGGATGAGGAATTAATTATGCATATAGGGGATAAATTAAAAACTATAACAATTACTTTCTCTTAGTTGTATAGCCATGAAAATAAAAAACACCATCTTCTTTCTATTTTGTCCCATTAGATATAATTATTTTTATTAGATGCTACGAAGTCCATTGGGATGAGAAATTAATTATGCATACAAAATAGGGGATACATTAAAAACTCTAATAATTATTTCCTCTTAGTTGTACACCCATGAAAAAGAATATCAACTAACAACAAAAGGATCATCATACTTAAAAAATAAAATAAAAGGACCAAAGTAACATAGATACACAACAAATCAAAGTAAAAAAACTACAGCACCTATAATCATTACCAATAAGCACCACAAGCAAAAAACAATCATCTGCAGCATCAACCCTACTTCTATTTTTACCCTGGACTATTTTAGATGATACCCAATGATGCAAACCCAAGAAAATTCAAAAGCCTCTCCATACACCTTCCCCATCTTTTCAGATCTTTGTCCTCTGCAAATTAGTATTTTATTTAGTTAAATTTAAAAAAATTGACAGTGGTTGTGATGCTTCTTCCCTTTTATAAACACTGCATCTTAAATGTAATTTATTACTCTTGATTATTTCTGTATTTTGCATTACAAGGTTGTCTCTTTTTATGGGACTTTGCGGTAAAAAACATCACTTAATGGATTCTTTGTTGCCTCTCAAAAATGAAAAGCCCAAATTTGCTCAATTGTATGTCTTTGATTCTGAAAATAAAATAAAAAATAGAATTTCTGCTTTTATTAGTGATGATTCTGACAAGATCATTGATGAGCACACTATTGAAAAGATTGACTAAGATGTTCGATAAGCATAATGACATTGCTAAATCCTTTCAAATGGCAAGAGATCAATTCAAAGAAGATGATTTGTTGCCATTACGTCTTAAGTTGGTTAAAAAAGAACAGAAGATAGACTTCAATACAATGCTCCTGTTTGTTCAGAAATTGCAGGTTTATTAGTTGCAGTGACAAGAATAAAGATATCATAATTGAGCATAAGGATGGGAGATTAAAATGAATTTGTAATTTGTATCCAAGTCTAATGTCAATGCTTTATCCAATTTAATGGAAAAAGATTTAAAAGAAAATTTGTTACAATGAGAGAGTACTACACTCTCATGTTGCAACAACGTATAGATGATAAATCTGCTCTTTTAAGAGGTAGACGTCTTCTTCAATAATTTATAGTTGATGAATTCGCATGCGTTAAGCAAGAGAGGTTAGATTACATTCGAAGAAATCAAAAGTCATTGAGATCTGAAATTTTTTTAGGAATTTGAGATGCATTTTACCATGGTGATCGTGATGGAAATAACATTGGAAAAAGTATAATTTTACCATCTTCTTATAGACGTAGTCCATGATATATGATGGAGCATTACCATGATGCAATGGCTATATGCAAGTTTTATGAAAATTCAGATCTATTTATTATGTTTACCTGCGATCCTCATTGGGCTGAAGTTTGCAATAGGATAGGAATGATTATTGGTTAAAGACCTAAAGATAGACTTGATATTGTAAGTCATGTTTTTAAGATGAAAGTTGATGACTTAGTTGAAAATATTAAACAAAGAGGTTTTTTCAAAAAAAAAAATATTAATGCAATTCTATACATTGTAGAGTTTCAAAAGAGAGGATTATCTCATATACATGTTTTGGTTTGGTTGGAACGTGATTTAAAAAATCTGAATGTTGTAGAAATTGACCAAATAATTTGTGTTGAATTGCCAAATAAAAAATTAATCCTTTATGTTATGAATTGGTGTCTAAATTTATGATGCATGGTCTATGTGGTTCAAAGAAAGTGGATTCTCCATGTATGCATAATGGACGTTGTAAGAAATATTTTTCGAAAAAATTTTAAACTAAGACTGTGATAGATTCAAATGGTTTTGCAACTTACAGAGGAAGAGATGACAGTTATTAGGTTGAAAAGAATAGTATAAAAATTGATAATCATTTTATTATTCCGTATAATAGAATTACTGATTCAATATGAAGCATATTTAAATATCTAATTTTGTTGTTATTCTACTTTGATAAAATATCTTTTTAAATATATTAATAAAGATTCTGACAGAATACGTGCAAGAATTGAAAGTTATAAAAAAAAAGTTGCGATAAGAGTGATAATGGAATAAAATGAGATGAAATTAAAGCTTTTTATATTGCCGTTGTATTTCACCTTACGAAGCAACATGAAGGCTATTTGAATTTCCCATACATTACAGAGATCCAGCTGTTGAAAGATTGGTTGTTCATTTACCGAATATGAATAATATATTTTTTAACAATAATTGTGATATAAGTTATATAGTAAATAATCCTAAATCGCAAAAAAAAAAAAACAATGCTAACAGAATGGTTTTATGCAAATAATCTATTTGAGGATGCACATCCATTAACATATGTTGAATTTCTTACAAAATGGACTTGGGATATATATATATATATAAAAAAAGAAGTTGGCATAGACGGAAAAAAGGAAAAACTATTGGGAGAATTTCATTTGTTCATCCAAATTCGGGTGAATTATATTTCCCACTGTGAATACTCGAATTTTGAGGCTCGGAAAGCCGATTTTCTTAGACTGCAGACAACCAAGCCAGACCGGACGATCACGACAAAGTTCACCGAAAGTATGTCTTCATGGTACTTGAAATGTCTGGAGCGACGCAAGGATCACGGATATGGTCCCGGAATAATTTTTGGAGATCCGTGGCTCCCGAAAAATCAGTTTGAGTAAAAATTGTGCAAGCCGACGGACAAATTTGGGGCCAGAAGTGCCTGGACCGGCGGCCTGCCGCTTTTTTTCTGTCTTTTAGGCTGGCCGCCGTGGACGGCGGCTCGGCTGTCGAATTCTTTATTTTCACATGCTTTTTCCGCCTTGCTTTTTCAGAACAAGGGTTGGCTTTTGGCACCCCGGGACCTCGTGCTGTCGAATTCTTTATTTTCACATGCTTAAGAACTTCTAACCTTGTGTTACAGGAAGCAAGGATCATATTCCAAGAAAACAAGATCTGGAACTTAGAAGTGGGAAAATTGTAAACAAGGTAATATCCTAATTTGTCACTTGTCAATCCAAGCATGTCCTAAATATTACATCTTCTTCTCAATTTCTTTTCGGTCAAAGACCTAATCCTTTTAGGTTTAAGGCCTAATTAATTAATCAATTAACATTTCGGCATGAAGCCACGAATCAATTAATATTTTTGGCACGGAGCCTAAATTGCATTTTTTTTTATACTAAGTATCCAAATTTCATCAAAATTGGCACTAAGTGCTCAAAATCTCACAATTTTGGCAAAAAAAAAAAGCCCGACAATGCACGAAGCATACACACACATGCATAATGCATCATTGCCTTTAAATAGGCTTTTCCGAACTACATGGGCTTTGATCTCTCATAAAAAACGAGAGTATGTAGGCATATTTGGGATTCACCCCAAATAGCAAGTCCACAATTTACTAACAATCTGTTTGTTTTCTTTCCTTCATCCCTTTTAAGGTTTATTTCTTTTATTGGCAAGTTAGTCGAATGCATGACATAGTCCCTGAATCCTCCTTGGGTTCGCAGATTAGAAACCTTTACATTGGACGCGTTATTGGAGTCAAACAAGGGTTTTCTTAGTTTTTCCCTTCGAACAAAATAAACTGAGTGGCGACTCCCAACAACGAGTGAACGTTCCTCCGAATCCTTTTCGGGTGAAAAATCGAGGTTCACAATTTGGCGACTCTACTGAGGACCATAAAAATGATTTATGGGATTCTAGTGGACTACTATTGCTTATTTGATTAATTTGACACTAGGGACCATGAAAATGATTTATGGGATCCTAGTAGACTACTATTTTTTATTTGATTAACTTGCCCTTATTTAGGGTATTTTTATTTATTTTGCAGGATACCTTAGCAATGGTTGTCCTTTCTTTAAGGACATTAGAATTGAAAATTGACTAAAAGAATCTTTCTGGGGACCATAAAAAAATATAATAATAAAATAAAAAATAATAATAAAAATAATTTATGGGATCCTAGTAGACTATTATTATTCATTTAACTGATTTGCCCTTCTTTAGGGTACTTTTATTCATTTTGCAGGGTACCTTAGCAATATATATCCCCTCCTTGGGGATATTGGATTGAAAATTGACAAAAGGAATCTTTTTCCTTTAATGGACCCCTTGTTTGATTAATTGTGCATTTATTTTGTCATTCAGAGAATCTTTTTCTCTTGCATTATATGGGGGAATCCTTTTCCTCCATTGCATAAAAAAAAATTGTTTTCAAATGAATTTCTTCTCTTTCTGTTCAAAATTCTGAGTCTGGATAGCAAGTAGCGCTGACCGACAGGTCTCCTTGATTATGCCGGCGGACAGCCAAAGCGTCCTCCCTGTTGTCGCAAACCATTCCAATCCTTTTGGAGTGGCCCATGAGTAATCGTACTGTTGGACCCACGCGAAACTCCTTGTTTCACATGTGGTTAGGTATATCTTACTCAAGACTCAAGGGTCCCTATTATGAGCCAATTCTCTATTTTTCATGAACAATAGAACCTTTCCTTAGGTTGTATGTACCCAATGATAGTGCCACATTCCATTAAAATGAATTATGATGTGATGAGGTGCATTCATGCAACATGACAACATTATTTTGGGGGAAAATCTTTTGGGGAAAACTTTTGATATATATAAGTGGACCAAGAGTTTTTCCTATCCTACACACTACCCTGATCTCTTGCCCTTAACCTTTTTAGTTATCCACTATCCGTGTGCCCTCACCCACACAAGCTACAACAACTCCAACTGTGCAATCACCCACAAGTCCTGCTACCCCAATTTCACCAACTGCTCCAATTACTGAAATAGCTACTATTGAACAGATTAAGGCCTTGCTAGATGGACAGGTTAAGGAAATTGAAGCTAGGATGCAAGAGAGAATTGATGAAGCTTTGGCTGCCCAAAGGGTAGCCATCCTGGCTGAATTGGGAGGGGCACCAAAGATGGCCTCTACTCCTGGAAATTTAGGAAAGGAACCCATTGTGGGGCAAACTAGTACCCCCATGACTGCTCAGAACAATACCCCTGTCATCAATTTGGAGGATCCACCCTCTAAGAATGAAACTGATGAACTGAAAAAGAAACTTGAATTGCTTGAAAGGTCAATCACTGCTATGAAAACTCATAAAGAGGTGGTAGACATGGATTCCTTATCCTTGTTTCCCCAAGCTAGATTGCCTCCAAAATTCAAGATGCCTGGGATGGACAGATTTGATGGGACCACTTGCCCTAAAACCCATTTGAAGATGTATGTGGGGGCCTTGAGCCCTTGGGGTTTAAATGATGAGCTCTTTGCTCAACTCTTTCAACAATCCTTGACTGGGGCTGCCCTAAAATGGTTTGTAAGCCTGGACCGTGCTAAGATTAAGACCTGGGAAGACATCTGCAATGCATTTAACACTCAATACCACTACAATATTGAGGTGGATGTCATTAGAAGAGAACTTGAGACTACCAAACAAAACAACAATTAACCCTTCTCCTCGTTCCTTACGAGGTGGAGGGCAAAAGCCGCCCAAATGATCAATCGCCCTTCAGAACAGGAGCAGATTGATATTATAATCAGGAATTTAAGGCCTACATATCAAGCTCAACTGCAAACCCAATACCTACCTACTTTCAAATCGCTCATTGCGACTGCAACTAAGGTAGAAGACTTGATACAATTGGGTAAGATAGTAGATGAGGGAGCTGCTTCAAAGTATAAGAAACAAGGCCAAGCTACTTCCTCAAGCAAGGTCAATGAAGTGGCCAATATTGCCCCTGCGAATCCTTTACGTGTGGGCAATCTTGGGCAGAGAAATCAGCCAAGAAGGCAATATACCGACCTTGGGGTGCCCCTTCATCTAGTGTTTAAAAAGGCCGTGGAAGGGAAGTATTTGAAGCCTTTGGACCCAAGGTCAGCTCCAAACCCATTACCCTCCGGTTATAAGGCCAATGAGTATTGTGAATACCACCAAGGAAAAGGGCATAGAACAGATGCTTGCTGGACTCTGAAAAACCGCATCCAGGATTTGGTGGATAGGGGTGACATCATTCCTCTCAGGAGTCAACCGAACATTAATACTAACCCTTTGCCTAATCATTCCATCCACGCCATCAATGTGGAAGAAGAGTTGTTTGATCCTTTCAAACTTCTCTTAGAAATGAATGAAGTGTGTGTGTTAGATTTGAATGACCTTGCTGAAGAGGTCGACGCTTTGACAAGAAGCGGAAGGCAATATCAGCCACTCGACTTGGGAAAAGCCCCTACAACCTCAAATCACCCCCATAAGAAGACACCAGAGCCAAAAGAAGACCCTGTCCTCTCTCAGCTTAAGCAAACTCAAGCTAAGGTGTCAATTTGGGAGCTCCTTGCTTCCTCATTCCCGCACCGTCAGGCTCTCAGCGAAGCTTTAAGTCAACTTGATACATCAGTGGACACAAGCCCAGAAGCTTTGGTGGCCACTTTGACTCAATCAACCAAGGCATTGAGTATCCGATTTTCTGATACAGACCTACCAGAAGATGGCAGTAAACACAATGATGCTCTATACATCACCATACAAACTGGGGGAAAGACTGTGCCCATGGTTCTCATTGATAATGGGTCAGCCTTAAATGTATGTCCCTTGAAAGTAGCAAGCTGTCTGGGGTTGGAGGCTACAGATCTTACACCTTCTGATCAGATTGTTAGAGCATATGATAACACTCGAAGAGAAATTTTGGATGTTGCCACTCTGGAAATTGCTATTGGGCCGGTGAAAATGAGAGTGCCCTTCCAAGTCATTGATGTACCCGCGAGCTTTAATCTCCTCCTTGGAAGGCCGTGGATTCATCAGAATAATGTTGTCCCTTCTTCATTACATCAAAAACTTAAGTTCCCTTTTGAAGGAAAAATCATTACTATCAAAGGTGACACCTGTGAAATCAACAAGAGAACCATGGATCAGTCTCTCTTTGAGGTTGTTCCTAGCGAAACCGCCTTGACCTTGACTGGTTTCCATTATGATACAGTCCAATGCATTGAAGGAGAAAAACCCAAAGGGCCATTTATCTTATATGATTTTGGGGAGGTCCAAATCAATTGCCTGGTGGGAATGATGCTAAGGGTAGGTCTGCTGCCCGGAATGGAAATGATAAAGTCTGGGAGGAAAATACCCGTAGTGTGGCCATGGGAAGAACCTGAGAATAAGGGAATTTTTGGCCTGGGGTACAAACCCACAGATGAGGAGATAGAAGAGTTTGAGCATGGAAGGAAGAAAAAGAAGAATTGGGGGCAAGAAGCCTCAAAATGCGCCCTTATTTTAGAACTCTGAATGGTCACTTCTGCAAACCTGGAAAAGCAGTTCCTTACTGTGGTTTTCAGGAACCATTCTATTCTCCTATGACTGGAAAGAAGCTACCGGGTTTTGAGATGTTCGATGATGTTTTAGCCATAAAAGAAGAAGAGCCAGAACCTATAGCTGACCCACAAATGGAAGATTTTATGCGGCCTAGTCTCTTTGATGAGGTTGCTATGATAACCAATTTTGAAGACAAAAGGGACTTCACAAAGCTGATCAAGACCGCAGATGGACCACTGATGAACTGGTATGCCGAGGAGGGACAAGCTGCTGTAGTCAAATCTAGTCCTGTGTCACACCCTGAACCTGAGTCTTGTACTGAGTCAAATTCTGAGTCAAACACTGAGTCAGAGTCTAGTTCTGAGTCTTTCTTAGCTTCAGGAATAGAAAACCCTGATGTCGAATATGATGTAACTCTGGGGGATGATTCCGCCATTATTAATGAAACTGTTCAAGTTCTTGGTTACCCTGTGTCTTTTGCTTTCCAAGTATTATCTAGCAAAAATGAAATAGATGAAATAAATGAAATAAATGAAAAAACAATGATTGGCAAAGAAAATGAACATACATACATTGCATATGATTGTGTGAATAAGGAACAGGTTGTTGAGTGCATCAGAAGATATGTCGACTGCTTCATGTGGAAGGCAAGTGATGTCACAGGAATAGACCCAGCCATAGCAGTTCATAAGATTCCACTATACCCAGATGCGAAGCCGGTTAAGCAGAAATTGAGAAGAATGAAGCTTGAATGGTCTTTGAAAATTAAAGAGGAGGTTGCCAAGCAACTGGACAATAAGTTCATAGAACCAATTGCCTACCCTTCCTGGTTAGCAAACATCGTGCCAGTCCCGAAGAAAGATGGAAAGGTCAGGATGTGTGTTGACTATAGAGATTTGAATAAGGCCTGTCCCAAGGACGATTTTCCACTACCACACATCGATTTGCTAATAGACAGTATGGCTGGGCATATGATGGTTTCCATGACTGACCTTGCGGTTGGGTACAATCAGATCATGGTGCATCCACCGGACAAAGAAAAGACAGCTTTCATTACAGAATGGGACACTTTCTGCTACAGGGTTATGCCTTTTGGGTTGATAAATGCAGGGGCTACCTACCAAAGGATGGCGACAACAGTCTTTCATGACATGATTCACAAAGAAGTAGAAGTGTATGTTGATGACATGATTGTTAAGTCAAAATCTCCAGAAGAACACGTTGAAGCACTTGAGAAGTTCTTCCTTAGACTTCGCAAGTACAATTTGAAGCTTAATCCTGCAAAGTGCCTATTTGGAGCAACATCAGGCTTATTTTTGGGGTATTTGGTCAGCAAGAGAGGAATAGAAGTTGATCCAGAAAAGTCAAAGGCTATTTTGAAAATGCCTCCGCCAAGAACAGAAAAAGAGATTCGAGGCTTGTTAGGTAGATTATAGTATATCAGTAGATTCATATCGCAATTGGCAGAGACTTGTGGTCCAATCTTTAAGCTACTAAGGAAAGGTGCTTCACAAGAATGGAATGAAGACTGCCAAAAGGCCTTCGACAAGATCAAAGAATACTTGTTAAGTCTGCCAATTCTACAACCTCCCAGAATGGGAAAGCCTCTGCTCTTGTATTTGTCTGTAACAGATGAAGCCATGGGTGCAATGCTAGCTCAAGAAGCCGAAAGTACAAAGGTGGAAAATGTAATTTACTACCTCAGCAAAAGGATGCTGGACTATGAGTTAAAGTATAACAAGATTGAGAAGTTGTGTTTAGCTTTGTATTGGACTTGTACGAAGTTACAACACTACTTGTCTTCTTACACTACTTATGTCATCACAGAACAGAGTCCCTTGAAATTCCTTATGGAGAGGCCTGTTTTGGACAGCAAAATGGCTAAGTGGGTGCCAACATTGGCAGACTTTGACTTAAAATTCATTCAAAGGAAAGCTGTGAAAGGTGGCGCAATAGCTGACCAATTAGCAGAATTACCCGTAAAAGACGAGATGCGAGAAATGGGTTTCCCTGACGAAGACCTCTTGAATGTGGAAAGGAATATTTGGGAGATGTATTTTGATGGGGCATCCAATTATCATGGAAATGGAATTGGGATTGTGTTCAAAACTCCTTGTGGAGAATACATTCCATTTGCAGTTAAACTTGACTTTAGCAGCACAAACAATGAAGCAGAATATGAAGCTTGCATCAATGGGCTTGAAGCTGCCCTGGAATTAAGGATTAAGAACCTAAAGGTCTACGGTGATTCTATTTTAATAGTATCACAAGCTTTAAGGAAATGGAAGATAAGAGAAGAGCGTTTGGTTCCTTACCTACAACGCCTTGATCATTTGGCACAACAATTCGATGATTTGTCCTTCGAATATCTCCCAAGAGCAAAGAATCAGTTTGCTGATGCCTCGGCTACTTTAACTTCCATGATCAATATCAAGGAGGGGAAAGCCATTCGTCCATTGAAAGTTCAGCTTCAGAAACGACCCGCCCATGTAATGCATTTGATCGATGGTAAACCATGGTTTTGGGATATCAAAAGTTATCTCAAGGATGGAAGTTATCCGGAGAGATCATCAAAGGGTGATCAAAGGGCCATAAGGCAGCTAGCCACAGGTTACATTCTTAATGGAGATATCCTCTACAAGAGGAGTTGGAATGGAATGCACCTAAGGTGTGTGAATGAAGCAGAGGCTAAGCAGATAATGGAAATGGTACATGGTGGCGAATCAGGACCACACATGTATGGGATCGCCTTGGCTCGAAAAATTGCCAATCTAGGATATTATTGGTCCACCATGAATGCAGACTGCGTGGCATTTGTGCAAGAATGCCATCAGTGTCAGATATTTGCTAAGATGCAGAAGCAACCTCCCGTTGCCCTGAATCCGATCACTTCTCCATGGCCCTTCGCTACTTGGGGAATAGATATAATTGGCAAAATACATCCAAAAGCCTCAAATGGACATCAGTTTATCTTGGTAGCAGTGGATTACTTCACAAAGTGGGTTGAAGCAGCTTCCTATGTAGAATTAAACGCCAAAAAGGCAGCACAGTTTGTCCGAACCAACATCCTTTGTCGGTACGGAACGCCATTTGAGATTATCACTGATAATGGAACTCATTTCCAAGCAGAACTTGCTAAGCTCTTGAAGGATAAGAATGTCCAGCATCATAAGTCCTCTCCTTATAGACCTCAAACAAATGGAGCTTAGAGCAGCGAACAAGTCTATAAAGGTGATCATACAAAAAATGATCAAGGAACATAGGCGTTGGCATGAGAAGTTACCGCTGGCTTTGTGGGGATATAGAACATCAATTAGAACTCCTACTAGGGCAACCCCGTATTCCCTGGTGTACGGAATGGAAGCAGTACTCCCCATTGAACTGGAAGTTCAATCGGCGAGGATAATTCAAGAAAGTCAGATAAATGAAGCTGAATGGATCAGCAATTATCATCATCAGTTGTTGGGTTTGGATGAAAAAAGACTTCAAGCTCTACATCGGATTCAAGGGTATCAAAGGCGAATGGCCAGACATTTCAACAAAAAGGTCAAAGATCGAAAGTTGGAAGAAGGTTGTTTGGTTCTGAAAGAGATCAGAACACCTGTTACAGATCCTCGTGGGAAGTTTCGTCCTCATTGGGTGGGACCCTACATTTTATAGAAAATACTTTCTGGCGGAGCCGTCATCTTGTCTGATTTGGATGGTCTGGAGTTCACAAACCCATGTAATCTGGATCAGCTAAAGAAATATTATGTATAATCACGCATTGTAAGGAACTACATTAGACCTGATTCTCACAAACAAATTCGAGATATGTAGGCAGCTCTCCTTGAGCACGGTCTAAATTTTAATAAAAATCATTTATTCATTTTTCTTTTGCCAACATAAAAAAATAATATATATAAAAAAAAGAAGAAGAAAAATCCCGCTAAGTCGAAAATCCACAAAGGGCGGCTTAGGCAATAGTGGGGGCCCGCTAAGTCGAAAACCCGCAAAGGGCGGCTTAGGTAAGAATGGGTAAGAGCTCGCTAAGTTGAAAATCCGAAAGGACGGCTTAGGCAAAAATTAGAGCAAATAAATAAAGTAGATAATGCTTGGAAAGCAAATGAAAAAAATCATCATTCATTACAAAAAGAGTCATCCTTAGAGTCAAACCATAAGTCCTAAACATCCAAGGAACCAAAAAGATACAAGCAAAAAAAAAACAACAACAACAACAGATAAAAGAGTCAACCGTAGGATCTAAATCCTACGTCTCCTTCGTGGGGCAGAGTCTTCGGTATCTTCCTTAGTTCCGGAACTCTCTGCAACATCTATCTTCCCCTCCCTAAGAGGAACCACATCCTCTCCCTCCAACTTCTACAACAATGCATGCCTCCTTGGCTTTTCAATTGGCCAAACTTCAGCTATAAACCAAGCTCTGTACTCTGGAGTAGGCTCAACAAGGGAAGGTTCTGCAAAAGGTCTGATCATCTGATGGTTCCTAACCCAAGTTTGAAGATCAGCTTGAGTAACTCCGGGCATAATAGGGGCAGCAACAGTAAGCCCAACAGGAAGAGGAACCCTCTGATCAATCCCCATCTGCCTAATCATGGGGCAAAGCTTTAAAGTTCCAAAGCCAGGGTCACTGTTGAAAAGAAACCCAGCTAATAGGCAAAAGACAAAAGCTCGCATCCTATGCCTTAGTTAAATCTCATCTTCAAAATTAGCAGTCAGGAATTCATCAATCAGAGGAAGCAGCATCTCCTTATTCCCATCCACAATCATAGCTTGAGCTTGGGACCTTGTGAGGCTAAAAAGCCTCTGAAAAGACCCCACGTAACCAATTTGAACCTCATGCCTTACAAGAGGGGCATTTGGGTCACACCCAACAATTGAGCAAAATTCCTCAAAAAGAGGACACATCTCCTCCATTCGGGCACCAAATCTGAAAACGTGTGCTTGGGGATCCCAAAATCTGATACAAGCATGCAAGAAATCCCAATCTACAGCTACGCCTCTAACAGTAGCAATAGCTTTCAATCCATATCTTCCCATATTGATCCTTTCAACCTTTTGAAGACTCTTGGTCCAGTTGTGCATACAATGGTTGTAAAGAAGCAAATAAATACTTTTATGAAAATAAAAGGGGACATCATGCATACATATGTACTGTTTGTGCTAAACAAAAGTGCAGGTACAGAAAAGTCAGAATACAATCAGAGAAAAATCAGAAGTATTGCAAGCAATCCAGAAATGCCAAAATGCGGGTCTTTTACCCCCTCGCTCAAAATTCGCTCTTCAGACGACCACTGGGCCCCATAAATCATTTTTATAGGCCCCAGTGGGGGGCAATTGTGAATACTCAAATTTTGAGGCTCGGAAAGCCGATTTTCTTAGACTGCAGACAACTAAGCCAGACCGGATGATCACGACAAAGTTCACCGAAAGTATGTCTTCATGGTACTTGAAATGTCCGGAGCGACGCAAGGATCACGGATATGGTCCCGGAATAATTTTTGGAGATCAGTGGCTCCCGAAAAATCAGTTTGAGCAAAAATCATGCATGCCGACGGACAAATTTGGGGCCAGAAGCGCCTGGACCGGCGGCCTGCCCGCCGTGACCCAGCCGCTAGGACCGGCGGCCCGGCAGCCGTCACTTCGGCGGCCGTGACTCGGCATCTCAGCCGCCGAGCCGCCACTGCTTTTTGCTTTTTTCCGTCTTTTCGGCTGGCCGCATTCCCAGCGGCCCGACCGCCGTGACTGGCTGCCCAGCCGCCGTGCAGCCCGATTTTGTCTATAAAAAGCCTCCAAATTTTCAGAACAAGGGTTGGCTTTTGGCACCCCGAGACCTCGTGCTGTCGAATTCTTTATTTTCACATGCTTAAGAACTTCTAACCTTGTGTTACAGGAAGCAAGGATCATATTCCAAGAAAACAAGATCTGGAACTTAGAAGTGGGAAAATTGTAAACAAGGTAATATCCTAATTTGTCACTTGTCAATCCAAGCATGTCCTAAATATTACATCTTCTTCTCAATTTCTTTTCGGTCAAAGACCTAATCCTTTTAGGTTTAAGGCCTAATTAATTAATCAATTAACATTTCGGCATGAAGCCACGAATCAATTAATATTTTTGGCACGGAGCCTAAATTGCATTTTTTTGATACTAAGTATCCAAATTTCATCAAAATTGGCACTAAGTGCTCAAAATCTCACAATTTTGGCAAAAAAGCCCGACAATGCACGAAGCATACACACACACATGCATAATGCATCATTGCCTTTAAATAGGCTTTTCCGAACTACATGGGCTTTGATCTCTCATAAAAAATGAGAGTATGTAGGCATATTTGGGATTCACCCCAAATAGCAAGTCCACAATTTACTAACAATCTGTTTGTTTTCTTTCCTTCATCCCTTTTAAGGTTTATTTCTTTTATTGGCAAGTTAGTCGAATGCATGACATAGTTCCCGAATCCTCCTTGGGTTCGCAGATTAGAAACCTTTACATTGGACGCGTTATTGGAGTCAAACAAGGGTTTTCTTAATTTTTCCCTTCGAACAAAATAAACTGAGTGGCGACTCCCAACAACGAGTGAACGTTCCTCCGAATCCTTTTCGGGTGGAAAACCAAGGTTCACACCCACGGATGTTGTTGAATGTTGTTAGAGCACCAAGGAGTTTTGATGAGATTAGAACTGTTGATGGTGTTTTGTATGACTCATTTAAATTAGCTTGCAATGTATATGCATTATTGGGAGATGACTGAGAATGGATTGATGCTTTAAAAGAGGCGACTGTTTGGGAATGAGCTAATCAATTAAGACATTTATTTGTAGTTCTATTAACTTTCTATGATGTTACTGACCCAAATAAATTTTTTAATACATTTAGAAGACATTTTGCGGAAGATATAGAATATACTTTTAGAAGACAATTTGCGTCAATGAGTTTATCTATACCAGATGATCGATTGAGAAAGTATGCATTATTAGAGTTAGAAAAGAGCTTAATAAAAATGGTTTTTCTTTGATCGATTTTAATATATCAATTCTAGATAATTTATATTCAATTGATTTTACTAATAGATCAATTATGGAAGAATTATCTTATGATTTTGAGCAACTAAAAATAGAACGTGATGATATGGTCAAGACATTAAATGTTGAACAAAAAGAGATTTATGATGCTATTATACAGTCCATAATATATGATAAAGGTAGTTTTTTTTTTGTTTATGGTTATTATTTATACAGTCCATAAAAGACTTAGACCTGATGATAAAATTATTTTAGTGGTTGCTTCATCGGGAATTTCTGCTATATTATTGCTAGGCGGTAGGACAACGCATTTTAGATTTAAGATACCGATTAACTTAGATGAAAATTCTTTATGTGAGATAAAGAAAGGAACACATTTGACTTATCTGATTAAGGAATGTTTATTAGTTATTTGGGATGAAACTCCAATGAACCACCGATATTATTTTGAAGTCGTTGATCGATCAATGAGAGATATATTATCTACGACTAATTTTGATGTCACGGATAAAATTTTTAGTGGTAAGACAATTGTGCTTGGTGGAGATTTTCGTTAAATTTTGCTAGTAGTGCCTCAAGGTACTAAAGAAGATATTTTAAATACTTCAATAACACGATCATATATGTGGAAAGCATTTATTTTGTACAAATTAAAAACTAATATGAGATTGCAACAAGGTGAAAATGAGGGAAATTCATCATAGTCAATTTGTTTTCACAAATTGGTTGTTGGATGTTGGAGATGGAAAAGTGCAAATGTTGAAATTGATTTGTTTGTTGATGAAAATAATTGGATAAAAATACCTTCAGAATTTTTAATTGGCAACTCTTGCGATCCAGTAAAAAAATTATTGAATGTACATATCCCTTTTTTTGAATAATTATTCTTCCACGGAGTATCTCAAAGAAAGAGTTATTGTTTTGCCAAGGAATGAAGCGGTTGACAAAATTAATAATGCCATGATAGATTTAGTTCCCGAAAAAGAAGTTATTTATTATAGTTATGATTCAATATGTACTTCAACTATCAATATAGAAGAATTAGAATTACTTTATCCTATAGAATTTCTTAATTCTTTAAATTTCAACAATTTTCCACAATATGAATTATGTTTAAAATTATATACTCTAATAATGTTATTGCGGAATCTCAATCCTTCAATAGGTCTTTACAATGGTACATGTTTGGTTGTTGTTCATTTAGGGAGTAAAATAATCGAAGGGCAAATAATAACAGGTTCCTATCCTGGAGAAAAAGTTTGTATACCGTGAATAATTTTTATTGGCAAGTGAAAAAAAATGGCCATTCACTTCGAAAAAGAGGCAATTCCCTTTGAAAGTTTATTGTTCTATGACAATAAATAAAAGTCAAGGTCAAGCACTTAAAAATATAGGAATATATTTAGATAGACCCATATTTATACATGGTCAATTATATATTGCTTTGTCAAGATTTACAAATAAAAATGGAGTTAGTATTTTGATAGATAAAAATAATTCCGATGTAAATAAAGAATTTTTAGAATGTTGTATATCATAAAATTTCTGAAGATATAGATTCGTATTATATTGATATATATTTTTTAAAAATTGTTATTATATATATTAAATCCTTGCATTAATGTATATATTAATTGATTTTATGGTCAATATGTAATTATTCACCATGGTTTGCATGTCTATTGAACTCATAACTAAAGATGGCAAGAATATCAAATTGAGAGTGCGAGTCGCTAGAACCTGGGATTTTGTTTCCCATTATAATCCTGGCCAACCTACAAATTTTGAATTTCTTCTCATTGATGAAAAGGTATTTTTTTTTATAAAATTTAAAATCACCTTAATTATGTTAATTTTTTTAATATATTTGTTTTAATTTTAGTTTGCAGGGAGACACTATTCAGGCATTGATTCATGCAAATTTAGCCATGAAATTTTGATCTCAAATTATAGAAGGAAACATTTATTACATTTCGGGATCCGAGATAGAAAAATGTCAAAGAAATTATAGGATAAGTGATCATCAATTTTGTATTCGATTACTTCCTAATGCAACAATTAGACAAATTGATGATAATAATTATCAAATTCCATTCGATAAATTCAATTTCTTGGAATTTGAAGATCTAAAATAGTGAGATGGGAAAAATGACTATTTATGTGGTACTTTTAAAAAAATTATGTATATATGTATATATTGTTCCATTATTCATATAATTAAAATTTGATATTATAATAGTTGTGCTTGGGCAACTTATTATCATCGAGAATGCAATTTTAGTCTGTAATACCCCTATATCCCGTATAAGCACACTACATACTACCACACCTGTGATATACGTATACTGAATATAGGAATGCTATGGTTTACTAACCAAACCAATCATTCCTTTATACAATAACATGAGCAAACTTAGAACATTTAAGTTATATCATAAAACACAGTAAGTAAAATGTTCATTTAATACGCAGCGGAAAATGTAAAGGTATTTACAAATACATAAACATAAAAATCAAATTTTACAAAATATAAAGTTTATACATGTTTGGCAGTCAGTCTTTGATCTCTAAGCTCACAATCAACACTTCAAAATCTAGACTCGACTCGGTCTAGATGAACTCTCTGGCTCAACCATGTCACCTACGCGATGAACCACAATCGCGCTAAGCCAACGGCTTAGTGGTACAAACCCCAATGATAATATGTTTCAATGCAATGCCAATATCATATGTTCAAACATTATAAACAATACATAAGAATATCACATTTCAAAGTCTTACATTGAAATCTCATTATTCATTTGTTTCACCATTCATGAATCACATTTAAACAAAGACAAGCATGGGCCCAAAAGACACTAATATGCCATTCAACTTTCAGAGTTAATGTTTTGGTTCAATTATCACATTTATCATTATCATTATCCCAACTAGGCTTCAAGGATTAGGCTCAACCAAGCTTCAAGGGGAACAAAGCATGCTAAGTATCAACCCAACTTGGCTTCAAGAATCAAACCCAACCTAGCTTCAAGGGCTGTAACATCTCAACTAGGCTTCAAGGACTAGACCCAACCAAACTTCAAGGGGAGTAAAGCATGCTCAACTTCAACCCAATTTGGCTTCAAGGATCAAGCCCAACCTAGCTTCAAGAGATTGTTACTATTAGGCATGCCACTAACAACAAAACTCTGAAAATGAAATAACACATTAGACACACAATCCATTCATTATTTCATTATCAATTTCATTCTCATTTTCTTATCAACATATAGGCAACCATGCCTCAATTATCTCATTTGCATCACTATAGCCAATAACAATGGCTTCACATCTCATCAATAGAGTATACATAACCAATTGCATTGGACATTCATCATCATCTAGGCAAACATGCCCCATTTATTTCATTTGAATCATTATAGCCAATCGCAATGGCATCACATCTCATCATATTTCAATTCACATTAAAGTAATTCATCATTAAAGTATTTCATCATAATCAATTGCATTGCACATACCTTTTTAATGATCATCATATCTTTCACATTATACAAATCATAACATTAATCAATTTATATTAACAATATAGTAAATTACTTAACACATTTATAACCAAATGTGTTAAGTCTCAAAATCATGTAAATGAATGCAACCATGTAAGTTTGTACTGACCTCAAGAACAACTTACACCAATCTATACACTTCCTCTTCCAAGAATCCTCAACTCTTAGGTTAGGGCAATTCAACCTCTTCACAACCTAATCCAAAAAGGAATAATACACACTTAATTACAAATTCACATGAATTCCAATACAATTATTCACCTATTGGTATCATACTAGACCCATAGATCATAAACTACAAGCCAACATCTCTCTCTAGGACCCCACGATCATGGCCTCCCAACCCCCACGGGCGTGGGTTAGCAAATGAATCTGCCTCCCTTGCTCAAAACCCCCCACGGCCATGGCATCCAAAATGCTTCTGTTTCGAACCAAACTCATGTATTCTATGCTTCTAACTTCATTAAACACCAATATCATGAAGATCTACAAGAATAATTAATCAAACTCAACATCTACAACAATCACCAATTCACAACCCTAACACAAACACAACTCATACACTTCCAACACCAACACCAACCTAACTTCTTATCTTTAATTCAATTTCAACACTTTCAAACACACCACAATCAAACATAATCATACTATCAAATATCAACAATCAAACTCAATTACAACTCAAAATAAAACAAGGAAATCAAGAGGAAACTTACCAAAGTTGATGAAACTTCTTAAATTTCCAACTTAATCACTTGAAACTTCCTTCAATTTTGAGCTTGGAAATCAAAACCTCTCTTTCTCTCTATTGCCTATTGTGAGTCGGCCAACAAGGAAAAGGAAAGAAAAGAAGAAGAAAAAAATGAAGATGCCAAGTCAAACACTCTTCTCTTTAAAACCTCCACCAAGTATTTTAATAATAAAATAATCAATTTTCTCTCTTTCACTTATTTTAATTTCCTTTTAATTTATTTAATTAATTTAAAAACAATTAATTATCTTCTTTTGACTTCCTTTAATTTGACTTGCATATGTTGTATATATCACCATATATACAACATATACACTCTTCCCTTCCCAAACAAACATATACAATTAATCCAAATACAACAATAAATATTCCAAAACTTTTAGGGTACACTTTGGGATATTACAATTCTCCCCCTCTAAAAAGAAATTTCGTCCTCGAAATTACCTGATATCAAGTTTGAAACAGTTGAGGATACTGATCACGCATCGCTCGCTCACTTTCCCAAGTTGCCTCTTCTTTTGCATGATTCTTCCAAAGAACCTTTACAAGTGGCACTTTCTTATTTCTCAACTCTTTCACTTCATGTGCCAAAATAGCAACTGGTTCTTCTTCAAAAGTCAGATCTGGATTCATCTCAATAGATTCTACTGGCAAAACATGAGATGGGTCTAATCTGTACCTCCTCAGCATAGAAACATGGAAAACATTATGGATTCTATCCAATTCAGGCGGCAAAGCAAGTCGATAAGCAACTGGTCCAACTCTCTCCAATACTTCATAAGGTCCAATAAAATGAGGACTTAGCTTTCCTTTGCGACCAAATCTCACAATCTTTTTCCAAGGAGATACTTTCAAAAATACTTTATCTCCAACATCAAATTTTATGTCTCTCCTCTTCAAATCTGAATAAGATTTCTGCCGATCTGAAGCTGCTTTTAATCGATCCCGAATTATTTTCACTTTCTCTTTCGTTTCTTTAATCAAATCAAGACCAACCAATTCGTCTTCTCCAACTTCATTCCAACATAGAGGCGTCCTACATTTTCTACCATACAATGCCTCATATGGTGCCATTTTAATACTAAATTGATTACTATTGTTGTAAGTAAATTCCACAAGTAGCAAAAATCTGTCCCAACTTCCCGAAAAATCAATGACACAACTTCTCAACATATCCTCTATAATCTGTATCACTCTCTCTGACTGCCCATCTGACTGTGGATGAAAAGCAGTGCTAAAGTGTAATCGAGAACCCAAAGCACCATGTAAACTTCTCCAAAACCTTGAAGTAAACCGGGGATCTCGATCAGATACTAAAGAAATTGGGACTCCATGCAACTTCACTATCTCACTGATATACAGCTCAGCCAACTTCTCAAGAGAATAGTCCATTCTAACTGGAAGAAAATGAGTTGTCTTCGTCAACCAATCAACAATCACCCAGATAGCATCATGCTTCTTCTGAGTCAATGGCAAACCAGACACAAAATCCATTGTCACACGTTCCCATTTCGATTCAGGTACTGCTAAAGGTTGAAGCAACCCTGTTGGAACTTGATGTTCAGCTTTCACCCTCTGACAAGTGAGAAACTTGGACACAAATTCTGCTATGTCTTTCTTCATACCTGACCACCAGTAATGTTGCTTCAAATCCTGATACATTTTAGTACTCCCAGGGTGCATAGCAAAAACCGATTGATGTGCTTCTTCCAAAATAATACTTCTTAAACTAATGTCATCGGGAACACACAATCTATCCTTGAACCAAAGGCTACTATCACTTCCCACATGAAATTCTTGGTTCTCCCCATTTTGGCAATCTGAAACAATCTTCTGAATTTTCTCATCAATCAATTGAGCCTCTTTAATCTGATCCAACAACACCGGTCTCAAATGCAACTGAGCTAACAAGGCTCCATCATCACATAATTCGAAACTAGCATGCAATGCTCTTAATTCAACAAGCAACGAGAGCGAATAAATAGCCAAACCTGCCAAAGACTTCCGACTCAAGGCATCAGCAACAACATTTGCCTTACTAGGATGATAATCAATCAAACAGTCGTAGTCTTTGATTAACTCCAACCATCGTCTTTGCCGAAGATTAAGCTCTCTTTGAACCCCCAAATATTTTAAACTCTCATGATCTGTATAAATACAAGTAGTGTCGCCAAATCTTCAAAGCAAACACTATGGCTGCTAACTCCAAATCATGCGTCGGATAATTAAGCTCATGTGGCTTCAACTGCTGAGAAGCATAAGCTATAACTTTACCCTCTTGCATCAAAACACAGCCTAAACCATTATGTGAAGCATCACTGTAAATCACGTATGGTTTATCTTCCATAGGCAAAGCAAGAACAGGAGCTTGAGTCAACATCTCTTTCAACTGCTCAAAGCTAGCTTGACACTGATCTGTCCACACAAATCTAACTCCCTTTCTAAGTAATCTGGTGAGTGGAGTAGCTATCAAAGAAAAACCTTTCACAAAGCGTCGATAATAGCCTGCCAAACCCAGAAAACTTCTAACTACAGTCACAGACTTTGGTGGACTCCAATTCAAAATAGCCTCAACTTTACTCGGATCAACTCTTATACCATCTGCTGAAACTATATGACCCAGAAAAGTTACTTGATCAAGCCAAAACTCACACTTCGACAGCTTAGCATACAATTATTTCTCTCTCAAGGTCTGCAATACAATCCGTAGATGCTTGTCATGCTCCTCTTCATTACGTGAATACACCAAAATATCATCAATAAAAACCACCACAAACTGATCCAGGTAGAGCCTAAACACCCTATTCATCAAATCCATAAAAGCTGAAGGTGCATTCGTCAATCCAAAAGGCATCACTAAAAACTCATAATGCCCATATCTTGTGCGGAAAGCTGTCTTAGGAACATCTTCAGCTCTAACCCTCAACTGATGGTACCCTGATCTCAAATCAATCTTGGAAAACACTGCTGCTCCCTTCAACTGATCGAAGAGATCATCAATCCGAGGCAAAGGATATTTATTCTTGATAGTCACTTTGTTCAATTGCTTATAATCGATGCATAATCTCAAAGTACCATCCTTCTTCTTTACAAACAAAACAGGAGCTCCCCACGGAGAAACACTAGGGTGAACAAACCCTTTATCCAACAACTCCTGCAACTGCACCTTCAACTCTCTCAACTCAGCAGGTGCCATTCGATAAGGAGTAATAGAGATGGGAGTGGTACCAGGCAACAAATCGATACCAAACTCAACCTCTCTCTCAGGGGGTAACCCTGGCAACTCCCTAGGAAACACATCTGAAAATTCCGCAACTGTGGGTATACTATCAAGTTGAGAACCCACTACTCTGGTATCCACAACATGAGCAAGATAAGCATCACACCCTTTTCTAATTAACTTTCTAGCTGCAAAAGCTGACACAAACAAGGATGCAAGTTGTTTCTGCTCACTAGACACTATCACACTTCTACCATCACTGGTTCTCAGAGTAACACATTTCTTTTGACAGTCTACCACAGCTCCATGCTTAGACAATCAATCCATGCCTAAGATCAAATCATACTCGTTAAAAGGCATTTCAATCAAATCACCTAAAAATTCCTCACCTTGTACCACCACTGCACTATCACGATGCACCTTACTCACCACAACACTATGTCCTAAAGAATTTGTCACCAAGACATCAAATCCTAAGGACTCTGAATGCAATTCAGACACGGGTAAGATAGATGCACTTATGTATGAATGAGTAGATCCTGGATCAATCAAAGCAAGAACTGAAATATCAAATAAAGAAAATGTACCTGCAATGACTGCTGAAGCATCCAGCTGCCTCTGCATCACATACACTCTCTGAGAAGACCCAGCCTCATCTGGCCTACTGCCTCCGGATGCAGAACCTCCTCTCTGACTGATCCCGGGTCGACCACCTCTACTGAAACCTCTGCTCCCTCGACCACCTCTGCTAAAATTAAGTCGAGAAGCTGCAGTATCAGTCTGTCTATCATCCTGCATCTCAGGGCAATCTTTAATAAAATGAGCTGGTGACCCACATCTAAAGCATATTCCCGATCCACCCGTCTTCCAACAAGTACCCCCATAGGTCCTACCACAATGAACACATACAGGTGGAATAGATCTCTGAACCACTGGAGTTGGAGCACTCGCTACAGAAACTGTAGGTCTCGAATCTCTGCCTCTGATGCTGAACTGACCTACTCGACTGCCTCTGGCTCCTACTAATTCTTGGAACAAAACTTCCTCGGCCTCTCTTAATAGATGAAGACTCTGCCTCAAACTGGGACCTCCTAACTCTGGTCTCCTCCTCAGTAGCAGTTGTTGCAATAGATTGTGCTCTCTCAACACTTCTAGCTGCTGCAACCAATTGAGAAAAATCCTGATACCGAGATCCAGCAACAATACACATAATAGAGGGCCTCAACCCCTCCTCAAACCTTCTACACCTGTCAATCTCATCAGTAATAATCCCACCGGCATAGTGACTCAACCGAATGAACTCTACCTCATACTCTGTCACAGTCCGGTTATCTTGTCTCAAATTCAGAAATTCCATCTTCTTGACATCCTTATACTCTCTCGGAGTATATTTCTGCTCAAACTCCCTCAGAAAATCACTATAAGGCAACGTAGGTGGATCATCCATAGCATGAGGAACTGTCTTCCACCAATCATAAGCATCTTTCTGAAGAAGGGATCTAGCATAATCAAATTTCCCTTCAGGAGTAGCTTGCAACTGGATAAATACCCTCTGCACTCTATCCAACCAATGCTCAGCTACTGCAGGATCTGTAGTGCCCAAGAAATCCTCAGCCCATATTTTCTCAATTTATCATAATGCCTCACCGGTACTTGCGGCTGTGGTGGCGGTGGCGGCTGCACTGGAGCTCGCCTCAAAAATTCTACCACATGCCGTAACCAACCCGGTGGTACCTCATCAGCAACTGATCTCCCTGGCACAGGAGCAGGGGCCTCACTAGCTCTCTCAACTCTAGCTCCATCTCTACTCTCTTCAGGAGCTACGCTCCCAACACTACCTTCTATAGACTGACGTGAATGAGACGCCTTCACTACCTATATCTGCAAACAAAGCAGAATATACCTCATCAAAGATCAGAGACTGCCAATACCAAAGCATGTATCTTATTTAATAATCACATTTTAAAATCAAAATTTTCTTTTTCCTTACAATTTACCTAGGTTGAGAATCTCAAACCTAGGCTCTGATACCAAAACAATTGTAACACCCCTATATCCCGTATACGCACACTACATACTACCACACCTATGATATACGTATACTGAATATAGGAATGCTACAGTTTACTAACCAAACCAATCATTCCTTTATACAATAACATAAGCAAACTTAGAACATTTAAGTTATATCATAAAACACAGTAAGTAAAACTTTCATTTAATACGCAGCGGAAATTGTAAAGGTATTTACAAATACATAAACATAAAAATCAAAATTTACAAAATATAAAGTTTATACATGTTTGGCAGTCAGTCTTTGATCTCTAAGCTCACAATCAACACTTCAAAATCTAGACTCGACTCGGTCTAGATGAACTCTCTGGCTCAACCCTGTCACCTGCGCGATGAACCACAATCGCGTTAAGCCAACGGCTTAGTGGTACAAACCCAAATGATAATATGTTTCAATGCAATGCCAATATCATATGTTCAAACATTATAAACAATACATAAGAATATCACATTTCAAAGTCTTACATTGAAATCTCATTATTCATTTGTTTCACCATTCGTGAATCACATTTAAACAAAGACAAGCATGGGCCCAAAAGACACTAATATGCCATTCAACTTTCAGAGTTAATGTTTTGGTTCAATTATCACATTTATCATTATAATTATCCCAACTAGGCTTCAAGGATTAGGCTCAACCAAGCTTCAAGGGGAACAAAGCATGCTAAGTATCAACCCAACTTGGCTTCAAGAACCAATCCCAACCTAGCTTCAAGGGTTGTAACATCTCAACTAGGCTTCAAGGACTAGACCCAACCAAACTTCAAGGGGAGTAAAGCATGCTCAACTTCAACCCAATTTGGCTTCAAGGATCAAGCTCAACCTAGCTTCAAGAGATTGTTACTATTAGGCATGCCACCAACAACAAAACTCTGAAAATGGAATAACACATTAGACACACAATCCATTCATTATTTCATTATCAATTTCATTCTCATTTTCTTATCATCATATAGGCAACCATGCCTCAATTATCTCATTTGTATCATTATAGCCAATAACAATGGCTTCACATCTCATCAATAGAGTATACATAACCAATTGCATTGGACATTCATCATCATCTAGGCAAACATGCCCCATTTATTTCATTTGAATCATTATAGCCAATCCCAATGGCATCACATCTCATCATATTTCAATTCACATTAAAGTATTCATCATAATCAATTGCATTGCACATACCTTTTTAATGATCATCATATCTTTCACATTATACAAATCATAACATTAATCAATTTGTATTAACAATATAGTAAATTACTTGACACATTTATAACCAATTGTGTTAAGTCTCAAAATCATGTAAATGAATGCAACCATGTAAGTTTGTACTTACCTCAAGAACAACTTACACCAATCTATACACTTCCTCTTCCAAGAATCCTCAACTCTTAGGTTAGGGCAATTTAACCTCTTCACAAACTAATCCAAAAGGAATAATACACACTTAATTACAAATTCACATGAATTCCAATACAATTATTCACCTATTGGTATCATACTAGACCTATAGATCATAAACTACAAGCCAACATCTCTCTCTAGGACCCCACGGTCGTGGCCTCCCAACCCCCACGGGCGTGGGTTAGCAAATGAATCTGCCTCCCTTGCTCAAAACCCCCACGGCCATGGCTTCCAATGGCCACGGTCGTGGCAGCCAAAGGCCAACTAACTTATACATTGCATTGTTATACAGATAATGTATTGTTATACATTTATTTTACTAAATTAGAACCATTTTACTATTGCATTCTATGATAAAAATATTTACTAAAAAATATATATATATATTTTTATAAGGAATTGAAATATACATGTAAGGCCGTTATAAAAGAGATAGATGCTTCCAGCGGTTGGTGGTATAGGGCATGTCCACGATGCAAAATTAGTGTTCAACAATATGATTCACGAGTAATTTGCAAGAATTATAGAGATCTTGATGAACTTCCTATACCTTTGTATGTTATTAATAACTGTTTATTACTAACGTTATTACTTGCTTTTTTTGAATGAACCATTTTTTAAAATAATATTTTGTAGGTGCAAACTTACTATCATCATAGAAGATGAAACCGACAGTGTTCCATGCATTTTATTTAGTCATCTTGTTACAGGTTTAGTCGGCCTTCCTGCCAGTGCCTTTGTATCTAGAGCTCAAGATCATAGTTACGCGCCTCCCATGGTATCTAAGATGTGAGGCCTTGAAAAAAATATTTCAACTTATGCTCAACGATCGAATTCAAGATTTGTCTGAAATATCATTCAAAGTGATTCATATTTTTCAGGATGATTCACTAACTCTAAGAAAACAAACTCCTAGTCCAACCTTTATGCGTCCATCTTAGCTATTTTTATGTTCTTCATCAACAATTCCTTCTAGCTATATCAGAACAACTTTAAATTTTACTCCTGAAGGTGCAACGGGATCTGGAAGCTTTTCACATCATATAACTGAAACTGATCAAGTTGAAACACCTGCAAAAAAAAAAAAAAAAAAAAAAACCACATTGAGTAAGATTTCTTGCCTAATCTTTTAACCATGAAATTAGATACTTAATTTTATAAATCTTAAGTAGATCATTACTTATTTATTTATAAATATTTTTTGTGATTTTTTGGTACAGTGAAGATGACAATTGAAGAATGAAACTCTATTCTCTTGCTCATATAATTTCAAAGATTTCGTAATCGCTCTTGACACCCACTTCTTGCATATTTTTTTTACTCTTCAATTTTACTCATAACTATTATAATATATTTTAACTGTTTATCTGTGTAACTAAATGACTAAAATTATCTTATAAAATAAAATAAAATATGCATATTTTCAAAGCGAAGCCAGGACATTATTCTAGTATATACTAAAAGTGCTATAAGAATAAACAATATATTTTAAAAAAAAATCATACATTTTTAGTTCTTTACCAACCCTTACCCTTTTTTAACTTTTAGTTCTAGACCTTAGCATTATGTTTTTTAATTTTTATTGTTGCTTTTGTTTTTTTTGCACCCACTATTTTACCTTTTTTTTTTATCAGAATCATTATTTACATTTTTATCTTATATTTTATAACATTTTGTATTGCCTTTCTCCCTCTTTTTTTTTTTTTTTATGTTTTTCGCTTTTTTGTTTATTTTTATTTTTTTATTAATTAAAATAAAACATCTAATTACTTAAATATAGTTTTTAATTCATGCACTATTATTATTATTATTATTATTATTATTATTATTATTATTATTATTATTATTATAAATGTTTTAAAAAAATGACTTCTCAAATTTTAATTTTAAATTTTAGTTGACTTTGTAATTTATAATTTTTTAAAAATAGTATTTTTTAATTTTTTTTATTATTATTTTATTTTAACTTTAAAATTGACGGTGATATAAATTTAATTATCTTAAAAACATTGTGATATTTAATTCTATTTTTTAAAGATCATTTGTTAATATTTCAATTTGTTAAGGTAAAGTGCTAATTTATTATTGTTTTTATTATATGTTGCTATTATTTATTTTTATTAAAATAATATATATTTTTAGCATTGTTGTTATTTAGTAAGAGAAGTTTGCCTAAAAATAATAATAAATATTATTTGTTTGAAAATCAAAATGGCGATAAAAAGAATTGAAATATTAAAACAGAAGTTAACTGATTGACTATAAGATGTTAAATTCATTAATAATCGACATTTTATTAGTATTAAAAGAGCTTTTTTTTGAAATAGTATTAGGGGAGTTGTTGATAAAAGTAATTCTTATAAAGAAATATTTTTAGTAATTTAAATTATAGTTCTAATATCCAATATTTATATAAGTACTTTTTTATTTGAGATTTAAATATTATAAAATTTTAAATTTGTAAATAATTAAGATTGGATACTCTAAAAAATACATGAAAAAGACAAATAAAAAAAATAAAAACCCAATTACGAGATTTGATAATAAAATTAGCCATTTTATTCTTTCATATATCTTCTTATAGATTTAAACATCTTTATGAGTATCAAAAAATGGTTTTAAAATCTCTATCTCTTCTCTTATAAAGCTTTTATCACCAAAAAAATAATAATAATACCAATTAACTTAATTTAAATCTTAATATATTTATTTGTTTTTCTACTACTTTTATATTTTGTTTTTTTACTTATATCATTTTAAGATAAATTTATAAATTTTCTTTTATATATAAAAAATAAGGAGAAATAAATTTTGACTTTTTTTATTTTTAAATTACTAAATTCAATTATTTTTAAAAATTTTCTTTTCAATTAAAATAATAAAATTAAAATATAAATATTTTTATAATATATGAATATGAAAATTTTTAATATTATTAATATTTATAAGTATAATATTATTTTTTTATATTAAGTATATTAACGCTTGAATTATTTCTTCATTTAACATTAATGTAAAATATTATAAATTGCAGCGCAGCATGGAAGAGATTATATGCTTGTATTTTACTAATAGTTTAAGTTTAACAACTCAGGCTCTGTCAATATCACCACTCTAAATTCAAATAATTATATAATTTTTTAATTAAAAAGTTGGAAATATCATTAGAGAATAAACAACAGTACAAGTCAAGAGGAGAAGATGAATATCCACAACAAAACAAGTACAAAGGTCTCCATATAAAAGCACATAAATATAAATAAAATATAACCCCACATCTCTAAGAAGCAGTTAATTGAACTCCGAAAAACTGCTACAAATGATCTCAAGGAGAGCCAATCTTCTGATTGTGTTCTTGAGAGGAGTCCATAAAAGCCATAATAGCTAATGGAGCTAAAAGGATTAAGGCTGCCACACAAATTTTGCAAACAGCAGAAGATGTGTGACTTAGGAGAGAAAAAAATATTCTCTATTAATCTGCGTAACTCAAATAAGAAAATAAGAGATTTTGCCGGACGACGCCGTCTTGAAAAGCAACAATTTTCAAAGGTAATCTTCGTGATGAGCCCAAGAGTGATCAATAGAGGAAGAGACCTTCATAGAATATTGTAAGTACAAAAAATCAAGGATGAAGTTGGACTAATGCTGGCTTTAAACATAAACTAAAAAAGAATAGAGAGAAAAACGGATAAAACAAGTGGCGTTGGATTGTTAAATGGAATGTTATTTACAATTCTCCTTCTACCATAAATAATTATATAAATTAATAATATATTTATTCGAAGAAATTTTTAAATACTCATTTAAAAAATGCAAGTCACCATTAGTTATTATTAATATTAAATTCAGAAATCTTCAGAAAAAAATAATACGAAATGAACAATTCATTCAAAGACTGAATAAAAAAGTTACTCTTGTCATATAAATAAAATTAATGTGCGCCAACGGCGCCCTTTAGAAAACGAAAGAAAAACTGGTCTAACCGCTACTGTGTATATATTCAACAAGCAACAGACAAATATTTAATTTAATAATGAGCACAGCATTTTCCCCAGGTCCGCAAAACTTCAGTTCAAAAAAAGTCCGCAAAAGACAGTTCAAAAAAAAAGTCCGCAAAACTTTTAATGCAATGATTGAAAATTTCACATTAGTGGCCGCTGCAGCCGTTGAAGTACAAGCTTTGAATCAGATATTGAGAGCTACTTTTGCCTCCAAAATGGCTTCCCTTCGACTCAATTTTCCCCTTTCTTCTCCTACTTCACCAGTCCTTTGTTCTCCTCTTCCTTCTAAATTCACATCTTCCCCTGATCTTCATTTATTTACTCATCATGCCACTACCTCTCTCCTTTTTCACCACTCCAACCATCGCCACCCTCTCCACCGCTGTTGGTTCCACTGGTTCCGACTGCCGCGATTCTGAGAAGAAACCGCTACTCGTGGTCAATGATTTAACAGCAGTTATTGCGGACTCGAAGCAGGAGATTCTCAAGGGCGTAAATCTTGTTGTCCATGAAGGAGAGGTTAAATGCTAAATTAAAACCTAAAAATTATATTTATTGTTTTTGTGTTAATCGATTGGTTTGGTTTGGTTTAGAATATTCAATTAAGAAGTAATATTTTTCTTTTAATTTTCTTATTAGATTCATGCTGTAATGGGAAAGAATGGTTCCGGGAAGAGTACATTTTCCAAGGTTTGGTGCTTTGTTTTCTATCTTAAACATTATCAACTACTACATATATTTTATTTATTTATTTATCTATTTATTTGTACTTAAGTTGTAAAATATAATTTTTTTATTTGATTAAATGGAAGGAATTCTGCACTGATGAGGTAAATGCACTGTGTAATTGTGGGCTGTAATTTTACTTCCAATATAGAAGTATGGCTACAATCTAAGGGTTCTAAGAAGTACATAGAGGACTAATAGTCATTCCCTTTAAAAGCCAAGTTAATAAAATTACTCTACTCAATTACTACATTAACAGTTAGTTAGTGGAGGAATGAAAAAACATACATCGTTAAATTTCTCTGACCATATAATATGGTTTTGAAAAGTAGAAACTTGGGTCTCTAATAGGCCAATAGTCAGGGGGAATTTAATTATTTTCTCTATTTTATTATTGTGAATGGATTGGATTGTTTTCTTGTTTAAAAGTCTCAATGGAGCCTCGAACAGGTTCTTGTTGGTCATTCAGATTATGAAGTGACTGGAGGCAGTGTTGTGTAGGGGAGAATTTGCTTGATATGGAACCAGAGGAAAGGTCTCTTGCTGGGCTTTTTATGAGCTTCCAATCACCAGTTGAGATCCCAGGTGTGAGCAATATTGACTTTCTTAATATGGCATATAATGCTCGAAGAAGAAAACTTGGTCTGCCATAGCTTGGACCGATAGAGGTACAACTATGAGTGACATGCTGCTAGCATAATATATGGTCTTGGCGTAGTAGCATTTTACTTCATTTTTTGTGATTTCTTCAAGTGTTTGTTTTTGTACTCCATATCTGTGTTAAAATGCATTGTTAATAAGGTAGGAGTTTCAGCAATATTATGTTAATCTTATAGCATCATACAGGATAGTGTTGATTCTTTTCCTTCTCAATTTTAATAATAACCACTATTTTATGTTTTATTTTATTTTACTTTCTATGGTGAGGTAGATTGTGTTATTTTTAGAATAAGCATGATGAGTCAAAATTAATAGAGCATTTGGTTGTATCATAATTCCGGAAAAATTGACAAAATAATTCTGTTTGACCAAGAATACCATGTTTGATTACAAATAATCCATATAAAATAAAATATTGGGCTCATTAAACTTTACTAACCAATTGGTAAAATATTTTATCTAAGAGGGAGTAGGAAAAATTATTTTACCAAGGAATGAGATTATACAGTCTCATGTCAAAATACAATTGTATCGATGTTTTAAGATATGGTAAGATAAGAAAGAAATGTTATAAGGATGGTTTAGGTATTGTTTAAACTTTCCTAGTAAAGTTGGTTTGCAAACAAACAAGTTAACATTTTTTTCAATTCACTTTTCAGTATTTTATTATATTTTCCAAATATGGTAATATAATATTTTACAGTAAAATATAGTCATGGTAATATTTCTTTGTAAAATAAATTTCCAGCAATCACTTTTTTCAGCAATCTACTAACAAAAACAACAACAACAAAGCTTTAATCCCAAGTCAATTGGGGTCGGCTATATGAATTCTTCTTTTCCACTCAATAGGATTTAAGTTTATGTCTTCTGATAGATGTAACATCATAAGATCATTTTGGACCACCTTTGACCAAGTCAGTTTAGGCCTACCTCTGCCTCTCTTAGCTATATCTTCTCTAACTTGTTCGGTTTTTTTAACCGGCGCATCGCTAGGTTTTCGTTTTACATGGCCAAACCATCTCAATCTATGCTCTCTTATCTTATCCTCAATGGGTGTTACTCCCACTTTTTCTCTAATGCACTCATTGCGGATTCTATCCATCCTAGTATGACCACACATCCATTTTATCATTCTCATTTCCGCAACATGCATTTTACTCATGTGTTGTCCTTTTACTGCCCAACACTCACTACCATACATCATCGCAGGCCTTATTACGGTGTGGTAAAATTTTTCTTTTAATTTAATTGGCATCTTTCGATCACATAGAACTCCTGTAGCACCCTTCCACTTCATCCAACCAGCTTTAATCCTATGATTTATATCTTCTTCACAACCTCCATCTTCTTGAAGAATAGAGTCAAGGTATCTAAAATAAGTACTATGAGGTACTGTTATTCCGTCTAAAATAATTTTGCCTCTTTTTCTATTCTCGCTCTTAAATCTATAATACATATATTCAGTCTTAGTCCTACTTAGCTTAAAACCCTTAGATTTCAAAGCGTTTCTCCATAACTCCAACTTTTGACTTACCCTGCTTGAGTCTTATTTATTAATACAATATCATCTGCAAATATCATACACCAAGGGATGTCATCCTGTATATGTCTTGTTAACTCATCCATGACCAAGGCAAAAAGATAAGAGCTCAAAGCTGAACCTTGGTGTAATCCAATAGAAACGGAAAAATCTTTAGTATCCCCTCCCACAGTGCGGACACTGGTGATAGCTCCCTCATACATATCCTTCTAGACTTGGATATATCGTATAGATATTCCCCTACGCTCTAGGGCCCACCATAAAACTTCTCTAGGGACTCTATCATACGCCTTTTCCAAGTCAATAAAAACTATATTTAAGTCCTTCATCTCTCTATACTTTTCCATCAAATCTCTTATAAGAAAAATAGCTTCCATAGTAAATCGACTAAGCATAAAGCCAGACTGATTTGAGGAGATACAAGTATCTAACCGTAAACGGTGTTCCACAACTCTTTTCCACAATTTCATAGTGTGCCTCATAAGCTTTATACCTCTATAATTTGAGCAATTCTGAATATATCTTTTATTCTTAAAAATAGGTATCAAATTACTTTGTCTCCATTCATTAGACATTTTCTTTGTACTTAAGATCTTATTGAACAAAGGTGTCAACCATATAACTCATGTATCTCCCAAATATTTCCAAACCTCAATAGGTATCTCATATGGTCCACAGGCTTTACCAACTTTCATCCTCTTCAAAGCTTCTTTAACTTCCGAAAACCTAATCCGTCTAGTGTATTTCATATTTTTCTCCGGTCTAACGTCTAAACCCTTAATGTTATTACTATGGTTACCATTAAGAAGTTCCTCAAAATAGCTTCTCCATCGTTCCTTAATATTCTCTTCTTGAACCAGAGCCTTATTCTCTTTATTTTTAATGCACTTAACTTGGTTTAAATCACGATATTTCTTTTCTCTTATCTTAGCCAATTTATAGATAACTTTTTTTCCTTCATTTGTTCCAAATTTCTCATACAAACTCTCTAAAGATTGTGCTCTTGCTTGACTAACTGCCTTTTTAGTATCTTTTTTTGCTTGTTTGTACTGCTCAAAAGCATCATTGTTATTACACTTGGGCAAACTCTAAATGTCTTCATGAAGGAAATGTGAGATGCGCTACCTTATTTTTTTTGGGAAAAATTATAAAGATTTTTGTTTGGCAAAATTACATAACTACCTCATGAATGACATTGTTGAATGGATTAGTCTCATGTTAGGGCTGAGCATCCGTCCGTCTAGTTCAGTTCAGTTTGAAATTGAGCAAACCCGGAAGAGCCAAAATATATTGAAAACAGAACCGAACCAAACTGAATTGTGGTAACAACCATACCAAAATGAAATTGTTATAATTTGGTTCAGTCGATTAGTTTTTTCAATATTATACATAAATATAGTTAATCCCAATGTATATAAATGTTTGATTTAGTTTTTATGGTCAAAAGAAAAAAAAACAAAAAATGAAAGATGTTGACTTGGTTCAATTTTCAGCTTGAACTGAATAATGCTTTTACTCTATCTCCTAACTTGGTTTTGTATTTCTTGAGATCATTAATTTCAAGTTTCAAGATGATAATATGATTTGGCTCATAAAAATTTGAGCCAAGACAAGGGCATACCTAGAATTTTCTTGGTACTATAATTCTTTGATATTTTGGAGAAAAAGCCTGCAAGGGAAACTATATTCTATAAAATCTGTAAAATGAATTTTCTGTTGTTTGGTTCATAACTGAATCTTTACATGGTATGCATTTTGCATTCTACTTGGAAATCTCATTAATTTGAGTTTGGCCAATAGAGTTTGTGAGGTGATGAATTACTGATAATTAATTTTTCCATTGCAGTTCTACGCTTACCTGTTTCCAAAACTTGAGGTTGTAAACATGAGAGCGACTTTCTTAACAGAAATGTTAATGAAGGATTCAGTGGTGGTGAAAGGAAGCGCAATGAGATTTTATATCTTGCGGTAATGTTTTATCTCTTTGTTTTTGTGCGGTTCTATTTACCGAGTATTATTTTGGTAATGGATGAATAGCAAACAGTATTAATAGATAGTTTCTATGATTAGCTTATGTAACCATAGTAATAATGAACATCACTATTATATTCCCTAGACCAGGATTATATCACAGGGCGATTGATTAGGAAATTCAATTCAATTGACTTTTCTTTAGTTAAGCTCATCAAAGAGAGCTTTGACCTTAAGCTAAACCTTGGACCTCGTTAAGAGAGAGCTCCGGACCTCTATGATTCGTTTGATAAATTTTACTTAGATTTTTATTATTCATAAAGTCTTTTAAATAAGATAAGTCTTATTACAAAAATAGGAAAGTCATATTCTAAACTTCCTAAACTATATTTTGTTTCCTATATAAATAAATCTATTATAGGAAATAACCCAAAATTAAATAGGAAATAACCTAATAGTAAATAGGAACCCTAATTGATTAAAATAGGAAATACAAGAAACTAAAATAATAAAAATCAACCATCACTTCTAGAAAAGGTATGGCCCACAAAATTATTCTAACATTACTCCCCTCTTGAAGAAAGAGATTATCCTCAAGCTCAAAATTTGGATAAATAAGTTTTGAAAAAGATTGACACTCCCCCAAGATTTTGGGTTCCGTCACTTATTTCTCCTTTGTGTCTGATTTATGAGTGTCTTCCAACTTTGGCCAAAATAGCTTCTTACACTGATGCGTAGCTATGCTCAGTTCATTACAATTTTAAGACAAACCCTTCGGCCTCCATTTTGCCATTTCTACCCTTGATAATTTGTTGCTGTTTTTGGAGGAATCACTCATTGTGTTAGGCTTTGATACCAAATTGTTATATTTTCTAGACCAGAATCGTATCACAGGGCGATTAACTAGAAAATTCAATTCAATTGACTTTTTCCTTAGTTAAGCTCATTAACGGGAGCTTTGACTTTAAGCTCATCAAAGGGAGCTTTGACCTTAAGCTCATCAAATGGAGCTTTGACCTTAAGCTCATCAAAGGGAGATTTAAACCTTGTACCTCTTTAAGAGAGAGCTCTAGACCTCTGATTCGTTTGACAAATTCTGCTTAGATTTTTATTGTTCATAAAGTCCTTTAAATAGGACAATTCTTATTGCAAAAATAGGAAAGTCATATTCTAAACTTCCTAAACTATATTTTAGGTCTCCTAAATAAATAAATCTATTGTAGGAAATAACCCAAAAGTAAATAGAAACCCTAATTAATTAAAATAGGAAACATGAAAAACTAAAATAATAAAAATCAGCCATCATATCTAGAATAGATATGGCTCACAAAGGTATTCTAACATTAAGCTCATCAAAGGGAGTTTTGATCTTAGGCTCATCAAATGGAGTTTTAAACCTTGGACTTCATTAAGAGAAAGCTCTAGACCTCTATGATTCTTTTGATAAATTCAGCTATCACATCTAGAATAGATATGGCCCACAAAGGTATTCTAACAATCACCTTGGAGTTTTACACTTCATCTTAATGGCTTAATATCTCATTAGCTTGTGAAGTTTTATTTTTGTTTGGGGAGAAGGAAATGACAGGTCCATGATCTAAGTCTTACTGTGCTCAAGATTTTCTTATGAAGCAGTTAATCTAGGACCAAGCCCAAGAAAATTTCGGTTGAAGGTGCTGGAAATATAGTGTGAAATATGCAAATGCCAAGACATTATTATTATTATAGTATAATTCTTAAGCTGCTTCACAGCATATGATACCTAATTGGTATCTTGCAATCTTGAATATCTTAATCCCTTGTATCATTGTCCAAAGTAAGGAGGATAAAGGGTAGAACTAGAGGTAATGAATAATGGTTTAGCAGCAGTAGACCTTTCTACAGATGTAGCTCAAAATCGAGTGAAATGGAGACAAATCCATTCAACTGACTCAAACTAGATTAATATCAGGCTCAACGATAGTTTGAAAAAGTTGTACAATAGACCTCATGTAGACCCTTTCTCGGACCTCGTGCGTTGTAGGAGCGTTCATGCACCAAGTTGCCTTTTTTTATATGTTGTCAAGTTCATCTTGAAAATATACGAGAAAGATGGAGCCTCATTTCTATTGTGTTGAACTGGAACACACAACTAGTGGCACAACTTTGGTGTTTTATGACTATTTGGCATTTTTATGAATATGATCCTGTAACAGCACATAAATTAATTATTAAATTTGAAGTACTGGTTACTTTCCAATTGGAAGATGTGTTTTGCAAGAATTTGTTATATAGTTTAGTTGATTCTCAAAATTCAAAACTAAAGCTGCGTGTTTCTAATAATAAATGCATTGGTTTAAAGGACTCTGACCTTTCTGCTTAGCTTATAAACAAGTTGCTTTCAATTTACTTCTGATTCTAAGAAACCGACACCTCATCACTTTTTTATTTTTCTTTCTTTTCTTTTCCTCCTCAATTTGTTAGAGTTTCCTGAATAATACAATGTTAATATGGTTTTACTGCATCATGGAGGAGGTTTTCTAAAATGGGGTCCATATTTTTCTTGAAGTTGTATCAATATATATTCCCTATCTGTAGAGTTCCATGCATTCTAAAATTTTTTATGACAATAGCAAAACAAAATAATCTCTTTTTTGATTAGGATGAAACTTTCTTGTGAAGTCCTTTTGCTGAGTTATATTTCAGGACTTCAGCTTTTGCCCCCTTTTTTTTTCTTTTCTGTTTCGAATAGTTCTCTTCTGGAACATAGAGTTTCTGTGACTAAATTGGAGCTTCAGTGCAGCTCATAACCTGTGTGCTGTATGGTAAAGGCTTCCTGTAGTTGTGGCATTGCAGTCATGGTCTCAAACTATCTTGCTAAGTTCCTAGTTCTACTTCTAATTATTAACTTGCACAAAAAGGATAATGGAGGGAACAATCAAACAGGGATCTCATAGAGCAGATTGCTTATTGGACGTTTGTCATTCCAGGATTATTTATAATTGTAAAGTATGTCTTTGAATTGAATGGTTATGAGCCTAACCAGTAATCATTTACTTTCTTCATGATTATTTTTCCTCATTGTTGGGGTAGGATGATGCATATCCTTTAGGATAGGGTGGTAAATATCCTTCATGACCTATGTTGCATTTTATGATGAGTCTTCAAAGTTGATAAATTTTATTATACTGGTTCGTGATCAATAAATATTTCATGATATTTTCTTGGATTTGGAATGTATCCGTTTCATTTTCAAAAAAATGCTTGTGATAATACTGTACTTCTGTATATTGCAGGTTCTAGGTGCAGATTTAGCCATGTTAGATGAAATCGATTCAGGGTTGGATATTGATGCGCTCAAAGACATTGCAAAAGCAGTGAAGGGGATCTTGACTCCAAAGAACTCTGTTTTGATGATTACGCATTATCTACGACTTATGGAATTCATTCAGCCCACGTACATCCACATCATGGTAAGCCTTTGAAAGATCTTTAATATCACCGGTTAGGGATGCAAATCATGGAAAAGAAGTTTACTCCTTGAACTTTTGCATCATTTGTGATTTCTAATGAATATGTTAGGTTAAATGTCTTAATATTGGCAACCATGTGGTGGATAAGACATAAGAGTGATATTTGGGTGGCAAGTTGTGCTCTTGTCATATCAACGGACAAGTATAATAAGATGAGGATCAATGCAAATACTTCACAATTGATAAATTATCAAAAATCTGAATATGAACACTCATTTATTAACATAGTACAGTATGTGTTACCATGTAATATATTGTTGATACTGGATTGATACAGCACAACCTGCTCAATCTAACCCATTTAACCTGTAAAACAATAGGGTTTTTTATTTCTTGTCTGTCTCAATATACATTAAGATATATATACAGACAGCTCTACATCTAATTTAGGAAATTGGATTTCTAAATCCCTAAAACACATCCTATATCAAAACAATAAATCTTCCTAAATATTTCCTATATCTTTACACTATCCCTTAAGCTGGAGTGTACAAATTGTATGCTCCAAGCTTGTTATAGATATATTTGATTCATGGCCCTCTAAGAGATTTTGTGAATATATCTATCAGCTGGTCATTTGAATTGACGAACTTTATGGTAATACTTTCTGACTTTTTATCTTCTATCTGACAAAGTGACAATTAACTTCTATATATTTGGTTCTCTCATGAAATGCTGGATTAGATGCAATGTGATTGTCACATGTCATCTTCTTGCTTCAAACTTCTTTCCAATTCAATTCTTGAAAGAGTTGTTTCAACCAGATAAGTTCATAGGTTACTAGAGCCATGGCTTGGTATTCTCCCTCCAACTTAATTTGGTGACCACTTCTTGCTTTTTACTTTTCCAAACAATCAAATTACCTCTGATCAGAACACAACATCCCGAAGTAGATTGCTTATTTGAAGGAGAGGTTGTTCAATCAGCATCATAATACCCAGTAATTTGATAATGGCCCTTATTCTCATATAATAATCCTTGTTTTGTGGCCCCTTTAAGGTATCTGAGAATTCATATCACTGCGTCCCAGTGCTCTTTATATGGAGCTTGAAGAAACCGACTTATCACACTGACCACAAAAGAAATATTCGGTCGTGTAAGTGTAAAATAGTTTAACCTTCCAAATAACCTTTGATATTTTTTGGGGTCTTCCAATGGTTCCCCTTGTCTTGGAACAAGTTTAACATTTGGATCCATGGAAGTATCTATGGGTTTACAATCTAATATACATATTTCTTCTAATAGGTCCAACACATACTTTCTTTGCGATATCACTATCTCTCTTTTTTATTGTGCTACTTCAATGCCAAGAAAGTACTTCAATTTTCCCATATCTTTAGTATGAAAAATGATTGCATATATGTTCTTTCAACTAAGAGATCTCATCTTGATCATTTCCCATTATGACAATGTCATCCACTTAAACAATCAAGTAGATAGATCTCCCATGATCACTACGTCGAAAGAACACTGAATGATCGGATTGACATCGAGTCATGCCAAATTCCTGGATTATTGAGCTAAAGCGTCCAAATTATGCTCTCAGAGATTGTTTCAAGCCATATAATAACTGCGACAATTGACAAACCAGTGCATACTCCCCTTGAGCAATAAATCTAGAAGGTTGCTTCATATAAATTTCCTCAGTTAATTCTCCATGAAGAAAGGTATTTTGAATGTCAGGATGATGGAGAGTCCATTGATGCATGGCTGCCAAGGAGATAAAGGGGCGAACTAAAGAAATTTTGGCCACTGGTGAGAAAGTATCATTGTAGTCAATGCCGTAAATCTCAGTATATCTTTTGGTCACAAGACGTGATCAATTTGTCCATCAGGTCTAACCTTTACAGTAAATGTCTACTTGCACCCAACTGTAGTTTTTTCTTTAGTAACGGAATTATTTCCCAAGTTTCATTGCTATGTAGTGTGGTCATTCCTTCTATCATTGCATCTCGTCACCCTGGATGTCTTAATGATTCACTAACAGTCTTGGATATAGTGACATTAGACCATGTAGAGATAAAAGGATTATAGGAAGGAGACAATTGATGAGAACTTAGAAAATTATAAATTGTATATGGGTTTCAAGTAGAACAATTATCTTTGCGAATGACAATGGGAGGAGTAGCTACTTCTGTGTCTAGCACAAGGACGACGGGAGTAGGGGACTGTGATGATGGAGCTAGAAGTGAGTCATTGATGGTTGATAATGTACCTGTATCAAGAGAACATAAACTGTGATTTTTAGAATAAACATGATTGGGGAAACGACGTGAGTAAAACTTGGAGAGGAGTTTGTGTAGAGGAGTCATTCTATGTAAGACTCGAAATAGTTAGAACATCAGAAATGAGTTTGGTGTTTTCACTTTTGAGTGAAAAATATGTTGAGGACTCAAAGAAGGTTACATCTATCGAAACGATATACTTTTGCTTTGTGGGGTCAGCATTTGTACTCCTTATGGAGATGTGAATACCCCAGGAATATACACTTGATGGATTTGAGTTTGAGTTTATCTTTTCCTAGAGTACGATCATGAATGAAGCAAGTATAACAAAAAACCCACAACGATAAGTGATAAGGATCTTCATTAGAAAATAAATTTGAGAACTTTGATGGTGCAGAACAAAAGAAGGCATTCGATTAATTAAATAGCAAGCATTAAGAATAACATTTCCCCACAAACGAAGTGGAACACTATGGTGAATAAGAAGAGTGCTAGCGGTTTTAATGAGATGTCCATTTTTATGTTCTACAACTCCATTCTATGGGGGTGTATATACATAAGAGCTTTGTTATGTGATTCCCTGCAAGGACAAAAAAAATTTGTGAATAGGATGAATATTCCTTTCCATTATCACTTCACAAAGTTTTTATTGACACATTAAATTGATTATGGATTTTAGTGAAGAATTTTTGAAATATAGGAAACAAATCAGAGCAATTTTTCATTACATATACATATGTGCAATGGAAAGTTATTAATAAATGTAACAATATATTGAAATTCCATAGTTGTACTAAATTGACTCAGACCCCATATGTCTGAGTGAACTAAATCAAACATATATGTAGCCCTATTATTGACTTCTTTGGGAAATGAACTACGAGTTTGTTTCCTAAGTTAACATTACTCACACTTTATGGAAGATAAAATGGAAAGACTGAAAACAAGTTTTTGAAGTTTATGAAGATTCGAATGACTAAGGTAGTGGTGAAAAAGTTCGATGGTCAAGGTAGAAGAGAAGGCAATTAGCGCATTTGGATGGTAGAGATTGAACAAGCCTTATGACACACGTCTTGTTCCAATCGTTCTCCCCGTACTCCAGTCTTGCACAATAACAAAATTAGTTGCAAAGGTAATAGAACAATGGAGACTTTTTGTTAATTTGCTAATTGAAACAAGATTATATGGGCACTCGGGAGCAAATAGGACATTTGTCAAAGGGATTGACGAGGAAAGTTGGACATACTATATGCCTTTAACTGCAATTTGTGAACCATTAATAGAGAAGTGAGAGTAGTGAGAGTAGAGAAGTAGCTTTTTATTACTAGAGATATGATCATATGCATTGGAGTTTAGAATCAAGAGCATGGTTTTAAATTACGGAATTGGTTGCTGAATCAGAATCGGTCGCGATGAAACGGAATCGGATTGAATCAGTATGAAACGGCTGCCGCTACCGTGAATGTAGTTGAAATCGCGGAATCAGATGAATCAGGTAACGGACTCGGTGAAACGGAATGAATCGGACGAAATAAAGTAAAAATAAATATTTTTTACAAAATATAAATTAATAAAGTATGTTAAAGTTGATCTATAATAACAATAAAGATGGAATTATTATCAAAAATTATTTAAAAGCAATGATACAAAATAATTAAATAATTTTTAATAACAATTAAATACATATGATATTTTTTAAGTAATAACATCACTAAATTAATAGTAATAATAATACAATTAATAATAAAAGAAAAAATAATCCAATTCAAATTACAATAGTCATTACTTTATATAATAATGAAATAAAATAATAGTTACCACAACATTTCTCCAATTTAATTTTTATTTTTAATTAATTTTTAATTTTTAATTTTTTTAATTGTTTAAAATTTTTTTTGTTAGGTCATTTTATTGCCAAAAAATGAACCATAAGGTATATATGAATAAGGGTTGAAAATAACCACCAAGTGATAGCTGCTTATTTTTTTTATTAACCCGAAAATTTTAACTTTTTAACTTTTTTTATTATTTATTGATTAAATAAATAATTACTTCTTCTTCTTCAACCTCTAAATAACGCCAAAACCAAAACCCAGTTCTTCTTCTTCTCCTCCTCCTTCTTCAACAGTTCAACGCTAAACCAAGACCAGCTTCACATAAACCAGTTCCTATTCTTTTTCTTTTTTTTTTTCCTTCAGCCCCTAAACCAAAACCGTCCTTTCCTTCTTCCTCTCCTCCTTTCAATTTCGCAGCCTGCTCTGCCTCCAACCTCCGTCCGTCGCCGATTCGACAAAATGAATCGTCTCATATTGGCCGATTCACCGTTTCAATGCGTTTTGGAGACGATTCATTGTGATTTTTAGCCTTTGAAAAATCTCATTAATATAACGGCCAAATTCAGATCGGCACCTTCAAATTTCGTTAAATATTGGCCGTTCCGATACGAAAAGGCCGATATTTAAAACACTGATCAAGAATCCAAAAGGAGAACGTCTAGTAAGACAAGAAAAAGATTTACTAGAGTGGGAGCCTCCATATTATTTTGTAGTTTGATGTTGTAGATAATCATTGTAATTTGTTCTAATCAATGTGATGGAATTGGAATGTTGGATGCCTTCATCAGGTAAAAAGAGTAAGCAGTCTCCTTGAGTTTGAGCAATAAGGGTTGTAGGATGATTATTGTTAGATTGATTGCTTCTTGGTGGTCAACTATGCAAGGCCCAACAATTTTCTCGGTATGACCACCCTTATCACAATAGGTATAATGTGTTCTTCCTGTCCTATTTTGAAAATTCCCGGATTTACTCTAAACCGCCAAAATGATGATTTTGTCTCACTAGGCGTAGAATGTGAAGAAATACTCATAGCAAACACATCATCCAATGAAGGGATGGTAGTCTTAGCCTAGAATTTCTCCCTATATTATTCCACCAAATCAGGCTCAGATTAGTTGTAATTTATTGTGATTTATTATGTAAATCATTACCATATTCTGTCTGTAATCTCCCTATTTAAAGGGCTGTACATCAATACAGAAGGGGGACAGAATTCCAGAAACCTTAATCTCTTTCATGGTATCAGAGCCTCGGTTCTAAAATTTATTTTTTTCCCTTCTTCTTCTGTTATTTTTCTTTTTCTGCCGTCGACAACTATGACCCAGACAGAGGACCAACCAGCCGCCTCCAATCCCAAGCAAACCACCACCATCCACCCTGCCTACTCTGTCACTAACATTCAATCAAAGATCAGAACCCTAGACGGCACCTCAGTAACCTACTCCTCCTGGGTAAAGCTATTTAAATTCAATTCTGTTGCCTATCGCGTATTAGATCACATCGACGTCACACCACCTCTGGCTTCTGCAGACCCATCGTATATAACCTGGAAAGAAATCGACGCCTTGGTGTCACAGTGGATTTACAGTACTATATCCGACGATCTTCTTACCCGTGCCCTGGATGTTGAAGCTTCGGCCCGTACGACATGGTTAAAGCTTGATAAAATTTTTCTTAGTAACAAGAAAGCCAAAGCTGCGGCCCTTGAAACAAAGTTTGTTAATCTCACCCTAGCCTCTTGCAGTTCCGTTGATGACTATTGCAGGAAATTAAAAGAGACAGCAGACCAGCTGACTGAAGTTGATCAACCAGTCACAGAATCCAGACTAGTTCTCCAACTAGTTCGAGGCCTTCCTCAAGAGTTTGACGCCACTGCATCTTTAATCAACTCATAGAATGCCGACTGGGATCTTGCTTGCACAATGTTAAATGATGAAGATATCCGTCAGGCCGCACGACAACAACAACAAACCTCTGTCCTTGTCACTCCAGCAGCTCAAAATACATCCTCCCAGCCCAACATCGCCCACCATACCTCTTACCAATCCAACTATCGCGGCCGTGGCAGAGGACGACGAGGAAGAGGACGCGGTCGCGGCTACCGGGGCAACCCTACGGGGACCCCTTGGTCTTTTACACCTCAACCTGCAAACCAAAACTACCCGCCATGGGCTTGGTGGAATACCCACCTTGTCCATATCCAACACAAGCTCCATGGATCCCAAACCAAAATCAGACCAACCCAGCGGCTCATTATACAAGACAGCAACCATATGGATCAGTACTACCATATCCACATGCTTCTCCTACAGGATATGATGCTTTAAATCCTTCGGAACTCAGTCAAGCTTTCAACACAATGCAACTAAATTATTGTGATCCGAATCTAATCATGGATACAGGAGCTGAGCGCCATGTCACAGATAATCAAGGTATGATTCGACACCCTGACTCATTACTGTTAACACTAAACTTTTAGTCGGCAATGGACACTATTTACCAATTGAGGGTTCTGGCACAGGTTACCTTCCCATTTTTAACCGTACCTATATTCTTCCAAACATTCTTTACAGTCCAAAGGTCATTAAAAAGTTATTGTCCGTCCGTCAGTTTACCCGTGATAACAATGTAACTGTCGAATTTGACCCTTTTGGTTTTTCTTTGAAGGATCTCAAAACGGGACGGCTCCTTTCCCGCCACAATAGCACCGGCGACCTTTATCCTGTCACTCCATCAACCCTACCACCTCAAGCTTGTTCAATCACATCACCACATCTACCATGGCATGACCGTCTTGGGCACCCTAGGTCCCCTGTTCTAGATATTTTACTTAGACAATTTGGATTATCATGTAATAAGAACAAGAGTTCCCCCTTTTGCAATTCTTGTCAATTATCAAAAAGCAAACATTTACCTTTTTATGAGTCAAATTCATTTACTTTCTCTCCTTTTGATATTATACATTGTGACTTGTGGACATCACCTATCACCAGCAAAACTGGTTATAAATACTACATGGTCTTAATAGATAATTTCTCAAATTTTGTGTGGGTGTATCCTCTAAAATTCAAATCAGAAACCTTCTCTACCTTTCAAAAATTCCACCAACTGATTGCTACTCAATTCAACCGACATATAAAAACTTTCCAATGTGATTTGGGTGGGGAATTTGATAACAATGACTTCAAAACTTTTGCCCACCAACATGGTCTTCTATTTCGTTTCTCCTGCCCCCAAACCTCCTCCCAAAATGGCCGAGCCGAACGTATGATTCGTCGACTAAATGACATCATACGTTCTCTTCTCATTCATGCTCAATTACCGCCAATCTTTTGGGTTGAGGCTCTTCACACAGCCGTCCATCTACACAACATACTTCCATCCAAGAGACTAAACTTTTACACACCCACCTTTACTTTATACCTCCGCCATCCCACATATGATCACCTTCGTGTCTTTGGGTGCGCCTGTTATCCCAACACTTCTGCCACACAAATTACACCCACGATCCATCAGATGCATCTTCCTAAGTTACCCCCCTGATTTTCGGGGCTACCGATGCTTCGACCCTACCACCGGAAAAGTCCACATTTCTCGTCATGTCACCTTTGATGAAAATACATTCCCCTACACCATTCCTACACCAACCACTACCTATTCATTCCTGGATGACAACCCACCACTAGGTTTCACCTTCACACAACAAACAATTCCTCCAAAACCAAATCATCACTCCACCGTCCCTTTCCGTTTCACCTACACCCGACGCCCAAGACCACCACCCACTGGGGCTGCAACAGAACCCTCACTGCACCAAAACACTGCTGTCCCACCACCATTACAGCCCCTTCCACGTCCCACCAATGCCTCAATACCAGCTCGGAATACCCATCCCATGACCACCCGCTCTAAAGCTCGCCATACCCTAATAACAACACACATATCACCTATACCCACCTCTTATGCCAAGGCCTTTACCGACCCTCACTGGTTAAAAGCTATGCAAGCTGAGTTTAGTGCTTTGCAGGAAAATGACACATGGGAACTCATGCCAAGACCTCTTGACAGACCGGTCATCAGATGCATGTGGCTTTTCCGCCACAAGTTCAAATCAGATGGGTCTCTACAGCGATACAAAGCTCGTTTGGTTGTGAATGGAAAGTCACAAACAGTTGGCGTTGACTGCAACGACACATTTAGTCCGGTGGTCAAACCGGCTACTGTAAGGACCGTTTTATCCATTGCGGTTTCACATTCTTGGCCCATTCATCAACTGGATGTCAAGAACGCATTTTTACATGGGAACTTACATGAAACTGTCTTTATGCATCAGCCTCCAGTTTTGTGGATAAACGGTATCCTAACTTTGTGTGCCGGTTGAAAAAATCCCTCTACGGGCTAAAACAAGCTCCTAGGGCATGGTACACACGATTTGCTACTCATCTTCAATCTCAGGGTTTTCGCAGCAGTGTGTGTGACAATTCTCTATTTATTTTTTCAAAAGGAACTCAGATTGCATATTTACTCCTTTATGTTGATGATATAGTGCTCACTGCTTCTTCTAATGAGTTATTACAGGACATTATATCCATGCTCTCCAGAGAATTTGCAATGATAGATCTGGGACATTTACATCATTTTTTGGGGATCAAAGTCACAAAAACAGCAGGTGGATTATTCCTTGACCAGACTCAATATACTAAGGATATAATCTCCCGAGCTTCTATGTCATCTTGCAAACCATGTGCAACACCAGTTGACTTATCTTCCAAATTGAGTGCTTCGGATGGTCCACTTTTCCATGACCCTACACTATACCGAAGCCTTGCAGGAGCACTCCAATATCTCACATTCACACGCCCAGACATCTCCTATGCTGTTCAACAGGTTTGCCTCTTCATGCATGAACCTCGGGAACCTCACTTTGCCTTCTTGAAAAGGATTTTCAGATATTTACAAGGCACAGTTGACTATGGTATACGCATTAGCAAGTCACATACACATTCTTTGGTTGCTTACTCCGACGCTGATTGGGGAGGCTGCCCAGACTCCCGTCGGTCAACCAGTGGTTACTGTGTTTTTCTCAGAGATAATTTGATCTCTTGGTCGTCCAAACGGCAGCCTACAATATCACGCTCCAGTGCAGAAGCGGAGTATCGTGGTGTCGCCAATGCTGTAGCCGAAACAACTTGGCTACGAAATCTACTGCTGGAACTCCAGGTTCCACTCAAGCAAGCAACCGTAATATACTGTGATAATGTTTCTGCTGTTTACATGTCTGACAATCCTGTCCAGCACCAAAGGACCAAACACATTGAGATTGACATTCATTTTGTTCGTGAAAAGGTTCGAGTCGGCCACATCCGAGTATTACACATCCCATCTACTTTTCAGTATGCAGATATCTTCACCAAAGGCCTTTCTCGACAATTATTTCAGTCTTTTCGGTCCAGCTTGAGCGTCTGTCCTCCGCCCACTCAAACTGCGGGGGAGTCTTAGCCTAGAATTTCTCCCTATATTATTCCACCAAATCAGGCTCAGATTAGTTGTAATTTATTGTGATTTATTCTGTAAATCATTACCATATTCTGTCTGTAATCTCCCTATTTAAAGGGCTGTACATCAATACAGAAAGGGGGACAGAATTCCAGAAACCTTAATCTCTTTCAGGTAGGACTTGTTAATATATGATCTCTCACAAGGTTTAAGTATGATCTAAGTCCTGTTAGGCCGAGAACCATAAAATATTTGTTTCTTTGCTTTTGTTAAGTAGTAATGGTAGGAGAGAATTGAACTCATCCCTAAGTGTTTCAACTTGTTCTAGATAACCAGCAGTATCTTTTTAATTTTGTTGAACGTGGACAATATCATATACTAATTTATAGATTTTTTGCATATCATTAGCTTTAGTTTTTGTCCATACTTTATAACAGGTTTTACAAGATTGAAACAAACTAAAAAGTTTAGGTTCTAGTGAATGCTATAAAAGACTACATAATTGAGAATCAGTTTTAAGTCAAGCAGCCATATTCTTTTCATGAATATCCGAATTATTTTTCTCTAGGTGATTTTCATATCTTTTTCCCATAAACCAAAGTTCAATAGAAGCAGCCTATAAAATATAATTTTTACTATCAAGTTTAATAGTAGTAATAGCCAGAAAATTAAAGGAAAAGAGAGAACGAATAACACCTGGGTTTTTTGAGGTTTTAGCCATTATGGAGATAGCAAAAACAACACCTTTTGAATCTGTTTCAAATAGACAGTAGGTTCCAAACCAACAAAAACTTGAAGAGGGACCCTATAACGACAGTGGAAGGGCTGGGTGAGGCTGGAACCTTGCTGGAAATGGAGTTGCAGCACTGGAGAAGATCGGAGGGACTGATGTTGCCATATGCGTTGTCACGCGTCGGCATGTGAAGAAGGTTGCTGGAGTTCTGTTTGGCACGTGAGGTCCACACATAGCTCCTTTGATGTCCAGACTCTAGGGATTGGCCGGACTTTGGGCGTAGTTCTTCTGAGTTGGGCGGTGAGAGGAAAGAATCACCTGTAATGGTGATTTGAAGAACCAGTGGCTTCTTTCTTTTTAAAGAATCCAAGAAGGAAGTTTCGCAGGTCTGGAAAGAGAGGAGGAGGAAGGAAAGAGAGAAAAGCCTGGTTTCAAACTCTATGCTCTGATACCGTGTAAAACAATAGGGTTTTTGATTTCTTATCTTTCTCAATATACACTAATATATATATATATATACACAGCTCTACATCTAATTTAGGAAACTGGATTTCTAAATCCCTAAAACACAACCTATATTACAGCAACAAATCTTCCTAAATATTTCCTATATCTTTACATAACCCAAAGCCAATCCAAAGATGACCTATGTAATTTATTAAGTTATTGCTGCTCTTTCCTCGTTTAGAGCAAAAATCTATAGTAAATGGAGTAACATAATTTGAAATTTCTCTATATAAATAATTTTACTGAATGTAATGAGTAAAATTTTATGGTATGTTTGGTTTAAGGTTTGATATTGGTATTATTAAAATTGGCTTATTGATAATAATTGGAAAGAATATTATACACTGACATTAGAAGATATGGTTAGGGCCCTAAATAAGTTCTTAGCTTCCTTATCCAATATCTCTCAGAGCATACTGTCTCCATATTGAATTTGTCTTTATTTTATTTGTCTGTGGTAATTTAGGATAATGGGAGAATCGTAAAGACGGGGATATATCCAAGAATCTTGAAAAGGAAGGTTATAAAGCAATCTCTCCCCCTTGACTGCAGTCTAATTATAATAGGTACTCTCTCTCTCTCTCTCAATAGATAAACTGATCTTGCTCTTGTTAACTTCTCTTCGTCGAACTCTATAACCTTTGCTGCTTTACTGTTGGGTTTAAGTGTGGGCCATTGATTGTAAAGCCAATTGAGACCTGAAAGTTCTATGTTGCTTATGTGAGTATATGCCAATTATTTCGAGTCTACTGCTGAACCCATGGAGCTTTCTGTTTTATTTTGACATGCAACAGTCCCCCGTGTTCCCTTCCCACTGCAACTTTTTTTTTTTCTCTATATCTTCTTGTTTGGATACCAAAATGCTTCCTTTGGCAAAGTTTCTGTATTAATTTTTTTAGTATATAATTTAAGGCATGAAAATTAGTAATTGGTGAAAATTAAGTATATAATTGATAAAATATAAAGCTCTTGAGAAAGCTGGCAATATATTCCAAAAAAAAAAAAGTCATTCATCCGCCAAAATTCTTGGATTAAAAAATATGTAGATAAGATCAAATATTCCAGTGCATTATTTTCCATGCTGAGCAATCCTAAAAACAAGCAGTGTCCTCTTGGGATATTTGATAAAATTGGAAAAAAAAAAGTGAGGGGGAAAAATGAAAAAATTAAATTTATTAAAAAGAAAGCATTCTGGTAATAATATGAATCCTCACCTTTGAAGCTTACAATGGAAAGCCCAACAAAAATAACTAGTAGCTGCTCCATTTCGGGAAAAAAAAGCTCACCAATGAGACATTGGTTTATTAGTAATGGAATCGTCTCAGGTTGAGAGTCTCCAATTGAGTATAAATCAGAGCTAAATTTACCAAAAAAAAATACCACATATTACCTAATTTGATATAAAATCATAAAAAATTGAAGAATTTTTTTTTAAATGAGCCAAAATTATATTAATAGAAGTAAGGGTGGTACAGATAACAAAGACCAGCTTGAAAGCCAATGTTTCATAAAATATAAATTACAAAGCGACACTCTTAAGAAGAACGATATTAAAAGTGTTGTGATTTGGGAGAGAAATTCTCTCTATTTCTTATATTCAAAGAAGGGGAATTACACAAATATATAGACAAGATAGAGAAACCTAAGAAAAAACAAGAAAAGACTATACTACCCTTTATATTATAGACTATTCACAACACTCCCCCTCAAGTTGGTACATAGATATCACACATTCCCAACTTGCACACTAATCTTTGGAAGAGTCTAGAGTTTAGCCCCTTGGTAAGAATATCTGTAACTTGGTTATTTGAAGTCACATGAGTAAGCTTCAATAGGCCTTGAATAAGTTTCTCTTTGATAAAGTGCCGATCAATCTCAATATGTTTTGTCCTGTCATGTTGAACAGGATTTTGAGCAATACTAATAGCGGCCTTGTTATTATAGAACAAGGTAGAGGTTCCATATTTGGAGATTTTTAACTCCTCCATTAGCTTCCTTAGCCACAGTACTTCACACACACCTTGTGCCATAGCTCTAAATTCTGCTTTAGCACTTGAGCGAGCAACAACGCTCTGTTTTTTACTCCTCCAGGTAACCAAGTTGCCTCCAACAAAAGTACAGTAGCCTGAAGTTGATCTACGGTCATCAAGTGACCCTGCCCAATCTGCATCCGTATATGCTTCTATCTCAAGGTGCTCATGTTTTGAGAAAAGCAAACCTTTTCCAGAAGCAGATTTCAGATATCGTAGGATACGAAAAACAGCTTCCAAATGGCAATCACGGGGATCATGCATATACTAGCTAACTTGACTAACTGCAAACGCAATGTCAGGCCTAGCATGTGATAGGTAGAATAATCTACATACAAGTCTTTGATATTGACCAATGTCAATTGAGTCCCCTACACCTGCTTGGAGTTTGCAATTTGCTTCAACAGGAGAGTCAATAGGTTTACACCCCAACATACCAGTTTCTTCCAAAAGATCCAAGACATACTTTCTTTGGGATATGAATATTCCTCTTTCGGATCGAGCCACTTCTATTCCAAGAAAGTATCGCAGATTTCCAAGATCTTTAATCTCAAATTTTCTTGCTAGCAATTTCTTTAAGCGAAGAACTTCCTCAGCATCATCTCCTGTTACCACCATATCATCAACATAAACAACTAGCAGCGTGATCTTACCATTGTGATGTCTAATGAACAAGGTATGATCAGCATCACTTTGTAAGTAGCCAAAGGAAACCATGGCTTTACTAAGTTTGTCAAACCACGCTCTTGGAGATTGCTTTAAACCATATAGGGCCTTCTTTAACTTACAAACTTTTCCCATAGTCTTCTGACCCTCAAAACCAGGAGGTATATCCATATACACCTCTTCTTCTAAGTCTCCATGCAGAAATGCATTTTTTACATCAAATTGATGTAAATCCCAATTCAGGTTTACAGCACATGACAAGAGAATTCTTACTGTATTCATCTTCGCAACAGGAGCAAATGTTTCTTGGTAATCAACTCCATATGTTTGAGTATACCCTTTCGCCACAAGTCTTGCCTTGTACCTTTCCACTGTACCATCGGCCTTATGTTTCACAGTAAACACCCATTTGCATCCAACCGGTCTCTTGTCCCTCACTGTGTCAACAAGTTCCCATGTCCCGTTTTTCATCAAAGCCCTCATCTCTTCCACCATTGCTTCCTTCCACTTTGAGTCTTGAAATGCTTCCTGCCAATTCTGTGGAATAGAAACAGAAGAAACAGACAAGACAAAGGCTCTATAGGATGGAGACAAATGATCATATGACACAAAATTTGAGATTGGATGTTGAGTACAAGACCTCACACCTTTTCTTAGTGCAATAGGAACATTTAAATCGTCAACCGTAAGGTTAGGATCAATAACTAAGTCAGAATTAGAATCATTTACATTGAGTGGTGTTTCCGCTGACTCAGGAACTGATGGCAGGGATAATAGTTGATCACCAATATCATGCATAATAGCTTTGTCTTTCTCCTTTCTAGTGTACCTTTGTAAATCTGGCCTATCTAGTCTACCCTTCCTCCTTTCCTCGAGATCAATATTTTCTTGCTCACTATCAATAGTGACTAAGTTTCTAATAGACTCAGGTACAGAAATTAAGGGAGTTGGTAAGGTAGACTCCTCTTCTACTCTAATCTCCCCTTGAAGAGGAGTAGGAGGAAAAAAAGGTTCAACTTCCCGAAAGGTCATATCCATACTGACAAAATACCTTCGAGATGGAGGATGATAACACCTGTAGCCCTTTTGCGTTCCAGAATAACCCACAAACACACATTTTAAAGCTCTAGGATCAAGTTTATTCCCATACCTATGGTGAACAAAACACACACAACCAAACACCTTAGGTGGAACAGTATAGGATGTATGACCCTTTAAAACTTCTATCGGACTCTTAAAGTTAAGAGTTCTAAGGGGCATCCGGTTAATTAGGTATGCAGCTGAAAGCACGGCATCCCCCCAAAAATGTTTAGGAACATTCATTGTAAATAAAAGGGATCTAGCAACTTCTAATATATGTCTATTTTTCCTTTCAGCTACCCCATTTTGAGCACTAGTGTTCACACAACTAGTTTGATGGATAATTCCCTTAGCATCTAGATATGATTGAAACATACCATCCATATACTCAGTCCCATTATCAGATCTTAAGATTTTCACCTTAGCATCAAATTGTGTACAAATCATGTTATGGAAAGACTGGAAACAAGAAAAAACTTCATTCTTTGATTTTAACAGATACACCCAAGTGAGTCTTGTGCAGTCATCAATAAAGGTAATAAAGCAACGATAACCAGATAATGAAACAATAGAACTAGGTCCCCATACATCAGAATGAATAGTCATAAAAGGAACATAACTTTTATTATCATGAGAAACATAAGTATTCCTCGTATGTTTAGCTAGTTCACAAGCATCACAAAATAAAGTTTCAACAGAACACTGACTGAATAGGTTCGGATACAACCGTTTAAGAGCTACAAAAGATGGATGTCCTAACCGTCTATGCCACATAATCACTTCTTGACTCACATCACTACTCTTCCCTAACAAGGCTTGGGATTTCTTCTCAAGGAGGTACAAGCCATCATGCACTCTACCATGACCAATCGTTTCCCCTGACTTCAGATCCTGCAAAAAACAATGGGTTGGATAAAAAACAGCTCTACATTGAAGATCATTGGTAAGAGCAAGTACAGATAAAAGATTAACTGGGAAGCTAGGAATGTGAAGAACAGATTTCAAATCAAGATTGGGTGTACACTTTACAGAACCTGTACCAGAAATTGGCGCAGAAGAGCCATTTGCAATACGAACATATTCCATATTAGTGCATGGTGAGTAATCAATGAATTTGTCTAAAGAGCCTGTCATATGTTTGTTTGCTCCTGAGTCTATAATCCAAGAATCATTAATAGAATTGACGAGAAGTGCCATACCTGACTTTGAAAAATGAGATGTAGCATTGGATGAGGATGGTGTACCCTGTCGAAGGAGGCTTCTCAAGGCTTGCAACTCTTCAACGGATAGACAATCTGTAGAGAGAGCATCGGTAGTAGGTGTAGGAGTATGGTCTGAAGATGTATTCACCTCAACTTGATTTGCTACATAGCAAGGTGGTCCTGATTTTCCTCCACCACGACCACGGCCTCTTCCACGGCCACCACCACGCGGTCGCCCAATCAATTTCCAACATTTCTCCTTGGTATGACCAGGAGTGTTACAATGATCACAAAACCGAGTGTCCTCCTCATGAGTGATAGTGGTACGAGTAGCTTGTGATGCTACTAGTCCAGCTTTTTCAATTACTGAAGGTTTCATCATAGTTCTTCTCCTACATTCTTCCTGTTGGATGTAAGCATGAGTTTCCTCTAAGGATAGCATCGGGGTCTTCCCCAATACCTGAACTCGAACAGGATCATATTCTGGATTCAAACCTGCCAGAAACTTGAATATACGCCCATTCTCAATTTTCTTGTGATATTGAACCGCATCATCTTGACATTTAGCATGAAACTCATCATAATAATCCAGCTGTCTCCACACCTCATTTAGAGCAGCATAGTAATCATCCACAGATAATTCTCCTTGTTTCAAACATTCCAATTTTAGACACAGTTCAAACACCAAGGCTGCATTCCCTATGCCAGAATAAGACTTTCTACAAGATTCCCATATCATCTGGGCCGTGTCAAGCATCAAATAACCATTAGCAAGTCTAGGTTCCATTGAGTTCAATAGCCATGACATAACAAGAGCGTTTTCAGATTCCCATGAACTGAATTTAGAATCAGTTTCAGCCGGATGAGTTTTAGTACTGGTAAGGTAGCCTGTATTCCCTCTTGCACTGATGGATAAATAGCATGTCCTAGACCAAGCTAGATAATTTACCGCACCTTCCAACTTGAAAGGACTGGTTTGCAACGATGGATTAGAATTATCATGACTTTCTGACTTAGACATCTCAATAGAACAATGACCCACCAAAAAAGGAAGTAGCAGCAGCAGAAACAGCAGAGGCAGCAACAGGAAAAATGCCACTGGGCAGCAGTAACGGATCAGGGAACTAACCAGATAGGTGGGGTCGCAGTACAAAGATGAGGCTGTCGGAGAAAAACTGGCCGGAGGAGGTGACCAGAGACGCTGCACCCGCCCACACGCGCCGGCGCGTGGAGAAGAGAGCTGAGCTTCTGGGGGCGCGTGAGCTTCACGCGCTGGAGTTCCGGCGACCGGGTTTCTGGCGAAGGCTGGTCGGCGGCCTGGCAAGCGGCTGAGGGAGGCTGTGTCGCTACTGGACACCTGCAACACCTCAAAACAGAAATGGCAGCCCCAAAAAACTAGGTTTCAGCACCCGAAAAATGTACCTGCAGCCGGAAAAAAAAACACAGCCCTCTCACCTTTGCTCTGATACCATGTTGTGATTTGGAAGAGAAATTCTCTCTATTTCTTATATTCAAAGAAGGGGAATTACACAAATATATAGACAAGATAGAGAAACCTAAGAAAAAACAAGAAAAGACTATACTACCCTTTACATTATAGACTATTCACAACAAAAAGAACCAACCACAAAAAAAATTGAAAAATGTCAGGAGACTAAAAGAAGCATTGAGAAAGAAGAAGCAAGGATGATATGTAGTATTATAATTAAAATCAATTCTTGTTCTTTTAGTATTAGATTGTAACGAAAATTGTTAGTTCTATCACTATTAGAAGTAACAATAAATCAAAAACAAAAATTTCTGCATTATTTTCATATAGAAATTCTAAAACATTGATGTCAGTTTTCCATTTTATTGGACATTCTCTAGCACATTTTGTGGCCCAATTTCTATTTTTCTTGCAAAATTATTCAAACTATGTATTTTGCATATTATTTATTAGTGCTTTAGATTTAAGTATTCAAATACACTATTAGGTAAGAGTATTTGTACAATAGTGAAATGAAAGCTTTTTCAGAACCTATAAATTTAGTCTTCAAAGTTGTAGCCTGTTTGTATGTGCAGAACCGAAATCTTTTAGACTGAATACAATATTTAGGGAAAAAATTATCTAGAAAGAAGAAATATATGTACAATATATATGAATATATGGACGAGGAGGGAGAACTAACAGAAACACGCATATTTTTATTATTCTTTAAACTACACATTTATTATTATTGTTATTATTATTATCACTACTACTACTACTACTATTACTGTTATTATTAAGCACATATGTAGTGCTAGCAATAGGTTAAAGCTTATTAAGCACATATGTAATGGACATAAAATAAAGCACTATAGATTGAACAACAAATTATAGAATATAAATTATTTTAAATGGAAAGTAATAGCGATATAGAAGAAAAAGAATAGCAATAAAAAAAATTACCTTCACGAAGATCAACAGTACTAAAACTACTAATTAGAAACTGATATAATAGATGCATGAAATCATCAAATTTCAATTGCTGGTATAACTGGCTAGTATTTGGTTATGATTTCAAAGGTTTCTTCACAAGAAATGCTACTTATCTTAATACATGCTGATTTAGTTTTGGGCAAATAAATATTAGTTTCAGATACTTGAATTTCTTATGTACCAATAAATTAAGCAAAAAAAAAAAAAGCAAGATAACACGTTGATTGAAGCACAGAATTAAAGCATGTTTGTATAGGCTTGGATTCTTCGCTAATAATTATTGTTGTCTGGATCAAATTCAAATCTGTTGCTAAACCCTAAAAATAATGATAAATGGTGAATATAAAAATAAAGAAGTAAAAATGAGTACGTTTTACTGAAAGAGGAGGGATGAAGAAAGAGCATTGTGATAATAAACAACAGTCATATATATTCCCAAAGATTTTCTTTTAGCCGTATTATTAGGAAGATCGATGAATTTTACTTCTTTATTGTTCCGTGGAAATTTGAAGCATTGTTAGAAGTTTAGGAATCTGAATTCCTATCATTTTTTTAGTATCACATAAGAAATAATATATAGAGTTTAATATGTAGAGAACTTTTTATTTTAGTAGCTAATACAAAAAAAATAATCATATATAAATTCATTTATTTAAGATGTTAGAAATTGTTCTGTTAGTGCCCATTTTTATTGATTTCTCTCTCAAGCTTTTCTTGAGGCTGACTTCAATATATTGATTAGGATGAAAATATCCTTGGTAACTGTCTCTACTATAAATTGTTCCTTATGAGCCTACATGGCTGATATGCACCTTATCATACTTCACAAAATTGTCAAAATGATAGTAGTACTGGTTAGTTAATCTAAGTAATCTAAATAGTTTTTCATGCCAATTGTCTCTTATAGGAAGAACGCCAGTAGAAGACATGAGATAACAAATACTTCAAAGGTATGAAACTTCATGTTACCTGATATTAGAATGGAAACCTGTTATAATAGAAACCTGTTACTGATAACAAATACTTCATATTATAATAGAAACCTGTTACTGATAGGAATTGCCTCAAGTATGCTCAAGAACGTTGATTTATATTCTAAATGACTTCGTTTCAAAATTTACAAGGAAGAAAAGGAAGGGAGGTGGAGGTGAGAGAAAATTTTAATGTGGCATGGTTCAGGTATGATTGTACAAATGCTGTTTTTGATTCTCTCTCCCTTTCATTCCTTGGAAATTTTCAGCTGTTTGACCATCAATATATAATTTTCATTTGGTTATGCAATGGTATGCATGTAACTTGAGAAAATTAAGCAAATATTATTCTCTAGCAATCTGCATCAATCCCTAGAAAAGGGTTTACAATTGTTTTATAAACTAGGTATTTTTTTTTTTTGGATTCTTTGTTTTTGGGTTAACTTTTTTCAAAAACAGAATTGCAAGACTTTTTGAGAGAAAAATTTAACAAATAATAACATGCAAGGAATTTATTGTCTTTCTATTTATTTCATTGTGCATCACTTTTTTCTTTGAACTTCATCGAGGGTGCTTTTGTAGATTTTATAAATTTAGTTTGTTTAATATATATTTTGAAAATTTGACTTTTTAATAGCTTCTCTTAATTTTTGGTGATAACCATTTTTTTATTTAAAAAATTTACTTGTATTAATTTTCATTTTTATAAGTTTGGATAAGTTCTTGTTGAGCTATTAAGGGCCTTCTGCAATGTAGAGCACATGCAGCGGTGTAGATAAAATATTTTAACTTCAAATTAAGCAAATCACATATATTGCACTAGTATGAGCTACGGCCTCTTTTATTGAGCTTATCTTGACATAGATACTGATTTGGTGTGTAGCTTGGTAAGTAGGAATCAGACTGATATAAGCAATAAAGAAAGCAGGTAATCTGCATATGGCATCAATCACTGTACAATGCACAAATGTTTTATCTTCTCATTCTTTGCAGATCTGCTGGCTTCTTTTGACAGGAATATGCACGTGTTCATTATTTCTTGAAGATGAATTATTGTAATTCTTCTTGCTTCAAAATTTACAAAAACCTGATCACTTCAAATTTTGTATGCTTTGGGCATTTGGTGTATTTTTATCCGCTTCCATGCTTTTGAAGTGAACTTCTTTTTAAAATTAATTCCAATATCTCAACTGCATTTTCTTTAGAAATATGATACATGTTGGATATTCTGATGGCTCTTTTGAATTCATGTAGTTATTTGAATTTTATTTTTATTTTTTTGTGATTATAATGTCATTTTATTCATCTTGTATTGAAAATTTAGCTAGGCCACCTTCGTTTTTTCAGATTTCATATGCAAGCTTGCCAGAGTATGTTGGGTATGACAGGATTATAGCGTGAAACTTTTTTGACAGTTTTTCGATGGTAAATTTGTCTATGATTGCCTTTAAAATATAATTAAGTATTTAATCATGGGACATTTACATAAATACTTGATACTCTAGCTACCGAGACTGATGCCAAGCCCGAAATTGGACCCATGGGCGACCTACCCGCTTCTTGTGATGGACCAATTAACAGGATGAGTTCTCCAGAGGACACAAAATCGGGCTCCCGAGCTATCGAAGAAATAAGCAGTGCAAACTTGGCTCTTTATCGAATAAGGACAAATTTTTGACATAGCTACCATACGACACTCACGCATTCGTAATTTTCGCTGGCATATTTCCTTCAACTATAAAGAAGGGTGAATTTCAATAGGTAAGGAATTTTTTTTCCATTTTTTAGGTTTTCTTATTTGCAGACGAACCGAGTTAACTTAAGCATCAGAGTCTTCATACTGAAGTCTGATCCATCTCTTTGTCTTGCAGGTAGGCGGACTGAACAGTAGAATCCAAACTTGAACTCTCAAGACACAAGTAGGTTCACTTATCATCAGTGGTACGATGAGCGTGGACAAGCTATTCTCCAAAAAGTGACAACAGGGCCCAAGATTTGCCTTGTGACCCATAGAACAACACCTATAGACCCCGCAATAGATTAGCCCAATACACGCCTCAATACCTTAACATCACACAAAACCTCATATCCAACTCAAACCCTTATCCACTAGCCGGACCCTTGGCACCAGGACCCTCTACTCTCTATACACGTTTGGTCTAGATAGCTTCTTCAACCCTACAGTTGTCGAGCCTTACCAAGCAAACAACCCAAGAGATAATAGCCACCCTTAAAGATTACATCTGTGTTATAAGACAAAAGAGTAATGGAGCGCCACCACTATAATCGCCACACCAACCAAACTCACAAACACCACCACCCCCACCACCCTAATACCATATAACCCGCCCAAACGAACTAAATCCCCCTCACCTAGAGAGAATAGACCCCCTTGAGCATGAGCCTAAGACCAGACAAAGGTTCTTCACCTCGAAGCCCTCCATTTCCCATACCATATACCGCATGACCCCAGCTCTACCTGAACTAAGAAATAAGGGTGTTGTAATCACTGAGGAGGATCTTAACACTCTGATTCTAATCACTGAGGAGAATCATAACACTATGATAGATAAGCGTATTAAACGCATGTGGAAGAGGAATGTGTTGCAATGTGATACCACCATCCGCTCTCCACTGTCAAAAGAAATACTTAATGATGTGTACTCAACCTTCTATGTCACCAAATTTAAAGAATACAATGGCTCCACCAATCCACAGGTACATATAGACAGTTTCTACAACATTGTCGTGGTACACGTAATCTCAAACTCAGCCCTTTATAAACTTTTTTTCCCAAAACGCTAACAGGTAACGCCTAATTGTGGTCCAAAAACTTGGAGCTCTACTCTATCCATAGCTTCGAGCAGATCACCGAGTTGTTCATTAACAAGTTTGTAGCCTCAATTGACCCAGGCACACCTTAGTGGATCTATTGAAGATTGTGTAGAAACCTGAGGAAACATTCCAAGCCTATATCCACATGTTTAACAAGGTTGTGGCGGACATCTCGAAAGTCAATTTTGAATTAGCCCTGGAGGTAATTGGGAACACAAGATGCGAGCAATTCTCAAATTTTTTGAGCAAGAACACTCCCTATGATTTCTATGACCTCATGGACTGAGCCCCATAAGTACATCCGCATGGATGAAAATCGTCGGCTCCGTTCCGACCTTCAAATCTTGCATAATGACTCTTCCTCCAACACCTTCATAGATTCACCCAAATTAATGTCCCCCAAAACATCCAAATAAACCACACGTGGAGAAATCATAGTCGAAATTCAGATCGAGCTACCACTTACCAAACACCATACCACTTACCAATCCTAGTACTGCTAGTGGAATCCATCGACCTACCTAAAAATTCAGAATCTCGAACTAAATAAGTAGGCATATTGAAGGATGTGCAAGTTAAAGAAGACAAAAAGTTGAAGATCGTGAGCTCTAGTGAAATTGAAAAGAAGCTCGCCTTAATTCAAATTCTTCAACAATACCAAGATGTTTTTGCTTGGGCACCAACAGATGTGAAATGGATCCCACCCGAGCTCATGATGCATGAGCTCTATGTGGATCCTCAGGCTATTCCTGTAAAATAGAAAAAGAGAAACTATGGCCTGAAGAGATAGTTAGCTATTGATCAGGAAGTAGAAAAGCTCCTGCAAGCAGGCTTCATTAAAGAGGTTTTATTTCTCGATTGGCTATTGTTAGGACTCGGGCCTAGTTATCTGCAAATGCACATGCCGTATCAAGTAATACAGTGATAAGTAGAGTATCGCTCTCATGAGAAAGGTTATTTTAAGTACTAAACAATTAAACTGTTTATTATTTGAATAACAAAAGTTGGTTTAAGATTAAATTAAACTTTAAACAAAAGTAAATTGTTGAAATTGAATCTAAAAATATAAAACTTAGAGTTAAGTCACCTTTATGAGTTTATTATGGATTTTCTAAATTATTAATTTTTAATTCGGTTTTTCTTTTTATTAATGGTTGAATTATCTTTAATCAAGCTTAAGTCTCTCACAAGTACTAAAGCTAATATCAATTTAACCTATATGTCTACTCTTGTAATCACAAGTAATTAAATCAATTCATTAAGTTTTGTGAGAATTTTAAATCAACCTCGTAAATGTTTAATCTTATCTCTAAGTAAAATTTTTTTTTAAGATTGTTATCTCCATGGACAAATATTGTGCTTTATTCTCGCTTCATTACATATTATTTCAATTTAATTAATTATTGGCCAGATAATCAAAACATTAATATCAAAGATAATAAAAATAATTAAAGATAAACTTAACTAAATCAATTAGGCAATAAGTATTCCATAATAAGCTCAATAAAAGGAACCAACTCTAAAAGAGTTTAGTTCCTCATATTTAAAGTAAAAAAATTATTTATTTATTGAAAATATAAAAACAAGAAAGAGCAAACTCTAGTTTTTGATTTGGAGAAGAGCTCCTTTAGGACTCATTGAATCTCTTCTTTGAAATCTCATTTTTATTCTTTTTTCAAAATAGAGATTATAACTCAATTAATACAAGTTTTGGATATAAAGAATTAACCTTACTATTATCTCACTTGTATTTAAAGCTCTCTTATTTTTAAAACACACATTAACTTTTATCTAAAACTAAATTAAAGACTAATCTATCATAACATCACACCCCTGAACCTTTGGAGGAATGGTGTTTATATAGAGTGCTTGGAGGCTTTTTGATAGTGGCAAGCTGTCAAATGCAAGTTGCAGCTATTTAGATCTTCAAATTTTAATTTTTCTGGCTTAAAGTTATCATTTTTTGTCCCACGGTTGTGGTATTTTGATTGTCACGGTCATGACAATTGAGGCTGCAATTTTTGGCTTTTCTTTTTGTTCTTAGCTCTGGCAGTAGAGAAATAGATCCTACGGGCGTGGCCTTGAATGGCCACGGTTGTGGCATTAATTTTTTTTTTGAAATTTTTGTTTTTCTTCAATTTTTGAAGTAACAGACTTAAATTTATTTTCAGAGTCATGGCCTTGAATGGCCACGGCCTTGACACTTCATTCTTTCTTTATTTTTGCTTTTCTTTGATTTTGCACTTCTATTCATTAAAAACCTTTAATATTGTCTTCTCATGCTTAAATAATGTAATTCTAACTAAATTAAATAAAATTCATCAAATTTAATTGAAAATAATTAAAATTATGGTTAAAATTATATAAAATATTTGATCAAATATTCACTCTATTAAATTTTTTCAAACTTAAATCATTACTTGTCCTCAAGCAATTAAAATTTAATACGAGATATTTCTTTTATATGTTAGTTTATATGCAAAAATTTTAACAATAAAAAATTTTAAAATTTTAGGTTAATAATTCAGCTTCATAACTTTATCTTCTTTATTCTTCCCTCCTTTACTCTAAAACTTAATTAATTGCAATCAATAATCAAACTTTAAATAAGCAAATATTTTTTTTGATACAAGATTAATCTAGTTTCATATGCATGCTTAATTGAGTTTTCTACACTAATAAGCCACACTAAATTAAAGGAAATTAAAAGGTCTTTGATAGGTTTATAATGGGTCTATAAAGGATAGGGTTAAAATAAGATTAAAATGAAATCGGTTAATTCTCTTACCTTATAGCTTTTGTAGAGGATTCTTGAATGTTTTGCTTCTTTCTTTCCTCTAGGAAAATTTTATTTTATTTTACTTATATATATATATTTATTTTAATAATTTTTTTTTGGATAGTGTTAATTTCCGTAAACTTTAAATTTTTAGAAGCTTCTTAAACTTATATCCTCATAGTCATTCTAATTTTGAGAAAATTTTAAAAGACAATTAACTTTGAAAAGGGCAATTTTTGTAGCTTATCAAATCAAAAAAATTCTCAAGCTAAAAATTTAATTTTGTCTCAAAAGGGACAATTAAGGATAGTGTTAAATTAGTGGATATAAGAATTTGGTTTCACAAATAATGCCTAAATCAGTTTTTTCTTTTACTTAACAATGTTCAATTTCGCCTCAAAAGCTCTTTAAATATATTCTAGGCCTAGGCAATTTATAATATGAAAGAATATATACTTAATATAAAATTCAATAACTAATTACTTTCAATTAATTTGAAGAGCTCATTTGGTTAGAAATATATAAGGTATTATTATTCCACCAAATTTTAACCTTAAAATTACAAAAATTTTAATTGAAAATTTTTAACATATAAAATAACATATAAGGAAATCTAAGAAAAAATATACATAACTATATTAAATTCTATCCAAACTTATAATCCATAAAACTAAACAAATTAACATAAGTATCTTAAATAAAACATAAATAAAAATGAAACAAGCTTAACAAAAATACCACAAATTAAAAAGTATCAAAGTTTGTATAATTTCAACAATTTCAAGGGAAAAAATTTCCCCAAACTTGAATTACCACTGTCATCAGTGGTTGCTAACGTCAAGATCCGTTACCAGGCGAAGGTGGTTGCTGTGGAGGTGGGCAAATTGAGCAAAGAAAGAATTGAACTGCTCACTAAGGCTCATCATCTGAGTGGAAATCGTTCGCACCTCATGCTCAACTACTCCAAACTGCTGCTCTATATGGTCAAAGTGTTACTCTTAGATTGCATTCCTATGGTTCATCTCATTTTCAAAAGAATTAAATCTGTTAGCAAAATAATCAAATTTGTTTGGTGGTGGAGCAAATGGTCCAGCCTCAGAAGGTGGAGGCAGAGCTGATGGACCAGCCTCAGAAGGTAGAGGTGGTGGTTGATATTCGGGTTCCTCAAAGTCACCTCCCTCTCCAAATAACTCATCTATGTCAATATTAATTTCAACATCTGATGGTCCTAAAATTTCATATTGATTCCCTCTTTTTCTTGCTAATCTCATGGCTAAAACAGTTCTCATATCAATGGTGAGTTTATCCGTGATGAATACAAGGTGATCAAATCATATTTTTAGATATGCAATAATTTTTGTGATCATTTTTCCAATGACAATTTTACCGCTTTGCCTAAGGACTTTCTCACATCTCTTGGCAAACCAAAACCCAACATTGAACGCTTTTTTCTTCATGACACAATAAAAAAAAATGCAACTCTTTGGAATTAACCATGCCTTGACTCTCTCCTCATTTAAAAATAGTGTTGGCTAGGACAATATGGATATACCGATAAAATGGGTTTGTAAAATCAGAGGCTTCAGATATTATGCTATTAAACCTTCTAATGCCTCTTAGTCTAGTCCAAGTTTTATTTTCATCAAACCCTTCAGTTCTTCCAAATGTTTCTTGCAATCCAACTAATTCTAAAGCATCCCTAAATTCACTAATATACCAATTATAATTTTGATTTGTTAACCGAAATTTCACTTTACCATTATGAGTAGCATTACTATCCGGTGGAATAAATCGGTAACTACTTAAGAATTCTAGGGTTAATTCGGTATATGTTGGATAACACGTACTAGTAAACATAATTCACTCTATATCGGTAAACATCTTAAGCAAGTCATCGTTCCATCCCAATTTTCTAATAACATTTTCATCAATAAAACGAGAGGGAATAATTTGTCTAGACCTTAAATTTTGGTACCTTTGTCGTTGTTTCTCATCACGAAAATGAATTTTCAGATACATGCGTGGTCCTTGAGGTGTTGGAGATGATGGTGGACAAGGTGTTGTTGTTGATGATGATGATCCTTCTTGACGCCTTCTTTTAGAGCCACCTCCCTTTGATCCGCCACCTTTTGATCCACCCGTCGATTTTGTGGCAAAGGTCATGCTTTTTACCATTTTTGTGTTTGATTTGATGAAAATAAAGAAATTTAGAAGAAAATTGAGTGAAAATGGAGTTCATGTGTGGGTTGAGAGGTTTTGGTCGTGGGTTTTAAACTTGGGCGGCCAGGGCTTCAAAAAGTGAAGGGAGAGAGAAAAATGAGATGAATATATAGTTTTGGAAGGCCACAGTCGTGGTCCCTAAGTGCCGCGGTCGTGGGGTATTTTTTTAACTGGTTAAAGACGGTTTGCATGGATTGCCACAGTCGTGGTCATTAGGAGACCACGGTCGTGAGATATGTTTCACTTCTGCCATTTATTTCTCCCTTTCTGGCAGTTTCTTTTGCAATCCTACAGTCGTGGCCCTTGGGAGACCACGGTTGTGGGATCCATTTTAGCTTATGTCCCTTTATTTTTCTTTGTGTTTTCATGTTTGGCAGTTTCGTCTTCAAACCCACGTCCGTGGTCCTTTGGAGGCCACGATCGTGGGATTTATTTCTTTGTTGTTTCTTCAAAATTCTTCTCCCGTTTTCATTTTTACAAGTTCAAATTGATTCCCACGACTCTGGGGATAAATCACCACTGTCGTGGCACTTTTACTCCTTCAAATTCTTGTGGTTTTGCTCCTTAAATCACCTTCAAAATAAGAATCAAACAACCATTATTTAAATTTTTGAAAAGAAAATCAATTAAAAGAACAAAGTGAAAATAAATTGGGTTGCCTCCCAACAAGCGCTAGGTTTATTATCGATAGCTCGACATTCTCCGGTTGAATGCTCATGTATTGAAGTGATAGACGGTCTCGACGTCTATTGGATCACCGATGAAATAAGATTTCAATCGTTGGCTATTCACTTTAAAGATTTCTCCACTCTGATTTTGAATATCGACTGCACCATAAGGATAAACCTTCACAACTTTAAATGGTCCCGACCAATGAGACTTAAGCTTCCTAGGAAAGAGTCTTAATCTAGAATTGTATAATAAAACTTGTTGTCCTTCATGAAAGTGTTTTAATTTAATAAATTTATCATGCCACTTTTTGGTTATTTCTTTATATATTTTGGTTTTTTCATAAGTTTGAATCCTAATCTCATCTAATTCACTTAACTATAACAAACGCTTTTGTCCGGCTTTATTCCAATCCATGTTCAATTGCTTAATAGCTCAATATGTCTTATGTTCTAATTCAACAAGTAAATGACATACCTTTTCAAAAATAAGTCTATATGGTGACATACCAATTGGAGTCTTATATGTTGTTCTATAAGCCCAAAGAGTATCTTCCAACTTAATTGACCAATCTTTTCTTGAATTGCTCATTGTTTTCTCCAAAATCCACTTAAGTTTCCTATTAGATATTTCCACATGTCCACTAGTTTGAGGATGATAAGATGTTGCCACCTTATGGTACATTTCATATTTCCTAAGAATAGCATCAAAACTCTTATTATAAAAATGAGTACCCTCATCACTAATTATAGCTCTAGGAACTTCAAATCTAGTGAAAATATTTTTCTTAATGAACCTAGTTACGACCTTGGAATAATTTGTTGGATTTGCTAATGCTTCTACCCATTTTGAAACATAATCCACAGCCACTAAAATGTATTGATTATTAAATGATGGTAAAAATGGTCCCATAAAATTAATTTCCTAAATATTAAACAATTCAACTTCTAAAATGGTGTTAAGTGGCATATCTTGTCTTTTGAAAATATTATCTACACTTTGACATCTATCACATGACTAAGCAAAATTTTTGGCATTTTTATACATAGTTGGCTAGAAAAATTCAGATTGTCAAATTTTAGTAATTGTCTTATATGTACTAGAATGACCTCCATATTCTCTTAAACGACAAAATTTTAAAATACTTCTCATTTCTTCTTCTGGGACACATATACGAATTATTTCATCATCACAATGTTTAAATAATAAAGGTTCTTTACACATGTAATGTTTAACATCAGTAAAAAATTTATTCCGTTGAGCATATGTTAAATCTGATGGAAGGATCCCACCTACCAAATAATTCACAAAATCAACGTACCATGAAACATAATTTTTAACAGAGAAAAATCGTTCATCAGAAAATGATTCATTAATAGGTAAAATATCCTTATTCATGTGCTTTTCCAATCGTGACAGATGATCGACTACGAGATTTTTAGCTCTCTTTTTATCTTTGATCTCAAGATCAAATTCTTGAAAAAGCAAAATTCACCTAATTAACCTTGGTTTAGCTTCTTTTTTGCTCATAAGATATTTAATCGATGCATGGTTAGTATAAACAATAACTTTATAGCCTAAAAGATAAGATATGAATTTGTCAAGAGCAAATATTATAGCAAGCATTTCTTTTCTGTTGTAGCATAATTGATTTGAGTTCGACTTGCATAGTACATGACATGACTTTTCTTATTTTTCTTTTGACTCAACACAGCTCCAATAGCATAATCATTTGCATCACATATGAGCTCAAAAGGTAACGACCAATCTGGTGGTGAAATGATAGGAGTTGTTATAAGTGTTGCTTTTAACTTATTAAAGGCAATTAAACATTCATTAGAAAAATGAAAAACAACATCCTTATTCAATAATTCACACAAAGGTTTAGCAATTTTTGAAAAATTCTTTATAAAACGCTTGTAAAACCATGCATGTCCTAAAAAACTAAGAAGTCCCTTAACATTAGTTGGTGGTGGTAATCGTTTAATAACTTTTATTTTTTCTCGATCAACTTCAATTCCTCTTTTGGAAACTTTTTGTCCAAGAATAATGCCTTCTTCTACAATGAAATTACATTTTTTCAATTAAGAATAAGATTTGTTTCCTCACAACGTTTAAGTACCTGTTCCAAATTTTGTAAACAAGTATCAAAAGTGGTACCATAAACAGTAAAATTATCCATGAATATTTCAACAATGAATTCCGCAATATCTGAAAATATGGCCATCATGCATTTTTGAAAGGTTGTTGACGCATTGTATAATCCAAAAGGCATTCTACGATAAGCGAAAGTGTCATATGGACATGTGAATATTATCTTTTTTTTTATCTTCCGGTACTATAGGAATTTAAAAATATCCTGAATATTCATCTAATAAACAGAAATAAGCATTACCTTCAAGTCTCTCAAGCATTTGATCAATGAATGGTAAATGAAAGTGATCTTTGGGAGTAGCTTTGTTCAATTTCATTTAGTATATACAAACACGTCATCCAATGACTGTTCTTGAAAGAATTAATTCATTATTTTCATTTTTAATAACAATCATTTTTTTCTTCTTTGGAACTACATGCACAAGATTTACCCAAGAACTATCAGAAATGGGATAAATAATTATTGCATCTAAAAGTTTAGTCACTTTGGCCTTTATTACCTCTTTCATATTTGGATTTAATCTTCTTTGTCGATCTATCACAGGTTTAGAATTTTTCTTCCAATAATATTCTATACATATAAATTGAAGAGTCAATTCCTTTAATATCATATATAGTCCAATCTATTGCTTTTTTATATTTTCTAATCAAATTCAAGGTCTGACTTAATCGAATTTCAGACAAATTAGCATTGACAATAATAGGCAAAGTATTGTTGATTTTAAGATACGCATACCTGAGATGATTTGGAAGATGTTTAAGTTCTAGATCTTGTGTCTTTTCAATAGAAGGAGGTGGTAAGGTTTTACCTTTTTCAAGAGGTTTAAATTTTTGAAAGTACATGATTGGAGTTTGTTGAAAAGCTGAAGCCTAAGCAGCTACTTTCTCGTTTTCCTCTTCTGTTGTCAAACCTTGTACAAGACATGTTTTCAAAGAATCATTATGCATTTGTTCATATGTTTTCTGCACACATTCATCTATAACATTAATTAGAAAACAATCATCAAGAAATGCTGCTTTTGTTAGGTTAAATTTCACTTTTTTCTCTCCTACTTGAAATGTAAGTTTTCCTTCTTGAATATCGATCATGGCTCCGGCTGTAGCAAAAAATAGCCTTCCTAAAATAAGTGAAATTTCAACATCCTCGTCCATTTTCAAAATCACAAAATCTACTTGAATGTAAAGTTTATCCACTTTCACAAGAACATCTTCAACTATGCCAAGAGGATATTTAATTGAACGATCAGCTAATTGAAGAGACATTTTTATTGGTTTTAACTGTGTGAAGCCAAGTTTTCTGCAAATAGAATTAGGCATTAAACTAACAGTAGCTCATAAATCACATAATGCTTTATGAAAATCAACTTCACAAATGGTGCAAGGTATAGAAAAACTCCCTGAATCTTTTAATTTTGATGGAAGCTTGTTCTGAATTACTGTACTGCACTCTTCTGTTAATGCAATTTTTGCATTGTCTTCTAGTTTTCTTTTATTAGATAGCAATTCTTTAAAAAACTTCACATATGTCGGCATATGTGCAAGAGCTTCTGCAAAAGGAATATTAATGTGAAGTTGTTTAAAAACTTCTAAAAATTTTTCATATTGCTTATCTAATTTTTGTTTTTTTTAATCTTTGAGAAAAAGGAATTGAAGGCACATAGGGTTCAACAATTTCTTTTGGTGCTTCATTAATTCCTTCTTTTTCTTTTTCTTTATCTAAATATGGGGGTTTTATTTGGTTGAGGCTCCTTAAGTTGTAAATCACTTCTTAAAATAACAACTTTACAATGTTCCCTTGGATTAATCTCCGTTTGGCTAGGAAGAGCTTCTTGATTGCGAGTATTGAGTGAACCTGCAATTTGACCTACTTAAGTTTTAAGATTTCTATTTTGTGTCGTGAGACGTTCAATTTTCTGCTCAAGTTTGTCATATTGCTTTTTAATTTTATCAAATCTTTCCGAAGTGGCTCCAATGAATTTTTCTAAAGCTTATTCATATCCTGGTTTTTCTGAAGAAGTGGATCTTTGATTTTGATTTTTTATACATGGAGGTTGATAGGGTGCTTTTTGGTTGTTTTGGTTTTCTCATGATAGATTTGGATGATTTCTCCATATTGGGTTATAATTATTTTCTTGAAAGTTTTGACCCCTATTTTGATTCCTTAAAAATTGGACTTGCTCCATAATTCTACAATCTGCTGTCTCATTATTTCCTCCGCATCCTTCGCATGCTAAAGATAATGATGACAAATTGACATGCTCTAACTTCTTAGCAATTGTATCCACTTTAGCTGCAAGAAAAGAAAATTTATCAATTTCATGTAAACCAGCAACTCTTTTATGCATATCTCGTTCTGAAGTCCAATGATAATTATTTGCTGTCATTTCTTCAATCAAATCATTGGCTTCTGAAGGAGCTTTGTTCATGATTGCATTGTTTGCTGCTGCATCAATTGTTCATTTGATATTTGGATGAAGACCATATAAAAGGTTTGAATCAAAAGTCATTCAGGTACTACATGATGCAGACACTTTGCAAATTTTTAAAATGTTTCCAAGCTTCTTCATACAAATTTTCTCTATCCAATTGAATAAAGTTTGTGATATTATTTCTCAATTTAGCTGTTTTTGCTGGTGAAAAATATTTGGCAAGAAAAGTTATGTCTAATTGATCCCATGTTGTAAACGTGCTCGGTAGTTCTGAAGTGAGCCAATCCTTTGTTTGATCTTTCAAAGAAACTGGAAAAATTCTCAAACAAATAGCATCATCAGATACACCATTAATTTTAAAAGTGTCACACATTTCTAAAAAATTAGATATATGAGCATAGGCATCTTCATATAGTAAGTCTTGAAAAACTAATTGTTGAATCAAATTAATAAGTGTTGGCTTTAAATCAAAAGTGTTGGCTTGAACAGGTGGTTTAGCTATGCTAGATCTTGGTTGAGCAGAGAGGATAACATATTGCTTAAGAGTCATATTTTGTGGATCTCCCATAGTTAATTCTTCGTTAGATGAGTCGGTTGAATTTTCAATTTTAAAAATTGTTGTTGAAGTTTTTTCCACTGTTTATTCTTCTTTCCTCTCTTTTTTCTTTTTCCTGAAAAGTCGTTCGATTTCTAAATTATATGGCGCAAGTTTTGTATTAGGATTTCTTCGCATATAAACAAAAAAATTTTAATTAAAAGTAAATTAAAACAGAAAATAAAAATCTAAAGCAATAACAGTTTAATATTATTAATATCAAAACGGTCGCCTCCCCGGCAACGGAGCCAAAAACTTATTAGGACTCGAGCCTAATTATCTGTAAGTGCATAGGTCGTATCAAGTAATGCAGTGATAAGTAGAGTATCGTTCCCACGATGAAGGTTGTTTTAAGTACTTAACAATTAAATTGTTTATTATTTGGATAACAAAAGTTGGTTTAAGATTAAATTAAACTTTAAACAAAATTAAATTGCTGAAATTGAATCTAATAATATAAAACTTAGGGTTAAGTTACCTTTATGAGTTTATTATGGATTTTTTAAATTATTGATTTTTAATTCAGTTTTTCTTTTTATTAATGGTTGAATTCTCCTTAATTAAGCTTAAGTCTCTCTCAAGTACTAAAGTTAATATTAATTTAACCTATATGTCTACTCTTGTGATCACAAGTAATTAAATTAATTCATTAAGTTTTGTGAGAATCTTGAATCAACCTCTTAAATGTTTAACTTTATTTCTAAGTGAAAATTTTCTATAAGATTATTATCTCCATGGACAAATATTGTGCTTCCACTCTCGCTCCATTACACAATATCTCAATTTAATTAATTATTTGCCAGATAATCAAACCATTAAGATCAAAGATAATAAAATAATCAAAGATAAACTTAATTAAATCAATTAGACAATAAGTATTCCATAATAAACTCAATAAAATGGACCAACCCTAAAAAAGTTTAGTTCCTCATATTTAAAGTAAAAATACAATATTTATTTATTGAAAACATAAAAACAAGAAACGGCAAACTTTAGTTCTTGATTTGGAGAAGAACTCCTTTAGGACTCCTTGAATCTCTTCTTTGAAACCCTATTTTTACTCTTCTTTCAAAATAGAGACTAGAACTCAATTGATACAAGTTTTGGGTACAAAGAATTAACTTTACTATTCTCTCACTTATATCTAAAGCTCTCTTGTTTTTAAAACACACACTAACTTTTATCTAAAACTAAGTCAAAGACTCATCTATCATAACATCACACCCCTGAACTTTTGGAGGAATGGTGTTTATATAGAGTGCTTGGAGGCTTTTTGATGGTGGTAAGTTGTCAAATGCAAGTTGCAGCTATTTAGATCTTCAAATTTCAATTTTACTGGCTTAAAGTCATCATTTTTCTGCCCCACAGTCATGGCATATGGATGTCACGGTCGTGGCCTAGGTTCATTTGGACAATTCCGAGCCATTTTTCAGTTGTAAATGGCAACTTTGTAGGCCACGGTCGTGGTATTTTGATTGCCACGGTCGTGGCATTTGAATTAAGGCTGCAATTTTTTACTTTTCTTCCTGCTCTTGGCTCTAGCAGTAGGGAAATGGATCCCATGGGCGTGACCTTTAATGGCCACAGTCGTGGCATTAATTTTCCTTCTGAAACTTTTGTTTTTCTTCAATTTTTGAAGTAACAGACTTAAATTTATTCCCAGTGTTGTGGCCTTGAATGGCCACAATCGTGGCACTTCATTTTTTCTTCATTTTTGCTTCCTTTTCTTTGATTTTGCATCTCTATTCATCAAAAACCTTTAATCTTGTCTTCTTATGCTTAAATAATGTAATTCTAACTAAATTAAATAAAATCCATCAAATTCAATTGAAAATAATTAAAATCATGGTTAGAATTACATAAAATATTTGATCAAATTTTCACTCTATCGGCTATTTAATGTGGTCCTAGTCAAGAAGCCCAACGGGAATGGAGAATGTGTATGGATTTTACATACCTCAATAAGGCATGCCCCAAAGACTCCTACACTCCACAATATTAATCACTTAGTGGACTCCACTACGAGGTATGAGGAGCATAACTTCATTGATGCATCATAAGGATACTATAAGATCCATTGAAGCTCGAGGATCAAGAGAAGACCTCATTCATAATGAGCAAAGGAACCTATTACTACAAGGTGATGTCCTTGGGCCTTAAAAATTCAAGAGCCACTTAATAGAGGCTTGTCAATAAGCTTTTTTAAAACAAATGGGTCAGAACGTAAAGGTTTGTGTGGATGACATGATAATGAAATCTAAAACCTTTGCGGAGCACCCCACTAATCCAGTAGAGGTTTTTGAGATCCTCGGGAGTCCGGGATGATGCTTAATCTAGACTAGTGCACCTTCGGAGTCCAATCTGTGAAATTTTTGGGTTTCAGGATATCAAAAAGGGGAATGGAAGCTAACCCTAAAAAAATCCAAATGGAAGCTAACCTTGAAAAAATTCGAGCTGCAATGGACATGAAACCTCAGAAAAACATAAAGAAGGGGTAGAAACTTGATGGAAGAATCACAACACTCGGTAGGTTCATATCTTAGTATGCCCGGAGGTTCTTACCATTTTATCAACTTCTAAAAAACCTAAAGCACTTTAAATGGACGAATGAGTGTTAGCAAGCCTTTAATCAGTTGAAAACTTCTTAAGCTCGCCTATACTTGCCTACTTGTTGCTAGGGAAAACCTTATATTTATACTTGGCAGCCACTCTAGCAGTTGTGGGCTCAGTTCTGATCAAAGAAGAAGACAACCAACAATTTCCTATCCACTATACAAGCCATGCCTTAAAAGGCCCCGAACTTAGATATTCACCTTAAGAAAAGTTAGCATTGGCTCTCAAGATAGCCTCAATGAAGCTATGACCCTCTTTCGATGCCTACACTATAGTGGTGCGTACTAATACATGTTTAAAGAAGATCTTGCAAAGGCCATAGTTTTTGAGTTCCCTCACAGAATGGGTCGCTAAGCTCAAAAAGTATGATGTGTGGTATGAGCCTGAGAGAGCCATGAAGGCTCAAGTTCTGGTTGACTTCGTAAATGAACTGTATGAAGAACCCTCGGAGTCGGCCCCAAAAGAATCATGGTTTCTCAGCATTGACGGAGCCTCTTGTATTGTAGGTGCAAGTGTGGTAGTAGTTCTCAAGGACCCAAGGCGGATCATTGTAAAATACTCGGCAAAACTCAATTTCACAGCCTCTAGTAACTTGGCGAAGTACAAAGCCTTATGTTTGGGACTCCAACTGGTGGGGTAGGTAAGGCCCAAGCTGTTATTGATTTTCTCGGGCTCCCAATTGGTAGTCAGCCAACTAATTAGGAAGTATGAACCCGAAAATAGAACATGATAAGATATAAAGAGCACATAGTCAAGCCTTTTGGCCACCTTGGAAAAGAAAGGTTGCTCACGGGAGATACATCAGGTACTAAGGACAAAAAATGAGAAATCTGATAAGCTGGCTAAAGTTGCAACCTAAAGAAAGTTCTTGGTGGTAACAGTTGATCATATTACTCTGGCCTCTAGTATCAAGTTCTTTTAGAATTCTGTCATAACGAGGTTTGGTATTCCCCACACTCTGTTTACAGATAATGATAAATAATTTGACTACAAACCCTTCAGTGAAAATTGTGCCGAGTTAAAGATCGAGCTTTGATTTACCTCTGTCTACCATCCCAGTCAAATGATCAAATAGAATTCACTAACCAAACTATACTTTCTTGGCTAAAGAAAAGGTTGGATGGATTTAAGGGCTTTAGTTGATGAACTATACAATGTGCTCTAGGCCTATCGAACTTTGCTAAGGGCAGCCACGAGGGAAACTCCCTTCTTATTGACTTATGGTACAGAGGCGATTATCCCTATGGAGGCGGTTATCCCTGTAAAGATTGGCCTCCCTTCAAGCAGAATTGTCACTTAACTAAGAGCCTACCTCGAGATACAACCTTAACATGCTTGAATTCAAGAGAGAACAAGTTGGGGCAAGGGCCAAAGCTTATAAAGCCCGGATTGCCTTCCACAATAAAAGAGTATACCATAAGCTATTCAAAAAAGTGGAGTTAGTGTTGAGAAGAGTCATATCCACCCATGGGTCTACTAAGCCAAGAATGCTTGGTGCAAACTGGGAAGGGCCCTACAGAATAGTCGAGGTGCTTAAAGTTGGTGCATACAAACTCCATACAACAAACGGAAAGAAGATCCCTAGGCCTTGGAATGCCAACAACCTAAGATTATACTTTCAATAGCTCACCCTTGTAGCAGCTTTCTTATGTAAAATTTTCATTTTCTTTATAATCTCTTTTTCGATCTTGTAAACGATTTACGTGTACAATATCATACAAAATGAGAAAGTAAAAGGGTTTTGCTAATACGCCCACATGACACTACATATTATAGCTTTCGTTTAAAAAAAATCCAGAACACTAAATGGAACACATGTCAAGAACACAATTATGAAACAGTAAGGTTGACAGACATCAAATCAAGCACTCAATCTGTGCACCAAAATTAAGCATTCTAATTGTACATCAAATCGGACACTTAAATTGTGCACCAAAGTTAAGCACTCTAAATTGGACATCAAATCGGGCACTTAAATTGTGCACCAAAATTAAGCACTCTAACCCTCAAACCGTGCACCAAAGTTAAGCACTCTAACCATGCATCAAATTGGGCACTCAAACCGTGCACAAAGTTAAGCAATAGAACCACACATCAAATTGGGCACTCTAATCGTATATTAAATTGGGTACTCAAACAGTGCATCAAAGTAAATCAAGCACTTAAATCGTGCATTAAACCATGCATCAGTGTCATTGTCTACTAGTGCATTGAGCACACCTATAAACAAATATTCTAGCACATCTATAAACAAACAAATATTTTGTATAATATGTTATGTAGATATTACGTAGATATTGTATTTGTGATATATTTATTATGTATGATATGTATATGCTATATGAATATTGTGTGTGTTATATATATAAATTATATAAATTATATATAGATGATGTGTTCGTTTGGTATATGTCACTATTTACTGTGTATTGTGTATATATTATATATATGTTGTGTATTTCTTGTGTGTATAATAAAAATATAATAAAAAATAAAAAATATAAATACATATTAAATATGAAAAATGGAAAAAAGGAAAAGGAAAAAAAAGAAAAATTTAACGTAAAAAAATGTAAAACATAAAAAGAAAAAAAGCAAAACTGCAGAATTAAAATTAAAGTTATCCTATCATAATTTTCAAAACTAGACTTAAAAAATAGGTTATGTGATGTAATTTCCTCAAAAACAAAATCAAAGCAAAAAGCCCTTTAAGGATCTATACAAAAAACAAAAACAGTTATTGGAGGTCCCGACTTAAGATTCTTTATCTTGGGCCTCTTAATCACTAGCCTTAGCCTCCTCAAGCTCATTAGGGATAAGATCCAGATCAATGTCCAAGATCTAAGAAAAATCAGTATCAAGGAATTTACCCTTTAGAGCTTCAATAATATGATCTTGGAATTTTAGGATCCTCTGAGCATATTTGTCGGCCCCCTTCTCTTGAAGGTTGCGGATAGGCTTCTACTCCCCAGCCAGCTGCTCTTGAGTCCGCGTAGCTCGATCTCAACCTTAGCAGCTCTTTTTCATATCTCAGTCGCCTTTGCATCGGCCTCAGTTATCTTGTTCTCAACCTCCTCAGCTTTGCGCACGGTTTCCTCGGCCTGGTGCTCTGCTTTGAAGACCTTCCTTTTTACCTCGTTCTACTCCCGACAAGCTGATGAGTATTCACTCATGGCTTCAGAGGGTCGATCTCTAATGTGATGGCACATTAGGGCATACTGCAATAAGAGATTGATTAAACTCAATAGACAATAATAGGTAACTAAGCTAATATAAATACAAGTTAGTCTCACATACCAAGATGGACATGGTCCAAAAGTGATTTAAAGAGGTCCTGTATTCATATTGAGGTACTATTGATTCTCTTTGGGCATCTTCCTCAAAAGATCCCTCATCACGAGCCTAACCTTCATGATGGAATAGTTAGCACCATGCCGAGCTTGTAGCTCCAGATGTACAGCCTGCCTAACCTGGTACTGAAATTGGTCCTCCGGGTGCTCTCCACCCTCTAAATTTATCACTAGGGGAGCTGAAGGTTCACAATGGTTGACCAAGGCACCCTCCAATACCTTGACCCTTATCCCTGCATCCTAGGTGGGGGTAGGGATAGTGACCTTGCGGTTTTTGCTGAAAAACACGACCTCGAATGGCCCCCTTTTATACAAGGTGGTCACGCTGGATTTTTGCTTCTTGTGGGTAGCCTTAGCTCTTTTTTCTTCGCACAGCTCCCAAACCGAATCCTTAGTCCCCACCTGCTCCTCTGACCCCTTTTGTATGTCTGCACAAAGCCACAAAGGTTTGAATAAATATAACCAAACAAATATAACTCAAAACTGTGGAAAGAAAGTTTACTAGCTCGTTCTATAGGGCAAGGCTCCTTAGGAGCGCCACTAATGGGAAAATACTCTTTTATTAAAGCAGGACATTCTTCTTCCTCTTGAATGTCATGCTCTATTATTTCTAAAGTCCCGAGCTCCGTAGAGTCGAGATTTTTCTTTTTCACTAGATCCTCACCTGGCGACCTACTCCACATCGTTCGATAGCCAAAACCACCCTCGTGCTCTAGCATAAAAAGTTGGTCCTTTCAGCCCTTCATCGAATCAGGCTTTCTCATAATCAACCCCTAGCTTGGGTCGCCTTTAGAGAAATAAAAAATCCTCTTCAAGGCCTTTAAAATATTAAAAACCTCAAGTAACCAAGAAAAAGGAGGTACATCCAACAGCTTTCACAGGATCTCGAATCCAGTAACTATGCGCTAGACATTGGGACTCTGTTGGCTCTGGGTAATGTCATGGTAAGTGAGGAACTCGATGAGGACCGAGGGTAGTTGAAAGCGGGCTCCCACTCGTAGATTCTTCTCATACATGATTATCTAAACACATCGTAGAGCGATCGAGCTCTCAAACCCCTATTTATAGAGGCGGAGTCAGTAATGTATTTACATGATCCTCCTCATAGAGCAATCGAGCTATCAAAAAATTTCAAACGCATAGAATGACCGACAATCAAACCCCTATTTATAGGTGATGTATTAATTATGTTAGGCGAGTATTCAAAACTCAAAATTCTTACTCCAACCATCCTTTAAAGTTGAAACATCGCCTCCTTGCATAGCCAGCATGTTTCTTGACGACCCAACATTAGATACGTCCTAGCCTAACATCAATTTCATGGCTAGGGAGGACTACTGATACCCTAGTAACCCACAAGCGACCTACTTGCTTCTCGTGATGGACTAATTAATAGGAAAGAGCTCTCTGGAGGACATAAAATCAGGCTCCTAAGATATCAAAGATATAAGCAGTACAAACTTGACTCTTCACCAAATAAGGATAGATATCTGAAGCAGCTGTCATACGGCACTGACGCATCTGTAATTTCTGCCGGCACATTCAGAAGTCGTTTCCTCACCCTTCAACTATAAATAGGGGTGAATCCTCATTGGTAAAAGATATTTTTTTCATTCTCTAGGTTCTCTTATTTGCAAATGAACTGAGCTAATTTAAGTATCGAAGTCTCTCTACTAAAGCTCGGTCATTCTCTTTGTCTTTCAGGTAGGCGAATCGAATAGTAGAAATCGTACTCAAACTCTCAATAGATAGCTTCACTACCTAAACAAACCTAGATGTTAAAGTACGTAGGTCTCGACACCAAAGACAAAGTGCCGCGATACTAGATTACCTCGTTCGAAAGCATATAAATATCATATCACAAATCTCCTCGACATCGTAGTGTTTCAACGTTGTAGCATCGTGATACTATAATATCTTGCCTTATGCATAAATAAAATAATCACGTCATAACGCATTCATAATTGTCGATATGACAACTCAATAGTATCAAACTCAATATTATAAATTAAGAACTATATATGACATTAAAATATAATAACATTTTCATCAATCCTTTAAAAAATCCATTTCAAATTATCATTTGCATAATTTTTTTTCACAAGTCATCAAAATTTGAATAATCAATAAATATAGAATTTTCATAATTCATTTAATAAATAATGTAATTTTGAGATTCAAGTTTTACATTTATATAATCAAATAAATTATAGTCAAATGACTTTTGAAATACTTTAAATCATCTTATAAACTATAAATTCCACATGTAATATTTTTCAATTTAATTAATCAAATCAAACATTTATTTACATTTATATTAAAATTCATAAAATTGTCTTTTGAATTTCACAAATAATCAATAAGTAATTTAAAAATAATACAAAAGATATTTTTGAATATTTTATTTTTGGTGGATTTTTTGTTTAATTTTTAATTTTCATTATTTGATATAACAAAAACTTTAAATGACATTTGCTTATATATAGTATAATTAAGTATTTTGACTCAAAACTGCCAAACCCGAAATTCCAAGATGATGCCGATTTGATTTTGTATTTTTTTTTTGTTGTGATTATAGATTGTCTAAAAATTCATTGATGTTAAGAGAATATATCCTTCTGTTTTCTCTTATAGCATATCAATTTTTTGAAATCTCTTCTTCCTTATAAGAAATAAATATTCCCCATTATCTTTTTTATTATAAATGTACTTCTTTATCTTCAAGTCCATTTAAAATTAAATATAATTTTATTAATGTGTTGTATTTTGGATGATTCTTGAATTTTTGTTTTCTGTGTATACGTTTTGCATTGTATTATAATTTTCGTATTTATTTACCTACACAATAAATTTTGACACTATATTAAATTACATGATACAAAATTATGTAAATTTAGTTTGTTGTGATTTTTAATCTATTTATATTTTTTAAATTACTATTCACTTTCAAATTAATGTTCATAAAAGAAATATATGAGTTGGTTATAGAATATGAAAAGTTTTACAGTAACAATTAATCACTACAAGTTTAAAATACATTTATTAGTCTAATAATTAATTGTGAACATTTGGATTTAGAAAGGTTTATAGACATCTACTTAATAATAAAGCCAACTAATTTAAAAAGTTATTAAAAAACTTGGTAAATATCATGATAATGGACAAAGGATGGATTTAAACCTTGACTAGAGTATATTCGAACTTATTACAGACTAAATGGACAAAATATAACTTAGAAATGAACTCTTGATTATACTAAAATGTAAAAAAGCTACGTAAAAAATTTTGGTTTATCTAACTTTAGTGTTTGAATATTGACGAACTCATCAGTTGAGACTGATAAGCTACCATTGCACATGCTAGTGTTGGAGAATATAAATGATTCCTACAGCAAGTAGTGTACTCGTTTGAAGCTACCAACAAATCTGTTGGTAATAATAATGAGCCCGCTGGGATTAGGTTGAGAAAAAGGTAGACAATCCTTGTAGACACTATGAGATTAGGTTTATCATTTATAATTTTATTATTTATACTTTTAACATTTTATTATGTAAAAAGCAACTATATAATTTTTTTTCTTTATCTATGAAAGAAATTTTTATATATTAATCTAAAAAATTTATAAAAAGATTATCATTTATATTACTTTTAATATATATAATATTTTTTATTTTTGCCCCCCTTCTATCAAACTTTTGGCTTCGTCCCTGTTGGAACTTGGTATGGGATTAGATGAATTAGCTTTTATTTTTAGGTTTCAAATCGAGGGAGCATTTAATTACAATGCTTTAAACATGTCTTTGGGCAATAACAAAATTTAGAAAAAAGATTGGGTAAAATTCCTGCAGATTATAACTTGCCCCTGCTGAAAAAAGTAAAAAAATTATGATGTCAGATAGAAAAAACTTCCTACAAGTACTTTTGGAAGACATTATTGTTTGGATTTATGGTATCTACTCTCCTAAACCATACCAAAAAAGACAGTATAAATAATGCACACTCTTATCTATTTAATATATGAAAAATAAGGAAATATAATATGATTTTTCATCAAGCAACAACGTAGGGAATCTTTTATTGAGCCAGACACAAAGTGTATCATTACATGTAAATCGAAAAACTACAAAGATCAACATCCATAGAATACTATCCCAAAAACATAATGTATCAAAAAACTATCTAAAATATCTCAAATCAATCAGTTATGATTTCCCCCGTTGAATCAACATCAAAACCCAAACAAATCCAAAAAATATCCTTAAAATACCTCAAATCAATCGAGTATGATTCCCCAATGAATCAATATCAATGGACTTCAGAATCTTTGTTTAATTCTTAAGGTTGTGGATATTTCTTTCATGAAATTCTCTGATGAACTCTCAGACCACACTGAAACTGTCATTCCGTTTCAGTTTTATGGGGTCCTAATGGAAGCCAACTACAAAGAACGGCTTAAATTATCAGCTTTAAACGGAAAAGAGACGCGACTGAATAGTTTAGAATAAACGAAAAATGCGGAATAACTTTTATTTTGGGAAATTACTGACATGTCAGCAAGAATGGACTCCAAAATCCTCCGCTTTTATATAGATATAATAGATATAGATAAATAGATTTTAGTGAAAATTTAAATTTTTATTTATTAGGTTGACTTTTATTTGAAAACTAAATAACCATTTTAATTTGACATAATATTAACATGTTATAATTATTATTTAAAATTTTAAAAAAAAATATTCCAAGTCTTCATGGATAGGAAACTAGTTTATAAATGAATTTAGTGCAAGTGATTCATTTGTTCCTTTTTGTTTGTTCCATACAGAGGATGACTGGTAAAAAAGTAGAGATATTTACGCTATATAAAAAACACTAAGATGGTGTTTCCCAAAACTTAAAAGCTGGTCAAAACTGATTATAAGCAGTTTTTAGATTATAAGCTGTTTATTTAAGTGTTTCTGAAAACTTAAATAGTAGATTATAATCTGATTTTAATAAGTTTTTTAAAAGTTGGGTTTTGCTACTTTTTTTTAAGCACTTATTTTTTAAGCAGTTTTGACCAAGTAAAAGACCATACTATCCCTACCTAATCTTCAATATTTCAAATTTGCCCACCCTATACACTTTAGTTTCCATCAAAATTCTTTTACGTTTCTTCTTAAATAAATTTTATTATTATTATTATTATTATTATTATTATTGCAAAATAAATTTTGAATTGACATTTAAAAAATTATTTTTATACAATAAATAAACTCAAGGACAGTTTGGTCAATTTGACAGTTTCTGCAATTAAAAACTGATTATAAGCTGATTTTACAGAAACACTTAACTGATTATAAACTGATTATCAACTGATTATTAACTAATTTACAGAAACGCTTAACTGATTATTTTTAATCTGATTATAATCTAAAAATCACTTATTCACAATAAGCTGAAAAGCTCCAGTTTTGAGAAACACCCTCTAAATATACTCCTAATTTATTTTCTCTAAAATACCATCGAACAAAATTACATTAAATGATATAATGAATTACAATATTTACTATTTTACCATTTATGTTCATACTCATCCACTCAAATTATTATATGCAACCTATCATAAGCACTAAAAGCTTTTCAATTTTTTTCACTTCTATCGTTTTTACTTTTCTAACTCTTAAATAATTTTTACCCTCCCACTCCAACTACTTTATACTGCTCTAATATTTAAAGTTAAAACAAGAACAAGGACATGGATTATGAGTCTCCTGAAGAGTTTAAGTATTTAATAGTTTAAAACAACATACATAAGGTTAAGCGATTCTAATATCAAACTAGTTCAGTCAAAAGTGGCTGAGCAATCAAATATAATTAACTATATATTGTTGAATATATTAGGTTTTCATCGAAATGTGACTAAATAAATGTAGATGTTAAACTTCATTTCAGTTAACTATAACTAAATGACCTCTAGTTTGCTGAATTTATTTTATTATTCAACTTAATGTGACGTAATATCAGTTTTGTATAGTTTTCTCTCACTAAACAAAAATTATTTTTAATCATTCATGCATGTCAATTGTGATTAATGTTTGACAAATTCATATCAAAATATGTGTACTTGATAAAATTAAATGAAAAAAGATTTTTGAGCATTATTTACATTGGAACAGGTTTTTGCATCGAGCCATTCTAATATTGCTAACGTTGATGGAAAGAGGTAGCAAGTGTTATAGATAATAAAGTCATTTTACCATTGAAGTGATATGTTCAATACATATAATATTTTATAATAACAAGTTAGTTTTCAATTGTAAAAATGTATAATTATTAGGTTGCACAATTATTTGCAGATATTTCAAAATAAAGATGATATAATTAAATGGGCTCGTGAGATGATATAATTAAATGGGCTCATGAGATTGCTAAAAGATTAGTGAAGAAGAGTTGTCAAAATAGAAGTAATACTCAACTCAACTCAACAAAGCCTTAATCTCAAGTTAAGTAGAGTTGACTATATAGATTCTCTTTTTCTACTCAACGCGATTGAGGGTTATATCTTTTGATAAATATAATATCGTAAAATCATTTTGGACCACTTTTGTCCAAGCTAGTTTAATTTTATCATTGCCTTTCTTAGCTATATTTACTTTAATGTGTTTTTTTTTACCATGGTATCACTAGATCTTTATTTCGCATGGTCAAACCACCTTAATATATGTTCTCTTATCTTACACTCAATAGACGTACCTCCACCTTTTCTCTAATACACTCATGGCATATTCTATCTATCCTAAGGTATCCACACATCCATCTTATCATTTTTATTTCTGCAATATGCATCTTATTCATGTGTTATTCTTTCACTGTCTAGCACTCACTATATACATCATAGAAAGCCATATTGCAATGCGGTAGAACTTTTCTTTCAATTTTGTATTTTTCAGTTTATAACACTCATTCACTTTATTCAACTAGCTTTAATCTTACGGCTAACATATTTTTTGTAACCCCCATCCTCTTGAAGAATAGTACTAAAGTACTTAAAATGAGTGCTATAAGGTACTGTCGTTCCATCCAAAATAATTTCATCTCCCTCTCCATTCGCATTACTAAATATACAGTGTATATACTCAATCTTAGTTCTACTTAACTTAAAACCCTTAAATTTTAAAGTATTTTTTCACAACTCTAACTTTCAACATACTCATGCTTGTGTCTCATCTATTAACATAATATCATCTACAAACATCATAACCAAGGGATGTCATCTTGTATATGCCTTATTAGCTTATCAATAACTAAGACAAAGAGATAAAGGGCTCAAAGCTGAACATTGGTATAATACAATAAAAACAGAAAAATTCTTAGTATCCTCTCTAATAATATGGACACTAGTGATAGTTCTATCATACATATTCTTTAAGAATTGAATATATTTTATAGATACCTCCTGCACTCTAGGACTCACTACAAAACTTATCTAGAACTCTATCATAAGCCTTCTCTAAAATAGAAGTAATAGAGAAGAAAAATTATAAGAAGAAGTCTATTGGAACTAGAAAGTATTCATGCCCATTCTCTTTAAGAGGAAAAAGACTACTTTCTAATGATGATCATTAGAAGTTGGATGTAATTAGTTAATTTTAGTGATGAAATTTGTATTGTTGCTCTATTTGATGTATATTATTATGTAATTTCAAAGGTTTATTGTTCTATTGGTTGTACTTTATTATGCAATTTCAAAAGTTTGTTGATATATTTGATATATTTTATTACGTAATTTCAAAAGTTTATTTTTCTATTTGATGTACTTTATTATACATTCATTCAGCGAACCACCATTTGTAATCACATATATGTTCAAACAAAAACAATTGCACAGAATAATGTATACAACTACATGTAGTGGAACATTTGGGACATTTGGTAAATGTTGGTTGAATATTATGTTAGGTTTCACATTAATTATCAAACGTGCATTCTTTTATCTTATCTGTCCATCTTAAAAAGAAAAAAAAAATATTTGCATGTAATATAAATAAAAAGTAAAGAAAAAGAGAGAGAGAGAGAGAGAGAGAGAGAGAGAGAGAGAGAGAGAGAGAGAGAGATAACCATGACCTAAGAGGATTTATTTATATGTATAAATACCGAAACAATAATAAATAAAAGCATCTATATAAATTATACCAACACTAACTAAAGCCATCATATAAATTTGTATGAACACTAATAAAAGTCATCTATACAAATTAATACCAACACTAATAAAAGTCATCTATACAAATTAGTATTAGCACTAACGAAAGCTATCCTTACAAATCAAATATTATGCTAAATATGTAGTTGTTCAATATATTTTTGTAGTAGTTCTTGGTACAAGTTGTTTAATAATTATTTTAGCATGTTTATGGGTACGGCGATGTCGTTTGATGCTATAGGTAGAATGCATAAGCGTTTACCATGTTTCATGCATGGTAAAATAAAATGATAGAATAGAGAGTAATTTTAAAAATACTATAATTTAATGAAGAACAATAAAAATGATTCACACATTTTACATCGATCAACTAATAGTAGTTGAATATTTTAGTCGTTCAGCCTCTTTTGGTTTAACATTGTAAAATGTTTTGCCACTATCAACTAAATAATTTAATATATACAACAAACTGAAATGTGTACTCGATGCATATAAAGGTGGTTGTGTAGATTACACTCCTCAACCAACTATTGTTGCTAGGAGTGTTTGGAAATTAAAAAACCGGCTGAATTCAACCAAACCAAATGATTCTTGTCGGGTTCGATTAGTTTTATAATATATGTTGTGAACGAAATCGATGCATATTTTAAAAAATTATCGATTTAAGTGGTCGATCGGTTTAGAATTTATATTTTCGTATAAACCTAAAACCGACCGATAATTGCATCTCTCGATATATATACTTTTATTCACACATACTGAGCCAATGGCACAACATTGATTATGACAAGTTCTATATTATATATATATATATTGAATCATGTGATTTAAAAAAATGAATTATTTTTAGAAATATAAATATATAATGTGCTTGTTGTTTCCATAAAGTATATTAAAATTATTACGTAATAATTTTTAAGAAAAAATATAATGCTAGTAATTTATTTATTGTTTTGATTTAGTTATAATTGAGTTAAAGTCATAAAAGTTATGAGAGAGATTATATAATACAGAGTTTAAAATTTATTATAATATTGATATTTGAATAAGATTAGTCTAATATCTAAATAATTATACAACTCACTATTGTTAATTTGTTATATTTAAAATGGTTATTTAAACCTTTTTTTGAAAGGGAAAATTCACTTATATATATATATTTAGCAAGGAAGAAAAGGAATTTATATTCTTTGAAATTTTATTTTAAGGAATTTGAATATTACAATATTACCAATAAATAAATTTAAAGATTTCCTAAATCAATGCATTAAATTATTTGATACAATTAAAGGAAGTCTTTTCAAATCCAAGATTTCATATTAATTGCAACATGCCAAAAACAAGGAAAGATAATGGACTTCAGTATTACAATTGAAAAAAATAAATAAAAAAAGAAGTAACAATATAACACATTCATATTATTTTGAAAATATATTGTACATTACATCTCATTTCCTGTCATTTCAGATGCTTATATTAGCATCTTTATTGAGCTAGGGTTACAAAATATTTCATCCTTCGGCCAGCAAGTTTTTTTCCTTTCTCTCAAACTCAACCACTTCTCTCCATCTCTCAATCTTTCTTTTTGCTGTCAATTACTGAAGAACTGTGAACAACCCAATAGAGTTTAATCACCAACTTATTTCCATTGATTATCATCTTCTTTCTCTTTTATTTCTTTTTCTTTCTCCGTGGATTCTAAATTCTAATTCACCTTTGATTTTCCATTTCTTTAACTTTGCATGCAAGTTAAGGTTATGGTTATTTTTTTCTCTTTTGTCTTCTATCCTATTAAATTTCATTTTAGTTTGTTTATAAAATTATTTTTGATTAAATTATTTCATGTTTATTCGGTCAATTTCGAATAGATATTTTGATTAAGGGGTCCAGTTAGGTCGATTTAAAAAAATACTCTAAAATCGACCGAACCTTACCGTGTACAATCCTAATTACTGTGCAAATAGATTACACATTTTCTTTAGAGAAACAAAACATAATATCACCCATATTCTCAAAACCAAAGAAAAACATAAAGCATAAATTGATAAAATTCCTTTTAGTTCGAGTTATATGTTGCTTTTATGATGGTTTTCTCTTGTAAACTCAACATTAAGCTATATAATAGACTAACAAAAATGAATTTGTAAAAAATGAAAAAAAATGAAAAAAAAATATTGAGATAGAAATGAATTCCTAAAATGGAAAACTCATACATAATAAAAGTTCAAGATATATCTCATACCCAGAACCCAAATCTTAATCAAAACATTAATGAATTTCTAAAAAATAGAACAAAATAATCAATCCAAAAACTTAAAGAAATAGATCTTACCTTACAAGCTCCTCCCATTGTCCCTTTAGTCAGCCAAGATAGGGAATGAGTTAGTGTTTTTCTATTCTGAAGGCTAAATAAAAAAATTCTTTTCAAAATCAAATATATAGGAATAAGAAGATAAAGTATATAGAATTTATAGTGGTTCAAATTAAACTAATGAACAAAAGTCCAAATTGGATGCTATACTATAGTGATTGGACTGATCTGGACTCTAAATATTTTTTGAACCAAAATGGAACTTGTTCTTTCTAAAATGACTCAAATCCACCATTTTTTAATCATGACACTAAAAGAGGCTGACAAATGATCATCTCACATGCGTAGGACCCACACCACAGAGGTTTTGTATGCTGACTGAACAGCCTATGTGTTCTCAAACCCCTAAATTATCAATCTAGGTTTTTCCCACTAAAAACTCATTTTTGACCCTAAACTCTCAATCTTGCTCTATTTCTTGGTAATCCTCCAACTACTCTTATAAACATCGGCTACCGTTGTCGTCTTCTTTCTCGTTACTGTCACTAGGTATCTATTTTGGTTTTTATTTCTATTAGTTATTCTGACACATGAATTAGAATTTTAATTTTTTTAATCGATGGAGACAGTGAAATTGGTATTCCACTACGATGGTAGATGGGTGTGGTCTCCTCATATAGCATATATGGATGATAAGACTGATGTTGTGAATGATTTTGATATAGATTTTCTGAACTATCTAGACATGAAGAACAAGTTTAAACTAGACTTAGGGTTTGATCATGTAGGTAAACTGTATGTTTTGATGCCTAGACAACCATTTCATGAAGGATTATTCTTAGTAGAGAATGATAATAGAATTACCCAGATGATGGATGTTATTAGAGCTAAGTGTAAGGAGGTAGGATGTCCATTCTTGTTGTTTGAATCACAAGAGGGGAAAAATCCAGGATTATGTGTCAAAACTCTCATTCCTGAACACAATTGCTATAGAATTTTTGAAAACTCAAGAGCTACTTCTCATTTTTTGGCATCCCAATTCAAAACCATCTTGTACACAAATCCAAAAAACTAAAGTTAAGGAGTTACTAAAGTATGCAGAAGAACATATAAGATTAAAGATGTCATTGTCTAAAGTGAAGAGAGCAAGGAGAATTATATTGAATGGCCTAGATGGCTCATACAAAGCTAAATTTGGATATTTAGAAGCTTATTTTGTTGCTGTAAAGAGATACAATCCTAGAAATAAGTTTGAAATTGATTTGGACAAGGATGTATTAAGGGAGGGGAAAAGGAAATTCAAAAGGGTGTTTGTGTGTTTTGATGCTTTGAAGCAAGATTGGAAAGCTGGGTGTAGGCCAATAATTGGCTTAGATGGTTGCTTCTTGAAAGGAATTGTGAAGGGAAAGATCTTGGTGGCTATTAGAAAGGATGCAACTAATCAAATCTATCCAATTGCTTAGGCAGTAGTAGGAAAAGAGAACAAAGTGAATTGAAGGTGGTTTCTCCAATGGGTTGTGAAGAAGCTTGACTTATCAAATGGACGTCATATTATAATCATCTCAGACATGCAAAAAATGAGTTTTCTTCATTGTTTAAAATGGTTCGTTTATATTCATATTTAACTTGCATTTAATATTTGAATTTGCATGTTTATGAGGGGCATTTTGCAAGCTGTGTTGGATATATTACCTGAAGCTGAGCATAAATTTCGTGCTCAACACATCCATGCCAATTGGAGTAAGAAATGGCTTGGTGGAGAGCTAACAAAGAAGTTTTAGATCTATGCTTGGAGCACATATGAAGAGGAGTTTAAAGATAATTTGAAATGCTTAGGTGAAATTAATCAGAGAGATGCAGAGGATCTTTTACAGTATGGCCCATCCACTTGGTGCAGGGCTTATTTTAGTAATAGTTATTGTTGTGATGTTGTAGACAATAACATGCGTGAGACATATAATAGGACTATAGTAGATGCAAGACATAAGTCAATTGTGGCTATGCTTGATGAGATGAGAGTATTGTTAATGAATAGGATAGCAACTAACAAAACTAAGATTGAGCAATGGCAATTAGAGTGGAGTTTAGCAAGTTTAGAAATTTTTTAGCAGAATAAGACACTTGCTTTTGGTTGCAGCGTGCTTTGTAATGAGGCTAATGGCTATGAGATAGGAAATGGTCAAGATAGACATTCAGTATTCATAGATAGGAAGTTATGTACCTGTTGGGCTTGGGAACTTAGTGGAATTCCGTGTGCTCATGCCATATGTGCTCTCTGCCATGCAAAGGTGGAGCCAATGTCTCAATTCTCAAAATGGTACCACAAACAAACATACATTGCAATATATGAGCATTCTTTGCAGCCAGGGCCGGCCTCAAAGTTTGAGTTGCCCTAGACAACTTAAATTTCGGTTGCCCTATTAGTCTTAAATATTAAAAAATAACAAAGTTAAAAATATGCAAAATCAAAAATTTATTCTATTTTTAGCTTTAATTACATAGAAAAAAAACTTGATTAAGGTACTTTATTATTAGCACTATTGACTTGAAATAAATTAATTCTTCTAGCATTTTTTGAAGCAAATTCTTCAATTAAATCATCACAGTTTAACTTATCTAAATACTCATTTTCAATTGAGATCATAGCTAATCCATTTAATCTCTCTTGTGATATGGTAGTTCAAAAATACATTTTTATTAACTTCAACTTAGAGAAACTTCTTTCTGCTGAAGCTACTGTAACTGGTATAGTTAACAAAATTCGATATGCAATACTGCTTGAAAACCACCAGCTTCCCAATAAGATTTTATAAAATTTAGGATGTCAATCACCTTTGTTTTTTTCCTTCAGCAATAATATCTTCAAATGTTTATGCTCCTGGAATAACTCATTCCTATAAATATCATAATGTTTATTATATTCCAAGAAACTTTGTAGTTGATTGCAATGTTTAATTAATTCTTCATCACTAAAATATTTGAACTTTCCATTTAATAAAAATCCAAATGTTGCTTCATAAAGTTCAAATTGCTCAAACAGATCCTTAAGTGATGTAAGAGCTTGATCTATAATGTGAAGAAAGTAGGTAATTCTAAAAGTATCTTTTTGTGATTGACTTCCATTGGCATCCTCTCCCACATCCTCATCAAATTGTTTTTTTCTATGAACTACTCTTCTTGTTACAAATACTGGATCAATACTAACTTTTTCTGCTAACTCTTTGCCTTCCTTCATCAAGTCTGAGAAACCATCTTCTCTAAGCTTTTCAAAGAATAAAATGAGCTCTTTTATATTTAAAGTTTCTTTCTCAAGATTCATCTCCTCTTTTAAAGTTCTTTACTGGCCCAATTAACTTTATCTAAGATTTTGTACCAAACACATAAGTTAATCAAGAACTTAAAATCATCCAAAGCATTTTTGCACAAGCCTTTAGCTTCTGACATCATAATATCATCTTTAGAACTATTTACAATTTTAATTAAAGCATCTCTTAATTCTGGCGCTTGATTTTTATTTCTTTAACACTCTCAATATGAATTTCCCAATGAGTTTTCAATAATGGTTTTGGTGACAAACCCTTCACATATTTTTTAAGAATATCCCACCATTGTGTTGAACCTGAAAACAAAGTATAAATCCTTTACACATATGCAAAAAAATTATTGCCTTCACTCAAGATCTTACCATATCACATCGTGCAAGTTTTAAGCTATTACATCCATATGGAATATAAAATGCTCTAGGATTTACATCAAGTAATCTGTTTTTGAACACCTTGATGCCTACCTTTCATATTTGAGCCATTGCCATAACCTTGTCCTCTTATATCACCAATGTTGAGTTTAAAATCTACCAAAATATTCTCAAGACATTTGAAAAGTCCAAGCCCCGATGTGTCATCAACTTGTATAAACCCAAGAAAGAACTAATCCACCTTAACTCTACTTGCAACCTCAACATCCACACATCTTATGATAATTGACATTTGTTCTCCATGACTTAGATCTGGAGTACAATCAAGGATGACAGAAAAGTACTTTGCCTTTAAAATCTTTTTGAGAATTTCTTTTTTAATCTCATTTGCCAACAAGCTAATCAAATCATTTTGAATTTTGTGGCTAAGATAATGAGTGTGAATTTCTTTATCCACCACAAGTCGAAGGTGATCTTTCATGATAGGATCAAAGTTTGCAAGAAATTCAACAAGTTGACAAAAAAGCCCATTATTCTTCTCATAAATCTTCTCATTAGTTCCGTGAAATGGCAAATTATTTTGAGAAAGAGTCTTCACAACCGCAGTTATTCGAACTAGTATCATCTTCCAATGATTTCTCTCTTTGTCAATTAGTGCTTCCATTTCTTTATCAATTATTGCTTTTTGTTTGAGTCCCTTTTGCAAGTCCACCCACTTCACAACATTGTGGTTGTGTTTTAGATTCCTTTCATGTTCTCTAAGCTTTGTGGGAAGGTTATGCTAATCACTAGTTCCTTCTTCAGCCAAACTAGTTAACATTGATTTACGTTTGAATAATTTGCAATAAAAACAAAAAACCTTATCCAACTCATTTGAATACACAAGCCACTTTCTTTCTTGCTTCTCACCATTTGAAAGATTACAAGTATAAAACTTAGAAGAAAAATGCCTCCCATGATTTGGTTCTTTTAGAAACTCATCGTTCTTTTTAAAGATCTTAATTGGACCCTTTTTAACTAATAAAATTATATTAGTGTCATTAATATTTTCCCATAACCCTGAATCATAGTTTACTTCAATATCTTTATCAAGATTAAGCATACTTTTAGTATTTTCTTCATTAACACATCCATCACCTAGATTATCATCTATAGAAATAGGATGGTCTTCATTATATTCCTCTCTAAAAGTGTCATTTGTTACATCAACATCTTCACTTATAGGCTCATTATGAATCTCATTCCAAGCTTCTTCCTTATTAGATTTTTCATGTGCTACAACATCACCTTCATTAGGTTCTACATAAATATCATTAATATCTTCATCATTAGCTTCTTCAATTTGACTTGAAGTTAGAGATTTTTGAATTCTTATATTAAATGGATTAGAAATAGAAGCCACTAATGATTTTGTCATTTCATCCTTTTTGTCATTTGATCTTTCTATTATAAGAGCCGGAATTTTATTTTCGAAATCTCACGCGATTCTTATTGTCATTCGGCATAGTACCGACAATCTATAAAAATATTAAAAATTCTATTTATTGGAATCCTAATTCTCAAAATAAATAAAAATAAAAGTTTCCAACAAAATAAATAACATAAAATAAATGACAACTATAAACAAAATATCATATTTATTAGAATCATATGCTAGAATCCTAATTTTCGAAATAAATAAAAACAAAATCCTAATAAAAAAATCAGAGAGGAATTCATCTTCAATATTATTACGGAGCTTATATTTATCATTATCAGAATGCAACCAATTAAATTAATCAAAATAAATTTCAACATATGCTCAAATACCTAATTAAAAATAAAAATTATTTAAGCATACAAACAATAAAGTTCACATAAAATAGACCACCACCCAAGCCTTCTGAGAGCTACCACCTAGGCTCATTGATATACATACCTTAATATATAAAGACTTCGCAATACGATTATTCCATTAGTAGCTTAATTATACTTTATCGATCAAGTGCCTAAAAACTAATGGAAATTAGTCATTTGTAAATTAAAAAAATAATTATTATAAATAAAAATAATCAATTAATTATTTAAACTATTTAATTTCAAATTTAATTAAATTAAAGAAAAATTCTACTCTATGGCTATATTGACCAACCAAAATATTTGAAACAAAAATCACCTAATGACAATTAAGAAATTATAATATTTAAATTACTGTAATTAATTAAACTCATGCTTGAATAATTAAATATCATCTCTAATTATGTGTAATTCAAAAATAAATAGATCGGGATAAATCAAATATCTGAAAATACCCGATCCATTATTATCCCAATACATATATATATATATACACACACATAAACTTCCACTTATAAATCATCATACTAATATCTATTATTCTTTAGGTTTCTAATAATCTATTTTATAAAAATATATATATAAGTAAGTAAATTCTAATTCATTTTAGATTGTAAAATTATAACTTCAAGTAGGATTAGGAAATCATAAGAATAATAGGAATTAATTTCAAGTAAGAGTTGTAATTACTAATGGGGAATAACACTTATTTTTTATTTTTTAGAATTAAACCATTTAATTCTAATAAAATATACAAAGATAATTATATATAGAGATATAGAAACGTTAAAATAATAATAATAATAATAAATATTTCATAATAAGTTTTTAATTATTTGTTTTAAAAGTAAATTTTTGCTATTGAAATCTTAAATTCAAAGTTGTGAGTTTGTAAAAAAATTAAATTGGAACTTGGATGACAAAATTAAAAAATTTATTCCTCCTATTTATCCATCTACAACCTGCCATTCGGTAAACCTCTAATGAATAGTAATATTTATTAATAATTAATTAAAACTGATTTTAATTCTTATTTTGTATTTACTTGGGTTACAATACATAGTTAATTTGGTACTTTATCATTTATAATTATGTGTAGGCTTTAATTATATTTTTGTCTTTTATATCTTCTTATGATATTTTAAAATGCACAATTACAAATTTTTTTTATTAATTTCAATATTATTTGTCATAATTTTTACTATTATTATAAATAAAATAAATATATTTACTAAATTTGTTAATTGCAAAATCACTGTTATTTATTAAACTCATTCTTGAATAATTAAATATCATCTCTAATTACGTGTAATTCAAAAAAAAAACCAATGGACATAGAAAAATTATTCAATAACTCAATAATGAAAATTTAGGATATTAAATTAGGATGTTGATAATATAATGAAGTTTTAGCAAAATTATTTTAAGATTGTTATTTATCTTTATTAGAGCTCAATTATACAAATAAAACTAAGAAAAAATTAAATTTGAATCAATTAAATATTCAAGATTTACAAAAAAAAATATAAATAAAAAAATTTACTTATTAATTATAGAGTTGTCTTGATTATTCACTTTATTTTTAAGGATGATCTTCAAATTTAAAAGAAAAAAAAAGAAAAACAATTAAGAGAAGCAAAGAAAGGAAGATAAGAGAATTGGGAAAGCAGAGAAGATGAGAAAATAAATTTCATGAGAGTGAATAGTGAGATCATGTGGCCTGCGTAAATTTATGTAATTGATTGGAGGGGCCCAAAAGTAAAATTATATATATATTTATCTATCTGTATTTATTTTTTAGTATTTTTTTACAGTTCAAACTTATTGACTTTTCTAATTTAATGTTCTTTTTTTATAGCTTAAACATATTATTTATTTTTTATTCCTTGTTCGTTCATATATATATATATATATATATATATGTTGCCCTCCTTGGGTGGGTTGCCCTAGGCAGTGGGTTGCCTAGGCTTACAGAAGGGCTCGGCCTGTTTGCAGTTAATGCCAGGAAGAAACATGATGAAATGAGATAAATATGAGATAATTGAACCACCATATGTAGAAAAAATGCCTGGATGACCTAAAAAACAGAGGACCAGATCTACAAATGAGATGAAGAATAGTAGATTTTTCGTGAAATTATCAAAGAGAGGCTTAAAGATGACCTGTAAAAGATGCAACAAAGAAGGACACAATGTCAGAAGTTGTGTTGACCCAATTCTAGTTACTTTCCAGGCTCCACGGGTAATGTGTATCCTTTTGGTTGATTATTTTGAAATGTTTTGAGTTTCATTGATTATTTTGTGAGGTGTATCTCTCTTGCTTGATTATTTTCTAGCAACCCACATCTATTGCAGGAGCTGATCCAACATCTGCTGAAAGACACTCAAGAGGAGTTGATCAAACATCTACTAGAAGATAGTTAAGAAGAATTATCCCATCACCTGCTAAAAAACAGTCAAGAGGAGCTATCCCACCACCAATTCTAGTATCTTCTTAGGATCTACATGTAATCCATAGATATGTATTCATTATATTAGTTGTTATCTATAAAATGCATGATAGTTGTAATTTCATGGTAGATGAATTAGTTGTTTTTTTACAGCAATATACTCAAGCTTCCACTCAACCACCTGCAAGAAGACGGCCAAAAGGCAAAGAGAAAGTTTTTGACCTACCAGAATAAGTTCAAGAGTAACAAATAGCAATGTTGGTGTAGGTTATGGGCTCTAAGTTGATGAAAGTTCTGGATCAATGACATACAATGTAAGTATGTGATTTAAATGGATGAAAGTTGGGTTAGATAATTGTAAACCCTTGATTTTGGCCCTAAGCTAGTTCGGTCCTAATTAACGATGACCTAAGTACTTATGGGTCCATTCTAAATGGCTTAAATTTATTTTAAGCTTTTATCTTGATTGGTCCAATTTTTATAAGGCCCAAATGAGTTTGATTTAGTTTTTTAAAAATTTAAAACGGTCCGAAAGAGATTTTTTAAACCTAAAAATAGTTTGAAAGTCATTTTGATTCGATAATGGATTATGCATGTCGAATTGTCCTGTCTAGTTCGACATGCGCATCCATGTCGAACTAGGACTTGCCATGTCCATATCGAACTGGGGCTTGCCGAGTTTAATATGGACATCCATATCAAACTAGGACTCATCCAATTCAATATCGAACTGGGGCATGCCGAGTTCAATATGGTCATCCATATTGAACTGGGACTCGCCCAGTTCGATATGGACACTAGTCCATGATGGATTAAGATGTTTTTAGTTTGATATGGTTAGATTGTGCTTCAAATTTAAATTATTTTAATTCGATATGCCTCAAAAAATTGCGTTTAATCAAGAAACTGATACCGGTTTACAAAGTTTGTCTTATAAATATAGGTTAAAAAGACTAGCACAGAGGAAGCAAGAACTATCAAGGAAGAAAAATGACCAAAACAGCATGCATTAAACCCTAACAATATCAAAGTTTGAGTGAGTAGAGACATCAAACCAAGAAGGCAGTAGACATCTATTTTCATCTTGTTCAATCAAGATTTCACTACTGGTACAAACACAAGGCTTTATCAACGTGAAATATCAGTGAAACCAACAACGAAGGTTTGAAACTCATCTTCTAAATCTTTTTTTAACATTTATAGTAACTCATCCATAATTGTTTCATTGAATTATTCTTTCTTGCATTTTGATAAAAATATCCAGTAGCTTTACTTGAAGCATGACTCGATAACCCACCTAATTAAACATGATTCATATTGGTTTTAATTGATTTCTGTGACAGTGTGTTTATTGTCCATTAAACTATTTAATTGAATTTCAAGACAATTGTTTAAACCAAGGTTTAAATGTCACAGTAATTAAATAATCTTTAAAACCCTAATGACCCAGTAACCTGTTTCTTAAAACTTCAAAACCCTAAGTCAGTTTTTAAATCCTAAAATTCCAAAATCAATTTTTAAATCCTAAATCCTAATTCCAATTTTCAAAACTTTGAAACCCTAATCCTATTTTTCAAAAAACCCTAGATCTATTTTTATAAAAACCCTAAAACCCTAAATTTTATTTTTTCAAACCAAGATAGTAACTTTGCCTTCCTAAAAATCAAAACCCTAATCATAATTTCTAAACCGTAACCCTAGTTTTCCATCCCAAAACCCTACTTTTGCATTTAGAATCTTACAACCCCTAATTTGAGGTTTAAACCATAATTTCGTATATTTAATAATTCATTTAAGCTTGAACCCTAATTTTGATTATTTAGTTTATTATGCTTATAATCGATGAATCGTTTGATGGATGATTTGTAATGAATGGTTTACTTTTATTTTTGGATAATTAAATGTCTTTTTATTATTGGTTTATCTTAGATTCAAAATGTAAGAGGTATGTTTCAACTTTATGGGTGCCTCATTATTTAAGTTTCATATAATTTAAGTTATTTCGAGTTTTGGATTACTATAAAAGGACACGTTTTCACCTTTTGGTGGATATTCTATTTATTTTGTTAGACATTGGATATGGTTGTAAGGGTGCATTTCCATCTCATATGGGTGCCCGTTTATTGTTTTGTTTTGAATATTATTTTTGATTTTAATACAATGATATTTTATTTTAATATTCGCATGTAGTATGGATAATATAGTATTAACTAAGAATTTTATAATATTTAGACCTAAAAAGGCATCCGGTTCCAATGAACCGGGCGCTGTGGGGTGCTGGGTCATTCTCACCTTTCCCACGCATGCCCAACTTTTCGGACCCATTAAGGGGTTGGAGATTCCTTAGGCATTGAGTCATCTACCCATTTTTTTTCCCAGCCCATCTAGGTGGCGACTCCATTTTCTCCAAGTTTAGATACGTGTTCTCTAAGGCCTCGAGTCTAATAGTGCCGAAATTGCAAGAACCATTTCACATAGGAGTGAGGTGAAAATCATCGCTCACAATAATATTATGATGTTACTAGCGAAATTATTATCCTTGATTAACCAGTGATATTTTATATTGTAACATTTCCCCCAAACAATTTGCTTAGGTGTAGTTATCTTAGCTTGGATGCCTCAATGTTGCTGGAGAAAATGCATATGAAGAGGAGAATGTTCTTGTATTGTATTCAATCTGAATGGAGGGGCTGTGTATGCTTAATTAACCCTCAATTTCTCATGTCGTGTATGCTGACATATTAAGTTACATGAACCTATTCAAACACTTGATGTAACATTCACTGTAATATGTCATAATATGGAACTTTAATTTATACATAATCTATATGAGAAGGGAATGTGTTTGACATGTACCACTTCTTTGTAACAAGACAATCACACTTATTTTTAACACCAAATGTAACAAATTGTAAGTATGTGATTTCATTTGCCGTGGATTGTTAATTATGCCCTTCAATTTGCTACAAATTAATAAATTGATATTTCTGCAGTTTGGTATGTATACATAGAGAACTATTTCAATTCCGGAATATACAAATGGTGTTAACTTGAATAGTGAATGCCCTAATCCTCATATAAGGTATCCAATACCTAATGAGCAATATATTAGGCATGCTAGGGCTTTCAATGAGAACAACAACACAAGAATAAGGAAGATAGCTTTTAGAGGGGATGATGCATCTGTATCTCAACCCATAGACCTTTCATTCAAAGCAACTGGTCTCCAATGGCAGGGTCAACCTTGCCAAACAATGAGAAGCTTGGAAGCATAAAGAGAATTTAGAATTGGTAGCTTGAAAAGGACTTTAAATTCTAGTTTTAATTGAAGATATTTTTGGTTGTCTGTTCTTTTTTGAATATTTTGGGATATATTATTTATTTCTTTTGTTTTAATGAATTCTATTTTGGATTTAAAGAGAATGAAAAGTGAAATTAAGCTTTGTTACAATAGTTACAAAGCAGCCAATGTTTAGCTATATTTCGTAAATCAAAACAAAATTTTCTTTTTGGTTTTAGGCAAATGAATGATTGGTTGTAATGTATTGTTTATCGAGCTAGGCAATGTTTTGTAAGCCATGCTCTTACAATTAATGCAAATGATATATTGGGTTATTGTAAATCTATGAGAGTAGTTTTTTTTTTCCTTTTTTTTATGTATCATTTGGGCAATTTTACACAATGTTTCTATTTTTCAATTTACAAGTTTTGTGTATCATTTAGACTGTAAAATGGATATATCTTAGTTTCATTTCAGTTGAGCATCTTATAATACATAATTCACTTGATAAACATAACTCAAATGGATACAAAATGAAGCAATTTAGTGTTCATTAGGGAGGCAAAAATTACATTACTTTTTACTGATATCCCAAGTGCCAAAAAGGGAGCAAAACCAAAAAGCCAAATTGCAGAACTAGATGCATTCACTGCTAAGTTCATATATTCCAACCTATATTATCTAATTTAAAACAATCTATCTTAACTAAATCTAAAATTGCTTAAATTGCTCTATCAGAAAACTTTTGATCAACCCACTTAAAATGCTTACATCTGCGACATATGGGTGGCTGCAATTTAGAATAAAATTTTTTAATGATCTGTAACATAAACAAAAACCTTATAGTATCTGAAATTGAGATGTTTAATTACTTACATTATATTTTTGGCATCCATAGAATCTTCTTCTAGGATTCAACTCTGTCCATGAAGTGAACAAAACCTCTTGAACACCACATATGCATAAACGATCTCCATATTGTATTCGATGGCTTTGATTTGCATTTGATACCGACGAGGAAGAAGAGTCCATTCTTCAACTATATAGTATTTTTTAACAAACTATATCCTAAAAGCTTCAATTCATTCAATCTTTGTATTCGAAGATGAGGAGGAAGAGATCGATGTACTCTATATTCAATGATTAACAATTTCTGGTGGGAAAAACCTAGATTTTTCAATTTAGGGGTTTTGTATGTTATTATCTTTCAATTAAGAAAGGCTTTGAGAACACGTAGGCTCCTCAGTCAACGTATAAAACCTCTATGGTGTGGGTCCCACGCGTGCTAGATGATCATCCGTCAGCCTCCTTTAGTCTCACCGTAAAAAAAGGGTGGATTTGAGTCATTTTAGAAAAAAACAAGTTTCATTTTGGCTTAAAAAAATGTTTAGGGTCCAGATCAGTCCAATCGCTATAGTATAGGGTCCAAATTGGACCTTTTTCCTTAAACTAATCCTATGTCCATTCTTCAACTATAAGTTAAGTATTTCGCTATCTTAGGTTTTATAAGTTCAACCTTAACTTAGTATTTTACGAGCTCACAACGAACTTTTATAATAGTTTAAGAAATCCTCACAATCCAATAAGAGTTTTTTTTTTCCTTTGGCTCACTTTTTAACCAATTCACTACAATGGTATGTAATGTTCACATCCAACACTATGAATGATAAATGAAATATTTAGTACAAGACAATTGAGAATTAAATTTACAAGAGCTTTGGATAATAAATGCTCAAATAATGTAAGAAATGATGGTTGGTGGTGTATTTATAGCCTTATTCTTCTAAAAAATATGTTTGAAATGAGTTGGGGAAGATCAAGCTTTCACCAATGCAAAAGTTTTTGGTAGATGATGTAATCTTCAAAATTTTAAATAGAAAACTTTTTAACTAATATTGATAATTGATAGTGTATAATGATAAAAGTAACTTGGATAAATGCTATAAGTAGAAAATAGTGAATAGTAGATTTTAAAATTTACGGAAGGAATTATTTTTACAGTTTTACGAGATTACAAATTGAATTAGAATTAAAGGTTAAGTGTGAGGGTGCATCATAGCTATTGGGAACATGCCCTCACTTGATTAATCCATAGATATATAAATATGTGTGTATGTGTAAAAATTTCTCTCCTCTTCTTTCATCTTCATCCACATCAATCACTACCACTTCTACCATCTTTCTCATTTTCTTCATCTTCCTTTCTTCAAATAAAATAAAAATCAAGAGTATATTACAAATAATTATAAGTTTTAGAAGAATAAGTTAGAAAATGTAAGATTATTAACAAATAATCAAAGAAAAATAAGGAAAAGAGAGAAGAAGAGGGATTTTGAAAGAGGTATGTGTTTATGTATTTATAATTTGCAAATATTTAAATTTTTATGAATTTTTATGTTTGAATTGGTTGATTGAGTCATCTATAATGAATTATTACTTAAAAATATTGGTTAAATGGATTGATGAGTGTAAGTGATGAGTATGATTCTTAATTCAATCTTTAAAAGAAATGAGTTGTTTAATGTTATTTTTAGCCATGAGAGATAGTTAAGATTGATTAATTGAAGTTTAAGTAAAGCATTTGATATGGACTCTTTTTATGTCAAAAACTTAGTTTTTGATTCATTTTTATCATAGATCATTAACCGCATGAGCTTAATTATCCATGATTCATTTTTATCATGGATAATTAAGCTCATGCGGTTTCAACTGTCGAGATGCATAAGCTATCACTCTACCTCTTGCATCAGTACACAACCCAAACCATTATGTGAAGAATCACTGTAGATCACATATGGTTTGCCTTCCACAGGTAAAGTAAGAACAGGCGCTTGAGTCAACATTTCTCTCAACTGATTAAAGCTAGCCTGACACTGATCTGTCCACACAAATCTAACTCCCTTCCGAAGCAATCTGGTGAGTGGAGTAGCTATCAAAGAAAATTTTTTCACAAACCGTCGATAATAGCCTGCCAAACCCAGAAAACTTCTAACTTCAGTCACTGACTTGGGTGGATTCCAATTCAAAATAGCTTCAACTTTACTTGGATCAACTCTAATACCTTCTGCTGAAACTATATGACCAAGAAAAGCTACTTGATCAAGCCAAAACTCACACTTCGACAGTTTAGCAAATAACTGCTTCTCTCTCAAAATCTGCAACACAATCCACAGATGCTTGTCATGTTCCTCTTTATTCCGCGAATACACCAGAATATCATCTATAAACACTACCACAAACTGATCCAGATAGGGCCTAAACACCCTATTCATCAAGTCCATAAAAACTGCAGGTGCATTCGTCAAACCAAAAGGCATAACTAGAAACTCATAATGCCCATACCTGGTCCGAAAAGCGGTCTTAGGAACATCTTCAGCTCTGACTCTCAACTGATGGTACCCTGATCTCAGATCAATTTTAGAAAACACAGTTGCACCCTTCAATTGATCAAAGAGATCATCGATTCTAGGCAAAGGATATTTATTTTTAATAGTCACATTGTTCAATTGCCTATAATCGATACGCAACCTCATAGTACCATCTTTCTTCTTCACAAATAACACAGGAGCTCCCCAAGGAGAAACACTGGGGCGAATAAATCCTTTGTCCAACAACTCCTGCAATTGCACTTTCAACTCCCTCAATTCTGCTGGTGCCATTCTATAAGGAGTACTAGAGATAGGAGTGGTACCAGGCAACAATTCAATACCGAACTCCACCTCTCTCTCAGGAGGTAACCCTGGCAACTCCTCTGGAAACACATCTGGGAACTCTACAACTGTGGCAATACTATCAATAGGGGAACCCTTCACTCTAGTATCTACCATATGAGCAAGATAAGCTTCACACCCCTTTCTAATCAATCTCCTAGCTGCAACAGCTGAAACAAATAAGGAGGCTAGCTGTTCCTGCTCATTAGATACTATCACTTCTCTACCATCAGCAGTTCTCAAAGAAACAATTTTCCTTTTACAGTCTACCACAGCTCCATGTCTAGATAGTCAATCCATGCCTAGAATCACATCATATTCCTTAAATGGCATCTCAATCAAATCTCCAAGGAACTCCTCACCTTGCACCCTCACTGCACTATCTCGGTGCACCTTGCTCACAATCACACTATGCCCTAAAGGATTTGTCACCGACACATCAAATCCTAGGGACTCAGCATGCATATCAGACACAGGTAAAACAGATGCACTAATATAAGAATGGGTGGATCCAGGATCAATCAAAGCAAGTACTGAAGTATCAAATAAAGAAAAAGTACCAGCTATGACTGTCGAAGCATCTGGCTGCCTCTGCATAACATACATCCTCTGGGAAGACCCAACCTCCTCTGGTCTACTCTCTCTGGATATAGAACCTCCTCTAGCACTGAACCCAGATTTGCCTCCCCGGCTGCTACCTCTGCCTGCTCGACCTCCCCTCACACTAGGTCGAGAAGCTGCAGTATCAACTGACATATGCTCTTGCCTCTCAGGACAATCTCTCACAAAGTGATTAGGTGATCCACATCTGAAGCATACCCCTGCTACACCAGTCTTCCAGCAAGAACCACCATGTTGCCTACCACAATGAATGCAGATGGGTGGAGTGGATCTCTGAATCATTGGGGTCGGAGCACTTGCCACTGAAGCTGCAGGTCTAAATCTCTGCCTCTGAAACTGCACTGACCTACCAGCTGACCTCTGACTCCTACTAACTCTAGGAATAAAGCTTCCTTTACCTCTCTTAGCAGAAGAAGACCCTGCCTCAAACTGGGGCCTCCTAACCCTAACCTCTTCCTCTGAAGCAGCTGCAATAACTTGAGCTCGCTCTACACTTCGAGCTGCCGCCACTAGCTGAGAGAAATCGTGATATCGAGATCCAGCCACTAGACACATGATAGAGGGCCTCAATCCCTCCTCAAACCTTCTACATCTATCTATCTCATCAGCTATAATGCCCCCAGCATACTGGCTCAATCGAATAAACTCAACCTCATATTCAGTTACAGTCTTGCTGTCTTGCTTCAAGCTCAAGAACTCCATCTTCTTCATGTCTTTATACTCCCTAGGAGTATACTTCAATTCAAACTCTCTCAGAAAGTCAGCATAGGACAAGGTTGGTGGATCATCCATAGAATGGGGCACTGTCCTCCACTAGTCATATGCATCCTTCTGTAGCAAAGATCTTGCATAGTCAAACTTTTCCTCCGTTGTGGCTTGCAACTGAATAAAGATCCTCTGTACTTTATCAAGCCATTGCTCCGCTACAGCTGGATCAACTGTACCAAGGAAATCCTTTGCTCCATACTTTCTTAGTTTATCATAGTGCCTCACTGATACCAAAGGCTGTGGGGGTGGTGGTGGTTGCACTGGTGCTTGCCTCAAAGCTTCAACCACATGCCTAAGCCAAACTGGTGGAACCTCCTCACCAGCTGGTCTCCCCGACACCGAAGCAGGTGCCTCCTCAACACTATCAACTCTAGCTCTATCCTCCGGAGCTACACTCTCCTCACTATCCTCAACTGACTGACGCAAATGAGGATCCATCACAACCTATTTCTGCAAACACAACAGAATACGTCCTATTAAAGATCAAAGACTGCCAATCCCAAACATATATGTTATTCAAAAATTCACTTTTTAAATAAAAATATTCTTTTTATTACATTTTACCTAGGTTGAGAATCTCAAACCTAGGCTCTGATACCAAAACAACTGTAACACCCCCACACCCAATACATACACACTACATACACTACAATGTAGTATACATGTATCGAATATAGGAATGCCACGGATTTTTATTAACATTCAAAACATTTTAAATGATACTATAAGCTTTCTCATTATACATTAGAGAAAAATAAGTAATTACTTGTAATATAAAACAAAATAGATATAAATACATTTACTTAATACGCAGCGGAATTTATAAAATATTTACATATATGAAAACATTTAAGTCCATATCTATAATTATACACATATTTACATTATACACAATACTTTACAAAACATAAAGAATTTATACATGATTGGCAGCTCTTCTCTGATCTTTAAATCCACGAATAAACCCTTCAATGTCTACTCTCACTAGGTCTCGAAGAACTCTCGGGTTCAACTCTATTACCTGCGCGATTAAACACTATCGCGCTAAGCCAACGGCTTAGTAAGACAAATCATGCTTATGTTATGCTTTATTGCAATGCAATGTTAATTATCAATCCATATTATACATGTAACATCATATATGCAAAGCAAACAACATACCATTACATTTTATAATCCAATATAAGTAGACATATCACATTTTAACATCTTTTCATATACCTCATTAGTTACTCATTAAACCATTCATGAACAACACCAAACAAAGACAAGCATTGGGCCCAAGACACACTAATATGCCATTCAATTTTCAGAGTTAATGTTTTGGTTTTGTTATCACATTTATCAATATCATATACCCAACTAGGCTTCAAGGATTAGGTTCAACCAAGCTTTAAGGGGAGCAAAGCATGCTAAGCTTCAACCCAACTTGGCTTCAAGAACCAACCCAACCTAGCTTCAAGGGTTGTAACATCTCAATTAGGCTTCAAGGATTCAATCCAACCTAACTTCAAGAGATTGTTACTATCATTAGGCATGCCACCAATAACAAACTCTGAAAATGGAATAACACATTAGCCACACAATTCATTTACATTTCATTCTCAAATCTCATCATCAACTAGGCAAACATGCCTCATTTCTTTCAATTGAACCATCATAGCCAATCACAATGGCTTTATAGCATTTCATATCTCAATTCATATTGTGCATATAGCATTATTAGTATCACATTTTAAAGTACATTATTCATAATACACACCACCATTCACAAGCCTCACAATACACAATACATAACCTTGTTCATGTAATATCATATGCATTATCAATTCTATTATCACTTCTCATTATCATATTGGCAACCATGCCTTGTTTCATTCAATTAAATCATCATAGCCAATCACAATGGCTTTAAATCACATTCCATATCATCTCACATTTCATGATTCAACAATGATGTTAGACAAATGATCTCTATTTAACATGTATTTGAGAATCTTGTTGCAGGATTAGATTGCTTCCAATAAGGTGAACAGAACCTTTCTAGAGGTCGCGCCTCACCTGAATACGACCGCTCCATACAATTACAAGATGAAACCTTATTACAGTAGGTTTCACGGTCAGAAGCTCGACCTAAGTCGAGACCGCACATGAATAATAGCGACCGCACATGAATAATAGCGACCGCCCCAAATTACGTGTCTCTCATGCATAAACCCTAAATGTAGCCAAATTTCTTTTGGTTAACTTAAAACATATTGTACACAACATAACCTCATTCAAATGGACATAATCAACATCATTAGCAATTATTTTACATGCTCATCACAATATTTTCATCACCAACATTCATTAACAATACATTTGATACCTTATCACATTTACAAACAAAAGTGTTTTAAGATTAAACAACATATGCATGTTTGTAACCATATAGTTTGCACTTACCTTTAGCACCAATTATATAACTCTAAACACTTTCTTTTCTCCAAGAATTCTTCACTTCTCAAATTAGAGCAAATCACCTTCTTCCAAAACCTAATCCAAAATAACACAATATAATTTATCACTTACCATTTCCAAAACCCTAAAACCAACATCACTCTTAACTTATCATCTTCAAATCCAAAACCAACACCACAACCAATTAAATCCAACATATAATAATCAACACAACCCTACCATCAAAAATCCACAACTCACAACCAACTTAAATAAACTAAGAGAATCAAGAGAGACTTACCAAAAATAATGAATCTTCTTGGATTTCCACTTAACCACTTGAAAACTTCTTCAATTTGAGCTTCAAATATCATCAACTCTTATTTTCTCTCTTGCTCTCTAAGTTGGCCGGCCACACGTGAAAAGAAGAAAAGAAATTGATCAAACAAAAGTCAAATCCTCTTTTAATCTCCACCACACAATTTCCAAAAGAAGAATTACCAAAATGCCCTCTTAAACATAATTACACTTCCTTTTATTTAGCATGCCCTTTATAGTAATTTCAATAACAACAACTAAATATCTTCTTCCACTATATCCAACACCTTGACTCTCCCTTTGACCAACATATATGCTATATATATTGCCATATACACTACATATACATCTTCTCTACACATCACTTTTCTTTCAAATAACACATGAACATTCTCTCTTCTTCTTCTTTTTTTTATCACATAACATATACATTCAATCACATTTTAAACCAACAACAACAACAACAATAACAACATAATCAAAACTTCTAGGGCATACATGAGGATATTACAAGAAGAGTTGAGACTGCAGAGTGAGAAATATACGTTTCAGCTTCACAAAGGTTCAAAAAACAATATTATAAATATTATATTTTGTATAGTTCAAATGAAAAAACTTTATAATTTGTGTGACAATTGTACATATTTGTGAGTTGTGAGAAAATTATAATAATAGACATAATGTAACTTAGTAAGGGTCTTAAAATATTAAATGTATGTTTGTACATAATATAGGTATGATCATGATACTTTTCTTAAAAAACAAATATATTATATGAATGTATTTTGGTCTTACATATATATATATATATAATCCTTATAGTCTAATTTAGTGCTTAAGTGACATCATCTATATAGTCAAGTGTACGGACTATGTAGGGGTATTACAGATGATGTTTGGCGATTGCAAGATGATGTTTAGCTATCGTCCTTCTATCTGGAGCTATCGCGAGATCACTATTGTGTTTACTGACAAGTTTTAACGACTAGTATACGTGGTAGGAACCACTCCATGCCAGGCTTTATGAACAGTGCGGTCGCGCTATCCCTTGGTGCGATCGCTCCCCTTTTTTATTTGAATTTCCCTCGAAATTAATTACAATACGTGGCATCTATTTATTGGAGAATTAAAAAAATCGCTAAAGCCTCTTAACCATTTGAATGGCGCGGTTGCACCAATTTTGATATAGCAATGGAAGAGAAGGTCTTGCGCCGATATGGAAAACGGTACTGAGATCGAGAACTTTACTATCATTCTCATATATTTTTGTCTCAATTAGTATAGTAGGCGCCATATGGTTTGTGCGGCCTTTTGGTACACTTTTGCGCCTATCTTCATGGCCACACCTGTGATTATGAACCCTACTGTGGTTCTGGAGATTTTTTCTCTTTTAGAAATGGTCGCATTGAATATGGAGTAGCATTGTGTCTGGTAGTTGCACTTGTGTTTGCAAGTAAGGTCATGAACCTTACTGTATAAATGTTCATTTATGCAACATAGGGTGCGATCAAAATACTTAGAAACACTTTGAACCTAAAATAAAAACACTTCAAGCAATAGTTAAATATTTTCAATTTGATTGTAACATATCAAAATAGAGTGTTTGTCAAGGATTTGGCACCTCCTTTGATGGATTTTAGAGTAGACAAGAAAAAAAAAAGGATTCTCGAGAGAGAAGATAGTTCTTCCTTTGTAAAGATTTGGAAGAATGAAAGAATCTTTTGAGAGATAGGTTAAATGGTGGAGCATATAAATAAAAGTTGAATATAATAATAAAAAAAATATCAAAGTCTTTTAATAGGGTTTAATAAAAAAATTAAATTTTAAATTTTATAATAAGGATGAACTTATAAATTAGAGTGTATTTAATGTTTTTCTGGGCTTGATAAAATTAAAGTAAATATATGTTAGGACTTTTGATAAAAATATAAGAAAAATTAAAAAAAATATAAATTTATCATATTTATAAATTATTTAACAAAATATCAAAATTTATAAAATATTTATCAAAATACTAAATTTTTATCAGTTTATAATGAGTTTATCATTAGTTTATTATGGATTTATAAATTTTAAATAGTTTATGATTAGTTTATAATAATATAACTAAAATATTTTTGATGAAAAATAAAAATTTTAAAAAATACAGTGGAGTATGTAATTTTTTATATATATGCCTGTCGAAGTCGAAACGACTGGGAGCAACCTCAAACGACAATGTTAACTTTCTTGTCCCCGGTTTCACCTGAGTTATAGTGTTGTCTCTTGTTGAAATACCGAGATTACCCCTACTGTCGAGTGAGACCCTTTCTTTTTGTACATCCAACAGCTTACGTTGCAGAGTTCTTTCTCTTTCTTTTTTTCTCTCCCTCAAATTTCTACTTTGGAGCTTTCTTCGATATCTCGATTGGACGATCACTGTTATCACTCATGACTCTGATGACTCCTCCACCATTAGATGTATTCGCCATAAACACTTTGCTCTTCTTTCTCTGATCACACACTTGTTGACGAGCTCTCTCTCTCTCTCTCTCTCTCTCTCTCTCTCTCTTATCGTTTACTTCAATTGAGTTCAATTCAATTCAATTCAATTTCGATTTTAAATGATTAGGTTTTAGTATTTCGAAGGTTATTTAATTTGACCTTATAAATTCTCCATTGCCGTGCGCTTATGCTTAGCTCTCTTAGGGTTTCGATAAGTAGATCCAAACTCTCGCATTGACTATGTTTTTATTTTTGTTTCCAATTTTAAAATTTTTATAGCAGCAAGAGGACGATGAGATGTTGGTCCCACACAACGACTTCCCTGATGGTCCTCAGCCTATGGAAGGTCCATTCCATTCCTTCACTATTTGACGGTGCAAGAAAAATGGGATTCTGTTTTTTTTTTTTTTTTTAAAGTAGGAAGTTGGATTGAGTTGAACTGAGTAGTATTTATTGCGTTTTAATTTTATGGGTCTTCCTTTCGCATACATATAGATTTTGAGATTAGTTTTATATGTCGGTTTTGAATGTTGCATTTGAGTGTACTCTATGTTTTTCTCTGCGAGTGAATCACTTAAATTCGTCAATCTCTTTTAGGATTTTAGAGTTGTAGCTAATGGTTATTTGATCTGATTCTATGGGCTCTAATATGGTTGTTGCTTTCTGGGTTACTTGCAGTTCTTTTATTCCTTTCGCAATGCAAGCTAGAATTGTATTGATTTTCTTTTAGCTACAATAATATTAAGCATTTGCATTTTGATATGTTTGCTTTCTGAGTTTTGTGCTTTATTTTTTGTAGTTGCACCAGCAGAAACAGCAACTGCAGTTGAAGCTCAGTCAGTGGATGATCCACCATCAGCAAGGTTCACGTGGACAATTGATAATTTTTCTAGGCTCAATACTAAGAAGCTATATTCTGACGTTTTTGTTGTTGGAGGCTACAAATGGTATTGTTCTCTTTCAATTTCTTATTTTGGGACAGTATTTGGTTGGTTGATTGATTCTGTTAAATTTTTTTTGATCATTAAATTTTGCATTGGCAGGCGGATACTGATTTTTCCAAAGGGTAACAATGTAGATCATTTGTCCATGTATCTAGATGTTGCAGATTCTGCAACTTTGCCATATGGGTGGAGTAGATATGCTCAGTTCAGTTTGTCTGTTGTCAATCAAATTCATCAAAAATGCTCGATTCGGAAAGGTATTCTCACTTTTGATGGCATGAAATATCTATCTTATCTAATCCTTCTACATCTCCCCATCAGTGTGAGTGTACATGTGTTAAATTTTCTTGAATGTTTACATTTAACTTTATTGGATTTGTGAATGTTTATAAATACTTTTTTTTTTATTCTTTTATAACATTCTGGTTGGACAATCCATTTAATTGATTTGAGCCCATCATCCACATTATTTTTTTGGGTTCAAACCAATTACTGTATTAGGCAAGGTTTAATTTATGTTTTTCTTTTCATATCATAGTTCTTTGTTACTTTTTTGTGTTTTTATTTTGCCTTTTGGGGTATATACTCTGATTGTATCAATGGAAGCTTTGCTTGATGATCAAGTTATGGATTTATAAAGTGAGTGATCCCTTGCATCTCATGATACTCCATGGGTACTTCCTGTTTTTCATAGGATATTTCTCTGAAGACTTCTAGATTTAAAGAATGCTTTCGCTTCCTTGATATCCTATTTGGTACTTCTTGCATCTTGAATATTGTATATGACTTTTTAATGTATGAAGGAGAAGTTTGCTGCCAGTCGCAATAAGTGAAGGAATTTTCATATTCTTTTTAATTATGTGCTGGAATAGATTGATGATTAAACTGTGAAGTAACACTAGAATGCTAAAAAGTGAATATATATATATATATATATAATGATAAACACACAGTGTATATTGCTTTATGGTAAGCATTTATTATCCTTATTGCTGGTTTATGATAAACGCACAGTTTATATTACTATATGGTAAGCATTTATTATCCTTATTGCTGGTTTATGGTAAGCATTTATCATCCTTATTACTGGTTTAGTTTACATATGTGCGTTTATCATAACCTTCCTGTTCTTCATGGATAACAAATTCTGTCTGTCAAGGTGTTTGTGTTAAACAAACAAAAAAATGAGGATACAACAAAAGATGGATAATGTTTGTGATTAGTTACAATGGAGACTAGTAATATTGGGTTTATCTTTTTCTTGAATTTTGAAAATTTTTTTGCACTTTAAAAATTGATCCAAGTTTACATCATTGAGTTATAAGGAGTTAGTGGATTGGGGATGATTTCTTGTCTGAGGGTGGTGGCAGGGTTGAGAATGATTGTGATGATTGGATCTCTTTGGTCTTTGATTAGACTGGTAATCCTGGTGTAAATGCTTCTATAAGACTATTTGTAGTTGATGAAATGGACCTCAGTTTTAGTAAATGAAATTTTCAAGTGATCAAGCAGATGACCTAATTGAGACATGTATCTGCCAGACTCAAGTTGCACCTCCATTATATTTTGATTCTCACCATTCCTTTTTTTAATATATTTGCTTGATGTTTTTTGATCTGATATAAGATTTGTGTATTAATTTTGTATATTGTAATGCACCTAATTAAATTGAAAGAATAAAAAAGACAAGGTCTAGATAGGGTTTGCAATGTTTCCAAAATAACACACAGAAAAAAAGAAACAGAATTCTTTCAAAAAGAAAAGAAAAGAAAATAAAAAAAGAGAAATAAGCACCTAAAAATGCCAGTCCTCTTTAATTAGAAAATTCCAATATGTGCCTGCACAGGGACATAGTACACTGGCCTCTCATGTTCAGTTAGATAGTGTGTTCCATATGAATTTCAGAGGTTGGTGTGCTATTTTTTGGCACACTCAATTTAGCGAATAATTCCTTTAACCAATCTTCTTTCTAAATTGTACTTTAATCTTTTTTTAGGTTTCTTTTGATTTTTTTCTTTCTCTTTTTTCCAGTCTATGCTCTTTTTCTGTCCTTTTACCCGCTTCCTCTATCTCACTCCTGCCTCCTCTACTCTTCCTCTCTCTCATCATATGCTTTTTTGCCTTTCATTCACCTTTTTTTTTTCTTTTTTTTATCCTTACTTTTTTTTTCTCTATGATATTCTTGTCCATCACCCATATGGAGATATGCATTGTTATTCTTTTCATCTCAAATATGGATTTTACTATTTTTGTCTTTTTTTTTTGCTTCTTTATTTTGTTTTATCCCTCTGCCTTATACAGGATCTGGATTTTTGTAGCAGTAATAATTCCATAAGAGATAGTACATGGAATACATGCTTGTTAGTTAAAAACAAAAGGAGTCTCACTATAGATGTTATCAATTATCTTGTAAATGTATGGTGTTAACTTTGAATTTTGAAATAAATTTTAACAATTTTGTCTTAACTCTTAAAGGTGTGCAATTGCACTTTGCATATGGTGCGTAGGCTTTCTGTAACTTTCATGCCTTGTTGTGAGATGCACCTTAAATAACTATGGTGGAAGCTTGAGAGATACTTGGGTCATTGATGTTTATAGGGATATGATATGTTTAAAAAATTTAGGGCTGTGAATGCGACTAGTTTATACCCTTGAGTTTGGTCTTTTATTGCTCTAAGATTTTTTAAGGAGCAGTTTAGATACAATGACATATTTACTGATTTCCATTAGATACTACACTGAGAACATTGACAGCAGTAATATATGCAACAAGATCTGAGAACCATGAGCAAGGGTGTCTTTGGTGCCTATGATGATTATGATGCCATACTAATTTTGACTAAGACCTGTACAAGGTTGAATAGCTATGGTTTATTGTGCCATATTTATAATGCTCGAAGGTGGTCTATGATTTGCATTTTTATTTGGATATTTGTACAAGAATATATGGCAACGGCAGAACTCGAGAATTATGTAAGGGATTTACCCAAGAAACAGTTTACATGCATATATAATTTTTCCTTCATGAATGGGAGATTCATTTTTTATATCATAATAGATAAAAAATCATGAAGTTAAAATTGTGTTCAATGGAAATTTTAAAAATTTGAAAGAAATTGATTGTGCATTTTCAAAATGGGATTTTGTTTTGCTTCCTAGTCCATCAATCTATGCTAATCACCTTTAGCAGTCACCATCATTGGTGGCAGCCAAAATTTACCTTTTGGTTGTGTAAATATTTTTATTTATTTGATTACAATAAGAATATTAACACCTTGTTGGCCCTAACATTTCATAGTTGTATTTATTAAAAGAAAAATAATCCCAATTTACTCCAAATGCCAAAAATGACTTCCAATTAATTTTCAGTATTGCAACTAAATAGCAGAAAATAAGTCATTTTTGCCTTATGTCTTACTCAGAAATCATTTTCTAGAGGCACGGCGTTTTCTAGAAGCAAATGGAGTCTAGATGAGAAATGATTAGTTATGTTCGTGAATAAGGAACTGATCATATAGTAACACTGTGCTTCCTTTGATCTTTGGTCTAGGTAAGTGAAGGGATCAAATTTATGTTATTCTCAATCTAATCCTAGTGTCTAGAGAAGTGGGTACTTTATAATGGATACTTTGTAATGCCTTTAGAAAGCCGTTAATTGATATTACTTCTTCCGAAAGGAATAAAAATAATCCTTTTTGCACATATATGTTGATAAAATTCATTAAATTGTTGGCACTGATTATGTATTGTTCCTTTATGTAGACACACAGCACCAGTTCAATGCACGCGAGAGTGACTGGGGCTTCACTTCATTCATGCCTCTTGGGGAATTGTATGACCCTGGTAGGGGTTATCTGGTTAATGACACGTGCATAGTTGAAGCAGATGTTGCTGTCCGACGGGTCATTGATTATTGGTCTCATGATTCCAAAAAGGAGACTGGTTATGTTGGACTTAAGAACCAAGGAGCCACCTGCTACATGAACTCTCTCCTTCAGACATTGTACCATATTCCTTATTTTAGAAAGGTAGTGCTTAGGATTCATAGCTTGAACCTTGAATTAATGAAATTATTGGCAAAACCCATATCTGGAACTGTTGCTTGCAGGCTGTCTATCATATGCCAACAACTGAGAATGATATGCCATCAGGGAGCATTCCTCTGGCTTTGCAGAGTTTGTTTTATAAGCTCCAATATAGTGACACCAGTGTAGCAACAAAAGAGTTGACAAAGTCTTTTGGCTGGGACACATATGATTCTTTCATGCAGCATGATGTGCAAGAACTTAATAGGGTTCTTAGTGAAAAGCTTGAAGATAAAATGAAGGTATATGGGGGGTTACATGTTTCATACTTTTTCTGTTCATTGCTAATTGTACAAGGGATTAGTAAATTCATATCTTTTACTGGCTCAGGGAACAGTTGTGGAGGGCACAATACAGCAGTTATTTGAAGGGCACCATATGAATTATATTGAATGCATCAATGTGGATTATAAGTCAACGAGAAAGGAATCATTTTATGGTACTCACTTGGGTTACACTGAGTAGCTAAATTATCAAGATTCATCTTGTGGGCTCACAGGATTTTATATATAATTGTAGATCTTCAGCTTGATGTCAAAGGCTGTCGGGATGTTTATGCTTCCTTTGACAAATATGTGGAGGTGGAACGTCTCGAAGGTGATAATAAATATCATGCTGAACAACATGGGTTACAGGTGAGATGATTTTGAAACATGGGGGACTTGGAGCTTTTTTGTTGATTTAAACTTCTTTCCAGGGGCTTAAATATTTCTGATTGTTAAGAATTTGAATAAATTGATTTATCTGCATTTTGGAAGCTCATCTTGTTATCAGGAGTTTCATTCTTGTGCCTGAACTGTTATTTGCTTTGTTCTTTTTTAAATGAACAACCATTACTGAAACGCATTGTTTACTGCTATACTCTATAAACTTGCTTCTGCTTTCTTCTAGTTGAATAGGCTGTTTGATACTGCTTTCTACTTTTTTGCTTTTGAAAAATGTTATTAATATGCTTGATGTATTTAACTTTTTCAGGATGCTAGGAAGGGAGTCCTGTTTATTGACTTCCCCCCTGTTCTTCAACTTCAGTTGAAAAGATTTGAGTATGATTTTATGCGGGACACCATGGTGAAGGTTAGTTGTTGACATTTACTGTTTGGATTTGTTTGTATTTTTTCTATTGGCTCTATTGAATGAGTTGTACAATAGGGTTAGCTCTCTTGCTTTCTATAAACATCCATTCCAACCTAGCAGGATTAGATTTTGATGTCCTGTGATAGATATCCTGAAAATTTTCTACTAAAATGACTGCAGATTTATTGCTTGTCTTTGTGATTTTCATTTTCTATTTGGTGGTGGGTGTGGGTAAGTTTAGGCTGATAATGGTACTTCCTTTTTTTTCTATTTGTTACAGTTTTTTTTTTCTGGAAGGTACTTTCTTTTATTTGAAATTTTTGCCATTAATAGATCTGCAGGTCCTCTTGCATATAAGTAGTTGTCACTTTCTCTCTTTTGGTTTTATTTGTAGCCTTATTGCTTCATCTATTAATTGATGCCCTGCAGATAAATGATCGATATGAGTTCCCTTTGCAACTTAATCTTGATAGAGAGGATGGTAAATATTTATCTCCTGATGCAGACAGATGTGTCCGCAATCTATACACTCTTCACAGGTAAAATTTGCATTGTAAAAGAGTCTGAGAATGAATTTAAAGGGAAGATCTTATACATGTTCATATCAACAATTTAGAAATCAACGTAAACTGAATAGCATGAAGGAGTATTCCTTGACTAGGTGTTCTGTGTGTATCAGAGAAACTGATGTGGCCCTTGGGTTAAGCAGTAGGAATAAGAGAACCAGTAATGAAAAAGGGCCAGGATAAGACAAACTCTCTTAAGAATTGTTTTATTGAGACAAATGGTGCTGTAAGAGCTTCAAGGGGCCTGAAAAATGAATGTTTCAAGTATGGACAGACAAATCTTTTAACAATTTTCATGTAGGAAAACTGAAAATTTTAATTAATAGACCAATTATGTTATGCTGTAGGATCCGATGTCAGGTTCGGACGATGTTTATGACTGTGTGGTACACCTTGATTGTCATAAAATATAAATATGGTACCAATGCAACTCTCCAATACCATGACTCAGTTGACTTCATCCAACTTTGTTATATGTCATGTTCTTACTTCTTTTCAAGGTTTTCTCAAATCAGCATGCATATACTTCTATTGCTTATGGAGACTATATCTTATGGGTGAAATGTATTCATACTACCTGACTTTGTTACTTTCTTCAGTCATTGGTATTTTTTTTGCATTTATTATTTTTTTTGTTTATGTTCTTAAACGTTCATGGTTCTCTGTTTTGTGGTGATTGTTTAAATTTTCTGTTGGTTGGTAGCAACAATATATCTGTAGTTGCATTCTTATTTATGCAATGATTTTTTTCTTCTCTGTGCTGTTTGGGTCAGACTTATCATGTAACAGCATAGTTGTATTTGTCAAGTTTTGACTAAAGTGCAATATTGATTATTTATTTATGTTTTGGTTGACTGGCTATTTTTACTGATGATGATGAGTATTTTGTTGCCGATATGCTTATTGGGATGATAATTATTTTCTGTTGTTTGCTTTCAGTGTTTTAGTTCATAGTGGTGGTGTACATGGTGGGCACTACTATGCATATATTCGGCCAACTCTCTCAGATCAATGGTATGCATTGCGTTCCGTAAAGTTTAGCTAGTTTCAGCTTAGACCCTTACCTTTTCTTTCCTAGATTATCATTTCAGGCATTTATTTAATGCTATTTGCCCAATCCTTTGTTGTTCAAATGAAGGTTATTTGATGTTCTGTAACTTCTATTTAGCATGTACTCTTATTATTTTTGGAAGGATAGTGGATTTATGTTCTTATGTGGCTAATGTGCTTGCATTTCCATTCCTGGACATCCTCTTCATATCCTGTTCTCAAGTAGTAGTTCTTTCTTCTGGTTGAAACACTCAATATTATAATGTGTCTATGTGTTGGTGGTGTTTCTCTTTTTGTAATATTCTGATCATTTGGATTTGTGGCATGTAGGTTTAAATTTGATGATGAACGGGTAACAAAAGAAGATATGAAAAGGGCGCTAGAGGAGCAGTATGGTGGCGAGGAGGAGGTAATGTTTCTGGCATTACTTGGTAATTTTATTTTATTTTTTACTTGTTTTGATGACGTCTTATGTTCCTTGATTTTGATTAGCAGTTGCCACAGGCAAATCCTGGCTTCAATAACTCTCCCTTTAAGTTCACAAAATATTCTAATGCCTACATGCTTGTATATATACGTGAAAGTGACAAGGAAAAAATAATCTGTAATGTGGATGAGAAGGACATTGCAGAACACCTTAGGGTGAGATAGTGATAAGTTTTATGAATTGTAATTTTGATCTTGGTAATTTAATTTAATAATGTTTTGCTCTGTCCATGAAATGTCTCTTTTCAGATTAGGTTGAAGAAAGAACAAGAAGAAAAAGAACAGAAGAGAAAGGAAAAAGCGGAGGCCCACTTGTATACTATCATAAAGGTAACATCTTTGAAAATTTAATCCTTTGCTGGTGCCCCCCAACAGCCTGGGCCCCACCTAAGAGGTGCACAGAGAAAAAAATCCACACAAAAACTCACTCACCTGTATCTATCTGCACGTAAATTCATTCATATGCACAGGATCACTGTGGGTTATTGTGGGTATAATGCCAAAAGGTATCTCATTGATTATCGGCCAGTCATTTATTGATTTTATGCTTTTAGGTTGCTCGCAGTGAGGATCTTCTTGAACAGATTGGAAAAGATATATATTTCGATCTTGTGGATCATGGCAAAGTTCGTAGTTTCCGGATTCAAAAACAGATGCCCTTTAATCTATTTAAGGTACCTCTTTTCTTTTCCTTTACAACCTACTGTCCTCTTTTGTTTTTGTAATTTGGAGATGCTAGCTTTTTCTGATAGGATCAAGCTATAACGTCCTTGGAAAATTGCTGAGTCAACATTTATGCTTCAAAATATCTAATTTGAGGGCTAATTGAAATATTCCAATCCTAATTGGTCTGTCATACTAAATTTCCAATGACTGGTGGCATCAATTGATGTGCTAGTTAATTTGACTATTGAAATAAGTTGGTATTCTTTGTTTTTCATGCAGCCAATGCTGTTTCTTGTTTTATTTTTTATAGCTTTCCTGTACCTTTAGTTGTACCTAGACGCATACCCGAACGCATTCAAATGTTTGATGCTTTAATTGTTTTATTCTAATGGTAGGCTCATTTTTTTTTTTTTTTTGGTATCTAATGAAGAAAAAGGGGAAGAGAAGAGGGGTGGACGTTTGGGGGTGGGGGTGGTTGGGTTGGGGCTTGAGCTCGAGCCCCCCTTACAAGTGGGGACTGGTACAATCATTAATGTAAAAAGAATAAGATGAAGGTGACTGATATCTGCAATGCTACATGTCGTACAGTGCAATTCCACTGTGAATTCCAACTCCAAGCAATTTGTTGGTAGAAAAACATAGCTTGAAAATCTATGTAATTGATGTCTAATGCATTACTATAATATTTGACATTTAAAAAGTGTTGCCTGTTGCACGTGCTTCACTTGTTATGATCTCTTTTGCCATTGTTTCAATTGGTTTGCAGCATATGTACAAGGATGGGAGTGGGACAGTGCTTAGTTGTTAATACATTATTACCAAATTAGAACCACAACACACACCAACACTTTTTCTCTCTGCCCTTCTCCTTTTCTTTCTTGATCAATCTTTCTTCTCTTGTTCTATATCTTCTTTTCTTTTTCATTCTGTGTGACTCGCCCACTTTACGATATTTCCTACCTCTCTCTCCTTTATTTGTCTTACTACCATTTTTTTGGGACAAATGATATTGACCAAGTTCTTTTGCATGATGTATTGACTTGACTACTACTGTTCACTTACAAGTTAAAAGAAACAACTAAAAAGTTCATTCTTTTAAGATTATGTTTAAACCAATGTATTTTTGAACTATATTGTGGGTATGCGCTTTGATGTAAGCTTGCATACCCCCTGCATTATCAAACTCAATAAATTATAAACTAATGCCTCCTTTGCTTGGGTGATAAATTAATAAATGTTTGGTTCTGTATGTTTATACCACACATTTGACTATCTTAGTAAAAATACTGAAGTGGTAATGGATGAAAACCTCATGTTTTAAAATAATACAAAAAGAAGATCACAATTGCAAAGTGCTAAAGTGAAATTATCCTATAACTACAGGGTAAGTTTTTAAACATTTCACAATGACATTTTTCTTATGTAGATACTGAACACATCTTTTGGAGTCTTCGTTGCCTATGCAGTTTAAACTGTCAAGTTCTTTTGTAGGAAGAAGTTGCTAAAGAGTTTGGCATACCAGTGCAATTTCAACGTTTTTGGTTGTGGGCCAAGCGCCAAAACCATACATATCGTCCAAACCGACCATTGACTCCTCAGGAGGAAGCACAATCTGTAAGTACATATTTACTATGACATTTTGTGAGGCGTATTTTATGACTTGCACTATGTTAATTGGACTTGGGTACATGTATCCAATACATTTACGTGTCTGGATGATGTGCTTGCCTTAGCTTTTCAGTCTTGCTAATTTGAAGTGCTTAAGTATATACCATGTTCAGGTATCTTTTGTCCAACACAGGTACTTTATGTTTATTGTGTAAAATCATTTAGTGAAACTTGTCTAATTTTAAAGTCTCATGTACTTGAAAAACATATCGATATGTATTTGCTTTGAATTTTATTATGCATGATCTAGATGACTTAAGTAGCAAATCTGACAGTCAGTTTATAAAAAACTGAATGACTGTAGAAAAAGTTTCATAATTTGTACATTTAGATTGCCCTGCTATGTCCATGTGCATATACATGTACTTGGAGAGCACACTGTTGTATTAGCATGGACTTTTGTGTAACACCGGAGATATGAAATTTGATCCTTCAGTCGCACTTGTGCTTTAAATTGATTGAAATATTATAAGTGTGTTAAATTAGGGGCACATCTCTGATGCTTCAGTCTCGAACATACTGAAACATACCTGTGATTGAAAGGGGTATGCATCTGTTTGGATTCAGCTTAGCTTTATTATGGTTTTGTCATAATGATAACCAAACCTAACTGAAATAACCAAACAGGCAAATACGGAAAATTAAAACCAAACTGAGCTACACACAAAAAAAGAACTGTATAAATGAGAAGTGTCAGCTCAATTTGGTTTGAAACCATTATTGCACACCGCTATGATAAATTGACTTATCCGAATTCAATTTTTCCTTTTGTTGACTTGAAGGTATAAGATGCTAAGCAGGGACTGTGCATGGACTCGGTGCATAGCCCCACAAGTTTATTGAAATCCCTGTTCCTAATTTTTGTTCATGTGAACTAGGCCAGACTTTAAAGCTGGCCGTTGTTTGCATATCAATGAAGGGTCTTTTCACTTCTTTTGTTTGTGGAACTCAGCTAGAAGCTTTACATGCAAGATTCTTTATTAATACTTGTATTGTAGTGTATTTATATCTTCTTCTCAACTAATATTTGTATTATATTGTTATTTTCATAAAATGATACTGGTGTGCCTGGTTTATTGATCTCTTCTCCTTTCTGCTTTTCTATCTTAACACCTTTTTCTTGTTCCTGTTTCTCTAAATTGTATTGTAGTAGGACGCAAATTCCATGATTTCCTTGCTATTATCAGCACTTCATACAGCCATAAAACCCTACTCTTCCACATTTTTTCTCCACTAATCAAACAAATTATATACCTCAGTCTTGAGCTGCTACTCAAGGCCAAGGTTGAAGGAAATGTAGTTTTGCGAACTACATTTCTTCAACCTTTCCTCTTTAATTCCAGCCTCTATTGTTGCAAATGGGAGATCATAATAGGCATGCAAATGCAGCCCACAAGTGAAACTTAGGTCTGTAAATGAACCTTCAAAAGGGGCAGACCACTTCTCATTAATTTCTTTATGTGAATATAACTGTAGTTACAAGATAGTGCACTCATGACTCAACCATGCTTAGCTTTTCATTTTATCTATCCCATACTTAGTTGCTAACTTAACCCATGCTTGCCATATCTTCTACCTAACTCCTGTAAATCGAGGGGTAAGATCACAAGAAGAGAGCAAAATTCAAATTTCCCTCCAAAAATTTTAACTAACTAGAGATTATCTAAGCAAAATTTTGGGACAACATCACATCAACTTTAATTTTTTTTTTAATTTTTTTTTTGGAATTGCACTTCTTGGAGCTGGAGTACCTCTCTCTCCAAGAAGTAATTCTACATCTTGAAGCACTTTGTTCTCAAGTTCTCCTTTCTTTTTCTTGGAGCTTCACAATCTCCAAGTCTTCCAAATGACATTTTCTTTTTGTGGAGCACTTGGGTCTAGGCATTCCAAATGATACTTTCTTGCTTAATATTTTTTCTTCAAGCACTCTATCATCATCTTACACAAATTTTTTGATGTACTTCTGAGTAAAACATTCTAAAGTCTCCTCCTATATAGAGAGTGTCGTTGAGATTATTAATGGCGGGATTTAGTTGTTCTAGCATTTGCTATATTTTAGCCAAAAATGGCTATTTTTTTCCCTGCTCCATGTGGACAATGAAATATCTTTATCAAAGGGCATTTGCTGGTACATGTTTCTCCTCAACAAGTTTCAACAAGTTTTAGCAGTTTTTGGATGTGCAGGTCTCAACAAGTTTTTCAGTTTATTGGCATGCAGGTCTTTTTGAGATTTTTTTTTTAAGTTTATGAACATGCTGGTTTCATCTAGATTTTCACTTTCACTTGTGCAAAAACGTCTCACCTTGAAAATGTGTGAAATTTGCATAAATCAAACTTGATGGAGCCATACTTCATCTTCAAAGACATGAAAATCTGAGCATGTGTTGAAGTCAGAAGAAATTAAACCATAGACTAACAGACATAAAGCAGTAGATATCTGTATTAGTTCTTTTTTCTTTTTCCAGCAAAAATTTCCAATACAATTGAAACTTCCTTTTTCACTCACTCTTTGTTTCCAACTCATTTCTCTGACTGACAGCCTCTTTAAGATCATAGATCTCTAATACCATGTCAGAAAAGTGAGCTGAACAATCGCACAAATGCAGCACATATGTGAAACTTAGGTTCTGTAAATGAACCTTCAAAAGGGGCAGGCCACTTCTCATCAATTTCTTTGGTGTACATATAGCTCTAGCAACATAATAGAGAGTACAAAAGGTAAATTATAACCATTCCCAACCATGCTTAGCTTTACACTTTATAAATTACAACCATCCCCAACTTTGCTTAGCTTTACACTTTATCTAAGTGTTTATTAGTGGACTAAACACTCAACCTGAACCCATACCTTCTACATAAATCCACTAACATGCTGAAACAACAAGATTACAATTAGAAAACAAAGTTAAAATTTCCCTCCAAAATCTGAACTAACTAGAGATTTATCTAAATAAAAGTCTCAGGACTTCAACAAACATTTCTTTATCAAATGAGCCTTAACCCAAGTAAAAATGTAGTGTATGCTAATTGAATAATGCCTCAGAACAATGCTTTGCGGTGACTCATGTTAGTTTTTGGATGTTTGTTTACCCTAGGCCCCAGGCTTAGGTGCTTTATCATGTGCATAACTGGCTTTTATTCTTTATATGCATGCACATATACTGAAATCGGGGTTGAGTGCAGAGGTGTGTGTGTTTTGGTGCTGTTGTGGGAAGCATCATGGTCTGCCATCTGCACAAATTTAAACTATTATTTGAGTTAAAATGAAAGAAACGGTTGCTTAATTACAATATTGATTTTGGAATCTGTATATTTTGTGGCAACTAAATAAAATAAAGTAAATTTTTTTAGGTGATAAAAGTCTGTCATTGGTTGAGTTAAAATAAATTGTTGGCATTTGTGTTGCTTTACTTCTTTTTTTTTTTTTTCTGAAATGTTCCCAAGATATGTGTGTAGACGAAAAGAGTTCCCTTTGTTCTGATCTATTAATTACATGAGTCGAAAAAAAAGTCATTGGAGTTTTTGTTGTGATAGGATGCTTTATGCCTTAAACATGAAACAGCTTTTGAGTGTCTGTGGCTTCTAAGTTGATGCATTGTAGGTTGGACAATTGAGGGAGGTTTCTAACAAAGCAAATAATGCTGAGCTAAAGTTGTTTCTGGAAGTAGAACTTGGACTGGTATTGTTTCTTAGCTGATGGCTTGTTTTCTTTTTCTAGTGCCTTTTCAGATTATCGTTGGTAAGGTTTTTTTTGGCTTATACTTCTATACTTTTTACCTCTATGATAATCCAGGATTTGCGGCCTATCCCTCCACCTGAGAAGACCAAAGAAGATATTCTTCTTTTATTTAAACTTTATGACCCTTTGAAAGAGGAGCTCAGGTAAATCTCAATTGTCATTTGCCAGGTTTTCTTGCTTGTATGGGAATGTGGTTTGTCAGGGTCAGGCTGACCTTCTGTTATGATAGATATGTTGGGAGGCTGTTTGTGAAGGGGAGTGGCAAGCCTTTGGAGATATTGACAAAGCTAAATGAAATGGCTGGCTTTACTTCTGATCAAGAGATCAAGCTTTATGAGGTCTGCCATCCAGATTTGGTGTAAATCACCCTAATGTTATAGCTGCTTCAACTGGTCTTTATATCTGTAACACCCCTATACCCCGTATACGTACACAGCATGCTAATACGATCGTAATATACGTATACTGAATATAGAAATGTCACGGTTACAAAACACACATGACATGACTCTTATATACTATGAACAAATTCAAAACCTTTAAATGAGTTTATAAAACGAAATAGATAGAAAGTTTATTTAAAACGCAGCGGAAAATATAACAAATGTTTCCCAATACATTTGCATCAAAATCAAAAGTTACAAATATAAAATATATACATGAGTGGCAGCTCTTCTCTGATCTTTAAGTCCAAAAATCAACTCTTCAACGCCTAGACTCACTAGGTCTAGAGGAACTCTCGGGTTCAATCCTGTCACCTGCGCGATGAACCACAATCGCGCTGAGCCAACAGCTCAGTAGAACAAACTATAATGATATTATGCTATGTCATACATTCAAACAATATAGATCATACTCAATACACTTTATTTTATGGATGTTACATTTCATTATTTCAATAATTGTATCATCATCCATTACTCACACATTTAACATAGACACACATGGGCCCAACAAGCATTTAATATGATATTCAAAGTTCAGAGTTACTGCTTTGGTTTATAATCACAATGATCAAGCCCGTAGGCAATATATATCATATCTCTATCCATGGATAGTGTAACAGACCCAGTCTCTTGGACCATCAACCCATTAACTGTTAGGAAATCATAGAGATCACTGCAAACAAAAACACGTAGCGGAAAAATATTTGATCTCTGATTTCCCACCAGGATCCATGCTGTTCGTTTAATTCGACAAAAGTGTTCAAAGAACTAACCTGTTGATGATTCGAAATCACAGTTTGGAAGAGATGCCTCGATCGCGAAACACCCTCTATCGCGTATCCACACGAATGCTACCGTTTGGAGTGCTAGCTCTCTGCAACGGCGAAGGCTGGAAAAACGTTTTCTCTAAAAACGTATTAGAGTTACCTTTTTCGTTCCTCTTTGTTTTATTGTTACCTCTGAGAAGACTTAACGTCTGGAGTGAATATAATCACTCCAGAATCCAATTCAAAATTGGATACGGAAAGTCAAATTCAGAATCCAAGTCTAATTAGGATTCTGAATACATTATCTAATAATATATATAATTGGATAAGGTAAGTCAAATTCAGAATCCAAATCTAATTAGGATTCTGAATATATTATCTAATAATATATATATAAAAACGAAAATAATAATAATAATAAATATTAATATCTAATATTAATATTATTAATATTATATCCAGCCCAAAACGCATTCTTGTGTGTGACCCGATAGGCCCATATTAATTGGCAGTCAATTTAATCTCTATTAAATCAACAAGTCATAATTGGCCTCTAGCAAGGCGTTACAACTACCCAATTTATATAAGGAATGTCCAATTTGCCTAATAATAGTATATGCATTAATCCCTTTGTCACACGATATCTAGCTTGAACATAAGTCATGGTCAACGTCATACTTATATTGTCCAAACTTATGATTACTCGATCTCCAAGTAGACTGATAAAAACAAATGAAATTGATCACACTATCAATTCATTTGAGCACGGCCATGCATTTCACAGTCTCACTTATCGAGGGGCCCAAAAGATATCTCTCTCAAAGAGAGGGACAAATTCTATCTTGATTGTTCATTATCCTCTACATAATTTCTATCATATATGAACATAACCTTTATTACTATCCAGTTACGGATAATGTTTGATCATGTCAAAATATAATAGTCCTTATATTGGAAACTATGACAATCTCAAGTCAAAGAATTAATACATAACTATCATGAGATTTACTTATGACACTAACCCATGTAGTAATCTCATGATGGGTCTATCCAATACATTGTTCTCTAACAAGTATCTATGAAATTGATTTGTATCACTATACACATAACCATCTAATGATTATCAAATCAATGTTCATACTGGTTAAGAATTATTTTTTTTTTATCTCTATAACAATAATAAACCAGGGACAAATATCAAAATTGTGTAACATGCAAACAAACAATAATGATAATAAAACCTCATTTATTAATAATGAATGTATAACATAAAGATCCAAATAAATGGCCTAGGGCACATACACTAACATTAACATGAGGAGATCCTCAACCCGGCTAGACTGTTACTAGTAACAGACCCAGTCTCTTGGACCATCAACCCGACTAATCGAGGAGATCCTCAACCCGGCTAGACTGTTACTTTTCATAAATTTCATTTTCACATTTCATTTAGTGTAACAGACCCAGTCTCTTGGATCATCAATTCAATTCAATTGAAGAGATCCTCAACCCGGCTAGACTGTTACCTTTATATAGGCATGCCACCAAAACCAGTACTCTGAAATTTGAATAAACATATTAGGCACACAACCATTTCATATATCTCTTTATAAATCTTTTTCTCAATTCATTTCTCATTCCACAATCAACTAGGCAAACATGCCTCATTTGAATCAATATAGCCAATCACAATGGCTTTACACATCATCTTATCATCACATCTTTCATTTTCATAACACATACATATACCATATTACATTTCATGAGGTTCATATTGTATAAAACATAACATTATTCAAACATATCAACAATACAATGAAATTACTTAGTACATTCACACTCAAATGTATAAGTTCCAAAATCACATGAATGTATGTTATAATGCAAGGTTTGTACTTACCTCAAAAGAAATCCACACAATTCTAAACACTTCCTCTTAACAAGTCCTTCACCAAATAATTAAGGCAATTCACCTTCTTCACAACCTAATTCAAAACAATGAGGAAACTCACATAAGATCATAAGGCTAAGAATCAATTAGGGCAAACTCTAAACTGGACACGCTCACCCACACGGGCGTGTCCCTGACCGTGCCCTAACTCCACAACACAGAAGCATTTACACGTTCAGGACCACGGGCGTGTCACTGGGCGTGTAATACCTACTGTCTCTCAGAAGTATCGACACGTCCAACATCATGAACGTGTTCCTGGCTGTGTCAATTCCCCAAAGTCACAGTAGCTATGACACGCTCACTAACACGGGCGTGTTAATGGCCGTGTCACACCTACTGCCATCCAACACAATTGACACGCCTAAAGACCTGGACGTGCTCCTGGGCGTGTCAGGCCAAAAACCCAGATTCCGGCCAAAACAACAATCCAACCAACAAACAACAATCTTCCACCATCTTCCACTTCAACAAAACTCAACTAGACACACCCAAAACCATAACAACCTTGCAAAAACACCAACACAACTCAAAATACACATCCAACACCAAATCACAACATCATCAAAAACTCTAAACACAACCACAACTCAATCTTAACCAACAAACTTATTCTTCCTTTCAATCTTACTCTTTTCTTCAATCCAACCCAAGAATCAAAGATCAAGTAAACCCAACACTCTTAAACACAACACACTCAAACATATCCATATCAACAACCATAAATCACCAAACCCACAACACAAACTCAAAGAAAACAAGGGAATCAAGAGGAAACTTACCAAGAATGAAGAAAACTCTTAAATTCCTCCTTGATCTCTTGAAAACTTCTTCAATCTTGAGCTTGGAAGGTCAAATCTCTCCCTCTCTCTTGTTCTCTTGCTGCTGCCGTCCAAAGCAAAGAAAGGAGAAGAAAAGGAAAATGAGAGACACGAGAAGAGAGGAAGAAGGAAGAAAAGGAAAAGAAAGGAAAGTCAAACATTAACCCTCTCTCTCCTCAAAACATTCTCCTCCACACAAATAAAAATAAAATAATCTCAAACATCACCATCCACCCATCTTAATCCACTAACTCAATTTCAAAATAATTACCTTTATACCCTTCAAACAAATATTTGTATATGTTAAGTATATCACAATATATACAACATATACACATTACTCTAACCTCAACTCTCTTTCCAATAAAATAAATACATTTAATCCAATAATAACAATAATTACTCCAATACTTCTAGGGTACATTTTGGGATATTACAATATCAATTATTTTGCTAGAAAATATCTTACTGCCCTCTTTTGTGATCAGGAAATAAAATTTGAACCTAATGTTATGTGTGAACACATTGACAAGAAGCTCACTTTTCGTGCTAGTCAGGTATGTAAAATCAATTTCTAATTGCAGAAAAATTTTCTTTAGATATGCTTTTTAGAAATTGTTTTTCATTTTCTTCATCTTTGTTCTCTTTCCATTGGTTCCTCTTGCAGCTTGAAGATGGAGATATTGTTTGCTTCCAGAAACCTCCTCAAGCTGGAAGTGGTGAACAATGCCGCTATCCTGATGTACCTTCATTTCTTGAATATGTGCATAACCGTCAGGTATGCCATGAAATACTTTGATAAGGGTTGCAACTGTTTTCTATTTTATCTTCTTGTACTTGCTACTGCCCAAGGCTTAAGTTTCTGTATTATGTTATTATTATAATTTGGTAGTTATTGCCCTTCTTGCTGCCAACTATATGCTCTCCTTAATTTTACATTGATTGAAACTATAAGAAAGATGATATTGCATTTTGTATGCTATTGACATTAATGTTGTTCAAGTTTATATGTTTATGGACATTTTTTTTATAAGCAAATTACAACTTAGAAACAGACTAATTTATTTTATTGATTGTTTCATTAATGTTGATTACTTCTCTGTTCTTCACATTAATTTCATTTTTTTCTATTGAATTGTAGGATGCTAATCCAGTAGTCTCAATTGGTAGAATTGATAATGACTGCATGTAATTAACATAGGACTAACTATAATTATGAATTAAATTAATCGAGTTTTAGGATGTGCTTCTTATACATGGAAGCCCTAGTCCCATTAACTTGTGGATAATTTGTAACTGCCATTAGTGCTTAATGCTGTTTCTTTTTATTTAATTTGGACCTTTTCTTTTGTGAGCACCACAGATGCAGAAAATCTTGCTATCTTTTGTTTTTAGCCTGAACTCATGCTTCAAAGTGCAAATTCCTTTATAGAGTTCCGGTACTTTTTTTTTGGCTTGGGTTACATCTTGTGTTTTAATATAATTTTATGCAGAAGCATTTATGGTTTACCTATGAATGTTTCTTTTCTTTTTATTTATTCCACTTTCTCCTATGAAGTTACGGGAATTATGGTGCTTATAATATTATATCGTTAAAAAAATGGTGCTTGGAGTGCATAAAGATACAAATTAATTTTTTTATTTTATTAAACTTTTGATATCCTTCATGTAAAATAAAATGTTGTCAGATTTCAAAGAGAAGATTTATAATGGTTCATGACTCTTGTAAAAAGAAACATATCAGGAGTTCCAAATCACAAAGAATCATGTGCAATGCATGTGTAAACACAACTACTAATAACTAAGTCAAACCTATGGGTGGGTTTGAAATTAGCTTTACCTCTAATTAGAGATAATGAATAATGGCACTATCTTCAAGTCCTTGCAGACATTTTTGTAGGTAACATTTACTGTCCTCTTGTTGATGATCTGTAGGTTGTTCGCTTTCGATCTTTGGAGAAACCAAAGGAGGATGAATTTTGTCTTGAACTGTAAGTTACTTCATAATATGTTTTTCTGGCTCATAGTCGATTGGTCATACATAGTTTTGTTCTGTATTTGATTTTACTTTGTGCAATAAAATTTTCAGGTCAAAGCTTCATAATTATGATGATGTTGTTGAAAGAGTAGCACACCATCGTGGCTTGGATGACCCATCCAAAATTAGGCTTACATCTCATAACTGTTATTCCCAGCAACCTAAACCCCAACCTATCAAGTACCGAGGAGTAGATCATTTGTCTGAGATGCTGGCCCACTACAATCAGGTATGTCACAGAAGTGTGGACCTGCACCAGTTATTGTTTTCTTTTTCTTGATAAGTAACTGGAATAAACTGTTTTCTTTTTGTGAATTGATAGACATCTGATATTCTATACTATGAAGTGCTGGATATCCCTCTGCCAGAACTACAAGGCTTGAAAACGTTGAAAGTTGCTTTTCACCATGCGACCAAGGATGAGGTTAGTTGTTAGTGTGGATTAATGAAAGTAATTTTGCAAATATATTACTATGGTTCAAGTTTGTTTATTCATTGTATCGCTGATGTTCTCAGGTTATGATTCATACCATTAGATTGCCAAAACAGAGCACTGTAGGTGATGTTATTAATGACCTTAAGACAAAGGTAATCTTGTTCTTCCCTTCAATTTTTACTGCCTGGTTTATGTGTAGCACCAGAAATGTGCTTCCAGTCAAGGCCATCTTATGAAATTGGAAACCATGGGAATCAGTCTTGGAATCTCCACCTTTTGTTTCAAATGTGCTTTTGTTTCATTTTTTATATGATTTATTTTAAAAAAAAATTGTTTTGATCTTGTTGCCATTGTGCCTGAATTTGAAACAGGTTGACTTATCTCATCCCAATGCAGAACTTAGATTGCTCGAGGTTTTCTATCACAAGATTTACAAGGTATGGAGTAGTTTCAGTTTCCATTAATGATGTTATATTTTGAAACAAAATATTTCTTTTTGAAGGTTTTAACTCTATTTATTACTTAAAGTGGTTTGCTTATTTGGGATTTTGAAAGAAACGAAGAGTAAAATGACAATGTTGCCAGTTCCTTTTATTTTGCTGTTTACACTTTCATGGGCAATTTAACTACTTCATTGCTGATTCCTTCAAATAGAAATTTGTTTACCAATGCTCTAAATAGATGGGAATTGATCCCCTGGTGATTTGCTGTACGTTGTTATGTGGGAATATGGGAACTGTTGGCAAATATCCTTAAACATGGTCTCTATAATCTATAATCCGTGATTAACTTAGCTGAAAGATATGTATTTGAATTGCACAGTAATGGAACTTGCGCATTGCATGTAAAAGCTTGTTATGCAGATTCTGTTCAATCACTATTTTATTTCATTGGTAATTCAATATAACATGCATGAAAGTATTTTATTTGACATAATATATATAACTTTATCTCAATGTCTTGCTTGTCAGTTCATTATACCTTTTCCTTGTTGGATTTCAAATGTTTTATTCTCACTCTCTGTTCTTGGTACTTGTTCATATTCTTTATACTACTGATCTTATGGGCAAGAAGTTTGAATAAATAGAAAAAATGATATAATAGTGATTAAAAACAATTACTGTTGAATGATATATTTATATTAGTATAATTATTATCTAGAATTTTTGTTGGAATCTGAAATATAAATTTATATGCAAGTAGGAATATGGGTAATTGTCTATCATAAGAACAACTAGAAAAAATTCATATATTTAATTTTTAGTTTTAAATAAAATATTTTTTTAATAAATCAAGTTAAGGATGAGTTGGATTTTGTCTTTTGTATTAAAAGTCAAATATCCTTGTTGGGCAATTCAGAAATTTTAATTTTTTAAGGAACCTATATATATATATATATATAGAGAGAGAGAGAGAGAGAGATGGAAAGGAAAGAAAAAGGCAAAAAAAAAAAAATCCAAATCATCTCAAATTCTTCTGTGATTTTCAAGTGGTCGAGTAAGTTGGTTATCTAAGGTGTTTTGATATTTTTTATTTTTTATTTTTTTTTTGGACTTTTCTGAAGCCAATTTAAAGGCTATGGGGTTTTCATCATACCGGGTTCTGTTTCAATTATTAAAGTTGCATTTACAGTTATTTAATTATTTTGTTGCAGCTCAGAGAAAGATTTAAGTTAGCTTGTCGAGAATTTTATTCTTCTTTTGTGCTTTTGGTGTCTTGTGTCTGACCAACGGTTTATTTCCAGATCTTTCCACACAATGAAAAAATTGAGAATATTAATGATCAGTACTGGACATTACGCGCAGAGGAGGTAACTTTGTTTATCTACATATATATGTGTAGAACTGAATTTCAATGCTGAAATGTGAAGTGTAAATTTGGGTAAACTAGAAGCATCATGAACTCCACCTCAACAAATATTCAAATGGTAAGGTTGATGATTAGAACTAACCAACATGTCTCCTATGTTTGATGCTCATTAATACATGGACACATCCACTTTGATTCTTTATCCAACATATTAACTTTTCATAGCTCTGGATTGATCAATTAGTTTAATAAGGATAACACTCTAGTATGAGCTACCGGCTCATTGTATGCTCAAGCTTCAGATAATCATAGGAAAGAATATGGTGCTTGTGTTGTTTGCCTTATTCCTTCTAGTTTTTCTCCAATAGACACTATTGAGCATTAGAGCATAGTGTGTTGGTTTTGACTTATTAATCAATAAACCATGTTTCCATTAAAATTATTGAAGGCATCCTTCCAATTTCCTGGAAGAGAGATTGGTAAGGTAGTCATCAGATGCTTGGTTTGGTTGTCAAGTTTTACTGGGTTGAATTGGAAAAAATTGTTTCATCTTCTTATTAGCTAGAAATCTTTCTCCGCTGTTTATTTATTCATCTCAGCCAGTCCATCTATTTACCCTATCTGCTCCCTCTTGTGTTACTTGTTTCCTCAGATTCCAGAGGAGGAGAAAAACCTTGGTCCTAATGATCGATTGATTCATGTATATCATTTTATTGTAGACCCAGCTCAAAATCAGGTGGTATGATTATATTTTATCTTCTTTTTGGTTGTCACTTTTATCATTTCTTTATGCCTCTTTCTCATTCTTGTTTGTGGTTGTATTTGGTTATTTCCTATCGAACATGGACTGTTCGTCTTTTTTAATTTGTAACTACTCACAATCCTTAAAAAATTTAACAGCAGGTTCAGAACTTCGGGGAACCATTCTTCTTGGTCATTCATGAGGGTGAGACATTGGCTGAGGCTAAAGTGCGTATACAGAAAAAAATGCAGGTTCCTGATGAAGAGTTTGCTAAGGTATTTTTTTTAATAACTGAACAATTGATGTCTTGTCTAGGCAGAATTTTTTATTTGTATTTGCTTTCTCATTGTGCTTCTTGAGGTCTTAACGTGGAGTTTCACTGTTTTAAGTTCTAACAACAGTTTATCCCTCTCTCTCTCTCTCTCAGAAAAAAATTGCTTAGTTTGGCAATAAATGTGTAGTGTCTGCACGTAACACCATTTTTTTGGGGGCATTTCTTTTGTGTTTCAGTGGAAGTTTGCATTTCTGTCACTGGGTCGTCCAGAATACCTTCAAGAGTCCGATATTGTATCCAGTCGATTTCAGGTATCTCTCCTTCCTCTCTCCCATACAATGCAGCAGCAGCTCTCCCACACCCACCTGTTAGTTTCATGGGATAGTGAGAGTATATTTTATCTGACTGTTCCTTTTTTCTTTTTTTTTCCCATTGCTTGGTTTAGAGAAGGGATGTTTATGGTGCGTGGGAGCAGTATCTTGGACTGGAGCACTCTGACAATGCTCCAAAAAGGTCATATGCCGCTAATCAGGTATTAACTTGGCTTGGATTTATAAATAAAACATCAAGCCTGCGAGCAAGATTTTGGGGTAACAGCAATAAGTTAAGATGATAATGGTACGGTACAAGGACCACCAAATGCACACATGCTTATTATTTCTTTCTTATATTGATTTTGCAGAACCGGCACACATTTGAGAAGCCAGTGAAAATCTACAATTAGGAAAGAATGATAAGTTGAAAACGGTTCATCAGGTATATCCAGTATCCTGGTGGCATTTGCACTGTTGTAAAATGAGAGAAGCACTGCATTGAAAGCGAATTATTAGTTCTGTTAGAAGTGTAATTCTTTCATGTAGTGCGGAGGACTTAATGGGAAAAGACCTCTGATAGTTTTGACTTCTCTCTTGCGCCTGTATCAGGTATAATAGATGTTTGATCCTTAAAATTCCATTGTAATTTAGTACATAAGATTTTGTTGTGGGGGATGTATAGAAGGTATAGGTGTGTGTACTTGATTGTTTCTTTTTATTATTTTTAATTTATTTTTTAGTCTTTTCCCAATCATCCATTAGAGGACTTTTATTAGTGGGCAGTTGATATTAGAGAACGGTTTCAGGTTCCTGTATAATTTGTTATTTGGTTACTGATTTCTGGCTCTTCCAGGATTTGTGCTTAATACAAAACCAATTTTATTTCTTTATGCTCGCTTTCTTCCTTTGTTTTAAATTTTATTATTTTTGTGTGGGATTATTTGTCAATATTTCCCCAAGTTTAAATGATGGATTCATTGTGTTATGCTTACAAGTCCTTGGCATATGCAAGCAAGAGGCTACAAAATTAGTGCTATTGTCCTATAATGCCAGGTCATGTTCAAAATAAAAAACTTTTAGGGACAGCTGTGGCCTTTGATGCATCGCCCTCAGCGAGATTTTATTTTATTTATTGTCCGTTTGATATTTGGGGCTTCGTCTCAATTAATCCGGACCCGTTGGTTGCACGCCTAGTTTATACTTACCACCTAGTTTTCTCACTGCCAACGGGGTAACTATAAACTCTGCAACTAAAACAGAAGATTACAAGTACTTTGAAACATAATGTGGATGGAAACAGTGTTCCTTGTTATCGATGTCATGTTAAAGCTGCTCATCCTCATCCATCGATAAATGCGCCATTTTTTTGACGATATATTCATTCATATTGATCATAACGTATTAAATAGAATATAATCCGATCTATGGCAAAAGTGATGGTTTCTTGAATTCGTTGCGATATAAAAGGTGTTTGATTGAAATTTAAATATAAATAAACAAATTGAATATAAGTCTATGAATAGAATAGAAATATTTCATGCTAAATATTTTTCTATTTTTTATTTATATTTATTTTATATAAAAATATAAATAGATAAAATGAATAACTATTTTATAGTAAATGAGTATATTAAACTAATTATATTATGGAAACTATTTTATAGAAATTCGTTTTCTATTGAAGGAATATAGATAAAAATATAAAAAGGGTGAAGGTGCAAAAATGTTTTTGAAATTTATGTGAAAGTATCGATTAGTTTTTAAAGTTTTTATTAAATTTATTTTATACATTTAAAGTTTTATAAACTGAAAAACTAGTTATCTTTTAATGCAAAAGTTAATTATCGTTAATTGTTTAGTTAGTTACACTTTGTTTGGATTGAGGGGTTAAGGAAGGAAAATAGAAGGTATATGACTTTCGCATTTGTTGGGAAGGAGTGCATAAATTAAATGAAAGGGGAATGAAGGATAAGTTTTATCTTGAAACAGTGAATTTTTTTTACATCTTAATTTGAGACTTAAGGCATCAGAAATAAATTAATAAGTTATAAAAAATAATGAATTGTCTTTTTATCCTTTTAAATTAGATTTTTATTTTATAACATGACTAATATTTTTATAATTTTAATATTCATTACTCTTCCTTTAATAAATGTGTATTTATCTTTTTCTCAAACAAAGTTAAATGTTTAACTTTCCTTTCCCTTTCTCTCCTTACATGATCTTGCAACTAAGTTCATTCAAACATAGTATAAGTTTATGTAAAAATACATATTGACACTGATTTTTTTTTCAATTATATATTAAAAATAATATTTTTATCTATTTATATAAGAAACAAATATATTTAAAAGCACTAAATAACATTTTGATAATAATTTTATTACTAATTATTATTTAAAACTAATAATAAATTATATGATTATTTATTTATTGAATATTTTATATTTAAATATTCGATTGATATAGTTTAAAATACATATAAAATAATTATTTTAACAAAATTAAAAGATTGTTCAGATGGCAAAACTTTTAGTTTAAATAGTTATTGATTAAAAATTGACTAATTTGGATAAAAAGTAAACTATAAGGACAATAATATATATCGATTAATTCTTAAAGGACAATAAATATTAGTCAATTCTTAAAAAGATGACAAGCAAAAATCACTTATTACTAATGTTTTAAAAAAATTAAAGTGTTGACATGGCATTGTGATATGATAGTAAGTCGGCACATATGTTGATGTAGTATATTAATAATGTATCATGCAACTTATGTACTGATGGGACATACTAACATTAACACCATGCCACTTACAGTTAACGATTTTAATGGCATAAAGACTACCGTGTGAATTTGAGGAATGACTAATGCAAAAATTGAATTTGAAAGACAACAATAGATATTGATCAATTTTTGAAGGACGGTGAATAAAAATTAACCTAATTTACCATATAGGGCTAAACTTTTGAGTTGGTAAATGTAAACAAATATAAATTATATATGGAATTTAATAAAATAGGGTAAAAATAAATTCGAATATAATTCATTTAACAAATAATATAAAAATAGTTTTAGATTTTAAAGATAATAGAATAAATAGGTAACGAGAATTTTAGAAGTAATATTTTTTGTGTAAAAATGTGAGATCTAACTTTTTGTGGTAAAAACTTAAATTTATGATACATTTAAATTTTTTTATTGTTAATTTATGTGGGAAACTGATTGTTTAAAGATTGTTTCTATTATATTTTCAATTAATATAAAATTATTATATGGAGGAAATTAGTACTTAGGTGTAACTGCTTGCAAGTTGAGCATTGAAGGTTGCTTACATATTGAAAAAAGGTTGCCCATAACGGGCCCCTAACCTTTTTTTTTTTTTTTTTTTTCATAAATACAGTTTTTGCTTTCTTTTTTTCATTATTTTTTACTTAAAAATCATTGTATTTTTTTTATTTTTTTATTTTTAGTTTTTTATTTTTAATATTATTTTTTATTGTTATATTGTTAATATGTATAGAAAGACATTAAAATATATATAACATATATAAAATACATATAAAAAATAAAAATTAATATATACACACCATCTATATAATATTTACATAATTTAATTAATATTTTTAACTTATTTTTTAATTTTATATACATATAAAATTTATACAATATGTATTCAACATACACACAATATATACAATAAAAATATAATATAAACATAACATCTTCAACTTCTAAATAACATATATACAATATCTACATAATAAAATAATATTTTTTTACTTTTTTTTATATTTATAATATGTAAATTTATTAAAAATAAATTTAATAATTCTTATTAATATATTTTTATATATTTTTATTTTTTTTAATTTTTTGAGTTTTTTTGTTATTTGTAATTAAAATTAATTTTTTTTATAAAAATTGATATATTTTATTAGTTGAAAATATATTTTAAAATTTTAAAATTAATTATTTTATTAGAATATATTTATTTAATAATAAAGTTAAAAAAAGAATTTTGTAGTAAAATATTGCTTGAAATGCGATATATGATATTTTTAAAAAAAAAATCTTAGTTTAAAAAGAAGTGAGATATTTTTTTAAAAAAAAATATTAGTTTTAGTATATTTTTTTTTGAAAATTTTGTTTTTGATGGTGCAACATTTTTTAAAATAAAACTTGTCTTTTAAGTTAGTTGTGTAAATTTTCCATATTGAAATGATGATGGGTCAATCAGTTCTACGATTAATAAGCCAATTTGCACGAGTCAAACGAGAAAATTACACTATTTATTATTTATTATTTTTTTTATTTTTATTGTTGGTATATATATATTTTTAATTTTTTAACTTTTTACTTTTTGGACTTTACATTTCTTTCAATTTTCTTTTTCAAAATACAATTTCATTTTCTTTCTTTTTTTTTCCCTTTTTCCTCTTCCTTTTTATTCAATTTTATACTCCTTTTTTTTTTACACCGCACCACTGCATTTATGTTGTTTGCCGCCATTTCTGCTTCTTCGCCATAGACGCCTCTTTTCTTTATTATCTCCGATTTGTGTGTGTGTGTGTGTGTTTTTTTTTTCAAAGTGAATAAGAAATATGAATCTAGTATAAATTTTTATTTTGAATTTACTTTTTTTTGTTTATAAATCCTTTAATTTTTTTATTTTAATTATTTTTATATTTCAACTACAATAATTGAGATTTTTTTTAAATATAATACATTTTATATATTCGATAAAATACTTTAAAAGAATTTTTTTTTAATTTTTATCATATTTGATAAATTATATACAACATATATAATATATAACAAATTATATGTAACATATGATATATAAACATCATATTTAATATATTATATATAATATATAATGAATAACTTATTATATGTAATATATATATATATATATATGAGGACATATATGAGATATATATATGTCATATATAATGATATATGTTGTATATATTATTAATATTTATCAAATTATATGTTTCTTAATACGTAATTTATCACATTTATCACATATTATATATAACTTATGCAACATATAACATATTATATGTTATATATATATAGGCATGGACATAAGATTTAATGTTAGTGGGGGCTTATCTCTATTGGATATATATTTCTAAAATTTTTATTTATCATAATTTTTACAAAATATTTTTATATTTTAAAATAATAAATTTGACACTTATTAATATATTTTAATTTTGCATAGTAAATATTGGCAATTAAATTGAATTTTTAATTTCCTAAGATAGAGCAAATTTAATAATAAATAATCAAAATTTTATTAATTGACAAAATACAAATTACAAGATTTAGCGATATTAATTTTACACTCAAACACATTATGCATTAGATTGTTGAAGCTACCTCTCTTAAATGTTTTCACTTATAACCTTATCACTCACCACTCTATCTCACTTTATAGTCTCTCATTAAACTCTCATCACACCTTTAAACAAATGGCCCTAGGTCATATTTATAGTTGTGTTGATGAGGTTTATGGAATTTGATAACTTTCTTAACTAATTCAAATTCAACTTGATAACCTCCTTTTCTAATTTAAATTCAATTTGAAAACTTCATTTACTAATTCAAATTCAATTTGAATAAGTTAATGATTCTTCACTACTAAGTATTATAGAAAACTCTAGAAGGAAACCAAATTTAATTTCTAACATCCTCCCTTAAATTTGGTTTGGTTATTCTTAGCTTTTTCTTCATTTTGAAAAATATATCAACTTTGAGTAGCTTCGTGAAAATATCTGCAATTTGATCTTCAAATGGACAATATTGTACTACGATCTCTTTATGTTTTGCCAAGTCTTAAATGCAGTGATGTTTAATGTCTATGCTTGTTGCAACCATAAAACACTAAATTCTTCGTTAAGGCGATTGCTAATTTTGTTATCACAATAAACTATTGTTGGACCATCTTGTTGATGCTGTAACTCATTAAGCATCCTCAGTAGGCTTGTACTTTATTTTGTAAATCCATTTGACTCCAATTGGATTTTTTCCTTTTGGTAAAGTAGTTAATTTTCATGTATTGTTCTTTTCGATAGCATGAATTTCTTTATTCATTGCTTTGATCCACCGATCATCATTAGCTGCTCTTCAAAAATCACTGGATCATAATATGCAAAGAAAGCATAATGAACAACAACTTCATCATCACCAAGATCATTACCAACTTCATAATCTCTTAAATAGGCTGGCGAATGTCGATCACATTGCGAGCGTCTAAGTACAGGAGGATATGAAACTTTAGGTTGATCAATCTGCTGCTCTTTAAAATCTGGTGGAGTATGCTCATCAGTGTGATTTCTTATTTCCATTTCATTGTTAATGAATATTGGTACTGGTAACAATCTCTTTTCTTTTTCCTGACTATTCTCATTTCCATCTTCATCAAAAGTAACATTACGGCTAATCATCATCTTTTGAGTCTTTAGATTGTATAGCTTGTATCCCTCCTTTTCCAAGCTATAACCAATGAAAATATGTTTTTTTTTTTTGCCTTATCATCAAGCTTCTTTCTTAACTCATATGGTTTATGTGAATAAGCAATGCAACCAAACACCCTTAGATGGCTCAAATTGGGCTTCCTTCCACTCATGCTTCTTATGGGGTTTTATCACGAACACTTTTGATGGGACATCTGTTTAAAATTTAAATTGCACAAGCCGCGACCTCACCCCAAAAACTTTTAAGTAATTCCTTGTAATGCAACATGCTTCTCACTATATCCATGATAGTTTTGTTCCTTCTTTCTGCTACTCCGTTTTGTTGAGGAGCTTACCTCGCTATTACTTGATATTTAACTCCATGTTTTCTTAGGAAATCATCATAAATAGTATATTTTATGCCTCTATCCGTTATTAAAATTTTAAGTTGATAACCACTTTGCTTTTCAACACATGCCATAAAATTTTCAAGTACTTCACATGCATCAAACATTTGCTTCAAAAAATATACCCATGCATTTCTACTAAAATCATCGATAAAAGTAATAACGTATTTGTTACCTCCATTAGATGGAACCTCCGCATATCATAAGTCTGAATGCATAAGCTTTAGTGGTCTTTTAGCTCTCCATGTCTGCTTTGTAGGAAATGAATCTTTGTGCTTCTTTCCTAAAATACAATGATTACAAACTTGGTTAGGAACTTGAATAGTTGGCAAAACTGAAACCCACTCTGTGTTTGCAAGAAATTCGATGCTTCCAAAATTCAAATGCCCAAGCTGCATATGTCATAGCTATTATCATTAATAACTATCAAATTACAATAAGAGGCATTATCATGGTTGATGTGCATTAGAAATAGACGATTGGATGATATCTTTGTCATTAGTATCATTCCTTTCCTTGTATCATTTACAGTGCACCCGTACTTATTGAAACATAAGTCATAGCCTTTTTTCTGCCAGTTGTCGAACGCTTAATAAGTTTTGACAAATATTAAAAGCATTGTAGACTTCATAAATATAGTCTGAAGACTCATTCTTCGTTTTGATAGCAATCCTTCCTTTTTATATTAATGGAACTTGATAGTTGTCATCAAGTTTTGCAGAAGAGTGAAAAGATTTATCTAACTCGGAGAAAACTTCCTTATAGCTTATTTCCACTTAGATGATTACTGCAACCTGAGTCTATCAACCACTGACAATTGTTATTACTATCAGTTTCATAAATAGCCACCAACAACGTTTCTGCACCATCATTTTGAGTTGTCTCAACATGATTGTCTTTATGGTATGATCTTCTAGTACCATATTCTCTACCATAATGATCATATATATATATTTTTTTATAATTATGGCAATGAATGTGTGACTTGCACTCAAATTGATAATGACCATACTTTTTACATGTATAACATTGAATATTGGATTTATCTTATTGGGATTCATGTTCTTTTGCTCATTGTCTAGAAGTAGTTCTTAAATTTCTACCTCCGCTGCCTCTGAAATTAGAACATCTTTGATTATACTCTGATCTGGACATTTTCTTATCATTCTTTAGATTCACTTGAGCCTTTAAAGCTTGTCCTATTGTTCTTGGTAACCTTTCATTCATCCACATCTCACATGACTCTAAAGAGTCTTATAAATCATTAAGAGCCATGGTGTCTAAGTTTTTGGACTCTTCAATTTCCCTTAGCACATAATCAAAGTGATTGGACAACAATAGTAAGATTTTCTCCATGATATATCTCTCTTTTATTTGATCACCATTATTTTTTATTTCGTTGACTAGTTTCTCTATTCTTGAGAAATAATCATGAATACTTTCATCTTTGCCTTTTTTCCATAAGCTCAAACTGTCTTTTTAACCCTTACAACCTTATCTATTTGACTGGATATGTAGCTTCATATGTTTTGAGCAAAATACTCCAAGTTTCCTTTGCTGTTTTTGCATGGAATATTTTCTCCAAGATTGATAGCTCCACATACTGACAGATTAGAAATAAAGCCTTCTCATTTAACGAATGATCACGATCCAATTGTTGTAATTCTTTAAATGATGGCTTTTCCTTTTCAACAATATATTTTCTAAAATTTCTCCATAACTATTGCTTTTTAAGCACAACTACATTAAATGTTTTCACATTGCAAAATTACTTTTCTCATCAAACTTGAAAATTATTAATTTCACTTAAACTCCAAATGTTGAACTTGAAGTCATCTCGATCTAACTTTAGCTATGATACCAGAAGTTGGTAATTAAATTGAATTTTAATTGCCTAAGATAGAGCAAATTTAATAATGAATGGTTGAAATTTTATTAATTGACAAAACATAAATTACAAGATTTATAGATAAAAATTTTACATTCAAACATGTTATGCATTATCTTGTTAAAGCTAACCCCCTCAAATTTTTTTCACATACAACCTTACTACACACCACTCTATATCTCTTTTTAGTCTCTCAATAAACTCTCATCACACCTTTAAATAAATGGCCCTAGGTCATATTTATAGTTGAGTGAAGGAGGTGTATGTGCTATCAAATTTAATTTGATAACCTCCTTAACTAATTCAAATTCAACTTGATAACCTTCTTAATTAATTCAAATTCAATTTAAAAACTTCTTTTACTAATTCAAATTCAATTTGAATAAGTTAATGATTCTTCATTACTAAGTATTCTAGAAAACTCTAGAAGAAAACCGAGTTTAATTTGACATAGTAAAAATATAAATTAATAAGAAAAATTATAAAAGAATAACAAATTAAGATTTAATTTTCATTACTAACACAATCAATAAATAGTAAATTGAGATGTATATTTCGTGAATAATATAATTACGGTTCTATATATGAATTATTGGATATGATTGCGTATTTGCTATTTAATTTTTTTTTATATAAAAATGACGATTTCAACGGGATGAAAAGTATTTTTAAATTTTTATTAGTAATGTTTTTGAAAATTAAAATTTTTTACGTTATTTGTGTAATTTTTCTTGAGTTAAATGGTAGGGAGATTTACATAAATAACATACAAAGAAAAAAAAATATATAAAATTACTATACAAATAGACAATTTAATAAAATTACTATACAAATATAAATTTACTAAACTACTATTTTTTTTTAAAAGGGTAAACAAAATGCGGTTTCTACTTTGTTTCATGGCAAATGTTGGATTATGCTTCAATGCTTCTGTTTCATGGAATTCTTACTTTCATATTGGAATTTAGTTACCTCATTTGCGGCCATGTGCTATTATATAAGTGGAGATACATGAAAAGGAGGAGGAACTGATGCCACTGCAGCCCTCAGGCTCAAAAGTCATTTTTTTTGCTATAAATTTACTAAAATGAATTATTAAAATGTAAAACCCAAATATACAGAAAAAAAAGGTGAGAACGGCATATGATAAATATATTAATTTAATTTTTAAATTTATGTAATATTAAATAAATTTCATATTATGTATAATAATTTATTCACTCAATCTTGAATTCAAACATATCCGAGTTTGCAGGAGATTTATATTTGATATGAATAAAAATGTAAATTTATTTTTATGATAATTAAATCTTATTAAGTTTTTTTAATTAATTATATATAAAAAATTAAAACACTTAATATTTAAATTTGAGATATAAACAGTAATAATATATTTTTATTGAAAGGGATCAAAATTTTTTTTTTTAAAACCCTAAATTGCAAGAACAGAAGATGTGTACCTGGCATAATCGATTGTTGATTTCGTAAGCAATGAATTGGTGGTTTGTGACACCCATATAAGCAGTGTGCTCATGAAAAACTTTCGGTATCACTGCCTTAGTGAGTGGATCCGTAATCATGGAGTTCATTCCAATATGCTCTATGGATATCTGTCCACTCTTTACCCTCTCCCTCACAGCCAGAAACTTAATCCCGATATGTTTCGATCGAGAAGAGCTTCTATTATTGTTGGAGAATAAAACTGTTGAGTTATTGTCACAGTATAACTTCAATGGCCTTTCAACGCCACTCACAATGCGCAGCCCTGTGACAAAGTTCCTCATCTAGATTGCCTGATTGGATGCTTCGTAGCTTGCTACAAATTCTGCTTCCATGGTGGAGGTAGCTACAAGAGTTTGTTTCGCACTCTTCTAAGAAATAGCACCACCAGCTAAGAGATATATGTAGCCTGATGTGGATTTTCTACCGTCTTGGCATCCAGCGAAATCAGAATCAGTATACCCAATGATTTCAAGCTGATATGATCTCCTGTACGTGAGCATATGTCCCTTCGTTCTCTGAAGATATCTCAAGATTCTTTTGGCCGCTTTCTAATGTTCCATTCCTGGATTGCTGAGATATCGCCCTAACATGCCAACTATGAATGAAATATCTGGACGAGTGCAAACTTGAGCATACATCAGACTCCCAACTATTGACGCATAAGGAATCTTCTGCATCTCCTGAATCTCAAATTCACCCTTTGGACACTGATCAAGACTGAATTTATGTAACGACCCCATCTGTACGGTCTTACGACAACTGGTCTATTGGGCCTTTTCTCCTGTAGGTGGACAGTAGTCCCAGCCCTCAACCCGGCAGGCCGCTACAGTACTGGACTGCCCTCGCGGGCCCTCAAGCAGGATTTGTTTATTTGGCTCCCAAAGGAGTCGCCTCCCCGGATCGAACACCTGACCTCCTACTTAAGAGAGCCAGCGTGAGCCATCCAGTACCATTTCTACCAGTGTACGGTCTCGATATAGCCCTTTTGTGATAATCTAAGAATACCTCGAGTACGGTCTCGATGTATTTGAATCCCTAATATAAAAGAAGCTTCACCTAAATCTTTCATCTCAAAGTGTTTTGAGAGAAAGACTTTGGTCTCGTGCAGCAAGTCCTTACAGTTAGTAGCAAGCAGTATGTCATCCACATATAAGACCAAAAAGATAAACCTACTCCCACTGAACTTGTGATACACACAATCTTCCACAGCATTTGTCTCAAAATCGAAAGAGACAACTGCTTCATGGAACTTGAAGTGCCACTGACGAGAAGCTTGCTTGAGTCCATAAATGGATTTCTTTAATCTGCATACCAGTCGCTTTGGGTCTCCAGACACAAAGTTTTTTGGCTGTACCATATAGATGGTTTCATCAATGTCCCCATTGAGAAACGCAGTCTTCACATCCATTTGATATAACTCAAGATCAAAATGTGCAACTAAAGCCATGATTGTCCTAAAAGAGTCCTTCGATGAAATCGGAGAGAAGGTCTCTTTATAGTCAATCCCTTCTTTCTGAGTGAAGCCTTTAGTTACAAGACGAGCCTTATATCTTTCCACATTACCATTAGAATCCCTCTTGGTCTTAAATATCCATTTGCAACCAATAGGTTTCTTTCCTTCAGGTAATGGGATAAGATCCCAAACTTGATTGTCTTGCATAGATTTATATTCTTCACCCATTACCTCAATCCACTTGTGAGAGTTGGAATCCTACATGACATGATGAAAGCTGATTGGATCATCTTCCACCATGTCTACAGTGTCCTCATGTTCCTGAAGATATATTACATAATCATTTGGAATAACATTTCTTTTCTCTCTAGTGGACCTCCTTAAAGGCACAGGTTCTGGCTCAAATTATTGAGGTTGTTGAGCTTGTTCTTAAAGAAGAACAACTTCTTCATACTGATGAGAAAGTTGTTCAATATTGTCTTATATTGGAACTTGATTTGCTTCTGGAACAGTGACAGGCGTAGGAACCTGAACACTGCTAGGAGCAATGATGGGAATAGACACTGAGTATTCCTGACTCGATCCCTCCTCAAAGACAATGTTTCTAACCTTATTTCTCCCCCCAAACTCAACATCCTCAAAGAATTTTGCAATTCTCATCTCAAAAATAGTCATGGTAGTAGAATTATAAAACTTATAACCCCGTGATTACTCAGAATAGCCAATAAAGTAGCTACTAATAGTTTTGGAGTCCAATTTAGTTTCGTTGGGCCTATAAGGCCTAGCCTCAGCAGGACATCCCCAAACATGAAGGTGCTTTAGACTGGGCTTGCGTCCAGTCCAAAGCTCATAAGGTGTTTTTGCAGCTACTTTAGTTGGTACTCTGTTAAGAAGATAAGCTGCTGTTTTCAATGCTTCTCCCCACAGAGACTCAGGCAAGGAAGAATGATTAATCATACTTCTTACCATATTCATAAGAGTCTTGTTATGCCTCTCAGATACACCATTCATACTGGGTGTACCAGGCATTGTGTATTGAGGGACTATACCACAGTCCTGTAAGAAAATAACAAATGGCCTTGGACGTTGTTCACCTGAATCGTCATATCTGTCATAGTACTCACCACCACGGTCAGATCTAATGCATTTAATCTTCTTTCCGAGTTGGTTTTCAACTTCGACCTTAAAAGATTTGAAAACGTCTACAAACTTTGATTTCTCATGAATGAGATATAGGTACCCATAACGTGAGTAATCATCTATGAATGATATGAAGTATCTTTGGCCATTCCTTGTTGCTATAGGGAATGGATCACATATGTCCGTATGTATCAATTCTAAGACGTTTGATGATCTGTTGGCACCTAATCTCTTTTGTTTAGTCTGTTTACCTTTAATACACTCAACACAGAAGTCCAAATTTGTGTTGTCAAGGATACCATCTGACACAAGACATTCTATTCTAGATTTGGATATGTGACCCAAACGTCTGTGCCAAAGTTCAGCTGAGTTATCCATATTTAGCTTCCTTTTCGTACCTATAGTATTAACTTGCAGTGTTTCATTATAAGAAGCATTAATATCCAACATATATAGATTATCACATGCATTCAAGAAGCCAGTACCAAAAATTTTTGAATCCATAGATAAAGTAAATGAACTGTCTCCAAATGAATAAGTAAAACCAGATTTGTTCAAATAAGAAAAAGAAATTAAATTCCGTCTAAATGTCAGAATAACAAAAGTATCTATAAGATCCAAAAAACATCCAGTTCTTAAACACAATCTAATATGCCCAATTGCCTCCACTTCCACCTGCTCGCAAGTTCCCACATAGACGTATCTTTCACCGTCAGTTGGCTTTCGGTAGCTCATGCAACCCTGCAATGAAACACTTATGTGAGTAGTAGCACCAGAATCCATCCAATAAGTGTTTCTAGGAGCTGAAGTTAAATTAACTTCAGAACAGACTAAAACAAGGTACTTACCCTTCATGACACGCCATGTGGCATATTTAGGACAATCTTTCTTTACGTGTCCAGACTTGCTGCAAAAGAAGCATTTTAATTTCTTAGGCTTCTTTTGCATAGGACCCTTATCAGCAGTCTTATTCTCAGCAGTCTTCTTTCTTTTCTTATTCTTGCCCTTATCTGCTGAAGAGACCAGATGAGCACTCTCCCTCTTAGTAGCCAACATCTTTTCCTCCTCATCCACACAATGAGCAATGAGCTCGTTAAGAGTCCATTTGCTCAGCTGGTAGTTGTATGAAGTCCTGATCTGCCCATACTGTGGTGGACGAGAATTCAAAGCTAGATGGACTAACAGGTCATCTGGCAAAACCAAATCCAGGACCTTTAGCCTCTTGGCTATTCGGGACATGCTCAGTATATGCTCCCGAACACTACCATTGCCAGCATATATTATGGAGATGAGTTTTGCTAAAACCGTCCCCACTTCGGCCTTGTCATTCTTGACATAGACCTTCTCCAGCTCAGCAAGACAATTTTTAGCATTACTTTCCTCAGCATAAATGGCTCTTCGAATATGTTCTGGGATTCCCTGCTGCATGATCATAAGACCTAAGCGGTTAAAACGCTCCCACTTCTCATACTGAACCCTCTGAGTATTTGTGCTCTCTTCAGTAGGAGGAGCAGGTTCGTCCATCCTGAATGCAAGGTTTAAGTCCATACAACCCAGACATATCATCATGCTTGATTTTCATGAACCAAAATTTGACCCCTCAAGCGTAGGGACAGTGTTAGGATTATACGACATGCTAGCTGGCATCATAGAAAGTAACAAAAAATTAACATAAGCTCACTATCTACAACATAAATGAAACAAACAATAATAGAGTTCAAATAATAGAAACAAGATACCGGCACAATATTAATATTTTCATCTTTGGACATAAAATATTAACTGTAATTGGCATCTCAACGCAGCAATCAAATATTGACAATTCAGTCCGGTCAAATATTAAATCTTCCTTTGGGCCGATTTATTATCTACATGGATGGAAAACATAATTATTATCACTTATTTATCACCGTACACATATTCTCAATTAAGCCAGATAGCAATATTCCTTTGGGTCGGTTTACTACCCACAATGAATTTTAATACACCTGTCTAATATCCCAAATAAATCAATTTACACAATAGAGGTCACTTTGGTAACTTTTTACTTCAATTAATTTATTATTAAAAAAATATCAGACACAATCAGGACTAAAATACCAAAATTTAAACTCAATTTAATAAAATAAAATTCTCAAATTACAATTAAAACCAAATATTACAATTTAAAAAAAATTTTAATTAATTAATTAATTAAAACGCCCCTAAAAAATTACAATTTAGTCCCTAAGAAACCTAATTTAGTGACTAAATTGCAAAATTGGGCCAAAAATAAATAAACAGCAGAAATTTGGGCTAAAATCAAATAAATTAAAAGTTCTGTGGGTGAAAACAGTAATTATATAAATTTTTAGGTCAAAATTGAATTATTAAAAAATTGGAGGGTCTATTTGAGATTTTCCAAATAGACAGGCCCTGACCAAATGGGCATGTCCGGTCCAGAAACGCGTGGTCCAGAACAGAGTGCTCTCGGCCTAGTCTCCCAATGCAGCGCTTTGGCACAAAACGGTGCTTTTTTGCGCTAGGTCATCTCACACGATCAGCTGGTCTCCAAACGCAGCGCTTTGGCACAAAACGGTGCCATTTTGCGCTAGGCCATCTCACGCGATCAGCAGATCGCCATGGCCGCCGCCTCACTTCCAGTCTCGAACCGGAGCTGCCCGCCGCCGGTGATAACATCCAGACGATTGCTCGACCATCGAGCAATCTCTGGCCATCCCTTATCGGCGATGAACGGCGATGAATTGCTTGAAAATCTCAAAAACCACCCAAAATCACCAAGCCCAACAATTTCGAAACTGTTCTTCAAGAAAAACGAAGAACAGTTCTAAAAAAAAATTTATTTATTTATTTTTTAAATTATTTTGAAAAATTAAATGAAAACAGTGTTTGATTCTAGAAAAACACAGCAATTAAAAAATTCAAAGTCTGATTATTAATTCTAAAATCATCAAAGCAATCACAATAATTTTATTCAAAAAATCTAGCAATCTAGCAACCATGCTCTGATATCAATTGAAAGGGATAAAAAATAATTCCCTAAAACCCTAGAACATGTTGAGATCACTAGATTATTAAATTAAATTGCAAGAACAGAAGATGTGTACCTAACATCATCGATTGTTGATTCCGTAAGCAATGAATTGGTGGTTTGTGACCTTTCAGAGATTACCCAATGAGAATAGCAGAAACAATACCCAAGGAACGTAGTGTTCTAACTCGCTCAGTTTTTCTAGAGACCACGGCCATTTTATAACATTATTTTAATGTTAATTTCTATTTTGGTCCTCGAACAAAATAGAAACTTCTAATTAGTCTCTACACTTTATTTTTTATAATAATTTGACACTTCAATAGTCAATAATCATAATTTGATCATTATTAACTATTTAATTTAACTGACGTATGCAATAATATTTACATATTTATCCCACATGTAGAATTAATATTTCATATAATTTTAATATTTATGACCGTCAAATTATAACTTGATTGTTAAACGCTAACCAAGTTAAATTTTATTTTATTTGAATATTTATTTGAGATTTAGAATGAAAATTTGATTGAAATTAAGATCTCTAGTAGTGCCAAAATTAAACATGATGCTATTTTTCGAATTCAAATTGAACACTATTTCTATCCGCTCAAATAAAATACACTTCGTCTTCAATTTTATCTAATTATAGAACTTTTGTATTCAAATGTCAAAATCAAAACGTAACTCAACGGGCAAAGCGTGAACCAAAAAAAAAAAACAAGACCTTAGAGATGTCAACACTTAATGGCGTGGATTAGAATCAAACGTGTTAATTTTGGCCAATCAGCGATTTTTTTATTTTAGAGTAGTGGGTGAAAATTTTTCTCAGAAAACGAAAGAACAATAAATGAAATTTTGATAAGTATAAAATTTAGTCGGTGGAAATTGAAAAAGGGCAAATGGATTGGGACATTAATAAACAAAAAAAAAATATTTATCAAGCGTTTGAATTGACATTTAACGGATTTATACAATTTATTATGTCCCCACATATTAAAAATGCCATTTATCATTTCAATTTTTTTTTTCAGTAAAGAATCATATATATGAGATACACTTCCCAATAATAAAATACAATTCGAAGGAGAAAATATTATTTATAAACAGTCTCACATATTCATCTGATAGTAGTACTGTGAGCGATGGAATCATTAATTTTTCCAGCTGCTGCTTCTAATTTGTTCGTTTCGGCCATGTCTGTGGTTAGCTTAGTTTCATTAGCAAATGCTGGCTTCTCAGAGATTAGAGGAAAACACCTTAACTATTCCAAATTCTGGGAAGTTAATAATAATAATGATAATAAAATTACACTTTCCAGTAGAAATGGAATGCTTCTTCTTTATTCTCCAGCTTTTCTTGCCGGAGCTGCTTCCTTTGCCCTTTTTCCGTATGAGAGTCTTAAGTTTTTCTTCGTCAGATCTGCTCTTACCATTCATTTCTTCAAAAGAATTTTTGAGGTAAATTTCTTCTTTCTCCTATTTCAATATATTGTTTTGTTCAATTAGATTTTTATGACTTCATTTGGATAATTAATTCTTTGAAACAAATGGGTATTTGAATTTGGGATGATGTTGGGGTTTTGGGATTTCTCCCTAGAAAAACAAATTGGAATCCATATATAATCAGAAACATTTTGTGGTTACAATTAATGATATTATCAGGTGATATTCATTCACAAATTCAGTGGAGGTATGGATGTTGATAGTGCAATTCTTGTAAGTCTAAGTTACTTCACATCAACAGCAACAATGATATATGCACAACACCTAACACAAGGATATCCTGAGCCGCCGCCGATTGATTTCAAGTATCTTGGAATTGCTTTATTTCTTATAGGAATTAGTGGTAACTTATATCACCATTATTTACTTTCCAAGCTGAGAAGCAACAATACTGATAAGGAATATAAGATTCCAAGAGGTGGGTTATTTGGTGTAGTGATTTGCCCTCACTATTTGTTTGAAATTTTAATATTTTGGGGCATTTCTTTCATTTCACAAACTATGTATTCCTTTTCCTTCACAATTGGAACCACTTTGTATTTGATGGGAAGGAGTTATGCCACTCGGAGATGGTACCTTTCCAAGTTTGATGACTTCCCCAAGCATGTTAAAGCCCTTATTCCATTTGTTTTTTGATTTTAAAATCCTTGCCTGTACCCATCTTCTTTTCTACTATATATATATATATGCAATATTTATACTTTGAATTAAGTTTTCATTAGTTTTGAGTATGATGAGTATGCTCAATTAACATCTATATAAATATTTGCATTTTCAGATCTCAAATCCTCTATTAACGGAACCCTTTTTAAAATTCATTGCAATTACGAATAGATGTTAGCAATCTGTTCCAAGGTTTAAACTGAATATTTTCCTTTTCACAAATTAATTTAACATTTAATGACAGTCATGCAATATCCGTCACTAATTGGAATGGCTTTGAGCAATTCGTCACTAAATTTTTTAAATATCTATTTCTCCATTGGTTGCAATTAGAGACGGATCCTTGCAATCCATTGCATGATTTAAACTGAATATTTCTTTTGCATAAATTTATTTATTAGTTAATGATGGGGATGTAAAATCTGTCACAAATTAGCACGGTTCTGATCAATCTCTCTAAATGTTTAAATAAATATATCTATATATGAATTTAATCTCATCCACTGCAACATTTAAAGTACATATTTTTCTTTTCATAAATTAATTTATCAGTTGACGACTACCGTGTAGTATCCGTCACCATTTAGAATTGGCTTTAACGACTACCATCGTAATGCTCATTTGAATGTTGCGATTTGAATACTTGTTATACATAGCGACAATAACAACAAAGGAAATATCAATGGGGGTATCATCCATTTCCTCCTCCTTCGATAATTTTAGCTTTGATTAAACCCTAAATTCCTAATTCATCAAACAAAATAGTATTTCTAAAATAAAGGACATCTTTGTCATGTAAAAATTTATCAAATGACTTGGTATTTTTTTTTATGGTTAAAACAGGTCCCACTATGTCCTATCCATACTCCAATATGGATAAAACTAGGGCTGTGCATGGTTACTCCTGGAACCGCCCCAGAACCGGGAATCGGACCGAAATCGGTACTGGACCTGAAAAAGAACCGGTTATTTTGGAACTGGTCCGGTACCGGTACCGAAAATTATAATTTTTGGTACCAGTTCTAGTTCCTCTGCTAGAACCGGACCGAAACCGGTACCGAACCGAAACTGGAAAAAGGAACCGGTTTCTCTAAAAAAACAAAACCACTTATAAACATTAAACAACTAAACTTTTAGGTCAAAAATATTTTCCAATTGCTACTCCTCTATTCCTCTCTCTTGCGCAGCCGCTTAACTCCTTTCATTCTCTCTTTTGAGCCGCCTTGCCACTGCCGTTCTTTCACTTTCATGCTCAACTGATCATCTTCAGTCGCCTTCTTCTTCCCTCTGCTTCCGTTTTTCAGGTCTGATTTTTTATTTTTTTGGAAATGTCTCTTTTATCAGTTGATTTTAATTGTATTTGTGTTTGTGTTCTTGGATTTAGCAGTTAATTTTATTTTGGCATGGATTTTTTTTCCTGATTTAATTTTGGTATGATATTTAGTAGTTTAACCACGCCCGTTTTTTTTTTTTCTGGTTCATCCAGTAAACTCTGGTGCTTTTAATTTATCTATATATCTTTTATCTTGCATTTTAGTGTTCTTGAGCTTGGAAATAGTGAGCTGATGCAGTACCCACGCCCATCCCTAGTTTCAATTATTATCGATCTCATTTGTGGTTCTTGCTTTTATGAACAAGTAGAATAATCTCTGTTTTTTTACTACCTCTTTGGTCTGTATTATGCTTTGCATTAGCTTACTGCTGCTACCACGATGATTTTTATTGGCCATTTTGCCTGTACACTTATTCTGAAAATTTTAAAAAAAAATTAAATCAAATCGGAAGATATGGATGTCTTCCTTTGTAAATTTTTTTATAATATTCTCCCTTTTTCCCTTCTATATTTTATATGAATTTAATTGTGTTTGTGTATAATTCAATAATTTTTTTAATAAAGTTATTCGGGTTTGTATGTTACAAGATACTATAATTTTCAATTTAAAAGCATTTAGTCTTAGAAATTTTGATTGATTTGATTAGGTTTGGTGAGATGCATGATTTTATAAATATATATATATATATGATTTGAATATGAATTTACTGTTGATTGATGTTGTGTTGCTATATTTTATTGTTTGATTTGATAACTAGAATAGTTTGTAATAGTGAACTTGCATGCATGGAATTTGTCAACGATTGGTGGTAGATAGACTACATGTCCTGTAGTTCTTTAGAGTTGATTTCAATCAATTTTGGCAGAGGTAAAAGCATGGAATACAACCAATTTTATTTTGATACAAACTGGAATCACTCTATGCCTTTTTCTAGATTCATAATTATTAATTATTGTAGGTATCAAGCATATATTTAGTATATTCAATTTCATTAGTATACAATAATATTATTAATATATGTGTTTATTTATTTATTAACTTTTTCAGATGGCTTGCAATCAAAAAAGGAAAAGAAATAATGATTCTAGTAGAGAACCAACTACGGGAACAACAAGTCAATCTGAATTTCGTGGACACACCAATGAAAGTGCTATCCCTTTGATGCAAATGGAGGCTAATGTAGGTGATGGCAGTTCGGCTGATACCTCTGCTGCTTCTGATGAAGGTAACGTTGAAATCCCTACTGAGGTTAATATACGTTATAGGAGTGCTGTATAGTTGCATTTTGAAAAGTTATATGATGTTGATGGTCACTATGCTAATAAAGCTAAGTGTAAGTGGTGTAAAAGGGATTATCAATGCATAATTGATAATGGCACGTCGGGTTTAAGAAAACATTTGAGAAAGTCATGTAGATCATTTAAAGAAAGAGATTCCTTTTTCAAAGATGAGAATAAAGATAAGAAACAAAAATTGCTTGCTTTTACAAAGGGGGAAGATGGGGGGAAATTGGCATGTTGGAAATTTGATCAAGAAAACGTTAGACAAGCTTTGATTAGGATGATAATTAAAGATGAACTACCATTTAGGTTTGTTGAGAGAGATGGATTTAAAGAATTTTGTGAAATTGGCATGCCTAATTTTAAAATTCCATCTAGATTCACCATAGCTAGAGATTGCTATCAGTTATTCATTGAAGAAAAAAAAGAAATTGCATTCTTTTATTATAGCTGAATGTCAAAAGATTTCTTTGACAACTGATACATGGACTAGCAATAAGAATTTAGGTTATTTATGTTTGACTGGTCACTTTATTGATTCTAAATGGAATTTGCATAAACGCATATTAAATTTCACTACCATTAAGGGTCATAAAGGGGTCAATATTGCAAATGCCATTGATTTTTGCATGGAAAAATGGGGTCTTAGTAAAGTCATGTGCATCACAGTTGATAATGCATCATCTAATGACACTGCTATTACACAATTGAGAAAGAAAATGCTAAAAAAGAATGCATTTGTGTTGGATGGTGATGAATTGCATATGAGATGTTGTTGCCATATCATTAATTTGGTTGTTAAGGATGGACTTGATTACATTCAAGATTCCATCAAAAGACTTAGAGATGTTGTCAAGTACATTAGGAGTAGTCCACAACGCTCTGAAACTTTCAAGAGATGTTGTGAGTTGGTAGGACTTGATGTTAAATCTTCTTTGCAATTAGATTGTCCTACTAGATGGAATTCCACATACTTAATGTTAGATTCATCTTTAAAATATCGAAAAGCTTTTGATAAATTAGATGACTTAGATAAGAGTTTTGAAAAGGAATTTGGCTCAGATCTTCCTGGAAATGATGATTGAAAAAATGTGGGAATTCTTCACAAATTTCTTAAGAAATTCTATGATGTTACATGCAAGTTGCCTGAGTCTTTGTATTCTACTTCAAATATTTTTTTACCTGAGATAATGAAAATTCTTAAGGAGTTAGAAAGTTGTAAAACAAGTAATGATGATAAAATCAGGGGCATGGGATCCGCAATGAGAGATAAATTTGACAAATATTGGGGTTCTACTTGGAAAATGAATGTGATGTTATTTGTTGCTATTGTTTTAGATCCCCGATACAAGTTAAATTACTTGAAAGTTAAGTATACAACTTTTTACTCTGAAAGTGTTGCAAATGATGTGTGTGCTATGGTGTTGACAACTATACAAAAAATGGTTGATGAATATAATGAGGGAGAAGCAAGTGTGGATGGTTTAAGTACAAATGCAAGTGCACACAAGAATGATGAGAGGGAGAGTGATGATATTGATGATTATTTTTTGTTAATGGAGAGGGAAAAAGAAGTAGAGCTTACTTCGGAAATAGATAAGTATTTGGATGAACGAGCGGTAGCGTTTCAAATAGATTTTGATGTTTTGTTATGGTGGAGACTTAATACGGTGAGGTTTCTTGCTCTATCTAACGTTGCAAGAGATGTTTTAGCCATTCAATGTTCTACAGTTGCTTCTGAGTCCGCATTTAGCACAGGTGGTAGAACTTTGGATCAATTTAGAAGTTCTTTATTACCTACGACTGCTGAAGTGTTGATATGTTGTCAAGATTGGTTAAGACAAGCATCTAGGCCTATCAACATTGAAGAAACCATTGAAGAACTTGAAAGTTGGGAATCAGGTATGATAAATGTTTAAAAATATTACTTTTATTTATATGGAATGTATGTTTGCAACTTCAAATATTTTATGTTATATGTATAAACACTTATGTATTTTTTTTGATATTTCAATATGTTTAGAGATTAAAAATGATCATGAAGTTTTGGAGAATATTATTCCAAGAACTGAAGTGGATTGCTAGATATTTTGACTTCTACAATCTACATGGTATATTAATTTTTTTTATAATTAAATTATGTTAAAATGTTAAGTGCATGTTAACTAATTACTAATTAATTTGTAAATTTTGAAATGCAGATTGTGAAATATGGAGGGCTATATGGTTCATTTGGAATTTTTTTTAATTTTTTTAATTATGCACAACTTATTTGTACACTTATGGAGCTTTCAAACTTATTTTCTTTATACTTAAGTTCCTTAATGGAGCTTTTGGAACTTCTTGATGGTGGTGCTTGAGAACTATTTTAACAATTTAATTATGTTGCTTGAGAACATAAGTAATTTTTTCATATATACTACGTTTAAGTTGGTTTTATTATGTTAGTTTTGGAATGATTTTTTTTTTGAGGAAAATGTTAATTTTGGAATGATTTTTTATAAATATAGATTTGATTTAATGATGGTGATTTCATAGGTTTTTTTTTATAATTGGATTGATTATACAAAGTCCGGTCTTTTTCCAGAACTGGTACCAGAACCGTACCTGAAGAACCGGTACCGTTCGTACCTGGAACTGGTACCAGAACCGGAACGGTAACTGGAACAGTACCAGTACTGGTTCTAGGTACTAACGGTTCTGGTACCGGTTCCTCAAAAAATAAGAACCGATCATTTGGTTACAGTTACCGGTTCCTTCAAGGGACCGGTACCAGAACCGATCCCGCACAGCCCTAGATAAAACGACCATAGCAATTGAAATGAAGCCACAGCAATTGAAACAAAGCTATTTTTATGAAATTTGGACACTAAACTGAAATACAAATTTTTCAAACATCAAAATAGAAAAAAAAAGATAAAAAGTACAAACACTATTAGTATATTTTTTTTCCTAAAGGAATAGTGCAAGGTGCATCTAAGGAAGTATTACATGTCACAAAAAATGGAACAAACATTACTAGTTGTCATGGACAAAATCCAGACAAGTTTTTTTTAATCATTAGCTATCCCTTTAGTTTAAAAAAAATAAAGATTTTGAATCCACAAGGACAAGGCTATAAAAGGATGGATCTTCAAAAAGAAAATAGACTGTTTGGCCATTGGAAAAATCTGAAAAGAAACTTAAAATTCTTTAAGTGCTTTTCACTACTATGAAATTTATTTGAGAATATTATGTTACCTGTAGAATACTTTACTGAGTATTGAGTGTTCTCTTATAAAAAGTTTGAGGAATTTCATCCGTATCTTCTTGGAAGTTTGTTTTGCAATAATCTTAAGACACTATAAATCTTTTTATGTGTTCTCTTGTAAAAGCTTGAGGAATTTCATCCTTATCTTCTTGAAAGTATGTGTTGCAATAATCTTAAGACACTATAAATCTTTTTGTACGTAGGTTGTTGTATTGTGTTGTCTCTTGTTGGCAACCAAGAGGGGAAGTAAATTGATGTTTTTATGATTTTAAGTCTAGAATTAAAATTCTTTGCAAGAAATTAAAAGAACATAGAAGAAAGAGTGAACACACAAGATTTATAGTGGTTCAAATTAAATAATCATACATCCACTTCTCAACCATAATGAGTATTATATTAACTTTGGATTTTTACAAGTTCAACCTTAACTTAGTATTTTGCAAACTTATATCGAACTTTTACAAGGTTTGAGAATCCTCACAAACCAACAAGAATTTTTTCTTAGCTTACTCTCTAACCAAACTCACAACTATGGTGTTTAATGCTTATACCCAATGTCATTTCTGAAAATTTTGAGCAATGATTTACTGTATTATGTCTGCACATAAGCATATACTAGATTGTGTATGAGATTAGGTGTGACTCGAGTATTTAAAATTAGTAGAAATAAGATTGGATAAACCTTAAAAAGTCAAAAATTAAATATAGGTATAGATTTATTTAGTATTCCTGATGAAGAATTTTAAAGTGATAAAAATTATGAAAATACCTCTGTAGTTCTAAAATTAAATTCTATTATAATTGATTTATGAAATATGGATAATAAAGTTTTAAAATAATTTAAATGATTACTTTTATGATTTTACGGAATTAAAAATCGGATTAAAAAATAATTAAAAAAGTATGTGTATTGAATTTAAGTTATATGCAAAACATGGAATAAAAACCTAGATAGTATAAAAAACCAATTTGACTTCTTCTTCTTTCTTCTTCTTCCTTCTTCAAACCCAAGCCCACCACCATCATCACCATATTCTTGTCCTTTCTTTCTTCTTCTTTTACTTTCTGCATGAAAACTATGGAAACTTTAGAAATAATTTATGATTTTCATAGGATTTAGTTATTTTATACATGATTTTTCAAGAAAATTACTATAACACATAGGATAAGAAGAAAACAGAAAGGAAAAATTATTTTGAAGAGGTTAGTGCTTGTATATTTGATAATTTGTTATTATTTGATTCTTTATGCTTATAGAAGTTTATTAAATTCTAATATTTAAATTAATTGTGATAGATTCGATTACTTGAATTATTTGAGAAAAAAATGAACATGGAGCTAAATGAGGAAAGAATTGAATATGTTCATATAACTTATGCATTGTTTCATAACTGTGATTGAATGTTGCATTAAGCATTAAATCATTGTGATATGGTGGTTGGTCATGTCTTGAATGAAATGAATTATCGATATTTGATGTAATGTGCAATGTGAAAATGATTATGGAATGTGATAAAATATGAAAATTGTGGAAAAATGATGAATTTAGATGATAATATGAAATTGGATATGACATTGTGTGATTATTAGCTCTACCTAATTACTTGTTCTAGAATCTTGAGTTTAGTACTATCGAGTTGGCATGCCAATGATATGTCATGACGTTTTATACATCTTTGGACGAGATACACTGATATCACAGTTATTATTCCTCATTCGGATGAGACACACTGGTGTCAGATATTTTGTTATTGAGGAGACGACCTTTGGGTGAGAGTGATACACTAGTATCACATGACACTTGACCTTCGGTGTTGGGCCTTTGGGTCGCTATAGTCTGAATTAATTTTTCTAGAACCTAAATATTGTTTAAGAATTGGTTGGGTCCATTGTATGTTGTGGTGTTATATATATATATATATTATGAGATTATAAGAATTGATTAAGCATTGCATTTTTTTTTTATTGTGGTGAATATTTTATGCTTTAAAGAAAATACATTGTTCTAAATTAATTTTTTTATATTATCAAAGTATGTACCATTAAGCTTTTAGCTTAGCACGATTTAATTTTATCGAGCAGGTAACAAGGTCACTGAGAGAGAAGCTCTGATAGAATTGAGCAGGTCTAGGATTCAAGATTTACTTTGAATTTAGAGTTATTGCCGCAAGATTGATCCTGTGTTGCATACATGTATAATTTTATTTTCTATACATTTTGGTTTTGCACATTACAATCATAACATATGTATATCAAACAAGTTTTCAAATATTATGTATATATATACCCATGATGTACATTATTTTTAGTTATTAAAATTTTGGATGTGATGAAGAGGTGAATTTGGTGAAAATGAAGTTTTTGGGTGTATTTTCCTTTACATGTTGTGTATTTTGGATTTTGAGATTATTGAATATTTAAACGGAATCAGGCAAAATTTTCGCATAAATTTTTACGTAATTAAATCAGTCCAAGTTTCAAATAGATTTATTTATTTGCTATATATATATATTTATATGCTTATAATAGTTCAACTTTTGATAAAACATTTATATTGGTATTAAGGTATTAAAAGTATGATTTTACGATTAACTACAATAGCATTCTTGTACTCTTTATATGTACTCTATGTATATAAGATATAAGGATGTTACACCATATACACTTGTATTATGTTGAACTCTATCCAATTCTTATCTTGACATAGATTTGACCAAGATGGAGTAAGTACGATTGTTTTTTGTAGAGAACCCTTTCTTATGCTCTAGGATTTAACACTTGAACTCCATCTACTTCTTGAGTGGGGGGTTTCACTACAAAAATATTCGACATTTGCGACGGAAATCTGCGACGGACATGTTTCCGTCGCAAATTTGCTACGGATCTGCAACGGATTTGAGACGGAAGGACAAGTCAGAGGAATTTTGAGAAATTGGTCGCAAATCCGTTGCAAATCCGTCGCAGATCTGTGACGAAAATCATTCCGTCGCAAATAATCGTCGCAAAAGTTGGCGCGAAAACTTGGCGCGAGAGAGAAAACACTAAAAAAAACCAATTTGCAACGGAGATCTGCTACCGTCTATTGCCGTCGCAAATTTCACTATAAAAATATTCGGCATTTGCGACGGAAATCTGCGACGGACATGTTTCCGTCGCAAATTTGCTACGGATCTGCGATGGATTTGCGACGGAAGGATGAGTCAGAGGAATTTTGAGAAATTGGTCGCACATCCGTTGCAAATCCGTCGCAGATCTGCGATGAAAATCAGTCCGTCGCAAATAATCGTCTCAAAAGTTGGCGCGCGAGAGACCCGGGTATATTTTTTTGCAAAATTTTTTTCGTCGCAGATTGGTTGTAGAAAACACTAAAAAAAGCAATTTGCAACGGAGATCTGCTATCGTCTATTGCCGTCACAAATTTCACTATAAAATTATTCGGCATTTGCGACGGAAATCTGCAACGGAAAATTTCTTCAACGCATTTGCGACAGAATAATAAGTTGTAGGAATTTTGAGAAAGCCGTCGCAAATCGGTTGCAAATCCGTAATAAATCTGCGACGGATTTTTGTTTGTCACAAATTTCGTCGCTAAAGTTGGCGGGATTACTCCCGCCGAGAATTTTGAGGAAAATTTTTTTACCGTCGCAGATTGGTCGCAGATTCGTTGCAAATTTGCTACCCATTTGCTACGGATTTGCGACGAAAATAAAATTTGATTATATATATGTATCCGTCGCAAATCGGTGGCAAATCTGTAGCAAATTATTTTAAAGCATATTTTGATTTCAACAAATCGATTTATTTGTATAATGACAAATCGATTTTTTTAAATATAAAGAAAAAGAAAAAGATTTAAAATATAATGAAAAAATATAAATTATAAAGGTTTTTTTTTTTGGTTTTTTGGGAGCAAAGGACAATTTGAGCGTTTGAGTGCCTTTTTAAGTTCCAAAAACTCAAAACGGCGTCGTTGTAATTCCAGTGAGGGAGCCAAAATATCTAGGGCATTCTCGGTTCTTGGTTTCTTTATACAGACTTTCAGAGCCACACTGATCACTGAACGAGGGAAAATCATTTGCAGGGTTTTTCTCTCTTATTTCTGCAACCCCGAAGAAACAGAAGAAATCAGAGAGCGATCAAGTTGTTCAAAGTGAAAGATTTGTTAAAATGGGGTTCTCAATGCAGCCATATGGAATACAAGCAATGCTCAAAGAGGGACACAAGCATCTCTCTGGTCTTGACGAAGCTGTTCTCAAAAATATCGATGCCTGTAAACAACTTTCCACTATCACTCGCACCTCGCTTGGCCCTAATGGTACCTCCTCCCTCTTCCTCTTATCTCGACTATTGTTTGGTTTATTGTAGATTTTAACTTTGAACTGCGATTTACTACTGATACCGGATCTAGAATTTGTTTTCCGTAAAGTGCATTTTGTGATTTCATTTTTGATAATTTTTTTAATTGTTTTGTGATTAGGTATGAATAAGATGGTTATTAATCATTTGGACAAGCTTTTCGTGACCAATGATGCCGCCACTATTGTTAATGAACTCGAGGTTCAGCATCCTGCAGCCAAAATCTTGGTTTTAGCTGGTAAAGCCCAGCAGGAGGAAATAGGCGATGGAGCTAACTTGACAATTTCTTTTGCTGGTGAGCTTCTTATATCTTTCTTTTCATGAGCATGTTTACAGGCCAAATGGTTGTAGCTGTGTTTAATAAGCCTCTGGTGTTATGGGTTGGACAACTGGATCCACTTAATTTTACTAGTATTCCGTTGTGAATTTGAAATTCGAACTAATTGATATTAAATGCTATTTTATTTTTCTTTAACTTCATTTGCTCTCTTGTCATATTCTTCTGCTTTTTTTTTTATGTGAGCAAAACTTAAAACCCCATTCAGTATAATAACTCCTGTTAGCTTACTGTTTCTAGGATCAGGTTCTGTCAAGAATGCAGCAGAAGCTAGATGATTTATGTGAGCAGGTGAATAGCATTAAGAGCCATTCAGGAGCTGAAACTAATACACTATCAAACAACAATGTAGAGTCACTGCCTAGCGATGCTTTCGACTGTGATAGAATTAAATTTGCTGACTGTGGTTGTTGGCATTGTGATTATCACCAAAACCTTTTTGATGGTGTAATGGTGAGGCTCATACTTTTTTGAATTATAAGTTTGTGTCTTCTTTTTGCGTTTCAGCAATTACAAGCAGCTCAGAGTTGCAGTTACTATCTACATTTTTCTTTGCAGCGGGGCAACTCTGCTGTGAAATTGTCTAGAGGGGATGAAGTATTGCAGTATAAAATGCCTTTAGTAAATGAGGTGGAACAAGAAGAGCGGCGCATGTCGGATTTGTCTGATTGGGCATCAAGTGTTACATCTTCCATAGATTTGCAGGTGATGAAATACTTGGATGCAACGTTTACCTTTCTTTTTCTTTATTAGTTATATTTTTCATGGATGAGATGTTATGTGTTGCCAGATAGAAAGATGTTAGTCTCTTGTATAATGTTAGTTTGCAATACGTTAGGAGATACCTGATTATGCATTTAGGAGATACCACATTTGGCTGTAAATACTTTAACAATTGTGCATTCTTATAGCCTCTTGGTTAATTCTATCTCATTCACAAGAACAGTAGACTGGAAACTGATTTTACACCTTGACTGCTACGTACTCAGTTTGGGTAGAGGTGGTGGTGGTGGAATCAAATGAGAACTGGTAAAAGTTATTCTAATGCTTACTTTTTGAATCCGTGTTGAAGTGGTGTGGCATATCTATTGCAGATGAACATATCATCAATAGATCAAGACATCTTCAATCTCAAGAGAGAGAGTGAAGAGAAGGAAGCCACCATAAAGGAGCTGACTAATATTCTTCGTTCAACCAATATGGCAGGTTCAAAGGTATTACCATTTGAATTTTCTACTACCAAATTTTCAATGTGATTTGTGCAAATAATTTTTCCCTTGATAATAGAGAGTTGCAGAGTTGGAAGATATTATTCGCAGGAAGAACACGGTGATTACAAAACTCAAGAAAGACATAATCGTCCGATTCAGATTCCTCTCCTTTGAATAAACCAGAAGCTCCAGTTACTAAAAATCAGGTGACTCCTTTTCAGGTTAGCACTAATAGCAAACTCTTTTCAGAATCATATTTCTCATTTGAACAAACAACAAGCTTACGTTGTTCAAATTCAGGAGAGCCCTCTTCAAATTAATGAACTTGCTTCAACAACAAAATAGAAATCAGTATGTGCAAAGGCCTCAAGTTCTTTGTTAAAAATAACTGAACAACGGATAAAGTCTAGATCAGCAAGTCCTCTTAAAGAAATATCAACAAATGAGAAATCCAGTAGACTTCTTTCTTTGAGGCCAAAACAATTGTCAGCTAATGGGGAAATAAAGAAGATCAGAAGGCGAATCCAAACTGCTTCTAGTGATGCAGCTCCGAAGAAGAGATGGATGTAGTAAGTAATCTACACCTCTGGCAGTATAATATTTTAATGATGCCATAAAAACAAGTTTTCATTTTTAAATTTCCACAACCTAGTTGCAACTTGAGATTTATTAAGAATTTGAAGTTGAACTACTACAAGTAGAAACTGACCAAGTTTTCTATATTAGAATTTTTAAAATGGCTTGAAATTTTTGACTTGTTCTCAAAATAAGAAATCTGACTTCTTATTGCAGGCATAACTGAGCTAATCTGAATCCCAAATCAATCCTCACAAATCCTATGCCAAAGGGCAAATGAAATGATAATCACTGAATATCTTCATAGGCTGACTGTGGTTTTAAGGCTGTCTCTCTCCCCTCAGGGATAACCTAAATTTTTTTAGAGTTTCTGAATGCATGTCAATAGAATTGCTTAAAAAATTGAGGATGCTAAAGTGGCAATTCAAGAGAGGTAATTTTGGATGCATTAGTCTCTTAGTATTACTGATATTGATCAGCCCCTGTTTGGGCTCACGTTAGTAGGTTTGCGAACTAAAGAAAATATGAATATGCTGATATATATATATATATATATATGTTGATTACTTTACTGGTGGTGATAAGCCTTATCTAATCACAGGTTCTGATGATCATACTGCTAAGGTCTGCCTTCAATTTCTATATCAAATGTTATTCAATGAGTTTTCATTTTATATTTCTTGATTTTGGAGTAAATAAATATTTGCTATGTGAACAGGTATGGGACTATCAAACAAAAAGCTGTGTCCAGACACTGGAAGGCTACACTCACAACGTCTCTGCAGTATGCTTTCATCCTGAACTTCCTATAATAATTACAAGTTCTGAGGATGGGACAGTTCGCATATGGCATTCAACAACTTACATGTAAACTTTGTTCTGCAACTTACTTTTTATGGTACATGTCCATCAATATTGTGACTCTTTTTGTTTTTAAAATTTTAAATTATAATTTTAACGTGTACATTTCAATTTCAGTAGTAAATTGCTCTAGGGAGTTTTTGTACATTGCCAGAAGAAGATTTATCTAACATTTGTTTTGTAGAAATTATTTAAGCAATTATGTTTCCAGAGTAAAATTTATGAATTTCTGGTTCATATGCCAGTTAACCAGCTGCAGTATTTAAATATAGTTGCCTGTGTGTGCCATTATTGACTACATGTTTTATAGTGCTATAATTTTGAATTTCTGTTGAAGGACCATATTTGCTCTCAGTGAATGCAGGCTGGTAAAAGGCTAGATTAGGTTGACTTTTGATAGGTAGTCATTAATGAATATGGTATAAAGAAGATTTTTTTTTAAAAGGCCAAAGTTTTCATTCTTTTTATGGTTTTTTCCCCTCTTCTTTCTTTTTCATGCCAAACTGTCTTTTATCTGAATCTTTGTAATATATAGTCCAGTAATGGGGTTTTATTACCTTTCAAGTGTTTTGATCTGGAGATGTATTTTACTGTTTTACAGGCTTGAGAACACATTGAATTATGGTCTTGATTAAATATTATAAGATGAACTGGATTGATTAAAATGGCCTTTTTCTTTTATCTAATAGTTCCAGTTTTGCTTTTGGCTTCCAACCCATGAAAGATACCACATTGTATCTATTAGTTATCTTGCACATCAAAAGTTTAAATATTATATGGTCTGCAAACAAAGGCTCTCCAGTAGCAAATTATGATAATTTCTCCTTTGGTGAAGATGGTAAAATGTCTTTGCACAAGAGGGAAACAACGATTTGGACACTTGATACTGGTGGTAGAAGGGTTTCTGCAATAAAATTGCAGGATTCAGGAAATTTGGTTTTGTTTACTTCTTGTGAATTGTCTATTAATTAGTTACTTGTCAATTAAAAATTTACTTGTTAACATGCTTTTTTATGAATATTGCTTGTGAATTGTGTGTATTGGCTACTGGATTCTTTTGACTCTAACGTTGTTTTGATTTTCTTTTTTAGGAAAGCTTTCAGAAATTGAAAGCATCACAATCTACAGAAGAGGCAAATGGAGAGGAAGTTCAATCTTGTACTAAGGATGATGATGATTTATTTGTTGAAGCGGCAGGAGGAACAAAGAAGGCCAGATTATATGGGTTGGGGAATTTAGCGATTTCTCATATCTTTAAGGGCAGTGGAAGTACATCTCAACAAGTGAATGAGAATATGTTAATTGAGATACGTGATGAGATAAACAATAAAGTCAGTCATATAGAGAGCAAATTAGAGACCAAAATTGCAGATATGACTCGATTTTTGGTTGAGAACCAGACTTGGATTCAGAATATGTTACTAGGACGGCCAACTGAACCTCCTAGATGGGCTCCAACAGAACCAACCCCACCAGCAAAAGATCAAGTAACAGCAGAACATCCAGATGATGACTAGTGTATGCCTTCGGCTTAGTTTTTACTTTTGAAAGTGTTCATACTTTAATACTTTGAAATGTTTAAAACTTATATATTGTAATGACTTTTGAATTATGTTAGTTTAACTAACTATTGCATTTTATATAAATGAAAATTGGTGTAAATTTAGATATATGTAATTAAATTGTAAATATTATTACTACAGGTGTGTATTTTATATATAAAATCCATATAATGACACAAAAATTGTAAATTCATTGCATCTGCGACGGCATCTGCGATGGAAAACACCACGGCATATATACTCCAGAACATCTGCGACGGCATCTGCGACAGAATTTGCGACGGAAAACACCACGGCATATATACTCCAGAACATCTGCGACGGCCTTTGTGACGGATTTGCGACGAGTTTTGCGACGAAATCTGCGACGGAAAATCTGCAACGACAATCTGCGACGATTTCTGAGACGGATTTGCGACGGTTACTGTTTGCCCGCGAAAATTTGAGTGACAAATTTGCGACCGCCTAGTGGTAGCAAATCGGTCGCAATCTGCGACGGCCCGTCGCAAAATTGAAAATTGCGACGCCTTTTTTTATTAACGGATCGTATCCGTCGCAGATCGGTCGCAAATCTTGATTTGCGACGGATCTGCGACGGATTCTGTCCGTTGCAGATAGCGTTTTTTTTTGTAGTGTTTCCACTCAATCATGATACATTTTCATAACTCAATCTCGTCATTATCAAGGAACATGTACATTTTGTATTTCCACATAGAATAATTGATTTCATCTAAATATGGGCTAAGATGAGGGTTGAGATTACTTTAAGTGGTTGAGTTTATTTGAGTTGTTATTGTGGAAGTAGAGGAAGTGGAGGTTGGAGGAATGGCTACCATTGGATTTTAATCTTGCAATTAATCTAAAAGAGATTAGTTGAGACTCTGATACCAATTGTAATCACTTGTTGGCAACTAAGAGGGGGGGGGGGGGGGGTTGTTAGATTGGTGGTTTTAGGGTTTTAAGGATAGCATTAAAATTCTTTGCAAGAAATTAAAGGAGTATAGAAGAAAGAGTAAACACACAAGATCTATAGTGGTTTGGATTAAACATTCCTACGTCTACTCTTCAATCACAAGTTGAGTATTCCACTAGCTTTGGGGTTTTATAAGTTCAACCTTAACTTAATGTTTTGCAAGCTCACACTAAATTTTTATAAGATTCGAGAATCTTCACAACCTAATAAGAGTTTTTTTTTGCTCACTCTCTAACTAACTCACAACTATAGTGTTTAATACTCATATCCAACACTCAAGAATAATAAATGTAAAAATTAAGTGCAAGGCAATTCAAGAAATTAATTTGCAAGATTTTAGCTATATGATTCACAAAAGTTATAATAAATGAACATTGGTGAGGCTAGAAGAGTCCAACTAAAGCATTAATAGCAACTAAAGTCCAAAGAGTTATTGGAGAAGATGGTTAGAAGATCTAAGCTTCACCAACCAAAATTTTTTGCACTAAACGCTTGTGAGAGGACTTTTTCTACCAAATTGCCTTAGGTCCAGTTGGGAAGTTGAGATTATGGGTGGACTAGGATTGTTTCGGTCAAAATAATTAAGTTTGTGTCTAATATTCTTCTAACGGCTAATACACATGGCAATCTTTAATTTGTTGACAAATTATGGTCAAAATAATCTTTTAACCTAGTTCGGTCGAACTTTCCTTTGGCTCAGTTGGAATGTTTGAAATTTCAGAATTTTGCTCTTTTTGACTTTGCTACGTGTCACTTTCTCATTGGTTGCTCAATTTATAGTTGCATCTTCTCTAACTGATTCAAATGTGCCCAACGAACTAATGTCTTGGTCCGATTGGCCCTTGTGTTCCATTGAAAATTTGGATGTGACACTTAGCGGGAACCTTGCAGGAACTTTTGGCAACTTTTACTTAGCCTTGGTTCGGTCGTGCTATACTTTGGTCTGGACAGACTTTAGTGTCTCGTTGAAGTTTTGGGAGTGATAGTTCGATGGGAACCTTACTGGATGAATTCATCTTTTCCTCAATTATTTCCCAGTCAGACTAAATATGGTTCGAGTAGTATTTGGTGCTCCATTAAGAATTGGGAGCGACGCTAGTAGGGATCCTTACTATGTCATTTTGGTTCATGAATTTTGCTTGTGGTCCGATCGGTCCAGTGATAGTCCAAACTGGAGAAAGCTCACTTTAAGAATTTTTTAAGTTTTACACAATTCATAAACAATGTTCCTTGATAACAATATTAGTGCTATTCAATTTGACTATCTAAAATCAAAATAGAGTTTAGGAGGCCAAAGATTTGGCTAACATATTGTTAAAGTTGAAATCTTGGAGTCAATCTAAGATAAAATTTTGAAGTCAAACTAAGAGTGAAATCCTAAGGCCAAACTAAGAGTGAAATTCCAAAGTCAAACTAAGGGCAAAATCTTGAAGTAAAACTAATTGGTGCAATCTCAAAGTCTAAGAGCTAAATCCCATATTCAAACAATTTTAAAGGGCAAGATTCCCTTATTCTAGCTAGTATAAAGGTTTGTCGTAATTCCGATTTTAAATTAGTGAAACTCCAAGTGGTGATATGAGAAAGTGGACGTAAGAGAAGCATTTTGTTTCGAACCACTATGAAAATTTGGCTAAATTCATTATATCTTTACTCTATTTAAATTTATTGTTTAAATATTACTTATTTTATTTATTTGGATGAAAACTATTTAAAATATTCAAAATTCTATTCATTCCCTCTAGGATTTTGCCCTAAATGATTTTATGATTACGATTAACTTCTCTAAGCCCTAAAAATTTGACGTTTGATGCAGGCTAAGAATGCTTTTGTATACTCTTAGCTTAAATGTCCTTTAGCACACAAAGATCATATATATGAAGTATATATGCTTGTCTTCGTTTACTTTACTTTCTTTCCAATTCTATCAAAATAAACATTATGTAAAGAAAGGGAAACCAAAATTTAGAAAACTAAACCAAAGGCTTGGTACAGGCTGCTATCAAGTAAGTGATTTTTATGTGATTAAACTTTAAAAAATTTTAAAAATACTACACTTAAATTCAAATTTACACTTTTTCAAAGTTATTTTTCCAGCAATCCGTCAATTTTTTTTAGGTCTCAAACTTCAATGTCACCGATACAAAGAGTTAGAAGTGGGGTCCTAAACAAATGGAGAAATTACGCTATTTACGCATAATTTTCTCTTTTTACATTTTTTAGGGCTACATAAGTTTTTTTTTCAAAAGGGTTGGCGCACATTTCTTTTTTTTCATTTTTATTTTTTAATAAGTAATTTTTATTTTTTATTTATATTTATATTTATTTATTCATAAATAATTTTTTTGAGGTCATATTCTCAATATACATACAAAAAAATAAAAATATACATAATATATATAAAATGCATACACAACAAATAATAACATATATACAGTATACATTAAACATCTACTAAATATTTATTATATCTACCAAATATGTATCAAATATTTAACGAATATCTATCAAATATCTACATGATATTTTTAATATTTAACTTTATTTTTTTAATTTTATATTCACACAATATCGATACAATATCTACATAAAATATATACTACATAAATAAATACATAACATACATACAATATCTACCAAATATCTACATAATAAAATCGTTTTTTAACTTTTTTATTCGTATAATATATAAAATTTATTTAAAAATAAATTTAATAATTTTTATTAATATATTTTTTATATATTTTGCTCTTTTTATTATTTTGTCTTAATTTATTTTTTGTAAATTAAATTTTTTATAAAAAATAATAAATTTTATATGCTAAAAATATAATTTAAAATATTTATTATTATTTTATTAAAATATTTTTATTTAATAGTGAAGTTTAAAAAAAATCAAAATTAAAATAAATATTGATTATAGTCGAAGATATTTTTTTTAAAAAAAATTATTTTGACAAGATATTTTTAAAAATTTGCTTTAATTTTTTTCTAAATGTGTAATTTTTTTAATATTTTTGAAATATATATATATATTTAAAGTTTTGTAAATGTCACATTTAGATACATATAGTTTGAATAAAAGGAAGAGAAAACAAATTTTAGAAAACCAAACCAAAGGCCTAGTATAGGCTGCTTCCAATCAAAGGCTTTGGTCATATCATAGTACAATCGCGCAATGAAATGATGTACTTACACCATTGACTGTTAAGTGTGAGATCTTATGCTGAAATGATCCAAATATCGTTTCTAGATATGTTAAAGATTGCATCTTAGAAAAAGCCTGGAATGAGGGCAAATTCTCCATGTATATAGCTCTTCTCTTTGCAAGATGGAGCACTTCTGGGGCAAGGTACTTGCTGGAATGAGGAAAATGATAGCCTATCCCTTAGAGCTTGGACTTCATTGCTACTAGTAATCTTAGTGAGATTTACGTCTACTGCCTGTAACATATACAGGCAAAAATCATTATATTGGAAATTACCACTTCGAGAAGATATCGGAACTTGCCTCTAGGTTAAGGACATGTTTGAAACAAAAAGTATTGTTCAATAAGTGAAGTTAGAGGCCATTACTTGTAAATAATAAATATAACCATATGCTTTTATCGGTTGAAATGGTTTCCTCATATGTGAATTTGTATACATAGAATTAGAAGCTATAAAAAAAATCATACATTTACTCATGATATTTGCATATTTGAAGTTTAATCACATATAAATTTCTCAAGTTGCAACACATTACAACCCGCCAAATGGTGTAAAACTTGTACCTAATAGCTTTTAGATTATCAGAGATGAACAAGTAACAAAAAGTGGAGCTATTAGTATTTTACTATACAGGGTTCCTATCCTCATTATTCAAGTCATACAATTCACTCTTCTCTTTTATATACCTCATTCTAAACTTTGGCATTGAACCAACCAATCAAGTGATTATTTGATCAAAATAAACATGAATATATTTGATAAAAATAAAAGAAATCAAACCTGGTTTGGATTGAACCCTAAAATAGCCAAGTTGTTTGGTTTTTTGTTCCGAGCCATCCAACTATGTCTGATGTATGTGGATGCATGTAAAACCATGTGGTTCCTTGGCCTGCCCATTCCCATTGTCAGATAATAAATGGAATTTGACATTTATCATAACCATCCACAAGCAGATCAATAAAGGAAATGACACTCAGAAAAATGGGAACCGCCAATATCTAATTATACCTTTGAACTAAGCAAAACTGTGGTCAAACAACAATGCCGCTCCTCCCCTATATTAACAGTAATAATTCAACCAAGGTCAAATATCAAAGCAAAAAAAAAAAAAATTGGGATGTAATATTCAGAAAGCTAAATTTGGGCAAGAACGAAATTTAAATAACTACCTCAACCATCTATAATAGCAACTAGTATATGCAGTGCTAGATTATCCAAATAATAAAATCCCACTTTAATATGTAAATAACTATGACAACTTGGCATGTCTACCGCACAAGGCTTCTTGTTTTGCAAGGGTTAAGGGAGGCAATAGATTGTATGCAGTTTTTTTTTACTGTCTTTTCCCAGAGAGACTGAAGAAATTTGATAACCATGACGTAAATCCAAATGCAACAGCATCTAACAGTTGTATGCCACAAACAGTCCAAGTGATGCAAGAATGAAACTTGTAAAAGTTGTTTGTCTTCACTTAGCTAATCATCCTCTTATCATGGAAAGAGTAACCTATTTGTTTGTACAAATGTAAATGACTACAGCTCACATTTATTTCAGCAGAAATGCTTTGTACTTGCATTTATAGCATCTCGTTCTCTACAATTTAACATATAAAACATTCTAAAGATAAGTTTATTTCTCACCATAATTTTTTATTTTATTAAGTTTAGGCAAGCCTCTTTAAGCAACTCTACCTATACATGAATTTCTTGTACATAGTCAGTTCCAAGCCCAGCCAAAGGAGGAGGGTTGCGGTAGGTGACAGCCAGCGTAAAATTTTATCACATCTCATGATATGGATTCTAATAATATTATCGTTGAAACGTCCTCTACTTGCAATGCTCTGCATCGAAATCCGAACGTAGTGAGAAATAAGCAAGGGTGTAGTGCATTCTCCGAATACGACACTGCATTTCGGCGCCCAAATGTGGTGCTAAATAAATAAGGGTTCTCACATTAAGGACAAGTGTGAATAAAGAAGTTAGTTCATAATATGAATAATACGAAAGATACATGTTAAAATAAGAGTAAAAATTTCTACAGAAAGAGGCATAAGAAAGAACAGGTGGAAAGTAGGATTAAAATAATAACTTGAAATATTGGATATCTTACAGGTAATTTGAGAGAACATGCAGATACTATGGAGAAGAGGAAAATCGGTATTGCTTGTATTCAAGAGACTAAATGTGTTGAAGGAAAGAGTAAAAAAGATGAAAACACAGGGTATAAGGTGTAGTATACAGAAACAGATAAAAATAAAAATTGAGTATGTATAATTTTGGATCGCAATCTAAAGAAGATGGTTGTAGCAGTGAAAAGAGTAGGTGATAGGATCATTTCAGTAAAACTTGTGCTACAGAAGGAGACTATCAATATAGTTAGTGCATATGCCCCTCAAGTTGGTTTAGATGGGGAGAACAAACAAAAATTTTGGGAGAATATGTATGAGTATATGCAAGGGATCTCAACTTATGAGAATATTTTTATAGGAGGAGATTTAAATGGATATGTAGGAAAAGACAAAGTAAGCTTTGAGGATGTGCATGGAGGTTATGATTTTAGAGCTAGAAATGATGATGACATGGCTATTCTTGATTTTGCTATAGTTTACAGTTTGATTTTGATAAATACATACTTTATAAATAGAGAATCTCATATAGTGACCTTTAAAAGGGTGTGGGCATCCCTTGAAGGAGTCTTGTGGAATGAAGAAGTGTAAAAAGCAGTTAAAAGTAAAAGAGATTGATAGAAGAGTTTGCTAAAGTGTAGTGACAATGTTGCTTTTGAGCATTATAAACAAGTAAAAAAGGATGTTAAAAAAGTATTTAGGCAAGCAAGAGCATAATCTTTGGATGTATGAAAAACTTAGAACTAAGGAAGGAGAAAAGGTGATTTATAAATTGGCTAAAATAAGAGAAAACAAAATACTGGGACTTAAATATCGGGAATTAAACCAAGTTAAGTACATTAAAGATGAAGAGAATAGAGTTTTGGTCCAAGAAAAAGATATTAAGGAAAGATGGAGAAGCTATTTTAAGGATCTCCTTAATGGTGACTGTAGTGAAAATATTGAGAGTGTGGAAGACATAGTTGAGAGAAATATGAATTATGCTAGACAGATTATATTTTCTAAAGTAAATGAAGCTTTGAAAAGAATGAAAATCGGTAAAACTTATGGACCGAATGGAATACCCATTAAGGTGTAAAAATGTTTAGGAGATATAGGAGTTGCATGGCTGATGATTTTGTTTAATAAGATCTTAAGTATAAAGAAAATGCATGATGAATGGAGACAAAGCATCTTGATACCTATTTTTAAGAATAAAGGTAATATTCAAAATTATTCAAATTACATAGGCATAAAACTTATGAGCCACGTCATGAAACTTTGGGAGAGTATCGTTTACATTTAGACACTTGTATCTCCCTAAACTAGTTTGGTCTTATGCCTGGATGATCAACTATGAAAGCTATCTTTTTTATTAGAAATTTGATAGAAAAGTATAAATAGATGAAAAAGGATTTACATATGGTTTTCATTAACTTGGAGAATGCTTACGAAAGAGTTCTTAGAGAAGTTTTATGGTGGGTCTTGGAATGTAGAAAGATATCTATAAGATATATCCAAGTCTTGAAGGATATGTATGATGGAGCTATCACTTGTCTTCGCACGGTTGGAGAGGATGCTAGGGATTTTTCTGTTTCTATTGGATTACACAAAGATTCAGCTTTGAGCCCTTATCTCTCCCTGATCATGGATGAACTAACAAGGCATATATAAAATGATATCTCTTGATGTGTGATGTTTACAGATGATATTGTATTAATAGATGAGACTCAAGTAGGAGTAAGTCAAAAGTTGAAATTATGGAGAATTACTTTGGAATAAAAGGGTTTTAAGTTTAGCATAACTAAGACTGAGTATATGTATCATAGATTTGACAACGCGAGTATTGGAGGTTGCATAATTGTTTTAGATAGAGTGGCAGTACCAGATAGCACTCATTTTAAGTACCTTAATTCTATTATTCAAGACGATGGAGTTGTGAAGAATATGTAAGTCAAAGGATTAAAGCTGATTGAATGAAGTGGAGAGGTGCTGTAGGAGTATTATGCGATCGAAAAATGTCAATTGAATTGAAAAGAAAGTTCTACTATACTGCAATACGGCCTGCGATGATATATGGAAGTGAATGTTAGGCAGTGAAAAGGGAACACATAAGTAAGATGCATGTTGCATAAATGAGAATGATAAGATGGATGTGTAGACACACTAGGATGGATAAAATCCGTAATGAATATATTAGAGAAAAAATGGGGGTAGCGCCTATCGAGGATAAGATAAGAGAACATAGATTGAGATGGTTTGGTCATGTGAAATATATATCTAGTGATGCACTGGTTAGAAAAACTGAACAAGTGAAAGTAGAAATAACTAAGAGAGGCAGAGGTAGACCTAAATTAAATTGGAGCAAAGAATGAAGGGCTATGCAGATGCAAAAAGAACTGTCATGAGCTTTTTAAGTAGGAAATAAAGTATTCTTAAAGTTTCAGCTATATCGCCAAACATCAGTGGCTTTGAGGAAGCATTTGAAATTATCAGCAAAATCACCCTTTTAAGTAATATAAAGGGTGGGGCAGTAGCTTACAAGCTAAGGCTACCAGAAAATTCTAGAGTGCATTCAGTTTTTCATGTCTATCTACCTAAGAAGAAGATAAGAGATGCTAAAGTACCTATTGCAACAATGCCAGTGTTTCAGGAGGAAGAACCAGTAGTTGGACCACAAAAATTTCTTAATTCCAGAGTAAGACGCAATCAACATATTCAACAAGTTCTAGTGAAATGTGTCAACTTAGCAACTCTGGATGCTACATGGGAGGATTTGAGCTTTATCTCTATATAATTTCCTGAAGCTATGCATTCTTAGAGACAAAAATAGCTTGAAGGGGCTGAAATTGTTACGTATCATAGGCTAGAGAAGGGTAAAAAGAGGAATTATGTAAGAGGCTCTGCAGGAAATTGATGATTGGGCAGTAGTGTACTCAATAATTGGTTAGTTAGGAAATTGAGGTTAGCAAATGACTAGGGAATAATGGATTGTGTAGGTAGCAGTACGATGTGAATACACTCTATCGCTTTGTCTTTTAGCTGAAATTGCTACTAAATAGGAATGTATGACAGATTTGATGATATGAATGAAGTATCTAATATTTTCTCTTCTGTTCATCTGTTTCTCTCTGTTCTTCTTCTTCTTCTTCTTCTTCTTCATCATCATCATCTCCCTATAATATGCCAAGAACTTTGTTGTTGTTACATAAGCAAAGACTAAAATAAACCATAACATCAGATGAAACAAACCTCACCGGATGATTCCAATTTATAAAACTTCACATGCCACATGTCAGTGTCTACTTGAGCTGAAGAGACTAGATCCGCCCAAACACGATATTGCTTTCCTTCCTTATCCCCATACAGCCTTGTCATTGCATCTATGCAGTAGTTGATGGGCTGCTCCACTCCTGAGGGATGGACACAAGTACCTGATGGAAACTGGAGAGAAAAAGAAAGCACATAATCACATATCAGTACTTGGCCAGAAAAATTTCTATAGTTGCGCCATCGAACTTTACAAACCTCACATAATTCAGATGAAAAGACAAAAAAAGACAGGTAGTTCATGTGAAGCTTCATCATTAACATGCTTTAGATGCAAATTTCTATTTTCAGCATACCCAGGAACAAGCATAATAAGATTTGAATGCTAAGAAATTATCTTGAATGCTAATTACTAACTATTCAAAAGAACTACAGATTGATAAAAGGATTAGAATGTGAACCTAACTCCACAGAGTCATAGGAGCATAACCTAACTCCACAGAGTGATAGCATAACAACTGATATCAACTGCACAAATCCTCTCCCGTGATCCTTGAACTACAGCATTCATTTTGTTAACAAAAAGTCACGACATCTTCTCTCTTCTCCACAATCCAGACTGCCATTATTAGTCCAACAACTCTTTTTTATACACATTTAATTCAGACAATATCCTTACAATCACAGAGATTAAAATGCTGAATCTAACAGAACATCAACCAAAATGAAAAGGTTATTTGAATTCCGTTTTCAAAGAAATAGGATCTCTGTCAGACTTACAAGTATTAGTTTTAAATATTGCATATTTTCATTGGAGTTCTCGGCTTCAGCACGCTGCCATCGCTCATAAAACAAATAAAACTTCACAACTTCATGACCAGGGCTGATAATTTCTGCTTTTTACTTTTGAAAATCTCTAATATCTCTTGGAGAAATAGTTGGACCTAGTCTAAAACTACCAATGGCTTGTACGATCCCAGCTGCACATCTCTCAGTTGAGTGAAATATATTACGATTGTTCTTAGCATTTTGTGCATGCCACTGTAATAACTCTTCCTGTGCATTGCTGACCTGCATATTGAAAATGCAAGTGAAATACTCTAAGAAATCATTTAACTTATAAGCCTAATGGTTCCAGAACAGTTTAGCAGCAAATAAAAACCGATTATGAAGACACAAACCATCACACCATGTACTTCAGAATGCTGAACAGTTCAACATCATTACCAGAGTCACCACATACAAGAGTATTGATCGGCACTTTTCCATTAGCTTTAAAATTTTCAAGCAAATACAGGAGCCTGCCCTTTGCCAGCACGTTTTGGTAATATATCCAAAGCTGTCCCATTACTGTATATTACTTTCACATCTAACTGGTCAATGAGATATCACAATCAATGAGGGGAAAAAAGAAGCACAATATTTGTAAGTGCTGATGTGCAATTAGACCTATTTAGATAATCATCCAAAGTCCTAAGATTTATATCAACAAAGTACTATCTTACCCCACATTTCTGTAGAAGACCTGAAAGAGCTTTTACACAAAAAAGCTTATCCACAAAAAAGCTCACTTTGTGAGGCCGTTGCTCTGTTTCTTCCTGCAGAAATCTATTAAAATTCAACAGAATGAATCTATAATGCAATATATATATATATATATTGCGTATGTATTACATTTTTGTGCTTATTTACACACAACTCGTATAATAAAAAAATAAAATTCATCAGCCAATAATCTAGATGAAAGAATCAGACATCCAACAAATTAATGCCAAGTAGCTGCATAACACACCTGAGGTGTAAAATCAAGAAACATCGTTGTTTCCTTGATAACTAACTCTCTGTTCCACCTATGATTCAGATATTGTTCCCAGCCATGATATCTTACCATTGACTCACCATAAAAAATCTCAGTTCCAACAGACGTAATGGTTATATCAGGGGTCAACAATGGTTTCTCATTCTGTAACTGTTTATAAATTGTCGGTGACCTGCCAGTAGAGAAAACAAGCAAATAATGTGTACGGTAATAGGCTTCCCATAGAGCATTAAATCTAAGAAGATATAGATTCTCTGGGTCATGATGGTCAACCTGCAATCACAAGCAATTAACCAAATAAAATAACTGGAGGATGACATCAAGAACACTATGAACGAGCAGCCAACAGATTACCATTGTAAAATCAAGATCTGAAACTATCATGAGAGATGCAGGACCATCAAGCTGATCCATAATAGTTCTGTCTTTCTGAAATTCAAGAGCAGTTCAAATTAGCAAATGAACTTCTCTTTAATATGAAATTAATACTCTGAGCATAAGCAAGTTTTCTAATCTTTCCATATTAATTCAACAATAATAAGCCGACCAACAAATTACACGACCAAATTTAAGATATTTCATCATTTGAAGCAATTATAAAAGGGTAAAACAAAACAATTACAAAAGCCATTTACAAAAGCCATCCAGAGTACCAACCTAAACCAAGTTGCAGTTCTACTTTGAACTTATAACCATAATGACATTAATAAATTAGGAATGGAGTTAAGAACTATCCAATTTCAGTCGCAACTGAACTAAGATTTCACCATAATAGTATTGAAAATAATGAAAGAACCATGAAGGAAAGAAAGGTATTGGGAACACACCCACTAGAAAATTAATGCAGGTGCAAATTATATTATACTGCATGTAAACACAAAATGATTATTTATGTCATTTTGAATTCGCATAACAAACAATATTGTAACCTTATGGATCAAATGAAAAGAGTCTAGCAGTTCATCCTTCAGTAAAATAATGACAGGCAAGGAAGAAAAACTATCTCCAAGGCAAATAGATGTGTGATTGGTGAAACTTCAAGTCCTCTCCATCAAAAGCAATAAGAGTTTGTTTAAGTCTTGGTAATAGCACAAAGTAGGATTGACCAGCCTACATCGACTGATAAATAAGTGGAACTCTATTATTAAAGGACAGGCAAGAAAAAACTTAACAACGTACTCATTCCTTCAGGTATCGAAAATTTCATATGATAAATAAAATGAATACAACATACAAAATGAATACAATATCTGTTATAATTAGAATAACTTCCCATCCATTGACAATATTCAAGGCTTTTACTAAGAACCTGAGTGCTGTTTAACACAGAAGTGTGAGTTTATCAAGGTTTAATCTCACCTGTCATGGTTTTGGTGCAGGTGCACTTGTGTGTGGCAGACAAGGAATTATCGCAAATTATGCAAGGTATTAAGTTAACAATTGGTGAAAATGAGAAATGGCTGATTTAATTGGTGAATCACCCATAGAGAAACAAAAATAAGGCATCAGTTGGATAAAAATTCTGTTAGGAAAGAACAAAACATTATTAAATTAAAACTCTGATTGTGAAGAGTTTTTGGGTATTTGAGAGAAATCAATTTGATTCTCTTCCCGCACTTTATTGATTTGTGTACTGTATATTTATATACAATTGTATGCTTACTCTGCTCCTATCTGTACAATATATTACTCTACTTACACAAGTGAAGTGTGTAAAATATAAACGGGTTGGGTTAGGCCCATGGATACATATGTAAACATAATTTTGTACCCTAGCAGCTCTTACACAGCCATCCTTCGTTCTCACTTCTTCATCCTTCGTTCTTACTTCTTTACCCCCCTCTCAAACTGTGGACTGATGTGAACAAGTCCCAGTTTGGACACAAGCGTATGAAATCTCTGAACAGATAGCGATTTGGTGAAGAGATCGGCTAACTGTTGACTAGTAGATAGATGAGAAGGCTGTAAAAAACCAGCTTGGAGTTGATGGCGAACGACATGGCAGTCGATGTCGATGTGCTTGGTGCGCTCGTGGAAGACTGGATTTGATGCGATGTGAAGTGCAGCTTGATTGTCACACCTCAAAGGTATGGGCTTTGTAATTTCTATCCCGAAATCTTTTAAAATTGCATTGATTCATAGTAATTCACATACTGTGTTGGCCATACTGCGACATTCAGCCTCTGCTGATGAACGGCTCACAATTGTTTGTTTCTTTGTCTTCCATGAAATGAGGGATTTGCCGAGAAATATACAGTATCCAGTGAGAGACCGGTGTGTGGTGGAGCATGCTGCCTAGTCAGCGTCGCAGAAGGCAGTAACTTGAAGATCAGAGGCTTTCGAAAAAAAATAAGCAAAGATTGGAGCTTTGAGCAAGATACTTGAGCAGATGAACCGCAGCTTTGAGGTGGCCTTGTCTCGGTTCTTGCATGAACTAAGTTAGTTGTTGAACAGAGTGAGTAAGATCTGGGCGTGTGAACCCCAGATAGAGCAGGCGACCAACCAATCTCCGGTAAGCTTCTGGATCGGGTAAAAGTTGACCCATTTCAGGTATGAGTTTTATACCCTGTATAAGTGGTGTGTTTGCTGTGGCTGTGTCTGATATCTGTGCATCTTTGAGTAAGTCTTGAATGAATTTGTTTTGAGATAAGTAAATACCTTCTGGTGTCCTTATTATTTCAAGGCCCAAAAAATATTTAGCTAATCCCAGATCCTTGATAGTGAATTTGGCATGTAGCATCGCTTTGACATTGTGAATAAAGCTTTCATTTGTGCTAGCAAGTAGGACGTCATCAACATAAACTATGAGAATAATGATGTCTGAACCTATGGTCTTAGTGAAGAGACAATTGTCATTTGTTGATTGCTTAAAACCATGTTGCAGAAGTGTCTGAGTGAATTCCTTGTTCCACTGGCGCCCTGCCTGTTTTAAACCATATAGAGATTTATTTAATTTGCATACCTGCCCTTGCAATGCTTTAGTATAGCCTTCCGAAGGTTTCATGTAAACTTCCTCATCAATAGTGCCATGTAAATAGGCATTATTGATGTCCAATTGATGTAAGTGCCACCCCTTTTGAGCTACTAGAGCCAATAATAATCTGACTGTAACCAGTTTAGCCACTGGTGAAAAACTGTCATTGTAGTCCAGTCCCAACTTCTGATTGTATCCCTTTGCCACCAAACGGGCCTTGTATCGATCAACAGTCCCATCTGGTTTATATTTGACCCTGTACACCCACTTGGACCCAATGGCCTTCTTTCCTATTGGTAAATCAGTAAGTGTCCATGTGTGGTTATCCTCCAGGGCTTGCAGCTCCTTTTGCATAGCATTTATCCAGTTTTCATCATGAATGGCATGTTTAAATGAGCAAGGTTCATGGATTTTATTGATATTAGCATGAAATGCAACATGTTCAGGGTGGTATGTGATGTTATGTGTGACATAATTAGCCAGTGGGGTTTATGTGTTTGTCTGCTGCTTCTTCTGGGCTGGTTTGGGGCTGGATTGGGATTAACATTTTGTATGATTTCTATGGTTGATGTGTCTGGTTCAATGGCTGGTGAGTCTAGTATAATTGTTTCTGGTGGAGAGGAAGATACAGGTTCTGAAGGAAGGTTTGGAAATTCTAGGATGGAGTTTGCTGGTTCTGTTATTGTTGTATTTTTGTCAATTTGGTCATAGATACATGTAGGCAATGTGAATGAGGGTATCTTGTTTGTTGGGGTATGATGGTAGGGAAAGAAGTCCTCTCTAAAAGTGACATCTCTAGACACTATGAGTTTCTTAGTGTCTAAGATATATATTTTGTAACCTTTTGTCTGCGCTGCATAACCCAATATGATACTTGGAACAGCCCTTGAGTCAAACTTTTTTTTGTCTGGTTTTAAATTTTGAGAGAAGCATAGACAGCCTATAGCTCTAAGATGGTTTAGGTTTGGTGGGTTACCATGGAGTAGCTCATATGGGGTCTGCCAATTTAGGTGTTCAGAGGGAACCCTATTTGTTAAATATGTGGCTGTTAGTAATAGTTCAGACCAAAAAGGTTGTGGCAAATTTGCTTGTATCACTAAGGCCCTACCTATGTTTAACAAATCTTTGTGTTTCTCTCAACCCGGCCATTCTGCTATGGGGTGTAAGGGCATGTGGTTTGGTGGAGAATTCCCTCATTTTGGAAGAAAAGTTGGGTTTGGTGGTTTGTGAATTCAGTACCATTATCAGTTCTGAATTTTTTGATTATTTTGCCAAATTGTGTTTTAATTAGGTTTGTAAAATGAACTATAACCCCATGAGTTTGTTGTTTGCTGTTGAGCATGTACGTCCAGGTATATCTAGAAAAATCATCAACTATTGTTAACATATAGCTTGCTCCAGTTAATGACTTAACATGATAGGGACCTCAGGTATCCATATGCACTAGATCAAATATGTTCTCAGCCTTTATTTATACCATCAACTGTGGTTATATGTTTTTGTCTATTCTCAGATATATGGCCCAGCCTAGCATGCTACAAATACTTAATATGGCTGTCATGATTGACATTACATGTAAGTGCCCTAGCCATCTGTTTTTGAAGAAAGCTAAATTTGTCTAGATAGTATAAACCTCCATACTCCTTTCCAACTGCTATGAGGTCATCAGTCTGTAAATCCTGCAGCAGACAATGATCAGGTAAGGTTTTGATTGATATTCTATCTTTCTTAGCTAAGGTACTGGCTGAAATCAAGTTGTAATCAAACTTTGGTAGGTATAACACATTCTTCAATGTTAGACTATCATGCAAGGTTACATTCCCAATGTGTGTGACCTGTCTATATGTGTTGTCTGGTAGTCTTACTGGTTTTGGTTTGGGTAGTGGTTGGATATGGTCAAATATGGATTTTAGGTGTGTCATGTGATTGGTTGCACCACTATCAATTATCCATGTACCTTTATCATTTAAATTAGTACCATTATGTTGAAGAAAGGATAAAATACCTGCAAAAGCTGTGGTGTTTGCTACCATATTGTCTGTTAAAGGATCATCATATGCTGCTTTCCCTTTGATGGCTTTCTGCACTTCCCGTTGTACCATTCTGGCTATGCTCTCCTTAATTCCAGGCTGGTAGGTATGTTCATCATAACTTCTGTTATCATATGCTTCATCTATGATTGTTACACTGCTGTTTGCCTGAGCTTTCTTTTTCTTCTGACCTTTGAACCAGTCTGGGTAGCCTATGATTTTAAAACAGCCTGCTCTGGTGTGCCCATTAAGATTGCAGTGATCACAATGTAGATCTGCCTTGTTGATGTAATTTCCACTGGTATCCTTCTTCTCATACTTCTGATAAGTATTAGATCCCTGCTTGTTTGCATACATTGCTATTGAATGTTCACTGGATTCATAAATTGGGGATTGAACCTGCCTTTGTTTTTCTACAGTAACAACCATTGCATAGGCTCTACTAACCTGAGGTAAAGGATCCATAAGTAACACCTGATTTTTCACATTATCATAGGAGTCATTTAACCCCATCAAAAATTGCATCAAACGGTCTTCATTTTCCATTGCAGACACAAATCTAGCAAGGTCACAAGTACATCTATCCAGGGCTCCACAGTTGCATTTAGGCAATGGTTTCAAGCAGGTAAGTTCATCCCAAAGCTTTTTCATCTTGTTGTAATAAGTAGAAACAGGGCTATTTCCTTGATTCATGCTGGATATATCTTTGTAGAGTTGATAAATTAATGGACCGTTTGCTTCTCCATATCTGGTGGCTATTTCATCCCACAATTCCTTTGCACTATTAGCATAGAGAAATGCTTCTGAAATTTCAGGTGAGATTGAATTTAAAATCCAGGAGGTAACCATATTGTCTATCTTAACCCATTTTTTAAGCATGGGTGAGTTAAGTCTAGGTTTTGGTTCTTCTCCATTGACAAATCCATATTTATCCCTAGCTTTTAACGCAATCATCATGGATCTGCGCCAAGATAAAAAGTTGCGTTCATTGAGTGATATTGTTACCAGGTTGGTGGTTGAGCTATCTGTGTTGTTTATTTTGTATGCATCGGATTCTTCATTTCCAGCTTGTTGATCTTGTGGTGTGTCTGTCATTGTTTTGATTTGGGTTTTAATTTCAGGTGGTTGATGGTGATTTTAGATCTGGATCTAGTATTCCAGCTTTGATACCATGAAGAGTTTTTGGGTATTTGAGAGAAATCAATTTGATTCTCTTCCCGCACTTTATTGATTTCTGTACTGTATATTTATATACAATTGTATGCTTACTCTGCTCCTATCTGTACAATATATTACTCTACTTACACAAGTGAAGTGTGTAAAATATAAACGGGTTGGGTTAGGCCCATGGATACATATGTAAACATAATTTTGTACCCTAGCAGCTCTTACACAGCCATCCTTCGTTCTCACTTCTTCATCCTTCATTCTTACTTCTTTAGATATGCTATGTAATGGCTCATATTTAAAACCACTGAGTTCATAGGGTTTATTGCCAAACTAAGGACAATAGAGATATCATGTGAATGTATATGATATACAACTAATATTCTTGCTACAAATTATAAAAAATACAATGATAATTAATCTCATCCATCTTTAAGTGCACATTAATCTGTGTAATTATATATAAAATTGCATGTACGAGACAGCAAATCAACCAATAGTTGATCCACATTTTCAGAACACCATCAGTTACTATGCATCAACAAAAAGGTATCAGTTCCTGTTTCATAACAGAAGTTGTGAAGCTCGTATCCCTAACTTTACTCTTATTCAAGTGCCCAGAAAATGAAAAGGCATAAGCAGTTAAAAAATCGCAACAGAGTTAGGGAAAGTGTAACAAGTATCAACGGCTAGAGCTCAAACTTGAATTAACAATGAAAATGAGAGACGGAAGATTTGTGAGAAAATGTATAGGCGAAAAATGCACTGATTGCCATTGACGGGCTGCAGTTATATTTAGTAATGTTTTTAAAATTTGCATGGACAATTGGTTCATGATTTGACATGAATTTAATAATATAAAAATATTATAATTTTTTTATCTTTAAATATTAATATAGATATCATAAAAATTTAAAAATAATAAAAAATATACTTCATCAATTTAAAATATCACATATTAATTTAATACATATAAAAAATAAGTCTATAATTTTTTTCAATTTTTATATAAAAATATTTATAATTCAAAAACTGATTCAGTTTAACTCGGACCAGTTTAGTCCAAATCAACCGGTTTTTACAAGTTTTCAATAAATTTGATTTTTAAATTTTTTAAAACTAAACCAATCTTTGATTTCTGGTTAAATCAGTTCGACCAGCCAATTTAGTTCAATTTTAAAACACTAATATTTAGTTAAATAATCAACATGTGTATTAAATTATTGGCTGATAAAAAATATGATTAAATCGAAAATAGACTAAAATTGGTCAAATCAAACCAAAAATTATAATCAACTGAACTTATAATTTAGGCTTTTAATTTTTGATATTTTAAATTATTGGTTTAAATTTAGATTTAGATTTTTATTTTCAAATAACCATTCAATTCGGTTAACCAAATCAAAAAATTTATGTATATAAATATAAATTTTATAATTTTATATATTTATTATATATACTCATATATTATATATATAATTATGTATATGCAAATATTTTATATATTTACATATATAATTATATATGTAATTTATAAATTTTATAAATTATATATATGTATATAAATTGCCAAAAATAAATTGGAGGAATTTTGTGTTATAGTTTGGTCAATATGGGAAAATAGAAACTTTGTGATGTGGAAAAAGACTTCAAAGTCTTCTTATTTATTCTTGGCCAAATACACATGTAACCCCCTTGAACTTGTAGCGTTTAATCACTTTACCCTCTAAATTTTTATTTTAACCACTTTACCCTCTGTATTTATCTATTTTTTTTATTAACAGACATTAATGAATATTGGTCACTTTGCCGCTTGTATTTATATATTTTATACTAAATAGATATTTCAGTGACTCAGTGAGTTTGTATTTATAAGTTAAAAAAATACGAGTTCATGAAGTTATATGGTTAAATTAAAAATTTAAGAGACAAAATAACTAAAGACTACAAGTTCAAGAGGATATATATATATTTAGCCTTTACTCTTTAATGAAGCACTTCATTTACATTATGGGTGGATAGTTACTCACTAAAGAAATACATTGCGGTCAATTTTGCATAGAGGACAACACAGTGATAGTTAATCTTCTAATAATAATAATTAATCTTCTAATAATAATAATTATTCTTGGTTTTGTTCTACTGACGCTGCTGTTTTTGAAGCTCAGAAAATGGGTGGTTTTGGTGTACTATGTAGAGCAACAGATAAGCATTTTATTAGTGCAATCACAAGTCATTATGCTGGAATTTTGCAACCTCATATTCTTGAAGCTTTAGCTATTCGCAATGCTCTCTGTTCGGTAATCGATAATCTTCAAGATCCAGGTATCATAGCATGTGATGCCTTTGGGGTGGTGCAAGCAATTCATGCATAGTGTGATGACTTCTCTGAGTATGGTTTGATTATTCAAGATTGCAAAGTTTTATTGAAAACAAGGAATAATATTTCTTTGATTTGGGTTAGGAAACAAGCTAATGTAGAAAGCACATTGTCTTGCAAAGGCTTCTATATCTTATGCTCATTTCCAAATTTGGGATGTAATTCATGATTGTATTGTTCGATTCTTTTAATGAAATTAGTGTGTTTTATTTAAAAAATGTATATAAATTATAAATTCTATATATAATTATATATAATTTATTATAAATTATATATATTAAATTATTTTAATAGGTTATATTTTGATTTAAAATATGAATTTTATATGTTAATTGTATATTTATGTTAAGATTTATTATTCTAGTTAGATATATATTTAAAATTTTTTAGTTATCTGTATAAAATTTGTTAAATTTTAGATTTTTTTTTTGTATATAGTATAATAGTTAAAAGTCAAAAATATAGATTAACTGTCCATTTTATATAGTTAACCGATTATCGATTAATTATTTATTTATGATTATATTTATAGTTTAGATTTTTCAAAACTGAAATCGATAGTTAGGTTATTTTTTTCTTCTTCATGACTCAGTTAACTGAACCATCAACAATCCTATTAAATCATCGCCATCAGTGTTATTGATTATTGCAACTTATCTTATTTTCAAAATAGATTAAATTTTAACTAAAAATTGTTATGGTACACTTTGTAATAAAGGGCACCCATAAAATACATGTTTTTTTTTTTATTATAAATACATAGCAATTTAAAAAAGGAAATTCACCGTTCATGTTTTAGTCAGTTATAGATCATGCACTCCTTAATTAGACCTATTTGGACATTTTTATCCTTTGACGTTTAAAAAAAACTATTAAATTATTTTATTAGCTCAGTTCACTAGTTTTGTGTCTCTTGTTCTTATTTGCTTTCAAATAGAGATATGTCTTCACTATTTGGTCTCTTGTATTTATGCTAGATTTTTATCAATCAAATATATATATTTTTGCTACATTGTCACGCTCGGATATAAGTTATCAAAGTCAATTGTATTCATTTGTTCTTTTAAAGTCATATCGAAGTCAATTGTATTCTTTTGTTCTTTTGAAGTCACATTGAAGCCAACTAAATTTTTTTCGTTCCTTCGAAGTAATACCAGAATTTTCTACTGGGAAAGGTAAGTTGAAAATTTTCCCATTAGATTTTATATTGCTAAATGCTATGCATTTAGGTCTTTGTTGAATGCAAATGCAAAAATAATGTTCATTTGGTGAATACATTTACTTTTTTTTTTTCCCTTGATGCAGTGCATTGTGGATGGCAATAACACAGTTGTGTCTTAAATTGACATGCCAATGTATAGTCATTATGGTTTTCATATATAATAGCAAACTGGAGTGTGTAATAATTTGCGACTTTGTTACACTAGTATGATACACATATTGTGTAAATAATGTCATCTGCAAATTCACATAGCTATGTCTAATTGTTATGAAAGTCATATGAATTATAAAGTACCTTGATTAATATTAAACAGTAACATTTAATTATATGGTAATCATATAGAATTTATACTCTCATGCCTTAAGATTAAATGACCATGTGTAAGTATTATGGATTACATATAATCTCCATACTAGTGGTTATGGGGCCATATCTCACTACAAGGAAAACTGAATCAGACAACGCTTTCTGGTCGTTGTCTGATGAAGACAAAAACCGTTGTCTATTGAAGCGATGTCTGATAGCATTTCAGACAACGGTTTTAAAACCGTTGTCTGATGTAGGTTTGCACAACGGTTTTTAATTTTATCAGACAACAGTTTTTTGCCATTGTCTGATGATAGTTCAGACAACGGTTTCTAATTTTTTAGACAACAGTTTTTAACCGTTGTCTGATGGTTTCCACAATGGTTTCTAAATTGTCAGACAACGGTTTCTAAATTTTCAGACAACGGTTTTTAACCGTTGTCTGATGAAGGTTTAGACAACGCTTTTTGACCGTTGTCTGATGAAGACAAAAACTGTTGTCGGTGATGTCTGATAGCATTTCAGACAACAGTTTTTAACCGTTGTCTGAAGATGGTTTCCACAATGGTTTTTAGTTTTATCAGACAACGGTTTTTAACCGTTGTCTGATGAAGGTTTAGACAACACTTTTTAACCGTTGTCTGATGAAGACAAAAACCGTTGTCTATTGAGGTGATGTCTGATAGCATTTCAGACAACGGTTTTTAACCGTTGTCTGAAGATGGTTTCCACAATGATTTTTAGTTTTATCAGACAACAGTTTTTAATCGTTGTCTGATGAAGGTTTAGACAACGCTTTTTGACCGTTGTCTGATGAAGACAAAAACCGTTGTCTATTGAGGCGATGTCTGATTAAGGTTTATACAATGCTTTCTTATTAAAAACCGTTGTCTGATTAAGGTTTACACAATGCTTTCTTATTAAAAACAGTTGTCTGATGAAGGTTTACACAACACTTTCTTATTAAAAACCGTTGTCTGATTAAGGTTTACACAACGCTTTCTTATTTAATACCGTTATCTAATGAAGGTTTACACAAAGCTTTTTAATTTTTCAGACAATAGTTAATTAATCTAAAACCGTTGTAGAAGGACGCTAAATACAACGGTTAATTAATGTGGCACACTGAATATTAGACAATAGTTTCAATGTTCATTTTCATTTCACCACCATTGTCTGTTAAACTGTACATTATACATATAAGACAACACTTTACAATGGAGGATTGCAAATTTGGGAATAAAAAAACCTCCACAAATTCAACCATTCAACATATTAACAAACTAAAAAAAATCAACACTATACATATATCACTGAATTATACTATTAACTTCAACTTGAATGACGCTTCATGAAATATTTGGCGAAGTCAATCCTAATCTCGTTGATGTTGGCATCACTATACTCCAAGTTGCCTCTGCGTAGCCAATGAAAAATGAATCAAATTTTGGTTAGCCACATGTGGTAAATACAAAACTATTATATAAAAAATGAAAATAATTAAAATTCTCACCTTAGCTGCAAACTGAAGCTCCTTGTCATAACAGATTTCCTTCATGTACCTCATGACAAAGAGGCCGCAGTCCGTGGCCCCTTTCTGCACAGGAACCCCCTGAAATAGCAAATGAAAACAAAAATGAGGTACCACATGTTACATCCATTTGTAAACCCATATGCAAACCAACACATCAACCTAATCACACAACCTAACCTGAAATCTGAACAAACATTCTGAAAAATGAACACAAGACACATCCATATAAAATTTCAGGCTCAACGAGCAAACTCATACCTATAATATGCATATTTGCTTTAAATGATAAGAAATGAAAGAAGAAAACATTAAAAGACAAACTTGCTCACATAAAGTATATTGCAAAGCTTAGAATAAAAGAAAAAAGAAAATAAAAATCACATAAGAACAAACTCTCCAGTGCAAGAATCCCATCAGTTTCAGGTTCTGCTATAGTTTAGACTTTTAGAGGCATTTCTTAAATTGAAAGAGAACCCCCAAACTAGACATGCCAGCAGCCACCAACCTTTGCAAAGATCAAAATAAATGTACTAAATTTAACATATCCACACCATCATATCATAAGAAGAAATTTGTATGCTGCTTGATTAACAAAGTAGACTTCAACATTGATTTTAAAATTTACAGTGATACTTAAAGCTGAAACCCATAAGAAGAAGATGATTTTTATTCTAAAAGATTCAAGACAGTAGACTAGATTTAAAAGCAGAGGAAACTGAGGTTGAAGAGCTGTATTCTTTACAAATATTAATCCGCATGAACAAAGGTAATCTGAAGAAACAAAACAGCATTGTTTTGAAAAAATTTGAAACAAAAATCAGTTTGGGAAGAACTCATAATAGGGATACTAATCATCAATCAAACAAAAAGACTTCAAGAAAACCACTGTCATCCTCAATCAACACAACAGTATTCATCAACATAGATCAAAATAACAATATAGAAGAAACAGATTTGACGATTGTCAAACAGAGATGAGCAAATAGAGACATTGGTTTTAATCCAGAAACAAAATAAAAGTTGAAAAAGAAACCAGAGCAATAGTATAAAAATACCAATCCAATATCAAATTCCCAATCAATCTCATCATCAAGAATTATATATTATACTATATACTATTATACTAATATATAATAGTAGATTTTGTTTTTTGACTAACTGAACAAGAAAACACAAGGCCACGGACTGAAACATCTTCAACAGAAATATTCAATATGAAAACCAAAGCCACAAGAGAACACAAAAGGCAATCCAAATATATACGAGCAAGTATACAAGTAATGCCAGCAGTGCTGCAATTTGAAATGAAAAAATGCAGACCAACTGAAAATACTTTGTGGACTCCAAGTTTGTACTCAAATGAAAAAATGCAGTCCAAATTTAGCAATATTTCTTTCATAGAACAAGCAATTTACATATCAATTTCCAATCCAATGCTCCATTTTCCCAACAGCAAAAAGAGTATAGGCAAAATTATTGTATAAATTATATAAATTAGAAATGATGAGAAAAACAATACCGCCATATTCTCCCATAAAATTTTCCTCCTCACAGTCTTGTTGACACTCTCCTTGTATAACTTTATGGCACTATAAGAAACACAATATAAGTCAACAAAATTGCGTTTTTCCCAAATTTTATAACTTAAGACTAAATAGGCAGACTTTAGAAGCGCAACTTACTTGTCAACAACCTCTATCCATTCCTGGCTAGCAATGCAACGTTTAAGAGGGTCCATGTGGTAGACTACCTCTCCCGTCGGATTTACAACAGTCAATACCCAGTGATTTCTACGAAATAACAAAATAAAATATAAGCAATTCTTCATATTTGGAAGAACATAACGCCAAACAATTCATTGAACAAAAAGTAATGCCAAACTTAAATAAACAATTCATGAATCAATCACAGCAGCAACAAGCCAAACTTAAAGCAATGCCAAACTTAAATAAACAACAATATCATGTCATTTTCACAAATGAGGGAAAACAGGAACAAGATGGTCAAAACTGATAATGAAAAGTGATACTACTAACATTTATTTATACATACGGACATAATATATCTTTTATACTAAATTGCTGCTGCTTAAACAGGAACAAGAAGCACATAAGGTTTAACTACGATTACTGCTTCAATGCATATTGTCAAATTTAGATTGTCAAATGCAGTAAATGAGAATTAAAAAATCTGAATAAATACAGAACCGATAATGAAACAGTGATTTCAATCACCAAAATAGCAATCATAAAGGCTCAATTCATAACATCAATCACAATCACATACAGAAGCAGCGTTATTTAGCTACTAACTCTCATTAGCTATGATAGAGAATAAAAAAGAAAGTAAAGAAATACTCACACATCGTTGAAAGGCAAGAGAAAGTATTGCCCTTCTTTAGCCCCCTTAAATCGACTCGCAAGTGTACGTGACCTCCCCCCTGAATTATCACATCCAATGGCACCAATCATGTTGGGATCCACAAAGCCAATCATATCAACCATTTTATGCCTTTTGACATATTCATACAAGTAGCTGCATACAAAATGAAGTAATAGTTGGTACATATTATCAGTTTAATTCCAGCACAATTAACAAAGAAAATAAAAATCTTTTGTACTTGGAAACTTATTGAATAAATATGGTAAGTATGGATCCGGACATTTCACCTCCGGCGCACACAACATGTAGATCTTGTAAGAACACAACTTGCTTTTTGCTCACACCAAATGCTTCTTCACTTAGGGCAAAACTAACTATTCGATCATCGCTTAAGGCATCCTTCGCCCACAGCCACAAACGTTTCAAAGGCGCTAGATAATCAGCACCCATCTGAACATGCAGCTCCTCCTCAAACATATCAGCTTCTATAACAACAGGCTTCTTTAATTTCTTGGAGGCTTTTTTCTTCACACAAGCTTTTCTTAAACTCTGAAAATAAAAAATTTGCACGTGAACACAGTAAATAGCAAAAAAAAGCAATTATGCAAACTTTCATTTCTCAAAACTTAACCTTTGGATTAGACACCCCATCCAGCACAATCAAATTTCTCGGCCATGCTATAAAAGTATCCACGGCTTGGTCCACAGTAACAATTTCATCACCGACTGGGAATGGGATATTGACGTCTGTAAATATAAAAAACATGAAAAAATTACATTTATTTATATGTTTGAATATAATCATTAGAAGTCTGAATAAATAGTAAGTAGTATCCTCAAACCTTGAATTGTACGAGTGATCGACACTCTTGCATTCTCTTGTGCAATCTTAACTCCATGGAGAGACGGCTCATGTCCTTCAACAACCGGGACTTCAACAACCTTTGAATAAGCAACAATATTGCTCGGTAATCATATGGCCAACTTCGCCAATTTCGCTTGATTATCAAACCCATCATCATCATTTTTTTTAACGATGTCATCATTTTTTATTTCAACAACCTCCTCATTATTGGGACCTTTGACATCAGCAGAAACCTCAATACCTTCTGCCTCCTCAGCAGCAGCAACCATAGCAACAACCTCGATACGTTCTGCCTCCTCAGCAGCAGCAACCTCATCAACATCTGCAACAACCTCAGCAGCAACCTCATGAACATCATCCTTATCAAGCACCTCCACTTTCTCCAAAGCAAGGACCTTCTCATCATCAACAGAATTGAGACTCCTTTTTGCTTCATCCGAATTGAGACTCCTTTTTGCTTCAACAGAATTTGCATCAAATTGAGGACTCAAATTCTTCCTCACAACCGGCACTTTCGCCTCTTGATCCTTCACTATAGGAATTGAATTGGAGCAACTTGCTTGTTGGGAAGGCATGTTTGGACTAGACATAGGCTTTGACAAAAATTCTGCTTTAATCTTGGCAATTTCAGTAGCCCAAAATGCATCTCCCTGCCTTATAATTTTCTTGGTCTCCTCCTCCATGATCATTTGAACCCCCTCCCGTATCTTTTCATTAATACTCTTTGCTTTTCTCTGTCTTGGGAGACCAAAATAGACAGATTGCTTCACGTGCCTTCCCTGGCCACGTACTCTTCCAGAATGCTCCAGTTTACCAAGCGCCTTTGATAACACATCATCAGCGCCTTGTTCAACTACTTCACCTGAACTAACTTGCTCCTTTAATGACTCCTAAAAAATAGACCCAAAATGGATGTAGTTAATAAATTAGGAAACAAGAAAAGTTGCTGAATTGAGTTGAAACTTGAATAAAAAATCAGAACTTACGATTTCCTCAGCTTTGTGCTTCACTCTCTCATCTTTAAACTTTCCTTGTCTGTCCTGCCTTGCAAGGATCCAAGCCTTCAATCGATCGATCTCTGAAATTCCTTCAGGATGAGATTCAGTCTGCATGTATATATAGAGGATGACCTTATTAGTAATATAAACATGTTTTAAGAAGCATTATAAATCCATATTGACGATACACAAGTCATAGAAAAAAAAATTAAATACACAAGTCAACACTAACCCATTCACTTTCCAAGTTCGCGTATCCTTTTCGAGACAAACGATGAGGATACTCATTCTGCATACTTCTCTTGTGTTGTTCTTCATGAATTTGCTATGACAAAAAGGAACAAAACATCATAAGTATGAAAAAGGAATCCAGATTACCATTTGGAACTAAATTAATAAATAAGAAAATTGAAGATTTCCTTACGGTAAACTCGACTCCCAGACGATCAGCAACGAAAATGTCCCAGTGCGACTGCTCAATGAATGTGAAGTCAGCTGGAGGAAATCGCAGCTTCTCTGGTTCATCACGGTGTGGAAGAACATAGAGTCTCGTCAACCGACTTTTGAATTCCCTCCATTTTGAACAGCAGACTGCAGTACCATTTTCTTGGAAGTCGGCGGTACAACGAAAGCCAGCTACATACATAAACCACAAAAATAAAATTAGATGAATAAGTTACTGAAAACCCAACGTATATAAAGCAATTGAGAAACTAATGTATATAAATTAATTGTGTGGGAAGGATTTTGCATAACCTGGACACAATCCCAAATCTTTGTTTTGACGTCTTCAGCAACTTCCTTCCAGGAATCATGCCATATCGGGGCTTTAGACCTTGCTAAAACTCCCATATATGATTGCATCTCTGAAGCAGCCCTACCAAATGGTGCTCCCTTTGCATTAAATGAAATTGTAGGCTTTTAGCTACTGATCTTCCGTCTAACAATTCGGTGCATGGAGACACACCCTCGTTTCAGCAGTTTTATCCCTTCAACATCGTCCTCGTTTGATTTCTGCTTACCCTTATCCACTCGCTTTCTTTTCTTGGACAACTTTTTTTTTCAAGTTTTCAGAGATCGACTTCCTCTTCGAAGATACCGGGGAAGAAGTCGACGGCTTATCTGGGTGCATTGACCGTGTCCTGGAGATAGCCTTCACCACTCTCATTGTGGCTGGATTTGGGGAAGACCGGGCTTGTTGTTTACATACACGGGGAGAAGTACGGGTGGGTAGTTGATACGATTGTTTCTTCTTCGAAGGAGCCATAATCAGCACCTGCATTCACAAATTAAAAGTTACATTTTGTATGAAATCATCCAGTTTAAACATTGAAAATCACAGAAAACAGCTGCAGGTATGAGAAGCATTAGCCAACAGGTAAGAATTATATGTAAAAATGCATTTCAGAAGAATGTTGATGTAAGCAGCTGCAAGTATGAGAAGCATGAGTACAAATGCAAATGCAAATCCTTCCCTTTTAAACTTTGATACTTGGAAGTTCATTAATGGATGAGTTAAATCTTTTGTGTTATCAAATTGACACCGTTATAGTGATAGGAGGTTTTAGGTGTACAACATATAACACAAATTAAGCCTGTGCTGCAAAAATAGTATTTTTCTGAAAAACAGGCTAAGCATAGTTGGATTGAAGAAAAAGATCAAAAATTGAGTTGACTTCATACCATTCTGTGTCTGACATGAAAATGGTTTATAAAACAAACTTCTAAGAACTAAGAAGAGGAAGAAGAAAATTATACAATAACATAATAACAGAAAAAATTAAAAAAAAAGATGCAGAGCGACAAAAGTATATAACGAACCTCGAAGGCTGGAACTGAGGGAGTGAATGCAAAGCCGCAGTGAGTGGCGGGCGGGTTAGAGAGAGAGGTAGAAGAGGAAGAAGAAATATGGATGTGCTGTGCTTTTTTAGGTCAAGACTGAAGATTTCGAAAGAGGGAAGGAAGAGAACAAAGTTAGGTCTAGCAATGGAAAGAGGGAAGGAGGAGAACAAAGTTTGGTGTAAAAATATTTACAAGATGGGGGTGAAAATTTAGTTTCTGAAGCTTTCTACCCTTGAAAATGGAAACAAATTAGGTCTATAAAGAGAAATCGAAAGAGGGAAGGAGGAGATAGGAGAGAGAAATCGAAAGAGGGAAGGAGGAGATAGGTCTGTTCAGGTTTATTGCTAAATTTCAAAACGGCCGTGTTTTTAGCAAAATGGGGGCAAATGAATTTTTTTTTTTGGAAATAAAGGGGGGAATTTAAGTGTTCAAAATTTTTGAAGTTTTGACATCCCTCTTTTGAAACAAAATGGATTTTTCAAAATTTTGTTAAATTAACTTTAGAAATTTACTTATATAGATGACTTATAAATTTCAATTTATAATTCATCCATAAGTGCTTAAGGCAATAAATTTAAATAATTAGTAGTGATAAATTTCTATGGAACCCTATATAATTATAAAATTTAGTGTTGATGTAAATTAGATTGAGCAAAAACTAAATAAGTCTAACATTGATTCTTTCTAAGGTAAAAAAAAAAGAAGAAATGCAACATACATACCTTAAGCATCCACTTAAAGTGATTTAAGTAATCTGGATCAAATCGTGATATGTTACTTTAACTCCCAATATATGCTTGTAGAAAGATCTAGTGAAATGCAACAGATAGACAAGATTACTATCAAATGCATAGGAGCAATTAATGAAATTAGTTCCAACTCTGGATTTCCCTGTCACCATATAACCATTACACAATACTAATATATATAATAATATTGAAAAGTATAGCCAACTGAGAGAATTAAATTTCATACACAGGAACCATGCTCATAGTTAGCCATATAGCAGCCATCTAGATAGAAAGCATGTAATTGCAAGGCAAGAGTTCAATAAGCAAGTCCACAAGAATACTTACAAATGGAAGTGAAGATTATGATTATGATTTGAGAAACATTAGAGTTAGTGAGATGTGAGAATAACATGAGCAAAAATTTATCAAAGAACTAGTACTAATATATACTTGCATATAGTAATATATACTTGTATATACTAATATATATATACTAATATATACTTATATATACTAATATATATACTAATATATACTTGTATATACTAATATATATACTAATATATACTTGTATATACTAATATATATACTTGTATATCCTTGTATATACTAATATATACTTGTATATATACTAATATATACTTATATATATACTTGTATATACTTGTATTTACTAATATATATACTTGTATATACTAATATATATACTTGTATATACTTGTATATATTAATATATATACTTGTATGTACTAATATATACTCATATATACTTGTATATATACTAATATATACTAATATATATACTTGTATATAATTGTATATATACTAATATATACTTGTATATACTTATATATATACTTGTATATACATGTATATACTTGTATATATATACTAATATATACTTGTATTCCTACTTATATAATATCATATTATATCTAAATCATTATTTAATTGTGGACTTTAAAGTTTCTAATGGGTTTATGAAATGTTTATAAATCCAAACCTTAGCTTTTAATACTTAGTCAAGTTTGTTTGGCTTAAGAAAGCCTAACTTCCATACATTGCAAATAGCCACTGGATCCTTAGCATGTTTTTATACTAAGAAAATCTAACTTCCATAAAACGTCCAAGCTTCTGATTCTGCTTCATCTCTCATTCCTCTTTCAGCTTCAATAGTCGTGGTTCTCTCGCTGCCAAACCCTAATCACCACTCTCCTAAGCACCACTCTCCTTGCTGCGGTCTTCATTAATGCCGGCCGTCTTCTTGCTGTCGGCCGTCTCCTTTGTCAGTAACTGCATTGTCCCAATTAAGTCGAAAGAAGATTATTGTTTTTCTTATGAGCCGTAAGTAATCATCCCATCTGCACTCTCCTTGCTGCCGATGTTCATTAAGCTGTTGTATGTATATACATAACTTGGTACATTGGATTTTCAGCACAACCATAGAATTCTTTCCTCTGTTTAATCTAATTGAATTATTGCATTGTATTTTCAAATTACTATAATGTTGCATTGTATTTTCAGATTACTATAATGTTGTTCTGTCCCTTCAATTTGCTGCTTAAATTTCAAGATCTACAGTATGTCTCCATGCTTCTGATTTCTCTGCTTGTTTATAAGTCTTTGGTCCCCTGTTTGATGACTATCAGTTGAAATGGTATGTTGAGTTGTGTCAGTGAATTGAGGATTATTTATGGATTAAGGTTGTTGTGATTGAAGTTGAATGTCTGTTAAAACATCAGTTGTGTGAACTGGTATTTGTTTAGTTTTATATGGAAAGTATTGCTCATGAAATTGTAAATAAATGCTGACTAAAATTTTATTTTGTTGTGAGATCCATAAACAGAAAACCTTTCACTCCTGACTTGTAATCAAGAAATATCCCTTTCCTTGCTCTTGGTGCTAGCTTTTCTTTTCAATGACAACTTTTAAGTTCTATATGTGAACCCTTTTTCTTTCTCCTTCAGGTTGAACAATTACATAACAGTCCAAGCTTCCTCATGCAACTTTATTCAAACCACAACAACCATATGATAGCTGTCTTCGAGAAACCTTCATAGAAGTTAGCTGCTACATCTGCTCTCGCATCTGAGGTGATTATACTTCCCTTCCAGGTTCTATTTGACATCACCATAATTCAGTGGAGTTCACATAGGTGTTATGTATCTGGTTCTTGCTATTAACTGAATTATTGCTGTCAAAATTGCAGAACTGGTCCAACTAACTAAATTATTGCTCAAATTGTAGAACTGATCCAACTAAAAGATGGATAGATCTTGGTTGAAGGCTGATAGAAGAACAAGAGAGTTTCAATTAGGTGTGGAAGAGTTGTTAATGTTTGCATTTGAGAATGGGTTTGATGAAACAAAAATTAGTTGTCCATGCTTAAGATGCGCTCACAGTAAATCGTGGAAGGCTCAAACTGTTAGGGATCATCTTTTCCAATATGGTATTGATCAAACCTATACTTGCTGGATATGGCACGGAGAGTCAAATCCAGAAGGGAGTCCTTTAGTTGCTGAAACCGATTGTTTCTCAGAATCAGTTGATCAAACAAACATAAGAACGGGGCATGATAATGTCGACGATGATGATATTTCATTAGATTCCTCTGATTTCATTAACCATGTTGAAGGTGAACATGAACCCCTTTATCTGGGATGCAAGGGTTATACTAAGATGAAAGCTTTAGTCAAGTTATATAACTTGAAAGCAAAGCATGGCATTTCTGATACATGCTTCTCTGATATTCTCCTTTTGCTTGGGTCAATGCTTCCAGAAGGCAATAGTATCCCTTCTTCCTTCAGTGAAGCCAAGAAAACCTTATGTGCTATGGGTATGGAGTATGAAAAATACACGTGTGCCCGAATGATTGTCTCTTATATCGTGGTGAGAGAGATGAAGATGAGACAATTTGCCGCATATGTGGAGCCTCTAGATGGAAGCTGGACAAGAAAGGAAAAGAATTGAAAGGGGTCCCTGCTAAGGTTCTATGGTATTTTCCATTAATACCAAGGTTGAGGAATTTGTTCAATACAGCTCAAATTGCAAAGGAAATGACTTGGCATGACACCGGGCGACAAAAGGATGGTAAAATTAGACATCCGGCAGACTCACAAACATGGAAGGATGTCGACCAAAAGTGGCCTGAGTTTGCTTCGGAGACAAGAAACCTTCGGTTAGCTTTATCTACCGATGGATTCAATCTCTTCCATGGATTATCAACTGATTACTCATGTTGGCCTGTTTTGCTATGTATTTACAACTTACCACCTTGGCTTTGTATGAAGAGAAAGTATATTATGTTAAGTTTGTTAATATTCGGACCGAATAAGCCCGAAAATGATATTGATGTGTTCCTTCAGCCACTTATAGAAGATCTTCAAGTGTTATGGAATGGGAAACAAGTGTATGATGCATATAAGAAAGAGTTCTTCATACTAAGGGGAATTTTGTTGTGGACAATTAGTGATTATCCAGCCTTAGGCAACTTGTCGGGCAATATCATTAAAGGGTATAATGCTTGTACTGTCTGTGTTGATAAAACAAAAGCTACCAGGTTGGTAAATTATCGTAAGACGGTGGTTATGAGGCATCGTAGGTGGTTGCCCCCATCCATATCGAAGGCAAAAATTAACCTTTGATAACACCGTGGAGAAGTTGTCGGCTACTATTCCGTTAACTGGAGAGGAGGTGTTTGAAAGGGTACAACCACTAAAGGGCCATGTCTATGGTAAGACACAACGTCAACCTCGATTGAATAAAGGTGAACCTCGACCTATTTGGAAGAAGATGTCTATATTTTTCCAACTTGAGTATTGGAAATTTTTGCCGGTTAGGCATGTCCTTGATGTGATGCATATCGAGAAAAATATATGTGAAGCTTTGACTGGTACCTTGCTAAATATACCAGGGAAGTCAAAAGATAATGAGTCTGTCCGTCTTGATATGGATGAAATGGGAATAAGAACGGAGCTGAGGCCAAAAACTCCCGGAAAAAAAAGAGAAGTTGCCGACGGCATCTTGGAACTTATTGCATAAAGAAAAGAAGATTGTCTGCTCATCCTTGGTTGGCATGAAGTTACCTGATGGTTTTTGTTCAAACATTAAGGGTCTAGTATCAATGGAAAATCTGCGACTTGTTGGAATGAAATCTCATGACTGCCATACAATGTTGCATCACTTACTCCCCATCGCAATTCGGTCAGTACTACAAAAACAGGTTAGGTGCACTATTATTAGGTTTTGCCTCTTCTTCAAGGCAATTTGCAGTAAAGTCATCGAGGTGGATAAACTGGAAAAAATGCAAGCTCAGTTGGTGGAGACCATATGCTTGCTAGAAAAGTACTTCCCCCTTCCTTCTTTGATATAATGATCCATCTCTCAATTCATCTAGTGAGAGAGGTTGAGCTCTGTGGGCCAATCTTCCTACGCTGGATGTACCCTTTCGAGAGATATATGAAGACTTTCAAGGGTTATGTACGGAATCGGGCTCGTCCGGAAGGGTGCATTGCTGAGGCCTATGTTGCAGAAGAGGCCATTGAGTGTTTGGTCAACTTTGAAGAAGCAACTGTTGGATTGCCGAAAAATGGTAGGGATAAGAACGACGCAAAATACAAACCCTTATCTGGTGCAACAGTGATAACGCCAAGTAAGAAGGACTTGCACCTAGCACATTTGTGTCTTCTCCAAAATTGTAATGACGTTCGCCCATATTTTGAGTAAGTTACTTCAATTTGTTTTTGTTATTTCGTTATTTTCTGCATTTTGTTTCAAAAATTAATAAAGTTGATTTTACTTGCAGTGAATATATGGCTTCTTTGATGACAAGATATCCACAACATGAAAATGATGAAGAGTGGCTAAAGAACATGCAAAATGAAACATTCCCTAAGTGGTTTCATAAAAAGGTAAAATCTTATAGCCCAAGTATTTTGCTGCAATTTGCAGCAAAAATAGGCCTGTTTCTTTATATATTTTACAGAAAAATAATGAATGCCCTGTACTTGTGAATTCTTTTGAAATACTACAATATTTATCTTCTCTTAAAGGCTATATCATACTTATGGCCCATTTAATTTTTTGGACAGATTGCATCAGAATTACTTGATGAGAAGAATACAGTAACTAAGGATATAATGTGGATTGCAGCAGGGCCTAACAAGGATGTAGCTACATTCAGTGGCTATAGAATCAATGGTGTTACCTACAGCACCAAAGAACGTGATGATACGCGGCAAGTTCAGTGCAGCGGTGTTTGTGTAGATGCCGATACAATGCTTGTGAAGGGTAAGGATAAAAACATCGAGCATACTTCACATACATTTTATGGAGTTATTACAAGTATTTGGGAGTTGGACTATAACCACTTTGGGGTTCCTATCTTTCATTGTAATTGGGTAGATATGAACAAAGGGGTTAAAGTAGATGACTTGGGATATACATTGGTTAATTTGAACAAATTAGGTTTTCTAAACGATCTTTTTGTGTTAGGAAAACATGTCAAGCAAGTTTGTTACATAGATGACCCTCTTGAAAAATTATGGTCAGTTGTCTTAAAATTACCTGACAAGTACTATGATGAAAGTGATGATGAAAATGAGGGATCTGTAGAAATAAAACTTGAGAATGAGCTACATTTGCCAACGTTCCCATATGTTGATGAACTCGATGAAGAAAACAACAGTTACATGCGGGAGGAAGAAGAATTGATTCAGCTGTCATGATGGTAATAATTTCATTTGTTTTAAGTTCTATTTTGAAATTATGTCCTGCCATTAATTTTTCCATCCTTTATACTTGCAGGTCCAACATCCTTAATGTCTGTCACAACTCCTTGCTGCCTGTAGAATATTTTGTTTATATCATTCAGAATTTAATGAAAGATTGGTTGGATGCTTTGTTGAAAGTTTTGTGTTTCTTATTTAAATTTGTTGAAAGTTTCATTTGTACCTATCATTCGATTTGTATCTTTATTTGACACTTTGTTCAAAGATTTGTTTATATAATTTATTGAATCATGTGGTTTTTGCTCTGACACCTTGCTGGTGGATTTGGTTTAACACTTGTCAGTGGAGGATTTCATTTGATTTGTGTTTTTGGTTTGATTTGTGTATAGGGATTACTTTCATTTAAGGCAATTTTTTTTGAACACTCAGTTAATCAGACAACGATTTCTTACGGAAAACCGTTGTCTGAACATATATTATACAATGGCCTGAACAGTTAATCAGACAACTTTTTAAATAACCATTATCTGAAACATCTTATCAGACAACTGTTTTTTTTTACCAAAAAAACACTTGTCTGAACATATATTACACAACGGTCCCTAAAAATCGTTGTCTGTATGCTTGCTTCAGACAACGGTTTTTTTTAACCGTTGTCTGAAACGCTGAATTATACAACACTTTCGAAAAAACTGTTTTCTGAAACATCTTATCAGACAACGGTTTTGTATGACCAGAAAAATAGTTGTCTGAACATATATTACACAACGGTCCCTAAAAAACCGTTGTCTGGTGTGACCAAAATGACACCTAATAGACAACGGTTAAAAAAAAAACACCAAAAACAGTTGTCTGAAAATTAATCAGACAACGCTTTTTTGGAAAAAAAAAACCGTTGTCTGTTTTTTTCAGACAATGGTTTTTTCCTTAACCGTTGTTTGATTCAGTTTTTCTTGTAGTGTCTGAGCACCGATTTGGCTCGCTCGAGAATTTGAGAGAAATGTTTATTTGAGCTAAATCTCACGTGATACCACCGTATACAATCTCCAGTCAGTTTGATAAGCATGAGTTTAAGAAAATGAATTTTTCTATTTTAAGAAAATATTTTACTCTCCTTTGTTATGAAAAAGAGGAAGAAAAATTTAAGAAAAAACTCATTTAAATGACTCTATTAGATATGATTAATTTTTATCTAAAAAGACGCTAGTATGAAGCCAATCACGATAGATTTCAGACTAAGTTTTTAAGTGAGTTTTAATAAAAGGATTTTTTTTGAATACTTTTAACTTTTGTGATTAAAAAGGATTTTTCAATGCATATGACAGAAATAAATGTGAATGCCAATTAATTATGCATGAGAAAATAATCACATAACATACACAATTATAGTAAACATAAATTATTATAACTCTAAAATTTCATTCATAGGGGACCATTGACTCTAGCTCTTATGGATACTAGGTCAAGCATAAATCTTCAGCGAATTAAGAAAGCAAATAATAATAATAATGACAATCAACACAAATCCATCCAATTTGCAATATAATCAAAATTGCAAAAAGGATAAAAATAATAATATAAATTCAATTAGAAGGAACCGGTTGTGATTTTTTAAGTGAGAGCTCGCCACCTTGAGTGATATTTTAAGTCTATCTACTTATCCCATTTGAATAAAATTCAAAGTCGTAATAGTTTGTGCCATTAATTACAAATGACTTGATTAATTGATTTTAGTTGGTCTTATTACCGAAATGAAAAGAGAAAATATTATGAAATTTACCTCTTTGGAGACTTCCTTTTGCTTGACTTAAAGCTTAAAGTGTTTTTTCCACTCCTTTATGCAACTTTGGATTGATGAAATTTCTTAATTTATTTTGAAGAAAAGAAATCTATGAAACAAAATTTAATTGAGAGAAATTAATTTGGAAAATTGATTTTCTTGATGAAAAATATAATTTTTAGAATTTTTAGTTTTTTTTGGGAAAAATTGGGTAAATTTTTGGTATTTTTGGAGCAATTTTGAGGGCAACTGGCTCCTCCCCGCCTTTGTTTTTTAACTAAAAAAATATGCCACTATTTATAGTGGAAAAGACTAGAAAAAATCAAATAAAAAAATGCCATCGGGTGTCAGACGATTTTTGCCATATTGAGCTCGTTTGTTCCTTGATTCGCGCAATTCAAGTTGCTTTATGGGCTTTACTTTAGAGGTAAAAATTGAGGATTTTTTCTCAAGTCCAAAATCGAGGATTATCGGGGCTATTTTAGGCATATTGGGGCCTTTCGAATTTTAATTTGTGCAATTCTAATTTTGTTGGAATTGTAGTAACATGCACTTTAATATAGGTGCAAAATTAGAAGTTCACAGCAGCCTCCCATAATGGTTTTTTTGTTTGAAAAGCAACCATGATGTTGTGAATACGATGACTTTGATGTAAGATACCATGTTATGTCATATAATGAGGTGATTGTTCACTCTAGGATGATTGGAATTGCTCATTCTAAGGTTATCTTAAAATATCTAAACCTATCCTAACAAGGGGAAGGAAAGGTCCATCTAGTCTTGATCTAAAATATCTATGCAAACCTACCTTAAAAAGGGTGGGAAAGGCCTATTCTAGGTTTTGACCTAAAATATCTATGTAAACCAACCTAAATGGGTGAGGGAAGACCCATTCTAGGTTTTTACTCTAAAATGTCTATGTAAACTTATCCTAATGGAGAAAGGGAAGATCCATCCAAGGTTAACCTAAGATGTTTATATAAAATGACTCTAAGTGGGTGAGGAAAGGCCTATTCTAGGTTTTTTCCCTAAAATATCTATGTAAACCACCCTAATGAGGTAAGGAAGGACCAATCTAGATTTAACCTAAGATGTTTATATAAACCTACCTTAATAGGGGTAAGAAAATGCCTATTCTAAGTTTTGACCTAAAATATCTATGTAAACATATCCTAAATGGGTAAGGGAAGGCACATTTAGCTAAAGAAATAGTGATTCCTAAGGCTTGGTTAATATTACTTGACAAGTAGTAAAATGTTTCTATAAACTAGGTACTATCTTTTTATAAATAATAAAAGAGTTTATTTTATTTGCTACTATATTTAGGAATTATTCAATTTGGTGTTGTGTTGTTTCTCTTTAACATAATTTGTTTTATGTGCTATTACTTTGCTATTTTGATATATTTATGACTAGAATATGAATGGTTATCATTTAATTCTTAATGCTTAATTGATTTGTGGAGAATTAATGTAAAATGCATATTTCCACTTGTGGGTGCCTTCTTTATTTAAATTGTTTTTTTAATTTATTCTTAGGATAATTGTAAGAGATATGTTTCTACTCTTTTACGACTGTTCTATCTTAGTTTTTTTATTTTGCTTTAGTTAAGGATTTTGGATATTATAAGGGCATGTTTTCATTTTATATGGATGCTCATTTTGTTTAATTGTTTGATTTATAATATGCTATTGGTTTATTTTAAAAATCTTTTTAGTATGAATAATGTTATAATAAGATAAAAATTTAATAATATTTAGACCTGAAAAGGAGGTCCGTTCTAATGAATCGAGCATTAAGGGGGAGTGTTGGGCTACTTCTCACCTTCCCCATGCATACTTAACTTTCCGAACCCAATAGGGGTTGAAAATTCCTTATAAATCGAGTCATCTACCCCTTCTATTTTCTTCCCGAATTGTTCGAGTTAAGACTTCTGCTCTACGAGTTTAGGCTCATGTTCTCTAAAGCTCAGAACCTAATAGTGTCAAAATTGCAAGAACCATTCCACCAGAAGTGGGGGTGAAAATCCCTGCTCACAGTACTGAAGGAGGCTCATTATGCCAAATACAATATACATCCAGGAGTCACCAAAATGTATAGTGATCTTAAGATACATTATTAGTGGCCGAGCATGAAGGAGATTGCTAAATTTGTAGCTAAATGTTTAACTTATCAACAAGTGATGATTGAACATCAGAAACATCCAAGGTTATTACAAGAATTACTATTACTAGAATAAAAATAGGAGTGAGTTATGATGGACTTTGTCATTGGATTACCTCACACAACTACTAGATATAACTCTATCGAGGTGATAGTGGATTAACTTACCAAGTCAGCATATTTTCTGCCAGTCAAGATGACTTATACTACTTATTATACTCAGTTATAGATCAATAAGATAATTACTTCATGTAGAGTGCCAATCTCTATTATTTCTAATAGAGGTTCACAATTCACCTCTAGATTTTGGTAGAAGTTTCAAGAAGCATTAGGCACTCGACTGAATTTTAGCATTGCCTTTTATCCACAAATTGACGGACAATCTAAATGCATTATTCAAACATCGAAAGATATGTTAAGGATGTCTATTCTTGATTTTGGGACCGGCACCTACCATTGATAGAATTTGCTTACAATAACAGTTATCATTTTATCATATAGATGGCTTTCTATAAAGCTCTGTATAGAAGAAAATGTAGATCACCACTGTGTAGGAGTGACAAAGTTGAGAGAAATATTGAAGGACCAGAACTAGTCTAGTGCACTATACAAAAGTACCACTAATCCAAGAAAGATTAAAGACAACCTTCAGTAGACAGCGGAGCTATAAGAATCCTAAATGAAAAGATGTTCAATTTTCTATAGGTGACCAAGTATTTCTGAAAGTTTCAACAATGAAAGGAATAATGAGATTCAAAAAAAGAGATAAAATATCACCTCGATAGAGATATAGGAAAGAGTCGATGGAGTTTCCTATCGACTAGCTTTACCATCTAACTTAGAACACATACATCCTGTATTCCATATTTTCATGTTACGAATTTATATATCTGATCTGAATCATATATTATAAGAGCCTATTCTAGAGTTACAGTCTGATTTGTCATATAAAGAAACCCTTGTAGCTATAGTTGATAAGAAGATTAGAAGACTACGGAATAAAGATATTCCTATGGTAAGATTAATGTGCTGTAGCTAGACTACCGAGGAATATACTTGGAAAATAGAAGTAGAAATGTGATGTCTGTATTCAACTCTGTTCTGCAATTAAATAACTACCTCCACAAAATTTGAGGATGAATTTTCTATAAGGATGAAAGGATATAATACCCTACCTAAATAATGGTTATTTAAAGTTGAATTAATAAAATTGAAAGAATAGAATAATACAAGTTAGTAATAATAGTTACTTTAAAATTTAACCATCATTAAAATCCAAGGTTTATATGAATTTAAGTTATGAATATATATATTCAATATAAACGCATATATATGTGTAAATTTGGCATAAACTGGAATTAAATCAATAATTTAGTTAGAATTAAGATATTATAAAATGTTAGATTAAATCTTAATTATATAAATAACTAAAATTGGAAGTTAAGAAAAAATAAATAAAACAAAGGCCATTATAATTGCCAAACGCTAACCATAATACATGTATGTATAAATCTAAATTAAGAAATAAGTGGCTAGTATTGGGTAACATCATCATCATCTAGTTGGCAGGAGATTATGATGATAAGAATAGCTCATTATTATTAGAATATAAATAAAAAAAGAAAAAAAATATAAATGTTAGGATAATATTAGTCATTCTTAAAGTGAAAAAGTTGATAAGTGGGCTAGTGGCAAATTATGGAAGCAATCATTATAAGAATAAAAAATAATAAACCAAATTAAAGATGAAGTGCTCATGTTTTATGAGTGAATGAAAGGAAAGAGTATAGGTGAGTTGGCAATTTAAAGATAAGCAAGTGGCTAGAAGGGGGAACATCATCATTATCTAATGGGTAGGTAGTTATGATGATAAGAATAATTGTAATATCTATAATTTTAGTATACATAAAAATAATTAATACGAGGAAATAACTAAATATATTGGAAGGGATATACTTAAAACATACACAATTATGCATTATATATACACATACATATATACATATTTAAGTTGGAAAAGTTTAAAAAAAAAAAGTCAAAGGTAAGAAGGAAATTATTTATGGTCGGGAATTAAAGAAAAAAATATATTTAATTATTTAAGTATAAAAGGTGGACAAAGATGGAAATTAATTAAAAAGCATCATTCTCTTCTTTCTTCACCATCCGTGGCCGAATTTTAGAGATTGAAAGGGGAGGAAACATTTCTTCTTAAATATATCAATTTTCACTAAAAACTTAAGTGTTTCAAGTGGGGTTTGAAGAAAAATGAATAATTCAAGTAAGCTTCTTCTTTTTAAGCTTGTTTTTCTTAATTTTTAGATAATGTACTTATATGGTTAGAGTGAGAATTGGTTTAAATTGAAAAAGATGATGATTATGAAGTTAATAAGATGCATTTATGTTGAATTAGTGTTACTTGGTTGAAGTGAGCTTCATTTGTGAAGTTGGTATTATGGAAGTTTTGGGAATTTAGGGTTTTGGAGGAATTGGTTAAGATTATAATAATTAATGGTTGTTTTGAGTGATTTGAGTAGGAATATGATTTTAATTGAAGAATTAAACTTTTGTTTGGATTAGGAGTGGATAGGTCAAAAGTAATTCAAGTGGAGAAGCATAGGGTTTTTTGTATTTGAAGCTTGGAAGGTGCTATTGAGTTGATTTTGAAGCTAAGAAAGGTTTATACACACTTTGAAAATATTTAGTTAAAATATTCATGTTTGACATAAGCTACATTGAATTTTCAAAAGGTTGTTGCCTTAATTTTAAATGAAATTATTTGTAAATTCAATAAATTTTAACAAAAATGTGATTTGAGGATTGCTTTGAATTTTTAAACCATTATGTTGTGGTGATTTAAAACATTTTAAATGAGGCATGTTATTATTATGGGAAATAATGTGCATTGAGAATGTAATTATGGAATATGATGACTATGTGAAAAATATGAGAAATTGATAAATGAGATGAGAATGTGAAAATGTGATGTGATGTTATTTTGATTGGTTGCCCTACACAATTTCTTATTTTGAAGTATTAAATTTAACACTTTTGAGTTAGCATGCCAACGATATGTAATAACGTTATATATATCTTCAAACACTGATATCACATTTATTATTATGCTTTCGGATGAGATACACTAGTATCATGACACTTTAGTGTCAAGGAGATATTATTTATACGTCTTTAGGTTAGATGCACTGGGATCTCTTGGCACTCAGTCTCCAACGTTGAGACCTTTGGGTCATAATAGGCTAAATCAATTTTTCTATAACTTGAATATTATATAGAGATTTATTTGAGTCCAATGTGCTTAATTATGATATATTTTTAAGAATTATGAGATAATAAATGGTTAGTTGTACATTGCATTCCAATTTAAGATAAATGTATTTTATGCTATAAAGGAAATACTTTGTTTTAAAGATATTATGTTGTCAAAGTATGTACCACTAAGCTATTAGCTTAGAGCGATTAAATGTTATCGTGTAAGTGATAAGATAGAGAAAGAAAGCTCTGACAGATCTGAGCAGGTCTAGGGTTGAGGTCAGTATTGAAGTCAGAGTAACTTGCCACGAGGCCCATTTTGTCGGTACTACATTGCATGTATATTTTTGCATCCAACCATTTTGGTTTTGCATATTATAATCATTAAATACAAATGTGTTTTGGTAAAAAGGATTTTGTAATGCTTTGTAAATATGTAAACTGTACAATATTTATTTTTATTATAAATTTGGATGTAAACTGGAGTAATGGTAGATTTGAGAAATTTGGAATTTTGGGAGTATATTTTTAATGTGGGTTGTGCTATATGAAAATTTGGGTTTAATTTAATTTATAGATGGAACTGTGGTGAAATTCTCTCAGATATTTTTATGTAAATTAATCAAAGCTATATTTTAAATAGATTTATTTAATTGTTAGATGCATATATTTATATGCTTACAATATTAAAACTTTTGAAAAACAGTTATTTCGATATTAAATGTGAGTGTTTCTTAATAGACTATTGTAGCATTATTATATTCTATATATGTATTATATATATGGTGTATATATATAAGGGTATTACAATAACTTATCAAAAAAAAAGTAAAAAAAATAATGTTATTAGCCATCTCCACGTATATGATGGAAGGAAGAAAAGTGGGTTAGTTAGCAAATATATATATATATATATAATAGCATGGATGACAAATGTTGAGAAGCTAAAGAATTGACAAATAAAACCTTGGAAACTCTCTTATCATCACCGAAAATTCACTTAATATAAAAACCAGAAAGGGAGAAGGAGAGAAAAAGAAAGCTATTGTTTATGTTTCTTTAAACTCAACACCAAATCAAGACTTTAAAAATTAACCAAACAATAACCAATCAAAGCATTTGGATCGGTGCATTTGTGATTTGAAGAAAGAGGAAAGAAGATGTTGGTTATTTGCCATGGCTTATGTTATTATTGTTGTCGAAGTAAAAATCGGATGCCATGTGGAATTAGGAAAAGAAATTTTTAAAGATTATTTCCTTATGAAATTCATTTGAAAATTTAAATATGCTGCAAATGTTGTTAACCAAGTTTAATTACTACAAATATTAAAATTCTTGATTACCTCACACTCTCTCTTAACTTCTTTTCTCTTTCCATTAAATATATACTTTAAATCCAAATACAACAATAATACCAAAACTTTTAGGGTATACTTTGGGATATTACAATTCTCCCCCTCTAAAAAGAAATTTCATCCTCGAAATTACCTGATATCAAATCTGAAACAACTGAGAATACTGATCTCGCATCATTTGCTCACTCTCCTAAGTTGCCTCTTTCTTCGCATGATTCTTCCAAAGAACCTTCACTAGTGGCACTCTCTTATGTCTCAACTCTTTTACTTCATGTGCCAAAATAGCAATTGGTTCTTCTTCAAATGTCAGATCCGAACTCACCTCAATAGATTCAACTGATAAAACATGAGATGGGTCTGATCTATACCTCCGCAACATAGAAACATGGAAGACGTTATGGATTCTATCCAACTCAGGCGGCAAAGCAAGTCGATAAGCAACTGGTCCAACTCTCTCCAATACTTCATAAGGTCCAATAAAACGAGGACTTAGCTTCCCTCTTCTACCAAATCTCAAAATCTTTTTCCAAGGAGACACTTTCAGAAAAACTTTATCTCCAACATCAAACTCTATGTCTCTCCTCTTCAAATCTGAATAAGATTTCTGCCGATCTGAAGCTGCTTTCAACCGATCTCGAATTATTTTTACTTTCTCTTCTGTTTCTTTAATCAAATCGGGACCAACCAACTTGCCTTCTCTAATTTCATTCCAACATAGAGGTGTTCTGCATCTTCTACCATACAATGCCTCAAATGGTGCCATTCCAATACTAGATTGATGACTGTTGTTGTAAGCAAATTCCACAAGTGGCAAAAATCTGTCCCAACTTTCAGAGAAATCAATGACACAACTTCTCAATATGTCCTCTATAATCTGTATCACTCTCTCTGACTGCCCATCTGTCTATGGATGAAAAGCAGTGCTAAAGTACAATCAAGAACCCAAAGCACCATGTAAACTCTTCCAAAACCTCGAAGTAAATCGGGGATCTCGATCAGACATTAAAGAAATTGGGACTCCATGCAACTTCATTATCTCACTGATATACAGCTCAGCCAACTTCTCAAGAGAATAGTCCATTCTAACTGGAAGAAAATGAGCTGTCTTTGTCAACCGATCAACAATCACCCAGATGGCATCATGCTTCTTCTGAGTCAATGGCAAACCAGACAGAAAATCCATTGTTACTCTCTCCCATTTCCATTCAGGTACTGATAAAGGTTGAAGCAATCCTGTTGGAACTTGGTGCTCAGCTTTCACCCTCTGACATGTGAGACACTTGGATACAAACTCCGTTATGTCTCTCTTCATACCTGACCACCAATAATGCTGCTTCAAATCCTGATACATCTTTGTACTCCCAGGGTGCATAGCAAAAACTGACTGGTGTGCTTTCTCTAAAATACTCTTTCTCAAACTAACATCATTAGGAACACACAATCTATCCTTGAACCAAAGGCTACCATCATTTCTCACATAGAAATCTCGGCTCTCCCCATTTTTGGCAATCTGACACAATCTTCTTTAATCTGATCCAACAACACCGGTCTCAACTGCAACTGAGCTAACAATGCACCATCATCACACAATTCAAAACTAGCATGCAACGCTCTCAACTCAACAAGCAACGAGAGCGAATAAACAGTCAAACCTGCTAAAGACTTCCGACTCAAGGCATCTGCAACAACATTTGCCTTACCATGATGATAATCAATCAAACAATCATAGTCTTTGATCAACTCCAACCATCGCCTTTACCGAAGATTAAGCTCTCTCTGAATCCCCAAATATTTCAAACTCTTATGATCTGTGTAGATAAAACACTTCTCCCCATACAAGTAATGTCGCCAAATCTTCAAAGCAAACACTATAGCTGCCAATTCCAAATCATGCGTCGAATAATTGAGCTCATGCGGCTTCAACTGTTGAGAAGCATAAGCTATAACTTTACCCTCTTGCATCAAAACACAACCTAAACCATTATGTGAAGCATCACTGTAAATCAAATATGGTTTATCTTCCACAGGCAAAGTAAGAACAGGAGCTTGAGTCAACATCTCCTTCAACTGCTCAAAGCTAGCTTGACACTGATCTGTCCACACAAATCTAACTCCCTTCCGAAGCAATCTGGTGAGTGGAGTAACTATCAAAGAAAAACCTTCCACAAACCGTCGATAATAGCCTGCCAAACCCAGAAAACTTCTAACTTCAGTCACTGACTTCGGTGGACTCCAATTCAAAATAGCCTCAGTTTTACTTGGATCGACTCTTATACCATTTGCTGAAACTATATGACCGAGAAAAGTAACTTGATCGAGCCAAAACTCACACTTTGACAGCTTAGCATACAAATGCTTCTCTCTCAAGGTCTGCAACACAATCCGCAAATGCTTGTCATGCTCCTCTTCATTTCGCGAATACACCAAAATATCATCAATGAAGACCACAACAAACTGATCCAGATAGGGCCTAAACACTCTATTCATCAAATCCATGAAAGCTGCAGGTGCATTCGTCAATCCAAAAGGCATTACCAAAAACTCATAATGCCCATACCTTGTACGAAAAGTTGTCTTGGTAACATCTTTAGCTTTAACCCTAAACTGATGGTACCTTGATCTCAAATCAATCTTAGAAAACAATGCTGCTCCCTTCAACTGATCGAAGAGATCATCAATCCTAGGCAAAGGATACTTATTCTTAATGGTCACCTTGTTCAATTGCCTAAAATCGATGCACAACCTCAAAGTACCATCCTTCTTCTTCACAAACAAAACAGGAGCTCCCCACGGAGAAACACTAGGGCGAATAAACCCTTTATCCAACAACTCCTGTAATTGCACCTTCAACTCTCTCAACTTCGCAGGTGCCATTCGATAATGAGTAATAGAGATGGGAGTGGTACCAGGCAACAAATCGATACCAAACTCAACCTCTCTTTCAGGGGGTAACCCTGGCAACTCCTTAGGAAACACATCTGGAAATTTCACAACTGTGGGTATACTATCAAGTTGAGAATCCACTACTCTGGTATCCACAACATGAGCAAGATAAGCATCACACCCTTTTCTAATCAACTTCCTAGCTACAACAGCTGAAACAAACAAGGATGTAAGTTGTCTCTGCTCACTAGACACCATCACACTTCTACCATTACCGGTTCTCAGAATAACACTCTTCTTTCGACAATCTACCACAACTCCATGCTTAGACAACCAATCCATGCCTAAGATCAAATCATATTCCTTAAAAGGCATTTCAATCAAATCACCCAAAAACTCTTCACCTTGCACCAAAACTGAACTATCACGATGCACCTTACTCACCACAACACTATGTCCTAAAGGATTTATCACCAAGACATCAAATCCTAAGGATTCTGAATGCAATTCAGACACAGGCAGGATAGATGCACTTATGTATGAATGAGTGGATCCTGGATCAATCAAAGCAAGAATTGAAATGCCAAATAAAGAAAATGTACCCGCTATAACTGTTGAAGCATCCGGCTGCCTCTGCATCACGTACACTCTCTGAGAAGACCCAGCCTCATCTGGCCTACTGCCTCCGGATGTAGATCCTCCTCTCTGACTGATCCCAGGTAGATCACCTCTACTGAGACCTCTGCCCCCTCGACCACCTCTCACACTAGGTCGAGAAACTGCAAAATCTGCCTGCCTAGGCTCCTGCATCTCAGGACACTCCCTAATGAAATGGTAAGGTGATCCACATCTGAAACACCCAGCTGATCCACCAATTTTCCAACAAACACCCCTATGGTTCCTACCACAAAGCTCACATGTAGGTGAAGTAGACCTCTGAACCACTGGAGTCGGAGCACTCGCTACAGAAACTGTAGGTCTCGGTCTCGGCCTCTAATATTGAACTGACCTACTCGACTGCCTCTGGCTCCTACTGATCCTCGGCACAAAACTTCCTCGGCCTCTCTTCATAGATGAAGACCCTGCCTCAAACTGGGATCTCCTAACTCTGGTCTCCTCCTCGGTAGCAGCTGCTGCAATACCCTGTGCTCTCTCAACACTTCTAGCTGCTGCAACCAATTGAGAAAAATCCTGGTACCGAGAACCAGCAACAATGCACATAATAGAGGGCCTCAACCCCTCCTGAAACCTCCTGCACGGGTCAATCTCATCGGAAATAATCCCACCGGCATAGTGACTCAACCGGATGAACTCTATCTCATACTCTGTCACTGTCCGGTTATCTTGTCTCAGATTCAGAAATTCCATCTTCTTGACATCTTTATACTCCCTTGGACTATATTTCTGCTCAAACTCCCTCAGAAAATCATTATAAGATAATGTAGGTGGATCATCCATGGCATGAGGAACCGTCTTCCACCAATCATAAGCATCTTTCTGCAAAAGGGATCTAGCATAATCAAATTTCTCTTCAGGAGTAGCTTGCAACTGAATAAATATCCTCTGCACTCTATCCAACCACTGCTCAGCTACTGCAAGATCTGTAGTGCCCAAGAAATCCTCAGCCCCATACTTCCTCAATTTATCATAATGTCTCATCAGCACTTGAGGCTGTGGTGGCGGTGGCTGCTGCACTGGAGCTTGTCTTAATAATTCTACCATATGCCGCAACCAACCCGGAGGGACCTCATCAACAACTGATCTCTCTAGCATAAAAGCAGGTGCCTCACTAGCTCTCTCAACCCTAGCTCCATCTCTACCCTCTTCAGGAGCTACACTTTCAGCACTACCTTCTAAAGACTGACGTGACTGAGACGCCATCACTACATATATCTACAAACACAGCAGAATATACCTCATTAAAGATCAGAGACTGCCAATACCAAAACATGTATCTTATTTAAAAATCACATTTTAAAAATCAAAATTTTCTTTTTCTTACATTTTACCCAGGTTGAGAATCTCAAACCTAGGCTCTGATACCAAAACATTTGTAACACCCCTATATTCAATATACGTACACTACACACTACTACTTCTGTAATATACATATACCAGATATAAGAGTGCCACGATTTATGTTAAACAACCCAATCTTTTAAAATCAAAATATATAATATCGAAAAGTTAAAGCATTCAACTTATAATATAAAACAAAATAGATAAAACATTCATTTAGTACGCAGCGGAAAATATAGAACTATTTATAATTATATATATATACATTAAGAATCAAAATTTTACAAAACATAGAATTTATACATGATTGGCAGCTCTTCTCTGATCTTTAAGTCCGAAATCAACTCTTCAAAACCTAGACTCAATGCGATCTAGAAGAACCCTCCGGTTCTACTCAGTCACCTGCGCGATGAACCACAATCGCGCTAAGCCAACGGCTTAGTGGTATAAACCACAAGAATAATATGCTATAATGAAATGCAAATGTCATACTTTCAAACATCATAAACAAATCTCAAGAACATCATATTTCATAACATTACCTTTCATTTTATCATTCAATTGTTTCATCATTCATAAATCACAATTAAGCAAAAACAAACATGGGCCCAAAAAGGATTTAATATGATATTCAAAGTTCAGAGTTACTACTTTGGTCCATAATCACAATCATCAAGCCCGTAGGCGATATATATATCTCTATCCATGGATAGTGTAACAGACCTAGTCTCTTGGACCTCAACCCGGCTAGACCCGAGGTGATCCTCAACCCAGCAAGACTGTTACTGTTTTTTAGGCTTACGACCCAGTCTTTTCACCCCAAAAACATCATATTTCACATTTCACATTTCAGCTGGAATCAGCTTACGACCCGATCTTTTCACCTATCCAGCAATTCATAAGCATGCCGCCAAACCTAGAACTCTGAAAATTGAATAACATATTAATCACACAATTATTTCAATTATCTCTTTAACAATCTTTTTCTCAATTCATTTCTCATTTCATTATTCCATAATAAAATAGGCAATCATGCCCCCAATCATTTCATTTGCATTACCATAGCCAACCACAATGGCTTCATATCTCATCATTCAAGTATACATAATCAATTACATTGAACATACATTTTGAATGCTCATTATAACATTAATCAAATGTATCAACTATGCAATAACTTACTTAACATATTTACAACCAAATATGCTAAATCACAAAATCATGTAAATGGATGCAACCATGTAGTTTGTACTTACCTCAAGAGCAACTCACTCCACACCAAACTCCTCTTCCAAGAATCCTCAACATTTGGATTAGGGCAACTCAATCTCTTTAAAACCTAATCCAAAAGGAATGATACACACTCACTTAAAAATACACATGAGATAATAAGGCTAAGAACCAACTAGGGCAAACTCTACTCATGACACGCTCAACAACACGGGCGTGTACCTGACCGTGCCCTAAAACCACAACACAGAAGCTTTGACACGCTCAGTGACATGGGCGTGTCACTGGCCGTGTCAATCCTCCCTCAACACAGTAGCTATGACACGCTCAGTGACATGGGCGTGTCACTGGACGTGTAAATGCTACTGCAATACAGAAGCTGTGACACGCTCAGTGACATGGGCGTGTCACTGCTCGTGTCACCCAACCAGGAAACAAAACCAACGACACGCCTAACAATCTGGCCGTGCTCCTGGGCGTGTCAGGCCAAAAATCCTGATTCCGGTAACAACAACTCTACAACCAACAAACCACTTACTTCCACTATTATACACTTCAACCAAACCTAATTAAACACACCCATAAACCATAACAAACTTGCAAAAACACCAAAACAACTCAAAACATACATCAAACACAAATCATAATCATCATCACAAACCCAAAACACAACCACAACACTTTCTCTTCCAACAAACTTACTCTTTCCTTCAATCCAACCCCAAAATCCAAAATAAATTGAACCAAACATTCTTAAACACACCACAATCAAACAAACACATATCAACCACAACCTCAACTCACAAACTCAAAGAAAATCAAAGAATCAAGTGGAAAACTTACCAAAGATGAAGAAACTCTTAAATTTCCAACTTGATCACTTGAAAACTTCATTCAATCTTGAGTTTAGAAGATCAAATCTCTCTCTTGCTCTCTTGCTATGGAGTTGCCGGCCAACACAGAAAAGGAGAAGAAGAAGAAGATACACGAAGAAGAAAGAAAGAAAGAAAGAAGAAAAGAAAGAAAACAAAGTCAAACACTCAACCTTCTCTCTCCTCAAAACCCTCTCCACCAAGCAATTAATATTAAAATATTCATAAAATATCCTCTTCCACTCACTTAATTTTCCATTTTCCACTAATTAATTAATTCATTAAATAATCATCTTTTGACCATTTACTTTGACTTGTATATGTTATATATATCACCATATATATAACATATACACTCTCTCTTAACTTCTTTTCTCTTTCCATTAAACATATACTTTAAATCTAAATACAACAATAATACCAAAACTTTTAGGGTATACTTTGGGATATTATAAATAGTTCTTAGGATATTATGATTATAATATGATATATGGTAAATAGAGTAAAAGTAAATAATGAATGCAATTAAATGATAAGAAATAGACTTTGGGAATGTAAATTAAACGCAATATATACAAAGGATAAAATATAAAAATAAAAATAAAAATAAACTAATAAGTAGTAAATAATAAAATGAGATTTCGGGAAGGAGAAATTAGCAACATGCATGAAAAGTTAAGTGATTTGATGTAATAATAATAATAATAATAATAATAATATATTGATATCTAATGTTGGAAGAAGGGTGTAACACCCTTATACTCTATATACATATTATATATATATTCCGTATATATATAATATGTATATAAAATATAAAAATATTACATTACAATGTTGTTTAAACCATTACCTTAATTTTACATCAATTAAATATTTAATTAAAGAATATTTAAAATTATCAAATCTCATATTTAATAACTAATGTTTCCAAAATCATTAAGCTTTTCATTTGATTACATATATGTAATTATACATTGTCTTTCCAAAATTCACTTATATATATATATATATACATATGATCAAAATACAACATAATAAAATTGTATATGCATGCACCACCTTCTAGCTGGTCTCAAAAGACTTTTACTCTTCTCGCGGCACAACTGTTTGACTTTCTGATCGATAATCTACTCACCTGTGCGATTCATACAACCGTGACGTGCTATTGTTATGATAATCATGTAATGTAAAATGTGGATGTGATATTTGTTAAAGATATGTGAAGTGCAAGTTGTGCACTAAAATGTGAATGTAAGCTACATTGGCATTATATATGATGATGGTTGATGGAAACCATGATATGAGTTGAGATGTGAAAATATGTTGAAAAATAAATGTGTACCTTATACAATATCTAGTTGTCAGAAAATTGTGTTTGGTAGTTATCATGCTATACATGATGGGATGAGACATTGTGTGTCATAGATATTACTACGTCCATTAGCAAGACAAATTGGTTTCATTGTGATGAGATAGGCCAAAACAATGATTCTGGAACTAGTTTATTATATAAGGATAATTGGGCCAGTGTATGTGTTTGTGTTAGACGATAATGATATTATGAATTGTGGATGATACATAAATATATAAATATATATATATATATATTAGTATAAACATAAAGCTAATAAAATAAAAAAATACAAAGAATATAATGATAAATGGTATTAGTGTTGTGTGTGATTCTCAAAGGCCAAGACCGTGTCTATCAAAAAACATAAAATAATTATCAATATACATTTCATAACTTCTCAGTTTTTATATAACATTATCACTTGCTATGATTCTATAACTTATTCACATTATACCACACTTAATACACATATTTCACATTAAATTGCTAATATTATAGTACAACTCATTTATAAAGTATTTCAATATCATCATGGCATGTTTTATACCAAGATATTAATAACATCAATCTGTATATCTCAATTATACAACTCAAATCCTTTCTTTCCTTCTCAACTCATAACACTTAATTCAATACTACATACTTTGGAGTTTCTCATTAACTAAGATTATATTAAGTTTTCAAACTAACAATAATATTATATTCATCTCATTTTTATTATATTCATTATTCATTTATAATTTCCACTTGATATCCAACCACATTTCTCATTTCATATTTTCATCATGCAATCAACATACCAACATTTTGCATAATCAACATATTTTATCAATATTTATTCACTTTATAATCACACATACATTTTTAATTCAATATTTATAAAGATATAGCTATGTAAGCCATGAATCACGGATGAAAGATAAGGAAAAGAACTATTTTGGGCAAAATTCTTTAATTGACACACCCAAAGACATGGGCATGTCACTGACCGTGTCAATTATCCACTTTACAGAAGCTTTGACATGCCCATTGACATGGGCGTGTCACTGTCCCTGTCATTTATATTGAAAAATAACATCTACAACATGCCCAGTGACATGGGTGTGTCACTGCCCCTATCAGGCTAAATTTATGGGTATAAAATCTAAATTGAAGTACAAATTTGGCACCCAATAGCCATACCCATGGCATCTCAAAACCACTTATTATACCATATTTATCAACAGAACACACACCTATCAACTTAGAATGATGTAAACCAAAATTAAGAATATAATCCAAGTATATACTTACTCAAAAGCATATGTAAGAATCAAAAGATTATATGTGCAATCCAAAGAAATTATATGTACAAACCTTAGTCAATCTAAGTTTACTCTTCTTCTCTTGATCCCCCTTAGCCTAAACACAAAATCATAATAATAATCATCATATAATTCATTGATACAATCATCCATATATCAATTTACTCAATTCACAACTCATTTCTACAAAACCCTTACTCATTTCCTCAATTCCAACTACCCATCATCATCCTCAACATCTAACCTTACTTCATCTATGAATCAATTCAACATATATATATACTCCACCTACCATAGTTATCATCTTATTCAATTAACCATCACATTCTCTCACTAATCATATCACACACATATATATACACTTAAAATCCATAAAAATCTTCTCAAGAAAAAGAGCACTTACTTGAATTCTTAGTCAAATATTCAATATCCACCTTCAAATCTCTTAAAACTCTTAAGAATTTGGTGTGTATATGAACATTCTACTCACCGTCTCTCAATTACCACATTCAAAGAAGAAGAAGAAAGAAAGAAGGAGAAATATGCTTCTTCTTTTCCAATCTTTATCTCTTATATATATAAAATAATAAAACCAATTTTCTACCTAAATTTTCCACCAACCATCTTCTTCCATCTTTTAACTTTGTCTCCTTCTCTTTATTATTATTATTATTATTATTATTATTATTATTATTATTATTATTATTATTATTATTATTATTATTAACTTTTCCTACAATGAATACCTCATGTATATGTGGTGTATATGTTGGGTATATATATATATCTTATATATGTCATGTTTATTTCAGTTATATTTCAAGTATATATAACATATACATATATATTACATCTATCATATACATCCATCTCATTATTTTCTCTACTTATTACACCAATATACTCTTCCATAATTACTATTCCAAAGTACATTAAAAATCAGGATATTACAAAGGGTAACAGGAGAACCTTCTAGTTTAAAGTGTAAAGCACCTTAGGAGGTTACAGATGAGTGATAATCTAATGTGATTTTTGACTCGATTTGTTTTGAACTGCAATACTTAACTTTGATTAAGTAGTATCTTATTTTATAGGCACCTCAGTTTATGTTATCATGGTTTGTATTTAGTTTCTTAAAGAGCCTTTTGTTTCTGATTAATTATTCATTCAAATATTTGCTTCTAATTATTTGTTTATTGCTTAACCATTCATTTTGTTTATATTATTTTAATGATTTTTTGATTCCTCTGTTGAGTTATAATTGAGCTATTATTATCGACTCTGATTTTTTTTATTTATTTGAAATCTATAGTTATTTTTTTTTTCTGATTATCCTAATGAGATTGCTTATTAAGCTTATTATTTGACCTCCACTATTGTGACATGACCCAACTCTGGTGAGAGTTAAACAACTGAATAGTGTACATTGATGTTTTGTTACGTGTAAAAAAATGGAAATTACCGCCCTAATATACATTTCTATTAATCCCATTACAATTTGCTTCCACTTAGTGCCTATCCAAAATGTGAGTAAATATAATTATTTAGCATTACATTTCAAGGCATTTCAAATATAAAACCCTAATTAAACCACATTCCTACTAAAATCCCAAAAATTTGCCTTTCCTTACTTTAACAATGAAATTCTATTTTAATCCATTTTAATTGGTGTTTTAAGTTTAGTTTTATCATTAAAAACATATTATAACATGTTTTAAGCAATCAAATTCAATATTCTTTATTAACCCCTAAAATGTGCCATAACCTCTTCATTTCCAATTCTTCATTCCATCATATTCCAAAGATTAATCCAAGCTTATTTCCACCATTTACATGATTTCATAACATAGTTTATACATAAAAATTAAATTAATATCAATACTTTAAAAACTCTCTTCCATAACCCTAAATTCAATATTATCTTCCCCAGTCTCTAACCAAAATTAATTAAATCCATCATTTGACTTTAAAATCCTTGTTTATGCATCAAAACAACATCTTTTGAATCCATTTCAACGATTAAAACATATAATTGAAAAGTCCAAATTACACTTAACCATAAACCATCTTCTTCATCCAAAAATAAACTAAAACTTAATCTTTCCTTTCATCTAACTTGAAAATCATTATATACTGGTCAAAATCGCATCATACATACCCATTCAAGCAATTATAACACACATACCCAAAATCCCAAACTTTACATAATCATATCTTTCTATAGAACTTGAAAATTTTGTAAGAAAGCTTACCAATTGATGGAGAAATCACCAAAACTCCACTTAATCTCTTGAAAATCCCAGTCAAAGTGAACAATTGGAAGAAGAAAAATCACCCTCCCAAGAGCAATGGAGGTCACGACATAAAGAAAAAGAAGAGAAGAAGAAGAAGATGCTAATTTGATTTTTAATTTTTCTCTTTCTTCACTTAATACCACATATATATTATTTTATTATTTATTTATTTATTTTAAAAATGATAAATTTTGTCTTCCATCCATAAATAATTTATTTTAAATTATTTAATTAATTTTAATTTTATAAAGTATATTTATAATTTTGCCATTTGACTTTTAACTTCTTCTTTAAATATTGACTTTTGTATATGTTATATATATATTATATTTATTTCACATATACACTGTACTTTCTCACTTCTAATCCTTTAATTTTTTCATTTAAACTATTTATTTAATTTAATTTTTATAAATTCACGGATGTTACATTATTAGTTTCCATCTATTTAGTAAGAGTTGTTTTTTTTAATATTTGGTTGGGCCAAAATACTATATATAGTTTGATTTTCATGAAATATAATATTATTCATTTCAGGTTAATTTATTTGCAATCTTTCTACAATATGATTTCTACAATGGATTAGATATTCAAATATTCACCAAGATGCTTCATATGCTGATAAATATATGCAATCTAAATATAATTTTATTTCATAAATTATTTGTGTGTTATTGTTTGTTGCTATATTCGAATTTATTCCATTTTCTTTTAATGCCTTAATTCTATTAAGACCTTTACTAACATATTTAAATAAATATTTGATTAGCATTGTTTTGTTACAAATTTCAACATTAATATGTACTTCATATTTTACTATTAAACCTCTATTATAAGGAACAATATAAGCATCATTAATTTCTATACTATTTTTTATTTTATATATTTGTTTACCACATCTTTTATATTTAGTAAAACCTTTTTTATCTATAATTGTTTCATTTTGTAATTTTTTGGAAAATGTTTTGAACATTGATTTTGTCTCATACATGGTGATTGAGGATTAAGAAAACCACATGGTCCGTGTATCATAAATTTTTTTACCATTTGATAACCAATAGGGTTTATATTTTTATTAGGAATTTCAGCTGAGACAATATTATCAATTTTTTTAGTTGATAATTTGTTATTATTATTTGACTATACTAAAATATGAGTGTGTGGTAATTCTCATTTTTGAAATTCAATTGTATATTTTAAAGCTATTGTGTTTTCAAAATATGATTTTTTAGTTATATCTTTAATTAAGGAATGCAATTTTATATGAAATACTGGACTAATAATTTTTGGAGCATTCTTGTATTTAGTATTACTAACTTCTTTTGATGCGTTACATGTTTCAAGCCATTGTGGATTGCATGTAAAAGTAATACACAAATCAGGTTGTCCAAAATGCTTGCAAATTGCCATAGCATCAAGATAATTTTGGTACATATAATGAGGAGATCCTGTATAACTTGATGGTAAAATAATTCTTTTACCAGTATCTTTTGCATCATAATCATTTTTGCATATTGAATATTTAATACCTTTATAAATTTCATATCGTAATTCACTTTAATTTCTTTTAATATAATCAAGTCGTTCTTCTTCCATGTATGTGAATTCATATTGTTGTATTAAATTTCCACTATTTAATAATGTTTTTCCCTCATTTGTTCTTATTTGTAGTCTAAATGCATAGTATTCTTTCATGGTAACATATTGTCTTTTTATTTTTTTAGAAGAGTCATTGCAATAAGAAATATTAATATGATATCCATCTTCACCATAAGGAAATTAATAGTATTGGATATTGTAATGACACAAAAAGTTGATGTAAATCACTTACTCTTTGTAATCCATTTATTTTGTGTTCTATAATAATATCTCTTTGACAATCACTTGATCCAAAATCTCCAACTATTAATCCTGCAATTTCATTTCCAGTTGGTGTGCTATATTCTGAATTATTATTTCTCTTGTCTAATAATTTAAGACGTATTGAAACTAAATTATTTTCATTATATCGATTTCTTGTTGTTCTAAAAAATCTAATAATTTCATTATTTTGGTTAAACATTTCTATTAATCACATTACAATTTGTTCATCAATTATTTTTTATCTTCAGATTTTAAAAAGCAGAAATTCTATTTCTAATATTATTTTTTGTATCATATGTATATATATATATAACTAAGCGAATTTAAGTTGATTTTCTTCTATTAGTAATAGAGAACTAATAAAATGATAATTTTGACCACCCATTCGAAATATATATGGAATAGGTTTTTTTATTATATCATATCAATTTTTCTGCCAATCAATGTCATAGCAAACATAGAGTTATAAATTCTAATATTTTTCTGAAAATGTATTGCTATATTAATTTTAATTGAATTTAATAAGTTACTTAAAATTTGTGGAGGTTGTTTAAGTAATGATATTTTTACTTGACCATTGTTACAACATAAAGAAAATTGTAATTGCTTTGTTAATTTTTTTTCAGTTTTTTCTTCGTTCCAAAATTTTGCTCCATAAAATTGACACTCATATATAGAAAGACCAAAGTATAGACAGTTGTCACTATGACCTATAAAATTTAATTGCAAATTTAAGCATATTAGTATATTTATAAAAATAATAAAATATTTTATAATTATATAATTTATTCTATAATTATATTAAAATATTTTATATACTTATTTCGGTTATTCCAATTGTTTGCTCGTTTGCAACAACATTTTGATTTTTTGTTGTCGTTGTTCTCTTGTTGCTAGCATCTTCATTATTTATATATATGATATGCTGCTTATGTGTCATGATGGTTATATCCTTAAATACAGTAAATGATATTTTTTAGAATAACATTATTAAAAGTTAAATTAAATAAATGAAAATATTCTTGAAGTTGGTAAACAAGTTATAAAAATTTTACAATTTTTTGAAAGATTAATTTAGTACTTTAATTTTTATTTTGTTGCTTATTAATCTTTTTAAATGGTTAGGGAAAAATAATATTTATTTTATGCATGAGAAGTCTAAAATAAATTCAATAATAAAACAAAACAATCCTTCAAATTCTTGTTAAAACTTCAAAATTGTACGAAATACTAATTATACAAAGTATTGAAATACTACAATATAAAAAATATAAAAAGAAATTAGAATTATTTAGATTGAAAAAAAATAATTGGTTGAAGATTGAAAAGAAATCAAGAAATATAACAAAACAGATGCAAAAAACAATTACTTTCAAAATAGTTTAATAAAAAAAGATAATATTAGGTTACATACTCATAAAAAGATTCAAATAGGAAAAGGGAAAAAAGATGTATCAAAAATGAAAAAAAATATAAATATAGTAGATGAATATATTAATTAAATATAACTTATACATCTAACTAATTTAATATCTCAACCTACATTTTTTTCGCTATTTATAAAATTTTTTCAAGTATATATAAAAAAGAATTAGATTTTACATGTTTTATGCATGCTAAATTTCATTAATATTAATAAAAAAAAGGAAAAAAGATTAAAATTTTGAGATAATGAATAAAACAAAAAAGGAATTTACATAAACTTACATTTCTATAAGTAATTTAAAAGATATGATTATAAATAATAAAAATATGCAAGTTGAAGTATCTAATTTATCATTCAAAAAATATATAAATTGATATTTTTAATATATTTAAATATTATTTATATGTTAATCTTAAAATTATTTATTTCATTTAAATACGTGTTTTATATAACATGTATTATTAATTAACATTTTAACCATAATGCATAACAATAATGTAATCAACAAATTACAATATAATTGCAACATGAAAATTTTCTCATAAAAGTAACATAAAAGAAAAAGAATATTTTGCATTATCATATTATAAAAGTTTCAACTCACAACACTCCAAATAATCAAAATTTACATTGTTATATTCATATTTTATATAATACTAATGTTATTATATATATTTTATCCATCTATTATACTACAAAAGCTCTAAATTTGTATATAATATGGATAATGTACAATATTATTACTATTATACTTCAGCTATCATTATAAATATATTACAAAGATTATAAATTTTTATATTATTTTTTATTAGAAAACTTATGTAATACTTTTAATTATCTCTATTTTTTTAATTGCAAGATGATTTATCACTTTGACAATTTGTATTTAGTATTGATTGCAACTCATGTATCTCATGCTTTGATTGTTGATATTTTATATTCAATTCATTAGCAACTTGTTTTAGTTGGTTGTATTTATTTTTTATTTTCATTAATTTATATTCTAATTTTATATTTTTATTTTTCATTTCTAAATATAAAATAGTATTTTCAACCATGTCATAGTAGTTTAAATCTATAATTTTTAATTTCAGTTGATGTTGTAACGCCCAAATTATTTGTTTAGATAATAATTCTTCTGATTAAACAATTCCATTATATAGATTTCCAACAATTGAAATTATTTCTTCTTCTTTATCTAAACTTGATATTTTTATTATAACTTTCGGCACATAGTATCCATCTTCTAATTGGTACTCATATACTGGTAGAGAAAAACCTAATTTTTCTATTATATATGCTAATATCAATTTATAAGATAATGTAATAGATGTCATACTGAAATAGTATAATGTTTATTAAAAAATAAATTATTAAATACCAGCGAAGTTTCTTATTCTATTTTGAGCCGTATAATCCATTAATTTGATCATGCTAAAAATTCAATTCACATTTTTGTTGAATATATATCTCATGCTTGAAATATTTATATGTAACAACAATAAAAACTAATAAATATAGAAGACTTTTTTTTTATAACATGCATATTATCATGTAATTAAATAAAACTTATGCAAAACAATAATAATATACATATGTTTATATTATTACATATATCATTTTCTCTGTTATTGATACAAAAACAATATATATATATATATAACATATTTAAGACATTCTTGAAAACAATTCAGAATCAAAATGATATATTTTTCTGAATCTTGTCCTTTCTTTTACTTACATACACATAAACAAAGTTTGAATATATAACATATTCAAGGTATTCTTGTTGAAGATTCGGCATCAAAACAATGCAATATCTCCCTGAGTCTTTTCCTTTATTTTTTATTTCATTTTCACAGGTACTACTAATATTGTTATTATCGGTTTCTAAGAACTGACATTCTTCTAGTAAACTTTCTTGTTGTAATCACTCAATACCAATTGCATACTTTAATTCTTCAATTTCTCCATTCATATCTCGAGATCTTTCAATATACTCCATTTTCCAACTTTGATTCACATCATCAAATGTAAGATTCATTACATTTGTTAAGAAACTTATTGCAACTTTTGCTGCGAATTTTTCAGCTAGTGTAAGATTATTACACATTTGTCCCCACATTTTTTTACTTCTAACTAATCAAAAACTCTATAATGTATTAAAACTGTAACTTTTATTCCATTATTATTCCGCATATTAAAAGGATAGATGGGATCAGGAAGACCAATTTCATCTATTATTTATTGTAGTATATTTTTAGCAGATAATTTAATTGAAACCATCTGAAAAATCAAATTATAATTAAAAAATATTTTGTAAATTAAGTATTTGATTGAAGAAATAATAATTTAATTACCTAATATTTAACATTAATGGAAAAATATATATATTCATATAAATAGATGCAACATGAAATGCACATAAATAATATATATAAATTACTTTCAAAATATTTATATGTTTTATATAATATAATGATTTTATTATATAGCATGTGCAAATAAGATAATATTTTGTATTTTTTTTAAGTTTCAGAGATGATAAGAAAATAACTATAACATATCTCTATATATTACTATATTCACAAATTTACTATAAAAAAAAGAAGATAAACATAACAACTTTATACATGAAAAAAACATATATATATCAATGCAAGAACATAAAAGAAAATACAAATTATATATACACAACTATTAAAGAAAATAAATAAAAATCAAATATCCTATTATGAATTCTTTCCTGTAGAGGAATTTTCATCAAACTGATTAAGTTGTCGTTCTAATTGCTCATTATCGTGTACAATTTGTATTTGCAATTGATGCAAATTTCTATTTCTTTTTTGTAATTTATTACCTTTTTTTTTATTAATATCTCAATATAATTTTTTCAACACCCAATTGCATTTGTAAATTTTTTTTCACAATTTCTCCTTGTAGCAATAATTCCTATTTTTAGTCATCCATTCCTTACTTGGAACCTTTTTTTTAAAATAAATTTATTTATGAGCATATTAATTGTCATTTTCGCAGCTGATTCTTCTAGTGAAAACACTTACACATATATTTCCCCAAGTATCTTCCAACTCTATATTGTTGTTCTCATCTTGATACTTTAAACTAACTCTAGCTTGAAAGGAATTAGCTTCTCTTGCATAAACTTCATAAAATGGTAAAGACAAATTTAATTGATGTATCATTTGCTGAAGTATATTTTTAAGAGATAAATGAACTTAATCATCTCTTACATAATAAGTTGTAATTTATTAAAATCTTTGTACTCATTTTTTTTCTTCTAAAAAGTTCTTATTTTATACAACTATTTAGTAAATCTATACTAAAAAAAACTCTTACTAATATCTAGTCACTTAAAGCATTTTAAGAAAAAAGAAGAAATTATCATATTATTTCATATCTATGTAATGAATAATTTTATTAACTTTTCATATAAATATAAATAACAATATTATTATATTAATATAATTATAACTTTAGATCATACCTTCCAGCATAGTTGAAGCTGATAAAATTTAAGACGTTTCTGGTTAACCTATCAATTAATATGGAAATATAATTACATCAATTAGTCAATAGAATCATTAATATATATTTATTGAAAAATAATGCGCATACAGATTATAAAAAAAATCACATCAAAATCCTATCGATTATTTATTTATTTATTGAAAAATAATACACATACAATCCTATTGATTCTTTATCTATTTAAGAAAAATAAAACACATATAGATTATAAAAAAATAATTTTATAAAAAAATCATATTGATTCTTTATTATCTTCAGGCTTAAGTTTAATGACTTGATAATATATTTTAGGTACTTAACATAAGTTAATAATTGATACAAATTTAAAGAAAATTTTTGTTTATTTTGAATTAATACCTAAACTTAATCAAGTTCAAACTTAAACGATATTTTATTAAATATAATGTTATACACACATATGCGCAAGCGTATACATATACATATATATATATATATATTTAGATTTTTATAACATATATAAATATATTTAAAATTTAATAAAATGTATATAATTTACTATTAGAGTAGAGCATTTTAATATCTAGACCCAACTCAATTTATTATTTGAACACACATGTACATATATATACATATATTTAAAATTAAATAAAAAGATTTAAAATTAAATAAAAAGTAAGCAATATATTATTGGAGCGGAATATTTTAACTTATTTTAACATAAAACATTTTAAATATAACTTTGAGGTTAACAATTAATAATATACCAATTTTTTTTTATTAAAAACATTGTATTAATAAAAACTATAAATTTAGTTCCCAAAATATTCAAGAATTGCTCTCTCCACTCAATTTTGCTTTTTAATTTTCATTTTTTCTGCTGCTATGCTATAGTATAGAAATGGAATTTAAGTATTTACTTTTTAGGTTTTCATATGAAGATATGTCATCTCAAAACCAACTTTTTAGACAGAGCATGAGCCACATGGAACCCAACAATGATAATATAATAATGATACTAAAACTCTATGTTCAAATTAAGAATATGATTTTATCCATAAATGTGATTTTTTATTGTTATAATAATATTAATTTGATTTTAATTTAACTATTTTTTAAAATATTTATTTCTTAAGTCCAACATAGCGGATACCAAAAATAATTTAAATACAATAAAATCACCCCTCATATTCACATTTCTTTTTACTTGTCTCGTCCAATAATTATCACCTTGGCTCTACCATTTTTTTTTTTTCATTCAAAGACTTTTAAAGTAGCAATAAGTTATTTTACCAACATTCTCTGAAGCTATGCTCAAACACTCAAAAGAAGATAGGCAGAGAGTAGGAGTTAAGCAAATAATAATACTCAAGATGCTCTAATTCAATGAATTACGTTACAGGGAGTGCTTTTTGGTAATGCAATTATTTTTTCATGATAATTCAATGAACTTTACTGATGTTAGAGAAGGTGTAATTGGTGTTTGGTGATTTCACTCCACCTTTCGCACCATTCAGGCATGCTGGTTTGTCTCTCAATATGGGTTTTAATCTTCTCTCTCCTCACATATCTTCCTTTTCTTCTTCATTTGTGTGTAACAATAAAAAGCTAATTCATTGTTCCTATTCAGTCAACCTTTATTTGGTATTTTTAAACTCATTCAGGCAACCTATTTTTCTAATAATTTATTTACTTTCATTTAATCTCTATGCTTGTAGTATTATGCGACTTTTATCTAATTGGCATATTAATTTTTTTTTTCTCAAATCTTTGTATCAGGGTGTTGATACTTTTTGGGTTGGATTAATAGATTTTATTGAGTTTGAGTAGTAATTTGATCTTCTGGAGGTGAATTTTTGAGTTTTTGTTTATTCATCTTTCCAAGCTAAATGGTTATTCAAACTTCAGAGATTCCCTGGTCTCTCTTTTTCCCTACCTACCTACCCACCTCTTTTTTATAATAAGTAATTTCTTTACTGAGTTTGTGTAGTCTCAAAAAATATTTATTTATTTATTTTTAATCCATATTAACATAATATTAAAATGATCTAATAATGCAAAAAATATCTAAAAAAACAACCAAAAAGAAAAGAAATACTTACTATAATAATCTTTAAAGACTCATTAAAATATCAAAAGTATTGTGTGTGAATTTAAAAAAGGTTAATATAATTTTGAGCTTAAAGGCATTAGGAGATAGTACTCACTAATAGTATGAAGTGGCTTTTTGAAATATGTCGAATGATTTACTTGTGTGAATACTTATCAACATTTTATATTATGTAATACTATATTATATTATATCTTATTTAAAGATGAGTACTAGGACCAATGTGATTACTAATTACCTTGCTTTTGATGTGTCATATTATGAATCCAACATTTGCTACATGAAGAATATTTTTTTGCCATCTGTGTTAGTTAAAAAAAAAAACTGCACGTATTCAGTTGGTCATACAAAATAAATAAAAGCAAATGAAAAAATTGGTCACTTATTCTGCAATTTTTTTTCTATAACTTCAGTTCACTTATTCTGCAATTTTTTATTCTCTAACGGTGTGAGGTGGAGCTTTCTAACATATGCCATGTAGCTTACATATGTGTATATTAACATTTTACATTCTGTAATACTATAATATATATACCGTGATATTATATTATATTATACTTTTTTTTAGGGAATGAGTACTTAGTAAAGGTGTGATTACTAACTACCATGCTTGTATCTGTCACATTTTATATCCAACATTTGTTATATAAAAAATATTTTCTTGCCATCTATTTTGGACAAAAACACTGTACGTGTTTAACTCTTATCATTCAAGTTACCGGTTATACAAAATAAAATAAGGGAAAATGATAAAAGAGGGCTCAAGTTACTGTTTATAACTTGAATTCAATTTAATATATAGTATAATATTTGTTTTAGACAACACTAGGAGTGGGTCCCATATCCACCAATAAGTATGACCAATCAAAATAGAGAAAACACATCTTCTAATATTTTTATAAAATTTTTATTTTTTAATAAGAGATATTTTAATTATTTTATAATAAATTCATAATAAATTTATAATAAATCCATAATAAAATATGAAAATCTAATATTTTTAATAAACTAATAAAATTTTTTTTATAAATTTAAACATATTTTAAAAATATCTCAACACTCAACAAGTATTAATCCAAGTCAATTGAAATCGGCTAAATATTAAATTTAAATATGATAAATTTAATTGACTTGGGATTTTTATCAAAAGCCCATCAAAATAGAAGTAAAATTAGAGATTAACTCTTCGTTAGCTTGTCATAATCCAAGCAAAACAAAGCTCACAAATTAATTTGGGTTTAACAAGAATAGAAATGGATAAAAAAAGACAATATCAATGTGCAGGAAAAATACATCATATGTTCAATCATTTACAATAGCTAACTTGTTCTTGAGTGGTTCAGGTTAAAATTATATACCTGTCAAAGTGAAGTACAAGCCAAATATTACTAAAACCACAATACAAAGCATAGATGGCCTCCCTACATCACCAGCTGATATTGACCTGTAATAAACAAAAACATCAATTTGATACACATATTCTTGTATTAAACAAAAACTTTTAACAGCTTTTGCTATATCTGAATTGCTTGAAAAAGAATATACATGTATTTGAAGTATTATTATCATACGCTAAAACAGAGATGCTGATTAAAACAAACAACTAATGAAATTTACCTTGCTACAACACTTGGAACTGACCCAGTCTTCAGTCCAAAGCCAAAAGGAAACAGTGGATCATAGTGTGCATCTCCAACATTCATAGGTAGTTGATCTACATTTTTAAACCATGTTCTTGGAAGTTTTCCAGTAAATCCATAGTCTCCAAAAAGGACATCAGCCACTCCTTGGCCTACAGAGCATGGTAACCATGCTGCTACCAAGGCATCGATCAGCGAAACATATGGTTCAATTACGACAGGTCTGCCAGAGATTACGAAAACAACACACTTGACAACCTCACAGACACTTCCGATGACACTTGGACCTGGATCCATCATTGTGAGGTCTGTACCGTCTCCTGCAGACTTGGCGTAAGGGGGATCACCCACAACAAAAATAGCATACGCAAATTTATTGAACTTGATAAAGTTACTATCAGGAGTCTCTTGGAAGACAACTTCTGTACTTGGATCAACTGTAGATCTAACGGCAGCAAGGATGGTGGTTCCTACAATGGAAAGAAGTTGTCAATTGCTTGCTTCAAACTAAAAGATATGAACAGGATATTCAGAAATCAGTAATTACTCCGCTACATAAAAGCAATAGACGAGACCATTTCAGAGTTTGGACTAAGTACTTTTAATGCATTCAGAATAGACAAGATTATGTGATAACTACTATCCACAGTTCTATAGCCCAGGACTTCACACATAGATGTCGATCCATCTCATATTAATGAGAATTTTCAGGCAGACCAAAAAGGATCCAAGAATATACCCTTCTTTTTACACTGTATATGTGTCAACCTTAATTCTAGCACACAATCTAGCAATTATCAAATCCTTCACGCATATCCCAAACGGCCATATATTCTGAAGCTTTTTTGGTTGGTTCAATAAAACAGCAACCAATTGTAACTCCACCATGGATTTGCAATCTTCCTCCAACTTTGCAGCTCTATTTTCACAATTATTGGTTCCAAACAGTACTCTACAGTAATGCGAGTAAATTTTTTCCCTTTTTCTGTTATACTGTCCACACAAGTGAACATAAAGACAACAGTTTTCCTTGTACTAGGTATAATGAAACCTATTAAAGTAAAACATACCCCTTGTGTAATTGTTGCTGCTAAATCCTTGCCATGCAATTGTCCAACCACCACGTTGATAGCGCAAATTATCAGCATGAGTACCAGCCACAAGAATCTTTGAAGCTTTCTTGGGAACAGGTAGTAATGGGTCAGTTCCATTTTTTCCATTCTTCAGCAGCACAAGTGAATTCCTCACAGCTTCCCTTGCCAAGTTTTTATGTTCCTAGATTAATAGGGAAGTCATAAAATTACATTAGCATTGTCACCGTTAAAATGACTTGTAAAAATGTTTCATTTCAGCGAAAAAACCTGAGTGAATAACTGCTTGGTTACTGATTCAAGCATGTGTATGTATGTAATATGAGAATGGAGATATGTACTATTTGCAGGTTCACATTATCTAACAGCATATCAGGCCAAATATCGAAAGGCAAATTTACAAACTTAGGAATCCTAATGCTAAATAATTACTTATTCACTGACCTGGCTTCCAAGTTCATCAACTAGGCCCAGATCAGCCAAAGGATTTTCAAAGAGACCCATGCTAAACTTGACAAGCAAAATCCTTCCCACAGCATCATTAATGCGATCCATAGGAATGACTTTGTTCTTGACAAGGTAAGTAAGATCATCAATAAACTCAGTATAGTTGAATGGGAGCATGACCTGAAAAAACAAGGAATCAAACTTCCGAGTAAAAAATATTCACCTTTACTCCCATTAATGCATTTTCAAATAAAGTATTCCAAAGGCAAAAAATAGTTCATTTGAATTCAATCGTCATTGTTCAAAAAGCTATCTACTGACCATGTCCATTCCAGCTTGAAATGCAGCTTGTACAGAATATGTTTAGTTTGCATGTGGTGGTGAAGTAATCTTGTCGATACCCTGCCAATCTGAGATGACAAAACCCTGCAAATAAATCCAATAAACCAACAGCTGTTAGCATTGGATGCCATAGTTCACGCTGATTATATATGGCAAAGCTATATCCAATGTGAAATTCATTTAAAGAATAAGTGATAGTATATTAATGGAAAACAAGTCCCAAAAGTGATAATAAGTCAGACAGAGATTTGCTCTAGAAACGAAAAAGAACAAAATCAAGATCTAAGATGAGTTAGGTGGAAATATAAATATGATAGAAACGGCAATTAATGCATCTTACCATATGAAAAATGGTAATTTGCATCTGGCATCAACAAATGACTGTCTAATCACACAATCATATTTAAGGTGTTAAAAGATGCTATGACATAATGGCAGATACATTGCAGGAGGATACATCTCAAGACACATTCAAGTATAAGAAAAACAAAAAGAAAAGCAGATTTTACAAAGTATCATCATAACTCAATGTCGAAAAACTTTTTCTTTCACGAGGACAAAATTTCTAATGATTTGACCTTGATGATTTTTACAAACTTTACAGCAAACAATACATTACAACAATGATATGAGAAATTAACCTTAAAGTTGAGAGTATTCTTAAGGAAGCCGGTTATTATCTCATGGTCCGCATGCATCTTTTCCCCATTCCAACTGGAGTAGGAAACCATTATTGTTGAAACACCTTTAATAACTGAATCAGAATAGGCAGGCATGTGGATGCTTGACAACCCTTGCATGTCAATCACTGTATTGTTCTCATTGATGCCTTTGGTTGTTCCACCATCACCCACAAGGTGCTTTGCACAAGCTGCAACCTTTTTCCTACAAGAAGGAAGTCTATAAATGAAAAACACAAGAAAGAGATCTAATGTACATTAAAAAGTTGCATAAAGAGCAATTGGGGGTAATACAACAGTCAGGAAACAGAGGAGCAATGCTTTTACAAGTGCTTGGTTTAAGCATATAATATCTTATAAAATGACTTCATCTATCCGCTATGGTTACCATGCATACGAAGACAATAAATCGGTTGAATAAAATCCAAGATTTAGAGCATGCACTAGCAGTGAGAATTATTAGATTTAAACTATGAAAAATACTGACTAGATGCTATTCAGTTTGGCTTTCTGGTTCAGTTCTGGTTTAGTTTTTGGATAAATTGATTAACAGAAAAACACATTTGTTTGTACATTTTAAATATATTCAATATATGTTTTTAAAAATTGCAGTTATTTTGGTCAGTTGTATTTTTCTCAACATTATCTGTTTCAGTTGGCTCGGTTCAATTTTCCCTCAAATAAGTTATTTAGGTTTTGCTCAATGTTGAACCACCACCAATGTTATTTAGGTTTTGCCCAATGTTGAACTATCACCAATGTCTTACTCCTAGTATCAACTTTATTATTTTTTTTAGAAATAGCAATATGACCAGGAAATTTCAATTTTGCATAGCTTGAATTGTAACGCCTATTCTATGAAAGAGGTTTTGACTTTAACTCATTCTTACTTTCCACCTACATATGGAACTCCACCCACATATGGAACTCCTATTCGAGAATTAGGAGGAATATCCCCTTGTAGACCAAGTACCCCTTGTAGACTAAGTATAATGTAACACCCCTATACCCTATATAGATACTGTATATATACCTCGTATACATACAATACATATATAAAATATAAGAATATCACGTTACAGTGTTGTTTAAATCCCTTACCTTATTTTCATATCAATTATATATTTAATAAAATAACATTTCCTATCATCAAATCTCATTCCTTTAAAATTAACATTTCAAAAATTATTATACTATTTATTTAATTACATATATTCTAATATACATTAACTTTTCAAAAATCCACTTGTATGCATATATATATATATGATCAAAACATAATATAAGAAAATTGTACATGCATGCACTACCTTCTAGCTGGTCTCGAAGCACCCTCAATCCTCTTGTAGCACAACTATCCGACCCTCGGATAAACAATCTACTCACCTGCGCGATTAATACAACCGCACTAAGCTCAAAAGCTTAGTAGTGCATATAAATAACATATACATACATTTAAATCACATCACATAGTCATACACATACAACATTGATATGCACATACATATATATTTTTATTTATCATCCACAAATCATAATATTGTTCTTATTTATTGCAAATACATACACTGAGCCCAAATATCCTTATACAATAAACTAGTTCTAAAACCATTGCCTTAGCCTATCTCATCATAATGACACCAATGTGTCTCTCTAGTGGACGTAACAATATTTGTGACACCAGTGTCTCATCCACAGCGTATCTCAATAGTAATGACACCAATGTGTCTAAGTCAGGAGCGTAGTAACACCTCTGTGGCACCCAGTGCCTCCACCCCCATCGCATAAGGCATGCCAATTACCAAGCGCAATTTTCTAGCAACTAGTTATGTATAAGGCACACACAATATACATTTGCCATTTCATCACGTTTCCTCTTTTCCACTTAAACATCTCATTTTATTATATTCATCATTCATTAATAATTCACACTTGACATCCAACCACATTTCTTATTTCATATTCTCATCATGTATGCATGAACCACACTCATCACGTGATTCATTCCACATACCAACATTTTGCATAATCAATATATTTTACCATAATTCTTCACTTTATAATCACATGTATATATTTTTAATATAATATATATAAAGATATAGCTATACAAGCCATGAATCAAGGATGAAAGACAAGGAAAAGAGCTATTTTGGTCAAAATTATTCAACTGACACGCCAAAAAACATGGGCGTATCACTGACCATATCATTTATCAACCATACAGAAGTTGTGACACGCCAAGTGACATGGGCGTGTCACTGACCATGTCATTTATTCACTTTACAAAAGTTTTGACATGCCAGTGACATGGACGTGTCACTGTTCCTGTCATTAATTTTGAAAAACAACATTTACGACATGCCCAATGACATGGACGTGTCACTGCCCCTGTCTGGCTAAATTTCTGGGTATAAAATCTGGACTGAAGTATAAATTAAGCACCTAATAGTCACACCCATGGAATCCCTAAACAACTTTTTCACACCAATTTTCATCAATATAATATACATATATCACATAAACAACTCAAAATCATATTAAATTAAATATGTACAAACTCAAGATCATATACACAAACTCAAGATCAAATGTACAAACCTTTGCCACTTCCATGCTCACTCTTCTTTGCTTGATTCCACTTAGCCTAAATACAAAATCATAATAACAATCATCATATAATTCATTCATACAATCATCCATATATCAATTCACTCAATTCCCAACTCATTTCTACAAAACCCTTACTCTTTTCCTTATCACCCTTTTTCCCCAATATGACTATCCATCATCATCTCTCACAATATCACATGACCGTGGCACATTAATGGTTATGCCTATGGCTTATAAACCAATATGCCCTTTTATCATTCTTCCTCAAACATTTCCAATCACAATGATAAGTCCGTGTCTCAAAGATCTGACGCCCGTGACATCTCAAAATCACATATTTATTCTCTAAACTTTTACTACACAAAGAGTTAACGCATTCTAACTCTGTTTCAAAGCAATTTACTTTTAATCACTTTTGTTTCAAAACAATTTACTCTTCATCACTTGATCATCATTAGCCTAACTCATGTTTCAACAATATTATCATTAACAATTCTTACATACACACATTCATTCATATGCTAATTTTACACAATTTCCATTTATTACTCCATTTCTAATCTATCTCTTACAAAAATTTTCATTCATTTCTTTCTCTCAATAATTTTTCCAAATAACATTCAATGCGCTTGTATAAAATTTCATTAGATCAAATTTCAATCCTCTCTAGTCAAACTAATTTTTTTTTTCCATTTCCACACTCTCTTCATTATACTTCTCTTTTTCTTACAATTTCTTATTCATACACATATACATAGAACATTTCCTCATGCATACACTTTAGGCCTAACACCCTATACAATCATCAAGTTCAGTTATTACAATAACAATATCACGGCCCAGCTCTGTTCGGGTCCATTCTTAATCTCAATCTCATCACATGACCTAGCTCTGCTTAGGTCAAGACCTAGTATCTTTTAGATCTATCAATGCATGTAATATTATTCTCAATATCACTGGACAAATAATTGTGTAAGGTAACAAACACACAATAACACTTTTTCACATCTTTAAGTGATCAACTCAATTCTTGATCACTTTCACATGATATCACATTGTCAAAATTTTCAGATGATCAACCTTATCATGATCATCTTCATTTCATATTTCATATTATTTCGCATTTTTAACATTTTTTAAATTATTCACATTCACATTCGTAAGTCACATTCATAATGTGACTTATTTTTCATATTTTCTTACATATCACAATTGTGTCCATATTGAAAAACTCACCATATATATCATATACATATATACACACAATCATACAATTATACTCAATTTCTCTTTTATATACAATCTATACAAATCTTAGTATTTATTACATTTAATAGAACATTATCATTTCTCATTCTTTTGACATTACTTAGGTTATTTTCCAATTTTCCCATCTTATATATTATATAAATCATCTTTATTTTTTTTTCTTTATAACACTTCACATAAATCTTAGTCACATTTCCAATATGACAGCTCTCTCACATTTTCTATGCATTTACCATACCCTTCATATCAATTTTCATCATTTCCAATCCAATTACCTAATGTAACTCATTTTTACTTCCTTAATCATTTCTCTTTATTTCATAACCAATTTCTATATTATCAACCATATTACACATTACATGGTACTTTTCATAAGCAATATTATTCATTCAATATCACTCACATAGTCAATATTCATTAAACTATCAATATCTAAATAATCCTCATTAAAATTCTATTAAAACTCTAAATTCTCAACTTATTACTTCAGTTAAACTTCAATATACTAATCTCATTTTCAACATTTAACTTTAAAAACATTATTATATAATAGTAAAACATCAAAACACATCATTTCACAATTATGGAAGCCCATTTCAAAAATCCTAGTTTCATATATTGCCACCATTAACATGAAATTTAACAACACTTAAGCATATCACATTTCAAACCTTAAAATCACAACATTTGCATTAACACAACACTAATACATCTTTTTACATTAACTAACATCATCCATATTTAGAAACCTTAACTTTAGATAACCAAACCCTAAATTCAAACTTTAACCAAACTAGCTCATATTTAATTTTCAACTATAGAATCATTACATACATATATAAATAACACTAATTTTATGCATTGCAACAATTTTAACCATTCACACCCAAAACCTTAAATTTTCACAACTTATCCATATCAACCAACCAACCAATATTCCACCCTACTCTCTTCATTTTAATATCATTTCTACCCATTTTTAACAATCAAATAATGTAATATCCCAATGTATGCCTTAGAAGTTTTGAATATTGTTGTTGTTTGATATGGGATTGAATGTATATGTTAATTTGCAAGAGAAAAGAAATTAAAAGAAAGTATATATGTTGTATATATGGAAGTATAAATAACATATATGCAAGTCAAATGAGTGGTCAAGGGAAGAAGATATTTTAATTTGTGATATGTGAAATTACTAAAAGAGGGCAAGTGCTTTAAAGGAAATCAAAACAATTTGTAAGAGGGTGTTTAGGTAATTCTTTGTTTTGGAATACTTGGTGGAGATTTAAAGAGAAGTTTGACTTTGTTTCTTCATGTTTTCTTCTTCTTTTCCTTGTGTGTTGGCTGGCTCATCCAAAGACAAGAGAAAGCAAGAGTGCAAAAGAGGATTTTAAGGTTCTAAGCTCAAATTGAAGGAAGATTTAAGTGATCAAGTTGATGATTCAAGAAGTTTCATTACTTTGGTAAGTCCTCTTTTGATTTCTTTGCTTATTTGAAGTTGTGTTTGAGTTTGATAGATTATTTAAGGGTGTGTTGCTTGATTGTGATATGTTTAAGAGTGTTTGATTGAATTGATTATGGATTATAAGGATGGATTGAAGAAAAGAGTAAGTTGGTTGAAAGAGAATGGTGTTGTATTTGTGTTTAAGGTTTTGTGATGATATTTGTGATTTGTGTTTGTTATAGATGTGGAGTTGTTTTGGTGTTTTTGTAAGTTTAAGATGGTTTTGGGTATGTTTTGTTAAGTTTGTTTGAAGTGGATGTTGGTGAATAGAAGTGTTTTGTTGGGTGTTTTGTTGTTTTGGCCGGAATCTGAGTTTTTGGCCTGACACGCCCATGAGCACGTCCAAAGTTTTAGACGTGTCAATTGTGTTGGAGGCAGTAGGTTTGACACGACCATTAACACGTCCGTGTTATTGAGCATGTCATAGCTACTGTGAGATTGGAGAGTTTACACGGCCAGGAGCACGCTCACGTTGTTGGACGTGTTGATATTTTTCAGAGAGGCAGAATGTATTACACGCCCAGTGACACGCCCGTGGTTCTGAGCGTGTAAAAGCTTCTGTGTTGTGGAGTTAGGGCACGGTCAGGGACACGCCCGTGTGGTTGAGCGTGTCATGTTTAGAGTTTGCCCTAGTTAACTCTTAACTTGATTATCTCATGTGTATCCCTAAGCAAGTGTATGTTATTATTGTTGGATTAGGTCTTGAAGAAAGTGATTTGTCATTGATCTAAGAAGTAAAGCAATCTTGGAAAAGGAAGTGTTTAGAGTTGTGTGAATTGTTATTGAGGTAAGTACAAATATTGTATTATTACATTCTTGACTTATATGAATAATGTATTTTGTTATGTTTATATCAATGATGCTATGTGTATAATGTGAAGGATATGATGATGTAAATGATTGTGTATTTGAAAGATGAATTGTTATAATGTGGATTGAGATGTGATGGAATATAAAGCCATTGTGATTGGCTATAATGACTTTAATGAGGCATGTTTGCCTAATTGATAATGAAATAATGAATGAATTGTGTGTCTAATGTGTTATTCCATTTTCAGAGTTTTGTTGATTGGTGGCATGCCTATTAGTAACAATCTCTTGAAGTTAGGTTGGAATTGATCCTTGAAGCCAAGTTGGGTAGAAGTTTAACATGTTTTACTCCCCTTGAAGCTTGGTTGGGTCTAATCCTTGAAGCCTAATTGAGATGTTACAACCCTTGAAACTAGGTTGGATTGGTTCTTGAAGCCAAGTTGGGTTGATACTTAGCATGCTTTGTTCCCCTTGAAGCTTGGTTGAACCTAATCCTTAAAGCCTACTTGGGATAATGATAATGATCAATGTGATAACAAAACCAAAGCATTAACTCTGAAAATTGAATGACATATTAGTGTCTTTTGGGCCCATGCTTGTCTTTGTTTAAATGTGATTCATAAATGGTAAAATAATTGAATAATCAGATCTATGGAATGACTTTGAAATGTGATATGTTTATATGTGTATGATTTATGAAATATGAGGTTGTCTCTATTGTTAAATGTGTGACATTGCATTGCATTGCATTAAAGCATAATGTTAGTATACTTTGTACTACTAAGCCGTTGGCTTAGCGCGACAGTGGTTGATCGCGCAGGTGACAGGGTTGAACCCGAGAGTTCCTCGAGACCGAGTGAGAGTAGATATTGAAGGATTTATTTTGGGACTTAAAGATCAGAGAAAAGCTGCCAATCATGTATAACTTCTTTATATTTTGTAAAGTATGGATTCTAATATAAATATATGTATAATTGTAAATATGGATTTGAATGTATTCATATATGTAAATATTTTATAAATTCCGCTGCGTATTAAGTAAACGTATATATATCTATTTTGTTTTATATTACAAGTTAATTACTCTATTTTCTATAATATATAATGAGAAAGAATATCTTATCATCTAAAATGATTTAAATGTTAAAGAAAACTGTAGCGTCCCTATATTCAGTGTACGTATATTACATTGTGGTGTTATGTAGTGTGCGTGTACAGGATGTAGGGGTGTTACAAATAATATTTTTTTCTCTAGCAATCCAAACATAATCTTTGTAAGAAAGAGAACTAAGCTTTAGAGAAGAGGTACTTACTTGAATCTTGATTTTTTTTTTATATAATCTTATAACTCATTTCCAACATTATTCTCAAATTCATTCCCTTATAAAGTATTTCACAAACAAATTTCAATAATCAATAATTTCAAAATTAGTTTTGCTTAAGTAAAACTCCAATTCTTTAATTCATCAATTAAACTTATACAAATTTTTCAACATCATTTCTTTCTCTAGCTTTACTTTCATATAGAGCCTCATTCACACACTATCATCCAACTCATATAATTAAAACACAACATATCACAAATCACATAATGCCACACCCGAGACCAACCTAGATGTTAATGTATATGCATGTATCACAACTCGTTTCACCTTTTCCAAAATTTTCATTTTCTTTTTAAAACTCACTTAGGCAAAACTCACTTAGACTGAGAATCTCAAACCTAAGCTCTAATACCAAAATAAATGTAACACCCCTATACCCTATGTAAGTACTACACATATGCCTCGTATGCATACAATACATATAGAAAATATAAGGATGTCACGTTATAGTGTTATTTAAATCCCTTACCTTATTTTCATATCAATTATATATTTAATAAAAGAACCTTTCCTATTATCAAATCTCATTCCTTTAAAATTAATATTTCCAAAATTATTATACTATTTATTTAATTACATATATTCTACTATACATTGACTTTTCAAAAATCCACTTGTATACATATATATATGATCAAAACATAATATAAGAAAATTACACATGCATGCACCACCCTCTAGCTGATCTCGAAGCACCCTCAAATCTCTTGTGGCACAAATATCTAACTCTCGGATAAGCACTCTACTCACCTGCACGATTAACACAACCGCGCTAAGCTCAAAAGCTTAGTGGTTCATATAAATAACATATACATACATTTAAATCACATCACATACCTATACACATATAACATTGATATACACACACATATATATTTTTATTTATCATCCACAAATCATAATATTGTTCTTATTTATTGCAAATACATACACTGGACCCAAATATCCTTATACAATAAACTAGTTCTAGAACCACTGCCTTTGCCTATCTCATCATAATGACACCAATGTGTTTCTTAAGTGGACGTAACAATATCTGTGACACCCAATGTCTCATCCACGGCGTATCTCAACAGTAATGACACCAATATATCTAACTCATGGGCATAGTAACATCTTTGTAACACCCAATGCCTCCACCCCATCGCATAAGGCATGCCAATTGCCAAGCGCAATCTTCTAGCAACTAATTATATATAAGGCACACATAATATACATTTGTCACTTCATCATGTTTCCTCTTTTCCACATAATCATCTCATTTTATCATATTCATCATTCATTCATAATTCACACTTGACATCCAACCACATTTCTTATTTCATATTCTCATCATGTAAGCATGAACCACACTCATCATATGACTCATTCCACATACCAACATTTTGCATTATCAACATATTTTACAATAATTCTTCACTTTATAATCACATATATGTATTTTTAATATAATATATATAAAGATATAGCTATACAAGCCATGAATCAATGATGAAAGACAAGAAAAAGAGCTATTTTGGACAAAATTCTTTAACTGACATGCCCAAAGACATGGGCGTGTCACTGACCATTTCATTTATTAACCTTACAAAAGCTGTGACACGCCCAGTGACATGGGCGTGTCACTGACCATGTCATTTATTTACTTTACAGAAGTTTTGACTTGCTCAGTGACATAGGTGTGTCACTGCCCCTATTATTAATTTTGAAAAATAGCATCTACAACATGTCCGGTGACATGGGCGTGTCACTGCCCTTGTCAAGCTAAATTTTTGGGTATAAAATCTGAACTGAAGTACGAATTAAGCACCCAATAGCCACAACCATGGCATCCCAAAACAACTTTTTCATACCATCTTTCATCATTATAATATACACATATCACATAAACAACTCAAAATCATATTAAATCAAATATGTACAAACTCAAGATCATATACACAAACTCAAGATCTGTTGGGAAATGAATATTATCACTCTATTTTCCTTAAACCAGATTAGTAGAAAGCAAAAAATAAATGCAGAATAGTAACACGCAATTTGATAACGGAGTTCGGCCAATTATGCCTACGTCTCCAGAGCTGTTGCAGACTTTTATTAAGGGGAAAAATATACCGTGTTTATAAACACTCACACCTCATACCCAATTATCCCCAAGAATTTTAACATAAATTCTTTTAAAGAAATTCCCTAATAGACGTGATCAAGAGCACAAAAATTACTTGACTTAATTTTTGCTAGACCCGCTCTGATCTTCCTCTCTATTATTTTCTTTCTATTCTCTCTAATTTTCTCTCATACATAACAATGGCCAAAGGGCCATTTATATAGGAAAATTATAACATGTAAACATAATGGTTGGTGAGATTTGTCAAAGGTTAGACATCTCTTTTACCTAAGTTAGACACCTCCATTTTTTACCACCATCACTTAAGTTAGGTACCTCCATTTTTGACCAAAAAATACCTAAGTTAGGCACCTCTATTTTTTACTAAAAAAAGTTACAGCTCCATTTTATGGTTAGTAACATTTTATTAACAATCTCCCACTTGAAGACTGATTTCAATCTGTCTTCACACCTCGATCTACGCAACAGCTCTTTTACGATCTACTTCTACTGCAGGCCAACTAAAGCTGAACATAGCTTCAGTTTGTCAGTCGACACCGTCTTTGTTAACATGTCTGCTGAATTTTGAGTTATACTGATCTTCTCAAGTTTCAAAATTCCATCTTCCAGAAGTGACCGGATAAAGTGATATCGCAACTGTATGTGTTTCGTTCTGGCATGAAAAGACGGATTCTTCGCTAGATGTATGGTACTTTGACTGTCGCAATACAAAATATTATTTTCTTATTTCTTGCCAAGTTCTTCCAAGAAACTTTGGAGCCAGATCATCTCCTTGCTGGCTTCTGTGATAGCGACATATTCTGCTTCAGTTGTGGAGAGAGAAACTATCTTCTGTAGTTGAGAGACCCAGCTCACTGCGGTACCTCCTAGAGTATAGACATACCATGTAGTGCTCTTTCTAACGTCAACATTTCCGGCTAAGTCAGCATCCACATAGCCTGCTAACGTCGTATCTCCACCTTGAAAACCAAGTGCCTTATCTGTGGTACCCCGAAGATATCTGAGGATCCACTTGACTGCTTCCCAATGTACCTTGCCTGGATTATTCATGTACCTGCTAATAGCTCCCACTGCTTGAGCAATATCTGGCCTGGTACAAACCATGGCATACATCAAACTCCCAATTGCTGAGGCATACGACACCTTTGCCATGTGTACACGTTCCTCCTCTGTCTTCGGTGACTGTTCTTTGGAGAGTCTAAAATGAACACCTAAAGGTGTGCTCACTGGTTTAGCATCTTGCATGTTGAATTTGGCTAGTACTTTGGTAATGTACTCAGCCTGTGATAACATCAAAGTCCCGGACTTCGTGTCTCTCTTGATCCTCATTCCAAGAATCTGCTTTGCAGCACCTAGATCTTTCATTGCAAGCTGCTTCGACAATTCCTGCTTTAAATTTTTAATCTCTTGCATGTTTGAACCTACAACGAGCATGTCATCAACGTATAACAATAAATTAATAAAGCTACTGTCAAACTTCTTAATGTAGCAACAATGATCTGCTTGGCATCTTGTGAAACCGCTGCTGCCCATAAAGCTATCAAACTTCCTGTACCACTGTCTAGGAGCTTGTTTCAAACCATACAAACTTTTCTTCAACCTGCACACTAGATTTTTCTTGCCAGTCTTAATGAAGCCTTCTGGCTACTTCATGTAGATCTCTTCCTCCAAATCTCCATGAAGAAATGCTGTCTTTGCATCTAACTGTTCAAGATGTAAATTCTCTGCAGCTACTATTTTCAACATCAGTCTGATTGTCGTAAGCTTCACGATTGGAGAAAAAACTTCAGTATAGTCAACACCTTCCTTTTGCTGAAAACCTTTTACAACCAATCTTGCTTTGTAGCGTCTACTCCGATCATGCTCTTCTTTGATCCTGTAAATCCACTTGTTGTAGAGTGCTTTCTTGCCTTGTGGTAGTTCAGCTAATTCTCATGTCTGATTTGACATGAGTGAGTCCATCTCATCTTTCATGGCAGACTCCCACTTGACTGAATCCTTCACTTGCATTGCTTCATCGTAGCACTCTGGTTCACCTTTGTCTGTCAGCAACAAGTAATGCAAAGAAGGCGAGTAACGTTGGGTTTGTCTAGGAATTCTGGAGGAGCATCTCAATTCCGGCATGCTTGGCTCCTCTACTTCAGGACTATTCTGAACATCATTTCTAGAAATCTCCTCGAACTCAGCAAATTCCTTATTTTCAGCATCAATCTTGGAGCTGCTTGATTCTGCTGTTAGCCTATCTTTGTACATCACATTCTCATTGAATATGACATCTCGGCTTCTTACGATCATTCAATTTTTATAATCCCAAAACCGGTAACCGAACTCATCACCACCATATCCAACAAAGACACATTTTTTAGACTTGGCATCAAGTTTACTTCTTCCAGCAGATTCTATATGTATGTAAGAGATACAACCAAACACTCTTACGTGTGAAAGGTTTACCTCTTTTTTGCTCCATGCTTCCTCTGGTATTTCACCATCCAAAGGTACTGAAGGCCCACGGTTGATCAGGTAGGCCGCGGTGTTGACAGATTCAGCCCATAAATTCTTGGGCAAGTCAGCGTGTATCCTCATGCTTCTGGCACATTCATTCAGAGTTCTGTTCATGCGCTCAGCTACGCCGTTTTGCTGCGGTGTCATAGGAACTATTTTTTTCATCTTGATTCCGCTGCTTGCGCAAAATTCTCTGAACCTTCTATCTCTATACTCCCCTCCATTGTCAGACCTCAATCGCTTGAATTTCAAGCCAGTTTCATTTTCCACCATGGCCTTCCATTTTCTGAATGTATCAAAGACTTCTGATTTCTTCTTCAGAAAATACACCCATACCTTTCTCGTTGAATCATCAATGAAGGTGACGTAATACAATGAGCCTGCAAGAAATGGAACTGGAGATGGTCCTCATACATCGGTATGTACCAACTCGAGCTTTTCTACCTGGGGTGTCTTGCCAGTTTTTGTGAAACTGACCTTCTTTTGTTTTCCAAAGATGCAGTCTTCACATAGACCGACATCTACATTTTTAAGTTTTGGCAACTTTCCCTTTGATAGAAGTGCCTTCATCCCTTTCTTGCTCATATGGCCAAGCCTCTGGTGCCATAGATTTGAATCAGCATCCGCTACTGCGATGATGTTCTCTATGTTTGAGGTTACATAGAGAGTACCGGTCTTCTTACCACGAGCAATGACAAGTGCTCCTTTGGTAATTTTCCATTCACAACTGTGAAGGTCGTACAATAACATTCTTCATCAAGTTGTCCCACAGAGATCAAATTCCTTTTGAGACCAGGAATATGTCTCACTCCTTGCAGCTTCCAGGCAGTCCCATTTGGCAACTTTAATTTAACATCTCCTTTTCCTATGATCTTCAAGGTTTCATCATCGGCTAGATGAACCTTTCCGAAATCACCACTGACATAGTTCTCCATGATTTCTCGGCATGGAGTGGAGTGAAAAGATGCCCCTGAATCCAAGATCCATGATTCAATCGGACTATTAATGCTTAGAATCATAGCATCGCCTGCATCCTTGGTCACGTTTACAGATTCCTGTGCACCGGTATCTTTCTTCGAAGCTCGGCAATCCTTCTTAAAGTGACCCTTCTTGCCACAATTATAACACTTGAAATCTTTCTTCCCTGATCTAGATTTGCCCCTTCTAGATCTTGATCTACCAGAGTCTGAGTTTCTATTTAAAGTTCTCCCTCTATACTCTGTGTGTAGAGCTGAAGAGGTTGATGCTTCTCCTGATTCTCTTTACCGAATTTCTTCACTCAATACCAGATCTCGTACATCGTCGAATTTTAATTTGGTATTTCCCGACGAACTACTGACCGCTGTAAAGGTAGCACTCCAACTGTCTGGTAGAGATGATAAGAGAATTAAAGCCCGAACTTCATCATCGAATTTAATTTCCACTGAACTCAACTGGGTTGTGACTGTGTTGAGTTCATTCAGATGTTGGGCCACCGATGCCCCTTCTGCCATTCGTAAATTAAATAACCGCCTCATCATGTGAACTTTATTTGCAGCCGATGGCTTTTCATACATGCTAGAGAGAGCCGCCATAAGACCTGCCGTGGTCTTTTCCTCGGCTATGTTGAAAGCAACATTACGGGATAATGTTAATCTAATAACTCCAAGGGCTTGTCTATCGAGAAGGTTCCAATCTTCTTCTTTAATGCCTTCTAGTTTCGTTTGTGAAAGAGGTTTATACAGCTTTTTCTGATACAAATAATCTTCAATTTGCATCTTCCAAAAGCCAAAGTCCGCACCATCGAACCTTTCAATTCTCACTTTTCCTTCGTCTGTGGCCATCGCTCCCACTCGGATCTGGATTCCCAAAAAAATTCCGACAGTGAATAGTATCCCCGTACAGATGAATAGTACTTTTGCCGTATTCCGAACCTTGGCTCTGATACCAGTTGTTGGGAAATGAATATTATCACTCTATTTTTCTTAAACCAGATTAGTAGGAAAGAGAAAAATAAATGCAGAATAGTAACACGCAATTTGATAACGTAGTTCGGCCAATTATGCCTACGTCTCCGGAGCTGCTGCAAACTTTTATTAAGGAGAAAAATATACCGTGTTTATAAACACTCACACCTCACACCCAATTATCCCCAAGAATTTTAATAGAAATTCTTTTAAATAAATTCCCTAATAGACGTGATCATGAGCACAAAATTAATTGACTTAATTTTTGCTAGACCCGCTCTGATCTTCCTCTCTATTATTTTCTTTCTATTCTCTCTAATTTTCTCTCATACATAACAATGGCCAAAGGGCCATTTATATAGGAAAATTATAACATGTGAACATAATGATTGGTGAGATTTGTCAAAGGTTAGGCATCTCTTTTACCTAAGTTAGACACCTCCATTTTTTACCACCATCACTTAAGTTAGACACCTCTATTTTTGACCACATTCACTTAAGTTAGGCATCTCCATTTTTTACCAAAAAATACCTAAGTTAGGCACCTCTATTTTTGACTCAAAAAAGTTACAACTCCATTTTATGGTTAGTAACATTTTATTAACAAGATCATATGTACAAACCTTTGCCACTTCCAAGCTCACTCTTCTTCGCTTGATTCCACTTAGCCTAAATGCAAAATCATAACAACAATCATCATATAATTCATTCATACAATCATCCATATATCAATTTACTCAATTCTCAACTCATTTCTACAAAACTCTTACTCTTTTCTTTATTACTCTTTTTCCCCAATTTGACAATCCATCATCATCTCTCACAATTAATCATATTTTCATCATCTATATATCAACACACATACAACTCTAACATATTATAACAATCATCATATTCAAATAATCATCACTTTCTCTCACTAACCATATCACACATATACTCAAAATCATATAAAAAAATATGCTTAAGAAAGGATACTTACTTATTTTCTTTGCCAAATCTTCAATATATACTTAAATCCTCTTGAAATCCTTATGAATTTGATGTGTATATGAATAAAATAAACTCTCCTCACTTTCTCTCCCAACTTCCACTGCCATGGAATAAAAGAAGAAGAAAAAGAAGAAATGTTTCTTCTCTTTCATTCCATCCTTATCTATATATACATATAATACTATAATAAATTTCCACCAATCACTGTCTCCCTTCTTTTGACCATCATCATCATTCAAAAATCAACCTTTCCAACACCCAATTATATCTCATATATATGTAATGTATATATTGGGTGTATATATATCTTATATAATCTATTTATATTTCTCATATATTTCAAATACATAATATATATGTATAACTTCTATCATACATATCTATTTCATATTTTATCTACTTATCACACCAATATATTCTCCCGTATTTACTATTCTAAAGTACATAAAAAACCGGGTTATTACATATAATCTCAGTAATCTGTTCTACAACTTTATGATCTTCACTGTAGCTTTCATGACACCGACCCCACCTTGGATCTCGACAGACCTAACAAGATATGAGCAATTGCATAAAATATAATGATTCTGCAACTTCAGATACCTAATAACTAATATGTTCATACAGTTCATAAACAAATTTCAACTTATGTTATCTACCGCAATGCATGGAGCAAAGACATAAGGAATCCTTGTGGCTATAACTTCAAGAGCATTTGTACTACCAATCCTCTTCACCAGGTCAGGGTCCCTATTCAAAAGCAGTTCAATAAAACACACAATAAGTATATATCTTAAAAGGATTGCTAAAACAAAATTATCCACTAACTTAATGGGCTTTTACCCCAATAATGATTTAAAGAAAATGATCCAAAATCATTAGTAGAAAAACAACATTAAACAAACAAATTATGAGAACATCCACTGTTTAACTGTGGGTTTTTCTTTCATTACATCTTTCTCTTTTTCATAAATGAATGTACATTTTTACCTAATATATCATAAAATGTAAACATTTGTAATTAATAGCCTTATATAGACTCAACCAAAGAGATAAAAAAGAAAGACATTTTATGTAACAAGTACAATACTGCATACACCTTGAACTGAAGGCCTCCATACAATTTATTGATTGATGAGTGAGGGTAGAAAGAAAAGGTTTTTAAGGGATAAAGGCAGACGGACTTTTATTCTCATCGGGATTCCACTCCTCATCCCGCTATCTTAGAAATGTCGAGCAATTTGAGTTGTTGATAGCAACTTGACCCCAGTCATTCTAAAGGCTGTGAAATTTGAAGAACAAAGGCTCAGAAAAGAAGTGTTCAGTGCAGGACCAGAAATTTCATCGAACAACAGTTCAAATGATGGGAACAAAGTGAAAAGAGAACTAATACCCGAATTCAAGAATACAAAGATACAGAGAGACTTGCTTTCTCGTCCAGCTGGGGTTTTGTGAGATTGATTATGATAAGAGATTTCTATTGAACAAGCATTGCAACAGCAACAATAGCCTCATCAAAGAAGCACAGAACCTGTTCGATGAAATGCCTGAAAGAAACACCGTTAACTAGTGCTTAATAAAAAAGTTCAATTTAATTACATCCTCCGCAAGGGTTTTTCTTCTCCATCACGGCATCTTCTACCGATTGGTCGGCGGCCCCTCCAGGGCCGACCGGTCTCTCTTTTACGGAGGCACTCAAGTCGAGTTTGGCTCGTGGAAAGCCAACCGACTCTGAGATTGATCGATCCTTTTCTTCAATGGATTTTGGTTCATCCTTCCTTGCTTCTAAACCTTCTCGCTATAAAGGAGTCCCTGCAATCTCGTTTTCTCCTGAGGAAATTTCATCTTTGGCGAGCCCGTTTAAATATGCACTGATTGGATCTTTTGGTTCAGGCCGACCTAATATGAAAAACCTTCATAAAGCTTTTGATCTTATAGGTTTTAAGGGACCTTTTACTCTTGGATTATTGGATACCAATAAGGTGTTAATCAATTTTGATTTGGAGGAGGATTTCCTCCATTGCTGGCTTCGGCAGGTTTGGTACTTCAATGGATTTGCGATGAGAGTATCAAAGTGGACTGCTAATTTTTGGCCAAATATAAACAGCTCTATAGTGCCTGTTTGGATCACGTTGGAAGGCCTTCCTATTCATTTATTTTCTAAACCTGCACTTTATCCGATTGTTAGCTTGATTGGGAAGCCGTTGAAAATTGATGCCGCTACAGCTACCCTTGTTAGACCTTCAGTTGCTTGCGTTTGCGTTGAAATTGATTTAGCAGAGGAAAATCCTGACATAATCTGGATTGATAATGGAGGAGCAGGCTTCTTTCAATCTGTTGTGTACGAAAATTTGCCTCAATTTTGCCACCATTGCTCTCGTTTGGGTCATGATAATGCTCATTGTTTAGCAGGTAATTCTGATCAGTCTTTGCCTGTTTCTAGCCGAGAAACCAAGCAACAACCAGATAAAATTTGGGCTCCTAAAAAAACTTTAGCTCCTTCGATCCTTCCTGTGGATACTAGAATTTCAGATAGAATCAATGTTTTGAACAATGCTCCTGCCTTAAATTTTTTAGAGGATATAACGGTTCCACATAAAGAAATTGCAGACTCTGAAATACCTCCTGATTTGAATAAAGCTCCTGGTTCGGATGTTATCAAAACCGCTGATGGTGGTACCTCTTTTTACTCTAAAGTTTCTACTGTTACCTTCTCTGATGACATTACTATTTTGAATTCGGTTCCTTTGGCTCCAACTTCTTCTAAGGAAGATGCTGTCTCTTCAAATATTTCGGCATCCAATTATGAGTTAACTAATAAGGTTGATGAGGAGGATCATCAGAAGGATTCTATTGTTCAACCAGGAATGCATGGCGTTAATATTATTTCTAGAGATGATACTGCTTTGAAGTCTTCTATTTCTTCAGAAGGGGAAGGTTTCACTCAAATTTTGGGCAAAAGCTCTCGTCGTAAAAAAGCAAAAAATTTAGATATTCAAGCTTCAACATCTCTAGCGGCATCACCTCCTTCCAATCAATGAATATTTTGAGCTGGAATGTTAGGGGAGTTTCTACTTCTCTTACTAGATTACATAAGCTTTGTCACTCTCACTCTATTGGCTTAATTATCATTCTTGAACCTATGGTTAGTTCTAATGATAATAATAATATGGTTGTACAGTTGGGTTTTTCTCATGGTTTCTATGCTCAAAGTAACAAGATTTGGATATTGTGGAAGCAATCTCACTTTGTTGTTTCCAATTTCCAGGATGATCAACAATTGCTTTCTTGTCAGGTTGTGTTTCGACAATCTTCTCTTGAATTTACTCTATCTGCAGTTTATGGGCTTCATTCACGCTCCTCTCGATTTCCTTTTTGGAATAGTTTATCTGCTGTTGCCTCTCAGATAAATGGATCGTGGCTTGTGGGAGGTGATTTTAATGTTATTAAGTTGCCTTCAGAATATAAAGGCAATGGCTCGCCTGATCTTGGAGGTATGCAAGACTTTATTTCTTGCTGTGATGATTCTAGATTACTTGATATTCCTTTTACTGGTAATTGCTTTACCTGGACTGGTGTTAGAAGTAATGGCCTTGTGTGGAAGCTACTGGATCTGTTTATGGCAAATGTAAAGTTCTTTGACGGTTTTGAAAGTGTTAGTTGTATGCATCTTGGCAAAACTACTTCCGATCATGCTCCTCTTCTTTTAAAATGCAATTTAGCTACTATTTCAGCTCCTAGGCCTTTTAAGTTTCAGCACATGTGGCTTTCGCATGACTCTTTTCTTCCTTTGGTCAAAAAATATTGGACCTCTTCTTTCTCGGGGGGAGGAATGGCAAGTCTTTTTCATAAACTAAAAGGTCTTCGACTGGTTATAGCTGAGTGGAATCGCAACACCTTTGGGAATATATTTTCTGCTGTATCTTTGGCTGAATCTGAAGCTGATTTGGCAGAGCAGGCTTTTCTAGTTGATCCATCTTCGAGCAATAAAATTGAATGGCAGGCTAAACAGGCAGATCTTATCCGTAAACTTCATTTAGAAGAAGCTTTTTGGAAACAGAAAGATCATATCAGGTGGCTTACTGATGGAGAAACCAATTCCCGATTTTTTCATAACTCAGTGAAAATGGCAAGAGTCCGGCAACGCATCTCAGTCATTATTAATTCCTCTGGGCAGCAGCTGTTCGATCAAAATGATATTGGTAATGAAGCAGTCTCATTTTTCAAAGAATTATTTTCCTCTGACTCCATGCATCATGAATAGGCCTTGTTGGATTTACTTTCTCCTGTTATATCTGATGAGGAGAACTCTACTTTATTAGCTATTCCGTCTGATGGTGAGATTAAATCTGCTGTATGGCAACTTGACCCCTCTAGTGCTCCAGGTTCTAATGGATTTGACGGTACCTTCTTTTGAACATGCTGGGATTTTTTAAGCTGGGATGTGTGTAGTGCTATTAAGGAATTTTTCTTGGGGATTCCGATCCCGAGAGCTTTTGGTAGTGCCAACATCATTCTCATTCCCAAAGTGCAAAATCCAAATCGATTTGCTCAATTTCGTCCTATTTGTCTTGCTACATTTATTAGCAAAGTGTGTACAAGACTTCTTGCTAATAGGATATCTCCTCTCATGCACAAATTAATTTCTAGTGAACAGGCTGGTTTTATGAAAAATCGCTCTATTCATCAACAGATTCTTTTAGCCAATGAGATGATTCATGATATTGATAAGAAGACTCGAGGTCATAATTTAGCTATTAATTTGGACATGGCAAAGGCCTTTGATCGAGTTGACTGGGGTTTCTTGAAGGCAGTCTTACTCCGTTTTGGTTTCTCATTGAGATTTGTAGAGCTTATTATGGGTAATCTTTCAGCCACTCACCTATCTGTTATTGTTAATGGTGTGAATTATGGATTTTTCAAGCCTCAGCGGGGAATCAAGCAAGGTGATCCCTTATCGCCCCTTCTTTTTATATTGGCTTCTGAATGCTTCTCGAGAGGTCTTAATTCTCTTATTTCTCAAGGCAAGATAATTCCTTATAATACTCGCCGTTATTGCCCAGTGGTATCTCACCTCACTTTTGCAGATGATTTATTATTATTTGTCAATGGCGAAATTCGTACTCTTAGGAATCTCAAGAGATTTTTGAACTTATATCAGTCTGCTTCTGGACAGTTTATTAATTTTGATAAAAGCTCGTTCTACTGCTTGAAAAAGTGCCCAACTTCCAAGATTCGTAAGTATGAGGAGGTTCTTGGGATTCAGCGTAAATATTTGCCTTTTACCTATCTTGGAGCTCCAATCTTTCAGGGCATTAACAGAGCCCCATACTGTCAGGATATTCTGGCTAAAGTTGATCATAAACTTCAAGGTTGGTCTAAAAAACTCCTCTCACCTAGAGGTCGTTTACTTTTGATAAAGCATGTTCTCACTTCAATTCCAATTCATCTATTGGGAGCCATATCTTTTCTGAAATCCATCATATCTGCCTTGGAAAAAAATTCACAGATTTCTTTTGAAGCACGGACTCAGCTACTAGAAAGCACCATTGGGTTCGATATGATCAATTATGTCTACCTATTTCTGAAAATGGTTTGGGACTAAGATCTTTTCATTCCCTCCAGTGAGCATATTCTGTTAAGCTGCTTTGGTCTTATTTGGTTAATGACTCCTCTTGGTCTCGTTACATGCATGCCAAATATCACAAAGATGGGAACTTGTAACACCCCATCTTAGCCTACGTTTATAGACCAAGATGGACTGTTATCTCATGATGGTTGTGTCTTTATATTTTACTTAGCCAATTTTAAGTGCAGATTTTACAGAAATTTTGCCAGAGTTTCCCCTATAATTGGTGGTCCCAAGTGTCGCCAAAACTGATTTTTCTTATTTTTGAAAAACATTTTGTTTCACAATTCAACTCAGGTACACTCCCAATAATCCACCCTTATAACCTCAACTACAATCCTGCAAGAAAAGTTCACACTTCTATATCCACAATCCAATTCAATTCAAAACCATACAGTTATTATACATTACTAGATTTACATGCTACATCAAGTTATCTCTTTTATTGCTCAAATAAGTACATGCCAGTTTCTAACACCAAAATACAAAATAAAGAGCACCACCTAAACTTCTTGATGACCCGCAAATCGCAGCACTCTTCTGCTCGCTACTAGCTCCTTGCTAATAACCTACGAGTTTAGAAGAAACTAAACTCGCTAAGCATTGCTTAGTGGGTACTTTAACTAATTACGAAAAATAAATAATAAAAGCATAATGCACTTTTAAAATCAATGAGTCGTATTGAAAAATAATATCACAGTAACAATAATCCATACATGTCATTTATTCAGTAATTATCATTTTATCATTTCGCTCCACAAGGTAATTTGGTAGACTAATGTATGGTAAGGAACTAACTGAAACAACTGTATATATATTCTGTGGCTGTGGCCCTAAAAAAAATTGCGGACCAAGCCCTGTGGAATCTGTGGCCGAAGCCCTCGGACCGGAGTCCTATATAACTCGGGCGATTGCCCTATATAACTCGGACCGAAGTCCTATATAGCTCGGGTCGTCACCCTATATAACTCGGACCGAAGTCCTATATAGCTCGGGTCGTCACCCTATATAACTCGGACCGAAGTCCTATATTAAAGCAGCACTGCATATAGTATGATATATCATACCCTTACCGTACTCAGTACTGTCCCAGATACCAAGTGGAGCCAAAATTCTCATACCATTTCTTAATCGAATATGCATTATACAATTATCGACTTATGGTTCTTATATTATTTCAACGTGAAATATCATATTTTATCATTTTAATAACATACTATACTCATTTATATTCATAAGGAATCAATTGGATTATTTTTGAAAAATGACCAAATGAATATTAGCAAAATGACCATATGAATAGTAAATTCTGGTTTTGGACTCAACTCGATCCTTATTTTGAAAAATTGTATAAAATAATCCACTTGAGTAAAAATTCTAAAATTTTTACAGAATTTATTTTTACATGTTAAAATCATTCCTTTAAAATTTCAGATCAAAATGGACACAAAATCTTGGTCAAATAGTTCACCCAACCAGACTGCTCCAGTTGCCCTGCATCCTGGCAGCAGTTTTGAATTTTATAAATTCCGTAAATTAAATTCAATCAATGTGGCTCCAAATTATTTTTCTCAAATACTAGACTTATTAAACAACAACATATCCAAAATTCAACTCAATATAATTTTTCTATATTTAATTAAAAATAGTACAAATCACAGCAGTTTACTAATTGTAAAACAGAAAAATTTTCAAAAAGGAGTTCAATGGTTAAAGTACCAAACCTTGCTTTTCCTTGCTCTTCTTATCTATTTCACTTCCTTTCCTCTCTAATCTCCTTGATTTGCTATGAATTTAATATGTCACATATGTAAGAACAAACCCTAGATATGAACATAATGCTACCTTATGATTTTCTAACAATCCTTTACTTATTCTTACTAATAATCACCATTTTCATCATTTCCTTTAAGTAGTTTATCATTTTTCACCATAATCATCAACTTACTAATTCTTTCCCAACATGAACATAATATCAAATCTTCCTAAACATAGCCTAATACCTAATTCTAATGAAAGAATAAGACTTAGGATGGTATCTTACCTTATTTCCTATTGAATTTCACTTGAGAAATGGCTTGGACTTGAAACTTGTCTCCTTGAAAATGGAAGGGAGGGGGAGCACGACTTAAAGAAGAAGAAAAGTGGTGATGGTGGTGTCTTTTTGATCCTTACTTGGGTTTGGATGACCATAATTAGTTATTTATAATTTAATTTACATTTAATTAATTTATTTATTTTCAATGGCCATGATTTGTCCAACACATTTGGATTTAATGGCTAGGATTGGGTTTATTTTCAATGGCCATGATTTGTCCAACACATTTGGATTTAATGGCTAGGATTTGGTTTATTTTCAATGGCCATGATTTGTCCAACACATTTGGATTTAATGGCTAGGATTTGATTTATTTTCAATGGGCATGATTTGTCCAACACATTTGGATTTAATGGCTAGGATTTGGTTTATTTTCAATGGCCATGATTTGTCCAACACATTTGGATTTAATGGCTAGGATTTGGTTTATTTTCAATAGCCATGATTTGTCCAACACATTTGGATTTAATGGCTAGGATTTGGCCACTTGAAAGTGGTTTTTTTTTTTAATATTTTGCCCCCAAAGTTATATTTAATTACAAAATCGCCCCTCCAGTGGAAATGTCCAAAATGTCCTTATCGGAAAATCGCCCGTAACTTACAAACCGTGCGTTTTCAGGAAAAATTAAAACCCACGGTTATGACCCGATTAATCTCAAGAATATTCTTCCGGGGTCGGATATGAGCACTATTAAGAACTTCCGACACTAAATTTTTAAGTTTACATAGTTGCCCCTAACTTTTGAGAAATTTCCACTTAGGTCCTTTTGATATCCCTTCTTGACCTTGCTGTCTTTCTTTATTAATATCTTTTTACTCACAACTCTAAATGAAGTAATTCTTATTCCTACTGAGACTAGACACCTAGGGCTACATTGTGTCAAAATTTCAGGTTGATCCGAGCTATATCTGATTTTTGACGGTCCTTTGAAGTCAAGCCTACTATGCTGTCCTGAGGCAGCTTGCACATTGTCTACTAAATCCATCATATCTTATTCTGTACAACTCCAAATTGGGTAATTTAAAGTTATACGTCTATCTAAGACACAAATAAACAATTAAGTCTTCTTTAAGACTCTCTAATTCTGTCATTAACTTGGATAAAATTCGAGCTCAAGTTATAGGTCATGTTCTAAGTTCCTTTGTTCTAAGCCTAAATCATATCCTCTATGTCTGTTTCTTACCAATCTGGAATTCGGGATGTTACAGAACTGGTCTTATGTTCAAGCTGATTCGTCTTCTTGAAGCGAATCTGTCAGGCATTCCATGAGTATTCAGATCACTTTATGCTTGAAGTGACCCCGGTTGCGTGGAAACATCATATCTCAGGTATGTTCAGCTTGGCTTCAGCCTATAATGTTGTACACCCTCAAAAACAACTATCCTTCTCAAGCAGTATGCAGTGGGACTCTGCAATTCCTTTAAAGTATTCAGTCCTTGGATGGCGTATAATTAATGGAACCTTGCCTTTACCTTGCCGACTTCAGAAAATTGGAATTCACATTGCCTCGGTTTGTCCTTTTTGCATGGCTGGGGCAGCCTCCTTTGATCATATATTTTATCTATGTCCATGTATTCAGAAGATTTGGTTGTACTTTGGTGCACATTTGATTCCAGACACTCATCCAAAATGCTCTCTCCAGCTCGAGCTTATGAAGTGGTGGCTGTCATTCTTAGCTAAATCTACTAAAGGGAGGCTGGCGAGATTTGTTTTGCTCTGTATTCTCTACTCAATCTGGGTTGCCTACTGTCGAGTTACATGGGGCAATGAAGCCTTCTATTTCCCTCAACTCTATAATTATATCTGCTCTGCCATTCTTAGTTGGGGCATTGGTAACTCTAAAGCAAAGTTTGCTAAACCTGTCCCTGAATTCGAGAGCTTTCTTCCAGTAGGATTTGGCAAAGGTTGTCTAAGACCAAGGCTGGTTCGATGGTTAAAGCTGCCTCCCAACTTTATTAAGTTGAACATAGATGCTTCATTCACTGCAAATATGTCTTCGGGAGGAGCAGTTCTCTGATCTCACACCGGTCAGTTTCTTCACGGTATGTCTTTTGTATTTCAAGCTCCTGATGCTCTTAATGCAGAAGCCCTTGCTCTTCAAATGGCTATTCGATGGTGCATGACTACTGGGTTTACAAATCTCCAGGTTAAAACCGATTCTAAAGCACTAGTGGATATCCTCTCTTCCTCCCAACCTATTCATCCTGCTTCGCTTCTTGGGAAAACAAAAGAAATCTTCATAGCCTCTTCATTCTCACTTCATCACATCTACCGAGAAGGAAATCAGTCTGCCCATTATTTTGCCCTATATGCTCGCTTGCATAATGCTAACTGTTTGTTTCATTCATTTATTTCTTTGCCAAGATTTTTAAGAAGCATTTTGCTTTCTGATTGTATGAGCCCTTATATACGCTATCAATAATTTGATTATTTTAATAAAACAGCGGGTTGTTTGATTTAACTTCCATGCATCCAGTCGTCCATCGCTGGTGCTGGTTTTTAAATTAAACAATTACGTTTTCTTCTGTTTAAAAAAAAAAAGGTTTTTAAGAACCATTATGTAAGTAACTTCAAAGTTTTCACTTGCATGGTTGCTCCAAGCCCAACATTATGTGGAAATGTTGTAGCATTATTAACGTTGTTATGTCCATGAACAACATCAATGCCATAAATCATTGGAATCCCCAAACGGCTAGACAAAGATCCATTTTGAAACCTATTTATCATGTTAATCCAATTCACAGCACTAGCCTCAGGAAGTGGTGCACTCGCACCGCCGCTGAGTACACTACCTGCAGCAAGAAGACACATTCTGGCTAGCCTATCTTTTATCGACTATCATAATAGTCCTTGGTTATTCTCATTATTCCATGAATCTATAAGTTAGTTAAGTTCCAAAGAGATGATAACTCAGTCCTTCAGCCTCTTCCCCAGTAGTATGATGTAAGAAATGCAGAATCAGGCACAATAGAAGAAATAGTAATCAAAGAACAGAGTGAACCAAATGCACAGAAATGAAACTATAGAAGAACCATAAGGTTCTCAATACATCCAAGAAATGTACTCGATACTCATGATATTGTATAGGTTAAATTGTGAATACTTACCACCAAATTATAATCATGTCAACTAATACTCATATGCATAGGAATGCAATTGCAATAAGTGCAATAAAAAGGCACTGCACGCAAGGTAATAAAAGGTAAAAGCATAAAGGAATAATATAAGCCAATAGGAAAACTCAAGTTGGTTATTGCACATAACATTCCAAAGCAATCAAAGTAACAGTCGAAAGCAAGTTGGTTCTTGAAGTCAAATTATTTCAAAAAGAAATTGCTGGTTGCATGCACCCAACTGAATAGATTATGCTATATATAGAAATTGAATATTCAGAACTGGGATTGGATTTTGAAAGATTCCAAGAATGCCACTACCATTTATTTGTTATTTTGACAAGAGACAAAGGCAATGGTCCTCGTGGGGACAAAATATAATAAATACAATTGCAGCAGCAATAAATAATAACAGTATAAAAAGTTTACTGAAATAGGTTGATAAGAATGAACATGAATTAGGAAAAAAAAAAATACCAATGGAGTATGTCTTCAAAATGTGAGGAGTAGCGATCAATCTTTCATTTTGTACCATCTGAGCAATTTTTTCTTGCAAAGTCATTCTCCTCATCAAGTCCTTGATACGAGCTCCCACCGGCTGTTGTAGGTCTTTGTATTTCACATACTCTGCTTTCACCATTGTTATGAACACCAATAACCACAAAATTCCCAATACCTCAACTACGAAAGCCCTACACATCTTCAACTTCCTACACAGTAGCATCAAAAAATCAAAAAAGAAAAATGAACCCAATATCAGGAAAGTAAAGAAGATTAAACTCTGTTGGATCGCGAAGAAAATGTGAAGGAAATTACTGGTCTATTAAAGAACATATGTGCACAAAAAGTGAACTTTCTTATTCTATCTCAACATTTTTTATCAGTGAACAAACAAATCAAATGTGAAAAAGGTATGAGTAAATAAAGAGAGAAAGACAGTACTTGAGCTGTGGAGCAGCAAAAACAAAAGAAGAGTAAAATGTGAAGTGCTTAGAAAATGGAAAAGCAAAGACAATGTTTTGTTGGGTCTATTAGTGGGAAGTGGTAGTGGAAAGCGGCGAGTGATGGGTCGTTGCTGGTTACCTGCCACGAGGCCGTTTCTTTAAATACATTTTTTGGTTGGGAAGCAGACGGATTAAGAATGTGTACTTCGTGGTTTTTTTTTATTATTTGAAAAAAAAATGCCCTGCTCCAACTTAGTAAAATTCTCTAACTCTAATAATTTAAGAAAGACAAGTCAAACAATTAAAACTATTTTGTAATATTTCGGATTTCATTTAAATATTTATAATAATAATTAATTTATATATTTTAAAAAAATTTAAAATTTTAAACAATAAAAAATTAAATTTTTAATCTTCCTAATAAATTAATTATGTGTCAATAATTTATATAATAATATTCAAATTAATAGTAATTCTAATATAAATTTATAATTATAAATCTTTTTACACACTTTTTTTCTATTTAAAATTTTTATTATCCTTATGAATTTTCTATAACGAAAATATGTGTAAATTTTATTCTTAATTAATAAAAATATCAAGTTATGAAATAAAAAAATTAAATTTACTCACTAAAGCTGTTTTGACGAATCAATCATAAAAATTGAATAATTATTTTATTTTATATTTTTTATAATAGAATTTATTATTATTATATGTTATTTGCGTTGATAACTTGATTTTTTCTCGGTTTAATCAGTATTTGTGGATATGTCATCCCATCAAGAAGAAATTTGGTGATGATGAGATTGAGCATTTCTCAATGATTGTTTGAGTGGTATTATTATGTAGAGGTATATTCGGGTCGGGCTGAGCTGAGTTTACCTCTAGTCTGCAAGCTAAAATGAGTATTCTTTGGGTTTAGATTTTTAGTGCATAGCCAGACCCTAGAGTCGGTCAGGCCAGGCTAATTCGGGTTGACTGAGTTAAATGGCTAGCCAACATGTTGAACTAATGGGTTTTAAAATTTTTTACTAAAAAAATAAAAAAATAAAGAAAACAGAAACTAAAAAAAGAAATTAAAAAAATGTAACATAGAACACACACACACATATATATATTGGATCACTAATGAAGAGAGAAAGCATGATATAATTGTCTCTATTATAATTTATAACATCTTTCTTGTTCAATAATTTATAACATGTACCAAACATTATAATATGCTACAATAATTATTTTATGTATCAAAATCTCAGACTAAGAAACTTCAGTGTTAGTGCAAGCAAAGGCTAAAAACTAAAAAAAATGAAGAAAATAAAATCAATAAACACAACAAACAAAAAAAATAAATTAAACAATATTTTCTTAAAAATCAAAGCAAACAATATATTAAAAGCCTCCTTTTTTTGTAATTTGCTTAGGCTATAGAACCCAAACCTCTCAACAAACAAAAACCAAATTATCTCATACAAACAAAAACCAAATCACTTCAAACCAAACAGAAATCAATTACATGATTTTTCAAGCAGATTTTGTTAGAGAACCGCGTAAAGAGAGTCAAGAGAAATGAAAAAGCAAAGAGGAAAGTAGAGAGTGAGATCAAGTTGAGAGAGAGTGAGAGCAAAGAGAGAGAGTGAGAGTGAAGAGAGAGAGAGAGAGTGAGCTCCAAACTCTTCTATCCTTTTCTCTTGTTTTCTTTGCATACAGAAGTTCTAGAAACCAAAACTTCATAGAATCTGAATGTGTGAGGTTGCTACTAACCTGAGAAGACTAAGCGATGGAGAGAGAGGAGTGAGGTCAAGGTGACAGTAGACAGAGAGAGATAAGTGAGGCTATGTCAAACTAAGTAAGTGAGAGACAAAAAGGGAAATGAAGAGGTTGCTTGTTGAATGTCTAATTAAGAAGGATGAAACCTTATAGATACATACATATATATATATATATATATTAAAAAAACTTAAAAATCCTCAAGTTGGGCTGGGTTGACTGAAGGATTTTAAAGTAAACTCGAAGCCCAGCCTGAATACAATTCGAGTCTAGCTTATAAACCCTAACCCAGCCTGTTAGTTGTCTCGGGCTGGCCTAACTCAGCTCGAACTGGTTGGATTAGGACGGGGGGTCATCTGGCCACTGTCTTTCTAAACAACCTTACTAATATGTCGTTGTGCAGATTCTACTTAATAGGTATATCTATAGTATTGATGTTGTGATAATGGCAATTGTCATGGTATATTTATTTGGTTCGTGGTTAGTTATGTTGACTACGAATTCTAGAAGCTACTTGTTTTTTTAATCCCTAGTATTGGTTATGTGTCTCCACTTTATTAGGTGGGATGCATGGCACCGTGTTAGCATCAAACATTTCACTTATTCTCTTTCTTGTATTTTATAGAGTAAATTGCATTAAAAGTCTTCAGGTTTTAATGCTTTTCACAATATTATATCTAACTTTTAATTTGCGAGACCAAATAATATTTTATTTTGAAAACAAAATCTATTTTTTGGATTTTTAAAATAAAATAAGATAGAATTAACTAATTTCATTTTTTCTAATTATAAATATCTTTGATTTTTTTATAATAAAATAAATCTAATTTTCTTTTTTTTCAAAAAAATTAAATCTTTTATTTTTTATTTTCAAAATAAAATATATCAATTTATCTTTTTTTTCTCCAAATCTTTTTTTTTTTCTAATTGTAAACCCTCAAATTTTTTGCTCGTCCAAATTTTTTTTAAACATGAGGAAATGGGCGAAAGTGCGTAGAAGGAATGGAATGAACATGAAGGGGCCATTGCTTGAGCTAGTGGTGAATTCGTCACTAAGACTAGCAAATTTGCCAACTCTAGTGGTGTGATGTCTCCATATTTGGTCTCCAAATGTGCTCAGACAACATGCGGATACAATTATCTATAAGCTTAAATGTGAGGAGTGGGAATGAGAGAAAAAAAAAAGAAAAAAAAAGGAAAAAAAAAAGAGAAGATATAAAGGAGAATGATCATCAGTTAGCATTCAACAACCAAAAAGAAAATTAGCATTGAGAGAATAAAGAATTGAAAAAGTAATCAAACAAAACACAAAAGCTATGTGAATAAAAGAAAAGACTTAGACAAGAGACAACCCAAAATCAACAAGCTTTTACCGTAGACATTTCTAAACCACTCAGTAAGGGAACTCTGCAAGTTGAAATGGACTTTGGGATTGATAGGCAACATTTTGAGTAAGAAGGAGCCAATAATGCATGTACATTTTCTTCATCATAGAATTAAGCTTTTATAGAAAATGTGGAAGAATAAAATTATGCAAAAAAAATGTAAGAATATAATTTTGAGGATATTGGAGAGCTCATCAATCTTTAACTTATAAAAATGTACATAGAATAAAATCTTTCATGAAACTCAACAAAATGTGCAAAAACATGATTTTTAAACCATTTTATTGATTTTTTAACATGTATAAAACACAATGTGTAACGACCCCACTAGCACAGTCTTACGACAGCTGGTCTCTTGGGCCTTTTCTGCCGTAGGTCGACCGTAGTCCCAGCACTCAACCCAGCAGGCCGCCACAGTACTCGTTCACCTCACGGCTCCCGAGCAGGAATTTGTTTATTTGGCCTCAAATGAGGTCGGTAGAACGAGTACATGGGTTCGAATGAGGGAGGTCATGGGTTCGAATGAGGGAGGCGACCTCATTTGAGGCCAAATAAACAAATTTCTGCTCGAGAGCCGTGAGGTGAACGAGTACTGTGGCGGCCTGCTGGGTTGAGGGCTGGGACTACGGTCCACCTACGGGAGAAAAGGCTCAAGAGACCAGCTGTCATAAGACTGTGCTAGTAGGGGTCGTTACAGTTAAAAAGGAAACAAATGTAACACCCTTATACCCTATATACGTACAAAACATATTTCTAGCATATGTAAAATATGCATATACGGTACAAAAATGTCACAGACGGATTTACAATTTTTTTTTTTTACATTTCCAACTTAAAATTTCAAATTCTAAATATATAAAAATTAAATAGAATATAAATATTATTTACTTGTTATAAGAACCCAAAATAAATAATATATATAAAAATCTCTGGGAAAAATTAGCCAGAGTTTTGTCTGTATTTTGGATATCCCAAAATTTAGCAATTACTCAACCTGCAAAAAGAAAACACTCCCAATAATTTCCAATCACCCTCTCAACCATACTTCTCAATTTCACCAATTTTCTCAAACATTTATACATATAGATATATATAATTTAAAACACACTTACTCTCCTATTTCAAATACATGGACCCAAACATTCTTTATAATACACAATACGTAAAATTCAAAACATAATATATTATGCATAAAACTCAAAATGTACAATAACATAAAAATATATACATGTCGCTGGCAGTGTTTCTGATCTCGATAGCAACTCTACAAGCTCAACTACAAGTCTAGACCCGACCTGGACTAGAAGAACTCTCTGGCTCAACTGGGTCTACCCTGTCACCTGCGCGATGGAAACAATCGAGCTAAGCCGAAGCCTAGTGGTACAAACTTTGATAATAACAATATAACTCAATGCAATACCAAATGCATAATGCATATAGATGTCACATCAATCCACTTTCTTATATTTCTTTTAAATATTTCATAAACACAACTCATAACATTATATTACTCAAATGTATCATAATTCATAATTCACATTAAAATAAAGACAAGCATGGGCCCAAAAAGGATCTAATATGCTATTCAAATTTCAGAGTTACTGCTTTGGTCCATAATGACACCATGTGTCTAGCGCCGTAGGCAATATATATATCCATGGATAATGTAACAGCCCCAGTCTCTTGGACCTCAACCCGGCTAGACCCTTAGGCCCCAGTATCTTGGTCCTCAACCCGGCTAGACTGCTACAGTTTTTGAGGCTTACGACCCAGTCTTTTCACCCCAAAAACATCATATTTATCAGCTGGTCTGGCTTATGACCCAGTCATTTCACCATTCCAGCGTATAGCCCGTAGGCAATTATAGGCATGCTGCCAAACCCAGAACTCTGAAAATTAAATAACATACTAGGCACACAATTTATTCATATTTCTCATAATTAATCTCTTTCTCATTTTTACATATTCAATCTAGGCACATTGCCTTATTTTCACATTTTTTTTCACATTTCTCATTTTTCACATCTTTCTCATTTTTCTCACTTTTCTCATTTTTATCAATATCAATTCATTTCATTATTACACATATTTCATTTTTGCATTCACAACACATTACCCAATTACTTTGGGTATTTTCACATAATATGCATATTTCACATGTTACACAAATTAGCCATTATCAATGGCTTTTCACAATGCATTTAACACATATATGACATTACAAATGTCATAGCATATTATTCATACACAATCAATGAACCAAGTAACTTAACACATTTTTCAACCAAAATGTGTTAAGCCCAAATGTTATGCAAATATAGACATTATATTCAAAGTTTGTATATACCTCCACTAGCAACCCAAAGCAAGCTAAAAACAACCTTCAATCCAATCTTTCTAACTTGCACTTCAACACTTGGATGAAGCAAATTAGTCTCCCTCAATGCCTAAACCAAATGTGATAGCAAATAATCATTTAGTATCACATTTAATGGCATTTCCAACATTAAATCATAATTACACATCACTCCTACAAATTTTCAAAAATTTAGCCTTTCCTTACTTCAACATTGGAATTCCATTCTATTACAATTAAATTAGTGTTTTAAGTTTATTTATATTATTAAAAATATATTTTAATACATTTAAATCATTTACATTATAAAAATACACTCTTATATAAAAAATCTCAAAAATGGCCTAACCTTCCCCCATTGAAGGTTTTCCATTCCAACACAATCCATTACTCATTCCAAGCTTATATTCATCACTTTTAACACTAAACAACATGCTTAAACAAATAAAATCACACAATTTAACTACTTTGGAAAATCACTTTTCCAAAACCCTAAATCTCCACTTCTATTCTCAAACTCCAACCCAACACCACCAAATCCAATATTTGACTTTAAAATACTTTTTTATGAATCAAAACAACTCATTTGGAATTAAGTTGCACAATTAAAATTCATGTTTTCAAAACCCCAAAAATCCATAACCCTAAATTCTCTCTCTTCACCATTCTTTAACCAAACTCTATCATCTCTTCAATCTAACCTTAGAATCATTGTTAACTACCCAAAATAACATCATACACACCAATTCCAACAATTATAACATACTACATAAAAATCTAAACTCTCACATAATCTAAATTTCCAAGGAATTCAAAGAAAAGAGATGGAAACTTACTAATTTTGGTGGAAATCGCCAAAAATCCACTTGAAACTTGTTAATTTCTTCAATTTATGGAGTATTGAAGAAGCAAAATCCTTGGTCTTCAATCATCCATGGAAGCCACACTCTTGAGAAGAAGAAGAAGAAGAATAATATTTTTAATATCCTTTCCTTTTCATCTTTTTTTAACCACATATATATATTAAAATAATTTAATATTTAATATTTAATTATTTTTTTTAATAAATTAAAAGTTCTAATTTCCCTCTTCCATTTAAAAATAATTTATTTTTGAATTATTTTATTAATTTTGAATTTATAAGATTTAATTACCAAAATACTCTTTTCTTTTAAAAAGTGTTGACTTTTATATATGTTATGTATATTTTGCATATATATCATATATATATTCCACTTTTTCATTTAAAATCCCTTCATTTTTCATTTTAAACCAATAATTTAATTTATCCTTTTAAATTATAATTTATTTTATCCAATTTTCCAAAAATTATAAATTTTTGAAAAAATTTTTGGATGTTACAATTCTCTCCCCCTAAACCAAATTTCGTCCCTGAAATTACCTGTCCTCAAGTCTGGAACAATTGGGGAAACTGACTCTGCATCGCCTGCTCACTTTCCCATGTTGCCTCCTTAGTGGCATGATTCCTCCAAAGGACTTTCACAAGTGGCACCCTCTTATTCCTCAATTCTTTAACCTCTCGTGCCAAAATCGCCACTGGTTCTTCCTCGTAAGTTAGATCTGGACTCATCTCAATGGACTCCACTGACAAGATATGAGATGGGTCAGACCTATATCTCCGAAGCATCAAGACATGGAAAACATTATGTATTCGATCTAACTCAGGCGGCAAAGCTAGTCTATAAGCCATTGGACCAACTCTCTCCAACACCTCATATGGTCCTATGAAACGAGGACTCAACTTCCCTTTGCGGCCAAATCTCAAAATCTTCTTCCATGGAGACACCTTCAGAAACACTTTATCTCCCACACCAAACTCTATGTCTCTTCTCTTTAAATTTGAATAAGATTTCTGTCGGTCTGAAGCTGCTTTCAAATGACCCCGAATCACCTTCACTTTCTCCTCTGTTTCCTTAATCAAATCGGGACCAACCAGTTTACCTTCTCCAACTTCATCCCAACACAAAGGTATCATGCATCTCCTGCCATATAAAGCCTCATAAGGAGTCATCCCAATACTCGACTGATGACTATTGTTATAAGCAAATTTAATTAATGGCAAAAATTTGTCCCAATTCCTGGCAAAATCAATGATACAGCTCCTCAACATATCCTCCACAATCTGTATTACTCTCTCTGATTGTCCATCTGTCTAAGGATGGAAAGCAGTACTAAAATGCAATCGAGAACCCAGAGCATTATGCAAACTCTTCCAAAACCTCAAAGTAAACCAAGGATCTCGATCTGACACCAAAGAAACTGGGACTCCATGTAACCTGACTATCTCATTGATATACAACTCAGCCAACCTCTCAAGAGAATAATCCATCCGAACTGGAAAAAAATGAGTTGTCTTCGTCATCCGATCAACTATCACTCAGATTGCATCATGCTTTTTCTGAGTCAAAGGTAGTCCAGTCACAAAATTCATTGTCACTCGCTCCCATTTTCACTCTGGCACTGATAAAGGTTGGAGCAATCTTGAAGGAACTTGGTGCTCAGCCTTCACTTTTCTGGCAAGTGAGACATCTGGATACAAACTCTGCTATGTCCCTCTTCATACCTGACCACCAATAATGTCGCTTCAAGTCCTGATACATCTTGGTACTGCTAGGGTAAATAGCAAAAAGTGACTGATGTGCTTCCTCTAATATTATTCTTTTCAATTCTACATCATTAGGAATACACAATCTATCTCTATACCATAGACTGCCATCATCCCTCACATAAAAGTCTCGACTTTCTCCTTTTTGATAAACCAACACAATTTTTTGAATTCTCTCATATGCTAATTGAGCCTCCCTAATATGATCCAACAAGACTGGCCTCAACTGTAACTGAGCCATCAAAGCACCATCATCAGAAGACTCAAATCTAGCATGCAATGCTCTCAACTCAACAAGCAACGAGAGCGAATAAGCAGTCAAACCTGCCAAAGATTTCCGACTCAAGGCATCAGCAACAACATTTGCCTTACCAGGATGATAATCAATCAAACAGTCGTAGTCTTTAATCAACTCTAACCACCGTCTCTGCCGAAGATTCAGCTCTCTCTAAACACCCAGGTATTTCAAACTCTTATGATATGTATAAATGAAACACTTTTATCCATACAAATAATGCCGCTAAATCTTCAAGGCAAAGACTATTGCTGCTAATTCCAAATCATGCGTTGGATAATTCAGCTCATGATGTTTCAACTTTCGAGAGGTATAAGCAATGACTCTACCCTCCTGCATCAAAACACAACCTAAACCATTGTGTGAAGCATCACTATATATCACATATCGTTTACCTTCCACAGGCAGGGTAAGGACAGGAGCTTGAGTCAACATCTCCCTTAGCTGCTCAAAACTCGCCTGACACTGATCTGTCCACACAAATTTAACTCCTTTCTGAAGTAATCTGGTGAGTGGTGTAGCTATTATAGAAAAACCCTTCACAAATCGACGATAATAGCCTGCCAATCCCAAAAAACTTCTATACTCTGTCACAGTCTTCGGTGGAATCCAATTCAAGATAGCCTCAACTTTACTCGGATCAACACTAATACCCTCTGCTGAAACCACATGACCAAGAAAAGCTACCTGATCGAGCCAAAACTCACACTTAGACATTTTAGCATACAACTGCTTCTCTCTCAGAGTCTGCAATACGATCCGCAAATGCCTATCATGATCCTCCTCATTACGCGAATACACCAAGATGTCATCAATGAAGACGACCACAAACTGATCCAAATATGGTCTGAATACCCTGTTCATCAAATCCATAAAAGCAGCTGATGCATTCGTCAATCCAAAGGGCATCACCAGAAACTCATAATGCCCATACCTCATACGAAAAACTGTCTTGGGTACATCCACATCTCTGACTCTCAACTGATGGTACCCTGATCTCAGATCAATCTTAGAGAATACTGCTGCTCCCTTCAACTGATCAAAGAGATCATCTATCCGAGGTAAAGGATACTTGTTCTTGTTGGTCACCTTATTCAACTGCCTATAATCAATACACAATCTCATAGTGCCATCCTTTTTCTTCACAATTAACATAGGTGCTCCCCACGGGGACACACTAGGGCGGATAAACCCTTTATCCAATAACTCCTGCAACTGCACCTTCAACTCTCTCAACTCAGCAGGTGCCATCCGATAAGGGGTAATAGAGATAGGAGTGGTACCAGGCAACAAATCGATACCAAATTCCACTTCTCTCTCAGGAGGTACCCTTGGCAACTCATTAGGGAAAACATCTAGAAACTCGGCAACTGTGTGTATTGTAATATCCTCATTTATGCCCTAGGAGTTTTGCATATTGTTATTGTTGTTGTTGTTATAAATTGAATTGTTTGTATATGATGGGATAAGAAAAGAAATTGGAAGGAGAATGCTTGTGTATAAGTGTTTTGGGAAAGAATTAGGGTTTAGAGAGAATGGTATATATTGTGTATATGAGGATATATATAACATATAAATGGGTCAAAGGATGAGTCAAAGGAAGAGAGATATTTTTGTGTTAAGTGTGTAATTACATATAAGGGCTTATATGAGACAAGAAGTTAGTTAATTGAGTGAGGGCATTTTGGTAATTGCTTGGATAAGAACACTTGGTGGAGATTAAAAGCAAAATTTGACTTGGTGTCTTCATCTTTTCTTCTTTCTTTCAAGAGGTGGCCGGTTCTCCATTAGCAAAAGGGAAGGAGAAGTGTTCTTGATACTAAGATCAAATTGAAGAAGGAATTGAGAGCTTTGGTGAAAGAATTGTGGAATTTCTTCATCTAAGGTAAGTATTCTTTTGTTTCCTTTACTTATTTTGGTAGTAGTGTTGAAGTTATGATTAGGGTGATTTGTGATTTGTTGGTTTGATGATTAGATGTGTTTGTGTTGTGTTCTCAAGTGTTGAATTGGTTTTAAGTTAAGAGTTTAAATAGGTGTTGTTGTTGGAAGTGGTGGATGTTGAAAGATGGTGATTTTAGGGTTTTGAGATGATTTGTGTTTAAGTGTAATATTAATGTGTTATGAGGTGATTTTTATGATGAATATGTGTTTAGAACATTGTTTATGTTCATTTGAAACATGTGGTATGATGTATATTAAGTTTAAATGCAATTGGGAAAGTGTTGGCTTTGGTTAGGGTTTTGGTTATGGGTGACACGGCCAAAAAGCTATGGGAAACACGGCCAAGACATGAAATTTTGAAGGTGTTGGATTGATTTTTGGGAGACACGGCCGTGTCCCCAAGCCATGTTTGCTACTGCCAAAGTTTGGTTGAGAGACACGGCCACAAGCTTGGCCGTGTCCCTTGCCCGTGTTGCTTACTGTCCAATTGGGTTGAGTGACACGGCCACAAGCTTGGCCATGTCCCTCATGTGTGCTGCCCGTGTCCCTCATATGGGTTAGGTAAGTTTTGTTTTCCTTGACCTAGTTGCAATGTTTTGGTTCTTCATAGGTAGGTTGGTTCCTAAACCTAAACTTAAACACTTTAAACATACTTTAAACTATGAATGAGCTAATCAAATGCATATGAAAGATCCTAAAGCTATGAATCATATAAATTGTTCTTTGCCCTAATTGCATTGTTGAGATTTAAACAAGGTTATGTTATGCATTTGTGAAAGGTAATGTGTTTTGTGAGTAATGCACCTTGAAATGTTATATCAAAGATGTGATATCAATGATGCTTTATGCATAATATGAATTGAAATGTGAAATGTGATACAAAGCCATTGTTATTGGCTATGATGATGATATTGAGAGAAAGAAGGCATGTATGCCTAAATGTTGATGATAATTGGAAATGGAAATGATAATTGAATAATAAATGAATTGTGTGGCTAATGTGTTATTCTATTTTCAGAGTTTGTTGTTGGTGGCATGCCTAGTAAGTGTAACAATCTCTTGAAGTTAGGTTGGATTGAATCCTTGAAGCCTAATTGAGATGTTACCACCCTTGAAGCTAGGTTGGGTTGGTTCTTGAAGCCAAGTTGGGTTGAAGCTTAGCATGCTTTGCTCCCCTTGAAGCTTGGTTGAACCTAATCCTTGAAGCCTAGTTGGGTATATGATGTTGATAAATGTGATGATAGAACCAAAACATTAACTCTGAAAATTGAATGGCATATTAGTGTGTCTTGGGCCCATGCTTGTCTATGGTTAATGTGAGTCATGAATGATGCTTGCCTTAGCTTATTGTTGATGATGAATGATTAAATGAATATAAATGAGGTCTATGATAAGATGTGAAGTATGATATGCCTATATATATAAATGTTGAGTTATAAAATGGAAAGCTATGTTATCAAATTGGCATATATGATGTTACATGCATAATATGGATTGAGAATTGGTACTGCATTGCATTAAAGCATAACATTAGCATGATTATCTTACTAAGCCGTTGGCTTAGCGCGATAGTGTTTAATCGCGCAGGTAATAGAGTTGATAGAGTTGATCCCGAAAGCTCTTCGAAACCGACCGAGGGTAGACAGTGAAGAGTTGATTTTGGAGACTTAAAGATCAAAGAAAACTTGCCAATCATGTATAACTCTTTTATATTTTGTAAAGTATTGATTAAATGTACATATATATATATTTGTAAATATGGAATTAAGTGTTTTTCAAATATGTAAATATTTTATGACTTCCGCTGTGTAATAACTATATGTATGTATATATATATATCTAATGTGTTTTATTTTAAAAGTAAATGATCTACTTTTCTATAATATATAATGATAATAGTATTGTATCTATTTAAATGTTTTGAATGTTGAAGAAAATCGTAGCATCCCTATGTTTGGTGCACTTATGCTACATTGTTGTGGATGTAGTGTGTGTGCATTGGATGTGGGGGTGTTACAATTGTTTTGGTATCAGAGCCTAGGTTTGAGATTCTCAACCTAAGCAATATGTTATAAAAAGAATATTTTGAATTAAAAAGTGAGTTTTTTTTTGAAATAAAATACATGTTTGGGATTGGCAATCTTTGATCTTTAATAAGGTGTGTCCTGTTGTGTTTGCAGTGTTAGGTGTTGATGGATTCTCATTTGAGACAGTCAGTTGAGGGCAGTGAGGAGAGTGTTGCTCCTGATGAGGGAGTTAGAGTTGAGAGTGCTGGGGAGGCACCTGCTTCTGGGTCGGGGAGACCAACTGGTGAGGAGGTTCCACCAGCTTGGTTTGTGAATATGATGAAGACTTTCAGGCAAGCGCCAGTACAACCAGTGCCACCACCCCCTCAGCCTTTGGTGCCAGTGAGGCACTATGACAAGTTAAGGAAGTATGGAGCTGAGGATTTTATTGGTACCACTGATCCAGCTGTAGCAGAACAGTGGCTTGACAAAGTTCAGAGGATCTTTATTCAGTTGCAAGCCACCCCTGAGGAAAAGTTTGATTATGCAAGATCCTTGTTGCAGAAGGATGCATATAGTTGGTGGAAGACAGTGCCCCATTCTATGGATGATCCACCAACCTTGTCATATGCTGACTTTCTGAGAGAATTTGAATTGAAGTATACTCCAAGGGAGTATAAAGATGGGAAGAAAAGAGAATTTTTAGATTTGAAGCAAGATCACCGGACCGTAACTGAATATGAGGTTGAGTTTATTCGATTAAGTCAGTATGCTGGGGGCATAATATCGGATGAGGTAGATAGATGTAGGAGGTTTGAAGAGGGATTGAGGCCCTCTATCATGTGTCATGTGGCTGGATCTAGATATCAAGATTTTTCCCAGCTAGTGGCAGCAGCTCGGAGTGTGGAGCGAGCTCAGGGTATTGCAGCTGCTTCAGAGGATGAGGTTAGGGTGAGAAGGCCCCAGTTTGAGGCAGGGTCTTCTTCAGTGAAGAGGGGTAGAGGAAGCTTTGTTCCTCAGAGTTTTAGGAGTCTGAGACCAGCAGGTAGATCAGTGCAGTTCCAGAGACAGAGATTCAGACCTGCAGCTTCAGTGGCAAGTGCTCCAACCCCTATGGTTCAGAGATCCACCTTACCTATCTGCATTCATTGTGGGAGGCCCCATGGTGGTCCTTGTTGGAAGGCTGGTGTTGCAGGGGTATGTTTCAGGTGTGGATCACCTGACCATTTTGTGAAAGATTGCCCTGAGAGGCAAAGGCAGATGCCAGTTGATTCTGCCGCTTCTCGAGCCAGTGTGAGGGGAGGCAGAGGTGCCAGCCGAGGAGGTAGACCGGGGTTCATTTCTAGAGGTGGTGCTACATCTAGGGAGACTAGACCGGAGGAGGTTGGTTCTTCCCAGAGGATGTATGTTATGCAGAGGCAGCCGGATGCATCAGCGGTCATAGCTGGTACTTTTTCTTTATTTAATACTGCAGTACTTGCATTGATTGACCCTGGATCCACACACTCTTACATTAGTGCATCTGTGTTACCTGTATCTGATATGCATGCTGAGTCCCTAGGATTTGATGTTTTGGTAACAAATCCGTTAGGGCATAGTGTGATTGTTAGTAAAGTGCACAAGGATAGTGCAGTAGTAGTGCAAGGTGAGCAATTCCCTGGGGATTTGATTGAGATGCCATTTAAGGAATATGATGTGATCCTAGGCATGGATTGGCTATCTCGACATGGAGCTGTGGTGGATTGTAAAAAGAAAATTGTTTCTTTGAGAACTGGTGATGGTAGGAAGGTGATAGTATCTAATGAGCAAGGACAGCTAGCCTCCTTATTTGTTTCAGCTGTTGCAGCTAGGAGGTTGATTAGGAAAGGGTGTGAAGCCTATCTTGCTCATGTGGTAGATACTAGAGTAAGAGGTTCTCCTATTGATAGTATTGCCACAGTTGCAGAGTTCCCTGATGTTTTTCCAGAGGAGTTGCCAGGATTGCCTCCTGAGAGAGAGGTGGAGTTTGGTATTGAATTGTTGCCTGGTACCACTCCTATCTCTATTACTTCTTACAGAATGGCACCAGCAGAATTGAGGGAGTTGAAAGTACAATTACAGGAGCTGTTGGATAAAGGATTCATTCGCCCCAGTGTTTCTCCTTGGGGAGCTCCTGTGTTATTTGTAAAGAAGAAAGATGGTACTATGAGGTTGTGCATCGATTATAGGCAATTGAACAAGGTGACCATTAAAAATAAGTATCCTTTGCCTAGAATCGATGATCTCTTTGATCAGTTGAAGGGAGCGTCAGTATTCTCTAAGATTGATCTGAGATCGGGGTACCATCAGCTGAGAGTCAGAGCTGAGGATGTTCCGAAGACCGCATTTCGGACCAGGTATGGGCATTATGAATTTTTAGTTATGCCTTTTGGTCTGACAAATGCACCTGCAGCTTTCATGGATTTGATGAATAGGGTGTTTAGGCCCTATTTGGATCAGTTTGTAGTGGTCTTCATCGATGATATTCTGGTGTATTCGAGGAATGAAGAGGAACATGATAAGCATCTGCGGATTGTGTTGCAGATTTTGAGAGAGAAGCAGTCATTTGCCAAATTGTCGAAGTGTGAGTTTTGGTTGGATCAAGTAGCTTTTCTTGGACATATAGTTTCAGCAGAGGGTATTAGAGTTGATCCGAGCAAAGTTGAAGCCATTTTGAATTGGAATTCACCCAAGTCTGTGACAGAGGTTAGAAGTTTTCTAGGTTTGGCAGGCTATTACCGGCGGTTTGTGAAAGGGTTTTCTTTGATAGCTACTCCACTCACCAGATTACTTCGTAAGGGAGTTAAATTTGTGTGGACTGATCAGTGTCAGGCGAGCTTTGAGCAGTTGAGAGATATGTTGACTCAAGCGCCTGTTCTTACTTTACCTATTGAAGGCAAACCATATGTGATCTACAGTGATGCTTCACATATTGGTTTGGGTTGTGTGTTAATGCAGGAAGGGAAAGTGATAGCTTATGCATCTCGTCAGTTGAAACCACATGAGCTTAACTATCCTACCCATGATTTGGAATTGGCAGCCATTGTCTTTGCATTAAAGATTTGGCGCCATTATCTGTTTGGGGAGAAATGTTTCATTTACACTGATCACAAGAGTTTGAAGTATTTGGGTGTCCAGAAAGAACTCAATCTTCGCCAGAGAAGATGGTTAGAATTGATTAAAGACTACGACTGCTTGATAGATTATCATCCAGGTAAAGCAAATGTTGTTGCTGATGCCTTGAGTCGAAAGTCCTTAGCTGGTTTAACTTTTTACTCGCTCTCGTTGCTTGTTGAGTTGAGAGCATTGTGTGCTAGTTTTGTACCTTGTGATGATGGTGCATTGTTAGCACAGTTGCATGTGAAACCAGTTTTGTTGGATCAGATTAAAGAGGCTCAGTTGGCTGATAAGAAGATTCAGAAGATTATTTCAGATTGTCAGAATGAAAAATCTAGAGATTTTGTTGTGAAAAGTGATGGGAGTCTCTGGTTCAAGAACAGATTGTGTGTACCCGATGATGCTGTTTTGAAAAAGGTCATTTTGGAAGAAGCTCATCAGTCAGTGTTTACTATGCATCCAGGCAATACAAAGATGTATCATGACTTGAGACAGCATTATTGGTGGATTGGGTTGAAAAGAGACATTGCTGAGTTTGTATCGAAATGTCTCACTTGTCAGAAGGTTAAAGCAGAGCATCAAGTTCCCACTGGGTTGCTTCAACCGTTGTCAGTGCCAGAATGGAAGTGGGAAAGAGTGACAATGGACTTTGTGTCTGGATTGTCTTTGACATAAAGGAAACATGATGCCATATGGGTGATTGTGGATGGATTGACTAAGACAGCTCATTTCCTTCCGATTCGGATGGATTACTCTTTGGAGAGGTTGGCTGAGTTGTACATCCATGAGATTGTGAGATTGCATGGTGTTCCAACTTCTTTATTGTCTGATCGAGATCCCAGGTTTACTTCGAGATTTTGGAAGAGTTTGCATAGTGCTTTGGGTTCTCGACTGCATTTCAGCACTGCTTTTCATCCACAGATGGATGGACAGTCTGAGAGGGTGATACAGATCATTGAGGATATGTTGAGAAGCTGTGTCATCGATTTCACTGGAAGTTGGGATAGATTCTTACCTCTTGTAGAGTTTGCTTACAACAACAGTCACCAATCCAGCATTGGTATGGCACCATTCGAAGCACTGTATGGTAGACGGTGTAGGACACCACTGTGTTGGAATGAACTTGGGGAAAGTAAGTTAATTGGGCCTGATTTGATTAAAGAAACTGAAGAGAAAGTGAAGTTGATTCGGGGCAGGTTAAAAGCAGCTTCAGACCGACAGAAGTCCTATGCAGATCTGAAGAGGAGAGACATTCAGTTTGATGTTGGGGATAAGGTATTTTTGAAGGTATCTCCTTGGAAGAAGATTTTGAGGTCGGTCGGAAAGGGAAATTGAGTCCTCGTTTCATCGGACCGTATGAAGTGTTAGAAAGAGTTGGGCCAGTGGCGTATAGACTTGCTTTGCCACCTGAGTTGTATCGTATTCATAATGTGTTCCATGTATCTATGTTGAGGAGGTACAGGTTGGATCCATCTCATGTGTTGCCATTTGAATCTATTGAAGTGAGCCCAGACTTGACATTTGAAGAGGAACCAGTTGCTATCTTAGCATATGATGTGAAAGAGTTGAGAAACAAGAGAGTGCCATTGGTGAAGATTCTTTGGAAGAATCATGCAAAAGAGGAAGCAACTTGGGAAAGTGAACAAACCATGCGAGAGCAATATCCTCAGTTGTTTCAGACTTGATATCAGGTAATTTCGAGGACGAAATTTCTTTTTAGAGGGGGAGAATTGTAATATCCTCATTTATGCCCTAGGAGTTTTGCATATTGTTATTGTTATTGTTGTTATAAATTGAATTGTTTGTATATGATGGGATAAGAAAAGAAATTGGAAGGAGAATGCTTGTGTATAAGTGTTTTGGGAAAGAATTAGGGTTTAGAGAGAATGGTATATATTGTGTATATGAGGATATATATAACATATAAATGGGTCAAAGGATGAGTCAAAGGAAGAGAGATATTTTTGTGTTAAGTGTGTAATTACATATAAGGGCTTATATGAGACAAGAAGTTAGTTAATTGAGTGAGGGCATTTTGGTAATTGCTTGGATAAGAACACTTGGTGGAGATTAAAAGCAAAATTTGACTTGGTGTCTTCATCTTTTCTTCTTTCTTTCAAGAGGTGGCCGGTTCTCCATTAGCAAAAGGGAAGGAGAAGTGTTCTTGATACTAAGATCAAATTGAAGAAGGAATTGAGAGCTTTGGTGAAAGAATTGTGGAATTTCTTCATCTAAGGTAAGTATTCTTTTGTTTCCTTTACTTATTTTGGTAGTAGTGTTGAAGTTATGATTAGGGTGATTTGTGATTTGTTGGTTTGATGATTAGATGTGTTTGTGTTGTGTTCTCAAGTGTTGAATTGGTTTTAAGTTAAGAGTTTAAATAGGTGTTGTTGTTGGAAGTGGTGGATGTTGAAAGATGGTGATTTTAGGGTTTTGAGATGATTTGTGTTTAAGTGTAATATTAATGTGTTATGAGGTGATTTTTATGATGAATATGTGTTTAGAACATTGTTTATGTTCATTTGAAACATGTGGTATGATGTATATTAAGTTTAAATGCAATTGGGAAAGTGTTGGCTTTGGTTAGGGTTTTGGTTATGGGTGACACGGCCAAAAAGCTATGGGAAACACGGCCAAGACATGAAATTTTGAAGGTGTTGGATTGATTTTTGGGAGACACGGCCGTGTCCCCAAGCCATGTTTGCTACTGCCAAAGTTTGGTTGAGAGACACGGCCACAAGCTTGGCCGTGTCCCTTGCCCGTGTTGCTTACTGTCCAATTGGGTTGAGTGACACGGCCACAAGCTTGGCCGTGTCCCTCATGTGTGCTGCCCGTGTCCCTCATATGAGTTAGGTAAGTTTTGTTTTCCTTGACCTAGTTGCAATGTTTTGGTTCTTCATAGGTAGGTTGGTTCCTAAACCTAAACTTAAACACTTTAAACATACTTTAAACTATGAATGAGCTAATCAAATGCATATGAAAGATCCTAAAGCTATGAATCATATAAATTGTTCTTTGCCCTAATTGCATTGTTGAGATTTAAACAAGGTTATGTTATGCATTGTGAAAGGTAATGTGTTTTGTGAGTAATGTACCTTGAAATGTTATATCAAAGATGTGATATCAATGATGCTTTATGCATAATATGAATTGAAATGTGAAATGTGATACAAAGCCATTGTTATTGGCTATGATGATGATATTGAGAGAAAGAAGGCATGTATGCCTAAATGTTGATGATAATTAGAAATGGAAATGATAATTGAATAATAAATGAATTGTGTGGCTAATGTGTTATTCTATTTTCAGAGTTTGTTGTTGGTGGCATGCCTAGTAAGTGTAACAATCTCTTGAAGTTAGGTTGGATTGAATCCTTGAAGCCTAATTGAGATGTTACTACCCTTGAAGCTAGGTTGGGTTGGTTCTTGAAGCCAAGTTGGGTTGAAGCTTAGCATGCTTTGCTCCCCTTGAAGCTTGGTTGAACCTAATCCTTGAAGCCTAGTTGGGTATATGATGTTGATAAATGTGATGATAGAACCAAAACATTAACTCTGAAAATTGAATGGCATATTAGTGTGTCTTGGGCCCATGCTTGTCTATGGTTAATGTGAGTCATGAATGATGCTTGCCTTAGCTTATTGTTGATGATGAATGATTAAATGAAAATAAATGAGGTCTATGATAAGATGTGAAGTATGATATGCCTATATATATAAATGTTGAGTTATAAAATGGAAAGCTATGTTATCAAATTGGCATATATGATGTTACATGCATAATATGGATTGAGAATTGGTACTGCATTGCATTAAAGCATAACATTAGCATGATTATCTTACTAAGCCGTTGGCTTAGCGCGATAGTGTTTAATCGCGCAGGTAATAGAGTTGATAGAGTTGATCCCGAAAGCTCTTCGAAACCGACCGAGGGTAGACAGTGAAGAGTTGATTTTGGAGACTTAAAGATCAAAAAAAACTTGCCAATCATGTATAACTCTTTTATATTTTGTAAAGTATTGATTAAATGTACATATATATATATTTGTAAATATGGAATTAAGTGTTTTTCAAATATGTAAATATTTTATGACTTCCGCTGTGTAATAACTATATGTATGTATATATATATATATCTAATGTGTTTTATTTTAAAAGTAAATGATCTAATTTTCTATAATATATAATGATAATAGTATTGTATCTATTTAAATGTTTTGAATGTTGAAGAAAATCGTAGCATCCCTATGTTTGGTGCACTTATGCTACATTGTTGTGGATGTAGTGTGTGTGCATTGGATGTGGGGGTGTTACATGTATACTTTCAAGCAGGGATCCCACTACTCTAGTATCTACAACATGAGCAAGATAAGCCTCACATCCCTTCCGAATCATTCTCCCAGCTGAAACAGCTGAAACAAACATAGATGAAAGATACCTCTGCTCACTAGATACTATAACATCCCTACCATCTCGTGTTCTCAAAGTAATACATTTCTTCTGATAGTCTACCACAGCCCCATGCTTGGATAACCAATCCATGCCCAAAATCAGATCATATTCCCTGAAAGGCATCTCAATCAGGTCACCGAGAAACTCCTCATCCTGAACAACAACTGGACTATCTCTGTGCACCCTGCTCACCACAACACTATGCCCTAAAGGATTTGTCACCAAGACATAAAATCCTAGGGACTCAAAATGCAATTCAGACATAGGCAAGATGGATACACTTATGTATGAATGCATAGATCCAGGATCTAATAGAGCAAGGACTGAAATACCAAATAAAGAAAATATACCCGCAATGATGGCTGAAGAATCCGGCTACCTTTGCATCACATAAACCCGCTGAGATGGCCCAGCCTCATCTGGCCTATTGCCTCTGGATGTAGAGCCTCCTCTCTGACTAAACCCAGGGCGCCCACCTCTACTAAAACCTCTACCACCACGACCCCCTCTGACACTGGGTCGAGAAGATGTAGTATCTTCTTGCCTAACCTCTGGTGGCTCGGGACAATCTCTGATAAAATGGTCTGATGACCCACATCTAAAACACACTCTCGAAACACCTCTCCACCAGCAGACACCTCCGTGTACTCTACCACAATGAACGCAATTAGGTGGAGTAGGTCTCTGAGCCACTGGGGTCGGAGTGTAACACCCCTATACCCCGTATACGCACACTACATACCACCATAGATATAATATATCTATACTGACTATAGGAGTGCTACAGTTTACTAAACAAACCACTCATTCCTTTTAACAATAATATGAGAAAACTTGAAAACATTCAAATCATATTATAGAGTACAATATATAAAACATTTATGTGATACGCAGCAAAAAATATAATGGTATTTACAAATACATATATATATATATCAAAATCCATGTTTTACAAAACATAAAAGTTATACATGTTTGGCAGTTTGTCTTTGATCTTTAAGCCCTCTATCAACGCTTCAGAAATATAGACTTAACTCAATCTAGCTGAACCCTCTGGTTCTACCCTGTCACCTACGAGATGAACCACAATCAAAACTGATCAAAACTATTTGCCTTACCAGGATGATAATCAATCAAACAGTCATAGTCTTTGATCAGCTCTAACCATCGCCTTTGCCGAAGATTCAGCTCTCTCTAGACACCCAAATATTTTAAACTTTTATGATCCGTATAGATAAAACATTTCGCCCCATACAAGTAGTGTCGCCAAATCTTCAAAGCAAATACTATAGCTGCCAATTCCAGATCATGTGTCGGATAATTAAGCTCATGCGGCTTCAACTGCCGAGAAGCATAAGCTACAACTTTACCCTCTTGCATCAAGACACATCCTAAACCATTATGTGAAGCATCACTGTAAATCACATATGGTTTATCTTCCATGGGTAAAGTAAGAACAAGTGCTTGAGTCAACATTTCTTTCAACTGATCAAAACTAGCTTGACACTGATCTGTCCACACAAATCTAACTCCCTTTCAAAGCAATCTGGTGAGTGGAGTAGCTATCAAAGAAAAACCTTTCACAAACCTTCGATAATAGCCTGCCAAACCCAGAAAACTTCTAACTTCAGTCACTGACTTTGGTGGACTCCAATTCAAAATGGCCTCAACTTTACTCGGATCAACTCTTATACCATCTGCTGAAACTATATGACCGAGAAAAGTTACTTGGTCAAGCCAAAACTCACACTTTGACAGCTTAGCATACAACTGTTTCTCTCTCAAGATCTGTAACACAATTCACAGATGCTTGTCATGTTCTTCCTCATTACGTGAATACACCAAATATCATCGATGAAAACAACCACAAACTGATCTAGATAGGGTCGAAACACCCTATTCATCAAATCCATGAAAGCTGCAGGTGCATTCGTCAATCCAAAAGGCATTACCAAAAACTCATAATGCCCATATCTTGTGCGAAAAGCTGTCTTAGAAACATCTTCAGCTCTAACCCTCAATTGATGGTACCCTGATCTCAAATCAATTTTGGAAAACACCGCTGCTCCCTTCAACTGATCAAAGAGATCATCAATTCGAGGCAAATGATACTTATTCTTGATAGTTACTTTGTTCAATTGCCTATAATCGATGCACAACCTCAAAGTACCATCCTTTTTCTTTACAAACAACACAGGAGCTCCCCACGGAGAAACACTAGGGCGAATAAACCCTTTATCCAACAACTCCTACAACTGTACCTTCAACTCTCTCAATTCAGCAGGTGCCATTCGATAAGGAGTGATAGAGATGGGAGTAGTACCAGGCAACAAATCGATACCAAACTCAACCTCTCTCTCAGGGGGTAACCCTGGCAACTCCTTTGGAAATACATCTGAAAACTCAGCAACTGTGGGTATACTATCAAGTTGAGAACTCATTACTCTGGTATCCAAAACATGAGCAAGATAAGCATCACACCCTTTTCTAATCAACTTTATGGCTGAAACAGCTGAAACCAACAAGGATGCAAGTTGTCTCTGCTCACTAGATACCAATATACTTCTACCATCACCAGTTCTCAAAGTAACACATTTCTTTTGACAATCCACCACGGCTCCATGCTTAGACAACCAATCCATGCCTAAGATCAAATCATATTCTTTAAAAGGCATTTCAATTAAATCACCAAGAAACTCCTCACCTTGAACCACAACAGCACTCTCACGATGCACCCTACTCACCACAACACTATGTCTTAAAGGATTGGTCACTAAGACATCAAATCCTAAGGACTCTGAATGCAATTCAGACACAGGCAAGATAGATGCACTTATGTATGAATGAGTAGATCCTGGATCAATCAAAGCAAGAACTGAAATGCCAAATAAAGAGAATGTACCAGCTATAACTGCTGAAGCATCTAGCTGCCTCTGCATCACATATACTCTCTGAGAAGATCCGGCCTCATCTGGCCTGCTGCCCCTGGATGAAGATCCTCCTCTCTGACTAAACCCAGGTCTACCACCTCTACTGAAACCTCTGCCCCCTCGACCACCTCTGCTGACACTAGGTCGAGAAGCTGCAGTATCAGCCTGCCTATACTCCTGCATCTCAGGACAATCTCTAACAAAATGAGCTGGTGATCCACATCTAAAACACCCAGCTGATCCAACAATCTTCCAACAAACACCCCCATGGGTCTTACCACAATGCTCACATACAGGTGGAGTAGACCTTTGAATCACTGGAGTCGGGGCACTAGCTACAGAAACTGTCGGTCTCGGTCTCTGCCTCTGATACTGAACTGATCTGCCCGACTGTCTCTGGGTTCTACTGGTTCTCGGAACAAAACCTCCTCGACCCCTCTTCATAGATGAAGACCCTGCCTCAAACTGGGGTCTCCTTACCCTGGTCTCTTCCTAAGTAGCAGCTGCTGCAATACCCTGGGCTCTCTCCACACTCCTAGCTGCTGCAACAAGCTAGGAAAAATCCTGGTATCTAGAACCAGCCACAAGACACATAATAGAGGGCCTCAATCCCTCCTCAAATCTTCTGCACCGGTCTATCTCGTCTGAAATAATACCTCCAGTATAGTGACTCAACCGGATGAACTCGATCTCATATTCTGTCACAGTCCGGCTGTCCTGCTTTAAATTCAGAAATTCCATCTTCTTAACATCTTTATACTCCCTCGGAGTATATTTCAGCTCAAATTCCCGTAGAAAATCACTATAGGACAATGTAGGTGGATCATCCATAGCATGAGGAACTGTCTTCCACCAATCATAGGCATCTTTCTGCACGAGGGATCTAGCATAGTCAAATTTCTCATCCGAAGTGGCTTGCAACTGTATGAATATTCTCTGTACCTTATCCAACCACTGCTCAGCCACTGCAGGATCGGTAGTGCCCAAGAAATCTTCAGCCCCATATTTTCTTAACTTGTCATAATGTCTTACCGGCATCTGAGGCTGTGGTGGTGGTGGTGGTGGCTGCACTGGAGCTCCCCTCAACAGTTCTACCATATGCCTTAACCAACCCGGCGGAGCCTCCTCTGCAGCTGATCTCTCCGGCACAGAAACAAGTGCCTCACTAACCCTCTCAATTCTAGCTCCATCTCTACTCTCTTCAGGAGCTACACTTTCCGCACTACCCTCAACAGACTGTCGTGAATGAGATGCCATCTCTACCTATATCTGCAAACACAGCAGAATATTCCTCATTAAAGATCAAAGACTGCCATACCAAAACATGTATTTTACTCAAAAACCCACTTTAAAAATCAAAATATTCTTTTTCTTACAATTGACCTAGGTTGAGAATCTCAAACCTAGGCTCTGATACCAAAAATTGTAACACCCCTTCCCGACCTACATATGTAAGCCGAGTAGAGGTGCCACACTATCCTAATGTTGCTACCAATTTTACTCAGTCAAATTTTTTTTTAGTGGTACAAATTACAGTGCTATGATGCTTTAATGCTATGCTAATGTCACACAATCAAGATTCAAGATCAATTCAAGAGAATATTATATTTCAAATCTTACCGGTTTCAATAATGTATGTATAGTAGTCATCTCATTATTCATTTGTTTCACCATTCAATAGTCACATTTAAACAAACACAAGCATGGGCCCAAAAATAATCTAATATGCCATTCAAAGTTCAGAGTTACTGCTTTGGTCCATAAACATAATCATCAATACATTTATCCATGGATAATCAACTAGATTTGAGTTTACGACCCGGTCATTTCACTCAATCTAGTTCCAATAATTTATTTTTGAGGTTTACGACCTGGTCATTTCACCCCAAAAACATCACATATCATATTTATCAACTGGAATTGGCTTACGACCCGATCATTTCACCTATCCAGTTATTCATAGGCATGCCGCCAAAACTAGAACTCTGAAAATTGAATAAACATATTAGGCACACAATCATTTTATTTATCTCTTTTTCAATCTCTTTCCATTTCATTTCTCACAATTAATTAGGCAACCATGCCTCCATTATATATTTCATTATATTTCAAATCACATTAATCAATTCATTATTCAAATGGATATAATCAATGACATTAACACATATTTTACATGCTCATCACAACATTCACATTACACCAAACATGATGTTAGTAATATACATCAACAATGCATTAGATTCCTTATCACATTTACAATCAAATGTGTGTCAAATCTCAATATCATATGAATGTATGAAATAATGTAATTTGTACTTACCTTAAAACCAACTCACACCAATCTATACACTTACTCTTCCAAGAATCCTCAACACTTAGGTTAGGGCAATTCAACCTTTTCACAACCTAATCCAAAAGGAGTATTAGCAAAATGACCATATAAATAGTACATTCTGGTTTTAGACTCCACTCTATCCTTATTTTGAAAAATTGTATAAAATAATCTACTTGACTAAAAATTCTAAAATTTTTACAGAACTGAATTTTACATATTAAAATCATTCCTTTAAAATTTCAGATCAAACTGAACACAAAATCTTGGTCAAATAGTTCACCCAACCAGACTGCCCCAATTGCCCTGCATCCTGGCAGCAGTTCTGAACTTTGTGAATTCCGTAAATTAAATTCAATCAACGTGGTTCCAAATTATTTTTCTAAAATACTAGACTCACTAAGAAACAACATATCCAAAATTCAATTGAATATTATTTTTCTACATTTTATTAAAAATCCCGAAATATAGCTGTCTCAGTTAAGGTACCTGCTGGAACAGGTTTAGTAAAAATAATCTTTCCAAAATCATAACCATTCCAAAATCGAATCAACATATTTTTCAGTCATTCTAGACTCATAGAGACACAACATATCAAAAATTCACTTCAAGAACATTTTTTTTATATTTAATTAAAAATCATACAAGTCACAGCCTTTACTAATTATAAAACAGAAAAAATTTCACTAAACACAACTCTTACTCTTCCATCACCAACACCAACCTAACTTCTTATCTTTAATTCCATTTCAACACTTTTAGACACACCATACACAAACACACTCCAACCATCAACAACACTCCATCAAACTCAAACAAAATTCCAAATAGAACAAGAGAAATCAAGAGAAAACTTACCAAAAATGATGAACTTCTTGAATTTCTAACTTGTTTTCTTCTTTCAATTAGCTCTTAAAATTCAAAAACCCTCACTTGCTCTCTTGTTTCCTTGAGGTCCGGCCAACACAAAGAGAAAAGGAAAAAAATGACAAAATGAAGAGACAAAGTCAAATTTCCCCTCTCTTTAAACCTCCACCAAGCAATTTAATAAGAAAATTACCTAAATACCCTCTTCTATACAATTAAACTCCCTTTCACTTACTTGCCCTTTTTAGTAATTTCATACATAACCAAAATAAATATCCTCTTCCTTTGACCATCCATTTGACTTGTGTATATGTTATATATATGTCCATATATACAACATATACACTCCTCTTTAAATTATTTTCTCTTTCCAATAACATATACATTTTAATTCAAATAAAACAACAATTATACTAAAACTTCTAGGGCACATTTTGGGATATTACAGAAAATGAATCTGTCCAATTTCTTAACACCCCCACGGTCGTGGCATCCAAGGGCCACGGGCGTGGCATCCAAAATACTTCTGTTTCGGACCAAACTCATGTATTCTATGCTTTCCACTCCATTAAACACAAACACATTGAAAATCTACCAAAAATAATTGATCAAACTCAATATTTACATCAATTACCAAGTCACAACTCTTACTCTTTCAACACCAACCTAATTCCTTTTCTTTAATTCAATCCCAAAATCAAAATCAATTAAACCCAACACTCTCAAACACACCACAATCAAACATACTCATACTATCCACAATCAATTATCAAACTCAATTATAACTTAAAATAAAATAAGAGAATCAAGAGGAAACTTACCAAAGTTGATGAAACTTCTTAAATTTCCAACTTAATCACTTAAAACTTCCTTCAATTTTGAGCTTGGAAATCAAAACCTCTCTTTCTCTCTATTGCCTTTGGTGAGCCAGCCAACAAGGAAAAGGAAAGAAAAGAAGAAGAAAATGAAGAAGAAAAGTCAAATACTCCACCTCTTAAACCTCCTCCAAGTAAAAATAATATTAAAATATTCAATTTTCTCTCTTCCACTCATTTTAAATTTTCTTTTTTTAATTACTTTAATTAATTATAAAAAATAAAAATCTTCTTTTGACTTCCTTTAAATTGACTTGTATATGTAGTATATATCACCATATATACAACATATACACTCCTCCCTTATTTCCTTTCTCTTTCCAATAAAACATATACATTTAATCCAATTACAACAATAATTATACCAAACTTTTAGGGTATACTTTGGGATATTACAATTCTCCCCCTCTAAAAGAAATTTCATCCTCGAAATTACCTGATATCAAGTTTGAAACAGTTGAGGATATTTATCTCGTATCGCTTGCTCACTCTCCCAAGTTGCCTCTTCCTTTGCATGATTCTTCCAAAGAACCTTCACAAGTGGCACTTTCTTATTTCTCAACTCTTTCACTTCATGTGCCAAAATAGCAACTGATTCTTCTTTAAAAGTTAGATCCGGACTCACCTCAACAGATTCAACGGACAGAACATGAGATGGGTCAGATCTGTACCTCCTCAGCGTAGAAACATGGAAGACATTGTGGATTCTATCCAACTCAGGCGGCAAAGCAAGTCGATAAGCAACTGGTCCAACTCTCTCCAATACTTCATAAGGTCCAATAAAACGAGGACTTAGCTTCCCTTTTCGACCAAATCTTAAAATCTTTTTCCAAGGAGACACTTTTAAAAATACTTTATCTCTAACATTAAATTCTATGTCTCTCCTCTTCAAATCTGAATAAGATTTCTGTCGATCTGGAGCTACTTTCAACCAATCCCGAATTATCTTCACTTTCTTTTCCGTTTCTTTAATCAAATCAGGACCAACCAATTTGCCTTCCCCAACTTCATTCCAACATAGAGGCGTCTTACATCTTCTACCATACAATGCCTCAAATGGTGCCATTCCAATACTGGATTGATGACTGTTGTTGTAAGCAAATTCCACAAGTGGCAAAAATTTGTCCAAACTTCCAGAGAAATCTGTATCACTCTTTCTGACTGTCCATCTGTCTGCGGATGAAAAGCAGTGCTAAAATGTAATCGAGAACCCAAAGCACCATGTAAACTTTTCCAAAACCTTGAAGTAAACTGAGGATCTCGATCAGACACTAAAGAAATTGGGACTCCATGCAACTTCACTATCTCACTGATATACAACTCATCCAACTTCTCAAGAGAATAGTCCATCCGTACTGGAAGAAAATGAGCTATCTTTGTCAACCGATCAACAATCACCCAAATAGCATCATGCTTCTTCTGAGTCAATGGCAAACCAGACACAAAATCCATTTTCACACGTTCCCATTTCCATTCAGGCACTAATAAAGGTTGAAGCAACCCTGTTGGAACTTGATGCTCAACTTTCACCCTTTGACAAGTGAGACACTTGGATACAAACTCCACTATGTCTATCTTCATGCCTGTCCACCAATAATGCTGCTTCAAATCATGATACATTTTTGTACTCCCAGGGTGCATAGCAAAAACTGATTGGTGTACTTCCTCTAAAATAATCTTTCTCAATCTTGCATCATCAGGAACACACAATCTATCTTTAAACCAAAGACTACCATCGCTTCTCACATGGAATTCTCGACTCTCCCCATTTTGGCAATCTGACACAATCTTCTGAATTTTCTCATTTTCTAATTGAGCCTCTTTAATCTGATCTAACAACACCGGTCTCAAATGCAGCTGAGCCAACAATGCACCATCATCACATGATTCAAAACTAGCATGCAACGCTCTCAACTCAACAAGCAACGAGAGCGAATAAACAATCAAACCTGCTAAAGACTTCCGATTCAAGGCATCAGCAACAACATTTGCCTTACCAGGATGATAATCAATCAAACAGTCGTTGTCTTTAATCAATTCCAATCACCGTCTTTGCCGAAGATTAAGCTCTCTCCGAACACCCAAATATTTCAAACTCTTATGATCTGTATAGATAAAACACTTCTCTCCATACAAATAATGTCGCCAAATCTTCAAAGCAAACACTATAGCTGCCAACTCCAAATCATGTGTCGGGTAATTAAGCTCATGCAGCTTCAACTGCCGAGAAGCATAAGCTATAACTTTACCCTCTTGCATCAAAACACAACCTAAACCATTATGTGAAGCATCACTGTAAATCACATATGGTTTATCTTCCACAGGCAAAGCAAGAATAGGAGCTTGAGTCAACATCTCTTTCAACTGCTCAAAGCTAGCTTGACACTGATCTGTCCACACAAATCTAACTCCCTTCCGAAGTAATCTGGTGAGTGGAGTAGCTATTAAAGAAAAACCTTTCACAAAGCGTCTATAATAGACTGCCAAACCCCAAAAAACTTCTAACTTCAGTCACAGACTTCGGTGGACTCCAATTCAAAATAGCCTCAACTTTATTCGGATCAACTCTAATACCATCTGCTAAAACTATATGACCTAGAAAAGTCACTTGATCAAGCCAAAACTCACACTTCAACAGCTTAGCATATAATTGCTTCTCTCTCAAAATCTGCAACATAATCCGCAGATGCTTGTCATGTTCTTCTTCATTACGCGAATACACCAGAATATCATCAATGAAAACCACCACAAACTGATCTAGATAGGGCCTAAACACCATATTCATCAAATCCATGAAAGCTGTAACTGCATTCGTCAATCCAAAAGGCATCACTAAAAACTCATAATGCCCATATCTTGTGCGGAAAGTTGTCTTAGAAACATCTTTAGCTCTAACCCTCAACTGATGGTACCCTGATCTCAAATCAATCTTGGAAAACACTGCTGCTCCCTTCAATTGATCGAAGAGATCATCAATCCGAGGCAAAGGATACTTATTCTTGATAGTCACTTTGCTCAATTGCCTATAATCGATGCATAATCTCAAAGTACCATCCTTTTTCTTCACAAATAAAACAGGAGCTCCCTACGGAGAAACACTAGGGTGAATAACTTCTTTATCCAACAACTCCTGCAACTGCACCTTCAACTCTCTCAACTCAGCAGGTGCCATTCCATAAGGAGTAATAGAGATAGGAGTGGTACCAGGCAACAATTCGATACCAAACTCAACCTCTCTCTCAGGGGGTAACCCTGGCAACTCCTCCGGAAAAACATCTGGGAATTCCACAACTGTGGGTATATTATCAAGTTAAGAACCTACTACTCTGGTATCCACAACATGAGCAAGATAAGCATCACACCCTTTTATAATCAACTTTCTAGCTGCAACAGCTGAAACAAATAAGGATGCAAGTTGTCTCTGCTCACTAGATACCATCACACTTCTACCATCACCGGTTCTCAGGGTAACACACTTCTTTTGACAGTCTACCACAGCTCCATGCTTAGATAACCAATCCATGCCTAAAATCAAATCATACTCCTTAAAAGGCATTTCAATCAAATCACCCAAAAACCCCTCTCCTTGCACCACAACTAAACTATCACGATGCGCCTTACTCACCACAACACTATGTCCTAAAGGATTTGTCACTAACACATCAAATCCTAGGGACTCAGTATGCAATTCAGACACAGGCAAGATAGATGCACTTATGTATGAATGAGTAGATCCTGGATCAATCAAAGCAAGAACTGAAATGCCAAATAAAGAAAATGTACCCGCAATAACTGCTAAAGTATCCGGCTTCCTCTGCATCACATACACTCTCTGAGAAGACCCAGCCTCATCTGGCCTACTGCCTTCGGATGTAGAGCCTCCTCTCTGACTGATCCCAGGTCGACCACCTCTACTAACACCTCTGCCACTTTGACCTCCTCTCACACTAGGTCGAAAAACTACAGAATCTGCCTGCCTATGCTCCTGCATCTCAGGACATTCTCTAATGAAATGATCAGGCGATCCACATCTGAAACACACAGCTGATCCACCAATCTTCCAACAAACACCCCCATGTATCCTACCATAATGGACACATGTATGTGGAGTAGATCTCTGAACCATTGGAGTCGGAGCACTAGCTATAGAAACTGTAGGTCTCGGTCTCTGCCTCTGATACTGAACTGACCTACCCGATTGCCTCAGGCTCCTATTGACTCTCGGAATAAAACTTCCTTTACCTCTCTTCATAGACGAAGACCCTGCCTCAAACTGAGGTCTCCTAACTCTAGTCTCCTCCTCAGTAGCAGCTGCTGCAATACCCTGTGCTCTCTCAACACTTCTAGCTACCGCAATCAACTGAGAAAAATCCTGATACCGGGAACCAACCACAATACACATAATAGAGGGCCTCAACCCCTCCTCAAATCTCCTACACCAGTCAATCTCATTTGCAATAATCCCCCCGGCATAATGACTCAACCGGATAAACTCTACCTCATACTCTGTAACAGTCTGGTTATCTTGTCTCAGATTCAAAAATTCCATCTTCTTAGCATCCTTATACTCCCTCGGAGTATATTTCTGCTCAAACTCCCTCAGAAAATCACTATAAAGAAAAGTCGGTGGATCATCCATAGCATGAGGAACTGTCTTCCACCAATCATAAGCATCCTTCTGTAATAAGGATCTAGCATAATCAAATTTCTCTTCAGGAGTAGCTTGTAACTGGATAAATACCCTCTGTACTCTATCCAACCACTACTCAGCTACTGCAGGATCTATAGTGCCCAAGAAATCCTCCGCCCCATACTTTCTCAATTTATCATAATGTCTCACTGGCACTTGTGGCAGTGGCGGCAGTGGCGGCTGCTGCACTGGAGCTTGCCTCAACAATTCTACCACATGCCTTAGCCAAACTGGTGGAACCTCATCAGTAGCTGATCTCTCTGGCACAGGAACAGGTGCTTCACTAGCTCTTTCAACCCTAGCTCCATCTCTATCCTCTTCCGGAGCTACGCTCTCAGCACTACCTTCTATGAACTGACGTGAATGAGACGCCATCACTACCTATGTCTGCAAACACAGCAGAATATACCTCATTAAAGATCAAAGACTGCCAATACCAAAACATGTATCTTATTTTAAAAACCAACTTTTAAAATCAAAATATTCTTTTTCTTACAATTTACCTAGGTTGAGAATCTTAAACCTAGGCTCTGATACCAAAACAATTGTAACACCCCTATACCCCGTATACGCACACTACATACCACCATAGATATAATATACGTATACTGACTATAGGAGTGCTACAGTTTACCAAACAAACCACTCATTCCTTTTAACAATAATATGAGAAAACTTGAAAACATTCAAATCATATTATAGAGTACAATAGATAAAACATTTATGTGATACGCAGCGGAAAATATAATGGTATTTACAAATACATATATATATATATATATCAAAATCCATGTTTTACAAAACATAAAAGTTATACATGTTTGGCAGTTTGTCTTTGATCTTTAAGCCCTCTATCAACGCTTCAGAAATATAGACTCAACTCAGTCTAGCTGAACCCTCTGGTTTTACCTTGTCACCTACGCGATGAACCACAATCGCGTTAAGCCAACGACTTAGTGGTACAAACCCCAATGATAATATGTTTCAATGCAATGCCAATATCATATGATCAAACATTATAAACAATACATGTCATATGTTCAAACCTTATAAACAATACATAAGAATATCACTTTTCAAAGTCTTACATTGAATCTCATTTTTCATTTGTTTCACCATTCATGAATCACATTTAAACAAAGATAAGCATGGGCCCAAAAGACACTAATATGTTATTCAAAGTTCAGAGTTACTGCTTTGGTCCATAATCACAATCATCAAGCCCGTAGGCGATACATATATATCTCTATCCATGGATAGTGTAACATACCCAGTCTCTTGGACCTCAACCTGGCTAGACCCTAGAGCCCCAGTATCTTGGTCCTCAACCCGGCTAGACTGTTACTGTTTTTGAGGCTTACGACCCAGTCTTTTCACCCCAAAAACATCATATTTCACATTTATCAACTGGATTCGGCTTACGACCCGGTCTTTTCACCTATCCAGCGATTCATAGGCATGCCGCCAAACCCAAAACTCTGAAAATTGAATAACATATTAAGCACACAATTATTTCATTTATCTCTTTATCAATCTCTTTCTCAATTCATTTCTCATTTCATATTCCATAATCAAATAAGCAACCATGCCCCAATTATTTCATTTGTACTATCATAGCCAATAACAATGGCTTCATTTCTCATCATGTCTCATATCACATTAAATCAATTCATCATTCAAGTGTACATAACCAAATACATTAACATACATTTTTAATGCTCATCATATCATTCACATTATACAAATCATAACATTTATCAAGTATATCAACAATGCAATAGATCACTTAACACATTTACAACCAAATGTGTTAAATCTCAATGTCATACAATGGTATACAAGAATATAAAGTTTGTACTTACCTCAAGAACAAATTATACCAATCTATACACTTCCTCTTCCAAGAATCCTTCACCACTTGAATTAGGTCAACTCAACCTCTTCACAACCTAATTCAAAAAGAATGATACACATGAATTCCAATACAAAATTTCACCTATTAGTCTCATACTAGACCCATATATCATAAATTACAAACCAACACCACTAGCTAGGGCCCACGGTCGTGGCCTCACACCCCCATGGTCGTGGCCTCACAACCCCACGGTCGTGGTCTCACAAACCCCCACGGGCGTGGGTTAGAAAACGAATCTATCCAATTGCTTAACACCCCCACGGTCGTGGCATCCAAGGGCCACGGGCGTGGCATCCAAAATGCTTTTGTTTCAGACCAAACTCATGTATTCTATGCTTTCCACTCCATTAAACACAAACACATTGAAAATCTACCAAAAATAATTAATCAAACTCAATATTGACATCAATTACCAAGTCACAACTCTTACTCTTTCGACACCAACCTAATTCCTTTTCTTCAATTCAATCCCAAAATCAAAATCAATTAAACCCAACACTCTCAAACACACCACAATCAAACATACTCATACTATCCACAATCAATTATCAAACTCAATTATAACTTAAAATAAAATAAGAGAATCAAGAGAAAACTTACCAAAGTTGATGAAACTTCTTAAATTTCCAACTTAATCACTTGAAACTTCCTTCAATTTTGAGCTTGGAAATCAAAACCTCTCTTTCTCTCTATTGCCTTTGGTGAGCCGGCCAATAAGGAAAAGGAAAGAAAAGAAGAAGAAAATGAAGAAGAAAAGTCAAATACTCCACCTCTTAAACCTCCTCCAAGTAAAAATAATATTAAAATATTCAGTTTTCTCTCTTCCACTCATTTTAAATTTTCTTTTTTTAATTACTTTAATTAATTATAAAAAGTAAAAATCTTCTTTTGACTTCCTTTAATTTGACTTGTATATGTAGTATATATCACCATATATACAACATATACACTCCTCCCTTATTTCCTTTCTCTTTCCAATAAAACATATACATTTAATCCAATTACAACAATAATTATACCAAACTTTTAGGGTATACTTTGGGATATTACACGGAGCACTAGCCACTGAAATTGCAGGTCTCTGTCTCTGTCTCTGCTGCTGTACTGACGTGCCAAACTACCCCTGACTCCTACTAAACCTCTAAAAATGTCCTCCTCGGCCTCTCTTCACTGATGAAGACCCTGCCTCACTCTGGGGTCTCCTAACTCTGGTCTCCTCATCCCTGGCAGCTGCTGCAAGATTCTGTGCCCTCTTTACACTCCTGACAGCTGCAACTAACTGGGAGAAATCCTGATACCGAGAGCCTGCAATGATGCACATGATAGAGGGTCTCAGTCCCTCCTCAAACTTCCTACACCTGTCAAACTCGTCAGAAATAATCCCACCAGCATAGTGACTCAACCGGATAAAATCGATCTCATACTCAGTCATTGTCCTAGTATCCTATCTTAGACTCAGGAATTCCATCTTCTTTGCATCTTTATACTCTCTCGGAGTATACTTCTGCTCAAATTCCCGCAAGAAATCATCATAGGTCAGAATTGGTAGATCATTCAGAGCATGTGGAACCGTCTTCCACCAATCATATGCATCTCTCTATAGAAGAGATCTAGCATAATCAAACTTTTCTTCTGGACTAGCCTATAACTGAATAAATATCCTCTGAACCCGGTCTAGCCACTGCTCTGCTACAGCAGGGTCTGTAGTACCAACAAAGTCCTCAGCCCCATTCTTTCTCAGTTTATCATACTGCCTCACCGGCAACTGCGGCTGCGGCTGCGGAACTGGAGCCTGCCTCAACAACTCTACCATATGCCATACCCAGCCAGGATGAACCTCATCAGCTGCTGGTCTCACAGGCACAGAAATAGACGCCTCACCAGCAGATACAACTCTAGCTCCATCTCTACCCTCATTTGGAGCCACACTCTCTGCACTACCCTCAGCAGCCTGATGCGGCCGAGACGCCATAACTACCTATATCTGCAAACAAAGCAGAAAATACTATATCAGAGATCAAAAACTGCTAGTGCCAATGCATGTATTACAATTAAAAACTATTTTTCAAATCCCCCATTTTCTCTCTCTATCATCCCACCTAGGTCGAGAACCTCAAACCTAGGCTCTGATACCAAAACAATTGTAACACCCTTATACCTATATACGTACAAAACATATTTCTAGCATATGTAAAATACGTATATATGGTAGAAAAATGTCACAGACGGATTTACAATTTTTTTTTACATTTCCAACTTAAATTTTCAAATTCTAAATATATAAAAATTAAATAGAATATAAATATTATTTACTTGTTATAAGAACCCAAAATAAATAATATATATAAAAATCTCTGGAAAAAATTTGCCAGAGTTTTGTCTGTATTTTGGATATCCCAAAATTTAGCAATTACTCAACCTGCAAAAAGAAAACACTCCCAATAATTTCCAATCACCCTCTCAACCATACTTCTCAATTTAAATAATTTTCTCAAACATTTATACATATAGATATATATAATTTAAAACACACTTACTCTCCCATTTCAAATACATTGACTCAAACATTCTTTATAATATACAATACGTAAAATTCAAAACATAATATATTATGCATAAAACTCAAAATGTACAATAACATAAAAATATATACATGTCGCTGGCAGTGTTTCTGATCTCAATAGCAACTCTACAAGCTCAACTACAAGTCTAGACCCGACCTGGTCTAGAAGAACTCTCTGGATCAATTGGATCTACCCTGTCACCTGCGCGATTGAAACAATCGCGCTAAGCCGAAGCCTAGTGGTACAAACTTTGATAATAACAATATAACTCAATGCAATACCAAATGCATAATGCATATAGATGTCACATCAATCCACTTTCTTATATATTTTTTTAAATATTTCATAAACACAACTCATAACATTATATTACTCAATTGTATCATAATTCATAATTCACATTAAAACAAAGACAAGCATGGGCGCAAAAAGGATCTAATATGCTATTCAAATTTCAGAGTTACTGCTTTGGTCCATAATGACACCATGTGTCTAGCCCCGTAGGCAATATATATATCCATGGATAATGTAACAGCCCTAGTCTCTTGGACCTCAACCCGGCTAGACCCTTAGGCCCCAGTATCTTGTTCCTCAACCCGACTAGACTGCTACAGTTTTTGAGGCTTACGACCCAGTCTTTTCACCCCAAAAACATCATATTTATCAGCTGGCCTGGCTTACGACCCAGTCATTTCACCATTCCAGCGTATAGCCCATAGACAATCATAGGCATGCCGCCAAACCCAGAACTCTAAAAATTAAATAACATACTAGGCACACAATTTATTCATATTTCTCATTATTAATCTCTTTCTCATTTTTACATATTCAATCTAGGCACATTGACTTATTTTCACATTTTTTTTTCACATTTCTCATTTTTCACATCTTTTTCATTTTTCTCACTTTTCTCATTTTTATCAATATCAATTCATTTCATTATTACACATATCTCATTTTTGCATTCACAACACATTACCCAATTACTTTGGGTATTTTCACATAATATGCATATTTCACATGTTACACAAATTAGCCATTATCAATGGCTTTTCACAATGCATTTAACACATATATGACATTACAAATGTATTAGCATATTATTCATACACAATCAATGAACCAAGTAACTTAACACATTTTTCAACCAAAATGTGTTAAGCCCAAATGTTATGCAAATATAGACATTATATTCAAAGTTTGTACATACCTCCACTAGCAACCCAAAGCAAGCTAAAAACAACCTTCAATCCAATCTTTCTAACTTGCACTTCAACACTTGGATGAAGGAAATCAGTCTCCCTCAATGCCTAAACCAAATGTGATAGCAAATAATTATTTAGTATCACATTTAATGGCATTTCCAACATTAAATCATAATTACACATCACTCCTACAAATTTCCAAAAATTTATCCTTTCCTTACTTCAACATTGGAATTCCATTCTACTACAATTAAATTAGTGTTTTAAGTTTATTTATATTATTAAAAATATATTTTAATACATTTAAATCATTTACATTATAAAAATACACTCTTATATACAAAATCTCAAAAATGGCCTAACCTTCCCCCATTGAAGGTTTTCCATTCCAACACAATCCATTACTCATTCCAAGCTTATATTCATCACTTTTAACACTAAACAACATGCTTAAACAAATAAAATCACACAATTCAACCACTTTGGAAAATCACTTTTCCAAAACCCTAAATCTCCACTTCCATTCTCAAACTCCAACCCAACACCACCAAATCCAATATTTGACTTTAAAATACTTGTTTATGAATAAAAACAACTCATTTGGAATCAATTTGCACAATTAAAATTCATGTTTTCAAAACACCAAAAATCCATAACCCTAAATTCTCTCTCTTCATCATTCTTTAACCAAACTCCATCATCTCTTCAATCTAACCTTAGAATCATTGTTAACTACCCAAAATAACATCATACACACCAATTCCAACAATTATAACATACTACATAAAAATCCAAACTCTCACATAATATAAATTTCCATGGAATTCAAAGAAAAGAGATGGAAACTTACTAATTTTGCTGGAAATCACCAAAAATCCACTTGAAACTTGTTAATTCCTTCAATTTATGGAGTATGGAAGAAGCAAAATCCTTGGTCTTCAATTATCCATGGAAGTCACGTTCTTGAGAAGAAGAAGAAGAATAATAATATTTTTAATATCCTTTCCTTTTCATCTTTTTTTTAACCACATATATATATTAAAATAATTTAATATTTAATATTTAATTATTTTTTTAATAAATTAAAAGTTCTAATTTCACTCTTCCATTCAAAAATAATTTGTTTTTGAATTATTTTATTAATTTTGAATTTATAAGATTTAATTACCAAAATACCATTTTCTTTAAAAAAGTGTTGACTTTTATATATGTTATGTATATTTTGCATATATATCATATATATATTCCACTTTTTCATTTAAAATCCCTTCAATTTTCATTTAAAACCATTAATTTAATTTATCCTTTTAAATTATAATTTATTTTATCCAATTTTCCAAAAATTATAAATTTTTGAAAAATTTTTTGGATGTTACACAATGAAGCATACAAAAATAATAAAACTATAGATTTACATTTACATCTAAATAAAAATGTATTGTTCTTTTAAAAACCCATTTTACACATATTAACATATATATATTTTCTACATAATATGAAGAAAAAGTAGAATATATAAATAATACACAGAGAAAACAAACAAAAAAAAAACAAAATAAAATAATAAAAATAAGAGAATGGCTTAAGGTTTAAAGATACAAACTCCATTATTGGCTCCTCCTATCTTTAAAACTCCAAATCTATATTGTTTTCTTCTCCTTTGAGTGTTGGTTAAGAAAGATCTAGTCTAAGGACTTAAGGTTTTAAGTGTTCGAGTTTTAGAGTTTTGTGGGTTTTGGCAATCTCCCTCTCTTTTATTTTCTTATATTTGCTTTCCTCTTTTTGTCTCCATTTATTTTTGTCCGGTTGGGCATGGGGATTGGTAATGCCAAATCCCCATCCTTCTTGTTTTTCTTTGTGACACCCCCTGACAATTCTCTCTGAGAATTATCAGAAGAAGCTACCCAGTATAGTACTTATCAATCTTATAGCCAATTTCAAATAAACTTTAAGGATAAATCAACTAAAAATTTTGGCAAAATTTCCTTCGCAATATTCATTGCCAAATATTCTTCAATCTAACACCACCTGCAAAAAACACTTCTATCCTTCCATCAATCAAACACAACTTCAACAACATCAATTAATAAAAACTCAATCACAATCCAAAACAAATAATGTATTTGGATATCAACCTGTAAAAACATATATATATATATATATCTACATTTTCCAACTTAATGTTGTTCATTAGAATCTTTTAACCCAAACTCAAATATAACAAATATTCCATCCAATATTTACATTTTATACAAATCCTCAAAATATATTATTTTAGGTCTTAACAACACTCATAACATTAATCAAAGCTATATAACTATTACAAAGTCATTATGCTGCTATATGAACTGTAATTAAAAATATATAAGGCTAAATCTCTTGTAAAAGACATCATCTAATGTTGTAGTTGATCCTTAGAACTATGATATTTCACTTGTCGAATTTATTTTGGTTCATCTGATCTGTGGGTCAGAAAAATCAAACACGCTAAGCAAATTTGATTAATAGTGCTTGTATGTACATAATTTGCTACTTAATATCAAAAGAAAATAATCATAATAGTAAATGTAGCATATCTCAATTTTTAAAAACAAATACTTAAATGAAATAAATTCAATCAAGCTTATTTATATATTAATGAGTTTCAAATTTAGTTTAAATAATAAAATACATCATTATTGTAATTGTTTACTAAAACATTACAGTTTATAGTAAAATTTGTATTATTACATTTCAAATTCAACTTAAATAAAGAAGATAAAATCATATTGCATTTGTTTATCAAACTTTGCAAATACTCGTATTATAATTGTAAAAATTATATATTTCCACTTCTAATTTCTGGTACAACTCATAATAACTCTAATCATGTATTTCTCATATCTTCAGTAAATTTCACTGATCAATGTAACACTTTTTACATATTCATAATGTGTTTCTCATGCTTCAGTAAATCTTACTTTTCAATATATTTTATTATAAGTATTTGCAATGTATTTTTTTCATATTTTATTAAATTTCACTTATTTTGCCCTCATATACTAAGTTTCCATACTCGAATAACGAGTCTCTAATGGCCCTTAAATACCTACTAATAAAGTTTAAGATAAAAAAAAAAGAAAACTTAGCATAAGCACTATAGTATTTATGCCTACATTAGTCAATGTGGCCAGTGGCCCAGTAATGGCATGTATACTCACTAACAGTAGCGACACAAAGTGTCCAATAATAGCATAATATGCCTAGTAACAATATAGACATCTACCATCTGGCTATTTATTCTATCTGATAACTAGATTCTTCACCAGTGCAATTTGGGCATTTCAATTATTTTTCTCATTTCAAATCAAATTCACAGTTATAATAGTAATTTTTGCTAAAAATATTTCTTTTAAAGTAAACACTTCTTTTCTCACTAATTTTTAAACATTCAACTTTTAACTATACAATTAAATAAACTCTATTTCAATTAACTCTATGCATATTTCACAAGCTATGGTTAATTCTCAATAGTATTACTTTTAGGTGTATTACAAGTATACAACATGTATACACAAGCTTCTCATTTGTTATTCATTTACTTCTTACCACATTTATTTATTTATATAATTCCTTTTAAAGATTTCACACTAACAATAACTAAAAGAATTTATTATAATCTTTTCTTTTCCTTTTACCTTTAATCATAACAATCAATCTTAAATCCTACTCCAATCAAATTTTTTATGCATGCATGTTTGGAGATATATACATATAAAATTACTTCCAATTAAACATCACATATATGAGTAACACTATACACATAACATCATCACAATCATTAAAAATATATAAAAATCACAATTTAACCAACTTTGTTCATATAACAAAATTTATCTTCTTAAACTCATATTTTTCACTCTACTTGTAGTAATTAAATTCTAAATATATACTCTAATCCCTCTTAATTAGCTCTCTCCATGTATATAATTTTCATAGATTATCATATTTATTCTAAGAGTGTATAATCTATATATATATATTGTGTATATCTTATGTATATATATGTAATTTATGTTTTATCCATTAAGAACTTCATCATTTCCTTTTAATATGTTGTTTAGTCTCTTTATACATTTAACTCAATATTTAAATATCTTTTCCCTTAATCCTTGTAGCAACACAACATACTAAAACTCGTTCTTCATTTGGTTCTCCCTACATATGACCACTTCTATCATCTCATGAGTTTCATTCTTTCATAACTTTATATTTCTTATTAAATTCACAAAAAAGTCCTTTTCAAATAAATTTAGCAATCACTTAAGCATGGTTTCTAACATTAATTTTGAACACTCACCTTTTTGGTTGGCTTCCTCAAATATCTTCTTTTACTTTTCCTTAAATTCTTGGTTACACAACTTCTTTCTCTATAATTGTTTAACAATTAGTAATAATTTAACTTATCAAACACATCCACATACAATTTACAAATTACACTAAATTACTAAGTGGTGTTGATGTCAGATATACGGTAGGTATATGGTCTATATATCTAAGCATTATCAATGAAATTAGCTAATGCAATTCATTTGAATCTTCTTTTCTTTTTCTTATTTTCATCTTCTTTCTTTCCAAACTATTTGAGTTACTGGTGACTCATCATCCTATTGCATTCCTTACCTTAATTTTCATTCTTTCTTATTTCTTCAAGAAAATCATAACATTTTGTTTATCACATACAATTATGACTTACTCATTCTCTACTTATATACTCATTCTACATATTCAGATACATTTATCTATAATTTTCTCAAGTTTTTCCCTCTTTCAAAGTTATCACTATCTAATGGATTAATCCTCCATCAATTTTCTGAAAAACAAACTTCCTTTAAATATATATATACATTTTCCATGATTTAATTAATAATTCATTACTAATTCAACTCAATTAAACCAAGAAAATAGTATCCAATACTTTAAGAACACAATTGAATTTAAGCATAAACTTTCTGTGAGCGAAAATTTTTTGCCCCACTACCGGTGGAATGGTTTTTGCAACTTTAACACTATTAGGCTTTGGGCCTTAGAAAACACGGGCCTAAACTTAGAGAATAGGAGTCACCACTTGGATGGGCTGGAAAGAAAATAGAAGGGGTTGGGTAACTCGATTCCTAAGGAATTCCAAATCTCTACTGGATTTGAAAAGTTGAGTACGTATGGGGAAGGTGAGAAATGGCCCAGCACCCTTATAACATCCAGTTCATTGGAACCGACATTCTTTTCAGGTCTAAATATTATTAAATTCTTATATTATTATGATACTACTCATATTACAAGTAATTAAAATAAATAAATGAAAACAATTATCATCAATCAAACAATAAAATGGTCACCCATACAGGATGGAAACATGCCCTTAAAAAATGTCCAAGATCCATAAAAATAAATAAAATAGGACACCTACCAAAAGTTGAAAACGTGTCCCTTATAATTATCTTAAAGTCTTCAAAATAAATTAAATAATATAAACTAAATAAATAAGGCACCCAAAAGAGGAAACATGACTTTTACAACTTTAAAATCCAAATAAATATATGAACACAATTCAGCCATTCATAGTAGATCAAATATTCAAAACATATAATTAATCACCAAGTAATCATAAAATTAGAGTTTATTTATAACATTAGGGCTTTGATTATGAAATTAGGATTTTAATTGATGGAATTAGGGTTTTGTTTGTAAAACTAGGGTTTTGGTATGTAATTTAAATGAACTCAAAACAACATAGTAAATTAAAATGAATATGTGAAGTTAACAAATAAAGATAATAATTAAATTGAATAAATATGAGTGTTAAAGGTCATTACTGGTGTTGTTAGCTCCATTAAATAATTGTATTGATCCAAGTGTTGGTACAATCCCTTCTATAAAGATTGGTATTAGGTTCTGCCGTGACGTTATGTAATTGGTTTGGGTCAAACAAAGTGTGTTTTAGCTTTTGTGTCCTTAGTTTATATTCTCTTTTACTCTCTATTTCTTTGGTTTATTTTTCTTTCTGTCTCTTCTTTTTTTTACTCTCACTCTCTATATCTTTTCTTAATGTTTTTCTTATTGTTGTTCCCCTACTTATTAATTCATCCCAGTCCCTTTTTATATTATAGTATTAGAGTTAATTAGGAATGGAGTCCTGATTTAATTAGAAAGCCCACTACTTATTTATAAATATCCAGTTTTGTCCCCTGATTAAACGATTTTGAATTTATTCAGAGAGTGAAAAGCAATATGCTTTGGTAGATGTTGTGCTCTAATAAACACTACTAAAGCTACACTCGTAAGTATACGAGGCTACTATAGTATTTCGGTGAACACCTCAAGGTCATGTCACAAGGAAGCTAGATAAGCTAATTATTTATCAAATCATAAATAACAAATTATCAATTAATAGTCTTTGATTTATAAAATTAAATTGTTGAACAACTAACGAAAATAGAAAGGAATTGAATTTATAACAATGAAAGAAAACTGAACAATATATATTGATTCACTTAATAGAAAAGCCTAGGGTTTGCACTTCTCTAATAATTTATATGTATGAACGGCTATTCCTCTCAACTGATTTAATTTCAAAGATTAGATTTTAAGAAACTTAATTAATCAAATTAAGGAAATAAGCTCTCGCATTCAATCCCTTTTCAATTTATCTTACTACAATCAAAATGATCTTTTCCTTAGGTTTATATTTCTAATTCACCTAAGTCCCTAATTAAATTATTCCAGTATTAGATTTCACTTCTCAATCCTTCATCTACATACCTAAAACACATAATTGGTGGCCAATCTATTATATATTAACATTAATCCATTCAATTAAGGATAAAAGAAATAAATCAATTAAGAAATAACCATTTCATACAATTATAGTAGATTCATACAAACCCTAGACTAGATCAAAATTAGTTCATAGTAATGCTATCAAACAAATTCATCTCATTAAAATTCAAAGAAATTAATTTAGACATTATAGAATTCATAAATAAAATTTCAATGAAACTTAAGAGATAGAGTTAAAGAACAAAACCCAATTACAATTTTCCTTTGGCTTCTGAAGAATCTCTTGCTCAAATTTTTGCTAAAAGAATAATGTAATGGCTAGAACTAATTTGTTCTAGAGTGTTTGAATCAAAATGAAATCAATCTCAGATAAAGAAAATAAAGAATGGCTAAAAGAGTGAAAAAGTCCCCTGCTCTTGCCCTAATCTTATCTATTTATACAAATCCCTTCGCTAAAAATCCGCGCCTTCTTTCTTCCTTTCTTCTCATGGGATGACATGGCCAAGCTACTGGCCGTGCCATGTGACACGGCCAGTAGCTTGGCCGTGTCTCCTGGGTGTGTTAGCTTCTGTTTCTTTTCTTTGGTTCTTCCTTGTTTTTTGGCTTAGGATGGGACACGGCCAAGCTCCTGGCCGTGTCACTTGAGTGTGTCAGCTTCTGTTTCTCCTTGCTCTTCTTTATTCTTTGGAGATGAGAGTGACACAGCCAAGCTTGTTGGTCGTGTCTCTTGACACGGCCAAGCCTGTTGGCCGTGTCACTTGCTGTCATTTCTTTCCTTCTTTTCTTTTCTTTCTTTGGTTCCTTTGGTTTTGGTCTTCAGGTGAGACACGACTAGTGGCTTGGCCGTGTCTCCTGGCCGTGTCAGTTTCTGCCAAAATTTTCTTTGAGGTGACACGGCCAAGCTTGATTTGGCTTGGCCATGTCTTGCTTGATTCATGCTCTTCTTTCTTTGTTTTGATCTTCCAAGGGAGTTTTTGCACTTTAACCTAAAACAAACACTTAAACAAACTTTAAACAAAAATCAAATGAAACATTAACTAAAAACACATAAACATCATACTAAAAACTAGTACAAAAAATGATCTAAACACTGGGACAAATTAAAACTACCAAAATGTTGAAATCACTAAATAAACAGATTAAAACTACCAAAATGCATGAAGAAAACAATACTTATCATAATAAATAAATAGCAATTTGAGGACAAAAACTAATAAACAGTAGATTTAAACTGATCTCGAATACTTCAATAAATCTAGGCTGGTTCAGGTGCTTCAAATAAATTCAAGCTGGTCTAGATGCTTTAAATAAATCCAAAATCTTCAAATGGATGCTTCATTAAATTGAAACTTATTCGAGTGCTTCAAATAAATCTAGGCTTGTCTGGATGCTTTAAATAAATCAAGAATCTTCTAACGGATACTTTAATAAATTCAAACTAATTTGGATGCTTCAAATAAATTCGAGCTGGTCTAGATGGTTCAAATAAATCCAGAATATTTTGAGTGGATACTTTAATAAGTCCAAGCTAATTTGGGTACTTCAAATAAACCCATAACCTTCAAGTGGATGCTTCCATAAAACTATATTGTCAAGACACTTCAATGGATCCAAATGGTTTGGATGCTTCAACAAATGCATAAAACTGTACTGCCATGATTCTTCAACAAATCCAACATAGGATGGAGATTTGGATGCTTCAATAAATCCATATAGTTTATCATATTTTGCTAAATTTGATTAGATTCAGTTGTGTATTCTTCAACAAATCCACTGAGGTTTCATATAGATAAAAACTTGATTTTGAACACTACAACAAATCTAGAATAACATCTATCTTTACAGAAATGGATCTTCATCTTGATTCTTGATTCATGGGAATGGACCTTTGTCCTGCATCAACTTCTAGCCACTTGTTTCACTCTTTCAATTATTAGCTTTACAAAAAAAAAAAAACTATTTTTTATCCATCATATCCTCTCTTTGCCTCTTGCATGGCAAAATATTAAAAGAGAGTCTGAAAATGTTTTATATATCCATAAACTCAATAATTGAAAAGGAGAAGTTTTACCTTTTGTTTAGGCTTAAACCAATGATTTTGTTCCTGTGCAGACTCTGATTGATGTCTGTGTTTTGTCTCATTCTTTGTACAAGCATGCATCTCTTCTATCTTTTATAATGGACCTTTTATGCCCCTGATTCTATGTATACTTTTAATAGTTTACTTCACAAAGTATTTACTATTCATTTTAAAAAAGAATAGGCAGTATAAGACAACAAAAATGTAGTGTCATATGCTCATATATGTGTGTATGCATTATATGCAGGGGTGATACTTACAATGATTAACTCACATACCGAGGTGATACTTACTACTCATATTCCTATTGGTACCTTCCAGATGCTCATTCGGGTCTTGCATTAGAATAGTAGAAGATGTCACACCAATGGCTTTATCTTCAAGATGTACAAAGCATGAGTAGTATGGGGCCCAAGTAGGATAGAAATAGAAGAGACATCCATTTCTACCCATGATTCAAGACATTAGTTGGTGACCTCTTCATGACCTTGCAAACAATCCCTTCATTAGCCCATCTTTGCCCAATACATAATTTAAGGTTCAATAGTATAACATACTTCCCTAAACTTAAAAGCTCGTATGATAAAAAATACTTTTTTTTTTCTTCAAAGGACTTCATTTTGAAGAGTTCATACTCTTGAACAAGCATTTGGGCCTTCATGAATTTTACTTGATTAGTACCCTCATGATAATTCTCCAAGGTCTTCCAAATACTATAGGCATTTGAGCATCCAAGAATTCTTCCACATTCTTCCTTTGGCAATGAGCTTAGGAGAATGAAAGAAGCCTTTTTATCTCTCCCATTACTTCTTCTTTGTTCTTCATTCCACTCTTTTTGTGGAATCTCTTTTTCTACACCATCAACCACTCTTGTAGGAATCCTCCACTCATTTTCAACATAATCCCAAAGCTCTATTCCTTCACTATCTAGGAGCAAAAACATCTCGTGTTTCCAATATGAATAATCAAAGTGAGGTATAATAAGGGAGTTTGAGTTTCCATGATAATGAGCCATGGAGTTGGAAGAAAAAATTGATGTAGAGGTATTAGTGGGTGTGGTTGCCTTTGAGGATCAAATTTCACAATTAAGTTTAAGAAATTTCAAAGCTCTGATACCAATTGTTGTCCCAAGATGACAGCTAAGAGGGAGGTGAATTGGTCTCCTCAAGAAATGATGGAAAATTAAAAAACTTCAACAAATAAGAAATGTAGAAGATGTAGAAGATTGAGTAGAGAGTAGAAAAATCAACACAAGAGATTTATAGTGGTTCGGATTCAATAATCCTACATCCACTCCCCAACCTCAATTGGGTATTCCACTATACTTGAAGTTTTACAAGCTCACTTCCAACTTTGGTGTTTTTACAAGCTCACACCTAACTTGACAAGTGTTTTACTAAGGCTAAAACTCAAACCACTTACAAGAGTTTTACTAGGCTCACTCTCACAACCTTTACAATTGGTGTTTTGGTGGCTAACACTCAACCTTACATGAAGAGATAAATAGATGAAAGCTTAAGTAAATAAATTGCAAGAGTTTGGACAATATTAGTATTTATTCTCTTGCTAGAAGACTTGTTTGAGGTGGTTTTTTATAGGCCTCAAACCAGTTCTGCCCGTTGGTGAAGTGGGTAGAAAAGTACAACTCCAACAGCCACAAAATCTTCTTGGATTTTTGTGTCAGACTGTTGGTGCGGTCGCGCACCACCTTTGGATGGTAGCGCATCCTGGGATGGTCGATCACCACCTTTGGGTGGTCGCGCATCTGTTTGTGCGGTCATCCGAGCAGTCTAGTGCGGTCGCTCAATTCAAATCTCTAACGGCTACTTGACACGTGACATCTTCTTATTGGTTCTTTAACTAGCCGTTGAAGCCCACCAACGGCTATATAAATTTAGCGGTCGCACAGCCACATTGGGCGGTCGCGCATTGTCTTGCGTCGAGTCATTCACCGCTCCACGCCACCGTGAACCTCTCTGTCAAACCAAGATAGTTTGGATGGTCGCGCAACCCCTTGGGGCGGTCACGCATCCCTTCAAAGACAGATTTCAGCACTTAGGAAATCTTCAAATTTCTTTGCATTTCAGCTCATTCTAAGTTGCTTTCCTGCCATATATACACTCATTGAAGCCATTAGATCACTTCAATTTGTTTTCCAAGATCAAAAACAAGATTGACCTAAATCTAGGTCAACAATCTCCCCCTTTTTGATTTTGGCAATCAAATTGAATTTGAAATAAAAATAATCAACAAAAATAATTTGAAATAAAAATAATCAACAAAAATAGGCAATACTTCCCATTATGGAAAAACATAAGAAAATTCAAAAGATAATGTTCAAATTCATCAAATTCTCTCCCCCTTTGCCAAAATTCAAAAAGAGGAGGGGAGAGATGAAGAGCAATCAAGCCAATGGTCAAGACAAGATCAAAATCAGTGTTGGTGTGACTTTATATTAGAATTCAAAGCCAATGGCCAATCACCATAAACAAAATTCACAATTAACATAAATCTAAGTCATATACTTAGGAAAATAAAAGTACCAATAAATGAAAAATATCAAAATCAATGAAAAATATGTTAAGGATACCAATTGATTGGATTATACTCCCCCTCAATTGATGATCTCCCCCTCAAGAAGTGAAAAACTTAGAAACAATTGAGATCCATTTTTATCAAAATATTCAAGTTTTCTCCTCTCTTGTTGGAGTCAAATCAAGAGGAATATAAAAGGAAAATTAAATACAATTCAAGAAAGTGATTAACTTAATTATGAACAAATTTAAAATGTAATAAAAATAATTTAGTTAACCATAAAATCATTTTTCAACCGTAATGTCAAACACAACATGTAAAGTAAAAATTAAAAGTATAAAAGTTCAAATGTTGTAAGGCAAGAATTGTTACCAATTTTTTAATGCCAATTGCCTTATTTTTAGCATTGTTGGACTTGGTTTGATGGAGTACTCATTCTCCTCCATCTTCATGCCATTTGCCCTTGTCAATTAGGGGGTTTTCCTTGATAACCTTTTCTAAGCTGTGTTTGTTTTTAGATATTTGTTCATTTGAGGTCTTTAATTCTAAAGTAGAATTTTTTAAACATACAAAATCCTCTTCTAGTTTAGAGCATTTGTCCTTATGAAATTTTATCTTAGAAAAATACTTTTCTACTCTAAGGTTCATATGTTCAATTATATCACTATCATCTAAAGCATCATCAATATTGTTGTAATTTAAATTCATGTTTAAAGATTGGGTACCTACCTCATTGGAGTGTTCATCATCTCCCATAGCCATGAGACATAGATTTGCAATTGCTTGCTCTTCTTCTTCTTCTTGCTCTTCTTGCATTTCCATTGCCATCTCATGTGTGAGTAATTTTCTAATGAGGACATCCGTTGGAAGCTTGCTCAAATCATGTGCTTCCTCAATGGATGATACTCTTGCTTCAAATTCCTTCTTTGTAAGAATTCTAAGGATTTTGCAATTTATGTCTTCCAAAGAGTAGACTTTGCCAAATTTCCTCAAATCATTGACAATGGCAAGAAGTCGGTTGGTCATCTCCGTGACATCTTCAAAGGACTTCATTTTGAAGAGTTCATACTCTTGAACAAGCATTTGGGCCTTCATGAATTTTACTTGATTAGTACCCTCATGATAATTCTCCAAGGTCTTCCAAATACTATAGGCATTTGAGCATCCAAGAATTCTTCCACATTCTTTCTTTGGCAATGAGCTTAGGAGAATGAAAGAAGCCTTTTTATCTCTCCCATTGCTTCTTCTTTGTTCTTCATTCCACTCTTTTCGTGGAATCTCTTTTTCTACACCATCAACCACTCTTGTAGGAATCTTCCACTCATTTTCAACATAATCCCAAAGCTCTATTCCTTCACTATCTAGGAGCAAAAACATCTTGTGTTTCCAATATAAATAATGAAAGTGAGGTATAACAAGGGAGTTTGAGTTTCCATGATAATGAGCCATGGAGTTGGAAGAAAAATTGATGTAGAGGTATTAGTGGGTGTGGTTGCCTTTGAGGATCAAATTTCACAATTAAGTTTAAGAAATTTCAAAGCTCTGATACCAATTGTTGTCCCAAGATGGCAACCAAGAGGGGGGTGAATTGGTCTCCTCAAGAAATGATGGAAAATTAAAAAACTTCAACAAATAAGAAATGTAGAGGATGTAGAAGATTGAGCAGAGAGTAGAAAAATCAACACAAGAGATTTATAGTGGTTTGGATTCAATAATCCTACATCCACTCCCCAACCTCAATTGGGTATTCCACTATACTTGAAGTTTTACAAGCTCACTTCCAACTTTGGTGTTTTTACAAGCTCACTTCCAACTTTGGTGATTTTACAAGCTTACACCTAACTTGACAAGTGTTTTACTAAGGCTAAAACTCAAACCACTTACAAGAGTTTTACTAGGCTCACTCTCACAACCTTTACAATTGGTGTTTTGGTGGCTAACACTCAACCTTACATGAAGAGATAAATAGATGAAAGCTTAAGTAAATAAATTGCAAGAGTTTGGACAATATTAGTATTTATTCTCTTGCTAGAAGACTTGTTTGAGGTGGTATTTATAGGCCTCAAACCAGTTCTGCCCGTTGGTGAAGTGGGTAGAAAAGTGCAACTCCAACAGCCACAAAATCTTCTTGGATTTTTGTGTTAGACTGTTGGTGCGGTCGCGCACCACCTTTGGATGGTCGCGCATCCTGGGATGGTCGCTCACCACCTTTGGGTGGTCGCACATCTGTTTGTGCGGTCATCCTAGCAGTCTAGTGCGATCGCGCAATTCAAATCTCTAACGGCTACTTGACACATGGCATCTTCTTATTGGTTCTTTAACTAGTCGTTGAAGCCCATCAACGGCTATATAAATTTAGCGGTCGCACAGCCACATTGGGCGGTCGCGCATTGTCTTGCGTAGAGTCATTCACCGCTCCACGCCACCGCGAACCTCTCTGTCAAACCAAGACAGTTTGGATGGTCGCGCAACCCCTTGGGGCGGTCGCGCATCCCTTGAAAGACAAATTTTCAGCACTTAGGAAATCTTCAAATTTCTTTGCATTTTAGCTCATTCTAAGTTGCTTTCCTGCCATATAGACACTCATTGAAGCCATTAGATCACTTCAATTTGTTTGCCAAGATCAAAAACAAGATTGACCTAAATCTAGGTCAACATTTTTAATTTCAAAATCAGATATTGGTTTTGTCAAATCAGTGTTAATATACCTTAGGGCTTGATTTTTCCAAATTAACACATCTATAACATCACAACCCTAGGTACCATACTAAATTTGGAAATCATTTTCATTTGAGCAAGAACTGTTGCACTTCAGATAGTCACATATATATTACTTAGCCAAAGATCTCATTGAGTTTAAATATTGTCTATCTCATATACATGCATTTTTAAATAATTTCTACTAATAGACTCCACCAACTAAGAGAGATCAACAGGTTTGTAGACCCTTAATTTTTGACCCAGTCCGGTCCAATATATTTTATATAGTCCAAAATAATTTTTGTGTTATTTTAATTAAATAATATTTATTTTAGTATTTATTTTTAATAATTTTTTAAAAAATAAAAAAATAAATAATAATAATAAATATATAAAAATAAAAATAAAAATCGGAGATGAAAAAATTCATCATCGAAAGTAATTGGCCAAGGCCAATTTCGCCTGCAGGAAATTCGTGCGGCGAAATTGGCTGGCCGCGCCAATTCTCGCTCGTAGCTCGTAATTTCCTCGCAGCCCGTGGTAGTTTTCGCCAGCGATATTTTTCCAACGCAATTTTTTCTGAAACCAAACTCTATTTGGTTTTGGTTTCTTTTCCTAATTAATCTTAGTTTCCTTAAACAATTAGAATTAATCTTATAAATTTTTCAATAAATAACATAAAAAAAAAGAGAAAAGGGGATGAGACTAGACTTGGGGGGGGGGGGGGGGAGAACTTCTAGGGAATGGAATTTGAGACTTCAGATTGGAGAGGAGCAACAAGCAAGCAATCAACAATTTATCAAAGGTAGCCACACTGCCTTTGTCTCCTTTCATCCAGAAGTTAATTTGGTGGAACCAACTACGCAGGTTTGATCCTTATTCACAAACTACTCATAGCTTTGTTTCTTTGATTCATAATAATATACACACAAAACTTTGATCTTTAAATATGTAGTAACTTGATCTTAGTTTCAAAAACCCTAAAAAAGTATTCTTATGTTTCCAAAAAATCTTAAGAACCCTAAAAAGTATTCTTCTGTTTCCAAGAACCTTAAGAACTCTAAAAATACTTTTCTGTTTCTTCTAAGCCTGAAGAACCCTAAATTTATTTCTTCTATGTCCAAAAAACCTTAATTCATTTCTTTTGTTTCCAACAACCTTAAATCGTTTTCCCTATTTCCAAAGACTTTAAAAAAAACCCTAAACTGTTTTCTTCTAACTTTTTTCCAAAATTCCCAAATATTTTTTTAAATCTCCAAACCCTATCCTACTTCACAGTTTCTAAAATAATAATTACTTTATAAAACTCTAAACTATTTTCTTCAACTCCAAAACTAAAACAGTAAACCCTAGTTCCCTCAAAACTAATACGTAAACCCTAGTTTTCCTAAACTCTAATCCTTAAAACCTTAAAACCTTATAAACCTAAACATTCAAACTCAATACAATAAATCCAAAACAACAATCCAGTAACCAAGAATTATAAACCTAATGTTTTAATATCCTAAAACCCTAATTTCATAATGTTACCCCTAAACCCTAATTTGATTCATGAAACCCTAATCCATTACCATTTTCCAAAACCTTTACAGTAGCCTAAACAAATAATATTAATAATACTAAAATCCCAAAACCCTAAATTTTAATTAAAGAACTTTAAATAGAAACAGTAAACCCTAATTTGTATCTTTACTTGCTTTATTTTTAGATTTGATTATGTAGTTTATTATATGCTTTGACGATTGATTTATTTGATTTCAATGCTTGATTTATTTAATTTATCATGGATGAATGTTTATTATATATTTTGATTGATGTTTAATATCTTTTATGAATGATTTATTTATGATGAATGGCTATTTACTTTTATCGATTTATTTTGATTTCCGAGTGTTGTAAGAGGTATGTTTCCACTTTGTGGGTACCTCATTAATTGATTATCATGTAATTTAAATTGCTTTTATATTTTGGACCAATGTAAAGGACATGTTTTTATCCTCGGATTGGTGTCCATTTATTTGCTTTGCTTGGATATTGCTTTGATTTTAATATGACGATGCTTTCTTTCAATTGTTGCGTGTAATATGGATAATTTTTTTATACTTAAGAATTTTATAATATTAAGACCTGTAAAGGAGGTCGGTTTCAATGAACCGAGCATTGTGGGGGTGCTGGGCCATTTCTCACCTTCCCCACACGTACCCAACTTTCCGAACCCATTAGGGGGTTGGGGATTCCTTAGCAATCGAGTCATCCATCCCTTTCTTTTTCCCGGCCCGTCCGGGTGGCGACTCCATTTTCTCCGGACTTAGGTCCGTGTTCTTTAAGGCCCCGAGCCTAAACAGTGCCGAAGTCGCAAGAACCATTCCATCAGGAGTGGGGGCGAAAATCTCCGCTCACAGTGGCACTCCACTGGGGATAAGAGAAGTTTATTCCGTTAGTCTTTATATTATTCTATTCTTTCTTATAATGATATTATCTATTGTATCATATTAGATTGCATCGTGTGTGTGAGTTAGGACGCCCGTGTTACCCGTGTTATGTTGTGTAAGGGATACCATACTTTCACTCAAGGTATGGAGATCGAGCATGGCATAACCACTCATAGCCTCATACCATTTGGTAAATACTTTCTATGAGAACTTAAGCCTTTTATCCAAAAGACTAAAGCTCATGTAATTGGCCTAGTTACTTTCCTTAGGTTTTACCCCAAATGCACGTTGTTTGACTATGGTTAATTTATCTTGGTTTAAATCATGGCTTATTTGGTTTATTTCTTTTTCTAATATGACCTAAGTACATTGTGAGCTCAAAATAAATTTTTCTTTAAATTCCAAAAGACCAAAGCAATTTTCAAAATTTATCAAAATGGTCTTTGGACATAAAATGTTTATAAAAAAGAAATAAAAAAATTCTTTTACTCATGACCCAAATACTAAGCCCAATTCCATTTTTCAAAAATCTTTTTATAATGGGCTTAGAAACAAATTATTTTCATTTTTAAGTGCTTACAAATTATTTAGGTCAATTACGAAATACCAAAAATCAATTGTGAGCCTAGTTTATACTAAGAATAATTAATCATGGGCTTGTTTTTGGTATGAATCATTAGTTACTTTTTTCAATTGAGAAATCTATTTATAATAAAAATCTTAATTTAGTTTTAATCCAATATAGCATAAAAGCTACTATTAGTTGGTTGAATGGATTAAAACCTAATTAATGGGAATTATCATGGATTGATTTCCATTTTTGAAAATATAACTATTGGTTGAAACATCCAAGGGAATTATTAGAAAATGAGGTACCTCAAGGTTGTGAGCCAGAGAGGATCAATGATATGAGATGCAAATGTATGCATGTATGCACAAATAATAAAAAAAAAATTTGGACAACCGGGTCCAATGAGAGCATGAAGTACCTTAGATGATGGAACACAAAAGAGTTGGGATTTGCTATACAAGGCCTTCATCCAACAATATGGTTACAATGTTGAAATTGAAGTTACCTTAATGGAAGTTGAGTCCATTAGGCAATGACCAAATAAGAATTTTGTGGACTATGTGAAAAGATGGAGAAATAAGGCTGCTTTGCTCAAGAAGAGGCTCAATGAATATGATCAAATAAGGATGATTGTGAGAGGAGTGTTGCCTAGTCTTCGTGAAAGGATATCTCATACACTCATCCGTGATTTCAAAGATCTACTCCAAGCTGGTCTACAAATTAAAGAGTGGGAAAGAGAGAAGAACTGCTTTTCGGAAGAAGGAATGAGAAAGGGAATTATCAGCCTAGCATTCAAAGTACGCAAAAAGAAGTTGATGTTAATGTGACTGGTCAAGGAAATAAAAGACAATTCTCAGAATTTGTAATATCCCAATTTATGCCCTAGAAGTTTTGAATATTATGGTTGTTTTAATTGGATTGAATGTATGTGTCAAATTGAAAGAGAAAAGAATTTTTTTAAAAGAAGTGTATATGTTGCATATATGGTAGTATAAATAACATATACATAAGTCAAAAGGGATGGTCAATGGAAGAGGATATTTATGTGTAATATGTGAAATTACTTAAATGGGCATATGAGTGACAAGAGAGAAGTTTAAATGGATGAGGGCATTTAAGTAATTGTTGTGTTAGAATTGCATGGTGGAGATTTAAAGAAGAAGAGAAGTTTGACTTGTCATTATTTCTTTTCTTCTCTTCTCTTTTGGTGTGGCCGGCTATCAAAGGAAAGGGATAGGAAGAGAGGTGTTCTAAGTTCTAAACATCAAATTGAAGGGAGAATCAAAGGATTAAGTTGGAGATTTGTGAAATTTCTTCAATTGAGGTAAGTACTCTCTTGTTTTCCTTTGTTATTTTGAGGTTGTGTTTGAAGTGAGTTATGAATTGTTGATCTTATGATTGAGTGTGTTTGAGATGTGTTTATAAGTGTTGAGATTGATTGTAAGTTACAAAGTTAAATTGGTGTTGGTTTTGGTTTGAAGATGGTAAGTTAAGTGGAAGTGGATATTGAAAGAACAAGAGTGATGTTGGTTTAGGGTTTTGAAGTGTTGAGTGATTAAATGTGTTGTTGATGTATTGTTAATGTGAATATTGTGATGAGCATGCAAGATATGTGTTAATGACATTGTTTATATTCATTTGAATGGGGTTATGTTGTGCATAATGTGTTTAAATTCAATCAAAAGAGATTTGGCCATGTTTAGGGTTTTTAATCATGAGAGACACGACCAAACTAAGGAAGAGACACGGCCAAACTATAGAAATTTTGGGAGACACGGCCAAGTCTAATGAAAATGTGGCCGTGTTGGATGATTTTTGGAGAGACACGGCCGTGTCCCTTGCCCATGTCTGCCACTGCCAATTTGTGTTGAGAGACACGGCCACAAGCTTGGCCGTGTCCCTTGAGTGTGTTGGCTACTGTGAGTGTCCTTTGCTCTTCTTGCTTTGTTGAGATTGAACATACATATGATGATGCATATGACACTATATGAACAATGTTATGTGTTATGCATTGTGAATCTTGTGAATGGTAATGTGTTGTATGAATAATGTACTTTGTAATGTTAAATCAATGATGCTATATGTAAAATGTGAAGGATATGATGAGGTAATTGATTATGTATAGCTTGATGGGAGTAGTTCTTGAGGTAAGGGCAAACTTACCTAGATGCATTCTTTTATATGATTTTGAAACTTAAAACAATGTTAAGTAAATTACTAAATTGTTAATACAATGTGACTAATGTTGTTATTTGTATAGTGTGAAAGCTATGAGGATCATCCAAAAAGGTATGTGCAATGCAATTTGTTATGATAAATGTTTTAATAATGATTAAAATGAAATAAATGGATATGTTGTTTATATGACGATGAATTTGAGATACATGTGCAATGAAATTGATTATGTATGCTTGAATGATGAAGTGTGTAATGTGAATTGAGACATCAAGAGATGTGGAACTAATGTTCTGAGATATAATGTGATGTGAAGCCATTGTGATTGGCTATGATAACTCAAATGTGATGTGAAGCCATTGTGATTGGCTATGATGATTCAATTGAGAATGGAAATGATAATGAATTAATAAATGAATTGTGTGGCTAATGTGTTATTCCATTTTCAGAGTTTGTTGTTGGTGGCATGCCTAATGATAGTAACGATCTCTTGAAGTTAGGTTGGGCTTGATCCTTGAAGCCAAGTTGGGTAGAAGTTTAACATGTTTTACTCCCCTTGAAGCTTGGTTGGGTCTAGTCCTTGAAGCCTAATTGAGATGTTACAACCCTTGAAGCTAGGTTGGGTTGGTTCTTGAAGCCAAGTTGGGTTGAGACTTAGCATGCTTTGTTCCCCTTGAAGCTTGGTTGAACCTAAATCCTTGAAGCCTAGTTAGGATGATGATAATGATAATGTGATAATAAAACCAAAGCATTAACTCTGAAAGTCGAATGGCATATTAGTGTCTTTTGGGCCCGAGTCTGTCTTTGTTGTCAATATGATATACAAATGTTGAAATAAATGAGTAGTGAGATCTATGGTTGACTTTGTTGGAAATGTGATTCATGATTGGTGAATTGTGAATAAGATAATGTTATGAAGTATGTTGTGTAATGTGTGTATTGACATATTGGTTGTGAGTATTAATGATGGAATGTGGTTGGTGATAATGATATGTATATAATATATGAAATTAGTCGAGATATATGAAAGGTGCAATTCAAAAGGAAAAACATGATAAGATACTAATGATACATGGAAGTGATATTTCATTATATGTTAGAATTTCTATAATGTATGTTTATATGTTATATTTGTACTACTAAGCTCTCGGGCTTAGCGCGGATGTGTAATCGTGCAGGTAACTAAGTGGAAGATATGAAGTCTTTCGTTATGCCACAAGAAGAGTAAGAGTTTGTCGAGACCAACTAGAGGGTGATGCATACATGTTTAACTTTAATTATGATGTATTTTTGGCAAGAGTGTATTTATATGTATAAATGAAGTTTTGATAAAGATAAGATTATGAACCATATGTAAGATCATTAAAAGTATAATGATTTTGTAAATGGTCTTTAAATTAATGTATTGTGGTTTGAACTCTGTTAAAGGTTTTAAAAATGTAACAAAAAGTGACATTCTTATACTTTATATATTTACTGTATGTATACCAGGTGTATGTATAGTACTTATATGGAGTATCAGAGTGTTACAGAATTGGGGAGACCTCTATTTGGGTTTTTAGCAAGCTGCAAAAGAAAGGGTTGTTACAACCGTTAGCTCCTCGACCGTTACATAATCCACTGCCACCAAACTTCAATGCTGAGGCCTTCTGTCAATTTCATCAAATGCAAGAGCATAAAACAGATAAATGTACTCGTCTAAGGCATGAGTTCCAAGATTTGATTGATAATGGTAAGCTACCCGAGCCGGATAAGCCCAATACCAAGAACAATCCTTTGCCTAAATTTGGAAGAGTGCCACCACCAGCAACCTTCATGGTAGGAAAAGGATTAGAAGAAGATTTGGTTTTATCATCCTTTCAGGATGGAAATATTGAAGATGTGAAAGGAAAAGAAACTTAAACTCAACAAACTTTCCTTAGCTTGAATGTTGCTTTTCAATTTTACTTTCTTTAATATTTAATTTGAACAATTATGTTTTTCAAATTTAAATTTATTTGAATAAATTATTTTCATCAAAATTTTTGTTGGTCTTTGTTCATTTTGGTGCTCAACCAATAAGGAATCTAGCTTGATAATTCATGAATTAATATATTTATGCATCATGACTTGAATGACTTTACTAGGTGAGGGAATTACTCTATAGCATTGAGTTGTGTATGCTTACTTAGAGAGGGCTCCTGCATAATTTCCTTTGTCTAGGTCCTAGTCAGTCTTAGAACATGCTTTGACAAACTTTCAAGGCGAAATTGAACTCTGCTTATTTAAGAGAGAAATGATCTAGGCATTGTTTGGCTAGCCAACAACTAGTATCCATCCTATTAAATATCAATCCCTAGTTGTCCCTTTGAGCCTTCATAAAATTTTAGCTTTCTTTTCATTGGCTTACCAACCCCAATAACCTACCCTGAGCTGTTGTGATACTTTTGACAAGTCTTATGATCACTAAGATGAAGAGGCAAGAAGATCAAAGAAAGCAATGATTAGTCAAGATCATGAGGATAGTTGAAGTTCTCAAGACCATAAAGATAGTTGAAGTTCTCAAAACCATAAGGGTAGTTGATGTTTTCAAGACCATAAGGGTAGTTGAAGTTTTCAAGACCATAAGGGTTGTTGAAGTTCACTTAATATCTCCAATATATTAAGACAACATCAGAGTAACAAATGATTTATCCCTGTTAAAGAAGATTTATGTTACTCCACTCATCCATTATTAGAAGCCCCAGTTAGTACAAATACAACAACTCTTTTAGAGCTAGAACCAAACAAAAAAACAAAAAATAAAATAAAAAAAAAAGAGAAGAGAAAAAAGAAGAAAAAGAAAAGAAAAAAGAATAAAAGAAAAGAAAAGAAAAGAAAAAAGAAGAAAAAAGAAAAATAAAAAACAAGAAAATAAAACCTAAAAAGGTGGTTCAGAAAGCCAACTGAGTTCTCTTTTACCTAAAGTAGCAAAAGGCTTCCATTTAGTTTATAAGGACATTTTGACTTGAATTGGTCCAACCCAACAAATGATTCAATTAAAATTGGAGAAAAAAAGGAGGAAGACCATCCAGTTCTTGAAAGTTCTATATTTGACAGTCCTACAAGGAAGAAGGACGAAATGATAAAATGCTCAAAGAAAGGGAAGAGTAAGAAAAATAAAAAGAAAGAAAAGGGAGAAGAAGAAAAGAAATGAATTTGGGTACCAAACTTTATGCAAGGGCAAAGACTGTTCCAATCGAGATCTAGATTAATGCCAAGAAGATAGAAGGAATTTGGAGTCTAAGCTAGCTAAAGTTCAAATAAGAAGTTTGTAGTGTGAAGGTTGGTCCATTGTGTCACATCGGCTCCAAATTACAAATGGCCTTCATTTAACCCATGTCCCTTATAGACCCCATTTCAAGCCTATCAAAGACCTGTTGATCTCTCTTGGTAGGTAGAGTCTATTAGTGGAGATAGTTTGGATGAGCATGCATATGAGATAGACAATATTTAAACTCAATAAGACCTTTGGCTAAGCAATGTGTATATGCTTATCTGAAGTGCAATAATTCTTGCTTAAATAGAAATGATTCCCGAGTTTAGTACGGTAACTAGAGTTGTCATGTTATAGATATGTTAATTTGGAAAAATCAAGTCCTGAGGTACATTGACATTGATTTGGCAAAGCCAACATTTGATTTCAAAATCAAAATTCAAAAAATTTAAAAATGTTTTTGTCATACAAAACCTTCAAGTTAAGGGGAGTATGTTGAACTGTCGAATCTCGAAGAACACATTGGGAAAAATAAATAATTACTGGCAAGGTCATGAAGAAGCTACCAACTGACATGCTGAATCATAATTAAAATGGATGAATCTCTGCTGTTTGGGGCCTCCATTATTCATATTTTCAACATTTTAAGGATAAAAGCCATAAATGTGGGGCATTGTGTCATTCCAATGCAAGACTTGAATGAGCATCTGAAAGGAATCAATGAGAACACTTCTACTGATGACCTCATTCTGTGAGTCGATGGAACGACTGTAAGTATCATTCATGCATATCATGCATACATGAGCATATCACATCGCACTTTCTTGTCTTGTATTGTCTATTCTTTATTAAGGTGAACAGCAAACACCCTGTGAAGTAAACAATCAAAAGAAGATATCAAATCAGGGGGGGCATAGAAGGCCCATTGCTTGAGAAAGTTCCAGTAATTTTATAAAGAGAAGAAATACGTGCTTGTGCAAAGAACTAGACAACAAAAATATTAATCAGAGCCCGCATAGAAAAATCATGGGTTTGGGCCTACACAGGGGGCAAAGTTTCTCCTTTTCAATTTTTTGAGTTTATATATAAAACATTTTCAAACTCACTTACAAATATTTCTCCACGCAGGGGGCAAGAGAAGATATGAGGGCCAACTAAAAATAGCTGAATTTTTGCAAAAAGGAAGAACAAAAGAATGGAACATTAGAACTATCAAAAGAATGAAGACGCAAATGATAAAAAATCAAGATCCAACTTAAAGGATGAAGATCCACTTTCGAGGGTGAAGACCCAATTTCCAAGGATGAAGATCCATTTTTCAAAGGTGAAGACCTTATTCCAAGGATGAAGATCCAATTTAAAGGATGAAGATCCATTTTCAAGGGTGAAGACCCGATCTCAAAGGATGAAGATCCATTTTCAAGGATAAAGACCTGATGTCCAAAGGATGAAGATCCATTTTTAAGGGTGAAGACCTGATCTCCAAGGATGAAGATCCATTTACGAGGGTGAAAACCCGATCTCCAAGGATGAAGATCCATTTTCAAAGGTGAAGATCCGATGCTAAGGATGAAGATCCAAGGTCCAACGATGAAGATCCATTTTGAGGGTGAAGAACCACAATGCATTAAACAACCGGAGCAGTCAGAATCCTTAACTGATAAAAGGTTAGTCAAATCCAATTCAATCTTGGGTCCAAGTACCCAGTCACGGGTCTAAGTACCCAAATTAAATCCAGTTAGGATCAAGTATCCCAATCCAATTTAGGATCGAGTATCCAAATCCAGTTTAAGATCGAGTATCCAAATCCAGTTTAGGATCGAGTATCCAAGTCTAGTTTCAGATCGAGTATCCAAATCCAGTTAGGATCAAGTATCCCAATCCAATTTAGGATCAAGTATCCAAATCCAGTTAGGATCGAGTATCCAAATCGAATTTAGGATCGAATATCCAAATCCAGTTAGGATTGAGTATCCAAATCCAGTTTACGATCGAGTATCCAAATCCAGTTAAGATCGAGTATCCCAATCCAATAGGATCGAGTATCCAAATAGAGTTAGGATCGAGTATCCCAATCCAATTTAGGATTGAGTATCCAAATCCAGTTAGGATCGAGTATCCAAATCCAATTTAGGATCGAGTATCCAAATCCAATTAGGATCGAGTATCTAAATCCAGTTAGGATCGAGTATCCAAATCCAGTTAATATCGAGTATCCAAATCCAGTTTAGGATTGAGTATCCAAATCTAGTTACGATCGAGTATCCAAATCCAGTTTAGGATCGAGTATCCAAGTCTAGTTTAGGATCGAGTATCCAAATATAGTTTCATGTCCAGAACCCAAATTACTCTTAGGCCCAGAGCCTAAAATTATCCTTGAGTCCAGAACTCGGACCGGGTCCAAAACCCAAAACCTCAACCATGACGGAAAAATTAAGTCTTATTGCTTTTCACTCTCTTTTACTGAAGTCTCAGATCGTTCAAACAGGAGGCAAACTGTAGACCCTTAATTTTTGACCCAATCCGGTCCAATATATTTTATATAGTCCAAAATAATTTTTGTGCTATTTTAATTAAATAATATTTATTTTAGTATTTATTTTTTATATTTTTTTAAAATAAAAATAATAATAAATAAATAATAATAAATAAATAAATAAAAATAAAAATAAAAATCAGCAACAAAAAAATTTATCGCCAAAAGTAATTGGCCAAGGCCAATTTCGCCCGCAGGAATTTCCTGCGAGCCATTTCACATCAGGAATTCATTTCGCCATAGGAAATTCCTACGGCGAAATTGGCCGGTCGAGCCAATTCTCCCTCGTAGCTCGCAATTTCCTCTCAGCCAGTCGCAATTTTCGCCAGCGAGATTTTTCCAACGTAATTTTTTTTGAAACCAAACTCTATTTGGTTTTGGTTTTTTTCCTAATTAATCTTAGTTTCCTGAAACAATTAGAATTAATCTTATAAGTTTTCCTATAAATAACACTAAAAAAGAGAGAAAAAGGGGATGAGAATGGACTTGGGGAGGAGAACTTCTAGGGACTGGAATTTGGGACTTCAGATTGGAGAGGAGCAACAAGCAAGCAATCAACAATTTATCAAAGGTAGCCACACTGCCTTTGTCTCCTGTAATATCCCAAAGTGTGCCCTAGGAGTTTTGATATAATTGTTGTTTTATTTGAATTAAAATGTATATGTGTAATTGGAAAGAGAAAAGAATTTAAAAGAGAGTGTATATGTTGTATATATGAAAATATATATAACATATACACAAGTCAAATGAATGGTCAAAGGAAAAAGATATTTATTTTGTTATGTATGAAATTACCAAAAAGGGCAAGTAAGTGAAAGGAAGTTAAAACAAATAGGAGAGGGTATTTAAGTAATTTTCTTTTTAGATTGCTTGGTGGAGGTTTAAAGAGATGAGAAGTTTGACTTTGTCTCTTACTCTTTTTCATTTTTCTTCTTTTCTCTTTGTGTTGGCCGGGCATCAAGGAAACAAGAGAGCAAGAGAGGGTTTTTGAATTTTAAGAGAAAATTGAAGGAAGAATCAAGTGATTGAGTTGGAAAATTTTAAAGTTTCATCAACTTTGGTAATTTCTCTCTTGGTTTCTCTTGTTTTATTTTAAGTTGTGTATGAGTTTGATTGTTGATAATTGAAAGTGGGGTTGTGTTAATGGTAGTATGTTGGTGTGTGTTTGATTTAATTGATTGTGGTGTTGGTTTTGAATGGAAAATAAAAAGTTAGATTGATGTTGATATTGGAAGAGTAAGAGTGATGTTGGTTTTAGGGTTTTGAAGTGGTAAGTGATGTTTAACTTGAGTTTGATCAATTATTTTCATAGATTTTCATGTTGTTTGTGTTTGTTGGAGTTGTAAGCCTAGAATAAGTGAATTTGGTCAGAAACAGAAGCATCTTGGCTGCCACGACCATGGCCATTTGTAACCATGGCCGTGGAGGTTTGGAGCAAGGGAGGCAGAATCATTTTCTAACCCACGCCTGTGGGGGTTGGGAAGCCACGGCCGTGGGCCCTAGTTAGGAGATGTTGAGTTGCAATTTGTGATTTAAGGGTCTAGTAAAAGGTTATTAAGTGAATATTTGCATTGGAATTGATGTATTTTATCATTTTTGGATTAGGTCTTGAAGAAGATAATTTGCCCTAATTCAAGTGGTGAAGAAGTGTTGGAAGAAGAAGTGTGTAGATTGGTGTGAGTGGTGCACAAGGTAAGTACAAACTACAATATTGTATACATTCATATGATGTTGAGACTTAAAACACAATTGATTGTAAATGTGTTAAGAAATCTTTTGCATTGTTGATGCATATTAATAATGTTATGTTTGGTATAGTGTGAAGATTGTGATGAGTATGTAAAATGTATGTTAATGTAATTGGTTGTGTACACTTAAATAATGAATTGAGATATAATGAAATGTAAAACCAATGTAGTTGGTTATAATGATGTAAATAAGATGATTGAAGTATGTTTGTCTATATGATGATGAAATGAAATATGAAATGCGAAAGATATGATGTTATGATGAATTGTCTTAATGTGAGTTGAAATGATATGAGATATGAGGCCATAGTTGTTGGCTATGATAATGTAAATGAAATATAATTGAGGCATATTTGCCTAGTTGATTATGGAATATGAAATGAGAAATGAAATGAAAATAGAATGATAAAGAGATAAATGAAAAGATTGTGTCTAATGTGTTATTCAACCTTCAGAGTGCTGGGTTTGGCGGCATGCCTATAAAGTACTGGATAGGTGAAAAGACCGGGTCGTAAGCCGAATCCAGTTGATAAATGTGAAATGTGATATTTTTGGGGTGAAAAGACTGGGTCGTAAGCCTCAAAAACAGTAACAGTCTAGCCGGGTTGAGGATCTCCTCGAGTTTGGCCGGGTTGAAGTCCAAGAGACTGGGTCTGTTACACTATCCATGGACAGAGATATGTATATATTGCTACGGGCTTGATGATTATGATTATAGACCAAAGCAGTAACTCTGAACTTTGAATAACATATTAGTTTCTTTCTGGGCCCATGCTTGTGTTTGTTTAATTGTGATTCTTAAAAGATGAAACAAATGAATATTGCGATAAGTTATTGATGAATGTGAGATTTATCAAATAGTATTCTTTTGAATTGTTTTTGAAACTTGATTTTATGACATTAGCATGGCATTGAAACATAATGATATTGTAGTTTGTACCACTAAGCCGTTGGCTTAGCGCGAGTGTGATTCATCACTCAGGTGACAGGGAAGAACCGGAGAGTTCCTCTAGGCCGAGTAGAGTCTAGATTTTGAAGTGTTGATAGTGGAGCTTAAAGATCAAAGACATACTGCCAAACATGTATATATTTTCTATTTTGTAAAATTTGAGTTTTAATGTATATGTATTTGTAAATAATTGTTATATTTTCCGCTGCGTTTTGTCAGAATATTTTGGTCTATTGTGTTTTATAAATTCCTTAAATGTTTTAAAATTGTTATTATTATTCAAAAGGATGGTTTGTGTGTTTTGTAAACCGTGGCATTTCTATATTCAGTATATGTATATTATGATCGCATAAGCATGCTGTGTACGTATACGGGGTATAGGGGTGTTACATCTCCATTCATCCGAAGTTAATTTTGGTGGAACCAACTACGCACGTTTGATCCTTAATCATAAACTACTCACAGCTTTGTTTCTTTGATTCATAATAATATACACACAAAACTTTGATCTTTAAATATGTAGTAACTTGATCTTCATTTCAAAAACCCTAAAAGTATTCTTATGTTTCCAAAAAACATTAAGAACACTAAAAAGTATTCTTCTGTTTCCAAGAACCTTATGAACCCTAAAAATACTTTTTTGTTTCTTCTAAACCTTAAGATCCCTAAATTTATTTCTTCTATGTCCAAAAAACCTTAATTCGTTTCTTTTGTTTCCAAAAATCTTAACTCATTTTCCCTATTTCCAAAGACTTTAAAAAAACCCTAAACTGTTTTCTTCTAACTTTTTTCCAAAATTCCCAAATATTTTCTTAAATCTCCAAACCCTAACCTACTTCACAGTTTCTAAAATCATAATTACTTTATAAAACTCTACACTATTTTCTTCAACTCCAAAAACAAAACAGTAAACCCTAATTCCCTCAAAACTAATACGCAAACCCTAGTTTTCCTAAACCCTAATCCTAAAACCTTAAAACCTTATAAACCTAAACATTCAAACTCAATACAGTAAATCCAAAACAACAATCCAGTAACCAAGAATTATAAACCTAATGTTTTAATATCCTAAAACCCTAATTTCATAATGTTACCCCTAAACTTTAATTTGATTCATGAAACCCTAATCCATTCCAATTTTTCAAAACCTTTAGAGTAGCCTAAACAAATAATATTAATAATACTAAAATCCCAAAACCCTAAATATTAATTAAAGAACTTTAAATAGAAACAGTAAACCCTAATTTGTATCTTTACTTGCTTTATTTTTAGATTTGATTATGTAGTTTATTCTATGCTTTGATGGTTGATTTATTTGATTTCAATGCTTGATGTATTTAATTTATCATGGATGAATGTTTATTATATATTTTGATTGATGTTTAATATCTTTTATGAGTGATTTATTTATGATGAATGGTTATTTACTTTTATCGATTTATTTTGATTTCCAAGTGTTGTAAGAGGTATGTTTCCACTTTGTGGGTACCTCATTAATTAATTATCATGTAATTTAAATTGCTTTTATATTTTGGACCAATGTAAAGGACATGTTTCTACCTTTTGGTGGGTGTCCTCTTAGTTTAGACATGGATGATGTAAGGACATGTTTCTATCCTAGGATGGGTGTCTATTTATTTGCTATGCTTGGACATTACTTTGATTTTAATATAACGATGCTTTATTTCAATTGTTGTGTGTAATATGGATAATATTGTTATACTTAAGAATTTTATAATATTAAGACCTGTAAAGGAGGCCGGTTCCAATGAACCGGGCGTTGTGGGAGTGCTGGGCCATTTCTCACCTTCCCCACATGTACCCAACTTTTCAAACCCATTAGGGGGTTGGGGATTCCTTAGGAATCGAGTCATCCACCCCTTTCTTTTTCCCTGCCCGTCCAGGTGGCTACTCCATTTTCTCCGGACTTAGGTCTGTGTTTTTTGTTGCGCTCAAATTAACTCTACCACAAAGCGTCACTCGCAAGTATACGAGGTAGCTGTAGCAAAGGTGATCGCCCCAAGGTCGTCTCACAAGGAAGCTAAAGTGGCTAATTGATTATCAGTTTATAAATAACAAGTAATGAATAAAATTTAAATTGCTAACTAATGAAGAAGATTGATTGAAGTTTAAAACGAATAAAAGTAAATTAAGCTGATTGTTTTGATTCACTTGATAGAAAAGTCTAGGGTTTGCACTTCTCTACTACTTATATGTATGAACGGTTATTCCTCTTAACTAATTTAATTTCAAAGATTAAATCTCAAACAACTTAATTAATTGAGTCAAGGAAATAAGCTCTCGCATTCAAACCTCTTACAACTAATCTTGTTATAATTGAAACAATCTTTTTAATAGGTTATATCTCTAATTCACCTAAGTCCTTAATTGAATTGTTCCAACATTAGACTTCATCTCTCAATCCATCATCTAATACCTAAAACACATAATTGGTGGCCAATCAATTATATATTAACAATATTCCATTCAATCAAGGCTAAAGAAATTATTAGCTAAGAGAATAACCAATTCATACAATCATAGCAGATCCATACAAACCCTAGACTAGATCAAATTAGTTCATCATGATTTCAGACATACTCATCTCATTAATATTCAAAGAAATCAACTTAGAAATGATAATGTTCATAAATACAATTTCAATGAAAATAAAGAGAATAAAGTTCAAGAACAAAACCAAATTACAAACTCCTTGAAGCTTCTGAAGAATCTCTTGTTCAAATCTTGCAAGAAGGATGTATCAATGGCTAGAACAATCTAATCTAAGCTAGTTTAATCCAAAGTGAAATCAAAATCAAAGAAAACAAATGTTAAAACCCTAACTTCACTCTTGACGGCTGAAACCTGTCTCAAAAACTCAACAGTCTTAAGAAAAACCCTAATTTCCATATTTATACGAAACCTCCGCGCGTCTTTATTAATCCTTGAGTGACACGGCCAAGTTAGAGTGAACTTGCCGTGTTGGAGGTGAATTTGAGGGAGAGACAGGGCCAAGTTGATGGTGACACGGCCAAGTTGGACCATTTTGGAGGGACATGGCCAGTGACTTGGCCATGTCGCTTGCATGTGTCACCTACTGTGAGAATTGCTCTTCTTTGCTTTGGATTTAGGTGAGACACGGCCAAGTTGATGGTGACTTGGCCGTGTTTGAGCATAATTGGAGGGACATGGCCATGTTTGAGGTGACTTGGTCGTGTTGGATCATTTTGGAGGGACATGGCCAGTGACTTGGCCATGTCGCTTGCATGTGTCGCCTACTGTGATGATTTCTTCTTCTTTTCCTTTGGAACTGGGTGAGACACGGCCAAGTTGGAGTGACTTGGCCATATTGGAGCATCTTTGGAGGGACACGGCCACTGACTTGGCCATGTCCCTTGCCCGTGTCCATCACTGTGTCTTGTGGCTTCTTTTCAGCTTGATATGGGACACGGCCAGTGACTTGGCCGTGTCCTCTGCCTATGTCAGCTACTGTCCATTTTTCCTTCAATCTTGGTTCCTTGGCTTTTTTAACCTAGAATAAAACTCAAACAAACTTTAAACAAAAAGTAAATAAACAATAACCAACAAAACATAAACACCATACTAAAAACTAGATCAAAAACGACATAAACACTGAAATAAACTAAAACTACAAAATTAACAAAAACACTAAATAAACCGATTTAAACTAACAAAATACCTAAATAAAACAATAATTATTATAATAAACAAGACACAAATCTATAACAAAAACTAACAAAACAACTACCCCACACTTAAAACTTTGCTTGTCCTCAAGCAAATTCACATGGCATAAATTAAAAACTCAAACAACCTTAACTATAATTCCAGCATATAAGATGAAATCCTTATAGACACAGCATAAATAATTGCACTTTACTTCAATCCAGGATTTTCTTAACTCATTCATTAATCCAGACATACAAATCTCATCTCTCATCTAAGTGTTTCACTCGATTTCAAAGGTTAATCACTCAAACCACTCATGACTGCATACTACCATAAACTTGCTTAATTATCCAATCTCCCTCACTGACTTTCTCAAGAAATAATCTGAAGGTCTTTCATTTGGATGTAATGGGGCTAAGGTAAAGGTATGAGAAAAGACATTTAGGCTGGAGCATCAAGAAATGGAGTATCTAAATTAGACACTACTCTTGCTAAGAAACCCATAACTCCTTCAAATAGCATACTCACCAACCCTTGATAATCTTATATACTTGCATAAAAATACATGAGTCAACATTCCTCTTTTGATAACCAATGCTATAACATATTTGACTTTTGTATATATATATAACTTTTCTTTTATTTTCTCTCTTTTTTTTACTTTTATCATTTTTTTCTTTTTTTTAATATATATATATATACAAAATTAAGAATTGCATGGAACATCTAGCTTAAAATGTAGAGGAAAAGAATAATGACTCTTAATCAAATACAATGTGCAAAGTATGCATTTCAACCCCCAATTAGCAATTCCATTTTTCTTTTTTTTTTACTTGCTTGCCCCACACTTTGAAACAAACCACCCTATTGTCATATCATAAAACTCCATTCCTTAATGCAGGTATGATGATAATAAGAACATGTTAAGTTGAGAATCGTGTTGATCAAACAAGAAAAAGTTGAAGGCTCAACTTGGCTCACTAAGGAAATCAATATTAAGGGAGGTCTTTTTAAGCTAAAGGGCTAACCTAATTTGCCTTCATCAATTTAAAACTTGAGATTAAATCATAATGTGAGTTCAATTAGTATGCAAAAGCAAACCTAGAGATGCAAAATCATGAAGGTGCACATTTAAGATGTAACACCCCGATACTCCATATAAGTACTATACATACACCTAGTATACATACAGTAAGTATATAAAGTATAAGGATGTCACTTTTCGTTACATTTTTAAAACCTTTAACAGAGTTCAAACACAATACATAAATTTAAAGAATATTTGCAAAATCATTATACTTTCAATGATCTTATCTTTATCAAAACTTCATTTATACATATAAATATACTCTTGTCAGAAATACATCATAATTAAAAATTATACATGCGTGCATCACCCTCTAGTTGGTCTCGATAAACTCTTACTCTTCTCGTGGCAACAAAAGACTTCATATCTTCCACCTAGTCACCTGCACGATTACACATCCGCGCTAAGCCCGAGAGCTTAGTAGTACAAATATAACATATAAACATACATTATAGAAATTCTAACATATAATGAAATATCACTTCCATGTACCATTAGTTTCTTATCATGTTTTTCCTTTTAAATTGCACCTTTCATATATCTCGACTGATTTCATATCTTATATACATATCATTATCACCAACTACAATCCATCATTAATACTCACAATCAATATATCAATATACACATTACACATCATACTTCATAACATTGTTTTATTCACAATTCACTAATCATAATCCATCACTAACACTCACAATCAATATATCGATACACACATTACACAACATACTTCATAACATTATTTTATTCACAATTCACCAATCATGAATCACATTTCCAACAAAGTCAACCTTAGATCTCATTACTCATTTATTTCAACATTTGTATATCATATTGACAACAAAGACAGACTCGGGCCCAAAAGACACTAATATGCCATTCAATTTTCAGAGTTAATGCTTTGGTTTTGTTATCACATTTATCATTATCATAGACCCAACTAGGCTTCAAGGATTTAGGTTCAACCAAGCTTCAAGGGGAACAAAGCATGCTAAGTATCAACCCAACTTGGCTTCAAGAACCAACCCAACCTAGCTTCAAGGGTTGTAACATCTCAATTAGGCTTCAAGGACTAGACCCAACCAAGCTTCAAGGGGAGTAAAACATGTTAAACTTCTACCCAACTTGGCTTCAAGGATCAAGCCCAACCTAACTTCAAGAGATTGTTACTAATATTAGGCATGCCACCAACAACAAAACTCTGAAAATGGAATAACACATTAGCTACACAATTCATTTATCAATTTCATTCTCAATTCTCATCATTAATTAGGCAAACATGCCTTATGTCTTTCAATTGAATCATCATAGCCAATCACAATGGCTTCACATCACATTTGTGTTATCATAGCCAATCACAATGGCTTCATATCTCATTTGAATCATCATATAATATACAACCTCAATTACATTAACTAAACAAACATATCATTATAACTCAGAACATTAGTTTCACATCTCTTTATGTCTCAATTTACATTCAGGTAATTCATCATAAAAGTATTTATCATAATAAATTGCATTGTACATACCTTTTTGAATGATCCTCATCTCTTTCACACTATACAAGTCATAATACTTGTCACATTATATTAACAATATAATAAATTAATTAACATTGTTTTAAGTCTCAAAATCATATAAAAGAATGCATCTAGGTAAGTTTGTACTTACCTCTAGAACTACTCCCATCAAGCTATACATAATCAATTACTTCATCATCTCCTTCACATTTTACATATAGCATCTTTGATGTAACATTACAAAGTACATTATTTATATAACACATTACCATTTACAAGATTCACAATGCATAAAACATAACCTTGTTCATATAGTATCATATGCATCATCAAATATATGTTCAATCTCATCAATACAAAAAGAGCAAAGAACCATCACAGTAGCCAACACACTCAAGGGACACGGCCAAGCTTGTGGCCGTGTCTCTCAACACCAAATCAACCGAGGCAGACACGGGCAAGGGACACGGCCGTGTCTCTCAACAAAAATCAGGCAGTGGCAAACATGGGCAAGGGACACGGCCAAGCCAGTGGCCGTGTCTCTCCAAAATTGATCCAACACGGCCAACTTTCCTTAAACTTGGCCGTGTCTCCCAAAAATCTTTAGTTTTGGCCGTGTCTCATCCTTGGTTTGGCCGTGTCTCACATAAATAAAAACCCTAAACATGGCCAAATCTCTTTTGATTGAATTAAAACACATTATACACAACATAACCTTATTCAAATGGATATAATCAATGTCTTTAACACTTAATTTACATGATCATCACAATAATCACATTAACAATACATTAACAATACATTTAAACACATACAACTTCAAAACCCTAAAACCAACATCATTCTTATTCTTTTAATATCAACATCCACTTAACTTACCATATTTAAACCAAAACCAACACCAATTTAACTTTGTAACTTACAATCAATTTCAACACTTATAAACACATCTCAAACACACTTAATCATAATACCAACAAATCATAACTCACCTCAAACACAACTTCACAAATAACAAAGGAAAACAAGAGAGTACTTACCTAAATTGAAGAAATTTCACAAATCTCCAACTTAATCCTTTGATTCTCCCTTCAATTTGATGTTTAGAACTTAGAACACCTCTCTTGCTCTTTCTTTCCTTTGGTAGCCGGCCACACAAAATGAGAAGAGAAGAAAATAAAGACAAGTCAAACTTCTCTTCTTCTTTAAATCTCCACCAAGCAATTCTAACCAAGCAATTACCTAAATGCCCTTAACCATTTAACTTAGCTTCTTTCACTTATATGCCCATTTAAGTAATTTCACATATCACAAATAAATATCCTCTTGCATTGACCATCCATCTTGACTTATGTATATGTTATTTATACTAGTATATATGCAACATATACACTTCCTTTAAAAATTCTTTTCTCTTTCAAATTAACATATACATTCAATCCAATTAAAACAACAATAATATTCAAAACTTCTAGGGCATACATTGGGATATTACAATTCTCTCCCCCTTAAATAATTTCGTCCTAGAAATTATCAGTACCGTAACAATTCATTCTTAACAAAATACTATCTTAACTTCCATATGAAGTTAATTATATGCTTAAGTTATTATGTCATCAAATCATATAACTTCAACTCTCCCCTTTAGAATCAACCACCTTCTTTAAATTCCATAACTCATCATTCTATATGTTTATATATCTTATTACTTCCTTGATCAAACATTCAAAAGAACTCATTACACTTCCTATTAATATCTTTATACAAAAATCAGATCATTTTATAGTACACTTATACTTCGTCCAATCTCTATATTTAATATATTTTGTTCCTTCATCTCTTTGTTATTAACCTCTTAACTTTAACCTGAAAAATCATTGGTTTATATCTGAGCATTAATTATCCCGTCATTACAATCACTGTCTAAATAGACATTTATCAAACCTCAATGGATAACAAGATCCTTATTTATTTTTTTTTTCATAAATGGAGTTATTTCTTTAGCATGCTTTTCACTTAACTTACATATTAATACATTACCTTTCAACTTATTTTATAAATAACCAATCTTTTCCCTTTTTATCATGATTTATAACTACTATAACTTCATTCGTTCATGTCCATTCACACTCTAACATTTTACATCATATACATTATCATGTAAATAATTACACTCTTAGTACAACTATACATATTAAATCTCAATAATGATTCATAATCTTAGCCAAATCCAGATCAATTGATCTATCTGTCACAATATACCCACGTTCCAATCTTGTTCAATTCCAACCAACGATTAATTTATTTAAACTTATCATGAAATTTCACAATATTCATATATGTATATATATAACCTAATTCCATTAGGGCAAACTTACATTCAATTCCTGATCTCTTCCGATCCATATTCAATCAAATTATCATGATAACAAATCACTTCAAATTATCCTAATATAATTCCCACCAATTCTCATAAAACTTTTATACCATATTTACTATCTATAGCTCATTCATTTAAACCTCAAGTTCATTCATTTATTCATTACATATCATAAACATATTCAGTATAACTGTTTAGGTCATTTTTGTACTAGTTTTTAGTATGATTTTATGTGTGTTTTAGTTAATGTTTTGATTGATTTTTGTTTTAAGTGAGTTTAAAGTGTTTGTTTTAGGTTTAGGTGCAAAAACACCCTTGGAAGATCAAAACCGGGCAAGAAAAGCATGAACCAAGCAAGACATGGCCAAGCCAAGCAAGACATGGCCATGTCCCTCAAAATTTCTTCAAGGCAGTAGCTGACACACCCAGAGACATGGCCAAGCCTCTGGCCGTGTCTCATTCAAAAGGAAAAACAAAGAACAAAGAAAAGAAAGAGCAAAAATGAAGGCAGGAAGAGACACACTCAGAGACACGGCCAAGCTTGTGGCCGTGTCCCATTCATACCAAAGAACAAGAGAGCAAGCAAAGATGGAAAGAAAAGAGGCAGAGACTGACACTGTCAAGGGACACGGCCAGGACACTGGCCGTGTCACATGACATGGCCGTGTCTCATTCTGTATCAAAGAGAGTGAGGGACACGGCCAGGAGCTTGGCCGTGTCCCAAAGAAAAAAATCAAGAGACACGGCCAAGCTCCAAATGGCTTGGCCGTGTCACCTCTCACAACCAAAGAGAAGAAAGAAAGAAAGAAAGAGGTCCAGTGAGGGACAAGACCAAGGGACACGGCCGTGTCCCCTGAAGAATCAAGAGACACAGCCAAGCCAACCAAGGCTTGGCCGTGTCACCTTATGAAAAGGTTAAAATTTGCAAGAGACACGGCCAAGCTTGTCATGGCTTGGCCGTGTCCCACCTGAAAAGTCAAAATTCTTTCAACAAAGTGGGGAACAAGTGGGAGACAAAGACTTATTGCTTGCCAAAAGAAATATTAAACAAATAAAAAGTGGGGGACAAAGGGAAATGGGATGAGTTGGAAGGCATGGGTGTGTATTTTGAATGATTAAAAGGAGAGGAAGAGGAAAAATGGGGAGTTCTTGACTTCTTGGAGCCAAATTTCTGCAAAACGTGGGAGAGGGAGAGAGTGACACTCTCCCTTGTCCCTTCACCTCCAAACCTCCATTTCCATCCTCTCCACCTTCTCCATCTTCCATTGATAGGATCCTTGAGGTTCTTTGGGATAAATTGGGTTACAAGTTCTCAAAGGTTGAAGAAACTTCATTGAAGGGAGTGGTGACTTGAGAAAGCTCCATTCCATCTTCCAAAGGCAAAATCAATTGAAGAGTTGGTGATTTGAGAAAGCTCCATCCAAAGGTTTGGTGACTTGAGAAAGCTCCATTCCACATTGCAAGGGGAATCAACCATTGAAGAGGGCTTGAGTGCTTCATCAAATACATCAAGTGGAGCTAGGAGGAAGACTAGCAATCCTACTCTTGGCATCTTCACAAGGGGTTTTTCTATTCTCTCTTTTAATTCATGTCTTATTGTTGTTGTTGTATTAAGAATATTGATATTGCAATGGATAATTTGTATTTGTTTTATATTGGGTTGAATGAATGTTATAAATTAATGATGTTGAGCTAAATACCCATGTTTAGGGCTTATAGCATATTTGGTTGAATGCTTTGATTTGATATTTACATTGATGTTCCTTGTTGATTGGTTGATTGTATTGTATTAAATGCTAGGTTGATAGATTAGCTACCTATTGATCTTTGAATATTGGATGATGGACCGAGAGGTGAAATTCGATATCGGAACTATATAATCGACCACCCTATGAATGAATTAGAAATATAAGTTCTAGGGTTTATTAATTTGGTAATGTAAAAGAATTGGTCATTGTTAATTCATGAATGTGAGAACTAATGGATTGGTAATTGACTAATTAACCTTAAGGAACAAATTAATTACAAGGTTATGTTAATGGATAATTGAGGATTGGGCTTTGATTGAATGGACCTATGACCCTAGGCACCTTCCCAAGAATCGATTTGATCTTGTACACCCACACACATTACTCTCTACGCACGATAATTTAGATTTAAATTATTCTCGCACCATCTCGACACAACAAACTCACGCATTTAAATAAATTGTCAATCAAGCTATTACGAACCACACCTTCTTGGGGAAACGACCTTGGGGCGATCACCTTTGCTACAGCTACCTCGTATACTTGCGAGTGACGCTTTGTAGTAGTACTTAATTTGAGCGCAACAAGTTTTTGGCGCCGCTGCCGGGGAAGGCTGTCGTAGTAGTAGTAGTTTGAATTTTTTTTTTTTACTTTCTTGTTTATTTGTTTTCTTTGAATTGTTTGTTGTTTTCTTTTAAATTGTTTGTTTGTTTTGTTTGAAATTTTTTGTTATTTGTTTTCATTAAGTTGCTAAGTGCCTTGTGTAAAGATGCAGTTTTCAAGGCACGGAGGAGTTTACGATAGGAACGACGATTCTGAAATGGCATGGCAATTGGCAGAATTAACGAATCAACTTAAGGTGCTAAATGCAAAAGGAAGAGCACCTATGCCACGCCAAGAGATATGTGCAGCATGTGGCAATGTTGGCCATAGTGCAAACACATGTTCAATGGGTTTTGGACGATACCAAGAATGGCCAGAGGAAGAATATGACTACCAAGTTTTCCAGCAAATGGGTAGAAATGACACATATTCTAATCCCTATAATCCCAGCTGGGGAAGCCAACCAAATTTTTCTTGGGAAAATCAACAGCAAATTCCACCTCAAATTTTTTTTCAACCTTACCAAAGAAACCCTTACTCTCAAGAACAATATTCAAATCAAGAGTACCTTAAGCCACCAATATTAGAAGATAGTTTGAATGCCTTCATTCAAACTAGCACACGAAACCAAGATCACCTTAAGGAACCCACCTTAGAAGAAAGTTTGAATTCCTTCATTCAAACTAGCGCGCAAAATCAAAATCACCTTAAGGAACCCACTTTGGAAGATAGTTTGAATGCCTTCATTCAAACTAGCTCACAAAACCATGATCAATTCGAGAAATCCACAGTGGATGATGATTTGAATGCTTACCTTCAAATTAGCACACAAAATCAGGAAGGGAGCAATGAGAGATTTGATTCTTTGGCGGAATCATTGAAGAGGGTGGAAATGCAAGTTGGGCAACTGGCACATCAACTCCAAGCACAACAAAATGAGGAATTTCCTAGCCAATTGGAGCAAGTCAAGGTAATCACAAATTTGACGAGTGAACAGGTGATATATAACAATTTTTGTGATTCCTTTGATGCAGGGACTAATCAAGAAGACATTGGTGAGGAAATGCTGCCCAATATGGATAAACAAAGTCAATCAAAGGAGGAGGAGAATTTGGACTCATCAACTTCATCACATTTGTATGAATCTCCGAATCCTTTGCAATCAATTCCATTCCCAGGTAGGCTAAAAGAGGAGGAGCAAGGTAAGCAACTTTCTAACATCTATATTATGCACTCCGAAGGAGAAAGTGGAAATAAGCTTGAGATGGGTATGTCTTTAGAAGAAGAACGTGAAATGCCCAATTTAGAAATTGAGGAGTGTAAGCTAGTCTTAAATGTTGAGGTTATTGAGAGGGGACTTGAAATTGTTAAAGTGGATGAAGAAGTGATTCAACCAAACTTGGTTGAACTTAAAGAGTCCCCAAAAATCATCTCTTTTACTCTTGGTAGTAAAGAAGAGCATATAATGGATAGAACCATGTTGCACGATGAACTAGGGTTTTACAAAGTTCCTATTGCACTGGAGGATTACCCTAAGATGACCTTCACATGTTTTCAAATAATGCTACTTAGGCTTAGCAATACATCGGGTATCCTTCGGAATTGTATGCTAACCATCCCTGCAGACATGAGCGACAATTGCATTATGGGTGGAAGGAGCATTGTACATCGTATATGGGAACGATGGAAATCAGGTTTCATCTAAACCCTTCCTGTAGTATGCATGCTCACATTGAGGACAATGTGAATCTTTAAGTGTGGGGTGCATTTTGTGTTTTATGTTTTTACTTTTAATTGCATTTTGTGTTTGTGTGTTTTTACTTTTAACTTGTTTTTGTCTAGGTTTTTGTCAATGTTTTTTAATGTTTTTCTTTGAATAAATGAATTTTAGGAAGTTTAATTGTTATAAAAATTGTTGATTGATGACCTTTGAATTTTTGAAGCATGAATTTGAGAATTGAGTAGAATTGGTGCTTATTGTCAATTTTGTTGGTTTTTTCCTTGCATTGCCATTAACCTAGTGAGAAATTGAGCCATCAACTTATCATTATTGTTGTGGGTGAACATCTTTGATTGATGAGTTGCTAGAACTTGCTTTGACATACATTTTAAGATTACATAAAAATTTCAATTTTGCATCAAAATGATTAAGGCAATTAGGTGAAACCACTTTGGCTTAAAAAGACCAACCCTATTTTTAACCTTAGTTAGCCAATTTTGAGCCTATTTCATTTCCCTTTTCTTTCTTTTTCACAACACCATTAGCTTGAACCTTGTTGTTTAACTCTTATCCTTTCATTAGGTCAAGAGCATTGTAAGAGCGTTTATGACCAAGTGTTGTGTTGAATTAAGTGTGGGGTTAAATTTAGTAGGTTTAATGTGGCAAAGCAAAATAATAATAAAAAATATTTAAAAAAAAAGAAAAAGAAAAAGAAAAAGAAAAATATATATATATAATAATAATAAGAATAATTGTTATTCTTGTTGAAAGGGTTGGAATGTATCATTACAAGATTTAATAAGTGAGTTCCCTTGAAAAGCTCTTTAATTTCAATGGGTATATGAGAGGAAGGTGTTTTGGGATTGTTGGGTTATATATATAAATGGTTACTTCATTCTTGAAGTGCTCTTGAACTTAATGATTAAACTCACATTTCCTAAATATCATGCCTCTACCTTAGCCTCATTACAACCCAATAAAGACCTTTTGATTGATGTTTGATTGTTATTTTGTGGTGGAGATTTGATTGACAAGCAAGCCTATGGTAATAATCTTTCATTGATTATTATGAGTGTAAACACCACCATGATCAAACACTTGTAAGAGTTGGTGAGGGAGAGATAACATTGGTTATGCATGGAAAGCCACTTAATTGCATGAGTGTCAATTTTGTTTGATTCGATATTGATTGTGGATTTAGGATAGGGAAGTCTTGATACATCTTTATAACTCTTGAACTTAACAAAATTTATCTTGTTTAGTGTGTTTCGATTTTAGCCTTGCTTGGGGACAAGCAAGGATTTAAGTGTGGGGTAGTTGTTTAGGTCATTTTTGTACTAGTTTTTAGTATGATTTTATGTGTGTTTTAGTTAATGTTTTGATTGATTTTTGTTTTAAGTGAGTTTAAAGTGTTTGTTTTAGGTTTAGGGGCAAAAACACCCTTGGAAGATCAAAACCGGGCAAGAAAAGCATGAACCAAGCAAGACATGGCCAAGCCAAGCAAGACATGGCCATGTCCCTCAAAATTTCTTCAAGGCAGTAGCTGACACACCCAGAGACATGGCCAAGCCTCTGGCCGTGTCTCATTCAAAAGGCAAAACAAAGAACAAAGAAAAGAAAGAGCAAAAATGAAGGCAGGAAGAGACACACTCAGAGACACGGCCAAGCTTGTGGCCGTGTCACCTGACACGGCCAAGACAAAAATGGCTTGGCCGTGTCCCATTCATACCAAAGAACAAGAGAGCAAGTAAAGAAGGAAAGAAAAGAGGCAGAGACTGACACTGTCAAGGGACACGGCCAGGACACTGGCCGTGTCACATGACATGGCCGTGTCTCATTCTGTATCAAAGAGAGTGAGGGACACGGCCAGGAGCTTGGCCGTGTCCCAAAGAAAAAAATCAAGAGACACGGCCAAGCTCCAAATGACTTGGCCGTGTCACCTCTCACAACCAAAGAGAAGAAAGAAAGAAAGAAAGAGGTCCAGTGAGGGACAAGACCAAGGGACACGGCCGTGTCCCCTGAAGAATCAAGAGACACAGCCAAGCCAACCAAGGCTTGGCCGTGTCACCTCATGAAAAGGTTAAAATTTGCAAGAGACACGGCCAAGCTTGTCATGGCTTGGCCGTGTCCCACCTGAAAAGTCAAAATTCTTTCAACAAAGTGGGTAACAAGTGGGAGACAAAGACTTATTGCTTGCCAAAAGAAATATTAAACAAATAAAAAGTGGGGGACAAAGGGAAATGGGATGAGTTGGAAGGCATGGGTGTGTATTTTGAATGATTAAAAGGAGAGGAAGAGGAAAAATGGGGAGTTCTTGACTTCTTGGAGCCAAATTTCTGCAAAACGTGGGAGAGGGAGAGAGTGACACTCTCCCTTGTCCCTTTACCTCCAAACCTCCATTTCCATCCTCTCCACCTTCTCCATCTTCCATTGATAGGATCTTTGAGGTTCTTTGGGATAAATTGGGTTACAAGTTCTCAAAGGTTGAAGAAACTTCATTGAAGGGAGTGGTGACTTGAGAAAGCTCCATTCCATCTTCCAAAGGCAAAATCAATTGAAGAGTTGGTGATTTGAGAAAGCTCCATCCAAAGGTTTGGTGACTTGAGAAAGCTCCATTCCACATTGCAAGGGGAATCAACCATTGAAGAGGGCTTGAGTGCTTCATCAAATACATCAAGTGGAGCTAGGAGGAAGACTAGCAATCCTACTCTTGGCATCTTCACAAGGGGTTTTTCTATTCTCTCTTTTAATTCATGTCTTATTGTTGTTGTTGTATTAAGAATATTGATATTGCAATGGACAATTTGTATTTGTTTTATATTGGGTTGAATGAATGTTATAAATTAATGATGTTGAGCTAAATACCCATGTTTAGGGCTTATAGCATATTTGGTTGAATGCTTTGATTTGATATTTACATTGATGTTCCTTGTTGATTGGTTGATTGTATTGTATTAAATGCTAGGTTGATAGATTAGCTACCTATTGATCTTTGAATATTGGATGATGGACCGAGAGGTGAAATTCGATATCGGAACTATATAATCGACCACCCTATGAATGAATTAGAAATATAAGTTCTAGGGTTTATTAATTTGGTAATGTAAAAGAATTGGTCATTGTTAATTCATGAATGTGAGAACTAATGGATTGGTAATTGACTAATTAACCTTAAGGAACAAATTAATTACAAGGTTATGTTAATGGATAATTGAGGATTGGGCTTTGATTGAATGGACCTATGACCCTAGGCACCTTCCCAAGAATCGATTTGATCTTGTACACCCACACACATTACTCTCTACGCACGATAATTTAGGTTTAAATTATTCTCGCACCATCTCGACACAACAAACTCGCGCATTTAAATAAATTGTCAATCAAGCTATTACGAACCACACCTTCTTGGGGAAACGACCTTGGGGCGATCACCTTTGCTACAGCTACCTCGTATACTTGCGAGTGACGCTTTGTAGTAGTACTTAATTTGAGCGCAACAATAACTTTCATTCATATTTTATAATTTCTCCCTTTTTAATATCTCCTCACATTTCATATCATTGTTATATTTATTTTGATTACCTTTTTGTCATATTATCCATAACTCAAAACATTTCCATAATTTCCTTTTTTCTCTATACCTTCATAATTATAACAAAATTCTTATCATAAAATGATAAGGTACAACTTTATCCATCATAACTTTTAACTATACTTCTCAAACAAAATTTTCAATCTCACCAAATCTGTATTACAATCATTTTATCTAAGACCCAAATCTATAGATAACAAAATTAACCGATCAAATATACTGAACAACACATATGGCTTTAAGAGATTAAGATTCAAGCCTGGGACTTTCAAATCAATACTGTTCTTTTTATAATTTTATTCTTAATCTTTACAAATACAAGGCTAAGATGTATCTCAAAAATTACATATTCCTTCTTTCCATTTTTGCTATATCAGAAGTTAATACATTCCAACTCCGTTTCAAACCAATTTGCACTCGATTATATGATCTTTATCAACTTAGTTCATGTTTCAACAATATTACTATATACATATTCAATCATATACAGTTCCTATACAATTTCTATTCATCACTTTATTTCTAATTCATTTACAATCTCTTATAATATATTTTTACATGGAACTTTCCGTATGTGAATACCTTGGAACTCTAAATATCATATGATCATCAAGTTCAATGCTCACTATAACAATTTCCACTGTCCAATATTACTCAAGTCCATTCCATTCTCACTTCCATCACATAATCCATCTAGCTCTACACAGTTCAAGACCTAATCTTTCTTAGGTCCACTAATACATACAACATCGTTTCCATATCACTAATTCTATAATTATACCACATACATATACATGTACACATTTAATTATATGCTCTTATTTTATTTTCCTTTTTCATACATGCAATACACATTTAATGTTTATCACTTTCTTTTAAACACTATCATACTCATTCTTCCAATATGATGTAAAGTAGTTATTCACACAACATATATATATATATATTCTGACTATAATAGCACTTCACATCCATCTTAGTCACATTCCCAATGTGACATCTCTTTCATTTTCGTCTTTAAAAATATTTAATATACTTCCATATCCATTTTTACCCTTTGCAGTAAAATGACTTAAAATAGCTCATTTTCATTTGCTTATCCACTTCCCTTTTTACTTCCAAACAAATTCTCATACTATCAATCATATTACTCAATTCATACTACTTTCATGTGCAATATTAGTCATTTCACCTAGCTCATGTATTGAATATACATTTAACTATCAATATCCAAATAATCTTTATCAAATTCCACTAAAACTTTAACTTTTCAACTTACTACTTTGCTTAAACTTCAATTTGCCAAACTCATCTTTTCTTAATATCACTTTAAAAACATCTTATGTATATATATCACAAAGCAGTATCAAAACATATAATTTTCACAATTATCAAGCTCATTTCAAAAATCCAAATGTCACATATTACCACCAATACCATGGGCTTTCACAATATTCAAACATCTCACATTTCTAACATTGAATTTACAATGTTTGCATTAAAATAACAATACCAATTTATATTCTTACTTAACCAATATCATCTCTTTTTCCTTTAAACAAAACCTTAACTTTATATATATATACCCCAAACTTTAAATAGTCACACTTTGTCTATACCAATCAACTCATTCAATATTCCACCATACTCTCCTCATTTTAATAACATATCTTTCAATATTAACAATTCAATAATATTTCCTCTGTCTAGCAAACCCAACATAAACTTTATTATAAAGAGGTTCAAAGTGTAGAGGAAAAAGTACATACTCTTATCTTGATTTGATTTCAACTCATTTTCAACTTTATTCTCCTTTTCATTTCTTTATACTTCAACACATTTAACAATTCACTTTACTTGCATAAATTTTATCAATTAAACTTATATAAATCCATATCATTTCTTTCTCTGGCTTTACTTTCATGTAAAACATCATTCACACTCTAGCATCCATCTCATATAACACAAATATTCTACAATTCATATAATGCCACATCCGAGACCAACCTAGGTGTCAATGCATATGCATGTATTACAAATTTCATTTCAAAACTTTTCCTTTTTACTTCTATTTAAACTTTTCAAAACTTTTTCTTTTTAATTTCACTTAGGCCGAGAATCTCGAACCTAAGCTCTGATACCAAAATAATTGTAACACCCCGATACTCCATATAAGTACTATACATACACCTAGTATACATACAGTAAGTATATAAAGTATAAGGATGTCACTTTTCGTTACATTTTAAAAACCTTTAACAGAGTTCAAACCACAATACATAAATTTAAAGAATATTTGCAAAATCATTATACTTTCAATGATCTTATCTTTATCAAAACTTCATTTATACATATAAATATACTCTTGTCAGAAATACATCATAATTAAAAATTATACATGTATGCATCACCCTCTAGTTGGTCTCGATAAACTCTTACTCTTCTCGTGGCAACAAAAGACTTCATATCTTCCACCTAGTCACCTGCGCGATTACACATCCGCGCTAAGCCCGAGAGCTTAGTAGTACAAATATAACATATAAACATACATTATAGAAATTCTAACATATAATGAAATATCACTTCCATGTACCATTAGTTTCTTATCATGTTTTTCCTTTTAAATTGCACCTTTCATATATCTCGACTGATTTCATATCTTATATACATATCATTATCACCAACCACAATCCATCATTAATACTCACAATCAATATATCAATATACACATTACACATCATACTTCATAACATTGTTTTATTCACAATTCACCAATCATAATCCATCACTAACACTCACAATCAATATATCGATACACACATTACACAACATACTTCATAACATTATTTTATTCACAATTCACCAATCATGAATCACATTTCCAACAAAGTCAACCTTAGATCTCATTACTCATTTATTTCAACATTTGTATATCATATTGACAACAAAGACAGACTCGAGCCCAAAAGACACTAATATGCCATTCAATTTTCAGAGTTAATGCTTTGGTTTTGTTGTCACATTTATCATTATCATAGACCCAACTAGGCTTCAAGGATTTAGGTTCAACCAAGCTTCAAGGGGAAAAAAGCATGCTAAGTATCAACCCAACTTGGCTTCAAGAACCAACCCAACCTAGCTTCAAGGGTTGTAACATCTCAATTAGGCTTCAAGGACTAGACCCAACCAAGCTTCAAGGGGAGTAAAACATGTTAAACTTCTACCCAACTTGGCTTCAAGGATCAAGCCCAACCTAACTTCAAGAGATTGTTACTAATATTAGGCATGCCACCAACAACAAAACTCTGAAAATGGAATAACACATTAGCTACACAATTCATTTATCAATTTCATTCTCAATTCTCATCATTAATTAGGCAAACATGCCTTATGTCTTTCAATTGAATCATCATAGCCAATCACAATGGCTTCACATCACATTTGTGTTATCATAGCCAATCACAATGGCTTCATATCTCATTTGAATCATCATATAATATACAACCTCAATTACATTAACTAAACAAACATATCATTATAACTCAAAACATTAGTTTCACATCTCTTTATGTCTCAATTTACATTCAGGTAATTCATCATAAAAGTATTTATCATAATAAATTGCATTGTACATACCTTTTTGAATGATCCTCGTCTCTTTCACACTATACAAGTCATAATACTTGTCACATTATATTAACAATATAATAAATTAATTAACATTGTTTTAAGTCTCAAAATCATATAAAAGAATGCATCTAGGTAAGTTTGTACTTACCTCAAGAACTACTCCCATCAAGCTATACATAATCAATTACTTCATCATCTCCTTCACATTTTACATATAGCATCTTTGATGTAACATTACAAAGTAAATTATTTATATAACACATTACCATTTACAAGATTCACAATGCATAAAACATAACCTTGTTCATATAGTATCATATGCATCATCAAATGTATGTTCAATCTCATCAATACAAAAAGAGCAAAGAACCATCACATTAGCCAACACACTCAAGGGACACGGCTAAGCTTGTGGCCGTGTCTCTCAACACCAAATCAACCGAGGCAGACACGGGCAAGGGACACGGCCAAGCCAGTGGCCGTGTCTCTCCAAAATTGATCCAACACGGCCAACTTTCCTTAAACTTGGCCGTGTCTTCCAAAAATCTTTAGTTTTGGCCGTGTCTCATCCTTGGTTTGGTCATGTCTCACATAAATAAAAACCCTAAACATGGCCAAATCTCTTTTGATTGAATTAAAACACATTATACACAACATAACCTTATTCAAATGGATATAATCAATGTCTTTAACACTTATTTTACATGATCATCACAATAATCACATTAACAATACATTTAAACACATACCACTTCAAAACCCTAAAACCAACATCATTCTTATTCTTTCAATATCAACATCCACTTAACTTACCATATTCAAACCAAAACCAACACCAATTTAACTTTGTAACTTACAATCAATTTCAACACTTATAAACACATCTCAAACACACTTAATCATAATACCAACAAATCATAACTCACCTCAAACACAACTTCACAAATAACAAAGGAAAACAAGAGAGTACTTACCTAAATTGAAGAAATTTCACAAATCTCCAACTTAATCCTTTGATTCTCCCTTCAATTTGATGTTTAGAACTTAGAACACCTCTCTTGCTCTTTCTTTCCTTTGGTAGCCGGCCACACAAAATGAGAAGAGAAGAAAATAAAGACAAGTCAAACTTCTCTTCTTCTTTAAATCTCCACCAAGCAATTCTAACCAAGCAATTAACTAAATGCCCTCAACCATTTAACTTAGCTTCTTTCACTTATATGCCCATTTAAGTAATTTCACATATCACAAATAAATATCCTCTTGCATTGACCATCCATCTTGACTTATGTATATGTTATTTATACTAGTATATATGCAACATATACACTTCCTCTAAAAATTCTTTTCTCTTTCAAATTAACATATACATTCAATCCAATTAAAACAACAATAATATTCAAAACTTCTAAGGCATACATTGGGATATTACATAAGAAAAGAAAATCAATCATTTAATCTATAAGGCTCAAAACTCACAAAGGTGGGTTCTCAAAGATTTATATGTTATGAACTGCAGAATTTGAAAATTGATCCTGAATGAATTCAAATGCTCATTCCTATGCTGATACTAAAGTCTCAACTATAATGCTAGAATCACAGAAAAGATCAATAAATTTTCAACAATTATACCATGCACAACACAATAAAACACACCAAGGCAACCAAAACAAAAATTAAAGAAAAGCTAAAAGATTACCCCACACTTTAGAATTTACATTGTCCTCAATGGAAAACAAGAATAATAAAGAGAAAGAATTAAGTACAATCTGTCTTCCATCGTCCCCTGGTGAGGTAAAACTCAACCTTTTTATCACAAACACAAATGTTCAAAAACAAGATGCAAGAGAGCTTTAGGGTTTCTATTTATTTAAACTAAACATAAAATCAAAATTTCTAAATATAAAATTATAACTAAGAAAAAGAAATGCAAACCGATGGGTTGCCTCCCATTAAGCGCTTCTTTAATGTCATAAAGCTGGACATCATGCAAGGCTTAGGGATCATGGATCAAAGTGCTGTCAATGATCCTCAATTCCTGAAATCCTTCATTGTATAGTTTAACTCTATGTCTATTTGCTCTAAAAATCTTATTGGTTCTAGAGTTAAGCAATTCAATGGCACCAGAAGGACATACCTTAGTTACCTCGAAAGGACCACCCCATCGAGATTTGAATTTACCTGGAAGCAGACGGAGGTGAGAATTAAAAAGTAAAACTTTCATACTTGGACTCACCTTCTGATGCCCAATAAATCTGTCATGAAGTGCTTTAGTGTGATCCTTATAATTCCTCGAGCTCTCATATGCCTTTGGGTTAAGGCATCTTTGGGTCTTCCCCACTGGTTTAGCTCCCTCTTCTAAAGTCAGTGTTAGCTCCAATTTATCTGGGGAGTCTGTCTGCAACACAACATCTGAAACAACTGCTTCAACACTATTAATTAAAGAACATTCCTCATATAAAGCAGTTGTAGGAATAGGAGAAGTGTTAAAAATAGAAAATTCAACAGTTTGCCCTAAGACAGTCATTGACAACTTACCATTTTAACATCTATTAAAGTGTTGGTAGTAGCCATGAAAGGCCTACCCAGCAATATAGTGTGTGCTGATGGTGAAGAATTACTTACTTCCATGTCAAGAACAATGAAATCCACAGGTACTATCAAACCACCAACTTTAACCAACACATCTTCTATAACCCCTTTCGGGAATCTAAGAGATCTATCAGCTAATTGCAATACCATTTTTGTTGGTTTAAGTTCCCCTAATTCTAACTTATGGTACATAGAATAAGGCATTAAATTCACACTGGCTCCTAGATCACACTTGCCTTCAGTCCCCTTTCCATTCCCCACAAAAATTTGAATTAAAAAGCTTCCAGGATCCTTTAGTTTGGGAGGTAGTTTATGCTGCAGAACGACACTAGCTACCTCCGAAACTATCACCTTTTCATTGTTTCATACCTCTTTTTCTTGGTGATCAGCTCTTTGAAGAACTTGGCATAAGCTGGTATGTTCTTTATTGCCTCAAGTAAGGGTAAGTTAATACTTACCTTAGACAGCATGTTGAAGATGTTAGAAAATTGCTTGTCTTTATTTCATCCTTCAACCTGCTGGGGAATGGTATAGGTGGCCGGTATGGATTGCTTGCCTTATGTAAATCTGTTGTAGGGGACTTCTCCACTGATCTATCTCCAGCACCTTTGTTCTTTGGTTCTCCTTCCTTCTTGTTCTTTTGGTCACCTGCACTCACAGAATTATCTTCAACATTATTATCAATTACCTTACCACTTCTAAGAATCGTCACTGATTGTGCCTGCTCAGGTTGACTTGGGAACTTCCCCTTTTTGTTGAATCTGCATCTGTTGTGCAAGTTGTCCAACTTGTGTCTCAACTTTCTTAAAAGATGCTTCTAAGGAATCCAGCCTCTTGTTTGTCATCTCTTGATTTTGAGCACTGACTTTGATGAAAGCTTGTAAACTTTCCTCCAAGCTCTCTATCTTAGACTGCCCTTGTTGTTGGTTCTGACTCTGGAGCAAATGAAAAGGCTGCTGAGAATTATTTGTTGCCCAAGAAAAATTTGGGTGATTCCTCTAAGGATCATTTCGGGTCCTTGGTTGAAATCCCCCCATAGCAATGACTTGCTCAGCATTACCAAAAGACTCATATACAGAGGGGCAAATATTTGTTCCATGCCCAAGACTTCCACAAATTCCACAAATTTCTTGAGTAGAAGAAGAAATATTGTTCTTCATGTTCAGCATCTGCACTTGCCTTGTTAACTCAGCTATCTGATTTACCATATCACTATTGGCTTCCAATTGGTTCACCCCTTTACTTCTTCCTCTTACACTCTTCTGTTGAGAATTAGCTCCCAACATCTCAAAGATATCATAAGTTTCAGCTGCTATCTTTTCTCCCATGGCTCCCCCAGCTGCATTATCAACAGTGTTCTGAAATTGCTGGGTTAAACTGTCATAGAAGAACTGATTAAGAAGTTGAAGCGGGTAATGATGGTGTGGACACTGGATCAATAGCATCTTAAATCTGTCCCAAGCTTCATGGAATGGCTCTCCTTCAAATTGAGAGAATGTAGCAATCTTCCCTCTCAACTCAGCTGTCTTTTGATGTGAATAGAACTTGCCCATGAACTTGTTATAAACTTGCTCCCAAGTTGTCAGTGAGTTTTCGGGCAACATCATAAGCCAGCTCTTTGCCCTATCCTTCAAAGTATAAGGGAAACATCTCATCCTCCATTGATCTTCTGTTAGTCCTCCCAAAGGAAAAGTGTTGAGGGTAAAATAAAAATCCCGAATAAAGTTCAGAGGATCTTCATTTAGAACTCCATAAAATGATGGCAGCATGTTGTAGTGAATGTTCTTCAACTCATAATTTCTTGCTGCATCTGTCAGTATTATGCAAGAAGTGGAAGTTCCAATGACAGGTCTAGCAAAGTCTCTCATCGTTCTTTGCCTTTCTTCAGCCATTTTAACATATTGTTCAGATTCCGATTCAAATTCAGAAGTGTCCTCCTCTGTATCAAATCCGGTGTAGAGCTCAAACTCTTCTCTGCTCCTTTTCACTCTTTGAATTTCTGGAATGAATGGATATAACTCTCCTTCGAGTGATCTCCTGCCTTGCATAAACAGAATTTTTCTAGAAAAAGAAATTATTAAAAACAAAAGACAAGTAAAATAAAATGAAAACAGTGAAAAATAATCTAGAATATTTTTTCCTAATAAACAATTTCGCCAATTAGCCTCCCCGGCAGCGGCGCCAAAAACTTGTTGCGCTCAAATTAACTCTACCACAAAGCGTCACTCGCAAGTATACGAGGTAGCTGTAGCAAAGGTGATCGCCCCAAGGTCGTCTCACAAGGAAGCTAAAGTGGCTAATTGATTATCAGTTTATAAATAACAAGTAATGAATAAAATTTAAATTGCTAACTAATGAAGAAGATTGATTGAAGTTTAAAACGAATAAAAGTAAATTAAGCTGATTGTTTTGATTCACTTGATAGAAAAGTCTAGGGTTTGCACTTCTCTACTACTTATATGTATGAACGGTTATTCCTCTTAACTAATTTAATTTCAAAGATTAAATCTCAAACAACTTAATTAATTGAGTCAAGGAAATAAGCTCTCGCATTCAAAACTCTTACAACTAATCTTGTTATAATTGAAACAATCTTTTTAATAGGTTATATCTCTAATTCACCTAAGTCCTTAATTGAATTGTTCCAACATTAGACTTCATCTCTCAATCCATCATCTAATACCTAAAACACATAATTGGTGGCCAATCAATTATATATTAACAATATTCCATTCAATCAAGGCTAAAGAAATTATTAGCTAAGAGAATAACCAATTCATACAATCATAGCAGATCCATACAAACCCTAGACTAGATCAAATTAGTTCATCATGATTTCAAACATACTCATCTCATTAATATTCAAAGAAATCAACTTAGACATGATAATGTTCATAAATACAATTTCAATGAAAATAAAGAGAATAAAGTTCAAGAACAAAACCAAATTACAAACTCCTTGAAGCTTCTGAAGAATCTCTTGTTCAAATCTTGCAAGAAGGATGTATCAATTGCTAGAACAATCTAATCTAAGCTAGTTTAATCCAAAGTGAAATCAAAATCAAAGAAAACAAATGTTAAAACCCTAACTTCACTCTTGACGGCTGAAACCTGTCTCAAAAACTCAACAGTCTTAAGAAAAACCCTAATTTCCATATTTATACGAAACCTCCGCACGTCTTTATTGATCCTTGAGTGACACGGCCAAGTTAGAGTGAACTTGCCATGTTGGAGGTGAATTTGAGGGAGAGACAGGGCCAAGTTGATGGTGACACGGCCAAGTTGGACCATTTTGGAGGGACATGGCCAGTGACTTGGCCATGTCGCTTGCATGTGTCACCTACTGTGAGAATTGCTCTTCTTTGCTTTGGATTTAGGTGAGACACGACCAAGTTGATAGTGACTTGGCCGTGTTTGAGCATAATTGGAGGGACATGGCCATGTTTGAGGTGACTTGGCCGTGTTGGATCATTTTGGAGGGACATGGCCAGTGACTTGGCCATGTCGCTTGCATGTGTCGCCTACTGTGATGATTTCTTCTTCTTTTCCTTTGGAACTGGGTGAGACACGGCCAAGTTGGAGTGACTTGGTCATGTTGGAGCATCTTTGAAGGGACACAACCACTGACTTGGCCATGTCCCTTGCCCGTGTCCATCACTGTGTCTTGTGGCTTCTTTTCAGCTTGATATGGGACACGGCCAGTGACTTGGCCGTGTCCTCTGCCTATGTCAGCTACTGTCCATTTTTCCTTCAGTCTTGGTTCCTTGGCTTTTTTAACCTAGAACAAAACTCAAACAAACTTTAAACAAAAAGTAATTAAACAATAACCAACAAAACATAAACACCATACTAAAAACTAGATCAAAAACGACATAAACACTGAAATAAACTAAAACTACAAAATTAACAAAAACACTAAATAAACCGATTTAAACTAACAAAATACCTAAATAAAACAATAATTATTATAATAAACAAGACACAAATCTATAACAAAAACTAACAAAACATTTTTTAAGGCCCCAAGCCTAAAACAGTGCCGAAGTCACAAGAACCATTCCACCGGGAGTGGGGGCGAAAATCCACTCACAAGGTCTTTAATAACATTGAAATGGGGTCTATAAGGGACATGGATTAAATGAAGGCCATTGTAGACCCTTAAATTTTGCCCATATTGAATTCAATTCCAATTAAAAGGGCCAAATTAAATCTAGTTTCTATTTAAAAACCCTAATTAAACTTAGTTCCTATTATAAGGGCCCCAATTAAATTTAAATCTAATTAAAAGGTCCAAATCAAATCCGGTTCGGCTCAAAAGCCAAGATAGTGGGCCAACATAATTGGCAAGCCAGTTCGACATGAATAAAACCTCATATCAAATTGGCTTATGCCAATTAGACATGATCCATGCTCATGTTGAATTGGCAAGCTAGTTTGACTTGAGCAAAGGCTTATGTCGAATTATCCTTTTCCAATTCAACATGAAGCTCATGTCCAGCCCTAGTTCAAAGCATTTTAGTTTTAAAAGGACTCAAATGGCTCGGGGCTTTTCCAAAGCAAGTGAGGATTCTTTGAACAATTGCCCTAATATGGCTTATAAATAGCCAACTAAATAGCAAAGAAAGGGGAGGGGGGGCCTTTAGGAATTAAAGAACCATATTTTAGCAATTAGAGAGGGAGCAATTATGCAGTAACCAAGAAATAAAAAGAGCCAGAGAAATAGAAATCAAAAGGAAAGTAGAAGCAGACTGTGAACATCGATTGTTCAACTAAAAACCATGATTGAACCAAACTATTGGAGCGATCAAATAGTAACAAGGCTTGGTTCAACATAAATCATTTTGGTGGAGCCAACAACTTAGTATGATTTTCTATGCTTTTCTTCATTTAATTCAATAAGTCAACATCTTTATTTGTTCTATAATTTTATAAAGTTTATTTTGTTTGATTATATGTAATTAAAACACCAATTGCATATTTTAATCTTAGTTTTGCAATCTAAAACCCTAATTGTATGTTAAACCTTAGTTTTAGGATTTAAATCCTAATTTTGTATGTTAAACCCTAGTTTAGGATTTAAACCCTAATTTATATGTTAAAACCCTAAATTGTGTGATAAAATCCTAGTTTTGCTTGTTAAACCCTAGTTTAAGACCAAAATCCTGATTTGTATGATGAAACCTTAATTCCATAATAAAACCCTAATTTCACAACAAAACTTATTTTGTAAATCATTTACTTAGTGGAGGTAACAACACTAGTAACCAATTGACAAACCTTCGCCCACTAACCAACTAATAGGACTGTTGTATGCATGGCACCATATATTTTATTAATTGATTAATATTTATTTATGAATTATAATTTTTTATGATTAATCTTTCCTAATTTTATAATTCTTTCTATGATTATTTATATGTTTATGGATTTGTGTTTATATTGTTATTTAGATTTTAAGTACTTGTAAAAAGCACGTTTCCACTTTGTGGGTGCCTTATTTATTTTAATTATTTATTATTTATTTAAATTTTAATTTTAAGGACTTTTAAACAGTTGTAAGAAACACGTTTCCATCTTTTAGTGGATGTTCTATTTTATTTATATTATGGACATTTGGACATTGTAAGGGTATATTTTAATCTTGTATGGGTGACCATTTTTGTGTGGTTTATAATATGATGATTGCTTTCATTTATTTTTAATTGCATGTAATATGAATAATATCATCAAAATTTAAGAATTCAATAATATTTAGATTTGAAAAGGAGAATGTTCCAATGAACCGGGCGTTATAGGAGTGCTGGGCTATTTTTCACCTTCCCCATGCTTACCTAACTTTTTAAATCTAGTAGAGGTTAGGGATTCCTTAGAAATTGAGTCATCCACCCCTTCTATTTTCTTTCAGACCTATTCAGGTGACGACTCAAATTTTTCGGGTTTAGGCCCATATTCTGTAAGGCTCAAAGTCTAATAGTGACCGAAGTCATAAGAATCATTCTATCGGAAGTGGGAGCTGAAAATCTTTGCTCAGAGCCACTTTTAAATTAGAGTTGATGAGACACAAGTGACAAACCTTCACAGTATAAATTTTCTATTGGAACTGCATGATGTTAGAGGTATTCTTAAATCTAAGAATCATTTTTACCTTCTAGGTATCTTGTTATCTTGCTTCATAAAAAAAAAAAACTTGAAATCTTGCTTCATATACAAACAGAGCTTGAAATCTTGCTTTATGAAAAGACAGAGCTTGAGTTTTTCATTTTATCTCCTGGGTAGAAATCTAGATCTGTTAGGATGATCTTTGTAAAAAGTTCGATATCCTCGTTCTTCTTTCCTTTTCTTATTTTTTCTTTTTATTTTTTCTCTTCTTTTTCTTTTTTCTTCTTTTTTCTTCTTTTTTTTTCTTTTTTTTTTCTTTTTTTCTTTTTTATAGTTTTTTATTTTTGTTTTCTTTTGTTTGGGTCTTAGCTCCAAGAGAGTTGTCTTATTTTTACCATCTTATGCTTTTAACTATGGAGTAGCATGAGTCTACTTCAATGAGGATGGATCTTTGTTCCTCTGATGCCATCTCAAGATGAACATGAGATATTAGTTCTAGTTCAGGTAAACTTCAATTATCCTCATGATCATGACTATGCATCTTTTTCTTTAATCTTCTTGCCATTTTAGTAACTCAATGGTCATCATACTTATTATAAGTGTCATAATAGCTTAGGAATGGTTATTGGGGTTTGCAAGCCAATGAAAAATTAAGCTAAAATTTCATGAAGGCTTAAAGGATAAACTAGGGATTGATGATAACATGTAGATACTAATTATTGGCTTAACAAACAATGCCTAGATCTTCTCTCTCTTAAATAAGCAAAGTTTAATTTCACCTCGAAAGTTTGTCAAAGTATATTCTAAGATTGATTACCCCTTAGACAGAGGTAATTGTGCAGGAGCCCTCTCTAAGTAAGCATACATAACTCAATGCAACAGAACAATTCCCTTACGTAGTAAAGTCATTCGAATCTTGATGCATAGATACACTAATTTATAAATAGCAAGCTAGATTATTCATTAATTGAGAACCAAAATGAACAAAAACTAATAAAATCATAAATTTAACAAAAATAATTTATTTTTAAAAAATGTTAATATAAATAAATAATTGTTCCAAAAAGCACCAAAGAAAGAAAATGAGATGAGCAACACACAAACTAAGGGAGTTTGTTGAGTTGGAGTAAAAAAATGCTTCATCTACTTGGACATGTCAAGGGAAAGGATCTTTCCATCATCAATGAGATTTTGTATTTCATACCTTAAGTATGTACATCGATCTGTTCCATGATCAACAAAAAACCTCTTTATCAAAATTGGATGGTAAAGAATTTGGCAAAGGTCAAGAGCTCAAAGGTTGTAATAACCCCTGCTTCTATAGTTTATTAAGGACCTAAGATAATGGCTTTCCCAATTCTAAGAATTGATGCTTTTTTACTGGTTCGGTTATTACATTCACCTAAACATCTTTTTGTCCCATTTGAAGTATATGTTATTTTCTCTCTCCCATTCTTATAATTGAAGACCTACCTATAGAAGATCTTTGAAATCTCTTATAAGGGTTAGACCCTTAATTTTGGCCCTAACTAAGTGTGGTTTAATTTCAGGAGCTTAAACCTAACCTAACTAGTTTTAGAAGCTTAAACCTAGTCTGATCCAATTTTTAAAGCCCAAATTAGGTCTGGACCTATCTTAAAAGCCCAAACCAAGCTGTTTTGAGCCCAAAAGATAAAATCATGATGAATTGGCTAGGGTAAGGCCAATTCACCATGAAGGTGGCCCATGGCGAATTAGCCAAATCCAATTAGCTTTGAGTCTTAGACTCCAGCTTTAATTTGGTTTCTAGGCAAAATTAGGCATCCTAATTGGGTTTAAACTCAAAAAAGTAGTCAGATAGGTAAAAGGTTTTTGAATTAGGTTAGGATTGATAAGCTAGAAATTGCCCTAATTATCGTTTATCAATAAAAAGATACAATAAAGCATCAAGGGGGCTGGCTTTAGAAATTCAAGAGCCAACTTTAAGAAAAAATAGTAGTTGCCTTTAGCAAATCATAAAAGATAAATCGAAAGCCACAAAAGAAAATGGAGAGACACAGAAGTAATAGTCAAATATTGTGAGAGTTAACAAGCAATCTTTGGATTGTTTGATAGTAGATTTGATTATCAATTAAACACCTAACCAAAAGAAAGGCAGAAAGCTAAAATAAGGAGAAATAGTGAGCTTGATCTAGCAGACACTTTTGTGGTGCCAACAACACAAGTTTGGTTCCATTAGTTACTTTAAATTAGTCATCCTCATTGTTAGTTGTTAATTGTTTGTGTAATATCCTAAAATTATTTCTGAAAAATCCTAATTTTTGGAAAATAAAATAAAATAAATTATAATTTAATTGAATAAATTAAATTAAGTAGTTTTAAATGAAAAATGAAGGGTTTTTAAATGAAAAAGTGGAATATATATGTGATATATATACAAAATATATACAATATATAAAAGTCAACAAAAAAAAGTCAACACTTTTTAAAAAAAAAGTCAAATGACAAAGTAAAAGGGTATTTTGGTAATTAAATCTTAGAAATTTAAAATTATTAAATTAATTCAAAAATAAATATTTTTGGAGTGAAAGATGAATTTTTGAAATTTTAATTTATTAAATAAATAAATAATTAGATAAATAATTATTAAATTAAATAATATATATATGGTTGAAATTAAAAGATGAAAGGAAAGAGAAAATCAAAAGTTTTTTCATCTTATTCTTCTTCCTCCTAGGCCAGCCACCATGGATGCATAGCCAAGGATTTTTGCTTCTTCCATACTCAATTTATTGAAGGATTCCAATGGCTCAAAAAAGATTTTTGGTGATTTCCACCAAATTTGGTAAGTTCTTTAGCTTTTTCTTTGGATTTTCATAGAAATTATGATTATGTGATTTTGAATTTTTAAGTAGTATGCTATAATTATTGGAATTGGTGTGTATGATGTTATTTTAAGTGATTAGTAATTATTTTAAGGTTGGATTGGTGAAGAGAGAGAATTTAGGGTTATGTAATTTTTGGGGTTTTGAAATCATGATTTTTAATTGTGCAAATTAATTCCAAATGAGTTATTTTGATGTATAAACAAGTATTTTACAGTCAAATATTGGATTTGGTTGAGTTTGATTAGAGGTTGAGAATGGAAGTGTGATTTAGGGTTTTGGAAAAGTGATTTTTCCAAAGTTATAGACTTGTTTGATTTTATTGGCTTAAGTGTGTTGTTTAGTGTTAAAAGTGATGAATATAAGCTTGAAATGATAATTGGATTGAGTTAGAATGGAAAACCTTCGATGGGGGAAGGTTATGCCATTTTAGTATTTTGGTCCTAAGTGAGTATTTTTATAATGTAATTGTTTTAAACATGTTAAAATATATTTTTAATAACATATATAAACTTAAAATACCAAATTGAATGGCCTAGTACAGTATTCCAAAGTTAAAGTGAGGTTAGCCTTAGCTTTGGGATTTTTGCTTGGATGATATTTAATTAAGGATAAAAATTGGAAATGCCTTAGACTGTGATACTAAATGATTATTTATTATCACATTTGGTTTAGACATTGAGGAGAGTTGATTTTTTCTATCCAAGTATTGAAGGGCAAGTTGGAAGAGAAGGATTGGAGGTGGTTTAAGCTTGCTTGTGGTTGCTTTTAGAGGTATCTACAAACTTTGGATAAAGTGGTTATATTTGCATTACATTGGGCTTAACATATTTTAGATTGAAAAATATGTTAAGCTACTTAATACATGGAACATGTATGAATAATGTGCTATGACATGTGTAATGTCATATATGTGTGAAATGCATTGTGAAAAGCTTTTGTTAATGGCTAAATTGTGTAAAATGTGAAATATGTGTATTATGTGAAAATGACCCAAAGTGTTTGGGTAATACTATTTATTATGTATGCATTTAAGGCATTGTTAAAAAGCCATTGGTGATGGCAAAAATGCATCAAATGTGAATCATATTTGAATTATGTGAAATTATCCAAAATATTTGGGTGATGATTTTTAAAGTAAAATGTGATGTAATGTGATGATAGGATGAGATATGATGAAATGATATTGATATTGATATTGATATAAATGAGAAGAATGAAAAAAATGTGAAAAATGAGAAAAGATGAGAAAATAAGGCAACGTGCTTAATAGATAATGAAAAATGAGGCAATGTGCCTATCTTGATTATGAGAAAATAAGAAAGAGAATGATAATGTGAAATGTGAATTAATAGTGTGCCTAATATGTTATTCAATTTTCAGAGTTCTGTATTTAGCGACATGCCTATGAGGTTATGCTCATTATTTGCCTTTGGGTTAGATGCTAAGCATCATTATGATTTGCCTTCGGGCTAGACGTTGGACATCAATAGCCTTTAGGCTAGATGTTGGGCATCACTATGATTTGCCTTCAGGCTAAACGTTAGGCGTCACTTGCCTTTGGGCTAGACACTGGGTGTCAATATGGACCAAAATAGTAACTCTAGAATTTGAATAGCATATTAGATCCTTCTGGCCCATGCTTATGTTTGCTTGTATGTGAATTGTGAATTATGAAATAATCGAAAGATATGTTATAATAAAATGATATGAGATATGATATCCATATGCATTGTGCATTTGCATTGCATTTGAGCTTTATTTCTATCAAAATTAGTACCACTAGGCTTTTGCTTAGTGCGATTGAAATTTATCGCGCAGGTGATAGGGTAGATCTAGCTGAGCCGGAGAGTTCTCCTAAACCTGGTCGGTTCTAGAATTGATAGTTTGCCAGTAGAGTTGATTTTGTGGCGGCAAGATAAGAAACACTGCTAGCAGCATGTATACATTTTATATTATCATATTTTGTGATATTATGCATATTATAATATGTTTTTGATGAATATGTATCATAAATTAAAAAGAATGTTTTGATGTGTAGATATATGGAAGTGTATAAATGTTTTGTGAAATTTGGAGAAATTGAGGAGGATGGATGAAATGTATTTATGGGAATGTTTGGGAGTGTTATCTTATGCAGGTTGTGTTATTTGTTGAATTTGGGAATATCCAGATTACAGACAAAACTCTGACGAATTTTTTCAGAGATTTTTAAGAAAAATGCTTATTTTAGCACCTATGATTTATATTAGTATTTTATTTGTTATTAAATATACATTTTAAAGTATTTAAGATTTTAAATTTGAAAAGTGAAAAAAAAATTATTATATCGATCTGTGACATTTTTGTATTGTATTTGCATATTTTTCATATATTGGGTATGTAACATCCCAAATCCCAGATTGGTAAGAAACAGACATAGAGGATATGATTTAGGCTTAGAACAAAGGAGTTTAGAACATGACCTATAACTTGAGCTCGAATTTCATCTAAGTTAATGACAGAATTAGAGAGTCTCAAAGAAGACTTAATTGTTTATTTGTGTCTTAGCCAGGTGTATAAATTGAATTTACTCAATTTGGAGTTGTACAGAATAAGATATGATGTATTTAGTAGACAATGTGCAATCTGCCTCAGGACAGCATAGTAGGCTTGACTTCGAAGGACCGTCAAAATCAGATATAGCTCGGATTGACCTGAAATTTTGACACAATGTAACCCCTGATGTCTAGTTTTAGTGGGCATAAGAATTACTTAATTTGGAGTTGTGAGTAAAAAGATATTAATAAAGAAAGACAGAAAGGTCAGGAAGGGATATCAAAAGGACCTAAGTGAAAATTTCTCAAAAGTTAGGGGCAACTATGTAAACTTAAAAATTAAGTGTCGGAAGTTCTTAATAGTGCCCATATCCGACCCCGAAAGAATATTCTCGAGATTAATCAGATCATAACCATGGGTTTCAATTTTTCCCGAAACCGCACGGTTTAAAAGTTACAATCGATTAATCGCTGGAGGGTATTTTGATATTTTTACACCCTAGACTATAAAATTACAGCACAAGAAAGTTGAGGGGGGGTCAAAATATGAATAAAAGGAAGCCTAATGGCTTGCCAAATAAATAGATAAAAGAAGAAGGCAAGTGGACCAATTAAAAGTGGCCATTTTTGCTATAAGGTGTACCAATTGGAAGTCAACATCTATACCAACATATTTTCACCACTTATGGCTGCCATTTGGATCAAAATAAGCTAAGGAAAAAAAATAAAATCCCTCTCTTATATGGTGAACTCGTCCAAACCATAAGAGAAGGAAGAAGGAGGTGATTTTTCCAAAGTTTAAGGCTTTTGGTTGAAGATTTTGGTGACAAACAAGATTATAAGGTAAGAGAAACCTATCTCTAGTTTTAATTTCATGGATTAATGGTTAATTTAAGAGATTGAAATTAGGGTTCATGTAGCTAGATTTGGAGAAAATTCAAGAAATAATTATTTGAAGGATTTGATAAAAGAAATAATGGTTTTAAGGTTAGAGGAGATTAGATTGAGGAAAAATTGGCAAGAAATGAATTGGTAGCTTATGTTTTCAAACCATAGGATGTATGTTTAAAGTGTGTATGCTGGAATTCTTGTAGGAAATCAAGAAAATCTAAAGGAAAAAGAAGAAAAAGATCAAAGATGAGCTAAGGAAAGCAAAGGGGAAAAAGGTTTGGTACTTTAACCTTCTTGAATTAGTGATCTCTATTGCCTTTGCATTTGGATGTGTAATTGCTATAATTGTTCATGTGCTTGAGTTGTGGTGGTTATGTGGTTGAGATTGATGATGATATAGAAGTGTTTGTTTTGTATTGATTGATTTTGGGGTTGAGGTTATAAGGGAGGTAAATATGGGAGTGCTATGTTGTGTTGTTTTGTTGCAGCCAGCCATGTGTCCTGCATTTTTCTGGAAATTCAACCGAAATTTAGACTAGCAAAATGATAGAACTAGAACTTGACAAAGAAGACTTAATTTTTCTCCATTAAGTCAGTAAACCATAGGCTTTGGAACCAACTCATTTCCATGTGTGGAATGAAAGTTATGATCAAAAGAGTATAACTCATGCACACTGGAATTGTGAAACCGGACAGACTGAGATTTGTGCCTTGAGTCCAGGTGACCTTAATGACACATTTAGAAGCTGTGAAAGAAGACTTAAATGTACCCTTATGTGTTAGGAAACCATATAATTTGTAATTTCCTAAATTCCACTTGTAGATAAAAATATATGATCAAAAGAGTATAACTCATGCACACTGGAATTGTGAAACCGGACAGACTGAGATTTGTGCCTTGAGTCCAGGTTTTGGTCCATTTACCTCAGGAATTAGATGTTGTGATAGAAGATTTAAATTAACCCTTGTATTTTGGTGAATCATAGGAGTTGGATTCATCTCGATTGGACTTAAAATGTAGAAGTTACAAACGAATGAGTGAACCATGCGCAGACAGACCCTAGCAGACTGCAGGGCTGAATTAGAAATTGTGCCAAATATCACGTGTTGCCTGTTTTAAGCTGAAATGTTTACTGAATATATCCTTATGTGTCTAGTTTAATTTAAGATAAGAATCGTCTCAATCCGAGTTGCGTAGGTAAATTTATAAATGAAATAGTACGCATTGCGCAGACTTGAGTAACCAATTGGCCAGGGAAGAGTTCAAGGAGTCATCAAGAATTATGTGTAACAAATTTAAATCTAGAAATTTAACCATAAGGACTCATATGAGTCTAGTTCAAGTGAAAACAAGAATTTTTACATTCGTATTAGTAGAACAAAAGTTATTGGGGAAAGAAGATAACAAGGTACATAAGAAACTAAATGCTAGAATTCACTGTTCATTTGGTAAGAAATAAATGAGGTATAATTGAGATAAAATATTCGTTTGGAATGAAATAAATTATCAAAAATATGCTCTTGAAAGCTTGACCAATTAAGAACAAGATAGCATTTTTCGTTTTTTGAAAATCACATCCCAATTGTGTGTTATTTAGATTTTAAAGCCCAACGACGGATTTTTGCAGTATTGTAAAACCCGGTGTGGCCTAAAAAGTGCAGTCTGGCCCAAAGGCCCGGAATGAAAACTTTGAACTACAAATTAGTTCTATTGAGCTGATTTAGGATAAAAATAGACAGATTCCTAATCACTGGTGCCCTATGAAATTTTAATAAAATAAATTTCGAACCGTCAAAATATTAAACTCAGCAAAGGGTAATAAACATTATTCAGTTAGTTAATTTCTTATATGACTTATCCAAACCTTAACAAATATATGTGAACTTAATGAAAGGAGCATATGAACACACGAATAACCATTTATGCCAAACTACCGAAGGAAAGCATAGGACAAAGATAGTGAATACACACCTTTAATTCATGCATAAGTTTTTTAACAAACGGAACTCAAAACAAGAGAGTATTGGGCCTACAATGATAAAGAAATTATAATGCCATAAAATACAAATACATAATCATCAGATCGGTAATCAACAGCAATGTTAGGCAACTAATAGACATAGGATGAGGTACCATCCAGTGCCAGTAAATCAATAGAAATGAATAGCATACTGTCATAAAAGCTTAACAAATAATAGGAGAAATATAATAAGAACCTGAGAATGTTTATATTGATGATTGGGTTGGCTGTGCCATATCTGTAACATTGTGTGGTTTGCATCTAATTTCTATTTAACGGTTAAAGTACTCACTGAGCTATATGCTTAGCGAGTTTAGTTTTCTAAACTCGTAGGTTATGGAGTCCAAGCTGACAAATGGGAAGCTACAAAGGAGCACTAGAGTGCGCAATAGGAGGCGAAGTGAGGAGCAAAGCAAAGTTTAGTTTGGCATGTACTGTTAAGGACTTTCAAAATGTAATTATAACAATTAAAGAAATGTGTAAATTATTATTACTAAAAATAAAAAGGAAAAAACTTTTATTTAGTGCATGTTCTGTATACCATGTTGCATATACAGTAGCACACTTGGCTCGGCTGAAAATAGTCCGGTTAAGGGGTGTTATAGGGTATATGTATTGTACATATATAGGGTATAAGGGTGTTATAGTTTGGCTTTTGATTCCACTTAAACTGCAACACCAAAGATCAATTCATGTGAATCAATTATCTTCTAGCTTTGTGAACTTATTATCGCATTCTGAAACGTTAATTCAAAATATTGAACTTAGATTTACGATCCTAACTCATATGATCACACCTTAGTTTACATCAAAATCCTAGTTCTAGGTTCAAATCCTAATTAGCCATCTAAACTCTAATTTGATATCTAAACCCTAGTTTTGTAAATAAAACACTAATCTTATAATTAAAACCCTAATTTTGCATGTTAACCCTAGTTTAGGATTAAAACCCTAATTTGTATGCTAAAATCCTAATTCCACTAAAAAAACTAATCTTATAAATTATTTACCTTTCGGGGGTGCTGTCTTCGATCCCTTGTAAGGAGTGCTGCCCCCTTGACCCCCGCCGGCTAACCGGCTAGCGAGATTGATTTTGTTTTGGTTTTTTGGTTATGAACATGAGCTAAAGTATTTCTATCTAGATATTGATGAACCTAGCCTTGTTGTATGGATTGAATAGTTCTTATTAAATTAAATCATTTGATTGAGTTATTTTATCCTTTTGATTCTTGATTTCTTATTTCCAATTGAAATAGCATGCTTATTGATTGGTTGTAATTTTCATATTATTGACTTAAGAAAGCTTGATATGAATAGAATTTTTATTAGGATTGAGGGTTGATTGAGTGCTAGAGATAGATTTACAAGACCCCTTTGGTTCAAATTTCCTTGTTCTTATTGCAAGATCTATTTAATTATGCTTGAGAAGAGATTCCTAGCATTCTACTTAGTGATTAGGGATTAATTCACTCTAGGGAGGTTTTGATCTAATTTAGAGGAATGCTAATTCGGCTCTATTATTTAATTTAATTGAATTGATATTCATAAATATTTTTATGGCTAAGGGATTCAATATCTGGATAGTGTTTTCATCATCAACTCTTTTTGCACAATATTCAATTTTTCTTTACTTTAATTTATTAAATAATTCATATTTTATTTTAATCATAATAAAAAAAACTATTGATTTGCTAAACAATAGTTGAAATTTGCATTAGTACTTGACCTTGTCCCAGTGGAACGATATCTTACTCACTATTTTATTACTTGCATGACCCGTGTACTTGCGATAATACTGCGATATCACAGATTTGCCATCAAGTTTTTGATGCCGTTGCCGGGGACAACAATTTTCAATATTAGTAATATAATCAAGGCTGGTTATTTAGTTTCTATTTTTATTTGTTTTAACATTGGTTCTTACTTGTTGATTGTCATTTTAGGTACTTTTTCCTATTTATGACCCTACCTAGCTCTTCTAAATTACTTGAATTAGATCCATAGTTAGAGAGAACATTGAGGAGAAAGCAGAAGGAAGAAAGGGAAGCAGTTTTGGCAGAAACGGAACCAAACTTGGAAGATTCAAGCTCAGAAGAAGAACTTGAAGTGATGGCAGGAAATGAGCCAAGGACAATGCAGGAATTTGCTAAGACCACTCTTAATGGGGCTGATTTGAGCATACAAAGGTCAGCAGTTGCTGCAAGCAAATTTGAGATATTGAAAAATGTAATTCAAATGGTGCAGCAGACTTGCCAATTTGATGGGTTCCCAGATGAAGATCCTAATGCACATATTGAGACTTTTTTGGAAATATGTGACACGTTCAAAATATAGAATGTCTCCGAAGATGCAATTAGGATGAGGTTATTCCCTTTCACACTTAGAGATCGACCAAAGAAATGGCTGAAATCTTTCCCCCCAAACACTTTCACCACATGGGGTTAGTTGACAGAAAAGTTCTTAGAAAAATACTTCCCACTGTCCAAGACTGCCAATTTGAGAAATGATATTTCAACTTTTCTCTAGCAAGATGGTGAGACTCTTTATGATGCTTGGGAGAGGTTTAAAGATTTATTGAGAAGGTGACCTCATCATGGGCTTCCGCTGTGGCTCCAAATTCAAACTTTCTACAATGGATTGAATTATGCAAGCAAGCAATCCATTAATGCAGTTGGCGGGGGTACCATAAATAACAAGACACCTGAACAAGCAAGGGATTTGATTAAAGATATGGCCCTTACCTATTATCAGCTGGCAAACTTCAAGGGAACAATGAAAACTGAGGACCACTGGTTCACATCAATTGGATCCTGTGGTAGCTTTGACAGCACAATTGGAAGCAATGAATAAAAAGATTGATTCTTTAGCTTCATCTTCGGGGAAATCAATGCAGGTGATGTCTTATGAATGGTGTGGGGGTGGACATCAAAGTCAAGATTGTGCCAAAGTGGCAATATGTTTGCTAGATAGGAGCAGGTGGATTATGTTGGAAATATACCTAGGCAACAATAGAGTATACCCTACAGCAACACATATAATCCAGAGTGGAGAAATCATCTTAATTCCTCCTAGAGTTATCAGAATAATCTAAGACCTCCCTGTGGATTTCAGTAGCATCAACATTAATAAGCTGCCCCTCTAAGAAAGAGTAATTTAAAGGACATGATGGAGAAGTTTATAGCAGCTTCAGAAACCAAATTTCAATAAAGAGAAACCACCATTAGAAATATGCAAGCCTCCATTCACAATTTGGAAAATTAGGTGGGAAAAATTGCCACGTTGCTCAATGAATGACCACAAGGGAGCTTACCTAGCAATAATGAGGCAAACCCGAAGGAGTAGTTGAAGGCAATTACTTTAAGTAGTGGAAAGGAAATTAAGGGTAGTGTGGTTGAAAAAGAGGCTAAGACACAAGAAAAAGAGGTTGAGACACAAGAAAAAAAAAAGATAACTCTACTATCGCTTCGGGTGAGAAGGCTATAGTGGAAAATGAGAAAGGAAATCAACCATAAGAACCCAATCCAATAGTGAAGGAATACCAACCTCGAGTGCCATATCAAACAAGGTTGAACAAGGACAAGATGGAAGCTCTATTCGGTAAATTTCTTGAACTCTTTAAACAACTGCACATTAATATTCTTTTTTGCTGAAGCTTTATCGTAGATGCCCAAATATGCTAAATTTTTAAAAGATCTCCTTTCTAACAAAAGAAAGCGTGAGGAAGTATCTTTGGTGCAATTGTCGAAAAAGAGTTCAACAATTTTGCAAAAGAGGTTGCCTAAGAAATTAAAAGATCTTGGTAGTTTTACTATTTCATGTTTGATAGGTAATCTTGAAATTCAAAGTGCATTGGCTGATTTGGGGGCTAGAATAAGTGTTATTCCCTACAAGATGCTTAAAGAGTTAGGTGTTGGAGAACCTAAACCAACACTCATGACCATTTAACTTAGTGGTAAGTCAGTAATTCACCCCCGTGGTATTATAGAGGATGTGTTGGTAAAAGTCGGGGATTTCATTTTCCCTAATGATTTTGTTGTCATTGATGTAGATGAGGATGCAGATGTTTTGCTTATCCTTGGTAGTCCATTTTTTAATACAGCCCGTGCACATATCGATGTCCATGATGGCACTTTGACCTTAAGAGTGGGAAGCAAAAAAGTTATTTTTAATATGCATTATGCTATGAAGTACCCACTTACACTCAATGATGTGGATTCATGCATGATATCATTGAGCATGAAACCTTAAATTGTGTTACTAATGTTGTTTCTAAGGATCCCCTTGAGTTGTGTTTATTGTAGGATAATGTTGAGGATAAAGAAGCAATGGTGCAACTTGCTTATCTTGAAGCAAGCAAATCATTCAAGTGTCGGGCATATGAAAACATTGAGATGCCAAAAGAAAAGAAGCTGAAACCATCTATGATGGATCCACCCAACTTTGAACTCAGGACCCTTCCATATCACCTTGAGTATGGATGATTGTACTTTTCACCAGTTCATACTTTTGTTTTTGTTTTTTTCTTTTTCCTTTTCTTTTCTTTTCTTTTTATTTTATTTCTGTATTTATTTCTTTTTATCTTTTTATATATAAATGAATCTTCACCATTTTGCATGTCGGTTTTTGTCATGTAGCTAATTCAACTTCGAAACATTTTTTTGAACCATATTCATATATGTCGATTCAGGACATGTTATGGCAGTTCTCTCTCTCTATTTTATTCTTTTTCTTATTTTACACACATTGGGGACAATGTGCGTCTTAAGTGTGGGGGAGGGGTATATTTTCTAGATTAAGCCTTTGTTTTCATTCTTGCCATTTGATGCATTTGTCTCATTTAGTTTCTTCGATTTTATTTTTGGGTTCAAGTAAACTAGATTGCTATAATAATATGAAGTGAAATGGTTCCTCTTTTTATTAAATTAATAGTTGATTTAATGAATGACAATATCTTGAGGTTGACTCGATTTTCTTAATTGATTGCTAAAGACTAAATGTGATATTTTGAATTAGGTAGTTGATTGATGAGAGTTGCACATCTGAAGTTTAAAACCTTAGTTGCAATTTTTAGCATGCCTCAATTCCTTAGATACTTGAGTCAAACTTAGTATGACATCTTTAATATTTTAAGTTCCTGACTACTTTATATGAAAATAAATAAATAAATAAATATAATAAATTAAAACTATTTTTTAGGAGCTTTGAAAATTTATCCCTGTTCCGCTGATTTTAACTCTTGAATTGAAATGAATAATTTGGAATCATGAATAGTCCTAGTAGCCATTTGAATGGTAATTCTAACTGAGTAATCGGGGGTTGGCATCACAAATGTTTACCTTCGAATAAAAAAGTTACTATTAGTTCAAACAAGTCAGGCTCCTTTTGAAAAAAAAAATGTTTCACACAATGCATTGTATGAAGTGGTCAAAGAACTTAAGAGAAAAATTACACTTTCTTACTTCATTCATGACTTTTGAGTTCTTGAAATTTTATGCTCAATCTTTTAACTTTGAATTTTTAGATTTTAGATCTGTTAGATTTTTGTTTTGAAACTTATTAATTCAGCTATCATGTTTGAGATTTAGTTTTTGGTTAAGAATGTTGGGTTTTCTAATTCAAGTATTGTAAAACTTTTATTTTGTTTGGATATAGAGGGGTCCTTCATTTCTACCTATTATAGTGATTTAGTTTGCTTGAGGACAAGCAAAAACTCAAGTGTGCGGGAATTTGATAAGTGCATAGTTGATGATATTTTTGCCCCTATTTCTTAATATATTTATTGTCAAATTGAGTTTAATTTGTTTGTTCAAGTGTTTATTGGGGTTGATTCCAGGAACCTTTGACATGTTGGGACCTTAAGATTATTTAGGTCGGAATCATGGATGAAAGATAAAGAAAGGAGCTATTTTGGGCAAATTCTTCAATTGACACACCCAGTGACATGGGTGTGTCAATGGCTGTGTCATTCAACTACTTTACAGAAGCTTCGACATAGGCATATCATTGAATGTGCCATTGATCTTGTCTTATAGAAACTATGAAATGCCCACTGACACGGGCGTGTCACTGATCATGTCCCTAACTTAGCATTGCAGTAACAATGACATAACCAAGGACATGGGCGTGTCACTGACCATGTCATTAAAGTTTGAAACAACACCATTGACACACCCACGACACACACATGCCAATGGACATGTCAAGTAAAATGTCTAGGCTATAAAATCTGAGCTAAAGTGTGAATTAGGGATCCAATTTTTATTATTAGAGCCGACTTTCTGAGAAAAAGAGAGTTTTGGCAGCTGAGAGTGAAGGTGAAGATCCAATTCATACGAGATTCAAATCAAGATTCAAGCATTGAAGTGAAGAAACACAAATCATTCATTATGGATTGTTTGAATTCTTTTACTTATTTCTTTTGTTTTGGTTTTCTGGTTATAAACATAAGCTAAAGTGTTTTTATCTAATATTGATGAACCCTAGCCTTGTTGTATGGATTGAATAGTTCTTATTAAATTAAATTATTTGATTGAATTGTTTTATCCTTATGATTCTTAATTTCTTATTTCCAATTGATAATAGCATGCTTATTGATTGGTTACAATTTTCATATTATTGACTTGAGAAAGCTTGATATGAAAATAATTTTCATTAGGATTGAGGGTTAATTGGAGTGCTAGAGATAGACTTACAAGACCATTTGGTTCAAATTTCCTTGTTCTTATTGCAAGATCTATTTAATTATGCTTGAGAAGTGATTCCTAGCATTCTACTTAGTGATTAGGGATTAATTCACTCGAGAGAGGTTTTGATCTAATTTAGAGGAAAGCCAATTCAGCTCTATTATTTGATTTAATTAAATTGATATTCATAAATATTTTTATGGCTATGGGGATTCGGATAGTATTTTCATCATCAACTCTTTTTACACAATATTCAATTTTTCTTTGCTTTAATTTATTAAATAATTCATCTTTTATTTTAATCATCACAAAAAACTATTGATTTGTTAAACAACAATTGAAATTTGCACTAGTACTTGACCTTGTCCCTAGTGGAATGATATCTTACTCACTACTTTATTACTTGTGTGACCCGTGCACTTGTAGTAACACTGCGATAGCACAGATTCGCCATCAGAGATCGAGTATGGCATAACCACTTATAGCCTCGTACCTTTTAGTATATACTTGTTATGGGAACATAAGCTTTGCAACCCAAATACTAAAGCCCATATAGTTGGCCTAGCAACTTTCCTTAGGTCTACCTTAAATACTTGTCGTTTGACTATGATTAACATATCTTGGTTTGAGTTATGACCCATTTGGTTTTTTTTTTTCCTAATATGACCTAATTATGGTGCAAACCCAAAATTAAATTATTCTTTTAAAGCCCAAAAGACTAAATTATTTTTAAACTCTTTTTCAAGATGGTATTTGGATATAAAACTATTTTTTATGATGGGTCAAAATTATTTTTAGCTCATGGCAAAAACATGAAGCCCAAAATTAATTTTTCAAACAAACTTTTTTCAAAGGGCTTTTCATTATTTGCAAACACATTTACATAACCCAAACTTTTATTACAACCTTTTCTTGCATTGGCTTACAACTAGTAGGGTCAATTATGGAATATTAAAATTAATTGTGGGCCTAATTTATACCAAGACTTGTTAGTCGTGGGCTTATTTGTGGCATGGATCACTTTGCCTATTTTCAAATGAAAAATCTATTTATGATAAACCCTTTAATTTAGTTTTAATCCACATAAAAGCTATTTTTAGGTGACCCAATGGATTGAGTCTTAATTAGTAGGAATTGCTATGGACTGATTTTTGTATTTGAAAATCAACTATTAGTTAAACCATTTGAGTGGAACTATTAAAAGCAAAATATCCTTTGATGATGTTTTGTTGACTACATACCTTGGAAAAGAGACTCTCAATTTGTTTGTGGATGATATAAGGTTGGAAGGAATGTCCTTACTCTTTTTGTTTATTTGTTACATGTGCATACATGAGTACATACATACATGCATTGTATTACATAGCTTTGATCCTTTCTGGTTCACAGACCTAGATTTTGACAGTTCAAGAGCTTACGACAACTCGACCTATAGTTCATAATCCAGTGAGAATTCAATCAATTTCACATAAAAAATAATAGAACATGTGCAAGTTCAGAAGATGGTGAATGATGCCCTTTACTCCAAGATGGAAGAATTAAAGGGGGCCTTGGCTGAGACCATGAGGAGTCAATTACTTTCACTATTAGAGGATAACAATATTGAAGCATCTGCTAGTAACTGGAAGCAAAAGGATAATGGAAAGGCTAAAATAGCTGAGGTGGCCTCTAAGGAAGATAAGTTAGTGATGGATGATGATGACTAGGAAGCATATTTCCAAGATCATCAAGAAAAGAAGAAAGAAAAGAAGGTTGTAGAGAAAACTAAACTACTGATGTGGAAAAATTGATTACTGAATTGGAAAAAAGTTTAAAAAGAAGCTGAAGGCTGAGGAGGTGTCAAAAGTGGACAAGCTGTTTGAGTAAGATGAAGAAGTTCCTTAAAAATTCAAGATGCCTTCCTTTGCTATGTTTGATACAACTAGGAATCCCCATTTGGATGTGAAGCAGTATATCATTGCCATGCAGTCTACTAGAGCTACTAAGGTTCAAACTCTAAGGTATTTCATGCCCTCATTAGACCCTATTATGCAAAATTGCTTCAATACCTTAAAGGAAAGTGCTCAAAAGAATTAGGATTGACTTCAATACCTTAAAGGAAAGTACTCAAAAGAATTAGGATTTACTGTACAAAGACTTCATCCAGTAGTATGGGTATATTACTAAATTAAAAGTGACTCTGATGAAGGTAGAATCAATTAGGCAAAAGTAAAATGAGAACGTTATTGATTATGTTAAGAGATGGAGGAATAAGGTGCCACTTTTTTAAGAAGAGGCCAAATGAGTCTGATTAGATTAGGATGATAGTGACATATGTCCTACGTAATCAGTGTGAACAGATGTCTCACACTCTTTTTTGAGACTTCAAAGATCTTCTCTAAGCTGGTTTACACATAAAAAATGGGAAAGAGAGAAGAACCATTTTTTAGAAGAAGAAGTAATAGGGGGAATTATCAATCTGGCAGTCAAGGTATACTGAAAGTAGTGGATGTCAAAGCAATAACTATAGACAATTTTTAGATTAGGAGAGACCTTTGTCTTAGGTTTTTAACAAGTTGCAGGAGTTATAGCCATTTGCTTCTTGACCGCTACCCAATCCTTTGCCATCAAACTTTGATACCAAGGCCTTTTGTCAATTCCATCAAATGAAAGGGCGTGAGATAGATATATATGTTTGATTAAGGCACGACGTCAAAAGATTTGATCAATAGTGGATAGCTACCTGAGCCTAATAAGCCCAATACCTAAAGCAATCCATTGCCTAAATTTAACAGAGTACCTCCACTAGCAACCTTCAAGATAGAGGAGGATTGATGAAAAGTTTTATCTTGTCATCTTTTTAAGATGTATATGGAGAAACTGCTAAAGAGGACATACTACCAAGTAAGCTTGAACCGACTATAGATGAGGAGGTAATGACCACTTTGAAGCCGATCATACAGAACCTCATGATTATGGAAAAATCCTTGCCCCTAAAATATCCAAGTAGATGAAACTTTTTCGACTACAATTCAATAAACTTCCTTAGGTTTGAGTGTTGCTTATTTTATTTCTTCTTTCTTTGATATTTTTTAGAACAATTATTTTTCAATTAACACTTTTGCAAATAAATTATTTTTGTTGGTCTTTATTCATTTTGGTGCTTAACCGATAATGAATCTAGTTTGATAGTCATAAATTAGTGTATCTATGCATCATGATTTGAATGACTTTACTAGGTGAAGGAGTTATTCTATAGCATCGAGCTGTGTATACTTACTTAGAGAGGGCTCCTGTGTAATTATGAGTGTTTAGGTCCTAGTCAATATTATAACATTTTTTGACAATGTAACATCCGTAATTTATAAAAATTAAATTAAATAAGTAAAATAAATAATTAAAATGGAAAATTGAAGGATTAAAAGTGAAAAATAAAGTGTGTATGTGAAATATATATAGCATATACAAAAGTCAACATTTAAAGAAGAAAGTCAAAAAGTCAATTGGCAAAGTTGTAATTATACTTTGTAAAATTAAAATTAATTAAATAATTTAAAAATAAATTAATTATGGATGGAAGACAAAAATTATATTTTTTAAAAATAAATAATTAAAAATATATTAAAATAATATATATGGTCTTAAATTTAAGTGGAAAGAAAGAGAAAAATCAAAATTAAAATCTTCTTCTTCTTCTTCTTTAAGGAAGGCTGAACCTCCATGGCTAGAGGAGTAAAGGTTTTTCTTTTTCCAAGCATCAAAAATTGAAGAGATTTCAAGGATTTAAGTGGAGTTTTAGAAGTTTCTTTATCAAATGGTAAGGTTTTTTTTTTTTTTTTTTACCAAATTTTCAAGTTCCATGGAAAAGTATGAGTATGTTGAAGTTGAATTTTTCTATAAACACGATTTAATTGCTTTTTTGGGTATGAAAGATGCTATTTTTATTAATTATTAATGATTCTTAATTTGGATTGGAGAAAAGATTAAGTTTGAGTTGAGTTTGGTTGAAGGAGATAATTTAGGGTTATGTGTAATTTGGAATTTTGAAATTATGTGTTGTAATTGTGCAAATGGATTCCAAAGGTGTTTTTTTGATGCCTCAACAAGGATTTTAAAGTCAAATGATAGATTTAATCAAATTTGGTTAGAGATTGGGTAAGGTAGTATTGAATTTAGGGTTATGGAAGAGAGTTTTTAAAGTATTGACTTTTATTTGATTTTAATGAATAAATCATGTTATTAAATGATTAAATGATGAAAATAAGCTTGGATTAACATTTGGAATAGAATGTAATAAAGAATTAGAAATAAAGAGGTTATGACATTTTAGGGTTTTAATAAAGAGTATGTTGTTATTTAATTTGATTGGTTAAAACATGTTATAATATGTTTTTAATGATATAAATAAACTTAAAACACCAATTAAAATGGATTAAAATGGAATTTCAATATTAAAGTAAGGAAAGTCAAATTTTGGGACATTGGTTGGAGTGATGTCTAATAAGGGTTATATATTTGAAATGCCTTGAAATATGATTCTAAATTATTGTATTTACTCACATTGTGAATAGGCGTGAAGAGGAAGTGATTTTTTCAACCTTAATGTTGAAGGGCAACTTGAAAGTGAAGATTAGGGAGTAATTTTTAGCTTGGATCTGGGTGATAATTAAGGTATGTATGAACTTTTGATAATTTAGATATATTTGCATTAAATTTAGCCTAACACATTTTGGGTAGAAAATGCATTAAGCTACTTGGCAACTTGAACATTCATATACATTAGGTTATAACATGTGAATTGATGAGTATGCATTATGTGCATTATGAAAAGCCATTATTAATGGCTAAAATGAATGAAATATGATTTATATGAATTATGCGAGAATGATCCAAAAATTTTTGGGTAATATGATTGTAATGTTAAATGACATACATTGTGATAAAGTGACAAGATATGATGAATTAAAGCGATTTGACTTTGCTCTGAATGAGAAAAATGAGTAAATGAGGCAATGTAATGAGAAGCATTGATTATGAAAACATGTGCTATTTGTGTGCCGAGTACATTATTCAATTTTCAGAGTTCTGTGTTTGGCTGCATGCCTATGAGATTATTCTCATTATTTGCCTTCGGGGCTAGATGCTAGGTGACACTAATATATGATTTGCCTTAGAGCTAGATGTTGGACGTCACTATGATTTGCCTTCGGGCTAAAAGCTGGGCGTCACTTGCCTTCAGGCTAGACACTGGGTGTCTAATTAGACTAAAACAGTAACTCTGGGATTTGAATGATATATTAGATTATTTAGGCCCATGCTTGTGTATGTGTTAATGTGAAGTATAAAAAGATTAAAGATTAAGTTTTAAAGTGGAATTGTATACCACATTGTGAAATACCATGCAACAACATTATGCATTGTCATTATTTTAAAGTTTTATTATTATCAAAGTTTGTACCGCTAGGCTTTTAGCTTAGCGCGATTGTAATTTATCGCGTAGGTGTCAGGGTTGATCCGATAGATTCGGAGAGTTCTTCTAGACCTGGTCAGTTCTAGAATTGAGGTTGATTTGGGTTGATTTTTGCTGCCACAAGGACAGAGCCAGTTGCCACGATGATATATTCTATTCTATAGTACATTTTGTTATTATGTATATTATGTTTATATTTTTGAATGTATTGAAAATTATAAAGAACATTTTGGATAAATTGTATAATATGAGAATGTGTATAAGTGTATCGATGTATATATGTATATATATAAATGATTTGAGGAAAATATGAAGAAATTGAGAAGTTGGGGTGAAGTGTTGATTTGTTTTATTTGGGAGTGCATTTTTATGCAGGTTGGTTAATGTTGAAATTTTTGAAATTTCAAATTTATAGACAAAACTATGGCGAAATTTTTCAGAGATTTTTTTTTTGTATAAAATACTTTTTCTTGTTATGTATAATTAATAAAGAATATTTTATTTACTGTTTAAATATACATTTTTAAGTATTTGGGATTTTAAATTGGGGATATTAAAATTTTATTAAATTGGGTTGTGACATTCTTATACTATATATGTGTATTTTACATATACCCAGTTTATGTATTATACATATATAGGGTATAAGGGTGTTACATTTATTTTGGTATCAGAGTCTAGGTTTGAGGTTCTCGACCTAGGTGAGTTTTTAGAGAGAGAAAATAGGGATTTTAAATATGGTTTTAACATGTGATATATGCATTGGTCCTGGCATTATATATGATACTTGATGTGGCAATCTCTGTTGTATTTATAGATATAGCTAATCATGGCATTTAGGACGTAGCAATTTGCTGAGGGTAGTGCAAAGAGTATAGCTCCAGACGAGGGTAGAGTTAAAGTTAGTGATGAGACTGCTGGAGAGTCATTTGCATCTGTGCTAGTTAGACCAGCAGCTTAGGAGGTTCCACGGAGCTGGGTACGACATATAGTGGAGCTGTTGGGATAGGCTCTAGTTTAGCAGCCGTAGCCGCCACTATAGCTACAGCAATAGTAGCAGTTGCCGACTCGAATGTATGATAAGCAATGGAAGTTTAGAGCCACAGATTTTGTCAGCACTACAGACCCGGCTACAGCAGAGCAGTGGCTGGACTAGGTCTAAAGAGTGTTCATACAGTTGCAGCCCACTGTAGACAAGAAGTTTGATTATGCCAGATCTCTTTTGTAGGGGGATGTTATATGTGGTCAAAGATGGTTCCCCATGGCACACCTGATCCACCAGTGTTGACATATACCAATTTTCTGCTGGAATTTGAGAAGAAGTATACTCTCAGAGAGTATAAGAATGTTAAGAAGATGGAATTCCTAAATTTGAGGCAGGAGACGAGGACAGTGACTGAGTATGAGATAAAGTTTATCCGGCTGAGCCAATATGTAGGGGGGATTATATCATATGAGGTTGATAGATGCCAGAGGTTTGAGGAGGGGCTGAGACTGTCTATCATATGTCTTGTGGGAGGCTCTCAGTGTGAGAATTTTTCTAAGTTGGTTGCAATTGCTAGAAGTGTAGAGAAGGCACAAGGATTTGCAGCAGCTGCCAGAGCAGAGGAGTGGAGAGCTAGAAGACCCCAAGGTGAGGCAGGGTCTTCATCATCGAAGGGAGGTTAGGGGGATATTCTCAGAGGTTCAGTAGGAGCCAGGGGTAGCCTAGTAGGTCATCACACCAGCTGAGATAGAGACATAGACCTATAACCTTAGTGTTTAGTGCCTCGACCCTAGTGACCTAGAGACATGCTCTTCCTAATTGTGCTCAGTGTGGTAGGGCATATGGAGGTGTATGCTGGAGGAATGGTGCATCAATAGTATGTTTTAGATGTGGATCACTAGATCATTTTATCATAGACTGTCCAGAGCCACCAGATGATAGACAGACGGGTACATCAATGTCTAGACCCAGTGTCAGAGGGGGTCGTGGTGGCAGAGGTTTTGGCAAGGGTGGTAGATCAAAGACTGTTCAGAGAGAAGGTTCTACAGTAGGGAGTAGACTAGATGATGCAGGGCCATTACAACGGGTTATAATGGGGGGCCACCACAGTGGGTTTATGTGATGTAAAGAAAGCCAGATGTTTCATCTGTAATAGCTGGTATTTTTATTTTATTTGGCACTTTAGTTCATGCATTGATAGACCCTGGGTCGATGCATTCATACATCAGTGCATCCATCCTGCCTATGAGTGACATGCATTCGGAGTCCCTAGGATTTGATGTGTTGGTTACCAATCCTTTAGAGTACAATGTTGTAGTTAGCAGAGTGCTCCAAAATAGTCCAGTTTTTTTTCAGTATAAAGAGTTTCTCGATGACCTGATTGAGATGCCTTTTAGGGAGCACTTGTCTTATTTATGAAGAAGAAGGATGGCACCTTGAGGTTATATATTGATTATTAGCAGTTGAATAAGGTGACCATCAAGAACAAGTATCATTTACCTCGGATAGATGATCTCTTTGATCAATTGAAGGGAGCAGCAATGTTCTCTAAGATTGATCGGAGATCAGGGTACCATTATTTGATGGTTAGAGATGTGGATGTGTGAGCAAGGTGTAGACCCTTAATTTTTGACCCAGTCCAATCCGATAGTCCAAAATGAATTTTATGGTATATTTATGATATTTAATAGTTATTTTTAATAAAAAATAAAAAAATATAAAAAATAAAAAATTGGATGAATCGCCGCTGCCGCGCGGCAAGGAATTTCATCGCAGGCCTGGACCTATGGTGAATTGGAAAGCAGCCAATTCACTGTAAGTCCAGAAATCATTTCGCTGCACATGCCAGCAAGCGGCCCTAGTTCATCTAGCCGATCCTAGCAACAATTTTTGCCAGCATAGCCCACAGGCCCAGCAGTCTGCGTGCACTGCCAATTTTTTTGACCAAACCTTGTTTTACCCGGTTTTTCCTAAACAATTGGTTTTTCTTATTAAAATAGGATTAGGTATTTTTATTTTCCTATAAATAATAGCATTAAACACACAGTTTGGAGGTGACAATTATTTGAAGAAACTAGGGACTTTTAATTCTTTCAAGAGAGTTTTGGGAGGAGATTTCAGGGGACTTTGAGAACAACAATAAAAGAAAAGAGAGAGACAGAAAACCCGAGAAATGGACGAGAATTTTTGAAGCTGAGACTCAGAAAGCTTAAACTTTTAAGCCTTTGAACAATCAAACAAAAATCTAGCAACTCAAAATAAATCAAACACTGTCCAATTCAAGGCAGTAAGGTTCGGCCAGAAAATAAGCACTGAAGCAGGCAGCAGCTTGGTTCAATCTCTTTAATTTGGTGGAGCCTTCAAATACAAGTAAATTGCTCTAAATTCAGTTTATTAAATCATTAATCATCTTCATCTTTCAAGCCATCATCACACTGCCTTATTTATTAAATTATTCCTTTAATTTAGTTTACACAGTAGCATAAATTATTTCATACAATACCTAAGGTTTTAATTAAAGTAAATAATATAATCATTCAAAACATAAATATAATTTCTTAACCCCTAAGTTATTCAAATCTTAAATCTTAATTAATTCTATTTTCAAACCTTTACAGTAGTTTTTTTTTTATAATTTTATTCATGGAGTTATTTTAATCTTTCTATAATTAATTTGGCTTTCTATGTTTGTTTCACCAAAAAAAAATACTTAAATAGTTATTACAGTCAATATTAAAACCACACTTAACTTTGATCACGGTAAAACATCAAATCCTAAATTCATAATCATAATCTGCAAAATCAAAGTTTCAAACCATAAAACCCTAATAACTTAATATCCAGCGTGCTAAGTTTTGAAATCCAAAACCCCTAATTTCATGATGTTAGCCTTAAACCCTAATTTGATTAACTAAAAACCTTACGACTTTTTTAAAATTATAAAACCCTAATCAATTTCATTTTTTCCAAAAGCCCTCACAGTAGCCTAAATAATAATAATAATTTCAAAATCTCAAAACCCTAAATATTAATTAAAGAACCCTAAATTGAGACATAAACCTAAATTTATATCTTTATTTTCTTTATTTAATTTTAGATTTGATTATGTAGTTTATTATATGTTTTGATGGTTGATTTAATTAATTTCAATGCTTGATTTATTTAATTTATCATGGATAAGTATTTTTTATTAACATTGTAAGAGGTATGTTTCCATATTTTGGGTACCTCATGTCATGAGCATTATGTGATCTATTTTATTTTAAAGTTTTTTGACCAATGTAAAAGACATGTTTCCACCTTTCGGTGGGTGTCCTATTTAGTTTTAGACATGGACGATGTAAGGACATGTTTCCATCCTTGGATGGGTGCCCATTTATCTGTTTTGTTTGGACATTGCTTTGATTTTAATATAATGATGCTTTATTTTAATTATTGCATGTAGTATGGATAATATCATTATATTTAAGAATTTTATAATATGAAGACCTGTAAAGGAGGCCAGTTCTAATGAACCGGGCGTTGTGGGGGTGCTAGGCCATTTCTCACCTTCCCACACGTACCCAACTTTCTGAACCCATTAGGGGTTGGGGATTCATTAGGGATCAAGTCATTCACCCCTTTCTTTTTTTCGGCCCGTCCGGGTGGCAACTCCATTTTCTCCAAACTTAGGCCCATGTTCTCTAAGGCCCCGAGCCTAAACAGTGCCAAAGTCGCAAGAACCATTCCACCAGGAGTGGGGGCAAAAATCCCTGCTTACAGTGGCGACTCAACCGAGGATAAGAGAAGTTTATTCCATTGGTCTTTATATTATTCTATTCTTTTTTATCATGATATTATTGATTGCATCATTTAGATTGCATCGTTTGAGTGAGTTAGGATGCCCATGTTACCCATGTTGTGTTATGTAAGCGATACCATACTTTCATTCAAGGTATGAAGATTGAGCATGATATAACCACTCATAGCCTTGTACCTTTTGGTATATACTTGCTATGGAAAGCTAAGCCTTTTAACCTAAAGACTAAAGCTCATGTAATTTGTCTAGTTACTTTTCTTAGGCTTTTACCCCAAATGCTTATTGTTTGACTATGGTTAATTTATCTTAGCTTAAATCATGGCTTATTTGGTTTGTTCTTTTTCTAATATGATCTAAGTACATTATAAGCTCAAAATAAATTTTTTCTTTAAAGTCCAAAAGACCAAAGCAATTTTCAAAATTTTTCAAGATGGTCATTGGTTATAAAACTTTTCAAAAATTCTTTTCTCATGACCCAAATACAAAGCCCAAAATCCATTTTTTCTAAAATCATTTTACAATGGGCTTCGGAATAAAACTATTTCATCCAACCTTTTCTTAAAAAGAGCTTACAAATTATTTAGGTCAATTATGGAATACCAAAAATCAATTGTGAGCCTAGTTTATACTAAGATTTATTAATCATGGGCTTGTTTTTGACATGAATCATTAGTTACTTTTTTAAGTGAGAAATCTATTTATAATAAACCTCTTAATTTAGTTTTAATCCAATATAGCATAAAAGCTACTTGAGTTGGTTGAATGGATTAAACCTAATTAATGGGAATTATCATGAACTGATTTCCATTTTTTTAAATATAACTATTGGTTGAAACATCCAAGAGAATTTTTTGAAAACAAGATACCCCATGTTGGTATTTTGTTAACCATATTACCTAGGAAAAGAGACTTGCCATTCATGTGTGGATGTTATAAGGTTGGAAGGAATGTCCTATTTATCCTTATCTTTGTCTATTGTTTGTGCATACATGCATACATAAATTACATGACATATTATTGATCCTTTCTGGCTCACAACCCTAGATTATGACAGTTCAAAAGCTTACGACAATCCGACCTACGCCGGAGATGAAGAATCTAGCAATGACTCAATCACTTTTTCTCCAAAAGTAATGGAGCACGGACAAATTCAAAGAATGGTGGATGATGCCCTCAATGCTAAAATGGAAGAACTAAAGGAAACCCTGACTGAGACAATGAAGAACCAATTGTCTGCAATTTTAGGAAACAATGTCGAAGCATCTGCTAGCACCAAGAAGCCAAAGGACAAGGGGAAGTCTAAAGTTAGTGAAGTGGTTTTTGATGATGATAGGTGATCATTGATGATGATGATGATTGGGCTTAATACTTCCAAGATCTTCAAGACAAGAAGAAAGAGCAGAAGATTGTTGAAAGATCAGCTATGGAGAAAACTGAAACTTCATATGCTGAAAAGATGATTCTAGACTTGGAAAAGAAATTTGAGAACAAACTGAAAACTGAAGAGATGTTCGAGATCGACAAACTATTTGAACAAGATGAGGAGGTCCCTTATAAGTTCAAGATGCCATCCTTTGCAAAGTTTGATGGAACCAAAAATCCTCACCTCCATGTGAAGCAGTATATCACTACTATGCAGTCTGCCCGAGTTACTAAAACTCAAACTCTGAGGTATTTCATGCTCTCATTGGATCCTATTGTCCAAAATTGGTTCAACACCTTAGAGGAAAGTACTCAAAGAGATTGGGACATGTTGTACAAAGCCTTCATTCAACAGTATGGGTAAAATGTCAAGCTGGAAGTTACCTTGATGGAGGTGGAGACCATTAAGCAAAGACCAAATGAGAACTTCATTGATTATGTAAAGAGATAGAAAAATAAGGCAGCTTTGCTCAAGAAGAGGCCTGATGAGTCAGATCAGATTAGGATGATTGTGAGAGGGGTGTTGCCTAGTCTTTGTGAAAGGATGTCTCATACACTCATCCGAGATTTCAAAGATCTTCTCCAAGCTAGTCTGCAAATTGAAGAGTGGGAAAGGAAGAAGAACCACTTTTCAGTAAGAAGGAATGAGAAAGGGAACTACCAGTCGAGCAATCAAAGCACGCAAAAAGAAGTTGATGTTAATGCAACTGGTCAGGGAACTAAAAGACAATTCTCAGAGTTGGGAAAACCTCTATCTTAGGTTTTCCACAAGCTACAAAAGAAAGAATTGTTACAACTGTTGGCTCCTCGACCGCTACATAATATTCTGCCACCAAACTTTAATGCCGATGATGAGGAAACTATAAGCAAGATTGATGAATCTACACAAGGAAGTAAATATGTTGATGGTATCATTATGCCAAGTGGACCAATCATAAGATCACAATCAAAGAAACTCCAGCATGTGTTCCAACACTTCAATCAAAGGTGGATTAATGAAGAGGAAAACCAACTTGTACTGAATATGAGGGATCATGAAGAGAAAGCCAGAAACTTACCAAGAAGCATGAAGAATCTGCCCATCAGTATGGTGATGGGCATTAGCATGAATTTGGAATATAATATTGATGTGATTTAGTGCTAAAGTGGCTAGACACATGTGAACCAACACCAAAATGCATGTAGAATCTGCCCATCAATGTTGTCAGAATGCCCATCAATTTTGTCAAAATTTTGGGCAGTAATTTAGAATATATTATTGATGTGGATGAATGATTGATGCTATTGTGACTAGATACATGTAAACCTAGACTTTTAAGCCATTAGTTATTCTTTTCCAACTATATAGGGAGGGGAAAAAGAACTCAAGGGGATTACTACGAATTTCCAGTTTACGCTGAATGTAATTAATGTGTTTTCAAGTTTGAGAGGTTTTCTTCTTATTCTTGTTGCATGAAGAATTGGTTCTAACTCATCAAGTGTGACTTGTGGCGTTTAAATCAATTCATTTCTTCATCCCAATCACCCAAGTTCTCAATTACAGGTTAGTTATGGGTTTAGTAGGGAGGATTTATTTTTGAGTTCTAAGATTCTATGCTAGATGTGTATGTGGGGTTTTAGATGTAATATTTGATCCATGTGTTTCACATTATAGACCCTTAATTTTTGACCCAGTCTGGTCCAATATTTTTTATATAGTCCAAAATAATTTTTGAGATATTTTAATTAAATAATATTTATTTTAGTATTTATTATTTTTAATTTTTAATAAAAATAAAAATGGTGAAGTTAATAAAATAAATAAAAATAAAAATAAAAAATAAACATAAAAATCGGCGATGAAGGAATTTCCAATTTGAATTTCAATTTGAATTTCCAAATTAAAGTTTTGATCAATTTGTATGATTAAAACTTGGCCAACGCTCGCAGTTTTTGCCAGCGAAATTTTTCAACGCAGTTTTTTCCAAAACCAAATTCTATTTGGTTTTAGTTTCTTTTCCTAATTAATTTTAATTTCATTAAACAATTAGAAGTAGGTTTATGATTTTTCCTATAAATACCACATTAAAACACATACTTTTGATTAGGGGGATCGAAAATTGGTTTTATTGAGCCAAACTTTGGTACTTTGATCGATCGAAAATTGGACTTCTGACTGAGGAAAAAAGACAGAAAACCCTAGCAAGAAATATTAGCAACAAGCAAGCAATCAATAATTCATCAAATGTAGCCATACTGCCTTTGTTATTGTTCATCCAGAAAGCAATTTTTGGTGGAACCACCGAACGGAGGTTTGAATCTCTATTTTCTTTATTTATTTCTTTACAGTAGCTTCATCATTTAAATTTAATTAATTGTTTCATCATACAAATTGATCAAAACCTTAAAAACCCTAAAATGTTTCTTCTAAACCTTAAAACCCTAAATTGTTTCTTCTGTTTCCAAAACCTTAAAAACCCTAAAACGTTTCTTCAAAACCTTAAAACCCTAAAATTGTTTCTCTTCTATTTCTAAAAGCTTTAAAACCATAATTTATTTCCCTTGAACTATTTTTATCTACACCATAACTTTTTGTCCAAAATCTCCAAATGTTTTCTTAAATCTCCAAACCCTAGTTCTCTTTACATTTTTTAAAAATCATAATTATTTTATAAAACTCTAAACTATTTTCTTAAATCCTAAAACCAAATATGTTTTCTAAAATACCAAAAACCCTAACTTTTACAAAAAAAAAAAACAAAACAGTAAACCCTAAGTTTTCCTAAGCCCTAATTCAGTGAATTGAAACTAATAAATTTAAACCCTAAAGCCACGATCCAATAAATCTAAAATCACAATCCAATAACCATGAATTACAAACTCTAAATGTCTTAAGATTCCAAAACCCTAATTTTATGATGTCACCCTTAAACCCTAATTTGATTAACCAAAAAACCTTACTACTTTCTTAAATTCATAAAATCCTAATCCATTCCAATTTTCCAAAACCTTTACAGCAGCCTAAACAAATAAAAATAATAATACTAAAATCCCAAAACCCTAAATATTAATTAAAGAACTTTAAATAGAAACAGTAAAGTCTAATTTGTATCTTTACTTGCTTTATTTTTATATTTGATTATGTAGTCTATTATATGCTTTGATGGTTGATTTATTTAATTTCAATGCTTGATTAATTTAATTTATCATGGATGGATATTCTCTTTATTATTATGATTGTTATTTGTTTATTTTAGTATTAATTGTAAGAGGTATGTTTCCACTTTGTGGGTACCTCATTAATTAAATATCATGTAATTTAAATTGCTTTTATATTTTTGACCAATGTAAAGGACATGTTTCTACCTTTCGGTGGGTGTCCTATTTAGTTTATACATGAACGATGTAAGGACATGTTTCCATCCTCGGATGGGTGTCCATTTATTTGCTTTGCTTGGACATTGCTTTGATTTTAATATACTGATGCTTTATTTCAATTGTTGTGTGTAATATAGATAATATTATTATACTTAAGAATTTTATAATATTAAGACCTGCAAAGGAGGCTGGTTCCAATGAACCGGGCATTGTGGGGGTGCTGGGCCATTTCTCAACTTCCCCACACGTACCCAACTTTCTGAACCCATTAGGGGGTTGGGGATTCCTTAGGAATCGAGTCATCCATCCCTTTCTTTTTCTCGGCCCGTCCAAATGACGACTCCACTTTCTTCAGACCTAGGTCCGTGTTCTCTAAGGCCCCGAGCCTAAACAGTGCAGAAGTCGCAAGAACCATTCCATCGGGAATGGGGGTGAAAATCCCCGCTCACGATGGCGACTCCACTAGGGATAAGAGAAGTTGATTCCGTTGGTCTTTATATTATTCTATTCTTTCTTATAATGATATTATCCATTGCATCAATTAGATTGCATCGTGTGCGTGAGTTACCTGTGTTATGTTATGTAAGGGATACCATACTTTCACTCAAGGTATGAAAATTGAGCATGGCATAACCACTCATAGTCTTGTCCCATTTGGTATATACTTGCTATGGGAACCTAAGCCTTTTAACCCAAAGACTAAAGCTCATGTAATTGGCCTAGTTACTTTCCTTAGGTTTTTACCTCAAATGCATGTTGTTTGACTATGGTTAATTTATCTTGGCTTAAATCATGGCTTATTTGGTTTGTTCTTTTTCTAATATGACCTAAATATATTGTGAGATCAAAATAAATTTTTCTTTAAAATCTAAAAGACCAAAGCTATTTTCAAAACTTTTCAAGATGTTTGGACATAAAACTTTTCTAAAAACAAATAAAAAATTATTTTGCTCATAACCCAAATACTAAGCCCAAAATCCATTTTTTCTAAAATCTTTTTACAATGGGCTTAGAAACAAAATTATTTTCATCTAACCTTTTCTTACAAAGAGCTTGCAAATTATTTAGGTCAATTACGAAATACTAAAAATCAATTGTGAGCCTAGTTTATACTATGAATAATTAATCATGGGCTTGTTTTTGGCATGAACCACTCGTTGCTTTTTTTTAAGTGAGAAATCTATTTGTAATAAACCTCTTAATTTAGTTTTAATCCAATATAGCATAAAAGCTATTTTAGTTGGTTGAATGGATTAAAACCTAATTAATGGGAATTATCATGAATTGATTTTCATTTTTGAAAATATAACTATTGGTTGAAACGTCCGAGGGAAATATTTGAAAACAAGGTACCCCATGTTGGTATTTTGTTAACCATATACCTAGGAAAAGAGACTCGTCATTCGTGTGTGGATGCTACAAGGTTGGAAGGAACATCCTAATTTTTCTTTGTCTATTGTTTGTGCATACATGCATACATACATTTGCATCTCATATCATTGATCCTCTCTAGCTCACAGCCCTGGATTACTATAGTTCAAAAGTTTACGACAATTCGACCTACGCCGGAGATGAAGAATCTAGTAGCAACTCAATCACATGCTTACCAAAAGCAATGGAGCCCGAACAAATTCAAAGAATGGTGGATGAAGCCCTCAATGCCAAGATGGAAGAAATAAAAGAGGCCATGGCCGAGACCATAAAGAATCAACTAGCTGTAATTTTAGGAAATAATGTCGAAGCATCCGCTAGCACCAAGAAAGCTAAAGTTGGTTTTGATGATGATAAGGTGATCATTGATGATGATGATTGGGCTCAATACTTCCAAGATCCTCAAGACAAAAAGAAGCCAAAGGTTATTGAGAAGACAACTGTTGAAAAGGCTGAGACATTTGATGTTGAGAAGATGATTGTTGATTTAGAAAAGAAATTTGAGAAGAAGCTAAAAACTGAAGAGATGTCTGAGATCGACAAACTATTTGAACAAGACGAGGAGGTCCCTTATAAATTCAAGATGCCATCTTTTGCAAAGTTTGATGGAATAAAAAATCCTCACCTCCATGTGAAGCAGTATATCACTACTATGCAGTCTGCCCGAACTACTAAGGCTCAAACTCTAAGGTACTTTATGCTCTCATTGGACCCTGTTATTTAAAATAGGTTCAATACCTTAGATGATGACATACAAAAGAGTTGGGATCTGCTATACAAGGCCTTCATCCAATAATATGGATACAATGTCGAGATGGAAATTGCCTTAATGGAAGTGGAGTCCATTAGACAAAGGCCAAATGAAAATTTTGTGGACTATATGAAAAGATGGAGAAATGAGACTGCTTTACTCAAGAAGAAGCCCGATGAATATGATCAAATAAGAATGATTGTGAGAGGGGTGTTGCCTAGCCTTTGTGAAAGGATGTCTCATACACTTATCCATGATTTCAAAGATCTACTCCAAGTTGGTCTGCAAATTGAAGAATGGGAAAGGGAGAAGAACTGCTTTTCGGCAAGAAGGAATGAGAAAGGAAACTATCAGTCTCGTAATCAAAGCATGCAAAAGGAAGCTGATGTTAATACAACTAGTCAAGCAAATAGAAGAGAGTTTTCAAATCTAGGGAAGCCTTTGTCTTGGGTCTTCAACAAGCTATAAAAGAAGGGACTATTACATCCATTGGTCCCCCGATCTTTGCTGAATCCTTTACCCCCAAAATTTGATACTAATGCATTTTGCCAATTCCATCAAAGGCCTGGACACGAAATGGACAATTGTTTGAAGTTGAGGCATGAGATCCAGAATCTAATCGACACTGGTAAGCTACCTGAGATAGACAAGCCCAATACCAAGAACAATCCTTTGCCTAAATTTGAAAGAGTGCCACCTCCTGCAACCTTCATGGTAGGAAAAGGATTGGAAGAAGATTTTGTTTTATCATCCTTTCAAGATAGAAATATTGAAGATGTGAAAGGAAAAGAAGCTTAACTCAATAAACTTTCCTTAGCTTGAATGTTGCTTTTCAATTTTACTTTCTTTAATATTTAATTGGAACAATCTTGTTTTTCAAATTTAAATTTGATTGAATAAATTACTTTCATCAAAATTTTTGTTGGTCTTTGTTCATTTTGTTGCTCAACCGATGAGGAATCTAGTATGATAATTCATGAATTAATATATTCATGCGTCATGACTTGAATGACTTTACTAGGTGAGGGAATTGCTCTATAGCATTGAGTTGTGTATGCTTACTTAGAGAGGGCTCCTGCATAATTACCTTTGTCTAGGTCCTAGTCAGTCTTAGAACATGATTTGACAAATTTTCAAGGAGAAATTGAACTCTGCTTGTTTAAGGGAGAGATGATCTAGGCATTGTTTGGTTAGCCAACAACTAGTATCCACCCAATTAAATATCAATCCCTAGTTGTCCCCTTGAGCCTTCATAAAATTTTAGCTTTCTTTTCATTGGCTTATAATCCCAACAACCTACCCTGAGCTGTTGTGATACTTTTGACAAGTCTTATGATCACTAAGGTGAAGAGGCAAGAAGATCAAAGAAAAGAATGCATAGCCAAAACTGTAAGGATAGTTGATGCTATCAAGACCCTGAAGATAGTTGAAGTTCTCAAGACCATAAGAGTAGTTGAAGTTCACCTGAATTAGACGAAATATCACAAATAAAGTCAAGACTAAGCAGATTAATACCACTTCACTCATCCATTATTAGAAACCCAAGTTGGTACAAATAAGAAAACTCTTTTAGAGCTAGAACCAAATAAAAAAAGAAGAAGAAAAGAAGAAAAAAGAGAAAAGACAAAAAAAAGAAGACAAAAAAAAAAAGAAAAGAAAAGAAAAAAGAAAAGAAAAAAGAAGACAAAAAAAAAAGAAAAGAAAAGAAAACCCAAAAGGCGATTTAGAAAGCCAACTAAGTTCTCTTTTACCTAAAGCAGCAAAAGGCTTCCACTTGGTTTATAAGGACAGTTTGACTTGAATTTGTCCAACCCACCCAAAGATTTGATCAAAATCAGAGAAAAAGGAGAAAGATCATCCAGTTCTTGAAAGTTCTATACTTGATAGTCCTACAAGGAAGAAGGACAAAATGATAAAATGCTCAAAGGAAGAGAAGAATAAGAAAAATAAAGGGAAAGAAAAGGGAAGAGTTAGAAAAAGAAAGAGAAAGAAAAAGGGAAAAGAAAAAATGATGATGGGTACCAAACATTTTGCAAAGGCAAAGACTATCCCAATCAGGATTCAGGTTAACGCCAAAAAGAAAGAAGAATGTTCAAAGCTCAATCTTTTCATGATCCCAACTCTTTAAAGTTCCAACAAGCATTTTGTAGTGTAAAGGTTTGTCCTTTATGTCACACTGGCTCTAATCTCAAAATGAGCTTCATTCTAACCCGTGTCCCTTATAGACCCCATTTCAAGCCTATCAAAGACCTGTTGATCTCTCTTGGTAGGTAGAGTTTATTAGTGGAGATAGTTTGGATAAGCATTCATATGAGATAGACAATATTCAAACTCAAATGAGACCTTTGGCCAAGTAATGTGTATGTGCCTATCTGAAGTGCAACAATTCTTGCTTAGATAGAAATGATTCCCAAATTTAGTATTGTAACTAGGGTTGTCGTGTTATAGATATGTTAATTTGGAAAAATCAAGTCCTAAGGTACATTGACATTGATTTGGCAAAGCCAACATTTGATTTCAAAATCAAAATTCAAAAAATCAAAAAAAAAATTGTCATACAAAGACTTCAAGTTGAGGGAAATATGTTAAACAGTTAAACCTCGAAGGACACATTGGGCAATTGGCAAGTTCATGAAGAAGCTACCAACTAACATGCCGAAATATAGTTTGAAATGGACGTGTCCTTGACTCCGCTGCTTGGGCCACATCACTCATGTTTCCAACATATTTAAGATAAAAGCCATAAATGTGAAGCTTCCTGTCATTCCAGTGCAAGACCTGAATGGGCATCTGAAATAAATTCGTGAGAACATTTCAGCTGATAACCTCAGTCTGTGATTCGATGGAATGACTGTAAGTATTATTCATGCATATCATGCATACATGAGCATATCACATTGCACTTTCTTGTCTTATATTGTCTATTCTTTATCAAAGTGAATAGTAAACACTCTGTGAAGTAAAGAATCAAAAGAAGATATCAAATAAGGGGGGGCATGGAAAGCCCATTGCTTGAGAAAGTTCCAGTAATTTTGCAAACAGAAGAAATGCATGCTTTTGCGAAGAACTAAGACAACAAAAACATCAATAAGAGACCGCATAGAAAAATCATTTGAGCCTACACAGGTGGAAAAGTTTCTCCTTTTCAATTTTTGAGTTTATGCATGAACAAAACATTTTGAGACTCACTTCTAATATTTTACCGTACAGGGGGGAAAGGAGAGAATATGAAGGCTAGCTAAAAAGGGCTGAATTTTTTGCAAAAGTACAAGGGAAGAACAAAAAAGAATGAAAAAAAAGAAGAAAATTAGAATTCTCAAAAGAATGAAGATGCAAAAGACAAAAGATCAGTCCAGCTAAAAGAGCTGAAGCTAGGGTAAAGACTCGACCTCTAATGGATAAAGATCCATGTTTTAAGGGTAAAGACCCGACCTCCAGTGGATAAAGATCCATGTTTCAAGGGTAAAGACCCGGCTTCCAGTGGATAAAGATCCATGTTTCAAGGGTAAAGACCCGGCCTCCAGTGGATAAAGATCCATGTTTCAAGGGTAAAGAACCAGCCTCCAATGGATAAAGATCCATGTTTTAAGGGTAAAAACCCGATTTCCAATGGATAAAGATCCATGTTTCAAGGGTAAAGACCCAATTTTCAATGGATAAATATCCATATTTCAAAGGATGAAGACCCAAAGTCCAAAGGATGAAGATCCATTTTCAAGGGTGAAGACCCAATTTTTAAGGATGAAGATACATTTTCAAAGGTGAAGACCTAATTCCTAGGATGAAGATCCAATTTCAAAGGGTGAATACCCGAAGGACAAAGAATGAAGATCCATTTTCAAGGGTGAAAACCTAATTTTCATGGATGAAGATCCATTTTCAAAGGTGAAGACCTAATTCCAAGGATAAAGATCCAATTTCAAAGGGTGAAGACCCGAAGTCCAAAGGATAAAGATCCATTTTCAAGGGTGAAGACCCGATGCCAACATTGAAGATCTAGTTTAAAGGATGAAGATCCAATTTCAAGGGTAAAGGCCCAATGTCCAAAGGATGAAGATCCCTTTTCAAGGGTGAAGACCCGATCTCAAAGGATGAAGATTCATTTTCAAGGGTGAAGACCATATCTCCAAGGATGAAGATCAATTTTCAAGGGTAAAAACCCGATGTCCAAAGGATGAAGGTCCATTTTTTCAAGGTTGAAGACCCGATCTCAAAGGATGAAGATTCATTTTCAAGGGTGAAGACATGCTCTCCAAGGATGAAGATCCATTTAAAAGGGTGAAGACCCGATCTCCAAGGATGAAGATCCATTTACAAGGGTGAAGACTCGATCTCCAAGGATGAAGATCCATTTTCAAAGGTGAAGATCCAATGCTAAGGATGAAGATCCAAGGTCCAAGGATGAAGGTCCATTTTGAGGGTAAAGAACCACAATAGAATAGCCGGAGCAGTCAGACTTCTCAACTAATAAAAGGTCAGTCAAATCTAATCCAATCTTGGGTCCAAGTGCCCAAATCAAATTCCATCTCTGGTCTAAGTACCCAAATCAAATTCAATCTCGGGCCCAAGTACCCAAATCAAATTCAGTCTCGGGTCCAAGTACCCAATCTCGGGTCCAAGTACCCAAATTAAATTTAATTTCAGATCTAAGTACCCAAACTAAATTTAATCTCGGGTCCAAGTATCCAATCTCGTGTCCAAGTACCCAAATCAAATTCAGTATCGGGTCCAAGTACTCAAATCAAATTCAGTCTCGGGTCCATGTACCCAAATCAAATTCATTCTTGGGTTTAAGTATCCAAATTAAATTTAATCTCGGGTCCAAGTACCCAAATCAAATTCAATCTAGAGTCCAAGTAGCCAAATCAAATTTAACCTCGGGTCCAAGTACCCAATCTCGGGTCCAGGTACCAAAATCAAATTCAATATTGGGTCCAAGTACCCAATCTCGGGTCCAAGTACCCAAATTAAATTCAACCTCGAGTCAAAATACCCAAATCAAATTCAGTCTTGGGTCCAAGTACCCAATCTCGGGTCCAAGTACCCAAATTCAATTCAGTCTCGGGTCCAAGTACCCAAATCAAGTTCAGTCTCGGGTCCAAGTACCAAATCAAATCTAGGTATCCATCTTCATAAAAAATCTGTAAAAAATAATATTGCTTTTCACTCTCTTCTACTGAAAGTCTCTGATCATTCAAGCAGGGGGCAAACTGTAGACTCTTAATTTTTGACCCAGTCTGGTCCAATATTTTTTATATAGTCCAAAATAATATTTGAGGTATTTTAATTAAATAACATTTATTTTAGTATTTTATTATTTATAATTTTTAATAAAAATAAAAATGGTGAAGTTAATAAAATAAATAAAAATAAAAATAAAAATCGGCGACGGAAAAATTTCGTCGCCAAATGTCCAATTGGCAAGGCTAATTCGCCCATAGGAATTTCCTGCGGCGAATTGGCTGGTCGCCCAGCGCCCACCCGTAGGAATTTCTTCGCTCGCTCACAATTCTTGGCCATGTTGCGCTCGAATTAACTCTACCACAAAGCGTCACTTGCAAGTATACGAGGTAGTTGTAGCAAAGGTGATCGCCCCAAGGTCATCTCACAAGGAAGCTAAAGTGACTAATTGATTATCAGATTATAAATAACAAGTAATGAAGAAAATTTAAATTGTTAACTAATGAAGAAGATTGATTGAAGTTTAAAACGAATAAAAGTAAATTAAGCTGATGTTTTGATTCACTTGATAGAAAGGTCTAGGGTTTGCACTTCTCTACTACTTATATGTATGAACGGTTATTCCTGTTAACTAATTTAATTTCAAAGATTAAATCTCAAACAACTCAATTAATTGAATAAAGGAAATAAGCTCTCGCATTCAAACCTCTCTCAAATAATCTTGTTTCAATTGAAATAATCTTTTCCTAGGTTATATCTCTAATTCACCTAAGTCCTTAATTGAATTATTCCAGCATTAGACTTCATCTCTCAATCCATCATCTAATACCTAAAACATATAATTGGTGGCCAATCAATTATATATTAACAATATTCCATTCAATCAAGGCTAAAGAAATTATTAGCTAAGAGAATAACCAATTCATACAATCATAGCAAATCCATACAAACCCTAGACTAGATCAAATTAGTTCATAATGCTATCAAACATACTCATCTCATTAATATTCAAAGAAATCAATTTAGACATGATAATATCCATAAATGCAATTCCAATGAAAATAAAGAGATAAAGTTTAAGAACAAAACCAAATTACAAACTCCTTGAAGCTTCTAAAGAATCTCTTGTTCAAATCTTGCAAGAAAGATGTATCAATGGCTAGAACAATCTAATCTAAGCTAGATAAAACAAAGTATAATCAAAATCAAAGAAAACAAATGTGAAACCCTAAGTTCTTCTCTTTGACGGCTCAATCTCAGCTGAAAATGGCCACAACCTGAACCCTAGCTTCTTTTTCTCTTTTATACAAATTCTCCGCTTTAAAAATCCGCTACGTCTTTGGTTCATGAGAGACACGGCCAAGTTGGATGAGACTTGGCCGTGTTGGTGGTTTTTGGAGGGACACGGCCACTGACTTGGCCGTGTCCCTTGCTTGTGTTCACTTCTGCTTGCTTTCCTTCTTTTCTTCTTTGGTTGAGTGACACGGCCAAGTCTTGAAGAAGACACGGCCGTGTTGGACCTTTTTGGAGGGACACGGCTAGTGACTTGGCCGTGTCCCTTGCCTGTGTTTTCTTCTGTGAGAATTGTTCTTCATTGCTTTGGATGTAAGTGAGACACAGCCAAGTCAACCAATCCTGGCCGTGTTTAAGCTTCTTTGGAGGGACACGGCCAATGACTTGGCCGTGTCCCTTGCATGTGTCCCTCTCTGTGCCTTGAACTTCCTTTTTAACTTGGTATGGGACACGGCCAGTGACTTGGCCGTGTCCTCTGCCTGTGTCAGCTACTGTCCCTTTTTTCCTTCAATTTGCTTCCTTGGCTTTTTAACCTAAAACAAAACTTCAAACAAACTTTAAACAAGAAGTAAATAAACAATAACCAACAAAACATAAACACCATACTAAAAACTAGATAAAAAATGACATAAACATTGAAATAAACTAAAACTACCAAAATTAATGAAAATCCTAAGCAAACCGATTAAAACTAACAAAATACCTAAATAAAACAATAATTATTATAATAAACAAGACACAAATCTATAACAAAATCTAATAAAATAACTACCCCACACTTAAAACTTTGCTTGTCCTCAAGCAAATTCACATGGCATAAATTAAAAACTCAAACAACCTTAACTATAATTCCAACATATAAGATGAAATACTTTAAGACTCAGCCATAAATATTTGCATCTTACTTCAATCAAGGATTTTCTTAACTCATTCATTAATCCAGACATACAAATCTTATCTCTCATCTAAGTGTTTCACTCGATTTCAAAAGTTACTCACTCAAACCACTCATGACTTCATACTACCATAAACTTGCTTAATTATCCAATCTCCCTCACTGATTTTCTCAAGAAATAATCTGAAGGTCTTTTATTTGGATGTAATGGGGCTAAGGTAAAGGTGTAAGAAAAGACATTTAAGCTGGAGCATCAAGAAATGGAGTATCTAAATTAGACAATACTCTTGCTAAGAAACTCATAGCTCCCTCAAATGGTATATTCACCAACCCTTGATAATTCACACACTTCGACATTCCTCTTTTGATAACCAATGCTAGAACATATATGAATTTTTGTATACATATATATACTTTTTTTTATTTTCTCTCTATTTTTTTATATCATATAATTTTTTTTTTAAAATATATATGTATACAAAATATGAACTTTGCATAGAACATCTAGCTTAAAATGTAGAGGAAAAGAATAATCGACTCTTAATCCAATACAATGTGCAAAGTATGCATTCAACCCCAAATAGCAATACTATATTTTATTTTATTTTTTACTTGCTTACCCCACACTTTGAAATAAACCACCCTATTGTCATATCATAAAACTCCATTCCTTAATGCAGGTATGATGATAATAAGAGAATGCTAAGTTGAGAATTGTGTTGATCAATCAAGAAAAGGTCAAAGGCTCAACTTGGCTCACTAAGGAATTCAATATTAAGGGAAGTCTTTTTAAGCTAAGGGCTAACCTAATTTGCCTTCATCATTTTAAAACTTGAGATTAAATCATAATGTGAGTTCAATTAGTATGCAAAAGAAAACTCTAGAGATGTAAAATCATGAAGGTGTACACTTAACAAAAGAAAATTAACTGATAATAAAACTCAATCTATGAGGCTCAAAACTCACACAGGTGGGTTCTCAAAAATTTATATGTCATAAATTGCAGAATGTGAAAATTGATCCTTAATGAATTCAAATGCTCATTTCTATGCTGATATTAAAGTCTCAACTATAATGCTAAAATCACAGAAAATATCAATAAGATTTTCAACAATTATGCCATGCACAACAAACAATAAAACACACCAAGACAAACAAAACAAGAATTAAGGAAAAGCTAAAAGATTACCCCACACTTTAGAATTTCCATTGTCCTCAATGGAAAACAAGAATAATAAAGAAAAAGAGTTAAAGGACAACCTGTCTTCCATCATACCCTAGTGAGGCAAAACCCTAACTTTCCATCACAAACACAAAAGTTCAAAAACAAAACACAAGAGAACTTTAGGGTTTCTATTTATTTAAACTAAACATAAAATCAAAATTGCAAAATATAAAATTAAAAATATGAAAAAGAAATGCAAACCGATGGGTTGCCTCCCATATAGCGCTTCTTTAATGTCATAAAGTTGGACATCACTGCAAGACTTAGGGATCGTGGATCAAAGTGCTGTCAATAATCCTCACTTCTTGAAATCCTTCTTTATATGGTTTAACTCTCTGTCTATTTACTTTAAAAGTCTTATTAGTTCGAGAGTTAAGCAATTCAATGGCACCAGAAGGACATACCTTAGTTACCTCGAAAGGACCACTCCATCGAGACTTGAATTTACCTGGAAACAGACGGAGTCGATAAATAAAAAGTAAAACTTTCATTCCTAGACTCAATGTCTTTTGCATAATAAATCTGTCATGAAATGCTTTTGTGCGATCCTTGTAAATCCTCGAGCTCTCATATGCCTTTGGGTTAAGGCACCTTTGGGTCTCCCTCACTAGTTTAGCCCCCTCTTCTTAGGTCAGTTTCAGCTCCAATTTATCTGATGAACCTGTCTGCAAGAAAGCATCTGAAACAACTGCTTCAACACAATTAATTAAAGAACATTCCTCATATAAAGCAGTTGTAGGAATAGGAGAAGTGTTAAAAATAGAAAATTCAACAGTTTGTCCTAAGACAGTCATTGACAACTTACCATTTTTAACATCTATTAAGGTGTTGGTAGTAGCCATGAAAGGCCTACCCAACAAAATAGTGTGTGCTGATGGTGCAGGGTTACTTCCTTCCATGTCAAGAACTATAAAATCCACAGGTACTATCAACCCTCCAACCTTAACTAACACATCTTCTATAACCCCTTTCGGGAATCTAAAAGATCTATCAGCTAATTGTAACACCATTTTGGTCGGTTTCAGTTCCCCTAGTTATAATTCTTTATACACAGAATAAGGCATCAAATTCACACTAGCTCCTAGATCACACATGCCCTCAGTCCCCTTTCCATTTCCCATAGTAAGTTGAATTATAAAGCTACCAGGATCCTTTAGCTTGGGAGGTAGTTTATGCTGCAGAACAACACTAGCTACCTCTGAAACTATCACCTTTTCATTCAGCTCATACCTCTTTTTCTTGGTGATCAGTTCTTTGAAGAATTTTGCATAAGCCGGCATGTTCTTTATTGCTTCCAGTAAGGGTAAGTTAATACTTACCTTAGATAGCATGTTGAAGATGTTAGAAAATTGCTTATCTGGTTTATCATCCTTCAACCTGCTGGGGAATGGTATAGGTGGCCGGTATGGATTGCTTGCCTTATGTAGATCTGTTGTTGGGGACTTCTCCACTGATCTTTCTCCAACACCTTTGTTCTTTGGTTCTCCTTCATTCTTGTTCTCTTGGTCACCTGCACTCACAGAATTATCTTCAACATTATTGTCAATTACCTTACCACTTCTAAGAACAGTCACTGATTGTGCCTGCTCAGGTTGACTTGGGCACTGCCCCTTTTGTTGAATCTGCATCTATTGTGCAAGTTGCCCTACTTGAGTCTCCACTTTCTTAAATGACGCTTCTAAGGAATCCAGCCTCTTATTGGTCATCTCTTGATTTTTTGCACTGACTTGGATAAAAGCTTGTAAACTTTCCTCCAAACTCTCTATCTTAGACTGCCCTTGATTTGAGGATTGGCCTTGTTGTTGGTTCTGTCTCTTGAGCAAATGGAAAGGCTGCTGAGAAATATTTATTGCCCAAGAAAAATTTGGGTGATTCCTCCAACCAGGATTGTATGAATTTGAATAAGGATCATTCCGAGCTCTTGGTTGAAATCCCCCCATGGCATTGACTTGCTCAGCTTCATTCCCATATGCTCGAAAGTTCCACAGATTCCACACGCATCTTGAGTAGATGAAGAAATATTGTTCTTCATGTTCAGCATCTGCACTTGCCTTGTCAACTCAGCTATCTGATTTACCATCTCACTATTGGCCTCCAATTAGTTCACCCCTTTACTTCTTCCTCTTACACTCTTCTGTTGAGAATTAGCTCCCAACATCTCAAATATCTCATAGGTTTCATCAGCTGTCTTTTCTCCCATGGATCCCCCAGCTGCATTATCGACAGTGTTCTGAAATTGCTGGGTAAGACCATCATAGAAAAACTGATTCAGAAGTTGAAGTGGGTAGTGATGATGTGGACATTGGATCAATAGCATCTTGAATCTGTCCCAAGCCTCATGAAATGGCTCTCCTTCAAATTGAGAGAATGTAGCAATCTTTCCTCTCAACTCAGCTTTCTTTTGATGTGAATAAAACTTGCCCATGAATTTGTTATAAACTTGCTCCCAAGTTGTCAAAGAGTTTTCGGGCAACATCATAAGCTAGCTCTTTGCCCTATCCTTCAAAGTATATGGGAAGCATCTCATCCTCAACTGGTCCTCTGTTAGTCCTCCCAATGGAAAAGTGTTGAGGGTAGAATAAAAATCCCGAATAAAGTTCAAAGGATCTTCATTTGGAACTCCATAGAATGATGGCAGCATGTTGTAGTGAATGTTCTTCAACTCATAATTTCTTGCTGCATCTGTCAGTCTTATGCAAGAGGTGGAAGTTCCAATGACAGGTCTAGCAAAGTCTCTCATCGTTCTTTGCCTTTCTTCAGCCATTTTAACAGATTGTGCAAATTTCGACTCAAAATCAGAAGTGTCCTCCTCTGTAGTATCAAATCCTGTGTACAGCTCAAACTCTTCCCTGCTCCTTTTCACTCTCTGAATTTCTGGAATGAATGGATATAGCTCTCCTTCGAGTGATCTTCTGCCTTGCATAAACAAAATTTCTAGAAAAAGAAATTATTAAAAGCAAAAGACAAATAAAATAAAATGAAAACAATGAAAAATAATCTAGAATATTTTTGCCTAATAAACAATTACGCCAATTAGCCTCCCCGGCAGCGGCGCCAAAAACTTGTTGCGCTCGAATTAACTCTACAACAAAGCGTCACTCGCAAGTATACGAGGTAGCTGTAGCAAAGGTGATCACCCCAAGGTCGTCTCACAAGGAAGCTAAAGTGGCTAATTGATTATCAGATTATAAATAACAAGTAATGAAGAAAATTTAAATTGTTAACTAATGAAGAAGATTGATTGAAGTTTAAAATGAATAAAAGTAAATTAAGCTGATGTTTTGATTCACTTGATAGAAAGGTCTAGGGTTTGCACTTCTCTACTACTTATATGTATGAACGGTTATTCCTGTTAACTAATTTAATTTCAAAGATTAAATCTCAAACAACTCAATTAATTGAATAAAGGAAATAAGCTCTCGCATTCAAACCTCTCTCAAATAATCTTGTTCCAATTGAAATAATCTTTTCCTAGGTTATATCTCTAATTCACCTAAGTCCTTAATTGAATTGTTCCATCATTAGACTTCATCTCTCAATCCATCATCTAATACCTAAAACATATAATTGGTGGCCAATCAATTATATATTAACAATATTCCATTCAATTAAGGCTAAAAAAATTATTAGCTAAGAGAATAACCAATTCATACAATCATAGCAAATCCATACAAACCCTAGACTAGATCAAATTAGTTCATAATGCTATCAAACATACTCATCTCATTAATATTCAAAGAAATCAATTTAGACATGATAATATCCATAAATGCAATTCCAATGAAAATAAAGAGATAAATTTCAAGAACAAAACCAAATTACAAACTCCTTGAAGCTTCTGAAGAATCTCTTGTTCAAATCTTGCAAGAAAGATGTATCAATGGCTAGAACAATCTAATCTAAGCTAGATAAAACAAAGTATAATCAAAATCAAAGAAAACAAATGTGAAACCCTAAGTTCTTCTCTTTGACGGCTCAATCTCAGCTGAAAATCGCCACAGCCTAAACCCTAGCTTCTTTTTCTCTTTTATACAAATTCTCCGCTTTAAAAATCCGCTGCGTCTTTGTTTCATGAGAGACACGACCAAGTTGGATGAGACTTGGCCGTGTTGGTGGTTTTTGGAGGGACACGACCACTGACTTGGCCGTGTCCCTTGCTTGTGTTCACTTCTGCTTGCTTTTCCTTCTTTTCTTCTTTGGTTGAGTGACACGGCCAAGTCTTGAAGAAGACACGGCCGTGTTGGACCTTTTTGGAGGGACACGGCCAGTGACTTGGCCGTGTCCCTTACCTGTGTTTGCTTCTGTGAGAATTGTTCTTCTTTGCTTTGGAAGTAAGTGAGACACGGCCAAGTCAACCAATCCTGGCCGTGTTTGAGCTTCTTTGGAGGGACACGGCCAATGACTTGGCCGTGTCCCTTGCATGTGTCCCTCTCTGTGCCTTGAACTTCCTTTTTAACTTGGTATGGGACACGGCCAGTGACTTGGCCGTGTCCTCTGCCTGTGTCAGCTACTGTCCCTTTTTTCCTTCAATTTGCTTCCTTGGCTTTTTAACCTAAAACAAAACTTCAAACAAACTTTAAACAAGAAGTAAATAAACAATAACCAACAAAACATAAACACCATACTAAAAACTAGATCAAAAACGACATAAACACTGAAATAAACTAAAACTACCAAAATTAATGAAAACACTAAACAAACCGATTAAAACTAACAAAATACCTAAATAAAACAATAATTATTATAATAAACAAGACACAAATCTATAACAAAAACTAATAAAACAGGCCAACGCTAGCAGTTTTTACTAGCAAAATTTTTCAACGCAGTTTTTTCCGAAACCAAATTCTATTTGGTTTTGGTTTCTTTTCCTAATTAATTTTAATTTCCTTAAACAATTAGAAGTAGGTTTATGATTTTTCCTATAAATACCACATTAAAACATAGACTTTTGATTAGGGGGATCGAAAATTGGTTTTACTGAGCCAAACTTTGGTTCTGACTTAGGAAAAAAGACAAAACCGTAGCAAGAGACATTAGCAACAAGCAAGCAATCAACAATTCATCAAAGGTAGCCATACTGCCTTTTTTATTATTCATCCAAAAAGAATTTTTGGTGGAACCACCGAACGGAGGTTTGAATCTCTATTTTCTTTCTTTATTTATTTACAGTAGCTTCATCATTCAAATTGAATTAATTGTTTCATCACACAAATTAATCAAAACCTTAAAAATCCTAAAATGTTTCTTCTAAACCTTAAAACCCTAAATTTTTTCTTCTATTTCCAAAACCTTAAAAACCCTAAAATGTTTCTTTAAAACCTTGAAACCCTAAAATTGTTTATCTTCTGTTTCCAAAAGCTTTAAAACCGTAAATTATTTTCCTTGAACTATTTTCATCTACACCATAACTTTTTGTCCAAAATCTCCAAATGTTTTCTTAAATCTCCAAACCCTAGTTCTCTTTATGTTTTCTAAAAATCATAATTATTTTATAAAACTCTAAACTGTTTTCTTAAATCCTAAAACCAAATATGTTTTCTAAAATACCAAAAACCCTAACTTTTTCACAAAACCAAAACAGTAAACCCTAAGTTTTCCTAAACCCTAATTCAGTAAATCCAATCTAATAAATTTAAATCCTAAAGCCATGATCCAATAAATCTAAAATCACAATCCAGTAACCATGAATTACAAACTCTAAATGTCTTAAGATTCCAAATCCCTAATTTTATGATGTCACCCTTAAACCCTAATTTGATTAACCAAAAAACCTTACTACTTTCTTAAATTCATAAAACCCTAATCCATTCCAATTTTCCAAAACCATTACAGTTGCCTAAACAAATAACAATAATAATACTAAAATCCCAAAACCCTAAATATTAATTAAAGAACGTTAAATAGAAACAGTAAACTCTAATTTGTATCTTTACTTGCTTTATTTTTAGATTTGATTATGTAGTCTATTATATGCTTTAAAGGTTGATTTATTTAATTTCAATGCTTGATTCATTTAATTTATCATGGATGGATATTCTCTTTATTATTATGATTGTTATTTTTTGTTTTTGTATTAATTGTAAGAGGTATGTTTTCACTTTGTGGGTACCTCATTAGTTAAATATCATGTAATTTAAATTACTTTTATATTTTAGACCAATGTAAAGGATATGTTTCTATCTTTTGGTGGGTGTCCTATTTAGTTTAGACATGAACGATGTAAGGACATGTTTCCATCCTCGGATGGGTGTCCATTTATTTGCTTTGCTTGGACATTGCTTTGATTTTAATATAATGATGCATTATTTCAATTGTTGCGTGTAATATGGATAATATTGTTATACTTAAGAATTTTACAATATTAAGACCTGCAAAGGAGGCTGGTTCCAATGAATTGGGCATTGTGGCGGTGCTGGGCCATTTCTCAACTTCCCCACACATACCCAACTTTCTGAACCTATTAGGGGTTGGGGATTCCTTAGGAATCTAGTCATCTACTCCTTTCTTTTTTTTGACCCGCCCGGGTGGTGACTCCATTTTCTCTGGACTTAGGTCCGTGTTCTCTAAGGCCCAGAGCCTAAACAGCGCTAAAGCAGCAAGAAACATTCCACAGGGAGTGGGGATGAAAATTCTCGCTCACACGCATCATTTGGTATCAGAGCTTTTGCTTGAAGATAAATCTCTAGGTATCTTTTATGTTTTAATTATACAAAAGAAAAAGAAAAAAAAAAGAACCAAATTCAGTTTCTATGTCTCTTCATTTTCTGTTCTTGTTGCACCTTGTTCTTTTTCTTCAAATCTGAGGATTTTTATTTATCTTTTCAATTTCTATCCTTGTTTACTGAAAGTTCAAGAAAAAAAAAGAAGGAAAAGATCAAAAGAAAAATAAAAAAAAAGAAACAGATTCAACTTCCTTATCATAAAAAAAATTCGTACCTATTTCTATCCAATATTTTTTAACACAAATGTTTGATATTTTTTGCATATTTATACCATTAACAGCTTGCTACCTTATTATATTTGATCAAATTACATCAACTCCTCATTTTGCATCCATTAGCCATTAAAATATGATATTTAGAGCAAAACTTGCATTGGGAATAGATTTAGGTTGCATATTTAGATTACTCATTGGATTGATTTGAATTCTATTTTTCAATATCTAGAATTGTTTTTCTTTGTATTCTTAGTTTCATTCTTTCATATACCTCTTGTTTCTTATATGCATTAAGTAGCTAATTCTCAATCATAGTTACTTTGGTTTGATTAACACAAATATTTTTTTTCTTCTTGTGTTAACTTTCAGTTCTTGTTGTTTAAATTAAATTGCTTCTAGAATTGTTGAATTCATTTTGCTCATTAGGTTCCTTGTAGAGTCTTTAAAACAAAACTTGTTTTACTTGATCTAAGTGGATTCAGTTCTAAAATTCAACTCGATAAAAGAAGAATTGAGAGGTAACAAGGACCAAGTTTTGAGTGAAATACAAGAGGAGTGACAAGCTGATCTTGAGTGAAACAAGTAAGGGAGTGTGGTGAGAAAAGTTTTCTTTACTAATATTTTCTTATAGGTTCTTATACCATGTCAAATTCTGGAGGTGAAAAATGTGATATGAACATGAATGACATAGCCTTCAAGTTAGAGGCAATGCAAAGGAAATTTGAAAGGGTTGATTTGGTCATAAACAACATTAGAGGTGATGTAGATAGCATAATACAAAGGCAGCAAAATAATACTAATCAAAGGGGGTAGAATAGAGGGAGAGGAAACATGATGAATGATGATGAGGTAGAAAGGGATAACCATAAAGAAAGTGAGGGATCAATAGCCCAAAGAAGACTTGAAAGAAGGGATAGCAACATATCTTTAATAAAAATGAAGATACTATCATTCAAGGGGAGAAATGATACTGAATCTTACCTTGAATGGGAAAGAAAAGTTGAGTTGGTGTTTGATTGTCATAATTATAGTGAAATGAAGAAAGTTAAAATTACAGCAGTTGAATTCACAAATTATGCACTAATTTGGTGGGATCGATGATTTCCAAGAGAAGAAATGGAGAAAGAACCATCACTACTTGGGCTGAAATGAAAACTTTGATGAGAAAGAGATTTGTACCATCTTACTACTATCAAGAGCTTCACCAAAGATTGCAGCGGTTAATGATAAGTGCACAATTGATGATATTTTATTCCTATTTCTTAATATGATTATTATCCAATTGAGTTTAATTTGTTTGGTCAAGGGTATTTTAGGTTTAATTTCAGGAATTCTCTGTATTTTGAGGCTTATGGTCATTTCGGAGGAATTACGGATGAAAGTAGAAGAAAAGCCCATGGACATGGGCGTGTCAATGGACGTGCCCTTGATGCTGTATACAGAAGCATTGACACGCCCAGTGACATGGGCGTGTCACCAAGTGTGCCTTTTGCAATGTTTCACAGTAGCTGTGACATGCCCAATGACATGGGCGTGTCACTGGACGTGCCTTATGTTCAAAATCCCAGTGGTAATGACACGCCCAGTGACATGGGCGTGTCAATGGGCATGTCAGGCGAAATTATCTACACTATAAAAGCTGCGCTGAAGCACAAATTAAGGATCCGAATTTCATATTTTATAACCTAGAGCCGACTTCTAAAGCAAAAAGGAGAGTTTTAGAGCTGAGATTGAGGGTGAAGACATATTTTAAACAAGATCTAAACCAAGATTCAAGGATTCAAGAGAAGATATACAAATTATTCGCAATGGATTGTTTGGATTCTTTTTCTTAATTCTATTGTTCTAGTTTTCTGATTTTGAACATGAACTAATTTATTCTCTATCTAGATATTGATGAGCCCTAGCTTTATTGTATGGATTGAATAATTTTATTAAATTGAATCATTTGATTGAGTTGTTTTATTCTTATGATGCTTACTGATTTATTTCTAATTAATAATAGCATGCTTATTAATTGGTTGCAATTTTCATATTATTGACTTGAGAAAGCTTGATATGAATTGAATATTCATAAGAATTGAGGATTGATTGGGGTACTAGAGATAGACTTATAAGATCCTTTGGTTTATAATTCCTTATTCTTAATGCAAGATCTATTTAATTATGTTTGAGAAGAGATTCTAGCATTCTACTTAGTGATTACGGGTTAATTTGCTTGAGAAAGGTTTTAGTCTAATTTAGAGGAATACCAATTCAACTCTATCATTTGGTTTAATTAAAGTGATTTTTCATAAATATAATTGTGGCTAGGGGGATTCAATATTTGGATAGTATCATCATCATCAATCAATTTATTCAACTCTCAATTTCTCTCTATTTTCATTTATTAAGTTAATTACCTTTAATTACAAAACTTCACAAAACTATTGAGTAGCTAAACAATGGTTAAAATTTGCACTAGTACTTAGCCTTGTCCTCAGTGGAACGATAACTCACTCACTACTTTATTACTTGAGCGACCCATGCACTTACGGTATTACAATAGCATAGGTTCCTGCTGTCAAGTTTTTGGCGCCGCTGCCGGGGACAACGATTTTCAGTATTAGTAATATAATTAAGACTGTTGATTTAGTTTTTATTTTATTTTGTTTTAACATATGTTCTTGCTTTTTGACTGTCATTCTAGATACTTCTTCCTGTTTATGACCTGAGCTAGCTCTTCCCAACTTTTTGAATTAGATCAAGAGTTAGAGAGAACATTGAGAAGAAGGCAAAAGGAAGAAGAGGAAATAGTTCTGGCAGAGATGGAATAGAACTTTGAAGATCCCATCCTAGAAGAAGAAATGGCAGAAAATGAGCCAAGAACGATGCAAGATTTGCTAGGCCTACTCTTAATGGGGTTGAATCAGGTATACAAAGACCAGTGATTGCTGCCAATAAATTCGAGATAAAAACAAATGTCATTCAAATGGTGCAGCAGACATGTCAGTTTGATGGATTTCCGGATGAAGATCCTAATGCACACATTGAAACTTTTCTAGAAATATGTGACACATTTAAGATACAGAATGTCTCTGAAGATGCAGTCAGGCTGAGGTTGTTTCCATTCACACTCAGAGACCAACCAAAGAAGTGGTTGAAGTCTTTTCCTCCTAACACTTTCACTACATGGGACCAACTAGCAGAAAAATTTTTAGAGAAGTATTTTCCACCGTCCAAGACTGCTAAGTTGAGGAATGATATTTCTTCTTTTTTCCAGCTAGATGGTGAAACCCTATATGATGCTTAGGAGAGATTTAAGGATTTATTGAGAAGATGTCCTCACCATGGGCTTCCGCTGTGGCTTCAGATCCAAACTTTCTACAATGGATTGAGTTATTGAAGTAAGTAGTCCATCAATGTAGCTGGAGGAGGTACCATAAACAAAAAAACACCTAAAGAAGCAAGGGATTTGATTGAAGACATGGCCCTTACAAATTATCAGTGGCAGACCCCAAGGGAACAAGGAAGATTAAGAGCTGCTATTTCACATCAATTGGATCCTGTAGTTGCTCTTTCAGCAGAGTTGGAAGCAATGAACAAATAGATCGATTCTTTAGCTTCTTCTTCTTCTTCTTCAAGGAAAGTGATGCTGGTGATGTCCTGTGAATGGTGTGGGGGTGGACATCAAAGTCAAGATTGCCTAAGTGGCAACATGTTTGCTAGGCAAGAGCAAGTAGATTATGTTGGAAACATGCCAAGGCAACAGCAGAATAATCCCTACAGCAACACGTACAATCCGAGGTGGAGAAATCATCCTAATTTCTCATGGAATAATCAGAATAATCCATGACCTCCCCCTGGATTCCAGCAGCCCCAACATCAACAAGCTGCCCCTCCAAGAAAGAGTAATTTGGAGGATATGATGGAGAAATTTATAATAGCTTCTAAAACTAGGTTCCAATCAATTGAAACCTCTTTAAGAAATCAGCAAGCCTCTATTCATAATTTGGAGAATTAGGTGGGGCAACTTGCCAAGTTGCTCAGTGAGAGACCACAAGGAAGTTTGCCTAGCAACACTGAGGCAAATCCTAAAGAGCAGCTTAAGGCAAGTACACTAAGGAGTGGAAAAGAGATCAAGGGTAATGTGGATGAGAAAAAAGGAGAAGTGGCAGAGAAAAGGGCTGAAGTACAAGAAAATGATAAAGAAGACAATCCTCCTGTCACTTCGGAAAAGCAAGCTACACAAGAAAGTGAGAAAGAGAAGCAACCACAAGACAGCAGCTCCATAATGTAGGAATACCGACCTAGAGTACCATATCAGGCGAGGTTAAACAAGGACAAGATTGATGCTCAGTTCGATAAGTTTCTTAAACTTTTCAAACAATTGCATATTAACATTCCATTTGCTGAGGCTTTGTCACAGATGCCTAAATATGCTAAATTTTTGAAAGATATCCTTTCTAATAAAAGGAAACTCAAGGAAGTGTCTTTAGTGCATTTGTCTGAAAAGAGTTCGGCAATTTTGCAAAAGAGGTTACCTAAGAAATTAAAAGATCTAGGTAGTTTCACCATTCCATGTTTGATAGGTAACCTTGAGGTTAAAAGTGCATCAGCTGATTTGGGGGCTAGCATAAGTGTTATGCCCTATAAAATGTTTAAAGAGTTAGGCATTGGTAACCTTAAACCAACATTAATGACCATCCAACTTGCTGATAAGTCAGTAGTCCACCCTCGTGGCATTATAGAAGATGTGTTGGTAAAAGTTGGGGATTTCATTTTCCCCAATAATTTTGTTGTCATTGATATTGATGAGGATACAGATGTTTCACTTATTCTTGGTAGGCCATTTTTAAATACAGCCCGTGCCCTTATCAATGTTCATGATGGCACCCTAACTTTGAGAGTGGGTGGTGATAAGGTTATTTTTAGGATATATGATGCTATGAAACATTCACTTTCACTTGATGAGGTGGAATCATGCAATGATGTTATTGAGCATGAGACCGTAAATTGTGTTACTACCATTATTTCCAAGGATCCCCTTGAGTTGTGTTTATTGCAGGAAAATGTTGAGGATCAAGAAGCAATGGAACAGCTTGCTTTTCTTGAAGCAAGCAAATCGTTCAAATGCAGGGCATATGAGACTATTGAGATGCCAAAGGAAAAGAAGCCAAAACCATCGGTGATTGATCCACCCAACTTGGAACTAAAGCCCCTTACAGATCACCATGAGTATGGATTTTTGGGGGAGAAGAAGAAATCACCTGCACCTGCCCCCTGCTCCTACACCTGCACCTCAAGTTAATGTCTCTGATGATGAGACCAGCAGTGACGGTTCCGGCGATGCGCCGATTTTTGACTAGCGCACATTTTTATTTTAATTTATTTTATTTTCATTTCTTTGCTTATTTAATATTCTTTTTATGTTTCTTTCTTTTTCATTGCTTTTGGACAATTGTTATTTTCATTATGAACTATTTCTTTTGTTTGTTTATTTCATTTATTTATGTCTTAACCTTGTTTTTCCATTTTAGATTTTTGTTTTGAAGCAAATCCACCTTCACCATACTCTTGGCACCATTCTCATATTTATCCATTCATGGACATGAAAGGGCAGTTTTTCTCTCTCTCCATTATTTCTTATTTTGCACACACATTAGGGACAATGTGCGTCTTGAGTGTGGGGGAGAGGTATACTTTCTTAATTGAATTTTTACTATTTCATTCTTTCTATTTGATTCATTTGTCTCAATTAATTTCTGTAAATTGTTTTTTGGATTTAAGTAAGCTAGATTGTTGTAGTAAGTGTGAATTGATGTGGTTTCCCTTTATATGTTGAACTAATTTGAGATTTCCTAAATGACAATTTCTTATTGAGGTTAACTTAGTGATCTTGATCAATTGCTGAGGATCGATTGTAATAGCTATAGTTGGGTTGTGGATTGATGGAAATTGGACACATCTAAAGTTTAAAACTTAGTTACATTTTTTAGCATGTTATAATTCCTTAGATTCTTGAGTCGGACTTAATATGATCCTTAAGTTTCTGACCCTTAAGTTGTTTAAAAATAAAGTATATATATATATAAATAAATGAAAATAAAATAATTAAATAATTCTAATTAGAGGAGCTTTGAAAATTTATCCCTGTTCCGCTGATTTTTACTCTTGAATTAAAACGAATGAGTTGGAATCATGAATAGTGCTAGTAGCCATTTGAACAGTGATTCTGGCTGAGTAACTGGGGGTCGGCATCACAAATGTTTACCTTCGTGTCAAAAGGTTAGTATCAGTTCAAACAAGTCAGGCTCCTTAAAATGTATATATATGTGTATATATATTTAAAATAAAATAAAAATTTTTTTTTGAGGGTTAGAGAACTTAAGAGAAAATTTACATTTTTCGTACTTTGTTCATGGCTTTCGGATTTTCTGGAATTTTATGCTCAATCTTTTAACTCTGGATTTTTAGGTTTTAGGTTTGTGATATTTTTGTTTTGAAACTTCTTGATTCAGTTGTTATGATCGTGAATTAGTTTTTTTTTTGTTGAGAAAGTGGGGTTTTCTGATTTGAGTATTGTCAAAACTTTTCTTTTCTTTTTAAATATAGAGGGGGTCTGTCACTTCTGCTTATTACAGTTATTTAGTTTTCTTGAGGACAAGCAAAAACTCAAGTGTGGGGTAATTTGATAAGTGCACAATTGATGATATTTTATTCCTATTTCTTAATATGATTATTATCCAATTGAGTTTAATTTGTTTGTTCAAGTGTATTTTAGGGTTAATTTCAGGAATTCTCTGTATTTTGAGGCTTATGGTCATTTCGGAGGAATTACTGATGAAAGTAGAAGAAAAGAGCAAAATTCATCAATGGACATGCCCATGGACATGGGCATGTCAATGGACGTGCCCTTGATGCTGCATACAAAAGCATTGACATGCCCAGTGACATGGGCGTGTCACCAAGCATGCCTTTTGCAATGTTTCACAGTAGCTGTGACACACCCAGTGACATGGGCATGTCATTGGACATGCCTTATGTTCAAAATCTCAGTGGCAATGACACGCCCAGTGACATGGGAGTGTCAATGGCCGTGTTAGGTGAAATTATTTGCACTATAAAAGCTGCGCTGAAGCACGAATTAAGGATCTGAATTTCATATTTTATAACCTAGAGCTGACTTCTAAAGCAAAAAGGAGAGTTTTGGAGCTGAGATGGAGGGTGAAGACATATTGTAAACAAGATCTAAACCAAGATACAAGGATTCAAGAGAAGATATACGAATTATTCGCAATGGATTGTTTGGATTCTTTTTCTTATTTCTCTTGTTCTAGTTTCTGATTTTGAACATGAACTAATTTATTCTCTATCTAGATATTGATGAACCCTAGCTTTATTGTATGGATTGAATAATTTTATTAAATTGAATCATTTGATTGAGTTGTTTTATTCTTATGATGCTTAATGATTTATTTCCAATTAATAATAGCATGCTTATTGATTGGTTGCAATTTTCATATTATTGACTTGAAAAGCTTGATATGAATTGAATATTCATAAGAATTGAGGATTGATTAGGGTACTAGAGATAGACTTACAAGATCCTTTGGTTTATAATTCCTTATTCTTAATGCAAGATCTATTTAATTATGTTTGAGAAAATATTTCGGCATTCTACTTAGTGATTAGGGATTAATTTGCTTGAGAAAAGTTTTAGTCTAATTTAGAGGAATACCAATTCAACTCTATCATTTGGTTTAATTGAATTGATTTTCATAAATATAATTGTGGCTAGGGGGATTCAATATCTGGATAGTATCATCATCATCAATCAATTTATTCAACTCTCAATTTCTCTATATTTTCATTTATTAAGTTAATTATCTTTAATTACAAAACTTCACAAAACTATTGAGTCGCTAAACAACGGTTAAAATTTGCACTAGTACTTGGCCTTGTCCTCATGGAATGATAACTCACTCACTACTTTATTACTTAAGCGATCCGTGCACTTGCGGTATTGCAATAGCATAGGTTCCTGCTATCAATTAACTTAAGGATCCATGTTAGGGGAGGATTACCATAAAGAGATGGAGATGATCATGAGTAGAACTAATATAGAGGATGATCCAAAAATCACTATGGCTCGATTTTTGAGTGGGTTAAATAGGGAGATTGCTAACATAATTGAATTACATCATTATGTGGAGCTTGAAGATATGGTACACATGGCCATGAAAGTGGAGAAGCAACTGAAACTTAAGGGAGCAGCAAAACGATTTTCTAATTCCAACTCTAGTTTCACTTCAAAATGGCCAAATAAAGATGATAATCCTAAAGCGAAGAAGGTTGCCTGGAAAGGAAAGGAAAAACAAGTTCCAGCTGACCCTAAAGGTAACTCTAAAACCTCTAACTATAATCAAAAGCATAGTACCATTGAATGCTTTAGGTGTTTAGGAGTAGGGCATATAGCATCTCAATTTCCAAATAAGAAAATCATGTTGATACGATATAATGGTGAAATTGATAGTGCTAGTGAACATGAAAGTGATGATGATGATAATGATAGCATGCCACCATTAGAGGAAATTGAACATATCATTGAATATCCTGCCCATGGTGAATCTTTGGTTATTAGAAGAGCTTTAAACATGCAAATTAAAGATGAAGAAAGTAATCAAAGAGAGAACATTTTTCATACTCGTTGCATTGTGAATGGAAAAGTGTGCAGCATGATCATTGATGGGGGTAGTTATGCAAATGTTGCTAGTACTAATTTTATGGATAAATTAGGGTTAGCATGCATAAAACATCCTAGTCCCTACAAGCTACAATGGTTGAATGATTGTGGAGAGGTGAGGGTAACAAAGCAGGTTCTGTTTTCTTTTGCAATTGGGAGATACAAAGATGAAGTTTATTGTGATGTTGTGCCTGTTGTGATGTTGTGCCTATGCATGCTAGCCATATCCTTCTTGGTCATCCATGGTAGTTTGACAGAAAAGCTTTGCATTTTGGCTTTAAGAATCATTATTCTTTCAGCCTAAATGGTTTAAATTTCAATCTTGCTCCATTGTCACCTAAACAAGTGTATGAAGATCAAGTGAAGATTTTAAGATCATTTGAAAGGAATTCTGGTGGTGAGGGTAAAACAAATAAAAATGGAGTACAAGAGGCCAAGTGTGAGAAAAAGAATGATAAAAATGGCCCATTGGTGAGAGAAAAAGAAAAAGGGAGAGAAAATAAAAAGAGAGTATTTCTATGCAAAAGAAAAAGAGTTAAGGAGTGCTTTTTGTGAGAAAAGAAATCTGGTTGTACTTAGGTTCAAAGATACCTTGATTTCTACATCTGACCTTGATAACCCTTTGCCTAGTTGTGTTAGTTCTCTTTTACAGGAATTTGGAGATGTTTTTCTAGAAGATGTACCTAAAGGTTTACTACCTTTAAGAGGGATTGAGCATCAAATTGACTTCATTCCGGTCTCAACAATTCCTAACCGACCAGCTTATCGAAGTAATCCGAAGGAAACCAAGGAACTTTAAAGGCAAGTGGAGGAGTTGCTAGTAAAGGGACATGTGCGTGAAAGTCTTAGTCCATGTGTTGTTCCAATTTTACTAGTCCCAAAGAAGGATGGATCATGGAGAATGTATGTGGACTGCCGAGCAATCAATAAAATCATGGTGAAGTATAGACATCCAATTCCTAGACTTGATGATATGCTTGATGAGTTGAGTGGTTCTTGCTTTTTTACTAAGATTGATTTGAAAAGTGGTTACCATCAAATTAGGATGAAGGAAGGAGATGAGTGGAAAACTGCATTCAAAACAAAATATGGTCTTTATGAGTGGTTAGTTATGCCATTTGGTTTATCTAATGCACCTAGTACATTCATGAGTTTAATGAACCATGTTTTGGATGCATATCTTGGTAAATTTGTTGTTGTGTATTTTAATGACATACTCATTAATAGAAAATCAGTAGATGAGCATGTAGAGCATATTAGGGCTGTTCTTGATGTTTTAAGAAAGGAAAAATTGTATGCCAACGTGAAAAAGTGCATGTTTTGTAGTGATAAAATCATATTCTTAGGTTTTATGGTTAGTACACAAGGTATTGAGGTTAATGATGAAAAGGTAAAGGCATTAAGAGATTGGCCAACACCTAAAACAGTGAGTGAGATAAGAAGTTTTCATGGTTTGGCTAATTTCTATAGAAGGTTTGTTAAAGATTTTAGTTTCATTGCTGCACCATTAAATGAATTGGCAAAAAAAGATGTAAAGTTTAATTTGACTAAAATTCATGAAAGGGCATTCAATTTGTTGAAAGAAAGGTTAACTACTGCTCCAATTCTTGTTTTACCAGATTTTGATAAGACCTTCAAATTAGAGTGTGATGCTTCAGGTGTGGGCATAGGTGTTGTTTTGATGCAAGAAGGGAAACCAATTGCATATTTTAGTGAGAAGCTTCATGGTGCACAATTAAATTATTCCACTTATGACAAGGAACTATATGCTTTGGTAAGAGCTTTACAAGTGTGGCAACATTACTTATTGCCTAAAGAGTTTGTTATTCATACAGATCAAGAATCATTAAAGCATCTAAAGGGGCAAACCAAGCTGAACCGAAGACATTGAAAGTGGATAGAGTTCATTGAGCTATTTCCATATGCGATAAAGTATAAGCATGGCAAAGACAATGTAGTAGGAGATGCACTTTCAAGAAGGTATTCCTTAATCTCAACTCTTAGTTCTAAGTTATTAGGCTTTAAGCAAATTAAGGATATGTATGCCAATGATGTTGACTTAGCAAATGTTTATAAAGCATGTGAGCATTCTGCATTTCAGAAGTTTTATAGGCATGATAGGTACTTGTTTGAGGATGAAAGATTATGCATGCCTAGATGCTCATTAAGGGAATTGCTTGTGCGTGAGGCACATACTGGAGGACTCATGGGACATTTTGGGGTATTTAAGACTTAGACATTCTGCATGAACATTTCTATTGGCTAAACATGAGAAAGGATGTTGAAAGAATTTATGCCAAGTGTATTTCATGTAAAAGAGCAAAATCTAAGTCTTTACCTCATGGGCTGTATACTCCTTTACTGATTCCTAATGCACCTTGGATTGACATATCTATGGACTTTGTTTTGGGGCTGCCTAGGACTAGAAAATGGAAAGATAGCATATTTGTTATTGTTGATAGATTCAGCAAAATGGCTCATTTCATTGCATGTCACAAAACTAATGATGTAACAAATATTGCTAATTTTTTCTTTGGGGAAGTAGTTCGTTTGTATGGCATTCCTAAAACAATTGTAAGTGATAGAGATGTAAAGTTCTTAAGTCATTTTTGGCGTGTTTTATGGAATAAGTTAGGTACTAAATTGTTGTGCTCTATAACTTGTCATCCACAAACTAATGGACAAACAGAAGTGGTAAATAGGACTTTAGGATCTTTGTTACGTGTGTTGTGGGTAAGAATTTGAAAACTTGGGAAGATTGTTTGCCATTAGTGGAGTTTGCATATAATAGAAGCATACATTCTTCTACAGTTTATTCACCATTAGAAATGGTTTATGGTTTTAATCCACTTACACCACTTGATCTATTTCCTTTGCCATTAAATAAAAAACTAACTTAGATGGTGAAAAGAAAGCTGTGAACCTCGGGTTCCGCCCGAAAAGAATTCGGGCGAACGTTCACTTGTTGTCGGGAGTCACCACTCAGTTTATTTTGTTCGAAGGGAAAAACTAAGAAAACCCTTGTTTGACTCCAATAATGCATCCAATGTAAAGGCTTCTAGTCTGCGAACCCAAGGAGGATTCGGGGACTATGTCATGCATTTGACTAACTTGACAATAAAAAGAAGTAAATATAAAAGGGATGAAGAAAAGAAAAAGGACTGATTGTTGGTAAATCGTGGACTTGCTATTTGGGGTGAATCCCAAATATGCCTACATACTCCCGTTTGAATGGGAGATCAAAGCCCATGTAGTTCGGAAAAGCCTATTTAAAGGCGATGAAATTTATGCTTCATGCATGTGTGTGTATGCTTCGTGCATTTGTCGGGCTTTTTGCCCAATTGGTGAGATTTAGCACTTAGTGCTAAATGGTGAAATTTAGGTACTTTGTACCAAAAAGATGCAAATTTTAGGCCTTTGGCCTGCATTGTCGGGCTTTTTGCCAAATTTGTGAGATTTAGCACTTAGTGCAAAAATTGTATAATTTCGAGTACTTGGTACCAAAAGAGTTCGATTTAGGCTTCATGCCAAATTTTGATCTTAATTGTAATATTTAAATACTTCGTATTTAAAGGATGTAATTTAGGCTCCGTGCCGAAAGGTTGATTTTATTCACGGCTTGATGCCGAAAGGTTGATTGATTAATCCATTAGGCCTCTAGATCTAAAAGGATTAGATCTTTGACCAAGAAGAAATTAAGAAGAAGATTAGAATGCTTATGATATGCTCGAATTGACCAAAGATGAATTATGATATTACCTTGATTAGAATTTTTCCACTTCTAAGTTCCAGATCTTGTTTCCTTGCACTTTTAAGTATGATTCTTGCTTTTTACAACACAATGTTAGAAATTCTTAAGCATAAAAATTTCGTCAGCACCAGGGCGTGGGATGTCCAAAAGCTCTCTTTTTCTGAAAATCTGAAGCCTATTTATAGGCAAAAAACCGAACTGTACGGCGGCCGGGCCGCCGGCCCTGGCCCCAAAAAGAGGTGCCCGACTCGCGCTACTGGTGTCAAAACTGATTTTTCTGCAGCCACGAGCCTCTGAAAAATATTCCGGGACCATATCCGTGATCCTCACGCCGTCCCGGACATTTCAAGTACCATATTGATATATTTCCGGTGAACTTTACCGTGGACCTCCGGTCCGGTCCGATCGTCAGCAGTCTGAGAAAATTGGCTTTCCGAGCCTTAAAATTTGAGTGTTCACAATTGCCCCCCACTGGAGTCCATAAAAATGATTTATGGGGCCCAATGGCCTTCTGAAGAGCGAATTTTGAGCGAGGGGTAGAAAGACCCGCGTTTTTTACCTTTTCCCTATAAATAGGCTCATTTCCATTCAATTTTCATTTGCTTTCATTCATTTTTCTTCTTTCAAATTTTCTTTCGACGATGGATTTCACTGGCTTTGAAGATTTCGAAATCCCACTCCCTCCCTGCAATCTTTTACTTGAGGAGGAGAAGCACAGTTCTCGGACCGGCTGCTATGAGGTGAGTACTCTCCCGTCTATCCATCTAGTATGCATGCTTAGGAATTTTATTTATTTCCAGTAAGGAACTTAGAAATAAATTTTAGGAACCTTTCCTTTACATGTACTAGTAATGAATTAGGATTAGTACTAGGCTTCATTATGTTCTGCCATCAGTAATTATTTCTAGTAAAGAACTTAGAAATAATCCTTTAGGAATCCACACCCGGCTGGGGAAAGAACTTAAATCTTTTTTGAATTTGTCCAACTTTTCTGAATTTGAATTTTTTTTTTAGGACTCTACGATCAAGATATCTATAGCTGAGCGTCCGATGGTCACTATTCCGGCTTACATCTTTGATGCCGGGCACCCAGTGGGGGATCTTATCAGACCTGCTTTCCTCCACCATTTGAGGGCTATAGATGTGGGTAGATATATTCACAGGGAGTTGATCTGCGCGTTGGCCAAACGCTGGTGGCCCACTACTGACACTTTCCATTTTTCTTGGGGGGAAATGACAATGACGCCTACCGACTTTTCCATCATTTCTAGGATTCCCTTTGGTGTTGAGATGGTGGAATCCTATGATGACTGGCGGCAGGACATTTCTTCAGCCGACATGATTACTTTGATCGGGGTTGACTATCCTCGATATCAGGCGCCTCGCTGCATTCAGCGGAGGTGGCTTGTGGAGCAGGCGCCAGGTATCTACACTGGTTACGAGATGGGCAATCTTACTGCTGACCAGGTGGCCAGGTTTACCTTGCTTCTCCTGTTTGCTAGCTCCTTCTTATCAAATAGGAAGGATGCAGTGAGTCTCAATGTACTGAAGAGCCTACTTGACCTAACACGACTTCATACGTATGATTGGGCTAGCATGATGCTGTGTAGGTTGTATGACGACATGTCAGACCTCTGCTATACCCGCATTACTCCATGTGGCCTGTATTACTTCTGGGAGGTAATGTAAAGAACATTTCCCTTATCTTATATATGTTGACATACACCCACTTTGATATATCTTTTTTTTTTCAGACTTGGTCTTACGAGTACTTTCCTGACATCGCCCCTTTTCTTCGTGAGATACCTGCCCCTGCAGATCCTCTTTCCCCCATTGCTTGGAGGTGGTATAGAGAGAGGGTAGAAGTACCAAAGAGGAAACTTCCCATCAGAGAGCTGAGATCATTCTTCGACAGCTGCCCACTGAACTCAGTAAATGCTTTATCATCATCCTTTTTTATTATATTAAAGAAAATGATTCACTAATATAACAAATTTTTTACAGGTTGCATCTAAAGTTATGTCTAGCCGACTGGCAGAGTGGATAGCTCAAGATTACAGCTTTCAGCGATCAGAGTTTCTGACTCGACGACGATTCATACTTCCCCATCCAGAGTTTCGACGGTATTATCTCGCTGAGAGGGTGACTTTCCAGATTGCCGGTTTTCGTGCAGCTCCCATGGATCCCCCTGATGATATGCTATCTTCAACACTTCTGCCTGTTACTGTGTCCCAGTATGAGGGCGTCCCTTTCGAGTTGGCTTATGCCCCGGATGAGGATGATTATGATTTCTACTGTCTTCAGTGACTAATGCCACGCATTGGGACACGATTTGACTCTGTACCCCCTTATCGGTCTTCCCATTCTTTGGCTCCCACTTCTAGCACTCCGAGAAACCATCCCTTTCCCGACTGGCGAGCTGACAGACCCTCTTCCTCTAGGGCTGAGGCTTCCGCTTTCAGGGCCGGACCATCACACACTGGAGCAAGCAGCAGCTCATCTCATTTGAGGCCTCCCGCATCCGTCCTTACAGCTACCGGCCAATTTGACCCTATTTTAGCCGACTTGAGGCTGCCTTATGCTGTTCATCATCATGCACCTGGTGGTTGGGTGACCCGACCAATTAGTGCAGAGGGTGCATTATATCGGAGCTTTGCTCATGTCACTCAGGTATATTCTCATAGAACTTTTCATGAAAAGGATTCATAAAATTCTCTTGAAATTGATTGTGATTCTGTCTCTTCTTACAGGTACCTGAGGGCCTGATTACGGTAATGGCGGCGCTGATTACTACTTTCTCGGATGAGCTGTCTGGTGCTTGGACTGATGCTGCTTATGAGAGGCAGAGCAGGCCGCAAAGACGGAGAGGCCGGCACTGATTTTTTTCATACTTGTCTTGAACTATGCTTGCTGTATTTGAATTATTTTCCTTCTGTACTTTGTACCTTTCATGTTTTTCAGCTGTTATCTGAACTTATCTGTAAACCTGCACTTATTTGTTAGTATTAACAGCACATATGTATGCATGATGCTTTTTCTTTTAAAAATCTATTTTCAAAATAAGTCCCTGACACAAACCCAAAAATAGCACATAACAAATCCTAAACAGGGCCAACACACGAGAATTTTTCAAAACATCAGGAGTTAGGACGGGTCGGCGGCGGCTGAGCCGCCGTCAGCGGCGGCCGAGCCGCTACCCGGACCAGACCAGTATAAAATTCGAAGTTGTCTTACATCTGTGGGCCAGAAAGCAATCTTCTTACTGCAAGATCTTATTATTATTTTTTTCAAATAACAATGAACCCCCTTTTCAATCACGTGATGCATAATTGGACCAAAAGTCTCCATAATGTTGAAAGGATCAACATGGGGAGATATGGGTTGAAAGCTGTCGCCACCTTTAGAGGTGTAGCTGTGGACTGGGATTTCTTGCATGCTTGCATCAGGTTTTGGGATCCCCAAGCCCATGTTTTCAGATTTGGGGCTTGGATGGAGGAGATGTGTCCTCTTTTTGAGGAATTCTGCTCGATCATCGGATGCGACCCAAATGCCCCTCTTGTAAGGCATGAGGTTCAAATCGGCTATGTGGGATCTTTTCAGAGACTTTTTAGCTTCACAAAACCCCAAGCCCAAGCTATGATTGTAGACGGGGATAAGACGATGCTGCTTCCTCTAATTGATGAATTCTTGACTGCCGATTTTGAAGATGATATTCAATTGAGGCATAGAATGCGAGCCTTCGTCTTTTGTCTATTAGCTGGGTTTCTCTTCAACCGTGACCCCGGCTTTGGAGATTTGAAACTTTGTCCAATGGTTAGGCAAATGGAAGAGCTCAACTGTATCGGGGGCATGATTCTAGCTGAGACTATTCAGAGTCTCGACAGATGTGCACTCGGATTTGAACGTTGGACCGTTACCCCGATCATCCTTCAGGTAATTTTGTCATACCTTTTGTTTTTTTTCTTATTCCATCCTCTCTCTTTTCCTTTGTAAAATAGAAAGGATCTATTTTTTTCAGGTTTGGCTGAGAGACCATCTTCGAGTGGTTGCCGCCCCCCAGACTTTGACCTACAACCCTTCGCAGTACCGTACCAGGAAAATTCAGATTTCTTTTGCTTCGATGGCCAAGTGGACTATCTGGCTATTTGAGCTTGGGCCGGAAGAATTATTATGGTTCATCCCTTGGTATAGGATTCCTCAATTCATGGAGGCAAATGCAATGCACAACCATGTATACCTTCTTGGGTTCACTCACAGTACATGGTACAGTGCTTCCCGAGTCCTCAGGCAGATGGGTATCGATCAGAGGATTCCCCTTCCTGTCGGGCTTACCATTGCTTCTCCTATTACTCCCAGAGTTACTCGGGCTATTCTACAGACTTGGGTCAGAGACCATCAGATGATCAGGCCTCTTGCAGAGCCTTCCCTTGTTCAGCCCACTCCAGAGTACAGGACTTGGTTTATAGCTGAGGTTTGGCCTGTTGAAAAACCGAGGAGGTGTGCATTGCTGCAGGAGTTGGAGGGAGAGGAGGTTGTTCCTCTTAGCGAGGAAAAGGTAGATATTGCGGAGAGTTCCGGGACTAAGGAAGACGCCGAAGATTCCGCCCCCCGTAGGAGGCGTAGGATTTAGATCCCAGGGTGACTCCATTGTCTTTTCTGTTTTTGGGTTGTCTTTTTACCTTTTTGGCTTTTTGGGAATATGACTTGACCTTTTTGATTAGTTGTGTATTTTATAGGATGAATGACTCTTTCTGAATGACTCTTTTTTGTAACAGATGATTCTTTTTGTAATGAATGACTCTTAATGATTGACTCTTTTGTTTGCTTTCCAAGCATTATCTACTTTATTTATTTGCTCTAATTTTTGCCTAAGTCGTCCTTTCGAATTTTCAACTTAGCGAGCTCTTACCCATTCTTGTCTAAGCCGCCCTTTGTGGGTTTTCGACTTAGCGGGCCCCACTATTGCCTAAGCCGCCCTTTGTGGGTTTTCGGCTTAGCGGGATTTTTTTGTTTTTTTTGTTTTGTTTTTTTGTTGTTTTGTTTTGTTTTTATGTTGGCAAAAGAAAAATGAATGATTTTTATTAAAATTTAGACCGTGCTCAAGGAGAGCTGCCTACATATCTCGAATTAGTTTGCGAGAATCAGGTCTAATGTAGTTCCTTACAATGCATGATCATACATAATATTTTTTTAGTTGATCCAAATTGCATGGGTTTGTGAACTCCAGACCATCCAAATCAGACAAGATGACGGCTCCGCCGGAAAGTATTTTCTTCAAAATGTAGGGTCCCGCCCAATGAGGACGGAACTTCCCACGAGGATCTGTAACAGGTGTTCTGATCTCTTTCAGGACCAAACAACCTTCTTCCAACTTTCGATCTTTGACCTTTTTGTTGAAATGTCTGGCCATTCGCCTCTGATATCCTTAAATCTGATGTAGAGCTTGAAGTCTTTTCTCATCCAAACCCAACAACTGATGATGATAACTGCTGATCTATTCAGTTTCATTTATCTGACTTTCTTGAATTATCCTCGCCGATTGAACTTCCAGTTCAATGGGGAGTACTGCTTCCATTTCGTACACCAGGGAATACGGGGTTGCCCCAGTAGGAGTTCTAATTGATGTTCTATATCCCCACAAAGCCAGCGGTAACTTCTCATGCCAACGCCTATGTTCCTTGATCATTTTTTGTATGATCACCTTTATAGACTTGTTCGCTGCTTCTACAGCTCCATTTGTTTGAGGTCTATAAGGAGAGGACTTATGATGCTGGATTTTCTTATCCTTCAAGAGTTTGGAAAACTCTTCTTGAAAATGAGTTCCATTATCAGTGATAATCTCAAATGGTGTTCCGTACCGACAAAGGATGTTGGTTCGGACAAACTGCGCGGCCTTTTTGGCATCTAATTCTGCATAGGAAGCTGCTTCAACCCACTTTGTGAAGTAATCCACTGCTACCAAGATAAACTGATGTCCATTCGAGGCTTTTGGGTGTATTTTTCCAATTATATCAATTCCCCAAGTAGCGAAGGGCCATGGAGAAGTGATTGTATTCAGGGCAACGGGAGGTTGCTTCTGCAGCTTAGCAAACATCTGACACTGATGGCATTCTTGCACAAATGATACACAGTCTGTATTCATGGTGGACCAGTAATATCCTAGATTGACTATTTTCCGAGCCAAGGTGATCCCATACATATGCGGTCTTGATTCGCCCCCATGTACCATTTCCATTATCCGCTTAGCCTCTGCTTCATTTACACACCTTAGGTGCATTCCATTCCAACTTCTTTTGTAGAGGATATCTCCATTAAGAATGTAACCTGTGGCAAGCTGCCTTATTGCCCTCTGATCAACCTTTGATGATCCCTCCGGATAACTTCCATCCTTGAGATAGGTCTTGATATCCCAAAACCATGGTTTACCATCGGCCAAGTGCATTACATGGGCGGGTTGCTTTTGAAGTTGAACTTTCAATGGACGAATGACTTTCCCCTCCCTGATATTGATCATGGAAGCTAAAGTAGCCAAGGCATCAGCAAACTGATTCTTTGCTCTTGGGAGATATTCGAAGGACAGATCATTGAACTGTTGTGCCAAATGATCAAGGCGTTGTAGGTAAGGAACCAAACGCTCTTCTCTTATCTTCCATTTCCTTAAAGCTTGTGATACTATTAAAATAGAATCACCATAGACCTTTAGGTCCTTAATCCCCAATTTCAGGGCGGCTTCAAGCCCATTAATGCAAGCTTCATATTCTGCTTCATTGTTTGTGCAGCTAAAGTCAAGTTTAACTGAAAATGGAATGTATTCTCCACAAGGAGTTTTGAACACAATTCCAATTCCATTTCCATGATAATTGGATGCCCCATCAAAATACATCTCCCAAATACTCCTTTCCACATTCAAGAGGTCTTCGTTAGGGAAACCCACTTCTCGCATCTCGTCATTCACGGGTAATTCTGCTAATTGGTCAGCTATTGCGCCACCTTTCACAGCTTTCCTTTGAATGAATTTTAGGTCAAAGGCTGCCAGTGTTGACACCCACTTAGCCATTTTGCTGTCCAAAACAGGCCTCTCCATAAGGAATTTCAAGGGACTCTGTTCTGCGATGACATAAGTAGTGTAAGAAGACAAGTAGTGTTGTAACTTCGTACAAGTCCAATACAAGGCTAAACACAACTTCTCAATTTTGTTATACTTTAACTCATAATCCAGCATCCTTTTGCTGAGGTAGTAAATTGCATTTTCTACCTTTGTATCTTCAGCCTCTTGAGCTAGCATTGCACCCATGGCTTCATCTGTTACAGACAAATACAAGAGCAGAGGTTTTCCCATTCTGGGAGGTTGTAGAATTGGCGGACTTAACAAGTATTCTTTGATCTTGTCGAAGGCCTTTTGGCAGTCTTCATTCCACTCTTGTGAAGCACCTTTCCTTAGTAGCTTAAAGATTGGACCACAAGTCTCAGCCAACTGTGATATGAATCGACTGATATACTGTAATCTACCTAGTAAGCCTCGAATCTCCTTTTCTGTTCTTGGTGGAGGCATTTTCAGAATGGCCTTTGACTTTGCTGGATCAACTTCTATTCCTTTTTTGCTTACCAAATATCCCAAAAATAAGCCCGATGTTGCTCCAAATAGACACTTTGCAGGATTAAGCTTCAAATTGTACTTGCGAAGTCTAAGGAAGAACTTCTCAAGTGCTTCAACGTGCTCTTCTGGGGATTTTGACTTAACAATCATATCATCAACATACACTTCTACTTCTTTGTGAATCATGTCATGAAAGACTGTTGTCGCCATCCTTTGGTAGGTAGCCCCTGCATTTATCAACCCAAAAGGCATAACCCTGTAGCAGAAAAGTGCCCCATTCTATAATGAAAGCTGTCTTCTCTTTGTCTGGTGGGTGAACTAGGATCTGATTGTATCCAACCGCAAGGTCAGTCATGGAAACCATCATATGCCCAGCCATCCTGTCTATCAGCAAATCGATGTGTGGTAGTGGGAAATCGTCCTTGGGACAAGCCTTATTCAAATCTCTGTAGTGAACACACATTCTGACCTTTCCGTCTTTCTTCGGGACCGGCACAATGTTTGCTAACCAGGAAGGATAGGCAATTGGTTCTATGAACCTATTATCCAGTTGCTTGGCAACCTCCTCTTTAATTTTCAAAGACCATTCTGGCTTCATTCTTCTCAACTTCTACTTAACCGGCTTCGCATCTGGGTATAATGGAATCTTATGAACTGCTATGGCTGGGTCTATTCCCATGACATCACTTGTCTTCCACATGAAGCAGTCGGTATACTTTCTGATGCATTCAAGAACCTGCTCCTTATTCACACAATCACATGCATTGTATGTATGTTCATTTTCTTTGCCAATTATTATCTTTTGATTTATTTTTATTTCATTTATTTCATTTTTGCTAGATAATACTTGGAAAGCAAAAGACACAGGGTAACCAAGAATTTGAAGAGTTTCATTGATAATGGTGGAGTCATTCTCCAAGATTACATTAGATTTGACATCAGGGTTTTTTGAATATGAAACTACAGAAGACTCAAAATTAGACTCTGACTTGGTGTGTGACTCAGAATTTGACTTAGTACAAGACTCGGGTTCAAGGTGTGACACTGGACTAGTTTTGTCTACAGCAGCTTGTCCCTCCTCGGCATACCAGTTCATCAGTGGTCCATCTGTTGTCTTGATCAGCTTTGTGAAGTCCCTTTTGTCTTCGACATTGGTTATCATAGCAACCTCATCAAAGAGACTAGGCTGCATGAAATCTTCCACAGTGATGGCATTGATGGAATGATTGGGCAAAGGATTAGTGTTAATGTTTGGTTGCCTCCTGAGAGGAATGATGTCACCACTATCCACCAGATCTTGGATGCGGTTTTTCAGTGTCCAGCAAGCATCTATTTTATGCCCATTCCCTTGATGGTATTCACAATATTCATTGACTTTATAACTGGAAGGTAATGGGTTTGGAGGAGGTCTTGGGTCCAAAGGCTTCAAATATTTCCCTTCCACAGCCTTTTTAAACACCAAATGAAGGGGCACTCCAAGGTCAGTATATTGCCTTCTCGGCTGATTTCTCGGCCCAAGATTGCCCACACGTAAAGGATTCGCAGGGGAAATATTGGCCACTTGATTGACCTTGCTTGAGGAAGGAGTTTGGCTTTGTTTCTTATATTTTGAAGTAGCCCCCTCATCCACTATTTTACCCAACTGTATCAAATCTTCTACCTTGGTTGCAGTCGCAATGAGCGATTTGAAAGTAGGTAGATATTGGGTTTGCAGTTGAGCCTGATATGTAGGTCTTAAATTCCTGATTATGATATCAATCTGCTCTTGTTCTGAAGGGCGATTGATCATCTGGGCGGCTTTTGCCCTCCACCTCGTAAGGAATGAGGAGAAGGGTTCATTGTTGTTTTGTTTGGTGGTCTCAAGTTCTCTTCTAGTGACATCCACCTCAATATTGTAGTGGTATTGAGAGTTAAATGCATTGCAGATGTCTTCACATGTCTTAATCTTGGAACGGTCTAGACTCACAAACCATTTAAGGGCAGCACCAGTCAGGAATTGTTGGAATAACTGAGCAAAGAGCTCATCATTTAAACCCCAAGGACTTAAGGCTCCCACATACATTTTCAGGTGAGTTTTAGGGCAAGTAGTCCCATCAAATCTATCCATCCCAGGCATCTTGAATTTTGGAGGCAATCTAGCTTGGGGAAACAAGGATAAGGAATCCATGTCTACCACCTCTTTATGAGTTTTCATGGTAGTGATTGACCTTTCAAGCAATTCAAGTTTCTTTTTTAGTTCATCAGTCTCAGTCTTAGAGGGTGAATCCTCCAAATTGATGACAGGGGTATTATTCTGAGCAGTAATGGGGGTACTAGTTTGTCCCACAATAGGTTCTTTCCCTAAATTACCAAAAGTAGTGGCTGTCTTTGGTACTCCTCCCAATTCAGCCAGGACGGCTACCCTTTGGGCAGCTAAAGCTTCATCAATTCTCTCTTGCATTCTAGCTTCAATTTCCTTAACCTGTCCATCCAGCAAGGCCTTAATCTGTTCAATAGTAGCCATTTCAGTAATTGGAGCAGTTGGTGAAGTTGGGGTAGTAGAATTTGTAGGGGATAGCACAGTTGGTATTGGTGTGTCTGGTGTAGGTGAAGGCACACGGACAGTGGGTACCTGCAAAGGTTAAGGGCAAGAGATTAGGGTGGTGTGTAGGGTAGGAAAAACTCTTGGTCCACTTATATACATCAAAAAAATTTTCCCCAAAATAATGTTGTTATGTTGCATGAATGCACATCATCACATCATAATTCATTTTAATGGAATGCAGCACTATCATTGGGTACATACAACCTAAGGGAAGGTTCTATTGGCACATGAAAAATAGAGAATCGGCTTATAATAGGGACCCTTGAGTCTTGAGTAAGATATACCTAACCACATGTGAAACAAGGAGTTTCGCGTGGGTCCAACAGTACGATTACTCATGGGCCACTCCAAAAGGATTGGAATGGTTTGCGACAACAGGGAGGACGCTTTGGCTGTCCGCCGGCATAATCAAGGAGACCTGTCGGTCAGTGCTACTTGCTATCCAGACTCAGAACTTTGAACAGAAAGAGAAGAAATTCATTTGAAAACATTTTTTTATGCAATGGAGGAAAATGATTCCCCCATATATGCAAGAGAAAAAGATTCTCTGAATGACAAAATAAATGCACAAGTAGTCAAACAATAGATCCATCAAAGGAAAAAGATTCCTTTCTTCAATCTTCAGTCCAATATCCTTAAAGGAAGGATATATATTGCTAAGGTACCCTGCAAAATAAACAAAAATACCCTAAAGAAGGGCAAATCGGTTAAACAAATAATAACAATCTACTAGGATCCCATAAATCGTTTTTATGGTCCCTAGTGTCAAATTAATCAAATAAGCAATAGTAGTCCACTTAGGATCCCATAAATCATTTTTATGGGTCCCCAGTGGAGTCGCCAATCTGTGAACCTCGGGTTCCGCCCGAAAAGAATTCGGGCGAACGTTCACTTGTTGTCGGGAGTCGCCACTCAGTTTATTTTGTTCGAAGGGAAAAACTAAGAAAACTCTTGTTTGACTCCAATAATGCATCCAATGTAAAGGCTTCTAGTCTGCGAACCCAAGGAGGATTCGGGGACTATGTCATGCATTTGACTAACTTGACAATAAAAAGAAGTAAATATAAAAGGGATGAAGAAAAGAAAAAGGACTGATTGTTGGTAAATTGTGGACTTGCTATTTGGGGTGAATCCCAAATATGCCTACATACTCCCATTTGAATGGGAGATCAAAGCCCATGTAGTTCAGAAAAGCCTATTTAAAGGCGATGAAATTTATGCTTCATGCATGTGTGTGTATGCTTCGTGCATTTGTCGGGCTTTTTGCCAAATTGGTGAGATTTATCACTTAGTGCTAAATGGTGAAATTTAGGTACTTTGTACCAAAAAGATGCAAATTTTAGGCATTTGGCCTGCATTGTCGGGCTTTTTGCCAAATTTGTGAGATTTAGCACTTAGTGCAAAAATTGTATAATTTCGGGTACTTGGTACCAAAAGAGTTCGATTTAGGCTTCATGCCAAATTTTGATCTTAATTGTAATATTTAAATACTTCGTATTTAAAGGATGTAATTTAGGCTCCGTGCCGAAAGGTTGATTTTATTCACGGCTTGATGCCGAAAGGTTGATTGATTAATCCATTAGGCCTTTAGATCTAAAAGGATTAGATCTTTGACCAAGAAGAAATTAAGAAGAAGATTAGAATGCTTATGATATGCTCGAATTGACCAAAGATGAATTATGATATTACCTTGATTAGAATTTTTCCACTTCTAAGTTCCAGATCTTGTTTCCTTGCACTTTTAAGTATGATTCTTGCTTTTTACAACACAATGTTAGAAATTCTTAAGCATAAAAATTTCGTCAGCACCAGGGCGTGGGATGTCCAAAAGCTCTCTTTTTCTGAAAATCTGAAGCCTATTTATAGGCAAAAAACCGAACTGTACGGCGGCCGGGCCGCCGGTCTCGGCAGCTGGGCAGGCGGCCCTGGCCCCAAAAAGAGGTGTCCGACTCGCGCTACTGGTGTCAAAACTGATTTTTCTGCAGCCATGAGCCTCTGAAAAATATTCTGGGACCATATCCGTGATCCTCACGCTGTCCCGGACATTTCAAGTACCATATTGATATATTTCTGGTGAACTTTACCGTGGACCTCCGGTCCGGTCCGATCGTCAGCAGTGTGAGAAAATCGGCTTTCCGAGCCTTAAAATTCGAGTGTTCACAAAAGCAGAGTTGGTTAAGAAGATACATGAGAAGGCACGAGCTCATCTTGAGAAGAAATATGAATCATTTGCCCATAATGCAAATAGAAGAAGGAAACATGTGATTTTCCAACCTGGTGAATGGATATGTGTTCATATGAGGAAGGAAAGATTTCCTAAACAAAGGAAATCCAAGTTGGATGCAAGGGGAGATGGCCTATTCCAAGTTTAAAATGAATAAATGACAATGCCTACAAAATTGATCTACCAGGTGAGTATAATGTTTCTGCAACTTTCAATGTTAGTGATCTTTCTCCTTTTGATGTAGGTTCAGATTTGAGGATAAATATTTTTGAACAAGGAGGGAATGATGACGAAACTATAAGCAAGCTTGATGAATCTACACAAGGCAACAAATATGTTGATGATATCATTATGCCAAGTGGACCAATCACAAGATCACAATCAAAGAAACTCCAACATGTGTTCCAACACTTCATTCAAAGGTGGATTAATGAAGAGGGAAACCAACTTGTATTGAATATGACAGATCATGAAGAGGAAGTTAGAAACTCACCAAGAAGCATGAAGAATTTGCCCATAAGTATGGTGATGGGCATTAGCACGAATTTGGAATATAATATTGATGTGGTTTAGTGCTAATGTGGCTAGACACATGTGAACCAACACCAAAATGCATGTAGAATATGCCCATCAATGTTGTCAGAATTATGGGCAGTAATTAAGAATATATTATTGATGTGGATGAATAATTGATGCTATTGTGACTAGATACATGTAAACCTAGACTTTTAAGCCATTAGTTCTTCTTTTCCAACTATATAGGGAGGGGGAAAAGAACTCAATGGGTTACTACAAATTTCCAGTTTATGCTGAATGTAATTGATGTGTTTTCAAGTTTGAGAGGTTTTCTTCTTATTTTTGTTGCATGAAGAATTGGTTCTAACTTATCAAGTCTGACTTGTGGCATTTAAATCAATTTATTTCTTCATCCCAATCAGCCAAGTTCTCAATTACAGGTTAGTTGTGGATTTGTTTGGGAGGATTTGTTTTTAAGTTCTAAGATTCTATGCTAGATGTGTATGTGGGGTTATAGATGTAATATTTGATCCATGGGTTCTGCATCAGCCGAGGCCTTCTATCAATTTCATCAAATGCAAGGACATGAGATGGATGATCCATGATTTGATTGACAGTGGTAAGCTACCCGAGCCGGATAAGCCCAATACCAAAAACAATCCTCTGCCTAAGTTCAACAGAGTGCCACCACCAACAACTTTCATGGTAAGAGGAGGATGATAGGAGGGAGATTGGAGGAAGATCTTGTCTTATCCTCCTTTCAAGATGGGAATATTGAAGATTTGAAAGGAGAAGAAGCTTAACTCAACAAACTTCCCTTGGCTTGTTTGTTTGTTTTTTTTTATTTTCTTTATTTGGTGTTTTATAGAACAATCATGTTTTTCAAATTTAAAGTTGTTTGAATAAATTACTTTCATCAAAATTTTTATTGGTCTTTGTTCATTTTGGTGTGCAACCAATGAGGAATCTAGCTTGATAATTCATGAATTAATATTTTTATGCATCATGACTTGAATGACTTTAATAGGTGAGGAAATTTTTCTATAGCATTGAGTTGTGTATGCTTACTTAGAGAGGGCTCCTGCATAATGGCCTTCATCTAGGTCCTAGTCAGTCTTAGAACATGTTATGACAAACTTTTGAGGTGAAATTGAACTCTATTTATTTAAGGGAGAGATTATCTAGGTATTGTTTAATAAGCCAACAACTAGTATCCACCCAATTAAATATCAATCCCTAGTTGTCCCTTTGAGCCTTTATAAAATTTTAACTTTCTTTTCATTAGCTTACAAACCCCAACAACCTATTCTGAGCTATTATTACACTTTTGACAAGTTTTATGATCACTAAGATGAAGAGGCAAGAATATCAAAGAAAGAAATGAATAGTCAAGACTATGAAGGATAGTTGAACTTCTCAAGACCATAAGGATAGTTGAAGTTCACTTGAATTAGACCAAATATCACAGATAAAGTCAAGATTGAAGCAGATTGATACCACTCCACTCATTCATTATTAGAAATACAAGTTGGTACAAACAAGACAACTCTATTAGAGCTAGAACCCAAAAAAACAAAGAAGAAAGAAAAGAAAGAGAAGAAAGAAAAGAATAAAAAGAAGAAAAAAAATATAAAACCCAAAATGGTTTAGAAAGCCAACCAAGTTCTCTTTTACCTAAAGCAGCAAAAGACTTCCATAAGGATAGTTTGACTTGAATTGGTCCAACCCAACCAAAGATTCAATCAAAATCGAAAAAAAAGGAGAAAATTCATCCAATTCTTGAAAGTCCTATACTTGATAGTCCTACAGGGGAGAAGGACAAAATGATAAAATGCTCAAAGAAAAGAAGGAGTAAGAAAAAGAAAGAGAAAGAAAAGGGAAAAGAAGAAAGAAAAAGGAATGTGGGTATCAACCTTTTTATAAGGGAAAAGACAGTCCCATTCAAGACACAGATTCATGTCAAAAAGAAAGAAGAATGTTCAAAGCTCTATCTTTTCATGCTCCCAACTATCTAAAGTTCTAAGAAAAGTTTATAGTGTGAAGGCTTGTCTATAGTATCAAATTAGCTCCAATTTCAAAATGGCTTTCATTTAACCCATGTCCCTTATAGACCCCATTTCAAGCCTATTAAAGACATGTTGATCTCTCTTGGTAGGTAGAGTCTATTAGTGGAGATAGTTTGAAAAAGTATGCATATGAGATAGACAATATTCAAACTCACAATATTCAGACTCAATGAGACCTTTGACCAAGTAATGTGTACGCGCCTATCTAAAGTGCAACAATTCTTACTTAAGTAGAAATGATTCCCGAGATTAGTATGGTAACTAGGGTTGTCATGTTATAGATATGTTAATTTGAAAAATCAAGTCCTGAGGTATATTGGCATTGATTTGAAAAAGCCAACATTTGATTTCAAAATAAAAATTAAAAAAAATGTTTTTGTTACACGAAGCCTTCAAGTTAAGAGAAGTTTATTGAATTATCGAACCTCAAAGGACACATTGAGCAAAGTAAATGATTATTAGCATGGTCATGAAGAAGCTACCAACTGACATGCTGGAACATAGTTTGAAATGGATGTATCCCTGACTTTGCAAGCTTGGGGTCTCCACCACTCATATTTTCAATATCTCGAAGATAAAAGCCATAAATGTGAAGGATCCTATCATTCCAAAGCAAGAACTAAACAAGCATCTAGAAGGAGTCAATGAGAATACTTCAGCTGATCACCTCAGTTTATGAGTCGATGGAACTACTGTAAGTGTTATCCATGCATATCATGCATACATGAGCATATCACACTCCATTTTTCTTTATAAAAAATAAACAGTAATATTTTATGAAGCAACCATAAAGCGGATATAGAATTAAGGGGGATGGAAAGCCCATTGCTTGAGGAAGCTCCAATCATTTTGCAAAAGAAGAAATGCATGCTTGTCCGAAGAACTAGACAGTCTACAAATATCAACTAAAGCTCGCATAGAAAAATCATGGGTTTTAGCCTACACAGGGGAAAAGTTTCTCCATTTTAATTTTTTGAGTTTATGCGTATATAAAATATTTTTAAACTCACTTTCAAATATTTTGGTCCAGAACCCAAATCACTTTTTGAGTCCAAAACTTACAATCGAGTCCATAACCCAAATTACTTTTTGAGTCTAGAACTCACCACCGGGTCCAAAACCCAAATCACTTTTGAGTTCAGAACTCACCACCGGGTCTAGAACCCAAATAACTTTTGAGTCCAGAACCAAAATCCAATCTCGGGTTGAGCACCTAAATCCCAATTTTTCATCGAGCACCCAAAATCCAATTTCTGATCGAGAACTCAAATCCAAATCTAGTATCGCCTCGAGCACACAAAATCTAATTTTGGGTCGAGCACCCATAATCTAGTCTTGGATCGAGCAACCAAATCGGCCTCGGATCGAGAATCCAAATCCAAATCAGTTTCAAGTTGAGAACCTAAATTCAGTCTTGGGTCGAGTACCTAAAATTCAGTCTCAGGTCGAGAACACATCCAAATCCAATTTCCGGTCGAGCACCTAAGCCCAAATCCAGTTTAGGAAACTGGATTTGAGTATCCAAATATAGTGTAGAATCGAGCATCCAAATCTAGTTTCAGGTCGAGCATCTAAATCTAACTTAGGATCGAGCATCCACATCTAGTTTAGGATTGAATATCCAAATCCAGTTTAGGATCGAGCATCCAAATCTAGTTTTGGGTCAAGAACCCAAACCCAAATCAGTTTAGGATCGAGTATCCAAATCTAGTTTAGGATCGAGCATCCAAATCCAATTTTGGGTCAAGTACCCAATTTTTGTCTCAAGTCTAAGTACCCAATCCAGTCATGGGTCCAAGTACCCAAATCGAATCCAAGTACCCATTCTCATCCAAAATCTATTCAAAGTCATGTTGCTTTTCACTCTCTTCTACTAAAAGTCTTAGATCATTCAAGCAAGGGGCAAACTGTAGACCCTTAATTAATTTTTGACCCAGTCCAATTCGATAGTCCAAAATAATTTTTGTGGTATATTTATAATATTTAATAGTTATTTTTAATAAAAAAAATAAAAAAATTAAAAAATTGGATGGATCGACGAGTGACGCGCAACAAGGAATTTTGTCGCAGGCCTGGACTTGTGGCGAATTGGGAAGCAGCCAATTCACCGCAGGTCCAGAAATCATTTTACCACACATGCCAGCAAGCAGCCCTAGTTCGCCCAGCTGATCCTCACAGTAAATTTTGCTAGCGCAGCTCGCAAGCCCAGCAGCCTGCGCGCGCTGCCAATTTTATTGACAAAACCTTGTTTTACCTGATTTTTCCTAAACAGTTGGTATTTCTTTATTAAAATAGGATTAGGTATTTTTATTTTCCTATAAACACTAGTATTAAACACACAGATTGGAGGTGGCAATTATTTAAAGAAACTAGGGACTTTTAATTTTTTTGAGAGAGTTTTGGGAGGAGATCACCGCTCGCACGGAAATGATGCTGGATTTAGGTTCTGGCCATGAATTGGATATGGTTTGATTTCTGGACCTGGATTGATTTTTAGACTTAAAAATGATTTTGTGTTCTGGACCCGAGGTGGTTTGGGTTCTAGACTTGGATTGATTTACCAACTCAAAAAATGATTTTGGATTCTGGACTTGGTTTGAGTTTTGGATTCAAAAAATATTTGGGTTCAGGACCTGGATTGAGTTTTGGACTTGAAAAATATTTGAGTTCTCGACACGAGATGATTTGAGTTCTAGACTCGGATTAAGTTCTGGACTTGAAAATGATTTGGGATCTGGACCCGCTCTGGTTTGGGCTCTAGACCCATATTGGTTTGAGTTCTCAACCCGATGCTCGATTTGGATACTCGACCCAAAATTGGATTAGGGTTCTTGACCCGAGATTGGATTCTTCAATAATAAATAGATCAGCTTCAGCTCTTCTAGCTTGGTTGACCTTTTGTCACTTGAGAATTATGGCTTTCTTCTATCTTATAGTTCCATTCTTTAATGGATTATGCTGACCTTTTGTCATTTGCAAGTTTTGGCTTTCTTTTAGCCATTTGTTTCATTCTTTAATGGATTGTGCTAACCTTTTGTCAACTGGGAGTTATGTCTTTCATCTAACTAGTTGTTCCATTCTATAGTGGATTGTGGGTCTTTACCCTTCAAAAATGGTCTTTATCCTTTGAAAATTGGGTCTTTACCCTTCAAGATGGATCTTTATCCTTTTAAGATTGGGTCTTTACCCTTTAATAAATGATCTTTATCCTTCGAAGATTGGGTTTTTACCCTTCATGATGGATCTTTATACTTTGGAGATTGGGTCTTTACATTTCAAAAATGAATCTTTATCCTTTGGAGATTGGGTCTGTACGCTATAAGATGGATCTTTATCCTTTGGAGATTAGGTCTTTACCTTGCATTGACTTCAGCTCTTTTAGCTGGACTGATATTTTATCCCTTCAAAAATGGATCTTTATCCTTTAGAGATTTGGGCCTTTACCCTTCATGATGGATCTTTATCTTTTGGAGATTGGGCCTTTGCCCTTTTAGATGGATCTTTATCCTTTGGAGATATTGCTTTAACCTTCAAGATGGATCTTTATCCTTTGGAGATTGGGTCTTTACCCTTTAAGATGGATCTTTATCATTTGGAGATTGGGTCTTTACCCTGGAAGATGGATCTTTATCCTTTGGAGATTGGGTCTTTACCCTGTATTGACTTCAGCCTTCTAGCCAGACTGATCTTTTATCTTTTGCATCTTCATTCTTTTGGGGTTCTTACTTTCTTCTTGTTCCAATCTTTTTGTTTTTCCCTTGGCAAAAAAATTCAGCTATTTTTTAGCTAGCCCTTATATCCTTTCTTTTGTTTGTCCCCCGTGTGACGAAATATTGAAAGTTAGTCTAAAAATATTTTGTACACGCATAAAATCAAGAATTGAAAAGAGAAAGTTTTGCCCCCTGTTAGGCTCAAACCAATGATCTTGTTCCCATGTGGGCTTTGATTGATGTTTGTGTTTTATGCCATTCTTTGCACAAGCATGCATCTCCATTTCTGCATTATGATTGGATAACTCTTTAGCATCAGGCATTCCATGCCCCCTTGATTCCATGTATGCTTCTCAATGTTTGCTTCATAGAATATAGCTATTTACTTTGACAAACAATAGGCGATATAGGACAACAATACAGTGTGATATGCTAATGTATGCATGATATGCATGGATGATACTTATAGTGGTTCTATTAACTCACAGACTGAGGTGATCAGTTGAAGTGATCTGATTGGTTCCTTCCAGATGCTCGTCCAGGTCTTGCATTATAACAATATAAGACTTCTCATCTATGGCTTTTATCTTCAAGATGAAATCATGAGTAGTGGGGGCCTAAGTGGCACAGTTAGATATACAAGAAGCATTTATTTCAACACATTTGATTGGCGACTTCTTCATGACCTTATGATGGATTTGGTTGAGTTGAATAGAGTTGGAAATGAAAAAAAATTATTCTAAGTATAGGAAAAGAATGATAAATTTGGATATGTGACAATTATGTTTTAGTATCAGGATTTTGGCCTGACATGCCCAGTGACACGACCATGTCACTGGGTGTGTCGACGTTTCTGTTTTTAGAGTGGTAACACATACAATAACATGCCCATGTCACTGAATGTGTCACAGCTTCTGTGTTGCAAGAGTATTGGCATGGGCAGTAACACACCCATGTATCTGGGCGTGTCATAGCTACTGAGAAGCAGCATTAAGGACATAGGCAGTGACACACCCATATCACTGGACATGTCAAAGCTTTCGTGTAGTAGGCTTAGGGCATGGTCATTGATATGCCCATATTGTTGAGCGTGTCATTTGTAGATTTTGCCCAAGATAGCTCTTTTCCTTATTTTTCTTCAGTGGTTCTTACCCTTGTGTTGAGAGATCATATATATGTATTTTTTATGTGGAAAGTTTAAGATTTGGACATGCCTTTAAGTGTGATACTAAGTGATTATTTTTAATCATATTTCGTTTAGGCATTGAGGAGATTGGATTTTCTCAATCCAAGTGTTGAAGGATATCTTGGAAGAAAAGGTTGAAGGTGGTGTTTGAACTTGTTTGGTTGCTCTTAGAGGTATGTACAAACTTTGAATAAATTGGTTATATTTGCATTACATTGGGCTTAACACATTTTGGATTAGAAAATGTGTTAAACTACTTAATACATGGAACATGTATGAATAATGTGCTATGACAGGTGTAATGTCATATATGTGAAAATAAACCTAAGTGTTTGGGTAATGCTATTTGTTGTGTATGTATTAAGGGCATTATTAAAAGCCATTGGTAATGGCTAGATTGCATAAATTGTAATACATTATAATGATATGACATAAAGGAGAAAAAGAGGAAAATAAGGCAATGTGCCTAATTGATAATGAGAAAAGAGGCATCATGCCTAATGAATTATGAGAAAATGAGAAAGAGATTGATAATGAGAAATGTGAATTAATTGTATGCCTAGTATGTTATTCAATTTTTAGAGTTTGGTGTTTGGCGGCATGCCTATGAGGTTATCCTCATTATTTGATTTCGGGGCTAGCTTTTGAGCAATTATTTAATTTGACTTCGGGCCTAGATGCTTGGCATCACTATGATATGATCTGCCTTCGGGGCTCGCTTTTGAGCAATAATTATGATCTGCCTTCGGGGCTAACTTTTGAGCAATTGCTTGATTTGCCTTATGGGCTAGACACATGATGCCAACTTAGACCAAAACAGTAACTCTGTGATTTAAATTGCATATTTAATCTTTTGAGCCCTTGCATGTGTTTGCTTTATGTGAATTGTGAATTGTGAAATAATTGAAAAATATGTTTTAATGAAATGATATGATATCCATATGCATTGTGCATTGACATTGCATTTGAGCTTTATTGTTATCAAGTTTTTACCGCTAGGCTTTTGGCTTAGTGCCATTGTAATTCATCTTGTAGGTGACAGGAGAGATCTAGTAGAGCTGGAGGGTTTTTCTAGACCAAGTCGGGTCTAGATTTGAGATCTTGAGTGTAGAGTTGATTATTGGATATCAAGATTGGAGACACTGCCTGTAACACCTCCTACATAGACCATACACTTACCTACATAGGAGATGTCACCTAACATTTACAATTGTTGTATATATATATCTATGTATGTACTAAAGAAATAAAGTCATAAAATCTTTAAGCAATAATGCAATTGTTAAGTTTTCTATATTACACACATATATCCATATATTTATACAGAACTCTGAATGAAAACTTACATTATTATAGAATTCTCAAACTACTCTCAAACTAGTACAACTGTCATACAAAATTAGGTTTGCTATGTGAACCATAAAGATTACAATATTTACAATATTGTTCATTGAACCTTGATGATGCAATTGATCAAGAACGCAAGTCTCTCACTCTGCGGTCTCAACTCTCCTTGTTAGATCTGCGCATTAGAAAAAAATTCTACCATGCTAAGCAAATCATAATGGTGCTTATGTATTTATAATATGCAAGAAATTTTAATAAAAAGAGATCTAGCAATTAAATAATTTAGAAACATCGAATTGCATTACTTTCCGAATGCTAAATAAAGAAATTAATTAAATTCATTGTAAATTGAAATACTAAGCACAATTAGATTCAGAATTGAGTAATTTATCAACAACTGAATAACACATTGTTTTCATTATATAATTATTTAAATTATGCCCACACTGAAATCAGATTCTAGATTTGGATAACGGGTCACTGAAGGAAATTTGATGACACTGTATAGAATTTTTGCCAATGGCCCACTATGGCATGAATGCCCACTGAGTATGATGACACAGAGTGTCTTTTGATGGCATAGAGTGCACACTAACACTTTGTATATCCTCCCTTTTGGCTAGCCATTCAATCCCAAGCTAGATCTAAAATCAGTATGATTAGGGCAATTCATTAAGTTGTGGTAACACTGAATTATATATATATCATTTCAATGAAACAATACTTTCATCCATATTTAGTATTATATATATTTATCATAGATTCAAAGTTTATCACTCTTTTCCATACTCTCAACACTTACACATGAATTCCCAACACAAAAGCAGTGAACAGAAACATATTAGCATTATACTAGGCCCGTATATCACAAAATACAAGTCAAAAATATCATTTAGGTACCCCGCAACTGTAGCATCTCAACCCCACACCCGTGGGATACGAAAAGAAGCTGTAAAATGATTTTGAAGACCCCTACGGTCATGGCCTTCTAGAGCCATGGCCGTGGCATTTAGAACGGCTCTATTTTAGCAAAATTCTTAAAGAAATAGTCACGTTTTCAATCCCACGGTTGTGGCACTCATTGGCCACGACCGTGGCATTGATTTTTGGTCTGTTTTCGGAGTAATTCTTCCTCAAACAGTTCCAACTTTGATGCCATGCCCGTGGCACCTTTAAACCACGCTCGTGGCATCCCAAAATCATGTCTCTGCACTTTTAACTTCATGAAACACCAACATATTGAAAATCTAAGATAATAATATATCAAACTCAAACTTTTGACATAAAAAGGATTCATATCAAATATTTTACTACAATTTCACTTAATCAAACTTTCAATCATTTCATATGAATAAAAAGTACATCAAACCATTCAATTCTCATAAAGGTTGAGTTAAGAATCAAAACCCATCATATAATGGCTATTTTTCACTCAACAACCCATTTAATCAATATTTTCAAGAAATATATCATTATAAAGAATAAATCATTAAAACTCATAAAAATTCATATATTTGCAAATTATAAATCCAAAAGCACATACCTCTTCTTTTTCTCAAATTACTTGTTAATAATCTCAACTTTCTATCTCAATCTTCTTAAAACTTATAACTAAACCTTATTTCTCTTTGGTTTTGATCAAAATCTTGGAAGGAAGGAAATAAGAAGGAGTTTTGATAGTGAGAATGGTAGTGAACATGGGAAGAAGAAGAGGAAAGAAAGAAAGAAATGCCTCTAAACATCACACCTGTCCACACACCTACACGCACTTATATATATAGTAATTTGGTGTAGCCAATCTCATCTTAGTTATGGTGTACCCTCTTTCTTATCCATTGATTCTTATTCGATTTTAAATCTCATCAAACAGTAAAAATAAATATTTACTTCGGTAAATTTTTGAGATCCACTATTTACATCACTTATCCATATCACTTATATCACAATTCACTATTAATTTAAACGTTTAGTATCTAAAATTTTAAACATTACAATTCTCCCCCTCTAAAGAAATTTCGTCCACGAAATTTACCTATTATAGACACTTGAAATAATAAAGGATATTGTTGTCTCATTATCTCTTCGCTTTCCCAAGTGGCTTCCTCTATCGAATGATCCCTCCACAACACTTTTACTAAAGGAATGTGTTTATTACGCAACTCCTTTATTTCATGAGCTAACATAGCCACTAGTTCTTCTTCATAATTCAAATCTGGTTGAATTTCAATAGACTCCACTTGAATCACATGTGTAGGATCTGATCTATAGTGCCTAAGCATCGACACATGAAATACATTATGAATCTTAGCCAATTCTGGAGGCAAAGCTAGTCGATAGGCTATTGGACCTACACATTCAAGTATTTCATATGGTCCAATGAACCTAGGACTTAATTTACCTTTCTTTCCAAAGCGAAGAACTTTTTTCCACGGTGATACTTTTAAAAATACCTTATTCCCCACATTATACTCAATATCATGCCATTTCAAATCTGCATAAGATTTTTGTCTGTCCATCGCAATTTGTAATCAATCCTTTATAAGCTTTACTTTGTCTTCAAGTTGTTTTATGAGATCAGGCCCTACAAGTTTGCTCTCATTCAATTCCACCCAACACAATGGAGTTCTACACTTCCTGCCATAGAGTGCCTCATATGGAGCCATTCCAATACTTGTTTGATAACTGTTGTTATAAGCAAATTCTACTAAAGGCAGATATTTATCCCAACTACCTTTAAAAATCAATTACACAACTTTTAAGCATATCTTCAAGTATTTGTATCACCCTTTCTGATTGACCATCTGTTTATGGATGAAATGTGGTACTAAAATGAAGTCGAGTACCCAGTGCTTTTTGAAAACTGCTTTATTAGTTTTTGTTATAGATTTGTGTCTTATTTATTATGATAATTATTGTTTTATTTAGATATTTTGTTAGTTTTAATTGGTTTATTTAGTGTTTTCATCAATTTTTGTAGTTTTAGTTTATTTCAATGTTTTTGTCACTTTTATCCTAGTTTTTAGTGTGGTGTTTATGTTTTGTTGGTTATTGTTTATTTAATTCTTGTATAAAGTTTGGTTCAAGTTTTGTTTTAGGTTAAAAAGCCAAGGAACCAAGAAGAAGGAAAAATTGGACAATGGCTGACACATGCAGAGGACACGACCAAGCTTGTGGCCGTGTCCCATACCAAGCTAAGGAGGAAGACCAAGACACAGAGGTGGACACACTCAAGGGACACGGCCAAGCTTGTGGCTGTGTCCCTCTAAAAAAGCTCCAACACGGCCAAGTTGCTTAAGCTTGGTCGTGTCTCACTTAAGTCCAAAGGAAAAGAAAGTTGAAATCAAGCAGTAGAAGACACAAGCAAGGGACACGGCCAAGCTTGTGGCCGTGTCCCTCCATTGCACCTCCAACACGGCCGTCTCTCCCTCAACTTGGTCGTGTCTCTCATGAACCAAAGACAACGTGGATTTTTAAAGCGGATGTTTCGTATAAACGTGAAAATTAGGGTTTTCAAAGGGAGGTTGTTAAAAGTTTGAGTTTGTTTTAGCCGTCAAAGAAAATAGTTAGGGTTTCATCTTGTTTTCTTTGATCTTTTGATTACACTTTGATTAAAACTAGCTTAGATTAGATTTGTTCTTGCCATTGATGCATTCTTCGAGTAAGTTTTGAACAAGAGATTCTTCAAGAGCTAAGAAGTTTGTAACTTGGTTTTGTTCTCGAACTTTATCTCTTTAATTTCATTGGAATTGTATTTATGGATATTATCATGTCTAAATTGATTTCTTTGAATTTTAATGAGATGAGTATGTTTGATAGCATTATGAACTAATTTGATCTAGTCTAGGGTTTGTATGGATCTGCTATGATTGTATGAATTGGTTATTCTCTTAACTAATAATTTCTTTAGCCTTGATTGAATGGATTATTGTTAATATATAATTGATTGGCCACCAATTATGTGTTTAAGGTGTTAGATGAAGGATTGAGAGATGAAGTCTAATGCTGGAACAATTCAATTAGGGACTTAGGTGAATTAGAGATATAACCTAGGAAAAGATTATTTCAATTGTAACAAGATTATTTGAGAGAGGTTTGAATGCGAGTGTAACATCCCAAAGTGTGCCCTAGAAGTTTTGATTTAATGGTTGTTTTATTTGGTTTATGTGTATATGTTAATTTGTAAAGAAAAGAGAAAAGAAGTGAAGAGAGTATATATGTTGTGTATATGAAAATATATACAACATATACACAAGTCAATGAGAAAGTCAAAGGAAGAGAGTAATTATTATTAATTGTGTTTAAGGAATTAATTAATTATAAGTGGGATTAGAGTTAGTGGAAGTGGAAGATGATATTTTGATTATTTTATATTAAATGCTTGGTTGAGAGGGTTTAAGGAAAAGAGTTGACTTTGCTTTCTTTGGTTTTCTTTCTTTTCTTCTTCCTTCGTGGCTTTCTTTCATTTCTTCTCCTTCTCTTTTCCTTTCCTTTTGTTGTCCAGCCATCAAAGAAACAAGAGAGCAAGAGAGAGATTTGGTCTTCCAAGTTCAAGATTGAAGGAAGTTTTTAAGAGATAAAGTTGGAGATTTAAGAGTTTCTTCATCCTTGGTAAGTCCTTCTACTTGATTCTTTGATTTCTTTGGGTTTGTGAGTTGAAGTTGTGATGGATATGTGTTTGGTTTGATTGTGTTGTGTTAAGGGTATTTGGGTTAATTGATTTTGGATTTTGAGGTTGGATTAAAGGAAAGAGTAAGTTTGTTGGTGAAGATAGTGTTGTGGTGGTGTTTAGGGTTTGTGATGATATTGATGATTTGTGGTTAATGTATATTTTGTCTTGTTTTGGTGTTTTTGCAAGTTTGAGATGGTTTTTGGATGTGTGTAGTTAAGTTTGTTTGAAGTGGATGTTGGTGGAAGAAGTGATTTGTTGGGTGTTCTGTTGTTTTGGCCGGAATCTGGGTTTTTGGCCTGACACGCCCATGAGCACGTCCAGGTCTTTAGGCATGTCAATGGTCTTGTGTGGCAGTAGGATTGACACGGTCACTAACACACCCGTGTTATTGAACGTGTCATAGCCACTGTGTTATTGGGGAATTGACACGGCCATGAGCACGCTCATGTTGTTGGACGTGTCAATGTTTCTGGGAGGCAGAATATATTACATGCCCAGTGACACGCCCGTGGTTCTGAGCGTGTCAAAGCTTCTGTGTTGTGAATTTAGGGCATGGTCAGGGACACGCCCATGTTGATGAGCGTGTCATGTCTAGGGTTTTCCCTAGTTGGTTCTTAGTCTTATTATCTCTTGTGTATCTCTAAGTGAGTATGTATTATCATATTTGGTTTAGGTATTGAAGAGGTTGAATTGTCCTAACCTAGGTGGTGAAGAATTCTTGAAAGAGAAAGGTTGTAGATTGGTGTGAGTTGTTCCTAAGGTAAGTAAAAACTACATTGTTGCATACACTCATATGATTTGATACTTAACATATTTGATTATACATATGCTAAGCAATTGATTACAGGGTTAAAACATTTGATGAATTATGAAAGGTATGTAATGCAATTGGTTGTGTATACTTGAATGATGAATTGATATAATGTGATTTGAGATATAATGAGATATAAAACCAATGTGATTGGCTATGATGATGCTAATGAGATGATTGAGGCATGGTTGCCTATTTTGATTATGAGATATGAAGCCATGATTGTTGGCTATAATGATGAGAAAGAAATGTATAAAGATATAAATGAAAAGATTATGTGTCTAATGTGTCATTCAACCTTCAGAGTTCTGGGTTTGGCGGCATGCTTATAAAGTACTAGATAGGTGAAAAGACCGAGTCGTAAGCCAATTCCAGTTGATAAATGTGAAATGTTAATTATAGTAACAGTCTAGCCGGGTTGAGAATTTCCTCGGGTTTATCTGGGTTGAGGTCCAAGAGACTGGGCCTGTTACAGGTAACAGTCTAGCCGGGTTGAGGATCTCCTCGAGTTTAGCGGGTTGAGGTCCAAGAGACTGGGTCTGTTACCCTATCCATGGATAGAGATATATATATATATATATATATATATTGCCTACGGGCTTGATCATTGTGATTATAGACCAAAGCAGTAACTCTGAACTTTGAATAACATATTAGTGTCTTTTGGGCCCAAGTCTGTCTTTGTTTTCAATATGATTTATGAATGATGAAATAAATTAATAATGAGATTCTTGAGAATTGTTTATATGTTTGAGATTATGACATTTGCATTTTATTAAAGTATAATATTATTATAGTTTGTACCACTAAGCCGTTGGCTTAGCGCGATTATGATTCATCGCGCAGGTGACAGGGAAGAACCGGAGAGTTCCTCTAGACCTAGTAGAGACTAGATTTTGAGACGTTGATAGTGGAGCTTAAAGATCAAGGACATACTGCCAAACATGTATATATTTTATGTTTTGTAAAACTTGAGTTTTGATGTATAAGTATTTGTAAATAATTATTATATTTTCCGCTGCTTTTAAATAAACACTTTATCTTTTGTATTTATACTTTCTTTTAAATGTTTTAAATTTGTTCATGCTTTTAAAAAGGGGATGAGTCTTTTGTTTAGTAAACGGTGGCAACTCTATATTCAGTATACGTATATTACGATTGTTTAGCATGCTGTGTACGTATACGGGGTATAGGGGTGTTACAGCGAGAGCTTATTTCCTTTATTCAATTAATTAAGTTGTTTGAGATTTAATATTTGAAATTAAATTGGTTAAGAGGAATAACCATTCATACATATAAATAGTAGAGAAGTGCAAACCCTAGACTATTCTATTAAGTGAATCAATACATCAGTCCAGTTTATTTTTATTTGTTTTAAACCTTAATCAATCTGTCTTCTCTAATTGTTAGCAATTTTAAATTTATTAATCACTTGATATTAAAATCTGATAATCAATTAGTTACTTTAGCTTCCTTGTGAGATGACCTTGGGGCGATCACCTTTGCTACGGCTACCTCGTATACTTGCGAGTGACGCTTTGTGGTAGTGTTAATTAGAGCGCAACAAGTTTTTGGCGCCGTTGTCGGGGAAGCTAATTGGCGTAATTATTTATTAGTCATAGATACTTTAGATTATTTTTCATTGTTTACTTTTGATTTTATTTGTCTTTTGCTTTTAATAATTCCTTATTTTAGAAATTTTGTTTATGCAAGGCAGGAGATCACTCGAAGGAGAGCTACATCCATTTATTCCAGAAATTCAGAGAGTGAAAAGGAGCAGAGAAGAGTTTGAAATGTACACCGGATTTGATATTACAGAGGAGGACACTTCTGATTTTGAGTCGGAATATGCATAATCTGTTAAAATGGCAGAAGAAAGACAAAGGACTATGAGAGATTTTGCTAGACCTGTTATTGGAACTTCCACCTCTTGCATAAGACTGACAGATGCAGCAAGAAATTATGAGTTGAAGAACATTCATTACAATATGCTGCCATCATTCTATGGAGTTCCAAATGAAGATCCTTTGAACTTTATTAGGGATTTCTACTCCACCCTCAACACTTTTCCATTGGGAGGACTAACAGAGGACCAGTTGAGGATGAGATGTTTTCCATATACATTGAAGGATAGGGCAAAGAGCTGGCTTATGATGTTGCCCGAGAATTCTTTGACAACTTTGGAGCAAGTTTATAACAAATTTATGGGCAAGTTTTACTCTCATAAAAAGACAGCTGAATTGAGAGGGAAGATTGCTACATTCTCTCAATTTGAAGGAGAGCCATTTCATGAGGCTTGGGACAGATTTAAGATGCTATTGATCCAGTGTCCACATCATCACTACCCACTTCAACTTCTTAATCAGTTTTTCTACGATGGCCTAACTCATCAATTTCAGAATACTGTTAATAATGCAGCTGGAGGAGCTATGGGAGAAAAGACAGCTGATGAAACTTATGAGATCTTTGAGATGTTGGGAGCTAATTCTCAACAGAAAAGTGTAAGAGGAAGAAGTAAAGGGGTAAATCAATTAGAAGCCAATAGTGAAATGGTAAATCAGATAGCTGAGTTGACAAGGCAAGTGCAGATGCTGAACATGAAAAATAATATTTCTTCATCCATTCAAGAAGCGTGTGGAATCTGTGGAACTTTCGGGCATGGAGCAAATATATGCCCCTCTGCATATGAGACTTATGGGAATGAAGCTGAGCAGGTCAATGTTATGGGAGGATTCCAACCAAGGGCCCGAAATGATCCTTACTCCAACACTTACAATCCTGGTTGGCGGAATCACCCAAATTTTTCCTGGGCAACAAATAATTCTTCGCATCCTTTCCATTTGCTCCAGAGACAGAACCAATAGCAGGGTCAATCCTTAAATCAAGGGCAGTCTAAGATAGAGAGTTTGGAGGAAAGTTTACAAGCTTTTATCCAAGTCAGTGCTAAAAATCAAGAGATGACCAATAAGAGGCTGGATTCATTAGAAGCATCTTTTAAGAAAGTGGAGACTCAAGTAGGGAAACTTGCACAACAGATGTAGATTCAACAAAAGGGGAAATTCCCAAGTCAACCTGAGCAGGCACAATCAGTGACTGTTCTTAGAAGTGGTAAGGTAATTAACAATAATGTTTAAAATGATTTTGTGAATGCAGGTGACCAAGAGAACAAGAAGGAAGGAGAAACAGAGAACAAAGGTGCTGGAGAAAGATCAATGGAGAAGTCCCCTTCAGCAGATTTACACCAGGCAAGCAATCCATACCGGCCACCTATACCATTCCCCAGCAGGTTGAAGGATGATAAACCAGATAAGCAATTTTCTAACATCTTCAACATGCTGTCTAAGGTAAGTATTAACTTACCCTTATTGGAAGCAATAAAGAACATGTCGGCTTATGCCAAATTCTTCAAAGAGCTGATCACCAAGAAAAAGAGGTATGAGCCGAATGAAAAGGTGATAGTTTCAGAGGTAGCTAGTGCTGTTCTGCAGCATAAACTACCTCCCAAGCTAAAGGATCCTGGTAGCTTTATAATTCAAATTACTGTGGGGAATGGAAAGGGGACTGCTGGCATGTGTGATCTAGGAGCCAGTGTAAATTTGATGCCTTATTCTGTGTATCAAGAATTAGAATTAGGGGAACTTAAACCAACCAAAATGGTGTTGCAATTAGCTGATAGATCTCTTAGATTCCCGAAAGGGGTTATAGAAGATGTGTTAGTTAAGGTTGGTGGGTTAATAGTACCTGTGGATTTCATAGTTCTTGACATGGAAGGGAGTAACCCTGCACCATCAGCACACACTATTTTGCTGGGTAGGCCTTTTATGGCTACTATCAACACTTTAATAGATGTTAAAAATGGTAAATTATCAATGACTGTCTTGGGACGAACTGTTGATTTTTCTATTTTTAACACTTCTCCTATTCCTACAACTGCTTTATATGAGGATTGTTCTTTAATTAATTGTGTAGACGCAGTTGTTTCAGATGTTTTCTTGTAGACAAGTTCCTCAGATAAATTGGAGCTGACACTGACCTTAGAAGAGGGGGCTAAATCATTGAGGGAGACCAAAAGGTGCTTTAACCCAAAGGCATATGAGAGCTCGAGGATTTACAAGGATCGCACTAAAGCACTTCATGATAGAATTATAGTGCGAAAGACATTGAGTCCAGGTATGAAAGTTTTACTTTTTAATTCTCGACTCTGTTTGTTTCTAGGTAAACTCAAATCTCGATGGAGTGGTCCCTTTGAGGTAACTAAGGTATTTCCTTCTTGTGCCATTGAATTGCTTAACTCTCGAACCAATAAGACTTTTAAAGTAAATGGACAGAGAGTTAAACCATATAAAGAAGGATTTCATGAAGTGAGGATCATTGATAGCACTTTGATCCATGATCCCTAAGTCTTGCAGTGATGTCCAGCTATATGACATTAAAGAAGCGCTTAATGGGAGGCAACCCATCGGTTTGCATTTCTTTTTCATAGTTGTAATTTTAAATTAAGCAATTTTGATTTTATGTTTGTTTAAATAAATGGAATGGTGCTTTGATCGGTTTTTATTTTGTGTTTCAGGGTTGTTTAAAGAAGAAGGTTTGCAAAATCTTTAAGAATTGAAATTTAAAAAAAAAAAGTTAAAAAGGGCAGTAGATGACACGGCCAAGGAGCTTGGCCGTGTCACATGGGACACGGCCAAGCTTCACCACCAAATCAACTTTCTTTCGTTTTGCAAATTTTTCTTCCAATAGAGGACATACCCATGGGACACGGCCAAGGCACTGGCCGTGTCCCTCCAAGTGTATCAGACACGGCTGTGTCCACCCAGACTTGGCCGTGTCTCATCAATTTCACACACTAGACATGGCCAAGTCCACCCAAACTTGGCCGTGTCCCTCCACTTTTACTCTTTAAAAACTCGATTTTTGCACTGTTTACTCATTCAATCCCTAATTCTCTGTTTTGGTCTTTCTTTCTCTCTCGACTTCTCTCTCTCAAATCTCCATTAATTGTGTTTCAAAGCTTCAAAACCTCAATTAAACCTCAATTTTCTTTAACAAAACTAGATTTAATCTGTTAAAACTTCTTCTTCTCTTACAAAAGATCGATTTAATCAGTTTGTGTCAAATTTTTCAGATTTTTGAAGATGCCAAAAACAAAGATAGTTTCACACCGCACAAAGAAGAGGCCTACAACTGAAGGGGCTTCTTCATCTTCATCATTTTCATCTTTGAAGAGAGCAAATCTTTTGAATCGGGGTTTCTTCCCGACGAGGTATGTTAATGATGAATCCCTTGATGCTCTGCAAATTAGGACTAATTTTTATCGTTATGTGCAAATTCTTGGGTGGGAGAACATAGACTCCTTGCGACCTTTGCAGTTTTAAGAGCTGACTTTGGAATTTTTGACATCTCTTAAAGTTGAAAGAGATGAACAAAAAATTTGCTCTAGGATGAGTTTTAAATTGCTTGGGAAATCATTTGTAATTAATATTGAACAATTGAATGCTATATATGGTTTCCATCAACATGGGGAAAGGTCGGTACCTAAAGAGTTTAAACAACAATTTGCTTGGGGAGCATTAGGCTCAGGGACTTATATGGCCAAATTGGCTAAAGCATCTAAATTGAGCAATCCCGCTTTGAGGTATTTGCATCATTTTATGTCCTGCGGATTCTTTGCTAGGAAGGAGAGCCCGAGTGTAGTGGAATTGAGTGAGCTCTTTTTCTTGGATTGTGCATGTAATGCCGTGCCTATTAGTTTTGACTATTGGTTAGCCGATATTTTTTATAGTGTGGCCAATAAAAAGAGGGGGGCAATTTGTATTGGAGGATTAGTTACTACATTGGCAGTAGCCCTTCTTGATGATTTTGACCCGAGTACCAGTCACATGACTAGAATTTTGGGTAATGATTCATTGGATTTGGCCACATTAGAGAAGATGCATATGGTGGTGCATAGGAGAGGGGCTTATATGATGGCTTCAGTTGAGCCAGAAGTACCGGGGGACAGACAGAAGAGAGCACGGATTCAAGAGGATTCTGACTCAGATTCTCTTGGTTTAGATGAAGATTCTCCGGCCTCGGGTAATCAAGAGATACTTAATAGGATTGAGGCATTGGAGGGCAAGGTGGACCGTAACCATGCTGAGGTTTTGCAACAGTTGGATCAGATTAATAGCAATCTTGCTAAGATCTTGAGTCTTCATCCCTCGGCTGCATCATCTTCACACCCGCCTTCACCGTAGATTTTGGATATTTTATTTTTATATATTGTACTTTTGTTTTTGAACATTTGTGTTTGTGATGAAAAGTTAGGGTTTTGCCTCACCAGGGTATGATGGAAGACAGGTTGTTCTTTAACTCTTTTTCTTTATATTCTTGTTTTCCATTGAGGACAATGTAAATTCTAAAGTGTGGGGTAATCTTTTAGCTTTTCTTCAATTTTTGTTTTGTTTGTCTTGGTGTGTTTTATTGTGTGTTGTGCATGGTATAATTGTTGAAAACTTATTGACTTTTCTTTGATTCTAGTATTATAGTTGAGACTTTAGTATCGGCATAGAGATTTGCATTTGAATTCATTCAGGATCAATTTTCACATTCTGCAGTTCATGACATATAAATCTTTGAGAACCCACCTTTGTGAGTTTTGAACCTTATGGATTAAATGTTATTGTCAATTGATTTTCTTTTCTTAAGTGTGCACCTTCATGATTTTGCATCTCTAGAGCTTGATTTTGCATACTAATTGAACTCACATTATGATTTTATCTCAAGTTGTAAAATGATGAAGGCAAATTAGGTTAGCCCTTTAGCTTAAAAAGACCTCCCTTAATATTGAATTCCTTAGTGAGCCAAGTTGAGCCTTTAACCTTTTATTGTTTGATCAACATAAGTCTCAACTCAACACTTTCTTATTATCACATACCTGCACTAAGGAATGGAGTTTTATGATATGACAATAGGGTGATTTAATTCAAAAGTGTGGGGTAAGCAATTAAAAAAAATGGTATTGCTATTTGGGGTTGAAATGCATACTGTGCGCATTGTATTTGACTAAGAGTCAATTATTCTTTTCCTTTACATTTTAAGCTAGATGTTCCATGCAAGTTCATATTTTGTATATATATATATTATTAAAAAATAAATAAATAAATAAATAATGATAAAAAAAGAAAAAATATATATATATATACAAAATTCATATATTTTCTAGCATTAGAGGAATGTTGACTCATGTATTTTTCTTGAAGTATGCAAGTTTGTGAAAGTATCAAGGGTTGGTGAATATGCCATTTGAGGGAGCTATGAGTTTCTGAGCAAGAGTATTGTCTAATTTAGATACTCCATTTCTTAATGCTCCAGCTTAAATGTCTTTTCTCACACCTTCACCTTAGCCCCATTACATCCAAATGAAAGACCTTCGGATTATTTCTTGAGAAAATCAGTGAGGGAGATTGGATAATTAAGCAAGTTTATGGTAGTATGCAGTCATGAGTGGTTTGAGTGATTAACCTATGAAATCGAGTGAAACACTTAGATGAGAGATGAGATTTGTATGTTTGGATTAATGAATGAGTTAAGAAAATCCTTAATTGAAGTAAATTGCTATTATTTATGGCTGAGTCTTAAAGGATTTCATCTTATATACTAGAATTATAGTTAAGGTTGTTTGAGTTTTTAATTTATGCCATGTGAATTTGCTTGAGGACAAGCAAAGTTTTAAGTGTGGGTAGTTGTTTTATTAGTTTTTGTTATAGATTTGTGTCTTATTTATTATGATAATTATTGTTTTATTTAGGTATTTTGTTAGTTTTAATTGGTTTATTTAGTGTTTTCATCAATTTTGGTAGTTTTAGTTTATTTCAATGTTTTTGTCACTTTTATCCTAGTTTTTAGTGTGGTGTTTATGTTTTGTTGGTTATTGTTTATTTAATTCTTGTATAAAGTTTGGTTCAAGTTTTGTTTTAGGTTAAAAAGCCAAGGAACCAAGAAGAAGGAAAAATTGGATAGTGGCTGACACATGCAGAGGACACGGCCAAGCTTGTGGCCGTGTCCCATACCAAGCTAAGGAGGAAGACCAAGACACAGAGGTGGACACACTCAAGGGACACGGCCAAGCTTGTGGCCGTGTCCCTCCAAAAAAGCTCCAACACGGCCAAGTTGCTTAAGCTTGGCCGTGTCTCACTTAAGTCCAAAGGAAAAGAAAGTTGAAATCAAGCAGCAGAAGACACAAGCAAGGGACACGGCCAAGCTTGTGGCCGTGTCCCTTCATTGCACCTCCAATACGGCCGTGTCTCCCTCAACCTGGCCGCGTCTCTCATGGACCAAAGACAACGTGGATTTTTAAAGCGGAGGTTTCTTATAAATGTGAAAATTAGGGTTTTCAAAGGGAGGTTGTTGAAAGTTTGAGTTTGTTTTAGCCGTCAAAGAAAATAGTTAGGGTTTCATCTTGTTTTCTTTGATCTTTTGATTACATTTGATTAAAACTAGCTTAGATTAGATTTGTTCTTACCATTGATGCATTCTTCGAGCAAGTTTTGAACAAGATATTCTTCAAGAGCTAAGAAGTTTGTAACTTGGTTTTGTTCTCAAACTTTATCTCTTTAATTTCATTGGAATTGTATTTATGGATATTATCATGTCTAAATTGATTTCTTTGAATTTTAATGAGATGAGTATGTTTGATAGCATTATGAACTAATTTGATCTAGTCTAGGGTTTGTATGGATCTGCTATGATTGTATGAATTGGTTATTCTCTTAACTAATAATTTCTTTAGCCTTGATTGAATGGATTATTGTTAATATATAATTGATTGGCCACCAATTATGTGTTTAAGGTGTTAGATGAAGGATTGAGAGATGAAGTCTAATGCTGGAACAATTCAATTAGGGACTTAGGTGAATTAGAGATATAACCTAGGAAAAGATTATTTCAATTGTAACAAGATTATTTGAGAGAGGTTTGAATGCGAGAGCTTATTTTCTTTATTCAATTAATTAAGTTGCTTGAGATTTAATCTTTGAAATTAAATTGGTTAAGAGGAATAACCATTCATACATATAAATAGTAGAGAAGTGCAAACCCTAGACTATTCTATTAAGTGAATCAATACATCAGTCCAGTTTACTTTTATTTGTTTTAAACCTTAATCAATCTGTCTTCTTTAATTGTTAGCAATTTTAGATTTATTAATCACTTGATATTAAAATCTGATAATCAATTAGTTACTTTAGCTTCCTTGTGAGACGACCTTGGGGCGATCACCTTTGCTACAACTACCTTGTATACTTGCGAGTGACGCTTTGTGGTAGAGTTAATTAGAGCGCAACAAAAACTTTCCCAAAATTTGGATGTAAAGCGAGGGTCTCGATCTAAAATAATAGACATTGGCAGTCCATGAAGCCTGACTATCTCATTAACATACAACTCTGCAAGTTTATTCATTGAATAGTCAACTCGAATGGGAAGGAAATGAGTTGATTTAGTTAATCGATCAACAATTACCCAAATTGTATCATGCTTCTTTTGGGTATTTGGAAGTCCAATCACAAAATCCATAATGATTCTATCCCATTTCCATTCTATTGTTAATATAGGTTGCAAAAGACCTGATGGAACTTGATGTTCTGCTTTGACTTACTGACATACTAAACATCGAGTCACATATTTAGTAATATCTCTTTTCATACCTTGCCAACAATAATGGGATTTCAAATCCTGGTACATCTTATTGCTTCCGGAATGTACAGTATATATAGTATTGTGAGCTTCACCAAGAATACTTTCCTTCAGTTCCTTCACATCAGGTACACACAATCGATCTCTATAATACACTCCACCATCTTTTGACACAACATAATCTGGCTTTTCCCCTTCATGCACTTGTTTCAAAAGTTATAAAAATTTTTGATTTTGTTTCTGAGCTTCTATAACTTTTTGCCTAATGGTTGGTTTAACCCTCAATTCTGCTAACATAACACATGATATCATTTAGTTTATTTAATATATATATATAATGTTAAAATATTCTATATACAACATACCTGCTAAAGTCTTTCGACTTAAAACATCGGCTACCACATTAGCTCTCCCAGGATGATAGTCGATGAGACAATCATAATCCTTGATTAATTCCATCCATCTTCTCTACCTTAGATTTAGTTCTTTTTATGTTGGCAAGTATTTCAAACTTTTATGATCAGTGAAAATATAACACCTTTCACCATACAAATAATGTCGCCAGATTTTAAGAGCAAACACAATAGCAGCTAACTCCAAATCATATGTAGGGCAATTCAATTCATGAGATTTTAATTGCCTAGAAGCATATGCAATTACCTTACCCTTTTGCATCAATACACAACCAAGTCCTTGATGAGAAGCATCACTATAAATAAAATAGTCTTTACCTGGAATTGGTTGGGTTATCGTGTCCTTACATTTGATGAAATTGGCAAAATGCCTTAATGTTAAATTTAGGTGGAAGAGGATTAGGCAAAGGATGAGGATTCAAGGGCTGCAATAATCCCTTCTTTTATAACTTATTGTGAACCTAGGACAGCGGCCTTCCCAATTCTGAAAACTGCCTTCTTCCTCCTTGGCCAATGGCATTAACATCAACTGCCTTTTGCATGCTTTGGTTACCAGACTGGTAGTTTCCTTTCTCATTCCTTTTTGCCGAAAAGCGATTCTTCTCCCTTTTCCACTCTTCAATTTACAAACCAGCTTGCAAAAGTTCCTTGAAATCCCAGATAAGTGTACGAGACATCCTTTCATGAAGGCTAGGCAACACCCCTCTCATAATCATTCTAATTTGATCCGATTCATCGGGCTTCCTTTTGAGCAATGCGGTCTTATTCCTCCACCTCTTCACACAGTCCATGAAGTTCTCATTCGGCCTTTGTCTAATGGACTCCACCTCCATTAAAGTAACTTCCAATTCATCATTGTATCCATATTGCTTGATGAAGGCTTTGTATAGTAAATCCCAGCTCTTTTGAGTGCCATCATCTAAGGTATTGAACCAATTTTTGATAATAGGGTCCAATGAGAGCATGAAGTATCTTAGAGTTTGAGCCTTTGTAGCTTGGGCAGACTGCATAGCAATGATATATTGCTTCACAGGGAGGTGAGAATTTCTAGTTCCATTAAACTTTGCAAAGGATGGCATCTTGAACTTGAATGGAACCTCTTCATCTAGCTCAAACAACTTCTCGACCTCAAACATTTCTTCAGTTTTTAGCTTCTTTTCAAACTTCTTTTCTAGGTTAGCGATCAACTTCTCAACATCTGAAGTTTCAGTCTTTTCCATGACTGATCTTTCAAAAACCTTTCGCTCCTTCTTCTTGTCTCGAAGATCTTGAAAGTATTGAGCCCAGTCATCATCATCATCAACGACTACCTTGTCATCATCAAAAGCTACTTCACAAACTTTAGCCTTTCCCTTGTCTTTCTTGGTGCTTACGGATGCTTCAGCAGTGTTCCCAAACATTGTAGCCATTTGGCTCTTCATGATCTCAGCTAGGGCCCCCTTTAATTCTTCCATCTTGACTTCAAGGGCATCTTCCAACATCTTTTGAATATGCTCAGGTTCCATTGCTTTTGGTGAGAAGCTAATTGAGTTGTTGCTGGATTCTTCATCACCGGCATAGGTTGGATTATCGTAGGCTGTTGAACTGTTGTAATCTAGGGCTATGAGCCAGAGAGGATCAATGATATGAGATGCAAATGCATGTTTGCATGTATGAACAAATAATAAACAAAGATAGTTAGGACGTCCCTTCCAACCTTATAACTTTCACACACGAATGGCGAGTCTCTTTTCCTAGGTATATGGTTAACAAAATACCAACATGGGGTATCTTGTTTTTGAATTAATTTCCTCGGATGATTTTAACCAATAGTCATATGTTCGAACATGGAAATTAGTTCATGATAATTCTCATTAATTAGTCTTTAATCCATCCAATAAACTAAAGCATCTTTTATGCTAAATAGATTTCTCACTTGAAAAAGTAACTAATGATTCATGCCAAAAACATGCCCATGATTAATAATTCTTAGTATAAACTAGGCTCACAATTGATTTTTGGTATTTCCATAATTGACCTAAATATTCGTAAGCTCTTTTTGTATTTGGGTCATGAGAAAAGAATCCTTGACATGTTTTAGAAAAGTTTTATATCCATAGACCATTTTGAAAATTTTGAAAATAGTTTTGGTCTTTTGGATTTAAAGAAAAAAAATTATTTGAGCTCACAATGTAATTAGGTCATATTAAAAAAAAGAACAAACCGAATAAGCCATGATTTAAACCAAGATAAGTTAACCACAGTCAAACAACAAGCATTTGGGGTAAAAACTAAGGAAAGTGACTAGGTCAATTACATGAGCTTTACTCTTTGGGTTGAAAGTTTTTAGGCTCTCACAGCAAGTATATACCAAAAGGTACAAGGCTACGAGTGGTTATACCATGCTCGATCTCCATACCTTGAGTGAAAGTATGGTATCCCTTACATAACACAACACTGGTTACACGGGTGTCCTAACTCACGCACATGATGCAATCTAATATGATGCAATGGATAATATCATGACAAGAAATAATAGAATAGTATAAAGACTAACCGAATCAACTTCTCTTATCCCCAATGGAGTCGCCACTGTGAGCTGAGATTTTTGCCCCCACTCCCACGTGGAATGGTTCTTGCGACTTCGGTACTGTTAGGCTAAGGGCCTTAGAGAACACGGGCCTAAACCCGGAGAAAATGGAGTCGCCACCCGAATGGGCTGGGAAAAAGAAAGGGGTGGATGATTCAATTCGTAAGAAATTGCCAACCCCCTATTGGGTTCAAAAAGTTGGGTACGTGTAGGGAAAGTGGGAATGACCCAGCACTCCCACAATGCCCGGTTCAGTGGAACCAGCTTTCTTTTCAGGTCTTAATATTATAAAATTCTTAAATATAATGACATTATCCATACTACATGTGATCAAAAGAATAAATAAATACTTTATTAAAAATCATAGCAATGTTCAAACAAAACAAATAAGTGGACACCCATCCAAGGATGGAAACATGCCCTTACATTGTCCAAAGTCTAAAACTAAATAGGACACCCACCAAAAGCTGGAAATATATCCTTTGCATTAATCCCAAAATACAAAAATAATTTAAATTACATGAAGTTTAATTATTTAGGTACCCACAAAGTGGAAACATACCTCTTACATAATGAAGTTAATCAATAAAAACCATTTATCATGAAAATAAACCATTCATTATAAGCCAAATAAAGATCAAGATATGAAGATGTAAACTAAGTATGTAAAGATGGTTTAAAATAACAATTAAAGACTAAATATACAAGCTAGGGTTTTATAAATTATGGTTTAGGAAACTAGGGTTTATGGTTTTAAATTATTGGAATTAGGGTTTGGACCTAAATTCGAGAATTAAGCGACTGGAATTAGGGTTTTAGGTTTTGGAGTCTTGGTTTTGGGAATTATAGTTTTAAGAATTTTAAGGCTCCTTGATTAGGGTTTGGGATTTGGAAACAAATTAGGATTTTCTCATATTAGGTTTTAAGTTTACTATATTACAGTTTTGGTGTTTTGGGTAGAATAATTTGAAGGTAGGGTTATTAGATGACAAGTTTTAAAAGAGATTAGGGTTTTAATTTATTATTTTAGAAAAATAGTGATTTAGGGAAGTAAATTAAGGTTTTGGAAAAACAATTAGGGTTTTGGAATTTAATGAAACAGTGTAAGGTTTTGAACAAAAATAGTTTAGGGCTTTGAGTTTTAACAAAATAATTTAAGGTTTTTGGGGTTACTTAGCCACTGGGACATTAGGGTTTAAGGGTTTTAAGGCTCCTTAGATGAGGGTTTAAGTATTTAATGAATTAGGGTTTTAGTCTATAAAATTTATAATTCAGATTTAACAATTTTATGCTACTGGAAAAATTATTATCAAAACACATCAACGAAACATTTAAAATAAAGCATGTTATGGCTACCGTGAATAAAAAATTATTGGTTAAGACCAAACCTTCATCGTTGGTTCCACCACAATTGCACCGTTGAAATTCTGGGGAGACTTCGATCAAGACAACACAACCTTGTTGCCTTATGGATGGGAGTGTTCTTTTTATTTTTGGCTACTTCGGGTTGCTTCAAAGTTTAAAAGTCCAATCATAATTCTTGAGTAATTTTTGCCGTCCATGTTTCTGTGTCTAAAAATCTTATTTATAGGAATTTCAAACAAAATCTAATATGTTAATGGAATTAAAACTGTTTAGGAAATTAATTCAAGTTTCCGAGTAAAAATAGAATTTTGGAAAAAATTAGCCAATGCACTAGCATGGGATGCTGAGACGTGAGCAATAGGCAAGCAACGGGCTGGAAAGCGAACAATTGGGCAGTGCCTCACAATTCCCCACAGCTAAAAATAAATAATAAATGCCACAAAAATTATTTTGGACTGATTTTAAAATATGGGACTAGACTTGATAAAAAATTTAGGGTCTACAGACTCCCTAAAATAAAATTCAATAAAGATAAAATATATGAATCTTATCAATTTGGAAAACAACATAAGAGTTCCTTCAAGACCAAAAATGTTGTAAGCACATCTAGACCTCTAGAATTGATTCATTTGGATTTATTTAGACCAAATAGAGTTGTTAGTCTAGGAGGCAAGTTGTATGTATTGTGCTTGTTGATGACTACTCAAAGTTTATATGGGTTAATTTCTTAGCTCCAAAGAATGAGGCTTTTAACCACTTCAAAATTTTTGCAAAAAGAGTTCAAAATGAAAAAAAAGGCTATGTTATCACATCTATTAAAAGCGATCATGGCAAAGAATTTGAAAATGAAAATTTTTAAAATTTTTGAAATGAGCTTGGTATTTCACTTAATTTTTTAGCTCCTAGAATATCACAAAAAAATGGTGTGGTTGAAAGAAAAAATAGAACATTAGTAGAAATGGCTAGAACAATGCTCAATGAGTATAATTTATCTTCTTACTTTTGGGTGAAAGCCGTTAATACTGCATGTTATATTTCAAATCGAGCTTACAAAAGACTTTTAATAAATAAAACTTGTTATGAGCTTTGGAATAGAAGAAAATTCAAGATTTCATACCTTAGAGTATTTGGATACAAATGGTTCATATTGAATACCAAAGATAATTTTGGAAAATTCTCATCCAAATTGGATGAAGGCATATTTTTAAGGTACTCATCTTCTAGTAAAGCATATAGGGTATCTAATAGGATAACTCTAGTAGTTGAAGAATCAATGCATGCTATCTTTGATGAATCCTCTAAACTTAATCAAAGGAAAGGTAGTGCTCTTGATGATTTTATAGGTACATTTGAAGAACTTGAGATAAATAATGTTCCAAAGGACAATCAAAATAATGTAGGATCAAGAATGGAACAAGAAGAAGAATCTCAAGAGCTACCCAAAGATTGACAATATAAGAAGGATCATCCAAAAGAACTTGTCATTGGTGACATTTCAATAGTAGTAACTACTACATCCAAATTTAGATACTTAAATGCTAATATTGCCTTTATTTCTCAAATTGAGCTAAGGGCCATTAAAGAGGCTTTTAGTGATGAATATTGGATGATTGCAATGTAAGATAAACTCAACTAATTTGAAAGAAACAAAGTGTGGGAACTTGTTCCTAGACCCAAAGACCATCTAATTATTGATTGCAAATGGGTATATAGGAATAAGCTTGATGAGGATGGTCTCATTGCTAGAAACAAAGCTAGATTAAGCCAAAAGCTATAACCAAGAGGAAGACATTGACTATGATGAGACATTTGCCCCCATTGCTAGGTTAGAAGCTAATAGAATCTTGATTGCATTTGCTTGTCATATGAATTTCAAACTTTTCAAATGGATGTCAAAACTTCATTTCTAAATGGATTCATAAATGAAGAAGTATATGTTTAGCAACCCCCCGGTTTTAAAAACTATAAATTTCCAAATCATGTTTTCAAACTTACCAAAGCACTATATAGATTAAAACAAGCTCTGTCACATCCGTCACCGCATTTATGCATAGCAGTCACGTGCACAGTGAGAGAAGGGGAAAGGAGAAGATAATTCCTGACAACGGGCCTAGATAAGGCTATAGGAATAAAGGGGCCTAATTGAAGAAATCCAAAAGTTTTAGGGAGGTGACTGTAATTTCAAATAGTCTTGGGGAGGTGACTGTAATTTCAAAAAATTTTGGAGAGGTGAATGTAATTTTTAAAAGTTGTACTGGATGTTCTTAATAGTGCACATAACAGATTCCAAAAATGGAGAGTAGAGAAAAATCAGGTCGCAACGACGCGTAACGGTTTTTCCAGAAAACGCACGGGTTGGAAGATATAGGGGATTTTAACTAGGGACATGTTGGTCATTATTAATTAAAATTTATACATGAATCTAAAGTAGGAAATAAAAACACGAGTGAGTAGAGGACGTCGAGGGGTTGAATATGAAACGATCGTCAATAGAAATGGAGCCCGGGCAAAATCCGAATCACGTAAGGACCTAAAGGGAATTTTTACAAAAGTTAAGGGCATGAGCGTAATTTTTATAAATTAGGTCAAAATAAAGAATGAATGACGGAAATGAAAACTAAATGTTGAAAGGAGGAGAACGGTACGTTTTACGCGTCGTAAAACCACCCGGTTAGGAAGGAAAGGCAAAACCTTCAATTGAAGGGTATTTTGGTCTTTTCACTTCCACCCAAGCACCAAGGGGGACATGTGAGATAATTTGAGGGTTAATTTGGTAAATTTCCAAGGGAGGACACATGGCATAGTAATTTTCTAGAAAAGGACATATGGAAAAATCTTGTTTAAAGACACTTTTGGGTTGGATTAATCTTAACCCTCCAAAATGAAATTAATTAAATAAATGGAAAACGGAAAAATATAAAAAGGGAGAGAAGGATGATTAAAGAACTAAGAACACATATTTTTCTCTCCATTTTGAGAGGTATGGCCGAATTCTCTCCACCAAAAAAGGGAATTTCAAGTGTTCAAATGGATTTTTGGAAGGAAAAAGCTTAATTTTAAGGTAAGGATTCCAATTCTAGCTTTAGTTTATTCATTTGTTTGATAGTTTTCAAGTTATCAATGAAAGAAAAGTTGGGAAGATTATGGGAAAGTTAAGAAAGTGAACAGAAATTAGATTAAATGATCCATACATATAGAAGTGATGAATAAATAGTAATTAGTAGCTTTAGATAGCAAGAATCAAGGCTTGAACATATGGTTTTTATCATGTTCTTATTATGGAAGTTATGAAAATTATAGGAAATCAAAGGGATAAAGAAGAAGAAGGGAAGAAAGAATAGGACAAGCAAGGAACAAAGCAAATAAACAAGGTTTGGTACTTTACCTTGGAAAAATACTTTACCTTTGAAGAATTAATTTTCCTTCCAATTTTCTTACCAAAACTTTATCTATGGAACTTTTGCTATGGATGCATAAATGTATTGTTTGAGTTTGAATTCATTTGTTGAGTGATATTTTTAAACCCATGGGGTGATTGAGTTGTTAAATTCAATTGAAATCTATTGTTTCCAAAGATTTTGGTAAAAGAGTTTATGGACTCTATTTAGTCCAAATTGATTTAAAAAATCAATTTATTTTAAAAGGGAAGTGTTTAAGTCTTCATTATATTATTATGGAAGCTTTGAAATGGGTTTAAAACAGAAAAATAAACAAATTTTGCACTAAATGTAAGTTTTGGCCGAATTGGTGCTTTTTGGGATCCAATTCTGGATCTAATTTTGGGCAGCCATTTGAGGCAGTAAACGATGGAATTTTTCGACGTAATTTTACTTGCAATTAGTCAACATATGAAATGAGTTTCCTGTAAAATTTCAGCCAAAAATAAGATCATTTACCTGGTCAAACGCATGACTGAAACGGACTGAAATTTTGACGAAATCCCAGATTTTACTATTCATGTGGTCATGCCATTTTGCGTTGCCGATTTTACGCGCTGTGACACTATTCATTTGGTCAATTTGTGATCTTTTGAGGAATTCTTTGAAATGTTTTATATGTTTATTGTGGATGTTAAAAATGTGAAAAAGGGTAATGGTTTGACTAAAGAATGTGGTGCGCGGTGTAAATGGCAAAGTGCGACGGAAATTAAAATAAATTTTTGAGTCATTCTAAAATGAAGTTTGAGACTTAAATTGAATCATTTTAACCTTTATGCTCTACTAGATAGTTGGGAGTGGTAGATAAGGGTATGGTGCACTATAATAACTTATGCAGTACTGCCACTTATTGTGTTTGATACACCCCGGCGGTTACCTTCGGGTATAAGCCGTGGAGTGGAGATGTTGTGAAATTGTGATTGGAATGCTCCGGCGGTTACCTACGGGTATAGGCCGTAGAGCGGAATTGGTTATAACCATGGTGGTGAGGGCCACCTATGTTACAGTGGTGAGGGCCATGCCTTATTGCTATGGTTCCCTATATGCCAGTAGAGCCAGAGCCAAAGTCCTGTGTTTCTTTTAAACTACGTAATGCAAAATGAGTTTTAATTATGGTTTATACATTTGATGGAAGCATATTTACACTGAATGTACAGTAACTTCCACTGGTTTAAGATGGGTTGATTTATGATTTAATTATTTCCTTTTATTTCAAATGCTTTCATGTTTTACTTATATTTTCATCAGTAAAGTACCCACTGAGCGTCATTGCTCAGCGAGTTAAGTTTTCTTGACTCGTAGGTTCGGAACAGTAGATTTCGGTGATTAGCATCGAGCAGCACAACACAGCGCAGCACCTCAGAGTAGTCTTTCATTTCCTATATTATGAGTTAGCTAGTTGTGGCATGTATATGTATATGAAAATATAAGATTGAGAATTTCTATGTTATACTATACGTTAGTAGTATGTAATAATAAGAAACCTCTACTTTAATTTGTATTAGAAGTGTGAATTCTTCTTGTAGGTTTGTAGTTGAGGGTATAAGGTGGATTCATTAGGAGTGTATTGAAACTGATTGTATTCGCATTGGTTTGTGTAAAAATGTTTTCAAAAATCAGAAAAATTAGTTTGTTGACACTTGGGACCCAAATTTCTAGGAGAACCTCTGGCAAAATTTCTATAAAATCGGAACAAAAATTTGACTAAGTAAAATTGGTAGCAACATTTGGATAGTGTGGTGCCTCTACTCGGCTTACACATGTAGGTCGGGAAGGGGTGTTACAATTTTGGTATCAGAGCTCCGGTTTAGCCGATTCTGGTTAATTCAACATAGGAGGATGTACGTTTTATGTCGAGAGTGGCCATTACCGACGTAAATTGAGATACCCTTGTAGACCCTTAATTTTTTACCCAATTCGATCCAATATGCTTTATTTAGTCCAAAATGATTTTTGTTGTATAATTGGTCCAAAATAATTTTAATTAAATAATTTTTACCTTAGTATCTAATTTTTATTAATAAAAAATGAAAATAAACTAATAAAAATTAAAAATAAAAATTGGAGTTGGAAAAAAATCAGCAGCAAAAAGTGGTCGCGTGGGCCCGTCGGGCTGTGGGCGAGTTATTTCGCCTGCAGGAAATTCCTGCGGGCAAAATTTTGGAATTTCCTGCGGGCTGGCACGCTCGCTGGCCCGGCAGCACAGTTTTTGCCAGCGCAAAATTTTTCAACGCAATTTTCTGAATCCTAATCCAATTAGGTTTTAATTTCTTTTTTTATTAATATTACTTACCTTAATTAATTAGGAATAAACAACCTAAAAACCACTATAAATAGGGACCAATTAAACCAAATCAAGAGAGGAAAAAAATTGGCAGTGACTTGATTTTTGAAACCAAATCAAGGAAGGAAAAGGAAAAGCTTAATAAATTGATCTTTAAAGCAGCAGTAGCACGGCAAAAACAATTGAAGAGGCAATCAAAGCTTGTCTTTGGAGCTAGTTCATCCAATAAGAGTGATTTTTTGGAGAATCAACAAAAGAAGGTATGTTTTAATTCTTTGATTTATATGTTCACAGTAGCAAAATCCACAAAATTTAAGTTTTCAAATAAAAAATCTTAGAACTTTAATTTAGTTTTTCCAAGATTTCAATACTAAAACGTGAACTTCTTTTCTAGAAAGACTTTATTTTTTCTTCTTAAAAACCTTAAAACACTCATTGAACATATTTTTCATCAAAACCAAAATAAAATTCTGTTTCTTTTAAGATTTTAAAGTAGGTTCTTTTTCACTCAAAAAACCTTAAAAAACATCTTTTCTACTTATAAAAACTTCAATCCATGTGTTTAAGTCCATAAAATATCATAAAATATCAAATTGTTCAAAATTCAACTTTTAAACCTAAAATAATAAACCCTAACCCTTTTAAAACCTTAAGCCCTAATTTTTATAAACTCTAATCCTTTTAAAACATTAAAAAATATAAAAACATAAAAACTCAAAAAAGTCACAGTAGCTTAATTTACTATTTAAATCATGAATTAAAAAATATTTCAAAGTGTCTAAAACCGTAATTTCAAGATTTCACCATTCAAACCTTAATTTTGTTAATCAAGGAATCTTATCCACCTTTTAAAACCTAAAACCTTAATTTATTCTAATTTCATAAAAAGTTACAGTAGGCATAAATTAGTCTTTTATTTTGCTTTATTTAATTCCATACTTGATATGCTTTGATTTATCTCTTATACTTTAATTTATTTAATTTCAATACTTGATTTATTTAATTTATCATGGATGGATGTTTATTTTATTGATATTTAAATATTTTTGATGAATGATTTGTATATTATGGATGATTATTTACCTTTATTAATTAATTTAGACTTCCAAAAGATGTAAGAGGTATGTTTCCACTTGGTGGGTACCTCATTAGTTAAAACATCATGTAATTTAATTTTCTTTTCTATTTTAGAACCTTTGTAAAGGGCATGTTTCTACCTTTTGGTGGGTGTCCTATCTAGGCATGTGATGTCAGGACATGTTTCCATCCTTGGATGGGTGTCCATTTATTTGTTTTATTTTGTTTGGACATTGCTTTGATTTTAATATAATGATGCTTTCTTTTTATTGTGTGTAGTATGGATAATGTTATTATACTTAAGAATTTTATAATATTAAGACTTGTAAAGGAGGCCGGTTCCAATGAACCGGGCGTTGAGGGGGTGTTGGGCCATTTCTCACCTTCCCCACACGTACCCAACTTTTCGAACCCATTAGGGGGTTGGGGATTCCTTAGGAATCGAGTCATCCACCCCTTTCTTTTTCCCGGTCCGTCCGGGTGGCGACTCCATTTTCTCCAGACTTAGGTCTGTGTTCTCTAAGGCCCCGAGCCTAAACAGTGCCGAAGTCGCAAGAACCATTCCACCAGGAGTGGGGGCGAAAATCCCCGCTCACAATGGCGACTCCACTGGGGATAAGAGAAGTTGATTCCGTTGGTCTCTATATTATTCTATTCTTTCTTATAATGATATTATCCATTGCATCATATTAGATTGCATTGTGTGCCTGATTTAGGACGCCCGTGTTACCCGTGTTATGTTATGTGAGGGATACCATACTTTCACTCAAGGTATGGAGATCGAGCATGGCATAACCACTCATAGCCTCGTACCACTTGGTATATATTTGCTATGGGAACCTAAGCCTTTTAACCCAAAGACTAAAGCTCATGTAATTGGCCTAGTTACTTTCCTTAGGTTTTACCCCAAATGCATGTTGTTTGACTATGGTTAGTTTATCTTAGTCTAAATCATGGCTTATTTGGTTTGTTCTTTTTCTAATATGACCCAAGTACATTTGCAAGCTCAAAATAAATTTTCTTTAAAATCCAAAAGACCAAAAATATTTTCAAAACTTTTTAAGATGGTCTTTGGACATAAGACTTTTCTAAAAACAAATCAAAAATTCTTTGGCTAATGGCCCAAATACTAAGCCCAAAATCCATTTTTCTAAAATCTTTTACAATGGGCTTAGAGAAAAAAAAAACTATTTTCACCCAACCATTTTTTACAAAGAGCTTGCAAAAATATTTAGGTCAATTATGAAATACCAAAAATCAATTGTGGGCCTAGTTTACACTAAGAACAAATTAACCATGGGCTTGTTTTTGGCATGAATCATTAGTTACTTTTTCAAGTGAGAAATCTATTTATAATAAACCTCTTAATTTCGTTTTAATCCAACAAAGCATAAAAGCTACTTTAGTTGGTTGAATGGATTAAAAACTAATTAATGCGAATTATCATGAATTGATTTCTATTTTTGAAAATATAACTATTGGTTGAATTGTCCGAGGGAATTATTCGAAAGCAAGATACCCCATGTTGGTATTTTGTTAACCATATACCTAGGAAAAGAGACTCGCCATTCGTGTGTGGATGTTATAAGGTTGGAAGGAACGTCCTAATTTGTTCTTATTTGTTAATTGTTTGTGCATACATGCATACATTTGCATCTCATATCATTGGTCCTCTCTGGCTCACAGCCCTGGATTACAAAAGTTCAAAAGCTTACGACAATCCGACCTACGCCGGAGATGAAGTATCTAGCAACGACTCAATCACTTGCTCACCTAAAGCAATGGAGCCTGAACAAATTCAAAGGATGGTGGATGAGGCCCTCAATGCCAAGATGGAAGAAATAAAAGAGGCCCTAGCTGAGACCATGAGGAACCAATTGACTGCAATCTTAGAGAATCATGCCGAGGCTTCTGCTAGCACTAAGAAGCCAAAGGACAAAGGGAAGACTAAAGTTAGTGAAGTAGCTTTTGATGATGATAAGGTGATCATTGATGATGGTGATTGGGCTCAATACTACCAAGATCTTCAAGACAAAAAAGAGCCAAAGGTTGTTGAGAAGGCAACTATTGAAAAGACTGAGACATCTGATATTGAAAAGATGATTGCTGATTTAGAAAAGAAATTTGAGAAAAAGCTGAAAACTGAAGAAATGTCTGAAGTTGACAAATTATTTGAGCTAGATGAAGAAGTCCCATACAAATTCAAGATGCCTTCCTTTGCTAAGTACAATGGCACCGGAAATCCTCATCTCCATATGAAGCAGTATATCACTGCCATGCAGTCAGCTCGAGCCACTAAGGCTCAAACTCTAAGGTACTTCATGCTCTCATTGGACCCTATTGTCCAAAATTGGTTCAATACCTTGGATGATGGAACACAAAAGAGTTGGGATCTACTTTACAAAGCCTTCATCCAACAATATGGATATAATGTTGAATTGGAAGTTACCTTGATGGAAGTGGAATCCATTAGGCAAAGGCCGAATGAGAATTTTGTAGACTATGTCAAGAGATGGAGAAACAAAGCTGCTTTACTCAAGAAGAGGCCCGATGAATCTGATCAAATAAGGATGATTGTGAGAGGGGTGTTACCTAATCTTCGTGAGAGGATGTCTCATACACTCATACGTGATTTCAAAGATCTTCTCCAAGCTGGTCTACAAATTGAAGAGTGGGAAAGGGAGAAGAATCGCTTTTCAATAAAAAGGAATGAGAGAGGGAACTACCAGTCGGGCAATCAAAGCACACAAAAAGAAGTTGATGTTAATGCCGCTAGTGAAAGAGGAATGAGGCAGTTTTCAGATATGGGGAAGCCACTGTCTTGGGTTCTCAATAAGCTACAAAGGAAGGGATTGTTACAACCCTTGACTCCTCGACCTTTACCTAGTCCATTACCCCCAAAATTTGATACTAAGGCTTTTTGTCAATTTCATCAGACTCAAGGACATGAGACTGATAGATGTACTCGATTAAGGCATGAGAACCAAGATTTGATTGATAGTGGCAAGCTACCCGAGCTGGATAAGCCCAACACCAAAGACAATCCATTACCATGGTTCAATAGAGTACCTCGACCGGCAACCTTCATGGTGGGAAAAGGATTGGAAGAAGATTTTGTTTTACCATCCTTTCAAGATGGGGATATTAAAGATATGAAAGAAAAAGAAGCTTAAACTCAACAAACTTTCCTTAGCTTGAATGTTGCTTTTCAATTTTACTTTCTTTAATATTTAAATTGGAACAATCGTGTTTTTCAAATTTAAAGTTGTTTGAATAAATTACTTTCATCAAAATTTTTGTTGGTCTTTGTTCATTTTGGTGCTCAACCAATGAGGAATTTAGCTTGATGTTTATAAATTAATGTGTCTAGGCATCATGACTCGAATGACTTTACTAGATGAGGGAATTACTCTATAGCATTGAGTTGTGTATGCTTACTTAGAGAGGGCTCCTGCATAATTATCTTTGTCTAGGTCTTAGTCAGTCTTAGAACATGCTTTGACAAACTTTCGAGGCGAAATTGAACTCTGCTTATTTAAGGGAGAAATGATCTAGGCATTGTTTGATAAGCCAACAACTAGTATCCACCCTATTAAATATCAATCCCTAGTTGTCCCTTTGAGCCTTCATAAAATTTTAGCTTTCTTTTCATTGGCATATAACCTCAACAACCTACCTTGAGCTGTTGTGATACTTTTGGCAAGTCTTATGATCACTAAGATGAATAGGCAAGAAGATCAAAGAAAGCAATGATTAATCAAGATCATGTGGATAGTTGAAGTTCTCAAGACCATAAGGGTAGTTGAAGTTCTCCTAATATCTCCAATATATCAAGACAATATCAGAGTAACAAATGATTTATCCCTATTAAAGAAGATTTATGTTACTCCACTCATCCATTATTGGAAGCCCAAGTTGGTACAAATAAGACAACTCTGTTTGAGCTAGAACCAAAAACAAAAAAGGAGAGAAAGAAAGAAAGAAAAACAAGAAAAAAAATCAATAGAAAAAGAAAGGAAAAAGAAAAAAGAGTAAAAAAAAAGAGAAAAAAAAACCCAAAATGGTTCAAAAAGCCAACTGAGTTCTCTTTTACCTAAAGTAGCAAAAGGCTTCTATTTGGTTCATAAAGACTTTTTTTGAGTTGGTCCAACCCAACCAAAGATTCAATTAAAATTGGAGAAAAGGAGGAAGACCACCCAGTTCTTGAAAGTTCTGTAGTCCAACAAGAAAGAAGGACAAAAAGAGAAAGAAAAGGGAAGAGTAAGAGAAATAAAGAAAAGGGAGAAGAAGAAAAGAAATGAATTTGGGAACCAAATTTTTTGCAACGGCAAAAACTGTTCTAGTAAGATCCAAATTAATGCTAAGAAGATAGAAGAAATTTGGAGTCTAGCAAGGTTGCCTCTAAGCTGCCTAAAATTCCAACAAGAAATTTGTAGTGTGAAGGTTTGTCCATTGTGTCACACCAGCTCCAATCTCAAAATGGCCTTCACTTAAGCCTGTTTCCCTCATAGACCCCATTTTAAGCCTATCAAAGACCTGTTGATCTCTCTTGGTAGGTAGAGTCTATTAGTGGAGATAGTTTTGATAAGCATGCATATGAGATAGACAGTATTTAAACTCAATGAGACCTTTGGCCAAGTAATGTGTATGTGCCTATCTAAAGTGCAACAATTCTTGCTTAAATAGAAATGATTCCTGAGTTTAAGTACGGTAACTAGGGTTGTCATGTTATAGATATGTTAGTTTGGAAAATCAAGTCCTGAGGTATATTGACATTGATTTGGCAAAGCCAACATTTGATTTCAAAATTAAAATTCAAAAATTCAAAAAAAAAATGTTTTGTCATACAAAGCCTTCAAGTTAAGGGAAGTATGTTGAACCTCCAAAGGACACATTGGGCAAAGGAAATGATTATTGGCAAAGTTATGAAGAAACTACCAACCGACATGCTGAAATATAGTTTGATATGGATGTATCCCTAACTCTGTTGCTTGGGGTCTCCACCACTCATGTTTTCATCATCTTGAAGATAAAAGCCACAAATGCAAAGCTTTCGATCATTCCAATGCAAGACTTGAACAAGCATCAAAACGGAACCAATGAGAACACTTCTGCTGATCACCTCGGTCTGTGAGTCGATGGAACGACTGTAAGTATTATTCATGCATATCATGCATACATGAGCATGTCACATCACACTCTCTTGTCTTGTGTTGTCTATTCCTTGTCAAAATGAACAGCAAGCAATCAAAAGATGATATCAAATCAGGGGGGCATAGAAAGCCCATTGCTTGAGAAACCTCTAGTAATCTTGCAAAGAGAAGCAATGCGTGCTTATGCGAAGAACAAGACGGCAAAAATATCAATCAAAGCTTGCATGGAAAAAATCTTTGGTTTGAGCCTACATAGGGGGCAAAGTTTCTCCTTTTCAATTTTTTGGGTTTATATACCAAATATTTTTAAACTCACTTACAAATATTTTGCCACGTAAGGGGGCAAGGAGAGGATATAAGCTCCAATTAAAAATAACTAAATCTTTGCAAAAAGAAAGAACAAAAGAATGGAACAATAGAACTCTCAAAAGAATGAAGGTGCAAAAGACAAAAGACCAATCCAGCTAAAAGAGCTGAAGCCAGGGTGAAGACCCAATCTCAAAGGATGAAGATCCATTTTCAAGGGTGAAGACCCGATCTCAAAGGATGAAGATCCATTTTCAAGGGTGAAGACCCGATCTCAAAGGATGAAGATCCATTTTCAAGGGTGAAGACCCGATCTCAAAGGATGGAGATCCATTTTCAAGGGTGAAGACCTTATCTTAAAGGATCAAGTTTAGGATCGAGTATCCAAATCAAGTTAGGATCGAGTATCCCAACCCAATTTAGGATCGAGTATCCGAATCCAATTTAGGATCAAGTATCCCAATCCAATTTGGGATCGAGTATCCAAATCCAGTTAGGATCGAGTATCCCAATCAAAATTAATATCGAGTATCCAAGTCTAGTTTAGAATTGAGTATCCAAAATCGGGTCCAGAACCCAAATTTCCCTTAGGTCCAGAACCTAGAATTATCCTCGAGTCCAGAACTCAAAACCGGGTCCAGAACCCAAATTTCCCTTAGGTCCAGAACCTAGAATTATCCTCGAGTCCAAAACTCAAAACCGGGTCCAGAACCCAAATTTCCCTTAGGTCTAGAACCTAGAATTATCCTCGAGTCCAGAACTCAAATTTCTCTTAGGTCCAGAACCTAGAATTAATCTCGAGTCCAGAACTCGAATCCGGGTCCAGAACCCAAATTTCCCTTAGGTCCAGAACCTAGAATTATCCTCGAGTCCAGAACTCGAATCCGGGTCCATAACCCAAATTTTCCTTAGGTCCAGAACCTAGAGTCATCCTCGGGTCCAGAACCCAAAACAAGCCGCCATATCAAAAATTAAGTTTTGTTGCTTTTCACTCTCTTTCACTAAGGTTTCAGATCATTCAAGCAGGGGAAAAACTGTAGACCCTTAATTTTTGACCCAATCCGATCCAATATGCTTTATTTAGTCCAAAATGATTTTTGTTGTTTAATTGGTCCAAAATAATTTTAATTAAATAATTTTTACCTTAGTATCTAATTTTTATTAATAAAAAATGAAAATAAACAAATAAAAATAAAAATAAAAATAAAAATAAAAATAAAAATCGGAGTCAGAAAAAAATCGGGAGCAAAAAGTGGTCACGCGGACCCGTCGGGCTCGCCCGCAGGTTATTTCGCCTGCAGGAAATTCCTGCGGGCGAAATAACTTCCCGCAGGAAATTCCTGCGGGCGAAATTTTCAACGCAATTTTTTGAATCCTAATCCAATTAGGTTTTAATTTCTTTTTTTTTATTAAAATTACTTACCTTAATTAATTAGGAATAAACAACCTAAAAACCACTATAAATAGGGACCAATTAAACCAAATCAAGAGAGGAAAAAAATTGGCAGTGACTTCATTTTTGAAACCAAATCAAGGAAGGAAAAGGAAAAGCTTAATAAATTGATCTTTAAAGCAGCAGTAGCACGGATAAAACAATTGAAGAGGCAATCAAAGCTTGTCTTTGGAGCTAGTTCATCCAAGAAGAGTGATTTTTTGGAGAATCAACAAAAGAAGGTATGTTTTAATTCTCTGATTTATATGTTCACAGTAGCAAAATCCACAAAATTTAAGTTTTCAAATAAAAAATCTTAGAACTTTAATTTAGTTTTTCCAAGATTTCAATACTAAAACGTGAACTTCTTTTCTAGAAAGACTTAAAATTGTTATTTTTTCTTCTTAAAAACCTTAAAACACTCATTGAACATATTTTCAACAAAACCAAAATAAAATTCTGTTTCTTTTAAGATTTTAAAGTAGGTTCTTTTTCACTCAAAAAACCTTAAAAAACATCTTTTCTACTTATAAAACTTCAATCCATGTGTTTAAGTCCATAAAATCTCATAAAATATCAAATTATTTTTTTAAAACCCTAAAAATTATACATTAGCTGAAAACCCAATTTCAAAGTCTAAAATTCAAAATTCAACTTTTAAACCTAAAATAATAAACCCTAACCCTTTTAAAACCTTAAACCCTAATTTTTATAAACTCTAATCCTTTTAAAATATTAAAAAAATATAAAAACATAAAAACTCAAAAAAGTCACAGTAGCTTAATTCACTATTTAAATCATGAATTAAAAAATATTTCAAAGTGTCCAAAACCCTAATTTCAAGATTTCACCATTCAAACCTTAATTTTGTTAATCAAAGAATCTTATCCACCTTTTAAAACCTAAAACCTTAATTTATTCTAATTTCATAAAAAGTTACAGTAGGCATAAATTAGTCTTTTATTTTGCTTTATTCAATTCCATACTTGATATGCTTTGATTTATCTCTTATACTTTAATTTATTTAATTTCAATACTTGATTTATTTAATTTATCATGGATGGATGTTTATTTTATTGATATTTAAATATTTTTGATGAATAATTTGTATATTATGGATGATTATTTACCTTTATTAATTAATTTAGACTTCCAAAAGATGTAAGAGGTATGTTTCCACTTGGTGGGTACCTCATTAGTTAAAACATCATGTAATTTAATTTTCTTTTCTATTTTAGAACCTTTGTAAAGGGCATGTTTCTACCTTTTGGTGGGTGTCATATCTAGGCATGTGATGTAAGGACATGTTTCCATCCTTGGATGGGTGTCCATTTATTTGTTTTATTTTGTTTGGACATTGCTTTGATTTTAATATAATGATGCTTTCTTTTTATTGTGTGTAGTATGGATAATGTTATTATACTTAAGAATTTTATAATATTAAGACCTGTAAAGGAGGCCGGTTCCAAAGAACCGAGCGTTGTGGGGGTGCTGGGCCATTTCTCACCTTCCCCACACGTACCCAACTTTCCGAACCCATTAGGGGGTTGGGGATTCCTTAGGAATCGAGTCATCCACCCCTTTCTTTTTACCGGCCCGTCCGGGTGGCGACTCCATTTTCTCCGGACTTAGGTCCGTGTTCTCTAAGGCCCCGAGCCTAAACAGTGCCGAAATCGCAAGAACCATTCCACCAGGAGTGGGGGCGAAAATTCCCGCTCACAACCCTATAGTAAATAGGAGAAAAACTAGGCATCATTCAGGAAGGAAATATAGGAAATAAGGGTATGTTTGCATATATTTGATTAAGTGTTTTGTCTTTATATACATGCCACATAGGGTTTAATAGTGCTGCTGAGTTGTGCTGTTATTGACTGTGAGTTATGTGTTAGAATATAGATGTCGCGAGAGTCCTCTCAAAGAGCCATAGAGGAGGAAGTTGAATCTCGAGCATCACATACTATAGAGACGCATGTATCTAAAACCCTAGAGGCTTAGCAACCCCCAGCGGGAGCTCCTCTTCCGAATGAGATGTTGCAACAGATGGCTGCAGTGCTGGGACAAATAGCGAGAGTTGCCCCAGCACCAGCGCTAGCACCAGCACCCGCTCCTGCTGTAGGAGGGGAAAGGAAACTCCAAATCGAAAAAATAAGAAAGTACGGGGCAAAGGAGTTTAGGGCCCGAAGGGATGATGATTCTTCTACAGCCGAGTATTGGCTGGAAGGAACGGTACGAGCCTTAGATCAGTTACAATGTACGCCAGAAGAGCGAGTGGTATGTGCTACTTCCTTATTAGTGGAAGAAGCATATATATGGTGGGACACAGTTCAACAACGAGTTCCACTGGAACAAAGGACATGGGATTTCTTTGTGAATGAGTTCAAGAGGAAGTTTATATCAGAGGCATACCTAGATGCCAAGAAAAAGGAATTTCTACATTTAAAGCAAGGTCGACTGACCATTGCCGAATACGAGAGGGAATTTACTAGGCTGAGTAGGTATGCCAAGAAGACAATTGAAGACGAACATGATAGGTGTAAGCAATTCCAGGATGGTTTGAATAATGAGATTAGGATGCAGTTAATTGCTGCTAATATCAAGGAATTTTCCGAGTTGGTCACTAGGGCTCTGGAAGTAGAGCAATGTCAGGTGGATGAGCGAAATAGGAGACAAAGGGTAAGACCAAGAAGGGATACCCAGAGTTATTTAGAAAATTTCCAGCCATCAAGGAAACAGTTTAGAGAAGGTAGTTCCATGGGAGGAAATCAGAGCAGGATATCCAGTCAAAGGTCGATTCGGGGCGGCCCGAGTCAAGCTACCTTTGTAGCCAGTACTGGTAGGTCTGGGAGAGGACAAGGAAGAGGGCATGGCCAAGGTGGAGGTAACTTGGCTTTGCCCGAAACTATCAGAGGAAGTGAAAACACCCATCCACGCTATGTTCAATGTGGGCGTAGGCATTTAGGAAAATGTTGGGGCAAGGCCTGGGTATGTTTTATTTGTGGAGCGAAGGACCACTTTAAACGAGAATGCCCCTTAAGACAGCAAAACACACTAGATAATATCGAAGGATCTTGAGCCGTAGCTGGAAGGGAAAAGGGGCAGAGGTAGAGGACAAAGCTCTTTGCAAGTTCAATCCGAAACGATGGACAGACCTGAAACTAGAGCTCCTACCAAGATGTATGCAATGAGGGCACGTGAAGAAGAGGAAGCCCCCGACATCATAGCAGGTTAGCTATTTATGTTTGGAATACCAATTTATGCTTTAACAGATCCAGGTTCTTCATACTTATATATATATATATATGTATGAAAAAAAAAACAAATGGATTTAGAAGTAGAACTTGAAACAGATAGAGTGTTAATTACAAATCCTTTGGGTAGTGAGATGGTTACCAGGAAGGTAATAAAGGATTGTCCGGTAGAAGTACACAGACACACTTTCTTAGGTGATCTGTTTGAGTTGCTATTCCAGGAATTTGATGCAATTCTTGGAATGGATGAGCTGACCAAACATAAGGCATTAGTGGACTGCGAAAAAAAAAAAGAAAGACGGATCCCTAAGACTATGTATAGATTATCGGCAGTTAAATAAGCTGACGATTAAGAATAAATACCCACTACCCCGGATAGACGATTTATTTGATCAATTGAAAGGTGTGGGAGTTTTCTTAAAGATTGATCTGCAATCCAGCTATCATCAACTGAAGATTAAAGATGAAGATATACCAAAGACTACATTCAGAACCCGATATAGACATTATGAGTTTATCGTAATGCCTTTTGGGCTCACGAATGCACCTGCGGTATTCATGGATTGGATGAACCGGATTTTCCATCCTTATTTAGACCAGTTTGTCGTGGTATTCATCGATGACATACTGGTTTACTCAAAGAATGCAGAGGATCATGACCGACACTTGAGAATCGTGTTACAAACATTGAGGGAGAAGCAGTTATACGCCAAATTCAGCAAGTGTGAATTTTGGTTAGAAGAAGTAGCCTTTTTAGGACATATTGTATCGGCGGAAGGAATAAGAATTGATTCTAAGAAGGTAGAAGCAGTATTGGATTTGAAAGAATGCTATTGGTGGCCAGGGGTCAAGAGAGATGTGGTAGATTACGTGGCGAAATGTTTAACCTGCCAACAAGTAAAGGCAGAACATCAACTACCCTCGGGACTTCTACAACCTATTACGATTGCAACATGGAAATGGGATCGCATAACTATAGATTTTGTGGCGGGACTACCAATGACAAGAGACAAACATGATGCAATATGGGTGATAGTAGACCAGCTAACTAAGTCAGCTCAATTCTTACCAGTAAGGATGAACTACTCCCTGGATAAGTTAGCATACTTGTACATTAAAGAGGCTATACGACTTCATGGAGTTCCAACATCAATCATATCGGACAAAGATCCACGCTTTACGTTGAACTTTTGGCAAAAGTTCCAAATGACTTTGGGAACTTGAACAGACTAGAGTACGTCATTTCATCCACAGACGGACGGACAGTCAGAGAGGGTAATCCAGATCTTGGAAGATATGTTAAGAGCGTGCATATTAGAATTCAAATGTAGCTGGGAGAAGTACTTAAGTTTAATGGAGTAGAAGAAGCTACATGGGAACGTGAAGAAACTGTGAGGAAGCAGTACCCATATTTATTTCAACCTGATGGGCTTCGGGGCGAAGCCTAAATTAACGAGGGAGGAACTGTCACATCCGTCACCGCATTTATGCATAGCAGTCACGTGCACAGTGAGAGAAGGGGAAAGGAGATGATAATTCCTGACAACGGGCCTAGATAAGGCTATAGGACTAAAGGGGCCTAATTGAAGAAATCCAAAAGTTTTAGGGAGGTGACTGTAATTTCAAAAAGTTTTGGTGAGGTGAATGTAATTTTTAAAAGTTGTACTGGATGTTCTTAATAGTGCACATAACAGATTCCAAAAATGGAGAGTAGAGAAAAATAGGGTCGCAACTACGCGTAACGGTTTTTCCAGAAAACGAACGGTTTGGAAGATATAGGGGATTTTGACTAGGGACATGTTGGTCATTATTAATTAAAATTTATACATGAATCTAAAGTAGGAAATAAAAACACGAGTGAGTAGAGGACGTTGAGGGGTTGAATATGAAACGATCGTCAGTAGAAACGGAGCCCGGGCAAAACCCGAATCACGCAAGGACCTAAAGGGAATTTTTACAAAAGTTAAGGGCATGAGCGTAATTTTTATAAATTAGTTCAAAATCAAGAATGAATGACGGAAATGGAAACTAGAGGTTGAAAGGAGGAGAACGGTATGTTTTACGCGTCGTAAAACCACCCGGTTAGGAAGGAAAGGCAAAACCTTCAATTGAAGGGTATTTTGGTCTTTTCACTTCCACCCAAGCACCAAGGGGGACATGTGAGATAATTTGAGGGTTAATTTGGTAAATTTCCAAGGAAGGACACATGGCATAGTAATTTTCTAGAAAAGGACACATGGAAAAATCTTGTTTAAAGACACTTTTGGGTTGGATTAATCTTAACCCTCCAAATTAATTAAATAAATGGAAAATGGAAAAATATAAAAAGGGAGAGAAGGATGATTAAAGAACTAAGAACACATATTTTTCTCTCCATTTTGAGAGGTATGGCCGAATTCTCTCCACCAAAAAAGGGAAGGAATTTTTTAAGTGTTCAAATGGATTTTTGGAAGGAAAAGCTTAATTTTAAGGTAAGGATTCCAATTCTAGCTTTAGTTTATTCATTTGATTGATAGTTTTCAAGTTATCAATGAAAGAAAAGTTGGGAAGATTATGGGAAAGTTAAGAAAGTGAAGAGAAATTAGATTAAATGATCCATACATATAGAAGTGATGAATAAATAGTAATTAGTAGCTTTAGATAGCAAGAATCAAGGCTTGAACATATGGTTTTTATCATGTTCTTATTATGGAAGTTATGAAAATTATAGGAAATCAAAGGGATAAAGAAGAAGAAGGGAAGAAAGAATAGGACAAGCAAGGAACAAAGCAAATAAACAAGGTTTGGTACTTTACCTTGGAAAAATACTTTACCTTGGAAAAATACTTTACCTTTGAAGAATTAATTTTCCTTCCAATTTTCTTACCAAAACTTTATCTATGGAACTTTTGCTATGGATGCATAAATGTATTGCTTGAGTTTGAATTCATTTGTTGAGTGATATTTTTAAACCCATGGGGTGATTGAGTTGTTAAATTCAATTGAAATCTATTGTTTCCAAAGATTTTGGTAAAAGAGTTTATGGACTCTATTTAGTCCAAATTGATTTAAACAATCAAGTTATTTTAAAAGGGAAGTGTTTAAGTCTTCATTATATTATTATGGAAGTTTTGAAATGGGTTTAAAACAGAAAAATAAACAAATTTTGCACTAAATGTAAGTTTTGGCCGAATTGGTGCTTTTTGGGATCCAATTCTGGACCTAATTTTGGGCAGCCAGTTGAGGCAGCAAACGATGGAATTTTTCAACGAAATTTTACATGCAATTAGTCAACATATGAAATGAGTTTCCTGTAAAATTTCAGCCAAAAATAAGATCATTTACCTGGTCAAATGCATGACTGAAACGGACTGAAATTTTGACGAAAACCCAGATTTTACTATTCATGTGGTCATGCCATTTTGCGTTGCCGATTTTACACACCGCGACACTATTCATTTGATCAATTTGTGATCTTTTGAGGAATGCTTTGAAATGTTTGATATGTTTATTGTGAATGTTAAAAATGTGAAAAAGGGTAATGGTTTGACTAAAGAATGTGGTGCGCGATGTAAATGGCAAAGTACGACGGAAATTAAAATAATTTTTTGAGTCATTCTAAAATGAAGTTTGAGACTTAAATTGAATCATTTTAACCTTTATGCTCTACTGGATAGTTGGGAGTGGTAGATAAGGGTATGGTGCACTATACTAACTTATGCAGTACTGCCACTTATTGTGTTTGATACACCCCGGCGGTTACCTTCGGGTATAGGCCGTGGAGTGGAGATGTTGTGAAATTGTGATTGGAATGCTCCGGCGGTTACCTACGGGTATAGGCCATAGAGCTGAATTGGTTATAACCATGGTGGTGAGGGCCACCTATGTTACAGTGGTGAGGGCCACTGCCTTATCGCTATGGTTCCCTATATGCCAGTAGAGCCAGAGCCAAAGTCCTGTGTTTCTTTTAAACTACATAATGCAAAATGAGTTTGAATTATGGTTTTTATATTTGTTGGAAGCATATTTAAACTGAATGTACAGTAACTTCCATTGGTTTAAGGTGGGTTGATTTATGATTTAATTATTTCCTTTTATTTCAAATGCTTTCATGTTTTACTTATATTTTCATCGGTAAAGTACCCACTGAGCGTCATTGCTCAGCGAGTTAAGTTTTCTTGACTCGTAGGTTCGGAGTAGTAGATTTCGGTGATTAGCATCGAGCAGCACAACACAGCGCAACACCTCAGAGTAGTCTTTCATTTCCTATATTATGAGTTAGCTAGTTGTGGCATGTATATGTATATGAAAATATAAGATTGAGAATTTCTATGTTATACTATACGTTAGTAGTATGTAATAATAAGAAACCTCTACTTTAATTTGCATTAGAAGTGTGAATTCTTCTTGCAGGTTTGTAGTTGAGGGTATAAGGTGGATTCATTGGGAGTGTATTGAAACTGATTGTATTCGCATTGGTTTGTGTAAAAATGTTTTCAAAAATTAGAAAAATCAGTTTTGTCAACACTTGGGACCCAAATTTCTAGGCGAACCTCTGGCAAAATTTCTGTAAAATCGGAACAAAAATTTGACTAAGTAAAATTGGTAACAACATTTGGATAGTGTGGCGCCTCTACTCGGCTTACACATGTAGGTCGGGAAGGGGTGTTACAAGCTCCAAGAGCTTGGTATTGATAGACTTAGTGCTTACTTATTGGAAAATGATTTTTCAAAAGGCAAAGTTGATACAATTCTCTTTGTCAAACAAAAATTGTATAACATTTTGATTGTACAAATCTATGTTGATGACATTATATTTGGTACTACTAATGAATCTTTGTGCAAAAAATTTACTTCTTGTGTGACCAGGGAATTTGAAATAAGCATGATGGGTGAACTTAAATTCTTCCTTATTTTACAAATTAAATAATGCAAGGATGGGATCTTCATCAACCAATACAAATGCACAAAGGAACTTCTCAAAAAGTTTGGCATGGATGGTTGCATCGTAAGCAAAACTCCAATGAGCACATCTTTGAAGCTTGAAAAAGATGAAAGTGGTAAGATGGTAGATGAGAAGAAATATCGAGGTATTATCAGATCCCTACTTTATTTAACCATTTTTAGACAAGATATTATGTATAGCATTTATTTGTGTGCTAGATTTCAATCATGCCCTAAAGATTCACATTTGAATGCTACTAAAAGAATTCTAAAAATACTTGAATGGAACATTGCATTTAGCACTTTGGTATCCTAGAAATACATCATTTGACATTTTAGAATTCTCATATGCGGATTTTGCCTGTGGCCTATTGGATCCATTTCCTTGGTGATTCCTTAGTTTCTTGGCTTAGCAAGAAACAAGTGTCGGTTGCCTTATCTACTGCAAAAGCCGAATATGTTGCAGCTTGTTTTTGTTGCAAATAAGTTTTATGGATGAAACAACAATTGTTGAATTATGGAAAAAATTTAATCTTATTCCTATTAAGTATGGCAATACAAGTGCAATTAATCTATCCAAAAATCCCATTCAACATTCTAGGTCAAAATATACAGACATTAGACATCATTTTTTAAAAATAATGTTTAAAACCAAAATGTGATTTTAGAATTTATTAACATTCAAAATCAACTTGCTGACATTTTTACAAAACCCCTAAATTAACAAAGGTTAAATTTCATCAAACAATACATAGGCATGATAGATCGAAGTACTTTGAATTGATGCATATGCACACATATGATGGAATTAAATTTACTCACAAATGCATACATTCTATATTATCAAATTCATCATTTACATCTACTTTTAGTTATTCGGTAAAGCCACAAATTGAGATTTATACACATTTTTTTAGTCCACCCTGAATAATAGCTTGGTTTGCTCGGTATTCTCACTTTTTACCTTTTTCGTTTGGACTAAATAGCGAGTCTGATTGGATTGTCTTAAATGAACATACAGCTCACACCTCTCTGACATTATTTGACCATCTGCTCAGATCCTTGTGAGTACGCTTGGTCAATCCAAATTTGAATTAATTCGACAATGCTAACTGAGGTCTGACTGGGCAAAGCCAAATTTTTTATAGCAGTTGGACAATTTCCAAATAATCCATTTTTGCCCTCCAACAACTATAAAACGGCTAGTTTTGGACAAAAACACTATAAATAATCCCAAAATCAAATTTTTGAAAATTGACCAATTTCTAAACTATCCAAATACTCATATTTCATCAAATTACTCATCATATTATATTTAAAGTATTTCTCATCAATGGCTCCTAAAGAATCTAAGAAGAAAGCCTCTAGAAAGGAGAAAGGAAAAATGCTTAGCATCATTCTCTACTCCTATGGAAGAAGCAAGAACAAGAACTCATAAACTAAGGCACCTAAATGAAGAAGAGAAGAAAAGGTACAATCTTATCTTAAACAAGAAAACTGAACCAAATAGAATTCCCTCTTTTTTCTCTTTAGAATCTCTTTCCATAGAAAATGAGATTAGAGATTATCTCTCTGATCTTGGGTGTAAAACCTTTGTTTTTCTTGAACAAGATTGTTTGGGAAAAGAATCATTGACTAAGGAATTTCTTACAACATTGTTTGTTGAAAGGAAGGATGTTGAACCATTAGGTTACTATAGACTAACATTCAAACTTTTCAATCAACAATACCAAATGACCTTAGAAGATTTTGCTTCTATTTGGGGATTTAACATTGAAGGCATTCTTCATTTCATTGGCCCAAAATTTCCAATGAAATTCTTCTAAATTTTTGGAAATAAATATCCATTAAAACCGATTTTCACAAACTTTCCAATGCTAAACATCTTAGAACCCTTACCTCTTAGATATTACATAGAATCATCACCTACAACATTAATGCTAGGGGTGAAAGCCATGAAAAGGTTACTCATAAGGATCTTATCTTCCTTTATTGTTTAATTAAAGGAGAACAAATTCAAATTGCTAAGTTCTTAATTGAATCATTTCTTATACTTAGAAATAAATCATCCGGAACCATCATGATCACCTCCTACATTATTCAAATTACTAAATATGTAGGTACACTCACTCCTACAAATAGAGCCACTCTCTCTAATCCCCTTGACCCATCCAAAATCCAATCAACTTTCAATATTTGAAACACTTAAAATCTATAATTGAAGTTGATGGAACATATCATTATGCCTTTGGAGCACAAGATATTAGAGCTCAACAAAGAAAAGACCAAGAGTTGTTGATGAAAGCCAAGAGTCTTTCCAAGTGGAAATTCTTATACCTCAAACTCCTAGAGGCCAAATCTCTATACTTTCCATTCTTCAAGAAATTTAAGGACAAATCTCTTCTCAAACCACTAAGGTTGATACCATCTAAAGAAGACTCTCCCATCTTCGCATGGACATTAGGGATATCTAAGGTGTCATGGGATTTCCTTAATGTATGATTTAGGATGAAAGTGAATAGGGAGATGAAGAAGCCATCCTTGGAGAAAAACAAGTTTAAAGAGGAGAAGAAGAAGAAGGAGACAAAGATAAAGAAGATAGAAATAGCAATGGAAATGATGATGATGACTTTGACACCCCTCCTTACTCTCCTCTACTTTGATCTTATTTGATTCTTTTCTTGTATCCATGTGTGATCTCTTAATTTTGTTGGCTTTAACTTAAAAAATGATCATACATGCATGGTTTGTTTGTCTTGAATAAAAGTACTTTACTTTCTTATTTTTTCCTTTTTGTATTTGTCAAAGGGGGAGAAGGTTAAGAAGATTAAAATATATAATTAAAATTTTAAATTTTAAAATGTAAATAAACTATAGCATATATTAAGGGGGAGAATTTGTAAACTTTAAATAAGTAACATTTGAAATCCTTTTATCAATTCAATTTAATTTCCAAAGTAAAAAAGGGAGAGATTGTTAGCCAAATTCTGGGCCAAATTTACTCTATTTTGGTCTCAGGCAATCAAATCGAATATGACTAATGGTTATACTAAGTTACAATTTTTGCAGAAATTTAATTAATAAGCACTTTTCCTTATTAATAAGCCCGTGGCCCTTGGATGCCACGATCGTGGGGGTGTTAAGCAATTGGACAGATTCGTTTTCTAACCCACGTCCGTAGGGGTTTGTGAGACCACGACCATGGGGGTGTGAGGCCATGATCATGGGCCCTAGTTAGTGGTTTTGGTTTGTAATTTGTGATCTATGGGTCTAGTATGAGACTAATAGGTGAATAATTGAATTGGAATTCATGTGAATTTGTAAATAAGTGTGTATTATTCTTTTTGCATTAGGTTGTGAAGAGGTTGAGTTGCCCTAACCTAAGTGTTGAGAATTCTTGGAAGAGGAAGTGTATAGATTGGTGTGAGTGGTTCTTGAGGTAAGTACAAACCCTACATTATTGCATACATTTGCATGACATTGGGACTTATCACATTTGGTTGTAAATGTGTTAAGTCATCTATTATATTGTTGATACATTTGATTAATGCTATGATTTGCATAATGTGAAAGATAAGATGATTATTCAAAATGTATGTTCAATGCATTTGGTTATGAATACTTTAATGATGAATTGCTTTAATGTGAATTGAAATATGATGAGATGTGAAGCCATTGTTGTTGGCTATGATAGTGCAGATGAAATAATTGGGGCATGGTTGCCTATTTCATTATGGAATATGAAATGAGAAATGAATTGAGAAAGAGATTGATAAAGAGATAAATGAAATAATTGTGTGCTTAATATGTTATTCAATTTTCAAAGTTCTGGGTTTGGCGGCATGCCTATGAATTGTTGGATAGGTGAAAAGGCCGGGTCGTAAGCCGAGTCCAGCTGAAAAATGTGAAATGTGATGTTTTTGGGGTGAAAAGACTGGGTCGTAAGCCTCAAAAAGAAATTCTTAAAACTAGATTGAGTGAAAAGACTGGGTTCGTAAGCTCAAATCTAGTTGATTATCCATGGATAAATGTATTGATGATTGTGATTATGGACCAAAGCAGTAACTCTGAACTTTGAATAACATATTAGTGTCTTTTGGGCCCCAGCTTGTCTTTGTTTCAATGTGATTCATGAATGGTGAAACAATTGAATAAAATAATGGAATGTGGTGTTATGGAAAATATTAATATACCATTTATGAATATTGTTTTTATTGTTGAAAGTGTGACATTGACATTGCATTATAGCATATTGTTATTATGGTTTGTACCACTAAGACGTTGGCTTAGCGCAATTGTGGTTCATCGCGCAGGTGACAGGATAGAACCAGAGAGCTCAGTTAGACCAAGTTGAGTTTAGATTCTGAAGTGTTGATAGGGGGCTTAAAGATCAAAGATGAACTACCAAACATGTATAAATGTTATGTTTTTGTAAAATTTGGTTTTTGATGTATATATATAATTGTAAATACCGCTATATTTTCCGCTGCGTAATGAATGAATGTTTTATTTATTGTACTATATAATATGATTTAAATGTTTTAAGTTTTCTGATAATATTGCTAAATTGAAAGATCGATTTGCTTATTATAAACCGTAGCACTTCTGTATTCTGTATACATATATTACCGGTGTAGTATGTAGTGTACGTATACGGGGTATAGGGGTGTTACACTTCTGTCATGAAGAGACAACCTTCAGGTGATTTAAATGATACTTTGTCTTCGATATCAAGAGGAGACGACCTTCAGGTGATACGTGACACTTTATTCCTGGTGTCGAACCTTTAGGTTAAAATAGGCCAAATCAGTCTTTCTGGAACTTGAATATTTTGTAGGGACGAGTTGAGACCAATGTGTGTGATTGTGATATGTTAGTGAATTTTACGAGTTTTGACGAGTTTTGTATTGCATTGAAAGTATAATGCATTTCTATATCATATGGAAATACCTTGATTTAAAATATTTATAATTATCAAAGTATGTATTACTAAGCTTTTACCTTAGCAAGGTTGAATTGTATTATGCATGTGATGAAGTTGCAGAGTAGGGCAGTCCTAATGGACCTGGATAGGTCTAGGTGTTGAGACTGACCTTGAAGGTAGGGTTTTGCCATAAGACCAAATTAGACGTGCTGCATTATATGTAAAATTTTGTACACTATAGTTATCAAATGCAAACATGTTTGAAACACTATGGTTTTATGATAAATGATAATGTTTTATATAATGTGTTGAAAATTGTGGAAAATGGAATAATGTGAAATGTGGAGGTGATCATGGTTTGAGTTGATCAAGAGAAATATGTAGAAATTGTGAGAAAAGGAATGATAAATGGAATGGAAATGAAGAAAATTCATAATGTTGATGTGTGTGTTTGCCTTGTACTTGTTTACATGTTCCAGAATGTTGAGGTTGGTATTGTAGAGTTGGTATGCCAACGATACGTCATGATATTTTATTATGTCTTTCAAGCAAGACACATTGATTTTGGCCACTTTTGTGATGAGGAGACGACCTTTAGGTGATTTATATGGCACTTTGTCTTTGGTATCAAGAGGAGACGACCTTCAAGTGATACCTGACACTTTGTTCTCTGTGTCGGACCTTTGAGTCAAGATAGGCTAAATCAATCTTTCTGGAACTTGAATATTGTGTAGGGACTAGTTGGGGCCAATGTGTGTGATTGTGATATGTTGGTGAATTTTATGAGTATTGTATTGCATTAAAAGCATAATACATTTCTATTTCATAAGGAAATACCTTGATTTAAAATATTTATTGTTATCAAAGTATGTACCATTAAGCTTTTACCTCAGCATGGTTAAATTATACTACGCATGTGATAGAGTTGTAGCGCAGGGTAGTCCTGATAGATCTAGGATGGTCTAGGTGTTGAGATTGGCATTAAAGGTAGGGTTTTTCTACAAGACCAAATCAAACATGCTGCATTACATGTAAAATTTTATACATTGTAGACCCTTATTTTTTGACCAAGTCCAGTCCAATATTTTAAAATAAGTTTGAAATAATTTTTGTGGTATTTATTATTTATTTTAATAATATAATATTTATTATTTATTATTTAAAATATAATATTTATGTTTTTTAAAAAATAAAAATAATAAATAATAAAAATCAGACCAATCGGCGAACAACACGCTGCAGCCGCGTACCATGCCGATTCGCTGCAGGCCGATAGGCCTGCTGTGAATTGCTCCCAGCACACACCTCATTCACCAGCTAGCCCATGTCGCTTGCAGCTCGCACACCCATCCTTGAAGCAATGGCTTGCAGCTCGTTGCAGCACCCAGCTCCCACGCGCAGCAGGCCCAATTTCTCGCAGCCCGCACCTTCAGGCAATTTTCCTAAATAGTTTTTATTTCCTTAAACAACCAGTATTAGGTTTTTAATTTTCCTATAGATAACACAATTAAGGACAAAAAAATTTTAGGACTTCTGTACTTTTGATTTTTGGGAGACTTTTCTTTTATCAGAGACTTTGGACTTTGGTAAAGAGGACTTGGAGACTTTTGACAGCAGCAACCATTAGCAAAACCCTAGCAATTATTGAGAGAGAAAAGGAATAAACACACAGTAAGCAATTCAAATAGGCAGTAGCTAAACAAAGCAATTGTCCACGGATTACATCAGGTTTTTAACCAAAAAATCAAGTTGATTCAGGCATTAAGGCAGAGAGTTTGGTTCAACATTCGAAATTGGTGGAGCCTTCAACGCAGGTATTTTCTTCTAAATTTAACTTCTTTAAATATACAGTATCTATGTTATTTTCCTTTAAACATTTTGATTATTTTTGTTGATTGTTATGTTAACACAATGGCATATTTTAAACCTTAATATCCCAGTAACTTGTTTATTAAAATTCTAAAAATCAGTTTCAACACCAAAACCTACCACAGTACGGGCTCGTCGAAGGGGTCAATATTTATTTATATATTATAAGTTTTTGTGTTTAACTTTCTTTATCTAAAACTCTAATTTAATTATTAAAATTTTAAAACCTTAATTTAATATGTAAACCTTAAACTTATACATTTATTGCTTTATTTAGTTTTGGAGTTGATTATGTAGTTTATTATATGTTTTGGTGATTAATTTATTTAATTTCGATGTTTGATTTATTTAATTTATCATGGATGGATGATTTCTTTATTATTATTATTATTATTATTATTATTATTATTATTTGTTTATCTTGGTATTAAAATTGTGAGAGGTATATTTTCATGGTTGGGTACCTCATTAATTAATCTTTATGTAATTTAAATTATTTTTGTATTTTAGGATTAATGTAAAGGACACGTTTTCACCTTTCGGTGGGTGTCCTATTTAATTTTAGACATGAACGATGTAAGGACATTTTTTCATCCTCGGATGGGTGTCCATTTATTTGTTTTGTTTGAACATTGTTATGATTTTTAATAAAGCATTTATTTATTCTTATCATTGTATGTAGTATTGATAATATCATTATATTTAATAATTTTATAATATTAAGACCTGAAAAGGAGGCCGATTCCAATGAACCTCTTTCTTTTTCCCGGCCCATCTGGGTGACTACTCCATTTTCTCCGGGCTTAGGCTCGTGTTCTCTAAGGCCCTTAGCCTAACAGTGTCGAAGTCGCAAGAACCATTCCACACGGGAGTGGGGGCGAAATCCCCGCTCACAGTGGTGACTCAACTAGGGATAAGAGAAGTTGATTGCGTTGGTCTTTATATTATTCTATTCTTTCTTATCATGATATTATCCATTGCATCATTTAGATTGCATCATGTGTGTGAGTTAGGATGCCCGTGTTACTCATGTTGTGTTATGTAAGGGATACCATACTTTCACTCAAGGTATGGAGATCGAGCATGGCATAACCACTCGTAGCCTTGTATCTTTTGGTATATACCTGCTATGGGAGCCTAAAACCTTTCAACCTAAAGACTAAAGCTCATGTAATTGGCCTAGTTACTTCCTTAGGTTTTACCTCAAATGCTTGTTGTTTGACTATGATTAATTTATTTTGATTTAAATCATGGCTTATTTGGTTTGTTCTTTTTCTAATATGACCTAATTACATTGTGAGCTCAAATAATTTTTTCCTCTAAATAAAAAAGATCAAAGCTATTTTCAAAATTTTTAAAATGGTCTTTGGACATAAAACTTTTCTAAAACAAGTCAAAAATTCTTTTTCTCATGACCCAAATACAAAGTCTGAAATCTATTTTTCTAAAATCATTTTTCAATGGGCTTAGAAACAAAATTATTTTCACTGCATTATGACCTTTTGAATGAGCTTACAAAGTATTTAGGTCAATTATGAAATACCAAAAATCAATTGTGAGCCTAGCTTATGCTAGGAATAATTAATCATGGGCTTATTTTTGGCATGAATCATTAGTTACTTTTTCAAGTGAGAAACCTATTTGTAATAAACCACTTAATTTAGTTTTAATTCAATATAACATAAAAGCTGCTTTAGTTGATTGGATGGATTAAAGCCTAATTAACAGGAATTGTCATGAACTAATTTCCATGTTTGAAAATATAACTATTGGTTGAAATGTCCGAGGGAATTATTTGAAAATAAGATACCCCATGTTGGTATTTTATTAACCATACACCTAGGAAAAGAGACTAGCCATTCATGTGTGAAAGCTATAAGGTTAGAAGGAACATCCTAATTATCTTTTACTATTCGTTGTTTGTGCATACATGCATACATGAATCACATAACATATCATTGATTCTTTCTGGCTCATAGACCTGGAGTATGACAATTCAAGAGCATGCAATGACACCACCTACAACATAAATTTTGATCCAAGTGCTTCATTGAGATGATGGATGCAAACCAGCTAAGGAATATAGTCAATGAAGTTGTCAAAACTAGGATGGCCGAGCTACGGAATTATAAAGACCCAGTTGAATGAAATTCTGGAGATCAGCAACAATGCTAATGAGGCATCTCCCTATTCTACAAGACCAGTCGAAGCATGTGCTGTCTAAGTGGAGCAATAAGGATGGATACCATCCCAGTGGGAAAAGTAATAGGAAAGAGGTGGTATCAAGGAAAATGCAACAACTAAACTAACAAAGAAGCATAAATTTTCAGAGTGGGAAAACATCTATCTTGGGTTTTTAGCAAACTACAAAAGAAAGGGTTGTTACAACCATTGGCCCCTCGACCTTTACCGAATCCTTTACCTCCAAAATTTGATACCAAAGTTTTTTGTTAATTTCATCAGACTCAAGGACATAAGATGGATAAATGCACTCATCTAAGGCACGAGATTCAAGATTTGATTAACAATGAAAAGTTGCCTGAGCCTGATAAGCCCAATACCAAGAATAATCCTCTGCCTAAATTTGGAAGGGCGCCACCGCTTGCAACCATCATGAAGAGTTTTATCTTGCCATGATATGGATAGAGAAGCTGCTAAAGAGGATGTGCTACTAAGCAAGCTTGGACTAACTGTGGACGATGAAGCAATGATCCTTGATGATGAAAAAAATCCTTGCCCTTGATATGTCTAAATAAATAAAGTATCTTCGACTCCAACTCAATGAACCTCCCTTAGCTTGAAGTGTTGCTCTTTTTTTTCACTTTCTTTAGTACTTATTTGGAAAAATTATGTTTTTCAAATTATGTTTGTTTGAATAAATTATTTTCATTAAATTTTTTTTGGTCTTTATTCATTTTGGTGCTTAACCAATGACTAGTCTAGCTTGATAATCATAAATTAATATATCTATGCATCATGATTTGAATGACTTTACTAGATGAAGGAATTGTTCTATAACATTGAGTTGTGTATACTTAGAGAGGGCTCCTACATAATTACCTTTGTCTAGGTCCTAGTCCAGTCTTAGTGTAACACCCCTATACCCCGTATACGTACACAGCATGCTTATACGATCATAATATACATATACTGAATATAGCAATGCCACGGTTTACAAAACACACAAACCATCCTTTTAAATAATAATAACAATTTTAAAACATTTAAGGAAATTTATAAAACACAATAGACCGAAATGTTTATACAAGACGCAGCAGAAAATTTAACATATTTACAAATACATATACATCAAAACTCAAGTTTTACAAAATAGAAAATATATATACACGTTTGGCAATATGTCTTTGATCTTTAAGCTCCACTATCAACACTTCAAGATCTAGACTTTACTCGGCCTAGAGGAACTCTCCGATTCTTCTCTGTCACCTACGTGATAAACCATAATCGTGCTAAGCCAAAGGCTTAGTGGTATAAACTACAATATTATTATGCTTCAATGCCATGTTAATGTCATACAATTAAGTTTCAAGAACAATTCAAAAGAATATTACATTACAAACCTCACATTCGTCAATAACTTATCACAATATTCATTTGTTTCATCTTTCAAGAATCACAATTAAACAAACACAAACATGGGCCCAAAAAGAATCTAATATGTTATTCAAAGTTCAGAGTTACTGCTTTGGTCCATAATCATAATCATCAATACATTTATCCATGGATATCAACTAGATTTGAGCTTACGACCCAGTCATTTCACTCAGTCTAGATTTAATAATTTGTTTTTGAGGTCTACGACTCGGTCATTTCACCCCAAAAATATTACATTTCACATTTTTCAACTGGAATCGGCTTACCACCCAGTCATTTCACCTATCCAGTAATTCATAGGCATGCCGCCAAATGCAAAACTCTAAAAATTGAATTGACATATTAGGCACACAATTATTTCATTTATCTCTTTATCAAACTCTTTTCATTTCATTTATCATAATTAATTAGGCAACCATGCCTCAATTATATTTCATTTGCATGATCATAGCCAACAACCATGGCCTCATATATCAAATCATCTCAACTCACATTAAAACAATTCATCATATCATCATATCTTTCATATTTCATATTCCATATTTCATTTCATCATCATCATATAAGCAAATATGCTTCAACTATCTTATTACATCATTATAACCAACCACATTGATTTTATATCTCATTATGTCTTACTTCATATTAAATCAATTCATCATTTAGGTGTACATAGTTAATGACATTAATACACATTTTATATGCTCATCAATCATTCACATCATACCAAACATAACATTATTCATAATCATCAACAATGCATTAAATTTCCTAACACATTTACCATCAAATGGATGTTAAGTCTCAACATCATATGAATGTATGCAATAATGTAGTTTATACTTACCTCAAGAACACTCACACAACTCTATACTCTTCTTTTTCCAAGAATTCTTCTCTTCTTAAATTAGGGCAAATCACCTTCTTCCAAAACCTAGTCCAAAATGATATAATACATGAATTCGAATATAATTTATCCCTTATTAACCTCGTCTTAGACCTTTAGATCACAAATTACAACTCGAAACCACTAACTAAAGCCCATGGCCATGGCCACCCCAACCCCCCACGGGCGTGGGTTAGAAAACAATTCTGCCCCAAATTGTTCAACACCCCACGGCCATGGCATCTAAGGGCCACGGGCGTGGCATCCAAGATGCTACTGTCTCCAGCCAAAATCATGTGTTCTAAACTTCTAAATTCATAAAACACAAACAACTTGAAGATCAACAAAAATAATTAACCAAACTCAACATCTACAACAATCACCAACTCAAAACCCTAATACAAACTCAACTCAAACACTTCCAATACCAACATCAACCTAACTTCTTATTTTCAATTCAAAACCAACACCACAATCAATTAAATCAAACACACACCAACATACTACCATCAATACAACTCTACTTTCAAATATTAATAACAAACTCACACACAACTTCAAATAAAACAAGAGAAACCAAGAGAGAACTTACCAAAGTTGATGAAACTTCACAAATTCCAACTTAATCACATGAATCTTCCTTCAATTTGAGCTTGGAACAAACAAAACTCACTCTTGCTCTCTTGCTTTGGATGGCTGGCCAACAAAGGAAAAGGAAAGAAGAAGAAATGAAGCAAAGTCAAACTTCCCTTCTCTTTAAACCTCCACCAAGCAATCTAAAAAGAAAATTACTTAAATACCCTCTTCTATTTGTTTTAACTTCCTTTCACTTACTTGCCCTTTTTAGTAATTTCACACATAACAAAATAAATATCTTCTTCCTTTGACCATCCATTTGACTTGTGTATATGTTATATATATTTCCATATATACAACATATACACTCTCTCTTAAACTCTTTTTTCTTTCAAATTAACATATACATTTAATCCAAATAAAACAACAATTATATCAAAACTTCTAGGGCACACTTTGGGATATTACAATTCTCCCCCTCTAAAAAGAAATTTCATCCTCGAAATTACCTGATATTATGTCTGAAACAGTTGAGGATACTGATCTCGCATAACTTGCTTGCTCTCCCAAGTTGCCTCTTCTCTCCCATGATTCTTCCAAAGAACCTTCACCAGTGGCACTTTCTTATTTCTCAACTCTTTCACTTCATGTGCCAAAATAGCAACTGGTTCTTCTTCAAATGTTAGATCCGAACTCACCTCAATGGATTCAACTGGCAAGATATGAGATGGATCTGATCTATACCTCCGCAACATAGAAACATGAAATACATTATGAATTCTGTCCAACTCAGGTGGCAAAGCAAGACGATAAGCAACTGGCCCAACTCTTTCTAAAACTTCAAACGGTCCAATGAAACGAGGACTCAGCTTCCCTCTTCGACCAAATCTCAAAATCTTCTTCCAGGGAGTTACTTTCAAAAACACTTTATCTCCAATATCAAATTCTATGTCTCTCCTCTTCAAATCTGAATAAGACTTCTGTCGATCTGAAGCCGCTTTTAACCGATCCCGAATTATCTTCACTTTCTCTTCAGTCTCTTTAATCAAATCGGGACCAATTAACTTGCCCTCTCCAATTTCATACCAAAATAAAGGCGTTCTGCATCTTCTACCATACAATGCCTCAAATGGTGTCATACCAATACTGGATTGATGACTGTTGTTGTAAGCAAATTCTACAAGTGGCAAAAATCTATCCCAACTTCCAGAGAAATCAATGACACAGCTTCTCAACATATCCTCAATAATCTGTATCACTCTCTCCGACTGCCCATCTGTCTGCAGATGAAAAGCAGTGCTAAAGTGCAATCGAGAACCAATACACCATGTAAACTCTTCCAAAACCTCGAAGTACACCGGGGATCTCGATCAGACACTAAAGAAATTGGGACTCCATGCAACTTCACTATCTCACTAATATACAGCTCAGCCAATTTCTCAAGAGAATAATCCATTCTAACTGGAAGAAAATGAGCTGTTTTTGTCAACCGATCAATAATCACCCAAATAGCATCATACTTCTTCTGAGTCAATGGCAACCCAGACACAAAATCCATTGTTACTCTCTCCCATTTCCATTCAGGCACTGTTAAAGGTTGAAGCAACCCTGTTGGAACTTGATGCTCAGCTTTCACCCTCTGACAAGTGAGACATTTGGATTCAAATTTCACTATGTCTCTCTTCATACCAGACCACCAGTAGTGCTGTTTCAAATCATGGTACATCTTTGTACTACCCGGATGCATAGCAAAAACCGATTGATGTGCTTCCTGTAAAATAATCTTTCTCAAACTATCATCATCAGGAACACACAACCTATCCTTGAACCAAAGGCTACCATCATTTTTCACATAGAAATCTCGGCTCTCCCCATTCTGGCAATCTGATATAATCTTCCGAATTTTCTCATCTACCAATTGAGCCTCCTTAATCTGATCCAACAATACTGGTCTCAATTGCAACTGAGCCAACAATGCACCATCATCACATGATTCAAAACTAGCATGTAATGCTCTCAATTCAACAAGTAACGAGAGCGAATACACAGTCAAACCAGCCAAAGACTTCCGACTCAAGGCATCAACAACAACATTTGCCTTACCAGGATGGTAATCAATCAAACAATCATAATCTTTAATCAGTTCTAACCATCACCTCTGTCGAAGATTCAGCTCCTTCTGAACACCCAAATATTTCAAACTTTTGTGATCTGTATAGATAAAACATTTCTCCCCATATAGGTAGTGTCGCCAAAACTTCAAAGCAAACACTATAGCTGCCAACTCCAAATCATGAGTCGGATAATTAAGCTCGTGTGGCTTCAACTGCCGAGAAGCATAAGCTATAACCTTACCCTCTTGCATCAAAACACATCCTAAACCATTATGTGAAGCATCACTATAAATCACATATGGTTTATCTTCCACGGGTAAAGTTAGAACAGGTGCTTGAGTCAACATTTCTTTCAACTGCTCAAAGCTAGCTTGACACTGGTCCATCCACACAAATCTAACTCCCTTCCGAAGCAATCTGGTGAGTGGAGTAGCTATCAAAGAGAAACCTTTAACAAACTGTCAGTAATAGCCTGCCAAACCCAGAAAACTTCTAACTTCAGTCACAGACTTTGGCGGACTCCAATTCAAAATAGCTTCAACTTTACTTGGATCAACTCTTATACCATCTGCTGAAACTATATGACCCAGAAAAGTAACTTGGTCAAGCCAAAATTCACACTTCGACAGCTTAGCATACAACTGCTTCTCTCTCAAGATCTGTAATACAATCCGCAGATGCTTGTCATGCTCCTCCTTATTACGTGAATACACCAAAATATCATCAATGAAAACTACCACAAACTGATCCAAATAGGGCCTAAACACCCTATTCATCAAATTCATGAAAGCTGCAGGTGCATTCGTTAACCCAAAAGGCATTACTAAAAACTCATAATGCCCATATCTTGTGCGGAAAGCTTTCTTAGGAACATCTTCAGCTCTAACCCTCAACTGATGGTACCCGGATCTCAAATCAATCTTGGAAAACACTGCTGCTCCCTTTAATTGATCAAAGAGATCATCAATCCTAGGCAAAGGATATTTATTCTTAATAGTCACTTTGTTCAATTGCCTATAATCAATGCATAACCTCATAGTACCATCCTTCTTCTTCACAAACAACACAGGAGCTCCCCACGGAGAAACACTAGGGCGAATGAACCCTTTATCCAACAACTCCTGCAACTGCACCTTCAACTCTCTCAATTCAGCTGGTGCCATTTGATAAGGAGTGTTAGGGATGGGAGTGGTACCAGGCAACAAATCGATACCAAACTCAACCTCTCTCTCAGGGGGTAACCTTGGCAACTCCTCAGGAAACACATCCAAAAAATCTGCAATTGTGGGTATTTTATCAAGTTGAGAACCCACTACCCTAGTATCCATAACATGAGAAAGATAAGCTTCACACCTTTTTCTAATCAACTTTCTAGCTGTTACAGCTGATACAAACAAGGATGGAAGTTGTCTCTGCTCACTAGATACTATCACATCTCTACCATCACTGGTTCTCAAGGTGACACACTTCTTTTGACAATCTACCACAGCCCCATGCTTAGACAACCAATCCATGCCTAAGATCAAATCATATTCTTTAAAATGCATTTCAATTAAATCACTAAGAAACTCCTCACCTTGCACCACAACAGCACTATCCCGATGCACCTTACTTACCACAACATTATGTCCTAAAGGATTGGTCACTAAGACATCAAATCCTAAGGACTCTGAATGCAATTCAGACACAGGCAAGATAGATGCACTTATGTATGAATGAGTAGATCTTGGATCAATCAAAGCAAGTACTAAAATGCCAAATAAAGAAAATGTACCCGCTATAACTGCTGAAGCATCTAGCTGCCTCTGCATCACATATACCCTCTGAGAAGATCCGGCCTCATCTGGCCTACTGCCTCTGGATGAAGATCCTCCTCTCTGACTAAACCCGGGTCTACCCACCCTACTGAAACCTCTGCGCCCTCGACCACCTCTGCTGACACTAGGTCGAGAAGCTGCAGTATCAGCTTGCCCATACTCCTGCATCTCAGGACAATCTCTAACAAAATGAGCTGGCGACCCACATCTAAAACACCCAGCTGATCCTCCAATCCTCCAACACACACCCCCATGGGTCTTACCACAATGCTCACATACAGGTGGAGTAGACCTCTGAACCACAGGGGTCGGAGCACTAGCTACAGAAGCTGTCGGTCTCGGCCTCTGCCTCTGATACTGCACTGATCTGCCCAACTGCCTCTGACTCCTACTAATTCTTGGAACAAAACTTCCTCTACCCCTCTTCACAAATGAAGACCCTGCCTCAAACTGGGGTCTCCTTACTCTAGTTTCCTCCTCAGTAGCAGCTGCTGCAATGCTCTGTGCTCTCTCCACACTTCTAGCTGCTGCAACTAGCTGAGAGAAATCCTGGTACCGAGAACCAGCCACAATGCACATAATAGAGGGCCTCAATCCCTCCTCAAATCTTCCACACCGGTCTATTTCATCAGAAATAATTCCCCCGGCATATCGACTCAACCGGATGTACTCAATCTCATACTCTGTTACCGTCCGGTTGTCTTGCCTCAAATTCAAGAATTCCATCTTCTTTATATCTTTATACTCCCTTGGAGTATATTTCTGCTCGAACTCCCTCAGAAAATCACTATAAGATAGTGTAGGTGGATCATCCATGGCATGAGGAACCGTCTTCCACCAGCCATAGGCATCTTTCTGAAGGAGGGATCTAGCATAGTCAAATTTCTCATCTGAAGTAGCTTGCAACTGAATGAATATCCTCTGCACTTTATCCAACCACTGCTCAAACACTGCAGGATCGGTAGTGCCCAAGAAATCTTCAGCCCCATATTTTCTCAACTTGTCATAATGTCTTACCGGCACCTGAGGCTGTGATGGTGGTGGCTGCACTGGAGCTTGTCTAAATAGTTCTACCACATGCCTTAACCAACCCGGCGGACCCTCCTCTGCAGCTGATCTCTCTGGCACAGAAACAGGTGCCTCACTAATTCTATCAACTCTAGCTCCATCTCTACTCTCTCCTGGAGCTACACTCTCAGCACTTCCTTCCACAGTCTGACGTGAATGGGACTCCATTACTTCCTATATCTGCAAACACAGCAGAATATTCCTCATTAAATATCAAAGACTGCCATACCAAAACATGTATTTTACTCAAAAACCCACTTTTAAAATTAAAATATTCTTTTTCTTACAATTAACCTAGGTTGAGAATCTCAAACCTAGGCTCTGATACCAAAACAATTGTAACACCCCTATACCCCGTATACGTACACAACATGCTTATACGATCGTAATATATGTATACTGAATATAGCAATGCCATGGTTTACAAAACACACAAACCATCCTTTTAAATAATAATAACAATTTTAAAACATTTAAGGAAATTTATAAAACACAATAGACCGAAATGTTTATACAAGACGCAGCAGAAAATGTAACATATTTACAAATACATAAACATCAAAACTCAAGTTTTACAAAATAGAAAATATATATACATGTTTGGCAATATGTCTTTGATCTTTAAGCTCCACTATCAACACTTCAAGATCTAGACTTTACTCGGCCTAGAGGAACTCTCCGGTTCTTCTCTGTCACCTGCGCGATAAACCATAATCGCGCTAAGCCAATGGCTTAGTGGTATAAACTACAATATTATTATGCTTCAATGCCATGTTAATGTCATACAATTAAGTTTCAAGAACAATTCAAAAGAATATTACATTACAAACCTCACATTTGTCAATAACTTATCACAATATTCATTTGTTTCATCTTTCAAGAATCACAATTAAACAAACACAAGCATGGGCCCAAAAAGAATCTAATATGTTATTCAAAGTTCAGAGTTACTGCTTTGGTCCATAATCATAATCATCAATACATTTATCCATGGATATCAACTAGATTTGAGCTTACGACCCAGTCATTTCACTCAATCTAGTTTCAATAATTTGTTTTTGAGGTTTACGACCCGGTCATTTCACCCCAAAAACATTACATTTCACATTTTTCAACTAGAATCAGCTTACGACCCGGTCATTTCACCTATCCAGTAATTCATAGGCATCCGCCAAATGCAAAACTCTGAAAATTGAACTGACATATTAGGCACACAATTATTTCATTTATCTCTTTATCAAACTCTTTTCATTTCATTTCTCATAGTTAATTAGGCAACCATGCCTCAATTATATTTCATTTGCATGATCATAGCCAACAACCATGGCCTCATATATCAAATCATCTCAACTCACATTAAAACAATTCATCATATCATCATATCTTTCATATTTCATATTCCATATTTCATTTCATCATCATCATATAAGCAAATATGCTTCAACTATCTTATTACATCATTATAACCAACCACATTGATTTTATATCTCAATATGTCTTACTTCATATTAAATCAATTCATCATTTAGGTGTACATAGTTAATGACATTAATACACATTTTAGATGCTCATCAATCATTCACATCATACCAAACATAACATTATTCATAATCATCAAAAATGCATTAAATTTCCTAACACATTTACCATCAAATGGATGTTAAGTCTCAACATCATATGAATGTATGCAATAATGTAGTTTATACTTACCTCAAGAACACTCACACAACTCTATACTCTTCTTTTTCCAAGAATTCTTAAATTAGGGCAAATCACCTTCTTCCAAAACCTAGTCCAAAAATGATACAATACATGAATTCCAATACAATTTATCACTTATTAACCTCATCTTAAACCTTTAGATCACAAATTACAACTCGACACCATTAACTAAAGCCCACGGCCGTGGCCACCCCAACCCCCCCCCCCCCCCCCCCCCCCCCGCAAGCGTGGGTTTTAAAAAATTTCTGCCCCAAATTGTTCAACACCCCACGGCCATGGCATCTAAGGGCCATGGGCGTGGCATCCAAGATCCTACTGCCTCCAGCCAAAATCATGTGTTCTAAACTTCTAAATTCATAAAACACAAACAACTTGAAGATCAACAAAAATAATTAACCAAACTCAACATCTACAACAATCACCAACTCAAAACCCTAATACAAACTCAACTCAAACACTTCCAATACCAACATCAACCTAACTTCTTATTTTCAATTCAAAACCAACACCACAATCAATTAAATCAAGCACACACCAACATACTACCATCAATACAACTCTACTTTCAAATATTAATAATCAAACTCACACACAACTTCAAATAAAACAAGAGAAACCAAGAGAGAACTTACCAAAGTTGATGAAACTTCACAAATTCCAACTTAATCACATGAATCTTCCTTCAATTTGAGCTTGGAACAAACAAAACTGACTCTTGCTCTCTTGCTTTGGATGGCCGACCAACAAAGGAAAAGGAAAGAAGAAGAAATGAAGCAAAGTCAAACTTCCCTTCTCTTTAAACCTCCACCAAGCAATCTAAAAAGAAAATTACTTAAATACCCTCTTCTATTTGTTTTAACTTCCTTTCACTTACTTGCCCTTTTTAGTAATTTCACACATAACAAAATAAATATCTTCTTCCTTTGACCATCCATTTGACTTGTGTATATGTTATATATATTTCCATATATACAACATATACACTCTCTCTTAAACTCTTTTCTCTTTCAAATTAACATATACATTTAATCCAAATAAAACAACAATTATATCAAAACTTCTAGGGCACACTTTGGGATATTACACTTAGAACATGCTTTGACAAACTTTTAAGGCAAAATTGAATTCTGCTTATTTAAGGGAGAGATAATCTAAGTATTGTTTGGTAAGCCAACAACTAGTATCAACCCTATTGACATCAATCCCTAGTTGACCCTTTGAGCCTTCATAAATTTTAGCTTACTCTTCATTGTCTAGTAAACCCAATAACCTACCCTAGCTGTTGTGACTTCTATGAAAAATCTAATGATCACTAAGGTGAAGTGGTGAGAAGATCAAAGAAAGGAATGCATAGTCAAGATCATGAGGATAGTTGAAGTTCACCTAATATTAGACCTGATATCTCCGATTCATTAAAATGATGACAAATGATTTATCCTTGTCTCACTCATCCAGTATCCTTGTCTCTCTTTACTCCACTCATCCATAAACAAAAGTATAGAATGGTGCAAGTGAGACAGTTCTTTTGGAGCTAGGACCCAAAATCATGGGAAAAAAAGAAGAAAGAAAATAAAAAGGAAAAAAGAGAAAAGAGAAGAAAAAAGAAGAAAGCAGAAAGGAAATAAGAAGAAGAAGAAGAAGAAGAGAAGAAGAAAAATAGGAAAAGAAAATAAAACACAAAAGACAGTTCAGAAAAGCCAACCGAGTTTTCCCTTTACTTAAAGCAGTAGAAGACAAAGACATTTCAACTTAAATTGGTCCAATCCAATAAAAATTCAACCAAAATTAAAGATAGAAGAAAGGTTATCTAGTTCTTAAAAGTCCTATATTGAAGGACAAAATGATAAAATGCTAGAAAATGAAAGAGAGAGAGAAAGGGAAAAGAAGAAAAGAAAAGGAATATGGGTACCAACCTTTTTTACAAATGTGAAGACTATCCTAATCAAGATCCAGATTCATGTCAAGAAGAAAGGAGAATGTTTAAAGCTCTATCTTTTCATACTTCCAACTGTCTAAATAAGAAATTTGTAGTGTGAGGGTTTGCCTATAGTGTCATAATGGCTCTAACTTATAATTGGCCCTCATTTAAATCATGCCCCTTATAGACCCCGTTTCAAGCCTTTTAAAGGCCTGTTGATCTCTCTTGGTAGGTAGTGTCTATTAGTGGAGATAGTTTGAAAGAGCTCGCTAGGTTGAAAACCTAAAAGGGTGGCCTAGGCAAAAGTTAGAGCAGTCCGCTAGTTTCAAAAATTTGAAAGGGCGGACTAGGCAACAATTAGGGCTAAATGAGAGAAATTGTCAATTAGAAAACCCGAAAGGGCTGGTTAGCGACAGGAGTGATCTTGTGTATGCTGGCTTTATGTTTGGTTGTTCCCCAATTTAATAAAATAGAGTTAATATTAACATTATTCTATGTGCACTATTTTAAGTATTTGACCAAATATGGTAAGATAAATAACACAATAGCGAAAGTTGATGACAAGTTATAAAAGGAAAAGAAACATCTTTTATTATTTTTATTATTGTTCATTCTAACATTATTTATTCTAAAATAATTAACAAATGTTAAATCTATGGCAGACAATAAGTATAACGTGCAGGCCAGCTTTGCTTTAATTGATCCAGGAAGGCATCAGTCAGTCGAGGCATGTCTAAATCAGGGGTAAACTCAGAACCTCAAGGCTCGGCTCCATACTGATGATTAAGAAGGTAAGGATCATAACAAGTACCTTGACGAAGTGCAGCAGGGGAACATACATTAAATATGTTCAAGTGGTGACATGAGTGATCTTCCATAAAGGTACAAACCAACAGATATTAACTGCAGCTCGAGAACGAATCCAGTCGATCCAATCAACATATGAAGAAGTAGGATGGAGGATTTTCTTGGCAGAATTATGTCATGGCAAATATCTGGAAAAACCCATGGATGGAGTGTCAAGCAAACAGAGGTGCTCTTGAAGCCAAATCTGTAAGCCCAAGAAAATAAATTAAAAAAAAAATTAATGCCCGTTAGGTTGAAAACCCACAAGGGTGACCTAAGCAAAAGTTAGGGTGGTTCACTAGTTTTGAAACCTGTAAGGGTGGTCTAAGCAAAAATTAAAACCAATAAAAAAAAGATCCGCTAAGTTGAAAACCTGCAAGGGCAACTTAGGAAAAAATTAGGACATCTCGCTAGTTCTGAAAACCTGCAAGGGCAAACTAGGTAAAAATTAGTGCAATAAAAATAAAAAGGCCTAAATTGAAAACCTGAAAGGGCAGTTTAGGTAATTACTTGTAGCAGCAAGGGACTTTTGGCCAATCTCCTTAAAGATTTTAACTTGAATTGATCCAATCCAACTATGGTCTCGACCAAGATCATGGGTATCGGTGACAAACCTCTTTCCATTTGGTCCATGATATCCAGTACTCATGGATCGATTTTACCATTGAGAGAAACAAACAAGAACTGACCAAGCAAGCATAGACAAAGCATGCTTCCCCATGCCTTGGTGGGAGCCAAATGAGAAGTGTAAAAGTCAATCAAGGGACCAAGCAGAATTTTCTCACCTCTAGTCAATTGTAAAACTTCGGACTTTGCGATTTGAAATAACATTTACATCTTTTGTTGAGTTTTGGAAGTCAATATGGGCAATGCCATTGGTTGATTGCTTGTATATCCAAGGATGGCCTAAAATTCTTCAATCATGGGACATATCTCAAAGTCATTTATTTTGAATGTCCTAGAATTCACATCCCAAAAGGAGACCATGGCATGTAGAAAAGAATGGTCTAATTTAACATTTTGAAAGCACTTCAAATTGTTGATTTGAGACCAAGATATTTGCTCGAAATGAATAGCTTTCATGGCTTTAAATAAACCTTTAATTTTCTTCAAATTGAGTTCTGTCATTGTTGAAGTTTGAAAAAAAAAATTTTAAAGGGATTTTAATGCTGAAATAAGGTTTTGTGATGAATTTCTTGATTTTCATTGGGAATTATGGCATGAAAGATGTTTTAAATAAGATATTGGCTTGTCCATAGAGTTTGACAAGGAAAGGGCAATAATTTGGGCCGAGATGCGCAAGGAATGGAAATTTAAGTTGAAACAATTTTGATTTGCGGCGTTGCTATTGGTTTTGCAAATCTGTGATAATTTAGGATTCTGAATTATAAAAGAAAGGCTCTTTGTGTATACTGTAATAATGATGATAATAAATTATAATACAAAATAAAAAAAAATTTGAAAGTCAAAAGTTGCAGTAAAAGTAAAAATTATTATTATTATTATTATCATTATTATCATTAATAATAATACAATATTTTTTCAATTAAATGATGGATCACTAAGAAGGAGGAGCTGGACCTTAATCAAATAAATCCCTAAAAAAGTCATTGCCTGATGGAAGAGGAAGCATATCACCCATTTGGGTTCCGCTCGGAGGAAAAGTACCTAAATTCCAATTTTATTAAAATTCAGGCTTATAGCAGGCATCATCTGAAGGGATCTAATGGTCATCAGTTTGGGGGCTCATTCCCTGAAACCAGGAGTCTCAGAAGTTTTGCTCTGACTGATGAGACAATCTTTTAAGATGGGCAACCTATTGGCGGCTAGCAACTAACTCCTCTGTAGTTTCTTGTTTTTCTCTTCAAGCATTCGCTGTGAGTCAGAAAAGAAAAGGGTAAGAACATACATAATCATGCATACATATAGCATAAATCATCATGGAACAGGATGACAAACAAGATAACTCGTATCAGTGCCTTGCAAATGGGATGGCCTTTTCGGTTGGTAAGAAGAAGCAAATGGAGGAGCAACAGAGGAAGGTCTAGCCTCGTGACCAGATAAGCCAGTAGCCTGCAATAATCATTAAAATAGACAGAATAAGTTGAAAAAGAAGCAATTGCAATGGCAAAATGGTAAAAGTTTACATAAGAGGTGCTAGCCCCGGGATGAGGGATGGACCCTCTTCCCTCTCCATCATACTCCTCTTCATCAGTATCCTCAACTTCCTCGAGAATTCCTCGGACGCCAATAGGAGATAAGTCAAAGTTCAAGAGCCCTGCTTTTATAAACTGGATATATGATGTACCTGGTGGATAAAGAAAGGTTTCAACATCATAACCATTTTTAGATAACCACCACGCATTCTCCGACATTGATGTAATATTTAAAATATATGCCGGATAGTTCATCGGGATCCTCCATCGCTCAGGACCAAGGAACCAATCATACACCCTTTCCTTGAGAAACCAGCCATTAGACATAGGATCAACAATGATTCGATGGGAGTACTTGTAAGGTAGTGCAACATTCATAAAAGGAGTCTAGTTCGCCCACTCTGCAGCATACCACCAAGCCAAATTGACCTACAAGATGACAGAAGATAAGTAAACTTTTACATTAATTTTAAAGTATACTAACATTATTTTACCTGGTCCCAGGTTAAGTAACTCAAGTGATAGCACTGCGTGTGCACATGGTGAGAACCAGGAACTGTTGCGAGATCGGACAACTAAAAGTTCAACCTAGCTGTTATGGTTATTCCTCCACTAAGCAAGTCCCAAACCAAGCTGTCAAGTTAGTTTCCATTTTAGTTACTGTTTTCAAGTTATGGATCCAGCATTGTAGGACAATTTCTGTCCATGTTTTTGTTCCCTAAAATAGTGGATGGCTCACCTCCACTAAGGTAGTTTATTTCCTTATTTATAGGACCAGTATCTCTGTAATTATGTATTTAAGTTTACTTGATTTTCAATGAAGAGGAGCTTGAAAATTCCAAAAAGTCTTTGAGTACTTTAACTCAAGAGATCTAGGTTCTCTCTAAGGAATCTAAAGAGATTGCAGATTCTCTCTAAGTCTGTAAAAAATAGTTAGAAAGAAGGTTAATCCTTCTTCATCCTCCCTTTCTAGACCTAAACCTCTAACCGAAAGACCCATAACTAGATCCATAACTCGGGACAGTAACAAATTGGTATCAGAGCCAATAGTTATGGGAGATTCCATCCAACAAACACTTGATAGGATTATTAACTTGGTCTTTGAGGAACAAGCTGCAAAGAGAGCTTGGTATGATAAATTAATTTCAAAATTGGAGGCCCTTACTACTGCCCTGGCTGGTTTTAAACATCCACCAACAACAACAAATGAGAGAGATCATACCACCACATCCAAAGAAACAAGTTCAGATTTGCTTGATGCAGTGAATGCAAGTTATGTTGAGACAAAGTTCATGGAGCTAGATGTAGAAGATGCAACAATCTTTGTGACCAAAGTTGGAAACAAGACATTGCCTAGCCTTATACTTTTCATTAAAGGGAAAGGGGAGAACCAGCTTAAGAAGGATGAAGAGGAAGCATCGGATGTTCCATTTGATCCAGGAATTTTAATTAACTCTTTTGCGCTTGAGGACAAGCGCATTTTGGAGGAGGGAAGTAATGTTACGGTTATTCCTCCACTAAGCAAGTCCCAAACCAAGCTGTCAAGTTAGTTTCCATTTCAGTTACTGTTTTCAAGTTATGGATCCAGCATTGTAAGACAATTTCTGTCCATGTTTTTGTTCCCTAAAATAGTGGATGGCTCACCTCCACTAAGGTAGTTTATTTCCTTGTTTATAGGACCAGTATCTCTGTAATTATGTATTTAAGTTTACTTGATTTTCAATGAAGAGGAGCTTGAAAATTCCAAAAAGTCTTTGAGTACTTTAACTCAAGAGATCTAGGTTCTCTCTAAGGAATCTAAAGAGATTGCAGATTCTCTCTAAGTCTGTAAAAAATAGTTAGAAAGAAGGTTAATCCTTCTTCATCCTCCCTTTCTAGACCTAAACCTCTAACCGAAAGACCCATAACTAGATCCATAACTCGAGACCGTAACACTATGATACCTGAATCTCTCTCGAGAAATGCCAGGCACCCTCACAAGATTATGCTCATATGCCCATACCTGTAAAAAAAATGAAAATCAAATTCATACAAGTATATGAATGGAATTGACAATGGTGGGAGAGAGTACCTACAATCACCATGAAGCCAATAAAAGACTTCTTATTCCTGCACATCTTATCTAGGCCATGATAGAGACATGCAAGGCTAGCTTCACCCCAGTCATAAAGCGGTACCATATTCGTTTCAACAAGGGCCCTCAACATTAACAAATGTATGGCGGATTTGGTACTGCATAAAATGGTCGACCCAAGCAAATACAATAAAAATCCCTAAGCATATTGGTTGGTTGTTTCTCTACGAACTCATCCATCACAGATCATCCAATAACTCTAAATCGACTCAATTTTTATCTTGTAAGGCTCTTTTAGTGACGGTTTCATACCGATTAACTGTTGAATTTCTTTGTGTGTCAAGATATTGTTGGTAAGAGGGACCAGGAGACCATAGTACCAGATACCAGTTATGGCTATAAAATCAACTGGGCTACTGGTCATCTCTCCCATAAGTAGGTGGAACGTATGGCTCCTGTCCATCCACCGCTTAGACAATGCTTGAACTACAGTCCAGTCTATTGGACATTCCTTGGATGGTAATTGCAGAACAAAGCTTTCAAAACCGCACTCTTGGATGACCCATTTCACCCGAGAAGGCACTACATCATACCATTGTCAGGCTTTGTAAACACACCCTCTACCTCGAACAATGCAATGATCACGCTAACACCGAACAAGGTAAGCTAATATGAGGTAAGTTTATCATCTCACAAATACTACTATTTCAAAGTCTGAAATTACTCATTACTATCTATTTTAATCTATTTATTTATTTAATTTTTATTAATAGAAAATTAGTCAATTTATTTTTAGCATTAGAATATTTCCTAATATTTGTTACAATTCATTTGTTAATATACTAAATTATAACTAAAAAAATAAAACAAAAAAATAAAAAATAATAATAAATATTTATGCTGATAAAATATTAAATTGCAGTGTTACCTTAGTTTTTTTACTAGAGCTACGATGATGTTGCATTCCAGCTAGTAGATTGACAGTTCCATTTTCATATTGTCGGATAAATTTTAGCAACTCAGTATTAGATTGAGGCCCAGATCTTGAAGCATGCCTTCCTTCCATTTGATTGCTAAACTCTCTCCTAAACTCTCTATTCTCTCTGCTCAAACTAATATTTCTGCTATCACTTAAGCTCTGTGTAAGTATAACTAAATTTGTAATTGAATGAAAGAGTGCGAATGAAAAATAGAGGAAATCGAGCCTTTATATAGGCAAAAAAAATGAAGAAAAAAGGAAAAAGGAAAAGGGAAAATAGTAATTCCCGTGAAAAAAAGTGAATATCACTATTAGTGAATAGTAAGCACACAGTGATTAACAATGTATCAATAGTAAATTCAATTATTCAACTATTTGCATGCATAAAAATATTTTTTTGTACTTTTAAAATATTTTTCCACGTAGAGGACAAGAGAATATAGGTATGGTAAAAAATAGTTAAATTTTTTTACAGATTTTTTTAATATCCTACTAATTACAATTATCTTTTGCAGGCACGGTTCCAGAACCCAAATCATTTTTGAGTTCATAACTCATTTCGGGTTCAGAACCCGAATCATTTTTTAGTTCAAAACTCATCCCGGGTCTAGAACCTAAATTATTTTTGAGTCTAGAACTCATTCTGAGTTCAGAACCTAAATTATTTTTGAGTCCAGAACTCATTTCGAGTCTAGAACCCAATTTATTTTTGAGTTCAGAAATCATCCAGGGTCCAGAACCCAATTTATTTTTGAATTTAGAACTCATTCCGGGTCCATAACCCAAATTATTTTCAAGTTCAAAACTCATCCCGGGTCCAGAATCCAAATTATTTTCAAGTCCAGAACTCACATTGGGTTCAGAACCCAAACCATTTTTTACTTCAGAACTCATCCCAGGTCCAAAATCTAAATCATTTTCGAATCCAAAACTCACCTCGGGTCCATAACCCAAAATATTTTTTAGTCCAGAACTCAATCTGATTTCAGGCATGGGGTTAGTCTGACTCTAAACCAATCAAAAATCATATTGCTTTTTACTCTCTTTTACTATAGTCTCATATCATTCAAACAGGGGGTAAACTATAGACCCTTATTTTTTGACCAAGTCCAGTTCAATATTTTGAAACAAGTCCAAAATAAATTTTGTGGTATTTATTATTTATTTTAATAATATAATATTTATTTTAATAATATAAATTTATTATTTATTATTTAAAATATAATTTTTATTTTTTAAAGAATAAAAATTAAAAATAATAAAAAATAAAAATTGGACCAATCGGTGAACGACATACGGCAGCTGCGTGGCACGCCTATCGGCCTATGACGAATTGGCCGTAGGCCATTTCATTGCAAGTTTGGCATGCAACGAATTACACCCAGCATGCAGCCTCACTCGCCAGCTTGCCCACATTGCTCGCAGCTCGCATGCCAATCCTTCCAGCAATGGCCCGAAGCTTGCCGTAGAGCCTAAAGCCCGCAAGCCGCAGGCCCAATTTCTCGCAGCCCGTACCTTCAGGCAATTTTCGCCTAAACCTTATTAAACTCAGTTTTTTATTATTTTTTCTCAATATTTTTAATTTCCTTAAACAACTCGTATTAGGTTTTTAATTTTTCTATAAACAACACAATTAAGGACGAAAAAATTTTATGACTTCTATACTTTAGATTTTTTGGGGACTTTTCTTTTGGCAGAGACTTTGGACTTTGGTGGAGAGGACTTGGAGACTTTTGACAGCAACAACCATTAGCAAAACCCTTGCAATTATTGAAAGAGAAAAGGAACAAACACACAGCAAGCAATCCAAAGAGGCAGTAGCTAAATAAAGCAAATTGTCCATGGATTACACCAGGTTTTCAATCAAAAAATCAAGTTAATTCAAGCACTAAGGCAGAGAGTTTGGTTCAACATTCAACATTCAACGTAGGTATTTTCTTCTAAATTTAACTTCTTTAAATATACAGTAGCTATGTTATTTTCCTTTTAAATGTTTTGATTATTTTTGTTGATTGTTATGTTAACATAGTAGCTCATTTTAAACTTTACTATCCCAGTAACATATTTATTAAAATTCTAAAAATCAGTTTTCAATACCAAAACCTACTGCCGTATGGGCTTGTCGAAGGGGTCAATATTTATGTGTATATTATATGCTTTTGTGTTTAACTTCCTTTATCTAAAACTCTAATTTAATTATTAAAATTCTAAAGCCCTAATTTAATATGTAAACCCTAAAATTATACATTTATTGCTTTATTTATTTTTGGATTTGATTATGTAGTCTATTATATGTTTTGGTGATCAATTTATTTAATTTTGATGTTTGATTTATTTAATTTATCATGGATGGATGTTTTCTTTATTATTATTATTATTTGTTTATCTTGGTATTAAAATTGTAAGAGGTATATTTCTATGATTGGGTACCTCATTAATTAATCTTTATCTAATTTGAATTATTTTCATATTTTGGGATTAATGTAAAGGACATGTTTCCACCGTTCGGTGGGTGTCCTATTTAGTTTTAGACATGGACGATGTAAGGACAAGTTTCTATCCTTGGATGGGTGTTCATTTATTTGTTTTGTTTGAACATTGCTATGATTTTTAATAAAGCATTTATTTATTATTATCATTGCATGTAGTATGGACAATATCATTATATTTAAGAATTTTATAATATTAAGACCTAAAAAGGAGGCCGGTTCCAATGAACCGGGTGTTGTAGGGGTGCTAGGCCATTTCTCACCTTCCCCACGCGTACCCAACTTTTCAAACCCAATAGGGGGTTGGGGATTCCTTAGGAATCTAGTTATCTAGCCCTTTCTTTTTCCCAGCCCGTCCAAGTGGCTACTCCATTTTCTCCGGGCTTAGGCCGAATTCATAAAAACCATTCCAAGTGGGAGTGGGGACAAAAATCCCCGCTCACACACACTATAGTTATCAAATGCAAACATTTTTGAAACAAATAATGTTTTGTATATTTTTGAATATATATATATATATAATGTAAATATATATTTGTAAATACTTGGAGGTGATATGGAGAAATGATGGATTTTGTGAAAGTGTGATTTTGGGAGTGTAACTTGTATTGCTGGTTGTGTTATTTGAATTTTGGGATTTATCAAAATTATAGATAAAACTCTAATGAATGAAGATTTACTAAATTACTAAACATAAATGTGTTTATTTTTAAATTAGTCTTTTAAAGGTGTAATTATTTTTAGTATCAAGTATATAAAATTTTTACAGTTAATTACTGTAGCATTCTTGTATTATATATATATGTACTTTACATATATGGGATATATGTATTGTATATATATGGGGTATGGAGGTGTTACATTTAAAATATAGAAATATAGTTTTAATCATTAATAGACGCATGAGACTATAGATGGAAAATAGAATTTCAAAATTAAAATTATCAATAACTTCAACCTGAATAGAATAACCCAAAATAACATTCTAAAGCTGCAATAATTAACAATTCAGCTTGACCAATATCACAAACTTTATATGAATAAAATAGCATTCTAAAATTAAAATAATCAATAACTCCACGAGCAAAAAAACCGAAAAAAACATTACAAAACTGAAATAGTAAACTACTCAATATGGACGATATATCTTTTTAAAGATGAAATAGCCAACTCTTTTTCCCATCATATTCATGTAGAGTCTCATACATTTAAAACAATTCAAAGTTAATTTCTTCAATAATTTTCTTTGTTCAATTACTTACCGCAATAAAAATATAGAACCAAGAAAATGATTTGCAAACGCTCGCTAGCTTTGATTATCCTTTTTTTTTGTTGACTTATTTTGCATAATTATGCAATATTTGCAAATTAATTCAAGTTTTTGATATCACTTCAGGCCAAGTCAAATATAAAATTATAAACTTACTAAGAAATAGTTAATTATTAAATTTCTAAAAAGAAAGTAGTTAATTTTTGAAAAGTAAAATTTGTTAAGGCATGTAACAAATATTCACTAATTTTAGTATCAATGCAAAAATTTTAGATGCAACATTCATAATTCGTACAAACAAAATTTTCATTTCTTATAAATAAGTATGGAAAAATAAAAATGAAAGTAATATAATAACATAGGAATTTATTATTATTTTATTATTATTGTCTTTAATTATTATTTAGTATCACTTTCACTTAATTAATTCTTCAATTATTGTCTATTATAACTTTGATTCTATTAATCCTTAAGAATTTATTTTTCTCCTAATAAATTGGTTTATTCTGGCATGTGGTGGTGTTGTTTTATGGCTTATTAATTTTTCAAAATTTGGAAATTTACTCAAAAACTTGCTTCATTGTAGCCCCTTCATTCTTTTCTGGTTTTCTACATCCCATTTATGGAAATTGGCAAATGCTGCCTTGTCATACCATATATATTTTTCTTGTCATCATCAATTCAATCCCATAAATCATATTAAGAAAACCATTAAAATATATACAAATAGTATGAAATGCATATATAATACTTAAGTGTAAAAATTAAGCTAAACTTTATTACATTTTCTAGGTACAACATTTGATAAAGATACATATTTATAGATAATAGAAAAGCCATTTAGAAGTTACCAATAACCGTACATAGCAAAAACCTAGTTCTCTCATCTTATGTTAATGAGAAAAAACATATTTATACCATAGGAAAACCTACAAACCTTTAACAATAAAACTAATAGCCTAAAAGTTTCATTGCCTATAAAGAATCTTAGGCATGCAATAGTCTAGAAGAACCAATCTTAGACCCCCTTATCTTCATAAAAAGGTCAAAACCTCTATTAATAACTTATTCAAGCTTCATGTACCACCTTTTTGCTTCTTCTAGCTCATCACAAACCCTTCCAACACTTGTAAGCACAACCGCTTCAAGTTTAGCATAACCATTCCCTAAGGGTGAAAATTCTCACTCATCATAGTAAAATTACTTGTCATAGGTGTGACAAGCTCTAACAAGCGCTATAGTAATCTCACGACTGCATCACATTTATAGCAACCGCTAGAAATTTGAGGGTAATTTCACAAGTTTGGCAAAAAAGATTCGTGATCAAGCATTACGGTCTAACGCTCAGCATGAGAATCTCTCTCCCACCGCGATTTCAGCATGGCGTGACTACACCATTCAAATCAGTCATAGTTTTTGGCAAAAAACTCTTGTACCAATAAAAGGCAGCTATGTTTGAAGGTCAAAATCAAAGAAAAGTCAATCAGTGCGTCTCAGAAGTGCGTGACATAAGAAGTGAGTGATAGAAGAAGTGCACCCATGAAATTTATAAAGATTGGCATGGAATGGTTCTCACTGACCTATCAGTGCTAGGTGGACTAGACATTAAAACTAGCTAGTAAACATAGTCACAATTTCACGACCATGTTAGAAGGTTATCTGACCACTAAAGGCATCTCACAACTATAACACATAGGGTATGCGATCATGAGAGCATTTTGACAACTTTAAATGCATAAGATTTTGGTTCGTGAAGTCTTAATCTTCCTCAATCTAATTCAAATAGCTCTCTTAGAGGAAGATGTCTATAAATACCCTACCAAACATCATTTAGTACATCTTTTAAGCATTTAATAGCCAAATTCTTTCAATTTTATTTCTCAATTTGCCTTATACTCAATTTTTCATTGATCATCTTTGACTGTTGGGTGTGAGCATTAAACAACTTATTATAAGTTTGGTGTGAGCTTGTAAAACATTAGGTTAGAGAGTGAGCTTTGGGAAACCTCTTGTTGGGTTATGAGGAAAAAATCTCAAACCTTATAAAAGTTTGGTGTGAGCTTGTAAAATATTAAGTTAGGGTTGAACGTGTAAAAATCTATGGTTGTTGAAATACCCAACTTATTATTGAGTAGGATTGTTGAATCCAATCCACTAGATTCTCTCTTCATTTCTCCTTTTATTTTCAAAACAATTTTAAATTTCACCCTAAATCTTCAAAAGCACTAATTTACCTAACTCTTGGTTGCCAACAAGGGATAACAAGTGGTATCGGAGCCAATCTTATCTTATTAAAGCTTGATTGTAGCCATAGCATCTCCAAGTTCTACTTCATCTACCTCCAAAATACCATCTCAAATAAACACAACTACTCATGATAATCTTGGTCCTTACCCTAGACCGTATTTTGATGGAATTGATTACTTTATGTGAAAATGCAAGATGTAAATATTTCTTGATATATAGTAAAACAACTGAGCTATGGAAGTATATCACAACTGAGTGGAAAGCCCCTGCACAAGAAGTAGAAGGAGTTCAAGCGGCAATTCCTTGAGTTTAATGGACCGAAGCATAAGAAAGGGATCTCTACAAAAATAACCATGCTTGTTCCATCTTGATCAACTCCATGTCTAGAGAAGAAGTGGGCAGAGTTCAACACAATGCAAGTGCATATAGTATTTAGAAAAGTCTTAAGAACTATTATAAAGGCACCACCCAAGTGAAGTCTACGAGGATCTAAATGTTGGTGCATGAGTATGAACTCTTCAAGATGAAGCCAAGTGAGAATATCACCAATATGACTAATTGATTGCTTGCTATAGAGAATGACTTGAAGAAATATGGGGAAATATACTCTTAAGAGGATGTGAATAATAAGATTTTGAGAGCTCTTCCCAAAAAGAAATTTGAGTCAAAGGTCTCATCAATAGAAGAGGCTTGTGACCTTAGCAACCTTAGAACCGATGAGCTTGTCGGGAAGGTTCTCACTCATGAGATGACTTTGGAGAAGGAACAAGATTGTTGTCCCAAGATGGCAACCAAGAGGGGGGGTGAATTGGTTTCCACAAGAAGTAATGACAATTTAAAAAACTCAACAAACAAGAAATGCGGAATATAGAGTTGGTTGAGTAATTGAAGAAAGAAAGAACACACAAGATTTATAGTGGTTCGGATTTACTTCAATCCTACATCCACTTCCTTAACAACTTGTTAAGGTTCCACTAATCTTTGAAGTTTTTACAAGCTCACTTCCAACTTTGGTGTTTTCACAAGTTCACACCTAACTTCACAAGTGTTTTTCTTAGGCTCACACTTACAACCCAAACAAGAGTTTTACAAGGCTCACTCTCACAACCTAACAAGAGTTTTACTAGGCTCACTCTCACAACCCAAGTGTTTCCCAAGCTTACACTCAAACTTATACAATGGTGTTTTCAATGCTAACACCTAACATTCATAACAATTCAAATACAAGTTTAAGTAAAAGAAAATTTGTTGCTTGGCTATGAAAATCTTTTCTCAATGTTGTCTCTTTTTTGTTTTCTCATAGAAACTTTGTATTTATAGCCAATGTGGTCTTACTAGCCGTTATTGATGTTGAGAATAAAGTCTTGGCAGATTAGACCTCTTTACTTAAACTGTCCGAAGCACTTCGCGGTCGCCCTTCATACAAGGATGGTCGCGCTCATGCTTCAAGCGGTCGTCCTTTTAACCAGGGACGGTCGCTACTTTTAAAAAATCTTCAACGGTCGAATTTTAGTGCTCTGCAGCTGGAATCTTGCCCATGATGTGTTTGTCGGACCGTTTCTTGCCCATGCTGTGTTTGTCGGGACGGTCGCGCATCACAAAGTGCGGTCGCCCTTTTTTGAATACTGAAGTGGGATTACAACGGTCATGTCACGTGTCATTTTCTGACAGGGCAAAAGAGATGTCCGCCTTAATTTGAATCTCGCGGTCGCCCGTGGTAGCATTTCGCGGTCGAACTCATATTCTCGCGTCGAACTTCTGGACGCACCTGAGGACGCGAACACTACTGTCTCTTTGAGCAATTTCTTTTTGAATTGTTGGGCGGTCGCGACTTTGAATGGGGCGGTCGCTAAAGTGGTTAGCGAGGTCGAGTCATTCACCGTTCTTGTCACCGCGAATCTTACTGTGATTGTAATGATTTAAATTCCTTGAGTAGCGGTTGTGCACATATTTGGCCGGTCGCTATTCTGTAGGAGCGGTCGCGACTGAGGTCGAACTTCTGACCGCGAAACCTACTGTGACAAGGTTTCATTCTGTAATTACTTGGAGCGGTCGTATTAAGGTGAGGTGCGACCGCGATAAATGTTCTGTTCACCTTTAATTGAAATAACCTAATCCTGCAACAAGATTTCTCAAACACAAGTTAAATAGATCATCCATTTGAGTTGTCAAAGATCAAAATTAAGATTATTTGTCTAACAATCTCCCCCATTTTGACTTTGACAATTCAAATGGAATGATGAGAAAAATAATAAGTCTTAAATGCTCCCCCTTAACATATGCAACAATCATGGTTAAGAGCATTGTGATTATTAGTTTATTTTGGTGCAAATGTTATTGTTTGAATGCAAACATTTCTCCCCCATAAACATTTCTCCCTTATTGCAAATATTCAACATGTATACTTGTTTCTCCCATTATTGTTCTTATCTTTGGTTTCCTCTATTGGTTCATTCCATTGGTTCTTCTCCCCCATTGTCATAGGCAAAATGAAACAATTGTTAAGCAAAATTATTAACTAAACAATGAAAGGGAAAGTACCAAATTATATATATTAAAATTGGAGGAAAGTACAAAGCAGAAAGTGCAAAGCAGAAAACATATGAAAATGCAAACAAACTAAAGCTAAGCTATTCTGAGTCATCATCTAACTCTAACTCTTCTTCAACTAAAGGAGCTTTCCCCTTATCTTGAGGTGCAACAGAGGCAGAGCTAGTGCTAATAGACTCTTCTTCTTCAGCAACGCTTTGGGTGTGATCACTTATATCCCAATCTTCAAGATTGCATTGAGGCAAGTCCAATTTGCCTTGCATGTCATAAAGATCATGGTGCATGTGGGATATAAGGTCTATCCTTTTGTTTAAGTGCTGGAATCTCTTGGAAACACTTTTCTTGAACTTAGTGAGTTTCCTTGAGAGAGTCTTGATTGCTTGGAGGATGAGTTGTGTGGAGGATGAAGCAGTTTCTTTAGCAGCTTTTGATGAAGTTGCTTTTGGAGGTAATTCTACTGCAACTTCTACAGAATCTCCCTCTTCCTCAATTGTATACCTTGGCCTTTTCTTTTGTTTATCCATAACTCCTTTCTTGCCATAGCAGTATACATATGACCCTTCTATCTTCCTTACACAACCAGCATGCTCTAAGTAATCCATTGTGATAGCATTGGAGGCTAGAGTGAAAGGGTTCCTCAAAGTAGCTAAGTTCAAATCATTCAGAAGGTTTAAGTGTCTAGCTATTTGAGTAACTTGAGAGGATAGGAAGAAGGTACCAGTTCTTGTAACAGCATGATGATAAAATGTATCAATCAAGAACTTGGTTGTGTTCATTTTGATGTTATGGGTGAAAGCATAGAGAAAGATAAGGTCTCTCTTGGTTACTTTCTCATTCCCATCTGCTCTTTGGTGAATGGTATAGGTGATAATCCTATGGAGCATCCAGTGGGTGAGAGATTTGATGTGCTTGGCTTTAGATTCCTTTTCAAAGGAAGTTTCAATGGAAATTTCTCGCCAGAAATCAGAAAGGGTTGGGTTTGAGAAGATTTGGTCATTGTAGGAGGTTATACCTTCAGAAGGGAAGTTCCAAATTCTGCCAAAATCTTCAAGGGTTATGAATTGATACTGATCAAAGAGTTTGAACCTTACCCCGTACCAACCTAGAGCAGAGTTTGCACTCTTCTCTATCTGGAATGACATTAGAAACTCCTTACTTAGACTAGAGTAACCTACCTCTTCTGGAAAGACAAAATTTCTCCATCCAAGGACATCCAACAATCCTTCAATTTCGTCCTTGATGCCCAAAGCAGACAGCATCCCACCAAAAGGAGATTTGGTGCCTTCAACCTTCTTCTTCTTTAGCATGGCATACCTAATGTCTTCCTCAGTGGTTTGGTGATGAGGTTTGTGAATTTTCTCACCCCTTTTTGATTGTGGAGGAGATGGAGGTTCAACGACAGGTTCTCTAATGGTGATTCCTGGAACTCTCTTAGCTTGTCCCTTTATTTTGGAAGTGGTTTTTCTTTTGGGAGCCATTAGAATAGAAGAAACAGATGAGAGCAGGAAAACAGAGGTTGATTTGAGAAGCAGATGAGTTGAGAAGATTTTAGGGTTTTAGATTGTTTTCAGAAGCAAAATATCCAAGAAATTTGATGTAACTTACTTTTAAATAGATGGAGTTAAGAAAATAGCCGTTTTTGACTGTTGGATATTAAGAGTTGCAACCTGTCACACAGCCAACGGTTATAAATTTTCGAGCAGAGTGTACAGGGTGCGGTCGCGGATTGAAGATAGTGCGATCGCTACTTATGGTCTAGCGACCATTATCAAGATAAGTATGCTCGCGAGAGAAGAAAGTAACTGTAACGGTCGAAACTATTCAAATTGGTGCGGCCGCGCACAAATTTTCTCGACCGCGCTCAGAGTCATTAGTTTGACTGAAACTGACAGACAGGATAGCGACCGCTGAAGAATACTGGAGCGACCGCTACATACTTAAAAATGAAAGATTCAAGGAAAGGTGGAAAATATTTCTATTGTGTTAAGAAACATTAAATTCATGCACATAGAAACCTTATTGATAGGCAAAAGTTTTAATTAATTCAAAGTGATTCCATCAATCATTCCTAAATTGAGTTTTATGAAGTTAAGTCTATCTTCATTCAAGGGTTTTGTAAAGACATCAGCAAGTTGATTTTCTGTATCTATGAATTCTAAGGTTATATTCTGATTTTGTACATTTTCTCTTAAGAAATGATGTCTAATATCTATGTGTTTGGATCTAGAATGTTGGATAGGATTTTTAGATAAATTGATAGCACTAGTGTTGTCACATTTAATGGAAATATTGTTAAAAACCTTACCATAGTCAAGCAATTGTTGTTTCATCCATAATACTTGTGTGCAACAAAAACATGCTGCAACATATTCTGCTTCCGTTGTGGATAAAGCAACCGATGCTTGTTTCTTACTATGCCAAGAAACTAGACAATTACCAAGAAAGTGACATGCTCCTGTTGTGCTCTTCCTATCTAAGATACTACCAGCATAATCTGCATCTGAAAATCCTATAATATGAAATGATGTATTCTTAGGATACCAAAGTCCTAAATGCATTGTACCACTCAAATATTTCAAGATTCTTTTAGTGGCATTCAAGTGTGATTCTTTAGGACAGGTTTGAAATCTAGCACATAGACATACACTATACATTATATCAGGCCTAGAAGCAGTTAAGTAAAGTAGTGATCCGATGATACCTCGATATTTCTTCTCATCTACTGCTTTACCATTATCATCTTTACCTAATTTCAATGATGTGCTCATAGGAGTTTTGCTAGTTTTGCAGCCATCCATTCCAAATTTCTTGATGAGTTCTTTTGTATATTTGGATTGGTTGATGAAGATCCCATCTTTACATTGCTTGACTTGCAGTCCAAGGAAAAACTTGAGTTCACCCATCATGCTCATTTCAAATTCCCTAGTCATACAAGAAGCAAATTCTTTGCACAAGGCTTCATTAGTAGCTCCAAATATTATGTCATCCACATAAATTTGTACAATCAAAATGTTGTGCTTATTCTTTTTAACAAAAAGAGTTGTGTCTACTTTTCCTTTTGAAAAACCATTTTCAAGCAAATATGCACTAAGTTTATCATACCAAGCTCTAGGTGCTTGCTTTAATCCATATAAAGCTTTGGTAAGTTTGAAAACATGATCAGGAAATTTGTAGTTTTCAAAACCAGGAGGTTGTTCAACATAAACTTCTTCATTTATGAGTCCATTTAGAAATGCACTTTTAACATCCATTTGATAAAGCTTAAAATTCATATGACATGCAAAAGCAAGTAATATTCTAATAGCTTCCAATCTAGCTACGGGGGCAAAGGTTTCATCATAGTCAATACCTTCTTCTTGATTATAACCTTTGGCTACCAATCTTGCTTTATTTCTAATGATGTGACCATTTTCATCAAGCTTATTCCTATAAACCCATTTGCATCCTATTGTAGAATGATCTATAGGTCTAGGAGTAAGTTGCCAAACATTATTTCTTTCAAATTGATTAAGTTCATCTTGCATTGCAGTTATCCAATTTTCATCATTTAAAGCTTCCTCAACATTTTTTGGTTCAATTTGAGAAACAAAAGCAAAATTAACATCAACGTGATTAATTTTAGATCTAGTAGTTACTCCCTTTGATGTTTCTCCAATGATGAGTTCCTTTGGATGATCTTTCTTGTATTGCCAATCCTTAGGTAGATCTTGAGACTCTTCTTCAAGTTGATTGATCTTTGGAACATCAATAGATTCAAGAGGTTCAAGAGTATCTGCAGGGTCATTGAAAGAAATACCTTTCTTTTGATCAAGTTTAGATGATTCATCAAATACAACATGCATTGATTCTTCTATAACTAGAGTTTTCATGTTAAATACCCTATATGCTTTGCTATATGATGAATATCCTAAGAATATGCCTTCATCTGATTTGGATGAGAATTTTCCAAGATTATCCTTGGTATTCAATATGAAGCATTTGCATCCAAATACTCTAAAATATCCAATTCTGGGTATTCTTCCATTCCATAGCTCATAAGAAGTTTTATTAGTTAAATGCCTTTTATAAACACGATTTGCAATGTAACAAGCTGTATTAACGGCTTCCGCCCAAAAATAAGATGGTAAATCATATTCGTTGAGCATTGTTCTAGCCATTTCAATTAAAGTTCTATTTTTCCTTTCAACTACACCATTTTGCTGTGGAGTTCTAGGAGCAGAAAAATTGTGTGAAATGCCAATTTCATTGCAAAAGTTTTCAAAGTTTTCATTTTCAAATTCTTTGCCATGATCACTTCTAATAGATGTGATCACATATCCTTTTTCATTTTGAACTCTTTTTGCAAAGGTTTTGAAGTAATTAAAGGTTTCATTCTTTTGAGCTAAGAAATTAACCCATGTGAATCTAGAGTAGTCATCAACAAGAACAAATGCATATGATTTGCCTCCTAAGCTTGTAACTCTATTTGGTCCAAACAAATCTAAATGAATGAGCTCTAAAGGTCTAGAGGTGCTTATAACACTCTTTGATTTAAATGAGCTTTTATGTTGCTTACCATGTTGACAAGGTTCACAAATTCTATCTTTTTCATATTTTATCTTAGGTAAGCCATCAACTAAGTTCTCATTACGAATATATTTCAATTGATCCATACCAGCATGTCCTAGTCTTCTATGCCATAACCATGCATCATTATTAGTGGACATTAAACATGTATGATTTGAATGTATGCTGACATTGTAAGTGTTGTTTGTTCTAGTGCCTTTAAATATGATAACATCATTTGAATTCGTGATCTTGCATTCCTTGGAATCAAACTTGACAGAGTATGCTTTATCACAAAGTTGACTAACACTTAGCAAGTTATGTTTCAAACCATCAACAAGCCATACATCTTCAATTAAATCCTTACCAATGGAACCAATGGAGCCAACACCAAGAATTTTACCTTTAGCATTGTTTCCAAAAGTTACGTTACCTCCATGTTTATAGGTAATACTTGTAAAGAGCTTTGCATTTCCAGTCATATGCCTTGAGCATCCACTATCCACAAGCCATGTGCTTTCATTGGTAGTAGATTTTAGGCATACCTGCAAGACAATTTTGATCATCTTCTTTTAGGTACCCACATATAGTTGGGTCCTTGATGGTTAGTAGAAAGAGTGCCTTCTAAATTGAGATGAGCTTTTCTTATATAACAATAGAAATTTTTGTGACCAAATTTCATGCAATATGTGCATTGCCATGGTATCCTATGCTTCTGCATTTTTCTTTTTGCATTATACATACAACTACAAGTATGTGATTTCTTTTGTACAAGTTTAGTGAACAACAATGCATAATTATTTTTGGCTTTATTTCCTAGTGAACCATAAGAAGTTCTTTTAGATTTGGTGCAAGCATCTTTGATATGAACATCAGAAATTTTAGTTGTAGATGCTTTCACAAAAGTTGGTTTACTAGGTGCAATGTTGGTTGAGCCATTGAATCCTAATCCATACTTCAAGGAAGGTGATCTTTGATTATTAATTAATGTGTTCAATGCTTCCTTTCCTTTATGAAATCTGGAAATTGATTCTTTTAGTTCTTTTAGTTCATGCTTCAATGCCTCATTCTCTTTAATTACCTTTTCTAAGTCATGTGAGCTTTTATTTAATTCTCCTACTGTATTTATTAAGTGTTCATTTGAGGTTTTCAATTCTAAGGTAGAGTTCTTTAAGCATATAAAATCCTTTTCTAACTTAGAGTTTTTCTCTTTATAGAGCATCATTTTAGAGAAATATTTTTCTATTTTAGAATTCATGTGCTCAATCAAGTCACTATCATCTATATCATTTATATCATCATGTGCTACAAGATCAAAGGATTGAGTACTTACCTCATTGGAGTCATCTTCAATAGCCATGAGACAAAGATTTGCAATTCCTTCCTCTTCTTCTTCTTCACTTGAGGAAGAGTCATCCCATGTGGCTTTGAGAGACTTTTTCTTTTCTTTATCCCATTTCCTTTTGTTCTTTAATTTGTAGCAATCCGACTTGATGTGACCAGTTTTTCCACATTCATAGCATTTTACCTCATTTTTCTTTTCTTTATCTTTGAAAGAGAATTTAGGAGGTGTACCTTTGTTTGCTTGTAATCTTTTCTTCCTTTTCCATTCATTCATTCTTTTTGAGAACATTGCCATTTCATCTTCATCATCAGTACCTTCACTGCTTGAGCTCTCAACTTCTTTGATTGCTTTGAGTGCAATTGGTTTTCTCTTTTCTTTCTCACCTTGATCTTCTTCTTTTTCACTGTGCAGCTCAAAAGTGAGTAATTTACCAACTAGCTCGTCGGTTCTTAATGTGCTGAGATCATGAGCTTCTTCTATGGATGATACTTTGGATTCAAAGTTCTTTCTAGCTCTTAGTGCTCTCAAGATTTTACTGTTTACATCACCTTGATCATATACCTTGCCATACTTCTTTAGTTCATTGACAATTGCAAGTAAGCGATTGGTCATGTCGGTGACATTTTCATTTGGTTTCATCTTGAATAGCTCATACTCATGAACATGCATTTGTTTCTTGGTAAATCTTACCTGAGTTGTACCTTCATGGTAGTTTTCAAGTGTTTTCCAAATGCAATGTGCACAAGTTAAATGTTGAACTCTTCCACCTTCTTCTCTTGAAATGGAGTTCATCAAGATGGAAGCAGCTCTATTATTCTTGAATCGATCTCTGATATTGCTAGTTGACCATTGAGCTTTGGGAAGTGGAACTTGAATACCGTCAACTTCATGAGTAGGAGATTTCCACTCATTTTCCACGAAATCCCATAGTTCAATCCCTTCACTGTCTAGAAACAAATACATTTTGTGTTTCCAGTATGAATAATCCGTTCCATCAAAGTAGGGTCTAAGAATAGAGTTAAGATTTCCATGAGAGCTTGATGAAGAAGAAGTTGCCATTGTGGATCAGATTTCACAATTAAGTTTAAGAAATCTCAGGGCTCTGATACCAATTGTTGTCCCAAGATGGCAACCAAGAGGGGGGGTGAATTGGTTTCCACAAGAAGTAATGACAATTTAAAAAACTCAACAAACAAGAAATGCGGAATATAGAGTTGGTTGAGTAATTGAAGAAAGAAAGAACACACAAGATTTATAGTGGTTCGGATTTACTTCAATCCTACATCCACTTCCTTAACAACTTGTTAAGGTTCCACTAATCTTTGAAGTTTTTACAAGCTCACTTCCAACTTTGGTGTTTTCACAAGTTCACACCTAACTTCACAAGTGTTTTTCTTAGGCTCACACTTACAACCCAAACAAGAGTTTTACAAGGCTCACTCTCACAACCTAACAAGAGTTTTACTAGGCTCACTCTCACAACCCAAGTGTTTCCCAAGCTTACACTCAAACTTATACAATGGTGTTTTCAATGCTAACACCTAACATTCATAACAATTCAAATACAAGTTTAAGTAAAAGAAAATTTGTTGCTTGGCTATGAAAATCTTTTCTCAATGTTGTCTCTTTTTTGTTTTCTCATAGAAACTTTGTATTTATAGCCAATGTGGTCTTACTAGCCGTTATTGATGTTGAGAATAAAGTCTTGGCAGATTAGACCTCTTTACTTAAACTGTCCGAAGCACTTCGCGGTCGCCCTTCATACAAGGATGGTCGCGCTCATGCTTCAAGCGGTCGTCCTTTTAACCAGGGACGGTCGCTACTTTTAAAAAATCTTCAACGGTCGAATTTTAGTGCTCTGCAGCTGGAATCTTGCCCATGATGTGTTTGTCGGACCGTTTCTTGCCCATGCTGTGTTTGTCGGGACGGTCGCGCATCACAAAGTGCGGTCGCCCTTTTTTGAATACTGAAGTGGGATTACAACGGTCATGTCACGTGTCATTTTCTGACAGGGCAAAAGAGATGTCCGCCTTAATTTGAATCTCGCGGTCGCCCGTGGTAGCATTTCGCGGTCGAACTCATATTCTCGCGTCGAACTTCTGGACGCACCTGAGGACGCGAACACTACTGTCTCTTTGAGCAATTTCTTTTTGAATTGTTGGGCGGTCGCGACTTTGAATGGGGCGGTCGCTAAAGTGGTTAGCGAGGTCGAGTCATTCACCGTTCTTGTCACCGCGAATCTTACTGTGATTGTAATGATTTAAATTCCTTGAGTAGCGGTTGTGCACATATTTGGCCGGTCGCTATTCTGTAGGAGCGGTCGCGACTGAGGTCGAACTTCTGACCGCGAAACCTACTGTGACAAGGTTTCATTCTGTAATTACTTGGAGCGGTCGTATTAAGGTGAGGTGCGACCGCGATAAATGTTCTGTTCACCTTTAATTGAAATAACCTAATCCTGCAACAAGATTTCTCAAACACAAGTTAAATAGATCATCCATTTGAGTTGTCAAAGATCAAAATTAAGATTATTTGTCTAACAAAGATGAAGGTAAGAAAGAAAAGAAGGGAATTACACTTAAAATAATCAAAGAATCCAAAGATAGTTAGTGCTCAAGTGGAAATGAAAGTGGGGATGAAGATGATGAAAATGAAGTAGCTATTCTCTCAAGAAGGATGAAAGTAATTATGAGAAAAAGAAAGAAGGAGAAAATCTCTAGTAAAAAGGGGTCCTTCTCTTACTCTAACACTTAATCAAAGGACAAAAAGAAAAGAACAATGATATGAAGTGCTATAAGTATAGGAAGCAAGGTCACATCAAGATTGATTGCCCCAAACTAAAGAGCAATAAGAAATAGGACAAGGAGAAGAAGAAAGCTCTCCATGCCACATGGAATGATGACTTTTCAAGTGAAGAAGAGGAAGAGCAAGGAAGTACAAACCTATATGATGTGAGCATGGCTACGGAGCCTATGGATGGAAGCCTTGGAACACAAAGTTTGAAGATTCCTAATGGACCAATCACAAGACAAAGAACTAAGAAAATGGAAGCTTTACATACTTTTATTCAAAGTTTCATGGATTCACATATGGAGCATGTGAGTGGGGATTTTTGCCCCCACTCACAGTGGAATGGTTCTTGCGACTTCGGCACTATTTAGGCTCGGGGCCTTAGAGAACACTGGCCTAAGCCTGGAGAAAATAGAGTTGACACCCGAACGGGCCAGGAAAAAGAAAGGGGTGGATGACTCGATTCCTAAGGAATCCCTAACCCCCTAATGGGTTTAGAAAGTTGGGTACATGTGGGGAAGGTGAGAAATGGCCCAGCACCCCCACAATGCCCGGTTCATTGGAACCGGCCTCCTTTGCAGGTCTTTATATTATAAAATTCTTAAATATAATAATATTATCCATATTACATGCAATAATTAAAATAAAGCATCATTATATTAAAATCAAAGTAATGTCCAAACAAAGCAAATAAATGGATACCCATCTGAGGATGGAAACATCTCCTTACATCATTCATGTCTAAACTAAATAGGACACCCATCGAAAGGTAGAAACATGCCCTTTACATTAGTCCAAAAACTTTAAAATAAAATAAATTACATGATGCTCATGACATGAGGTACCCAAAAATATGAAAACATACCTCATACAATATTTGAAAATCAAAATAAATCAATAAAAGTAAAGAACTATTCATCATAAATAAATCATTCATCAAAGATATCAAACTCAATCAAAATATATAATAAACATTCATCCAATTTAAATAAAACATTAAATATATTAACTTTAGGAATTTACGCATTAATTAGGATTTCTAGGGTTTTATGTTTAATAACTAGGATTTTGCATATACTAGTTTAATTAGTTGAGCAATATTTTAAGGTAATAATACAGCTACTAGATGTTTTAAAGATTTAGGGTTTTGGATGTTTTTGGATTTGGGCTTAAGGGTTTGTAGGTTTACTGGATGAGGGCTTGAAAAATTAAGGTTTTTGATTTATCATTTTAGAAGAAATATTGGTTTGGGAAATAAATTAAGATTTTGGAAAATAATTAGGGCTTCGAGACTTTAATGGAATAATTTAGGGTTTAGAGTTTTGGGAAAAATAGTTTAAGGTTTTAAAGTTTAATAAATGACTTAGGGTACTGGATGTTTAGAAAACAAATTAGGATTCAATAAAGCAACTTTGAATTTTAGAATTTAAGAAAATAATTTAGGGTTTGATAATTGAAAAGCTATTTTAGGGATTTTAGGAAGTATAAGGCAAATTAGGGTTTGGTTCTTAGAGTTCACTAGAGTTAGAGTTTAGAAATTTGGCTTATTGGATAAATTTTAATAATTAAACTATTTGCAAACTAAGGTTTATGGTTTCTGGAATTGAGGCTTGGGAATTAGGATTTTAGGAAGCTAAGGTTTTGAATAGTTAGAGTTTTTAAAATTAGATTTGTGTTGAACGATTATATTATTTACTTTAATTAAGAACTTAAGTATTGTATGAATTAATTCATGCTACTGCCTAAATTAAATTGAAGGAAGAATTAAATAACTAGACAGTGTGATGATGGTTTAAAAGATGAAGATGATTAATGATTGAATAAACTAAAGTTAGTGCAATTTACCTATGTTTGAAGGCTCCACCAAATTTGAAGAAATTGAACCAAGTTGTTGCCTGTTTCAAATTTAATTTTGGTTGAACAAAGCAATCTGAAGATGATTGCTTCCTTTGGTTGTTGTCCCTTTAACTTCTCCTTGTTTGCTAGGGTTTTCTTTTGGCCAAAAGAATTTTTGAGTCCCAAGTTTTTTTCTCCAAAGTCCAGATCAAGTAAAATAAATTTTCCTTCCTTAATTCTGTGTTTTAATGTGGTATTTATAGGAAAAATAAAAAAACTACTTCTAATTGTCTAAGGAAATTAAAACCATTTAGGAAAAGAAATCAAAACCAAATAGAATTCGATTTCGGAAAAAACTACGTTGGAAAATTACGCTAGCAAAAAATTACTGCGGCAAAAAATTGCAAGCGAGGGCAGGCTAGCCAATTTGCCTCAGGAATTTCCTGCGGTGAATTGGTCCAAGCAAATTCACTTTCGGTGATGAAATTTTTCATCGTCGATTTTTTTATCGCCGATTTTTATTTTTTATTTATTTTTTTATATTATTTTTTTAACTTCACTAATATTACCTTTTTTTATTTTTATTAAAAATAATAAATAATAAATACTAAAATAAATATTATTTAATTAAAATAACATAAAATTTATTTTGGACTTTATAAAAAATATCGGACCAGACTGGGTCAAAAATTAAGGGTCTACAGTTTGCCCCCTGCTTGAGCGATCTGAGACTATGGCAAAAGAGAGTAAAAAGCAATGTGATTTTTAACTGGGTTTGGAGCCATACTGGATTCTTAAGGTTGCTTTGAGCTTTGGACTCAAAAATAATTTGGGTTCTGGACTTGAACTGGATTTAGGATTTGGGTTCTGGACCCGGGGTAAGTTCTAGACTTAAGGGTAATTTGGATTATGGACCCGAGCTAAGTTCTAGACTTAAGGGTAATTTGGGTTCTAGACCCGAGCTAAGTTCTAGACTTAAGAGGGAATTTAGGTTCTGGACCTAAGCTGTAACACCCTTATACCCTAGCTGGACTTAAGGGTAATTTGGGTTCTGGACCTGAGCTGTAACACTTATACCCCATATATGTACAATACATATTTTTAGTATATGTAAAATACGCATATACGGTATAAAAATGTCACAGATCGGTTTAATAAAAAATTTTCACATTTCCAATTTGAAATTTTAAATTCTAAATATATAAAAATTAAATAGAATATAAATATTCTTTACTTGTTATAAGAATCCAAAATAAATAATATATATAAAAATCTTTAGGAAAAATTCGCGAGAGTTTTGTCTGTAATTTGGATATCCCAAAATTTATCAAAACACAACATGCAAAAAAGAAAACACTGCCAAATAATTTCCAATCACCATCTCAACCATACTTCTCAATTCCACCAAGTTTCTCAAACATTTATACATATAGATATATATAATTTAAAACACACTTACTCTCCCATTTCAAATACATTGACCCAAACATTCTTTATAATATACAATACGTAAAATTCAAAACATAATATATTATGCATAAAACTCAAAATGTACAATAACATAAAAATATATACATGTTGCTGGCAGTGTTTCTAATCTTGATAGCAACTCAACAAGTTCAACTACAAGTCTAGACCCGACCTGGTCTAGAAGAACTCTCTGGCTCAACTGGGTCTACCCTGTCACCTGGGCGATGAAAACAATCGCGCTAAGCGAAGCCTAGTGGTACAAACTTTCATAATAACAATATAACTCAATGCAATACCAAATGCACAATGTATATAGATGTCACATCAATCCACTTTCTTATATTTTTCAAATATTTCATAAGCACAACTCATAACATTATATTACTCAATTGTATCATAATTCATAATTCACAGTAAAACAAAGACAAGCATGGGCCCAAAAAGGATCTAATAAGCTATTCAAATTTCAGAGTTACTGCTTTGGTCCATAATGACACCATGTGTCTAGCCCCGTAGGCAATATATATATCCATGGATAATGTAACAGCCCCAGTCTCTTGGATCTCAACCCGGCTAGACCCTTAGGCCCCAGTATCTTGATCCTCAACCCGGCTAGACTGCTACAGTTTTTGAGGCTTATGACCCAGTCTTTTCACCCCAAAACATCATATTTATCTACTGGCCTGGCTTACGACCCAGTCTTTTCACCATTCCAGCGTATAGCCCGTAGGCAATCATAGGCATGCCACCAAACCCATAACTCTGAAAATTGAATAACATACTAGGCACACAATTTATTCATATTTCTCATTATTAATCTCTTTCTCATTTTTACATATTCAATCTAGGCATATTGCCTTATTTTCACTTTTTTTTATCATGTTTCTCATTTTTCACATCTTTCACATCTTTCTCACTTTTCTCATTTTTATCAATATCAATTCATTTCATTATTACACATATCTCATTTTTGCATTCACAACACATTACCCAATTACTTTGGGTATTTTCACATAATATGCATATTTCACATGTTACACAAATTAGCCATTATCAATGGCATTTCACCATGCATTTAACACATATATGACATTACAAATGTCATAGCATATTATTCATACACAATCAATGAACCAAGTAGCTTAACACATTTTTCAACCAAAATGTGTTAAGTCCAAATATTATGCAAATATAGACATTATATTCAAAGTTTGTACATACCTCTACTAGCAACCCAAAGCAAGCTAAAAACAACCTTCAATCCAATCTTTCCAACTTGCCCTTCACCACTTGGATGAAGCAAATCAACCTCCCTCAATGTCTAAACCAAATGTGATAACAAATAATCATTTAGTGTCACATTTAATGGCATTTCCAACATTAAACCATAATTACACATCACTCCTATAAATTTCCAAAATTTAGCCTTTCTTTACTTCAACATTGGAATTCCATTCTACTACAATTAAATTAGTGTTTTAAGTTTATTTATATTATTAAAAACATATTTTAATACATTTAAATCATTTACATTATAAAATACACTCTTATACACAAAATCTCAAAAATGGCATAACCTTCCCCCATTGAAGGTTTTCCATTCCAACACAATCCATTACTCATTCCAAGCTTATAATCATCACTTTTAATACTAAACAACATGCTTAAACAAATAAAATCACACAATTCAACCACTTTGGAAAAATCACTTTTCCAAAATCCTAAATCTCCATTCTCAAACTCCAACCCAACACCACCAAATCCAATATTTGACTTTTAAATACTTGTTTATGAATCAAAACAACTCATTTGGAATCAATTTGCACAATTAAAGTTCATGTTTTCAAAACCCCAAAAATCCATAACCCTAAATTCTCTCTCTTCACCATTCTTTAACCAAACTCCATCATCTCTTCAATCAAACCTTAGAATCATTGTTAACTACCCAAAATAACATCATACACACCAATTCCAACAATTATAACATACTACATAAAAATCCAAATTCTCAAATAATCTCATCTTCCATGGAATTCAAAGAAAAGAGATGGAAACTTACTAATTTTAGTAGAAATCACCAAAAATCCACTTGAAACTTGTTAATTTCTTCAATTTATGGAGTATGGAAGAAGCAAAATCCTTGGTCTTCAATCTCCCATGGAACCCACGTCCTTGAAGAAGAAGAAGAAGAAGAAGAAGAAGACTTTTAATATTTTTTCCTTTTCATCTTTTTTTAACCACATATATATATATATATATTAAAATAATTTAATATTTAATATTTAATTATTTTTTTAATAAATTAAAAGTCCTAATTTTCCTCTTCCTTTAAAAATTAAATTTTTTTGAATTATTTTATTAATTTTGAATTTATAAGATTTAATTACCAAAATACCATTTTCTTTTAAAAAGTGTTGACGTTTATATATGTTATGTATATTTTGCATATATCACATATATATATTCCACTTTTTTCATTTAAAATCCCTTCATTTTTCATTTAAAACCATTAATTTAATTTATCCTTTTAAATTATAATTTATTTTCTCCAATTTTACAAAAATTAGAAATTTTCAAAAATTTTAGGATGTTACAATTCTCTCATCCTAAAATAAATTTCGTCCCCGAAATTACCTGTCCTCAAGTCTGGAACAATATTGGGGAAACTGAATCTACATTGCCTGCTCACTTTCCCATGTCGCCTCCTCAGTGGCATGATTCCTCCAAAGGATTTTCACAAGTGGCACCCTCTTATTCCTCAATTCTTTAACCACTCATGCCAAAATCGCCATTGGTTCTTCCTCGTAAGTCAGATCTGGACTCACCTCAATGGACTCCACTGACAAGATATGAGATGGGTCAGACCTATATCTTCGAAGCATCGAGACATGAAAATCATTATGTATTCGATCCAACTCAGGTGGCAAAGCTAGTCTATAAGCCACTGGACCAACTCTCTCCAACACCTCATATGGTCCTATAAAACGAGGACTCAACTTCCCTTTGCGGCCAAATCTCAAAATCTTCTTCCATGGAGACACCTTCAGAAACACTTTATCTCTCACACTGAACTCTATGTCTCTTCTCTTTAAATATGAATAGGATTTCTGTCTGTCTGAAGCTACTTTCAAATGACCCTGAATCAGCTTCACTTTTTCCTCTGTTTTCTTAATCAAATCGGGACCACCAGTTTACCTTCTCCAACTTCATCCCAACACAAAAGTGTCCTGCATCTCCTGCCATATAAAGCCTCATAAGGAGTCATCCCAATACTCGATTGATGACTGTTGTTATAAGCAAACTCAATTAATGGCAAAAATCTTTCCTAATTCCCGGTAAAATCAATGATACAGCTCCTCAACATATCCTCTACAATCTGTATCACTCTCTCTGACTGTCCATCTATCTGAGGATGGAAAGCAGTACTAAAATACAATCGAGAACCCAGAGCATTATGCAAACTCTTCCAAAACCTTAAAGTAAATCGGGGATCTCGATCCGACACCAAAGAAACTAGGACTCCATGCAACCTAACTATCTCATTGATATACAGCTCAGCTAATCTCTCAAGAGAATAATCCATCTGAACTAGAAGAAAATGAGCTGTCTTCGTCATCCGATCAACTATCACCCAGATTGCATCATGCTTCTTCTGAGTCAAAGGTAGTCCAGTCACAAAATCCATTGTCACTCGCTCCTATTTCCACTCTGGCACTGATAAAGGTTGGAACAACCCTGAAGGAACTTGTTACTCAGCCTTCACTTTCTGGCAAGTGAGACATTTGGATACAAACTCTGCTATGTCCCTTTTCATAGCTGACCACCAATAATGTCGCTTCAAGTCTTGATACATCTTGGTACTCCCAGGGTGCATAGCAAAAAGTGACTGATGTGCTTCCTCTAATATTATTCTTTTCAATTCTGCATCATTAGGAATACACAATCTATCTCTGTACCATAGACTGCCATCAACCCTCACATAAAAGTCTCGACTTTCCCCCTTCTGACAAACCAACACAATTTTCTGAATTCTCTCATTTGCCAACTGAGCCTCCCTAATATGATCCAATAAGACTGGCCTTAGCTGTAACTGAGCCTTCAGAGCACCATCATCAGAAGATTCAAATCTAGCATGCAATACTCTCAACTCAACAAGCAATGAGTGCGAATAAGTAGTCAAACCTGCCAAAGATTTTTGACTCAAGGCAACAGCAACAACATTTGCCTCACCAGGATGATAATCAATCAAACAGTCGTAGTCTTTAATCTACTCTAACCACCGTCTCTGCCAAAGATTCAGCTCTCTCTGAATACCCAGGTATTTCAAACTCTTGTGATCTGTATAAATGAAACACTTCACCCCATAAAGATAATGTCACCAAATCTTCAAAGCAAAAACTATGGCTGCCAATTCCAAATCATGTGTCGGATAATTCAGCTCATGCGGTTTCAACTATCGAGAGGCATAAGCAATGACTCTACCCTCCTGCATCAGAACACAACCTAAACCATTGTGTGAAGCCTCACTATATATCACATATGGTTTACCTTCCACATGTAAGGTAAGGATAGGAGCTTGAGTCAACATCTCCCTCAGCTGCTCAAAACTCACCTAACACCGATCAGTCCACACAAATTTAACTCCTTTCCGAAGTAATCTAGTGAGTGGTGTAGCTATTATAGAAAAACCCTTCACAAATCGACGATAATAGACTACCAATCCTAGACAACTTCTAACCTCTGTCACAGTCTTCGGTGGACTCCAATTCAAGATAGCCTCAACTTTACTCGGATCAACTCTAATACCCTCTGCTAAAACCACATGACCAAGAAAAACTACCAGATCGAGCCAGAACTCACACTTAGATAGCTTAGCATACAACTGCTTCTCTCTCAGAGTCTGCAATACAATCCGCAAATACCTATCATGATCCTCCTCAATATGCGAATACACCAAAATGTCATCAATGAAGACCACCACAAACTGATATAAATATGGTCTGAATACCCTGTTCATCAAATCCATAAAAGCTGCTAGTGCATTCGTCAATCCAATGGGCATCACCAGAAACTCATAATGCCCATACCTCGTGCGAAAAGTTGTCTTGGGTACATCCACATCTCTGACTCTCAACTGATTGTATCCTGATCTCAGATCAATCTTAGAGAATACTGCTGCTCCCTTCAATTGATCAAAGAGATCAACTATCCGAGGCAAAGGATACTTGTTCTTGATGGTCACCTTATTCAATTGCTTATAATCAATACACAATCTCATGGTGCCATCCTTCCTCTTCACAAACAACACATGCGCTCCCCATGGGGACACACTAGGGCGGATGAACCCTTTATCCAATAACTCTTGTAACTGCACCTTCAACTCTCTCAACTCAGCAGGTGCCATCCGATAAGGGGTAATAGAGATAGGAGTGGTACCAGGAAACAAATCGATACCAAACTCCACTTCTCTCTCAAGAGGTACCCTTGGCAACTCATCAGGGAAAACATCTAGAAACTCGGCAACTGTGGGTATACTTTCAATCATGGATCCCATTACTCTAGTATCTACAACGTGAGCAAGATAAGCCTCACATCCCTTCCGAATCATTCTCCCAGCTGAAACAGCTGAAAAAAACATAGATGAAAGATACCTTTACTCACCAGATACCATAACATCCCTACCATCCCATGTTCTCAAAGTAACATATTTTTTCTGACAGTCTACCACAGCCCCATGCTTGGATAACCAATCCATGCCCAAAAGCAGATCATATTCCCTGAAAGGCATCTCAATTAGGTCACTGAGAAACTCCTTATCCTGAACAACAACTGGACTATCTCGGTGCACCCTGCTCACCACAACACTATGCCCTAAAGGATTTGTCACCAAGACATCAAATCTTAGGGACTCAGAATGCAATTTAGTCACAGGCAAGATGGATGCACTTATGTATGAATGCATAGATCTAGGATCTAATAGAGCAAGGACTGAAATACCAAATAAAGAAAATGTACCCGCAATGACGGCTGAAGCATCTGGCTGCCTCTGCATCACATAAACCCGCTGAGATCGCCCAGCCTCATCTAGCTTACTACCCCCGGATGTAGAGCCTCCTCTCTGACTAAACCCAGGGCGACCACCTCTACTAAAACCTCTGCCACCACGACCCCCTTTGACACTGGGTCTAGAAGATGCAGTATCTACCTGTCCAAGCTCTGGTGGCTCGGGACAATCTATGATAAAATGGTCTGACGACCCACATCTAAAACACACTCCTGAAGCACCTCTCCACCAGCAGACACCTCCGTGTACTCTACCACAATGAACCCAAATAGGTGGAGTAGGTCTCTGAGCCACTGGAGTCGGAGCACTTGCCACTGAAATTGTAGGTCTCTGTCTCTGTCTCTACTGCTGTACTGACCTGCCAAACTGCTCCTGACTCCTACTAAACCTCTAAAAAAGTCCCTCTCGGCCTCTCTTCACTGATGAAGACCTTGCCTCACTCTAGGGTCTCGTAACTCTAGTCCCCTCAACCCTGGCAGCTGCTTCAAGACTATGTGCCCTCTCAACACTCCTGGCAACTGCAACTAACTGGAAAAAATCCTTGTGAGCAGGGATTTTTGCCCCCACTCTCGGTGGAATGGTTCTTGCAACTTTGGCACTATTTAGGCTCGGGGCCTTAGAGAACACAAACCTAAGTTCGGAGAAAATGGAGTCACCACCCGGACGGGCAGGGAAAAAGAAAGGGGTGGATGACTCAATTCCTAAGGAATCCCCAACCCCTTAATGGGTTCAGAAAGTTTGGTACGTGTGGGGAATGTGAGAAATGGCCCAGCACCCCCATAACGCCCGGTTCATTAGAACCAGCCTCCTTTATAGGTCTTAATACTATAAAATTCTTAAATATAACAACATTATCCATATTACACACAATAATTAAAAGAAAGCATCAATATATTAAAATCAAAGCAAGGTCCAAGCAAAACAAATAAATGGACACCCATCCGAAGATGGAAACATGTCCTTACATCACATGCCTAAATAGGACACCCACCAAAAGGTAGAAACATGTCCTTTACATAGGTTCTAAAATAGAAAAGCAAATTAAATTACATGATATTTAACTGATGAGGTACCCACCAAGTGGAAACATACCTCTTACAACATTTGGAAATCTAAATAAATTGATAAAAGTAAATACTCATTCATCATAAATAAATTATTCATCAAAGGTATTAAATACCAATAGAAAGTAAACATCCATCCATGATAAATAAAATAAACCAAGCATTGAACTTAAATAAATTAAAGCATATAAAATAAATCAAAACATACTAAAAAATGGAATTAAATTAGGTAAATAAAAATCCAAATTATAGCTACTGTTTTCCATTTAGGATCCTTTATTTCATATGTTTAGGGTTTTGGATTTTTGAATTTAAGCTACTGTGACTTTTTAAAGAATTAAAATATATTAAGGATTTTATGTTTTAAAAGGTTGATAAGACACTTTGATTAAACAAATTAAGGTTTGAATGGTGAAATCATGAAACTAGGGTTTTGGACACTTTAAAATACTTTTGATTTGTGGTTTTAAATGATGATTGTCCTTGATTTTAAAATTACTGTGTAAAATTAAAATATTTGTGGTTTATGATTTTCAAAGTTTTAAAGGATTAAAGTTTAGAAAAAGCTAGGGTTTAAGGTTTTAAAGGGGTTAAAGTTTACTATTTTAGGTTTGGAAGTTGAATTTGGGTTTAGTATTTTTAAAATTAGGGTCTCGATGATGCATGAAGCTTTTGGAATTTGAAAATCAATTTGATACTTTTATGAGGTTTTATGAAAGTAAACAAAAGGAAATAAATTTTTGTAAATAAAAAAGATGTTTTTTAAGGCTTTTAAAAAAGAAACAGAATTTTAATTTAAGGTTTTGAAAAGAAACATGTTAAATTAGGGTTTTAAGCTTTTGATGAAACAAAAGTAGCAATTGTAAGTTTTCTTTTAAAACAAAGCAATGAAATAGTGTTTTTTTTTTGAAATTCAATGAAATAGTGTTTTTAACTTTAGAAAAACTAAATTAAAGGTTCTGGGATTTTTTTTCTTTAATGAATTAAGCTACTGTAAAAAAAAACAAAAAGAATTTAGAATTCAAACCTTCTTTCGTGGGGTTGCACCAAAATCGCTTCTTGGATCAACCAAATAAAAGGCAGTTGATACCTTTGATGAATTGCTGAATTTACTTTCGGATCCCCAAAAATCAGCTTGGTTCCACTACTTTCCTTCACGGATTCGGTTTCAAAAATTCCAATTTCGTCCTCCAATTTCTCATCCCTTTTCCTCCCTTTTATGTTGTTATTTATAGAGATTTTTTTATTGGTTTTTCCTAGTTAATCACGGCATACCATATTTAATAAGAAAAGGAAACCAAAACCTAATTGTATTAGGTTTCGAAAAATTTTCGTCGAAAAATTTCGTTGGCGAAAAAAAACTTCTGCGAAAAAATTGCGCTGGTAAAAAAAATCTGCCGCAGCTGGGCGAGGAATAGGCTTGCAGGCCATTTCACCCGCAGGAAATTCCTGAGGGTGAAATGGCCCATGGCTAAGCCCGCTGGAATTTTCGGCGATGATTTTTTCATCGCCGATTTTTATTTTTATTTTTTTATTTTTATTTTTTATTAATAAAAATTAGATAGTAAAGCAAAAATTAATTAATTAAGATAACAAAAATTATTTTGGACTAATTAAAATATATTAGACAACACAAAAATTATTTTGGACTAAACCGGACTGGCTAAAAAATTAAGGGTCTACAGTTTGCTCCCTGCTTGAATGATCTGAAACTTTAGTGAAAGAGAGTGAAAAGTAACAAGACTTAATTTTTGAGATGGTGGAGGGTTTGGGGTCTAGACCCGGTTCAAGTTCTAGACTCAAGGATAATTCTAGGTTCTGGACCGAAGAAAAATTTGGGTTCTGGATCCGAGCTAAGTTCTGGACTTAGAAATAAATTCTAGGTTCTGGACCTAAGGAAAATTTGGGTTCTAGACCTGGTTCGAGTTCTGGACTCAAGGATAATTCTAGGTTCTGGACCTAAGGAAAATTTGGGTTCTGGACCCGAGCTAAGTTATGGACTTAGAAACAAATTCTAGGTTCTGGACCTAAGAAAAATTTGGGTTCTGGACCCGGTTTGAGTTCTGGACTCAAGGATAATTCTAGGTTCTGGACCTAAGGAAAATTTGGGTTATGGACCCAAGCTAAGTTCTGGACTTAGAAACAAATTCTAGGTTCTGGACCTAAGGAAAATTTGGGTTCTAGACCCAAGCTAAGTTCTGGACTTAGAAATAATTCTAGGTTCTGGACCTAAGGAAAAATTTGGATTCTGGATCCGGTTCGAGTTCTGGACTCAAGGATAATTCTAGGTTCTGGACCTAAGGAAGATTTGGGTTCTGGACCCGGTTCGAGTTCTGGACTCAAGGATAATTCTAGGTTCTGGACCTAAGGAAAATTTAGATTCTAAACCCGAGCTAATAATTTTTTATTTCAAAAAGTTTGGCTAATTTTTATGCATGTCTTCTTATTGCCCCTGGGTGTAAAAATATTTATATACCCGCAATTATTTGAATGATTAAAGTGAATAATTGAATTTACTGTGCAATCACTGTTCATGTACTATTTACTATTCATAAATAGTAAATTTACTATTTGCAAATAGTATCAAATAGTATTTACTATTGAAAATAGTACTTTTACTATTCATCAATAGTATTTTTACTATTCTTTCTTCCACCAATGTCATTTCCACTCTTTTCTTGCATGAATGTGATCTTTATTGTTATTGTAGGTATGAGCATATGAACATAACCTCGTGAGGGTACCCGGTATTTCCCGAGAGAGAGTCGGGTATCCGAGATTAAATTTCTAGTTGTCCGATCGTGTGGACATTCCCGGCTCTCATCACGTGCATACTCACCGCTATGTGTTGAGCCGCTTAACTTGGGACTAGGTAAAATAACATTAGCATGCTTTAAATTTATGTAAAAGCTTACTTACCTTATGTTATTTCGCAGGTGAATTTGGCCTGGTGGAGCCCAGAAGAGCGAGTAAATTGGTCTCCTACTGTATTTCCAACATTCTCGCCGAATTATTGTTGGCCCAGTGTCTAGTGGCTGGTTTCTCGGGGAGAGAGTTTATGAATGGTTTCTCGGTCCAGAGCAGCGGAGGTTTCCGACACAAATCCCAGAATATACTTTAAATATTATGTCGATGCCGGAGGATGCATGGTGGTCTGCCCGGTATGGTTATGATGCCGAGTCATTTCTCCATTTACCGGGTCCATTTTATGCCCGTTTTATTCAAATGAGACTCTTGAACTTTGATGTATCTCCCGTCGGTGTGCGGTAGATTTTCGATAAAAATGAGGGTAGAGATGAGGAGGAACATCACGGAGATGCAGGAGAGTCTGTTCCACATCTCGGGGCCAGTACTTCTTAGGTAAAACTTTTACCACTTTTCCATTGCAACTGCTTCTTTCTCTTTTTTTTGACTCTTTAATGATTGTTGTAGGCTGTTGGCTCGTTTGATCATGAGGCTGGACCTTCTTTTACTGCCCCTTCGTTTGCTCATTCTAGCCCGCCAGATATGCCATCTCATCCGCAAGGCATTGATATGAACTACCTGGTACGTTTCTTATTTCATAATAGTTTATGCTATATGTATGCATGATTATGTAAGCTCTTACCTTTTTCCTTCTTGGCTCACAGCGGAGGCTCGAAAAACAAAATAAGAAACTTCAAGAAGAGTTAGCTGCAAGTCGTCAACAGGCTTCTCATTTTGAGATTTATATCATCAATCCGAACAACATTTCTGAGACTTCCAATTTTAGGGAATGAGGGATCCCGATGCTTTTTCATCGAGAGGCTCCCAGACTGATGACCATAAGATCCTTTCGTCTGCTTCTGATGAGGACCATGACGGATTAGAACCTCAAGGTAATAGGGATTTTGGTGTTCCCGCTTTGGGTGATCCCGGGATGAGTAATTTGCTGGGTTTTGGTGCTCTCGCTTCGGGAGGACTCGGGACGAGTGATTTTCCCCCTCCTCCAACAGGCGATATTTTTTTAAGTCTTTATTTGGTGACCTACCACCACCCTCTTAGTGATATGTAAATATTGTAGCAATTGTAAAACATTGTACAATAATAAAAAAAAATATACAATTTTCCTCTTTACTGTAAACCTTCTTCTTCTTCTTCTTCTTCTTCTTTTTTTTACGTTACTGCACCACTTTTTTTTTTGTTACAGTACACCATTAATTTACATTCACTTCTTTTGTTGAACCAAATCCAACGTGGTAAAAGAAATTCATTACCACTTCCTTTCCTTATGCCATATGAACTTATTCTTTCCCATCATCTTTTCCTTTTCACTTTTGGAAAAGGTTTGTTCTTCTATATAAATCACCCTTCATGCCATATTTTAATACATAAACCAAAATTCTTTCTCTTTCAACGTGAAGACTCCCTTTAACAATTTTAACTTTTTCTTCATTCATTCATCATGACCGAGCATCATTTAAAGAGAATAAAAATTTTATTTAAGAATATGGATGCCATTCATTGGAAGCAAATTTCATGGTCAAAACTTGATGTTTTAAAATGTTTTCAAAATGTCAAATTGGACCACTCCTTCTTGCATGCCGTGGCTTCCTTTTGGGATACGGATTCTAGAGTATTTAGAATTAATGGCTTTGAAATATGCCCCTTGATTGAAGAATTTGAGGCCATCCTTGGATATCCCAATAATCAACAAATGGCATTACCCACATTGATTTCCAAGACTCGACAGAAGATGCAGATGTTATTTCAAATTCCAAAACCCGAAGTTCTTCGGTTGATGAGAGGTGAAAGAATTCTACTTGCTCCTTTGATTGACTTTTGTTTCTCTCATTTGGCCCCTACTAAGGCATGGGGACGCATGCTTTGTCTTTGCTTGCTCAACCAATTCTTGCTTGTTTCTTATTGATCCACGAGTATTGGATATTATGGACCAAATGGAAGGAGGCTTGTCGCCGGTACCTGTGATCTTAGCCGAGACCTTAGTTGGATTAGACCGATTTAAATCGGGATTGTCAAAGAGACTAACTGGGAGTCCGTTGCTGCTTCAGGTAATTACCTAAACTGCCATTTTGGGTTTTCAATTTAGGTCTTTTTTTGCTCTAACTTTTGCCTAGTCCGCCCATGCGGGTGTTCGGAACTAGCGAGCTGTCCTAATTTTTGCCTAAGTTGCCCTTGCAGGTTTTCAACTTAGCGGACTCTTTTTTTTTTAATTTAATTCTTTCTTCACAGATTTGGCTTCAGGAGCATCTTTGTTTGCTTGATACTCCATCCATGGATTTTGCCAGATACCTGCCATGTCATCATTCTGCTAGGAAGTTACTCCATCCTATTTCTTCGTATGCTGACTGGGTTGACTGGATCCACTCACGCTCTGAAGTTAATATTCATTGGTTGGTGCCTTGGTGGAAGATTTCTCATATCACCATGCGGACATACTTGATGTACATTCCCCTTGCTGCTCTTCGTCAAGGTACATGCTATGATCCTTGCCGACTTGGGCGTCAGTATGGAGCTGAACCTTGTGATTCTGACTTTGCTCCTGACTTAGACATGCCTTGCTTGACTGAAGCGTATTTGGATAGGCTGAGGCAAAGCTGGCCTGCACGTTACACTTATCGATTGCCATAGATTTTACATTCGTCAATTTAGAAAGTGTATTGTTAGGATAAAAAAATAATTAAAGTAATAAAGGATGCTTCTTTTGCATTTATAATTTGTCATCACCTTTTGCTATTGTGCTTATTTGTTTCATCCATATCTGGTCAAATACTTATAACAGTGCACATAGAACAATTTTAACATTAATTTTGTTTTATTAAATTGGGGAACAACCAAACATAAAGCCAGCATACACAAGATCACTCCTGTTGCCAATTAGCCCTTTCGGGTTTTCTAATTGACGATTTTCTCTCATTTAGCCCTAATTGTTGCCTAACCCGCCCTTTCGGGTTTTCGAAACTAGCGGACTGCTCTAACTTTTGCCTAGGCTGCCCTTTTTGGGTTTTCAACCTAGCGAGCTCCCTTTTTTTTTCTCTTTTTTTTTCCTATCATACATAAAACTTCTTCAACCTGTCAATGTTTACTGGCTCACTAAAATCGTTCCCATCCATGTCTGATAACTTCACCGCACCTTTGTTCATGACTTGTTTCATGACATAGGGCCCTTCCCAGCTAGGCCTAAACTTCCCTCTTGGATCAGATACATTAGGCTTACATTGTTTCAACACTAAATCCCCGACTTTGAATTTTTGGATTTTAACCCTTTTATTGTAGGCCTGAGCTATCTTCTTTTGATACAGTTGGTGATGATATAGTGCTTTTAACCTTCTCTCTTCTAGTAAAGCTAACTGAGTGTATCTGCTCGCTACCCATTCCGTTTCAGGCAGTTTCGCTTCCAAGACTACTCTTAACGACTTGATCTCAATTTCAATTGGTAATACTGCTTCCATCCCATAAACCAATAAGAACGGTGTCATTCCAGTAGGTGTTCGCACACTTGTCCTATATCCCCATAAAGCAAAGGGAAGCATCTCTGACCAATCCCTGTAAGTCTTGGTCATCTTGGACAGAATTTGCTTAATTGTCTTATTTGTTGCTTCTACTGCACCATTAGCCTTTGGTCTATAAGGAGAGGATCGATGATGATGGATGTGGTACTTGGAGAATAAATCCTTAACTGCTCCTTGAAACTATACCCCATTGTCTGATATCACACTATGGAGGACTCCGTATCTGTAGATGAGGTTCTTTTCAATAAACCTAGCCATTTGGCATGCACCCAGCTTGTTGAAAGATTCAGCTTCGACCCATTTTGAAAAATAATCTACTGCTACTACAATGAATCGATGACCGTTTGAAGCTGTAGGATGTATCTCTCCTATAATGTCGATACCCCAGGTGGCAAATGGCTAGGGTGAAGACATTGAATGCAGTTCTTCAAGAGGCATGTGATACAAGTTACCATACATCTGACATTGTTTGCACTTCTTGACAAACTCAATACAGCCTCTCTCCATGGTCAACCAATAGTAACCTTGTCGAATAACCTTCTTAACTAGGGCCAAACCACTCATGTGCGGACCGCAACTTCCCGCATGTATTTCTGACATGATGCGCTCCACTTTAGGTTTTCTTAAACATCTTAAATGCACTCCATCTGGCCATCTTCAATATAACTCTCCATGGAAGGTGATGTATTGCAATGACTACCGCCTTATGGCTCTTCTCTCTTTCTTTGTTGCCCCCGGCGGGTATTCTCTTTCTTCCAAAAATTGCCTTATAGTATCATACCACGCATCATGGTCCGTATTAATTTCCATGATTGTTTCATATTCATAGCAAGAAGTTGATGAACTAGTCAAGATCAGAGGCTTAATGAATAAGCTAACAGGGTTTTCCCATACCGAAGCCAATGTGGCTAGGGCATCAGCCATCTGATTTTCTTCTCTTGAAAGGTGTATAAACCAACACTCCTTAAAGTTCTTTTTCATCATGGTCAAGTAATGGTGGTATGATTTCAATTTTTCTTCTTTCAACTCCCATTCTCCATTTACTTGGGATACAACTAGCAATGAATCGCCATAAACTTCCACCTTATCCACCTTTATAGTCATTAGCGTTTCCAAACCGAAAATACAAGCTTCGTATTCCACCATATTATTGGTTGCCCTAAATTTTAATTTTTTGGCTAAAGGGATGAGTTCCCCTTCGGGCGATTCTAGTATTACTCCCAAACCTGCTCCTTTCCTGTTTACTGCTCCATCAAAATACATTTTCCACCCTTGTACTTCAATTGCTTCTAAATGTTCATCTAGAAATTCCAAGATTACCTCTTCACTTTCTGGTAATGGTTGTTGGGCCAGGAATTCTGCCACCGCTCTACCTTTGATTGTTTTCCTGGTTACATACTCAATCTCAAATTCCTCTAATATTATCAACCATCGACCATATTTCCCAATCAAAGAGGGCGTCTCCCTTAAGTACTTCATTGGGTCCAACCTAGAAATTGCTTGCACACTCTATGATTGAAAGTAATGCCGCAACTTCTTAGAAGACCAAACCACGGCTATACAGGTCTTTTTGATGATACTATAATTAATTTCATAAGGTAGGAGCTTTCTACTCAAATAATAAATGGCATGCTCAATCTCCGACTCATCTGCTTGGGCTAGCATGGCTCCCATCGACTCTTCTTCTACTGCTAAGTATAGTAATAGAGGTTTGCCGGGTTTAGGTGGTTTCGAAACAGGTGGATTCAATAAATACTCTTTTATTCGATCAAAGGCCTTTTGACATTCTTCATTCCATACGACCGACTGATTCTTTCTAAGCAATTTGAAGATAGGCTCACAAATTATTGTGAGCTTTGCTATAAATCTGCTAATGTACTGCAGTTTACCAATGAATCCCCGAACTTCTCTCTCCGTCTTTGGGGCTGGCATATCACTTATTGCTTTGACTTTGTCAGGATCTATCTCGATGCCATTCAGACCAATCACATGTCCCAACAATTTACCTGAGGTAACACCGAATACACACTTCTTCAGGTTTAATCTTAGCTTATATTTCAAAGCTCTATTGAAGAATAACTCTAAGTTTTGGAAGTGTTGCTCCCTTGTGTCCGATTTCACCATCATATCATCAACATATACTTCAACTTCTTTGTGCATCATGTCATGAAATAGTGTGGTGGCCATCCTTTGGTAGGTTGCTCCAGCATTCTTTAAGCCGAAAGGCATCACCCTATAACAAAATATACCCCATGTAGTAATGAAAGCAGTTTTGGCTTTATCCTTTTGGGCCATTAACACTTGATTGTATCCAGAAAATCCATCTACAAACGAGTGTAGCATGCTAGATGCTGCACTATCAATGAGAACATCTATATGATGTAAAGGAAAATCATCTTTAGGGAAAGCCTTGTTTAAATCTTTATAGTCCACGCAAACCCTTATTCTTCCATCTTTCTTTGGCACGAGTACTATGTTGGCTAACCAATTTGGATATTCTATTACTTCAAGGAACTTCACTTGTATTTGCTTAGTGACCTCTTCTTTAACCAATTCAGCCCACTCGGGACTTAATCTCCTAAGCTTTTGTTTGATAGGTTTAATGTGAGTGTAAGTAGGAATATGATGCTCGGCTATGTCTCGATCTATCCCCGACATATCTTCATAAGACCAAGCAAACACTTCTTCATATTTTTTGAATATTTTTTCAAATCTCTCTCTCTCATCAGGAGTAAGGTCGGATGCTATGCTAATATTTTTAGGATTTTCAGTTGTTCCCAAATTTAATGATTGTGTGTTAACAAAATTAATATTAAAGATGCTCATGTAACTGCTATTTGAATGTATGCAACCATCAATAGAAACATCACACAAGTAAGCAAAATCAGACTTTATTGCATTCATTTTGGAAAAAAAAAACATCATCATCCTCATACAAAGCAGACAAATTAAAATCAAAATCAAAACCATTGTTCTCAGAATCATAAAGCAGGATGTCTTCAAACTTCTCTTCAACCAGGGCAGCAATCTCTTCCGGAGTCTTCTCAGCTTTCAGGGTAGCTTCATTCTTCTCTTTTGGATTAGATTCTTTGTTGGTTGACAGGGTGAGCTCTTTCTTCACTTGCTCCACTAGCTCAGCAACATCTGCAAAAATTTCAAAACCTGGGATTAACTTACCCATGAACATGATTGGCTCAGGCCTTCCTTGGAGTGGTCCCATATCTGGAGCTTTGACTCTGGATCTCTTCAAGTGGTGGGAAGTTCATCTTCTCACTCTTCTTTGGCTGGACATCGTTGTCTTCATCATATCCCAACCCTTTCTTGGAAGTTTGAGTTCTAAAATCTGGTAACTTTGTCAAACCGGCCTTACCTTTTCCAAGACCAGCTCCGGGAAGGTCGTTCATGTTCTTCATCATATTCAAGACTTTGGAATCTATTACTTTATCATCAGAAATTGCAGCTACTTGAAAGCCATTGAGAGGCCTCTCAATCATTAGAGTGTTAATAATCTCATTATTATTAGCTTCAATGACCACTGCCTCATCTCAGTTGGGGAACTTGATCTTTTGATGAAGGGTGGAAGGAACTCCACCAAGAGGATGAAACCATGGTCGTCCCAAGAGTAAGGAAAAGGTAACTGGTATGTCTAAAACAACAAACTCAATAATAGATTCAATTGGACCAACCTTGACAGCCGCTTTGAAAGTCCCTTCGGCATGCCTCTTAGTGTTGTCATAAGCACAAATCGTTACCTCAGTCGGGTTTAGATCTCTTGTTGACATAGCTAGCTTTGGTAATATCTTAAGTGGATAAACATTTATGGCAGACCCATCATCGACCATTACACATGAAGTCCTCTTCCCCTTGACTTCTATTTTGATAAAGAGAGGGTGAATGTGGTCTCTCCCTTCCTTCGGTAAGTCCGCATCCGAAAAAGAAACTGCTCCCATATTAACTTCACTCTTTTCTTGAACCTCTTCACATTTCATTACTTCCCCAATTTTTATGAAGTTGATCAACTCCTCCGGTGTTGTGGAGGTAGAAATTGGCATGCTAGCTAAGGCTTTGGCCATAGTTTCTCAGTGCTTTTTAGAAGTAGCTAATAAGTCCCAAATGCTAACACTTGCTTGGGTTCTTTTCAATTGTTTGAGCACAACATCATCTTCTTCTACTTAAACTTCCTTCCCTTTATTAGTTTCTACCTCCTTAGGTGGTGGCCTTGCATAAGGCTTACTGGATCTAGTATTCATTACTTCATCTTCTTCGGGCTCGGACCAAGTCCACTCCTCCTTCTTGGATACAATATCATCATCACTATCACTTGAATCCCAAAACCCGTTGACAATACAAATTGTTACTTCTCCACCCATCATAGCTTCTTTAATTTCACCAAATACCTCTTCCCCTTTGGTTGCTTCTCCACCCACATCTTGAAAAGAAGACATGATAAAGTCCTCATACAAACCTCCTCCAATCATGAAGGTTGCCGGTGGTGGTACCCTATTGAATTTTGGCAATGGGTTGTCTTTTGTGTTTGGCTTGTTGGGCTCGGGTAGCTTCCCATTATCAATTAGATTTTGGATCTCATGTCGCAACCTCACAAAATGCTTTGGTGTCAAAATTAGGTGGGAGAGGGTTAGGCAAAGTGCGAGGATTTAAGGGTTGTAGCAATCCCTTCCTTTGAAGCTTATTGAGAACCCAAGACATCGATTTTCCCAATTCCAAAAATTGTCTCCTCGTTCCTTGGTTAGTAGTGTTAACACCGACAGCCTTTTGCATGCTTTGGCTACCAGGTTGATAGTTCCCTTTCTCGTTACTTTTTGTTGAAAAACGGCTCTTCTCCCTTTCCCATTCTTCAATTTGCAAACCAGCTTAAAGAAGGTCTTTGAAATCGAGGATGAGTGTATGAGACATCCTCTCACGAAGACTAGGAAACACCCCTCTCACAATCATCCTTATTTGATCGGATTCATCGGGCCTCTTCTTGAGTAAAGCAGCCTTGTTTCTCCATCTCTTGACATAATCTATAAAATTCTCATTTGGCCTTTGCCTAATGGACTCCACTTCCATTAAGGTAACTTCTAACTCAACATTATATCCATATTGTTGGATGAAGGCTTTGTAAAGTAGATCCCAACTCTTTTGTGTTCCATCATCTAAGGTATTGAACCAATTTTGGACAACAGGGTCCAATGAGAGCATAAATTACCTTAGGGTTTGAGCCTTAGTAGCTCGGGCAGATTGCATGGCAGTGAAATACTGCTTCACATGGAGATGAGGATTTTCGATGCCATTGTACTTAGCTAAGGAAGGCATCTTGAACTTATAAGGGACCTCTTCATCTTGTTCGAATAGTTTGTCGATCTCAGACATCTCTTCGGTTTTCAACTTCTTCTCAAATTTCTTTTCTAAATCAGTAATCATCCTTTCGACATCGGATGTCTCGGTCTTTTCAATAGTTGTTTTCTCAACAACCTTCGGTTCTTTCTTCTTTTCTTAAACATCTTAGTAGTATTGAGCCCAATCATCATCGTCATCAATGATCACTTTTTCATCATCAAAAACCACTTCACCAACTTTGGTCTTCCCTTTGTCTTTTAGCTTCTTAGTGCTAGCAGATGCCTCGGCATGATTCTCTAAGATTGCAGTCAATTGGTTCTTCATGGTCTCAGCTAGGGACTCTTTTATTTCTTCCATCTTGGCATTGTGGGCCTCATCCACCATCCTTTGAATTTGTTCGGGCTCCATTGTTTTTGGTGAGCAAGTGATTGAATTGTTGCTAGATACTTCATCTCCGGCGTAGGTTGGATTGTGGTAAGCTTTTGAGCTATCATAATCCAGGGCCGTGAGCCAGAGAGGATCAATGATATGAGATGCAAATGTATGCATGTATGCATGTATGCACGAACAATCAACAAAGAAAGATAATTAGGGCGTTCCTTCCAACCTTATAACATCCACACGCAAATGGCAAGTCTCATGGTTAACAAAATATCAACATGGGGTATCTTGTTTTCGAATAATTCCCTCGGACGTTTCAACCAATAGTTATATTTTTGAAAATGGAAGTCCATCCATGATAATTCCCATTAATTAGGTTTTAATCCATTCAGCTAACTAAAGTAGCTTTTATGCTATATTGGATTAAAACTGAATTAAGAAGTTTATTATAGATAGATTTCTCACTTGAAAAAGGTAACTAATGGTTCATGCCAAAAACAAGCCCATGGTTAATTTATTCTCAGTCTAAACTAGGCCCACAATTGATTTTTGGTATTTCATAATTGACCTAAATATTTTTACAAGCCCTTTGTAAGAAAAGGTTGGGTAAAAATAGTTTTGTTTCTAAGCCCATTGTAAAATATTTTAGAAAAATGGATTTCGGGCTTAGTATTTGGGCCATGAGCCAAAGAATTTTTGACTTGTTTTTAGAAAAATCTTATGTCCAAAGACCATCTTAAAAAATTTTGAAAATAGCTTTGGTCTTTTGGACTTTAAAGAAAAGTTTATTTTGAGCTTACAATATACTTATGTCATATTTGAAAAAGAACAAACCAAATAAGCCATGATTTAGACTAAGATAAACTAACCATAGTCAAAACAACATGCATTTGGGGTAAAACCTAAGGAAAGTAACTAGGCCAATTACATGAGCTTTAGTCTTTGGGTAAAAAGGCTTAGGCTCCCATAGCAAGTATATACCAAATGGTACGTGGCTATGAGTGGTTATGCCATGCTCGATCTCCATACCTTGAGTGAAAGTATGGTATTCCTCACATAACACAACACGGGTAACACGGGCGTCCTAACTCACGCACATGATGCAATCTAAGATGATTCAATGGATAATATCATTATAAGAAAGAATAGAATAATATAAAGACCAAAAGAATCAACTTCTCTTATCCCCAGTGGAGTCGCCACTGTGAGCGGGGATTTTTGCCCCCACTCCCGGTGGAATGGTTCTTATGACTTCGGCACTGTTTAGGCTCGGGGACTTAGAGAACACGGACCTAAGTCCGGAGAAAATGGAGTCGCCACCCGGACGGGCTGGGAAAAAGAAAGGGGTGGATGACTCGATTCCTAAGGAATCCCCAACCCCTTAATGGGTTAGGAAAGTTGGGTACGTGTGGGGAAGGTGAGAAATGGCCCAGCACCCCCACAGGTCTTAATACTATAAAATTCTTAAATATAACAACATTATCCATATTACACACAATAATTAAAAGAAAGCATCAATATATTAAAATCAAAGTAAGGTCCAAGCAAAACAAATAAATGGATACCCATCCGAAGATGGAAACATGTCCTTACATCACATGCCTAAATAGGACACCCACCGAAAGGTAGAAACACGTCCTTTACATAGGTTATAAAATTGAAAAGCAAATTAAATTACATGATATTTAACTAATGAGGTACCCACCAAGTAGAAACACACCTCTTACAACATTTGGAAATCTAAATAAATTGATAAAGGTAAATACTCATTCATCATAAATAAATTATTCATCAAAGGTATTAAATAACAATAGAAAGTAAACATCCATCCATGATAAATAAAATAAACCAAGCATTGAACTTAAATAAATTAAAGCATATAAAATAAATCAAAACATACTCAAATATGGAATTAAATTAGGCAAATAAAAATCCAAATTGTAGCTACTGTTTTCCATTTAGGATTCTTTATTTCATATGTTTAGGGTTTTGGATTTTTGAATTTAAGCTACTGTGACTTTTTAAAGAGTTAAAATATATTAAGGATTTTATGTTTTAAAAGGTTGATAAGACACTTTGATTAAACAAATTAAGGTTTGAATGGTGAAATCATGAAACTAGGGTTTTGGACACTTTAAAATACTTTTGATTTGTGGTTTTAAATGATGATTTCAAGCTTACTGTGTAAAATTAAAATATTTGTGGTTTTATGGTTTTTAAAGTTTTAAAGGATTAAAGTTTAGAAAAAGTTAGGGTTTAAGATTTTAAAGGGGTTAAAGTTTACTATTTTAGGTTTGGAAGTTGAATTTGGGTTTAGTATTTTTAAAATTAGGGTCTCAGTGATGCATGAAGCTTTTGAAATTTGAAAATCAATTTGATACTTTTATGAGGTTTTATGAAAGTAAACCAAACGAATTAAAGTTTTTATAAATAAAAAAGATGTTTTTTAAGGCTTTTTAAAAGAAACAAAATTTTAATTTAAGGTTTTGAAAAGAAACATGATAAATTAGTGTTTTAAGCTTTTGGTAAAATAAAAGTAGCAATTGTAAGTTTTTTTGGAAAACAAAGCAACAAAATAGTGTTTTTAACTTTAGAAAAACTAAATTAAAGGTTCTGGGATTTTTTTGCTTTGATGAATTAAGCTACTTGTAGACCCTTAATTTTTGACCCATTCTGATCCAACCAATATTTCCCTCGGACGTTTCAACCAATAGTTATATTTTCAAAAATGAAAATCAGTACATGATAATTCCCATTAATTAGGCTTTAATCCATTTAACCAACTAAAGTAGCTTTTATGCTATATTGGATTAAAACTAAATTAAGAGGTTTATTATAAATAGATTTCTCATTTGAAAAAGTAACTAACAATTCATGTCAAAAACAAGCCCATGATTAATTATTCTTAGTATAAACTAGGCTCACAATTGATTTTTGGTATTTCATAATTGACCTAAATAATTTGCATGCTCTTTGTAAGAAAAGGTTGGATGAAAGTAATTTTATTTCTAAGCCCATTGTAAAATGATTTTAGAGAAATTGGATTTTGGGCTTTGCATTTGGGTTATGAGAAAAAGAATTTGTTTATAGAAAAGTTTTATATCCAAAGACCATTTTGAAAAGTTTTGAAAATAGCTTTGGTCTTTTGGATTTTAAAGAGAAAATTATTTTGAGCTTACGATATACTTAGGTCATATTAGAAAAAAACAAACCAAATAAGCCATGATTTAAGCTAAGATAAATTAACCATAGTCAAACAACAAGCATTTGGTGTAAAATCCTAAGGAAAGTAACTAGGCCAATTACATGAGCTTTAGTCTTTTGGTTAAAAGGCTTAGGTTCCCATAGCAAGTATATACCAAATGGTACAAGGCTCTGAGTGGTTATACCATGCTCGATCTCCATACCTTGAGTGAAAGTATGGTATCCCTTACACAACACAACACGGGCAACACGGGCGTCCTAACTCACGTACACAATGCAGTCTAATATGATGCAATGGATAATATCATGATAAGAAAGAATAGAGTAATAAAAAGACCAATGGAATAAACTTCTCTTATCCCCAGTGGAGTCGCCACTGTGAGTAGGGATTTTTGCCCCCCACTCTCGGTGGAATGGTTCTTGCGATTTTGACACTGTTTAGGCTTGGGGCCTTAGAGAATACAAACCTAAGCCCGGAGAAAATGGAGTCGCCACCCGAACGGGCTGGGAAAAAAAAGGTGTGGATTACTCGATTCCTAAGGAATCCTCAAGCCCCTAATGTGTTTGAAAAGTTAGGTACGTGTGGGGAAGGTGAGAAATGGCCCAACACCCCCCACAATGCCCGATTCATTGGAACCGGTCTCCTTTGCAGGTCTTAATATTATAAAATTCTTAAATATAATAATATTATCCATATTACATACAACAATTAAAATAAAGCATCATTATATTAAAATCAAAGCAATGTCCAAACAAAGCAAATAAATGGACACCCATTCGAGGATGGAAACATGTCCTTACATCGTTCATGTCTAAACTAAATAGGACACTCACCAAAAGGTGGAAATATGCCCTTTACATTATTCCTAAAACTTTAAAATAAAATAAATTACATGATGCTCATGACTTGAGGTACCCAAAAATATGAAAACATACCTCTTACAATATTTGAAAATTAAAATAAATCAATAAAAGTAAATAACCATTCATCATAAATAAATCATTCATCAAAGATATCAAACATCAATCAAAATATATAATAAACATTCATCCAATTTAAATAAAATAGTAAATATATTAACTTTAGGGATTTATGCATTAATTAGGGTTTATAGGATTTTATGTTCAATAACTAGGGTTTTGCATATACTAGTTTAATTAGTTGAGCAATATTTTAAGGCAATAACATAGCTACTGGATGTTTTAAAGATTTAGGGTTTTGGGTGTTTTTGGATTTGGGCTTAAGGGTTTGTAGGTTTACTAGATGAGGGTTTGAAAAATTAAGGTTTTTGATTTATCATTTTAGAAGAAATATTGATTAGGGAAATAAATTAAGATTTTGGAAAACAATTAGGGCTTCGAGACTTTAATGGAATAATTTAGGGTTTAGAGTTTTGGGAAAAATAGTTTAGGGTTTTAAAGTTTAATCAATGACTTAGTCTACTGGATGTTTGGAAAACAAATTAGGATTCAATAAAGCAACTTTGAATTTTAGAATTTAAGAAAATAATTTAGGGTTTGATAATTGAAAAGCTATTTTGGGGGTTTTAGGAAATATAAGGCAAATTAGGGTTTGGTTCTTAGAGTTCACTATAGTTAGAGTTTAGAAATTTGGCTTATTGGATCAATTTTAATAATTAAACTATTTGCAAACTCATGTTTATGTTTTCTGGAATTGAGGCTTAGGAATTAGGGTTTTAGGGGGCTAGGGTTTTGAATAGTTAGGGTTTTTAAAATTAGATTTGTGTTGAATGATTATATTATTTACTTTAATTAAGATCTTAAGTATTATATGAATTAATTCATGCTACTACCTTAATTAAATTGAAAGAAGAATTAAATAACTAGGCAATGTGATGATGGTTTAAAAGATGAAGATGATTAATGATTGAATAAACTAAAGTTAGAGCAATTTACCTACGTTTGAAGACACCACCAAATTTCAAGAAATTGAACCAAGCTGTTGCTTGCTTCAAATTTAATTTTGGTTGAACAAAGCAATCTAAAGATGATTGTTTCCTTTGGTTGTCGTCCCTTTAACTTCTCCTTGTTTTCTAGGGTTTTCTTTTGGCTGAAAAAATTTTTGAGTCCCAAGTTGTTTTCTCCAAAGTCCAGATCAAGTAAAACAATTTTCCCTTCCTTAATTCTGTGTTTTAAAGTGGTATTAATAGGAAAAATAAAAAATCTACTTCTAATTGTCTAAGAAAATTAAAACCCTTTAGGAAAATAAATCAAAACCAAATAGAATTCGGTTTTGGAAAAAACTGCGCTGAAAAATTGTGCTGGCGAAAAATTACTGCGGGCGAAAAATTGAGATCGAGGGCTGGACAACCAATTTTCCTGCGGCGAATTGGCCCAAGCCAATTTTCCTGCGGCGAATTGGCCCAAGCCAATTCACTTTCGGATACGAAAAATTTCGTCGCTGATTTTTCCATCGCTGGTTTTTATTTATTTATTTGTTTATTTTTATATTATTCTTTTTAACTTTACTAATATTACCTTTTTTATTTTTATTAAAAATTATAAATAATAAATACTAAAATAAATATTATTTAATTAGAATACCACAAAAATTATTTTGGACTATATAAAAAATATCGGACCAGACTAGGCAAAAAATTAAGGGTCTATAGAGCCATACAAATAAAGTAGAGATCTAGGGAAGCTTATCAACTTGCTAGAAGAATCAGACTTGGGAAACTTAGAGGCACAAAATGTCGAGTGGTTACCCAATAAGTTATATCATTGTACTTTTATTTAGCGGTCATTCGTGCGGTCGCACCATTCATCGTGAACTCTATTGCCTATTTTGTGACTCATTGAAATTACACATAAAACTCTAGATTTTCTCAGATATTTTTTTTATAAATTAACCAACAATATTTTAATTTTATATACTTAACTGCAAATTATATATTTATATTTTTGAAATTATAATTATTTTTGGTATTAAATATGAAGGTTTCTACAGATAATTACCGTGACACTTTTATATTCTATATAGGTATTTTATATGTATGCGATATATGTATAATATGTATATATGGTATAAGAGTGATACATTTATTTTAGTATCAGAGCCTAGATTTGAGATTTTTAACTTAGGTGGATTTAAAAAAAATGAAGTTTAAATTGTGATTTGAAATGTGAAATATGCATATGCATTAGCATATATGTTGGTCTCTAATGTGGTAATATTTATATGTAGTGACAGATATAGGTTGATATGGTGTCTAGGATGCATAGATCAAAGGAGGAGAGTGCAAAGAGTAATACTCTAGGTGAAGGAAGGGCTGAGGCTAGATTGGGAGTGAGTGTAGAGGGTGCTGGAGAGGCTTCAATAGCAGCTAGACCGGTGGCACAAGATCCTCCTCCAATGTGGGTGCAACAGATGGTAGAGTACTTTCGTCATGTTCCAGCACCTCATTAGAGTAGAAAGTATTACAAGCTTAGAAAGTTTGGAGCTGTAAATTTATGGGTACAACTATCTTGTTGAACAAAAACAATGGTTCGATAGAGTGGAATGAGTCTTTATGCAGTTGGAGGATACAAAAAAAGAGAAGTTTTATTATGTTGTTTCCTTATTGCATGTCGATGCTTATGATTGGTGGATGACTATTCCACATGGTTTGGATAGACCTCTAGCTTATGATGATTTTTTAGTAGAGTTTGAATATAAATATATGCTTAAAGATAATAAGGCTGAGATGAAGAGGGAGTTTCTGAATCTTAAATAGGGGATGAGGTTAGTGACACAGTATGGAAAAGAGTTCCTACAGTTGAATAAGTATGCTAGTGGGTTTATTTCTAATGAGAGGGATAGATTTAGGAGATTTAAAGAGGGGTTGAAGCCTATTATCAGATGTCAAGTAGTAGTAGTACAATATGAAGTCTTCTCTACGCTAGTATCAATTGCTAGGAGTGTGGAGAAGGCTCAAGAGGTTACAACTATTGCAGTTTTGGAAGAAAGTAAGGGTAGAAGACCTCAGTTTGAATTGCAGTCATCATCTCTCAAGAGAGGGCATGAAAATCCTTCACAGAGTTTTGGTGAGATTCAAAGGTAGTCTAGTAGATCATTTCAGCTTAGGTAGAGGCCTACATCATCATTTGTTAGTACCCTTACACCTTCTTCTCAAAGATTCACTCCTTCTTTGTGCATTCATTGTGGTAGGGTGCACAGAAGTACTTGTGGGTGGACTAGTTTTGGGGGTTATTTCAGATGTGGATCCAGAGATCACTATGTGAGAGGATTTCCCAGAGCCACAAGATACTAGACAAATAGAGATTGTTGTGTTTAGGCCTAGTGGTAAAGGAGGCAGAGGTGGTAGAGGTTGATAAAGTTGTTATAGAAGATGCTTCGTCAACTGTATCTTATTTCCATCAGTAAATTTATTGATAGTTTTAAGTGTTTATCAGTAAATCAACAGATATTAAAACTGGTCCAACGCTCTTTATTTTCTTCTTTATTTTCTTCTTTTTTTCTTCTCTCCTACTGTTTCTCTCAAAATTTTTGCCTTTTTTTTTCTAATCTCTTATATTTTCCTCAAATCTCCAGCAATCATCTCTAAAATCTTTACATTTCAAGAGCTTTAGGTTGGTTGGGTGAAGATTCAAGTGCTTGTATTTGTATATTTTATGCGAAAAAGGTTCTATTTTAATTTATATGTTGTCTTAATTTGGTTTACAGTATATAGTTTATGTATTTTTATGAATTATTATTGGAATTATAATTTTTTTGAGAAAATTATTATAACATCCGAAATTTTTAAAAATTAAATAAAATAAATTAAAATTAAATTAGATGAATTAAATAAATGATTTAAATGGGAAATGGAAGTATTTTAAGTGAAAAAGTAAAATATATATATGATATATATGTAAAATATACATAATATATACAAAGTCAACAAAAAGTCAACTCTTTTAAAAAAGTCAAAAGTCAAATGGCAGTTTTATAAATATACTTTGAAAATTGATAATTATTTAAATAATTTTAAAATAATTTATTTTTGTATGAAAAATATAAATTTGGATTTTATTAAATAATTAAATAATTAATTAAAAATATAATATATTATATTATATATATGGTTATAAAGAAAGTGGAAGGAAAGAGAAATTCTCAATCATCTTCATCTTCTTCTTCCTCTTGTGTTGGCTAAACTCCATGGATGTCCAAAGCTCAAGGATTTGCTTCTTCCATGCTTCATGAATTGATAGATTTTCAAGGTTTTAAGTGAAGATTTGGGGTTTTCCATAATTGGTAAGTTCTTTAACTTCTTTCTTTAGATTTTCAAGAAATTAATATTATGTTGATTCTGAACTTTTTGAAGTGTTATGTTTTAATTGCTTAATTGGGTATGGATGAAGTTATTTTGAGTAGTTAACAATAATTTTAAGGTTGGATTGAAGAAATGACTGAATTTAAGTTGAGTTTGGTGAAGAGAGAGAATTTATGGTTATGGGAGGATTGAACTTTTGAATTCATATGATTTAATTGTGCAATTTGGTTCCAAATTTGTTATTTTAATGCATAAACAAGTATTTTAAAGTCAAATGATGGATTTGGCTAAGTTTGATTAGAGTTTGGGAATGGAAGTGTTGAATTTAGGGTTTTGGAAAGGGAATTTTCAAAATTGGTTAATTGATTGGTTTTAATACTTAAATCATGTTCTTTAAGGATACAAGTGATGGAAATAAGATTGGATTGATAATTGGATTTAATTGGAATGGAGAACCTTCAATAGGGAAGGTTATACCATTTTAGGATTTTGAACATAAGCATGTGTTTAACTAATGTAATTAGTTTAAACATGTTAAAATATATTTTTAATGATATTAATAAACTTAAAACACCAATTTGAATGGTTTCATATGGTTTTCCTAAGTTAAAGAAAGATTATGCTATATTTTGGGATTTTGATTAAAGTAGTGTATAATTAAGGTTTGATGCTTGAAATGCCTTAGAATGTGATAGTAAATGATTGTATTTGATGTTCTACTTCCACTCTCACTCTTTCACACAGTATTTCAATTCAATTAATTATTGGCCAGATAATTAAAGCATTAAGATTAAAGATAACAAAATAATCAAAGATGGACTTAGCTAAATTAAATAGGCATAAGTTATTCCATAATAAATTCAATATAAGAGACCAACCCTAAATAGAGTTTAGTTCTTCATATTTGAAATGAAAACATAAAAGTATTAATTGAAATCATAATAACAAGAAAGAGCAAACTCTAATTCTTTGAAATGAAGAAGAACTCCACTTGGATTCTTGAATTTCTTCCTTCAATCCTAAATTCACTCTTCTCTCAAAAGAAAGACTAGAACTTAATTGATACAAGTTTAAGAACAATTATCTAGTCTTACTACAATCTCTCTTGTATTTAAACTCTCACTTGTCTATAACTTAAACTAGCTTCAATCTAACTTCTCATGCTTGAATCCTTAGAGGGAATGTGTTTATATACAGTGGTTAGAAGCTTTTTAGTGGAGGCAATCTGTCAAATGCCTGAACACAACTTTCTATAGCTGTTTGGATCTTTAATTTCAACTTTTTTAGCTAAAAGTCATAAATTTAAACCCCATGATTGTGGCATATAGGTGCCACGGTCATGACTTGGGTTAAAATGGACAATTTTGAGAGATTTTCTAGCTATAAATGGTGGCTAAATGGGCCATGGTTGTGGTGTTTGAATGGCACAATCATGGCTTTTAAAGATAGGCTGCGAACTTTTCTTCCTTTTCTTTACTCAGGCAGTAAGCAATTGCATCCCATGGTTGTGGTCCTCAAATGCCAAAATCATGGCATTTATTTTCCTTATGGAGCTTTTGTTTTTCTTCACTTTTTGATGTGGAAGACTCAATTTGAATCCTAGGGTCATGGCCTTAAAGGGCCATGGGTGTGGCTTTTGAATTTTCTTCATCTTTGTACCACTTATCATTAAAAGCCTTGAATCTTGCCTTTCCAAGATAAAATAAGATAATTCTAACTCAAAAAAACAAAATCCATCAAATTCAATTGGAAAACAATTAAAATCATGGTTAGAATTATATAAATATCTACCATAATTTTACTCTATCAAACTCCCCCAAACTTAAACCATTGCTTGTCCTCAAGCAATTAAAGTTTGCTACTATAGATTCCTTTATATGTTGAGTTTATATGCAAAAATTTAAACAATTAAAATTCCAAGATTTTGGTCTTAATTTAGCTTCACAACTTTACCTACTTCATTCTCACCTCCTTTAGTCAATAAATTTAATTAATGGCAATCAATTATCAAACTTTAGATAGGCAAATATTATTTTTATACAAACTTAGCCTACTTCTCATATGCCTACTTAATTGAACTTTCTCCATTAATAGACCATAGTAAGTCAAAGGAAATCAAAAGGACTTTAATTGACTTGTAATGGGGTCTATAAAGGTGAGGGCTAACATAAAGCTTAAATGAAATAGGTTGCTTATCTTTCAAAAATTTCTCATATTAGTAAGTGTAGCTCTTGTAGAGGATCCTTGGATCTTTGCTCCTTTCTCTCCTTTAGGGGACTTTTGTCTAATTGATTGATTGATTTTTTTATCTATATAGATTCCCCTATATAGATTCCTCTAAACTTTAAACTTAGGAGTCTATTGAAGATTTTAAAGGAGAATTTTCTATACTTTATCCTCCATAATTTAGCAAATCTATTTTAAGAAAATTTTCAAAAGATAATCAACCTTTAAAAAGGTAATTGATTTGGCTATTAAACCAAAGAAAAACTCAAGCTAAGATTTATTTTTAGGTTCAAAAGGGACAACTAAGGGCAATGTTAAAATTAGTGGGTATAAGTATTTGGTTCAATAAACAATGCCTAAATCATTTTTTCCTCTACTTAGCAAGGTTTAATTTCACCTCAAGAGCTCTTTTAAACATGTTCTAGGCTTAGGCAGAAAATAATATCAAGAATATAAACTTTTCTAAATATTTAATAACCAACCACTTTTAATTAATTTCAAGAGCACATTTGGTTAAAAATCCACAAGTATTATTATTTCACCAAATTTTAACTTTAAATTTAAAAAATTTTAATTGAAAATTTAAAACACATAAAATCACATATAAGAAATCTATAGTAAACTTCAATTATTCTAACACAAATTCATATATAAACTTCATTCACAATAATTGAAAACACACATTATTAATATTAATCCATAAGTGTAAAGATATCTAAAATATGCAAAAGGAAATTAAAACCATCATAAATAATAATAAAGTACCACAAGTTTTGCAAATTATCAACCAATTGAGGGAAAACAACTCCCATAAACTTGAAACACCACTATCCTCAGTGGTCACCAACATCATCACTAGCATCAGGTGGAAGGGGCTACTGCGAAGGTGGATAATACAGTTCGAACTAGGCAAAGAAAGTGTTGAATTGCTCTCTTAGTCCCTTCCTCTGGGTAGAGAAAGTCCGAACCTCATGCTCGACTCCTCCAAATTCTACTCTAGGTTATCAAATTGTTGCTCCCAAGCTTCATTCCTGTAAGTCATTTCAATTTCAAAAATATCAAGCCTGTTAGCAATATATTCATATGTATTTGGTGATGGAGTAGAAGGACCAGCTTTAGAAGGTCAAGGTGGAAGGGGTGGTTATTGTTCTGCAGGTTCCTCAAAGTCACCTCCCTCTCCAAAAAGGTCCTCTTCATCAATATGGATATCAGCATCAAGTACTGTATATCCCTCTTCTTTGCTAGCCTCATAGTCCAAACAATACTCATACCAATTTATGTGCAACATTTCTATCCAGTAGAATAAATCTAAAAGCATCTAAAAATTCTAGTGTTAACTCAACATATGTAGGACAGTGCATGCTAGCAAGAATTATCCATTGCATATCCGTGAACATTTTCAAAAGCACATCATTCCATCCTAATTTTCTAATAACATTGCTATCAATAAATCTAGATGGAATAATCTTACAAGTGCTCAGTTCATGGTACCTTTTATATTGAATTTCATCTCAGAAATGAATTTTTAGATACCTGTTGGGTCTTTGAGGAGGTGGAGACAAAGTCACAAAACTATTCAATTGGGAATGGGGGCGAAAATCCCTGCTCACATTAGCGATTCCATTGGGGATAAGAGAAGTTGATTCCATTGGTGTTTATATTATTATATTCTTTCTTGTTATAATATTATCCATTGCATACTTAGATTTGCATTGTATGCATGAGTTAAGATGTTATGTGTAACCTATGTTATGTTGTATAAGGGATACCATACTTCCACTCAAGGTATGGAGATCGAGCATTGCAAAATTGCTTATAACCTCGTGCCTTTTAGTATATACTTGCTATGGGAACCTAAGCTTTTCACCTGTAGACTAAAGCCCATGTAGTTGGCCTAGTAACTTTCTTTAGGTTTAACCTAAATGATTGTTGTTTGACTATGATTAACATATCTTTGTTTGAGTTATAGCCCATTTGGTTTGCTTTTTTCTAATATGACCTAATTATGGTGTAAGCCCAAAAGACCAAATTATTTGCAAACTCTTTTTTCAAGTTAGTCTTTGGACATAAAATCTTTTTAAGATAGGTCAAAAATCCTTTTCCACCTTATGGCCCAAGCTCAAAGTCCAAAATTCATTTTTACAATGGGCTTGGAAATATTTTCAAAGAAGGCCTCAATGCTATTTTTCACTTCATGACCCAAATTCAAACTTTTATTACAGTATTTTCTTGAATGAGCTTGCAACTAGTTCAATTATGGAATATTAAAATCAATTGTGAGCCTGATTTATACCAAGACTTATAAGTTATGGGCTTGTTTATGACATGAATCACTAGTCACCTATTTGAAAATGAGAATTTATTTATGATAATTCTCTAACTTGTTTTAATTCAAGATATAGTAGAAAGGCTATTTTTTAGTTGACCCTATGGATTAAGGCTTAATTAGTGGAAATTATTAAGGACTGACTTCTATATTTGAAAAAATGACTATTGGTTAATCTGTCAGAGTGGATCTTTCAAAAAAAAAATATCCTCTATTGATATTTTGTTGACCATGATACCTAGGAAAGAGACTCGCCATTCATATGCAGGTGATATAAGGTTAGAATGAACATCCTTACTCTCTTTGTTTAATTGTTACACTTGTATACATCCATTGCATTACAAAACATTAATTCTTTCTAGCTTATAGACCTAGAGTATGATAGATCAAGAGCTTACAACAACCCAACCTACAACTTAGAATCTAGTGAGAATTCAGTAAACTTCACACTAAAAGGAATGGAACCTGAGCAAGTTCAGAAATTTATAAATGATGCCCTCAACTCCAAGATGAAAGAGTTAAAGGGGGCCCTAGCTGAGATTGTGAGAAGCCAACTAGTTTCATTATTAAAAAATAACACTGGTGAGGCATTTGCTAGTTCTAAGAAGTAGAGAGATAAGAGAAAGGTTAAGGTAGCTGAGGTAGCCTTTGATGAAGAGAAGGTAGTCATGGATGATGATGATTGGGATGTATACTTCTAAGACTAACAAGAAAGGAAGAAAGAGAAGATGGCTATAAAGAAGACTGAATATGCTAATGCAGAAAAGCTCATTGTTGACTAGGAAAGGAAGTTTAAAATTAAACTGTAAGTTGAAGAGGCCTCAGAAGTTGATAAGCTTTTTGAAAAGATGAGGATCTCACTCACAAGTTCAAAATGCCTATTTTGCTAAGTACAATGGTACATGAAATCCTCACTTGCATGTTAAGCAATACATTTCCACCATGAAGTTTGCTAGAGCTGCTAAAGCTTAAACACCATGGTACTTTATGCTCTCTTTGGATCATGTAGTGTAAAACTGGTTTAATACTTCAGAGGAGAGTACTAAGAAAGATAGGAATTTGCTGTATAAAGATTTCATCCAATAATATGGGTACAACATCGAGCTAGAGGTAGCCTTGATGGAGGTTAAGTCTATCATGCAAAGACAAAGTGAGGGCTTTATTGACTATATAAAGAGATGGAGAAATAAGGTGGCCCTTCTCAAGAAAGGACCAGATGATTCAGACCAAATACAAATGATAATTAAGGGCACTTTGCCCTATCTCCAAGAAAAAATGGCTCAGACCCTTATAAGGGATTTCAAGGATCTTCTATAGGCTGGTCTTCAATTGGAAGAATAGGAGAGAAAAAGAATATTTTATGGAAAATAAAGCAATAAGAGTGGCTATCAGTCTGGTGTACAAAGTCAAGGAGGATGAAAAGATGTTAAGGTGAATGCAACAACTGGACCAACTAAGAAGCATCAATTTTTAGAATTGGGAAAGCCATTTTCTTGTGTATTCAACAAATTACAGAAGGAGTTATTACAACCTTGGACCCCTTGGCCTTTGCCAGATCCTTTACCATCTAATTTTGATATAGAGGTTTTCTGTCAGTTCCATCAGGTGCTTGGTCATGAAATAGATCGGCATATGCATTTAAGGCATGAAATACAAAACCTTATTGATGATGGAAAGATCCTTGATAGAGTGAAATTATGATCAATAATTTATATAATTTTAACCATGATTGTAATTATTTTCCAATTGAATTTGATGGATTTTGTTTGTTTGATTAGAATGATATTATTTTAGATTGGAAAGGCAAGATTCAAGGTTTTTAATGATTTGTTGTGAAAAATTGAAGAAAATAAGCAAAAATAAAGAAAATACAAGTGCTACGCCCATGGCCTTTTGTGAGCGGAGATTTTTGTCCCCACTTCTTGTGGAATGGTTCTTGCGACTTCGGTACTACTAGGATCATGGCCTTAGATAATAAAAGCCTAAACCTAAAGAAAATGGAGTCTCCACCCTGACGAGCTAGGAAAATAGAAAGGGGTGGATGACTCAATTTCTAAGGAATCCCTAACCCCCTATTGGTTTTGGAAAGTTGGGTACGCATGGGGAAGGTGAGAAGTGGCCCAATAACCCCATAACTCTCGGTTCATTGAAACTGGCCTCCTTTTTATTATTGGATTCTTAAATATTATGAAATCATCCATATTAAATGCAAATATTGAAATAAATAATCATCAAAATAATTCCAAACAAAATAGGCACCCATTCGATGATCGAAACATGCCTTTACAATATCCAAGTCCATAAGAATAAAACAAGAAAAAGAAAATGGGACACCCACCAATTGGTGAAAACATGCCCCTTACATTGGTTCCCAAATATAAATAAAATAAAAGAAGCAAATGAAATTAACAAGGCACCCACAAAGTGGAAATGTGCCTTTTACAACTATAAAATTCTAAATAATAAGAAATTACAATCCATAAGCAAATAAATCATAATAATGCATATTATCATTAAATAATAATAAATTAGGACTTAAATATAATGAAATCATAAAAAAAGGTACATTCTATAAGCAAACATTAACTCTCTTAAAGAAATATAGGGCGCCGGGCATATGGTGGTCCCGCTAGCAGGTTAGCAGGCGGGGGTCAAGCGCCTCTTACAGGGGTCGGGGGCAGCGTCCTATTTTGATTAATTATATATATATAGGGTAATTTTATTGGTTTTAAGTTAATTTTTCTTTTAATTTGTGTTTAAAGATTGCTTGAAGTGTTTTCTTTTGGTGAAGTGCAAAATAATGGAGATTCAATTCAATTTGATGGATGAAGTTTGGAGAAAAGCATGTGATACATCCAAGACACTTCATGGCTTGCTCGTGTCCCTTTTCAAGGGTATGAAAGATAAGGAACAAGCAAGACAATGCCAAGACAACTTGGCTTGGCCGTGTCCATCAAGAAGTTTGGGCAGTGGAGAACACAAGCAAGAGACACGGCCAATCCACTGGCCATGCCAAGGTCTAGGCTGTGTCCCAGAACAAAGAAATAAAGAAAGGAAGCAAACATACAGAAGATGACACTTTTGAGAGACAAGGCCAAGCCACTGGCCATGTCATGGGTCTTAGCCGTGTCACACCTAGAAAAGAAAAGAAGGAAAAGAATGCAGCCATGGACATGGCCTAATGGCTTGGCCATGTCTAGTGAAAGTTTGAGTGACACGACCAAGTCACTCATGACTTGGCAGTGTCCTGTGTAATTCCTTGAATTATTTTCATGATTGGTTGAGAGACAAGTATGAGGCAACATGCAATATCTTTTAAAAAGAAATGATAAAAATGAATAAAAGAGGGATGGTTTTATGGGATGAAATATTAAATAAGAAAAAGGAGGGGACAAAGACGTGTTACTGGAGTTGAAAACATTCTTTTTGGCTTGGGAGAATTAAAAAAAATAAGGGAGAGAAGGATAGAAGAAGGGGGTACACATTGGAACAAAGGACCATACTCTTTATACACTCCATCATTGTATCTTATCATCTAGTTCTTAGTTTTTGCTCTTGTTTTTTGGGAGAGAGGACATCATTCTCTCTTCATCTTCATTTTCCATTCATCTTTTAGTTCTTCCATGGACAAGAGTAAAGACAATTCTTGGGATTAAAGTGAGTAAACAAGCTTTCAAGAAGGTTAGGGTTTGAAGAAGACTTGATTGAGGAGTGCAAGTTTGAGAGTGTTACCACTATACCTTACAAGAAGAGAGCCATTGATTGAAGAAGGCTTGGAAGTTCTTCATCACATCAAAGTGGAAGCTAGGAGGAAGAAAAGTAGTTTAACTCTTAGCATCTTTAAAATAGGGTTTTTCATATTCTCTCTTTTAATTCATTTCTTGATTGTTGTTGTTTGTTAAGAACATTAATATTTGAATGGCAATTGTGATTCAATGTGTATTAAGATGAATACTTATTTTAAATTGATGATGGGCTAATTTACTCATGTCTTAGGTTGTAGTAGATTTGATTCAATGACTTGATTTTATAATTCCATTAGATTGATTGATTGCATTGGACTTAAAGTTAGATTGATTGATTGATTGGCTATCTATTGATCACTTAATATTGAACGATGGATTGAGAGGTGAAATTTGATATCAAAACTATGTGATTAACCACCCTAAGAATGAATTAGAAATATAAGTTATAGGGTTTTATTAATTTGCAATTTCAAAATAATTGGTTGTTTATAATTCATGAATGTGAAAACTAATGAATTGGTAATTACTAATTAAACTCAAGGAAAAAATTAAAATATAAGGTTATATTAATGGATAATTTGAGAATTAAGCTTTAATTAAATTGATCTAAAACCCTAGGCACCATTCCTAGAATTGAATTAATCTTGTATAACCATTACTTGTTTACTTTTAAATTTTAATACGTTCTACCATTTCAACAACATACACTTGATTATTTAATATTTTTCTTTAAATCAAACTATTACAAAATAATTCCTTCCTTGTGAAATGACCTTGGGGCAATCACTATTGCTATAACTACCTCGTATACTTGCGAGTGTCGCTTTGTAGTAGTGTTAATTAGAGCACAAGTTTTTGGCGCCACTGCCGGGGAAGGCAATTTTTGTTAATAGTTTGATTCTTTTATTTTAATTGTTTAATGGTTTAAAGTGTTTATTTTTGAATTGCCTATGTGATTTATGCAAGGACGAAGGTCCCAAGGAAACTGACTTTTTCCATATATAGACGATATTCATAGACTTCCAAGAACCGAGGGAGTGGATCCTTTGGGACAAGAAGAAGAAGAAACCAAAGAGCAATTTGAGGAGAACACAAAGATAGAAATGGGTGACATAGAGGAACCACCTATGAAGGAGTTTGCCCGACCGATCATTGGAGTAACCACATCATGTATCCAGTTGAGCAATGCAGCAAGAAATTATGAATTAAAAAACACTCATTATAGTATGTTGCCATCCTTCCATGGATTGCCGAATGAAGATTCTTTCAACTTCATTTGAGATTTTTACACAACATTGTATACCTTCCCTTTGCAAGCATTAACGGAGGTTGAACTCAAAATGAGATGTTTCCCATTTAGTTTGAAAGATAGGGCAAAAGCATGGTTGATGACCTTACAGGAGAATTTCTTAACCACATGGACCGAAGTCTATAACAAATTCATGGGAAAATTTTATTCACACCAAAAGACAAAGGAGCTTAGAGGGAGTATTGTAACTTTCACCCAATTTGATGGAGAACCATTTCATGAGGCATAAGATCGCTTTAAATCTTTATTGTTTCAATGTCCTCATCACTATTATCCACAAAAATTGCTCAATCAATTCTTTTATGATGAGCTAACTCAACAATATCAAAATACAGTGGATAATGCTGCAGAAGGGGCAATGGGTGAGAAAAAAGTTGCTGAGATGGTTGCATTGTTTGAAATGTTGGGAGCAAATTCTCAATAAATGAGTATTGGGGAAAGGAGAAGAGGAGCATTGAGCTGAATGCAAACTCAAAAATGACAAGGTAAATTGCCAAGTTGACATAGCAAGTTAAATTGTTGAATGCTAGAGGAAACTTGCCTGTGCAAGGCAAAGAATCATGCACATTATGTGGTGTGGTAGGCCACAATGCAAATGTATGTCCTTCAAACTTTTACCAATTCCAAGAAGGACAAGAGCAAGCTTTTGCTTTTAAAGGGTTCCAACAAAGCGGAAAGGAATGATCCGTATTCAAATTCTTATAACCTCGATTGGAGAAATTATCCTAATTTTTCATGGAAGAACCAACAACAAGCTCCACCTCAACATTCCTACCAACCTTATCAAAGAGGACCCCAATTTCAAGGGAAAAGTTCAAATCATGAGCAAGTCAAGAAACCTTCACTTGAAGACAATTTGAATGCTTTCATTCAAATAAGCACTCAAAAATCAAGAGGTGAACAATAAACTATTTAACTCTTTGGAATCCTCACTTAAGAAAGTAGAAACTCAATTGGGTCAATTGGCTAATCAACTACAAGCTAATCAAAAAGAAAAATTTCCAAGACAATCGGAGCAAGCCAAATCAATCACAGTTTTGAGAAGTTGTAAGGTACTTGATAATAAAATTAGTGATAATAAAATTGATGATTTTTTGGATGCAGATACAATGTAAGAGAATGGAGAGGAATGCAAGAAGGCAAAGCTCAACGAAGTGAACTGAAGGAAGTTAATGAGGAGGCATCAGTTGCACCAAAGCTGCATAAATCTCCAAATCTGTACAGACTGCCAATTCCTTTTTCGAGCGGGTTCAAAAATGAGAAGCATGATAAGCAATTTTCTGAAATTTATAATATGCTCTCAAAGGTAAGTATTAACCTTCCCTTACTAAAGGTGATTAAAAAAATTCCATCTTATGCTAAATTCTTTAAGGAGCTTAACACTAAAAAGAAAAGGTATGAGTTGAATGAGAAGGTGATAGTCTCAGAAGTAACAAATGTTGTTTTACAACACAAGTTACCTCCAAAACTAAAGGATCCTGGAAGCTTTATAGTTAGCATCTCTGTGGGGAATGGGAAAGAAACTATTAGTATATGTGATTTAGGAGTAAGTACTAATGTGATGCCATACACTATTTACTTGAAATTAGAGCCAGGGGAACTCAAACCAACTAAAATGTTTTGCAACTTGCGGATAGAACTATTAGATACCCTAAGGGAATCGTAGAAGATGTTCTAGTTAAGGTAGGTTGTTTGATTGTACTCATTGATTTCATTGTCTTAGATATGGGGGGGGATTTCTAGGGATTATGAACATACAATTTTGTTAGGGAGACCTTTTATGGCCACAACCAACACATTAATTGATGTTAAAATGAAATATTGACTATGACTGTTTTAGGTCAAACTATAGAAATTTCAATTTTTAACACTTCCCCTATTCCCACTACTGCTTTGTATGAAGACTGCTCTTTTATTGATTTTACTGATAATGATGTTGAAGAAGTTTTCTTATAGGAGAGTGGTGAAGACAAGTTAGAAAGGCCTCTAAATTTGGAAGAAGAAGTTGAGAGTTCACATGAGGAGAGTAAGGAATGCAAGTCCATGTTGGACAATGAGAGTGTTGAGCAGGAATTTGAACTTGAAGAAGAGGAGATTCAACTAAAAGGGGTTGAACTTAATAACTTCAAAAGCATTTGAAGTATATCTTTGTTGGGGAGAATAACTCCAGTGATGATCTCTGCTAGTCTTAAGAGTGATGAAGAAGATAAGCTTGTAAAAAAGTTAAAAAAATTCAAGAAAGCTATGGGTTGGGGGTTGAGTGATATTAATCGTATTAGTCCCTTTATGTGCATGCACAAGATTGGTTTAGAGGAAGGGGCTAAACCGGTGAGAGTCTCAAAGGAGGATTAACCCTAACATGAGCAAAGTAGTAAAAATGAAAGTTCTTAAATTGCTTGATGAAGGGATGATTTACCACATCACCGATAGTGAGTGGGTTAGTCCCATTCACATTGTACCTAAGAAACTAGGTTTAACTGTGGTCCAGAATGAGAAAGGAGAGTTGGTATCTACACAAACACAAATCGGGTGGCGAATGTGCATAGATTATAGGAAATTAAATAATGTCACTAAGAAAGATAACTTTCCTTTACCATTTATTAATCAAATGCTTGATAGATTATCTTGACATACTTTTGACTATTTTCTTGATGGTGTTTCAGGTTACTGCCAAGTCCCTATAGCACTGAAAGATCAACCAAAGACAATTTTCACTTGTCCCTTTGGGACATTTTCCTTTTGGAGGATGCCACCAAGAACATTTCAAAGATGTATGCTTTCCATTTTCTCCTATATGTTGGACAAGTGCATTAAGGTATTTATGGATGATTTCTCTATCTTTGGTAATTCTTTTGATGATTGTTTGCATAAATTGACTATTGTACTTGAAAGATGCATTGAATGTAATCTTACTTTGAGTTGGGAAAAGAGTCACTTTATGGTTGATCATGGAATTGTTTTGGGACATGTTGTTTCCCATAAGGGGATTGAGGTAGACAAAGCTAAGGTTGATTTAATCAAGAATCTACCACCACCCACATCTATCAAGGGGATTAGAAGTTTTTTGTGACATGCTGGATTCTATAGAAGATTCATAAAAGATTTTTCCAAAATTTCACTCCCTTTGTGTCATTTGGTTGGAAAAGATGTCCCATTTATTTTTTTTTATGATAAATGCTTAGAAGCTTTAGAAATTTTGAAAGAAAAATTAACTTCTGTCCCTATAATTGTTGCCCCAAATTGGGATTTGCCATTTGAAATCATGTGTGATACATCGAATTATGCCATTGGAGCTGTTTTGGGCCAAAGAGTGATCAAATTGATGTGTGTAATTTATTATGCAAGTTTATCTTTAAATGATGCACAATTGAATTACACAACCACTAAAAGAGAAATGTTAGTTGTAGTATTTGTACTAGACAAATTTAGATCTTACTTGACAGGTTCTAAAGTCATAGTATTTTCTGACCATACGGCCTTGAAATACTTATTGACCAAACCACAAGCTAAACCTAGTCTCATTAAGTGGGTATTGATGTTGCAAGAATTTGATGTTGAAATCAAAGATATGAAAGGAAGTGAGAATGTAGTAGCTGACCATCTTTCTAGATTGAAATCTCATGATAATGATGCAAAAACTGCTTGTGAAAATTCTTTTGAAAAATTTTTGGATGAACACTTGTTTGCTTTAACTCAAGCACCATGGTATGCAAATATTGCTAACTATCTTTCTTGTGGTGTTGTGAGAAAGGATTTGAATTTTCAGGCAAAGAAGAGGTTCATGCATACATGTAAGTATTATTTTTGGGATGAGCCAGATTTATTTTGAATTTGCAGGGATGAAATCATAAGAAGATGTGTGTCAGAAGAAGAACAAATACAAGTGCTGCAATTTTGCCACAACATGTATTGTGAGGGACATTTTATAGGAAAGAAGATCGCTGAGAAAGTTCTTCAAAGAGGTTTGTATTAGCTTACTATTTTTAAGGATGCTTATAAAATTTGTATAAGACGTGATAAATGCTAAAGAGTAGGGAACATTAGCAAAAAGAATGAAATGCCTCTTAATATTTTTATTGTGGTTGAAATTTTTTATGTATGGGGAATGGACTTCATGGGGCCATTTCCCAAATATTTGGCTTTGAATATATCCTTCTTGCAGTGGATTATATGTCTAAGTGGGTTGAGGCTATCCCCACTAGGACTAATGATGCTAATGTTGTTTTGAAATTCTTGAAGGAGAATATTTTTAGTAGGTTTGGATCCCTAAAGGCAATAGTGAGTGATGGAGGAAGCTATTTTTGCAACAAATGGTTCAAAAAGTTGATGACCAAGGTGGGCATCCAACACAAAGTGGCAACTCCATACCACCCACTAAACATCTGGACAAGTTGAGATCTTCAACAAGCAAATTAAGCGGATGTTGGAAAAGACAGTGAGCACGACGAGAAAGGATTGGTCAATCCGACTTCTGAAAGCATTGTGGGCTTATAGGACTGCTTTCAAAATGCCATTGGGAATGAGTCCATAAAGGTTGGTCTTTGGCAAAGCTTGCCACCTACCGGTGGAATTGGAGCACAAGGCTTATTGGGTAATAAAGACCACAAATATGGACTTAGAAGGAGCAAGGGAGCAAAGAATGTTACAAATTTTCAAGCTTGATGAGCTTTGGAATGAAGCCTATGAAAGTTCAAGGATCTATAAGAAAAAGAAAAAAGCTATGCATGACAGGATGATCCTTAGAAGGACTTTCAAACTGGGAATGAAAGTCCTCCTATTCAATTCAAGAATGTGATTGTTTCCCAAAAGATTGAAGTCCTGTTGGAGCAGTCCATTTCAAGTAATTCAAAAATTCCTATATGGGGTTGTTGAGTTACTCAATTTGAAAACCAACAAGACATTTAAGGTAAATGGACAAAGGGTGAAGCCCTACTTTGAAGAAATTGATGTTGCAAAAACTATTGAAGGTCTGGTGTTTATCGACAAGTAATGAAATAATGTCTAGCTAGATGACATTAAAGAAGCGCTCTATGGGAGGCAACCCATTGGTTTGTATTTCTTTTCGTTATTAAATTTTTTCATTTTAGATTTTTAAATTTTTATTTCTATTTGTTTGTAATAAGAAAATGGATAGGTGCTTTGATTGGTTTTTATTTTGATGGTGTTTCAGGGAAAAGATACAAAGAGAACTAACATTGATTTGTGTGACACGATCTAAACCATACTTTAAAAAATAAAAAATAAGCAAAAATAGCAGTGGTGGACATTGCCACTTGACACGGCCAATTGCGTGTCAAGCATGGCCCAAAAATCCTTAGAAATGGTAGGCGTGGACACAGCCAGGCAACTTGGCCTTGTCACTTGGACATGACCAAGATGTCAGCCCGTGTCCCCATCATTTCACCCTACAATCAATTTTACCAAAACAAATACCTTCATTGGACATGGCCAAGCCACTGGTCGTGTCCATCCAAAATGTCTTGACACGACTAAGCCATTTCAAGCTTGGTCATGTCACCCCTTTTAAAACCCAATTAAAAGCCCAATCTTTCCTCTTCTTCCGCAATTTCAAAACCTAATCTCCATTTTCTCTCTCTCTCTCTCTCTCTCTCTCTCTCTCTCTTCTCTCTCTCAAATCACCATACCCATCCCTTAAAACCTCAAAAATCCATCAAATCTTCCAATTTTCTTAATAAAAAATTAATAAATTCCATCAAATCTTCAATTTTCACCAAGAATCAAGATGCCAAGAACTAAAATGGTGTCCTATGCCTAGAGGAGGAAACCTCCATCATCCTCTTTATCATCTTCAAAGAGAATGGCTCTTCTAGCAAGGGGTTTAATTCCAATGAGGTATGTAAGTGAAAAATCCCTTGATTCTCTTCAAATTAGGGAAAATTTTCATAGATATGTGTAAAACCTAGGGTGGGAGAGATTAGTTTCCCTTAAACCTTTGCAATTCCAAGAACTTCCGATTGAATTTTTAACCTTTCTTAAAGTTAAAATAGATGAAAAGAAGATTTGCACTAGGTTAGGATTTAAATTGCTTGGGAATCCATATGTTATTAATATTTCTCAATTGAATGCTATTTTTGGTTTTCACCACGAAGGGGAAAAATGTGTGCCTAAAGGTTTTAAACAACAATTTGCATGGGGAGCAATAGGATCGGGTGGAATGTATGTGGCCAAATTGGCCAAGGCAATGAAATTGGTAAATCTTGCCTTGAGATATTTACATAGGTTTATGTCTTGTGGGTTCTTTGCATGGAAAGAAAGCTTGGGGGTAGTAGAATTAAGTGAGCTATTTTTCTTAGATTGTGTGAATAATGCCATACCCATGAGTACCGACTATTGGTTAGCTGATGTTTTTGATAGTGTGATAAATAGAAAAAGGGCCACAATTTGTATAGGTGGATTGGTGACCACCTTAGCTATGGAACTTGTTGATTGTTTTGACTCAAGCACATGCAATATGACTAGAATTTTAGCTAGTGATTCATTAGACCTTGTTACTCTGGAAAAAAATGCGCATGGTCACCAAGAGGGGCAGGGCTTATGTTATGGCTTCTGAAGAGCAAGTTGCACAAGGGGACCAATAAAAGACACCAAGAGTTGATGAAGAGTCTAACTCAAATTCACTCAATTTGGATGAAGATGCTCCGTTTCTAAAAAATTAGGAGATTATTAGTTGGATAGAAGCCCTAGAAAACAAGGTGGATCGCAATCATGCGTAAGTCCTTAACCAATTGCAGCTCATGAACACCAATCTAGCCAAAATTCTTAGTCTCCATCCGTTGGCAGCATCATCATCACACCCTTCACCTCTGTAGATTTTGCCTACTCCAACTTTTTGAGAACACTTCTTGTTTTCTTATTTTTAGTTGTTGGATAATTTAATTGTTATTTTTATTTACCGCTTTTTGTTATTAAACTCTATGTTTTTGGTTATTGTATATTTATTGCTTTTTGTTCTTGAACAATTAATGTTTTGTGGATGAAAAGGTAGCAATTGCCTCATTAAGAAAATGATGGAAAAACAGGTTGTACCTTAGCTCTTCTTCTTTTTAATTATACTTGTTTCCATAGAGGATAATGTAAATCTTAAAGCGTGGGGTGCTAAGTTTTTGTTCATAAATGCAAAGTCATTATTTTTCTTGATTTAGTTGTTTTATGCAAAGTTTTTATTTTTCTTAAGTTTTTGTTATAGTATTTTGGTAAGTGTTGTTCCTTATTTTACATTTTGTTTTGATAAATAATGATAAGTTCAATTGTTATAAGCTTATTGATAGATGAACTCTTAATTTTTGAAGCATGAATTGAGAATTGGATAAAACTGGTGCTTGTTGTTGATTTGGATGGATATTCCTTGCATTACCTTTTAAACTTATTAGAAATTGAGCCTTTTAAGTTAGATTCTAACTTATTATTCTTTTTGTGTGTGAACATCTTTAATTGATGAATTGCTAGAACTTGTTTTGACATGCATTTTGAGACTACATAAAAATTTCAATTAGGCATCAATATGATTAAGGCAATTAGGTAAACCCATTTTAGCTTAAAAAGACTAACCTTATATTCAACCATAGTTAGCCAATTTTGAGCCTATTCATTTCCCCTTTTCTTTCTTTTTCACAGCACTTATAGCCTTGAACCATTTTGTTTTGTCTCTTACCCTTTCATTAGGTCAAGAGGATTTTAAGAGCATTAATGATTGAGTCTTGTGTTAAATAAGTGAGGGGTTATATTTAGTGGTTTTAAAATTGCAAACTATTGTGTTCTTTAGTTACAAACCGTATTTGTTTAAAAAAAATAAAAAAATCAAAATCAAAATCAAAATAATAGAAGTTGTTGCCATTGTTGGAAGGGTTGAAATAAGTTTTGGAATGATATTCATAAATTTAATAAGTGAAGTTCCTAAAAAGTTCTTTAATGTCTAGTGGTAGGTGAGTGGAAGGTGTTTTGGGATTGTTCACTTGTATTATGTTGCTTACTTCATTCTTGAAGTGCTCTTGAACTTAGTGAATAAACTCACACTCCCAAATGTCATGCCTTTACCTTAGCCCCATTACAACCAAATGAAAGACCTTATGATTGATGATTGATTAGAATTCAATGGTGGAAATTTGATTGATAAGCAAGCTTATGGTGATAATCTTTCATTGAATGTTATGAGTGTAAACACCACCTTATTAAACACTTTAAAGGGTTAGTGAGGGAGTGACAACATTGGTTATGCATGGAAAGCCATTGAATTACATGAGTGTTGGTTTTATTCGATTTGATAATGATTGTGGATTTAATAAAATGGTAGTCTTGATACATCCTTATAATTCTCGAACTTCACTAATTTTTCTTATTTTTAGTTTGTTTTGATTTTAACTTTGCGTGGGGACAAGCAAGGATTAAGTATGGGGTAGTTGTTTTGATTAATTATGTATATATTTTTAGGCTAATTTTATTAGTCTTAAGTTAATTTTTCTTTTAATTTGTGTTTAAAGATTGCTTGAAGTGTTTTCTTTAGGTTGAAGTGCAAAACAATGGAGATTCAATTCAATTTGATGGATGAAACTTGGAGAAAAGCATGTGACACAGCCAAGACAGTTCATGGCTTGGTCGTGTCCCTCATTAAGGGCAAGAAAGACAAGGAACAAGCAAGACATGGCCAGAATAACTTGGCTTGGCCGTGTCCATCAAGAAGTTTGGGCGGTAGAGAACACAAGCAAGAGACACGGCCAAGCCATTGGCCGTGTCACATGACACGACCAGAGTCTTGGACATGTCCCACCTAAGGAACAAAGAAAGAAAGGAAGCACACATACAGAAGAGGACACTTTCAAGAGACACGGCCAAGCCACTGGCCATGTCACATGACACGGCCAGGGTCTTGGCCGTGTCACACCTGGAAAAGAAAAGAAGGAAAAGAATACAGCCATGGACATGGCCTAATGGCTTGGCCGTGTCTAGTGAAAGTTTGAGTGACACGGCTAAGTCACTCATGACTTGGCCGTGTCATGTGCGATTCCTTGAATTATTTTCATGATTGATTGAGAGACAAGTGGGAGACAATATGCAATATCTTTTAAAAAGAAATGATACAAATGAATAAAAGAAGGATAGTTTTATGGGATGAAATAATAAATAAGAAAAAGGAGGGGACAAAGTGGTGTGAGTGGAGTTGAAAATATTCTTTTTTGCTTGGGAGAATTAAAAAAATAAGGGAGAGAAGGATAGAAGAAAGGGCTACACGTTGGAACAAGGGACTGTAGACCCTTATTTTTTTACCAAGTCAAGTCCCACACTAATTATAAAGCAATTAATTCAAACCTAAAGATCTAAAAATAGTATAAAATAATTTTTGTCATATTTATTATTTATTTTAATAATATTATATTTATTAATTAACATAATATATAAAATAAAAAGAAATTATAAATATTTATTTTTAATATAATATTTATTTTTAACAATAATAATTAAAAAAATAAAAAAAATAAAAAAATAGAAATATCGGACGAATCGTCGAATGACACGTTGCAATGATTGCGTGGCAAGCCAATTCGCCACAGGCCGAGAGGCTTGCAGTGAATTGCTAGCCCAATGTAGCAGCTCGCCCTTGCCCAACACTCGTGTGCCAGCGTCCTCGCAGCCCGTAGGCCTGTGTGCCAGCATGTTGAAAAATTTCGCCGAAACCTAATTTAATTCAAAAATTTTAATTCTTTCCTTAATCAAGTAGGTTTTGTTAATTGCCTATAAATAACAAGATTAAATAACAAAGAACTTTGGGATTTTTTTTTAGGGGACTTTTGGACTTTTTGGTGACTTTGCAACTAGAGAAATAGAAAGCAACAGAAATAAGGGAGAAATCCTAGCAGCCAAAGGAGAAAAAGCAAGTTTACAAAGCAGTGTTGTCTTGGTGATAACTCATACAGAAAATAAGATTGATACAGGCAGCAGCAAAAGGCAGGCAGTTTGTTCAACACTTTTAATTTGGAGGAGCCTTCAAACGTAGGTATGGTGATTTAATTTTGTTTATTAAAATTAGCAATCATCTTTATCTTTCAAACTATCATCACACTGCCTAGGTTATTAAATTCTTTCTTTAATTTAATTTACACTGTAGCATAAGTTATTTCGTGCAGTAGCTTAGGTTTCAAGTTAAAGCAATAATGTAACCATCAAGACACTAACCATATTTTCCTAAAACCGTAAAATAGTTTAAAAGTGGGATCGCTGTATGGGCTCATCGAAGGGATCAATATTTATTTGTGTTTTATAAGTCTTTATGTTGAACTTCCTTTATTTAAAACCCTAATTTAGTTATTAAAATTCTAAAACCCTAATTTAAGATGTAAAACCTAAACTTATACATTTAATGCTTTATTTAGTTTTAGATTTGTTTATATAGTTTATTATATGTTTTGATGATTGATTTATTTGATTTTGATGTTTGATTTGTTTAATTCATGATGGATGGATGTTTTCTTTATTATTATTATTATTATTATTATTATTATTATTATTATTATTATTATTATTATTATTATTATTATTATTATTATTATTTGTACCTTGGTATTAATAATGTAAGAGGTATGTTTTCACTTTTTGGGTATCTCATTAGTTAAGATTCATGTAATTTAAATTATTTTTATATTTTGGGATTAATATAAAGGACATGTTTCCATCTTTTGGTGGGTGTCCTATTAGTTTTAGACATTGGATGATGTAAGGATATGTTTCCATCCTCAGATGGATGTCCATTTATTTATTTTGTTTGAACATTACTTTGATTTTAATACAATGATGCTTTTATTTTAATTATTGTATGTAGTATGGATTATATAATAATTAAGAATTCTATAATATTTAGACTTGAAAAGGAGACCGGTTCCAATGAACCGGGCATTATGGGGATTCTGGGTCATTCTCACCTTCCCCACGTGTACCCAACTTTTAGAACCCATTAGGGGGTTGGGAATTCCTTAGGAATCGAGTCATCCACCCCTTTTTATTTTTACGATTCGTCCGCCTGTGACTCCATTTTCTCTAGATTTAGGCTCGTGTTCTCTAAGGCCCTGAGCCTAACAGTGCTGAAGTCGCAAGAACCATTCCACATGGGAGTGGGGTTGAAAATCCACGCTCACAAGGACCATACTCTCCATGCACTCCATCATTTTATCTTATCATCTAGTTCTTAGTTTTGATTCTTGTTTTTTTGGGAGAGAGGACATCATTCTCTCTTCATCTTCATTTTTCATTCATCTTTCATTTCTTCCATAGACAAGAGTAAAGACAATTCTTGGGATTAAAGTGAGTGAACAAGCTTTTAAGAAGGTTAAGATTTAAAGAAGACTTAATTAAGGAGTGTAAGCTTGAAGAGGGCATGGAAGTTCTTCATCGCATCAAAGTGGAAACTAGGAGGAAGACAAGTAGTTCAACTCTTAGCATCTTTAAAAAAGGGGTTTTTCATATTCACTCTTTTAATTCATTTCTTGATTGTTGTTGTTTGTTAAGAACATTAATATTTCAACGGACAATTGTTATTTGATGTATATTGAGATGAATACTTATTTTAAATTGATGATGAGCTAATTTACTCATGCCTTGGGTTATAGTATATTCGATTCAATAACTTGATTTGATAATTCCATTAATATACCTTGTTATTGGTTGATTGCATTGGACTTAAAGTTAGATTGATAGATTGGCTACCTATAGATCACTTAATATTGAACGATGGACCGAAAGGTGAAATTCGATATTGAAACTATGCAATTAACCACCCTAAGAATGAATTAGAAATATAAGTTCTAGGGTTTTATTAATTTGCAATTTCAAAACAATTGGTTGTTGATAATTCATGATTGTGAAAACTAATAAATTGGTAATCACTAATTAAACTCAAGGAACAAATTAAAATACAAGGTTATATTAATGGATAATTTGAGAATTAAGCTTTGATTAAATTGATTTACAAACCTAGGCACCATTCCTAGAATTGAATTAATATTGCATAACCACCACTTGTTTACTTTTATATTTTAATATGTTCCACCATTTCAATAACATACACTTGAATATTTAATACTTTGCTTTAAATTAAACTATTGCAAAATAATTCCTTCTTTGTAAGACAATGTTGGGGCAATCACCGTTGCTACAACTACCTCGTATACTTGCGAGTGTCGATTTGTAGTAGTGTTAATTAGAGCACAACACACCCTGGAATGCTAAACGATTTTCAAAAGAAGTTTAGGGTTTTTGGGCTTTAGAAAAATAAGATTAGGGTTTCAAAGTGAGAAACACAATAGCTAAAACACACTTTGCTTGACCCAAGTCTAGGGTTTTAAGGTTAGGGTTTTGATTTTAAGGTTAGGATTTTGATTTTATAGACTAGGCTTTTAGATTGCTTATTGGAAAAATTTTAAAACTCCACAACATGTATAAAAAAAGACTAAACTTAGCTATTGGATTAATCAATAATCAATGGTCAATATTTAAAAGGAGGACGTGGCTATCAATATTCAATATAAAGGAAAAAAATGGTTACTGAGTATTTTTAAAATTGCAATAACAAAATGAAAACGATGAAACAAGAACAAAGGAGTTATTATGAATTTAAAATAAATGGAATAAAAGATTGCAAACTTCCATTATTGGTTCTACCAATATTTTTATGTTGATACAATCTTTATAGATGCACCACGGTTAAATCACAATTGGACAAAATGAAGACAATTTCTTACTAGCTTCTTTGTTTGATGGTTTGGTGCTCCGAATCTATGCTCACTCAACTACTAGGTTTAATGCTTGTCATTTTTCCTTTTCTTAATTGCTATTATTTCTTTTTTCCCTCTGCTAGTTCTTAAAACCTATCTTTCTAAGGAACGATTAGGTTAAACATTGTAAACTCGTATTAGTTTCTTGATTAAACACGGTTGTCTGAGGCATATCGACTTAAAATAATTTGATTCATGATCAAATATGACCATGTCAAACCAAATTTGAAGTCAAAACAAATCCATATCGAATTGGGGAAGGCACAATTCGGTATGGACCTTCCCATATTGAATTGGGGCTTCCCTAATCAATATGGGAGTCCCATATAAAACTAGGAAGGTCCCAATTCGATATGGACCTTCCTATATCAATATAGGGCTTCCCAAAGCATTATGGGAGTCTTATATTGAATTGGGAAGGCCCCAAATCGATATGGGATTCCAATTTGATATGGGAGGTCCCAATTTGATATGGGACTATCCCATATCTAATTAGAATCGACCAAACCTTTAAAACAATCCTATTTACGGTTTTAAAGATTGAACCATCATATTTTAGGCCTTAAAAATTAGTCCAATCAAATTTAAAAGCTTAAAATAGGTTTAAGCTATTAAGAATGGACCGATAAACACTTATGCCATTTTTAATTAAGACTAAACTAGCTTAGGCCCAAAATCAAGGGTCTACACCCTTCAAGGCCACGACCTTGGGATTTAAATTGAGTCTGTAACATCAAAAATAAAAGAAAAAAAGTTCCAAAAGTAAAATGGATGCCACGACCGTAGCATTGAATTGCCATGACCATGGGATTAATTTCTCTATTGCCTGAGCCAAGGAAAGGAAGAAAAGTCAGAGCTTACAGCATCCATTCAAAAGCCATGATCATGGCATTCAAAGCGGCATGACCGTGGCCCACTTAGTCACCATTTGCAGCTGGAAAATGGCTCAAAATAGTATATTCCAACCCAGGCCATGACTGTGGTACACATATGCCACAACCGTGGAGCTGAAATTTATGACTTTTAGCCAGAAAAGTTGAACTTTGAAGATCCAAATAGATGTAACTCATTGGGTTCATACATTTGACAGCTTGCCACCACCAAGAAGCTTCCAAGCACTTTGTATAAACACCTTCCCTCTAAGAATTCAAGGAGAAAATGAAGATTAAAGTTAGATTAAGTTAATAGACAAGTGAAAGTTTAGATACAAGTGAGAGTTGTAGTGAGTTTAGAAATTTATTATTTAAAACTTGTATCAACCAAATTTTAGTCTTTCTTTTGAAGAGTGAATTAGGGTTTAAAAAAGAGATTAAAGAATCTAAGTGGAAGTCTTCTTCAATGAAAAGAACTAGAGTTTGATCTTTTCTTGTTATTTCAATTATGTTTTCATTTATTATCCTTAATGTTTGTTATATTTTCATTACAAATATGAGGAACTAAACCTAATTTAAGTTTAATACCTTATATTTAATTTACTATGGAATAACATATGTTTATTTGATTTAGTTAAGTGCTACTTTTGATTACTTTGTTATCTTTGTCTTAATGCTTTGATTATCTGGCCAATAATTAATTGAATTGCGATGTTGTGTGATGGTGCGAAAGTGGAAGCACAATAAAGATGATCACTGACAAGGTTAAATCCTTAAGAGGTTGATTCAAGATTCTCACAAATCCTAATGAATTTATTTAATTACTTATAATCACAAAAGGAGACATAAGGATTAAATTGATATTAGCTTTAGTACTTGATAGAGACTTAAGCTTAATTAAGGAGAATTCAACCTTTAATCAAAAGGGAAACTAAACTAAATCAATACTTTAAAAAATCCATAATAAATTAATAAATGTGACTAAACCCTACGCTGTATATCATTAAATTTAATTTCGAAGCAATACAATTTTAAGTTTAAGTTTAATTACAAATCGAATTTTGTCATCCAAATAATAATCAGTTTAATTATTTAGTACTTAGAATAACCCTCCTTGCTGGAGCGATACTATACTCATCACTTTATTACTTGTTATGACTTATGCACTTGCAGATAGCTAGGCTCGAGTCGTGACAATTCTCACCCCTAAGATGTCTGAGGAGATGAAGCTTTTTTTTTTTTACTCTAACTCAATAAACTTTCCTTGACTTATATGTTTTTTATTTCATTTTCTTTCTTTTGTTTTTTAGAATAATTATTTTTCAATTAACATTTTTGCAAATAAAATATTTTTTTTACATTTATGTTTTTATTGGACTTTGTTGATTTTGGTGCTTAAATAATGATGAATCTAGCTTAATATTCATAAATTAAGTATATCAATGCAGTATGATTCGAATAACTTTACTAGGTGAGAGAGTTGTTCTACATCATTGAACTTTGTATGCTTACTTAGAAAGGGCTCATGTATAATTATCAATGTCTAGGTCCTAGATGATCTTAGAACATGCTTTGATGAACTTTCAAGGTGAAATTAAACTCTTCTTATTTAAGTGAGGATTATCTAGGCAATTTTTGGTAAGCCAGTAACTAGTATATATTATGTTAACATCAATCTCTAGTTTATCCATTTGAGCCTTCATAAGATTTTTAGCTTGCTTTTTATTGGCTTAAAAACCCCGATAACCTACCTTGAGTTATTGTGACACTTATGACAAGCACGATGATCACTGAGATAAAGGAGCAAGAAGATCAAGGAAAAGATGCATAGTTAAAACCATAAAGATAGTTGAAGTTTAACTGAACTAGATTTAATATCTCCTATATATCAAGGCAATAAAGGATTCATCCTCATTGAGGTAGACCTATGCTACCCCATAGTTAGAAGTATAGGACAATACGAATAAAAAGACCTTTTTAGAGCTAAGACCCAACAAAAAGACAAAATGAGAAGAAAAAGGAAGAAAGAGATTAGAAAAGAAAAAGGAAAAGAAAAAAAAAGAAGAATAAAAGTTTAAATTGAAAACATAAAAAGGGGGATTTGAAAAGCCAACAGAGTTTTATCTACCTAAAGCAGCAAAAGTGTAATATCCCAATGTATGCCCTAGAAGTCTGAATATTATTGTTGTTTTAATTGGATTGAATGTATATGTTAATTTGAAAGAGAAAAGAATTTGTAAAGAAAGTGTATATGTTGCATATATGGAAGTATAATTAACATATACATAAGTCAAATAGAGAGTCAATGGAGGAGGATATTTATTGTGTGAGTGTGAAATTACTAAAAAGGGCACATAAGGGAAAAGAGAGTTAGAATAAAGGGAAAAGGGTAATTGAGTAATTTTCCTTGTTGGATTGTGTGGAGGAGATTTAAAGAAGATATTTAAATTGGTATTTGTGAAATTACCAAAGTGGGCAAGAAATAACAAAGGGAATTAATAAGTGTATGAGGGTATTATAGTAATTTTCTTTTGGATGGGTATTTAATGAGTGTTGACTTTGTGTTTCTTCGTCATTTTCTCTTCTTCTTCAAGTGTGTTGGCCGGCTATCCAAAGAGGGAAGAGAGCAAAGTATTGTTTTGATTTCTAAACTCAAATTGAAGAAGGAATCAAGGGTTTTGGTTAAAGATTTGTGGAATTTCTTCATTTAAAGTAAGTTTTCTCTTGTTTACCCTTGTTATTTTTGAAGTTATGCTTGAGTTGAGTTGTGATTTGATGATGGTATGATTAAGTTGCTTATGGTGTGATTTTAAGTATTGATTTTGCTTGATAGATGAGAAGTTGGGTTGGTGTTGGTGATGGAAGAGTAAGGGTTGTGTTTAGTGAAATTGTTTCTGTTTTACAATTAGTAAAGGCTGTGACTTGTATGATTTTTAATTAATTATAGAAAAATTTTCTTGAAGTGAATTTTTGATATGTTGTGCCTCTATGAGTCTAGAATGACTGAAAAATATGTTGATTCGATTTTGGAATGGTTATGAGTTTAGAAAGATTATTTTTATTAGACCTGTTCCAGCAGGTACCTTAACTGAGACAGCTATATTTCGGGATTTTTAATAAAATGTAGAAAAATCATATCCAATTGAATTTTGGATATGTTGTTTCTTAGTGAGTCTATTATTTGATAAAAATAATTTGGAACCACGTTGATTGAATTTGATTTATGGAATTCACAAAGTTCAGAACTGCTGCCAGGATGCAGGACAATTGCGGCAGTCTGGTTAGGTGAACTATTTGACCGAGATTCTGTGTTCAGTTTGATCTGAAATTTTAAAGGAATGATTTTAAGATACAAAACTAAATTCTGTAAAAATTTTAGAATTTTTAGTCAAGTAGATTATTTTATACAATTTTACAAAATAAGGATAAAATGGAGTCTAAAACCAGAATGTACTATTCATATGGTCATTTTGCTAATATTTCTTTTGGATTAGATTGTGAAGAGGTTGAATTGCCCTAACCGTGTCCCTCAAGTGAGCTGCCCGTGTCCCTCAAATTTGTTAGTTAATGTTTTTATTCTTTGTTCTTTTAACATGGCTTTGATTCTTCAAAGGTATTGTGGTACCTAAACCTAAATATAAACACTTTAAACATGTCTAAAACAAAGAATGCCCTAATCAAATATATGTGGATGATTCTAAAGCTATGAATAATGTAATTTGCTATATATATATATAAAGGATGAAACATGAAATGGGAAAAGTAGGAAGAAATGAGAATCATTCTTAAGGTATGTGCAATTTGTTATAATAAATGCTCTAATAATGAATGGTGTTAATGTGTTTTGAGAAATGATGAAAGGTTATGCTATATGCATTGTGAATGGCAATGTATCATATGAATAATATATTTTGAAGTGTTATATTAATGATGTTATTTGTATCATATGGATTGAGATATGATATGTTGTGAAGCCATTGTGATTGGCTATGATGACGCAATTGAAAGAAAGAGGGCATGTTTGCCTAATTGTGATGAGAATTGAGAATGGAAATGATAACTAAATAATAAATGAATTGTATGTTTAATATGTTATTCAGTTTCAGAGTTCTGGATTTGGGTGGCATGCCTAAGAAATGATGAAAGGTAACAGTCTTGCCGGGTTGAGGATCTCCTCAAATGTGTTGAGTTGATGGTCCAAGAGACTGGGTCTGTTACACTATGAGAATTGTGAATATGAAATATATGATTTGTAACAGTCTTGCCGGGTTGAGGATCTCCTCAAATGTGTTGAGTTGATGGTCCAAGAGACTGGGTCTGTTACACTATTCATGGATAGAGATACATGTATATACATTGCCTACGGGCGGGATTATTGTGACTATGAACCAAAGCAGTAACTCTGAATTCTGAATATCGTATTAAGCACTTGATGGGCCCATAGGTGTCTAGGTTTTATGTATAACATAAATGTTGTTTTAATGTAAGGAAATGTTAATATTACTTATATGATGAAACGGACTATTCACGAAATATTGTTTATTGAGTATGATCTTTACTAATTGTGTGCAGAGTCTGTCTTTGTTGTTAATGTGAAATACAAGTATTGGAATACTGATTTTGAGTATTAATAATGATTCATGATTGGTATGATATGTAATGTTGTATTGCAATAATGATTGGTATGATATATATAATGTGGGTTTATTAATATATTGGTTTTGAGTTTTGGTGATGCATTGGGGTTGGTGATAATAAAATGTATACATGTACATCATATAGAAAATTGGCTAGGATATATGAAAGATGCAATAAAAAAAGAAAAGAAGATATGATAAGAATTAATTATACGTTGAATTGATATATCATTATATGTTAATACTTCTATACTATATGTTTATATTTTATGTTTGGACTACTAAGCTCTCGGGCTTAGCTCGGGTGTGTATTCGCGCAGGTATATAGGTGAAGGATATGAAGTCTTTCGTTATGCCACAAGAAGAGTAAAAGTTTGTCGAGACCAACTAGAGGGTAATGCATACATGTATAATTTGTGTATTGATGTATTTATGACGAGAAAGTAATTATATGTATAAATGAAGTTTTTGATAAAGATAATGATTTGGTAAATGTGGTTTGGATTAATGTATTATGGTTTGGAATTCTTTTACAGGTTTTAAAAGGTAACGAAAAGTAGCAACCTTATACTTTATATACTTACTGTATGTATACTAGGTATATGTATAGTATTTATATAGGGTATCGGGGTGTTACATTTATTTATTTCACACTCACACAATAAATATCCTCCTCCATTGACTCTCTATTTGACTTATGTATATGTTAATTATACTTCCATATATGCAACATATACACTTTCTTTACAAATTCTTTTCTCTTTCAAATTAACATATACATTCAATCCAATTAAAACAACAATAATATTCAGACTTCTAGGGCATACATTGGGATATTACAAAAAGCTTTCCACTTGAATTAGTCCAGCCCAACCAAAGACTTGGCTAAAGTCAGAGAAATATGAGGAAGACCATGTCTTATTTGGTCCGCGATATCCAATACAGTTCTAAGTCAACAATCTTGAAAAGTCCCACAAAAGAGAAAAAAAGTAGAATGATGAAATGTTGTGTCCTAAAAAAAGAAAGAAGAAGACAAAAAAGAGAAGAAAGAAAAATAAAAAAAAAATAAAAAAAAAGAAAAAAAGAAGAAAAAAGGAAGAATGATAGGGTTTCAAACTTTTTGCAAAAGCATAGATCATCATGATCAAATCTAGATTTCTACCAAGAAGATGGAAGAACATTCAAGTTCTATCTTTTCATGAAGCAAGATAACAAGATGCCTAAAAGGTGAAAATGAAGTCTAGAGTTTAATTTTTCCAACTATCTATGGTTCCAGTAGAAAGTTTATAGTGTGAAGATTTATCCACAGTGTTACACCAGCTCCAATCTAAAAATGGCCTTCACTTAACCCATATCCCTTATAACCCCATTTCAAGCTTATTAAAGACATGTTGATCTCTCTTAGTAGGTGGAGTCCATTAGTGAAGATTATTTGAATAAACATACATATGAGATAGACAATATTTAAACTTAATGAGACCTTTGGCCAAGTAGTATGTATATGCCTATTTGAAGTGCAACAGTTCTTGCTCAAATGGAAACAATTCCCAAATTTAGTATGGTAACTAAGGTTATGATGTTATGGAAGCATTAATTTGAAAGACCAAGTCTTGAGGTATAATGACACTAAATGTGATTTTAAAATTAAAAAAAGTTTTTTTTTGTCATATAAGCCTTCAAGTTTAGGAAAGTGTGATGCACTGTCGAACATCAAATGACATATTGGAAAAAAATAGGCTAATGAAAGGATCATTTGTAAGGTCATGAAGAAGTTACCAACTAATGTCTTGAATCATGGGCTGAAATAGGTATCTCCTACGTCTCTAACTACCTTGCTTGGGCCCCTACTACTTATGTTTTCATCTTGAAGATAAAACCATAAATGTAAAGTCTTTTGCTATTCTAATGCAAGATCTGAACGAGCATCTAGGAGGAACCAATGATATTTCATTGACTTATCATCTCGGTCTATGAGTCAATAGAGCCACTATAAGTATCACTCATGCATATCATGCATGAACACATATATGAGCATATCACACCGTATTTTTGTCTTGTATTGCCTATTCTTTGTGAAAGTGAATAGCAGGCACCCTATGAAGTAATTCGACGTAAACCAATTCACGAGTCTAGAACCTAAAGCTAGGATGTTGCAAGTCTAGAATTTAACCTATCAAAGCAACATGGATTTGTTAAGGCATCTATGCTTTCTGAACCAGCTCAAAGTCTGTCATGACAAATTGCTTTTCACTCTCTGAATAAATTTAAGAAGGTTCAAGCAGGGGGCAAAACTTTTAGGTCCAATCCAATTTTAAGAAGCTTTAGCATAATCAAGTCTATTTTTAAAAGCTTGAATTAAGCTTGGTCTGATGTTAAAATTAAATTTGATCTAATTTTTAAAATACAGGCCAACTCAATTTGGTTTGGCATACCAAATTTGATATGACCTATGCTCATATCAAATTGGACATGCCGATTCGATATGGGCTATGCTCATATCAAATTAGCTAGGCTAAATTCGACATGAGTCCATAATTAGAGCTTAATTTAGTATCCTAATTAGTTTTAAATTCAAAAGGACTCAAATAAGATAAAGAAAATCAGGATTTCTGAACCGAGAGCTAGTTTAATTAAACCCTAATGTTGATTATAGATAGAGAGTAAAAACAAGTAATTAAGGAAATAATCAATATTAACCTAGGAGCCACCTTGAATTAATAAGTCATAATCAGAGACCACTTGTAAGCAATCGAGAGCTAGAATTGATAAGGAAGCAGTATCCACTAAAAACAACCACCCATTAGCCAAAAATAAGGAAGATCATCAAATAATCTTTGGGATACTTAGATAGTGGCCAAGAAACTTAGTTGTTCTAAGCCTTTCAACAATTTAAATCGAGAGCTTGATTCAATAAAATTCCTTAGTGAAGCCAACAATGAAGGTATGAACTTAATAAATTCCATCACTTTCATTATTTCATAACTTATTGCCTTTTTAATTACAAGTTTGATTTCAAAGTATTATTTAATAAATAGTAGCTTTAGATCTTAATCAAAATTAAACCTTAATTGTACGACCCAAAACCCTAATTTTGCATCCTAGATTTAGGATTAAAACTCTAATCTTGCATGTTGGACCTTATATTTAGGATTAAAACCCTAATATTACATGTTGGACCTTAGATATAGGATTAAACCCTAACTTTGCATAGAAAACCCTAATCATATTAGAAAACCCTAATTTCATATGTTAAAAACCCTAATTATGAAATAAAACCTTAAATTTTTATGTTAAACCTTAAACATATTATAAAACCCTATATTGCATTATTAAACCCTAGTTTAGGATCAAAACCCTAATTTGCATGTTTTAGCCTTAATCTCATAAAGACTAATTTTATAAATTGAAACCTAATTTTAAGATTATTTGATGATTGATTTTATATTTAAATTAATTGTTTATTATGAATGATTGACTTATATTTGTTTGATTATTTTGGATCTTGAGGATGTAAAAGGCATGTTTCCACTTTATGGGCGTCTTGTTTCTTTTAATTGTTTATCTTAATTTTCATTCTAAGGATTTTTGGGATTATTTTAAAGGATATATTTCCATCAATTGGTGGGTGTCCTATTTTATATATTTGTATTGTCATTGGGACATTGTAAGAGCATGTTTCCATCTCGTATGGGTGCCTATTCTTGTTTGATTTGTTTTAATAATATGATGAATATTTATTTTATCATTATTTGTATTATGGATGATGTTATAATAAGTTAAGAATTTAATAATATGTAGACTTGAAAAGGAGGCTGCTTCCAATGAATTGGGCGTTGTGCGGATGCTGGGTCATTCTTACATTCCCCATGCATACATAACTTTTTGAATCTAGTATGGGTTAGGGATTCCTTAGGAATCGAATCATCCACCACTTTCTATCTTCCCAGTCCATCCGAGTGGTGACTCCTATTCTTTAGATTTAGGCCCATGTTCTCTGAGGCCTATGGCCTAATAGTATAGAAGTCACAATAACCATCCCACCGGGAGTGAGAGCAAAAATTCAACACTAACTGAAAACAAACTTCAATTAAACTTAAACAAATCATCCATATAACTATAAAACCATTGTCTCCTAATCAAAATAACATCTTTCATACCCATTTAAACAATTATCATATCCTCCACCAAAATCCCATACCTTACATATTCCTATCTTTTGAAGAATTCCTTAAATTGGCAAGAAAGCTTACCTTTGTATGAAGAAACTTCAAAATCACCCCAAAGCTCTTAGAATTCTTAAAGAATTTGAGGTAAAATGAAAGCAAAACTCCTCCCTTGAATCATTGTAAAAATTAGCACATATGAGGAAGAAGAAGAAGATGAAGAGAAAAATGACATTTTAATTTTTTTTCTTTAATTTATAGCCACATATATATTGATTAATTAATAATTACTAGTTATCTAAAATTTTCCCATTTTTTAACCTTTTTCACCTTTTACTATTCATATTTGACTTTTACTATTTACTATTGACTTTTATATGTTATATATATATATATAACATATACTTCACATGTACATTTCATATTTCTCATTTCTAACTCTTTATTTATCCCTCAAATTATTTATTTAATTTTATTTTAGTAAAAGTATGGATGTTATAACTCTCTCTCCTTTTAAAGAATTTCATCCTCGAAATTACCTATTGTCAACTATGGAATAGTTGAGGATACTGACTCTGTATAGTCTGCTCACTCTCCCATGTCGCCTCCTTAGTGCAATGGTTCCTCCATAAAACTTTATCTAATAACACCTTCTTTTTTCTCAACTCTTTTACTTCCTGTGCCAAGATTGCCACTAATTTCTCTTCATAGGTCAGATCCAAACTCACCTTAATAGACTCAACTGATAAGATATGAGATGGATCCGATCTGCACCTCTAAAGCATAGAGATATTGAAGACATTGTGTAACCTATCTAACTCATGGGGCAGAGCCAGTCCGTAAGCCACAACCCATACTCTCCAGTACCTTATATGGTCTGATAAAGCGATGACTCAACTTTTCTTTCTGACTGAACCTCAAAATCTTCTTCCATGGAGAGACTTTCAGGAACACCTTATCCCCCACACTGAACTTTATATCCTTCCTCTTTAAATTTGAGTATGATTTTTGTCGGTATGAAGCTACTTTCACATAATCTCAAATTATTTTCACTTTCTTTTCTATTTCTTTGATCAAATTAGGACCTACTAGATTACCTTTTCCAACCACATTCCAACATAATGGTGTCCTGCACTCCCTGCCATACAAGGCCTCATAAAGTGCAATCCCAATATTGGACTAACAACTATTGTTGTAGGCAAACTCTATTAGTGGCAAATGTCTATCCGAGCTCCTTATGAAGTCAATGACACAGCTCCTCAAGATATCCTTCAGGACCTATATTACTCTCTCTAACTGCCCATATGTCTGTGGATATAAAGTGGTACTAAAATACAATCAAATACCTAATACATCCTACAAAATCCTCCATAATCTCGTTGTGCATTTGGGATCTTGGTCTGATACCAATGAAACAGGGACTCCATGCAATCTCACAAACTCATGGAGGTACAACTCATCTAACCTATCAAGTGAATAGTCCATCCTAACCAAAAGAAAATTAGTTGTCCTCATCATCCTATCAACTATCACCCATATATCATATGCTTCCTTTGGGTCAAAGCAATCTAGCCATAACATCTATGTTCACTTGCTCCCACTTCCACTCAGGCATCGATAATGGCTGTAGCAACCCTAAAGGAACCTAGTGCTCAGTCTTTACTCTCTGGCAAGTGAGACATCTAGATACAAATTTTACTATGTCCCTCTTCATCCCTAACCACTAATAGTGCTGCTTGAAGTCTTGATACATCTTGGTTCTTCCAGGGTGCATAGCAAATGATGATTGATGTGATTCCTCTAAAATCTTCTTCTTCAATTCTACATCATTAGGAATACACAATTTCTCTATGTACCACACACTGCCATCATCTCTCACATGAAAATCTCTACTCTCCCTGTATTGAAAATCCTTTATAATATTCTGAAGTTTCACATCTATCTGTTGTGTTTCTCTAATCTAATTAAGTAATAATGGTCTTAACTACAACTAAGCCATATGTGCACCATCATCACACAACTCAAATCAGTCATGCAATGCTCTCAACTTAATAAACAATGAGAGCAAATAGGCACTCAATCCTACCATGGACTTCCAACTTAAGGCATCTACAACTACATTTTCCTTGCTAAGATGATAATCAATCAAGCAGTCATCGTCTTTTATCAGTTCCAACCACCATCTATATTGAAGATTTTACTCTTTCTAGACACCCAGATACTTTATGCTCTTGTGATCCGTATAAAGGAAGTATTTTCCCCATACAAAAAATGCCATCAAATCTTCAGTGCAAAAACTATGGCTGCCAACTCCAAATCATGAGTCAGGTATTTTAACTCATGAGGCTTCAACTATGGGGATGCATAAGCAATGATTCTAGCCTCCTATGTCAAAACACAACCTAAACCACTATGTGAAGCATCACTATATATCACATGTGGTTTACCTTCCATAGGTATGGTAAGGACAGGAGCCTGAGTCAACATGTCACTCAACTGCTTAAATCTCACCTAACATTGATCTGTCCTCACAAATCTAACTCCTTTCTGAAGTAATCTGGCGAGTGGTATAACTATCATAAAAAATTCGTTCATAAAATGACGGTAGTAGCCTGCCAATCCTAGAAAACTTCTAACCTCTGTTACATTCTTTGGTGGACTCCAATTCAAAATTGCTTCTACTTTGCTCGGATTAACTTTATTACCCTCGGCTAAAACCACATTTCTAAGAAAAGTCACCTGATCCAACTAGAACTCATATTTTGATAACTTGGCATATAACTATTTCTCTCTCAATGTCTGTAGCACAAACCATAGATGCTTATCATGATCTTTCTTACTATGCAAATACACTAAAATATCATTAATGAAAACCACCATAAACTGATCTAAATATGGTCGAACTATCCAGTTCATCAAGTTTATGAATGCTGCTGCTACATTTATAATATCCCAAAATTTTAAAAATTCTTAATTTTTGGAAATTTAATAAAATAAATTATAAGTTAATTGGATAATTAAATAAATGATTTTAAATGAAAAATGAAAAGATTTTAAGTGAAAAAGAAAAATATATATGTGATATATATGTAAATATACATAACATATACAAGTTGATATTTTTAAAAGTCAAAGTTTATTTTAATAATTTTAAAAGTAAATTATGTTGTAATGGAAGATGATATTTTGGTTATAATTAAATAATAATATATATACTTGGTTAAGATTAAAAGTGGAAATATAAGGTTCAAAGTTAAAGTGGGTGGAGAGAATTATGTACTCAGTCTTCATCTTCTTCTTCTTTCTCCTTTAAGGGCCGGTTTTCTCCATTAAAGGAAAGGGAGCTTTTGCTTCTTCCATACTACTCAAGGTGAAGGATTTTCAAGGTTTTAACAGAATATTTTGTGAATTCTTCTTGAATTGGTAAGTTTCTAACTTGTTTTTCTTATATTTTCTTGAAGATGTGAAATTTGACTTGTTGTGGTTGTATGTTTTAATGGTTGGATTTGGTATGTATGACATTGTTTTGAGTACTTAACTATGATTTTAAGGTTGGATTGAAGAAATGGTTAAGTTTAAGTTAAGTTTGGTGAAGAAATAGAGTTTTGGGTTATGTAACTTTTGCATTATAAATTCATGGTTTTAAATTGTATAATTTCATTTTAATTGACTTGCTTTGATGCATAACCAAGTATTTTAAAGTTAAATGGTGGATTTGGTTGAGTATGAATAGAGTTGGAATTGGAAAGAAAGATTGTTCAAAGTATGGGAAAGAATGATAACTTTGGATATGTGATAATTATTTGTTGATATTAGGATTTTGGCCAGACATGCCTAGTGACGTGGACATGTCATTGGGTGTGTCGACGATTCCATTTTTAGTATTGGTGACACATGTAGTGACATGCCCATGTCACTGAGCATGTCACAACTACTGTAATTCAAGGGTATTGGCACGGGCAGTGACATTCTCATGTTACTGAGTGTGTCAAAGCTTCTATGTAGTGGACATAGAGCATGGTAATTAACACGCCCATGTCATTGAACGTGTCATTTGTAGATTTTGCCCAATATAGTTTCTTTCCTTGTTTTTCCTTTATGGTTCTTTATGTTGAGAGATCATGAATATGCCTTTAAATGTGATACTGAGTGATTTTTTATAATCACATTCAGTTTATGTGTTGAGGAGATTTGATTTGCCCAATCGAAGTGTTGAATGGCAAGTGGAAAGAGAAGGTTGAAGTTGGTATTTGAGATTGTTATGGTTGCTTTTAGACGTAAGTACAAACTTTGAATAAATTGGGTATGTTTGCATGACATTTGGACTTCACACATTTTGGTTGAAAATGTGTTAAGCTACTTGATGTATTAAATATGCATGAACATTGTATTATGTTATTTGATTTGTTAAGAATATGTTATATGCATTATGAGAAGCCATAGATAGTGGCTAAAATGAATTCAAATTGAATATGTGCAATATACGAAAATGACCCAAAGTGTTTGGGTATTGTATTTTGATGTGAATGCATTAAAGACATTGTGAAAAGCCATGGGTGATGGCTAGATTGCGTAAAATTTGATACAATGTAATGATATATTGTGATATGAGAAATGATGAGATGAAATGATATGACATTGAAATAAATGAGAAAAGTGGCAGTGTGCATAATGAATTATGAGAAAATGAGAAAGAGATTGATAATGGAAAATGAATTAATTATGTGCCTAGTATGTTATTCAATTTTCAGAGTTCTATATTTGGCGGCATCCCTATAAGGTTATCCTCATTATTTGCCTTCGAGCTAGATGCTGGGCATCACTATGATTTGCCTTCAAGCTAGATGTTGGACTTCACTTGCCATCGGGCTAGATGTTGGGCATCACTATGATTTGCCTTAGGGCTAGACCCTGGGCATCACTTGCCTTCGGGCTAGACACTGGGTTTCATTATGGACCAAAATAGTAACTCTGGGATTTGAATAGCATATTAGATCCTTTGATCCCATGCTTGTGTTTGTCCTTATGTGAATTGTAAAATGATTGAGAAATATATTGAAAATGAATTGGTATGACACATGGTGACATGATATACATAGCATTATGTATTGGCATTGCATTTGAGCTTTATTGTTATCAAAGTTTGTACCATTAGGCTTTTGGCTTAGCGTAATTATAATTCATCATGCAGGTAATAGAGGAGACCCAATTGAGTTGGAGAGTTTGTCTAGAATGAGTAGATCTTAAGTGTAGAGCTGATTGTTGGACATCAAGATCAGAGACACTGCCAGTATGTACATATTTTATTTTTTCATACATTTTGACATTATGTATATTATATTATGTTTTGATATATATAGATATTGTAAACTATAAAAATTTTTTTGGATAAAATTTTTTAATGGGGGAAGTGTATGTATTTTTATATGTAATATTTTATTTGTTATTTAAGTATATCCGTTAAATTATTTAAGATTATATAGATTCGAAAAGTATGGGTTTTTATAGAAAATGGATTGTGACATTTTTATATTGTATATATGTATAGTACATATATAGGGTATAAAGGTATTACTTTTATTTTGATATCAGAGCCTAGGTTTGAGGTTCTCGACCTAGGTTGGTTGTTAGAAAGAGAAATGGGGATTTTAAAATATGGTTTTTAATTTTGATACATGCATTGGCACTGAAAATTTTTAATCTTTGATGTGGCAATTTCTGTTGTGTTTACAGATATAGTTAATTATGGCATCTCAGATACATCAGTCTGTAGAGGGTAGTGAAGAGAGTGTAGCTCCTATTGGGGCTAGAGATGGAGTTAGAGCTGAGATTGCTAGTGAGGCGTCTGCTTCTATGCCTGTGAGACTAGCAGATGATGAGATTTTGCCGGGCTGGGTATGACATATGGTGAAGAAATTGAGGTAGGCTCCAGTTTAGCAGCCGCCACCACTACAATCGCAACCGCAGTCGCATTAGCAGTTACCGATGAGGAAGTATGATAAGCTGAGGAAGTTTGGAGTTGAGGACTTTGTTGGTACTACAGACCCTGCTTTAGCAGAGTAGTGGCTGGACAAGGTCCAGAGACTGTTCATCCAGCTGCAGGCGAGTCCATAGGAGAAGTTTGATTATGCTAGATCTTTGTTGCAAAGGGATGCATATGAGTGGTGGACAACGGTTCACATGCTATGGCTGATCCACTAGTCTTGACATATGATGATTTCCTATGAAACTTTGAGAAGAAGTATACTTCGAGCGAGTATAAGGATGAGAAGAAGATGGAGTTCTTGAGTTTGAGACAGGATACCAGGACAGTGACAGAGTATGAGATACAGTTTATTCGGCTGAGTCAGTATGCTGGTGGGATCATTTCTAATGAGATTGATCAGTGCCGGAGGTTTAAGAAGGTGCCGAGACCCTCTATTATGTGTATTGTGGTAGGCTCTTAGTATCAAGACTTTTCTCAGTTGGTTGCAGCTACTAGGGGTGTTGAGAGAGCACAAGGTCATGCTGCAGTTGCCAGAGTTAGGGAGAGTAGAGGTATGAGACCCTAGAGTAAGGCAGGGTCTTCATTATTAAAGAAAGGTTGAGGGAACATTTTTAGAGGTTTAATAGGAGCCAGGGGCAGTCTGGCAGGTTAGTATAGTAGCAAAGATGGAGGCAGAGACATGTTCCCTGTGTGGCTAGTGCTCTGACCCCAATGGCTTAGATACCTGCTTCACCTACCTGTGTTCATTATGGTAGAGTATATGGATGTGTCTGCTGGAGGAGAGGTGCATCAACATTGTGTTTCAGATGTGGATCACCATACAATTTTATCAGAGATTGTCTAGAGCCACCAGAGGATAGATAGACAGATACTGCAGCTTCTTGACTTAGTGTCAGAGGGAGTCATGGTGTCATAGGATTTGGTAGAGATGGTCGATCTGGGACTGGTAAGAGAGGTGGATCTACATTTGAAAGTAGACCAGATGAGGCAGGGCCATCACAGCTGGTCCATGTGATGTAGAGGAAGTCAGATGCTTCAGCCATTATTACTAGTACTTCTTCTTTATTTGGTACTTCAGTTTTTACTTTGATAGACCCTGGGTTGACTCATTCATACATAAGTGCATCCATCTTGCCTGTGAATGATTTGCATTCTGAGTCCCTAGAATTTGATGTTTTGGTCACAAATTCTTTAGGGAACAATGTTGTGGTTAGTAGGGTACACTGAGATAGTTTGGTTATGGTTTAGGATGAGTAGTTTCTTGGTGATCTGATTGAGATGCCTTTCAGGGAGTATGATTTGATTTTGGGCATTATTTTGTTATCCAAGTGTAGACCCTTAATTTTTGACCCAATCCGATCCAATAAGCTTTATTAAGTCCAAAATGATTTTTGTTGTCTAATTGGTCCAAAATAATTTTAATTAAATAGTTTTTGCTTTATTATCTAATTTTTATTAATAAAAAATAAAAATAAACAAATAAAAATAAAAATAAAAATAGGAGTCGAAAAAAAAATCGGCAGCAAAAGGTGGCCGCGCGGGCCCGTCGGCCCAGCAGCAGCCGCAGGCCTACGGGCGTTTCGCCCGCAGGAAATTCCTGCAGGCGAAATAACTTCCTGCGGGGTGAGTTATTTCGCCCGCAGGAAATTCTTGCGGGCGAAATAACTTCCTGCAGGAATTTCCTGCGGGCTGGCGCGCCTCCTGCGGGCTGGCACGCCCACTGGCCCCAACCACGGGCCCGCTGCCACAGTTTTTGCCAGCGTAAAATTTTTCAACGCAATTTTTTTGAAACCTAATCCAATTAGGTTTTAATTTCTTTTTTTATTAATATTACTTACCTTAATTAATTATGAATAAATAACCTTAAACCACTATAAAAAGTACCAAAGGCTATTAAAATTAGGAAGGAGGCCGAGAGAGAGGAAATCCAAAGGGAGTTTGGAAAGTTTGAAACCAAATCAAAGAAGGAAAAGAAGAAATTCAATTTAAATTTTTCTGGAACAGCAGCATCACAAGAAAAGGGGATTCCAAAGGCAAAAGGGCTTGTCTTTGGAACTAGTTCATCCAAGAAGAGTTATTTTTTGGAGAATCAACAAAAGAAGGTATGTTAAATTCCTTTTGATTTATGTAACACAGTAGCAAATCTATACAATTTAAGGTTTTTTTTTAAATCAAAACTTTAGAACTTTAATTTAATTCTTCCAAGATTAAAACACTAAAACGTGACTTTCTTTTCTAAAAATACTTAAAATTGTTATTTTTTCTTCTTAAAAATCTTAAAACTCTCATTGAACATATTTTTCAACTAAACCAAAATCAAATTCTGTTTCTTTCAAATTTTTAAATTAGGTTCTATTTCATTCAAAACGCCTTCAAAAATATCTTTTCTACTTATAAAAACTTCAATCCATGTGTTTAAATTCATAAAACTTCATAAATCATCAAATTGCTTTTTAAAACTCTAATTCAAATTCATTACCCGAGAACCCTAATTTCAAAGCCTAAAATCAAAATTCAACTTTTAAACCTAAAACAATGAATCTTAATCCTTTTAAAACCTTAAACCATAATTTTTATGAACCCTAATCCTTTTAAAACATAAAAAAAAACATAAAAACATAAAAACTCAAAAATTACACAGTAGCTTAAAATTCAATAATCAAAAATCACAAATTTAAGTACTTTAAGGTATTCAAAACCCTAATTTCATGATTTCATCATTCAAACCTTAATTTGGTTAATCAAAAGGTCTTACCAATCTTTTAAAACATAAAACCCTAATCTATTTTAATTTCATAAAAAGTCACAGTAGCTATAATTGAACTTTTATTTGCTTTGTTCAATTCCATATTTATTTATACCTTGATTTATCTATTATGCTTTAATCTATTTAATTTTAATACTTGATTTATTTAATTTATCATGGATGGATGTTTATTTTATTGATATTTAAATACTTTTAATGAATGATTTATTTGTTATGAATGATTATTTACTTTTTTCAATTAATTTAGACTTCCAAAAGTTGTAAGAGGTATGTTTCCACTTGGTGGGTACCTCATTAGTGAAACATCATGTAATTTAATTTTCTTTTCTATCTTAGAACTTATGTAAAGGGCATGTTTCTATCTTTTGGTGGGTGTCCTATCTAGGCATATGATGTAAGGACAAGTTTCCATCCTTGGATGGGTGTCCATTTATTTGCTTTGTTTTGTTTGGACATTGCTTTAATTTTAATATAATGATGCTTTCTTTTTATTGTGTGTAGCTGGGCCATTTCTCACCTTCCCCACATGTACCCAACTTTCTGAACCCATAAAGGGGTTGGGGATTCCTTAGGAATCGAGTCATCCACCCCTTTCTTTTTCCCGGCCTGTCCGGGTTGCGACTCCATTTTCTCCGGACTTAGGTCCATGTTGCTCCAACCATTATCAGTGCCAGAGTGGAAGTGGGAGCGAGTGACAATGGATTTTGTGACTGGATTGCCTTTGACCTAGAAGAAGCATGATGCAATATGGGTGATTGTGGATCAAATGATGAAAATAACTCATGTTCTTCCAGTTTGAATGGATTATTCTCTTGAGAGTTTGAATGGTTGTCATAGTTTCTTTGGTGTCGGACTGAGATCCCTGATTTACATTGAGATTTTGGAGGAGTTTGCATGATGCTTTGGGTTCTCAGTTGAATTTTAGTACTGTTTTCCATCTTCAGACAGATGAGCAGTTAGAGAGAGTGATACAAATTCTAGAGGATATGTTGAGGAGTTGTGTCATTGATTTTACTAGGAGCTGGGATAGATTCTTGCCATTTATTGAGTTTGCTTATAACAACAACCATCAGTACAGTATTGAGAGGTACCTTATGAGGCATTGTATGGCAGGAGGTGCAGGACACCTTTGTTTTTGGATGAGTTTAGAGAAGGTAAATTGATCGATCCCGATTTTATTAAGGAAATAGAAGAGAAAGTTAAAGTAATTCAGAGTAGTCTGAAAGCAGCTTCAGACCGATAGAAATCCTATACAAACTTGAAGAGAAGAGATATAGAGTTCAGTGTGGGAGATAAAGTATTTTTAGGGGTGTCACCATGGAAGAAGATTTTGGGATTCGGCTGCAAAGGGAAGTTGAGTCCTCGTTTCATAGAACCATATGAGGTGCTGGAGAGAGTTGGTCCAGTGGCTTACAGACTGGCTTTGCCACCTGAGTTGGATTGGATTCATAATATCTTTTATGTCTCTATGCTCTGGAGGTACAGGTCGGACCCATCTCATATATTGTCAATGGAGTCCATTAAGGTTAGTTTAGATTTGACTTATGAGGAAGAACCAGTGGCGATCTTGGCATGAGAGGTGAAAAAGTTGAGGAATAAGATGGTGCCACTTGTAAAAGTCATTTGGAGAAATCATGCCACTGAGGAGGCGACATGGGAGAGTGAGTAGACGAAGCAGAGTCAGTATCCTCAATTATTCCAAACATGATAGCATGTAATTTCGAGGGCAAAATTTATTTTTAGGGGAGAGAATTGTAATATTCAAAATTTTTTAAAAATTCTTAATTTTTTGAAATTTAATAAAATAAATTATAAGTTAATTGGATAAATTAAATAAATAATTTTAAATGAAAAATGAAAAGATTTTAAGTGAAAAAGAAAATTGTATATGTGATATATATGTAAATATACATAACATATACAAGTTGATGTTTTTAAAAGTCAAAGTTTATTTTAATATTTTAAAAATTAAACTATATTGTAATGGAAGATGATATTTTGGTTATAATTAAATAATAATATATATACTTGGTTAAGATTAAAAGTGGAAATATAAGGTTCAAAGTAAAAGTGGGTGGAGAGAGTTATGTACTCAGTCTTCATCTTCTTCTTCTTTCTCCTTTGAGGGCCTATTTTCTCCATTAAAGGAAAGGGAGGTTTTGCTTCTTCCATACTACTCAAGGTGAAGGATTTTCAAGGTTTTAAGGTAATATTTGGTGAATTCTTCTTGAATTGGTAAGTTTCTAACTTGTTTTTCTTGGATTTTCTTAAAGATGTGAAATTTGACTTGTTGTGGTTGTATGTTTTAATGATTGGATTTCGTATGTATGACATTGTTTTGAGTAGTTAACTATGATTTTAAGGTTGAATTGAAGGAATGGTTAAGTTTAAGTTAAGTTTGGTGAAAAAATAGAGTTTTGGGTTATGCAACCTTTGAGTTGTGATTTCATGGTTTTAAATTGTGTAATTTGATTTTAATTGAGTTGCATTGATGCATAACCAAGTATTTTAAAGTTAAATGATGGATTTGGTTGAGTATGAATAGAGTTGGAATTGGAAAGAAAGATTGTTCAAAGTATGGGAAAGAATGATAACTTTTGGATATGTGATAATTATATGTTGATATCAGGATTTTGGCCTAACACGTCCAGTAACACAGCCATGTCAATGGGTGTGTCGATAATTCTATTTTTAGTATTAGTGACACATGCAGTGACACGCCCATGTCAGTGAGCGTGTCACAACTACTATAATGCAAGAGTACTAACACGTGAAGTGGATGTAGACCCTTAATTTTGACTCCAATTTGATATGGTCCTAATTAAAAGATGCCAAAATAAATTTGATCCGACTTTAAATATTTAAACCTAGTTTATAATTGTTAATGGAGTCAGTTCAGATTAAAGAGGCATATATTTAATTGTAAAACCCTAAAATCAAGCCCAAATTAAAATTTTTTGGTCCATGAGTTTAAAAAGGTCAGAATAATTTAAGTGAGGCCGGCCTGGGAGATATTAGCATGCCTCATGTCGATCTGGCAGCCCAGATCGACATGAGGTTGGACTCATGTCGACCTGGGCAAGCTAGGTCGACATGAGCATGCTTCATGTTGACCTTGGCGGGCTAAGTCGACATGAGCATGCCTCATGTCGACTTGGGCAGCCCAAGGTCGACATGAGGTTGGTCTCATGTCGACCTAGGGCAACGACATGGGTTCAATACGTTTTCTAATTCCACTAGAATTTGTTTTAGGGACTGATTTATATTAGTTTAAGGATTCTGAGTGAGGTTCGGCTATAAATATTAATATTTCAGAATTCAAAAAAGGGGGAGAAAACATTAACAAGGGAGAATTAATAGGAACAAGGGTCGGCAATTGAGATTAATAGAGGATTAAACCACAAAGCAGAAGAGACGACAACAAGGAGAGAAGAACATCAGCAACTTTTTGTAGGATGAAGGAAACCACAAATAGAAATATCAAGAAATTCAATTTGGAGGGACCAATAAACGGAGGTTTGATCTTTAATTATAAATTACTCATAATCACGGTAGCTTCGTTTAGTTGATTAATAAAAACATGCATGCAGTAACTTTATCTTTGAACACACAGTACCTTGATCTTTGAATACGAAGTAAATTGATTTTTGTTCCAATAACTTTAATCGTTTGCCTTAATTAACACATGGATAAGTTGATATTCGTAACCCCACTTGCAAGTTTCGTAAAAAACATATAACTATCCAGTGGTCGTCGAGGATTTAAATTAATTGTTATAATTTATTTTATCTACTTTAACTTCAAGAACCGTAGGTTATTTTATCAAAACTCAAAACCCCAAACTATTTTTATCCAAAAGCCTAACCCATTTAATTATTAAACTCCAAAATATTGATTATTTTTCCAAAACCTTAATTTTTTTTTCCAAATCAAAAATTATGTTTTTTTAGGCAGCAAGTCAAATCCAAAAACCCTAACTATCCAAAACCCCAATTCCAAAAACCCTAACTATCCAAATCCTATTTTCAAAACCCTAGTTTTAAAAACCCTAATTCCAAAACCATAGTTTCCAAAACCCTAGTTTCAAAAACCCTAAAAATCCTAATTTCAAAACCCTAATTATAAAACTTTAGTTTCTAAAACCCTAAGTTCTGAAACCCTAAATTCAATTGATGATTCTTTAAAACCCTAAATTTATATATTTATTGCTTGCTTTATTTTTAGATTTGATTATATAGTTTATTATATTTTTTGATGGTTGATTTATTTAATTTCAATACTTGATTTATTTAATTTATCATGGATGGATATTTTCTTTATTATTATGTTTATTATTTATTTATTGTGGTATTAAAAGTGTAAGAGGTATGTTTCCACTTTGTGGGTACCTCATTAGCTAAATATCATGAAATTTAAAATTGCTTTTATATTTTGGACCAATGTAAAGGATATGTTTCTACTTTTTGGTGGGTGTCCTATTTAGTTTAGACATGGATAATGTAAGGACATGTTTCCATCTTCGGATGGGTGTCCATTTATTTGCTTTGTTTGGACATTGCTTTGATTTTAATATAATGATGCTTTATTTCAATTGTTGCATGTAATATGGATAATATTGTTATACTTAAGAATTTTATAATATTAAGACCTGCAAAGGAGGTCGGTTCCAATAAACCGGGCGTTGTGGGGGTGCTGGGCCATTTCTCACCTTCCCCACACATACCCAACTTTTCAAACCTATTAGGGGGTTTGGGATTCCTTAGGAATCGAGTCATCCACCCCTTTCTTTTCCCGGCCTGTCAGGGTGGTGACTCCATTTTCTCCGGATTTAGGTTCGTGTTCTCTAAGGCCCCGAGCCTAAACAGTGCCAAAGTCACAAGAACCATTCCACTGGGAGTGGGGACGAAAATCCCCGCTCACAGTGGCGACTCCACTGGAGATAAGAGAAGTTGATTCTGTTGGTCTTTATATTATTCTATTCTTTCTTATCATGATATTATCCATTGTATCATATTATATTGCATTGTGTGCGTGAGTTAGGATGCATGTGTTACCCTTTTTGTGTTATGTAAGGGATACCATGCTTTCACTCAAGGTATGGAGATCGAGCATGGCATAACCACTCATAGCCTCGTACCATTTGGTATATACTTGCTATGGGAACCTAAGCCTTTTAACCCAAAGACTAAAGCTTATGTAATTGGCCTAGTTACTTTCCTTAGGTGTTTACCCCAAATGCTTGTTATTTGACTATGGTTAGTTTATCTTGGTTTAAATCATGGCTTATTTGGTTTGATCTTTTTCTAATATGACCTAAGTACATTGTAAGCTCAAAAGAAATTTTTCTTTAAAGTCCAAAAGACCAAAACTATTTTCAAGACTTTTTAAGATGGTCTTTAGACATAAAACTTTTCTAAAAAACAAATCAAAAATTCTTTTGCTAATGACTCAAGTGCAAAGCCCAAAATCCATTTTTTCTAAAATCTTTTTACAATGGGCTTAGAAACAAAATTACTTTTATCCAACCTTTTCTTACAAAGAGCTTGCAAGTTATTTAGGTCAATTATGAAATACCAAAAATCAATTGTGAGCCTAGTTTATACTAAGAATAATTAATCATGAGCTTGTTTTTGATATGAATCATTAGTTACTTTTTCAAATGAGAAATCTATTTATAATAAACTTCTTAATTTAGTTTTAATCCAATATAGCATAAAAGCTGCTTTAGTTGGTTGAATGGATTAAAGCCTAGGAATTATCATGAACTGATTTCCATTTTTGAAAATATAACTATTGGTTGTAACGTCCGAGGAAAATATTCGAAAATAAGGTACCCCATGTTGGTATTTTTTTTACCATATTACCTAGGAAAAGAGACTCACCATTCGTGTGTGGATGTTATAAGGATGGAAAGAATGTCCTATTTATCCTTATTTGTTTATTGTTTGTGCATACATGCATACATGCATCACATGACATATCATTAATCCTTTCTGGCTCAGAGACTTGGAGTATGACAATTCAAGAGCTTACAATGATATCATCTACAGCATTGATTTTTTATTCAAGTGCTTCATTGGCAGGGTGGATGCAAACTAGCTAAGGGATATAATCGATGAAGTTGTCAAAGCTAGGATGGCCGAGCTACAAGATCAATTGGTTGAAATTATGAAGACCCAGTTGATTGAAATTCTAGAGCTCATCAACAATGCTAAGGCAGCATCCATGGAGAACATGTTCACTAATAGAGATCGAATGAAAAAATGAGGGACCAATCCCTATTCTACGAGACCAAACAAACCATGTGCTGTCTAAGTGGAGCAATAAGGGTGGCTATCACCCTAGTGGAAAAAGTCAAAGGGAAAGAGAGAAGAACTATTTTTTTGCAAAATGAAATTATCAGCCTAGCAATCAAAATACACAAAATGAAGCTGATGTTAATGCCACTGGTCAAGGAGGAATGAGGCAATTTTTAGAATTAGGGAAGCCGCAGTCTTGGGTTCTCAATAATCTACAAAAGAAGGGATTGTTACAACCCTTGACTCCTCATCCTTTGCCTAATCCTTTTCCACCTAACTTTGATATTAAGGCATTTTGTCAATTCCATCAAAGGCCTAGACACGAAACAGATAACTGTATGAAGTTAAGACATGAGATCTAGAATTTAATTGATAGTGGTAAGCTGCATGAGCCTGATAAGCACAACACTAAGAATAATTCTCTACCTAAATTTGGAAGGGCACCACCGCTTACAACATTCATGAAGAGTTTTATCTTGCCATCCTGTGATGATATGGATAAAGAAGATGCTAAAGATGATGTGCTACTATGCAAGCTTGGGCTAACTGTGGAGGATGAAGCAATGATCCTTGATGATGGAAAAAATCCTTGCCTCCAACTCAACAAACTTTCCTTAGCTTGAATATTGCTCTACTTATTTTGATTTCTTTAATATTTAATTGGGACAATTGTGTTTTTTTTTTAAATTTAAAGTTGTTTGAATAAATTACTTTCATAAAATTTTTGTTAGTCTTTGTTCATTTTGGTGCTCAACCAATGAGGAATCTAGCTTGATATTCATAAATTAAAGGCATCATGACTTGAATGACTTTACTAGGTGAGGGAATTACTCTATAGCATTGAGTTGTGTATGCTTACTTAGAGAGGGCTCCTGTATAATTACCTTTGTCTAGGTCCTAATTAGTCTTAGAACATGCTTTGACAAACTTTTGAGGCGAAATTCTACTCTACATATTTAAGGAAGAAATGATCTGGGCATTGTTTGGTTAGCCAACAACTAGTATCCACCCTATTAAATATCAATCCCTAGTTGTCCCTTTGAGCCTTCATGAAATTTTAGCTTTCTTTTCATTAGCTTACAAACCCCAACAACCTATCCTGAGCTGTTGTGATACTTTTGACAAGTCTTATGATCACTAAGGTGAAGAGGCAAGAAGATCAAAGAAAGAAATGAATAGTAAAGACCATGAAGATAGTTGAAATTCTCAAGACCATAAGGGGAGTTGAAGTTCTCAAGACCATAAGGGTAGTTGAAGTTTTTCTAATATCTCCATTATATCAAGACAACATCAGAGTAACAAATGATTTATCCCTGTTAAAGAAGATTTATGTCACTCCACTCATCCATTATTGGAAACCCAAGTTGGTACAAACAAGACAACTCTTTTAGAGCCAGAACCAAAAAAAAAGGGAAGAAGAATGAAGAAAAGAAAAAAGAAGAAGAGAAAAAAGAAGAGAAAGATAAAACCTAAAAAGGCGGTTTAGAAAGCCAATTGAGTTCTCTTTTACCTAAAGCAGCAAAAGGCTTCCATTTGTTTTATAAGGAATGTAACACCCCTTCCCGACCTACGTGTGTAAGCTGAGTAGAGGCGCCACACTAACCTAATGTTGCTACCAATTTTACTTAGTCAAATTTTAGTTCCAATTTTTATAGAAATTTTGCCATAGTTTCACTTAAAAATTGAGTCCCAAGTGTCGACAAAACTGGTTTTTTTTTCTGATTTTTGAAAATATTTTTACACAAACCAATGCAACCAAAATCATTCTCAGTACACTTCCAATAAATCCCCCTTATAACCTCAACTACAACCTGCAAAAAGGATTTACACTTCTTGTAACACCCCCATATCCAATGCCCACACACTACAACCACAACAATGTAGCATAAGTGCATCAAACATAGGGATGCTACGGTTTTCTTAATATTCAAAACACTTTAAACTTGATACAATACCCTTATCATTATACATTATAGAAAAGTAGATTATTTACTTATAAAACAAAACATATTAGTTATATATATATACATTTAAATATTACCCAGCAGAAGTTATAAAATATGTACATATTTACAAACACTTGATTACATATTTAAATATATCCATACTTTTACATTATAAACATTACTTTACAAAATATAAAGAAGTATACATGATTGGCAATTCTCTTCTGATCTTTAAGTTCCCAAAATCAACTCTTCAAGGTCTACTCTCACTTGGTCTTGATGAACTCTCGGGTTCGACTCTATCAGCTCTATTACCTGCGCGATTAAACACTATCGCGCTAAGCCAAGGGCTTAGTAAGATAATTCATGCTAAAATGCAATGTCACAAATTAATTACATATATCAATCAAAAGCATATTATTTATTCAATATGTTGCTTTGTTCAATGTCACATCAATATTCATATAATAGCACCATTCATTATACTCATTTAAATTTATCATTATAGCCAACAACTATGACTTTATATACGTACCCTTTTCCAACCAGGTCGGTTGCCTTCCAATCCCAAGGGTCCGCAGGAGGCAAATAGGCACGTATAACATTATCAGTAACATACCTTTCCCCATCCAGGTCGGTTGTCCATGTTCGGTTGCCCATTCCAATGGGTCCGCATGGTTCCGCAGGAGGCAAATAGGTACGTATAATACTGACTATATCGAACCTTCCTCCTACCAGATCGGTAGTCCAAGATCGGTTGCCCAACCCACTGGGTCTGCATGGTTCCGCAGGAGACGGATAGGTCCGTTCATTAAACTTATCAATACCTTTTCAATTCATTTCTTTTTCACAAGCAAGTTAAGCAATCATTATATACAATATTCATTACATTATCTAAACACTCACATTATTATTCAATCCTATCATCAATGCATGCTTCAATCATATTTCATTTGAATCACTATAACATCTTTGGTATAACATTTCAATGTGCATTACTCATGAAACACATTACCATTCACAATGCATAACATAACATTATTCAATCTCAACAATGCAATTAGGGCAATTCAACCTCTTCACAACCTAATCCAAAAGGAATATTAGCAAAATGACTATATGAATAGTACATTCTGGTTTTAGACTCCATTTTATCCTTATTTTGAAAAATTGTATAAAATAATCTACTTGACTAAAAATTCTAAAATTTTTACAGAATTTATTTTTGTATCTTAAAATCATTCCTTTAAAATTTCAGATCAAACTGAACACAAAATCTTGGTCAAATAGTTCACCTAACCAGACTGCCCCAATTGCCCTGCATCCTGGCAGCAGTTCTGAACTTTGTGAATTCCATAAATCAAATTCAATCAACGTGGTTCCAAATTATTTTTCTCAAATACTAGACTCACTAAGCAACAACATATCCAAAATTCAATTGGATATGATTTTTCTACATTTTATTAAAAATCCCGAAATACAGCTGTCTTAGTTAAGGTACCTGCTGGAACAGGTCTAATAAAAATAATCTTTCTAAACTCATAACCATTCCAAAATCGAATCAACATATTTTTCAGTCATTCTAGACTCATAGAGACACAACATATCAAATATTCACTTCAAAAAAATTTTCTATAATTAATTAAAAATCATACAAATCACAGCCTTTACTAATTGTAAAACAGAAACAATTTCACTAAACACAACTCTTACTCTTCCATCACCAACACCAACCCAACTTCTCATCTATCAAGCAAAATCAATACTTAAAATCACACCATAAGCAACTTAATCATACCATCATCAAATCACAACTCAACTCAAGCATAACTTCAAAAATAACAAGGGTAAACAAGAGCAAACTTACCAAATAATGAAATTCCTTGAAACTCCAACTTGTAACTTTGAAAACTTCCTTCACTTTGAACTTGAAATCATCAAAACCATCACTTGTTCTCTTGCTCTCTTCTCTCTTTGATGAGCCGGCCACACAACAACAAGAAGAAGAAGAAATGATGAAGAAACACAAAGTCAATAGGCATTAAATACCCATCCAAAAGAAAATTACTATAATACCCTCATCCATTTAACTAAGCTTTTGTCATATCTATACCCATTTAAGTAATTCACAACCAACACAAAAATATCCTCTTTCCTTGACTTTCCATTTTGACCACTTTATATGTTATATATATCACCATATAAGCAACATATACAATTATCTCTAAACCCTCTTTTCTTTCCCAACCACCATACAAAAACATTCTCTTCCCATTTCTCAATTCAAACCAACAACAACAACAACAAAACTTCTAGGGCATGCATAGGGATATTACAATTCTCCCCCTCTAAAAAGAAAATTTCGTCCTCAAAATTACCTGATATCAAAGCTGAAACAACTGCGGATATTGCTCTCGCATGGATTGTTCACTCTCCCAAGTCGCTTCTTCTTTTGCATGATTCTTCCAAAGAATCTTCACCAATGGAACTTGCTTGTTTCTCAATTCTTTCACATCATGTGCCAAGATAGCAACTGGTTCCTCTTCAAAAGTCAAATCTGGGCTCACTTCGATAGACTCAAATGGCAACACATGAGATGGATCCGACCTATATCTCCTCAACATAGAAACATGGAATACACTATGAATACGATCCAACTCAGGTGGCAAAGCAAGTCGATACGCCACTGGCCCAACTCTTTCTAACACTTCATACGGCCCAATGAAACGAGGACTCAATTTTCCTTTCCGACCGAACCTCAAAATCTTCTTCCAAGGAGACACTTTCAGAAATACCTTATCTCCAACATTAAACTCTATATCTCTCCTTTTCAGATCTGCATAAGATTTCTGTCGGTCTGAAGCTGCTTTTAACCTGCCTCGAATCAACTTTACTTTTTCTTCAGTTTCTTGAATCAAATCAGGACCAACCAACTTATTATCTCCAAGCTCATTCCAACAAAGAGGTGTCCTACACCGTCTGCCATACAATGCTTCAAACGGTGCCATACCAATGCTGGATTGGTGACTGTTGTTGTAAGCAAACTCCATAAGAGGTAAAAACCTATCCCAACTTCCAGAGAAATCGATGACACAGCTTCTCAACATGTCCTCAATAATCTGTATCACCCTCTCTGACTGTCCATCCGTCTGTGGATGAAAAGCAGTGCTGAAGTGCAGTCGAGAACCCAAAGCACTATGCAAACTCTTCCAAAATCTGGAAGTAAACCTGGGATCTCGATCAGACACTAAAGAAGTTGGAACACCATGCAGTTTCACAATCTCATGGATATACAGCTCAGCCAATCTCTCCAAAGAGTAATCCATTCGAACCGGAAGGAAATGAGCTGTCTTAGTCAATCTATCCACAATCACCCATATAGCATCATGCTTCTTTTGTGTTAATGGCAAACCAGACACAAAATCCATTGTCACTCTTTCCCACTTCCATTCTGGCACTGACAATGGTTGAAGCAACCCGGTTGGAACTTGATGCTCTGCTTTAACCTTCTGACAAGTGAGACATTTCGACACAAAATCTGCAATGTCTCTCTTCAACCCAATCCACCAATAATGCTGTCTCAAATCATGATACATCTTCGTATTACCCGGATGCATAGCAAACACTGACTGATGTGCTTCTTCTAAAATGACTCTTTTCAATTCAGCATCATCGGGTACACACAATCGGTTTTTAAACCAGAGACTCCCATCGTCTTTCACAACAAAATCTCTTGTCTTCCCATTCTTACAATCTGAAATAATCTTCTGAATCTTCTTATCGGCCAACTGAGCTTCTTTGATCTGATCTAACAAAATCGGCTTCAATTGCAACTGTGCCAATAATGCACCATCAACACAAGGTACAAAACTGGCATGCAATGCTCTCAACTCAACAAGCAACGAGAGCGAGTAAACTGTTAAACCAGCTAAAGACTTCCGACTCAAGGCATCAGCAACAACATTTGCTTTACCTGGATGATAGTCAATCAAGCAGTCATAGTCTTTAATCAATTCTAACCATCTCCTCTGACGAAGATTGAGTTCTTTCTGGACACCCAAATACTTCAAACTCTTGTGATCAATGTAGATGAAACATTTCTCCCCAAACAGATAGTGGCGCCAAATCTTTAATGCAAACACAATGGCAGCCAATTCCAAATCATGTGTCGGATAGTTAAGCTCATGCGGTTTCAACTGTCGAGATGCATAAGCTATAACTTTCCCTTCCTGCATCAATACACACCCCAAACCTCTATGTGAAGCATCACTGTAGATCACATATGGTTTGCCTTCAACAGGTAAAGTAAGAACAGGCGCTTGAGTCAACAACTCTCTCAACTGCTCAAAACTAGCCTGACACTGATCTGTCCACACAAATCTCACTCCCTTTCGAAGTAATCTGGTGAGTGGAGTAGCTATCAAAGAAAACCCTTTCACAAACCGTCGGTAATAGCCTGCCAAACCCAGAAAACTTCTAATCTCTGTCACAGACTTGGGTGGACTCCAATTCAGAATAGCTTCAACTTTACTTGGATCAACTCTAATGCCTTCCGCTGAAACAATATGTCCGAGAAAAGCAACTTGATCCAACCAGAACTCACACTTCGACAATTTGGCAAATAACTGCTTCTCTCTCAAAATCTGCAACACAATCCACAGATGCATATCATGTTCCTCTTCATTCCGTGAATACACCAGTATATCATCAATGAAGACCACTACAAACTGATCCAAATAGGGCCTAAACACCCTATTCATCAAATCCATAAAAGCTGCAGGTGCATTCGTTAGACCAAAAGGCATAACTAGAAATTCATAATGCCCATACCTGGTCCGAAAGGCAGTCTTCGGAACATCCTCAGCTCTGACTCTCAGCTGATGGTACCCAGATCTCAAATCAATTTTAGAAAACACAGCTGCACCTTTCAATTGATCAAAGAGATCATCGATTCTAGGCAAAGGATATTTATTTTTAATAGTCACCTTGTTCAATTGCCTATAATCGATACACAACCTCATAGTACCATCTTTCTTCTTCACAAATAGCACAGGAGCTCCCCAAGGAGAAACACTGGGGCGAATAAATCCTTTGTCCAACAACTCCTGTAATTGCACTTTCAACTCCCTCAATTCTGCTGGTGCCATTCTGTAAGGAGTAATAGAGATAGGAGTGGTACCAGGCAACAATTCAATACCAAACTCCACCTCTCTCTCAGGAGGAAATCCTGGCAACTCCTCTGGAAAAACATCAGGGAACTCTGCAACTGTGGCAATACTATCAATGGAAGAACCCTTCACTCTAGTATCTACCACATGAGCAAGATAGGCTTCACACCCCTTTCTAATCAACCTCCTGGCTGCAACAGCTGAAACAAATAAGGAGGCTAGCTGTTCCTGCTCATTAGATACTATCACCTCTCTACCATCACCCGTTCTCAAAGAAACAATTTTCTTTTTACAATCCACCACAGCTCCATGTCGAGATAGCCAATCCATACCTAAGATCACGTCATATTCCTTAAATGGCATCTCAATCAAATCCCCAAGGAACTCCTCACCCTGCACCACTACTCCACTATCTCTATGCACCTTACTCACAACCACACTATGCCCTAACGGATTTGTCACCAACACATCAAATCCTAGGGACTCAGCATGCACATCAAATACAGGCAAAACAGATGCACTAATATATGAATGCGTGGAACCCGGATCAATCAAAGCAAGTACTGGAGTATTAAATAAAGAAAAAGTACCAGCTATGACTGACGATGTATCTGGCTGCCTCTGCATAACATACATCCTCTGGGAAGATCCAACCTCCTCTGGTCTACCCTCCCTGGATGTAGCACCTCCTCTAGAACTGAATCCTGGTCTACCTCCCCGGCTGGCACCTCTGCCTCCTCTGCCTCCCCTCACACTAGCTCGAGAAGCAGCAGAATCAACTGGCATCTGCTCCTGCCTCTCAGGACAGTCTCTCACAAAGTGGTCAGGTGATCCACACCTGAAGCATACAGCTGGTCCACCACTCTTCCAACAAACACCTCTATGATAACCCCCACACTGAGCACATCTAGGTGGAGCGGATCTCTGAGTCATAGGGATCGGAGCACTTGCCACTGAAGCTGCAGGTCTAAATCTCTGTCTCTGGAACTGCACAGACCTACCAGCTGGTCTCTGGCTCCTACTACTCCGAGGAACAAAACTTCCTCTACCCCTCTTCGCAGAGGAAGACCCTGCCTCGAACTGGGGCCTTCTAACCCTAACCTCTTCTTCTGAAGCAGCTGCAATAACTTGAGCTCGCTCTACACTTCGAGCTGCTGTCACAAGCTGTGAGAAATCCTGATATCTGGATCCAGCCACTAAGCACATGACCGAGGGCCTCAATCCCTCCTCAAACCTCCTGCATCTATCAATCTCATCAGCAATGATAACCCCAGCATACTGACTCAGTCGAATAAACTCAACATCATACTCAGTTACGGTCCGATGATCTTGCTTCAAATCTAGAAACTCTCTTTTCTTCCCATCTTTATACTCCCTAGGAGTATACTTCAACTCAAATTCCCTCAGAAAATCAGTGTAAGACAGTGTTGGAGGATCATCCATAGAATGGGGCACCGTCTTCCACCAATCGTAGGCATCATTCTGCAGCAAAGATCTTGCATAGTCAAATTTTTCCTCAGGGGTAGCTTGTAACTGAATAAAGATCCTCTGTACTTTGTCAAGCCACTGTTCTGCTACAGCTGGATCAGTAGTACCAAGGAAATCCTCCGCTCCATACTTCCTTAGTTTATCATAGTGCCTCACAGATACCAAAGGCTGAGGGGGTGGTGGCACTGGTTGCACTGGTGCTTGTCTCATAACTTCCATCATATGTCTAAACCAGGCTGGCGGAACCTCCTCTCCAGCTGGTCTACCCGACACTGAAGCAGGTGCCTCCTCAACACTATCAACTCTAGCTCCCTCAGCAGGAGCGATACTCTCGGCACTACCCTCAATCGACTGACGTGAGTGAGACTCCATCACAACCTAAGTCTGCAAACACAACATACTACATCTTATTAAAGATCAGAGGTTGCCAATCCCAAACATGTATATTATTTCAAAACCAACTTTTTAAGTAAAATATTCTTTTTATTACATTTTACCTAGGCTGAGAATCTCTAACCTAGGCTCTGATACCAAAAATTGTAACACCCCTTCCCGACCTACGTGTGTAAGCTGAGTAGAGGCGCCACACTAACCTAATGTTGCTACCAATTTTACTTAGTCAAATTTTAGTTCCAGTTTTTATAGAAATTTTGCCATAGTTTCACTTAAAAATTGAGTCCCAAGTGTCGACAAAACTGGTTTTTTTTTTTCTGATTTTTGAAAATATTTTTACACAAACCAATGCAACCAAAATCATTCTCAGTACACTTCCAATAAATCCCCCTTATAACCTCAACTACAACCTGCAAAAAGGATTTACACTTCTTGTAACACCCCCATATCCAATGCCCACACACTACAACCACAACAATGTAGCATAAGTGCATCAAACATAGGGATGCTACGGTTTTCTTAATATTCAAAACACTTTAAACTTGATACAATACCCTTATCATTATACATTATAGAAAAGTAGATTATTTACTTATAAAACAAAACATATTAGTTATATATATATATACATTTAAATATTACCCATCGGAAGTTATAAAATATGTACATATTTACAAACACTTGATTACATATTTAAATATATCCATACTTTTACATTATAAACATTACTTTACAAAATATAAAGAAGTATACATGATTGGCAATTCTCTTCTGATCTTTAAGTTCCCAAAATCAACTCTTCAAGGTCTACTCTCACTTGGTCTTGATGAACTCTCGGGTTCGACTCTATCAGCTCTATTACCTGCGCGATTAAACACTATCGCGCTAAGCCAAGGGCTTAGTAAGATAATTCATGCTAAAATGCAATGTCACAAATTAATTACATATATCAATCAAAAGCATATTATTTATTCAATATGTTGCTTTGTTCAATGTCACATCAATATTCATATAATAGCACCATTCATTATACTCATTTAAATTTATCATTATAGCCAACAACTATGACTTTATATACGTACCCTTTCCCAACCAGGTCGGTTGCCTTCCAATCCCAAGGGTCCGCAGGAGGCAAATAGGCACGTATAACATTATCAGTAACATACCTTTCCCCATCCAGGTCAGTTGTCCAAGTTTGGTTGCCCATTCCAATGGGTCCGCATGGTTCCGCAGGAGGCAAATAGGTACGTATAATACTGACTATATCGAACCTTCCTCCTACCAGATCGGTAGTCCAAGATCGGTTGCCCAACCCACTGGGTCCGCATGGTTCCGCAGGAGACGGATAGGTCCGTTCATTAAACTTATCAATACCTTTTCAATTCATTTCTTTTTCACAAGCAAGTTAAGCAATCATTATATACAATATTCATTACATTATCTAAACACTCACATTATTATTCAATCCTATCATCAATGCATGCTTCAATCATATTTCATTTGAATCACTATAACATCTTTGGTATAACATTTCAATGTGCATTACTCATGAAACAAATTACCATTCACAATGCATAACATAACATTATTCAATCTCAACAATGCAATTAGGGCAATTCAACCTCTTCACAACCTAATCCAAAAGGAATATTAGCAAAATGACTATATGAATAGTACATTCTGGTTTTAGACTCCATTTTATCCTTATTTTGAAAAATTGTATAAAATAATCTACTTGACTAAAAATTCTAAAATTTTTACAGAATTTATTTTTGTATCTTAAAATCATTCCTTTAAAATTTCAGATCAAACTGAACTCAAAATCTTGGTCAAATAGTTCACCTAACCAGACTGCCCCAATTGCCCTGCATCCTGGCAGCAGTTCTGAACTTTGTGAATTCCATAAATCAAATTCAATCAACGTGGTTCCAAATTATTTTTCTCAAATACTAGACTCCCTAAGCAACAACATATCCAAAATTCAATTGGATATTATTTTTCTACATTTTATTAAAAATCCCGAAATACAGCTGTCTCAGTTAAGGTACCTGCTGGAACAGGTCTAATAAAAATAATCTTTCTAAACTCATAACCATTCCAAAATCGAATCAACATATTTTTCAGTCATTCTAGACTCATAGAGACACAACATATCAAAAATTCACTTCAAAAACATTTTTCTATAATTAATTAAAAATCATACAAATCACAGCCTTTACTAATTGTAAAACAGAAACAATTTCACTAAACACAACTCTTACTCTTCCATCACCAACACCAACCCAACTTCTCATCTATCAAGCAAAATCAATACTTAAAATCACACCATAAGCAACTTAATCATACCATCATCAAATCACAACTCAACTCAAGCATAACTTCAAAAATAACAAGGGTAAACAAGAGCAAACTTACCAAATAATGAAATTCCTTGAAACTCCAACTTGTAACTTTGAAAACTTCCTTCACTTTGAACTTGAAATCATCAAAACCATCACTTGTTCTCTTGCTCTCTTCTCTCTTTGATGAGCCGGCCACACAACAACAAGAAGAAGAAGAAATGATGAAGAAACACAAAGTCAATAGGCATTAAATACCCATCCAAAAGAAAATTACTATAATACCCTCATCCATTTAACTAAGCTTTTGTCATATCTATACCCATTTAAGTAATTCATAACCAACACAAAAATATCCTCTTTCCTTGACTTTCCATTTTGACCACTTTATATGTTATATATATCACCATATAAGCAACATATACAATTATCTCTAAACCCTCTTTTCTTTCCCAACCACCATACAAAAACATTCTCTTCCCATTTCTCAATTCAAACCAACAACAACAACAACAAAACTTCTAGGGCATGCATAGGGATATTACAAGGAAAGTTTGACTTGAATTGGTCCAACCCAACCAAAAATTCGATCAAAATCAGAGAAAAAGGAGAAAGACCATCTAGTTCTTGAATGTTTTGTACTTGAAAGTCCTACAAGGAAGAAGGACAAAATGATAAAATGCTCAAAAGAAAGGGAAGAGTAAGAAAAATAAAAAGAAAGAAAAGGGAGAAGAAGAAAATAAGCAAATTTGGGTACCAAACTTTTTGCAAGGGCAAAGACTGTCCTAATCAAAATCCAGATTAATGCTAAGAAGATAGAAGGAATTTGAAATCTAGCAAGATTGCTCCCAACTGCCTAAAGTGTCAACAAGCAATTTGTAGTGTGAAGGTTTGTCCATTGTGTCACATCACCTCCTATCTCAAAATGGCCTTCATTTAAAACTGTGTCCCTTATAGACCCCATTTCAAGCCTATCAAAGACCTGTTGATCTCTCTAGGTAGGTAGAGTCTATTAGTGGAGATAGTTTGAATAAGCATGCATATGAGGTAGACAATATTCAAACTCAAATGAGACCTTAGGCCAAGTAATGTGTATGTGCCTATCTAAAGTGCAACAGTTCTTGCTTCAATAGAAATAATTCCCGAGTTTAGTATGGTAACTAGGGTTGTGATGTTATAGATATGTTAATTTAAAAAGTCAAGTCCTGAGGTACTATGGCACTGATTTGACAAAGCCACTGTATCTAATTAAAAAAGAAGAAGAAGAAAATGTTAGTGTATGTGCCCTAGGCCATTTATTTGGATCTTTATGTTATACATTCATTATTAATAAATGAGGTTTTATTATCATTATTGTTTGTTTGCATGTTACACAATTTTGATATTTGTCCCTGGTTTATTATTGTTATAGAGATAAAAAAATAATTCTTAACCAGTATGAACATTGATTTGATAATCATCAGATGGTTATGTGTATAGTGATACAAATCAATTTCATAGATACTTGTTAGAGAACAATGTATTGGATAGACCCATCATGAGATTACTACATGGGTTAGTGTCATAAGTAAATCTCATGATAGTTATGTATTAATTCTTTGACTTGAGATTGTAATAGTTTCCAATATAAGGACTATTATATTTTGACATGATCAAACATTATCCGTAACTGGATAGTAATAAAGGTTATGATCATATATGATAGAAATTATGTAGAGGATAATGAACAATCAAGATAGAATTTGTCCCTCTCTTTGAGAGAGATATCTTTTGGGCCCCTCGATAAGTGAGACTGTAAAATGCATGGCCATGCTCAAATGAATTTATAGTGTGATCAATTTCATTTGTTTTTATCAGTCTACTTGGAGATCGAGTAATCATAAGTTTGGACAATATAAGTATGACGTTGACCATGACTTATGTTCAAGCTAGATATCGTGTGACAAAGGGATTAATGCATGTACTATTATTAGGCAAATTGGACATTCCTTATATTAATTGGGTAGTTGTAATGCCTTGCTAGAGGCCAATTATGACTTGTTGGTTTAATAGAGATTAAATTGACTGCCAATTAATATGGGCCTATCGGGTCACATACAAGAATGTGCTTTGGGCTGGATATAATATTAATAATAGATATTAATATTTATTATTATTATTATTATTTTCGTTATATATATATTATTAGATAATATATTCAGAATCCTAATTAGATTTAGATTCTGAATTTGACTTACCTTATCCAATTATATATATTATTAGATAATATATTCAGAATCCTAATTAGATTTGGATTCTGAATTTGACTTACCTTATCCAATTTCGAATTGGATTCTGGAGTGATTATATTCACTCCAGACGTTAAGTCTTCATATAGGTAACATTATAAAATAAAAAAGAGAACGAAAACTTCGAAACCCTAATAGATTTTAGAGAAAACATTTTTTCAGCCTTCGCCGTTGCAGAGAGCTAGCACTCCAGACGGTAGCATTCGTGTGGATACGCGATAGAGGGTGTTTCGCGATCGAGGCATCTCTTCCAAAATGTGATTTCAAATCATCAACAGGTTAGTTCTTTGTACACTTTCATCAAATTAAACAAACAGCATGGATCCTGGTGGGAAATCAGAGATCAAAAATTTTTCCGCTGCATGTTTTTGTTTGCAGTGATCTCCTTGATTTCCTAACAGTAGTATCAGAGCCACTTGTTGTTTTCGTTTAAGTTGAAAATGCCATGTTGATATGATTACATGAGATATATTGATTTCGTTTGGCATGTTAACTACAAAACCCTAATTCGTTTTTCATATGATGAGAAAGGATTGGTTTTTGGTTTCGTTTCTGTAAAACCCTAATTCGTTTTTCATATGATGAGAAAGGATTGGTGTTTTTAATTTTGTTTTCATGAGATGCTCACGTATATATGATTGGTTGATTAAAACGATTTTCATATGATGAAAATGATTAAGTTTATATGTGATATAAACATTTGGTAATGATTCTGTAATGGGTTGTACATATTCGAAATAAAACAGTAAGAAGGTTAATGAGATTAACGATTCTGTTTTTGGGTTTCGCCAAAGAAAAATGTTAATGAGATTAGCGGGACCGCCGTATGTTCGCGCCCTATAGTTCGTTATCGCGACATTAAGAATGTCAATATATTTGTTTCTATTTAACATGTTTGTGATGAATATGTTATGTTTGTTTGATGTCTTGGCATGGTGCATAGCATGGCCTTATGACCTATGTGATTGGTTTATTCATATCTTAATTTTGGGTAAATACGGCCTGCATGTCGTTTATTTTGTTGTAATTTATTTTACTAGTAGTTAGATTTTCTTTTATTGTAATAAATGAAGATTCAAGCTACAATGTTTGTGATGGAGATTCATGCCAAGGAGAAGATGGTTCCATGGTGATGAAAGCACAAGCTCAAGTTTTGAAGATATGTAATATTGCAAGTGTTGTAATAGATAGGTTTTTCACCTAGGGTTGCCTTTATGATCTTCATTTGGTCTCTTGAAGATCATATTTAGTTTGGCCATGCTATGTCACGTTTACATATTTTGTCATTTGGTATATGATGCTTATGTGATAAATTATATATATGCATATAGGATGCTAAAATATAATGATATGTAATGCAAGACATGATAATAATTTAGTTGAACCCTCATTAATAATTTAATTCTAAATGCCATCCACATTTTGAACACCTATCAAAACTAAGATTGTATTAAAGTAGGTATTGCCAAAGCAATATGCTTTAAACATTCCTAGCTAAGTAGGATGAGTAATAGTGCTACTCATATGTTTTAAAATTGGTTAGACTTAATTAGGCTATCAAAATGGTTTTGGGCACATATGATGTCAATATTCCATAATTACTAAGAGTTACATGAGATGTAATTGGTAAAGATGTTACCTACCTAAATAACTTGATTTTAAGTGTCACGCCAAAGCTGAGTTTAGAATTAAGTGAAATACAGATCTTAGCCTACTAAAATATTTTTTTAGAGGGTTATATTTTTTAGTAGGAGTTTCAATAATTTTAACCTCATTATTGATTAAAATTTGACTTTGCATATTTATCAACAGATGGCTGCTAATAACAATTCCACCTTATCACTACGATCTATCCTTGAGAAGGAAAAACTAAAAGAATGTGGGACTAATTTTGTTGACTGGTTTAGGAACCTGAGAATTGTTCTCAAACAAGAGGATATCTTATGTTGGCTACCATGTGTCCAGGACTTCAGAAGGATCTGGAACACTTAGAGGCTTATGAGATGAGTGTGCATCTCAAACAAGCTTTCCAACAACAGGCTAGGCAAGATAGGTTTAACACCGCTGTTGCATTATTTGACTGCAAAATGTCTGAAGGTGAATCTGTTAGTGCTCATGTTTTGAAGATGAAAGGCTATCTAGATCACCTTGCTAGACTTGGATATCCCCTGAGTTTAGAACTCTCCAAGGATTTGATCCTACATTCATTGCCTAGCAGTTTCTCACAGTTTGTCATGAACTATAACATGAATGACATGGAGAAATCCATTCCTGAGCTACATGGTATGCTCAAAACTGCTGAGGGGAATATCAAAAAGCCTACCCAAATATTGAATGTCAATATTAAACAAATGAAAAAGAAAGCCAAAGATACTAAATGCAAGGGTAAGGCAAAAGGTGCTAAAGTGTCCAAGGGACAAGCTAAACCAAAACCTGAACCTAAGGCTAAAGTTCCTAAGGAAGGGACTTGTTTCCATTGCAACAAGCCTGGGCATTGGAAGAGAAATTGTCAACTCTATTTGGATGAGTTAAAGAAGTTGAAGGGTAGTGCGACTACATCTTCAGGTATTTATGTTATAGAAATTAATTTATCTATTCCTTCTTCCTGGGTATTAGATACCGGATGTGGATCTCATATTTGTACAAATATGCAGGGACTCAAAAGGAGTAGGATGCTGAAGAAGGGCGAAGTGGACCTACGTGTTACCAATAGAGCAAGAGTTGCTGCTATAGCTGTAGGAACTTATGAACTTATTATGCCTAATGGGTTTTTGTTAATTTTGAACAATTACTTTTATGTTCCTACTATGAGTAGGAATCTTATTTCAGTATCTGTTTTGGATGATGAAGGTTATTCATTTTTTATTAAGAATAAGAAATGTTCTATTTTTGATAAAAATGATTTGCTTTATGGTATTGCAAAATCTTATAATGGCCTTTATATCCTTAATCTTGATGATTCTAATGGTAATGATATCTATAACATAACTTCTAAGAGAACTAAGCCAAATGAGTTAAACCCTACTTATTTATGGCATTGTCGCCTTAGCCATATAAATGAGAAACGCATTTCTAAGCTCCATCAAGATGGATTATTAGTTTCATTTGATTTTGAATCATTTGAAACATGTGAGTCTTGTTTGCTTGGTAAGATGACAAAGGATCCTTTTACTGGGCATAGTGAAAGGGTTAATGATTTATTGGGCTTGATACATACAGATGTATGTGGTCCTTTTAACATTAGTGCCAGAGGAGTATTTCGATACTTCATTACTTTTACTGATGATTTCAGTAGGTATGGCTATGTCTACCTAATGAAACATAAGCATGAATCTTTTGAAATGTTTAGAACTTTTCAAAATGAAGTACAAAATCAACTTGGTAAAACAATTAAACTACTTCGATCAGATCGAGGTGGTGAATATTTGAGCCAAGAGTTTGATGATCATCTAAGGGATTGTGGAATTGTTTCACAACTGACTCCTCCAGGAACTCCACAGTGGAATGGAGTTTCTGAAAGGAGAAATTGAACTCTATTAGATATGGTTCGATCAATGATGAGTCAAGCAGATCTTCCTTTATCTTTTTGGGGTTATGCCTTGGAGACAGCTGCATTCATTCTGAACTGTGTACCATCTAAGGCGGTTGAAAAGACACCATATGAGATATGGACAGGTAAGACACCTAGTTTGTTTTTTCTTAAGATTTGGGGTTGTGAAGCTTATGTGAAAATACCAGCTTCAGATAAGTTAGCTCCAAAGTCTATCAAATGTAATTTTATGGGGTATCCTAAGGAAACTAAAGGATACTATTTCTATACTCCTTCAGAGAACAAAGTGTTTGTTGCTCGAAATGGGATCTTTTTGGAAAAGGAATTTCTTTCTAAGAGAACTAGTGGGAGTATAGTAGAACTTGAGGAAACTCAAGTACCACAAGAAATCATTGAGTCGTCTATAGAGCCTATTTCAGAACATCAAATAGTTGTGGAGTCTGAAGATGTAACACAAATCCCTCGCAGGTCTGATAGGACACGTCGTCAGCCAGAGAGATATGGATTTCTTGTGACTGATGATAGTGAAGTAATGCACATAGATCAAGATGAGCCTACTACCTATCAAGAAGCTGTGTCAGGTCTAGATTCAGACAAATGGCTTGGAGCCATGAAATCTGAGATGCAATCTATGTTTGACAACCAAGTTTGGTCTTTAATTGATCCTCCAGAGGGTATTAAGACTATTGGTTGCAAATGGGTTTTCAAGAAGAAAACTGACATGGATGGGAATGTGCAGACCTATAAAGCAAGGCTTGTTGCAAAAGGTTTCAAGCAAACTCATGGTATAGACTATGATGAAACCTTTTCACCAGTTGCTATGCTTAAGTCTGTTAGAATTCTCATTGCCATTGCAGCATACTATGATTATGAGATATGGCAAATGGATGTCAAAACCGCTTTCCTTAATGGAAACTTGCTTGAGGATGTGTATATGACACAACCTGAGGGTTTTGTAAATCCTGAGAATTCTACAAAGGTTTGCAAGCTTCAAAGATCCATTTGTGGATTGAAGCAAGCATCTCAAAGCTGGAATCTTCGTTTTGATGAAACAGTTAGGAACTTTGGTTTCATCAAGAATGAAGATGAACCTTGTGTTTACAAGATGGTTAGTGGGAGTGCAGTAGTGTTTTTAGTCTTATATGTGGATGACATATTACTCATTGGGAATGATATCCCTACCTTGCAAAAGGTTAAGACTTGGTTAAGGAATTTTTTCTCAATGAAAGATTTAGGTGAGGCTGCCTATATCCTTGGTATAAAGATCTATAGAGATAGATCTAGAAGGATAATTGGCCTGAGTCAAAGTACATACATAGATAAAGTGTTGAAGAGGTTCAACATGCAAGATTCCAAAAAGGGATTCTTGCCTATGTCTCATGGCATTCATCTCAGTAAGAGTCAATGTCCTATGACATCTGATGAGCGAGATCGAATGAATAAGATTCCTTATGCTTCTGCTATAGGATCTATTATGTATGCCATGTTATGTACTAGACCAGATGTCTCATATCCATTAAGCGCAACTAGTAGATTTCAAGTTGATCCTGGTGAAGGTCACTGGACAGCTGTCAAGAATATTCTTAAGTACCTTCGAAGGACTAAAGATGTATTCTTGGTTTATGGAGGTTTGGAAGATGAGCTAGTTGTAAATGGTTACACATATGCTAGTTTCCAAACTGACATAGATGATTTTAGATCGCAGTCAGGTTTTGTATTCACATTGAATGGTGGAGCTGTTAGTTGGAAGAGTTCAAAACAAAGCACTGTGGCTGATTCTACAACAGAGGCTGAGTATATAGCAGATCAGATGCAGCTATGGAAGCAGTCTGGTTTAAGAAATTCATCACTGAGCTAGGAGTGGTGCCTAGCATTGCAAATCCTGTGGACATTTATTGTGACAACAATGGTGCCATAGCACAGGCAAAAGAGCCTAGATCTCATCAAAGGTCTAAGCATATACTCAGGCGTTTTCACCTCATTCGATACATTATCGATAGAGGAGATATCAAGATATGCAAAGTTGCCACAAATGATAACATAGCAGATCCATTAACAAAGCCTCTCTCACGGGTCAAGCATGATCAACACACTAGATCTATGGGTCTTAGAAATTTGTAGGCCTAGTGCAAGTGGGAGATTGTTAGTGTATGTGCCCTAGGCCATTTATTTGGATCTTTATGTTATACATTCATTATTAATAAATGAGGTTTTATTATCATTATTGTTTGTTTGCATGTTACACAATTTTGATATTTGTCCCTGGTTTATTATTGTTATAGAGATAAAAAAATAATTCTTAACCAGTATGAACATTGATTTGATAATCATCATATGGTTATGTGTATTGTGATACAAATCAATTTCATAGATAGTTGTTAGAGAACAATGTATTGGATAGACCCATCATGAGATTACTACATGGGTTAGTGTCATAAGTAAATCTCATGATAGTTATGTATTAATTCTTTGACTTGAGATTGTCATAGTTTCCAATATAAGGACTATTATATTTTGACATGATCAAACATTATCCGTAACTGGATAGTAATAAAGGTTATGATCATATATGATAGAAATTATGTAGAGGATAATGAACAATCAAGATAGAATTTGTCCCTCTCTTTGAGAGAGATATCTTTTGGGCCCCTCGATAAGTGAGACTGTGAAATGCATGGCCGTGCTCAAATGAATTGATAGTGTGATCAATTTCATTTGTTTTTATCAGTCTACTTGGAGATCGAGTAATCATAAGTTTGGACAATATAAGTATGACGTTGACCATGACTTATGTTCAAGCTAGATATTGTGTGACAAAGGGATTAATGCATGTACTATTATTAGGCAAATTGGACATTCCTTATATTAATTGGGTAGTTGTAACGCTTTGCTAGAGGCCAATTATGACTTGTTGGTTTAATAGAGATTAAATTGACTGCCAATTAATATGGGCCTATCGGGTCACATACAAGAATGCGCTTTGGGCTGGATATAATATTAATAATAGATATTAATATTTATTATTATTATTATTTTCGTTATATATATATTATTAGATAATATATTCAGAATCCTAATTAGATTTAGATTCTGAATTTGACTTACCTTATCCAATTATATATATTATTAGATAATATATTCAGAATCCTAATTAGATTTGGATTCTGAATTTGACTTACCTTATCCAATTTCGAATTGGATTCTGGAGTGATTATATTCACTCCAGACGTTAAGTCTTCATATAGGTAACATTATAAAATAAAAAAGAGAACGAAAACTTTGAAACCCTAATACATTTTAGAGAAAACATTTTTTCAGCCTTCGCCGTTGCAGAGAGCTAGCACTCCAGACGGTAGCATTCGAGTGGATACGCGATAGAGGGTGTTTCGCGATCGAGGCATCTCTTCCAAACTGTGATTTCAAATCATCAACAGGTTAGTTCTTTGTACACTTTCGTCGAATTAAACGAACAGCATGGATCCTGGTGGGAAATCAGAGATCAAAAATTTTTCCGCTGCGTGTTTTTGTTTGCAGTGATCTCCTTGATTTCCTAATAGAAAAAAAAACAAAAGTAAAAAAAAATGTACAAAACAAAAATTATTATTATCATTACCATTTTTGGCTTAATTACAAGTTTTATTACAAGTTTTTATTATAATTTTTATATTTTTGTCACTGCGAGGAAGGAGGTAGTTCATAATCAGACAAAGCCCTAAAAAAATCATCACCCATTGGAGAAGGGGGCATATTATTTGTCCCATATCCGCTCAAAGAAGGAATATCTAAACCTCCAGGACTTTGAAAATTGGTTTTATCATCGCCTAAATAGGGAGGTGGTATATCATGGACAACATTCCGGGATCCTCTTGATGAAGAGGCATTTGGTTCCCTCATGCCCTGAAATTGAAAGTATCGAAAGTCTCGTGCCTCTTGTTGATACATTTCCTCAAAATGTGCCTCATGTCGATGATTCGCAACTAATTCCTCCTGAAGCTTCCTATTTTGCTCCTCAAGCATCCGCTATAAGCCAGAAAAGGAAAGGGTAAGTCCATACATTTTCATGCATACATGCAAGCATACATCACTATGAGATAAGATTAACTGACCAGGTAACTCTGATCAAAACTCTGCGGATCATATGGCACATCTAAATGAGAAGGGGAAAATGGAGAAAACTGTCGCTGTATCAAGGTATCATATAGAAGGACATCCCCATAGTAAGAGGAACCAGCAGCCTACAATGATCATATAAATAATCAAAATAGATAAATGAAGAGACAGTTGCAATGACAAAGTGATAGCTACCTGGGAAGTGCCAGCCCTGGAATTGCCATGGGATTGGGAAGAAGGCTATTCCTCATCTTCTTCCTCATCCTCATCCTCACCCACTCCCTCATCTTCTTCATTTTCTCCTCGCTCCGCTTCTATTTCTTCTTCACCTCCAGACAGCCCACACTTAGTAGATAATCCTAGATAAATTGAGCATATTATACGTCTAGTGAGAGTAGGAAGTTATGAACATCAAACCAATACGGGAACTACTCTAAAAGGGCTCCGGCATTGCATTAATATTCAAAACAAATGATGGAATATCAACTGGTACTCTGCGTCGGTTAGGTCCAACGAACCAATCATGTACTCTATCATCTAGAAACCATCCACTAGAGACAGGGCCAGCCATAATTCGACAAGAGTTGTGCAAAGGAATTGCATCAGTCATGCAACTAATCCATCTATTTTTCTCTTCGGCTCTCCACCAGGTTGTATCCACCAGTAGAAAAGCAAACCGGTAATTTATCTTTTATCATAGGTTTAATATTGATATTAACATTTTTCTTACTTAATCCCATGTCAGATGACTCAAGTGGTAACTGTAACATCCCGAATTCCAGATTGGTAAGAAACAGACATTGAGGATATGATTTAGGCTTAGAACAAAGGAGTTTAGAACATGACCTATAACTTGAACTCGAATTTCATTCAAGTTAATGACAGAATAAGAGAGTCTCAAAAAAGACTTAATTGTTTATTTGTGTCTTATCTAGACGTATAACATGAAATTACTCAATTTGGAGTTGTGAAGAATAAGATATGATGGATTTAGTAGACAATGTGCATGCTGCCTTAGGACAGCATAGTAGGCTTGACTTCAAAGGACCGTCAAAAAATCAGATACAACTTGGATCGACCTGAAATTTTGATACAATATATTCCCGGATGTATAGTTTCAGTGGGGATAAGAATTACTTAATTTGGAGTTGTGAGTAAAAAGATATTAATAAAGAAAGACAGCAAGGTCAGGAAGGGATATCAAAAGGAACTAAGTGGAAATTTCTCAAAAGTTAAGGGCAACTATGTAAACTTAAAAATTAAGTGTCGGAAGTTCTTAATAGTGCCCATATCTGACTTCGAAAGAATATTCTCAAGATTAATCGGGTCATAACCGTGGGTTTTAATTTTTCCTGAAAATGCATGGTTTAAAAGTTACAATCGATTAATCGTTGGAGGGTATTTTGATATTTTCACACCCTAGACTATAAAATTACAGCACAAGAAAGTTGAGGGAGTCAAAATATGAATAAAAGGAAGCCTAATGGCTTGCCAAATAAATAGATAAAAGAAGGAGGCAAGTGGGCCAATCATAAGTAGCCATATAGCATTTATTAAAAGAAGAAAAGAAAAAGAGATGGACAAATGGCCCTAAGGCATTCATCCACCCCAAAAGAAGAACATAATTAGCCATATAGCATTTATTAAAAGAAGAAAAGAAAAAGAGATGGACAAATGGCCCTAAGGCATTCATCCACCCCAAAAGTGGATCATAATTAGCCATATAGCATTTATTAAAAGAAGAAGGCAAGTGGACCAATTAAAAGTGGCCATTTTTGCTATAAGGTGTACCAATTAGAAGGCAAATGGACTAATTAAAAGTGACCATTTTTGCTATAAGGTGTACCAATTAGAAGAAGGAAAATGAACCAATTAAAAGTGGCCATTTTTGTTATAAGGTGTACCAATTGGAAGAAGGCAAACGGACCAATTAAAAGTGGTCATTTTTGCTATAAGGTGTACCAATTGGAAGTCAACATCTATTCACCACTTATGGCTTCCATTTGGATCAAAATAAGATAAGGAAAGAAAGTATAAAAGCCCCCTCTTGCATGATGAATTCGTCCAAACCATAAGAGAAGGAAGAAGGAGTTGATTTTTCCTAAGTTTAAGGCTTTTGATTTAAAGAGTTTGGTGACAAAGAAGATTATAAGGAAATCAAGGAGACAAGGAAGGAAAGGAAGTGAAATAGAATAAGGACTAAGGAAAAGCAAGGTTTGGTACTTTAACATAAAAGAAATTTTATTTTTACAAACTTTTGTTCATATGTATATATATATGCGTGTATATGGTATATATGTGAATACATATGATTCATATGTGAGTATATGTGGTATTTGTGTGAGGATATACTGTATATACATGGAGAATATGTGGTATATATATACGAAGTGAATGTGTATATAAGAAATGTTATATATGCTCTACTCGGTAAATGAGTAAAACCGGTCTGGAATGGGGATTATATCGTGTGAGGTCAAGATCATGGCAACTAGTAGTGTGAGACCAAGACCACGCAGTTATATCGTGTGAGACCAAGACCATGGCAATTAGTCATGTGAGGTCAAGACCACGCAGTTATGTCGTGTGAGGTCAAGACCACGCGTAATTCTATACGAGGCCTCATTTCGAGATGGGTGTATTCATAATTACCTTGTAGAGAAAACTGATAAAATGATAATAACTGAATATATGACATGTATGGATTGTTTTTACTGTGATATTATTTTTCAATACGATTCATTGCTTTTAAAAGTGCATTATGCTTTTATTATTCATTTTCCGTAATTAGTTAAAGTACCCACTAAGCAATGCTTAGCGAGTTTAGTTTCTTCTAAACTCGTAGGTTATTAGCAAGGAGCCAGTAGCGAGCAGAGGAGTCCTGCAATTTGTCGGTCATCAACAAACTTAGATTGTGCTCTTTATTTTGTATTTTGGTATTAGAAACTGGCATGTATTTATTTGAACAATACAAAGAGATAACTTGATGTAGCATGTAAATCTAGTAATGTATAATAACCGTATGGTTTTGAATTGGGTTGGGTTGTGAATATAGAAGTGTGAATTCTTCTTGCAGGATTTGTAGTTGAGGTTATAAGGGTGGATTATTGGGAGTGTGCTTGTATTGAATTGTGAAATAAAATGTTTTTCAAAAATAAGAAAAATCAGTTTTGTCGACACCTGGGACCTCCATTTTTAGGGGAGGTTATGGCAAAATTTTTTTAAAATCTGTACTGAAAATTTGCTAAGTAAAATATTAAGACGCAATCACCATGATATAACAGTCCATCTTGGTCTATAAACGTAGGCTAAGATGGGGTGTTACATTTAGTGGTATCAGAGCATAGGTTTAGTCGATTCTGGGAGATAGGTAGTAACTAAGTAACTATGTGTGCCATATAAGATAAAGTAAGGAGAAAGTTATATGATGAATAGGTAGATGTACATGCCAGATAAGAATTGATAATTGAGTTATATGTTGATGAACTAAGCAGATAATTATTTATGTCAATATAGGATGTCTCTAGATTCGTGGAACGAAACGTAGAATCACAAGCTATGTGTAATTATACGTAAGAATCATGCATGAATAAGTAAGTTTCGGGGCGAAACTTAAATTAAGGGGGATAGAATTGTAACATCCTGAATTCCAGATTGGTAAGAAACAGACATTGAGGATATGATTTAGGCTTAGAACAAAGGAGTTTAGAACATGACCTATAACTTGAACTCGAATTTCATTCAAATTAATGACAGAATTAGAGAGTCTCAAAGAAGACTTAATTGTTTATTTGTGTCTTATCTAGACGCATAACATGAAATTACTCAATTTGGAGTTGTACAGAATAAGATATGATGGATTTAGTAGACAATGTGCAAGCTGCCTCAGGACAACATAGTAGGCTTGATTTCAAAGGACCGTCAAAAAATCAGATATAGCTTGGATCGACCTGAACTTTTGATACAATATATCCCCGGATGTCTAGTTTTAGTGGGGATAAGAATTACTTAATTTGGAGTTGTGAGTAAAAAGATATTAATAAAGAAAGACAGCAAGGTCAGGAAGGGATATCAAAAGGACCTAAGTGGAAATTTCTCAAAAGTTAAGGGCAACTATGTAAACATAAAAATTAAGTGTCGGAAGTTCTTAATAGTGCCCATATCCGACTCCGGAAGAATATTCTCGAGATTAATCGGGTCATAACCGTGGGTTTCAATTTTTCCCGAAAACGCACGGTTTAAAAGTTACAATCGATTAATCGTTGGAGGGTATTTTGATATTTTCACACCCTAGACTATAAAATTACAGCACAAGAAAGTTGAGGGAGTCAAAATATGAATAAAAGGAAACCTAATGGCTTGCCAAATAAATAGATAAAAGAAGGAGACAAGTGGGCCAATCATAAGTAGCCATATAGCATTTATTAAAAGAAGAAAAGAAAAAGAGATGGACAAATGGCCCTAAGGCATTCATCCACCCCAAAAGAAGAACATAATTAGCCATATAGCATTTATTAAAAGAAGAAAAGAAAAAGAGATGGACAAATGGCCCTAAGGCATTCATCCACCCCAAAAGTGGATCATAATTAGCCATATAGCATTTATTAAAAGAAGAAGGCAAGTGGACCAATTAAAAGTGGCCATTTTTGCTATAAGGTGTACCAATTAGAAGAAGGCAAATGGACTAATTAAAAGTGACCATTTTTGCTATAAGGTGTACCAATTAGAAGAAGGGAAATGGACCAATTAAAAGTGGCCATTTTTGTTATAAGGTGTACCAATTGGAAGAAGGCAAATGGACCAATTAAAAGTGGCCATTTTTGCTATAAGGTGTACCAATTGGAAGTCAACATCTATTCACCACTTATGGCTTCCATTTGGATCAAAATAAGCTAAGGAAAGAAAGTATAAAAGCCCCCTCTTGCATGATGAATTCGTCCAAACCATAAGAGAAGGAAGAAGGAGGTGATTTTTCCTAAGTTTAAGGCTTTTGATTTAAAGAGTTTGGTGACAAAGAAGATTATAAGGAAATCAAGAAGACAAGGAAGGAAAGGAAGTGAAATAGAATAAGGACTAAGGAAAAGCAGGTTTGGTACTTTAACATAAAAGAAATTTTATTTTTACAAAATTTTGTTCATATGGTATATATATGCGTGTATATGGTATATATGTGAATACATATGATTCATATGTGAGTATATGTGGTATTTGTGTGAGGATATACTGTATATACATGGAGAATATGTGGCATATATATACGAAGTGAATGTGTGTATATGAAATGTTATATATGCTCTACTCGTTAAATGAGTAAAACCGGTCTGGAATGGGGATTATATCATGTGAGGTCAAGATCATGGCAACTAGTCGTGTGAGACCAAGACCACGCAGTTATATCATGTGAGACCAAGACCATGGCAATTAGTCGTGTGAGGTCAAGACCACACAGTTATATCGTGTGAGACCAAGACCATGGCAATTAGTCGCGTGAGGTCAAGACCACACAGTTATATCGTGTGAGACTAAGACCATGGCAATTAGTCGTGTGAGGTCAAGACCACGCGTAATTCTATACGTGGCCTCATTTCTAGATCGGTGTATTCATAATTGCCTTGTAGAGCAAACTGATAAAATGATAATAACTGAATATATGACATGTATGGATTGTTTTTACTGTGATATTATTTTTCAATACGATTCATTGTTTTTAAAAGTGCATTATGCTTTTATTATTCATTTTTCGTAATTAGTTAAAGTACCCACTAAGCAATGCTTAGCGAGTTTAGTTTCTTCTAAACTTGTAGGTTATTATCAAGGAGCCAGTAGCGAGCAGAGGAGTCCTGCGATTTGTCGGTCATCAACAAACTTAGATGGTGCTCTTTATTTTGTATTTTGGTATTAGAAACTGGCATGTACTTATTTGAACAATACAAAGAGATAACTTGATGTAGCATGTAAATCTAGTAATGTATAATAACCGTATGGTTTTGAATTGAGTTGGGTTGTGAATATAGAAGTGTGAATTCTTCTTGCAGGATTTGTAGTTGAGGTTATAAGGGTGGATTATTGGGAGTGTGCTTGTATTGAATTGTGAAATAAAATGTTTTTCAAAAATAAGAAAAATTAGTTTTGTCGACACCTGGGACCTCCATTTTTAGGGGAGGTTATGGAAAATTTTTTTTAAAATATGTACTTAAAATTTGCTAAGTAAAATATTAAGATGCAATCACCATGAGATAACAGTCCATCTTGGTCTATAAACGTAGGCTAAGATGGGGTGTTACAATAACGGTGAGAGTGAACATGGTGACTCCTGGACACTTCTTTGCGACCCGAAAACCAAACACCCAACCTTAGAAAATTGACTCGAGGGTGTGCAATGTTTGGAACCCTCACCAAGTTATGCTCGTATTCCCAGACCTATACATGAAAGAGAAAAACAAGCCTATGCACATGCATTGTGTGGATCAATAATTTTAAAGGAAATAGCACCTCAGCAATGGCCGCAAAACCAATAAAGGATCTTTTCTTCCTACAGAACACATCAAAACCGTGATAAAGACAAGCTAGACCAGCTTTTCCCCATGCATAAGAAGATACGTGATCCAAGTCAGAAAGGGCGCATGTGAGCGGGGATTTTTGCCCCCACTCCCGGTGGAATGGTTCTTGTGACTTCTGCACTGTTTAGGCTCAGGGCCTTAGAGAACACGGACCTAAGTCCGGAGAAAATGGAGTCACCACCCGAACGAGCCGGGAAAAAGAAAGGGGTGGATGACTTGATTCCTAAGGAATTTCCAACCCCCTAATGGGTTTGAAAAGTTGGGTACGTGTGGGGAAGGTCAGAAATGGCCCAGCACCCCCACAATGCCCAGTTCATTGGAACCGGTCTCTTTTACAGGTCTTAATATTATAAAATTCTTAAATATTATAATATTATCCATATTACACACAACAATTAAAATAAAGCATCGTTATATTAAAACCAAAGCAATGTCCAAACAAAGCAAATAAATGGACACCCATCCGAGGATGGAAATGTGTCCTTACATCATCCATGTCTAAACTAATAGGACACCCACTGAAAGGTAGAAACATGTCCTTTACATTGGTCCAAAATATAAAAGCAATTTAAATTACATGATATTTAACAAATGAGGTACCCACAAAGTGGAAACATACCTCTTACAACATTTGGAAATCAAAATAAATTAATAAAGGTAAATAACCATTCATCATAAATAAATCATTCATCAAAGATATTAAACATCAATCAAAATATAAACATTCATCCATGATAATTTAAATAAACCAAGCATTGAACTTAAATAAATCAAAGCATATAAGGTAAGTAAAGATACAAATTGAAGTTTACTGTTTCTCATTTAAAGTTCTTTAATTAATATTTAGGGTTTTGGAATTTATAGGTTTAGACTACTGTAAGCTTTAAGGGAATTGAAATGGATTAAATTTTTATAATTTAAGAGATTGATAAGGTTATTTGATTAACAAAATTAGGGTTTGAGGGGTAAAATCATGAAATTAGGGTTTGGATATTAAAACATTAGGTTTATGATTATTAGCTACTGGATTGTTGTTTCTAGGCTTACTGTGTTGAATTTTAATATTTAGGTTTATAAGGTTTTAAGATTTTAAGGATTAGGGTTTAGGAAAATTAGGTTTTAGGTTTACTAGTTTGGGGTTTATTGTTTTTGCTTTTGAAGTTGAATTAGGAAAATATATTTGATTTTAGAATTTGAGAAAACAATTTATAGTTTTATAAAGTTTTTGGAAATAGGCAAGATGATTTAATGTTTTTGGAAACTGAAAGTATTTTTTTAGGGTTTTCGAAAATAGAGGAGACGATTTAAGGTTCTAAGGTTTAGGAAAATTGGAAAGTGGATTAGGCTTTTGGGAATTAATAAAATGATTTAAGGTTTTTGAAAGTAAATTAGGGTTTTAAGGTTTTGAAGAAATAGATTAGGGTTCTTAGGTTTTAGAAAAAATAGAAAAGTAATTTTAGGGTTTTTGAAAATAGAGGAGACGATTTAAGGTTCTAAGGTTTATAAGAAGTAAATTAGGGCTCTAAGGTTTTTAGAATCAAAAGAAACAATTTAATGATTGAAGCTACTGTAAGGAAAAAAGAGATTAGATATTCAAACCTTCATTTGTTGGTTCCAGCAAAAATTGCTTCTTGGATGAACAAGGACAAAGGCAAGATGGCTGCCTTTGATGGATTGATTGCTTGCTTATTCTTCTCTAAAAAGTCCGATCATTTTACTACCAAGTTCCTTCAATGTTTAAAGATCGATCTCTTCAAAGTTTTTCCTCCCCTTTTTCCTCCCTTTTTCTTTCTGTGTTTTTTAGTCTTATTTATAGGAAATTTAGATGATTAATTTTAATTTTTTAAGGAAATTATCATTAATTAGGAAAAGGAAACCGAAACCAAATTCTATTTGATTTTGAAAAAACTTGCATCAAAAAAATTTCGTTGGTGAAAATATTACTGCGGGCTGCTGCGAAGGATTGCAAGCGAAATTGGGGCGCAGGATTTTCCTTCGGGCGAAATGGCCCACAGCCATTTCGTCCAACACTTTCGATGATGAATTTTTATTTTTATTTTTATTTACTTATTTTTATTATTATTTTTTATTCATATAATTATAAAAAATAAATACTAAAATAAATATTATTTAATTAAGATAACACAAAAATTATTTTGGACTAAATAAAATATATTGGACCGGACTGGGTAAAAAATTAAGGGTCTACAGTTTACCCCCTGCTTGAACGATCTGAGACATTAGTAAAAGAGAGTGAAAAGCAAGAAGACTTAATTTTTCTGAGATGGTTGAGGTTTTGGGTTCTGGACCCGGTTTGAGTTCTAGACTCAAGGATAATTTTAGGTTCAGGACCTAAGGGTAATTTTGGGTTCTGGACCCGAACTAAGTTCTGGACTTAAAAGAGATTTTAGGTTCTGGACCTAGAGATAATTCGGGTTCAAGACGCGAGCTAAGTTCCGGACTTAAAATGGATTTTAGGTTCTGGACCTAAGGATAATTTGGGTTCTGGACCCGAGCTAAGTTCTGGACTTAGAACAGATTTTAGCTTCTGGACCCAAGGATAATTTGGGTTCGGGACCCGAGCTAAGTTCTGGGCTTAGAAGAGATTCTAGGTTCTGGACCCAAGCTAAGTTCTGGTCTTAGAAGAGATTCTAGGTTCTGGACCTAAGGATAATTTGGGTTCTGGACCCGAGCTAAGTTTTGGACTTAGAAGAAATTCTAAGTTCTGGACTTAGAAGAAATTCTAGGTTCAGGACCTAAGGATAATTTGGGTTTTGGACCAGAGCTAAGTTTTGGACTTAGAAGAGGTTCTAGGTTCTGGACCTAAGGATAATTTGGGTTCTACACCCGAGCTAAGTTCTGGACTTAGAAGAGATTCTACGTTCTGGACCTAAAGATAATTTGGGTTCTGGACCCGAGATAATAAATATTTAATTATCTGTAAAAAAAAATTTTTTTGGTTTCAAAAAGTTTGGCTAATTTTTTTTGCACATGACTTCTCTTTGCCCCCTGGGTGTAAAAATATTTATATACACGCAAGTATTTGAATGATTAAATTGAATAATTGAATTTACTATTTTATTTACTGTGTATTCACTGTTCATGCACTATTTGCTATTTGTAAATAGTAACCTACAATTTGTAAATAGTAATTTACTATTGTAAATAGTAATTTACTATTTATAAATAGTAATTCACTAGTTATAAATAGTAAAATTTACTATTCATCAATAGTAAAATTTACTTTTTTAATTTTGTTTTTTTCTTTGTCGTTCATCTATATAAACAAACGAATTCCTTCATTTCATTCACAGCAAACTTTCATTCCTTTCACTAATACTTATAATTCTCTCAAATTTAGCATATATTTTTGAAAAAATGCATGCTTCAAGATCAGGAACTCATTTTAATGCTAAGTTATTAGAGTTTATTCGGCATCATGAAGATGGTAATATAGATTTACTAGTTGTGATGCCACTTCATCATAGTTCAAACCAAAGGAGCACGGTAATTATTATTATTATTATTATTTTTCTTTTTTTCATCATTTACTTTTTTTATGCTTTTTTTATTATTATGTTTGTCTTTATTTTTATTTATATTATATATATATATTTAGAAAATTTAGGAAAAATATATTAGTTTAAGCAAATAGAATAATATGTACTTACCTGGCTCCGTGTTAGCATAATCGTTGCGTTGTTTGGGCCGAAGGGTGTATTTACAAAGCCCGACAATGGTATGATGTAGCGCCTTCTCGGGTAAGGCGGATTATCCGAGATTGCGGCTTTGAGAGCTTCATCTTACAATTACCATCCGAAGAGTATCTGATAGACTGGAGCGTAGTCCAGACGCTTACAGAACGATGGTTGGATGTTACGCTCAAATTAACTCTACCACAAGCGTCACTCGCAAGTATACGAGGTAGCTGTAGCAAAGGTGATCGCCCCAAGGTCGTCTCACAAGGAAGCCAAAGTAGGTAATTGATTATCAAAGTAAAAGTAACAAGTAATTGAAGTAATTTAAATTGCAAAGTAATGAAGAAGATTGATTTAAGTTGAAAACAAATAAAAATAAATAATAGCTTATGTTTTGATTCACTTGATAAAAAGAGTCTAGGGTTTGCACTTCTTTACTACTCATATGTATGAACGGTTATTCCACTTAACTAATTTAATTTCTAAGATTAAATCTCAAACAACTTAATTAATTGAGTCAAGGAAGTAAGCTCTCTCATTCAAACCTCTTACAACTAATCTTATTATAATTGAAATAATCTTTTTAATAGGTTATATCTCTAATTCACCTAAGTCCTTAATTGAATTGTTCCAGCATTAGATTTCATCTCTCAATCCATCATCTAATACCTAAAACACACAATTGGTGGCCAATCAATTATATGTAACAATTTTTCATTCAATAAAGGCTAAAGAAATCATTAGTTAAGAGAATAACCAATTCATACAATTCATAGCAAATCCATACAAACCCTAGACTAGATTAAATTAGTTCATGATGTTATCAAGCATACTCATCTCATTAATAATCAAAGAAATCAATTTAGACATGATAATGTTCATAAACACAATTTCAATGAAACTAAAGAGACAAAGTTTAAGAATAAAACCAAGTTACAAACTCCTTGAAGTTTTTGATGAATCTCTTGATCGAATCTTGCAAGAAGGATGAAACAATGGCATGAACAATCTAATCTAAACTAGTTTAATCCAAAGTAAAATCAAAATCCAAGAAAACAAATGTTTAAACCCTAAGATCTCTCTCAGACGGCTAAACTTTGCTCTCAAAAATCGTCAACTCCCCAACCCTAACTTTTCTTTTTGCTTTTATACGAAACGTCGGCTTTAAAATTCGGTGCGCGTTTGGTTCATGAGGGACACGGCCAGACGATGAGGGACACGGCCGTGTGAGGGCTTGTTGGAGGGACACGGCCACAAGACACGGCCATGTCCCCTGCATGTGTCCAACTCTATTGCTTTTGTTCTTCTTTTCTTCTTTGTTGAGTGACACGGCCAAGTGGAGCTTGACTTGGCCGTGTGAGTGAGTTGGGAGGGACACGGCCACATGACTTGGTCGTGTCCCTTGCCTGTGTTCGCTTCTGTGTAATTTTTGATCTCCCTTTCCTTTGGTAACAAGTGGGACACGGCCAAGTCAAGGTGACTTGGCCGTGTTGCTCTTCTTTGGAGGGACACGGCCACAACTTGTGTCTGCTACTGGGACTTGCTCTTCCTTTTAACTTGGTATGGGACACGGCCAGTGACTTGGCCGTGTCCTCTGCCTGTGTCAGCTACTGCCCATTTCATCTTTAATTCGTTTCCTTGCCTGTTTTAACCTAACACAAAACTCAAAACAAACTTAAAACATGAACTAAATAAACAATAACAGATAAAACATAAACACAAACTAAAAACTAGATCAAAAACGACATAAAACTAAAAATAAACTAAAACTACACAATTAAAGAAAACACTAGACAAACCGATAAAAACTAACGAAATACCTAAATAAAACAATAATTAACATAATAAACAAGACACAAAACTATAACAAAAACTAATAAAACAACTACCCCACACTTAAAACTTTGCTTGTCCTCAAGCAAATTCACATGGCATAAATTAAAAACTCAAACAACCTTAACTATAATTCCAGTACATAGATGAAATACTTTAAGACATCAGACATAAATAATTGCAATTTCCTTCAATCAAGATTTTCTTAACTCATTCATTGATCCAGACATACAAATCTTATCTCTCATCTAAGTGTTTCACTCGATTTAAAAGGTTGATCACTCAAACCATTCATAACTGCATACTGCCATAAACTTGCTTAATTATCCAATCTCCCTCACTAATTTTCTCAAGAAATCATCCGAAGGTCTTTCATTTGGATGTAATGGGGCTAAGGTAATGGTGTGAGAAAAGACATTTAGGCTGGAGCATCAAGAAATGGAGTATCTAAGTTAGACACTACTTTAGCGTAAGAAACTCACAACTCCCCAAATGACATACTCACCAATCCATTAATACTTCACATACTTGCATAAATACATGAGTCAACATTCCTCTTTTGATAACCAGTGCTAGAACATATATGAATATTTGCATATATATATATATAACTTTTCTTTCTTTTCTTTCTTTTATTATATTTTTTTTAAATATATATATATATATACAAAATTAAGAATTACATGGAACATCTAGCTTAAAAAATGTAGAGGAAAAGAATAATGACTCTTAATCAAATACAATGTGCACAGTATGCATTTCAACCCCCAAATAGCAATTCCACCTTGTTGCTATTTATTTATTTATTTTATTTTTTTTTAAACTTGCTTACCCCACACTTTGAAACAAACCACCCTATTGTCATATCATAACATTCCATTCCTTAATGCAGGTATGATGAAAATAAGAACATGTTAAGTTGAGAAATGTGTTGATCAACAAGAAAAGGTCAAAGGCTCAACTTGGCTCACTAAGGAAATCAATATTAAGGGAGGTCTCTTTAAGCTAAAGGGGCTAACCTAGTTTGCCTTCATCATTTTAAAACTTGAGATTAAATCATAATGTGAGTTCAATAAGTATGCAAAAGCAAACTCTAGAGATGCAACATCATGAAGGTGCACACTTAAGAAAAGAAAATCAATTGACAAAAATATCAAATTTTATGAGGCTCAAAACTCACACAGGTTGGTTCCCAAAGATTTATATGTCATGAATTGCAGAATGCAAAAATTAATCCCGAATGAATTCAAATGCTCATTTCTATGCTGATACTAAAGTCTTAACTACAAAGCTAGAATCAAAGAAAAGATTGATAACTTTTCAACAATTATGCCATGCATAACACAATACAACACACAGCGACAAACAAAACACGAATTAAAGAAAAACAGAAAGAGTACCCCACACTTAAAATTGACATTGTCCTCAATGGAAAACAAGAATAATAAATAAAAAGAGTGAAAGGACAACCTGTCTTCCATGTACCTGGTGAGGCAAAAACCCTAGCTTTCCATCACAAACACAAAAGTTTTATAACAAAAGTACAATAAAAATATCCAAACACAAAAGTTTTAACATGAATAACAAAAACGAAAAATAAAATAAAAGTACACTAAATAAAATAAAGCAAGGACTGAAAATTTATGGAAAATGTGGGCGGGAAGATGATGCAGCTGAGGGGTGGAGACTCAAGATCGTCGCAAGATTACTATTAATCTGTTCCATCTGCTGTAAGATCTCAGCATGATTACGGTCCACCTTGCTATCCAGTCGATCCACTTTGCCCTCCAGGGCCTCAATCCTTATAAGTACCTCCTGATGTTCCGAGACCGGAGCATCCTCATCTAGACCTAAAGAATCCGAGTCTGACTCATCTTCAACCCGGGCTCTCTTCTGCCTGTCTCCCGGTGCTTCAGGCTCAGCTGAAGGCATCACGAAAGTCCCTCTTCTATGCACCACCATGTGCATCTTCTCAAGGGTAGCTAAATCCAAGGAATCATTACCCAAAATTCGAGTCATCCGAGTAGTACTCGGGTCAAAATCCTCCACAAGGGCTACTGCTAATGTAGTGATCAATCCTCCAACACAAATAGCCCCCCTCCTTTTATTAGCTGCAGTGTCAAAAACATCGGCTAACCAATAGCCGGCACTAATATTCATTTCATTCAAAACACAGTCCAAGAAAAATAGCTCACTTGACTCAACCACACCCGGGCTCTCCTTCCGAGCAAAGAACCCACATGACATAAACCTGTGCAAATATCTCAAAGTAGGGTTTCATAATTTAGATGCTTTGGCCGATTTGGCCACATAAGTACCCGAGCCTAAGGCACCCTAAGCAAATTGTTGTCTAAAATCTTTGGGTATCGATCTTTCTCCATGTTGATGAAAGCCATAGATATCATTCAACTGATCAATAGTAAGCACAAATGATCTACCCATTAATTTAAACATCAGTCTCCTGCAAATTTTCTTATCATCCCTTTCCACCTTAAGAGTAGTCAAAAATTCTAGGGTGAGCTCCTCAAACTGCAGAGGTCTCAATGAGACAAAAGTCTCCCACCCAAGATATTGCACATATCTATAAAAAGCAGTTCTCATTTGCAAAGCATCTAGAGATTCATCATTCACATACCTTGTCAGGAAAAAACCCCGAGCCAAAAGACTTGCCCTCTTATGAGATAAAGTTGAGGAAGATGACGAAGCTCCTTCGGCTCCAGATTTCTTCTTCTTTCGGTGTGGTACAATTTTAGTTCTTGGCGACATGAAATCTGAGAAATTAACACCCAAAACTGAATTAAATCAAAATAATATGAGTAAAGAGCAAGTTTTAAGTGATAATCTCAAGTTTTGTTGGAGTAATTTGAAGTTTTAACGGAAGAGATGGAGTTTTGAAAATAAAAATCAAGGGTTTTGGTGTTGCAGAGAACGAGAGAGCGAGAGAGAAGAAGATAGAAAAGTTAGGGATTTATGAAATAAAACTGGGCAAAATCGGGCTTTTAAAAGGCAAAAATTGGAGGACACGGCCGTGTGAGTGCTAACTTGGCCATGTCTGTGTGTGAAAGTGAAGGGACACGGCCAAGTGGAGAGCACACGGCCGTGTCTCATAGTTTTTGGGGGACACGGCCAGGTGACACGGCCGTGTCCCATGGGTGTGTCCAAATCTGTATGGAATTGCAAAATCGTTCAAATATTTGAAGGAGTTGTGGCCGTGTCCAGTGTGTGACACGGCCAAGGGACACGGCCAAGTCCTTTGGCCGTGTCACCTACTGCCTTTTTATAAACTTTAAACACTTTTTTTTTCAATGATTTTGCAACCCTTCTTCATTAAACACCCTGAAACACACAAAGTAAAGAAAAACCGATCAAAGCACAGTCCATTTATTGAAACCGAACATAAATCAAAACTTGTTAAACTTAAAATTACAACTATGAAAAATAAATGCAAACCGATGGGTTGCCTCCCATTTAGCGCTTCTTTAATGTCATATAGCTGGACATCATGCAAGGCCTAGGGATCATGAATTAAAGTACTCTCAATGACCCTCACTTCCTGAAATCCTTCATTGTATAGCTTAACTCTCTGTCCATTCACTTTGAAAGTCTCAACTGTTCTAGAGTTAAGTAATTCAATTGCACCAGAAGGATATACCTGAGTTATCTCGAAAGGACCACTCCATCGAGACTTGAGTTTACCTGGAAAAAGACGGAGTCGTGAGTTAAAAAGTAAAACCTTCATACTTGGACTCAATGTCTTTCGCACTATAATTTTATCATGAAGTGCTTTAGTGCAATCCTTGTAAATTCTTGAGCTCTCATAAGCCTCATTCCGCAGCTCATCTAACTCTGAAATTTGTAGAAATCTTTCTCTCTTTGCTTTGTCCAAGTCCAAATTCAGAGTCTTGATTGCCCAATATGCTCTGTGCTCCAACTCCACTAGTAAGTGACAAGCTTTTCCAAACACCAATTGATATGGACTCATACCTAGAGGAGTTTTGAAAGCAGTCCGATATGCCCATAGTGCATCGTGCAATCTGCTTGCCCAATCCTTTCTGGATGTGTTGACTGTTTTCTCCAGAATTCCTTTTAGCTGCTTGTTGGATGTTTCCACTTGTCCAGAGGTCTGTGGATGGTATGGGGTTGCCACCTTGTGCTTCACACCGGATTTATGCATTAACTTCTCAAAAAGCCTGTTGCAAAAATGGCTCCCCCCATCACTGACTATCACCCTTGGTGTGCCAAACCTGCTAAGAATGTTTTCCTTCACAAATTTAACAACAATATTAGCATCATTAGTATGGGTGGGGATTGCCTTCACCCATTTAGAAACATAATCAACAGCAACTAAAATGTATTCATAACCAAAGGACTTGGGGAAAGGACCCATGAAGTCTATTCCCCACACATCAAACAGTTCAACAACAATATATGACTGAAGGGGCATTTCATTCCTCCTTCCAATGTTACCTACTCTTTGGCAACGATCACAGTGCTTACAATAGTCTTGAGCATCTTTAAATAAAGTAGGCATGTAAAAACCACTTTGAAGCACCTTTTTTGCAGTCTTTCTTCCTCCAAAATGACCCCCACAGTGAAGGTCATGACAAAATTGAAGAACACTCAGTTGTTCTTCCTCAGAAACACACCTGCGAACTATCTCATCTTTGCAAATCTGGAATAGATAAGGTTCATCCCAAAAATAAAACTTACTCAAGTGTAGAAACCTTTTCTTTTCCTGAAAAGACATGTTAGATCGCAAAATTCCATAAGCAAGATAGTTAGCAATATCCGCAAACCAAGGTGCATTAATTACCACAAACAAATGCTCATCAGGAAATGCTTCTAAATTTTTATGAATGCTATCAGATGCAAGATTTTCACTAAAGTAGGGTAATCTGGATAGATGATCAGCAACAACATTCTCACTACCCTTAGTATCCCTGATCGGGAAATCAAATTCTTGCAATAACAACACCCATCTAATTAAGCGCGGTTTAGCATGCTGTTTTGTTAAAAGATATTTAAGAGCTGCATGGTCAGAATGAACAATAATTTTTGACCCAATTAAATAAGCTCTAAATTTGTCTAAAGCAAAAACAACAGCTAGCATTTCCTTCTCAGTTGTGGTGTAGTTCATTTGTGCACTATTCAGGGTTAAACTAGCATAATAAATTACTCTCAAGTATTTATCAACCCTTTGCCCAAGAACAGCTCCTACTGCATGATTAGAGGCATCACACATGATTTTAAAAGGTAAAGACCAGACATGAGCTACAATCACAGGTGCACTAGTCAATTTTTCCTTAAGGGAATTAAAAGCTTGCATGCATTGTGCTGTAAATTCAAATGGAACATCTTTCCCCAATAAATGGCACAATGGTTGGCTTATTTTGGAAAAATCCTTAATAAACCTCCTGTAAAATCCTGCATGCCCTAAAAAACTTCTTATTCCCTTAACAGAGGTAGGTGGGGGTAACTTAGCAATCAATTCAATTTTAGCCTTATCCACCTCAATCCCTTTACTCGACACCACATGACCTAAGACAATGCCCTGAGTAACCATAAAATGACTCTTTTCCCAACTTAAAGTGAGGTTACATTCAATGCATCTCTCAAGCACACGAACAAGTTTATCGAGGCAATTATCAAAAGAATTACCAAAAACAGAAAAATCATCCATAAATACCTCAATAAAATCGTCGATCATATCTGAGAAGACAGACATCATGCATCTCTGAAAAGTTGCAGGTGCATTGCACAAGCCAAAGGGCATACGTCGAAATGCATAAGTCCCAAAAGGGCAAGTAAAGGTTGTCTTGGACTGATCCTCTGGAGCTATTGGCACCTGATAGTAACCTGAAAGGCCATCCAGAAAATAATAATGTGAGTGCCCAGAAAGTTTATCTAACATCTGATCAATAAAAGGAAGAGGGAAATGATCTTTCTTTGTAGCATTGTTCAACTTCCTATAATCGATGCACATTCTCCATCCAGTAGTAGTCCTAGTAGGAACCAACTCATTATTCTCATTTTTCACCACAGTGATTCCAGATTTCTTAGAAACTAAATGTACTGGGCTCACCCACTCACTATTAGCAATTGGATAAATTACTCCTTCATCCAGCAATTTGAGCACTTCCTTCTTAACCACTTCACTCATATTTGGGTTAAGTCTCCTTTGGGTTTCCCTCACAGGTTTAGCTCCCTCTTCTAAAGTGATTCTATGCATGCACATGGAAGGGCTAATACCCTTGATGTCACTCAATCCCCATCCTATTGCTCTCTTCAATCTTTTAAGCTCACTCACTAACCTCATCTCCTCCCCTTCACTAAGTTCACTAGATATTATCACAGGTAAAGTATTGCGATCTCCCAAAAACACATATTTCAGGTTCTTAGGTAACTCTTTCAACTCTAACTCTAGTGGGGGGTTCTTCTCTTCTTTTTCAATGGGGGAAGGTTCAAAAATTGGGTCATCCTTAAACTCCTCTATTTCAGCATCCTCTAAAGTCTCAAGACAACTGGCTATTTCTGTATCAAAAATTTCCAAATCACTATCCAAAGTCCATGCCAGCTCCAATTTATCAGATGAACCTATCTGCAAGAAAACATCTGAAACAACTGCATCAACACAATCAATGAAAGAACAATCCTCATATAAAGCAGTTGTAGGAATAGGAGAAGTATTAAAAATAGAAAATTCTACAGTTTGTCCCAAAACAGTCATTGATAATTTTCCATTTTTAACATCTATCAAAGTGTTGGTAGTTGCCATAAAAGGCCTACCCAACAGAATGGTGTGTGCAGATGGTGAAGAATTACCTACTTCCATGTCAAGAACAATGAAATCAACAGGAACTATCAAACCACCAACTTTAACTAACACATCTTCTATAACCCCTTTCAGGAATCTAAGAGATCTATGAGCTAATTGCAATACCATTTTTGTTGGTTTAAGTTCCCCTAATTCCAAGTCAAGATAAACAGAATAAGGCATTAAATTCACACTAGCCCCTAAATCACACATGCCCTCAGTTCCTTTTCCATTTCCCATAGTAATCTGAATAATAAAGCTTCCAGGATCCTTTAGTTTAGGAGGTAGTTTATGCTGCAAAACAGCACTAGCTACCTCAGAAACTATCACCTTTTCATTCGGCTCATACCTTTTTTTCTTGGTATTCAGTTCTTTGAAGAATTTAGCATAAGCCGGCATGCTCTTAATTGCTTCAAGTAAGGGTAAGTTGATACTTACCTTAGATAGCATGTTGAAGATATCTGAAAACTGCTTATCTTTTTTATCATCCTTCAACCTGCTAGGGAATGGTATAGGTGGCCTGTATGGATTGCTTGCCTTGTGTAAATCTGGTGTAGGGGTCTTCTCCATTAATCTTTCTTCAGCACCTTTGTTCTCTTGTTCTCCTTCCTTTTTCTTTTCTTGCTCACCTGCATTCATAGAGTTATTTTCAACATTATTATTAATTACCTTGCCACTCCTAAGAACAGTCACTGCTTGTGCCTGCTCAGGTTGACTTGGAAACTTCCCCTTTTGTTAAATCTGCATCTGTTGTGCAAGTTGCCCCACTTGGGTCTCCACCTTCTTAAAAGATGCTTCCAAGGAATCCAGCCTCTTGTTGTTCATCTCTTGGTTTTGAGCACTGACTTTGATAAAAGCCTGTAAACTTTCCTCCAAACTCTCTCTCTTAGGCTGACCTTGATTTTGATTTGAGGATTGGCCCTGCTGGTTCTGTCTCTGGAGCAAATGAAAAGGCTGTTGAGCATTATTTGTTGTCCAGGAAAAATTGGGGTGACTCCTCCAACCAGGATTGTAAGTGTTGGAGTAAGGATCATTCCTGGCTCTTGGTTGAAATCCCCCCATAACATTAACTTGCTCAGCTTCATTCCCAAAAGACTCATATGCAGAGGGACATATATTTGCTCCATGCCCAAATGTCCCACAGATTCCACACACTTCTTGAGTAGATGAAGAAATATTGTTCTTCATGTTTAGCATCTGAACCTGTCTTGTCAACTCAGCTATTTGACTAACCATTTCAGTATTGGTTTCCAGTTGATTTACCCCCTTGCTTCTTCCCCTTACACTCTTTTGTTGAGAATTAGCTCCCAACATCTCAAAGATTTCATAAGTCTCATCAGCTGTCTTTTCTCCCATGGCTCCCCCAGCTGCATTATCAACAGTGTTCTGAAATTGCTGGGTGAGACCATCATAGAAAAACTGATTAAGGAGTTGAAGTGGGTAGTGATTATGTGGACACTGGATCAATAGCATCTTGAATCTGTCCCAAGCCTCATGAAATGGCTCTCCTTCAAATTGAGAGAATGTAGCAATCTTCCCTCTCAACTCAGCTGTCTTTTGGTGTGAATAGAACTTGCCCATGAATTTATTGTAAACTTGCTCCCAAGTTGTCAGTGAATTTTCAGGCAACATCATGAGCCAGCTCTTTGCCCTATCCTTCAAAGTATAAGGGAAACATCTCATCCTCAACTGATCTTCTGTTAGTCCTCCCAAAGGAAAAGTGTTGAGGGTGGAGAAGAAATCCCGAATAAAATTCAAAGGATCTTCATTTGGAACTCCATAGAATGATGGCAGCATGTTGTAGTGAATGTTCTTCAACTCATAGTTTCTTGCTGCATCTGTCAGTCTTATGCAAGAAGTGGAAGTCCCAATGACAGGTCTAGCAAAATCTCTCATGGTTCTTTGCCTTTCTTCAGCCATCTTTACAGATTTTTTAGATTCTAACTCAAAATCCGAAATATCTTCCTCTGAAGTATAAAATCCGGTGAAAAGCTCAAACTCCTATCTGCTCCTTTTTACTCTCTGAATTTCTGGAATGAATGGATGCAACTCTCCTTCCAGTGATCTTCTGCCTTGCATAAACAGAAATTTTCTAGAAAAAGAAACAATTAAAAGCAAAAGACAAATAAAATAAAATGAAAACAATGAAAAATAATCTAAAATATTTATTTTTTTTCTTTTTAAATAAACAATTACGCCAATTAGCCTCCCCGGCAGCGGTGCCAAAAACTTGTTACGCTCAAATTAACTCTACCATAAGCATCACTCGCAAGTATAGGAGGTAGCTGTAGCAAAGGTGATTGCCCCATGGTCGTCTCACAAGGAAGCCAAAGTAGGTAATTGATTATCAAAGTAAAAGTAACAAGTAATTGAAGTAATTTAAATTGCAAAGTAATGAAGAAGATTGATTTAAGTTGAAAACAAATAAAAATAAATAATAGCTTATGTTTTGATTCACTTGATAAAAAGAGTCTAGGGTTTGCACTTCTTTACTACTCATATGTATGAACGGTTATTCCACTTAACTAATTTAATTTCTAAGATTAAATCTCAAACAACTTAATTAATTGAGTCAAGGAAGTAAGCTCTCGCATTCAAACCTCTTACAACTAATCTTGTTATAATTGAAATAATCTTTTTAATAGGTTATATCTCTAATTCACCTAAGTCCTTAATTGAATTGTTCCAGCATTAGATTTCATCTCTCAATCCATCATCTAATACCTAAAACACACAATTGGTGGCCAATCAATTATATGTAACAATTTTTCATTCAATAAAGGCTAAAGAAATCATTAGTTAAGAGAATAACCAATTCATACAATTCATAGCAAATCCATACAAACCCTAGACTAGATTAAATTAGTTCATGATGTTATCAAGCATACTCATCTCATTAATAATCAAAGAAATTAATTTAGACATGATAATGTTCATAAACACAATTTCAATGAAACTAAAGAGACAAAGTTTAAGAATAAAACCAAGTTACAAACTCCTTGAAGTTTTTGATGAATCTCTTGATCGAATCTTGCAAGAAGGATGAAACAATGGCATGAACAATCTAATCTAAACTAGTTTAATCCAAAGTAAAATCAAAATCCAAGAAAACAAATGTTTAAACCCTAAGATCTCTCTCAGACGGCTAAACTTTGCTCTCAAAAATCGTCAACTCCCCAACCCTAACTTTTCTTTTTGCTTTTATACGAAATGTCGGCTTTAAAATTCGGTGCGCGTTTGGTTCATGAGGGACACGGCCAAATGATGAGGGACACGGCCGTGTGAGGGCTTGTTGGAGGGACACGGCCACAAGACACGACCGTGTCCCCTGCATGTGTCCAACTCTGTTGCTTTTGATCTTCTTTTCTTCTTTGTTGAGTGACACGGCCAAGTGGAGCTTGACTTGGCCGTGTGAGTGAGTTGGGAGGGACACGGCCACATGACTTGGCCGTGTCCCTTGCCTGTGTTCACTTCTGTGTAATTTTTTATCTCCCTTTCCTTTGGTAACAAGTGGGACACGGCCAAGTCAAGGTGACTTGGCCGTGTTGCTCTTCTTTGGAGGGACACGGCCACATGACTTGGCCGTGTCCCTTGCTTGTGTCTGCTACTGGGACTTGCTCTTCCTTTTAACTTAGTATGGGACACGGCCAGTGACTTGGCCGTGTCCTCTGCCTGTGTCAGCTACTGCCCATTTCATCTTCAATTCGTTTCCTTGCTTGTTTTAACCTAACACAAAACTCAAAACAAACTTAAAACACGAACTAAATAAACAATAACCGATAAAACATAAACACAAACTAAAAACTAGATCAAAAACGACATAAAACTAAAAATAAACTAAAACTACACAATTAAAGAAAACACTAGACAAACCGATAAAAACTAACGAAATACCTAAATAAAACAATAATTAACATAATAAACAAGACACAAAACTATAACAAAAACTAATAAAACATTGGACACAACTCATACTTTTCACTTGCCCTGTAACACCCCTTCCCGACCTACATATGTAAGCCGAGTAGAGGTGCCACACTATCCTAATGTTGCTACCAATTTTACTCAGTCAATTTTTTTTTAGTTCCGATTTTTACATAAATTTTGCCATAATTTTGCCTAAAAATTGAGTCCCAAGTGTCGACAAAACTGGTTTTTTTCTGATTTTTAAAACATTTACACAAACCAATGCAAACAAAATCATTCTCAGTACACTCCCAATAAATCCCCCTTATAACCTCAACTACAACCTGCAAAAAGGATTTACACTTCTAGTACAACATAAAGTAAAAGTTTATTATGAAATACAGTAAATAAAATATTTGTTCACTATGCAGCGGAAAATAACAATATTTACAAATTCATATATATCCAAACTCAAGTTTTACAACCCATAAAATTTATACATTTCTTTGGCAGTCAGTCTTTGATCTTTAAGCCCACTATCAACACCTCAAAATCTAGACTCGACTCGGCCTAGAGGAACTCTCTGGTTCTTCCCTGTCACCTGCGCGAAGAATCACATTCACGCTAAGCCAACGGCTTAGTGGTACAAATTACAGTGCTATGATGCTTTAATGCCATGCTAATGTCACACAATCAAGATTCAAGATCAATTCAAGAGAATATTATATTTCAAATCTTACCGGTTTCAATAATGTATGTGTAGTAGTCATCTCATTATTCATTTGTTTCACCATTCAATAGTCACATTTAAACAAACACAAGCATGGGCCCAAAAATAATCTAATATGCTATTCAAAGTTCAGAGTTACTGTTTTGGTCTATAATCATAATCATCAATACATTTATCCATGGATATTCAACTAGATTTGAGTTTACGACCCAGTCATTTCACCCAATCTAGTTTTAATAATTTGTTTTTGAGGTTTACGACCCGGTCATTTCACCCCAAAAACATCACATTTCACATTTTTCAACTGGAATCGGCTTACGACCCTGTCATTTCACCTATCCAGTGATTCATAGGCATGCCGCCAAAACCAGAGCTCTGAAAATTGAATAAACATATTAGGCACACGACAACATGAGAGATTATTTTGATAAACATACAACATACAACATATACACTCCTCTTTAAATTATTTTCTCTTTCCAATAACATATACATTTTAATTCAAATAAAACAACAATTATACTAAAACTTCTAGGGCACATTTTGGGATATTACAATTCTCCCCCTCTAAAAAGAAATTTCGTCCTCGAAATTACCTGATATCAAGTCTGAAACAGTTGAGGATACTGATCTCGCATCGCTTGCTCATTCTCCCAAGTTGCCTCTTCTCTACCATGATTCTTCCAAAGAACTTTTACAAGTGGCACTTTCTTATTTCTCAACGCTTTCACTTCATGTGCCAAAATAGCAATTGGTTCTTCTTCAAAAGTTAGATCTGGACTGACCTCAATAGATTCAACTGGTAAAACATGAGATGGGTCAGATCTATACCTTCGCAACATAGAAACATGGAAGACATTATGGATTCTATCCAACTCAGGCGGCAAAGCAAGACGATAAGCAACTGGTCCAACTCTTTCTAATATCTCATACGGTCCAATGAATTGAGGACTCAGCTTCCCTTTTCGACCAAATCTCAATATCTTTTTCCAAGGAGACACTTTCAAAAATACTTTATCTCCAACATCAAACTCTATGTCTCTCCTCTTCAAATTTGAATAAGACTTCTGTCGGTCTAAAGCTGCTTTCAACCTATCCCGAATCATCTTCACTTTTTCTTCAGTCTCTTTAATCAGATCAGGACCAACCAATTTTCCTTCCCCAATTTCATTCCAACATAAAGGCGTTCTACATCTTCTTCCATACAATGCCTCAAATGGTGCCATTCTAATACTTGATTGATGACTGTTGTTGTAAGCAAATTCTACAAGTGGCAAAAATCTATCCCAACTTCTAGAGAAATCAATGACACAGCTTCTCAACATATCCTCAATAATCTGTATCACTCTCTCTGACTGCCCATCTGTCTGCGGATGAAAAGCAGTGCTAAAATGCAATCGAGAACCCAAAGCACCATGTAAACTCTTCCAAAATCTTGAAGTAAATCTAGGATCTCGATCAGACACTAAAGAAATTGGGACTCCATGCAACTTTACTATCTCATTGATGTACAATTCAGCTAACTTCTCAAGTGAAAAGTCCATCCGAGCCGGAAGAAAATGAGCAGTCTTTGTCAACCTATCAACAATCACCCAAATGGCATCATGCTTCCTCTGTGTCATAGGCAAACCAGACACAAAATCCATTGTGATTCTCTCCCATTTCCATTCAGACACCGTTAAAGGTTGAAGCAACCCTGTTGGAACTTGATGTTCAGCTTTCACCCTCTGACATGTGAGACATTTGGACACAAATTCTGCTATGTCTCTCTGTTAGTGTATATGCCCTAGGCCATTGATTTGGACCTTAATGTTATTCATTTTGTTATTAATAAAGAAGTTTTTATTATCATTGTTATGTTTGCATGTTATATATAATAATGATTATATCCCTGGTTTATTATTGTTATGGAGATAATAATAAATATAACTAGTGTAATATTGATTTGATAATCATAAGATGATTATAGGTATGAAGATACAAATCAATATTATGGATACATGTTAGAGAACAATGTATTGGATAGACCCACATATATATCACTTCATGGTTTAATGTCATAAGTGTATCTCATAATAGTTTTCATTTAATCCTTTGACTTGAGATTGTCATAGTTTCCAACATAAGGAATATTATGTTTTGACATGATCAAACGTTATTTGTAACTAGATAATTATAAAGGTTATGCTTGAACATGGTATAAATTATGTAGAGGAAAATGAACAATCAAGATGGAATTTGTCCCTCTCTATGAGAGAGATATCTTCTGGGCCCCTCGATAAGTGTAACTGAGAAATGCATGGTCGTGCTCAAATAAGTTGATATAAGATCAATCTTATTTGTTTATCAGTTAACTTGGAGATCGAGTAATCATAAGTTTGGACAATATAAGTATGACATTTACTATGACTTATGTTCAAACTAGATATCGTGTGACAAAGGGATTAATGCATGTACTATTTCAGGTTTTCATTTATAATGATTCTCATGATTAATTGGGTAGTCATAATGTCTTGCTAGAGACCAATTATGATTTGTGCATTTCAATAGAGATTGAAATACACTACCAGTTAATATGAGCCTATCGGGTCACACACATAGAACGTAGGCTGTACTTAAACAATAATAATTATATTTTTATTATTGTTGTTAGTATTATTATTATTATTAGATATTAATAATAATATTATTATAATAATTATTATTAGATAATAATTATTAAAAACGTGGGTCCATATAGGATATGGACAGTTAGGGTTTTGACAAGGAAAGGTCTTTTAAAACGGTTTTAAAAGGACTAGAGGCCTTGATGAGAATGATTATTATTTTCGTTTTGAAAGAAAATGGAAGAAGAGGAAAAACCAAAAACCCTAGTTTCGTTTTTGCAAAAAATTCAGCCACTGCCATTGGTGAGCTAGCACTCAGACCGGCGTACGTTTGTGTGGACTTCGTTAGAGGGTGTTCGTCTTCAGAAGGCAGCATCTGTTAATCGTTTTGAAGCTACGCAAAAAAGGTTAGTTTCAAATCTCTTTTATCGAACTGAATGGATCACATGGATCCTGTGAGTAAATCGAATTTTTGTTTTCCGCTGCGGTAAGGGTTGCAGATCCTTTTTCGATTTACTAACAGTGGTATCAGAGCCTCTTGTTGATTCCATTTAATTCGAAATATGCCATGTTGATGTGTTGATGTGATCTATTGTTTTTCGAATGGCATGATTGGATTCGTTTTATCATTTGATGATGATTCGAATCTGTTATATGAGATATAACCTAAATCGTTGTTGATATATGATGTCAAAGATGACCAATTGTATAAGATACAATTCTGTGAATTCGAACTAGGGTTGGTATACAATCTGTTATGGTTTCGAATTAGGGTTAATATGATTAATTCAATTCGTTTATTCATATTGAATGTATACATAGATTTCGATTTTGATTAATATGATTATTGAGTAAATCGTTTTCTAAGGTTCTTGTAATAGTTCTCTGTTAATATGATTAATAGATTGCTATTATATTCTGTTTAATATGATTGACAGAATAAGGGTTTTGACAGAAAATAATTAATTGGATTAATGATTCTGTTTAGCTTCGAGGGACCGCCGTATGTTCGCGCCCTATAGTTCGTTACCGTGACATTAAGAATGTCAATATATTTGTTTCTATTTAACATGTTGGTGATGAATATGCTATGATTATTTGATGTCTTGGCATGGTGCATAGTATGGCTTTATGACCTATGTGTTTGTTTATTCATATTTTTGGATTGTATATACGGCCTGCGTGTCGTTTATTTTTGTAACTTTATTATTACTAGTTTAGTAGTTAGTTTTATTATTAATGTAATAATGAAGACTCAAGCTTGGAGAAGAAGATGAAAATTCCATGGAGATGAAGTTGCCTTTCAAGATATGAAGAAATGTACTATTGCAAATGTTGTAATAGATAGGTTTTCTTTTCACCTAGGGTTGCCTATATGATCTTCATTTGGTCTCATGAAGATCATATCTAGTTTGGCCATACTATGTCACGTTTATTTTTATCGAATATGTATGAGATGCCATGTTTGATAGTTTATGTATGCATATGGGATATGATATATAAATGTTAATTTTAACATGTTTTCAAAATTAAATGGAATGAACCCTCACTATTAATCTAAGTTTTAATGCCATCCATATCTTAAACACTTATCAAGGCTAAGATCACCTAAATGTAGATTTTGCCAAAGCAAAGTACTTTAGGTTATCCTAGTAAGATATGATGAGTAATGGTGCTACTCATGCGTTTAAAATTGGTTAGACTTAATTAGGCTATCAAAATGGTTTTGGGCCTAAGGCATTAGATGGGGTATAACATGCTATGACATATGATGTCATGATCCCATATTATCTAAGAGTTACATGTGATGTAATTGGTAAGGGGTTACCTACCATAATAACTTGATTTTAAGTGTCATGCCAAAGCTGACTTAATATTAAGTAAAAATTGGATCTTAGCCCACTAAAATGTCATTGTGATGATTGAGGGTTATATTTTAGTGGGATTTTAATTACTTATCACCTTTTATTAATTAAAATTTGCATATTTTGTAGATTGAAATGGCTACCAACAATAACTCCACTTTATCACTGCGATCCATCCTTGAGAAGGAAAAACTGAAAGAGAATGGGACTAATTTTGTTGATTGGTTTAGGAACCTGAGAATTGTTCTCAAATAAGAAAAGAAGTCCTATGTGCTTGATGAAGCTGTCCCTGAGCCACCTCCTGCTAATGCTTCTAATGCTGATAAGAACAAGCATAAGAAGCATATGGATGATTCCAATGACATTGGATGTCTTATGCTTGCTACTATGTGTCCAGAACTTCAGAAGGATCTGGAACACTTGGAGGCTTATGAGATGAGTGACCATCTCAAACAAGCTTTCCAACAACAAGCTAGGCAGGATAGATTCGACACTGCTGTTGCATTATTTGACTGCAAGATGTCAGAGGGCGAATCGGTTAGCGCTCATGTTTTGAAAATGAAGGGCTACATAGATCACCTTGCCCGACTTGGATATCCCTTGAGTTTAGAACTCTCCACGGATTTGATCCTTCATTCTTTGCCCAGCAGTTTTTCACATTTTGTTATGAACTATAATATGAACAACATGGAAAAGTCCATTCCTGAGCTACATGGTATGCTCAAAACTGCTGAAGGGAATATCAAAAAGCCCACTAAGGCTACCCATGTATTGAATGTCAATAAGGGTAAGCCTATGAAGAAGAAAGGCAAGGCAAAGGGTAAAGCAACAGTTGCTACAAAGCCTAAGGGACAGCCCATGCCAAAAGAACCCAAGGCACCTGTTCCTAAGGAAGGAACTTGTTTCCATTGCAAGGAGCCTGGGCATTGGAAAAGAAATTGCCCACTTTATTTGGCTGAATTGAAGAAATCGAAGGGTAGTGCGACTACATCTTCAGGTATATATGTTATAGAAATTAACTTATCTGCTTCTACTTCATGGGTATTGGATACTGCATGTGGTTCTCACATTTGTACAAATGTGCAGGGACTCAAAAGGAGCAGATCACTGAAAAGGGGCGAAGTTGACCTACGAGTTGGGAATAAAGCAAGAGTTGCTGCACTAGCTGTAGGATCTTATGAACTTCATATGCCTAATGGCTTTTTGTTAAATTTGAACAATTGCTATTATGTTCCTACTCTGAGTAGGAATCTTATTTCAGTTTCAGTTTTGGATGATGAAGGTTTTTCATTTTTAATTAAAAATAAGACCTGTTCTATTTTTGATAAAGATGATTTGCTTTATGGTATTGCAAGATCTTTTAATGGCCTTTATGTCCTTGACTTAGATGATTCTAGGGAGAATCATATTTATAACATAAACTTTAAAAGAATTAAGCCAAATGACCTAAACCCTACATTTTTATGGCATTGTCGTCTTAGCCATATAAATGAGAAACGCATTTCTAAACTCCATCAAGATGGATTATTAGATTCATTTGATTTTGAATCATTTGATAAATGTGAATCTTGTTTACTTGGCAAAATGACAAGGAATCCTTTCATCGGACAAGGTGAAAGGGCCAATGACTTGCTTGGACTAGTACATACAGATGTATGTGGCCCGTTAAGCATTAGTGCCAGAGGAGGATATAATTACTTCATTACTTTTACTGATGATTTCAGTAGGTATGGCTATGTCTACCTAATGAAACATAAGCATGAGGCTTTTGAAATGTTCAAAACTTTTCAAAATGAAGTACAAAATCAACTTGGTAAAACTATTAAGGCACTTCGATCTGATCGAGGTGGTGAATTTTTGAGCCAAGAGTTTGACGAACATCTAAGAAATTATGGAATTGTTTCACAATTAACTCCTCCAGGAACTCCACAGTGGAATGGTGTTTCTGAAAGAAGAAATCAAACTTTATTAGATATGGTTCGATCTATGATGAGTCAAGCAGATCTTCCATTATCGTTTTGGGGTTATGCCTTGGAGACAGCTGCTTTTGTTTTAAACCGTGTACCATCTAAAGCGGTTGAAAAGACGCCATATGAGATATGGACTGGCAAAACACCTAGTTTGTCTTTTCTTAAGATTTGGGGTTGTGAAGCTTATGTGAAAAGACCAGTTTCAGATAAGTTAGCTCCAAAATCTGCTAAATGTATCTTTGTGGGATATCCTAAGGAAACTAAAGGATATTATTTCTATATTCCATCTGAGAACAAAGTGTTTGTTGCTCGAAATGGAACCTTTTTGGAAAAAGAATTCATTTCTAAAAGAACTAGTGGGAGTACAGTTCAATTAGATGAATTTATAGAACCACAAGAAGATATTGAACCGCCTGTAGAAACAGTTTCAGAACCACAAGCCATTGTGGAAACTGAAAATGTTACACAAGTTCTGCGCAGATCTGATAGACCACGTCATCAGCCTGAGAGATATGGATTTCTCATGACTGAAAGTCGTGAAGTTTTGCTCATAGATCAAGATGAGCCAACTACCTATCTTGAAGCTGTGTCAGGTCCAGATTCAGAGAAATGGCTTAGAGCCATGAACTCTGAGATGCAGTCCATGTTTGACAACCAAGTTTGGGCCTTAATTGATCCTCCCGAAGGTATTAAGACTATTGGTTGCAAATGGGTTTTCAAGAAGAAAACTGACATGGATGGAAATGTGCAAACCTATAAAGCAAGGTTGGTTGCTAAAGGTTTCAAACAAACTCATGGTATAGACTATGATGAAGCCTTTTCTCCAGTTGCTATGATTAAATCTATTAGGATTCTCCTTGCCATTGCTGCATACTATGATTATGTGATATGGCAAATGGATGTCAAAACTGCTTTCCTTAATGGAAATTTACTCGAGGATGTGTACATGACACAACCTGAGGGTTTTGTAAATCCTAAGAATTCTGGGAAGGTTTGCAAGCTTCAAAGGTCCATTTATGGATTGAAGCAAGCATCTCGAAGCTGGAATCTTTGTTTTGATGAAACAGTTAAGAACTTTGGTTTCATTCAAAATGAAGATGAACCATGTGTTTACAAGATGGTTAGTGGGAGTGCTATCGTGTTCTCAGTCCTATATGTAGATGACATATTGATCATTGGAAATGATGTCCCCACTTTACAAAAGGTTAAAGATTGGTTAGGGAATACTTTTTCAATGAAGGACTTGGGTGAGGCTGCATATATCCTTATGTACTTTGACTTAAGCCAATTATCCTTCTAGATCTATCTCTATAGATCCTTATACCAAGTCCTTCATTGACAAAGTGTTGAAGAGATTCAGCATGCAAGATTCCAAGAAGGGATTTTTGCCTATGTCACATGGTATTCATCTTAGCAAGAATCAATGTCCTAAGACATCTGATGAGCGAGATAGAATGAATAAGATCCCTTATGCTTCTGCTATTGGATCTATTATGTATGCCATGCTATGTACTAGAGCTGATGTCTCATATTCTTTGAGCACAACAAGTAGATATCAAGCTGATCCTGGTGAGGGTCACTGGACAGCTGTTAAGAACATTCTTAAGTATCTAAGAAGAACTAAGGATGCTTTCTTGGTTTATGGAGGTTTGGAAGATGAGCTAGTTGTAAATGGTTACATAGATGCTAGTTTCCAAACTGATATAGATGATTACAAATCGCAGTCAGGTTTTGTATTCACATTGAATGGTGGAGCCATTACTTGGAAAAGTTCCAAGCAGAGTACAGTAGCAGATTCTACAACAGAAGTTGAGTATATAGCAGCATCAGATGCAGCTAAGGAAGCAGTTTGGCTGAAGAAATTCATCACTGAGCTTGGAGTGGTGCCTAGCATTGCTAATCCTATGGCTATCTATTGTGACAACAATGGTGCCATAGCGCAAGCAAAAGAGCCAAGGTCCCATCAGAAATCTAAGCATATACTCAGGCGATTTCACCTCATTCGAGACATCATTGATAGAGGTGATATCAAGATATGCAAAGTTGACACAAATGACAACATAGCAGATCCATTGACAAAGCCTCTCTCGCGGGTCAAGCATGATCAGCACACTAGGTCTATGGGCATGAGATATTTGTTAGTCTAGGCCTAGTGCAAGTGGGAGACTGTTAGTGTATATGCCCTAGGCCATTGACTTGGACCTTAATGTTATTCATTTTGTTATTAATAAAGAAGTTTTTATTATCATTGTTATGTTTGCATGTTATATATAATAATGATTATATCCCTGGTTTATTATTGTTATGGAGATAATAATAAATATAACTAGTGTAATATTGATTTGATAATCATAAGATGATTATAGGTATGAAGATACAAATCAATATTATGGATACATGTTAGAGAACAGTGTATTGGATAGACCCACATATATATTACTTCATGGTTTAATGTCATAAGTGTATCTCATAATAGTTTTCATTTAATCCTTTGACTTGAGATTGTCATAGTTTCCAACATAAGGAATATTATGTTTTGACATGATCAAACGTTATCTGTAACTAGATAATTATAAAGGTTATGCTTGAACATGGTATAAATTATGTAGAGGAAAATGAACAATCAAGATGGAGTTTGTCCCTCTCCATGAGAGAGATATCTTCTGGGCCCCTCGATAAGTGTAACTGAGAAATGCATGGCCGTGCTCAAATAAGTTGATATAAGATCAATCTTATTTGTTTATCAGATAACTTGGAGATAGAGTAATCATAAGTTTGGACAATATAAGTATGACATTTACTATGACATATGTTCAAACTAGATATCGTGTGACAAAGGGATTAATGCATGTACTATTTCAGGTTTTCATTTATAATGATTCTCATGATTAATTGGGTAGTCATAATGTCTTGCTAGAGACCAATTATGATTTGTGCATTTCAATAGAGATTGAAATACACTACCAGTTAATATGAGCCTATCGAGTCACACACATAGAACGTAGGCTGTACTTAAACAATAATAATTATATTTTTATTATTGTTGTTAGTATTATTATTATTATTAGATATTAATAATAATATTGTTATAATAATTATTATTAGATAATAGTTATTAAAAATGTGGGTCCATATAGGATATGGACAGTTAGGGTTTTGACAAGGAAAGGTCTTTTAAAACGGTTTTAAAAGGACTAGAGGCCTTAATGAGAATGATTATTATTTTCGTTTTGAAAGAAAACGGAAGAAGAGGAAAAACCAAAAACCCTAGTTTCGTTTTTGCAAAAAATTCAGCCACTGTCGTTGGTGAGCTAGCACTCAGACCGGCGTACGTTTGTGTGGACTTCGTTAGAGGGTGTTCGTCTTCAGAAGGCAGCATCTGTTAATCGTTTTGAAGCTACGCAAAAAAGGTTAGTTTCGAATCTCTTTTATCGAACTGAATGGATCACATGGATCCTGTGAGTAAATCGAATTTTTGTTTTCCGCTGCGGTAAGGGTTGCAGGTCCTTTTTCGATTTACTAACACTCTCTTCATACCAGACCACCAATAATGCTGTCTCAATTCATGGTACATCTTTGTACTTCCCGGATGCATAGCAAAAACCGATTGGTGTGCTTCCTCCAAAATAACCTTTTTCAAACTATCATTATCAGGAACACACAATCTATCCTTAAACCAAAGGCTACCATCACTTCTCACAAAGAAATCTCGGCTCTCCCCATTTTGGCAATCTGAAACAATCTTCTGAATTTTCTCATCTGTCAATTGAGCCTCCTTAATCTGATCCAATAATACTGGTCTCAATTGCAACTGAGTCAACAATGCACCATCATCACATGCTTCAAAACTAGCATTTAACGCTCTCAACTCAACAAGCAACGAGAGCGAATAAACAGCCAAACCTGCCAGAGACTTCCGACTCAAGGCGTCAGCAACTACATTTTCCTTACCAGGATGATAATCAATCAAACAGTCATAGTCTTTGATCAGCTCTAACCATCGCCTTTACCGAAGATTCAGCTCTCTCTGGACACCTAAATATTTCAAACTTTTATGATCCGCATAGATAAAACATTTCTCCCCATACAAGTAGTGTCACCAAATCTTCAAAGCAAATACTATAGCTTCCAATTCCAGATCATGTGTCGGATAATTAAGCTCATGCGGCTTCAACTGCCGAGAAGCATAAGCTACAACTTTACCCTCTTGCATCAAGACACATCCTAAACCATTATGTGAAGCATCACTGTAAATCACATATGGTTTATCTTCCATGGGTAAAGTAAGAACAGGTGCTTGAGTCAACATTTCTTTCAACTGATCAAAACTAGGTTGACACTGATCTGTCCACACAAATCTAACTCCCTTTCGAAGCAATCTGGTGAGTGGAGTAGCTATCAAAGAAAAACCTTTCACAAACCTTCGATAATAGCCTGCCAAACCCAGAAAACTTCTAACTTCAGTCACTGACTTTGGTGGACTCCAATTCAGAATGGCCTCAACTTTACTTGGATCAACTCTTATACCATCTGCTGAAACTATATGACCGAGAAAAGTTACTTGGTCAAGCCAAAACTCACACTTTGACAGCTTAGCATACAACTGTTTCTCTCTCAAGATATGTAACACAATTCGCAGATGCTTGTCATGTTCTTCCTCATTACGTGAATACACCAAAATATCATCGATGAAAACCACCACAAACTGATCTAGATAGGGCCGAAACACCCTATTCATCAAATCCATGAAAGATGCAGGTGCTTTCGTCAATCCAAAAGGCATTACCAAAAACTCATAATGCCCATATCTTGTGCGGAAAGCTGTCTTAGAAACATCTTCATCTCTAACCCTCAATTGATGGTACCCTGATCTCAAATCAATTTTGGAAAACACCGCTGCTCCCTTCAACTGATCAAAGAGATCATCAATTCGAGGCAAAGGATACTTATTCTTGATAGTTACTTTATTCAATTGCCTATAATCGATGCACAACCTCAAAGTACCATCCTTTTTCTTTACAAACAACACAGGAGCTCCCCACGGAGAAACACTAGGGCGAATAAACCCTTTATCCAACAACTCCTGCAATTGTACCTTCAACTCTCTCAATTCAGCAGGTGCCATTCGATAAGGAGTGATAGAGATGGGAGTAGTACCAGGCAACAAATCGATACCAAACTCAACCTCTCTCTCAGGGGGTAACCCTGGCAACTCCTCTGGAAATACATTTGAAAACTCAGCAACTGTGGGTATACTATCAAGTTGAGAACCCATTACTCTGGTATCCAAAACATGAGCAAGATAAGCATCACACCCTTTTCTAATCAACTTTCTGGCTGAAACAGCTGAAACCAACAAGGATGCAAGTTGTCTCTGCTCACTAGATACCAATATACTTCTACCATCACCAGTTCTCAAAGTAACACATTTCTTTTGACAATCCACCACGGCTCCATGCTTAGACAACCAATCCATGCCTAAGATCAAATCATATTCTTTAAAAGGCATTTCAATTAAATCACCAAGAAACTCCTCACCTTGAACCACAACAGCACTCTCACGATGCACCCTACTCACCACAACACTATGTCCTAAAGGATTGGTCACTAAGACATCAAATCCTAAGGACTCTGAATGCAATTCAGACACAGGTAAGATAGATGCACTTATGTATGAATGAGTAGATCCTGGATCAATCAAAGCAAGAACTGAAATGCCAAATAAAGAGAATGTACCAGCTATAACTGCTGAAGCATCTGGCTGCCTCTGCATCACATATACTCTCTGAGAAGATCCGGCCTCATCTGGCCTGCTGCCCCTGGATGAAGATCCTCCTCTCTGACTAAACCCAGGTCTACCACCTCTACTGAAACCTTTGCCCCCTCGACCACCTCTGCTGACACTAGGTCGAGAAGCTGCAGTATCAGCCTGCCTATACTCCTGCATCTCAGGACAATCTCTAACAAAATGAGCTGGTGATCCACATCTAAAACACCCAGCTAATCCACCAATCTTCCAACAAACACCCCCATGGGTCTTACCACAATGCTCACATACAGGTGGAATAGACCTTTGAATCACTGGAGTCGGGGCACTAGCTACAGAAACTGTCAGTCTCGGCCTCTGCCTCTGATACTGAACTGATCTGCCCGACTGTCTCTGGCTTCTACTGGTTCTCGGAACAAAACCTCCTCGACCCCTCTTCATAGATGAAGACCCTGCCTCAAACTGGGGTCTCCTTACCCTGGTCTCTTCCTCAGTAGCAGCTGCTGCAATACCCTGGGCTCTCTCCACACTCCTAGCTGCTGCAACAAGCTGGGAAAAATCCTGGTATCTAGAACCAGCCACAAGACACATAATAGAGGGCCTCAATCCCCCCTCAAATCTTCTGCACCTGTCTATCTCATTTGAAATAATACCTCCAGCATAGTGACTCAACCAGATGAACTCGATCTCATTTTCTGTCACAGTCCGGCTGTCCTGCTTCAAATTCAAAAATTCCATCTTCTTAACATCTTTATACTCCCTCGGAGTATATTTCAGCTCAAACTCCCGTAGAAAATCACTGTAGGACAATGTAGGTGGATCATCCATAGCATGAGGAACTGTCTTCCACCAATCATATGCATCTTTCTGCAGGAGGGATCTGGCATAGTCAAATTTCTCATCCGAAGTGGCTTGCAACTGTATGAATATTCTCTGTACCTTATCCAACCACTGCTCAGCCACTGCAGGATCGGTAGTGCGCAAGAAATCTTCAGCCCCATATTTTCTTAACTTGTCATAATGTCTTACCGGCATCTGAGGCTGTGGTGGTGGTGGTGGTGGCTGCACTGGAGCTCCCCTCAATAGTTCTACCATATGCCATAACCAACCCGGCGGAGCCTCCTCTGCAGCTAATCTCTCTGGCACAGAAACAGGTGCCTCACTAACCCTCTCAAATCTAGCTCCATCTCTACTCTCTTCAGGAGCTACACTTTCCCCACTACCCTCAACAGACTGTCGTGAATGAGATGCCATCACTACCTATATCTGCAAACACAGCAGAATATTTCTCATTAAAGATCAAAGACTGCCATACCAAAACATGTATTTTACTCAAAAACCCACTTTAAAAATCAAAATATTCTTTTTCTTACAATTGTCCTAGGTTGAGAATCTCAAACCTAGGCTCTGATACCAAAAATTGTAACACCCCTTCCCGACCTACATATGTAAGCCGAGTAGAGGTGCCACACTATCCTAATGTTGCTACCAATTTTACTCAGTCAATTTTTTTTTAGTTCCAATTTTTACAGAAATTTTGCCATAATTTTGCCTAAAAATTGAGTCCCAAGTGTCGACAAAACTGGTTTTTTTTTCTGATTTTTAAAACATTTACACAAACCAATGCAAACAAAATCATTCTCAGTACACTCCCAATAAATCCCCCTTATAACCTCAACTACAACCTGCAAAAAAGATTTACACTTCTAGTACAACATAAAGTAAAAGTTTATTATGAAATACAGTAAATAAAATATTTGTTCACTATGCAGCGGAAAATAACAATATTTACAAATTCATATATATCCAAACTCAAGTTTTACAACCCATAAAATTTATACATTTCTTTGGCAGTCAGTCTTTGATCTTTAAGCCCACTATCAACACCTCAAAATCTAGACTCGACTCGGCCTAGAGGAACTCTCTGGTTCTTCCCTGTCACCTGCGCGAAGAATCACATTCACGCTAAGCCAACGGCTTAGTGGTACAAATTACAGTGCTATGATGCTTTAATGCCATGCTAATGTCACACAATCAAGATTCAAGATCAATTCAAGAGAATATTATATTTCAAATCTTACAGGTTTCAATAATGTATGTATAGTAGTCATCTCATTATTCATTTGTTTCACCATTCAATAGTCACATTTAAACAAACACAAGCATGGGCCCAAAAATAATCTAATATGCTATTCAAAGTTCAGAGTTACTGTTTTGGTCTATAATCATAATCATCAATACATTTATCCATGGATATTCAACTAGATTTGAGTTACGACCCAGTCATTTCACCCAATCTAGTTTTAATAATTTGTTTTTGAGGTTTATGACCCGGTCATTTCACCCCAAAAACATCACATTTCACATTTTTCAACTGGAATCGGCTTACGACCCGGTCATTTCACCTATCCAGTGATTCATAGGCATGCCGCCAAAACCAGAACTCTGAAAATTGAATAAACATATTAGGCACACGATCATTTCATTCATTTGTTTATCAATATATTTTCATTTTATTTCTCATTTCCTATTCCACAATTAATTAGGCAACCATGCCTCCATTATATATTTCATTTGCATATCATAGCCAATAACCATGGCATCATATCTCAAATGATCTCAAATCACAATAAAACAATTCTTCATAATATCATATCTTTCACATTTCATATTCCATATTTCATTTCATCATTCAAATGGATATAATCAATGGCATTAACACATATTTTACATACTCATCACAACATTCACATCATACCAAACATACATTATTAATATGCATTAACAATGTATTAGATTTCTTAACACATTTACAATCAAATGTATGTTAAATCTCAACATCATATGAATGTATGAAATAATGTAATTTGTACTTACCTTAAAACCAACTCACACCAATCTATACACTTACTCTTCCAAGAATCCTCAACACTTAGGTTAGGGCAATTCAACCTCTTCACAACCTAATCCAAAAGGAGTATTAGCAAAATGACCATATGAATAGTATATTCTGGTTTTAGACTCCACTCTATATTGTATAAAATAATCTACTAGACTAAAAATTCTAAAATTTTTACAGAACTAAATTTTACATCTTAAAATCATTCATTTAAAATTTCAGATCAAACTGAACACAAAATCTTGGCCAAATAGTTCACCCAACCAGACTGCCCCAATTGCCCTGCATCCTGGCAGCAGTTCTGAACTTTGTGAATTCCATAAATTAAATTCAATCAACGTGGTTCCAAATTATTTTTCTCAAATACTAGACTCACTAAGAAACAACATATCCAAAATTCAATTGAATATGATTTTTCTACATTTTATTAAAAATCCCGAAATATAGCTGTCTCAGTTAAGGTACCTGCTGGAACAGGTTTAGTAAAAATAATCTTTCCAAAATCATAACCATTCCAAAATCGAATCAACATATTTTTCAGTCATTCTAGACTCATAGAGGCACAACATATCAAAATTCACTTCAAGAACATTTTTCTATATTTAATTAAAAATCATACAAGTCACAGCCTTTACTAATTGTAAAACAGAAAAAATTTCACTAAACACAACTCTTACTCTTCCATCACCAACACCAACCTAACTTCTTATCTTTAATTCCATTTCAACACTTTTACACACACCATACACAAACACACTCCAACCATCAACAACACTCCATCAAACTCAAACAAAATTCCAAATAGAACAAGAGAAAACTTACCAAAAATGATGAACTTCTTGAATTTCTAACTTGTTTTCTTCTTTCAATTAGCTCTTAAACTTCAAAAACCCTCACTTGCTCTCTTGTTTCCTTGAGGTCCGGCCAACACAAAGAGAAAAGGAAAAAAAAAATGACAAAGTGAAGAGACAAAGTCAAATTTCCCCTCTCTTTAAACCTCCACCAAGCAATTTAAAAAGAAAATTACCTAAATACCCTCTTCTATACAATTAAACTCCCTTTCACTTGCTTGCCCTTTTTAGTAATTTCATACATAACCAAAATAAATATCCTCTTCCTTTGACCATCCATTTGACTTGTGTATATGTTATATATATGTCCATATATACAACATATACACTCCTCTTTAAATTATTTTCTCTTTCCAATAACATATACATTTTAATTCAAATAAAACAACAATTATACTAAAACTTCTAGGGCACATTTTGGGATATTACATGCCCATTTGAGGGATTAGAATTGGTCCGGTCGACTTTGCTGCTATAACCGGCATTCGGTATGATGGTGTTTCGGTTCCTCTGACCAATGATATTTTGACATTTGAAGAAATTCAGCAATTAATTGGTGTGGAACCATCATATAAAGGGCCTTTTAAGATAAAAATTCAGCCAATTCGTAGTTTTTGGATGAAATACGAAGGACGGGTTCACAGAAACACGGCCCAACAGTATGCTCGAGGATTTTGTTATATTTGCTTAGGTCGACCATCCTAGGCAGCACTGAATCTGCTATCCATTTGTCAGTGTTGAGGCCCTTTCTTATTTTAGGATGGTACCACTTTATGGCTGGGGTGAAGCTAGTCTCGCCTGTCTTTACCATGGTCTTGACAAAATTTGCCGAAATAAGAAGTCTTTTGTCGGCTTGATGGCGGTTGTCGAGGTACTCTTCTTCCACCAATGTCAATTTCATTCTTTTCTTGTATGAATGTGATCTTTATTATCATTGTAGGCATGGGCATATGAACATAACCTTGTCAGGGTGCCTGGTATTTCTCGAGAGTGGGTTGGGTATCCAAGATTAAATTGTTGGTTGTCAGATCGCATGGACGTTCTCGGCTCTCACCATGTGCATATCCAATGCTTCGCGTTGAGCCACTTAACTTGGGACCAGGTAAAATAGCATTAGTATGCTTTAAATTTTATATGAAAGTTTACTTAACTTGTGTTATTTTGCAGGTTAATTTGGCCTGGTGGAATCCAGAAGAACGGAAAAATTGAACTCCCTTCATGAATGCTGCATTGTCTTTCCAACATACTCACTGAGTAATCATTGGCTCAGTGTCTAGTGGTTGGTTTCTTGGAGAGAGAGTTTATGAGTGGTTTCTCGATCCAGAGCAGTAGAGGGTTTTGATGCCTTGCCCGGAATATACTTTAAATATTACATCAATGCCGGAGGATGCATGGTGGTTGGCCCGGCACGATTATGATGTTGAAACATTTCTCCATCCACCGGGTGCATCTTATGTCTGTTTTATTCAAATGAGGCTCTTGAAATTTGATGTATCTCCTGTTGAAGTATGAGAAATTCCTGAAGAAATTGAGGGTAGAGATGAAGAGGAACATCATGGAGATGAAGGTGAATTCGTTCCATATCTCGGGGCTGGCACTTCTCGGGTAAAACTTTTACCATTCTTCCTTTACAACCGCTTCTTTCTTTTTTATTCTTTAATGATTGTTGCAGGCTGTTGGCTCATTTGATCATGAGGCTGGACCTTCTTTTATTGCTCCTTCATTTGCTTATTCTAGTTTGCTAGATATGCCATCTCATCCACAGGGAATTGATATGAATTACCTAGTGAGTTTTCTTATTTCATGGTAATTTATGCTATATGTATGCATGATTATGTATGTTCTTACCTTTTTTCTTTCTGGCTCACAGTGGATGCTTGAAGAACAAAATAAGAAACTTCAAGAAGAGTTGGCCGCTAGTCGTCAGCAGGCTTCTCGATTTGAAAATTTATATCATCAATCAGAACAAAATTTTTGAGACTTCTGATTTCAGGGGATGAGGGATCTTGGTGCTTCTTCATGTAGAGGCCACCAAACTGATGACCATGAGATCCTTTCGTCTACTTCCGATAAGGACCGTGACAGATCAAAACACCAAGGTAATAGGGATTTTGGTGCTCCTGCTTCGAACAAACTCGGGACGAGTAATTTGCCTCCTCCTCCAACAGGCGACGATTTTTTCAGGGCTTTATTTGATGACCTACCACCACCTTCTTAGCGATGTATAAATATTATATTAATTGTATAAACATTGTACAATAAGCATGCAAATATAATTTTCATCTTTACTGTAACTCTTTTTTTTTTCCTTTTTTTTTTCACCTTTCATCATTATTGCATCTCAATTATTATACTTTCTTTTTCATATTTCAATATTTACACAGCATCACTTATAAAGCCAAATGCAACACGGTAAAGTAATTTCGTCACTAATTCTTTTCCTCGTACAACATGGTCTCGCTCTTTTCCCATCACCTTTTCCTAATCAATTTTGGAAAAGTTTATTTCCTCTATATAAATCACCTTTCATGCCATAATTTCATACATAAACCAAAATACTTTCCATTTCAACGTAAAAACTCCTTTTTAACAATTTTGATTTTCCTTCATTCATCAACCATGATTGAACTTCATTTAAAGAAGATAAAAATTCTATTTAAGAATATGGATGCCATTCATTGGAAGCAAATTTCGTGGTCAAAACTTGATATTTTAAAGTGTTTTCAAAATGTTAAATTGGACCTTGTTAAAGTGGCTTCCTTTTAGAATGAGGATTCTAGGACATTTAAAATTAATGGCTTTGAAATATGTCCCTTGATTGAAGAATTTGAAGCCATCCTTGGATATCCAAATAATCAGCAAATGGCGTTACCCATACTGATTTCCAAGACTCAACAGAAGATGCAGATGTTATTTCAAATTTCAAAGCCTGAAGTTCTTCAATTGATGAGAGGTGAGAAAATTCTCCTTGCTCCCTTTATTGTTTTTGTCTCTCTCATTTGGCTCTTACTAAGGCTTGGGGACGCATGCTTTGTCTGTGCTTGCTTGGTCAATTCTTGCTTTTTTCTTCTGATGGCGATATTGAACCACGAGTATTGGATATTATGGACCAAATGAAAGGAGGCTTGTCGCCGGTACCTGTGATCTTAGACGAGACTTTAGTTGGATTAGACCGACTTAAATCAGGATTGTCAAAGAGACTGACCGAGAGTCCATTACTGCTTCAGGTAAATACCTAAACCGCCCTTTCAGATTTTCAATTTATGTTTTTGCCTTCTTCTTCTTTTTTTTATTGCTCTAATTTTTGCCTAGTCTGCCCATATGGGTTTTCGGAGCTAGCGAGCTGTCCTAATTTTTGCCTAAGCTGCCCTTGCGGGTTTTCAACTTAGCGAACTTTTTTTTTTAATTTAATTTTCCTCACAGATTTGGCTTCAAGAGCGTCTCTGCTTGCTTGATACTCCATCTATGGATTTTGCCAGATATCTGCCACGACATCATTCTGCTAGGAAGCTACTCCATCCTGCTTCTTCATATGCAGACTGGGTTGACTAGATCCACTCACGCACTAAAGTCAACATCCATTTGTTGGTACCTTGGTGGAAGATTTCTTGTATCACCATGCGGACATACTTGATGTATGTTCCCCTTACTGCTCTTCATCTTGCTATGATCCTCGCCGACTTGGCTATCAGTATGGAGCTGAGCCTCGCGATTCTGACTTCACTCCTGATTTAGACATGCCTTGCTTGACTAAAGCCTACTTGGATCAGCTGAGGCAAAGCTGGCCTGCACATTACACTTATCGTCTGCCATAGATTTTACATTTGTCAATTCAGAAAGGGTATTGTTAGGATGAAAAATAATTAAAGTAATAAAAGATGCTTCTTTTCCATTTAAAATTTGTCATCACCTTTTGCTATTGTGTTTATTTATTACATCCATATCTAGTCAAATACTTATAACAGTGCACATAGAACAACTTTAACATTAATTCTATTTTATTAAATTGGAGAACAACCAAACATAAAGCCAGAATACACAAGATCACTCCTATTGCCAACTAGCCCTTTTGAGTTTTCTAATTGATGCTTTTCTCTCATTTAGCCCTAATTATTGCCTAGCCAGCCCTTTCGGGTTTTTGGAACTAGCGGACTGCTCTAACTTTTGCCTAGGCCGTCCTTTTTGGGTTTTCAACCAAGCGAGCTCTCTTCTTTCTTTTTTTTTTATTTTATACATAAAACCTCTTTAACTTGTCAATGTTTACTGGCTCACTAAACTCGTTCCCATCCATTTCTAATAGCTTCACTACTCTCTTGTTCATGACTTGTTTTACGACATATGGCCCTTCACAACTAGGCCTGAATTTTCCTCTTGGATCAGATACGTTAGGCTTACATTGCTTCAACACCAGATCCCTGACTCTGAGTTTTCTGATCTTAATCCTTCTATTGTAGGCCCGAGCTATGTTCTTTTGATACAGTTGATGATGATATAGTGCCATTAACCTTCTCTCTTCTAGTAAAGCTAACTCTGTGTATCTGCTCGTTACCCATTCTATTTCAGGCAGTTCAGCTTCCAAGACTACTCTCAATGACTTATTCTCTATTTCAATTAGCAATACTGCTTCCATCCCGTAAACCAAAGAGAACGGTGTCATTCCGGTAGGTGTTCGCACACTTGTTCTATATCCCCATAAAGTAAAGGGAAGTATCTCTGACTAATCCCTGTACGTCTTGGTAATCTTGGACAGAATTTGCTTAATTGTCTTATTTATTGCGTCTACCGTACCATTAGCCTTTGGTCTATAAGGAGAAGATTTGTGATGATGGATTCGATACTTTGAGAATAAATCCTTAACTGCTCCTTGAAATTGTACCCCATTGTCTGATATCACAATGTGCGGGACCCCATATCTGCAGATGAGGTTCTTTTCAATAAATCTAGCCATTTGACTTGTGCCCAGTTTGTTGAAGGATTCGGCTTCGACCCATTTTAAAAAATAACATCTGCTACTATAATGAAACGGTGACCGTTTGAGGCTGTCGAATGTATCTCCCATATAATGTCAATACCCCAGGTGGCAAAGGGCCAAGGTGAAGACATAGAATGCAATTCTTCAGGAGGCATGTGATTCAAGTTACCAAACATCTGACATTGTTCGTACTTCTTTACAAACTCAATATAATCTTTCTCCATGGTTAACTTGTAGTAACCTTGTTGAATAATCTTCTTTACTAGGGCCAAACCACTTATGTGCAGACCGCAACTTCCCGCATGTATCTCTGACATGATACGCTCCACTTTAGGCTTTCTTAAACATCTCAAATGCACCCCCATCAGGCCATCTTCGATATAACTCTCCATGGAATGTGATGTATTGCAAAGACCACCGCCTTATGGCTCTTATCTCTTTCTTCGTTGCCCCCGATGGATATTTTCTTTCTTTCAAAAAAAGACTTATAAAATCATACCATGCATCATGGTCTGTATTAGTTTCCATGATTGTCTCATACTCATAGTAAGGAGTTGACGAACTGGTCAAAATCAGAGGCTTAAGGAATAAACTGATAGGATTTTTCCATACCGAAGCCAATGTGGCTAGGGCATCAGCCATCTGGTTTTCTTCTCTTGATAGGTGTATAAACCTACACTCCTTAAAGTTCTTCTTCATCATGGTCAGGTAATGGTGGTATGGTTTTAATTTTTCCTCTTTAAATCCCACTCTCCATTTACTTGGGATACTACTAGCAATGAATTGCCAAAAACTTCCACCTTATCCACCTTCATAATCATTAGGGTTTCCAAACCAAAAATACAAGCTTCGTACTCCACCATATTATTGGTTGCCCTAAATTTCAACTTTTTGGCTAAAGGGATAAGTTCCTTTTCAGGCAATTCTAGTATGACTCCCAAACCTGCTTCTTTCCTATTTGCTGCTCCATCAAAATACATTTTCCATCCTTGTACTTCAATTGCCTCTAAATGTTCATCCGGAAATTCCAAGACTACCTCTTCGCTATCTGGTAATGGTTGTTGGGCCAGGAATTCTGTCACTGCTCTACCTTTGATTATTTTCCTGGTTACATATTCAATCTCAAATTCTTCTAATATTATCAACCATCGACAATGCTTCCCAATCAAAGAGGGTGTGTCCCTTAAGTACTTCATTGGATCCAACCTGGAAATTGCTTGCACACTATAAGATTGAAAGTAATGCCGCAACTTCTTAGAAGACCAAACCACGGCTATGTAGGTTTTTCAATGATACTATACTTAATTTCATAAGGTAAGAGCTTTATACTCAAATAGTAAATTGCATGCTCAATCCCTGATTCATCTGCTTGGGCTAGCATGGCTCCTATTGACTCTTCTTCTACTGCTAAGTATAGTAATGGAGGTCTGCCAGGTTTAGGTGGTTTTAAAACAGGTGGATTCAACAAATACTCTTTTATTCGCTCAAAGGCCTTTTGACACTCTTCATTCCACCGGACTGGCTGATTCTTTTTAAGCAATTTGAAGATAGGCTCACAAATTATTGCGAGTTTTGCTATAAATCTGCTAATGTATTGTAATTTACCAATGAATCCCTGGACTTCTCTCTCCGTCTTTAGGGTTGGCATATCCCTGATTGCTTTAACTTTGTCATGATCGATCTCAATGCCATTCGGACCAATCACATGTCCCAATAATTTACCTGAGGTAACCCCAAACACACTTCTTCAGGTTCAATCTTAGCTTATATTTCAAAGCTCTATCGAAGAATAATTCTAAGTTTTGGAAGTGTTGTTCCCTTGTATCCGATTTCACCATCATATCATCAACATATACTTCAACTTCTTTGTGCATCATGTCATGAAATAATGTGGTGGCCATCCTTTAATAGGTTGCTCCAGCATTCTTTAAGCTGAGTATCATTACCCTATAACAAAATATACCCCACGTAGTAATGAAAGCAGTTTTGGCTTTATCCTCTTGGGCCATTAACACTTGATTGTATCCAGAAAATCCATCTACAAATCTCTATAGTCCACACAGACCCTTATCCTTCCATCTTTCTTTGGCACGGGTACTATGTTGGCTAGCCAATCTGGATATTCTATCACTTCAAGGAACTTCACTTGTATTTGTTTGGTGACCTCTTCTTTAAACAATTCAGCCCACTCAGGTCTTAATCACCTAAGCTTTTATTTGACAGGTTTCATGTGAGTGTAAGTAGGAATAAGATCTTCGGCTATGTCTCGATCTATTCCAGGCATATCCTTATAAGACCAAGCAAACACCTCTTCATATTTCTTGAATATTTTTTCAAATCTCTCTCTCTCTCATCAGGAGTAAGGTCGGATGCTATGCTAATGTTTTTAGGATTTTTGGTTGTTCCCAAATTTAATGATTGTGTGTTAACATAATTAATATTAAAGATGCTCATGTAACTGCTATTTGAATGTATGCAACCATCAGGAGAAACATCACACAAGTAAGCAAAATCAGACTTTATTGCATTCATTTCAGAAAAGAAAACATCATCATCCTCATACAAAGCAGACAAATCAAAATCAAAATCATTCTTCTCAAAATCATAAGGCAGAATGTCTTCAAACTTTTCTTCAACCAAGGTAGCAATATCCTCCGGAGTCATCTTGGCTTTTAGGATAGCTTCATTCTTCTCTTTTGGATTGGATTCTTTGTTTGTTGGCAGGGTGAGCTCTTTCTTCACTTGCTCCACTAGCTCGGCAACATTTGCAAAAATTTCAAAGCCCGGGATCAACTTTCCCATGAACATAATTTGCTCGGGCTTTCCTTGGAGTGGTCCCATGTCTGGAGCTTTGACAAAGATCTCTTCAAGTGGTGGGAAGCTAATCTTCTCACTTTTCTTTGGCTGAACATTGTTGGCTTCATCATATCCCAACCCCTTCTTGGTAATTTGAGTTTTAAAATCTGGCAGCCTTGTCAAAACGGCCTTACCCTTTCCAAGACCATCTCTAGGAAGGTAATTCATGTTCTTCATTATATTCAAAACTTTGGAGTCCACTACTTCATCATCAAAAATTGCAGCTACTTGAAAACCATTGAGAAGCCTCTCAATCATTAGAGCATTAACAATCTCATTATCTTCAGCTTCGATGACTACTGTCTCATCTCCATTGGGGAACTTGATTTTTTAATGAAGGGTGGAAGAAACTCTACCAAGAGGATGAAACCATGGTCACCCCAAGAGTAAGGCGAAGGTAACAAGTATGTCTAAAATAACAAATTCAATAATAGATTCAATTGGACCAACCTTGACAGTGGCTTTGAAAGTTCCTTCAACATGTCTCTTATTGTTGTCATAAGCCCGAATGGTTACCTCAGTCGGGTTTAGATCCCTTGTTGACATGGCTAGCTTTGGTAATATTTTAAGTGGACAAACATTTATGGTAGACCCACCATCGACCATTACGCATGGAGTCCTTTTCCGTTTGACTTCTACTTTGGTAAAGAGAGGGCGGATGTGATCTCTGCCCTCCTCCGGTAAGTCCGCATCTGAAAAAAAAATTGCTCCCATATTAACTTCACTCTTTTCTTAAACATCTTCACATTTCATTACTCCTCCAATTTTTATGAAGTTGATTAGTTCCTCCGGTATTGTGGAGGTAGAGATTGGCATGCTAGCTAAGGCCTTGGCCATAGTTTCTCGGTGCTTTTTAGAAGTAGCCAATAGATCCCAAATGTTAACACTTGCTTGGGTTCCTTTCAATTGCTTGAGCACAACATCGTCTTCCTCTTCTTTATTTCCTACTTCAACTTCCTTTCCCTTATTAGTTTCTACCTCCTTAGGTGGTGGCGTTGCATAAGGCTTACCAGATCTAGTTTTCATTACTTCATCTTCTTCGGGCTCGGACCAAGTCTACTCCTCCTTCTTGGATACTAAATCATCTTCACTATCTCTTGAATCCCAAAACCCATTGACAACACAAATTGTTACTACTTTACCCACCATAGCTTGTTTAATTTCGCCAAATACCTCTTCTCTTGGAAAGAATACATGACAAAATCTTCATGCAATACCTCTTCTTACACATCTTGGAAAGAAGACATGACAAAATCTTCATGCAAACCCCCTCCAATCATGAAGGTTACCGATGGTGGTACCCTAATGAACTTTGGTAAGGGATTATCTTTTGTGTCTGGCTTATTGGGTTCGGGCAGCTTCCCACTATCAATTAGATTTTGGATCTCATGTCTCAACCTCACACATCTATCCATGTCATGCCCTTGCATTTGGTGAAATTGACAAAATGCTTTAGTGTCAAAATTAGTTTGGAGAGGGTTAGGCAAAGGGTGAGGATTTAAGGGTTGTAGCAATCCCTTTCTTTGAGGCTTATTGAGAACCCAAGACATCGGTTTCCCCAATTTCAAAAACTGTCTCCTTGTTCCTTGGTTAGTAGCATTGACACCGACTGCCTTTTGCATGCTTTGGCTACTAGATTGATAGTTTCCTTTCTCGTTCCTTCTGGTTGAAAAACGGTTCTTCTCTCTCTCCCATTCTCCAATTTGCAAACCAGCTTGGAGAAGGTCTTTGAAATCACGGATGAGTGTATGAGACATCCTCTCACGAAGACTAGGCAACACCCCTCTCACAATCATCCTTATTTGATTGGATTCTTCGGGCCTCTTCTTGAGCAAAGCGGCCTTGTTTCTCCATCTTTTTACATAATCAACAAAATTCTCATTCGACCTTTACCTAATGGACTCCACTTCCATTAAGGTAATGTCCATCTCGACATTATATCCGTATTGCTGGATGAAGGCCTTGTATAGCAAATCCCAACTCTTTTGTGTTCCATCATCTAAGGTATTGAACCAATTTTGAACAACAGGGTCCAATGAAAGCATGAAGTACCTTAGTGTTTGAGCCTTAGTAGCTCGGGCGGACTGCATGGCAGTGATATACCACTTCACATGGAGATGAGGATTTTCGGTTCCATCAAACTTTATGAAAGATGGCATTTTGAACTTGTACGGGACTTCTTCATCTAGCTCAAATAATTTTTCAACTTCGGACATTTCTTCAGTTTTTAGTTTCTTCTCAAATTTCTTTTCTAAGTCTGCAATCATCTTTTCAATGTCAGAAGTTTAGATTTTCTCCATGGCTGATTTTTCAACAATTTTCGGTTCTTTCTTCTTGTCTTGAGCATCTTGGTAGTATTGAGCCCAATCATCATCATCATCAATGATCACCTTTTCATCATCAAAAACTACTTCACTAACTTTAGTCTTCCCTTTTTCCCTTGGCTTCTTGGTGCTAGCAGATGCTTCGGCGTGATTTTCTAAAATTGCAGTCAATTGATTCTTCATGGTCTCAACTAGGGCCTCTTTTATTTCTTCCATTTTGGCATTAAGGGCTTCATCCACCATTCTTTGAATTTGTTTGCGATCCATTGTTTTTAGTGAGCAAGTGATTGAGTCGTTGCTAGATTCTTCGCTTCTGGAGTAGGTCAGATTGTTGTAAACTTTTGAACTGTCGTAATCCAGGGCTGTGAGCTAGAGAGGATCAATGATATGAGATGCAAATGTATGCATGTATGCACAAAAAATTAACAAAGATAGATAATTAGGACGTTCCTTCCAACCTTATAACATCCACACACGAATGGCGAGTCTCTTTTCCTAGGTATATGGTTAACAAAATACCAACATGGGATACCTTGTTTTCGAATATTTCCCTCGGACGTTTCAACCAATAGTTATATTTTCAAAAATGGAAATTAGTTTATAATAATTCCCATTAATTAGGTTTTAATCCATTCAACCAACTATAGTAGCATTTATGCTATATTGGATTAAAACGAAATTAAGAGGTTTATTATAGATAGATTTCTCACTTGAAAAAAGTAACTAATGGTTCATGCCAAAAATAAGCCCATGATTAATTATTTCTTAGTATAAACTAAGCTCACAATTGATTTTTGGTATTTCATAATTGACGTAAATAATTTGCAAGCTCTTTGTAAGAAAAAGTTGGATAATTTTGTTTCTAAGCCCATTGTAAAAAGAAAAAAAAGAAAACAAAATGGATTTTGGGCTTAGTATTTATGTTATGAGCAAAAGAATTTTTTATTTTTTTTTAGAAAAGTTTTATGTCCGAAGACCATTTTGAAAAGTTTTGAAAATAGTTTTAGTTTTTTAGACTTTAAAGAAAAATTTATTTTGAGCTTACAATGTACTTAGGTCATATTAGAAAAAGAACAAACCAAATAAGCCATGATTTAAGCCAAGATAAATTAACCATAGTCAAACAACATGCATTTGGGGTAAAACCTAAGGAAAGTAAAAGGCTTAGGTTCCCATAGCAAGTATATACCAAATGGTACAAGGCTATGAGTGGTTATGCCATGCTCAATCTCCATACCTTGAGTGAAAGTATGGTGTCCCTTACATAACACAACAAGGGTAACACAGGCGTCCTAACTCACACACACGATGCAATCTAATATGATGCAATGGATAATATCATTATAAGAAAGAATAGAATAATATAAAGACCAACGAAATCAACTTCTCTTATCCCCAGTGGAGTCACCACTGTGAGCGGGGATTTTTGCTCCCACTCCCGGTGGAATGGTTCTTGCGACTTCGGCACTGTTTAGGCTCAGGGCCTTAGAGAACACGGACCTAAGTCCGGAGAAAATGGAGTTGCCACCCGGACGGACCGAAAAAAAGAAAGGGGTGGATGACTTGATTACTAGGGAATCCCCAACGCCCTAATGGGTTCAGAAAGTTGGGTACGTGTGGGAAAGGTGAAAAATGGCCCAGTAACCCCACAACACCCGGTTCATTGGAACCGGTCTCCTTTACAGGTCTTAATATTATAAAATTATTAAATATAATAATATTATCCAGATTACACACAACAATTAAAATAAAGTATCATTATATTAAAACCAAAGCAATGTCCAAATAAAGCAAATAAATGGACACCCATCTGAGGATGAAAACGTGTCCTTACATCATCCATGTCTAAACTAATAGGACACCCACCGAAAGGTAGTAACATGTCCTTTACATTAGTCCAAAATATAAAAGCAATTTAAATTACATGATATTTAACTGATGAGATACCCATAAATTGGAAACATACCTCTTACAACATTTGAAAATCAAAATAAATTGATAAAGGTAAATAACCATTCATCATAAATAAATCATTCATCAAAGATATTAAACATCAATCAAAATATAAACATTCATCCATGATAATTTAAATAAACCAAGCATTGAAATTAAATAAATTGAAGTTTACTATTTCTCATATAAAGTTCTTTAATTGATATTTAGGGTTTTGGAATTTATAGGTTTAGACTATTGTAAGTTTTAAGGGAATTGAAATGGATTAAAGTTTTATAATTTAAGAGATTGATAAGGTTCTTTGATTAACAAAATTAGGGTTTGAGGGGGTAAAATCATGAAATTAGGGTTTGGATATTAAAATATTAGGTTTATGATTATTAGCTACTGGATTGTTGTTTTTAGGCTTACTGTGTTGAATTTTAATTTTTAGGTTTATAAGGTTTTAAGATTTTAAGGATTAGGGTTTAGGAAAAATTAGGTTTTAGGTTTACTAGTTTGGGTTTTATTGTTTTTGGTTTTGAAGTTGAATTAGGGTTTTTAGTGTTTTGGAAAATATATTTGATTTTAGAATTTGAGAAAGCAATTTATAGTTTTATAAAGTTTTTGGAAATAGGCAAGACGATTTAAGATTTTTGGAAATAGAAAGTATTTTTTTTGGGATTTTTGAAAATAGAGGAGACGATTTAAGGTTCTAAGGTTTAGGAAAATTGGAAAGCAGATTAGGGTTTTGGGAATTAATATAATGATTTAAGGTTTTAGAAAGTTGGAAAGTAATTTAGGGTTTAAAGATTTTGAAGAAATAGATTAGGGTTCTTAGGTTTTAGAAGAAATAGAAAAGTAATTTTAGGGTTTTTGAAAATAGAGGAGATGATTTAAGGTTCTAAGGTTTATAAGAAGTAAATTAGGGCTCTAAGGTTTTTAGAATCAAAAGAAACAATTTAATGATTGAAGCTACTGTAAGAAAAAAAAGAGATTAGATATTCAAACCTTCATTTGTTGGTTTCACCAAAAATTGCTTCTTGGATGAACAAGGACAAAGGCAAGATGGCTGCCTTTGATGGATTGATTGCTTGCTTATTCTTCTCTAAAAAGTCTGATTGTTTTACCAAGTTCCTTCAATGTTTAAAGTTCAATCTCTTCAAAGTTTTTCCTCCCCTTTTTCCTCCCTTTTTCTTTTTGTGTTTTTTAGTCTTATTTATAGGAAATTTAGATGATTAATTTTAATTGTTTAAGGAAATTATCATTAATTAGGAAAAGGAAACCGAAACCAAATTCTATTTGGTTTCGGAAAAAATTGCGTCGAAAAAATTTTGCTGGCGAAAAAATTACTGCGGGCTGCTGCGAAGGATTGTGAGCGAAATTGGGGTGTTACGTGGAAAACTACATGCGAAACCATTTTGCCCCAGGATTTTCCTACGGGGGAAATGGCGTTGGCCATTTTGCTCCCAGGAGGTTCCCGCGAGCAAAATGGCAAAGCCATTTCGCCCGCAGGAAACTCGTGTGGGTGAAATGGCCCACAACCATTTCATCTAGCACTTTCGGTGACAAATTTTTTCGCCGTTGATTTTTCTGTCGCTGATTTTTATTTTTATTTATTTTTTATTATTATTTTTTATTCCTATAATTATAAAAAAATAAATACTAAAACAAATATTATTTAATTAAGATAATACAAAAATTATTTTGTACTAAATAAAAGACCGGACTGGGTCAAAAATTAAGGGTCTACAGCGCGCAATACAGAAAAGTGAATGGCAGACTCGGTGCTACCCAAAATTGTAGCCCCCAAAAAATATAACAAAAATCCCCGAGTATATTGTTTTGCCCTCTCACCCTGCACGGGTCGAGTGTACTTTACCCAATACTCTCGGATGGGCTCATATTGGATCTTTTATGACTTTCTATATCGGGGCTTGACACTGAACAATTATCAGATTTCTTCTTCTTTCAAAATATTACAGGTCAAAGGGATAGGGGTTCCATCACATCGGAGGCTGGTTATAGCAGCAAAGTCAACCGGACCAATTGTCATCTCTCCAATGGGTAAGTGAAAAGTATGAGTTGTGTCCATCCATTGTTCTGCAAGCACCTGGATCACGCTCTGGTCTATTTGATAGCCCCGTGCTGGTAATTGCAAAATGAATTCCTCAAAACCACTTTCCCGCACTATTCTCTTTACTGCAAGTGGGGCCTGGTCATACCACTTATGGGCCTTGTGAATATTTCCCCCACTTTGATGTCGCAACCATCATGCTGTCCAAATACAAGTAAGTCCAGGTAAGTACATGTTTAGATCATTTTTGTACTAGTTTTTAGAGTGATTTTTATATGTTTTTAGTTAATGTTTTGATTGATTTTTGTTTTAAGTTTGTTTAAAGTGTTTGTTTTAGGTTTAAGTGCAAAAACACCCTTGGAAGATCAAAACAGTGCAGGAAAAGCATGAACCAAGCAAGACATGGCCAAGCCAAATCAAGCTTGGCCATGTCCCTCAAAGAATGATGATGGCAGAGCTTGACACGGCCAAGAAACACGGCCAAGCTTGTGGCCGTGTCTCATTCAAGGAGCAAAACAAAGAAACCACAAAGAAAGAGCAAAAATGAAGAAGCAGGAAAGGACACACTCAATGACAAGGCCAAGCCACTAGCCGTGTCACATGTCATGCCAAAGACACTTGGAGCAAGCAAAGAATTAAAGAAAAGAAACAGAAGTGGACACACCCACATGACCCGGCCAAGCTTGTGGCCGTGTCACCCCTTGAGACCAAAAGAAAAGAAAGAAAAGAAAGAAAGAAAGAGGGCAGTGAAGGACACGGCCAGCAAGCTTGGCCGTGTCCCAAAGGAAAAAGAGAGACACGGCCAAGCTACTCTTGGCTTGGCCATGTCACACCTAAAATATTTGAATTCTTCTACACGAAGTGGGGGACAAAGTGGGGGACAATGCCTTGTGCTTGCCAAAAGAAATACTAAACAAAGAAAAAGTGGGGAACAAGGTGAAGTGGTGTGAGTTGGAAGGCATGGGTGTTAAAAAGAGAAGAAATTGGAGGGAGAACTTGGGTTCTTGGAGCCTGCGCCGAATTACAATCACGTTAAGCCAAAACCTAGTAGTACAAACTTTGATAACAATATAGTCCAAATGAAATGTCAATGCACAACACATATATATATCACAACACAACATTATATCTCGTTATATTACTCAATTTTATCACAATTCATAATTCATATTAAAATAAAGACAAGCATGGGGCCCAAAAAGAATCTAATATGCTATTCAAATTTCAGACTTACTGCTTTGGTCCATAATGACACCATGCATCTAGCCCCATAGGTGATATATCCATGGATAATGTAATAGCCCTAGTCTCTTGGACCTCAACCCGGCTAGACCCTTAAGCTCCAGTATCTTGGTCCTCAACCCGGCTAGACTGTTACAGTTTTTGAGACTTACGACCCAGTCTTTTCACCCTAAAAACATCATATTTATCAGCTGGCCTGGCTTACGACACAGTCTTTTCACCATTCCAGCATTTAGCCCGTAGGCAATCATAGATATGCCGCCAAACCTAGAACTCTGAAAATTGAATAACATACTAGGCACACAATTTATTCATATTTCTCAATATCAAATTCTTTCATAATTCCTTTATCAAAACTTTTCTCATGATCAAACTAGGCACATTGCCTTATTATATCATCTTTTTCTCACTTTTTTTTCCATTTATTCATTTTTCTCATTGTCAATTTCTTTCTCATTATCACATATTCAATCTAGGCACATTGCCTTATTTTAACTTTTTTTTTCTCATTTTTCTCATTTTTCACATCTTTCACATTTTTCTAACTTTTCTCACTTTTCTCATTTTTATCAATATTAATTCATTTCATTATTCCACATATCTCATTTTTGCATTCACAACACATTACCCAATTACTTTGGGTATTTTTACATAATATACATATTTCACATTATACACAATTTAGCCATTATCAATGGCTTTTCATAATGCATTTAACACATATATGACATTACAAATGTCATAGCACATTATTCATACACAATCAATGAACCAAGTAACTTAATACATTTTTCAACCAAAATATGTTAAGCCCAAATGTCATGCAAATATAAACAATATATTCAAAGTTTATACATACCTCTACTAGCAACCCAAAGCACGCTTAACACAACCTCCAATCCTATCCTTCCAACTTGCCCTTCACCACTTGGATGAAGCAAATCAACCTCCCTCAATGCCTATACCAAATGTGATCATATATAATCATTTAATATCACATTCTAAGGTATTCTCAACATTAAACCATAATTAAACATCACTTTAAACCAAATCCCAAAATTAAGCTTCACCTCACTTTAACTTTGAAAAACCATATCAAGCCATTTAGAGTAGTGTTTTAAGTTTAATAATATCGTTAGAAATATATTTTCGCATGTTTAAACCAATTACATTAATTAACCACATGCTTATGTCCAAAACCCTAAAATGACATAACATTCACCATTGAAGGATCTCCAATCCAACTCAATCCAATTATCATTTCAATCTTATTTCCACCACTTATATCCTTAAATAACATGATTTAAGCATTAAAATCAAACAATTAATCATTCTTTGAAAATTCACTTTTCCAAAACTCTAAATCAATACTACCCTCTTCAAACTCTAACCAAACACAACCAAATCCAATATTTGACTTTAAAATACTTGTTTATGCATCAAAATAACTCATTTGGAATCAATTTGTAAAATTAAAAATCATGATTTCAAAAAACTCAAATGTTCTATAACCCTAAATTCTCTCTCTTCATCAATCTTACCCAAACTCAACCATTTCTTTAATCCAACCTTAAAATCATTATTTACTCATTAAAAAAACATCTTCCATACCCATTCCAACAATTATAACATGCTCTTTCAAAAACTCAATTCATACATATACATAAGCTTTAAAGAACTTCATAATTTTGGAAATAAAGCTTACTTGTTGAAAAATCACCAAAACTACTCTTATTCCCTTGAAAACTTGAAGAATTTGATGATGGAAGAAGCTAAAAAATCTCCCTCTTTGGCCATGAAAGTCATCCTTGAAGGAAAGAAGAAGAAGAAGACTTTATTTTTTTTTATTTCTCTTTCCTTTCACCCTTTAATTTTAAACCATATATATATTAAAATAATTTAATAATTATTTATTTAATTATTTATTTAATAAATTAAAAGTCGTAAATTCCCTCTTCCATTCAAAAATAATTTATTTTTGAATTATTTAATTAATTTTAAATTTCTAAGATTTAATTACTAAAATACCCTTTTACTTTGACTTTTCTTTTAAAAAGTGTTGACTTTTATATGTTATATATATTTTACATATATATCACATATATGTTCCACTTTGTCATTTAAAACCCCTTCATTTTTTATTTAAAACCATTAATTTAATTTATCCATTTAAATTATAATTTATTTTATCAAAGTTTCAAAAATTAGAATTTTTCAAAAATTTGGGATATTACACATATGCACAAGTAATGTGTATCTTATATACACATCAAATGTACCTTATATGTGTATTAAATATTAAGTATGTAATGTATTAATCCAATATATACAATTAATATACCATATGTATATGTTATATATACTCTAGATATATATATTGAGTATATACAATTTATATCTCCAAATACTTATTTAATTTCTCCAAAATCACGGATGTTACAAATCATCAATAAGTACAAATGCATATAGCTTGCCACCTAAGCTAGCAATTTGATCCAAACAAATCCAAGTGAATGAGTTTTAAAGGTCTAGATGTACTTACAACTTTTTTAGATTTGAATGAACTTTTATGTTGCTTACCAAGTTGACAAGGTTCACCTGTCCTATATTTGTCAAATTTAACTTTAGGGAGACCATCAACTAATTCTTCTTAACTAATGTATTTTAGATGACCCATACTAGCATGTCCTAGTCTTCTATGCCATAACCAAGCATCATTATTAATGGAAATTAATCATTCAAATGCATTATTGGAATGTATGTCAATTTTATATGTATTGCTAATTCTAACTCCTTTGAATGCAATTTCACCATTTGAATTTTTGACTTTACATCCTATAGAGTCAAAGCTAATATTATATCCTTTATCACATAGTTGACTTACACTAAGCAAATTATGCTTCAACCCATCAACAAGCCATACATTTTTAATAAAATTTTTACCAAGCATGCCAATAGAACCAATGCCAATGATTTTACCTTTATCATTATTTCTAAAAGTAACATTGCCTCCATGCTTTAGTCATATGCCTTGAGTATCCACTATCCATAAGCTAAGTGCTCTCATTGATAGTAGATTTTAGGTATACCAACAAAATAATAATTTTCATCTTCTCTTAGGTACCCAAATAAAGTTGGGTCCTTAAAGGTTAGTGATAGAAGGATCCTTAGCTGGAGATGAGCCTTCCTAATATAGCAGAATATGCTTTTATGTCCCAATTTCATACAATATGTGCCTTGATATAATGTTCTACACTCATGCATTTTTCTATGCACACAATTGCAAGTATGTGTTGAGTGAGTTTGTTTATGTGCATTTTTGTGTTTATTTACATGCCTAGTGTATAAGAATGCATGATTTGCTCTTGGAATTTTAATTCTAGAGCCTTGTGTACCTAATTTGAACCTTTTAGGATTATTAGGTTTATTTTGTGCATTAATGTTTTTTACAACTTCAACACTAGAGGTTTGAGTTGTAGATGCTTTTACAAATGTTGGTGCATTAGATGTAGTGTTGGATGAACCTTTGAATTCTAAATCATGTTTCAAAGAGGGTGACCTTTGATTATCAATTAATGTGTCTAATGCTTCTTTTCCCTTATGAAATTTTGAAATTGATTCATTAAGTTTTTTTAGTTCATGCTTCAAAATTTTATTTTTCTTGATCACATTTTCTTGGCTATGTTAATTTTTACTCATTTCATTAATTGATTTCAACAATTATTCATTTTAGGTCTTTAATTCTAATATAGAGTTTTTTAAGCATACAAAATCCTTTTCTAGCTTAGAGCATTTATCCTTATAAAATTTCATCTTAGAAAAATACTTTTCTACTTTAAAGTTCATATGTTCAATTAAATCATCATCATCTAAAGCATCATCAAAATCATTATCATGTGCAATTAAATTCAATGATTGAGTACGTACCTCATTGGAGTCATCCTAAATAGCTATGAGACATAGATTTGCAATTCCTTCCTCCTCTTCTTCTTCTTCTTCACTTGTGGAAGAATCGTCTAATGTAGCTTTGAGTGATTTTTTCTTTTCCTTATCCCACTTCTTCTTGTTCTTCAATTTGAAGCAATCCGATTTGATGTGACCGGATTTTCCATATTCATAACATTTCACCTCATTTTTTTCTCTTTATCTTTGAAGGAGGATTTAGAAAGTAAACCTTTTTAGCTTACAATCTTCTCTTTCTCTTCCAATCATTCATTCTTTTTTAGAACATTGCCATTTCTTCTTCATCATCACTATCTTCATTGCTTGAGCTCTCAACTTCTTTGATTTTCTTGAAAGCTATTGCTTTCCTCTTATCCTTTTTGCCTTAGTCCTCTTCTCTTTCGGTGTGCAATTCAAAGGTGAGTAGTTTTTCAACAGGTTCATCGGTTCTCAAAGAGCTAAGGCCATGAGCTTCTTCAAATAAAGAAACCTTAGATTAAAAGTTCTTCTTTGCTCTAAGTGCTCTCAAGATTTTTCTATTTACTTCATCTTGATCATATATCTTACCATATTTCTTTAACTTGTTAATGATGGCAAGCAAGTAATTCATCATGTTGATAACATTTTCATTGGATTTCATCTTGAATAGCTCATACTCATGTATATACTTTCACTTCTTAGTGAGCCTTACATGGGTTGTAACACCCCTGTACCCCATATACACACACCGCATACACCCGTACAACACGCGATATACGTATACCGGATAAAGGGGTGCCACAGTTCATTTTAAACAAACCAAACTTTAATCTTTAATATATAATCATCATAAGTCAGTCCAAGTAAATTTAAAATATTTAACCTATATTATAAATAGTAATAGATAAAACATTCCTTCGTTAAAATACATATATATATATAACAATAGTACCCAAAAGTTTATCCAAAATAGTATGTTCAAAACATTTGTTAAATAAGCAGCGGAAAATACATATGTATATATATATATATATCAAAATCAATGTTTACAAAATTATAGAATTTATACATGTAGACAGTTCGTCTCTGATCTTGATGTCCACAACTCAACACTGCTCTTACAAACTCAAGCCTAGACTCGACTCGGTTTAGACGAGCTCTCCGGCACAACCGAATCTACCCTATCACCTGCATGATGAACCATAATCGCGCTAAGCAGAAAGCTTAGTGGTACAAACTTTGATTCAATAAAAATCAATGCGATGCTCATACACAATATATATGAATATATCAACTCATAGCATTATATCTCAATATATTAATCATTTGCATTACATTTCATAGTTCACATAAAAGCAAAGACAAGCATGGGCCCAAAAAGGATCTAATATGCTATTCAAAGTTCAGAGTTACTACTTTGGTCCATAATCACATTCATCAAGCCCGTAGGTGATATATATATATATATCCATGGATAAATTAACAGACCCAGTCTCTTGGACCTCAACCCGGCTAGACCCTAGGGCCCCAGTATCTTGGTCCTCAACCCGGCTAGACTGTTACAGTTTTTGAGGCTTATGACCCGGTCTTTTTACCTCAAAAATATCACATTTATCAACTGGGCTAGGCTTACGACCCGGTCTTTTCACCTGCCCAGTAATTCATTTCATAGGCATGCCACCAAACCCAGAACTCTGAAAATTGAATAACATACTAGGCGCACAATTAATTCATTTATCTCATTATCAATCTCTTTCACAATTCATTTCTCATAATCAAACTAGGCTCATTGCCTTAGTATATCATCTTTTTTTCATTTTTTTCTCATTCTTCTATTTTATCTCAATATCGATTGGTTACATTATGTTTTCATATATCTCATCATGTTATTCCACATTCCCTTTCATATACAATACATTACTCAATTGCATTGATACATCAACATAATTCACATTATGTATATCATAACATATAACTCATTCATCAATAATATATCAAGTAACTTAACACATTTCTCAACTAAATGTGTTAAGTCCCAATGTCATATAAATGTATACAATCAATCAAAGTTTGTACTTACCTCTAAGAGCAACAACACCACTCTATCAACTCCTCTTCCAAGATAACTCTCAACACTTGAATTAAGGTAGCTCAAATCTCTTCAAAACCTAATCCAAAAGTGATCATACACACTCACTTAGAGATACACATAAGAAAATAAGAAAGAGAACTATCTAGGGCAAACTCTACGCTTGACACACTCAACAACACGGGCGTGTCCCTGATCGTGCCCTAACCTACAACATAGAAGCTTTGACACGCTCAGTGACATGGGTGTGTCACCGGCCGTGTCAATCCTCCTCCAACACAGAAGCTATGACACGCTCAGTGACATGGGCGTGTCACTAGACGTGTCAATCAACCAACAACACAGAAGCTATGACACGCTCAGTGACATGGGCGTGTCACTGGACGTGTAAATGCTACTACTACACAGAAGCTGTGACATGCTTAGTGACATGGGCGTGTCACTGTTCGTGTCACCAACCCAGAAAACAGAACTAACGACACGCCCAAAGACATGGTCGTGCTCCTGAGCATGTCAAGCTAAAAATCCTGAAATCGACACCAACAATGCCATAACCCATAATCATCTTCCAATAGCCATATCAACAACACACAAACTCAATCAAAACCTTCAACAACCCAATAATACTTGAGTAAACCTTAAAACAACTCAATTACAAACATCAAAGCACAATCACAACTCAAAAATACACAATCCACACACTTGCCTCTTTCACCAAACTCAACCCTTTTTCTCTTCCATCCAAACCCAAAAATTAAAGTTAACAAAACAATACAACCCTCAAATATACCAAAACAACCATCCAACAAACCCAAGAACACAAACTCAAAAGAAAACCAAGAAACAAGTTGGAAACTTACCAAAAGTGAAGAAAATCCTTAAAACTCCAACTTGATCTCTTGAAAACCTTCAATAAGCAACAAAATCTCTTTTCCTTTGGTTGCTAAGGGTGGCCAGCCAAAGAGAAGAAAAGAAGAAGATGAAGATGAAAGAAGAAGAAGAAAGAAAGATAGAAAGTCAACCACTCTTCTCTTTTAACCAAACCTCTTTTCCCCAAATCACTCTCCACCATACATTTAAACAATATAATAATCACTCACTAACATCATCTTCCACTAACATTAAAAAAATCCATTTAAATACAAAATATCTTTTGACCAAAAAGACATAATCTTGTATATATTGTTTTTATCTCCATATACATAACATATACACTTTAAATTATTTAATCTAATACAACAATTAACACTCCAATATTTTAGGATATCATTAGGGATATTACATGGGTAGTACCCTCATGATAGTTCTCAAGAGTTTTCCAAATGCAATGAGTACAAGTGAAATGTTGGACTCTCCCACCTTCTTCTCTTGAAATAGAATTCATCAAGATGGAGGTTGCCCTATGGTTTTTTAATCAATCTCTTACATTGGCATTTGACCATTGTGGTTTGGGAAGAGGAATTTGGACACCATCAACTTTATGAGTAGAAGGTTTTCACTCATTTTCAATATAATCCCAAAGCTCAATTCCTTCACTATCAAGGAATAAGAACATCTTGTGTTTCCAATAGGAATAATCTATTCCATCAAAGTAGGGTCTAAGAAGAGAGTTGAGATTTCCATGAGAGGTTGAGGTAGATGAAGAAGATGTTGCCATTTTGGATCAAATTTCAAATGATATTTTAAGAAATTTGCAAGCTCTAATACCAATTGTTGTCCCAATATAGCAACCAAGAGGGTGTGAATTGGTTAATTTGAATAATTAAAGGCAATTTGAAAATTCAAAATCAAATCAAAACAAGAGTAGTAGAAGAGAAGAATGAGCACAAGAGAATTTATAGTTGTTTGGATTACCTCAATCATACATCCACTTCCTTAACAACTTGTTAAGGTTCTACTAGTCTTGAGTAGAATTCAACAAAATAAGTGAGGTAACTATCAAGTGTTCAAGAAGAATTGAGAAAAGAAGAAAAAGGGTGTTGCTACAAGAGTTTTGTGCTTGTGTATTTGTAAATTGCTATAATTTAGTTTTTCTTTGATTTTAATACAATAGTGTGTTGATTGAACTCTATTGATTGAGTTGTTTATGAAATGATTGACTAATAGAATAATTCTTGTATAAAGGGTTAGTAAGAGAAATTCTTTGAAAGAAATTGGTAATTGCTTTGAAAGTGTAAAATATTAAGAATAATAAATAGTTTTATCAGCTAAATATTTTATTTAAGACATCTATTGAACCATAAGAAGGTTAATTAGAATTTCTGGAAAAATTAAGGTTTATAATTGAATATGATGGTTTTCTTAAATGAAAAATATATTTGAATATATAATAGAGTAAAAATATTGTTAGTAAAGTAGTTTTGGCAAAAATAACACAACAGTAGAAAGATTGAAAGTCATCATAGTTTAAAGTCTAAGGGTATATATATAATATTTGAAGAGAACATATTGAACATAATTAATGTTAAATAGACTAATACAAGAAGTAATTTACATAAATGTAAAGTTCAAATAAGAGTTATTAAGTGAAAATATGAAAACTTTTATATTCCAACATAGTAATATTTGGTAAAGTGACTTATGATTGAATATCAATTATTACATTAAGAGTAGTGAATTGCCCAAACCATACTGGAATTAAACTTAGTATTTGGATTAAATGGCTAGCTAAAGAGGGTGGATGTCCTAGTGATATTAGGCATTTTATATCATCAGTGGACACTCTTTGTTAATAGTGATAATGGCATTATTGCCACCAGTGGACGCTTTGCGTCATCAGTGAGCCATTGGCCAAAACATACAGTGGGCATTTTTTTCCATCAGTGTTCCATTATCCAACTCTAGAGTTTTATATTTTAGTGTGTGTGCAGGCAGTATGAAAGAACTATTGTGAATATTATTTGGACTGAATATCTTTTCTTAACTAAAGTAAATATTATATTTACCTATTAAGAGATTTTCTAAATTGCTTCAGTTTAAAGTTTCTTATATTTGATAATTTATTTAGTCAATCCTTTTCTTAATGAATTTATTAGCTATTTCTTATATTACATTTTCATTAAATCTGAGGCAAATTATAAATGTACAAACACCATTAAAGTGGTGGCTTAGCGTGTTGAATTTGTTTCTAACGGGCAGATTAGATGTGAAGTGTAGACATGCTTGAGTGAGTCTTAGATCATCAAGTTTAACTACATCTTCAAAAGGTCGTCTTAACAAGATTTTGTTGTAAAGGTTTTCTTTTAAATTCATATAGCAATGGACACAAAATAAAGTGATTGTTGTATAATTAAAAGTGTTTAGTAACTTTGGATGCTTATAATATGAAATTATAGGAATGAAAGTGTAGACCCTTAATTTTTGACCCAGTCCGGTCCAATATATTTTGTTTGGTCCAAAATTATTTTTGTGTTGTCTAATATATTTTAATAAGTCCAAAATAATTTTTGTTATCTTAATTAAGGAATTTTGCTTTAGTATCTAATTTTTATTAATAAAAAATAAGAATAAACAAATAAAAATCAAAAAATAAAAATCGACGACGAAAAAATCGTCACCGAAAACCACCAATGCGGGCTTGGCCGTGGGCCATTTCGCCCGTAGGCAGTTCCCCGCCCCCTGCCGCAACCAACTACGGCAAATTGTTTCACCAGCGCAATTTTTTCTGCGGCAAATTTTTTTGCCAGCACAATTTTTCCACAGCAATTTTTTTCGCCAGCAAAATTTTTCGACACAAATTTTCCGAAACCTAATATTAGATTTCGATTTTCTTTTCTTATTCTATATTGTATGCCGTGAGAAATTAGGATTAGGGATGGAATTCTTCTATAGATAATGGAGGCAGAAGGAGAGAAAGGTAATAAGAAATTGGGACGAAATTGAAAAGTGGAAACCGAGTCTGTGAAGGAAACTTTAATCAAGCTGATTTTTTGAGAGAGCAAAAAAACAATTCAAACAATTCATCAAAGGCGTCAACTGCCTTTGTTTTTGTTGATCCAAGAAGCAATTTTTTGGGTGTAACTCACGAACTAAGGTTTGAGCTCCTAAATTCTTTTTTTTTTCATAGTAGCTTAATTCATCTAGTTGCTTCTTTTAATTCAAAAATCCTAGAACCTTAATTCCCTTTGTTCAAAGTTTAAAAACCTTATTTCGTTGCTTTGTTTTCCAAAAACTTACAATTGTTATTTTTGTTTCATCAAAATCTTAAAACCCTAATTTAACATGTTTCTTTTCAAAACCATAAATTAAAATTCTGTTTCTTTCAAAAAACCCTAAAAACATCTTTTCTATTTATAAAAACTTTAATTCGTTTGGTTTACTTTCTTAAACTTCATAAAATTGTCAATTTATTTATAAATTCAAAAAACTTAATTCAAAGGTCACTAAACCCTAATTCTAGAATACTAAACCCTAATTCAACTTTAGAATCAAAACAAGTGAACCCTAACTCCTTTAAAACCTAAATCCTAATTTTTCTAAGTCCTAATTCTTTAAAACTTTAAAACCATATTTAGACACAGTAAGCTTAAATACCCTTATTCATTAACCGTAAATCACAAAATCTAAGTGTTTTAAAGTGTTCAAACCCTAATTTCATGATTTTATATCACAAACACTAATTTGGTTAATCAAAGAGTTTTACCAACCTTGTAAATCATAAAACTTTAATTTATTTTAATTCCCTTAAAATCACAATAGCCTAAATTTCATAAATTTAAAAATCCTAAACACATGAAATAAAGAGCCCTAAATGGAAACAGTAGCTATAATTGAAATTTTATATGCTTTATTCAATTCTATATTTGATTATGCTTTGATTTATTTCTTATTCTTTAATTTATTTAAGTTCAATGCTTGGTTCATTTAATTTATCATGGATGGATGTTTACTTTCTATTGATAGTTAATATCTTTGATGAATGATTTATTTATGATGAATGATTATTTACTTTTATCAATTTATTTAGATTTCTAAATGTTGTAAGAGGTATGTTTCCACTTGGTGGGTACCTCATTAATTAAATATCATGTAATTTAATTTGCTTTTCTATTTTAGAACCTATGTAAAGGACATATTTCCACCTTTCGGTGGGTGTCCTATTTAGGCATGCGATGTAAGGACATGTTTCCATCTTCGGATGGGTGTCCATTTATTTATTTTGCTTGGACATTGCTTTGATTTTCAATATAATGATGCTTTCTTTTAATTATTGTGTGTAATATGGATAATGTTATTATATTTAAGAATTTATAATATTAAGACCTGTAAAGGAGGCCGGTTCCAATGAACTGGGCATTGTGGGGGTGCTGGGCCATTTCTCACCTTTCCCACACGTACCCAACTTTCCGAACCCATTAGGGGGTTGGGGATTCCTTAAGAATTGAGTCATCCACCCCTTTCTTTTTTCCCGGCCCGTCCGGGTGGCGACTCCATTTTTCTCCGAACTTAGGTCCGTGTTCTCTAAGGTCCCGAGCCTAAACAGTGCCGAAGTCGCAAGAACCATTCCACCAGGAGTGGGGGCAAAAATCTCCGCTCACAATGGCGACTCCACTAGGGATAAGAGAAGTTGATTCTGCTGGTCTTTTTATTATTCTATTCTTTCTTATAATGATATTATCCATTGCATCATATTCGATTGCATTGTGTGCATGAGTTAGGATGCCCATGTTACCCACATTATGTTATGTAAGGGATACCATACTTTCACTCAAGGTATGGAGATCGAGCATGGCATAACCACTCATAGCCTCGTACCATTTGGTATATACTTGCTATGGGAACCTAAGCCTTTTAACCCAAAGACTAAAGCTCATGTAATTGGCCTAGTTACTTTCCTTAGGTTTTACCCCAAATGCTTGTTGTTTGACTATGGTTAATTTATCTTGGCTTAAATCATGGCTTATTTGATTTGTTCTTTTTCTAATATGACCTAAATACATTGTGAGCTCAAAATATATTTTTTTTAAATCTAAAAGACCAAAGCTATTTTCAAAACTTTTCAAGATGGTCCTTGGACATGAGACTTTTCTAAAAATAAATCAAAAATTCTTTGGCCCATGGCCCAAATACTAAGCCCAAAATCCATTTTTCTAAAAATCTTTTACAAAACTATTTTCACCCAACCTTTTCTTACAAAGAGCTTACAAATTATTTGGGTCAATTGCGTAATACAAAAAATCAATTGTGGGCCTAGTTTACACTAAGAATAAATTAACCATGGGCTTGTTTTTGGCATGAATCATTAGTTACCTTTTTCAAGTGAGAAATCTATTCATAATAAGACTCTTAATTTAGTTTTAATCCAATATAGCATAAAAGCTACTTTAGTTGGTTGAATGGATTAAAACCTAATTAATGGGAGTTATCATAGATGGATTTCCATTTTCGAAAATATAACTATTGGTTGAAATGTTTGAGGGAATTATTTGAAAACAAGATACCCCATGTTGGTATTTTGTTAACCACATACCTAGAAAAAGAAATTGGCCATTCTTGTGTGGATGATATAAGGTTGGAAGGAACATCCTATTTGTCCTTGTTTATTGATTGTTCATGCATATATGCATACATGCATTTATTTGCATCTCATATCATTGATCCTCTCTGGCTCACAGACCTAGATTACGATAGTTCAAAAGCTTACAACAATCCTACCTACGCCGGAGACGAAGTATCTAGCAACGACTCAATCACTTGCTCACCAAAAATAATGGAGCCTGAACAAATTCAAAGGATGGTGGATGAGGCTCTCAACGCCAAGATGGAAGAAATTAAAGAGGCCCTAGCTGAGACCATGAAGAACCAGTTGACTGCAATCTTAGAGAATTATGCCGAGGCATCTGCTAGCACTAAGAAACCAAAGGACAAAGGGAATACTAAAGTTGGTGAAGTGGTTTTTGATGATGAAAAGGTGCTCATTGATGATAATGATGATTGGGCTCAATACTACCAAGATGTTCAAGAGAAGAAGAAAGAACCGAAGGTTGTTGAGAAAGAAACTATTGAAAAGACCGAGACATCCTATGTTGAAAAGATGATTGCTGATTTAGAAAAGAAATTTGAGAAGAAGTTGAAAACTGAAGAGATGTCCGAGATCGAAAAACTATTTGAACAAGATGAAGAAGTCCCATTCAAGATGCCATCCTTTACAAAGTACAATGGCACCGAAAATCCTCTTCTCCATGTGAAGCAGTATATCACTGCCATGCAGTCTGCCCGAGCTACTAAGGCTCAAACCCTAAGGTACTTTATGCTCTCATTGGACCCTATTGTCCAAAATTGGTTCAATACCTTAGATGATGGAACACAAAAGAGTTGGGATCTACTTTACAAAGCCTTCATCCAACAATATGGATATAATGTTGAGTTAGAAGTTACCTTAATGGAAGTGGAGTCCATTAGGCAAAGGCCGAATGAGAATTTTGTAGTTTATGTCATGAGATGGAGAAACAAGGCAGCTTTACTCAAGAAGAGGCCTAATGAATCCGATCAAATAAGGATGATTGTGAGAGGGGTGTTGCCTAATCTTAGTGAGAGGATGTCTCATACACTCACCTGTGATTTCAAAGACCTTCTCTAAGCTGGTTTGATTGCAACAAAAAGGAACGAGAAAGGGAGCTATCAATCTGGTAGCCAAAGCATGCAAAAGGCTGTCGGTTTTAATGCTACTAACCAAGGAACGAGGAGACAATTTTCAGAATTGGGAAAACCGATGTCTTGGGTTCTCAACAAGCTTCAAAGAAAGGGATTGCTACAACTCTTAAATCCTCGTCCTTTGCCTATCCTTCTCCCACCTAATTTTGACACTAAAGCATTTTGTCAATTTCACCAACTGCAAGGGCATGACACGGATAGGTGTGTGAGGTTGAGACATGAGATCCAAAATCTAATTGATAATGGGAAGCTACCCAAAGCCAATAAGCCAAACACCAAAGACAACCCATTACCAAAATTCAATAGGGTACCACCAGCAGCAACCTTCATGATTGGAGGAGGTTTGCATGAGGATTTTGTCATGTCTTCTTTTCAAGATGTGGATGGAGAAGCAACCAAAGAAGAAGAGGTATTTGGTGAAATTAAACAAGCTATGATGGGTGGAGAAGTAACAATTTGTGTTGTCAACGGGTTTTGGGATTCAAGTGATAGTGATGATGATATTGTATCCAAGAAGGAGAAGTGGACTTGGTCCGAGCCCGAAGAAGATGAAGTAATGAACACTAGATCTCGTAAGCCTTATGCAAGGCCACCACCTAAGGAGGTAGAAACTAATAAGGGGAAGGAAGTTGAAATAGAAGAAGATGATGCTATGCTCAAGCAATTGAAAAGAACCCAAGCAAGTGTTAGCATTTGGGACTTATTAGCTACTTCTAAAAAGCACCGAGAAACTATGGCCAAAGCCTTAGCTAGCATGCCAATTTCTACCTCCACAACACCGGAGGAGTTGATCAACTTCATAAAAATTGAGGAAGTAATGAAATGTGAAGAGGTTCAAGAAAAGAGTGAAGTTAATATGGGAGCAGTTTCTTTTTTGGATGCGACTTACCGGAGGAGGGGAGAGACCACATTGGCCCTCTCTTTATCAAAATAGAAGTCAAGGGGAAGAGGACTCCATGTGTAATGGTTGATGATGGGTCCACCATAAATGTTTGTCCACTTAAGATATTGCCAAAGCTAGCTATGTCAACACAGGATCTAAATCCGACTGAAGTAACAATTTGTGCTTATGACAACACTAAGAGGCATGCCAAAGGGACTTTCAAAGCGGCTGTCAAGGTTGGTCTAATTGAATCTATTGTTGAGTTTGTTGTTTTACACATACCAGTCACCTTTGCCTTGCTCTTGGGACGACCATGGTTTCATCCTCTTCGTGGAGTTCCTTCCACCCTTCATCAAAAGATCAAGTTTCCCAACGGAGATGAGACAGTGGTCATTGAAGCTGAAGATAATGAGATTGTTATCGCTCTAATGATTGAGAGACCTCTCAATGGTTTTCAAGTAGCTGCAATTTCTGATGATGAAGTAGTGGACTCCAAAGTCTTGAATATGATGAAGAAAGATGAACTACCTTCCCGGAGCTGGTCTTGGAAAAGGAAAGGCCGGTTTGACAAAGTTGCCAGAATTTAGAACTTAAACTTCTAAGAAGGGGTTGAGATATGATGAAGACAATGATGTTCGGCCAAACAAGAGTCAAAAGATGAGCTTTCCACCACTTGAAGAGATTTTTGTCAAAGCTCTAGATATGGGACCACTCCAAGGAAAGCCTGAGCCAATCATATTCATGGGTAAGTTAATCCCAGGTTTTGAAATTTTTGCAGATGTTGTCGAGCTAGTGGAGCAAGTGAAGAAAGAACTCACCCTACCAACCAGCAAAGAATCCAATCCAAAAGAGAAGAACGAAGCTGTCCTGAAAGCCGAGAAGACTCCGGAAGAGATTACTGCCCTAGTCGAAGAAAAGTTTGAAGACATCCTGCTTTATGATTCTGAGAACAATGATCTTGATTTTGATTTTAATTTGTCTGCTTTGTATGAGGATGATGATGTTTTCTTTTCCAAAATAAATGCAATAAAGTCTAATTTTGCTTACTTGTGTGATGTTTCTCCTGATGGTTGCATATATTCAAATAATAGTTACATGAGCATCTTTAATATTAATTCTATTGATACACAATCATTAAATTTGGGAACAATTGAAAATCCTAAAAACATTAGCATAGCATCCGACCTTACTCCTGAAGAGAGAGAGAGATTTGAAAAAATATTCAAAAAATATGAAGAAGTGTTTGCTTGGTCTTATGAAGATATACCGGGGATAAATCGAGACATAGCCGAGCATCATATTCCAACTCACACTCACATAAAACCTGTCAAACAAAAGCTTAGGCGATTAAGACCTGAGTGGGCTGAATTGGTTAAAGAGGAGGTCACTAAGCAAATATAAGTGAAGTTCCTTGAAGTAATAGAATATCCAGATTGGCTGGCAAACATAGTACCCGTGCCAAAGAAAGATGGAAGAATAAGGGTCTGCGTAGACTATAGAGATTTAAACAAGGCTTCCCCTAAGGATGATTTTCCTTTACCTCATATAGATGTTCTCATTGATAGTGCAGCCTCTATCGTGCTACACTCGTTTGTAGATGGATTTTTCGGATACAATCAAGTGTTAATGGCCCAAGAGGATAAAGCCAAAACTGCTTTCATTACCACATGGGGTATATTTTGTTATAGGGTGATGTCGTTCAGCTTAAAGAATGCTGGAGTGACTTATCAAAGGATGGCCACCACTTTATTTCATGACATGATGCACAAAGAGGTTGAAGTATATATTGATGATATGATGGTCAAATCAGATACAAGGGAACAACACTTCCAAAACTTAGAATTATTCTTTGATAGAGCTTTGAAATATAAGCTAAGACTAAACCCGAAGAAGTGTGTATTCGGTGTTACTTTAGGCAAATTATTAGGACATGTGATTGGTCCAAATGGTATTGAAATTGATCCTGACAAAGTTAAAGCAATCAAGGATATGCCAGCTCCTAAGATGGAGAGAGAAGTTCAGAGATTTATCGGTAAATTACAATATATTAGCAGATTTATAGCAAAGCTCACAACAATTTGTGAGTCTATCTTCAAGTTGCTTAGAAAGAGTAATCCGATCATATGGAATGAAGAGTGTCAAAAAGCCTTTGAGCAAATAAAAGAGCATTTGCTGAATCCACCTATTTTAAGACCACCTAAACTTGTCAAACCTCTATTACTATACTTAGCAGTAGAAGAAGAGTCAATCAAAGCCATGCTAGCCCAAGCAGATGAGTCAGGGATTGAGCATGCCTTTTACTATTTGAGTAGAAAGCTCCTACCTTATGAAATTAAGTATAGTATCATTGAAAAGACCTTTATAGCCATGGTTTGGTCTTCTAAGAAGTTGCGGCATTACTTTCAATCGTATAGTGTGCAAGCAATTTCCAGGTTGGATCCAATGAAGTACTTAAGAGAGACACCCTCTTTAATTGGGAAATATGGTCGATGGTTGATAATATAAGAAGAATTTGAGATTGAGTATGTAACTAGGAAAACAATCAAAGGTAGAGCGGTGGTAGAATTCCGGGCCCAACAACCATTACCAGATAGTGAAGAGGTAATCTTGGAATTTCCAGACGAACATTTAGAAGCAATTTAAGTACAAGGGTGGAAAATTTATTTTGATGGAGCAGTGAACAGGAAAGGAGCAGGTTTGGGAGCTATACTAGAATCACCCGAAGGGAAACTCATCCCATTAGCCAAAAAATTGAAATTTAGGGCAACCAATAATATGGTGGAGTACGAAGCTTGTATTTTTGGTTTGGAAACCCTAGTGATTATGAAGGTGGATAAGGTGAAAGTTTTTGGCGATTCATTTCTCTTTGTATCCCAAATAAATGGAGAATGGGAGTTGAAAGAAGAAAAATTAAAACCATACCAACATTACTTGACCATGATGAAGAAGAACTTTAGGGAGTTTAGGTTTATACACCTATCAAGAGAAGAAAATTAGATGGTTGATGCCCTAGCCACATTGGCTTCGGTATGGGAAAACCCTGGTAGCCTATTCCTTAAGCCTCTGATCTTGACCAGTTCCTCAACTCCTTGCTATGAATATGAAACAATCATGGAAATTGATACATACCATGATGCCTGGTATGATACTATAAGATGATTTTTAGAGGAAAGAGAATACCTGCCGAGGGCAACAAGGAAAGAGAGAAGAGCCATAAGGCAGTGGTATTTGCAGTACATCACATTCCATGGGGAGTTATATCGAAGATGGACTGATGGAGTGCATTTAAGATGTTTAAGAAAGCCTGAAGTGGAGCACATCATGTCAGAAATACATGCGGGAAGTTGCGGTCCGCACATGAGTGGTTTGGCCCTAGTTAAGAAGATTATTCGACAAGGTTACTACTGGTTGACCATGGAGAAAGATTGTATTGAGTTTGTAAAGAAGTGCCAACAATGTCAGATGCATGGTAACTTAAATCAAATGCCTTCTGAAGAATTGCATTCTATATCTTCACCCTGGCCCTTTGCCACCTAGGGTATCGACATTATAGGAGATACATCCGACAGCTTCAAACAGTCACCGATTCATTGTGGTAGCAGTAGATTATTTTTCAAAATGGGTCAAAGCCAAATCCTTCAATAGACTGGGTGCAAGCCAAATGGCTAGGTTTAACCTCATCTGCAGATACGGGGTGCCGCATAGTGTGATATCAGACAATGGGGTACAGTTTCAAGGAGCAGTTAAGTATTTATTCTCGAAGTACCAAATTCATCATCATAGATCCTCTCCTTATAGACCAAAGGCTAATGGCACCGTGGAAGCAACAAACAAGAGAATTAAGCAAATTCTGTCCAAGATGGCCAAGACTTACAGGGATTGGTCAGAGATGCTTCCCTTTGCTTTATGGGGATATAGGACAAGTGTGCGAACACTTACTGGAATGACACCGTTCTCTTTAGTTTATGGGATGGAAGTAGTATTACTAATCGAAATAGAAATAAAGTCATTGAGAGTAGTCTTGGAAGCTGAACTGCCTGAAACAGAATGGGTAGCAAGCAGATACACACAATTAGCTCTATTAGAAGAGAGAAGATTAAAGGCACTATATCATCACCAACTGTATCAAAAGAAGATAGCTCGGGCCTACAATAAAAGGTTTAAAATCAGAAAATTCAGAGTTGGGGATTTGGTGTTGAAGCAATGTAAGCCTAATGTATCTAATCCAAGAGGGAAGTTTAGACCTAGCTGCGAAGGGCCATATGTCATGAAACAAGTCATGAATAAAAGTGTGGTGAAGTTATCAGACATGGACGGGAACGAATTTAGTAAGCTAGTAAACATTAACAGGTTGAAGAGGTTTTATGTATGATAGAAAAAAAAAAGGAAAAAAGAGCTCGCTAGGTTGAAACCCAAAAAGGGCGGCCTAGGCAAAAGTTAGAGCAGTCCGCTAGTCTCAAAAATCCAAAAGGGGCGGGCTAGGCAATAATTAGGGCTAAATGAGGGAAAATCGTCAATTAGAAAACCCGAAAGGGCTAATTGGCAAGAAGAGTAATCTTGTGTATGCTGGCTTTATGTTTGGTTGTTCCCCAATTTAATAAAACATAATTAATGTTAAAATTGTTCTATGTGCACTGTTATAAGTATTGGACCAGATATGGATGAAATAAATAAACACAATAGCAAAAGGTGATGACAAATTATGAATGGAAAAGAAGCATCTTTTATTACTTTAATTATTTTTTCATCCTAACAATACACTTTCTAAATTGACAAATATAAAATCTATGATAGTCGATAAGTGTAATGTGCAGGCCAGCTTTGCCTCAACCGATCCAAGTAGGTTTCAGTCAAGCAAGGCATGTCTAAGTCGGGAGCAAAGTCAGAATCACGAGGCTCAGCTCCATACTGACGGCCAAGTCGGCAAGGATCATAGCATGTACCTTGACGAAGAGCAGCAAGGGGAACGTACATCAAGTATGTCCGCATGGTGATACGAGAAATCTTCCACCAAGGTACCAACCAACGGATATTGACTTTGGAGCGTGAGTGGATCCACTCAACCCAGTCAGCATATGAAGAAGCAAGATGGAGTAGCTTCCTAGCAGAATGATGAAGTGGCAAGTATCTGGCAAAATCCATGGATGGAGTATCAAGCAAACAAAGATGCTCCTAAAGCCAAACCTGTGAAGAAAGAATTAAATTAAAAAAGAAAAATTAAAAAAAAAAGAAAAAGAAAGAAAAAGAAAAAGGTCTACTAAGTTGAAAACCCGCAAGGGTAGCTTAGGCAAAAATTAGGACAACTCACTAGTTTCGAAAACCCACATGGACGGACTAGGCAAAAATTAGAGCAATAAATAAAAGAATAAAAAAAAGAGAAAAAAGAAAACCTAAATTGAAAACTCAAAAGGGAAGTTTAGGTAATTACCTGTAGTAGCAACGGACTCCCGGTCAGTCTCTTTGACAATCCTGATTTAAATCGATCTAATCCAACTAAGGTCTCGGCTAAGATCACGGGTACCAACGACAAGCCTCCTTCCATTTGGTCCATAATATCCAATACCTGTAGATCAATATCGCCGTCGGAAGAAACAAGTAAGAATTGGCCGAGCAACCAAAGACAGAGCATGCGTCCCCATGCCTTAGTAGGGGCCAAATGAGAGAAACAAAAGTCAATCAAAGGAGCAAGTAGAATTTTTTCACCTCTCATCAACCGAAGAACTTCGGGTTTTGGAATTTGAAATAACATCTACATCTTCTGTTGAGTCTTGGAAATCAATGTGGGTAACGCCATTTGTTGATTATTGGGATATCCAAGGATGGCCTCAAATTCTTCAATCAAGGGACATATTTCAAAACCATTAATTCTAAATACCCTAGAATCCGTATCCCAAAAGGAAGCCACGGCATGTAAGAAGGAGTGGTCCAATTTAACATTTTGAAAACATTTTAAAACATCAAGTTTTGACCTTGAAATTTGCTTCCAGTGAATGGCATCCATATTCTTAACTAGAATTTTTATTCTCTTTAAATGATGCTCGGTCATGGTGAATGAATGAAGAAAAAATTAAAATTGTTAAAGGGAGTCTTCACGTTGAAAGAGAAAGAATTTTGGTTTATGTATTAAAATATGGCATGAAGGGTGATTTATATAGAAGAAACAAACCTTTTCCAAAAGTGAAAAGGAAAAGGTGATGGGAAAAAATAAGACCATATGCCATAAGGAAAAGAATTAGTGGCAATTTCCTTTACCACGTTGGATTGGGTTTAGCAAATGAAGTGGATATAAATTATAGTGTACTATAACAAAAAAAAAAAGGAGTGGTGCAGTAACAGAAAAAAAAAAGGGAGGGGTTTCGTCAAAGATGCAAATTGTATATTTTTCATTATTGTACAAGATTTTATAATTGCTATAAATATTTACATATCACTAAGAGGGTGGTGGTAAGTCATCAAATAAAGCCTTGAAAAAGTCGTCGCCTGTTGGAGGAGGGGGCAAATCACTCATCCCGAGTCCGCCCAAAGCGGGAGCACCAAAACTCGGCAAATTACTCATCCCGGGATCACCTGAAATGGGAGCACCAAAATCTTTATTACCTTGAAGTTTCGATCCTTCATGGTCCTCATTAGAAGCATATGAAAGGATCTCATGGTCGTCAGTCTGGAGGCCTCTTGATGAAGAAGCACCGGGATCCCTCATCCCCTGAAATTGAAAGTCTCAGAAATGTTGTTCGGATTGATGATATAAACTTTCAAAATGAGAAGCCTGCTGACGACTTGCAGCCAACTCTTTTTGAAGTTTCTTATTTTGTTCTTCGAGCATCCACTGTGAGCTAAGAAGGAAAAAGGTAAGAGCATGCATAATCATGCATACATATAGCATAAACTACTATGAAATAAGAAACGTACCAGGTAGTTCATATCAATGCCCTACGGGTGAGATGGCATATCTGACGGGCTAGAATGAGCAAACAAAGGGGCAGCAGAAGAAGGTCCAGCCTCATGATCAATGAGCCAACAGCCTACAGCAATCATTAAAGAGTCAAAAAAGAAAGAAGCAGTTGCAAGGGAAAAGTGGTAAAAGTTTTACCTGAGAAGTACTGGCCCTGAGATGTGGAATAGACTCTCCTGTATTTCCATGATGTTCCTCTTCATCTCTGCCCTCATTTTTGTCGAAAATCTTTCGCACACCAACAGGAGATACATCAAAGTTCAAGAGTCTTATTCGAATAAAATGGGCATAAAATGGACCCAGTAAATGGAGAAACGACTCAGCATCATAACCATACCGGGCCGACCACCATGCATCCTCCGGCATTGACATAATATTTAAAGTATATTTTGGGATTTGCATCGGAAACCTCCGCTGCTCTGGATCGAGAAACCATTCATAAACTCTCTCCTCGAGAAACCAGCCACTAGACACTGGGCCAGCAATAATTCGGCAAGAATGTTGAAAAGACAGTGCAGCCCTCATCAAAGGAGACCAGTTTGCTCGCTCTTCTAGGCTCCACCAGGCCAAATTCACCTGCAAAATAACATAAGGTAAGTAAAACTTTCAAATAAAATTTTAAGCATACTAATGTTATTTTTCCTGGTCCCAGGTTAAGCGGCTCAACACATAGCGGTGAGCATGCATATGATGAAAGCCGGGAACGTCCACAAGATCAGACAACCAGAAATTTAATCTCGGATACCCCACTCTCTCTCAAAAAACACCGGGTACCCTCACGAGGTTATGTTCATATGCCCATGCCTACAACAATGATAGTAAAGATCAAATTCATGCAAGAAAAGAGTGGAAATAACATTGGTGAAGGAAAAGAATACCTCGACAATCGTCATCAAGCCGACAAAAGACTTCTTGTTTCAGCAAAGCTTATCAAGACCATGGTAAAGACACGCGAGACCAGCTTCACCCCAACCAGAAGATGGTACCATTCTGAGATAAGAAAGGGCACTCAACACTGACAAGTGAATGGAGGATTCAGTGCTGCCTAAGATGGTCGACCCGAGATATAACAAAAATCCTCGAGCATACTGTTCGGCCGTGTCTCTGCCAACGCGTCCTTCGTAGTTCATCCAATAACTACGAATTGGCTCAATTTTTATCTTAAAAGGCCCTTTATATGATGGTTCCATACCAATTAATTCCTGAATTTCTTCAAATGTTAAAATATTTTTAGTCAGAGGAACCGAAAAATCATCATATCAAAGGTCGATTATGGCAATAAAATCGACCGGGCCAATTGTCATCTCTCCAATAGGCAAGTGAAAAGTGTGGGTTGTATCCAACCATCGCTCTGCAAGCGCCTGGACTATGCTCCGGTCTATCTGGTATTCCTCAGACGGCAATTGTAAGAAGAACTATTCAAAGCCGCAATCTCAAATAATCCGCCTTACCCGAGAAGGCACTACATCGTACCATTGTTGGGCTTTGTAAATACACCCTCCAACCCGAACAATGCAACCATCATGCTAACACAGACCCAGGTAAGTTAATACCAGGTGAGTACATATTATTCTATCTGCTTAATTTAATTTATTTTTCTAAAATAATAATAAAAAATAAACATACAAAATAATAATAAAGGCAAACGCAATAATAATAAAAGAGCATAATATAAAATATAAATATAGAAAATAAAAAAAGTCAAAAATAATCAAAAATAACAAATAATATATATAAAATAATAATAAAATAATAATAAAAACAAAATAATAATAAAAACAAAACGAAAAAATCAAGAGCAGTAAAAAAGGAGAAAATAATTACCTCGCTCTTTTGGTTGGAACTGCGATGGAGCGGCATCCCGGCTAGTATATCTAAATTTTCATCTTCATAATACAAGTGGAAACATACCTCTTACATCTTTTGGAAGTCTAAATTGATTGATAAAAGTAAATAATCATCCACAATAAATAAATCATTCATCAAAAGTATATAAATATCAATAATATAAACATCCATCCATGATAAATTAAATAAATCAAGTACTAAAAATAAATTAAAGCATAAGAGATAAATCAAAGCATAAATAAATATGGAATTGAAGAAAAGCAAATAAAAGTCTAATTTATGCCTACTGTAACTTTTTATGAAATTAGAATAAATTAGGGTTTTATGTTTTAAAGGGTTGGTGAGACTCTTTGATTAATAAAATTAAACTTTGAATGGTAAAATTATGAAATTAGGGTTTTGGATACTTTGAAATACTTTTTAATTCATGATTTTTAAATAGTGAATTAAGCTACTTTGACTTTTTTGAGTTTTTATGTTTTTATATTTTTTAATGTTTTAAAAGGATTAGAGTTCATAACAATTAGGGTTTAAGGTTTTAAAAGGGTTAGGGTTTATTATTTTAGGTTTAAAAGTTGAATTTTGGATTTAGGCTTTGAAATTGGAGTTCTCGGCTAAAGTATAATTTTTAGGGTTTTAAAAAAGCAATTTGATATTTTATGAGATTTTATGAATTTAAACACATGGATTGAAGTTTTTATAAGTAGAAAAGATGTTTTTTAAGGTTTTTTGAATGAAAAATAACCTAATTTAAAATCTTAAATAAAACAGAATTTGATTTTGATTTTGATTTTGTTGAAAAATATGTTCAATTAAAGTTTAAAGATTTTTAAGAAAAAAAAATAACAATTTTGAGTCCTTTTAGAAAAGAAAGTCACGTTTTTAATGTTCTAATCTTGGAAAAATTAAGTTAAAGCTCTAAGATTTTGATTTAAAAAACTTAAATTTTGTGGATTTTGCTATTGTAAAACATAAATCAAAAGAATTAAAACATACCTTCTTTTGTTGATTCTCCAAAAAATAACTCTTCTTGGATGAACTAGCTCCAAAGACAAGCTTTGATTCTCCTTTTTCTTCTTTTGCCGTGCTACTGCTGCTATTAATATCAATTGAATTGAGTTTTTCCTTTTCCTTCCTTGATTTGGTTTCAAATCCTAAAGTCACTATGTATTTTTTTCTTCCCCTCATTAGGTTTAATTCATCCTTATTTATAGTGTTTTCTAGGTTGTTTATTCCTAATTAATTAAGGTAAGTAATAATTGTAACACCCCCATATCCAATGCACACACACTACAACCACAACAATGTAGCATAAGTGCACCAAACATAGGGATGCTACGGTTTTCTTAACATTCAAAACACTTTAAACTTGATACAATACCCTTATCATTATACATTATAGAAAAGTAGATCATTTACTTATAAAACAAAACATATTAGTTATATATATATATACATTTAAATATTACACAGTGGAAGTTATAAAATATGTACATATTTACATATTAAACATTTCTTTACAAAATATAAAGAAGTATACATGATTGGCAAGTCTGCTCTGATCTTTAAGCTCCCAAAATGGATTCTTCAAGGTCTACTCTCACTTGGTCTTGATGAACTCTCGGGTTCAACTCTATCAACTCTATTACCTGCGCGATTAAACACTATCGCGCTAAGCCAACGGCTTAGTAAGATAATCATGCTAATGATATGACCTAGTGCAATGCAATGTCATTTCTCAATCCATATTATACATGTAACATCATATATGCAAAACTAACAACATACTTTCACATTACATATCACATTTCGATATCTTTTCATATACCTCATTAGTATACATTTAACCATTCATAATCAACACTAAACAAAGACAAGCATTGGGCCCAAGACACACTAATATGCCATTCAATTTTCAGAGTTAATGTTTTGGTTTTGTTATCACATTTATCAATATCATATACCCAACTAGGCTTCAAGGATTAAGTTCAACCAAGCTTCAAGGGGAGCAAAGCATGCTAAGCTTCAACCCAACTTGGCTTCAAGAACCAACCCAACCTAACTTCAAGGGTTGTAACATCTCAATTAGGCTTCAAGGATTCAATCCAACCTAACTTCAAGAGATTGTTACTCATTATAGGCATGCCACCAACAACAAACTCTGAAAATGGAATAACACATTAGCCACACAATTCATTTATCATTTCATTTTCAAATCTCATCATCAACTAGGCAAACATGCCTCATTTCTTTCAATTGAACCATCATAGCCAATCACAATGGCTTTATAGCATTTCTTATTGTGCATATAGCATTATTGGTATCACATTTCAAAGTACATTATTCATAATACACATCACCATTCACAAGCCTCACAATACACAATGCATAACCTTGTTCATGTAATATCATATGCATTATCAATTCCATATCATCTCACATTTCATGATTCAACAATGATGTTAGACAAATGATCTCTAATTTGATCCTTGACAACTCAAATGGATGATCTATTTAACATGTATTTGAAAATCTTGTTGCAGGATTAGATTGCTTCCAATAAGGTGAACAGAACCTTTCTAGCGGTCGCGCCTCACCCAAATACGACCGCTCCATACAATTACAAGATGAAACCTTATTACAGTGGGTTTCACGGTCAGAAGCCCGACCTAAGTCGCGACCGCACTTGAATAATAGCGACCGTCCCAAATTACGTGTCTCTCATGCATAAACCCTAAATGTAGCCAAATTTCTTTTGGTTAACTTAAAACACATTGTACACAACATAACCTCATTCAAATGGACATAATCAACATCATTAGCAATTATTTTACATGCTCATCACAATATTTTCATCACCAACATTCATTAACAATACATTTGATACCCTATCACATTTACAAACAAAAGTGTTTTAAGATTAAACAACATATGCATGTTTGTAACCATATAGTTTGTACTTACCTTTAGCACCAATTATACAACTCTAAACACTTTCTTTTCTCCAAGAATTCTTCACTTCTCAAATTAGAGCAAATCACCTTCTTCCAAAACCTAATCCAAAATAACACAATATAATTTATCACTTACCATATCCAACATCAACACCCACTTAACTTCTCATCTATCAAGCAATCTCAACACTTAAATTCACACCATAAACAACCTTAATCATACCATCATCAAACCCCAACTCAACTTAAACATAACTTCAAAAATAACAATGGCAAACAAGAGAAAACTTACCAAATCATGAAATTCCTTAAAATTCCAACTTGTATACTTGAAAACTCCTTTCAATTTGAGCTTGGAATCAACAAAACCTTCAATTGTTCTCTTGCTCTCTTGTCCCTTTGATGAGCCGGCCACACAAGAAAGAAAAGAAAAGAAAATGACAATGAAGAGTAAAAGTCAAACTTTGCTTCTTCTTTAAATCTCCACCACAAAAATAATTAGGAAATTACTTAAATGTCCTCTTCTCATATGCTTTCTCTTCCTATTATTTACAAGCCCTTTTAAGTAATTTCACAAGTAACAATAAAATATCCTCTTCCCTTGACTTTCCACTTTGACCAACATATATGTTATATATATTACCATATACACTACATATACATTTCTCTCTACACAATTTTTCCTTATCAACTTAACATATACATTAAATCACATTTTAAACCAACAACAACAACATAATCAAAACTTCTAGGGCATACATGAGGATATTACAATAATAATAATAATAAGAAATTAAAACCTAATTGGATTAGAATTCTAAAAATTGCGTCAAAAAAATTTGTGCTGGCGAAAACTGTGCTGACGGGCCCATGGGCGTGCCAGCCGTGGGATCCAACCTGAAAATTGCTTGCACACTATATGATTGAAAGTAATGCCGCAACTTCTTAGAAGACCAAACCATGGCTATGCATGTCTTTTCAATAATACTATACTTAATTTCATAAGGTAAGAGCTTTCTACTCAAATAGTAGACTGCATGCTCAATCCCCGACTCATCTGCTTGTGCTAGCATGGCTCCTATCGACTCTTCTTCTACCACTAAGTATAGTAATAGAGGTTTGTCGGGTTTAGGCGGTTTCAAAATAGGTGGATTCAACAAATACTCCTTTATTCGATCAAAGCCCTTTTGACATTCTTCGTTCCATACGATCGGATGATTCTTCCTAAGCAACTTGAAGATAGGCTCACAGATTGTTGTGAGTTTTGCTATAAATATGCTAATGTACTGCAGTTTACCAATAAATCCCCAAACCTCTTTCTCCGTCTTCGGGGCTGGCATATCCCTGATTGCTTTGACTTTGTTAGGATCAATCTCAATGCCATTTGGACCAATCACATGTCCCAACAATTTACCTGAGGTAACACCAAATACACACTTCTTTGGGTTTAATCTGAGCTTATACTTCAAAGCTCTATCGAAGAATAATTCCAAGTTCTGGAAGTGTTGCTCCCTTGTATTCGACTTCACCATCATATCGTCAACATATACTTCAACCTCTTTGTGCATCATGTCATGAAATAAAGTGGTGGCCATCCTTTGGTAAGTTGCTCCAGCATTCTTTAAGCCGAAAGGCATCACCCTATAACAAATAATACCCCCATGTAGTAGTGAAGGCAGTTTTGGCTTTATCCTCTTGGGCCATTAACACTTGATTGTATCAGAAAAATCCATCCACAAACGAGTGTAGCACACTAGAGGCTGCACTATCAATGAGTACATCTATATGAGGTAAAGGAAAATCATCCTTAGGGGAAGCCTTATTTAAATCTCTATAGTCCACGCAGACCCTTATCCTCCCATCTTTCTTTGGCACAGGTACTATGTTGGCTAGCCAATCTGGGTATTCTATCACTTCAAGGAACTTCACTTGTATTTGCTTAGTGACCTCTTCTTTAACCAATTCAGCCCATTCAGGTCTTAATCATCTAAGCTTTTGTTTGACAGGTTTAATGTGGGTGTAAGTCGGCTATGTCTCGATCTATCCCATGCATATCTTCATAAGACCAAGCAAAAACTTCTTCATATTTTTTAAATATTTTTTCAAATCTCTCTCTCTCATCAGGAGTAAGGTTGAATGCTATGCTAATGTTTTTAGGGTTTTCAGTTGTTCCCAAATTTAATGATTGTGTATTAACAGAATTAATATTAAAGATACTCATGTAACTGCTATTTGAATGTATGCAACCATCAGGAGAAACATCACACAAGTAAGCAAAATCAGACTTTATTGCATTCATTTTGGAAAAGAAAACATCATCATCCTCATACAAAACAGACAAATTAAAATCAAAATCAAAATCATTGTTCTCAGAATCATAAAGCAGGATTCTTCAAACTTCTCTTCAACCATGGCAGCAATCTCTTCCGGAGTCTTCTTGGCTTTTAGGGCAGCTTCATTCTTCTCCTTTGGAGTGGATTCTTTGTTGGTTGACAGGGTGAGCTTTTTCTTCACTTGCTCCACTAACTCAGCAACATCTGCAAAAATTTCAAAACCAGGAATTAACTTACCCATGAACATGATCGGCTCGGGCTTTCCTTGGAGTGGTCCGATAGTTGGAGCTTTGACAAAGATCTCTTCAAGTGGTGGGAAGCTCATCTTCTCATTCTTCTTTGGTTGAACATTATTGGCTTTATCATATCCCAACCCCTTCTTGGAAGTTTGAGTTTTAAAATCTGGTAATTTTGTTAAACCGGCTTTACCCTTTCCAAGGCCAGCTCCGGGAAGGTAATTCATGTTCTTCATCATATTCAAGACTTTGGAGCCCACTGCTTCATCATCAGAGATTACAGCTACTTGAAAACCATTGAGAGGCCTCTCAACCATTAGAGCATTAACAATCTCATTATCTTCAGCTTCAATGACCACTGTCTCATTTCCGTTGGGGAATTTGATCTTTTGACGAAGGGTGGAAGGAACTCCACCAAGAGGGTGAAACCATGGTCGTCCCAAGAGTAAGGCAAAGGTAACTGGTATGTCTAAAACAACAAACTCCACAATAGATTCAATTGGACCAACCTTGACGGGTGCTTTGAAAGTCCCTTCGGCATGCCTCTTAGTGTTGTCATAAGCACGAATTGTCACCTCGGTTGGGTTTAAATCTCTTGTTGACATGGCTAGCTTTGGTAGTATCTTAAGTGGACAAACATTTATGGCGGACCCATCATCGACCATTACACAAGGAGTCCTCGTTCCCTTGACTTCTATTTTGATAAAGAGAGGATGGATGTGGTCTCTCCCTTCCTCTGGTAAGTCCGCATCAGAAAAAGAAACTGCTCCCATACTAACTTTGCTCTTCTCTTGAACCTCTTCACATTTCATTACTTCCCCAATTTTTATGAAGTTAATAAACTCCTCCGGTGTTGTAGAGGTAGATATCGGCATGCTAGCAAAGGCTTTAGCCATAGTCTCTCGGTGTTTTTTAGAAGTAGCTAACAGGTCCCAAATGCTAACACTTGCTTGGGTTCTTTTTAATTGCTTGAGTACAGCATCATCTTCTTCCACTTCAACTTCCTTTCCCTTATTAGTTTCTCCATCCTTAGGTGGTGGCCTTGCATAAGGCTTACCGGATCTAGTATTCATCACCTCATCTTCTTCAGGCTCAGACCAAATCCACTCCTTCTTTTTTGGTATGATATCATCATCACTATCACTTGAATCCCAAAACCTGTTGACCACACAAATTGCTACTTCCCTACCAATCATAGCTTGTTTGGCTTCATTAAATTCCTCTTCTTCTTTGATTGCTTCTCCTCCCATATCTTGAAAAGAAGACATGACAAAATCCTCATGCAAACCTCCTCCAATCATGAAGGTTGCTAGTGGTGGCACTCTATTGAACTTTGGCAATGGGTTATCTTTGGTGTTTGGCTTGTTGGGCTCGGGTAGCTTCCCATTATCAATTAAGTTTTGGATCTCATGTCTCAATCTCACACATCTATCCGTGTCATGTCCTTGCGTTTGATGAAATTGACAAAATACTTTGGTGTCAAGATTAGGTGGGAGCGGATTAGGCAAAGGACAAGGATTTAAGGGTTGTAGCAGTCCCTTTCTTTGAAGCTTGTTGAGAACCCAGGACATCGGTTTTCCCAATTCCAAAAATTGTCTCCTTGTTCCTTGGTTAGTAGCATTAACACCGATGGCCTTTTGCATGCTTTGGCTACCAGGTTGATAGCTCCCTTTCTCATTCCTTTTCGTTGCAAATCGGCTCTTCTCCCTGTCCCATTCTTCATTTTGTAAACCAACTTGAAGAAGGTCTTTGAAATCACGGATGAGTGTATGAGACATCCTCTCACGAAGACTAGGTAACACCCCTCTCACAATCATCCTTATTTGATCGGATTCATCGGGCCTCTTCTTGAGTAAAGTAGCCTTGTTTCTCCATCTCTTGACATAGTCTACAAAATTCTCATTCGGCCTTTGCCTAATGGATTCCACTTCCATCAAGGTAACTTCCAATTCCACATTATATCCATATTGTTGGATAAAGGCTTTGTAAAGTAGATCCCAGCTCTTTTGTGTTTCATCATCTAAGGTATTGAACCAATTTTGGACAACAGGGTCCAATGAGAGCATAAAGTACCTTAGGGTTTGAGCCTTAGTAGCTTGGGTAGACTGCATGGCAGTGATATATTGCTTCACATGAAGATGAGGATTTTCGGTGCCATTGTACTTTGCAAAGGAGGGCATCTTGAATTTATAAGGGACCTCATCATCTTGTTCAAATAACTTGTCAACTTCGGACATCTCTTCGGTTTTCAGCTTCTTGTCAAATTTCTTTTCTAAATCAGCAATCATCTTTTCAACATCAGATGTCTCGGTCTTTTCAATAGTTGTTTTCTCGACAACCTTCGGTTCTTTCTTCTTTTCTTGAACCTCTTGGTAGTATTGAGCCCAATCATCATCATCATCAATGACCACCTTTTCATCATCAAAAGCCACTTCATTAACTTTAGTCTTCCCTTTGTCCTTTGGTTTCTTAGTGCTAGCAGATGCTTCGGCATGATTCTCTAAGATTGCAGGCAATTGGTTCTTCATGATCTCAGCTAGGGCCTCTTTGATTTCTTCCATCTTGGCATTGAGGGCTTCATCCACCATTCTTTGAATTTGTTCGGGCTCCATTGTCTTTGGTGAGCAAGTGATTGAGTCGTTGCTAGATACTTCGTCTCCGGCGTAGGTCGGATTGTCGTAAGCTTTTGAACTTTTGTAATCCAGGGTTGTGAGCCAGAGAGGACCAATGATATGAGATGCAAATGTATGCATGTATGCATGTATGCACAAACAATTAACAAATAAGAACAAATTAGGACGTTCCTTCCAACCTTATAACATCCACACACGAATGGCGAGTCTCTTTTCCTAGGTATATGGTTAACAAAATACCAACATGGGGTATCTTGCTTTCGAATAATTCCCTCGGACAACCAATAGTTATATTTTCGAAAATGAAAATCAATTCATGATAATTCCCATTAATTAGGTTTTAATCCATTCAACCAATTAAAGTAGCTTTTATGCTATGTTGGATTAAAACGAAATTAAGAGATTTATTATAAATAGATTTCTCACTTGAAAAAGTAACTAATGATTCATGCCAAAAACAAGCCCATGGTTAATTTGTTCTTAGTGTAAACTAGGCCCACAATTGATTTTTGGTATTGACCTAAATATTTTTGCAAGCTCTTTGTAAAAAATGGTTGGGTGAAAATAGTTTTGTTTCTAAGCCCATTGTAAAAGTTTTTAGAAAAACGGATTTTGGGCTTAGTATTTGGGCCATGAGCCAAAGGATTTATTTTTAGAAAAGTCTTATGTCCAAAGACCATCTTAAAAAGTTTTGAAAATAGCTTTGGTCTTTTGGATTTTAAGAAAATTTTATTTTGAGCTTGCAAATGCACTTAGGTCATATAAGAAAAAGAACAAACCAAATAAGCCATGATTTAGACTAAGATAAACTAACCATAGTCAAACAACATGCATTTGGGGTAAAAACCTAAGGAAAGTAACTAGGCCAATTACATGAGCTTTAGTCTTTGGGTAAAAAGGCTTAGGTTCCCATAGCAAGTATATACCAAATGGTACAAGGCTATGAGTGGTTATGCCATGCTCGATCTCCATACCTTGAGTGAAAGTATGGTATCCCTTACATAACATAACACGGGTAACACGGGCGTCCTAACACACGCACACAATGCAATCTAATATGATGCAATGGATAATATCATTATAAGAAAGAATATAATAATATAAAGACCAACGAAATCAACTTCTCTTATCCCCAGTGGAGTCGCCACTGTGAGCGGGGATTTTCGCCCCCACTCCCGGTGGAATGGTTCTTGCGACTTCGGCAATGTTTAGGCTCGGGGCCTTAGAGAACACGGACCTAAGTCCGGATAAAATAGAGTCGCCACCCGGACGGGCCGGGAAAAAGAAAGGGGTGGATGACTCGATTCCTAAGGAATTCCCAACACCTTAATGGGTTCGGAAAGTTGGGTACGTGTGGGGAAGGTGAGAAATGGCCCAGCACCCCCACAACGCACGGTTCATTGGAACCGGCCTCCTTTACAGGTCTTAATATTATAAAATTCTTAAGTATAATAACATTATCCATACTACACACAATAAAAAGAAAGCATCATTATATTAAAATCAAAGCAATGTTCAAACAAAACAAAACAAATAAATGGACACCCATCCAAGGATGGAAACATGTCCTTACATCACATGCCTAGATAGGACACCCACCAAAAGGTAGAAACATGCCCTTTACAAAGGTTCTAAAATAGAAGAGAAAATTAAATTACATGATGTTTAACTAATGAGGTACCCACCAAGTGGAAACATACCTCTTACATCTTTTGGAAGTCTAAATTGATTGATAAAAGTAAATAATCATCCACAATAAATAAATCATTCATCAAAAGTATTTAAATATCAATAATATAAACATCCATCCATAATAAATTAAATAAATCAAGTACTAAAAATAAATTAAAGCATAAGAGATAAATCAAAGCATAAATAAATATGGAATTGAAGAAAAGCAAATAAAAGTCTAATTTATGCCTACTGTAACTTTTTATGAAATTAGAATAAATTAGGGTTTTATGTTTTAAAGGGTTGGTGAGACTCTTTGATTAACAAAATTAAAATTTGAATAGTAAAATTATGAAATTAGGGTTTTGGATACTTTGAAATACTTTTTAATTCATGATTTTTAAATAGTGAATTAAGCTACTGTGACTTTTTTGAATTTTTATGTTTTTATATTTTTTTAATGTTTTAAAAGGATTAGAGTTCATAAAAATTAGAGTTTAAGGTTTTAAAAGGGTTAGGGTTTATTATTTTAGGTTTAAAAGTTGAATTTTGGATTTAGGCTTTGAAATTGGAGTTCTCGGCTAAAGTATAATTTTTAGGGTTTTAAAAAAGCAATTTGATATTTTATGAGATTTTATGAATTTAAACACATGGATTGAAGTTTTTATAAGTAGAAAAGATGTTTTTTAAGGTTTTTTGAATGAAAAAGAACCTAATTTAAAATCTTAAATGAAACAGAATTTGATTTTGCTTTTGTTGAAAAATATGTTCAATTAAAGTTTAAAGATTTTTAAGAAGAAAAAAATAACAATTTTGAGTCCTTTTAGAAAAGAAAGTCACGTTTTTAATGTTCTAATCTTGGAAAAATTAAGTTAAAGCTCTAAGATTTTGATTTAAAAAACTTAAATTTTGTGGATTTTGCTATTGTAAAACATAAATCAAAAGAATTAAAACATACCTTCTTTTGTTGATTCTCCAAAAAATAACTCTTCTTGGATGAACTAGCTCCAAAGACAAGCTTTGATTCTCCTTTTTCTTCTTTTGCCGTGCTACTGCTGCTATTAATATCAATTGAATTGAGTTTTTCCTTTTCCTTCCTTGATTTGGTTTCAAATCCTAAAGTCACTATGTATTTTTTTTCCTCCCCTCATTAGGTTTAATTCATCCTTATTTATAGTGGTTTTTAGGTTGTTTATTCCTAATTAATTAAGGTAAGTAATAATAATAAAAAAAAAATTAAAACCTAATTGGATTAGAATTCTAAAAATTGCGTCAAAAAAATTTGTGCTGGCAAAAACTGTGATGACGGGCCCGTGGGCGCGCCAGCGTGCCAGCCCGCAGGAATTTCCTGCGGGAAGTTATTTCTCCCGCAAGAAATTCCTGCGGGCGAGCCACTATTGGCCCGACGGGCCCGCGCGACCACTTTTTGCTGCCGATTTTTTTTCCGACTCCGATTTTTATTTTTATTTTTTATTTGTTTATTTTCATTTTTTATTAATAAAAATTAGATACTAAGGTAAAAATTATTTAATTAAAATTATTTTGGATCAATTAAACAACAAAAATTATTTTGGACTAAATAAAGCATATTGGATCGGATTGGGTCAAAAATTAAGGGTCTACACTTTGCATGAGCACTCTTTGCCCTATTAAAAGATCATAGTGTCAGAATGTTAAGTTAATAAATATTTCAAAAAAATATTTTTTGTTTAAAATGATTAATGTTTGCACATATTAGTGGTTGTACAACCATAATATCGACCCTGATCTATCCATGCAGAGATAAATCTTTCTTTGAAAGTGTTCAACTATTTTTCTTTCACATAATTTAGAACTTGGAAGAATGTGGCAAAGTGCAAAGTCATTCTCCATGGTTCTACACGTAACATTCTTCATACGATGAAATAATTAAATTTTACCAACTTGTATTGAAATTCTACCAATAATCAAAATCCATTCATTCTTTTGCATTTGGCCGACATATTCATACTAACATGCCATTTACATAACAAGTGCCATGCTAAGAGAGAAATTGTATATATTGTCTTCATCAAACCAATCTCCTAGTAGTGACAATTACACCTAGCACTATATCCGATTTCATCATTTTTTTTTTTACTCATTAGTGTACAACTATAATTATTTTTTCTCTTTGAAATCAAGAATACAAATGCCATAGAAGAAGTCATGTCAGTAGATGTAACATCGATAATCTTTGACAGTGGAAGACAATAGTGGTTCATCTTGTATGTATAGTCCATAACCAAAACATCCGAAAAAGTGTGTAGGAATTATGTACTACTTAGATGTGCAAAAAATAGGTCCCGCATTATTCCAATGTCTAAGTCACTTCTATGGCATTCAATATATCCATACTCTAAATATTTTCCAAGAAACTATTGAATTTGGGTAAATCTCGCACTTTCCTTTGCTCGGTATTTTGTTCGAGTATTATTATATTATTTGAATGGTAGAGGATTTAAGAGGATCTTGTCATTTCAATGTCATCAATATATTTTTAGTCTAACATTTGAATGTGACATATCAACAACAAGATTGTCTTTTTCTTATTATAAACATCCAACATAAAAATGTCCCTCTATATATAGTGTTTGTGAGTGATTATGTAATCCACATTTCATAATTAACACCAATCATTATTCTTTAACACTTATTTTCCTGTAAAGGTAAATGGATAATCACATTTTGTTATCCCTTCTGCCCTTCTGTTTGTATTCTCATCATGACATGGTTTCACATATTTTATATATTTTCCACTTTTTTCATAAGCCAACATCGCTCCCACAATTTTCATTAACTCTAAAGATGTTGAAAATTTTGTTACTACCATAAAACCAAATTGTTTCATTATAAGATGAATCTATGATATCAAAGCATTTTTACCTTTGAAAACATATAACAAAAATGACGTATTATTATGATGACATTGGATATATCTATGATCATATAATATTCAATGATAATAACATAACAATCACCATATTCATATTACCTCTAGTATGATAAAATTATAGGTGATGCAAATTATAAGTAGCAATTTAAGATCCAATACTGAATACGCTTGGAAGTGAGTCCTTGGAAAGCCAAATCAAATTCTTTACCCAAGACCTTGATCCAAACCTAGCAATGTAAGAGAGAATCTTGGTACTAACAACACCAAGTTATTAACTCTTTGTGTAAAAGTTTATTCAAACAAGAATCAAGATAATAAGAGATAATGAATCTCTCACAAAAACTGAGTTTTTAAAATTTTATTGATATAAATTTGATTGTATTACAAGGTAGAAGAAGTGTTTTTATATAGGCTACAAGAGAATCCCTAAATGAAAAGGAATTTAAGTAGTGACGATGCTACACTACAGTTTCCCAATTTTTTATTATATATATATATATTTATACATTATATATGTTATAATATATATAATATATTATAAAAACTTCTATTTATTATATATATGTATAAAATATATATAAACATTTTCCATATAAATTTTAAAAATAGGCCATTTCCACATTGAATAAACGTCTTCATATAAATTTGGTCCAAATATGAAATATTAACTTAAATACCAAATTTGAAATATTAATTCAAATATATATACTTAACCTAAAACTAAATATATATCACTCCAAAATAAAATTTTTATTTTATAAAAAGAAAAGGAAAAAGATTGTATGATAAATTTTTCTATTTTTTCACTCTACTATCTACTCTCACGAATTAGAAATTGAATAATTTCATCAACCATGGTTGGGACTTGGGACTATGATTCCACAACATAGGTGAGCCTTTTGAGTTTTTTTTATTCTTAAAATTTTCTTTACTTTTTTTATAACTTGACTTTTTTAAGGCATATATTAGTTTCAGATTGACTACGATTTATAATTTTTTTTCTATTTTTCTATAATTATTTAAAATTCTTCTCTTTAATTCTCAATCACTTAAACTAAGACACAATTATTTATAATTTTCTTATAATTATGATTTATGATTAATTACTTTTTTTTATAACTATTTGTCTTAATTGGTTGGCCCCCTTTAAATCTTTATCCTAGCTCCGTCTCTGAATTTAAGATTGTTTAAGAAACAAATCAATCTTTCCTTATATAACTAGGAAATCTAACTTAACTAGGAAGATCTAAATAAATCGTTAATAAATCTTTGGGCCCTGCCATTCTTATCTTGTTAATACATCTATAATAAGCTCAAAATAGGAATATCCTAGTAGAATACTGAAAATAAGAAGAAAAAATATCAAAAATAAATAAAAATAAAAAAATTAGTTTGTTGGACCACAATAGATTGTAGTGGTCAATACGACTGCGAGGCTAGGCATATAAGATAAGGTATCAATACAGTAGAGCTTGCGGTGAAGCTTGAGGCCTTGAGACATAATGCGACATCAATATAGTAATCATTATAGTCATAGTGTGATTGCCAAACATTCTTAGTTGCATTAAAATTCTTCAAGCCATCATTCGATTGCAGGAGCATAAGCTTGTAGTTAAAGTCTTCCTTGCATTCTTCAAGGGTAGCTAAAATTCTCCAAAGGTCTTTTATAATCATAGATAATAGGCTAGGACAAAGCCAATCTTCAAGTATTCCAAGATTTAGCAAGATATCCTTCTTTGAAATATGAACTTCCTCGTAGTATGATGTAAACCAGCATGGCAAGGATCCTTTGGTGCTACAACAAGGACCATTGACAAGGAATAAAGCAAGGAAGTATGGCGTCACTCTTGGATTGCATGTTCAAGACTTTGTTACAAGGGAGGTGACTGAATTAGCAATAAACAAGTGTAGTATGGAGCTGGAAGACCAACAAAGGCTGATTGTGATGCTAAATGTTTATATGGAAGATAAGGCTTTAAAAATGGGCTAGAGGAGCAAGAAAGGAGTAAGGAAGGAAGCCCACATGCAAGCACATGGGCCTTGGACGAAATTAGGTTTTTTTGGGACCACTTTTGTCACATGGGCAGCCTATTCTTTCATGCACATGGGCTGTGTTCACACCCATGCACATGGGATGTGGTTCCCTTCTTTCCTTAGTTGGTTAGGATGATATTTTCCTTATTTGACAAGGATCCTTCTTTCCTTAGTTGGTTAGGATGATATTTTCCTTATTTGACAAGGATCCTTCTTTCCTTAGTTGGTTAGGATATTTTGACTTTGTAATTTTCCTTTTTTCACTAGGGTTAGGATAGTTACGAATTTTAATTTGTTTTTCTATAAATAGGGACTTATTTTCTTGTAAGAGAAACTTTTGACAAAATTATATTCAGATTGCTTTTTATGCAAATTTCGGCCATCTTTGAGGGAGTGAGAGATTTTGCTTCTTTCATTGATTGCATCACGAATCAGACTAACTTATCAATTTCGATTGTGGCGTTCTTTTGATCCGTCCTTCCAAATCCTTCCGTCATTAGTGTTCTTGCTTCGCTAAGCATTGGGTGCTATAGAGGGTGGTTTATCCTTGTTCTTGGATTCCTATATCGAAGCGTGCGTTGGGGTTTGAGGCCTTCATTGCCATAGGGTTCCGCGTCATTTGGTATCAGAGCCAATTACAGGTAAATCTTTATCTATCTGTCTTTCTAGGGCTTGTTTTTATTTCCGTTAGAGTCTTCATTTGTTCAATTCGTTTTTTTTTAGGGTTCTTTTATTTTATTCGAAATTTCTTCTTTCCCCATACCCCAATTCGTTTGTGTCCCCTTTTCATCATAGTCCAAATCGTTTTTCACCTACTTCACCATAGTCAATTCGTTTTCATTTTTTTAAAGTATACGGATCTTTCCGTTTGAGTTTGCAATAATTCGTGTGCTGTTTAAGCTTCTATTTCTTGATTTTCATTTAGTATTTTGGGGGGGGGGGGTGATCTAGAGATAGTGATCTATCCCTAAAAAAAAAAGAGTACAAAAGTACTCCAACAAAAATTTTTCTGTTTCTTAGTAATTAAAGGTTCCGTGGTTGGTTTGAAGTGGGTTAGAAGCAATCAAAATTTTTAGGCCACAAAATTTCCATTTTTTTTGGGGCTGTTTTTTTGTTCGAATTGTGGGGGCTGCCATTGCAAAGGGGAATTCAAAATTCTCTTTAGTTTAGGAAGACTTGACACTAGCTTTCTTGGGTAGAATCAATAAGTCCATAAATCAGCTTGCTAAAGGTGGGTTGGTTTTGATACATCTTGGCCAGAATTGTCATATTTTTACCTCTTTGTTTCTAATTCTTGATTGAGCTACCGTTTTTTGGATTTTGTTACGTTGCTGGAGTGTTATTTGCTTGCTCCAACACTCTGGTTTATGATAATAGTGTGACACAAATTTCCTTGTGTCGCCTCCAAATCGTCGAGTTTCTTTTCTAGGTGTCTAGGAATTAGGTTTCTAGCTTCCTTGAACGTGCTTGGCAGCTTGATTTGTGAGCCTCGATTCTGAAGTGCAATCGAAGAATCAGCAAAGGTGAGGTAAGAGCGAAACACTTTGAGTGAATTTTGTTTATTACTAATCTTTTCTTTGTGAGTTTGTGTTTGTGATCATGAGTAGTGGGAGAAACCAGAACTTGCAAGATGGGGAGAAAAATGTCCAAGAAGGTTCTAGCAATTTTGAGACATATATGCAGCAAAGTAATGAAAGGATGAATGAGATGGCAAGAATGATGGCTACTCTACAAGAGAGCATGAATCTAATGATGAGAGAAAGAGAGCAGCAACCAGCAGCTCAAGTGAGGTTACCACAAAGGGTTCTACTAAGAATCGGTGAAGGAGAATGTAGAGCACCTAGAGGTAATGAAGAGGTTGGTGAAAATAACCCAGCAAATGACAATGACCTTACTTCCATAAAGATGAAGGTACCTTCCTTTGAAGGGAGAAACAATGCTGAAGAGTACATTGAATGGGAGAGAAAGGTGGAGCAGATTTTTGAATGCCATAATTATTCATAAGAGAAGAAGTCCCACATTGCAGCCGTGGAATTTAAGGGATATGCTACGTTCTGGTGGGATCAACTCAAATCTAATATGAGAGGAAAGGGATTGAGACCCGTACCTGATTGGGAGACTTTGAAAGACTTAATGAGAACAAGGTTTGTCCCTTCTCATTACTATAGGGATTTGTATAATAGGTTGGCAAGGCTGATCCAAGGTGGTAAGAGTGTTGAAGAATACCACAAGGAGATGGAGATGATCATGGCAAGAGCTGATATTGAAGAGGATGAGCAGAGGTTGATGTCTAGATTCCTTGGGGGTCTAAATTCAAACATAGCAAATGAGCTGGAAATGTATGATTACAATTCCATGGGAGAATTGGTTGAAAATGCCATGAAGATAGAAAGGAGACTAAAGAGCAAGAATTACACCAAGTCTGGTTCTAGCAAATTTTAGAATATGGGTGGAAGTAGTTTGACCTACAAAGGACCTCAAAACACTAGTAGCAATTCGTCCTCAAGAAGTGGAGATTTCAAGAATTCCTTCCAAAGGAACAATCCTCCACCTACAAGTGGAAAAGGGACGAATGGTGGTCCAAATAGGCAGCAATCAAGTATTTCTAATACTACTCCTAGTAGAGATATTAAATGTTTCAAATGTTTAGGGAATGGGCATATTGCTTCTGAATGTCCAAATAGGAGAGTTATGATTGCTACTAATGATGGGGGTATAATTTCTGATTCTAATCATAGTGATGTTGATAATGATGTGAATGACATGTATGATGATGATGATGAGTGTAGTGAGCAAGTTGAAAATGTGTTGATGGCTGAACATGGTGAAATGTTAGTTGCTAGGCGTGCTTTGAATATGCAGGTGAAGGGAGAGGGTCTTGAGCAGCGAGATAACATATTTTATTCTAGATGTTTAGTTGATGGTAAGGTTTGTATGCTCATCATTGACAGTGGTAGTTGTACTAATGCCGCAAGTGAGACCATGGTGGAGAAGCTGAAATTGACTTGTTTAAAACATCCCAATCCATATAGACTACAATGGTTTAATGATAGTGGAGAGGTGAAGGTTACTAAACAAGTGAGAATACCATTCTCTATAGGCTGGTATAAAGATGAAGTGTTGTGTGATGTAGTTCCTATGCAAGCAGGCCATATGTTATTGGGAAGACCTTGGCAATTTGATAGGAAAGCACAGCATGATGGGCATTCAAATAGGTACACGTTTACCTATGAGGGAAAGCTGGTTACTCTTGTTCCATTATCACCATTGGAGGTTTATGAAGATCATCGAAAGATGCTTGAGAAGGCAAAGCAAGATTCGGCCAAAGTAGTGGTTGGGGCTGTTTCTTTCAAAAACAAGGGGAGTGCGAGAGAACATGATAAGGTGAGTGAAAGTGAGAAGAAAATGGGAAAAGAGGCCAGAAAAGAAACTAATCAAATTAATGGCCCATTGGTGAGAGAAAACAAGAAAGAAGGGAAGGCAAAAAAACTTTTTATGCAAGAGCGAGAGAATTAAATGTTGGGCAGCCTGTGTTACTCATTAGATACAAGGAAACTTTGTTTGCTAACATTGATGTTTCACTTGAACATTTGCCTTCTAGTTTTGTGTCTTTATTGCAGGATTTCCAAGATGTGTTTCCGGAGGAGTTGCCTAGTGGTTTGCCACCATTAAGAGGAATCGAACATCAAATTGACTTCATACCTGGTTCTACCATTCCAAATAGACCAGCATATCGAAGTAATCCGATGGAGACCAAGGAGATGCAGAGACAAGTGGAAGAGTTGTTGGAGAAAGGGTTGATTCGAGAGAGTTTAAGTCCGTGTGTCGTTCCTGTTTTGTTGGTTCCAAAGAAAGATGGCACGTGGAGAATGTGTGTTGATTGTAGGGCTGTAAATAAGATCACCGTGAAGTATCGACATCCTATACCGCGTCTTGATGACATGTTGGACGAATTACATGGTGCAAGTGCGCAGGGATTGGAAGTTGATGAAGAGAAAGTGAAAGCTATAAGGGAATGGCCTGTTCCTAAGAGTGTGACGGAAGTGAGGAGCTTCCATGGGCTGGCGAGTTTTTATAGGAGATTCGTGAAGGATTTTTCTACCATCGCCGCACCACTCACAAGTATTGTCAAGAAGGAAGTTGGATTTCAATGGGGTGAACAGCAACAACGATCGTTTGAAAGTTTGAAAGAAAAACTCACTACTGCGCCTATTTTAGCTTTACCTAACTTTGATTCTATTTTTGAGATTGAATGTGATGCTTCAGGTATAGGTATTGGGGCTGTTTTGATGCAAGAAAAGAAGCCAATAGCATATTTTAGTGAGAAACTCAATGGTGCGCAACTGAATTATTCTACCTATGACAAGGAGTTGCATGCTTTGGTAAGGGCATTGAATGTGTGGGAGCATTATTTGCTGCCAAAGGAGTTCATTATTCACACTGACCATGAATCCCTCAAACATTTGAAGGGCCAAGGTAAGTTGAACAAAAGACATGGTAAGTGGATTGAACAAATTGAGAAATTTCCTTATGTCATTAAGTATAAGCAAGGTAAGGATAATGTTGTTGCTGATGCGTTGTCTAGGAGATATACATTGCTGTCTGTTTTGAGTTCTAAATTGCTTGGTTTTGAGTATATTAAGGACTTATATATTGGTGATATTGATTTTGGCAATGTTTATGTCGCATGTGAACAAGGAGCTTTTAATTCATTTTTTAGGCAGGATGGTTATTTGTTTAAGGGAAGTAAACTATGTGTGCCTAGATGTTCCATGCGTAATTTGCTTGTTTTAGAATCTCATTGTGGTGGTTTGATGGGGCATTTTGGTGTTTCTAAGACTTATGATATTCTGTTTGAGCATTTTTATTGGCCGTCTATGCGTAAAGATGTTGGGAGATTATGTTCTGCTTGTATTGCATGTAGACAGGCGAAATCTAAGTCTATGCCTCATGGTCTTTATATGCCATTACCTGTACCTAGTTCACCTTGGGTTGATATTAGTATGGATTTTGTGCTTGGTTTGCCTAGGACTAGGAAAGGTAGAGATAGCATTTTTGTGGTTGTTGATAGGTTTAGTAAGATGGCACATTTTATTCCATGTCACAAACCTGATGATGCCAAAGTTGTGGCTGATTTGTTCTTTAGAGATGTTGTTCGTTTACATGGGGTGCCTCGGACAATTGTTTCTGATAGAGATACTAAGTTTTTGTCCCATTTTTGGCGTGTGTTATGGAGTAGATTAGGAACTAAGCTTTTGTTTTCCACTACTTGACATCCACAAACAGATGGGCAAACTGAAGTAGTGAATCGTACACTTGGTACGTTGTTGAGAGCTTTAGTGGGGAAGAATTTGGTCACTTGGGAAGATTGTTTACCTTTCATTGAATTTGCTTATAATCGTTTAATTCATTCTTCTACAGGTTATTCGCCATTTGAGATTGTTTATGGTTTTAATCCACTAACTGTACTTGATCTTGTTCCTTTGCCTTTACATGAGCTTGCTAGTTTGGATGGTGAGAAGAAGGCTGATTTGGTAAAGTCTTTGCATGAAAAGGTTCGAGCAAATATAGAGAAAAAGAACAAGTCATATGTTGATAGGGCAAATAAGGGACGAAAGAAAATGGCATTTGCTCCTGGCGATTGGGTTTGGGTACACATCCGAAAGGAGAGGTTTCCAAATCAAAGGAAGAGTAAGCTTGATGCACGTGGTGATGGTCCATTCCAAGTATTGGAGAAAATCAATGACAATGCATACAAGATCGACTTGCCTGGTGAGTATGGTGTTAGTGCTACTTTTAATGTGACTGATTTATCTCCTTATGATGATGCAGATTTGAGGACAAATCTTTTTAAAGAAGGGGAGAATGATGTAAACCAGCATGGCAAGGATCCTTTGGTGCTACAACAATGACCATTGACAAGGAATAAAACAAGGAAGTATGGCGTCACTCTTGGATTGCATGTTCAAGACTTAGTTACAAGGGAGGTGACTAAATTAGCAATAAACAAGTGCAGTATGGAGCTGGAAGACCAACAAAGGCTGATTGTGATGCTGAATGTTTATATGGAAGATAAGGCTTTAAAAATGGGCTAGAGGAGCAAGAAAGGAGTAAGGAAGGCAGCCCACATGCAAGCACATGGGCCTTGGACGAAATTAGGTTTTTTTGGGACCACTTGTCACATGGGCAGCCTATTCTTTCATGCACATGGGCTGTGTTCACACCCATGCACATGGGATGTGGTTCCCTTCTTTCCTTAGTTGGTTAGGATGATATTTTCCTTATTTGACAAGGATCCTTCTTTCCTTAGTTGGTTAGGATGATATTTTCCTTATTTGACAAGGATCCTTCTTTCCTAAGTTGGTTAGGATGATATTTTCCTTATTTGACAAGAATCCTTCTTTCCTTAGTTGGTTAGGATATTTTGACTTTGTAATTTTCCTTTTTTCACTAGGGTTAGGATAGTTACGAATTTTAATTTGTTTTTCTATAAATAGGGCCTTATTTTCTTGTAAGAGAAACTTTTGACAAAATTATATTCAAATTGCTTTTTATGCAAATTTCGGCCATCTTTGAGAGAGTGAGAGATTTTGCTTCTTTCATTGATTGCATCACGAATCAGACTAACTTATCAATTTCGATTGTGGCGTTCTTCTGATCCATCCTTCCAAATCCTTCCGTCATTAGTGTTCTTGCTTCTCTAAGCATTGGGTGCTATAGAGGGTGGTTTATCCTTGTTCTTGGATTCCTATATCGAAGCGTGCGTTGGGGTTTGAGGCCTTCATTGCCATAGGGTTCCGCGTCATAGTAGTTTAAGCCTGATCTCATGATCACATTATACTCCCCCTCTTTAAAATGATTCACCCTCAAATCATGCTACCAGGTAACAAAGAAACATAAGACTCCTAATGCCAAGATCATCACTTCTTTGTTGATGTAAACTCTTCCTCAAACTTTTATGTGTTGTAGAATGAAGATCAATTTTGCACTAGTTTTTCATCTTCCTTCTTTGCTAAAGTGAAAAATATGAATTATATAAGAAATCTAAAATTTTGCAGGAACATTATAAAAATCATATGGCATCACAAAATTTGTTAGAGAAGATATTGGCAAATTATGAACATCATTATTGGAATTTTCATCATAATTAGATTTTTGAGTATCTTTAACTTTGGGAACTTTGAATTGACTCAAACTTCTAGCTTCTTCCATTCGTACTTGCTCCACATCTTTTTCTTTTTCTAAGACTTTCTTGTGAGTTTCAAGTGACGAAGCATACATTGGTTCAATAATTTCTTCCACCTGCAAAGGTAGTAAATGATCACCATTAGCAACTTCTAATGAGAATAAGTCATTAGCTTCAGTGTAACACCCTTATATTATGTATACATATTATATATATAACTCATATACGTAAAACATGCATATAGTCCATGAGAATGTTATATTATAAATCTAATCAAAATACATTCGTTCAATATTAAAATAGTCAGCATTTAATAAAATAAAATCTTGATGCATTTAAATATAGTTTGTATAAATATAACACTTCCAAATGTTAATAAATATTCTTTTTATACACTTATCAATATACTCAAAATAATTATTATCAAATTAAAACATGTATGCACCACCTTCTAAGTGGTCTCAAAGCAACTCAAATCTTCGTGTGGCAACAACTGTCTCCTTTTCTAAACAGCAATCAACCAACCTCCGTGATTCACACAACCGCGCTAAGCTCGAAAGTTTAGTAGTACAAATTAGGACATACAACGCATAATACTTTTCATTCAAAAACCGCATTTACATACATTTACATTTAACAACTTCATCATATAACATATTCACATGCACTGGGCCCATAAGAATCCCATATATTATTCAAATTATAGGGTCATTGCTTTAGACTAGTTTTGACACTCGGTGTATGGCCCGAAGGCAATAATAATGATGCATAGCATCTGGCTTGAAGGCAATATAATAGGGATGCCCAGCATCTGGCTCGAAGGCAATAATAGTGACGCCCATCATTTGCCAGAAGGCAATATCGTCAAACACAATACTCTGAAAATTGATATTTTATAAGGTTTCACACATTTCAATTCACATTTATCATTTCAAATCTTTTCTCATGACACACACTTGTCATACTTTTCACATATCATCATCATTCATTATTTCTCAAATTTTTTATTCATTTCTCAATTTCTTTCACAATTCACATACAATGCATATGTGGCTCTCTATCACATTTTAGTGCACAACTTACACTTATTACATTTTGCACAAATATCACATTTAGCTATCCTCACATGGCTAAATCATGTCATAAACATATCATTTCATGCACTGTTAATTCAAACAATGCTACACACAAATTTATTGAAGTCATAAAACTCATAAATGAACAATTCAATGTCATTATAATATGCTTTATCAATTCATCAAGATATGCACTTACTTCTAATTGCCAATTCAAGTCCAAATTCCTCAAATCTTCACTTCCTCATATTCTTCATAACTTGATTTCCTTTCTTCTCATCCTTCTTTGCTTTGATCTAGATCTCTTCTTGTTAATCGCTTCTAGAGAAGTTTCTATCAATAGATCGTGTGTTTCTCTCATTTGATCAAGGGTTTTCTATGGTGGAAGAGATAGAAAGTGAAAATGGCCAATGCAATAACTTAGAAAAATCTAGAACCATATATATAGAAATTAAGGCCACGACCGTGGCTCAACACCTTGTACCGCCTCAATCAAACCATCGCCACGACTGTGGCACCCCAATTGCCATGCCCATGGGATCTAAACTGCCACTGCCATTTCAAAATTGATTTCCCAGACAGTCCGATCCACAATGTCACGGTCGTGGCCCCTCTATTGCCATGCTCATGGGGTTGAAAACGATGCTACCAGATTAGGATGAATCCTTAAACAGAACAAAAATAGATGCCACGACCATGGCTCACCAATGCCATGCTCATGGGATCCAAAATCACATTGATTCTCACTCCAAACATTAAGAATTCCAAAAATTTGGGATGTTACATTCAACAAGGATTGATTTTCCTCTAAACATTTCTTTAAATTCATGCAACAAAAACACATAGATACTAGAAAAAAGATTTGTCAAGGGTTCCCTTGTACTTAAGTACAAAATGCCTCTATAAGAATTAAAAGTCTTTCCAACATCACTCTTTTTTTCAAAGAAGCTCTCTTTTCGCTTTTTGCTTTCCACAAGCATTATACTTTTATTTTCATTCTCATTATTTGCCTTTGATCTTTCTTCCTTTTCATTCTCAATCTTTTTTTCTTTCTGCCTCAACTTCCTTTTCTCCTCACTTTCATATACTTCCTTTGGTGTAAGTGGAACCAATGTCATCTGCTTTCCATCCTTCTCTAAGGAGTAATGGTTAGTGTATCCATTATGTATCACTCTTTTATCATATTGCCATGGCCTTCCTAATAAGAGATGCCCACCTTATATTAGCGCAACATTGATCAATAACTCATCTCTATACTTGCCAATCTTGAAAGGTACAAGTACTTGCTTGGCCACTCTAAAATCGTTGAGCCACTTCAACTTGTACGGGTATGGATGTTTGATAGTAGGTAACCCAAGCTTTTCAACAAGGGTGGTACTAGCAACATGTGTTACACTTCCTCCATCAATGATCAAATCACAAACTCAATCTTTTACAAGACATCTATTATGGAAAAGATTTTTCCTTTTTTGATTAGTTTCCTCATGTTGCATTTGTATGTTCAATGCTCTTCCATTCATTACAACTCTCCCACTTTTAGCAATATTAAGGATTCATCATCACTATTACTACTCTCTTCCTTAGTGGATGTCTCCTTCTCATCCTCTTCTGTTGTCCCAAGATGGCAACCAAGAGGGGGAGTGAATTGGTTTCCTCAAGAAATAATGACAATTAAAAAACTCAACAAACTAGAAATGCGGAATAGAGAGTTGGTTGAGTAATGAAAGAAAGAAAGAACACACAAGATTTATAGTGGTTCGGATTTTACTTCAATCCTACATCCACTTCCTTAACAACTTGTTAAGGTTCCACTAATCTTTGAAGTTTTTACAAGCTCACTTCCAACTTTGGTGTTTTCACAAGTTCACACCTAACTTCATAAGTGTTTTTCTAAGGCTTACACTCAAGAATCTTTAAAGGAGTTTTTAAGGCTCACTCTCACAACCCAAACAAGAGTTTTACAAGACTTACTCTCACAACCCAAACAAGAGTTTTACAAGGCTTACTCTCACAACCCAAGTGTTTTTCCAAGCTCACACTCAAACTTATACAATGGTGTTTTCAATGCTTACACCTAACATTCATTACAATTCAAATGTAAGTTTAAGTAAAAGAAAGTTTGATGCTTGGCTAAGAAATTCTTTTTTCTTGCTTCTTGTTATTCATTTCTTATGGAAGCACTGTATTTATAGCCAATGTGGTCTTACTAGCCGTTATTCATAGTAAGAATAAAGTCTTGGCAGTTTAGACCTTCTTTATTAAACTGTCCGAAGCATTTCATGGTCGTCCTTCATGTAAGGATGGTCGCACTATTGTCACGTGCGGTCGTCCTTGAACAAGGCACGGTCGCTGAATTTAAAAAAGCTTCAACGGTCGAATTTGAGTGCTCTGCTGCTAGAATCTTGCCCATGCTGTGTTTGTCGGGACGGTCGCGCATCACCAAGGTGCGGTCGCCCTTTTTGAATGTTGAAGTGGGTTTTTAACGGTCATGTCACGTGTCATTCTCTGACAGGGCAGAAGAGCTGTCTGCCAAAATTTGAATGTCGCGGTCGCCCTAGGTGACATCTCGCGGTCAAAGTGAGATACTCGCGTAAAACTTCTTGACGCACCTGAGGACGCGACCACTACTGTCTCTTTAAGCAGTTTTCTCCTGTATTTGCAGAGCGGTCGCGAATATGATTGCGCGGTCGCTAAAGTGGTAAGCGAGGCCGTGTCATTCGCCGTTCTTGTCACCGCGAACTTTACTGTGATTAGAATGATTTGAGATGCTTGGATAGCGGTCGTCCATAACTTGGGACGGTCGCTCTTCATTAAGTGCGGTCGTTACTGAGGTCGGGTTTCTGACCGCGAAACCTACTGTGATAAGGTTTCATCCTTTAATTGAATGGTGCGGTCGTATTCATGTTTGGTGCGACCGCTAGAAGTGTTCTATTCAGCTTTATTTGAAGCAACCTAAGCCTGCAACAAGATTCTCCAAACACATGTTAAATGGATCATTCAATTTGAGTTGTCAATGATCAAAATTGAGATCTTTTGTCTAACATCTTCTTCATTACTAGTAGAATAGTATACTCTATCAACCATGTACATAGTCCTCATATTAGGGCATTCCTCCTTATAATGCCCAACTCCACCACACTTAAAGCATTTAATCTTAGAACAGAAGAAGGTTAAGTTTTACCTTTTTCCATGTGGGTTGTAAGTGCTTCCCTGGAGTCTACCTTAGATTTTGATGAAGTAGCATCATTATCTTTCTTCCAAGTGGGCTATTAAGTCGATATAGATGAAAATTGATTCTTCTTCTTCAATTGTCTTTCCACCTTCATTCCGAGGTGCAATAGTTCTTCTAACTCAATAAATGGTTATAACTCTACAATATTCGAAATGTTCCCATTAAAACTATTGAGAAACCTAGCCATAGTACCTTCTCTATCTTCCTCAATATTGGCTTGAATCATAGCAACCTATATCTCCTTATAGTATTTTTTTCTACACTCTTTGATCCTTGAGCAAGATTTTGAAGGCAATTCTCTATAGTAGTGGCTTAGAACAAATCGTCTCCTCATGATAAATTTTATATCTCTCCATTCTTCAATGGGTCTTTCACTATTCCTTCTCTTTTTTGCTTGTATCATCATACCATATAATTGCATAGTCTTCAAAGGCTGCTATGGCAAGTTTGACCTTCTTAGACTCAGTGTACTCATGGTAATCAAATACTAGTTCAATCTTCTTCTCCAATCAAGGTATGCTTCTGAGTCCATCTTACCATGAAAAGTTGAAATTTTAAGCTTTACTCTTCCAGCATCTCAATTATTATATCTCCCTCTAGCTCTGACTTCTTCTTTTTCGTTATCCTATACGACTCCTCACCTTCAAAGTCTTCTTTAGCTTGTTCTCTTCTATTAATTCTCCTTCTTTGAGCATTAGGGGCATTATTGGGTTGTCCCCTTGCTTCTAACATTTCCATTTGATCCCTTATTTCATTGATTTGCTAACTTAATGCTTGTATTGTATCTGACATTGCTTGTAATATGTCAATCTCTCCTTGAGTTTGTCTTCTTTCACCGCTCATCTTTAAGTTCAATGTTGTAATAAAGGTTAGTAAAACAATAATATATTTATATACAAATCTCACTTGACTCCGTCACGTGTTTCACTCAACTAAGATGTTTCACTTAAGTTCACTCATGTTTGCACTCAAAATATGGTTTTTCTATAGATAAGCTTACACTCTTGCCATTTACTACTAAAGTTCTCTTACCAAGATTGATTGTGTAGAAACAAATTTACACAAGGTGTTAATCTGTAAGAGCTTAATTGGAATACCAAGGTAATAGAAAAGAGAATTCTTCAATTTGTAAAATCAACACGATCTTGTGGTGGCATTCGCGGTCTAAGGTACAATCGGGCTAGTTGGGGCAAAACTGAGATGTTGTTATAGCGACTGCTAGGTAGGTTGGATGAACTTCTAAATCTAATAGTAGTGTTCGCAGTTTGGGTTGTGATGACTATTGCGATCCCAAGGTGCACATGATGAATTCCCAAATCAAACAGTAAGGTTCATGCCGAGGCTCATGTCGAGGATAGCAAGCATGATGTTGGTAGTGACCGCAGTGCAGAAGAGGAGAGATCGTGACAATTGCAGAAAAAATTGACTATGAAAAATTTAGGGGTTTCTCCGCATATTCTCAAAACTTTTTAGCGTTTAGAGTTTTGAGATACTTCTTTTGATTGGCCATAAACTTCATTGGGAACAACTTATTAAAAATTATGATTAAATAAAATGTTTTATTTACATTTTTTTCTATTTTTTTTAATTTTTTAAACAAAAATAAGAAGTAATTAAATAGATAAATAAGATAGATAGGATAGATAGATAGTGAATTATGATTTGGAGCTTAGCTCTGGTACCAAACTAATACGACCCATAAGTAATGACTTGAGACCCAACACCGAATACTCTTGGAAGCCTCTCCTTGGAAAGTCAAATCATATCCTTTACCTAAGACCTTAACATAAACCTAACAATGTAGTTAAGAACCTTTGTACTAACAATACTCAAGTTATTAACTCTTTATTTAGAAGTTAATTCAAACAAGAATCAAGATAATAAGAGATAATAAATCTCTCATAAGAACAAAGTTCTTAAAATTTTATTAATCAAATACTTAGTTGTATTACAAGGTAGAAGAATTGCCTTTATATAGGATACAAGAGAATCCCTAAATAAGAAGGAATTTAAGGTTGTTTAGGAAACAAATCAACCCTTCCGTAACTAGAAAATCTAACTTAACTAGGAAGATCTAAATAAATCTTTAACAAATCTTTGGGCCCTAACATCCTTATCCTATTAATACATCTATAATAAGCTCAAAATAGGAATATCCTAATAGAATACTGAGAATAAGAAGTAAAAATACCAAAATAAATAAAATATAAAAACTAGTTTGTTAGAGCACAATAGAGTTTGTCATGGTTAGTGCTACCACAAGGCTGGATGCAAGATAAAGTATCAATACAGTAGAGCTCGTGGGTGAAGCTTGCAACCTCGAGACAGAACGCGCAATCAATATGGCAATCGTTACAGCCATGGCTTGATCGCTAGATATTATGGGATGCACTAAAATTCTTCATGCCTTGATTTGAATACAGAAGTCCAAGCATGTAGTTGGAGTCCACCTTGCATTATTCAAAAGCAGCTAAAATTCTCCAAAGGCCTTACATAATCATAGATAATAGACTAGAACCAAGCCAATCTTCAAGTCTTCCAAGATTTAGCAAGATATCATTCTTTGAAGTATGGACTTCCTTATAGTAGTTCAAGCCCAATCTCAAGATCACATCAATAGGTGTAGTCAACAACTAATATTTCATCTTTGTATATATCAATGTTTGAATGAAATGATTTAGAAGTTGTTTAGCCTAACTTATAAATTGGTCAGATCAGCTTATAAGCACTAAGTTTAAACCAACATATTAATTTAGAAAATTTTATAAGCTTATAAGTAAAAAATTAAGTTGGAAATGGCCAATCTATCCAAATAATTATTATATTATCCTTGTTAATTTTTTAATCATAGTTTGATCGAGCAATTTAATTATAATTAGTTTTGTCATTTTTAGTCATTTTAACAATATATATAATTATAAACTATTTTCACCAAACATGCCAAATGTTTATTGGTCACTTATAATTATTTAAAACAAATATAGAATTATTTGAATTTTTAAATTTCATAAACATATATTAACTTATAAGGGTGTTTATAAGCTAATATTTTGAAGCTAGGTCAAATGCTATCTTGCATTACCAAACTCATCATTGTGTTGAAACTAATTTGACATTAATGAAAAACAAAACAATAGAGCATGAGCAAGCAAATAGTTCAAATAAAATCAAATCAAAGACAAATAAGAAAAATATTAAAAGAATTGACTATTCCTATTCACCGGGCTTATGGACTGAGCCCAGTATCTCCTCAACACCTGAAACCAAGATCTCAGAAGATTTGACATTGGCTTTGAATATTCTCAGTCTGACCAAGTTCTTAACGTTCGAGAGATAGATCCCTGATACAGCCATTGTACGGCACTAATAATCCTCGAAGATCAGCTGATACACTCAGACCTTATCTCCTACCTTTCAACTATAAATAGGAGTCAACCCTCATAAGTAAGGGATCTTTTTTCGAATTTCCTTAGCTCGCTTATCTTCGGACAGCCTGAACATTGACCTAAGCATCATTGTCTCACCACTGGAGTTGAGTCCCTTCTCTTGTCTTACATGTATTCGATCCAACAGCAGCAGAACTCGAACCCAAACTAGGAGTCCTCAGGGTCCACTTCATCATCATATATTAATACCAGCAGTTTTTGCTGGTATCAGAGCCTACCAGTCTCTTAGGGGTGATAATAGATAAATATATAAATGTTTCTTTTTTTAAGTCTTTGAACTATAGATATAAAAGTATATAATGTTGACTAAGATTTGGACATATAGTAAGACCCATTTTCAACCGATGGTTAGGTAATTAGGGTATAAGTCAGATGTCGCATCTAAAATCAACAAGAAACACTTTAAAATTTATTTTTCAATTAATTAAAAATGAAACCATTTTTATGTAAATCTGCTAGTACAACTAAATCTGATAGTTCTGATAACTCTGAAACTAAAAGAATAGTAAATAGAAATGAATTAATTTTAGAAAATTTTCGTAAAGCAATAGATGATAGGGTAATACCTAAAATAGATAAAGAACAAATATATAAAATTTCTAAATTAAATATTTTTAAAACTGATTATATTGTAAAAGTTGAAGAAAAAAAATACGGTTAAGTAAACCTTTTAAAAAATATACAATTGTTTTCTCCAGAAAGACTAAAGCATCATAGAAATAAAAAATATAAATATATACATATAGGACTCATACAAATTGATATAAAATCCTTAACTAGGGAATGATTAAATACAGTTATATTAGTTGTTGTCAAAGATGCACGATTTGCAAATTTTCAGGATTCTTTATTAGGATCCGTAGAGACCAGCTCAAGTGAGGGTCCTATTTCCTTTGAGGTACATCCTAATATTACAGTATCTCTGAACGATACTACTATATTAAAATCTGTAGTTCTCGAAATAAAAATTCACAATTATAAAATGTTAGAAGGATCTATTCATGTAGCATTAATTTATAAAATACATTATAAAGTAATGGTTTTTGCCTTTGCTAATAAATACATTATGCAACATCAAATTGGAGAAACTAAGTTTCTTCAGACAGATCTTAGTAAAGTCATTACTATTATCCCTAAAACTATTCAATGGAAAGACATCAGTCTTCCTGATAGATGGGTTTTAGAAGGAGCAATTCCTCCTCCAGAACCTGAAAAGAAATTAAAACCGAATATAGATATTAGTAAAATTAAACAGTATGAAGACAGTAAAGTAGAATTAAAATTTAGTAGACATAGTATAAGCAGTATATATCATGATTCCTCTCCATCTACTTCAACAGTATATATAGGAAGAGCATCACAATTACCTTCTATAATATATGCTTATTATCCATAACCAAACCATAGATATAATCAAGAACAGTATAGAGAACAATCTCCTTCTCCATCTATGTCACCTAAAGCTTCGTTTATACCTGAAAATGTAGCCAACACAGATAGAAAATTGAATATAATTAATAAAGAATTTATATTTAATAAAGATAAAATGAATAAAGAATTAACTTTAATAAAAAATATAGATAAATTAAAAGAATTACTTAATATAGTAAATAATTTTGAAACTGTAAAAATTGAATATATCAATTTTGTAAAACAATATGAGGTAAATATGAAATTTTTTTATTGGTTTAAAAAATTTATAAAACACAAATAAATTTAAAAATAAAATCTATAAATCCTATAACTATTACAAATAAAGAAACAGAATGGAAAGTAAATGATAAAATTATACAAAGTGAACATCCACCTAAAGTCATTAATGTATTTATGCATGTTGATAGAGAAATTAAAGCTACATCATTTAAAATTGTTCCTCATAATGATTCAAATGGAAAAATTCTAGAACAGAATAATTTTTCAAATGCACATTTAACTAGTATAGGAAAAATAATTAAATAGAATAAAAAATTCTATCAAAGATAAAGAAATAGTAAAACATGTTGAAACCCCTTTCGGATAAAAAAAATAAAAGGCCATATTTTTAAACATTTTGAGGTTTCTAAAAAATGTCAACAAGAAGTCAAATCTAAGGATTTTGACTTCATAAAAGCTATTAAATATTAATTAAGTAAAATTTATTCAACCTCGGAGTCAAAACAAAATATTCAAGAAACACCTCAATCTAAAACCTCTAAAACTATTAATACAGTAACATAAGATCAAGATCCAAAATCAGTTGAGGATTCTCAACCTAAAACTGAATATCTTGAATTTTTTTTAGTAAAAATATAACTTCATAAATAAATCATATAACACATCAATAATCTATAATGCTTAGAATATCTTCCACGGACTTAGAAATTATAGATAGGCCAAATATTTTATCACAGTATAAATATATTGCTTCTTCAGTATATGAATGGAACATTGATAATCTGTCAGAATAAAATATTTTAAGTCTTCTGCAATAGATGATAATGACTGTCAATGTTTATAAAACTCAAACGGACACACCAAATAAAACTATAGCAGAATTAATTATAGTAGACTTTATAAGCCAATTAAAAGGTCGGTGGGATAATAATCTCACTGAAAAACAATATTTAAAAATCTTAAATGCTATTAAAACAAAAGAGTTTGGAACCACTATATTAAATGAATATGATGATACTATTCAGGATGTAATGACAACGTTGATACTGACTATATGACTTCATGTTATAGGAGATCATGCTCATTTAAAAGATAAAAATATTGAATTATGAAGTATCCTTAGGTGTAAAAAATTTAGTAATTTTCAATTTTATGAAACAACTTTCTTAACTAGGATTATGCTTAGGGAAGATTCCAACCAGGCTTTTTGGAAAGAAAAATTCTTAACATGATTACCATTTTTCCTAGGAGAGAAAGTTAAAAAAATAAAAATCTTATAAACCTTATAAATCTTATATGGTTTCTAACTTTCTCTCCTAGGAAAAATAATAATTCTGCTAAGAATTTTTCTTTTCAGAAAGTCTGGTTGAAATCTTTCGTAAGCATAATCCTAGTTAAGAATGTTGTTTTATAAAATTGAAAATCGCTAAGTTTTTTATGCCTAAGGTTACTTAGTAATTCAATATTTTTATCTTTTAAATGAGTAGGATCTCCTCTGAAATGAAGTGATATAGTCAGTATCAACGTTACCATTGTATCCTGAATAGTATCACCATATTCAATTAATATAGGGATTCCATCCTCATAGGTTTTAATAGCATTTAAGACTTCTAAATATTATTTTTCAATTAGATGATTTTCTCACCAACCTTTTAATTAGCTTGTAAAGTTTGCTATAATTAATTCTGCTATAGTTCTATCTGATGTGTCTATTTGAGTTCTATAAACATTAGCGGTCATTGTCATCTGTTGCAGAATATTCATAATATTATACTCTGACAGGCTATCAATGTTCCATTTATATACTGAACAAGCATTATATTTATACTATGATGAAGTATTTGGCATATCTATAATTTCTAAGTCTGTGGGAGACATTCTAGGCATTATAGATTAATGATATGTTATACGATTTATTTATAGAGTTATATCTTTACTAAGATTCAAGATCTTCAGTTTCAAGTTGAGAATCCTCAATTGATTATAGATCTTGAACTTGGGTTACTGTATTAATAGTTTTAGAGGTTTTAGATTGAAGTGTTTCTTAAACAACTTATTTTGACTCTAAGATTGAATCAGTTTTACTTAATTGATCTTTAATAGCTTTTACGAAGTCAGAATACTTAGATTTGGCTTTTTGTTGACATATTTTAGAAACCTCAAAAGGTTTAAAAATATGACTTTTTAATTTTTTATTTGAAATGGGGTTTTCAGCATATTTTACTATTTTTTTTTATCTTTGATAGAATTTTCTATCGTATTTAATTGCTTTCCTATACTAATTAAATGTGCATTTGAAAAATTATTTTATTCTAAAATTTTTCTATTTGAATCATCATCAGGAACAATTTTAAATGATTAGCTTTCATTCCTTAATCACCATGCATAAATACACTAGTGGCTTTAGGTGGATATTCACTTTATATAATTTTATCATTTACTTTTCATTTCATTTTTTTTTATTTCTAATAGTTATAAAATTTAAGGATTTTTTTTTATTTTGTATTTTATAAATTCTTTTTAAACCAATCAAAAAATTTCATATTTGTCTCATATTGTTTTACAAAATTAATATATTCAATTTTTACAGTTTCAAAATTATTTACTATACTAAGTACTTTTTTAATTTATCTATATTTTTTTATTAAAGTTAATTCTTTATTTAATTTATCTTTATTAAATATAAATTCTTTATTAATTACATTCAATTCTCTATCTATGTTGACTACATTTTCAATTATAAACAAAACTGTAGGTGACATAAATAGAGAATGAGACTGTTCTCTATATTATTATTAATTATATCTAAAGTTTAGTTCTGGATAAGAAGTATATATTACAGAAGGTAATTGTGATGCTCTTTCTATATCTATTATTGTAGTAGACAATAGGAATACCTACTACTTATACTATGTCTACTAAATTTTAATTTTACATTACCATTTTCATACTGTTCAACTTTACTAATATCTATATTAGGTTTTAATTTCTTTTCAAGTTCTGGAGGAGGATCCTTCTAAAACTCATTCATCAGGAAGACTGATGTCTTTCTATTAAATAGTTTTAGGGATAACAGTATCGGTTTTACTAAGATCTGTCTGAAGAAACTTAGCTTCTCCAGTTTTATTTTGCATAATGTATTTACTACCAAAGGCAGAAACTATTATTTTATAATGTATTTTATAAACTAATGCTACCAGAATAGATCATTCTAACATTTTCTAATTATGGGTCATTTATTTCTAAAACTACAGATTTTAATATATTAGTATCGTTCAGAGATACTGTAATATCAGGCTGTACCTAAAACCAATAGTAAATTAAAAAGTATCAATTACAGTACAACTATATCACATCCTTTTTATAACAGTATAGATAAAACTTCAAAAATAATTAAAATTTAAAATGAGAAAAACTAAATAAGAATTAGGCTCATTTTTTAAATAATTTAACTACAATATAACTCAAAATTATAAAAACTGCAATGAACAGTGTTCTACAAGATATAAAAAGTCTTATAAAAAATCTTATAAAAAAATTATAAAAGAAAATTTAGTAAAAAAGATTATTATAAAAAATAAAAACCTTATAAATCTTATAAATTTAGTAATAAAAAATTCTTTAAAATAAAAGATAAATAATTTAAATCATATAAATATTTAGAATGCTATAACTATGGTAAAAAAGAACATGCCTCTAGATTTTGTAGGTTTAATAAAAAAAATACAAGAATTAAACCTATAAGAAATAATATTAAATAAAATTCATGAATTACATTTAGATTCTAAAGAATATTTAGATTCTAAAGAATATTTAGATTCTAAAGAATTAAATCCAATTGATGAAATAAATTCAAACTCTAGTAGTTCTGAAATTAGTAGTAAATCATTAAATATTTTAACTAAAGAGTAATAATCTATTTTATAAGTAATAAAACATTTAAATGACTCTAAAATTCAAGAGAGATTCTTAAATAAATTATTAGAAGAATATATATATATATATGTGTGTGTGTGCGCGCGCGCGCATTGTTTTGAACTCATAACGCAGTTAAAAATTAAGCCATTTTCATAAATTTCAAATTCAAACACCATCAAGGATTTAGGAATAAAAATATACAATGCCATGCCAGTAGCTGACAAGGGAGACTTAAAACCTGATATAGCATTATTCAATCTGCAACAATCACAGGACAATCGCAGGTCTTAAAAATATGCCCATTTGCCTCAATGTTTAACAGATTCCTCGCCTGAATTATTCATATTATTACAGCAAAATGATCAATCACCAAATAGTAATCAAATTTACCCAAATAGAACTTCAGGTAGTTAACAAAAAACAGTCAACATTTCTTACCCTAAAGAAAATGAATTTACCAAGTATTGTTTAAAAAGTAGCAAAATCATAATAAAGTACTCGTGGTTTTTAGTGTCAAAAATTTTCCAAAAGAGCAGTAAATTACAAGAAGAAGAAATGGTTGAAGCATACGTCTTACTAACAAAGCAAAACAGCCAACCTAATTCAACATCAAGAAATGGAATAAACCAACTCAATCTGAAAAAAAAAATCTCGCATAAGCTTCCTCTTTCAAAAAAGATATCAAGTGATGAGTTTTTTTTAGAAAATTTAGGAAATAAGATATTGAATGAGTGTATGCCAAATTGATATAAAGATTTTAATCTCCGCCATATAAAATCAACATTTAAATTCTTTTTAAAATTCAATCTTAAAAATTTTCAGGAGTGGATAATTATTATTTAAAAGAAAATCTCAACTTTCAATAGTGAACCCTTATCACGTTTATCCTCAAAAAAAAAATTTCTACAAACATTATTAACTTGTTAATATCATTTCTTATAGCTTAAACTTTCAAATAAAAATATTTATTATTTTTTTTCTTTTCTTTTCTTTTTTTATCCGTGAATTAAAGAGTCCTTTTCTTTCTAAAGTTGAAAAGTAAATTGGAAAAAGAAAAAAAAGAAAAAAAAAGTATATTTTGAAGTTTTTTTTAGATATTTTTAAGAAATCCCAAAATATTCTCAAAGAAGGCCCGGGTATATCTCAATAATATATGGGAAAACTCGGTGACAAAACCTGTAAACTGTAACAAAAATGCTCAATTTCATGCTTCTCAATCAACAAAAATTAAAATCCCATATGTATTTCAAGTTTTAAATCGGTCCATTTTAAACATTAATGAATAGAGATGTAGGCTTGTAATTTAGTTTTGATAAATATGATGCACAAAATCTCATTAGAACTTATACTGATGAATCCCATAAAGGAGATGAAGTGAAATACTAGTTATAAAATTGCATTAAGGTATTTGCAGGCGCCGTGAAAATTCGACCTTTGTCAGAGGTCCATTAGAAGTACTTAGTCGTTTGCAAAATGGGCAACTGATATTCTAATCCTAAATTTAATTGTCATTTTGAATCTAATTAAACATCACATTCACGAGAACATTCGTGGCCAAATTTGCCAAACGGTTGAAGATAATCACATTCATCAGAAAACAATATTAATGGACAAATAAGGTTCAAACCAAACATTGAAGACGATTATATTTCACAACTGCTGAACAAATGTTTAGGAATGTGGATACTGAAAAATACCTCAAAAGGAAGAAAGACCACTAAAATCATTGATGGATGTTTCCTTCATCAGCATGATAAGATAGCAACTGAATTTGAAACCAGCTCCACAATTCAACTGACACTGTCATTTTATGAATCTGGCAGCTATATATTCTGCAATTGCCATGCTTGATGTCAGACCAGGGGACTCAATTCCAAAAAGGTTGACGAGACCAGGCACCCCATGCGTATCTTCTCCCTGCATAAACCACATTGGAAGAACATGTAACTCCCAGTAGGAAATAAAACCACCTAGATACTTGCATAATCCACCATCTGCCTGTCCTCTAAAACAGCACAACATATGTAATATAGCCAAGTGGTTATTCATCTTACAAATTTTACATTGTAATTCCTATGCTAGGCAAACCAAAACAAAAGGATGAATATTGTGTTGTAAAGAAAAAAAAAAGGGAAAATCCATTCTAATTGGTTAATTTCATGCAAATCTAACTACATCAACTTGGGTATTTGCCTTACTCTTCCCTCTTTCGCAATGTCTTTTTCTAAACTAACTCAGATTTGTAAACAACCTGCAAATCCTGATAATAATTGTTTACTATTTTGAATTTGACGCGGACCTTTGTTATTCTATTTGATTTTGTTAAATTGTGATTTAAAATTCAATCCAATTAAACAGTTAAAAACTAAATAGCATGCCCCTCCAGTTGAAAGATTCAACAACCAAAAAAGCAAAAAAGTTGCAAGAATTTAAACTTTAAATTTGTTTTCAATTTAATTATCGCCCACTAGATTATAAACTAGTGGTTATAACAGCAGCCATGTAATAAGAATGCACCATGCACGCATTAAATGTTTGTGACTAAGTGAATGTCTCATCAGTCATCAGATAATTGGTAAATAACCCTCACTATGCTCCTTAGCAAGAAAGATGAAGCTCAGCAGGACCAATTCTTGCACTCAAGAATAGAATCTTTCTTTTCCAGGGGTAAAATTAAAGAAAATATCAAGTTTGATGTGCTCAAAAGAGCTATGTCAACCATATGCTATGAATTTCAAAAAATTTTACATGAGCCAACACATGTAGGAAAGTGCCATAATCCACACTAGATGTTGACAATTAGCAGGAGTCTTAGCTAGTAACAAAACCTAGACAGGACGCTTAGCAGTATACTTTTACTTCCATTTATGATTTTAACCTTAGATTTACCTCAGCTACACCCTACCACATGAACTAGAATGACCAAGGGCATGAAGCATGTTGGATAAATTATTTTCTTAAAGGAGTAGCTACCTGTATCACAAAGTCAACAGGTGATTGTCCAGGACCAGAAATTTTTGGTCGAATCCCTGCATAACCTAGCTCCAGTGATCCATCCATCAGATTTGGATAATACTTTCTTATCTCTTGGTAAAATCTTTCTGCACGACTAGCACTGACGCTATAGTCATACCTGAGAACAACATCTCACAGCATTGAGATTTTATAATTAAATACAACAATAAGAACAAATTCGCTTTTTGTGGCAGATTTACAACTGAAAAAAAATTGTCTTCCAAATATATATTTTTCTATTACGAATTTACAATCATAGCAGCATTACACAAAATTCATTCTATTAATAAAGTAATTGCAACTTTGCAACACCTTCACTTGAAATACCTCTTTCACAGCCTAGGTTATTATTTGAAGCATTTAATCAATTCCTAGACTTTTTCATCATCATTTGAATTTTATTTACTTATTTAATGTTTCATAAAAAGGAATCATGCTAAACCTGTTACCTCTTTCTAAATTTTCGAGATATCCTTTGCACTTTAGCATACAGAGGCTCACAATATGATCCTAACGTCAAAAAGCATAAACATTATGAATAAACTGGCATTTACACTCATCCAATATATATTCTACGTTCTTGAAGCTCATTGTAGCCTTTTGAGTGATACCTGACTGTGAATTACTTGTTAAATCAAAGAACTTGTATGTCATTGAATCTTGTGCAAAATAATGTCACTACTATTTCAACCAAACAATCCTACTCGGGGGATTTTCTGGTGACTCATAGGTACCACTACAAGTCTACAACCATGAGGTTGCTAGTTCCCCATCCTCCTAATGCATAAAGTGTGATGTAGCAAATCATTTTATTTTATTTGCATGCGCAAACATTGTTCCAGTGCCAAGTTATCTTAAACGAGCCAAATGAGTCTTCCAGATATTGCATACTCAGTATTGTAACAAGTTTATGTCTTCATCAATAGCTAACCATTGGATAGCTCTAAAGCAGATCATTTGTTACTTAAAAAGGGCTGACGAGATATAGTGCACAAGAATCATGGGCACACTAATATTGAGTGTTTTTTTTCAAATGTTAATTAGGCAAGATCCAGGATTGGTATGAGGTCCACTAAATGTTAGACTCATTATTAGACTCATTAACCAGAAAAACTATCAGCCACATTTAGAAATAAGTTAAGACACATTTATAAATCTTGGTATTAAAACCTACCAAAATATTCATATCAATTATTAGCAGATTTGATAAGCATTGGTAGAATGGGATTTCAATATTTCCGCCACTACATCTATAGACAACATTTTTTTGTTTACACCTAACTTCGGAGATGACTCACTATGACAGCGGCTGCAACATCCATAATTATATAGGCTTTCCAAATTGCAAGATACAATGAAAATATATATAACAGCCAGCTCAACTAGCAGATTCTCATATATGTTCTACACTTTTAGAGGAGTTTCTACATATTGCGGGTACCGCCATGTCAGATAGGAAATCAATATTTGAGACTTTGTTCAACATTTAAAAGAATGTAACACCTGACTTTCAGAAATGTATAATTTTGTTACAAAATTTCACAGAGTAGATTCATTCTAGAAACTATCCATACAATAAGTGTGCTAAGCATTCTATTAAGAATTAAGCAATCAGTGTTTGTAATTTAACATGAAAATAGTTCTAGATGATATAGAAAGAGAACACCGGACAAAAGAAAGCTTACTTATCCAGAAAGCTTGATATGTCATCCACACCATCAATCCACTCGACATCTGGCCCAAACTTAACCTGGCCATCCAAATCCAGAGTAAGATGCACTCCAAGGCCCCCATCCTCAGGAATAGGGTATATCAAATGCTGGAATGGAGGAATTCTGGTATTTGATAGAGTGAAGTAGCAACCACGAGCAAAATATGCAGGTGGAATTACAGCACTAGGTAGCCCATTAAATCTCCTTGCAAGAGATAGGGCACTCAATCCTGCAGAGTTCACAACGAGCTTAGGAATAATAATAAGCTCGGGGTGCAATGTAGAAATTTCATCCCAGTTTTCAAGATGATTGCTTCCCACGAAATGAAGGTGCAGATGATTTCCTTCAAGATGGCCACCAATGACCGTAGAATTGTAAGAGAAGGTAGTTCTGCGACTTTCAGCTTCTCCCTGAATCCAAATTGGTTAGAAAATGCAACCTATAACTCATAAATGAAAGGAAAGAAAAGAGCAAAGAGCACCATTACTATTAAAGATAGCATAAGAGAATGCACATCAATAATCCCAGAAGTCGAGGAGAATAAAGCTTTGAGGCATTGCAATTGAGGTTCCATTTTCATGGCTTCAAAACCGTCCAGCATTTTCAAGCCATCCACCCCATTTTGAGCCGCACGATTCATTAGATGATGTAAATTTGGAATTTCTGAAGATCTAGTTGCAACTATGAGCTTGCCTGTTTGTTTGTGCGGAATCCCATGTTTAGAGCAATAGTTATAAAGCAAATTTCTTCCCCTCACACAAAATAAAGACTTAAGAGAATTAAGAGGGTAGTAGATGCCAGCATGAATGACTTGGCTGTTGCGAGAGCTGGTACTGGTGCCAAAAGTCGGGGCAGATTCTACCACTAATACGTCTTTGCCCCTAAGTGCAAGCTCTCTGGCCACAGCTATGCCCACCACACCTGCTCCTATCACCACACACTCTACCTTCTCCTTTGGCACTTGCAAGTCTTCTGACCTTGGTGTGATTGAGTTTGAGATTGAACTTATTCTTCTTTTCAATCTTCCAATGGTGTGCTTGAGCATCTTCTCATTTCTTTCTTCCCCTTCACAACAGTCATTCAGTTGCAGCTTTCTGCTTGCATAAATAGACTGAAAAACATATCCTATTTTAAATATTAAAAGGAAGTAATCTCCAAGAAAATGGAAATTATATTCTAAAATTTCACAATAAATTTTAGTTATACTTTGTAAATGATCAAATAAAACAAGGGCTAAGGGAAGCAATAGAAACTAAAATGTACATAATGAAGTCGCATGAAATCAAGGGAGATGGAACATACAGAGGCTGGCCTTTTAATTTCATTTCTATAATTAATCTCCACAGTACATAATAATAAAATAATTGCTTAATTTGAACTTTATCATGCGAAGGAACTACTTCGTTTGACTTTTATCACGCACTGAAAAGATCTATAGAAGATGGGGACAAATATCACAGAAATTGTTAGGAAACACCAAAGTGTGTAACAATAAGGAAAGTTAAATCATGCAGAACTAACAAAGCGGACTACACCACAGCTTGAGGAGCATTTGAGATGGACATGAAAACAAGTAAAAAAACAACAAACAAATTTGTCCAACCTGTCCTATTTCATTCATAGGATTCACGAACGTGATTTAAGGGTACTTCTATATTTTCTTCTTTCATTCTTTTAATTTGATCACTAAGAACAATTAACCAACTCTGAATCATCCCTAACCATAACATTCCCACGCTTCCATTCAAAAGCAAGTTCCTAAACCAATCTTCCATTAAAAATCAAGTTCCTAAACCACCAAACTTGTAGTTGCAGCCTCTATATCATGCACCAATTCAAATATTTTAGTAGCTGATCACAGCCTGATGAATATTTTCAACCCCAGGATTTATGTAATTTCTCCCACACTTAGAAAACCTAAAAAGCCCACCCATTAATTGACAAGCATATTTTAGATTTTAAACCAACTAAATCATTATTCACCATGTTAGCTGTTGGATGAGTTAAAAACATCACTGTCAAACCATGTCCACACTAAGTCAGCCATTTAAATCGGGAAGTCCTCAGGCCTAGAGGATAACATCCAGCCAAGTAACTGATTCAACCATAAAGTCTAACGCAGTCCAGGTTTTCATAAATCAGGTTTTCATAATTAAACTATACAATAAAACCCACCAAATTATATCTACAATCCCTGATAAAAAAAAAAAGAGGTATTTTTGAATTATAAAGAAAGAAAACCTTAAGGGTCTCAAATCGCACTCCTACTCGCCATCTGGAGACCAACATGGAATTGTAACAGTACCAGGCATGGCGTTTCCCCTCTTCTTTACTTGGAACTACTGCAACCAATTGCGCTCTCTTTTAAATATATAACACAGACCAAAGCTGTTGATCTTGGGCTAAAAATTGTATATTTGAATCATTCAAACAATCAATGCTCAGAGAAATAAATGCTTTGGTTCTGCAGATTAGACTCTTGGTTGGCAGCATTAGTCATTACAATTTTGTTTTTGCAAAGCCAAGCTGTAATAGAATTTGCTGACTGGCTAGCGTAATCCAACTTACCATCTCCAAAGACTGACTCCATAGGATGTACTTATGAAATTCCTCTTTCTTTGATATTATTTTTTAAAAAATATAATGTTATATATATATCATAAATTTAATAATGCAACCCTAAGAATTTGCCTAAATGATTAAGGTATGATATAATAATGTATGATCTAATATATTATTATATAATATAATGATAAAAATAATATTTATTATTTAAAAAATTGTAAGATATAGTATGGTTAAGTAAAAATATTTTTATTTAATTTAATAATATTTTAAGGATTTAATATGTTATGAAAATAAAAAATTATTTATTAATATATATTTGATGTTTAAAAAAATTATTTTGGATATTCTTAAAAGATAAAATTGTAAAATTATAAAAATCATTGAATTGGTGGTTTGAAAATTTATGATTTTCAAACCATGAAATTATCATGGAAAAATATCTTATGGAAGGTGAAAGTCAAAATAAACAAAAACTAAACCATATCATATCATATTATACCATGACAAACCATAAAACAAACAATGTAATATCCAAAAGGATACCTTAAAAGTTTTGGTATTATTGTTGTATTTGGATTTAAAGTATATGTTTAATGGAAAGATAAAAGAAGTAAAGAGAGAGTGTATATGTTATATATATGGTGATATATATAACATATACAAGTCAAAGTAAATGGTCAAAAGATGATTATTTAATGAATTAATTAATTAGTGAAAAATGGAAAATTAAGTGAGTGGAAGAGGATATTTTAAATTATTTTAATATTATAATTGCTTAGTGGAGGTTTAAGTAGAGAAGAGTTGTAATATCCTCATGTTTGCCTTAGAAGTCTTGGTTATGTTGTTGTTGTAAATTGGATTGAATGTATATGTTATGTGATAAGAAAAGAAATTTGAAAGAGAATGCTTGTGTATATGTGTTTTGGGAAAGAAAATAGGGTTTAGAGAGAAGTGTATATGTTGTTTATATGATGATATAATTAACATATACATAAGTCAAATAGAGAGTCAATGCAAGAAGATATTTTATTTGAGATTTGTGAAATGACTTAAAAGGACAAGTGATTGTAAGGAAATCAAAACATGTGGTTAAATGGTGTTTTGGTAATTGCTTGAATTGAAATACTTGGTGGAGATTTAAAGATGAGTTGACTTTGGGCTTCTTGATTGTTCTTTGTGTTTTCTTCTTCTTTCTCCATTGATGTGGTCGGCTCTTCCATGGACAAAGGAAAGCAAAAGACAAAGTGAAGATCTTGAGGTGTTTAACTCAATTTGAAGGAAGATTGAAGTGATCTAGTGGATGATACAAGAAGTCTTATAACTTTGGTAAGTTCTTTTGTGATCTTTGTGCTTATTTGAAATGATATTTGAGTTTTATAGATTTTTAAGAGTGTGTTGGTTGATTTTGAGATGTGAGAAGTGTTTGAGTGATTTGATGATGGATTTTGAGTATGGATTGAAGAAAAGAGTAAGTGGTTGGAAGAGATGATGTTGTATATGTGGTGAGGGTTTTGAGATGATTTTGTGTTTTGTGTTTGATGTGTGTTTTGGCTTGTTTGGGTGTGTTGCAAGTTTTAGATGAGTTTTGAGTATGTTTTGTTAAGATGGTGTGAAGTGGATGTTGATGGATAAAAGTGTTTTGTTGAGTGTTTGGTTGTTTTGGCCGGAATCTTGATTTGTGGCCGGACACGCCCAAGAGCACGTCCAGGGTTTTTAGGCGTGTCAATTGTGTTGGAGGCAGTAGGTTTGACACGACCAGTAGCACGCCCATGTTATTAAGCGTGTCATAGCTACTGTAAGATTTGAGAATTTACACGCCCAGGAACACGCCCAAGTTGTTGAGCGTGTAAATGCTTCTGTGTTGTGGAGTTAAGACACGGTCATGAACACGCCCGTGTGGGTGAGCGTGTTAGGGTTAGGGTTTGCCCTAATTAATTCCTAATTGGATTATCTTTTGTGTATCCCTAAGCAAGTATATGCTATTACTTTTAATTTAGGTCTTGAAGATAGTGATTGATCATTGATCTAAGAGGTAGAAGGATCTTGAACAAGAAAGTGTTAAGAGTGGTGTGATTTGCTTTTGAGGTAAGTACAAAACCTATATGATTGTATGTAAGTACAAATGTGGCATTACTACATTGTTAATTTATACGAGCAATGTGTGTTGTTATGTTTATATCAATGATGATATATATATATGAATAATGTGAATGACATGATGATGCAAATGATTGTGTATATGAAAGATTGAAATGCTATGATGTGAATTGAGATGAAAAGGAATATAGAGCCATTGTGATTGGCTATGTTGATTTATTTGAGAATGAAATTGATAACAAATTAATAAATGAGTTGTGTGGCTAATGTGTTATTCCATTTTCAGAGTTTGTTGTTGGTGGCATGCCTAATGATAGTAACAATCTCTTGAAGTTAGGTTGGGCTTGATCCTTGAAGCCAAGTTGGGTTGAAGTTTAACATGTTTTACTCCCCTTGAAGCTTGGTTGGGTCTAGTCCTTGAAGCCTAATTGAGATGTTACAACCCTTGAAGCTAGGTTGGGTTTGGTTCTTGAAGCCAAGTTGGGTTGAGACTTAGCATGCTTTGTTCCCCTTGAAGCTTGGTTGAACTTAATCCTTGAAGCCTAGTTGGGTATATGTGATAATGATAAATGTGATAAAACCAAAGCATTAACTCTGAAAATTGAATGGCATATTAGTGTGTTTTGGGCCCATGCTTGTCTTTGTTTAATGTGAGTCATGAATGATAACTTAATTGATTAATGAAGGAGATGGAAAGATATTGAAATGTGGTATGCTTATATGATTATGATTTGTGATGTGCAAAGGTGTGATGTTAGCTTTTCACCTATGTTGTTGCCTTTATTGATAACAAGTGTGGCATTGCATTGCACTAGAGCATAATGTTAGCATGATTTGTCTTACTAAGCCATTGGCTTAGTGCGATAGTGTTGATCGCGCAGGTAACAGAGTTGAACCCGAGAGCTCTTCGAGACCGAGTGAGAGTAGACAGTGAAGAGTTTATTTGGGACTTAAAGATCAGAGAAAGCTGCCAATCATGTATAACTTCTTTATATTTTGTAAATATTGTTTATAATGTGAATATATGTATATTTGTAAATATGGATTTAAATGCTTTCATATATGTAACTATTTTATAAATTCCGCTGCGTACTAAATAAACATATTTATATCTACTTTGTTTTATTTTACAAGTTAATTACTTATTATCTATATCGTATACTGAAAAAAATTATGATATCATTTAAAAAGGTGTTCTTGAATGTTAAGAAAAATCCGTAGCATTCCTATATTCGATACATGTATACTACATTGTGGTGTATGTAGTGTGTATGTATTGGGTGTGGGGGTGTTACAAGAGTGTTTGACTTTGCTTCTTATTTTTCCTCTTCTCTTCTTCTTTTCCTTCTTGGCCGGATATCACTAAAGCAATAGAGAGAAAGAGAGTTTTTGTTTTCCAAGCTCAAGATTGAAGAAGATTTCAAGTGATCAAGTTGGAAATCTAAGAAATTTCATCAACTTTGGTAAGTTTCCACTTGATTTCCTTGTTTTATTTTAAGTTGTATTTGAGTTTGATGATTGATTGTGGATTGTATGAGTATGTTTAATGGTGGTGTGTTTGAGAGTATTGGGTTTAATTGATTGTGATTTTGGAGTTGAATGGAAGAGTAAGAATTGTATTTAGGTTACGGTTTTAAATTGGTAATTGATGTCAATATTGAGTTTGATCAATTATTTTTGGTAGATCTTCAAGATGTTTGTGTTTAATTAAGTTTAAAGCATATAATACATGAGTTTGATTGGGAACAGAAGCATTTTGGATGCCACGACCGTGGCCCTTGGATGCCACGACCGTGGGGGTGTTAAGCAAATTGGACAGATTCGTTTTCTAACCCACGACTGTGGGGTCCTAGATAGTTGTGTTGGCTTTTAATTTGTGATCTATGGGTCTAGTATGAGATTAATAGGTGAATAATTGCATTGGAATTCATGTATTTGTAAATAAGTGTGTATTATTCCTTTTGGATTAGGTTGTGAAGAGGTTGAGTTGCCGTAACCTAAGTGTTGAGAATTCTTGGAAGAGGAAGTGTATAGATTGGTGTGAGTTGCTCTTGAGGTAAGTACAAACTTACATGGTTGCATACATTTACATGATTTTGAGACTTAACACATTTGGTTGTAAATGTGTTAAGTAATTTACTATATTGTTAATACAATTTGATTAATGTTATGATGTGTATAATGTGAAAGATATGATGATCATTCAAAATGTATGTGCAATGCAATTGACTATGATGAATACTTCAATGATGAATTGCTTTAATATGAATTGAGATATAATGAGATGTGATGCCATTGTGGTTGGCTATAATGATTCAAATGAAATAAGTGGGGCATGTTTGCCTAGATGATGATGAATTTAAAATATATGTCCAATGCAATTGGTTATGTATACTCTATTGATGAGATGTGAAGCCATTGTTGTTGGCTATAATGATGCAAATGAGATAATTGAGGCATGGTTGCCTAAATGATGATGAGAAAATGAGAATGAAATTGATAATGAAATAATTAATGAATTGTGTGTCTAATGTGTTATTCCATTTTTAGAGTTTTGTTGTTGGTGGCATGCCTAATGGTAACAATCTCTTGAAGCTAGGTTGGATTTGATCCTTGAAGCCAAGTTGGGTTGAAGTTTAGCATGCTTAACTCCCCTTGAAGCTTGGTTGGGTCTAGTCCTTGAAGCCTAGTTGAGATGTTGCAACCCTTGAAGCTAGGTTGAGTTTGGTTCTTGAAGCCAAGTTGGGTTGATACTTAGCATGCTTTGTTCCCCTTGAAGCTTGGTTGAGCCTAATCCTTGAAGCCTAGTTGGGATAATGATAATGATAAATGTGATAATTAAACCAAAACATTAACTCTGAAAGTTGAATGGCATATTAGTGTCTTTTGGGCCCATGCTTGTCTTTGTTTCAATGTGATTCATGAATGGTGAAACAATTGAATAAAATAATGGAATGTAGTGTTATGAAAATATTAATATATCATTTATGAATATTGTCTTTATTGTTGAAATGTGTGCCATTGGCATTGCATTGAAGCATATTGTTATTGTGGTTTATACCACTAAGCCGTTGGCTTAGCGCGATTGTGATTCATCGCGCAGGTGACAGGGTAGAACCAGAAAGTTCATCTAGACCGAGTCGAGTCTAGATTCTGAAGTGTTGAGTGTGGGCTTAAAGATCAGAGACAAACTGCCAAACATGTATAAATGTTATGTTTTGTAAAATTGGATTTTAATGTTTATGTATTTGTAAATACAGCTACATTTTCCGCTGCGTATCGAATGAACATTTTATCTATTGTATTTTATGATATAACTTAAATGTTTAAGTTTGCTTATATTATTGTATAAAGGAATGATTTGTTTGTTTAGTAAACTGTGGCATTCCTATATTCAGCGTACGTATATTACGATGGTGGTAGTGTGCGTATACGGGGTATAGGGGTGTTACAATTATTTTGGTATCAGAGCCTAGGTTTGAGATTCTCAACCTAGGTAAATTGTAAGAAAAAGAAAATTTTGATTTTAAAATATGGTTTTTGAATAAGATACATGTTTTGGTATTGGCAGTCTCTGATCTTTGATGAGGTATATTCTGCTGTGTTTGCAGATATAGGTAGTGATGGCTTCTCAGTCACGTCAGTCCGTAGAAGGTAGTGCTGAGAGTGTAGCTCCTGCAGAGGGTAGAGATGGAGCTAGGGTTGATAGAGCTGGAGAGGCACCTGCTCCTGTGCCAGGGAGATCAGATGCTGATGAGGTTCCGCCGGGTTGGTTACGGCATGTGGTAGAATTGTTGAGGCGAGCTCCAATGCAGCAGCAGCCACCGCCACCACAGCCTCAAGTGCCGGTGAGACATTATGATAAATTGAGGAAGTATGGGGCTGAGGATTTCTTTGGTACTACAGATCTTGCAGTAGCTGAGCAGTGGTTGGATAGAGTGCAGAGGGTATTTATTCAGTTGCAAGCCACTCCTGAAGAGAAATTTGATTATGCTAGATCCCTTCTGCAGAAAGATGCTTATGATTGGTGGAAGACAGTTCCTCATGCCATGGATGATCCACCGACTTTGTCTTATGGTGATTTTTTGAGGGAGTTTGAGCAGAAATATACCCCGAGGGAGTATAAGGATGTCAAAAAGATGGAATTTTTGAATTTGAGATAAGATAACCGGACTGTGACAGAGTATGAGGTAGAGTTCATCCGATTGAGTCACTATGCCAGGGGGATTATTTCTGATGAGATTGACCGGTGTAGGAGATTTGAGGAGGGGTTGAGGCCCTCTATTATGTGTATTGTTGCTGGTTCTCGGTATCAGGATTTTTCTCAATTAGTTGTAGCAGCCATAAGTGTTGAGAGAGCACAAGCTATTGTAGCAACTACTACTGAGGAGGAGACCAGAGTTAGGAGATCCCAATTTGAGGCAGGGTCTTCATCTATGAAGAGAGGCCGAGGAAGTTTTATTCCGAGAGTCAGTAGGAGCCTGAGGCAGTCAGGTAGGTCAGTTCAGTATCAGAGGCAGAGATCGAGACCTACAGTTTTTGTAGCGAGTGCTCCGACTCCAGTGGTTCAGAGATCTACTCCACCTATATGTGTTCATTGTGGTAGGACACATGGGGGTGCTTGTTGGAAGAAGGGTGGATCAGGAGTATGCTTTAGATGTGGGTCACCAGCTCATTTTGTTAAAGATTGCCCTGAGTTACAGGAGGATAGACAGACTGATACTGCAGCTTCTCGACCTAGTTTTAGTAGAGGTGGTCGAGGGGGCAGAGGTTTTAGTAAAGGCGGTCAACCTGGATTTAGTCAGAGAGGAGGCTCTACATCCGGAGGCAGTAGGCCAGATGAGGCTGGGTCTTCTCAGAGAGTGTATGTGATGCAGAGACAGCCAGATGCTTCAGCAGTTATTGCGGGTACATTTTCTTTATTTGGCATTTCAATTCTTGCTTTGATTGATCCAGGATCTACTCATTCATACATAAGTGCATCTATCTTGCCTGTGTCTGAATTGCATTCAGAATCCTTAGGATTTGATGTCTTGGTGACAAATCCTTTAGGGCATAGTGTGGTTGTTAGCAAGGTGCATCGTGATAGTGCAGTTGTGGTGCAAGGTGAGGAATTTTTGGGGGATTTGATTGAAATGCCTTTTAAGGAGTATGATCTGATCTTAGGCATGGATTGGTTGTCTAAACATGGAGCTGTGGTAGACTGTCAAAAGAAGTGTGTTACCTTGAGAACTAGTGATGGTAGAAGTGTGATGGTGTCTAGTGAGCAGAGACAACTTGCATCCTTGTTTGTTTTAGCTGTTGTAGCTAGAAAGTTGATTAGAAAAGGGTGTGATGCTTATCTTGCTCATGTTTTGGATACCAGAGTAGTGGGTTCTCAACTTGATAGTATACCCACAGTTGCGGAATTTCCAGATGTGTTTCCTAAGGAGTTGCCAGGGTTACCCCCTGAGAGAGAGGTTGAGTTTGGTATTGATTTGTTGCCTGGTACCACTCCCATCTCTATTACTCCCTATCGAATGGCACCTACTGAGTTGAGAGAGTTGAAGGTGCAGTTGCAGGAGTTATTGGATAAAGGGTTTGTTCGCCCTAGTGTTTTTCCGTGGGGAGCTCCTATTTTGTTTGTAAAGAAGAAGGATGGTACTTTGAGGTTGTGCATCGATTATAGGCAATTGAACAAAGTGACTATCAAGAATAAGTATCCTTTGCCTCGGATTGATGATCTCTTTTATCAATTAAAGGGAGCAGCAGTGTTTTCCAAGATTGATTTGAGATCAGGGTACCATCAGTTGAGAGTCAGAGCTGAAGATATTCCTAAGACAGCTTTTCACACAAGATATGGGCATTATGAGTTTTTAGTGATGCCATTTGGATTGAAGAATGCACCTGCAGCTTTCATGGATTTGATGAATAGGGTGTTTAGGCCCTATTTGGATCAGTTTGTGGTGGTCTTTATTGATGATATTTTGGTGTATTCGCGTAATGAAGAGGAGCATGACAAGCATTTGCAGATTGTGTTGCAGACCTTGAGAGAGAAGCAATTATATGCTAAGCTGTCGAAGTGTGAGTTTTGGCTTGATCAAGTGACTTTTCTTGGTCATATAGTTTCAGCAGATGGTATAAGAGTTGATCCGAGTAAAGTTGAAGCTATTTTAAATTGGAGTCCACCGAAGTCTGTAACTAAAGTTAGAAGTTTTCTGGGTTTGGCAGGCTATTATCGACACTTTGTGAAAGGTTTTTCTTTGATAGCTACTCCTCTCACCAGATTACTTCGGAAGGGAGTTAGATTTGTGTGGACAGATCAGTGTTAAGCTAGTTTTGAACAGTTGAAGGAGATGTTGACTCAAGCTCCTGTTCTTACATTGTCTGTGGAAGATAAACCATATGTGATTTATAGTGATGCTTCACATAATGGTTTAGGATGTGTTTTGATGCAAGAGGGTAAAGTTATAGCTTATGCTTCTCGGCAGTTGAAGCCGCATGAGCTTAATTATCCGACTCATGATTTGGAGTTAGCAGCTATAGTGTTTGCTTTGAAGATTTGGCGACACTACTTGTATGGGGAAAGGTGTTTTATTTATACGGATCATAAGAGTCTGAAATATTTGGGGGTTCAGAAAGAACTTAATCTTCGGCAAAGACGATGGTTGGAGCTGATCAAAGACTATGATTGTTTGATTGATTATCATCCTGGTAAGGCGAATGTTGTTGCTGAAGCTTTGAGTCGAAAGTCTTTAGCAGGTTTGACTGATTGTTCGCTCTTGTTGCTTGTTGAGTTGAGAGCGTTGCATGCTAGTTTTGAATCATGTGATGATGGTGCGTTGTTAGCTCAGTTGCATTTGAGACCGGTGTTGTTGGATCAGATTAAAGAGGCTCAATTGACTGATGAGAAAATTCAGAAAGTTATATCAGATTGCAAAAAGGGGGAGAGCCGAGATTTCCATGAGAGAAGTGATGGTAGCCTTTGGTTTAAGGATAGATTGTGTGTTCCTGATGATGCTAGTTTAAGAAAGATTATTTTGGAAGAAGCACATCAGTCGATTTTTGCTATGCACCCTGGGAGTACCAAGATGTATCAGGATTTGAAGCAACATTATTGGTGGGTAGGTATGAAGAGAGATATAGCAGAGTTTGTATCTAAGTGTCTCACTTGTTAGAGGGTGAAAGCTGAGCATCAAGTTCCAACAGGGTTGCTTCAACCTTTAACAGTGCCTGAATAGAAATGGGAGAGAGTGACAATGGATTTTGTGTCTGGTTTGTCGTTGACTCAGAAGAAGCATGATGCTATTTGGGTGATTGTTGATCGGTTGACAAAGACAGCTCATTTTCTTCCAGTCCGGATCGACTATTCTCTTGAGAAGTTGGCTGAGCTGTATATCAGTGAGATAGTGAAATTGCATGGAGTTCTAATTTCTTTGGTGTCTGATCGAGATCCCCGGTTTACTTCGAGGTTTTGGAAATGTTTACATGGTGCTTTGGGTTCTCGATTGCACATTAGCACTGCTTTTCATCCACAGACAGATGGGCAGTCAGAGAGAGTGATACAGATTATAGAGGATATGTTGAGAAGCTATGTCATTGATTTCTCTGGAAGTTGGGACAGATTTTTGCCACTTGTGGAATTTGCTTACAACAACAGTCATCAATCCAGTATTGGAATGAAACCATTTGAGGCATTGTATGATAGAAAATGTAGGACTCCTCTATGTTGGAATGAAGTTAGAGAAGGCAAATTGGTTGGTCCTGATTTGATTAAAGAAACGGAAGAGAAAGTGAAGATGATTTGGGATCGGTTGAAAACAGCTTCAGATCGGCAGAAATCTTATTTAGATTTGAAGAGGAGAGATATAGAGTTTGATGTTGGAGATAAAGTATTTTTGAAAGTGTCTCCTTGGAAGAAGATTTTGAGATTTGGTTGTAAAGGAAAGTTAAGTCCTCATTTTATTGGACCTTATGAGATATTAGAAAGAGTTGGACTCGTTGCTTATCGACTTGCTTTGCTGCCTGAGTTAGATAGAATTCATAATGTCTTCCATGTTTCTATGTTACGGAGGTACAGATCGGACCCATCTCATGTTTTACCAGTTGAATCTATTGAGGTGAGTTCGGATCTAACATTTGAAGAAGAACCAGTTGCTATTTTGGCACATGAGGTAAAAGAGTTAAGGAATAAGAAGGTGCCACTTGTGAAGGTTCTTTGGAAGAATCATGCAAAGGAAGAGGCAACTTGGGAGAGTGAGCAAGCGATACGAGATCAGTATCCTCAACTGTTTCAGACTTGATATCAGGTAATTTCGAGTACGAAATTTCTTTTTAGAGGGGGAGAATTGTAATATCCCAAAGGATACCCTAAAAGTTTTGGTATTATTATTGTATTTGGATTTAAAGTATATGTTTAATGGAAAGAGAAAAGAAGTAAAGAGAGAGTGTATATGTTATATATATGGTGATATATATAACATATACAAGTCAAAGTAAATGGTCAAAAGATGATTATTTAATGAATTAATTAATTAGTGGAAAATGGAAAATTAAGTGAGTAGAAGAGGATATTTTAAATTATTTTAATATTATAATTGAAGGTGGAGGTTTAAGTAGAGAAGAGTGTTTGACTTTGCTTCTTATTTTTCCTCTTCTCTTCTTCTTTTCCTTCTTGGCCGGGTATCACTAAAGCAATAGAGAGAAAGAGAGTTTTTGTTTTCCAAGCTCAAGATTGAAGAAGATTTCAAGTGATCAAGTTGGAAATCTAAGAAATTTCATCAACTTTGGTAAGTTTTCACTTGATTTCCTTATTTTATTTTAAGTTGTATTTGAGTTTGATGATTGATTGTGGATTGTATGAGTATGTTTAATGGTGGTGTGTTTGAGAGTGTTGGGTTTAATTGATTGTGATTTTGGAGTTGAATGGAAGAGTAAGACTTGTGTTTAGGTTATGGTTTTGAATTGGTAATTGATGTCAATATTGAGTTTGATCAATTATTTTTGGTAGATCTTCAAGATGTTTGTGTTTAATTAAGTTTAAAGCATATAATACATGAGTTTGATTGGAAACAGAAGCATTTTGGATGCCACGACCGTGGGGGTGTTAAGCAAATTGGACAGATTCGTTTTCTAACCCACGACTGTGGGGGTTGTGAGGCCACGACCGTGGGGTTGTGAGGCCACGACTGTGGGGTCCTAGATAGTTGTGTTGGCTTTTAATTGTGATCTATGGGTCTAGTATGAGATTAATAGGTGAATAATTGCATTGGAATTCATGTATTTGTAAATAAGTGTGTATTATTCCTTTTGGATTAGGTTGTGAAGAGGTTGAGTTGCCGTAACCTAAGTGTTGAGAATTCTTGGAAGAGGAAGTGTATAGATTGGTGTGAGTTGCTCTTGAGGTAAGTACAAACTTACATGGTTGCATACATTTACATGATTTTGAGACTTAACACATTTGGTTGTAAATGTGTTAAGTAATTTACTATATTGTTAATACAATTTGATTAATGTTATGATGTGTATAATGTGAAAGATATGATGATCATTCAAAATGTATGTGCAATGCAATTGACTATGATGAATACTTCAATGATGAATTGCTTTAATATGAATTGAGATATAATGAGATGTGATGCCATTGTGGTTGGCTATAATGATTCAAATGAAATAAGTGGGGCATGTTTGCCTAGATGATGATGAATTTAAAATATATGTCCAATGCAATTGGTTATGTATACTCTATTGATGAGATGTGAAGCCATTGTTGTTGGCTATAATGATGCAAATGAGATAATTGAGGCATGGTTGCCTAAATGATGATGAGAAAATGAGAATGAAATTGATAATGAAATAATTAATGAATTGTGTGTCTAATGTGTTATTCCATTTTCAGAGTTTTGTTGTTGGTGGCATGCCTAATGGTAACAATCTCTTGAAGCTAGGTTGGATTTGATCCTTGAAGCCAAGTTGGGTTGAAGTTTAGCATGCTTAACTCCCCTTGAAGCTTGGTTGGGTCTAGTCCTTGAAGCCTAGTTGAGATGTTACAACCCTTGAAGCTAGGTTGGGTTTGGTTCTTGAAGCCAAGTTGGGTTGATACTTAGCATGCTTTGTTCCCCTTAAAGCTTGGTTGAGCCTAATCCTTGAAGCCTAGTTGGGATAATGATAATGATAAATGTGATAATTAAACCAAAACATTAACTCTGAAAGTTGAATGGCATATTAGTGTCTTTTGGGCCGATGCTTGTCTTTGTTTCAATGTGATTCATGAATGGTGAAACAATTGAATAAAATAATGGAATGTAGTGTTATGAAAAATATTAATATATCATTTATGAATATTGTCTTTATTGTTGAAATGTGTGACATTGGCATTGCATTGAAGCATATTGTTATTGTGGTTTGTACCACTAAGCCGTTGGCTTAGCGCGATTGTGATTCATAGTGTAGGTGACAGGGTAGAACCAGAAAGTTCATCTAGACTGAGTCGAGTCTATATTCTGAAGTGTTGAGTGTGGGCTTAAAGATCAGAGATGAACTGCCAAACATGTATAAATGTTATGTTTTGTAAAATTGGATTTTAATGTTTATGTATTTGTAAATACAGCTACATTTTCCGCTGCGTATCGAATGAACATTTTATCTATTGTATTTTATGATATAACTTAAATGTTTAAGTTTGCTTATATTATTGTATAAAGGAATGATTTATTTGTTTAGTAAACTGTGGCATTCCTATATTCAGTATACGTATATTACGATGGTGGTAGTGTGCGTATACGGGGTATAGGGGTGTTACAAACAAGGCCTTCTTATTTAATTGATTTTGATTTTTGTAAAATATTGGTCTTGTTTTTGGACTTATTTCAAAATGTTTTACTTTTTGAAAGATTTTTTTAGCTTTTCGACACTGCTATAGAAGAATAGAATTGAAATTATCGAAATAGATTATGTTTTTTAAAGAATCCATAAAAAATGGCATCATTAAATAAATTTTTTACAGGCTAAATAATATTTACACGTTAATGCTATTCCATCTTATTTGAATCCTTGAGCCCCATACACGCCCACAAATTGTATGGATAAATGCAAACGCAGTGCTTAAATTGATTAATCCTATACTCCATGATCTCGAGTGTGTATTGTTATTAAGTCTCTTTATTATTAACTATAACAACAAAATACACTCAAGGTTTCTTTCTCTATACTCCATGAATTTTATTCTTTTTGTTCCAATTCTCTCTCTTTCTCTTGGACATTTTCTTCTGTATTTATTTTTAGGGATAATAAGAATACTCTATTATATCTTTTTGATTTGTTTTTACTTAGAAATTGGATTTGCAATTAGGTTTATGGAGTTCTTTGAGAATTTTGATGTGGAATTAAGTGGAGTTATTGACTCAAATTTTTGAATTACGATTGTTTTTTTATATATGTGTGTGTGTGTGTGTGTGTTTCCTTAAAGGTTGAAGAGAACATTGTTGGCCTTTAATGGTTTTTAGTGCGGGCATGCCAAAAGTGAAGAATACCTAAACTTTTTGAAGAAAGTTGACTTTAATCAAGTGAGTATGCAGTTTTCTTAAAGGACCAGAAAAGAAAATTAAGTTCTTAAGCTTTTTGATAATCAAATGGCTTAAATTCCACAACAATGTAATCTAATTTCAGTTTTAAAAGTGATTACAATGACTATTAACTAAGAATAAAGCTAATGACTGTACCCTTTATGTTAGAACAAATTGAAAATTTGGAAATCTAAACTAGAGTTGAATTAAATACTTAAAAGACTAGTGTTTTCGCTCAAGTTGCTATGAATTTTCTGTGGAAAAATGACTACCTATGTTCTTTATTTTTCTTCCCTTTTATCTTATCTTTCCTGATTTCTCGGCATCCACTCATCACAATGGAAGTGATGGATAACAGTTTTCTCCTTACAATCACCCACTCACCTTGCTGGCATCAAGGCCATTTGGGATTTATGATTTGATGTTTGGGCTTCACTCCTTTTAGGCCTTGAATGATAATTCTGGTGCCAACAAATGCCCCCTGCATGCCTCTAGTTTTAGAGGAACCAGAGTGCACATTGCTTCTGACATCATCCTTGTTACTTTTACTTTATCATTCTTATTTCTCTAAGCTTCATATTGGAAAACACTTCAAATTCAAAACTTCATCTTACCTAAAATCTCACCTCTCTCTTCGATTTTTAGGGCTTTAAGTTGCACTAATATCTTGTTCTCTGCATTTATCATTCTCACTATGGCTTCCTGTAACATCCAGTTTTCATTAAAATATAACTAATTAAATAACTTAGAAGAGTTAATAAATATGTTGGAAGAGGAATATAACTTATATATACTTAGTGTATACATTAAATATACCTAAAAAAAAAAGAAGAGGTTGTATATAAGGAAAATCTATTATGGAGAGTAAGTTAAAAAAAAAAAAAAAGAGAATGAAAGAATGAGAAAAGTATTAAAACATGTTTATGGATATGTAAGGCGGATGTTAAATAAGTGGATTTTGGTTTATTTTATGGAGAAAGTAGATAATTTATGGATTAAGGAAAGAAGATAAAGAAAATAAATAGGAGGAGAGAATAAACAATTAAATGATGGAGGATAATTATTGGAAATAGTGGGTAAATATATATATACCGACTGTATACTTATAGTATACCTGACAATAATAGTATTTAGAGAATTAAGTTAATTTGTAAATTATATGTGGAAGTGTTTGGTAAGCTAAAATATATTTAGTGTTAATAGTTAGAGAGAAAGAAGAGGTTGTATATAAGGAAAATCTATTATGGATCAAAAATAAAATAACTTATGATGCTCTCGGGATTAAAAGAAAAGATATTTAAAGTTTGAGTTTAGAGTATAAAAAGATTTAATAAGATGATGATAGAGTTCTAGTGAAAAAGTATAACATTACAGAATATATATATACATAAAATCTACACAATGTAAACACAAGATATACATTCATGGAATGAAGTTGATAATTTATGGAATTTATATATTTGGATATAGCTAATTAAAAGAATTGGAGGTTTTATTTAAAACTTAATTGCTACTAGAAGAATATGAAATGTGGGATTTAGAAAATAAAAATATAGAATGAGAAGTTCAGAAGTGTGTTGAGGAACTAAAAAATGATATATGAATAAAGCTAGTTGAATTATTCTAGTATATGTATACTTAATATACATAATAAGTGGAATTAAAAGGATTATCCATCACTAATAAAACCTATAAAGATGTATAGAGTAATTTAGGAGGAAATTATATAAACAAATAAGTGTAATAAAAAGTGAGTGAAAAGCTTGAAAATGTATGTGTGTATACTTGTAATATACTTAAAAGTAACTGCACTGAAATTTAAAGATAATTTAAGAAATATATTTAGAGATTGAATATAGTGAATAATGAGATTTACCAAAGAAATCGACAGAAGATTAACTAGTTGGATGGAGAAATATAGATAAAGGCAATGACTTGATGAGATATTTGATAAACGTATTTGAATGTTATATATTAAGAGAATGGATAAATATTACTTGTACATGATTACTAAATTAATATGGAATACCAAAGGAAATTAGGAGAAAATAAATGATAAAATGATTATAAATAAAGTCTAAGTATACAAATTGTACATATAATAACAGTAATATTATTTGGTAATATGAGATAATTGGTTAAATATATATATATATATATATATATGAAAGTGTGGAGTGAGTTAAAGCATATTGGTTGCAAATGATTTGAGAGGAAGAATTTATTACTAGTAAAGAAAATCTTGTGAAAATTAAATTTTAGTGTATTGTATTATTATTGTTATTGAGAAGAAGATATTTTGAGGAATGAGTTAAATGCGTAAGAAACTAGGTGTTAAGCTTAAAGAAAATAATTAAGTTATAATGAAAATTATATGAGTTATATAATAAGATTTTGTGTTTGGTGATTGGGGTTATTATTATTTTATAGTGTTACAAGTATCTAATTGAGAATATATAATGGAAATGATGGTAAATTCTTTTTACTTGATATTATTGTTTATGCAAAAGAAATATTTTAATACTGTATTCTAGGGTAATTATCTCATTTGAAATTGATTGCTTATTTTATGTTGATACTGCTGAAGTTGAGAATTTCATGTGTTAGTTTAGGGATTGCAAAAATGATTAAGAACACTCGTAAGGGAAAGTAGAGATAAGATTATGTGGTTGGTATATCAGGAAGTTGAGATTGATGTTTAATTTTATTGGAGTTTGTTAATTATAATTGATAATTTCGAGGATGAAATTAATTAAGTGAGAGAGAGCTGTAACATCATGTTTTTATTAAAATATAATTAATTAAATAACTTGGAAGAGTTAATAAATATGTTGGAAGTAGAATACAACTTATAAATATTTAGTGTATTAAATAACCTAAAATATAAATTTCACCAAAAAATAAAAAGTCAAAAGTAAAAAGTTAAAGATTAAAAAGTCAAAAGTAAAAAATAAATAATAATAATAATAATAATAATAATAATAATAATAATAATAAAATTAAAATTAAGATTATAATAATTATTTATAGGAAGAAACTAAAAATAGCTAAATAAATTAATAATTAATTAATTAAATATATAGATTTATGTGGATGAGAAAGAGGGATAGAAAAATTGAAAGTCCATAAAAGTCCACTACTTCTTCTTCTTCTCCTAAGTTGGCACGAAGTCTCCATGAAAGCTTGGGGAAAATTTTAATTCTTTTAGATACTCAAACTTTTATCAAGATTTCATGGATTAAGGATGGAATTGGAAATTTCTTATTTCAAGGTAAGGATTTTCTTCTTTTTAAAGGATTTTCTTTTAGTTTATGGATATGTAAAAATTTCAATTTTGATGAAATCTCCATAATTGTTGGAATGGTTTGATAAGATGTTATTTTGATGTATAAGTGAAGATTATATTGTTAAATGATTGAAATAGGTGGATTTGGTGGTAGTTTGGAAGAAGCAGTATGATAATTAGGATTTTTATGGTGATTTTGGTTAGAATTGAAGTAATTAGTGTTTGAATGGTTAAATTGCATTAGAATGTGATTCTAATAATATAATTTAGCTTAAAACTTGATTTGGAATTGATTACAATAAAATTCCAAAACTAAAGAATATTAGGGCAAATATTGAAAATTGGAAAAATGTGATTATTTAAGTTTGATTGGTTAAAATGAGTAGAATAATGTTTCTAATGGTTTATGTAACCTCCTATTTTGGTTAGGAATTGAGTAAGGTTGAGTTGCCCAATCAAAGAAGTGAAGAACATATTGATAAAGTGAATAAAAGATAGTAAACTTGGCTTGGAAGTTGCTGTAAGTGAATGTTAGTACATACTTTGGTAATTAAGTATTAAATTTCATTGAATTGGCATGCTACATCATATGTGAATTTTTGTGCTATGCTACTTTAATGTGAGTATTCACATATAAAGTGCATAGTTAAGTCTTAAAAATTGTGATATCCATAATGTATGAATTGTTAAGCCATTGAAAAATGACCAATAACATTATTGTGTGTGATTGTGAAAAATTGGGCTTCAAGCCATGTAATGTGTATAATACGACCACATTATGCAGGTGGCAAAGAATGTGATATTTATGGTGCAAAAATGTGAGCGTTGAGAAATATGATGAAAAAGTGTTGAAAGATAAAGGAATGATGAAATCGAAATGATGAAATTGGCTAAGTTAAGTGATAATGTGATATAATCTATGTTTACCTTATATGATATCTTATTCCAGAGTTTTGTGTTTGGTAATATGGTTATGGCATGTCATTATATGATTTCCCTTTAGTGCTAGAAGCTGGACGTCACTTATGATATGATTTTCCTTTGGAGCTAGACGTTGGATGTCATTTGTGATATTATTTGCCTTCGAGCTAGACACTAGGTGTCACAATAGACCAAAATCATATCTCTGAAACTTAAATATTATATAAGGTTATGCAGGCCCGATGCATGTAATTGTAGTGTTTTGATGAACTTTGTGAAATTGTTTGTACATAGAAGCATGAATCATAATATATTTAAATGAAGTTCACATCACATTGTTTTAAAATTATTTTATTATCCAAGTATTTACCATTAAGCTAGTAGTTTAGAGTGATTGAATTTTATCACGCAGGTGACTGGATAGACATGGTGTAAACCCTTAATTTTGGCCCTAAGCTAGTTCAGTCCTAATTAAAGATGGCCTAAGTACTTATCGTCCCATTCTTAATGGTTTAAATTTATTTTAAGCCTTTATCTTGATTGGTCCAATTTTTATAATGGCCTAAATGAGTCCGGTTTAGTTTTTGAAACTTTAAAATGGTCCGAAAGAGAATTTTTAAAACTAAAAATAGTCTGAAAGCCATTTTTGTTCGATAATGGGTCATGCATGTCGAATTGGGCCTATCTAGTTCGATATGGGCATCCATGTCAAATTGGGACTTGCCTAGTTCTATATGGACCCTAATCCATGTTGGCTTAAGATGTTTTTAGGTCGATATGGTCAGGTTTAGCCTCGAATTCAGTTGATTTTAGTTTGACATGGTCATGGTTTTTTTAAAATTCAAATTGTTTTAATTTGATATGCCTTAGAAAATCGTGCTTATTCAGGAAACTAATATTGATTTACGATGTTTCACCTAATATTTCTTATAAATATAGATTTTAAGGACCAACAGAGGGGAGAACAATTAGCAAGCAACAAAACAATTAAAACCCTAGCATCATTGAGTGAGAATTAGCAGCATACAAAAGCAAGAAAGGGACACAGAACATTAACCATCAATAAACCAGAAGGCAGTGGACATTGCCTTCGCTTCACTTAGCCGAGATTTGACAATGGTTCAAGTAATAAGTTTGGATCAACATTAAATATCGGTGGAGCCAACAAATGGATGTTCGGTTTCATTATTTAATTCATTTAAAGTTACAATAGTTAAGTTTGATCGTTGTTTCACAAGTGTTTGAATATCTGGTAGCAATCATTATTTTATTATGCAGTGGTTGTCTTCATATAGTAGCATTAATTTGTTACAATTTTACAATTGCAATTTTAATAAACCCGATCAGTAACCTAGTAAAACCATTGGACAGTGATTATTAATTTTTGAATTTATAGTAGCTATTTAAATATTGAAAACCCTAATTACATATTTTGTAAAACCAAGAGCTAGTCCATTTATTTCATCTAGTTGCTTATTTATTTTTCATTTATTTGTTTAATCTCACAGTAGCCAAATATTTAACTTAAACGTCTAGTTTAAATATTAAAACCCTAATTTTATTGTAGCATCCAAAAAACCCTAATTCTATTTCTAAGAACCCTAATTTACATGTAAACCCTAGTTTAGGAAAAATCCTAATTTGTATGAATATAAAATCCTAGTTTAAATATAAACTCTAATTCCCTAACAAAACTAATTTTAAAAATCGTTTACCTTTTGGGGGTGCTGCCCACTAATAGGCTAGCAGGACCACCGTACGCGACCCTTTGTCGATGGGGTCAATATTTATTTGTGGATTGTATTCTTTGTTATTTATATTTATTTATTTTTAATTGAGTCCTAATTTTAATACTCTTTATATGATGATTATTTATGTGTTTATGTGTTTATATTTATTTTGGATTTTAAGATGTAAAAGGCATGTTTTCACTTGTGGGTGCCTTGTTTGTCTAATTTATTTATTTTCTGTATTTTAAATTATTTAAAGACTTTGGGACAATTGTAAGGGACACATTTTCACCTTTTGGTAGGTGTCCTATTTTATTTTCTTTGTGGACATTTGTAAGGGCATATTTCCATCTTGTATGGGTGCCCATCTTTGATTGATTTGTTTTAATTAATATGTTGCTTTATTTTATTAATTGCATATAGTATGGATAATATTATAACGTTTAAGAATTTAATAATATTTAGACCTGAAAAGGAGGCCGGTTCCAATGAACTGGGCGTTATAGAGGTGCTGGGCCACTTTTCACATTCCCTATGCGTACCCAACTTTTCAAACCCAATAGGGGGTTGGGGATTCCTTAGGAATTAAGTCATCCACCCCTTTCTTCTTTCCCGGCCCATCCGGGTGGTGACTCCATTTTCTCCAGGTTTAGGCCCATGTTCTCTAAGGCCCTGAGCCTAATAGTGCCAAAGTGGCAAGAACCATTCTATCATGAGTGGGGGTGAAAATCTCCGCTAACACATGGGGAGCTCTAATAGACCTGATCAAGTATTTGAAGTTTTATTAGGCTGCCACAAAACTAGTGTCTGCTGCATAACATGTAATATTTGTTTTTGGATAATCATGTTATGTGTATATACATTATGATATTATATAAAAATGTTGTTAAAATTAATGCTTCTTTAAGTAATATGAATATTTGAAATACTTCTTGATATATGTATGTATATATGTCATTGAGATATTGAACATTTTTATAGAAATGTTGGAGTATTGAAAATATATGCATATTGGGAGTGTGTTTTTATGCATGTTATGGAAATTTAGTTTTTGGGGAAACGTTCATTTTACAGACAAAGCTCTAGTAAATTTTTCCAGAGATCTTTCTTATAAATTGATATTTTTAACTATTAATTACTTATATATATATATATTTATATACTCATTAAATTATCTTTAAGCAAGTAATCTATATTATTAAATTTGTATGAAGAATTTTCTAGTGATAATGATGGTGGCACCTTAGTATTTTACATATGTATTTACATATATAGGGTGTATATATTGTATGTATGTATAGTATAAGGGTGTTACACTTCCATCACTAATTCTCTAAAAGACTAACTGCTTCAACGCTTCCCAGTTGAAGACTTGCTGTCTCATCTGTCTTTTGAGTCAGTTTCTTTTATTTTCGTTTTGCTTCTTTTGATTTTTATTCTTACATTGATTTTTTATTCTTCCACAGGGATTCTATCTAAAATTTTCAAGCTCACTAGTTAGGTCTAAATAATGACCCAACACCCTTATAGTGCCCGATTCATTGGAACCGACATCCTTTTTAGGTCTAAATATTATTGAATTCTTAATCATATTATAACATTATCCATATTACAAGCAATATTAAAATAAAGGATACCATATAATAAAATAAAACAAGCTAGTCAAAGATGGACATTTATACAAGATGGAAGCATGCCCTTATAATATCCAAATGTCTATGCAAAAATAAAATATGACACCCATAAAAAGGTGGAAATATGCCCCTCACAATGTCCCAAAGTCCAATTAATTAAAATAAATAATTGAAACAAATAAGGACCTATAAAGTGAAAACATGCCTTTTACATTATTCTCAAAATCCAAACGATAAGTCCATAAACATAATTCAATCATCCATCGGAAGCAACAATAAATAATCAAAACTCATCATAAATCATCAAGCTCATAACAATACAACTAGAGTTCCATCATCAAATTAGGGTTTCAATTGCAAAATTAAGGTTTGAAAAACTAGGGCTGGACATGTAATTTGGGTCTTGATCCTATAACTAGGGTTTATCATGCAATATTAAGGTTTAATATGCAAGCTAAGATTAAGACATGCAATATTAGGGTTTAAGATGCAAACTAAGATTAAAACTTGCAAAGTTAGGGCTTTGAATGCATAATTAAGCTTTAAAGTAAAAATTTAGTTATTATGTTGCACTTTACGCTAAATCAAAATAAAAATTCAATATACAATGTACTTATGAGATTAAATAGTGTTGGTACTCAATTGAATTAAATGGATTTAGTTAATTAAGAATATACCTACATCATTGGCTCTACCAAAATAATTTTCTTGATTCAAACCTTGCTCCAAACACCCTAACATCTTCACAGAAGCTGGACTTTGAAGGTGATAAGGTTTGCTTGAAACAAAACATCATTTGGTTAAGTTAGATAATCCAAAGATTGCTTACTAAGTTCACAAGTTTTGGCTACTATCTCTTTTTGGCTGCTGTGCTTTGCTCTCTATGTATTAGTGTTAATTGCACACCATTTTTAAATTGTCAAACCTAATTGCTAGCTGCTAACCGATCCCCTTTTCAATTGTTGCTAGATTTTATATTTATAGCTAGTGATTAATGCAACAACCCTGGGTAATACTCCTAATATTGTTAAAAAGCTTATTATTTGTCTGAGTGTCTTCAAATTCTAACACAATTAGGACTAAATCTAGCCATGTTGAACTAGGCCTTGTCCAATTCGATATGAGCATCACTCATATCGAATTTGACATGTGTAGACCCTTATTTTTTGACCAAGTTCAGTCCAACACTAATTAAAAGACGATTAAGTGAACTATAAATATTTAAAACAGTCTGAAATAATTTTTATAATATTTATTATTTATTTTATTAATAATAATATAATATTTATTATTTAAAATAAAAAAGGAAAAAGAAAATATAAATATTTATTAAAATATAATATTTATTTTTAATAATAATAATAATAAATAATAAATAAATAAATAAACAAAAAAATTGGACAACAAAGGGCATGCCAATTTGAGGCAGGGCGTGCCCACAACGAATTGGGGCATGCCAATTCGCCGCTCGGCATGCCCACGGCTAATTGGCTTGCAGCCCACTCCCCACCCCATGCAGCAGCCCACGCCCACGTTCCTTGTGCAATTTCCCTTGGCCGATTTTTCCGAAAACCTTATTTTACTCGGATTGATTCAATTTATTTCCTAATTAGATTTTATTTTGTTAATTAATTAGGTTTTATTTTTTTTGAATTTCCTGTAAATAACAGTGTGAAACACATAAATGAGGGGACTTTGGCAATTGATTTAGACTGGACTTTGAGTAATTTTTGGAGAGAGCAACGAGTGAATAAATTTAAACAGAAAGGAGATTTTTCTTGGGGACTTTTGGGATTTTGAATGGAAAAAGAAACAGTGAGCAACAAAGCTTGAACATCAAACAGTGAAGCAACAAAATATCAAGCAGTGTGCAGTAAAACTAAACTATTAAACAAGGCAGTAGCTGAGCATATTATCTTGTGTTCAATTCAACCAACAAGGGTGAGGTTGGTGCAAACGAGAGTTTGGATCAAAGCTAGATTATTGGTGGAATCAACGAAAGGAGTTATGTCTCCTAAATTAATATATTTAACACAGCGTACTAAGCTTGGATGATGATTGTGTATCCTTCATGATGAAACCTAGTAACTCTTGATTCCAGCAGCTCTAATGGGTTAAAATTAATATTTTTGCATGCATGATTATTTAGTTACAAATATCATAGCAAGCTTATTTTTCCAACATTAAACTTTAAATCTTATTTTCATAAATTTCAAACCATTCCAGTATACTTAAACCATAAACCTTAAATTCTATTTTCTTAAAACCTAAAACACTAATTAATTCTTTTGTTTTTTCAAATGACACAGTATCTTAATATTTTTAAATAATAATAATAATATTAGTTTTGTAAATCTAAACCTACAAAACCGTAATTTCATTCAAGAAATCCTAATTCAAGATGTAAACTTAAATCTATATATTTATTGCATTATGTGAGTTATGTAACACCCCTATATCCCGTATACGCACACTACATATTACCACACCTGTGATATACGTATACTGAATATAGGAATGCTACGGTTTACTAACCAAAACAATCATTCCATTATATAATAACATGAGCAAACTTAGAACATTTAAGTTATATCATAAAATACAGTAAGTAAAACGTTCATTTAATACGCAGCGGAAAATGTAAAGGTATTTACAAATACATAAACATAAAAATCAAATTTTACAAAATATAAAGTTTATACATGTTTGGCAGTCAGTCTTTGATCTCTAAGCTCACAATCAACACTTCAAAATCTAGACTCGACTCGGTCTAGATGAACTCTCTGGCTCAACCATGTCACCTGCGCAATGAACCACAATCGCGCTAAGCCAAAGGCTTAGTGGTACAAACCCCAATGATAATATGTTTCAATGCAATGCCAATATCATATGTTTAAACATTATAAACAATACATAAGAATATCACATTTCAAAGTCTTACATTGAAATCTCATTATTCATTTGTTTCACCATTCATGAATCACATTTAAACAAAGACAAGCATGGGCCCAAAAGACACTAATATGCCATTCAACTTTCAGAGTTAATGTTTTGGTTCAATTATCACATTTATCATTATCATTATCCCAACTAGGCTTCAAGGATTAGGCTCAACCAAGCTTCAAGGGGAACAAAACATGCTAAGTATCAACCAAACTTGGCTTCAAGAACCAAACTCAACCTAGCTTCAAGGGTTGCAACATCTCAACTAGGCTTCAAGGACTAGACCCAACCAAACTTCAAGGGGATTTTTATTATTAGGCATGCCACCACCAACAAAACTCTGAAAATGGAATAACACATTAGACACACAATCCATTCATTATTTCATTATCAATTTCATTCTCATTTTCTTATCATCATATAGGCAACCATGCCTCAATTATCTCATTTGCATCACTATAGCCAATAATAATGGCTTCTCATCTCATCAATATAGTATACATAACCAATTGCATTGGACATTCATCATCATCTAGGCAAACATGCCCCATTTATTTCATTTGAATCATTATAGCCAATCACAATGGCATCACATCTCATCATATTTCAATTCACATTAAAGTAATTCATCATTAAAGTATTCATCATAATCAATTGCATTGCACATACCTTTTTAATGATCATCATATCTTTCACATTATACAAATCATAACATTAATCAATTTGTATTAACAATATAGTAAATTACTTAACACATTTATAACCAAATGTGTTAAGTCTCAAAATCATGTAAATGAATGCAGCCATGTAAGTTTGTACTTACCTCAAGAACAACTTACACCAATCTATACACTTCCTCTTCCAAGAATCCTCAACTCTTAGGTTAGGGCAATTCAACCTCTTCACAACCTAATCCAAAAGGAATAATACACACTTAATTACAAATTCACATGAATTCCAATACAATTATTCACCTATTGGTATCATACTAGACCCATAGATCATAAACTACGAGCCAACATCTCTCTCTAGGACCCCACGGTCGTGGCCTCCCAACCCCCACGGGCGTGGGTTAGCAAATGAATCTGCCTCCCTTGCTCAAAACTCCCACGGCCATGGCTTCCAATGGCCACGGTCGTGGCAGCCAAAGGCCACGGGCGTGGCATCCAAAATGCTTATGTTTCGAACCAAACTCATGTTTTCTATGCTTCTAACTTCATTAAACACCAATATCATGAAGATCTACAAGAATAATTAATCAAACTCAACATCTACAACAATCACCAATTCACGACCCTAACACAAACACAACTCATACACTTCCAACACCAACACCAACCTAACTTCTTATCTTTAATTCAATTTCAACACTTTCAAGCACACCACAATCAAACATAATCATACTATCAAATATCAACAATCAAACTCAATTACAACTCAAAATAAAATAAGGAAATCAAGAGGAAACTTACCAAAGTTGATGAAACTTCTTAAATTTCCAACTTAATCACTTGAAACTTCCTTCAATTTTGAGCTTGGAAATCAAAACCTCTCTTTCTCTCTATTGCCTATTGTGAGCCGGCCAACAAGGAAAAGGAAAGAAAAGAAGAAGAAAAAAATGAAGATGCCAAGTCAAACACTCTTCTCTTTAAAACCTCCACCAAGTATTTTAATAATAAAATAATCAATTTTTTCTCTTCCACTTATTTTAATTTCCTTTTAATTTATTTAATTAATTTAAAAATAATTAATTATCTTCTTTTGACTTCCTTTAATTTGACTTGTATATGTTGTATATATCACCATATATACAACATATACACTCTTCCCTTCCCAAACAAACATATACAATTAATCCAAATATAACAATAAATATTTCAAAACTTTTAGGGTACACTTTGGGATATTACAATTCTCCCCCTCTAAAAAGAAATTTCGTCCTCGAAATTACCTGATATCAAGTCTGAAACAGTTGAGGATACTGATCACGCATCGCTCGCTCACTTTCCCAAGTTGCCTCTTATTTTGCATGATTCTTCCAAAGAACCTTTACAAGTGGCACTTTCTTATTTCTCAACTCTTTCACTTCATGTGCCAAAATAGCAACTGGTTCTTCTTCAAAAGTCAGATCTGGATTCATCTCAATAGATTCTACTGGCAAAACATAAGATGGGTCTGATCTGTACCTCCTCAGCATAGAAACATGGAAAACATTATGGATTCTATCCAATTCAGGCGGCAAAGCAAGTCAATAAGCAACTGGTCCAACTCTCTCCAATACTTCATAAGGTCCAATAAAACGAGGACTTAGCTTTCCTTTGCGACCAAATCTCACAATCTTTTTCCAAGGAGATACTTTCAAAAATACTTTATCTCCAACATCAAATTTTATGTCTCTCCTCTTCAAATCTGAATAAGATTTCTGCCGATCTGAAGCTGCTTTTAATCGATCCCGAATTATTTTCACTTTCTCTTCCGTTTCTTTAATCAAATTAGGACCAACCAATTTGCCTTCTCCAACTTCATTCCAACATAGAGGCATCCTACATTTTCTACCATACAATGCCTCATACTAAATTGATGACTGTTGTTGTAAGCAAATTCCACAAGCGGCAAAAATTTGTCCCAACTTCCCAAAAAATCAATGACACAACTTCTCAACATATCCTCTATAATTTGTATCACTCTCTCTGACTGCCCATCTGATTGTGGATGAAAAGCAGTGCTAAAGTGTAATCGAGAACCCAAAGCACCATGTAAACTTCTCCAAAACCTTGAAGTAAACCAGGGATGTCGATCAGATACTAAAGAAATTGGGACTCCATGCAACTTCACTATCTCACTGATATACAGCTCAGCCAACTTCTTAAGAGAATAGTCCATTCTAACTGGAAGAAAATGAGCTCTCTTCGTCAACCGATCAACAATCACCCAGATAGCATCATGCTTCTTCTGAGTCAATGGCAAACCAGACACAAAATCCATTGTCACACGTTCCCATTTCCATTCAGGTACTGCTAAAGGTTGAAGCAACCCTGTTGGAACTTGATGTTCAGCTTTCACCCTCTGACAAGTGAGACACTTGGATACAAATTCTGCTATGTCTTTCTTCATACCTGACCACCAGTAATGTTGCTTCAAATCCTGATACATTTTAGTACTCCCAGGGTGCATAGCAAAAACCGATTGATGTGCTTCTTCCAAAATAATCTTTCTTAAACTAATGTTATCAGGAACACACAATCTATCCTTGAACCAAAGGCTACCATCACTTCTCACATGAAATTCTTGGTTCTCCCCATTTTGGCAATCTGAAACAATCTTCTGAATTTTCTCATCAATCAATTGAGCCTCTTTAATCTGATCCAACAACACCAGTCTCAAATGCAACTGAGCTAACAAGGCTCCATCATCACATAATTCGAAACTAGCATGCAACGCTCTTAATTCAACAAGCAACGAGAGCGAATAAATAGCCAAACCTGCCAAAGACTTCCGACTCAAGGCATCAGCAACAACATTTGCCTTACCAGGATGATAATCAATCAAACAGTTCTAGTCTTTGATTAACTCCAACCATCGTCTTTGCCGAAGATTAAGCTCTCTTTGAACCCCCAAATATTTCAAAATCTTATGATATGTATAAATAAAACATTTCTCTCCATACAAGTAGTGTCGCCAAATCTTCAAAGCAAACACTATGGTTACTAACTCCAAATCATGCGTCGGGTAATTAAGCTCATGTGGCTTCAACTGCCGAGAAGCATAAGCTATAACTTTACCCTCTTGCATCAAAACACAACCTAAACCATTATGTGAAGCATCACTGTAAATCACATATAGTTTATCTTCCACAGGCAAAGCAAGAACAGGAGCTTGAGTCAACATCTCTTTCAACTGCTCAAAGCGAGCTTGACACTGATCTGTCCACACAAATCTAACTCCCTTTCTAAGTAATCTGGTGAGTGGAGTAGCTATCAAAGAAAAACCTTTCACAAAGCGTCGATAATAGCTTGCCAAACCCAGAAAACTTCTAACTTCAGTCACAGACTTTGGTGGACTCAAATTCAAAATAGGCTCAACTTTACTCGGATCAACTCTTATACCATCTGCTGAAACTATATGACCCAGAAAAGTTACTTGATCAAGCCAAAACTCACATTTCGACAGCTTAGCATACAATTGTTTCTCTCTCAAGGTCTGCAATACAATCCGCAGATGCTTGCCATGCTCCTCTTCATTAAGTGAATACACCAAAATATCATCAATAAAACCACCACAAACTGATCCAGGTAGGGCCTAAACACCCTATTCATCAAATCCATAAAAGCTGCAGGTGCATTCGTCAATCCAAAAGGCATCACTAAAAACTCATAATGCCCATATCTTGTGCGGAAAGCTGTCTTAGGAACATCTTCAGCTCTAACCCTCAACTGATGGTACCTTAATCTCAAATCAATCTTGGAAAACACTGTTGCTCCCTTCAACTGATCGAAGAGATCATCAATCCGAGGCAAAGGATATTTATTCTTGATAGTCACTTTGTTCAATTGCCTATAATCGATGCATAATCTCAAAGTACCATCCTTCTTCTTTACAAACAAAATAGGAGCTCCCCACGGAGAAACACTAGGGTGAACAAACCCTTTATTCAACAACTCCTGCAACTGCACCTTCAACTCTCTCAACTCAGCAGGTGCCATTCGATAAGGAGTAATAGAGATGGGAGTGGTACCAGGCAACAATTCGATACCAAACTCAACCTCTCTCTCAGTGGGTAACCCTGGCAACTCCCTAGGAAACACATCTGAAAATTCCGCAACTGTGGGTATACTATCAAGTTGAGAACCCACTACTCTGGTATCTACAACATGAGCAAGATAAGCATCACACCCTTTTCTAATTAACTTTCTAGTTGCAAAAGCTGACACAAACAAGGATGCAAGTTGTTTATGCTCACTAGACACTATCACACTTCTACCATCACTGGTTCTCAGAGTAACACATTTCTTTTGACAGTCTACCACAGCTCCATGCTTAGACAACCAATCCATGCCTAAGATCAAATCATACTCCTTAAAAGGCATTTCAATCAAATCACCCAAAAATTCCTCACCTTGTACCACCACTGCACTATCTTGATGCACCTTACTCACCACAACACTATGTCCTAAAGGATTTGTCACCAAGACATAAAATCCTAAGGACATTGAATGCAATTCAGACACAGGTAAGATAGATGCACTTATGTATGAATGAGTAGATCCTGGATCAATCAAAATAAGAACTGAAATATCAAATAAAGAAAATGTACCCGCAATGACTGCTGAAGCATCCGGCTGCCTCTGCATCACATGCACTCTCTGAGAAGACCCAGCCTCATCTGGCCTACTGCCTCCGGATGTAGAACCTCCTCTCTGACTGATCCCGGGTTGACCACCTCTACTGAAACCTCTGCTCCCTCGACCACCTCTGCTAGAATTAGGTCGAGAAGCTGCAGTATCAGTCTGTCTATCATCCTGCATCTCAGGGCAATCTTTAATAAAATGAGCTGGTGACCCACATCTAAAGCATACTCCCGATCCACCCATCTTCCAATAAGTACCCCCATGGGTCTTACCACAATGAACACATACAGGTGGAATAGATCTCTGAACCACTGGAGTTGGAGCACTTGCTACAGAAACTGTAGGTCTCGATCTCTGCCTCTGATGCTGAACTGACCTACTTGACTGCCTCTGGCTCCTACTAATTCTTGGAACAAAACTTCCTCGGCCTCTCTTAATAGATGAAGACCCTGCCTCAAACTGGGACCTCCTAACTCTGGTCTCCTCCTCAGTAGCAGCTGTTGCAATAGATTGTGCTCTCTCAACACTTCTAGCTGCTGCAACCAATTGAGAAAAATCCTGATACCGAGATCCAGCAACAATACACATAATAGAGGGCCTCAACCCCTCCTCAAACCTTCTACACCGGTCAATCTCATCAGTAATAATCCCACCGGCATAGTGACTCAACCGGATGAACTCTACCTCATACTCTATCACAGTCCGGTTATCTTGTCTCAAATTCAGAAATTCCATCTTCTTGACATCCTTATACTCTCTCGGGGTATATTTCTGCTCAAACTCCCTCAGAAAATCACTATAAGACAACGTAGGTGGATCATCCATAGCATGAGGAACCGTCTTTCACCAATCATAAGCATCTTTCTGAAGAAGGGATCTAGCATAATCAAATTTCTCTTCAGGAGTAGCTTGCAACTAGATAAATACCCTCTGCACTCTATCCAACCACTGCTCAGCTATTGCAGGATTTGTAGTGCCCAAGAAATCCTCAGCCCCATATTTTCTCAATTTATCATAATGCCTCACCGGTACTTGCGGCTATGGTGGCGGTGGCGGCTGCACTGGAGCTCGTCTCAACAATTCTACCACATGCCGTAACCAACCCGGCGGTACCTCATCAGCAGCTGATCTCCCTGGCACAGGAGCAGGGGCCTCACTAGCTCTCTCAACTCTAGCTCCATCTCTACTCTCTTCAGGAGCTACGCTCTCAGCACTACCTTCTATAGACTAACGTGAATGAGATGCCATCACTACCTATATCTGCAAACAAAGCAGAATACACCTCATCAAAGATCAGAGACTGCCAATACCAAAGTATGTATCTTATTTAATAATCACATTTTAAAATCAAAATTTTCTTTTTCCTTACAATTTACCTAGGTTGAGAATCTCAAACCTAGGCTTTGATACCAAAACAATTGTAACACCCCTATATCCCGTATACGCACACTACATACTACCACACCTGTGATATACGTATACTGAATATAGGAATGCTACAGTTTACTAACCAAACCAATCATTCCTTTATACAATAACATGAACAAACTTAGAACATTTAAGTTATATCATAAAACATAGTAAGTAAAACGTTCATTTAATACGCAACGGAAAATGTAAAGGTATTTAAAAATACATAAACATAAAAATCAAATTTTACAAAATATAAAGTTTATACATGTTTGGCAGTCAGTCTTTGATCTCTAAGCTCACAATCAACACTTCAAAATCTAGACTCGACTCGGTCTATATGAACTCTCTGGCTCAACCCCGTGACCTGCGCGATGAACCACAATCGCGCTAAGCCAAAGGCTTAGTGGTACAAACCCCAATGATAATATGTTTCAATGCAATGCCAATATAATATGTTCAAACATTATAAACAATACATAAGAATATCACATTTCAAAGTCTTACATTGAAATCTCATTATTCATTTGTTTCACCATTCATGATTCACATTTAAACAAAGACAAGCATGGGCCCAAAAGACACTAATATGCCATTCAACTTTCAGAGTTAATGTTTTGGTTCAATTATCACATTTATCATTATCATTATCCCAACTAGGCTTCAAGGATTAGGCTCAACCAAGCTTCAAGGGGATCAAAGCATGCTAAGTATCAACCCAACTTGGCTTCAAGAACCAAGCCCAACCTAGCTTTAAGGGTTGTAACATCTCATCTAGGCTTCAAGGACTAGACCCAACCAAACTTCAAGGGGAGTAAAGCATGCTCAACTTCAACCCAATTTGGCTTCAAGGATCAAGCCCAACCTAGCTTTAAGAGATTGTTACTATTAGGCATGCCACCAACAACAAAACTCTGAAAATGGAATAACACATTAGACACACAATCCATTCATTATTTCATTATCAATTTCATTCTCATTTTCTTATCATCATATAGGCAACCATGCCTCAATTATCTCATTTGCATCACTATAGCCAATAATAATGGCTTCTCATCTCATCAATATAGTATACATAACCAATTGCATTGGACATTCATCATCATCTAGGCAAACATGCCCCATTTATTTCATTTGAATCATTATAGCCAATCACAATGGCATCACATCTCATCATATTTCAATTCACATTAAAGTAATTCATCATTAAAGTATTCATCATAATCAATTGCATTGCACATACCTTTTTAATGATCATCATATCTTTCACATTATACAAATCATAACATTAATCAATTTGTATTAACAATATAGTAAATTACTTAACACATTTATAACCAAATGTGTTAAGTCTCAAAATCATGTAAATGAATGCAACCATGTAAGTTTGTACTTACCTCAAGAACAACTTACACCAATCTATACACTTCCTCTTCCAAGAATCCTCAACTCTTAGGTTAGGGCAATTCAACCTCTTCACAACCTAATCCAAAAGGAATAATACACACTTGATTACAAATTCACATGAATTCCAATACAATTATTCACCTATTGGTATCATACTAGACCCATAGATCATAAACTACAAGCCAAAATCTCTCTCTAAGACCCCACGGTCGTGGCCTCCCAACCCCCACGGGCGTGGGTTAGCAAATGAATCTGCCTTCCTTGCTCAAAACCCCCACGGCCATGGCTTCCAATGGCCACGGTCGTGGCAGCCAAAGGCCACAGGCGTGGCATCCAAAATGCTTCTGTTTTGAACCAAACTCATGTATTCTATGCTTCTAACTTCATTAAACACCAATATCATGAAGATCTACAAGAATAATTAATCAAACTCAACATCTACAACAATCACCAATTCACAACCCTAACACAAACACAACTCATACACTTCCAACACCAACACCAACCTAACTTCTTATCTTTAATTCAATTTCAACACTTTCAAACACACCACAATCAAACATAATCATACTATCAAATATCAACAATGAAACTCAATTACAACTCAAAATAAAATAAGGAAATCAAGAGGAAACTTACCAAAGTTGATGAAACTTCTTAAATTTCCAACTTAATCACTTGAAACTTCCTTCAATTTTGAGCCTGGAAATCAAAACCTCTCTTTCTCTCTATTGCCTATTGTGAGCCGGCCAACATGGAAAAGGAAAGAAAAGAAGAAGAAAAAAATGAAGATGCCAAGTCAAACACTCTTCTCTTTAAAACCTCCACCAAGTATTTTAATAATAAAATAATCAATTTTCTCTCTTCCACTTATTTTAATTTCCTTTTAATTTATTTAATTAATTTAAAAACAATTAATTATCTTCTTTTGACTTCCTTTAATTTGACTTGTATATGTTGTATATATCACCATATATACAACATATACACTCTTCCCTTCCCAAACAAGCATATACAATTAATCCAAATACAACAATAAATATTCCAAAACTTTTAGGGTACACTTTGGGATATTACAATTTAAATGCATGATTTATTATATGTCTTAATGAATGGTTATTTTTGTTTAATCTTTGATGAATTATTTATTTATGATGAATGATCAATTATTTTTATTGATTTATTTTGGTTTCAAGAATTGTAAGATGTATGTTTCCATGATTGGGTACCTCATTAATTGAGCATCATGTAATTTGGTTTATCTTAAACGTTGGGATCAATGTAAAGGACATGTTTTCACCTTTTGGTGGGTGTCCTATTTAGTTTTAGACATAGATGATGTAAGGATATGTTTCCATCCTCGGATGAGTATCCATTTGTGCTTTGTTTGGACATCGTTGTGATTTTAATAAAGTAATTATTTATTCTTACGATCGCATGTAGAATGGATAATATCATTATATTTAAGAATTTTATAATATTAAGACTTGAAAAGAAGGTTGGTTCCAATGAACCGGGCATTGTGGGGGTGCTGGGCCATTTCTCACCTTCCCCATATATACTCAACTTTTTAAACCCATTAGGGGGTTAGGGTTCCTTAGGAATCGAGTCATCCACCTCTTTCTTTTTCCCGGCCTATCCAGGTGGCGACTCCATTTTTCTCCGAGTTTAAGCCCATGTTCTCTAAGGCCCTGAGCCTAACAGTACCGAAGTTGCAAGAACCATTCCATGTAGGAGTGAGGGCAAAAATCCCCTCTCATAGTGGCGACTTCACTGGCGATAAGAGAAGTTGATTCCATTGGTCTTTGTATTATTTTATTCTTTCTTATTATGATATTGCCTATTGCATCATTTAGATTGCATTGTGTGCATGAGTTAGGACTCCCGTGTTACCCGCGTTGTGTTATGTAAGAGATACCATACTTTCACTGAAGGTATGGAGATCGAGCATGACATAACCACTCATAGCCTTGTAGCTCTTTGTATATACTTGTTATGGGAACGTAAGCCTTTCAATCCAAAGACTAAAGCTCATGTAATTGGCCTAGTTACTTTTCTTAGGTTTTTACCCCAAATGCTTGTTGTTTGACTATGGTTAATTTATCTTGGTTTAAATCATGGCTTATTTGGTTTGTTCTTTTTCTAATATAACCTAATTACATTGTGAGCTCAAATAATTTTTTCCTCTAAATCCAAAAGACCAAAGCTATTTTTAAAATTTTTAAAATGGTCTTTGGACATAAAACTTTTCCAAAGCAAGTCAAAAATTCTTTTTCTCAGAACCCAAATACAAAGCCCAAAATTCATTTTTTCTAAAATCTTTTTATGGACTTTGAAAAAAAAACTATTTTTTTTACTTCATTGCGACCTTTTGAATGAGCTTACAAATATTTAGGTCAATTATGGAAATACTAAAAATCAATTGTGAGCCTAGTTTATACTAAGAATTATTAATCATGGGCTTGTTTTTGGCATGAATCATTAGTTACTTTTTCAAGTGAGAAATCTATTTATAATAAGCCTCTTAATTTAGTTTTAATCAAATATAACATAAAAGCTGCTTTAGTTGATTGGATGGACTAAAACCTAATTAACGGGAATTATCATGAACTGATTTCCAAGTTTGAAAATATAACTATTGGTTAAAATCGTCTGAGGGAATGTTTCAAAAACAAAATATCCCATGTTTTTATTTTGTTAACCATATACCTAGGAAAAGAGACTCGCCATTTGTGTGTGGAAGTTATAAGGTTGGAAGGGACATCTTAATTATCTTGGATTGTTTATTATTCATGCATCCATGTATACATACATACATAAATACATTTGCATCTCATATCATTGTTCCATTCTGGCTCACAGGCCTAGAGTACTGCAATTCAAGAGCATACAACAACACCACCTACAACAGTGATCTTAATTCACGTGCTTTATTGGAAGGATGGATGCAAATTAGCTAAAAGTTATAGTCAATGAGGTTGTCAAAGTTAGGATGGTCGAACTACGAGATCAATTGGTTGAAATTATGAGGACCCAGTTAGTTGAAATTCTGGAGATCATAAAAAAATGCTAATGAGACATCTTCCATTGACGTAAAGAAGAAGAGAAAGGCAACATTAACAAGGAACATGTCTACTAATAGAGATCAAATGGAAAATTAAGGATCAATCCCTATTCTATAAGACTAGTCAAATTATGTGCTGTCTAAGTGGAGCAATAAGGGCGGCTACCACCCCAGTGGGCAAAGTCAAAGGGAAAGAGGAGGTGTTGAGAAAAATGCAACAACTGAACTAGCAAAGAAGCATAAATTTTCAGACTTGAGGGAGCCTTTATCAAAGATGTTAGAAAATTTAGTGAAGATGGATTTGCTACAACCATTGACACCACGACCTCTACATAAGCCTCTGCCTTCAAACTTTGATGCTAAGGTCTTTTGTCAATTTCATCAAGTGCAAGGGCATGAGATAGATAAATGTGTTCGATTAAGGCATGAGATCCAAGATTTGATTGGTAGTGGAAAGCTACCTGAGCCTGATAAGCCCAACACTAAGAATAATCCTCTACTTAAATTTGGAAGGGCGCCACCGCTTACAACCTTCATGAAGAGTTTTATCTTGTCATCCTGTGATGATATGGATAGAGAAGCTGCTAAAGATAATGTGCTACTAAGATAGATTTGACTAACCGTGGATGATGAAGCAATGGTCCTTGATGATGAAAAAAATTCTTGGCCTTGATATGTCTAAATAAATGGAGTATCTTCGACTCCAACTCAATGAACTTCCCTTAGCCTGAAGTGTTGCTCTTTTTATTTTGATTTCTTTAATATTTAATGGACAATTATGTTTTTTAAATTATGTTTGTTTGAATAAATTATTTTCATCAAATTTTTCATGGTCTTTGTTCATTTCGGTGTTTAACCGATGACGAATTTAGCTAGATCTTTATGAATTAGTATATCTATGCATTATAATTTGAATGACTTTACTAGGTGAGGGAATTGTTCTATAGTCTTGAGTTGTTTATGCTTACTTAGAGAGAGCTCCTACATAATTACTTTTGTCTAGTCAGTCTTAGAATATGATTTGTGTGAGCGAGGATTTTCGCCCCCACTCCAGGAGGAATGGTTCTTGCGACTTCAACACTATTTAGGCTCGGGGCCTTAGAGAATACGGACCTAAGTCTAGAGAAAATGGAGTCGCCACCCAAAAGGGCCGGGAAAAAAGAAAGGAATCCCCAACTCCCTAATGGGTTCAGAAAGTTGGGTACGTGTGGGGAAGGTGAGAAATGGCCCAGCACCCCCACAACGCCCGGTTCATTGGAACCGGCCTCCTTTACAGGTCTTAATATTATAAAATTCTTAAATATAACAATATTATTCATATTACACACAATAATTAAAATAAAGCATCAATATATTGAAAATCAAAATAATGTCCAAGTAAAACAAATAAATGGACACCCATCCGAAGATGGAAACATGCCCTTACATAATCCATGCCTAAATAGGACACCCATCAAAAGGTAGACATATGTCCTTTACATTGGTCTAAAATATAAAAGCAATTTAAATTACATGATATTTAACTAATGAGGTACCCACCAAGTGGAAAAAGTACCTCTTACAACATTTGGAAATCTAAATAAATTGATAAAAGTAAATAACCATTCATCATAAATAAATCATTCATCAAAGATATAAATAAAAATATAAAATAAACATCCATCCATGAAAAATTAAATAAATTAATCATCCAAAGCATATAATAGACTACATAATTAAATCTATAAATAAAGCAAGTAAAGGTACAAATTAGGGTTACTGTTTCTATTTAAATTTCTTTAATTAACATTTAGGGTTTTGGAATCTTAAGATATTATTATTGTTATTTGTTTAGGCTACTGTAAGTTTTAAGAGAATTGAAAGGGATTAGGGTTTTATAATTTTAAAAATTAGTAAGGTTCTTTGATTGATCAAATTAGGGTTTGAGGGGTAAAATTATGGAATTAGGGTTTTAGAATATTAAAACATTAGGTTTATAGCTCTTGGTTACTGGATTGTTGTTTTTAGGCTTACTGTGTTGTGTTTTAATATTTAGGTTTATAGGGTTTTAAAGTTTTAAGGATTAGGGTTTGGGAAAATTAGGGTTAACGTATTAGTTTTGAGGAAATTATGGTTTAGGAAAAATTAAGTTTTAGATTAATTGGTTTTGGGTTTACTATTTGTATTTTGAATAATCATAATAATGGAAGTAAAACATAAAGATTTATAATACATAAATAAATAATGACCCGAACCCATACGGCGGTCCCGCTAGCCGGTTAGAGGGCGGGGGTCAAGGGGGCAGCCCTCCTTGAGGGGTCCGGGTCAGCACCCAAAAAATTTTAAAAATTGGCTTCTAGGATTGTAGGTTTCGGTGTTGAAAATTAAGATTTTAGGGTTTAAGATTTAAAAAAAATAGGATTTTGAAATTGGAAGAAACTAGTGTTATTTTTAAAAGAATAATACTTACTGTGTGATTTTGGAAAGAAGGATTAATTAGGGTTAAAGCTTTTGATTCATAAAAATAAGGCTACTGACTTTTTGGAATAGAGATTAGGGTTTTGAGAATTAATGAAACAATTTAGGGTTTTTGGTGTCTTAGAAAATATATTTGGTTTTAAGATTTGTGAAAACAGTTTAAAGTTTTATAAAGTTTTTGGGAATAAGCAAAACGGTTTAAGGTTTTTTAGAAACAGAAAAGTAACGAATTAAGGTCTTTTGGGACATAGAAGAAATAAATTTAGGGTTTAGAAGAAACAGAAAAGTATTTTAAGATTTTTTGGAAAACAAAACAAACGAATTAGGGTTTTGAAGGTATTTAGAAACAGAAAAGTGTTTATGTTATTGAAATGAAGATCAATGTTACTTTGTGTTTATAAATCAAGGTTTTGCATGTATAATCTTAAGAATCAAAGAAACAAAGCAACTGTAAGAGAATAAAAAGGAATTAGAGATTCAAACCTCCGTTCTTGGTTCCACCAAAAATTGTTTCTTGGATAAACAAGAACAAAGGCAAGATGGTTGCCTTTGATGGATTGAATTGCTTGTTTGCTTCTCTCAAAAATCCGATCGTTAATCTCTGCCAAAAAGTTTCTCCTAGTCTGATCGATTCTCTTAAAAATTTCCTTTTTCTTTTCGATCCCCCCTTTTGTTGTTTTTTTAGTCTTTATTTATAGAAGATTTTTATGATTAATCTTAGCTGCTCACAGAATCTAACATTAATTAAGAAAAGGAAACCGAAACCGAATTGAATTTGGTTTCAAAAAATTTTGCGTCGGAAAAATTTTGGTTGCAAAAAAAAAAATTGCTGCAGAAAAATTGCGATGGCGAAAAAAAACTGCTGTGGAAAAATTATGCTGGGGAAAAGTTGCCGCAGCTGGTAGCGGGCTGCGGTGGGCGAAATTGCCTGCGGGGCCGATTTTTCGTCGCCAATTTTTATTTTTATTTATTTGTTTATTATTATTATTTTTTATTTTTATTAATAAAAATTAAATACTATTGCAAAAATTATTTAATTAATTTAACACAAAAATTATTTTGGACTAAAAAATATATTAGACAACACAAAAATTATTTTTGAATTATTAAAATATATTAGACCGGACTGGGTCAAAAATTAAGGGACTATAATTTGATAAACTTTCGAGGCGAAATTGAACTCTGCTTGTTTTAGGGAGAGATGATCTAGGCATTGTTTGGTAAGCTCACAACTAGTATCCATCCAATTAAATATCAATCCCTAGTTGTCCCTTTAAGCCTTTATGAGATTTTAGCTTTCTCTTTATTGACTTATAAGCCCAATGACCTATCATGAGCTGTTGTTACACTTTTGACAAATCTAATGATCACTAAGGTGAACAATCAAGAAGATAAAAGAAAGGAATGCATAGTTAAGACCATATGGATAGTTGAAGTTCTCAAGACCATAAGGGTAGTTGAAGTTCACCTGATATTAGACCTAATATCTCCAATTTATTAAGATGATTTATCCTTGTTGAAATAGGACTCACTCTGCTCCACTCATCCATAAACATAAGTATAGAATGGTGCAAGTGAGATAATCCTTTTAGAGCTAAGACCCAACACAAAAAAAAAAGAATAAAAGAAAAGGAAAAGAGAAAGAGAGAAAAAGCAAAAACAAAAAAACAAAAAAAAAAGAAGAAAAAAAGGTCCTGAGTTTGTGCGAAATTAATAGGAAAAGAAAATATAAATGGTTTGACTTAAATTGGTCCAACCAAACCAGAAATGAAACCAAAATTAGAGAGATAGAAGAAAGGTCATCTAGTGCTTGAAAGTCTTATACTTGACAGTCCTACAGGGAAGAAGGACAAAATGATAAAATGCTAAAAAAGAGAGAAAAAAAGGAAAAGAAAAAAATGAAAGGAATATGGATACCAGACTGTTTGAATCAAGATCTAGATTCATGCTTCCAACTGTCTAAATAAGAAATTTGTAGTGTGAAAATTTGCCCATTGTGTCACAATGGCTCCAACTTACAAATGACCTTCATTTAACCCGTGTCCCCTATAGACCCGGTTTCAAGCCTATTAAAGACCTATTGATCTCTCTTAGTAGGTAGAGTCTATTGGTGGAGATAGTTTGAATAAGTATGCATATGAGATAGACAATATTCAAACTCAATGAGACCTTTGGCCAAGTAATGTGTATGTGCCTATCTGAAGTACAACAATTCTTACTTAAATAGAAATGATTTCCAAGTTTAGTACGGTAACTAGGGTTGTCATGTTATAGATATGTTAATTTAGAAAATCAATTCTTGAGGTAAATTGACATTGATTTGGCAAAGCCAACATTTGATTTCAAAATCAAAATTCAAAAAGAAAAAGAAAAAAATTTCATACAAAGCCTTCAAGTTAAGGGAAGTATGTCAAACCATCGAACCTCGAAGGACACATTGGGCAAAGGAAATGATTATTGGTAAGGTTATGAAGAAGCTATCAATTGACATGATGAATCATAGTTTGAAATGGATGTATCTCTGACTCTACTGCCTGGGGCCTCCAATACTCATGTACTCAACATCTTGAAGATAAAAAATCTATCATTCCAATGCAAGACCTAAACGGGCATTTAGAATGAGTCAGTGAGAACACTTTAGCTGATCACCTCGGTCTGTGAATCAATGGAACCACTGTAAGTATCATTCATGCATATCATGCATACATGAGCATATCACATTGCAATTAGTTATCTTGTATTACCTATCATTTGTCAAAGTAAACAACAATGCTGTATGAAGTAAAGATGACACAGATATGGAATCAGGGGGCATGGAAGGCCCATTGCTTGAGGAAGTTTCAGTCATTCTGCAAAAGAAGAAATGCATGCTTATCTGAAGAACTAGACAATATACAAACATCAACATGAAGATATAAGGAGTGAGCCTACACATGGGGCAAGGGGGTGAGGAGAAGATATAAGGAGCCAAAAAAAGTGCAAAGGAAGAACAAAAAAATAAAAAAAATGAAAAAAATTAGAATTCTCAAAAGAATAAAGTTGCAAAAGACAAAAGATCAGTCCATGTAGAAGAGCTAAAGCCAATATAAGACAAAAGTCAAAAGGATAAAGATCTGCTTTCAAGGGTGAATACCCGATTCCAAGGATGAAGATCTACTTTCAAGTGAAAACCCGATTCCAAAGTTGAAGATCCGCTTTCAAAGGTGAAGACCCGATGCCAAGGATGAAGATCCAATTTCAAGGGTGAAGACCAAATTCCAAGGATGAAGATCCATTTTGAAGAGTAAAGACCATTTACCAAGGATGAACATCCGCTTTCAAGGGTGAAGACCCAATCTCCAAAGATGAAGATCCATTTTGAAGGGTGAAGACCCGATGCCAAGGATGAAGATCCACTTTCAAGGGTGAAGACCCGATGCCAAGGATGAAGATCCAATTTCAAGGGTGAAGAACCAATTCCAAGGATGAAGATCTATTTTTAAGGATGAAGACTCGTTACCAAGGATGAAGATCCATTTTCAAGGGTGAAGACCCGATATCCAAGAATGAAGATTCATTTTGAAGGGTGAAGACCTGATGCCAAGGAAGAAAATCCTCTTTCAAAGGTGAAGACCTGATCTCCAAGGATGAAGATCCGCTTTCAAGGGTGAAGACTCAATCTCCAAAGGATAAAGATCCATTTTGAAGGGGGAAGACCCAATGACCAAGGATGAAGATCCAATGTCCAAGGATGAAGATCCATTTTAAGGGTGAAGACCCATAATCCGTTGAAGAATGGAATAAACAGCTAGAAGAAAGCCAAGATTCCCAGATGACAGAAGGTCAGTCCAGCTAGAAGAGCTGGAGTCAATCCATGAAGAATGGAGCAAGTGACTAAATGAAAGCCATGATAGAAGATCAATAAGCTAAAATTTATTGGCTAGAAGAAAGCCAGAACTCTCAAACTGACAGAAGGTCAGTCAAATTCAGGGCTGGGTCCAAGTACCCAAATCAAATTCAGTCTCGGGTCCAAGTACCCAGTCTCGGGTCTAAGTACTCAAATCCAATTCAGCCTCGAGCCCAAGTACCCAAAATATTTTTAAGTCCGAAACTCAGCTCGGGTCCAGAACCCAATCCATTTTTAATCTGGGTCGAGAACCCATCCTCATCCAAAATTAGCTCAAAAATCACGTTGCTTTTCACTCTCTTCTACTAAAGTCTCAGATCGTTTAAGCAGGAGGCAAACTGTAGACCTTGATTTTTTTATTAAGTCCTGTCCAACACTAATTAAAAGGCCATTAAGTGAACTACGAATATTTAAAACAGTCTGAAATAATTTTTATAATTTTTATAATTTATTTTTATTAATAATTATATAATTATTTATTATTTAAAATAAAAAAGGGAAAAGAAAATATAAATTTTTATTAAAATATAATATTTATTTTTAATAATAATAATAAATAAATAAATAAAAATAAATAAATAAACAAAAAAATTGGACGACGAAGGGCATGCCAATTCGCGGCAGGGCATGCCCACGGCGAATTGAGGAATGCTAATTCGCCGCAGGGCGTGCCCGCGGCGAATTGGGGCATGCCAATTCACCGCAGGGCGTGCCCATGGGGAATTGGCTTGCAGCCCGTGCCCCACCCCTTGCAGCAGCCCATGCCCACACCTGTGTGCAATTTCCCTTGGCCGATTTTGCCAAAAACCTTATTTTACTCAGATGATTCAATTTATTTCCTAATTAGATTTATTTCCTTAATTAATTAGGTTTTATTTTTTTTTGAATTGCCTATAAATAATAGTGTGAAACACAAAATGAGGGGACTTTTGTAATTGATTCGGACTGGACTTTGAGTAATTTTTGGAGAGAGCAACGAGTGATTAAATTCAAACAGCAAGGAGATTTTTCTTGAGGACTTTTAGGATTTTGAACGGAAACAGAAATAGTGAACAACAAAGCTTGAACATCAAATAGTGAAGCAACAAAATATCAAGCAATGAGTAGTGAAACTAAACTATTAAACAAGGCAGTAGCTGAGCATATTATCTTGTGTTCAATTCAACCAACAAGTGTGAGATTGGTGTAAACAAGAGTTTGGATCAAAGCTTGATTATTGGTGGAATTAACAAACAGAGGTATGCCTCCTAAATTAATCTATTTAACACTGTACTAAGCTTAGATGATGATTGTTTATCCTTCATGATGAAACCTAATAACTCTTGATTCCAGCAGCTCTGATGGGTTAAAATTAATATTTTTGCATGCATGATTTTTTAGCTACAAATATCATAGCAAGCTTATTTTTTCCAACATTAAACTTTAAATCTTATTTTCATAAATTCCAAACCATTCCAGTATACTTAAACCATAAACCTTAAATTCTATTTTCTTAAAACCTAAAACCCTAATTAATTCTTTTTTTTTTCAAATGACACAGTAGCTTAATATTTTTAAAATAATAATAATAATATCAGTTTTGTAAATCTAAACCTACAAAACCCTAATTTCATTCAAGAAACCCTAATTCAAGATGTAAACTTAAATTTATATATTTATTTCATTATGTGAGTTAAATGCATGATTTATTATATGTCTTAATGAATGATTATTTTTGTTTAATCTTTGATGAATTATTTATTTATGATGAATGATCGATTATTTTTATTGATTTATTTTGGTTTCAAGAATTGTAAGTGGTATGTTTCCATGATTGGGTACCTCATTAATTTAGCATCATGTAATTTGGTTTATCTTAAACTTTGGGATCAATGTAAAGGATACATTTCCACCTTTCAGTGGGTGTCCTATTTAGTTTTAGACATGGACGATGTAAGGACATGTTTTCATCCTCGGATGGGTGTCCATTTTTTTATTTTGTTTGGACATCATTGTGATTTTCATAAAGTAATTATTTATTCTTATGATTGCATGTAGTGTGGATAACATCATTATATTTAAGAATTTTATAATTTTAAGACTTGAAAAGAAGGCCGTTTCTAATGAACCGGTAATTTTTGACCCAATCCGGCTTAGTTCAAAATAATTTTTATGTTGTCTAATATATTTTAATTGGTCCAAAATAATTTTTGTTATCTTAATTAAATAATTTTTGCTTTATTATCAAATTTTTATTAATTAAAAATAAAAATAAACAAATAAAAATTAAAAAATAAAAATAAAAATAAAAATCGGCAACGGAAAAATCGGCGATGAAAAAATCATCGCCGAAAATTCCAACTGGCTTGGTTGTGGGCCATTTCGCCCACAGGAGTTTCCTGCGGGCGAAATGGCCTGCAGGCCTATTCTCAGCCCACTGCCGCAGCCAACTGCGGCAGATTTTTTTAGCTAGCGCAATTTTTCCTGCTGGAAATTTTTTCGCCAGCGCAATTTTTTCGCAGCAATTTTTTTTCGCCAGCAAAATTTTTCGACGCAAATTTTTCGAAACCTAATACAATTAGGTTTTGGTTTCCTTTTCTTATTAAATATGGTATGCCATGAGTAACTAGGAAAAACCAATAAAAAACCTCTATAAATAACAACACAAAAGGGAGGAAAAGGGATGAGAAATTGAATTAGAAATTGGAGGATGAAATTGGAGATTTTGAAATCGAATCCGTGAAGGAAAATAGTGGAACCAAGCTGATTTTTGGGGAGCCAAAAATCAATTCAGCAATTCATCAAAGGTATCAACTGCCTTTGATTTGGTTGATCCAAGAGGCAATTTTGGTGCAACCCCACGAAAGAAAGTTTGAATTCTAAATTCTTTTTGTTTTTTTGTTTACAGTAGCTTAATTCATCAAAGAAAAAAAATTCCAGAACCTTTAATTTAGTTTTTCTAAAGTTAAAAACACTATTTCGTTGCTTTGTTTTCCAAAAAAACTTACAATTGCTACTTTTGTTTCATCAAAAGCTTAAAACCCTAATTTAACATGTTTCTTTTCAAAACCTTAAATTAAAATTCTGTTTCTTTTAAAAAGCCTTAAAAAACATCTTTTTTATTTATAAAAACTTTAATTCGTTTGGTTTACTTTCATAAAACCTCATAAATGTATCAAATTGATTTTCAAATTCCAAAAGCTTCATGCATCACCGAGACCCTAATTTTAAAAATACTAAACCCAAATTCAACTTCCAAACCTAAAATAGTAAGCTTTAACCCCTTTAAAACCTTAAACCCTAACTTTTTCTAAACTTTAATCCTTTAAAACTTTAAAAACCATAAAACCACAAATATTTTAATTTTACACAGTAAGCTTGAAATCATCATTTAAAACCACAAATCAAAAGTATTTTAAAGTGTCCAAAACCCTAGTTTCATGATTTCACCATTCAAACCTTAATTTGTTTAATCAAAGTGTCTTATCAACCTTTTAAAACATAAAATCCTTAATATATTTTAATTCTTTAAAAAGTCACAGTAGCTTAAATTCAAAAATCCAAAACCCTAAACATATGAAATAAAGGATCCTAAATGGAAAACAGTAGCTATAATTTGGATTTTTTTTATTTACCTAATTTAATTCCATATTTGAGTATGTTTTAATTTATTTAAGTTCACTGCTTGGTTTATTTTATTTATCATGGATGGATGTTTACTTTCTATTTATATTTAATTCCTTTGATGAATAATTTATTTATGATGAATGAGTATTTACTTTTATCAATTTATTTAGATTTCCAAATGTTGTAAGAGGTATGTTTCCACTTGGTGGGTACCTCATTAGTTAAATATCATGTAATTTAATTTGCTTTTCTATTTTAGAACCTATGTAAAAGACGAGTTTCTACTTTTCGGTGGATGTCCTATTTAGGTATGTGATGTAAGGACATGTTTCCATCTTCGGATAGGTGTCCATTTATTTGTTTTGCTTGGACCTTGCTTTGATTTTAATATATTGATGCTTTCTTTTAATTATTGTGTGTAATATGGATAATGTTGGTATATTTAAGAATTTTATAATATTAAGACCTGTAAAGGAGGCCGGTTCCAATGAAACGGGCGTTGTGGGGGTGCTGGGCCATTTCTCACCTTCCCCACACGTACCCAACTTTTCGAACCCATTAGGGGGTTGGTGATTCCTTAGGAATCGAGTCATCCATCCCTTTTTTTTTGGCCCGTCTGGGTGGCGACTCCATTTTCTCAGGACTTAGGTCCGTATTCTCTAAGGCCCCGAGCCTAAACAGTGCCGAAGTCGCAAGAACCATTCCACTGGGAGTGGGGGAAAAAATCTCCACTCACAGTGGCGACTCCACTGGGGATAAGAGAAGTTGATTCCGTTGGTCTTTATATTATTCTATTCTTTCTTATAATGATATTATCCATTGCATCATCTTAGGTTGCATCGTGTGCATGAGTTAGGATGCCCGTGTTACCCATGTTGTGTTATGTGAGGGATACCATACTTTCACTCAAGGTATGGAGATCGAGCATGGCATAACCACTTATAGCCTCATACCATTTGGTATATACTTGCTATGGGAGCCTAAGCCTTTTTACCCAAAGACTAAAGCTCATGTAATTGGCCTAGTTACTTTCCTTAGGTTTTACCCCAAATGCATGTTGTTTTGACTATGGTTAGTTTATCTTAGTCTAAATCAGGGCTTATTTAGTTTGTTCTTTTTCAAATATGACCTAAGTATATTGTAAGCTCAAAATAAACTTTTCTTTAAAGTCCAAAAATTCTTTGGCTCATGGCCCAAATACTAAGCCTAAAATCCATTTTTCTAAAATCTTTTACAATGGGCTTAGAAACAAAACTATTTTTAACCAACCTTTTCTTACAAAGGGCTTGCAAAAATATTTAGGTCAATTATGAAATACAAAAAATCAATTGTGGGCCTAGTTTACACTAAGAATAAATTAACCATGGGTTTGTTTTTGGCATGAACCATTAGTTACCTTTTTCAAGTGAGAAATCTATCTATAATAAACCTCTTAATTCAGTTTTAATCCAATATAGCATAAAATCTACTTTAGTTGGTTGAATGGATTAAAACCTAATTAATGGGAATTATCATGGTGGATTTCCATTTTCAAAAATATAACTATTGGTTGAAACGTCCGAGGGAATTATTCGAAAACAAGATACACCATGTTGGTATTTTGTTAACCATTTACCTTGGAAAAGAGACTCGCCATTTCGTGTGTGGATGTTATAAGGTTGGAAGGAACGTCCTAATTATCTTTCTTTGTTGATTGTTCGTGCATACATGCATACATTTGCATCTCATATCATTGATCCTCTCTGGCTTACAGCCCTAGATTACGATAGCTCAAAAGCTTACAACAATCTGACCTACGCCGGAGACGAAGTATCTAGCAACAATTCAATCACTTGCTCACCAAAAACAATGGAGCCCGAACAAATTCAAAGGATGGTGGATGAGGCCCTCAACGCCAAGATGGAAGAAATAAAAGAGGCCCTAGTTGAGACCATGAAGAACCAATTGACTGCAATCTTAGAGAATCATGCCGAGGCATCTGCTAGCACTAGGAAGCCAAAGGACAAAGGGAAGACCAAAGTTGGTGAAGTGGTTTTTGATGATGAAAAAGTGATCATTGATGACGATGATGATTGGGCTCAATACTACCAAGATGTTCAAGAGAAGAAGAAAGAACCGAAGGTTGTTGAGAAAGCAACTATTGAAAAGACCGAGACATCCGATGTCGAAAGGATGATTGCTGATTTAGAAAAGAAATTTGAGAAGAAGTTGAAAACCAAAGAGATGTCTGAGATCGACAAACTATTTGAACAAGATGAAGAGGTCCCTTATAAGTTCAAGATGCCTTCCTTTGCTAAGTACAATGGCACCGGAAATCCTCATCTCTATGTGAAGCGATATATCACTGCCATGCAATCTGCCCGAGCTACTAAGGCTCAAACCCTAAGGTACTTTATGCTCTCATTGGACCCTATTGTCCAAAATTGGTTCAATACCTTAGATGATGGAACACAAAAGAGTTGGAATCTACTTTACAAAGCCTTCATCCAATAATATGGATATAATGTTGAGTTAGAAGTTACCTTAATGGAAGTGGAACCCATTAGGCAAAGGCCGAATGAGAATTTTGTAGATTATGTCAAGAGATGGAGAAACAAGGCTGCTTTACTCAAGAAGAGGCCCGATGAATCCGATCAAATAAGGATGATTGTGAGAGGGGTGTTGCCTAGTCTTCGTGAGAGGATGTCTCATACACTCATCCACGATTTCAAAGATCTTCTTCAAGCTGGTTTGCAAATTGAAGAATGGGAAAGGGAGAAGAGCCATTTTTCAACAAAAAGGAATGAGAAAGGGAACTATCAACCTGGTAGCCAAAGCATGCAAAAGGCCGTCGGTGTTAATGCTACTATCCAAGGAACGAGGAGACAATTTTTGGAATTAGGAAAACCGATGTCTTGGGTTCTCAATAAGCTTCAAAGGAAGGGATTGCTACAACCCTTAAATCCTCGCCCTTTGCCTAACCCTCTCCCACCTAATTTTGACACTAAAGAATTTTGTCAGTTTCACCAAATGCAAGGGCATGAGACAGATAGATGTGTGAGGTTGCGGCATGAGATCCAAAATCTAATTGATAATGGGAAGCTACTCGAACCCAATAAGCCAAACACCAAAGACAACCCATTACCAAAATTCAATAGGGTACCACCATCAGCAATCTTCATGATTGGAGGAGGTTTGCATGAGGACTTTGTCATGTCTTCTTTTCAAGATGTGGGTGGACAAGCAACCAAAGAGGAAGAGGTATTTGGTGAAACTAAACAAGTTATGATGAGTGGAGAAGTAATATTTTGTGTTGTCAATGGGTTTTGGGATTCAAGTGATAGTGATGATGATATTGTATCCAAGAAGGAGGAGTGGACTTGGTCCGTGCTCGAAGAAGATGAATTAATGATTACTAGATCCGGTAAGCCTTATGCAAGGCCACCATCTAAGGAGGTAGAAACCAATAAAGGGAAGTGTAGACCCTTAATTTTTGACCCAATCCGATCCAATATGCTTTATTTAGTCCAAAATGATTTTTGTTGTTTAATTGGTCCAAAATAATTTTAATTAAATAATTTTTACCTTAGTATCTAATTTTCATTAATAAAAACTGAAAATAAACAAATAAAAAATAAAAATAAAAATCGGAGTAGGAAAAAAAAATCGGCAGCGCAAAGTGGTCGCGCGGGCCCGTCGGGCCAGGGTCAGCTCGCCCGCAGGAAATTCCTGCGGGTGAGGAATTTCCTGCAGGCTGGCGCGCCCACGGGCCCAGCTGGCACCCCCATGGGTCCGGCAACACAGTTTTTGCCAACGCAAAATTTTTCAACGCAATTTTTTGAATCCTAATCCAATTAGGTTTTAATTTCTTTTTTTATTAATATTACTTACCTTAATTAATTAGGAATAAACAACCTAAAAACCACTATAAATAAGGACTAATTAAACCAAATCAAAGGGGGAAAAAATATTCACAGTAGCTTGATTTTTCTTGAAACCAAATCAAGAGTGGAAAAGGGAAACACAATTCTATTGATTTTTAAAGCAGCAGTAGCACATATTAAGCAATTCAAAGGCAACCAAGGCTTGTCTTTGGAGCTAGTTCATCCAAGAAGAGTTATTTTTTGGAGAGTCAACAAAAGAAGGTATGTAAAAATCTTTTTGATTTATGTTTTACAGTAGCTAGGTTATAAAATTTAAGTTTTTTAAATAAAAAATCTTAGAGCTTTAACTTAATTTTTCCAAGATTAAAATACTAAAACGTGACTTTCTTTTATAAAAAGACTTAAAATTGTTATTTTTTCTTCTTAAAGACCTTATGACACTAATTGAACATATTTTTCTACAAAACCAAAATCAAATTCTGTTTCTATTAAAATTTTAAAGTAGGTTCTATTTCATTCAAAAAGCCTTAAAAAACATCTTTTCTACTTATAAAAACTTCAATCCATTTATTTAAATTCATAAAACTTCATAAAATATCAAATTGATTTTTAAAACCCTAGAAATAATTCATTATCCGAGAACCCAAATTTCAAAACTCTAAAATCCAAAATTCAAGCTTTAAACCTAAAATAATGAATCCTAATCCTTTTAAAACCTTAAACCCTAATTTTTATGAACCTTAGTCCTTTTAAAGCATAAAAAAAATATAAAAACATAAAAACTCAAAAAGTCACAGTAGCTTAAATCACCATTTAAAAATCATGAATTAAAAAGTATTTTAAAGTGTCCAAAACCCTAGTTTCATAATTTCACCATTCAAACTTTAATTTGGTTAATCAAAGAGTCTTATCCACCTTTTAAAACATAAAACCCTAATTTATTTTAATTCCATAAAAAGTCACAGTAGCTTAATTTTAGAAATTTCCAAAACCTTAACACATGAGATAAAAAACCCTAAATGGAAATAGTAGCTATACTTGCTTTATTCAATTCCATACTTGATATGCTTTAATTTATTTCTTATGCTTTAATTTGTTTAATTTCAATACTTGATTTATTTAATTTATCATGGATGGATGTTTATTTTATTGATATTTAAATACTTTTGATGAATGATTTATTTATGGATGATTATTTACTTTTATCAATTAATTTAGATTTCCAAAAGTTGTAAGAGGTATGTTTCCACTTGGTGGTTACCTCATTAATTAAACATCATGTAATTTAATTTTTTTTTTCTATTTTAGAACTTATGTAAAGGGCATGTTTCTACCTTTTGGTGGGTGTCCTATCTAGGCATGTGATGTAAGGACATGTTTCCATCCTTGGATGGGTGTCCATTTATTTGTTTTGTTTTGTTTGGACATTGCTTTGATTTTAATATAATGATGCTTTCTTTTTATTGTGTGTAGTATGGATAATATTGTTATATTTAAGAATTTTATAATATTAAGACCTGTAAAGGAGGCCGGTTCCAATGAACCGGGCGTTGTGGGGGTGCTGGGCCATTTCTCACCTTCCTCACACGTACCCAACTTTCCAAACCCATTAGGGGCTTGGAGATTCCTTAGGAATCGAGTCATCCACCCCTTTCTTTTTTCCCGGCCTGTCCGGGTGGCGACTCCATTTTCTCCGGACTTAGGTCCGTATTCTCTAAGGTCCCGAGCCTAAACAGTGCCGAAGTCGCAAGAACCATTCCACCGAGAGTGGGGGCGAAAATCCCTGCTCACAGTAGCGACTCCACTGGGGATAAGAGAAGTTGATTCCGTTGGTCTTTATATTATTCTATTCTTTCTTATAATGATATTATCCATTGCATCATCTTAGATTGCATTGTGTGCGTGAGTTAGGACGCCCGTGTTACCCGTGTTATGTTGTGTAAGGGATACCATACTTTCACTCAAGGTGAAAGTATGGTATCGAGCATGGCATAACCACTCATAGCCTCGTACATTTGGTATATACTTGCTATGGGAACCTAAGCCTTTTAACCCAAAGAGTAAAGCTCATGTAATTGGCCTAGTTACTTTCCTTAGGTTTTACCCCAAATGCTTGTTGTTTGACTATGGTTAGTTTATCTTAGTCTAAATCATGGCTTATTTGGTTTGCTCTTTTTCTAATATGACCTAAGTATACTGTAAGCTCAAAATAAATTTTTCTTTAAAATCCAAAAGACCAAAACTATTTTTGAAATTTTTCAAGATGGTCTTTGGACATAAGACTTTTCTAAAAACAAATCAAAAATTCTTTGGCCCATGGCCCAAATACTAAGCCCAAAATCCATTTTCTAAAATCTTTTACAATGGGCTTAGAAACAAAACTATTTTCACCCAACCATTTTTTACAAAGAGCTTGCAAAAATATTTAGGTCAATTATGAAATACCAAAAATCAATTGTGGGCCTAGTTTACACTAAGAAAAAATTAACTATGGGCTTGTTTTTGGCATGAACCACTAGTTACCTCTTTTCAAGTGAGAAATCTATTTATAATAAACTTTTTAATTTCATTTTAATCCAATATAGCATAAAAGCTACTTTAGTTGGTTGAATGGATTAAAACCTAATTAATGGGAATTATCATGGATTGATTTCCATTTTCAAGGATATAACTATTGGTTGAAACGTCCGAGGGAATTACTCGAAAGCAAGGTACCTCATGTTGGTATTTTGTTAACCATATACCTAGGAAAAGAGACTCGCCATTCGTGTGCGGATGTTATAAGGTTGGAAGGAATGTCCTAATTTGTCCTTGTTTGTCTATTGTTTATGCATACATGCATACATGCATACATTTGCATCTCATATCATTGATCCTCTCTGGCTCACAGCCCTGGATTACGATAGTTCTAAAGCTTACAACAATCCAACCTACGCCGGAGACGAAGCATCAAGCAACAACTCAATCACTTGCTCACCAAAGATAATGGAGCCCGAACAAATTCAAAGAATGGTGGATGAAGCCCTCAATGCCAAGATGGAAGAAATCAAAGAGGCCCTAGCTGAGACCATGAAGAACCAATTGACTGCAATCTTAGAAAACCATGCCGAAGCATCTGCTAGCACTAAGAAACCAAAGGACAAAGGGAAGACTAAAATTAATGAAGTAGCTTTTGATGATGAAAAGGTGGTCATTGATGATGATGATGATTGGGCTCAATACTACCAAGAGGTTCAAGAAAAGAAGAAAGAACCAAAGGCTGTCGAGAAGGCAACTATTGAAAAAACTGAGACATCTGATGTTGAGAAGATGATTGCTGATCTAGAAAAGAAATTTGAGAAGAAGCTGAAAACTGAAGAGAAGTCTGAGGTCGACAAACTATTTGAACAAGATGAGGAAATCCCTTATAAATTCAAGATGCCTTCCTTTGCTAAGTACAATGGCACCGGAAATCCTCATCTCCATGTGAAGCAATATATTACTGCCATGCAATCTACCCGAGCTACTAAGGCTCAAACCCTAAGGTACTTTATGCTCTCATTGGACCCTGTTGTCCAAAATTGGTTCAATACCTTAGATGAAGAAACACAAAAAAGCTGGGATCTACTTTACAAAGCCTTTATCCAACAATATGGATATAATGTTGAATTGGAAGTTACCTTGATGGAAGTGGAATCCATTAGACAAAGGCCGAATGAGAATTTTGTAGACTATGTGAAGAGATGGAGAAACAAGGCTGCTCTACTCAAGAAGAGGCCCGATGAATCCGATCAAATAAGAATGATTGTGAGAGGGGTGTTACCTAGTCTTCGTGAGAGAATATCTCATACACTCATCAGTGATTTCAAAGACCTTCTTCAAGCTGGTTTGCAAATTGAAGAATGGGATAGAGAGAAGAGCCGATTTGCAACGAAAAGGAATGAGAAAGGGAGCTATCAACCTGGTAGCCAAAGCATGCAAAAGGCCGTCGGTATTAATGCTACTAACCAAGGAACAAGGAGACAATTTTTGAAATTGGGAAAACCGATGTCCTGGGTTCTCAACAAGCTTCAAAGGAAGGGACTGCTACAACCATTAAATCCTCATCCTTTGCCTAATCCTCTCCCACCTAATTTTGACACCAAAGCATTTTGTCAATTTTACCAAATGCAAGGACATGACACGGATAGATGTGTGAGATTGAGACATGAGATCCAAAACTTAATTGATAATGGGAAGCTACCCAAGCCCAACAAGCCAAATACTAAAGACAACCCATTGCCAAAGTTCAATAGAGTACCACCACCAGCAACCTTCATGATTGGAGGAGGTTTGCATGAGGATTTTGTCATGTTTTCTTTTCAAGATGTGGGAGGAGAAGCAATCAGAGAAGAAGAGGAATTTAATGAAGTTAAACAAGCTATGATTGGTGGAGAAGTAACAATTTGTGTGGTCAACAGGTTTTAGGATTCAAGTGACAGTGATGATGATATACCCAAGAAGGAGTGGACTTGGTTCGAGCCCGAAGAAGATGAAGTGATGAATACTAGATCCGGTAAGCCTTATGCAAGGCCACCACCTAAGGAGGTAAAAACTAATAAGCGGAAAGAAGTTGAAGTGGAAGAAGATGATGCTGTACTCAAGCAATTAAAAAGAACTCAAGCAAGTGTTAGCATTTGGGACATGTTAGCTACTTCTAAAAAGCAACGAGAGACTATGGCCAAAGCTTTGGCTAGCATGCCCATTTCTACCTCCACAACACCGGAGGAGTTGATCAACTTCATAAAAATTGGGGAAGTAATGAAATGTGAAGAGGTTCAAGAGAAGAGCAAAGTTAGTATGGGAGCAGTTTCTTTTTCTGATGCGGACTTACCAGAGGAAGGGAGAGACCACATCCGCCCTCTCTTTATCAAAATAGAAGTCAAGGGGAAGAGAACTCCTTGTGTAATGGTCAATGATGGGTCTGCCATAAATGTTTGTCCACTTAAGATACTACCAAAGCTAGCCATGTCAACAAGAGATTTAAACCCAACCGAGGTGACAATTCGTGCTTATGACAACACTAAGAGGCATGCCGAGGGGACTTTCAAAGCGGCCGTCAAGGTTGGTCCAATTTAATCTATTGTGGAGTTTGTTGTTTTAGACATACCAGTTACCTTTGCCTTACTCTTGGGACGACCATGGTTTCACCCTCTTGGTGGAGTTCCTTCCACCCTTCATCAAAAGATCAAATTCCCCAATGGAAATGAAACAGTGGTCATTGAAGCTGAAGATAATGAGATTGTTAACGCTCTAATGGTTGAGAGGCCTCTCAATGGTTTTCAAGTAGCTGTAATTTCTGATGATGAAGCGGTGGACTCCAAAGTCTTGAATATGATGAAGAACATGAACTACCTTCCCGGAGCGGGTCTTGGAAAGGGTAAAGCCGGTTTAACAAAGTTGCCAGATTTTAGAACTCAAGCTTCCAAGAAGGGGTTGGGATATGATGAAGCCAATAATGTTCAACCAAAGAAGAAGGAGAAGATGAGCTTCCCACCACTTGAAGAGATCTTTGTCAAAGCTCCAACTATGGGACCACTCCAAGAAAAGCCCAAGCCAATCATGTTCATGGGTAAGATAATCCCTAGTTTTGAAATTTTTGCAGATGTTGCTGAGTTAGTGGAGCAAGTGAAGAAAGAGCTCTCCCTGTCAACCAATAAAGAATCCACACCAAAAGAGAAGAATGAAGTTGCCCTGAAAGCCGAGAAGACTCTAGAAGAGATTGCTGCCCTAGTTGAAGAAAAGTTTGAAGACATTCTGCTTTATGATTCTGAGAATAATGATTTTGATTTTAATTTGTCTGCTTTGTATGAGGATGATGATGTTTTCTTTTCCAAAATGAATGCAATAAAGTCTAATTTTGCTTACTTGTGTGATGTTTCTCCTGATGGTTGCATACATTTAAATAACAGTTACATAAGCATCTTTAATATTAATTCTGTTAACACACAATCATTAAATTTGGGAACAACTGAAAATCCTAAAAACATTAGCATAACATCCGACCTTACTCCTGATGAGAGAGAGAGATTTGAAAAAATATTCAAAAAATATGAAGAGGTGTTCGCTTGGTCTTATGAAGATATGCCGGGGATAGATCGAGACATAGCAGAGCATCATATTCCTACTTACACTCACATTAAACCTATCAAACAAAAGCTTAGGCGACTAAGACCTGAGTGGGCTGAATTGGTTAAAGAAGAGGTCACTAAGCAAATACAAGTGAAGTTCCTTGAAGTGATAGAATACCCAGATTGGCTAGCCAACATAGTACCTGTGCCAAAGAAAGATGGGAGGATAAGGGTCTGCGTGGACTATAGAGATTTAAATAAGGCTTCCCCTAAGGATGATTTTCCTTTACCTCATATAGATGTACTCATTGATAGTGCAGCCTCTAGTGTGCTACACTCGTTTATGGATGGATTTTCCGGATACAATCAAGTGTTAATGGCCCAAGAGGATAAAGCCAAAACTGCCTTCACAATTACATGGGGTATATTTTGTTATAGGGTGATGCCTTTCGGCTTAAAGAATGCTGGAGTAACTTACCAAAGGATGGCCACCACATTATTTCATGACATCATGCACAAAGAAGTTGAAGTATATGTTGATGATATGATGGTTAAGTCAGATACAAGGGAGCAACACTTCCAGAATTTGGAATTATTCTTTGATAGAGCTTTGAAGTATAAGCTAAGATTAAACCCGAAGAAGTGTGTATTCGGTGTTACCTCAGGTAAATTGCTGGGACATGTAATTGGCCCAAATGGCATTGAGATAGATCCCAAAAAAGTCAAAGCAATCAGGGCTATGCCGGCCCCTAAGACGGAGAGAGAAGTTCGGGGATTCATTGGTAAACTACAGTACATCAGTAGATTTATAGCAAAGCTCACAACAATCTGTGAGCCTATCTTCAAGTTGCTTAGGAAGAATCAGCCGGTCGTATGGAACGAAGAATGTCAAAAGGGCTTTGATCGAATAAAAGAGTATTTGTTGAATCCACCTGTTTTGAAACCACCTAAACCCGACAAACCTCTATTATTATACTGAGCAGTAGAAGAAGAGTCGATAGGAACCATGCTAGCCCAAGCAGATGAGTCGGGGATTGAGCATGCCGTTTACTACTTAAGTAGAAAGCTCCTACCTTATGAAATTAAGTATAGTATTATTGAAAAAACATGTATAGCTATGGTTTGGTCTTCTAAGAAGTTGCGCCATTACTTTCAATCATATAGTGTGCAAGCAATTTCCAGGTTGGAACCAATGAAATACTTAAGGGAGACACCCACTTTAATTGGGAAATATGGTCGATGGTTGATAATATTAGAAGAATTTGAGATTGAGTATGTAACTCGAAAAACAATCAAAGGTAGAGCGGTGGCAGAACTTCTGGCTCAACAACCATTACCAGAAAGTGAAGAAGTAATCTTGGAATTTCCAGATGAACATTTAGAAGCAATTGAAGTACAAGGGTGGAAAATGTATTTTGATGGAGCAGCAAACAGGAAAGGAGCAGGTTTGGGAGTTATACTAGAATCGCCAGAAGGGGAACTCATCCCTTTAGCCAAAAAGTTGAAATTTAGGGCAACCAATAATATGGTGGAGTACGAAGCTTGTATTTTCAGTTTGGAAACCCTAATGATTATGAAGGTAGATAAGGTGGAAGTTTATGGTGATTTGTTGCTAGTAGTATCCCAAGTAAATGGAGAGTAGGAGTTGAAAGAAGAAATTGAAACCATACCATCATTACCTAACCATGATAGGAGAATTTTAAGGAGTGTAGGTTTATACACTTGTCAAGAGAAGAAAATCAAATGGCTGATGCCCTAGCCACATTGGCTTCGGTATGGCAAAATCCTGTTAGCTTATTCCTTAAGCCTCTGGTCTTGACTAGTTCATCAACTCCTTGCTATGAATATGAAACAATCATGGAAATTGATATAGACCATGATGCATGGTATGATACCATAAGGAGATTTTTAGAGGAAAGAGAATACCTGCCGGGGGCAACAAAGAAAGAGAGAAGGGCCGTAAGGCGGTGGTCATTACAATACACCACATTCCATGGGGAGTTATATCGAAGATGGCCCGATGGGGTGCATTTGAGATGTTTAAGAAAGCCTAAAGTGGAGCACATGATGTCAGAAATACATGCGGGAAGTTGCGGTCCGCACATTGGTGGTTTGGCCCTAGTTAAGAAGATTATTCAACAAGGTTACTATTGGTTGACCATGGAGAGAGACTGCATTGAGTTTGTCAAGAAGTGCAAACAATGTCAGATGTACGGTAACTTGAATCATATGCCTCCTGAAGAACTGCATTCAATGTCTTCACCCTGGCCCTTTGCCACCTGGGGTATCGACATTATAGGAGAGATACATCCGACAGCTTCAAATGGGCACCGTTTTATCGTGGTAGCAGTTGATTATTTTTCAAAATGGGTCGAAGCTAAATCCTTCAACAAGCTGGGTGCAAGTCAAATGGCTAGGTTTATCAAAAAGAATCTCATATGCAGATATGGGGTCCCGCACAGTGTGATATCAGACAATGGGGTACAGTTTCAACGAGCAGTTAAGGATTTATTCTCCAAGTACCAAATCCATCATCACCGATCCTCTCCTTATAGACCAAAGGCTAATGGTGTAGTGGAAGCAACAAATAAGACAATTAAGCAAATTCTGTCCAAGATGACCAAGACTTACAGGGACTGGTAAAAAATGCTTCCCTTTGCTTTATGGGGATATAGGACGAGTGTGCAAACACCTACTGGAATGACACCGTTCTCTTTGGTTTATGGGATGGAAGTAGTATTGCCAATTGAGATTGAGATCAAGTCATTGAGAGTAGTCTTGGAAGTAGAGCTGCCTGAAACATAATGGGTAGCAAGCAGATACACTCAGTTAGCTTTATTAGAAGAGAGAAGGCTAAAGGCATTGTATCATCACCAACTATATCAAAAGAAGATAGCTTGGGCCTACAATAGAAGAGTCAAAATACAAAGATTCAGGGTTGGGAATTTGGTATTGAAGCAATGTAAGCCTAATGTATGTGACCCAAGAGGGAAGTTCAGACCTAGCTGGGAAGGACCATATGTCGTGAAACAAGTCATGAGCAAAGGTGCAGTAAAGTTATCAGACACGGATGGGAACGAATTTAGTGAGCTAGTAAACATTGACAGGTTGAAGAGGTTTTATGTATAAAAAAAAAGAAAAGAGCTCGCTAGGCTGAAAACCCGAAAATGGCAGCCTAGGCAAAAGTTAGAGCAGTCCGCTAGTTCCGAAAACCCAAAAGGGTGGGCTAGCCAACAATTAGGGCTAACGAGAGAAAATCGTCAATTAGAAAACCCGAAAGGGCTAATTGGCAACAGGAGTGATCTTGTGTATGCTGGCTTTATGTTTGGTTGTTCCCCAATTTAATAAAACAAAATTAATGATTAAATTTGTTTTATGTGCACTGTTATAAGTATTTGACCATATACGGATGAAATAAATAATCATAATTGCAAAAGGTGATGACAAATTATCAATGGAAAAGAAGCATCTTTTATTATTTTAGTTATTTTTCATCTTAACAAAACACTTTATGAATTGACAAATGTAAAATCTATGGTAATCGATAAGTGTAATGTGAAGGCCAGCTTTGCCTCAGCCGGTCCAGGTAGGCTTCAGTCAAGCAAGGCATGTCTAGGTCAGGAACAAAATCAGAATCATGACGCTCAGCTCCATATTGATGCCCAAGTCGATGAGGATCATAGCATGTACCTTGACGAAGAGCAGCAAGGGGAACGTACATCAAGTATGTCCGCATGGTAAAATGAGAAATCTTCCACCAAGGTACCAACCAATGGATATTGACTTCAGAACGTAAGTGGATCCAGTCAACCCAGTCAGCATATGAAGAAGCTGGGTGGAGTAGCTTCCTAGCAGAATGATGACGAGGCAGGTATCTGGCAAAATCCATGGAGGGAGTATCTAGCAAACAAAGACGTTCCTGAAGCCAAATCTGCGAAGAAAGAGTTAAAAAAAAAAGGTCCACTAAGTTGAAAACCCGTAAGGGCAGCTTAGGCAAAAATTAGGACAGCTCGCTAGTTCCGAAAACCCATATGGGCGGACTAGGCAAAAATTATAGCAACATAAAAAAAAAACCTAAATTGAAAACCCGGAAGGGCAGTTTAGGTAATTATCTGAAGCAGCAACGGGCTTCCAGTCAGTCTCTTTGACATTCCTGATTTAAATCGGTCTAATCCAACTAGGGTTTCAGCTAAGATCACAGGTACCAGCGACAAGCCTCCTTCCATTTGATCCATGATATCCAATACTTGTGGGTCAATATCACCGTTAGAAGAAACAAGTAAGAATTGTCCGAGCAAGCAAAGACAAAGCATGCGCCTCTAGGCCTTAGTAGGAGCCAAATGAGAAAAACAAAAGTCAATCAAAGGAGCAAGAAGAATTTTTTCACCTCTCATCAACCGAAGAATCTCGGGTTTCGAAATTTGAAATAACATCTGCATGTTCTGTTGAGTTTTGGAAATCAATGTGGGTAACGCCATTTGTTGATTATTGGGATGTCCAAGGATGGCCTCAAATTCTTCAATCAAAGGACACATTTCAATGCCATTAATTATAAACACCCTGGAATCCGTATTCCACAAGGAAGCCGCGACATGTAAAAAGGAGTGGTCCAATTTGACAGTTTGAAAGCACTTTAAAACATCAAGCTTTGACCATGAAATTTGTTTCCAATGGTTGGCATCCATATTCTTAAATAGAATTTTTATTTTCTTTAAATGGTGCTTGGTCATTGTTGATGAATAAAGGGGAACCAAAATTGCTAAAGAGAGAGTATTCACTTTGAAAGAGAGATTCTTGGCTTATGAATTGAAATATGGCATGCAATGTGATTTATATAGAAGAAAATAAACATTTTCCAAAAGTGAAATGGAAAAGATGATGAAAAGGGGTAAGACCATATGGCACAAGGAAAGGAAGTGGTCACAATTTCTTTTTCCATTTTGGATTTGGTTTAACAAAAGAAGTGGATATTAATTATGATGTATTATAAATAAAAAGTAAAAAATATTTTTGGCGGAAACTAAAAAAAAATGGCAGTAGCGGAGAAGAACGAGAAAAATAAAAATGGCAGTAGCGAAAAAAAAAGAAGAAAAAAAAAGATTATAGTAAAGAAGAAAATTATATATTTTTCATTATTCTACAATGTCTTACAATTATTTCAATATTTACATATCAGTAAGAGGGTGGTGGTAGGTCATCAAATAAAGATTTGAAAAAGTCGTCGCCTGTTGGAGGAGGAGGCAAATTACTCGTCCCGGGATCATCCGAAGCAGAAGCACCAAAATCCCTATTGCCTTGGAGTTCTGATTTGTCCTAGTCCTCATCAGAAGCAGACGAAAGGATCTCATGGTCATCAGCCTGAGGGCCTCTCGATGAAGAAGCACCAGGATCCCTTATTCCTTGAAATCGGAAGTCTCAAAAATTTTGTTCGGATTGATGATATAAACTTTCAAAATGAGAAGCCTACTGACAACTTGCAGCCAACTCTTCTTGAAGCTTCTTGTTTTGTTCTTCGAGCATCCGCTGTGAGCCAAGAAGGAAAAAGGTAAGAGCATACATAATCATGCATACATATGGCATAAATTATTGCAAACGTACCAGGTAATTCATATCAATGCCTTGCGGATAAGATGGTCCAGCCTCATGATCAAACGAGCCAACAACCTGCAATGATCATTAAAGAATCAAAGAAAGAAAGAGCAGTTGCAATGGAAAAGTGGTAAGAGTTTTACCTGAGAAGTATTGGTCCCGAGATGTGGAATAGACTCTCCTACATGTTCCTCCTCATCTCTACCCTCATTTCCATCGAAAATCCCCCGCACACCGACAGGAGACACATCAAAGTGCAAGAGTCTTATTTGAATAAAACGGGCATAAAATGGACCCGGTAAATGGAGAAATGACTCGGCATTATGACCATACCGGGCCAACCACCAAGCTTCCTCCGACATCGACATAATATTTAAAGTGTATTCTGGGATTTGCATCGAAAACCTCCGCTGCTCTGGGCCGAGAAACCATTCATAAACACTTTTCCCGAGAAACCAGCCACTAGACACGGGGCCAGCAATAATTCACCGGGAATGTTGGAAAAATAGTGCAGCCCTCATCAAAGGAGACCAATTTGCTCGCTCTTCTGGATTCCACCAGGCCAAATTCTCTTGCAAGATAACATAAGGTAAGTAAAACTTTTGCAAAATATTTAAAGCTTACTAATGTTATTTTACCTGATCCCAGGTTAATCGGCTCAACACGAAGCGATGAGTGTGCACATGATGAGAGTCTGGAATGTTTACACGATCAGACAACCAGAAATTTAATCTCGGATGCCTGATTCTCTCTTGAGAAATGCCGGGTACTCTCACAAGGTTGTGTTCATATGCCCATATCTACAATAACAACAAAGATCACAAGAGAAAAAGGGAAAAGACATTGGTGGAAGAAAGAATACCTCGACAACCGTCATCAAGCCGACAAAAGAATTCTTGTTTCAAAAAAGCTTATCAAGGCCATGATAAAGACATGCGAGACCAGCTTCACCCCAGCCAGAAGATGTTACCATTCTGAGATAGGAAAGGGCACTCAACACTGATAAGTGAATGGATGATTCAGTGCTGCCAAAGATGGTCGATCCGAGCAGATATAACAAAAATCCTCGGGCATACTCTTCAGCCCTGTTTCTGCCAATCCGACCTTCGTAGTTCATCCAATAACTGCGAATCGGCTCGATTTTTATCTTACGAGGTCCTTTATATGATGGTTCCATACCAATTAATTCCTGAATTTCTTCAAATGTTAAAATTTCATTGGTTAGAGGAACCAGAGCACCATCATATCGAAGGTCGGTTATGGCAGTAAAATCGACCGGACCAATTGTCATCTCCCCTATGGGCAAGTGAAAAGTGTGAGTTGTATCCAGCCATCGCTCTGCCAACGCTTGGACCACGCTTCGGTCTATTTGATATTCTTCGGATGGCAATTGTAAGACAAACTACTCAAAGCCGCAATCTCGAATAATCCGCCTTACCCGAGAAGGCACTACATCATACCATTGTCGAGCCTTGTAAATACACCCTCCGGCCCGAACGACACAACGATCATGCTAACACAGACCCAGGTAAGTTAATACCAGGTAAGTACGTGTTATTTAATCTATTTAAATTAATTTATTTTTCATGAAAATAATAAAATAAAAATAAAAATAAAAATAAATAAAAAATAAAAAATAAATAAAAAAATCATTACCTCGCTCTTTTGATTGGAACTGCGATGAAGCGGCATCCCGGCCAGTATATCTAAATTTCCATCTTCATGATGCCGAATAAACTCCAATAATTCGACATTAGAATGAGTCCGCGACCTCGAAGCATGCATTGTTCTTAAAATATATGTTGAAATTGAAAAGAAATTTGAAAGGATTACAAAATTGAAATTGAAGTTTTGAAATGAAATGGAGAATTGATGGCTTTTTATAGAGGAACGGCAAGCAGATGAAAACAAACTCAAAACTGTGCATGACTAGTGAATTTTACTATTTATGAATAGTATTACTATTTGATAAATAGTAAATATTACTATTTATAAATAGTATTACTATTGATGAATAGTAAATAAATAGTATTACTATTAATAAATAGTAAATATTACTATTTATAAATAGTATTACTATTGATAAATAGTAAATATTACTATTTATAAATAGTATTACTATTGATGAATAGTAAAATCATTTTTTCCAATAGTAAATACTATTTGATACTATTTATAAATAGTAAATTTACTATTTATGTATAGTGAAAGTGTATGAACAGTAACTACATAGTAAATAAACTGAAAATTCAATTATTCACTTTAATCATTCAAATAATTGAGAATATACAAATATTTTTACACCCAGGAGGCAATAAGAAGACATGTGCCAAAAAATTAGCTAAACTTTTTAGCTCGAGTCCAGAACCCAAATTTTACTTAGGTCCAAAACCTAGAATTTTCTAAGTCCATAAATTACTCTTAGGTCCAGAACCTAAAATTTTCTAAGTCCAGAACTTAGCTCAGGTCCAGAACCCATATTACTCTTAGGTCCAGAACCTAGAATTTTCTGAGTCCAGAACTTGAACCGGGTCCATAATCCAAATTACTCTTAGGTCCAGAACCTAGAATTTTCTAAGTCCAGAACTTAGCTCGGGTCCAGAACCCAAATTACTCTTAGGTCTAGAACCTAGAATTTTCTAAGTTCAGAACTTAGCTCGAGTCCAGAACCCAAATTACTCTTAGGTCCAGAACCTAGAATTTTCTAAGTCCAGAACTTAGTGTAACACCCCTACATCCCGTACACGCACACTACACAGCACCACAGTGTAGTATACGCACACCGAACATAGAGATGCTACGGTTTCCTTTAACACTTGAATCATTTTAAAACATAAGACATTCTTTCTAATTATACAATATAGAAAATAAAGTAGTTTACTTGTATTATAAAACAAAGTAGATATAAACTTTTACTTAATACGCAGCGGAAATTATAATTATATTTACATTAAAATCAATACTTTACAAAACATGAAGAAATTATACATGATTGGCAGCTTTTCTCTGATCTTTAAGTCCCAAAATAAATTCTTCAATGCCTAGACTCACTCGGTCTCGAGGAACTCTCGGGTTCAACTCTGTTACCTGCGCGATGAACCACAATCGCGCTGAGCCAACAGCTCAGTAGTACAAACGATACTAACAATATGCTTTAATGCAATGCAATGCCACACATTTCAATGAATTTCCATAGATCTCATTATTCAATCATTCCATCATTATTGAATCACAATTAAACAAAGACAAGCATGGGCCCAAAAGACACTAATATGCCATTCAATTTTCAGAGTTAATGCCTTGGTTCAATTATCACATTTATCAATATCATTATCCCAACTAGGCTTCAAGGATTAGGTTCAACCAAGCTTCAAGGGGAACAAAGCATGCTAAGTATCAACCCAACTTGGCTTCAAGAACAAAACCCAACCTAGCTTCAAGAGTTGTAACATCTCAATTAGGCTTCAAGGACTAGACCCAACCAAGCTTCAAGGGGAGTAAAACATGTTTAACTTCAACCCAACTTGGCTTCAAGGATCAAATCCAACCTAACTTCAAGAGATTGTTACTAATAGGCATGCCACCAACAACAAAACTCTAAAAATGGAATAACACATTAGACACACAATTCATTCATTATTTCATTATCAATTCTCATCATCAATTTGGCAAACATGCCTCATTAAAGTCATTATAGCCAACCACAATGGCTTTGCATACCATCACATCTCAATACCCATCTTAGCAATTCATCTTTCAAATGTACAATCATTTGCATCATCATATCATTCATATAATACATATATATATCATCATTGATATAAGCATAGCAAAGTACATTCTTCACGAGAATCAATAATGCAATAATGCAAAATGTGTACTTACCTCAAAAGCAATTCACACAACTCAAAACACTCCCTTTCCCAAGATTCTTATGCTTCTTAAATCAATGACAAATCACCTTCTTCAAGACCTAATCCAAGAATAATAACATACACTTGCTTAGGGATACACAAGAGGTAATCAAGTTAAGAGTTAACTAGGGCAAACTATACACATGACACGCTCAACCACACAGGCGTGTTCCTGACCGTGCCCTAACTCCACAACACAGAAGCTATTACACGCTCATGACCATGGGCGTGTCACTGGGCGTGTAATACATACTGCCTCACACAAAAACATCGACACATCCAACAACCTGAACGTGCTCCTGGCCGTGTCAATTCTCCATTCTCATAGTAGCTATGACACGCTCAATAACAGGGCGTGTTACTGGCCGTGTCAAACCTACTGCCACACAGAACAATTGACACGCCTAAGGACCCTGGACGTGCTCATGGGCGTGTCTGTAATATCCTCATGTTTGCCCTAGAAGTATTGATTATGTTGTTGTTGTAAATTGGATTGAATGTATGTGTTGTGTGATAAAAAAAAAAAAAGAGAGAATGTTCATGTGTTATTTGAAAGAAAAGTGATGTGTAGAGAAGATGTATATATAGTGTATATGGCAATATACATGGCATATATGTTGGTCAAAGGGAGAGTCAAGGTGTTGGATATAGTGGAAGAAGATATTTAGTTGTTGTTATTGAAATTACTATAAAGGGCATGCTAAATAAAAGGAAGTGTAATTATGTTTAAGAGGGCATTTTGGTAATTCTTCTTTTGGAAATTGTGTGGTGGAGGTTAAAAGAGGATTTGACTTTTGTTTGATCAATTTCTTTTCTTCTTTTCACGTGTGGCCGGCCAACTTAGAGAGCAAGAGAGAAAACAAGAGTTGATGATATTTGAAGCTCAAATTGAAGAAGTTTTCAAGTGGTTAAGTGGAAATCCAAGAAGATTCATTATTTTTGGTAAGTCTCTCTTGATTCTCTTAGTTTATTTAAGTTGGTTGTGAGTTTGGTTGTGGATTTTTGATGGTAGGGTTGTGTTGATTATTATATGTTGGATTTAATTGGTTGTGGTGTTGGTTTTGGATTTGAAGATGATAAGTTAAGAGCGATGTTGGTTTTAGGGTTTTGGAAATGGTAAGTGATAAATTATATTGTGTTATTTTGGATTAGGTTTTGGAAGAAGGTGATTTGCTCTAATTTGAGAAGTGAAGAATTCTTGGAGAAAAGAAAGTGTTTAGAGTTGTATAATTGGTGCTAAAGGTAAGTGCAAACTATATGGTTACAAACATGCATATGTTGTTTAATCTTAAAACACTTTTGTTTGTAAATGTGATAAGGTATCAAATGTATTGTTAATGAATGTTGGTGATGAAAATATTGTGATGAGCATGTAAAATAATTACTAATGATGTTGATTATGTCCATTTGAATGAGGTTATGTTGTGTACAATGTGTTTTAAGTTAACCAAAAGAAATTTGGCTACATTTAGGGTTTATGCATGAGAGACACATAATTTGGGGCGGTCGCTATTATTCAAGTGCGGTCGCGACTTAGGTCGGGCTTCTGACCGTGAAACCTACTGTAATAAGGTTTCATCTTTTGATTATGTAGTGCGGTCGCGACTTAGGTCGGGCTTCTGACCGCGAAACCTACTGTAATAAGGTTTCATCTTGTAATTGTAGGGAGCGGTCGTATTCAGGTGAGGTGCGACTGCTAGAAAGGTTCTGTTCACCTTATTGGAAGCAATCTAATCCTGCAACAAGATTTTCAAATACATGTTAAATAGATCATCCATTTGAGTTGTCAAGGATCAAAATAGAGATCATTTGTCTAACATCATTGTTGAATCATGAAATGTGAGATGATATGGAATGATGATTTAATTGAATGAAACAAGGCATGGTTGCCAATATGATAATGAGAAGTGATAATGGAATTGATAATGCATATGATATTACATGAACAAGGTTATGTATTGTGTATTGTGAGGCTTGTAAATGGTGATGTGTATTATGAATAATGTACTTTGAAATGTGATACTAATAATGCTATATGCACAATATGAATTGAGATATGAAATGCTATAAAGCCATTGTGATTGGCTATGATGGTTCAATTGAAAGATATATGGCATGTTTGCCTAATTGATGAGAATTGAGAATGAAATGTAAATGAATTGTGTGGCTAATGTGTTATTCCATTTTCAGAGTATGTTATTGGCGGCATGCCTAATGATAGTAACAATCTCTTGAAGTTAGGTTGGATTGAATCCTTGAAGCCTAATTGAGATGTTACAACCCTTGAAGCTAGGTTGGGTTGGTTCTTGAAGCCAAGTTGGGTTGAAGCTTAGCATGCTTTGCTCCCCTTGAAGCTTGGTTGAACCTAATCCTTGAAGCCTAGTTGGGTATATGATATTGATAAATGTGATAACAAAACGAAAACATTAACTCTGAAAATTGAATGGCATATTAGTGTGTCTTGGGCCCAATGTTTGTCTTTGTTTAATGTGATTCATGAATGGTAAAATGATTGACTAATGAGATATATGGAAGATTGTTGAAATGTGATATGTATATATATATGTGAATATTAAATGTAAAGGTATGTTATTAGCTTTTCACCTATGGTGTTGTTTTTGTGAATAATATGTTTGACATTGCATTGCATTAAAGCATGATTTGTCTTACTAAGCCGTTGGCTTAGCGCGATAGTGTTTAATCGCGCAGGTATCAGAGTTGAACCCGAGAGTTCTTCGAGACCTAGTGAGAGTAGACATTAAAGGGATTATTCTTGGATTTAAAGATCAGAGAAGAGCTGCCAATCATGTATAAATTCTTTATGTTTTGTAAAGTATTGTGTATAATGTAAATATGTGTATATTTATAGATATGGACTTAAATGTTTTCATATATGTAAATATTTTCTATATTCCGCTGCGTATTAAGTAAATGTATATATATATATCTATTGGTTTTATATTATAAGTTAATGACTTATTTTCTATGATGTATATGAGAAAGAAGATAGTATTATTTAAAATGTTTTGAATGTTAATAAAAATCCGTAGCATTCCTATATTCGATACATGTATACTACATTGTGGTGTATGTAGTGTGTATGTATTGGGTGTGGGGGTGTTACAGTGTCAGGCCAAAAACCCAGATTCCGGCCAAAACAACACCACAACCAACAAATCACTTCTATCTACCAACATCCACTTCCACCAAACTTAACAAAACATACCCAAAAACTACCTCAAACTTGCAACAACACCAAAACAAGCCAAAACACATATCAAGCACAATTCACAAACATCATCAAAAACCCTAAACACAACCACAAATTAATCAATACCAACCAACTTACTCTTTTCTTCAATCCAACCCCAAAATCCAAAACCACTTAAACCAAATACTCTTAAACACCACAGAATCAAACCTAACACATTCTCAAACACAACTTCAACTCACAAATCCACATAACTTCAAAAACAACACAAGAAATCAAGAGAGAACTTATCAAAGATGGAGAACTCTTAAACCTCCAACTTGATCTCTTGAAAACTCTCTTCAATCTTGAACTTGGAAGAATAAATCTCTATCTTGCTCTCTTTCTTCTTGATGGCCGGACAACACAGAAAAGCAAAGAGAAGAGAAGAAAAGAAAATGGTCCACGGCAAAGGAAGAAAGAAAGAAGAAAAGATAGAAAGCAAAAGTCAAATCATCTCCTCAAAACCCTCTCCTCCAAGCAAAATAATATAAAATAATACAAATATCTTCTTCCACTCCACTAACTCTAATCCCACTTATAATTAAATAATCCCTTAAACACAATTAATCAATAATTAATCTCTTCCTTTGACTTACCCATTGACTTGTGTATATGTTATATATATTTACATATATACAACATATAAACTCTCTCTTCACTCTTTTCCAATTAAACACAAATACACTTACTTCAATTACAACAATTATTACACCAAACTTCTAGGGTATATTTTGGGATATTACAATTTACATATATACAACATATAAACTCTCTCTTCACTTATTTTCCTCTTTTCCAATTAAACACAAATACACTTACTTCAATTACAACAATTATTACACCAAACTTCTAGGGTATATTTTGGGATATTACAATTCTCCCCCACTAAAAAGAAATTTCGTCCTCGAAATTACCTGTCATCAAGTTCGAAACAACTGAGGATACTGATCTCGCATCGCTTGCTCACTCTCCCAAGTTGCTTCTTCTTTTGCATGATTCTTCCATAGAACCTTCACCAAAGGCACTTCCTTATTTCTCAACTCTTTTACTTCATGTGCCAAGATAGCAACTGGTTCTTCTTCAAAGGTCAGATCTGGACTCACTTCAATAGATTCAACTGATAACACATGAGATGGATCTGATTTGTACCTCCTCAACATAGAAACATGGAATACATTATGGATCCTATCCAACTCAGGTGGCAAAGCAAGCCGATAAGCAACTGGCCCAACTCTTTCCAAAACTTCATACGGTCCAATGAAACGAGGACTAAGCTTCCCTTTTCGACCAAACCTCAAAATCTTTTTCCAAGGAGACACTTTCAAAAATACTTTATCTCCCACATTAAACTCTATGTCTCTCCTCTTCAAATCTGAATAAGACTTCTGTCGGTCTGAAGCTGCTTTCAATCTATTCCGAATCAGCTTCACTTTCTCTTCAATTTCCTTAACCAAATCAGGACCAATTAACTTACTTTCTCCAATTTCATTCCAACATAGAGGTGTCCTACACCGTCTACCATACAACGCTTCGAATGGTGCCATACCAATGCTGGATTGATGACTATTATTGTAAGCAAATTTCACAAGTGGCAAGAATCTATCCTAACTTCTAGAGAAATCAATGACACAGCTTCTCAACATGTCCTCAATAATCTGTATCACTCTCTCTGATTGCCCATCTATCTGCGGATGAAAAGCAGTACTAAAATGCAATCGAGAACCCAAAGCACCATGTAAACTCTTCCAAAACCTCGAAGTAAATCGGGGATCTCGATCAGACACTAAAGAAATTGGGACTCCATGCAACTTCACAATCTCATGGATATACAGCTCAGCTAACCTCTCCAGAGAATAATCCATTCGAACCGGAAGAAAATGAGTTGTCTTAGTCAACCTATCAACAATCACCCAAATAGCATCATGCTTCCTTTGTGTCAATGGTAGACCAGACACAAAATCCATTGTCACTCTTTCCCATTTCCATTCAGGCACTGATAATGGTTGAAGTAACCCTGTTGGAACTTGATGCTCAGCTTTTACCCTTTGACATATGAGACATTTGGATACAAACTCTGCTATGTCTTTCTTCATACCAGACCACCAATAGTACTGTTTCAAATCATGATACATCTTCGTATTGCCCGGATGCATAGCAAATACTGACTGATGTGCTTCTTCTAAAATAATCCTTCTCAAATTAGCATCATCAGGTACACACAACCTGTTCTTAAACCAAAGACTCCCATCACTTTTTACAATAAAATCTCGACTCTTTCCATTCTGGCAATCTGAAACAATCTTTTGCATCTTCTCATCACCTAACTGAGCCTCTTTAATCTGTTCTAACAATACTGGTCTCAACTGTAACTGTGCCAACAATGCACCATTATCACAAAATACCAAGCTAGCATGCAACTCTCTCAACTCAACAAGCAACGAGAGCGAATAAACAGTCAAACCTGCTAAAGACTTTCGACTCAAGGCATCAGCAACCACATTTGCCTTACCAGGATGATAATCAATCAAACAGTCATAGTCTTTAATCAATTCCAACCATCGCCTCTGTCGAAGATTGAGCTCTCTCTGAACCCCCAAATATTTTAAACTTTTATGGTCTGTATAGATAAAACACTTCTCCCCATACAAATAGTGTCGCCAAATTTTCAATGCAAACACAATGGCTGCTAACTCCAAATCATGGGTCGGATAATTGAGCTCATGCGGCTTCAACTGCCGAGAAGCATAAGCTATAACTTTACCTTCTTGCATTAATACACAACCTAATCCACTATGTGAAGCATCACTGTAGATCACATATGGTTTATCTTCCACAGGTAAAGTAAGAACAGGCGCTTGAGTCAACCTTTCTCTCAACTGTTCAAAGCTAGCCTGACACTGATCTGTCCACACAAATCTAACTCCCTTTCGAAGTAATCTGGTAAGTGGAGTAGCTATCAAAGAAAATCCTTTCACAAAGCGTCGATAATAGCCTGCCAAACCCAGAAAACTTCTAACTTCTGTCACAGACTTGGGTGGATTCCAATTCAAAATAGCTTCAACTTTACTCGGATCAACTCTAATACCATCTGCTGAAACTATATGACCGAGAAAAATTACTTGGTCAAGCCAAAACTCACACTTCGCCAGTTTAGCATATAACTGCTTCTCTCTCAAGATTTGTAACACAATCTGCAGATGCTTGCCATGCTCCTCCTCATTGTGCGAATACACCAAAATATCATCGATGAAGACCACCACAAACTGATCCAGATAGGGCCTAAACACCCTATTCATCAAATACATGAAAGTTGCAGGTGCATTCGTCAACCCAAAAGGCATCACTAGAAACTCATAATGCCCATACCTTGTATGAAAAGCTGTCTTAGGAACATCTTCAGCTCTGACCCTTAACTGATGGTACCCCGATCTCAAGTCAATCTTAGAAAACACTGCTGCTCCCTTCAATTGATCAAAGAGATCATCAATTCTAGGCAAAGGATATTTATTTTTAATAGTCACCTTGTTCAATTGCCTATAATCAATGCATAGTCTCATGGTACCATCCTTCTTTTTCACAAACAACACAGGAGCTCCCCAAGGTGAAACACTAGGGCGAACAAACCCTTTATCTAGCAACTCCTGCAACTGCACCTTCAACTCTCTCAATTCAACAGGTGCCATTCTATAAGGAGTAGTAGAGATAGGAGTGGTACCAGGCAACAATTCAATACCAAACTCCACCTCTCTCACAGGAGGCAACCCTGGCAACTCCTCTGGAAACACATTTGGAAAATCTGCAACTGTGGGTATACTATCAAGTTGAGAACCCACCACTCTAGTATCCAAGACATGAGCAAGATAAGCATCACACCCTTTTCTAATCAACCTCCTAGCTGCAACAGCTGAAACAAACAAGGATGCAAGCTGTCTTTGCTCACCAGATACCATCACAATTCTTCCATCACCGGTTCTCAAAGTAACATACTTCTTTTGACAGTCCACCACAGCTCCATGTCTAGACAACCAGTCCATGCCCAAAATCAAACCATACTCTTTAAAAGGCATTTCAATCAGATCACCCAAAAACTCCTCACCTTGAACCACTACTGCACTATCTCTGTGCACCTTGTTAACAACCACACTATGTCCTAACGGATTTGTCACCAATACATCAAATCCTAGGGATTCAGCATGCAATTCAGACACAGGCAAAACAGATGCACTAATATATGAATGTGTGGATCCTGGGTCAATCAAAGCAAGTACTGAAATACCAAATAAAGAGAAAGTACCAGCTATGACTGTTGAAGCATCAGGCTGCCTCTGCATCACATACATCCTCTGAGAAGATCCAGCCTCCTCTGGTCTACTCTCCCTAGATGTAGAACCTCCTCTAGGACTGAACCCAGATCTACCTCCTCTATTGAAACTTCTGCCTCCTCGACCTCCCCTCACACTAGGTCGAGAAGCTGCAGAATCGATCGACCTCTGCTCCTGAATATCAGGACACTCTCTAACAAAATGATCAGGCGATCCACATCTGAAACATACCCCTGCTACACCTATCTTCCAACAAGTACCACCATGTGGCCTACCACAATGGATACATATTGGCAGGGTGGATCTCTGAATCACCGGAGTCTGAGCACTCGCCACTGAAACTGTAGGTCTCGATCTCTGTCTCTGAAACTGTACTGACCTACCAGCTGGCCTCTGACTCCTACTAACCCTAGGAACAAAACTTCCTTTACCTCTTTTCACAGATGAAGACCCTGCCTCAAACTGGGGTCTCCTAACCCTGGTCTCTTCCTCTGTAGCAGCTGCTGCAATACTCTGAGCTCTCTCCACACTCCTAGCTGCTGCAACAAGCTGGGAAAAATCATGATATCTAGATCCAGCTACCAGGCACATGATAGAGGGCCTCAATCCCTCCTCAAATCTCCTGCATCTATCTATCTCATCAGATATAATACCCCCAGCATACTGGCTCAACCATATAAACTCTAGTTCATACTCTGTCACAGTCCGGTGATCTTGCTTCAAGCTTAAGAACTCCATTTTCTTCACATCTTTATACTCCCTTGGAGTATACTTTAATTCAAACTCTCTTAGAAAATCAGCATAGGACAATGTAGGTGGATCATCCATAGCATGGGGCACTGTCTTCCACCAGTCGTATGCATCCTTCTGCAACAAGGATCTTGCATAATCAAAATTTTCTTCTGGAGTGGCTTGCAACTGAATGAATATTCTCTGTATTTTATCTAGCCACTGCTCAGCTACAGCTGGATCAATAGTACCCAAGAAATCTTCTGCTCCATACTTCCTTAATTTATCATACTGTCTCACTGATACCAAAGGCTGTGGGGGTGGCGGCGGTGGTTGCACTGGTGCTTGCCTCATCAATTCTACCATATGTCTGAGCCAAACTGGCGGAACCTCCTCACCAGCTGGTCTCCCCAACACAGAAGCAGGTACCTCACCAGCACTATTCACTCTAGCTCCCTCTCTAACCTCATCTGGAGCTACACTCTCCGCACTACCCTCAACTGACTGACGTAAATGAGAATCCATCACAACCTATATCTGCAAACACAGCAGAATAAACCTTATTAAAGATCAGAGAATGCCAACACCAAACATGTATTTTATTCCAAAAATCATTTTTAGACTCAAAATATCCTTTTTCTTACAATTGACCTAGGTTGAGAATCTCAAACCTAGGCTCTGATACCAAAACAATTGTAACACCCCTACATCCCGTACACGCACACTACACAGCACCACAGTGTAGTATACGCACACCGAACATAGAGATGCTACGGTTTCCTTTAACACTTGAATCATTTTAAAACATAAGACATTCTTTCTCATTATAGAATAGAGAAAATAAAGTAGTTTACTTGTATTATAAAACAAAGTAGATATAAACTTTTACTTAATACGCAGCGGAAATTATAATTATATTTACATTAAAATCAATACTTTACAAAACATGAAGAAATTATACATGATTGGCAGCTTTTCTCTGATCTTTAAGTCCCAAAATAAATTCTCCAATGCCTAGACTCACTCGGTCTCGAGGAACTCTCAGGTTCAACTCTATTACCTGCGCGATGAACCACAATCGCGCTGAGCCAACAGCTCAGTAGTACAAACGATACTAACAATATGCTTTAATGCAATGCAATGCCACACATTTCAATGACTTTCCATAGATCTCATTATTCAATCATTCCATCATTATTGAATCACAATTAAACAAAGACAAGCATGGGCCCAAAAGACACTAATATGCCATTCAATTTTCAGAGTTAATGCCTTGGTTCAATTATCACATTTATAAATATCATTATCCCAACTAGGCTTCAAGGATTAGGTTCAACCAAGCTTCAAGGGGAACAAAGCATGCTAAGTATCAACCCAACTTGGCTTCAAGAACAAAACCCAACCTAGCTTCAAGGGTTTTAACATCTCAATTAGGCTTCAAGGACTAGACCCAACCAAGCTTCAAGGGGAGTAAAACATGTTTAACTTCAACCCAACTTGGCTTCAAGGATCAAATCCAACCTAACTTCAAGAGATTGTTACTAATAGGCATGCCACCAACAACAAAACTCTAAAAATGGAATAACACATTAGACACACAATTCATTCATTATTTCATTATCAATTCTCATCATCAATTTGGCAAACATGCCTCATTAAAGTCATTATAGCCAACCACAATGGCTTTGGATACCATCACATCTCAATACCCATCTTAGCAATTCATCTTTCAAATGTACAATCATTTGCATCATCATATCATTCATATAATACATATATATATCATCATTGATATAAGCATAGCAAAGTACATTCTTCACGAGAATCAACAATGCAATAATGCAAAATGTGTACTTACCTCAAAAGCAATTCACACAACTCAAAACACTCCCTTTCCCAAGATTCTTATGCTTCTTAAATCAATGACAAATCACCTTCTTCAAGACCTAATCCAAGAATAATAACATACACTTGCTTAGGGATACAGATTATCGAGGACATATTGAGAAGCTTAGCAAACACTGACTGATGGGCAGTCTGAGAGGGTGATACAGATTATCGAGGACATATTGAGAAGCTGTGTCATTGATTTCTCTGGAAGTTGGGATGGATTCTTACCACTTGTGGAATTTGCTTACAACACAGTCATCAATCCAGCATTAGTATGGCACCATTCGAGGCATTGTATGGTAGACGGTGTAGGACACCTCTATGTTGGAATGAACTTGGTGAAGGTAAGTTAATTGGTCCTGATTTGGTTAAAGAAACTGAAGAGAAAGTGAAAATGATTCGAGATAGGTTGAAAGCAGCTTCAGATCGATAGAAATCTTATTCAGATTTGAAGAGGAGAGACATTGAGTATAATGTGGGAGATAAGGTATTTTTGAAAGTGTCTCCTTGGAAGAAGATCTTGAGGTTTGGTCGGAATGGAAAATTGAGTCCTCGTTTAATTGGACCGTATGAAGTTTTGGAAAGAGTTGGGCCAGTTGCTTATCGGCTTGCTTTGCCACCTGAGTTGGACAGGATCCATAATGTATTCCATGTGTCTATGTTGAGGAGATATAGGTCGGATCCATCTCATGTTTTGCCAATGGAATCTATCGAAGTAAGTTCAGATCTGACATTTGAAGAAGAACCAGTTGCTATTTTGGCACGTGAAGTGAAAGAATTGAGAAATAAGAAAGTGCCACTTGTGAAGATTTTGTGGAAGAATCATGCAAAGGAAGAGGCAACTTGGGAGAGTGAGCAATCAATGCAAGATCAATATCCTCAACTATTTTAGACTTGATATCAGGTAATTTCGAGGGCGAAATTTCTTTTTAGAGGAGGAGAATTGTAATATCCCAATGTATGCCCTAGAATTTTTAATACAATTGTTGTTTGATTTGAATTAAATGTATATATGTTTTTGCAAAGGAAATGATTGTGTTAATGGAATGTATATGTTGTATATATGTTAATATATATAACATATATGTTGGTCAAATGGAGAGTCAAGGGAAGAAGATATTTTAATTTGGGATGAGTGAAATTACTAAAGAGGGCAAGAGTTTTAAAGGAAGTGAGAACAAATAGAAAAGGGCATTTAAGTAATTTGGCTTTGTTAGAATTGCTTGGTGGAGATTTAAAGAAGAAGAGAAGTTGACTTGTCTTCATTTTCTTTTCTTCTTCTTCTCTTTCTCTTGTGGTGGCCGGCCCTCCAAAGCCAAAGAACAAGAGTGATTTTTGTTGATTTCTAAAATCAAATTGAAGGGAGAATCAAAGGATTAAGTTGGAGATTTGTGAAATTGCCTCAATTTTAAGTAAGTACTCTCTAGTTTTCTTTAATTATGTTTGAAGTGAGTTGTGATTTGTTAATATTATGATTAGGTGTGTTTGAGATGTGTTTATAAGTGTTGAAATTGATTGTAAGTTACAAAGTTAAATTGGTGTTGGTTTTGGTTTGAAGATGGTAAGTTAAGTGGATGTTGATATTGAAAGAATAAGAATGATGTTAGTTTTAGGGTTTTGAAGTGGTAAGTGATTAAATGTATTGTTAATGTGAATATTGTGATGTATATGTAAAATAAGTGTTAATAACATTGATTATACCCATTTGAATAAGGTTATGTTGTGTTTAATGTGTTTTAATTCAATCAAAAGAGATTTGGCCATGTTTAGGGTTTTTATTCTTGAGAGACACGGCCAAACTAAGGAAGAGACACGGCCAAACTAAAGAATTTTTGGGAGACACGGCCAAGTCTAAGGAAATTTGGCCGTGTTGGATGATTTTTGGAGAGACACGGCCACTGTCTTGGCCGTGTCCCTTGCCCGTGTCTGCCTCGGCTTGAATTGTGTTGAGAGACACGGCCACAAGCTTGGCCGTGTCCCTTGAGTGTGTTGGCTACTGTGATTGTCCTTTGCTCTTCTTGCTTTGTTGAGATTGAACATACATTTGATGATGCATATGATACTATATGAACAATGTTATGTTTTATGCATTGTGCATCTTGTGAATGGTAATGTGTTATATGAATAATGTACTTTGAAATGTTATATCAATGATGCTATATGTGTAATATGAATTGAGATATGATATGATATGAGGCCATTGTGATTGGCTATGATAACTCAAATATGATGTGAAGCCATTGTGATTGGCTATGATGATTCAATTGAAAGACATAAGGCATGTTTGCCTAATTGATGATGAGAATTGAGAATGAAATAATAAATGAATTGTGTGTCTAATGTGTTATTCATTTTCAGAGTTTTGTTGTTGGTGGCATGCCTAATGGTAACAATCTCTTGAAGTTAGGTTGGATTTGATCCTTGAAGCCTAATTGAGATGTTACAACCCTTGAAGCTAGATTGGGTTGGTTCTTGAAGCCAAGTTGGGTTGATACTTAGCATGCTTTGTTCCCCTTGAAGCTTGGTTGAATCTAATCCTTGAAGCCTAGTTGGGTTTATGATAATGATAAATGTGATAACAAAACCAAAGCATTAACTCTGAAAATTGAATGGCATATTAGTGTGTTTTGGGCCCATGCTTGTCTTTGTATTTAATGTGATTCTTGAATGGTAAAACTAATGGAACTATGAAGGTGTAATATGAATGTTGTTATGACATTGAACAAAGTATGATGTGGAAATGTGATATTCTTTTAAATGATGTATGAGATTAATTGTGACATTATATCATATTAAAGCATCATGTTAGTATGCTTTGTACTACTAAGCCATTGGCTTAGCGCGATAGTGTTTGATCGCGCAGGTGATAGAGTTGAACCTGAGAGCTCCTCGAGACCAATTGAGACTAGACATTGAGGATTTTCTTTTGGGACTTAAAGATCAGAGAAGAGCTGCCAATCATGTATATATATTCTATGTTTTGTAATCTTTGATTTATAACATATTTGTAATAACTTCCACTGTGAATTAATAAATGTTTTTATATATGGTGTCTTTTGGAGTTCTTTTAAAATGTTTGAGATTGGTTTCACTTATTTACAAAGATATTTGTTGTGTATTATTTAAAACTGTGGCATTTTCTATATTTAGTATACGTATATTACGATCGTTTAAGCATGCTTGGTACGTATACGGGATATAGGGGTGTTACATCAGATATGGGACCACTCCAAGGAAGGCCTGAGCCAATCATGTTCATGGGTAAGTTAATCCCAGGTTTTGAAATTTTTGCAGATGTTGCCGAGCTAGTGGAGCAAGTGAAGAAAGAGCTCACCCTATCAACCAACAAAGAATCCAATCTAAAAGAGAAGAATGAAGACATAGTGCTTTATGATTCTGAGAACAATGGTTTTTATTTTGATTTGTCTGCTTCGTATGAGGATGATGATGTTTTCTTTTCCAAAATGAATGCAATAAAGTCTGATTTTGCTTACTTGTGTGATGTTTCTCCTGATGGTTGCATACATTCAAATAGCAGTTACATGAGCATCTTTAATATTAATTCTATTAACACACAATCATTAAATTTGGGAACAACTAAAAATCCTAAAAACATTAGCATAGCATCCGACCTTACTCCTGATGAGAGAGAGAGATTTGAAAAAATATTCAAAAAATATGAAGAAGTGTTTGCTTGGTCTTATGAAGATATGCCGGGGATAGATCGAGACATAGTCGTGCATCATATTCCTACTTACACTCACATTAAACCTGTCAAACAAAAGCTTAGGCGATTAAGACCTGAGTGGGCTGAATTGGTTAAAGAAGAGGTCACTAAGTAAATACAAGTGAAGTTCCTTGAAGTAATAGAATATCCAGATTGGTTAGCCAATATAGTACCCATGCCAAAGAAAGATGGAAGAATAAGGGTTTGCGTGGACTATAGAGATTTAAACAAGGCTTCCCCTAAAGATGATTTTCCTTTACCTCATATAGATGTTCTCATTGATAGTGCAGCCTCTAGTGTGCTACACTCGTTTGTAGATGGATTTTCCGGATACAATCAAGTGTTAATGGCCCAAGAGGATAAAGCCAAAACTGCTTTCATTACTACATGGGGTATATTTTGTTATAGGGTGATGCCTTTCGGCTTAAAGAATGTTGGAGCAACCTAGCAAAGGATGACCACCACACTATTTCATGACATGATGCACAAAGAAGTTGAAGTATATGTTGATGATATGATGGTGAATTCGGACACAAGGGAGCAACACTTCCAAAAATTAGAGTTATTCTTCGATAGAGCTTTGAAATATAAGCTAAGATTAAACCCGATGAAGTGTGTATTCGGTGTTACCTCAGGTAAATTGTTGGGACATGTGATTGATCTGAATGGCATTGAGATAGATCCTGACAAAGTCAAGGCAATCAGGGATATGCTAGCCCCAAAGACGGAGTGAGAAGTCCGGGGATTCATTGGTAAACTACAGTACATTAGCAGATTTATAGCAAAGCTCACAACAATTTGTGAGCCTATCTTCAAATTGCTTAGAAAGAATCAGCCGGTCGTATGGAATGAAGAATGTCAAAAGGCCTTTGATCGAATAAAAGAGTATTTGTTGAATCCACCTATTTTGAAACCACCTAAACCCGGTAAACCTCTATTACTATACTTAGCAGTAGAAGAAGAGTGGATAGGAGCCATGCTAGCCCAAGCAGATGAGTCGGGGATTGAGCATGTCGTTTACTATTTGAGTAGAAAGCTCCTACCTTATGAAATTAAGTATAGTATCATCGAAAAGACCTGTATAGCCGTGGTTTGGTCTTCTAAGAAGTTGCGGCATTACTTTCAATCGTATAGTGTGCAAGCAATTTCCAGGTTGGACCCAATGAAGTACTTAAGGGAGACGCCCTCTTTGATTAGGAAATATGGTCGATGGTTGATAATATTAGAGGAATTTGAGATTAAGTATGTAACCAGGAAAACAATCAAAGGTAGAGCGGTGGCAGAATTTCTGGCCCAACAACTATTACCAGAAAGCGAAGAGGTAATCTTGGAATTTCCAGATGAACATTTAGAAGCAATTGAAGTACAATGGTGGAAAATGTAACCAGGAAAACAATCAAAGGTAGAGCGGTGGCAGAATTTCTGGCCCAACAACTATTACCAGAAAGCGAAGAGGTAATCTTGGAATTTCCAGATGAACATTTAGAAGCAATTGAAGTACAATGGTGGAAAATGTATTTTGATGGAGCAGTAAATAGGAAAGGAGCAGGTTTGGGAGTTATACTAGAATCTCCCGAAGGGAAACTCATCCCTTTAGCCAAAAAATTAAAATTTAGGGCAACCTATAATATGGTGGAATACGAAGTGTGTATTTTTAGTTTGGAAACCCTAATGACTATGAAGGTGGATAAGGTGGAAGTTTATGGTGATTCATTGCTAGTTGTATCCTAAGTCAATGGAGAATGGGAGTTGAAAGAAGAAAATATAAAACCATACCACCATTACTTGACCATGATGAAAAAGAACTTTAAGGAGTCTAGGTTTATACACCTATCAAGAGAAGAAAATTAGATGGCTGATGCCCTAGCCACATTGGCTTCGGTATGGGAAAACCCTGTTAGCTTATTCCTTAAGCCTCTGATCTTGACCAGTTCATCAACTCCTTGCTATGAATATGAAACAATCATGGAAATTGATACGGACCATGATGCATGGTATGATACTATAAGGCAATTTTTGGAAGAAAGAGAATACCCGCCGGGGGCAACAAAGAAAGAGAGAAGAGCCATAAGACGGTGGTCATTGCAATACATCACCTTCCATGGAGAGTTATATCGAAGATGGCCTGATGGAGTGCATTTAAGATGTTTAAGAAAACCTGAAGTGGAGCGCATCATGTCAGAAATACATGCGGGAAGTTGCGGTCCGCACATGAGTGGTTTGGCCCTAGTTAAGAAGGTTATTCGACAAGGTTACTATTGGTTGACCATGGAGAGAGACTGTATTGAGTTTGTCAAGAAGTGCCAACAATGTCAGATGTATGGTAACTTGAATCACATGCTTCTTGAAAAACTGCATTCAATGTCTTCACCCTGGCCATTTGCCACATAGGGTATCGACATTATAGGAGAGATACATCCTATAGCTTCAAGCGGTTTCCGATTCATTGTAGTAGCAGTAGATTATTTTTTAAAATGGGTCAAAGCCGAATCTTTCAACAAATTGGGTGCAAGCCAAATGGCTAGGTTTATTGAAAAGAACCTCATCTGCAGATACGGGGTCCCGCATAGTGTGATATCAGACAATGAGGTACAGTTTCAAGGAGCAGTTAAGGATTTATTCTCCAAGTATCACATCCATCATCATCGATCCTCTCCTTATAGACCAAAGGATAATGGTGCAGTAGAAGCAATGAATAAAACAATTAAGTAAATTCTGTCCAAGATGACCAAGACTTACAGGGATTGGTCAGAGATGCTTCCCTTTGCTTTATGGGGATATAGGACAAGAGTACGAACACTTACTGGAATGACACCGTTATCTTTGGTTTATGGGATGGAAGCAGTATTACCAATTGAAATTGAGATCAAGTCGTTAAGAGCAGTCTTGGAAGCAGAACTGCCTAAAATGGAATGGGTAGCGAGCATATACACTCAGTTAGCTTTACTAGAAGAGAGAAGGTTAAAAGCACTATATCATCACCAACTGTATAAAAAAAAGATAGCTCGGGCCTACAATAAAAGGGTTAAAATCCAAAAATTCAGAGTCAAGGATTTAGTGTTGAAACAATGTAAGCCTAATGTATCTGATCCAAGAGGGAAGTTTAGGCCTAGCTGGGAAAGGCCATATGTCATGAAACAAATCATGAACAAAGGTGTGGTGAAGTTATCAAACATGGATGGGAACGAATTTAGTGAGCCAATAAACATTGACAAGTTGAAGAAGTTTTATGTATGATAGGAAAAAAAGAGGAAAAAAAAAGGAGCTCGCTAGGTTGAAAACCCAAAAAGGGCAGCCTAGGCAAAAGTTAGAGCAGTCCTCTAGTTCCGAAAACCTGAAAGGGCGGGCTAGGCAACAATTAGGGCTAAATGAGAGAAAATCGTCAATTAGAAAACCCAAAAGGGCTAATTGGCAACATGAGTGATCTTGTGTATGCTGGCTTTATGTTTGGTTGTTCCCCAATTTAATAAAACAAAAATAATGTTAAAATTGTTCTATATGCACTGTTATAATATTTGACTAGATATGGATGAAACAAATAAGCACAATAGCAAAAGGTGATGACAAATTATAAATGAAAAAGAAGCATCCTTTATTACTTTAATTATTTTTTATCCTAACAATACACTTTCTAAATTGACAAATGTAAAATCTATGGCAATCGATAAGTGTAACGTGCAGGCCAGCTTTGCCTCAGCCGATCCGAGTACTCTTCAGTCAAGCAAGGCATGTCTAAGTCGAGAGCAAAGTCAGAATCACAAGGCTCAGCTCCATACTGATGCCCAAGTCGGCAAGGATCGTAGCATGTACCTTGACGAAGAGCAGCAAAGGGAACATACATCAAGTATGTCTTCATGGTGATACGAGAAATCTTCCACCAAGGTACCAACCAACGAATATTAACTTCAGAGCGTGAGTGGATCCAGTCAACCCAGTCAGCATATGAAGAAACAGGATGGAGTAGCTTCCTAGCAAAATGATGATGTGGCAGGTATCTGGCAAAATCCATGGATGGAGTATCAAGCAAACAAAGACGCTCCTGAAGCCAAATCTGTGGAGAAAGAATTAAATTAAAAAAAAAGAGTCCGCTAAGTTGAAAATCCGCAAGGGCAGCTTAGGCAAAAATTAGTACAGCTCGCTAGTTCTAAAAATGTGTATGGGCGGACTAGGCAAAAGTTAGAGCAAAAAAAAAACCTAAATTGAAAACCCGAAAGGGCAGTTTAGGTAATTACCTGAAGCAGCAGCGGACTCCCAGTCAGTCTCTTTGACAATCCTGATTTAAATCAGTCTAATCCAACTAAGGTCTCAGCTAAGATCACAGGTACCGGTGACAAGCCTCCTTCCATTTGGTCCATAATATCCAATACTCGTGGATCAATATCGTCGTCGGAAGAAACAAGCAAGAATTGGCCGAGCAAGCAAAGACAAAGCATACGTCCCCATGCCTTAGTAGGGGCCAAATGAGAGAAACAAAAGTCAATCAAAGGAGCAAGTAGAATTCTTTCACCTCTCATCAACCGAAGAACTTTGGGTTTTGGAATTTGAAATAACATCTGCATCTTCTGTTGAGTCTTGGAAATCAATGTGGGTAATGCCATTTGTTGATTATTGGGATATCCAAGGATGGCTTCAAATTCTTCAATCAAGGGACATATTTCAAAGCCATTAATTCTAAATACCCTAGAATCCGTATCCCAAAAGGAAGCCACGACATGTAAGAAGGAGTGGTCTAATTTGACATTTTAAAAACATTTTAAAACATCAAGTTTTGACCATGATATTTGCTTCCAATGAATGGCATCCATATTCTTAAATAAAATTTTTATTCTCTTTAAATGATGCTCGGTCATGATGAATGAATGAAGAAAAAGTTAAAATTGTTAAAGGGAGTCTTCATGTTGAAAGAGAAAGAATTTTGGTTTATGTATTAAAATATGGCATTAAGGGTGATTTATATAGAAGAACAAACCTTTTCCAAAAGTGAAAAGGAAAAGATGATGGGAAAGAATAAGTCTATATGGCATAAGGAAAGGAAGTGGCAATGAATTTCCTTTACCACGTTGGATTTGGTTTAACAAAAGAAGTGGATGTAAATTAATGGTGTACTATAACAAAAAAAAAAGTGGTGCAGTAACGTAAAAAAACAAAAAAAAAAGAAAAGAAGAAGAAGAAGAAGGTTTACAGGAAAGAGGAAAATTGTATATTTGTCATTATTGTACATTGTTTTACAATTGCTACAATATTTACATATCACTAAGAGGGTGATGGTAGGTCACCAAATAAAGACTTGAAAAATCGTCGCCTGTTGGAGGAGGGAGCAAATCACTCATCCCGAGTCCGCCTGAAGCTAGAGCACCAAAACCGGGCAAATTACTCATCCCGGGATCACCTGAAGCAGGAACACCAAAATCCCTATTACCTTGAGGTTCTAATCCGTCATGGTCCTCATCAGAAGCAGACGAAAGGATCTAATGGTCATTGGTCTGGGGGCCTCTCGATGAAGAAGCATCGGGATCCCTCATTCCCTGAAATTGGAAGTTTCAGAAATGTTGTTCGGATTGATGGTATAAACTCTCAAAATGAGAAGCCTACTGATGACTTGTAGCTAACTATTCTTGAAGTTTCTTATTTTGTTCTTCAAGTCTCCGCTGTGAGCCAAGAAGGAAAAAGGTAAGAGCATACATAATCATGCATACATATAGCATAAACTATTATGAAATAAGAAATGTACTAGGTAGTTCATATCAATGCCTTGAGGATGAGATGGCATATCTGGCGGGCTAGAATGGGCAAACGAAGGGGTAGTAAAAGAAAGTCCAACCTCATGATCAAACGAGCCAACAGCCTGCAGCAATCATTAAAGAGTCAAAAAAAAAGAGAAAGAAGCAGTTGCAATGGAAAAGTGGTAAAAGTTTTACCTGAGAAGTACTGGCCTCGAGATGTGGAACAGACTCTCCTACATCTTCGTGATTTTCCTCCTCATCTCTACCCTCATTTTCATCAAAAATCTCCCACATACCGACAGGAGATACATCAAAGTTCAAGAGTCTCATTTGAATAAAACGAGCATAAATGGACCTGGTAATTGGAGAAATGACTTGGCATCATAATCATACTGGGCCGACCACCATACATCCTCTGGCTTCGACATAATATTTAATGTATATTTCGGGATTTGCATCGAAAACCTCCGCTGCTCTGGACCGAGAAATAATTCATAAACTCTCTCCCCAAGAAACCAGCCACTAGACACTGGGCCAGCAATAATTCGGTGAGAATGTTGGAAAGACAGTGCAGCCCTCATCAAAGGAGACTAGTTTGCTCGCTCTTCTGGGCTCCACCAGGCTAAATTCACTTGCGAAATAACATAAGGTAAGTAAGCTTTTACATAAATTTAAAGCATACTAATATTATTTTACTTGGTCTCAGGTTAAGTGGCTCAACACATAGCGGTGAGTATGCACGTGATGAGAGTCGGGAACGTCTACACGATCGGACAACCAGAAATTTAATCTCGGATACCCGACTCTCTCTCGAGAAATACCGGGTACCCTCACAAGTTTATGTTCATATGCCCATACCTACAATAACAATAAAGATCACATTCATGCAAGAAAAGAGTGGAAATGACATTGGTGGAAGAAAGAATACCTCGACAACTGCCATCAAGCTGACAAAAGACTTCTTGTTTCGGCAAAGCTTATCAAGACCATGATAAAGACACGCAAGACCAGCTTCACCCCAACTAGAAGATGGTACCATTCTGAGATAAGAAAGGGCGCTCAACACTAACAAGTGAATGGAGGATTTAGTGCTGCCTAAGATGGTCGATCCGAGCATATATAATAAAAATCCTCGAGCATACTGTTCGGCCATGACTCTACCAACCCGTCCTTCGTAGTTCATCCAATAACTATGAATTGTCTCGATTTTTATTTTAAAAGGCCTTTTATATGATGGTTCCATACCAATTAATTCCTGAATTTCTTCAAATGTTAAAATATCATTAGTCAGAGGAACCGAAACACCATCATATCGAAGGCCGATAATGGTAGTAAAATCGACCGGACCCATTGTTATCTCTCCAATGGGCAAGTGAAAAGTGTGGGTTGTATCCAGCCATCGCTCTGCAAGCGCCTGGACTACGTTTCGGTCTATCTGATATTCCTCGGATGGAAATTGTAAGATGAACTGCTCAAAGCCGCAATCTCGGATAATCCGCCTTACCTGAGAAGGCACTACATCATACCATTGTCGGGCTTTGCAAATACACCCTCCAGCCCGAACAACGTAACGATCATGCTAACAAAGACCCAGGTAAGTTAATACCAGGTAAGTACATATTATTCTATCTACTTAAATTAATTTATTTTTCACAATAACAAATAATAACAACAAAGTATAAAAATATATATGAAAAAAAATAAACAAAAAAATAAAAAAAAAGAAAGAAAAGAGCGCAAAACAGAAAGACAAAAAATAATTACCTCGCTCTTTGGATTGGAACTGCGATGGAGCGGCATCCCGACCAGTATATCTAAATTTCCATCTTCATGATGCCGAATAAACTCCAATAACTCGGCATTAGAATGAGTCCCTGACCTCGAAGCATGCATTGTTTTTGAAAAATATATACTAAAATTGAAAAGAAATTTGAGACAATTACAAAATTGAAATTGAAATTGTGAAATGAAATGAAGGATTGGTGGCTTTTTATAGAGGAAAGTCAAGCAAAAAAATAAAATTCAAAACTGTTCATAAATAGTAAAATTTACAATTTATAAATAGTAAGAATAGTAAAATTTACTATTTATAAATAGTATTACTATTGATAAATAGTACATTTACTATTCATGAATAGTAAACTTCACTATTAATGAATAGTAAATTTTACTATTCATGAATAGTATTACTATTGATGAATAGTAACAGTACTATTTTCAATAGTAAATACTATTTGATACTATTTGTAAATTCAATTATTCACTTTAATCATTCAAATAATTGCGGGTATATAAATATTTTTATATCCAGGGGCAATAAGAAGACATATGCTTAAAAATTAGCCAAACTTTTTGAAATAAAAAATTATTAGCTCGGGTCCAGAACCCAAATTTTCCTTAGGTCCAGAACCTAGAATTATCCTTAAGTCCAAAACTCGAACCGGGTCCAGAACCCAAATCTTCCTTAGGTCCAGAACCTAGAATTATCCTTGAGTCCAGAACTTAAAATGGGTCTAGAACCCAAATTTTTCCTTAGGTCCAGAACCTAGAATTATTTCTAAGTCCAGAACTTAATTTGGGTCCAGAACCCAAATTTTTCTTAGGTCCAGAACCTAGAATTATCCTTGAGTCCAGAACTCGAACCGGGTCCAGAACCCAAATTTTTCTTAGGTCCAGAACCTAGAATTTATTTCTAAGTCCAGAACTTAGCTCGGGTCCAGAACCCAAATTTTCCTTAGGTCCAGAACCTAGAATTATCCTCGAGTCTAGAACTCGAACCAGGTCCAGAACCCAAATTTTTCTTAGGTCCAGAACCTAGAATTTGTTTCTAAGTCCAGAACTTAGCTCGGGTCCAGAACCCAAATTTTCCTTAGGTCCAGAACCTAGAATTATTTCAAAGTCCAGAACTTAGCTTGGGTCTAGAACCCAAATTTTTCTTAGGTCCAGAACCTAGAATTATCCTTGAGTCCAGAACTCGAACCGGGTCCAGAACCCAAATTTTCCTTAGGTCCAGGACCTAGAATTTGTTTCTAAGTCCAGAACTTAGCTCGGGTCCAGAACCCAAATTTTTCTTAGGTCCAGAACCTAGAATTATCCTTGAGTCCAGAACTCGAACCGGGTCCAGAACCCAAAACCTCCACCATCTCAAAAATTAAGTCTTGTTGCTTTTCACTCTCTTTCACTAAAGTTTCAGATCATTCAAGCAGGGGGCAAACTGTAGACCCTTAATTTTTGACCCAGTCCGGTTTAGTCTAAAATAATTTTTGTGTTGTCTAATATATTTTAATTGGTCCAAAATAATTTTTGTTATCTTAATTAAATAATTTTTGTTATCTTAATTAAATAATTTTTGTTATCTTAATTTACAAGCTTGGCCGTGTCACTCCATGGGACTAAGGGAAGAAAGAAAATGCGGATTTTGAGCGAGGTTTCCTATAAATAAGAGGATTAGGGTTTTTGAAGGGGTTACACAATTTATCAGCCGTCAAACATAAACTTTAGAGCTTCCATTTGTTTTCTTGGAAAATTTTGATTACACTTTGATGCAAACAGTCTAGATTAAATTTGTTTTAGCCACTGCAATATTCTTCTAGCAAAGATCTGAACAAGAGATTCTTCAGAAGCTAAAGGAAGTTTGTAATTTGGTTTTGTTCTCAAACTTTATCTCTTAAGTTTCATTGGAATTGTATTCATGAATTCTATTATGTCTAAATTAATTTCTTTGAATTTTAATGAGATGAATCTGTTTGACAGCATTATTATGAACTAATTTGATCTAGTCTAGGGTTTGTATGGATCTACTATGATTGTATGAAATGGTTATTGCTCTTAACTAAATTATTTCTTTAGCCTTAATTGAATGGATTAATGTTAATATATAATTGATTGGCCACCAATTATGTGTTTGAGGTATTAGATGAAGGATTGAGAAATGAAGTCTAATGCTGGAACAATTCAATTAGGGACTTGGGTGAATTAGAAATATAAACCTAAGAAAAAGATCATTTCAATTGTAACAAGATTATTTGAAAGAGGTTTGAATGCGAGAGCTTACTTCCTTGATTCGATTAATTAAGTTACTTGAGATTTAATCTTTGAAATTAAATTGGTTGAGAGGAATAGCCGTTCATACATATAAGTTAGTAGAGAAGTGCAAACCCTAGACCTTTTTATGAAGTGAATCAATATATCAGCTCAGTTTACTTTCACTGTTTTAAATTCCTCTCGATCTGTCTTCATTAATTGTTAGCAATTTAAATTTATAATAATTTGTTATTTGCAATTTGATAATCAATTAGCTTATCTAGCTTCCTTGTGAGACGACCTTGAGGTGTTCACCAAAATACTACAACAGCCTCGTATACTTGCGAGTGTAGTTCTAGCAGTGTTAATTAGAGCGCAACAAGTTTTTGGCACCGCTGCCGGGGAAGCTAATTGGCGTAATTATTTATTAGGCATAAATATTTTAAATTAGTTTTCATTGTTTACTTTTGATTTTATTTGTCTTTTGCTTTTAATAATTCCTTTTTTCCAGAAATTTTGTTTATGCAAGGCAGGAGATCACTCGGAGGAGAGTTATACCCAGTTATTCCAGAAATTCAGAGAGTGAAAAGGAGTAGAGAAGAGTTTGAACTATATACCGGATTTGATACAGAGGAGGACACTTCTGATTTTGAGTCGGATACTGCACAATCTACCAATATGGGAGAAGAAAGGCAAAGAACTATGAGGGATTTTACCAGACCTGTCATTGGAACTTTCACATCTTGTATAAGATTGACGGATGCAGCAAGAAATTATGAGTTGAAGAACATCCATTACAACATGCTGCCATCATTTTATGGAGTTCCAAATGAAGATCCTTTGAATTTCTACTCCACCCTCAACACATTTCCATTGGGAGGATTAACAGAAGATCAGTTGAGGATGAGGTGTTTCCCGTACACATTGAAGGATAGGGCAAAAAGCTGGCTTATGATGTTGCCTGAAAATTCTTTGACAACTTGGGAGCAAGTTTATAACAAGTTTATGGGCAAATTTTACTCACATCAGAAGATAGCTGAATTGAGAGGGAAAATAGCTACATTCTCTCAATTTGAAGGAGAGCCATTTCATGAGGCTTGGGACAGGTTTAAGATGTTATTGATCCAGTGTCCACATCATCACTACCCATTTCAACTTCTGAATCAGTTTTTCTACGATGGTCTAACCCAGCAATTTCAGAATATTGTTGATAACGCAGTTGGGGGAGCTATGGGAGAAAAGACAGCAGATGAAACTTATGAAATCTTTGAAATGTTGGGAGCTAATTCTCAACAGAAAAGTGTACGAGGAAGAAGTAAAGGGGTGAACCAATTGGAAGCCAACAATGAGATGGTCAATCAGTGTGTGGAATTTGTGGAACTTTCGGGCATGGAGCAAATATATGCCCCTCTGCATATGAGTCTTATGGAAATGAGGCTGAGCAAGTCAATGCTATGGGGGGATATCAACTAAGGGCCCGGAATGATCCTTACTCAAATACTTACAATCCTGGTTGGCGGAATCATCCAAATTTTTCCTGGGCAACAAATAATTCTCAACAACCTTTCCATTTGCTCCAGAGACAAAACCAACCGCAGGGTCATTCTTCAAATCAAGGGCAGCCTAAGAGAGAGAGTTTGGAGGATAGTTTACAGGCCTTTATCCAAGTCAGTGCTAAGAATCAAGAGATGAATAACAAAAGGTTGGATTCATTAGAAGCATCTTTTAAGAAAGTGGAGACCCAAGTGGGACAACTTGCACAACAGATGCAGATTCAACAAAAAGGGAAATTTTCGAGTCAACCTGAGCAGGCACAAGCAGTGACTGTTCTTAGAAGTGGCAAGGTAATAAATAATGATGTTGAAAATAATTTTGTGAATGCAGGTGATCAAAAGAACAAAAAGGAAGGAGAACCAAAGAACAAAGGTGCTGGAGAAAGACAATGGAGAAATCCCCTTCAGCAGATTTACACAAGACAAGTAATCCTTACCGGCCGCCTATACCATTCCCCAGTAGGTTGAAGAATGATAAACAAGATAAGAAATTTTTAGACATCTTTAACATGTTGTCTAAGGTAAGTATTAACTTACCCTTACTTGAAGCAATAAAGAACATGCTGGCTTATGCCAAATTTTTAAGGAACTGAACACCAAGAAAAAGAGGTATGAGCCGAATGAAAAGGTGATAGTGTCAGAGGTAGCTAGTGCTGTTTTGTAGCATAAACTACCTCCGAAGCTAAAGGATCATGGTAGTTTCATAATTCAAATTACTATGGGTAATGGAAAGGGGACTGATGGCATGTGTGATTTAGGAGCCAGTGTAAATTTGATGCCTTATTCTGTGTATCTTGAATTAGAACTTGGGGAACTTAAACCTACCAAAATGTGTTACAATTAGCTAACAGATCTCTTAGGTTTCTGAAAGGAGTTATAGAAGATGTGTTAGTTAAGGTTGGTGGGTTGATAGTGCCTGTGGATTTTATAGTTCTTGACATGGAAGGAAGTAACTCTACACCATCCGCACATACTATTCTACTGGGCAGGCCTTTTATGGCTACTACCAACACCTTGATAGATGTTAAAAATGGTAAATTGTTAATGACTGTCTTGGGACAAACGGTTGAATTTTCTATTTTTAACACTTCTCCCACTCCTACAATTGCATTATATGAGGATTGCTCTTTAATTGATTGTATTGACGCAGTTGTTTTAGATGTTTTCTTACAGACAGGTTCCTTGGATAAATTGGAGCTGGCACTGACCTTAGATCGTGGTTTGGATTTTTTTATTCAGAAATAGCCAGTTGCCTTGAGACATTAGAGAGTGCTGAAATAGAGGAACTTAAGGAGGACCCAGTATTTGAACTTCCCTCCATCCAAAAAGAAGAGAAGAATCATTCACTTGAGTTAGAGCTAAAAGAGTTGCCTAAAAATCTGAAATATGTGTTTTTAGGAGATCACAACACCTTACCTGTGATAATATCTAGCGAACTTAGTGAAAGGGAAGAGATGAGGTTGGTGAGTGAGCTAAAAAGATTGAAAAGAGCAATAGGATGGGGATTGAGTGACATCAAAGGTATTGGCCCTTCAATGTGCATGCATAGAATCACCTTAGAAGAGGGAGCTAAACCTGTGAGGGAAACCCAAAGGCGCCTTAACCCAAACATGAGTGAAGTGGTTAAGAAGGAAGTGCTTAAATTGCTTGATGAAGGAGTGATATATCCAATAGCTAATAGTGAGTGGGTGAGCCCAGTACATGTAGTGCCTAAGAAATTAGGAATCACTATGGTGAAAAATGAAAAGAATGAATTGGTTCCTACTAGGACTACTACTGGGTGGAGAATGTGTATCGATTATAGGAAGTTGAACAATGCCACAAAGAAAGACCATTTCCCTCTTCCTTTTATTGATCAGATGTTGGATAAACTTTCTGGACACTCACATTATTGCTTTTTGGATGGACTTTCAGGTTATTATCAAGTGCCGATATCACCAGAGGATCAATCCAAGACTACTTTTACTTACCCTTTTGGGACTTATGCATTTCGGCGTATGCCCTTTGGCTTGTGCAATGCGCCTGCAACTTTTTAGAGATGCATGATGTCTGTCTTCACAGACATGATAGATGATTTTATTGAGGTATTTATGGATGACTTTTCTATTTTCGGTGATTCTTTTGATAATTGCCTCAATAAACTTGTTCTTGTGCTTGAGAGATGCATTGAATGTAACCTCACTTTGAGTTGGGAAAAGAGTCATTTCATGGTTACTCAGGGCATTGTATTAGGCCATGTTATGTCGAGTAAAGGGATTGAGGTGGATAAGGCTAAAGTAGAGTTGATTGCTAAGTTACCCCCACCTACCACTGTTAAGGGAATAAGTAGTTTTCTAGGGCATGCGGGTTTTTACCGGAGGTTTATTAAAGATTTTTCTAAAATAAGCCAACCATTATGTCATTTGCTTGGGAAAGATGTTCCATTTGAATTTACTGCACAATGCATGCAAGCCTTTAATTCCCTTAAGGAAAAATTGACTAGTGCACCAGTAATTGTAGCTCCTGTTTGGTCTTTGCCTTTTGAAATTATGTGTGATGCCTCTAATCATGCAGTAGGAGCTGTCCTTGGGCAAAGGGTTGAGAAATTTTTGAGAGTAATATATTATGCTAGCTTGACCCTGAATAGTGCGCAAATGAATTACACAACAACTAAAAAGGAAATGTTAGCTGTTGTTTTTGCCTTAGATAAGTTTAGAGCATATTTAATTGGGTCGAAAATTATTGTGCATTCTGATCATGCAGCTCTAAAATATCTTTTGACAAAACAACATGCTAAACCTCGCTTAATTAGATGGGTATTATTATTGCAAGAATTCGATTTCCAAATCAAAGATACTAAGGGAAGTGAAAATGTTGTAGCTGATCATTTATCTATATTACCCTTCTTTGGTGAAAATCTTGCATCTGATAGCATTCATAAAAATTTAGAAGCATTTCCTGATGAGCAGCTGTTTGTGGTAATGAATGCACCTTAGTTTGCAGATATTGCTAACTATATTGCTTGTGGTATTTTGCTTTCTGACATGTCATTTCAGGAAAAGAAAAGGTTTTTTGCACGTGAGTAAATTTTATTTTTAGGATGAACCTTACCTATTCCGGATATGCAAAGATGAGATAGTTCGCAGGTGTGTATATGAGGAAGAACAACTGAGTGTTCTTCAATTTTGTCATGACCTTCACTGTGGTGGTCATTTTGGAGGGATAAAGACTGCAGAAAAGGTGCTTCAAAGTGGTTTTTACTAGCCTACTCTATTCAAAGATGCTCAAGAATATTGTAAGCATTGTGACCGCTGTCAAAGAGTGGGTAACATTGGGAGGAGGAATGAAATGCCCCTTCAATCATATATTGTTATTGAAATGTTTGATGTGTGGGGAATAGATTTTGTGGGTCATTTTCCCAAGTCTTTTGGTTATGAATATATTTTAGTTGCTGTTGATTATGTTTCAAAATGGGTGGAGGCAATCCCCACCCGTACTAATGATGTTAATGTGGTTGTTAAATTTGTGAAGGAATATATTCTTAGCAGATTTGGCACGCCAAGAGTGATAGTCAGTGATGGGGGAAGTTATTTCTGCAACAAACGTTTTGAGAAATTAATGCACAAATCTGGTGTGAAACACAAGGTGGCAACCCCATACCATCCACAGACTTCTGGACAAGTTAAAACATCCAACAAGCAAATAAAAGGAATTCTGGAGAAAACAGTCAACTTATCAAGGAAGGATTGGGCAAGTAGATAGCATTATGCATTGTGGGCATATCAAAATGCTTTCAAGACTCCTTTGGGTTTGAGTCCATACCGATTGATTTTTGGTAAGGCTTGTCATTTACCAGTGGAGTTGGAGCACAAAGCGTATTGGGCAATCAAGACTCTGAATTTAGACTTGGACAAGGCAAAGAGTGAACGTTTTCTGCAAATTTCAGAGTTAGATGAACTGAGGAATGAGGCATATGAGAGTTCGAGGATTTATAAGGATCGCACTAAAACACTTCATGATAGAATTATAGTGTGAAAGACATTGAAAGTTTTGGTTTTTAATTCTCGTCTCCGTCTGTTTCCAGGAAAACTCAAGTCTCGATGGAGTGGTCCTTTCGAGATAACTCAGGTATATCCTTCTGGTGCTATAGAATTACTTAACTCTCGAACAAATGAAACTTTTAATGTAAATGGACAGAGAGTTAAACCATATAATGAAGGGTTCCAAGAAGTAAGGATCATCGATAGCACTTTGATCAACGATCCTTAAGTCTTGCAGTAATGTCCAGCTACATGACATTAAAGAAGCGCTAAATGGGAGGTAACCCATCGGTTTGCATTTCTTTTCATAGTTATAATTTTATATTCAGCAATTTTGATTTTATGTTTGGTTTAAATAAATGGAATGGGTGCTTTGATCGGTTTTTATTGTGTTTCAGGGTTAATCAAAGAAGAGGATTGCATTTCTTTAAGATTTGGTGACACAAAAAAAAAGCCAAAATGGCAGTGAAAGACACTGCCACTTGACACGGCCAAGCCACTGGCCGTGTCAAGCCAACCCAAATTCACCAATTCACACAGCCCCTGACATGGCCAACAAGCTTGGCCGTGTCACATAGACACGACCAAGGTTCTCCCCAAGTCCCTTTTCTTTGTTTTTACAACCCTTTGTTTACAGTGTCAAACACACCCATGGGACACGGCCAAGTCACTAGCCATGTCCCTCCAAACTCATCAAACACGGCCAAGCTAACCCAAGCTTGGCCGTGTCCATTCAATTTTAAAGTTTAAAAACACAGTTTTAGCACTTTTTGTTCATTTAAATCCCTAGTTTTCTTTTTGTTTCCTTTCTCTCTCTCGACTTTTTCTCTCAAAAACCTCTACTGTTGTTCTTTCAAAGCTTCCAAAATCCCATTAATTCTCAATTTTCTTCTCCAAAACTGAAATTAATCCGTTCAATCTTCTTCTTCTCTCATAAAAAATGAATCTAATCTGTTTAAGTTTCAAATTTTTCCAGATCTTTCATTATGCCAAGAACAAAGATGGTGTCTCACCGCAAAAGGAAGCAACCTCCAACTGCAGCTGCATTTTCATCTTCTTCATCTTTAAAGAGAGTGACTCTTTTGGCTAGGGGTTTCTTTTCGATGAGGAATGTAAGCGATGAATCCCTTCATGCTCTTCATATTAGGGATAATTTTTATAGTTATGTTCAAAACCTTGGGTGGGAGAAACTAGTCTCCTTTCGACCTTTGCAATTTCAAGAGCTTACTTTGGAATTTTTAACATCTCTTAAGGTTGAAAGAGATGAACAGAAGATTTGCTCTAGGTTGAATTTTAAGTTGCTTGGGAAATCATTTGTAGTTAATATTGAGCAATTGAATGTTATATTTTGTTTCCATCAACATGGTGAAAAGTTTGTACCTAAGGATTTTAAACAGCAATTTGCTTGGGGAGCATTGGGCTCGGGAACTTATGTGGCCAAATCGGCCAAGGCAACTAAATTGAGTAATCCCGCTTTAAGGTATTTGCATCGCTTTATGTCCTGTGGGTTCTTTGCATGGAAGGAAAGCCTAGGTGTAGTGGAACTTAGTGAGCTCTTTTTCTTAGATTGTGCTTGTAATGCAATACCCATTAGTACCAGCTATTGGTTGGCCGATGTTTTTGATAATGTGGCAAACAAAAAGAAGGGGGCTATTTGTATTAGAGGATTGGTTACCACATTGGCGACAACCCTTCTTGATGATTTTGACCCGAGTAACTATCGTATGACTAAAATTTCAGGTAATGATTCATTGGATTTGGCCACACTTGAGAAGATGCATATGGTTGTGAGCAGGGGAGGGGCCTATGTGATGGCTTCAGCTGAGCCAGAAGCACCGGGGGGCATACAAAAGAGAACACGAGTCCATGAGGAGTTTGACTCGGATTCTCTTGATTTGGATGAAGATGCTCAAGTCCTGGATAATCAGGAGATACTTAATAGGATAGAGGCACTGGAGAGCAAGGTCGATCGTAACCATGCTGTGGTCTTGCAACAGTTGGACCAAATCAATAGCAACCTTGCTAAGATTCTAAGTCTTCATCCTTCGGCTGCATCATCATCACATCCTCCTTCACCGTAGATCAAATTGGTTCTAATCTTTTGAGAGAATTCCTTAATTTCTTGTCTTTAGTTATAACATATTTTCATTGTTATTTTTCATTTTTATTTTTAATGTTAACATTTTGGATATTTTATTTTATATATTGCATTTTGTTTTTGAACAATTGCTGTTTGTGATGAAAAGGTAGAATTTACCTCACAAGGGAACGATGGAAAATAGGTTGCACCTTCACTCTTTTTCTTTATTATCCTTGTTTCCATTGAGGACAATGTAATTTATAAGTGTGGGGTAATCTTTAAGCTTTCCTTTAATTCTTGTTTTGTTTGTCTTTGTGTGTTATATTGTGCGTTGTGCATGGCATAATTGTTGGAAACTTATTGACTTTTCTGTGATTCTAGCATTATATTTGAGACTTTAGTATCAGCATAGAGATTAGCATTTGAATTCATTCAGGATCAATTTTCACATTCTGCAATTCATGACATATAAATCTTTGAGAACTCACCCTTTGTGAGTTTTGAGCCTCATAGATTGAATATTATTGTCAATTGATTTTCTTTTCTTAAGTGTGCACCTTCATGATTTTGCATCTCTAGAGCTTGCTTTTGCATACTAATTGAACTCACATTATGATTTAATCTCAAGTTTTAAAATGATGAAGGAAAATTAGGATTATCCCTTTAGCTTAAAAAGACCTCCCTTAATTATGAATTCCTTAGTGAGCCAAGTTGAGCCTTTGACTTTTTCTTGATTGATCAATACAATTCACAACTCAACATTTTCCTATTATCATCATACCTGCATTAAGGAATGGAGTTTCTTATGATATGACAATAGGGTGGTTTAATTCATAAGTGTGGGGTAAGCAATTAAAAAAAAATAGTATTGCTTTAGTAAGATTTGGGGCTGAAATGCATACTTTGCACATTATATTTGACTAAGAGTCGATTATTCTTTTCCTCTACAATTTAAGCTAGATGTTCCATGCAATTTTATATTTTGTATATATACACATATATATATATATAATATATAAAAGAAAATAAAAGAGTTTAGTATGTGAATAATAGAAAATAAAAGAGTTATCCATGCAATAATAGATATTTTGGGTCAGTGTTTTAGTATGTGAATATTATACTCTGCTTGACCGCCACGGATCCTATCGCTTCATCTCTGGCCACCCGTAATGGGTCGGCTAGTCAGTCGTTTATCGATGCTCTCAAACAGGGCGTGGTTCCCAATCCCATCAATCGTTCTTTTGTGGATGCTTCTACAGATTTTCCTCAAATAGCCAATAAACAACCTTCAAAGCACAGAGGCATTCCTGCAATTTCTTTCTCAGATGAAGAGATTGGTCTTCTGTCACATCCTTTTAGATATGCTTTGATTGGATTCTTTAACTCTGGTAGACCTAATATGAAGGCTTTACACAAGGTTCTTGAGGTTGTGGGCTTTAAAGGGAAATTCACATTGGGTTTACTTGACTCTCAACATGTTCTTATAAATTTTATCCTGGAGGAAGATTTTTTGAGATGTTGGCTTCGTCAATTATGGTCTTTCTATGGATTTGAGATGAAAGTCTTTAAATGGTCCCCAGATTTCAAACCATATGTTGATAATCCAATCTTTCCTGCTTGGATTTTGTTGAAGGGACTGCCTATTCATTTTTTCCATAAAGCTGCCCTGTTTCCTATTGCTAGTTTGATTGGTTCCCCTTTGATGGTAGATGTTGCTACAGCTACCTTGATTAGGCCATCTTTTGCTCGAGTGTGTGTTGAAATTGATCTCTCCAAGGAGTTACCTGAGAGAATATGGATAGGTAATAGCGAGAAAGGCTTTTTTCAGACCGTGGAATACGAAAATCTTCCCTCATATTGTCAAGAATGTTATAAGTTGGGTCATGCTTTTCAATCTTGTAGACTTAAGAATAAGCCTACCCTCAATGATCAGAATAACAATGAAACTGCTGCACTTAATTTAGAAAATCCTTCTGCCCCAGATTCTAAAGTTTGGGTTCCAAAAGATCCTGTTATGGCTTCAAATGCTTCTATTAATGATAATCCCTCTATCCTCAATAACAAGAAATCAGCTCAGACTCAAAACTATGCTCATATTTCGAACCCTGCTACTACAACTTCTGCTGTTGCACCAAATCTTGCTACAATTGATGAAACTATGGAAATCATCGGGAAAGATATTAACTCAGTTCCGGACGCAGCAATTAAATCAGTACCAGATAGGGTGCAAAACTCTTACTGTGTTGCAGAAACTGGTCCATCTAATCTTAAAGTTCAGGATGATGTCTCAATGCATGAAACTCGTGCTGAGCTGGAATACCAAGCTTCTACAGATTCTATGGTTGACAATGTTGGCCTCACTAATCATATTGATCAAAGGAACAAAGAGGTAACTGAATCAAGCACTCAGCTAAATGACACAGTAAAGCAGCATACTTCTCCTAAACCTTCGGACCAAGCAACCATAAGCCCCAATATAGATTCTCCAAAAACTGCTGCCACCAATCTCCAATCTATAAAGAAATTAAGATATAAGGATTACTCTTCATTAGAAGAATTTAAAAAAGGCCTCAAACTTTCCCAACAACTTATAAATCAATCTTTGGCTGCCATTGAAGTTAAAAGAATCCCTACAGCCTCAACTTCCAATTCTCCTCTTCCAACCCCTGTAGTAGATGATGAAGACATCTGGGAGATAGAAGCTAATGATCTTGAATATCCAATTGAAGATGATTTCACCCTAGTAACCTCAAAGAAAAAGAACAAGAAGAATAAGGAAATCAATCAGATCGAGACTAGAAAAATGGTCACCCGAGGAATTAAAAAAAGTTATATCTAGTCTCTTTTGTTTCTAATTCATCGGGAATTTTGTTTTTATCTTTGTGCTATTACGTAGTAGCCCTGCAATAGTTTATTTCTTTGTTACATAATGCTTATGCTGTATCCTTTTTTATCATATTTTAATAAAAATCTACTGCTTAATAAAAAAAAAGAAAATAAAAGAGAAGATATATATATATATACAAAATTCATATATTTTCTAGCATTAGTCATCAAAGAGGAATGTCGACTCATGTACTTTTCTTTAAGTATGCAAGTATGTGAGATTATCAAGGGTTGGTGAATATGCCATTTGAGGGAGTTACGAGTTTCTTAGCAAGAGTATTGTCTAATTTAGATACTCCATTTCTTGATGTTCCAACTTAAATGTCTTTTCTCACACCTTCACCTTAGCCCCATTATATCCAAATAAAAGACCTTTGGATTATTTCTTGAGAAAATCAGTGAGAGAGATTGGATAATTAAGCAAGTTTATGGCAGTATGCAGTCATGAGTGGTTTGAGTGAAGTAACCTTTGAAATCGTGTGAAACACTTAGATGAGAGATGAGATTTGTTATGTCTGGATTAATGAATGAGTTAAGAAAATCTTGATTGAAGTAAATTGCAATTATTTATGGCTGAGTCTTAAAGGATTTCATCTTATATACTGGAATTATAGTTAAGGTTGTTTGAGTTTTTAATTTATGCCATGTGAATTTGCTTGAGGACAAGCAAAGTTTTAAGTGTGGGGTAGTTGTTTTATTAGTTTTTGTCATATAATTGTATCTTATTTATTATGATGATTATTGTTTTCTTCAGGTAGTTTGGTAGTTTTAAGCTGTTTATTTAGTGTTTTCATCAATTTTGGTAGTTTTAATTTATTCCAGTGTTTATGTCATTTTTGTCCTAGTTTTTAGTGTGGTGTTTATGTGTTTTTGGTTAATTTTTCATTTGATTCTTGTTTAAAGTTTGTTTCAAGTATTTTTTTTAGGTTAATATGCAAAATATTTCCTTGGAAGAAAGAATAGCATGAAGCAGCAAGACACGGCCAAGCCACTGGCCGTGTCTCACTCAATTCCACATAGCCAAGGAACCAAGAGAGGAAGGAAAATTTGGCAGAAGCTGACACACTCAGGTGACACGGCCAAGCCACTGGCCGTGTCACATGACACGGCCACAAGCTTGGCTGTGTCCCATACTTAGCCAAGGAAGAAGACCAAAGAAAGAAGAGCAAAGAATGAAGGAATCAGTAGGTGACACACTCAGGTGACACGGCCAAGCCACTGGCCATGTCACATGACACGGCCAGGAGCTTGGCCGTGTCACACTCAATTCCACATAGCAAAGATGAAGGATTACAGAGAAGCTGACACATCCAGGTGACACGGCCAAGCCACTAGCCGTGTCACATAACACGGCCACAAGCTTGGCCGTGTCACTCCATGGGACTAAGGGAAGAAAGAAAATGCGAATTTTGAGCGAGGTTTCGTATAAATAAGAGGATTAGGGTTTTTGAAGGGGTTACACAATTTATCAGCCGTCAAACATAAACTTTAGAGCTTCCATTTGTTTTCTTGGAAAATTTTGATTACACTTTGATGCAAACAATCTAGATTAAATTTGTTTTAGCCACTGCAATATTCTTCTAGCAAAGATCTAAACAAGAGATTCTTCAGAAGCTAAAGGAAGTTTGTAATTTGGTTTTGTTCTCAAACTTTATCTCTTAAGTTTCATTGGAATTGTATTCATGAATTCTATTATGCCTAAATTAATTTCTTTGAATTTTAATGAGATGAATCTGTTTGACAGCATTATTATGAACTAATTTGATCTAGGCTAGGGTTTGTATGGATCTACTATGATTGTATGAAATGGTTATTGCTCTTAACTGAATTATTTCTTTAGCCTTAATTGAATGGATTAATGTTAATGTATAATTGATTGGCCACCAATTATGTGTTTGAGGTATTAGATGAAGGATTGAGAAATGAAGTCTAATGCTGGAACAATTCAATTAGGGACTTAGGTGAATTAGAAATATAAACCTAAGAAAAAGATCATTTCAATTGTAACAAGATTATTTGAAAGAGGTTTGAATGCGAGAGCTTATTTCCTTGATTCGATTAATTAAGTTACTTGAGATCTAATCTTTGAAATTAAATTGGTTGAGAGGAATAGCCGTTCATACATATAAGTTAGTAGAGAAGTGCAAACCCTAGACCTTTTTATTAAGTGAATCAATATACCAGCTCAGTTTACTTTCATTGTTTTAAAATCCACTCGATCTGTCTTCATTAGTTGTTAGCAATTTAAATTTATAATAATTTGTTATTTGCAATTTGATAATCAATTAGCTTATCTAGCTTCCTTGTGAGACGACCTTGAGGTATTCACCAAAATACTATAGCAGCCTCGTATACTTGCGAGTGTAGTTCTAGTAGTGTTAATTAGAGCGCAACAGCTTCATGCATCACCGAGACCCTAATTTTAAAAATACTAAACCCAAATTCAACTTCCATACCTAAAATAGTAAACTTTAACCCCTTTAAAACCTTAAACCCTAACTTTTTCTAAACTTTAATCCTTTAAAACTTTAAAAACCATAAAACCACAAATATTTTAATTTTACACAGTAAGCTTGAAATCATCATTTAAAACCACAAATCCAAAGTATTTTAAAGTGTCCAAAACCCTAGTTTCATGATTTCACCATTCAAACCTTAATTTGTTTAATCAAAGTGTCTTATCAACCTTTTAAAACAGAAAATCCTTAATATATTTTAATTCTTTAAAAAGTCACAGTAGCTTAAATTCAAAATTCCAAAACCCTAAACATATGAAATAAAGGATCCTAAATGGAAAACAGTAGCTATAATTTGGATTTTTTATTTACCTAATTTAATTCCATATTTGAGTATGTTTTGATTTATTTTATATGCTTTAATTTATTTAAGTTCAATGCTTGGTTTATTTTATTTATCATGGATGGATGTTTACTTTCTATTGATATTTAATACCTTTGATGAATAATTTATTTATGATGAATGAGTATTTACTTTTATCAATTTATTTAGATTTCCAAATGTTGTAAGAGGTATGTTTCCACTTGGTGGGTACCTCATTAGTTAAATATCATGTAATTTAATTTGCTTTTCTATTTTAGAACTTATGTAAAGGACGTGTTTCTACCTTTCGGTGGGTGTCCTATTTAGGCATGTGATGTAAGGACATGTTTCCATCTTCGGATGGGTGTCCATTTATTTGTTTTGCTTGGACCTTGCTTTGATTTTAATATATTGATGCTTTCTTTTAATTATTGTGTGTAACATGGATAATGTTGTTATATTTAAGAATTTTATAATATTAAGACCTATAAAGGAGGCCGGTTCCAATGAACCGGGCGTTGTGGGGGTGCTGGGCCATTTCTCACCTTCCCCACACGTACCCAACTTTCTGAACCCATTAGGGGGTTTGGGATTCCTTAGGAATCGAGTCATCCACCCCTTTCTTTTTTTCGGCCCGTCCGAGTGGCGACTCTATTTTCTCCAGACTTAGGTCCGTGTTCTCTAAGGCCCTGAGTCTAAACAGTGCCGAAGTCACAAGAACTATTCCACCGGGAGTGGTGGCAAAAATCCCCGCTCACACGGACATTGTGGGGGGGTGTTGGGCCATTTCTCACCTTCTCTACACGTACCCAACTTTCCAAACTCATTAGGGGGTTGGGGATTCCTTAGGAATCGAGTCATCCACCCCTTTATTTTTCCAGGCCCATCCGGGTGGCGACCCCATTTTTCTCCGGGTTTAAGCCCGTGTTCTCTAAGGCCCTGAGCCTAACAGTGCCAAAGTCACAAGAACCATTCCACATGAGAGTGGAGGCAAAAATCCTCGCTCACAACATGTCAAACCAAACCGAGTCAGCTTTAACATTATACCAAATTTAATTCAAACTTTAAAAATTAGACTTGATTTAATTTGGGCCTTTTTATTAAAACCAAACTTGATTTAGCCTTTTTAATTAGAATCGAATTCATACTGGGCTAAAATCTATGGTCTACAGTTACTAAGAAAATTTTTTAAATAATAATACAATCTGTATAATATAACACTTATAAATCCAACATTTAAACCAATCTCCAATATCTCCAATAATCCAATTATTAATTATGAATTAGATAACCATCATAAGTTTATCAAATCAAATAAATATATAATACATTGCTTTATTTGATAATCAATCACTAGAATCTCAAACTTCATCTTCTAAATACATATATTCCTTTCATATTTACAAATTTGTACAATCTCTCAAATAGCCAAATTAAATCGTATATATACATTTCATAACTTATGAGTACAATATACAAAAGATCTCTATATGTACTGTAGATAATTTTTGAGATCTTTAACATGCTCCGATGACATGATACCTGCGTGTCAGAAAATAATTCTAACATGCTAAACAAAGCTAAGTGGTGCTTGTATAAACATATCTTATCACTTAATATTAAAGAAAAATACTTATGGAAATATAGTAATAACACTCGGTTTTAAGAAATATTTTAATATATTAACTATTTTCAATAACAAACAAACATAATATTTTGATTACACAAAATAATAACTTTAACTTTATAAAAGACATCATGCTATACTACACTTTTGATATTGCAACTTTTCTCTTTTGAATCATTTTATTTAAGACTTTCTTTCTCATTTATTAACATTGCTCATATTATAGTTATTTGTTTTTCGATAAGTCTTACTTTTCACTTTCACATATAGGATAATTTCATTCAATCTATAATTTTGGCACATAGATTTAGTACTATACTTTGGGGCACTTTGTATCTTATATCATTATATACACTTTCAATCATTATAACACTTAGAAAGTTATTGATCAATTCAATAACTTGAGTATAAAATTTCTATTTCGTGCATTAGAACTTTCACTTGTAAACATTAATATAAACATTACCAATCACTTTCACATTGTAACACAGTAAGTTGATTTTAAGTAATTGACTTATATTATTATTTGAAATTTCTTCCATTATTCATAATATCATATTCACATATATTTTCAATTTAGATAACTTCATTAAATATGCCCATACATACTGAACTCAGTCATAGGTTTGGATAATGGGTTAGTGTTGCAATTTTAATGCCATGTCTCAAGAATATATATAATGGCAATTATTCCCACTGTCACTGATGACACAATGTGTCCATTAATGGCACGAGATGCCCACTATCACTATGGCTATTATTCCTCTGGTTAGCCATTCAATCCAAAGCTAGATCTCAAATCAGTATGATTTGGGCAATTCATTAGTTTTGATTAACACTTAATTATATATATCACTTCAATGGAATAATTATTTGATCAACACTTGGTATTACACATATTTATAATATTCAAAATTTATTGCACTACATGTTAGGGTTGATTTCAAAAAACTTTTACACTTTAAGGCCTTATAGTCATTTAGGCCGAAATCACAAATGAAAGACAAAGGAAAAGAACTACTTTAGGCAAATTCTTCAAGTGACACTCCCAACGACATGGGCATGTCAATTACCATGTTACTTGTCCATTTTATAGAAGCTTTGACACACCCAATAACATGGGCATGTCACTGCCCGTGTCACTTAACTTGTATTACAGTAGTTATGACATGCCCAACGATACAGGCGTGTCACTGATCTTGTCATTTATCTTTCATCACAGTAGCTATGACATGCCTAATAATACGGGCGTGTTACTGGTCGTGTCATTTAATTTTTATCACAATAGCTATGACATGCTCAATGACAAAGGCGTGTTACTGGTCGTGTCATCAACATTGAAACACAATATCATTGACACGCCCAGTGACATGGCTGTGTCACTGGCTATGTCAGGCAAAATTCTGTGTTTCGTATACTTAACCACATAAACACAAAATATCCAAATCTATGATAAAAATTGAATCAAAAGTAGGTTTCTTTAACATAGACAGAGTCTATATCAAATACTTTAATCACACTTTAATTAATCAAGTCTTCAATCATCACTTATGGCTAAAATAACATAAAACTTCCCAATTCTTATAAAATTTGAATTAAGAATCATACTCACAACCCATAAATTCTTTTAGTTAATTTTCACTCATCAATCCATTTAATCATTATTTTCAAGAAGCAATTCATTATAAATGACTCAATCAATCAATTCAAACATTAAAACTCATAGAAATTCAAATATTTGCAAATTAAAATACATAAGAACATACCTCTTTCAAAATCTCTCTTCTTCTCTCTTTTCCCTCTTTTTCTTTGATCAATTGTTGATAATGTCACATTTTCTAGCTTATTCTTTTAAAAACTAATAGCTAGATGTGATTTTCTCTTAAATTCTAGTTAAAGTTCTTAAAAAGACGGAAGAAAGAAGAAGTTTTGGTTTTGTTGATGATGATGAACGTGGATGAAGGAAGAAGAAGGAAGAAGAAGAAAGAAACTTCTACATAAATACACCTATCCATACACATATATATAACTTAATGTAGTGTGGCCAATCTCATCTTAGCTATGGTGCACCCTCTTTCTTATCCTTTGATTCTAATTTGATTTTTAGTCTCGTAAAATCATAAAAATGCATAATTTTTTTAGTAAATTTTTAAGATCCACTATTTACATCACTTATCCATACCACTTATATCACAATTCACTATCAATTATCTATATTAAATTAAGAGTTTAGTATTTAAAATTTTAAACATTATAGTTTTTCCCTTGCTTGAATGATCTTGAATTTATTTAGAGAGTGAAAAGCAATCAGCCTTGATAAGTTTAAGCCAATCTTGGATGCATTGATAAGTTGGGTTCTATACCCATAACATCTTGGTTTGGGTTTTAAACCAATGAATTGATTTGGGTTTTAGACTCATGACTTGGTTTGGGTTTTGGACCCATGAATTGGTATGGGTTCTGGAACCTTGAATTTGTTTGGGTTCTTGACCCTTAAATTGGTTTGGATTCTAAACCAAACTAGGACAAGTGAGATACAAAGGAGACAAAGGAGATGATGAGACAAAGGAGATGCAAAAATAAGTGGAGAAGTTGCTGGTTTCTAAAGAAAAAGGAGATACAAAAACAAGTGGAGGAGTTATGGTGGAAAGGCGAAGGCAGAATAGGTTTCTAAAGACAAATCCAAAGTCAAAGAGCCCAAGCAGAGAAATAGAGATATTAAATGTTGGAAGTGCCAAGGTGTAGGTCATATCAGCAAAGAATGTCCAAATAAGAGGGTTATGACCTTGAAAAATGGTGAGATAGTGACTGATGAAGAAGAAGACAGCAATGACAGTGATGATGGTGAGATGCCAGAATTGGAGGATTATAGTGATGGGAGCATTGAGATCCTACACACCAAGAGGATGAGCATGACTAAAGAAGCAAGGATCAAATTGAGGAGATTTTCAATCCAATTATTCTGCCTCGAGGACCTATAACTAGATCACGAGCCAAGAAGATTCAGCAAGCATTAATTTATCATCTATAAGATTTGCTGAATTTGGCTTATAATGGGCTACAAGGGATTCAAGCCTTGGAAACAAGATCAAATAAAGTTAATTACAACTTAATTCAAGTCCAACTTCAAAATGGGCTTACTTAAAATTCAAGTCCAACTTCAAAAATAGGTTTACTTAAGTTATTTTTAGATCTTAGCCTTTCTAATTAAGTAAAATTAAATATGTTTCTATTTTTGTCTTAATGGGCTGTTTAAAATATGTTAATTTAAAAAGCCTATTAGTTTTATTGCTTTGATAATGGGCTATCCAAACTTGTTTATGTTAAGGCTCCTAAGTTGAGTTTGTATATTTTAGTTTATGAGTTTTTAGGTCTTGTAAAGGATATATAAATGATTGATGAATTATAACCAAAAGGTTGTTTGCTTATATCTTTGTGTTCATGAGTAGAATAGACGCTAAGAAACATTCAAGTGGACTGATCATCTTCTTGTGGAGTGTTTGGAATCTGGAATTTAGGAACAAGTTTCCTTTATTCTATATCTTTGATCATCTTTCTAAGCAATCTGAATTCTAGCCTTTCTTATGGGTTGAGACTGAATTGTTATTAGGGTTTTCAAGTTAATGTTGTGGGGGTCCACATTAATCAAAGGCTTATTCTTGAAGGTTCCATATCATTTGGTATCAGAGCTGGTTTGGCTCTAGATCAGGTTTTATCCTTAACAAATTTGTGTTTGTGTTTTTGATTCTGAATTCTTGTTTTCTTTTGTTCTTCTAAGTTTATCTCTTAATGTTCTTGTGTTTCCTTTGTTTTTCCATCATTTGAATTATTTTTGTCTCTTAGAATTCTAGTTTTGTTTGTTGGGTTAATTTAAATTCTTTTCATCAATTAAAAAGCTTGCACATCTAATTTAGTGCTTGTGGTTATAAAAAAAATTTTGTCAAAAAAAAAGATTAAAATCTTGCTGTTTAGAAGAGAAAAAGAAATAAAAATCTGAAAAAAAAATTCTGGAAAAAAATAAAAAATTTTGGAATTGTGGTTGTAGATCTTCCTAATCAGATTTGAACTATAGTTGACTACATTTATTGTGTGATTATTATAGTTATTAATCATTAATTAATAACTTTTGGGGCCGTTTCTTAAAAAAAAAATAACCTTCTAAATTTAACCTACATTTGTTGTGTGATTATTATAGTTATTAATCATTAATTAATAACTTTTGGGGTTCTTTCTTCAAAAAAATTACCTTCTAAATTGTCCTAATCAAATCCGTGTCATTTTTTTTTCATACGTCATTTGCTTCTTAATGATTTGTCATATTTTTTTTATTCTAGTATATTAAATTTCTTATTTTAGCCACTTTGCTTCAAACTTGTTTTGAAAATTTCAGATTTAGAAATTATGCACAAATCATGCTATTTGAATTGTTCTAAAAGTGTGATTCACCTAAGAACGTGAAAGAAATTAGCTAGAGTGGTGTGAGAAAAGCCATGAGCAAAATAAATAAATTGAGAGAAACACGAGTGACCACCCGATCTTTTGAGCGTAAACACGTATGGGAGTGTTGTGAGGTCCTTATATTATTTTTTATTTGTTATTTTCTAATCTTTTATTGCAGCAATGTCTGACCAAGGTGAAGGTTATGGAGCTATACAAGTTGATGCGGCTAGATTGCATGAGGCTCAACAAGCTGAATTTACACATTTATACCGCACTATGGAGAACATAACAAAAACATTAGAGCGTGTGGATTTGATGTTGCAAGCTGTTGAAAGAGCCACATAGGAGCGCAATGAGAGGCAAAGAGGTGGTAGGAATCAAATACCTCAACCTGGTAATTTGGATGATGAATACGAGTTTGAGGATGATAATGCAACTCTGGTTGGAGGAGTTCTACCTAAAGGAGGAGGTAGAGGAGGTCGCGATGCTGGTAGAGGTAGAGGAAGGATGTATGATAATGCATTCTATGGTAGAAATCGTGGTGATGATGACTTTGTAGATAGGAACTTGGGAAGCATTAAATTGAAAATTCCTAATTTTTGAGTTAAATCATATCCAGAGTCTCATTTGCAATGGGAAAAGTAGGTTGAGCTTATCTTTGATTGCCATCAATTTAGTGAAGAAAAGAAAGTCAAGCTTGCTATTACTCAATTTTCAGATTATGCTATAGCTTGGTGGGACCAATTGGTGACTAATAGAAGAAGGAATTTGAAGTATCCAATTGAGACTTGGCATGATCTTAAGTCTATCATGAGAAAGAGATTTGTGCCTAGACAATTTCATAGAGAACTTGTGCAAAGACTTCAGGTTCTTAAACAAGGTATTAGGAGTGTTGATGACTACTACAAAGAGATGGAAATGATCATGACTATAACTAATATAGATGAAGATATGGAGACTACTATGGCACATTTCTTGGCTGGTTTGAATAAGGACATAGTGGATCGAGTTGATTTGCAACCTTATGTGGAGTTAGAAGAGATGGTGCATATTGCCATCAAGGTGGAAAAATAACTCCACGGAAGAGAAGCAGCACGGTATGTTTCCAAACCTTATTCTAATCCAAGTTCTTCTTGGAATAGGGATGGAAGGCGTGATTTTAAGGGTGGAAATAAGGTTGTTCATGATGGTGGAAAGGCGAAGGAAGATTCAGTTTCTAAAGACAAATCCAAAGTCGAAGAGCCTAAGCAGAGAAATAGAGATATTAAATATTGGAAGTGCCAAGGTGTAGGTCATATCAGCAAAGAGTGTCCAAATAAGAGGGTTATGACCTTGAGAAATAGTGAGATAGTGACTGATGAAGAAGAAGGCAACAATGATAGTGATGATGGTGAAATGCCAGAATTGGAGGATTGTAGCGATGGGAGCATTGAGGAGCTAATTAGAGGTGATTTGCTGGTTACTAGGCGTACTCTTAACACACAATTGAAGGAGGATATCCATAAGGAGCAATGAGATAATTTATTCCATACAAAATTTCATGTTCAAGGCAAGACATGTAGTGTGATTGTAGATAGTGGAAGTTGCACCAATGTTGTGAGTACACTCTTGGTTGATAGATTGGGGTTGTCTACTACACCACACCCACGACCCTACAAACTTTAGTGGCTTAATGATTGTGGTGAGGTTAAGGTAAATATGCAATCTATCATTTCCCTTTCCATTGGTAAATATCATGATGAAGTGTTGTGCGATGTGGTTCAATTGCATGCTGGAGATATTCTACTAGGTAGACCATATATGACCGAAGAACTATGCATGATGGGTACCGCAATAGGTATTCATTCACAAAAGATGGGTGAAAGACCATTCTAACACCACTTTCCTTAAAATAAGTGTATGAAGACCAATGTAAAATGGAAAGGATGAGACTTGAGGCTATAAAGAAAGAAAAAGAGAGTGAAAATAAAATGAGTGAAAATAAACAAAGTGCAAATAAAAAGAAAGAGGGAAAAGAAAAAGGAAAGCAAATTCAATCTATTGAAAAAAAAAAGAAAGAAAAGAACGTGAGTTTGATAGCTAGGACAAGTGAGGTTAAACATGCTTTTTACAACAATCAGCCTATATTTGTACTTTTGTGTAAAGGGGCTGATTTGGCCACCAATGATCTTAACCCATCTTTGCCTAGTGTGTTTGTTGATCTTTTGCAGGAATTTGAAGATTTGTTTCCAGAAGAGATGCCCAATGGTTTGCCACCAATTAGAGGCATAGAACACCAAATTGACTTCATTCCTGGAGCTTCCATACCCAATAGACCAGCATATAGAACTAATCCCATTGAGACAAAGGAGATACAAAAACAAGTGGAGGAGTTGCTAGCTAAGGGGTACGTGTGGGAAAGTCTTAGTCCTTGCTCAGTTCCTGTTATTCTTGTGCCAAAGAAGGATGGAACATGGAGGATGTGTATGCATTACAGAGCCATCAATAAAATCACTATAAAGTATCGTGTTCCAATTTCTAGTTTAGATGATATGCTTGATGAGTTATATGGACCTTTTTTATTCACTAAAATTGATTTGAAATCTAGTTATTATCAAATTCGAATGAATGTGGGTGATGAGTGGAAAACAACATTTAAGACTAAATATGGATTGTATGAGTGGCTTGTTATGCCATTTGTTCTTGCTAATGGACCTAGCACATTCATGAGATTGATGAACCATGTGTTGCGTGAGTACTTGGGTAAATTTGTCGTTGTTTATTTTGATGATATTCTTATTTACTCTAAGTGCTTGGATGATCATGTTATGCATGTACATCTTGTATTAGACATTCTTAGGCATGAAAAGTTGTATGCTAACCTTAAGAAGTGTAGTTTTTGCACGGATAAGGTTAATTTTCTTGGTTTTATGGTGTCTAGTCAAGGTATAGAGGTTGATGAGGAAAAGGTAAGGGCTATTAATGAATGGCCGAGACCTAGGAATGCTAGTGAGGTGAGGAGCTTTCATGGACTTGCTGGTTTCTATAGGAGATTTATTAGAGATTTCAGCACTATTGCTGCACCTTTGAATGAGTTAGTTAAGAAAAATGTTGGATTTGTTTGGGGTGATGCACAATAGCATGCATTTAATGAACTTAAGGATAAATTGTGTGATGCACTTTTGCTTGCTTTGCCTAACTTTGATAAAACTTTTGAAATTGAATGTGATGCTAGTGGCATAGGAATTAGAGCTATTTTGTTGCAGGATCAAATGCCACTAATGTATTGTAGTGAAAAGTTAAGTGGGGCAGCCTTGAAGTATCCAACATATGATAAGGAGTTATATGCTTTGGTTCGAGCTTTGCATACATGGCAACATTATTTATGGCCTAAAGAGTTTGTGATACATACTAACCATGAAAGTTTAAAACATTTGAAGGGTCAAGATAAGCTGAATTGTAGGCATGCCAAATGGGTGGAATTCATAGAAACGTTCCCATATGTGATTAAGTTCAAGCAAGGTAAAGAGAATGTGGTTGCTGATGCATTGTCACGAAGGTATACTTTGCTTATTTCTCTTAGTGCTAAATTGTTGGGTTTTGAGCATATTAAGGAGTTATATCTTAATGATGAGGATTTTGGTGATATATATATATATCTTATGGTAATGTGGCTATTTCAAATGATTTTACTTGTTTGATGGTTTCTTGTTTAAGAAAAATAGATTATGTATTCCTAAGTGTTCAATGAGAGAATTGTTGATTAAGGAAGCACATGGAGGAGGCTTGATGGGTCATTTTGGGGTAAATAAAACCTATGATATGCTGATAGAACATTTCTTTTGGCCTGGTATGAAACATGATGTGCATAAGGTTTGTGAGTATTGCATAACACGTGGAGAGGCTAAGTCTAGGTTGAAACCGCATGGTTTATATACACCATTACCTGTTCCTAGTGAACCTTGGACTGATTTGTCTATGTATTTTGTGCTTGGATTACCTAAAACTAGAAAAGGTCATTATATTATTTTTGTTGTGGTTGATAGATTTAGTAAAATGGCTCATTTTATACCATGTCATAAAACTAATGATGCTAAATTGATTGTTGATTTGTTCTTCATAGAGATTGTGCGTTTGCACGCATACCTAAGAGTATTGTTAGTGATAGAGATGTTATGTTTTTGAGTCATTTTAGTGTGTTTTGTGGGGAAAATTAGGAACTAAGTTGTTGTTCTCAACTACTTTCCATCCTCAAACTGATGGCCAAACTAAAGTAGTTCATCAAACTTTGATTACTTTGCTTAGAGCAATTATAGAAAAGAATATTAGGATGTGGGAGGACTGTTTACCATTTATGGATTTTGCTTATAATAGGCTATTTCATAGCACTACTAATTGTTCTCTATTTGAAATTATTTATGGTTTTAATCCACTTACTCCTATTGATTTATTGCCATTGCCACCTAACAAATTTGTGAGTGTTGATGCAAATTCAAAGGCAGATTTAGTGAAGAAGTTACATAAGCAGGTTAAGGAAAGGATTGAAAACCAAAATGCTAAAGTATCTTCACGATTGAATAAAGGAAGGAAGCCAATGAATTTTTAGCCTGGTAATTGGGTTTGGGTACATTTTTGCAAAGAAAGGTTTTCACACCAAAGGAAGTCCAAATTAAACCCAAGAGGAGATGGTCCTTTTCAAATACTTGAAAGGAGTAATGACAATGCTTATAAAGGGATTTTCTAGGTGAGTACAATGTAAGTGCTTCCTTTAATGTGGCTGATTTGACTCCTTTTGATGTAGGTGATACTTTAGATTCAAGGACGAATCCTTTTGAGGAGAGGGGAAATGTTATGGAACAGCCTACATACCAAGAGGATGAGAATGACCAAAGAACCAAGGATCAAATTGAGGAGATTTTCAATCCAATTATTCTGCCTCGAGGACCTATAACTAGATCACAAGCCAAGAAGATTCAGCAAGTGTTAATTTTTCATCTACAAGATTTGGTGAATTTGGCTTGTAATGGGCTACAAGGGATCCAAGGCTTGGAAACAAGATCAAATAAAGTTAATTACAACTTAATTCAAGTCCAACTTCAAAATGGGCTTACTTAAAATTCAAGTCCAACTTCAAAACGGATTTACTTAAGTTGTTTTTAGATCTTAGCCTTTTTAATTTAGTAAAATTAAATATGTTTGTATTTTTTTCTTAATGGGCTATTTAAAACATGTTAATTTAAAAAGCCTATTAGTTTTATTGCTTTGATAATGGGTTGTCTAATCTTGTTTATGTTAAGGCCCGTAAGTTGAGTTTGTCTATTTTAGTTTATGAGTTTTTAGGTCTTGTAAAGGCTATATAAAGGCCTAAAACGAATTTCAATTCAGATGATTGATGAATTATAATCGAAAGGTTGTTTGCTTATATCTTTGTGTTCTTGAGTAGAATACATGCTAGAAACATTCAAGTGGTCTGATCATCTTCTTGTGGAGTGTTTCGAATCAGGAATTTAGAAACAAGTTTCCTTTATTCTAGATCTTTGATCATCTTTCTAAGCAATCTGAATTCTAGCCTTTCTTAGGGGTTGAAACTAAATTATTATTGGGGTTTTCAAGTTAATGTTGTGGGGGTCCATAATAATCAAAGTGGTTCTTAGGCTTATTCTTGGAGGTTTCATATCATTTGGTATCAGAGCGGCTGGGCCAAGCCCTTCTTAGGAGGTCACCCATTCTGGTACTTACAGTACACCGGCATGCTTAACCGAAAAGAATGCTAACCGTTTCTATCAAAAGCTTAAGCTGTCAGCAGAGGTGCACCCATTTCCTTTATTTGGATCAAACATGGGCTCACCGGTCTCTTTTAACTTTATATGCCACCTTGTCGAACCTGATCCACAACTCTCTAAACCCTCGGACATATCATTCCCTCCCTCTTTAAGGAGGTTCACCCTCGAACCTAGAGCAGTGGGACCAGACCCGATAAATAGGCTCTGATACCAAATGATGTGGCTGGGCCAAGCCCGTCCCAGGAGGTCACCCATCCTGGTTTTACCCTGTACCAGCATGCTTAACCGAAAAGAACGCTAACCATTTCTACCAAAACCTTAAGCTGTCAGTAGAGGCGGAGCCATTTCCTTTATTTGGATCAAACATGGGTTCACCAATCTCTTTCAACTTTATGTGCCACCTTGTCGAATCTGATCCACAACCCTCCAAACCCTCATACATATCACTTGGTTTGGGTTCTATACCCATGAATTGGTATGGGTTCTGGACCCTTGAATTTGTTTGGATTTTTTACCCTTAAATTGGTTTGGATTCTAGACCTATGAAATGGTTTGGGTTCTGGACCCATGAATTGGTTTGGGTTCTGAACCCATGAATTGGTTTGGGTTTTGGGTTTTGGACCAGTAAATTGGTTTAGGTCATGGACCCCTGAAATGGTTTGAATTTTGGACCCTTGAATTGGTTTGGATTTTAGTCCCATGAATTGATATGGGTTCTGGACCCGTGAATTGGTTTGAGTTTTGGACCCATGAATTTGTACCATCAAGATACTTTAATAAATCAAATATTTGCTAGAGATTGCATCGTTAGGATACTTTAACAAATCCAATATAGGCTGGGTAGTGGATGTTGCACTATCAGGATACTTTAACAAATCTAATATAGGTTAGAGTTTGTGTCGTCGGGATACTTTAGCAAATCCAATGTAGGTTGGATAGTGGATACTTTAACAAATCCACTTGAAAATGTTTGCTGTTATAGAAATGGATCTTTATTTTGATTCTCTACTCTTGGGGAACGGGCCTTTGTCCTGCCTCAGCTTCATCTCTTCTAGATGGACTGACCTTCTATTCTTGGACTTTTATCCTGCTTTGACTTTAGCTCTTCTAGCTGGACTGATATTCTATCTTTGGACCTTTTTCCTGCTTTGACTTCAACTCTTCTAGCTGAACTGATCTTCTATCTTTAGATTTTTGTACTGGTTTGACTTTAGCTCTTCTAGCTAGATTGATCCTTTGTCTTTTGCATCTTCATTCATTTGAGAGTTTTGACTTTCTTCTTGTTCCATTATTTTAGTTCTTTACTTTGCAAAAAATTCAGCTATTTTTTAGCCCTCATATGCTCTCTTTGCCCCCTTTGTGGAGAAATATTGAAAGTCTGAAAAATGTTTTGTACATGCATAAAATCAAAAACTGAAAGGAAGCTTTGCCCCCTGTGTATGCTTAAACCAATGCAGGCTCTAACTGATATTTGTATTTTTGTCTCATTCTTTGCCCAAGCATGCATCACCTCTTTCTTTTGCAATGGCCTTTTCATGCCTCCTGATTCCATATATACTTTTGTTTACTTCATAGGGTGTCTATTGTTCACTTTGACAAAGAATATACAACACAAGACAAAAATATAGTGTGATATGCTCATATATGCATGTATGTATGATATGCATGAGTGATACTTACAGTGGTTCTATTGACTGGCAGACCAAGGTGATAAGCTAAAGTGCTCTCATTGGTTCCTTTCAGATGCTCGTTTAGGTCTTGCATTATAATAGCATAAGAATTTACATTTATGACTTTTATCTTCAAGATGAAAGCATGAGTATGGGGGCCCCAACAAGGTAGTTTGAGACATAGGAAGTACCCATTTCAGCCAATGATTCAATATATTTGTTGATAACTTCTCCATGACCTTTCTAATAATCCTTGCATTAACTTACTTTTACCTAATATGTCATTTGAAGTTTGACAGTGCAACACACTTTCCTAAGCTTGAAGGCTCGTGTGACAAGAAAACATTATTTTTTAAACTTCAACTTTAAAATTACATTTTGGCTTTGTCAAATCAGTGCCATTATACCTTAGGGCTCAGTTTTTCCAAATTAGTATATCTATAACATGAAAGCCCTAGTTACTGTACTAAACTTGGAAATCATTTTCGTTTGAGCAGGAGCTATTGCACTTCAAAAAGACACATACACATTACTTGGCCTTAGGTCTCATTGAGTTTAAATATTGTCTATCTCATAAGTATGCTTTTTCATACTATCTATCTCATAAGTATGCTTTTTCAAACTATCTCCACTAATAGACTCTACCTACTAAGAAAGATCAACATGTCTTTAATAGTCTTGAAATGGGGTCTATAAGGGATATGGGTTAAATGAAGGCCATTTTTAGATTAGAGCCGATGTAACATTATAGACAAACATTCACACTATAAACTTTCTGCTGGAACGAATTACTATTAGAAACATTAAACTCTAAACTTCATTTTTGCCTTTTAGGCATCTAGTTATCTTGCTTCATGAAAAGATAGAGCTTGAATTTTCTTCCATCTTCTTAGTAGAAATCTATATTTGATTAGGATGATCTTTGCTTTTGCAAAAAGTTTGAAACCCTATTGTTCTTCCCTTTTCCTCTTCTTTTTCATTTCCTTTCTTTTTATCTTCTTTTTCTTTCTTTTTTTTATTTTTCTTTTTCTTTTTGGGTCACGGTATTTCATTATTCTACCCTTTTCCTCTTTTGCATTACTTTTCAAGATTATTGACTTAGAGTTGTGTTGGATATCATGGACCAAATAGAAGATTGTCTTTCTCCTATTTCTATAATTTTAACCAAGTCTCTGGTTGGGCTAGGCTAATTCTTGTGGAAACATTTTGCTACTTTAGGTAGATAAAACTCTGTTGCCTTTTAAATCGCCCTTTTGGGTTCTCAATTATTTTTCTTTTTTCTTTCTTCTTTTTCTTCTCTTTTTTTGGTTGTTTTCTGGGTCCTAGCTCTAAAAAGGTCTTATTGTTCATACCATCCTATGCTTCGAACTATAGAGTAACATGAGTATGCCTCAATGAGGGTGAATCTTTTATTGCCTTGATAGATATGAGATATTAAATCTAGTTTAGGTAAACTTCAACTATCTTTATGGTCTTGACTATGCATCCTTTTCCTTGATCTTCTTACTCCTTTACCTCAGTGATCATCAGACTTATCATAAATGTCACAATGTCTCAGGGTAGATTATTGGGATTCACAAGTGAATGAAAGGCAAGCTAAAATCTCATAATGGTTCATAGGGACAAACTAGGGATTTGATGTTAACAGAGTAGATTTGAGTTGTTGGCTCATCAAACAATGCCTAGATCATCTCTCTCTTAAATAAGCAGAGTTTAATTTTATCTCGAAAGTTCGTCAAAGCATGTTCTAAGATCAACTAGGACCTAGACAAAGGTAATTATGCAAAAGCCCTCTCTATGTAGGCATATACAACTCAATGATATAGAACAACTCCCTCACTTAGTAAAGTTATTCAAATCATTATCCATAGATACACTAATTTATGAATATCAAGTTAGATTTGTTATTGGTTGAGCACTAAAATAAACAAAGACCAACAAAAACATAAATGTAACAAAAATAGTTTATTTGCAAAATTATTAATTGAAAAACTATTGCTCTAAAAAACCAAAGAAAGAAAATGAAATGAAAATCATACAAGCTAAGGGAAGTTTATTGAGTTGGAGTAAAAAAAGCTTCATCTACTCGGACATCTCAGGGGAAGGATCTTTCCATCATTAATGAGGTTCTATATTTTATGCATTAAGCACATGCATTGATATGTCTTATGACTAGACACATGATGAAAATTGGATGCTAAATGATCTGGCAAAGGTTAAGGGGTCATAGGTTGTAATAACCCCTTCTTTTGTAATTTGTTGAAGACCCAAGACAGTGGCTTTCCCTATTCTGAGAATTGATGCTTCTTTATTGGCTCAGTTATTGCATTCACCTCAGTACCTTATTATCCTCCTTGACTTTGTTCACTAGATTGATAGCCGCTCTTATTGCTCCCTTTCCCATAGTATATGTTCTTTTCTCTCTCCCATTCTTCCAATTGAAGACATGCTTATAGGAGATCCTTGAAATCGCTTATAAGGGTCTGAGCCATTCTTTATTGGAGGTAGGGCAAGGCACACTGGTCTAAATCATCTGGTCTTTTCTTGAGAAGTGCCACCTTATTTCTCCATCTCTTTATGTAGTCTACAAAGCCATCATTCTATTTCTTCTAGATAGACTCAACCTCTATTAAGGTTACCTCTATCTCGATGTTGTACCCATATTATTGGATGAAAGCTTTATATAGCAAATTCCAGTCTTTTTGAGTACTTTCCTGTAAAGTATTGAACCAAATTTTCACCATAGGATCTAAAGATAGCATAAAGTACCTCCATGTTTGAGCCTTAGTAGCTCTAGCATACTGCATGACAATAATGTGCTACTTATCATGCAAGTGAGGATTTTCTATACTATTGTACTTAGCAAAAGTAGGCATCTTAAACTTTTGTGGGCGATTTTCATCTTTTTCAATAAACTTATCAACTTCTGAGGCCTCTTTAGCTTTCAGTCTCTTTTCAAGCTTCTTTTTCAGATTAAAAATGAGCTTTTCCATATTAGCATATTCAATCTTCTCTATAGCCTGCTTCTCTTTCTTCATTTCTTGTTGATATTGGAAGTATATATTCCAGTCATTATCATCAAGCACCACCTTATCTTTGTCAAAGGATACCTCAGCTACCTTAGCCTTTCCCTTGAATTTATGCTTCTTAGAATAGCAAATGCCTCAGCAGTGTTATTTTCCAGTAGTGCGGCCAATTGGCTTCTCACAATCTCAGCTAGGGCCTCCTTTAACTCATCCATCTTAGAGGTGAGGGCATCATTTACCATCTTTTAAACTTACTCAGGATCCATTACTTTTGGTGTGAAGTTGATTGAATTCTCACTGGACTCTGAGTTGTAGGTTGGGTTGTTCTAAGCTCTTGAGCTATTGTACTCCAGGCCTGTGAGCAAAAAAGGATCAATGCTATGTAATGTATTGCATATATTCATGTATGCATGTGTAAAAATCAAATAAAAAGAGTAAGGACATTCCTTCCAACCATATATCTTCCATACAAGAATGCGAAGTCTCTTTTTCTAGGTATATGGTCAACATAATGTCAACATGAGATATTTTGTTTTTGAAGAATCCATGTAGACGTATCAACCAAAAGTTGTATTTTCAAATTTATAAGTCAATCCATAATAATTCCCACTCATTAAGCCTTAATTCATGGTATAAACTAAAAATAGCTTTTATGTTATATTATGGATTAAAACTAAATTAAAGGGTGCATCATAAAGAGATTTCTCATTTGGAAAAGCAACTAATGATTCATGACACAAACAAGCCCATGATTAATAAGCCTTGGTTTAAGATGCAAACTAAGATTAAAACATGCAAAGTTAGGGTTTTGAATAGATAATTAAGCTTTATAGTAAAAATTTTGTTATATTGTTGCATTTTACGCTCAATCAAAAATAATAAATGAACATACAATGAACTTACAAGATTAAATAATTATGGTACTCAATTGAATTAAATGGATTTAGTTAATGAAGAATATACCTATTTCATTAGCTCCACCAAAATAATTTCCTTGATTCGAACCTTACTCCAAACACCCCAATATCTTCACAGTAGCCGGACCTTGATGATGTTGTGGTATGCTCAAATTGTTATCCCAAACTAGCAACTAAGAGGAGGGGGGTGAATTGGTTGATATGAAGAGTGACGGCAAATTCAAAGTTTAAAAGCTAGAAATGAAGAATATGTAGATGAAGATTGAGTAGAGTTGAGAAGAAAGAACACAAAGAGTTATAGTGGTTTGGATTTACCTCAATCCTACATCCACTTTCTTAATAACTTGTTAAGGTTCCACTAGTCTTGAGTTTTACAAGCTTAACTCGAACTTGGTATTTTAACTGGCTCACACTGAATTATTAAAATGGTTTGAGATCAATCCTCACAACCCTTACAAGAGTTTTCCAGGCTCACTCTCATAGCCTAAGTGTTTTTTAAGCTCACACTGAAACTTCTTACGGTGTTTAATGCTCACACCCAACACTCCAAGATTCTAGGTTTTGATCTTTAGATAAGATAATGAAAAATGTTGTTCAATGAAATTACAATAACAATCAAAGTATTCTCTAACCATAAAAAATGAGGTTTAATGTGGTATTTATAGCCATTTGGCTTAAAGTAGCTGTTTGATGTGGTTCCCACATGTTTAGTGCTTTTATTCCACTAAATTGGTGGTTGGAGCTCAGTGTACGGTAATGGCTAGTTCCAATGGTCAAATTTTGTTGTCTAACAGAATCCTGCTACCCATACCTTTGTGTCATGTGGTCGTCCGGGCTCGGAGTGCAGACGCTCGGCACAAAGTTACCATTACATTTAAATTTCTTCATCCACATGTTTGGTTATCATTTATCCAAGGTATTTGGCGCTAAGATTCAAATCTGCAGGTCTTGTGAAATCTCTCAGTTCTTATAGGCAATTACACAAGGTTTTGAGCATCAAGGAATCATCATGAGAGCTGATAGCTACCTCTTCTATTATTTTTAGTATTTTAGCTCTTTATTACGTGTGGTCACTTGGGTGTCAGCGGTGGTCACACTAAGTTCTAGTGTCTTAACTTCACTGCTCACTAACACTGCTATCCTTTTTGTGAGTTTATGAATTCTTACCTTGATTTGGTGTGGTCGCTCGGTGCTCGCATATGGTCGTACGCCTACTGGGCATTCTAACTTCACTGCTCATGGACAATGTGAACACTTTTATGGAAATTATGGACTTAACTCAATTGACCATAGTTGGCTCGTCTAGCTCGGTTGTTCCATCAGGCTGCTTTTGGATTGATAGTTTGATTCTCCTTAGCTCGGCATACTATATGTCCATTAGGTTTTGTGCTTTATGTTTGGTAAGTTTTTATGTCATATGCCTATTCGGTTCTACTACATTTGTGCAGTCGCTCATTCTAGCGGTTGCACAAAGGCGCTCGATTTTTGCAAAACAAACTTGACAAACTTCTTTGAAATCATTAGTTCTTTATCAATTTGATTGTCAATGATCAAAATAGAGTTTGTTTGTCCATCAATCAACCAATAATCTCCCCCTTTTTGACTTTGACAATCAAATTGAATTTTAACATAATAAAGTGCATGACAATTGATGTAATGATAATAAATTTTCTCCCCTATTTTTTACATTGATGCATTCTTTTCTTGATACCAATTTTGTTCTCTTTTCTTTCTTAGATAATTAAATTTACCCCCCCCCCTTTGACAATTAAATTAAATCATATCATTTAAATTCAATCCATGTTTCTCCCCCTTTGACAAAGGTAAAAAGACAATTAAGGCTAAAAGAAAGATGAAGTCCATTGATACCAATAAATGTGAATACAAGAGAAAAATAAATTTGATACCAATTGAAAGAAAATACAAGAAAATGATTAACCTAAAACTTTTTCCTTTTCTTTTCTTGATGGTGGAGGTGGAGGTGGAGTTCCTTCATTATCATTACCAAGAGAAGGAGTTGGAGAGGAGTCATGTGAGGATGGTGAGGATCCTTCATAAGGACTTTCAATATGCTCACTTACTCCTATTCACTTAACTCACATCGAGTAAGATCAAATTTTTCTTGTATGTCATATATGTAATGATGAATGTGGAAAATGAGATTAACCTTTTTGTTGAGTTTTATGATTCTCTTTGTGACATCCTTCTTAAAATGATTAAATTATTTTTGGAGAGAAGATATGGCCTTAAGAATAAGTTTGAGGGGTTTGGATGATTCACCTTTTTCTTTGGTCAACTTGGAAGGTCTAGGGGGGGTGCTCAACTTCAATATGGATAGGTTTACCTTCCTCTTCCATAATATGGTACATAGGTCTCTTCCTTTCTCGTTGGATAACTCCCTTGCTACCAAAAGGTATACTCATAGTGATTATCAACCTTTTAGATGCATCTAGCATGTTCAAGATAGTCTAGGTTGATGGAGTTTGTAGTTGGATGAAGGGGATCACTAAGGGTTGCAAGATTTTCAGGGGTAAGGAGTCCTAAGTGTCTAGCAATTTGGGTAATTTGGGAGGATAGAAAGAAATTTCATGCCTTAAACTTCCCATGATGTACAAAGGTGTCTATAAGAAAGCTAGCAGTTTGGATTGGCTCATTATGCATAATAGCATACAAGAAAAATAAGTCTCATTGAGTAACCTTTTCATTTCCATCACTTCTTTGGTGAATGGTGCATGTGATGATCCTATATAAGAGCTAAAAAAGAAGGGTCCTAAAATAGATGGCTTTGGATGACCTATTGTTATATTGGGTTTCAATGGATAGTTCACTCCAAAATGATGAATAATTCTTTAAAGGAAAATCCCCATCATTGTAGGAGAAAGCTCCATGAGTTTTAAATCCCCAAACTTCACCAAATTCTTCTAAGAAGAGAGTAAAATCTTGGTAAAAAAGCCTAAAATAAACTCTATAGAATCCTATAGATGCATTATGGTTTTTCTTTACCTTTAGAGACATTAAGAATTCCCTTGAGAGGCTATAGTAACCTAGTACATTTGGAAATGTAAATTGTCTCCACTCAATTCTATCAAGGTAGCTATAGATTTCACCTTGGATATTTAAAGTTAGGAGCATCCCTTTCGCAAGCATTTTGGTTGGTTCAATGGTCTTTTGCTTGAGCATATAGTTCTTGATTTTCTCATCCTCATTTTTGTACTTGGGTATGTATGGTTAGACACTTTTTCTAGCAAAGTGTTTAGTTTTTGGTTAAGGTTGAGGTTGTTGTTCACTAATCATAATTCCTTTGCATTTGGTTGTGACTTTCATTTTAGTGATTTTGGTTTTGGGTGCCATATCCTTAATAAAAAAAACAAAAGTAAAATAAAATAAAAATGTAAAAGATTGAAAGAAATGTAGAAAGAAATAGATTGTTGATATGCTTTGAACAAACTACTTTAAATTGATGAAAAACCTTCAAAATCTTCTTTTTGATGATCAAATTTTTGAAAATTATTTGACTATGTGTTTTTGAGTTTGTAAATATGTATTTTCATGCAAAATAGATGTATTTATAGACAAAATTGAGAAAACTAGCAGTTTTTACCATTTGGGGTAGAAAAATTTGAATTTTTGAAAGTTCCAACATTTTTTAACAAAATTGGTTACATATGTTGTGTAGTTGCTCGAACTACCGTGTGACTACCAACTAGGTCTAGCGAGCCCTCTTGGCAGTGCATCCTCGCACATGCTTGAGAAGAGTGTAACGAACGAGAAAATTTTGAAAATTTTGAATTTGACCTACCTTGTGAGCTGTCTTGGATGGAAATTCTCCCTCTCATTACCATGAGTACTATTCACCTCGGTACAGAGCTTGTTAGGATTGCCCTTCATTTTTGGAACCCCACACTTAATTCTTTCCTTTTCGCCAACGGCCCGGTGTCCATTACTCTAAAGGACATTTTATACCTTGTGGGCCTCCCAATGCTTGGTGATGATGTTGTTTGTTTCTCATCTACTGAGTCTCCCGACTAACCTAAGGATGATGCCAGCTCCACTAGCCAATCCTCCTATAGAAACCTTATTGGCACTCGATGCCATTTAAAAGATTTCCTTTTTTATTCGAAGCATGTTGAGTTTATTTTTGGGTCCTTGTTTATTGATATGTCTTCTATCCTACTAGTAACAAACCTAACATGGACCTAACCTTGGATAAAGCTTTAATTGCTAGGCATCATCTACCCTTAGGTACCATTTTTCTCAGCTTCTTGTACATTAATATCTATAAAATTTTATTTCTAAAAAACTCATGGGCTCAGTGCGAATAGTCCAACTATGGTTGTACATGTATTTCCCTTCGGTTCATTCTCATCTTCATGAAAATTCCAACTATTGCTTGGCAGAAAGGCTCATTAATTGTGAGGTGACCCTGTCGTCTACTGAAATCTTGGAACTTTTCCTGTCTTCTAGTTACATGATTCCTAAAACCTACCATGACACTGTAGATTCGCCTTTGTGGCTTAAATCATTTGTTGTTGATACCCTTGTTTTTGCTGAGGCTAGAAAGTGCTTATTCTATATCTTCACCACTCCTAGGCTCTTGTTTGTTGGAGTAGCACATGCTAACAAAGTTCATCCAATAACTTGCCCTATTTCCATAGAGATTTATGATCCAAACCTATGGAGATGTCAATTTTGTCTTGCCTCAATTGTCCCTAAACTTACCTTTGGTGTAACACTCTTATACCCTATATATGTACAATACATACATCCCATATATGTAAAATATGTATACCGAATACAAGAAAGTCACTGTTCAATTCATTAGAAAATTATTTCTTAATTCTAATAAAATGATTTATTCCTTAAAAGATAATTCATTAAGTAAATAAATTTAAGCAATTTAAAAATTAAATAACATTTATTAATAAAAAATCTCCGGAGAAAAAATTTAGCCTCAGTTTTGTTTGTAATTTGAGTAATCCTAAAATCAAGCATACACAACCTGCACTAAAAGTTCACACTCCTAAAACATATTGTCTCATTCATATTTCCAAATAATTATTTTCCATAATCTAAAATCAATGGTATCACATGTTCATCTCATTACATAGATGGTGTCTCAAAAATTCATATTTCTTAACATATATTAAATTTATAACAATTTAATAGAATCCATAATGTATACAAAACCTAATATGTTTATTAAAACAAATCAACATCTACATGCTAGGCAGTGGTCTCTTGTCTCGTGGAAACCTGATCACTTTAAGAATTACCTAAAGACTCTAGATCTAGTAAAGTCAAATAGAGTTCTCTGCCTCTATCATATCACCTGCACGATCGACAATTCGCTAAGCTTTTTGCCTAGCAGTACATACTTTGATAATAGTAAAATTTAAATACAACAATGAAAAATATTTTTCTTTTGAAAATCACAATATGACATGCAATTGTACTTTAAATCTTATGCATTTTTCATTTTAAACCATCATAAGTCACATTCACATGCATTGTGCTCAAAAGACCCTATATAATATTCAAGTTCCAGAGATATTATTTTGGACCATTTTTGACACACAATGTATAGCCTGAAGGCAAATAATAGTGATGCCCAGCTTCTAGCCTGAAGGTAACTCATATATATGTGATGCCTAGCATCTGGCTGAAAGGCAAATCATATAATATTGACGCCCAGCGTCTGGCTCAAAGGCAATCATAGGCATACGGTGTAACACCAAATACAATACTATAGAAAATGATATTATATTTTATTCTATTTGTGTTTTTTCCACCATTTCCTAATGTTTCCACACTTTTTCATCATTTTCATCAATTTCCTTGCCACTTTTCCATTTTGGCCAAATTATGACCTAAAATTAGCATAATTACATTCTTTTCACAAACTTGTTTAACAATTTCATTAGCCATCTTAAAATGGCTTAACTATTTATACATTATTCATTTCATGTCTTTAAACACACTTCTAGTCACTTTTCATGTGAATTCACACATCAACATAGCATAGTCATAATTTCTAAATACAATGTAACATGCTATTTTTAATGCACTAACATATAATTCTATCAAAGTATGTACTAAACTTGTTTAAGCAACTTCCAAGCTAGGATTAACACCTTCTCACCACTGTTTCACAATGTCCTTCACCACTTGGTTTGGGCAACTACTATGTACTCAACAACTAATCAAAATGTGAAGTATATAACTGTAATAACCTCATGTAAGCCCTAGAAGTTTTGATTTTGTTGTTGTTGTTGTTGATTTAAAATGTGATTGGATGTATATATTAAGTGTTAAGAAAAGGAATTTAGAAGAGAATGCTTATGTATATTTGTTTTGGGAAAGAAAGAGGGTTTAGAGACAAGTTTATATGTTGTTTATATGATAATATAATTAACATATACCTAAGTCAAAATGGTTGGTCAAAGCAAGAGGATATTTTTATGTGGCATGTGAAATTACTATAATGGGCTTATAAGAGACAAGAGGTTAGTTATATGGATGAGGGCATGTTGGTAATTGTCTTGTTAAAATCACTTGGTGGAGATTTAAAGGAGAAATTGACTTTGTTTCTTCATCATTTTCTCTTCTTCTTGATGGTAGTGGACGGCTCCTCCAAAGACAAAGGAAAGCAAGAGGTGAAGAGAGGATCTTGATGTGTTGAACTCAAATTGAAGGAAGATTGAAGTGATCAAGTGTTGATTCAAGAAGTTTTTAACTAAGGTAAGTTTTCTTTTAGATCTTTTGTTTGTTTGAAATGATATGTGGATTTGATAGATGATCTAAGAGTGTGTTGATTGATTTTGTTATACTTAAGTGTGTTTGATTAGTTTGATCTTGGATTTTAAGGATGAATTGATGAAAGAAGTAAGTATTCTCTTGTTTTCTTTACTTATTTTGAAGTTGTGTTTGAAGTGAATTAGGGTTTGTTGAGTTTGTGAATTGATGGGTTTGAGATGTGTTTGTGTTGTGTTTTCCAGTGTTAAATTGATTTTAAGTTAATAGTTTAAATAGGTGTTGTTGTTGGAAGTAGTATATGTTGATTTTGAAAGGTGAAGAAGGATGGTGATTTTAGGGTTTTGAGATGGTATTTGTTTAAATGTAATATTAATGTATTGTGAAGTGGTTTTTGTGATGAATATGTGTTTAGAACATTGATTATATTCATTTGAAACATGTTATATGGTGTATATTGTGTTGAGTGCTATTAGAAGAGAATTGGTTTTGGTTAGGGTTTTATTCTTGGGTGACACGGCCAAAGGCATTGAGAGACACGGCCAAGTCATAGAAATTTTGGTTGTGTTGGGTTGATTTTTAGGAGACACGGCCGTGTCCCATGCCAGTGTCTGTCACTGCCAAAATTAAGTTGAGAGACACGGCCACAAGCTTGGCCGTGTCCCTCAAATGTGTTGGTTACTGTTTTTATTTTTGTTCTTTTTGTATGGTTTTGATTCTTCAAAGATATTTGTGATACTTAAACCTAAACATAAACACTTTAAATATACTTCAAAGATAAGAATGACCTAATCAAATGTATGTGGAACATACATTCATTGATGTTGAGATTGTAGCACACATTTGTTGATATTGATTAAACATATGAACAATGTTAGACTATATGCATTGTGAATGGTAATGTGGTATGTATTTTGAAATGTTGTATCAATGATGTTATATGATTAATATGAATTGAGATATTGTTTGATTTGAGGCCATTGTGATTGGCTATGATGATGCAATTGAAAGAAATAAGGCATGTTTGCCTAAATGTTGATGAAAATTGAGAATGGAAATGATGACTAAATAATAAATGAATTGTGTGGCTAATGTGTTATTCCATTTTCAGAGTTTGTTGTTGGTGGCATTCTTAATATGAGTAACAATCTCTTGAAGTTAGGTTGGATTGAATCCTTGAAGCCTAATTGAGATGTTACAACCCTTGAAGCTAGGTTGGGTTGGTTCTTGAAGCCAAGTTGGGTTGAAGCTTAGCATGCTTTGCTCCCCTTGAAGCTTGGTTGAACCTAATCCTTGAAGCCTAGTTGGGTATATGATATTGATGAATGTGATAACAAAACCAAAGCATTAACTCTGAAAATTGAATGGCATATTAGTGTGTCTTGGGCCCAATGCTTATCTTTGTTTAATGTGAGTCATGAATGATAAAATGAGTAACTAATAAGGTATATGGAAAAATGTTGAAATGTGGCATGTTTATGTATGTGTGGTTTGTGAAATATAAAGATATGTTGATAGCTCTCCAATTATATTGTTGTGTTGAAATAGGGTATGCTTATATGATTATGATTTGTGAAATGCAAAGGTGTGTTGTTAGATTTGTGAAATGCAATATGATGTTACATGTATAATATGGATTGAGAATTTACATTGCTTTGCACTAAAGCATAACATTAGCATGAATTGTCTTACTAAGCCCTTGGCTTAGCGCGATAGTGTTTAATCGCGCAGGTGATAGAGTTGATAGAGTTGAACCCGAGAGCTCTTCGAGACCGAGTGAGAGTAGACGTTGAAGAGTTGATTTTGGGAACTTAAAGATCAGAGAACATTTGCCAATCATGTATAACTCTTTCATATTTTGTAAATATTGTTTATAATGTGAATATATGTATATTTGTAAATATGGATTTAAATGCTTTCATATATACTATTTTATAAATTCTGCTGCGTATTAACTAAATGTATATATATATCTATTTGTTTTATTTTACAAGTTAATTACTTATTATCTATATTGTATATTGAAAAAGATTTTGATATCATTTAAAAGTTATTCTTGAATGTTAAGAAAATCTGTAGCATTCCTATATTCAATACATGTATACTACATTGTGGTGCATGTAGTGTGTATGTATTGGGTGTGGGGGTGTTACAATTGTTTTGGTATCAGAGTGGCGCAGCGGAAGCGTGGTGGGCCCATAACCCACAGGTCCCAGGATACTAGCAGAAATGGTACTGGATGGTTCTCGCTGGCTCTCTTAAGTGGGAGGTCAGGGGTTCGATCCAGGGAGGCGACTCCTTAGGGAGCCAAATAAACAAATTCCTGCTGGGTGGGCCGCGAGGGCTGTCCAGTACTGTAGCGATCGCTTGCCTCCTGCGGACTCCGTGCCCAGGTGGTGAAATGGCCGGGCCGTAAGCCACTAGTGGGCCGGGCAGCCGACCTGGTCGGGGAGGGTCGTTACAATAACACATTAGAATCACATTTTTAGGTGTTTTAACCATTAAATATCAATTATGTAACATTCCTTCAAACTTTCACATTTTTTTAACTTTTTTTTTAAATTTTGGCAACCATTCCAACTACTTTCAAATTGTGTTTAAGTTCAATTTTGTCTTTAAAAATATATTCTAGCACATTTTAAAATCCAATTTGCATGCATCCTTTATAAATCTCCTGTGGAAATCCTAATTTCACCTCTTCCTCACCCATACTTCCATCAAACCTAAGCAAATCCTCAACTAACCATAAAATCATTGCCTAGACATCTAATTAACATCACTCAACATCATTTAAACAATTATCCTAACCTCTTTCAAAAACTCAAATTACACATAATTCAAATTTCAAGAAAATAACATAAAATTCCAAGAAAGCTTACTTTTTCTTTGAGTTTTCCTGAAAGTTCTTTTGATTCCTTTAAGAAACTTGAAGAATTTGATGTAATACAAAAGCAAAAATCCTTCCTTTATGTATGGTGAAATTTGGCCTAAGGTAGAAGAAGGAAGAGGAAGATGAAGTAAATTGATATTTTATTTCCTTTCCATTAATTTTGACCACATATATATATATATTAATAATTAATTAATTAATAATAAATATTAAATAATACACATTTATTCTCTTCCATTAAAAACTAGTTTAAATTTTGAATTATTTTTATTCTTCTTATGATTAATTTATTATACATTTTTATTTTTTAACTTTTACTATTTTACCTTTGACATTGACTTTGACTATTTGACTCTTATACTCTAGGCATATTTCTTTTATATTCAACATATACTTTTCATGTTTTCTCTCTTCCAATACTTCATTTAACCCTCCAACTTATTTATTTAATTTAAATTTAATTTAATTTAACTTAATCTTAGTGAATTTTAAGTATGTTACAAATCTCTCCCCCTTAAATAATTTTATCCTCAAATTATCTGTCACAATACATTATTAACCTCAATACTAATCTTAATTTCTTATAATATTTGTCTCTCATAATCTATTTTTAAAATAACAATTTTCACCTTTTCAAGTCAAATATTCCTTACTCTCCCCCTTATGAGTTTCCTTAATCACCTTTCAAAATTTCACCTGATTTCCATACTTCAACTGTATCGATATAACATTAATAATCCATTCCCAATTAAGTAATTATCTCATATATAAACAATTATATCAAACAAAAGAATTAACCATGATCCATACTTGGAAGTTTAAAATTCCACAGTGTCACAAAAATCATTTGTAAAGTTCTAGTATGTTCTTATCTGCTCACAAATGTAAACTTTTTCTCTCTGGCCTAAATGATTTTATTATCTTAAATTTAAGAATTATCAAATTACATTTTCAAAATTTAGACACTAATTATCAAAATTATCTTAAAATTGTATATTTTTTTAATTATTTCTATTTTATTTTTATAAATAAATTCTTGTAACACTTCAAAATAACATTAACTCCAATTTACCAATCAATAATTCTTATACATACACATTCCATTATAACTTAATTATTTTCTTTAAACATAGTATCTGATCTCTTTTTAATTTATTAAATATCTCTTTAACCTTTCAACTATCTTTTTGTTAATACTTATAGTAACACAAGATACTAAAATTTGATTTTCATCAAATTTCTTTACTAATAATAATTCCTTCTTTTGTAGTTATTTATCATCAATATGATTTAACTCATCCCACACTTTCTATATTAATTCAATTGACTATTTTAAAATCTCAAATACTTATATATATATATATAATTTGTCAATTAACTTAAATCACTCTATAAAATTACCACTAGGCATACCGTATATATATAGTTTGCATTTTTATATATATACACACAATTCACAATATCTAACTTCCACCATGAAATTATTTCTATTCTTCTCCTCTTATTTTCCGTTTTCTTCTTTGTCAACCCATTCTAAATTATTAATAATTTATCATTCTATTCTTTAATAATATATTCTTTTTCCAATTTTAAAACAACCCATCAAATTAACAATATATCTACATTAAACTTCATTCAATTACATTCTAATCTTTCTTACTCAAGCTAATCTTTTCCATTTCAATTCTTATTTGACATCACTTATCTTTTTCTTCAACAATATCTCAATATTTGCAAATCATATCCACTTATCATCTATCCGTACACTAACTATACATTCACTTTGATTCTCACTTATATTGGTCAATAATTTTCTCAAGTTTTCCTTTTTTTTCACTATAATGTTCATTTACTTACTCTAGTATTTCATTCTTCATCTCAAATTCTTAAATATACTTCAAAAATATATGTTAACAGTTACTATCATATTTGATTTAATTTTTGATTCTTTTAAATCAAAATCTGCTGTTCATATTTCCTCTATATGTACATCTAAGTGAATTCAATCTCCATTATTTTCCTCCAAATTGACAACACAACTTATAAATTTTATACTCTTAATATATGCTCAATTAATACCACTTCCTTTTTTTTTTGCATTCCTCTTTCAATACTCGCAATTTTGCATCAATCCTTAAACTCTTATCCATACATAAATACATAGCCAATAATTTATATATATATTAATTTATATCCAAACAAACATTTGTATATGAATATAATCCCCATGCATATAATCCAATAACTCAATAATATACTCATTTATTGAACCTAATGATTAACATCTTTCCCGAATTACAATCAAAATTTACCTCAACTTTCATTTAGTTGTCCTTCCATTCCACATTTCACATAGTAAACCATCTATGTCTATTCACATTTTAATTCCTTATATTCACTGATAACTTAGAAAATACTCATTATGGATAATTTCTTGTGATAATAAATATCATTTAATTTTGATTTACTCCTAGTAAATCTTAACTTGACTAATACTATAAATCACTTAAGTAAATACTAGACATGTTTCCATAATAAACAAGAATTATTCCATAAACTCCATTTATTTTAATTATGAACCCTGGGTTCTAATTTATCAAAAAATCCATATTCATTCTTCATATATTTGGAAATCCATATGTAAATTTTATAATTTTCTTCATTTATTTACGATATGAAATTTAGGGAGTTTCCCAATCCCACAAATATACATGACTTTTAACATCCATGTAAATCTCACTTTTTAACTTTTCATTCATAAATAAATCTTCACTAGAGATTATAAACTTATAACCTTGTGTGATAGATACATTCATGGACTTATATTTAAAATTTTATATTTTTCTAAGTTGATTTACTATATTTAAAAATTAAATTCTCAAAACCCACATATTCTGTTTCTTCAGCAACTACTCTGGTAGTACTTATTTATCCATTTATTCTAGGCACCAAACATTAATATAAATTTATGAAATTTTAACCATATGTCTGAAGAATACATGTGACCTTGTATATAAATTGTCAGAGTTTTATGGGTTCATTTGATATAGTTTTTAAATATGTTTCCCAACTTTTATAGATTTTGAATTGTTGAAACAGCTCCGTGTGAGCAGGGATTTTTGCCCCCACTCTCGGTGGAATGGTTCTTCCTACTTCGGCACTGTTAGGTTCAGGACCTTAGAGAATCGAGCCTAAACCAGGAGAAAATAGAGTCACCACCCGGACAGGCTGAAAAAAAGGGGTGGATGACTCGATTACTAAGGAATTTGCAACCCCTATTGGGTTTGAAAAGTTGAGTACTCATGGGGAAAGTGAGAAGTGGCCCAGCACCCCCATAATGCCCGATTCATTGGAACTGGCCTCCTTTTCAGGTCTAAATATTATAAAATTCTTAAAGATTATGATATTATCCATATTACACACAATTTAAAAGAAATAAACATTCATTATTTTATGAAAATAAACAAACAAAATAGGCACCCATCCAAGGATGAAAATGTGCTTTTACAACATCTAAAGTCCAAAAAGAAAGTAAAATAAACAAAATAGGACACCCATCATAGGTGAAAATGTGTCCTTTACAATAGTCCCGAAATCTTTAAATGATAAATTAAATTACATGATAAAAACTAAGGCACCCACGAAGTGGAAACATGGCTTTACAATCTCAAAATCTCAGTAAATAATTAACTAAATAAATTAAATCATTCAAACATAACAATTAAAAATAAAATATCCATTATAAACCATGTAAAAACAAAGTAATCCAATCAAGGTTTTAATCTTAAATAAAAAATCAAATATACAAAACTAGAGTTTTAATAAAAGAAAATTAAAGTTAATCACAAAGACTTATAACCTAAAAATTGATATTGATCCCATCGACGAGCCCATACGGCGGTCTAGCTAGTCGGTTAGCGGGCGGCATCAAGGATACAGCGCCCCTTGCGGGGGATTGGGGGCAGCGCTCCCAAAAAGTAAACAGTTTATAAGATATAATTTTGTTGGGGAATTAGGGTTTATATGTAAGCTAGGGTTTTAAATTTATAGAAATTAGGGTTTTTAAGGCTTACTAGATATTAGAGTTTTGGTGTTTTGGTTATTTAGAAAATTGATTTAGGGGTTTAGAAATTGGGAAACAAAGCTACTGTGATATTCAATTATATGGATATAAACTAAATAAATTATGGGACACTTAAATATGCTACTGTATGATTATATGAAACATGCTTTTGTAAATCATTACTGGATGTCTAGATGGATGGTAGTGCAAAGATGATTTAAAATGGTTTATATCAATATCATGAACTAAATCAATCTGTTACATATTAACATTAAAAGAAGCCCTAGCACTATTGTTGTTTCAAATTAAATGGTTTATTTGATATAAACTGGACTCTTAAAAAGGCTATTGGATGTTTATAAAAAAATGTAAAAACAAAACAACACAATGGAATAGGAATGAAGGTGTTAGTGTAAATTTTTAAAAATATTGAATGAAGGATGAAATAAAGATTGCAAACCTTCGTTGTTGGTTCCACCGATATTTTGATCAAATCTCAATTGAACAGGATGAAGACAGACATTCACTGCCTTCTTACTTTGGTGGTTTGATGATTTTCTTTCTGCTCACTCAAACTGCTATATTTGCTATTTTGGTCCTTGTTGCTTAATGTTTATTCCTGTGATAATTGCTCTTGCTTGTTGCTGCGATAATTGCCCTCCTTAATCAGTCTTTTTAATATGTATTTACAAGGAATGATTAGGTTAAACTTCATAAACCTGTCTTCATTTACTGGTCAAACACGGTTTCCTGAGACATATCAAATTAAAAACATCTTAATAAGACATGAGCCAGGCCCAGATTGAACAAATCTGAATTCGAGGCTAAACTGACCATATCAAACCAAAAACTTCCTAGGTCGACATGGACTAGTGACCATATCAACCTGGGCATGCCCCAGTTCTATATGGGCATGTCCATATCAAATTGGGGCTTTCCCAGTTCGATATGGGTGCCCCAGTTAGATATGAACACCCATATCGAACTAGTATATGCTGAGTTTGATATGGACACACCCATGTCAAACTGGGCATGCCCCAGTGTAATATGGACACATCCATATCAAACTAGGGATTCCAAGTTTGACATGGATGCCCTACATCAAGCTAGACAAGCCCAATTCGACATGCATGGCCCATTATCGAACCAAAGCAACTTTTAGACTATTTTTAGCTTTAAAAACTCTATTTCGGACTAAACCGAATTCATTTGGGCTTCATAAAAATTGGACCAATCAAGATAAAAGCTTAAAACAGGTTTAAGCCATTAAGAATGAACCGATAAGTACTTAGGCCATCTTTAATTAGGATCGAACTAGGCTAGGGCCAAAATCAAGGATCTACACTCTGATAATTTATTTTCTTCTATTTTTTTAAATAGTAAATCATCTCTAAAAATTATGAAATTCCATATATCAAATAGTAAGACATAGATAAGATTTCAATTAAAATTTCAAGCTCATTTATCATCTCTAGATCAATGTAAAAATTTAGACAAATTCACTTCATAGATTATAACAAAAATTTTCAGCAACCTTCATTCTCATCATGTCTTTATTAATTCCATCCACTTAAATAAAATGTATAATATTAACATACCAAGAATTCAATTTAATCTCACTCTAAACTTTCATAACTTAATCAATTAATACCATTCAATTCCCTTACATTTAATCTTCACAAAATTACATACCAATCTTTCCTATCTTCAATTATTATTCAACAAAACTTTTCTTTCTCTTTTCCTTCAATCTCTTACTTATTCATGTCTTAACTATATATTATTATAATCACTATCACATTAAATTTTAGACATAACTCATTTAATTCATCATTATCATATATATATATATATATACACACAGTAGCCATCTAATTTCGTATATATTTTCCACCATTGAACAAATAATTCATATCTCAATTCTCCAAATAATAATTATTATTATTTTATTTTTCACTTTAATTTTCCCTTGATTACATTTTTTTTCTTCTCATATTTTTAGATTCTTGAAGAAGTATACTTTAATAATATAATTTAATAACTTCCACTATCATTGTGATTGACTTTAAACATAAACTATTTAAAGTATAATTAGCAAAAATACCTCTATAGGTCACTTAACACCATAATCTGATTTTAAACATGAACTATTTAAATTATAATTAACAAAAATACTTGTATATGTCACTTAACTTCGTAATAATTTCCTTCCATAATCCTATAATTCAAGTCTATTTTCATTCTCAAATTTGATGTCCCATATCTTGTATCATAGACACTCTTCATGTATCATAACAATAACTTATTCCAATGAAATCAGTTCAATCATCTTCAACACAAATCACCTCATAAATAATTTCTTCATTATTAAACATGTTTAGACAAAACACTAATTCTTTTAAAGAATTAATTCAACTAATAAACTTTCCCAACATCTTCTTCATTTATTCTCAATCTAGACAAGTTTATCTTTACTAGGAGCTTCACTTTGTTATAACTGTTGCCACACCAAAGACCAGTTCAGGTGCCATGCATATGCATGTATCACACTTTAAAATCACATTTAAAATTCATTTTCTCTCTCTTAAAATCCACCTAGGTCGAGAATCTCAAACTTAGGCTCTAATACCAAAATAAATGTAACACCCTTATATCCTATATATGTACAATACATACATTTTGTATATGTAAAATACATATACTGAATACAAGAATATCACTGCTCAATCCATTAGAAAATTCTTTCTTAATTCTAATTAAATGATTTATTCCTTGAAAGATAATTCATTAAATAAATAAATTTAAGCAATTTAAAAATTAAATAACATTTATTAATAAAAAAACTCTGGAGAAAATTTTTTTCTAGAGTTTTGTTTGTAATTTGAGTAATCCCAAAAATCAGTCATACATAACATGCACTAAAAGTTCACACTTCCAAAACATATTGACTCATTCATATCTCCATATAATTATTTCCATAATCCAAAATCCATGGTATCACATGTTCAATTCATTACACAGATGGTGTCTCAAAAATTCACATTTCTTAACATACATGAAATTTATAACAATTTAATAATATCCATAATGTATACAAAAAAAATATATGTTTATTAAAAAAAATCAACATCTACATGCTATACAGTGGCCTCTGGTCTCGTGGCAACCTGATAGTTTCAAGAATTACCCAAAAATTTTATATCTAGTCAAGTCAAATAGAGTTCTCTGCCTCTATCCTGTCACCTGCGTGATGGACAATTCACACTAAGCTTTTTGCCTAGTGGTACATACTTTGATAATAGTAAAATTTAAAGACAATAATGGAAAATACTTTTCTTTTATAGCATGCAACTATACATTCAAATCTTATGATTTTTTATTTTAAACCATCATATGTCACATTCACATGCATTGGGCCCAAAATGAACCTATATAATATTCAAGTTCAAAGGATATTGCTTTAAACCATTTTGACACCTAGTGTCTAGCCCAAAGGCAAATAATATTGATGCCCAGCTTCTAGCCTAAAGGCAACTCATATAATTTTGACGTCTAGAATCTAGCCAAAAGGCAAAACGTATAATATTAATGCACAACATCTGCCCCGAAAGCAATTATAGGCATGCGGTGTACCGCCAAACATAATACTCTGAAAAATAATATTATATAAGGTTTCACACATTTCACACACATTATCAAACTTTTCTCATACTTTGGCAATTATGCCATATTTTTTATTCCCTTTGTGCTTTTTCCACCATTTCTCAATGTTTTCATACATTTTCATCATTTTCATCAATTTCCTTGCCACTTTTCCATTATGGCCGAATTATGCCCTAAAATTGGCATAATTGCATCCTTTTCACAAACATGTTTGACAATTTCATTAGCCATCTTAAAATTGCCTAACTTTTCACATATTATGTATTTCATACCTTTAAACATACTTTTATGCACTTTTCATGTGAATTCATACATCAAAGTAATATAGTCATAATTTCTAAATACAATGTAACATGCTATTTTGGATGCACTAACATATAATTCTATCAAAATATGTACTAACCTTGTTTAGGCAACTTCCAAGCTAGGATTCACACCTTCTCACCACTTTTTTCACAATGTCCTTCACCACTTGGTTTGGACAACAACTATCTACTCAACACCTAATCAAAATGTGAAAGTATATAACACAATAGAGTCACATTTTAAGGTGTTTTAACCATTAAACATCAAGTAACATTCCTTCAAACTTTTAAATTGCATTTTACATTCAATTTTTTCTTTAAAAACATATTCTAACACATTTTAAATAATCAAATCCAATTTTCATCCATTATTTATAAAATCTACCATGGAAAGCCTAATTTCACCTCTTCCTCACCCATACTTCCATCAAACCTAAACAAATCCTTCAACTAACCATAAAATCATTGTCAACACATATAATTAACATCACCCAACACAATTTAAACAATTATCCTAACCTCTTTCAAAAACTCAAATTACACATAATCCAAATTTCAAGAAAACAACATAAAATTCTAAGAAAGCTTACATTTTCTTTGATTTTTCCTAAAAATTCTCTTAATTCCTTTAAGAAACTTGAAGAATTTTATGTAAGAAGAAGAAAAAAATCTTTCCTTTATCCATGGGGAAGTTTGGCCTATGGTAGAAGATGGAAAAGGAAGATGAAGTAAATTGATATTTTATTTCCTTTCCATCAATTTTGACCATATATATATATTTTAATAATTAATTAATATTAAATATTAAATAATTCACATTTATTCTCTTCCATATATATGTTGGAATTCCTAGTATTTTTGAAGCATTCTCTCAACAAGTTGTTAAACAACGCATGGCCTAGCAATCCTTTTTATCATGTCATGTGACCTCTATCTCCAGCCCTTACCTCACAGCCTTTGATGATTGGTGGCTTCTAACCATTCATCCACTTCTGCCTTCTTGAGGTAATTATTCTCCATCTTCCTTCAGTTATGTATATCTTGATGTTGCTCTGAGCTGAAGTCCTTTGGTTAAGTGTTTACATATCTCATTCTAATGGCAATTGAGCCAGGACACCTGTTCCACCCAAAGAATCAAAATCCAATAGTAAGGAAGCCAAGGTAAATTTTGAATTTCCTCCAGCCGAAGGATCCAGAAAATCAAACAAAATTTCTTTGAAGACTAGAGTCTCAAATATATCTGATACTCCCTTTGAGGTCCTAGACATTGATGACGTCCTTCTAGGTAGGTTTTAATTGAATTATTTTTTTTATTGTCAGTTAACTCTTGCATTATCCTTTTGTAGAAAGATTTACTGATCCCACTCTCTCCGAGGGAAAGGATTCTTCTGATTCTTTCTCTAATGGTATTCAAGAATGCACTGTGTCTGATGAACTAGAAGACCCTACCAGTCTATCCCTCTTGTCCACTAATACCAATCTTCCATCACCAATGTACACTCTTATCTACCTAGCTACTGGTTCATCAGTCCTAAGGTATTAATTATTTCTACATTAATGCTCCTATTATTCTTGATCAAAAGTTTACTGCTAACACCTTTTTCCATAGGAGTTATTTTGGGAAAATACCATTGCCCCAATCCTTAATGAATAAGATGAAATTGTGGATCTCACTCCACTAGCCAAAATGGTGAGCTTGCTCCCTCCTACTACAAATCTTGTTGCCCCTATTATTATTGAGTTGGCCAAGAACACTATAATATTTTGTCTCTCCAAAGATATTAACTCCATGACTCCCCTTAAAAAGGATGCCACTATGGACTTTCTTTCTAGCTTTCTATCTTCTCTAACCAAAGAAGAGTCAGCAAGTGATCACCAATTCAATGAAAGAGGTAGGGTTAGTGTTCAACATTGCATTTACAGCTACAAAGATTAGTGTCGATTATGCTAAGAAGATTGCCTAGATGTAGCGAGACCAAGCTAGCCATGAAGTTAAGATACAAAAGAAATAAGAGTGTGCCGCTCGTGTCAATGGCTTGAAAGCCTAGTTCTACAACCATGATACCTGTAACAGTCCTGGCCTACTGGCATCACCAGGTCCACGGGCTGTGCTACAGTACTGGACTGCCCTCATGGGCCCTCCAGCAGGATTTGTTTATTTGGCTCAATTGGGGGAAATTCCAATTGGTACTGGATTGCGCTCGCTGGCTCTCTTAAGGGGGAGGTCAGGTGTTCGATCTGGGGAGGCGACTTAATTGGAATTTCCCCCAATTGAGCCAAATAAACAAATCCTGCTGGAGGGCCTGTGAGGGCAGTCCAGTACTGTAGCACAACCCGTGGACCTGGTGATGCCAGTAGGCCGGGACTGTTACAGGTAAAAAGGAAAAAATTGTAACATCCCTATACCCCATATACGCACCAAGCATGCTTAAACGATCGTAATATACGTATACTGAATATAGGAAATGTCACAGTTTAAAAAGACACAACATATATCTTTGTAAATAAGTGAAACCAATCTCAAATATTTTAAAAGAAATTCAAAAGACACCATATATAGATATATATAAAATGTTTATTAATTCACAGCGGAAGTTATTACAAATATGTTACAAACCAAAGTTTACAAAACATAGAATATATACATGATTGGCAGCTCTTCTCTGATCTTTAAGTCCAAAAGTAAATTCTTCAATGTCTACTCTCACTTGGTCTCGAGGAGCTCTCGGGTTCAACTCTGTTACCTGCGCGATCAACACTATCGCGCTAAGCCAACGGCTTAGTAATACAAATTATGCTAGCATTATGCTTTAATGCAATGCAATGTCACCCATTTTAGCAATAAAAATAACATCACAAGTGGAAAACTAATATTACACCTTCATAGTTCACAAACCATACACATATATACATATCCCATTGCAAAGTCCTTCCATAGATCTCATTATTCAATCATTTTGTCATTAATGAATCACATTTAAACAAAGACAAGCATTGGGCCCAACATACACTAATATGCCATTCAATTTTTAGAGTTAATGCTTTGGTTTTGTTATCACATTTATCATTATCATAAACCCAACTAGGCTTCAAGGATTAGGTTCAACCAAGCTTCAAGGGGAACAAAGCATGCTAAGTATCAACCCAACTTGGCTTCAAGAACCAACCCAACCTAGCTTCAAGGGTGGTAACATCTCAATTAGGCTTCGAGGACCAAGTCCAACCTAACTTCAAGAGATTGTTACTAATAATAGGCATGCCACCAACAACAAACTCTGAAAATGGAATAACACATTAGCCACACAATTCATTTATTATTTCATTATTCATTTCATTCTCAATTCTCATCATCATAGCCAAACACAATGGCTTCATATCTCTTTTGAATCATCATAGCCAATCACAATGGCCTCATGTCTCTTTTGAATCATCATAGCCAATCACTATGGCCTCATATCTTATCTTGTCTCAATTTACATTATCACACTTCATTATTCAAGTATACATAACCAAATACATTAAACATCATCACATAGGCATACATGCCTTACTTATCTCAATTCACATTATGCAAAACATAACATTATAGCAACTCATCTTTCAAATACACAATCATTTACATCATATCCTTCACATTATACTTATGGCATCATTGACATAAATATAACAAAGTACATTGGTCATAAACATCATCAATATCATCAAATGTATATTCAATCTCAACATCATATGAATGTATGTTCCACATTGTACACAACATAACATTATTCATACGCATTAACAATGCAATAATGCAAGATTTGTACTTACCTCAATAACAATTCACACAACTCTAAACACTTTCCTTTTCCAAGATTCTTCACTTTCCAAATTAGGGTAAATCACCTTCTTCACAACCTAACCCAAAACAATGATGAACCACATCAATTCCAATACAATTTAGCACTTGTTAACCTCCTTTTAGACCTTTAGATCATAATTAACAATCCATCAACACACATTATAGCCCACGGCCATGTCCACCCCAACCCCCACGGGCATGGGATAGAAACCAAATCTGTCCAAAATATCCAACACCTCCACGGCCATAACACCAAAGGGCCACGGGCGTGGCATCCAAAATGCTACTGTCTTCGACCAAAATCACATGTTTAATGCTTACAACTCCAAAAAACACACCCAACATGAAAGATCTATGAAAATAACAAACAAAACTTAACATTAACAACACATACCAACTCAAAACCCTAAAACAAACTCAACTTCAACACTTCTAAAATCAACAACAATTAACTTCTCAACTTAACATCAAATTCAACACTTAAAAACATACCACAAACAAATCTAATCAACCATCCATATCAATTCATCAACCCCAAACACAAATTCAAAAGAACAAAGGAAAATCAAGGAAAAGAACTTACCAAAGTTGATGAATTTCACAAATCTCCAAATTAATCCTTTGATTCTTCCTTCAATTTTGAATTTGAAACAAACAAAAATCACTTTGCTCTCTTGCTTTGGAATGGCCGGCCAACATATGGGAAAGAGAAGAAGAGGAATGAAGAAAACAAAGTCAACTTCTCTTTAAATCTCCACCATGTATTCCAAAACAAGAAATTACTTAAATACCCCTTTCCATTTGTTTTAACTCCCTTTTCACTTACTTGCCCATTTAGGTAATTTCACACACCACAAATAAATATCCTCTTCCATTGACCATCCCTTTTGACTTATATATATGTTATTTATACTACCATATACCCAACATATACACTTTCTCTCTACACATTACTTTCCTTTTAAAACAATACCTAAACATTCTCTTTTCAATATCTTTTCTTATCAACATAACATAAACACATAATTCAAACAAACAAAAATTATATCCAAACTTCTAGGGCACACATTGGGATATTACAATTCTCCCCCTCTAAAAAGAAATTTCGTCCTCGAAATTACCTGATATCAAGTCTGAAACAACTGAGGATACTGATCTCGTATGGCTTGCTCACTTTCCCAAGTTGCTTCTTCCTTTGCATGATTCTTCCATAGAACCTTCACCAAAGGCACTTTCTTATTTCTCAATTCTTTCACTTCATGTGCCAAGATAGCAACTGGTTCTTCTTCAAATGTCAGATCTGAATTCATTTCGTTTGATTCAATTGGCAAAACATGAGATGGATCTGACCTGTACCTCCTCAACATAGAAACATGGAATACGTTATGGATCCTATCCAACTCAGGTGGCAAAGCAAGCCGATAAGCAACTGGCCCCACTCTTTCCAAAACTTCATATGGTCCAATGAAACAAGGACTCAATTTCCCTTTCCGACCAAACCTCAAAATCTTTTTCCAAGGAGACACTTTCAAAAATACCTTATCTCCCACATCAAACTCTATGTCTCTTCTTTTTAAGTCTGAATAAGATTTCTGTCGGTCTGAAGCTGTTTTCGACCTATCTCGAATTACTTTCACTTTCTCTTCAGTTTCTTTAACCAAATCAGGACCAATTAACTTACCTTCACCAAGTTCATTCCAACATAGAGGTGTCCTACACCGTTTACCATACAGTGCTTCAAATGGTGCCATACCAATATTGGATTGATGATTGTTATTGTAAGCAAATTTCACAAGTGATAAGAATCTATCCCAACCTCCAGAGAAATCAATGACACAGCTTCTCAACATGTCCTCGATAATCTGAATCACTCTTTCTGACTGCCCATCTGTCTGCGAATGAAAAGCAGTACTAAAGTGTAATCGAGAACCCAAAGCACCATGTAAACTCTTCCAAAACCTTGAAGTAAATCGGGGATCTCGATCAGATACTATAGAAGTTGGGACACCATGCAACTTCACAATCTCATGGATATACAGCTCAGCTAACCTTTCCAAAGAGTAATCCATCCGAATCGGAAGAAAATGAGCTGTCTTAGTCAACCTATCAACAATCACCCAAATAGCATCATGCTTTCTTTGTGTTAATGGTAGACCAGACACAAAATCCATTGTCACTCTATCCCATTTCCATTCAGGCACTGATAACGGTTGAAGTAACACTGTTGGAACCTGATGCTCAGCTTTTACCCTCTGACATGTGAGACATTTGGATACAAACTCCGTTATGTCTCTCTTCATACCGAACCACCAGTAATATTGCTTCAAATCATGATACATCTTTGTATTGCCCGGATGCATAGCAAATACTGACTGATGTGCTTCTTCTAAAATAATTCTTCTCACATTAGCATCATCAGGTACACACAATCTGTTCTTAAACCAAAGACTCCCATCACCCCTCACAATAAAATCTCGACTCTTTCCATTCTGACAATCTGAAATAATCTTTTGAATCTTCTCATCAGCCAATTGAGCCTCTTTAATCTGATCCAACAATATTGGTTTCAATTGCAACTGTGCCAACAATGCACCATCATCACAAGATATAAAACTAGCATGCAATGCTCTCAACTCAACAAGCAACGAGAGCGAATAAACAGTCAAACCTGCTAAAGACTTCCGACTCAAGGCATCAGCAACAACATTTGCTTTACCCGGATGATAATCAATCAAACAGTCATAGTCTTTAATCAATTCCAACCATCTTCTCTGTCGAAGATTAAGCTCTTTTTGGACACCCAAATATTTTAAACTTTTATGATCAGTGTATATGAAACATTTCTCCCCATACAGATAGTGTCGCCATATCTTCAATGCAAACACAATGGCTGCTAATTCCAAATCATGGGTTGGATAATTGAGCTCATGAGGTTTCAACTGTCGAGAAGCATAAGCTATAACTTTACCTTCTTGCATCAGAACACAACCCAAACCACTATGTGAAGCATCACTGTAAATCACATATGGTTTATCTTCCACAGGTAAAGTAAGAACAGGTGCTTGAGTCAACATTTCTCTCAACTGTTCGAAGCTTGTCTGACACTGATCTGTCCACACAAATCTAACTCCTTTTCGAAGTAATCTGGTAAGTGGGGTAGCTATCAAAGAAAATCCTTTCACAAACCGTCGATAATAGCCTGCCAATCCCAGAAAACTTCTAACTTCAGTCACAGATTTTGGTGGACTCCAATTCAAAATAGCTTCAACTTTACTCGGATCAACTCTAATACCTTCCGCTGAAACTATATGACCGAGAAACGTTACTTGGTCAAGCCAAAACTCACACTTCGATAGTTTAGCAAACAATTGCTTCTCTCTCAAAATTTGCAACACAATCCGCAAATGCTTGTCATGCTCCTCTTTATTACGCGAATACACCAAAATGTCATCAATAAAGACCACTACAAACTGATACAGATAGGGCCTAAACACCCTATTCATCAAATCCATAAAAGCTACAGGTGCATTCGTCAAACCAAAAGGCATAACTAGAAACTCATAATGCCCATACCTTGTACGAAAGGCTGTCTTAGGAACATCTTCAGCTCTGACCCTCAACTGATGGTACCCTGATCTCAAATCAATTTTGGAAAACACTGCTGCACCCTTCAATTGATCAAAGAGATCATCAATTCTAGGCAAAGGATATTTATTTTTAATAGTCACCTTGTTCAATTGCCTATAATCGATACACAATCTCATAGTACCATCCTTTTTCTTCACAAATAAAATAGGAGCTCCCCACGGTGAAACACTAGGGCGAACAAACCCTTTATCCAGCAACTCCTGCAACTGCACCTTCAGTTCTCTCAGTTCAGCAGGTGCCATTCTATAAGGAGTAATAGAGATAGGAGTGGTACCAGGTAATAATTCAATACCAAACTCCACCTCTCTCTCAGGAGGCAACCCTGGCAACTCTTCTGGAAACACATCTGGAAATTCTGCAACTGTAGGTATATTACCAATTTGAGAACCCTTAACTCTAGTATCCACCACATAAGCAAGATAAGCGTCACATCCTTTTCTAATCAATCTCCTAGCTGCAACAGCTGAAATAAACAAGGATGTTAGCTGTCCCTGCTCATTAGATACTATTATCTCTCTTCCCTCACCAGTTCTCAAAGTAACAATTTTCTTTTTACAATCTACCACAGCTCCATGTCTAGATAACCAGTCCATGCCTAGGATCACATCATATTCCTTAAAAGGCATTTCAATTAAATCTCCAAGGAACTCCTCACCTTGCACCACTACTGCACTATCTCGGTGCACCTTACTAACAATCACACTATGCCCTAAAGGATTTGTCACCAATACATCAAATCCTAGGATTCAGCATGCAAATCAGACACAGGCAAAACAGATGCACTAATATATGAATGTGTGGATCCGGGATCAATCAAAGCAAGTACTGAAGTATCAAATAAAGAGAAAGTACCAGCAATGACTGCAGAAGTATCTGGTTGTCTCTGCATCACATAAATCCTCTGAGAAGATCCAGCCTCCTCTAGTCTACTCTCCCTGGATGTAGAACCTCCTCTAGAACTGAGCCTAGATCTGCCTCCTCTGCTGAAACCTCTGCCTCCTCGACCTCCCCTCACATTAGATCGAGAAGCTGCAGAATCTACTGACATATGTTCCTGCCTCTCAGGACAATCTCTAACAAAATGATCAGGTGATCCACATCTGAAACATACCCCTGCTACACCAGTCTTCCAACAAGTACCACCATGTGGCCTACCACAATGAATGCATATGGGTAAGGTGGATCTCTGCATCACTGGGGTCGGAGCACTCGCCACTTAAATTGTAGGTGTAGATCTCTGCCTCTGAAACTGTACTGACCTACCAGCTGGCCTCTGACTCCTATAACCCGAGAAACAAAACTTCCTTTACCTCTTTTCGCAGATGAAGACCCTGCCTCAAACTGGGGCTTTCTAACACTGATCTCTTCCTCTGAAGCAGCTGCAATAACCTGAGCTCTTTCCACACTCCGAGCTGCTGCCACAAGCTGGGAAAAATCATGATATCTAGATCCAGCCACAAGACACAAGATAGAGGGACTCAATCCCTCCTCAAATCTCCTGTATCTATCTATCTGGTTAGATATAATACCCCCAGCATACTGGCTCAACCGGATAAACTCTAACTCATATTCCGTCACAGTCCGGTGATCTTGCTTTAAGCTTAGAAACTCCATTTTCTTCACATCCTTATACTCCCTCGGAGTATACTTCAATTCAAACTCTCTTAGAAAATCAGCATAGGACAAGGTAGGTGGATCATCCATAGCATGAGGCACTGTCTTCCGCCAGTTATATGCATCCTTCTGCAACAAGGATCTTGCATAATCAAATTTTTCTTCTAGAGTGGCTTGCAACTGAACAAATATTCTCTGTACTTTATCTAGCCACTGCTCAGCTACAGCTGGATCAATAGTACCTAAGAAATCTTCTGCTCCATATTTCCTTAATTTGTCATAATGCCTCACTGATACCAAAGGCTGTGGGGGTGGTGGCGGTGGTTGCACTGGTACTGGCCTCAAAGCCTCTACCACATGCCTAAGCCAGACTGGTGGAACCTCCTCACCAGCTGGTCTCCCCGACACAGAAGCAGGTACATCTCCAACACTATCCATTCTAGCTCCCTCTCTAACCTCATCAGGAGCTACGCTTTCCGCACTACCCTCTACTGACTGTCGCAAGTGAGAATCCATCACAACCTATGTCTGCAAACACAGCAGAATACATCTTATTAAAGATCAGAGACTGCCAATCCCAAACATGTATATTATTCAAAAACCAATTTTTTTAAGTCAAAATACTCTTTTTCTTACACTTCACCTAGGTTGAGAATCTCAAAACTAGGCTCTGATACCAAAATAATTGTAACAACCCTATACCCCGTATACGTACCAAGCATGCCTAAACGATCGTAATATACGTATACTGAATATAGGAAATGTCACAGTTTAAAAAGACACAACATATATCATTGTAAATAAGTGAAACCAATCTAAAAAATTTTAAAAGAAATTCAAAAGACACCATATATAGATATATATAAAATGTTTATTAATTCCTAGCAGAAGTTATTACAAATATGTTACAAACCAAAGTTTACAAAACATAGAATATATACATGATTGGCAGCTCTTCTCTGATCTTTAAGTCCAAAAGTAAATTCTTCAATGTCTACTCTCACTTGGTCTCGAGGAACTCTCGGGTTCAACTCTGTTACCTGCGCGATCAACACTATCGCGCTAAGCCAACGGCTTAGTAATACAAATTATGCTAGCATTATGCTTTAATGCAATGCAATGTCACCCATTTTAGCAATAAAAATAACATCACAAGTGGAAAACTAATATTACACCTTCATAGTTCACAAACCATACACATATATACATATCCCATTGCAAAGTCCTTCCATAGATCTCATTATTCAATCATTTTGTCATTAATGAATCACATTTAAACAAAGACAAGCATTGGGCCCAACATACACTAATATGCCATTCAATTTTTAGAGTTAATGCTTTGGTTTTGTTATCACATTTATCATTATCATAAACCCAACTAGGCTTCAAGGATTAGGTTCAACCAAGCTTCAAGGGGAACAAAGCATGCTAAGTATCAACCCAACTTGGCTTCAAGAACCAACCCAACCTAGCTTCAAGGGTGGTAACATCTCAATTAGGCTTCAAGAACCAAGTCCAACCTAACTTCAAGAGATTGTTACTAATAATAGGCATGCCACCAACAACAAACTCTGAAAATGGAATAACACATTAGCCACACAATTCATTTATTATTTCATTATTCATTTCATTCTCAATTCTCATCATCATAGCCAAACACAATGGCTTCATATCTCTTTTGAATCATCATAGCCAATCACAATGGCCTCATGTCTCTTTTGAATCATCATAGCCAATCACAATGGCCTCATATCTTATCATGTCTCAATTTACATTATCACACTTCATTATTCAAGTATACATAACCAAATACATTAAACATCATCACATAGGCATACACGCCTTACTTATCTCAATTCACATTATGCAAAACATAACATTATAGCAACTCATCTTTCAAATACACAATCATTTACATTATATCCTTCACATTATACTTATGGCATCATTGACATAAATATAACAAAGTACATTGGTCATAAGCATCATCATTATCATCAAATGTATATTCAATCTCAACATCATATGAATGTATGTTCCACATTGTACACAACATAACATTATTCATATGCATTAACAATGCAATAATGCAAGATTTGTACTTACCTCAATAACAATTCACACAACTCTAAACACTTTCCTTTTCCAAGATTCTTCACTTTCCAAATTAGGGCAAATCACCTTCTTCACAACCTAACCCAAAACAATGATGAACCACATCAATTCCAATACAATTTAGCACTTGTTAACCTCCTTTTAGACCTTTAGATCATAATTAACAATCCATCAACACACATTATAGCCCACGGCCGTGGCCACCCCAACCCCCACGGGCGTGGGATAGAAACCAAATCTGTCCAAAATATCCAACACCTCCACGGCCATAACACCAAAGGGCCACGGGCGTGGCATCCAAAATGCTACTGCCTTCGACCAAAATCACATGTTTAATGCTTACAACTCCAACAAACACACCCAACATGAAGATCTATGAAAATAATCAACAAAACTTAACATTAACAACACATACCAACTCAAAACCCTAAAACAAACTCAACTTCAACACTTCTAAAATCAACAACAATTAACTTCTCAACTTAACATCAAATTCAACACTTAAAAACATATCACAAACAAATCTAATCAACCATCCATATCAATTCATCAACCCCAAACACAAATTCAAAAGAACAAAGGAAAATCAAGGAAAAGAACTTACCAAAGTTGATGAATTTCACAAATCTCCAAATTAATCCTTTGATTCTTCCTTCAATTTTGAATTTGAAACAAACAAAAATCACTTTGCTCTCTTGCTTTTGAATGGCCGGCCAACATATGGGAAAGAGAAGAAGAGGAAATGAAGAAAACAAAGTCAACTTCTCTTTAAATCTCCACCATGTATTCCAAAACAAGAAATTACTTAAATACCCCTTTCCATTTGTTTTAACTCCCTTTTCACTTACTTGCCCATTTAGGTAATTTCACACACCACAAATAAATATCCTCTTCCATTGACCATCCCTTTTGACTTATATATATGTTATTTATACTACCATATACCCAACATATACACTTTCTCTCTACACATTACTTTCCTTTTAAAACAATACCTAAACATTCTCTTTTCAATATCTTTTCTTATCAACATAACATATACACATAATTCAAACAAACAACAATTATATCAAAACTTCTAGGGCACACATTGGGATATTACAATACCTGTATCAAGAGCATTTGGCTGCTATTGAGAAACTTAAAGCTGAATAAGAAGATATGTTGGCTGAAGGCCAAAAACTGGAAGCTCAATATCATCAGCATAAATAAAATGTTGATGCTTTCAGATATTCTCTATAATCTTAAAAGAAATGTGCCACCAACTCAACTAATGAACTATCCAATGCCCAAGTGGCGATCACTATTTATCGTGCCAAGTGGACTACTCTTCAATTGACTAACATCCATTCACATTAATATGTGGCTTGTTTAAATTTTTAGAAACTTCCTATTGCATAATGGCCATGGGTTGGCATTTAATTTGATTCTAAACACTATTGAATATTTTAATTCTCTTTTGGCCATGGGTTGGCCTTTTATTTTATTTGTAAGCATAGTCGAATGATTGCATTTATATGATTTTTTAATTTTAATGCTTACAATTTCCAGTGTCTATTATGCCAGCTTACAATTTTGTTAAGCTTCATATAATCTCATTATAAATAGGCCATGATTTAGCCTTACAACATTTTTTAACCTTAAGCTAATAGTAGCTACTTTAACTTTATAAGTTCACACATGGAAGGGAAATACTCTCTTAAATACTTACCATTGATTGCTCTTCGATGTGGCTTTCTCTCTAGGCTTGCCAACCAGTAAGCATTTCCATCAGGCACCTTATGAATTTTAAAGGGACCCTCCTAATTAGGGGACCATTTCCTAAATTCTATATCTTTAGTACTAATAGGTAGAATCACCTTCCAAACCATATCCTCAACTTTAAAATTTTTCTTCTTCACCATTTTATGATATGAATTTGCTATCATTTTCCTTTATATCAACATATGGTTGAGTACTTGAATCCTTTCTTCCTCTAAATCCTCCAATTCCATAGCCATTGCCTTCGTTTATTCATTTAGCACTAGCTGATTCTACAATGCCATCTTAAGGGAAGAAACTAGGCTTTCATAGGCAAGATTGCATCATGTGCATAAACTAGAGAAAATGGAGAAACCCTTATGGCACTCCTTTTTGAAGTTCTGTAAGGCCATAGCATCTCAGATAAAACTCTATGCTAGTCTCTAGGGTTATCCTCTAACATTTTCTCTAGAATATTTATAAGAATTTTATTAGATGCTTTAGCCTGCCCATTGGCCTGGGGTAATTAGGAGTAGAGTTTACCAATTTAATACCAAAGTCTTTAGCAAAGTCTTTCATTTCATCCCTTGTGAACATCATCCCCTAATTGATGGTTATAGTCTGAGGACTGCCAAATCTATGGATAATATAGTTCTTGATAAATTATATGACATCCTATCGCTCCAACTTCTTCATTGGCATAACCTCCATCCATTTTGTAATATAATCAATAACCATGATCAAGAACTGTGTCCCTTAGAAGAGGCTGGATATATTTTCCTAATGAGGTCAATAGCCCATCCTTGAAAAAGGCTAAGGGTTGACTATTACATGCATATCTTCTCTTAGTACTCTTTGAATACTCCTATATTCTTGTCACTGGTGGTATCTCTTAGCATAAGTGATGCAATCCTTCAAGACGGATGGCCAAAAATAGCAATCCTTCAGCCACCTTAATTTTACTCCAGGTTGGTGCACTCTACAAACTCCCTCATTTACTTCTTTATTACTTCAAAAGCCTCAGGTTGGGCTAAACTCTTCAATACCAATCCATCTTTCCCTTTGCTATATAATTCACCAGTTATCAAAATATAACTCAATGCTTGAATTTAATCCGATGTAAATTTCTCATGTTGGGGCATTCCAAGTACCTCTTAATTTCCTGCCTCCAGTACTTAACCATGTTGTTATCTAGTGAGAAAGACTCCACCTATATTACTGTCATTAATTGAAGGGTGGTTCTTTCTTTGTACAATGATCATTTTTTCTGTTAATTATTCAATACATCCTATAGATGTAGTAAAAGGCTTTTCTTTAGCCCAAATACTCTCTTCTTCAATTTCTTTCCAATATAGAAGTTCCTAATGCAATATAGAAGGGACATATGCATTTGCCTGAATCCAATCCTTGCTCAGTAAAGCATGGTAACGAGCTAAAAATTTACCATAAAGATTGCAGCCATTGTGATCAAACTCTCAACTGATAATTGCATTGGCAAGATCCCTATAGTAGGTGTTACTTCACTAGTGAATGTTGTCATAGTCACATTAGTTACAATTAAGTCTTCTTTAGTTTTTCCCAATGCTTTCAACATTCTATATTGTAGAATGTTAACTACTAATTCATTGTCCACTAGGACCATTGAAATCTTGCAACCATTGAAGTCTACTTTGATATACAGTGGGTGAATATTTTTTAGTCATTTCAACAAAAGATTTTTCAAAAATTGCCCTCTTGGAACTATTCAACATGGTGGCTTGAATAGTAATACCACCATATGAACCATCTACTACTTTTTTTCTTAGTGCTACCCACATTCGGGTCCACTTCCATCATAACTTTTATTAGTTTGCTTTGTACCATGAAATCTGATGAAAGTACTAACTATAAAATTGAACATTGGAAAGAAATATGAATTTTTCTTATATATTACTCTCCTTTGATGGTTTTGTTTTCATCTACCGAGTTACATTTCTCATCCTTTGTTACCTTTCGATGAAACTTAGACTTTGACTTTCTAATTTTCATAGCCACGAGTTCTTGTTTTATATCTAGAACTCTCTACCTCTATATCCTTCTCCTCAAGTTCTTCTTCCTTCAATTTTTATCTTCTCTCGGCAGTCCTTTACCTTAGTAATCTCCTTTTTTGTGTTCTGGTGTGAGGCTATGGAAATTGCTTATGCTCCACTTTATGCCATGCCCTTACAATGTCCCAATGTCCATGCAAAATAAATAAATAAAATAGGACACCCACCAATTGTTGGAAATATGACATAATGGTCCAAAATCCTTAAAATTAGAATAAGCAATTAAAATAAATAAGGCACCCACAAAGTAGAAACATGCCTTTTAAATCTCCCTTAAATTGATGATTATTGAAACAATAAAATGAGGGTTTTAACCTAAAATTAGGGTTTGATGTAGAATTAGGATTTTTTTTTATCACCAATTTAGGGTTTAGTTATGAAACTAGTGTTTTATAACTATGCAAATTAGAGTTTTTCCTATTCAAGGGCTCAAACATGTAAATTAGGGTTTTAAAAATAAAATTAGTGTTTTAAGATGTAAATTATGGTTCTGGAAAGAAACTAGAGTTTTAAAATGTAAATTATGATTAAAACATGCACATTAGATTAGCCCTAAAACTAGAATTGGAACATGAAAGATTAGGGTTTGGTCATGCAATCTTATGGTTTTAATGTGCAAAGGAAAGATTTAGTCCTAAAACTATGATGCAATAAGATTAGGGCTTTAGATTTATAAAAACAAGGGCACAAACAAGCAATTGACATTTCTGTCTATTTTAATCCCAAATCTGTGGCTTACTGTGAACAATTTGCAATATTGTTTATTAATTGAACGATGCAATGAATTAATCAATAAAAGTAAACAATTGAATTGAATTGGTTAAAGGAAATTGGAGCTGCATTTTTGGCTCCACCAAATCTAATTTGTTGAACCACACCTACTGCTTAGCTTTTTGAATGGCTTGGATTAATCTATATTTTCGTTGGAGTTTCAATCATCTAAAGATTAGCTACTGTCTCTTTTTTACTACTATCTATTTCTTTTCAGCATGTTAAATTTGGCTATTTGCTGTATTAAACCAAATTGCTAGCTGCTTAATTCCTAAACTTCGTGGTTGCTCACTGATTTCCCCTTTAATTTTTATTTTTCTCTTGTATTTACAGGCAAATCCCAGGGTAATTAGGTTTACAAGTCTTAAACCCATTTGATTATTTGAAGCCTTTTGAATTTAGGATACTAAACTTAACTCATATTGGATTGAACTATGGCCAATTTGATATGATCTTATGCTCATATCTAATTGAACCATGTCCAATTCGATATGAGCAAACTCATATTGAATTAGACCATGACCAATTCGATATGAGCTTATGCTCATATCAAATTGGGATGTCCAATTCGATAGGAGCTAAATTAAACCTAACCGAATCAATTTTAACTTTGGATCAGACTTATTCAAACTTTAATAATTGATCGGAGTGTAATTTGGGCCTTTTAAAGTTGGACCGAACTAATTCAAGCCTTTAAACTAGGTTTAAGCTTTTAAATGGGTTTTGGACCTGTGGCTTGGCTTGGGTTCTAGACCCATGACTTGCCTTGAACTGGACCCAAGACTTGATTTGGATTCTAGACTCGTGGCTTGGTTTGGTTTTTAGACTCGTGACTTGGTTTGGATTCTTGATCGGTGACTTAATTTGGGTTTAGACCAGTGTCATGGTTTGAGTTCTGGACCCGTGGCTTGGTTTGGGTTCTAGACTCATAACTTGATTTGGGTTCTAGACTCAAGACTTAGTTTAGGTTATGGACCCATGATTTAGTTTGGGTTCTGGACATGAGACTTGGTTTGGGTTCTAGACCGAAGACATGGTTTTGGCTCTAGAACCGTAACTTGATTTGGGTTCTAAATCCGAGACTTGATTTGGGTTATAGACCCATGGCTTTGTGTTGTCATAATATGGCAACCAAGAGGGGGTGAATTGGTTGTTATAAAGAGTTGATGGCAAATTAAAATTTGAAATAACTAGAAAAATAAAATAAAGATAAAGAAGAAGTAGAGTAGAGAGAAACAAATGCAAAGAGTTTATATTGATTCGGATTACCTCAATTCTACATCCACTTCCTTAACAACTTGTTAAGGTTCCATTAATCTTGAGTTTTTACAAGCTCAACTCTAACTTGATATTTTTCACAAGCTCATACCAAACTTTTACAAGGCTTGAGTAATATACTCGCAACCCTACAAGAGTTTTCCTAAGGCTTACTCTAAAACCTAAGTGTTTCAAAGATCCAACTCAAACATACAATGGTGTTTAATGTTCACACCCAACACTTAATGAATACAAATGAAGATTTTAATGCAAGGAAATAAAAGTTGTTTATCTTGGCTATTCCAAAAATTATCCTTTATAAAATGAAATTTCTTGAGGTATTTATAGTCTTCAAGACTTGAACTAGCCATTTGAAGTGGGTGCCTACATGTTTAGACTTTGTTTCCCACTTTAATTAATCTGCCGAGCAAGCTCATGGTCGAATTCCAATTAGTCTGGTCGGCTCGGCTTAAGCCAATCGGACGAGCTCTGGTCAGGTCATGAGGGTTAAATTTCTGATAAAAGTTCTTTAATGGCTATTATATATGGCATCCACTAATTGAGTGGATAATTAACATCTATAATCTTTAAAAGCTTTTTTCATAGCCCAGTCGGTATGACAATGGTCTAGTCGGTCGACTTGATGTATGCAGAAATTTGTGGAGTGCCACTAACTGTGATTTCTACTAGAAGTTTTGATGATTTAGCTTAAACTTCGGTATAGGTGGGCCATATCATAGTCCAATCGGTCCATGTATAGTATGTTAAACTTTTGTGAGTTCCATAGACAATGAACTACTGATGTTTTGGATCTTTTGGCTCACCTTGGTATGGTTGGACTATTTTTAGTTAGGTCGGTCTAGGCTTGATATGATGAAGTTTTTCAGAGTACCGCTGGCCGTAAGCATCTCTATAAATTTTGATGATTTTGGCTTAAGTTTGGACTGATCAGCTTGAATTCCTCCCTGATAGTTAGCACTCAGTCTGAGCTGCATGTTTTCAATTTTATGTCCTATTTTGAGTTCATTCCTGGCAACTGGGGCTCGATCCATGCTACAAGTGTTCAATTTCATGTCATGTTTTAAGTTCATTCCTGGCAACTAGGGCTCAGTCCATGCTAAGGAAGCTTGGTGTATGTAGCTTGTACATTGGTTTTATCTAGAGCTTGTTTTTGATACTTCAGCTATCATATGTTTAATGTTGTCAACTAGAGCTCAAGATGCAAGGGCTCGAAGCTCAATTTTTAGCTCATCTTGCTTGTCTCATGCTAGTATGGTGGCAAATTTGTGCTATTGCAACATAAGCATAGTGCACGGGTCCCACAAGTAATAAAGTAGTAAGTAAGATATCATTCCACTAGGGACAAGGTCAATTACTAGGGAAAATCTCAACTGTTGTTTAGTAAATTAATAGTTTTGTGATGATTAAAGTAAAAGATGAGTTGCTTAATAAATTAAAGTAAAGAAAAATTGAATATTGTGCAAAAAAGAGTTGATGATGAAAATACTATCCAGATATTTAATCCCCCTACCCCCACATCCAATGCACACACACTACAACTACAACCATGTAGCATAAGTGCACCAAACATAGGGATGCTACGGTTTTCTTCAACATTCAAAACATTTAAATAGATACAATACTATTATCATTATATAATATAGAAAAGTAGATCATTTACTTTTAAAATAAAACACATTAGATATATATATACATACATATAGTTATTTCACAGCGGAAGTCATAAAATATTTACATATTTGAAAACACTTAATTCCATATTTACAAATATACAAATATGTACATTTAATCAATACTTTACAAAATATAAAAAGAGTTATACATGATTGGCAAATCTCCTTTGATCTTTAAGTCTCCAAAATCAACTCTTCAATGTCTACCCTCACTCGGTCTCGAAGAGCTCTCGGGTTCGATTCTAACAGTTCTATCACCTGCGCGATTAAACACTATCGCGCTAAGCCAAGGGCTTAGTAAGATAATCATGCTAATGATATGACTTCGTGCAATGCAATGTCATTTCTCAAACCATAATATATATGTAACATCATATATGCAAAATTTACAATATACTTTCACATTACATATCACATTTTATTATCTTTTCATATACCTCATTAGTATTCATTTAATCATCAATACAAAGCAAAACAAACATCATTCATGACTCACATTAACCATAGACAAGCATGGGCCCAAGACACACTAATATGCCATTCAATTTTCAGAGTTAATGTTTTGGTTCTATCATCACATTTATCAATATCAATATCATAGACCCAACTAGGCTTCAAGGATTAAGTTCAACCAAGCTTCAAGGGGAGCAAAGCATGCTAAGCTTCTACCCAACTTGGCTTCAAGAACTAACCCAACCTAGCTTCAAGGGTGGTAACATCTCAATTAGGCTTCAAGGATTCAATCCAACCTAACTTCAAGAGATTGTTACTATCATTAGGCATGCCACCAATAACATACTCTGAAAATGGAATAACACATTAGCCACACAATTCATTTACATATCAATTATCATTTCCATTCTCAATTCTCATCAACATTTAGGCAAACATGCCTTCATTCTCTTAATATTAACATCATAGCCAATAACAATGGCCTCACATTTCATTTCACAATATAACACTTCATTATTCAAGTGTATACTTATCTCATCCATGATCACATTATATCTCATATAGCATCATTCATCATAGCCAAACACAATGGCATTGTCTCATATCATATCTTATTTGAATTATCATTTCATCTTTGATACAACATTTCAAGGTACATTACTCATAAAATACAATACCTTTCACAATGCATAACATAACCTTGTTTAAATCTCAACAATGCAATTAGGGCAAAGAACAACTTATATGATTCATAGTTTTAGGATCTTCCATATGCATTTGATTAGTTCATTCATTGATTCAAGTGTGTTTAAAGTGTTTAGGGTTAGGTTTAAGAACCAACCCACCTTTGAAGAACCAAAACAATGCAAAAAGAACAAAGAAACAAAACCCTAACCAACTCATTTTATGGACACGGGCAGCACACATGAGGGACACGGCCAAGCTTGTGGCCGTGTCTCTCAATTCAACTTTGGCAGTAGCAAACACGGCTTAGGGACACGGCTGTGTCACCCAAAAATTAATCCAACACGTCCAAAATCATATGACTTGGCCGTGTCTCACATGGCCTTTGGCCGTGTCTCCCAAAACCAAAACCCTAAATGTAACCAACTCTCTTCCAAATGCATTAAAACTCAATATACATCATACCACATGCTTCAAATGAACATCATCAATGTTCTAAATACATAATCATTACAATAATCACTTTAAAACACCTTAATATCACAATTAAACAAACACCATCTCAAAACCCTAACTCAAACTCTACTCTTGATTTTCCACTATCAATCTTCACTTATTTTTCCATAATCACAACCTCCAATTTTTAACTTACAATCAACTCTAACACTTATAAACACACATCAACACACTAAATCATCATCTCAACAATTCTCAATACACCTTAACCACAATTTCCAAATTAATAAAAGAAAACAAGAAATTACTTACCTAAAGTGAAGAAATTCCACAAATCTTCAACTTGATTCTTCAATTCTCCCTTCAATCTTGATCTTACTATCAAGAACACTTCTCCTTCCCTTTTGCTAATGGAGAGCCGGCCACTACCATCGAGAGGAAGAGAAAATGATCAAGAATCACAAAGTCAATCTTCCTTTTAATCTCCACCATAAAATTTCCAAAAGTAAATTACCTCAAGGCCCTTAACCATATAACTAACCTTTTGTCTTATATGAGCCCATATATGAACTTTCACACTCAACAAGAAAATATCTTCTTCCACTAACCAACACTTTGACTCTCCCTTTGACCATTTTATATGTTATATATATCACAATATACACAACATATAAACTTGTCTCTAAACCCTAAATTCTTTCCCAAAACACTTATACTTTTCTTTCTCAATTTAAACCAACAATCCAATAACAACAACAACAACAACATGCAAAACTTCTAGGGCATAAATGAGGATATTACAATAGGCGTGGAGAATAGAAGAAGAAAGAAGAAAATTTTACATACACATATATATATATATATTAAATTTATAAGGTGAGGGCAATCTCATTTTGACTATGGTGCACCCTCTTTCTTATCCTTTGATTCTAATCTGACTTTTCATCCCGTAAAATTGTAAAAATAATTTCTTCATTAAATTTTAAGATCTAATATTCACTATTTTCTACTTATATCATTTATCTAGTTCACTTTTATCACTATACACTATCAGTTATCAATATTAGTTAAAAAGTTCAATGTTTAAAATTTTATATATTATAATTCTCCCCCATTAAAGAAATTTCATCCTCTAAATTTTCCTGTTCCAAATGCTTGAAAAAAATAAGGATATTGTTGTCTCATTATCTCCTGTTTTCCCACATAGCTTTCTCAGTTTAATGATTCCTCCATAAGATTTTCACAAAAGGAATGCATTTATTCTGTAATTCCTTCATTTTATGAGCTAAGATAGCCACTGGTTCTTCTTCATAGCTCAAATTTGGTTGAAATTCAATAGAATCTGCTTGTATCACATGTGTAGGATTCGACTTGTACCGTCTAAGCATCGGTACATGAAATACATTATGAATCTTTGCTAATTCTAGAGGCAACCCTAATTGATAGGCTACTGGACCCATACATTCCAGTATTTCATATGGTTAAATAAACTTAGGACTTAGTTTTCCTTTCTTTTCAAAGAGAAGAACCTTCTTCCACAATTTTCCTTTCTTTTCAAAGAGAAGAACCTTCTTCCACGGTGATACTTTTAAGAATACCTTATGTCCTACACTATATTTAATGTCTCGTCGCTTCAAATCTGCATATGATTTTTGCCTATCCATTATAATTTTCAAATGATCCTTTATAAGCTTCACTTTATCTTCTCTTTTCCTTATAAGATTAGGTCCTACAAGTTTGCTTTCATTCAATTCCACCTAACATAATGGTGTTCTACACTTCCTTCCATACAGTGCTTCATATGGTGCCATCACAATACTTGTTTGGTAATTGTTGTTATAATCAAATTCTATTAAAGGAAAATATCTATCCCAGGTACCTTCAAACTCAATTACATAACTTCTAAGCATATCCTCAAGTACCTATATCACCCTTTTTAATTGACTATCAGTTTATGGATGAAATGCAGTGCTGGAATGAAGTCGAGTACCTAATGATTTTTGCAAACACTCCTAAAATTTTAAAGTAAATCGAGGGTCTTGATCTAAAATAATAGTCATCGGCACTTCGTGAAGCCTAACTATCTCATTAATGTACAATTCAACAAGTCTATGTAATGAGTAATCAATCTGAACTAGAAGAAAATGAGCTGATTTGGTTAACCGATCAACAATCGCCCAAATTGCATCATGTTTCCTTTGGGTGTTTGGAAGACCAATCACAAAATCCATAGTAACTTTATCCCACTTCCTTTCTAGTATTGATATTGGTTGTAAAAGACCTGATGGAACTTGATGTTTTTCTTTGACTTGTTGACACACTAAACACCAAGTCATATTCAGTAATATCTCTCTTCATATCATGCCACCAATAATGAGATTTCAAATCCTGATATATCTTATTGCTTTCAAGATGCATGGTATAAATAGTATTATGAGCTTCACCAAGAATATATTCTTTTATTTCCTTCACATTAGGTACACACAATCAACCTCTATAATACAAGCCATCATCTTCTAAAATAGCATAATTTGACTTTTCACCTTTATAACTTATTCCAACACTTCCAATAACTTTTGATTTTGTTTCTGAGCTTCGATTAATTCTTTCTCTATGGTTGGTTCAACCCTCAATTCTGCTAAAGTATTTTGACTTAGAGCATCGGCTACCATGTTAGTTTTTTTTAAGATTATAGTCGATAAAACAACCATAATCTTTGATCAATTCCATTCACATCCTCTGCCTTAAGTTGAGTTCTTTTTACATTGACAAGTATTTCAAACTTTTATGATCAATAAAAACATAGCACCTTTGCACCATATAAGTAATGCTGCCATATCTTAAGAGCAAATATAATAGTAGCCAACTCTAATTAATGTGTGGGATAATTCAATTCATGAGATTTTAATTTCCTAGAAGCATAAACAATTACCTTACCATCTTGCATCAATACACAACCGAGTCCCTAATGGGAAGCATCACTATAAATTGCATAATCTTTACCTGAGGTTGGTTGTGTCAATATAGGCACTTCATCAACATAGCCTTTAGTTGTTCAAAACTAGCTTGACACTAATCATTCAACTCAAATTTAGTTACTTTCCTAAGGAGCTTAGTTAAAGGAAGTGCTATCTTCGAAAATCCTTGCACAAATCTTCTATAGTAACTGATTAATCCAATGAAACTCCAAACTTCTATTATATTCTTTGGTGGCTGCCAATTCAAAATAGTTTCAATTTTACTAGGATCCATATGAATGCTATCATCTGATGCCATGTGATCTATAAATGCCACTTCTATCAACCAAAAATCATATTTTTAATAATTTAGCATACAGTTGATTCTTCCTTGGTGTCTGTAGTAACATTCTCAAATGCTTATAATGTTCCTCTTTATTTTTTGAATAAACCAATATATCATTAATGAAAACAACTACAAATTAGTCTAAATAAGGTTTAAAGACTCAATTCATTAAGTCCATAAAAGCCATTGGAGCATTAGTCAAACCAAAGGGCATGACTAAAATTTATAATGTCCATATCGAGTTATAAAGTTTGTCTTTGGAATATCTACCTCTTTAACTCTCATATAATAATAACTCGATTTAAGATCAATCTTAGCCCTTTCTCTTCAACTGATCAAATAAGTCATCAATCTTAGGTAATGGGTATTTATTCTTAATAGTCACCTTATTCAACTGTCGATAATCTATACATAATCTTAGGGTACTGTTATTTTTAGAGTAATATTATTTTTTTAGTTAATTTTTCATTTGATTTGTGTTTAAAGTTATTTGAGGTGTTGGTTTTAAGTGACATGGCCAGGAGCTTGGCCGTGTCACCTCTTGAGAAGAAAGAAAAGAAAGAAGGCAGAAGGAGACACTAGCAAGAGACATGGCCAAGCCACTGGCCGTGTCACATGACACGGCTAGGAGCTTGGCCGTGTCACCTCTTGAAAGAAGGAAAGTAGGAAAGGCAGCCTTGAACACAGCCAGCAAGCTTCGCCGTGTCCCAAGAAAAGTGAGAAACACGGCCAAGCAACCATAGCTTGGCCGTGTCACCCTTAAGATTTTTAAATTATTTGCACAAATTGGAAAACAAGTGGGGAACAAAGACCTTGCTTTTTCCAAAAGAAATATTAAAATAAGAAAAAGGGTGTCTGATTTTATGGAAGAAATATTAAACAAAGAAAAAGTGGGAGACAAAGGTGAGGGTGGTGAGTTGGCAAGCACTCTTGGTATTTTGAAAGAATTAAAAAGGAGAGGAAGGGGAAAAGAGAGACACGGCTGGGAGAGGGTGACACTCTCCAAATTCCATTCCATTCTTCTCCTTTTTGGAGAAGAAGACACCACTCTCTTCCTCATCCTCCATTTCCATCTTCTCCATCTTCCATTGACAAGCTTCAACTTGGTTCTTTGGGATAAATTGGGTTAACAAGCTCTTGAATATTGGTGTTTGAAGAAAGCTTCATTGAAGGGTTGGTGACTTAAGAAAGCTCCATTCCATCTTTCTAATGTAGAATCTTCAATTAAAGAGGGCTGGAGTTCTTCATCAACATCAAAGTGGAGCTAGGAGGACGACAAGTAATCCAACTCTTGGCATCTACAAGGGGTTTTTCTATTCTCTCTTTTAATTCATTTCTAGATTGTTGTTGTTTGTTAATAGAATTAATATTTCAATGGACAATTGTGATTTGATTTGTATTGAGATGAATATTTTTTTTAATTTGATAATGTTGAACTAATTTACTCATGCCTAGGGTTTGCATTAGATTTGATTGAATACCTTGATTTGACATTTCTATTAATATACCTTGTTGATGGTTGATTGTATTGGTTTGAATGTTAGGTTGATAGATTAGCTACCTATTAATGTTTAATATTGGATGACGGACCGAGAGGTGAAATTCGATATCGAAACTATACAATTAACCTGTCACATCCGCCTACTGCATTTATACAGTGTAGACACGTGCATAGCGAGAGTAGGGAAAAGGAGAAGATAATTCTTGATAACAGCCCTAGATAAGGTTGTATGACAAAAGGGACATAATTGTAATTTTTAATAAAGTTGGGGACGTAGATGTAATTTCAAAGAAAGTTGCACCAGATGTTCTTAATAGTGCATATAATAGATTTCAAAAATGGAATGTAGAGAAAAACCGGATCGCAACGACGTGTAACGGTTTTTCCAGGAAATGTCCCGTTAAAGAAAAATGAAGAAATGTTGCCTAAGGGCATTTTGGTCATTATCAATTAAAGTTATACATGAATTTAGGGTAGGAAATAAAGACGTGAGTACGTAGAGAATGGCGAGAGGTTAAATATGAAACGATCGTCAGTGGAAACGAAGCCGGAGAAAACCCGAGCAAAAATAGGACCTAAAGGGAATTTTGTAAAAAGTTGAGGGCTTATCGGTAATTTTTCAAAATGACTTGGAAACCTAAAATAGACCTTATAAATAGAAAGTAGAGGTCGAGAGGATCAAAACTATATATAGTTTGACTCATGGAACTATACGGTTTAAAAGATATGATCGATTAATCGCCGGAACGTAATGTGGCTCAGTTTCGTGTCGGGACCGGATGGGTAACCCGGGACAACTTTATGAGATCCAATGGGAAGAGAGACAAGTGGAAAGAAGTAAAGGAAAAAGGAAGTTATAAAAATCAAAGGTTGGCCAATCAAAAGAAAACATTTAGCATGTGTAATAAATGTGTAATAAATGAAGAAAGAGAAAAAGTGGACAAGTGGGCAAGGTGATCATCATTTCTTTTGTATATAAATATATGTGATATGAAGAACCAATTTCTCTCTTTTCCACTTGCAAATTTCGGCCAACAAAGGGAAACACCAAAGGACTTCTAAGTTTCTCCAAATTTGATTTTTAAGGTATGTTTTTAAGGTTTTCTAGTAAGTAGACTTTGATTTTAGTATTAATTTTAGGTAGTTATATATTTATTAGAAGATTTGAAATTAGAGTCTTTATGTGGAATTGGAAAAATATTAAGTAAGTGAGGATATTAATTGATTAAATGGAAGAATCAAGATGTATAAAGATTAATAAGGTTGGATTAGGGTTTCGGTTAGAAAAGAAATGGAGGATAACTTATTATTTTGAATTTCTAAGGTTTATGTTGTATCTTGAATTGATTGAAGGAGAAATAAAGAATTAAAGAAGGAGAAGAAGGAAAAGCCAAGAGGAGTTAAAGAAATAAGGTTTGGTACTTTACTTTTGAATAATAAATATTGGTTTGATGCTTTACAAACTTTGGTTTATGAAAGTTTTGTTGTTGATGCTTAAATATATTGATTTGAGTTAAACATGCAAAAGTTGTCAAAGGGAAGTGTTTGAATTTTCACTTTACCATTAAAGAAGCCTTAATATTGATTTGCAAAAGAAAAATAAACAATCCTATGCATTTTATGTGTTTGAATCATTTAAAGCTTTATGCTCTACTGGATAGTGGGAGTGGTAGATAAGGGTATGGTGCACTATACTAACTTATGCAGTACTGCTTGATATTGTGATTGAATTGATATGATCTGAACTCAATGGTGAGGGCCATTGGTTATAACCAGGATGGTGAGGGCCATTCCTGTGATCTGATATCGGTGGTGAGGGCCACCTATGTTACAGTGGTGAGGGCCACTGCCTTATCACTATGGTTCCCTATATACCAGTAGAGCCTGAATCAAAGACATATTATTTTTCGTTAAACTATATAATGCCAATGAGTTTGAATTATGATTTTACATTATTGAAAGCATATTACCCTGAATGTACAATAATTTCTATTGGTTTAAGGTTGGTTAAATTATGATTTCATTATTTCCTTTGATTTTGAATACTTTCATATACTACTTTTATTTTTATTGGTAAAGTACCCACTGAGCGACAACGCTCAGCGAGTTAAGTTTTCCTTGACTCGTAGGTTCGGAGCAGTAGATAAATCTTGGGGAAGCAACGACCAGACCACAGCAAATCTCAGGGGTAGATCTTTTAGTTCCATTATGAGTCGATAGTTGTGGCATGTATATGAATAAATATAAAAGAGATTTTCTATGTTATAATTGTATGTTAGTAGTATGTAATAATCATAAATCTTTACTTTATGTTATATTAGAAGTGTAAACTCTTCGTGCAGGTTTGTAGTTGAGGGTATAAGGTGGATTCATTGGGAGTGCATTAAATTTGATGGTATTCTTATTCACATTGGTATGTGTAAAATGTTTTCAAAAATCAGAAAAACAAGTTTTGACGACACTTGGGATCCAAATTTCTAGGCGGAACTATGGCAAAATTTCTGTAAAAATCAGAACTAAAATTTGACTAAGTAAATTGGTAGCAACAATTAGGATAGTGTGGCACCTCTACTCAGCTTACACATGTAGGTTGGGAAGGGGTGTTACAATTAGTGGTATCAGAGCTAAGGTTTAGCCGCTTCTGGGTAATCCAACATAGGAGGATGTACGTTTTATGTCGGGAGTGGCCATTACCGACGTAAAACGAGATATCCTGTAGTAAATAAGAGATTGTACGATTTCATGGAGTCCTAAATTTTGCAATGTATATAAGGGCTTCTTAATATTGTAAAACTTTGTGTTTGAAAATAAATAAAAGTTGTGTTGTATATGTGTTATTTAAGAATTTTTATTTATATACATGCCACTTAGGATAAGATAATGCTGTTGGTCTGGGTCGTTAATAATGATGAGATGGTATATGTTTACTCTTTAGATGTCGCAAGCAGCGCAGCGTGATATAGAGGAGGAGGTCGAGTCTCAGGCCTCCCGAATTGTAGAAATGCGTGTATCTGAGACATCAGCGTCGGAGCAACCACCCGCTGATGCTCTTATTCCCAATGATATGTTGCAACAAATGGCTGCCGTATTTCGGCAGATAGCCGGCGTTGCCCCAGCCCCACCCCCAGCGCCAGCACCCATACCAGTACCTGCTGTAGGAGGGGAAAGGAAACCCCCGATAGAAAAGATAAGAAAGTATGGTGCGAAGGAGTTTAAGGCTCGAAGGGACGATGATTCTTCAACAGCCGAGTATTGGCTGGAAGGAACAATACGAGCCTTAGATCAGTTACAGTGTACGCCAGAAGAGCGAGTGATATGTGCTACTTCCTTATTAGTGGAAGAAGCATATATATGGTGGGACACAGTTCACCAACGAGTTTCACCGGAACAGAGAACATGGGATTTCTTTGTGAATGAGTTCAAGAGGAAGTTTATATCGGAGGCATACCTAGATGCCAAGAAAAAGGAGTTTCTACACTTAAAGCAAGGTCGACTGACCGTTGCTGAGTACGAGAGGGAATTTACTAGGCTGAGTAGGTATGCCAAGAAGACAATTGAAGACGAACATGATAGATGTAAGCAGTTCCAGGATGGATTGAATAATGAGATTAGGATGCAGCTAATTGCTGCTAATATCAAAGAATTTTCCGAGTTGGTCAATAGGGCTCTAGAAGTAGAGCAATGCCAGTCTAATGAACAGAATAGACGACAGAAGATGAAACAGAAGAGAGGTACCCAGAACTATTCGGGAAACTACCAATCATCAAGGAAACGATTCCGCGGCAGTGGTTCCACGGGAGGCGGTCAACGTCGAGGTTATAGTCAGGGATCAATTCGCGGTGGCTTAAGTCAAACTACCTCAGTCGCTAGTACGGGACGATCCGGAAGAGGACAAGGAAGAGGATTCAGCCGAAGCGGAGGTAACTTCTTTATCGGTCCGAGAGGTAATGAAGGCGAAAATAATAATCCACGCTGTGATCAATGCGGACGCCGTCACAAGGGAGAATGTTGGGGTCAGACATTTGCATGTTATATATGTGGATCTTTAGACCACCTTATGCGAGAGTGTCCCCAGCGAATACAGAATCTACCTAGGGATACTGAGAGATCGCAAGCGGCAGCAGGTCGAGGCCGAGGCAGAGGAAGGAGCGAAAATCCGTCGCGTGTGCAATCTGAAACAGTGAATCGACCAGAAGCAAGGGCTCCTGCTAGAATGTATGCTATGAGGGGGCGAGAAGACGAAGAAGCGCTAGACGTGATTGCAGGTCAGTTGTCTATGTTTGGGGTTCCGCTTTACGTTTTAATAGATCCAGGTTCTTCACACTCATATATATGCACGAAAAATGAAAAATTTGAGGACCTAAAGGTAGAACTAGAGAAAGAGGGAATATTAGTTACTAACCCATTAGGAAATGAGGTGATTACTAGGAAGGTAGTGAAAGATTGCCCCGTAGAGATACACGGACATATCTTTTGGGGAGATTTATTTGAACTACCATTTCAAGAATTTGATGCTATTCTTGGGATGGATTGGTTGGCCAAGCACGATGCACTAGTTGACTGTAAACGGAAGAGAGTTACCTTGTATACTGCAGACGGTGACGAAGTGACCCTAGTAGGAAAAAGGAAGGACTATCTAACTAACATTATTTCTGCCATGACGGCTAAGAGGTTAGTGCAAAAAGGTTGTGAGGCATACCTGGTATGTGCATTAGTAGCGAAAGAAGAGGCACCAAAGTTACAAGATATACCTACTGTGTGCGATTTTCCCGACGTATTTCCTGATGATTTACCCGGATTACCACCTAAACGAGAGGTGGAATTCATCATAGACGTGTACCCGGGAGTTGCACCAGTATCCATCGCACCTTACTGAATGGCGCCAGCGGAGCTAAAAGAATTAAAGTTACAGCTACAAGAACTTTTAGACAAGGGGTTCATAAGGCCAAGTGTGTCACCATGGGGAGCACCAGTATTGTTCGTGAAAAAGAAAGACGGATCCTTAAGGTTGTGTGTAGATTACCGTCAACTTAATAAGCTGACCATCAAAAACAAGTATCCGTTACCTCGCATAGATGATCTGTTTGATCAACTCAAAGGTGCTGGAGTCTTTTCAAAAATTGATCTACGATCGGGTTATCATCAATTGAGAATTAAAGATGAAGACATATCAAAAACTGCATTCAAAACTCGCTATGGACATTATGAATTCATTGTTATGCCTTTCGGATTAACGAACGCACCTGCAGTATTCATGGATCTGATGAATAGAATCTTCCACCCGTATTTGGATCAGTTCGTGGTGGAATTTATTGACGACATATTGGTGTATTCAAAGAATCGAGAGGATCATGATCGTCACCTTAGAATTGTTTTGCAAACCCTGCGTGAGAAGCAGTTATACGCTAAGTTCAGCAAATGCGAATTTTGGTTGGAAGAAGTAGCTTTCTTGGGACATATTGTATCGGCAGAAGGAATAAGGGTCGATCCCAAGAAAATAGAAGCAGTATTGGAATGGAAGTCACCTAAGACAGTAACGGAAGTCCGTAGTTTCTTGGGATTAGCAGGATATTATCGGAGATTTGTTAAAGGGTTTTCCATGATCGCCGTACCTATGACCAAGCTACTTCAGAAGAATGCCAAATTCCAGTGGACCGACGCTTGTCAAAGGAGCTTTGAAGAGCTGAAACAAAAACTTACTGAAGCGCCTATTCTTACACAACCCGAATCAGGAAAAGATTTTGTGATTTATAGCGATGCATCCCATATCGGGTTAGGTTGTGTATTGATGCAGGAAGGCAAAGTCATTGCGTATGTCTCTCGACAACTCAAGCCACATGAAAAGAATTATCCTACGCATGACTTAGAGCTAGCAGCGATTGTTTTGGCTTTCAAGACGTGGAGGCACTACTTATACGGGGAAAAATGTTACATCTTTACGGATCATCAAAGCCTGAAATATTTGCCCACGCAGAAAGATTTAAACCTGCGACAGCGAAAATGGATGCAATGGTTAGCCAACTACGACTATACGATTAATTATCACCCGGGCAAAGCGAATGTCGTAGCAGATGCACTTAGTAGGAAGTCAATGCAAGTGCTAAGTGCTATGAGGGTAACGTTAAAACCTACAGAAGATGGAGCTATCTTTGCAGAAATGCACGTGCGACCTAATTTACATCAACAAATACGTGAGGCTCAGAAGGAAGATGAACAAGTGAAGAAGTGGAGTCAACAGGCGCAGGAGAACTGTTCAGGAGACTATCAAATTCGTCCTGATGGTATTCTCTACTACAAGAAGAGAATGGTGGTACCTAAGTCCAAGGAGCTGAAGAAACAGATTTTGCAAGAAGCTCATAACAGTTCTTATACAATGCATCCAGGAGTAACGAAAATGTATCGGGACTTGAAGGAGTATTATTGGTGGCCAGGAATGAAAAGGGATATCGTTGATCATGTAACGAAGTGTCTAACCTGTCAGCAAGTGAAGGCGGAACATCAACTACCCTCAGGGCTACTACAACCTATTACGATTCCAACCTGGAAATGGAATCGTATTACTATGGATTTTGTCACAGGATTGCCTATGACAAGGGACAAACATGACGCGATTTGGGTAATCGTAGACCGGCTTACTAAGTCTGCTCATTTCATACCAGTACGTGTGGGTTACTCGCTAGACAAGTTGGCAGACTTGTATATCAAAGAGATTATACGTCTCCACGGAGTTCCAACTTCGATCATATCCGATCGAGACCCACGTTTTACGTCAAATTTTTGGCAGAAGTTACAAACAGCCCTTGGAACTCGAACTTACCACAGCACAGCATTTCATCCCCAGACAGACGGACAGTCGGAAAGAGTGATTCAAATTTTAGAAGATATGCTGAGGGCGTGCGTTTTAGAATTTAAAGGTAGTTGGGACAAACACCTAAGCTTAATGGAATTCGAGTACAACAACAGTTATCAATCCAGCATACAAATGGCACCTTACGAAGCACTGTATGGTCGAAAATGCAGAACTCCAGTTTACTGGACAGAATTGAGTGAGGAAAAGATGTTGGGGCCAGACATAGTTAAGGAAACTGAAGAGAAGGTAGAAATCATTCGAGACCGATTAAAAGCAGCAGCGGACCGGCAAAAATCATACGCGGATCTAAAAAGGAAAGACATACAGTTTGAGGTAGGTGACAGAGTGTTCCTCAAAGTCTCTCCTTGGAAGAAAGTGTTACGATTTAAACAAAAAGGCAAGCTAAGCCCTAGATTCATCGGACCATATGAAATTATTAAACGGGTAGGTCCGGTAGCTTACCAGTTGGCGTTACCACCTGAATTAAATAAAATACATGATGTTTTCCATGTTTCGATGCTAAGGAGGTATCGTTCAGATCCAACCCACGTCATACAAGTTCAAGATATTGAGATTCAGCCTGAAATGACATATGAGGAAGAGCCGGTAGAGATCCTAGCACGTGAAATCAAAGAGTTGCAAAATAAGAAGATTCCATTGGTCAAAGTGCTTTGGAGGAATCACAAAGTAGAAGAAGCTACATGGGAACGCGAAGAAACTATGAAGAAGCAATACCCATATTTGTTTTCACTTGATGAGCTTCGGGACGAACCTTAAATTAACGAGGAAGGAACTGTCACATCCGCCTACTGCATTTATGCAGTGTAGACACGTGCATAGCGAGAGTAGGGAAACAGAGAAGATAATTCTTGATAACAGCCCTAGATAAGGTTGTATGACAAAAGGGACATAATTGTAATTTTTAATAAAGTTGGGGACGTAGATGTAATTTCAAAGAAAGTTGCACCAGATGTTCTTAATAGTGCATATAATAGATTTCAAAAATGGAATGTAGAGAAAAACCGGATCGCAACGACGTGTAACGGTTTTTCCAGGAAATGTCCCGTTAAAGAAAAATGAAGAAATGTTGCCTAAGGGCATTTTGGTCATTATCAATTAAAGTTATACATGAATTTAGGGTAGGAAATAAAGACGTGAGTACGTAGAGAATGGCGAGAGGTTAAATATGAAACGATCGTCAGTGGAAACGAAGCCGGAGAAAACCCGAGCAAAAATAGGACCTAAAGGGAATTTTGTAAAAAGTTGAGGGCTTATCGGTAATTTTTCAAAATGACTTGGAAACCTAAAATAGACCTTATAAATAGAAAGTAGAGGTCGAGAGGATCAAAACTATATATAGTTTGACTCATGGAACTATACGGTTTAAAAGATATGATCGATTAATCGCCGGAACGTAATGTGGCTCGGTTTCGTGTCGGGACCGGATGGGTAACCCGGGACAACTTTATGAGATCCAATGGGAAGAGAGACAAGTGGAAAGAAGTAAAGGAAAAAGGAAGTTATAAAAATCAAAGGTTGGCCAATCAAAAGAAAACATTTAGCATGTGTAATAAATGTGTAATAAATGAAGAAAGAGAAAAAGTGGACAAGTGGGCAAGGTGATCATCATTTCTTTTGTATATAAATATATGTGATATGAAGAACCAATTTCTCTCTTTTCCACTTGCAAATTTCGGCCAACAAAGGGAAACACCAAAGGACTTCTAAGTTTCTCCAAATTTCATTTTTAAGGTATGTTTTTAAGGTTTTCTAGTAAGTAGACTTTGATTTTAGTATTAATTTTAGGTAGTTATATATTTATTAGAAGATTTGAAATTAGAGTCTTTATGTGGAATTGGAAAAATATTAAGTAAGTGAGGATATTAATTGATTAAATGGAAGAATCAAGATGTATAAAGATTAATAAGGTTGGATTAGGGTTTCGGTTAGAAAAGAAATGGAGGATAACTTATTATTTTGAATTTCTAAGGTTTATGTTGTATCTTGAATTGATTGAAGGAGAAATAAAGAATTAAAGAAGGAGAAGAAGGAAAAGCCAAGAGGAGTTAAAGAAATAAGGTTTGGTACTTTACTTTTGAATAATAAATATTGGTTTGATGCTTTACAAACTTTGGTTTATGAAAGTTTTGTTGTTGATGCTTAAATATATTGATTTGAGTTAAACATGCAAAAGTTGTCAAAGGGAAGTGTTTGAATTTTCACTTTACCATTAAAGAAGCCTTAATATTGATTTGCAAAAGAAAAATAAACAATCCTATGCATTTTATGTGTTTGGGCCGAAATGGTCCCAAAAAGACAGCTTTCTGGACCTTTTTGTGGAAATCGTTTGAGGCAGCAAATGAATGTATTTTTCAACGAAATTTTACATGCAATTAGTCAACATGTGAAATAAGTTTTCTGTAAAATTTTAGCTAAAAATAAGATCATTTACTTGGTCAAATGCATGACTGAAGTGGACTGAAATTTTGACGAAAACCCAGATTTTACTATTCATTTGGTCATGCCATTTTGCGTTGCCGATTTGTCTCGCCGCAACACTATTCATTTGGTCAATTTGTGATATTTTGAGAAATGCTTTGAAATGTTTGATGTGTTTATTGTGGATGTTAAATATGCGAAAAAGGGGAATGGTTTGACTAAAGAATGTGTTGCGCGGCATAAATGGCAAAGTGCGATGGGAATTTAAAATGATTTCGCAAGTCATCCTAAAATGAGGTTTGAGACTTAAATTGAATCATTTAAAGCTTTATGCTCTACTGGATAGTGGGAGTGGTAGATAAGGGTATGGTGCACTATACTAACTTATGCAGTACTGCTTGATATTGTGATTGAATTGATATGATCTGAACTCAATGGTGAGGGCCATTGGTTATAACCAGGATGGTGAGGGCCATTCCTGTGATCTGATATCGGTGGTGAGGGCCACCTATGTTACAGTGGTGAGGGCCACTGCCTTATCACTATGGTTCCCTATATACCAGTAGAGCCTGAATCAAAGACATATTATTTTTCGTTAAACTATATAATGCCAATGAGTTTGAATTATGATTTTACATTATTGAAAGCATATTACCCTGAATGTACAATAATTTCTATTGGTTTAAGGTTGGTTAAATTATGATTTCATTATTTCCTTTGATTTTGAATACTTTCATATACTACTTTTATTTTTATTGGTAAAGTACCCACTGAGCGACAACGCTCAGCGAGTTAAGTTTTCCTTGACTCGTAGGTTCGGAGCAGTAGATAAATCTTGGGGAAGCAACGACCAGACCACAGCAAATCTCAGGGGTAGATCTTTTAGTTCCATTATGAGTCGATAGTTGTGGCATGTATATGAATAAATATAAAAGAGATTTTCTATGTTATAATTGTATGTTAGTAGTATGTAATAATCATAAATCTTTACTTTATGTTATATTAGAAGTGTAAACTCTTCGTGCAGGTTTGTAGTTGAGGGTATAAGGTGGATTCATTGGGAGTGCATTAAATTTGATGGTATTCTTATTCACATTGGTATGTGTAAAATGTTTTCAAAAATCAGAAAAACAAGTTTTGACGACACTTGGGATCCAAATTTCTAGGCAGAACTATGGCAAAATTTCTGTAAAAATCAGAACTAAAATTTGACTAAGTAAATTGGTAGCAACAATTAGGATAGTGTGGCACCTCTACTCAGCTTACACATGTAGGTTGGGAAGGGGTGTTACATAACCACCCTATGAATGAATTAGAAATATAAGTTCTAGGGTTTCAATAATTTGCAAATGTAAAATAATTGGTTGTTGTTAATTCATTAGTGTGAAAACTAATGAATTGGTAATTGACTAATTAAACTCAAAGAACAAATTAAAATACAAGGTCATATTAATGGATAATTTGAGAGTTAAGTTTTGATTAAATTGATCTACAATCCTAGGCACCATTCCTAGAATTGTATTAATCGTGTACAACCATCACACTCATTACTTTTAGTTTTAATTGTTTTAAAACCACTACTCAAACATCGCACACTTACTTTTAAATTTCTTGCTAATCAAATTATTATGAATAACACCTTCCTTATGAGATGACCTTGGGGCGATCACCGTTGCTACAATTACCTCGTATACTTGCGAGTGTCGCTTTGTAGTAGTACTTAATTCGAGAGCAATAGGTACCATCCTTCTTATTCACAAATAAAACTGGTGCACCCCAAGGTGATACACTAGGTCTAATAAATCCCTTATCAAGTAATTCTTGAAGTTGGAATAAATATTGGTGTCATATTCAGAACTACATCAATAACAAATTCTACCTCTCTCTGGCGATACTCCCGGTAACTCCTCTAGGAAGACATCTGGAAACTCACACACTCTACGTATGTCTCCCAAAGCTTTACTTGAATGTCATGTATCAATAACTGTCTTATGACCTATTTAAGACTTCTGTATAGAACTCTGTCCTTCAACAACTTTAAGTTCTTTCATCATTGGACAATCTATAATTTTATGCTCTGGAGAACCACATTTCAAGCAAGCCCCTTTTCGATACAATCAAACTTCACTTGTATGGTCTGTGCCAAAATATTGATAAGGTGTGGTAATTTCCCTTGAAGATGAGCCTATAGCAACTCCAAACCCACCACCTCAAGACCTCTGAAAACTAGCTCCACTTCCTTTACTAGATCCTTGAGTCTGGGCTTGAATATTTCTCTTATTTTTCGGCCACTCTGCTGCTGCTCGCAAGAAAATCCCTTCTTTGGTTGTTGTCTTATTCTGTGTTCTTATTTAATCTCATTTTCTATGGCAACTACATCATTAACAAGAGTGAAAAACTCTTTAATCTCATGGCCACTAAATAAACCCAAATATGACTATTCAAATCTTGCTCAAATCTCTTACACTTCTTTTCCTCAGAAGAAACTAACTCTGAAAAATATTTGCTAAGACAAACAAACTACCTTTCATATTCAGACACAGATGACTGCCTTGCTTAAGGTATAAAAACTCCCAACGCTTCTCCTCTAAATAAATCTTGCTAATATATTTATTTTTAAGTTCTTCTTGGAAAAATGCCCAAGTGAGTCTACCCTTAGGTACACCTTTCTACTTTGTATTCCACTAGGCATAAGCCTATTCCTACAATAAGGAAACTGTACACTCTAATCTTTCCTTATCAGTACAATGTAGAAAATAAAAAATTCTCACAATTTTCTCCAACCAATACTCTACTAATGAAGACTCATCAGTATCACAAGCCTTAAAATCTTGTGCTCCTGATTTTTGAATTCTCTTTAGTGGAGATCTTTGGGGTACTGGTGGTGGTGGTGGCTGTGCAGGAGGAACAACTCCTATGATTTGCTAGAGAATTTTCCCCATATATCTCACAAATTAGGGGTCCAATGGAATTTATTCTGTAAAAAGGTTCTGATGGCTGTTGATTCTCCACACTTGCTTGACTGTGTGAGGCCATCTTATACCTTTAAACGTTAAAAGATTAACTACATTAGACATTTATTCAATTATATAGTTCACATAGCAATGACAAATGAATTTCTCTTTTCTTATGACCCACAAACTTAAGACTACCTAAATCGGATTTCGATACCACTAAATGTAACACCCCCTACATAGTTTGTACACTTGACTATATAGATCATGTAACTTAAGCACTCAACTTGACTATAAAGATAACATATAATTAACATGAAAATACATTAATGTAGTTATTGTCTTTCAAGAGAAAAATCGTGATCATTCCATTATTACATACATACATACATTTAATATTCAAATACCCTTATTAAGTTAATAATTATTTTACTACCCACACATATGTACAACTTGTGAGCGGTAATTTTTGCCCCCACTATCATATAGAATAGTTTTTGCAACTTCAACACTGTTAGACTCAGGGCCTTAGAGAACACAAGCCTAACCCCAAAGAAATGAAGTCATCACCCGGATGGACTAGGAAAATAGAAAGGGGTGGATGACTCAATTCCTAAGGAATTCCCAATCCCCTATTGGGTTCAAAAAGTTAGGTACTTTTAGGGAAGGTGAGAATGACCTAGCACCCCCAAAGCTCCCGGTTCATTGAAATCAGCCTCCTCTTCAAGTCTAAATATTATTAAATTCTTAACTTTGATAACAAGTAAAATCCACACATATTTAAGATATTATTTGGGCTTGTTATTAAATAATTCTATTAATTTCTATGTGTTTTTGCAGAAAAAGTCACAAGAAGAAGGCCTAGAGTTTGATGAAGAAAAATTGAAAATTTATAAGAAATGTGCAGACACGACCCTCAGGCAGGAGCTTTGGGCAAAGCTAATTGTGTATCTGACCTGACAGTTTTAAAAGGATCTGACAGCTGGTATATGATCTAATTTGATGATTTAGGGATACGATTATGGTGGAATTTTGAAGGATAAATCTTATCTTGTAATCTCTTATTAGTTAGGAATTTAATTTGGGATATTATTTCTATTTTCTTTTATTATTTTTATGTTTAGTTTTTAGTTTTCCTAGTTAGACATAAATTAAGAAGTTTTGTTTTAGACAGTGATATATAAGTTAGCTTTTCTAGTAACCCTAGGTGGATCTTTTGGATGAATTTTGACATACTTTGGATGCTCCAACTTTATAATTTATCGAAGTTTTCTTTCCTTTAAATTATAAGGAACTAATTTCATCTTGGTTGAAGGGTAATTAAAGTTCATATTCACGAATTGTGAGATCTAAACAACTTTATCTTTTCTCTTATTTAATAGTCAGTATTTATATAATTCTCTGTGACTTAATATCATTGTTGTTTTGCTAATTAATCGGTAGAGCCCATTGTTTGATTAGTTAAATAACAAATAACTTTTTAAAATTCTTGAATCTATAATTGTTCTTGATATTTTGATTTAAGCAACAATTAGGTTTATCCTGAGAGATTATATAATTTAATTAAATAAATCTCGAAGTTGGGTTTATTGATTAGAATCAGGTCTTTCTAGTTTTTAAGGCTATCAATAATTAGATTCTAAGGATGTTCCTATATGATAGGTTATTAGCAAGAGTTAATTAAAGAATATTTCCTAATTAATTTAAAACCTAAGGAAGGATTGGTATTGAGAGCTTGTTCAATACTATAACTAATTTATTAAAGAATTAAAAAGAGTAATATTTGAATCAATGATTAATTTAAGAATTGAAATGAAACTATCCCTTCAATTGAATTTATTTTATTTGTTTTTTCTCTAATTTATTTTTTGATGTAATTTAATTTTAATTTTTAATTTTCAGTTTGAGTTTAATTTTGATTCTTATTTTTCAAACCCCTTTGTTGAATTTTGTTTTAGTTTTCCTTTTTGGTTTTTAAAAGAGATTGAAATAAGTAGTCAATTCCCTATGGATTTGACCCTATTTACCACTTCTATAATTTAATTTGTTTAGAGAATAGGAATTAAATTTTGGTAGTTTCGACACCCATCAAATTTTAGCACTGCTGCTGGGGAATTATTTCTAACTTATTTTATTTCTTTTGATTATCATGAATTTTATGGATGTCACTTTGCATCAATTTGAATACAATAGCAAAATTCTAAACGAGGTAAATATATCTTCTCTTGAATCCAAAATTTATGATCTAACCGCTTGGGTGCAAAATATGGTTACAAGTAATAGGCAACAAGATAGAGTCTATGAAAGCTACACATATATGGGAAATCCCACATTTCAATATGGTCAACAATAATGGAATTATGATCCATACTTTAATATTTACAATTCAAAGAGGGAAGATCATTCAAGTTTCAACTATGGAGTGGAGCTATCAAATTTTCAACAATTTCAGCCATAGCTACCTCAGCAACAACAGCCACCACTATCCACATCAGGTATGTCTCTTAATAAAATGTTTGAATTATTCATGACTAACACTCAACAATTTCAACGGGAGACAAGAGGATGTATTCACAATTTGGAGAGCTAAATTAGCCAACTAGCATCATCTATATGCAGGTTAGAGTCTCAAGAAGAATTTACCTCTCAAAGGTGGTCAATCTAGAGCAAAATAGAAGTGCAATTACCTTAAGAAGTGAAAAGGAGTTGCTGGAAAAATTACACCAGAAGCAGACCCTAGGGCAGGGCTTGAAGAAAATTGCAGAATCTGAAATTCTAGTTCAACAAGAGGAAAAACCTACTACTTCCAGCAATGATTATCCGAAATCACTAGTGATTCAACCTCTTTTCCCACAAAGGTTAGCCAATTTTAAGAAGGAAAAAGAGGGGGAAGAAATTTTAGAAACTTTTCACAAGGTTGAGGTAAATATCTCTTTAGTTGATGTTATTGAAAAAGTACCTCGACATGTTAAGTTTTTAAAAGAATTATACACCAATAAAGAGAAGCTAAATGGCAATAAAAAGGTATGTATGGGAGAAAGTATTTCTACCATAATTCAAGGAAAATTATCTCCTAAGTGAAAGGACCAAAGTATGTTTACTGTTCCTTATAAAATAGGTAATTTAGGCATAAAAAAGTTATATGTGATTTAGGAACATTAATAAATATTATGCCATTATCTATTTATTTATCTTTATGTGATGGTCCTTTTAAAGGAAACTTTTGTTATGATTCAATTGGCTGATAGGTCAATTATTTATCCTGAAGGAGTTTTAAAGGATGTCTTAGTTCAAGTAAATGGATTAATTTTTTAAACAAACTTTTATGTACTTGATATGGAGGATGATCAATCTTCTAATTCTTCTATTTTGTTTGGAAGACCTCTTCTTAGTATAGCTAAGACAAAAGTAGATATAAATGATGGCACATTCATAATGGAATTTGATGAAAAAATTGTTAAATTTAATGTTTATAAGAATATGAAAGGTCATAGTTATTTGTCTTATTGTGTAGATATTGTAAATAAAGAAAATTTTGAATTGACCAATAATGATGAGCTAAATGATAATATGGAAAATATAGAGGTAGATTTTGTTGCTAATGAAGAATTGCAAGATTCAGTGTATGAAAAGGAGGCTCTCAAACCTCTAGAAAATAAATTCTCAATTCTTGAGTTACCAACTTCTCATATAAAATATTTACTTTTTGTTGCGCATGTATCAAAATGGAAAATAACATATTCTAGCATAGCAATCAAGAAGGATCTTTTGTGATCAATACCAAAGAGATTAATTTGGGATGTTCACTAGAGCATAAGGGTAATGTCTAGCTAAAGACACTAAATAAAAGCGCTTATGGGAGGCAACCTGTAATATCCTCATTTATGCCCTAGAAGTTTTGTATGTTGTTGTTATTGTGGTTGTTTTAAATTGCAAGATAAAGAATTGAGAAAAGAAAAGTATTTGTGTTTTGGGAAGGATTTAGGGTTTAGAGAGAATGGTATATGTTGTGTATATGTTGATATATAGAACATATAAATGGGTCAAAGAAGAGTCAAGGTGTTGGTTAGTGGAAGAAGATATTTTTGTGTTGAGTGTGTAAGTACATATATGGGCTTATATAAGACAAAAGGTTAGTTATATGTTTGAGGGCATTTTGGTAATTGTTTGGATGAAATGCATGGTGGAGATTAAAAGAAGGAAAGAGAGGTTGACTTGTGCATTTTCTTTTCTTTTCTTGAAGAGGTGGCCGGCTCTCCAACAACAAGGGGGAATGAGAAGTGTTCTTGATGCTATACTCAAATTGATGAAGGAATTGAGAGATTTGGTGAAAGATTTGTGGAATTTCTTCATATAAGGTAAGATCTTCTCTTTAATTTCTTCAATTCTTTTGAAGTGGTGTGAGAAAGGAATTAGGTTTTGTTGGTGTGATGATGAGATGAGTTTGTGTTATGTTTTTAAGTGTTAAAATTGATTGTAAGTTAAAAGATGGAATTAGTGTTGGGTTGATTGTGAAGATTGTATGTTTAAATGGATGTTGTTTTTGAAAGATGAAAAAGGATGGTGATTAATTAGGGTTTTGAGATGGTGTTTGTTTAATTGTGATATTAATGTGTTTTAAAGTGATTATGGTAATGAATATGTGTTTAGAACATTGATTATGTTCATTTGAAGCATGTGGTATGATGTATATTGAGTTTAAATGCAATTTGGAAAGTGTTGGCTTTGGTTAGGGTTTTGATTATGGGTGACACGGCCAAAAGCTATGGGAAACACGGCCAAGACATGAAATTTTGAAGGTGTTGGATTGATTTTTGGGAGACACGGCCGTGTCCCCAAGCCGTGTTTGCTACTGCCAAAGTTTGGTTGAGAGACACGGCCACAAGCTTGGCCGTGTCCCTTGCCCGTGTTGCTTACTGTCTAATTGGGTTGAGTGACACGGCCACAAGCTTGGCCGTGTCCCTCAAGTGGCTGCCCGTGTCCCTCAATTGTGTAGGTTAAGGTTTTACTTCCTTGTTCTTTTTGCATTGCTTTGGTTCTCAAAGGGTAGGTTGGTCCCTAAACCTAACCCTAAACATTTTAAATACACTTGAATCAATGAATGATATAATCAATTACATGTGTAAGGTTCTAAAGCTATGAATCATATCAATTGTTCTTTACCCTAATTGCATTGTTGAGATTGAATAATGTTATGTTATGCATTGTAAATGGTAATGTGTTTCATGAGTAATGAATATTGAAATGTATATCAAAGATGCAATGATAATTCAAATAAGACATGATATGAGACAATGCCATTGTGGTTGGCTATGATGTGATGCAATTGAAAGAAATAAGGCATGTTTGCCTAAATGTTGTTGAGAATTGAGAATGGAAATGATAATTGAATAATAAATGAATTGTGTGGCTAATGTGTTATTCCATTTTCAGAGTTGGTTGTTGGTGGCATGCCTAATAAGTGTAACAATCTCTTGAAGTTAGGTTGGATTGAATCCTTGAAGCCTAATTGAGATGTTACCACCCTTGAAGCTAGGTTGGGTTGGTTCTTGAAGCCAAGTTGGGTTGAAGCTTAGCATGCTTTGCTCCCCTTGAAGCTTGGTTGAACCTAATCCTTGAAGCCTAGTTGGGTTTATGATATTGATAAATGTGATGATAGAACCAAAACATTAACTCTGAAAATTGAATGGCATATTAGTGTGTCTTGGGCCCATGCTTGTCTTTGCTTAATGTTGATTATGAATGATTAAATGAATACTAATGAGGTATATGATAAGATGTTGAAATATGATATGTCTATTTATGTTGAGTTATGAAATGTAAAGGCATGTTGTTAGCTTTGCATATATGATGTTACATGTTTAATATGGATTGAGAATTGGCATGGCATTGCATCAAAGCAAAACATTAGCATGTTTTATCTTACTAAGCCGTTGGCTTAGCACGATAGTGTTTGATCGCGCAGGTAATAGAGTTGGTAGAGTTGAAACCGAGAGTTCATCAAGACCGAGTGAGAGTAGACAGTGAAGAGTTGTTTTTTGAGGACTTAAAGATCAGAGCAGACTTGCCAATCATGTATACTTCTTTTATATTTTGTAAAGTAATGTTTATAATGTAAATATGTACCTAATTTATAACTTCCGCTGTGTAATATTTAAATGTATATATGTATATCTAACATGTTTATATTTTAAGTCAATGACTTAATTTCTATAATGTATAATGATTAGGGTATTGTATCAAGTTTAAAATGTTTTGAATGTTGAAGAAAACCGTAGCATCCCTATGTTTGGTGCACTTATGCTACATTGTTGTGATTGTAGTGTGTGTGCATTGGATGTGGGGGTGTTACAATTGTTTTGGTATCAGAGCCTAGGTTTGAGATTCTCAACCTAGGTAAAATGTAATAAAAAGAATATTTTTACTTAAAAAGTGGTTTTAAATAACACATATGATTGGGATTGGCAACCTCTGATCTTTAATAAGGTGTGTCCTTTTTTTTGTGTTTGCAGTATAGGTGTTGATGGATCCTCATTTGAGACAATCGGTTGAGGGTAGTGAGGAGAGTGTTGCTCCTGAGGATGGAGCTAGGGTTGATAGTGCTGGTGAGGCACCTGTTTCTGGGTCGGGTAGACCAGTAGGTGATGAGGTTCCGCCAGCCTGGTTTAGGAATATGATGGAAGCTATGAGACAAGTACCTGTGCAACCACAGCCACCACCCCCTCAGCCTTCAGTATCAGTAAGGCATTATGATAAACTGAGGAAATATGGAGCGGAGGATTTCTTAGGCACAGTTGATCCAGCTGTGGCAGAACAGTGGCTTGACAGAGTTCAGAGAGTATTTGTTCAGTTGCAAGCCACCTCAGAGGAAAAGTTTGATTATGCAAGATCTTTGCTACAGAAGGATGCCTACGATTGGTGGAAGACGGTGCCCCATTCTATGGATGATCCTCCAACACTGTCTTACACTGATTTCTTGAGAGAATTTGAGTTGAAGTATACTCCAAGGGAGTATAAGGATATGAAGAAGATGGAGTTCTTGAGCTTGAAGCAAGATAGCAAGACTGTAACTGAATATGAGGTTGAGTTTATTAGATTGAGTCATTACGCTGGTGGCATTATTGCTGATGAGATAGATAGATGACGGAGGTTTCAGGAGGGATTGAGACCCTCTATCATGTGCTTAGTGGCCGGGTCTAGATATCACGATTTCTCCCAGCTAGTGGCAGCAGCTCGAGATGTAGAAAGGGCTCAAGTGATTGCAGCTGCATCAGAGGAAGAGGTCAGAGTGAGAAGGCCTCAGTTCGAGGCAGGGTCTTCTTCAGCAAAGAGGGGTAGAGGAAGCTTTGTTCCTCGGAGTAGTAGGAGCCAGAGACCAGCAGGTAGATCAGTGCAGTTCCAGAGGCAAAGATATAGACCTGCAGCTTCAGTGGCAAGTGCTCCGACCCCTATGGTTCAGAGATCCACCTTACCTATCTGCATCCATTGTGGGAGGCCACATGGTGGTCCTTGTTGGAAGGCTGGTGTTGCAAGGGTTTGTTTCAGGTGTGGGTCTCCGGATCACTTTGTGAGAGACTGTCCGGAGAGACAGGAATTTATGCCAGTTGATTCTGCCGCTTCTCGAGCCAGTGTGAGGGGAGGTAGAGGAGGCAGAGGTGCCAGCCGAGGTGGTAGAGCAGGGTTCAGTTCTAGAGGTGGTGCTACATCCAGGGAAACTAGACCGGAGGAGGTTGGTTCTTCCCAGAGAATGTATGTTATGCAGAGACAGTCGGATGCATCGGCGGTCATAGCTGGTACTTTTTCTTTATTTGATACTGCAGTACTTGCTTTGATTGATCCGGGTTCCACCCATTCTTATATTAGTGCATCTGTATTGCCTGTGTTTGATGTGCATGCTGAGTCCCTAGGATTTGATGTTTTGGTAACAAATCCGTTAGGGCATAGTGTGATTGTGAGTAAAGTGCATCGGGATAGTACAGTGAGGGTGCAGGGTGAGGAGTTCCTTGGAGATTTGATTGAGATGCCATTTAAGGAATATGATGTGATTTTAGGCATGGATTGGCTATCTCGACATGGAGCTGTGGTGGATTGTAAAAAGAAGATTGTTTCTTTGAGAACTAGTGATGGTAGAGAGGTGATAGTATCTAATGAGCAGGAACAGTTAGCCTCCTTATTTGTTTCAGCTGTTGCAGCCAGGAGGTTGATTAGAAAGGGATGTGAAGCTTATCTTGCTCATGTAATAGATACTAGAGTAAGAAGTTCTCCTATTGATAGCATTGCCACAGTTGCAGAGTTCCCTGATGTTTTTCCTGAGGAGTTGCCAGGATTGCCGCCTGAGAGAGAGGTGGAGTTTGGTATTGAATTGTTGCCTGGTACCACTCCTATCTCGATTACTCCTTACAGAATGGCACCAGCAGAACTAAGAGAGTTAAAAGTGCAATTACAGGAGCTGTTGGATAAGGGATTCATTCGCCCCAGTGTTTCTCCTTGGGGAGCTCCAGTGCTGTTTGTGAAGAAGAAAGATGGTACCATGAGGTTATGTATCGACTATAGGCAATTGAACAAGGTGACAATTAAGAATAAATATCCTTTGCCTAGAATCGATGATCTCTTTGATCAATTGAAGGATGCAGCTGTGTTTTCTAAAATTGATCTGAGATCTGGGTACCATCAGCTGAGAGTCAGAGCTGAAGATGTTCCGAAGACAGCTTTCAGGACCAGGTATGGGCACTATGAATTTTTAGTTATGCCTTTTGGTCTGACGAATGCACCTGCAGCTTTTATGGATTTGATGAATAGGGTGTTTAGGCCCTATTTGGATCAGTTTGTTGTGGTCTTCATCGATGATATTCTGGTGTATTCGAGGAATGAAGAGGAACATGATATGCATCTGCGGATTGTGTTGCAGATCTTGAGAGAGAAGCAGTTATTTGCCAAATTGTCGAAATGTGAGTTCTGGTTAGATCAAGTAGCTTTTCTTGGACATATTGTTTCAGCAGAAGGCATCAGAGTTGATCCGAGTAAAGTTGAAGCAATTTTGAATTGGAGTCCACCCAAGTCAGTGACAGAGGTTAGAAGTTTTCTGGGTTTGGCAGGCTATTACCGGCGGTTTGTGAAAGGGTTTTCTTTGATAGCTACTCCACTCACCAGATTGCTTCGTAAGGGAGTGAGATTTGTGTGGACGGATCAGTGTCAGGCTAGCTTTGAGCAGTTGAGAGATATGTTGACTCAAGCGCCTGTTCTTACTTTACCTGTAGAAGGCAAACCATATGTGATCTACAGTGATGCGTCACATAGTGGTTTGGGATGTGTGCTGATGCAGGAAGGGAAAGTTATAGCTTATGCATCTCGTCAGTTGAAACCGCATGAGCTTAACTACCCCACCCATGATTTGGAATTGGCAGCCATTGTGTTTGCATTAAAGATTTGGCGCCATTATCTGTTTGGGGAGAAATGTTTCATTTACACTGATCACAAAAGTTTGAAGTATTTGGGTGTTCAGAAAGAGCTCAACCTTCGGCAGAGGAGATGGTTGGAATTGATTAAAGACTACGACTGCTTGATTGATTATCATCCAGGTAAAGCAAATGTAGTTGCTGATGCCTTAAGTCGGAAGTCTTTAGCTGGTTTAACAGTTTACTCGCTCTCGTTGCTTGTTGAGTTGAGAGCTTTGCGTGCCAGTTTTGTACTTTGTGATGATGGTGCATTATTGGCACAGTTGCAATTGAAGCCGGTTTTGTTGGATCAGATCAAAGAGGCTCAGTTGACTGATAAGAAGATTCAGAAGATTATTGCAGATTGTCAGAGTAGAGAGAGTAGAGATTTTGTTGTGAGGAATGATGGGAGCCTATGGTTCAAGAACAGATTGTGTGTACCCGATAATGCTGATTTGAAGAGGGTCATTTTGGAAGAGGCACATCAGTCGATGTTTTCTATGCATCCGGGCAACACCAAGATGTATCATGATTTGAGACAGCATTACTGGTGGATTGGGTTGAAGAGAGACGTTGCTGAGTTTGTATCGAAATGTCTCACTTGTCAGAAGGTTAAAGCAGAGCATCAAGTTCCAACTGGGTTGCTTCAACCGTTGTTAGTGCCAGAATGGAAGTGGGATAGAGTGACCATGGACTTTGTGTCTGGTTTGCCATTGACACAAAAGAAACATGATGCCATATGGGTGATTGTGGATAGATTGACTAAGACAGCTCATTTCCTCCCAGTTCGGATGGATTATTCTTTGGAGAGGTTGGCTGAGCTGTACATCCAGGAGATTGTGAAATTGCATGGTGTTCCAACTTCTTTGGTGTCTGATCGAGATCCCAGGTTTACTTCAAGATTTTGGAAGAGTTTGCACAGAGCTTTGGGTTCTCGACTACACTTCAGTACTGCTTTTCATCCACAGACGGATGGACAGTCTGAGAGGGTGATACAGATTGTTGAGGATATGTTGAGAAGCTGTGTCATCGATTTCTCTGGAAGTTGGGATAGATTCTTACCTCTTGTGGAGTTTGCTTACAACAACAGTCACCAATCCAGCATCGGAATGGCCCCATTCGAGGCATTGTATGGCAGACGGTGCAGAACACCTCTTTGTTGGAGTGAACTTGGTGATAGCAAGTTGATTGGGCCTGATTTGATTCAAGAAACTGAAGAGAAAGTGAAGTTGATTCGGGGCAGGTTAAAAGCAGCTTCAGATCGACAGAAGTCCTATGCAGATCTGAAGAGGAGAGACATTCAGTTTGATGTTGGGGATAAGGTATTTTTGAAAGTATCTCCTTGGAAGAAGATTTTGAGGTTCGGTCGGAAAGCAAAATTGAGTCCTCGTTTCATTGGACCATATGAAGTATTGGAAAGAGTTGGGCCAGTGGCTTATCGGCTTGCTTTGCCACCTGAGTTGGATCGTATTCATAATGTGTTTCATGTTTCTATGTTGAGAAGGTACAGGTCGGATCCATCTCATGTGTTGCCATTTGAATCTATTGAAGTGAGCCCAGACTTGACATTTGAAGAGGAACCAGTTGCTATCTTGGCACGGGAAGTGAAAGAATTGAGGAACAAGAGAGTGCCATTAGTGAAAATTCTTTGGAAGAATCATGCAAAAGAAGAAGCAACTTGGAAGAATGAGCAAACCATGCGAGAGCAATATCCTCAGCTGTTTCGGCCTTGATATCAGGTAATTTCGAGGACGAAATTTCTTTTTAGAGGGGGAGAATTGTAATATCCTCATTTATGCCCTAGAAGTTTTGTATGTTGTTGTTATTGTGGTTGTTTTAAATTGCAAGATAAAGAATTGAGAAAAGAAAAGTATTTGTGTTTTGGGAGGGATTTTGGGTTTAGAGAGAATGGTATATGTTGTGTATATGTTGATATATATAACATATAAATGGGTCAAAGAAGAGTCAAGGTGTTGGTTAGTGGAAGAAGATATTTGTTGAGTGTGTAAGTACATATATGGGCTTATATAAGACAAAAGGTTAGTTATATGTTTGAGGGCATTTTGGTAATTGTTTGGATGAAATGCATGGTGGAGATTAAAAGAAGGAAAGAGAGGTTGACTTGTGCATTTTCTTTTCTTTTCTTGAAGAGGTGGCCGGCTCTCCAACAAAAAGGGGGAAAGAGAAGTGTTCTTGATGCTATACTCAAATTGATGAAGGAATTGAGAGATTTGGTGAAAGATTTGTGGAATTTCTTCATATAAGGTAAGATCTTCTCTTTAATTTCTTCAATTCTTTTGAAGTGGTGTGAGAAAGGAATTAGGTTTTGTTGGTGTGATGATGAGATGAGTTTGTGTTATGTTTTTAAGTGTTAAAATTGATTGTAAGTTAAAAGATGGAATTAGTGTTGGGTTGATTGTGAAGATTGTATGTTTAAATGGATGTTGTTTTTGAAAGATGAAAAAGGATGGTGATTAATTAGGGTTTTGAGATGGTGTTTGTTTAATTGTGATATTAATGTGTTTTAAAGTGATTATGGTAATGAATATGTGTTTAGAACATTGATTATGTTCATTTGAAGCATGTGGTATGATGTATATTGAGTTTAAATGCAATTTGGAAAGTGTTGGCTTTGGTTAGGGTTTTGATTATGGGTGACACGGCCAAAAGCTATGGGAAACACGGCCAAGACATGAAATTTTGAAGGTGTTGGATTGATTTTTGGGAGACACGGCCGTGTCCCCAAGCCGTGTTTGCTACTGCCAAAGTTTGGTTGAGAGACACGGCCACAAGCTTGGCCGTGTCCCTTGCCCGTGTTGCTTACTGTCTAATTGGGTTGAGTGACACGGCCACAAGCTTGGCCGTGTCCCTCAAGTGGCTGCCCGTGTCCCTCAATTGTGTAGGTTAAGGTTTTACTTCCTTGTTCTTTTTGCATTGCTTTGGTTCTCAAAGGGTAGGTTGGTCCCTAAACCTAACCCTAAACATTTTAAATACACTTGAATCAATGAATGATATAATCAATTACATGTGTAAGGTTCTAAAGCTATGAATCATATCAATTGTTCTTTACCCTAATTGCATTGTTGAGATTGAATAATGTTATGTTATGCATTGTAAATGGTAATGTGTTTCATGAGTAATGAATATTGAAATGTATATCAAAGATGCAATGATAATTCAAATAAGACATGATATGAGACAATGCCATTGTGGTTGGCTATGATGTGATGCAATTGAAAGAAATAAGGCATGTTTGCCTAAATGTTGTTGAGAATTGAGAATGGAAATGATAATTGAATAATAAATGAATTGTGTGGCTAATGTGTTATTCCATTTTCAGAGTTGGTTGTTGGTGGCATGCCTAATAAGTGTAACAATCTCTTGAAGTTAGGTTGGATTGAATCCTTGAAGCCTAATTGAGATGTTACCACCCTTGAAGCTAGGTTGGGTTGGTTCTTGAAGCCAAGTTGGGTTGAAGCTTAGCATGCTTTGCTCCCCTTGAAGCTTGGTTGAACCTAATCCTTGAAGCCTAGTTGGGTTTATGATATTGATAAATGTGATGATAGAACCAAAACATTAACTCTGAAAATTGAATGGCATATTAGTGTGTCTTGGGCCCATGCTTGTCTTTGCTTAATGTTGATTATGAATGATTAAATGAATACTAATGAGGTATATGATAAGATGTTGAAATATGATATGTCTATTTATGTTGAGTTATGAAATGTAAAGGCATGTTGTTAGCTTTGCATATATGATGTTACATGTTTAATATGGATTGAGAATTGGCATGGCATTGCATCAAAGCAAAACATTAGCATGTTTTATCTTACTAAGCCGTTGGCTTAGCGCGATAGTGTTTGATCGCGCAGGTCATAGAGTTGGTAGAGTTGAACCCGAGAGTTCATCAAGACCGAGTGAGAGTAGACAGTGAAGAGTTGTTTTTTGAGGACTTAAAGATCAGAGCAGACTTGCCAATCATGTATACTTCTTTTATATTTTGTAAAGTAATGTTTATAATGTAAATATGTACCTAATTTATAACTTCCGCTGTGTAATATTTAAATGTATATATGTATATCTAACATGTTTATATTTTAAGTCAATGACTTAATTTCTATAATGTATAATGATTAGGGTATTGTATCAAGTTTAAAATGTTTTGAATGTTGAAGAAAACCGTAGCATCCCTATGTTTGGTGCACTTATGCTACATTGTTGTGATTGTAGTGTGTGTGCATTGGATGTGGGGGTGTTACACAACCCATATTTTTCTTCTTTTCCATGTTTTATTTTACTTTATTTTTTTTAGTTTAATTGCTTTGGTTTGCTTTGTTCATTTTATTTTGATCTATTTCAAAATTTTCTTTTCTAGACGAGATTTTTCTTTATGTCTCATCTTTTATTTCTTTTGTTTTTTTTATCTTATTTTTTTTTGTTTTTATTTTTTGTTTATTTCTGGAAAAAGAGAAAAACTAAACAAATATTAATATTGAAATTTTTTACTATTCATCTTCTCTACCATTTTGCTGTTGAGATTTTCTTTTTTACAGGTGAATTTTGATTCAACAATGAAGTAGTAACTTCCTTTTAAGAGAGTAAACTTTTCAGCTCATTAAAGGAGCTACTAAAGGCTAAAAATGGAACACTTTGCCAGTTTACCCATATGCCCTTAATGAATCAAAAGCCCTACAAGACATCCATCTTTTTCATTCTTCTTCTTTTGTAGTTGTCAAACCCAAAACATCTCAATCACTCTCCTATCTTATCCCAAAATTGAACACCAAATCACACAATCACTACCCACCTCACACCACCATGAAAACCCAAAGGAACAACCACCATCACTCACAACCAGCTACCATCCCCTCCATATGGCAGCAGAAATCTGATGAGTGGATGGCAGTTGCATCAAACTTTGAAAATTTAAAGCTCTTCCTCATCAAAATCTCAAGAAGAACACTTCCTCCACCTTCAAGATGAAAGTTCCAATGAATATTTAACCCAAAATGTCATGGATATGGGTTCTTCAAGGTAAAAATTAAAAAAGTCAATATCTAGCACTCTAAATATTAAAGAACCACAACTTATAGTAGAGGAAAGTGAGCACATCTGCACCAATTCCAAAAGAAATCAATCTTGTATTCAAAAAGGAAAATTTGTGTCTCAACAATTAAAGATGGGTCTGATTAGGAACCTTTAATTACAAATTGGTATGCTATTATTTGTGGGTTGTCGATCTCTCCAAGTAAGTATGCCAATTTCTCAACACTTGGGTCTTTGAATATCATGGATGAGGTTGTTGAATTCATTAGAGGAGTTGAATGGGAGTCAAATTTTTTTTTTTTTTGTGATGGATTGCATGATTAATGTAGAGCAAGTTAAGGAATTTTATTATTACAATTGAGTTTGCCAAAACTAAAAATTTGGATTTAAATACTCCTAAATTGGTCAAAATTAATTTAATGGGTAAATGGTTTGTAGATTGAATTTCAAGAAGTGATGGGTTTTTAGTGGCTACTATTGACTGTAAAGATTTTTTGTAAGGAATTTATGGTTGTTGATGTGTGTAATATCCTATAGGAGAGTACAACTGATCAAGATGACCCTAGAAAATCTAAGGACTTGCACTTTAAAGAAGCAATTTTTACATATTCATGGGTTCTTAGCTCACTTTGTTTTGGGTACAAAAAAAATGTAGCAAGTGTTGTGTCTAAAAAATAAAATTAACTTGGGATTTTGGTTAACGACACAAATTGTGAATGTTATTTCTTTTAAAAAGACCATCAATCCTAGGTGATGTTATTACTGATTTGGCTATTCATTTATCTTGCATACCGACACTTTTGAATTTGAAAATTTTTTATGAGATGAGTTTTCTGTGCAAGGAGAATGGTGTTTTTGGCTTAACTTTAGCAGGTCCAGCTGTACCCAGAGATCAAAAAGTATTTAGAAAAGCTAAAAGAACTATTGCACTTATTGTTATGCACTCTATAGATGTTGGTCCTTCCTCTTCAACAATATAGATGCAATTAAAATGGCTATAAGAAAGGATAGACCAACTGAAAACTAATGACACTTAAATAAAAACTCAACTCACTAGGATGGAGCAACTACTGACAAATATAATACAAGAAGTAGGAGTTTTTCTTCCCCATTAGCAGTACTGACATGCTTTCAATGAAACTTTCCTCACAAAATACCAGGGAAGTCCTCTATTCTTGCCTATTTTATATTTTATTCGATTACATTAAGGACAATGCAATATTTAAGTGTGAGGGAGGGATGTATTTACTAGTGGGGGTGCTACCATTTTAGTTATTATTGATAAATTTTTGAAAATTTTTTATTTTGTGAGATATTGAATATGTTATTGATAATAGTTGAGATTTGTTAGATTTTTTATGAGTTTTTGGCATTTTGGGTTTACTTTGGCTAATTTTGAGTTGCTGGACATTTTTGAAAAATTTTTAAACTTCTTAAACATTGATATTACCTTACTTGTATTTCATGATTTCTGACTCAAAGCCCCATTTTATCTTTTAAATAATTTAAATGTCATATTTTGAACATCAAATTGTTATGGAAATCTATAGCGAATTAATCTAGGTTGATTTTTTATTATTTCACTCACCTTAGCTGTCCAAATTGACATGTTTATTATTTTTATAAAATTCTTTAAGATTTTTGCACATGATATTTTTAAACTTAATTAATTCAATTAACTAGAAGCACATGGGTAGGCTTGCTTAGGTTATCTTGGTTTAATTCTTGAAATTAATTGTTAAATAAAATGTGAGCCAAATAAATGAATAAAAAGAGCCCAAACAAAGTTCAAAAATGAAAGTCTTACTCCACTATTCAAAAGGCCATGAGTAGAGCTAGTAGCCACTTGAAAGTTGTGACCAATTGAGTAACCGAGTGTCGGCATCACAAATGTTTGCCCTTGCATCAAAAGGTTGGTGACATTTTAGGCAAGCAATTAAAAGGTGCTCAAAAGTAAATAAAAAATGTTGATTCATAATTTTAAATCATTTTGTAATTAAACCTTAATAGGTTAAGTATATTCTCCTATGTGTAATTGCTTTTCACTTGGTAATTAACTTATCATCAAGGTTGAGTAAGAATGTTGGTATTTTATATTTATAATATATGTCAATTTGATCGCTAGTTTTGTGAAATATTGAAAAGCTTGTCGTATGAGTTTATGGTTATTGTTTGTCATTCATTTTAAGTCATTTAAATATTGCAGGTTGAGTTATTGATTGATGAATGTGGGTGGAATGGAGGTTTTAACTTGTAAAATGCTTGAGGGCAAACATGATTTAAGTGTGGGGGGATTTGATAACAAGTAAAATCCACACATATTTAAGATATTATTTTGGCTTGTTATTAAATAATTCTACTAATTTCTAAGTGTTTTTGTAGAAAATTTCACAAGAAGAAGGCCTAGAGTCAGATGAAGAAAAGTTGAGGAAAAATTGAAAATTTAAAAGAAATGTGCAAACACGACCCTCGAGCAGGAGCCTTGAGCAGGGCTTATTGCGTATCTGACCTGACAGTTTTGAAAGGATCTGATAGCTGGCATATGATCTAATTTGATGATTTTGGCAAAATTTTGAAGGATAAATCTTATCTTGTAATCTCTTATTAGTTAGGAGTTTAATTTGGGATATTATTTCTATTTTCTTTTATTATTTTTATGTTTAGTTTTTAGTTTTATGAGTTAGACATAAATTAAGAAGTTTTGTTTTAGACAATGATATATAAGCTGGCTTATCTAGCAACCCTAGGGGGATCTTTTGGACAAATTTTGACATACTTTGGCCGCTGTAACTTTATAATTTATCAAAGTTTTCTTTCCTTTAAATTATAAGGAACTAATTTCATCTTGGTTGAAGGGTAATTGAAGTTCATATTCGTGAATTATGAGATCTAAATAACTTTATCTTTTCTCTTCTTTAATATTTTGTATTTATATAATTCTATGTAGCTTAATATCATTGTTGTTTTGCTGATTAATCAGTCGAGCCCATTGGTTGATTAGTTAAATAACATACAGCTGTTCAAAATTCTTAAATCCACAATTATTTTTGATATTTTGATTTAAGCAGCAATTAGATTTATCTTGAGAGATTATATAATCTAATTAAATAAATCTCAAAATTGGATTTATTGGTTAGAATTAGGTCCTTTTAGTTCTTAAAGCTGTCAATAATTAGATTCTAAGGACATTCCTATAGGACATATTATTGGCAAGAGTTAATTAAAGAATGTTCTGAATTAATTTGAAACCTAAGGAATGACTGGTATTGAGAGCTTGTCCAATACTATAATTGATTTATTAAAGAATTAAAAAGAGCAATATTTGAATCCATGATCAATTTAAGAATTGAACTAAAACTATCCCTTCAACTGAATTTATTTTATTTATATTTTCTCTAATTTATTTTACTGCAATTTAATTTTAATTTTAAATTTTCAATTTGAGTTTAATTTTGATTCTTATTTTTCATACACCCCTTGTTTAATTTTGTTTTAGTTTTCCTTTTTGGTTTTCAAAAAAGATTTAAATAAGCAGTAAATTTCCTGTAGATTCGACCCTATTCACCACTACTACAATTTAATTTGTTTAGAGAATAGGAATTTAATTTTTGTGATTTTGATACCCATCAAACTTATTGAAATATCATCCATACTACATGAAATTTAAATTAAATAAACATTCATTAAATTTAAATCAAAGAAGGTCTAAACAAATAAAAATGGGCACCCATACAAGATGGAAACATGCTCTTACAATAATGTCCAATGCACAAAACTAAATAAAATAGGACGCCCACCATTTGGTAAGAACATGTCCTTTACAATGATCATGAAACTTTAAAATAAATTAAATTACATTGAACTTAACAAATAAGGTACCAACAAAGTGGAAACATACCTCTTACATCCTTAAAGTTTAAATAATTAACTAAATGCAATTTAAATCATTTAAACATTCATCATTGGCAAAATACTAATAAATCATTCATCACAAGAACATAACAATGAACCAAATAATTAAATCTATGTTTTAATCTTTAAGTAAAGAATAAGATATATATTATTAGTTTTTATTGGTATGAGTTAGGATTTCTAGGCTTTTAAAGATGCAAATTAGGGTTTTGGGATTAAATTAGGGTTTTAGGTCTTTGATTATGCAAACTAGGGTTTTAAATAAAATCTTAGGTTTTTAAATGAAAATTAGGGTTTTATCTTTTTAAAATAATATTAGGGTTTTAGTTTTTAAAAACATTCAAATAAGAAATAAACTAGAGTTCTTGGATCAAAACATAAAATTTAGGATTAGAACATATAATTTAAAACTAAACCTAATGGATTTGGGTTTTGAATCAAATTAAATCATATTATTAGGGTTTTGCAAGAAATGTCCACAAGTTTCTCTTTATATTGAAATTAATATTGTTAATGGTTAGGCTACTGTATGTCCTAACAGGTTATTATGCAAATATGATGGTGATTTAAAGGTTTTACATAATTATTGAAAGATAAACTAACTTACATAATTATTGAAAGATAAACTAACTTACAGCATGATGAGATTCTAATGTAAAATAAATACTGGATGAAACAATGAAAGCAGTAAATGATGAAGAAAATGATCAAGGATAACCTCTATTAAGCTTAAACATAAAAACTCACCTTTGTTTGTTGGCTCCACCAATGAGAAGGAGAATACCCATCTTATTTCTTAAATCCAATGAGGTTTTGGCCGGAGGTTCAATGCAACAGAGATAGTTTTTTAGTTTCTGCCTCTTGGATTATTATGTATATATTTTGTTTCTTTTTGGTTGATCATTGTTACTACATGTTTTTGGTGTTGCTTTGTCTCTGCTAATTCTTCCTTGCTTATTGTCATTATTCTTGCATGTTTCTTAAACCTCTGTATTTATAGGCAAAAGAGAGTTAAAAGCCCAAACCCTAATATACTAATTCAATGACTATTTGAAGTTCGATCATAATTAGGAAGATTAAAACCATTTATTAAACTAAATTATGCCCGGATTTAAATACCATGTTGAATTGGCATTAGCCAATGTGCCATGGTAAGCCATCCATGGCAAATCAGGCAATGCCAATTCACCATGGATGGGTATCCATGTTGAATTGGCTTGCCAATTCTCCATGGAACCCATACCATGGCAAATTGGCTTAGCCAATTCATCATGATTTTATATTTAGGGGCCAGTCCGGTGTGGTTTTATATTTTAAAATTGAACTGAACCTATTTTTGGTCCTTAGATATTAGATCAGACTAGGTTTAGGGCTTTAAAAATTAAACTGACTTACTTTAGGCCTTTTAAAATTAGACCGACCTAATCCAAAGCTGTAAACTAGGTTTAACATTTTAAAATTGGACCAAATTTAGCATGGCCTTTTTTAATTGGGATCGAATTAGCTTAGGGCCAAAATTAAGGGTCTACAGTTTTCCTCCTGCTTGAAAGATCTTGAATTACACCTATGTTCCATTACGACTACATGTCAGAAACATTCTAGCACGCTAAGCCAATAGCATAGTGGTGTTTATATAACATATTTTAGCACTTAATATTAAAGAAAATGTTTATAAAAATATATTAATAAAACTAAATATTAACAAAACATTTTAATATATCAAGTATTCTCAATAACAAACTAACTCCATATTTTGATTACACAAAATAATAATTTTGACTTTACAAAACCAATCATACTAAGTATTTCATTTAAGACTTGTTTTCACATCTGTTAACATTGCTCATATTACACTTATTGTATTTTCAGCAAGTCTCACTTTTTAGATTTATATATAGGACATTTTCTTTCAATTTTTATAAGTTTAGCACTTTGATTTAATACTGTAGTTTGGAACATTTTGTTTCAAATATCACTATATGCACTTTTAATTATTATAACTCTTAGAAAATTATTGATTAATTTAATATTTTGAACATAACTATTCTATTTAGTGCTTTAGCAATTTCACTTAAAATATTTTTGCATACATTATCAATCACTTTTCACATTGTAACACAGTAAGTCAATTCTAAATAATTGACTTATAATACTATTTTGCATTTCTTTCAATATTCATAACATCATATTCACATATATTTTCTTGCCCTCATATACTGAGCTATAAAACCTAGGTCTAGATAGCGGGTCACTTGTTGTCCCAAGATGGCAACCAAGAGGGGGGGGGGGTGAATTGGTTTCGTCAAGAAATAATGACAATTTAAAAAACTCAACAAACAAGAAATGCGGAATAGAGAGTTGGTTGAGTAATGGAGGAAGGTAAGAACACACAAGATTTATAGTGGTTCGGATTTACTTCAATCCTACATCCACTTCCTTAACAACTTGTTAAGGTTCCACTAGTCTTTGAAGTTTTTACAAGCTCACTTCCAACTTTGGTGTTTTCAAAAGTTCACACCTAACTTCACAAGTGTTTTTCTTAGGCTCACACTTACAACCCACACAAGAGTTTTACAAGGCTCACTCTCTCAACCTAAGTGTTTCCCAAGCTTACACTCAAACTTATACAATGGTGTTTTCAATGCTAACACCTAACATTCATAACAATTCAAATACAAGTTTAAGCAAAAGGAAATTTGTTGCTTGGCTATGAAAATTATTTCTTAATAATGTTATCTCTTTGTTTTCTCATGGAAACATTGTATTTATAGCCAATGTGGTCTTACTAGCCGTTATTGATGTTTTAATAATGTCTTGGCAGATTAGACCTTCTTTACTTAAACTGTCCGAAGCACTTCGCGGTCGCCCTTCATGCAAGGATGGTCGCGCTCATGCTTCTCGCGGTCGTCCTTTTAACCTGGGACGGTCGCTACTTTTGAAAAAGCTACAACGGTCGAATTTTAGTGCTCTGCAGCTGGAATCTTGTCCATGCTGTGTTTGTCGGACCGTTTCTTGCCCATGCTTTGTTTGTCGGGACGGTCGCGCCAAGCATAGGTGCGGTCGCCCTTTTTGAATATTGAAGTGGGTTTACAACGGTCATGTCACGTGTCACTTTCTGACAGAGCAAAAGAGATGTCCGCCATAATTTGAATCTTCGCGGTCACCCTTGGTAGGTTTTAGCGGTCGAACTCACATTCTCGCGTCGAACTTCTGGACGCACCTGAGGACGCGAACACTACTGTCTCTTTGAGCAATTTCTTCTTGAATTGTTGGGCGGTCGCGACTCTGAATGGGGCGGTCGCTAAAGTGGTAAGCGAGGTCGAATCATTCACCGTTCTTGTCACCGCGAACCTTACTGTGATTGTAATGATTTAAGTTCCTTGAGTAGCGGTCGGGCAAATATTAGGACGGTCGCTATTATGTATGAGCGGTCGCGACTGAGGTCGAACTTCTGACCGCGAAACCTACTGTGACAAGGTTTCATTCTGTAATTGCATGGAGCGGTCGTATTCAGTTGAGGTGCGACCGCTATACTTGTTCTGTTCACCTTTAATTGAAGCAACCTAATCCTGCAACAAGCTTTCTCAAACACAAGTTAAATAGATCATCCATTTGAGTTGTCAAGGATCAAAATTAAGATCATTTGTCTAACAATCTCCCCCATTTTGACTTTGACAATTCAAATGGAATGATGAGAAAAATAATAAGTCTAAAATACTCCCCCTTAACATATGCAACAATCATCGTTAAGAGCATTGTGATTAATAGTTTATCTTGGTGCAAAGGTTATTGTTTGATGCAAACATTTCTCCCCCATAAACATTTCTCCCCTATTGCAAATATTCAACATTATTGTTCTTATTCTTGTTTTCCCATTTTTGTATACTGTTACTTGGTTCATTCCACTTGGTTCATTCCATTTTGGTATTGTTCTCCCCCATTGGCATAGGCAAAATGAAACAAATGTTAAAACATATAAAAGTGCAAACAATGAAAGGGAATATAAACATTAAAACAAATGTTAAAACATATATATGAAAGTGGAGGAAAGTACAAAGAAGGATTAAAACGAGCATTTTAAAATGCAAACAATAAGAAAAATCTAAGCTATTCTGAGTCATCATCTAACTCTAACTCTTCTTCAACTAAAGGAGCTTTCCCTTTATCTTGAGGTGCAACAGAGGTAGAGCTAGTACTAATGGACTCTTCTTCTTCAGCAACGCTTTGGGTGTGATCACTTATATCCCAATCTTCAAGATTGCATTGAGGCAAGTCCAATTTGCCTTGCATGTCATAAAGATCATGGTGCATGTGGGATATAAGGTCTATCCTCTTGTTTAAGTGCTGGAATCTCTTGGAAACACTTTTCTTGAACTTAGTGAGTTTCCTTGAGAGAGTCTTGATAGCTTGGAGGATGAGTTGTGTGGAGGATGAAGCAGTTTCTTGAGCAACTTTTGATGAAGTTGCTTTTGGGGGTAATTCCACAGCAACTTCTACAGAATCTCCCTCTTCCTCAATTGTATACCTTGGCCTTTTCTTTTGTTTGTCCATAACACCTTTCTTGCCAAAGGAGTATACATATGATCCTTCAATTTTCTTTACACATCCAGCATGCTCTAAGTAATCTATTGTGATAGCACTAGAGGCTAGAGTGAAAGGGTTTCTCAAAGTGGCTAAGTTTAAATCATTCAGAAGGTTTAGGTGCCTAGCTATTTGAGTAACTTGAGAGGATAGGAAGAAGGTACCAGTTCTTGTAACAGCATGATGATAAAAGGTATCAATCAAGAACTTGGTTGTGTTCATTTTGATGTTGTGGGTGAAAGCATAGAGAAAGATAAGGTCTCTCTTGGTTACTTTCTCATTCCCATCTGCTCTTTGGTGAATGGTATAGGTGATAATCCTATGGAGCATCCAGTGGGTGAGAGATTTGATGTGCCTGGCTTTAGATTCCTTTTCAAAGGAAGTTTCAATGGAAATTTCTTGCCAGAAATCAGAAAGGGTTGGGTTTGAGAAGATTTGGTCATTGTAGGAGGTTATACCTTCAGAAGGGAAGTTCCAAATTCTGCCAAAATCTTCAAGGGTTAAGAATTGATACTGATCAAAGAGTTTGAACCTAACCCCATACCACCCTAGTGCAGAGTTTGCACTCTTCTCTATCTGGAATGACATTAGAAACTCCTTACTTAGACTAGAGTAACCTACTTCTTCTGGAAAGACAAATATTCTCCATCCAAGGACATCCAACAATCCTTCAATTTCGTCCTTGATGCCCAAGGCAGACAGCATCCCACCAAAAGGTGATTTGGTGCCTTCAACCTTCTTCTTCTTTAACATGGCATACCTAATGTCTTCCTCAGTGGTTTGGTGATGAGGTTTGTGAATTTTCTCACCCCTTTTTGATTGTGGAGGAGATGGAGGTTCAACAACAGGTTCTCTAATGGTGATTCCTGGAACTCTCTTAGCTTGACCCTTAATTTTGGAAGTGGTTTTTCTTTTGGGAGCCATTAGATTAGAAAGAGTAGAAGTAAACTGGAAAACAGAGGGTGATTAAGATGTAGAAGTTTTTTAGGGTTTCAGAAGTAAGTTTGTGTGCTTTGATAGGCAAAATATCAGATAAACTGTTGCAAAACACTTTTAAATAGATGAAGTAAAGAAAATAGCCGTTTATGACTGTTGAGAGTTAAGAGTTGCGACCTGTCACACAGCCAACGGTTATAAATTTTCGAGCAGAGTGTACAGGGTGCGGTCGCAGATTTAACAAGGTGCGATCGCGAAATGGTGTACAGCGACCATTATTATGATCAGTACGCTCGCGAGTGAAGAAAACATCTGTAACGGTCGAAACTATTCAAATTGGTGCGATCGCGCACAAATTTTCTCGACCGCGCTCAGAGAATTTTATTGAATGAAACTAGCAGACGAAGTAGCGAGCGCGAAAGAACACTGGAGCGACCGCTACATACTCAAAAATAAAATATTCAAGGAAAGATGGAAGATATTCTAAGTGTGTTAAGAAAAATTAATTTCATGCACATAGAAACTTTATTTTAAGGCAAAAAATTCTAATTAACTCAAAGTGATTCCATCAATCATTCCTAAATTGAGTTTGATGAAGTTAAGTCTATCTTCATTCAAGGGTTTTGTAAAGACATCAGCAAGTTGATTTTCTGTATATATGAATTCTAAGGTTATATTCTGATTTTGTACATTTTCTCTTAAGAAATGATGTCTAAAATCTATGTGTTTGGATCTAGAATGTTGGATAGGATTCTTAGACAAATTGATAGCACTAGTGTTGTCACATTTAATGGAGATATTGTTAAACATTTTACCATAGTCAAGCAATTGTTGTTTCATCCATAATACTTGTGTGCAACAAAAACATGCTGCAACATATTCAGCTTCCGTTGTGGATAAAGCAACTGATGCTTGTTTCTTACTATGCCAAGAAACTAGACAATTACCAAGAAAGTGACATGCTCCTGTTGTGCTTTTCCTATCTAATATACTACCAGCATAATCTGCATCTGAAAATCCTATAATATGAAATGATGTGTTTTTAGGATACCAAAGTCCTAAATGTATTGTACCGCTCAAATATTTCAAGATTCTCTTAGTGGCATTCAAGTGTGATTCTTTAGGACTAGTTTGAAATCTAGCACAAAGACATACACTATACATTATATCAGGCCTAGAAGCAGTTAAGTAAAGTAGTGATCCGATGATACCTCGATATTTCTTCTCATCTACTGCTTTACCATTATCATCTTTACCTAATTTCAATGATGTGCTCATAGGAGTTTTGCTAGTTTTGCAGCCATCCATTCCAAATTTCTTGATGAGTTCTTTTGTATATTTGGATTGGTTGATGAAGATCCCATCTTTACATTGCTTGACTTGCAGTCCAAGGAAAAACTTGAGTTCACCCATCATGCTCATTTCAAATTCCCTAGTCATACAAGAAGCAAATTCTTTGCATAGGGCTTCATTAGTAGCTCCAAATATTATGTCATCCACATAAATTTGTACAATCAAAATGTTGTGCTTATTCTTTTTAACAAAAAGAGTTGTGTCTACTTTTCCTTTTGAAAAACCATTTTCAAGCAAATATGCACTAAGTTTATCATACCAAGCTCTAGGTGCTTGCTTTAATCCATATAAAGCTTTGGTAAGTTTGAAAACATGATCAGGAAATTTGTAGTTTTCAAAACCAGGAGGTTGTTCAACATAAACTTCTTCATTTATGAGTCCGTTTAGAAATGCACTTTTAACATCCATTTGATAAAGCTTAAAATTCATATGACATGCAAAAGCAAGTAATATTCTAATAGCTTCCAATCTAGCTACGAGGGCAAAGGTTTCATCATAGTCAATACCTTCTTCTTGATTATAACCTTTGGCTACCAATCTTGCTTTATTTCTAATGATGTGACCATTTTCATCAAGCTTATTCCTATAGACCCATTTGCATCCTATTATAGAATGATCTATAGGTCTAGGAGTAAGTTGCCAAACATTATTTCTTTCAAATTGATTAAGTTCATCTTGCATTGCAATTATCCAATTTTCATCATTTAAAGCTTCCTCAATAGTTTTTGGTTCAATTTGAGAAACAAAAGCAACATTAACATCAACATGATTAATTTTAGATCTAGTAGTTACTCCCTTTGATGTTTCTCCAATGATGAGTTCCTTTGGATGATCTTTCTTGTATTGCCAATCCTTAGGTAGATCTTGAGCCTTTTCTTCAAGTTGATTGATCTTTGGAGCATCAATAGATTCAAGAGGTTCAAGAGTGCCTGCAGGGTCATTGAAAGTAATACCTTTCTTTTGATCAAGTTTAGATGATTCATCAAATACAACATGCATTGATTCTTCTATAACTAGAGTTTTCATATTAAATACTCTATATGCTTTGCTATATGATGAATATCCTAAGAATATGCCTTCATCTGATTTGGATGAGAATTTTCCAAGATTATCCTTGGTATTCAATATGAAGCATTTGCATCCAAATACTCTAAAATATCCAATTCTGGGTATTCTTCCATTCCATAGCTCATAAGAAGTTTTATTAGTTAAATGCCTTTTATAAACACGATTTGCAATGTAACAAGCTGTATTAACGGCTTCCGCCCAAAAATAAGATGGTAAATAATATTCATTGAGCATTGTTCTAGCCATTTCAATTAAAGTTCTATTTTTCCTTTCAACTACACCATTTTGCTGTGGAGTTCTAGGAGCAGAAAAATTGTGTGAAATGCCAATTTCATTGCAAAAGTTTTCAAAGTTTTCATTTTCAAATTCTTTGCCATGATCACTTCTAATAGATGTGATCACATATCCTTTTTCATTTTGAACTCTTTTTGCAAAGGTTTTGAAGTAATTAAAGGCTTCATTCTTTTGAGCTAAGAAATTAACCCATGTGAATCTAGAGTAGTCATCAACAAGAACAAATGCATATGATTTGCCTCCTAAGCTTGTAACTCTATTTGGTCCAAACAAGTCTAAATGAATGAGCTCTAAAGGTCTAGAGGTGCTTATAACATTCTTTGTTTTAAATGAGCTTTTATGTTGCTTACCATGTTGACAAGGTTCACAAATCCTATCTTTATCATATTTTATCTTAGGTAAGCCATCAACTAAATTCTCATTACAAATATATTTCAATTGATCCATACCAGCATGTCCTAGTCTTCTATGCCATAACCATGCATCATTATTAGTGGACATTAAACATGTATGATCAGAATGTATGCTTACATTGTAAGTGTTGTTTGTTCTAGTACCCTTAAATATGATAACATCATTTGAATTTGTGATTTTGCATTCCTTGGAATCAAACTTAACAAAGTATGCTTTATCACAAAGTTGACTAACACTTAGCAAGTTATGTTTCAAACCATCAACAAGCCATACATCTTCAATTAAATCCTTACCAATAGAACCAATGGAGCCAACACCAAGAATTTTACCTTTAGCATTGTTTCCAAAAGTTACGTTACCTCCATGTTTATAGGTAATACTTGTAAAGAGCTTTGCATTTCCAGTCATATGCCTTGAGCATCCACTATCCACAAGCCATGTGCTTTCATTGGTAGTAGATTTTAGGCATACCTGCAAGCCAATTGTGATCATCCTTTTTTAGGTACCCACATATAGTTGGGTCCTTGATGGTTAGTAGAAAGAGTGCCTTCAAAATTTAGATGGGCTTTTCTTATATAACAATAGAAATTTTTGTGACCAAATTTCATGCAATATGTGCATTGCCATGGTATCCTATGCTTCTGCATTTTTCTTTTTGCATTATACATACAACTACAAGTATGTGATTTCTTTTGTACAAGTTTAGTAAACAACAATGCATAATTGTTTTTGGCTTTATCTCCTAGTGAATCGTAAGAAGTTCTTTTAGACTTGGTGCAAGCATCTTTGATATGAACATCAGAAATTTTAGTTGTAGATGCTTTCACAAAAGTTGGTTTACTAGGTGCAATGTTGGTTGAGCCATTGAATCCTAATCCATATTTCAAGGAAGGTGATCTTTGATTATTAATTAATGTGTTCAATGCTTCCTTTCCTTTATGAAATCTGGAAATTGATTCTTTTAGTTCATGCTTCAATGCCTCATTCTCTTTAATCACTTTTTCTAAGTCATGTGAGCTTTTATTTAATTCTCCTATTGTATTCATCAAATGTTCATTTGAGGTTTTCAATTCTAAGGTAGAGTTCTTTAAGCATATAAAATCCTTTTCTAACTTAGAGTTTTTCTCTTTATAGAGCATCATTTTGGAGAAATATTTTTCTATTTTAGAATTCATGTGCTCAATCAAATCACTATCATCTATATCACTTATATCATCATGTGCTACAAGATCAAAGGATTGAGTACTTACCTCATTGGAGTCATCTTCAATAGCCATGAGACAAAGATTTGCAATTCCTTCCTCTTCTTCTTCTTCACTTGAGGAAGAGTCATCCCATGTGGCTTTGAGAGACTTTTTCTTTTCTTTATCCCATTTCCTTTTGTTCTTTAATTTGTAGCAATCCGACTTGATGTGACCGGTTTTTCCACATTCATAGCATTTTACCTCATTTTTCTTTTCTTTATCTTTGAAGGAGAATTTAGGAGGTGTACCTTTGTTTGCTTGTAATCTTTTCTTCCTTTTCCATTCATTGATTCTTTTAGAGAACATTGCCATTTCATCTTCATCATCAGTACCTTCATTGCTTGAGCTCTCAGCTTCTTTGATTGCTTTGAGTGCAATTGGTTTTCTCTTTTCTTTCTCACCTTGATCTTCTTCTTTCTCACTGTGTAGCTCAAATGTGAGTAATTTTCCAACTAGCTCGTCGGTTCTTAATGTGCTGAGATCATGAGCTTCTTCTATGGATGATACTTTGGATTCAAAGTTCTTTCTAGCTCTTAGGGCTCTCAAGATTTTGTTGTTTACATCACCTTGATCATATACCTTGCCATACTTCTTTAGTTCATTGACAATTGCAAGTAAGCGATTGGTCATGTCGGTGACATTTTCATTTGGTTTCATCTTGAATAGCTCATATTCATGAACATGCATTTGTTTTTTGGTAAATCTCACTTGAGTCATACCTTCATGGTAGTTTTCAAGTGTTTTCCAAATGCAATGTGCACAAGTTAAATGTTGAACTCTTCCACCTTCTTCTCTTGAAATGGAGTTCATCAAGATGGAAGCAGCTCTATTGTTCTTGAATCGATCTCTGATATTGCTAGTTGACCATTGAGCTTTGGGAAGTGGAACTTGAATACCGTCAACCTCATGAGTAGGAGATTTCCACTCATTTTCCACGAAATCCCATAGTTCAATCCCTTCACTGTCTAGAAACAAATACATTTTGTGTTTCCAGTATGAGTAATCCGTTCCATCAAAGTAGGGTCTAAGAATAGAGTTAAGATTTCCATGAGAGCTTGATGAAGAAGAAGTTGCCATTGTGGATCAGATTTCACAATTAAGTTTAAGAAATCTCAGGGCTCTGATACCATCACTGATGGCAAATAAATGCCCTCCATAAGTATATGGTCGGCCAAAGGCCCACATAGAAAAGGGACCAAAGGTCCTCTATGAAGCAAAGTGTCCACTGATGGCTTAGAAGCCAATATCATTGGGACACAAATGTGTCCTCTATGGCACAGAGTGCCCACAGTCACTATGGTCATCTACCTTATGGATAGTCATTCAATCCAGAAACTAGATTTAACATCAGCATAATTAGGCCATATATTTACTTCACTGTTTCAAGTTAATTTCACAATTATAATATTTATTATTATAAACATTTGAATTATTTGTTTATCATAATAATTTATAAGGTATGAGAACTTATTTCGAATACATTTATCATACAAACATATATATATATATATCATGTTTGTTTCTAATTAATTTCACTAATCTTATTTATTCATCAATCTTTCTCTTTCAAGCCACTTTCACATTTTTACTGAAACAATGAAATCTAAATAAATTTACAGTCTCTCTTATTTAGTTCTTTTTAAAATAATAAGAATCCACAACCTATTATTTCACTTAAAAGGGTATGTGAACATGTACATGATGATTTCGTTATGGTTAACACACACACATATATATCTATGTATAGATATATATTTCACTGGCAATACATTTTCATTATATATACTTTTATTAATTCATTGTAACATAATATTTATTTTCTTATATATAAATATATATAATTTAATTCTTGAGATATCATTTCACTAGTAGATTTAACTACTTTCGAATCTCACTAGATTCTTTCCTTTTCACATTATCAATTCCTTTCTTTCTATTGTCACTAATCAATATCTATCAACTCTTTAACATTTTTGCATACACTCTATGACTTGTCTTTATTCGCTAAATAATATTATAATCAAGTATATGATGAATATGCAATATGTATATTTTATACTCTTGTTTCCATCACTCAATCAATTCTTACAAATACTTCTTACTTTCATTGTCTCACTATCCTCACCATTTGTAATGTTCAAAATTTTAAATAATAAATTTTTAACTAATATTGATAATTGTCAGTGTTGTAGACCCTTAATTTTTGACCCAATCCGGTCCAATATGTTTTATTTAGTCTAAAATGATTTTTGTTGTCTAATTGGTCCAAAATAATTTTTATTAAATAATTTTTGCTTTAGTATCTAATTTTTATTAATAAAAAATAGAAATAAACAAATAAAAGTCAAAAAATAAAAATAAAAATCAGAGTCGGAAAAATCGGCGACGAAAAAAATCGTCGCGCGGGCCCGTGGGAAATTCCTGCGGGCTAAACGCACGCAGAAATTTTCTGTCTGCGAAATAGCCGTACGCAGAAATTTTTTGTCTACGAAATAGCTTACGGGCCAGCTCCGCTCGTGCTGCCGCAGCCAGCTGCGGCAGATTTTTTCACCAGCGCAGTTTTTCGGCAGCAGTTTTTTTTCGGCAATGTAAATTTTCCGACGCAAATTTTTCGAAACCTAATCCAATTAGGTTTTGGTTTCTTTTTTTTAATAATATTACTTACCTTAAGTAATTAGGAATAAACAACCTCAAACCACTATAAATAAGGACCAAAGGCAATTAAAAAAGGGGAGGCAAAAATCCAAGAGGAGTTTGGAAAATTTGAAACCAAATCAAGGAAGGAAAAGAAGAAATTCAATTCAACTTTTTTCTGGAGCAGCAGTAGCACGATTTAGAGGATTCAAAGGTAAAAAAAGCTTGTCTTTGGAGCTAGTTCATCTAAGAAGAATTGTTTTTGGAGAAATCATCAAAAGAAGGTATGTGTTAATTAATTTTCTTTAATTGTTTTTTTTTACACGTAGCAAATCTATGAAATCAAAATTAAAAATCTTTGAACTTTAATTTAGTTTTTCTAAAGAAAAAAAAAAAAAACCTTATTTCGTTGGTTTATCTTCCAAAAGGCTTAAAATTGTTATTTTTTCTTCTTAAAAACCTTAAAACTCTAATTAAACATATTCTTCAACAAAACCAAAATCAAATTCTGTTTCTTTCAAAACTTTAAACTTGGTACTTTTTCCTTCAAAAAGTCTTCTAAAACATCTTTTCTAGTTATAAAAACTTTAATTCACTTGTTTAAATTCATAAAATTCCATAAAATATTAAATTGTCTTCCAAACCCTAAGATTAAAATTACCACTCGTGACCCTACTTCCAAAATATCAAATCCAAATTCAACTTCCAAAATTCAAAATAATGAACACTAACCCTTTTAAAACCTTAAACCCTAATTTTTATGAATCCTAATCCTTTTAAAACATTAAAAAAATAAAAACATAAAAACCTAAATTTTACACAGTAGCTTAGGAACCAATAACCAAAAATCACAAATTAAAGTATTTTAAAGTGTTTTAAACCCTAGTTTCATGATTTCATCATTCAAACATTAATTTTGTTAATCAAAGAGTCTTACCAACCCTTTAAAACATAAAACCCTAATTTATTTTAATTCCATAAAAAGTCAAAGTAGCCATAATTGGACTTTTATTTGCTTTATTCAATTCCATACTTGATTATGCTTTGATTTATTTAATTTCAATACTTGATTTATTTAATTTATCATGGATGGATGTTTATTTTATATTTTGATTAATAGCTTTGATGAATGATTTGTTTATGATGAATGATTATTTACTTTTATCAATTAATTTAGATTTCCAAAAGTTGTAAGAGGTATGTTTCCACTTTGGTGGATGCCTCATTAGTTAAACATCATGTAATTTAATTTGCTTTTCTATTTTAGAACCTATGTAAAGGGCATGTTTCTACCTTTTGGTGGGTGTCCTATTTAGGCATGTGATGTAAGGACATGTTTCCATCCTTGGATGGGTGTCCATTTATTTGCTTTGTTTGGACATTGCTTTGATTTTAATATATTGATGCTTTCTTTTTAATTATTGTGTGCAATATGGATAATGTTGTTATATTTAAGAATTTTATAATATTAAGACCTGTAAAGGAGACCGGTTCCAATGAACCGGGCATTGTGGGGGTGCTGGGCCATTTCTCACCTTCCCCACATGTACCCAACTTTCCAAATCCATTAAGGGGTTGGGGATTCCATAGGAATCGAGTCATCCACCCCTTTCTTTTTCCTGGCCCGTCCGGGTGGCGACTCCATTTTCTCCGGACTTAGGTCCGTGTTCTCTAAAGCCCCGAGCCTAAACAATGCCGACGTCGCAAGAACCATTCCACTGGGAGTGGGGGCAAAAATCCCCTTTCACAGTGGCGACTCCACTGGGAATAAGAGAAGTTGATTCCATTGGTCTTTTTATTATTCTATTCTTTCTTATAATGATATTATCCATTGCATCATATTAGATTGCATTGTGTGCGTGAGTTAGGACGCCCATGTTACCCGTGTTGTGTTATGTGGGGGATACCATACTTTCACTCAAGGTATGGAGATCGAACATGGCATAACCACTTATAGCCTCGTACCGTTTGGTATATACTTGCTATGGGAACCTAAGCCTTTTAACCCAAAGACTAAAGCTCATGTAATTGACCTAGTTACTTTCCTTAGGTTTTACCCCAAATGCATGTTGTTTGACTATGGTTAGTTTATCTAAGTTTAAATCATAGCTTATTTGGTTTGTTCTTTTTCTAATATGACCTAAGTATATTGTAAGCTCAAAATAAATTTTTCTTTAAAATCCAAAAGACCAAAACTATTTTCAAAATTTTTCCAAGATGATCTTTGGACATAAGACTTTTTCTAAAAACAAATCAAAAAAATTTCTTTGGCCCATGGCCCAAAATCCATTTTTGTAAAATATTTTACAATGGGCTTAGAAACAAAACTATTTTCACCCAACCATTTTTTAGAAAGAGCTTGCAAAAATATTTAGGCCAATTATGAAATACCAAAAAATCAATTGTGGGCCTAGTTTACACTAAGAATAAATTAATCATGGGCTTGTTTTTGGCATGAACCATTAGTTACCTTTTTCAAGTTAGAAATCTATCTATAATAAACCTCTTAATTTCATTTTAATCCAACATCGCATAAAAGCTACTTTAGTTGGTTGAATTGATTAAAACCTAATTAATTGGAATTATCATGATTGATTTCCATTTTCAAAAATATAACTATTGGTTGAAACGTCCGAGGAATTATTCGAAAGCAAGATACCCCATGTCGGTATTTTGTCAACCATATACGTAGGAAAAGAGACTCGCCATTCGTGTGTGGATGTTATAAGGTTGGAAGGAACGTCCTAATTATCCTTGTTTGTTGATCATTTGTGCATACATGCATACATGCATACATTTGCATCTCATATCATTGATCCTCTCTGGCTCACAGCCCTGGATTACGAAAGTTCAAAAGCTTACAATAATCCGACCTACGCCAGAGATGAAATATCTAGCAACGACTCAATCACTTGCTCACCTAAAATGATGGAGCCCGAACAAATTCAAAGGATGGTGGATGAGGCCCTCAATGCCAAGATGGAAGAAATCAAAGAGGCCCTAGCTGAGACCATGAAGAACCAATTGACTGCAATCTTAGAGAATCATGCCGAGGCAACTGCTAGCACTAAAAAACCAAAGGACAAAGGGAAGACTAAAGTTAGTGAAGTGGTTTTTGATGATGAAAAGGTGATCATTGATGATGATGATGATTGGGCTCAATACTACCAAGAGGTTCAAGAAAAGAAGAAAGAACTGAAGGCTGTTGAGAAGGCAACTATTGAAAAGACCGAGACATTCGATCTTGAAAAGATGATTGCTGATTTAGAAAAGAAATTTGAGAAGAAGCTGAAAATCGAAGAGAAGTCTGAGATCGACAAACTATTTGAACAAGATGATGAGGTCCCTTATATGTTCAAGATGCCTTCCTTTGCTAAGTACAATGGCACCGAAAATCCTCATCTTCATGTGAAGCAGTATATCACTGCCATGCAATCTGCCCTAGCTACTAAGGCTCAAACCCTAAGGTACTTTATGCTCTCATTGGACCCTGTTGTCCAAAATTGGTTCAATACCTTAGATGATGGAAAACAAAAGAGTTGGAATCTACTTTACAAAGCCTTCACCCAACAATATGGATATAATGTTGAGTTAGAAGTTACTTTAATGGAAGTGGAGTCCATAAGGCAAAGGCCAAATGAGAATTTTGTGGACTATGTGAAGCGATGGAGAAATAAGGCCGTTTTACTCAAAAAGAGGCCCGATGAATTCGATCTAATAAGGATGATTGTGAGAGGGGTGTTGCCTAGTCTTCGTGAGAGGATGTCTCATACACTCATCAGTGATTTCAAAGACCTTCTTCAAGCTGGTTTGCAAATTGAAGAATGGGAAAGGGAGAAGAGTCGCTTTGAAACAAAAAGGAATGAGAAAGGGAGCTATCAACCTGGTAGCCAAAGCATGCAAAAGGTTGTCGGTGTTAATGCTACTAACCAAGGAACAAGGAGACAATTTTCGGAATTGGGAAAACTGATGTCTTGGGTTCTCAACAAGCTTCAAAGAAAAGGATTGCTACAACCCTTAAATCCACGTCCTTTGCCTAACCCTCTCCCACCTAATTTTGACACCAAAGCATTTTGTCAATTTCACCAAATGCAAGGGCATGACACGGATAGATGTGTGAGGTTGAGACATGAGATTCAAAATCTAATTGATAATGGGAAGTTACCCGAGCCCAATAAGCCAAACACCAAAGACAACCCATTGCCAAAATTCAAAAGGGTACCACCGCCGGCAACCTTTATGCTTGGAGGAGGTTTGCATGAGGACTTTGTCATGTCTTCTTTTCAAGATGTGGGTGGAGAAGCAACCAAAGAAGAAGAGGCATTTGTCAAAATTGAACAAGCTATGATGGGTGGAGAAGTAGCAATTTGTGTTGTCAATGGGTTTTGGGATTCAAGTGACAGTGATGATGATATTGTATCCAAGAAGGAGGAGTGGACTTGGTCCGAGCCCGAAGAAGATGAGGTGATGAATACTAGATCCGGTAAGCCTTACGCAAGGCCACCACCAAAGGAGATAGAAACTAATAAGGGGAAGGAAGTTGAAATAGAAGAAGATGATGCTGTGCTCAAGCAATTGAAAAGAACAAGTGTTAGCATTTGGGACTTGTTAGCTACTTCTAAAAAGAACCGAGAAACTATGGCCAAAGCCTTAGCTAGCATGCCCATTTCTACCTCCGCAACACCGGAGGAGTTAATCAACTTCATAAAAATTGGGGAAGTAATGAAATGTGAAGAGGTCCAAGAAAAGAGTGAAGTTAATATGGGAGCAGTTACTTTCTCAGATGTGGACTTACCGGAGGAGGGAAGAGACCACATCCGCCCTCTCGTTATCAAAATAAAAGTCAAGGGGAAGAGGACTCCATGTGTAATGGTCGATGATGGGTCCGCCATAAATGTTTGTCCACTTAAGATACTTCCAAAGCTAGCCATGTCAACAAGAGATCTAAACCTAACCAAGGTGACAATTCGTGCTTATGACAACACTAAGAGGCATGCCGAAGGGACTTTCAAAGCGGCTGTCAAGGTTGGTCCAATTGAATCTATTGTTGAGTTTGTTGTTTTAGACATACCAGTTACCTTTGCCTTACTCTTGGGGCGACCATGGTTTCATCCTCTTGGTGGAGTTCCTTCCACCCTTCATCAAAAGATCAAATTCCCCAATGGAAATGAAACAGTTGTCATTGAAGCTGAAGATAATGAGATTGTTAATGCTCTAATGGTTGAGAGGCCTCTCAATGGTTTTCAAGTAGCTGTAATTTCTGATGATGAAGCAGTGGACTCCAAAGTCTTGAATATGATGAAGAACATGAACTACCTTCCCGGAGCTGGTCTTGGAAAGGGTAAGGTTGGTTTAACAAAGTTGCCAGATTTTAGAACTCAGGCTTCCAAGAAGGGGTTGGGATATGATGAAGCCAATGATGTTCAACCAAAGAAGGATGAGAAGATGAGCTTCCCACCACTTGAAGAGATCTTTGTCAAAGCCCCAGATATGGGACCACTCCAAGGAAAGCCCGAGCCAATCATGTTCATGGGTAAGTTAATCCCCGGTTTTGAAATTTTTGCAGATGTTGCTGAGCTAGTGGAGCAAGTGAAGAAAGAGCTCACCCTGTCAATCAACAAAGAGAAGAATGAAGCTGCCCTGAAAGCCGATAAGACTCCGGAAGAGATTGCTGCCTTGGTTGAAGAAAAGTTTGAAGACATCCTGCTTTATGATTCTGAGAACAATGATTTTGATTTTTATTTTAATTTGTCTGCTTTGTATGAGGATGATGATGTTTTCTTTTCCAAAATGAATGCAATAAAGTCTGATTTTGCTTACTTGTGTGATGTTTCTCCTGATGGTTGCATACATTCAAATGGCAGTTACATGAGCATCTTTAATATTAATTCTGTTAACACACAATCATTAAATTTGGGAACAATTGAAAATCCTAAAAACATTAGCATAGCATCCGACCTTACTCCTGATGAGAGAGAGAGATTTGAAAAAATATTCAAAAAATATGAAGAAGTGTTTGCTTGGTCTTATGAGGATATGCCTGGGATAGATCGAGACATAGCCGAGCATCATATTCCTACTTACACTCACATTAAGCTTGTCAAACAAAAGCTTAGGCAACTAAGACCTGAGTGGGCTGAATTGGTTAAAGAAGAGGTCACTAAGCAAATACAAGTGAAGTTCCTTAAAGTGATAGAATATCCAGTGGAAGGATAAGGGTCTGCGTGGACTATAGAGATTTAAACAAAGCTTCCCCTAAGGATGATTTTCCTTTACCTCATATAGATGTTCTCATTGATAGTGCAGTCTCTAGTGTGCTACACTCATTTGTAGATAAATTTTTCGGATACAATCAAGTGTTAATGGCCCAAGAGGATAAAGCCAAAATTGTCTTCACTACTACATGGGGTATATTTTGTTATAGGGTGATGCCTTTCAGCTTAAAGAATGCTTGAGCAACCTACCAAAGGATGGCCACCACACTATTTCATGACATGATGCACAAAGAAGTTGAAGTATATGTTGATGATATGATGGTGAAGTCAGATACAAGGGAGCAAAGCTTCCAAAACTTAGAATTATTCTTCGATAGAGCTTTGAAGTATAAGCTAAGATTAAACCCAAAGAAGTGTGTATTCAGTGTTACTTCAGGCAAATTGTTGGGACATGTAATTGGTCCGAATGGCCTGACAAAGTTAAAGCAATCAGGGATATGCCAGCCCCAAAGACAGAGAGAGAAGTTCGGGGATTCATTGGTAAACTGCAGTACATTAGCAGATTTATAGCAAAGCTCACAACAATCTGTGAGCCTATCTTCAAATTGCTTAGAAAGAATTAGTCGGTCGTATGGAATGAAGAATGTCAAAAGGTCTTTGACCGAATAAAAGCGAGGTAGAAGAAAACTAAATGGTGGTTATTATAGCTCTCCCATGTTCTCCACTTTAATCCCCACTAACTCTTAATGAAAAGAGCTGTTACACATTAAAAGCATTCATTTTGTAACTCCCAAATGACAAATGATCACACCTCAAACTAAATGCACTCATTTGTAACTCCTAAATGACAACTGATCACAACACATTAAAACTCAAACTTTAACAAAAATAAAATATGTTGAATTCATAAAGCAAATAAACTAAACCTAAATTAATAATTAAAATAAAATGAAAGCCCAAGATCCATGCATGCTTAATTAAGGATGAATGGCCTTTTATTCTTCAGTGGGTTGGATTGATTCAATTAATGTGGGCTAGACTATTGTCTTCATATTTGAACATGCTTGAAACATGTTGACAATGTTAAGGTCTTCATGCATACATAGACCCTTGACAGAATCTAGATGAGCTTGATCCTTCCAAATGTCTTCAAGTAAGCAAGCTAATGCTTCCTTCATCCATTTAGCTTTAGCTCATGCCATTGGTCCACTATAAATGGTTAAAGGATTATTCTTGATGTTACATCCAACCTTAGCTAAATCATTCCCTGGTTGATCCTCATCATTAGTGAGGTAGAAGAAATCTAAATGGCTGTTCTTATAGCTCTCCCACGTTCTCCCATTTAATCCCCACTAACTCTCATTGAAAAGAGCTATTATACATTAAAAGCATTCATTTTGTAACTCCCAAATGACAACTGATCACACCCCAAACTAAATACACTCATTTGTAACTCCTGAATGACAACTGATCACAACATTAAAACTCAAATTTTAACAAGAATAAAACCCTAACTCTAATATGTTGAATTTATAAAGCAAATAAACTAAACCCAAATTAATAACTAAAATAAAATGACAGCCCAAAATCCATGCACAAACTCACTTCTTTTTCTTTGTTAGACATCTTTAAAACCTAAAAAATAAGTTAGAATAGCTTCACGCACTCCCTTACGTGTTTCACTCAAATAATGAATCACACCACTTGTGTTTTATACAAAATTTTGGCTTTTCTCAATGCTAATCTTACCACTCATGCCTTTTACCTCTCTTGCTTTTGTGTCGGGTTAATAGATGAATAATCACCTAAACAAACCAAATTAGGTTATGGCAATTCAATGGAGTGAAAAGGGCTAGTCTAGATCAAGATGTTAGGTAAGGCCAAATTTAAAGTAGCTAAACACAAGGAAACAAGCTTGAATGCTGAAATTTTAGGTCCTTTAGATTCAAGACAATTATAAAATTTTAAGAACTAGAATTCCACACTTTTGCAATTCTATTTTTTTTAATTTCATTTTTTTCTTTTCTTTTTTTTAATAATAACAAAAATGCAAATATTTGAAGGTTAACACAAAAAAGTAACAATAAGAGATGGAATAACAAAACTTATTATGTCAACACAGAGGTATGAAGTAAAATCAAAGTATACTTAAAAGGGCATAAATAAAATAAGACGATTCGGCACAAACAAAGAAAAAAATAATATGAAGATGATAAACTTGAACCAAACAAGGAGAAAAAAAAACACAAAGATAAGCAAACCTCAATTGAAGTAGGCTCTGATACCAAATGATAGGAAATCATCATCTTAGCAACCATATACCCTAATAACTATTAAGTTATGTTATATATGGAATGCAAGAAAACACCCTCCAGTCAAGATGATTTTAAGCCCTAAGGACATCCTCGAGTGAAGTTAGGGTAAAACTAGTTTAAAATGTTATTATTTATAAATGAAACTAGTACTTGAATTCAACCCACAACGCCACAAAGTAAATATGATTTGATAAGTTAAAAATTAAATATAAGATTTCTAGTTAGAGAATGCCACAAATTGAATTAGTTTGATAATTTCAAAGTTCATGAAAGAACCTAAGCAAAAACACTCACAAAGAGCAAATTCAGATTATCATTCATCAATTCTTATTTACAAATGAGTTTAGCTTTGATATTTATAGCCAAAGTGAGGTAGAAGAAACCTAAATGGTGATTATAGCTCTCTCATGTTCTCCCCTTCAATCCCCACTAACTCTCTTTGAAAAGAGCTGTTATACATTAAAAGCATTCATTTTGTAACTCCCAAATGACAACTAATCACACCTTAAACTAAATGCATTCATTTGTAACTCCCAAATGACAACTAATCAGGACACATTAAAACTCAAACTTCAAAAAGAATAAAATCCTAACTCTAATATGTTGAATTCATAAAGCAAATAAACTAAACCCAAAATAACAATTAAAATAAAATGACAGCCCAAGATCCATGCACACTTCATCAAGACTGAATGGTCATTTATTCTTCAATAGGCTGCATTGATTCAAAAAATGTGGGCTGGACTATTGTCTTCATATTTGAACATGCTTGAAACATATTGACAATGTTAAGGTCTTCTTGTATTCATAGACCCTTGACATAATCAAGATGAGCTTGGTCCTTTCAAATGTCTTCAAGTAAGCAAGTTAATACTTCTTTCAGCCTTTTAGCTTTAGTTCTTGTCATTGGTCATCTATAATTTTTTAAAGGATTATTCTTGATGTTAGTTCCAACCTTAGCCGAATCATTCCCTGGTTGATCTTCATCAATAAAACTTTCCTTTCTCATACTCTTCATCATCTTGTTTTTGCATAGTTTAACCATATAATTATATAAATACTTTACACATAACTTTCTTAACTTATAGTTTTTCTTTAGTGAATTAACCATTTAGCTTCACATATACTTTCAGTTAATAAATAATTGGTTCACCACTTAATTTTCCTAAGTAGTATACTTTAGATAGCTATTTAGCTATAAAAGATAAATCACTTTCAACCTAAATAATTAAAACTTTAATAACTCCAAATATCATAAACATAACCTTACTTTCAAGATATCAAATCCTTTAACTTTTAAATCTTCCAAACTTTGTATTTTCCAAACTTGTCTTCTATTAAAAATATATTGGCTTGACATGTCATAAATAATCACTTTCCTCTAATCTTTACACTCTTCATCCAATCCTAACTTTCCAAATTTAGCATTGTATATACTTAACATACACTTATCATTTTCTACTCTTTTCCACATTTTTAACAAATATACATGAATTCTCAACACATGGGTAAGAAACATAAATGTACAAGCCTCATACCATGCCTATATATCATAAAATACAAGCCAAAAATATTACCTAAGAACCCCACGGCCATGACAACTCAACCCCACGCCTGTGGGATACAAAACTAGGCTGCCAAACATCTTTGGACACCCCACGGTTGTTGCACTCAAGGGGCATGCCCGTGGCATGCAAAAATTATTGTTTCTTCAAAACATTTCAAGAAAACAAACTCGATTCAAGGCCCACGGTCGTGGAACTTAAAGGACATGCCCATGGCAACCCAAAATTGTGTAATTTGTACATTAAACTCCATAAAAAATAAACTAATTGAAGATCTATGATAAAGTTGTATCAAAACCAAATTTTTGATATAAAAAGGATTTCCATCAAATACTTGACCTATTCTTCAATTATCAAGTCATTAACAATTAGATTTCATAACCATCATCAAGAATAAAAAATAATATCAACACATTCAATTATTTCATATTTGACACAATAATTTATTTATTCAATATCTTAAGAAATAACTCATTTAAGTGACTCAAATAACTAATTCAAACTTTAAAACTTAAAGAAACTCAAATACTGTCAAACCATAATATACAAGCACATACCTCTTTTAAAACCCCTTTTCCTTCTCTTTTCCCTCTTTTCTTTGATCACTTGTTGATAATCTCACCTTTTCTAACTTATTCTTCTAAAAAATTATAACTATATTTATTTCCTCTTAAATTTTACTTAAATCAATGAAAAGAAGAAGAAAGAAGAAGTTTTAGTGGTGATGCTGTTGATAGGCGTGGAGGATGGAAGAAGAAAGAAGAAAATTTTGCATACACACACACACACACACACACACACACATATATATATATATTAATAAATTCAATCAAGTGAGGGCAATCTCATTTTAACTATGGTGTACCCTCTCTCTTAACCTTGATTCGAATTCAATTTTTAGTCCTATAAAATAGTAAAAATGGTTTCCTCAGTAAATTTTAAGATCCAATATTCACCATTTTCTACTTATATACATCATTTATCCAAATCACTTTTGTCACTATACACAATCAATTATCAACATTAGTTAAAAAGTTTAATGTTTAAAATTTTAAACATTACACTAGGTATGTTGAAAGAGGTGTGCATAATATATACCTAAAGTATACATAATATATATGTTGCATATGCATAATATATATTCAAGATATGTCTAATATATACACACATGATATATATATATATATTCCTACGTTAAAAAAAGGAATGGGTAACATATAAAATGTCAGAAAGGAAAAAAGAAAGAAAAAAAGAAATGAAATGAAAAGTCAAAAATAAGATGGAAATTATTTATGGATAGTATTTAAAAAAGATAAAAATATCTAATTATTTAATTATTTGATCATTTAAATTAATTATTTAATTATATAAGAGATGATGATGGAAAATAAAAATGAAAATGTCATCTTCTTCTTGATCTACCATAGCCAATTTTAGAGAGACAGGGGGAGATTTTCTTCATTAACTACACATCAAATTTTATAAAAAAATCTAAGTGATTTAAGTGTATTTTGAAAATTAAACAAGGAATCAAGTAAGTTTTCAATCCTTAAGCTTGTTTTTTTCTATTAATTTTTAAGAAGTATAAAATGGTTAGAGAGAGAAATTGGTTTTTCATTGAGAAAGTGGATAATTATGAAGAGATTATGATGTATATGTGTTGAATTAGTGATTAAATGATTGAAGTGAACTTAAATCATGAAGTTAGGGTTTGTGGAAGTTTTAAAAGTTAGGGTTTTTGATGGGGTTTGGCTAAAATTAGTATAGTTAGTAGTTATTTTGAATAATTTAAGTATAAATATGATTTTAAATGTTATAAGAGGTCAAGCTAAGAGATTTTTGAATTTGAAGCTTGGAAAGAGGCTTTGGGTTGATTTTGGAGCAAAGGGAGGTTTGTACATACTTTTATAGCATTTACTTGAAGTTTTCATGTTTGACATAATCTACGTTGGTACTTTTAAAGGAATGTTATTTTTCTTTTAAATTAAATTATTTATTTATCCTATTTGTTGTATCAAATGTGTGTTTTAAATATTATTTTGAACTTTAAAACCAATATGATATGGTGATTGGAAATATTTAAACGAGACATATTATTATTATGGGAAAGATGTGAAATGCGAAAGTGATTATAGAATGTGATTTGAATATTGTTTCAAACTTTAAACTAATATGATGTAGTAATGTGAGACATTATAAAAATTGCATAATATTGTTATAGGATATAATGTGCATTGTGAAAATATTTATGGAATATGATAAAATGTGGAAGTGATCTTGGAATGAGTTGATCACGTGAAAAATATTGAAAATGATAATACAAAATGAGAATATGAAAATTTGATGAGATGTTGTATGTTGGTTTGTCCTACACAATTACGTATTCTAGAATATTGAGTTTAGTACTATCAAGTTGACATGCCAATGATATGTCATGACATTTTATGTTACCGAGAGAGGCATGCTGGTGTCAGTCACTTTTGTGCTGAATGAGATGACATTCGAGTGATATATGACACTTTATCTCTGATATTAGAAGGGGATGACCTTCGATTGATACATGACACTTTGCCCCCAGTGTCAAAAAGGGACGGCCTTCGGGTGATATGACACTTTATCCCCAGTGTCGGACCTTTGGGTCATGATAGGTCAAATCAATTTTTTTTGGAACCTAAATATTATATAGAGAATTGTTCGGCCGAGTGTGCATTGATGTGTTGTGTTTATGAAACTTTATGAGAATATGAATTATTTAATTAAGCAATGCATTCTAAGTTAGGATAAATGTATTTTAAGCAATAAAGGAGATACATTGTCCTAGTGTGTGATGATATGATATGTTTATGTGAATTATGAGATCATAAATATTGATTGAGTATTTCATTATAGTTTGAACTAAAGGCATAATGTGCCAATGAAATATGTTTATATGCTGTGGAGACTATCACTTGTAATTTGAGCATTGTGCTTACATTAAAAAATGAATGCATTTTATATAAAGAAAGGAATGATTGATTTAAATATATTATATTATCAAAGTATGTACACTAAGCTTTTAGCTTAGCGTGGTTAGATTTAATTGCACAGGTGATATAGTAGAGAAAGGAAGTTCTGATTGATGTGAGCATTTGCAGATTTGAGATTGATATTGAAGTTAGAAAGCCTGCCATGAGACTTATTTGCTAATGCAATACTGCAGTGCATGTAAAGTTTGCTCCTAATGTATTTTGGATTTGGTACATTATAATTGTTATATAAAAATGTGTTTTGGATGCAAGATTCTATAATGCTATGCAATATATAACTTCATCATTATTTATATATTATAAATTTGGTTGTGAACTAAAGCATTTTGGTTATGAAATGGAGAAATTGTGGATTTGTGAAATTATGAATTTACGAGTGTACTTTCTAATGCATTTTGTTCTATTTTGATTTTGGGATTTATTAAAATTTTAGATAAAAGTTTGGCAAAATTTTCTTTGATATTTTTATATAAATTAGGTAAACTATATCTTAAGTATTTTTATATAGCTATATATATGCATAATATGTTTACATTTTCAAAATTATAATTTCTTTTAGTATTGAGAGTAGTTCTACAAATAACATATGTAGCACATTTTTAGTATTAAATATGAGGGTTTCTATAGATAATTACTGCGACACTCTTGTATTCTTTATAGGTATTTTATGTATACAGAGTATATGTATGATATATGCATATTGTATAAGGGTGTTACATACTCTCCCTTTGATTAAATTTCAATCTTGCTCCCAAAGGAAAAAAAACACAAAGAAAGAGCATAAAAGAGGAAGGAAATGGAAATACCAATAATATTGAAAGAGAATTACATAAGAATAGATATGTGTGATCATTACAGTGAAATTCATAAAATTATCCTTGAAAGATGAACAATTGAATCATACAAATAAAATTAAAGAATATATATGATAAGAGTATTTTTATACTTGTTTTTAGTATGATTTCTATGTGTTTTTAGTTAATGTTTCATTTGATTTTGGTTTAAAGTTTGTTTTAAGTGTTTGTTTTAGGTCAAAGTGAAAAAACTCCCTTGGATGATCAAAACAATGAAGAAAGAGCATGAATCAAGCAAGACATGGCCAAGCCAAAGCAAGCTTGGCCGTGTCCCTCAAAATTACTTCAAAGCAGTAGATGACATGCCCAAGAGATACGGCCAAGCCTCTGGCCGTGTCTCACCCAAAGAGCAAAAATCAAAGAGACCAAGAAGGGAAAGAAAATTTGGTAGAAGAAGACATTGGCAAGTGACACGGCCAAGCCAGTGGTTGTGTCACATGACACGGCCAAAAGCTTGGCCGTGTCCCATCCAAGCCAAAGAACCAAGAAAGGAAAGAAATGAACCAGAAGCCAACACACTCAGGTGACACGACCAAGCCAGTGGCCATGTCACATGACACGGCCACAAGCTTGGCCGTGTCACCCTTGGAAACAAAGAAAGCAAGTTGACGAAGCTACAAGCAGAAAGTGACACACCCACATGACATGGCCAAGCCACTGGCCGTGTCACATGACACAGCCAGGAGCTTGGCCGTGTCACCTAGAAGAAAACAGGGAAAGAAAGGGTAGAAGGTGACACGGTCAGCAAGCTTGGCCGTGTCACCTAAGGCAACTTTGAAATGTTCAAATTTTTCTGCAGACAAGTGGGGAACAAAGACTAGTTTTAGTCAAAAGTAATATTAGACAAAAGAAAAGCTTGCCTAATTTGAGGAAAAGAAAGATTGAACAAAGGGAATGTGGGAGGCAAAGTGAGTTGGAAGCATGGCTTGAACTTTGGAGGGAATTAAAAAGAAAAGAAGAGGGAGTTTTTAGGGGGATTCTGCAGCTTGAAATGGAGGAGCTAGAACAAAGGAGAAAGAAACCAACAACTAAAGCAAAGAGGAGGGTTTTGAGCTAAGTTTGAAGAAGGAGATACATCTTGTACAAGCCCTAAACCAAGAATCAAGGATTGAAGTGAAGAAATACAAATTATTCGCCATGGATTGTTTGGTTTCTTTTACTCATTTATCTTGCTCTGTTTTTCTGGTTTTGAACATGAACTAATTCCTTCTCTATCTAGATATTGATGAACCCTAGCTTATTTGTATGAATTGAATAATTATATTTAGTTGAATCATTTCATTGAGTTGTTTTATTTTTATGATGCTTGATGTTATTTCCAATTGATAATAGCATGCTTATTGATTGGTTGCCATTTTCATATTATTGACTTGAGAATGCTTGATATGAATTGATTACTCATAAGGTTTGAGGATTGATTGGGGTGCTAGAGATAGACATACAAGATCCTTTGGTTTATAGTTTCTTGTTCTTAATGCATGATCTATTTAATTGTGTTTAAGAAGAGATTCCGGCACTTTACTTAGCGATTAGGGATTAATTCACTCGAGAGAGATTTTAGTCTAATTTAGAGGAATGCCAACTCAACTCTATTGAATGATTTAACTGAATTGATTGTTCATAAATATCATTAAGGCTAGGGGGATTCAATATCTGGATAGTATTATTATCATCAATCCTATTTGGATAACATTTAATTTCCCCTTACTTCCAGTTATTAAATTAGTTATTTTTAATTACAAAGCATCACACAACTATTAATTTGCTAAACAACGGTTAAGGTTTGCACTAGTACTTGGCCTTGTCCCTAGTGGAACGATAACTCACTCACTACTTTATTACTTGGGCGACCTGTGCACTTGTGATATAGCATTAGACTCACGCGCACCAAGTTTTTGGTGCCACTGCCGGGGACAATGGTTTCAATATTAGTAATATAATTAATACTGTTGATTTAGTTTTATTTTCATTTGTTTCTAATATTGGTTCTTGCTTATTTACTATCATTTTAGGTGTTTCTTACCATTTATGACCAGAGCTAGCTCATCCCAACTGCTTGAGTTAGACCCAGAGCTAGAGAGAACATTGAGGAGAAAGCGAAAGGGAGAAGGGGAGGCAGTTCTGGAAGACATATAAACAAAGCAAGAAGAAGTATTTGAAGTGATGGAAGGAGTTGGACCAAGAACAATGCAGGAGTTTGCTAAGCACAATCTAAATGGGGCTGAATCTAGTATCCGGAGGCCGACATTTGCTGCAAACAACTTCGAAATAAAAGCAAATGTAATTCAAATGGTGCAGCAGACTTGTCAGTTCGATGGGTTTCCTGATGAAGATCCTAATGCACATATTGAGAATTTTCTGGAGATATGTGACACATTCAAGATAAATAATGTCTCAGATGATGCAATTAGGCTGAGGTTGTTCTCATTTTCCCTTAGAGATAGACCAAAGAAGTGGCTGAAATCTTTTCCTCCAGGGACCTTTACCACATGGGGTCAATTGGCAGAGAAATTCCTAGAGAAATACTTCCCACCATCCAAAACTGCTAACTTGAGGAATGATATCTCATCCTTTCTATAGCAAGATGATGAGACCCTTTATGATGCCTGGGAAAGATTTAAAGATTTGCTAAGAAGGTGTCCTCATCATGGACTTCCACTATGGCTTCAAATTCAAACATTTTACAATGGGTTGAATTATGTAAGTAAGCAATCCATTAATGCAGCAACTGGTGGTACCATAAACAACAAGACACCTGAACAAGCAAGGGATTTAATTGAAGATATGGCTATCACCAATTATTAGTGGCAAGCCCCAAGAGAGCAAGGAAAACTGAAGGTCATGGGTTCACACCAATTAGATCCTGTGGTGGCTTTGACAGTCCAATTGGAAGCATTGAATAAAAAATTTGATTCCTTGGCTTCTTCTTCTGGGAAAGTAATGCATGTCTTGTGAATGGTGTGGGGGTGGACATCAAAGTCAAGATTGCCAAAGTGGCAACATGTTTGCTAGGCAAGAGCAAGTAGATTATGTTAGAAATATGCCAAGGCAACGGCAGAATAACCCCTACAGCAACACATACAATCCGGGGTGGAGAAATCATCCAAATTTCTCATGGAATAATCAAAATAATCCAAGACCTCCCCCTGGATTCCAGCAGCCCCAACATCAACAAGTTGTCCCTCCAAGAAAGAGTAATTTGGAGGATATGATGGAGAAATTTATAGCAGCTTCTGAAACTAGGTTCCAATCAACTGAAACCACAATAAGAAATCAGCAAGCCTCCATTCATAATTTGGAGAATCAGGTGGGGCAAATTGCCAAGTTGCTTAGTGAGAGACCACAAGGAAGTCTGCCTAGCAACACTGAGGCAAATCCTAAAGAGCAGCTCAAGGCAATTACACTAAGGAGTGGAAAAAAGATCAAGGGAAATGTGTTTGAGAAAAGAGAAAAAGTGGCAGAAAAAGGGGCTGAAGTACAAGAAAAAGAAGATGATCTCACTGTCACGCCAGAAGAGAAAGCTGCACTAGAAAGTGAGAAAGATAAGCAGCCGCAAGAAAGCAGCCCCAATTTGAAGGAATACCGACCTAGAGTACCCTATTCGGCAAGGTTGAACAAGGACAAGATTGATGCTCAGTTCGGTAAGTTTCTTGAACTTTTTAAACAATTGCACATTAATATTCCATTTGCTGAAGCTTTGTCACAAATGCCTATGTATGCTAAATTTTTGAAAGATATCCTTTCTAACAAAAGGAAATTTGAGGAATTGTCATTAGTGCATTTATCTTAAAAGAGTTCGGCAATTTTGCAAAGAAGGTTACCTAAGAAGTTAAAAGATCCAGGTAGTTTTACCATTCCATGTTTGATAGGTAATCTTGAGGTTAAAAGTGCATTAGCTGATTTGGGGGCTAGCATAAGTGTTATGCCCTATAAAATGTTTAAAGAGTTAGGCATTGGTAAACCTAAACCAACACTCATGACCATCCAGCTTGCTGATAAGTCAGTAATCCACCCTCGTGGCATTATAGAAGATGTGTTGGTAAAAGTCAGGAATTTCATTTTCCCCAATGATTTTGTTGTCATTGATATTGATGAGGATGTGGATGTTTCACTTATTCTTGGTAGGCAATTTTTAAATGCAGCCCGTGCCCTTATCGATGTATATGATGGCACATTAACTTTGAGAGTGGGTGATGAAAAAGTTATTTTTAGGATACATGATGCCATGAAACATTCACTTTCACTTGATGAGGCGGAATCATGAAATGATGTTATTGAGCATGAGACCGTAAATTGTGTTACTAACATTGTTTCCAAGGATCCCCTTGAGTTGTGTTTATTGCAAGAAAATGTTGAGGATCGAGAAGCAATGTAGCAGCTTGCTTTTCTTGAAGCAAGCAAATCATTCAAATGCAGGGCATATGAGACTATTGAGATGCCAAAGGAAGAAAAGCCAAAACCATCGGTGATTGATCCACCCAAAAACCTCTTCCGGATAACCTTGAGTATGGGTTTCTGGCGGAGAAAAAGAAACTGCCAATAATTCTGAGTTCCCATCTATCTTTTGAACAGAAGGAGAAGCTTATTCAGTTGTTGCAGAAACATAAGCAAAGTGATAGCTTAGAAGATAGTAGACATAAAGGGTATCAGTCCATCCTATTGCACTCACAAGATACTGACGGAAGATGAATTCAAACCAGCAGTACAACCGTAACAGAGACTAAACCCAAAGATGAAAGATGTAGTGAAGACTGAAGTGATAAAACTACTTGATGCAGGAATTATCTATCTAATCTCGGATAGCTCTTGGGTGAGTCCAGTTCAGGTAGTACCAAAGAAAGGAGGGATGACAGTGGTCCCTAATGAAAATGATGAGCTGATTCCAACAAGAACAGTTACCGGTTGAAGGGTTTGCATTGACTACAGAAAATTGAATGATGCAACTAGAAAGGATCACTTTCCTTTACCCTTCATTGATCAGATGTTGGAAAGGTTATCCGACCATGAGTACTACTACTTTTTGGATGGCCTTTCAAGCTATTTCCAAATTCCTATTACACCGGAAGACCAAGATAAAACTACATTCACCTATCCATATGGGACATTCGCATATCGAAGAATGCCATTCGGGTTGTTCAATGCACCTGCAACTTTCCAAAGGTGCATGGTAGTAATCTTTGATGAGCTTATAGAGGATATTATGGAGATGTTTATGGATGATTTCTCAGTCTATGGCAGCTCATTTGAAAGATGTTTGGAAAACCTTGAAAGAGTCTTGATGAGATGTGAGGAAACCAATCTAGTGCTTAATTGGGAAAAGTGTCATTTCATGGTTCAAGAGGGAATCATGTTGGGACACAAAATTTCAAGCAAGGGCATTGAGGTGGATCAGGCAAAGGTAGATATAATTGAGAAGTTACCACCACCCACATCTGTGAAGGCCATTAGAAGTTTTCTAGGACATGCGGGTTTTTATCGGAGGTTCATTAGAGATTTTTCTAAGATAGCCCGTCCATTAACAAGACTCCTTGAGAAAGAAGTGAACTTTGTTTTTGATGAGGAATGTTTGAGAGCATTCACAACTCTTAAGCAGAAATTGACCCATGCCCCAATCATGGTAGCTCCTAATTGGAATCTAGCGTTTGAACTAATGTGCGATGCAAGTGACTTTGCAGTGGGAGCAGTCTTGGGTCAACGCAAGGAGAAATACTTCCAGCCTATCTACTATGCATGCAAGATCTTGAACACAGCTCAAGCAAATTACACAACTATAGAGAAAGAGCTGTTGGCTGTGTTTTTTGTTTTTGACAAGTTTAGATCATATCTAATCTTATCAAAAGTGATTGTTTATACAGATCATTCAACTTTGAGGTATTTATTTGCGAAAATTGATGCAAAACCGAGGCTAATGCGTTGGGTTTTGTTGTTACAGGAATTTGACTTGATGATTCAAGACAAGAAGGGAGCTAAAAATCTTGCAGCAGATCATCTTTCTCGCTTGGAGAATCCGACGATGTGTGGCATGGCCCGAAACAATGAACATTCTTAATCAATGCCATGCTGGACCAGCTGGTGGTCATATGGGAGCCAATAGGACTGCTCAAAAGGTACTAGAATCAGGATTTTATTGGCCCACTATGTTTAGAGATAGCTATGAATTTGTAAATCGTTGTGATCGTTGCCAAAGAACTGGAAATATTTCATCTCGTGATGAAATGCCCCAAAATGGGATTTTAGTTTGTGAAATTTTTGATGTATGGGGGATAGATTTTATGGGATCCTTTCCAAATTCATTTGGTAACAAATATATTCTTGTAGCAATATACTATTTATCTAAATGGCCTGAAGCCCAAGCCTTGGCAACCAATGATGCTAGGGTTGTAGTGAAATTTTTGAAGCAGTTGTTTTATCGATTTGGTACACCAAAAGCAATTATAAGTGATAGGGGTACTCACTTTTGTAACTTTCAGCTTGTGAAAGTTTTCAAAAGATTAGGAGTTACACATAGGTTTGCTACTCCCTATCATCCCCAAACTAGTGGCCAAGTTGAGAACACGAATAGGGAGATTAAAAGAATTTTGGAAAAAACTGTAGAGTGATCCCGAAAGGATTGGTCCGAGAAATTAGACAATGCTCTATGGGCTTTTAGAACTGCATTCAAAACTCCCTTGGGCACTACAACATTTAGGTTGTATATGAAAAAGCTTGCCATTTACCTGTTGAAATAGAGCATAATGCATATTGGGCCATAAAACAGATTAACCTTGATCTAGCTTGTGCAGGTGAAAGGCGAAAATTACAGGTAAACGAGTTAGACGAGTGGAGATTACAAGCTTATGATAATGCAAAAATGTATAAGGAACATACCAAGAGATGGCATGATGCTCACATTAAGGAACGGAAAGAGTTTCAAGCGGGAGATCAGGTATTACTGTACAATTCAAGACTTCGACTCTTTCCAGGTAAGTTGAAATCTCGATGGTCTTGCCCTTTTACTGTCAAGGAAGTTTTCCCCTACGGAGTGGTTGAAATAACCCAGCCGGAAAAGGGTGATTTCAAAGTCAATGGGCACAGGCTCAAATTTTCTTTAATGTGAGTATGCATAAACTAAAGGAGAGTTTAGATGAAACCCCAAAATTTATAACTCTTGAACTTAACAAAATTTATCTTTTTTAGTTTGTTTTGATTTTAGCCTTGCTTGGGGACAAGCAAGGAATTAAGTGTGGGGTGTTTGATAAGAGTATTTTTATACTTGTTTTTAGTATGATTTCTATGTGTTTTTAGTTAATGTTTCATTTGATTTTGGTTTAAAGTTTGTTTTAAGCGTTTGTTTTAGGTCAAAGTGCAAAAACTCCTTTGGATGATCAAAACAATGAAGAAAGAGCATGAATCAAGCAAGACATGGCCAAGCCAAAGCAAGCTTGGCCGTGTCCCTCAAAATTACTTCAAAGCAGTAGATGACATGCCCAAGAGACACGGCCAAGCCTCTGGCCATGTCTCACCCAAAGAGCAAAAATCAAAGAGACCAAGAAAGGAAAGAAAATTTGGCAGAAGAAGATACTGGCAAGTGACACGACCAAGCCAGTGGCCGTGTCACATGACACGGCCACAAGCTTGGCCGTGTCCCATCCAAGCCAAAGAAACAAGAAAGGAAAGAAATGAACCAGAAGCCAACACACTTAGGTGACATGCCCAAGCCAGTGGCTGTGTCACATGACACGGCCACAAGCTTGGCTGTGTCACCCTTGGAAACAAAGAAAGCAAGTTGACAAAGCTAGAAGTAGAAAGTGACACACCCACATGACATGGCTAAGCCACTGGCCATGTCACATGACACGGCTAGGAGCTTGGCCGTGTCACCTAGAAGAAAACAGCGAAAGAAAGGGCACAAGGTGACACGGCCAGCAAGCTTGGCTGTGTCACCTAAGGCAACTTTGAAATGTTCAAGTTTTTCTGCAGACAAGTGGGGAACAAAGACTAGTTTTAGTCAAAAGTAATATTAGACAAAAGAAAAGCTTGCCTAATTTGAGGAAAAGAAAGATTGAACAAAGGGAATGTGGGAGACAAAGTGAGTTGGAAGTGAGTTGGAAGCATGACTTGAATTTTGGAGGGAATTAAAAAGAGAAGAAGAGGGAGTTTTTAGGGAGATTCTGCAGCTTGAAATGGAGGAGATGGAACAAAGGAGAAAGAAACCAACAATTGAAGCAAAGAGGAGGGTTTTGAGCTGAGTTTGAAGAAGGAGATACATCTTGCACAAGCCCTAAACCAAGAATCAAGGATTGAAGTGAAGAAATACAAATTATTCGCCATGTATTGTTTGGTTTCTTTTACTCATTTATCTTGTTCTGTTTTTCTGGTTTTGAACATGAACTAATTCCTTCTCTATCTATATATTGATGAACCCTAGCTTATTTATATGAATTGAATAATTATATTTAGTTGAATCATTTCATTGAGTTGTTTTATTCTTATGATGCTTGATGTTATTTCCTATTGATAATATCATACTTATTGATTGGTTGCCATTTTCATATTATTGACTTGAGAAAGCTTGATATGAATTGATTACTCATAAGGGTTGAGGATTGATTGGGGTGCTAGAGATAGACTTACAAGATCCTTTGGTTTATAGTTCCTTGTTCTTAATGCATGTTCTATTTAATTGTGTTTGAGAAGAGATTTCGGCACTCTACTTAGCGATTAGGGATTAATTCACTCGAGAGAGGTTTTAGTCTAATTTAGAAGAATGCCAACTCAACTCTATTGAATGATTTAACTGAATTGATTGTTCATAAATATCATTGAGGCTAGGGGGATTCAGTATCTAGATAGTATTATTATCATCAATCCTATTTGCATAACATTTAATTTCCCCTTACTTCCAGTTATTAAATTAGTTATTTTTAATTACAAAGCATCACACAACTATTAATTTGCTAAACAACGGTTAAGGTTTGCACTAGTACTTGGCCTTGTCCCTAGTGGAATGATAACTCACTCATTGCTTTATTACTTGGGCGACCCGTGCACTTGCGGTATAGCATTAGACTCGCGCGCACCAATATATATATATAAAGAGAAACATAAACAAAGAGAAAGATGTGGTCTAAAATTCAGAAGATTTGGAATCACTGTCTTCAATCATAACATATTCTCCAACTTTTTCTTTTCCTTTCCCTTAGAGATACCTCCCTTTCAACCTTACTACTATCCCACCATATCTTTATCTTTAAGAGTAGTGGCTAGAGGCTCTTCTTCACTTTCTTAATCCTTATTAATTGCCCACTCAGCTAGATCACATTGAGGCATGCCAAATTTGCCTTGAAGACCATAAAAATCAGAAAAAAAATGTGAGAAGCCACATTCATCTTCTAACTTAATTTGGTTATCTTCTCTGTGAGCTTAGCTATTTGTTTTTGGAGGGACTTGAGAATTGTCATTACTCCATTAGAGATAGAGGAGGAAGAGGGTTCACCTTCTTTGGTCTTTTTAGAAGGTCTCTTAGGGATGGTTATTTCTACTTCCCCACTAGGTTGCACATCCACCCTAGGTCTCTTTTTCTCCCTTTCAAGAATCCCTTTGCTGCCAAACATGAATTAACATTGAGTACCCACCATTTTGATGCATTTTGAGTTCCCTAAATAGGCAATGGTTAGGGAATTTTATAAGGATCAAGAGGGTCTCACAAAGTAGCAAGATTTTTTGGAGTGAGCAGTTTGAAATGTCTAGATATTTGGGCTTCTTGCTATGAAAGGAGAAAAGCCCCTTTCTCATGGTTGGCATGGTGCAAAAATTGGTTAATGAGAAAGTGGATGGTTTGGACTCAGACTCCATTAAGAAGGGCATAAAAGGAATAAGAGGTCACATTGAGTGACTTTCTCATTCCCTTCAACTTCCATACAAGGTATAGGTGATAATTCGGTGGAGAAGCTAAATAATAAGGGTTTTGAACTGGATTGATTTGGAATTTTTTGTGTCATATGTAACTTCAATGGAAACTTTTTTCCAAAAGGAGGAATAACTGTTCATAGGAATATCCCTATTATTATAGGTAAAGGTACCTTTGGTACGGAAACCCTAAACAACGGTAAAATCTTCTACACTAATGGAAAAACATTTGTCAATGAGCTTGAAGTAGACACCATAGTACCTTAGTAGATACAGGTTTTTTTTATACAAAAAATACATAATTAATGTTTTTTTTATATACTATAAATGTACTAATAATAACATATGTCAAATAACAGAAACACATATCAATATATTGTACAAATATATAGAGTTTACACTTAGTATATAAATAAGTCATTAAACAAAGATTCTTATCAAAACAATTTATAACAAAATTATAAAGGGTATAAACAATTCATATATCATAATTCATTAACACAACAACATAGTTATCACAAAAAACAAAAAATGCATACAAAATTGTTATATAAATATATAGAATTTATACTTAGTATATAAAGAGTTTATTAAACAAAAACATTTATCTTAATAATTTATATTAATATTATAAAGGTTATAAACAATTTATATGTTGTAACTCATTGATACAATACCATAATTATCTCAAAAAACTAAAATGCATGCTGATCTGTTGTGTAAATATATATATATATATAGAATTTATATATATATATATAATTTATACTTAGTATATATAGAGTTTACACTTATTATATATAGATTTTACACCATTTAAAGAGTTCAATAAATAAATATCTTTACCTAAACAATTTATATTAACATTATAAAATGTTAAATAATTCATATTATAATTCATTAGCACAACAATATAGTCAACACAAAAAGACACAAATGTTGATGAATTGAATTATAGATATATAGAGTTTACACTTATTATTAATTCGTTTAAGTATGTCCTCCTTATTTCTTAAGCTACACAATTGATCAATGATAAAAAAAATAATTTACAATTTTTTCCTACATCAAATGCATATATTTACTATGAAAACATTTTCTAATTAAAAATTAATCTTTAATTGGATTTGTTTTTTTAATATTAGGAGAATGAAAATCAAAATATAGAACTTGCATGAGAGTGGCCATTGGTACCTTGTACTTTGCTAAAAAATGGCTAATCCATGTACTTAACAACAGGATCCTAGGTGTTGAAAATCTTCCTGACATACTTATTCATGCATTGAGTTTCAATTTAAGAACTAAGTCTAGGATTGAAATTAAAAGTCGGCAAGCATAATCATCAACAATTGCTTGCATCCATTGCTCCCTCACAACCCCGCCACTATAAATGAAAGTTTCCAAATAAGCCCTTCTCCAAACTCCCATTAATTGAGCTTCCTCATCTTCACTGCCATGTATGCTCGATTTTGTTGTCATAAGCTGTGTAGCAAGAAGGTAAAGGAGAGAGAAATTTAAAGGAAGGATAGAAAAATAATTGTAATTCTAAAAGGAATTGTACAAATCTAGTAAAAGAGTAAAAAAATGACACTTATGTAAAAGGCATAAAAATCTATTGTAAAAAAGAAAAAAATTGATAAAACTTAGCATATGGTGTAATTTCCATGATGGAAAAGGACACAGTTGCTTCCAAGCACTTCAAGAATATTGGATTCAAATTCAATTATAATCCTTTTAAGCAATTCTAAATTGAGTCTAAGCATAAACATGGATCAAAATTAATGTTTCCAAATTTACAAGGTAGACCCAAGTCTAAGACAAATAAGGAAGGGGAAATATCATCGCTTACCAATTTTTATCGAACTTTTTTCTTTTTTACAAGGGGTATTTTCATCATTTGTAGAAGCATTATTTTTTTACTTTTTTTACCAAAATTTTTATATTTCTTTTAAGATTGCTATTTTCTATTATTTTTCTTTTTACAAACACAAATAACTCATATTGGTGCTCTTATGGCTTGATTGAAAAATATATTCACCTTTACCTTATATTGAAATAAAAAATGACGTTGGCTACCAAGCTGTGAACCCCTAATTTTGCACCTAAAGATAAACCCTTTATTTTGCATATAGATAAAAGCCCATGAGATTATGAATACAACACAATTGGAATCACAAAGAATCGAATGCTAGATGGCCCTGAACTGGCCATTTGAAGTTGTTTGCACAAACTAGGCAAGTTCTAACTATAAATGTAACACCCCTTCCCGACCTACATGTGTAAGCTGAGTAGAGGCGCCACACTAACCTAATGTTGCTACCAATTTTACTTAGTCAAATTTTAGTTCCGATTTTTTTTTTCAAAAATTTTGCCATAGTTTCGCCTAAAAATTGAGTCCCAAGTGTCGACAAAACCGGTTTTTTTCTTATTTTTAAAAACATTTTACACAAACCAATGCAAACAAAATCATTCTCAGTACACTCCCAATAAATCCCCCTTGTAACCTCAACTACAACCTGCAAAAAGAATTTACACTTCTAGTGCAACATAAAATAAAGGTTTTGTGACAACCCCTATATTTAAATATTACACAGCGGAAGTTATAAAATATTTACATATTTACATACTAAACATTTCTTTACAAAATATAAAGAAATATACATGATTGGCAAGTCTGCTCTGATCTTTAAGCTCCAAAAATGGATTCAACAAGGTCTACTCTCACTTGGTCTTGATGAACTCTCGGGTTCAACTCTATCCACTCTATTACCTGCGCGATTAAACACTATCGCGCTAAGCCAACGACTTAGTAAGATAAAACATGTTAATGGTATGCTTAAATGTAATGCAATGCCACATATGTTATTGATAAGATCAACATCATAAATATAAAGTTAACACATAATTATGCATTTCACAAATCATAGTCATATGAGTATACCACATTTCAACATCTTTCCACATTCAACATTACTCAATCATACTCAATAACCAACATCTCATTTCATTAACTCATAACATTATTTAGGACATTCATATAACCTTGACACCTATGGGCCCAACAAGTATTTAATATGATATTCAGAGTTCAGAGTTACTGATTTGGTTCATAGTCACAATAATCACGCTCGTAGGCAATGTATATACATGTATCTCTATCCATGGATAGTGTAACAGACCCAGTCTCTTGGACCATCACTCAACACATATGAGGAGATCCTCAACCCGGCAAGACTGTTACAAATCATATATCTTATATTCACAATTCTCATAGTGTAACAGACCCAGTCTCTTGGACCATCAACTCAACACATATGAGGAGATCCTCAACCCGGCAAGACTGTTACCTTTCATCATTTCTTAGGCATGCCACCCAAATCCAGAACTCTGAAACTGAATAACATATTAAACAAACAATTCATTTATTATATAGTTACCATTTCCATTCTCAAATTCTCATCACATTTAGGCAAACATGCCTTCTTTCTTTCAATATCATCATCATAGCCAATCACAATGGCATTGTCTCATATCATGTCTTATTTGAATTATCATTTCAATTTCAATGTATATTATTCATGAAACACATAACCATTCACAATGCATAACATAACATTGTTCAATCTCAACAATGCAATTAGGGCAAAGAACAATTGATATGATTCATATGAATAATACATTCTGGTTTTAGACTCCATTTTATCCTTATTTTGAAAAATTGTATAAAATAATCTACTTGATTAAAAATTCTAAAATTTTTACAGAATTTATTTTTGTATCTTAAAATCATTCCTTTAAAATTTCAGATCAAACTGAACACCAAATCTTGGTCAAATAGTTCACCTAACCAGACTGCCCCAATTGCCCTGCATCCTGGCAGCAGTTCTGAACTTTGTGAATTCCATAAATCAAATTCAATCAACGTAGTTCCAAATTATTTTTCTCAAATAATAGACTCACTAAGCAACAACATATCCAAAATTCAATTGGATATGATTTTTGTACATTTTATTAAAAATCCCGAAATATAGCTGTCTCAGTTAAGGTACCTGCTGGAACAGTTCTACTAAAAATAATCTTTCTAAACTCATAACCATTCCAAAATCGAATCAACATATTTTTCAGTCATTCTAGACTCATAGAGGCACAACATATCAAAAATTCACTTCAAGAACATTTTTCTATAATTAATTAAAAATCATACAAGTCACAGCCTTTACTAATTGTAAAACAGAAAAAGAATTTCACTAAACACAACTCATCTCATCATCAAACCAACAAACCCTAATTCCTTTCTCACACCACTTCAAAAGAATTGAAGAATTTAAAGAAAAGATCTTACCTTAGATGAAGAAATCCACAAATCTTTAACCAAAACCCTTGCTTCCTTCTTCAAATTGCTTCAAACCTCAAGATCACCTCTCTCTCTCTTGGTTTTTGGAGAGCCGGCACCTCTTGAAAGAAAGAAGGAAAATGATGAAGACACAAAGTCAAATTTGCTTTTAATCTCCACCAAGTGATCTTATCCAAGCAATTACCAAAATGCCCTCAATCATATAACTAACTTTTTGTCTCATATAAGCCCTTATATGTAATTGCACATTCCACAAAAATATCTTCTTGCATTGACTCTTCCTTTGACCCATTTATATGTTATATATATCATCATATACACAACATATACATTTGTCTCTAAACCCTAAATTTCTTCTCCAAAACACATACAAAAACATTCTCTTCCAATTTCTTATCAACTTATCATATATACATAATTCAAGTGCAACAACACTAACACCAAGACTACTAGAGCATAATTAGGGATATTACAATTCTCCCCCTCTAGAAAGAAATTTCGTCCTCGAAATTTCCTGAAATTAACTCTGAAATAACTGAGGATACTGGTCTCGCATGGTATGCTCACTTTCCCAAGTTGCTTCCTCTCTTGCATGATTCTTCCACAGAACTTTTACCAAAGGCACATTCTTATTTCTTAACTCTTTTACATCACGTGCCAAGATAGCAACTGGTTCCTCTTCAAATGTCAAGTCTGGGCTCACTTCAATAGATTCAAATGGCAACACATGAGATGGATCCGACCTATATCTCCTCAACATAGAAACATGGAATACATTATGAATACGATCCAACTCAGGTGGCAAAGCAAGTCGATACGCCACTGGCCCAACTCTTTCTAACACTTCATACGGCCCAATGAAACGAGGACTCAATTTTCCTTTCCGACCGAACCTCAAAATCTTCTTCCAAGGAGACACTTTCAGAAATACCTTATCTCCAACATCAAACTCTATATCTCTCCTTTTCAGATCTGCATAAGACTTCTGTCGGTCTGAAGCTGCTTTTAACCTGCCTCGAATCAACTTTACTTTTTCTTCAGTTTCTTGAATCAAATCAGGACCAACCAACTTATTATCTCCAAGCTCATTCCAACAAAGAGGTGTCCTACACCGTCTGCCATACAATGCTTCAAACGGTGCCATACCAATGCTGGATTGGTGACTGTTGTTGTAAGCAAACTCCACAAGAGGTAAAAACCTATCCCAACTTCCAGAGAAATCGATGACACAGCTTCTCAACATGTCCTCAATAATCTGTATCACCCTCTCCGACTGTCCATCCGTCTGTGGATGAAAAGCAGTGCTGAAATGCAGTCGAGAACCTAAAGCACTATGCAAACTCTTCCAAAATCTGGAAGTAAACCTGGGATCTCGATCAGACACTAAAGAAGTTGGAACACCATGCAGTTTCACAATCTCATGGATATACAGCTCAGCCAATCTCTCCAAAGAGTAATCCATTCGAACCGGAAGAAAATGAGCTGTCTTAGTCAATCTATCCACAATCACCCATATGGCATCATGCTTCTTTTGTGTCAATGGCAAACCAGACACAAAATCCATTGTTACTCTTTCCCACTTCCATTCTGGCACTGACAATGGTTGAAGCAACCCGGTTGGAACTTGATGCTCTGCTTTAACCTTCTGACAGGTGAGACATTTCGATACAAACTCAGCAATGTCTCTCTTCAACCCCATCCACCAATAATGCTGTCTCAAATCATGATACATCTTCGTATTACCCGGATGCATAGCAAACATTGACTGATGAGCTTCTTCCAAAATGACCCTTTTCAAATCAGCATCATCGGGTACACACAATCGGTTTTTAAACCATAGGCTCCCATCCCTTTTCACAACAAAATCTCTAGTCTTCCCATTCTTGCAATCTGAAATAATCTTCTGAATCTTCATATCAATCAACTGAGCCTCTTTGATCTGATCTAACAAAACTGGTTTCAAAAGCAACTGTGCCAACAATGCACCATCATCACAAGGTACAAAACTGGCATGCAATGCTCTCAACTCAACAAGCAACGAGAGTGAGTAAACTGTTAAACCAGCTAAAGACTTCCGACTCAAAGCATCAGCAACAACATTTGCTTTACCTGGATGATAGTCAATCAAGCAGTCGTAGTCTTTAATCAATTCTAACCATCTCCTCTGACGAAGATTGAGTTCTTTCTGGACACCCAAATACTTCAAACTCTTGTGATCAGTGTAGATGAAACATTTCTCCCCAAACAGATAGTGGCGCCAAATTTTCAATGCAAACACAATGGCAGCCAATTCCAAATCATGGGTCGGATAGTTAAGCTCATGCGGTTTCAACTGTCGAGATGCATAAGCTATAACTTTACCTTCCTGCATCAACACACATCCCAAACCACTATGTGAAGCATCACTGTAAATCACATATGGTTTGCCTTCTACAGGTAAAGTAAGAACAGGCGCTTGAGTCAACATATCTCTCAACTGCTCAAAGCTCGCCTGACACTGATCTGTCCACAAAAACCTCACTCCCTTACGAAGCAATCTGGTGAGTGGAGTAGCTATCAAAGAAAATCCTTTCACAAACCACCGGTAATAGCCTGCCAAACCTAGAAAACTTCTAATCTCTGTCACAGACTTAGGTGGACTCCAATTCAGAATAGCTTCAACTTTACTTGGATCAACTCTAATGCCTTCTGCTGAAATAATATGTCCGAGAAAAGCTACTTGATCCAACCAGAACTCACACTTTGACAATTTAGCAAACAACTGCTTCTCTCTCAAAATCTGCAACACAATCCGCAGATGCATATCATGTTCCTCCTCATTCCGCGAATACACCAGAATGTCATCGATGAAGACCACTACAAACTGATCCAGATAGGGCCTAAATACCCTATTCATCAAATCCATAAAAGCTGCAGGTGCATTCGTCAGACCAAAAGGCATAACTAAAAATTCATAATGCCCATATCTGGTCCGGAAAGCTGTCTTCGGAACATCTTCAGCTCTGACTCTCAGCTGATGGTACCCTGATCTCAGATCAATTTTGGAAAACACAGCTGCACCCTTCAACTGATCAAATAGATCATCGATTCTAGGCAAAGGATATTTATTCTTAATGGTCACTTTGTTCAATTGCCTATAATCGATACATAATCTCATAGTACCATCTTTCTTCTTCACAAATAGCATAGGAGCTCCCCAAGGAGAAACACTGGGGCGAATGAATCCTTTGTCCAACAACTCCTGTAATTGCACTTTTAACTCCCTCAATTCTGCTGGTGCCATTCTGTAAGGAGTAATCGAAATAGGAGTGGCACCGGGCAACAATTCGATACCAAACTCCACTTCTCTCTCAGGAGGCAATCCTGGCAACTCCTCGGGAAAAACATCTGGGAACTCAGCAACTGTGGCAATGCTATCAATGGGAGAACCCTTTACTCTAGTATCTACCACATGAGCAAGATAGGCTTCACATCCCTTTCTAATCAACCTCCTAGCTGCAACAGCTGAAACAAATAAGGAGGCTAGTTGTTCCTGCTCATTAGATACTATCACCTCTCTACCATCACCAGTTCTCAAAGAAACAATCTTCTTCTTACAATCTACCACAGCTCCATGTCGAGATAACCAGTCCATGCCTAGAATCACATCATATTCCTTAAATGGCATCTCAATCAAATCTCCAAGGAACTCCTCACCTTGCACCCTCACTGCACTATCTTTATGCACTTTACTAACTATCACACTATGCCCTAGAGGATTTGTCACCAAAACATCAAATCCTAGGGACTCAGCATGCATATCAAACACAGGCAAAACAGATGCACTAATATAAGAATGGGTGATCCGGGATCAATCAAAGCAAGTACTGCAGTATCAAATAAAGAAAAAGTACCAGCTATAACTGCCGATGCATCCGGCTGCCTTTGCATAACATACATCCTCTGGGAAGATCCAACCTCCTCTGGTCTACTCTCCCTGGATGTAGCACCTCCTCTAAAACTGAACCCTGGTCTACCTCCTCGGCTGGCACCTCTGCCTCCTCTGCCTCCCCTCACACTAGCTCGAGAAGCAGCAGAATCAACTGGCATCTGCTCCTGCCTCTCAGGACAGTCTCTCACAAAGTGGTCAGGTGATCCACACCTGAAGCATACCCCTGATCTACTATGCCTCCAACAAACGCCCCCATGTCTTCCACCACACTGGTTACACACAGGTAAGGTGGATCTCTGAACTCCAGGAGTAGGAGCACTCGCTACTGAAGCTGCAGGTCTAAATCTCTGCCTCTGAAACTGCACTGACCTACCAGCTGATCTTTGATTTCTACTGACCCGAGGAGCAAAGCTTCCCTTACCTCTTTTAGCAGAAGAAGACTCTGCTTCAAATTGGGGCCTTCTAATCCTAACCTCTTCCTCAGAAGCAGCTGCAATATTCTGAGCTTTCTCCACACTCCGAGCTGCTGCCACAAGCTGAGAAAAATCCTGATACCGAGAACCAGCCACATGGCACATAAGAGAGGGCCTCAACCCCTCCTCAAATCTCCGGCATCGATCTATCTCATCCGATATAATGCCCCCGACATACTCACTCAACCGGATAAATTCAACCTCATACTCCATCACGGTCCGGTTGTTTTGCTTCAAATCTAAAAACTCTCTCTTCTTCCCATCTTTATACTCCCTCGGAGTATACTTCAATTCGAACTCCCTCAGAAAATCTGCATAGGACAATGTTGGGGGATCTTCCATAGAATGGGGCACTGTCTTCCACCAACTATAAGCATCCTTCTGCAACAATGATCTTGCATAATCAAACTTTTCCTCTGGAGTGGCTTGCAACTGCACAAATATTCTCTGAACTTTGTCTAACCATTGCTCAGCCACAACTGGATCAGTAATACCTATAAAATCCTCTGCTCCAAACTTCCTTAGTTTATCATATTGCCTCACTGCTACCAAAGGCGTGGGGGTGGTGGTGGTGGCTGTGGTTGCACTGGTGCTGGCCTCAAAGCCTCTATCACATGCCTAACCCAAGCTGGCGGAACCTCCTCCCCAGCTGATCTCCCTGACACAGAAGCAGGTGCCTCCTCAACACTAACAACCCTAGCTCCATCATCAGGGGCAATACTCTCGGCACTACCCTCAACCGACTGTCGTGAGTGAGAATCCATCACAACCTAACACTGCAAACACAGCAGATTATATCTTATTAAAGATCAGAGACTGCCAATCTCAAACGTATATGTTATTCAAAACCACTTTTTAAGTAAAAATAGTCTTTTTATTACATTTTACCTAGGTTGAGAATCTCAAACCTAGGCTCTGATACCAAAACAATTGTAACACCCCTTCCCGACCTACATGTGTAAGCTGAGTAGAGGCGCCACACTAACCTAATGTTGCTACCAATTTTACTTAGTCAAATTTTAGTTCCGATTTTTTTTTTCAAAAATTTTGCCATAGTTTCGCCTAAAAATTGAGTCCCAAGTGTCGACAAAACCGGTTTTTTTCTTATTTTTAAAAACATTTTACACAAACCAATGCAAACAAAATCATTCTCAGTACACTCCCAATAAATCCCTCTTGTAACCTCAACTACAACCTGCAAAAAGAATTTACACTTCTAGTGCAACATAAAATAAAGGTTTTGTGACAACCCCTATATTTAAATATTACACAGCGGAAGTTATAAAATATTTACATATTTACATACTAAACATTTCTTTACAAAATATAAAGAAATATACATGATTGGCAAGTCTGCTCTGATCTTTAAGCTCCAAAAATGGATTCAACAAGGTCTACTCTCACTTGGTCTTGATGAACTCTCGGGTTCAACTCTATCCACTCTATTACCTGCGCGATTAAACACTATCGCGCTAAGCCAACGACTTAGTAAGATAAAACATGTTAATGGTATGCTTAAATGTAATGCAATGCCACATATGTTATTGATAAGATCAACATCATAAATATAAAGTTAACACATAATTATGCATTTCACAAATCATAGTCATATGAGTATACCACATTTCAACATCTTTCCACATTCAACATTACTCAATCATACTCAATAACCAACATCTCATTTCATTAACTCATAACATTATTTAGGACATTCATATAACCTTGACACCTATGGGCCCAACAAGTATTTAATATGATATTCAGAGTTCAGAGTTACTGATTTGGTTCATAGTCACAATAATCACGCTCGTAGGCAATGTATATACATGTATCTCTATCCATGGATAGTGTAACAGACCCAGTCTCTTGGACCATCACTCAACACATATGAGGAGATCCTCAACCCGGCAAGACTGTTACAAATCATATATCTTATATTCACAATTCTCATAGTGTAACAGACCCAGTCTCTTGGACCATCAACTCAACACATATGAGGAGATCCTCAACCCGGCAAGACTGTTACCTTTCATCATTTCTTAGGCATGCCACCCAAATCCAGAACTCTGAAACTGAATAACATATTAAACAAACAATTCATTTATTATATAGTTACCATTTCCATTCTCAAATTCTCATCACATTTAGGCAAACATGCCTTCTTTCTTTCAATATCATCATCATAGCCAATCACAATGGCATTGTCTCATATCATGTCTTATTTGAATTATCATTTCAATTTCAATGTATATTATTCATGAAACACATAACCATTCACAATGCATAACATAACATTGTTCAATCTCAACAATGCAATTAGGGCAAAGAACAATTGATATGATTCATATGAATAATACATTCTGGTTTTAGACTCCATTTTATCCTTATTTTGAAAAATTGTATAAAATAATCTACTTGATTAAAAATTCTAAAATTTTTACAGAATTTATTTTTGTATCTTAAAATCATTCCTTTAAAATTTCAGATCAAACTGAACACCAAATCTTGGTCAAATAGTTCACCTAACCAGACTGCCCCAATTGCCCTGCATCCTGGCAGCAGTTCTGAACTTTGTGAATTCCATAAATCAAATTCAATCAACGTGGTTCCAAATTATTTTTCTCAAATAATAGACTCACTAAGAAACAACATATCCAAAATTCAATTGGATATGACTTTTCTACATTTTATTAAAAATCCCGAAATATAGCTGTCTCAGTTAAGGTACCTGCTGGAACAGTTCTACTAAAAATAATCTTTCTAAACTCATAACCATTCCAAAATCGAATCAACATATTTTTCAGTCATTCTAGACTCATAGAGGCACAACATATCAAAAATTCACTTCAAGAACATTTTTCTATAATTAATTAAAAATCATACAAGTCACAGCCTTTACTAATTGTAAAACAGAAAAAGAATTTCACTAAACACAACTCATCTCATCATCAAACCAACAAACCCTAATTCCTTTCTCACACCACTTCAAAAGAATTGAAGAATTTAAAGAAAAGATCTTACCTTAGATGAAGAAATCCACAAATCTTTAACCAAAACCCTTGCTTCCTTCTTCAAATTGCTTCAAACCTCAAGATCACCTCTCTCTCTCTTGGTTTTTGGAGAGCCGGCACCTCTTGAAAGAAAGAAGGAAAATGATGAAGACACAAAGTCAAATTTGCTTTTAATCTCCACCAAGTGATCTTATCCAAGCAATTACCAAAATGCCCTCAATCATATAACTAACTTTTTGTCTCATATAAGCCCTTATATGTAATTGCACATTCCACAAAAATATCTTCTTGCATTGACTCTTCCTTTGACCCATTTATATGTTATATATATCATCATATACACAACATATACATTTGTCTCTAAACCCTAAATTTCTTCTCCAAAACACATACAAAAACATTCTCTTCCAATTTCTTATCAATTTATCATATATACATAATTCAAGTGCAACAACATTAACACCAAGACTACTAGAGCATAATTAGGGATATTACAATAAATCTTTAATTTTTCACCATAATATTGAAATTCAGTTTATTATGGTTCTAATGCAACTTAAATCACTCGAATTGGATGTCCAACGGTCCTAAAAATGCCTTTGGAAAATTACTGCATGATTTTGTCTTAAAATTGATCCCAGCTGGGCCAGTTATCGTGAGCAAGCCTCCAGTAGTAGGTCCACAATCTAAATAGGCAAATTTGTGTGACATTACATGTAATATCCTTATATCCTATATACATATAATATATACATCAAGTATATATAAAATACACACATACAATATAGGAATGCCACAACTCATTATTAATAAAAAAAACTTTCATATTCCCAAATTAATATCCTAAACATTAAAAAAATATATTTTTAATAAGTAAATAAAATATTGTAATATCCATTAATTTACAAAAATTAAATTAAATGAATTAAAAAATAATTTAGGGGATAATTAAAGGGTTAGAAGTAAGAAATACAAAGTGTATATGAGAGGTATATATAGAATATATATAACATTTACAGAAGTCAAATTTGAATAGTAGAATCAAATGGCAAAATGGTAAATAAACCTTATAAAATTAAAGATAATTAAATAATTTAAAAATAAAATTATTTAAATATGGAAGATAGAATATTGGGATTTAAAATTAATTAATTATATTAAAATATTAAAATATTATATATATATGGTCTTGAATTAAAAGGAGAAAGAAAGTCAAAATATCAAAAATTCATCTTCTTTCTTCTTCTCCAAGCCAAAATCCACCATAGCCAAGAGAGGAAAATTTTCTCTTCCAAACAACAAGAATTGAATGGCTTTTCAAGAATTGACAAGAAAATTGGTAGTTGCTTCATCAATTGGTAAGTTTTCTTACAAAATTTTTAAGTTTTGTGGAAAAATATGAATATGTAAAGTTAAGGAATTTGATGTAGTATGCTATAATTGTTGGAATTTATATGTATGATGTTAATTTGGTGAGTAAATAATGATTTTAAAGTTAGAATTAAGAAAGGACTAAGTTTGGTTAGAGTTTGGAGGAAGAAGAAGAAGATTTAGGGTTTTGGAAAAGTATTCTTAAAGTATGGATGTTTATTTGATTTTATTGCATAAATCATGTTAGAAAATTATTTTAATGGTTGAAATAGGCTTAGATTAATAATTGGAATGGGTTGGAATGAAGAATTAGAATTGAAGAAGCTTAGGGCACATTTTAGGGTCTTGAAAGGGTATTGTTAAAGAATTGGTAGTTATTTGATATAATTGTTTAAAACATGTTCTAATGTGATTGTAATAATAAAAATAAACTTAAAACACCATTTAGAATGGATTAGAGTGGAATTGTAGAATTAAAGTGAGATAGGGAAAAATTTTGGAAATTAGTAGAAAAGTTGCTTAATTAGGGGTTTAATGTTGAAAATGCCTTAGAATGTGATTCTAAATGATTATATATATTCACATTTTGATTAGGAATTGAGGAGAAGCAATTTGCCCAACCCTAGTATTGAAGAACATTTTGGAAGTGAAGGGTTAAGAGTGATTTTAGCTTGGATTTGAGTGTTGGTATGTACATACTTTTGATTGTTTGAGAGTATTTGAATATAATTTAGCTTAAATGGAAAATGTGTTAAGCTACTTTGACATTTGAATGTTCATATGCATTGTGATATTACAAGTGAAATGATGTATATGCCTTATGTGCATTATGAAAAGTCATTGTTAATGGCTAAAAGAAGTGGATTGTGTTAGATATGAATGATGTGAGAATAGCCCTAAATGTTTGGGTAATATAATTGTAAATCAAAGTGATATGCATCATTGATAAAGTGATAAGATATGTTTAATTAAAGTGGTTTTGCATAGTTATGAATGAGAAAAATGAGTAAAAGAGGCAATGTTATAATAAAATTAATTAAGGAAATAAGCATTGTTTGTGTGTTGCCTAATATACTAATCAATTCCAAAGTTTTGTGTTTGGTGGCATGCCTATGATTTGCTTTATGGCTAGACACTGGGCGACAATGTAATATGATTTGCCTTCAGGCTAGACGTTGCGCATCACCATTCTATTAAGTGTCTTCGGGCTAGACATTGGACATCATTATTTTATGTGTACAGGCTAGACACTGGGTGTCAAAATAAACCAAAACAATAACTCTGGAACTTAAATATTATATAAGATCATTTGGGCCCAATGCATATGAATTTGTTAATGTGATGATTTTAAAAGGGTAATGGATATGATCTAAAAAAGAATTTCATGTCATATTATAAAGTTTCATGAAACAACATTAACATTGTCATCTTTAAAGTTTCAATATTATCAAAGTATGTACCGCTAGGGTTTTAGCTTTAGACAATTGAATTAATCGTGCAGGTGGTAGGTTGATCTGGTGGATTCGGAGAGTTCATTTAGACCTAGTTAGGTCTAGTCTTAGGGTTGTTTGTGCTTGAAGTGAGTTTTGCCACCACATGATCATATCCAGCTGCTGACATGTATATATTTTATTTTATAAAACATGACATAATTATGCATATTATGTTTACATATTTGGAAGTGTTGTAAATTATAAAGAGTTTTTGGATAAAATTTTGTGATATGGGATTTTGTATATGTTTTTATATATATGTACATATGTGAGAATTTTGGGAAAATTTGGAGGAGGTTGAGAAATTATGGTGACTTGTTTGATTTATTATTATTGGGAGTGTATTTTCTGTAGGTTGTGAAATGTTAAAATTTTGGGATATCTGAATTGCAGACAAAACTCTAGCAAATTATTTCTGCATATTTTTATATAAAATCCTTATTTTGGGTACCTAAAACTAACAAGGAATATTTTATTTACTTATTAAAAATACATTTTTAATGTTTGAGATATTAGTTTGGGAATATGAGAATTTTTATTAAAACTGAGTTGTGTCATTCTTATACTGTATATTTGTATTTTATAAATTCTAGGTATATGTATTATGCATATATAGGATATAAGGGTGTTACATTTATTTTTATATCAAAGCCTAGGTTTGAGATTCTCGACCTAGGTAGGTTTTTTGAGAGAGATAATGGGGATTTTAAATGTGGTTCTAAAGTGTAATACATGCATTTGTACTGGCATTTTATCTAATCCTTGATGTGGCAATTTGTGTTGTATTTACATATATAGGTAGACATGGCATCTAGGACGTACCAGTCTACTGAGGGGAGTACTGAGAGTGTAGCTCTAGAAGAGGGTAGAGCTAGAACTAGTGCTAAGATTATTAGGGAGGCATCTACTTCAGTGCTAGTAAGACCAGCAGGATAGGAAGATCCACCAGTTTGGGTTTAGCAGATGGTAGAGTTGCTTCGTCAGTCCCCAATATAGATACAACAGCAGCAACAGCCACTGTAGCCACTACCACAGACCATAAAGTATGATAAGTTAAGGAAGTATGGAGCCACTTATTTGGTTGGCACTACTGATCCAGCTGTGGTAGAGCAGTGGCTGGATAGGGTTCATAGAGTGTTTATTCAGTTGCAGACTAGTGCAGAAGAGAAGTTTAATTATGCCAAGTCTCTTCTATAGGGGGTGATTACGAGTGGTGGAAGATCGTTCCCTATGGAATGACTGATCCTCCAGTGCTGACATATGCCGATTTTCTATGGAAATTTATGAAGAAGTATACTCTTAAAGAGTGCAAAGATGCTAAGAAGAAGGAATTCCTAAGTTTGAGGCAGGAGATGAAGACGGTGACCGAGTATGAGATAGAGTTCATCCGGCTAAGCAAGTTTGTAGGAGGGATTGTGTCAGATGAATTTAAAAGATATCGGAGTTTTGCAGAGGGGCTGAGGCCATCCATTATATGTCAGGTGGTAGCAGTACAATATTATGAGTTTTCGAGGTTGGTGTCTATCACTAAAAATGTTAAGAAAGCTTAGAGGCTTGCAGCTGTAGCTAGAGATAAGAGTAGAGCTAGGAGTATGATATGATTTTGGGCATGGATTGGTTATCTAGACATGGAGCTGTGGTAGACTATTAGCAGAAATGTGTTACTTTGAAAATACATTGTAGACTGTTAATTTTTTACCAAGTCTAGTCTAAAATTTTAAAATAATAGGAAATGATTTTTATAATATTTATTAATTATTATTTAATATATTGAAAGAAAAATAATCATAAATATTTATTTTAAATATATTTATGTTTAATAATAAAAATAAAAATAAAAAATTGGACGGACGAATCGATGTGGCCTGCGGCAAATTGGCTTTCCACAAGCCAATTCGCCGCAGGCCTTGGCCTGTGGCGAATTGGCTTGAGGCCAATTCACTGCAGGCCAAGCCTGCGGCAAATTGCTACTCACCCAGCCAATCCTTGCCAGCTCGCAATTCATAGTAATCAGCCCATGTGCAACGCCCAGCCTCTCAATGCCCCTGCGGCCCCTGCAGCCCGTGCTAGCAATCCTCGCAGCAATTGGCCAGCAGCCCATAGTGCCTCGCAGTGAGCCGTGCCCAACGATAATTTCGCATAAACCTTATTTTATTCAGTTTTTAAGTTTTATTTCAGAAACAGTTGATTTTTTCTTAAACCAAACGGTATTAGAGTTTTTGGAATTTGCTATAAATAAGACATTAAAAGAGTGGAATCGGGGGTTTTCTTTTCGGGGAGTTTTTGGAATGGCAGTGACTTTAGCAATTGAGAAAGACTCGACTTTCAATTTTCTTTAAAAAAAGAGCAGCAGGCTTTGGTTATTTGAGGGGATTTTGAACCGAAATAGAGACAGAGAGCAAAAAAGAAATCAAAGGCTTGAGACCACCAACTAGAAGGCAGTACTATATGTCTCTCTTTAACTTATTTCAACCAAGATTTATAAGCTTAAATATTGGTGGAACCTACCATGGAGGTTTGCAATCTTTTGTTTAAATTATTTTTAAGATTACAGTAATTCGATTATTATTTTTCTTTGTTTTATTTTCATTTTTTATTTCATTATTTTATTTAAATTGTTTTAATTATTCTTTAAACCCTTAAATGTCACAGTAAAAAAAATATATTTTTAAAACCCTAAATTCTATTTTCTTAAAACCTAAAACCCTAATTAATTCCTTTTTTTTCTTAAATTATACAGTAGCTTAATATTTTAAAGAATAATACTAATGTTAATTCAATAAATCAAAACCCTATTTTGTAAGCCTAAATCCCAAAACCCTAATTGTAAACCTAAAATATTAGTTTTATTGAAAGAAACCCTAATTTAAGATGTAAACCATAGACTTATATATTTATTGCTGTATTTAATTTTAGATTTGATTATGTAGTTTATTATATGTTTTGATGAGTGATTTATTTAATTTCCATGTTTGATTTGTTTATCATGGATGAATTTTTTTTTACTATTATTTGTTTATTAAAATTGTAAGAAGTATGTTTTCATAAATGGGTACCTCATTAATTAATCTTTATGTAATTTTATTACTTTCATATTTCGGGATTAATGTAAAGGACACGTTTTCACCTTTTGGTGGGTGTCCTATTTTGTTTTAGACATTGGACGATGTCAGGACATGTTTCCATCCTCGGATGGGTGTCCATTTATTTATTTTGTTTGAACATTGCTATGATTTTTAATAAAGTATTTGTTTATTCTTATGATTGCATGTAGTATAGATAATATCATTATGTTTAAGAATTTTATAATATTAAGACCTGAAAAGGAGGCCGGTTCTAATGAACTGTGTGTTGTGGGGGTGCTGGGTTATTTCTCACCTTTCCCATGTGTACCCAACTTTCCAAACCCATTAAGGGGTTGGGAATTCCTTAGGAATTGAGTCATCCACCCCTTTTTTTTCTTGGGCCATCCGGGTGGTGACTCTATTTTCTCCTGGTTTGGCTCGTATTCTTTAAGGCTCTGAGCCTAATAGTGTCGAACTCACAAGAACTATTGCACTGGGAGTGGGCGTGAAAATCCCCACTCACACATGTGATGGAAGAGATGTAGTGGTATCTAATGAGCAGAGACACCTCTCATTCATGTTTATCTCAGCTATGTCAGCTAGGAGGACGATCTAGAAGGTGTGTGAGGCATATCTGGCTCATGTTGTAGATACCAGAGCAGTGGGGTCTCAGCTCGATAGCATACCTATAGTTGTTGAGTTTCCATATGTTTTTCCTAATGAGTTGCTAGGGTTGCCTCTTGAGAGAGAGGTGGAGTTTGGTATCAATTTGATACCTGGTATCTCTCCCATCTCTATTACCCCTTATCAGATTGCACCTGCAGAATTAATTGGGTTGAAGACACGGTTGCAAGAGTTACTTGATAAAGGGTTTATCCACCTTAATGTCTCACCATGGGGAGCACTCGTACTATTTGTGAAGAAGAAGGATGGCACCTTAAGATTATGCATTGATTACCGTCAACTAAATAAGGTGACCATCAAGGACAAGTATCCATTACCTCATATAGATGATCTCTTTGATCAGATGAAGGAAGTAGTAATATTCTCTAAGATTGATCTGAGATTAGGGTAGCATCAGTCGAGAGTTAGAGATGTAGATGTACCTTAGACTACTTTTTACATGACGTATGGTCATTATAAGTCTCTGGTGATGCCATTTGGACTAACGAATGCACCTGCAACATTCATAGATTTGATGAACTAGGTCTTCCGACTGTATTTGGATAAGTTTTTAGTGGTTTTCATTGATGATATTCTGGTGTATTCACATAATAAGGAAGATCATGATAGGTAGCTATGGATTAAAACATTCAACCGTTCATCATAAAATCAAATAAAGATAAATCATCCATCAAAAGCCAAATAAAAAATAAATCATACATTCATAGGAGCATGTAATAAATTAAATAATCAAAACTAACGTTTTAAATAGTTAAATATATAACTAGTGTTTACATCTTAAATTAGGGCTCATAGAATGAAAATTAGGATTTTAGGGTTTATTTTGGGAATTTAGGGTTTTTGGTTGAAAGATAGAATTTTGGGGCTACTGGATGAAATTAATTTTGGGTTACTAAATTAAGGTTAGGAAAATTGGAAAATAGGGTTATTAAGTTAAGGTTAGGAAATTTAGAAAATTAATGGTTTTGAGGCCTTAGTGGTTTAAGCTTTGTGAAATAGATTTTGGATTAGGGCTTAGGTTTTAAAGTTGCGGCCATTGCGTATTAAGGTTTATAGAATAGGTTTGGAAATTATGGGTTAGGTGTTTGAGGCTTAAGAGTTATAGATTAGGGTTTTTGGAAATTGATTTTATAGATTAGGGTTTTTGGAAAATGATTTTAGATCTTTAGGATAAAGGCTAAGGTTTTTGTTTTTGAAAAACACAATTGGGATTTTGGTATATTAAAAAAATAGATTTAGGGTTTTTGGTATTTTGGGAGTTAATTTTATGTTGCTGGGATTAAATGGTTTAGGTTTTAAGAAACAAATTAGGGTTTTGGCTATTTTGGAAATAAATTAGGGTTTTCAATATTATGGAAAATAGATTAGGGTTTAGATTTTGAAAAGTGGGTTATGGTTTCAACTACTGGGTGCATTTAAATGAACATATAATAAACATATCTTAACGGCATTATCCTATAAAGCTCATTGAACATTATCGAAAGAAATCACAAGTATGAAATTCATAATAACAATTAACTAGACTTGCTATGTGTAGACCCTTAATTTTTGACCTAGTCCAGTCCAATATATTTTAATTAGTCCAAAATAATTTTTGTGTTGTTCAATATATTTAAATTAGTCCAAAATAATCCTTGTGTCATCTTAATTAAATAATATTTGCTTCCGTATTTAATTTTTATAATTAATAAAAAATAAAAAATTAATAATGATAAAAAATAAAAAAAAATCGGCGACGAAAAATCGACGATGAAAAATTTCGTCGCCGAAAAGGGGTCGGACGAAATGGCCAGCAGATAATTTTGCCAGCCCTAGCTCACAGGCTCCTGCGGTAACTTTTTAGTCAGCGAAATTTTTTCGACGCAAATTTTTTCGAAACCAAATTTAATTTGGTTTCGGTTTCCTTTTCTTAATTAATGTTAGATTCCATGAACAATTGAGATTAATCATCAAAATCTTCTATAAATAAGGACTAAAAAACAACACAGAAGGGGGGGAATTTGGAGGAAATTTTAGGAGATTAACGATCGGACTTTTGAGAGAGCCAACAAGCAATTCAATCCATCAAAGGCAACCATCTTGCCTTTGTTCTTGTTCATCCAAGAAGTAATTTTGGTGGAACCAACAAACGAAGGTATGAATATCTAATTTTTTCACAGTAGCTTCAATCAATTAATCGTTTCTTTTGATTTTAAAAACCTTAATTCGTTTCTATGTTTTCCAAAATTCTTAAAATTGTTGTTTCTGTTTCTTCAAAATCTTAAAACCCTAATCTACTTTCTAACTTTTCAAAACTTTAAATCGTTTCAATAATTTACTAAAACCCTAATCTGCTTTCCAATTTTCCAAAACCCTAAATTGAATCATTTTCTTTCCAAAAACCCTAAAAAAATATCTTTTCTGTTTCTACAAACTTTAAAGCATTTTGTTTATTTTCATAAATCTTCATAAAACTATAAATTGTTTTTTCCAAATTCTAAAATCAAACACATTCTCCAAAACACTAAAAACCCTAATTCAACTTCAAAACCAAAACACTAAACCCTAAACTAGCTAACATTAAACCCTAGTTATCTTAAACCCTAATTCCCTTAAAACCATTAAACCCTAATTTTTCTAAACCCTAATCTTTTAAACCTTAAAATCTTATAAAACTAAATATTAAAATTCAAACACACTAAACCTAAAAACAACAACCCCGTAACCGTAGATCATAAACCTAATGTTTTAGAGTGTCGAAACCCTAGTTTCATGATTTCACTTCTCAAACATAATTTGGTTAATCAAAGAACTTTATCAACCTCTTAAATTATAAAACTTTAATCCATTTCAATTCCTTTAAAACTCACAGTAGCTTAAACCCATAAATTCCAAAGCCCTAAACACATTAAATAAAGAATCCTAAATAGAAATAGTAGCCCTAATTTGAATCCTTATTTGCTTTATTTAATTTTATATTTGATTATGTAGTTTACTATATGCTTTGATTTATTTTATGTGCTTTAATTTATTTAAGTTCAATGCTTGGTTTACTTAGTTTATCATCGATGGATGTTTACATTCTATTGATGTTTAATATCTTTGATGAATGATTTATTTATGAAAAATGGTTATTTATTTCAATCGATTTATTTTGATTTCCAAATGTTGTAAGAGGTATGTTTCCACTTTGTGGGTACCTCATTAATCAAGTTCTATGTAATTTAAATTGCTTTTATATTTTAGACCAATGTAAAGGACATGTTTCTACCTTTTGGCGGGTGTCCTATTTAGCTTGGACATGGATGATGTAAGAACATGTTTCCATCCTCGGATGCGTGTCCATTTATTTATTTTGCTTGGACATTGCTTTGATTTTAATATAACGATGCTTTGTAATATCCCAAAGTATGCCCTAAAAGTTTTGGAATATTTATTGTTGTATTTGGATTAAGTGTATATGTTTAATTGGAAAGAGAAGGAGGTAAGGGAAGAGTGTATATGTTATATATATAGTGATATATATAACATATACAAGTCAAACTCTTGGAAGTCAAAAGAAGATTGTTTATTTTTATTATTAATTAAAAGGAAATTAAGTTAGTGGAAGAGGATTTTATGAATATTTTAATATTTAAATTGCTTGGTGGAGTTTTAAATAGATTAAGTGTTTGACTTTGCTTCTTATTTTTCTTCTTTTCTTCTTCTTTCTTTGTGGTTTGGCTGGCACCCTCCAAAGCAAGAGAGGAAGTGAGTTTTTGATTTTTCCAAGCTTAAAATTGAAGGATGTTTCAATTGATCAAGTTGGAAATCTAAGAAGTTTCATCAACTTTGGTAAGTTTTCCACTTGATTCCCTTGTTTTCTTTTAAGTTGTATTTGAGTATGTTTGATTGTGGTGTGTTTGAGAGTGTTGGGTGTAATTGATTGAGATTTTGGGGTTGAATTGAAGAGATGGAGTTAGGTTTGGTGTTGGAAGAGTAAGGGTTGTGTTTATGCTATGGTTGTGAATTGGTAATTGATGTATGTTGTGAGTTTGAGTAATTATTATCTTAGATTTTCAATGTGTTTGTGTTTAATGAAGTTAAAAAGCATAGAATACATGAGTTTGATTGGAAACAGAAGCATAATGGATGCCACGACCGTGGCCCTTGGATTCCACGACCGTGGGGTTGTGAGGCCACGACCGTGGGGGTTTTAGAACAGAATGGGCAGACTCGTTTGCTATGCCACGACCGTGGGGTTGTGAGGCCACGACCATGGGGTCCCAGATAGTTGTGTTGGCTTATAATTTGTGATCTATGGGTCTAGTATGAGACTAATAGGTGAATAAGTGTATTGGAATTCATGTGTATTTTTTTAAATAAGTGTGTATTATTCCTTTTGAATTAGGTTGTGAAGAGGTTGAGTTGCCCTAATCCAAGTAGTGAAGAATTCTTGGAAGAGGAAGTGTATAGATTGGTGTTAGTTGTTCTTGAGGTAAGTACAAACCCTACATTATTGCATACATTTACATGACATTGGGACTTAACACATTTGATTGTAAATGTGTTAAGTAATCTATTACATTGTTGATACATTTGATTAACGTTATGATTTGTATAATGTGAAAGATATGATGATCATTCAAAATGTATGTGCAATGCAATTGGTTATGATGGATACTTTAATGATGAATTGCTTTAATGTGATTTGAGATATGATAAGATGTGAAGCCATTGTGGTTGGCTATAATGATTCAAATGAAATAAGTGGGGCATGTTTGCCTAGATGATGATGAGAAAATAAGAATGAAATTGATAATGAAATAATGAATGAATTGTGTGTCTAATATGTTATTCCATTTTCAGAGTTTTGTTGTTGGTGGCATGCCTAATAGTAACAATCTCTTGAAGCTAGGTTGGGCTTGATCCTTGAAGCCAAGTTGGGTTGAAGTTTAGCATGCTTAACTCCCCTTGAAGCTTGGTTGGGTCCAGTCCTTGAAGCCTAGTTGAGATGTTACAACCCTTGAAGCTAGGTTGGGTTTGGTTCTTGAAGCCAAGTTGGGTTGATACTTAGCATGCTTTGTTCCCCTTGAAGCTTGGTTGAGCCTAATCCTTGAAGCCTAGTTGGGATAATGATAATGATAAATGTGATAATTGAACCAAAACATTAACTCTGAAAGTTGAATGGCATATTAGTGTCTTTTGGCCCATGCTTGTCTTTATTTAAATGTGATTCATGAATGGTGAAACAATTGAATAAAATAATGGAATGTAGTGTTATGAAAAATATTAATATATCATTTATGAATATTATCTTTATTGTTGAAATGTGTGACATTGACATTGCATTGAAGCATATTGTTATTGTGATTTGTACCACTAAGCCGTTGGCTTAGCGCGATTGTGGTTCATCGCGCAGGTGACAGGGTAGAACCAGAGAGTTTAGCTAGACCGAGTCGAGTCTAGACTCTGAAGTGGTGATTGTGGGCTTTAAGATCAGAGACGAACTGCCAAACAAGTATAAATGTTATGTTTTGTAAAATTTGATTTTTTATGTATATATATTTGTAAATACCGCTATATTTTCCGCTGCGTATTGAATGAACGTTTTATCTATTGTACTTTATAATATAATTTGAATGTTTTAAGTTTACTTCTATTGGTTTTAAATTGAAAGATTAGGTTGTTTAATATAAACCGTGGCACTCTTGTATCCGGTATATGAATATTACAGATGTAGTAGTGTATAGTGTGCATATATAGGGTATAGGGGTGTTACAATTGTTTTTGATATCAGTGCCTAGGTTTGAGATTCTCAACCTAGGTAAATTGTAAGGAAAAAGAAAATTTTGATTTTAAAATATGATTTTTAGAATAAGATACATGTTTTGGTATTGGCAGTCTCTGATCTTTAATGAGGTATATTCTGCTATGTTTACAGACATAGGTAGTGATGGCGTCTCAGTCATGTCAGTCCGTAGAAGGTAGTGCTGAGAGTGTAGCTCCTGAAGAGGGTAGAGATGGAGCTAGGGTTGATAGAGCTGGAGAGGCACCTGCTCCTATGCCAGAGAGATCAGCTGCTGATGAGGTTCCGCCAGTTTGGCTAAGGCATGTGGTAGAATTGTTGAGGCAAGCTCCAGTGCAGCAGCTGCCACAGCCACCACAACCTCAAGTGCTAGTGAGACATTACGATAAATTGAGGAAGTATGGGGTTGAGGATTTCTTTGGCACTACAGATCCTGTAGTAGCTGAGCAGTGGTTGGATAGAGTTCAGAGGGTATTTATTCAGTTGCAAGCTACTCCTGAAGAGAAATTTGATTATGCTAGATCCTTTTGCAGAAAGATGCTTATGATTGGTGGAAGACGATTCCTCATGCCATGGATGATCCACTTACTTTGTCATATGGTGATTTTCTGAGGGAGTTTGAGCAGAAATACACCCCGAGGGAGTATAAGGATGTTAAGAAGATGGAATTTTTGAATTTGAGACAAGATAACCAGACTGTGACAGAGTATGAGATTGAGTATATCCGGTTGAGTCGCTATGCCGGGTGGATTATTTCTGATGAGATTGACCGGTGTAGGAGATTTGAGGAGGGGGTTGAGGCCCTCTATTATGTGCATTGTTGCTGGTTCTCGGTATCAGGATTTTTCTCAGTTGGTTGCAGCAGCTAGAATTGTTGAGAGAGCATAGGGTATTGCAGTAACTACTACCGAGGAGGAGACCAGAGTTAGGAGATCCCAGTTTGAGGCAGGGTCTTCATCTATGAAGAGAGACAGAGGAAGTTTTTTCTGAGAGTTTGTAGGAGCCAGGGGCAGTCAGGTAGGTCAGTTCAGTATCAGAGGCAGAGACCGAGATCTATAGTTTCTGTAGCGAGTGCTTCAACTCTAGTGGTTCAGAGATCCATTCCACCTATATGTGTTCATTGTGGTAGGACACATGGGGGTACTTGTTGGAAGACGGGTGGATCAGGAGTATGTTTTAGATGTGGGTCACCAGCTCATTTTATCAAAGATTGCCTTGAGCTACAGGAGGATAGACAGACTGATACTGCAGCTTCTCGACCCAGTGTTAGCAGAGTTGGTCAAGGGAGCAGAGGTTTCAGTAGAGGTGGTCGACCTGGGATCAGTCAGAGAGGAGGCTCTATATCCGGAGGCAGTAGGCTAGACGAGGCTGGGTCTTCTCAGTGAGTGTATGTGATGCAGAGGCAGCCGGATGCTTCAGCAGTTATTTCAGGTACATTTTCTTTATTTGGCATTTCAGTTCTTGCTTTGATTGATCCAGGATCTACTCATTCATACATAAGTGCATCTATCTTGCCTGTGTCTGAATTGCATTTTGAGTCCTTAGGATTTGATGTGTTGGTGACAAATCCTTTAGGGCATAGTGTTGTGGTGAGTAAGGTGCATCGTGATAGTTTAGTTGTGGTGCAAGGTGAGGAATTTTTGGGTGATTTGATTGAAATGCCTTTTAAGGAATATGATTTGATCTTAGGCATGGATTGGTTGTCTAAGAATGGAGCTGTGGCAGACTGTCAAAAGAAGTGTGTTACCTTGAGAACCAGTGATGGTAGAAGTGTGATGGTATCTGGTGAGCAAAGACAACTTGCATCCATGTTTGTTTCAGCTGTTGTAGCTAGGAAGTTGATTAGAAAAGGGTGTGATGTTTATCTTGCTCATGTTGTGGGTACCAGAGTAGTGGGTTCTCAACTTGATCGTATACCCACAGTTGCTGAATTTCCAGATGTTTTTCTGGAGGAGTTGCCAGGGTTACCCCCTGAGAGAGAGGTTGAGTTTGGTATCGATTTGTTACCTGGTACCACTCCCATCTCTATTACTCCCTATCGAATGGCACCTGCTGAGTTGAGAGAGTTGAAGGTGCAGTTGCAGGAGTTATTGGATAAAGGGTTTGTTCGCCCTATTGTTTCTCCGTGGGGAGCTCCTGTTTTGTTTGTGAAGAAGAAGGATGGTACTTTGAGGTTGTGCATCGATTATAGGCAATTGAACAAGGTGAATATCAAGAATAAGTATCATTTGCCTCGGATTGATGATCTCTTTGATCAATTGAAAGGAGCAGCAGTGTTTTCCAAGATTGATATGAGATCAGGGTACCATCAGTTGAGGGTCAGAGAGGAAGATGGTCCTAAGACAGCTTTCCTCACAAGATATGGGCATTATGAGTTTTTAGTGATGCCTTTTGGGTTAACGAATGCACCTGCAGCTTTCATAGATTTGATGAATAGGGTGTTTAGACCCTATCTGGATCAGTTTGTGTTAGTCTTTATTGACGATATTTTGGTGTATTCGCGTAATGAAGAGGAACATGACAAGCATTTGCTGATTGTATTGCAGACCTTGAGAGAGAAGCAATTGTATGCTAAGCTATCGAAGTGTGAGTTTTGGCTTAAACAAGTGACTTTTCTGGGTCATATAGTTTCAGCAGATGGTATAAGAGTTGATCCGAGTAAAGTTGAGGCTATTTTGAATTGGAGTCCACCGAAGTCTATAACTGAAGTTAAAAGTTTTCTGGGTTTTGCAGGCTATTATCGACGGTTTGTGAAAGGTTTTTCTTTGATAGCTACTCCACTCACCAGATTACTTCGAAAGGGAGTTAGATTTGTGTGGACAGATTAGTGTCAAGCTAGTTTTGAGCAGTTGAAGGAGATGTTGACCTAAGCGCCTGTTCTTGCTTTACCTGTAATTTACAGTGATGCTTCACATAATGGTTTAAGTTGTGTTTTGATGCAAGAGGGTAAAGTCATAGCTTATGCTTCTCGGCAGTTGAAGCCGCATGAGCTTAATTATCCGACGCATGATTTGGAATTAGCAGCCATAGTTTTTGCTTTGAAGATTTGGCGACACTACTTGTATGGAGAGAAGTGTTTTATTTATACGGATCATAAGAGTTTGAAATATTTGGGGGTTCAAAGAGAGCTTAATCTTCGGCAAAGACGGTGGTTGGAATTGATTAAAGACTATGACTGTTTGATTGATTATCATCCTGGAAAGGCAAATGTTGTTACTGATGCCTTGAGTCGGAAGTCTTTGGCAGGTTTGACTGTTTATTCGCTCTCATTGCTTGTTGAGTTGAGAGCGTTGCATGCTAGTTTTGAATCATGTGATGATGGTGCGTTGTTGGCTCAATTGCAGTTGAGACCGGTGTTGTTGGATCAGATTAAAGAGGCTCAATTGGCTGATGAGAAAATTCAGAAGATTGTGTCAGATTGCCAAAAATGGGGAGAGCCGAGATTTCGATGTGAGAAGCGATGGTAGCCTTTGGTTTAAAGATAGATTGTGTGTTCCTGACGATGCTAGATTGAGAAAGATTATTTTAGAAGAAGCACATAAATCAGTTTTTGCTATGCACCCTGGGAGTACAAAGATGTATCAGGATTTGAAGCAACATTACTGGTGGTCAGGTATGAAGAGAGATATAGCGGAGTTTGTATCCAAGTATCTCACTTGTTAGAGAGTAAAAGCTGAGCATCAAGTTCCAACTAGGTTGCTTCAACCTTTATCAGTGCCTGAATGGAAATGGGAGAGAGTGACAATGGATTTTGTGTCTGGTTTGCCGTTGACTCAGAAGAAGCACGATGCTATTTGGGTGATTGTTGATCGGTTGACAAAGATAGCTCATTTTCTTCAAATTCGGATGGACTATTCTCTTGAGAAGTTAGCTGAGCTGTATATCAGTGAGATAGTGAAGTTGCATGGAGTTCCAATTTCTTTAGTGTCTGATCGAGATTCCCGGTTTACTTCGAGGTTTTGGAAGAGATTACATGGTGCTTTGGGTTCTCAATTGCACTTTAGCACTGCTTTTCATCCGCAGACAGATGGGCAGTCAAAGAGAGTGATACAGATTATAGAGGATATGTTGAGAAGCTGTGTCATTGATTTTTCTGGAAGTTGGGACAGATTTTTGCCACTTGTGGAATTTGCTTACAACAACAGTCATCAATCCAGTATTGGAATGGCACCATTTGAGGCATTGTATAGCAGAAGATGTAGGACGCCTCTATGTTGGAATGAAGTTGGAGAAGGCAAATTGGTTGGTCCTGATTTGATTAAAGAAAAGGAAGAGAAAGTGAAAATAATTCGGGATCGGTTGAAAGCAGCTTCAGATCGACAGAAATCTTATTCAGATTTGAAGAGGAGAGACATAGAGTTTGATGTTGGAGATAAAGTATTTTTGAAAGTGTCTCCTTGGAAAAAAATTTTGAGATTTGGTAGAAAAGGGAAGCTAAGTCCTCGTTTTATTGGACCTTATGAGGTATTAGAAAGAATTGGACCAGTTGCTTATCAACTTGCTTTGCCGCCTAAGTTGGATAGAATTCATAATGTCTTCCATGTTTCTATGTTGCGGAGGTACAGATCAGATCCATCTCATGTTTTACCAGTTGAATCTATTGAGATGAGTCCGGATCTGACATTTGAAGAAGAACCAACTGCTATTTTGGCACATGAAGTGAAAGAATTGAGAAATAAGAAAGTGCCACTTGTGAAAGTTCTTTGGAAAAATCATGCAAAGAAAGAGGCAACTTGGGAGAGTGAGAAAACAATGCGAGATCAGTATCCTCAACTGTTTTAGACTTGATATCAGGTAATTTCGAGGACGAAATTTCTTTTTAGAGGGGGAGAATTGTAATATCCCAAAGTATACCCTAAAAGTTTTGGAATATTTATTGTTGTATTTAGATTAAGTATATATGTTTAATTGGAAAGAGAAGGAGGTAAGGGAAGAGTGTATATGTTATATATATAGTGATATATATAACATATACAAGTCAAACTATTGGAAGTCAAAAGAAGATTGTTTATTTTTATTATTAATTAAAAGGAAATTAAGTTAGTGGAAGAGGATTTTATGAATATTTTAATATTTAAATTGCTTGGTGGAGTTTTAAAGAGATTAAGTGTTTGACTTTGCTTCTTTTCTTCTTCTTTCTTTGTGGTTTTGCCGGCACCCTCCAAACCAAGAGAGGAAGTGAGTTTTTGATTTTTACAAGCTTAAAATTAGACGATGTTTCAAGTGATCAAGTTGGAAATCTAAGAAGTTTTATCAACTTTGGTAAGTTTTCCACTTGATTCCCTTGTTTTCTTTTAAGTTGTATTTGAGTATGTTTGATTGTGGTGTGTTTGAGACTGTTTGGTGTAATTGATTATGATTTTGGGGTTGAATTGAAGAGATGGAGTTAGGTTTGGTGTTGAAAGAGTAAGGGTTGTGTTTATGCTATGGTTGTGAATTGGTAATTGATGTATGTTGTGAGTTTGAGCAATTATTATCTTAGATTTTCAATGTGTTTGTGTTTAATGAAGTTGAAAGCATAGAATACATGAGTTTGATTGGAAACAGAAGCATAATGGATGCCATGACCGTGGCCCTTGGATTCCACAACCGTGGGGTTGTGAGGCCACGACCGTGGGGGGTTTTAGAATAGAATGGCAGACTCGTTTGCTATGCCACAACCGTGGGGTTGTGAGGCCACGACCGTGGGGTCCTAGATAGTTGTGTTGGCTTATAATTTGTGATCTATGGGTCTAGTATGAGACTAATAGGTGAATAAGTGTATTGGAATTCATGTGTATTTTTTTAAATAATTGTGTATTATTCCTTTTGAATTAGGTTGTGAAGAGGTTGAGTTGCCCTAATCCAAATAGTGAAGAATTCTTGGAAGAGGAAGTGTATAGATTGGTGTGAGTTGTTCTTGAGGTAAGTACAAACCCTACATTATTGCATACATTTACATGACATTGGGACTTAACACATTTGGTTGTAAATGTGTTAAGTAATCTATTACATTGTTGATACATTTGATTAATGTTATGATTTGTATAATGTGAAAGATATGATGATCATTCAAAATGTATGTACAATGCAATTGGTTATGATGGATACTTTAATGATGAATTGCTTTAATGTGATTTGAGATATGATAAGATGTGAAGCCATTGTGGTTGGCTATAATGATTCAAATGAAATAAGTGGGGCATGTTTGCCTAGATGATGATGAGAAAATAAGAACGAAGTTGATAATGAAATAATGAATGAATTGTGTGTCTAATATGTTATTCCATTTTTAGAGTTTTATTGTTGGTGGCATGCCTAATAGTAACAATCTCTTGAAGCTAGGTTGGGCTTGATCCTTGAAGCCAAGTTGGGTTGAAGTTTAGCATGCTTAACTCCCCTTGAAGCTTGGTTGGGTCTAGTCCTTGAAGCCTAGTTGAGATGTTACAACCCTTGAAGCTTGGTTGGGTTTGGTTCTTGAAGCCAAGTTGGGTTGATACTTAGCATGCTTTGTTCCCCTTGAAGCTTGGTTGAGCCTAATCCTTGAAGCCTAGTTGGGATAATGATAATGATAAATGTGATAATTGAAACAAAACATTAACTCTGAAAGTTGAATGGCATATTAGTGTCTTTTGGGCCCATGCTTGTCTTTGTTTAAATGTGATTCATGAATGGTGAAACAATCGAATAAAATAATGGAATGTAGTGTTATGAAAAATATTAATATATCATTTATGAATATTATCTTTATTGTTGAAATGTGTGACATTGACATTGCATTGAAGCATATTGTTATTGTGGTTTGTACCACTAATCCGTTGGCTTAGCGCGATTGTGGTTCATCGCGCAGGTGACAGGGTAGAACCAGAGAGTTCAGCTAGACCAAGTCGAGTCTAGACTCTGAAGTGGTGATTGTGGGATTTAAGATCAGAGACGAACTGACAAACATGTATAAATGTTATGTTTTGTAAAATTTGATTTTTGATGTATATATATTTGTAAATACCGCTATATTTTCCACTGCGTATTGAATGAACGTTTTATCTATTGTATTTTATAATATAATTTGAATGTTTAAAGTTTACTTCTATTATTGTTAAATTGAAAGATTGGGTTGTTTAATATAAATCGTGGCACTCTTGTATCCGGTATACGTATATTACAAATGTAGTAGTGTATAGTGTGCGTATATAGGGTATAGGGGTGTTACATGCTTTATTTCAATTGTTGTGTGTAATATGGATAATATTGTTATATTTAAGAATTTTATGATATTAAGACTTGTAAATGAGGCCGGTTCCAATGAACCGGGCGCTGTGGGGGTGCTGGGCCATTTCTCACATTCCCCACACGTACCCAACTTTCCGAACCCATTAGGGGGTTGGGGATTCCTTAGGAATTGAGTCATCCACCCCTTTCCTTTTCTCAGCCCATTCAGGTGGCGACTCCATTTTCTCCAGACTTAGGTCCGTGTTCTCTAAGGCCCCGAGCCTAAACAGTGCCGAAGTCGCAAGAACCATTCCACCGGGAGTGGGGACGAAAATCCCCACTCACAGTGGCGACTCCACTGGGGATAAGAGAAGTTGATTCCATTGGTCTTTATATTATACTATTCTTTCTTATAACTATATTATCCATTGCATCATTTTAGATTGCATCGTGTGCATGGGTTAGGATGCCCGTGTTACCCGTGTTGTGTTATGTAAGGGATACCATACTTTTACTCAAGGTATGGAGATCGAGCATGGCATAACCACTCACAGCCTCGTACCATTTGGTATATACTTGCTATGGGAACCTAAGCTATTTAACCCAAATACTAAAGCTCATGTAATTGGCCTAGTTACATTCCTTAGGTTTTACCCCAAATGCATGTTGTTTGACTATGGTTAATTTATCTTCGCTTAAATCATGGCTTATTTGGTTTGATTTTTTTCTAATATGACCCAAGTACATTTGCGATCTCAAATAAATTTTTCTTTAAAATCCAAAAGACCAAAGCTATTTTCAAAATTTTTCTTTGGACATATGACTTTTCTAAAAATAAATCAAAAATTATTTTGCTCATAACCCAAATGTAAAGCCCAAAATCCATTTTTTCTAAAAATCTTTTTACAATGGGCTTATAAATAAAATTATCTTGCAAAGAGCTTACAAATTATTTGGATCAATTACGAAATACCAAAAATCAATTGTGAGCCTAGTTTTTACTAAGAATAATTAATCATGGGCTTGTTTTTGGCATGAACCATTAGTTACTCTTTTCAAGTGAGAAATCTATCTATAATAACCTCTTAATTTAGTTTTAATCCAATATAACATAAAAGCTACTATAGTTAGTTGAATTGATTAAAACCTAATTAATGGGAATTATTATGAATGGATTTCCATTTTCAAAAATATAACTATTGGTTGAAACATCCGAGGGAAATATTCGAAAACAAGGTACCCCATGTTGGTATTTTGTTAACCATATACCTAGGAAAAGAGACTTGCCATTCGTGTGTGTATGTTATAAGGTTGGAAGGAGCATCCTAATTATCCTTGATTGTTTGTGCATACATGCATACATGCATACATTTGCATCTCATATCATTAATCCTCTCTGACTCACAACCCTGGATTATGACAGTTCAAAAGCTTACGACAATCCGACCTACACCGGAGAAGAAGTATCTAGCAATGACTCAATCACTTGCTCACCAAAAATAATGGATCCCAAAAAAATTCAAAGAATGGTGGATGATGCCGTCAACGCCAAGATGGAAGAAATAAAAGAGGCCCGAGCTGAGACCATGAAGAACCAATTGACTGCAATTTTAGAAAATCATGCCGAAGCATCTGCTAGCACTAAGAAGCCAAGGGAAATAGGGAAGACTAAAGTTAGTGAAGTGGTTTTTGATTATGAAAAGGTGACCATTGATGATGATGATGATTGGGCTCAATACTACCAAGATCCTCAAGACAATAAGAAAGAACCAAAGATTATTGAAAGATCAACTATGGAGACGACCGAAACTTCTAATGTTGAAAAGATGATTATTGATTTAGAAAAGAAATTTGAGAAGAAACTAAAAACCGAGGAAATGTCCGAAGTTGACAAATTATTTGAGCTAGTTGAAGAAGTCTCGTACAAGTTCAAGATGCCATCTTTCACGAAGTTTGATGGAATTGGAAATCCTCATCTCCATGTGAAGCAGTATATCACTGTTATGCAGTTTGCCCGAGCTACTAAGGCTAAAACTCTAAGGTACTTCATGCTCTAATTGGACCCTATTATCCAAAATTGGTTCAACACCTTAGAGGAAAGTACTCAAAAAGATTGGGACATGTTATACAAGGCTTTCATTAAGCAATATGGGTATAATGTCGAGTTGGAAGTTACCTTAATGGAAGTGGAGTCCATTAGACAAAGGCCAAATGAGAATTTTGTGGACTATGTGAAAAGGTGGAGAAATAAGGCTGCTTTGCTCAAGAATAGGCCCGATGAATCCGATCAAATAAGGATGATTGTGAGAGGGGTGCTACCTACTCTTCATGAAAGGGTGTCTCATACCCTCATCTGTGATTTCAAAGACCTTCTCCAAGAGGGTTTGCAAATTGAAGAATGGGAAAGAGAGAAGAACCATTTTTCAACAAGAAGGAATGAGAAAGGATACTATCAGTCTGGTAGCCAAAGCATGCAAAAGGCAGTCGGTGTTAACACTACTAACCAAGGAACAAGAAGATAATTTTTGGAATTGGGATTACCGATGTCTTGGGTTCTCAATAAGCTTTAAAGAAAGGGATTGCTACAACCCTTAAATCCTCATCCTTTGCCTAACCCTCTCCCACCTAATTTCGACACTAAAGCATTTTGTTAATTTTAGGAAATGCAAGGGCACGACATGGATAGATGTGTAAGGTTGAGACATGAGATCCAAAATCTAATTGATAATGGGAAGCTTCCTGAGCACAATAAGCCAAACACCAAAGACAACCCATTACCAAAGTTTAATAGAGTACCACTGCCGGCAACCTTCATGATTGGAGGAGGTTTGCATAAGGATTTTGTCATGTCTTCTTTTCAAGATGTGGGTAGAGAAGCAACCAAAGAAAAAGAGGTATTTGGTGGAGTTAAACAAGTTAGAATTAACAATTTGTGTTGTCAATGGGTTTTGGGATTCAAGCGATAGTGATAATGATCTTGTATCCAAGAAGGAGGAGTGGACTTGGTCCGAGCCCGAAGAAGATGTGGTAATGAACACTAGATCCGGTAAGCCTTATGCAAGGCCACCACCTAAGGAGGTAGAAACTAATAAGGGTAAGGAAGTTGAAGTAGGAAATAAAGAAGAGGAAGATGATGATGTGCTCAAGCAATTGAAAAGAACCCAAGCAAGTGTTAGCATTTGGGACTTATTAGCTACTTCTAAAAAGCACCGAGAAACTATGGCCAATGCCTTGGCTAGCATGCCAATTTCTACCTCCATGATACCGAAAGAGCTGATCAACTTCATAAAAATTGGAGGAGTAATGAAATGTGAAGATGTTCAAGAAAAGAGTGAAGTTAATATGGGAGCAGTTTCTTTTTCAGATGCGGACTTACCAGAGGAGGGGAGAGATCACATCCGCCCTATCTTTATCAAAATAGAAGACAAGGGGAAGAGGACACCATGTATAATGGTCGATGATGGGTCCGCCATAAATGTGTGCCCACTTAAGATATTGCCAAAGCTAGCCATGTCAACAAGGGATCTAAACCCGGCCGAAGTAACAATTCGGGCTTATGATAACACTAAGAGACACGCCGAAGGGACTTTCAAAGCTACTATCAAGGTTGGTCCAATTGAATCTATTGTTGAGTTTATTTTTTTAGACATACTGGTTTCCTTTGCATTACTCTTGAGGTGACCATGGTTGCATCCTCTTGGTGGAGTTCCTTCCACCCTTCATCAAAAGATCAAGTTCCCCAACGAAGATGAGACAGTGGTCATTGAAGCTGAAGATAATGAGATTGTTAATGCTCTAATGATAGAGAGGATAGTGGGCTCTAAAGTCTTGAATATGATGAAGAACATGAACTACCTTTCTGGAGCTGGTCTTGGAAAGGGTAAGGCCGGTTTGACAAAGCTGCCATACTTTAGAATGCAAACTTCCAAGAAAGGGTTGGGATATGATGAAAACAACGATGTCCAACCAAAGAAGAGTGAGAAGATGAGCTTCCCACCACTTGAAGAGATCTTTGTCAAGGCTCCAGATATGGGACCACTCCAAGGAAAGCCCTAGCCAATCATGTTCATGGGAAAGTTGATCCAGGGTTTTGAAATTTTTACAGATGTGGCCGAGCTAGTGTACCAAGTGAAGAAAGAGCTCACCTTGTCATCCAATAAAGAATCCTATCCAAAAGAGAAGAATGAGGCTGTCCTGAAAGCCGAGAAGACTTCGGAGGAGATTGCTGCCCTGGTTGAAGAAAAGTTTGAAGACATCTTGCCTTATGATTTTGAGAACAATGATCTTGAATTTGATTTTAATTTGTCTGCATTGTATGAGGATGATGATGTTTTATTTTCCAAAATGAATGCAATAAAGTCTGATTTTGCTTACTTGTGTGATGTTTCTCCTGATGGTTGCATGCGTTCAAATAACAGTTACATGAGCATTTTTAATATTAATTATGTTAACACACAATCATTAAATTTGGGAGCAACTGAAAATCCTAAAAACATTAGCATAGCATCTGACCTTAATCCTGATGAGAGAAAGTTTGCTTGGTCTTATGAGGATATGCCTGGAATAGATCGAGACATAACCAAGCATCTTATTCCTACTTACACTCACATAAAACCTGTCAAACAAAATCTTAGGCGATTAAGACCTGAGTGGGCTGAATTGGTTAAAGAAGAGGTCACTAAGCAAATACAAGTGAAGTTCCTTAAAGTGATAGAATATCCAGATTGGCTAGCCAACCTAGTACCTGTGCCAAAGAAAGATGGAAGGATAAGGGTCTGTGTGGATTATAGAGATTTAAACAAGGCTTCCACTAAAGATGATTTTCCTTTACCTCATATAGATGTTCTCAGTGATAGTGCATGTAATATCCCAATGTGTGCCCTAGAAGTTTGAATATAATTGTTGTTTGTTTGAATTATGTGTATATGTTATGTTGATAAGAAAAGAAATTGAAAAGAGAATGTTTAGGTATTGTTTAAAACGGAAAGTAATGTGTAGAGAGAAAGTGTATATGTTGGGTATATGGTAATATATATAACATATATGTTGGTCAAAATGAGGAGTAAAGGGAAGAAGATATTTTATTTGTGATATGTGAAATTACTTAAATGGGCATATAAGTGAAAGAAGCTAAGTTAAATGGATGAGGGAATTTAAGTAATTTCTTTGTTAGAATTGCTTGGTGGAGATTTAAAGAAGAAGAGAAGTTTGACTTATCTTGATTTTTCTCTTCTTTGCATTGTGTGGCCGGCTACCAAAGGAAAGAGAGAGGAAGAGAGGTGTTCTAAATTCTAAAATCAAATTGAAGGAAGAAGCAAAGGATTAAGTTGGAGATTTGTGAAATTTCCTTAATTTTGGTAAGTACTCTCTTGTTTTCCTTTGTTATTTTGAAGTTGTGTTTGAGGTGAGTTATGATTTGTTGATATTATGATTTGGTGTGTTTGAGATGTGTTTATAAGTGTTGAAATTGATTGTAAGTTACAAAGTTAAATTGGTGTTGGTTTTGGTTTGAAGATGGTAAGTTAAGTGGATGTTGATATTGAAAGAATAAGAGTGATGTTGATTTTAGGGTTTTGAAATGGTAAGTGATTAAATGTGTTGTTGATGTATTGTTAATGTAAATATTGTGATGAACATGTAAAATAAGTGTTGATGACATAAATTGTCTCCATTTGAATGAGGTTATGTTGTGCACAATGTGTTTAAATTCAATCAAAAGAGATTTGGCCATGTTTAGGGTTTTTATTCATGAGAGACACGGCCAAACTAAGGAAGAGACACGGCCAAACTAAAGAATTTTTGGGAGACACGGCCAAGTCTAAGGAAATTTGGCCGTGTTGGATGATTTTTGGAGAGACACGGCTGTGTCCCTTGCCCGTGTCTGCCTCGGCTTGATTTGGTGATGAGAGACACGGCCACAAGCTTGGCCGTGTCCCTTGAGTGTGTTAGCTACTGTGATTGTTCCTTGCTTTTCTTACATTGTTTTGATTCTTCAAAGATCTTTTTGTACCTAAACCTAAAAATAAACACTCTAAATACTTTTAAAACAAAGAATGATTCAAACAAATGTATGTGGAAGATTATAAATCAATGAATAATGTAAAGTGTTAGGTATATATATATATGATAAATATGAAATGTGATTTGAGATATAATGATGATGCATATGATACTATATGAACAATGTTATGTTTTATGCATTGTGAATCTTGTGAATGGTAATGTGTTATATGAATAATGTACTTTGAAATGTTATATCAATGAGGCCATTGTGATTGGCTATGATAACTTAAATGTGATGTGAAGCCATTGTGATTGGCTATGATAACTTAAATGTGATGTGAAGTCATTGTGATTGGCTATGATAACTTAAATGTGATGTGAAGTCATTGTGATTGGCTATGATAACTTAAATGTGATGTGAAGCCATTGTGATTGGCTATGATAACTTAAATGTGACGTGAAGCCATTGTGATTGGCTATGATAACTTAAATGTAATGTGAAGCCATTGTGATTGGCTATGATAACTTAAATGTGATGTGAAGCCATTGTGATTGGCTATGATGATTCAATTGAGAATGAAATTGCTAAATGAATTGTGTGGCTAATGTGTTATTCCATTTTCAGAGTTTGTTGTTGGTGACATGCCTAATATTGGTAACAATCTCCTGAAGTTAGGTTGGATTTGATCCTTGAAGCCTAATTGAGATGTTACAACCCTTGAAGCTAGGTTGGGTTGGTTCTTGAAGCCAAGTTGGGTTGGTACTTAGCATGCTTTGTTCCCCTTGAAGCTTGGTTGAACCTAATCCTTGATGCCTAGTTGGGTTTATGATAATGATGAATGTGATAACAAAACCAAAGCATTAACTCTGAAAAAGGGAATGGCATATTAGTGTGTTTTGGGCCCATGCTTGTCTTTGTTTAATGTGATTCATGAATGGTATAATGATTGCCTTTGTTGGAAATGTGATTCATGATTGGTGAATTGTGAATAAAATAATGATATGAAGTATGATATGTAATGTGTGTATTGATATATTGATTGTGAGTATTAGTGATGGATTTTGGTTGGTGTTAATGATATGTATATATGTATATATAATATATGAGATTAGTGGAGATATATGAAAGGTGTAATTAAAAAGGGAAACCATGATAAGAAACTAATGGTACAGGGAATTTGATATATCATTATATGTTAGAATTTCTGTAATGTATGTTTATATTATTTATTTGTACTACTAAGCTCTCGGGCTTAGCGCGGATGTGTAATCGCGCAGGTGATTAGGTGGAAGATATGAAGTCTTTCGTTATGCCACGAGAAGAGTAAGAGTTTATCGAGACCAACTAGAGGGTGATGCATACATGTATAATTTTTAATTATGATGTATCTCTGACAAGAGTGTATTTATATGTATAAATGAAGTTTTGATAAAGATAAGATTCTTATATATAGGTAAGATCATTAAAAGTATAATGATTTTGTAAATGCTCTTTAAATTAATGTATGGTGGTTTAAACTCTGTTAAAGGTTTTTAAATTGTGACAGAAAGTGACATCCTTATACTTTATATACTTACTGTATATATATCAGGTATATGTATAGTACTTATATGGGGTATCAGGATGTTACAGTGCAGCCTCTAGTGTGCTATACTCGTTTGTAGATGGATTTTTCAGATACAATCAAGTGTTAATGGCCCAAGAGGATAAAGCCAAAACTACTTTCATTACTACATAGGGTATATTTTGTTATAGGGTGATGCCATTCGGCTTAAAGAATGCTGGGGCAACCTACCAAAGGATGGCCACCACACTATTTCATGACATGATGCACAAAGAAGTTGAAGTATATGTTGATGATATGATAGTTAAATCAAATACAAGAGAACAACACTTCCAAAACTTGGAATTATTCTTCGATAGAGCTTTGAAATATAAACTAAGATTGAACCCGAAGAAGTGTGTGTTTGGGGTTACCTCAGGTAAATTATTGGGACATGTGATTAGTCCGAATGGCATTGAGATTGATCATGACAAAGTTAAAGCAATCAGGGATATGTCAGCCCCTAAGACGGAGAGAGAAGTTTGGGGATTTATTGGTAAATTACAATACATTAGTAGATTCATAGCAAAACTCACAACAATTTGTGAGCCTATCTTCAAATTGCTTAAAAAGAATTAGTCGGTCATATGGAATGAAGAATGTCAAAAGGCCTCGAGCGAATAAGAGAGTATTTGTTGAATCCACCTGTTTTAAAACCACCTAAACCCGGCAAACCTTTATTACTATACTTAGCAGTAGAAAAAGAGTCAATAGGAGCCATGCTAGCCCAAGCAGATGAGTCAGGGATTGAGCATGCAGTTTACTATTTGAGTAGAAAATTCTTACCTTATGAAATTAAGTATAGTATCATTGAAAAGACCTGTATAGCCATGGTTTGGTCTTCTAAGAAGTTGCAGCACTACTTTCAATCGTATAGTGTGCAAGCAATTTCCAGGTTGGATCCAATGAAGTACTTAAGGGAGATACCCTCTTTGATTGGGAAATATGGTCAATGGTTGATAATATTAGAAGAATTTGAGATTGAGTATGTAACTAGGAAAACAATCAAAGGTAGAGCGGTGGCAGAATTCCTGGCCCAACAACCATTACCAAATAGTGAAGAGGTAATCTTGGAATTTTCGGATGAACATTTAAAGGCAAAAGAAGTACAAGGGTGGAAAATGTATTTTGTTAGAGTAGTAAGCAGGAAAGGAGCAGGTTTGGGAGTTATACTAGAATTGCCCGAAGGGAAACTTATCCCTTTAGCCAAAAAGTTGAAATTTAGGATAACCAATAATATGGTGGAGTACGAAGCTTGTATTTTTTGTTTGGAAACCCTAATGATTATGAAGGTGGATAAGGTGGAAGTTTTTGGCAATTCATTACTAGTAGTATCCCAAGTAAATAGAGAGTGGGAGTTGAAAGAAGAAAAATTAAAACCATACCACCATTACCTGACCATGATGAAGAAGAACTTTAAGGAGTGTAGGTTTATACACCTATCAAGAGAAGAAAATCAGATGGTTGATGCCCTAGCCACATTGGCTTCGGTATGGGAAAATCCCGTCAGTTTATTTCTTAAGCCTCTGATTTTGACCAGTTCATCAACTCCATGCTATGAATATGAGACAATCATTGAAATTGATACAGACCATGATGCGTGGCATGATACTATAAGGCGATTTTTGGAAGAAAGAGAATGCCCGCTGGAGGCAACAAAGAAAGAGAGAAGAGCCACAAGGCAGTGGTCATTGCAATACATCACATTCCATGGAGAGTTATATCCAAGATGGCCGGATGGGGTGCATTTAAGATGTTTAAGAAAGCCTGAAGTGGAGCGTATCATGTCAGAAATACATGCAGGAAGTTGCAGACTGCATATGAGTGGTTTGGCCCTAGTTAAGAAGATTATTTGGCAAGGTTACTACTGGTTGACCATGGAGAGAGATTGTATTGAGTTCGTAAAGAAGTGCCAACAATGTCAGATGTATGGTAATGTTTTATTAGTTTTTGTTATAAAATTGTTATTTATTTATTATGATGATTATTGTTTTCTTCATGCATTTTGGTAGTTTTAATCTGTTTATTTAGTGATTTCATCAATTTGGTAGTTTTTAATTTATCCCAGTGTTTATGTCATTTGATTCTTGTTTAAAGTTTGTTTTAAGTGTTTGTTTTAGGTTAAAGTGCAAAAACTCCCTTGGAAGATCAAAACGAAGAAAGAAGAGAATTGAATCGTTTCTGCTTTCCAATTTTCCAAAACCCTAAATTGAATCGTTTTCTTTTCATAAACCCTAAAAAATATCTATTCTGTTTATACAAACTTTAAATCATTTTGTTTATTTTCATAAATCTTCATAAAACTATAAATTGTTTTTTCCAAATTCTAAAATCAAACACATTCTCCGAAACACTAAAAACCCTAATTCAACTTCAAAACCAAAATAGTAAACCCTCAACTAGCTAACATTAAACCCTAGTTTTCTTAAATCCTAATTCCCTTAAAACCATTAAACCCTAATTTTTCTAAACCCTAATCTTTTAAACCTTAAAATCTTATAAACCTAAATATTAAAATTCAAACACAGTAAGCCTAAAAACAACAACCAGTAACCGTAAATTGTAAACCTAATGTTTTAAAGTGTCCAAACCCTAGTTTCATGATTTCACTTCTCAAACGCTAATTTGGTTAATCAAAGAACTTTATCAACCTCTTACATTATAAAACTTTAATCCATTTCAATTCCTTTAAAACTCACAGTAGCTTAAACCCATAAATTCCAAAGCCCTAAACACATTAAATAAAGAATCCTAAATAGAAACAATAGCCCTAATTTGAATCTTTATTTACTTTATTTAATTTTATATTTGATTATGTAGTTTATTATATGCTTTGATTTATTTTATATTCTTTAATTTATTTAAGTTCAATGCTTGGTTTATTTAGTTTATCATGGATGGATGTTTACGTTCTATTGATGTTTAATATCTTTGATGAATGATTTATTTATGATAAATGGTTATTTATTTCAATCGATCTATTTTGATTTCCAAATGTTGTAAGAGGTATGTTTCCACTTTGTGAGTACCTCATTAATCAAGTTCTATGTGATTTAAATTGCTTTTATATTTTAGACCAATGTAAAGGACATGTTTCTACCTTTTGGTGGGTGTCCTATTTAGCTTAGACATGGATGATGTAAGGACATGTTTCCATCCTCGAATGGGTGTCCATTTATTTATTTTACTTAGACATTGCTTTGATTTTAATATAACGATGTTTTATTTAAATTGTTGTGTGTAATATGGATAATATTGTTATATTTAAGAATTTTATAATATTAAGACCTGTAAAGGAGGCCAGTTCCAATGAACCGGGCGTTGTAGGGGTGCTGGGCCATTTCTCACCTTCCCCACACATACCCAACTTTTCAAACCCATTAGGGGGTTGGGGATTTCTTAGCAATCGAGTCATCCACCCCTTTCTTTTTCCTGGCCCGTCCGAGTGGCGACTCCATTTTCTCCAGACTTAGGTTTGTGTTCTCTAAGGCCCCGAGCCTAAACAGTGCCTATGATTTTAAAGAACTTAGAAAATAAAACTTACGTTGTTGGCTCCTCCCAATGTAGTGTATTGAACAAAACTTTTGACTTCAAAAGCTTGGATCAACAAAGATATTGGCTGGTGCCTTTTAGCTCCTGCTTGATAAAATTGTTGGTTGTTCTTGATTGCAGCCAATTGATTCTTGATCAATCGATGTTCCCCCTTTTCTTCGTGCTCTTAAATCCTATATTTATATAAAACACGTTAGGTGAAATCTTTCAAGACTCCTAAGGCTAATCGAATTATAATTAAAATTGGAAGCTAATTTAAATTGAATTTAGACTTAATCAAACCCAAAGTTCATAAATAACGTTGAAACTCAAGACCCGTTAGTGAGCTATGGCAAATTGGCTACCAATTCACCACTGCTAGGGCAATGGCCAAGGCTTGCGGCCAATAGGGGCCCCAAATTCACCATGGCCAGGAGCCTACGGTAAATTGGGGTGCCCAGTTTGCCTCAGCTAAGGCATGTGGTGAATTAGGGCCTCCAATTCATTGCAGCTAAGGCCTATGGAGAATTGGGAACCCTAATTTGCCGCAGTAGGCTCCTGTGATGAATTGGGCTCACCAATTCACCACAGCTAGGCCCCTGGCAAATTGGGCACCTGTGAGCGGGGATTTTTGCCCCCACTCCAGGTGGAATGGTTCTTGCGACTTCGAAACTATTTAGGCTCGGGGCCTTAGAGAACATGGACCTAGGCCCGGAGAAAATAGAGCAGCCACCTGGACGGACCGGGAAAAAGAAATGGGTGGATGTTCGGAAAGTTGGGTACATGTGAGGAAGGTGAGAAATGGCCTAGCACCCCCACAACGTCCGATTCATTGGAACCGGCCTCCTTTGCAGGTCTTAATATTATAAAATTCTTAAATATAATAATATTATCCATATTACACGCAACAATTAAAATAAAGCAATGTTTAAACAAAGCAAATAAATGGACACCCATCCGTGGATGGAAACATGTCCTTACATCATTCATGTCTAAACTAAATAGGACACCCACCGAAAGGTGAAAATATGTCCATTACATTGGTCCAAAATATAAAAGTAATTTAAATTACATAAAAATTAATTAATGAGGTACCCACAAAGTGGAAACATACCTCTTACAACATTTGGAAATAAAAATAAATCGATAAAAGTAAATAACCATTCATCATAAATAAATCATTCATCAAAGATATTAAACAACAATCAAAATATATAATAAACATTCATCCAATGTAAATAAAACAATAAATATATTAACTTTAATGATACATACATTAATTAGGGTTTCTAGAGTTTTATGCTCAATAACTAGGGTTTTGAGAAATATTTTAAAGCAATAGCATAGCTACTGGATGCATAAAAGATTTAAGGTTTTGGATGTTTTATGAAAATAATGTTACTGTGACTTAAAAAAAGGTAGGTTTAGTTAGGGTTTTAAGCAAACTTCATGAATTAGGGTTTTATAGTTTGAAACCTTGATTTTGCAGATTATGATTTGGGATTTGATGTTTTACAGTGATCAAAGTTAAGTATGGTTTTAGCATTAACTATAATAACTACTTAAATATTTTTAGATGAAACAAATATAGAAAGTCTTTAATGGAGTTATTTGAAAGATTAAAATATCCAGTGAATAAAATTTTAAAAAGCTACTGTGAAGATTTGAAAGCAGAATTAGGACTTATGGTTCGAATAAATTAGGGTTTAAGTTTGTATTTTGAATAAAGCTATTGTATTTTGAATAATTATAACAAAGGAAGTTAAACATAAAGACTTGTAACGCACAAATAAATATTGATCCAAGCCCATACGGCGGTCCCACTAGCCGGTTAGAGGGCAAGGGTCAAGGGGACAGTGCCCCTTGCGGGGTCCGGGTCCGCACCTGGAAGATTTTAAAAACTGGATTTTAGGGTTATAGGTTTTGGTGTTGAAAATTAAGATTTTAGGGTTCAAGACTTAGAAAATAGGGTTTTGAAATTGGAAGAAGCTAGTTTTATTTTTAAAAGAATAATGCTTACCGTGTGATTTTGGAAAGAAGGATTAATTAAGGTTAAAGCTTTTGATGCTTAAAAAAATAGGGCTACTGAATTTTTGGAATAGAGATTAGGTTAGGGTTTCAAAGTTTTTGGAAACAAAAGAAATGATTTAGAGTTTTTGAAGTTTTAGAAACAGAAGGATTATTTAGGGTTTTTGAAGTTTTTGATCAAATTTTTTGATGAAACAATTAATCCAATTTAAATGATGAAGCTACTGTAAAGAAAAAAATAAAGAAAATAGAGATTCAAACCTTCGTTCATTGGTTCCACAAAAAATTGATCTCTGGATGAACAATAACAAAGGCAAGGTTGTTGCCTTTGATGAATAGATTGCTTCTTCTTGCTCCTCTCAAATCTGAAGTCCCAAGTTTAGCTCTAGTAAAACAAAATTTCGATCCCCTATTCCAAGTCCCAGCCCCTCTTAATTCTGAGGTTTAAAATGTTATTTATAGAAAAAAATCATAAACCTAATTCTAATTGTTTAAGGAAGCTAAAATTAATTAGGAAATGAAACCAAAACCAAATAGAATTTGGTTTCGGAAAAAATTGCGTTGGAAAATTTCGCTAGCGAAAACTGCGAGAGGGCTGGAAACTGCGAGCTGCGAGGAAATTTGCAGGCGGGTACTGGGCGGCTGGCCAATTCGCTGCAGGAATTTCCTACGGCAAAATGGCCCAAGGCCATTTCGCCCGCAGGAAATTCCTACGGGCAAATTGGCCTTGGCCAATTCTACTTTTCGGCGATGAATTTTTCATCGCCAATTTTTCCGTCGCCGATTTTTATTTTTATTTATTTTTTTATTATTATTTTTTATTTTTGTTTATTTATTTTTATTTATTATTTTTTATTAACATCACCATTTTTATTTTTATTAAAAATTATAAATAATAAATACTAAAATAAATTTAATTAAAATACTACAAAAATTATTTTGGACTATATAAAAATATCGGACCGGACTGGATCATAAATTAAGGGTCTACAGCACCCCAATTTGCCAGGCCTGCAGCAGGGAAAATTTTGGTATTACAAGAATTATATTGGTCTTGGGTCGATTCATCTCATATTTGTATTAGACTATTTTTGCATTTAAAATTCCACTAGCTTATTTTAGGTATTTTAAAATTGGACCAACCTAAATTGAAGCTATAAACTAGGTTTAAGTGTAACACTCCAGTACCCCGTATACGCACACTACATACAACCACATCTGTACTATACGTATACCGGATACAGGAGTGCCACGATTTATATAAGACAACCTAATTTTTCTCTTCTACAATAATATGAGGACAATTTAAAACATTTCATATATATATATTATGGAACATAACAAGTAAAACATTTATTTATTACGCAGCGGAAAATGTAGCGGTATTTACATATATATAGATATACATCAAAACCAATGTTTACAAAACATAAAGTTTATACATGTTTGGCAGTTCGTCTCTGATCTTTAAGCCCACAATCAACATTTCAAAGTCTAGACTGGACTCGATCTAGCTGAACTCTCCGGTTCTACCCTGTCACCTGCACGATGAACCACAATCGGGCTAAGCCATAGGCTTAGTGGTACAAACCACAATAACAATATGCTTTAATGCAATTACAATGTCATACTTTCAACAATAGAGATCATATTCAAAATGCTATAATTCATAACATTACATTTCCTTATTTTATTCAATTGTTTTACCATTTATGATTCACATTGAAACAAAGACAAGCATGTGCCCAAAAAGGATCTAATATGTTATTCAAAGTTCAGAGTTACTGCTTTGGTCTATAATCACATTCATCAAGCCCATAGGCAATATATATATATATATATATATCTATCCATGGATAGTGTAACAGACCTAGTCTCTTGGATCTCAACCCGGCTAGACCCTAGGGTCCCAGTATCTTTGTCCTCAACCCGGCTAGACTGTTACTATTTTTGAGGCTTATGACCCGGTCTTTTCACGTCAAAAATATCATATTTCACATTTATCAGCTGGACTCGGCTTACGACCCGGTCTTTTCACCTGTCCAACAATTCATAGGCATGCCGCCAAACCCAGAACTCTGAAAATTGAATAACATACTAGGCACAGAATTAATTCATTTATCTCATTATCAATCTCTTTCACAATTCATTTCTCATTTCATTCTCATAATTAAACTAGGCAATCATGCCCCAATTATTTCATTTGCATCACTATAGCCAACACAATGGCTTCACATCTCATCATTAAAGTATACATAGCCAATTGCATTGGACATACATTTTAAATGATCATCATATCTTTCATATTATGCAAATCATAACATTAATCAAATGTATTAACAATGTAATAACTTACTTAACACATTTACAACCAAATGTGTTAAGTCTCAAAGTCATGTAAACGTATGCAACCATGTAAGTTTGTACTTACCTCAAAAGCAACTCACACAACACCAAACTCCTCTTCCAAGAATTCTTCAACACTTGGATTAGGGCAACTCAATCTCTTCAAAACCTAATCCAAAAGGTGATCTTACACACTCACTTAGAGATACACATGATATAATAAGGCTAAGAACCAACTAGAGCAAACCCTACACATGACACGCTCAACAACATGGGCGTGTCACTGGCCGTGTCAATCCTCCCTCAACACTGTAGCTATGACACGCTCAATAACACGGGCGTGTTACTGGTCGTGTCAATGCTACTACAACACAGAAGCTGTGACACGTTCAATAACACGAGCGTGTCACTTATCGTGTCACCCATCCAAGAACACAGAACCATTGACACACCTAAAGACCTGGCCCTACTCATGGGCGTGTCAGGCCAAAAATGCAGATTCCAGCAACATCAACACTGTATCCAACAACCCACTTTCTTCCACCATTATCCACTTCAAACAAACTTAACTAAATACACACATAAACCAATATAACTTGCAAAAACACTAAAACAACTCAATACATGCATTAAACACCAATTCACAATCACCACATACACACAACTCTTACTCTTCCAACACCAAACCTAACTCCTTATCTTCAATCCAACCCCAAAATCAAAATCAATTAAACCCAACACTCTCAAACACACCACAATCAAACATACTCATACCATCAACAATCAATCATCAAACTCACAACACAAACTTAAAAGAAAATAAGGGAATCAAGTGGAAAACTTACCAAAAGTGATAAAAACCCTTAGAATTCCAATTTGATCACTTGAAACATCCTTCAATCTTGAGTTTGGATGCGCAAAATCTATCTTTCCCTTCTTGCTATGATGAGGGTCGGCCAACAACAAAGAAAGAAAGAAGAAGAAGAATGAATGGCAAAGAGCAAAGTCAACTCTCCCTCTTCACTTAACCACTCAATCTCTCTTTTGTTCTCAACCAAGCAATTAAATATTAAAATAATCAAATATCTTCATCCACTCACTAATTCAATTTTTTATTTAATTAATTAAAATTAATTATATCTTCTTTTGACTTCCCATTTCTTTGACTTGTATATGTTGTATATATCACTATATATACAACATATACACTCTTCCCTTACCTCATTTCTCTTTTCATTTAAACATATACATTTAATCCAAATACAAAAAAAAATATTCCAAAACTTTTAGGGAATACTTTGGGATATTATAATTCTCTCCCACTAAAATGAAATTTCGTCCTCGAAATTACCTGATATCAAGTCTGGAACAATTGAGGATACTGATCTCGCATCGCTTGCTCACTCTCCCAAGTTGCCTCTTCCTTCGCATGATTCTTACAAAGAACCTTCACAAGTGGCACTTTCTTATTTCTCAACTCTTTCACTCTATGTGCCAAAATAACCACTGGTTCTTCTTCAAAAGTTAAATCCAGACTCACCTCAATAGATTCAACGGATAGAACATGAGATGGGTCTGATCTGTACCTCCGCAGCATAGAAACATGGAAGACATTATGAATTCTATCCAACTCAGGCGGCAAAGCAATTCGATAAGCAACTGGTCCAACTCTTTCTAATACTTCATAAGGTCCAATAAAATGAGGACTTAGTTTCCCTTTGCGGCAAAATCTCAAAATCTTTTTCCAAGGAGACACTTTCAGAAATACTTTATCTCCAACATTGAACTCTATGTCTCTCCTCTTCAAATCAGAATAAGATTTTTGTTGATCTGAAGCTGCCTTCAACCGATCCTGAATTATTTTCACTTTCTCTTCCATTTCTTTAATCAAATCAGGACCAACCAATTTGCCTTCTCCAACTTCATTCCAACATAGAGGCGTTCTGCATCTTTTACCATACAAAGCCTCAAATGGTGCCATTCTAATACTAGACTGATAACTATTGTTATAAGCAAATTCCATTAATGGCAAAAATCTGTCCCAACTTTCAGAGAATTCAATGACACAGTTTCTCAACATGTCCTCCAAAATCTGAATCACTCTCTCTGACTGCCCATCTGTCTGCGAATGAAAAGAAGTGCTAAAGTGCAATCGAGAACCTAAAGCACCATGTAAACTTTTCCAAAACCTTGAAGTAAATTGGGAATCTCGATCAGACACTAAAGAAATTGGGACTCCATGCAACATCACTATCCCACTGATATACAGCTCAGCCAGCTTCTCAAGAGAATAATCCATCCGAACTGGAATAAAATGAGCTGTCTTCGTCAACCGATCAACAATCACCCATATAGCATCATGATTCTTCTGAGTCAATGGCAAACCAGATACAAAATCCATTGTCACTCGCTCCCATTTCCATTCAGGCATTGCTAAAGGTTGAAGCAACCCTGTTGAAACTTGATGCTCAGCTTTTTCCCTCTGACAAGTGAGACACTTGGATACAAACTCCGCTATATCTCTCCTCATACCTGACCACCAATAATGCTGCTTCAAATCATGATACATTTTAGTACTCCCAGGGTGCATAGCAAAAATTGATTGATGTGCCTCTTCCAAAATAGTCTTTCTCAATCTTGCATCATCAGGAACACACAATCTATCCTTGAACCAAAGGCTACCATCACTTCTCACATGGAAATCTCAGCTCTTCCCATTTTGGTAATCTGACACAACTTTCTGAATTTTCTCATCTGCCAATTGAATCTCTTTAATCTGATCCAACAACACCGGTCTCAACTGCAACTGAGCCAACAATGCACCATCATCACATGATTCAAAACTAGCATGAAACGCTCTCAACTCAACAAGCAATGAGAGCGAATAAATAGTCAAACCTGCTAAAGACTTTCGAATCAAGGCATCAGCAACAACATTTGCCTTACCAGGATGATAGTTAATCAAACAGTCATAGTCTTTAATCAATTCTAACCACCGTCTTTGCCGAAGATTAAGCTCTCTTTGAACCCCCCAAATATTTCAAACTCTTATGATCCGTGTAAATGAAACACTTCTCCCCATACAAGTAGTGTCGCCAAATCTTCAAAGCAAACACTATAATTGCCAATTCCAAATCATGCGTTGGATAATTAAGCTCATGTGGCTTCAATTGACGAGAAGAATAAGCTAAAACTTTACCCTCTTGCTTCAAAACACAACCTAACCCACTATGTCGAGCATCACTGTAAATCACATATGGTTTATCTTCCACAGGCAAAGTAAGAACAGGAGCTTGAGTCAACATCTCCTTCAACTGCTCAAAGCTTGCTTGACACTGATCTATCCACACAAATCTAACTCCCTTTCGAAGTAATCTGGTGAGTGGAGTAGCTATCAAAGAAAAACCTTTCACGAAGCGTCGATAATAGCCTACCAAACCCAGAAAACTTCTGACTTTAGTCACAGACTTCGGTGGACTCCAATCCAAAATGGCCTCAACTTTATTCGGATCAACTCTTATACCATCTGCTAAAACTATATGACCGAGAAAAGTCACTTGATCAAGCCAAAACTCACATTTTGACAGTTTAGCATACAATTGCTTCTCTCTCAATGTCTGCAATACAATCCGTAGATGCTTATCATGTTCCTCTTCATTACGTGAATACACCAAAATATCATCAATAAAGACTACCACAAACTGATCCAGATAGGGTCTAAGCACCCTATTCATCAAATCCATAAAAGCTGCAGGTGCATTTGTCAATCCAAAAGGCATCACTAAAAACTCATAATGCCCATATCTTGTGCGGAAAGCTGTCTTAGGAACATCTTCAGCTCTAACCCTCAATTGATGGTACCCTGATCTCAAATCAATCTTGGAAAACACTGCTGCTCCCTTCAACTGATCGAAGAGATCATCAATCCTAGGCAAAGGGTACTTATTCTTGATAGTTACCTTATTCAATTGCCTATAATCGATGCACAACCTTAAAGTACCATCATTCTTCTTTACAAACAAAACAGGAGCTCCCCACGGAGAAACACTAGGGTGAATAAACCCTTTATCCAACAATTCCTGCAATTGCACCTTCAACTCTCTCAACTCAGCAGGTGCCATTCGATAAGGAGTAATAGAGATGGGAGTGGTACCAAGTAACAAATCGATACCAAACTCAACCTCTCTCTCAGGGGGTAACCCTGGCAACTCCTTAGGAAACACATCTGGGAATTCAGCAACTGTGGGTATACTATCAAGTTGAGAACCCACTATTCTAGTATCTACCACATGAGCAAGATAAGCATTACACCCTTTTCTAATCAACTTCTTAGTTACCACAGCTGACACAAATAAGGATGCAAGTTGTCTCTGCTCACCAGATACCATCACACTCCTACCATCACCGGTTCTCAGGGTAACACACTTATTTTGACAGTCTACCACAGCTCCATGCTTAGACAACCAATCCATACCTAAAATCAAATCATACTCCTTAAAAGGCATTTCAATCAAATCCCCCAAAAATTCCTCACCTTGCACCACAACTGAACTATCACGATGCACCTTACACACCACAACACTATGTCCTAAAGGATTTGTCACCAGCACATCAAATCCTAAGGACTCTGAATGCAATTCAGACATAGGCAAGATAGATGCACTTATGTATGAATGAGTAGATCCTGGATCAATCAAAGCAAGAACTGAAATGCCAAATAAAGAAAATGTACCCGCAATGACTGCTGAAGCATCCGGTTGCCTCTGCATCACATACACTCTCTGAGAAGGCCCAACCTCATCTGGTCTACTGCCTCCAGATGTAGAACCTCATCTTTGACTGATCCCGGGTCGACCACCTCTACTAACACCTCCGCCACTTCGACTCCTCTCACACTAGGTCGAGAAATTGCAGAATCTGCCTGCCTATGCTCCTGCATCTCAGGACAATCTCTAATGAAATGGTTAGGCGATCCACATCTGAAACACACAGCTGATCCACCAATCTTCCAACAAACACTCCCATGTATCCTACCACAATGGACACATGTAGGTGGAGTAGACCTCTGAACCACTAGAGTCGGAGCACTAGCTACTGAAACTGTAGGTCTCGGCCTCTACCTCTGATACTGAATTGACCTACTCAACTGCCTCTGGTTCCTACTGATTCTCGGAACAAAACTTCCTCAGCCTCTCTTCATAGACGAAGACCCTGCCTCAAACTAGGATCTCCTAACTCTGGTCTCCTCTTCAGTAGCAGCTGTTGCAATAGCCTGTTCTCTCTCAACACTTCTAGCTGCGGCAACTAACTGAGAAAAGTCTTGATACTGAGAACCAGCAACAATACACATAATAGAGGGCCTCAATCCCTCCTCAAATCTCCTGCATCGATCAATCTCATCTGAAATAATTCCACCTGCATAATGACTCAATCGGATGAACTCTACCTCATACTCTGTCACTGTCCTATTATCTTGTCTTAGATTCAGAAATTCCATCTTCTTAGCATCCTTATACTCCCTCGGAGTATATTTCTGCTCAAACTCCCGCATAAAATCACTATAAAACAAAGTCGGTGGATCATCCATGGCATGTGGAACTGTCTTCCACCAATCATAAGCATCTTTCTGCAGAAGGGATCTAGCATAATCAAATTTCTCTTCAGGAGTGGCTTGCAACTGAATAAATACCCTCTGCACTCTATCCAACAACTGCTCAGCTACTGCAGGATCTGTAGTACCAAAGAAATTTTTAGCCCTAAATTTCCTCAATTTATCATAATGTCTCACCGGTACTTGTGGCCGTGGTGGCGGTGGCTACACTAGAGCTTGCCTCAACAATTCTACCACATGACGTAACCAAACTGGCGAAACCTCATCAGCAGCTGGTCTCTCTGGCACAGGAGCAGGTGCCTCTCCAACTCTCTCAACCCTAGCTCCATCTCTACCCTCTTCAGGAGCTACACTCTCAGCACTACCTTCTATGGACTGACGTGACTGAGACGTCATCACTACCTATATCTGCAAACACAGCAGAATATACCTCATCAAAGATCAGAGACTGCCAGTGCCAAAGCATGTATCTTATTCAAAAATCACATTTTAAAATTAGAATTTTCTTTTTCTTACAATTGACCTAGGTTGAGAATCTCAAACCTAGGCTCTGATACCAAAACAATTGTAACACCCCTATACCCCGTATACGCACACTACATACAACCACATCTATACTATACGTATACCGGATACAGGAGTGCCACGATTTATATAAGACAACCCAATTTTTCTCTTCTACAATAATATGAGGACAATTTAAAACATTTCATATATATATATTATGGAACATAACAAGTAAAACATTTATTTATTATGCAGCGGAAAATGTAGTGGTATTTACATATATATAGATATACATCAAAACCAATGTTTACAAAACATAAAGTTTATACATGTTTGGCAGTTCATCTCTGATCTTTAAGCCCACAATCAACACTTCAAAGTCTAGACTTGACTCGGTCTAACTGAACTCTCCGGTTCTACCATGTCACCTGCGCGATGAACCACAATCGCGCTAAGCCATAGGCTTAGTGGTACAAACCACAATAACAATATGCTTTAATGCAATTACAATGTCATACTTTCAACAATAGAGATCATATTCAAAATGCTATAATTCATAACATTACATTTCATTATTTTATTCAATTGTTTTACCATTTATGATTCACATTGAAACAAAGACAAGCATGGGCCCAAAAAGGATCTAATATGTTATTCAAAGTTCAGAGTTACTGCTTTGGTCTATAATCAAATTCATCAAGCCCGTAGGTGATATATATATATATATATCTATCCATGGATAGTGTAACAGACCCAGTCTCTTGGACCTCAACCCGGCTAGACCCTAGGGTCCCAGTATCTTGGTCCTCAACCCGGCTAGACTGTTACTATTTTTGAGGCTTACGACCCGGTCTTTTCACCTCAAAAATATCATATTTCACATTTATCAGCTGGACTCAGCTTACGACCCAGTCTTTTCACCTATCCAGCAATTCATAGACATGCCGCCAAACCCAGAACTCTGAAAATTGAATAACATACTAGGCACACAATTAATTAATTTATCTCATTATCAATCTCTTTCACAATTCATTTCTCATTTCATTCTCATAATTAAACTAGGCAATCATGCCCCAATTATTTCATTTGCAACACTATAGCCAACACAATGGCTTCACATCTCATCATTAAAGTATACATAGCCAATTGCATTGGACATACATTTTAAATGATCATCATATCTTTCACATTATGCAAATCATAACATTAATCAAATGGATTAACAATGTAATAACTTACTTAACACATTTACAACCAAATGTGTTAAGTCTCAAAGTCATGTAAATGTATGCAACCATGTAAGTTTGTACTTACCTCAAAAGCAACTCACACAACACCAAACTCCTCTTCCAAGAATTCTTCAACACTTGGATTAGGGCAACTTAATCTCTTCAAAACCTAATCCAAAAGGTGATCATACACACTCACTTAGAGATACACATGATATAATAAGGCTAAGAACCAACTAGAGCAAACTCTACACATGACACGCTCAACAACACGGGCATGTCCCTGATCATGCCCTAAACTCACAACACAGAAGCTTTGACACGCTCAGTGACATGGGCGTGTCACTGGCCGTGTCAATCCTCCCTCAACACAGTAGCTATGACACGCTCAATAACACGGGCATGTTACTGGCCGTGTCAATGCTACTACAACACAGAAGCTGTGACACGTTCAATAACACGAGCATGTCACCGATCGTGTCACCCATCCAAGAACACAGAACCATTGACACGCCTAAAGACCTGGCCGTGCTCATGGGCGTGTTAGGCCAAAAATGCAAATTCCAGCAACATCAACACTACATCCAACAACCCACTTTCTTCCACCATTATCCACTTCAAACAAACTTAACTAAATACACACACAAACAAATATAACTTGCAAAAACACTAAAACAACTCAATATATGCATCAAACACCAATTCACAATCACCACATACACACAACTCTTACTCTTCCAACACCAAACCTAACTCCTTCTCTTCAATCCAACCCCAATATGAAAATCAATTAAACCCAACACTCTCAAACACACCACAATCAAACATACTCATACCATCAATAATCAATCATCAAACTCACAACACAAACTTAAAAGAAAACAAGGGAATCAAGTGGAAAACTTACCAAAAGTGATAAAAACCCTTAGAATTCCAATTTGATCACTTGAAACATCCTTTAATCTTGAGTTTGGATGAGCAAAATCTATCTTTCCCTTCTTGCTATGATGAGGGTCGGCCAACAACAAAGAAAGAAGAAGAAGAAGAATGAATGGCAAAGAGCAAAGTCAACTCTCCCTCTTCACTTAACCACTCAATCTCTCTTTTGTTCTCAACCAAGCAATTAAATATTAAAATAATCAAATATCTTCATTCACTCACTAATTAAATTTTCCATTTAATTAATTAAAATTAATTATATCTTCTTTTGACTTCCCATTTCTTTGACTTGTATATGTTGTATATATCACTATATATACAACATATACACTCTTCCCTTACCTCATTTCTCTTTTCATTTAAACATATACATTTAATCCAAATACAACAATAAATATTCCAAAACTTTTAGGGTATACTTTGGGATATTACATTAAGCTTTTAAAATCAGACCAAATTTAGCTTGACCTTTTTTAATTGGGATCGACTAGCTTAGGGCCAAAATTAAGGGTCTATAGAGTCATTTCTTATGCATCCCAATAGTTGAAGAGTCATGAGTTGAATTACCTGACTCATGATTTAGAGTTAGCGGCCATAGTTTTGCATTAAAGATTTGGTGGCATTATTTGTGTGAGAAAAAATTTTTTATTTATACAAATCATAAGATTTAAAAGTGCTTGGGTGTGCATAAAGATTTGAATTTGAGACAGAGGCAATGGATGGAGTTAATTAAAGACTATGACTGCTTGATCGATTATCATCCAAGGAAATGTAGTTGCGGGTGCCTTGAGTCAGAAGTCAAAGGCAGGTTTGACTGCCTATTCGCTCCTTGCTTATTGAGTTGAGAGAGTTGCATGCTAGATTTGAATTATGTGATGATGGTTCACTGATGACTCAGTTGCAGTTGAGACCAATGTTGCTAAATTAGGTTAAGGAAGCACAATAGGTAGATGGAAAAATCCAAAAGATTATGGAGGATTGCCAAAAGGGGGGGAGAGCAGAGAATTTCATGTGAGAGATGATGACAATTTATGGTACAGAGATAGATTGTATATTCCTAATGATGCCAAAGATTTTAGAGGAAGCACATCAATCATCCTTTGCTATGCACCCTGGAAGTACCAAGATATATCAAGGCTTGAAGCAATACTATTGGTGGTCAAGTATGAAGAGGGACATAGCAGAATTATATCCAGATATCTCACTTACCAGATAGTGAAGGTTAAGCACCAAGTTCCTTTAGGATTGCTACAGCCATCGTTAGTGCCTAAATGGAAATGAGAGCAAGTGACCATGGATGTTATGACTAGACTGCCTTTGACCTAAAAGAAGCATGATGCTATCTGGGTGATAGTTGATTGAATGACAAAGATAGCTCATTTTCTTCCGGTTAGAATGGACTACTCACTTGATAGGTTGGTTGAGTTGTATATCAGTGAGATAGTGAGATTGCATGGAGTCCAAGTTTCATTGGTGTTAGATAAAGATCCCCATTTTACATCTAGATTTTAGAGGAGTTTTCAGGATGCATTGGGTTCTCAATTGCACTTTAATACTACTTTCCATCCACAGACAGATAGGCAGTCAAAGAGAGTGATACAAGTTCAAGAGATATGTTGAGAAGCTGTATCATTGATTTTACTGGGAGCTAGGATAGATATTTGCCACTGATAGAGTTCACCTATAATAAAAGTCATTAATCTAGCACTAGGATGGCACCATATGTGGCCCTGTATGGTAGAAAATGCAAGACACCATTATATTGGGATAAGGTTGGAGAAGGTAAACTGGTAGTTCCCAATTTGATTTAGGAAACAAAAGAGAAAGTGAAAGGTTATTCAGGGTTATTTGAAAGTAGCATCAGACAGAAAGAAATCCTATACAGATTTAAAGATGAAAGATATAAAGTTCAGCATGAGGGATAAGGTGTTCCTAAAGGTGTCTCTATGAAAGAAATGCAAGACAGGAAATGCAAGTCACCTATAATAAAAGTCATCAATCTAGTATTAGGATGGCACCATATGAGGCCCTGTATGGCAGGAAATGCAAGATACCATTATATTGGGATAAGGTTGGAGAAGGTAAACTGGTAAGTCCTAATTTGATTTAGGAAACAAAAGAGAAAGTGAAAGGTTATTCAGGGTCATTTCAAAGTAGCTTCAGACATATAGAAATCCTATACAAATTTGAAGAGGAAAGATATAAAGTTCAGCATGGGGGATAAGTTGTTCCTGAAGGTGTCTCTATGGAAGAAGATTTTCAAATTTTGTCAGAAAGGGTAGGTGAGTCCTTGCTTCATAGGACCATATGAGGTACTAAAGAGAGCAGGACTAGTGGCTTACAGATTGGCTTTGCCGCCTGAGTTAGACGAGATACATAATATCTTTCCATGTCTTTATACTTCGGAGATACAGATCAGACCCATCTCATGTCTTGACAGTGAAGTCTATTGCAGTGAGTCCCGATATGACTTATGAAGAAGAACCAGTGACAATTTTAGCATGGGAGGTGAAGGAGTTATGAAATAAGAAGGTGTGTGAGAGGGGATCTCCCCCCCCCCCCCCCCCCACTCCCATGTGAAATGGTTCTTGCAACTTCGGCACTATTAGGCTCAGTGCCTTAGAGAACAAGGGCCTACACCCAGAGCAAATGAATTCACCACCCGGACGGGCCAGGAAAATGAAAGGTATGGATGACTCGATTCCTAAGGAATTCCCAACCCCATATTGGGTTCAAAAAGTTGGGTACTCATGGGGAAGGTGAGAAGTGGGCTAACACCCATATAATGCCCGGTTCATTGGAACCGAGCTCCTTTTCAGATCTAAATATTATTAAATTCTGAAACTTTATGATATTAGCCATACTACATGCAATTAATAAAATAAAACATCATATTATTAATTAAAATAAATCAATCAAAGATAGGCACCCATATAAGATGGAAACATGCGCTTACAAATGTCCAAGTCCATAAAAAAATAAATAAAATAGGACACCCACCAAAAGGTGGAAACATGTCCCTTACAATTGTCCCAAAGGATTACAAAAAATAAATAAATTAGACAAATAAGACACCGACGAATGGTAACATGCCTTTTAATCCTTAAAATCTAAATAATAAAATTAACAACACTCAACCATTCATAGCAAAATAAATAATCTTAAAATAATAATAAATTAAAGTATAATAAAAGGTTAATCATAAATTGAAATCTATAAATAAATATTGATCCCCATCGATGAAGGATTGCATACGGCGGTCTCTTTAGCCTGTTAGCGGGCGGGGGTCAAGGGGGGCAGTGATAAGTGTATAGTTGATGATATTTTTGCTCATATTTCTTAGTATATTTTTAGTCAAGTTGAGTTTAATTTATTTGTTCAAGTGTTTATTAGGGTTGATTCCAGGAACCTTTACACGTTGAGACCTTATGGTTATTTAGGATAGAATCAAGGATGAAAGACAAGGAAAAGGGCTACTTTTGGGAAAATTCTTTAAGTGACACACCTAATGACATGGGTGTGTCCATGGCCGTGTCATTCAACTACTTTATAGAAGCTTCGACACCCTCAAGGACATGGGTTTGTCACTGGTCGTGCCATTGATCCTGTCTTACAGAAGTTGTGACACGGCCAAGGACATGGGCATGTAGCGTGTCATTGACCATGTCCTTAACCCAACATTGCAGTAGCCATGACATGCCTAAGGACATGGGCTTGTCACTGCCCATGTCATCAATGGTGAAAACAGCATCATTGACACGCCCAGAGACATAGTCGTGTCACTGGGCATGTCATGCTAAATCTCTGGGCAATCAAAGCTGAATTAAAGTGCAAATTAGGGATCCCATTTTTATCACTTAGAGTCGACTTCCTTAGATAGAAAAAGAGTTTAGTAGCTGAGATTGAAGGTGAAGATTCAAGTTAAACAATATTTAAACAAAGAATCAAAGATTGAAGTGAAGAAAGACAAATCATTCATTATGGATTGTTTGAATTCTTTTACTTATTTCTTTTGTTCTGGTTTTCTAGTTATGAATATGAACTAAAACATCTCTATCTAGATATTGATAAACCTTAGCTTTATTGTATGGATTGGTTAGTTCTTATTAAATTAAATCATTTAATTGAGTTATTTTTTTATTCTTAATTTATTATTTCTAATTGATAATAGCATGCTTATTGATTGGTTGCAATTTTCATTTTATTGACTTGAGAAAGCTTGATATGAACATAATTCTCATTAGGATTAATGGTTGACTGGAGTGCTAGAGATAGACTTACAAGATCCTTTAGTTTATAATTTCTTGTTCTTATTGCAAGATCTATTTAATTATGTTTGAGAAGAGATTCCAGCATTCTACTTAGTGATTAGGGATTAATTCACTTGAGCGAGGTTTTAGTCTAATTTAGCGGAATGCCAATTCAGCTCTATTATTTGATTTAATTGAATTGATATTCATAAATATTTTTATGGCTAGGGGGATTTCAATATCTGATAGTATTTTTTTCATCAACTCTTTTTGCACAATATTCAATATTTTCTTTACTCTAATTTATTAAGTAACTCGTCTTTTATTTTAATCATCACAAAAACTATTAATTTGCTAAACAATAGTTGAGATTTGCACTAATAATTGACTTTGTCTCCAGTGGAATGATATCTTACTTACTACTTTATTACTTGGGCAACCCATGCACTTACAGTAATATTGCAATTGCACATAGTCACCATCAAGTTTTTGGCACCGTTGTCGGGGACAATGATTTTTAATATTAGTAATATAATCAAGACTGTTAATTTAGTTTTTATTTTTATTTATTTTAACATTGGTTCTTACTTGTTGACTATTATTTTAGGTACTTCTTCCCATTTATGGCCTGAGCTAGCTCCTCCCAATTACTTGAATTAGATCAAGAACTAGAGAGAACATTGAGGAGAAAGCGGAAGGAAGAAAGGGAAGCAAACTTGGAAGATTCAAGCACAGAAGAAGAACTTGAAGTGATGGAAGGAGGTGAGCCAAGAATGATTCAGGAATATGCTAAGCCCACTCTCGATCGGGCTAACTCTAGCATACAGAGGCTGACAATTACTGTGAACAACTTTGAAATAAAGGCAAATGTAATTCAAATGGTGCAGCAGACTTTCCAGTTAGATGGTTTCCCAGATGAAGATCCTAATGCACATCATGAGAATTTTTTGGTGATGCAATTAGGCTGAGGTTGTTCCCATTTTTACTCAGAGACAAACCAAAGAAATGGCTGAAATCTTTTCCCCCAGGTACTTTCACCATATGGGGTCAATTGGCAGAGAAGTTCTTAGAAATATACTTTCCCCCATCCAAGACTGCCAAGTTGAGGAATGATATCTCATCTTTTCTTCAGCTGGATGGTAAGACCCTTTATGATGGTTGGGAGAGGTTTAAAGATGTATTGAGAAGGTGTCCTTATCATGGGCTTCCCCTATGGATTCAAATTCAAACTTTTTACAATGGATTGAATTATGCAAGCAAGCAATCCATTAATGCAGTAGCTGGGGATACCATAAATAACAAGACACCTAAAAAAGCAAGGGATTTGATTAAATATATGGCTATTACCAATTATCAATGGCAAAGTCCAAGGGAACAAGGAAAACTAAGGGTCACTGGTTCGCATCAATTGGATCCTGTGGTGGCTTTGATAGCACAACTAAAAGCCATGAATAAAAAGATTGATTCTTTAGCCTTGTCTTCAGAGAAATCAATACAGGTGATGTCTTGTGAATGGTGTAGGGGTGAACTCAAGGTCAGGATGGTCAAAGTGGCAATATGTTTATTAGACAGAAGCAGGTCGATAATGATGGGAATATGCCAAGGCAACAACAGAACAACCCCTACAGCAACACATATAATCCCGGGTGGAGAAATCATCCAAATTTGTCCTGGAGTAATCAGAACAATTCAAGACTTCCCCCTAGATTTTAGCAGCCTCAACATTAATAAGTTACTCCTCCAAAAAAGAGAAATTTTGAAGACATGATGGAGAAGTTCATAGCAGCTTTGAAAACTATATTTGAATCAACTGAAACCACCCTTAGATTTCAGCAAGCCTCTATTCACAATTTGGAAAATCAGGTGGGGCATATTGCCAAGTAGCTTAGTGAAAGACCACAAGGGATTATGCCTAGCAATACTGAGGTAAACTCGAAAGAGCAGCTAAAGGCAATCACTCTGAGGAGTGGAAGGGAAATTAAGGGTGGTGTGGTTAAGAAAAGAGAAGAAGAGGTTGAGGAAGAGGCTAAGATGCAAGAAAGAGAAAAAGAATATGATCATACTATCACTTCGGGAGAGAAGGCTATAGTAGAAAATGAGAAAGGGAACCAGCCACAAGAGCCCAGTCCAATAGTGAAGGAATACCGACCTCGAGTGCCATGCCTACCAAGATTGAACAAGGACAAGATGGATGCTCAGTTCGGTAAGTTTCTTTAACTCTTTAAAAAATTGCACATTAATATTCCATTCGTTGAAGCTTTATTGCAAATTCCCAAATATGCTAAATTTTTGAAAGATCTCCTTTCTAACAAAAGGAAACTTGAGGAAGTATCATTGGTGCATTTGTTGGAAAAGAGTTCAGCAATTTTGCAAAAGAGGTTACCTAAGAAGTTAAAAGATCCTGGTAGTTTTACTATTCCATTTTTGATTGGTAATCTTTAAGTTAAAAGTGCATTAGCTGATTTGGGGTCTAGCATAAGTGTTATGCCCTACAAGATGTTTAAAAAGTTAGGTATTGGAGAACCTAAACCAACACTCATGAATGAGTTTGTTGGTAAGTCAGTAGTCTACCCTCGTGGTATTATAGAGGATATGTTTGTAAAAGTCGAGAATTTCATTTTCCCCAATGACTTTGTTGTCATCGATATGGATGAGGATGCAGATGTTTCACTTATCCTTAGTAGGCCATTTTTTAATACAGTCCGTGCCCTTATCTGTAATATCCTCATTTATGCCCTAGAAGTTTTGCATATTGTTGTTGTTGTTATGGTTATATATTGGATTGAATATATGTGTTAAATTGTAAGAGAAAAGAAATTGAGAAGAGAAAGTATATGTATATGTATTTTGGGAAGAAATAGGGTTTAGAGACAAATTTATATGTTGTGTATATGTTAATATATATGACATATAAGGTGGTCAAAAGGCTTGGTCAATGCAAGAGAAGATATTTATTTGAGATTGGTAAATTACTTAATTGGGCACATATAAGACAAAAAGATAATTATGTGAATAAGGGCACTTTGGTAATTGCTTGGATAAAATCACATGGTGGATATTTAAAGAAGGTTTGACTTGTGTTTTCTTCATCATTTCTTCTTCTTCTTCTTGTTGATGGCCGGCCCTCCATAGCCAAAGAGAAAGAAAGAGACAAGTGATGGTTTTGATGATTTCAAGCTTAAATTGAAGAAAGATTAAGTGTTCAAGTGTTGATTTAAGAAGTTTTTAACTAAGGTAAGATCTTTTCTCTAATTTCTTCAATTCTTTTGAAGTGGTATGATTAAGTTGCTTATGGTATGATTGTAAGTATTGATTTTGCTTGATAGATGAGAAGTTGGGTTGGTGTTGGTGATGGAAGAGTAAGATTGGTGTTTAGTGAAATTGTTTCTGTTTTAGGATTAGTAAAGGCTGTGACTTGTATGATTTTTAATTAATTTTAGAAAAATGTTCTTGAAGTGAATTTTTGATATGTTGTGCCTCTATGAGTCTAGAATGACTGAAAAATATGTTGATTCGATTTTGGAATGGTTATGAGTTTAGAAAGATTATTTTTATTAGACCTGTTCCAGCAGGTACCTTAACTGAGACAGCTCTATTTCGGGATTTTTAATAAAATGTAGAAAAATCATATTCAATTGAATTTTGGATATGTTGTTTCTTAGTGAGTCTAGTATTTGAGAAAAATAATTTGGAACCACGTTGATTGAATTTGATTTATGGAATTCACAAAGTTCAGAACTGCTGCCAGGATGCAGGGCAATTGGGGCAGTCTGGTTAGGTGAACTATTTGACCAAGATTTTGTGTTCAGTTTGATCTGAAATTTTAAAGGGATGATTTTAAGATACAAAACTAAATTCTGTAAAAATTTTAGAATTTTTAGTCAAGTAGATTATTTTATACAATTTTTCAAAATAAGGATAAAATGGAGTCTAAAACCAGAATGTATTATTTATATGAATCATATCAATTGTTATTTGCCCTAATTGCATTGTTGAGATTGAGCAATGTTATGTTATGCATTGTGAATGGTTATGTGTTTCATGAATGATATACATTGAAATTGAAATGATAATTCAAATAAGACATGATATGAGACAATGCCATTGTGATTGGCTATGATGATGATATTGAAAGAAAGAAGGCATGTTTGCCTAAATGTGATGAGAATTTGAGAATGGAAATGGTAAGTATATAATAAATGAATTGTTTGTTTAATATGTTATTCAGTTTCAGAGTTCTGGATTTGGGTGGCATGCCTAAGAAATGATGAAAGGTAACAGTCTTGCCGGGTTGAGGATCTCCTCAAATGTGTTGAGTTGATGGTCCAAGAGACTGGGTCTGTTACACTATGAGAATTGTGAATATGAAATATATGATTTGTAACAGTCTTGCCGGGTTGAGGATCTCCTCAAATGTGTTGAGTTGATGGTCTAAGAGACTGGGTCTGTTACACTATGAGAATTGTGACTATGAACCAAAGCAGTAACTCTGAACTCTGAATATCGTATTAAATACTTGTTGGGCCCATAGGTGTCAAGGTTATATGAATGTCGTAAATAATGTTATGAGTTAATGAAATAAGATGTTGGTTATTGAGTAATGTTGAATGTGGAAAGATGTTGAAATGTGGTATGCTCATATGACTATGATTTGTGAAATGCATAATTATGTGTTAACTTTATATTTATAATGTTGATCTTATCAATAGCATATGTGGCATTGTATTGCATTAAAGCATACTATTAGCATGTTTTATCTTACTAAGCCGTTGGCTTAGCGCGATAGTGTTTAATCGCGCAGGTAATAGAGTGGATAGAGTTGAACCCGAGAGTTCTTCAAGACCAAGTGAGAGTAGACCTTGTTGAATCCATTTTGGGAGCTTAAAGATCAGAGCAGACTTGCCAATCATGTATATTTCTTTATATTTTGTAAAGAAATGTTTAATATGTAAATATGTAAATATTTTATAACTTCCGCTGTGTAATATTTAAAAATGGGGGATTGTCACAAAACCTTTATTTTATGTTGTACTAGAAGTGTAAATTCTTTTTGCAGGTTGTAGTTGAGGTTACAAGGGGGATTTATTGGGAGTGTACTGAGAATGATTTTGTTTGCATTGGTTTGTGTAAAATGTTTTTAAAAATAAGAAAAAAACCGGTTTTGTCGACACTTGGGACTCAATTTTTAGGCGAACTATGGCAAAATTTTTGAAAAAAAAAATCGGAACTAAAATTTGACTAAGTAAAATTGGTAGCAACATTAGGTTAGTGTGGCGCCTCTACTCAGCTTACATATGTAGGTCGGGAAGGGGTGTTACATTATCGATGTCCATCATGGCATGTTGACCTTGAGAGTGGGGAGTGAAAAAGTTATTTTTAATATACATTATGCCATGAAGCACCCACTTACACTCAATGAGGTGGATTCATGCAATGATATCATTAAGCATGAAACCTTCAATTATGTTACTAACATTGTTTCTAAGGATCCCCTTGAGTTGTGTTTAATGCAGGATAATGTTAAGGATCAAGAAGCAATGGAGCAGCTTGCTTATCTTAAAGCAAGCAAATCATTCAAGTATCGGGCATATGAAACTATTGAGAAGCCAAAAGAACAGAAGCCATAACCATCTATGATTGATCCACCCAATTTAGAACTCAAGACCCTTCTGGATCATCTTGAGTATGGATTCCTGGAAAAGGAAAATAAATTGCTCAGCATTCTGAGTTCCCACCTATCTTCTGAGTAGAAGGTAAAGCTCATTGAGGTGTTACAAAAGCATAAGAAGTTATAGCTTGGAAGATAGCAGACTTCAAGGGTATCAGTTTTTCCTATTGCACTAACAAGATACTGATGGAGGATGAATTCAAGCCAGTAGTGCAACCACAATGAAGACTAAACCCAAAGATGAAAGATGTAGTGAAAGTTGAAATGATCAAACTACTTAATGTAGGAATTATATATCCAATTTGAATAGCTCTTGGGTGAGCCCAGTTCAAGTAGTACCAAAGAAAGGAGGGATGACAGTGGTTCCTAATGAAAATAATGAGCTAATTCCAATAAAAACAGTTACCATTTGGAGGGTTTGCATCGACTATTGGAAGTTTATTGATGCAACTAGGAAGGACCATTTTCCTTTGCCCTTCATTGATCAGATATTGGAGCGGTTATCCAGGCATGAATATTGCTACTTTTTGGATGCTCTTTTAGGCTACTTCCAAATTCCTATTGCCCTCGAAGACCTCACATGTTCATATGGGACATTCGCATATCGAAGAATGCCATTCGGACTATGTAATACACCTGCAAATTTTCAACGATGTATGGTGGCAATCTTTGATGAACTTATTGAGGATATTATGGAGGTGTTCATGGATGATTTCTCAATTTATGGAAGCTCCTTTGAAGGATATTTGGAAAACCTTGAAAGGATCTTAATAGATGTGAGGAAACAAACCTGGTGCTTAATTAGAAAAAATGTCATTTCATGGTTCAAGAGGGAATAGTGTTGGGACATCAGATTTCAAGCAAGGGTATTGAGGTGGATCGGGCTAAGGTGGAAACCATTGAGAAACTACCACCACCCACATTAGTTAAGGCCATCATAAGTTTTTTAGGACATGTGGGCTTCTATCGGAGGTTCATATGAGATTTTTCTAAGATATCTCACCCTCTAACAAGACTCCTTGAGAAGGATGTTGATTTTGTGTTTGATGAGGAATGTTTAAGAGCTTTCACAACTCTTAAGGAGATGGACCCATGCTCCAATCATGGTGGCTTCCGATTGGAATTTACCATTTGAACTAATGTGTGAAGCAAGTGATTTCATAATGGGGGCAGTTTTGGGTCAATGCAAGGAGAAGTATTTTCAGCCCATCTATTATGCAAGAAAGTCTCTAAATGCGGCTCAAGCCAATTACACAACTACAGAGAAAAAACTTCTAGTTGTGGTTTTTGCTTTTGACAAGTTTAGATCATACCTGATCTTGTCAAAAGTGATTGTGTATACAGACCACTCGGCTTTTAGGTATTTATTTGCAAGAACTGATACAAAGCCTAGGCTAATTCATTGGATTTTGCTAAGAGGGAATTTGATTTGAAGATTCAAGAAAAGAGGGAGGTGAAAATCTAGCAGCAAATCACATTTCTCACTTGGAGAATCTAACCTTGGAGAGGTTTGAAGAAGGGGACATTAATGATCATTTTCCCGATGAGCAGCTTTCTGCCTTGGTAAGTAAGGTAAGTAGTTTGAACTTTGAAATGCCTTGGTTTGTAGATTTTGCTAATTACCTGGCTGCTAGGGAACTCCCTAAATATATGACTTATCAAGAAAAGAAGAAATTCTTTTCCAACTTAAAATATTACTTTTGGGAGGATCCTTTCTTGTTTAGGCTAGACCACATGATCTGGCATTACGTGGCATGGCCCAAAACGATAAATATTCTGTCATTGTCATCCTGGACCAGCTGGTGGTCATATGGAAGCCAATAGCACTGCTCAAAAGGTACTAGAATCAGGATTTTATTGGCCCACTTTATTTAGGAATAGCTATGACTTTGTGAAATGTTGTGATTATTACCAAAGAACTGGAAACATCTCATCTCATGATGAGATGCCCCAAAATGGAATTCTAGTGTGTGAAGTCTTTGATGTATGGGGCATCAACTTTATAAGATCATTTCCTAGTTCCTTTGGTAAAAAATATATTCTCGTAGCTATTGACTATGTCTCTAAATGGCTTGAAGCCCAAGCCTTAGCAACGAATGATGCTAAGGTAATGATAAAGTTTTTGAAAAAAAATTTTCGCGATTTGGTACGCCGAAAGCGATCATAAGTGATAGGAGTACTATAGACTCTTATTTTTTGACCAAGTCCAGCCTAAAGAATTAAAATGGTCTGAAATAATTTTTGCAGTATTTATTATTTATTTTAATATTTATTACTTATTTTAATAATATAATATTTATTTTTTAAAAAAATAAAAATAAATAATAAATAAAAATAAAAATTGGAGAAATTGGTGAATCGCAGCAGCGCGCGTCGGCAACGGCTGGCAAGCAATTCATTGCAGGCCAAGAGGTCTGCGGCAAATTGGCTTGCAGCCAGTTCGCTTCCGGCCTTGACTTACAACAAATTGCTTCTCACCCAGCGCAAGCTCGCCTAGCCCATGACACAGCAGTCAATCCTCACCGATCATAGCAATGCAGTAGCCCGTAGCAGCAACCCACATGCAATGACCCAATCCTCGCAATGGCCCGCGCCCAACGACAATTTTGCCTAAACCTATTTTAACTCAGACTATTTTATTTTATTTCCTTAACAAACAAGTATTAGGTTTTTTAATGAATTGCCTATAAATAACAGGATTTAAAACACAAAAAAATGGACTTTGGACAAATTATTCAGAGATTTTTCTCGATGAAAACTTTTGGATTTTTAGCAATTTATTCAGAGACTTAGACTTTGGCAATTTTTCAAAGACTCAGGATGACTTTTATTTTTGGGACTTTTTGAGAATTTTTGAGACCGAGGACTTTTAACTTGGAATTTTGGTAAACTTCAACAATAGGAGTAACAAGAGACAGAGAGGAAGAAAGAGATCAAAAGCTTGAGACAAACAATCCATAAAAGGCAGCACACGCTATCTTTGTTATTGTTCAACCAGAATCAAATTTTGGTGGAGCCAACACAAAGGTATTTCTCTATTTGATTCATCTAAATTTAATAGTAGTTGTTGTTGATCATAATTCTTAATATTTTATCTAGTAGCCAAGATGTTAACAATATTAAAATTGTTAGTTTCTTAAAGTCCCAACCTTGGTGGCTTGTACCCATATTTTGCCATTATTTTCATAAATTCTAAATCCTAATTAACTTTGTTTCCAAAACTACACAGTAACTATAATCTTTGTAAAAAACAATAAAAATAATAATAATATTAGTTCTCAAAATAAAAACTCTTTTTTTTTAATTCTAAAACCTAAAACCCTAGTTTTTAAATATAAACCCTCTAAACCCTAATTTTATTCAAGAAAACCTGATTTAAGAAGTAATCCTAAACTTATACATTTATTGCTTTATTTAGTTTATAGTGTTTTGCAATTGTTTTTAATCCGGTATCATGAAATTGTTGGTTTAACATATTTAAGTTGTTTAGTCCATTAGCCAAATAATTTCTTAAGCTTTAACATCCCTTTTTCTTGTTAATTAAAATTTTAAAAATCAGTTTTCAACACCAAAACCATAAAACCCTAATTAATTCTTCTTCCAAGCTTTCACAGTAGCTTAGTATTTTTAAATAATAATAATAATGTTAATTCCATTTTCCAAAACATCACAATAGCTTATTCCTTTTAAATATCTAAACTCTAATCTTATTTTCATAAGCTTCAATCTTATTTACTTAAACCCTAGCCTTGTTTTTCAAAACCATAAAAACCTTAGTTTGGTCATCAAAGTTCCAAAATGCTAAACTTATAAATTTATTTCTTTATTTAGTTTTAGATTTGATTATGTAGTTTATTATATGTTTTTATGAATGATTTATTTAAATTTTGATGGTTGCTTTATTTAATTTATGATGAATGAATGGATGAATGTTTTCTTGATTATTATTTATTTATTAATAATGTAAGAGGTTTGTCTCCACTTTGTGGATACCTCATTAGTTAAGATTTATGTAATTTAAATTATTTAATATTTTGGGATTAATGTAAACGACATGTTTTCACCTTTTGGTGGATGCCCTATTTAGTTTTAGATATTGGACGATGTAAGGACATGTTTCTATCCTCAGATGGGTGTCCATTTATTTATTTTGTTTGAAGATTGCTATGATTTTTAATAAGGTATTTGTTTATTCTTATGATATCATGTATTATGGATAATATCATTATATATAAGAATTTTATAATATTAAGACCTAAAAAAGAAGTCTGTTCGAATGAATCAAGCGCTGTGGGGGTGCTGGGCCATTTCATACTTTCCCCATGCATACCCAACTTTTTGAATCCAATAGGGGGTTGGGGATTCCTTAGGAATCGAGTCATTCACCCCTTTCTTTTTCCCAGCCTATCCAAGTGGTGACTCCATTTTTCTCCGGACTTAGGCCCGTGTTCTCTAAGGCCCCAAGCCTAACAATACTGAAGTCGCAAGAACCATTCCACTAGGAGTGGGGGCAAAAATCCCCGCTCAAAGGTACTCACTTTTGTAATGCTCAGCTTGAGAAAGTCTTCAAAAGGTTAGGCATTACACATAGGTTTTCTACTCTTTACCACCCCAAACTAGTGGCCAGGTTGAGAACACAATTAGGGAAATAAAAAGAATTCTTGAAAAAATTATAGAGCGATCCCAAAAGGATTGGTCTGAGAAATTGGACAATTCTCTATATGCTTTTATGACTGCATTCAAAACTCCTTTGGGTTCTATGCCATTTAGACTAGTATATGGAAAGGCTTGTCATTTACCTGTAGAAATTTAACATAATGCTTATTGGGCTATAAAACAGATTAACCTTGATCTAGCTAGTACAGGTGAAAGGATGAAATTGCAGATCAATGAGCTGGATGAATGGATATTGCAAGCTTATGATAATGCAAGGATGCATAAGGAGCGGACTAAGAGATGGCATGATGCTCGCATTAAGGAAAGGAAAGACTTTCAAGTAGGAGATCAGGTATTATTGTACAATTGGAGGCTTTGACTTTTTCTAGGTAAGTTAAAATCAAGATGGTCTAGTCCATTTACAGTCAAAGAAGTTTTTCCCTATGGGACAGTTGAAATTACTCACCCATAAAAAGGGGATTTTAAGGTAAATGGGCAAAGGCTCGAACTGTATTTAGGGGGAGAATTGAAGGAGTTAAAGGAGGTTTTATACCTCCAAGACTAGGAGAAATTACCCCTGAATGTCCAACTAATACGACGTTAAAGAAGTGCTAGGTGGGAGACAACCTACCTTTTATTTGTTTTAATATTTGTTTCTTTAATTTTTATGTTTTTAGTTTGTGTCTTGATTTTTAATTCTTCTATCATTGGTTGGTAGTGTGTTGTTTTGAGTTCACTTGAATATGCAGTGAGAATTTTTTTTCTTTAGAGGGGGAACTTCAGCTTGATTTAGAGACACGCTTATGTCACTGGGCGTTTCATTCATTTTTAGAGACAGTAGTTGTAACATGCCCCATTGACACGCCTATCACTAGACATGTCATTTAACTTACACCACAGTAGCTGTAACATGCCCAATGACACTCCCGTGTTACTAGATGTGTCATTTTGCATATATTTGAGGAGTCACAGTGGCAATGCATGCCCAATGACACACCCATGTTAATGAGCGTATCATTTTGGTTCAATCAGAGTAGCAACAACACACCCAGAGACACGCTCATGCTAGTGGACGTGTTGTATTATCACAGATGCAGTAGCATTGACAAGCCCATTGACATGTGTGTGTCTGTGGGCATGTCAATGGTTTTTAAAAACATGTCGAGCCCCATTTAAACTGACTTTTCTCTCACTCTTTGTTGATTTTCTCTCAAAATTCTCACACTCTCACACTCAAAATCACACACCTAATTAGCCTAGAGGGGATTTTGATTCCCATTTAAAGATTTGGAGAGGATTTCATTACATTTTGTTCAATTTTCTCACATCCTTCACTCCTAATTTCAGGTATGTAACCTAACTTTTGCATTTTTCATCTTGTTTTCTTGAAATTACTTCGGGATTTCTTACAATTCTAAGGAATTTCTAGGGATTTTGAGTTTTGACCCTAGTTTTAAGGATGTGTTATGATTTACTCATTATGCTTTTGGGGATTCTATGGCTAGGTTTGAGTTAAACATATTTGCACACTAGTTATTGATTGTTTATGCACCCATCTTGAAATTTCTTTATTTTACTGTGTTTGACTATAGAGACATATAGAATTGGAGTGATTCATGTTATGGAGACACTATTTAATGTCTAAATTTAAACAATTGCTCTTGTTTAGAATTGTTTCATTGCTCTTGATTGGTTTAGTTTCATTGCTTTTATTGTTTAAATGCACTGCTATTATTGGTTTCATTATGTTGGTGTACTTGGTACTATTTTCTTGGATTATGTGTTATGCACTATTGTTATAAGGCTGGTATTTCTGTAACCTTATCCATGTTGATATTGTTGTTATGTTTTAGGATATTTTTGTTTGTTGTGCAGATCATGGGCCCTTGTAAACAACCATCTTCCATGTTACATGCCAAAATAGCAAGAGGGGAAGGCACTTCAAGCCAGCCCACTACTAGACCGACCTCAAAATTCATGGCTAGCCACAAGTTCTTTTGATTCTCAAATTTCAAGGAACGAAAGTGGGTTGAACTATTAGGCAACAGGATTGGTCTTCACCTAGGGTTTTAGATTGGGAAGCTATGGAACAAGCCAATATTGCGGCTACAATCCGGGATTTGATAAAACCAACCAGGATTGGAGCAACTCTTCTCCATCAATGAGCTTTCCTATAGAGAGCTCACATTGGAATTTTATTATACTTTTTAGTTTGATAAGAACAAGATTTCAATTACAGAGCCAATAATGAAATTCTAGCTGGAAGGGCAGAGATTTCAAATGAGTATCAATGACATTGGTGTGCATTTAAGGCTATATACTACGGAGGAGGTGCAGACTTCTAAATATTTGATTTTGAGGTGGATTTTCTAGAGTATGAAGTTGTTCCTCTCCATGTTTAGAGGAAATTTGCACCCAATACAGATAAATATTAGCCTAAGGTGTCCAAGGCATCCAATTTTGCATCTTTTCCTTGCCAGGTGGTACATAATCTTTTGGTTCACACTCTTAAGGTTCGGCAAAAGTGTCACAGGGATGGTTAGCTTATGGGATTTATTCTTCTTGAACTACATGGTTCAGAAAATTTGATGAAATATAGCTCATGCCATTACATATTTCTTTTTCTAGCAGCCTAAAAAAGGAGTACTAGGTAATTAACATGGTGGCATGTATGTTTTGAGGCTAGCTCGTAGTTTGGGTGTGTTAGATGGATGCCTCCTGATGACGGTGGATGGGTTCCCCAAGCTATTGGGGATGGGCACCTTAAAGAGATTAGACCGGGAGAAGGTAGTGGGGATGAAGGCACCACTTATGGATTCTGAGTCGGTTCCTCCTGTTCCCACTTTTGATATGCCTCCACCTCATCGACAGATTTCTCGGGATCATCCACCACTACTGGACCTTCTTCTTCAGTTGGACCGTCCTCTAACCCAGCCCCTACCTGTAATATCCCAATGTATGCCCTAAAAGTTTTAATACAATTGTTGTTTGATTTGAATTAAATGTATATATGTTTTTGCAAAGGAAATGATTGTGTTAATGGAATGTATATGTTGTATATATGTTAATATATATAACATATATGTTGGTCAAATGGAGAGTCAAGGGAAGAAGATATTTTAATTTGGGATGAGTGAAATTACTAAAGAGGGCAAGAGTTTTAAAGGAAGTGAGAACAAATAGAAAAGGGCATTTAAGTAATTTTGCTTTGTTAGAATTGCTTGGTGGAGATTTAAAGAAGAAGAGAAGTTGACTTGTCTTCATTTTCTTTTCTTCTTCTTCTCTTTCTCTTGTGGTGGCCGGCCCTCCAAAGCCAAAGAACAAGAGTGAGTTTTGTTGATTTCTAAAATCAAATTGAAGGGAGAATCAAAGGATTAAGTTGGAGATTTGTGAAATTGCCTCAATTTTAAGTAAGTACTCTCTTGTTTTCTTTTATTATGTTTGAAGTGAGTTGTGATTTGTTAATATTATGATTAGGTGTGTTTGAGATGTGTTGAAATTGATTGTAAGTTACAAAGTTAAATTGGTGTTGGTTTTGGTTTGAAGATGGTAAGTTAAGTGGATGTTGATATTGAAAGAATAAGAATGATGTTAGTTTTAGGGTTTTGAAGTGGTAAGTGATTAAATGTATTGTTGATGTATTGTTAATGTGAATATTGTGATGTATACGTAAAATAAGTGTTAATGACATTGATTATACCCATTTGAATAAGGTTATGTTGTGTTTAATGTGTTTTAATTCAATCAAAAGAGATTTGGCCATGTTTAGGGTTTTTATTCTTGAGAGACACGGCCAAACTAAGGAAGAGACACGGCCAAACTAAAGAATTTTTGGGAGACACGGCCATGTCTAAGGAAATTTGGCCGTGTTGGATGATTTTTGGAGAGACACGGCCACTGTCTTGGCCGTGTCCCTTGCCCGTGTCTTCCTCGGCTTGAATTGTGTTGAGAGACACTGCCACAAGCTTGGCCGTGTCCCTTGAGTGTGTTGGCTACTGTGATTGTCCTTTGCTCTTCTTGCTTTGTTGAGATTGAACATACATTTGATGATGCATATGATACTATATGAACAATGTTATGTTTTATGCATTGTGCATCTTGTGAATGGTAATGTGTTATATGAATAATGTACTTTGAAATGTTATATCAATGATGCTATATGTGTAATATGAATTGAGATATGATATGATATGATATGAGGCCATTGTGATTGGCTATGATGATTCAATTGAAAGACATAAGGCATGTTTGCCTAATTGATGATGAGAATTGAGAATGAAATAATAAATGAATTGTGTGTCTAATGTGTTATTCATTTTCAGAGTTTTGTTGTTGGTGGCATGCCTAATGGTAACAATCTCTTGAAGTTAGGTTGGATTTGATCCTTGAAGCCTAATTGAGATGTTACAACCCTTGAAGCTAGGTTGGGCTGGTTCTTGAAGCCAAGTTGGGTTGATACTTAGCATGCTTTGTTCCCCTTGAAGCTTGGTTGAACCTAATCCTTGAAGCCTAGTTGGGTTTATGATAATGATAAATGTGATAACAAAACCAAAGCATTAACTCTGAAAATTGAATGGCATATTAGTGTGTTTTGGGCCCATGCTTGTTTTTGTATTTAATGTGATTCTTGAATGGTAAAATTGAATGGCATATTAGTGTGTTTTGGGCCCATGCTTGTTTTTGTATTTAATGTGATTCTTGAATGGTAAAATTAATGGAACTATGAAGATGTAATATGAATGTTGTTATGACACTGAACAAAGTATGATGTGGAAATGTGATATTCTTTGAAATGATATATGAGATTAATTGTGACATTATATCATATTAAAGCATCATGTTAGTATACTTTGTACTACTAAGCCGTTGGCTTAGTGCGATAGTGTTTGATCGCGCAGGTGACAGAGTTGAACCTGAGAGCTCCTCGAGACCAAGTGAGACTAGACATTGAGGATTTTCTTTTGGGACTTAAAGATCATAGAAGAGCTGCCAATCATGTATATATTCTATGTTTTGTAATCTTTGATTTATAACATATTTGTAATAACTTCCGCTGTGAATTAATAAATGTTTTTATATATGGTGTCTTTTGGATTTCTTTTAAAATGTTTGAGATTGGTTTCACTTATTTACAAAGAAATTTGTTGTGTATTATTTTAAAACTGTGGCATTTTCTATATTCAGTATACGTACATTACGATCGTTTAAGCATGCTTGGTACATATACGGGATATAGGGGTGTTACAACTGTTTTGGTATCAGAGCCTAGGTTTGAGATTCTCAACCTAGGTCAAGTGTAAGAAAAAGAATGTTTTGATTTTAAAAAGTGGATTTTTGAATAACATACATGTTGGTATCGGCAGTCTCTAATCTTTAATGAGAAGTATTCTGCTGTGTTTGCAGATATAGGTTGTGATGGATCCTCATTTGCGTCAGTCAGTTGAGGGTAGTGCGGAGAGTGTTGCTCCTGATGATGGAGCTAGAGTGGATAGTGCTGGAGAGGCACCTGCTTCTGTGTCGGGGGGACCAGCTGGTGAGGATGTTCCACCAGTTTAGCTTAGGCATGTGGTAGAGATTATGAGGCAAGCACCAGTGCAACCACCGCCACCCCCACAACCTTTGGTATCAGTGAGACAGTATTATAAATTAAGGAAGTACGGAGCAGAAGATTTCTTGGGTACTATTGATCCAGCGGTAGCTGAGCAGTGGCTAGATAAAGTACAGAGAATATTTGTTCAATTACAAGCCACTCTAGAAGAAAAATTTGATTATGCAAGATCCTTGTTGCAGAAGGATGCATATAACTGGTGGAAGACAATGCCTCATGCTATGGATGATCCACCTACCTTGTCCTATGCTGATTTTCTAAGAGAGTTTGAATTGAAGTATACTCCGAGGGAGTATAAGGATGTGAAGAAAATGGAGTTTCTAAGCTTGAAGCAAGATCACCGGACTGTGACGGAATATGAGTTAGAGTTTATCCGGTTGAGCTAGTATGCTGGGGGTATTATATCTGATGAGATAGATAAATGCAGGAGATTTGAGGAGGGATTGAGGCCCTCTATCTTGTGTCTTGTGGCTGGATCTAGATATCATGATTTTTCCCAGCTTGTGGCAGCAACTCAGAGTGTGGAAAGAGCTCAGGTTATTGCAGCTGCTTCAGAGGAAGAGATCAGGGTTAGAAGGCCCCAGTTTGAGGCAGGGTCTTCATCTGCGAAAAGAGGTAAAGGAAGTTTTGTTCCTCAGGTTAGTAGGAGTCAGAGGCCAGCTAGTAGGTCAGTACAGTTTCAGAGGCAGAGATCTAGACCTACAGTTTCAGTGGCGAGTGCTCCGACCCCAGTGATGCAGAGATCCACCTTACCCATATGCATTCATTATGGTAGGCCACATGGTGGTACTTGTTGGAAGACTGGTGTAGCAGGGGTATGTTTCAGATGTGGATCACCTGATCATTTTGTTAGAGATTGTCCTGAGAGGCAGGAACAGATGTCAGTAGATTCTGCAGCTTCTCGATTTAGTGTGAGGGGAGGTCGAGGAGGCAGAGGTTTCAGCAGAAGAGGCAGATCTAGGTTCAGTTCTAGAGGAGGTTCTACATCCAGGGAGAGTAGACCAGAGGAGGCTAGATCTTCTCAGAGGATTTATGTGATGCAGAGACAACCAGATGCTTCTGCAGTCATTGCTGGTACTTTCTCTTTATTTGATACTTAGTACTTACTTTGATTGATCCCGGATCCACGCATTCATATATTAGTGCATCTGTTCTGCCTGTGTCTGAATTGTATGCTGAATCCCTAGGATTTGATGTATTGGTGACAAATCCTTTAGGGCATAGTGTGATTGTTAGCAAAGTGCACCGAGATAGTGCAGTGGTGGTTCAAGGTGAGGAGTTTCTTGGAGATTTGATTGAGATGCCTTTTAAGGAATATGATGTGATCCTAGGCATGGACTGGTTATCTAGACATGGAGCTATGGTAGACTGTAAAAAGAAAGTTGTTACTTTGAGAACCAGTGATGGTAGAGAGGTGTTAGTATCTAGTGAGCAGGGACAGCTAGCATCCTTGTTTGTTTCAGCTGTTGCGGCTAGAAGATTGATTAGAAAAGGGTGTGATGCTTACCTTGCTCATATTGTGGATACGAGAGTAAGGGGTTCTCAAATTGATAGTATACCTACAATTGCAGAATTTCCAGATGTGTTTCCAGAGGAGTTGCCAGGGTTGCCTCCTGAGAGAGAGGTGGAGTTTGGTATTGAATTATTGCCTGGTACCACTCCTATCTCTATTACTCCTTATAGAATGGCACCTGCTGAATTGAGAGAATTGAAGGTGCAATTGCAGGAGTTGTTGGATAAAGGGTTTGTTTGCCCTAGTGTTTCACCGTGGGGAGCTCCTGTTTTGTTTGTGAAGAAGAAAGATGGTACTATGAGATTGTGTATTGATTATAGGCAATTGAACAAGGTGACTATTAAAAATAAATATCCTTTGCCTAGATTTGATGATCTCTTTGATCAATTGAAGGGTGCAGCAGTGTTTTCCAAAATTGATTTGAGATCCGGGTACCATCAGTTGAGGGTCAGAGCTGAAGATGTTCCTAAGACAGCCTTTCGTACAAGGTATGGGCATTATGAGTTTCTAGTTATGCCTTTTGGTTTGACGAATGCACCTGCAGCTTTTATGGATTTGATGAATAGGGTGTTTAGCCCTATCTGGATCAGTTTGTAGTGGTCTTTATTGATGACATTTTGGTGTATTCGCGTAATGAGGAGGAGCATGACATGCATCTGCGGATTGTGTTGCAAATTTTGAGAGAGAAGCAATTGTTTGCTAAACTATCGAAGTGTGAGTTTTGGCTTGATCAAGTAACTTTTCTCGGTCATATAGTTTCAGCAGAAGGCATTAGAGTTGATCCGAGTAAAGTTGAAGCTATTTTGAATTGGAGTCCTCCAAAATCTGTGGCTGAAGTTAGAAGTTTTCTGGGTTTGGCAGGCTATTACCGACGGTTTGTGAAAGGATTTTCTTTGATAGCTACTCCACATACCAGATTGCTTCGAAAGGGAGTTAGATTTGTGTGGACAGATTAGTGTCAGGCTAGCTTTGATCAGTTGAGAGAAATGTTGACTCAAACGCCTGTTCTTACCTTACCTGTGGAAGATAAACCATATGTGATCTACAGTGATGCTTCACATCATGGTTTGGGTTGTGTTCTGATGCAAGAAGGTAAAGTTATAGCTTATGCTTCTCGACAATTGAAACCGCATGAGCTCAATTATCCGACCCATGATTTAGAGTTAGCAGCCATTGTGTTTGCATTGAAGATTTGGCGACACTATTTGTATGGGGAGAAGTGTTTTATCTATACTGATCATAAGAGTTTAAAATATTTGGGTATCCAAAGAGAGCTAAATCTTCGACAGAGGAGATGGTTAGAGTTGATTAAAGACTACGACTGTTTGATCGATTATCATCCTGGTAGAGCAAATGTTGTTGCTGATGCCTTGTGTCGGATGTCTTTAGCAGGTTTGACTGTTTATTCGCTCTCGTTGCTTGTTGAGTTGAGAGCGTTGCATGCCAGATTTGTATCTTGTTATGATGGTGCATTGTTGGCACAGTTGCAATTGAAACCAGTGTTGTTGGATCAGATTAAAGAAGCTCAAGTGGCTGATGAGAAGACTCAAAAGATTGTTTCAGATTTCCAGAATGGAAAGAGTCAAGATTTTATTGTGAGAAATGATGGGAGTCTTTGGTTTAAGAACAGATTGTGTGTACCTGATGATGCTAATTTGAGAAAGATCATTTTAGAAGAAGCACATCAGTCAGTGTTTGCTATGCATCCAGGCAATACAAAGATGTATCATGATTTGAAGCAGTATTACTGGTGGTCTGGTATGAAGAGAGACATAGCGGAGTTTGTATCCAAATGTCTCACATGTCAGAGGGTAAAAGCTGAGCATCAAGTTCCAACAGGGTTACTTCAACCTTTGTCAGTGCCTGAATGGAAATGGGAAAGAGTGACAATGGATTTTGTGTCTAGTTTACCATTGACACAAAGGAAGCATGATGCTATTTGGGTAATTGTTGATAGGTTGACTAAGACAGCTCATTTTCTTCCGGTTTTGATGGATTACTCTTTGGAGAGGTTAGTTGAGCTGTATATCCATGAGATTGTGAAATTGCATGGTGTCCCAATTTCTATAGTGTCTGATCGAGATCCCCGATTTACTTCCAGGTTTTGGAAGAGTTTACATGGTGCATTGGGTTCTCGATTGCATTTCAGCACTGCTTTTCATCCGCAGACAGATGGGCAGTCTGAGAGGGTGATACAGATTATCGAGGACATGTTGAGAAGCTGTGTCATTGATTTCTCTGAAAGTTGGGATGGATTCTTACCACTTGTGGAATTTGCTTACAACAACAGTCATCAATCCAGCATTGTTATGGTACCATTCGAGGAATTGTATGGTAGATGGTGTAGGACACCTCTATGTTGGAATGAACTTGGTGAAGGTAAGTTAATTGGTCCTGATTTGGTTAAAGAAACTGAAGAGAAAGTGAAAATGATTCGAGATAGGTTGAAAGCAGCTTCAGATCGACAGAAATCTTATTCAGATTTGAAGAGGAGAGACATTGAGTATAATGTGGGAGATAAGGTATTTTTGAAAGTGTCTCCTTGGAAGAAGATCTTGAGGTTTGGTCGGAAAGGGAAATTGAGTCCTCGTTTCATTGGATCGTATGAAGTTTTGGAAAGAGTTGGGCCAGTTGCTTATCGGCTTGCTTTGCCACCTGAGTTGGACAGGATCCATAATGTATTCCATGTGTCTATTTTGAGGAGATACAGGTCAGATCCATCTCATGTTTTGCCAATGGAATCTATCGAAGTAAGTTCAGATCTGACATTTGAAGAAGAACCAGTTGCTATTTTGGCACGTGAAGTGAAAGAATTGAGAAATAAGAAAGTGCCACTTGTGAAGATTTTGTGGAAGAATCATGCAAAGGAAGAGGCAACTTGGGAGAGTGAGCAATCAATGCGAGATCAATATCCTCAACTATTTCAGACTTGATATCAGGTAATTTCGAGGGCGAAATTTCTTTTTAGAGGGGGAGAATTGTAATATCCCAATGTATTCCCTAGAAGTTTTAATACAATTGTTGTTTGATTTGAATTAAATGTATATATGTTTTTGCAAAGGAAATGATTGTGTTAATGGAATGTATATGTTGTATATATGTTAATATATATAACATATATGTTGGTCAAATGGAGAGTCAAGGGAAGAAGATATTTTAATTTGGGATGAGTGAAATTACTAAAGAGGGCAAGAGTTTTAAAGGAAGTGAGAACAAATAGAAAAGGGCATTTAAGTAATTTTGCTTTGTTAGAATTGCTTGGTGGAGATTTAAAGAAGAAGAGAAGTTGACTTGTCTTCATTTTCTTTTCTTCTTCTTCTCTTTCTCTTGTGGTGGCCGGCCCTCCAAAGCCAAAGAACAAGAGTGAGTTTTGTTGATTTCTAAAATCAAATTGAAGGGAGAATCAAAGGATTAAGTTGGAGATTTGTGAAATTGCCTCAATTTTAAGTAAGTACTCTCTTGTTTTCTTTTATTATGTTTGAAGTGAGTTGTGATTTGTTAATATTATGATTAGGTGTGTTTGAGATGTGTTGAAATTGATTGTAAGTTACAAAGTTAAATTGGTGTTGGTTTTGGTTTGAAGATGGTAAGTTAAGTGGATGTTAATATTAAAAGAATAAGAATGATGTTAGTTTTAGGGTTTTGAAGTGGTAAGTGATTAAATGTATTGTTGATGTATTGTTAATGTGAATATTGTGATGTATACGTAAAATAAGTGTTAATGACATTGATTATACCCATTTGAATAAGGTTATGTTGTGTTTAATGTGTTTTAATTCAATCAAAAGAGATTTGGCCATGTTTAGGGTTTTTATTCTTGAGAGACACGGCCAAACTAAGTAAGAGACACGGACAAACTAAAGAATTTTTGGGAGACACGGCCAAGTCTAAGGAAATTTGGCCGTGTTGGATGATTTTTGGAGAGACACGGCCACTGTCTTGGCCGTGTCCCTTGCCCATGTCTGCCTCGGCTTGAATTTTGTTGAGAGACACTGCCACAAGCTTGGCCGTGTCCCTTGAGTGTGTTGGCTACTGTGATTGTCCTTTGCTCTTCTTGCTTTGTTGAGATTGAACATACATTTGATGATGCATATGATACTATATGAACAATGTTATGTTTTATGCATTGTGCATCTTGTGAATGGTAATGTGTTATATGAATAATGTACTTTGAAATGTTATATCAATGATGCTATATGTGTAATATGAATTGAGATATGATATGATATGAGGCCATTGTGATTGGCTATGATGATTCAATTGAAAGACATAAGGCATGTTTGCCTAATTGATGATGAGAATTGAGAATGAAATAATAAATGAATTGTGTGTCTAACGTGTTATTCATTTTCAGAGTTTTGTTGTTGGTGGCATGCCTAATGGTAACAATCTCTTGAAGTTAGGTTGGATTTGATCCTTGAAGCCTAATTGAGATGTTACAACCCTTGAAGCTAGGTTGGGTTGGTTCTTGAAGCCAAGTTGGGTTGATACTTAGCATGCTTTGTTCCCCTTGAAGCTTGGTTGAACCTAATCCTTGAAGCCTAGTTGGGTTTATGATAATGATAAATGTGATAACAAAACCAAAGCATTAACTCTGAAAATTGAATGGCATATTAGTGTGTTTTGGGCCCATGCTTGATTTTGTATTTAATGTGATTCTTGAATGGTAAAATTAATGGAACTATGAAGATGTAATATGAATGTTGTTATGACACTGAACAAAGTATGATGTGGAAATGTGATATTCTTTGAAATGATATATGAGATTAATTGTGACATTATATCATATTAAAGCATCATGTTAGTATACTTTGTACTACTAAGCCGTTGGCTTATCGCTATAGTGTTTGATCGCGCAGGTGACAGAGTTGAACCTGAGAGCTCCTCGAGACCAAGTGAGACTAGACATTGAGGATTTTCTTTTGGGACTTAAAGATCATAGAATAGCTGCCAATCATGTATATATTCTATGTTTTGTAATCTTTGATTTATAACATATTTGTAATAACTTCCGCTGTGAATTAATAAATGTTTTTATATATGGTGTCTTTTGGATTTCTTTTAAAATGTTTGAGATTGGTTTCACTTATTTACAAAGAAATTTGTTGTGTATTATTTTAAAACTGTGGCGTTTTCTATATTCAGTATACGTACATTACGATCGTTTAAGCTTGCTTGGTACGTATACGGGATATAGGGGTGTTACAACTGTTTTGGTATCAGAGCCTAGGTTTGAGATTCTCAACCTAGGTCAAGTGTAAGAAAAAGAATGTTTTGATTTTAAAAAGTGGATTTTTGAATAACATACATGTTGGTATTGGCAGTCTCTGATCTTTAATGAGAAGTATTCTGCTGTGTTTGCAGATATAGGTTGTGATGGATCCTCATTTGCGTCAGTCAGTTTAGGGTAGTGCGGAGAGTGTTGCTCCTGATGATGGAGCTAGAGTGGATAGTGCTGGAGAGGCACCTGCTTCTGTGTCAGGGGGACCAACTGGTGAGGATGTTCCACCAGTTTAGCTTAGGCATGTGGTAGAGATTATGAGGCAAGCACCAGTGCAACCACCGCCACCCCCACAACCTTTGGTATCAGTGAGACAGTATGATAAATTAAGGAAGTACGGAGCAGAAGATTTCTTGGGTACTATTGATCCAGCGGTAGCTGAGCAGTGGCTAGATAAAGTACAGAGAATATTTGTTCAAATACAAGCCACTCTAGAAGAAAAATTTGATTATGCAAGATCCTTGTTGCAGAAGGATGCATATAACTGGTGGAAGACAGTGTCTCATGCTATGGATGATCCACCTACCTTGTCCTATGCTGATTTTCTAAGAGAGTTTGAATTGAAGTATACTCCAAAGGGAGTATAAGGATGTGAAGAAAATGGAGTTTCTAAGCTTGAAGCAAGATCACCGGACTCTGACGGAATATGAGTTAGAGTTTATCCGGTTGAGCCAGTATGCTGGGGGTATTATATCTGATGAGATAGATAAATGCATGAGATTTGAGGAGGGATTGAGGCCCTCTATCTTGTGTCTTGTGGCTAGATCTAGATATCATGATTTTTCCCAGCTTGTGGCAGCAGCTCAGAGTGTGGAAAGAGCTCAGGTTATTGCAGCTGCTTCAGAGGAAGAGATCAGGGTTAGAAGGCCCCAGTTTGAGGCAGGGTCTTCATCTGCGAAAAGAGGTAAAGGAAGTTTTGTTCCTCGGGTTAGTAGGAGTCAGAGGCCAGCTGGTAGGTCAGTACAGTTTCAGAGGCAGAGATCTAGACCTACAGTTTCAGTGGCGAGTGCTCCGACCCCAGTGATGCAGAGATCCACCTTACCCATATGCATTCATTATGGTAGGCCATATGGCGGTACTTGTTGGAAGATTGGTGTAGCAGGGGTATGTTTCAGATGTGGATCACCTGATCATTTTGTTAGAGATTGTCCTGAGAGGCAGGAACAGATGTCAGTAGATTCTGCAGCTTCTCGATTTAGTGTGAGGGGAGGTCGAGGAGGCAGAGGTTTCAGCAGAAGAGGCAGATCTGGGTTCAGTTCTAGAGGAAGTTCTACATCCAGGGAGAGTAGACCAGAGGAGGTTGGATCTTCTCAGAGGATTTATGTGATGCAGAGACAACCAGATGCTTCTGCAGTCATTGCTGGTACTTTCTCTTTATTTGATACTTTAGTACTTACTTTGATTGATCCCGGATCCACGCATTCATATATTAGTGCATCTGTTCTGCCTGTGTCTGAATTGTATGCTGAATCCCTAGGATTTGATGTATTGGTGACAAATCCTTTAGGGCATAGTGTGATTGTTAGCAAAGTGCACCGAGATAGTGCAGTGGTGGTTCAAGGTGAGGAGTTTCTTGGAGATTTGATTGAGATGCCTTTTAAGGAATATGATGTGATCCTAGGCATGGACTGGTTATCTAGACATGGAGCTGTGGTAGACTGTAAAAAGAAAGTTGTTACTTTGAGAACCAGTGATGGTAGAGAGGTGTTAGTATCTAGTGAGCAGGGACAGCTAGCATCCTTGTTTGTTTCAGCTGTTGCAGCTAGAAGATTGATTAGAAAAGGGTGTGATGCTTACCTTGCTCATATTGTGGATACGAGAGTAAGGGGTTCTCAAATTGATAGTATACCTACAATTGCAGAATTTCCAGATGTGTTTCCAGAGGAGTTGCCAGGGTTGCCTCCTGAGAGAGAGGTGGAGTTTGGTATTGAATTATTGCCTGGTACCACTCCTATCTCTATTACTCCTTATAGAATGGCACCTGCTGAATTGAGAGAATTGAAGGTGCAATTGCAGGAGTTGTTGGATAAAGGGTTTGTTCGCCCTAGTGTTTCACCTTGGGGAGCTCCTGTTTTGTTTGTGAAGAAGAAAGATGGTACTATGAGATTGTGTATCGATTATAGGCAATTTAACAAGGTGACTATTAAAAATAAATATCCTTTGCCTAGAATTGATGATCTCTTTGATCAATTGAAGGGTGCAGCAGTGTTTTCCAAAATTGATTTGAGATCCGGGTACCATCAGTTGAGGGTCAGAGCTGAAGATGTTCCTAAGACAGCCTTTCGTACAAGGTATGGGCATTATGAGTTTCTAGTTATGCCTTTTGGTTTGACGAATGCACCTGCAGCTTTTATGGATTTGATGAATAGGGTGTTTAGGCCCTATCTGGATCAGTTTGTAGTGGTCTTTATTGATGACATTTTGGTGTATTCGCGTAATGAGGAGGAGCATGACATGCATCTGCGGATTGTGTTGCAAATTTTGAGAGAGAAGCAATTGTTTGCTAAACTGTCGAAGTGTGAGTTTTGGCTTGATCAAGTAACTTTTCTCGGTCATATAGTTTCAGCAGAAGGCATTAGAATTGATCCGAGTAAAGTTGAAGCTATTTTGAATTGGAGTCCACCAAAATCTGTGGCTGAAGTTAGAAGTTTTCTGGGTTTGGCAGGCTATTACCGACGGTTTGTGAAAGGATTTTCTTTGATAGCTACTCCACTTACCAGATTGCTTCGAAAGGGAGTTAGATTTGTGTGGACAGATCAGTGTCAGGCTAGCTTTGATCATCTTACCTTACCTGTGGAAGATAAACCATATGTGATCTACAGTGATGTTTCACATCATGGTTTGGGTTGTGTTCTGATGCAAGAAGTTAAAGTTATAGCTTATGCTTCTCGACAGTTGAAACCGCATGAGCTCAATTATCCGACCCATGATTTAGAGTTAGCAGCCATTGTGTTTGCATTGAAGATTTGGCGACTCTATTTGTATGGGGAGAAGTGTTTTATCTATACTGATCATAAGAGTTTAAAATATTTGGGTGTCCAAAGAGAGCTCAATCTTCGACAGAGGAGATGGTTAGAGTTGATTAAAGACTACGACTGTTTGATCGATTATCATCCTGGTAGAGCAAAAGTTGTTGCTGATGCCTTGAGTCGGAAGTCTTTAGCAGGTTTGACTTTTTATTCACTCTCGTTCCTTGTTGAGTTGAGAGCGTTGCATGCTAGATTTGTATCTTGTGATGATGGTGCATTGTTGGCACAGTTGCAATTGAAACCAGTGTTGTTGGATCAGATTAAAGAAGCTTAAGTGGCTGATGAGATGACTCAAAAGATTGTTTCAGATTGCCAGAATGGAAAGAGTCGAGATTTTATTGTGAGAAATGATGGGAGTCTTTGGTTTAAGAACAGATTGTGTGTACCTGATGATGCTAATTTGAGAAAGATCATTTTAGAAGAAGAACATCAGTCAGTGTTTGCTATGCATCCGGGCAATACAAAGATGTATCATGATTTGAAGCAGTATTATTGGTGGTCTGGTATGAAGAGAGACATAGCGGAGTTTGTATCCAAATGTCTCACATGTCAGAGGGTAAAAGCTGAGCATCAAGTTCCAACAGGGTTACTTCAACCTTTGTCAGTGCCTGAATGGAAATGGGAAAGAGTGACAATGGATTTTGTGTATGGTTTACCATTGACACAAAGGAAGCATGATGCTATTTGGGTAATTGTTGATAGGTTGACTAAGACAGCTCATTTTCTTCCGGTTTGGATGGATTACTCTTTGGAGAGGTTAGTTGAGCTGTATATCCATGAGATTGTGAAATTGCATGGTGTCCCAATTTCTATAGTGTCTGATCGAGATCCCCGATTTACTTCCAGGTTTTGGAAGAGTTTACATGGTGCATTGGGTTCTCGATTGCATTTCAGCACTGCTTTTCATCCGCAGACAGATGGGCAGTCTGAGAGGGTGATACAGATTATCGAGGACATGTTGAGAAGCTGTGTCATTGATTTCTCTGGAAGATGGGATGGATTCTTACCACTTGTGGAATTTGCTTACAACAACAGTCATCAATCCAGCATTGTTATGGCACCATTCGAGGCATTGTATGGTAGACGGTGTAGGACACCTCTATGTTGGAATGAACTTGGTGAAGGTAAGTTAATTGGTCCTGATTTGGTTAAAGAAACTGAAGAGAAAGTGAAAATGATTCGAGATAGGTTGAAAGCAGCTTCAGATCGACAGAAATCTTATTCAGATTTGAAGAGGAGAGACATTGAGTATAATGTGGGAGATAAGGTATTTTTGAAAGTGTCTCCTTGGAAGAAGATCTTGAGGTTTGGTCGGAAAGGGAAATTGAGTCCTCGTTTCATTGGATCGTATGAAGTTTTGGAAAGAGTTGGGCCAGTTGCTTATCGGCTTGCTTTGCCACCTGAGTTGGACAGGATCCATAATGTATTCCATGTGTCTATTTTGAGGAGATACAGGTCAGATCCATCTCATGTTTTGCCAATGGAATCTATCGAAGTAAGTTCAGATCTGACATTTGAAGAAGAACCAGTTGCTATTTTGGCACGTGAAGTGAAAGAATTGAGAAATAAGAAAGTGCCACTTGTGAAGATTTTGTGGAAGAATCATGCAAAGGAAGAGGCAACTTGGGAGAGTGAGCAATCAATGCGAGATCAATATCCTCAACTATTTCAGACTTGATATCAGGTAATTTCGAGGGTGAAATTTCTTTTTAGAGGGGGAGAATTGTAATATCCCAATGTATTCCCTAGAGGTTTTAATACAATTGTTGTTTGATTTGAATTAAATGTATATATGTTTTTGCAAAGGAAATGATTGTGTTAATGGAATGTATATGTTGTATATATGTTAATATATATAACATATATGTTGGTCAAATGGAGAGTCAAGGGAAGAAGATATTTTAATTTGGGATGAGTGAAATTACTAAAGAGGGCAAGAGTTTTAATGGAAGTGAGAACAAATAGAAAAGGGCATTTAAGTAATTTTGCTTTGTTAGAATTGCTTGGTGGATATTTAAAGAAGAAGAGAAGTTGACTTGTCTTCATTTTCTTTTCTTCTTCTTCTCTTTCTCTTGTGGTGGCCGGCCCTCCAAAGCCAAAGAACAAGAGTGAGTTTTGTTGATTTCTAAAATCAAATTGAAGGGAGAATCAAAGGATTAAGTTGGAGATTTGTGAAATTGCCTCAATTTTAAGTAAGTACTCTCTTGTTTTCTTTTATTATGTTTGAAGTGAGTTGTGATTTGTTAATATTATGATTAGGTGTGTTTGAGATGTGTTGAAATTGATTGTAAGTTACAAAGTTAAATTGGTGTTGGTTTTGGTTTGAAGATGGTAAGTTAAGTGGATGTTGATATTGAAAGAATAAGAATGATGTTAGTTTTAGGGTTTTGAAGTGGTAAGTGATTAAATGTATTGTTGATGTATTGTTAATGTGAATATTGTGATGTATATGTAAAATAAGTGTTAATGACATTGATTATACCCATTTGAATAAGGTTATGTTGTGTTTAATGTGTTTTAATTCAATCAAAAGAGATTTGGCCATGTTTAGGGTTTTTATTCTTGAGAGACACGGCCAAACTAAGGAAGAGACACGGCCAAACTAAAGAATTTTTGGGAGACACGGCCAAGTCTAAGGAAATTTGGCCGTGTTGGATGATTTTTGGAGAGACACGGCCACTGTCTTGGCCGTGTCCCTTGCCTGTGTCTGCCTCGGCTTGAATTGTGTTGAGAGACACTGCCACAAGCTTGGACATGTCCCTTGAGTGTGTTGGCTACTGTGATTGTCCTTTGCTCTTCTTGCTTTGTTGAGATTGAACATACATTTGATGATGCATATGATACTATATGAACAATGTTATGTTTTATGCATTGTGCATCTTGTGAATGGTAATGTGTTATATGAATAATGTACTTTGAAATGTTATATCAATGATGCTATATGTGTAATATGAATTGAGATATGATATGATATGAGGCCATTGTGATTGGCTATGATGATTCAATTGAAAGACATAAGGCATGTTTGCCTAATTGATGATGAGAATTGAGAATGAAATAATAAATGAATTGTGTGTCTAACGTGTTATTCATTTTCAGAGTTTTGTTGTTGGTGGCATGCCTAATGGTAACAATCTCTTGAAGTTAGGTTGGATTTGATCCTTGAAGCCTAATTGAGATGTTACAACCCTTGAAGCTAGGTTGGGTTGGTTCTTGAAGCCAAGTTGGGTTGATACTTAGCATGCTTTGTTCCCCTTGAAGCTTGGTTGAACCTAATCCTTGAAGCCTAGTTGGGTTTATGATAATGATAAATGTGATAACAAAACCAAAGTATTAACTCTGAAAATTGAATGGCATATTAGTGTGTTTTGGGCCCATGCTTGTTTTTGTATTTAATGTGATTCTTGAATGGTAAAATTGAATGGCATATTAGTGTGTTTTGGGCCTATGCTTGTTTTTGTATTTAATGTGATTCTTGAATGGTAAAATTGAATGGCATATTAGTGTGTTTTGGGCCCATGCTTGTTTTTGTATTTAATGTGATTCTTGAATGGTAAAATTAATGGAACTATGAAGATTTAATATGAATGTTGTTATGACACTGAACAAAGTATGATGTGGAAATGTGATATTCTTTGAAATGATATATGAGATTAATTGTGACATTATATCATATTAAAGCATCATGTTAGTATACTTTGTACTACTAAGCCGTTGGCTTAGCGCGATAGTATTTGATCGCGCAGGTGACAGAGTTGAACCTGAGAGCTCCTCGAGACCAAGTGAGACTAGACATTGAGGATTTTCTTTTGGGACTTAAAGATCAGAGAAGAGCTGCCAATCATGTATATATTCTATGTTTTGTAATCTTTGATTTATAACATATTTGTAATAACTTCCGCTGTGAATTAATAAATGTTTTTATATATGGTGTCTTTTGGATTTCTTTTAAAATGTTTGAGATTGGTTTCACTTATTTACAAAGATATTTGTTGTGTATTATTTTAAAACTGTGGCATTTTCTATATTCAATATACGTACATTACAATTGTTTAAGCATGCTTGGTACGTATACGGGATATAGGGGTGTTACACTGCCTTTCGAGACTGGTGCCAATCGGTTAATGTTGAGTGGGATGATGACAGGAAGCCCACTAATTTTGAGCAGCAGATCTGTAGAATAGAGGGCAAATTAGGGAACATCAAGTTAAATCAGAACAAGTTATTATCTCAATAGGACAATATCCAACATTACATGGAGCAATATGTTTCTTCCTTTCAAGCGCAGTTGGATCATGAGATTTTGTGAAGGCAATGGCTGGAGCAATCCACGCTTGCTTTTTAGAGGTCTCAAGGGCATACTCCTTTGCAGCTACCACCTCTACCATATTAGCCCCCGGTGCCTTGTGTCGATGTTTCGGATAGTGATGCCAGTGATGATGCTAGTGCCAGCTGCATGGATACCGACAGTTATGATACCAGTGTTGCACCCATGTTTGACTAGCCCACCTTTCCTCTCTCATCTAGTGGATTGTTTATTTTCTTATTTAATTAATTTCTTGAATGATTGTACTTTTAATCCATTTATATTTTTGTTTCTTTTCCTTCTTTTTCTTTTTATTTTAATTTTGTATTTCTTTATTTCTTTCAATCTTTTTATATATACATGAATCTTCACAATTTTGTGTGTCAGTTTTTTTCCTGTAGCTAATTTGACATCGCAATCCTTTAGCTAATTTGACATCGCAACGCTTTTGGAACTATATTCATAAATGTCGATTCATGGACATGCCAAGGTCGTTCTCTCTCTCTTTTATTGTTTTCTTATTTTACACACCTCGGGGACAATGTGTGTCTTAAGCATAGGAGAGCGGTATATTTTCTAGATTGAGCTTTTGTTATTTCATTCTTGCCATTTGATTCATTTATCTCATTTAGTTTCTTCAACTTGTTCTTGGGTTCAAGTAAACTAGATTGCCATAATAGTATGAATTGAAATGGTTCCTCTTTATATTAAATTAATGGTTGATTTAATGAATGACAATATCTTGTTGAGGTTGACTCGGCTTTCTTAATCAATTGCTAAGGACTGAATGTGATAGTTCGAATTATGTAGTTGATTGATGGGAATTGCACATCTAAAGTTTGAAACCTTAGTTACATTTTTTAGAATGTTAAAATTCATTAGATACTTGAGTCAAATTTAGTAGGACATACTTAATATCGTAAGTTCTTAACCACTTGAATATTATTGATAAAAAAATTAAAAATATAATAAGGAGCTTTGAAAATTAATCCATATTCCATTGATTTTAACTCTTGAATTGAAACGATAGAGTTGGAATCATAAATAGTGCTAGTAGCCATTTGAAGGTGATTCGAACTGAGTAACCAGGGGTCGGCATCACAAATGTTTACCTTCATGTCAAAAAGTTAGCATTAGTTCAAACAAGTCGGGCTTCTTTAAAAAATATATAAAACAAAATAAATAAATAAATAAAAACAGTCAAAAAACTTAAGAGAAAATCTACACTTTCTTACTTTGTTAATGACTTTTGAGTTTCTGAAATTTTATGCTCATTCTTTTAACTCTGAATTTTTAAGTTTTAGGTTTGTGAAATTTTTGTTTTGAAACTTCTTGATTCAGCTATCATATTTGTGAATTAGTTTTTGGTTGAGAATGTCAGGTTTTCTAATTCGAGTATTGTAAAACTTTTCTTTTCTTTTTGGATATAGAGGGGTCCTTCGTTTATGCTTATTATAGTGATTTAGTTTCCTTGAGGACAAGCAAAAACTCAAGTGTGGGGGAATTTGATAAGTGATAAGAGCATTTTTGTAGTTGTTTTTAGTATGATTTTTATGTGTTTTTAATTTATGTTTCATTTGATTTTTGTTTAAAGTTTGTTTTAAGTGTTTGTTTTAGGTTAAAGTGCAAAAACTCCCTTGGATGATCAAAACAATGAACGAAGAGCATGAATCAAGCAAGACATGGCCAAGCCAAAGCAAGCTTGGCCGTGTCCCTCAAAAGAATTCCAAGATAGTAGCTGACATGCCCAAGAGACACGGCCAAGCCACTGGCCGTGTCTCACCTGAAGAGCAAAACCAAGAAACCAAAGAAATAAAGGCAGAAGCTGACACCATCACATGACACGGCCAAGCCACTAGTCGTGTCACATGTCATGGCCAGGAGCTTGGCCGTGTCACCCATGGAAACAAAGAAAGCAAATTGACAAAGCTAGAAGCAGAAGGTAACACACCCACATGACATGGCCAAGCCACTGGCCATGTCACATGACACAGCCAAGAGCTTGGCTGTGTCACCTAGAAGAAAAGAAGGAAAGAAATGGCAGAAGGAGACACGGCCAGCAACTTGGCCGTTTCACCTAGGGCAACCTTGAATAATTGAATTCTTTTGCAAACAAGTGGGGAACAAAGACTAGCTTTTGCCAAAAGTAATATTAAACAAAAGAAAAGCTTGCCTAATTTGAGGAAAAGAAAGATAAAACAAAGGGAATGTGGGAGAAAAGGGAGAGTGGTGTGATTTGGAAGATATGGGTTGTGAGCTGGAAGGTATGGGTTGTGAGCTTTGAATTAAGGGAGTTAAAAGGAGAAGAAAATGGAGCAAAGAGGGGACGTAAAGGCTGGAACAAGGGAGAAGGAGCCAACTGCTGGAGCAAAGAGGAGAGTCTTGAGCTGAGTTTGAAGATGAAGATACATCCTATACAAGACCTAAACCAAGAATCAAGGATTGAAGTGAAGAAAAACAAATTTTTCGCCATGGATTGTTTTGGTTTCTTTTACTCATTTCTCTTGTTCTGCTTTTCTGGTTTTGAACATGAACTAATTCATTTTCTATCTAGATATTGATGAACCTTAACTTATTTGTATGGATTGAATAATCTCATTTAATTGAATCATTTGATTGAGTTGTTTTATTCTTATGATTCTTAATGATTTATTTCCAATTGATAATAGCATGCTTATTGATTGGTTGTAATTTTCATATTATTGACTTGAGAAAGCTTGATATGAATTGAATACTCATAAGGGTTGAGGATTGATTGCAGTGCTAGAGATAGACTTACAAGATCCTTTGGTTTATAGTTCCTTGTTCTTAATGCAAGATCTATTTAATTGTGTTTGAGAAGAGATTCTGACACTCTACTTAGTGATTAGGGATCAATTCACTCGAGAGAGGTTTTAGTCTAAGTTAGAGGAATGCCAATTCAACTCTATTATGTGATTTAGTTGAATTGATTTTCATAAATATAATTGTGGCTAGGGGGATTCAATATCTGGATAGTATTATTATGATCAATCCTTTTTTCACAACATTTAATTTCCCTTTACTTTCAGTTATTAAATTAGTTGTTTTTACTTACAAAACATCATAAAACTATTGATTTGCTAAACAACGGTTAAGATTTGCACTAGTACTTGACCTTGTCCTCAGTGGAATGATAACTCACTCACTACTTTATTACTTGGGCAACTCGTGCACTTGCGGTATTGCTGACAAAGGTTTCAATATTAGTAATATAATCAAGACTGTTGATTTAGTTTTATTTTCATTTGTTTTTGACATTGGTTCTTGCTTGTTGACTATCATTTCAGGTATTTCTTCCTGTTTATGACCAGGGGTAGCTCATCCCAACTGTTTGAATTAGACCCAGAGCTAGAAAGAACATTAAAGAGAAAGTGAAAGGAAGAAGAGGAGGTAGTTTTGGAAGACGCAGAAATAGAAATAAATCTGGAAATAGAAGAAGAAGAAGAGTTTGAAGTGATGGAAGGACCTGGGCCAAGAACAATGCAGGAGTTTGCTAAGCCCAATCTCAATGGAGCTGACTCTAGTATCCGGAGGCTGACAATTGTTGTGAACAACTTCGAAATAAAGGCAAATGTAATTCAAATGGTGCAGCAGACTTGTCAGTTCGATGGGTTTCCTGTTGAAGATCCTAATGCACATATTGAGAATTTTCTGGAGATATGTGACACATTCAAGATAAATAATGTCTCAGATGATGCAATTAGGTTGAGGTTATTCCCATTTTCCCTTAGAGATAGACCAAAGAAGTGGCTGAAATCTTTTCCTCCAGGAACCTTCACCATATGGGGTCAGTTGGCAGAGAAATTCCTAGAAAAATACTTCCCACTGTCCAAAACTGCTAAGTTGAGGAATGATATCTCATCCTTTCTATAGCAAGATGGTGAGACCCTTGATGATGCCTGGGAAAGATTTAAAGATTTGTTGAGAAGGTGTCCTCATCATGGACTTCCACTATGGCTTCAAATTCAAACATTTTACAATGGGTTGAATTACATAAGTAAGCAATCCATTAATGCAGCAACTGGTGGTACCATAAACAACAAGATACTTGAACAAGCAAGGGATTTAATTGAAGACATGGCTATCACCAATTATTAGTGGCAAGCCTCAAGGGAGCAAGGAAATCTGAAGGTCATGGGTTCACACCAATTAGATCCTGTGGTGGCCCTGACAGCCCAATTGCAAGCATTGAATAAAAAATTTTATTCTTTGGCCTCTTCTTCTGGGAAAGTAATGCAAGTGATGTCTTGTGAATGGTGAGGGGGTGGACATCAAAGTCAAGATTGCCAAAGTGGCAACATGTTTGCTAGGCAAGAGCAAGTAGATTATGTGGGAAATATGCCAAGGCAACAACAGAATAACCCCTATAGCAACACATATAATCCAGGGTGGAGAAATCATCCAAATTTCTCATGGAATAATCAAAATAATCCAAGACCTCCCCCTGGATTCCAGCAGCCCCAACATCAACAAGATGCCCCTCCAAGAAAGAGTAGTTTAGAGGACATGATGGAGAAATTTATAGTAGCTTTTGAAACTAGGTTCCAATCAACTGAAACCACCCTAAGAAATCAGCAAGCCTCTATTCATAATTTAGAGAATCGGGTGGGGCAAATTGCCAAGTTGCTTAGTGGGAGACCACAAGGAAGTTTGCCTAGCAACACTGAGGAAAATCCTAAAGAGCAGCTTAAGGCAATTACACTAAGGAGTGGAAAAGAGATAAAGGGTAATGTGGATGAGAAAAGAGGAGACGTGGCAGAGAAAAGGGCTGAAGTACGAGAAAAAGAAAAAGACAATGATCCTCCTGTCACTTTGTGAGAGAAAGCTGCACTAGAAAGTGAGAAAGAGAAGCAGCCGTAAGAAAGCAGCCCCATAATGAAGGAATACCGACCTAAAGTACCCTATCCGGCAAGATTTAACAAGGACAAGATTGATGCTCAGTTCGGTAAGTTTCTTGAACTTTTTAAACAATTGCCCATTAATATTCCATTTGCTGAAGCTTTGTCACAGATGCCTAAATATGCTAAATTTTTGAAAGATATCCTTTCTAACAAAAGGAAACTTGAGGAAGTGTCTTTATTGCATTTATCTGAAAAAAGTTCGGCTATTTTACAAAGGAGGTTGCCTAAGAAGTTAAAAGTTCCAGGTAGTTTTACCATTCCATGTTTGATAGGTAACCTTGAGATTAAAAGTGCATTAGCTGATTTGGGGGCTAGCACAAGTGTTATGCCCTATAAAATGTTTAAAGAGTTAGGCATTGGTAAACCTAAACCAACACTTACGACCATCCAACTTGCTGATAAGTCAGTAGTCCACCCTTGTGGCATTATAGAAGATGTGTTGGTAAAAGTCAGGAATTTCATTTTCCCCAATGATTTTGTTGTCATTGATATTGATGAGGATGTGGATGTTTCACTTATTCTTGGTAGGCCATTTTTAAATACAGCCTGTGCCCTTATCGATGTTCATGATGGCACATTAACTTTGAGAGTGGGTGATGAGAAATTTATTTTTAGGATACATGATGCCATGAAACATTCACTTTCACTTGATGAGGCAGAATCATGCAATGATGTTATTGAGCATGAGATCGTAAATTGTGTTACTAACATTATTTCCAAGGATCTCCTTGAGTTGTGTTTATTGCAGGAAAATGTTGAGGATCAAGAAGCAATGGAGCAGCTTGCTTTTCTTGAAGCAAGTAATTCATTCAAATGCAGGGATATGAGACTATTGAGATGCCAAAGGAAGAGAAGCCAAAACCTTCGGTGATTGATCCACCCAACTTGGAACTAAAGCCCCTTCCAGATCACCTTGAGTATGGATTTCTGGCAGAGAAGAAGAAATTACCAATAATTCTAAGTTCCCACCTATCTTTCTGAGCAGAAAGAAAAACTTATCCAATTGTTGCAGAAACATAAGAAAGTGATAGCTTGGAAGATAGCAGACATCAAGGGTATCAGTCCATCCTATTGCACTCAAAAGATACTGATGGAGGATGAATTCAAGCCGGTAGTGCAACCACAATGGAGACTAAACCCAAAGATGAAAGATGTAGTGAAGGCTGAAGTGATAAAACTACTTGATGCAGAGATTATATATCCGATGTCGGATAGTTCTTAGGTGAGCCCAGTCCAGGTAGTACCAAAGAAAGGAGGGGTGATGGTGGTCCCTAATGAAAATGATGAGCTGATTCCAACAAGAATAGTTATCGGTTGGAGGGTTTGCATAGACTACAGGAAATTGAATGATGCAACTAGGAAGGACCATTTTCCTTTACCTTTCATTGATCAGATGTTGGAGAGGTTATCCAGGCATGAGTATTACTATTTTTTGGATGGTTTTTCAGGCTATTTCCAAATTCCTATCGCCCTGGAAGACCAAGAGAAAACTACATTCACCTGCCCATATGGGACATTTGCATATCGAAGAATGCCATTCAGGTTATGCAATGCACCTACGACTTTTCAGAGGTGCATGGTGGCAATCTTTTATGAACTTGTTGAGGATATTATGGAGGAATTTATGGATGATTTCTCGGTCTATGGCAGCTCATTTGACAGATGTTTGGAAAATCTTGAAAGAGTCTTGATGAGATGTGAGGAAACCAACTTAGTGCTTAATTGGGAAAACTATCATTTCATGGTTCAAGAGGGAATTGTGTTGGGACACAAAATTTCAAGCAAGGGCATTGAGGTGGATCGGGCTAAGGTAGACACCATTGAGAAGTTACCACCACCCACATCTGTGAAGGCCATCAAATGTTTTCTAGGACATGCGGGTTTTTATCGGAGGTTCATTCGAGATTTTTCTAAGATAGCCCATCCATTGACAAGACTCCTTGAGAAGGATGTGGATTTTGTTTTTGATGAGGCATGTTTGAGAGCATTCACAACTCTTAAGGAGAAATTGACCTATGCTCCAATCATGGTAGCTCCCAATTGGAGTCTACCGTTTGAACTAATGTGTGATGCGAGTGACTTTGCAGTGGGAGCAGTCTTGGGTCAACGCAAGGAGAAATACTTCCAGCCTATCTACTATACAAGCAAGACCTTGAACACAGCTCAAGCTAATTACACAACTACAGAGAAAGAGCTGCTAGTTGTGGTTTTTGCTTTTGACAAGTTTAGATCATATCTAATCTTGTCAAAAGTGATTATTTATACAGACCATTCGGCTTTAAGGTATTTATTTGTGAAAATTGATGCTAAGCCTAGGCTAATCTGTTAGGTTTTGTTGTTGTAGGAATTTGACTTGACGATTCAAGACAAGAAGGGAGCTGAAAATCGTGCAGCAGATCACCTTTCTCGCTTGGAGAATCCAACCTTGGAGAGGTTCGAAGAAGGGAACATTGATGATCACTTCCCCGATGAGCAGCTATACGCCATGGTAAGTGAGGTAAGTAATTTAAATTTTGAAACACCTTGGTTTGCAGATTTTGCTAACTATTTAACTGTTAGGGAACTTCTTAAGGACTTAACTTATCAAGAAAAGAAGAAATTCTTTTTGATTTAAAGTATTATTCTTAGGAGGACCCCTTTTTGTTTAGGTTATGTAAGGATCACATGATCCGACGATGTGTGGCATGGCCCGAAACAATGAACATTCTTAATCAATGCCATGCTGGACCAGCTGGTGGTCATATGGGAGCCAATAGGACTGCTCAAAAGGTACTAGAATCAAGATTTTATTAGCCCACTTTTTTTAGGGATAGCTACGAATTTGTGAACCGCTGTGATCGATGCCAAAGGACTGGAAACATTTCCTCTTGTGATGAGATGCCCCCAAAATGGGATTTTAGTTTGTGAAATCTTTAATGTATGTGGGATCAATTTTATGGGACCCTTTCCAAATTCCCTTGGTAACAAGTATATTCTTGTAGCTATAGACTATGTATCTAAATGGCTTGAAGCCCAATCCTTGGCAACCAATGATGCTAGGGTTGTGGTGAAGTTTTTGAAGAAGTTGTTTTCTCGATTTGGTACACCAAAAGCAATTATAAGTGATAGGGGTACTCACTTTTGTAACTTTCAGCTTGCGAAAGTTTTCAAAAGATTAGGAGTTACACATAGGTTTGCTACTCCTTATCATCCCCAAACTAGTGGCCAAGTTGAGAACACGAACAGGGAGATTAAAAGAATTCTGGAAAAAACTGTAAAGCGATACTGAAAGGATTGGTCCGAGAAATTGGACAATGCTCTATGGGCTTTTAGGACTGCATTCAAAACTCCCTTGCGCACTACGCCATTTAGGTTGGTATATGGAAAAGCTTGCCATTTACCTGTTGAAATTGAACATAATGCATATTGGGCTATAAAACAGATTAACCTTGATCTAGCTTGTGCAGGTGAAAGGCAAAAATTGCAGGTAAACGAGTTGGACGAGTGGAGATTGCAAGCTTATGACATTTCGAGAATGTATAAGGAACGTACCAAGAGATGGCATGATGCTCACATTAAGGAACAAAAAGAGTTTCAAGCAGGAGATCAGGTATTATTGTACAATTCAAGGCTTCGACTCTTTCCAGGTAAGTTGAAATCTCGATGGTCCGGTCCTTTTACTATTAAGGAAGTTTTCCCCTACGGAGTGGTTGAAATAACTCACTCGAAAAAAGGAGATTTTAAAGTCAATGGGCACAGGCTCAAATTTTACTTTGGAGGAGAAATGCAGAACTTAAAGGAGGTTTTACACCTCCAAGACTAGGGAAATTTTCCCTGAATGTCCAACTAATACGACGTTAAAGAAGTGCTGGGTGGGGGACAACCCACCATTTTATTCGTTCTTTGATTTTTATGTCTTTAATTCCTGCATTTTTGGTTTGTGAAAAAAAAAATGTTTCATCTAAACTCTCTCTTAGTTTATGCATGCTCACATTAAGGACAATGTGAATCTTTAAGTGTGGGGTGCATTTTGTGTTTTCATTTTTACTTGTTTTAGTTTAAATTTAGTTAATGATTTTCTTGTTTTTCTTTGAATAAATGAATTTTGAAAAGTTCAATTGTTATAAATATTTTTGATAGATGACTTTTGAATTTTTGAAGCATGAATTTGAGAATTGAGTAGAATTGATACTTATTGCCAATTTTGTTGGTTTTTCCTTGCATTGCTTTTAACCTAGTGAGAAATTGAGCCATCAACTTATCATTCTTGCTGTGGGTTAACATCTTTGATTTATGACTTGCTAGAACTTGCTTTGACATGCATTTGAAGATTACATAAAAATTTCAATTTGGCATCAAGATGATTAAGGCAGTTAGGTGAACCCACTTTGGCTTAAAAAGACCAACCCTATTTTTAACCTTAGTTAGCCAATTTTGAGCCTATTCCATTTATCCTTTTCTTTCTTTTTCGCAACACTACTAACTTTGAATTAAGTGTGGGGTTAAATTTTAAGAGCGTTTATGACCGAGTGTTGTGTTGAATTAAGTGTGGGGTTAAATTTAGTAAGTTTAAGATTGCAAAGCAAAATAGAAAAAGAAATATATAAAAATATATATTGTAATATCCCCATATATGCCCTAGAAGTTTTGAATGTTGCTATTGTTGTTGTTGTTGTTGTTTTAAATTGGAATGAATGTAGGTGTCTTATTGCAAGAGAAAAGAAATTAAAGGAAAGTGTATATGTTGATTATATTTTAATATATATAACATATAAGTTGGTCAAATTAGGAGTCAATGGAAGAGGATATTTTTATGTGGCATGTGAAATTACTTATTTGGGCATATAAGAGACAAAAGATTAGTTTAATGGTTAAGGGAAATTAAGTAATTTCTCCTTGTTGGATTGCATGGTGGAGATTTAAAGAAGAAGAAGAGGTTGACTTGTCTTCATTTTGTCTTTTCTTTGCATTCTTGGCCGGCCATTCAAGAAAGAAGAGAGTGAGAGAGGTGTTCTTGATGCTAGAAGCAACTTGAAGAGGAACCAAAGGATTTGGTTAAAGATTTGTGAAATTTCTTCATTTGAGGTAAGATCTTTTCCTTGATTTCTTCTATTCTTTTGAAGTGGTGTTTGAAATGAATTAGGGTTTGTTGATTTGATGATGAGATGTGTTTGTGATGTGTTTTCAAGTGTTTAAATTGGTTTCAAGTTAAGAAGTTGGATTGTTGTTGATTTTGGAAGTGTTGAAGTTGAATTGGTTTTAGGGTTTTGAAGTGTTATATGAAGTTTAACTTGAGTTTGCTTGTTTATTTTCATAGCCTAGCTTGTTGTTGGTGTTTGGTGGAGTTGTAGGCTTTGGAAGTGAGAAGTTGGCCAAAGGCAGTAGCCTTCTGGATGCCACGCCCGTGGCCTTGGGGTGCCATGGCCGTGGCCATCCATAGCCAATTGTAGCCATGGCCGTGGTGGAGTGAAGAAAAAAGGGCAGAATCGTTTTGTACCCCATGCCTGTGGGGGTTGTGGTGGCCACGACCGTGGTCTCTAATGTATGATGTTGAAGTGTAATTTTGAGATTTAAGGGTTTAGTAAGAAGTTATTAAGTGGTAAATTGTATTGGAATTGATAGATTGTATCATTCCTTGGATTAGGTTTTGAAAGAAGGTGATTTGCCCTAATTTTGGAAAGTGAAGAATCTTAGAAAAGGGAAGTGTTTAGAGTTATTTGAATTGTGATTGAGGTAAGTACAAATTACATAATTGCATTCAATCATATAATGTTGGGATTTAACCTACATTTGCTCATATTGATGATGCATATGAATAATGATATGTTGTGTATAATGTGGAATGAGATGTTGATATTATGAATGATGCTATGTGGAATATAATGTGATTATTGATGATGATTTACCTTAATATGGAATTAATGTTATGAGTTATAACAATGGAAATGATATGATTGAGGTATGTTTTCTTAAAGAATGTTCAATGCCATGTTGACTTCATTGATGTCAAATATAATTGTTGTTATAAATGTGTACTTGAATAATGAAGAGTGATATATTGTGAATTGAGTTGTAAAGCCATTGTGGTTGGCTATGATGATTCAATTGAAAGGAATAAGGCATGTTTGCCTAAATGATGATAAGAATTGGGAATGGAAATGATAATTGAATAATAAATGAATTGTGTGGCTAATGTGCTATTCCATTTTCAGAGTTTGTTGTTGGTGGCATGCCTAATAAGTGTAACAATCTCTTGAAGTTAGGTTGGATTGGATCCTTGAAGCCTAATTGAGATGTTACCACCCTTGAAGCTAGGTTGGGTTGGTTCTTGAAGCCAAGTTGGGTTGATGCTTAGCATGCTTTGCTCCCCTTGAAGCTTGGTTGAACCTAATCTTTGAAGCCTAGTTGGGTTGATGATATTGATAAATGTGATAACAAAACCAAAGCATTAACTCTGAAAATTGAATGGTATATTAGTGTGTTTTGGGCCCATGCTTGTCTTTGTTTAATGTGAGTCATGAATAGTAAAATGGTTGACTAATAGGGTTATGGAAAAATGTTGAAATGTGGTGTGCTCAAAATGTGAAATGCAAAGGTGTGATGTTAGCTTTTCACTTATGAAGTGGCCTTTATTGATAATTTGTGTGGCATTGCATTGCATTAAACATAATATTGGCATGATTTGTACTACTAAGCTGATGGCTTAGCGCGATAGTGTTTAATCGCGCAGGTAACAGAGTTGAACCTGAGAGCTCCTCGAGACCGAGTGAGAGTAGAAATTGAAGAGTTTATTTGGAACTTAAAGATCAGAGAAAGCTGCCAATCATGTATAATTTCTTTATGTTTTATAAAATATTGTTTAGAATGTAAATATATGTATATTTGTAAATATGAATTTAAATGTTTTCATATAATGTAAATATTTTATAACTTCCGCTGTGTACTAATTAAATGTATCTGTATATCTAATTTGTTTTATATTACAAGTTAATGACCTATTTTCTATAATAGATATGATAAAGATTATAGTATCTTCTAAAATGTTTTGAATGTTAAGGAAAGCAGTAGCATCCCTATGTTCGGTGCACGTATGATACATTGTGGTGTAGTAGTGTGCTTGTACCGGGTGTGGGGGTGTTACATATATATAAAAAACAATGAAAAAAAATCAAGTAAAAAGAAGAAAAATAATGAGAATAATTGTTGTTCTTGTTGAAAGGGTTGGAATATGTTTGGAATAATCATTGCAAGATGTAATAAGTGAGTTCCTTGAAAAGTTCTTTAATGTCAAGGGGTAGATAAGAGGAAGGTGTTTTGGGATCGTTGGGTTATACATATGATTGATTACTTCATTTTTGAAGTGCTCTTGAACTTAATGATTAAGCTCACATTACCTAAATGTCATGCCTCTACCTTAACCCCATTACAACCCAATAAAAGACCTTTTGATTGATGCTTGATTGTAATTAGGTAGTGGAGATTTGATCGATAAGCAAGCCTATAGCAATAATCTTTCATTGATTGTTATGAGTGTAAACACCACCTTGATCAAACACTTTCTAAGAGTTGGTGAAGGAGTGACAAGCATAGGTTATGCTTGAAAAGCCACTTAATTGCTTAGGTATTGGTTTTGTTCGATTTGATATTGATTGCGAATTTAGGGATAGGGAAGTCTTGAAACATTTTTATAACTCTTGAACTTAACAAAATTTATCTTGTTTAGTTTGTTTTGATTTTAACCTTGCTTGGGGACAAGCAAGGAATTAAGTGTGGGGTATTTGATAAGAGCATTTTTGTACTTGTTTTTAGTATGATTTTTATGTGTTTTTAATTAATGCTTCATTTGATTTTTGTTTAAAGTTTATTTTACGTGTTTGTTTTAGGTTAAATTGCAAAAACTCCCTTGGATGATCAAAACAATGAAGGAAGAGCATGAATCAAGCAAGACATGGCCAAGCCAAAGCAAGCTTGGCAGTGTCCCTTAAAAGAATTCCAAGACAGTAGCTAACACGCCCAAGAGACACGGCCAAGCCACTGGCTGTGTCTCACCTGAAGAGCAAAACCAAGAAACCAAAGAAATGAAGGCAGAAGCTGACACCATCACATGACACAACCAAGCCACTGGCCGTGTCACCCTTGGAAACAAAGAAAGCAAATTGACAAAGCTAGAAGTAGAAGGTGACACACCCATATGACAAGGCCAAGCCACTGGCCATGTCACATGACATAGCCAGGAGCTTGGCCGTGTCACCTAGAAGAAAAGAAGGAAAGAAATGGCAGAAGGAGACACGGCCAGCAAGCTTGGCCATGTCCCAAGCAAAGTGAGAGACATGGCCAGCAAGCTTGGCCGTGTCACCTAGGGCAACCTTGAATAATTGAATTCTTTTGCATACAAGTGGGGAATAAAGACTAGCTTTTGCCAAAAGTAATATTAAACAAAAGAAAAGCTTGCCTAATTTGAGGAAAAGAAAGATAAAACAAAGGGAATGTGGGAGAAAAGGGAGAGTGGTGTGATTTGGAAGATATGGGTTGTGAGATGGAAGGTATGGGCTGTGAGCTTTGAAGGGAGTTAAAAGGAGAAGAAAATGGATCAAAGAGGGGACGTGAAGGCTGGAACAAGGGAGAAGGAGCCAACTACTGGAGCAAAGAGGAGAGTCTTGAGCTGAGTTTGAAGAAGGAGATACATCCTATACAAGACTGTTGATTTAGTTTTATTTTTATCAAGACTGTTTGTTTATTTTCTTTGAACTGTTTGTTTGTTTTCATTGAATTGTTTGTTTGTTTTCTTTGAATTTTTTGTTTGTTTTCTATAAATTTGTTTGTTTGTTGTGTTTGAATTTTTTTTTAATTTAATTGTTTGTATGTTTTCTTTAAATTGCTAAGTGCCTTTTGTAAAGATACAGTTTTTAAGGCACGGGGGAGTTTATGATAGGGACTATAATTCTGACATGGTATGTATAGCATGTGTCAATGCAGGACATAGTGCCAATACATGTTCATTTGGTTTCGAATGATACCAAGAATGGCAAGAGGAAGAATATGACTACCAAAGTTTCCAGCAAATGGGTGGTAATGACCCATATTCCAATTCCTATAATCCAACCTGGGAAAGCCACATAAATTTTTCTTGGGAAAATCAGCAGTACATTCCACCTCAATAATTTTTTCAGCCTTACCAAGGACGTTCTTACTCTTAAGAATAATTTTTAAACCAAGACCACCTTAAGGAACCCACTTTGGAAGATCGTTTGAATGCCTTCATTCAAAATAGCCTACAAAATGAAGATCAACCTAAGGAACTCACATTGGAGGAAAGAATGAATGCCTTCATTCACAATAGCGCGCAACATTAAGCTTAATGCAAGCAATCCATAGTGGAAGATGATTTGAATGCTTACCTTCAACTAGGCACACAAAATCAGGAAGGGAACAATGAGAGGTTTGATTCTTGCGAAGAATCAGTGAAGAGGATGGAAACTCAAGTTGGGCAGCTGGCACATCAACTCCAAGCACACCAAAAGGAGGAATTTCCTAGCCAATTGGAGCAAATTGAGGCAATCACAAATTTGAGGAATGACAGGTAATATATAACAATTTTTGTGATTTCTTTGATGCAGGTACTAATCAAGAAGCAAGTGGCAAGGAGATCCAACCCAGCATAGAAGAGTTGATTCAATCAAAGGAGGAGGAGAATTTGGAAACATCAACTTGGATAGAATTGCATGAACCTCCAAATCCTTTTATGCCACCAATTTCATTCCCAAGTAACTTGAAGGATGAGAAGCAAGGTACGCAACTTTCTAACATCTATGACATGCACTCCCAAGGAGATAGTGAAAATAAGTTTGAGATAGCTATGATCTTAGAAGAAGAGCATGAAATGCCCAATTCAAAAATTAAGGAGTGTAAACTAATTTTTATATGCTGAGGTTGTTGAGAGGGGACTTGACATTGCTAAAACAGATGAAAAAGTGATTCCTCCAACCTTGGTTGAATTCAAGAGTCCCGAAAAATCATCCCTTCTACTTTTGGTGGTAAGGAAGGGCAGAAATATGATATACCCATGTTGCACAAAGATAAAACTTATTACCACATTCCTATATCACTGGAGGATCACCCCGAGGTAAGCTTCACATGTCCCTTTGGGACAATTTCTCTTCAAGGAATACTATTTAGGGCTTGCCATACATTGGGCACATTTCAATGTTGCATGTTGTTCATCCTCTCAGTCATGGGTTGCAATTGCATTATGAGTGGAAGGAGCCCTACACATCGTATATGGGAATGATGGAAATCAGGTTTCTTCTGAACTCTCTATTAGTTTATGCATGCTCACATTGAGGACAATGTGAATTTTTAAGTGTAGGGTGCATTTTGTAATTTTACTTTTAAGCTATTTTTGTTTAGGTTTAGTTAATATTTTTCTTTGAATAAATGAATTTTGGAAAGATCAATTGTTATAAACATTGTTGGTAAATGACTTTTGAATTTTTGAAGCATGAATTTGAGAATTCAGTAGAATTGGTGCTTATTGTCAATTTTGTTGGTTTTTCCTTACATTACCATTAACCTAGTGAGAAATTGAGCCATCAACCTATTATTCTTTTTGTGGGAAAACATCTTTGATTGATGAATTGCTAGAACTTGCTTTGACATGCATTTTGAGACTGCATAAAAATTTCAATTTGGCATCAAGATGATTAAGGCAATTAGGTGAACCCACTTTGGCTTAAAAAGACCAACCCTATTTTCAACCTTAGTTAGCCAATTTTGAGCCTATTTCATTTCTCCTTTTCTTTTTTTTTTTTGCTACACTACCAACATTGAATCATGTTATTTTGTCTCTTACCCTTTCATTAGATCAAGAGCATTTTAAGAGCGTTTATGAACAAGTGTTGTGTTGAATTAAGTGTGGGGTTGAAATAAATAAAAATAAAAATAAAAATAAAATATATATATATATATATATTATATTATATATAATAATAAGAATAATTGTTGTTCTTGTTAAAAGGGTTGGAATATGTTTGGAAATTATCATTGCAAGATGTAATAAGTGAGTTCCATTGAAAAGTTCTTTAATTTCAAGGGGTAGGTGAGAGGAAGGTGTTTTGGGATCATTGGGTTATACAAATGATCGATTACTTTATTCTTGAAGTGCTCTTGAACTTAATGATTAAGCTCACATTTTCTAAATGTCATGCCTTTACCTTAGCCCCATTACAACCCAAAGAAAGACCTTTTGATTGATGCTTAATTGTAATTAAGTGGTGGAGATTTGATTGATAAGCAAGCCTATGGTGATAATCTTTCATTGATTGTTATGAGTGTAAACACCACCATGATCAAACACTTTTAAGAGTTGGTGAGGGAGTGACAACATAGGTTATGCATGGAAAGCCACTTAATTGCATTGGTATCGATTTTGTTCAATTTGATATTGATTGCGGATTTAGGGATAGGGAAGTCTTGAAACATTTTTATAACTCTTGAACTTAACAAAATTTATCTTGTTTAGTTTGTTTTGATTTTAACCTTGCTTGGGGAAAAGCAAGGATTTAAGTGTGGGGTATTTGATGAAATAAATTTTATACTTGTTTTTAGTATGATTTATATGTGTTTTTAGTTAATGTTTCATTTGATTTTTGTTTAAAGTTTGTTTTAAGTGTCTGTTTTAAGTTAAAGTGCAAAAACTCCCTTGGATGATCAAAACAATGAAGAAAGAGCATGAATCAAGCAAGACATGGCCAAGCCAAAGCAAGCTTGGCCCTGCCCCTCAAAAGAATCTCAAGGCAGTAGCTGACACTGCTAGGAGACACGGTCAAGCCATTGGCCATGTCTCACCTAAGGAGCAAAAATCAAAGAGACCAATAAAGAAAGGAAAAGAAGCAGAAGGCGACACACCTACATGGCCACAAGCTTGGCCGTGTCACTCCTTGAAGAACAAAGAAAATAAAGAAAGAAAGAGAGGCAGTGATGGACACGGCCAACTAGCTTGGCCGTGTCCCAAAGAGAAATGAGAGACACGGCCAAGCCACTCATGGCTTGGCCGTGTCACCTATAAAATATTGAACTCTTTTGCACGGATTGAGGAAGAAGTGGGGGACAAACAATTTGCTTTTACCAGAAGAAAGATTAAAGAAAGGAAAAGCTTGCCTAAATGATAAAAAGAAAGATAAGACAAATAGAATATGGGAGACAAGGGAGAGTGGTGTGAGTTGGAAGGTATGGGTTTGAGCTTTGAATGATTTAAAAAGAGAAGAAGAGGAAAGAAAGAGGACAGACTTGGAGAGGAGGAGGCTTGGGCATACACATTTTGGGCAAGGAGAGAGTGACACTCTCCTTGACTCTTCATCTTCATGCTCCATTTCTATCCTCTCCACCATCTCCATCTTCCATTGGCAAGCTCTTGAAGGTTGAAGAAGCTTCATTGAAAGGTTTGGTGACTTGAGAAAGCCCCATTCCATATTGCAAAGGGGAATCAACCATTGAAGAGGGCTTGAGCTCTTCATCATACACCCAAGTGGAGCTAGGAGGAAGACTTGTAATCCTACTCTTGGCATCTTCACATGGGGTTTTTCTATTGTCTCTTTCAATTTATTTTAATGTTGTTATTGTTGTTGTTGTATTAACAGTATTGAACATAAACTAACTCATTCTCTATCTAGATATTGATGAACCCTAGCTTATTTGTATGATTGAATAATTTTAATTAATGGAGTTGTTTTATTCTTATGATGCTTAATGATTTATTTTCAATTGATAATAGCATGCTTATTAATTGGTTGCAATTTTCATATTATTGACTTGAGAAAGCTTGATATGAATTGAATACTCATAAGGGTTGAGGATTGATTGGAGTGCTAGAGATAGACTTACAATATCCTTTGGTTTATAATTCCTTGTTCTTAATGCAAGATCTATTTAATTATGTTTGAGAAGAGATTCCAGCATTCTACTTAGTGATTATGGATTAATTCACTTGAGAGAGGTTTTAGTCTAAGTTAGAGGAATGCCAATTCAACTCTATTATGTGATTTAACTGAAATGAGTTTCATAACTATAATTGTGGCTAGGGGGATTCAATATTTGGATAGTATTTTGATCATCAAACCTTTTTACACAACACTCAATTTCTCTTTACTTGCATTCATTAAGTTAGTTGTCTTTAATTATAAAACATCACAAAAACTATTAATTTGCTAAAAAACAATTAAGATGTGCACTAGTACTTGACCTTGTCCTCAGTGGAATGATAACTCACTCACTACTTTATTACCTGGGCGACCTGTGCACTTACGGTATTGCTATAGCATTAGGTACGCACGGCACCAATAAGTGTATAGTTGATGATATTTTTGCTCCTATTTCTTAGTATATTTATTGTCAAATTGAGTTTAATTTGCTTGTTTAAGTGTTTATTAGGGTTGATTCCAGGAACCTTTTACACGTTGAGACCTGATGGTTATTTAGGCTGAAATCATGGATGAAAGACAAGGAAAAGAGCTATTTTGGGCAAATTCTTCAAGTGACACGCCTAATGACATAGGCGTGTCAATGGCCATGTCATTTAACTATTTTACAAAAGCTTCGACATGCTCAGGGACATAGGCGTGTCACTTGCTATGCTATTGATCTTGCCTTTTAGAAGTTGTGACATGCCCAAGGACATGGCCATGTCACTAACCGTGTCCTTAACTCAGCATTACAGTAGCCATGACATGCCCAAGGACATGGGCATGTCACTGCCCATGTCATCAATGGTGAAAACAACATCATTGACATGCCCAGAGACACGGCCATGTCACTGGGCGTGTCAGGCTAAATCTCTAGGCTATCAAAGCTAAACTTAAGTGCAAATTAGGGATCCAATTTTTATCACTTTAAGACGACTTCCTTAGAAAGAAAAAGAATTTAGCAGCTGAGATTGAAGGTGAAGATTCAAGTTAAACAATATTTAAATCATGAATCAAAGATTGAAGTGAAGAAACACAAATCATTCATTATAGATTGTTTGAATTTTTTACTTATTTCTTTTGTTCTGGTTTTTTGGTTATGAATATGAACTAAATCATCTCTATCTAGATATTGATGAACCCTAGCTTTTTTTTTTTATGGATTGAATAGTTCTTATTAAATTAAATCATTTAGTTGAGTTGTTTTATCCTTTTGATTCCTAATTTCTTATTTCCAATTGATAATAGCATGCTTATTGATTGGTTGCAATTTTCATATTATTGACTTGAGGAAGCTTGATATGAACATAATTCTCATTAGGATTGAGGGTTGATTGGAGTGCTAGAGATAGACTTACAAGATCCTTTGCTTTATAATTCCTTATTCTTATTGCAAGATCTATTTAATTATGTTTGAGAAGATATTCTAGCATTCTACTTAGTGATTAGGGATTAATTCACTTGAGCGAGGTTTTAGTATAATTTAGAGGAATACCAATTCAGCGCTATTATTTGATTTAATTGAATTGATATTCATAAATATTTTTATGGCTAGGGGGATTCATTATCTGGATAGTATTTTTATCATCAACTCTTTTTGCACAAGATTCAATTTTTTCTATACTTTAATTTATTAACTTATCTTTTATTTAAATCATCATAAAAACTATTGTTTTGCTGAACAACAATTGAGATTTGTAATAGTAATTGGCCTTGTCCCTAGTGGAATGATATCTTACTACTTTATTACTTGTGTGACCCGTGTACTTGCAGTAATATTGTAATAGCACAGAGTCACTATCAGCCAGCGCCCCCAAAAGGTAGACGGTTTACATGATATGGTTTTGTTGGGAAATTAGATTTTTGTTTCCTAAACTAGGATTTTATATTTATACAAATTAGGGCTTTTCTTAAATTAGGGTTTTAGGGTTTTAATTCTAGAAAAATAAATATTTAGGGTTTCTTTTTAGAAAAATAGTATTGGGGTTTAGGTTTTATGGAAAATAAATTAGAGTTTCGGTATTTTAGAAAATAGATTAGGGTTTGGGATTTTATGGAAAACATATTAAGGTTTAGGTTAATTAAATTACGGTTTCTAGACACTAGGGTTTTAAGTATTGAAAACTATGTTTTGGGTACTTAAATGGCTATTGTAATCAAATTCACAAATTAATAATCATTGTCCATTGGTTTAATGAATTACTGTCCAAGATTTATTAAATAATTATAAATTTTTCACAAGTTATTTGCTACTGCATGAAAACTGTGAATACTCAAATTTTGAGGCTTGGAAAGCTGATTTCTCCAGACCGCAAAATGCCGACTCAGACTGGGTGACTTTGGAAAAGTTCACCGGATATATATCGATATAGGACTTGAAATGTCCAGAACGACACATGGATCGTAGAAATGGTCTCGAAATATTTTTTGGAGGTCCGTAGCTCCCGAAAAATCAGTTTGTGCAAAAATCGTGCTAGCTGATGTGTTTTTTTTGGAGGCCGAACCGCCGCATGCAGCGGTTCAACCGCCGTGACCAGCGGTTCCACCACCGCACATAGCGGTTTGACCGCCGTGTAGGGTTTCAACCGTCGAGTTTCCCTTTTGGAAGTCCAACCGCCGTGCACAGCGGTTCCACCGCTGCGCACAGCGATTCAACCGCCGTGTAGGGTTTCAACCGCCGCCCTTTTTCCCTCTTATGGCAAGTTAACCGTCGTCCACGGCAGTTCAACCGCCGGGACCAGCGGTTCAACCATCATCCAGGTCCGAATTTGGTCCGATTTTCACTATAAATAGCCCCCAGAACAATCAGAAAAGGGCCCGGACTTCGTGTTGACGAACTCCCTATTTTCCTATATGCTTAGGCGCTTCTCTTCTACTCTTCTTTGCATAAATCTAACCTTGTGCTGCAGGAATCAACTCAAATCATATCAAGAAAGTAGAAATCAAGAATCATAATCCAAGGTCCAAGAAAACAAGATCTGACGCTTCGAAGTGGGAAAATCCTAAGCAAGGTAATATCCTAATTCATCCTTTGTCAATTCAAGCATGCCATAAGCATTACACCATTTTCTTAATTTCTTTTTGGTTGAAGACCTAATCCTTTTAGGTCTAAGGCCTAATTAACTAATCAATCGATCTTTCGGCATTAAGTCATGAATCAATCAACCCTTTTGGCCAAAGGCCTAAAATTTGCATCCTTTTGGTACAAGGTACCTAAATTTCATGATTTTGCACTAAGTGCTAATTAAATCTCACAATGCACAAAGCATACACACATACATGCATGAAGCATAATTCTTATCGCCTTTGAATAGGCACTATCGAACTACATGGGCTTTGATCTCCCATTCAAACGGGGGTATGTAGGCATATTTTGAGATTCACCTCAAATAGCAAGTCCACAATCTACTAACAATTTGTTTGTCCTTTTCCTTGTTTTTTTTTAGGTTTGTTTCTTTTTTGCAAGTTAATCAAATGCATGACATAGTCCCCGAATCCTCCTTAGGTTCGTAGATTAGAAATCTTTACATTAGATGCATTATTGGAATCAAACAAGGGTTTTCTTAGTTTTACCCTTTGAACAAAAAAAAAACTAAGTGGCGACTCCCAACAACAAGTGAATGTTCATCCAAATCCTTTTTTGGGTGGAATTAGAGGTTCACAATCTGGCGACTCCACTGGGGACTTCCTAGTAGACTACAATTGCTTATTTGACTAACTTGCCCTTCTTTAGGGTACTTTTATTTGTTTTGTAGGGTACCTTAGCAATGTTTATCCTTTCTTTAAGGATATTGGAATTGAAGATTGACAAAAGGGAATCTTTTTTCCTTTGATGGATCCCTTGTTTGATTAATTGTGCATTTGTTTTGTAATTTAGAGAATCTTTTTCTCTTGCATTATATGGGGGAATCCTTTTCTCCCATTGCATAAAAATTATTTTCAAATGAATTTCTTCTCTTTCTGTTCAAAGTTCTGAGTCTGGATAGCAAGTAGCGCTGACCGGCAGGTCTCCTTGATTACGCCGGCGGACAGCCAAATCGTCCTCCCTATTACCGCAAACCATTCCAATCCTTTTGGAATGGCCCACGAGTATATCGTACACTTTGACCCACGCGAAACTCCTTGTTTCACATGTGGTAGGTATATCTTACTCGAGGTTCAAGGGTCCCTATTATAAGCCCATTCTCTACTTTCATTCAACAATAGAACCCTCCCTTAGGTTGTATGTACCCAATGATAGTGCCACATTCCATTAAAATGAATTATGATGTGATGAGGTGCATTCATGCAACATAACAACATTGTTTTGGGGAAAACCTTTTGATATATACAAGTGGACCAAGAGTCTTCCTACCCTACACACTACCCTAATCCTTTACCCTTAACCTTTGCAGGTACCCACCATCCGTGTGCTTTCACCTACACAAGCCAACTCCAACTGTGCAATCACCCACAAGTTCTACTACCCCAACTTCACCAACTACTCCAATTGCTGAAATGGCTACTATTGAACAGATTAAGGCCTTGATAGATGGACAGGTTAAGGAGATTGAAGCTAGGATGCAAGAAAGAATTGATGAAGCTTTGACTGCCCAAAGGGTAGCCATCTTGGCCGAATTGGGAGGGGCACCAAAGACGGCCACTACTCCTGGAAATCTAGGGAAAGAACCTACTGTGGGGCAAACTAGTACCCCCACGATTGCTCAGAGTAATACCCCTGTCATCAATTTGGAGGATCCACCCTCTAAGAATGCAACTGAAACTGATGAACTGAAAAAGAAACTTGAAATCTTGAAAGGTCAATCACTGCCATGAAAACTCATAAAGAGCTGGTAGACATGGATTCCTTATCCTTGTTTCCCCAAGCTAGATTGCCTCCAAAATTCAAGATGTCGGGGATGGACAGATTTGATGGGACTACTTGCCCTAAAACCCACCTGAAGATGTATGTGGGGGCCTTAAGCCCTTGGGGTTTAAATGATGAGCTCTTTGCTCAACTATTCCAACAATCCTTGACTGGTGCTGCCCTTAAATGGTTTGTAAGCCTGGATCGTGCCAAGATCAAGACCTGGGAAGACATCTGCAATGCATTTAACACTCAATACCACTACAATATTGAGGTGGATGTCACTAGAAGGGAGCTTGAGACTACCAAGCAGAACAACAATGAACCCTTCTCCTCGTTCCTTATGAGGTGGAGGGCAAAGGCCGCCCAAATGATCAATCGCCCTTCAGAACAAGAGCAAATTGATATCATAATCAAGAATTTAAGGCCTACATATCAAGCTCAACTGCAAACTCAATACCTGCCTACTTTCAAATCGTTCATTGCGACTGCAACCAAGGTAGAAGATTTGATACAATTGGGTAAGATAGTAGATGAGGGAGCTACTTCGAAGTACAAGAAACAAGGCCAAGATGCTTCCTCAAGCAAGGTCAATGAAGTGGCCAATATTGCCCCTGCGAATCTTTTACGTGTGGGCAATCTTGGGCAGAGAAATCAACCAAGAAGGTAATATACCGACCTTGGGATGCCCCGTCATTTGGTGTTTAAAAAGGCCGTGGAAGGAAAGTACTTGAAGCCATTGGACCCAAGGCCTCCTCCAAACCCATTACCCTCCAATTATAGGGTCAATGAGTACTGTGAATATCACCAAGGAAATGGGCATAGAACAGATGCTTGCTGGACTCTGAAAAACCGCATCCAGGATCTGGTGGATAGTGGTGACATCATTCCTCTCAAGAGCCAACCAAACATTAATACTAACCCTTTGCCCAATCATTCCATCCACGCCATCACTGTGGAAGAAGAGCTGTTTGATCCTTTCAAAATTCTCTTGGAGATGAATGAAGTATGTGTGCTGGATCTGAATGACCTCGCTGAAGAGGTCGATGCTTTGACAAGAAGCGGAAGGCAATATCAGCCACGCGACTTGGGGGAAGCACCTAAAACTCCAAGTCACCCCTATAAGAAGACGCTGGAACCAAAGGAAGACCCTGTCCTCGCTCAGCTTAAACAAACTCAAGCTAAGGTGTCAATTTGGGAGCTCCTTGCTTCCTCATTCCCACACCGTCAGGCTCTTAGCAAAGCTTTGAGTCAACTCGATACATCAGTAGACACAAGCCCAGAAGCTTTGGTGGCCACTTTAACCCAATCAACCAAGGCATTGAGTATCCAGTTTTTCGATGTAGACCTACCAGAAGATGGCAAGAAACACAATGATGCTCTATACATCACCTTACAAACTAGGGGAAGGACTGTGCCCATGGTTCTCGTTGATAATGGGTCAGCCTTAAATGTATGTCCTTTGAAAGTAGCAAGCTGTCTGGGATTGGAGGCTACAGATCTTACACCTTCTGATCAAATTGTTAAAGCATATGATAACACTCGAAGAGAAATTTTGGGTGTTGCTACTCTGGAAGTTGCTATTGGACCGGTAAGAATGGGAGTGTCGTTCCAAGTCATTGATGTACCCACGAGCTTTAATCTCCTCCTTGGAAGGCCATGGATTCATCAGAATAATGCTGTCCCTTCTTCATTACATTAAAAATTTAAGTTCCCTTTTGAAGGAAAAATCATCACTATCAAAGGAGACACATGTGAAATCAATAAGAAAACCACGGATCAGTCCCTCTTTGAGGTTGTTCCTGGTGAAACTGCTATGGCATTGACCGGGTTCCATTATGACACTATTCAATGCATTAAAGGAGAAAGGCCCAAAGGGCCATTCATTCTATATGACTTTGGGGAGGTCCAAGTCAATTGCCTGGTAGGAATGATGCTAAGGGTAGGTCTGCTACCCGGAATGGAAATGATAAGGTCTGGGAGGAAATCATCCATAGTGCGGCCATGGGAAGAACCTGAGAATAAGGGAACTTTTGGCTTGGGGTACAAACCCATAGACGAGGAGATAGAAGGGTTTGAGCATGGGAAGAAGAAAAAGAAGACTTGGTGGGCAAAAAACCTCAAAATGCGCCCTTACTTTAGAACTCTGAACGGTCACTTCTGCAAGCCTGGAAAAGCAGTTCCTTACTGTGGTTTCCAGGAGCCATTCTATTCTCCCAAGACTGGAAAGAAGTTACCAGGTTTTGAGATGTTCGCTGATGTTTTGGCCATAAAGGAAGACGAACCAGAACCTATAACTGACCCACAAGTGGAAGATTTCATGCGGCCTAGTCTCTTTGATGAGGTTGCTATGATAATCAATTTCGATGACAAAAGGGACTTCACGAAGCTGATCAAGACAACAGATGGACCGCTGATGAACTGGTACGCCGAGGAGGGACAAGCTGCTATAGTCAAACCTAGTCCTGTGTCACACCCTGAACCTAAGTCTTGTACTGAGTCAAATCCTGAGTCAAACACCGAGTCAGAGTCCAGTTCTGAGTCTTCTATAGCTTCAGATTTAGAGAACCCTAATGTCAAATTTAATGTAACCTTGGAGAATGACTCCGCCATTATTAATAAAACTGTTCAAATTCTTGGTTACCTTGTGTCTTTTGCTTTCCAAGTATTATCTAGAAAAAATGAAATAAATGAAATAAAAGAAATAAATGAAAAGATAATAATTGGCAAATAAAATGAATATACATACATTGCATATGATTTTGTGAATAAAGAATAGGTTGTTGAGTGCATCAGAAAGTATGCCGACTGCTTTATGTGGAAGACAAGTGATGTCACGGGAATAGACCCAGCCATAGCAGTTCATAAGATTCCGCTATACCCAGATGCAAAGCCGGTTAAGCAGAAGTTGAGGAGAATGAAGCCAGAATGGTCTTTGAAAATTAAAGAAGAGGTTGCCAAGCAACTGGATAATAAGTTCATAGAACCAATTGTCTACCCTTCCTGGTTAGCAAACATTGTGCCGATCCCGAAGAAAGATGGAAAGGTCAGGATGTGTGTTGACTACAGAGATTTGAATAAGGCTTGTCCCAAGGACGATTTCCCACTACCACACATCGATTTGCTAATAGATAGGATGGCTGGGCATATGATGGTTTCCATGACTGACCTTGCGGTTGGGTACAACCAGATCATGGTGCACCCACCATACAAAGAGAAGACAACTTTCATTATAGAATGGGGCACTTTTCTGCTACAGGGTTATGCCTTTTGGATTGATAAATGCAGGGGCTACCTACCAAAGGATGGCGACAACAATCTTTCATGACATGATTCACAAAGAAGTAGAAGTGTATGTTGACGATATGATTATAAAGTCAAAATCTCCAGAAGAGCACGTTGAAGCACTTGACAAGTTTTTCCTTAGACTTCGCAAGTACAATTTGAAGCTTAATCCTGCAAAGTGCCTCTTTGGTGCAACATCAGGCTTATTTTTGGGATATTTAGTCAGCATGAAAGGAATAGAAATTGATCCAGCAAAGTCAAAGGCTATTCTGGAAATGCCTCCACCAAGAATAGAAAATGAGATTCGAGGTTTGCTAGGTAGATTACAGTATATCAGTCGATTCATATCGCAGTTGGCAGAGACTTGCGGTCCCATCTTTAAGCTACTAAGGAAAGGTGCTTCATAAGAATGGAATGAAGACTGCCAAAAGGCCTTTGACAAGATCAAAGAATACTTGTTAAGTCCGCCAATTCTGCAACCTCCCAGAATGGGAAAACCTCTGCTCTTGTATTTGTCTGTAACAGATGAAGCCATGGGTGCAATGCTAGATCAAGAGGCCGAAGGTATAAAGGTGGAAAATGCAATTTACTACCTCAGCAAAAGGATGTTGGACTATGAGTTAAAGTATAACAAGATTGAGAAGTTGTGTTTAGCGTTGTATTGGGCTTGCACGAAGTTACAGCACTACTTGTCTTCTTACACTACTTATGTCATCGCAGAACAGAGTGCCTTGAAATTCCTTATGGAGAGGCCTGTTTTGGATAGCAAAATGGCAAAGTGGGTGTCAACATTGGTAGCCTTTGACTTAAAATTCATTCAAAGGAAAGCTGTGAAAGGTGGGGCAATAGCTGACCAGTTAGCAGAATTACCCGTAAAAGACGAGATGCGAGAAATGAAATTCCCTGACGAAGACCTCTTGAATGTGGAAAGGAGTGTTTGGGAGATTTACTTTGATGGGGCATCCAATTATCATGAAAATGGAATTGGGGTTGTGTTCAAAACTCCTTGTGGAGAATACATTCCTTTTGCAGTTAAACTTGACTTTAGCTGCACAAACAATGAAGCAGAATATGAAGCTTGCATCAATGGGCTTGAAGCAGCCCTGGAATTGGGGATTAAGAACCTAAAGGTCTATGGTGATTCTATTTTAATAGTATCACAAGCTTTAAGGAAATGGAAGATAAGAGAAGAGCGTTTGGTTCCTTACCTACAACGACTTGATCATTTGGCACAATAATTCGATGATCTGTCCTTCGAATATCTCCCAAGAGCAAAGAATCAGTTTGCTGATGCCCTGGCTACTTTAGCTTCCATGGTCAATATCAAGGGGGGAAAGCCATTCGTCCATTGAAAGTTCAACTTCAGAAACAACCTGCCCATATAATGTACTTGGCCGATGGTAAGCCATGGTTTTGGGATATCAAGAGTTATCTCAAGGATGGAAGTTATCTGGAGGGATCATCAAAGGTTGATCATAAGGCAATAAGGCAGCTAGCCACGGGTTACATTCTTAATGGAGATATCCTCTACAAAAGAAGTTGGAATGGAATGCACCTAAGGTGTGTGAATGAAGCAGAGGCTAAGCGGATAATGGAAATGGTACATGGTGGCGAATCAGGACCTCATATGTATGGGATAGCCTTGGCTCGAAAAATAGCCAATCTAGGATATTATTGGTCCACCATGAATACAGACTGTGTGGCATTTGTGCAAGAATGCCATCGGTGTCAGATATTCGCTAAGCTGCAGAAGCAACCTTCCGTTGCCCTGAATCCAATCACTTCTCCATGGCCCTTCTCTACTTGGGGAATAGATATAATTGGAAAAATACATCCAAAAGCCTCGAATGGACATCAGTTTATCTTGGTAGCAGTGGATTACTTCACAAAGTGGGTTGAAGCAGCTTCCTATGTAGAATTAGACGCCAAAAAGGCAGCACAGTTTGTCCGAACCAACATCCTTTGTCGGTACGGAACGCCATTTGAGATTATCACTGATAATGGAACTCATTTCCAAGCAGAATTTGCTAAACTCTTGAAGGATAAGAAGGTCCAGCATCATAAGTCCTCTCCTTATAGACCTCAAACAAATGGAGCTGTAGAAGCAGCAAATAAGTCTATAAAGGTGATCATACAAAAAATGATCAAGGAACATAGGGGTTGGCATGAGAAGTTACCACTGGCCTTGTGGGGATATAGAACATCAATTAGAACTCCTACTGAGGCAACCCCATATTCACTGGTGTACGGAATGGAAGCAGTACTCCCCATTGAACTTGAAGTTCAATCGGCGAGAATAATTCAAGAAAATCAGTTAAATGAAGCTGAATGGATCAGCAATTATCATCATCAGTTGTTAGGTTTGGATGAAAAAAGACTTCAAGCTCTACATCTGAAAGGACGGCTTAAGCAAAAATCAGAGCAAGTAAATAAAGTAGATAATGCTTGGAAAGCAAATAAAAGAGTCATTCCAAAAAGAGTCATTCATTCCGAAAAGAGTTATTCATTCCAAAAAGAGTCATTCATTCCATGAAATATCAAACCAATCAAAAGAGTCAAACCATATGTCCAAGGCGTCAAATGAACCAAAAAGGTAAAAGCAATAAAAAAAAGCAGACAATAGATTCAACCCTAGGGTCTAAATCCTACGCCTCCTATGTGGGGCAGAGTCTTCGGTATCTTCCTTAGCTCCGAAACTCTCTGCAGCATCTATCTTCTCCTCGTTAAGAGGAACCACCTCCTCTCCCTCCAGCTCCTACAGCAATGCATGCCTCCTTGGCTTTTCAATTGGCCAAACTTTGGCTATAAACCAAGTTCTATACTCTGGAGTAGGCTGGACAAGGGAAGGCTCTGCAAAAGGCCTGATCATCTAATGGTTCCTAACCCAAGTTTGAAGAACAGCTCGAGTAACTCTGGGAGTAATAGGGGCAGCAATAGTAAACCCAACAGGAAGAGGAACCCTCTGATCAATCCCCATCTGCCTAGGGATGCGAGAAGCACTATACCATGTACTATGAGTGAAACCAAGAAGGTAGACATGGTTATGCATTGCATTTCCCTCCATGAATCGAGAAATTCCATACCAAGAGATGTACCACAGTAATTCTTCTGGTCCAAGCTCATACAACCAGATAATCCACCTGGTCATAGAAGGAAAAGAAACCTGGATTCTTCTAGTATGATACTGAGAAGGGTTATAAGTCAAGGCATGGGGAGCGGCAACCACTCGGAGATGGTCTCTCAGCCAAACCTAAAAAAAATAGATCCTTTCTATTTACAAAGGAAAAAAATGAGAAGAAACAAAAGGTATAACAAAATTACCTGAAGAATGATCGGAGTAACAGTCCAATCTTCAAATCCAAGTTCTGTTCTGTCAAGACTCTGAATAGTCTCAGCCAGAATCATACCACCAATGCAGTTAAGTTCTTCCATCTGCCTAATCATGGGGCAAAGCTTTAAATCTCCAAAGCCAGGGTCACGGTTGAAAAGAAACCCAGCTAACAGGCAGAAAACAAAAGCTCGCAACCTATGCTTCAGTTGAATCTCATCTTCAAAATTAGCAGTCAGGAATTCATCAATCAAAGGAAGCAGCATCGCCTTATTCCCATCCACAATCATAGCTTGAGCTTGAGGCCTTGTAAAGTTGAAAAGCCTCTGAAAAGACCCCACATAGCTAACTCAAACCTCATGCCTTACAAGAGGGGCATTTGGGTCACATCCAATAATTGAGTAGAATTCCTCAAAAAGAGGACACATCTCGTCCATCCGGGCACCAAATCTAAAGACGTGAGCGTGGGGATCCCAAAATCTGATACAAGCATGCAAGAAATCCCAATCTACAGCTACGCCTCTAAGAGTAGCAACAGCTTTCAATCCATATCTTCCCATGTTGATCCTTTCAACATTATGGAGGCTCTTGGTCCATTTATGCATCACATGGTTAAAAAGAGGGTTCATTGTTGAGGGAAAAATAAAAATCCTGCAGTAAAAAACCTGTTTTCTGGCTTGAAAGTCGTAAAAATACACTGCAGTTCCGTTTTTTATATACTGCCCTGGACCCAGATGGCGGTTCAACCACTGCCTCGGCGGTCCAACCGCTACCTCCGGTGGTCCAACCGCCACCAACCTAGTTTCAGTTCCTTTTTTTGCTGTTTTGTGAAATTCTTGTGTTTTGGCCCTGTTTAGGACCTGTTAGGTACTATTTTTGGGGTTGTTTCAGGGATTTTCTGAATATAAATTTCTATAAAACAAGGATCATACATACATGTTTGCTATCAATGCTAACTGTAACACCCCGATACCCTATATAAGTACTATACATATACCTAGTATACATACAGTAAGTATATAAAGTATAAGGATGCCACTTGTTGTTACCTTTTTTAAAAAAAATGTAACAGAGTTCAAACCATAATACGTTAATTAAATAACATTTACAAAATCATTCTCTTTATCAAAACTTCATTTATACATACAAATACTCTCTCATCAGAAATACATCATAATTAAAATTAAACATGTATGCATTTCCCTCTAGTTGGTCTCGACAAACTCTTACTCTTCTTGTGGCATAACGAAAGACTTCATATCCTCCACCAAGCTACCTGCGCGATTACACATCCGCGCTAAGCCCGAGAGCTTAGTAGTACAAATATAACATATAAACATACATTATAAAAATACTAACATATAATGATATATCAATTCCATGTGTCATTAGTTTCTTATCATATTTTCCTTTTAAATTGCACCTTTCATATATTTTAACTAATTTCATGTATTATATACATATCATTTTTACCAACCACAATTCATCACTAATAATCACCATCAACATAGTAATACCCACATTACATATCATATCATTATCACCAATCATCAATCCAACATTAATACTCACAATCAATATTTCAATATACATATTACATAACATTTCATGTCATTATTTTATTCACAATTCATCAATCATGAATCACATTTCCAACCAAATCCACCATAGATCTCATTACTCGTTTATTACAACATTTATATATATCATATTGACAACAACGACAGACTCGGGCCCAAACGACACTAATATGCCATTCAATTTTTAGAGTAATGCTTTGGTTCATTCATCACATTTATCATTATCATAGACCCAACTAGGCTTCAAGGATTAGGTTCAACCAAGCTTCAAGGGGAGCAAAGCATGCTAAGCATCAACCCAACTTGGCTTCAAGAACCAATCCAACCTAGCTTCAAGGGTTGTAACATCTCAATTAGGCTTCAAGGACTTAGCCAACCTAACTTCAAGAGATTGTTACTCATTTTAGGCATGCCACCAACAACAAACTCTGAAAATGGAATAACACATTAGTTACACAATTCATTTATTACTTTCATTCTCAATTCTCATCATCAATTAGGCAAACATGCCTTATGTCTTTCAATTGAATCATCATAGCCAATCACAATGGCTTCACATCACATTTGAATTATCATAGCCAATCACAATGGCTTCACATCACATTTGAATTATCATAGCCAATCACAATGGCTTCACATCACATTTGAATCATCATTATACACATATACAACATCAATTACATTAGCTAAACAAACCGATCATTAGTTTTACATCTCTTTATGTCTCAATTTACATTATACACTTCATTATTCAAGCATACATAATCAATTTCATTACACATGTATCTTAAATTCATCATCATATAAACAACATGTCTCTTTATAACATTTCAATCATTATTATCAACCATGATGATATCATGTTTCATCATTTCTCAAAACACATTGACATCATTCATTATTAAAACATTAGTCATAATAAATTACATTGCACATACCTTTTTTGATGATCCTCATCTCTTCCACACTATACAAGTCATAATATTAGTCACATTGTTCATATAACATACTACCATTCATAAGATTCACAATGCATAACATAACATTGTTCATACCTAATCATATGCATCATTAAATGTATGTTCAATCTCCACAAAACAAGAAGAGCAAAGTACCATCACAGTAGCCAACACACCCAAGGGACATGGCCAAGCTTGTGGCCGTGTCTCTCAATACCAATTCAAGCCGAGGCAGATACGGGCAAGGGGACACGGCCGTGTCTCTCCACAAAATTCAGGCAGTGGCAAACACACTCAAGGGACACGGCCAAGCTAGTGGCCGTGTCTCTCCCAAAATCCATCCAACACGGCCAAACTTCCCTCAACTTGGCCGTGTCTCCCAAATTTAATAGGTCTTGGCCGTGTTCCATTCTTATTTTGGACGTGTCTCTCATATATAAAACCCTAAACATAACCAACACTTCTTTGATTGAATTAAGAACAACTTATACACAACACAATCTTATTCAAATGGGTGTAATTCATGTTATTAACACATATTCATCTCAATATTCACATTAACACTAGATCAACCATACATTCAAACATTTACCACATCAAACCCTAAAAACCAACATCAATCTTCTTCTTTCTATAACAACATCCATTTAACTTACAATTTTCAAACAAAACCAACACCAATTTAACCTTTTTAACTGACAATCAATTTCCATACTTTTAAACACATCTCAAACACTCTAAATCATGATATTAACAAATCATAACACACATCAAACACATCTTCAAAATACCAAAGGAAAAACAAGAGAGTACTTACCTTAGATGAAGAAATTTCACAAATCTCCAACTTCATCCTTTGATTCATCCTTCAATTTGATGTTAGAAATCAAAACACCTCTCTTGCTCTCTCTCTTCTCTTGGATAGCCGGCACACAAATGAGGAGAAAAGAAAAATAAACACAAGTCAATCCTTCTTTTCTTCTTTAAATCTCCACCAAGAGATTTTAACCAAGCAATTACCTATATACCCTTTTTCATTTAACTTAACTTTTGTCACTTGTATGCCCATTATAGTAATTTTACTTAGCACAAGTTAAAATATCCTCTTACCTTGACTCCCCATTTGACCAACTTATATGTTATATATATTACAATATACACAACATATACATTCTCTTAACACACTCATTTCCTTTACAAATACATATATACATTTAATTCAAATCAAAACAACAATTGTATCCAACTTCTAGGGCACACATTGGGATATTCCACTAACAAATAAATGCAGGTTCGTATATAAGTTCAAATAACAGGTGGAAAACTTGGAAAATACAAAGTACAAAAGGAATATAATCTAGATACAAAAGGAATATAATCTAGATACAAAAGGAAAACAAGATAAATATGAAAAATCAGCGCCGGGCTCTCCGTCTTTGCGGTCTGTCCTGCCTCTCATAAGCACTATCAGTCCAAGCACCAGATAGCTCATCCGACAAAGTAGTGATCAGTGCCGCCATGTCACACTACAAAAATATTCGGCATTTGCGACGGAAATCTGCGACGAACATGTTTCCGTCGCAAATTTGCTATGGATCTGCGACAGATTTGCGACGGAAGGACAAGTCAGAGGAATTTTGAGAAATTGGTCGCAAATCCGTTGCAAATCCATCGCTGATCTGCGACGAAAATCATTCTGTCGCAAATAATCGTCGCAAAAGTTGGCGCGGAAACTTGGCGCGAGAGAGAAAACACTAAAAAAACCAATTTGCAACGGAGATCTGCTACCATCTATTGCCGTCGCAAATTTCAATATAAAAATATTTGGAATTTTGGGATGGAAATCTGCGACGGACATGTTTTCCGTCGCAAATTTGCTACGGATCTGCGACGGACATGTTTTCCATCGCAAATTTGCTACGGATCTGCGACGGAAGGACGAGTCAGAGTAATTTTGAGAAATATCTGCGACGAAAATCATTCCGTCGCAAATAATCGTGGCAAAAGTTGGCGCGGAAACTTGGCGCGAGAGAGAAAACACTAAAAAAAACCAATTTGCAACGGAGATCTGCTACCATCTATTGCCGTCGCAAATTTCACTATAAAAATATTCGGAATTTTGCGACGGAAATCTGCGACGGACATGTTTTCCGTCGTAAATTTGCTACGGATCTGCGACGGACATGTTTTCCGTCGCAAATTTGCTACGGATTTGCGACGGAACACTACAAAAATATTCGGCATTTGCGACGGAAATCTGCGACGGACACGTTTCCGTCGCAAATTTGCTACGGATCTGCGACGGAAGGACAAGTCAGAGGAATTTTGAGCAATTGGTCGCAAATCCGTCGCAGATCTGCGACGAAAATCATTCCGTCGCAGATTTCCGTCGCAAAAGCAAATTTCACTATAAAAATATCAACACCATTTGCGACGAGTCAGAGGAATTTTGAGCAATTGGTCGCAAATCCGTTGCAAATCCGTCGCAGATCTGCGACGAAAATCATTCCGTTGCAGATTTCTGTCGCAAAAGTTGGCGCATAAACGCAGATCTGCTACCGTCTATTACCGTCGCAAATTTCACTATAAAAATATCAACACCATTTGTGAAGGAAATCTGCGACGGACACGTTTCCGTCGCAAATTTGCTACGTATCTGCGACGGATTTGCGACGGAATGACAAGTCAGAGGAATTTTGAGCAATTGGTCGCAAATCCGTTGCAAAATCCGTCGCAAATCGGTTGCAAATCCGTAATAAATCTGCGACGGAATTTTGTTCGTCACAAATTTCGTCGCTAAAGTTGGCGGGATTATTCCCTCCGAGAATTTTCGTTGAAAATTTGTGCCGTCGCAGATTGGTCGCAGATTCGTTGCAAATTTGCTACCCATTTGCTACGGATTTGCGACGAAAATAAAATTTGACTATATATATGTATCCGTCGCAAATCGATGGCAAATCTGTAGCAAATTTGCGACAGAAAATAGCCGTAAAAAATTTTGGTCGTAAATCTAAAAGGAAATTTTTAGTGGGAGCCCAAAAAAGAAATTATAATTATTTGAAATAAGTTAGAAGACTTATTTTATATAAAAAAATACTAATTTTTGTTTTTTATATAATTTATAGGCATTTTATTTTATCTCATTTCTCTGCATTTATCGTATAGCATGAATGATATATTTGAGTATATATGTTTAATTATTTTAAAGCATATTTTGATTTCAACAATTCGATTTATTTGTATAGCTTCATTTAAATATTTTATATATTACATTGATATTAATTTAATAATTTATAATGACAAATTAAATTTACTTGTTATTATCACTAATATAAAATTTTAAATTAGTATTTAATTTTTTTTTGTGCAATTCATTATCTTAAAGTGGAGTATGATAGAATCATATTCGTAATTCAAATTTATGAATTATTTTATTAAATTAAAATGATATTTTTATTAAGTGATCTACGTATTTAGTGGTTATAATAAATACTTATTAGTTATTAAGCAATAAACAGTATTAATAGTACTAATAATATAATGAATTGTGTTTTGTAAATTAAAATAGTAAAATTAATAGTATAACATATTAATAGTATAAAATTATATTTTATTATACTAATTTACGATCTAATATTTATCATCATATAAATAATTAAAATATATTTTAATTTAACTTCAAAATAAAATAAATATAAATATAGATCATTCTGATTTTTTTAAGAAACTATATTGTATAACACAATTTATATTTTTTTTAAAACAATATTGTTTTTGGAAATGCACTTGATATACTAAATATATAATCTATGTCTATTTAAAAATAAAATATATTTTTTAATAAATTAAATAAATATTTGAAAAAATTATATTTTTAAAGTTTACAAAGAAAATTGAATTTTTGATATATTTTCGAAGGGTTAATGTATGAAAGCTTTTACTGCCTAACCTAATCTCAGAATCCTCACTCTCCCATTTGCGCCGCTCCCTCACTTCTCCTCTCTGCAGTGAGCCATCATCTTCATCTCCGCCCACCATCGCAGCTCGCCATCTTCATCTCAGCCTCCTCTCGCCTTCACAGAGAGGTCACCGCCGTCATCGGCACCTCCATCTTCATCTCAGCCTGCTGGTATGTCCTCCACACACCATCTCCATTTCGAATCTGACTCTTTATTAGCAGTACAAATCTCCATTTCGAATCAACCTTGGCTATTACTCCTCCAGTTCTCAGACCCCAAATTAACTCCTCCATTCAGTGTTTGGTAGCCATGGAATTGGTGAAGAGAGCTCTGGTTCTGCTAACGCTATTAATAATGTCATTAATGTCTCAGGTGTTCGATACTGTTGTTTACAAGGTTGGCGATTCTGCTGGTTGGACCACCATTGGTAATATTGACTAAAACAGTGGGCAGCTACTAAAACTTTCCAAGTTGGTGATGTAATTGGTATGAATTAACCTCTTTGTAAATCATTTTTCACTTTGTATTTGAAATTTGATCTGGGTTTCTCATTTTTAATTTGTTTTGATTATGTATAGCCTTAATGTTTTCTTAGATCTTTGTTTCTGGCTTTTGTAATTCTTGATAAAACTCTTGTAGCATATTCAGTTTCTGGTTTTTCCTCTGCACTGGGGAAATTCCTCTTGTTTTCATTTTGCAATTAAAATGTTTCTTGTGTTGATATTGGTTTATTTTTTGAACAATGCCAGGGGCTGTTGGAATTCACAGTTCAGGATTCAGAGACTTCCTGTTGAAGCCAGAGCTTCTTCGAGCCATTGTAGATTCTGGATTTGAACATCCTCCAGAAGGCAAATTCTTTTACCCTCCAGAAGGCAAATTTTTAATCTTAATTTATCGTACCATGAGTTGATCAATTCTCATTTGGCCCATAATTTTTTGATAGCCCAACCTACGGGGCCATGTATATCTCACAGATACATCTGTTATTTGCAAGGATTTTCATTAAAATCTTTCATTACAAACAGAGCTTACGGACATATTAAGAATTTACATTTTTTCAGTGCTTATTGTCAATAATGTCTTAGCAAAGACAACAGAGTTTTGTGTTTATAGCATATATATTTATTTTTTTGTAGTGGCAAAAGGGAAGAAGCGTAAGAGTGACTCAGGAATTGAGGTTTGTTTTATTTTTTCATTTAGTGCTTCAACATGCTGTGCTTCATTTTGATCTATATGTTGGATGCACTGCATTTCCCATGCAATTATTTATATCTTGTTTCTCCTGGATTTTCACTTGTTTTAGATAGACCTAATTTTTTTTATTCCACAATCAAATATATGAGATCAACCACAAAAAATGGTAAAAAAAAAAGAATAAAACACAAATGCAATTTTCCCTTCTGCAGTTAAATGTATTTCTTGATTCCAAACGTTACAATTATTATTATTATTATTATTATTTTGCTAGAATGATAATTTTTCTGTTGAGAAGCTTGTTAAGATCCAAATTCCATCAACACTGAAGAAGCAACTTGTTGATGATTGGGAATTTGTCACCCAGCAGGATAAGGTATGTATATATCATATTACAGTATGTTAGAATCTTTTTTTCCCCTACTGCCGTTGCATTCACAATTTCTAAAATGATTTGTTGTGTGTGTCAATATAGATGCTATAATTATAGGAGTTACTTGATCTAATTCATAAAGCCTAATGATGGCTTCTCTGTTGTTCCTATGATGGCTTCTCTGTATAAAACCGGACAGGAAACCCACTATCCTACAATTAATTTTCAAGCCAACAAGTGATGTTTTTTAGTTTGAAATACTTTAATTGAGTGGAATATGAATGAGAAATCAAGAATGACAATGTGTTCATTGCCAGTATTCATTAATGAATAAGGCTTTATGCTAAAAATAAAATATAGGAATTATCTAGGATATTATAGTTAATTTTATCAGTAAGATATTCAAGATTTTCTGCCTAGTAAGAGATGGGGATGGAAAATGAACCTTTGCCAATAAAGATTCATAAACTTTAAATAGTTAGCGCCAATCCTGAAGAAAGGAAAATGATTGTCTATGAACTTGATATTTTGCTTTCTGGGTTTTGATTTCAACATCCTCCAGAAGGCAAATTTTTGGACAATCTCAAATTTGGGTATGCCGAGAACTTGGGTGCTTTTCTCATATATGCTTCCAGTCTCATATTTAGACATCAAAAAGTTGCAATGTTTGTACTTATTTTAACAAGATATTTGATTTGTTATCTGTTAGATAAAATGTTTGACATGCCTGTTTATATGTAGCATTTTCTCCCTTACAGTTATGCCTGCTTTTTCTTTAGAAGCATTAACCGTTTTTGAAAAAGGCTAATCTAATTTAATGAGGCAGGGGTTGTTTGATATAATTCAAGGCTAAACATAAAGATCGAATTTTTAAGGGCTAGGATATGTAAATTTTACGAAGCATTGATCGCATCTACATTATTTACTTCAAGTATCCTACTTTAAATAACAAATAGAGCTAAGAAAATGCCTCCCCAAATTAAAGATCTGAATTGCAGAAGGAAATATGAGAGTTGTGAGACAAATTCTATTTGAGAGCATGCTTTTCATTTAAAGATCTGAATCTACATCTTATTTTGTTAAATAAATTGACTATTTTTTTCATCATATGTTTGTGTTTCATATTGATTTAAACAGGCTGCAGCAAATGGGGGAAAGTTTCCTGGAAACTATGAATTGTTCAAGCATAGCCATACAAGTAAAAAAGATCGGGGGAAGTTTATAGATAAGAGATCGGAACTTGTTCATGTAAGTTAATATATTGTATTTACATTATTTTATGGATGAGTTTATAATGTTTTTGTTGAAAATATGATTGATATGGTGTGTGGTTTACTTGGTATTGCAGAATGTATACACCCTCTTTCAAATGTGTTGATTTCAATTAATATAGGCAATTTGATTTCATAGTTGTAAAAACATTAACAAGTTGTAAAAACATTAACAATGAAAAATTTAGAAAGAAAGAAAACCCAATAATTTGGATCACATGTATAATATATATATATAAGTGAAGAAAATTTGCTTGCCGAGAAAGAGAATTGAACATATTTTATTGAAGAAAACTATTTATTAGGTATGTCTTCACATGGACAAACATTAAGCTTCTTGTCACTTTATTTATTTTGATATTTTCTTGCATTTGCTATTGTTAATGGTATTGACATGTGTAGGTTTCTTTCTTATACAGATCAAAAAATAATAGTTAATATTTGCATTTTAATTCTAACTTGTTATATTATAAATCAATTAAATAACATTTAAAAGAGTATGTCGAGATATAGTTTAGTAATAAATATATCTTCTTTAAGCAAGAAATTTAGAATCGATTTCCTCTTTTTAATATAATATTTAAGGAAAAAATATTTTAAAAAAATTTTATATTACGAGATAAATAGTAGTAAAATTACTGCTTTGTGTGTAAAAAAATAAAATTCATATACATTTGTATAGTTTGCATGTTAATTTTACATATGTACAAATTGGCTTGCATTTCCATTACCCTAATTGAATACAAACTCCATTATTCTCTGAATCATCTTCTTATTTTTTGCAAGAAAAAATAGTAAAATTCTTAATCTTTCTGTGTTGAAGTTTCACAATCAATAGATGCCCCAGTTGAGGACCCCATTTATTATTCTTCTCAGAAGAAGTGAAAAAAGGAGAGGTCTACATCAAAGGACATTGCAGACAGTGTCCTAGATGAGTCTTTTCTTTCCTGCAAAGACAACCTCTAACAACTCTGCTAGTTTATCTTAGATTTTTTGAGACCTTTGCGTTGTTTTTTATATTATAACGTTCGGTCCCCCTTTTTAGCTTGATAATAATGTTAAACGAAATTAATAAATTATGTTACTTAGAATTAATTAAGAATTAAGGATAGAAATTCAACCATGCATACCCAGATTAGCAGAGAAGAAAAACTTACGCAACTATATGATTATAGCACCAAAGATTAGAACATGTTTCGTTTGGATATCTTATTAGCAAATCACAAATGCAATTGTTTTCATATTTGAATATAAAAAAAGAAGTAATACTATGTGACAATGTGATATATCTCTAATTAAGGTAATTCATTAATGATATTTCTTCTTTTCTGATAAAAAAAATTAAGGTAATTCAATTCATAGGAATTCTCTTCGTTAATTGGAGCCTGCATTCTTGTTTATGTGCAGCGAAATTTCCTATATTTTAAAAGCTATACAAGGCATCGTTTTCTTTGCTGATTCTGCCCTTTAATTAGCTTAGAAGTCATATTACGCAATAATTATTGACTTGATCATTCTTCCTACCAGTCGTCCAAAATCTTGGAATCCACTTTTGACTCATCTAGAATATATGAATATATACAATTGAAGAATCATGCTTCTTTTTTTTGTTTTCTTTTTTTATCACTTAATATATCACTATTTCTTCTCCAATAAGTTTCCATTATTGATAAATAATTAAATTATGCAAAATTATTAAATAATTTATAGAAAAAAAAATATATATATATAGCTAGAATACTCAACAAGAAAGAATAAGCAAGCAACTAATCAACTTCTTGTCTTTTCCTTTTCTCATAATCTTGTTATATGATACAAATCTAATTATGTTATTAATTGTTTACTTGTTCTTCCCTCAATTCCTCAACTCTGCAACGTCCAATTGCTTTGGGAAGCACTGCAGTCGCATCTGCATTTGCGCTTCAGAATCACTAATTCTATTTAATTTTTTTCCAATTAATTATTCATCAGGTTATCCCATCTAAGCCTTCTTTTTTTCCATTGTCTTTACAGATCTACAGCCATTGGATGAATAGTAATTGAATTTCTTCTAGTTTAGGTGAAAAGAAAAACAAGGATTGGGTAGTATTGAAATGTTTTAGGCAGTTATTATACAATATTCTGAGGACATCTATTTTGGCATAATATATCTGTAATTCTATTGCGCTTACAAGATTGTTTTTGCTGTGAATAGGAGCAATTTGATTGTAACAAAAAAAGATTGTTTCTGCTGTAATTCTAGAAACGTTGGTGCAGCAAGTGTTTTTTTATTAGTACTATATTTTTTTATTAAGAACATACTTTTAACATGCTTGGTTTGTTAACATGCTTTTTTATGAATATTGCTTGTGAATTATGTGTATTGGTTACTGGATTCTTTTGACTCTAACATTGTTTTGATTTTCTTTTTTAGGAAAGCTTTCAGAAATTGAAAGCATCACAGTCTACAGAAGAGGCAAATGGAGAGGAAGTTCAATCTTGTACTAAGGATGATGATGATTTATTTGTTGAAGCGGCAGGAGGAACAAAGAAGGCCAGATTATATGGATTGGGAAATTTAGCGATTTCTCATATCTCTAAGGGCAGTGGAAGTACATCTCAACAAGTGAATGAAAATATGTTAACTGAGATACGTGATGAGATAAGCAATAAAGTCAGTCATATAGAGAGCAAATTAGAGACCAAAATTGCAGATATGACTCGATTTTTGGTTGAGAACCAGACTTGGATTCAGAATATGTTACTAGGACGGCCAACTGAACCTCCTAGATGGGCTCCAACAGAACCAACCCCACCAGCAGAAGATCAAGTAACAGCAGAACATCCAGATGATGACTAGTGTATGCCTTCGGCTTAGTTTTTACTTTTGACAGTGTTTTTTGTTTAATACTTTGAAATGTTTAAAACTTATATATTGTAATGACTTTTGAATTATGTTAGTTTAACTAACTATTGCATTTTATATAAATGAAAATTGATATAAATTTAGATTTATGTAATTAAATTGTAAATATTATTACTACAGGTGTGTATTTTATATTAAAAATCCATATAATGACACAAAAATTGTAAATTCATTGCATCTGCGACGGAATTTGCGACGGAAATTACCACGACATATATACCCAGAACATCTGCGACGGCATCTGCGACGGAATTTGCGACGGAATTTGCGACGGAAAACACCACGGCATGTATACTCCAGAACATCTGCGACGACTTTTATGACGGATTTGCGACGAGTTTTGCCATGAAATCTGCGACGAAAAATCTACAATGCCAATCTGCGACGGTTTTCTGAGACGGATCTGCGACGGTTTTCTGAGACGGATCTGCGACGAAATTTGCGACGGAAATTACCACGGCATATATACTCCAGAACATCTGCGACGGCATCTGCGACGGAAAACACCACGGCATGTATACTCCAGAACAATCTGCGACGACTTTTGTGACGGATTTGCGACGAGTTTTGCGACGAAATCTGCGACGGAAAATCTACAATGACAATCTGCGACGGTTTTTGCGACGGATTTGCGACGGTTACTGTTTGCCCGTGAAAATTTAAGCGGCAAATTTGCAACCGCCTAATGGTAGCAAATCGGTCGCAAATCTGCGACGGCCCGTCACAAATTGAAATTTGCGATGCCTTTTTTATTAACGGATCGTATCCGTCGCAGATCGGTCGCAAATCTAGATCTGCGACCGATCTGCGACGGATTCTGTCCGTTGCAGATAGCGTTTTTTTTGTAGTGTCAGCAACTAGGCCCGCAGGTACCTACAAAAAAGCATCGAATCACAGTCAATTTCAAGAGAACTTTATGAATCCTTTTCATGAAAAGTTCTAAAAGAATACCTAAGTGATGTGAGCAAGGCTCCGATATGGTACACCCTCCACACTGATCGGTCGGGTCATCCAGCCGTCGGGTGTACGATAGCGAACATCATAAGGCAGCCTCAGGTCAGCCAAAGCAGGGTCCAATCGACCAGTAGCCGCAAGAATAGATGGGGGAGGCCTCAAATGTGATGAACTAACACTTGCTCCAGTATATAATGGGCCAGCTCTGAAAGCACAAGCCTCGGCCCTAGAGGAAGAAGGTCTATCAGCTGGCCAGCTGGTAGAGGGATGGTCTCCCGAAGTGCTAGTAGTGGGAACTAAAGAATGGGAGGACCAATGAGGTGGTGCAGGGTCGAACCGTGTCCCAATGCGTGGCATCAGTCGCTGAAGGCAGTAGAAATCATAATCATCATCTAAGACATAGGCCAACTTGAAGGGATCACCCTCATACTGGGATGCAGTGATCGGCAAAAGCGTCAGAGATAGCATATCATCAGGGGGATCCAGTGGAGCTGCACGGAAATCGGCAATCTGGAAAGTCACTCTCTTAGCGAGATAATACCGTCGATACTCTGGATGGGGAAGTATGAATCAACGGTGAGTCAAGAACTGTGATCGCTGAAAGCTGTGATCCTGAACAATCCACTCTGACAGCCGACTAGACATCGCTGTAAAGACAACCTGTAAAAATTTATTATGTTAGTGAATTATTTTCTCTAATACAATAAATAAGGATGACGATAAAGTATTTACCGAGTCCATGGAGCAGCTGTCGAAGAATGATCTCATCTCTCTGATAGGAAGCTTCCTCTTTGGTGCTTCTATCCTCTCTCTATACCATCTCCAAGCAATGGGAGAAAGAGGATCTGCAGGGGCAGGTAGATCACGAAGGAAAGGGGTGACACCAGGAAAGTACTTGTAAGCCCAAGTCTGAAAAAATGAAGAGGACATCAGAATTGGTGTATGTCAACATATATAAGATAAGGGAAATGTTCTTTACATTACATCCCAAAAGTAGTATAGGGCGCACGGAGCAATGCGGGTAGAGCAGAGATCTGACATGTCGTCATACAATCTACACAGCATCATGCTAGCCCAATCGTATGTCTGAAGTCGTGTCAGGTCGAGTAGGCTCTTCAGCACATTGAGACTCACTGTGTCCTTCCTGTTTGCTAAGAAGGAGCTAGCAAACAGGAGAATCAGGGTAAACCTGGCCACCTGGGCAGCAGTAAGAGGGCCTATCTCGTAGCGAGCATAGATGCCTGGCGCCTGCTCTACAAGCCACTTCCGCTAAATGCAGCGAGGTGCGTGATGTCGAGGATAGTCGACCCCGATTAAAGCAACCATGCCAGCTGAAGGAATGTCCTGCCGCCAGTCAGCATAGAACTCCACCATCTCAACGCCGAAGGGAATCTCGGAAAAAACAAAAAAGTTGGTAGGCGTCATCGTCATCTCCCCCCAAGCAAAATGGAAGGTATCAGTAGTGGGCCACCATCGCGTGGCCAGTGCGCAGATCAGCTCCCTGTGTATATCTCTGCCCACATCTATGGTCCTCAAATGGTGGAGGAAAGCAGGTCTGATAAGATCCCCCATCGGATGCCCGACATCAAAGATGTGAGCCGGAATAGTGCTCATGGGACTCTCGGCGATAGATGTCCTAATCATAGTGTCCTAAAAAAAGAGAGATTTTCTAATTCATTATTGGGAATAATTTGGGGGCAACTTCAGAAAAATTTAAGTTCCTTCCCCAGTGGGGTTTGACTTCCTAGAGGATTATTTCTAAGTTCTTTACTAGAAATAATTACTAATAGCAGAGCTTAGTGAAGCCTAGTATTACTTCTGGTTCATTACTAGAGCTAATTCAAGTACATGTAAAGGAAAGATTCCTAGAATTTATTTCTAAGTTCTTTACTGGAAATAAATAAAATTCCTAAGCATGCATACTAGATGAGTAAAGGGGAAGGTACTTACCTCATAGGAGCCGGTCCGGGAGCTGTGCTTCTCCTCCTCGAGTAAAAGATTGCAGGGAGGGAGTGGGATGTCGAAGTCCTCTAGGCCAGAGAAATCCATCGTTGAGAGAAAGTTTGGAGGAAAGGAAAGAAGGAGAATGAATGAAAGTAAATGAAAATGAAATAGAAATGAGCCTATTTATAAGGAAAAGGTGAAAACGCGGGTCTTTTGCAACTTGCTCAAAATTCTCGTTTCTGACGACCACTGAGCCCCATAAATCATTTTTATGGACCCCAGTGACGGGCAATTATGAATACTCTAATTTTGAGGCTTGGAAAGCTGATTTCTCCAGACCGCAAAATGCCGACTCAGACTGGGTGACTTTGGAAAAGTTCACCGGAGATATATCGATATGGTACTTGAAATGTCCGGAACGACACATGGATCGTAGAAATGGTCTCAGAATATTTTTTGGAGCTCCGTAGCTCCCAAAAAATCAGTTTGTACGAGCTAATGTGATTTTTTTGGAGGCCGAACCGCCACATGCAGCGGTCCAACCGCCGTACGCAGTGGTTCCACCGCCGTACACAGTGGTTCGACCACCGTGTAGGGTTTCAACCACCGAGTTTCCCTTTTGGAAGTCCAACTGCCATGCACAGCGGTTCAACCGCCGCACACAGCGGTTCGACCACCGTGTAGGGTTTCAACCGCCGCCCTTTTTCCTTCTTCTGGCAAGTCAACCGTCGTCCATGGCGGTTCAACCATTGGGACCAGCGGTTCAATCGCCATCCAGGTCTGAATTTGGTCCGATTTTCACTATAAATAGCCCCAGAAAAATCAGAAAAGGGCCCGGACTTCGTGTTGACGAACTCCCTATTTTCCTATATGCTTAGGCGCTTCTCTTCTACTCCTCTTTGCATAAATCTAACCTTGTGCTGCAGGAATCAACCCAAATCATATCAAGAAAGTAGAAATCAAGAATCATAATCCAAGGCCCAAGAAAACAAGATCTGGAGCTTCAATGTGGGAAAATCCTAAGCAAGGTAATATCCTAATTCATCCTTTGTCAATTCAAGCATGCCATAAGCATTACACCATTTTCTTAATTTCTTTTTGGTCGAAGACCTAATCCTTTTAGGTCTATGGCCTAATTAACTAATCAATCGTTCTTTCGGCATTAAGTCATGAATCAATCAACCCTTTTGGCCAAAGGCCTAAAATTTGCATCCTTTTGGTACAAGGTACCTAAATTTCACGATTTTGCACTAAGTGCTAATTAAATCTCACAATGCACAAAGCATACACACATACATGTATGAAGCATAATTCTTATCGCCTTTGAATAGGCACTATCGAACTACATGGGCTTTGTCTCCCATTCAAACGGGGGTATGTAGGCATATTTTGAGATTCACCTCAAATAGCAAGTCCACAATCTACTAACAATTTGTTTTTCCTTTTCCTTGTTTTTTTAGGTTTGTTTCTTTTTTGCAAGTTAATCAAATGCATGACATAGTCCCCGAATCCTCCTTTAGAAACCTTTACATTGGATGCATTATTGGAGTCAAACAAGGGTTTTCTTAGTTTTACCCTTTGAACAAAAAAAAACTGAGTGGCGACTCCCAACAACAAGTGAATGTTCATACAAATCCTTTTTTGGGTGGAATTAGAGGTTCACAAAAACAAACACCGCATAATAAAATAACTATTATTATTGGATGTTTAAACACTTGCAGAACAATGATCAAAGTTAACTAATGTAATTTTAAATGAAATAAATAATGAAATCAAACCTCCATTTGTTGGTTCTGCCAAAGTTGGGTATATTAATTCAAGTTGTTAGTTTACCTGCACCAATCTTAATTCTTAGCTGGAGACTACCTTGCTTATTGAATTATTGTGTTTGTATTACTGCTAATTTGTGTTGATTCTTGTTCTTGATAATTGTTAATACTCAATCCTTGTTGCTCTTCCTTCTAATAATAATAACCATTGTTATTTATAGAAAAATTATGTTCAAAACCAAAACCCTAATACTTAATCCAATGGTCAAAAACTAGTCCAACTTAATAGGGAGCCAAATTAAAGGATCATGGAGGATTGGGGACTCCCAATCCGCCATGGACCTTTGGTTATGGAGGATTGGGAGCCAATCCACAATGGACCAAAGGTCATGGTGGATTAGTGACTCCCAATCCACCAAGGACCATGGTCCATGACGAATTGGTGTTCCAATTCATCATGGTTTTATAGTTGGGTCCGGTCCCGCTGATTTTTATATTTTAAAATACAATCAACCCTATTTTATTTTTTAAATGATAAATGGGACTGTATTTAAGGTTTAATAAATTGAACCACCTTATTTTAGGCCCCTTTACAAATTGGACCGACCTATTAAAAGACATAAACTTGGTTTAAGCCCTTTTAAAATTGGATCAAATTTAGCTTAGCCTTCTTTAATTAAGATCAAACTAGTTTAGGGCTAAAATCAAGGGTCCACAATGTAACATCCCAAGTGATACCCTAAAATTTTTGGAAATATTATTTGTTGAGAATTAATTATATGATTTTAAGTGTATTCATGATTAAGTGAAAGATGATAGGAAGATGTGTATATGCTTTGTATATATAGATATACACATTATATACAAGTCAATGGGTTTAATATGGTCTAAAGATATTTTAATTTTATAAGATAGTGGTAGTGTATATTTGGTTTAATTATATTATTATATTAAAGATAGTGGAAGATGACATAAGTGGGTTGAATATTATATTGTTAAATTGCTTGGTGGAGAGTGATTTGGGGAAAGTGTTTTAGTTAAAAGTGTGTGGTTTGACTTTGTTTCATCTTCATCTTCTTATTCTTTCTTCTTTGGCCGGCCATCACCACCATCTTCAAGAGGGAGAGATTTTGTTGCTTCCAAACTTAAGAGATTGAAGGGTTTCAAGAGATCAAGTTAGAGTTTTAAGGATTTTCTTAACTTTTGGTAAGTTTCCAACTTGTTTCTTTGTTTTTCTTTTAAGTTTGAGTTGATGAGTTTGGTGAATGGTTGTTGTAGATGTGTTTATGGTTGATTTGGTATGTTTGAGCTTGTTTTGTTTTATTAACTTTGATTTTGGGGTTGGATTGAAGAGAAAATGTTAGGTTTGGTGAAAGAGACAAGAGTTATGGGTGTTGTGATTTTTGAGTTGTGGGGTGTTGTATTTTTGAGTTGTGAACCATGGTTGTGATTATGTTTTGATGTTTGTAATTGAGTTGTTTTGATGTTTGCTCAAGTTTATTATGGTATGTTGATGGTTTTGGTTAAGGTTGTTTGGAGTGGAAAAGGGTTTTAAGAAGGATGTTGCTGGATGTGGTGTTTTGGTGTCGATTTCTGGGTTTTTGGCCTGACACGCCCATTAGCACGGCCATGCCCTTGGGCATATCAATGGTTCTATTTTCTTGGTTGGTGACACGTCCAGTGACTCACCCATGTCACTGAGCATGTCACGGATTCTGTTTAGTGGTAGTATTGACACGTCCAGTGACACGTCCATGTCACTGAGCATGTCATAGCTATTGTGTTGGAGGAGAATTGACACAACCAGTGACACGCCCATGTCACTGAACGTGTCAAAGCTTATATGTTGTGGGTTTAGGGCATGGTCAGGGATGCCCGTGTTGTTGAGCGTGTCAAGTGTAGAGTTTGACCTAGATAGCTCTCTTCTTTGTTTTCTCATGTGTATCACTAAGTGAGTATGTATCATCATCTTTGGACTATGTTTTGAAGAGAATTGAGTTACCCAAGCCAAGGTTTGAGTGTTATCTTAGAAGAGGAAGTTGATAGAGTGGTGTTGTTGCTTTTAGAGGTAAGTACAATCTTTGAATGATTGCATACATTTACATGACATTGGGACTTAACACATTTAGTTGAGAAATGTGTTAAGTTAATTGATACATTGATGATGAATGAGTTATATGTTATGATATGCATGATGTGAATTATGTTGATATATATATCACTGCAATTGAATAATGTATTATATATGAAAAGAAATATGGAATAATGTGGTAAGACATGTGAAATCATAATGTAACCAATTTGATATTGATAAAAAAGAGAAGAATGAGAAATGTGAGAAAAATAATGATATAATAAGGCAATGAGCCTAGTTTGATTATGAGAAATGGATTATGAAAGTATTTGATAATGAGATAAATGAATAAGTTGTGTGCCTAGTATGTTATTCAATTTTCAGAGTTCTGGGTTTGGCGGCATGCCTATGAATTGCTGGGTAGGTGAAAAGACCGGGTAGTAAGCCGGCCCCAACCGAGAAATGTGATGTTTTTGGGGTGAAAAGAGTTGGTTGTAAGCCTCAAAAACTGTAGCAATCTAGCCGGGTTGATGTTTTATTAGTTTTTGTCATAGAATTGTGTCTTATTTATTATGATGATTATTGTTTTATTTAGGTATTTTGGTAGTTTTAATATGTTTATTTAGTGTTTTCATTAATTTTGGTAGTTTTAATTTATTTGAGTGTTTATGTCATTTTTGTCTTAGTTTTTAGTGTGTGTTTGTGTGTTGTTAGTTAATGTTTATTTGATTCTTGTTTTAAGTGTTTTTCAAGTGTTTGTGTTAGGTTAATATGCAAGGAACCATATTAAGGGCAAAACCAAGGATCAAGAGAGGAAGGAAAGACCAAGGAACCAACAGGAAGAAAACAATGGACAGTAGCTGACACATGCAGAGGACACGACCAAGCTTGTGGCTGTGTCCCATACCATCTGAGGAAGAAGACCAAGACACAGAAGGTGACACACTCAGGGGACACGGCCAAACTTATGGCCGTGTCCCTCCAAACTTGTCAAACACGGCCAAGCTTCCTCCAAACTGGCCGTGTCACTCACCACTCCAAAGAAGAAAAGAAGAAAATCACACAGAAGCGAACACACTCAGGGGACACAGCCAAGCTTGTGGCCGTGTCCCTCCAAACTTCTCAAACACGGCCAAGCTTCCAAAGAAACATATATGCAGGTAGAAGCAGACACCTTCAGGGGACACGGCCAAGCTTGTGGCCGTGTCCCTCCAAGAACCTCAAACACGGCCAAGCTTGTCTAAGCTTGGCCGTGTCACTCATGGATTAAACAAAGAAAGAAAAAGCAGAGTTTTAAGCGAGGTTTCGTATAAATTATACGATTAGGGTTTTCAAGAGAAGGTTGTTGAGAGTTTGAGTTTTGTTCAGCCGTCAAAGAAAGAAGTTAGGGTTTCATATCTTATTTTCTTTGATATTTTGATTATACTTGGATTAAACTAGTCTAGATTAAATTCATTTTAGCCATTGCAACATTCTTCGAGCAAATTCTGAATAAGAGATTCTTCAGAAGCAAAAGGGAGTTGTAATTTGGTTTTGTTCTCAGACTTTATCTCTTAATTTCATTTGGAATTGTATTTATGAATATTATCATGTCTAAATTGATTTCTTTGAATTTTAATGAGATGAGCATATTTGATAACATTATTATGAACTAATTTGATCTAGTCTAGGGTTTGTATGGATCTACTATGATTGTATGAATTGGTTATTACTCTTAACTGAATTTATTTCTTTAGCCTTGATTGAATGGAATATTGTTAATATATAATTGATTGGCCACCAATTATGTGTTTAAGGTATTAGATGAAGGATTGAGAGATGAAGTCTAATGCTGGAACAATTCAATTTAGGACTTAGGTGAATTAGAGATATAACCTAAGAAAAGATTATTTCAATTGTAACAAGATTATTTGAGAGAGGTTTGAATGCGAGAGCTTATTTCCTTGATTCGATTAATTAAGTTGCTTGAGATCTAATCTTTGAAATTAAATTGGTTGAGAGGAATAACCGTTCATACATATAAGTTAGTAGAGAAGTGCAAACCCTAGACCTTTCTATAAGTGAATCAATACATCAGCTCAGTTTACTTTTATTGTTTTAAACTCCAATCAATCTGTTTTCATTAGTTGTTAGCGATTTAAATTTATTCTAATTTGTTATTTGCAACCTAATAATCAATTAGCTTATCTAGCTTCCTTGAGAGATGACCTTGGGGTGATCACCTTTGCTATAGCTACCTCGTATACTTACGAGTGACGCTTATAGTAGAGTTAATTCGAGCGCAACAAGTTTTTGGCGCCACTGCCGGGGAAGCTAATTGGCAAAATTGTTTATTAGTATAGATATTATAGATTATTTTTCATTATTTACTTTTTATTTTATTTGTCTTTTACTTTTAATAATTTCTTTGTTCCAGAAATTTTGTTTATGCAAGGCAGGAGATCACATGGAGGAGAGCTATATCCAGTTATTCCAGAAATCCAGAGAGTGAAAAGGAGCAGAGAAGAGTTTGAACTGTACACCGGATTTGATACTACAGAGGAGGACACTTCTAATTTTGAGTCGGAATTTGCACAATCTACCAACATGGGAGAAGAAAGGCAAATAACTATGAGAGATTTTGCTAGACCTGTCATTGGAACTTCCACATCCTGTATAAGATTGACGGATGCAGCAAGAAATTATAAATTGAAGAACATCCATTGCAACATGCTGCCATCATTCTATGGAGTTCCAAATGAAGATCCTTTGAACTTTATTAGGGACTTCTATTCCACCCTCAACACTTTTCCATTGGGAGGACTGACAGAGGACCAGTTGAGGAGAGATGTTTCCCGTATACATTGAAGGATAGGGCAAAGAGCTGGCTTATGATGTTTCTCGAAAATTCTTTGACAACTTGGGAGCAAGTTTATAATAAATTTATGGGCAAGTTTTACTCACATCAGAAGACGGCTGAATTGAGAGGGAGGGAAGATTGCTACATTCTCTCAATTTGAAGGAGAGCCCTTTCATGAGGCTTGGGACAGATTTAAGATGTTATTGATCCAGTGTCCACACCATCACTACCCACTTCAACTTCTTAATTAGTTTTTCTATGATGGTCTAACCCAGCAATTTCAGAACAATGTTGATAACGCAGCTGGGGGAGCTATGGGAGAAAAGACAGCTGATGAAACTTATGAAATTTTTGAGATGTTAGGAGCTAATTCTCAACAGAAAAAGTGTAAGAGGAAGAAGTAAATGGGTGAATCAACTGGAAGCCAATAGTGAGATGGTCAATCAAATAGCTGAATTGACAAGGCAGGTGCAGATGCTGAACATGAAGAACAATACCTCTTTATCCACTCAAGAAGTGTGTGGAATATGTGGAACTTTCAGGCATGGAGCAAATATTTGCCACTCCGCATATGAGTCTTATGGGAATGAAGCTAAGCAAGTCAATGCTATGGGGGGATATCAACCAAGGGCCCGGAATGATCCTTAATCCAATACTTACAATCCTGGTTGGCGGAGTCATCCAAATTTTTCCTGGGCAACAAATAATTCTCAACAGCCTTTCCATTTTCTCCAGAGACAAAACCAACAGCAGGGTTAATCTTCAAATCAAGGGCAACCTAAGAGAGAGAGTTTGGAGGAAAGTTTACAGGCTTTTATCCAAGTCAGTGCTAAAAATCAAGAGATGAACAACAAGAGGCTGGATTCCTTAGAAGCATCTTTTAAAAAAGTGGAGACTCAAGTGGGACAACTTGCACAACAGATGCAGATTCAACAAAAGGGGAAATTCCCAAGTCAACCTGAGTAGGCACAATTAGTGACTGTTCTTAGAAGTGGCAAGGTAATTAACAATAATGTTGAAAATAATTCTATGAATACAGGTGAGCAAGAGAATAAAAAGGAAGGAGAATCAGAGAACAAAGGTGCTGGAGAAGGATCAATGAAGAAGTCCCCTACAGCAGATTTACACAAGGCAAGCAATCCATACCAGCCACCTATACCATTCCCCAGCAGGTTGAAGAATGATAAACAAGATAAGTAATTTTCGGACATCTTCAACATGCTGTCTAAGGTAAGTATTAACTTACCCTTACTTTAAGCAATAAAGAACATGCCGGCTTATGCTAAATTCTTCAAAGAGCTGAACACCAAGAAAAAGAGGTATGAGCCGAATGAAAAGGTGATAGTTTCAGAGGTAGCTAGTGCTGTTCTGCAGCATAAACTACCTCCAAAGCTAAAGGATTCTGGAAGTTTTATAATTCAAATTACTATGGGGAATGGAAAGGGGACTGATGGGCATGTGTGATTTAAGAGCTAGTGTAAATTTGATGCCTTATTATATGTACCTTGAATTAGAACTAGGGAAACTTAAACCTACAAAAATGGTGTTGCAATTAGCTGATAGATCTCTTAGATACCCGAAAGGGGTTATAGAAGATGTATTAGTTAAGGTTGGTGGATTGATAGTACCTGTGGATTTCATAGTTCTTGACATGGAAGGAAGTAACTCTACACCATCAGTACACACTATTCTACTGGGTAGGCCTTTTATGGCTACTACCAACACCTTGATAGATGTTAAAAATGGTAAATTGTCAATGACTGTCTTAGGACAAACAGTTGAATTTTCTATTTTTAACACTTCTCCTATTCCTACAACTGCATTATATGAGGATTGCTCTTTAATTGATTGTATTGATGCAGTTGTTTTAGATGTTTTCTTGCAGACAGGTTCCTCAGATAAATTGGAGCTGGCACTGACCTTAGATGGTGGTTTAGAAATATTTTATTCAGAAATAGCTAGTTGCCTTGAGATATTAGAGAGTGCTGAAATAGAGGAACATAAGGAGGACCCAGTATGTGAACTTCCCTCCATTCAAAAAGAAGAGAAGAACCCTTCACTTGAGTTAGAGCTGAAAGAGTTACCTAAAAATCTGAAATATGTGTTTTTAGGAGATCACAATACCTTACCTGTGATAATATCTAGTGAACTTAGTGAAGGGGAGGAGATGAAGTTGGTGAGTGAGCTTAAAAGATTGAAAAGAGCAATAGGATGGGGATTGAGTGACATTAAAGGTATTAGCCATTCAATGTGCATGCATAGAATCACCTTAGAAGAGGGAGCTAAACCTATGAGGGAGACCCAAAGGCGCCTTAACCCAAATATGAGTGAAGTGGTTAAGAAGGAAGTGCTCAAATTGCTGGATGAAGGAGTAATATATCTAATTGCTAATAGTAAGTGGGTAAGCCCAATACATGTAGTTCCTAAGAAATCAGGAATCACTGTGGTGAAAAATGAAAATAATGAATTGGTTCCTACTAGTACTACTACTGGGTGGAGAATGTGTATCGATTATAGGAAGTTGAACAATGCCACAAAGAAAGACCATTTCCCTCTTCCTTTTATTGATCAGATGTTAGATAAACTTTCTGGACACTCACATTATTATTTTTTGGATGGCCTTTCAGGTTACTATCAGGTGCCGATATCACCAGAGGATCAGTCCAAGACTACCTTTACTTGCCCTTTTGGGACTTATGCATTTCGGCGTATGCCCTTTGACTTGTGGAATGCACCTACAACCTTTCAGAGATGCACGATGACTGTCTTCTTAGACATGATAGATGATTTTATTGAGGTATTTATGGATGACTTTTCTGTTTTTGGTAGTTCTTTTGATAATTGCCTCAATAAACTTGTTCTTGTGCTTGAGAGATGCATTGAATGTAACCTTACTTTAAGTTGGGAAAAGAGTCATTTCATGGTTACTCAGGGCATTGTATTAGGTCATGTTGTGTCAAGTAAGGGGATTGAGGTGGATAAGGCCAAGGTAGAATTGATTACTAAGTTACCCCCACCTACCTCTGTTAAGGGAATAAGAAGTTTTTTAGGGCATGCAGGTTTTTACAGGAGGTTTATTAAGGATTTTTCTAAAATAAGCCAACCATTGTGCCATTTGCTAGGGAAAGATGTTCCATTTGAATTTACAGCACAATGCATGCAAGCTTTTAATTCTCTTAAGGAAAAAGTGATTGGTGCACCAGTAATTGTAGCTCCTGTTTGGTCTTTACCTTTTGAAATCATGTGTGATGCCTCTAATCATGCAGTAGGTGTTGTTCTTGGGCAAAGGGTTGATAAATTCTTGAGAGTAATATATTATGCTAGCTTGACCCTGAATAGTGCGCAAATGAATTACACCACAACTGAAAAGGAAATGTTAGCTGTTGTTTTTGCTTTAGATAAGTTTAGAGCATATTTAATTGGGTGAAAAATTATTGTGCATTCTGATCATGCAGCTCTAAAATATCTTTTAACAAAACAACATGCTAAACCGCGCTTAATTAGATGGGTGTTGTTATTGTAAGAATTTGATTTCCAAATCAAAGATACTAAGGGTAGTGAGAATGTTGTTGTTGATCATTTATCCAGATTACCCTTCTTTAGTGAAAATATTGCATCTGATATCACTCATAAAAATTTAGAAGCATTTCCTGATGAGCAGCTGTTTGTGGTAATTGATGCACCTTGGTTTGCAGATATTGCTAACTATCTTGCTTGTGGTATATTGTGTTCTAACATGTCATTTCAGGAAAAGAAAACGTTTTTTCACGTGAGTAAATTTTATTTTTGGGATGAACCTTACTTATTCCGGATTTGCAAAGATGAGATAGTTCGCAGGTGCATATCTGAAGAAGAACAACTGAGTGTTCTTAAATTTTGTCATGACCTTCACTGTGGTGGTCATTTTGGAGGAAGAAAGACTGTAGAAAAGGTGCTTCAAAGTGGTTTTTACTGGCCTATGTTATTCAAAGATGCTCAAGAGTATTGTAAGCATTGTGACCGATGTCAAAGAGTGGGTAACATTGGGAGGAGGAATGAAATGCCCCTTCAATCATATATTGTTGTTAAACTGTTTGATGTATGGGGAATAGACTTCATGGGTCCTTTCCCCAAGTCTTTTGGTTATGAATATATTTTAGTTGCTGTTGATTATGTTTCAAAATGGGTGGAGGCAATCCCCACCTGTACTAATGATGCTAATGTGGTTGTTAAATTTGTGAAGGAAAACATTCTTAGCAGATTTGGCACACCAAGAGTGATAGTCAGTGATGGGGGAAGTCATTTTTGCAACAGACTTTTTGAGAAGTTAATGCACAAATCTGGTGTGAAGCACAAGGTGGCAACCCCATACCATCCACAGACTTCTGGACAAGTTGAAACATCCAACAAGCAAATAAAAGGTATTCTGGAGAAAACAGTCAACTTATCAAGAAAAGATTGGGCGAGTAGATTGCATGATGCATTATGGGCATATCGGACTGCTTTCAAGACTCCTCTGGGTATGAGTCCATACCGATTGGTTTTTGGTAAGGCTTGTCACTTACCAGTGGAGTTGGAGCACAAAGCATATTGGGCAATCAAGACTCTGAATTTGGACTTGGACAAGGTGAAGAGAGAACGATTTCTGCAAATTTTAGAGTTAGATGAGCTGAGGAATGAGGAATATGAGAGCTCAAGGATTTATAAGGATCGCACTAAAGCACTTCATGATAGATTTATTGTGCAAAAGACTTTGAGTCCAGGTATGAAAGTTTTACTTTTTAACTCTCATCTCCGTCTATTTCCAGGTAAACTCAAGTCTCGATGGAGTGGTCCTTTCGAGATAACTCAGGTATATCCTTCTGGTGCCATTGAATTGCTTAACTCTCGAACAAATGAGACTTTTAAAGTAAATGGACAGAGAGTTAAACCATACAATGAAGGGTTTCAAGAAGTGAGGATCATTGACAACACTTTGATCCATGATCCCTAGGTCTTGCAGTGATGTCCAGCTATATGACATTAAAGAAGCGCTAAATGGGAGGCAACCCATCGGTTTGCATTTCTTTTTATAGTTATAATTTTATATTCAGCAATTTTGATTTTATGTTGAAAGAGATGCGCAGAAAATTTCAAGAGCTTACTTTGGAGTTCTTAACATCTCTTAATGTTGAAAGAGATGCGCAGAAAATTTGCTTTAGGTTGAGTTTTAAGTTGCTTGGAAAATCATTTGTGATTAGTATTGAACAATTAAATGGTATATTTTGTTTCCATCAACATGGTGAAAGGTCGGTACCTAAGGAATTTAAACAACAATTTGCTTGGGGAGCATTGGGCTCGGGGACTTATGTGGCCAAATCGGTCAAAGCAACTAAATTGAGCAATCCAACTTTGAGGTATTTGCATCGTTTTATGTCTTGCGGATTCTTTGCTAGGAAGGAGAGCCCGTGTGTAGTTGAACTGAGTGAATTATTTTTCTTAGATTGTGTGGTTAATGCAGTGCCTATTAGTTCCAGCTATTGGTTAGTCGATGTTTTTGATAGTGTGGCAAACAAAAAGAGGGGGGATATCTGTATTGGAGGATTGGTTACCACATTAGCAACAGCCCTCCTTGATGATTTTGACCCGAGTACCTGTCGTATGACTAGAATTACGGGTAATGACTCATTGGATTTGGCCACACTAGAGAAGATGCATATGGTGGTGCACAGGAGAGGGGCTTATATGATGGCTTCAGTTGAGCCAGAAGTACCGGGGGACAGACAGAAGAGAACTCGAGTTCAAGAGGAGTTCGATTCAGATTCTCTTGATTTAGATGAGGATGCTCCGGTCTTGGATAATCAGGAGATACTTAATAGGATTGAGGCCCTAGAGAGTAAGGTAGACCGTAACCATGCTGCGGTCTTGCAACAGTTGGATCAAATTAATAGCAACCTTGCTAAGATTTTGAGTCTTCATCCCTTGGCTGCATCATCTTCACATCCTCCTTCACTGTAGATCGCATTGGCTCTAATCTTTGGAGAGATTTTCCTTACTTTCTTGTGTTTAGTTATTGCATATTTTTGTTATTTTTTGTTTTTGTTTTTTATGTTAACATTTTATATTTTGGATATTTTATTTTATATATTGTATTTTGTTTTTGAACATTTGTGTTTGTGATGAAAAGTTAGGGTTTTGCCTCACCAGGGACCGATGGAAAACAGGTTGAACCTTAACCCTTTTTCTTTATTATTCTTGTTTTCCATTGAGGACAATGTAAATTTTAAAGTGTGGGGTAATCTTTTAGCTTTTCTTTAATTCTTGTTTTGTTTGTCGTTTTGTGTTTTTATTGTGCGTTGTGCATGGTATAATTGTTGAAAACTTATTGATTTTTCTGTGATTCTGGTATTATAGTTGACACTTTAGTATCAGCATAGAGATTAGCATTTGAATTCATTCAGGATCAATTTTCATATTCTGCAATTCATGACATATAAATCTTTGAGAACCCACCTTTGTGAGTTTTGAGCCTCATAGATTGAATGTTATTGTCAATTGAATTTCTTTTCTTAAGTGTGCACCTTCATGATTTTGCATCTCTAGAGCTTGCTTTTGCATACTTTTTGAACTCACATTGTGATTTCATCTCAAGTTTTAAAATGATGAAGCCAAATTAGGTTAGCCCTTTAGCTTAAAAAGACCTCCCTTAATTATGAATTCCTTAGTGAGCCAAGTTGAGCCTTTGACCTTTTATTGTTTGATCAACACAATTCTCAACTCAACATTTTCTTATTATCATCATATCTGCATTAAGGAATGGAGTTTCTTATGATATGACAATAGGGTGGTTTAATTTAAAAGTTTGGGGTAAGCAATTAAAAAAAAAATTTGTATTGCTATTTGGGGTTGAAATGCATACTTTGCACATTGTATTTGCTAAGAGTTGGTTATTCTTTTCCTCTTCATTTTAAGCTAGATGTTCCATGCAATTTTATATTTTGTATATATATATATATATAAGAAAGAGAAATATAAAAAAAAGAAAAAGATAAATAAAAGAAAATAAAGAAAAGATATATATATATATATATATACAAAATTCATATATTTTCTAGCATTAGTTATCAAAGAGGAATGTCGACTCATGTACTTTTCTTTTAGTGTGCAAGGATATAAGATTATCAAGGGTTGGTGAATATGCCATTTGAGGGAGCTATGAGTTTCTGAGCAAGAGTATTGTCTAATTTAGATACTCCATTTCTTGATGTTCCAGCTTAAATGTCTTTTCTCATACCTTCACCTTAGCCCCATTACATCCAAATAAAAGACCTTCGGATTATTGCTTGAGAAAATCAGTGAGAGGGATTGGATAATTAAGCAAGTTTATGGTAGTATGCATTCATGAGTGGTTTGAGTGAATTAACCTATGAAATCGAGTGAAACACTTAGATGAGAGATGAGATTTGTATGTCTGGATTAATGAATGGGTTAAGAAAATCTTGATTGAAGGAAATTGCAATTATTTATGGCTGAGTCTTAAAGGAATTCATCTTATATGCTAGAATTACAGTTAAGGTTGTCTGAGTTTTTAATTTATGCCATGTGAATTTGCTTTAGGACAAGCAAAATTTTAAGTGTGGGGTAGTTGTTTTATTAGTTTTTGTCATAGAATTCTGTCTTATTTATTGTGATGATTATTGTTTTATTTAGGTATTTTGGTAGTTTTAATATGTTTATTTAGTGTTTTCATTAATTTTGGTAGTTTTAATTTATTTGAGTGTTTATGTCATTTTTGTCTTTGTTTTTAGTGCGTGTTTGTGTGTTGTTAGTTAATGTTTATTTCATTCTTGTTTTAAGTGTTTTTCAAGTGTTTGTGTTAGGTTAATATGCAAGGAACCATATTAAGGGCAAAACCAAGGATCAAGAGAGGAAGGAAAGACCAAGGAACCAAGAGGAAGAAAACAATGGACAGTAGCTGACACATGCAGAGGACACGGCCAAGCTTGTGGCCGTGTCCCATACCAAGCTAAGGAAGAAGACCAAGACACAGAAGGTGACACACTCAGGGGACACGGCCAAGCTTGTGGCCGTGTCCCTCCAAACTTGTCAAACACGGCCAAGCTTCCTCCAAACTGGCCGTGTCACTCACCACTCCAAAGAAGAAAAGAAGAAAATCACACAGAAGTGAACACACTCAGGGGACACGACCAAGCTTGTGGCCGTGTCCCTCCAAACTTCTCAAACACGGCCAAGCTTCCAAAGAAACATATATGCAGGCAGAAGCAGACACCTTCAGGGGACACGGCCAAGCTTGTGGCCGTGTCCCTCCAAGAACCTCAAACATGGCCAAGCTTGTCTAAGCTTGGCCGTGTCACTCATGGATTAAACAAAGAAAGAAAAAGCGGAGTTTTAAGCGAGGTTTCGTATAAATTATACGATTAGGGTTTTCAAGAGAAGGTTGTTGAGAGTTTGAGTTTTGTTCAGCCGTCAAAGAAAGAAGTTAGGGTTTCATATCTTGTTTTCTTTGATATTTTGATTACACTTGGATTAAACTAGTCTAGATTAAATTCGTTTTAGCCATTGCAACATTCTTCGAGCAAATTCTGAACAAGAGATTCTTCAGAAGCAAAAGGGAGTTGTAATTTGGTTTTGTTCTCAGACTTTATCTCTTAATTTCATTTGGAATTGTATTTATGAATATTATCATGTCTAAATTGATTTCTTTGAATTTTAATGAGATGAGCATGTTTGATAACATTATTATGAACTAATTTGATCTAGTCTAGGGTTTGTATGGATCTACTATGATTGTATGAATTGGTTATTACTCTTAACTGAATTTATTTCTTTAGCCTTGATTGAATGGAATATTGTTAATATATAATTGATTGGCCACCAATTATGTGTTTAAGGTATTAGATGAAGGATTGAGAGATGAAGTCTAATGCTGGAACAATTCAATTTGGGACTTAGGTGAATTAGAGATATAACCTAAGAAAAGATTATTTCAATTGTAACAAGATTATTTGAGAGAGGTTTGAATGCAAGAGCTTATTTCCTTGATTTGATTAATTAAGTTGCTTGAGATCTAATCTTTGAAATTAAATTGGTTGAGAGGAATAACAGTTCATACATATAAGTTAGTAGAGAAGTGCAAACCCTAGACCTTTCTATAAGTGAATCAATACATCAGCTCAGTTTACTTTTATTGTTTTAAACTCCAATCAATCTGTTTTCATTAGTTGTTAGCGATTTAAATTTATTCTAATTTGTTATTTGCAACCTAATAATCAATTAGCTTATCTAGCTTCCTTGAGAGACGACCTTTGCTACAGCTACCTCGTCTACTTGCGAGTGACGCTTACAGTAGAGTTAATTCGAGCGCAACAGTTGAGGACCAAGATACTAGGGCCTAAGGGTCTAGCCGAGTTGAGGTCCAAGAAACTGGGACTATTACATTATCCATGGATATAAATTACCTACGGGCCTAGACACAAGTTGTCAATATAGGTCAAAGCAGTAACTCTGAACTTTGAATAGCATATTAGATCCTTTTGGGCCCATGTTTGTCTTTATTTTAATGTAAATTATGAAATGTGATGCAAATGATTAATATATTGAGATATAATGTAATGAGTTGATATATTCACATGTGTTATGCATTAGCATCGCATTAATCTATATTGAATCAAAGTTTGTACCACTAAGCTTTCTGCTTAGCACGATTGTGGTTCATCACGCAGGTGACAGGGTAGATCCGATTGTGCTGGAGATCTCGTCTAGACCGAGTTGAGTCTAGGCTTGAGTTTGTGAGAGCAGTGTTGAGTTGTTGACATCAAGATCAGAGATGAACTGCCAGCATGTATAAACTCTATAATTTTGTAAACATTGATTTTCATATATATATATATGTATTTTCCGCTGCTTATTAAACAAATATTTTGGATAAACTGTTGGGTACTAATGTTATATAAATATGTATTTTTAACCAAGAATGTTTTCTCCATTGATTTTTATAAAATAAGTTAATTATTTTAAGTTTACTCATATTGTGGAAAAGATGATTTGATGTTAAAGATTGGTTTGTTAAAATGAACTGTGACACCCTTATATCTTCTATACGTATATCACATGTTGTGTGGATGTATATGATGTACGTATATGGGATATGGGGGTGTTACAACTGTTTTGGTATCAGAGCCTAGGTTTGAGGTTCTCAACCTAGGTGAATTGTAAGAAAAAGATAATTTTGGCTTTTAAAATATGGTTTTTAAATAAGACACATGCATTGGCACTGGCAGTTTCTGATCTTTGATGAGGTAATTTCTGCTATGTTTGCAGATATAGGTAGTGATGGCATCTCAGTCACCTTAGTCCGTAGAAGGTAGTGCTGAGAGTGTAGCTCCTATTGAGGGTAGAGATGCAGCTAGGGTTGAGATAGCTGGAGAGGCACCTGCTCCTATGCCAGAGAGACCAGCAGCTGATGAGATTCTGCCGGTTTGGTTACAGCATATGGTAGATTTATTGAGGCATGCTCTAGTTCAGCAGCTGGCACCACAATCGCAACCGCAAGTACCGGTGAGGCAGTATGATAAATTGAGGAAGTTTGGAGCTGAGGACTTCTTTGGTACTACAGATCCTGTAGTAGCTGAGCAGTGGTTAGATAAAGTTTAGAGGGTATTTATCCAGTTACAGCCACTCCTAAAGAGAAGTTTGATTATGCTAGATCTCTTCTGCAGAGAGATGCTTATGATTGGTGGAAGACAGTTCCACATGCTATGGATGATCCACCAACCCTAACTTATTGTGATTTTCTACGGGAGTTTGAGTAAAAATATACTCCGAGGGAGTATAAAGATGCTAAGAAGATGGAGTTTATGAATCTGAGACAGGATAACCGGATGGTGACAGAGTATGAGGTAGAGTTCATCCGATTGAGTCATTATGCCAGTAGGATTATTTCAGATGAGATAGACCGGTGTAGGAGATTTGAGGAGGGGTTGAGACTCTCTATTATGTGTATTATTGCTGGTTCCCGATATCAGGATCTTTTCCAGCTAGTTGCAGTGGCCTGAAGTGTTGAGAGAGCACAGGGTATTGCAGCAACTGCTACTGAGGAGGAGACTAGAGTTAGGATGCCCTAGTTTGAGGTAGGATCTTCATCTGCAAAGAGAGGCAGAGGAGGTCTTTTCCAGAGGTTTAGTAGGGGCCTAAGGCAGCCTGGTATGTTAGTACCCACTAGAGGTAGAGATTGAGACCTATAGTTTTTGTGGCTAGTGCACTAACCCCGGTGGCTCAGAGATCTACTCCACCTACATGTGTCCATTGTGGTAGGATACATGGGGGTGTTTGCTGGAAGATAGGTGGACTAGCTGTGTATTTTAGATGCGGGTCACCTGTCCATTTCATCAGAGATTGTCCTGAGCTACATGAGGATAGGCAGGCAGATTTTGTAGTTTCTCGACCTAGTGTTAGAAGAGATCATAGTGGCAGAGGTTTTAGTAGAGGTGATCTACCTGGGTTTAGTCAAAGAGGAGGCTCTACATCCGGAGGCAATAGGCCAGATTTGGCTAGGCCATCTCAGCGAGTGTATGTGATGCAGAGGCAGCTGAATGCTTTAACCGTCATTATAGGTACATTCTCTTTATTTGGCATTTCAGTTCTTACTTTGATAGATCCTGGATCTACTCATTCTTACATAAGTGCATCCATCTTGCCTGTGTCTGAATTGCATTCTGAGTCCCTAGGATTTGATGTTTTGGTGACAAATCCTTTAGGGCATAGTGTTGTGGTGAGTAAGGTGCACCGAGATAGTCCAGTTGTTGTTCATGATAAGGAGTTTCTTGTTCCTGATTGAAATGCATTTTAAGAAGTATGATCTGATTTTAGGCATGGATTGGTTGTCTAAGCACGGGGCTTTAGTAGACTGTCAAAATAAGTGTGTTACCCTAAGAACCAGTGATGGCAGAAGTGTGACGGTATCTAGTGAGCAAAGACAACTTGCATCCATGTTTGTTTCAGCTATTGTAGCTAGGAGGTTGATTCGGAAAGGATGTGAGGCTTATCTTGCTCATGTTGTAGATACCAGAGTAGTGGTTTCTCAACTTGATAGTATACCCACAGTTGCGAATTTCCCAGATATTTTTCCTAAGGAGTTTCCAGGGATATCCTCTGAGAGAGAAGTGGAGTTTGGTATTGATTTGTTGCCTGGTACCACTCCCATCTCGATTACTCCCTATCGAATGGCACCTGCTATTTTATTAGTTTTTGTTATAGATTTATGTCTTATTTATTATGATAATTATTGTTTTATTTAGGTATTTTGTTAGTTGTAATCGGTTTATTTAGTGTTTTCATTAATTTTGGTAGTTTTATTTTATTTCAGTGTTTATGTCGTTTTTGATCTAGTTTTTAGTATGGTGTTTGCGTCTTGTTTGTTATTGTTTATTTACTTCTTGTTTAAAGTTTGTTTTAAGTTTTGTTTTAGGTTAAAAAGCCAAGGAAGCAAATTGAAGGGAAAAAAAAGGAACAGTAGCTGACACAGGCAGAGGACACGGCCAAGCTTGTGGCCGTGTCCCATACCAAGTTAAAGAGAAGATCAAGACACAGAGAGGGACACACTCAAGGGACATGGCCAAGTCACTGGCCGTGTCCCTCCAAAGATGCTCAAACACAGCCAAGTTGCTCCAACTTGCCGTGTCTCACTTAAATCCAAAGCAAAAGGAAGAAAATCAATCAGTACAAGACACAGGCAAGGGACACGGCCAAGTCACTGGCCGTGTCCCTCCAAAATGGTCCAACACGGCCAAGTCACTGGCTGTGTCCCTCTAAAGACCACCAACACGGCCAAGTCTCATCCATCTTGGCCGTGTCTCTAATGAACCAAAGACAAAGCGGATTTTTAAAGCGGAGATATCGTATAAAAGAAAAAAGGGAGTTAGGGTTTGTGGTTGTTGAGATTTTGAGAACTATTTAGTCGTCAAAGAGATTTCAGGGTTTTCATAACTTGTTTTCTTTGATTTTTTATTACACTTTGGATTAAACTAGCTTAGATTAGATTGTTCAAGCCATTGATACATCCTTCTTGCAAGATTTGAACAAGAGATTCTTCAGAAGCTTCAAGGAGTTTGTAACTTGGTTTTGTTCTTGAACTTTATCTCTTTATTTTCATTGGAATTGTATTTATGGATATTATCATGTCTGAATTGATTTCTTTGAATATTAATGAGATGAGTATGTTTGATGGCATTATGAACTAATTTGATCAAGTCTAGGGTTTGTATGGATCTGCTATGATTGTATGAATTGGTTATTCTCTTAGCTAATAATTTTTTTAGCCTTGATTGAATGGAATATTGTTAATATATAATTGATTGGCCACCAATTATGTGTTTTAGGTATTAGATGATGGATTGAGAGATGAAGTCTAATGCTGGAACAATTCAGTTAGGGACTTAGGTGAAATAGAGATATAACCTATTAAAAAGATTATTTCAATTATAACAAGATTAGTTGAAAGAGGTTTGAATGCGAGAGCTTATTTCCTTGACTCGATTAGTTGAGTTGTTTGAGATTTAATCTTTGAAATTAAATTAGTTAAGAGGAATAACCGTTCATACATATAAGTAGTAGAGAAGTGCAAACCCTAGACCTTTCTATCAAGTGAATCAAAACATCAGCTTAATTTACTTTTATTCGTTTTAAACTTCAATCAATCTTCTTCATTAGTTAACAATTTAAATTTTCTTCATTACTTGTTATTCATAATCTGATAATCAATTAGCCACTTTAGCTTCCTTGTGAGACGACCTTGGGGCGATCACCTTTGCTACAGCTACCTCGTATACTTGCGAGTGACGCTTTATGGTAGAGTTAATTTGAGCTCAACAAGTTTTTGGCGCCGCTGCCGGGGAGGCTAATTTGTGTAATTGTTTATTAGGCAAAAATATTCTAGATTATTTTTCACTGTTTTCATTTTATTTTATTTGTCTTTTACTTTTTATAATTTCTTTTCCTAGAAATTTTGTTTATGCAAGGCAGGAGATCACTCGAAGGAGAGCTATATCCATTCATTCCAGAAATTCAGAGAGTGAAAAGGAGCAGGGTAGAGTTTGAACTGTACACAGGATTTGATCCTACAGAGGAGGACACTTCTGATTTTGAGTCAAAATCTGCACAATCTGTTAAAATGGCTGAAGAAAGACAAAGGACTATGAGAGATTTTGCTAGACCTGTCATTGGAACTTCCACTTCTTGCATAAGACTGACAGATGCAGCAAGAAACTATGAGTTGAAGAACATTCATTACAATATGCTGCCATCATTCTATGGAGTTCCAAATGAAGATCCTTTGAACTTTATTCGGGATTTTTATTCTACCCTCAATACTTTTCCATTGGGAGGACTAACAGAGGATTAGTTGAGGATGAGATGTTTTCCATATACTTTGAAGGATAGGGCAAAGAGCTGGCTTATGATGTTGCCCGAGAATTCTTTGACAACTTGGGAGCAAGTTTATAACAAGTTCATGGGCAAGTTTTATTCACATCAAAAGACAGCTAAATTGAGAGGGAAGATTGTTACATTCTCTCAATTTGAAGGAGAACCATTTCATGAGGCTTGGGACAGATTTAAGATGCTATTGATCCAGTGTCCACACCATCACTACCCACTTCAATTTCTTAATCAGTTTTTCTATGATGGTCTAACCCAGCAATTTCAGAACACTGTTGACAATGCAGCTGGGGGTGCCATGGGAGAAAAGACAGCTGATGAAACTTATGAGATCTTTGAGATGTTGGGAGCTAATTCTCAATAGAAAAGTGTAAGGGGAAGAAGTAAAGGGGTGAATCAACTGGAAGCCAATAGTGAGATGGTAAATTAAATAGCTGAGTTGACAAGGCAAGCGCAGATGCTGAACATGAAGAATAATATTTCTTCATCTACTCAAGAAGCGTGTGGAATCTGTGGAACTTTCGGGCATGGAGCAAATATTTTCCCCTCTGCATATGAATCATATGGGAATGAAGCTGAGCAAGTCAATGCAATGGGGGGATTTCAACCAAGGACCCGAAATGATCCTTATTCAAATTCATACAACCCTGGTTGGAGGAATCACCCAAATTTTTCTTGGGCAACAAATAATTCTCAGCAGCCTTTCCATTTGCTCCAGAGACAGAACCTGTAACACCTCTATACCCTGTATACGTACCAAGCATGCTTAAACGATCGTAATATATGTATACTGAATATAGAAAATGCCACGGTTTAAAAAGACACAACAAATATCTTTGTAAATAAGTGAAACCGAACTCAACATTTAAAAGAAATCCAAAAGACACCATATATAAAATGTTTAATAATTCACAGCGGAAGTTATTACAAATATGTTATAAATCAAAGTTTACAAAACATAGAATATATACATGATTGGCAGCTCTTCTCTGATCTTTAAGTCCCAAAAGAAAAATCCTCAATGTCTAGTCTCACTTGGTCTCGAGGAGCTCTCAGGTTCAACTCTGTCACCTGCGCGATCAAACACTATCGCGCTAAGCCATCGGCTTAGTAGTACAAAATATACCAACATTATACTTTAAGGCAATGTAATGTTACACATCTAAATCATAAAGTTAACATCATAAGTGAAAAGCTAACATCACACCTTTATATTTCATAAACCATACACATAGAAGCACATCACATTACCACATCACACTACATTCAATGTCATAACAATATTCATATTACATCTTCATAGTTCCATTGATTTTACCATTCAAGAATCACATTATATACAAAGACAAGCATGGGCCCAAAACACTCTAATATGCCATTCAATTTTCAGAGTTAGTGCTTTGGTTCTATTATCACATTTATCATTATCATAAACCCAACTAGGCTTCAAGGATTCGGTTCAACCAAGCTTCAAGGGGAACAAAGCATGCTAAGTATCAACCCAACTTGGCTTCAAGAACCAACTCAACCTAGCTTCAAGGGTTGTAACATCTCAATTAGGCTTCAAGGATCAAATCCAACCTAACTTCAAGAGAATGTTACCAATAGGCATGCCACCAACAACAAAACTCTGAAAATGAATAACACATTAGACACACAATTCATTTATTATCTCATTATCAATTCCATTCTCCATCCTCATAATCAATTAGGCAAACATGCCTTATGTCTTTCAAATGATTCATCATAGCCAATCACAATGGCTTCATATCATTTCATATCTCAATTCATATTATACATATAGCATCATTGGTATAACATTTCAAAATACATTATTTACATAACACATTACCATTCACAAGATTCATCATGCACATAATACATAACCTTGTTCATATAGTATCATATGCATTATCAAATGTAAGTTCAATCTCAATCATGTAAGAGGAGCAAGGAAAAATCACAGTGGCCAACACACTCAAGGGACACGGCCAAGCTTGTGGCCGTGTCTCTCAACCAAAAGCAACAGAAGCAAACATGGGCAAGGGACACGGCCGTGTCTTCTCCAAAATTTATCCAACACGGCCAAATTTCCATAGACTTGGCCGTGTCTCTCAAAAATTCTTTAGCTTGGCCGTGTCTCTTCCTTGGTTTAGCCATGTCTCTTATGAACAAAAACCCTAACCATAGCCAACACTCTTTTGATTGAAATTAAACACATTATGCACAACATAAACTCATTCAAATGGATGTAATCAAAGTCATTAACACTTATTTTGCATGTTTAACACAATATTCACATAAACCATACATATAATCATTTACCACTTCAAACCCTAAAACCAACTTCACTCTTGATCTTTCACCATCAACATCCACTTAACTCACCATTTTCAAAACAAAACCAACACCAATTCAATTTCTTTTAACTTACAATCAATTTCAACACTTGTAAACACATCTCAAACACATCAAATCATAATATCAACAAATTATAACTCATCTTATACACAACTTCAAAATAAAAAAAGGAAACAAGAGAGTACTTACCTTAAATGAAGAAATTTCACAAATCTCCAACCAAAACCTTTGATTCCTCCTTCAATTTGAATTTGAATTAAACAAATCTCACTCTTGCTCCCCTTCCTTTGAAATGGCCGGCCAACATATGGGAAAGAGAAGAAGAAATGAAGAAAAATCAAATTATCATCTCTTTAAATCTCCACCATGCATTCCAAAAAGGAAAATTACTTAAATGCCCTTTCCTATTTGTTCACATATCCTTTAAAACTCTTGCCCTCTTTATTAATTTCACACATCCCAAATTAAAATATCTTCTTCCCTTGACTCTCCATTTGACCAACATAAATGTTATATATATTAACATATATACAACATATACATTCCATTAACACAATCATTTCCTTTGCAAAAACATATGTACATTAAATTCAAATCAAACAACAATTATCCAAACTTCTAGGGCACACATTGGGATATTACAGAACCAACAACAAGGCCAATCCTCAAATCAAGGGCAGTCTAAGATAGAGAGTTTGGAGGAAAGTTTACAAGCTTTTATCCAAGTCAGTACTAAAAATCAAGAGATGACCAAAAAGAGGTTGGATTCCTTAGAAGCATCTTTTAAGAAAGTGGAGACTCAAGTAGGGCAACTTGCACAACAGATGCAGATTCAGCAAAAGGGAAAATTCCCAAGTCAACCTGAGCAGGCACAATCAGTGACTGTTCTTAGAAGTGGTAAGGAAATTAACAATAATGTTGAAAATGATTCTGTGAATGCAGGTGACCAAGAGAACAAGGAGGAAGGAGAACCAGAGAGCAAAGGTGCTGGAGATAGATCAATGAAGAAGTCATCTTCAACAGATTTACATAAGGCAAGAAATCCATACCGGCCACCTATACCATTCCCTAGTAGGTTGAAGGATGATAAACCAAATAAGCAATTTTCTAACATCTTCAACATGTTGTCTAAGGTAAGTATTAACTTACCCTTACTGGAAGCAATAAAGTGTAACACCCCGATACCCTATATAAGTACTATACATATACCTAGTATACATACAGTAAATATATAAAGTATAAGGATGTCACTTTTCGTTACCTTTTAAAAACCTGTAACAGAGTTCAAACCATAATACATTAATTAAAATAACATTTACAAACTCATTATCTTTATCAAAACTTCATTTATACATATAAATACTCTCTCGTCAGAAATACATGATAATTAAAAATTTATACATGTATGCATTACCCTCTAGTTGGTCTCGACAAACTTTACTCTTCTTGTGGCATAATAAAAGACTTCATATCTTCCATCTATAAACCTGCGCGAATAAACACCCGCGCTAAGCCCGAGAGCTTAGTAGTCCAACTATAAAGATATAAACATATAGTATAGAAGTATTGACATATAATGATACATCAATTCAATATATAATTAGTTCTTATCATATCTTCTTTTCTTTTTAATTTCATCTTTAATATATCATAGCTAATTTCATATATGATGTACATATATACATAATATTATCACCAACCCCAATGCATCACCAATACTCAAAAACCAATATATTAATACCCCTACATTATATATATACCATACCAATCATTATTGCAATACACACTTTACCTATCATACCACTCATTATTGCAATACACACATTACACATCATATCACTCATTATTGCAATACACAAATTACATATCATACAAATCATAAATCACAATTCATTTACATATTACACTTAATAACATTATATTATTCACAATTCACCAAGCATAATTCAGTATTAATACTCACAATCAATATTTCAATACTTGCATTTCACATTGACAATAAAGACAGACTCGGGCCCAAAACACTAATATGTTATTCAAAGTTCAGAGTTACTGCTTTGGCCTATAATCATAATTATCAAGCCCGTAGGCATCATATATCAATATCTCTATCCATGGATAGCGTAACAGACCCAGTCTCTTGGATCATCAACTCGGCTAAACTCGAGGTGATCCTCAACCCGGCAAGACTGTTACCAATCATATATCTCATAATTACAATTTCTCATAGTGTAACAGACCCAGTCTCTTGGATCTCAATTCAGCTCAAAACGAAGAGATCCTCAACCCGGCAAGACTGTTACCTTTTTCATTTTATAGGCATGCCTCCAAACCCAGAACTCTGAAATCGAATAACACATTAGTTACACAATTCATTTATTATTTCATTATCAATCTCATCATCAATTAGGCAAACATGCCTTATCTCTTTCAATTGAATCATCATAGCCAATCACAATGGCTTCACATCTCATTTGAATCATCATTGCCAATCACAATGGCTTCACATCTCATTTGAATCATCATTGCCAATCACAATGGCTTCACATCATACACATCATCATTGATATATATATATATACAACACCAATTACATTAACTACACGAACATGACATTATTCGAACATACATCATTAATTTCATTGCATATGTATCTTAAATTCATCGTCATATAAACAATATGTCTATTTATTTCATTTCAATCATTTCTCAAGACACATTAACATCATTCATTATTAAAACGTTTATCATAACAAATTACATTGTACGTACCTTTTTGAATGATCATCGCCTCTTTCGCGCTATTTAAGTCATAACACTAGTCACGTTATGCAAACAATATAATACATTACCATTCACAATACATAATATAACATTGTTTAATCTCAACAATGATGTTAGACAAATGATCTCTATTTTGATCCTTGACAACTCATATGGATGATCTATTTAACATGTATTTGAGAATCTTGTTACAAAAATTAAATTGCTTCAAATAAAGCAGAACAGAACACTTCTAGCGGTCGCGCCTCACCTGAATACGACCGCGCCATACAGTTACACGATGAAACCTTATCACAGTAGATTTCGCGGTCAGAAGCCCGACCTAAGTCGCGACCGCACTTCACAATCAAAAGATGAAACCCTAACACAGTAGGTTTCGCGGTCAGAAGTCCGACCTAAGTCGCGACCGCACATGACTAAATAGCGACCGCCCATGACTAATAGCGACCGTCCCAAATTACGTCTCTCATACATAAACCCTAAATGTAGCCAAACTTCTTTTGGTTAACTTAAAACACATTGTACACAACATAACCTCATTCAAATGGACATAATCAACATCATTAGCAATTATTTTACAAACTCATCACAACATTTTCATCACCACATATAACAATCAAACTTTCAAACAACTTCAATTAGCAAGAGAAACAAGTGTGTACTTACCTTAAGCACCACTTCTAAACACCTCCTTTTCCAAGACTTCTTCACTTCCCAAAACAATGACAATTCACTTCCTTCAAAACTTAATACTTAAAAACACATCACAAACACACTTAATCAACCATCCATATCAACTCACCAATCCCAAACACAATTTCAAAAGAACAAAGGAAAATCAAGAGAAAGAACTTACCTAAGTTGTTGAATTCCACAAATCTTCAATTAAATCCTTTGATTCTCCCTTCAATTTGATGTTAGAATTAAACAAATCTCACTTTGCTCTCTCTTGTCTAAGGAGGAGCCAACCAACGTGGAGAAGAGAAGAAGAAGAAGAAGAAGGAAATGAAGAAAAGACAAAATATCACCTCTTTAAATCTCCACCAAGTGATTCAACAAGAGTAATTACCTAAACACCCTTATACCATTTGTCTTGATTACCATTCATTACATGCCCTTTATAGTAACTTCACACTTAACAAAATAAATATCTTCTTTCCTTGACTCTTCATTTTGACCAACTTATATGTTATATATATCATCATATACACAACATATACCATTCTCTCTAAACCCTAAATTCTTTCCCAAATCACATATACATAAACATTCTTTTCTCTATTTCTTTTCTCTTGTAATTTAACACATATATTCAATCCAATTATATAACAACAACAACAACATAATCACAACTTCTAGGGCATATATGAGGATATTACATAAAGAACATGCCGGCTTATGCCAAATTCTTCAAAGAGCTAATCACCAAGAAAAAGAGGTATGAGCCGAATGAAAAGGTGATAGTTTCAGAGGTAGCTAGTGCTGTTCTGCAGCATAAACTACCTCCCAATCTAAAGGATCCTGGTAGCTTTATAATTCAAATTACTGTGGGGAATGGGAAGGGGACTGATGGCATGTGTGATCTAGGAGCCAGTGCAAATTTGATGCCTTATTCTGTGTATAAAGAATTAGAACTAGGGGAACTTAAACCGACCAAAATGGTGTTGCAATTAGCTAATAGATCTTTTAGATTCCCGAAAGGGGTTATAGAAGATGTGTTAGTTAAGGTTGGAGGGTTGATAGTACCTGTGGATTTTATAGTTCTTGACATGGAAGGAAGTAACCCTGCACCATCAGCACACACTATTTTGCTGGGTAGGCCTTTCATGGCTACTACCAACACCTTAATAGATGTTAAAAATGGTAAGTTGTCAATGACCGTCTTAGGACAAACTGTTGAATTTTCTATTTTTACACTTCTCCTATTCCTACAACTGCTTTATATGAGGAATGTTCTTTAATTAATTGTGTTGACGCAGTTGTTTCAGATGATTTCTTGCATACAGATTCCTCAGATAAATTGGGGCTGACATTGACCTTAGAAGAGGGGGCTAAACCAGTGGGAGAGACCCAAAGGTGCCTTAACCCAAAGGCATATGAGAGATCGAGGATTTACAAGGATCGCACAAAAGCACTTCATGACAGATTTATTGTGCGAAAGACATTGAGTCCATGTATGAAAGCTTTACTTTTTAATTATCGACTCCGTCTATTTCCAGGTAAATTCAAGTCTCGATGGAGTGGTCCTTTCGAGATAACTCAGGTATGTCCTTCTGGTGCCATTGAATTGCTTAACTCTCGAACCAATAAAACTTTTAAAGTAAATGGCCAGAGAGTTAAACCATATAAAGAAGGATTTCAAGAAGTGAGGATCATTGACAGCACTCTGATCCACGATCCCTAGGCCTTGCAGTATGTCCAGCTTTATTACATTAAAGAAGCGCTAAATGGGAGGCAACCCATCGGTTTGCATTTCTTTTTCATAGTGTAATTTTAAATTTAGCAAATTTTGATTTTATGTTTGTTTAAATAAATGGAATGGGTGCTTGATCGGTTTTTATTTTTCTAATGTGTTTCAGGGTTGATCGGAAAAGAGGTTTGCAATTTCTTTGATATTTGTTGATATTTGGTGATATAAAATAAAAATAAAGATAAATAAAAAAAGTTAAAAAGGGCAGTAGGTGACACGGCCAAGGAGCTTGGCCGTGTCACTTGGCCGTGTCACATGGGACACGGCCAAGCTTCACCACCAAATCAACTTTCTTTTGTTTTTGCAAATTTTTGTACAGAAGAGGACACACCCATGGGACACGGCCAGGTCACTGGCCGTGTCCCCCCAAGTGCATCAGACATGGCCGTGTCACCTAGACTTGGCCGTGTCTCTTCACTTTCACACTCTAGACACGGCCGTGTTGCCCACAACTTGGCTGTGTCTCTCACTTTTTCACTTTAAAAAACACGATTCTTTCACCTTTTTCCTCATTAAATCCCTAATTTCCTGTTTGTTCTCTCTCTCGCTCTCTCTCTCTCGCAAACTCCATTATCTGTGATTCCAAGCTCTAAATCCTCCATTAAACCTCAAATTTCTTCACCAAAAATAAAAATAATCAATTAAAACTTCTTCTTTGCTCATAAAAGTTTGATTTAATCAAGTTTTGGTGTTAAATTTTTCAGATTTCTCAAGATGCCAAGAACAAAGATTGTTTCACACCGCAAGAAGAAGAGGCCTACAACCAAAGGAGCTTCTTCCTCTTCATCAATTTCATCTTTGAAGAGAGCAAATCTTTTGGCTCAGGGTTTTTTCCCGACGAGGTATGTTAATGATGAATCCGTTGATGCTCTGCAAATTAGGACTAATTTTTATCGTTATGTGCAAATTCTTGGGTGGGAGAATCTAGTCTCCTTGCGACCTTTGCAGTTTGAGGAGCTGACTTTGGAATTTCTAACATCTCTTAAGGTTGAAAGAGATGATAAAAAAATCTGCACTAGAATGAGTTTTAAATTGCTTGGTAAATCATTTGTGCTTAATATTGAACAATTGAATGCTATATATGGTTTCCATCGGCATGGAGAAAGGTCGGTACCTAAAGAATTTAAACAACAATTTGCTTGGGGAGCATTAGGCTCAGGGACCTATGTGGCCAAATCGGCCAAAGCATCTAAATTAAGAAATTCCGCTTTGAGGTATTTGCATCGTTTTATGTCTTGCGGATTCTTTGCTCGGAAAGAGAGCCCGGGTGTGGTGGAATTGAGTGAGCTATTTTTCCTGGATTCTGCTTGTAATGCAGTGCCTGTTAGTGCCGGCTATTGGTTAGCCGATATTTTTGATACTGTGGCTAATAAAAGGAGGGGGGCAATTTGTGTTAGAGGGTTGATTACCACATTAGCAGTAGCCCTTCTTGAGGATTTTGACCCGAGTACCAGTCGCATGACTAGAATTTTGGGTAATGACTCTTTGGATTTAGCTACACTAGAGAAGATGCACATGGTGGTGCACAGAAAAGGGGCTTATATGATGTCTTCAACTGAGCCAGAGGCACCGGGGGACAGGCAAAAGAGGGCAAGGGTTCAAGAAGAGTCCGACTCGGATTCTCTTGATCTAGATGAGGATGCTCCGGTCTTGAAAAGTCAAGAGGTACTTATTAGGATTGAGGCCCTGGAGGGAAAGGTAGATCGTCTGGAGGGCAAGGTGGACCATAACCATGTTGAGGTCTTGCAGTAGTTGGAACAGATTAATAGCAACCTTGCAAAGATTTTGAGTCTCCACCCCTCGTCCGCATCATCTTCACACCCGCCTTCACCGTAGATTTTGAGTTCCTTGCTTTATTTGTTTGGTGTATTTTTGTTATTATTTTTCGTTTTTGTTTTTAATGTTAACATTTTATATTTTGGATATTTTATTTTATATATTGTATTTTGTTTGTTTTTGAACATTTGTGTTTGTGATGGAAAGTTAGGTTTTGCCTCACCAGGGTACGATGGAAGACAGGTTGTGCTTAACTCTTTCTCTTTATTATTCTTGTTTTCCATTGAGGATAATGTAAATTCTAAAGTGTGGGGTAATCTTTTAGCTTTTCCTTAATTCTTGTTTTGTTTGTCTTTATGTGTTTTATTGTGTGTTGTGCATGGCATAATTGTTGAAAATCTTATTAATCTTTTCTGTGATTTTAGCATTATAGTTGAGACTTTAGTATCGGTATAGAAATGAGCATTTGAATTCATTCAGGATCAATTTTCGCATTCTGCAATTTATGACATATAAATCTTTGAGAACCCACCTGTCTGAGTTTTGAGCCTCATAATTTGATATTATTATCAGTTGATTTTCTTTTCTTAAGCGTGCACCTTCATGATTTTGCATCTCTAGAGCTTGCTTTTGCATACTAATTGAACTCACATTATGATTTAATCTCAAGTTTTAAAATGATGAAGGCAAATTAGGTTAGCCCTTTAGCTTAAAAAGACCTCCCTTAATATTTAATTCCTTAGTGAGCCAAGTTGAGCCTTTGACCTTTTTATTGTTTGATCAACACAATTCTCAACTTAAAATGTTCTTATTATCATCATACCTGCATTAAGGAATGAAGTTTTATGATATGACAATAGGGTGGTTTATTTCAAAGTGTGGGGTAAGCAAGTAAAATGTTAACCCACCTGTGTGAGTTTTGAGCCTCATAATTTGATATTATTATCAGTTGATTTTCTTTTCTTAAGCGTGCACCTTCATGATTTTGCATCTCTAGAGCTTGCTTTTGCAAACTAATTGAACTCACATTATGATTTAATCTCAAGTTTTAAAATGATGAAGGCAAATTAGGTTAGCCCTTTAGCTTAAAAAGACCTCCCTTAATATTTAATTCCTTAGTGAGCCAAGTTGAGCCTTTGACCTTAGTGGGGTAAGCAAGTAAAAAAATAATGATATTGCTATTTGGGGTTGAAATGCATACTTTGCACATTGTATTGGATTAAGAGTTGATTATTTTTTTCCTCTACATTTTAAGCTAGATGTTCCATGCAAGTTTATATTATGTATATATATATATATTTAAAAAAATGATAAAAATAAAAGAAAAAGAAAAAGAGAAAATAAAAAAGATATATATATATACAGAATTCATATATTTTCTAGCATTAGAGGAAAGTTGACTCGTTATTTTTCTTGAAGTATGCAAGTATGTGAAGTATTAATGGATTATGAGTATGCCATTTGAGGGAGTTATGAATTTCTTAGCAAGAGTATTGTCTAATTTAGATACTCCATTTCTTGATGCTCCACCTTAAATGTCTTTTCTCACACCTTTACCTTAGCCCCATTACATCCAAATGAAAGACCTTCGGATTATTTCTTGAGAAAATCAGTGAGTTAGATTGGATAATTAAGCAAGTTTATGGTAGTATGCAGTCATGAGTGGTTTGAGTGAATTAACCTTCGAAATCGAGTGAAACACTTAGAAGAGAGATAAGATTTGTATGTCTGGATTAATGAATGAGTTAAGAAAACCCTTGATTGAAGTAAGATGCAAATATTTATGGCTGAGTCTTAAAGAATTTCATCTTATATGCTGGAATTATAGTTAAGGTTGTTTGAGTTTTTAATTTATGCCATGTGAATTTGCTTGAGGATAAGCAAAGTTTTAAGTGTGGGGTAGTTGTTTTATTAGTTTTTGTTATAGATTTGTGTCTTATTTATTATGATAATTATTGTTTTATTTAGGTATTTTGTTAGTTTTAACCAGTTTATTTAGTGTTTTTATTAATTTTGGTAGTTTCATTTTATTTCAGTGTTTATGTCGTTTTTTATCTAGTTTTTAGTATGGTGTTTGTGTTTTGTTTGTTATTGTTTATTTACTTCTTGTTTAAAGTTTGTTTCAAGTTTTATTTTAGGTTAAAAAGCCAAGGAAGCAAATTGAAGGGAAAAAAAAAGGAACAGTAGCTGACACAGGCAGAGGACAAGGCCAAGCTTGTGGCCGTGTCCCATACCAAGTTAAAGAGAAGATCAAGACACAGAGAGGGACACACTCAAGGGACAAGGCCAAGTCACTGGCTGTGTCCCTCCAAAGATGCTCAAACATGGCCAAGTTGCTCCAACTTGGCCGTGTCTCACTTAAATCCAAAGCAAAAGGAAGAAAATCAATCAGTAGAAGACACAGGCAAGGGACACGGCCAAGTCACTTGCCGTGTCCCTCCAAAATGGTCCAACATGGCCAAGTCACTGGCCATGTCCCTCCAAAGACCACCAATATGGCCAAGTCTCATCCATCTTGCCCGTGTCTCTCATGAACCAAAGACGAAGCGAATTTTTAAAGCGGAGGTATCGTATAAAAGAAAAAAGGGAGTTAGGGTTTGTGGTTGTTGAGATTTTGAGAACTGTTTAGCCGTCAAAGAGATTTCAGGGTTTTCATTACTTGTTTTCTTTGATTTTTGATTACACTTTGGATTAAACTAGCTTAGATTAGATTGTTCTAGCCATTGATACATCCTTCTTGTAACATCCCAAATCCCAGATTGGTAAGAAATAGACATAACCTATAATTTGAGCTCGAATTTCATTTAAGTTAATGACAAAATTAAAGAGTCTCGAAGAATACTTAATTGTTTATTTGTGTCTTATCTAGATGTATAACTTGAAATTACTCAATTTAGGGTTGTATAGAATAAGATATGATGGATTTAGTAGACAATGTGCAAGCTGCCTCAGGATAGCATAGTAGGCTTAACTTCAAAGGACCGTCAAAAATTAGATATAACTTGGATTGACCTGAAATTTTGACACAATGTAGCCCCGGATGTCTAGTTTCAGTGGGAATAAGAATTACTTAATTTGGAGTTTTGAGTAAAAAGATATTAATAAAGAAAGACAGAAAGGTCAGGAAGGGATATCAAAAGGACCTAAGTGAAAATTTCTCAAAAGTTAGGGGTAACTATGTAAACTTAAAAATTAAGAGTCGGAAGTTCTTAATAGTGCCCATATCCGACCCCGGAAGAATATTCTAGAGATTAATCGGGTCGCAACGACGTGTAACGATTTTTCTAGGAAATGTCCCGTTAAAGAAAAACGAAGACATTTTGACTAGGGGCATTTTGGTCATTATCAATTAAAGTTATACATGAATTTAAAGTAGGAAATAAAAAAGTGAGTACATAGAGGATGACGAGGGGTGATATATGAAATGATCGTCAGTAGAAACGGAGCCGGAAGAAAACCCGAGCAAGGAAAGGACCTAAAGGAAATTTTGTAAAAAGTTGAGGGCTTATCGGTAATTTTTCGAAATGACTTGGAAACCTAAAATAGACCTTATAAATAGAAAGTAGAGGTTGAGAGGATCAAAACTATATGTAGTATGACTCGTGGAACTGTACGGTTTAAAAGATATGATCGATTAATCGCCGGAACGTAATGTGGGCCCGGTTTCGTGTCCAGACCGTATGGGTAACACGGGACAACTTTAGGGTATCCAATGAGAAGAGGGACAAGTGGGAAGAAGTAATGGGAAAGAAAACTATAAAAATCTAATGTTGGCCAATCAAAAATAACCATTTAGCATGAGTAATAAATGAAGAAAGAGAAAGGTGGACAAGTGGTCTTAAAGGGTTTAACCAACACATAAGGTGATCATCATTTCCTTTATATATAAATATATGTGATATGAAGAACAAACTCTCTCTTTTTCCACTTACAAATTTCGGCCAACAAAGGGAAACACCAAAGGACTTCCAAGTTTCTCCAAATTTGATTTTTAAGGTAAGTTTTTAAGGTTTTCCAGTAAGTAGACTTTAATTTTAGTATTAATTTTAGGTAGTTATATATTTATTGGAAGATTGGAGATTAGAGTCTTTATGTGGAATTGGAAAAATATTAAGTAAGTGATGAGATTAATTGATTAAATGGAAGAATCAAGATGTATAAAGATTAATAAGGTTGGATTAGGGTTTCGGTTGGAAAAGAAATGGAGAATAACTTATTATTTTAAATTTCTAAGGTTTATGTTGTATTTTGAATTTATTGAAGGAGAAATAAAGAATTAAAGAAGGAGAAGAAGGAAAAGCTAAGAGGAATTAAAGAAATAAGGTTTGGTACTTTACCTTTGAATAATTACTTTTGATTTGGTGCTTTACCATAAAAGAAATTCTATTTTCTTACAAACTTTGGTTTATGGAAGTTTTGAAGTTGATGTTTAAATATATTGATTGAGTTTAAATTAAATATTTGAGTTATGTTTTTGTTTTCTTATGGCAATTGGGTTGTTAAATTTAATTGAAACCAAATGTTTTGAGAAAATTTGGCAAGTTGATTTGGTAAGTTGTTTTGGACTTTAATTAGTTTGATTTGAGTTAAACATGCAAAAGTTATTAAAGGGAAGTGTTTGAATCTTCACTTTACTATTAAAGAAGCCTTCATATTGATTTGCAAAAGAAAAATAAACTATTCCATGTATTTCATATGTTTGGGCCGAAATGGTCCCAAAATGACAGCTTTCTGGATCTTTTTGTGGCAGCTGTTTGAGGTAGCAAATGAATGAATTTTTCAACTAAATTTTACGTGTAATTAGTCAACATATGAAATAAGTGTTCTGTAAATTTTCAGCCAAAAATAAGATCATTTACTTGGTCAAATCCATGACTGAAGTGGACTGAAATTTTGACGAAAATCCAGATTTTACTATTCATTTGGTCATGCCATTTTGCATTGCCGATTTTTCGTACCGCGACACTATTCATTTGGTCAATTTGTGATCTTTTGAGGAATGCTTTGAAATGTTTAATATGTTTATTGTGGATATTAAATATGTGAAAAAGGGGAATGGTTTCACTAAAGAGTGTGTTGCGCGGCATAAATGGCAAAGTGCGATGGGAAATAAAATGATTTCTCGAATCATTCTAAAATGAAGTTTGAGACTTAAAATGAATCATTTTAATCTTTATGCTCTACTGGATAGTGGGAGTGGTAGATAAGGGTATGGTGCACTATACTAACTTATGCAGTACTGCCACTTATTGTAATTGATACGCCCCGGCGGTTACCTTCGGGTATAGGCCGTGGAGCGGAGATGTTGTGAAATTGGGATTGGAACGCCCCTGCGGTTACCTTCGGGTATAGGCCGTGGAGCGGAGATGTTGTGAAATTGTGATTGGAATGCTCCGACGGTTACCTACGGGTATAGGCTGTAGAGCGGAATTGGTTATAACCAGGATGGGGAGGCCCATTCCTGTGATCTGATATCGGTGGTGAGGGCCACCTATGTTACAGTGGGGAGGCCCACTGCCTTATCACTATGGTTCCCTATATACCAGTAGAGCTAAAGCCAAAGCCTGAGCCAAAGTCCTATTTTACTAAAACTACGTACTGCAATATGAGTTTGAATTATGGTTTTTACAATTGTTGAAAGTATATCTACACTGAATGGACAATATGTAACACCCCCATATCCAATGCACACACACTACAACCACAACAATGTAGCATAAGTGCACCAAACATAGGGATGCTACGGTTTTCTTAACATTCAAAACACATTAAACTTGATACAATACCCTTATCATTATACATTATAGAAAAGTAGATCATTTACTTATAAAACAAAACATATTAGTTATATATATATACATTTAAATATTACACAGCGGAAGTTATAAAATATGTACATATTTACATATTAAACATTTCTTTACAAAATAAAAAGAAGTATACATGATTGGCAAGTCTGCTCTGATCTTTAAGCTCCCAAAATGGATTCTTCAAGGTCTACTCTCACTTGGTCTTGATGAACTCTCGGGTTCAACTCTATCAACTCTATTACCTGCGGGATTAAACACTATCGCGCTAAGCCAACGGCTTAGTAAGATAATCATCCTAATGATATGACCTAGTGCAATGCAATGTCATTTCTCAATCCATATTATACATGTAACATCATATATGCAAAACTAACAACATACTTTCACATTACATATCACATTTCGATATCTTTTCATATACCTCATTAGTATACAATTAACCATTCATAATCAACACTAAACAAAGACAAGCATTGGGCCCAAGACACACTAATATGCCATTCAATTTTCAGAGTTAATGTTTTGGTTTTGTTATCACATTTATCAATATCATATACCCAACTAGGCTTCAAGGATTAAGTTCAACCAACCTTCAAGGGGAGCAAAGCATGCTAAGCTTCAACCCAACTTGGCTTCAAGAACCAACCCAACCTAGCTTCAAGGGTTGTAACATCTCAATTAGGCTTCAAGGATTCAATCCAACCTAACTTCAAGAGATTGTTACTCATTATAGGCATGCCACCAACAACAAACTCTGAAAATGGAATAACACATTAGCCACACAATTCATTTATCATTTCATTTTCAAATCTCATCATCAACTAGGCAAACATGCCTCATTTCTTTCAATTGAACCATCATAGCCAATCACAATGGCTTTATAACATTTCTTATTGTGCATACAGCATTATTGGTATCACATTTCAAAGTACATTATTCATAATACACATCACCATTCACAAGCCTCACAATACACAATGCATAACCTTGTTCATGTAATATCATATGCATTATCAATTCCATATCATCTCACATTTCATGATTCAACAATGATGTTAGACAAATGATCTCTAATTTGATCCTTGACAACTCAAATGGATGATCTATTTAACATGTATTTGAAAATCTTGTTGCAGGATTAGATTGCTTCCAATAAGGTGAACAGAACCTTTCTAGCGGTCGCGCCTCACCCAAATACGACCGCTCCATACAATTACAAGATGAAACCTTATTACAGTGGGTTTCACGGTCAAAAGCCCGACCTAAGTCGCGACCGCACTTGAATAATAGCGACCGTCCCAAATTACGTGTCTCTCATGCATAAACCCTAAATGTAGCCAAATTTCTTTTGGTTAACTTAAGACACATTGTACACAACATAACCTCATTCAAATGGACATAATCAACATCATTAGCAATTATTTTACATGCTCATCACAATATTTTCATCACCAACATTCATTAACAATACATTTGATACCCTATCACATTTACAAAAAAAAGTGTTTTAAGATTAAACAACATATGCATGTTTGTAACCATATAGTTTGTACTTACCTTTAGCACCAATTATACAACTCTAAACACTTTCTTTTCTCCAAGAATTCTTCACTTCTCAAATTAGAGCAAATCACCTTCTTCCAAAACCTAATCCAAAATAACACAATATAATTTATCACTTACCATATCCAACATCAACACCCACTTAACTTCTCATCTATCAAGCAATCTCAACACTTAAATTCACACCATAAACAACCTTAATCATACCATCATCAAACCCCAACTCAACTTAAACATAACTTCAAAAATAACAATGGCAAACAAGAGAAAACTTACCAAATCATGAAATTCCTTAAAATTCCAACTTGTATACTTGAAAACTCCTTTCAATTTGAGCTTGGAATCAACAAAACCTTCACTTGTTCTCTTGCTCTCTTGTCCCTTTGATGAGCCGGCCACACAAGAAAGAAAAGAAAAGAAAATGACAATGAAGAGTAAAAGTCAAACTTTGCTTCTTCTTTAAATCTCCACCACAAAAATAATTAGGAAATTACTTAAATGTCCTCTTCTCATATGCTTTCTCTTCCTATTATTTACAAGCCCTTTTAAGTAATTTCACAAGTAACAATAAAATATCCTCTTCCCTTGACTTTCCACTTTGACCAACATATATGTTATATATATTACCATATACACTACATATACATTTCTCTCTACACAATTTTTCCTTATCAACTTAACATATACATTCAATCACATTTTAAACCAACAACAACAACAACAACATAATCAAAACTTCTAGGGCATACATGAGGATATTACAATTCTCCCCCTCTAAAAAGAAATTTCGTCCTCGAAATTACCTGATATCAAGTCCGAAATAATTGAGGATATTGCTCTCGCATGATTTGTTCACTTTCCCAAGTTGCCTCTTCCTTTCCATGATTCTTCCATAGAACTTTCACCAATGGCACACTCTTGTTCCTCAACTCTTTCACTTCACGTGCCAAAATAGCAACTGGTTCCTCTTCAAATGTCAAATCTGGGCTCACTTCAATAGATTCAAATGGCAACACATGAGATGGATCCGACCTATATCTCCTCAACATAGAAACATGGAATACATTATGAATACGATCCAACTCAGGTGGCAAAGCAAGTCGATACGCCATTGACCCAACTCTTTCTAACACTTCATACGGCCCAATGAAATGAGGACTCAATTTTCCTTTCCGACCGAACCTCAAAATCTTCTTCCAAGGAGACACTTTCAGAAATACCTTATCTCCAACATCAAACTCTATGTCTCTCCTTTTCAGATCTGCATAAGACTTTTGTCAGTCTGAAGCTGCTTTTAACCTGCCTCGAATCAACTTTACTTTTTCTTCAGTTTCTTGAATCAAATCAGGACCAACCAACTTATTATCTCCAAGCTCATTCCAACAAAGAGGTGTCCTACACCGTCTGCCATACAATGCTTCAAACGGTGCCATACCAATGCTGGATTGGTGACTGTTGTTGTAAGCAAACTCCACAAGAGGTAAAAACCTATCCCAACTTCCGGAGAAATCGATGACACAACTTCTCAACATATCTTCAAGAATCTGTATCACCCTCTCTGACTGTCCATCTGTCTGTGGATGAAAAGCAGTGCTGAAGTGCAGTCGAGAACCCAAAGCACTATGCAAACTCTTCCAAAATCTTGAAGTAAACCTGGGATCTCGATCAGACACTAAAGAAATTGGAACACCATGCAGTTTCACAATCTCATGGATATACAGCTCAGCCAACCTCTCCAAAGAGTAATCCATCCGCACCGGAAGGAAATGAGCTGTCTTAGTCAATCTATCCACAATCACCCATATGGCATCATGTTTCCTTTGTGTCAATGGCAATCCAGACACAAAGTCCATTGTTACTCTTTCCCACTTCCATTCTAGCACTGACAACGGTTGAAGCAACCCGGTTGGAACTTGATGCTCTGCTTTAACCTTCTGACAAGTGAGACATTTCGATACAAACTCAGCAATATCTCTCTTCAACCCCATCCACCAATAATGCTGTCTCAAATCATGATACATCTTCGTACTACCCGGATGCATAGCAAACATCGACTGATGAGCTTCTTCCAAAATGACCCTTTTCAAATCAGCATCATCGGGTACACACAATCTGCTCTTGAACCAGAGACTTCCATCACTCTTCACAATAAAATCTCTACCCTTTCCACTCTGACAATCCGAAACAATCTTCTGTATCTTCTTATCGGCCAACTGAGCTTCTTTGATCTGATCTAACAAAACCGGCTTCAATTGCAACTGTGCCAATAATGCACCATCAACACAAGGTACAAAACTGACATGCAATGCTCTCAACTCAACAAGCAACGAGAGCGAGTAAACTGTTAAACCAGCTAAAGACTTCCGACTCAAGGCATCAGCAACAACATTTGCTTTACCTGGATGATAGTCAATCAAGCAGTCGTAGTCTTTAATCAATTCCAACCATCTCCTCTGTCGAAGATTAAGCTCTTTCTGAACCCCCAAATATTTCAAACTTTTGTGATCAGTGTAGATGAAACACTTCTCCCCAAACAAATAGTGTCGCCAAATCTTCAATGCAAAAACAATGGCTGCTAGATCCAAATCATGGGTCGGATAATTAAGCTCATGCGGCTTCAACTGTCGAGAAGCATAAGCTATCACTCTACCTTCTTGCATCAGTACACAACCCAAACCATTATGTGAAGCATCACTGTAGATTACATATGGTTTGCCTTCCACAGGTAAAGTAAGAACAGGCGCTTGAGTCAACATTTCTCTCAACTGATTAAAGCTAGCCTGACACTGATCTGTCCATACAAATCTAACTCCCTTTCGAAGCAATCTGGTGAGTGGAGTAGCTATCAAAGAAAAATCTTTCACAAACCGTCGGTAATAGCCTGCCAAACCCAGAAAACTTCTAACTTCAGTCACAGACTTAGGTGGACTCCAATTCAGAATAGCTTCAACTTTACTCGGATAAACTCTAATACCCTCTGCTGAAACTATATGACCGAGAAAAGCTACATGGTCCAACCAAAACTCACACTTCGACAATTTAGCAAACAATTGCTTCTCTCTCAAAATCTGCAACACAATCCGTAGATGCTTGTCATGCTCTTCCTTATTACGCGAATATACCAGAATATCATCAATAAAACACTACCACAAACTGATCCAAATAGGGCCTAAACACCCTATTCATCAAGTCCATAAAAACTGCAGGTGCATTCGTCAGACCAAAAGGCATAACTAGAAACTCATAATGCCCATACCTGGTCTGAAAGGCTGTCTTAGGAACATCTTCAACTCTGACTCTCAACTGATGGTACCCTGATCTCAGATCAATTTTAGAAAACACAGCTGCACCCTTCAATTGATCAAAAAGATCATCGATTCTAGGCAAAGGATATTTATTTTTAATAGTCACCTTGTTCAATTGCCTATAATCGATACACAACCTCATAGTACCATCTTTCTTCTTCACAAATAACACAGGAGCTCCCCAAGGAGAAACACTGGGGCGAATAAATCCTTTGTCCAACAACTCCTGTAATTGCACTTTCAACTCCCTCAATTCTGCTGGTGCCATTCTATAAGGAGTACTAGAGATAGGAGTGGTACCAGGCAACAATTCAATACCGAACTCCACCTCTCTCTCAGGAGGTAACCCTGGCAACTCCTCTGGAAACACATCTGGGAACTCTACAACTGTGGCAATACTATCAATAGGGGAACCCTTCACTCTAGTATCTACCACATGAGCAAGATAAGCTTCACACCCCTTTCTAATCAATCTCCTAGCTGCAACAGCTGAAACAAATAAGGAGGCTAGCTGTTCCTGCTCATTAGATACTATCACCTCTCTACCATCACCCGTTCTCAAAGAAACAATTTTCTTTTTACAATCCAGCACAACTCCATGTCGAGATAGTCAATCCATACCTAAGATCACATCATATTCCTTAAATGGCATCTCAATCAAATCTCCAAGGAACTCCTCACCCTGCACCCTCACTGCACTATCCCAGTGCACTTTACTAACAATCACACTATGCCCTAACGGATTTGTCACCAACACATCAAATCCTAGGGACTCAGCATGCATATCAAATATAGGCAAAACAGATGCACTAATATATGAATGCGTGGAACCCGGATCAATCAAAGCAAGTACTGGAGTATTAAATAAAGAAAAAGTACCAGCTATGACTACCGATGCATCAGGCTGCCTCTGCATAACATACATCCTCTGGGAAGAACCAACCTCCTCTGGTCTACTCTCCCTGGATGTAGCACCTCCTCTAGCACTGAACCCAGATCTGCCTCCCCGGCTGCTACCTCTGCCTGCTCGACCTCCCCTCACACTAGGTCGAGAAGCTGCAGTATCAACTGACATTTGCTCCTATCTCTCAGGACAGTCTCTCACAAAGTGATCTGGTGATCCACACCTGAAACATACCCCTGCAACATCAGCCTTCCAACAAGGACCACCATGCGGCCTACCACAATGGATGCAGATGGGTAAGGTGGATCTCTGAACCATAGGGGTCGGAGCACTCGCCACTGAAGCTGCAGGTCTAAATCTCTGCCTCTGTAACTGCACTGACCTACCCGCTGGTCTCTGGCTCCTACTACTCCGAGGAACAAAACTTCCTCTACCCCTCTTCGCAGAAGAAGACCCTGCCTCGAACTGGGGCCTTCTAACCCTAACCTCTTCTTCTGAAGCAACCGCAATACCCTGAGCTCGCTCTACACTTCGAGCTGCTGCCACAAGCTGTGAGAAATCCTGATATCTGGATCCAGCCACTAAGCACATGATCGAGGGCCTCAATCCCTCCTCAAATCGCTGACATCTATCAATCTCATCAGCAATGATACCCCCAGCATACTGACTCAGTCGAATAAACTCAATCTCATATTCAGTTACGGTCCGGTGATCTTGCTTCAAATCTAGAAACTCTCTTTTCTTCCCATCTTTATACTCCCTTGGAGTATACTTCAACTCAAACTCTCTCAGAAAATCCGCATATGACAAGATTGGTGGATCATCCATAGAATGGGGCACTGTCTTCCACCAACTATATGCATCCTTCTGCAACAAGGATCTTGCATAATCAAACTTTTCCTCAGGGGTGGCTTGCAACTGAATAAAGATCCTCTGAACTTTGTCAAGCCACTGCTCTGCTACAGCTGGGTCAGTAGTACCAAGGAAATCCTCCGCTCCATACTTCCTTAGTTTGTCATAATGCCTCACAGATACCAAAGGCTGAGGGGGTGGTGGCTGTGGTTGTACTGGTGCTTGCCTCAATGCCTCTACCACATGCCTCAACCAAGCTGGTGGAACCTCCTCACCAACTGGTCTACCCGACACCGAAGCAGGTGCCTCCTCAACACTATCAACCCTAGCTCCATCATCAGGAGCAACGCTCTCCTCACTACCCTCAACTGACTGTCTCAAATGAGGATCCATCAACACCTAACACTGCAAACACAAAAGGACACACCTTATTAAAGATCAGAGATTGCCAATCCAAAACATGTATTTTTATTCAAAACCAACTTTTTAAAATCAAAATAGACTTTTTCTTACATTATACCTAGGTTGAGAATATCAAACCTTGGCTCTGATACCAAAACAATTGTAACGCCCCCATATCCAATGCACACACACTACAACCACAACAATGTAGCATAAGTGCACCAAACATAGGGATGCTACGGTTTTCTTAACATTCAAAACACTTTAAACTTGATACAATACCCTTATCATTATACATTATAGAAAAGTAGATCATTTACTTATAAAACAAAACATATTAGTTATATATATATACATTTAAATATTACACAGCGGAAGTTATAAAATATGTACATATTTACATATTAAACATTTCTTTACAAAATATAAAGAAGTATACATGATTGGCAAGTCTGCTCTGATCTTTAAGCTCCCAAAATGGATTCTTCAAGGTCTACTCTCACTTGGTCTTGATGAACTCTCGGGTTCAACTCTATCAACTCTATTACCTGCGCGATTAAACACTATCGCGCTAAGCCAACGACTTAGTAAGATAATCATGCTAATGATATGACCTAGTGCAATGCAATGTCATTTCTCAATCCATATTATACATGTAACATCATATATGCAAAACTAACAACATACTTTCACATTACATATCACATTTCGATATCTTTTCATATACCTCATTAGTATACATTTAACCATTCATAATCAACACTAAACAAAGACAAGCATTGGGCCCAAGACACACTAATATGCCATTCAATTTTCAGAGTTAATGTTTTGGTTTTGTTATCACATTTATCAATATCATATACCCAACTAGGCTTCAAGGATTAAGTTCAACCAACCTTCAAGGGGAGCAAAGCATGCTAAGCTTCAACCCAACTTGGCTTCAAGAACCAACCCAACCTAGCTTCAAGGGTTGTAACATCTCAATTAGGCTTCAAGGATTCAATCCAACCTAACTTCAAGAGATTGTTACTCATTATAGGCATGCCACCAACAACAAACTCTGAAAATGGAATAACACATTAGCCACACAATTCATTTATCATTTCGTTTTCAAATCTCATCATCAACTAGGCAAACATGCCTCATTTCTTTCAATTGAACCATCATAGCCAATCACAATGGCTTTATAGCATTTCTTATTGTGCATACAGCATTATTGGTATCACATTTCAAAGTACATTATTCATAATACACATCACCATTCACAAGCCTCACAATACACAATGCATAACCTTGTTCATGTAATATCATATGCATTATCAATTCCATATCATCTCACATTTCATGATTCAACAATGATGTTAGACAAATGATCTCTAATTTGATCCTTGACAACTCAAATGGATGATCTAATTAACATGTATTTGAAAATCTTGTTGCAGGATTAGATTGCTTCCAATAAGGTGAACAGAACCTTTCTAGCGGTCGCGCCTCACCCAAATACGACCGCTCCATACAATTACAAGATGAAACCTTATTACAGTGGGTTTCACGGTCAGAAGCCCGTCCTAAGTCGCGACCGCACTTGAATAATAGCGACCGTCCCAAATTACGTGTCTCTCATGCATAAACCCTAAATGTAGCCAAATTTCTTTTGGTTAACTTAAGACACATTGTACACAACATAACCTCATTCAAATGGACATAATCAACATCATTAGCAATTATTTTACATGCTCCTCGCAATATTTTCATCACCAACATTCATTAACAATACATTTGATACCCTATCACATTTACAAACAAAAGTGTTTTAAGATTAAACAACATATGCATGTTTGTAACCATATAGTTTGTACTTACCTTTAGCACCAATTATACAACTCTAAACACTTTCTTTTCTCCAAGAATTCTTCACTTCTCAAATTAGAGCAAATCACCTTCTTCCAAAACCTAATCCAAAATAACACAATATAATTTATCACTTACCATATCCAACATCAACACCCACTTAACTTCTCATCTATCAAGCAATCTCAACACTTAAATTCACACCATAAACAACCTTAATCATACCATCATCAAACCCCAACTCAACTTAAACATAACTTCAAAAATAACAATGGCAAACAAGAGAAAACTTACCAAATCATGAAATTCCTTAAAATTCCAACTTGTATACTTGAAAACTCCTTTCAATTTGAGCTTGGAATCAACAAAACCTTCACTTGTTCTCTTGCTCTCTTGTCCCTTTGATGAGCCGGCCACACAAGAAAGAAAAGAAAAGAAAATGACAATGAAGAGTAAAAGTCAAACTTTGCTTCTTCTTTAAATCTCCACCACAAAAATAATTAGGAAATTACTTAAATGTCCTCTTCTCATATGCTTTCTCTTCCTATTATTTACAAGCCCTTTTAAGTAATTTCACAAGTAACAATAAAATATCCTCTTCCCTTGACTTTCCACTTTGACCAACATATATGTTATATATATTACCATATACACTACATATACATTTCTCTCTACACAATTTTTCCTTATCAACTTAACATATACATTCAATCACATTTTAAACCAACAACAACAACAACAACATAATCAAAACTTCTAGGGCATACATGAGGATATTACAATTCTCCCCCTCTAAAAAGAAATTTCGTCCTCGAAATTACCTGATATCAAGTCCGAAATAATTGAGGATATTGCTCTCGCATGATTTGTTCACTTTCCCAAGTTGCCTCTTCCTTTCCATGATTCTTCCATAGAACTTTCACCAATGGCACACTCTTGTTCCTCAACTCTTTCACTTCACGTGCCAAAATAGCAACTGGTTCCTCTTCAAATGTCAAATCTGGGCTCACTTCAATAGATTCAAATGGCAACACATGAGATGGATCCGACCTATATCTCCTCAACATAGAAACATGGAATACATTATGAATACGATCCAACTCAGGTGGCAAAGCAAGTCGATACGCCATTGACCCAACTCTTTCTAACACTTCATACGGCCCAATGAAATGAGGACTCAATTTTCCTTTCCGACCGAACCTCAAAATCTTCTTCCAAGGAGACACTTTCAGAAATACCTTATCTCCAACATCAAACTCTATGTCTCTCCTTTTCAGATCTGCATAAGACTTTTGTCAGTCTGAAGCTGCTTTTAACCTGCCTCGAATCAACTTTACTTTTTCTTCAGTTTCTTGAATCAAATCAGGACCAACCAACTTATTATCTCCAAGCTCATTCCAACAAAGAGGTGTCCTACACCGTCTGCCATACAATGCTTCAAACGGTGCCATACCAATGCTGGATTGGTGACTGTTGTTGTAAGCAAACTCCACAAGAGGTAAAAACCTATCCCAACTTCCGGAGAAATCGATGACACAACTTCTCAACATATCTTCAAGAATCTGTATCACCCTCTCTGACTGTCCATCTGTCTGTGGATGAAAAGCAGTGCTGAAGTGCAGTCGAGAACCCAAAGCACTATGCAAACTCTTCCAAAATCTTGAAGTAAACCTGGGATCTCGATCAGACACTAAAGAAATTGGAACACCATGCAGTTTCACAATCTCATGGATATACAGCTCAGCCAACCTCTCCAAAGAGTAATCCATCCGCACCGGAAGGAAATGAGCTGTCTTAGTCAATCTATCCACAATCACCCATATGGCATCATGTTTCCTTTGTGTCAATGGCAATCCAGACACAAAGTCCATTGTTACTCTTTCCCACTTCCATTCTAGCACTGACAACGGTTGAAGCAACCCGGTTGGAACTTGATGCTCTGCTTTAACCTTCTGACAAGTGAGACATTTCGATACAAACTCAGCAATATCTCTCTTCAACCCCATCCACCAATAATGCTGTCTCAAATCATGATACATCTTCGTACTACCCGGATGCATAGCAAACATCGACTGATGAGCTTCTTCCAAAATGACCCTTTTCAAATCAGCATCATCGGGTACACACAATCTGCTCTTGAACCAGAGACTTCCATCACTCTTCACAATAAAATCTCTACCCTTTCCACTCTGACAATCCGAAACAATCTTCTGTATCTTCTTATCGGCCAACTGAGCTTCTTTGATCTGATCTAACAAAACCGGCTTCAATTGCAACTGTGCCAATAATGCACCATCAACACAAGGTACAAAACTGACATGCAATGCTCTCAACTCAACAAGCAACGAGAGCGAGTAAACTGTTAAACCAGCTAAAGACTTCTGACTCAAGGCATTAGCAACAACATTTGCTTTACCTGGATGATAGTCAATCAAGCAGTCGTAGTCTTTAATCAATTCCAACCATCTCCTCTGTCGAAGATTAAGCTCTTTCTGAACCCCCAAATATTTCAAACTTTTGTGATCAGTGTAGATGAAACACTTCTCCCCAAACAAATAGTTTCGCCAAATCTTCAATGCAAAAACAATGGCTGCTAGATCCAAATCATGGGTCGGATAATTAAGCTCATGCGGCTTCAACTGTCGAGAAGCATAAGCTATCACTCTACCTTCTTGCATCAGTACACAACCCAAACCATTATGTGAAGCATCACTGTAGATTACATATGGTTTGCCTTCCACAGGTAAAGTAAGAACAGGCGCTTGAGTCAACATTTCTCTCAACTGATTAAAGCTAGCCTGACACTGATCTGTCCATACAAATCTAACTCCCTTTCGAAGCAATCTGGTGAGTGGAGTAGCTATCAAAGAAAAATCTTTCACAAACCGTCGGTAATAGCCTGCCAAACCTAGAAAACTTCTAACTTTAGTCACAGACTTAGGTGGACTCCAATTTAGAATAGCTTCAACTTTACTCGGATCAACTCTAATACCCTCTGCTGAAACTATATGACCGAGAAAAGCTACATGGTCCAACCAAAACTCACACTTCGACAATTTAGCAAACAATTGCTTCTCTCTCAAAATCTGCAACACAATCCGTAGATGCTTGTCATGCTCTTCCTTATTACGCGAATATACCAGAATATCATCAATAAAACACTACCACAAACTGATCCAAATAGGGCCTAAACACCCTATTCATCAAGTCCATAAAAACTGCAGGTGCATTCGTCAGACCAAAAGGCATAACTAGAAACTCATAATGCCCATACCTGGTCTGAAAGGCTGTCTTAGGAACATCTTCAACTCTGACTCTCAACTGATGGTACCCTGATCTCAGATCAATTTTAGAAAACACAGCTGCACCCTTCAATTGATCAAAAAGATCATCGATTCTAGGCAAAGGATATTTATTTTTAATAGTCACCTTGTTCAATTGCCTATAATCGATACACAACCTCATAGTACCATCTTTCTTCTTCACAAATAACACAGGAGCTCCCCAAGGAGAAACACTGGGGCGAATAAATCCTTTGTCCAACAACTCCTGTAATTGCACTTTCAACTCCCTCAATTCTGCTGGTGCCATTCTATAAGGAGTACTAGAGATAGGAGTGGTACCAGGCAACAATTCAATACCGAACTCCACCTCTCTCTCAGGAGGTAACCCTGGCAACTCCTCTGGAAACACATCTGGGAACTCTACAACTGTGGCAATACTATCAATAGGGGAACCCTTCACTCTAGTATCTACCACATGAGCAAGATAAGCTTCACACCCCTTTCTAATCAATCTCCTAGCTGCAACAGCTGAAACAAATAAGGAGGCTAGCTGTTCCTGCTCATTAGATACTATCACCTCTCTACCATCACCCGTTCTCAAAGAAACAATTTTCTTTTTACAATCCAGCACAACTCCATGTCGAGATAGCCAATCCATACCTAAGATCACATCATATTCCTTAAATGGCATCTCAATCAAATCTCCAAGAAACTCCTCACCCTGCACCCTCACTGCACTATCCCAGTGCACTTTACTAACAATCACACTATGCCCTAACGGATTTGTCACCAACACATCAAATCCTAGGGACTCAGCATGCATATCAAATACAGGCAAAACAGATGCACTAATATATGAATGCGTGGAACCCGGATCAATCAAAGCAAGTACTGGAGTATTAAATAAAGAAAAAGTACCAGCTATGACTACCGATGCATCAGGCTGCCTCTGCATAACATACATCCTCTGGGAAGAACCAACCTCCTCTGGTCTACTCTCCCTGGATGTAGCACCTCCTCTAGCACTGAACCCAGATCTGCCTCCCCGGCTGCTACCTCTGCCTGCTCGACCTCCCCTCACACTAGGTCGAGAAGCTGCAGTATCAACTGACATTTGCTCCTATCTCTCAGGACAGTCTCTCACAAAGTGATCTGGTGATCCACACCTGAAACATACCCCTGCAACATCAGCCTTCCAACAAGGACCACCATGCGGCCTACCACAATGGATGCAGATGGGTAAGGTGGATCTCTGAACCATAGGGGTCGGAGCACTCGCCACTGAAGCTGCAGGTCTAAATCTCTGCCTCTGTAACTGCACTGACCTACCCGCTGGTCTCTGGCTCCTACTACTCCGAGGAACAAAACTTCCTCTACCCCTCTTCGCAGAAGAAGACCCTGCCTCGAACTGGGGCCTTCTAACCCTAACCTCTTCTTCTGAAGCAACCGCAATACCCTGAGCTCGCTCTACACTTCGAGCTGCTGCCACAAGCTGTGAGAAATCCTGATATCTGGATCCAGCCACTAAGCACATGATCGAGGGCCTCAATCCCTCCTCAAATCGCTGACATCTATCAATCTCATCAGCAATGATACCCCCAGCATACTGACTCAGTCGAATAAACTCAATCTCATATTCAGTTACGGTCCGGTGATCTTGCTTCAAATCTAGAAACTCTCTTTTCTTCCCATCTTTATACTCCCTTGGAGTATACTTCAACTCAAACTCTCTCAGAAAATCCGCATATGACAAGATTGGTGGATCATCCATAGAATGGGGCACTGTCTTCCACCAACTATATGCATCCTTCTGCAACAAGGATCTTGCATAATCAAACTTTTCCTCAGGGGTGGCTTGCAACTGAATAAAGATCCTCTGAACTTTGTCAAGCCACTGCTCTGCTACAGCTGGGTCAGTAGTACCAAGGAAATCCTCCGCTCCATACTTCCTTAGTTTGTCATAATACCTCACAGATACCAAAGGCTGAGGGGGTGGTGGCTGTGGTTGTACTGGTGCTTGCCTCAATGCCTCTACCACATGCCTCAACCAAGCTGGTGGAACCTCCTCACCAACTGGTCTACCCGACACCGAAGCAGGTGCCTCCTCAACACTATCAACCCTAGCTCCATCATCAGGAGCAACGCTCTCCTCACTACCCTCAACTGACTGTCTCAAATGAGGATCCATCAACACCTAACACTGCAAACACAAAAGGACACACCTTATTAAAGATCAGAGATTGCCAATCCCAAACATGTATTTTTATTCAAAACCAACTTTTTAAAATCAAAATAGACTTTTTCTTACATTATACCTAGGTTGAGAATATCAAACCTTGGCTCTGATACCAAAACAATTGTGACGCCCCCATATCCAATGCACACACACTACAACCACAACAATGTAGCATAAGTGCACCAAACATAGGGATGCTACGGTTTTCTTAACATTCAAAACACTTTAAACTTGATACAATACCCTTATCATTATACATTATAGAAAAGTAGATCATTTACTTATAAAACAAAACATATTAGTTATATATATATACATTTAAATATTACACAGCGAAAGTTATAAAATATGTACATATTTACATATTAAACATTTCTTTACAAAATATAAAGAAGTATACATGATTGGCAAGTCTGCTCTGATCTTTAAGCTCCCAAAATGGATTCTTCAAGGTCTACTCTCACTTGGTCTTGATGAACTCTCGGGTTCAACTCTATCAACTCTATTACCTGCGCGATTAAACACTATCGCGCTAAGCCAACGACTTAGTAAGATAATCATGCTAATGATATGACCTAGTGCAATGCAATGTCATTTCTCAATCCATATTATACATGTAACATCATATATGCAAAACTAACAACATACTTTCACATTACATATCACATTTCGATATCTTTTCATATACCTCATTAGTATACATTTAACCATTCATAATCAACACTAAACAAAGACAAGCATTGGGCCCAAGACACACTAATATGCCATTCAATTTTCAGAGTTAATGTTTTGGTTTTGTTATCACATTTATCAATATCATATACCCAACTAGGCTTCAAGGATTAAGTTCAACCAACCTTCAAGGGGAGCAAAGCATGCTAAGCTTCAACCCAACTTGGCTTCAAGAACCAACCCAACCTAGCTTCAAGGGTTGTAACATCTCAATTAGGCTTCAAGGATTCAATCCAACCTAACTTCAAGAGATTGTTACTCATTATAGGCATGCCACCAACAACAAACTCTGAAAATGGAATAACACATTAGCCACACAATTCATTTATCATTTCATTTTCAAATCTCATCATCAACTAGGCAAACATGCCTCATTTCTTTCAATTGAACCATCATAGCCAATCACAATGGCTTTATAGCATTTCTTATTGTGCATACAGCATTATTGGTATCACATTTCAAAGTACATTATTCATAATACACATCACCATTCACAAGCCTCACAATACACAATGCATAACCTTGTTCATGTAATATCATATGCATTATCAATTCCATATCATCTCACATTTCATGATTCAACAATGATGTTAGACAAATGATCTCTAATTTGATCCTTGACAACTCAAATGGATGATCTATTTAACATGTATTTGAAAATCTTGTTGCAGGATTAGATTGCTTCCAATAAGGTGAACAGAACCTTTCTAGCGGTCGCGCCTCACCCAAATACGACCGCTCCATACAATTACAAGATGAAACCTTATTACAGTGGGTTTCACGGTCAGAAGCCCGACCTAAGTCGCGACCACACTTGAATTATAGCGACCGTCCCAAATTACGTGTCTCTCATGCATAAACCCTAAATGTAGCCAAATTTCTTTTGGTTAACTTAAGACACATTGTACACAACATAACCTCATTCAAATGGACATAATCAACATCATTAGCAATTATTTTACATGCTCATCACAATATTTTCATCACCAACATTCATTAACAATACATTTGATACCCTATCACATTTACAAACAAAAGTGTTTTAAGATTAAACAACATATGCATGTTTGTAACCATATAGTTTGTACTTACCTTTAGCACCAATTATACAACTCTAAACACTTTCTTTTCTCCAAGAATTCTTCACTTCTCAAATTAGAGCAAATCACCTTCTTCCAAAACCTAATCCAAAATAACACAATATAATTTATCACTTACCATATCCAACATCAACACCCACTTAACTTCTCATCTATCAAGCAATCTCAACACTTAAATTCACACCATAAACAACCTTAATCATACCATCATCAAACCCCAACTCAACTTAAACATAACTTCAAAAATAACAATGGCAAACAAGAGAAAACTTACCAAATCATGAAATTCCTTAAAATTCCAACTTGTATACTTGAAAACTCCTTTCAATTTGAGCTTGGAATCAACAAAACCTTCACTTGTTCTCTTGCTCTCTTGTCCCTTTGATGAGCCGGCCACACAAGAAAGAAAAGAAAAGAAAATGACAATGAAGAGTAAAAGTCAAACTTTGCTTCTTCTTTAAATCTCCACCACAAAAATAATTAGGAAATTACTTAAATGTCCTCTTCTCATATGCTTTCTCTTCCTATTATTTACAAGCCCTTTTAAGTAATTTCACAAGTAACAATAAAATATCCTCTTCCCTTGACTTTCCACTTTGACCAACATATATGTTATATATATTACCATATACACTACATATACATTTCTCTCTACACAATTTTTCCTTATCAACTTAACATATACATTCAATCACATTTTAAACCAACAACAACAACAACAACAACAACATAATCAAAACTTCTAGGGCATACATGAGGATATTACACAATAACTTTCTTTGGTTTAATGTTGGTTGATTTATGATTTAATTAATTCCTTTTATTTCAAATGCTTTCATGTTTTACTATATTTTCATCGATAAAGTACCCACTGAGCGACAACGCTCAGCGAGTTAAGTTTTCCTTGACTCGTAGGTTCGGAGCAGTAGATAAATCTTGGGGAAGCAACGACCAGACCACAACAAATCTCAGGGGTAGATCTTTTAGTTCCATTATGAGTTAGTTAGTTGTGGCATGTATATGAATAAATATAAAAGAGAATTTCTATGTTATAATTGTATGTTAGTAGTGTGTAATAATCATAAACCTTTACTTTATGTTGTATTAGAAGTGTGAACTCTTCTTGCAGATTTGTAGTTGAGGGTATAAGGTGAATTCATTGGGAGTGTATTAAATTTGATAGTATTCACATTGGCCTGTGTAAAGTGTTTTCAAAAATCAGAAAAACAAGTTTTGTCGACACTTGGGATCCAAATTTCTAGGCGAAACTATGGCAAAATTTCTGTAAAAATCGAAACTAAAATTTTACGAAGTAAATTGGTAGCAACGTTAGGATAGTGTGGCGCCTCTACTCGGCTTACACATGTAGGTTGGGAAGGGGTGTTACACTTCTTGCAAGATTTGAACAAGAGATTCTTCAGAAGCTTCAAGGAGTTTGTAACTTGGTTTTGTTCTTGAACTTTATCTATTTATTTTCATTGGAATTGTATTTATGGATATTATCATGTCTGAATTGATTTCTTTGAATATTAATGAGATGAGTATGTTTGATAGCATTATGAACTAATTTGATCAAGTCTAAGGTTTGTATGGATCTGCTATGATTGTATGAATTGGTTATTCTCTTAGCTAATAATTTCTTTAGCCTTGATTGAATGGAATATTGTTAATATATAATTGATTGGCCACCAATTATGTGTTTTAGGTATTAGATGATGGATTGAGAGATGAAGTCTAATGCTGGAACAATTCAGTTAGGGACTTAGGTGAATTAGAGATATAACCTATTAAAAAGATTATTTCAATTATAACAAGATTAGTTGAAAGAGGTTTGAATGCGAGAGCTTATTTCCTTGACTTGATTAATTGAGTTGTTTGAGATTTAATCTTTGAAATTAAATTAGTTAAGAGGAATAACCATTCATACATATAAGTAGTAGAGAAGTGCAAACCCTAGACCTTTCTATCAAGTGAATCAAAACATCAGCTTAATTTACTTTTATTCGTTTTAAACTTCAATCAATCTTCTTCATTAGTTAACAATTTAAATTTTCTTCATTACTTGTTATTCATAATCTGATAATCAATTAGCCACTTTAGCTTCCTTGTGAGACGACCTTGGGGCGATCACCTTTGCTATAGCTACCTCGTATACTTGCGAGTGACGCTTTGTGGTAGAGTTAATTTGAGCACAACACCTACTGAGTTGAAAGAGTTGAAGGTGCAGTTGCAGGAGTTGTTGGATAAAGGGTTTATCCGCCCTAGTGTTTCTCCGTGGGGAGCACCTATTTTGTTTGTGAAGAAGAAAGATGGTACCTTAAGACTGTGCATTGATTATAAGCAATTGAATAAAGTGACCATCAAGAATAAGTATCCTTTGCCTCGGATAGATGATCTCTTTGATCAATTGAAAGGAGCAGCAGTTTTCTCCAAGATTTATCTGAGATCAGGATACCATCAGTTGAGAATCAGAGAGGAAGATGTTCCTAAGACAGTTTTTTGCACAAGGTATGGGCATTATGAGTTCTTGGTGATGCCTTTTGGATTGACAAATGTACCAGCAGCTTTCATGGATTTGATGAACAGGGTGTTTAGACCCTATCTAGATCAGTTTGTGGTGGTCTTTATTGATGATATTTGGGTGTATTCGCATAATAAGGAGGATCATGATAAGCACTTGCGGATGGTATTGCAGACTTTGAGAGAAAAGCAGTTGTATGCTAAGCTATCTAAGTGTGAGTTTTGGCTTGATCAAGTGACTTTTTTGGGTCATGTAGTTTTAGCAGAAGGTATAAGAGTTAACCCGAGTAAAGTTGAAGCTATTTTGAATTGGAGTCCACCAAAGACTGTGACTGAAGTTAGAAGTTTTATAGGTTTAGTAGGCTATTATCGAAGGTTTGTGAAGGGTTTTTCCTTGATAGCTACTCCACTCACCAGATTGCTTTGGAAGGAAGTTAGATTCATGTGGATAGATCGGTGTCAAGCAAGTTTTGAGCAGTTGAAGGAGATGTTGACTTAAGTTCCTGTTCTTACCTTGCCTGTGGAAGATAAACCATATGTGATTTACAGTGATGCTTCACATAGTGGTTTAGGTTGTGTATTGATGCAAGAGGGTAGCGTCATAGCTTATGCTTCTTGGCAGTTGAAGTCGCATAAGTTGAATTACCCGATGCATGATTTAGAGTTGGCAGCCATAGTGTTTGCTTTGAAGATTTGGCGACATTACTTGTATGTGTAGAAGTGTTTCATTTATATGGATCACAAGAGTTTGAAATACTTGGGTGTTCAGAAAGAGCTGAATCTTCGACAGAGATGGTGGTTGGAGTTGATCAAAGACTATGACTATTTGATTAATTATCATCCTGGTAAGGCAAATGTTGTTGCTGATGCCTTGAGTCGGAAGTCTTTGGCGGGTTTGGCTACTTATTCTCTCTCGCTGCTTATTGAGTTGAGAGTGTTGCATGCTAGTTTTGAATCATGTGATGATGGTGCTTTGCTGGCTCAGTTGCAGTTGAGGCCAGTCTTGTTGGATCATATTAGAGAGGCTCAGTTAGCAGATGAGAAAATTCAAAAAGTTGTATCGGATTGCCAAAAGGGGGAGAGCCGAGATTTTCTTGTGAGAAGTGATGGTAGGTTATGGTACAAGAATAGATTGTGCATTCTTAATGATGTAGGACTGAAAAAGATTATGTTGGAGGAAGCACATCAGTCGGCTTTTGCTATACACCCTGGGAGTACCAAGATGTATCATGATTTGAAGCAACATTATTGGTGGTAAGGTATGAAGAGGGACATAGCTGAGTTTGTATCCAAATGTCTCACTTGTAAGAGAGTGAAAGCCAAGCACCAAGTTCCTTATGGGTTGCTCCAACCTTTATCAGTGCCTGAGTGGAAATGGGAACGAGTAACAATGGATTTTGTGACTGGTTTGCCTTTAACTTAGAAGAAGCATGATGCAATCTGGGTTATTATTGATCAATTGACGAAGATAGCTCATTTTCTTCCAGTTCGGATGGATTATTCTCTTGAGAGATTGGCTGAGCTGTATATCAATGAGATAGTGAAGTTGAATGGAGTCCCAATTTCTTTGGTGTCGGATCGAGATCCCCGGTTCACTTCAAGGTTTTGGAAGAGTTTGCATGGTGCTTTGGGTTCTCGGTTGCATTTTAACACTGCTTTCCATTCTCAGACAGATGGGCAGTCAGACAGAGTGATACAAATTTTAGAGGACATGTTGAGAAGTTGTGTCATTGATTTCTCTGGTAGTTGGGACAGATTCTTGCCATTGATGGAATTTGCTTATAACAACAGTCATTAGTCCAGTATTAGAATGGCACCTTTTGAGGCATTGTATGGTAGAAGATGCAGGATGCCTCTATGATGGGATGAGGTTGGAGAAGGTAAAATGGTTAGCCCTGATTTGATAAAGGAAACAGAAGAAAAAGTGAAGATAATTCGGGATCGTTTGAAAGCAGATTTAGACAGACAGAAATCCTACTCAGATTTGAAGAGGAGAGACATAGAGTTCAATGTAGGAGATAAAGTATTTCTGAAAGTGTCTCCTTGGAAGAGAATTTTGAGATTTGGCTGGAAAGGGAAGTGTAGACCCTTAATTTTTGACCCAATCCGGTCCAATATGTTTTATTTAGTCTAAAATGATTTTTTTTGTCTAATTGATCCAAAATAATTTTTATTAAATAATTTTTGCTTTAGTATCTAATTTTTATTAATAAAAATAGAAATAAACAAATAAAAGTCAAAAAATAAAAATAAAATTCGGAGTCGGAAAAATCGGAGACGAAAAAATCATCGCGCGGGCCCGTAGGCACGGGCCCGTGGGCATTTCGCCTGCAGGAACTATGCTATTTCGCACGTAGAAATGTTCTGCGTGTGAAATAGCGGATGCAGAAATTTTCTGCCTACGAAATAGCTTATGGGCCCACTCCGCGCGCGCTGCCGCAGCCAGCTGCAGTAGATTTTTTTTGCCAGCGCAGTTTTTCCGCAGCAGTTTTTTTTCGGCAGCGCAAATTTTCCGACGCAAATTTTTCGAAACCTAATCCAATTAGGTTTTGGTTTCTTTTTTTTTTATTAATATTACTTACCTTAACTAATTAGGAATAAACAACCTCAAACTACTATAAATAAGGATGAAAGACAATTAAAAAAGGGAGGGAAAAAATCTAAGAGTAATTTGGAAAATTTGAAACCAAATCAAGGAAGGAAAAAGAAGAAATTCAATTCAATTCTTTTCTGGAACAGTAGCAGCACGATTTAGAGGATTCAAAGGCAAAAAAGGCTTGTCTTTGGAGCTAGTTCATCCAAGAAGAATTGTTTTTTGGAGAAATCATCAAAAGAAGTTATGTCACTACAAAAAAAACAGCAATCTACGACGCAATCTGCGACACCATCAACGACGAAATCAAAGACCAAAATACGATAGCGACAATATCAGCGACGAAGAGCGAGAAAAATCGAGCGGACGATAATGTCCTGGTCGCTAAAAAATCAAAGACTAATTGTGCGTGTCGTTGATTAGTGACAAATCAGCGACAAAACAGAGACTAATTCAACGACATTTTCATTTTTGGCAGGAATTATTTATTCCTGCTGAAAGTCGTCGTTGATTTAACTTTGGTCGTTGAATTCATCGCTATTTGGGTTGTTAATTAAGTCGCTGAATTTGTCGCTAATTTGCTCCCTAAATTTTGTCGCTGATGTGTCGCAGAATATGTCGCAATATTTTTCTTGTTGTTTCAGTCGTTGATTTGTTGCAGAATTCAATATTTTTTTTGTCACCTTTGGTCGCTGATTTTGTCGCAATTTTGTAATTGTTTACCTATATTTTTCCAGTATTCCAATTTTTTTTTGTCTACACATTTTCAAGAACCTGTTGAATTTCAAATATAATAACCAAACCTATTTATAAAATAGTCATTCATTACAATAATAATCAAATAACACAACATTCATAATTAAGTTATTAATATATATATAATACATATATAATTAAGTTATTAATAATAAAATAACACAACATTCATAATACTCAGTCGTAGTCGTGTTTTATCAGGGTAATGATAGAAGCGATAAACAGCTGTAAAACCCAACAATCTATCTAAAACATCACCCTGCTAATCATTTTTCTATTGAATCAGTACATATAGTTCCCATCCTAGATCGGTAACATCAATAGGGTTGCTACCTGACAAGAAAAAAATGTGTTTCAGAAATTGCATTTTACATTTGGGCTCTAATGTAGTTTAGAAAAGACTGCCTTGATAGAACAAGAAAATCACCATCAACAAGAAGAAGAACGAGAGGAATCACGCGACTGTAAAGTTGTCCAGCACTTGCATTGCCCATCACCATGCGAACAACCTGACCAAGTAGGAGAACATATTAACCATGGCCCTCAGTTTCAAGACCTCTTTTAAATGCAAATGTAGAGAAACAGTAATGAGTAGAAAAATGCTTATCTTGTGTCAACATTCCCAACTCAAATACCAACTTTTTCTCCCCTAAAAAGTTATTCTAAGAATGAAAAAAAAACCAGTGAAAACCAAGGACTTCACACTTGCCGAAAAAGCACTGGAATAATAGTAATAAACTGATGATTCAAAATGCAAAATGCTAGATAAGCAACTACCATTTTTACGATACAAGAATAAATTAAAGCCAAATCAATATTAGAATCACCTTCAAATCTAAACTAGTTGCTCCTGAATGATTATTAGAATCACCAATGTGTCCATTAGAGCCTTCATGTTGCAATGTTTCTCCAGTTGAGACAAGGGATCTACAAATAATTTAAAGTTATACATATAAAATCACAAACAAACTGCAAAAAACCAGCACAGCATGGATAAATAAAATCTTGATAACTGGACGTGCACAACATTTGTAGGTTAAATCTCCCTTAACCGAAATTAAAAGCTCAATTTCAACAACAATTTCTTCAACAAACAACAATTTCCAAACCAGTAAAATTAAAGAAAGAGAAACTTACGATAGGAAAATCGAGAGGATTGCGGCGAGTCAATTTTTCTTCGTCGGGCGCCATACAAACCACTTGCTTTTGTCGTCTGCTCCGATTTGTATTAATACTACTAGTAGTAGAAGAAATCAGGAGTCCAGAACCAAAAATCGACGCAGAGAAAACGAGAGAGCACCAGCCAGCAACCATAGACACCATAGTTTCTGTATTTTACACTATCTTGTTCTCCTCCTTGTTGCTGTTCTTTAATCTTCTTCTTCGTCTCGTTTAGTTCCCCTAAGAATCGAAAGAGTTGTATTAGAAAACAAACACACACACACCAACCGCCTCTCTCTACGCACTCCATAATCGCATTTCTATCCCCATCTGCTTTTTCTGGTTCGTATGCGTATGGATCTTCTAACTGGGCTGGGCTCAGTTTAATTTTAAAAAAACCTTCTTTTAGTAGAAATTAAATTGAAATTATACCATATAACACATTTTTTTAATTTTTTTTTGAGAAATTTACGCTGCATAATATATTTTTTAATTTTTTTAAAATATTTTATATTTTTTAATATTTTTAATATACTAAAAATATATTTAATATATACTTTTAAAAATTAAATATATATTTAATATATTAAATGTTTATTCAAAATATACTTCTAAAAGGAGTATTTTTAAAATTAAAAATTAAAAAAGAGTATTTTTGAAATTGAAAAAGAAAAATATATATTTTTAAAAATATTTTTATTTTTTAGAATAATTTTAAAGAAACTCCTTTTTTAATATTATGTATTTTTATGTATTTTTAATATATTAAATATATATCTAATATATATTTTTAAAAAATGAATATATTTTTAATATATCAAATATATATATTTAAAATATACTTGAAGTATTTTTAAAATTAAAAATTAAATAAAGGATATTTTTTAAATTAAAAAGAAAAATGAATATTTTTAAAAATATTTTTATTTTTTTAGAAGATTTTGAAGAAATCCCGTTCGATATATGGGCTTTAAGACCGAGGCGAGTCAGTATCTTTTCTAAACTTTTTTTATTTTACTTGAATTTTGCATTATATTTGCGCAGAAAATCTCTCTCTAAGGTAAAACTGTTGCAAGTGCCTTTCAGTTTTTGTAATACTTATACATTATATTATATTATGTGCTAAATAAATTAGCGATTAATCTGCGACTAACTATTTTTCTCGCAAATCAACGAGCCATTTAGCAACTAATTAGCGACCAATTACTTTAAAATAGAAAATAAAATTAATTTCTCGCTAATTGGTCGCTATATTCTCTCAAATTAGCGACTAATCTGCGACTAACTATTTTTCTCGCAAATCAGCGAGCCATTTAGCAACTAATTAGAGACCAATTACTTTAAAATAGAAAATAAAATTAATTTCTCGCTAATTGGTCTCTATATTCTTTCAAATTAGCGACTAATCTGCGACTAACTATTTTTCTCGCAAATCAGCGAGCCATTTAGCGACTAATTAGCGACCAATTACTTTAAAATAGAAAATAAAATTAATTTCTCGCTAATTGGTCGCTATATTCTCGCAAATTAGCGACTAATCTGCTACTAACTATTTTTCTCGCAAATCAGCGACCCATTTAGCGACTAATTAGTGACCAATTAATTTTAAAATAGAAAATAAAATTAATTTCTCGCTAATTGGTCGCTATATTCTCGCAAATTAGCGACTAATCTGCGACTAACTATTTTTCTTGCAAATCAGCGAGCCATTTAGCGACCAATTACTTTAAAATAGAAAATAAAATTAATTTCTCGCTAATTGGTCTCTATATTCTCGCAAATTAGCGACTAATCTGCGGCTAACAATTTTTCTCGCAAATCAGCGAGCTATTTAGCGACTAATTAGCGACCAATTACTTTAAAATAGAAAATAAAATTAATTTCTCGCTAATTGGTCGCTATATTCTCGCAAATTAGCGACTAATCTGCGACTAACTATTTTTCTCGCAAATCAGCGAGCCATTTAGCGACTAATTAGCGACCAATTACTTTAAAATAGAAAATAAACACATTCTTTGCTAATTTGTAGTAAATTAGTCGTAACGTCGTCGCTCATTGTTGGCGCCAAAATCTGGCGCAAAATTCAGTGACACATTCAGCGAGAAACTACCTTTTATCGCTATTCAGCGACAGATTCTACGATCATTTTTTTTGTCGTTAATCAGCGACACATTTAGCGACCCATTCAGCGAAGGAATGTTGGAAAGACGCTTATCTTAATTCTTTGTCGTAAAGTTGTCGTTGATAAAGTCGTTAATCAGCGACGAAATAAGAGTTGTCGCAGAATGCGACGCTGATTGCGCTTTTTTTTGTAGTGTGTGTTAATTAATTTTCTTTAATTGTTTTTTTTTACACAGTAGCAAATTTATGAAATCAAAATTAAAAACCTTTAAACTTTAATTTAGTTTTTCTAAAGCCAAAAAAACCTTATTTCATTAGTTTATCTTCCAAAAGGCTTAAAATTGTTATTTTTTCTTCTTAAAAATCTTAAAACTCTAATTGAACATATTTTTCAACAAAATCATGATGTAAATTCTGCTTCTTTTAAAATTTTAAAGTAGGTCCGATTTCATTCAAAAAGCCTTAAAAAACATCTTTTCTACTTATAAAAACTTTAATTTATTTGTTTAAATTCATAAAACTTCATGAAATTATCAAATTGATTTCCAAATTCTTAAAAATTATTCACCACCCGAGACCCTAAATTCTAAAATATCAAATCCAAATTCAACTTCCAAAATTCAAAATAATTAACACTAACCCTTTTAAAACCTTAAACCCTAATTTTTATGAACCCTAATCCTTTTAAAACATTAAAAAACATAAAAACCTAAAAACCTAAATTTTACACAGTAGCTTAGGAACCCAATAACCAAAAATCACAAATTAAAGTATTTTAAAGTGTCTAAAATCCTAGTTTTATGATTTCATCATTCAAACCTTAATTTTGTTAATCAAAGAGTCTTACCAACCCTTTAAAACATAAAACCCTAATTTATTTTAATTCCATAAAAAGTCACAGTAGCCATAATTGGACTTTTATTTGCTTTATTCAATTCCATATTTGATTATGCTTTGATTTATTTCTTATGCTTTAATTTATTTAATTTCAATACTTGATTTATTTAATTTATCATGGATGGATGTTTATTTTATATTTGATTAATAGCTTTGATGAATGATTATTTACTTTTATCAATTAATTTAGATTTCCAAAAATTGTAAGAGGTATGTTTCCACTTGGTGGGTACCTCATTAGTTAAACATCTTGTAATTTAATTTGCTTTTCTATTTTAGAACCTATGCAAAGGGCATGTTTCTACCTTTTGGTGGGTGTCCTATTTAGGCATGTGATGTAAGGACATATTTCCATCCTTGGATGGGTGTCTATTTATTTGCTTTGTTTGGACATTGCTTTGATTTTAATATATTGATGCTTTCTTTTAATTATTGTGTGTAATATGGATAATATTGTTATATTTAAGAATTTTATAATATTAAGACCTGTAAAGGAGCCCGGTTCCAATGAACCGGGCGTTGTGGGGGGGCTGGGCCATTTCTCACCTTCCCCAAACGTACCCAACTTTCCAAACCCATTAGGGGGTTAGGGATTCCTTAGGAATCTAGTCATCCACCCCTTTCTTTTTCCCGGCCCATCCTGGTGGCAACTCCATTTTCTCCGGACTTAGGTCCGTGTTCTCTAAGGCCCCGAGCCCAAACAGTGTCGAAGTCGCAATAACCATTCCACCAGGAGTTAGGGCGAAAATCCCCACTCAGAGGAAGCTGAGTCCTCATTTTATTGGACCTTATGAGGTACTGGAAAGAGTTAGACCAGTGGCCTATAGACTAGATTTACCTCTTGAGTTGGATAGAATCCATAATGTCTTTCATGTCTCTATGCTATGGAGGTACATGTCAGACCCATCTCACGTTCTATCAGTAGAATCTATTGAGGTGAGTCCGAATCTGACTTTTGAGGAAGAACCAGGTTGTAAGCAGGGCCCAGCTAAGAAATGTGATGTTTTTGTGGTGAAAAGACTTAGTTGTAAGCCTCAAAAACTATAGCAATGTAGCTGGGTTGAGGACCAAGATACTAGGGCCTAAGGGTCTAGCCGGGTTGAGGTCCAAGAAACTGGGCCTGTTACATTATCCATGGATATATATTGCCTATGGTGCTAGACACAAGGTGTCAATATGGGCCAAAGCAGTAACTCTGAACTTTGAATAGCATATTAGATCCTTTTAGGCCCATGTTTGTCTTTATTTTAATGTAAATTGTGAAATGTGATGCAAATGATTAATATATTGAGATATAATGTAATGAGTTGATATATTCACATGTTTTATGCATTAGCATCGCATTAATCTATATTGAATCAAAGTTTGTACCACTAAGCTTTCTACTTAGCGCAATTGTGGTTCATCGCGCAGGTGACATGGTAGATCCCATTGTGCCGGAGAGCTCTTCTAGACCGAGTCGAGTTGTGGACATCAAGATCAGAGACAAACTGCCAGCATGTATAAACTCTATAATTTTGTAAACATTAATTTTCATATATATATACACATATGTTTTTTCCACTGCTTATTAAACAAATGTTTTGGATAAACTGTTGGGTACTAATGTTATATAAATATGTATTTTTAACTAGGAATGTTTTCTCCATTGATTTCTATAAAATAAGTTAAATGTTTTAAGTTTACTCATATTGTGGAAAAGATGATTTGATGTTAAAGATTGGTTTGTTAAAATGAACTGTGACACCCTTATATCCTCTATACGTATATCACATGTTGTGTGGATGTATGTGGTGTACGTATATGGGGTACGAGGGTGATACATACAAGGTGCCACTTGTTAAAGTTCTATGGAGAAACCATTCCGCTGAGGAGGTGACATGGGAGAGTGAGCAGTCGATGTAGAGCCAGTATCCTCAGTTATTCCATAGCTGATGCCAGGTAATTTCGAGGATGATATTTTATTTAGGGGGAGAGAATTGAAACATCCGTTAATTTAAAAAATTAAATTAAATAAATAATTTGTTGAATAATTGAAGGGTTAAAAGTGAGAAATACAAAGTGTATATGTGAGGTATATATAAAATATATATAACATATGCAAAAGTCAAAATTGAATAGTAAAGTCAAATGGTAAAATGGTAAATAAACCTTATAAAATTAAAGTTAATTAAATAATTTAAAAATAAAATTATTTAAATATGGAAGATAGAATTTTGGGATTTAAAATTTATTAAATAATTAATTAATTAAAATATTAAAATATTATATATATAGATGGTCTTGAATTAAAAGGAGAAAGAAAGTCAAAATATCAAAAATTCATCTTCTTTCTTCTTCTTCTTCTCGAAGCTGAAATCCACCACAGCAAATAGAGGAAAATTAGCTCTTCCAAACACCATTTTCAAGGATTGACACGAGAATTGGTAGTTGCTTCATCAATTGGTAAGCTTTCTTACCAAATTTTCAGGTTTTATGGAAAAATATGAATATATGAAGTTTAGGAATTTAATGTAGTATGCTATAATTGATGGAATTGATATGTATGATTTTAATTTGGTGAGTAAATAATGATTTTTAAAGTTAGAATTAAGAAAGGACTAAGTTTGGTTAGAGTTTGGAGGAAGAAGAAGATGATTTAGGGTTTTGGAAAAGTATTCTTAAAGTATGGATGTTTATTTGATTTTATTGTATAAATCATGTTATAAAATGATTTTCATGGTCAAAATTGGCTTATATTAATAATTGGAATGGGTTGGAATGAAGAATTAGAATTGAATAAGCTTAGGGCACATTTTAGGGTTTTGAAAGTGTATTCTTAAAGAATTGGTATTTATTTGATATAACTATTTAAAACATGTTCTAATGTGATTGTAATAATAAAAATAAAATTAAAACGCCATTTAGAATGTATTAGAATGGAGTTCTAGAATTATACTGAGATAGGGATAAATTTGGGAATTTTAGTAGGAAAGTTCCTTAATTAGGGTTTAATGTTGAAAATGCCTTAGAATGTGATTCTAAATGTTTATATTTATTCACATTTTGATTAGGCATTGAGTAGAAGAAATTTTTCCAATCCTAGTATTGAAGAACATTTTGGAAGTGAAGGGTTAAGAGTGATTTTAGCTTGGATTTGAGTGTTAAATTAAGGTATGTACATATCTTTTATTGTTTGAGAGTATTTGCATATAATTTGGCTTAACACATTTAAATGTTCATATGCATTGTGATATTAAATGTGAAATGATGCATATGCCTTATGTGCATAATGAAAAGTCATTATCAATGGCTAAAATGAGTGGAATGTGTTAGATATGAATTATGTGAGAATAACCCAAAATGTTTGGGTAATATAATTGTAATGCAAAGTGATATGCAATATTAATAAAGTAATAAGATATGTTGAATTAAAGTGATTTTGCATAGTTATGAATAAGAAAAATGAGTAAAAGAGGCAATGTGATAAGAAAATTGATTATGAAAATATGCATTATTTAAGTGTTGCCTAATATACTATTCAATTCCAGAGTTTTGTGTTTGGTGACATGCCTATGATTTGCCTTCGGGCTAGATGCTGGGCTTCAATGTTATATGATTTGCCTTCGAACTAGACGCTGGGTGTCATCATTCTACTAAGTGCCTTCGGGCTAGACACTAGGCGTCATTATTTTCTGCCTACGGGCTAGACACTGGGTGTCAAAATAAACTAAAACAATAACTCTGGAACTTGAATGTGGTCATCATTATTATATAAGGTCATTTGGGCCCAATACATGTGAATGTGTTAATGTGATGATTTAAAAAGGGTAATGGATATTATCTAAAATGGAATTGCATGTCACATTGTAAAGTTTCATGAATAGCATTATACATTGTCATCTTTAAATTTTTATTATTATCAAAGTATGTACCGCTAGAGTTTTAGCTTAGCATGATTGAATTCATCGCACGGGTGTCAGGGTTGATCCAATGGATTCGGAGAGTTCTCGACCTGATCAAGTCTAGGCTTGAGGTTTTTTTATGCTTGAAGTGAGTTTTGCTACCACATGATTATATCCAACTGCTGACATGTATATATTTTATTTTATAAAATATGACATAATTATGTATATTAAGTTTATATATTTGGAATTGTTGTAAACTATAAAGAGTTTTTGGAGCAAATTTTGTGATATGGGATTGTGTATATGTTTTTATATATATGTACATATGTGAGTGTTTGGGGAAAAATTAGAGGAGGTTGAGAAATTATGGTGAATTGTTTGATTTATTATTATTGGGAGTGTGTTTTCTGCAACATGTGAAATGTTGAAATTTTTGGGATATCCAAATTACAAATGAAACTCTGGTGAATTTTTCTCAGAGATTTTTATATAAAATACTTATTTTGGGTACCTAAAACTAACAAGAAATATTTTATTTACTTATTAAAAATACATTTAAATGTTTGGGATATTAGTTTGAGAATATGAGAATTTTTATTAAAACTAAGTTGTGGCATTCTTATATCATATATGCGTATTTTATATATACTGAGTGTATGCATTATACGTATATAGGGTATAAGGGTAATACATTATGCATCAATTTTCTACTGTAACTTTAAATTTTGTTTTTATTTTTCTGATTTTAACACTCCAAAACTCTATAAATAGGCCATCCCCTCCTCTTTTTTTGCCACACCATTCAACCAAGCAAAGCTAATTACTAGTTTTCTTACTCTTTCTCCCTCTTTTCTTCTCTAAAAAGAAAAAGTTCAATCTTTTTAGTGCAAACCGCCTAAAATGCCTAAAATTTGCTTCTTTAGTAAATTTGAGTGCTTGGTTAACTTAGGTTTTTATTTTCCTTAAATAAACCTAACCCAATTTCTTCCTTAGCAAGCAAAAATCCCTAACCATTCTGGGACTGTGGTCCAAACATATGCTTAGGCCAACACCACCAAGTACATCAAGGAAGGTAAACTGTAACCCCTTTACTTTTAAATTTGGTTATTCATGGATGAAATGGACTTCAAAGTTTTAGGCTTTGAAATTGGATCTAAATAATTGAATTGGACTTAAAAGGTTGAAACATATTATTTTCAAAAATTGCTTTCAAAAATTAGGTTTTTTTAACCAAAAAATCTAGTTTTTTCAAAATACTTTTTCAAAATTAGGTTGGCATAAGAACCTAAATCTAATCCTTTTCAAAATTAGGATGGATAAGAACCTAAATCAAAACCTTTTCAAAATTAGGTTGACATAAGAAACTAAATCAATTTCTTTTTAAAATTAGGTTGACATAAGAACTTTAATCAAATGTTATTCAAATTAGGTTGGCATAAGGGTTGGTTTCCATGGTCATCAAATAGAATCAAAAGTAGCAGAACAGATAAATATAATCCATGAAGACTTACCAGGATCCATGTTTTTAATTAAATTGAAGGAAGGTTAACTTATCTTGCCTCTTGTAGCGAAGTTTGATCATTTCTTATTAGCAAACAAATAGATTACTAGGTTTTATAGGATATTAACACCCTCTATGGCACCCACACAAACAAATTGAATAAAAAATAGGCGATTCTTTGCTAGTACTTTCTTCAGAAGACTGTCTTTAGAAAATAATATGAGTCTCTCTTTTGTGTTTTCTCTCAAAAAGTAATTTTTTTTTTCAAATTTTAACTAATGGGAATATGACATATATATAATCTTCTTAGGTGAATATGTTAGAGCTTTTAAATCTTAATCCTATTAGAATTTGATTTTATTAGTTATCCTCAATAATTAATAAACAATATATTCATATATATCTTATATCTATATAATTCAAAATTCTCCTAAATCCTTTATGAAATAGAATACCTATATATATTTATAAGCCCGTTAGGTTTCCTTAACCATTATGGAAAATAAATATGCACCTTTAAAATAATTATATAATTATATATATCATTACAGAAATAAAGAACTCAGATTAATCATGCCTATTTTAAGTTATTCTATGTTTGCGACCTTGTAGATTCACTTAATATTGGCAATTGGCTTAAAAAATTATTTTAAGCTCATAAATCATAAGCGGTCTCTAACAAGACATTGTGACTACTTATATTAAGTGAAGATTGGAGATCCAACTTACCTTAATTCATAATCAGATGTTTAGTCCTTTTGTTACACGATATCTTAAATCAACCATAAGGCATGAAATTTATCATCCTTATATTGATTGATCAAAATTTCTTCATTCCCAAGTAGACTGACTGAACAAATAATATTAATAACTCTTATTAATTTATTTGAGTATGGTCATGCATATTTCTCAGTCTTACTTGTTAAGATGTCTAGAGATAACTCTCTCAAGATATGAGAGGACTTCATGACTCATTAAATGTCTAACAATAATCCTTATTAAATTTGTTTAAAGATAAAGCATAATTATGTCAAAACATAAAATTCTTCCTGCAGGGAACAATAGTGATTTCAGGTCGAAGGACTACATAACACTGTTGTAATGAGAATCGCTTATGACATTAATCCATGTAGTAATCTCATTTTGCGTCTATCCAGTATAATATTCTCTAACATGTGCTTAAGTTTTGGCTTAATATCTCATATTTATGATTAATAAAATATGTTCATCAGTCAATTTATATGCTAGTCTTCATTCATTATCGTTGTATCAATAATGATCGACTAAGGATAATTTAGGATAGAATTCATATTACTTTAAGATTTCACTATCAAGTCGCACACTTGATGTCATAAAAGTTGAATTACCCATTCATGGAACTTTAATCATACTAAAATAATAAACATGGAACTTTAATCATATTAAAATAATAAATATGCACATGATAATTAAATTCCTTATTTATTTCATTAAATGTAATAATATGTATAAATCTCATTGGCGTGGACATAACACTAACAATATGCCTAAATCAAATCATTTTTCAAATTAGGTAGGCATAAGAACCTAAATCAAATCCTTTTTCAACGTAAGATGGCATAAGAATCTTAATCAATCCCTCTTCAAACTTAGGTTGGCATATGAACCTAAAATTTAAACCCTAGACTTATGTTTAAAAAATTAAGCCCAAAATTGGACTCAGAATTAGGTTAGTGTAGGTTAGACTAAGAAATTCTTTTCAACTTAGGTAAGCATAAAGAAATTCTTTTCAGCCTAGGTTGGCATAAGAGCCTTAATCAATCCCTCTTTTAACTTAGATTGGCACATAAACCTAAAAATTAAAAAATTGAACCTCAAATTGGACTTGGACTTAGGTTAGTCTTGGTTAGACTAGGAAAACTATAATTTTAAGTCTAAACTAACCATTGCAAAATGGTTAAAACTTAATGGGCTTTGATTATCATTTAAACGAGATATGCAAACTTGCTTGGAATTTCACTTGAAGTATCAAGTTCACTTTTTCTTCAAAAAATTCCCTTATACTTACTTTATTCATAAAATTTATTTTACTTTGCTTGCTTTCTTTTAGGGATGGTGTTCTCAACCTAGAATACATAAGGCTAGAGTTGGGATCCCCTATTTTGATTTTGAAATGTTAAGTTTATTTGAATTTTTGTACCTTATCTTTACCTTTGCTTGAATGGATGAATCTATAGATGTATTTTACTTATTATATCATTGTCATATCATACGTATAACTATCATTACATTAATATATTTTGTAAGTTTTTATTTAATCAAAAGTCATACTATTTTTACTTAAAATAAGCCAAAATCTAACACCCAAACTCATCATTTATTTCGAGGCTAGTGATTTTCTCCTCATGATATAATTGAAGTCAACTTTATGGGTTTTTCTTAAATTTTCACCTTTTCTTCAACAAATAAATTAAAATGGTGGTTTAATCGATCATAGCTTATGATAGTAGAGTGATCTTGGCATTTTTGAGTGAGACTTAGCCCAATTTTAGCACTTCGTCTCACATCTTTTGCAGGCCGAATACAGTGCTCGGGCAAGGCATCATACAAGCTTGCCTAAATCTTTGAGCTTTGACCAGTGTAGTAAACATCTATTCCTGAAATGTGTCCTAAATGGGCACGATGACATTAAGGAGAAAGTCTGGTGGAATCGATGATATATTAGGGAAAATCATTCCCAGAACTATAAGTGTTAACTACCTATTACTTTATGAAGTATTGTATAAATGCTCCAAGTTTCTGGTAAGCTAATTTACTTTATTGTGTTTGTGTGTGCAGAGATTTTTGTCTCTAAACCCAGTCAAATGATTCTTGTAACTTCAACACTGTTAGGCTCTAAGCCTTAGAGAACATGGGCCTAAACCAGAGAATAGGAGTCGCCCCCAAATGGGGCAGAAAAAGATAGAAGGGGTGGATAACTTGATTTCTAAGGAATTCCCAACCCCCTCTTAGATTCAAAAAATTAGGTATGCATGGGAAAGGAGAGAAATGGCCCAGCATCTCTATAACGCCCGATTCATTAGAACTTATCTTTTTTTTTAGGTCTAAATATTATTAAAATTTTAAATTATTATAATATTATTTATATTAAAAGCAAAATAAAAAAATCATCATATCATAAATTTTAAAAAAATAAATAATAAAAGGAGTACCTATACAAGATGGAAATATGGCATTACAATGTCTGACAATCCATGAAAATGAACACCCATATAAAGTGGAAACATGCCTTACAAATGTCCCAAAAATAAAAAGAAACAACTTAAATAAGTTAAGGCACCTACCATAGGTAGAAACATGACTTTTACAAGTTCTTAAGAAAAATAATACATCTAGAGGAGAAAGAACAAGAAACTTAATACAAATATATATATATATATGACATTTGAATAATTAACATAAGTAAATATAGAAAGGAAATCAAACATATTCATAACGTGACATCCTAACTTTAAAAAAAAGTGAGATAAGTAATTATTTTTTACGGGCTTTATAATGTGTAAATTAATTATTCATAATGTGTAATTATTTTTTACTGGCTTTACATTAATTATTCATAATGTGTAAATTAATTTTAAAAGCACAGTATTAATTTAATCCCAAATTCAAAGATAATTATTTATAGGAACAAAGAAAGACATAAAATAAAAAACCTATAGCAAATTCGCTATAGGTCGTAGCGAATTCGCTATGGGTACTATTTTGCCTTTTAAGTACAGATTAAAAGCAATATTTGACATAATTTTGTTTATTGAGCTTCTACTTATTTATGTTTTGTATTATTCTCTTTTAGGACCAGTACTCATATAGCTTCTTTATTCTATAATAATAAGTTGACTACAATTTTAAGATTAAGTGGAGTTTGTGTATAGTAAATTCAATATATACTAAAGGAAAACTCATTATAAATTTTTAATATTTGATTTGATTTGATTTATACTATTTAATTATATTCTATTTTTTCTAGAATATCTCAATTGATTAATTTTTGCATAATAAATTCAATATATATTAAGAATTGTATAATAAACTCAATATATGCTCAATACATACTAAGTATAAACTCTATATTTACTATATGGAACTATTAATACAAAAAATAATTTATGTTATATTTAAGTTATTGTTTAATGATATTTTATGTTGTAATATAATTTCAAACTTATATCATTGAAGTATTGCATAAACATATAGAAATTTTGCTATTTGTGCATAATAAACTCAATATATACCAAGTATAAATCCAATAAATACTAAATATAAATCCAATCTAGCCTTTTTTCTATTTTATGTTATTTGATAAAAAAATCTATTTTTAATGTTTTTTGAGGCTGTTATTTTTATCAAATTGATGACTTTTTTCTGGAAAATTTGTAAGAGCATAATATAGAAGACTTGAAGTTTAAATGGGAGCAAAGATGATCTATTAATTGTTAAAAGATGTTCCATGACAAAATGAAAAGCTAGAAGACTCAAAGAGACCTTAAACTGCATAATTCAAAAGAATTGAGCCTCAAGCCATAATTTAGGGTAAATACCATTATTTATGCAATTCAAATAAGCCATTGCTCCCTTTTAATTAATTGTTGGCCAAATCATTGGCACACATACTCTATTTTGGTCTTTTATACTCAAATTGAAAAGTATTTAACATTTGCTTAAAGTGTTTTTACCTCAGGAGTTAAGTGTTTCCAATTTCTCTACACATAGAATTTATCATGATTGCTTCATGGCATAGTGCAACCACACCAACATGCTAAAAAGATGAATTTCACGTAGTAAAGTTCACAATCTCCCTCATAGAAAAAAGTGTGACCACAATACCATGTAGTGTGACCATTCCATACTTGGCGCAATCGTACCTGAAGAGTAAAATTTTCCATAAGTCACAAATAGGTTTCACGATTAAAGGTGCAGTAAGAAAAGCAGGCACTAAAGCACTCTTGCAACTGCACCACCATACAGTGCAACAATAAGATAATAGAAGGCAAAGTTCACTAAGGATGGCAGAAAGGTTCGCGGCTTGTGTGACATCCAAAATCGTAGCATGAGAACCACTCTCTCACTATGAGATCAGCATGGCACAACCTCAAGATTCAAACTGATAAAAGGATTTTTGGCCAATTTTTTTTTCTCTAATTGAAGATTGCCATGTGTGCTAGTCAAATTTAAAGGAAATTCAAATAGGTTGGCTCATGACTACAATAGAAGCAATGCGATTGCGAGATTCATAAACCTTAGCGTAGAGTAGTTCCCATTAACCTGCCAGCGCCACATGTACTAGTTGTTAATACTAGCCAGTAGAAACATTAGTGACCTTATGACCATACTAAAAGGCAATTCGACTACTAAGTAGCATCTTGTGACTACTAGACAAGGTACATGACCATGAGAGCTCTTTGACAGCATTTAATGCAAGAGATTTTGGTTGGTGAGAGCTTGATCTTCTTTAATCCATTTCAAATGGCTCTTTTAGAGGAAGAAGGAAATAAATACCTCACCAAACAATATTTAATCTATCTTTTGAACATTTATTTAGCCAAACATCTACAAATTTAATTCTCAATTGTCTTGGGTGTTAGTGTTAAACACTATAGTTGTGAGTTTGGTTAGAAAGTGAGTTCTCAAAACTTATAAACATTTGGTGTGAGCTTGCAAAACACCAAATTAAGGTTAAACTTGTAAAATTCCAAAGTTAGTGAAATACTCAATTTGTGGTTGAGGAGTGGTCGTATGATTGTTTAATCCAAACCACTATAAATCTTATGTATTCATTCTCTTTTCCTAAGTCCTCTTTTATTGCCAAAAGATTTTAATTTTTGCCTTAAAACTCTAAAAACACTAATTCACCCTCACCCCCAAGTTGCCAAAAAGGGGACAATAAGTGGTATCAAAGCCTAAGCTATCTTGGTAATTTAAATGTAAGATATCATAACATATCTTAGGCAACCATTAAACCACCTTCTACCTCTACTTCTGCATCTACCTCTTCCATTACTCCTTCTTATGGAAGCCTAAACTCCTACCTAAAACCCTTTTTTAATAGAACTAATATAGAAATATAAGATGCAAATGTTCCTTGATACTGAAGGCATTGAGATTTGGGGATTCATCATCAATAAATAGAAACCCTCAACTCAAAAATTGGAAGGAGTGGAAGTTCCCATTCTAAGAGAATAGTTGACAGATGCACAAATAAAGGCCAATTATAGGAATAACTGGGCTATATCCATCATTGTTAACTCTTTTTCAATTGAAGAACCAGGTAGAGTTCAACATAATAAAACTGCCTATGGAATTTGGAGAACTCTTGGGAACTACTATAAGGGAAAAATTCAAGTGAAGTCCAAGAAGATCCAAATGCTTATATTTGAGTATAAGCTCTTTAAGATGAAGCCTTATGAGAATGTAACTGAAATGACAAATTGGCTACTTACAATCATAACCAATTTGAGAAGTATGGAAAAGTATACTCTCTAGATGATATTAACAACAAATCTTCGGAGCTTTACCCAAGAAGAACTTCGAATCCAATGTATCATCAATTGATGAAGAAGCTTTTGATCTAAGCAAGCTAAGGATGTATGAGCTTGTAGGAAAGCTTCTCACCCATGAGATGACCATTAAGAAGGATGAGGACAAAGGTGAGAAAGAAAAGAAGAAAGGAATTACACTCAACACAACCAAAGCAAAACAAAAGTGAGTGCTCAAGTGGAGGTGACAATAGTGACGAAGATGATGTAGCTGTTCTCTTAAGAAGAGTGTGTAGACCCTTAATTTTGTCTTTGGATGAATCCAATCCCAATTAAAAAGCCCAAATCAAATTTGGTCCTATTAAAAGACCCAATTACTATATTTTCCCTAAAAATAATGATGAATTAGCCATAACCCATGGCTAATTCACCATAAGCATTGCTCATTATGAATTGGCCATGAGTCCATGGCCAATTCATTATGACCTGTCCATAAAATTTCCTAATCCAGCTTAAATTTAGAGTTTACTTAGATAAACACAGAGATTTCCTTATGAAACTGAACTTTCGAACAAGATTAAAAGGATTTAACCATAATCTTCACCTATAAAAAGAACCATCAATTAAGGGATTTAGGGAGAAAGTAATTAAATAAAGGATGACAAAAAAATACAAAAGAAAAAGCATAGAGAGGTGGAGAGTGATTTGAGACACCAAAATTGTAACTCCCTTATACCATATATACGTAAAATATATATTTTCAGCATATGTAAAATACACATATACGGTACAAAAATGTCACAGACCGATTTACTATTTTTTTTACATTTCTAATTTAAAATTTCAAATTCTAAATATATAAAAATTAAATAAAATATAAATATTCTTTACTTGTTATAAGAACCCAAAATAAATAATATATATATATATCTCTAGAAAAAATTCTCCAGAGTTTTGTCTGTATTTTGGACATCCCAAAATTTAGCAATTACTCAACCTGCAAAAAGAAAACACTCCCAAATAATTTCCAAACACCATCTCAACCATACTTCTCAATTTTACCAAGTTTCTCAAACATTTATATATATAGATATATATATAATTTAAAACACACTTACTCTCCCATTTTAAATATATTGACCCAAACATTCTTTATAATATACAATACGTAAAATTCAAAACATAATATATTATGCATAAAACTAGAAATGTACAGTAGCATAAAAATATATACATACTGCTGGTAGTGTTTTTGATCTCGATAGCAACTCAACAAGCTCAACTATAAGTCTAGACCCGACCGGGTCTAGAAGAACTCTCTGGCTCAACTGGTTCTACCCTGTAACCTATGCGATAGAAACAATCGCGCTAAGCCAAAGCCTAGTGGTGCAAACTTTGATAATAACAATATAACTCAATGCAATACCAAATGCACAATGCATATAGACATCACATCAATCCACTTTCTTATATTTTTCAAATATTTCATAAGCACAACTCATAACATTATATTACTCAATTGTATCATAATTCATAATTCACATTAAAACAAAGACAAGCATGGGCCCAAAAAGGATCTAATATGCTATTCAAATTTCAGAGTTACTGCTTTGGTCCATAATGACACCATGTATCTAGCCCCGTAGGTAATATATCCATGGATAATGTAACAGCCCTAGTCTCTTGGACCTCAACCTGGCTAGACCCTTAGGCCCCAGTATCTTGGTCCTCAATTCGGCTAGACTACTACAGTTTTTGAGGCGTACGACCTAGTCTTTTCACCCCAAAAACATCATATTTATCAGCTGGCCTAGCTTACGACCCAGTCTTTTCTCCATTCCAGTGTGTAGCCCGTAGGCAATCATAGGCATGCCACCTAACCTAGAACTCTGAAAATTGAATAACATACTAGGCACACAATTTATTCATATTTCTCATTATCAATCTCTTTCTCTTTGTCACATATTCAATCTAGGCACATTGCCTTATTTTCACATTTTTTTTCTCACTTTTCACATTTTTCACATCTTTCTCATTTTTCTCACTTTTCTCATTTTTATCAATATCAATTTATTTCATTATTACACATATCTCATTTTTGCATTCACAACAAATTACCCAATTACTTTGGGTATTTTCACATAATATGCATGTTTCACATGTTACACAAATTAGCCATTATCAATGGCTTTTCACAATGCATTTAACACATATATGACATTATAAATGTCATAGCATATTATTCATACACAATCAATGAACCAAGTAGATTAACATATTTTTCAACCAAAATGTGTTAAGCCCAAATGTTATGCAAATAAAGACATTATATTCAAAGTTTGTACATACCTCCACGAGCAACCCAAAGCAAGCTAAAAACAACCTTCAATCCAATATTTCTAACTTGCCCTTCACCACTTGGATGAAGCAAATCAACCTCTCTCAATGCCTAAACCAAATGTGATAGCAAATAATCATTTAGTATCACATTTAATGGCATTTCCAACATTAAATCATAATTACACATCACTCCTACAAATTTTCAAAAATTTAGCCTTTCCTTACTTCAACATTGGAATTCCATTCTACTACAATTAAATTAGTGTTTTAAGTTTATTTATATTATTCAAAACATATTTTAATACATTTAAATCATTTACATTTTAAAAATACACTCTTATACACAAAATCTCAAAAATGGCATAACCTTCCCCCATTGAAGGTTTTCCACTCCAACACAATCCATTACTCATTCCAAGCTTATATTCATCACTTTTAACACTAAACAATATGCTTAAACAAATAAAATCACACAATTCAACCACTTTGGAAAATCACTTTTCCAAAACCCTAAATCTCCACTTCCATTCTCAAACTCCAACCCAACACCACCAAATCTAATATTTGTCTTTAAAATACTTGTTTATGAATCAAAACAACTCATTTAGAACCAATTTGCACAATTAAAGTTCATGTTTTCAAAACCCCAAAAATCCATAACCCTAAATTCTCTCTCTTCACCATTCTTTAACCAAACTCCATCATCTCTTCAATCTAACCTTAGAATCATTGTTAACTAACCAAAATAACATCATACACACCAATTCCAACAATTATGACATACTACATAAAAATTCAAATTCTCACATAATCCAAATTTCCAAGAAATTCAAAAAAAGAGATGGAAACTTACTAATTTTGGTGAAAATCACCAAAAATCCACTTGAAACTTGTTAATTCCTTCAATTTATGGAGTATGGAAGAAGCAAAATCCTTGATCTTTAAGCTCCCATGGAAGCCACGTCCTTGAAGAAGAAGAAGAAGAAGAAGAAGAAGAAGACTTTTAATATTCTTTTCCTTTCATCTTTTTTTTAACCACATATATATATATTAAAATAATTTAATATTTAATTATTCAATTATTTTTTAATAAATTGAAAGTCCTAATTTCCCTCTTCCATTCAAAATTAATTTGTTTTTGAATTATTTTATTAATTTTGAATTTATAAGATTTAATTACCAAAATACCCTTTTCTTTTAAAAAGTGTTGATTTTTATATGTTATGTATATTTTGCATATATATCACATATATATTCCACTTTTTCATTTAAAATCCCTTCATTTTTCATTTAAAACCATTAATTTAATTTATCCTTTTAAGTTATAATTTATTTTATCAAATTTTCTAAAAATTAGAAATTTTCAAAAATTTTTGGATGTTACAAAAATAGAAACCATAGACATAGTTGCTGAGCCAAAACTTGTGTGACACAAATCAATTGCAAAGAATCAAGGTATAACACAACGCTGATCTTTACAAAAGGAATTGTGCCAAGGCATGGATCAACATAATCATTTGGTATAGCCAACAACATAGGTAAGGTCTTTAACACTACCACTTATTCAATTTATGAAATTATCATCCTTGTTTGCTTGCAGATTCATTTTATATTATTTTGTGAGTTTGATTTTGTTTAATCATGTATTAACACTCTAATTGCATGACAAACCATAGTTTTGCAAATCCAAAACCCTAATTCTGTGATTAAGATCCTAATTTGATGACAAAACCATAATTATATGATTAAAACCCTAATTTAACACTAAAACCCTAATTTGTGGTTAAAACACTAATTTCATTAGTTTATACCCTAGTTTAGTAATTGTTTGTGTGATAACTATGTATATGATGATTATTTATATGTTTATGTATCTTAATTATTATTTAGATTTTAAGACCGTAAAGGCATGTTTCCACTTATGAGTTCTTTATTTATTTAAATTGTTTATTTCATTCATTTTTGGGATAATTATAAGGGACACATTTCCACCTTTCAGTGGGTATCCTACTTTATTTGTATTTTGGACTTAGACATTGTAAGGGCACGTTTTCATCTTGTATGGGTATCCATTTTTATTTGTTTTATGTATTTATAGATGTTTATTTATTTTAATTGCATGTAATATGAATGAAATTATAATAACATAAAATTTTAAAAACATTTAGACCTGAAAAGGAGGCCAATTCCAATGAACCAAGCATTATGAGGGTGTTAGGCCACTTCTCACCTTCTCCATACAGACCCAACTTTCTAAACCCAATAGGGGTTGGGTATTCCTTAAGAATCGAGCCATCCACCCCTTTTTTTTTCTTCCCTGTCCATCCGGGTTGTGACTCCTCTTCTCCGAATTTAAGCCCATATTCTCTAAGGCCTCAAGCCTAACAGTGCCGAAGTCGTAAGAACTATTTTATCTAGAGTGGGGGAAAAAATCCCTGCTCATAGTGGCTGCTCCACTAGGGAATAAGGAAAGTTGATTCCGTTGGTCTTTATGTTATTTTATTTTTTTCTTATTATGATATTATTCGTTACATCACTTAGAATTGCATTATATGTGTGAGCTAGGATGCCCTGTGGAACCCGTGTTATATGTGTATAAGTGATATTATACCTTCACTCAAGGTATGGAGATCGAGCACTACATAACCACTCATAGCCTTGTACCTTTTGGTATATACTTGTTGTGAAAACCTAAGATCCAAAGACTAAAGCCCATTTAGTTAGCCTAGTAACTTTTCTTAGGTCTACTCTTAATTCTTATTGTTTGACTATGATTAATATATCTTGGTTTGAGTTATGACCTATTTAGTTTGTTCTTAATATGACCTAATTATGGCATAAGCCCAAAATTATTTAATGACTTAAAAATTATTCTTTCAAGCCCGAAAGGTCTAAGTTATTTTCAAAGTTTTTCAAGATGGACTTTGGACATAAAACCTTTTTAAGATCATTTTATACCCCATGGCCCAAGATAAAGCCCAATATTAATTTTTGAAATAAACTTTTTACAATGAGATTTAAAATATTTTCAAAGATGGGCTCAAAACTATTTCTTGCTTTATAGCCCAAAGTTAATCTTCTATTGGGCTTTGAAACTAAAACTTTTTAAGATGAGTCAAAATTTTTGAAATGGGCTTGTAACTAGGTAGGTCAATTATGGAATATTAAAATCAATTATGGGCCTTATACATATCAAGACTTGTTAGTTGTAGATTTGTTTGTTGCATGGATTATCAGTTGCCTTTCCAAATGAGAAGTCCATTTATGATAAACCCTTTAATTTAGTTTTAATCCAAAATATATTAGAAATGTTATTGCCATTTTTTAGTGAACCTAAAGGATTAAGGCTTAATTAGTGGAATTTATCAGGGACTGACTTCTATATTTGAAAATTTAAATATTGGTTAATATGTCTGAGTGATTCTTTTGAAAATAAAAATATCTCCTATTGATGTTTTTGTTGACCATAATGGCTAGAAAAGAGGCTCGCCACTCATGTGTGAAATATATAAGGCTAGATGGAACATCCTGACTCTTTTTTTGTACATATGCACACATGCATACATATTATGTTGCATCACATTAATCCTTTATGGATCACATACCTGGAGTATAGTAGTTTGAGAGCTTACAACAACCTGACCTACGCTAGTGACTCAAAGTTTAATAAAGGTTCAGTCAACTTCACTTCAAAAGCAATGGATCTTAAGCAAGTTCAGAAGCTGGTGAATGATGCCCTCACCTCCAAGATGAAAGAGTTAAAAAGGAGCCATAGCTAAGACTGTAAGAAGCAAACTAGCTATATTGCTGGAAAATAATACTCCTAAGGCATTTGTTAGTTCTAAGAAGCAGAAGCATAAGGGAAAGACTAAGGTAGCTAAGGTAGCCTTTGATGAAGAAAAGGTAGTGATTGATGATGATGACTGGGACACATACTTTCAAGACTAATAAGAAAAGAAGAAAGAGAATAAGGCGAAAGTAGAAATAAAGCCTATTAATATGGAAAATCTCATTGTTGACCTAGAAAAGAAGCTTGAAAAGAGACTGAAAGCTGAAGAGGACTTAGAAGTTTATAAGCTTTTTGAAGAGGATAAGTGTAATATCCCAAACTGTGCCTTAGAAGTTGTGATATTATTGTTATAAGGGGATTGAACGTATATATGTTAAGTTGATAAGACAAGAAAATTTAAGAGAGAATGTTTATGTGTTGTTTGAAAAGAAAGCAATGTGTGGAGAGAATGTATATTTAGTGTATATGGCAACATATATAACATATATGTTGGTCAAATGGAAAGTCAAGAAAAGAAGATATTTATTTTGTGGATTGTGAAATTACTAAAAAGGGTATTTGATTATAAAGAAAGAAAGTTTTGGTGAAGGATATTTTAGTAATTATTATTATTATTATATATATATTTTGGGGATAAGAATAAAGAAAAGAAGATTCTTTCTTCTTCTTCTTCTTCTTCTTCTTCTTCGTGTACGAGAGAGAGAGAGAGAGGTTCTTCTTCTTGGACGAGAGAGAGAGAGAGAGAGAGAGAGAGATGATTTATACACCAAATTCTTAAGGATTTTTAGAGGATTGAAGATGGAGATGAGGATTTGACAAGATATTTAAGTAAGTTTCTTCTTGATTCTCTTGTTTCTTTGAGTTGTGTGGATATTTGATTGGGTTTAGTGATTGATGATTGTTGGTAAGTTATGTGTGTGTGTGTTGAATTGGTAATTTGATGGTGATAATATGATTAATTGATATGGATGATGATGAATTGTTGAGTAAGGGTTTAGTTTAATGAATTTGGGGATTTGATTAATTAATACATGGATGATGTTTATAATGATGATTGGTGTGTGTTTTAAGTGTTGTTGGTGTTTTTGTAAGTTTGTTATGGTTTTGGGTGTGTTTGGTGAAGATTGTTTGGAGTGGATGATGGCTAAAAGAAGTGTTTTGTTAGATGTTGTTTTGTGTTGATCGGAATCTGGGTTTTTAGCCTGACACGCCCATGGTCACGGCCAGATTGTTAGGCGTGTCGTTGGTTCTGTTTTTGGGGTTTGTAACACGAGCAGTGACACGCCCATGTCACTGAGCGTGTCACAAGTTCTGTGTGACAGTAGAATTGACACGACCAGTAACACGCCCGTGTTATTGAGCGTGTCATAGCTACTGTGAGTTTGGAGAATTGACACGGCCATGAACACGTTCATGTTGTGGGACGTGTCAATATGTTTGAGATACAGAAGGTATTACACGCCCAGTGACACGCCCGTGGTTATGAGCGTGTCAATGTTTCTGTATTGGGGAGTTAGGGCACGATCAGGAACACGCCCGTGTGGGTGAGCGTGTCATGTGTTGAGTTTGCTCTAGTTGATTCTTATTTATATTATCTCATGTGTATGATCACTTTTGGATTAGGTTTTTAAGAGATTGAATGGCCCTAATCCAAATATTGAAGAATCTAAGGAAGAGAAGTCTAAGTGGGTGTGAGTTTCTTTGAAGGTAAGTACAAAACCTTATTTGCTTATATATATTTATATGACTTGGAACATTAGTACATTTGATGATAAATGTATTAAGTAATCTATTAGATAATTGATAAATATGTATATAAATAATGTATATGTTATGAAATACAAAAGATATGAGGGTATAATCAAATATGTGAAATGTGAAAGCATCCAATGTATATATGTGTTATGAAAGGTGAAAGGTGTGAGGATAGGATAATGCAATTGATTGTGTATACTTGAATGATGAATGGTTATGTATATGTATATATGTATATATATATATAAGATGATGTATGAAATGTATGTGATATGGAATATGAATGATATGATTTGCATGATGCAAATGATATGATGAATGATTATATATGTGTTAAGGGTGAAATATGAAATGTGGATTGAGAAATGATGATGAATGAAGCCATTGTGATTGGCTATAAAGATTTGAAAGAATGATGATGAATGAAGCCATTGTGATTGGCTATAAAGATTTGAAAGAAACAATTGAGGCATGTTTGCCTAAATGATGCCATTGTGATTGGCTATGATGATGTAAATGATGATTGAGGCATGTTTGCCTAAATGATGATAAGAATGAGAATGAAATTGATAATGAAATAATGAATGAATTGTGTGTCTAATATGTTATTCATTTTCAGAGTTTTGTTGTTGGTGGCATGCCTATTAGTAACAATCTCTTGAAGTTAGGTTGGATTTGACCCTTGAAGCCAAGTTGGGTTGAAGTTTAACATGTTTTACTCCCCTTGAAGCTTGGTTGGGTCTAGTCCTTGAAGCCTAATTGAGATGTTACAACCCTTGAAGCTAGGTTGGGTTTTGTTCTTGAAGCCAAGTTGGGTTGATACTTAGCATGCTTTGTTCCCCTTGAAGCTTGGTTGAACATAATCCTTGAAGCCTAATTGGGATAATGATAATGATAAATGTGATATATAAACCAAAACATTAACTCTGAAAGTTGAATGGCATATTAGTGTCTTTGGGCCCATGCTTGTGTTTGTTTAAATATGATTTATGAATGGTGAATAATGGATAATGAATTAAATGAATGAGATGTGATATTATGAAGTATGACATGATAAGTAAATGTAATGTTGTGATATGATTATATAACATAAATGAATTATTGAAAGGAGATGGGGTTTGTGAAGTTATATGAAATATGCAATTATGAAGTATAAAACGATATATATGATATGTATGAAATGAAATTGGTAAGTATCATTATATGAAGGTTCTATCAATTTATTGAACTATGTTTGATGGTTATGTTATATATATGTATATGTAAATCATATATGAGATTAATAGGAATATATGAAGAATGCATATATAAAAGAAGAAAACAGAGTAAGAAAATGATAAAACGTGAGGCTAAACATATGAGGTATGTATCCTTTGTATTGCATATTTTAATGTTTACTTGTTCTACTAAGCTTTCGAGCTTAGCGCGGTTATGTTAATCGCGCAGGTAAATGGGTGATGGAGCTGGAGTTAAGTCAGTATGTCACGAAGAGAGCAAGTATAGTTCGAGACCAACTAGATGGTGATGCATGCATGTAACAGTTAATTATATTATATTTTCACAAGAATGTATTTATATGTATAAATGAACCTATTGAAGAGACAATGTAATTTATATATATATATATATGTATTATTATCAAAAGGATATTAATTTTGAAAGTACGTTTATATATTTCAATATAATGATATGATTTTGGAATGAAAGTAAAGATTTTAAATTTGTGATAACTAGTGACATCCTTATACTTTATATACCTACTGTATGCATACGATGTATATGTATAGTACTTATATAGAGTATCGGGGTGTTACAATTATTTTGGTATCAGAGCTTAGGTTCGAGATTCTCGGCCTAAGTAAAATTAAAAAGAGAAAATTTTGAAAAGCTTAAAGAGAAATAAAAAGAAAAGTTTAAAAAAAATGATGATAAATGAAGAATGAAAAGAATGAAATTTTTGATACATGCATATGCATTAACACCTAGGTTGGTCTCAAATGTGGTATTATGTGAATTGAAGTGTATTTAAATTGTATGAGATTGATAATAATGTGTGAATGAAGTTTTACATGAATGGAAATTAAAGAAAGAATAATGTGGGAAAATGTATATGAGTTTAATTGTTAAATTCAAGAATGGGAATTTATTCAAGTAAAATTTTTGATTATTGATGTGCTTGAGATGTAAAAGAAATGATTAGAAGAATAAAGTTGAGAATGAGTTAATAATTAAATCAAGATTAAAGTATGTAATATTTCCTCTACAACTTGAATATCTTTCTAATAAATCTTATGTTTGGATTTCTAGAAAAAGGAAATAATGTTGGATGGGTGATATGAATAGATATGTTGCTAAATAAAGAGAATATGGTGGTATATTGAATGAGTTGATGGGTATAGACAAAGTTTGATCATTTAAGGTTGAAATATGTAAAGTTAAAGTTTTTTTTTTAAAAAGGAAAAGAGATGATGTTGGTTAAATAAGAAGATATAATGGTGTTGTTTGCATTGTTGTTTTAAATGCAAACATTGTGGTTTTAATGTTAGAAATGTGATATGCTTGAGTGTTGTTAAAGCTCATGTTAATGGTGGTAAGATGTAACATTTGAATTTGTTTGAATGAGCTTTATTAATTGTGAAAGAATATACCTTGAGGTTGTTTTGTAATGTATATATATATAAGATGTTTTTCTTAAGTTGATACTAAGAAAATAAGATGAGTAAATGGAAGTTTGAATAAAATAGTAAGTTGAGAGTTTATAATGTTAATGGAACTTGGATAAAGGTTATTTAAACATCGATAGTTTAATGTAAGTTAAATCTATGAACTATGAGGAATGAGTATTATAGAATATGAGAATGATTACGCTTGCATTGACAAACTTGTACAAAGTTAGGTCATGTGATAAGATTGATAGTGAGAAGTGGATGAATCAATGTTGGTTCAAGAAATTGAGATTTGTGATAACAAGACTTGAAAAGTGTATAGAGGTTATTGGACTCAATGTGTATATGATTGGATGTAATGTACATATGTATAAATATATGAGTACTATATATATGTTGAAAGGTAAATAAATGTGAGAGAGATATCATCTTAGTAATGTGATTAAGATTTTGTGAAGTATTATCATGGTTAGAATATATATATATATATATATATATGTGTGTTGAGTTAAAAAAATAATTTACGTTATGTCAAAAAGGAATAAGAATGAGGTTGTTTAATGAGAAATAATAAATGTTAAATTGTGTTGAAAATATGTAAAAGAGGAATTAAATAAAATTGTATGATTATATGTATACATGTATAGAAAGTGTGGAAGGAGCTTTTTGATATGAATGTAATTGTAAAATGTAAGAAATGTGGAAAGTAAATCACATTATGAATGTGATCTATGGATGTGTTATACAATTGCATGTTTGATGATATGGGAAATGACATTGTGTGTAGTAGTGGACCTAAGAGAGATTAGGCCTTAATTGACGCTAAGATTATGGGATGAAATGAAAAACGAAAATAAACTTGAGAATTGTTAGATAGTGAAATTGTTATGGAAATGAGGATTGATTTGGGATATAGTGGATAGTAATATTGTTATGGAAATAATTGAATTGAGTTATCATAAATGTTATGGACTCAAGGTAATTGTGTGAGAAAAGGTTATATGTATATGTGTATTATAAGAGATTGTAAGGGAAAAAGAAAGTATAAGGTATGAAGTTTTTGGAAAAAGATAATATTGTTGTATATAAGATAAGCTAATGATGATTAAATAATTAAGAGTAAATTGTTTTGAGATAGAGTTGAAATGTGTTAACTTTTAATATGGAAAAAGTTTGGAGAATGAATATGTGATAATTGTGATACAATCACAGTATTGATGTATAAGTTTCAGATGTAACCATTAATCTCCTTTGGCCATATGAATTGTATATTGAGTTGGCCGGATAGTTTGGTTATCCATAGAATTGGAACTAAGAAAATGTGGTTATTATATAGCTTTGATAAGATTGATAATTATGTTCTAGAATCGTGGCTAAAGGTTATGATGGGTGAATTGTATTTTTATAATTTTTGTGTTAACAATTTAGTTAAAATTTTGGAAAAGAAAAGAAAGGAAAGAGAATTGGGGAAATACTTTAAGTTATAAATAATATGAGAAAAAAAAGTAATTATTGTAAGTGTAGTAATGGTATGAAAGGTGAGGAGATAATAATGGAAGAAATTGCAGGTGATTGAAAGCTATATTGAATATGTTTATGGTATAAAGAAAATAAGTGGATGAGTTTAAAAATTTAAGTGAGTAAACTATGAGTAATAAGTATGGTATGAGATAATTATGAAATTTTGATGGGAATTGTTTTGAGATAATGAAAGGTAAATTATGTGTATATTGAAAGATAAGTTGAAGTGGATTGTTATTCATGATAAATTTAAATAAGTTAATTATTGATTTGAATCAAACAAGATTGAGATGTTAGTATATTGTGGAGAATAGATCAATGGATCTAGATTTTTGCTATAATTGTGAATTATTATTGAGATTTAATATGAATAGTTGTACTAAAGGTATAAGAGATAGATAATGATGTATACAATGTAATATTCGGATCGATGAACGGACATGAATCAATTGAATTATATTAATTATAATGATGAGAAAAGGGGAAAAAGTTGATTTCCTGTAAGGTAAGTTCAAAAGTTTTGTGTTAGTATTGATGTTAAGTGAGAAAATACTAAAGAAGGAATGAAGTGTATGAGAAATAAGAATATTATTATCAATGAAGGTTTGATAAATGTTTGTTTTAAGGATGATTGTAATGATGGGATAATCAATATTAAGATATAAGTCAATGATCTTTAAGGTTAAAGTTAAGAGAATAGTTATAAAGAGATGAAGTGATAAAATATTTTGAATGTAATAATGGAATGTAACATAAATATATTGTAAGATGATGGAATTTTTGTATATAGATAAGGTATTTGAGAAAATAATGAGTTATTTTGAATATTGGATAAAAGTGTAATAAGATATAAAGGTTTATATCATGACAAGTTATGGAATTGAATAATATAATTGACTCTAAGGGGGAGAGTGCAAACTATGTGATTTGATGAAATCAGAATATAAGAATACAATTAATGTCATATGAAGATTTAAAATGGTGTATTGTTAAGAATGGAGTGTTATTATACTGAGTAATTTCGAGGACGAAATTATTTAAGGGGGAGAGAATTGTAATATCCCAAACTATGCCTTAGAAGTTGTGATATTATTGTTATAAGGGGATTGAACTTATATATGTTAAGTTGATAAGACAAGAAAATTTAAGAGAGAATGTTTATGTGTTGTTTGAAAAGAAAGCAATGTGTGGAGAGAATGTATATTTAGTGTATATGGCAATATATATAACATATATGTTGGTCAAATGGAAAGTCAAGAAAAGAAGATATTTATTTTGTGGATTGTGAAATTACTAAAAAGGGTATTTGATTATAAAGAAAGAAAGTTTTGGTGAAGGATATTTTAGTAATTATTATTATTATATATATATATATATATTTTGGGGATAAGAACAAAGAAAAGAAGATTCTTTCTTCTTCTTCTTCTTCTTCTTCGTGTACGAGAGAGAGAGAGAGAGGTTCTTCTTCTTGGACGAGAGAGAGAGAGAGAGAGAGAGATGATTTATACACCAAATTCTTAAGGATTTTTAGAGGATTGAAGATGGAGATGAGGATTTGACAAGATATTTAAGTAAGTTTCTTCTTGATTCTCTTGTTTCTTTGAGTTGTGTGGATATTTGATTGGGTTTAGTGATTGATGATTGTTGGTAAGTTATGTGTGTGTGTGTTGAATTGGTAATTTGATGGTGATAATATGATTAATTGATATGGATGATGATGAATTGTTGAGTAAGGGTTTAGTTTAATGAATTTGGGGATTTGATTAATTAATACATGGATGATGTTTATAATGATGATTGGTGTGTGTTTTAAGTGTTGTTGGTGTTTTTGTAAGTTTGTTATGGTTTTGGGTGTGTTTGGTGAAGATTGTTTGGAGTGGATGATGGCTAAAAGAAGTGTTTTGTTAGATGTTGTTTTGTGTTGATCGGAATCTGGGTTTTTAGCCTGACACGCCCATGGTCACGGCCAGATTGTTAGGCGTGTCGTTGGTTCTATTTTTGGGGTTTGTAACACGAGCAGTGACACGCCCATGTCACTGAGCGTGTCACAAGTTCTGTGTGACAGTAGAATTGACACGACCAGTAACACGCCCGTGTTATTGAGCGTGTCATAGCTACTGTGAGTTTGGAGAATTGACACGGCCATGAACACGTTCATGTTGTGGGACGTGTCAATATGTTTGAGATACAGAAGGTATTACACGCCCAGTGACACGCCCGTGGTTATGAGCGTGTCAATGTTTCTGTATTGGGGAGTTAGGGCACGATCAGGAACACGCCCGTGTGGGTGAGCGTGTCATGTGTTGAGTTTGCTCTAGTTGATTCTTATTTATATTATCTCATGTGTATGATCACTTTTGGATTAGGTTTTTAAGAGATTGAATGGCCCTAATCCAAATATTGAAGAATCTAAGGAAGAGAAGTCTAAGTGGGTGTGAGTTTCTTTGAAGGTAAGTACAAAACCTTATTTGCTTATATATATTTATATGACTTGGAACATTAGTACATTTGATGATAAATGTATTAAGTAATCTATTAGATAATTGATAAATATGTATATAAATAATGTATATGTTATGAAATACAAAAGATATGAGGGTATAATCAAATATGTGAAATGTGAAAGCATCCAATGTATATATGTGTTATGAAAGGTGAAAGGTGTGAGGATAGGATAATGCAATTGATTGTGTATACTTGAATGATGAATGGTTATGTATATGTATATATGTATATATATATATAAGATGAAGTATGAAATGTATGTGATATGGAATATGAATGATATGATTTGCATGATGCAAATGATATGATGAATGATTATATATGTGTTAAGGGTGAAATATGAAATGTGGATTGAGAAATGATGATGAATGAAGCCATTGTGATTGGCTATAAAGATTTGAAAGAATGATGATGAATGAAGCCATTGTGATTGGCTATAAAGATTTGAAAGAAACAATTGAGGCATGTTTGCCTAAATGATGCCATTGTGATTGGCTATGATGATGTAAATGATGATTGAGGCATGTTTGCCTAAATGATGATAAGAATGAGAATGAAATTGATAATGAAATAATGAATGAATTGTGTGTCTAATATGTTATTCATTTTCAGAGTTTTGTTGTTGGTGGCATGCCTATTAGTAACAATCTCTTGAAGTTAGGTTGGATTTGACCCTTGAAGCCAAGTTGGGTTGAAGTTTAACATGTTTTACTCCCCTTGAAGCTTGGTTGGGTCTAGTCCTTGAAGCCTAATTGAGATGTTACAACCCTTGAAGCTAGGTTGGGTTTTGTTCTTGAAGCCAAGTTGGGTTGATACTTAGCATGCTTTGTTCCCCTTGAAGCTTGGTTGAACATAATCCTTGAAGCCTAGTTGGGATAATGATAATGATAAATGTGATATATAAACCAAAACATTAACTCTGAAAGTTGAATGGCATATTAGTGTCTTTGGGCCCATGCTTGTGTTTGTTTAAATATGATTTATGAATGGTGAATAATGGATAATGAATTAAATGAATGAGATGTGATATTATGAAGTATGACATGATAAGTAAATGTAATGTTGTGATATGATTATATAACATAAATGAATTATTGAAAGGAGATGGGGTTTGTAAAGTTATATGAAATATGCAATTATGAAGTATAAAACGATATATATGATATGTATGAAATGAAATTGGTAAGTATCATTATATGAAGGTTCTATCAATTTATTGAACTATGTTTGATGGTTATGTTATATATATGTATATGTAAATCATATATGAGATTAATAGGAATATATGAAGAATGCATATATAAAAGAAGAAAACAGAGTAAGAAAATCATAAAACGTGAGGCTAAACATATGAGGTATGTATCCTTTGTATTGCATATTTTAATGTTTACTTGTTCTACTAAGCTTTCGAGCTTAGCGCGGTTATGTTAATCGCGCAGGTAAATGGGTGATGGAGCTGGAGTTAAGTCAGTATGTCACGAAGAGAGCAAGTATAGTTCGAGACCAACTAGATGGTGATGCATGCATGTAACAGTTAATTATATTATATTTTCACAAGAATGTATTTATATGTATAAATGAACCTATTGAAGAGACAATGTAATATATATATATATGTATTATTATCAAAAGGATATTAATTTTGAAAGTACGTTTATATATTTCAATATAATGATATGATTTTGGAATGAAAGTAAAGATTTTAAATTTGTGATAACTAGTGACATCCTTATACTTTATATACCTACTGTATGTATACGATGTATATGTATAGTACTTATATAGAGTATCGGGGTGTTACAATAAGAATCTCCCACACAAGTTCAAAATGCATGCTTTTACTAAGTACAATGATACAGGAAACCCTCACTTGCATGTTAAATGATACATTACTACCATACAGTTTGCTAGAGCTACTAAGGCTCAAACACTGAGGTACTTTATACTCTTTTTTGATCCTATGGTGTAAACTTGGCTTAATACTTTATAGGAGAGCACCTTAGAAAGACTGAGATTTACTATATAAAGCTTTTATCCAACAGTATGGGTATAACATTGAGCTGAAAATAACCTTAATAGAGGTTGAGTCTATTAGGCAGAAATAGAATGGGGGCTTTGTCGACTATATAAAGAGATGGAGAAATAAGGAGGCCCTTCTCAAGAAAAGACTAGATGATTCAGACCAAAGGTAGTTGATAGTCAAAGGCACTTTGTCCCACCCCTAAGAAAGAATGGCTTAGACCCTAATAAGGGATTTCAAGGATCTTCTACAGGTGGGTCTTCAATGGGAAGAATGGAAGGGATAAAAGAACATATGCTATGGGAAAGGGAGAAATAGCAATGGCTATCATTCTGGTGGAAAAAAGTCAAGGAGAATAAAAAGATGTTGAGGTGAATGCAACAACTGAACTAGGAAAGAAACGTTAATTTTTAGAATTGGAAAAACCACTATATTGGGTCTTTAACACATTATAGAAGAAGGGGTTATTACAATCTTTAACCCCCAACCTTTGCCTAATCCTCTGCACTGCAATTTTGATACAGAGGTTTTCTATTAGTTCCATCGAGTGCCAAGTCACGAAACATATCAATTTACACACTTAACAAATGAAATACATAACTCATTAATGATGGAAAGATCCTCACCCTAACATGTCTAAGTATATGAAGTGCTTTCAACTTCAACTCAATAAACTTTCCTTGGCTTGTGTGGTTCTCATCTCATTTTCTTTCTTTAGTTTTTTGGAATAATTATTTTCAAGTTGACATTTTTTGTGAATAAATCATTTTATTGGTTTTTGTTCATTTTAGTGCTTCACTAATGATGAATCTAGCTTGATATTCATAAATTAGTGTATCTATGTATCATAATTCGAATGACTTTACTGGGCGAGAAAATTATTCTATTGCATTGAGCTGTGTATGTTACTTAAAGAGAGCTCATGCACAATTATCTCTATCTAGGTCCTAGTCAATCTTAGAACATGCTTTGACGAAATTTTGAGGTGAAATTGAACTCTACTTATTTAAGAGAGAGATGATGTAAGAATTGTTTGATGAGCCAGCAACTAGTATCCATCCAGTTAATATCAATCCCTAGTTTATCCCTTTGAGCCTTCATATTTTAGCTTGCTTTATATTAGTTTGTGAACCTGATAACATATCCTATGTTGTTATGACACTTATGGCAAGACTGATGATCACTGAGGTACTAAGAGACAAAAAGATCAAAGAAAAGGATGAATAATGAAGACTACTCCGTTTGGAAATGGCATCAAAATTATGAAGGATTCATCCTCATTGAAGTAGACCTGTGCTACTCCACTAATTCATAATTAGAAGCATAAAATGGCATAAACAATACAACTCTCTTGGAGCTAGGAACATATAAAAGAATAACCAAAGAACCAATAAAAAAACACAAAAAAACTACAAATACAAAAAAGAAAAAGAAAAAAGAAAAAAAAGAAAAAAGAAAAAAAAGAAAAGGAAAGAAGAATGAGGGTCTCAAACGTTTTTCAAAGATCATCATAATTAGATCCAATTTTATACCAATGAGATAAAAGAACTCAAGTCCTATCTTTTTATGAAGCAAAATTTTAAGTTCTAAAGCAAGATAACAAGACATCTATAAGGTGAAAATGATGTCCAAAATTTAAGAATACCTCTAACAGTATATAGTTCCAACCAAAAGTTTATAGTGTGAAAATTTATCAGCAGTGTCACATCAGTTCCAGCTTAAAAATGGCCTTCACTTAACCTATATCCCTTATACACCCCATTTCAAGTCTATTAAAAAACTATTGATCTCTTTTGGTAGATGGAGTCTATTAGTAGAGATTATTTGAAAAGGCATATTTATGAGATAGATAATATCTAAACTCAAAGAGACCTTTGACCAGGTAATGTATATGTACTTATTTGAAGTGCAATAGTTCTTGCTTAAATGGAAATGATTCCCAAGTTTAGTATGGTAATTTAGGATTGTCATGTTATAGATATGTTAATTTGAAAAAAACAATCTCTGAGGAATAGTGACACTAATTCGACAAAGCCAGCAAGTGATTTTAAAATTAAAAGAAAAAAGTGTTTTCTTGTCACATAAGCCTTTAAGCTTATGGAAATACATTGCACTATCAAACCTTAAAGGACATATTGGGAAAAGCTAGGCAATTGAAAGGATTATTTGTAAGGTCATGAAGAAGTCACAAATTAATGTGTTGAATCATGGGATGAAATAGATGTCTCAAATGTCTCTAACTACCATGCTTGGGCCCCTACCACTCATGTTTTCAACATCTTAGAGCTACAACCATAGATGTGATGTCTTCTACAGGATCTGAATGAGCATTTGGGAAGTACCAATGGGAGTGTTTCAGCTTATCACCTCAATCTATGAGTCAATAGAACCACTATAAGTATCACCCATGTATATCATGCATACACGTATGTATGAGCACATCACACTGCATTTTTGTTGTCTTGTCTTGCCTATTCTTTGTCAATGTGAATAGTAGACACCTTGTGAAGTAAATAATCAAAAGCAAATATTTAAACATGGGGCATGAAAGGTCAATTGTAAAAGATAGAATAGATGTATGATTGCAAAAACATTGATTGGAACCTACATAGGAGACAAAATTGCCAGTTTGAGCCTACATAATGGGAAAAGTTAAAGTATCTAGTAGAAAATAGCCAAATTATGGAAAGTATAATCCATTAAAGAGTGGAACAAGTGGCTAGAAGAGAGTCAAAATTCTCAAAATGAATGAAGATACAAATGATAGAAGTTTAGTGAAGCTAGAAGAGCTAAAGTTGACGCAGGATAAAGGTCTATTCCCAAGAATCAAGAATCGAGATCCATTTCTACAAAGGCAGATATTTTTCTAGATTTGTTAAATTATTAAGAATCAACTTTCTATCCATATGAAATCACAATGGATTTGCTAAAGCATCCACATTCGAGTTTACTTAGATTTAACAAAATATGATGAACTCTCTGGATTTGTTGAAGCTTTTAAAGCTCCAACCTATACTAGATTTATTGAAGTATCCAAAGGTGTAGTTTTGCACATTTATTGAAGCATCCAAATTTTTAGCCTATATTGGATTTGTTGAAGTATCTTGATAGTTCAATTTGGCAGATTTGTTGAAGTATCCAAACCTCTAGCCTATATTGGATTTGTTAGAATATCCTAATGGCATAATCAACTTAGATTTATTGAAGCATCCATTCAAAGATCCCGGGTTTATTTGAAGTACTCAGACTAACTCAGATTTATTGAAGCATCCATTGAAGGTCGTGGTTCTACTGAAGCATCCAGGCCAATTCAGATTTATTGAAGCATCCGTAGAAGATCCTGAGTTTCTTTAAAATACTAGAACCATTTTAGATTTATTAAAGCAATCACTTGAAGATCCCGAGTTTATTTGAAGCACTCAGATTAGTTTTGATTTATTGAAGCATCCATTAGAAATCTCTAGATTTATTGAAGCATCCAAGCCAGCTCGAATTTATTGAAGCATCTATTAGAAGATCAAAGGTTTATTTGAAGCACTTGGACAAGCTCAAATTTGTTAAGGAATCCAAGATTAGTTCAAATTTATTGAAGCATCTAGTAAATCAAATTGCTTTTCACTATCTTTGAAAAGAGTCAAGATCATTCAAGCAAGGGGTAAAATTGTAGATCATTAATTTTGGCCCTTGATGAATCTAATCCTAATTAAAAAGCCCTAATAAATCTAGTCTGATTAAAAGACCAAATTACTTTATTGGCCCTAAACATCATGACCAATTGGCCACTACCTATGGCTAATTCATTATGACCTGTCCATTAAATTTCATAATCTACCTAAATTTGGAGTTTACTTAGATAAACACAGGGCATTCTTGATGAAACTGGACTTTTGAAATAGATTAAAAGGATTTAACTCTAATCTTCACCTATAAAAAGAACCATCAATTAAAGGATTAAGGAGGCGGCAATTAAGTGAGGGATAATAATAAATAGTAAAGAAAAAGCATAGAGAGGCAGAGAGTGATTATTAGACATAGTAATAGAAACCATGAACACAATTGTTGAGCCAAAACTTGTATGACCCAAGCCAATTGCAGAGAATTAAGGCAGAACCCAACACTAATCTTTACATAAATGGATTGTGCCAAGGCATGGATCAATATAATCATTTAGTATAGCCAACAACATAGGTAAGGTCTTTAACACTACCAATTATTCAGTGTTTGAAAGTATCATCCTTGTTTGCTTGCAAATCCATTTTATAATATTTTTGTTGTTTTGATTTTGTTTAATATTGTATAAACACCCTAATTGCATGACAAACCCTAGTTTTGCAAAGCCAAAACCCTAATTCTATAACTAAAATCCTAATTTGATATCAAAACCCTAATTTGATGACAAAACTCTAATTTTATAATTGAAATCCTAATTTAATACTAAAACCCTAGTTTCATTAGTTTAACCCTAATTTAGTAATTGTTTATGTAATAATTATGTGTATGATGATTATGTTTATGTCTCATAATTATTTATTATTTAGATTTTAAGGTTATAAAAGGTATGTTTCCACTTGTGGGTGCCTCATTTATTTAAATTGTTTATTTTATTCATTTTTGGAACAATTATAAATGACATGTTTTTCACCTTTTCATGGGTGTCCTACTTTATTTGTATTTTAGGCTCTGACATTGTGAGGACATGTTTTCATCTTGTATGGGCGCCCATTTTGTTTGTTTTATGGATTGATGGATGTTTATTTATTTTAATTTCATGTAATATGAATGACATTATAATAACATTAAATTTAATAATATTTAAACCTAAAAAGGAGACCGATTCTAATGAACTGGGTATTGTGGGGTGCTGGGCCATTCTCACCTTCCTCATACATACCCAACTTTTCAAAACCAATAGAGATTGAGGATTCCTTAGGAATCGAGTCATCCACCCCTTTTATTTTTTTCTTTACCTATTCGGGTGATGACTCCTATTCTCCGGATTTAGGCATGTGTTTTGTAAGGCCCTGAGTCTAATAGTGCTAAAGCCACAAGAACCATTTTCAAAAGTGGGGGAAACAATCCCCGCTCATAGAGTGAAGGAAATCACAAGAAAGAGGAAGTAAGAAAAGTTCTACATAAAAAAGGGGTCCAACTCTAACACTTCATCAAAAGACAAAGAAAAGAAATATGATGTAAAGTGTAATAAGTGTTGGAAGCAAGGTCACACCAACACTGATTGTCCCAAGCTAAAGAACAAGAAGAAATGGGACAATGAGAAGAAAAAAGCTCTGAAGGCTATATAGGATGATGACTTTTCAAGTGAAGAAAAGGAAGAGCAAGGAAGTCTAAACCTATATCTCATGGCCATGGGAGATGAAAATGACTCCAATATGGTAATCCCTACATCCTTGTCTTCTAGTGATATTGTTGATGATGATGTTGATGGAGTTGGTGATGATATGAGCTATTTGAGCACTTGAACCAAAAAGTTTAAAAATATTTTTCAAAAATGAAATTTTATAGAGAAAAATTTTCTAGGTTAGAGAAAGATTTTATTGAACTAAACAATTCTACTATTGAGTTGAAAACTTCCAATGAGCAATTGAAAGGCTTTTTGCATAAAATTCCAAAACCAACCTCTAGTTTAGCTCAAATTTCCAAAGAAAATTCAATTTTAAGAAAAGAAATTGATGAGTAGAAAACTCAATTTCAAAATTTCATAAAGGAAGGAGGCTTTTGATACTTAATTGGTGCTCAATCGTCTCCTATTCCCAAATAAGGTTGAGGCTATGATAGCTCATCCATATCCACCTCCAATGCACTAACATTTATTAAAGTGTCTACGTCTTAAACTTTTAATATTGAGGTTGAGAAGAACACATAAGGTCACACCAAGCCTAAAAGCCCCAAAAAGGCTACACAAGGCTCATAAAGCTCAAGAGCTAAGCTTCCAAGAGCTAATCATGCATTTATGCATATAAAGAATGCACAAAGGCACAAGCATGCACAAAACCACTCACAATCTCAACAGACATATGCATGCCACATCACTCAACATCATCCCTCAAAATTTGCTAGAAAAAGGATACAAAAACTAAAACCTTTATACAAATATCATTATTGCATGAAGTATGGGCATATTAATACTTTTTGCTATATTAGGAAGGCTCACCTCAAATTAGAGGACCCTTTCAAGACTAAACCCCCTAGGACAGTTCATTTAGATACCTAAAAAGAGATAAATTCTTTTTTTTTGTAGGTGTGCCTTATTTTTATAACCAAGGAAAGTATTTTGCTTGTAGATAGTGATACTCAAGGCACAAGATGGGTAATGCAAAACTTTTCACAACTCATATGACCAAAAAGGGTGGTAGTGTATCCTTCGAAAACAAAGCTAAAGGTAAGATCATAGGCATTGGTTCCATTGGTGCACATGGTAAGAATCTTATTAATAATATTTGGCTAGTTAAAGGTTTAAATCATAATTTATTAAGTGTAAGTCAATTATGTGATAAATGATATAATGTCAATTTTGACTCTAACGGGTGCAAGGTCACTTTTCATGATGGTGAACTTGTATTCAAAGGAGGAAAAATTGCCAGTACCTACAAGATTTACTTACACCTTGATACTAATAATGTTTTTGAGTGTCTGGTACCTTTTAGCAATGATGCATAGCTTTGGCATAGAAGATTGGGGTATGTAAACATGGATCAGGTCTAATTCCTAAGCAAGGAAGAGCTAGTAGGTGGTCTCGAAAATGAAACTCCAGAAGGAAAAGGTGTGTGGGCCCTGTCAACTTATGAAGCAACACAAAAGCTCTTTCAAGTCAAAAACCATTGTAAGTACCTCTATACCTATAGAATTAATTCATCAAGATTTGTTTAGACCTAATAGGGTAGCTAGTTTAGGAGGAAAACTTTATAAACACTTGTCCTTATAGATGACTACTCTAGGTTTACTTGGGTTAATTTCTTAGCTCGTAAGAATAACGCTTTTAATGCTTTCAAAATTTTTGGTAAAAAAGGTTCAAAATGAAAAGGGCTACATGGTTACTTTCATTAGGAGTGATAATGATAGAGAATTTAAAAATGAGGATTTTGAAAATTTTTATAATGAATTTGGAATTTCACATAGTTTCTCCACTCCTAAGACAGTACAACAAATTGGTGTTGTGGAAAGGAAAAATAAAACATAAGTAGAAATGGCTAGGACTACGCTCAATGATTATGAACTTCCTTCATACTTGTAGGCCAAAGCCATTAATACCATATGTTATATTTCTAATAGAGTTTTCAAAATATTTTTAATGAATAAAACTTCTTATAAGATATGGAATGGTAGAAACCTAAGGTCTCATACTTATGAGTATTTGGGTGTAAATGCTTTATATTGAACACCAAGGACAATCTTGAAAAATTCTCATCCAAATCGCATGAAGGTTTATTCTTAGGCTATTCCTCTCTAACAAATCTTATAGGGTCTTTAATAGAAGATCTTTAGATATAGAAGAATCTATGCATGTTATTTTTGATAAATTCTCTAAGCTTGATCTTGGGGAAGGTAGTGCTTTTGATGATCTTATAGGTTCATTTGAGAAGATTGAGGTGAGTGATCGCTTAAACGATGACAATGGTGACTCACCTCAACAACAAGTGGAACATCAAAAGGATCCCCAAGTAAAGGCAACTCAAGATTTGCCTAATGATTGACAATATCATAAGGACCATCCAAAGGAGCTGATTATTAGAGATGCCTCCAAGGGTGTAAGTACTCATTCCAAGCTTAGATATCTAGACTTTAATATAGCATTGTTTCTTAAATAGAGCCAACGACCATGAAAGAGGCTCTTAATGATGAGTGTTGTGTGATTACTATGCAAGATGAACTTAATCAATTTGAGAGAAATAAAATATAGAAGCTAATTCCTAGACCTAAGGACCATCCGCAAATGGGTGTATAGGAACAAGTTAGATGAGGATGGACTCATCACTAGAAATAAAGCTCAATTGATAGCCAAAGGCTATAACCAAAAGGAAGACATTTACTATATTGAGACTTTTGATCCCATAGCTAAATTAGAAGCTATTATGATTCTCTTAGCATTTGCATGTCATATGAAATTTAAATTATCTCAAATGGATGCTAAAAGTGCATTTTTAAATGGTTTCATTGATAAAAAAAAAGTCTATGTTGAACTATCTCCAGGTTTTGAAGACTATGGACTTCCAAATCTTGTTTTCAAACTTACTAAAACCTTGTATGGTTTGAAACAAGCTCCAAAAGCTTTGTATGAAATGCTTAGTTCATATCTTTTACAAAATGGCTTTTAAAGGGAAAAGTGGATATAACACTTTTTGTAAAGAAAAAATTGCATGACATTTTAATTATGCAAATTTATGCTGATGATATTATATTCAGTGCTACTAATGAGGCCTTGTGCTAAGAGTTTACTTCTTATATAACTAGAGAATTTGAGATAAGCATAATATGTCAATACAAGAAAAATGAGAATTAGTGACGAACAAAATCCATCACTAATTCTCAAAAATCTGTCTCTAACAGTCATTAGCGATAGATTAGCGACGGATTTAATGTTGTCGCTGAAAAAATAGCGACGAAATTTTCACTTCGTCGGCATTTAGCGACAAATTTTTCTATTGCTAATATGTTGCTACTTAAGCTTATCGTCCTTTTAGTAAAGACAAATTTAGTGATGAAAAATTCATCGTCAAATTATTAATTTATTTAAAAATAAATTAAATTATTTTTAAAAAATATAAAAAAAATTATTTTAAAAAAATAAAATAAAATATTTTTGAATTAATTTATTTTATTTTTTAAAAAATAATTTATTTTATTTTTAATTTCTAAAGTAATTTATTCCCAAAAATATTTATTCTATTAAATAATTTATTTTAAAATATATTTATTCTAATGAATAATTTATTTGCATAAAAATTAAATTATTTACCTAATAATATCTAAAAAATAATTTTTTAACTAATTTCTCTAAGAAATAATTTATTCTAACATTTATCTAAAACATAAAAATAAATTATTCCACTAAATAAATTTCTAAAAAATTTATTCTAACATTTATCTAAAACATAAATCAATATATTAATTAATTTTATAAAACTTTATTCTAAAAATTATTTATTCAATTAAATAATTAATTCAATTTAAAAATAAATTATTCAACCTAATAATTTCTAAAAAAATTTCTACCAAATAATTTCTAATTTTTTTAAATATTATTTATTTAATAAAATATAATATTTATTCTAAAATTATTTCTAATTATAAAATATTAATAAATAAATAATCTAAAAAATGCATACCTTCAATCAATATGCAAAACCATAAAACCTTCAATCAAAATGCAAGAGAAGGAGGGAGAAAAAGGAGGAAGAGTAAGAACAAAAAAAAAAAAAGAAGAGAGAGGAGAAAGAAGAAAGGATAAAGAAGAAAGAAGGAGAAGAACAGAAAGAAGAAAGAAATAAAGAAGGAAGAAGAAAAAATGAAGGAAAAAAGTTGAAAAGAATAAATATTTAGGTTTTAGCAACGGAAACCTAAATAAAGTTCCATAAAATTAGCGATGAAAAAGTTCCATAGCTACAAAATGCGACATATTTTTAAAATTCATTATTAGCAATAAAATTAGCGATGAAAAAGTTTCGTCGCTAAAATCCCGCACAAAAATCCCTCCTAATCTTCAAAATATTAAAAATTAGCAATGAATGATAATTTCATCTCTAATTAGTGATAAAATTAGCGACAAAAATAAGTTTTGTCGCTAAAATCTCGCACAAAAATCATGCCTATTCTTTAAAATATTTAAAATTATATTTCATCGCTAATTAGAGATAAAATTAGCAACCAAAATAAATTTCGTCACTAATTAGCCCGCAAATTTTTTTTTCTATATTTTTAAATAATTAAAAAATTAAAGATGGAATATTTCCATTGATAATTCAGATGAAATTAGTGACAGATAGGGTGTTCCACCGTTAATTAACGACAGAAATTAATTCCATTGCTATTTTTGTTTGTTAGCAATGAGATTTAACATTAGATATTTAATATTGTCACTAAATGCAAGGTGCCAATAGTTGGCGACAAATTTAGCGATAAATTTATTCCGTCGCTAAATCCATCGATAATCTATCGCTAATAATTTTTCATCGATAATTTGTCACTATTTATCCGTCGCTAATTTCAGTCGCTAATTTGTATTTTTCTTATAGTGGGTGAGCTCAAATTCTTCCTTGACCTACAAATCAAGCAATGCAAGGATGACATCTTCATCAATCAATCTATCTACACTAAAGAGCTTCTCAAGAAGTTTGGCATGGATAGCTGCAAGGCAAGTTAAACTCCAATGATCAATTCCTTGAAGCTAAATATGGATGAAAGTGATAAGAAAGTAGATGAGAAGAAATATAGAGGTATTATTGGCTCCCTATATTACCTTACAACTTATAGGCCCAATGTAATGTATAGTGTTTATTTATGTGCTAGGTTTCAATACAGTCTTAGAGAGTCTCATTTGAATGCCACTAAAAGAATTATAAAATTTTTAAGCGGAGCATTGCATTTAGGACTTTGGTACCGTAGGAATATATCATTTGATATTTTTAGATATTTGGATGTTGATTTTTCCGGTAGCCTACTAAATAGGAAGAACACAACTAGTGAATGTTATTTTCTTTGTGATTACCTAGTTTCTTGGTTGGTTTAGCAAGAAATAAGTTTTAGTTTCTCTATCTACCGCGAAGACCGAATATGTAGCGGCTTGATTTTTATTGCACTCAAGTCCTTAGGGCAAAGCAAGAATTGCTAAATTATAGTAAAATGCTTATTCACATTTCCATTAAATATGATAACACTAGTACCATCAATCTATTCAAAAATCCTATCCAACACTATAGGTCAAAGCATATAGACATTAGACATCACTTTTTAAATGATAATGTTTAAAACCACAATATTATTTTAGAGTTCGTTGATACTCAAAATCAACTTGCAAATATTTTTACAAAACCTTTTAATGAGAAAAGATTGAATAACAAATTCTTGGAATGCTTGATGAAAGCACCTTAAATTGAAAACTTTGCATTTGTGTCACTTGCATCATATGCATAATCTTTTTGTGTTTCTTTTTTATAATGCTTATAATTCTTGCAAATTATATGAATTCTTGCTTGAATTGTTCATGGCTATGCATTTTTTGCTATGAATGTATATTTAAATTGCTTATTTTATACCTAGTTGAATAAATTCGAGAATGTGTAAGATTGAATGTTTTTGCATGTGCAAATTCCTCAGCTACATTCATTTTGATCATGCATTGCTAAGTCCATAAATGAATTTTTTTAAACCTCTTTCCATTTTGTTTTATAGCTTTCACATGTCTTACAGTCGTACCTCATGCTCTAGTGGTCATAAGCTCCTTGACCTAATGTTTTTGAATTGGTTCGGATGCTAATAGTCGCACCATAGGAATAATGGTCACAAGAACATGAAAGATCTCAACCGTTATCTAATGTCGGCTAGCTAGCAAGCGCCCTTTGATTAATGGTTGTGACACTATGTCTCCCAATCATAGCAGCTTAAGGACAATGCGAGCTACAGTATGGTCTAAAAAAAAATAACTATTTAAAACTTGCAAAAACTTCTAGAATTACCCCCCCCCCCCCCCCTTAAACGGTCATAAATGACTATAAAACAAACTTAAACTTAATTTTAAACCTATTTTAAAGTATTTTTATCATCCAAAAACTCTTCTCTACTTAAAACTCTCAAAACCCTCATTAAACACCAACTCTTACCTTGCTTATTATCTTTTATCTTTTCCTCTACCTTTCTTTTGTGGCTAAATCCTACTATGGCTCCATCTCCATTATGGATATAGACAAGACCCTCCATCCCCTCCATAAATAGAAGAGGAGAAAAAGTACATAAGCCCTATCATGTGACACTAGAAGAAGATGCTCGATATGCAATATTGAAAAGGAAGAAGATGGAGGCTACCAAATTTATTTTGATGATATGTTGCTTTCTTAAGAGAGTAAAGATGAAATAGCGGGATATCTAGAAAACATATGCTAGAAACCTTTATGTTTCCAAATGAAATGGGATATCTTAGCCTTAGTAAGAATTCTTGATGAGTTTGACTATAGAGAAAAGTCATGATGCTGGTGTAGGATGGTATATTGTTAGATTCAAGCTCTTTGATAGGTCTTTTTCTAAAACCCTTTAAGCGTTTGCCAACATTTAGGGTTTCTCTATCAATGGCCTAACTACTTACAATGATCCCAACTTTTCTCTCCAAATCCTTACCAAATTTTTGGAAGAAAATTTTTGTTGAAACCTCCCTTACCAAAGAATCTGAAGCTAGACACATAAAATCCCTCCCAATTTGCATGCTTCACCATATCATAAACTACATCATTCATCAAAGAGCACATGGGAATGAAAAAGTAACCTAAAGAGACATTTTCTTCCTTCATGCTTTTGTGAATAGCATCAAAGTTAACACCAAAATTCCTTCTTGACACTTTCCTTCACTACGGTAATTAAAAATTTGGTACCTTCTTTCAATCTCTCAAGTCACCCAAATAGCAAGGTATTGTGGTGTACTTAATGACCAAAACTTCGTGACCATTAGAGACCCCCTTGATCCAACCTTAAAAGCCATTACTTTGGCATATTAGGAGCATGATAGATGTGTTAGAAGAGAGGGAAACAATTATAAACATTTATTTGATAGCAAAGGAGTTGTTGAGATAGAAGAAGAGACCTAGGTATAACATTGTGGAAGGAGCATAAGGAGATGAAAAAACAGAAATTTAAGTCCATATGCCTAAGAAACACTCTTAATCACAAGAGAGTGGCTCATCCTCCACAAATCTCATTCTTAGAGCTCTTCATTTACTTAAAAAGCAATTCTCTCACTTTAGGAAAGATATTGCTAAGAGATTCAAGAAATTGAACAAGAGAATTAATCTACTCTCCCATATGCATCATGACTTATATAAAATGCAATGAAAACTAGGAATCCGACAATGTGAATTGGGTGAGTGGGATGTTAGTAAACATCAAAAAAATGAGTTTGAAGAGAAACCCATCAGTGAAGGAGAAGATAGTGCTAGTCATAATGAGGGGGAGGAAGTTAATCAACAAGTCAAAAGGAAAGAGCCAATGATTAAAAAAGATCAAGAAGCCATTAATTCAAATTAAGCCACTTCTTCAATCCTTCTTCTCTTGTTTTTTTTTTAAATATTCTTTTTGTTTCTTTTGTGTGATTTCTATATTTGTGGACTCATAATGTAATGATCACATATTCCATATGTACTTTGTTTTACTTAATGTAATATTTTCTTTTCATTTACATCTAATGTTATTTCTTATGATATTGCTTACTTTTCCTCTTTCTCATGCTTTGCGTCTTTCTCATGCCCTTTCTAATGCTATTTCTACTTTTTTTGCCTTTGTCAAAAGGGGAGATGGTATAAGTAAATGTGGAACTACACTAAAAATTGAAATGAGCAAATTCATTTATCTATTTGCACTTTTCCTTAACTTAAAGCTTAATTGAAAAATAAGCACTTACAAGTTTGAAAAAGTAATTTTTAAGTTTTTAAGCACTTGCCAAGGGGGAGAAATTTTAAAATTTGTCTAAAGTAACATATAAGCATGAGTTGAGGGGAAGAAATTAAGCAACACATGATTGTAATATTATATGGCTATATGTCCTTATTGTTTTCAAAACTTCTTTGTCTTATAATAATTTCAATTTGATTGCCAAAGTTAAAAAGGGAGAGATTGTTGGCAAAATTATTGGCATAATTTGGCGCAAATACTCTATTTTATTTTTTTTTTCACTCAAATTCAAAAGTATTTAACTTTTGCTTGAAGTGTTTTTGCCTTAGGAGTTAAGCATTTCCAACTTCTCTACACGGAGCATTTATTGCAACTGTTTCAAGGCATATTACGACTGTACCAACATACTGAAAAGTTGAAATTAACACAACAAGGTTCGTAGTCCCCATTGTGGGCAAAAGTACTACCACAATACCATGTAATGCTATCATTCTGTAACACCTATACCCAATATGCGTACATCACATGCACCCACATATATAATATACGTATACCGAATACAAGAATGTCATAGGCTACTTTAAACAAACATTCTTTATGAGAACACTTAAAATATTTAAATTATATTATAAAACATAATAGATAAAACATTTGTTTATTAAGCAACGGAATATACATATATATATACAACAAAAACAATATTTACAAAAATATAGAGTTTATACATGCTTGGCAGTTCGTCTCTGATCTTGAAATCCACAATCAACACTTCACAAGCCTAGACTCGACTCGGTCTAGTTAAACTCTCCGGTTCAACTGGATCTATCCTGTCACCTGCGCGATGAACCACAATCACGCTAAGCCATAGGCTTAGTGGTACAAACCATAATAACAATATGCTTTAATGTAATGCCAATGTCATACTTTCAAGAATAGAAACAATACACAAGAATATCATATTTCTTAACATTACATTTCATTATATTATTCGATTGTTTTATCATTCATGATTCACATTTAAGCAAAGACAAGCATGGGCCCAAAAGAAACTAATATGTCATTCAAATTCCAGAGTTAATGTTTTGGTCCAATAATCACATTTATCAAGCCTGTAGGCGAATCATTATCACAATGAGAAACATCTCATATGTAACATCCTAACTAGGCTTCAAGGACTAGGCCCAACCAAGCTTCAAGGGGAGCTAAGCATCAACCCAACTTGGCTTTAAGGACCAACCCAACCCAGCTTCAAGGGAGTGTTACTTTTAGGCATGCCACCAATAACAAAACTCTGAAAATTGAATAACATACTAGGCACACCATTCTATCATTATTTCATTTTCAATTCCATTCTCATTTTCTCATAATTTTCTAAGCACAATGCCTCAATATTTCATTTACATCATTATAGCCAACATCAATGGCTTCACATTTCATCATTTGAGTCCACATCACAACTTACATTGTTCATATATTTTGAATCCTCAACATATAATTCACATAATACACATATACAAATCATTGTACCATTCTCATGTATCAACAATATAATAGGTAACCTAACACATTTTCCAACCAAATGTGTTAAGTCCCAAAATCATGTAAATGTATACAATCATGTAGGGTTTGTACTTACCTCAAGAACAATTCACACCAATCTAACCACTTCCTCTTCCAAGAATCCCTCAACACTTGGATTAGGACAACTCAATCTCTTCAAAACCTAATCCAAAAGTGATTATACACACTCACTTAGAGATACACATAAGATAATAAGGATAAGAACCAACTAGGGAAAACTCTACACATGACATGCTCAACAACACGGGTGTGTCCCTGACTTTGCCCTAAACTCACAACACATAAGCTTTGACACGCTCAGTGACATGGGCGTGTCACTGCTCGTGTCAATTCTCCCTCAACACAGTAGCTCTGATACGCTCAGTGACATAGGGGTGTCACTGCTCATGTCAACACTACTCCAACACAGAAGATGTGACACGCTCAGTGACATGGGTGTGTCACTGGTCGTGTCACCCATCCAGAAAACAGAACCATTGACATGCCCAAAGACTTGACCGTGCTCATGGGCATGTCAGGCCAAAAAACCCTGATTCGACACCAACAACACCACATCCAACAAATATCATACTTTACCCTTTTCCACTCCAAATAATCTTACCCAAAACCATCAATAAACCATACTAAACTTGCATAAACACGAAAACAACTCAAAACAAGCATCAAACACAATCACAACTCAACCCATACAAAATCCATAACTCTTGCTTCTTTCACCAAACTTAACATTCCTCCAAACCAACCCCAAAATCAAAATCAAATAGACAACACAATCTCAAACACATCAAAATTAACCATACACATATCAACAACAACCATTCATAAACTCAAAAGAAAACCAAAGAATCAAGTTGGAAAACTTACCAAAAGTGATGAAAACCTTCAAACTCCAGCTTGATCTCTTGAAAGACCTTCAAATCTTGAGTTAGAAAGCAACAAAAATCCCTTTCCTTCTTGTTAATGGTGGTGGCCGACTAAGCACAAGAAAGAGGAAGAAGATGAAGATAAGTCAACCCAAAATCAACTCTTCTAACCACACAAACTCTTTTTTAATATCCAACAAGCAATTAAATATTATAATAATATAAATATCCTCTTCCACTAATATGTAATTTCTAATTCAATTAATCCAAATATCCTTTGACCTTATAGTAATATGTTGACTTGTATATGTTGTATATATCTTCATATATACAACATATACACACTCCTCTTTTCCTCTTAATCCTTTATACACACTTCAAAATCATTTAATCCAATTTCAACAATAATCATTCCAAAAATTTTAGGGTATAGTTTGGGATATTACACATTCCATGATTGAGGCGATCACCCTTAAAGAGTGACAATTTCCACAAATCACAGCAAGGTTCATGGTCAAAGGTATAGTAGAAGCAGCAGGTGCTAAAGCACTATCATGACTGGACCACCATACAGTGAGACCATGAGATAGCAAAGGCAGAATTCACTAAGGATGGTAGAAAGGTTCACAGTCTCTGTAACATCCAAAATCTCAGTGTGAGAACCACTCTTTCACTGATCAGCACAGTGCGATCTTGAGATTCAAACTAATCAGAGGCTTTTAGTGAATTTTTTATTCCTCAATCGAAGATTTCCACGTGTGCTGGTTAAATCCGAAGGAAAGTAAAATAGGCTTGCTCGTAATTGCTATAGAAGCAATACGATTGTGGGACTCATAAAACCTAGCATAGATTGGTTCTTGCCTACTTGTCAGCGCGATATGCAATAGCTAATAATACTCGCCAGGAGACATAGTAGCAAACTCATGACTGCACTAGAAGGCAATTCGATAGCTAAGTAGAATCTCATGACTACTAAATAATGCAAATGACCATGAGAGCTTTCTTACAACATTTAATGCTAGAGATTTTGATTGGTGAGAGCTTAATCTTCTTCAATCCTATAACACCCTTATACTATATATATGTATAACACATACACCCCCATATATATACAATATATACATAGAATATATGAGTCATTGTTTCAGCCTTTAGAAATTTTCAAGAAAAATCCAATGAAATAATTTATTTCTTGAAACATAATTTTATTAGATAAACAAATTTATTTATACATAATTAAATATTAAAGTATCATTTTTATAAGATCTCTGAGAAAAATTCGTCAGAGTTTTGTCAATATTTCAGACGTTTCCCAAAAACACAACTCAACCTGCAAAAGATTTTACACTCCCAGCAAACATATAAATATTCATTTCTCCAACATTCTTCTAAAATATATTCATATATATATGTACATAAAAAAATAATCCAAATATGTAACATTTAGGCCAAAACTTCATAGTTTAAAATATAAATAATAACTAATATAATTACGTATACATAAGTACATTACATAAAATCTTTCCCAAAACTTATTTAATATATAAAATCAATGTTCATAATGTCATTATATATATATGTATGCATCACTCTCTGAGTTGGTCTCATAGCACGCTTAATCTCCAAACTTCAACTTCAATTCTGATCATACCAATCTGCACTTCCAATCACCTGTGAGAAATACACTATCGTGCTAAGCCTGAGAGCTTAGTGGCACATTTATATTTCTTTTATATAATAACAATACAAATTATAAACACATTTATTATTCTTTTTCTTAAAAAATAACTTTTCAATCTTTTTATAAAACCTTAATTTTTATTCCATACATCATATATAAATTAATTATCAATTTCTCAAATACACACATTCACAAACTCACTAGCTTAATCCTTATTCAATTATCAAGTTCAATGCACACAATATCAATTCTATGACCCGACTCTGCTCAGGTTATCTCAATTTTTTGAACCAGCTCTGCTCAAATCTATCAGCATATACATTATTATTCTCATTATTTAGTCACAACCCATTACCATACATTACTCATCAATTTATCTCACATACTTTATCTTATCACAATCAAATCATCATATACCATTATTCACAGCACAACACATATATATACGCATAAACACATCATAAACACACACATTGGGCCCAAACAACATTGTACAATATTTTGGTTCCAAAGATATTGTTATGATCTATCACAACACTGGGGATCTAAGTGTCTTATTCGTCCCCTGTTGACACATCTATGTTTGGCCCAAAAGGCAATTATATCATTTTTATGATGTTTCGATTGATGATCCTCCTCTTGATGAGCATGTTGCAGATATGGGGATAGAGGATCCCCCTCATTCTGATTAGCTACCCTCTACTGGTGACCCCATTGGTGCTGCTAGTACTAGTACTGCAGCATCAGCTACGGGTCTAGATGGCAGGATGCAGCGTCTCCGAGTTCGAGAGGAAGAGTAAGTATTTTTTTATTTGAAAATTTTGTGTTATTTATATTAAATATTAAATTGTAATTATTTTTGATATTTTATAATTAATCAACATTTAATCATCTTCCAGCTATATGATGGATACATCTGGGTCTTTTGCAAGACGTATCTGAAAGATCATGACAGAGAAGATGGATTCTGCCAAATTTTCCTAAAAGGTTGTCTCTCCAGAGATGAAGAATTTTTTATTTGAGGAGTTGAAGGTTAAAAATTTGTCATTATTTTTTAATACTTAATATGTAAAAGCTAAAATTTTACAATTATCAGATACTAATTAATCTATCTTTTTCTGTAGAAATATTTTTACTGGGATTAATACCCTTATGCCCTATATACATACACTACATAACCCAACATATGTAATATACGAATATATGATACAAGAATGCCACAACCCATTTTAATAAAATAAAGATTTACTTATAAAATCTGTATAAACTTAAATCATTTAACTGATATCATATAAATAATATATGAAATATTACTTGCTAAAACACATATATAACTTCATTACCAAAGGTTTATCCAAAACATTTTTTATATTTTGCGGAAGATACATATATATACATCAAAATATAACATAATATACATGAAATCAATATGTACAAAAATATAAAATATATACATGCTGGCAGTTTTTCTCTGATCTTGATGTCCAACAATCAACTCTTGATCCGGACCCTTAGCAACGATGGCAGCAAAACCAACATATAACAATGGTAGAGAACTCCTTGAAACTTGATAATCACCTCCTAAGGAACCCAACGCCTATAAAGAGACGCGAACTCACTATGATTGAAGGATTTAGTTGGTAAGAAGAAGGAAAACGCCACAACTCTCGTTGATAAGTAAACCTAATTCTTGATGCAAAGAAAGAATTAAAGAATCCACTCTAATCTCTCTCACATGAAAATTCACAAGAAGAACTTATAGAAGAATTCAAAATTTTCTTTTATAATAATGGTCTCTCCAATTCGGCCTAATAGTGCCCTTAAAATAAGGGTTACAAAATTCCTAATTGCATATGGAAAATTAAGATTAAAACATTCTAGAAAGATCCTAGGCTTGTATGGGAAAACACTTCCAAAAACCCAACAAGAATAGGATTTGACAAAGTCAAAACAACTTAACTAATTAAAATAAAAGGATGGGGACCACAAAATAACAAAAATATCCCCTCTAACTAACTATGAAGATTTGGCCAAGGGGTGCAACAAACTCCCTTGGAATTCGGCCAACTTGCATCCATGAATGTGCATGCATGTGCATGGAAATAAGATTGACCAAGCTTTGACTCTTCCTTGGTAGTTTCAGCCTAGGCTTAAAAATAGCCTTCAAAGGCTCCTTCTTGGCTTCCATTGCATGCTTCTAGAACCATGATATATTTAGGCCTTCCTTGCAGCTCCATCACCATCTACTTGAATGATAATTCTTGAAGCTCTTTGGAAATCTCTTCTTGAATATGCAATGCCATGCTAGCTTGATATCTCTTTGCCTTGCTCCTAGTGATTGGTCCACTTGCTAGCTTCAAGGGGTCCTTTCTTGCATCATTCTCCCCCTCTTCAAAAAGATTTGTCCTCAAATCTGCATCATCAAAAGGAGAAAGATCACTTACATTGAAAGTAGCACTAACATTATACTTACCTGGTAAGTCGATCTTGTAGGCATTTTCATTAATCTTCTCCAGCACTTGGAACGGGCCATCTCCTCTAGCTTGCAACTTGTTCTTCCTTTGGTTAGGAAACCTCTCTTTTCAAAAAAGCACCCAAACCCAATCTCCTACTTGAAACTTCATCTCACGTCTCCCTCTATTTGCAGAATCAGCATATCTCTTGTTCCTTTTCTCAATATTCGCCCTTGCTTTCTCATGCATCTCTTTCACCAATTTAGCTTTCTTCTCACCATCTAAACTAACAAGCTCATGAGAAGGTAAAGAAATAAGATCTAAAACTATTAGTGGGTTAAAACCATAAACAAGCTCAAAAGGTGAATATCCTGTAGAAGAATGAATAGCACGATTATAAGCAAACTCAATAAATGGCAAACAATCTTCCCAAGAACTCAAATTCTTACCCACTAAAGCTCTCAACATGGTACCTAAAGTTATGTTTACTACTTCTGTTTGTCCATCTGTTTGAGGATGACAAGTGGTGGAAAATAACAACTTGGTACCTAACTTTCCCCAAAGCACACGCCAAAAGTGAGACAAAAACTTGGTGTCTTTATCAGAAACTATGGATTTTGGTATCCCATGAATTCGAACCACCTCCCTAAAGAAGAGTTTGGCCACTAAACTAGCATCATCACTCTTATGACATGGGATACAGTGTCCATCTTACTAAACCTATCAACAACCACAAATATGCTATCTCTCCCCCCTCTTAGTCCTTGGTAATCCTAAAACAAAGTCCATACTAATGTCCATCCAAGGAGAACTAGGAACAGGTAATGGCATATACAAACCATGAGGCATAGACTTAGACTTAGCTTTCCTACAAGCCAAACAAGCCTTACAAATCCGAATTACATCCCTTTTCATATTCGGCCAATAAAAGTGTTCATTCAGCATGTCTAAAGTCTTATCAACTCTAAAATGCCCCATCAAACCCCCCCCCCCCCCACAATGTGATTCTAATACCAGCAAATCTCTCATAGAACATCTAGGCATGCATAATTTCGAACCCTTAAACAAAAACCCATCATGTCTATAGAAAGAATTAAAAGCACCATGCTCACAAGCATCATAAACATTGCCAAAATCAGAATCACCAACATATAAGTCCTTTATACATTCAAATCCAAGTAATTTAGTACTCAAAACATTAAGTAAAGTGTACCTCCTTGAAAGTGCATCTGCCACTACATTGTCTTTACCTTGCTTGTATTTGATCACATAAGGAAACTTCTCAATCTTCACAACCCATTTTGCATGTCTTTTATTCAACTTGCCTTGCCCTCTCAAATGCTTCAATGATTCATGCTTCAATGCCCATAATGCTCCCATACTTCCAATGCTCTCACCAAAGCATATAGCTCCTTGTCATAAGTTGAATAATTCAGCTTTGCTCCATTAAGCTTTTCACTAAAGTATGCAATGGGCTTCTTCTCTTGCATCAAAACAGCTCCAATACCTACACCAGAAACATCACATTCAATTTCAAAAGTAGAATCAAAGTCAGGTAAAGCTAAAATGGGTGTAGTAGAAAGCTTCTCTTTCAAAGCATCAAATGCTTTTTGTTGCTCCTTGCCCCAAATGAATCCCACTTCTTTCTTGATTATGCTAGTCAAGGGGGCTGCCAATGTAGAGAAATTAGGGACAAATCTCCTATAGAAGCTTGCCAATCCGTGAAAACTCCTCACTTCTGTCACACTTGAAGGATTCGGCCACTCTTAGATAGCTTTCACCTTCTCTTGATCAACTTCAATTCCCTGCATACTTACAACAAAACCAAGAAAAACAACCCTATCTAGACAAAAAGAACACTTTTTAAGCTTAGCATAAAGGTTTTGCTCCCTAAGGATTTCAAGCACTTTCCTAACATGTTCAACATGTTCTTCCTCAGTTTTTCTATAAATCAGAATATCATCAAAGTAAACTACCACAAACTTACCTAAATAAGCTCTCAAAACATGGTTCATTAATCTCATGAAAGTACTAGGTGCATTAGATAAACCAAAAGCCATAACTAACCATTCATACAAACCATATTTTGTTTTGAAGGCAGTCTTCCATTCATCTCCTGGCTTCATGCGAATTTGATGATAACCACTCATAAGATCAATCTTTGTGAAATATCTCGCCCCATGCAATTCATCCAACATGTCATCAAGTCTAGGAATGGGATGTCTATACTTCATAGTAATCTTGTTCACAGCCCTACAATCAACACACATCCTCCAAGAACCATCTTTCTTGGGTACTAATAAGACTGGAACGGCACAAGGACTAAGGCTCTCGCGAACCAAGCCTTTCTCCAAAAGCTCTTCAACTTGTCTTTGCATCTCTTTTGTCTCCATAGGATTGCTCCTATATGCTGGCCGGTTTTGAATTGCAAAACCGGGTATGAAGTCAATTTGATGTTCAATCCCTCTTAATGGCGGCAAACCACTAGGAAGGTCTTCAAAAAACACATCCTTAAAATCCTGCAACAAAGAAAAAAAACCAGAAGGTAAAGAATCAAGAGATTCTTCACTGTCGGCAAGTAACGATTCTTTATACATAATAATGAGTACAGGCTGCCCTACATCTATCTCTCTTGCTCTTGCATAAAAAGTATGTTTTGCTTTTTCTCCTTGCTTATTTTCTCTCACCAATGGGCCATTTATTTGTTTGCTTACTTTCTTTTGACTCTCGGCCTCTTTTCCCTTTCTGCACTCACTCACTTTATTATTTTCTCTCTCCCTACCCTTAGAATTACCCTTGGGTGTTGAAGAAACATCATTGGCCGAATTAGAACCCCCTTGGTTCATGTTGGCCGAAACTTCTTTCTCCCTCTCTAGCATCCTCTTTTGATCTTCATACACCTCTTGAGGTGATAATGGTGCTAGAATAACCTTCTTTCCTTCATAAGTAAAGGTATACTTATTAGAAAAGCCATCATGTTGTGCCCTTCTATCATGTTGCCATGGTCTTCCTAATAGCAAATGTCCAGCTTGCATTGGCACTACATCACACAAAACCTCATCTTTATACCACCCAATGGAGAATGGTACCTTGACTTGCTTCAACACTTTTACCTCCCTAACATCATTGAACCATTGCAACTTGTAAGGATTGGGATGTTTAAAACAAGCTAACCCCAATTTATCCACCATTGTAGTACTAGCAGCATTGGTACAACTTCCACCATCAATGATAAGTGTACAAACCTTACCATTCACCAAACACCTAGAGTGGAAAAGATTCTCCCTTTGATCCAAGCCTTCTTCCTTGACTTGAATATTCAAGGCTCTTCTAGTAACAAGCATCTCTCCATGTTCAGCATTCAAGACTTGATTCTCCCAAGCCTCTTCATCATATTCGGCCCTATCACCACATTCGGCCTCCTCTTCTTCTTCATGTTTAGATTCTGATTCAAATTCCCCTTCATGGGTAGCAATCATCACCCTCTTATTCGGACATTGAGAAGCAATGTGTCCACTTCCCAAACACTTGTAGCATTTAATTTTCCTACTTGGAGTAGGTCTAGAAGGTGTTTCCTTGGCTGTTTTTGCATCCCCATCATTCGGCTTCTTGAAATTAGGATTGTAGGAAGAAATCTTTTGGAAAGAACCCTTGTAATCCCCTTTGTAGGAACCTCCACTCGAGCTTGAACCCTTGAAGTTTGAAAATTTTCCAGTAGCTTTAGAGTAGCCAGTTTTCGAAATAGCTTTATTCTTCAATCTTCTCTCTATCTTCATGGCCTTTTGAACTAACTCTTCCATTGTGTTGAATTCATACATCTCCAATTCATTGGCTATGTTCAAATTCAATCCCCCAAGAAATTGTGACATCTTCTTGTCTTCATCTTCATCAATATTTGCCCTAGCCATGATAATCTCCATCTCTTTGTGGTACTCTTCCACACTTCTTCCACCTTGAACTAGTCTTGCTAGTTGATTGTACAAATCCCAAATGTAGTGAGATGGTACAAATCGGCTTCTCATTAGTTCTTTCAAGGTTGACCATTCAGGAATAGGCCTCATACCTTTCCCTCTTCTATTAGCTTTCAATTGATCCCACCAAAAGGTAGCATACCCTTTGAACTCTACGGCTGCCAAAACTGATTTCTTCTCTTCGGTGTAGTTATGGCATTCGAAAATCTGCTCAATTTTCCTCTCCCATTCTATGAACTCTTCTGCATTGTTCTTCCCTTCAAAGGAAGGAATCTTCATCTTGATGGAAGTAAGGTCACCATCAGTGGTAGGTTGATTTCCACCTTCATCTTCATCTTCTACCCTTCGGCTGCTTCTAGGGCTTCAAGATTTCCTTGCCCTTCTCTCCTAAGCACTCTTCTAGCTCGCATTATGGGATTTGGATGTGCGGCTGGCTGCCCTTGTTGCACTTGCTGAATTTGTTGCACTTGCTGAATTTGTTGCACTTGTTGCATTTGTTGTGCTTGCCGTGCTGCATTCTCTTGCAATCTAGTATCCACCATCTCCATTCGATCAAGCATTGCTACCAAAGTCTCATTAAGCCTAGCCAAGCTTTCGGCCATAGCTCCTTCTTTACTAGTCTCTTCTCCTTTTCCAGCCATGTTAACAAACAAACAAACTCAAAGAAACAAGATTAGTAATAATCGTGTTTAGAATTACCTCACTTTTCTTGTCTTCCTTGATTGCACTTCAGAACCAAGCTCACCAACCAACAATTGTCAAGTCGTTCAAGAAACTAGAACCTAAATCCTTGAACTAGATAGAAAACAAGACAAGTATTCGGAGGCAATGCAAGGTAATTTGCACTACACCATATAAAACCAAGTATCGACACAAGCAAATGATACTTAGTAATGTAATGGAATTAAAAGCTAGATAAAGAAATCAGAAACAATGAAGCCAATAAACAAGACCAATTTGGATATAATGAGTCAAAAACAACCCACACTTGGCAAGCTGCTTTATGGACCTAATCAATTCTACCCAAAATGCTAGCTTCTAGACTCTAATTCCCACCTATAACACTCAAATAATATGAATATTAAGGTCTGATTTTCAAATTCCAAAAGCCCCTCAAAAGGTGAAATTTTTCGCCCCAAAAATTTTATTACTTCTAACCCACCTAGATATGATCTTTAGCACCCAAATAGCAAGAATATCAAACAATTTTTGTTGAAGTGGTTTTGTACTCTTTTTTTTTTGCTTCCTATCACTATCCCCTTGATTCGGAACTTAATTTACTCATAAGAACTTTTCAAAATCTGGACTTAATTCGCAACACATAATTCACCCACAAAACAAATCGAGGGAATACCCAACAACACAAAAAAATTTTCGAATTTCAATCAGATTAACTCCCTAGGTTTTGAATCCAATTCAGATGCAAGGCCTAGGTTTCGAAATTCGATCAGACTCCTTTTCCTAGGTTTCGAATTACTCTTTGAACAATCTTCAGCCTTTTCGAATTTTGATATATGACTCTTTTTCAAAAATTAAAGACTAGACTCTCTAAGAACCCTAAAACGCAGAAATTTAAAAAACCTAAATTAACAAACCCTAGAAAGATAAAGTAGATAAAAATTACCTTGTAGCAAGGCTCTGATACCAAATGAAACGGACCCTTAGCAACGATGGCAGTAAACCCAACGTAAAACAATGGTAGAGAACTCCTTGAAACTTGATAATCACCTCCTAAGGAACCCAACGCCTATAAAGAGACGCGAACTCACTATGATTGAAGGATTTAGTTGGTAAGAAGAAGGAAAACGCCACAACTCTCGTTGATAAGTAAACCTAATTCTTGATGCAAAGAAAGAATTAAAGAATCCACTCTAATCTCTCTCACACAAAATTCACAAGAAGAACTTGTAGAAGAATTCAAAATTTTCTTTTATAATAATGGTCTCTCTAATTCCTAATTGCTTATGGAAAATTAAGACTAAAACATTCTAGAAGGATCCTAGGCTTGTATGGGAAAACACTTCCAAAAACTCAACAAGAATAGGATTTGACAAAGTCAAAACAACTTAACTAATTAAAATAAAAGGATGGGGACCACAAAATAACAAAAATATCCCCTCTAACTAACTATGAAGATTCGGCCAAGGGGTGCAACAAACTCCCTTGGAATTCGGCCAACTTGCATCCATGAATGTGCATGCATGTGCATGGAAATAAGATTGACCAAGCTTTGGCTCTTCCTTGGTAGTTTCGGCCTAGGCTTAAAAATAGCCTTCAAAGGCTCTTTCTTGGCTTCCATTGCATGCTTCTAGAACCATGATATATTTAGGCCTTCCTTGGAGCTCCATCTCCATCTTCTTGAATGATAATTCTTGAAGCTCTTTGGAAATCTCTTCTTGAATATGCAAAGCCATGCTAGCTTGATATCTCTTTGCCTTGCTCCTAGTGATTGGTCCACTTGCTAGCTTCAAGGGGTCCTTTCTTGCATCAACTCTGCACTCAAGATCTCAAGCCTAGACTCAACTCGGTCTAGACGAACTCTTTGGCTCAACCGGATCTACCCTATCATCTGCGCGATGAATCACAATTGCACTAAACCAAAAGCCTAGTGGTACAAACTTTGATAACAATATATTTCAAATGCAATGGCAATGCACAATACATAAAGATATTATATCTCATAACATTATATCTTAATAAATTGCTCAATTATTTCACAATTCATAATTCACATAAAAACAAACACAAGCATGGGCCCAAAAGGATCTAATATGCTATTCAAATCCCAGAGTTACTGCTTTGGTCCAAGATTACATCATGTGTCTAGCCTCGAAGGCAAATCATAATCACAATGAGGATTACCTCATATGTAACATCCCAATTAAGCTTCAAGGACTAGGCCCAACCCAGCTTCAAGGGACTATTACATCATGTAACATCCCAACTAGGCTTTAAGGAGTAAGCCCAACCCAGCTTCAAGGGACTGTTACGTCTTAGGCATGCTGCCAAACACAAAACTTTGAAAATTGAATAACATACTAGGCACACAATTCTTTCTCATTTTCTTATGATCAAACTAGGCACAATGCCTCAAATATCTCACTTATATCAATATAGCCATTACCAATGACTTTACATACCATCTTTAATGTACACATAACAAATTGCATTACCCATACTTTTTGGGTCATTATCATATTTTGCACATAGTTCACATTATACAAATTATAACATATTACTCATGCACCAACAATGTATTAAGTAACTTAATACATTTTCCAACCAAATGTGTTAAGTCCCAATGTCATGTAAATATAAGTAGTTATTCAAAGTTTGTACTTACCTCTAAAAGCAACAAACACCACTTTCAACCTCCTCTTCTAAGATATCCCTCAACACTTGGATTGGAGTAACTCAAGTCTCTTCAAAGCCTAAAACAAATGTGATTATAAATAATCACTTAGTAATACACTTATAGGTATAAACAAAACCTCTCAACACAAGGATAAGAAACACAAAGGAAAATAAGGAAAAGAACTATATAGGGCAAACTCTACATATGACACGCTCAACAACATGAGTGTGTCAATGACCATGCCCTAAACCCACAACATAGAAGCTTTGACATACTCGGTGACACGGGCGTGTCAATAACCATGCCAAAACTCCTACAACACAGTAGCTATGACACGCTCAGTGACATGGGCGTGTCACTACACGTGTTAATACTATAATATTACAGAAGCTATGACACGCTCAGTGACATAGCCGTGTCACTGCACGTGTCACCAACATTGAAAATAGAACCATAAACAAGCCCAAAGACATGGCTATGTCACCGGGTGTGTCAGGCCAAAATCCTTATATCAACATATAATTGACACATCCTAAATTATCTTTTTTTACCCTTTTCAACTCTATTCAAACTCAACCAAATCCATCATTATACCACAAAATACTTGTATAAACATCAAAACAACTCAATTAAAAGCAAAAATATACAATTACAACCATGACTTCACAACTCAAAAGTTACACAACCCAAAACTCTTATTATCTTCACCAAACTTAACCATATCTTCAATCCAACCCTAAATTCATAGTTAACTAGTCAAAAGAACTTCAAATATACCAATATCAACCATTAACACATACTACACCAAACATCCAATTCACACATATACAACTTCCAAAGAAAATCAAGGAAACAAGTTGGAACTTACCAATATGGAGAAAATCCTTAAAACTCCAACTTGAACACTTGAAATCCTTCAATTACTTGAGTTAGCAAGAAGCAAATTTCTCTTTTCCTTTGATGGAGGTAGCCGGCTTCAATGGAGAAAGAAGAAGATGAAGATAATGATCCACTCAATTCAATCCAACTAATCTCTTTTTAACCACACAAATATCCCACTTTCACTCTCCACCAAGTAAAAATATATTACTTAATTAATACATAAAAAAATCATCTTCCACTAACCACTTAATTAATATTTTAATAATTAAAATAACATTTGACCCATATTAAAATGTTGACTTGTATATATTATGTATATCTACATATATATATATCATATACACATTTTCCTTTTTCACTTAATTATATATATACTTTTAAATCATTTATTTAATTTTCAAAAATTAATATTTTCAAAATTTTGGGATATTACTATCCTCCCCCTCTACAAATAAATTTCGTCCTCAAAATTACCTGCTCTCAAGTCTGGAACAACTGGGGATACTGATCCCGAATCATCTGCTCACTCTCCTATGTTGTCTCTTCAGTAGCATGATTCTTCCAAAGAACTTTCACAAGTGGCACCTTCTTATTTTTCAACTCCTTCACTTCACGTGCTAAAATAGCTACTGGTTCTTCCTCATAAGTTAGATATGAACTCACCTCAATTGATTCTACTGACAGAATGTGAGATGGGTCTAACCTGTACGTCCGAAGCATAGAGACATGGAAGAAATTATGAATTTGATCCAACTCAGGCGGTAAAGCTAATCTATAGGCCACTGGTCCAACTCTCTCCAGTACCTCATAAGGTCCTATGAAACGAGGACTCAACTTCCCTTTGCGGCCAAATCTTAAAATTTTCTTCCAAGGAGACACTTTCAAAAACACTTTATCTCCTACACTAAACTCTATGTCTCTTCTTTTTAAATCTAAATATGATTTTTGTCAGTCTGAGGCTGCTTTCAGACAATTTCTAATCACCTTTACTTTCTCTTCTGTTTCCTTAATCAAACCAAGACCAATCAACTTACTTTCTCCAACCTCATCCCAACATAGAGGTGTCCTGCATCTTCTACTATACAATGTCTCATAAGGTGCCATTCCAATACTAGACTGATGACTGTTGTTATAAGAAAACGCAATCAGTGGTAAGAATCTGTCCAAGCTCCTAGTAAAATCGATGATACAACTTCTCAACATGTCCTCTAAAATCTGTATCACTCTGACTGCCCATCTGTCTAAGAATGGAAAGCGGTGCTAAAATGTAACTGAGAGCCTAAAGCATCCTACAAACTTCTCCACAATCTCGATGTAAATCGGGGAACTCGATCAGATACCAAAGAAGTTGGGACTCCATGTAACCTCACTATCTCACTAATATATAGCTTAGCCAATCTCTCAAGAGAAAAATCCATTCGAACTAGAAGAAAATGAACTGCCTTCGTCATCCAATCAACTATTACCCAAATCGCATCATGCTTCTTCTGAGTCAAAGGCAATCTAGTCACAAAATCCATTGTTACTCGCTCCCATTTCCACTCTGGCACTGATAATGGCTGAAGTAATCCTGAAAAAACTTAGTGCTCAGCCTTTACTCTCTGACAAGTGAGACATCTGGATATAAACTCTACTATGTCCCTCTTCATACTTGACCACCAATAATATTATTTCAAATCTTGATACATCTTGGTACTTCCAGGATGCATAGCATAAACTGACTGATGTGCTTCCTCTAAAATTACCCTTTTTAGTCTTGCATTATCAGGAACACACAACCTATCTTTGTACCACAAACCGCCATCACTTCTCACATAAGAGTCTCGACTCTCCCTCTTTTGGCAATCCAATACAATTTTTTGGATTTTCTCATCTATCAACTGAGTCTCCCTAATCAAATATCAACAGATTTACCGACAAAAATATCAGTTTCTAGAATTACCGAGAAACACATATTTGGTCAGTGTTAACTACAAATAATTTACCAAGGGAAAAATTTTTTGTCGACAATATCATGTGCCAAACAACTTATGAGCCGATAGATTTTACCGACAAAAAAAATTTTCAGTCGGTAATACCGATAGAAAAATTTTCTATTAATAATATTTACCGACTAATATGCTGTCAGTAAATTACCGATAAAAATTTTTTTCAGTTGTTAATACCAACAGAAATTAAATTCTGTTGGAAATATTTACTGACTAACATTCTATTGGTAATACCGACAAAAATTTTTCTCTCAATAATTTACCAACAGAATATATTTTTTATCGCCATTTTTATTACCGACAAAGCATTTTGCCTACGGAAACTTTTTATCGGTAGTTTGTCGGTAAATGTGTTTACCATTATACTTGATATATGTAATACAAATATATGATATACTTGGTGTGTACATATGGTACACATAATATATATAGATATGGGTATATATATATATATTTAATACACATATAATCGTCTCTCAGATAGTCAAATTATTTGCTATAAATCAGCGTCATAATGTTATTCAATGAAATATATATATATATATATATAAACCCATTAAAGTTCCGTACAAAACCCTTATAAGATGGGGAAGGAACTATCTAAACAATCGGATAGAACAATGCCTTTCAACATCTTAGGCAAAGAAGCAAAAGTAAAGAAAGAAGAAGAGTGAGAATGAAATTTGCAACTAGTGGCAAGATAATTAGCAGCACTGTTAGCCTCCCAAAATATATGAGTGATCGAGGAAGTAGTATCCAGAAGGAGCCTCTTGACAGAATCTGCCGCGTGACCAACACTGGAAGATGAATCAATCTGCTGAACTACCCACGCAGAGTCAGTTTCAACAATTAACGGGTAAAACCGCTGCTGAAGACACCATTGGAGGCTGACTCGAATAGCTTGAAGCTCCGCCATCTCCGATGAGCGAGCATCCAACCCAAAACTACAAGCCGCCACAAAATGACCTCGGGAATCTCTAACAATCGCACCTCCAGCTGAAGCCGAAGTGGTAAATGAGGCATCAACATTGAGCTTAAAGTGATGACATGGAGGGAACCAACGAACAAGCATGGGTTTGAGACCACGCCCACAGCTGAAGTTTGAAGGAAGAAAATCACAGAATTCCGACAAAGGTTTAGCCTTCTTATATGCAGCATGACAACAACCCCAATTGTAGATGGTTTTCCGTATGGCCTGTATGATATTAGGAGCATAGAAACCTCCCTCTCCCCAAGCGAGATTGCAGTAGGCCAGCCAAACATTATAAATAATAATTAAAGGAATAAGATTCATATGCTTTCCAGCACCAGTATTAGGAGATTTGTCTAGCCACCAAAGCATTAATTCTTGCTTCAAACCTGGTTGAGGATTCAAGCAAGACAATAATGCTGACCTGAAAAACATCCAAATTTTGTTAACTTCCCAACAAGAGTAAAAAATATGAGAAGCAGAATATGAGTCAGAGCGGCAGAAGGGACAACAAGAGGCAAGGGAAAAACCCATCTGCTGCAATCTAGAGGGCAGAGGCAAAGCCTTGTGTAAAATACGCCATGCTAGAACCGAAAACTTAATTGGGATAGTCGAATCCCAAATCATGGAAAAGGAAAGTAGCTTTGAATTTTTTTGTCTCATCTCATCATAGGCAACAGAAAGGACAAATTTTTCCCCTTGAGAATGATTCCAGACCGGCGGCCCCTCACAATCAATCAAATCCGTAGCCGTAGCAGCAATCTTACAAACCCTTTTCCAAATGTTAGAATCAATAATCTGAAATTGGAAGAGGCCTTTGCGATGATATTTTTGGTGCATAAGTCTCGACCATAAGGAATTATTTTCTTGAAACTTCCACCAAAGCTTCAACGAGTAGGCTTCCTGAAGAGATCCAAGAGATCGAATACCTACTCCGCCTTCAGAGACAGGAAAGCAAAATTTATTATAAGCTACCCAGTGATACCGCTTATCCATACCGTGATCCCAAAAGAAATCACTAACTTCCTCTCTAGAATATTAATGACTTGCTTCGGCAGATTCATTGCACCCATAATATGTATGGGGATGGAATTCAGAACATGTTTAATCAACAGAAGTCTTCCTCCAGAAGTCAGAAGCTTCTTAGTCCACCCAAGCATCTTGGAATCAATTTTATGAATTAAAGATTGACAATACTCCAACCGATTAATACCCTGATAAATTGGGGCTCCAAGATATGTAAAAGGCAATGAGAGGCGCTTAATTGAGAGCAAATGGCTGATTTTATCCATAAAGCTCGCAGGAGTTTTCTTAGAGCAGAAGAAAGCACATTTGTCAAAATTTATGGATTGACTCGAACCCTGTTGATACATAGAAAGAAAAGCCTTGAAACTTTTAACACTTTTCACATCACCATTAATGAAAATCAAGAGATCATCCGCAAAGGCAAGATGAGACACCACTTCACATCCCCTTTTTGTTTTAAAAGGAAGAATTTTACCCTGAATAATCATTCTATTCAGCCCTCTTGAAAAACCTTCAGAAACAATGATGAATAACAAAGGAGATAGAGGGTCTCCCTGCTTGACCCCTCTAGTAGGCTTAAAATAACCATAGCTCAAGCCATTAACAATGACTGAAAACTGAGTAGCCTTTAAATGGGAGCTAATTAAAGCCACAAACCTATCCGAAAACCCAAACTTACACAACACTGCCTCAAGGTATCGCCAAGATACCCTATCAAAAGCCTTTGCCATGTCTAATTTAATTGCCAAATTATAGCCTCTCGTTTTCTTGTCAATATCATGAATTAATTCATTGGCTATAAGAATTTGATCATGAACTTACCTGCCTTTCAAAAAACCCGCCTGTTCACCAGAAATAATCATGTCCAGGATGGGATTTAGCCTGTTGGCAACTATACGAGTGCATACCTTACTGATAAACGTAGCAAGGCAAATAGGTCTAAACTGACCAAAAGAAGATGGATTCGCCACCTTAGGTAAAAGAATGATATGAGCCGCACGAAAAGAATTGGGAATAGTCACACCCAAGAAAAATTCTTTAACAGCACTGCAGACATCCCAAGCAACAATATCCCAGCAAACCTAAAAAAACTTCCCAAGCACTGGAAGCATCTAACTGCCATACAACGGCTTTAATTTCTGCATCATCAGGAATCTTGACTAATTGAGCATTATGATGACTATCTACTAAATGAGGTATAGGCTCCAATAAAGCATCGTAATTAACCTCCTCCTCAGAACAAAAAAGGGACTGGTAAAAACGCTCAGCTTTTTGACCAATTTCTTGCTGAGAAGAAAGTATAATATCATCAGAATTTTTGATAGCAGAAATACGGTTAATTTTCCTTCTAGCCTTAACATAATGATTGAAGAATTTGGTGTTAGATTCCCCTTCCCCTAGCCATTTTATGTGAGCCTTCTGTCTCCAGAAAGTTTTCTCAATCTTATATTTATGCACCAAATTGGCTTGCTTAACCTGCCAAGAAGAATAATTCTCTTCCGTAGAATCAGACAAATATAAACTTTCAGCCTCCATAGCCTCTTTCTCAGCCTCCTTAACCCCATAAAAAATGTTCCCAAATGTGGATTTATTCCATGAACAAATGGCACGTTTCAAAGAACTCAATTTACGGAAAAGGCCATGCATGCCACCACCAAAAAACATGGAATCCCAATGTTGTTCAATCATAGGAAGAAAAGTATCGTTTTCAATCCACATGTGCTGAAATTTGAAAGTATTGACAAAAGAAATAGCTTCCTGCTTACAAGTAAGAAGAAGGGAAGAGTGATCAGATGTAGACTTACCCAAGTATTGAACTAAAACATCAGAAAATAAATCCAGAAAATCCACATTGGCGATAAGTCTGTCAAGCCACTCCCAAACTCTACCCGAAGACCTAACTCCAGTCCAAGTAAATTCACAACCCTAAAAAGGGATGTTAATCAAACCGCAGTCATTAACGTAATTCATAAAGTCCTGCATGCTAAGAAGACACGGTTGCAAATTCCCTTTGTACTCAGAGGGATATTTTATGACATTGAAATCTCCCCCTACTAACCAGGGGCCAGATAAATTCTCAAACACATGCAGCATATTACCCCACAAAGTCTGTCTGTTACTTCTGGAATGCTTACCATAAACAGCCGAGTAAACGAAAACCAAATTCAAAGAATGAACAGAAACATTGCAAGTCAGAAGCTGAGAAGCATCATGAAAATCGGATAAAGATAAAACATGATCTTTCCACATTAACCATATTTTGTTGTCCTCCAAACAAAAAACATTCGAAAACCCCAACTTATTCATAAAAAAAGAAACTTTTATTACTAGCTACCATGGGCTCTATGATTGTAAGAAAAGATATATGATAATCAGTGCACAATGTAAATAACCAAGAGGAAGAAGAATCTAACCCCCGAAGATTCCATTGTAACAAATTCATTGAGATGGAGAAGAGAAAAAATCTAGTGGAATGACCCCCTGTTTTCGGGCTCTTTTTTTGCACACATTTTTCCTCTTGACAACAGTAAATTGAGGATCCCCAACATCCACATTACCAGTTTGAGAAACAGTCTTTAGCTTGCTATTAATTATAGAGATGGAATTTCGAAGTGCATCAGAAGATAATTGCTCTGGCGCATGAGGAAGATTAGAATCAGAATTGTGCTACATAGCATCCTCATCCAAATTGTGCCCCTTATCCGGATCAGAATTAAAGCCAGAAGCCAAAGGAACTTTAGAATCCCGATTTATAGTAAGAACATAGGAGTCATCAGCCTAGACAGTTCTAGCATTCACTTGAGGCTGCTGCAAAGTAATAGAAGAGGGACCCGAAATCTCAACCATTATTTCTTTCGAATGACCACCAACATTAGGATGTTCTGTCGTATTAATGTCATCATTTAATAAGTCATCATTAACATCCCTATCAGGAAGCTGTGAAAGGACATTCACTTTAGGAGCCCAAACTTTCATCTCCTCTTTTTTACCCGCATCAGCTTTGGACAAAGGAACATGTTCCGTAGGAGCAGTAGCAGATAAAGGACATGTGGAATTTTTATGGCCAAGTTTCGAGCACCCAGAGCAATAGAACGGTAAATCTTTGTAAGTAACATTCTGGAAAAAGCCCCTGCCATCATCATCGATCCAAACCTTTGAAGGAAGCTCTTTGGAAACATCTAACTCAATACAGACCCGAGCAACCGACGGTCGAGTAAGCAAAGCTGTTGCAGCATCAACTTTTAATGGGGTGCCAACCAAATTAGCTACAGAAAATAATGCAGACTTGTCAAACAGATGCACTGGTAAACCTTCAAAAGCAATCCAAACAGGCACAATTGAACTATCCACATTGGCACGAAAATATTTCGACCACTTTGAAACTCTCATCAAGAATCCATCAAAGTACCATGTTTGCTTGAGCCAACAGCGATGGAAATCCACTTCCAAATCAAAATGAAGTAATACATGAGAATTGTCTAACAAACCCAAAGAGAAGTTCCCATTAAATCCAACTTGGTCAAGCATCTTCTTTAAGGATTTAATAGATGGTCTGCCCGAATTAAAAGTACCAATCAAAGTGTATTTAAAAGGAAGGGCAAGTTGATCAGATTCATTTTTGGAGAATGAAACAGCCGGCACTCCCTTGAATGTGCATGGCGGCTTAAAAGCCATATTTGGAGCCTTGGCAATAGCTGATGTGAATGAACGATTAACCGCAGGAGCCACATTCCCTTTCAAAATATCAGCAAAGGAACGAACTGTCACAGAGGCAGGCTCCATAGGAGCCGCTGCCGGCGGAATTTCAGCTGTGATAAACGCGACTGTGCGACCTCCAATGAAGATAATAACAAGTTTATCACAGGTCACCTTTGAAAGGGCTTCTGCTGATTTCTTGGAAATTGCTCACTTCTTGAGGTTTTATTCTCTCACAGGCAATTTATCGAACACTTTGTATGCATTGATCAATTCTCCAAGGAAGCACACAAATTCACAGCATTGGACAAAGAGATAATATATACAGCAAGTACTCACCAAAATTAACGCAAATAATGCTTTTGCTGCTCCAGATCAAGCTCTAACAGATGAAAAGCATAATAACAGCATCTGTAAAACCAAGGAGAGAGTAGAGAAACTGACTCCAGAATGGTGATGCCGGTGATGTTGATTCCAGAGCGACGATGGCGATGAAGTTGATTCCAAAACAAATCTGGCGATCCCAACAGAAAGTGAAGCACCAAATTGCAAAGAACAAAATCAGCAAAATCACGCTCTGGGGTAAATCCTTGAATTCCTTGTTTCTTTGATCACGCTGAGCATCTGAAAATTGAACTTGATACTGCAATTGCCATTTGTTCTCCAGTGAATGGAATTCCGCTTTTTTAAGAAGAAGCAGCAGAAGCAAAACCAGCAGCAGCAGCAGCGAAGTGATGAGCTCAGAGCAAAAAGCAACGATCTTGGCTTGTTTTGCTCTTTCCCCAACGACAGAAATCCGGTGGTTTAATATATTTAATATATATATTATATATATATTATATATACATAATATATACATTATATATATATGTAGATAAAAAATATATATAATATGTATATACTATATATACACTAGGTATATTTTAGATATATATATAACTCTCGTACCTCTAAATACTTATTTAATTTCTCCAAAATTACAGATATTACAATTCTCTCCATTTTAAATAATTTTGTCCTTGAAATTACTCACTATGGTAATCAAATTTCACTATAATTAACTAACAATCTTCACTTTCCGCATAATTAACTTCCAAATTTATCTTCACCACTTATCATCATTACTAACTACATAATCTTTTACTCTCCCCCTTATAGATATTCTTAATCATTTTTACAATTATCATTGTAAAGATCAATAATAAATATTAACTCTTCACTTATATCCAATGTACATATAGTTTCTAATTCTCAAGCATACAATTAAATTCCACATCTATACTTCCATTTATTGATCAATTGCAAGTCATTACCTATCATCAAGTATTTAAATAGTATTCAGTCGTGTCAATACGATATCACGCCTATGCATTTCAAATCATTTTAGTCATTGGCTTTCAAATTTTTTTGAGTCGCATCTTTGCTTCTTTATCTTACTCTGCCCGCTATCTAATATCATTAATGATTCCTTAATCTATCATACCTTTTATGTCCTTTCTCAAATTTTACTATTCCCTTACAATTAATGTAAAATCCTCTGATCAAGTACAATTATCTTTTATTCATTCTTTAACTATGCACTTATTTAATTATAAATATAAATATGTCAACCTCTCCTCATATAAATCTTACTTTTTAAACTCATCCAATGAATTGATATCATTACTATCTTTCATAATCTGATATCAATTATAGGTACTTCCAAAATTTACTCATTAAATTTTGATTAATTCCATCCACTTAAATCAAATGGACTATGCCTTGATTAATCTACCAAATACCATTTATAAAATAAATTAAAATCCATTTATTGTGAAATCATTTTATATCCATTATTAAATTTTTACATCCACCTTAAATATTGAAAAATATATTTATCACTTTTCTCATAACATGCACTTCCATATAACACTTTAATAAAACGCATCTTAATCACGCAACCAGATATGGATTAAATGCATAGCCTCAACTCACAATAACTTAATAAATCATTCACATAAATTCACATTTTAATTGCTCAAAATAAGGAATAACATTTAAATTTTATTTACTCATAATAAATCTTAACTAATACTATATGTCACTTTCATACATTCTCAATATATTTCCATAATAAAAAGATTTGCTGACATATACTAGTTCTCTCTTTAATTTAATTATGAACTCTTTGCTTTTAATTTATTATAAACTATATATTTCTTCTTCATAAATATAACAATCCATATGTCAATTTTCATAATTTTCTTCATTCCTTTGTCAAATAAAATTAATTTGACTCACTTCTACAAATCTGCATAACTTCCTAACTTTCATGTCAATCTCACCTTTCAACTTTTCAATTATCCCAAAATATTCACTAAAGACTATAAATTTTTAATCGTGTGCAATTGACACAAATATGAATTTATATTTAAAATTTTAAATTTTTATCAGCTGATTTACTATTTTTTTTAAAAAATAAGTTTCCCAAACTCACAAATTTTTTCTTTTTAATAATTTATCTTGCAGTACCTGTTTACCCATTTTTTTCAGGTATGATCTTGATAAAATTTATGAACTTTAAACCATATGTTCTCAAGATACATATGATATTGTAAATAAATGTTTAGATTTTTATGGGGTCATTTTCTATAGTTTTTAAATATGTTTCTCAACTGCTACAGATTTTGAGTTGTTGTAATTGCTCCAATAATCTATGTTATTCTATTTTTTTAAATAGTAATTCATCTTTAAAAATTATAAAATTTCATACATTACATTCTTACATATAAAAAAACTTTACATTAAAATTTCAAACTCATTTAAAATCTCTTGGTAAGTCTAAAACTTTAAACAAAATTAATTCACATAACATATGTATAATTTTCAGCAACTATAATATTGATCTCTCAAACTTTTATTTCATATCCTAGATTATTTTTCTTAATTTTACTTATTCATCAATTGAACCAATCATAAATTTTAATAATAATTTTTTAAGTGAAAACTTTAATATCCTTAATTTAAAATTTATAAAACGATGCTCTCGTTGCGCCACTCTGATCTACGCGTCCCTTATGTCACCTCCACTTATATAAGATAAATCTAACGAATATTGCCAAATCAGAGACCGACATATGTGTCAATACATATGCATTTATTAAAACTTAATTCATAATTTTAAAATTCTATTTCTCATTTTCAAAACCCACCTAGGTCAAGAATCTCAAACCTAGGCTTAGATACCAAAATAAATATAACACCCTTATACCATATATATATATATATATATAATACATACACCCCATATATGTAAATACATACATAGAATATAGGAGTCACTGTTTTGGCTTTTAGAAAATTTCAAGAAAATTCCAATGAAATAATTTATTTCTTGAAACATAATTTTTTTAGATAAACAAATGTATTTATATATAATTAAATATTAAAGTAGCATTTTTATAAGACTCTAGGAAAAATTTGCCAGAGTTGTGTCAATATTTCGGATGTTTTCCAAAAACACAACTCAACCTATAAAAGATTTTACACTCCTAATAAACATATAAATATTCATTTCTCTAACATTCTTCTAAAATATGTTCATATATATATATATATGTATATAAAAAAAGTAATCTAAATTTGTAACATTTAGACCAAAACTTCATAGTTGACAATATAAACAATTACTAATATAATTATGTATACATACGTACATTACACAAAATCTTTCCCAAAACTTATTTAATATATAAAATCAATGTTCATAATGTCATTATATATATAAATCACACTCTGAGTCGGTCTCGTGGCATGCTTAATCTCCAAACTCTAATTTCAGTTCTGATCATACCGATCTGCACTTCCAATCACCTAGTCGATACACACTACCGCGCTAAGCCTGGGAGCTTAGTTGTATATTTATATTTCTTTTATATAATAATAATACAAATTACACACACATTTATTATTTTTTCTCAAAATATAGCTTTTCAATCTTTTTATAAAACCTTAACTTTTATTCCATACTTCATATATAAATTATATTATCAATTTCTCAAATACACACATTCACAAACTCACTAGCTTAATTCCCTTATTCAATTACCAAGTTCAATGCACACAATATCAATTCTATGACCCAACTCTGCTCGGGTTATCTCAGTTTTTAGATCCAGCTCTACTCAGATCTATCAACATGTACATTATTATTCTCATAATTTAGTCACACCCCATTACTATACATTATTCATCAGTTTATCTCACATACTTTATCTTATCACAATCAAATCATCATATAACATTATTCACAGTACAACACATATATATATACGCATAAATACATCATAAACACACATATTGGTCCCAAACAACCTTGTACAGTATTCCAGTTCCAGAGATATTGTTATGGTCTATCGTGACACCGGGGATCTAAGTGTCGCATCCATCCACTGTTGACACATCTGTGTCTGGCCCAAAAGACAAATAATAGTGACGCTCGGTGTTTGGCTCGAAGGCAAATAATAGTGATGCCCAGCATCCGGTCTGAAGGCAAATAATATAGAACCAAAAATAATTCTCTGGAACAAGATACTATATAAGGCAAACACACATTTCATACTCTTTTCCCAATTTACCACTCATAATCATCTTTATCACAAACATTATAAATGTGGCTTGCTTCCACATTTTAGTGCATAATTAATACATTTCATAACTTGCACATATCATCGCATTACTTATCAGCATGTTCCATTCTTATCACAATTCACTTTTGTATGCACAGTTTAAATCATATTATATATTACTTAAATACAATTGCAATGTCATTATTTATCACATTAGCAATAGTTATCTTATGTTCCCACAATTCATGCATAACATTAATTCTAGCCATAATTTCATGGCTTATCATCAAATTCATAAAATATTACACATATCATGAACACTAACACACACATAGTCTCATTTTATCAATTTTCCATATTTTCGTTTATTTCATATTTTTATTATTTTTTTAATCACATTAGATTTTATATTTCATCATATTTTCTCATTTCTCATAATTTTCACATATTTAGCTATTTTCATGTTTTCTTCCTCATAACTTAACATATTTTTCATTCATGTATTTTCAAATTATTTTCAATTATTGCTTGACCATTTCTTATATTCTCAATCACATTTCAAATTTTTTTATCTTATTATTGTATTTTATTAAAATTTCAAATTCCTCACAATTTTTATTTATTTTCATTGATCAATTTCTCAATAAAACATATATTACATAACTATGGAATAATGCATAGATTATGTGTTTAACCTTCTTTTTAATTATATTTCATCTTACATATTGTTTCTACATATATATAGTCCTAATATTATCAATGTACAATAATACTACTTTAAAGGAATAAGAATATCCTTTAAAGTACACCAAAATAAGTAATGTCATTCATACAAATTTAATTTAAGAGTTACCAAGGAATGTACTTATCTCAATTTGTCAATTTTCAAGCCAATTCCATCTTCTAACTCAACCTTCACCAATGCCTTTATTCACTTTGATTTTACAATTCCACCTTAATCAATCCTAAACCAAATTATAAGTTTCAATATAGCATTGGTAACTTATTTTACACACTTTAGTCATTCAAACACCATTTACATCATTTCTACATAAAATTTCACCAAAACCTTATTTTCACCGTTACTACCTTATTTAAACTTCAACTAAACCCACTCATTTATAACATTTAACCATAAAATCATTATCCATATATTTAAATAACATTAAATTCATCCATTTCAAAAATTATAATTATCCATACCAAAACCCTAATTTAAACATAACCTTTCCCATAAACCTAAATTCATCATCTTTATTCATCTTAATAAATTAATTAATAACTCACTGCATATACACCATATTAACTCAAATACCATCAAATTCAACAATTTATATCAACTTTCTCTTATTATCCATCTCAAACATAATCTTAAAATCAATTGAAAAAAAGCTTAAAGTTGTGTACTTACTTGATTTCTTTGATAATTCCTTCAAAACCACCTCAAAACTTCTTGGAATCCTTATGGAATGCGATCTATGAAGGAAACCAAGCTCTCCTCACCTCTCTTCCAAAGTTCACGTTCAAAAGAAGAAGAAGAAAAAATCTCCTTTAATTCTCTTACTTATCATGTCACATCCGCCCATCGCATTTATGCATAATAGTCACGTGCACAGTGAGAGAAGGGGAAAGGAGAAGATAATTCCTGACAACGGCCCCAGATAAGGCTATAGGATCAATGGGACCTACTTGAAGAAAAATACAAAGTTTTAGGGAGGTGACTGTAATTTCAAAAAGTTTTGGGGAGGTGACTGTAATTTCAAAAAGTTTTGGGGGAGGTGACTGTAATTTTCAAAAGTTATACTGGATGTTCTTAATGGTGCACATAACAGATTCCAAAAATGGAGAGTAGAGAAAAATCGGGTCGCAATGACGCGTAATGGTTTTTCCAGGAAACGCCTCGTTAAAGAGAAACGAAGACATGTAGACTAGGGCCATTTTGGTTATTTTAATTAAAATTTATACATGAATCCAAAGTAGAAAATAAATACACGAGTGTGTAGAGGATGTCGAGGGGTTGAATATAAAACGATCAACAGTAGAAACGGAGTCTGGGCAAAACCCGAGCAAAGAAAGGACTTAAAGGGAATTTTGTAAAAAGTCAAGGGCTTATTGGTAATTTTTTAAAATGACTTGGAAACCTAAAATAGACCTTAAGAATAGAAAGTAGAGGTCGAGAGGATCAAAACCATATGTAGTTTGCCTCATGGAACTTTACGGTTTAAAGGTTACAACCGATTAATCGCCGGAGCGTAAAATGGGCTCGGTTCCATGTAGGTACCATATGGGTGACATGGAACAAATTGGGGTATCAAATGGGAAGAGAGACAAGTTGGAGGACTTAATTGGAAAGAAATGTATAAAAATCTTTTGATGGCCAATCATAATTAGCCATTTAAAAGTTATAAAAAGAAGAAAAGAAAAAGGTGTGGACAAATGGTCATAAACCATTCATCCAACCCAAAAGTGGACATCATTTCCACTATATATATCATGGAAAGAAGAGCAAAATCTCTCTCCCACAACCACTCCAAACCGTCGGCCACCATAGGAAGAACACCAAAGAAATTCCAAATTTTATCAAGTTTGATTCAAGTTCAAGGTAAGTTTTAAGGTTTTAAAGCATGTAGATTTCAATTCTAGTATTTATTTTAAGTATTTATATATCTATTGGAAGGTTGGAAATTAGGGTTCTTATGGTGGATTTGGGAAAATTTTAAGTAGTGATGATATTGATTAATTAAATGGAAGAATCAAGGTTTCTAAGGTTTAATAAGGTTAGATTAGGGTTTAGTTTGAAAAGAAATGGAGGGTAGCTTATTGTTCTAAATTGCTAAGGTTTATGTTTAAGGTTGTGTTCTTGAATTTCTTGAAGGGGAAACAAAGATTAAGGAAGGAGAAGAAGGAAAAGCAAAGGGGAATTTAAAAGAACAAGGTTTGGTACTTTACCATAAAAGAAATTTTATTTTTCTTACAAACTTTGGTTTATGGAATTTTTGATGTTGATGCTTAAATGTATTGATTGAGTTTAAATTAAATGTTTGAGTTATGTTCTTGGTTTCTTATGGTAATTGAGTTGGTTAAATTTAATTTAAACCAAGTGTTTTGAGAAAAATTTTGGCAAGTTGATTTGATGAACTTTAATTAGTTGATTTAAGTTAAACATGCAAAAGTTGTCAAAGGGAAGTGTTTGAATCTTCACTTTATCATTAAAGAAGCCTTCATATTGATTTGAAAAAGAAAAATAAACTATTCCATGTATTTCATATGTTTGGGTCGAAATGGTTCCAAAATGGCAGATTTCTGGACTCTTTTTGTGGCAGTTGTTTGAGGTAGCAAATGAATGAATTTTTCAACGAAATTTTATGTGTAATTAGTCAACATATGAAATAATTTTTCTGTAAAATTTCAGCCAAAAATAAGATCATTTACCTGGTTAAATGCATGACTGAAGTGGACTGAAATTTTGACGAAAACCCAGATTTTACTATTCATTTAGTCATGCCATTTTGCGTTGCCGATTTTACGTGCCGTGACACTATTCATTTGGTCAATTTGTGATCTTTGGAGGAATGCTTTGAAATGTTTGATATGTTTATTGTGGATGTTAAATATGTGAAAAAGGGTAATGGTTTGACTAAAGAATGTGGTGCGCGGCGTAAATGGCAAAACGCGACGGGAATTAAAATGATTTCTCGAGTTATTCTAAAATGAAGTTTGAGACTTAAATTGAATCATTTTAACATTTGTGCTCTGCTGGGTAGTTGGGAGTGGCAGATAAGGGTATGGTGCACTATACTAACTTATGCAGTACTGCTTGATATTGTGATTGAATTGTTATTATCCAAACTCAATAGTGAGGGCCATTGGGGGCCATTGGTTTTAACCAGGATGGTGAGGCCCATTCCTGTGATTTGATATCAGTGGTGAGGGCCACCTATATTACAGTGGTGAGGGCCACTGTCTTATCGCTATGGTTCCCTATATACCAGTAGAGCCAAAGTCCTGTTTTTCTAAACTACGTAATGCAAAATGAGTTTGAATTATGGTTTTTACATTTGTTGAAAGCCTATTTACACTGCATGTACAATAACTACCATTGATTTAGTGTTGGTTGATTATTGATTTAATTATTTCCTTTTATTTCAAATGCTTTCATGTTTTAACTATATTTTCATCGGTAAAGTACCCACTGAGCGACATTGCTCAGCAAGTTAAGTTTTCCTTGACTCGTAGGTTCGGAGCAGTAGCTAATTCTTGGGAAGCGACGACCAGACCCACAGTATCTCAGGGTAGATCTCCTAGTTTTCATTATGAGTTAGCTAGTTGTGGCATGTATATGTATATATAAGATTAAGAATTACTATGTTATACTGTATGTTAGTAGTATGTAATAATAATAAACCTCTACTTTATTTTGTATTAGAAGTGTGAACTCTTCTTGCAGGTTTGTAGTTGAGGGTATAAGGTGGATTCATTGGGAGTATATTGAAACTGATTGTATTCGTATTGGTTTGTGTAAAAATGTTTTCAAAACTCAGAAAAAATCAGTTTTGTCGACACTTGGGACCAAATTTCTAGGCGAACCTCTGGCAAAATTTCTGTAAAACCGGAACTAAAATTTGACTAAGTAAAATTGGTAGCAACATTAGGTTAGTGTGGCGCCTCTACTCGGCTTACACACGTAGGCCGGGAAGGGGTGTTACATATCACCTTGCATATTAATTAAATAATTAAATATTAATCCACCAATCATATACTTTCCTTCTTTGACTTTTCCATCTTCTCTTATTATTATTATTATTATTATTATTATTATTATTATTATTATTATTATTATTATTATTATTATTATTATTATTATTAACTTTTCCAATACCACTCTATATGTATATATTAATTATATCTCATGTATATGTATATGGCATATATATTACTTATGTTATATATATATATATATTATTTACATATATATGTAATGTATATATTATTTATATATATAATGTATATTTAATTTACTTATTTAATTTCTTCAAAATCACGGATATTATAAATCCATTTCGAATGGCTTTTTCATAGGAAGATGGCTGTAAATACCTCACCAACCAGTATTTACTCTACCTTTTGAAGATTTATTAGCCAAACTCCTACAAATTTAATTCTCAATTGCCCTATAATTAATTTGTCATTAATTATTCATTGAGTATTGCGTGTGAACATTAAACACTATAGTTATGAGTTTGGTTAAAGAGTGAGCCAAAGGAAAACTCTTGTTGGATTGTGATAATTCTCAAACCTTGTAAAAGTTTGGTGTCAACTTGCAAAATACCAAGTTAGGTTTGAACTTGTAAAAATCCAAAGTTAGTAAATATTCAACTTGTGTTTGAGAAGTGGATGTAGGATTATTTAATTGAACCTCCATAAATTTTGTGTGCTCATTCTTTTTTCCTCAATCCTCTTTTATCAATACAAGAATGTACAAAATTATCGACAAAATTTTTCATCGGTAATCCTTAATTTTTTGTCAGTAAATAAAATTACCGACATATTACTAACAAAAAAATTCTTTATCAAAAACTTTATCGGTAATGTAATTATCGCTGAAAAATAAAAATTTGTCGATAATACCGACTGAAAAAACTCTCTCGGTAATGTCGAGATAAAATTATTCTCTTAGTATTACCGAAATAAAATTATTTTCTCGATATTACCGAGAGAAATATTTCTCTTGGAACTACTGAGAGCATAATATTCTCTTAGTATTACTGAGAGATTTTTACTCTCTTAATGTTTTCGACTGACAAGAATATTTTTTGATATTACTGACAAAAAACAATTCGGTCAGCAATTCCAATAAAATATTATGTCGGTAACTTGATCCAAAAAATCCTAAAAATACCGACATCTTTTTTTATTGACAATACCGACAAAAATGATTGTCGGTATTACCGACAGTTTAGTGTTTTGTTAGTAATACTGACAGAAATAATTGTCACTAAAATCAAAAGCCATGGGTTATAATTTATCAAGAGAGTTTTTTCTATTAGTATTGCCGACAAATGTTTAGTCGATAATTTACTTTAATAATAAATTATTTATTTTATCTATAGATACATATCTGTAGGTAAATTAAATTATATTTTTTAATTTACCTACATATATGTATCTATAGGTAAATTAAAATTTATTTTTTTAATATTTTTTATTTCAATTAATTTTTTAAAAAATTATATTATAAAAATTATATTTTAACACTATTATTAAAAGTGCAAATTTAAATTAATAAATGAAATGAAATCTAATTTAAATTAAGTCACATGAAAATTAAAATGTTTAAACGTTACTAATATTAAAAATATATTAAATGCATTGTTACAAATAGGAATAAATAATAAAAACTAAACAAAAAAAATCCTAAGATACCATATCAGGAGGTGGAGTTGGAGGTGGAGGAGGCAGAGCTGGAGGCTGCTGTTGTGAAGGATCGAATGTTCGTCTCATAAAATTGTTCATAAACTCCTGCAGTTGTTGATGGACCAATCTTTGCACCTCGCTCTGTACCTGATCTGGTATCTGCTACTAATATATCTAATCACACTCTGCTAATTTTGCCTTTAATTGTTCTATCTCCTGTCATAAAGTAGATGAACTAAAAGACAGAGAAGAAGAAGTCATGCTGACATACTGAGACCAAAGTCCATACACCATATTCTTCTGCTCTTCCCTCGACAATTGATAAAAACAAACTAGACTCATCAATCGGCATATCAAACTGAGATGCTTGATCTTGAGATAAAAACAAACGAGGTAATTAAGCTTTCTCTTGCAATTTTTTCCCAATTTTTTTCCAATTTTGTTTTCTATTTTTTTCGTCTAAATGGAAATTATAATTTTATTTATTAAATAGTAAAACTCTTAGAATAGGTATTTATTTGAATAGTTAAATTTAGTTTTATAATTTTTTTTCTTATTTTTTTCTAATTACACACCTTATAAATTTCATTAATTCTTTGTACATACCGAGATAACATAATTTTCTAGCTCTCAGAAAATTCATCACCTAACATACGGTTAATTGTTTCATATGTTAAAAGATTTGTCACTTATTTTAATTTTTAATAATAATTATTTCTATTGGTCATTTTATAAAATAAATATCGAATTCAGATGAATTAGTAAAAAATACAGAGATAAAATAAATTTCTCTCGGTAATACTGAGAGAAAAAATATTTTCTCTTTGTATTACAGAGAGATTTTTGGCTTCTCTCGGTAATTTTTTGGAATTCTTTCCTCCAATTTTGTCTATTTTTTCTAGAAAATTATATTTTTATTTATTAAATAGTAAAATTCTTGTAATAGACATTTATTTGAATATTTAAATATACTTTAATAATTTTTTCTTTTTATTTTGCAAAATCACGCACCTTTAAAATTTCAATAATTTTGTGCATCCAGATAGCGTAATTTTCTAGCTCTTGAAAGGTTCATCACCTAATTCACATTTCGATGTTTAATATATTAATAGATCTGTCACTTATTTTTATTTTTAATAATAGCTATTTTGATGTTACTTCTATGTAGTAGTTGATTGGAAGTAATTTTTTTTATCTAATTTTTTTAAATTACTATTTTATTTTTTTAAATAGTAAAAGTTTTAAACTATTTATTTATTTGAATATTTAAATTTATTTTTATATTTTTTCGAATTTCATGCCTCTGAAAATCTATTAATTCTGTATGCCAAGAGAAAATGACGTTCTCTTGTCAAATTTATTAAAAAAAGAAAAATATTAATGTATAAATTAAAAAAATTTAAGTTCCATAATATCTTTTCATTTTGAGAAAAAGTTTGAATAATGAGAATATTCCACTTTAACTAAAGAAGTTAATTAAAATTATTCTTAAAGAAAAATAAAAAAAAATGAAAACTTTTATACTTTCCCCTATGCCAAATATTAATTGTTATTACTAACGCATTTACCGAGAGAAGGTAATTTCATCATTATTACCAATAGATACATAACTTCTCTCGGCAATTCTATAGCATGCTTAAAGTAATTACTATTTTAAATTTACTAACCAAAAAAATTTTGCCGTTACTATGAAGGAAAATTATTTTGGTCGGTAATTTTGTTGGTAAGTCGTGGCGCCATAAACCGACCAATGACTTTTTCCTCAGTAATTGTTGTTGGTAAATCATTGCGGCATTTATTAGTGCCATGATTTACCAATGCAATTTCTCTCGGTAACCTTTTCTCTTGGTAATCTATTGGTATTTTTTCTAATTTATTTTTTTCATGTTTTCTCTCGGTATGTGGTTGACAATTAGTCATAAAATTTATTCTCTCATAAACTTCTATCAGTAAAATGATACATTCTTGTAGTGTATTTCCAAAAGATTTTAATTTTTCCTTAAAACCTTAAAAACACCAATTCACCCCCCTCTTGGTTGCCAACAAAGGGACAACAGTAAATGTGGTTGAATTTTAATGTATCTAGAAATAAGGCTTCCTTTTTTCAAAAAAAAAGAAAAAGAAATAGGGTTTCTTTTGTTGTTAGTTAGGAGTTTGAATTGTCAAATTACTAGAATTAACTCCTACATTAGTGAGGAAGTGTATTTCTAATTAGGAAGACAACTCCTATTTGGGAACCACTTTTAAACTAAAAATTTATAGATTTACAAAATGAATTCCATTTTTTTTATTTTGATAAAAATAAAAATTGTTATAGCTAATGAATTTTGAGTTTGTATTACCAAAACTAGTTATTTTGAATGAATTTGATTATAATTCATTCAAAAGCAAAAATTAATTTATAAACAAATACTTTAACAAAATTTAATCAAAAATAAGTTGAATTCAATATATATTTAACAAGAACTGCCTAAAATTTAGTTTGAGGCATGATTTATAAAACATTTAACTCGATGACCTATTCTCTTATATGTTAGTATTTTAAATCATTAAAATGATATAATACTTATTTCTATAAATTTTAAATTTGTCACATATACACTATACGAACAAACTATTGATCACCATATTAAAAAATAAATATATTTTTTTATTTTTTTATAGATGTTGTATGAGAAACTTGGGACAAAGAAAGAAGAAATGACTATCTATAAATTGTTAACATAAGGAAAAGAAAATATTGAGATCTAAACTAAGTTAAATATATCAAAGATGAAGAGAATATAGCTTTGGTTTAAGAGAAGGATATCAAGGGAAGATGGCGAAGTTATTTTGAGGATCTTCTTAATGGTAATTGTAGTGAACACATTAAGGGTTTGTGTGACAGAGCCAAGAAAAATGTAAAAGTATACTAGACAGATTAGACTTTCTAAAGTTAAGGAAGCTTTGAAGATAATGATGAAAATTGGTGAAACCTGTGGTCCAGAGAGAATACCCATTATGGTGTAAAAAATGTTTAAGAGAGAATACCTATTGAGGTGAGGAAATGTTTGGGAGATGTAGGAGTTGCATGCTTGACTACTTTATTTAATAAGATCTTGGACACAAATAAAATGTCTGATGAATAGAGACAAAATAGTTTGATACATATTTTTAAGAATAAAGGAGATATTTAAATTTTTTAGAATATATACAGGTACAAAGCTTATGGGCCACACCATGAAATTGCGGAAGAGAGTTGTGGAAAACTTATTTATGTTTGGACACTTATATCTCCCTAAATCAATTTGGGTTTATGCCTAATTAATCTATTATGGAAGCTATCTTCCTTATTAGAGATTTAACAGAAAAGTACAAAGAGATAAAGAAGAATATACATATGGTTTTCATCAACTTAGAGAAGTCTTATGATAGAGTTCCTAAAGAAATTTCATGGTGGGTTCTAGAGCATAGGAGGATATTTATAAGATATATCCAAGTCTTGAAAGATATATATGATGGAGCTATCACTAGTGTATGGACTGTAGGAGAGACATATGTTTCAAAAATGAGAGACATATGAGTAAGATATATGTTTCAGAAATGAGAATGATAAGATATATGTAGAGACACACTATGATGGATAAAATATATAATGAGTGCATTAGAGAAAAGATGAGGGTCGCTCTTATCAAAGATAAGATAAATGAGCACATATTGAGGTAATTTGTCCATGTGAAATGAATACCTAGTGATACACCGATTAGAAAAACTAACAAATTAAAATAGATATTACTAGGCGAGACAGGGGTAGACCTCAACTAACTTGAATAAATATAGTTTAGAATGATCTTATGAATTGACATTTATCCGAAGATGTAGTCTTAAATGGCGGTGAGTGAAAAAGGAGACTTCATATAACCGATTCTAATTAACTTGGGATTAAGGCTTTATTGATTTGAGTTATCCTCATGAAAGGAGCAATTTGAATCTTGGTTTGGTTGAGTTACAAATCTTTTGCTTACTAATATTATAGTACATATATATTTAGGAAAAGAATTATTTAAGAAGATATGATATTATTAATAACATAATAAAAGAAACATATGTTGCTATATGTTTTTTGGGAACTTGATATTTTAACACCAAGTGTTACGATGACTAGAATAGCTGTGCAAGTATTTATTAATAATTGTCTTTCTTCATTTTCTTTCACAATCTTGTTACCCAAAGCAATTGCATTTGCTTTCTCCACATCCATTGCATTCTTAGAAACTCCTTCTTTAGGCGTAGATTTTTGGGTGCTAAGTACCTCTTCCTCTATCAAAGACTTATCAGCTTCAACCGGATTTGGATTTGTTTCAGACACCTTTTCTTTGTTGTGATATCCAATAACACTCTCATCATTTTGACCTCTTTCTAATATAGAGCCTTTTGAAATATCCTTATTTTTCTCACCATCCTCACCTAATTCAACAATTTGCTTCACTGGCATTTCAACTTGAACAGGGCTACCATTTACTTCAAACATCTTTTCATTGTTATGATTGTTGATCTTTTGATCATTTTCACCTTTTTCTGATGTAAACCCTTTTGAAACTTCCTCTTTAGCCTTCCCTTTATCAAACATCTACTTCACTAAAGGCTTTTCAACTTCAAACATCTTTTCTTTGTTATCAGCATCACCTAATTCAGATATTTGCTTCACTAAAGGCTTTTCAACTTCTTGAAAAGGGGTACCATCTGCTTCAAACATCTTTTCTTTGTTATCTCAAACATCTTGTGCTTGATTATGGGGCTCTTCCTTGGTAGTGATACTTTTGGGGATGGTGATAGTTAAAATTTCATTTAGAAAGATGGTGTTTACTTGGTTCAAATTGCAATCCTTTGGAATTGTAAAACTTGTATTGAAGCGAATGCATCTCCTATTTGGAAATTGCCCAACGCTTTCCATAAACTCTAATGGAACTTGTGGATTCCTCTTTTGTAAATCTTATTTGTTCCTTTACGAAACCTATATATTACAATTAACATACAATTATAAATTAAGATGCATGGTTAAGCAATATTTACAAGTCCTAATGCACAGTTAATTACCTCAAATTATATGCATGTGTACTTATATCTTACTTAATAATTAAAAATATTTCTTTTTTTACAGTAAAAATTATATATATGTTTATATATTTAAAGTTAGATCAATAGGATACAATTGCAGCAAAGTTTTTAAATTAGGATTATACTGCAAAGGAAGTAGAAAAAAAAGATATTATTACAAAAATATGCATTATCAGAGTTAAATTTCTCTGAGGCATTTAACCTATGGAAAGTCAATGCTCTTAAATTTCTCATCTATTTTATTTAGAAAATAATTTTAAACAAATGAGGATAAAGAGGAAATGGAGAGAATTTTTGATTAGTCATTTCATTCAGGTGCAAATTTTGGGAGTCCTAAAATAATAATAATAATAATAATAATAATAATAATAATAATAATAATAATAATAATAATAATAATAATAATAATAATAATAATAATAATAATAAAGAGAAGAAGAAGGGATAGACAAATGTTAAATCTCTAAATTGAAAAGGAGTAAAAAAATCATTAATTAATTTATTTTGGCTCTCCGTAGAATTCAATTGGCTTAGCTAACACACATGGCATTTGTTTGATTGTTTCTGCTAAATAAAAAAAAATATTTATTCAAATCGAGATAAAACACTACAATACCTTTAAAATTTATCATAATTCATACTCTTAGTTTTTAAATTAATATTTTCATTGAAAGTATAAAATATAGAAGAATTCAAATATCAAATTTAGAAAAATTAAAATAATAACTAAAAAGTTAAAACATATTATATTTTAAAATTTTAAATATAAAAGTTTATGTAAATTAAAACTTCAAGAATTGAAGTCAAAAAGAAATTTATAATTTAAAAATAAAAAATAAAAAATTAGATTTTACTTTTTTTTTTTCAAGTATTAGAAGAACGATAGATTTAAACTTAATTAAGACCAGTATGGATTGTTAATGTCATAAGTTCTTATCAATAAAGTTTGTATATCCTTTCTTTCAAAAAAAAAAAAGAAGAAAGAAAGACCAATACAGTAATTTAACCTTCAATTAATTAAATCATTTCAATTTCACTAAATAATATTATGTTCATGGTATTTTATGGATTTATTTTATAGAATAATTAAAGTTCTAATTTTTTCTAAGGAAATTCATCCCGTTTGATATATTTTTTCACTAGACGTCCAGCTAGGTGGCACTAATTAATTTATAATAAAAAAAATATTAAGAGTTTACCTTTTAATCGTTAATAAATTAGTTAAGAGTCAATTTTTTTTAAATAATTGTAGAAGTAAATAATTGTAAATTAGAAGAAAGAGTAGAATACCAGGAAGATGAAGAAGAAGAAGAAGAAGAAGAAGAAGAAGAAGAAGAGCAGAAGGTTGGTCCTTCCATTCTGATTTAGGCTGAGATGGGGCGGATTGATGGTCGTCCGCTAAACTGATCATATACACCACCGATGCTTCTTCTCATTGCCAAATTAATTAATTCTTTTCAAAAAATAATTATATAAATTTATAATTATATATCTTATGATCATATATAATTTATATAGGTTAATTTTGGGTTTTCTTGATGGAAATACTCTTCTTTTTTGAAAAGGTTGCTTGTGCATGCATAACTTTTCTCACAAACTAGTCAAACTCCTGTTCTTTGTTTGGTCTTGTAATCTTCTCATCATTTTCTCATTCTTTTTTTGAAATCCATCATTTGCTCATTCTTAAATTCTCATAATCAAATATCTCTTTCACAAATTTATTAAGTATCTCTCTCTCTTATGCCATAAAATAAATCTCCTCGTACACGCAAAATCAAAATTTTAATTGTTAAAATTACTACTTTTGCACTTGGTATTTAATTTTTTTTATTATATTTCTTATATAAAATTGTTTTAGCTATATTGAAAAATCTTGTTCAGGAATAATCTTATACACTCAAGTTTATATAATTGTAGAATAAAAAAAATATAAGAAGCTTGACGTTTAATTTAACTTTTTGGAGATGGTAACAACTCGTTCTCTTTTATATTTATATTATAATATTTAAGTATATCCAAATATTTGTTGGAGAATAAAATATGAAAATGAAATTATGTAAAGTTGAATTAATTGTTAAATTATCATTGTAGAGTGAAATCAATCTTATAAATGATAGACTCCTAAAATATGCATATCAATAGGTTTGATAAATTAAATATATTTTTATGTTAATTTTTATTTTTTATTTATAATGTAATTTTTTTTAGTGTTGTACATATATTAAAAAAAATAATTTTAGATATCATTTATCAAAATAATATCATCTTATTTTTTATTAAATTTAAAAGCATGTTATCGCTTATATATAAATATATATATATATATATATATAAACTAAGGAATTTTCTTCATTTACTGGAAGCCATGTCATCATTATTTTTTATTATTTTTCTTATAAAAATTCATATTTTTATTTCATTATATTTTTGTAGAAATTTGAAAAGTTAAATACTTAACTATTTGTCTTTTAATTTTCTTCATAAATTAATTGTATGATAATAATTTAGTTTAAAGATATCAATTGATTTATTTAAATATTTTTAGAGATTTTAAAAATCAAACAATAAAAAATATATAATTATTAACTTTACCAACAAATTTATATATATTAATAATTTAGTTAATAATTTTATTTTTATGACTTTTTTAGAAATTTGGAAGTTAAACAATAAAAATTTATACCTTTTTAATCTTCCTAACATATTAATTATATTTTAATAATTTACTTAATAATGTTAATATTAGTTTGAAATATATGACTTATAATCCTACTACTTAAACTTTTCTTTTTCTTTGAAAATTTTGCATAATTGTTTTTCTCATTTTTTTTCCTCTTTTTCTATAGAGTTCATAGCTTTATTTTTATAGTCAAATTTTGATATGACTTTTGTTCTTAAAGGCATCAAGTTATAAAAATGCAGATATTCATGCTAATTTATAGTATTCCAACGAAACTCATCAAGTAATGAAAACTAATGTAAAAAATTTTCTTATTTTTTACAATAGAATTTATTAAGATTTATATTTTACTAAATAATTATTAAATTATTTTATATATATTTATTAATAATGATATTTATTTGCATTTTATAATTTTACTATTTTCACAACGCACAAATATATAACTAGTTATTCTTAATAATTATATGTATAAGATGTTGTCGCCTCTTATAAATCTAAGAGACTGGAAATCATTCTTATTCTTAAAATATTTAGAGGCAATTATCTTTTAAAAAAAAATTAAAATACTAATAATATCTGTCTCTCGATAACAATGGTAGAAAAGAATTCGAATAATACAACCATATATCAAGAAATATAAATTTCAATACTACAACCATATTATAATATATAAAAATTTTAAGTAATAATATTTTATATTATATATGCATGTAGATGTAATGCGTGATTTGAATACTTAGGACTAGTAAAAATAAGATTGACTAGCCCTAATAAGTAGAAAAATTAAATCTAGAAATAGATTTAATCGATATTTTGAAAAAGAATTTTAAAGTGGAAAGAAAATTATAAAAATGTCCTTGTGACCTTAAAATAAAATTCTACTGTAATTGGCTATAGAATATGAGTAATAGAATTTTAAAATAATTAAAATGATTATTTTCATGAGGTTACAAAATTAAAAACCATTTTAAGAAACAATTAAAGAAAATAGGTATATTGAAGTTTCAGTGTGAGCATCATATAATATTAAAACCCTAAATACTTTTAAAAAAGAAGAAGAAGAAGAAGAAGGAAGAAGCCAAATTGAATTTTAATAGTGATAATATTAGTTTGAAATATATGACTTTTAATCCTACTACTTAAACTTTTCTTTTTCTTTGAAATTTTGCATAATTTTTTTGTTCTCATTTTATTCTCTTTTTTTTATTATTTTTATAGATAAAATTTGATATGTCTTTTATCCTTAAAGGTGTCAAGTTATAGAATAGAGATATTCATGCTAATTAAAAGTATTTCGGCAAAACTTATCATGTAATGAAAACTAATGTAAAAGATTTTATTATCTTTTGAAATAAACTAAATTATAATTTGTATAAATTATTTCATATTTATTTATTTTTAATGATATTTATTTCCATTTTATCATTTTACTACCACGCAACGCGCTGATATGTAACTCGTTATTCTTAATAATTATAGGGATAAGATGTTGTCGCCTCTTAAAAATCTAAGAGACTGAAAATCATTCTTATTTTTAAAATATTTAGAGGCAATTATCTTTAAAAAAAAATTAAAATACTAATAATATTTGTCTCTCGATAACAATGGTAGAAAAGAATTTGAATGATACAACAATATATCAAATAATATAAATTCCAATGCTACAACCATATTATAATATCTGAAAATTTTAAACAATAATTTTATATATGATATATACATATATTTATATATTAGACCGAGTATAATGTTTTGCATGATTTGGATATATAGGACTAGTAAAAATAAAGTTGATTAAACACTAATAAGCAGAAAAATTAAATCTAGAAATAAATTTAATCGGTATTCTCTAAAAGGATTTTAAAGTGAAAAGAAAATTATAAAAATGTTCATGTGACCTTAAAGTAAAATTCTACCGTAATTGGGCAATAGAATATGAGTAATATGATTTTAAAATAATTAAAATGATTATTTTTATGAGTTTATAAAATTAAAAACCAAATTTAAGAAATAATTAAAGAAAATAGGTATATTGAAGTTTTAGTGTGAGCATCACATAGTATTAAAACTCTAAATACTTTAGAAAAAAAAAGGAGGAGGAGGAATAAGCCAAATTTAATTTTAATAGTGATAATATTAGTTTGAAATATATAACTTTTAATCCTATTGCTCAAACGTTTCATTTTCTTTGAAATTTTGTATAATGTTTTTGTTCTCTTTTTGTTCTCTTTTTCTATACAGTTGATAGCTTTATTTTTATAAGAAAAATTTGTTATGACTTTTATTCTTAAAGGTGTCAAGTTATAAAATAGAGATATTCATGTTAATTCATAGTATTTCGGCAAAACTTATCATATCATGAAAACTAATGTAAAAAAGTTTATTGTCTTTTAAAATGGACTACATTATAATTTGTATAAATTATTTTATATTTATTTATTATTAATGATATTTCTTTGCATTCTATCATTTTAGTACCGCGCAAAGCGTAGATATATAACTAGTTGTTCTTAATAATTATAGGGATAAGATGTCATCGTCTCTTAAAAATCTAAGAGACTGAAAATAATTCTTATTCTTAAAATATTTAGAGGCAATTCTCTTTAAAGAAAATCAAAGTACCAATAATATATGTTTTTCGATAGCAATGGTAGAAAAGAATTTGAATGATACGACCATATATCAAGGAATATAAATTCCAATGCTACAATCATATTATAACATCTGAAAATTTTAAGCAATAATTTTCTATATTATATATCCATATAGGTATATATTAGGTTGAGTATGATGTTATGCATGATTTGGATATTTAGGACTAGTAAAAATAAGATTGATTAAGCCCTAATATGTAGAAAAATTAAATCTAGAAATAGATTTAATCGATATTTTCAAAAAGAATTTTAAAGTGGAAAAAATTATAAAAATATCTCTGTGGCCTTAAAGTAAAATTCTACAATAATTGAGCTATAGAATATGAGTAATAGGATTTTAAAATAATTAAAAAGATTATTTTTATGAGTTTACAAAATTAAAAATCGATTTAAGAAATAATTAAAGAAGATAGGTATATTGAAGATTCAATGTGAGCATCACATAGTATTAAAACCCTAAATACTTTTTTTAAAAAAAGGAAGAGGAGGAATAAGCCAAATTGAATTTTAATAGTGATAATATTAGTTTGAAATATATGACTTTTAATCTTACTATTTAAACTTTTTTTTTCTTCGAAATTTTACATATTTTGTTTGTTCACATTCGTTTCTCTTTTTCTATAGAGTTCATAGCTTTATTTTTGTAGGCATAATTTGATATGATTTTTGTTCTTAAAGATGTCAAGTTATAGAATAGAGATATTCATACTAATTCATAGTATTTTGGCAAAACTTATCATGTCATGAAAACTAGTGTAAAAAATTTTATTATCTTTTAAAATAGACTATATTATAATTTGTATAAAATATTTTATATTTATTTATTATTAATGATATTTATTTTCATTTTATCATTTTACAACCGCGCAACACGCAGATATATAACTCATTTTTGTTAATAATTATGTGGATAAGATATTGTTGCCTCTTAAAAATCTAAGAGACTGAAAATCATTCTTATTCTTAAAATATTTAGAGGCAATTATCTTTAAAAAAAATTAAAATACTAATAACATCTATCTCTCGTTAACAGTGGTAGAAATTAAAGAATTTGAATGATACAACCATATATCAAGGAATATAAATTCCAATACTACAACCATATTATAATATCTGAAAATTTTAAGCAAAATTTTTTTATATTATATATACATATAGGTATATATTAGACTTAGCATGTAACATCATATGACAATCCAGTTTAGAACTATCAGAAAATGCTACTCAATAAATCAATCATTCTCATAACAATCAAGTGTACACTATTGTAATAATGATCCAATTAAAATTTTAAACTCTCAATACATATATTTTTCTTCAAGCTTACAAATCGATACAGTCTTTCAATAAATCAATACAAACTATACAATATATCCATATAGCAAGATTCTACACTTACAATTTACATACGATAATCATCTGCACTGTACATATGTTCGGAAATCATTATTCACCATTTCTCACTTTTACTTTGGTCCACATACCTGCGTATCAGAAAATTCTAGCATGTTAAGCTTATAGCTTAGTAGTGCTTGTATACATATATTTTGCCATACAATATTAAATAAAGTAATTACAATAACAATAAAAATTATTCATATTGCACTTTCCATGTTTTACAGTAATCTCTCTCTTATCAATTTAACACATAAAATATTTTCAATACAAATTATCAGATATTTTCGATATTTACATTCTCGTACTATGATTATATTACCAACACACTTTATTATCATTGCACTTTTGCTATTGCACTTTTGCCCAACATAAACTTTGTTTCAAATCCTAAATTCAGATAACGGGTCACTGATGGCAAGTAAATGCCCACTGTATAGAATTTGGCCAATGGCACACTATAGCACGAATGCCCACTGTAAAGAATGAGATCAAAGATCCTCTATGATGCAAAGTGTCCACTGTAGCATGAAAAGCCAATATCACTGGGACATAAAAAATGTTCTCTATGGCATAGATTGCCCACTATCACTTTGGAAGTCCACCCTTTTGCTAGCCATTTAATATGAAGACTAGGTTTACTAACAGTATCATTGGGCAATACACTTATTTTATTCTTTCTTTCATATTTACACTTTCACAATACCACGTACTTATCTTCACTTCGATTAGTTTATTCTTTCTAATTCAATACGCTTTTTAATTTACCATTTTCTCTTCACGGTATTATATATATATATATATTTTCTATACACTGTCTATATCATGTATATATATAAATATATATATATATTGCACTCAATTTACTTTTCTTTAATAAGTATTATCATCTCTTTGTTAAAGTTTCTAGCTTTCTTAATTTGCATTAGGATTCAAATATTATATCATTTTAGAATTTTAGGACACAGACGTTTGGTGTTTCAGAATCATGCCTGTGCAATTCAATTCATTTCTATCTTTTGCAAAAGAATTTACACAAAACAGCCATGTCAATTAGAATGACATATATGTGCATATTACATAACTACTATTTGTTACTTATTCATTGCTAACCCTACTCTCGTTTAAGTTGATTAATTATATCAAGCTTAGATAACTATGATAGTTCAGTAAAAAACACTTCAATGCAAGAAAATACTCTTTTAACAATTGTAAGCTCTTTCATATCTCAAAACCATTACTTTTCTATCATCATCACAAATATACTTAACACTTCATGATTAACTCCATTCATTCAAGACAAATAAATAAATTTTGAATCTCTAGGAATGAAATCAAATTCCAATCTAGATTACTATGAATGAACCAATTCTACTAAATTCAATGCATTTACATTAAATCACTTTTATGTTAAACAATATAACTATTCTACTCAAGATAATTCTTTGATAACTCTTCTCGCTATTATTCTCTTTCCATGACACTTTCATTTTCATTATTCTTACACTCTTTAACTTATACACAATTTTATGAATATTACAATACTTTATTACAATATGACTTAATCAACCCAATTTTCTCTATAAAGACAATAGTCACTAGTCTCTTTTCCATTTCTTAATCATAAACAAATATTCCAACATTCAATTGTCTTTAGTCATTTCACTAACTTTACAATCATTCTATCCATTAAAGATTATATATCCAATTCTTCTCATATAAAATTTGCCTTCTCACTCACTCTCTAGATTAAGTTCATCCTTGTTTATAGCAATCTCACAACAATTATTCCCAAGTATAATTTTACAATTCACCACTGTTAAATTGATTTCCTCTAATCTTATAAACAATCATTCATTAATTACAAATACTTTTAGGATTTTCTTAATAGTTCACTACTAATTTCACCCACTTAAACCTGTTTTGTGAATGTATAAGGAAATATAAATAAATATGGTCAGATGCATGATCATGCGAGTGATCACGCACATCACTGTTGAAATATCTTTTAAGAGTTTGAAGGGTAGAAAATTTGCACAGGCAATTACAAGACCATGCAAGTGATCATGCACATCACTGCTACAATTTATTTTCAAAGTTTTGAAAGATAGAAATGTGCACAGGCAGATGCATGACCATGCGAATGATCATGCTCATCACTGATAATATTTCTTTTTCAATATTTTGACAGCAGAAATACACATAAGCAGATGCATGATCATACAAGTGATCATGCACATCACTGAGGGAATATTTGTTTAAAAGTTTTGAAGGACAGATATTTGTATGGGTAGATGCATGACTATGCAGTTGATCATGCATATTGCTGCTGGAATTTTCTTTCATGATTTAACCAATAATTCATCAATAACTCAACTCAATTAAACCAATAAATCTCTAAAACACAATTAAATTCAGGTCTCCAAAACCCAAATATCCATCAAACCCTAAATTTACTAGATCTCAACTTGTTCATAACTCTAAGTCATCACTTATATATGTTTCAATAATATATTTTAAAACACAAATTCATTTAAGAATCATCAAATACTTTCTTTATTTATTACAGGTGTAATTTTACTTTCAAGGAAACCATTTTCAATACTCAACTCTTTACAATTCACTCAAATACAATTCTTTCTCAAATAATTACATATAATCAAAATAAAGGCTTCTTTAATAATCAAAATCAAGATAAAATCAATTAGTAGCAAAATAAATAATGTACAAGAACTAAACTCACTTAAGTTACACTTCCATCATCCCTCTCTTCAATCACTTATTTGATGATGTTTTTTCTTGATGAATCTCGCTTAAAATAGCTAAAATGCATCAAAAGTTGGTTTTTTTTTTCTAAATTCTCCATGATTTCTGTGGTGAGAAATGGAAGATGAAGAAAAAGAAATGAAGATGGAGGTAAATGATGAAGATGGCATTTTTGGAGAAATGGAGAAGACACTAGAAATTGCTTAAAAAGACTTTAGGATTTTTATCCCATACACTTACTCATATAATAGTTTCGGTACACTCACTTTTTTTTACTTCGATTTTTAACCCCGAAATATTATAAAAATAATTACTTTAGCTACTTTAAAATTCCATTATCCATATTTCACATCCAAATTACAACTTGAGTTCATTTTAGGGCTATAATGGAGTTTTTATAATTTCTTACCTCTTCAAAATCTTTTTCAGAAATATCGATATTGTCTATACTTGAATTTAATTTTACAATTATTAGGTCTTAGTCAACCTTATTACTATCAGTCCCAAATACTCTAACTACACATAATATCATAATCAATCCAATTTACACTCATATATTTACTTAATGAAGAAAATCAGTACTTAAAATTTTTAGGGCATTATAGAGTATGATGTTATGCATGATTTTGGATATTTAGGACTAGTAAAAATAAGGTTGATTAAGCTATACTAAGTAGAAAAAAAATCTAGAAATATATTTAATTGGTATTTTTAAAAAGAATTTTAAAGTGGAAAGAAAATTATAAAAATGTCCCTGTGACCTTAAAGTAAAATTCTACCGTAATTGGGTTATAGAATATGAGTAATAGGATTTTAAAATAATTAAAATGATTATTTTTACGAGTTTACAAAATTAAAAACTAATTTAAGAAACAATTAAAGAAAATTGGTATATTTAAGTTTCAGTGTGAGCATCAAATAATATTAAAACCCTAAATACTTTAAAAAAAGAAAAAAAGGAAGGAAGAAGCCAAATTGAATTTTAATAGTGATAATATTAGTTTGAACTATACGTGTAATATCACAAACTATACCCTAAAATTTTTGGAATGATTATTGTTGAAATTGGATTAAATAATTTTAAAGTGTGTGTAGAGGATTAAGAGAAAAGAGAAGTGTATATGTTATATATATAGAGATATATATATAACATATACAAGTCAACTTAATAATGGTCAAAGGGGATATTTTGGTTATTTTTTTTAATGGGAAATTATGTGATGGTGGAAGAAGATATTTTGGGTAATTAGTATATTTTATTATTAAAATTGCTTGGTTGAGATTTAAAGAGAGCTTGAGTGGTTATTAAAGTTTGACTTTGCTCTTTCTATCATCTTCTTCTTCTTCTTTCTTTGTTTTGGCCGGCCATCTCCATAGCAAGAGGGAAAGAGAAATTTTGTTCTTCCTAACTCAAGATTGAAGGGTGTTTCAAGTGATCAAGTTGGAATTCTAAGTGTTTTTATCACTTTTGGTAAGTTTTTAACTTGATTCCTTAGTTTTCTTTTTGAGTTTGTGAATTGAGGTTGTTGATTGGTTGTGTATGGTTATTTTGTTGTGTTTGAGATTGTGTTGTCTATTTGGTTTTGATTTTGGGGTTGGATTGAAGAGAAAGGTTAAATTTGGTGAAAGAAAGCAAGTGTTGTGTATTGTGTATGTGTTGAGTTGTGATGATGGTTTTGATTGGTGTTTGATGCATGAAATTGAGTTGTTTTGGTGTTATCCAAGTCTAGTATGGTTTATTGATGTGTTTGGCTAAGTTTGTTTGGAGTGGAAGATGGTAAAAGAAAGAGGTTTGTTGGATATGGTGTTGTTGGTGTCGAAATCAGGATTTTTGGCCTGACACGCCCATGAGCACGGCCAAGTCTTTGGGCGTGTCAATGGTTCTATTTTCTGGATGGGTGACACAACCAGTGACACGCCCATGTCACTGAGCGTGTCACAGTTTCCGTGTTAGACGAGCATTGAGACGACCAGTGACATGCCCATGTCATAGAGCGTGTCAGAGCTACTGTGATGTTGGTGCATTGACAAGTCCAGTGACACGCCCATGTCACTGAGTGTGTCAAAGCTTCTGTGTTGTGAGTTTAGAGCACGATCAGGGACACACCCATGTTGTTGAGTGTGTCATGTGTAGAGTTTGCCCTAATTGGTTCTTATCCTTATTATCTTATGTGTATCTCTAAGTGAGTGTGTATCATCATTTTGGGATTAGGTTTTGAAGAGATTGAGTTGCCCTAATCCAAGTGTTGAAGGATTTTTGGAAGAGGAAGTAGTTAGATTGGTGTGAGTTGCTTTTGAGGTAAGTACAAACTTTACATGATTGCATACATTTACATGACTTTGGAACTTAACACATTTGGATGTAAATGTGTTAAGTAATTTATTACACTATTGATATAATTAATTAATGCTATGATTTGCATAATGTGAAAGATATAATGATCACTCAAAATATATGTACAATGTAATTGGTTATGTATACCCTAATGATGAGATGTGAAGCCATTGTTGTTGGCTATAATGATGCAAATGAAATAATTGGGGCATGTTTGCTTAGATGATTATGAGAACATGAGAATGGAATTAATAATGAAATAATAAAAGAATTGTATGCCTAATATGGTATTCAATTTTCAGAGTTTTGTTGTTAGTGGCATGCCAAAAAGTAACAATATAATATTCCAAACTATACCCTAAATTTTTTGGAATGATTATTGTTGAAATTAGATTAAATGATATAAAGTATATATGTATGTTTAAGTGGGAAGATAAGAAAGGATAGAGGAGTGTGTATATGTTGTATATATAGAGATATATATAACATATACAAGTCAACATTTATTTAAGGTCAAAGGAGATATTTTGGTTATTATAAAATGGAAATTTATTTAAGTGGAAGATGATATTTGTAGTATTATTATATTATTATAATTGCTTGGTGGAGATTAATTGGAGAATTGTGTGGTTTTAGAGTTGAGAGTTGTTTGACTTTTCCATTATCTTCTTCTTTCTTTCTTCAAGAGCCGGCCACCATTATCAACCAAGGAAGAAAGGGTTTTGTGATTTTCTAATTCAAGATTGAAGGGTGTTTCAAGAGATCAATTTGGAATTTTAAGGGTTTTCATCACTTTTGGTAAGTTTCCAACTTGTTTCTTTGGTTTTCTATTGAGTTTGTGAATTGAGGTTGTTGATTGGTTGTTGATGATATGTGTCTGGTTATTTTGATGTGTTTGAGATTATGTTGTCTATTTGGCTTTGATTTTAGGGTTTTTTTGAAGGAATGGTTAAGCTTGATGATGGAAAGCAAGTATTGTGTTTTGTGTATGTGTTGAGTTGTGATGATGGTTGTGATTTGTGCTTGATGTATATATTGAGTTGTTTTGGTGTTTTTGTAAGTTTATTATGATTTATTGATGTGTTTGGTTAAGTTTGTTTGGATTGGAAGATGGTAAAAGAAAGAGGTTTGTTGGATGTAGTGTTGTTGTTGCCGGAATCAGGATTTTTGGCCTGACACGCCATGAACACGGCCAGGACTTTGGGCGTGTCAATGGTTCTATTTTCTGGATGGGTGACACGACCAGTGATACGCCCATGTCACTGAACGTGTCACAGCTTCTGTGTTGGAGTAGTATTGACACATCCAGTGACACGCCCATGTCACTGAGCGGGTCATAGCTACTGTGATATTGGTGGATTGACACGACCAGTGACACGCCCATGTCACTGAGCGGGTCATAGCTACTGTGATGTTGGTGGATTGACACGACCAGTGACACGCCCATGTCGCTGAGCGTGTCATAGCCATTGTGTTGAGAGAGGATTAACATGGCCAGTGACACGTCCATGTCACTGAGCCTGTCAAAGCTTCTGTGTTGTGAGTTTAGGGCACGATCAGGGACACGCCCGTGTTGTTGAGCGTGTCATGTGTAGAGTTTGCCCCAGTTGGTTCTTATCCATATTATCTCATGTGTATCTCTAAGTGAATGTGTATCATCCCTTTTGGATTAGGTTTTGAAGAGATTGAGTTGCTCTAATCCAAGTGTTGAAAGATTCTTGGAAGAGGAAGTGGTTAGATTGGTGTGAGTTGCTCTTGAGGTAAGTACAAACCCTATATGATTGCATACAATTATATGACTTTAGAACTTAACACATTTGGATTAAATGTGTTAAGTAATCTATTATATTGTTGATACAATTGATTAATGCTATGAATTGCATATTGTGAAAGATATAATGATCATTCAAAATGTATGTACAATGCAATTGGTTATATATATCCTAATGATTAGATGTGAAGCCATTGTTGTTGGCTATAATGATGCAAATGAAATAATTGGGGCATGGTTGCCTAGATGATTATGAGAAAATGAGAATGGAATTGATAATGAAATAATGAAAGAATTGTGTGCCTAGTATGTTATTCATTTTTCAAAGTTTTGTTGTTGGTGGCATGCCTAAAACTAACAATCCCTTGAAGCTGGGTTGGGCTTGGTCCTTGAAGCCAAGTTGGGTTGAAGTTTAGCATTTTTAGCTCCCCTTGAATCTTGTTTGGGCCTAGTCCTTGAAGCCTAGTTGGGATGTTACATATGAGATGTTTCTCATTGTGATAATGAATTGCCTAAGGGCTTGATAAATGTGATTATTGAACCAAAACATTAACTCTGGAAGTTGAATGACATATTAGTTTCTTTTGGGCCCATACTTGTCTTTGTTTAAATGTGAATCATGAATGATGAAACAATTGAATAATATAATTTAATGTAAGGTTTTGAAATATGATATTCTTGTGGATTGTTTATAATATTTGAAAGTATGACATTTGCGCTACATTGAAGCATATTATTATTATGGTTTGTACCACTAAGCTGTAGGCTTAGCGCGATTGTGGTTCATCGCGCAGGTGACAGGGTAGATCAGGTAGAACCGAAGAGTTCAGCTAAACCGAGTCGAGTCTAGGCTTGTGAAGTGTTGATTATGGACTTCAAGATCAGAGACGAACTGCCAAACATGTATAAACTTTATGTTTTCTAAATATTGATTTTGATGTATATATATGTAAATACCGCTACATTTTCCGCTGCTTAATAAACAAATGTTTTATCTATTATGTTTTATAATAAGACTTAAATGTTTTCATTTTCTCATATTACTAAATTGAAAGATTGGTTTCTTTAATATAAACCGTGACACTCCTGTATCCAATATACGTATATTACAGATGTGGTTGTATGTAGTGTGCGTATATGGGTTATAGGGGTGTTACAACTATTTTGGTATCAGAGCCTAGATTTGAGGTTCTCAACCTAGGTGAATTGCAAGAAAAAGAAAATTTTGATTTTAAAATATGGTTTTTGGATAAGATACATGCTTTGGCACTTGCAGTCTCTGATCTTTAATGAGGTATATTCTGTTGTGTTTGCAGATATAGGTAGTGATGGCATCTCAGTCACGTCAGTCCATAGAAGGTAGTGCTGAGAGTGTAGCTCCGGAAGAGGGCAGAGCTGGAGCTAGGGTTGAGAGAGTGTAGACCCTTAATTTTTGACCCAATCCGGTCCATTATGTTTTATTTGGTTTAAAATGATTTTTGTTGTTTAATTGGTCCAAAATAATTTTAATTAAATAATTTTTACCTTAGTATCTAATTTTTATTAAGACAAAATAAAAATAAACAAATCAAAATCAAAAAATAAAAATAAAAATAAAAATCAGAGTCGGAAAAAAAAATCGGCAGCGAAAAGTGATCGCGCGGGCCCGTCAGGCCAGCAGCACCTCATCCGCAGGCCTGCGGGCGTTTCGCCCGCAGGAAATTCCTGCGGGTGAAATAACTTCCCGCGGGCGAGTTATTTGGCCCGCAGGAAATTCCTGCCGGCGAAATAACTTTCCCGCAGGAATTTCCTGCGGGCTGGGGCGCCCACACGCCCAGCCACGGGCCCGTCCGCAGTTTTCGTCAGCGCAAAAAATTTTGACGCAAAATTTTTGAAACCTAATCCAATTAGGTTTTAATTTCTTTTTTTTAATATTAATTGCCGTGTGGAATTAGGAAGAAATAACCTAAAAACCACTATAAATAAGGATCAATTAAACCAAATTAGGGGAGGAAAAAAGGAGGCAGTGAGCTTGATCTTTTGAAACCAAATTAGTAAAGGAAAATGGAAACTCAATTCAATCGATCTTTAAAGCAGCAGTAGCACGGATTAAGCAATTCAAAGGCAACCAAGGCTTGTTTTTGAAGCTAGTTCATCCAAGAAGAATTATTTTTGGAAGAATCAACAAAAGAAGGTAAGTGATTTTTCTTAATTAATTTATGTTACACAATAGCTAAGTTATGGGATTAGGGTTTTTTAAATCAAAAACTTTAGAACCTTAATTTAATTCTTCCATGATTAAAACATAAAAATGTGACTTTCTTTTCTAAAAAGACCTAAAATTGTTATTTTTTCTTTTTAAAAATCTTAAAACTCTAATTGAACATATTTTTCTACAAAATCAAAACCAAATTCTGTTTCTTTTAAGATTTTAAAGTAGGTTCTATTTCATTCAAAAAGCCTTAAAAAATATCTTTTCTACTTATAAAAACTTCAATCCATTTGTTTAAATTCATAAAACTTCATAAAATATCAAATTGATTTCTAAAACCCTAAAAATTATCTTTTACCCGAGAACCCTAATTTTAAAGCCTAAAATCCAAAATTCAACTTTTAAACCTAAAATAGTAAACCCTAATCCTTTTAAAATCTTAAACCCTAATTTTTATGAATCCTAATCCCTTTAAAACATAAAAAACATAAAAACATAAAAACTCAAAAATTACACAGTAGCTTAAATCATTATTTAAAATCATGAATAAATTAAAGTATTTTAAGTATTCAAAACCCTAGTTTCATGAGTTCATCATTCAAACCTTAATTTGGTTAATCAAAGAGTCTCACCAATCTTTTAAAACATAAAACCCTAATATATTTTAACTCCATAAAAATTCACAGTAGCTATACTTGAATTTTTATTTGCTTTATTCAATTCTATATTTATTTATACCTTGATTTATCTCTTATGCTTTAATCTATTTAATTTCAATACTTGATTTATTTATACCTTGATTTATTTAATTTATCATGGATGGATGTTTATTTTATTGATATTTAAATACTTTTAATGAATGATTTATTTATGATGAATGATTATTTACTTTTATCAATCAATTTAGATTCCCAAAAGTTGTAAGAGGTATGTTTCCACTTGGTGGGTACCTCATTAGTTAAACATCATGTAATTTAATTTGCTTTTCTATTTTAGAACCTTTGTAAAGGGCATGTTTCTACCTTTTGCTGGGTGTCCTATCTAGGCATGTGATGTAAGAACATGTTTCCATCCTTGGATGGGTGTCCATTTATTTATTTTGTTTTGTTTGGACATTGCTTTGATTTTAATATAATGATGCTTTCTTTTTATTGTGTGTAGTATGGATAATGTTATTATACTTAAGAATTTTATAATATTAAGACCTGTAAAGGAGGCCGGTTCCAATGAACCGGGCGTTGTGGGGGTGCTGGGCTATTTCTCACCTTCCCCACACGTACCCAACTTTTCGAACCCATTAAGGGTTTGGGGATTCCTTAGGAATCGAGTCATTCACCCCTTTCTTTTTTCCTGGCTCGTCCCGGTGGCGACTCCATTTTCTTCGGGCTTAGGTCCGTGTTCTCTAAGGCCCCAAGCCTAAACAGTGCCGAAGTCACAAGAACCATTCCACCGGGAGTGGGGGCGAAAATCCCCGCTCACAGTGGCGACTCCACTGGGGATAAGAGAAGTTGATTCTGTTGGTCTTTATATTATTCTATTCTTTCTTATAATGATATTATCCATTGCATCATATTAGTTTGCATTGTGTGCGTGAGTTAGGATGCCCGTGTTACCCGTGTTATGTTATGTAAGGGATATCATACTTTCACTCAAGGTATGGGGATCGAGCATGGCATAACCACTCATAGCCTTGTACCATTTGGTATATACTTGCTATGGAAACCTAAACCTTTCTACCCAAAGACTAAAGCTCATGTAATTGGCCTAGTTACTTTCCTTAGGTTTTACCCTAAATGCATGTTGTTTGACTATGGTTAGTTTATCTTAGTCTAAATCATGGCTTATTTGGTTTGTTCTTTTTCTAATATGACCTAAGTATATTGTAAGCTCAAAATAAATTTTTCTTTAAAGCCCAAAAGACTAAAACTATTTTCAAAATTTTTCAAGATGGTCTTTGGACATAAGATTTTTTCTAAAAACAAGTCAAAAAAATTCTTTGGCCCATGGCCCAAATACTAAGCCCAAAATCCATTTTTCTAAAATCTTTTACAATGGGCTTAGAAACAAAACTATTTTTCACCCAATCTTTTATTACAAAGAGTTTGCAAGAATATTTAAGTCAATTATGAAATACCAAAAATCAATTATGGGCCTAGTTTACACTAAGAATAAATTAACTATGGGCTTGTTTTTGGTATGAATCATTAGTTACTTTTCCAAGTAAGAAATCTATTTATAATAAACCTCTTAATTTCGTTTTAATCCAACATAGCATAAAAGCTACTTTAGTTCGTTGAATGGATTAAAACATAATTAATGGGAATTATCATGAATTGATTTCCATTTTCGAAAATATAACTATTGGTTGAAACATCCGAGGGAATTATTCGAAAGCAAGGTACCCCATATTGGTATTTTATTAACCATATACCTATGAAAAGAGACTTGCTATTCATGTGTGGATGTTATAAGGTTGGAAGGATTGTCCTAATTACACTTGTTTATTGATTGTTCGTGCATACATGCATACATGCATACATTTGCATCTCATATCATTGGTCCTCTCTGGCTCACAGCCCTGGATTACGAAAGTTCAAAAGCTTAAGACAATCTGACCTACGCCGGAGATGAAGTATCTAGCAATAACTCAATCACTTGCCCACCAAAGACAATGGAGCCCGAACAAATTCAAAGAATGGTGGATGAAGCCCTCAATGCCAAGATGGAAGAAATCAAAGAGGCCCTAGCTGAGACTATGAAGAACCAACCAATTGACTGCAATCTTAGAGAACCATACCGAGACATCTTCTAGCACTAAGAAACCAAAGGGCAAAGGGAAGACCAAAGTTAGTGAAGTGGTTTTTGATGATGAAAAGGTGGTCATTGATGATGATGATGATTGGGCTCAATACTACCAAGAGGTTCAAGAAAAGAAGAAAGAACCGAAGGCTGTCGAGAAGGTAACTATTGAAAAGATCGAGACATCTGATGTTGAAAAGATGATTGCTGATTTATAAAAGAAATTTGAGAAGAAGCTAAAGACCGAAGAGATGTCTGAAGTTGACAAGTTATTTGAACAAGATGAAGAGGTCCCTTATAAATTCAAGATGCCTTCCTTTGCTAAGTACAATGGCATCGGAAATCCTCATCTCCACGTAAAGCAATATATCACTGCCATGAAATCTGCCCGAGCTACTAAGGCTCAAACCCTAAGGTACTTTATGCTCTCATTGGACCTTGTTGTCCAAAATTGGTTCAATACCTTAGATGATGAAATACAAAAGAGCTGGGATCTACTTTACAAAGTCTTTATCCAACAATATGGATATAATGTTGAATTGGAAGTTACCTTGATGGAAGTGGAATCCATTAGGAAAAGGCCGAATGAGAATTTTGTAGACTATGTCAAGAGATGGAGAAACAAGACTGCTTTACTCAAGAAGAGGCCCGATGAATCCGATCAAATAAGGATGATTGTGAGAGGGTGTTACCTAGTCTTCGTGAGAGGATGTCTCATACACTCATCCGTGATTTCAAAGACCTTCTTCAAGCTGGTTTGCAAATTAAAGAATGGGACAGGGAGAAGAGCCGATTTGCAACGAAAAGGAATGAGAAAGGGAGCTATCAACCTGGTAGCCAAAGCATGCAAAAGGTCGTCGGTGTTAATGCTACTAACCAAGGAACAAGGAGACAATTTTTGGAATTGGGAAAACCGATGTCCTGGGTTCTCAACAAGCTTCAAAGAAAGGGATTGCTACAACCCTTAAATCCTCGTCCTTTGCCTAGTCCTCTCCCACCTAATTTTGACACCAAAGCATTTTGTCAATTTCACCAAATGCAAGGACATGACACGGATAGATGTGTGAGATTGAGACATGAGATCCAAAACTTAATTGATAATGGGAAGCTACCCGAGCCCAACAAGCCAAACACCAAAGACAACCCATTGCCAAAGTTCAATAGAGTACCACCACCAGCAACATTCATGATTGGAGGAGGTTTGTATGAGGATTTTGTCATGTCTTCTTTTCAAGATATGGGAGGAGAAGCAATTAAAGAAGAAGAGGAATTTAATGGAGCTAAATAAGCTATGATTGGTGGGGAAGTAACAATTTGTGTGGTCAACAGGTTTTGGAATTCAAGTGATAGTGATGATGATATCATACCCAAGAAGGAGGAGTGGACTTGGTCTAAGCCCGAAGAAGATGAGGTGATGAATACTAGATCCGGTAAGCCTTATGCAAGACCACCACCTAAGGAGGTAGAAACTAATAAGGGGAAGGAAGTTGAAGTAGAAGAAGATGATGTTGTACTCAAGCAATTGAAAAGAACCCAAGCAAGAGTTAGCATTTGGGACCTATTAGCTACTTCTAAAAAGCACCGAGAGACTATGGCCAAAGCCTTGGCTAGCATGCCTATTTCTACCTCCACAACACCGGAGGAGTTGATCAACTTCATAAAAATTGGGGAAGTAAGGAAATGTGAAGAGGTTCAAGAGAAGAGCGAAGTTAGTATGGGAGCAGTTTCTTTTTCCGATGCGGACTTACCAGAGGAAGGGAGAGACCACATCCGCCCCCTCTTTATCAAAATAGAAGTCAAGGGGAAGAGGACTCCTTGTGTAATGGTCGATGATGGGTCCGCCATAAATGTTTGTCCACTTAAGATACTATCAAAGCTAGCCATGTCAACAAGAGATTTAAACCCAACCAAGGTGACAATTCGTGCTTATGACAACACTAAGAGGCATGCCGAAGGGACTTTCAAGCGGCCGTCAAGGTTGGTCCAATTGAATCTATTATGGAGTTTGTTGTTTTGGACATACCAGTTACCTTTGCCTTACTCTTGGGACGACCATTATTTCACCCTCTTGGTGGAGTTCCTTCCACCCTTCATCAAAAGATCAAATTCCCCAATGGAAATGAAACAGTGGTCATTGAAGCTGAAGATAATGAGATTGTTAACGCTCTAATGGTTGAGAGGCCTCTCAATGGTTTTCAAGTAGCTGTAATTTCTGGTCTTGGAAAGGGTAAAGCCGGTTTAACAAAGTTGCCAGATTTTAGAACTCAAGCTTCCAAGAAGGGGTTGGGATATGATGAAGCCAATAATGTTCAACCAAAGAAGAATAAGAAGATGAGCTTCCCACCACTTGAAGAGATCTTTGTCAAAGCTCCAACTATGGGACCACTCCAAGGAAAGCCTGAGCCGATCATGTTCATGGGTAAGTTAATTCCCGGTTTTGAAATTTTTGCAGATGTTGCTGAGTTAGTGAAGCAAGCGAAGAAAGATATCTCCCTGTCAACCAACAAAGAATCCACTCCAAAAGAGAAGAATGAAGCTGCCCTGAAAGCCAAGAAGACTCCAGAAGAGATTGCTGCCCTAGTTGAAGAAAAGTTTGAAGATTTTCTGCTTTATGATTCTGTGAACAATGATTTTGATTTTGATTTTAATTTGTCTGCTTTATATGAGGATGATGATGTTTTCTTTTCTAAAATGAATGCAATAAAGTCTGATTTTGCTTACTTGTGTGATGTTTCTCCTGATGGTTGCATACATTTAAATAACAGTTACATGAGCATCTTTAATATTAATTCTGTTAACACACAATCATTAAATTTGGGAACAATCGAAAATTCTAAAAACATTAGCATAGCATCCGACCTTACTCCTGATGAGAGAGAGAGAGATTTGAAAAAATATTCAAAAAATATGAAGAGGTGTTCGCTTGGTCTTATGAAGATATGTCGGGGATAGATCGAGACATAGCCGAGCATCATATCCCTACTTACACTCACATTAAACCTGTCAAACAAAAGCTTAGATGATTAACACCTGAATGGGCTGAATTGGTTAAAGAAGAGGTCACTAAGCAAATACAAGTGAAGTTCCTTGAAGTGATAGAATACCCAGATTGGCTAGCCAACATAGTACCTGTGCCAAAAAAAGATGGGAGGATTAGGGTCTGTGTGGACTATAGAGATTTAAACAAGGCTTCCCCTAAGGATGATTTTCCTTTACCTCATATAGATGTACTCATTGATAGTGCAGCCTCTAGTGTGCTACACTCGTTTGTAGATGGATTTTTTGGATACAATAAAGTGTTAATGGCCCAAGAGGATAAAGCCAAAACTGCCTTCACTACTACATGGGGTATATTTTGTTATAGGGTGATGCCTTTCGGCTTAAAGAATACTGGAGCAACTTACCAAAGGATGGCCACCACATTATTTCATGACATGATGCACAAAGAAGTTGAAGTATATGTTGATGATATGATGGTTAAGTCGGATACAAGGGAGCAACACTTCCAGAATTTAGAATTATTCTTTAATAGAGCTTTGAAGTATAAGCTAAGATTAAACCCGAAGAAGTGTGTATTTGGTGTTACCTCAGGTAAATTGTTGGGACATGTAATTGGCCCAAATGGCATTGAGATAGATCCTGAAAAAGTCAAAGCAATCAGGGATATGCCGGCCCCTAAGATGGAGAGAGAAGTATGGGAATTCATTGGTAAACTACAGTACATTAGTAGATTTATAGCAAAGCTCACAACAATCTGTGAGCCTATCTTCAAGCTGCTTAGGAAGAATCAGCCGGTCATATGGAACGGAGAATGTCAAAAGGGCTTTGATCGAATAAAAGAGTATTTGTTGAATCCACCTATCTTGAAACCACCTAAACCCGACAAACCTCTATTACTATACTTAGTAGTAGAAGAAGAGTCGATAGGAGCCATGCTAGCCCAAGCAGATGAGTCGGGGATTGAGCATGCCGTTTACTACTTAAGTAGAAAGCTTCTACCTTATGAAATTAAGTATAGTATTATTGAAAAAACATGTATAGCCATGGTTTGGTCTTTTAAGAAGTTGCAGCATTACTTTCAATCATATAGTGTGCAAGCAATTTCCAGGTTGGATCCAATGAAGTACTTAAGGGAGACACCCTCTTTAATTGGGAAATATGGTCGATGGTTGATAATATTAGAAGAATTTGAGATCAAGTATGTAACCAGAAAAATAATCAAAGGTAGAGCGGTGGTAGAATTTCTGGCTCAACAACCATTACCAGAAAGTGAAGAGGTAATCTTGGAATTTCCAGATGAACATTTAGAAGCAATTGAAGTACAAGGGTGGAAAATGTATTTTGATGGAGAAGCAAACAGGAAAGGAGCAGGTTTGGGAGTTATACTAGAATCGCCAGAAGGGGAACTCATCCCTTTAGCCAAAAAGTTAAAATTTAGGGCAACCAATAATATGGTGGAGTACGAAGCTTGTATTTTTGGTTTGGAAACCCTAATGATTATGAGGGTAGATAAGGTGGAAGTTTATGGTGATTCATTGCTAGTAGTATCTCAAGTAAATGGAGAGTGTGAGTTGAAAGAAGAAAAATTGAAACCATACCATCATTACCTGACCATGATAAAGAAGAATTTTAAGGAGTGTAAATTTATACACTTGTCAAGAGAAGAAAATCATATGGCTGATGCCCTAGCCACATTGGCTTCGGTATGGGAAAATCCTGTTAGCTTATTCCTTAAGCCTCTGGTCTTGACTAGTTCATCAACTCCTTGCTATGAATATGAAACAATCATGGAAGTTGATACAGACCATGATGCATGGTATGATACCATAAGGAGATTTTTGGAAGAAAGAGAATACCCGTCGGGGGCAACAAAGAAAGAGAGAAGAGCCATAAGGAGGTGGTCATTGCAATACACCACATTCCATGGGGAGTTGTATCGAAGATGGCCCGATGGGGGTGCATTTGAGATGTTTAAGAAAGCCCGAAGTGGAGCGCATCATGTCAGAAATACATGCGGGAAGTTGCGGTCCGCACATGAGTGGTTTGGCCCTAGTTCAGAAGATTATTCGACAAGGTTACTATTGGTTGACCATGGAGAGAGACTGTATTGAGTTTGTCAAGAAGTGCCAACAATGTCAGATGTACGGTAACTTGAATCATATGCCTCCTAAAGAACTGCATTCAATGTCTTCACCCTGGCCCTTTGCCACCTGGGGTATCGACATTATAGGAGAGATACATCCGACAGCTTCAAACGGGCACCGTTTTATTGTGGTAGTAGTTGATTATTTTTCGAAATGGGTCGAAGCCGAATCCTTCAACAAGCTGGGTGCAAGTCAAATGGCTAGGTTTATTGAAAAGAATCTCATCTGCAGATATGGGGTCCCGCACAGTGTGATATCAGACAACGAGGTACAGTTTCAAGGGGCAGTTAAGGATTTATTCTCCAAGTACCACATCCATCATCATAGATCCTCTCCTTATAGACCAAAGGCTAATGGGGCAGTGGAAGCAACAAATAAGACAATTAAGCAAATTCTGTCCAAAATGACCAAGACTTACAGGGATTGGTCAGAGATGCTTCCCTTTTCTTTATGGGGATATAGGACGAGTGTGCGAACACCTACTGGAATGACACCGTTCTCTTTGGTTTATGGGATGGAAGTAGTATTGCCAATTGAGATTGAGATCAAATCATTGAGAGTAGTCTTGGAAGCGGAGCTGCCTGAAACAAAATGGGTAGCAAGCAGATACACTCAGTTAGCTTTATTAGAAGAGAGAAGGCTAAAGGCACTATATCATCACCAACTGTATCAAAAGAAGATAGCTCGGGCCTACAATAGAAGGGTCAAAATCCGAAAATTCAGGGTTGGGGATTTGGTATTGAAGCAATGTAAGCCTAATGTATCTTATCCAAGAGGGAAGTTCAGACCCAGCTGGGAAGGACCATATGTCGTGAAACAAGTCATGAGCAAAGGTGCAGTGAAGTTATAAGACATGGATGGGAATGAATTCAGTGAGCCAGTAAAACATTGACAGGTTGAAGAGGTTTTTTGTATAAAAAAAAAGAGCTCGCTAGGTTGAAAACCCAAAAAGTGCAGCCTAAGCAAAAGTTAGAGCAGTCTGCTAATTCCGAAAACTCAAAAGGGCGGGCTAGGCAACAATTAGGGCTAATGAGAGAAAATCGTCAATTAGAAAACCCGAAAGGGCTAATTGGCAACAGGAGTGATCTTGTGTATGCTGGCTTTATGTTTGGTTGTTCCCCAATTTAATAAAACATAATTAATAATTAAATTTGTTCTATGTACACTGTTATAAGTATTTGACCAGATACGGATGAAATAAATAATCATAATTGCAAAAGGTGATGACAAATTATCAATGGAAAAGAAGCATCTTTTATTACTTTAGTTATTTTTCATCCTAACAAAACACTTTATGAATTGACAAATGTAAAATCTATGGCAGTCGATAAGTGTAACGTGCAGGCCAGCTTTGTCTCAGCCGGTCCAAGTAGGCTTCAGTCAAGCAAGGCATGTCTAGGTCAGGAACAAAATCAGAATCATGACGCTCAGCTCCATATTGACGCCCAAGTCGATGAGGATCATAGCATGTACCTTGACGAAGTGCAGCAAGAGGAACGTACATTAAGTATGTCCGCATGGTAATATGAGAAATCTTCCACCAAGGTACCAACCAACGGATATTGACTTCAAAACGTGAGTGGATCCAGTCAACCCAGTCAGCATATGAAGAAGCTGGGTGGAGTAGCTTCCTAGCAGAATGATGACGAGGCAGGTATCTGGAAAAATCCATGGAGAGAGTATCAAGCAAACAAAGATGTTCCTAAAGCCAAACCTGCGAAGAAAGAATTAAAAAAAAAAGAAAAAAAAGGGTCCGCTAAGTTGAAAACCCGTAAGGGCAGCTTAGGCAAAAATTAGGACACCTCGCTAGTTCTGAAAACCCACATGGGCGGACTAGGAAAAAATTAGAGCAATAAAAAAAACCTAAAATGAAACCCCGAAAGGGCAGTTTAGGTAATTACCTGAAGCAGCAATGGGCTCCCAGTCAGTCTCTTTGACATTCCTGATTTAAATCGGTCTAATCCAACTAAGGTTTCAGCTAAGATCACAGGTACCGGCGACACACCTCCTTCCATTTGATCCATGATATCCAATACTCGTGGGTCAATATCGCCGTCAGAAGAAACAAGTAAGAATTGGCCGAGCAAGCAAAGACAAAGCATGCGCCCCCAGGCCTTAGTAGGAGCCAAATGAGAAAAACAAAAGTCAATCAAAGGAGCAAGAAGAATTTTTTCACCTCTCATCAACCGAAGAATCTCGGGTTTCAAAATTTGAAATAACATCTCCATCTTCTGTTGAGTTTTGGAAATCAATTTGGGTAATGCCATTTGCTAATTATTGGGATGTCCAAGGATGGCCTCAAATTCTTCAATCAAGGGACACATTTCAAAGCCATTAATTTTAAACACCCTGGAATCCGTATTCCACAAGGAAGCCGCGGCATGTAAAAAGGAGTGGTCCAATTTGACATTTTGAAAGCATTTTAAAACATCAAGCTTTGACCATGAAATTCGCTTCCAATGGTTGGCATCCATATTCTTAGATAGAATTTTTATTTTCTTTAAATGGTGCTCAGTCATGGTTGATAAATAAAGGGAAACCAAAATTGCTAAAGAAAGAGTATTCACTTTGGAAGAGAGATTCTTGGCTTATGAATTGAAATACGGCATGTAAGGTGATTTATATAGAAGAAAATAAACCTTTTCCAAAAGTGAAATGGAAAAGATGATGGAAAAGGATAAGACCATATGGCACAAGGAAAGGAAGTGGTCATAATTTCTTTTTCCATTTTGGATTTGGTTTAAAAAAAGAAGTGGATATTAATTATGATGTATTATATAATAATAATAATAATAATAATAATAATAATAATAAATAAAAATGGCAGTAACGAAAAAAAATGAAAAAAGAAAAAATGGCAGTAATAAAAAAAAGAAAAAAAAAGATTACAGTAAAGAGGAAAATTGTATATTTTTCATTATTGTACAATGTTTTACAATTGTTTCAATATTTACATATCACTAAGAGGGTGGTGGTAGGTCATCAAATAAAGACTTGAAAAAGTCGTCGCCTGTTGGAGGAGGGGGCAAGTTACTCATCCCGAGATCATTCGAAGCAAAAGCACTAAAATCCCTATTGCCTTGGAGTTCCGATGTGTCATGGTCCTCGTCAGAAGCAGATGAAAGAATCTCATTGTCATTAGCCTGGGGGCCTCTCGATGAAGAAGCACCGGGATCCCTTATTCCTTGAAATCGGAAGTTTCAAAAATTTTGTTCGGATTGATGATATAAACTTTCAAAATGAGAAGCCTGCTGACGACTTGCAGCCAACTCTTTTTGAAGCTTCTTGTTTTGTTCTTCCAGCATCCGCTGTGAGCCAAGAAGGAAAGGGTAAGAGCATATATAATCATGCATGCATATAGCATAAACTATTATGAAATAAGGAACTTACCAAGTAATTCATATCAATACCCTGCGGATGAGATGACATATCCGGCAGGCTAGAATGAGCAAATGAAGGGGGAGTAAAAGAAGGTCCAGCCTCATGATCAAACGAGCCAATAAACTGCAACAATCATTAAAGAATCAAAGAAAGAAAAGCAGTTGCAATAGAAAAGAGAAATCTCACGCACACCGACAGGAGATACATCAAAGTGCAAGAGTCTTATTTGAATAAAACGAGCATAAAATGGACCCGGTAAATCGAGAAATAACTCGGCATTAAAACCATATCGGGCCGACCACCAAGCATCCTCCAGCATCGACATAATATTTAAAGTGTATTCTGGGATTTACATTGGGAATCTCCGCTGCTCTGGGCCGAGAAACCATTCGTAGACTCTCTCCCCTAGAAACCAGCCGCTAGACACTGGGCCAGCAATAACTTGGCGAGAATGTTGAAAAGACAGTGCAGCCTCATCAAAGGAGACCAGTTTGCTCACTCTTCTGGATTCCACCAGGCCAAATAACTTTCCCGCAGGAATTTCCTACGGGCTGGGGCGCCCACACGCCCAGCCACGGGCCCGGCCGCAGTTTTCCCTAGCTCAAAAATTTTTGACGCAAAATTTTTGAAACCTAATCCAATTAGGTTTTAATTTCTTTTTTTTATTAATATTAATTTCCGTGTGGAATTAGGAAGAAAAAACCTAAAAACCATTATAAATAAGGATCAATTAAACCAAATTAGGGGAGGAAAAAAGGAGGCAGGGAGCTTGATCTTTTGAAACCAAATTAGTAAAGGAAAAGGAAACTCAATTCAATCGATCTTTAAAGCAGCAGTAGCACGGATTAAGCAATTCAAAGGCAACCAAGGCTTGTTTTTGAAGCTAGTTCATCCAAGAAGAATTATTTTTGGAAGAATCAACAAAAGAAGGTAAGTGATTTTCCTTAATTAATTTATGTTACACAGTAGCTAAGTTATGGGATTAGGGTTTTTTAAATCAAAAACTTTAGAATCTTAATTTAATTCTTCCAAGATTAAAACATAAAAACGTGACTTTCTTTTCTAAAAAGACTTAAAATTGTTATTTTTTCTTCTTAAAAATCTTAAAACTCTAATTGAACATATTTTTCTATAAAACCAAAATAAAATTCTGTTTCTTTTAAGATTTTAAAGTAGGTTCTATTTCATTCAAAAAGCCTTAAAAAACATCTTTTCTACTTATAAAAACTTCAATCCATTTGTTTAAATTCATAAAACTTCATAAAATATCAAATTGATTCTAAAACCCTAAAAATTATCTTTTACCCGAGAACCCTAATTTTAAAGCCTAAAATCCAAAATTCAACTTTTAAACCTAAAATAGTAAACCCTAATCCTTTTAAAATCTTAAACCCTAATTTTTATGAACCCTAATCCCTTTAAAACATAAAAAAACATAAAAACTCAAAAATTACACAGTAGCTTAAATCACTATTTAAAATTATGAATAAATTAAAGTATTTTAAGGTATTTAAAACCCTAGTTTCATGAGTTCATCATTCAAACCTTAATTTGGTTAATCAAAGAGTCTCACCAATCTTTTAAAACATAAAACCCTAATCTGTTTTAACTCCATAAAAATTCACAGTAGCTATACTTGAACTTTTATTTGCTTTATTCAATTCCATATTTATTTATACCTTGATTTATCTCTTATGCTTTAATCTATTTAATTTCAATACTTGATTTATTTAATTTATCATGGATGGATGTTTATTTTATTGATATTTAAATACTTTTGATGAATGATTTATTTATGATGAATGATTATTTACTTTTATCAATCAATTTAGATTCCCAAAAGTTGTAAGAGGTATGTTTCCACTTGGTGGGTACCTCATTAGTTAAACATCATGTAATTTAATTTGCTTTTTCTATTTTAGAACCTTTGTAAAGGGCATGTTTCTACCTTTTGGTGGGTGTCCTATCTAGGCATGTGATGTAAGGACATGTTTCCATCCTTGGATGGGTGTCCATTTATTTGTTTTGTTTTGTTTGGACATTGCTTTGATTTTAATATAATGATGCTTTCTTTTTATTGTGTGTAGTATGGATAATGTTATTATACTTAAGAATTTTATAATATTAAGACCTGTAAAGGAGGCCGATTCTAATGAACCGGGTGTTGTGGGGGTGCTGGGCCATTTCTCACCTTCCCCACACGTACCCAACTTTTTGAACCCATTAAGGGGTTGGGGATTCCTTAGGAATCGAGTCATCCACCCCTTTTTTTTTTCCCGGCCCGTCCGGGTGGCGACTCCATTTTCTCCGGACTTAGGTTCGTGTTCTTTAAGGCCCCGAGCCTAAATAGTGCCGAAGTCGCAAGAACCATTCCACCGGGAGTGGGGGCGAAAATCCCCGCTCACAGAGAGGTGGAGAGGCACTTGCTCCTGTGCCAGAGAGACCAGCTGTTGATGAGATTTTGCCAGTTTGGTTACGACATGAGGTAGAATTGTTGAGGCAAGCTCCAGTGCAGCAGCCGCCACCGCAACCACAGCCACAAGTATTGGTGAGGCATTATGATAAATTGAGGAAGTTTGGGGCTAAGGATTTCTTCAGTACTACAGATCCTGTAGTAGCTGAGTAGTGGTTGGATAGAGTTCAGAGGGTATTCATTTAGCTATAGGCTACTTCTGAAGAAAATTTTGATTATGCTAGATCACTTTTGTAAAAAGATGCTTATGATTGGTGGAAGATGGTTCCACATGCCATGGATGATCCATCGACCTTGTCTTATGGTTATTTTCTGCAGGAGTTTGAGCAGAAATATACTCCGAGGGAGTATAAGGATGCTAAGAAGATGGAATTTTTGAATTTGAGATAAGATAACCGGACAGTGACAGAGTATGAGATTGAGTATATCCGGTTGAGTCATTATGCCAGTGGGATTATTTCAGATGAGATTGACCAGTTGTGAACACTCGAATTTTGAGGCTCGGAAAGCCAATTTTCTCAGACTACTGAAAACCGGGCAGGACGTCCCCGGTAAAATTCACCGGAAGTATATCGATATGGTACTTGAAATGTCCGGGACAACGTGAGGATCATGGATATGGTCCCAGAATAATTTTTGGAGGTCTCTAGCTCCCGAAAAATCAGTTTGAGCGAAAACCAGCCAAAATCGGCGGCTCAGCCGCCGTACAGTCCGATTTTGCCTATAAATAGGCTTCAGATTTTCAGAAAATGGGGGGACTTTTCCGAGGGGGCCTCATGCTGTCGAATTCTTTTCACGCTTAAAAACGATTAAGAACTTTTATTTGCATAAATCTAACCGTGTGCTGCAGGAAACAATCTGTAATCAAGAATCATAATCCCCGGTTCAAGAAAACGAGATTTGAAACTTCGAAGCGGGAAAATCCTAAGCAAGGTAATATTCCAATCCATCATTTGTCAATTTAAGCATATCATAAGCATTCTATCTTCTTCTCAATTTCTTCTCGGTCAAAGACCTAATCCTTTTAGGTCTAAGGCCTAATGGACTAATCAATAAGCCTCTTTGGCACAAAGACTTAAATTACATCTTTTTTGGTACAAAGTACCTACATTTCACAATTAAAATCAATCTGTTGGCACGGAGCCTAAATTACACCATTTTGGTACGAAGTACCTAAAATTTCACAATTTAGCACTAAGTGCTGAAATTCACATTTTTGGCATGGAGCCCAACCACACTTGGCCAAAGGCCCAAAATTTGCACTCTTTTGGTACAAAGTACCTAAAATTGGAGAATTTAGCACTAAGTGCTAAATCTCACATCTTTGGCATGAAGCCCGACAACACTTGGCCAAAGGCCTAAATTGCACTCTTTTGGTACAAAAGTACCTAAAATTGCACCATTTAGCATTAAGTGCTAAATTTCACAACTCTGGCATGAAGCCCGACTCAATTAAAATCAACCTTTGGCATGGAGCCTAAATTCCACTCTTTTGGTACAAAGTACCTAAATCTCACATCTTTGGCATGAAGCCCGACAATGCACGAAGCATACACACACACATGCATGAAGCATAATTTTCATTGCCTTTAAATAGGCTTTTCCGAACTACATGGGCTTTGATCTCCTATTCAAACGGGAGTATGTAGGCATGTTTGGGATTCACCCCAAATAGCAAGTCCACAAACTACCAACAATCTTTTTCTCTTTAAATTTGTTCCATTTTTGCAAGTTAATCAAAAGCATGACATAGTCCCCGAATCCTCCTTGGGTTCGCAGACTAGAAGCCTTTACATTGGATGCATTATTGGAGTCAAACAAGGGTTTTCTTAGTTTTTCCCTTCGAACAAAATAAACTGAGTGGCGACTCCCGACAACGAGTGAACTTTCGCCCGGATCCTTTTCGGGCGGAAAGCCGAGGTTCACACCAGTGCAGGAGATTTGAGGAGGGATTGAAGCCCTCTATTATGTGTATTGTTGCTGGTTCTCGATACCAAGACTTTTCTCAGTTGGTTGCAGTAGCCAGAGGTGTTGGGAGAGAACAGGGTATTACAACAGCTGCTACTAAGGAGGAGACCAAAGTTAGGAGACCCCAGTTTGAGGCAGGGTCTTCATCTATGAAGAGAGGTAGAGGAAGTTTTGTTCCAAGGATCAGTAGGAGCCAGAGGCAGTCTGGTAGGTCAGTTCAGTATCAGAGGTAGAGACCGAGACCTACAATTTTTGTAGTTAGTGCTCCGACTCCAGTGGTTCAGAGATCTATTCTGTGTACACACATCCATTGTGGTAGGGCACATGGGGGTGCTTGTTGTAAGACGGGTGGATCAGGAGTATGTTTTAGATGTGGGTTGTTGCGCTCGAATTAACTCTACCACAAAGCGTCACTCGCAAGTATACGAGGTAGCTGTAGCAAAGGTGATCGCCCCAAGGTCATCTCACAAGGAAGCTAAAGGGGCTAATTGATTATCAGATTATAAATAACAAGTAATTAAAGAAATTTAAATTGCTAAATAATGAAGAAGATTGATTAAAGTTTAAAACAAATAAAAGTAAACTAAAAATGATGTATTGATTCACTGGATAGAAAGGTCTAGGGTTTGCACTTCTCTACTACTTATATGTATGAACGGTTATTCCTCTTAACTAATTTAATTTCAAAGATTAAATCTCAAACAACTCAATTATTCAAGTCAAGGAAATAAGCTCTCGCATTCAAACCTCATTCAACTAATCTTGTTATAATTGAATTAATCTTTTTGATAGGTTGTATCTCTAATTCACCTAAGTCCTTAATTGAATTGTTCCAGCATTAGACTTCATCTCTCAATCCATCATCTAATACCTAAAACACATAATTGGTGGCCAATCAATTATATATTAACAATATTTCATTCAATCAAGGCTAAAGAAATTATTAGCTAAGAGAATAACCAATTCATACAATCATAGCAGATCCATACAAACCCTAGACTAGATCAAATTAGTTCATGATGTAATCAAACATACTCATCTCATTAATGTTCAAAGAAATCAAAGTAGACATGATAATATCCATTAATACAATTTCAATAAAAATAAAGAGAATAAGTTTGAGAACAAAACCAAGTTACAAACTCCTTGAAGCTTCTGAAGAATCCCTTGTTCAAATCTTGCAAGAAGGATGAATCAATGGCATGAACAATCTAATCTAGCTAGTTTAATCCAAAGTGTAATTAAAATCAAAGAAAAACAAAGTTATCAAAACCCTAATCTCTTTGACGGCTCAATCTGCTCTCCAAATCGTCAACAGTCTTCAAAACCCTAGCTTCTTTTTCCTTTTATATGAATCGTCCTCTTTAAAATCCGCTACGGGCTTCGATCATGAGAGACACGGCCAAGTTTCATGTGACTTGGCCGTGTGAGTGCTCTTTAGAGGGACACGGCCAGTGACTTGGCCGTGTCCCTTGCATGTGTCACCTACTGCTTGCTTCTCTTCTTTTTCTTCTTTGATTGAGTGACACGGCCAAGTCTTGGAAGTGACTTGGCTGTGTTGGTCCTTTTTGGAGGGACATGGCCACTGACTTGGCCGTGTCCCTTGCCTGTGTTTACTTCTGTGAAATTTTAGACTTCTTTGCTTTGGATGCAAGTGAGACACGGCCAGTTGGAGGATGACTTGGCAGTGTCTGGGCTTCTTTGGAGGGACACGGCCACTGACTTGGCCGTGTCCCTTGCTTGTGTCTTCTACTGTGACTTGCTCTTCCTCTTTAGCTAGGCATGGGACACGGCCAGTGACTTGGCCGTGTCCTCTGCCTGTGTCAGCTACTGCCTTTTTTTCTCCTTCAATTTGCTTCCTTGCTTTTTTAGCCTAACACAAAACTCAAAACAAACTCTAAACAAGAAGTAAATAGACAATAACCAACAAAACATAAACACAATACTAAAGACTAGATCAAAAATGACATAAACATTGAAATAAACTAACACTACCAAAATTAATGAAAACACTAAACAACCCGATAAAAACTAACAAAAACACCTAAATAAAACAATAATTATCATAATAAACAAGACACAAATCTATAACAAAAACTAATAAAACAACTACCCCACACTTAAAACTTTGCTTGTCCTCAAGCAAATTCACATGGCATAAATTAAAAACTCAAACAACCTTAACTATAATTCCAGCATATAAGATGAAATCCTTCAAGACATCAGACATAAATAATTGCAATTTCCTTCAATCACGATTTTCTTAACTCATTCATTAATCCAGACATACAAATCTTATCTCTCATCTAAGTGTTTCACTCGATTTCAAAAGTTAATCACTCAAACCACTCATGATTGCATACTACCATAAACTTGCTTAATTATCCAATCTCCCTCACTGATTTTCTCAAGAAATAATCCGAAGGTCTTTCATTTGGATGTAACGGGGCTAAGGTAAAGGTGTGAGAAAAGACATTTAGGCTGGAGCATCAAGAAATGGAGTATCTAAATTAGACACTACTCTTGCTAGGAAACTCATAACTCCCTCAAATGGCATACTCACAATCCATTGATAATCTTTCATACTTGCATAAAAATACATGAGTCAACATTCCTCTTTTAATAACCAATGCTAGAACATATATGAATTTTGTATATATATATAACTTTTTTTTTATTTTCACTTTTTCTTCTTTTTTTTTCTATCATTTTTTTTAATATATATACAAAATACAAACTTGCATGGAACATCTAGCTTAAAATGTAGAGGAAAAGAATAATCAGCTCTTAATCAAATACAATATGCAAAGTATGCATTTCAACCCCCAAATAGCAATACCATTTTTCTTTTTTCTTTTTACTTGCTTACCCCACACTTTGAAATAAACCACCCTATTATCATATCATAAAACTCCATTCCTTAATGCAGGTATGATGATAATAAGAACATGTTAAGTTGAGAATTGTGTTGATCAAACAAGAAAAGGTCAAAGGCTCAACTTGGTTCACTATGGAAATCAATACTAAGGGAGGTCTTTTTAAGCTAAAGGGCTAACCTACTTTGCCTTCATCATTTTAAAACTTGAGATTAAATCATAATGTGAGTTCAATTAGTATGCAAAAGCAAACTCTAGAGATGCAATATCATGAAGGTGCACACTTAAGAAAAGAAAATCACTTGAAAATAATATCAAATTATGAGGCTCAAAACTCACACAGGTGGGTTCACAAAGATTTATATTTCATGAATTGCAGAATGTGAAAATTGATCCTGAATGAATTCAAATGCTCATTTCTATGCTGATACTAAAGTCTCAACTACAATGCTAGAATCACAGAAAAGATAAATAAATTTTCAACAATTATGCCATGCATAACAAACAAAATAAACACATCAAGACAAACAAAACACGAATTAAAGAAAAAGCTTAAAGAGTACCCCACACTTAAAATTTACATTGTCCTCAATGGAAAACAAGAATAAAAAGAGTTAAAGGACAACCTGTCTTCCATCGTACCTGGTGAGGCAAAATCCTAGCTTTCCATCACAAACACAAAAGTTCAAAAACAAAAGTACAATATATAAAAATAAAATATCCAAATATAAAATGTTAACATTAAAACAAAAATGAAAAATAAAAACAAAATACACTAAACAAAATAAAGCAAGGAACTCAAAATCTATGGAAAAGGCGGGCGTGAAGATGATGCAACCGAGGGATGGAGACTCAAGATCTTCGCAAGGTTGCTATTAATCTGTTCCAACTGCTGCAAGACCTCAGCATGGTTATGGTCTACCTTGCTATCCAGTCGATCCACTTTGCCCTCCAGGTCCTCAATCCTCAGAAGTACCTCTTGACTTTCCAAAACTGGAGCATCCTCATCTAGGTCAAGAGAATCCGAGTCGGACTCCTCTTGGACCCGTGCTCTCTTCTGCCTGTCCCCCGGTGCTTCAGGCTCATCTGAAGGCATAACATAAGTCCCTCTCCTATGCACCACCATGTGCATCTTCTCAAGTGTAGCTAAATCCAAACAGTCATTACCCGAAATTATAGTCATGCGACTAGTACTCGGGTCAAAATCCTCAACAAGGGCTACTGCTAATGTGGTAATCAACCCCCCAACACAAATTGCCCCCTTTCTTTTGTTAGCCACAGTATAAAAAATATCGGCTAACCAATAGCCGGCACTAACATGCATTGCATTCAAAGCACAATCCAGGAAAAATAGTTCACTCAATTCAACCACACCCGGGCTCTCCTTCCTAGCAAAGAATCCGCAAGCCATAAACCTATGCAAATACCTCAAAGCGGAATTTCTTAATTTAGATGCTTTGGCCGATTTGGCCACATAAGTACTCGAGCCTAAAGCTCCCCAAGCAAATTGTTGTTTAAATTCTTTGGGTACCGACCTTTCCCCATGCTGATGAAAACCATATATATCATTTAACTGGTCAATATTAAGCACATATGATTTACCCAGCAATTTAAACATCATTCTAGTGTAGATTTTCTTATCATCTCTTTCAACCTTGAGAGATGTCAAAAATTCTAAAGTAAGCTCCTCAAACTGCAAAGGTCTCAAGGTGACTAGAGTCTCCCACCCAAGAAATTGCACATATTGATCAAAATTAGTCCTAATTTGCAGGACATCAAGAGATTCATCATTAACATACCTTGTCGGGAAAAAACCCCGAGCCAAAAGACTTGCTCTCTTCAAAGATAAAGATGATGAAGAAGAAGAAGCTCCTTCGGTTGTAGACTTCTTCGTCTTGCGGTGTGAAACAATCTTCGTTCTTGGCATCTCTAGAAATCTGAAAAATTCAAACCAAAACTTGATCAAATCAAAATTTTATGAGAAAAGAAGAAGTTGTAATGGATTATTTCTAGTTTTGGTGAAGAGATTTGAGGATTAAAGGAAGATTTGGAGCTTGGAATAAAAAAGAATGGAGTTTGCGATACAGAGAGCGAGAGAGCGAGAGAGATGAAGAATAGGAATTAGGGATTTAATGGAAAGAAACTGGGGCAAAATCGTGTTTTTAAAAGTGTAAAAGTGAGGGACATGGCCAAGTTATGGGCAACACGACCGTGTCATGTGATTTTTGAGGGACACGGTCAGTGACTTGGCCGTGTCCCTTGGGCGTGTTCGTCTTTGTGAAGAAAGGTGCAAAATAAAAAGCAAAAAGCAAATTAGTGAAGCTTGGCTGTGTCCAAGTGACACGGCCAAGGGACACGGCCGTGTTCCTTGGCCGTGTCACTCACTGTGACAAAGTGCAGAAAATAAAAACACGATGTGGTTTTGTTGAGGCTTGGCCATGTCCAAGTGACACGGCCAAGGGACACGGCCAAGTCTTTTGGCCGTGTCTCCTTCTGCCATTTCAACTTTTTTTTTATTTACAAATCACCAAATATCAAAGAAATTGCACCCTCTTCTCTGATCAACCCTGAAACACATTAGAAAGATTAAAACCGATCAAAGCACCTGTTCCATTTATTTAGACTAAAAATAAAATCAAAACTTGCTAAATTTAAAATTACAACTATCAAAAATAAATGCAAACCGATGGGTTGCCTCCCATTAAGCGCTTCTTTAATGTCATAAAGCTGGACATCATGCAAAGCCTAGGATCATGGATCAAAGTGCTGTCAATGACCCTCACTTCTTGAAATCCTTCACTGTATGGTTTAACTCTCTGTCCATTCACTTTAAAAGTCTCACTTGTTCGAGAGTTAAGTAATTCAATGGCACCAGAAGGATACACCTGAGTTATCTCAAAAGGACCACTCCATCGAGACTTGAGTTTACCTGGAAAAAGACGGAGTCGAGAGTTAAAAAGTAAAACTTTCATACCTGGACTCAATGTCTTTCACACTATAATTCTATCATGAAGTGCTTTAGTGCGATCCTTGTAAATTCTCGAGCTCTCATAAGCCTCATTCCTCAGCTCATCTAACTCTGAAATTTGCAGAAATCTTTCTCTCTTCGCTTTGTCCAAGTCCAAATTCAGAGTCTTGATTGCCCAATACGCTCTGTGCTCCAACTCCACTGGTAAGTGACAAGCTTTTCCAAACACCAATCGGTATGGACTCATACCAAGAGGAGTCTTGAAAGCAGTCTGATATGCCCATAGTGCATCATGCAATCTGTTTGCCCAATCCTTCCTTGATGTGTTGACTGTTTTCTCCAGAATTCCCTTAATCTGCTTGTTGGATGTTTCCACTTGTCTAGAAGTCTGTGGATGATATGGGGTTGCCACTTTGTGCTTAACACCAGATTTGTGCATTAACTTCTCAAAAAGCCTGTTGCAAAAATGGCTCCCCCCATCACTGACTATCACCCTTGGCGTACCAAATCTGCTAAGAATATTTTCCTTCACAAATTTAACAACTACATTAGCATCATTAGTACGGGTGGGGATTGCCTCCACCCATTTGGAAACATAATCAACAGCAACTAAAATATACTCATATCCAAAAGACTTGGGGAAAGGACCCATGAAGTCTATTCCCCACACATCAAACAGTTCAACAACAATATATGATTGAAGGGGCATTTCATTCCACCTCCCAATGTTACCTACTCTTTGGCGACGATCACAGTGCTTACAATACTCTTGAGCATCTTTAAATAAAGTAGGCCAGTAAAAACCACTTTGTAGCACCTTTTCTGCAGTCTTTCTTCCTCCAAAATAACCCCCACAGTGAAGATCATGACAAAATTGAAGAATACTCAGTTGCTTTTCCTCAGATACACACCTACGAACTATCTCATCTTTGCAAATCCGGAATAAATAAGGTTCATCCCAAAAATAAAACTTACTCAAGTGTAAAAACCTTTTCTTTTCCTGAAATGACATGTTAGTACGCAAAATACCACAAGCAAGATAGTTAGCAATATCTGCAAACCAAGGTGCATCAAATACCACAAAAAGCTGCTCATCAGGAAATGCTTCTAAATTTTTATGAATGCTATCAGATGCAAGATTTTCGCTAAAGAAGGGTAATCTGGATAAATGATCAGCAACAACATTCTCACTACCCTTGGTATCTTTGATTTGGAAATCAAATTCTTGCAATAACAACACCCATCTAATTAAGTGCGGTTTAGCATGTTGTTTTGTTAACAGATATTTAAGAGCTGCATGATCAGAATGCACCATAATTTTTTACCCAATTAAATATGCTCTAAATTTGTCTAAAGCAAAAACAACAACTAACATTTCCTTTTCAGTTGTGGTGTAGTTCATTTGTGCACTATTCAGGGTCAAACTGGCATAATATATTACTCTCAAGTATTTATCAACCCTTTGCCTAAGAACAGCTCCTACTGCATGATTAGAAGCATCACACATGATTTCAAAAGGTAAAGACCAAACAGGAGCTACTATTACTGGTGCACTAGTCAATTTTTCTTTAAGGGAATTAAAAGCTTGCATGCATTGTGCTGTAAATTCAAATGGAACATCTTTCCCTAGTAAATGGCACAATGGTTGGCTTGTTTTGGAAAAATCCTTAATAAACCTCCTGTAAAATCCTGCATGCCCTAGGAAACTTCTTATTCCCTTAAAAGAGGTAGGTAGGGGTAACTTAGCAATCAATTCAACTTTAGCCTTATCCACCTCAATCCCTTTACTTGACACCACATGACCTAAAACAATGCCCTGGGTAACCATAAAATGACTCTTTTTCCAACTTAAAGTAAGGTTACATTCAATGCATCTCTCAAGCACAAGAACAAGTTTATTGAGGCAATTATCAAAAGAATTACCAAAAATAGAAAAGTCATCCATAAATACCTTAATAAAATCGTCTATCATATCTGAGAAGACAGACATCATGCATCTCTGAAAAGTTGCAGGTGCATTGCATAAGCCAAAGGGCATACGCCAAAATGCATAAGTCCCAAAAGGGCAAGTAAAGGTAGTCTTGGACTGATCCTCTGGTGCAATCGGCACCTGATAGTAACCTGAAAGGCCATCCAAAAAACAATAATGTGAGTGTCTAGAAAGTTTATCTAACATCTGATCAATAAAAGGAAGAGGGAAATGATCTTTCTTTGTAGCATTGTTCAACTTCCTATAATCGATGCACATTCTCCACCCAGTAGTAGTCCTAGTAGGAACCAATTCATTATTCTCATTTTTCACCACAGTGATTCCAGATTTCTTAGGAACTACATTTACCGGGCTCACCCACTCACTATTAGCAATTGGATAAATTACTCCTTCATCCAGCAATTTGAGCACTTCCTTCTTAACCACTTCACTCATATTTGGGTTAAGGCGCCTTTGAGTTTCCCTCACAGGTTTAGCTCCCTCATCTAAAGTGATTCTATGCATGCACATGGAAGGGCTAATACCCTTGATGTCACTCAATCCCCATCCTATTGCTCTCTTTAATCTTTTAAGCTCACTCACCAATCTCATCTCCTCCCCTTCACTAAGTTCACTAGATATTATCATAGGTAAAGTGTTGTGATCTCCTAAAAACACATATTTCAGGTTCTTAGGTAACTCTTTCAGCTCTAACTCTAGTGAGGGGTTCTTCTCTTCTTTTTGAATGGAGGGAAGCTCACAAACTGGGTCCTCCTTAAGTTCCTCTATTTCAGCACTTTCTAAGGTCTCAAGACAACTGGCTATTTCTGCATCAAAAATTTCCAAATCACTATCCAAGGTCAATGCCATCTCCAATTTATCAGAGGAACCTGTCTGCAAGAAAACATCTGAAACAACTGCATCAACACAATCAATGAAAGAACAATCCTCATATAAAGCAGTTGTGGGAATAGGAGAAGTGTTAAAAATAGAAAATTCAACAGTTTGTCCTAAGACACTCATTGATAATTTACCATTTTTAACATCTATCAAAGTGTTGGTAGTTGCCATAAAAGGCCAACCCAGCAGAATGGTGTGTGCAGATGGTGAAGAGTTACTTACTTCCATGTCAAGAACAATGAAATCCATAGGTACTATCAAACCACCAACTTTAACTAACACATCTTCTATAACCCCTTTCGAGAATCTAAGAGATCTATCAGCTAATTGCAACACCATTTTTGTTGGTTTAAGTTCCCCTAGTTCTAACTCAAGATAAACAAAATAAGGCATTAAATTCACACTAGCTCCTAAATCACACATGCCATCAGTACCTTTTCCATTCCCCATAGTAATTTGAATGATAAAACATCCAGGATCCTTTAGCTTAGGAGGTAGTTTATGCTGCAAAACAACACTAGCTACCTCTGAAACTATCACTTTTCATTCGGCTCATACCTTTTTTTCTTGGTATTCAGTTCTTTGAAGAATTTAGCATAAGCCGGCATGTTCTTAATTGCTTCAAGTAAGGGTAAGTTAATACTTACCTTAGACAGCATGTTGAAGATATCTGAAAATTGCTTATCTTTTTTATCATCCTTCAACCTGCTGGGGAATGGTATAGGTGGCCGGTATGGATTGCTTGCCTTGTGCAAATCTGCTGTAGGGGACTTCTCCATTGATCTTTCTTCAGCACCTTTGTTCTCCAGTTCTCCTTCCTTTTTATTCTCTTGCTCACCTGCATTCACAGAATTATTTTCAACATTATTATTAAATACCTTGCCACTCCTAAGAACAGTCACTGATTGTGCCTGCTCAGGTTGACTTGGGAACTTCCCCTTTTGTTGAATCTGCATCTGTTGTGCAAGTTGCCCCACTTGGGTCTCCACCTTCTTAAAAGATGCTTCCAAGGAATCCAGCCTCTTGTTGTTCATCTCCTGATTTTTAGCACTGACTTGGATAAAAGCCTGTAAACTTTCCTCCAAACTCTCTCTCTTAGGCTGACCTTGATTGGAGGATTGGCCCTGCTATTGGTTCTGTCTCTGGAGCAAATGGAAAGGCTGCTGAGCATTATTTGTTGTCCAGGAAAAATTTGGGTGACTCCGCCAACCAGGATTGTAAGTGTTGGAGTAAGGATTATTCCTGGCTCTTGGTTGAAATCCCCCCATAGCATTAACTTGCTCAGCTTCATTCCCAAAAGACTCATATGCAGAGGGGCATATATTTGCTCCATGCCCAAATGTCCCACAGATTCCACACACTTCTTGAGTAGATGAAGAAATATTGTTCTTCATGTTAAGCATCTGAACCTGCCTTGTCAATTCAGCTATTTGACTGACCATTTCACTATTGGCCTCCAGTTGATTCACCCCTTTACTTCTTCCCCTTACACTCTTTTGTTGAGAATTAGCTCCCAGCATCTCAAAGATCTCATAAGTCTCATCAGCTATCTTTTCTCCCATGGCTCCCCCAGCTGCATTGTCAACAGTGTTCTGAAATTGCTGAGTTAGACCATCATAGAAAAACTGATTAAGGAGTTGAAGTGGGTAGTGATGATGCGGACACTGGATCAATAGCATCTTAAATCTGTCCCAAGCCTCATGAAATAGCTCTCCTTCAAATTGAGAGAATGTAGCAATCTTCCCTCTCAGCTCAGCTGTCTTTTGATGTGAATAGCACTTGCCCATGAACTTGTTATAAACTTGCTCCCAAGTTGTCAGTGAGTTTTCGGGCAACATCATAAGCCAGCTCTTTGCCCTATCCTTCAAAGTATATGGAAAACACCTCATCCTCAACTGATCCTCTGTTAATCCTCCCAATGGAAAAGTGTTGAGGGTGGAGTAGAAATCCCGAATAAAGTTCAAAGGATCTTCATTTGGAACTCCATAAAATGATGGCAGCATATTGTAGTGAATGTTCTTCAACTCATAATTCCTTGCTGCATCTGTCAATCTTATGCAAGAAGTGGAAGTTCCAATGACAGGTCTAGCAAAGTCTCTCATGGTTCTTTGCCTTTCTTCAGCCATTTTAACAGATTGTGCAGATTCTGACTCAAAATCAGAAGTGTCCTCCTCTGTAGTATCAAATCCGGAATAAAGTTCAAACTCTTCCCTGCTCCTTTTCACTCTCTGAATTTATGGAATGACTGGGCATAGCTCTCCTCCAAGTGATCTCCTGCCTTGCATAAACAAAATTCTAGAACAAAAGAATTATTAAAAGCAAAAGAAAAAATAAAATAAAAAGTAAACAATGAAAAATAATCTAAAGTATTTTTTTTAATAAACAATTATGCCAATTAGCCTCCCCGGCAGCGGCGCCAAAAAACTTGTTACGCTCGAATTAACTCTACCACAAAGCATCACTCACAAGTATACGAGGTAGCTGTAGCAAAGGTGATCGCCCCAAGGTCGTCTCACAAGGAAGCTAAAGTGGCTAATTGATTATCAGATTATAAATAACAAGTAATTAAAGAAATTTAAATTGCTAAATAATGAAGAAGATTGATTAAAGTTTAAAACAAATAAAAGTAAACTAAAAATGATGTATTGATTCACTGGATAGAAAGGTCTAGGGTTTGCACTTCTCTACTACTTATATGTATGAACGGTTATTCCTCTTAACTAATTTAATTTCAAAGATTAAATCTCAAACAACTCAATTAATCAAGTCAAGGAAATAAGCTCTCGCATTTAAACCTCATTCAACTAATCTTGTTATAATTGAATTAATCTTTTTAATAGGTTGTATCTCTAATTCACCTAAGTCCTTAATTGAATTGTTCCAGCATTAGACTTCAACTCTCAATCCATCATCTAATACCTAAAACACATAATTGGTGGCCAATCAATTATATATTAGCAATATTTCATTCAATCAAGGCTAAAGAAATTATTAGCTAAGAGAATAACCAATTCATACAATCATAGCAGATCCATACAAACCCTAGACTAGATCAAATTAGTTCATGATGCAATCAAACATACTCATCTCATTAATGTTCAAAGAAATCAAATTAGACATGATAATATCCATTAATACAATTTCAATGAAAATAAAGAGAATAAGTTCGAGAACAAAACCAAGTTACAAACTCCTTGAAGCTTCTGAAGAATCTCTTGTTCAAATCTTGCAAGAAGGATGAATCAATGGCATGAAAAATCTAATCTAGCTAGTTTAATCCAAAGTATAATTAAAATCAAAGAAAAACAAAGTTATCAAAACCCTAATCTCTTTGACGGCTCAATCTGCTCTCCAAATCGTCAACAGTCTTCAAAACCCTAGCTTCTTTTTCCTTTTATATGAATCGTCCGCTTTAAAATCCACTACGGGCTTGGTTCATGAGAGACACGGCCAAGTTGCATGTGACTTGGCCGTGTGAGTGCTCTTTGGAGGGACACGGCCAGTGACTTGGCCGTGTCCCTTGCATGTGTCACCTACTGCTTGCTTCTCTTCTTTTTCTTCTTTGATTGAGTGACATGGCCAAGTCTTGGAAGTGACTTGGCCGTGTTGGTCCTTTTTGGAGGGACACGGCCACTGACTTGGCCGTGTCCCTTGCCTGTGTTTGCTTCTATGAAATTTTAGACTTCTTTGCTTTGGATGCAAGTGAGACACGGCCAGTTGGAGGTTGACTTGGCCGTGTCTAGGCTTCTTTGGAGGGACACGGCCACTGACTTGGCATGTCCCTTGCTTGTGTCTTCTACTGTGACTTGCTCTTCCTCTTTAGCTAGGCATGGGACACGGCCAGTGACTTGGCCGTGTCCTCTGCCTCTATCAGCTACTGCCTTTTTTCTCCTTCAATTTGCTTCCTTGCTTTTTTAACCTAACACAAAACTCTAAACAAACTCTAAACAAGAAGTAAATAGACAATAACCAACAAAACATAAACACAATACTAAAGACTAGACAAAAAAACAACATTAACATTGAAATAAACTAACACTACCAAAATTAATGAAAACACTAAACAAACCGATAAAAACTAACAAAATACCTAAATAAAATAATAATTATCATAATAAACAAGACACAAATCTATAACAAAAACTAATAAAACATGGGTCACCGGATCATTTTATCAAAGATTGCCCTGAGCTACTGGAAGATAGACAGACTGATACTGTAGCTTCTCGACCTAGTGTCAGCAGAGAAGGTCGAGGGGGGAAAGGTTTTAGTAGAGGTGGTCGACCCGGGATTAGTCAGAGAGGAGGCTCTACATACAGAGGTAGTAGGCCATATGAGGCTGGGCCATATCAGCGAGTGTATTTCATGCAGAGGCAACCGGATGCTTCAACAGTTATTGCGGGTACATTTTCTTTATTTGGAATTTTAGTTCTTGCTCTTATTGATCCAGGATCTATGCATTCATACATAAGTGCATCTATTTTGCCTATGACTGAATTGCATTCAGAGTCCCTAGGATTTGATGTCTTGGTGACAAATCCTTTAGGGCATAATGTGGTAGTTAGCAAGGTGCATCATGATAGTTCAGTTGTAGTGCAAGATGGGGAGTTTCTTGGTGATTTGATTGAAATACCTTTTAAGGAGTATTATCTAATTCTAGGCATGGATTGGTTGTCTAAGCATGGAGCTGTGGTAGACTGTCAGAAGAAATGTGTTAACCTGAGAACCAGTGATGGTAGAAGTGTGATGGTATCTAGTGAGCAAAGACAACTTGCATCCATGTTTGTTTCAGCTGTTGCAGCTAGGAGGTTGATTCAGAAGGGATGTGATGCTTATCTTACTCATGTTGTAGATACCAGAGTAGTGGGTTCTCAACTTAATAGTATACCTACCATTGCTGAATTCCCAGATGTTTTTCCTGAGGAGTTGCCAGGGATACCCCTTGAGAGAGAAGTTGAGTTTGGTATCGAATTATTGCCTGGTACCACTCCTACCTTTATTACTCCCTATCGAATGGCACCTACTGAGTTGAGAGAATTGAAGGTGCAGTTGCAGGAGTTGTTAGATAAAGGGTTTGTTTGCCCTAGTGTGTCTCTATGGGGAGTACCTATTTTGTTTATGAAGAAGAAGGATGGTACTTTGAGACTGTGCATCGATTATAGGCAATTAAATAAGGTAACTATACAGAATAAGTATCCTTTGCCTAGGATTGATGATCTCTTCGATTAGTTGAAGGGAGCAGCAGTATTTTCCAAGATTGATTTGAGATCAGGGTACCTTCAGATGAGAGTCAGAGCTGAAGATGCATCTAAGACAGCTTTTCGCACAAGGTATGGGCATTATGAGTTCTTGGTAATGCCTTTTGGGTTGACGAATGCACTAGCAATTTTGGGATGAATAGGGTGCTTAGACCCTATCTAGATCAGTTTGTGGTGGTCTTTATCGATGATATTTTGGTGGATTCGCATAATGATGAGGATCATGACAAGCATTTGCGGATTGTATTGCAGACCTTGAGAGAGAAGCAGTTGTATGCTAAGTTGTCTAAGTGTGAGTTTTGGCTTGATCAAGTGACTTTTCTGGGTCATGTAGTTTCAGCGGATGGTATAAGAGTTGATCCAAGTAAAGTTAAGGCTATTTTGAATTGGAATCCACCGAAGACAGTGATTGAGGTTAGAAGTTTTCTGGGTTTGGCAGGCTATTATTGACGGTTTGTGAAAGGTTTTTCTTTGATAGCTACTCCACTCACCATATTACTTCGGAAGGGAGTTAGATTTGTGTGGACAGATCAGTGTCAAGCAAGTTTTGAGCAGTTGAAGCAGATGTTGACTCAAGATCCTGTTCTTACCTTGACAGTGGAAGATAAACCTTTTGTGATTTATAGTGATGCTTCACATAATGGTTTAGGTTGTATTTTGATGCAGGAGGGTAGAGTCATAGCTTATGCTTCTCGGCAGTTGAAGCCGCATGAGCTTAATTATCCAATGCATGATTTGGAATTGGCAGCTATAGTGTTTGCTTTGAAGATTTGGCGATATTATCTTTATGGAGAGAAGTGTTTCATCTATACAGATCACAAGAGTTTGAAATATTTGGGTGTTCAGAGAGAGCTGAATCTTCGGCAGAGACGGTAGTTAGAGTTGATTAAAGACTACGACTGTTTGATTGATTATCATCCTGGTAAGGCAAATATTATTGCAGATGCCTTGAGTCGGAAGTCTTTAGCAGGTTTGACTGTTTATTCGCTCTTGTTGCTTGATGAGTTGAGAGCGTTGCATGCTAGTTTTGAATCATATGATGATGGTGCTTTGTTAGCTCATTTGCAATTGAGACCGGTGTTGTTGGATCAGATTAAAGAGGCTCAGTTGGCTGATAAGAAAATTCAGAAAGTTGTATCGGATTGCCAAAAAGGAGAGAGATGAGATTTTCTTGTGAGATATGATGGTAGCCTTTGGTACAAAGATAGATTGTGAGTTGCTGATGATGCAAGATTGAGAAAGATAATTTTAGAGGAAGCACATCAATCGGTTTTTGCTATACACCCAGGGAATACCAAGATGTATCATGATTTGAAGCAATATTATTGGTGGTCAGGTATGAAGAGGGACATAGTGGAGTTTGTATCCAAATGTCTCACTTGTCAGAGAGTGAAGGCCGAGCATCAAGTTCCAACAGGGTGCTCCAACCTTTATAAGTGCCTAAATGGAAATAGGAACGTGTGACGATGGATTTTGTGACTGGTTTTCCGTTAACTCAGAAGAAGCATGATGCCATCTAGGTGATTGTTGATCGGTTGATGAAGACAGCTCATTTTCTTCCAGCTCGGATGGACTATTTTCTTGAAAAGTTGGACTGTTAACTCATGGTGGTTGGAGATTAAGGAAACGAAATGAAAATAGTCCAGTTCGGATGGACTATTTTCTTAAAAAGAAGCATGACGCCTCTATGTTGGGATGAAGTTGGAGAAGAAAAATTGGTTGGTCCCGATTTGATTAAGGAAACGAAAGAGAAAGTGAAGATAATTCGGGATCGATTAAAAGCAGCTTTAAACCGACATAAATCCTATTCAGATTTGAAGAGGAGAGACATAGAGTTCAACGTTGGAGATAAAGTTTTTCTGAAAGTGTCTCCTTGGAAGAGAATTTTGAGATTTGGTCACAAAGGAAAGCCGAGTCCACGTTTTATTGGACCTTTTGAGGTATAGGAGAGAGTTGGACCAGTTGCTTATCGACTTGCTTTGTCGCCTGAATTGGATAGAATCCATAATGTCTTTCATGTCTCTATGCTGCGGAGGTACAGGTCAGACCCATCTCACATTCTATCAGTTGAATCTATTGAGGTGAGTCCGGATTTGACCTTTGTGGAAGAACCAGTGGCTATTTTGGCACATGAAGTGAAAGAGTTGAGAAATAAGAAAGTGCCACTTGTGAAGGTTCTTTGGAAGAATCATGCTAAGGAAGAGGCAACTTGGGAGAGTGAGCAAGTGATGCGAGACCAGTATCCCCAGCTATTTCAGATTTAAGATTAGGATATTTCGAGGACAAATTTTATTTTTAGAGGGGGAGAATTGTAATATCCCAAACTATACCCTAAAATTTTTGGAATGATTATTGTTGAGAATGGATTAAATAATTTTAAAGTGTGTGTAGAGGATTAAGAGAAAAGAGAAGTGTATATGTTATATATATAGAGATATATATAACATATATAAGTCAACTTATTAATGGTCAAAGGGGATATTTTGGTTTTTTTTTAAAATTGGAAATTATGTGATGGTGGAAGAAGATATTTTGGGTAATTAGTATATTTTATTATTAAAATTGCTTGGTTGAGATTTAAAGAGAGCTTGAGTGGTTATTAAAGTTTGACTTTGCTCTTTCTATCATCTTCTTCTTCTTCTTCTTTCTTTGTTTTGGAGGGCCATCTCCATAGCAAGAGGGAAAGATAAATTTTGTTCTTCCTAACTCAAGATTGAAGGGTGTTTCAAGTGATCAAGTTAGAATTCTAAGGGTTTTCATCACTTTTGGTAAGTTTTCAACTTGATTCCTTATTTTTCTTTTTGAGTTTGTGAATTGAGGTTATTGATTGGTTGTTGATGATATGTGTATGGTTATTTTGTTATGTTTGAGATTGTGTTGTCTATTTGGTTTTGATTTTGGGGTTGGATTGAAGAGAAAGGTTAAATTTGGTGAAAGAAAGCAAGTGTTGTGTATTGTGTAATACCCCGATTTTTGATGTACTTTGGAATAGTAGTTGTGAGAGAATATGTTGGTGAAGTATGTAAAGATATTATAAGAGGTAGATATATGAAGGATGATATGTGTATATTGTAATTGAAAAACATGGGAAATATAAATACAATATATAAGACATATACATATACCAATATATACACAACATATACATGATGTATATAATGGTGTAGGAAAAGTAAATTGTAAAATAATTAATTAATAATAATAATGATAATAATGACAAGAGAAAAAGAAAAAAAGAAAGTCAAAGGATGGATCAATATTTGTGGTGGAGAATTTTTAGGGGTATTTAATTATATTATTATATATATATAAGATAAGGATGAGATGTTGACAAGAGAAGACTTTCTTTCCTTCTTTCTTCTTCTTCTTGAACGTGGGAGAGAGAGAGAGAGAGAGAGAAGAGTATGATTTTGTTCACATACACATCAAATTCATAAGGGCTTTAAGAGAATTGAAGGTGGATATTGAAGATTTGGCAAAGAATTCAAGTAAGTATTCATTTCCTTGTGTTGATTTCTATATATTGAGTTTATATTTGATATGGTTAGTGTGTGAAGGTGATGATAATGAAAGATTGAAGTATATATATATATATATATGTTGAATTGGTGTTTAGATGATGATAATATGGTTATTTGTGAGGATGATGATGAATTGTTGAAATTGTTTAGTAAGGGTTTTGTATAAATGAGTTGGGGAATTGAGTAATTGATACATGGATGATGTATATAATGATTATTATTATGATATGTTGAAGTTACATAAGTGTTGAATTGATAGGTGATTTATGAATATAAACCAAGATGTTGATTAAGGGTGTTGTAGTATGGATTTGGAGTGATTGTGTTTACATGGATGGGAGTTCAAAATGCATAATTTTTGCCTGACACGGCCATATCATTGGGTGTGTCAACGGTGCTGAGTTTAACGTTTGTGACATGACCATGTCATTGGACGTGTCATAGCTACTGTGAGATAAAGTAATTGACATGGCTATGAACACGCCAGTGTTGTTGGGCGTGTCAATGTTTTTGTCAGGCAGAATGAATGACATGTCCAGTGACATGCCCATGTCACTGAGCGTGTCATAGCCATTATGTTGAGGAAGGATTGACACGGCCAGTGACACGTCCATGTCACTGAGCGTGTCAAAGCTTCTGTGTTGTTGGTTTAGGGCACGATCAGGGATACGCCCGTGTTGTTGAGCGTGTCATGTGTAGAGTTTGCCCTAGTTAGTTTTTATTCTTATTTTCTTATGTGTATCACTAAGTGATTGTGTATAATCACCTTTGGATTAGGTTTTGAAGAGATTTGAGTTGCCCTAATCCAAATGTTGCAGGATTCATGGAAAAGGAGTTTGGAATTGGTGTGAGTTGCTCTTAAAGGTAAGTACAAACCCTATATGATTGTATATATTTGCATGACTATGGGACTTAACACATTTGATTGGAAAATGTGTTAAGTTAATTATTATATTGTTGATGTGTGAGAAATGTGCTATGATTTGTATTATGTGCACCATGTGGAATGTATGTTGAAGATTCTAAATATATGAATAATGTAATTTGTTATGTATATCCCAATGATGAAATATGAAACTATTGTTAATGGATATAAAGGTGAAATATGAAATATGAAAGATATAATGAGCATTCAAATTATATGTACAATGCAATTTGTTATGCATACTCTAATGATGACATGTAAAGCCATTGTTGTTGGCTATAATGATGCAAATGAAATAATTGGGGCATGGTTGCCGAGATGATTATGAGAAAATGAGAATGGAATTGATAATGAAATAATGAAAGAATTGTGTGCCTAGTATGTTATTCAATTTTTAGAGTTTTGTTGTTGAAGGCATGCCTAATAGTAACAATCCCTTAAAGCTGTGTTGGGCTTGGCCCTTAAAGCCAAGTTGGGTTGAAGTTTTGCATGCTTAACTCCCCTTGAAGCTTAGTTGGGCCTAGTCCTTGAAGCCTAGTTGGGATGTTACAAACCCTTGAAGCTGGGTTGTGCTTAGTCCTTAAAGCCAAGTTGGGTTGATGCTTAGCATGCTTCGCTCCCCTTGAAGCTTGGTTGGGCCTAGTCCTTGAAGCTTAGTTGGGATGATAAATGTGATAATTGAACCAAAACATTTACTCTGAATGTTGAATGATATATTAGTTTCTTTTGGGCCCATGTTTGTCTTTGCTTTAATGTGAATTATGGAATAAGATATAATATTATGAGATATATGATGATAATTATGGAATGAGATGATTACAATACATAAGCAAATTACTGAAAATGAATGTGGCTTGAGAAACTATGTTGAATGATGAGATTATGAAAATGCAATATAATGCGTAATATGTATATGAATGTGGAAATTGTGAGTATTATTTCATGAATGTTCTGATAAGTTTGAATTATGGGTTGTTGTAATGATATATGTGTATATGTATATAAATTATGAGATTAGTGGAAATATATGAAAAGTGCATTGAAAATGGAGAATATGATAAGAAAATGATGATACATGAAGTTAATATATGAGTATGATTTTCTGTAATGTATGTTTATAATATTTATTTGTCCTACTAAGCTTTCGAGCTTAGCGCGGTTGTGTAAATCACGCAGGTGAGTAGATGATTGATCCGGGAGTCAAAACGTTATGCCACGAGAAGGGTAAGAGTTTTTCGAGACCAACTAGAAGGCGGTGCATACATGTACAATTTTATTATGTTGTATTTTGATAAAAATGTAAATATACATAAGTAAATTTTGGAAAAGACAAGGTAATTTATATATATGTAATATCATCAAAAGTATAATGATTTTGTAAATGTTCTTTAAATAAAATGTATTATTGTTTGGAACTAAGGTAAAACTGTAATGAAAAGTGACATCCTTATATTTTATATACGTACTGTATGTATACAAGGTATAAGTATAGTACTTATATAGAGTATAGGGGTGTTACATATTGTGTATGTGTTGAGTTGTGATGATGGTTTTGATTGGTGTTTGATGCATGAAATTGAGTTGTTTTGGTGTTATGCAAGTCTAGTGTGGTTTATTGATGTGTTTGGTTAAGTTTGTTTGGAGTGGAAGATGGTAAAAGAAAAAGGTTTGTTGGATGTGGTGTTGTTGGTATCGAAATCAGGATTTTTGGTCTGATATGCCCATGAGCACATCCAAGTCTTTGGGCGTGTCAATGGTTCTGTTTTCTGGATGGGTGACACGACTAGTGACATGCCCATGTCATAGAGCGTGTCATAGCTTCTGTGTTGGAGTAGCATTGACATGACCAGTGACACACCCATGTCACAAAGCGTGTCATAGCTACTGTGATGTTGGTGGATTGACACATCCAGTGACACGCCCATGTCACAAAGCTTGTCATAGCCACTGTGTTGAGGGAGGATTGACACAGCCAGTGACACGCCCATGTCACTGAGAGTGTCAAAGCTTCTGTATTGTGAGTTTAGGGCATGATCAGGGACACGCTCATGTTGTTGAGCGTGTCATGTGTAGAGTTTGCCCTAGTTGGTTCTTATCCTTATTATCTTATGTGTATCTCTAAGTGAATGTGTATCATCATTTTGGGATTAGGTTTTAAAGAGATTGAGTTGCCCTAATCCATGTGTGGAAGGATTTTTGGAAGAGGAAGTGGTTAGATTGGTGTAAGTTGCTTTTGAGGTAAGTACAAACTTTACATGATTGCATACATTTACAAGACTTTGAGACTTAACACATTTGGATGTAAATGTGTTATGTAATTTATTACATTATTGATATAATTGATTAATGCTATGATTTGCATAATGTGAAAGATATAATGATCACTCAAAATGTATGTACAATGCAATTGGTTATGTATACCCTAATGATGAGATGTGAAGCTATTGTTGTTGGCTATAATGATGCAAATGAAATAATTGGGGCATGTTTGCCTAGATGATTATGAGAACATGAGAATGGAATTAATAATGAAATAATAAAAGAATTGTGTGCCTAATATGTTACTCAATTTTTAGAGTTTTGTTGTTGGTGGCATGCCTAAAAGTAACAATCCCTTGAAGCTGGGTTGGGCTTGGTCCTTGAAGCCAAGTTGGGTTGATGCTTAGCATGCTTAGCTCCCCTTGAAGCTTGGTTGGGCCTAGTCCTTGAAGCCTAGTTAGGATGTTACATATGAGATGTTTCTCATTGTGATAATGATTCACCTACGGGCTTGATAAATGTGATTATTAGACCAAAATAGTAACTCTGAAATTTGAATGGCATATTAGTTTCTTTTGGGCTCATGCTTGTCTTTGCTTAAATGTGAATCATGAATGATGAAACAATTGAATTGTAACACCTCTATACCCTGTATACGTACCAAGCATACTTAAACGATCGTAATATACGTATACTGAATATAGAAAATGCCACGGTTTAAAAAAAACACAACAAATATCTTTGTAAATAAGTGAAACCAATCTCAAACAAATAAAAGAAATCCAAAAGACACTATATATAAAATGTTTAATAATTCACAGCGGAAGTTATTACAAATATGTTATAAATCAAAGTTTACAAAACATAGAATATATACATGATTGGCAGCTCTTCTCTGATCTTTAAGTCCCAAAAGAAAAATCCTCAATGTCTAGTCTCACTTGGTCTCGAGGAGCTCTCAGGTTCAACTCTGTCACCTGCGCGATCAAACACTATCGCGCTAAGCCGTCGGCTTAGTAGTACAAAATATACCAACATTATACTTTAAGGCAAAGTAATGTTACACATCTAAATCATAAAGTTAACATCACATCTTTATATTTCATAAACCATACACATAGAAGCACATTACATTACCACATCATACTACATTCAATGTCATAACAATATTCATATTACATCTTCATAGTTTCATTGATTTTACCATTCAAGAATCACATTATATATAAAGACAAGCATGGGCCCAAAACACTCTAATATGCCATTCAATTTTCAGAGTTAGTGCTTTGGTTTTATTATCACATTTATCATTATCATAAACCCAACTAGGCTTCAAGGATTAGGTTCAACCAAGCTTCAAGGGGAACAAAGCATGCTAAGTATCAACCCAACTTGGCTTCAAGAACCAACCCAACCTAGCTTCAAGGGTTGTAACATCTCAATTAGGCTTCAAGGATCAAATCCAACCTAACTTCAAGAGAATGTTACCAATAGGCATGCCACCAACAACAAAACTCTGAAAATAAATAACACATTAGACACACAATTCATTTATTATCTCATTCTCAATTCTCATCATCAATTAGGCAAACATGCCTTATGTTCTTTCAATGGAATCATCATAGCCAAATCACAATGGCCTCTTATCAATTCATATCTCCTTTCATATTATACATATAGCCTCATTAATATAGCATTTCAAAGTACATTATTCATATACACATTACCATTCACAAGATTCACAATGCATAATACATAACCTTGTTCATATAGTATCATATGCATTATCAAATGTAAGTTCAATCTCAACCATGTAAGAAGAGCAAGGAAAAATCACAGTGGCCAACACACTCAAGGGACACGGCCAAGCTTGTGGCCGTGTCTCTCAACCAAAAGCAACAGAAGCAAACATGGGCAAGGGACACGGCCGTGTCTTCTCCAAAATTTATCCAACACGGCCAAATTTCCATAGACTTGGCTGTGTCTCTCAAAAATTCTTTAGCTTGGCCGTGTCTCTTCCTTGGTTTAGCCGTGTCTCTTATGAACAAAAACCCTAACCATAGCCAACACTCTTTTGATTGAAATTAAACACATTATGCACAACATAAACTTATTCAAATGGATGTAATCAAAGTCATTAACACTTATTTTGCATGTTTAACACAATATTCATATAAACCATACATATAATCATTTACCACTTCAAAACCCTAAAACCAGTTTCACTCTTGATCTTTCACCATCAACATCCACTTAACTCACCATCTTCAAAACAAAACCAACACCAATTCAATTTCTTTTAACTTACAATCAATTTCAACACTTGTAAACACATCTCAAACACACCAAATCATAATATCAACAAATTATAACTCATCTTATACACAACTTCAAAATAACAAAAGGAAACAAGAGAGTACTTACCTTAAATGAAGAAATTTCACAAATCTCCAACCAAAACCTTTGATTCCTCCTTCAATTTGATTCTAGCATTAAGAACACCTCTCTTGCTCTCTTTTTTCTTGGATAGCCGGCACACAAATGAGAAGAAAAGAAAAATAAACACAAGTCAAACTTCTCTTCTTCTTTAAATCTCCACCAAGCAATTCTAACAAAGCAATTACCTAAATGCCCTCATCCAATTAACTTAACCTTTGTCACTTATATGTCCATTTAAGTAATTTCACATATCACAAATTAATATCCTCTTCCATTGACCATCCCTTTTGACTAATGTATATGTTATATATATAACCATATACCCAACATATACACTTTCTCTCTACACATTACTTTCCTTTTTAAACAATACATAAACATTCTCTTTTCAATCCTTTTTTTTTTTTCAAATCAACATATACATTCAATCCAATTAAAACAACAATAATATTCAAAACTTCTAGGGCATACATTGGGATATTACAATTCTCCCCCTCTAAAAAAAAATTTCGTCCTTGAAATTACCTGATATCAAGTCTGAAACAACTGAGGATATTGATCTCGCATTGCTTGCTCACTTTCCCAAGTTGCTTCTTCTCTTGCATGATTCTTCCACAGAACCTTCACCAAAGGCACTTTCTTATTTCTCAACGCTTTTACATCACGTGCCAAGATAGCAACTGGTTCCTCTTCAAATGTTAAATCTGGATTCACTTCGATAGATTCAATTGGCAACACATGAGATGGATCCGATCTGTATCTCCTCAACATAGAAACATGGAATACATTATGGATCCTCTCCAACTCAGGTGGCAAAGCAAGCCGATAAGCAACTGGCCCAACTCTTTCTAAAACTTCATACGGTCCAATGAAACGAGGACTCAATTTCCCTTTCTGACCAAACCTCAAGATCTTTTTCCAAGGAGACACCTTCAAAAATACTTTATCTCCCACATTATATTCAATGTCTCTCCTCTTCAAATCTGAATAAGATTTCTGTCGGTCCGAAGCTGTTTTCAACTTATCTCGAATCATTTTCACTTTCTCTTCAGTTTCTTTAACCAAATCAGGACCAATTAACTTACTTTCACCAAGTTCATTCCAACATAGAGGTGTCCTACACCGTCTACCATACAATGCTTCGAATGGGGCCATACCAATGCTGGATTGATGACTGTTATTGTAAGCAAATTCAACAAGTGGTAAGAATCCATCCCAACTTCTCGAGAAATTAATGACACAGCTTCTCAACATATCCTCAATAATCTGTATCACCCTCTCAGACTGCCCATCTGTCTGAGGATGGAAAGCAGTGCTGAAATATAATCGAGAACCCAAAGCACCATGTAAACTCTTCTAAAACCTTGAAGTAAATCAGGGATCTCGATCAGACACTATAGAAGTTGGAACACCATACAGCTTCACAATCTCATGGATATACAGCTCAGCTAACCTCTCCAAAGAGTAATCCATCCGAACCGGAAGAAAATGAGCTGTCTTAGTCAACCTGTCAACAATCACCCAAATAGCATCATGCTTTCTTTGTGTCAATGGCAGACCAGATACGAAATCCATGGTTACTCTATCCCATTTCCATTCAGTCACTGCTAAAGGTTGCCCTCCAGGGCTTGAATCCTCCGAAGTATCTCTAGACTCTCTGAAACAGGAGCATCCTCATCTAAGTCAAGAGAATCCGAGTCAGACTCCTCTTCGACCCGGGCCCTCTTTTGCCTATCCCCTGGTGCTTCAGGCTCAGCTGACGGCATCACAAAAGTCCCTCTCCTATGCACCACCATGTGCATCTTCTCAAGGGTAGCTAAGTCCAAGGAATCATTACCCAAAATTCGGGTGATCCGAGTAGCGCTCGAGTCAAAATCCTCAACAAGGGCCATTGCTAATGTAGTGATCAATCCTCCAACACAAATAGCCCCCTCCTCTTATTAGCTGCAGTATCAAAAACATCGGCTAACCAATAGCCGACACTAATATTCATCTCATTCAAAACACAGTCCAAGAAAAATAGCTCACTCGACTCAACCACACCCGGGCTCTCCTTCCTTGCAAAGAACCCACATGACATAAACCTGTGCAAATATCTCAAAGTAGGGTTCTGCAATTTAGATGCTTTGGCCGATTTGGCCACATAAGTACCCGAGCCTAAGGCACCCCAAGCAAATTGTTGTCTAAAATTTTTGGGTATCGATCTTTCCCCATGTTGATGAAAACCATAAATATCATTCAACTGATCAATAGGAAGCACAAACGATTTACCCATTAATTTAAACATCAATCTCCTACAAATTTTCTTATCATCCCGTTCCACCTTAAGAGTTGTCAAAAATTCTAGGGTGAGCTCCTCAAACTGCAGAGGTCTCAATGAAACAAAAGTCTCCCATCCAAGATATTGCACATATCTATAAAAAGCAGTTCGCATTTGCAAAGCATCTAGAGATTCGTCATTCACATACCTCGTCGGGAAAAACCCCCGAGCCAAAAGATTAGCCCTCTTGAGAGATAAAGTTGAGGAAGATGATGAAGCTCCTTCGGCTCTAGATTTCTTCTTCTTGCGGTGTGATACAACTTTAGTTCTTGGCGACATGATATCTGAGAAATTAACACCCAAAACTGAATGAGATCAAAATAATATGAGTGAAGAGCAAGTATTAAGTGATAATCTCAAGTTTTGTTGGAGTAATTTGAAGTTTTAACGGAAGAGATGGAATTTTGAAAATAAAAATCAAGGGTTTTGGTGTTGCAGAGAACGAGAGAGCGAGAGAGAAGAAGATAGAAAAGTTAGGGATTTATGAAATAAAACTGGGCAAAATCGGGCTTTTAAAAGGCAAAAATTGAAGGGACACGGCCGTGTGTGTGCTGACTTGGCCGTGTCTGTGTGTGAAAGTGAAGGGACACGGCCAAGTGGAGAGAACATGGCCGTGTCTCATAGTTTTTGGGGGACACGACCAGGGGACACGGCCGTGTCTCCTGGGTGTGTCCCATTCTGTACGAAGGTGCAAAATCGTTCAAATTTTGAAGAATTTTTTGGCCGTGTCCAGTGGGTGACACGGCCAAGGGACACGGCCAAGTCCTTTGGCCGTGTCACCTACTGCCATTTTATTAACTTTAAACATTTTTTTCAATGATTTTGCAACCCTTCTTCCTTAAACACCCTGAAACACAAAGTAAAGAAAAACCGATCAAAGCACAGTCCATTTATTGAAACCGAACATAAATCAAAACTTGCTAAACTTAAAATTACAACTACGAAAAATAAACATAAATCAAAACTTGCTAAACTTAAAATTACAACTACGAAAAATAAATGCAAACCGATGGGTTGCCTCCCATTTAGCACTTCGTTAATGTCATATAGCTGGACATCATGCAAGGCCTAAGGATCATGAATCAAAGTGCTGTCAATGACCCTCACTTCCTGAAATCCTTCATTGTATGGCTTAACTCTCTGTCCATTCACTTTGAAAGTCTCACCTGTTCTAGAGTTAAGTAATTCAATTGCACCAGAAGGATATACCTGAGTTATCTCGAAAGGACCACTCCATCGAGACTTGAGTTTACCTGGAAAAAGACGGAGTCGTGAGTTAAAAAGTAAAACCTTCATACCTGGACTCAATGTCTTTCGCACTATAATTTTATCATGAAGTGCTTTAGTGCGATCCTTGTAAATTCTCGACCTCTCATAAGCCTCATTCCGCAGCTCATCTAACTCTGAAATTTGTAGAAATCTTTCTCTCTTCGCTTTGTCCAAGTCCAAATTCAGAGTCTTGATTGCCCAATATGCTCTGTGCTCCAACTCTACTGGTAAGTGACAAGCTTTTCCAAACACCAATCGATATGGACTCATACCTAGAGGAGTTTTGAAAGCAGTCCGATATGCCCATAGTGCATCGTGCAATTTGCTTGCCCAATCCTTTCTGGATGTGTTGACTGTTTTCTCCAGAATTCCTTTTAGCTGCTTGTTTGATGTCTCCACTTGCCCAGAAGTCTGTGGATGGTATGGGGTTGACACCTTGTGCTTCACACCAGATTTATGTATTAACTTCTCAAAAAGCCTGTTGCAAAAATGGCTCCCCCCATCACTGACTATCACCCTTGGTGTGCCAAACCTGCTAAGAATGTTTTCCTTCACAAATTTAACAACAATATTAGCATCATTAGTACGGGTGGGGATTGCCTCCACCCATTTGGAAACATAATCAACAGCAACTAAAATGTATTCATAACCAAAGGACTTGGGGAAAGGACCCATGAAGTCTATTCCCCACACATCAAACAATTCAACAACAATATATGACTGAAGGGGCATTTCATTCCTCCTCCCGATGTTACCTACTCTTTGGCAACGATCACAGTGCTTACAGTAATCTTGAGCATCTTTAAATAAAGTGGGCCAGTAAAAACCACTTTGAAGCACCTTTTCTGCAGTTTTTCTACCTCCAAAATGACCCCCACAGTGAAGGTCATGACAAAATTGAAGAACACTCAGTTGTTCTTCCTCAGAAACACACCTGCGAACTATCTCATCTTTGCAAATCCGGAATAGATAAGGTTCATCCCAAAAATAAAACTTACTCAAGTGTAGAAACCTTTTCTTTTCCTGAAAAGACATGTTAGATCGCAAAATACCACAGGCAAGATAGTTAGCAATATCTGCAAACCAAGGTGCATTAATTACCACAAACAAATGCTCATCAGGAAATGCTTCTAAATTTTTATGAATGCTATTAGATGCAAGATTTTCACTAAAGTAGGGTAATCTGGATAGATGATCAGCAACAACATTCTCACTACCCTTAGTATCCCTGATCTGGAAATCAAATTCTTGCACAACACCCATCTAATTAAGCGCGGTTTAGCATGCTGTTTTGTTAAAAGATATTTAAGAGCTGCATGGTCAGAATGAACAATAATTTTTGACCCAATTAAATAAGCTCTAAATTTGTCTAAAGCAAAAACAACAGCTAGCATTTCCTTCTCAGTTGTGGTGTAGTTCATTTGTGCACTATTTAGGGTTAAACTAGCATAATAAATTACTCTCAAGTACTTATCAACCCTTTGCCCAAGAACAGCTCCTACTGCATGATTAGAAGCATCACACATGATTTCAAAAGGTAAAGACCAGACAGGAGCTACAATCACAGGTGCACTAGTCAATTTTTCCTTAAGGGAATTAAAAGCTTGCATGCATTGTGCTGTAAATTCAAATGGAACATCTTTCCCCAATAAATGGAACAATGGTTGGCTTATTTTGGAAAAATCCTTAATAAACCTCCTGTAAAATCCTGCATGCCCTAAAAAACTTCTTATTCCCTTAACAGTGGTAGGTGGGGGTAACTTAGCAATCAATTCAATTTTAGCCTTATCCACCTCAATCCCTTTACTCGACACCACATGACCTAAGACAATGCCCTGAGTAACCATAAAATGACTCTTTTCCCAACTTAAAGTGAGGTTACATTCAATGCATCTCTCAAGCACACGAACAAGTTTATCGAGGCAATTATCAAAAGAATTACCAAAAATAGAAAAATCATCCATAAAAACCTCAATAAAATCATCGATCATATCTGAGAAGACAGACATCATGCATCTCTGAAAAGTTGCAGGTGCATTGCACAAGCCAAAGGGCATACGTCGAAATGCATAAGTCCCAAAAGGGCAAGTAAAGGTTGTCTTTGATTGATCCTCTGGAGCTATTTGTAATATCCTCATGTTTACCTTAGAAGTCTTGGTTATGTTGTTGTTGTCAATTGGATTGAATGTATATGTTATGTGATAAGAAAAGAAATTTGTAAGAGAATGCTTGTGTATATGTGTTTTGGGAAAGAAAAGAGGGTTTAGAGAAAAGTGTATATGTTGATTATATTGTAATATATATAACATATAAATTGGTGAAATGAAGAGTCAAGGGGGAAGAGATATTTATCTTGTTGAGTATGAAATTACATATTTGGGCATGCAAGTGACAAAAGCTAAGTTAAGTGATGAGGGGTGTTTTGGTAATTGTCTTGTTAAAATCACTTGGTGGAGATTTAAGGAGAAATTGACTTTGTTTCTTCATCATTTTCTCTTCTTGTTGGTAGTGGCCGGCTCCTCCAAAGACAAAAGAAAACTAGAGAGCTAGAGAGGTGTTTGAAGTTCTAAACTCAAATTGAAGGAAGATTAAGTGATCAAGTGTTGATTCAAGAAGTTTTTAACTAAGGTAAGTTCTTTTCTTTGATTTCTTTATTCTTTTGAAGTGGTATTTGAAGTGAATTAGGGTTTGTTGATTAGTTGATGATAGGTGTTTGTGATGTGTTTTCAAGTGTTAAAATTGGTGTTAAGTTAAGAGTTTAAAAAGGTATTGATGTTGGAAGTGGTGGATGTTGATTTTGAAGGATGGAGAAGGATGTTGGTTTTAGGGTTTTGGAATGGTTTGTATTTAAATGTGATGTTAATGTGTTGTTAAAGTGATTATTGTGATGTTTATGTAAGATATGTGTTTATGTCATTGATTGTGTTCATTGGAATGAGATGATTGTTGTGCAAAAAGTATGGAAATGCAATTGAAAGAGTGTTGGTTTTGGTTAGGGTTTTGATCATGAGTGACACGGCCAAAAGCAAAGAGAGACACGACCAAGTCATGGAAATTTTGGCCGTGTTGGGTTGATTTTTAAGAGACACGGCCGTGTCCCATGCCAGTGTCTGTCACTGCCAAAATTAAGTTGAGAGACACGGCCACAAGCTTGGCCGTGTCCCTCAAATGTGTTGGCTACTGTTTTTATTTTTGTTCTTTTTGTATGGTTTTGATTCTTCAAAGATATTATTGATACTTAAACCTAAACATAAACACTTTAAATATACTTCAAAGATAAGAATGACCTAATCAAATATATGTGGAACATACATTCATTGATGTTGAGATTGTAGCACACATTTGTTGATATTGATGATACATATGAACAATGTTAGGCTATATGCATTGTGAATGGTAATGTGGTATGTACTTTGAAATGTTGTATTATGTACTTTGAAATGTTGTATCAATGATGTTATATGAATAATATGAATTGAGATATTGTTTGATTTGAGGCCATTGTGATTGGCTATGATGATTCAATTGAAAGATATATGGCATGTTTGCATAATTGATGAGAATTGAGAATGAAATGTAAATGAATTGTGTGGCTAATGTGTTATTCCATTTTCAGAGTTTGTTATTGGTGGCATGCCTAATGATAGTAACAATCTCTTGAAGTTAGGTTGGATTGAATCCTTGAAGCCTAATTGAGATGTTACAACCCTTGAAGCTAGGTTGGGTTGGTTCTTGAAGCCAAGTTGGGTTAAAGCTTAGCATGCTTTGCTCCCCTTGAAGCTTGGTTGAACCTAATCCTTGAAGCCTAGTTGGGTATATGATATTGATAAATGTGATAACAAAACCAAAACATTAACTCTGAAAATTGAATGGCATATTAGTGTGTCTTGGGCCCATGCTTGTCTTTGTTTAGTGTTGTTCATGAATGGTTTAATGAGTAACTAATGAGGTATATGAAAAGATGTTGAAATGTGTTATGTCTACATATGTTGGATTATGAAATGTAAAGATATGTTGTTAGCTTTGCATATATGATGTTACATGTATAATATGGATTGAGAATTTACATTGCATTGCACTTAAGCATAACATTAGCATGATTTGTCTTACTAAGCCCTTGGCTTAGCGCGATAGTGTTTAATCGCGCAGGTGATAAAGTTGATAGAGTTGAACCCGAGAGCTCTTCGAGACCGAGTGAGAGTAGACATTGAAGAGTTGATATAGGGACTTAAAGATCAAAGAAGATTTGCCAATCATGTATAACTCTCTTATATTTTGTAAAGTTTTGTTTATAATGTGAATATATGTATATTTGTAAATATGGATTTAAATGCTTTCATATATGTAAATATTTTCTATATTCCGCTGCGTAGTAAGTAAATATATATATATATCTATTTGTTTTATATTACAAGTTAATGACTTATTTTCTATAATGTATAATGAGAAAGATTATAGTATTATTTAAAACCATTTGAATGTTAAGAAAAATCCGTAGCATTCCTATATTCGATACATATATACTACATTGTGGTGTATGTAGTGTGTATGTATTGGGTGTGGGGGTGTTACAATTGTTTTGGTATCAGAGCCTAGGTTTGAGATTCTCAAACTAGGTAAAATGTAAGAAAAAGAATGTTTTGATTTTACAAAGTGGATTTTTGAATTATGAACATGGTTGGGATTGGCAGTCTCTGATCTTTAATAAGTTGTATTCTGCTGTGTTTGCAGACATAGGTTGTGATGGACTCTCACTTACGCCAGTCAGTCGAGGGTAGTGCTGAGAGTATAGCTCCAGATGAGGGAGCTAGAGTTGATAGTACTGGGGAGGTACCTGTTTCGGTGTCGGGGAGACCAGCTGGTGAGGAGGTCCCACCAGGTTGGTTTAGGCATATGGTAGAGGCTTTGAGGCAAACACCAGTGCAACCACCACCACCCCCTCAGCCTGTGGTACCAGTGAGGCACTATGATAAACTAAGGAAGTATGGAGCAGAGGATTTCTTAGGCACTGTTGATCCAGCTGTAGCAGAGCAATGGCTTGATAAAGTACAGAGGATCTTTATTCAGTTGCAAGCCACCTTGGAGGAAAAGTTTGACTATGCAAGATCTTTGCTACAGAAGGATGCATACGACTGGTGGAGGACAGTTCCCCATTCTATGGATGATCCACCAACCTTGTCATATGCGGATTTTCTGAGAGAATTTGAATTGAAGTATACTCCTAGGGAGTACAAAGACATGAAGAAGATGGAGTTTTTGAGCTTGAAGCAAGACAGCAGGACTGTAACTGAATATGAAGTTGAGTTTATTAGATTGAGCCATTATGCTGGGGGCATTATAGCTGATGAAATAGATAGATGCAGGAGATTTGAGGAGGGATTGAGGCCCTCTATCATGTGCTTAGTGGCTGGATCTCGATATCATGATTTCTCCCAGCTAGTGGCAGCAGCTCAAAGTGTAGAGCGAGCTCAAGTTATTGCAGCTGCTTCAGAGGAAGAGGTTAGGGTTAGGAGGCCCCAGTTTGAGGCAGGGTCTTCTTCTGCTAAGAGAGGTAAAGGAAGCTTTGTTCCTAGAGTTAGTAGGAGTCAGAGGTCAGCTGGTAGGTCAGTGCAGTTACAGAGGCAGAGATTTAGACCTACAGCTTCAGTGGCAAGTGCTCCGACCCCAATGATTCAGAGATCCTCTCTTCCCATCTGCATTCATTGTGGTAGGCCACATGGTGGTCCTTGCTGGAAGACTGGTGTAGCAGGGGTTTGTTTCAGATGTGGATCACCAGATCATTTTGTTAGAGATTATCCTGAGAGGCAAGAATAGATGTCAGTTGATACTGCAGCTTCTCGACCTAGTGTGAGGGGAGGTCGAGCAGGCAGAGGTAGCAGCCGGGGAGGCAGATCTGGGTTCAGTGCTAGAGGAGGTTCTACATCTAGACAGAGTAGACCAGAGGAGGTTGGGTCTTCCCAGAGGATATATGTTATGCAGAGGCAGCCAGATGCTTCGGCAGTCATAGTTGGTACTTTTTCTTTATTTGATACTTCAGTACTTGCTTTGATTGATCCGGGTTCCACACATTCCTATATTAGTGCATCTGTTTTGCCTGTGTCTGATATGCATGCTGAGTCCCTAGGATTTGATGTGTTGGTGACAAATTCGTTAGGGCATAGTGTGATTGTGAGCAAGGTGCACCGAGATAGTGCAGTGAGGGTGCAAGGTGAGGAGTTCCTTGGAGATTTGATTGAGATGCCATTTAAGGAATATGATGTGATTCTAGGCATGGACTGGCTATCTAGACATGGAGCTGTGGTAGACTGTAAAAGGAAAATTGTTTCTTTGAGAACTGCTGATGGTAGAGAGGTGATAGTATCTAATGAGCAGGAACAGCTAGCCTCCTTATTTGTTTCAGCTGTTGCAGCTAGGAGATTGATTAGAAAGGGGTGTGAAGCTTATCTTGCTCATGTGGTAGATACTAGAGTGAAGGGTTTCCATATTGATAGTATTGCCACAGTTGCAGAGTTCCCAGATGTGTTTCCAGAGGAGTTGCCGGGGTTACCTCCTGAGAGAGAGGTGGAGTTTGGTATTGAATTGTTGCCTGGTACCACTCCTATCTCTAGTACTCCTTATAGAATGGCACCTGTTGAATTGAGAGAATTGAAAGTGCAATTACAGGAGTTGTTGGATAAAGGATTTATTCGCCCCAGTGTTTCTCCTTGGGGAGCTCCTGTGCTATTTGTGAAGAAGAAAGATGGTACTATGAGGTTGTGTATCGATTATAGGCAATTGAACAAGGTGACTATTAAAAATAAATATCCTTTGCCTAGAATTGATGACCTCTTTGATCAATTGAAGGATGCAGCTGTGTTTTCTAAAATTGATCTGAGATCAGGGTACCATCAGTTGAGAGTCAGAGCTGAAGATGTTCCTAAGACCACCTTTCGGACCAGGTATGGGCATTATGAATTTCTAGTTATGCCTTTTGGGTTGACGAATGCACCTGCAGTTTTTATGGATTTGATGAATAGGGTGTTTAAGCCCTATCTGGATCAGTTTGTGGTAGTGTTTATTGATGATATTCTGGTATATTCGCGTAATGAGGAGGAACATGATAAGCATCTACGGATTGTGTTACAAATTCTGAGAGAGAAGCAATTGTTTGCTAAATTGTCGAAATGTGAGTTCTGGCTTGATCAAGTAGCTTTTCTTGGTCATATAGTTTCAGCAGAAGGTATTAGAGTTGATCCGAGTAAAGTTGAAGCTATTTTGAATTGGAGTCCACCAAAATCTGTGACAGAAGTTAGAAGTTTTCTGGGTTTGGCGGGCTATTACCGACGGTTTGTGAAAGGATTTTCTTTGATAGCTACTCCACTCACCAGATTGCTTCGAAAGGGAGTTAGATTTGTGTGGACAGATCAGTGTCAGGCTAGCTTTGAACAGTTGAGAGAAATGTTGACTCAAGCGCCTGTTCTTACTTTACCTGTGGAAGGCAAACCATATGTGATCTACAGTGATGCTTCACATAGTGGTTTGGGGTGTGTGCTAATGCAAGAAGGTAAAGTTATAGCTTATGCTTCTCGACAGTTGAAACCGCATGAGCTTAATTATCCGACCCATGATTTGGAGCTAGCAGCCATTGTGTTTGCATTGAAGATTTGGCGACACTATTTGTTTGGGGAGAAATGTTTCATCTACACTGATCACAAAAGCTTGAAATATTTGGGTGTCCAGAAAGAGCTTAATCTTCGACAGAGGAGATGGTTGGAATTGATTAAAGACTACGACTGTTTGATTGATTATCATCCAGGTAAAGCAAATGTTGTTGCTGATGCTTTGAGTCAGAAGTCTTTGGCAGGTTTGACTGTTTATTCGCTCTCGTTGCTTGTTGAGTTGAGAGCATTGTATGCCAGTTTTGTATCTTGTGATGATGGTGCATTGTTGGCACAGTTGCATTTGAAACCAGTTTTGTTGGATCAGATTAAAGAGGCTCAGTTGGCGGATGAGAAGATTCGAAAAATTGTGTCAGATTGCCAGAACGGGAAAAGTAGAGATTTTATTGTGAGAAATGATGGGAGTCTCTGGTTTAAGAATAGATTGTGTCACTACAAAAAAAACAGCAATCTGCGACACCATTAACGACGAAATCAACGACCAAAATATGATAGTGACAATATCAGCGACGAACAACGAGAAAAATCGAGCGGACGGTAATATCCTGGTCGCTAAAAAATCAACGACAAATCAGCGACCAATTGTGCGTGTCGTTGATTAGTGACAAATCAGCGACAAAACAGAGACAAATTCAACGACATTTTCATTTTTGGCGGGAATTATTTATTCCCGCTGAAAGTCGTCGCTGGTTTAGCTTTGGTCGTTGAATTCATCGCTATTTGGGTCGTTAATTTAGTCGTTAATTTAGTCGCTAATTTGTCGCTAATTTGCTCGCTAAATTTAGTCGCTGAATTTGTCGCTAATTTGCTCGCTAAATTTTGTCGCTGATGTGTCGCAGAATATGTCGCAAATATTGTTCTCGTTGTTTCAGTCGTTGATTTGTCGCAGAATTCAATATTTTTTTTGTCACCTTTGGTCGCTGATTTTGTCGCAAATTTATAATTGTTTGGCTATATTTTTTCAGTATTCCAATTTTTTTTTGTCTACATATTTTCAAGAACCTGTTGAATTTCAAATAAAGAAATACAAACGAAAACAATTACCAATTAGAAAGATAAAAGTTTTTTTTTCTTATAAGCAGGAATCAAAATTGGAGATGTGTGCTTTTCTCCTCCACAAATGCAATTAATTGTCCCCCCAAATCACCATTTTCCATCAAACCCAGCTGACACTTCTCTACTAGATATTTTAGCCATTGGCATGTTAACAAGCGTCGCCTACAGACAGCACAAACAAAGAGATCACAAAATTCCATCTAATTCTAAATATCAGATTTAGCCACACGACTCCATCTAATTAACCTTTTCAAATTTACATGAACATTCACATCCTAAACAGAAAATTATCGCTACTAAGAATACATAATTTAAATTCATTGATGTAAAAAAAAACTAAATTCCAATAACACAAAACTTAAAGAAGCAACAAGGTTACGAAAATTAGAACATCCGCATATACATTACATCACCACTCAAATGCACTGCTATAATTAAACATAGGAGAGGGTATCTAGTTGACATCTCGAAAAACAATGTTCAGTTCCTAAAAAGAAAATTCTGGTCCGTACGAGCATTCACTAAATACACAAAGCCAATAAGTCTAGAAGAAGCCTATCAGTAAGATAAAAACTTCAAAAGCCTACATTTTGGCCCACTACTAACCCCAGTTCCAAAGCCACCCTCCAGTTGAAGTGACTATTCATAGGGAAAAAAAATCACAATGCGAGATCAATAATTCACTCAGTTAGGCATTAACATTGAGGAATATCCAACACTTTCTCCCATATCGATATTTTCCATCCACATTGTACTTGTATAAATAGCAATATTAATCTGAAACACTTGGCTAATAATGGTAACTATAACTACCATGCCAGCTATATTTGACTTCCACTCAAATGCCCATTGAGCAAGCGGGGCTACAAAATTCTTATCTGTATTTCATTCTGATACATTAATCAAAAGAGACAAGGTTCAAAATATTATATTCAAGGGTAAGATTGCAAAACGGCAAACCATAAATCATGAATAAATTCCTCTACACTAAGGTAACCAATCCTATCATGTATGTTCAGATGATTAAGTTGTTCAAACTTCTATAAGTCTAAATAAATTAATATCCGCTAGAAGGATATATTTTTCCACCAAATGCAAATTTCAGAGACACCTATGCACTTTTCAAAAATGTATCAAGATAATCATTTGAACTAGACTTCTGTTTCCTTGCATTCAACCAATTTTTTACCCAATAAGAAAGGCTACATTTCATTTTCACAGTTGGCAACAAGTAAATTCTAAAGCCAATTCCAAGAGAACTCAAAAATATGTCAAAAGTGGGGAAATTAATTCATTACTTCCTAAATTCCATCAACATCATCAAAACAGAATTCTTGTTATCATATAACCACTGTTCCATGTTTCCATTATGACATCAACTATAAAAAGTATATTAAAAAAATTATTCAGTTTGAAGTGAATCAAGACATTATTACTAAATACACTAATCCATCAACTAAAAGAGAAGTATGAGACTATATACAATCACGATACAAGTAAGTTCCAGTATAAGAAATGAATTTACATTTGTAAAATCCAACATGTCACCTCTTTAGATTGGTAAAGCATCATCACCATCATCATCATCCATATCAAACAACTTGAATCCACCATCCCATCTTGCATCTTTATAATTGCATCCACAGCACTACAGTTCAAATTATCACATAGCACTTCATCCCATATTGCATCCACAGCACTACAGTTCAAATTATCACATAGCACTTCATCTCGTGATTTGTATTTCTTTATTTTTAATATAAGCTAGATTTTAACCTTGACAATCTAAAGCTTCTCATTGCTTCTGCAATTGTTTATACTTAGCCCATTTATGCTACTTACCATAAAATAATAATGTTAGACAAAGTAAAAGAACAAGCAGATTAATTTAATGTGTCCTTCAAAATGTAATAAGGTTATGGGGAACAGAATATCTGAACTAAACTGTATCAACATCTCTTAACTTCTTGTTGTATCATCATTCTAAAAGCACCAGAAATTAATTTTGGTGCATAAACTCATGTATCCCATTTAAACTAACATATTGCATTATTTTGAATAGAACTACTAGTGAATTTTGCTTTTTACTTGGCTATGTAGTCGTATCCAAACAAACTATTTGAAAAGTACTTAAGAATTAAGATAATGTAATTCTCAGAATATATCTGACCTGCATTGCTGATCGATAGTTCTTCAAAGGCAAGTCCTGCCCTTGAATGACAAAGTACTTGGCAACCCATGTAGCCCATATTTTGCTGCATCAAGGAACAAACCTTCTTCTTGATCGTTATTTTGCTACTACGCAATTAAGCAACTGATTTCTGGGATAATCAAAGATACTCAAAAAATGATATGTACAGAGGCTAAGAGCAAGAAATTGAACTCCTGTGACAGTTACTTAGAACAATGTCATTCTATGACTTGAATTCAACAATATCAATAATCAAAACTGCTACCTCAACTACACCACAGAATAAACCAAACAACTTAAGACTATGCCAAGTGCAAGTTTAAGAAAGTTAATAAACACTAAATAATTACTTCTTTAATGAAAGATTTGAATTAGATAAAAAATGAATTATTATTTGGAGAATTTTCCAGTTAAGCAATCTTGTTTACTTGCACACTTATTGCAGTAAACAAATCTAGTTGTTTACACTATGCAAAGATGCAAAGATCCATAGAATCATAAACAATGCCCTGTATTTTGCTCAAGATAAATTACTAAACTAAAACAAATACAATTATGATGAGAACAAAGTCGAATTGAAATTTCCATAGATAAGAAGAGCAATGCTAAAGAAGTAATTTAAGTCTTTGAAACAATCAATACAATTAACTGGAGGATTGGTTGCAGATTAGGCACTGGTAACTATCAATTATGAACAAATCAGCAAGTAAATTACTACAAAGGATAATTTGGACCGAACCGTCAAACAGCCAAGAAACAGCATTAACGCGGCCAAAATCAAACATTAATCTGTAACACCAGATCTAAAATGGAAGTTAATTTGATTTCATTATTGATTTCATTTGTAATCTAAGATAATTTTCCATATAATTCCTCAAAGAAATATGCAAACAACTATTCTTTAACTACAAATAGAACAGAATAATCTACTAAAACTGGTTTGGATCAATGAGCAACAACACTATCACTGTTTAACAAGTTAATTATTGTATCTGGTGAATCTGACACTGGACTTGACAATCTCGAGCTCAGGAATATCACCGATTTAGCAGCAACGAGTTTCTTCCTTTGGGGACATCTAGGGCCATAGATCCTACCGGAAAAGCAAGGGAAGTCATCCATGGTGTTGATATGAGATTGCAAGGTGTTAGACGATGGAGATGACGGCGGAGAGGATCGTTGGAGAGGAATCGGACGAAGCGAGTTGAGTCTGTGGGATCTGGCGCTGATTCGGGAGTGTCTAAGTTGAGCTAACGCGCCTGGTTTGAGATATTGGAGGTAGGGCTCGGTTCTGGGAGAGGCGCGAGTTCTTCGCTTCATGGCTAGAGATGGTGAAGAAATTAGGGTTCAGAGAAAAGAGAAATGGGGATGGCATTTTTTGATGAGTGGGAGTGTGGGGTTAGAGGCGGGAAAATGGATAGGAGGGAAAGACAAGTGAAAGCGTAAGAGGATTTCAAAGATGGCGAGGCGGGACTTTTTATTTTATTTTTAGATTAATTGTTTCAATTTTTTTTATAAAAAATAAATAAATAAAACTTATTTATTTTTAAAAATAAAAAATAATTTTGCAATGTAAAATTAAGTTTAATATGAAAGAGAACTTATTAATATCCGTTGCAAAATTCTCGCTAATTGGTCGCTATATTCTCGCAAATTAACGATAATTTTGCGACTAACTATTTTTCTCGCAAATCAGCGAGCAATTTAGCGACTAATTTGCGACAAAAAACTTTCCAATAAAAAATAAACACATTCTTTTAATATTTTTAAAAAATGAATATATTAGCGACTAATCTGCGACTAACTATTTTTCTCGCAAATCAGCGACCCATTTAGCGACGAATTAGCGACCAATCACTCTAAAATAGAAAAAAAAAATTAATTTCTCGCTAATTGGTCTCTATTTTCTCGCAAATTAGCGACTAATCTGCAACTAACTATTTTTCTCGCAAATCAGCGACCCATTTAGCGATGAATTAGCGACCAATCACTCTAAAATAGAAAAAAAAATTAATTTCTCGCTAATTGGTCGCTATTTTCTCGCAAATTAGCGACGAATCTGCGACTAACTATTTTTCTCGCAAATCAGCGACCCATTTAGCGACGAATTAGCGACCAATCACTCTAAAATAGAAAATAAAATTAATTTCTCGCTAATTGGTCGCTATTTTCTCGCAAATTAGCGACTAATCTGCGATTAACTATTTTTCTTGCAAATCAGCGACCCATTTAGCGACGAATTAGCGACCAATCACTCTAAAATAGAAAAAAAATTAATTTCTCGCTAATTGATCGCTATTTTCTCGCAAATTAGCGACTAATCTGCGACTAACTATTTTTCTCGCAAATCAGCGACCCATTTAGCGACGAATTAGCCACCAATCACTCTAAAATAGAAAAAAAATTAATTTCTCGCTAATTGGTCGCTATTTTCTCGCAAATTAGCGACGAATCTGCGACTAACTATTTTTCTCGCAAATCAGCGACCCATTTAGCGACGAATTAGCGACCAATCACTCTAAAATAGAAAAAAAATTAATTTCTCGCTAATTGATCGCTATTTTCTCGCAAATTAGCGACGAATCTGCGACTAACTATTTTTCTCGCAAATCAGCGACCCATTTAGCGACGAATTAGCGACAAAAACTTTTCAATAAAATTAAACACATTCTTTGCTAATTTGTCGTAAATTAGTCGTAACGTCGTCGCTGATTGTTGGCGCCAAAATTTGGCGCAAAATTCAGCGACACATTCAGCGAGAAATGACCTTTTATCGCTATTCAGCGACAGATTCTACGACCATTGTTTTTGTCGTTAATCAGCGACACATTTAGCGACCCATTCAGCGACGGAATGTTGGAAAGATGCTTATCTTGATTCTTTGTCGTAAAGTTGTCGTTGATAAAGTCGCTAATCAGCGACGAAATAAGAGTGGTCGCAGAATGCGTCGCTGATTGCGCTTTTTTTTGTAGTGTGTGTACCTGATGATGTTAATTTAAAAAGGATCATTTTGGAAGAAGCACATCAGTCAGTGTTTGCTATGCATCCGGGCAATACCAAGATGTATCATGATTTGAGACAGCATTACTGGTGGAGTGGGTTGAAGAGAGACATTGCAGCTTTTGTATCCAAATGTCTCACATGTCAGAAGGTAAAAGCAGAGCATCAAGTTCCAACCGGGTTACTTCAGCCATTGTCAGTGCCTGAATGGAAATGGGAAAGAGTGACAATGGATTTTGTGTCTGGTTTGCCATTGACACAAAGGAAGCACGATGCCATATGGGTGATTGTTGATAGGTTGACTAAGACAGCTCATTTCCTTCCGGTTCAAATGGATTACTCTTTGGAGAGGTTAGCTGAGCTGTATATCCATGAGATTGTAAAGTTGCATGGGGTTCCAACTTCTTTAGTGTCTGATCGAGATCCCCGGTTTACTTCAAGGTTTTGGAAGAGTTTGCATAGTGCTTTGGGTTCTCGACTGCACTTCAGCACTGCTTTTCATCCGCAGACAGATGGGCAGTCAGAGAGGATGATACAGATTATTGAGGATATGTTGAGAAGCAGTGTCATCGATTTTTCTGGAAGTTGGGACAGATTTCTACCGCTTGTGGAGTTTGCTTATAACAACAGTCACCAATCCAGCATTGGTATGGCCCCATTCGAAGCATTGTATGGTAGACGGTGTCGGACACCTCTTTGTTGGAGTGAACTTGGAGATGGTAAGTTGATTGGTCCTGATTTGATTCAAGAAACTGAAGAGAAAGTGAAGTTGATTCAAGGCAGGTTGAAAGCAGCTTCAGACCGACAGAAGTCTTATGCAGATCTAAAAAGGAGAGACATAGAGTTTGATGTTGGAGATAAAGTATTTTTGAAAGTGTCTCCTTGGAAGAAGATTTTGAGGTTCGGTCGGAAAGGGAAATTGAGTCCTCGATTCATTGGACCGTATGAAGTTTTAGAGAGAGTTGGGCCAGTTGCTTATCGGCTTGCTCTGCCACCTGAGTTGGATCGTATCCATAATGTATTCCATGTTTCTATGTTGAGGAGATACAGATCGGATCCATCTCATGTGTTGCCGATTGAATCTATCGAGGTGAATCAAGATTTGACGTTTGAAGAGGAACCAGTTGCTATTTTGGCACGTGATGCGAAAAAGTTGAGAAACAAGAGTGTGCCATTGGTGAAAGTTCTATGGAAGAATCATGGAAAGGAAGAGGCAACTTGGGAAAGTGAACAAATCATGCGAGAGCAATATCCTCAATTATTTTGGACTTGATATCAGGTAGTTTCGAGGACGAAATTTCTTTTTAGAGGGGGAGAATTGTAATATCCTCATGTTTACCTTAGAAGTCTTGGTTATGTTGTTGTTGTCAATTGGATTAAATGTATATGTTATGTGATAAGAAAAGAAATTTGTAAGAGAATGCTTGTGTATATGTGTTTTGGGAAAGAAAAGAGGGTTTAGAGAAAAGTGTATATGTTGATTATATTGTAATATATATAACATATAAATTGGTCAAATGAAGAGTCAAGGGGGAAGAGATATTTATCTTGTTGAGTATGAAATTACATATTTGGGCATGCAAGTGACAAAAGCTAAGTTAAGTGATGAGGGGTGTTTTGGTAATTGTCTTGTTAAAATCACTTGGTGGAGATTTAAGGAGAAATTGACTTTGTTTCTTCATCATTTTCTCTTCTTCTTGTTGGTAGTGGCCGGCTCCTCCAAAGACAAAAGAAAACTAGAGAGCTAGAGAGGTGTTTGAAGTTCTAAACTCAAATTGAAGGAAGATTAAGTGATCAAGTGTTGATTCAAGAAGTTTTTAACTAAGGTAAGTTCTTTTCTTTGATTTCTTTATTCTTTTGAAGTGGTATTTTGAAGTGAATTAGGGTTTGTTGATTAGTTGATGATAGGTGTTTGTGATGTGTTTTCAAGTGTTAAAATTGGTGTTAAGTTAAGAGTTTAAAAAGGTATTGATGTTGGAAGTGGTGGATGTTGATTTTGAAGGATGGAGAAGGATGTTAGTTTTAGGGTTTTGGAATGGTTTGTATTTAAATGTGATGTTAATGTGTTGTTAAAGTGATTATTGTGATGTTTATGTAAGATATGTGTTTATGTCATTGATTGTGTTCATTGGAATGAGATGATTGTTGTGCAAAAAGTATGGAAATGCAATTGAAAGAGTGTTGGTTTTGATTAGGGTTTTGATCATGAGTGACACGGCCAAAAGCAAAGAGAGACACGGCCAAGTCATGGAAATTTCGGCCGTGTTGGGTTGATTTTTAAGAGACACGGCTGTGAACACTCGAATTTTAAGACTCGGAAAGCCAACTGCAAAAAATCGAGCCAGACCGGTCGACCGCGGCAAAGTTCATCGAAAATATGCCTTCATGGTACTTGAAATGTCCGGAGCGACGCAAGGATCACAGGTATGGTCTCGGAATAATTTTTGGTGGTCCGCAGCTCCCAGAAAATCAGTTTGAACGGGAAAACACGGATTTCGGTGCGGTTTTTGGGGTGAGAACCGCCACCCGACCGCCCGGACCGCCGGTCCGACGGCGGTCCGACCGCCGTCCTTTTTCCCGTTTTTTCCTGCGAGCCGCCGGTCCGACCGCCGACCACGGCAGTCCAACCGTCGGACCGGCGGTCCGACCGCCGTCCAACCCGAATTTTGCCTATAAAATGCCTTTAAACCTTCAAAAAAGAAGGAAAAACTTTTTTCGGGTGGGCCTCATGCTGTCGGATTCTTTTCACGCTTAAAAAACTCTTATTGGACTTTTATTTGCAAGAATCTAACTTTGTGTGGCAGGGATTAAGAATCATATTTCAAGATCTAAGAAAACGAGACCAGGAACTGCGAAGTGGAAGGACTCTAAACAAGGTAGTATGATAATTCATCATTTGTCAATTTAAGCATATCATAAAGCATTCTATCTTCTTCTTAATTTCTTTTCGGTCAAAGACCTAATCCTTTTAGGTCTAAGGCCTAATTAACTAACCAATCAACACCTCGGCATGGAGCCGCAAATCAATCGACTTTTTGGCATAGAGCCTGAATTGGATCTTTTGGTACAAAGTACCTAAAAATCACAATTAAAATCAATCTTTTGGCCAAACGCCTAAATAGCACTATTTTGGTACAAAGTACCTAAATTTCACAAATTTGCACTAAGTGCTAAAATTAACAACTTTGGCAAAAAGCCCGACAAGCGCACGAAGCATACACACACATATGCATGAAGCATAATTTCCAAAGCCTTTAAATAGGCTTTTCCGAACTACATGGGCTTTGATCTCCCATTCAAACGGGAGTATGTAGGCATATTTGGGATTCACCCCAAATAGCAAGTCCGCAATTTACCAACAATCTGTTCTTCATTCCTTTTTGATTTGTTCTTTTTGCAAGTTAGTCAAATGCATGACATAGTCCCCGAATCCTCCTTGGGTTCGCAGACTAGAAACCTTTACATTGGACAAGTCATTGGAGTCAAACAAGGGTTTTCTTAGTTTTTCCCTTCGAACAAAATAAACTGAGTGGCGACTCCCGACATCGAGTGAACTTTCGCCCGGATCCTTTTCGGGCGGAAAACCGAGGTTCACAATGTGGCGACTCCACTGGGGAACATAAAAATGATTTATGTGATCCTAGTGGACTACTATTGTTTATTTGACTAACTGGCCCTTCTTTAGGGTATTTTTATTTATTTTGGCAGGGTACCTTAGCAATGGTTGTCTTTTCTTTAAAGACATTAGTACTGAAAATTAAAAAAAAAAGAATATATCTTCCTGGGGACAAAAAAATAATAATAACAAATAAAGTAATGGCTATATATTACAAAAAAAAATAATAAAAAAAAATGATAATAATAATGATTTATGGAATTATAGTAGACTGTTATTATTATTCGTTTAACTGATTTGCCCTTCTTTAGGGTATTTTTATTCATTTTGCAGGGTACCCTAGCATTATATATCATTTCTTTAAGGATGTTGGATTGAAAGTTGACAAAAGGAATTTTTTTCCTTTAATGGTCCCTTATTTGATAAATTGTGCATTTGTTTTGTCATTCAGAGAATCTTTTTCTCTTGCATATATGGGGGAATCATTTTCCTCCATTGCATAAAAAAATTGTTTTCAAATGAATTTCTTCTCTTTCTGTTCAAAGTTCTGAGTCTGGATAGCAAGTAGCGCTGACCGGCAGGTCTCCTTGATTATGCCGGCGGACAGCCAAAGCGTCCTCCCTGTTGTCGCAAACCATTCCAATCCTTTTGGAGTGGCCCATGAGTAATCGTACTGTTGGACCCACGCGAAACTCCTTGTTTCACATGTGGTTAGGTATATCTTACTCAAGACTCAAGGGTCCCTATGATAAGCCGATTCTCTATTTTTACATAACAATAGAACCTTCCCTTAGGTTGTATGTACCCAATGATAGTGCCGCATTCCATTAAAATGAATTGTGATGTGATGAGGTGCATTCATGCAACATAACAACATTGTTTTGGGGAAAAAAATTTGATGTACATAAGTGGACCAAGAGTTTTCCTACCCTACACACCACCCTGATTTTTTTTTACCCTTGACCTTTTCAGGTACCCTCTGTCCGTGTGCCTTCACCTACACCAGACACATCAACACCAACTGTGCTATCCCCCATAAGTCCTACTACCCCAACTTCACCAACTACTCCAATTACTGAAATGGCCACGATTGAACAGATTAAAGCTCGGCTGGATGGTCAGGTTAAGGAAATTGAAGCTAGAATGCAAGAAAAGATTGATGAAGCTTTAGCCACCCAAAGGGTAGCCATCCTGGCTGAGTTAGAAGGAGCACCAAAGACAGTCCCTATTCCTGGAAATTTGGGGAAGGAACCCATAGTGGGGCAAACTAGTACCCCCGTGACTGCTCAGATTAATACCCCTGTCATCAATTTGGAGGATCCACCCTCCAAGAATGAAACAGATGAACTGAAAAAGAAACTTGAATTGCTTGAGAGGTCAATCACTGCCATGAAAACTCACAAAGAGGTGGTAGACATGGATTCCTTATCCTTGTTTCCCCAAGCCAGATTACCTCCAAAATTCAAGATGCCGGGGATGGACAGATTTGATGGGACCACTTGCCCTAAAACCCATTTGAAAATGTATGTGGGAGCCTTAAGTCCTTGGGGTTTAAATGATGAGCTCTTTGCTCAACTCTTCCAACAATCCCTGACTGGGGCTACCCTTAAATGGTTTGTGAGTCTACACCGTTCCAAGATTAAGACATGGGAAGACATCTGCAATGCATTTAACTCTCAGTACCACTATAATATTGAGGTGGATGTCACCAGAAGGGAACTTGAGACTACCAAGCAGAACAACAATGAACCCTTCTCTTCGTTCCTTACGAGGTGGAGGGCAAAAGCCGCCCAGATGATCAATCGCCCTTCAGAACAAGAGCAGATTGATATCATAATCAGGAATTTAAGACCTACATATCAGGCTCAACTGCAAACCCAATATCTACCTACTTTCAAATCGCTCATTGCGACTGCAACCAAGGTAGAAGATTTGATACAATTGGGTAAAATAGTGGATGAGGGGGCTGCTTCGAAATATAAGAAACAAAGCCAAACTCCTTCCTCAAGCAAGGTCAATCAAGTGGCCAATATTGCCCCTGCGAATCCTTTACGTGTGGGCAATCTTGGGCCGAGAAATCAGCCAAGAAGGCAATATACTGACCTTGGGGTACCTCTTCATTTGGTGTTTAAAAAGGCTGTGGAAGGGAAATATTTGAAGCCTTTGGACCCAAGACCTCCTCCAAACCCATTACCTTCCAGTTATAAAGTCAATGAATATTGTGAATACCATCAAGGGAATGGGCATAAAACAGATGCTTGTTGGACACTCAAAAACCGCATCCAGGATCTAGTGGATAGTGGTGATATCATTCCTCTCAGGAGGCAACCAAACATCAACACTAACCCTTTGCCCAATCATTCCATCCACGCCATTACTGTGGAAGAAGAGCTGTTTGATCCTTTCAAACTTCTCTTGGAAATGAATGAAGTGTGTGTGTTAGATTTGAACGACCTTGCTGAAGAGGTCAGTGCTCTGACAAGAAGTGGAAGACAATATAAGCCACTTGACTTGGGAAAAACCCCTACAACCTCAAATCACCCCCATAAGAAGACTCCAGAGCCAAAAGAAGACCCTGTCCTTACTCAGCTTAAGCAAACCCAAGCTAAGGTGTCAATTTGGGAGCTCCTTGCTTCCTCATTCCCACACCGTCAGTCTCTCAGCGAAGCTTTAAGTCAACTCCATACATCGGTGGACACAAGCCCAGAAGCTTTGGTGGCCACTTTGACTCAATCAACCAAGGCATTGAGTATCCGATTTTCTGATACAGACCTACCAGAAGATGGCAGTAAACACAACGATGCTCTATACATCACCGTACAGACTGGGGGAAAGACTGTGCCCATGGTTCTCATTGATAATGGGTCAGCCTTAAATGTGTGTCCTTTGAAAGTAGCAAGCTGTTTGGGGTTGGAGACTACAGATCTTACACCTTCTGATCAGATTGTGAGAGCATATGATAACACCCGAAGAGAAATTTTGGGTGTTGCCACTCTAGAAATTGCTATTGGGCCGGTGAAAATGAAAGTGCCCTTTCAGGTCATTGATGTACCCGCGAGCTTTAATCTCCTCCTTGGAAGGCCGTGGATTCATCAAATTAATGTTGTACCTTCTTCATTACACCAAAAACTTAAATTCCCTTTTGAAGGAAAAGTAATCACTATCAAAGGGGATACCTGTGAAATCAACAAGAAAACCATGGATCAGTCTCTCTTTGAGGTTGTTCCTGGTGAAACCACCATGACCTTGACTGGGTTTCATTACGACACAGTTCAATGCATTGAAGGTGAAAAGCCAAAAGGGCCATTTGTCTCATATGACTTTGGGGAGGTTCAAATCAATTGTCTAGTGGGAATGATGCTGAGGGTAGGTCTGCTACCCGGAATGGAAATGATGAAGTCTGGGAGAAAGACACCTGTAGTACGGCCATGGGAAGAACTCGAGAATCAGGGAACTTTTGGTTTGGGGTACAAACCCACAAATAAGGAGATTGAAGAGCTTGAGCATGGGAAAAAAGGGAAGAAGACTTGGGGAGCAAAAAGCCTCAAAATGCGCCCTTACTTTAAAACTCTGAATGGTCACTTCTGCAAACCTGGGAAAACAGTTCCTTACTGTGGTTTCCAGGAGCCATTCTATTCTCCTTTGACTAGAAAGAAGCTACCGGGTTTTGAAATGTTCGTTGATGTTGTGGCCATAAAAGAAGAAGAGCCAGAACCTGAAACTGACCCCCAAATGGAAGATTTCATGCGGCCTAGTCTCTTTGATGAGGTTGCTATGATAACCAACTTTGAAGACAATAGGGATTTCACAAAGCTGATCAAGACCACGGATGGACCGCTGAGAAACTGGTACGCCGAGGAGGGACAAGCTGCTGAGGTTAAACCTAGTCCTGTGTCACACCCTGAACTTGAGTCTTGTACCGAGTCTTGTACTAATTCTGAGTCAAAAACCAAGTCAGAGTCTAATTCTGAGTCTTCTGTAATTTCAGATTTAGAAAGCCCTAATGTCAAGTCTAATGTAATCTTGGAGAATGACTCCACCATTATCAATGAAACTGTTCCGATTCTTGGTTACCCTGTGTCTTTTGCTTTCCAAGTATTATCTAGCAAAAATGAAATAAAAGAAATAAAAGAAATAAATGAAAAGATAATAATTGGCAAAGAAAATGAACATACATACATCGCATATGATTGTGTGAATAAAGAACAGGTTGTTGATTGCATCAGGAAGTATGTCGACTACTTCATGTGGAAGGCAAGTGATGTCACGGGAATAGACCCAGCCATAGCAGTTCACAAGATTCCGCTATACCCAGAGGCAAAGCCGGTTAAGCAGAAATTGAGAAGAATGAAGCCGGAATGGTCTTTGAAAATTAAAGAGGAGGTTGCCAAGCAACTGGACAATAAGTTCATAGAACCAATTGCCTACCCTTCATGGTTAGCAAACATCGTACCGGTCCCGAAGAAAGATGGAAAGGTCAGGATGTGTGTTGATTATAGAGATTTGAATAAGGCCTGTCCCAAGGACGATTTTCCACTACCACACATCGATTTGCTGATACACAGGATGGTTGGGCATGTGATGGTTTCCATGACTGACCTCGCGGTTGGGTACAATCAGATCCTAGTTCACCCACCAGACAAAGAAAAGACAGCTTTCATCACAGAATGGGGCACTTTCTGCTACAGAGTTATGCCTTTTGGGTTGATAAATGCAGGGTCTACCTACCAAAGGATGGCGACAACAGTCTTTCATGACATGATACACAAAGAAGTAGAAGTGTATGTCGATGATATGATTGTCAAGTCAAAATCTCTAGAAGAACACGTTGAAGCACTTGAGAAGTTCTTCCTTAGACTTCGCAAGTACAATTTGAAGCTTAATCTTGCAAAATGCCTCTTTGGTGCGACATCGGGCTTATTTTTGGGATATCTGGTCAGCAAAAAAGGAATAGAAGTTGATCCAGCAAAGTCAAAGGCTATTCTGAAAATGCCTCCGCCAAGAACAGGAAAAGAGATTCGAGGCTTGCTAGGTAGATTACAGTACATCAGTCGATTCATATCACAGTTGGTTGAGACTTGTGGTCCTATCTTTAAGCTACTAAGGAAAGGTGCTTCACAAGAATGGAATGAAGATTGCCAAAAGGCCTTCGACAAGATCAAAGAATACTTGTTAAGTCCGCCAATTCTACAACCTCCCTGAATGGGAAAACCTCTGCTCTTGTATTTGTCTGTAACAGATGAAGCCATGGGGGCAATGCTAGCTCAAGAAGCTGAGGATACAAAGGTGGAAAATGCAATTTACTACCTCAGCAAAAGGATGCTGGACTATGAGTTAAAGTATAACAAGATTGAGAAGTTGTGTTTAGCCTTGTATTGGGCTTGTACGAAGTTACAACACTACTTGTCTTCTTACACTACTTATGTCGTTGCAGAACAGAGTCCCTTGAAATTCCTTATGGAGAGGCCTGTTTTGGACAGCAAAATGGCTAAGTGGGTGTCAACATTGGCAGCCTTTGACTTGAAATTTGTTCAAAGGAAAGCTGTGAAAGGCGGGGCGATAGCTGACCAATTAGCAGAATTACCCATGAATGACGAGATGCGAGAAATGGGTTTCCCTGACGAAGACCTCTTGAATGTAGAAAGAAATGTTTGGGAGATGTATTTTGATGGAGCATCCAATTTTCATGGAAACGGAATTGGGATTGTGTTCAAAACTCCTTGTGGAGAATACATTCCATTCGCAGTTAAACTTGACTTTAGCTGCACAAACAACGAAGTAGAATATGAAGCTTGCATTAATGGGCTTGAAGCCGCCCTAGAATTGGGGATTAAAGACCTAAAGGTCTATGGTGATTCTATTTTAATAGTATCACAAGCTTTAAGGAAATGGAAGATAAGAGAAGAGCGTTTGGTTCCTTACCTACAACGCCTTGATCATTTGGCACAACAGTTCAATGATCTGTCCTTCGAATATCTCCCAAGAGCAAAGAATCAGTTTGCTGATGCCTTGGCTACTTTAGCTTCCATGATCAATATCAGGGAGGGGAAAGTAGTTCGTCCATTGAAAGTTCAGCTTCAAAAGCAACCCGCCCATGTAATGCACTTGGCCGATGGTAAACCATGGTTTTGGGATATCAAGAATTATCTCAAGGATGGAAGTTATCCGGAGGGGTCATCAAAGGTTGATCAGAGGGCCATAAGGCAGCTGGCCACAGGTTACATTCTTAATGGAGATATCCTCTACAAGAGGAGTTGGAATGGAATGCACCTAAGGTGTGTGAATGAAGCAGAGTCTAAGCAGATAATGGAAATGGTACATGGTGGCGAATCAGGACCACACATGTATGGGATCGCTTTGGCTCGAAAAATTGCCAATCTAGGATATTATTGGTCCACCATGAATGCAGACTGTGTGGCATTTGTGCAAGAATGCCATCAATGTCAGATATTTGCTAAGCTACAGAAGCAACCTCCTGTTGCCCTGAATCCGATCACTTCTCCATGGCCCTTCGCTACTTGGGGAATTGATATAATTGGCAAAATACATCCAAAAGCCTCAAATGGACATCAGTTTATTTTGGTAGCAGTGGATTACTTCACAAAGTGGGTTGAAGCAGCTTCCTATGCAGAATTAGACGCCAAAAAGGCAGCACTGTTTGTCCGAACCAACATCCTTTGTCGGTACGGGACACCATTCGAGATTATCACAGATAATGGAACTCATTTCCAAGCAGAATTTGCTAAACTCTTGAAGGATAAGAATGTCCAGCATCATAAGTCCTCTCCTTATAGACCTCAAACAAATGGAGCTGTAGAAGCAGCGAACAAGTCTATAAAGGTGATCATACAAAAAATGATCAAGGAACATAGGCGTTGGCATGAGAAGTTTCCATTGGCCTTGTGGGGATACAGAACGTCAATTAGAACTCCTACTGGGGTAACCCCGTATTCCCTGGTGTATGGAATGGAAGCAGTACTCCCCATTGAACTGGAAGTTCAATCGGCGAGAATAATTCGAGAAAGTCAGATAAATGAAGCTGAATGGATCAACAATTATCATCATCAGTTGTTGGGTTTGGATGAAAAAAGACTTCAAGCTCTACATCGGATTCAAGGATATCAGAGGCGAATGGCCAGACATTTCAACAAAAAGGTCAAAGATCAAAAGTTGGAAGAAGGTTGTTTGGTCCTGAAAGAGATCAGAACACCTGTTACAGATCCTCGTGGGAAGTTTCGTCCTCATTGGGCGGGACCCTACATTTTGAAGAAAATACTTTCCGGCGAAGCCGTCATCTTGTCTGATTTGGATGGTTTGGAGTTCACAAACCCATGCAATCTGGATCAACTAAAGAAATATTATGTATGATCATGCATTGTAATGAACTACATTAGACCTGATTCTCGCAAACTAATTCGAGATATGTAGGCAGCTCTCCTTGAGCACGGTCTAAATTTTAATAAAAATCATTCATTCATCTTTCTTTTACCAAGAAAAAAAAACAACAAAACAACAAAAAACAAAAAACAAAAAAACAAAAAAAACAAACAAAAAATCCCGCTAAGCCGAAAACCCACAAAGGGCGGCTTAGGCAATAGTGGGGCCCGCTAAGCTGAAAACCCGCAAAGGGCGGCTTAGGCAAGAATGGGTAAGAGCTCGCTAAGTTGAAAATCCGAAAGGACGGCTTAGACAAAAATAAGAGCAAATAAATAAAGTAGATGATGCTTGGAAAGCAAACAAAAGGGTCATTCATTAAGAATCATTCATTACAAAAGAGAATCATCTGTTACAAAAAGAGTCATTCAGCCTATAAAACACAAAAAGATCAAGTCATATTCTCCAAAAAAAAAAAAACCAAAAAGGTAAAAAACAACCCAAAAAACAGAAAAGACAACGGAGTCACCCTGGGATCCAAATCCTACACCCCCTCTCCCTCCAACTCCTGCAGCAATGCGCACCTCCTCGGTTTCTCAACGGGTCAAACCTCAGCTATAAACCAGGTCCTGTACTCTGGAGTGGGCTGAACGAGGGAAGGCTCTGCACCAGGCCTGATCATCCGATGGTCTCTAACCCAAGTCTGTAGAACAGCCCGAGTAACCCCGGGGGTAATAGGAGAAGCAATGGTAAGCCCGATAGGAAGGGGAACTCTCTGATCAATACCCATCTGCCTGAGGACGCGGGAAGCACTGTACCAAGTACTGTGAGTGAACCCAAGCAGGTAGACATGGTGGTGCATGGCATTTGCCTCTATGAATTGAGGAATTCTATACCAAGGGACGAACCATAATAATTCTTCCGATCCAAGCTCAAACAGCCAAACAGTCCATGCGGCCATAGAGGGAAAAGAAATCTGAATTTTCCTGGTACGGTACTGAGAAGGGTTGTAGGTCAAGGTCTGGGGGGCTGCAACCACTCGAAGATGATCTCTCAGCCAAACCTGAAAAAAAACAGATCCTTTCTGTTTTACAAAGGAAAAGAGAGATGATGGAATAAGAAAAAAAAAACAAAAGGTATGACAAAATTACCTGAAGGATGATCGGGGTGACGGTCCAACGTTCAAATCCAAGTGCACATCTGTCGAGACTCTGAATAGTCTTAGCCAGGATCATGCCCCCGATACAGTTGAGCTCTTCCATTTGCCTAACCATTGGGCAAAGTTTCAAATCTCCAAAGCCGGGGTCACGGTTGAAGAGGAACCCAGCTAGCAGACAAAAGACGAAGGCTCGCATTCTATGCCTCAATTGAATATCGTCTTCAAAATCGGCGGTCAAGAATTCATCAATTAGGGGAAGCAGCATCACCTTATCCCCATCTACAATCATAGCTTGGGCTTGGGGTTTTGTGAAGCTAAAAAGCCTCTGAAAAGATCCCACATACCCGATTTGGACCTCATGCCTCACAAGAGGGGCATTTGGATCGCACCCAATGATCGAGCAGAACTCCTCAAAAAGAGGACACATTTCCTCCATCCGAGCCCCAAATCTGAAAACATGGGCTTGGGGATCCCAAAACCCGATGCAAGAGTGCAAGAAATCCAGTCTACAGCTACACCTCTGAGGGTGGCGACAACTTTCAACCCGTACCTCCCCATGTTGATCCTTTCAACATTGTGGAGACTTTTGGTCCAATTATGCATCACCTGATTAAAAAGAGGATTCATTTTGGAGGGAAATAAAAATCCTGCAGTGAGAGATCTGTTTTTGGCCCAAAAATGCACTCAAAATCCTATTTTTTTTCTCAAATACATATACTGCCCCGGGGTCCCCGGCGGTTCGACCGCCACCCACGGCGGTCGAACCGCCCCACGGCGTCTCGACCGCAGCCCCCGGCGGTCCGACCGCCGTCCCGGCGGTTGACCCGCCGGACCGGAGGCCCGACCGCCCCCGCACAGCCTCGATTCTCGTTTTATGTATTTATTTTATTTTATTTTTATTTTTATGTTGTGGAATTCTTGTATTTTGGCCCTGTTTAGGTCGTTTTAGGTGCTATTTTTGGGGTTATCTCAGGAATTTACTTTGAAAATAGATTCAAAAAACAAACATCATACATTCATATCTGCTGTTAATACTAACAAATTAGTGCAGGTTTGTACTTAAGTTCAAATGACAGGTGGAAAATACGAAAAGTACAAAGTACAGAGCAAGAATAATCCAAATACTACAAATATAGTCCAAGACAAATATCAGAATTCAGCACCGGGCTCTCCGTCTTTGCGGCCTGTTCTGCCTCTCATAAGCAGCATCAGTCCAAGCACCAGCCAGCTCATCTGACAAAGCAGTGATCAGTGCTGTCATATCAGCAACTAGACCCTCAGGTACCTGTGAAAAAAAGACACAATCACAATCAATTTCAAGAGAATTTTATGAATCCTTTTCATGAAAAGTTCTAAAAGAATATACCTGAGTGATGTGAACAAGCCTCCGGTGAGGTGCACTCTCCACACCAATTGGTCGGGACACCCAACCATCAAGTGCATGATAACGAACAGCATATGGCAACCGCAAGTCAGCTAAAGCAGGGTCCAATCGACCGGTAGCCGCAAGAATGGATGGGGGAGGCCTCAAGTGTGATGAACTACTGCTTGCTCCAGTATGTGATGGTCCAGCCCTGGAGGTGGAAGCCCTAGTCCTAGAAGAAGAAGGTCTATTAGCTCGCCAGCTGGAAGAGGGATGATCTCCCGGGGTGCTGGAAGTAGGGGCTGAAGAGTGGGAAGACCGATAAGGTGGTGCAGAATCGAACCGGGCCCCAATGTGTGGCATCAGTCGCTCAAGACAGTAGATATCATAATCCTCTTCATCCGAGGCAAAGGCTGATTCGAAGGGATCACCCTCATACTGGGACGCTGTAACGGGCAGAAGCGCCAGAGTCAGCATGTCATCAGGGGGGTCCAAGGGAACTGCACGGAAGCCAGCAATCTTGAAGGTCACTCTCTCGGTGAGATAGTATCGTCGATACTCTGGATGGGGAAGTATGAATCGACGGTGGGTCAGGGTCTGTGATCGCTGAAAGCTGTGATCTTGAGCAATCCACTCTGTCAGGCGGTTAGACATTGTTGTAAATGCTACCTGTAAAAATTTATTATGTTAGTGAATCATTTTCTCTAATATAATAAATAACGATGAAGATAAGGTATTTACCGAGTCCATGGAGCAACTGTCGAAGAACGATCTCAGCTCTCTGATAGGTAGCTTCCTCTTTGGTGCTGCTATCCTCTCTCTATACCACCTCCAAGCAATGGGAGAAAGAGGATCCACAGGGGCAAGTGGCTCACGAAGAAAAGGGGCGACATCAGGAAAGTACTCATAAGCCCAAGTCTGAAATAAATGAAAAAAGAGATAGGAGTCGGTTTGTGCAAGGTGAAGGAAATGTTCTTTACATTACCTCCCAGAAGTAATACAGGCCACATGGAGCAATGCGGGTATAGCAAAGGTCTGACATGTCATCATACAATTTACACAACATCATGCTAGCCCAATCATATGTCTGAAGTCAGGTCAGGTCGGTTAGACTCTTCAACACATTGAGATTCACTGCATCCTTTCTGTTTGCTAAGAAGGAGCTAGCAAACAGGAGGATCAGGGTAAACCTGGCCGCCTGATCAGCAGTAAGATTGCCTACCTCATAGCCAGTATAAATGGCTGGTGCCTGCTCTACAAGCCACCTCCTCTGAATACAGCGAGGCGCCTGATGTCGAGGGTAGTCAACCCCGATTAAAGTGACCATATCGGCTGAAGAGATGTCATGCCGCCAGTCATTGTAATACTCCACCATCTCAACGCCAAATGGAATCCCAGAGATGACAGAAAAGTCGGTAGGCGTCATCGTCATCTCCCCCCAAGCAAAATGGAAGGTATCAGTAGTGGGCCACCATCACTCAGCCAGCGCAAATCACATCCCTGTGGATGTCTCTACCCGCATCTATGGTCCTCAAACAGTGGAGGAAAGCAGGTCTGATAAGATCCCCCACTGGATGTCCGGCGTCAAAGATGTAAGCCGGAATAGTGCTCATGGGTCTTTCTGCGAGAGATATCCTAATCGAAGTGTCCTAAAAAAAATCATCATCATTGTGGATAATTTCGGGGGCAACTTCAGTAAAATTTAAATTCCATCCCCGGCCGGGTGTGACCTCCTATAGGATTATTTCTAAGTTCTTTACTAGAAATAATTACTAATTGCAGAAAATGGTAAAACCTGGTATTACCCTTGATTCATTACTAGTACATGTAAAGGAAGGATTCTTAAAAATTTGTTTCTAAGTTCCTTACTAGAAATAAATAAATTTCCTAAACATGCATACTAGGTAAGCAAAAGATAAGGTACTTACCTCGTAACAGCCGATCCTGGGGCTGTGCTTCTCCTCTTCAAGTAAAAGATTGCAGGGAGGGAGTGGGATCTCGAAGTCTTCAAAGCCAGTGAAATCCATTGTTGAAAGAAAGTTTGAAGGAAATTGAAGAAAAAGAAAGAATAAAAGCAAATGAAAATGGAATTGAATCAGCCAATTTATAAGGAAAATGTGAAATCGCGGGTCTGTTCGCACCTCGCTCAAAATTCTCGTTTCAGATGACCACTGAGTCCCATAAATCATTTTTATGTGCCCCAGTGGGGGGCAATTGTGAACACTCGAATTTTAAGGCTCGGAAAGCCGACTGCAAAAAATCGAGCCAGACCGGTCGACCGCGGCAAAGTTCACCGAAAATATGCCTTCATGGTACTTGAAATGTCCGGAGCGACGCAAGGATCACAGGTATGGTCTCAGAATAATTTTTGGTGGTCCGCAGCTCCCAAAAAATCAGTTTGAACAGGAAAACACGAATTTCGGTGCGGTTTTTGGGGTGAGAACCGCCGCCCGACCGCCCGGACCGGCGGTCGGACCGCCGTGGGCTCGGCGGTCCGACCGCCGTCCTTTTTCCGGTTTTTTCCGGCGACCACGGCGGTCCGACCGCCGTCCAACCCAAATTTTGCCTATAAAATGTCGTGTCCCATGCCAGTGTCTGTCACTGCCAAAATTAAGTTGAGAGACACGGCCACAAGCTTGGCCGTGTCCCTCAAATGTGTTGGCTACTGTTTTTATTTTTGTTCTTTTTGTATGGTTTTGATTCTTCAAAGATATTATTGATACTTAAACCTAAACATAAACACTTTAAATATACTTCAAAGATAAGAATGACCTAATCAAATATATGTGGAACATACATTCATTGATGTTGAGATTGTAGCACACATTTGTTGATATTGATGATACATATGAACAATGTTAGGCTATATGCATTGTGAATGGTAATGTGGTATGTACTTTGAAATGTTGTATCAATGATGTTATATGAATAATATGAATTGAGATATTGTTTGATTTGAGGCCATTGTGATTGGCTATGATGATTCAATTGAAAGATATATGGCATGTTTGCATAATTGATGAGAATTGAGAATGAAATGTAAATGAATTGTGTGGCAAATGTGTTATTCCATTTTCAGAGTTTGTTATTGGTGGCATGCCTAATGATAGTAACAATCTCTTGAAGTTAGGTTGGATTGAATCCTTGAAGCCTAATTGAGATGTTACAACCCTTGAAGCTAGGTTGGGTTGGTTCTTGAAGCCAAGTTGGGTTGAAGCTTAGCATGCTTTGCTCCCCTTGAAGCTTGGTTGAACCTAATCCTTGAAGCCTAGTTGGGTATAAGATATTGATAAATGTGATAACAAAACCAAAACATTAACTCTGAAAATTGAATGGCATATTAGTGTGTCTTGGGCCCATGCTTGTCTTTGTTTAGTGTTGTTCATGAATGGTTTAATGAGTAACTAATGAGGTATATGAAAAGATGTTGAAATGTGTTATGTCTACATATGTTGGATTATGAAATGTAAAGATATGTTGTTAGCTTTGCATATATGATGTTACATGTATAATATGGATTGAGAATTTACATTGCATTGCACTTAAGCATAACATTAGCATGATTTGTCTTACTAAGCCCTTGGCTTAGCGCGATAGTGTTTAATCGCGCAGGTGATAAAGTTGATAGAGTTGAACCCGAGAGCTCTTCGAGACCGAGTGAGAGTAGACATTGAAGAGTTGATATAGGGACTTAAAGATCAAAGAAGATTTGCCAATCATGTATAACTCTCTTATATTTTGTAAAGTTTTGTTTATAATGTGAATATATGTATATTTGTAAATATGGATTTAAATGCTTTCATATATGTAAATATTTTCTATATTCCGCTGCGTAGTAAGTAAATATATATATATATATATCTATTTGTTTTATATTACAAGTTAATGACTTATTTTCTATAATGTATAATGAGAAAGATTATAGTATTATTTAAAACCATTTGAATGTTAAGAAAAATCCGTAGCATTCCTATATTCGATACATATATACTACATTGTGGTGTATGTAGTGTGTATCTATTGGGTGTGGGGGTGTTACACTATTGGCACCTGATAGTAACCTGAAAGGCCATCCAGAAAACAATAATGTGAGTGTCCAAAAAGTTTATCTAACATCTGATCAATAAAAGGAAGAGGAAAATGATCTTTCTTTGTAGCATTGTTCAACTTCCTATAATCAATGCACATTCTCCACCCAGTAGTAGTCCTAGTAGGAACCAACTCATTATTCTCATTTTTCACCACAATGATTCCAGATTTCTTAGGAACTACATGTACTGGGCTCACCCACTCACTATTAGCAATTGGATAAATTACTCCTTCATCCAGCAATTTGAGCACTTCCTTCTTAACCACTTCACTCATATTTGGGTTAAGTCGCCTTTGGGTCTCCCTCACAGGTTTAGCTCCCTCTTCTAAAGTGATTCTATGCATGCACATAGAAGGGCTAATACCCTTGATGTCACTCAATCCCCATCCTATTGCTCTCTTCAATCTTTTAAGCTCACTCACTAACCTCATCTCCTCCCCTTCACTAAGTTCACTAGATATTATCACAGGTAAAGTATTGTGATCTCCCAAAAACACATATTTCAGGTTCTTAGGTAACTCTTTCAGCTCTAACTCTAGTGAGGGGTTCTTCTCTTCTTTTTCAATGGGGGAAGGTTCAAGAATTGGGTCATCCTTAAACTCCTCTATTTCAGCATCCTCTAAAGTCTCAAGACAACTGGCTATTTCTGTATCAAAAATTTCCAAATCACTATCCAAAGTCAATGCCAGCTCCAATTTATCAGAGGAACCTGTCTGCAAGAAAACATCTGAAACAACTGCATCAACACAATCAATGAAAGAACAATCCTCATATAAAGCAGTTGTAGGAATAGGAGAAGTGTTAAAAATAGAAAATTCCACAGTTTGTCCCAAAATAGTCATTGATAATTTTCCATTCTTAACATCTATCAAAGTATTTGTAGTCGCCATAAAAGGCCTACCCAGCAGAATGGTGTGTGCAGATGGTGAAGAATTACTTACCTCCATGTCAAGAACAATGAAATCCACAGGTACTATCAAACCACCAACTTTAACTAACACATCTTCTATAACCCCTTTCGGGAATCTAAGAGATCTATCAGCTAATTGTAATACCATTTTTGTTGGTTTAAGTTCCCCTAATTCCAAGTCAAGATAAACAGAGTAAGGCATTAAATTCACACTAGCTCCCAAATCACACATGCCATCAGTACATTTTCCATTCCCCATAGCAATTTGAATAATAAAGCTTCCAGGATCCTTTAGCTTAGGAGGTAGTTTATGCTGCAAAACAGCACTAGCTACCTCAGAAACTATCACCTTTTCATTCGGCTCATACCTTTTTTTCTTGGTATTCAGTTCTTTGAAGAATTTAGCATAAGCCGGCATGTTCTTAATTGCTTCAAGTAATGGTAAGTTGATACTTACCTTAGATAGCATGTTGAAGATATCTGAAAACTGCTTATCTTTTTTATCATCCTTCAACCTGCTAGGGAATGGTATAGGTGGCCTGTATGGATTGCTTGCCCTGTGCAAATTTGGTGTAGGGGTCTTCTCCATTGATCTTTCTTCAGCACCTTTGTTCTCTAATTCTCCTTCCTTTTTCTTCTCTTGCTCACCTGCATTCACAGAATTATTTTCAACATTGTTATTAATTACCTTGCCACTCTTAAGAACAGTCACTGCTTGTGCCTGCTCAGGTTGACTTGGAAACTTCCCCTTTTGTTGAATCTGCATCTGTTGTGCAAGTTGCCCCACTTGGGTCTCCACCTTCTTAAAAGATGCTTCCAAGGAATCCAGCCTCTTGTTGTTCATCTCTTGGTTTTGAGCACTGACTTTGATGAAAGCTTGTAAACTGTCCTCCAAACTCTCTCTTTTAGGCTGACCTTGATTAGAAGATTGGCCCTGCTGCTGGTTCTGTCTCTGGAGCAAATGGAAAGGCTGTTGAGCATTATTTGTTGTCCAGGAAAAATTGGGGTGACTCCTCCAACCAGGATTGTAAGTGTTGGAGTAAGGATCATTCCTAGCTCTTGGTTGAAATCCCCCCATAGCATTAACTTGCTCAGCTTCATTCCCAAAAGACTCATATGCAGAGGGACATATATTTGCTCCATGCCCTAATGTCCCACAGATTCCACACACTTCTTGAGTAGATGAAGAAATATTGTTCTTCATGTTTAGCATCTGAACCTGCCTTGTCAACTCAGCTATTTGACTAACCATTTCAGTATTGGCTTCTAGTTGATTCACCCCCTTGCTTCTTCCCCTTACACTCTTTTGTTGAGAATTAGCTCCCAACATTTCAAAGATCTCATAAGTCTCATCAGCTGTCTTTTCTCCCATGGCTCCCCCAGCTGCATTATCAACAGTGTTCTGAAATTGCTGGGTGAGACCATCATAGAAAAACTGATTAAGAAGTTGAAGTGGGTAGTGATGATGTGGACACTGGATCAGCAACATCTTGAATCTGTCCCAAGCCTCATGAAATGGCTCTCCTTCAAATTGAGAGAATGTAGCAATCTTCCCTCTCAACTCAGCTGTCTTTTGGTGTGAATAGAACTTGCCCATGAATTTATTGTAAACTTACTCCCAAGTTGTCAGTGAATTTTCAGGCAACATCATGAGCCAGCTTTTTGCCCTATCCTTCAAAGTATAAGGGAAACATCTCATCCTCAACTGATCTTCTGTTAGTCCTCCCAAAGGAAAAGTGTTGAGGGTGGAGTAGAAGTCCCTAATAAAATTCAAAGGATCTTCATTTGGAACTCCATAGAATGATGGCAGCATGTTATAGTGAATATTCTTCAACTCATAGTTCCTTGCTGCATCTGTCAGTCTTATGCAAGAAGTGGAAGTCCCAATGACAGGTCTAGCAAAATCTCTCATGGTTCTTTGTCTTTCTTCAGCCATTTTAACAGATTTTTCAGATTCTGACTCAAAATCCGAAATGTCCTCCTCTGAAGTATCAAATCCTGTGAAAAGCTCAAACTCCTCTCTGTTCCTTTTTACTCTCTGAATTTCTGGAATGAATGGATGCAGCTCTCCTTCAAGTGATCTCCTGCCTTGCATAAACAAAAATTTCTAGAAAAAGAAATATCAAAAGCAAAGGACAAATAAAATAAAAATGAAAAACAATGAAAATGATCTGAAATATATTTTATTATTATTATTATTATTATTATTATTATTTTTTAAAAAAAATTACGCCAATTAGCTTCCCCGGCAGCGGCGCCAAAAACTTGTTGCGCTCAAATTAACTCTACTACAAAGCATCACTCGCAAGTATACGAGGTAGCTGTAGCAAAGGTGATCGCCCCAAGGTCGTCTCACAAGGAAGCCAAAGTGGGTAATTGATTATCAAATTAAAAGTATCAAGTAATTAAAGAAATTTAAATTGCAAAGTATGAAAAGATTGATTTAAATTGAAAACGATAAAAATAAACAAAGCTGATGTTTTGATTCACTTGATAAAAGGGTCTAGGGTTTGCACTTCTTACTACTAATATGTATGAATGGTTATTCCACTTAACTAATTTAATTCTTAAGATTAAATCTCAAACAACGTAATTAATTGAGTCAAGGAAATAAGCTATCGCATTCAAACCTCTTACAACTAATCTTGTTATAATTGAAACAATCTTTTAATAGGTTATATCTCTAATTCACCTAAGTCCTTAATTAAATTATTCCAGTATTAGACTTCATCTCTCAATCCATCATCTAATACCTAGACACACAATTGGTGGCCAATCAATTATATGTAACATTTTTTTCATTCAATAAAGGCTAAAGAAATCATTAGTTAAGAGAACAACCAATTCATACAATTCATAGCAAATCCATACAAACCCTAGACTAGATTAAATTAGTTCATGATGTTATCAAGCATACTCATCTCATTAATAATCAAAGAAATCAATTTAGACATGATAATGTTCATAAACAAATTTCAATGAAACTAGAGAGACAAAGTTTAAGAATAAAACCAAGTTACAAACTCCTTGAAGCTTTTGATGAATCTCTTGATCGAATCTTGCAAGAAGGATGAAACAATGGCATGAACAATCCAATCTAAACTAGTTTTAATCCAAAGTAAAATCAAAATCCAAGAAAACAAATGTTTAAACCCTAAGATCTCTCTCAGACGGCTGAACTTGCTCTCAAAAATCGTTAACCCCCTCAAACCCTAACTTTTTTTTTGCTTTTATACGAAACGTCGGCTTTAAAATTCGGTGCGCGTTTAGTTCATGATGGACACGGCCAGGTGATGAGGGACACGGCCGTGTGAGGGCTTGTTGGAGGGACACGGCCAGGTGACACGGCCGTGTCCCCTGCATGTGTCTACCTCTGTTTCTTTTGGTCTTCTTTTCTTCTTTGTTGAGCGACACGGCCAAGTGGAGCTTGACTTGGCCGTGTTGCATCATGTTTGAGGGACACGGCCAGGTGACACGACCGTGTCCCCTGCATGTGTCAGCCTCTGTCTGCTTTACTCTTCCTTTCCTTTGGTAACAAATGAGACACGGCCAAGTCAAGATGACTTGGCCATGTTGCTCCTCTTTTGGAGGGACACGGCCAGGTGACTTGGCCATGTCCCTTGCTTGTGTCTGCTACTGGGACTCTTCAATTTAATCTTGGTATGGGACACGGCCAGTGACTTGGCTGTGTCCTCTGCTTGTGTCAGCTACTACCCATTTCATCATCAATTCATTTCCTTGCATGTTTTAACCTATCACAAAACTCAAAACAAACTTAAAACTCGAAGTAAATAAACAATAACCGACAAAACATAAACACGAACTAAAAACTAGATCAAAAATGACATGAAGCTAAAAATAAACTAAAACTACACAATTAAAGAAAACACTAGACAAACCGATAAAAACTAACGAAATACTTAAATAAAACAATAATTAACATAACAAACAAGACACAAAACTTATAACAAAAACTAATAAAACAGAGATCCACATCTGAAACATACCCCTGCTACACCAGTCTTCCAACAAGTACCACCATGTGGCCTACCACAATGAATGCATATGGGTAAGGTGGATCTCTGAGTCACTGGGGTCGGAGCACTCGCCACTGAAACTGTAGGTCTAGATCTCTGCCTTTGAAACTGTACTGACCTACCCGCTGGCCTCTGACTCCTACTAACCCGAGGAACAAAACTTCCTTTACCTCTTTTCACAGACGAAGACCCTGCCTCAAACTGGGGCCTTCTAACCCTGATCTCTTCCTCTAAAGCAGCTGCAATAACCTGAGCTCTCTCCACACTCCTAGCTGCTGCAACCAGCTGGGAAAAATCACGATATCTAGATCCAGCCACCAAACACATGATAGAGGGCCTCAATCCCTCCTCAAATCTCCGACATCTATCTATCTCATCAGATATAATACCCCCAGCATACTGGCTCAACCGGATAAACTCTAACTCATATTCCGTCACAGTCCGGTGATCTTGCTTCAAGCTTAGAAACTCCATTTTCTTCACATCTTTGTACTCCCTAGGAGTATACTTCAATTCAAACTCTCTTAGAAAATCAGCATAGGACAATGTTGGTGGATCATCCATAGCATGGGGCACTGTCTTCCACCAGTCATATGCGTCCTTTTGCAACAATGATCTTGCATAATCAAACTTTTCCTCTGGAGTGGCTTGCAACTAAATAAATATTCTCTGTACTTTATCTAGCCACTGCTCAGCTACAGCTGGATCAATAGTACCCAAGAAGTCTTCTGCTCCATATTTCCTTAATTTATCATATTGTCTCACTGATACCAAAGGCTGTGGGGGTGGGGGTGGTGGTTGTACTGGTGCTTGCCTCAACAAATCAATCACATGCCTAAACCAACCTGGGGGAACCTCCTCACCAGCTGGTCTCCCTGACACAGAAGCAGGTACCTCTCCAGCACTATCCACTCTAGCTCCCTCTCTAATCTCATCAGGAGCTATACTCTCAGCACTACCCTCGACTGACTGACGTGAGTGAGAATCCATCACAACCTATATCTGCAAACACAGCAGAATACCTCTCATTAAAGATCAGAGACTGCCAATGCCAAACATGTATGTTATTCAAAAATCCACGTTTTAAAATAAAAACACTCTTTTTCTTACACTTGACCTAGGTTGAGAATCTCAAACCTAGGCTCTGATACCAAAATAATTGTAACACCTCTATACCCTGTATACGTACCAAGCATGCTTAAACGATCGTAATATACATATACTGAATATAGAAAATGCCACGGTTTAAAAAAAACACAACAAATATCTTTGTAAATAAGTGAAACCAATCTCAAACAAATAAAAGAAATCCAAAAGACACTATATATAAAATGTTTAATAATTCACAGCGGAAGTTATTACAAATATGTTATAAATCAAAGTTTACAAAACATAGAATATATACATGATTGGCAGCTCTTCTCTGATCTTTAAGTCCCAAAAGAAAAATCCTCAATGTCTAGTCTCACTTGGTCTCGAGGAGCTCTCAGGTTCAACTCTGTCACCTGCGCGATCAAACACTATCGCGCTAAGCCGTCGGCTTAGTAGTACAAAATATACCAACATTATACTTTAAGGCAAAGTAATGTTACACATCTAAATCATAAAGTTAACATCACATCTTTATATTTCATAAACCATACACATAGAAGCACATCACATTACCACATCATACTACATTCAATGTCATAACAATATTCATATTACATCTTCATAGTTTCATTGATTTTACCATTCAAGAATCACATTATATACAAAGACAAGCATGGGCCCAAAACACTCTAATATGCCATTCAATTTTCAGAGTTAGTGCTTTGGTTTTATTATCACATTTATCATTATCATAAACCCAACTAGGCTTCAAGGATTAGGTTCAACCAAGCTTCAAGGGGAACAAAGCATGCTAAGTATCAACCCAACTTGGCTTCAAGAACCAACCCAACCTAGCTTCAAGGGTTGTAACATCTCAATTAGGCTTCAAGTGTAATATCCTCATATATAGTCTAGAAGTTTTGATTATGTTGTTGATGTTGTTGTTATTGTTGTTGTAGTGACATATTGGATTGAATATATGTGTTAAATTGCAAGAGAAAAGATATTGGAAAGTGAATGCTTGTGTATATGTGTTTTGGGGAAAAGAATTAGGGTTTAGAGAGAATGGTATATGTTGTGTATATGATGATATATATAACATATAAATTGGTCAAATGAAGAGTCAATGGAAGAGATATTTATTTGTGTTGAGTGTTTAATTACATATAAGGGCTTATATGAGACAAAGTTAGTTATATGATAAAAGGGTGATTTGGTAATTGTGTGAATTGGAACACTTGGTGGAGATTAAAAGAAGAGTTGACTTTATTTGTGTGGTTCATTTCTTCTTTCTTCTTTGTGTGGCCGGCTCCTCCTTAGACAAAGGAAAGCAAGAGGCAAAGAGAAGATCTTGTGGAGTGAAGCTCAAATTGAAGAAAGATTAAGTGATCAAGTTGGTGATTCAAGAAGTTTTGTAACTTTAGTAAGTTCTCTTGTGATTTTTGTGCTTATTTGAAATGATATTTGAGTTTCATAGATTTTTAAGAGTGTGTTGGTTGATTTTGAGATGTGAGAAGTGTTTGAGTGATTGGATGATGGATGTTGAGTATGGATTGAAGAAAAGAGTAAGTGGTTGGAAGAGATGATGTTGTCTATGTGGTAAGGGTTTTGAGATGATTTTGTGTTTGGTGTTTGATGTGTGTTTTGGTTTGTTTTGGGTGTGTTGCAAGTTTGAGATGAGTTTTGAGTATGTTTTGTTAAGATTATTTGAAGAGGATGTTAATGTATAGAAGTGTGTTGTTGAGTGTATGGTTGTTTTTGATTGGAGTCTTGATTTGTGGCCGGACACGCCCATGAGCACGTCCAGGGTTTTTAGGCGTGTCAATTGTGTTGGAGGCAGTAGGTTTGACACGACCAGTAGCACGCCCGTGTTATTGAGCGTGTCATAGCTACTGTAAGATTTGAGAATTTACACGCCCAGGAACACGCCCATGTTGCTGAGCGTGTAAATGTTTCTGTGTTGTGGAGTTAGGGCACGGCCATGAACACGCCCGTGTGGGTGAACGTGTCAGGGTTGAGGTTTGCCCTAATTAATTCCTAATTGGATTATCTCTTGTGTATCCCTAAACAAGTATATGCTATTACTTTTGATTTAAGTCTTGAAGATAGTGATTGACCATTGATCTAAGAGGTTAAAGAATCTTGGACAAGGAAATGTTAGGAATTGTATGAATTGTTAGTAAAATAAGCACAAATTTTGTATTATTGCATTGTTGCATATGATGATAATGGCAATGTATATGATACTATGTGAACAATGTGATATTTCATGTATTGTGACTCATGTGATGAGTAATGTGTTTGGTTATGTTTATATCAATAATGCTATATGTATAATGTGATGGAATAAAATGCCATTGTGATTGGCTATGGTAACTTATATGTGATATGAGGCCATTGTTATTGGCTATGATGAGAGTTGAGAATGGAAGTGATAATTAAATAATAAATGATTTGTGTGGCTAATGTGTTATTCCATTTTCAGAGTTTGTTGTTGGTGGCATGCCTAATAAGTGTAACAATCTCTTGAAGTTAGGTTGGATTGAATCCTTGAAGCCTAATTGAGATGTTACCACCCTTGAAGCTAGGTTGGGTTGGTTCTTGAAGCCAAGTTGGGTTGATGCTTAGCATGCTTTGCTCCCCTTGAAGCTTGGTTGAACCTAACCCTTGAAGCCTAGTTGGGTTTATGATATTGATAAATGTGATGATAAAACCAAAACATTAACTCTGAAAATTGAATGGCATATTAGTGTGTTTTGGGCCCATGCTTGTCTTTGTTTAGTGTTGATTATGAATGATTAAATGAATACTAATGAGGTATATAATAAGATGTTGAAATATGATATGTCTATTTATGTTGAGTTATGAAATGTAAAGGTATGTTGTTAGCTTTGCATATATGATGTTACATGTATAATATGGATTGAGAATTGGCATTGCATTGCATTAAAGCATAACATTAGCATGCATTATCTTACTAAGCCGTTGGCTTAGCGCGATAGTGTTTGATCGCGCAGGTAATAGGGTTGAACCCGAGAGCTCTTCGAGACCGAGTGAGAGTAGACAGTGAAGAGTTGATTTTGGGAACTTAAAGATCAGAGGAGACTTGCCAATCATGTATAACTCTTTTATATTTTGTAAAGTAAAGATTTTAATGTACATATGTGTATATTTGTAAATATGAAATTAAATGTTTTCATATATGTAAATATTTGATAAATTCCGCTGCGTAACAACTAAATGTATCTTTATATATATATATATATATCTATTTAGTTTTGTATTACAAGTTAATTACTTATCTTTCTATAATGTATACAATTGAAAAATTATGGTATCATTTAAAATGTTTTGAATGTTAAAAAAATCTGTAGCATCTCTATGTTTAGTGCATGTATACTGCATTGTGGTGGTTGTAGTGTGCATGTATTGAATGTAGGGGTGTTACATCAAGGATCAAATCCAACCTAACTTCAAGAGAATGTTACCAATAGGCATGCCACCAACAACAAAACTCTGAAAATGAATAACACATTAGACACACAATTCATTTATTATCTCATTCTCAATTCTCATCATCAATTAGGCAAACATGCCTTATGTTCTTTCAATGGAATCATCATAGCCAAATCACAATGGCCTCTTATCAATTCATATCTCCTTTCATATTATACATATAGCCTCATTAATATAGCATTTCAAAGTACATTATTCATATACACATTACCATTCACAAGATTCACAATGCATAATACATAACCTTGTTCATATAGTATCATATGCATTATCAAATGTAAGTTCAATCTCAACCATGTAAGAAGAGCAAGGAAAAATCACAGTGGCCAACACACTCAAGGGACACGGCCAAGCTTGTGGCCGTGTCTCTCAACCAAAAGCAACAGAAGCAAACATGGGCAAGGGACACGGCCGTGTCTTCTCCAAAATTTATCCAACACGGCCAAATTTCCATAGACTTGGCCGTGTCTCTCAAAAATTCTTTAGCTTGGCCGTGTCTCTTCCTTGGTTTAGCCGTGTCTCTTATGAACAAAAACCCTAACCATAGCCAACACTCTTTTGATTGAAATTAAACACATTATGCACAACATAAACTCATTCAAATGGATGTAATCAAAGTCATTAACACTTATTTTGCATGTTTAACACAATATTCACATAAACCATACATATAATCATTTACCACTTCAAAACCCTAAAACCAACTTCACTCTTGATCTTTCACCATCAACATCCACTTAACTCACCATCTTCAAAACAAAACCAACACCAATTCAATTTGTTTTAACTTACAATCAATTTCAACACTTGTAAACACATCTCAAACACACCAAATCATAATATCAACAAATTATAACTCATCTTATACACAACTTCAAAATAACAAAAGGAAACAAGAGAGTACTTACCTTAAATGAAGAAATTTCACAAATCTCCAACCAAAACCTTTGATTCCTCCTTCAATTTGATTCTAGCATTAAGAACACCTCTCTTGCTCTCTCTTTTCTTGGATAGCCGGCACACAAATGAGAAAAAAAGAAAAATAAACACAAGTCAAACTTCTCTTCTTCTTTAAATCTCCACCAAGCAATTCTAACAAAGCAATTACCTAAATGCCCTCATCCAATTAACTTAACATTTGTCACTTATATGCCCATTTAAGTAATTTCACATATCACAAATAAATATCCTCTTCCATTGACCATCCCTTTTGACTAATGTATATGTTATATATATAACCATATACCCAACATACACACTTTCTCTCTACACATTACTTTCCTTTTTAAACAATACATAAACATTCTCTTTTCAATCTTTTTTTTTTTTCTTCAAATCAACATATACATTCAATCCAATTAAAACAACAATAATATTCAAAACTTCTAGGGCATACATTGGGATATTACATGAATAATATAATGAAATGTAATGTTAGGAAATATGATGTTCTTGTGTATTGTTTCTAATTTTTGAAAGTATGACATTGGCATTACATTGAAGCATATTGTCATCATAGTTTGTACCACTAAGCCTATAGCTTAGCAAAATTGTGATTCATCGCGCATGTGACAGGGTAGATCCGGTTGAACCGGAGAGTTTAGCTAGACCGAGTCGAGTCTAGGCTTGTGAAGTGTTGATTTTGGACTTCAAGATCAGAGATGAGCTGCCAAGCATGTATAAACTCTATATATTTTTGTAATTATGGATTTTGATGTATATATATGTATATACCGCTACATTTTCCATTGAATAATAAATAAATATTTTATCAAGTATGTTTTATAATATAACTTAAATGTTTTAAGTTTCTTATATTGTTAAATTGAAAGATTGGTTTGTTTAATATAAACAGTGACACTCCTGTATTCGGTATACGTATATTACATATGTGGGTTTATGTGATGTACGTATATTGGGCATAGGGGTGTTACAATACGACTTTTAATCCTACTAAAATTTTTCTTTTTCTTTGAAATTTTGAATAATTTTTTTTGTTCTCATTTTCTATAGAGTTCATAGCTTTATTTTTATAGGCAAAATTTGACATGACTTTTGCTCTTAATGGTGTCTAGTTATAGAATAGAGATATTCATACTAATTAATAGTATTTCGGCAAAACTTATCATGTCATGAAAACTAATGTAAAAGCTTTTATTATCTTTTAAAATAAACTAAATTATAATTTGTATAAATTATTTTATATTTATTTATTATTAATGATATTTATTTACATTTTATCATTTTACTACCACGCAATGCACAAATATATAACTATTTCTTCTTAATAATTATAAGGATAAGATGTCGCCTCCTAAAAATATAAGAGACTGAAAATCATTCTTATTCTTAAAATATTTAGAGGCAATTATCTTTAAAAAAATTAAAATACTAATATTATCTTTCTCTCGAAAACAGTGATAGAAAAGAATTTGAATGATACAACCATATATCCAGGAATATAAATTCCAATGCTACAACCATATTATAATATCTAAAAAATTTTAAGTAATAATTTTCTATATTATATATACATATAGGTATATGTTAGACTGAGTATGATGTTATGTGTGATTTGGACATTTAGGACTAGTAAAAATAAGGTTGATTAAGCCTTAATAAGTAGAAAAATTAAATCTAGAAATAGATTTAATCGGTATTTTCAAAAAGGCTTTTAAAGTGGAAAGAAAATTATAAAAATGTCCATGTGACCTTAAAGTAAATTTCTATAGTAATTGGGCTATACAATATGAGTAATAGGATTTTAATTTAATTTAAATGATTATTTTTATGAGTTTGCAAAATTGAAAACCGATTTAAGAAACAATTAAAGAAAATAGGTATATTGAAGTTTCAGTGTGAGCATCACATAGTATTAAAATCATAAATACTTTTAAGAAGAAGAAGAAGAAGAAGAAGGAAGAAGAAGCCAAATTGAATTTTAATAGTGATAATATTAGTTTGAAATATATGACTTTTAATCCTACTAAAGCTTTTCTTTTTCTTTAAAATTTTGCATAATTTTTTTGTTCTCATTTTGCTCTCTTTTTCTATAGAGTTCATAGCTTTATTTTTATGGGCAAATTTGATATTACTTTTGTTCTTAAAGATGTCAAGTTATGGAATAGAGATATTCGTGGTAATTCATAGTATTTTGGTGAACTTATCATGTCATGAAAAATAATGAAAAATTTTTATTATCTTTTAAAATAGACTAAATTATAATTTTTATTAATTATTTTATATTTATTTATTATTGATGATATTTATTTGCATTTTATCATTTTACTACCGCGCAACATGCAGATATATAACTAGTTGTTCTTAATAATTATAGGGATAAGATGTTGTCGCCTCTTAAAAATCTAAGAGATTGAAAATCATTCTCATTCTTAAAATATTTAGAGGCAATTATCTTGAAAAAAAAAATTAAAATACTAATAATATTTGTCTCTCAATAACAATGGTAGAAATGAATTCGAATGATACAACCATACATCAAGGAATATAAATTCCAATGCTACAACCATATTATAATATCTGAAAATTTTAAACAATAATTTTTTATATTATATATACATATAGGCATTTACTAGACTGAGTATGATATTATGCGTGATTTGGATATTTAGGACTAATAAAATAAGATTGATTAAGCCTTAATAAATAGAAAAATTAAATCTAAAATAAATATAATCAAGTATTGTCAAAAAGTACTTAAAAGTAGAAAAAAAATTATAAAAATGCCCCCGTGACCTTTAAGTAAAATTCTACCATAATTAGGCTATAGAATATGAGTAATAGGATTTTTAAAATAATTAAAATGATTATTTTTATGAGTTTACAAAATTAAGATCCGATTTAAGAAACAATTAAAGAAAATAGGTATATTGAAGTTTTAGTATGAGCATCATATAATATTAAAATCCTAAATACTTTTAAAAAAATAAGAAGCAGAAGGAAGAAGGCAAATTGAATTTTAATAATGATAATATTAGTTTGAAATATATAACTTTTAATCCTACTGCTTAAACTTTTCTTTTCGTTTAAAATTTTACATAATTTTTTTGTTCATATTTTTTTCACTTTATCTATAAATTCATAGCTTTATTTTTATAGGCAAAATTTGATATGTCTTTTTGTTCTTAAAGGTGTCAAGTTGTAGAATAGATATATTCATGATAATTCATAGTATTTTGGCAAAACTTATCATGTCATGAAAGCTAGTGTAAAAAAATTTTATTATCTTTTAAAATAGAATTTATTCTGATTTACATTATACTAAATAATTTGTATAAATTATTTTATGTTTATTTATTATTAATTATATTTATTTGCATTTTATCATTTTCTGCGGTGCAATACACAGATATATAACTAGTTGTTCTTAATAATTACAGGAATGAATATTGTCGCCTCTTAAAAATATAATAGAATTAAAATCATTCTTATTCTTAAAATATTTAGCGGCAACTATCTTTAAAAAATTAAAAAACTGATAATAGTTGTCTCCCGGTAACAATAGTAGGAAAAATCCCAATGGTATAGCCATATATCAAAGAACATAAATTTCAATTTTTTTTTTTTTTATGAGAAGCATATGTTTTATTAATTTTATTGAAGGTAGTACATGATATAGTGAGGTAATGTACCCAAGCCAAAAGGCTACCCCTTACATTTAAATCTGAATCCTCATCAAAGTCAAATTTAAAAACCCAACCCAATATTAATACAACAGAGTATTTTACCTAGTAATATAAATTCCAATGTTACAACAATATATCCAGGAATATATATATATATATATATATATATCCCAATAATACAACCATATATCAAGGAATATAATGCAATCAACTTACCTTGTATAATAGATTAAACAGCTAGAACCTTTCTATGTTAGAATTGTAATACATGTATATATGCATGTAAATCAATTGAATACAGATCACTTTTTTTCAAAGCAATAATTGTTTTATGGTATCAAAGCAACAAGCAAAAGAAAAGCTTGTGATCCTAACAAAAAAAAAAAACTTGATTTCTTCCTAATTTTTTCTTCTTCTACATATCTTCAAACAGTATCAGCTAGTCAACCAAAGATATATCACTCAAGCATCTCAATCATCACCCCCTTCTTCCTCCAATCTCAATCTTATACAAGTTGCCTTGTTAGGAACATCAACACTTACTAAAACAACTTCCTTAATAGCAATCAATTCAACACAAGTTCCCTTAAACCTCGAAGAATGGCAACTATATAGCCAGGAAATCTCAACTTAAGAATCTACTGTTTGGTTATGGACTCATGGAATTTTTGGATGGCACATATCCATATCCTTCATACAATATTAAAAATAAAACAGCCACTCAAATGGAACCAAATCTAGAACACCTCATTTGGCTACATCAAGATCGTTTGTTCCTTCATGCAATTGAAGTATCATGTATAACAACCGCACAGTCAATTGTTTCTTGTTGCACTACCTCTGCTCAAGCATGGGAAAAACTCAGTAGTACCTACATTAATAAATCAAATACCAGGAAATTAGCACTCCTTGACTCTCTCACCAATGTCAACCTAGAAGGAAAATCCATTGTTGATTATATGCAAGATGATCTAGACTTGATTGGACACCTAGTGGATGATAGTGCCGCAATCATACACATTCTAAATGGTCTCACCACTCCTACCACTCTCTTGCCTCAGTCGTCAGAGCTCACGACACACCAATATCTTTTGAAGAGAGTGAAACTTTGTCATAGATTCACTAGCTAAATAAGCAGCAACATTCCCTTTGGGTATTCACCGGATCGCGACTCCCAACCTACAAGTGAAACAAAGGTTGCTGCATGACATATATGGGGTTACCTATATGCAACAAATTGTTGTCTAGTAGTTGAGATTTGCCATCCTCTGTAGCAAAAACAAAGGGTACATTTTGCAATTTATCCATGGTGGATTGTAGATGGATATTATTATTTTATGCTAGCTAGCTTTTATGGTAGAATAGAAATAATATTGTGAATAATAATAAACATAACTCAACACAACTAAGATAGACAATCCAATATACAAACAACATATATAAATATATACATAATATACATACAGTATACATACAATATATATAAATATATACATAATATATATACAATATATGTATAATAAATTTAATATTTTTAACTTTTATTTTTTATATGTATAATATATAAAATTTTGTTAAAAATAAATTGAATAATTTTTATTAAAATATTTATATAATTTTTTATATAAATTTTATGAGTATTACTTCTTATCTGAAATAAAAATTAAGATTTTTCCTTTATAAAAATTAATATATTTTATATATTGAAAATATAATTTAAAATACTAATTTTACTATTTTTATAAAATATATTTATTTAATAGTAAAACTTAAAAAGAAAAAGTTGAAAATTGAATAAATATTATTTGAAGAGAGAGATGAAGTATTTTTTAAAAAAAAATATTTTTTGGAGAGAGAAAAGAAGTATTTTTGAAAAAAAAAATTGTATGAAGTATTTTTGAAAACATTTTAAAAATGTAGTATTTCTGAAATTAAACTTTTTTTAAGGTAAGTTTTGTAAAAATCCCTTAATTAAGCCCAATTACACCATGCAATGATACGAACGATAGTAGAAAAAGAAACAACACTAATTAAAATGCTACTACTTAAATAAATATTTATAGATTATGGGTTTCTCCACTAGTATTGTCTTTGCCATTGCCAAGTTTAATTCCTCTTTCTCATTCATCTTTGATTGCAGATTGTATTAAGAAGAGCACTCAAACAATAATTTGATCAATTTATAAATTGATAAGACTTGCTACCATTATTATGCATGAAGTTCCATTCTTGAAACAAAATAAAGAGTACCCAGATGGATTAACACCCTCCTCAATTCAACCAAGTAAAAAAAAAAACAAAAAAACAAAAGATTGATGAAACATATAACATATAATTTTAAGGTCTAAAGGGAGTCTTTAAATTTTGTTTCCTCTGAACATGAGAAAATTTTGTTTGCCTTAACATAAAGGTGATGTGGGCGTGCCGGAGGATACAAGTACCTCAAGGATTAAAATTTAAACCTGACTGTAATAAAGCAAATGTGAATGTTTCTCTAAAGACGACAAAGCAACAAGGTTCCCGAATGAGAATGTTTCCCTAAGGACCACAAAGAAAATGTCGTGTTGATTGATTGATGTCCCTTTCCTTTCTAATCGTTGCTTTTAAATTTCCTTCTTTGAATTCACTTCCCTTGATTTTCGACCTTATGAACAACTCCCACTTTGTCTTCGTGGAATCATGGAGTTTAGGCTCGTATAATTATGGGAAGGGGTAATTACAAATTTAATCTAAAATAAGATTGTATTTTTAAAAATACTGCAATTTTTTTTTTGTCAAAATTACAGAAACAGTATTTTCAAAATTATAAATTTACGGAATAAAAGTGACAACTTGGATTTCAAAAGCACGGAACCAATAAAATAATTATGCTATTGTTTAATGAAAATATATATAATATAAATCATTATATACCACTGTTTAGTAAAAATACATGTAATATATATCATCTATACTTACATATACTGTAAAAAATATGGAGTCTTTATTTAAAAAAATATTATTGTTTAGTTAAAGTATATGTAATATATACATATATATAACTATTTTCTACGAAGGTATGTAAAAATATATATAGCATATACCTATATATATCTAAATATACCTATTATCTTAGAGAAAGAATATCAATATGCAACTCTTATATTTTAGTATATGTAGGTATATGATAATTATAATATATCTAATGTCATTATAGAAAAAATATCATAATACAACTGTAATATCAAGGTGTACGAAGATATATGTAATATATATAGGTATTATTTTTTAGAAAGAATATCAATATGCAGTTGTTATATTTTATTATATTTAGATATATACTAATTATAACTACATAAATCTACTGTCTTTAAAAAAATGTCAATATGCAGTGGTAATATCTTAGTATATGAATTAATATGTAGTATATATCTATATATACCTATTGTCTTTGAGAAAGAATATTAGTATACAATTGTTATATCTCAATATGCAGCTATAATAAAAACTTTCTTTTAAGTATTTTATTGAATATTTAGTATGCATTTGGATTGAAGAATAAAAAACTCCCCAATTATTATATTTGAAACTCAAAATATCAATAAAAAAAATAACATATATTCTATACTCTTTTTTTGGCTTTTATTTTTTATTTGTAGCCATATCATCAAAGCAGTAGTTTTTACGATATTTATCTTCGTATCGGAGCAGATTGAAAAGAAAATCCAAGAAACAAATAGAAGAAATTCCAAGAATCCTGTTAGGCCGGCTAATTTCAATGCCTTTGATATAATATCTCCATCAAAATATTTGATTTGTCAGAATTATTTGAAGAAGACCACAATCAAAGGACAGAATCAAGATTTGCTAGCACAAAACCAACATCAATAATTGTTTTGAAATTCGAAGAGATAGCAATGACAGAGAGCTTCAACATTAACAAAATAGATGAACTAGTGAAACTGTTGGGCAAAAAACAAGGAAGAAAAGGACAACACTTGCTATAGATGTTGAAATATTTGGAACACAAACAATTTTGTAACCATGGATTAAAGCCATGTCTTAAAGATATACTATCAACATGGCAAGGAACAGAAGCATCATAAACTTCGCAATGTCCTTGGCTTCAATTTAAAACTGCTGGCAAAACAAAAAATAAAAATAAAAATAAAAAAGAGATAAAAGATGAAGATGCAATGGATGAAGATGTTCTGTATTTTTGAAAATAAAAATAATAGATAATGTAAATTTGAAAAAAAAAATTTAAATTTAAAAAAAATAGAGCAGTAAAATTGAAAAAAAAAAGTAGTATATTATGTAATTTCTTCTTATAGGAATACAATTGCTGTATAATACCGCATGCAGAATCAAACTTCCTTCAGGCTTACTCTTTCGGCTTTGTGCTTCTTGGGCCTATAGGTTGAGGATATACCGATAGTGATTGAATCAATACTAACTATATATATATGCATGAGACGTTTACAAAACTAGCTTAAAAAATAATTTTATTTCAAAAATAATATATAAAATAAAAGTATTTATACTTTTAAAAAAAAGTTTAAGCAAATTTTTAAAAATATCTCACTTTGATTAAACAAAATTTTTTTTTAAAATATATTTTTTCTCATTACAATTAATATTTTACTTCAATTTATTTTCAAACTTCACTATTAAATAAAAGATATATTAATAAATAATAAAAATTATTATGTTAAATTATTTTTCAATATATAAAATTATAATTTTTTATAAAGGCAACAATTTTTGTTTTATTTATAAAAACAAATAACACTCAAAAATATAAAAGAAAAGTAAAATATATTAATAAAAATTATTAAATTTTTATTAAATAAATCTTACATATTATACATATAAATAAAATAAAAAATATACATAATTTCGTTATAAAATAAAAAATATACATAATTTCATTATACAAATATTATATAGATGTTTGATAGATGTTTTATCTTTGTTTCATATATGTTATAGATATTTTATAGATGTGTGTATGTTACATATTTATTGTCTAAGTTGTATGTATTTTATATAAAAGTTGATAAATATTATGTGAATATTATGTAAATGTTGTATGAATATTGTAAAAATAAAAAATTTTAAAAATAAAATAAATATTAAAAATATTATAATGTGTAATAGATATGTGATAAATGTATTATAGATATACTGTAGATGTTATAGATGTAGTTTATATTATTGCTTGTGTATTTTGTATATATAGTGCATGTATTTTTTGTGTATATTAAAAATATGATATTAAAAAAATTTAAAATAAAAAAGAAAATAAAAATTACAGAAATAGAAAAAATATAAAAAGCATATTTTTAAAAAAATATTAGCGTGTCCCGTGAAAATAAAATTCAAAAATTCGGAATCATGTACAGTGTAAATATCTATATATAAAAATCAAGAACAAACACAAAGCACAACAAACAAATATAGAGAGTAGTCTTTGAAATTGCAGATATATTATGGCTGAGTTTTAGAGAGAGAAAAAGAGCAGAAAGAGAGAGAAGAATGGTGAGCTTTCATGAGATTGCTGACCATCACCCTTCACTGGGCTCGATTCTCACCTATCGATAGCGACAATTTCACAAATTATTTAGGATTTATTTCGTTTTGTTTTGTTTTATTTTTATTTTTTATATTTTTTCTTCCATTAAATGGATAATAAACACTGGAAAAGAAAAAAAGTAATTTAAAAAAGAATGGCCATATGTTTATACACAGTTGATTTGGGATTTCAACTAGGATTTTGACATAACGGAATAATAAATAAAAAGGGATAAATTTGCTATAACCTATTTAGTGTAAGAATATAAATACAAAAAGAAAAAAGTTTTTCTGCAGAAATTTTATTGAATTCAAAAAACTGATTACATTTTTTTCAAACAATATAATATATAGGATTAGAGTTATAGAAATTATAATTTTAAATGACGAAAGTTTTCAAAATGAGCAATAAACTGTCAAAATAAAAGAAAATTAAATTATAGAAAGATAATATCTAATGAGGCAGTTAAAATGTCTAAACAGTACCTTGATCTAAGATTTAAAATAAAAAAAATAAAATATGCTTTAAGTTACCGTAAATACAAAAAAATGTATTTTAGAAGGCCTAAACCATAAAATTTAGTCAAAAAGTGATGGACCACACAGCAGAGTAGTGATTTTAACTCGTTGACTCGTTTTTTATTGAATTAGGTCCCTAGAATGTCCAGTCTGCAATTTTAACTTTTGACAGTAATTATCAAACTGCCATTAGAGTAATTTTTATTTAAACTGCTCCATAAAAGCTATAACTCTCTGTCCCGCGTCAGATTCCCTAGTTGGAATCACCATTCTACTCCATACTTTCTATACGAAGTCCCACTTGCAAAGAGCTACTAAATGTGCCATCCAATTTGCTGCTGCATTAGCCTCAGCATAAATTTAGACGATTATGGACTTCCCAACCTCTCTATGTGAATCTTCTTCTTAATGCCACAAACTACTGCATTAAAATCAACTGCACTGCACAAACACTATCCAACTCCTATGGCCAATATCTCATGCTTTGAGAGACTGTCCAAAGAAAACTCCAAAACCTCTGCAAGATTAGTAGAGCAGCCACCCAAATTATTAGCTATATAACAAGTGAAAATTATTTAAATCGATTTTTTAGTTTTTAGAAATTATAATGATTCTTCAAAAAAAGTTATTAATAATATAATTGTTTTGTTATTGGCTAATTAACAATTCTTTTATGATATATATTTCTTTAGATATATTCATAGTTTTATTTTTTTGAATCTTCTGGTAATAGTTCTATTTTTATACGAATTATATATAATAACATACAAAGTTCAGTTAAAAAAAAGTTTTAAAATAATAAAAAAGAAGTTTTAATTAAAACAATATAAGACTAAGGTTGAAAATGCAAAATTATAAATTATTCTGCGCCTAACAAATTTAACCCCGGCAATGTCACTATCCTAAAAAAAATCTACATTTAAAATTTTTAATTATATCTTAATCTTAGGGTAGAAAATAACTACAAATAAACTATATTTTTTAATATGGAAAATAAATAGATTGATTTAGTCCCATTGAAATAAAATAAATCTCATAGAATTGCTTCCATCGGAACTATAAATAAAGATGTTGCTGTTGTTTGAACAATATATATATATATTGGATTTTTTTTATTAAACATATTGGATTTATTAAGTAGAAAATAAAATAAAAGATAGATGAAGTAGGAGAAATTGATTACATATATAAAATCTAGTCCTTGGAGTCTCCATCTGCAGAAGATCCATATCTGTAATAGATGTAAGCACCAAGTGCAGCAATGACTAGAACTGCCACTCCCATATTCACCAGTGATTGCCTCTCTTCACTTGTTTCCATTGCAAATCCCTTAAGTACTGTCTTTTTAGCAGCAGCCACCACATTCTTCACCCCCTTCACCTTCTCATCAATGAAATCTTCTTTTAAATTCGCTTGCTTTTCTTTACTACTAATCTTTTGCTTTTGCTTTTCATCTTCTTCTTTTCTTTTCTTGTTAATTTCCTCAGTTATTAATGATTCTTTTCTTTTCTTGGTATTTTGCTGTTGCTGCTCCTCAGTTGTCGTCTTCTTCTCATCTCCTTCCCTCAATTCTTTTATTTCGTTTGTATCTTTTTGCTTCATGGGTTCATCTTCTTTTTGTTCAATTTTGGAAGCCTCAGCACTCGTTTTCTTATTCTCATCATCAATTGCTTGTTGAGCAATGATATTTGTGGGTACTGTGGGTGTAATTTTTGGCAGTGTAATCGTAAGAAGTCCATTTTGAAACCTGGCATGAATTTTTTGCACGTCACAGTTTTCTGGGACGGAAAAAGCTTCATTAAATCTGCTGCATGTGTTATTAGTAATGCCCCCCTCACCAGCTACTCTTATCACACGAGACGAATGCACATACGTTATCTTTATCTTCTCCTTCTGAAAATCTGCAAAAATATATTCCAAAATAATTTCACATTGAACAATCATAGTTACGACGATAAAAGAATTTATAAGCCAGTTGGTTTTGTATAATTGGATTTAATATTTGTTTATTGTATATATAACTCATTCAGATAAAAATTAATTAAGCTAACCGGGAAGATGTAGGAGCAAAATATTAGTTGCTTCTTCTTCCTGGAATTCAGACTTAGGCTTAAATTCCTCGTATTGGATAGCAATAGAACCGCCGGAGGATGATTGTGTCCTCGTTGCCATTTCTATTTGTCTTTTCTTTTTTATGTATTACGGTTTTATGAAATTGTTATATTGTATTTATATACAAATTGATTTCGTAGTTTTCTTGATAACGAAACAATTCTTGTTTAGTTTGAATTAGTCTATTTTGTGTTCGTTTCTGGTCATCTGTGAGGTATAACTTGTTAAGAAATAAAGTTGCAAATTCTTTGTTTGCCCTTTACTCATTTGGTCACCCACCTCTGTTTCCAATATATCCAAGACCTTCTAATCAAGTTATTTTTTATTATTTTATTTATTTACTTATTATATGAATAAAGAATTAGTGGATGATAACTCTCTGCTCTCTACCGATGAGATGCATTGTGAAGTATTAACAAAGAACTTAAATCTATTATAAAAGCTGTTTAATTTGAGAATATTCAGAAAAATAGGTTTCAAATAATCATTAATTCAAGAATATTTTAAATGGTTCAAAATGAAAGACAATAATTTTCTTATGTATGTGCACATCCATTTTCAGTTTCGCCTTTCATTAAACTCGTTACCTATGGGTGTCTTGCGCAAGGAATTATCAATAGCTTTCACCATTTTATCCAAAAAGGTTACCCCGCATCTGTATCTACTCTGTACATTTCACTGTTTTGAAAGCAAAAGCATCGATGTAGTTGTAGCTTAACATTTTTTCAATATGTACATGCAATTGTGAAAGAGAGAGAGATAATTCACCTTAAAATTTAAGGGACAATTACATACCTTAAAAATAAATTTACTTTTCAAAATACTGTGTTTAAAATAAATGTTCAATTTACTAACAAGTAGTTGGTGTGAGTTGCTCGACGCTCTCATCTCTTAAATAAGAAGTCGCAAGTTCGATCTTTGTGAATGGAGTCACCGCTTACTGGAAGCACTTTATTTTTTTAGTGAGCCGACCCTATGCGAACAGAATTATGCCTGACCCAGTGAATTTAGGGATATCTTTGATTATACAAAAAAAAACAATAATAAATGTTCAATTTTACGAAAATCATATTTTATAATAACAAAAATACGACACTTCTATTTTACAACAACAACTTGTTAAAAACGAGATAGTGCTAGGGTGACTCTATTTGAAATGATATGGAGTCACCTAACTCTATGTTTATTGAAAAGATTATTAGCCATTTGGATGAGTTGAAAAAATTTGAGCCAATGATAGAGTAAGTTTTTAATACGAGATTGGATCCATAATATCTTTAACCTATGGTATAAAAGATGTAAAAAAAAACTGCCGCCGACAATATTGTTTCTCTAATTCCTACGATAATATTAGTCTCTCTAACCTAGCAACAAGCACACAATAGCTCACCATCTTCAATCTTCATCTCGATATCTCTAATATAGCAATAGCTTCTTGTTCTAGTGACCATCATCTTCTCACTTGGTCACATCATCTTTAATTTCAAGACCTTCAAGCTAATCTATTTCTTCGCATCTTTCTATCACCATTCCAGCATCATCGCATTCTAGTCATACGCAAACCATCATATTCAACGTTCATTTTTCTGGTTTCACACGAGTTTGATTCCTGGTTATGGCTCAATTTCGTGTTTTACTTACTGATTGTGGAAATAGACTTTCATAGTTTTCTATTTTTATTTTGAAAGAAGAAGAACTCTGCATTCAATCATGGAGATAATTTGATTTTTTTTTCTTTTAACTTATTGTTTGCTCTCATAATTTTTTTTCTCTGAGCTTACTCATTGGGAAGATGGGTTGATTACAATAGAGAAAAACATACGATTGAGCTACAATTGCATCTCGATTTGCATCACCGCTCATCAAGGAGCAACTGCTTTGGGTTTGCATTTCATTTGGTTATGTCATTTTTGTAACACCCTTATACCCTATATACGTATAATACATACACTTAACATATATACTATACACATATACGGTACAAAAATATCACAACCCATTTTCTATAAAAACCATTACTTTTCGAATTAGTGTAATCTTAAATAATTTAAAGGAAATAATTAAATAACAAATAAAATATTACTTATAAAAAATATATACAAATCCCCCATTACAAAATTTTATCCAAAATATTCTTTATAATTTACAATATATATATACATCAAAATATAACATAATATACATAATATAAAATATGTATGATAATATAAAATATGTACATACTGGCAGTGTAATGTTTAAAATTTTAGATACTAAACGTTTAAATTAATAGTGATAATTAATAGTGAATTGTGATATAAGTGATATGAATAAGTGATGCAAATAGTGAATCTCAAAAATTTACCGAAGTAAATATTAATTTTTACTGTTTGATGAGATTTAAAATCGAATTAGAAACAACGGATAAGAAAGAGGGTACACCATAACTAAGATGAGATTGGCTACACCAAATTACTATATATATATATATAAGTGTGTGTAGGTGTGTGGACAGGTGTGATGTTTAGAGGCATTTCTTTCTTTCTTTCTTTCCTCTTCTTCTTCCCAAGTTCACCACCATTCTCACTATCAAAACTCCTTCTTGTTTCCTTCCTTCCAAGATTTTGATCAAAACCAAAGAGAAAATAAGGTTTAGTTATAAGTTTTGAGAAGATTAAGATAGAAAGTTGAGATTATTAACAAGTAATTAGAGGAAAAGAAGAGGTATGTGCTTTTGGATTTATAATTTGCAAATATATGAATTTTTATGAGTTTTAATGATTTATTCTTTATAATGATATATTTCTTGAAAATATTGATTAAATGGGTTGTTGAGTGAAAAATAGCCTTTATATGATGGGTTTTGATTCTTAACTCAACCTTTATGAGAATTGAATGGTTTGATGTTGTTTTTATTCATATGAAATGATTGAAAGTTTGATTAAGTGAAATTGTAGTAAAATATTTGAAATGAATCCTTTTTATGTCAAAAGTTTGAGTTTGAGTTTGATATATTATTATCTTAGATTTTTAATATGTTGGTGTTTCATGAAGTTAAAAGTGCAGAAGACATGATTTTGGGATGCCACGGGCGTGGCTTAAAGGTGCCACGGGCGTGGCATCAAAGTTGAAACTGTTAGAGGAAGAATTACTCCGAAAACAGACCAAAAATCAATGCCACGGTCGTGGCCAATGAGTGCCACGACCGTGGGATTGAAAACGTGACTGTTTCTTTAAGAATTTTGCTAAAACAGAGCCGTTCTAAATGCCACGGCCGTGGCGTTGGAAGGACACGACCGTGGGGGTCTTCAAAATCATTTTACAGCTTCTTTTTATATCCTACGAGCGTGTGGTTGAGATGCCACGGTCGTGGGGTACCTAAATGATATTTTTGACTTGTATTTTGTGATATACGGGCCTAGTATGAGGCTAATATGTTTCTGTTCACTACTTTTGTGTTGGGAATTCATGTGTAAGTGTTGAAAGTATGAAAAGGAGTGATAAACTTTGAATTTATGATAAATATATATAATACTAAGTATTGATGAAAGTATTGTTCCATTGAAATGATATATATATAATTCAATGTTACTACAAATTAATGAATTGCCCTAATCATACTGATTTTAGATCTAGCTTGGGATTGAATGGCTAGCCAAAAGGGAGGATATCCAAAGTGTTAATGGGCACTCTGTGCCATCAAAAGACACTCTGTGTCATCATACTCAGTGGGTATTCATGCTATTGTGGGCCATTGGCCAAAATTCTATACAGTGTCATCAAATTTCCTTCAGTGACCCGTTATCCAAATCTAGAATCTGAGTTCAGTGTGTTTGGGCATAATTTAAATAGTTATATATAATGAAAACAATGTGTTATTCAGTTGTTGATAAATTACTTAATTCTGAATCTAATTGTGCATAGTATTTCAATTTACAATGAATTTAATTAATTTCTTTATTTAGAATTCGGAAAGTAATGCAATTCGATGTTTCTAAATTATTTAATTGCTAGATCTCTTTTTATTAAATTTCTTGCATATTATAAATACATAAGCACCATTAAGCTTTGCTTAGCATGTTAGAATTATTTTCTGACTCGCAGATCAAACAAGGAGAGTTGAGACCACAGAGTGAGAGACTTGCGTTCTTGATCAACTGAATCATCAAGGTTCAATGAACAATATTGTAAATATTGTAATCTTGATGGTTCACATAACAAAACTAATTTTGTATGACAGTTGTACTAGTTTGAGAGTAGTTTGAGAATTCTATAATAATGTAAGTTTTCATTCAAAGTTCTTTATAAATATATGGATATATGTGTGTAATATAGAAAACTTAACAATGGCATTATTGCTTAAAGATTTTATGACTTTATTTCTTTAGTACATTCATAGATATATATATATAGAATAATTGTAAATGTTAGGTGACATCTCCTATGTAGGTAAGTGTATGGTTTATGTAGGAGGTGTTACAATTAGTGGTATCAAAGCAGGTTTAGACGGTTCTAAGTTGCGGGTTAAAAGAAAAGTGAAGTACAACTGTCATTGCTATGTGAACTATACAATTGAACAAATGATTAATGCAGTTGATTTTTTTTTATGTTTAAAGGTATAAGATGGCCTTTGAATCTCTTTAAGGTGCCGAGGATCAAGCTGCGTCCTCACACAGTCAAGCTAGTGTGAGAAATCAGCAGCCATCGGAACCTTCTGCGAAACAAATTCCATTAGATCCTCAATTTGTGAGAATTATAGGGGAAATCCTTAGGCAAATTGTGAGAGTTACTCCTCTTGCACAACCTCCACTGCCAGTACTCCAAAGATCTCCTTTGGAGAGAATTAGAAAATTGGGAGCAGAAGATTTTAAAGCTCATGACACTGATGAGTCTTCAGTAGCAGAGTATTGGATGGAGAGGATTGTGAGAGTTTTTGATATTATGCATTGTACTGATGATGAAAGATTAGAATGTGCAGCTTCTTTATTGCAAGAACAAGCTTTTTCCTGGTGGGACACAAAGCAGAAAGGTATACCTGTAGGTAGACTTACTTAGGCATTTTTTCAAGAAGAATTCAAAAAGGAATATATTAGTGAGATCTATTTGGAGGAGAAGCATCGGAAATTTTTATATCTTAAGCAGAGGCAATTATCTGTGTCTGAATATGAGAGGCAGTTTGTTCACCTCAGTAAATATTTTCCAGAGTTGGTTGTATCTGAGGAAGAGAAGTGTAAGTGGTTTGAACAAGTTTTGAACAGTCAGATTCGGGTGTATTTAATAGCAATGAGGATTAAAGAGTTTTCTACTCTTGTTAATGCGGCAGTCGCTATAGAAAATGAAATTAAACAAGAGCAGGGAAGAAAACAACAGTTAAAGAAGGGATTTTCTAGTGAACAACAACAAGGTAGCCAGAAAAGACAGAGAAATATTCAAGCCCAAACTCTAGGGTTTAGTAGAGGAAGTGGAGCTAGTTTTCATAAATCTAGAGGTGGTAGGTTTGGAGTGGCTACAGGTTCTTCTTCAAGAGTTGTTACTACACCTTGTCAATATTGTGGTAAGGGTCATGCAAGTTAAGATTGTTGGTTTAAAAGGGGGCTTGTTTGAAATGTGGTTCTTTGGAGCATAAAATCAGAGATTGTCCAACAATAAAAGAATTAGAAGTTGTGGAAGGACAAAGTTCTATACAGAGGTTTCAGGCAAGCCGTAAGACTAGTAGAGGTGGTCAACCCAGTGTTAGTCAACAGAGAGGATCTGAAACAGTGGATAGACCTCATACTCGAGGCAATGCTCTAACTAGGGCTTATGCCATGAAAGCTATGGAAGACCAGGATGCTTCTGATGTTGTAGTTGGTAAATTTTCTTTACTTAGTCTTGATGTGTATGCGTTGTTAGATCCTGGTTCTACACATTCTTATATATGTACAACTATAGCTTCAGGAAGGAAAATGTGTGTTGATAAACTTGATTGTGAGATAGAAGTTACAAATCCCTTAGGCCATAGTGTGAAGGTAAATAGAGTATATCAAAATTTTCCACTTAGAGTTCATAATGTGGAGCTTTCTGCTGATTTGATTGAACTACATTCCATGACTTTGATGTAATCTTGGGAATGGATTGGTTGTTCTGACATCAAGCAGTTATGGACTGCTGTAGTAAAGTTGTAACTTTTAAAATTCCGGGTTATGGTGAAATTGTAGTTCAAGGAGAAAAGCAATTTTATCCTTCTAGTTTGATTTCTGCAGCTAAAGCTAGAAGGTTACTTAGGAAGAGATGTGAAGCTTATCTTGCTTATGTTAATGATACACGATATTCAAGCAAGGTTTTGGGAGACATACCTACAGTGAGAGAGTTTCCAGATGTTTTTCTGGAAGAATTACCTGGAGTACCGCCAGAGAGAGAGGTAAAATTTGTTATTGATGTAGTTCCAGGTACAACACCAATTTCTATTCCACCTTATAGAATGGCACCTCCGAAATTAAAAGAATTAAATGTGCAACTCCAAGAATTGCTTGACAAAGGATTTATAAAACCTAGTGTGTCACCTTGGGGTGCACAAATTTTATTTGTAAAGAAGAAGGATGGTACTTTAAGATTATGTATAGATTATAGACAGTTGAATAAAGTGACTATCAAGAATAAGTACCCGTTACCTAGGATTGATGACTTATTTGATCAGTTGAGAGGAGCGGGTGTTTTCTCTAAAATTGATCTTAAATCGGGTTATTATCAGATGAAAATTAAAGAAGTAGATATTCCAAAGACAGCTTTTAGAACTCGATATGGACATTATGAATTTTTGGTTATGCCCTTTGGTTTAACTAATGCTCCAGCAGCTTTTATGGACTTGATGAATCGAGTATTTAAACCCTATTTAGACCAATTTATAATAGTTTTTATTGATGATATACTGGTTTATTCTAGAAATAGAGAGGATCATAACAATCTTAAGGAAGTTTCTCACTTAGAGATAAGGTTAAACACTTAAGAGGTTGATTCAAAATTCTCATAAAATCTAATGAATTGGTTTGATAACTTGTGATCACGAGAGTAGACACAAGGATTAAATTGATATGAGTTCTGGTACTTGAGAGATACTTGAGATTAATTTAGGAGAATTTAACCATTAATGAAAGGAAAACTAAATTAAATCAATACTTTAGAAAACCCATGATAAATCAAAAAAGGTGACTAAACCCTAAGTTTCATATTATTAGATTTAATTCAAAGTAATTTATTATATTTAATCATAAATTGAATTTTATCATCTAAATAATATTTAGTTTTAATTGATCAGTGCTTAGAAGAAAACTTCCTCGTGGGAACGATACTCTACTCATCATTATATTACTTGTTAACGATCTATGCACTTGCAGATAGTGAGGCCGAGTCCGCAACACATTGCTAGTAGTATCCCAAGTGAATGGAGAGTGGGAATTAAAAGAAGAGAAGCTAAAACCATATCACCATTACTTGACCATGATGAAGAAGAACTTTAAGGAGTGCAGGTTTATACACCTACCAAGAGAAGAAAACTAGATGGCCGATGCCCTAGCCACATTGGCTTTGGTATGGGAGAATCCTGTAAATCTATTTCTTAAGTCTCTGGTTTTGACCAGTTCATCAACTCCATTCTATGAATATGAGACAATCATGGAAACTAATATAGACTGTGACACGTGGTATGACACCATAAAACTATTTTTGGAGAATAAAGAATACCCACTGGGGGCAACAAGGGAAGAGAGAAGAGCCATAAGGCGATGGTCCTTATAATACATTACCTTTCATGGAGAGTTATATCGAAGATGGCCTGATGGGGTGCACTTCAGATGCTTGAGAAAGCCTGAAGCTGAGCGTATCATATCAAAAATACATGCAGGAAGCTGTGGTCCACATATGAGTGGTTTACCCCTAGTTAAGAAGATAATTCGACAAGGTTACTACTGGTTAACCATGGAGAGAGATTGCATTGAGTTTGTGAAGAAGTGCTAGCAATGTCTGATGCATGGTAATTTGAATCACATGCCTCCTGAAGAATTACATTATATGTCTTCACCCTGGCCCTTTGCGACTTGGGGAATTGACATTATAGGAGAGATACGTCCGACGGCTTTAAACGGTCACTGTTTTATCATAGTAGCACGGATTATTTTTCAAAATGAGTTGAAGTTGAATCTTTCAACAAGCTGGGGGGGAAAGCAAATGGCAAGGTTTATTAAAAAGAATCTCATCTATAGATACGGGGTCCAGCACAGTGTGATATCGGACAATGGGGTACAGTTTCAAGGAGCAGTTAAGGACTTATTCTCAAACTACCAAATCCATCATCATCAATCCTTTCCTTATAGACCAAAGGCTACTGGTGCAGTAGAAGTGAAAAATAAGATAATTAAGCAGATTTTTTCCAAGATGACCAAGACATATAGGGATTGGTCGAAAATGCTTCCTTTTGCTTTATGGGGATACAGAACAAGTGCATGAACTCCTACTTGAATGACACCGTTTTCCTTGGTTTATGGGATGGAAGCAGTGTTATCAATTGAAATAGAGATCAAGTCATTAAGAGTGATCTTGGAAGCCGAACCCCTGAGACGGAGTGGGTAGCAAGCAAATACAGACAGTTAGCATTTTTTAGAAGAGAAGAGGTTGAAAGCACTATATCATCATCAACTATACCAAAAGAAGATAGCTCGAGCCTACAATAGAAGGGTTAAGGTCAGAAAATTCAGAATCGGCGACTTAGTGTTGAAGCAGTGTAAATCTAATGTCTCTAATCCAAGAGAAAAATTTAGACCTAGGAGGGAAGGACCATATATTGTGAAACAAGTCATTAGCAAGGGTGCAGTCAAAATATCAGACATGGACGAGAACAAGTTTAGTGAGCCGGTAAATATGGATAAGTTGAAGAGGTTTTATGTGTAAAAAAAAAAAGAGTTTGCTAGGTTGAAAATCCAAAAAGGGCAGCCTAGGCAAAAGTTAGAGCAGTCCGCTAGTTCCAAAAACCCAAAAGGGTGGACTAGGCAACAATTAGGGCTAGACGAGAGAAAATTATCAATTAGAAAATCCAAAAGGGCTAGTTGGTGACAAGAGTGATCTTGTGTATGCGAGCTTTATATTTGGTTGTTTCCCAATTTAATAAAATAGAGCTAATATTAAAATTGTTCTATGTGCACTGTTTCAAGTATTTAACCAAATATGGTAAAATAAATAACACAATAGCAAAAGGTGATGACAAATTATAAAAAGAAAAGAAACATCTTTTATTATGATCATTATTATTTATCCTAACATTATTCTTTCTAAAGAATTAATAAAATCTAAAATCTATGGCAGACTTCAAGTGTGACTTGTAGGCCAGCTTTGCTTCAACAGATCCAAGATGGCTTCAGCCAGATGAGGCATGTCCAAGTCAGGAGCAAACTCAGAACCTCGGGCTCAGCTCCATATTGATGATCAAGCCGATGAGGATCATAGCAAGTACCTCGACAAAGATCAGCAAGAGGAACATACATCAAATACGTCCGAATGGTGATACGAGAAATCTTCCACCAAGGTACTAACCAACGAATGTCGACTACAGCGCGTGTACGGATCCAATCAATTTAGTTGGCATATGAAGAAGTAGGATGAGATAGTTTCCTAGCAGAGTGATGTCGCGGTAGGTATCTATTGTGCTCAACTAATTACTACTACAAGCGACACTCGCAAGTATACAAGGTAATTGTAGCAACAGTGATCGCCCTAAGGTCGTCTCACAAGGAAGAAATTGTTTTGCAATAGTTTGATTAGAAAGAAATTTAAAAACAAGAGTGTGATGTGTTGGAATGGTGAAAAATAATTTAAATCTAAAAGTAATATGTGTAATGGTTGTATAAGATTAATACAATTCTAGGAATGGTGTTTAGGGTTGTAGATCAATTTAATAAAAGTTTAATTCTCAAATTATCCATTAATACGACCTTGTATTTTAATTTGGTCCTTGAGTTTAATTAGTAATTATCAATTCATTAGTTTTCACATTCATGAATTAACAACAACCAATTGTTTTTGAAATTGCAAATTAATAAAACCCTAGAACTTATATTTCTAATTCATTATTAGGGTAGTTGATTGCATAATTCCAATATTAAATTTCACCTCTCGATCCTTCAATCAATATCTAGAGATCAATAGGTAGCTAATCTATCAACTTAACATTCAATCCAATACAATCAACTAATAACAAGGTATATTAATGGAAATATCAAATCGAGTCATTCAATCAAATCTACTACAAACCCTAGGCATGAGTAATTTAGCTCATCATCATCAATTTAAAATAAATATTCATCTCAATATAAATCAAATCACAATTGCACATTGAAATATTAATCTTAACAAATAATAACAATCTAAAAATGAATTAAAAGAAAGAATATAAAAACCCCTTTGAAGATGCTAAGAGTTGAACTTCTAGTCTTCCTCCTAGCTCCACCTTGAATATGATGAAGAACTAACAAGCTTTCTTCAATCAATGGCTTACCTCTTAAAAGATGGAATGGTCACTCTCTCAAGCCCCCAACTCCTCAATCAAGTTTTCTTCAAATCCTAACCTTTACAAGAGCTTGCTCACCCAATTTTATCCCCAAAAATGTTAAGAATCTTATTTATGGGAGAAATGGAAAATGAAGATGAAGGTGATCTTCATGGTCTCTCTCAAGACCAAGAACAAGAAGATGAACTCAGAACCAGCCCTCTTCAAAGAAGCCTCCGACATGTATATACTCCTCCTTTCATTCTTTGCTTCTTTTTTTTTTATTTCTTAAGACACAAAGAATGTCTTGCCAACTCACACACTCCACTTTATCTCCCACTTATTTTTTATTTTATATTTCTTCCCATAAATTAGGCAACATTTTTATTCTTTTATTATTTTTTTTAAAGATATCACTTGTTGTCCCCCATTTTGTATAAAATGATTGAAAGAATCTTCACAAGACATGGCCAAGTCATGAGTGACTTGGCCAAGTCATGAGTGACTCATTTTCTTATGGACATGCCCAAGCCATGTGGCCGTGTCCATGGTTTTCCCAATAACTTCTTTCTTTTCCAGGTGGGATGTAACACCCCTTCCCAGCCTACATGTGTAAGCCGAGTAGAGGCGCCACACTATCCTAATGTTGCTACCAATTTTACTTAATTCGAATTTTAGTTCCGGTTTTACAGAAATTTTGCCATAGTTTCGCCTAAAAATTGAGTCCCAAGTGTCGACAAAACTGGTTTTTTCCTGATTTAAAAAAAAACATTTTACACAAACCAATGCAAACAAAATCATTCTCAGTACACTCCCAATAAATCCCCCTTATAACCTCAACTACAACCTGCAAAAAGGATTTACACTTCTAGTACAAAATAAGTAGAGGTTTATTATTATCACATACTTTCAATAATCTTATATATATATATATATGATAATTTTGTCTTTACCAAAATTTCATTTATACATATGAATACATTCTTGTCAGAAATACAACATAATGAAATTATACATGTATGCATCACCTTCTAGTTGGTCTCGAAATACTCTTACCCTACTCGTGGCATAACAGTTTGACTTCCAGATCAACCACCTACTCACCTGCGCGATATATACAACCGCGCTAAGCCCGAAAGCTTAGTAGTACAAATAAATATTATAAACATACATAACAGACAATCATACTTATATGTTAACTTCATATATTATTATTTTCTTATCATATTTTCCCATTTCAATTACACCTTATATATATTTCTACTAATCTCATAATTATATACATATGCACGTATTTCATTAATACAACCCACAATTCCATGACTTATTAAAAAATTCATAAAATAATACTCACAATGTCCACAACCACATCCATATTATACATCATATTGTATTTTCATGTAGTACCTTCAGATCTCATCATTCAACATAATTTTTCAATCCACATTCACCTTCAATAATTTACTTATACATTGTAATCATCTCATTTCATAATTATCATCATATATCTCATAACATTACATCTTATTCCATAATTCACATTTAAACAAAAATAATCATTGGTCTCATTATTCATTCATTTCACATTTCATGAATCACATTTAAACAAAGACAAGCATGGGCCCAAAAGACACTAATATGCTATTCAAAGTTCAGAGTTACTGTTTTGGTCTATAATCATAATCATCAATACTTTTATCCCTGGATATTCAACTAGATTTGAGTTTACGACCCAGTCATTTCACTCAATCTAGTTTCAATAATTTGTTTTTGAGGTTTACGACCCGGTCATTTCACCCCAAAAACATCACATTTCACATTTTCCAACTGGAATCGGCTTACGACCCGGTCATTTCACCTATCCAGTGATTCATAGGCATGCCGCCAAAAACAGAACTCTGAAAATTGAATTAACACATTAGGCACACAATCATTTCATTTATCTCTTTATCAATCTCTTTTCATTTCATTTCTCATAATTAATTAGACAACCATGCCTCAATTATATATTTCATTTGCATTATCATAGCCAACAACCATGGCCTCATATCTCATATGATCTCAAATCACCTTAATCAATTCAAATGTATATAATCAATGGCATTAACACACATTTTACATACTCATCACAACATTCATATTATACCAAACATAACATTATTAATATACATCAACAATGCATTACATTTCCTAACACATTTACAACCAAATGTGTATCAAGTCTCAAAGTCATATGCATTTATGCAATAATGTAGTTTGTACTTACCTTAAAACCAACTCACACCAATCTATACACTTACTCTTCAAAGAATCCTCAACACTTAGGTTAGGGCAATTCAACCTCTTCACAACCTAATCCAAAAGGAATATTAGCAAAATGACCATATGAATAGTACATTCTAGTTTTAGACTCCATTTTATCCTTATTTTGAAAAATTGTATAAAATAATCTACTTGACTAAAAATTCTAAAATTTTTACAGAATTTAGTTTTACATCTTAAAATCATTCCTTTAAAATTTCATATCAAACTGAACACAAAATCTTGGTGAAATAGTTCACCTAACCAGACTGCCCCAATTGCCCTGCATCCTGGCAGCAGTTCTGAACTTTGTGAATTCCATAAATCAAATTCAATCAACGTGGTTCAAAATTATTTTTCTCAAATACTAGACTCACTAAGAAACAACATATCCAAAATTCAATTGGATATGATTTTTCTACATTTTATTAAAAATCCCGAAAAATAGCTGTCTCAGTTAAGGTACCTGCTGGAACAGGTCTAATAAAAATAATCTTTCCAAAATCATAACCATTCCAAAATCGAATCAACATATTTTTCAGTCATTCTAGACTCATAGAGGCACAACATATCAAAAATTCACTTCAAGAACATTTTTCTATAATTAATTAAAAATCATACAAGTCACAGCTTTTACTAATTGTAAAACAGGAAAAATTTCACTAAACACAACTCTTACTCTTCCATCACCAACACCAACCTAACTTCTTATCTTTAATTCCATTTCAACACTTTTACACACACCATACACAAACACACTCCATCAAACTCAAACAAAATTCCAAATAGAACAAGAGAAATCAAGAGAAAACTTACCAAAAATGATAAACTTCTTGAATTTCTAACTTGTTTCCTTGAAATCTTCCTTCAATTTGAAACTTGGAACTCAAAACAACTTCTTGCTCTCTTGACTAAGTGATACCCGGCCACCCCAAAAGAAAAGAAGAATAATGAAAGAGACAAAAGAAACAAAGTCAAATTTCCCCTCTCTTTAAACCTCCACCAAGCAATTTAAAAAGAAAATTACCTAAATACCCTCTTCTATACAATTAAACTCCCTTTCACTTACTTGTCCTTTTTAGTAATTTCATACATAACCAAAATAAATATCTTCTTTTTCTTTTATTATTATTATTATTATTATTATTATTATTATTATTATTATTATTATTATTATTATTATTAATTAATTAATTATATAAACTTACTTTTCCTACACCACTTTATACATTATGTATATGTAATATATATGTTGGTATATGTATATCTCTTTTATATTTCCTTTATATTTTCCATATTTTTCAAATACCACATAAATATATATCATCCCTCATATACACCTATTTCTTATAATATTTTCCTTACATATTTTACCAACATATCTTCTCACAACTACCATTCCAATGTACACCAAAATCGGGTATTAAATTAATTCATTTATCTTCTTTTGACTTTCATTAGTTTAACTTATATATGTTATATATATCTTCACTTCTTTTCTCCTTCCATTAAACATACTCCTTAAATCCAAATACCACAATAATTATTCCAAAACTTTTAGGGTGTACCTTAGGATATTACATGGGACACAGCCAAGGCCCTGGCCATGTCATGTGACACGGCTAGTGGCTTGGCCATGTCTCTTGAGTGTGTTCTCCACTACCTCTATCTTTTCTTTGATCTTTAGATGGGACATGGCCAAGGCCTTGACTGTGTCATGTGACATGGCCAATGGCTTGGCCATGTCTCTTGGGTGTGTTCACCTCTGCCTTTACTTCTTCTTGTTTTGTTCAATTGGTGAGACACGGCCAAGGCCTTGGCCATGTCTTGTGACATGGCCAATGGCTTGGCCGTATCTCTTAAGTGTGTTCGTCTCTGCCAAATTTTCCTACCTCTTTCCTTGGATGAGGGACACGGTTAAGCCATGAAGTGTCTTGGTCGTGTCTCATATTTTTCTACCTTAATAATCCATCAAATTGAATGAAAGCTCCATTGTTTTGTTCTTCATCCTGGATCAAATACTTCAAATAAACTTTAAAAACAAATTAAAAGAAAAATCAATCAAAAGCCAATAAAATTACATTAAAAATAAATACACAAATGATCAAAATAACTACCCCACATTTAATTCTTTGCTTGTCCCCAAGCAAAGTTAAAATCAAAACAAACTAAATAAGATAAATTTAGTCAAGTTCAAGAGTTATAAGGATGTATCAAGACTCCCATTTTATTAAATCCACAATCATTATCAAATCAAGAACAATCAGTACTCAAGCAATTTAATGGCCTATTCATGTATACCAAAAATTGTCACTCCCTCACAAAACCTCTTAAATGTTTAATCAGGTAGTGTTTAAGCTCTCAACATTCAATGAAAGATTATCTCTATAGTCTTGCTTATCAATCAAATCTCCACCACCTAATTACAATCAAGCATCAATCATAAGGTCTTTCATTCGGTTGTAATGGGGCTAAGGTAAAGGCATGACATTTAGGAAACGTGAACTTATTCATTAAGTTCAAGAGCACTTCAAGAATGAAGTAACCGATCATATGTATAACCCGACAATCCCAAAACACCTTCCTCTCACCTACCGCTTAACATTAAGGAGCTTTTCAAGGGAACTCACTTATCAAATTTTGCAATGATCATTCCCAAACTTATTCCAACCTTACAAAAAAGAACAACTTCTTCTATTATTTGATTTTTCTCTTTTTTTTATATATTTATTTTTTTATTATTTTTTTAAATAGGATTTGCAACTAAAGAAGATAATAATTTGTAATTTTAAATCCACTAAATTTAACCCCACACTTTATTTAACACAACACTCAATCATAAATATTCTTAAAATGCTCTTAACCTAATGCAAGGGTAATAGTTAAAAAAACAAGGTTCAAGCTAATGGTGTTATGAAAAAGAAAGAAAAGAAAAAATGAAATAAGCTTAAAATTGGCTAACTAAGAGTTAGATATAAGATTGGTCTTTTTAAGCCAAAATGGGTTCACCTAATTGCCTTAATCATATTGATGCTTAATTGAAATTTTTATGTAGTCTTAAAATGCATGTCAAAGCAAGTTCTAGCAATTCATCAATCAAAGATGTTTACACACAATAAAGAATAATAAGTTGATATCCAACTTAATAGGTTCAATTCCTCACTAGTTTAAAGGTGATGCAAAGAATAACCATCAAAATTGACAATAAGCACCAATTCTAATCAATTCTTAAATTCATGCTTCAAAAATTCAAAGGTCATCTATCAACAATCTTATAACAATTGAACTTTTCAAAATTCATTTATTCAAAGAAAAACATTAACTAAACTTAAACAAAGATAGGATAAAAGTAAAAACTGCACCCCACACTTAAAGATTCACATTGTCCCCAATGTGAGCATGCATAAATTAAAAGAGCAGAGTTCAGATGAAACCTAATTTCCATCGTTCCCATATGCGATATGAAGTGCTCCTTCCATCCTTAATGAATTTGTCACCCATGTTTGAAAAGATGAATAGTATGCAACTCCGAAAGGTACCCAGTGTATTGCAAAGCCTAAATAGAATCCTTTGAAGAGCAAATGTCCAAAGGGAACATGTGAAGGTTGTCTTAGGGTGATCCTCCAATGCTATAGGAACTTGGTAAAAACCTTTTCAGTTTGCAACATGGTTATATCCATTTTTACTCTTCCTCACCACCGAGAGTGGAAGAGATAATCATAGGTTGCATGCTATTTTCCCCAATCAAAGCATATTTCAAAAGTTTTGGGGTCTTTTTAAGTTTGACCAAGTTTGGTTGAATCTCTTTTTCACCCACTTTAACCATCTGAAGTCCCCTCTCAACAACCTCAGCATTTAAGATTAACTTACACTCCTAAATTTTTGAATTGAAAATTTTAGGCTCTACTTCCAAGGTCATGGCCATCTCAAGCTTATCTTCACTATCTTCTTTATAGGGCATGTCATAGATTCTAGAAAGTTTCTTAAATTGTGTCTCATCCTTCAATCTACTTGGGAATGGAATTGGTGGCATATAAGGATTTGGAGGCTCATGCAAATTTGGTGAGGTTGATGCTTCCAAATTCTCCTCCTCCTTTGATTGACTTGGTTCCTCTATGTTGGGTTGTATCTCCTCGCCATGTTCTTCTTGATTAGTACCTGCATCAAAGGAATCACAAACTTTGTTACCTTTTCACTCCTTAAAATTGTGATTGCATTGGCTTGCTCTATTTGGCTAGGAGATTTCACTTTTAAGTGTGCTTGGAGTTGATTTGCCAGTTGTCCAACTTGAGTTTCCACCTTCTTCAATGATACCTCCAAAGAATCAAACCTCTTATTGCTCCCATCCTGATTTTGTGTGCTAATTTGAATGAAAGATTTTAAATTATCTTCCAATGTGGGTTCCTTAAGTTGATCTTGATTTTGTGTGCTAATTTGAATAAAGGCATTCAAATTATCTTCCAATGTGGGTTCCTTAAGGTGATCTTGATTTGAACATTGTCCTTGAGAGTAAGAACTTCTTTGGTAAAGTTGAAAAAATTATTAAGGTAGAATTTGTTGCTGGTTTTCCCAAGAAAAATTTGGGTAGTTTCTCCAACTTGGATTATAAGGATTGGAATATGGGTCATCTCTACCCCTTGGCTGGAAACTTTCAAAGGCATATTCTTCTTCTTGCCTCTCTTGGTATTATTCAAAACCAAATGAACACATGGTTGCACTATGTCTTACAATGCCACATGCTGAACATACTTCACGAGTAGGCATAGGTGCTCTTCCTCTTGCATTTAGCACCTTAAGTTGACTTGTTAATTCTGCTAATTGCCATGCCATTTTAGAATTAGCATTCTCATCATAAACTCTCTCATGCCTTGAAAACTGCATTCTTACAATAACACTTAGTAATTAAAAATTGAAACACTCAAAACAATTAAATAATTTAAATAAGAAAAATCAAACTACTAACAACAATTGCCTTCCCCGGCAACGGCGCCAAAAACTTATTACGGTCGACAAATTACTACTACAAGCGACATTCACAAGCATACAAGGTAATTGTAGCAACGGTGATTGCCCTAAGGTTGTCTCACAAGGAAGGAATTGTTTTGCAATAGTTTGATTAGAAAGAAATTTAAATACAAGAGTATGATGTTTTGGAATGGTGAAAAACAATTTAAATCTAAAAGTAATATGTGTAATGGTTGTACAAGATTAATACAATTCTAGGAATGGTGCTTAGGGTTATAGATCAATTTAATAAAAGTTTAATTCTCAAATTATCCATTAATACGACCTTGTATTTTAATTTGGTCCTTGAGTTTAATTAGTAATTATCAATTCATTAGTTTTCACATTCATGAATTAACAACAACCAATTGTTTTTGAAATTGCAAATTAATAAAACCCTAGAACTTATATTTCTAATTCATTCTTAGGGTAGTTGATTGTATAATTCCAATATCAAATTTCACCTCCCGATCCTTCAATCAATATCTAGAGATAAATAGGTGGCTAATTTATCAACCTAACATTCAATCCAATACAATCAACTAATAACAAGGTATATTAATGGAAATATCAAATCGAGTCATTCAATCAAATCTACTACAAACCCTAGGCATGAGTAATTTAGCTCATCATCATCAATTTAAAATAAATATTCATCTCAATATAAATCAAATCACAATTGCACATTGAAATATTAATGTTCTTAACAAATAATAACAATCTAAAAATGAATTAAAAGAAAGAATATAAAAACCTCTTTGAAGATGCTAAGAGTTGAACTTCTAGTCTTCCTCCTAGCTCCACCTTGAATATGATGAAGAACTAACAAGCCTTCTTCAATCAATGGCTTTCCTCTTAAAAGATGTAATGGTCACTCTCTCAAGCCCCCAACTCCTCAATCAAGCTTTTTTCAAACCCTAACCTTCACAAGAGCTTGCCCACCCAATTTTATCCCCAAAAAAGTTAAGAATCTTGTTTATGGGAGAAATGGAAGATGAAGATGAAGGAGATGTTCATGGTCTCTCTCAAGACTAAGAACAAGAAGATGAACTTAGAACCAGCCCTCTCCAAAGAAGCCTCCGACGTGTATATACTCCTCTTTTCATTCTTTTCTCTTTTTTTAAATTTCTTAAGACATAAGGCATGTCTTTCCAACTCACACACTCCACTTTGTCTCCCACTTATTTTTTATTTTATATTTCTTCCCATAAATTAGGCAACCCTTTTATCCTTTTATTATTATTTTTAAAAGATATCACTTGTTGTCCCCCATTTTATCCCCTATTTCATGTAAAATGATTGAAAGAATCTTCACAAGACACGGCCAAGTCATGAGAGTGTAGACCCTTAATTTTTGACCCAATCCGATCTAATATGTTTATTTAGCCCAAAATGATTTTTGTTGTCTAATTGGTCCAAAATAATTTTAATTAAATAATTTTTACCTTAGTATTTAATTTTATTGATAAAAAATGAAAATAAACAAATTAAAATTAAAATTAAAATTAGGAGTCGGAAAAAAATCGGCAGCGAAAAGTGGTCGCGCGGGCCCGTCGGCGCAGCAGCAGCTCACCCGCAGGCCTGCGGGTGTTTCGCCCGCAGGAATTTCCTTCAGGAATTTCCTGCGGGCTGGCACGCCCATTGGCCCCAGCCACGGGCTCGCTGCCACAGTTTTCGCCAGCGCAAAATTTTTTGACCAATTTTTAGAAATCTAATCCAATTAGGTTTTAATTTTTTTATTAATATTAATTTCCGTGTGTAATTAGGAATAAACAACCTAAAAATCATTATAAATAAGGACCAATAGAACCAAATTGAAGGGGTGGCCGAGAGAGAGCAAATCCAAAGAGAGTTTGGAAAGTTTGAAACCAAATCAAGGAAGGAAAAGCAATAATTCAATTCAACTGATTTTTAAGGGAGTAGCGGCACGAATTAAGGAATTCAAAGGCAACAAAGTCTTGTCATTGGAGCTAGTTCATCCAAGAAGAATTATTTTTGGGAGAATCAACAAAAGAAGGTATGTTAAATTCTTTTTGATTTATGTAACACAGTAGCAAATCTATACAATTTAAGGTTTTTTTTAAATCAAAACTTTAGAACTTTAATTTAGTTTTCCAAAGTTAAAACACTAAAACGTGACCTTCTTTTCCAAAAAGACTTAAAATTGTTATCTTTTCTTCTTAAAAATCTTGAAACTTTAATTGAACATATTTTTCTATAAAACCAAAATCAAATTCTGTTTCTTTCAAATTTTTAAAGTAGGTTCTATTTCATTCAAAAAACCTTAAAAAACATCTTTTCTACTAATAAAAACTTCAATCCATTTGTTTAAATTCACAAAACTTCATAGAATATCAAATTGATTTCTAAAACCCTAAAAAATTATCTTTTACCCGAGAATCCTAATTTTAAAGCCTAAAATTCAAAATTTAACTTTTAAATCTAAAATAATGAACCCTAATCCTTTTAAAACTTTAAACCCTAATTTTTATGAACCCTAATCCCTTTAAAACATTAAAAAACATAAAAACATGAAAACCCAAAAAATTGCACAGTAGCTTAAAATTCAATAATCAAAAATCACAAATTAAAGTATTTTAAGGTATTTAAAACCCTAGTTTCATGATTTCATCATTCAAACCTTAATTTTTTTAATCAAAGAGTCTTACCAACCTTTTAAAACATAAAACCCTAATCTATTTTAATTTCATAAAAGGTCACAGTAGCTATAATTGAACTTTTATTTGCTTTATTCAATTCCATATTTACTTATACCTTGATTTATCTCTTATGCTTTAATCTATTTAATTTCAATACTTGATTTATTTAATTTATCATAGATGGATGTTTATTTTATTGATATTTAAATACTTTTGATGAATGATTATTTACTTTTATCAATCAATTTAGATTTTCAAAAGTTGTAAGAGGTATGTTTCCACTTGGTGGGCACCTCATTATTTAAACATCATGTAATTTAATTTGCTTTTCTATTTTAGAACTTATGTAAAGGGCATGTTTCTACCTTTTGGTGGGTGTCCTATCTAGGCATGTGATGTAAGGACATGTTCCATCCTTGGATGGGTGTCCATTTATTTGTTTTGTTTTGTTTGGACATTGCTTTGATTTTAATATAATGATGCTTTCTTTTTATTGTGTGTAGTATGGATAATGTTATTATACTTAAGAATTTTATAATATTAAGACCTGTAAAGTAGGCCGGTTCCAATGAACCGGGCGTTGTGGGGGTGCTGGGCCATTTCTCACCTTCCCCACACGTACCCAACTTTCCAAACCCATTAAGGGGTTGGGGATTCCTTAGGAATCGAGTCATCCACCCCTTTCTTTTTTCCCGGCCCGTCCGGGTGGCGACTCCATTTTCTCCGGACTTAGGTCCGTGTTCTCTAAGGCCCCGAGCCTAAACAGTGCCGAAGTTGCAAGAACCATTCCACCAGGAGTGGGGGCGAAAATCCCCGCTCACAGTGGCGACTCCACTGGGGATAAGAGAAGTTGATTCCGTTGGTCTTTATATTATTCTTTTCTTTCTTATAATGATATTATCCATTGCATCATATTAGATTGCATTGTGTGCGTGAGTTAGGACGCCCGTGTTATGTTATGTAAGGGATATCATACTTTCACTCAAGGTATGGAGATCGAGCATGGCATAACCACTCATAGCCTGGTACCATTTAGTATATACTTGCTATGGGAACCTAAGCCTTTTAACCCAAAGACTAAAGCTCATGTAATTGGCCTAGTTACTTTCCCTTAGGTTTTACCCCAAATGTATGTTGTTTGACTATGGTTGATTTATCTTGGCTTAAATCATGGCTTATTTGGTTTGTTCTTTTTCTAATATGACCTAGGTATATTGTAAGCTCAAAATAAATTTTTCTTTAAAATTCAAAAGACCATAGCTATTTTTCAAAACTTTTCAAAATGGTCTTTGGACATAAGACTTTTTCGAATAAAAAATTCTTTGGCCCATGGCCCAAATACTAAGCCCAAAATCCATTTTTCTAAAATCTTTTACAATGGGCTTAGAAATAAAACCATTTTCACCCAACATTTTCTTACAAAGAGCTTGCAAAAATATTTAGGTCAATTATAAAATACCAAAAATCAATTGTGGGCCTAGTTTACACTAAGAATAAATTAACCATGGGCTTTTTGGCATGAACCACTAGTTACCTCTTTTCAAGTGAGAAATCTATTTATAATAAGCCTCTTAATTTCGTTTTAATCCAATATAGCATAAAAGCTACTTTAGTTGGTTGAATGGATTAAAACCTAATTAATGGGAATTATTATAAACTGATTTCCATTTTTAAAAATATAACTATTGGTTGAAAAGTCCGTGAGAATTATTCGAAAGCAAGGTACCCCATGTTGGTATTTTGTTAACCATATACCTAGGAAAAGAGACTCGCCATACGTGTGTGGATGTTATAAGGTTGGAAGGAACGTCCTAATTTGTCCTTGTTTGTCTATTGTTTGTGCATACATGCATACATGCATACATTTGCATCTCATATCATTAATCATCTCTGGCTCAGAGCCCTGGATTACGATAGTTCAAAAGCTTACAATCCGACCTACGCCGGAGACAAGATATCTAGCAACGACTCAATCACTTGCACACCAAGAACAATGGAGCCCGAACAAATTCAAAGAATGGTGGATGAAGCCCTCAATGCCAAGATGGAAGAAATAAAAGAGGCCCTAGCTGAGACCATGAGGAACCAGTTGACTGCAATCTTAGAGAATCATGCCGAGGCTTCTGCTAGCACTAAGAAGCCAAAGGACAAAGGGAAGACTAAAGTTAGTGAAGTAGCTTTTGATGATGATAAGGTGATCATTGATGATGATGACTGGGCTCAATACTACCAAGATCTTCAAGACAAAAAAGAACCAAAGGTTGTTGAGAAGGCAACTATTGAAAAGACCGAGACATCCGATGTTGAAAAGATGATTGCTGATTTAGAAAAGAAATTTGAGAAGAAATTGAAAACCGAAGAGGTGTTCGAGATCGACAAATTGTTTGAGCTAGATGAAGAAGTCCCATACAAGTTCAAGATGCCATCATTTGATAAGTACAATAGCACCAGAAATCCTCATCTTCATGTGAAGCAATATATCACTGCCATGCAGTCTGTCCGAGCTACTAAGGCTCAAACTCTAAGGTACTTCATGCTCTCATTGGATCATGCTGTCCAAAATTGGTTCAATACCTTAGATGATGGAACACAAAAGAGTTGGGATCTACTTTACAAAGCCTTCATCCAACAATATGGATATAATGTTGAGTTGGAAGTTACCTTGATGGAAGTGGAGTCCATTAGGCAAAGATCGAATGAGAACTTTGTGGATTATGTGAAGAGATGGAGAAACAAGGCTGCTTTGCTCAAGAAAAGGCCCGATGAATCTGATCAAATAAGGATGATCGTGAGAGGTGTCCTACCCAATCTCCGCAAAAGGATGTCTCACACCCTTATAAGGGACTTCAAAGATCTTCTCCAAGCTGGTCTACAAATTGAAGAATGGGAAAGGGAGAAGAATCGCTTTTCAATAAGAAGGAATGAGAAAGGGAACAACCAGCCTAACAATCAAAGCACACAAAAAGAAGTTGATGTTAATGTAACCGGTCAAGGGAATAAAAGATAATTCTCAGAATTGGGGAAACCTCTATCTTGGGTTTTTAGCAAGCTGCAAAAGAAAGGTTTGTTACAACCGTTAGCTCCTCGACCTCTACATAATCCACTGCCACCAAACTTCAATGCCAAGGCCTTCTGTCAATTTCATCAAATGCGAGGGCATGAAACAGATAAATGTGCTCGTCTAAGGCATAAGATTCAAGACCTAATTGATAGTGGCAAACTACCCGAGCCAGATAAGCCCAACACCAATGACAATCCATTACCAAGGTTCAATAGAGTACCTCCACCGGCAACCTTCATGTTGGGAAAAGGATTGGAAGAAGATTTTGTTTTATCCTCTTTTCAAGATGAGAATGTTGAAGATGTGAAAGGAAAAGAAGCCTAACTCAATGAACTTTCCCTAGCTTGAATGTTGCTTTTCAATCTTACTTTATTTAATATTTTGGAACAATCGTGTTTTTCAAATTCAAAGTTGTTTGAATAAATTACTTTTATCAAAATTTTTGTTGGTCTTTGTTCATTTTGGTGCTCAACCAATGAGGAATTTAGCTTGATGTTTATAAATTAATGTGTCTAGGCATCATGACTCAAATGACTTTACTAGATGAGGGAATTGCTCTATAGCATTGAGTTGTGTATGCTTACTTAGAGAGGGCTCCTGCATAATTATCTTTGTCTAGGTCTTAGTCAGTCTTAGAACATTGCTTTGACAAACTTTTGAGGCAAAATTGAACTCTTCTTATTTAAGGGAGAGATGATCTAGGCATTATTTGATTAGCCAACAACTAGTATCCACCCAATTAAATATTAATTCCTAGTTGTCCTTTTGAGCCTTCATAAAATTTTAGCTTTCTTTTCATTGGCATATAACCTCAATAACCTACCTTGAGCTGTTGTGATACTTTTTACAAGTCTTATGATCACAAAGGTGAAAAGCAAGAAGATTAAAGAAAGCAATGATTAGTCAAGATCATGAGGATAGTTGAAGTTTCAAGATTATGAAGATAGTTCTCAAGACCATAAAAATAGTTGATGTTTTTAATACCATGAAAATAGTTGATGTTTTTAAGACCATAAGGATAGTTGATGTTCTCAAAACCTTAAGGGTAGTTGAAGTTCCCTTAATATCTCCAATATATCAAGACAACATCAGAGTAACAAATGATTTATCCCTGTTAAAGAAGATTTATATTACTCCACTTATCCATTATTGGAAGCCCAATTTGGTACAAACAAGACAACTATGTTTGAGCTAGAACAAAAAAAATCAATAGAAAAAGAAAAGAAAAAGAAAAAAAGAGTAGAAAAAAAAATCCAAAATGGTTCAAAAAGCCAACTGAGTTCTCTTTTACCTAAAGCAGCAAAAGGCCTCCATTTGGTTCATAAAGACATTTTTACTTGAATTGGCCCAACACAACCAAGGATTCAATCAAAATTGGAGAAAAGGAGGGAGACCATCCAGTTCTTGAAAGTTTTGTACTTGATAGTCCAACAAGAAAGAAGGACAAAATGATAAAATGCTCAAAGAAAGGGAAGATTAAGAAAAGGGAAGAGTAAGAAAAATAAAGAAGAAAAAAGGGAAAAGAAGAAAAGAAACAGATTTGGGTCTTAAACTTTTTGCAAGGGCAAAAACTGTCCTAATCAAGATCCAGATTAATGCCAAGAAGATTGAAGGAATCTGGAGTCTAGAAAGATTGCTCCCAACTATTTAAAGTTTTAACAAGAAATTTGTAGTGTGAGGGTTTGTCCATTGTGTCACACCAGCTCCAATCTAAAAATGGCCTCCACTTTAACCCATGTCCCTTATAGACCCCGTTTCAAGCCCATCAAAGACCTGTTGATCTCTCTTGGTAGGTAGAGTCTATTAGTGGAGATAGTTTGAATAAGCATGCATATGAGATAGATAGTATTTAAACTCAAATGAGACCTTTGGCCAAGTAATGTGTATGTGCCTATCTGAAGTGCAACAGTTCTTGCTTAAATAGAAATGATTCCCGAGTTTAGCACGGTAACTAGGGTTGTCATGTTATAGATATGTTAATTTGGAAAAATCAAGTCCTGAGGTACATTGACATTAATTTGGCAAAGCCAACATTTGATTTCAAAATCAAAATTCAAAAAAAAATTATTTTGTCTTACAAAGCCTTCAAGTTAAGGGAAGTATGTTGAACCTCCAAATGATATATTGGGCAAAGGAAATGATTATTGGCAAGCTGCCAATTGACATGCTGAAACATAATTTGAAATGGATGCATCCCTGACTCTACCATTAGGGGTCTCTACCACTCATGTTCTCAACATATAGAAGATAAAAGCCACAAATGCAAAGCTTTCGATCATTCCAATGCAAGACTTGAACAAGCGTCAAAACGGAGTCAATGAGAACACTTCTGCTGATCACCTCAGTCTGTGAGTCAATAAAACCACTGTAAGTATCATTCATGCATATCATGCATACACAAGCATGTCACATCGCACTTTCTTGTCTTGTATTGTCTATTCTTTGGTAAAATGAACAGAAAACACCCTGCGAATTAAAGAATCTAAAGAAGATATTGAATCAAGGGGGCATGGAAAGCCCATTGCTTGAGAAATCTCCAGTAAATTTGCAAAGAGGAGAAATATGTGCTTGTGCGAAGAACTAGACGGCAAAAACATCAATCAAAGCTTGGATAGAAAAATCATGGGTTTAAGCCTACACAGGGGGCAAAGTTTCTCCTGTTCAATTTTTTGAGTTTATATATAAAACATTTTCAAACTCACTTACAAATATTTTGCCACACAGGGGGGCAAGGAGAGGATATAAGGTCCAATTAAAAATAGCTAAATCTTTGCAAAAAGGAAGAACAAAAGAATGGAACATTAGAACTCTCAAAAGAATGAAGATGCAAAAGACAAAAGACCAAACTAGCTAAAAGAGTTGAAGCAAGGGTGAAGACCCGATCTCAAAGGATGAAGATCTATTTGCAAAAAGGATGAAGATCCATTTGAAGACCCGATCTCAAAGGATGAAGATCCATTCGCAAGGGTGAAGACCCGACCTCCAATTGATAAAGACCCATGTTTCAAGGGTAAAGACCCAATCTCTAATGGATGAAGATCCATCTGCAAGGGTAAAGACCTGATGTCAAAGGATGAAGATTCATTTTCAAGGATGAAGGCCCGATCTCAAAGGATAAAGATCCATTTTGAGGGTGAAAAACCATAATGCATAGAATAACCGGAGCAGTCAGATTTCTCAAATGATAAAAGGTCAGTCAAACTCAATCTCAGGTCCAAGCACCCATTCTCGAGTCTAAGTACCCAAATCAATTCAATCTCTGGTCCAAGTACCCAAATCCAAAGCCAATTTAGGATCAAGTATCCAAATCCATTTAGGATCGAGTATCCAAATCCAGTTAGGATCAAGTATCCAAATCCAGTTTAGGATCGAGTATCCAAATCTAGCTTAGGATCGAGTATCCCAAGTCCAGTTAGGATCGAGTATCCAAATCAAGTTAGGATCAAGTATCCCAATCAAGTTTAGGATCGAGTATCCGAATCCAAGTTAGGATCGAGTATCCAAATCAAGTTAGGATCGAGTATCCCAATCCAATTTAGGATCGAGTATCCCAATCAAGTTTAGGATCGAGTATCCGAATCCAGTTAGGATCGAGTGTCCGAATCCAGTTAGGATTGAGTATCCCAATCCAATTGAGGATCGAGTATCCAAATCCAGTTAGGATTGAGTATCACAATCCAGTTTAGGATCGAGTATCCAAAGCCAATTTAGGATCGAGTATCCAAATTCGATTTAGGATCGAGTATCCAAATCCATTTTAGGATCGAGTATCCAAATTCAGTTAGGATCGAGTATCCAAATCCAGTTAGGATCGAGTATCCAAATTCAGTTTAGGATCGAGTATCCAAATCCGATTTAGAATTGAGTACCCAAATCCAGATAGGATCGAGTATTCAAGTCTAGTTTAGGATCGAGTGTCCAAATCTCTCGAGTTCAGAGCACAAAACCTCAAAAATTAAGTCTTATTACTTTTCACTCTCTTTCACTAAGTTTCAGATCATTCAAGCTGGGAGCAAACTATAGACCCTTAATTTTTTACCCAATCCGATCTAATATGTTTTATTTAGCCCAAAATTATTTTTGTTGTCTAATTGGTCCAAAATAATTTTAATTAAATAATTTTTACCTTAGTATTTAATTTTTATTGATAAAAAATGAAAATAAACAAATAAAAATAAAAATAAAAATCAGAGTCGGAAAAAAAAATCGGCAGCGAAAAGTGATCGCGCGGGCCCGTCGGCCCAGCAGCAGCTCACCCGCAGGCCTGCGGGCGAAATAACTTCCTGTGGGGCAAGTTATTTCACCCGCAGGAAATTCCTACGGGCGAAATAACTTCCCGCAGGAATTTCCTGCGGGCTAGCACGCCCACTGGCCCCAGCCACGGGCCCGCTGCCACAGTTTTTGCCAGCGCAAAATTTTTTGACCCAATTTTTAGAAATCTAATCCAATTAGGTTTTAATTTTTTTATTAATATTAATTTCCGTGTGTAATTAGGAATAAACAACCTAAAAATCATTATAAATAAGGACCAATAGAACCAAATTGAAGGGGTGGCCGAGAGAGAGCAAATCCAAAGAGAGTTTGGAAAGTTTGAAACCAAATCAAGGAAGGAAAAGCAATAATTCAATTCAACTGATTTTTAAGGGAGTAGCGGCACGAATTAAGGAATTAAAAGGCAACAAAGTCTTGTCTTTGGAGCTAGTTCATCCAAGAAGAATTATTTTTGGGGGAATCAACAAAAGAAGGTATGTTAAATTCTTTTTGATTTATGTAACACAGTAGCAAATCTATACAATTTAAGGTTTTTTTTAAATCAAAACTTTAGAACTTTAATTTAGTTTTCCAAAGTTAAAACACTAAAACGTGAACTTCTTTTCCAAAAAGACTTAAAATTGTTATCTTTTCTTCTTAAAAATCTTGAAACTTTAATTGAACATATTTTTCTACAAAACCAAAATCAAATTCTGTTTCTTTCAAATTTTTAAAGTAGGTTCTATTTCATTCAAAAAAACCTTAAAAAACATCTTTTCTACTTATAAAAACTTCAATCAATTTGTTTAAATTCACAAAACTTCATAGAATATCAAATTGATTTCTAAAACCCTAAAAAATTATCTTTTACCCGAGAACCCTAATTTTAAAGCCTAAAATCCAAAATTTAACTTTTAAATCTAAAATAATGAACCCTAATCCTTTTAAAACCTTAAATCCTAATTTTTATGAACCCTAATCCTTTTAAAACATTAAAAAATATAAAAACATGAAAACCCAAAAATTGCACAGTAGCTTAAAATTCAATAATCAAAAATCACAAATTAAAGTATTTAAAGGTATTTAAAACCCTAGTTTCATGATTTCATCATTCAAATCTTAATTTGTTTAATCAAAGAGTCTTACCAACCTTTTAAAACATAAAACCCTAATCTATTTTAATTCCATAAAAGGTCACAGTAGCTATAATTGAACTTTTATTTGCTTTATTCAATTCCATATTTACTTATACCTTGATTTATCTCTTATGCTTTAATCTATTTAATTTCAATACTTGATTTATTTAATTTATCATGGATGGATGTTTATTTTATTGATATTTAAATACTTTTGATGAATGATTATTTACTTTTATCAATCAATTTAGATTTTCAAAAGTTGTAAGAGGTATGTTTCCACTTGGTGGGAACCTCATTATTTAAACATCATGTAATTTAATTTGCTTTTCTATTTTAGAACTTATGTAAAGGGCATGTTTCTACCTTTTGGTGGGTGTCCTATCTAGGCATGTGATGTAAGGACATGTTCCATCCTTGGATGGGTGTCCATTTATTTGTTTTGTTTTGTTTGGACATTGCTTTGATTTTAATATAATGATGCTTTCTTTTTATTGTGTGTAGTATGGATAATGTTATTATACTTAAGAATTTTATAATATTAAGACCTGTAAAGGAGGTCGGTTCCAATGAACCGGGCGTTGTGGGAGTGCTGGGCCATTTCTCACCTTCCCCACACGTACCCAACTTTCCGAACCCATTAAGGGGTTGGGGATTCCTTAGGAATCGAGTCATCCACCCCTTTCTTTTTTCCAGGCCCATCCGGGTGGCGACTTCATTTTCTCCAGACTTAGGTCCATGTTCTCTAAGCCCCCAAGCCTAAACAGTGTCGAAGTCGCAAGAACCATTCCACCGAGAGTGGGGGAGAAAATCCCCGCTCATAGAGTGACTTGGCCGTGTCACTCATTTTATTATGGACATGCCCAAGCCATGTGGCCGTGTCCATGCCTGTCCCAATAACTTCTTTCTTTTCCAAGTGGGACACGACCAAGGCCCTGGCTATGTCATGTGACATGGCCAGTGGCTTGGCCATGTCTCTTGAGTGTGTTTTTCACTGCCTCTATCTTTGCTTTGATCTTTAGATGGGACACGGCCAAGGCTCTGGCTATGTTATGTGACACGGCCAATGGCTTGGCTGTATCTCTTGGGTGTGTTCAGCTCTGCCTTTACTTCTTCTTGTTTTGTTCAATTAGTGAGACACGACCAGTGGCTTGGCCGTGTCTCTTGAGTGTGTTTGTCTCTGCCAAATTTTTTTGCCTCTTTCCTTGGATGAGGGACACGGCCAAGCCATGAAGTGTCTTGGTCGTGTCTCATTTTTTTCACCTTAATAATCCATCAAATTGAATTAAAGCTCCATTTTTTTGTTCTTCATCCTGGATCAAATACTTCAAACAAACTTTAAAAACAAATTAAAAGAAAAATCAATCAAAAGCCAATAAAATTACATTAAAAAATAAATACACAAATGATCAAAACAGTATCTGGTAAAATCCATGGATGAAATGTTAAGCAAGCAGAGGTACTCTTGAAGCCAAATCTGTAAGCCCAATAAAACAAATTAAAAAAAGAAGAAGAAAGAAAAATGATGATGCCTATTAGGTTGAAAACCCACAAGGGCGACCTAAGCAAAAGTTAGGGCAGTTCCTAGTTCTGAAAAACTCGCAAGGGCGGTCTAGGTAAAAATTAGAACCAATAATAAAATAATAAGGAAAAGGGTTTGCTAAGTTGAAAACCTGCAAGGGCGACTTAAGCAAAAGTTAGGACAGCTCGCTAGTTCCGAAAACCCATAAGGGCAAAATAGGTAAAAATTAAAGCAATAAAAATAAAAAGAAAAAGGCCTAAATTGAAAACTCGAAAGAGCGATTTAGGTAATTACCTGTAGAACCAAGGGACTTTCGACCAATATCCTCGAAGATTCTAATTTAAATTGATCCAATCCAACTAGGATCTCATCCAAGATCACAGGTATCGATGAAAAACCTCCTTTCATTTGGTCCACGATGTCCAGTATTCGTGGATCGATGTCCCCATCAAGTGAAACAAGCAAGATTTGTCCAAGCAAGCATAGACAAAACATGCATCCCCATGCCTTGGTGGGAGCCAAATGAGAAATACAAAAGTTAATCAAGGGACCAAGCATAATTTTCTCACCTCCAATCATTTGCAAGACTTTGGGCTTTGAAATTTGAAACAACATTTGCATCTTTTGTTGAGTTTTGAAAATCAATATGGCAATGCCATTGGTTGATTGCTTGGACATCTAAGGATGACCTCAAATTCTTCAATCATGGGACATATCTCAAAGTCATTTACCTTGAATGACCTAGAATTCACATCCCAAAAGAAAACCATGGCATGAAGAAAAGAATAGTCTAATTTAACATTTTGAAAGCACTTCAAAGTATTAATTTGAGACCAAGATATTTGCTCCCAATGAATAGCTTTCATATCTTTAAATAAACCTTTAATTTTCTTCAAATTGAGTTCTGTCATTGTTAAAATTAAAGGAAAAATTTTAAATTGTTGAAAGGGATTTTTGATACTAAAACAAAATTTCGTGGAGAATTTCTTGGTTTTCATTGGGAATTATAGCATTGAAAGCAGCTTTATATAAGGAATTACTTTGCCATTGAGGTTGACAAGGAAAGAGCAATAATTCGGGCCGAGATACACAAGGAAAGGAAATTTAAAAGATTTTGAGTTGCCGCATTACGTTTTGATTTGCAAATCAAGGGTGCTGTAGGATTTTGAATTATGAGAGGGACTTTTGTGTATACTTTGATAATAATAATGATAATACAAAATGATAAAAAAAAAGGAAAAAAAGGAAAGTCAAAGTTACAGTAAAAGTAAAAATTATTATTATCATTGTTGTTATTATTAGTGTTATTATTATTAATACAATATTTTCTCAATTAATACAATGATCACCGAGAAGGAGGAGGTGGTGTAGACCCTTAATTTTTGACCCAGTTCGGTCCAATATATTTTGTTTAGTCCAAAATAATTTTTGTGTTGTCTAATATATTTTAATTGGTCCAAAATAATTTTTGTTATCTTAATTAAATAATTTTTGCTTTATTATCTAATTTTTATTAATAAAAAATAAAAATTCAAAAAAAAAGTCGGGCTGCGAGAAATGGCCTAGGGCCATTTCAACCGCAGGATTTTCCTGCAGGCAAAATGGCCTTCGCCCGCCCGCAGGCACACCTCACTCGTAGCTACCGCAGTCAGTTGCGACAGATTTTTTTTGCCAGCGCAATTTTTCCTGCTGCAGATTTTTTCACCAGCGCAATTTTTTCGATGCAAATTTTCCGAAACCTAATACAATTAGGTTTCGGTTTTCTTTTCTTATTAAATATTGAAAGCCGTGAGTAACTAGGAAAAAACCATAAAAAAACCTCTATAAATAACAACACAAAAAAATGAGGAAAGGGAATCAGAAATTAAGGAGGAAATTGGAAACAATTTGAAACCGAATCTATGAAGGAAAGTAGTGGAACCAAGCTGATTTTTTGAGGAGCCGAAAATCAATTCAGCAATTCATCAAAGGTATCAACTGCCTTTGATTTGATTGATCCAAGAAGCAATTTTGGTGCAACCCCATGAAAGAAGGTTTGAATTCTAAATTCTTTTTGTTTTTTTTTTGTTTATAGTAGCTTAATTCTTCAAAGACAAAAAACTCCCAGAACCTTTAATTTGATTTTTCTAAAGTTAAAAACACTATTTCGTTGCTTTGTTTTCCAAAAAAAAAAACTTACAATTGCTACTTTTGTTTCATCAATATCTTAAAACCCTAATTTAACATGTTTCTTTTCAAAACCCTTAAATAATATGTTGTTTCTTTCCAAAAGCCTTAAAAACTACCTTTTTTTGCTTTATAAACTTTAAATCGTTGGTGTATTTTCATAAAACTCCCTAAAAATATTCAATTGCTTTTTCCAAATTCTAAAATTCTAAGATCACCCGAAACCCTAATTCAAAACTTCTAAAACCCTAATTCAATTCCTAAACTCAAAATAGTAAACCCTAACTCCTTAAAACCTTAAACCTTAATTTTTTTTTCTAAACTTTAATCCTTTAAAACTTAAAAAACCATAAAATCACAAATATTTTAAATTTACACAGTAAGCTTAAAATCATCATTTAAAACCATTTTAAAGTGTCCAAAACCCTAGTTTCATGATTTCACTATTCAAACCTTAATTTGTTTAATCAAAGAGTCTTACCAACCTTTCAAAACATAAAACCTTAATCTGTAACACCCCTAAATCCCATATACGTTCACTACATATCACCACCATGTAATGAACATACATAGAACCTAAGAATGCTACGGTTTTCCATAAACAATTCACAATATATATATATAATATAATGATATTTAATTGTAAACTAAATCAAAATAGGTATAAACATTTTATTTGATATGCAACGGAATTTATCAAAATATTTATATATATATATCCAAGTACCAGTTCACAAAGTTATATACATATACATTAAATCCAATACTTTACAAAACATATAGATTATATACATGATTGGCAGCTTTCTCTTTGATCTTTAAGTCCAGTACAACTCTTCAATTCCTAGACTCACTCGGTCTAGTGGATCTCTCGGGTTCTTCCCTAACACCTGCGCGATAAACACAATCGCGCTAAGCCAACGGCTTAGTAAAACAACTATAGTATCAATATGCTTTGATGCCATGCTCATGACCCTCAATCAAATAAATAATACATAGCAAATCATAACTTATTCATCATAAATTATCAACCCATAATTACATTATATCATTACTCATCAATTTCATTAATCAATAGTCACAATTTAACAATCATAAATCACATTAGGCCTAAGACACACCTGGGCCCAAAACACCCTAATATGTTATTCAAAGTTCAGAGTCCCTGTGTTTGATTTAATATCATAATCATCAAGCCCGTAGGCAATATATATATATCATATCTCTATCCATGGATAGCGTAACAGACCCAGTCTCTTGGACCATCAACCCATTAACATGAGGAGATCCTCAACTCGGTTAGACTGTTACAAGTTTCAATTGGAATCATCAGCTTACGGGCCATCCCATTTCGCCTATCCAATGATTCATAAACATCACATTTCTCATATATCAACTGGAACCGGCTTACGGGCCATCCCATTTCGCCTATCCAGTGATTCAATTGGAATTGGTTTACGGGCCATCCCATTTCACCTATCCAATGATTCATAGGCATGCCATCAAAAACAGGACTCTGAAAGTTGAATCAACACATTAGGCATATTAACATTTCATTTATTCTTTCACAATTTATTCCCTTTACATCAACTTGGCCCAATCACAGTGGCCTCACATATCATTTAATTCATCTTAATCATTCACATTAGTTTTACATCAATTCTCAAATCATATCAAAGCAACTCAATCATGTTAATTCCATACCCCATCACATAAGTATGCACAATTAATAACTTCCTCATACATTACACAAAACATTATAAATATGCCTTCACAATGCATTAGTGCTCTCAATGCTTTAACAAATACATGTGTGTTATGCTTTCACATCTTATAAATGTATGCAATGATGTAGTTGCACTTACCTCAATAACACTTCACTCAACTCTAATTACTTCCTCTATCAAGGGTCTCTTACTTTTCAAATAAATGATGGTTCACCCTCTTCAAGACCTAATCCCAAAAATAGCAATATACACTTACTTAGGGATACACAAGAGATAATCAAGTTAATAAATAACTAGGGCAAACCCTAAACTTAACACGCTCACCCACACGGGCGTGCTACTGGGCGTGTAATACATACTGTCTCAACCACTTAACAACACGTCCAACCTCCTGGACATGCTCCTGGCCGTGCCAATTCTCCAATCTCACAGTAGCTATGACACGCTCAATAACACGGGCGTGTTAATGGTCGTGTCACACCTACTGCCTCCAACACAATTGACACGCCTAAAGACTCTGGACGTGCTCATGAGCGTGTCAGGCCAACAACTCAGATTCCGGCCACACCAACAAACAAACAACCAAACTCTTCTTATCACTTTCTTTCCTTTCAAACAAACTCATCCAAACTAACCCAAAAACCAACTCAAACATACAACAACACCAAAACAAGACAAGACACATACACAAACACAAATCACAAATCATCATCATCACTTCAAACCCTCAACACCAACATATCTCCATCTTTACCAAGAAACCCACTCTATCCATCAAACAAACCCCAAAATCCATAATCAAAGAATCAAACACCCATAAAAACATCTCAATCAAGCCAACATACTCTTAACATTATACCACTCCATCAAAACTCAAACATAACTCAAACAACACAAGAAAACAAGAGAGAACTTACCAAATTTGAGGAAACTTCACAAATCTCTAACTTGATGATTTGATTCTTCCTTCAAATTACTCTTAGCTCTTCAATCTCTCTCTTGCTCTCTTCCTTCTTGGATGTCCGGCCAACAAAAATGGAAAGAAGAAAAATGAAGAGTAAACAAATCAACTCTTATCTCTACACCAAAATCCACTCACACTCATCCAAGCATTTTAATATTATTATAATCCAAATTAATCCCTTCCACTAATTAATTACTTCCATCTTCCTTAATAATTAAATACTCAATAATATAAAAATATCTTCCTCCACTACTACTCTCTCTTTGACCATTATTTGACTCATATATATGTTATATATATTACCATATACACAACATATAAACTTGTCTCTAAACCCTATTTCTTCCCAAAACACATATACATATACTTTACTTCTCTCAACTTAAACCAACAACAACAACAACAACAACAACAACAACAACAACAACACATACAAAACTTCTAGGGCATGCATAGGGATATTACAATTCTCCCACTCTAAAAAGAAATTTCGTCCTCGAAATTACCTGTTATTAAGTCTGAAACAACTGAGGATATTGACCTTGCATGGATTGTTCACTTTCCCAAGTTGCTTCCTCTTTTCCATGATTCTTCCATAGAACTTTCACCAATGGCACACTCTTGTTCCTCAACTCTTTCACTTCTCGTGCCAAGATAGCAACTGGTTCCTCTTCAAAAGTCAAATCTGGGCTCACTTCGATAGATTCAATTGACAACACATGAGATGGATCCGACCTATATCTCCTCAACATAGAAACATGAAACACATTATGAATACGATCCAACTCAGGTGGTAAAGCAAGTCGATACGCCACTGGCCCAACTCTTTCTAACACTTCATACGGCCCAATGAAACGAGGACTCAATTTACCTTTCCGACCAAACCTTAAAATCTTCTTCCAAGGAGATACTTTCAAAAATACCTTATCTCCAACATCAAACTCTATGTCTCTCCTTTTCAGATCTGCATAAGACTTCTGTCGGTCTGAAGCTGCTTTTAACCTACCTCGTATCAACTTCACTTTCTCTTCTGTTTCTTGAATCAAATCAGGGCCAATTATTTTACCTTCACCAAGTTCACTCCAACAGAGAGGTGTCCTACACCGTCTACCATATAATGCTTCAAATGGTGCCATACCAATGCTAGATTGGTGACTGTTGTTGTAAGCAAACTCCACAAGTGGTAAAAACCTATCCCAACTTCCAGATAAATCGATGACACAGCTTCTCAACATGTCCTCAATAATCTGTATCACCCTCTCTGACTGTCCATCCGTCTGTGGATGAAAAGCAGTACTGAAGTGTAATCGAGAACCCAAAGCACTATGCAAACTCTTCCAAAATCTTGAAGTAAACCTAGAATCTCGATCAGACACTAAAGAAGTTGGAACACCATGCAGTTTCACAATCTCATGGATATACAGCTCAGCCAACCTCTCCAAAGAGTAATCCATCCGCACCGGAAGGAAATGAGCTGTCTTAGTCAATCTATCCACAATCACCCATATGGCATCATGCTTCCTTTGTGTCAATGGTAAACCAGATACAAAATCCATGGTTACTCTATCCCACTTCCATTCTGGTACTGATAATGGTTGAAGCAATCCAGTTGGAACTTGATGCTCTGCTTTAACCTTCTGACAGGTGAGACACTTCGACACAAAATCTGCAATATCTCTCTTCAAACCAATCCACCAATAATGCTGTCTCAAATCATGATACATCTTGGTATTACCCGGATGCATAGCAAACACTGACTGATGTGCTTCTTCTAAAATAACTCTTTTCAAATCAGCATCATCGGGTATACACAATCTATTCTTGAACCACAAGCTCCCATCATTTTTCACAATAAAATCTCTAGTCTTTCCATTCTTGCAATCTGAAATAATCTCTTGAATCTTCATATCAATCAATTGAGCTTCTCTGATTTGATCCAATAAAATTGGTTTTAAATGCAATTGTGCCATCAATGCACCATCATCACAAACTACAAAACTAGCATGCAACGCTCTCAACTCAACAAGCAACAAGAGCGAATAAGCAGTCAAACCTGCTAAAGACTTCCGACTTAAGGCATCAGCAACAACATTTGCTTTACCTGGATGATAATCAATCAAGCAGTCGTAATCTTTAATCAATTCCAACCATCTCCTCTGCCGAAGATTCAGCTCCTTCTGAACACCCAAATACTTCAAACTTTTGTGATCCGTATAGATGAAACATTTCTCTCCAAATAGATAATGTCGCCAAATCTTCAAAGCAAACACAATAGCTGCTAACTCCAAGTCATGAGTCGGATAGTTGAGTTCTTGCGGTTTCAACTGTCGAGAAGCATAAGCTATCACTTTACCCTCTTGCATCAGTACACAACCCAAACCACTATGTGAAGCATCACTGTAGATCACATATGGTTTGTCTTCTACAGGTAAAGTGAGAACAGGCGCTTGAGTTAACAACTCTTTTAACTGCTCAAAACTAGTCTGACACTGATCAGTCCACACAAATCTCACTCCCTTCCGAAGTAGTCTGGTAAGTGGAGTAGCTATTAAAGAAAAACCTTTCACAAACCGTCGGTAATAGCCAGCCAATCCCAGAAAACTTCTAACTTCAGTCACAGTCTTCGGGGGACTCCAATTCAGAATAGCTTCAACTTTACTCGGGTCAACCCTAATACCATCTGCTGACACTATATGACCGAGAAAAGCTACTTGGTCAAGCCAGAATTCACACTTTGATAACTTAGCAAACAATTGCTTCTCTCTCAAAATTTGTAACACAATCCGAAGATGCTCACTATACTCCTCCTCATTCCGCAAATACACTAAGATGTCATCTATAAACACTACCACAAATTGATCCAAATAGGGCCTAAACACCCTATTCATTAAATCCATAAAAGCAGCAGGTGCATTCGTCAACCCAAATGGCATTACCAAAAATTCATAATGCCCATACCTGGTTCGAAAAGCTGTCTTTGGCACATCCTCGGCTCTAACCCGCAACTGATGGTACCCTGATCTCAAATCAATCTTAGAAAACACAGCTGCTCCCTTCAATTGATCAAAGAGATCATCGATTCTAGGCAAAGGATACTTATTCTTGATAGTTATCTTATTCAATTGCCTATAATCGATACACAATCTCATAGTACCATCCTTTTTCTTAACAAACAAAACAGGAGCTCCCCATGGCGACACACTAGGGCGAATAAAACCCTTATCCAGCAACTCCTGCAACTGCACCTTCAATTCTCTCAATTCTACAGGTGCCATTCTAAAAGGAGTAATAGAGATAGGAGCGGTACCTGGTAACAACTCAATACCAAACTCCACCTCTCGCTCAGGAGGCAATCCTGGCAACTCCTCTGGGAAAACATCTGGAAATTCTGAAACTGTGGGAATGCTATCCAATTGAGAACCTACCACTCTAGTATCCAACACATGAGCAAGGTAAGCTTCACACCCTTTTCTAATCATCTTCCTTGCTGCAACAGCTGAAATAAACAAAGATGCAAGCCGTCTCTGCTCACTAGATACCAACACTACTTTATCCTCACTAGTTCTCAAAGTAACACACTTCTTCTTACAATCTACCACAGCTCCATGCCTAGACAGCCAATCCATGCCTAGAATCAAATCAAATTCTTTAAATGGCATCTCAATCAAATCACCACAAAACTTCTCATCCTGTACCACCACTGCACAATCTCTATGCACTTTACTAACAATCACGCTATGCCCTAAAGGATTTGTCACCAACACATCAAATCCTAGGGACTCAGCATGCATTTCAGACACAGGCAATACAGATGCACTAATGTATGAATGTGTGGATCCAGGGTCAATCAAAGCAAATACAGAAATGCCAAATAAAGAAAAAGTACCAGCTATGACTGCAGAAGCATCAGGCTGTCGTTGCATCACATAAACCCGCTGAGAAGGCCCAGCCTCATCTGGTCTGCCATCCCTGGGTGTAGATCCTCCTCTCTGACTAAACACAGACCTACCCCCTCGGCTGAAACCCCTGCTTCCTCGACCTCTGCTAAAACTCTACCGAGAAGCTGTAGATTCCACTGATCTCTGGTCCTGCATCTCAGGACACTCTCTAATGAAATGGTTAGGCGATCCACATCCAAAACACACACCTGTTCTACCAATCCTCTGACAATTACCCACATGAACCTTACCACAAAGCTCGCATGCCAGTGGAGTGGATCTCTGCATAAAGGGAGTCGGTGCACTAGCCACAGAAGCTGTAGGTCTAGGTCTCGGTCTCTGAAACTGTCCTGATCTACTCATCTGCCTCTGACTCCTTCCCACTCTAGGAACAAAGCTCCCTCTGCCCCTCTTCACTGATGAAGACCCTGTCTCAAACTGTGGTCTTCTCACTCTAGTCTCTTCCTCAGATGCAGCTGCAATGACTTGAACTCTCTCTACACTCCGTGCTGCTGCCACAAGCTGAGAGAAATCAGTATATCTGGATCCAGCCACATGACAAATAAGAGAAGGCCTCAACCCCTCTTCGAATCTCCTACATCTATCAATGTCATCGGATATAATGCCTCCCGCATAATGGCTTAATCGAATAAACTCTACTTCATATTCAGTTACTGTCCGATGATCTTGTTTCAAACTCAAGAATTCCATTTTCTTCACATCCTTATACTCCCTAGGAGTATACTTCAATTCAAATTCCCTAAGGAAATCAGCATAGGTCAATGTGGGTGGATCATCCATGGCATGTGGTACGGTCTTCCACCAGTCATATGCATCCTTCTGCAATAATGACCTAGCATAATCAAACTTCTCCTCTGATGTGGCTTGCAACTGAATAAAAATTCTCTGAACTTTATCAAGCCATTGTTCTGCCACAGCTGGATCTATCGTACCCAGAAAATCCTCTGCCCCAAACTTCCTCAGTTTATCATATTGTCTCACTGGTACCTGAGGCTGAGGTGGTGGTGGAGGTTGCGCTGGTGCTTGCCTCATAACTTCCATCATATGTCTAAACCAGGCTGGTGGAATCTCATCACCTGCTGGTCTCCCCGACACTGAAGCAGGTACCTCACTGGCTACCTCAACTCTAGCTCCCTCCCTACTCTCAACAGGAGCTATACTCTCTGCACTTCCTTCTACAAACTGCCGTGAATGGGAATCCATTACTACCTATATCTGCAAACACGACCAAATACACCTTATTAAAGATCAAAGGCTGCCAATACCAACATATATTTTATTCAAAATCAACTTTTAAAATCAAAATATTCTTTTTATAACATTTTTCCTAGGTTGAGAATCTCAAACCTAGGCTCTGATACCAAAACAATTGTAACACCCCTAAATCCCATATACGTTCACTACATATCACCACCATGTAATGAACATACATAGAACCTAAGAATGCTACGGTTTTCCATAAACAATTCACAATATATATATATATAATATAATGATATTTAATTGTAAACTAAATCAAAATAGGTATAAACATTTTATTTGATATGCAGCGGAATTTATCAAAATATTTATATATATATATATATCCAAGTACCAGTTCACAAAGTTATATACATATACATTAAATCCAATACTTTACAAAACATATAGATTATATACATGATTGGCAGCTTTCTCTTTGATCTTTAAGTCCAGTACAACTCTTCAATTCCTAGACTCACTCGGTCTAGTGGATCTCTCGGGTTCTTCCCTAACACCTGCGCGATAAACACAATCGCGCTAAGCCAACGGCTTAGTAAAACAACTATAGTATCAATATGCTTTGATGCCATGCTCATGACCCTCAATCAAATAAATAATACATAGCAAATCATAACTTATTCATCATAAATTATCAACCCATAATTACATTATATCATTACTCATCAATTTCATTAAGCAATAGTCACAATTTAACAATCATAAATCACATTAAGCCTAAGACACACCTGGGCCCAAAACACCCTAATATGTTATTCAAAGTTCAGAGCCCCTGTGTTTGATTTAATATCATAATCATCAAGCCCGTAGGCAATATATATATATCATATCTCTATCCATGGATAGCGTAACAGACCCAGTCTCTTGGACCATCAACCCATTAACATGAGGAGATCCTCAACTCGGTTAGACTGTTACAAGTTTCAATTGGAATCATCAGCTTACGGGCCATCCCATTTCGCCTATCCAATGATTCATAAACATCACATTTCTCATATATCAACTGGAACCGGCTTACGGGCCATCCCATTTCGCATATCCAGTGATTCAATTGGAATTGGTTTACAGGCCATCCCATTTCACCTATCCAATGATTCACAGGCATGCCATCAAAAACAGGACTCTGAAAGTTGAATCAACACATTAGGCATATTAACATTTCATTTATTCTTTCACAATTTATTCCCTTTACATCAACTTGGCCCAATCACAGTGGCCTCACATATCATTTAATTCATCTTAATCATTCACATTAGTTTTACATCAATTCTCAAATCATATCAAAGCAACTCAATCATGTTAATTCCATACCCCATCACATAAGTATGCACAATTAATAACTTCCTCATACATTACACAAAACATTATAAATATGCCTTCACAATGCATTAGTGCTCTCAATGCTTTAACAAATACATGTGTGTTATGCTTTCACATCTTATAAATGTATGCAATGATGTAGTTGCACTTACCTCAATAACACTTCACTCAACTCTAATTACTTCCTCTATCAAGGGTCTCTTACTTTTCAAATAAATGATGGTTCACCCTCTTCAAGACCTAATCCCAAAAATAGCAATATACACTTACTTAGGGATACACAAGAGATAATCAAGTTAATAAATAACTAGGGCAAACCCTAAACTTAACACGCTCACCCACACGGGCGTGCTACTGGGCGTGTAATACATACTGTCTCAACCACTTAACAACACGTCCAACCTCCTGGACGTGCTCCTGGCCGTGCCAATTCTCCAATCTCACAGTAGCTATGACACGCTCAATAACACGGGCGTGTTAATGGTCGTGTCACACCTACTGCCTCCAACACAATTGACACGCCTAAAGACTCTGGACGTGCTCATGAGCGTGTCAGGCCAACAACTCAGATTCCGGCCACACCAACAAACAAACAACCAAACTCTTCTTATCACTTTCTTTCCTTTCAAACAAACTCATCCAAACTAACCCAAAAACCAACTCAAACATACAACAACACCAAAACAAGACAAGACACATACACAAACACAAATCACAAATCATCATCATCACTTCAAACCCTCAACACCAACATATCTCCATCTTTACCAAGAAACCCACTCTATCCATCAAACAAACCCCAAAATCCATAATCAAAGAATCAAACACCCATAAAAACATCTCAATCAAGCCAACATACTCTTAACATTATACCACTCCATCAAAACTCAAACATAACTCAAACAACACAAGAAAACAAGAGAGAACTTACCAAATTTGAGGAAACTTCACAAATCTCTAACTTGATGATTTGATTCTTCCTTCAAATTACTCTTAGCTCTTCAATCTCTCTCTTGCTCTCTTCCTTCTTGGATGTCCGGCCAACAAAAATGGAAAGAAGAAAAATGAAGAGTAAACAAATCAACTCTTATCTCTACACCAAAATCCACTCACTCTCATCCAAGCATTTTAATATTATTATAATCCAAATTAATCCCTTCCACTAATTAATTACTTCCATCTTCCTTAATAATTAAATACTCAATAATATAAAAATATCTTCCTCCACTACTACTCTCTCTTTGACCATTATTTGACTCATATATATGTTATATATATTACCATATACACAACATATAAACTTGTCTCTAAACCCTATTTCTTCCCAAAACACATATACATATACTTTACTTCTCTCAACTTAAACCAACAACAACAACAACAACAACAACAACAACAACACATACAAAACTTCTAGGGCATGCATAGGGATATTACATAATCTATTTTAATTCCATAAAAAAGTCACGGTAGCCTAATTCTATGAATTCCAAAACCTTAACACATGAGATAAAGAGCCCTAAATCGAAACAGTAGTTATAATTGGAATTTTATTTACTTTATTCAATTTTATATTTGATTATACTTTGATTTATTTCTTATGCTTTAATTTATTTAAATTCAATGCTTGGTTCATTTAATTTATCATGGATGAATGTTTACTTTCTATTGATATTTAATATCTTTGATGAATGATTTATTTATGATGAATGATTATTTACTTTTATGTAAAGGGCATGTTTTTACCTTTCGGTGGGTGTCCTATTTAGGCATGTGATGTAAGGACATGTTTCCATCCTTGGATGGGTGTCCATTTATTTTCTTTGTTTGGACAATGCTTTGATTTTAATATAATGATGCCTTCTTTTAATTATTGTGTGTGTAATATAGATAATGTTGTTATATTTAATAATTTTATAATATTAAGACCTGTAAAGGAGGCCGGTTCCAATGAACAGGGCATTGTGGGGGGTGCTAGGCCATTTCTCACCTTCCCCACACGTACCCAACTTTCCGAACCCATTAGGAGGTTAGGGATTCCTTAGGAATCGAGTCATCCACTCCTTTCTTTTTTCCCAGCCCGTCCGGGTGGCGACTCCATTTTCTCCAAACTTAGGTCCGTGTTCTCTAAGGCCCCGAGCCTAAACAGTGCCGAAGTCGCAATAACCATTCCACCGGGAGTGGGGGCAAAAATCCCCGCTCACAGTGGCGACTCCACTGGGGATATGAGAAGTTGATTCCGTTGGTCTTTATATTATTCTATTCTTTCTTATAATGATATTATCCATTGCATCATCTTAGATTGCATCGTGTGCGTGAGTTAAGATGCCCATGTTATCCGTGTTATGTTATGTAAGGGATACCATACTTTCACTCAAGGTATGGAGATCGAGCATAGCATAACCACTCATAGCCTCATAAGTTTTGGTATATACTTGCTATGGGAACATAAGCCTTTTAACCCAAAGACTAAAGCTCATGTAGTTGGCCTAGTTACTTTCCTTAGGTTTTACCCCAAATGCATGTTGTTTGACTATGGTTAATTTATCTTAGCTTAAATCATGGCTTATTTGGTTTGTTCTTTTTCTAATATGACCTAAGTACATTGTAAGCTCAAAGTCCAAAAGACCAAAGCTATTTTTAAAATTTTTCAAGATGGTCTTTGGACATAAGACTTTTCTAAAAATAAATCAAAAATTCTTTGGCCCATGGCCCAAATACTAAGCCCAAAATCCATTTTTCTAAAATCTTTTACAATGGGCTTAGAAACAAAACTATTTTCACCCAACCTTTTCTTACAAAGAGCTTGCAAAAATATTTAGGTTAATTATGAAATACCAAAAATCAATTGTGGGCCTAGTTTACACTAAGAATAAATTAACCATGGGCTTGTTTTTGGCATGAACCATTAGTTACCTTTTTTTCAAGTGAGAAATCTATCTATAATAAACCTCTTAGTTTCGTTTTAATCCAATATAGCATAAGAGCTACTATAGTTGGTTGAATGGATTAAAACCTAATTAATAGGAATTATCATGGATTGATTTCCATTTTCAAAAATATAACTATTGGTTGAAACGTCCGAGGGAATTATTCAAAAGCAAGATACCCCATGTTGGTACTTTGTTAACCATATACCTAGGAAAAGGGACTCGCCATTCATGTGTGGATGTTATAAGGTTGGAAGGAACGTCCTATTTATCCTTATTTGTTGATTGTTTGTGCATACATGCATACATTTTCATCTCATATCATTGATCCTCTCTGGCTCACAGCCCTGAATTACGATAGTTCTAAACCTTACAACAATCCAACCTACGCCGGAGACGAAGTATCTAGCAATGACTCAATCACTTGCTCACTTAAAACAATGGAGCCCGAACAAATTCAAAGGATGGTGGATGAGGCCTTCAATGCCAAGATGGAAGAAATCAAAGAGGCCCTAGCTGAGACCATAAAGAACCAGTTGACTGCAATCTTAGAGAACCATGCCGAGGCATCTACTAGCACTAAGAAACCAAAGGACAAAGGGAAGACCAAAGTTAGTGAAGTGGTTTTTGATGATGAAAAGGTGATAATTGATGATGATGATGATTGGGCTCAATACTACCAAGATGTTCAAGAGAAGAAGAAAGAACTAAAGGTTGGTGAGAAAGAAACTATTGAAAAGACCGAGACATCCGATGTTGAAAAGATGATTGCGGATTTATAAAAGAAATTTGAGAAGAAACTGAAAACCAAAGAGATGTCTGAGATCGATAAACTATTTAAGCTAGATGAAGAGGTCCCTTATAAGTTCAAGATGCCTTCCTTTGCTAAGTACAATGGCACTGGAAATCCTCATCTTCATGTGAAGCAGCATATCATTGCCATGCAATCTGCTCGAGCTACTAAGGCTCAAACCCTAAGGTACTTTATACTCTCATTGGACCCTGTTGTCCAAAATTGGTTCAATACCGTAGATGATGGAACACAAAGGAGTTGGGATCTACTTTACAAAGCCTTCATCCAACAATATGGATATAATATTGAGTTAGAACTTACTTTAATGGAAGTGGAGTCCATAAGGCAAAGGCCAAATGAGAATTTTGTGGACTATGTGAAGCGATGGAGAAACAAGGCTGCTTTACTCAAGAAGAGGCCCGATGAATCCGATCAAATAAGGATGATTGTGAGAGGGGCATTGCCTAATCTTCGTGAGAGGATGTCTCATACACTCATCCATGATTTCAAAGACCTTCTCCAAGCTGGTTTGCAAATTGAAGAATGGGAAAGGGAGAAAAGCCGTTTTGCCACAAAAAGGAACGAGAAAGGGAGCTATCAACCTGGTAGCCAAAGCATGCAAAAGGTCATCGGTGTTAATGCTACTAACCAAGGAACGAGGAGACAATTTTTAAAATTGGAAAAATCGATGTCTTGGGTTCTCAACAAGCTTCAAAGAAAAGGATTGCTACAACCCTTAAATCCTCTTCCATTGCCTAACCCTCTCCCACCTAATTTTGACACCAAAGCATTTTGTCAATTTCACCAAATGCAAGGACATGACACGGATAGATGTGTGAGGTTGAGACATGAGATTCAAAATCTAATTGATAATGGGAAGCTACCTGAGCCCAACAAGCCAAACACTAAAGACAACCCATTGCCAAAATTCAACAGGGTACCACCACCGGCAACCTTCATGATTGGAGGAGGTTTGCATGAGGACTTTGTCATGTCTTCTTTTCAAGATATGGATGAAAAAGCAACCAAAGAAGAAGAGGCATTTGTCAAAATTGAACAAGCTATGATGGGTGGAGAAGTAGCAATTTGTGTTGTCAACGGGTTTTGGGATTCAAGTGATAGTGATGATGATATTATATCCAAGAAGGAGGAGTGGACTTGGTCCAAGCCCGAAGAAGATGAGGTGTGTGAACACTCGAATTTTGAGGCTCGGAAAGCCAATTTCCTCAGACCAGGCCGGACCGGCGGGCAACGGTAAAAGTCCACCGAAAGTATGTCTTCATGGTGCTTGAAATGTCCAATGCGACGCAAGGATCATGGATATGGTCTCGGAATAATTTTTGGAGGCCCGTGGCTCCCGGAAAGTCAGTTTTAGCAGAAGTAGCGCGAGTCGCAGTGGGCCAGGACAGCGGCCCGGCCGCCGTACTTCCGGCGGCCAGCCGCCGTGGGGACGACGGCCCGGCCGCCACCCACAGCGGCTCGGCCGCCGTATACGGCGGCTCGGCCGCCACCGACCGTCCCGATTCCTCTTTCTTTTTGGTGTTTTGTAAAATTCTCATGTTTTGGCCCTGTTTTGGCCCTGTTATGTGCTATTTTTTGGGATTGTGTCAGGGATTTATTTTTAAAATAGATTTCTAAAAAGAAAAAGCATCATGCATACATATGTGCTGTTAATACTAACAAATAAGTGCAGGTTTACAGATAAGTTCAGATAACAGCTGAAAAACATGAAAGGTACAAAGTACAGAAGGAAAATAATTCAAATACAGCAAGCATAGTTCAAGACAAATATGAAAAAAAATCAGTGCCGGCCTCTCCGTCTTTGCGGCCTACTCTGCCTCTCGTAAGCAGCCTCAGTCAAAGCACCAGACAGTTCATCCGAGAAAGCAGTAATCAGTGCCGCCATTTCCGTGATCAGGCCCTCTGGTACCTGTAAAAGAGACGAAATCACAATCAATCTCAAGAGAATTTTATGAATCCTTTTCATGAAAAGTTCTATGAGAATATACCTGAGTGACATGAGCAAAGCTCTGATATAATGCACCCTCTGCACTAATTGGTCGGGTCACCCAACCACCAGGTGCATGATGACGAACAGCATAAGGCAGCCTCAAATCGGCTAAAATAGGGTCAAATTGGCCGGCAGCTGTAAGGACGGATGCGGGAGGCCTCAAATGAGATGAACTGCTGCTTCCTCCAGTGTCTGATGGTCCAGCCCCGAAAGCGAAAGTCTCAGCCCTAGAGGAAGAGGGTCTGTCAATTCGCCGGTCGGGAGAGGGATGGTCTCTCGGAGTGCTAGAAGTGGGAGCCGAAGAATGGGAAGACCGATAAGGGGGTACAGAGTCAAATCGTACCCCAATGCGTGGCATCAGTCGATGAAGACAGTAGAAGTCATAATCCTCCTCATCCGGGGCATAAGCTGACTCGAAAGGGTCGCCCTCATACTGGGACACAGTAACAGGCAGAAGTGTTGAAGATAGCATATCATCAGGGGGATCCACGGGAACTGTACAGAAACCGGCAATCTGGAAAGTCACCCTCTCAGCGAGATAATACCGTCGAAATTCTGGATGGGGAAGTATGAATCGTCGTCGAGTCAGAAACTCTGATCGCTGAAAGCTGTAATCTTGAGCTATCCACTCTGCCAGTCGGCTAGACATCACTTTAGATGCAACCTATAAACATTTGTTATATTAGTGAATCATTTTCTCTAATATAATAAAAAAAGATGACGATAAAGCATTTACTGAGTCCATTGGGCAGCTGTCGAAGAACGATCTCAGCACTCTGATGGGAAGTTTCCTCTTTGGTACTTCTACCCTCTCTCTATACCACCTCCAAGCAATGGGGGAAAGAGGATCTGCAGGGGCAGGTATCTCATGAAGAAAAGGGGCGATGTCAGGAAAGTACTCGTAAGCCCAAGTCTAAAAAAAAAAAAAAAAGAGAAGGTATCAGAGTTTGTGTATGTCAACATATATAAAGATAGGGGAAATGTTCTTTACATTACCTCCCAGAAGTAATACAAGCCACACGGAGTAATACGGGAATAGCAGAGGTCTGCCATGTCGTCATACAACCTACACAGCATCATGCTAGCCCAATCGTACGTATGAAGCCGTGTCAGGTCAAGTAGGCTCTTCAGCACATTGAGACTTACTGCATCTTTCCTGTTTGATAAGAAAGAGCTAGCAAACAGGAGAAGCAAGGTAAACCTGACCGTCTGGTCAGCAGTAAGGTTGCCTGTCTCGTAACCAGTGTAGATACCTGGCGCTTGCTCCACAAGCCACCTCCGCTGAATGCAGCGAGGCGCCTGATATCGAGGATAGTCAACCCCGATCAAAGTAATCATGTCGGCTGAAGAAATGTCCTGCCGCCAGTCATCATAGGACTCCACCATCTCAACGCCAAAGGGAATCCCAGAAATGATGGAAAAGTCAGTAGGCGTCATTGTCATCTCCCCCCAAGAAAAATGGAAGGTGTCAGTAGTAGGCCACCAGCGCTCGGCTAAAGCACAGATCAAATCCCGGTGGATATCTCTGCCCACATCTATAGCCCTCAAATGATGGAGGAAAGCAGGTCTGATAAGATCCCCCACTGGGTACCCAGCATCAAAGATGTAAGCCGGAATAGCAACCATCGGACGCTCAGCTATAGATATCTTGATCGTAGAGTTCTAAAAAAAAAAATTCAAATTCAGAAAAGATGGACAAATTCAGAAAAGATTTAAGTTCTTTCCCCAGCCGGGTGTGGATCCCTAAAGGTTTATTTCTAAGTTCTTTACTAGAAATAATTACTGATGGCAGAACATAATGAAGTCTGGCACAGATCCTAATTCATTACTAGTACATGTAAAGGAAATGTTCCTAAAATTTATTTCTATGTTCCTTACTGGAAATAAATAAAATTCCTAAGCATGCATACTAGATGGACAAACGGGAATGTACTCACCTCATAGCAGCCGGTCCGAGAACTGTGCTTCTCCTCCTCAAGCAAAAGATTGCAGGGAGGGAGTGGGATTTCGAAGTCTTCAAAGCCGGTGAAATCCATCGTCGAAAGAAAATTTGAAAGAAGTGAAAGAAGATGAATGAATGAAAGCAAATGAAAATTGAATGAAATTAGCCTATTTATAGGAAAAAGCTGAAAACATGGGTCTTCTTGCACCTCGCTCAAAATTCGCTCTTCAGAAGACCACTGAGTTCCATAAATCATTTTTATGGACCCCAGTGGGGGGGCAATTGTGAACACTCGAATTTTGAGGCTCGGAAAGCCAATTTCCTCAGACCAGGCCGGACCGGCGGGCAACGGTAAAAGTCCACCGAAAGTATGTCTTCATGGTGCTTGAAATGTCCGGTGCGACGCAAGGATCATGGATATGGTCTCGGAATAATTTTTGGAGGCCCGTGGCTCCCGGAAAGTCAGTTTTAGCAGAAGTAGCGCGAGTCGCGGTGGGCCAGGACAACGGCCCAGCCGCCCGACCGGCGGCCCGGCCGCCGTGCAGCCCGATTTTGCCTATATATAGGCTTCAGATTTTCGAAAAGAGGGACTTTTGGGGGGACTTCCGATGCTCAGATGCTGACGAAATTTTTATGCTTAAAAGTTTCTAATATTGTGTTGTAGAAATCAAGAATAATACTCAAAAGTGCAAGGAAATAAGATCTGGAACTTAGAAGTGGAAAAATTCTGATCAAGGTAATATCATAATTCATCTTTGGTCAATTCGAGCATATCATAAGCATTCTAATCTTCTTCTTAATTTCTTCTCGGTCAAAGACCTAATCTTTTTAGGTCTGAGGGCCTAACGGACTAATCAATCACCCTTTCGGCATTAAGCTGTAAATAAAATTAACTCTTTTTGGCACGGAGCCTAAATTGCATCTCTTCGGTACTAAGTACCTAAATGACTCAATTAAAATTAACCTTTGGCATGGAGCCTAAATTCCACTCTTTTGGTACAAAGTACCTAAATCTCACATCTTTGGCATGAAGCCCGACAATGCACGAAGCATACATACACACATGCATGAAGCATAATTTTCATCGCCTTTAAATAGGCTTTTCCGAACTACATGGGCTTTGATCTCCTATTCAAACGGGAGTATGTAGGCATATTTGGGATTCACCCCAAATAGCAAGCCCACAATTTACTAACAATCTGTCTCTTCTTTTCTTCATTCCTTTTAAATTTGTTCTTTTTGCAAGTTAGTCAAAAGCATGACATAGTCCCCGAATCCTCCTTGGGTTCACAGATTAGAAGCCTTTACATTGGATGCATTATTGGAGTCAAACAAGGGTTTTCTTAGTTTTTCCCTTCGAACAAAATAAACTGAGTGGCGACTCCCGACAACGAGTGAACTTTCGCCCGGATCCTTTTCGGGCGGAAAACCGAGGTTCACAAGGTGATGAATACTAGATCCGGTAAGTCTTAAGCAAGGCCACCACCTAAGGAGATGGAAACTAATAAGGGGAAGGAAGTCAAAATAGAAGAAGATGATGTTGTGCTCAAGCAATTGAAAAGAACCCAAGCAAGTGTTAGCATTTGGGACTTGTTAGCTACTTCTAAAATGTCACATCCGCCCACCGCATTTATGCATAGTAGTCACGTGCGCAGTGAGAGAAGGGGAAAGGAGAAGATAATTCCTGACAACGGGCCTAGATAAGGCTATAGGACCAAAGGGACCTAATTGAAAAAAATGCAAAGTTTTGGGGAGGTGACTGTAATTTCAAAAAGTTTTGGGGAGGTAACTGTAATTTTCAAAAGTTGTACTGGAGGTTCTTAATAGTGCACATAACAGACTCCAAAAATGGAAAGTAGAGAAAAATCGGATCACAACGACGTGTAACGGTTTTTCCAGAAAACGCACGGTTTGGAAGATATAGGGGGTTTTGACTAGGGACATGTTGGTCATTATTAATTAAAATTTATACATGAATCTAAAGTAGGAAATAAAAACATGAGTGAGTAGAGGATGTCGAGAGGTTGAATATGAAACGATCATCAGTAGAAACGGAGCCCGGGCAAAACCCGAATCACGCAAGGACCTAAAGGAAATTTTTACAAAAGTTAAGGGTATGAGCGTAATTTTTATAAATTAGTTCAAAATCAAGAATAAATGACGAAAATGGAAACTAGAGGTTGAAAGGAGGAGAACGGTACGTTTTACGCGTCATAAAACCACCCGGTTAGGAAGGAAAGGCAAAACCTTCAATTGAAGGGTATTTTGGTCTTTTCACTTCCACCCAAGCACCAAGGGGGACATGTGAGATAATTTGAGGGTTAATTTGGTAAATTTCCAAGGGAGGACACATGGCATAGTAATTTTCTAGAAAATGACACATGGAAAAATCTTGTTTAAAGACACTTTTGGGTTGGATTAATCTTAACCCTCCAAAATGAAATTAATTAAATAAATGGAAAATGGAAAAAAATAAAAAGGGAGAGAAGGATGATTAAAGAACTAAGAACACATATTTTTCTCTCCATTTTGAGAGGTATGGCCGAATTCTCTCCACTAAAAAAGGGAAGGAATTTTTCAAGTGTTCAAATGGATTTTTGGAAGGAAAAGCTTAATTTTAAGGTAAGGATTCCAATTCTAGCTTTAGTTTATTCATTTGATTGATGGTTTTCAAGTTATCAATGAAAGAAAAGTTGGGAAGATTATGGGAAAGTTAAGAAAGTGAAGAGAAATTAGATTAAATGATCCATACATATAGAAGTGATGAATAAATAGTAATTAGTAGCTTTAGATAGCAAGAATCAAGGCTTGAACATATGGTTTTTATCATGTTCTTATTATGGAAGTTATGAAAATTATAGGAAATCAAAGGGATAAAGAAGAAGAAGGGAAGAAAGAATAGGACAAGCAAGAAACAAAGCAAATAAACAAGGTTTGGTACTTTACCTTGGAATAATTACTTTTGATTTGGTGCTTTACCATAAAAGAAATTTTATTTTTCTTACAAACTTCTTTGGTTTATGGAATTTTTGATATTTATGAACTTTAATTAGTTTGATTTGAGTTAAACATGCAAAAGTTGTCAAAGGGAAGTGTTTGAATCTTCACTTTACCATTAAAGAAGACTTCATATTGATTTGCAAAAGAAAAATAAACTATCCTATGTATTTCATAGGTTTGGGCCGAAATGGTCCCAAAAAGACAGCTTTCTGGATCTTTTTGTGGCAATTGTTTGAGGAAGAAAATGAATGAATTTTTCAACAAAATTTTACATGCAATTAGTCCACATATGAAATAAGTTTCCTGTAAAATTTCAGCCAAAAATAAGATCATTTACTTGGTCAAATGCATGACTGAAGTGGACTGAAATTTTGACGAAAACCCAGATTTTACTATTCATTTGGTCATACCATTTTGCGTTGCCGATTTTTCGTGCCGCGACACTATTCATTTGGTCAATTTGTGATTTTTTGAGGAATGCCTTGAAATGTTTAATATGTTTATTGTGGATATTAAATATGTGAAAAAGGGGAATGGTTTGACTAAAGAATGTGTTGCGCGGCATAAATGGCAAAGTGCGATGGGAATTAAAATGATTTCTCGAATCATTCTAAAATGAAGTTTGAGACTTAAAGTGAATTATTTTAATCTTTATGCTCTGCTGGATAGTGGGAGTGGTAGATAAGGGTATGGTGCACTATACTAACTTATGCAGTACTGCCACTTATTGTGTTTGATACGCCCCGGCGGTTACCTTCGGGTATAGGCCGTGGAGCGTAGATATTATGAAAGTGTGATTGAAATGCTCCGGCGGTTACCTACGGGTATAGGTCGTAGAGCGAAATTGGTTACAACCAGGATGGGGAGGCCCATTCTTGTGATCTGATATCGATGGTAAGGGCCACCTATGTTACAGTGGGGAGGCCCACTGCCTTATCACTATGGTTCCCTATATACCAGTAGAGCCTGAATCAAAGACATATTATTTTTCGTTAAACTATATAATGCCAATGAGTTTGAATTATGATTTTACATTATTGAAAGCATATCACACTGAATGTATCATGATTTCTATTAGTATAAAGTTGGTTGTTTGTGGATTTAATTATTTCCTTTGATTTCGAATACTTTCATATACTACTTTTATTTTTATTGGTAAAGTACCCACTGAGCGACAAAGCTCAGCGAGTTGAGTTTTCTTGACTCGTAGGTTTGAAGCAGTAGATTTCGGTGATTAGCATCGAGCAGCAAAACACAGCGCAGCACCTTAGAGTAGCCTTTAGTTTCCATTATGAGTTAACTAGTTGTGGCATGTATATGTATATAAGATTGAGAGTCAGTGTGTGATACTGTACGTTATTGGTATGTAATAATAATAAATATCTACTTTATTCTGGATTAGAAGTGTGAATTTTTCTTGCAGGTTGTAGTTGAGGGTATAAGGTGGATTCATTGGGAGTGTATTGGAAACTGATTGTATTCACATTGGTCTGTGTAAAATGTTTTCAAAAATCAGAAACACAAGTTTTGTCGACACTTGGGATCCAAATCTCTAGGCGAACCTCTGGCAAAATTTCTGTAAAATCGGAACAAAAATTTGACTATGTAAAATTGGTAGCAACATTTGGATAGTGTGGCACCTCTACTCGGCTTACACATGTAGGTCGGGAAGGGGTGTTACATAAAAAGCACCGAGAAACTATGGCCAAAGCCTTAGCTAGCATGCCAATTTCTACCTCTACAACACCGGAGGAGTTGATCAACTTCATAAAAATTGGGGAAGTAATGAAATGTGAAGAGGTCCAAGAAAAGAGTGAAGTTAATATGGGAGCAGTTTCTTTTTCGGATGCGGACTTACTGAAGGAAGGGAGAGACCACATCCGCCCTCTCTTTATCAAAATAGAAGTCAAGGGGAAGAGGACTCCATGTGTAATGGTCGATGATGGGTTTGCCATAAATGTTTGTCCACTTAAGATATTGCCAAAGTTAGCCATGTCGACAAGAGATCTAAACCCTACCGCGGTAATGATTCGTGCTTATGACAACACTAAGAGGCATGCTGAAGGGACTTTCAAAGCTGCTGTCAAGGTTGGTCCAATTAAATCTATTGTTGAGTTTGTTATTTTGGACATACCAGTCACCTTTGCCTTGCTCTTAGGATGACCATGGTTTCATCCTCTTGGTGGAGTTCCTTCCACCCTTCATCAAAAGATCAAGTTCCCCAACGGAGATGAGACAGTGGTCATTGAAGCTGAAGATAATGAGATTGTTAACACTCTAATGATTGAGAGGCCTCTCAATGGTTTTTAAGTGGTTGTAATTTCTGATGATGAAGTAGTGGACTCCAAAGTCTTGAATATGATGAAGAACATGAACTACCTTCCCGGAGCTGGTCTTGGAAAGGGTAAGGCCGGTTTAACAAAGTTACCAGATTTTAGAACTCAAACTTCCAAGAAAGGATTGGGATATGATGAAGACAATGATGTTTAGCCAAAGAAGAGTGAGAAGATGAGCTTCCCACCACTTGAAGAGATCTTTGTCAAAGCTCCAGATATGGGACCACTCCAAGGAAAGCCCGAGCCGATCATGTTCATGGGTAAGTTAATCCCAGGTTTTGAAATTTTTGCAGATGTTGCCGAGCTAGTGGAGCAAGTAAAGAAAGAGCTCACCCTGCCAACCAGCAAAGAATCCAATCCAAAAGAGAAGAATGAAGCTGTGCCGAAAGCCGAGAAGACTCCGGAGGAGATTGCCACCCTGGTTGAAGAAAAGTTTGAAGACATCCTGCTTTATGATTCTGAGAACAATGATTTTGATTTTGATTTTAATTTGTCTACTTTGTATGAGGATGATGATGTTTTCTTTTCCAAAATGAATGCAATAAAGTCTGATTTTGCTTACTTGTGTTATGTTTCTCCTAATGGTTGCATACATTCAAATAGCAGTTACATAAGCATCTTTAATATTAATTCTGTTAACACACAATCATTAAATTTGGGAACAACTAAAAATCCTAAAAACATTAGCATAGCATCCGACCTTACTCCTGATGAGAGAGAGAGATTTGAAAAAATATTCAAAAAATATGAAGAAGTATTTGCTTGGTCTTATGAAGATATGCCGGGGATAGATCAAGACATAGACGAGCATCATATTCCTACTTACACTCACATAAAATCTGTCAAACAAAAGCTTAGGCGATTAAGACCTGAGTGGGCTAAATTGGTTAAAGAAGAGGTCATTAAACAAATACAAGTGAAGTTCCTTGAAGTGATAGAATACTCAGATTGGCTAGCCAACATAGTACCCGTGCCAAAGAAAGACGGGAGAATAAGGGTTTGCGTGGACTATAGAGATTTAAACAAGGCTTCCCCTAAAGATGATTTTCCTTTACCTCATATAGATGTTCTCATTGATAGTGCAGCCTCTAGCGTGCTACACTCGTTTGTAGATGGATTTTCCAGATACAATCAAGTGTTAATGGCCCAAGAGGATAAAGCCAAAACTGCTTTCATTACTACATGGGGTATATTTTGTTATAGGGTGATGCCTTTCGGCTTAATGAATGCTGAAGCAACCTACCAAAGGATGGCCACCACACTATTTCATGACATGATGCACAAAGAAGTTGAAGTATATGTTGATGATATGATGGTGAAATCGAACACAAGGGAGCAACACTTCCAAAACTTAGAGTTATTCTTCGATAGAGCTTTGAAATATAAGCTAAGATTAAACCCGAAGAAGTGTGTATTCGGTGTTACCTCAGGTAAATTATTGGGGCATGTGATTGGTCCGAATGGCATTGAGATAGATCCTGACAAAGTTAAAGCAATCAGGGATATGCCAGCCCCAAAGATGGAGAGAGAAGTTCGGGGATTCATTGGTAAACTGCAGTACATTAGCAGATTTATAGCAAAGCTCACAATAATTTTGTGAGCCTATCTTCAAATTGATTAGAAAGAATCAGCCGGTCGTATGGAATGAAGAATGTCAAAAGGCCTTTGAGCGAATAAAGGAGTATTTGTTGAATCCACCCATTTTAAGACCACTTAAACCCGGCAAACCTCTTTTACTATACTTAGCAGTAGAAGAAGAGTCGATAGGAGCCATGCTAGCCCAAGCAGATGAGTCAGGGATTGAGCATGTCATTTACTATTTGAGTAGAAAGCTCCTACCTTATGAAATTAAGTATAGTATCATTGAAAAGACATGTATAGCCGTGGTTTGGTCTTCTAAGAAGTTGCGACATTACTTTCAATCGTATAGTGTGCAAGCAATTTCCAGGTTGGACCCAATGAAGTACTTACGGGAGACACCTTCTTTGATTGGAAAATATGGTCGATGGTTGATAATATTAGAAGAATTTGAGATTGAGTATGTAACCAGAAAAAAGATCAAAGGTAGAGCAGTAGCAGAATTCCTGGCCCAACAACCATTGCCAGAAAGTGAAGAGGTAATATTGGAATTTCCATATGAACATTTAGAAGCAATTGAAGTACAAGGGTGGAAAATATATTTTGATGGAGCAGTAAATAGGAAAGGAGCAGATTTGGGAGTTATACTAGAATCACCCAAAGGGGAACTTATCCCTTTAGCCAAAAAATTAAAATTTAGGGCAACAAATAATATGGTGGAATACGAAGCTTGTATTTTTTGTTTGGAAACCCTAATGACTATGAAGGTGGATAAGGTGGAAGTTTATGGCGATTCACTGCTAGTTGTATCCCAAGTAAATGGAGAATGGGAGTTGAAAGAAGAAAAATTAAAACCATACCACCATTACTTGACCATGATGAAAAAGAACTTTAAGGAGTGTAGGTTTATACACCTATCGAGAGAAGAAAATCAGATGGCTGATGCCCTAGCCACATTGGCTTTGGTATGGGAAAACCCTATTAGCTTATTCCTTAAGCCTCTGATCTTGACCAGTTCATCAACTCCTTGCTATGAATATGAAACAATCATGGAAATTGATATGGATCATGATGCGTGGTATGATACTATAAGGCAAGTTTTGGAAGAAAGAGGATACCCGCCGGGGGCAACAAAGAAAGAGAGAAGAGCCATAAGGCTGTGGTCATTACAATACATCACCTTTCATGGAGAGTTATATGGAAGATGGCCTGATGGAGTGCATTTAAGATGTTTAAGAAAACCTGAAGTGGAGCGCATTATGTTAGAAATACATGCGGGAAGTTGCGGTCCGTACATGAGTGGTTTGGCCCTAGTTAAGAAGGTTATTCGACAAGGTTACTATTGATTGACTATGGAGAGAGACTGTATTGAGTTTGTCAAGAGGTACCAACAATGTCAGATGTATGGTAACTTGAATCACATGCCTCCTGAAGAACTGCATCCAATGTCTTCACCCTGGCCATTTGCCACCTGGGGTATCGACATTATAGGAGAGATACATCCTACAGCTTCAAACGGTCACCGATTCATTGTAGTAGAAATAGATTATTTTTCAAAGTGGGTTGAAGCTGAATCTTTCAACAAACTGGGTGCAAGCCAGATGGCTAGATTATTGAAAAGAACCTCATCTGTAGATACGTGGTCCCGCATAGTGTGATATCAGACAATGGGGTACAGTTTCAAGGAGCAGTTAAGGATTTATTCTCGAAGTACCAAATTCACCATCATAGATCCTCTCCTTATAGACCAAAGGCTAACGGTGCGGTTGAAGCAACAAACAAGACAATTAAGCAAATTCTGTCCAAGATAACCAAGACTTACAGGGATTGGTCAGAGATGCTCCCCTTTGCTTTATGGGGATATAGGACAAGTGTGCGAATGCCTACTGGAATGACATCGTTCTCTTTAGTTTATGGAATGGAAGCAGTGTTGCCAATTGAAATTGAGATCAAGTCACTGAGAGTAGTCTTGGAAGCTGAACTGCCTGAAACAGAATGGGTAGCAAGCAGATATACACAATTAGCTCTATTAGAAGAGAGAAGGTTAAAGGCACTATATCATCACCAATCAAAAGAAGATAGCTCGAACCTACAATAGAAGGGTTAAGGTCAGAAAATTCAGAGTTGGGGATTTGGTGTTGAAGCAATGTAAGCCTAATGTATCTGATCCAAGAGGGAAGTTCAGACCTAGCTAGGAAGGGCCATATGTCATGAAACAAGTCATGAAAAAGGAGCAATGAAGTTGTCAGACATGGATGGGAACGAATTTAGTGAGCCAGTAAACATTGACAGGTTGAAGAAGTTTTATGTATAAAAAATAAAAAGAAAGAGCTCGCTAGGTTGAAAACCCAAAAAGGGTGGCCTAGGCAAAAGATAGAGCAGTTCGCTAGTCCCGAAAACCCAAAAGGGCGGGCTAGGCAACAATTAGGGCTAAATGAGAGAAAATCGTCAATTAGAAAACCCGAAAGGGCTAGTTGGCAACAGGAGTGATCTTGTGTATGCTGGCTTTATGTTTGGTTGTTCCCCAATTTAATAAAACAGAATTAATGTTAAAATTGTTCTATGTGCACTGTTATAAGTATTTGACCAGATATGGATGAAATAAATAATCATAATTGCAAAAGGTGATGACAAATTATAAATGGAAAAGAAGCATCTTTTATTACTTTAGTTATTTTTCATCCTAACAAAACACTTTCTGAATTGACAAATATAAAATCTATGGCAGTCGATAAGTGTAACGTGCAAGCCAGCTTTGCCTCAGCCGATCCAAATAGGCTTCAGTCAAGCAAGGCATGTCTAAGTCAGGAGCAAAGTCAAAATCACGAGGCTCAGCTCCATATTGAAGGCCAAGTCGGCGAGGATCATAGCATGTACCTTGACGAAGAGCAGCAAGGGGAACGTACATCAAGTATGTCCGCATGGTGATACAAGAAATCTTCCACCAAGATACTAAACGGATATTGACTTTAGAGCGTGAGTGGATCCAGTCAACCCAGTCAGCATATAAAGAAGCAGGATGGAGTAGCTTCCTAGCAGAATGATGATGTGGCAGGTATCTAGCAAAATCCATGGAGGGAGTATGAAGCAAACAAAGACGCTCCTGAAGCCAAATCTGTGAAGAAAGAATTAAGTTAAAAAAAAAGAGAGAAGAAGAAAAAAGGTCCGCTAAGTTGAAAACCCGCAAGGGCAACTTAGGCAAAAATTAGGACAGCTCGCTATTTTCGAAAATCCGCATGGGTGGACTAGGCAAAAGTTAGAGCAATAAAAAGAAAGAGAAAACCTAAATTGAAAACCCAAAAGGGCAGTTTAGGTAATTACCTGAAGCAGCAACGGACTCCCAGTCAGTCTCTTTGACAATCCCGATTTAAATCGGTCTAATCCAACTAAGGTCTCGGCTAAGATCACAGGTACCGGCTACAAGCCTCCTTCCATTTGGTCCATAATATCCAATACTCGTGGATCAACATCGCCATCAGAAGAAACAAGCAAGAATTGGCTGAGCAAGCAAAGACAGAGCATGCATCCCCATGCCTTAGTAGGGGACAAATGAGAGAGACAAAAGTCAATCAAAGGAGCAAGTAGAATTTTTTCACCTCTCATCAACCGAAGAACTTCGGGTTTCGAAATTTGAAATAACATCTGCATTTTCTGTTGAGTCTTGGAAATCAATATGGGTAACGCCATTTGTTGATTATTTGGATATCCAAGGATGGCCTCAAACTCTTCAATCAAGGGACATATTTCAAAGCCATTAATTTTAAATACCCTAGAATCCATATCCCAAAAGGAAGCCACGACATGTAAGAAAGAGTGGTCCAATTTAACATTTTAAAACATCAAGTTTTGACCGTGAAATTTGCTTCCAATGAATGGCATCCATATTCTTAAATAAAATTTTTATTCTCTTTAAATGATGCTCGGTCATGGTGAATAAATGAAGGAAAAATTAAAATTGTTAAAAGGGGGTCTTCACGTTGATAGAGAAAGAATTTTGGTTTATGTATTAAAATATGGCATGAAGGGTGATTTATATAGAAGAAATAAACCTTTTCCAAAAGTGAAAAGGAAAAGGTAATGGAAAAAGGTAAGACCATATGGCATAAGGAAAGGAATTGGTCACAATTTCCTTTTCCACTTTGGATTTGGTTTAACAAACGATTATGTGCTGTGATATAAAAAATAATAATAATAATAATAAAAGGTGGTGCTGTAACGAAAAAAAAAAGATTTACAATAAAGAGGCAAATTGTATATTTTTCATTATTGTACAATATTTTACAATTGCTACAATATTTACATATTACTAAGAGGGTGGTGGCATATCATCAAATAAAACCCTGAAAAAGTCATCGCCTGTTGGAGGAGGGGGCAAATTACTCGTCCCGGGATCACCCAAAGCAGAAGCACTAAAATCCCTATTGCCTTGGAGTTTTGATCTGTCATGGTCTTCATCAGAAGCAGACAAAAGGATCTAATATTCATCAGTCTGGGGACCTCTTGATGAAGAAGCGCCGGGATCCCTCATCCCCCGAAATCGGAAGCTATGGAAATTTTATTCGGATTGATGATATAAACTTTCAAAATGAGAAGCCTGCTGATAACTTGCAGCTAACTCTTCTTGAAGTTTCCTGTTTTGTTCTTCGAGCATCCGCTGTGAGCCAAGAAGGAAAAAGGTAAGAGCATACATAATCATGCATACATATAGCATAAACTATTATGAAATAAGAAACATACCAAGTAGTTCATATCAATGCCTTGCGGATGAGATGGCATATCTGGCGGGCTAGAATGAGCAAAGAAGGGGCAGTAAAAGAAGGTCCAGCCTCATGATCAAATGAGCTGACAGCCTGCAATAATCATTGAAAAAAAATCAAAGAAAGAAGCAGTTGCAAGGGAAAAGTGGTAAAAGTTTTACCTAAGAAGTACTGGCCCCGAGATGTGGAATAGACTCTCCTGCATCTCCATGATGTTCCTCCTCATCTCTACCCTCATTTTCATCGAAAATCTCCAGCACACCGACAGGAGATACATCAAAGTTCAAGAGTCTCATTTGAATAAAACGGGCATAAAATGGACCTGATAAATGGAGAAATGACTCAGCATCATAACCATACCGGGCCGACCACCATGCATCCTCCAGCATTGACATAATGTTTAAAGTATATTCTGGGATTTGCATCGGAAACCTCCACTGCCCTAGACCGAGAAATCATTCATAAACTCTCTCTCCGAGAAACCAGCCACTAGACACTGGGCCAGCAATAATTCGGCGAGAACGTTGGAAAGACAGTGCAGCCCTCATCAAAGGAGACCAGTTTGCTCGCTCTTCTGGATTCCACCAGGCCAAATTCACCTGTAGGATAACATAAGGTAAGTAAAACTTTCACATAAAATTTAAAGCATACTAATGTTATTTTACCTGATCCCGGGTTAAGCGGCTCAACACAAAGCGATGAGTATGCACATGATGAGAGCCGGGAACATCCACACGATCGGACAACCAGTAATTTAATCTCGGATACCCGATTCTCTCTCAGGAAATGCCGGGTACCCTCACGAGATTGTGTTCATATGCCCATATCTACAATAACAATAAAGATCACATTCATGCAAGAAAAGAGTGGAAAAGACATTGGTGGAAGAAAGAATACCTCGACAACCGCCATCAAGCCGACAAAAGAATTCTTATTTCGGCAAAGCTTATCGAGACCATGGTAAAGACATGCAAGACCAGCTTCACCCCAGCCAGAAGATGGTACCATTCTGAGATAAGAAAGGGCACTCAACACTGACAAGTGAATAGATAATTCAGTGCTACCTAAGATGGTCGACTCGAGCAGATATAACAAAAATCCTCGAGCATACTGTTCGGCCCTGTCTCTGCCAACCCGACCTTCGTAGTTAATCCAATAACTACGAATTGGCTCTATTTTTATCTTAAAAGGCCCTTTATATGATGGTTTCATACCAATTAATTCCAGAATTTCTTCAAATGTTAAAATATCATTGGTCAGAGGAACCGAAACACCATCAAATCTAAGGCCGGTAATGGCAGTAGACTGGACCAATTGTCATCTCTCCAATGGGCAGGTGAAAAGTGTGGGTTGTGTCTAACCATCGCCTGGACTACGCTCCTGTCTATCTGATATTCCTTAGACGGCAATTGCAAGATGAACTGTTCGAAGCCGCAATCTCAGATAATCCGCCTTACTCGAGAAGGCATTATATCATACCATTGTCGGCTTTATAAATACACCCTCCGGCCCGAACGACACAACGATCATGCTAACACATACCCAGGTAAGTTAATACCAGGTAAGTACGTGTTATTCTATCTACTTAAATTAATTTATTTTTCACAATAACAAATAATAACAAAAAATACAATATATATATATATAATAAAAAAATCAATCAAGAGAAAAAAAAAAGAAAAATAATTACCGCGCTCTTTTCATTGAAACTGTGGTGAAGCGGCATCCCGGCCAGTATATTTAGATTTTCGTCTTGATAATGCCGAATAAACTCCAATAACTCGGCATTAGAATTAGTCCCCAATCTCGAAGCATGCATTGTTTTTGAAAAATATATGCTAAAATTGAAAAGAAATTTGAGAGAGTTACGAAATTGAAATTGAAATTGTGAAATGAAATGAAGAAATGGTGGCTTTTTATAGAGAAACGGCAAGCAAAGAAACCAAATTTAAAACTATTTATGAATAGTAAATTTTACTATTTATGATAGTAAATTTTACTATTTATAAATAGTATTACTATTGAAGAATAGTAATATTACTATTTATAAATAGTATACTATTGATAAATAGTAAATATTACTATTCATGAATAGTATACTATTGGTGAATAATACATTACTATTTTTAATAGTAAATACTATTTGACACTATTTATGAATAGTAAATTTACTATTTATAAATAGTAAATAGTGCATGAACAGTAAATACACAGTAAATAAACAGTAAATTCATTTATTTATTTTAATTCAAATAATTGCAAGTATATAAATATTTTTACACCCAGGGGGCAATAAGAAGACATATGCCTAAAAATTAGCCAAATTTTTTTTTTAGCTCGGGTCTAGAATCCTAATTTTCCTTAGGTCCAGAACCTATAATTATCTTTGAGTCCAAAACTCGAACCGAGTCCAGAACCTAAATTTTTCTTAGGTCTAGAACCTAGAATTATCCTCGATTCCAGAACTCAAACCGGGTCTAGAACCTAAATTTTTCTTAGGTCCAGCACCTAGAATCTTCCTAGAGTCCAGAACTCGAACCGGATCCAGAACCCAAATTTTCCTTAGGTCCAGAACCTAGAATCTTCTTTGAGTCCAGAACTCAAACCAGGTCTAGAACCCAAATTTTTTTTAGGTCCAGAACCTAGAATTACTTCTAAGTCCATAACTTAGCTCGGGTCCAGAACCCAAATTACCGTTAGGTCCAGAACCTAGAATTATTCCTAAGTCCAGAACTTAGCTCGGGTCCATAACCCAAATTTTATCATTAGGTCCAGAACCTAGAATTATTCCTAAGTCCAGAACTTAGCTCGGGTCTAGAATCCTAATTTTACCATTAGGTCCAGAACCTAGAATTATTTCTAAGTCCAGAACTTAGTTCGGGTCTAGAACCAAAATTTTCCTTAGGTCCAGAGCCTAGAATTATCCTTGAGTCCAGAACTCGAACCGGGTCCAGAACCCAAAACCTCCACCATCTCAAAAATTAAGTCTTGTTGTTTTTCACTCTCTTTCACTAAGGTTTCAGATCATTCAAGCAGGGGGCAAACTGTAGACCCTTAATTTTTGACCCAGTTCGGTCCAATATATTTTGTTTAGTCCAAAATAATTTTTGTGTTGTCTAATATATTTTAATTGGTCCAAAATAATTTTTGTTATATTAATTAAATAATTTTTGCTTTATTATCTAATTTTTATTAATAAAAAATAAAAATTTAAAAAAAATAAAAAAAAGTCGGGCTGCGAGAAATGGCCTTTGCCCGCCCACAAGCGCACCTCACCCGCAGCTGCTGCAGTCAGCTGCGACAAATTTTTTTTGCCAGCGCAATTTTTCCTGCGGCAGATTTTTTTGCCAACGCAATTTTTTCGACTCAAATTTTCCGAAACCTAATACAATTAGGTTTCGGTTTTCTTTTCTTATTAAATATTGAAAGTCGTGAATAACTAGGAAAAAACCATTAAAAAAAACATCTATAAATAACAACACAAAAAATGAGGAAAGGGAATGAGAAATTAAGAAGGAAATTGGAAACAATTTGAAACCGAATCTGTGAAGGAATGTAGTAGAACCAAGCTGATTTTTTGATGAGCCGAAAATCAATTCAGCAATTCATCAAAGGTATCAACTGCCTTTGATTTGGTTGATCTAAGAAGCAATTTTGGTGCAACCCCACGAAACCCCACGAAAGAAGGTTTGAATTCTAAATTCTTTTTGTTTTTTTGTTTACAGTAGCTTAATTCTTCAAAGACAAAAAAAATCCCATAACCTTAATTTGATTTTTCTAAAGTTAAAAATACTATTCCGTTGCTTTGTTTTCCAAAAAAAAAAACTTACAATTGCTACTTTTGTTTCATCAAAATCTTAAAACCCTAATTTAACATGTTTCTTTTCAAAACCCTTAAATAATATGTTGTTTCTTTCCAAAAGCCTTAAAAACTACCTTTTTTTGCTTTATAAACTTTAAATCGTTGGTGTATTTTCATAAAACTCCCTAAAAATATTCAATTGCTTTTTCCAAATTCTAAAATTCTAAGATCACCCGAAACCCTAATTCAAAACTTCTAAAACCCTAATTCAATTCCTAAACTTAAAATAGTAAACCCTAATCCCTTAAAACCTTAAACCTTAATTTTTTTCTAAACTTTAATCCTTTAAAACTTAAAAAACCATAAAATCATAAATATTTTAAATTTACACAGTAAGCTTGAAATCATCATTTAAAACCATTTTAAAGTGTCCAAAACCCTAGTTTCATGATTTCACCATTCAAACCTTAATTTGTTTAATTAAAGAGTCTTACCAACCTTTCAAAACATAAAACCTTAATCTATTTTAATTCCATAAAAAAGTCATAGTAGCCTAATTCTATGAATTCCAAAACCTTAACACATGAGATAAAGAGCCCTAAATGGAAACAATAGCTATAATTAGAATTTTATTTACTTTATTCAATTCTATATTTGATTATGCTTTGATTTATTTCTTATGCTTTAATTTATTTAAATTCAATGCTTGGTTCATTTAATTTATCATGGATGAATGTTTACTTTCTATTGATATTTAATATCTTTGATGAATGATTTATTTATGATGAATGATTATTTACTTTTATCAATTTATTTTAGATTTCCAAATGTTGTAAGAGGTATGTTTCCACTTGGTGGGTACCTCATTTAAACATCATGCAATTTCATTTGCTTTTCTATTTTAAAACTTATGTAAAGGGCATGTTTCTACCTTTCGGTGGGTGTCCTATTTAGGCATGTGATGTAAGGACATGTTTTCATCCTTGGATGGGTGTCCATTTATTTGCTTTGTTTGGACATTGCTTTGATTTTAATATAATGATGCCTTCTTTTAATTATTGTGTGTGTAATATGGATAATGTTGTTATATTTAAGAATTTTATAATATTAAGACCTGTAAAGGAGGCCGGTTCCAATGAATAGGGCGTTGTGGGGGTGCTGGGCGTTTTCTCACCTTCCCCACACGTACCCAATTTTCCGAACCCATTAGGGGGTTGGGGATTCCTAAGGAATCGAGTCATCCACCCCTTTCTTTTTTCTCGACCCGTCCGGGTGGCGACTCCATTTTCTCCGGACTTAGGTTCGTGTTCTCTAAGACCCCGAGCCTAAATAGTGCCGAAGTCGCAAGAACTATTCCACCGGGAGTGGGGGCAAAAATTCCCGCTCACAGGTGGGCCATAATCTAACAAAGCTCTGAGAAAGTCGTCGCCTGTTGGAGGAGGAGGCATATCATCTATCCCAAGTCCACCTGAAGAAGAAGCACCTAAACCTCTACCCTGGAATTCAGGCCTATAGTAGTAATCATCTGGAGTAGATGAAGGAATCTCATGGTCTACAGTTCGGGGGCCCCTAGAAGATGAAGCACTAGGATCCCTCATTCCCCGGAACCGAAAGTCTCAAAAGTTTTGCTCCAATTGATAATACAACCTTTCAAGATGGGTGATCTGTTGCGACTAGCGGCTAACTCTTCCTGCAATTTCTTATTTTGTTCTTCAAGCATTCACTGTGAGTCAGAAAAGGAAAGGGTAAGAACATGCATAATCATGCATACATATAGCATAAATCATCATGAAATAGGATGACCTACCAGATAACTCGTATCAGAGTCTTGCGAATTAGATGACACTTTTGGTTGGTGAGAAGGAGTAAATGGAGGAACAATAGAGGAAAGTCCAGCCTCGTGATCAAATGAGCCGGCAGCCTGCAATAATCATGAGAATAGTCAAAATAAGTTGAAAAAGAAGCAATTGAAAATGATAGAATGACGCATATTTACTTGAGAGGTTCCAGCCTTGCAATAAGAGATAAATTCTTTCTCCTCCTCTTCATCACTAGTTTCCTCATCATTTCCTTCTTCCTCCTTAGGAAATCCCTGAACGCCAACTGGAGACACATTAAAGTTCAAGAGCTGTGTTCGAATGAATTGTGTATATGACGTGCCCAGTACACAAAGATAATCTTCAACATCATAGCCATTTTGAGCTAACCATCATGAATTTTTTGGCATTAATGTAATATTTAAAGTATACATTAGCTAGTTCATTGAAACCCTCAGTCGCTTATGACCAAGGAACCAATCATACACCCTTTCTCCGAGAAACCAACCACTAGACACAGGACCAGTAATGATTCGGCAGGAGTGCTAGTAAGGTAGTGCAGCATTCATAAAAGGAGTCCAATTCGCCCGCTCTTCAATTTTCCTCCAAGCCAAGTCGACCTACAGGATGATAAAAGGTAAGTAAAATTTTTACATAAACAATAAAGCATATTAATACTATTTTACTTGGTCCTAGGTTAGGCAACTCAAGTGATAATGTTGGGTGTCCACATGACGAGAGCCGATAACTGCTATGCAATAGGACAACCAAAAACCTAACCTTGGATATCCGACTATCTCTCGAGAAATATCAGGCACCCTCACGAGATTATGCTCATAAGCCTATACCTGGGATAACTATGGAAATCAAATTCATGCAAATATATGAGTTGAATTAGCAATGGCAGGAAATAGTACCTCGATAATCACCATGAAGTCAATGAAAGACTTCTTATTCCTACAAATCTTGTTTAGGCCATGATAGAGACAGGCAAGGCCAGCTTCACCCCAGCCGTAAAGCGGTACCATATCCATTTCAACAAGGGCCCTCAACACCGACAAATGGATGGCGAATTCAGTGCTGCATAAAATGGTCGACCCAAGCAAATACAGTAGAAATCCCCGAGCATATTATTTGGTTGTTTCTCTACGAACCCGTCCATCATAGCTCATCCAATAATTCCGAATTGGGTCAATTTTTATCTTGAAGGGCTCTTTGAGTGATGGTTTCATGCTGATTAACTGTTGAATTTCTTTGTGTGTTAGGATATCGTTGGTAAGAGGAACCAGAAGGCCATGGTACCAGATATCAATTATGGCTGAAAAATCGACTGGGCTAATAGTCATTTCTCCCACAAGTAGGTGAAAAGTATGGGTTGTGCCCATCCACCGCTCCGATAGCACTTAAACTACACTACGGTCTATTGAACATCCCTCGGATGGTAATTGCAGAATAAAGCTCTCAAAACCGCACTCTCGGATGATCCATTTTACTCGAGAAGGTGCTATTTCATATCATTGCCAGGCTTTATAGACACACCCTCCGCCCCGGACAACGCAACGATCACGCTAAAACCGAACAAGGTAAGCCAATACGAGGTAAGTAAATCATCTCACAACACCTATTATTTCAAAGTCTGAAATTACTCATTACTGTATTTATTTATTTTAATTTTTGGCATTAGAATATTTTCTACTATACATTCACTAATATACTGAATTAAAATAATAATAATAATAATAATAAATAAAATAAAATATTAATAATAAATAATAATAATAATAAAATGATGAATATTTGTGTTTCTAAAGTTGCAGTGTTACCTTAGTCTTTAGACCAGAACTACGGTGAAGTTGCATTCTAGCTAGTGGATTAACAGTTCCACGTTCATATTGTTGAATAAATTCTAACAACTCAGCATTAGATCGAGGTCCGGATCTTGAAGCATGCATTCCTTCTATTTGATGGCTAAATTCTCTGTTCTCAAATCTATATATAAGTTATAATTGAATAAAAGTGAATGAAATGATGGAGGAAACTGAGAACCTTTATATAGGCAAATGGCAAGACAAAAAGACAAAAAGAAATAGTAATTTCGTGAACAAAAAAAAATCACTGTTAGTGAATAGTGAGAAAAAGTAATCAACAGTTTCTAAATAGTATATAAATAGTAAATTCAAATCATTCTATTCAAATATTCAACTATTTGCGTGTCTAAAAATATTTTTGTACTTTTAAAAATTATTTTTTCATGGAGGGGGTAAGAGGATAAAGGTATGGTAAAAAATAGCTAAATTTTTTGTAATTTTGCAGGTTTTTTTTATTAATACCCTACTAACTACAATTATCTTTTACAGCCACCAGGTCCAGAATCCAAATCTTTTTTATGTCCAGAACTCATCTCTGGTCCAGAACCCAAATCATTTTTGGATTCAAAACCCAAATCATTTTCGAGTCTAGAACTCAACCCGGGTCTAGAACCCAAATCATTTTCGAGTCCAAAACTCACCATCGGGTCTAGAAACCAAATTATTTTTGAGTCAAGAACTTACCAACGGGTCCAGAATCCAAATCTTTTTCGAGTTCAGAACTCACCAATGGGTCCAGAACCCAAATCATTTTTAAGTCTAGAACTCACCAACGGGACCAAAACCCAAATCTTTTTCGAGTTCAGAACTCATCCTGAGTCCAGAACCCAAATCAGTTTTGAGTTCAGAACTCACCAATGGGTCCAAAACCCAAATCATTTTTTAGTCCATAAAACTCACCAATGGATCCAGAAATCAAATCATTTTCGAGTTCAGAACTTATCCCGGGTCCAGAACCCAAATTATTTTTGAGTTCAGAACTCACCAACGGATCCAGAACCCAAATCACTTTCGAGTCTAGAACTCACCAATGGATTCAAAACCTAAATTATTTTTGAGTCCAAAACTCATCCCGAGTCCAGAACCCAAATCAAATTAGTTTTTGAGTCCCAAACTCACCACCGGGTCAAGAACCCATCCTTATCTGCTTAAAGTCATGTTATTTTTTACTCTCTTCTACTAAAAGTCTCAGATCGTTCAAGCATGGGGCAAACTGTAGACCCTTAATTTTTTATCAAGTCCAATCTCATATTTTAAAATTAGTCCGAAATAATTTTTATGGCATTTATTATTTATTTTATTTTATTATATTATTTTAATACTAATTTTAATATTTATTTTATTTATTTTTAAAATATATATATAATAAAAAATAAAAAATTGGACGGACCAATCGGTGAGCGACATTGGGCAAGGCAGTTCATCGCAGGTACCAGCTGCGGTGAATTGGGTTGGCCTGCCCCAATTCGCCGCAGCTACAAACTACAGCGAATTAGGCAGTGCCTCGTAGGCGGTAGCCCAATTGTTTGTGTCCCAACCCATTGCACGCCTGTTGCTCACGTCTCAGTAGCCTGTGCCAGCGCGTTGGCCAATTTTTTCCAAAATTCTATTTTTACTTAGAAATTTGAATTACTTTCATAAACAGTTTGAACATCCTTAACATATTAGGTTTTGTTTGAAATTCCTATAAATAATAGTTTTAAACATAAAAACATGGACGGCAAAAATTACTCAAGAATTACGATTGGACTTTTAAACTTTGAAGCAACCCGAAGCAGCCAAGAACAAAAAAGAACACTCCCATCTATAAGGCAACAAGGCTGTGTTGTCTTGATCGAAGTCTCCCCAGAATTCCAATGGTGCAATTGTGGTGAAACTAACGATGAAGCTTTGGTCTCAACCAATAATTTTTAGTCACAGTAGCCATAACATGCTTTATTTTAAATGTTTCATTGATGTGTTTTGATATTAATTTTTTCAGCAGCATAAAATTGTTAAATCTAAATTACATATTTTATAGACCAAAACCCTAATTCATTAAATCCTTAAACCCTCATCTAAGGAGCCTTAAAACCCTTAAACCCTAATGTCCCAATGGCTAAGTAACCCCAAAAACCCTAAATTATTTTGTTAAAACTCAAAGCCCTAAACTATTTTTGTCCAAAACCTTACACTATTTCATTAAATCCCAAAACCCTAATTATTTTTCCAAAACCTTAATTTCCTTCCTCAAATCACTATTTTTCTAAAATAATAAATTAAAACCCTAATCTCTTTTAAAAATTGTCATCCAATAACCCTACCTTCAAATTATTCTACCCAAAATACCAAAACCGTAATCTAGTAAACTTAAAACCCTAATATGAGAAAACCTTAATTTGTTCCCAAAGTATCAAAACCTAATTCTCCCAAACCATAATCAAGGAGCCTTAAAAATCTTAAAACTATAATTCCCAAAACCAAGGCCCCAAAGCCTAAAATCCTAATTCTAGTGGCTCAATTCTCGAATTTAGGTCCAAACCCTAATTCCAATAATTTAAAACCATAAACTCTAGTTTCCTAAACCATAATTCATAAAACCCTAGCTTGTATATTTAGTCTTTAATTGTTATTTGAATCCTACTTTACATACTTAGTTTACATCTTCATATCTTGATCTTTATTTGGCTTATAATGAATGATTTATTTTCATGATGAAATGTTTTTATTGATTTACTTCATTATGTAAGAGGTATGTTTCCACCTTGTGGGTACCTCATTAATTAAACTTCATGTAACTTAAATTATTTTTATATTTTGGGATTAATGTAAAGGATATATTTCCACCTTTTGGCGGGTGTCCTATTTAGTTTTAGACTTTGGACAATGTAAGGGCATGTTTTCATCCTTGGATGGGTGTCCACTTATTTGTTTTATTTGAACATTGCTATAATTTTTAATAAAGTATTTATTTATTCTTTTGATCACATGTAGTATGGATAATGTCATTATATTTAAGAATTTTATAATATTAAGACCTGAAAAGGAGGCCGGTTCCAATGAACTGGACATTATGGGGGTGCTGGGTCATTCTCACCTTCCCCATACGTACCCAACTTTCCGAACCCAATAGGGGGTTGGGGATTCCTTAGGAATCAAGTCATCCACCTCTTTCTTTTTCCCTGCCCGTCCGGGTGGTGACTCCATTTTCTCCAGGTTTAGGCTCATGTTCTCTAAGTCCCTAAACCTAACAGTGTCGAAGTCGCAAGAACCATTTCACGTGGGAGTGGGGGCAAAAATCCCCGCTCACAAAGTCCATCTACAATTTCTTTTTTGCTACTGCTATGCAAATGATCCATAATAGCATGTCCTAGTCTTTTATGCCAAAGCCAAGCATCATTATTAATAGTAACTAGACATTCAAAAGCTTTGTTGGAATATAAGTCAATTTTATAGGTATTACCAATTCTAACTCCATTGAATGCAAGTTCATCATTGAAATAGGTAATTTTGCATCCTTTAGAATTAAAATTTACATTATATCCTTTATCATACAATTGACTTACACTAGGTAAGTTATGTTTTTACACCATCAATAAGCCATACATCATCAATCAAGTTTTTTCTAAGCATGCCAATGGAACCAATGCCTATAATTTTTACCTTTAGCATTATTCCCAAAAGTGACATTACCTCCTTGCTTATAAGTGAGAGCGAAAAAGATTTTTGCATTACTCGCAATGTGCCTTAAACATCCACTATCCACAAGCCAAATACTCTCATTGATAGTAGATTTTTAGCATACCTACAAGACAATAATGTTCATCTTCTTTTAGGTACCCAAATAAACTTGGATCCTTAGATGTTAGTTGTAGAAGGGTCCTCTAGATTGAGATGAGCCTTTCTAATGTAGCTAAAGGTACTTTTATGACCAAACTTTATGCAATAATGACATTGTGATAAGTGTATAATTGATGATATTTTTGCCCCTACTTCTTAATATATTTATTGTCAAATTGAGTTTAATTTGTTTGTCAAGAGTTTATTAGGGTTGATTCCAGGAACTTTCGACACGTGAGGACCTTAAGGTTATTTAAGCCGGAATCATGGACGAAAGACATGGAAATACGCTATTTTGGGTAAATTCTTCAAGTGACACACCCTGTGATATGGGCATGTCAGTGGCCGTGTCATTTAACTACTTTACAGAAGCTTCGACACGCCCAGAGACATGGGTGTGTCCCTGAACGTGCCATTACTCCTGACTTACAGAAGCTATGACACGTCCAATGACACGGGTGTGTCCCCTATTGTGTCCCTAATTCATCTTGCAGTAGCAACAACATGCCTAACAACATGGGCGTGTCGCTGCCCATGTCATTAAATTTTAAAATAGCATCATTGACACGCCCACAAACACGGGCGTGTCCATGGGCGTGTCAGGCAAAAATCTCTAAGCTATAAAATCTGAGCTAAAAAGTGAATTAGGGATCCAGTTTTATTTTCAAAGCCGACCTCCTGAGAAAAAGAGAGTTTTTGGCAGCTAAGAGTGAAGGTGAAGACCCAATTCATACGAGATTTAATCCACGATTCGAGGATTGAAGTGAAGAAACACAAATCGTTCATTATGGATTGTTTGAATTCTTTTACTTATTTCCTCTATTTTGATTTTCTGGTTATGAACATGAGCTAAACATTTTATCTATCTAGATATTGATGAACCCTAGCTTTATTGTATGGATTGAATAGTTCTTATTAAATTAAATCAATTGATTGAGTTGTTTTATCCTTTTAATTCTTAATTTCTTATTTCCAATTGATAATAGCATGCTTATTGATTGGTTTCAATTTTCATATTATTGACTTGAGAAAGCTTGATATGAACAGAATGCTCATTAGGATTGAGGGTTGATTGGAGTGCTAGAGATAGACTTACAAGACCCATTGGTTTAAAGCTCCTTGTTCTTATTGCAAGATCTATTTAATTATGCTTGAGAAGATATTCTTAGCATTCTATTTAGTGATTAGGGATTAATTCACTTGAGAGAGGTTTTAATCTAATTTAGGGGAATGCCAATTCAGCTCTATTATTTGATTTAATTGAATTGATATTCATAAATACTTTTTATGGCTAGGGGGATTCAATATCAGGATAGTATTTTCATCATCAACTTTTGTTGCACAATATTCAATTTTTTTCACTTTAGTTTATTAAGTAATTCATCTTTTATTTTAATCATCACACAAGCTATTGATTCACTAAACAACAGTTGAAATTTGTACTAATATTTGACCTTGTCCCTAGTAGAACGATATCTTACTCACTATTTTATTACTTGAGCGACCCGTGCACTTGCGGTAACACTGTGATAGCATAGATTCGCCATCAAGTTTTTGGCGTCACTGCAGGGGACAACGGTTTTTAATATTAGTAATATAATCAAGATTGTTGATTTAGTTTTTATTTTTATTTGTTTTAACATTATTTCTTGCTTGTTGATTGTCATTCTAGGTACTTCTTCCCGTTTATGACCCGAGCTAGCTCTTCCCAATTACTTGAATTATATCAAGAGCCAGAAAGAACATTGAGGAGAAAGCGAAAGGAAGAAGGGGAAGTAGTTCTGGTAGAAACAGAACCAAACTTTGAAGATCTCAGCTCAGAAAGAAGAACTTGAAGTGATGGCAGGAAATGAGCCAAGGACAATGTAGGAATTTGCTGGGCCCACTCTTAATGGGGGTGATTCGAGCATACAGAGACCAGTAATTGCTGCAAATAAATTTGAGATAAAGACAAATGTAATTCAAATGGTGCAACAGACTTGTCAGTTTGATGGGTTCCTAGATGAAGATCCTAATGTACATATTGAGACTTTTTTTGACATATGTGACACATTCAAGATACAAAATGTCTCCGAAGATGCAATTTGGTTGAGGTTGTTCCCATTCACGCTTAGAGATCGACTGAAGAAATGGCTGAAATCTTTTCCCCCAAACACTTTCACCACATGGGGTCAATTGGCAGAAAAATTCTTAGAAAAATATTTTTCACTGTCCAAGACTGCTAAGTTGAGGAATGATATTTCATCTTTTCTCCAGCTAGATGGTGAGACTCTTTATGATGCTTGGGAAAGGTTCAAAGATTTATTGAGAAGTTGTCCTCATCATGGGCTTCTGTTGTGGCTACAGATTCAAACTTTCTACAATGGATTGAATTATGCAAGTAAGCAGTTCATCAATGCAGCTGGCGGAGGTATCATAAATAATAAGACACCTGAACAAATAAGCGATTTGATTGAAGATATGGCCCTTAACAATTATTAGTGGCAAACTCCAAGGGAACAAGGAAAATTAAGGTCACTAGTTCACATCAATTGGATCTCGTGGTTGCTTTGACAGCATAGTTGGAAGTAATGAATAAAAAGATTGATTCTTTAGCTTCATCTTCGGGAAAATCAATGCAAGTGATGTCTTATGAATGGAGTGGAGATTGACATCAAAGTCAAGATTGCCAAAGTGGAAATATATTTGCTAGACAAGAGCAGGTAAATTATGTTGGAAACATGCCTAGGCAATAACATAACAATCCCTACAGCAACACATATAATACAAGGTGGAGAAATCATCATAATTTCTCCTGGAATAATTAGAATAATCCAAGGCATCCCTCTGGATTTCAGCAGCCTCAACATCAACAAGTTGCCCCTCCAAAAAAGAGTAATTTGGAGGAAATGATGGAGAAGTTTATAGCAGCTTTGAAAACTAGATTCCAATCAACAGAAACTACCCTTAGAAATCAGCAAGCCTCCATTCACAATTTAGAAAATCAGGTGGGGCAAATTATCAAGTTACTTAGTGAACGACCACAAGGGAGTTTACCTAGCAATATTGAGGCAAACCCAAAGGAGTAGCTGAAGGCAATTACTCTAAGGAGTGGAAAGAAAATTAAGGGTGGTGTGGTTGAAAAAGAAGCTGAGTCACAAGCAAAAGAGGTTAAGACATAGAAAGAAGAAGAAGATAACCCTATTGTCTCTTCGGGTGAGAAGGTTGCAGTGGAAAATGAGAAAGGAAATCAACCTCAAGAACCCAGTCCAGTAGTGAAGAAATACCGACCTTGAGTGCCATATCCAGCAAGGTTGAACAAGGACAAGATGGATGCTCAGTTTGGTAAGTTCCTTGAACTCTTTAAACAACTGCACATTAATATTCCATTTGCTGAAGCTTTATCGCAGATGCCTAAATATGCTAAATTTTTAAAAGATATCATTTCTAAGAAAAGGAAACTTGAGGAAGTATCTTTGATGCAATTATCGAAAAAGAGTTCAGCAATTTTGCAGAAGAGGTTGCCTAAAAATTTAAAAGATCCTGGTAGTTTTACTATTCCATGTTTGATAAGTAATCTTGAAGTTCAAAGTGCATTGGCTGACTTGGGGGCTAGCATAAGTGTTATGCCCTATAAGATGTTTAAAGAGTTAGGTGTCAGAGAACCTAAACCAACACTCATGACCATTCAACTTGTTGATAAGTCAGTACCCTCATGGCATTATAGAGGATGCGTTGGTAAAAGTCAGGGATCTCATTTTCCCCAATGATTTTGTTGTCATTGATGTAAATAAGGATGCAGATGTTTTGCTTATCTTTGCTAGGCCATTTTTGAATACAACTCGTGCCCTTATCAATGTCCATGACGGCACATTGACCTTAAGAGTGGGAAATGAGAAAATTGTTTTTAATATACATTATGCTATGAAGCACCCACTTACACTCAATGAGGTTGATTCATGCAATGATATCATTGAGCATGAAACATTAAATTGTGTTACTAACATTGTTTCTAAGGATCCCCTTGAGTTGTGTTTATTACAGGATAATGTTGAGAATCGGGAAAAACTGGAGCAGCTTGCTTATCTTGAAGCAAGCAAATCATTTAAGAGTCGGGCATTCGAAACCATTGAAATGCCAAAAGAACAGAGGCCACGACCATCTATGATTGATCCACCCAACTTTGAACTTAAGATCCTTTCATATCACCTTGAGTATGGATGATTGTACTTTTTACCAGTTCGTACTTTTGTTTTTATTTTTTTTCTTTTTTTCTTTTTCTTTTTCCTTTTCTTTTGTTTTTATTTTATTTTTGTTTTTATTTCTTTCTATTTTTTATATATAAATGAATCTTTACCATTTTGCATGTCAGTTTTTTGTCATGTAGCTAATTCGACTTCACAACGCTTTTGGAACCCTATTCATATATGTCAATTCAGGATATGTCAAGGCAATTCTCTCTCTTTTGTTCTTTTTATTATTTTACACACACTGGGACAATGTGCGTCTTAAGTGTGGGGGAGAGGCATATTATATAGATTGAGCTTTTGTTTTCATTCTTGCCATTTGTTGCATTTGTCTCATATAGTTTCTTTGATTTTATTTTTGGATTCAAGTAAACTAGATTGCTATTATAATATGAAGTGAAATGGTTCCTCTTTTCATTAAAGTAATGATTGATTTAACGAATGACAATCTTTTGTTGAAGTTGACTCGCTTTTCTTAATTGATTGCTAAAGACTAAATGTGATAGTTTGAATTAGGTAGTTGATTGATGATAGTTGCACATCTGAAGTTTAAAATCTTAGTTACATTTTTTAGCATATCCCAATTCTTTAGATACTTGAGTCAAACTGAATATGACATCTTTATTATCTTAAGTTCCTAACCACATTACTAAAAAAATTAAATAAATTAAAATAATTTTTCAAGAGCTTTGAAAATTTATCCCTGTTTTGTTGATTTTAACTCTTGAATTGAAACAAATGAGTTGGAACCATGAATAGTGCTAGTAGCCATTTGAATGATGATTCTAACTGAGTAACCAGGGGTCAGCATCATAAATATTTACCTGCACGTCAAAAAATTAGTATCAGTTCAAACAAGTCGGGCTCCTTTTGAAAAGAAAAAAATTAAAAGAAAAAATTAAAATTTCACATAATGCATTTTACGAAAGGGTCAAAGAACTTAAGAGAAAACTTACACTTTCTTACTTTATTCATGACTTTTGAGTTCTTGGAATTTTATGCTCAATCTTTTAACTCTAAATTTTTAGATTTTAGATCTGTTAGATTTTTGTTTTGAAACTTCTTAATTCAGCTATCATGTTTGATATTTAGTTTTTGGTTGAGAATGTTGGGTTCTCTAATTCAAGTATTGTAAAACCTTTTATTTTCTTTGGATATAGAGGGGTCCTTCATTTCTACCTATTATAGTGATTTGGTTTGCTTGAGAACAAGCAAAAACTCAAGAGTGGGGGAATTTGATTAGTATATAATTGATGATATTTTTGCCCCTACTTCTTAATATATTTATTATCAAATTGAGTTTAATTTGTTTGTTCAAGTGTTTATTAGGGTTGATTCCAGAAACTTTTAACTCGTGAGGACCTTAAGGTTTTTTAAGCCAGAATCATGAACAAAAGACAAGGAAAGAAGCTATTTTGGGCAAAATCTTCAAGTGACATGCCTAGTGACATGGGCGTGTCAGTGGCCGTGTCATTCAACTACTTTACAAAAGCTTCGACATGCCCAAAGACATGGGCGTGTCCCTGATGTGCCATTTCTCCTAACTTACAGAAGCTGTGACATGCCCAATGACACGGGCATGTCCCTGACCGTGTCCCTAATTCAGCATTGTAGTAGCAATGATACGCCCAAGGACATGGGCATGTCACTGCCCATGTCATTAAAGTTCGAAACAACACTGTTGGCATGCCCACAGACACGGGCGTGTCCATGGTGTCTGTGGGCGTGTCAGGCAAAAATCTCTGGGTTATAAAATCTGAGCTAAAAAGCGAATTAGGGATCCAGTTTTATTTTCAGAGCCGACTTCCAGAGAAAAGAGAGAGTTTTTGGCAGTTAAGGGTGAAGGTAAAGACCCAACTCATGCGAGATTTAATCTAAGATTTGAGGTTTGAAGTGAAGAAACACAAATCATTCATTATGGATTATTTGAATTCTTTTACTTATTTCCTCTGTTTTGGTTTTTTGTTATCTATCTAGATATTGATGAATCCTAGCTTTATTGTATGGATAGAATAGTTCTTATTAAATTAAATCAATTAATTGAGTTGTTTTATCCTTTTGATTCTTAATTTCTTATTTCCAATTGATAATAACATGCTTATTGATTGGTTGCAATTTTCATATTATTGACTTGAGAAAGCTTGATATGAACAGAATGCTCATAAGGATTGAAGATTGATTGGAGTGCTAGAGATAGACTTCCAAGACCCTTTGGTTTAAAGTTCCTTGTTCTTATTGCAAGATCTATTTAATTATGCTTGAGAAGAGATTCCTAGCATTCTACTTAGTGATTAAGGATTAATTCACTTGAGAGTGGTTTTAATCTAATTTAGGGGAATGCCAATTCAACTCTATTATTTGATTTAATTGAATTGATATTCATAAATGCTTTTAATGGTTAGGGGGATTCAATATCTGGATAGTATTTTCATCATCAACTTTTGTTGCACAATATTCAATTTTTCTTCACTTTAGTTTATTAAGTAATTTGTCTTTTATTTTAATCATCACACAAGCTATTGATTCGCTAAACAATAGTTGAAATTTACACTAATATTTGACCTTGTCCATAGTGGAACGATATCTTACTCACTATTTTATTACTTGAGCGACCCGTGCACTTGCGATAACATAGATTTGCCATCATATTGATATAGAGTTTTATATTTTTTTTATTCTTCTATTGAAATTCAATATGCTATGTGAGCTATTACAAAAGTGTGTTGAGTAAAAATGCTTTTGTGCATTCTTATGCCTATGTTCATGCTTTGTGTTCATGTATGCATATTTTGCTCTTGGAACCTTAGTTCAAGAGCCTTGTGTTTCCAATGTAATTTTCTTAAGATTTTAGACAGAGTGTATATTTGAATTCTTTACAATTTCAACACTAGAATTTTGAGTTATAGATGCTTTGACAAATGTTGGTGTACTAAATATAATAATAGTTGAGCTATTGAATCCTAAGCCATATTTAGAAGAGGGTGATCTTTAAGTACTAATTATTATATCCAAAGCTTCCTTTTCTTTTTGAAATTTTAGAATTGAATTCTTTAATTCACTTATTTCTTCTGTCAAAATATTATTTTCTTTAACTACATCATCCAAGCTATATAAGTTTATTGAAACTTCATTTAAAGATTTCATCAATTGTTTTTTTGAAGTCTTTAAATCTAAGGTGGAATTTTTTAAAGAGACAAAGTCCTTTTCTAATTTAGAGTATTTTTCTTTATAGAATTTCATCTTAGAAAAATATTTTCCTATCCTAAGATTCATATGCTCAATTAGATTACTATCATTTAATGTATCATCAACATTTTCATTATGTACATTCAAGTTCAAGAATTGAACTTACCTTATTGGTGTGATCATCGTATCCAATAGCTATGAGATACAAATTTGCAATTCCTTGCTCTTCCTCTTCTTCTTCTTTACTTGAGGACTCATCATCCAATGTGGCTTTGAGAGATTTCTTCTTTTCTTTATCCCATTTCTTCTTGTTTTTCAATTTGATGCAGTCCGATTTGATGTGACCTGTTTTTCCATATTCATAGCATTTTACTTCATTCTTTTTGTCCTTATCTTTGAAAGAGGCTTTAGAAAATATACCTTTGTTAGCTTGAAGTTTTCTCTTTCTCTTCCTCTTCCAATCACTTTTTCTTCCAGATAGCAAGCCATTTCATCATCATCATCATTATCTTCTTCACTTGAGCTCTTAACTTCTTTGATGGCTTTGAGAGCTATTGCTTTCCTCTTATTTTTCTCGCTTTGATCATCTTCCTTCTTAGTGTCCAATTCAAAGGTAAGAAGTTTCCCCACAAGCTCATCGGTTCTTAGAGTGCTAAGGTCATGAGCTTCTTCAATTGAAGAAACTTAGACTCAAAATTCTTCTTAGCTCTGAGTGTCCTTAATATATTGTTATTGACATTACCTTGATCATAGATTTTACCATATTTCCTTAGGTCAATAACGATAGCAAGAAACCTATTTGTCATTTTAGTGACATTCACATTGGACTTCATCTTAAAGAGTTCATACTCATGCACAAACATTTGAGTCTTGGTGAACCTCACTTGAGTAGTATCCTTATGATATTTTTCAAGAGTTTTCCAAATACTATATTCACAAGTGAGATGCTGAACTCTTCTACGTTCCTCTCTTGAAATTGAATTCATCAAGATTGAGGTTGCCCTATTGTTCTTGTAATGAGCTCTTATTTTGTCATTAGATCATTGTGCTGTAGGGAGAGGAACTTGAATACCATCAACTTTATGAGTAGCAGTTTTCACTTCATTTTGTACAAATTCCCAAAACTTAATTTCTTCACTATTAAGGAACAAATACATCTTATGTTTCTAATAAGAATAATCGATTCCATCAAAATAGGGTTTAATATAGGAATTTAGATTTCTATGTGAAGGAGCTATGGAGTTCGAAGTGAAAGTTAAGGTAGAGGAAGTGTTTGTTGGTGGAATGGTTACCGTTGTGGATCAAATTTCACAGTTAAGCTTCTTGAAATTTAGAGGCTCTGCTACCAATTGTTGTCTTAAGATAGCAACCAAGAGGGGTAAATTGGTTGATTTGAAGAAGTAATGGTAAATTAAAGATTTTCAAACAATAAAAATAACAAGATGAAGAAGGAGTAGAGTAGAGTAAAGAACAATGAACACAAGAGATTTATAGTAGTTTAGATTACCTTGATCCTACATCTATTTCCTTAACAATTTGACAAGGTTCCACTAATCTTGAGTTTTTTCAAGCTCAACTCTAACTTGGTGTTTTCACAAGCTCATACTAAAATTTTATAAGGTTTGAGAATTATCCTCATAACCCTATAAGAGTTTTTCCATGGCTCACTCTAAAACCTAAGTGTTTCTAAGCTAACACTTTAACCTACAATGATGTTTAATACTCACACCCAATACTCAATTAATACAAATGTAAATTTTAATGCAAGGAAATAAAAGATGTTTGTCTTTGCTGTTACAATTGTTATCACCTTCAAAAATGAAATTTCTTGATATATATATATATAGCCTTCAAGACTTGAACTAACCGTTTGAAGTGGGTGTCTACATGTCTAGAATTTGTCCCCCATTATCATTAATGTACAGAGTAGGATCACGGGTGGAATCTGATTAGTCCGGTTAGCTCGGCCTTAGCCTAGTTGGACAAGCTATGGTCCGGTCGTGATCTTTAATTTTTTTTAAAAAAAAATTTCAACGGCTAGTACACGTGGCATCCACTAATTGAGTAGATAAGTAAAGGCTATAATCTTTAAAAGCTTTTTCTATAGCCCAATCGATATGACCATGGTCCAGTCGGTCGACTTGAGGTATGATGAGATTCTCGGAGTGTCACTAACCATGATCTCTACTGAAAGTTTTGAGGATTTAGCTCAACCTTGGTACTGGTGGGCTATGACATAGTCTGGTTGGTCCATGTATAGTATGCTGAGCTTTCTAAAGTACTATAGACCATGAGCTTCTTTGGAAATTTTGGATCTTTTGGCTTGAGCTCGGCATGGTCGGACTATTAATGGATTGGTCGATCTTGGTTCAATATACTGAAGTTTTCAGAGTACCACTAGCTGTGAGCTTCTCTAGACATTTTGATGATTTTGAGCCTAAGTCCAGATTGATCAGTTTAAGTTCTTTCTTGCTGGCTCGGGCTCGGTCCAGGCTGCATGTGTTCGGTCTCATCCTATTTTGAGCTTATTCCTCATAGTTTGCTTCAGCTCTTCTTTGATAGCCAAGGTTCAGTCTGAGCTGCTAGTGTTTGGGCTCAAGTCTTTGAGCTTGTTCTTGATAGCTTAGGCTTGTTTTATGATATAATATCTCGATCTGTTTAACTTATGCTTGCTTTTCACAAAAAGAGATTATTGTCCGGTGTTCAATGTTGTACGCTAGAGCTCGAGCTACAGGTGCTCGGCTTCGAGCTTATCTTGTTCAGCTCATCCTATTACTTCAGCTCATGTTTACTCCGTCTAGACCAGTCCAGTATTGCATATCAATGGTTCGGGCGGACTATATGGAAAGTGCTTATTAATTAAATTCCTGCAAAAATTATAACTTGGTACAAACATTAGTCCTATTCAATTTAATTGTCTAAGATAAAAATAAATTAAATTTGGTCAAGGGTTTGACTAACAACCAAATATTCTCATGACATCATAAAATTAATGAGTTAATTTATCATTAACAATTTATCTCTTTCTTTAACAACTAGTATAATTTCCATCCTACTCATCAACACACACAATATATTTTGAAGCAACCTTTGAAGTAAACATTTGTCATCCTATGATAATCACAGATGTCCAATATATTTTGTCCCTTGTGATTTCATTAATTTGTTGTATTGCAAATTCTATTTTGTATTTTTATCTATTATCTTATTTGCTTAGCATTCACTCGAATTTATTAATCTATTTTCTGTATTGGTTATCTTTCACTCAACTTTTTTCTGATTGCTTTACAAAATGCAATAAACTTTTCTATTATTCTAATTATTTGAATTATTATTGCTACATTCACTAATAGGGATAAAAAGGACAAAAGAGAAAATTTAAAGAAGTTCAAGCTATTTTATAGAATAACCCAATATAAATAAGATATATTTAGCATCTGACTTGTAATAAACTATAACATAAACAATATTCTTGCTTCAATTTTAGATTATACAAAATTACACTGTTTACTATTTTTTGTTTTGCGTTTTCATTTATACAGGCCCAATTTTTTTTCTTCTTTTTTTTTAACTTTAAAAGTTTCGCTTTTTTTTTTTCAAAATTAGCTTTTCAACGCTCTTTTTTATTTTTGTAAATTTATTTTATATATGTTTTTTATTTAAAAAATTTTTAGTGTCATATTTTTAATATATATATAAAAATATACATAACATATATAAAATATACACTCAACAATGCAAATTGTAATATCCCAAACTATACCCTAAAATTTTGGAGTATTAATTGTTGTATTGGATTAAATAATTTAAAGTGTATATGTTATGTATATGGAGATAAAAACAATATATACAAGATTATGTCTTTTTGATCAAAAGATATTTTGTATTTAAATGGATTTGTTTAATGTTAGTAGAAGATGATGTTAGTGGATTTAATATAATATAGTTTAAATGCTTGGTGGAGAGTGTTTTGAGGAGAGAGTGGTTGTTTAAGGTTGACTTCCTTTCTTTCTTTCTTCTTCTTTCATCTTCATCTTGTTCTTTTCTTCTCTTTGGCCGGCCACCCTTAGCAACCAAAGGAAAAGAGATTTTGTTGCTTCCAAGCTCAAGAGATTGAAGGATTTCAAGAGATCAAGTTGGAGTTTTAAGGATTTTCTTCATTTTTGGTAAGTTTCCAACTTGTTTCTTGGTTTTCTTTTGAGTTTGTGTTCTTGGGTTTGTTGGATGGTTGTTGTAGATGTGTATATGGTTATTTTGGTGTGTTTGAAGTGTTTTATCTTGGTAACTTTGATTTTTGGGTTTGGATTGAAAAGAAAAAGGGTTGAGTTTGGTGAAAGAGGCAAGTGTGTGGATTGTGTGATTTTTGAGTTGTGAATATGGTGGTGTTTGTGTTTGATGTTTGTAATTGAGTTGTTTTAAGGTTTACTCAAGTATTATATGGGTTGTTGATGGTTTTGGTTGAGTTTGTGTGTTGTTGATATGACTATTGGAAGATGATTGTGGGTTGTGGCTTTATTGGTGTCAATTTTAGGGTTTTTGGCCTGACACGCCCAGGAGCACCGCCATGTCTTTGGGCGTGTCGTTGGTTCTGTTTGACACGAGCAGTGACACGCCCATGTCACTGAGCGTGTGACAACTTCTGTGTTATAGTAGCATTGACACGGCCAGTGACACGCCTATGTCACTGAGCATGTCATAGCTTCTATGTTGGAGGAGGATTGACACGGCCAGTGACACGCCCATGTCACTGAGCGTGTCAAAGCTTCTGTGTTGTGGGTTTAGGGCACGGTCAGGAACACCCCCGTGTTGTTGAGCGTGTCAAGTGTAGAGTTTTTCCTAGACAATTCTCTTTCTTATTTTCTTATGTGTATCTCTAAGTGAGTGTGTATGATCACCTTTGGATTAGGTTTTGAAGAGATCTGAGCTACCTTAATTCAAGTGTTGAGAGTTATCTTGGAAGAGGTGTTGATAGAGTGGTGTTGTTGCTCTTAGAGGTAAGTACAAACTTTGATTGATTGCATACACTTATATGACATTGAGACTTAACACATTTAGTTGAGAAATGTATTAAGTTACTTGATATATTGTTGATGAATGAGTTATATGTTATGATATGCATAGTGTGAATTATGTTGATGTAATAATGCAATTGAGTAATGTATTGTATATGAAAAGAAATGTGGAAAAATGTGATATGAGATGTGAAAATATAATGTAACCAATCGATATTGTGATGAAATAGAAGAATAAGAAAAATGAGAAAAGATGATATACTAAGGCAATGAGCCTAGTTTGATTATGAGAAATGAAATGAGAAATGAATTGTGAAAGAGATTGATAATGAGATAAATGAATTAAATTGTGTGCCTAGTATGTTATTCAATTTTCAGAGTTCTGGGTTTGGCGGCATGCCTATGAATCGCTGGGCAGGTGAAAAGACCGGGCCGTAAGCCGAGCCCAACTGAAAAATGTGAAATATGATGTTTTTGAGGTGAAAAGACTAGGTTGTAAGCCTCAAAAACTGTAACAGTCTAGCCGGGTTGAGAACCAAGATACTAGGGCCCTAGGGTCTAGCCGGGTTGAGGTCCAAGAGACTAGGTCTGTTACATTATCCATGGATATATATATATCCTACGGGCTTGATGAATGTGATTATGGACCAAAGCAGTAACTCTAAACTTTGAATAACATATTAGATCCTTTTTGGGCCCATGCTTGTCTTTGCTTTAATGTGAATTATAAAATATGATGCAAATGATTAATATGTTGAGATATAAAGCAATGAGTGGATATATTCATATATATTGTGCATGAGCATCGCATTGATCTACATTGAATCAAAGTTTGTACCACTAAGCTTCCTACTTAGCTCGATTGTGGTTCATCGCGCAGGTGACATGGTAGATCCGGTTGTGCCGGAGAGCTCGTCTAGACCGAGTCGAGTATAGGCTTGAGTTTGTGAGAGCAGTGTTGAGTTGTGGACATCAAGATCAGAGACGAACTGCCAACATGTATAAATTCTATAATTTTGTAAACATTAATTTTGATATATATACATATGTATTTTCCGCTGCTTATTTAACAAATATTTTGAACAGACTGTTTTGGATAAACTTTTGGGTATTAATATTATATATATATATGTATTTTAACGAATGAATGTTTTATCTATTACTATTTATAATATAGGTTAGATATTTTAACTTTATTCGGACTGACGTATGATAATAATATGTTAAAGATTAAAGATTGGTTTATTTAAAATGAACCGTGACACTCCTTTATCCGGTATGCGTATATCGCGTGTTGTGCAGGCGTATGCAGTGTGCGTATATTGGGATATGGGGGTGTTACAACTGTGCGCCTTTTTAATGTGACACTCCAACGGTCATGAGCGTTCTATAGTACCACTTCCCCTCACGGTTTCATAGCAGGATTTGTTTATTTGGCTTACCCTAACGGTCATGGGCGTAAGTCGCCTGCCCCGGTTTCGAACACGCGGCCTCTACTACAAGAGATTTAGCGTGCCTAGCCGAATACCATTTCTTCTAGCACGCTCATGACCGTTGGAGTAAGCCAAATAAACAAATCCTGCCATGAAACCGTGAGGGGAAGTGGTACTGTAGCACACTCATGACCGTTGGAGTGTTACACAAATTATATATGCAACATATCTACAACACATCTATATAATATTTTTAATATTTATTTAATTTAATTTTTTAATTTTTTATTCTCATAATATTCACACAACATTCAACAAATTTTATATAAAATACGCAAAAAAATAATACATATATAATAAACACACAACATCTATAAAACATATACGACATCTACTAAACATAAATAGAACATCTACATAATAAAATTATGTGTATTTTTTATTTTTTCAAGTATATAATATGTAAAATTTGTTTAAAAATAAATTTAATAATTTTAATTAATATATTTTGTATATTTTATTTTTAAATATTTTTTAGTGTTATTTATTTTTTATAATTAAAATTAAAATTTTTTATTTTATAAAAATTATAATTTTTATATGATAAAAATAATTTAAAATATTAATTTTTATTATTTTATTAGAATATTTTTATTTAATAATAAATTTTTAAAAAAAAAAAATTTAAAAAAAATATTAATTATAGTAAAAGTATGAGTATTTTTTTAAAAAAAATTTAATTTTCATATAAAATAAGATTTTGTTGAAATTTTGCACTAAAATTTAAATATTTTTAATTTTTATAATATTTTTTGAATAAAAATTATTTTTTTAAGATAGATACGCAGGGCATGGAATAGATTTGATTTAAAAAACAATCCCAATTTCGATGACGTTTCGTGCCAATTGACGCCTTGGTTGAAAATTTTTGCAAAATGAAACCCACGATTCAGTTTTAGTTTCTCTCGCGCAGTGAGGACTCTAACAACTTATGGCTGTATTGTTTACAATGAATTTGCGCTTTGCATTAGCAATACTGCTGTCACTTTGCTAGTATTTCCATAGAAGAGTCCAGTTCATAAGCAGTTTGCGATATGTTGGACAATGTGAAGAGGCCATGACTCTACCTCTACCTCTACCTCTGCCTCTGCTACGATGCGAAGTTCGAATTTAGGAGGTTTGCTTTTGGGCTGCGCCAACAAGTACATTCTCTACTCCTCAGTCTCAATCCGCCGTCGCACCACTTTCTACACTTTTCTTTTTTCTCTTCCTAATTCTTCCAATTCCGCCCGACCCTTCTCTGGCTATTCTGCTGAGCAGTTCTCCGACGATGATTACGAGTGCGATTTCGAGACCCATAAGGTAATGTTTTCTTCCGATTTTGTTTTTCTATTTCGTATGCATTTTGTAATAAACTTAGTAATTGTTATTGACAGGCATCTTCTTCCGTTGCCAATATTGACGAGTGGAAATGGAAGCTCAGCTTGCTATTGCGCAATGAAAATGACAAAGAAATTGTCTCCAGAGATAGAAAGGATAGACGAGACTATGAGCAGATTTCCAACCTCGCCAGAAGGATGGGACTTTATAGGTAATAATTTAATTTCTCTTTTGAATCCTTGTTCATTTGATTTCCATTTCTTTTGACGATAATTTTTTTGTTCTATTACTAGTGAAATGTATGGAAAAGTGGTGGTTGCAAGTAAGGCTCCTCTTCCTAACTATAGGCCTGACTTGGATGACAAGCGGCCCCAAAGAGAGGTAAAATTTTGGTTGAACTGTTCAAATGCATTCATGTTTATATTTGTTTCTTATACGAGGGTGTAATTCTTTTCTTGCATGATCCTCCTCTAACAGAATTTCTTTTTCTATTAATGTTATTTTTTTTTTATTTTTGTTGAAGGTAGTTATTCCTCTAAGCTTGCAAAGGAGGGTAGAGGGTTTACTTCAGGAGCATCTTGACAGGAGTCGGCTAACTTCTCAAGAAACTGGGGACTCTGCGCATGATGCTACTTCTGCTGATCATTTTGAAGATGTTATTCAAGATGAAAATTCAGATTCTTTTCTAGACGGGTCTGTTATGGAAAGGGTTCTTCAAAGAAGGAGTTTGCGAATGCGCAATATGCAAAGAGCTTGGCAGGTATAATTTTTTTTTTTCATGTCATACATTACTTATCTCTTCTTCAGAGGATACCCTGAGTATTTCCAGTTGGCACTTTTTTTGTAATTTCCTTATAAACCTTCTGTTGTCTTTTCATAAAATAAATTATGCATGATAAAATTCAACTTAAGTAATCACTTTGTTACGAGATTAATAATGGAGATGAAAATAGAACGTTAATCTTCAATACATCTTTCCTAGATTTACGCAATGTCATTTATAAAAGTACGGTTTTTTGTTGCTTCCCTTATTTTGTTTGATCACTCTCAATGCATAATTAATTATTGTGAAATTTAGAATTTAATTTCCATTTTGTTGCATGTTTTTTTTTTGTTCATAAGGGGGCTGATTATGCCTTGAACAGCTGTGGGCTACATAATGGGGGAGAGTCCTGCAAGCTTTCACCATATCTCTTCTCTCCTACATTTATGCAATTTCATTTATAAATGCAGTTTCTATTGCTTTCCTTGTTTTATTTGATCATTCTCAAGGTATAACTTAATCATTGCGATATTTTAAGATGTAATTTCCATTTTTTTGCATTTTTTTTTGGTTCAAGAGGAGGCTGATTTTGTCTTGAGCAGCTGTGGTCTCTAAACAGAGGCTCAACCCTCTAAAAACTTTTGCCATGTTGGTTGATGGGGAGGCTTGGAGCCATAGATTACCCTTTAAGAGTTGATCATAGTTTCTTGGATTTTTTTTCCTGTGTGAATAAGAATATTTTTTGGAGTTCTTCAGTCAATTTATCTACATAAATATAGTACTCCCTGTGCTAAGAAGCATGGGTAAATAGGTATGATTCTTAGCATGTGCAGAAAATGATGGAGCTCGAGTTGGAACCTGGATTTATAGATCTGCTGGTTGTTTATATATTAACATGGAAGTGAGTTTGTGCCCCTTGTGATATCTGTCTTGACAATATAAACCCAGTGCTCTATGTTTGCATTCTTATAACCTGTAGGGAGGCCTTCTTTTGATTAAATCTTTATGAAAGAGATTGCAATTGCAATAACTTAATAGGGGAATGATGCAGGAAAGGTTGGAGGATTGGATGTTAAGGATGAATTTTGGGTTCATATGAAGGCTAGAATGAATATAAACTTCGGTGGATATTAGGGTTAGTAAAAGGAAGGGGCTGAGAAACGAAATTAAGCAAAAAAGAGAACTGTAAGGGCTGTTTATACTGCTGAAAAAGCACTTTTAACAGTAAAATAAAAGGATAAGAGGCTTTGTGCCCAAATTTCCTTTTGGCACGTTTGGACTTTACACTTTGTAACAATAAGAGAAAAAATGATAATTTTTATATATATTTTTCTTCAATTCAAGAACCCTATATTTATAAACAACTAGTAATTAATATCTACAACTACTAACACCTAACTACTAACCATTTCATTTAATAGCTGTAAAACTAACAACCAACTAACAACTATAATCATATACAGCTAACACTCCCCCTCAAGTTGGAGCATATATGTCAAGCATGCCCAACTTGTTACAAAAGTAGCTAACTCGAGACCCATTTAGAGCATTTGTAAAGATGTCACCAAGTTGTTCTTCTGTCTTGACATATTCTGTAGAGATATGCCTTGTTGTATCTTTTCTCGAATAAAGTGACAGTCGATTTCAATATGTTTGGTTCGTTCATGAAATATCGGGTTCGACGCGATATGAAGAGCAGCCTTGTTATCGCACCACAATTTTGCTGAGGATGTTTTGAAACCAATTTCCTCTAGGAGTTGACAAATCCAAATAACTTCACATGTAGATTGTGCCATAGCACGGTACTCGGATTCAGCACTGGAGCGGGACACCACATTTTGTTTCTTACTTTTCCAAGATACTAGGTTTCCTCCCACAAAAACACAATATCCTGTAGTTGACCTTCTATCAACCTTTGAACATGCCTAATCTGCATCAAAGAAACACTCAACGTCTAAATGACCATGATTGCTGTAGAGAAGGCCTCGCCCTGGGGCACTCTTCAAGTAACACAAAATCTGTCCCAAAGTTTCCCAATGCGTAACAGTTGGAGCAAACATGAATTGACTCATGACACTGACTGGGTAAGCAATGTTTGGTCGTGTGTCACCGTAAGATAGTTCAATTTGCCAATTAACCGCTTATACATCTCAGGATTAGAAAATAATTCCCTATCAATTGTTAGCTGTACATTAGGTGTCATTGGAGCACTACATGGTTTAGCACCTAATTTGCCAGTATCCTTCAAAAGGTCAAGAACATTCTTTCTCTGAGATAAGAATATACCCTTCTTACATCTAGATACTTCAATGCCCAGAAAGTACTTCAAGAGACCTAAATCCTTCGTTTGGAATTGGGATTGAAGAAATAGTTTAAGTGATGAGATACCAGCTGAGTCACTCCCTGTAATGACAATATCATCAACATAAACCACAAGCAGAATTACTCCAGCACTTGACTTCTTGAAAAATACTGAATGATCAAAAACACTCTTTGTCATCCCAAAAGTTTGTACTACTTCGTAAAACCTCCCAAACCAAGCTCGAGGACTCTGTTTTAAACCATAAAGAGATTTGCGAAGTCTACATACTTTACCCTTCTCCCCCTGAGCAACAAAGCCAGGCGGTCGCTCCAAATAAATCTCTTCTTAAAGATCACCATGGAGAAAAACATTCTTAACATCAAGCTGGTGCAAGGGCCAATCGTGACGAGCTGCTAATGAGATAAACAAACGAACAGAAGATAATTTTGCCACAGGAGAGAAAGTATCAGAATAATCAATACCATACACTTGAGCATAACCCTTAGCCACTAAGCGAGCCTTAAGACGAGCCACAGATCCATCTGGATTAACTTTAACTGAGAAAACCTACTTACACCCAATAGCCTTCTTCCCTGCAGGAAGTCACAAGATCCCAAGTACCATTTGCTTCCAAGGCGGCCATTTCCTCTGCCATTGCTGCTTGCCAGCCAGAATGAGATAAGGCTTGGGCCACAGTTTTGGGGATAGACACTGAATCCAGATTATTCACAAAACACCGAGACAAGGAAGACAAATGGTCATAACTCACAAATGAGGAAATGAGATGAGTACATGAACGTTTACCTTTTCTAATAGCAACAGGAAGGTCAAGATTGGACTGTGGAGGAATTGACAGAGCTTCTGACGAGGCGGCAGGTGGAGGATGTGAGTCAGTAATGGCCAATCTTCCGGAGTACACCTGGTCAAAACGAGGGCGAAAGGGTGGTGGTGCAGGAATAGGAGTATGAGTAGATGCTAGAATGGAGCCGGTTCATTATGGGTGGACTCTGGAATAGGAGTAGAATCAAGACTCCTATGAACGACATAAATTAAATGATCATCTTTTTCCCCCTGACCTGCATATGTAGATGGTGAGGGAAAAAATGGAGTTTTCTCAAAGAAGGTAACATCTACAGAGACAAGATATCGGTTCAATTCAGGAGAAAAACAACGGTACCCCTTTTGTTGACGAGAATACCCAAGAAAGACACACCGAAGAGATTTAGGATCCAATTTGGTAACATGTGGACGAACATCACGCACAAAACAAGTGCACCCGAAGATACGAGGAGTAACAGGAAACAAAGCTTTGGAGGGAAACAGGATACTGTACGGAGTTGCACCCTTGAGAACAGCAGAAGGCATTCGGTTGATCAAAAAGCAAGCCGTAGAAACGGCATCAGCCTAAAAACGTTTAGGTACCTTCATTTGAAAAAGAAGTGCACGAGAAACCTCAAGGAGATGTCTATTTTTCCTTTCGGCGACCCCATTTTGAGAGGGTGTATCAACATAAGAAGTTTGATGAACAATGCCGTTCTGAGACATAGGATTGAAACGAACTAGACAAGTATTCTTTTGCGTTATCACTTTCCAAGATACGAATAGTCCTATTAAGTTGAGTTTTAATTTCAGCACAAAAGGAACAAAAAATAGAAAACATCTCAGAACGATTTTTCATTAAAAATAACCAGGTACACCGAGAGTGATCATCCACAAAAGTAACAAAATACCTAAAATCAGCTTGGGAAGTGACAGGACAAGGACCCCAAACATCAGAATGTACTGTCTCAAAAGGGAACTCAGCCCGTTTATTCACTCGAGGAACTAAATGCGAACGATGATTTTTCGCAAACTGACATGACTCACAATCTAAACTAGACAAAGACTAAAATTGTGGATACAACATTTTTAAGGAAGACAACGAAGGGTGACCAAGGCGACAATGAACTTCTGAAGGGGAAAGGGAACCATCACACACCAACGAAGTGGAAATTTGATCATCAAGAAGATAAAGACCATTTGACTTGTGTCCTCTACCAATAATCCTCTTCATCAAAAGATCCTGAAACACAACATTGACAGGGAAGAATGTGACACAACAATTTAATGTTTCAGTAATTGTGCTAACTGACAAAAGATTAAATGAGAACTTAGGTAAACACAAGACTTTTGACAAAGGAAGAGATGGAGTTGGGTTGGCAGTACCAATACTAGTGACACAAGTTTTAGACCCATCGGCTAAAGTAACATAACGACGAAAATCAGGTTCTTTTAACGAAGATAAGAAACGCGGGTTACCTATCATGTGGTCTGTGCAGCCAGAATCAATGACCCAACTAGGTGAGGCAGATAGAAGACATGTGTTAGAGGTACCTGATTTGGCAGTGGCAGCAATAGAAGAGTCAACAGGCTTAGAAGAGCGATATTTAGAGAGCTTAGCAAATTCCGCTACAGATATTGTTATAGTATCTGAAGAACTGGATGCAAATTCTTGACTAGCCACATTAGCCCGAGGCTGCTTGTTCAACAACTTCTTATAGAAACGTTTGGTATGGCCTGGTTCATGACAATAGTAACAGATAACCCTTGAATCCCGATTACCAGTACTTCCACGATTATTTCTCCCTTTTTCCTAATTTTCATGCTGTCCGAAATCTCGACTCACAAGAGCACTAGGAGCGGATGTCACTGGATTTGAACTTTCACTTCGGAGCACTCGAGAAAATGTTTTCCTCAAATTAGGAACTTTACTACCAGAGAGGATTTGAGATTTGGCCGATTCAAATGCTGGAGATAGACCTGCAAGAAAACACATGACACCCATATGCTCCCGTTGACTCTGTTGGACCTTAATGTCAGAACTAAAAGGCATTAAGGTCCTCAATAATCTTTATTACCTCCCCAAAATACACTGTAAGAGGCTTATCCTTCTACTCAACCCGATATAACGCCATACAAGTATCATACATACGGTTCAAATTTCCCTTACCCGAGTACAAAAATTCAAGGTACTCCATTAAATCTTTGACAAATTCACAATGACCAATTGTAAGAATAATCTTGCATCTTCTCTTATCCAAAGTTGTCTAGCATCATCATCCGGTGGATCATTAGTCAAGTGGTCATCATTGTCTACGCTTCTCAAATAAATTCAAATAGTTTTGCTCCAATCTAGAAAATTGTTTTCATTCAATTGATGTTCCGTAATTCGATTAACTACCGGAATAACATTAGTAACGGCCGCAATAGTTTTCTTATCATTATCAGCTATGACAAAATTCACCACAAATTAAACACAATGACAAGGAAAACAATAACTTCACACACCAAAATAAACGTAATAACAGCTCCAAAAAAAACCCAAAAACAGATAACCAACAGCTCAAAAATATCCAAAAATATCACAAAACAGCAACAGCCACCCTAGTCCAGATTTTTCACCAAAAACAAAATGAAACCAGTAATTATAAAAGCTTCAGAGACCCAAAGAACTGAGCAACAGCTCAAAAATGCAGCAAAGCGGAAAAAAATAGGAATTGATTACTGTTCACGGATCAGAAAGTACCAGAATGCAAGAACTGACCACAGAAATGAACAGCTGACAACACTGCGACGCCGGAACAAGAAACCCGACCGCCGGAAACCACCGCACGCGCCACCACACGCTGGTGCGTGAATCTGACTGGAAATTTTCTGGCGGCGCGTGTACTCCACTCGCTGGCTTCTGGGTGACCGGATTTCAGGGGACAACCGATCTGAGACCCGCGTTCCTTCCTTAGGTGGCTGTGATGAAAACAGAGTAGCCTAGGTTGATGACCTAGACTTTTACCAACTGTAGCCTAAGCTGTCCAGACCAAGAACAACCTACTTGCATTGCAGCTTCTGATCAGAAGCTTAAACACACAGATTTTCTAATCTATACAGCTCTGATACCCTGTAACAATAAGAGAAAAAATGATAATTTTTATAAATATTTTTCTTCAATTCAAGAAACCTATATTTATACATAGCTAGTAATTAATATCTACAACTACTAACACCTAACTACTAACCATTTCATTTAATAGCTGTAAAACTGACAACCAACTAACAACTATAATTATATACAGCTAACACACTTAAATGTCATTAGGCATCGCGCCCAAGGTCCCATGGCATCGCACTTAGGGTTGAATTGAGTCAAACGAATCAAAGAAGCAAATTGCTAGTAATTTTATTATGCTGAATTAAAAGCATTATAGTCCTAGGTGTTTATTGAGGTTCAACTAGTCCTAAAGGACTACAAAAGTATTCACGTCCTTTGAGGATTTGAACACCTAGAATAAACTAAAAAGGAATGCATTACCAACAAAGCCTCAAAATAAAACTTAAAACTAAAAATAAATTTACCTGATTTTATCAGAATGAATTTTCCAGCAAAGCGAAATTGCAAAAATTACCCCTGATTTAAAATAATAGACTAGCAGATTATTTATTTGGCTAGATGCATAAATTAATTAAAATGGACTAGGAATACTCTATAATTTTTCCAATAAACCCCATATTAAATATGGACCATAATTCTAATTAGGCCTTTAAATATGAATTTCTTTGTATTCCTATTCTGCATCAGGAAGCAAAACTATGTGTTTTGCTGACACTTTTTACTAATGTACTGCTTTTGTGTTATAGGAATCACCTGAAGGCAAGAAATTGATGGACTTCCGGAAATCTCTACCTGTATTCAAGGAAAAGGAAAAATTGCTTCAAGCAATAGCAAGGAATCAGGTATGTTTCTGGAAATTAGAGACTTATTTTAGAGACTCATTTTCAGCTAAGATATCAGTGGGGCCGCTTAGGTTGAAGAAGATGCCTCTTTCTTCACTTCAATTTTGATGAACTTTCTGCTTGCTCTTTGCTTGATTATGTTTCCCTCATGGTCCTCTGAATAGGATTTTATGGATTTATTTATTTTTTGGAATTTTGACTTAGTTACTAATTAATGCCATTATATGCCATATTTCTTTTGCACATTAATTGATAAATATGAGATTGTAGAGAATGCAGCTTTAATAATGAGAGGGGAAGAGATAGAGGTGGAGTTAGTTACTCAAGGAAATAGAGGTCCCACAGAACAGACATTTCAAAAATCTAGGATCTATTGTACTAGGAAATGGTGGTGGTGTGTAAAGAGGGAGGATGTGAGGAGGATGTTATCCATTGGATTAAAGTAGGAGAGATGAAGTAGTAAAGAGCGATGAATGTTTTATATGATAGCAGAATACCTGCTGATTGGAATGAGAAATTCTATAGAATACTAGTTTGACCAACTATGTTATATGGAAATGGATGCTGGGTAGTGAATACGTACACAAGATTAGTATAGCAGAGAAATGAGGTTGCTTAGATGGAAATTTAAACATACAAATATGGATTAAAAAAGGTATTAATACTTATGCAGAGAGGTAGATTGAGGACAAAGTTAGAAAGTAGATTGAGATGATTTGAACTTGTACCCTATAGTCCAGAAAATGCTCTGATATGGAGGGTGGAACACATAAATGTAGTTGGAGTTAAGGAGGGGTGGGCCATAAGATGACTTGGAGGGAAGTAGTGAACGAAAATATAAAGATCAATGTACTTTTTATTGTGACAAGTGTGAACAGTTTTTATAATGTGGCATTCTTAACTAATTGTGTTCATAGGTCATAGTGGTATCTGGAGAAACAGGATGTGGTAAAACAACTCAACTTCCTCAATATATATTGGAGTCAGAAATAGAATCTGGACGTGGGGCATTCTGCAGTATAATTTGCACGCAGCCTCGAAGAATATCTGCTATAGCTGTTTCAGATAGAGTTTCTACAGAGAAAGGAGAGCCTCTTGGCGAAACAGTGAGTGTTCATTCCCTCGAAGAAAACATACATGCACTTGCAAATACTGTGCATTCATCTGCTAAAATAAATTATATTTCAGTTAGAACACTTTGTTTTTGCCACTATACCACAACAGATTTTTTTGTTAGGTTGGTTATAAAGTTCGGCTAGAGGGTATGAAAGGCAAAAATACACATCTCCTCTTTTGTACCAGTGGAATTTTACTTAGACGGCTGCTGAGCGACAGAAACTTGAATGGTATAACCCATGTTTTTGTTGATGAAATTCATGAGCGAGGCATGAATGAAGGTAGACTTATGAGTTCATTTTAATCACCTGGTTTTTTTACATGAAGCTGCTTAACTTATTCCTAACATATTTTTCATTTGTTGATCCTTCTTTATGATAGACTTCCTTTTGATTGTGCTCAAGGATCTTCTTCCGCGTCGTCTAGACTTGAGGTTGATTTTAATGAGTGCAACTTTGAATGCAGAACTGTTTTCTAACTATTTTGGTGGAGCACCAAAAATTCATATCCCAGTAAGCCTGAAGTCTTATCATTGAATGCTAACTTTTGGTTTTAAATTCTCTTGGTGTCCAAAGAGTTGAGAGCTGTGGATATCATCTGATTGAATAGTTAGTTTTCATTTGTTATCTATCTCTATTGGCTTTGGTTTCACACTTTAAGTTGTTCATGCATTTAATTTTCAAGCGACTCTTCCATTGGGCTTGAGATGCACTGGCCTTTAGCCAACAGAAAAACTGTACAAGAGAAATATGCAAGGCATATGGAAGCACTTCACATGAAAAATGTGCTCAGTAGTGTTTGAAAGGCATAACGAATTTTCTTTTGGGAGTAATTGAGAAAATGAGAGAGTATTATATTTTAGCATGTGCAATATTCTCTAAAAACTGCTTGGTGATTCTATCTACCATTAAATCTTTTAAGAAAACAATCTTAGCACCTTCTGAGCCATTTTTTATTTCTTGATGATTCTGTAATTTAGTCTCACTTATATTTCTATTGAAATATACTTATCTCCAGATGTTGTCTTTTAGAATTATTGAACCTAGTTAATCAGAAGTGCTGGCGCACTTCTTGCTTGAGTTATATTGCACCTTAAGTTTGGTCTTTAAGTCCACTTCTATGTTATTCAGGGATTTACCTATCCAGTTAGGGCACACTTTTTAGAAGATGTGCTTGAAATGACTGGATGTAAGTTATCTTCTTTTAATCAAATTGATGATTATGGCCAAGAGAAAATGTGGAAAACACAGAGACAGCTTGCACTGAGGAAAAGGAAAAACCAGATCACTGCTCTCGTTGAGGTATGGTATCTGACAACTAGAGGAAACTTTTGCCTTTTAATAATTTCCATAACTTTTGGTTGTATCTTTGAGAATAAGTTAATATTCTGTTTTTTTTTTTTTCTGTTTCCATTATGTTTTCCTGTAACTTCTGTTGGATAGTGGATAAATCTTTTGAGATTTCAGTTGAATTTCTGATTTCTCTCTGTTTTCATTATGTTTTGCTATGCTTTGGGTGGTTAAAATGAGAACTCTGTTACTCAAATGCCATGATGCCAATGGCTGTAATATTTCTCATTTCTTTCTGTTTCTAGTGCATAGCATCTGAAAGTCATTGTTACAAAAGAAAATTTTGTCTCAGATTTTTGCTTTCTTGCATTGAAAAAAATATTACAGCCATTGGCATAGTTTAGTGGTGGTGCATCCATTGACTAGGTAACAGATCCAAGTTTGAGTCCCCCATTTCTGAATACTCGGAAGAAAAAATAAAAAAGAAAAAAAATCATTTGATTATTTCCTTGCAGTTGACTGAACAATATCTTTTGTTAGAACGTATATTGTGATTTTTAAGCTTAGCATAATGTGGTGACTTTGATGTTCTACAGGATGCTCTTAATAAATCGAGTTTTGAGAATTATAGCTCCAGGGCACGTGATTCACTAGCATGCTGGATGCCTGATTGCATAGGATTTAACCTTATTGAGGCAGTTCTATGCCATATATGTCGGAAGGAACGACCAGGGAGTGTCTTAGTATTTATGACTGGCTGGGAGGATATTAGCAGTTTGAGGGATCAACTTAAAGCTCATCCTCTTTTGGGAGATCCTAATAGGGTTCTGCTTTTAACTTGCCATGGTTCTATGGCAACCTCTGAACAGGTAAGGTTGTTTCTGTTTGAACTCCATATTGATTTGTGATTGTTAATATTGATTGTGTAAAGTAATCCAATGGGACATAGATTTCATATTAACAAAAGGGATGTAAGTTTCATATTTTCATTAGTGTTATAATTTTTCTTAAACTGTTTTAATTTTCTTTAACAAATTCATCATTCTTTTGCAACACCACATTTGACATGCTAATCAACAACAACAACAACAACTAAGCCTTAGTCCCAAACAAGTTGGGGTCGACTGTATGGATCCTCAACAAAATAAGCTCAAAAGACACCAAAAAAGATACTCCAGCCTTAGGCCCCTTCCAAGCCACGGATTTTACGTCTCCATTCAAGTCTGTCATTAATCAAATCCGCATCAAGATCTAAGGCACGTAAGTCTCTTGCTATCACCTTATTCCACACAATTCTAGGTCTTCCACGACCTCTAGCCCCCTCAATCAACAAATTCTCACACTTACGAACTGCAGCATTAGGAGGTCTTCTTAAAACATGCCCATACCATCTAAGTCTTCCTTCCCTCACCTTATCTCCGACATCCGCTACTTGGACTTTTTGTCGAATATGAACATTCTTAATTTTGTCCAGTCTGGTATGTCATCCATCTTAACATCCTCATTTCTGCCACACTCATCTTATGCAAATGTTGCCCCGTTGGTGCCCAACACTCACTACCATAGAGCATCGCAGGTCTAACAACCGTCCTATAGAATTTACCTTTTACTTTCAGAGGTATTTTCTTATCACATAGAACCCCAGTCGCACCCTTCCACTTCAACCACCCTACCTGTATTCTGTGAGTCACATCTTCATCTATACGGCCATCATTCTGGAACACCGAACCCAAATATTTGAACTGCTTGGTTTTAGGAACTAAAACTCCATCCAACTTAACCTCATGTTCCTGCTTCTTCCTTAGACTGAACTCACAGTGCATATATTCCGTTTTACTCCTACTTAACTTAAAACCCTTGTCCTCGAGGGTTTTTCTCCACACTTTCAACTTACGGTTTACACCAGCACTAGTCTCATCAATTAAAATAATGTCATCAGCAAACAACATACACCAAGGAACATCGTCTTGTATGCTTCTGGTTAGCTTGTCCATAACCAGGGTAAATAAATATGGACTCATGGCCGAACCTTGATGCAATCCGATAGTAATGGGGAAAGCCTCAGTGTCTCCACTAGGTGTTTTCACACTAGTGGATGCATTCTCATACATGTCCTTGATGATGTTGATATATTTGCCGCTGACTCCTTTCCTCTTCAAAACCCACCATAACACTTCTCTTGGTACTCTATCATAGGCTTTCTCCAAGTCGATAAATACCATGTGGAGATCTTTTTTCTTCTCTTGATACAATTCCATTAGTCTTCTTAGAAGAGAAATAGCCTCCATGGTAGATCTCCCTGGCATAAACCCAAACTGATTCTCCGAAACTCTTGTAAGCTTCCTCAATCTATGTTCAATAATCCTTTCCTATAATTTCATAGTATGACTCATAAGTTTGATACCCCGATAGTTTGTACAGCATTGAATGTCTCCCTTATTTTTATATATGGGTACCAGGATACTCTTCCTCCAGGCATTCGGCATCTTACGTCCTTTCACAATAGCATTAAAAAGTTTAGTTAACCAGGCAACTCCTACCTCTCCAAGGTTCTTCCAAACCTCTATAGGAATATCATCCGGGCCACAAGCTTTACCAACTTTCATATATTTCAAGACTTCTCTTACTTCGCTATGCAGGATCCTCCTAGACCAGCTGATATAACCATTTGTTGCATGAAGACCTTGAAAATCTTGTTCATGTTCAGGGTTGAATAACTGCTCAAAATAAGCCTTCCACCTCTCCTTAATCTCAACATCTCCTATCAACACCTGTTGATCTTCGTCCTTTATACATTTGACTTGGCTTAAATCTCTGCTTTTCCTTTCTCTCATCCTTGCAATCTTATAAATGCCCATTTCTCCCTCTTTAGTACCTAACTTTTGATAAATCCCTTCTAAGGCTCTGCCACGAGCTACACTAACAGTCTTCTTTGCCTCTTTCTTAGCCCTCTTATATTCCTCAAAGGCCTCGCTATTAACCGCATTCGGTAACTTTTTATACCATTCCCTCTTAGCCTTAATAGCCTTTTGAACCTCCTCATCCCACCACCATGCATCGTGCGGTCGAGGCCCTGCCCCTTTAGAGATCCCAAGCAATTTACTACCTGCTTTCTTAATGCCACCTTCCATTTTTGTCCACAAGCTCTCTGCACTAGCCTCAAGGTTCCAAATGTCTTCCTTTAGTAACTCCTCCTTAAAGGTACCTTGAGCTAGGTCTTTCAATTTCCACCATCTTATCCTTGGTTCCAATACTTTCTTATCGTTCCTCTAGCTACTTTTATTCTTAACATCTAAAACCACAATACGATGTTGCGCCGTCAATGCTTCATCCGGAATGACCTTGCAATCCTTACACTTACTTTTGTCCCGTCTTTGAGTAAGTATGAATTCTATTTGACTTTCAAAGCAGGTATTTGCCAGTACTAGATCATAAGCCACCGCAAAATCCAAAATGCTCTTTCCCTCCTCATTCCTGTTGCCAAAACCATAACCCCCATGGACCTTGTCATAACCATTAATGTCCTTACCAACATGCCCGTTAAGGTCCCCACCAATGAAAATTTGCTGATTATCCGGAATACCTTGCATGATTTCATCCATATCTTCCCAGAACTGAACCTTGGATGCTCCGTCCAAACCTACTTGGGGAGCATAAGCACTAATAACATTAATAGTGTCATCTCCCAAAACAAGCCTCAAAGAGATAATCCTGTCTCCCTTTCTCTTCACTTCCACCACCTTGTCTTTAAGCGTAGGCTCAATAATAATGTCCACACCATTCCTATTGTTATCCAAGCCACAATACCACAGCTTATATCCTGAGTTACCAATCTCTTTTGCTTTATTTCCCTTCCACCTGGTTTTCTGCAAACAAGCAATACTAACCTTCATTCTTTTCAAAGTATCCACAAGCTCTATAGACTTTCCAGTCAGAGTGCCAATATTCCAATTACCTAATCTTAATCGGCTCCCTTGGACTTGCTTCTTTAGCCGCATTCGTCCATAATGTGGTAGCCCTTTCTTGTCTGAAACCACATCCGAGCGCTGATATGGCGGGACTAATTTCTTTACCCATACCCGTCCATGGCATGGGAACCTTTGCTCATACTCCACCACACCCAAGCGTCGATGTGATGGAACACCTTGCTCATTTAACACTACACTCGGGTGCCGATGTAGCGCGTGCCTAGGTGAGCTCGTCCCAACGGTATAATGATAGCTTTGAGGATCCATAAAAAGTTTGGCAAAATTTTTACACTGGCCGCCAACCTACCGCAACCCTCCTCCTTTATCCGGGCTTGGGACCGGATACGATACTCGCAGGCGGAGTTATTTGACATGCTAATCAAGTGTGAAAAATAATGGTTGGTGTAACAAATGGGAGCTGGGAATACAAACTGTTAATATTAGTTTTCATATGTTGAATTCATGGCCTATTTGTTCAGTAATGCATTGAGGCGGCAATTCTAGATTGGACTCAGAAATCTAGCCTAAATTCACCTGAGAAATTGGGAGAAACCTCAATTGTTATCCATGATGTACTTGAAATGAGATGAAAAAAATTTTAGGGTCAAATCAAACATCAAAATGATTGGAATTGGTTTATTTTAAATTAAAAAATTACAAATGAAAAAGGAAACCAAAAAACTAAATAGAGAAAATTTGAAAATTTGAAAAAAAAAAAAACAATAATTTCTAAAATGACTCAAATGGCCTCAAATGAATTTCCATGATTCACTAGTGGCTGAACATGAAACAGTGCAAACCTAAGACAATGAAATGCAACTGAGCCAGCCTGGCCCAACTAAGTTTCCACCTTGTTTGTTGGTTATGTTTTTGTTGTACAATAATTTTTTCGTAGTTTTGATAGGCTTTTCAATAAGTGCTTGCTATGAGAAGAACCTGAGGATTGGACTTGCCTAATCTTTAAATCTTCAGAAAATTTCCAGCAATTTGATCTTTTCATATCCATGTCGATAAATTTTCCAGCAATTTCATTTCTCAAATCCATGTCAATAATTTTCCAGCATTTTGATTTGTCGTATCCATGTCCAAGTACATTATCTTAAATAGGTATTTTAGATGTAAATAAGGAGTCAAAGTAACTATGATGCACGAATATAAAGGAATTCCAAGTAAGACATTAATAGGAAAGTTGAAACTGTAGAATTGTGATCTGCAACACAATGAAGAAAGAGATCAGTGTATCTTGGTTGAACCTACATTAGTGCGACATGATGTGGCACCAGGCCAAGAGATTCATAGAACACAAAAGTAACCTAAATTCTGAAAATTTACTATATTATCAATGAAATCAATAGTAAGATAATGTGAAAGAGTATATACAGATGCTTGTATAGGAATTACAAAATAGGAAATCTTAACCCTCAAACAAAAAGTTAATAATTGATGAATCCTGTTTAATGGATTCACTTGTGCTAAATTTTCTACTCTTGCCAACTTTTCTTGTTGCATATTCATGCCTGCGACAATTATTTTGTCCCTTTACTTCGACTGGGTATTTGTTTTGGTTGTAGAAAATATATTGAAACATTACTGAAATAATATTTCTATTAAATTCTTAGGATAAAAAAGACAGTGTCCTCATGAAACAGTTTATTATTTCACTTCTTTAAAGTAACTAAATGTTTTCTGTTATTATCCATCTGTAGTTGGACCTAGTAGAAATGAATGAACTCAATGTTTTTATACATTTTTTTAATATTAATACCCCACCGATCATCATTTGTTGTGGGTCCAACGTGGTATTCTGAGTTCTATGCTGGTGGAGACCAGGATTACTTGTAGCATGCTGTATGTCATTTTGGGTAATGATTTCATGCCATATTATTATCTTCTGCCATCTGTTTCTGCAGAAACTCATATTTGACAGACCACCTTCCAATATACGTAAAATAGTTCTTGCCACTAATATGGCAGAGGCAAGCATTACAATCAATGACATAGTTTTTGTTGTTGATTGTGGAAAAGCAAAGGAGACAACTTATGATGCTTTGAACAATACACCTTGTCTGTTACCTTCATGGATATCACAAGCATCTGCGTGTCAGGTAAGTTTCCTTATAGAATATATTGATTTCACTTGGATGTGTTCTTAGGTGTACTTTTGAATTGAATGCTTTAAATTATGAATATATATATATTTTATAAATTTCAGACTTGTTGGAAAATTGATTCGTTGGCCTTCTCTCTTCATGGGTTTGTTGTGTTGGCTTGTAAAATTGGCGGATGGACTTCTTCTTTTCGTGGGCATTGATACTCACCTCTGCTAAAATGGCTTAAGTCACTTTAGCTTGGTGAGCTACACTTTATATTTTGTTTTTCTTTTCTCTTGATTTCCAATGTGGTTTTTTTTTTCGATTTCCATCTTTTTGCTTGGCTTTCTTTTCTTTTTTCTTTTTTCTATTTCCAACACTCCCCCTCAAGTTCAATTGACCAGGGCCCAGTTGTGACTTGTCTTTAAATTCATGGGCTTGTGTTCTTTAAGTCTCAGAGGTCTCAGGTCTCTCCTTTCATTTCTTTGCTTGAAGTGGAATCTCAGAAACCATAGGTTATTGTTTGGGTCTTCTTCACCGAGTCTTTCTTTTCTTTCGGGCTTCAGGTCTTGGGTCACATGTCATTATTTATTTATTTTTATGCACCTTAATCATCTTGGATCTTGGATTGTTGGGCCGCAAGGCTGTATCGTCTTTGATCCCATGTTGGAAAATTGATCCATTGGCCTTCTTTCTTCATGGATTTGTTGTGTTGGCTTGTAAAATTGGCGGATGGACTTCTTCATTTTGTGGGCTTTGATACTCACCTCCACTAAAATGGCTCAAGCCACTTTAGCTTGGTGAGCTCCACTTTATATTTTGTTTTTCTTTTCTCTTGATTTCCGATGTGGGATTTTTGTCCATTTCCATCTGCTTTTCGCTTGGTTTTCTTTTCTTTTTTACTCTTTCTATTTCCAACAAGACTAAAAATTACTAAGTTCAACATGTCAAGAGTAAGGTGGTTTTGGATTTCATCATCACTATTCATATTTTTGTTTTTTGTGTAAAAATATGCCTTGTATGTGTTGCTGGCAGTGTTTTCCTGACAACAATGCAGTGGGCATGCTTGGGGGCTTGTGTGACCTTTGATAGTTTTGCACAGGATTAGGTATTCTTTTATAGATTGACAGTTTTAACTTATGTGAATATAGTCAGGTCTAAGTGGGGTTGTTAATAGCATTTTTTATTTTATCCTTATTTTTGGTTTTTATTTATATACAATATATTTTTTATTGTGCTGTACTTGGTTTGCAGAGAAGAGGCAGGGCTGGCCGTGTGCAGCCAGGTGAATGTTATCACCTCTACCCCAAATGCGTTTATGAAGCCTTTGCTGAATATCAACTTCCTGAACTTTTGAGAACTCCCTTGAACTCTCTTTGCTTGCAAATAAAAAGTTTGCAGGTTGGAAGTATAGCAGAATTCTTATCAGCTGCTCTCCAGTCACCTGAATCACTAGCTGTAAGTACTATTTTATAACTTTTCTACATGTCAATGTTATGATTTTAGTTGCAGGGTATAGGACTTGGATCATGCATTAAGAGAATGGGATTTCAAGTTTCGGTTTATTATGAGCTTTAGGCTCTTCAACCCTTGGGCTAGCTTTTGGAGTGTGGTTCTCTCAAAGTTTGTATGGGTCCCATGAATATTGGCATATCTCTATATTTTAAGCTTCTCCCTTTCCATCTTCAAGATCTTCTTGTTAAATATGTGGCAACTGCCTTTTTATTCTCCCAATGTTGTTTGTGCCAAGCAACTGCATTAGATACTGGAAATATATAGGTTGCCACAAATTCACCAAATTCTTATTTTTTTCCTTTATTGCAACTGTTGCATGTTTGAAAAACAAAAATGGCAGATGAGTCACACGAACAGATTAGAGTAGAACACAGAGAAAGGGGAAAAAACCAGACATAAGGAATTCTGCATGGTTCTGCAACGTGGGTAGACGGAAAGCTACCTGCAATTATTTATTTATTTTTTTAGAGGCAGGTGAAAATTTGCTAATGCCTTTTTATAGCAATACTAGAGCCTTTTTAGAAGTATGAATAGGAGAAACTTATAACTAGGAAAATAACCTCCCATAATTAGAACTATCTTAGACTAATTACACTGTGCCGTACCTTGAGGGATTAAAGTTAAAATTTGGATATTCTTCACTTGGGTTTTTAACATCGAAGGAGTGTGCCCATTTTCCTAGAGATTTTAGAGTGCATTATTTTCTTGAATGACTCATAATTTCAACATTGCATTCCTTACACCAATAATTATTTTTGGTACCCCTAAAAAGTATTTCAATTTTTTAGTAAAAAACTAAGTATTTCAATTTTTTAGTAAAAAACTAAGCAATATAGGAAAACATATGTTATCTGGAATTTAACTATTGTTTGTGGCAGACCAGATTTTTCTCTCATGGTTGTTGATGATTGCCTACAAGTGCAGGGCTAACAGAGGAGACCTTGGTACCAATTGATTATTATTTGTCACTGTTCTCCATAAATTTTAAAAAGATCAATTGACTTCTTGATATTCTGCATACACTTTACGGGCAATGGTATTCAGGATCAGTTATCCAGAGAAAAACTTTTTTTAAAAAGTTTCTTGTATGACAGTATTTGCATTTTATGCTGGTTGATCCTGTAATTGCTATTCATAGTTGTCTATTACAGTCTGATCCTACGGTTAATGTTATTAGGGGCCAATGAATGTCGGCAGCTGGAAGTTTGACCTAAGAGAATAGAAGAAAAGTGGAAGACCTTATCACATTAGCTCATTCATTTTATGTGCATAATTATTTTATTGCAAATGGATGGAGCCATCTCTTTTTCCACTTTACAGTTCCATAATTCGTAAACTTTGCTGCATCAGTTCTTAGTGGATGCGACAAATTGATAATATGATTGGTAACAGGTCCAAAATGCTATCGACTTTCTGAAGATGATCGGTGCACTTGATGAGAAGGAAAATCTAACTAATCTTGGTTAGTTTGCTATTTTTGCATAAAAGAGTAGAGTTACTTTCATAAGTTTTCTTGCTAATGTCATCATTTTCCTATAGTTACTAAATTCTCTTGCTCTCTATCTTCTATTTACATCAGGGCAGTTCTTGTCAATGCTTCCAGTAGATCCCAAGCTAGGGAAAATGCTAATTATGGGTGCTATCTTTCGTTGCTTTGACCCTATATTGACAACCGTATCCGGTCTTAGTGTCAGGGATCCTTTCCTCCTTCCTCAAGACAAAAAGGATGTAAGTATATAGTGGTGTATTGTTTTATTTGGCTCCACAAATTTACCATTGATTAAGGTCTTTCTGGAATTAGTATTCAAGCCTTATTTCCTGTGTTTTTGCAAAATATTCTTATAGTTTGAATTTGCAAGTGCATACTGTAATTTCATTAGCTATCACAAAATGAGACCCCAAGGATGAAGAAAAACCAGGAGCTATCAAACTTAGATATTAATCATAGTAAAAGAGGAAAAAGATATTGGCTTCATTCAATGTTCTAAGCTGAAGTAGCATGACCAGAACTCTAGACTGCAGTATATTCTTGTGGTACATGCAACTACCCATGCATGATAGCTGTATTATGTCCTCAACTAAAGAGTCTAAATTAGTTGACAGTTTGGTTTGCTATGAATTGATAATTTGACTAAACTATATATTTTTATTCATCTAGATTGGAATATTTGTACAACATAAACAATCTTATTTTAGGAAAGACAACTGTACAATATTTCAATACATTAATGCCTGTTTACAATATATTCCTATTTAGGAACATAATAATATGTTCCTATTTAGGAACATAATAATATATTTTACAGCTGTACGCCAAATCTCTAAGTTGGTGCATAGATATTACACATGTCCAACTTGACGGACCACTTGGCACAACATGAGTCCTCGCAACAGCTAGTTGATATACCCTTTTAACATAAGGAACATTTATCTTTCTAGAGGCTAGATTATCTTTGATGTAGATAATGTCCAGTTCAACATGTTTAGTCCAATCATGTTGCATTGGATTATTTGCAAATTCAGTAGCTACCTTACTATCATAGAAGAAAGTCATAGGCTATTTTGAACCAAACCCAAGTTTTTTGAGGAGAATGTTCAACCAAGTAAGCTCTGTGGTTGCATGACGAAGGGTTCGGTGTTCAGCTTTTGGGCTAGACAACTACACCACATTTTGCTTCTTGCTTCTCCAAGACACTATATGGCCCTCTAATAAATAATACATAACTTGATATGGACTTTCTATTCAATTTAGATTCAGCAAAATATGAATTGTATGGACCCACTATGTCCAAATGACCTTGTTTGGTAAATATAATACCTTTGCTTGGGAAAGACTTAAGCTAAAATATGATTAACCAGATTGGTTAGTTGGATTGTGCATAAATTGGCTCACAACACTCACAACATATGATATGTCTACTCAACTCAACTTAACAAAGTTTTAATCCCAAGTTAATTGGGACTAGCTAGATGGATTCTTTTTTTCCATTTTAAGCAATTATATGTCACATTTTCGGAGAGATATAAAACCGTAAGATCACTGCGAATTAGAATCAATTCTCCCACCAACCTTTGATATCTCTCTTTGTTTGTTGGAATCTGATGAGGATAAACACTTAAGCCATGATTCATCTCAATGGGTGTATCAATAGGTTGGCAAGTTGAGTCCCATTTTCAGATGAGATCTAACACTTACTTCCATTGAGAAAGGAAGAGACCATGCTTAGATCGATATACTTCAATGCCAAATAAATATTTTAGAGCTCCTAAGACTTTAATTTTTAATTCCTTGGGCAGGTAGTTTCGAAGCTTCTCTATTTTGTTGAGGTTTCTCCCTACGAGTATCATGTCAACAACAGAGAGAATAAGCAAGTTAATATCATCCCCATCTCTCTTATAAAATAAAGTGTGATGTGCCCTAGTTTGCTTAAAACTATCTTTCATAGAGTGCTTAATATGTCGAACCATGTCCTTGGTGACTCTTTGAGTTCATATAGAGCCTTCGTCAACCTTAGTATCTTACCTTCTTTTGATGAAAACTCGGGAGGGAGATCCATATATATTTCTTCCAAAGATCAGTAAAAAGGCATTCTTCACATCAAATTGTCTTAATGGCTGATCTAGATTAACTGCAAGAGATAAAAATAACTCTTTAACAATACCCGGGGGAGCAAAGATCTCTTGATAATTGATTCCATAAGTCTAGGTGTACCCCTTGGCAGCCAATCCAGCTTTGTACTTGTTAATTGTTCCATCTGACTTGTATTTTATGGAAAACACAGTTACACCCTGTTGCTTTCTTATCTGTAGGAAGCTCGAGCACCTCTCAAGTAGAATTTTTCTGGGGAGTTCATTTCTATCAGAGCTGATTTCCACTAAGGATTTTCATGGACTCTTAAAAATGACTAGGAATAGATATAAAGGATAACTAAAGGGCAAATGTAGAATTAGTCTTAGATAAATGATAATATGACACAAAATCAATGATAGGATAGAGAATATTGGAGGATGATTTTGAGAAACCAAACCTATCAGGTTCTTTTTACCCAAGGAGAGGATATACTATCTTTACCTTCAACCTGAAGATTCAAGATTGGAGTTCACGGAAAAAAAAGTGAAGAAGAGTCATCCAATGGCATGATAGTGTCATTGAGAGAAGGTTGGAGTTTGGAGGGGGTGTAGTAGCATCATTCTTGTTCCTCCTCATATAACTTGCTTTGAAAAACAAATCATTTGGTGTCTCCATTCTTTCTCTTGGTTCAATATCAACCTGGGATTAGTAAGAGGCTTATATTGAACCTTAACAAAGTCCTCCCCTTGATATCATTGAAAATCTCTTTTCTTTGAGTCTTAATTTTTCCTCTTCATTGAAAAATAAGATATATATTCGCAGAATGGAATATCCGCGGAAACATAATGTTTTTCTGTATGTGGGTATAGCATTTATAGCCCTTTTGAGAAAGACATGCTGAAGATAATGAGAATCCAATTTGTCTCTTTGGTGTGGGTAAACATGAACATAATGGACGCAACCAAAAACTTTAAGGCAAAGATTTAAAGCAGAAGAAATAGAGTGGAGTTGAAGATAACATATGCAAAGGAGTTTGGCAGTTAATGAGACAAGCAGGCATATGGTTGATAAGGAAAGCAACAGGCATAATAGCATTAACCTAGAAAAATTTTAGAGCATGCATAGTAAAGCATAAAGCCTGTGCCACTTTAAGAATGTGGCAGTTTTTACTCTCTGCAATGCTGTAAAGGAATGACAAAATTAGTCCTAATCTTGATGTAGGACAGGTTGAGACACTTGAACTTTTAGATGAGGGGCTAGGGTCTGTAGAAATAAAAAATTAGAGCTTGAAAATTAGTATGGCAGATCTGAATTTCTTTATATAATATAGGAAAATTAAAGAAATAAAAAATAAACTACCAGCACCCCACTAATAGGACTAGGATTCACTCCTTTCAAGAAAGCATCACACTTTTCAGTGTTAGAATTGCATCACACAGCTCAAAACATGAAAAGCATAATCTGCTGGAATTTTATTAACTGAAATATATTTTACATAAAGCACTATGAGTGTTCATAGATCAAAACTACTTCTAAAATTAAAAATAGAGGAAATCCAAAATTAGTTCTAATCCTCTAAATAATTTTGTTATGTCAATGCAATGGGGACTCAAACTAAGGTCCTACAGTAAGCTAAAGACTTCAAAAAAGATCTGGAAGATTTTCTGGTAAATATGTAAACTACAAAGCTGCCCTTGTATTTAAATTACTCGACCAGCTTATGATTTTATAGGCATGTATATAAAGATAATTCTAAAAGAACTAGAAATATAATACAATATTTAGTAATCCTAGATTAAAAAACGGAACATAATTCTAAAATTTTCAAGCCTTGCAATTTGAAATTTGTAAGGAGTTGGACTTCTGAAAAAAACTAAGGAAATAATGTTGTCTGTGGGCAAAAAGGACTCAAATTAAGATTCTAAAGTAAAGCTGGAAATTACAAAACTGACCTTGTACTTTAAAAATACTTGATCAACTACTTATTTATATTATACCTCATTATAATCTTAAAGAACTAGAAGTATATATTTATATAAATAATATAAATAAAAGCTGAACTTAAGAGTTGTTTAGAAAAATTTTCACCATATGTCAAGTAACTTTCTTAAAAAAGCTTATATGAAGCTACCCTGCTAAATTTTCTATGTTATGGAGCTTTTGTGGTCTCATTTACAATTTATACAGTCCAATAAATATAATATATTAATATTCAAAATTATCAGAAGACAATATTTAAGTTTAATAAATAATAATATTGTTAAAATATTTAAAGAAAACACAAATTAAATATAAAAATATGACAAATCATACCATACTACTTGAAATAAATGCTAGATAAAATCTGGGCCATAATTCTACAATTTTCTGGTCTTTGATTTTGCATTTTATTGGCTTTCTTGTCTGCATGAACCAGTAAGGTGGATTTATGAGAATATGAGCAGTTTTCACTTGGGAATGTGGGTGACAATCATTCCTTCAACTGTCGATGACTCATTATAATGATGTTTGAGTTATTATTAGAACTTAGAATATACTGCACTATTGGGTATCTGGCTTTGGGATATGATTATGTAATTTCTTTTTGATTTAGTTAGCTGGGACAGCAAAGTCTAGATTTTCTGCAAAAGACTACAGTGATCATATGGCTCTTGTCCGTGCATATGAAGGATGGAAAGATGCTGAACGAGAAGGGTCAGCATATGAATATTGCTGGAGAAATTTCCTCTCTGCACAAACTTTACAAGCTATCCATTCTCTGAGGAAGCAGTTTAGCTTCATTTTGAGAGATGCTGGGTTAGTAGATGCAGATGCAGGCATCAACAACAGATTAAGTCACAACCAGTCATTGGTTCGTGCGATCATATGCTCTGGCCTCTATCCTGGCATATCATCAGTTGTGGTACGTATGTCTCTTGAAATTACATTATCATTTTCTCATCCTGAAATCTGTTGGTTGATGTTTTGCTGTTTTTTCTTCATGTGCAGCACAGAGAAACATCCATGTCTTTCAAGACTATGGATGATGGCCAAGTTCAACTATATGCGGTAGGTGTAAAACTCAAATCAATTGAACCAATTCTACACTTTTGCTTGTGTAGACTTTATATATATGCTCATTGCTCACAAGCAATTGAATCTGCTCCAAGTTTAATATGATGCTCAAATTATGTTATGCACGTAATATGTTATTGCCTTATATCTGAATTTTATTTAAAACAAATGCAATTTGATGCTGTTGAGAGTTAAGATCTTGTATATGATGTGTAACAGATCGTAAGATCATAAACATTATTTTTAAATTTTGGTTTTGAATGAAGTGATATGGATCAATACATTTTATTTTTTTTGTTTCAGTTTTTCCTCTAAACAACCATTATGGGTCAATTAAAATAATTTTTATACACACAAGCAATAAAAAAATTATTGTATTTTGCTGCCCTCCCCCACCACCAAGATCATAGTGAAAGTGTTGGAGAAGGAAAAGCAAAAAGTAGCAATTGATTTCTTTTGAGAGAAATTATAAAGATGAAAATAGTGCCAACAAATAAAAGAACTCAGAATCAAATGTGTGGGATGGGACCAAGGAATTAATGCCTTTAATTATTGTGAAACTCAAAAAATTGAAGTTAGGATTCTTACTTGGAATTGTTAATATTCTATGAGTGCTCTAATTAATTAGAATTTGTTTTCATGATTTTTTGGTACTTAAAATTGAGGAAATATATTAGATAGTATGTGATTTTTATCTTGGTGTTAATAGACAGGTTGGTATTTTATAGGCAGGCAAGATGCAATAGGATGGATAATTGAGAGTATAATTGCTGATATTATCTCCTCTATTTTTTTCTTTAGTCTTTGTCTCTCTCTTTGCTTTACATAAAATTGCAGATATTATCTCCTCTATTTTTTTTACTTTAGTCTTTGTCTCTCTATTTGCTTTACATAAAATTGTTTGCTGCTGCATTATTGGTCTGAACTTAGAAAGGTAAATGGGATTTTAGTTATCAGGAATGGGATATGACTCTTTCCTATTCTGTATATTTCCTGTATATTTTCCCTTAATTTAGGAATATTATATATGTGGTTGTATGTTTGACCTATTTACATTTATATAGGTCATTGTATATTTTATATGTATCATTGAAATATATGAAAGTATTTGTTCCATATATTTACAACTACTTCGATGCATAAAATTTTTAATAGATGTAGTTCCTGATAAGATTATTTACCTCAAGGGCCAAAAACTAGGGGCTGTGTAGAGTCTTCTCGAGCATATATATGGGGGTTGAGTAAGTTTATCTTACTCACAAAAGGTTTCTGTAATTTTATTTTACTCACAAAAGGGGGTCTATGAGGGCATTTTTAAGCAGGAGATTATGAAATGCATAGAAGTACAAAATCATAGTTTCCTTCAGATCACTGTCTCCAAGTAAACGAGAGATTTTTGTGAACCAAACAGTTCTTGCAATATGACTTGTATAAAATTAGGAAAATTAGAAATCCTTGCCAAGGCCATGGTTGTATGTAGATCGTTACATCATTCCTTCATTCTTCTATGCATGTATATATGCTTGTGTTTTGTGTTTGCTTATCCCATATTTTTATGTTTTATTTTCAATACCTGATGAAGAGTTGTGTGTTATGCTACATATTATCTAATGTTGACCATGGTTCCACTTCAGAATTCTGTAAATGCACGTTATCCGACAATTCCTTATCCATGGCTGGTCTTTGGTGAAAAAGTTAAGGTCAATGCAATTTTTATACGTGATTCAACTGGTGTATCTGATTCGATTCTAATCCTTTTTGGTGGTGCTCTTAGCTGTGGAGTGGAGGTGATTAATCTTGGGCCGATGGATTTATGCTGCTGTTAATTCTTTTGGACTCGTGGATTCTATAATCACTAAATTTTTTGTATGCAGGCTGGGCATCTGAAAATGTTGGAAGGGTACATTGATTTCTTCATGGATCCTAGTCTGGCAGAGTGCTATTTGAAACTTAAGGAAGAACTTGATGAGCTTATTCAAAAGAAGGTAAGTTAGGAGGATGGTTACTAGAAATAAAGTTGATTTAGATTCCTTTTAGCAATTAGTCATAAGTACAATTTGTGATGAAATGAACCTATGCTAATAAAGACATTTACCAGAAGCATCAAAAGGGAAGCAGGAACACCTTTGTGTTTGCTCAGTATATCTCGTGTAATTTCTGATGCATTTGTTCATGAGTTCTTGTTCCAAAGCTGAGCGCATGTCATTGCACAAGTTACTTGGTCATGCCTGCTTATTCATACAGCAACATATTTTACTGTTGTGAAAATAGATGGCTGAAAGAATAATGGCAATTATGTTCATTGGTTTATATAAGCATAGTAGAGGGAGATTATGAATCAGTGTTAAAATTTCTGACAAACGTCATCCATATGGTTAAGAGTATTTTTTTTTATAAGATTTTATGCCCTTGTTCCGGGCCTAATTAGATCTCATTTAAATTTCTCAGTTTTTAGAACTGGTTTAATATGAGATGAGTTAATTGCAGAAAAATCCTTGAGGTTTACTTAACATACACTTTGGTCTCTGCTGGTCCAAGGTTACAATTTAGATCTTATTATATCACTATTTCTGAAAAATGCAAGGTGTTAAGGGATGGATGTAAGTTTGTGATGTTTTGGGGTTATAGTGCTATTAAGTTTTAAATTTAAAGGACTAAAGTGCAGTCTAGTTTATAATACTATTATTGAAGTTCATTGAAAAATCGATAATTTTATAATAAAGGACTAGTTGTATAGGATCCAAATTGTTAATTTTGAAGTAGCAAGGTTCGAAGTATGTTTTGAGGCAGCTCTCGGGGGGTATTTGTAGCTAACCCATGTCAACTTCATTTTTATTTCCTTTGAAAGCGTTGCCAAGATACTAGAAGAGTACCTCCTTTACTGGTTTGAAGTTGCATATATTGGGGGTTTTCCTTTAGTAATGTGATGATTATTTGAGGTATAAATTGTCATATAATTTTTCTACTTAATGTCTGATTCTTGAATACATTTTGGTTTTCATTATATTGCTTTTCATGTTGAAGAGGTTTGTTGCAGTAAAGTATTATGAACTTTGTAAAATTTTCTGTTTTTATGATATTTGTTCTATTGAGTGTTGTGGCCCTGCAATGGTACAGCTTCAAGATCCTTCCCTTGACATTCACAATGAAGGAAAATACCTCTTGCTTTCTGTTCAAGAGCTGGTGTCAGGAGATCAATGTGAAGGGAGGTTTGTTTTTGGACGTGAAAGCAAGAAGCCGCCAAAGGAGTCTAATGTTACAAAAGATGGAACAAATCCGAAGAGCTTGCTACAAACTCTTTTGATGAGAGCTGCACACTCTCCTCCAAAATATAAAACAAAGCACCTCAAAACAAACGAGTTTAGGGCACTGGTTGAATTCAAAGGAATGCAATTTGTGGGGAAACCCAAGAAAAACAAGCAACTGGCAGAGAGGGATGCTGCTATAGAGGCACTTGCCTGGTTGACTCATACCTCTGACAACAATCAAGACGTACATGATGACTCTCCACCTGATGTTACTGGCAACATGTTAAAACTTCTTGGAAGACGCCGACCATCCAAGCATCACTCTTAACTGATGTTAAGGTTCTTCCATTCTCTTTTCCTTAAAACTGTTTAGAAATTGAGACAAAAATATATAATTCTTATTAAAGAGAGAAATAGGTCTCACCCATTTGTTGTAAATCTCTAAATAATAAAATCTTACTGCTTTTACGCTGTAGGCCAGCAATATAGGTTATAGGGTAAGCATTTTCTTGTTAGGTTTCAATAGTTATTGAGAATGAGGGAATGGTATAGACATTTGTAGTGTTTTAATTTATTTTCAGGTTTTTGTGATCTTGAAATTCAGTGGATAGCAACATTTACAGTTATGGTTGATTCCGTAGGGCTTATTAGACGTTTATTTATTTTGAATGCAGGGACTCGTCGCACTTTTAGCCTATATGATTGTTTTCAGTTAATTTTACTCATTTGAAAATTTAATCTCAATTACACTCTGATGACGAAATGGACATAATTATAGAGGGAAATTTTTCTTGGAAATTATTGTGACCTGAAATTCTTAAAATAGTGTGTTCCATGTGTTATCGTACCAAGGTCTAATTTGAGAGTTGTTCTTTTCTTTTCATTAGTAAAGAAAAGATGAGGGTTAGTAAATATTTCCTGTTTGGATAATCATTAAAAAGTTATTGATAATCGACTAAACTAGAGAAGTAAAGTGAGATTTGATGGGATGGCTAATTCTTTTCTTTTTTTTTTTCCTGGAATTATTGAACTCCCAAACTTCCAAATAAGTATAGTTTTTATCTTAACTCAGTTTTCTTTTTCCATCTTCAAGAGCCTAAAAATTGAGATTTAAGGTATTATTTCTCCCTGGAGACTAACCCACTAAATTCTATGCTTATCTTTTGAAACTTGCTTGATACCTCTTTATCTTATTTGTTTTATTGCAGTTTCCAAATAGCAGCATACTCTTGACAACCAAAATGTCTTCTCTGTTTCCTTTCAATTTCCAATACCCAATGTACCACTGCTAGTGGCCACCACCACCTCTAGTGCCAACGCTTCTTACTCCAACTCTCAGCCTTTTGCGTCTTCATCAACCAGATTTTTTCCTCCATCTGGAATGGCCTCTTCTTGGAGCTTTAGGTAATCTATCTATGGTGGTGTGAGAATTTTTTTTCGTCAATTATTTATTAAATCAAAATGAGAATAAAGTAAATTACTATAATGCCTCTAAATTTTGTTATAATGAGTACGGAGTTCCTCAATTGATGCTGTTCCAAAATTAATATTTTATTATCTACAATGAATTTAATGAGAACTGTATGATTTTCGAGGGATTCAATTGTTTTATAGTAGAATAATTAAAGAAGTAAACAACGTTATATTTTAAAATATTTAAAATGAAAATAGATATAATCTAAAATGTCAATAATTAAATATTGTAAAAAAAATTCATAATTTTGTTTATAGGGACTAATAAAAGGTTCGTGGTTCAACAAATTTTAAGTGAAATAACATGAATTAAAATATAAAAAAATTACATCATATATTACTTTTAAAGTTTCATTTTCATTTTTAATATAGGGTGTGGCCTGATTGGTCATCCTACCTTCCAAATAAGTTGGTAGGATGCGGAGGTCTCGGGTTCGATTCCTGCCGACCACACATTCAGCACCATTATGGTGCATGCTAGTGCCTCTATGGTGCTCAGGGGAGGGCTACCCCCTGCTGTGTAGTCCATAATGTTACCCGGTCCGTTAGTGGCCTCCTTAGTATCCAAAAAAAAAAAGTTTCATTTTCATTTTTAATGCTTTTATTTTTTATTTTTTATCTTTGACTTGTAAATTTTTCAAAATTTTTATATTTTTTAAACAAAAAATACTGCATCTTTTTTTCTTTTTTCCTATGTTTTCTCTTTTAGTTTTTACGCTCTTTTTCTTGTTATAAGTTCTGTATCTTCATCCTCTTCCTCTTATTTTCTCAATTTTATTTATGCCTTTTCTCATTTCTTTATCTCTAATCTGTTTTTCTTAATCAATTTTTCATTCTGAAGCAAAGTCTGTGCCCTCTCCATCTTAAAATTCTTAGTTAATAGCACTCAAAAGGCTGTGGCTTCTCAAAAGCTATGAAACTCGAGAGCAACACTATTGAAGATCTACAAGTTTTAGGCGACAAAATAATTTAGGATGCAAAAATCTTCAATGTCATTGTCAAAATGTTCCAGTACCAGTGCTAATATTTTAAATTTTTAAGTTCCAAACGTGCTTCAAAATTGCGTTCATACGACGCTAGTTCCCTATTCATATTTTCTTGCATTAGTAGATGATTATCTTTTAATTCATCTACCATGGCCATATTTGAATTTTGAATTGAGTAGAATTCATATTTTGAGAGCCTTTTTTACATGATTTTATTAGAGAGAGAGAGAGAGAGAGAGATGGAGAAAGTGCAAATTCTGTATTTATCCTTGTTTTTGTTTATTTTATTTTATTATGCAGTCCACATATTTGATAAAATATTTTTAATATTTAAAAAATATATATTTTTTAATTTTAGCTTTTCATTAATTTTAACATATTATATCTAATTTGATGATTTATCATATATTGCGTGTTTTGATTTATCTAAGAACAATGCTGCATATTGATTGTGATGCCACTTGAAATGTGCTTTGTGATTATCTGTTAAACTTTAATACTACGATGCTTGAATTGTTTTCTTTAGATGATTTACGATAAAAATCAGATGATTTTCCATAAAGATCATATTATTAGATGATTTGCTATAAAGGTCGAATGATTAGAGCAACAAAGTCCTTTAGTCTGCAATCAAGTGGTAAATCGGCATTGTTCAAGTTTGGGCATTTTAGGTCATGAAGCATGGATCTGGTGTTTGAGTTTAACCTGTTGAGCTTGTTGACTAGCCATTGAATTCTTTCACAATAGCCTTTATGAGCTGTAAAATTGGTTCTCCTTCCTTGGTTAACCCATAGAATTTGGGGTTTAGGGAATTCATGTCAGAATATATTTGTGTTCAACAATTTTTAGTGGATTATGATTATTGTGATTCCAAACTTGAAAGTTTAATGAAAATTATAAAATTCAACCAACTTTTTTCAATACCACAAAAACATTTTAATTTTTAAATAAAAACAAATAAAACAAATGTAGAAAGGAATAAAATAGCATTTTCTAGAAAAATGCAAAACATTCAAATTTTCAAAATATCATTTAATTTTTTATTTTCATTGATTAATGATAACTTTAATCTATGTTTTAAAATTTTTTTATTAATTGATATGCTGATTAAATTTTTTAAAAAATAAAAGTATAAAATTATTATATATTTAATTATATGTCGATATATGTTACATATAATAATATAAATGTGTTAAATTTAAAAAAATAAAAAAATAAAAAAATTTTATATTTAGTTATATATTACATATAAAAATTTATACTTACTAAATTTTAAAAAATAAGAGTATAAAATTGATATATATTTAGTTATATACCGATATATATTACATATAACAACTTAACAAAAAAATTATAAAAATTGTAACATCTAAAAATTCACTAAAATAAAATTTAATAAATAATTTGAGGGATAAATAAAGAGTTGGAAGTGAAAAAATATCAAATATATATGTGAAAGATAAATAAAATATATATAACATATAAAAGTTAAATAGTAAAAGTAAAAGTCAAAAGTAAAATAATAAAAAAGTTTAAAAAATTAAAAAATTTTGAATGAAAGATGTAAAATTAGAATTTTAAACAATAAATAAATAAATAATTAAAATAATTAAAAATATATTTATATATGGTTAGAATTTAAAGATAATAGAAAATTAAAATATCACATTTCTCATTTTTCTCCTCTCTTCTTCTTTAATGCCGAATTTCTCCACGGGCAAAAGGAGAGAATTTTCTTCTTTAACTCATCAAAGTTATCAAGATTTTTAAAGGAATTAAGAGGAATTTTGGTCAAAGCTCAAGGAAAAGGTGAGCTTTCTTGAAAATTTAAAGAGTTTTATTAAAGTTTTGAATTATGTGAAATATGAAAATTTACAAGAGGCTAGGATCATTGGTTAAATGGGTATGTATGATATTATTTTGGTGTAAGGATGATGATTTTAAGGTTAGATGATGGTTTTGCTTTGGTTTGGTGTAAGTTTTGTTGAAGAAGAAGGTGATTTAGGGTTTACATGGGAAATTGGTGAAGAATTGAAGAAATTTGAATTTAATTGCTTAAATGATATTAAAATATGGTCTTAAAGATATAATTGAACTTAAAATATGAATTAGAATTGGTTAGAATGAATTTTTTAAATTAAAGAGAGTGTAATAGCCTAATATATATATATATATAATAAAATAATAATTATATTATAAAAAGAAAAGAAAAGAAAAGAAAAGAAAAGAAGAAAGAGAAGAAGAAGAAGAAGAATAGAGGGAGGAGAGAGAAAGTTACAGAGTGAGGGAGAGAGAGTTTCAGACGATGTTTGCTCCAATCTACCGAGGATCAACCATCTTCTGACGACATGCACCAACCAAGGAGAATCGTCCGACGACAACGAGTTCAACGCGTCGTACTAAGTGCACCCTGGCCGTGAGTTTCCTATCCATTTTTTGGCTGATTTTGATTTTTTTTTTTGGGATTCAGGTACCGTTGAGACCCTCTCGTTATGAGTTTCAATTCGACATATCATTTGCAAATTATGAATGAGTTTTGAAAAAAATACATATATATATATTAAAAATTAAATTAAAATAATAATTATATTACAATTATAATTATTATTATAAATTGAATTTGATTTTAGTATTGAATTAAATTATTATGAAATTATATTGATTAATTTTAATGAATTAATAGTTTTGAATTTGAATTGAATTTGGGAATAATATTATAATTAATTAATTAGTTAGTTAGTTGTGATTAAAAAGAAATTTGTGAAATTTAAGAAAGTAATGAATTTAGAATTTGTAATTTTAAGTAGTTGATGAATAAATTGTGGTTAAAAGAAAATAAGTGTAATAAATTTAATTAGTTTAAATATAATTTGCTTTAAAATAATTATGAAGTTAATTAAATTTGGAAATAATAATTTTAATTAATGAATGAATTAATTATATTTAAAGGAAAATTTAGAATAAATAAAAATAAGAATATTAACAAAAATGTGATTTTAACAAATTAAATATTTGAGTTATAATTTTTATTAGTAATTTATAGAAAAAATTAATTATATTCAAGTGTATATATATGTGTATGGAATTAATAAATTAATTGGAAGAAAAAGAACTAGAAGTTGGTTAATTGAGTTATAATTATTGTTTATAAATAATTAAATAGTAATTATTAGTATTTTCAATATTAATAAGATATGAAATTTATAAATTTTTATTATAAAAGAAGACTAGAATATAGAAATTATACAATATGGATAATATTAGTATTAATATCATTTAATTTTAAATCAAGTAAATTATTATTATTACTTTAATGATCAAAATTATTATAAATTATTAATTGAAATTAAGATAAAGTGATATTAAAGTTAAAGTAAATAAATTATGTAAAATTTAATTTTAATTATGAGTGTTTAGAAAATTTTCTTCTAAAAGAATAATTTATATTCTAATTAGTTTTCATTAGAAGACATTATCAAATGTATTTTAATTTAAAATTACTCAAAATTAATTTAAGATATATTCAAAATTTTAAGTAATTATGTAACAATAATATTAAATTATTAAAATAAAGAATAAGTGGTTTATGCATGATTAAAATAAAAATGATAAATAATAAGTTAAGAAAGAATCTAACAGTATAATACCTTTGTAAATATGAACGTAGGTTACTGCATAATTGACTTGATGTTATTGGAGGTGAACAAAAATCAAATCTTCGAAATTATGAAACCTTACGTGACCTCTTGGCATATGTGATTCATACCAAGCCATTTATTTAGTTAATATGACAGAATTTCAACTTAATGGGGGCTATACCATCAAACTATGTGCACATAGAGATTTGTGATTAGTAGGGTAGAAGTTATTGCCCTTATGTATATGTGATGTGTGATAGCACTTCAGTGCTATTGCTATATGTTATTTGTCATATTATTTGGTTTATTTTGTAATATCGTTCCAATTGTTATATGCCCTCCTTGTGGATTAAATTTTATTGGGCTGCCACCCTATATTATTATTATTCTTGAACCTTGAGATATTCTTTTTGTATATCCTACCCTTGTGGTACTATAATCTCATTGAACTGATGACTCACCCAATTGTCTGTATGGTTTCAGGTAAATGTTATTCAGATCTATCAGCTTCTTGATTTCTTTTTTCTAGCAAGAAATCTGAGAATAGTGTATTTAGCCAATAATATTATAGGTAATTAATGTGCTAAATTTGTATAATATTTTAGTTGCTCCATAGTAATATTTTAAATGGTATAATTAATATTTGAAGATTAAATATAATTAAATAATATAATATATTTGAGTTCATATGTTAATTTTGGTTCTATATTGTGCCTGGTGGCCTTAAGCTTTCTTGGACTCTAGGACTGCCACATTTCTAAACATGGGATGTGACAAAGGTGGTATCAAAGCACTAGGTTTATAACAATATATAGACTAAAAGTCTATAAGTATAAATACGTAGGAATATTACAGAGCTTAGGATTATTATTATGTCATATCTTGTTTTCATTGCTATCTGGATTGGCGTTAATTTGTGCATCGAGTGAATAATTTATTTTCCTCTTATATGTTAGATATGATACTTAGAAGAAGACATGAAATAATCAGGTTTGAGGGAGAAGAAGTTATTTATTAAATTGTTAAAGTGTAAATTTTTTGAAGAGAAAGTATCTTACTTAGGACAGATAATTACTAATAAAGAATTATAAGTGGATCCTAAGAAAATTTAAGCTATAATTGATTAGCTTATATCAACAAATATTGCAAAGATAAAGAGCTTACTAAGATTGACTGGTTACTATAAAAATTTTATAAAGGTTTTATTAGACTTAGTAGTTCATCTTTTGGTACACCAGCCCTATTTGTTAAGAAGAAAGATAATTCACTTCGAATGTGTATAGATTATAAACAGTTGAATCAGATGATTATAAGAATAAATATTCTTTACCTAGAACTAATAATTTGTTTGATCAATTACAAGAAATAAGATAATCTTTGTTGTGGCTAATATAAGTTGAGAATTAATAATGAAGATGTATCTAAAATTGTATTTTATTCTAAGTACATCCATTAGGAGTCTATGTTTGGTTTCACTAATGCATCTGTAGTAATTATAGATATGATGAATTGGATTTTTCAAGTTATGTTTAGATAAAATTTATAGTCGTTTCATGGACAATATGCTGATTTATTCTAAGAGTTAGACTAAATATGAAGAGCATCTAATAATAGTATTGCAGATATTGAGGGGTAAACAGTTATATGCTAAGTTTAGCAAATGTGAGTGTTCAAACTTAAAACTAAAATCCTTTTTGTGTGTTGTTTGTTCAAGGAAATATGCAAAGGATTAATCTAAAAATGGAAACTAAAAGATATGGGAAAGATTTAGCAATTCAGTAATGTCAAGCTGGAAAATTTGACAGCAAATAACATGGAAGAGAAATGATATAAACTTAAAGGAACAAGTTATAAAAGTATGAGATGATAAGGTATAATAAGGATTTTGAAAATTCTGAAGTGAATTTCAAAAGAAAATTCATTAAGAGTTATTCTATTAGATGTTAATAACTTAGAGAAGAAAGAATAGAGAAATAATGAATTTTCTTTTGGAAGAAAGTTGTTGGTAGGAAATGAGGAATCCTAATAAATTTAAAAAGATAATTTAGTAGAAAAGTTCAGATATGTAATCTGTATACTTGTAATATACCTAATAGATATCTAATAACAACACTTCTTAGTAATTTAAGATAATTTTTGCAATGCGTATGAATGTATTTGGTGAATTAATTTATAACTGATTATTAAGTTGTTTGAGGAAAAGAATTAGCGTAACCCTGAGTTTAAGAAGATAAAAGTTTTAAAGAAGAAGTATACGTAATGTATGCATTGTGAATACACCAAATTCAATGCAAGGTTTGCATATAATTTAAGAAATCAATAGAATCCTTTTTGAAATAAGAAAAATATGCTAATAGCAAATATATATAATGAATATAATTATTTGAATCACTAAGGTGATACATATTGAAATAAAAATTTAAAGAATATTAAGAGTTTAAATAGAATGTCCAGTTAGAAATAAAATTTATGAGATGAAACTTTGAAAATAAGAAGGAAATTTAGATATCAACATGTGTTAAGTTAACCCTTTTACAATATACAAAATTCATATTGCAGTGATTGAACACAAGTTTACTTGTGATATGAATCTAAGGATATTTTAAAAATAAACAAATAATTACAATAAGAGTAAACAATATGGTTATGCACCATAAAAGCAAACATAAATGGTATGAACTTAAAGAAAATTTAATTATTGAAAATATATATTTGAGTTTGAATGTTTCTACTAAAGTTATGACATATAAAAGTGGAATACGTGCACATTTATATATGTATGTATGTAAACATATATGTATAAAAAATGTAAGTAAATAAAATTAAACTTCTTAAAGTAGCAATGTAATTAAATATCAATTGCGAATTGATTAGTTTGTGAATTGGAATGAGTATGTCCGACGAAATATGAAAAATAAATTCATAAATTTTTGAGTTATGATTTAAAAAAATATATAAATTATTAAGATAAGTAAAATATAATGACTTAAGCACAAAGAAGTTAGATTTAAAATATGTTTTGAAAAAAAAATTAATTGAATAAAAATCCAATGTAAAGTAGGACATGTAAAGTTATTAGATTATTAATGATGCATTCAACTATAGTGAATTTGATTTTATAGGTAGAGCCTATATGGTAAAGGATAATAAATGATTGTGAATATTGAGTTAGACTAAGACTTTGAAATTCTTAATTAGGATCTTACGGGACGTTTATCACACTCCCAGCGCTAATGGATAATAACAAATATTTAGATTAATAAATAATAATAATGATGATATACGTAGACAGTGGTTTTGAAACTGTAAATCAAGAATAACATTAGGACTTGACATTGAATAATAGTCCATGAATTATAAAAAAAATAGAGTAAATTTAAATTCTATTGAGGAATATTGAATGATGAGTTTGGATGTAGAAATAGCTATGATATTGGAATATTAATATATTAATTGATAAATTAAAATTTTGGGTTTTAATTTTAATAAATGGATGATGATAAATTGAGTTTGATGTTTAAAATTGGTTGCTTAGATGATGATTTTAGATATTCTAATGATAAAAAAAAATTAAAGTTAAGATATTTGATGTAAGAAACCTATATTATGAAGAGAGATTACAGTTGAGTATATTGGATGAAAGATAAGTTTAAATGAGTTGAAATTTTTATGCAGGGTGCTTTAGTATATCTATTTAATATGGTAAAAATTTAAAAATTTTAGTGCTTGTTGAATATTTTTGGAAAATAGAGAATTTGAGTATGATCAAATAAATTTTGTGCAAATGAAAAAAAATAAAAAAAAAACTTGTGAAAGTTAAACAATTCAGATAGTAAATGATTATAGCTTACTATGAAATTATACATAGGAGAATATATACATAGGAGAATATATATATATATATATATATTTCAAAAGCTCGACCCCCGAAATACGGTTTTATGGGGATCGAATCCCTGCCCTCTCAATTGAGAGTAATAACAGGTGGCCAGCTGAGCTACCCCAGCTGGTTATATATATATATATATAATTAGTAGTTGGTGAAAAAAATTAATTTTAAAAGATGATTTATCATTTAAGAAAAATAGAAGAAGAAAAATTATTTGTGAAATTTTAGTAATTTAGAATTTATAGGAAAAAAATAAAATTGGAATATATAAGATATAATGATATGTATAAGTCGAGAATGGTATTTATTGGTGAATAAGGTATACTCTTGTGAAGATAGTTATAGCTATTAAGTATTATGATAAAAATCAAAGTCAATACAAAAGACTTTGGAAATTTATTGAATATTTGTATGTATATTCATATTCATGTTATGAAAATTTTGAGATGAGAGATTGTATATTCATGGTATGAAAATTTTGAGATGAGAGAATGTGATCTAATAAGCAAGAAATTTGTGAATTAGATGTTGTACAAGTTATTATAACTTTTGGAATAATTTAAGTATATAAATATAGGTAACATATTAGTATAAGAATTGAATTGATTGACCAAAATACAAATTGAATGAAATGTGGAGATCTGATTGTGATTGGTTTTGAGGAGAATTGAATCTATTAAAGATTGTACTTAAGCTGAAGTTTTTGAAATAAAGATTAAAATGAAAAAGAAATCTAAAATTTAATTTGAATATTCAAAGTATATGAATAGAAATGATTAAGTTACTAGACCAATGAATATAATTATAAACAGTTAAGATGACAATAGATCTCAGAAACTTATTAAGATATCACATGCAAATGGTGTACATGTGACAAATTTTGGGATAAAAGGATGATTTGAAATGAAATTACTAAAATAGAGTACTGAATTAAAATTTCTGAGGAAGAAATTAAGGTAAATATAAAATTAAGATTGAATTTGAATATTTAAGCATATGAAATAAATAAGTTACTAAATTGAATTTATATGTGGAAAAACTTCAGAGTATTTCTAAAATTAGTGGATAATTAGATGTGTTTAGGTCTATAAATAAAAAATGATTTAAAGAGAATAATGGAAATTTTGGACTTGTACAAACATAGACATTAAGATTTGATATTGATTAAAGTATAAGTACAGAGTTCATGAATTATTTTAAACAAAATATACCTGGAAGTGATTAAGAGTATATGGATAATGATTTATGATACGAGAATAATTGTGATATTAGTATGTAAAAAGTGAAAATAAGTAAAAAGTTGAAATTTGTAAGAAATGGAAATTATAGAGGACGATATATGAAATTATTATAGTGAACCTGATATTTAACTTTAGTATTAATGATATTTTTAGTGCAAGTGAATTATTATTATTTGGATAATAAGAATATAATATGAGCATTTAGAGATCAATTGTGATAATGGTTGAATAAGAATTTTGAAGTGATAAATGATTGACTTTGAGAACATTAAAAGTGATCCTTTAAAATGAGATATCAAAGTATGTGTGTATAGGAAAGTGCGAAGACTTAGACTTTCTATTTAAGTGTTTAATATAATTTCAAAATTTGAAGACAAATTTTATTAAGGGGAAAGATTGTAATAGCCAATTATATATATAATAAAATAATAAAAATAAAAATAAATATTATATTATAAAAAGAAAAGAAAAGAAAAGAAAAGAAAAAGAAGAAAGAGAAGAAGAATAGAGGGAGGAGAGAGAAAGTGACAGAGTGAGGGAGAGAGAGTGCCGGACGATGTTTACTCTAATCTACCACCGATCAGCCATCTTCTGATGACACGCGCTAGCCCAAGGGAACCATTCGACCACGATGAGTTCAAAGTCGTTTGAATCGCCGCCATCGACCACCAAACGTCAGCTCATGCCCCATACGAAGTGGACACCGACCGTGAGTTTTCGATCCATTTTTCGACTGATTTCGAATTTCTTTTCTGGTGATTCAGGTATCATTGAGACCCTCTCGTTACGAGCTTCAATTCGATATATTATTTGCAAATTATGGATGAGTTTTAAAAAAATAATTATATATATTAAAAATAATATAAAATAATAAATATATTATAATTATTATTATAAATTGAATTTGATTTTAGTATTGAATTAAATTATTATGAAATTATATTGATTCAAATTAATTAATTAATATTTATGAATTTGAATTGAATTTGGGAATAATATTATAATTAATTAATTAGTTAGTTGTGATTAAAAAGAAATTTGTGAAATTTAAGAAAATAATGGATTTAGAATTTATAATTTTAAGTAGTTGATGAATAAATTGTGGTTAAAAGAAAATAAGTGTAATAAATTTAATTAGTTTAAAAATAATTTGCTTTATAATAATTATGAAGTTAATTAAATTTAGAAATAATAATTTTAATTAATTGATGAATTAATTATGTTTAAAGAAAAATTTAGAATAGTTATAAATAAAAGTATTAACACAAAATGTGATTATAAAAAATTGAATATTTAAATTATAATTTTTATTAGTAACTTATAGAATAAATTAATTATATTCAAGTGTATATATATGCGTATGGAATTAGTAAATTAATTGGAAGAAAAAGAACTAGAAGTTGGTTAATTGAGTTATAATTTTTAGTTATAAATAATTAAATAGTAATTAGTATTTTTAATATTAATAAGATATGACATTTATAAATTTTTATTATAAAAGAAGACTATAAATAGAAATTATACAATATGGATAATTTAGTATTAATATCATTTAATTTTAAATCTAGTAAATTATTATTATTATTACTTTAATGATCAAAATTATTATTAATGATTAGTTGAAATTAAGATAAAGTGATATTAAAGTTAAATCAAATAAATTATGTAAAATTTAATTTTAATTATGAGTGCTTAGAAAATTTTCTTCTAAAAGAATATATATATTCTAATTAGTTTTCATTACAAGACATTTATCAAATGTATTTTAATTTAAAATTACTCAAAATTAGTTTAAGATGTATTAAAAAATTTAAGTAATTATGTAACAATAATATTAAATTGTTAAAATAAAGAATAAGTGCTTTATGAATGATTAAAATAAAAATGATAAATAATAAGTTAAGAAAGAATCTAATAATATAATACTATAATACGTGTAAATATGAATGTGGGTTACCACAAAATTGACTTAATGTTATTAGAGGTCAAGAAAAAACAAATCTTTGAATTTAAGTTGAGTTACAGTGTTTACTCTTTTCTTTGTTGCTATAATATATATTTGACAAAATGTGAACTATTTGATACCTTTGTTGATTGTGTTCATAAGTTTGAGAAATTGTGAAACCTTATGTGGCCTCTTCGCCTATATGATTCATACCAAGCCATCTGTTCAGCTAATATGACATAATCCCAACTTGATGGCGGCTATACCATCAGACTATGTGTCTATAGGGATTTGTGATTAGTCGGATAGAAGCTATTGTCCTTATGTGTATGTGATGTGTGATAGCACTTCAATACTATTGCTATGTATTATCTGTCATATTATTTGGTTTATTTTGTGATATTGGTCCAATTGTTGTGGGCCCTCCTTGTGAATTAAATTTTATTGATATACTTTTATTGAGCTTCTACTCTATGTTATTATTATTCTTAAACCTTGAGATATTCTTATTGTATATCCTACCCTTGTAGCACTACAATCTTACTAAGTTGACGACTCACTCAGTTGTCGATGTGGTTTCTGGTAAAAGTTATTTGGATCTATCAGCTTCTTCATTTCTTCTTTTTAGCAAGAAGTCTGAGAATAATTTATATAGCCAATAAATATAATAGGTAATTAATGTACTAAATTTGTATAATATTTTAGTTGCTCCGTACTATTATTTTGAATGGTATAGTTATGATTTGAAGATTAAATGTAAGTTAAGTAATATAATATATGTGAATTCATATGTTAATTTTGGTTCTACTCAGCGCTTGATGGCCTAAAGCTTTCCTGGACCCTAGGACAGTCAAATTTCTAAAAATGGGATGTGATAGAGAGTTGAGGCAAAAATGTGAAAATTTGAAGGAATAATGTCTAATTGATGTTTAATAGTTTAAACATCTTAAAATGTGGTTCTAATGTATTGTATACACTCACATTATGATTAGGTGATAAGTGAAACCAAGTTATTTGGTTAAAGTGGTGAAGGGCACATTGAGACAGTGGTGAGAAAGGAATGTGTAACACCCCTATACTCTATAAGTACTATATTTATACCTTGTATACATACAGTACGTATATAAAATATAAGGATGTCACTTTTCATTACAGTTTAAAAACTTTACCTTAGTTCCAAATAATAATACATTTTATTTAAAGAACATTTACAAAATCATATATATAAATTACCTTGTCTTTTCCAAAATTTACTTATGTATATTTACATTTTTATCAAAATACAACATAATAAAATTATACATGTATGCACCACCTTCTAATTGGTCTCAAAATACTCTTACCCTTCTTGTGGCATAACAGTTTGACTCCTGGATCAATCATCTACTCACCTGCGCGATTTACACAACTGCACTAAGCTCGAAAGCTTGGTAGTACAAATAAATATTATAAACATACATTACAGAAAATCATACTCATAAATTAACTTCATGTATCATCATTTTCTTATCATGTTCTCCATTTTCAATGCACTTTTCATATATTTCCACTAACCTCATAATTTATATACATATACACATATATCATTACAACAAACCACAATTCAATGGCTTATCAGAACATTCATGAAATAATACTCAAAATTTCCACATCATATACATATTACACATCATATTGTATTTTCATAATCTCATTTTCAATATCAAGACTTATCTCTGCTTAAGTCTTTCAACAATTCATTTCTCATCATTCAGCATAGTTTCTCAAGCTATATTCCTTTTCAGTAATTTACTTATGTATTGTAATCATATCATATTTCATAACATTACATTTTATTATATTATTCAATTGATTCATCATTCATGATTCACATTTAAGTAAAGACAAGCATATGACCAAAAGAAACTAATATGTCATTCAACTTTCAGAGTTAATGTTTTGGTTCAATAATCACATTTATCAAGCCCTTAGGCGATTCATTATCACAATGAGAAACATCTCATATGTAACATCCTAACTAGTCTTCAAGGACTAGGCCCAACCAAGCTTCAAGGGGAGTTAAGCATGCTAAACTTCAACCCAACTTCGCTTCAAGGACCAAGCCCAACTCAACTTCAAGGGATTGTTACTTTTAGGCATGCCACCAACAACAAAACTCTGAAAATTGAATAACACATTAGGCACACAATTCTTTTATTATTTCATTATCAATTCCATTCTCATTTTCTCATAATCATCTAGGCAACCATGTCTCAATTATTTCATTTGCATCATTATAGCCAACAACAATGGCTTCACATCTCATCATTAGGGTATACACAACCAATTGCATTGTACATACATTTTGAATGATCATAATATCTTTCACATTATACAAATCATAGCATCATTCTCAAGCATCAACAATATAATAAATAAGTTAACACATTTTCCAACCAAATGTGTTAAGTCCCAAAATCATGCAAATATATACAATCATATAAGGTTTGTACTTACCTCTAAGAGCAACTCACACCAATTCCAAACTCCTCTTCCAAGAATCCTTTAACATTTGGATTAAGGCAACTCAAATCTCTTCAAAACCTAATCCAAAGGTGATTATTCACACTCACTTAGTAATACACATAAGAAAATAAGAATAAGAACTAACTAGGGCAAACTCTACACATGACATGCTCAACAATACGGGCGTGTCCCTGATCGTACCCTAAACCAACAACACTTAAACCAACAACACAGAAGCTTTGACACGCTTAGTAACATGGGCGTGTCACTGGACGTGTCATTCATTCTGCCTCACAGAAACATTGACACGCCCAACAACACGGGCGTGTTCATGGCCGTGTCAATTACTTTATCTCTCAGTAGCTATGACACGTCCAATGACATGGCCGTGTTAATGGTCGTGTCACAAACGTTAAACTCAGCATCGTTGACACGGCCAACGACATGGTCATGTCACTGGCCGTGTCAGGCAAAAATTATGCATTTCGAACTCTCATCCATGTAAACACAATCACTCCAAAATCCATACTGCAACACCCTTAATCAACATCTTGGTTTATATTCATAAATAACTATCAATTCAACACTTATATAACTTTAACATATCATAATAATAATCATTATATACATCATCCATGTATCAATTACTCAATTCCCCAACTCATTTATACTAAACCCTTACTAAACAATTTCAACAATTCATCATCATCCTCACAAATAACCATATTATCATCATCTAAACACCAATTCAACATATATATATATATATATATACTTCAATCTTTCATTATCATCACCTTCACACACTAACCATATCAAATATAAACTCAATCTATAGAAATCAACACAAGAAAATGAACACTTACTTGAATTCTTTGCCAAATCTTCAATATCCACCTTCAATTATCTTAAAGCCCTTAAGAATTTGATGTGTATGTGAACAAAATCATACTCTTCTCTCTCTCTCTCTCTCTCTCTCTCTCTCTCTCTCCCACGTTCAAGAAGAAGAAGAAGAAGAAGATGAAGAAGAAGAAAGAAAGAAAGAAAGAAAGTCTTCTCTTGTCAACATCTCATCCTTATCTTATATATATATATATAATAATATAATTAAATACCCCTAAAAATTCTCCACCACAAATATTGATCCATCCTTTGACTTTCTTTTCTTCTTTTTCTCTTGTCATTATTGTCATTATTATTATTAATTAATTATTTTATAATTTACTTTTTCTACACCAATATATACATCATGTATATGTTGTGTATATGTTGGTATATGTATATGTCTTATATATTGTATTTATATTTCCCATGTTTTTCAATTACAATATACACATATCATCCTTCATATATATATATATATATCTCTTATAATATCTTTACATATTTCACCAACATATTCTCTCATAACTACTATTTCAAAGTACATCAAAAATTGGGGTATTATAATTCTCTCCCTCTTAAATAATTTTGTCCTCGAAATTATCCAGTACAGTAACAATCCATTCTTAACAAAATACCATCTTAATTTTCATATGAAGTTAATCACATTATTAAGTTATTATTTCATCAAATCACATAACCTCTACTCTCCCCCTTAGACTCAATCATCTTCTCCCAATTTCATAACTCATCATTATATATATCTATATATATATTATTACTTTCTCAACAAAGCAATCAATATAACTCATTACATTCCCAATTAATTTATCTTTATACAAGAATCAGCTCCTCTTATAATATATATATACCTCACCCATCTATTACGTTCAAGATATTTTATCACTTCATCTCTTTATAGATACTCTCTTAACTTTAAATTTAAAGGTTATTGAATTATATCTTAATATTGATTATCCCATCACTATAATCACTTTCAAAATAAACACTTATCAAATCTTAATTTATAACAATATTCTTATTTTTTCATAAACTTAATTCCTTCTTTAACATGTTTTTCACTTAACATTAATATTAATACAATGCCTTTAAACTTACTTTACAGAAAATTAATCTTTTTCCTTTTATCATCATTTATAACTGATATATCTTAACTCATTCATGTCCATACACATATCAGAATATTATATCATATACATTATCACATATATCTTATACTCTTAGTACAACTATACATATTAAATCTCAATAATGATTCGCAAACTTAGCGAAATCTAGATCAATTGATCTATCTGTCGCAATATACCAACGTCTTGATCTTATTCAATTCAAGCCAACAATTAACTTATTTAAACTTATCATTAGATTTCAATATATGACCTAATTCTATTAGGTCAAGCTTATATTCAAATTCTAATCTCTTTGGATCCATCTTTTCAACTTTCTGAAATTTTGATTATTTATAACGAATCACTTCAAATTATTTTTTTAATATTCATATATTTTATTTTCTATTATCTTAGTACAATGTTCACATAAATCTCATGATTGTTTCATACCGTATTTATTACCCATAATTCATTCCCTTAAACATTGTTTCCATCAACTTATTCACCTTATACCATATTCAGTATAACTTTCAATCACATTTTGTAATTTCTCCCATTTATCATCACCTTACCTTTTCATACCATTACTATATTTACATAATCACCTTTCTATCACATTATCCATAACTCAATACATTTTCATAGTTCTCTTCTCTTTCCATACTTTCTATAATTATAAATAAATTTTTAACATAAAATTTTAAGGTACAATCATACCAACCATAACTCTTGACCATGTTTCTTGAAGTATAATTATCAATCTTACAAAAACTATCCTACGATCATATCATCTCAGGCCCATGTCCATGGATAACAAAACTAACCGGCCAAATATACTAAACAAATCATATGGCCATAGTAGATTAATGGTCACGCCTGTGGCTTATAAATCAATACTGCCCCTCTATTATTCTTCTTCAAACATTTCCAATTACAATGCTAAGTTTGTATCGCAAAGATTACATATTCATTCTCTAAACTTTTGCTATACCAAGAGTTAACACATTTCAACTCCGTTTCAAAACAATTTGCTCTTGATCATTTGATCATCATTAGCCTAACTCATGTTCAACAATATTATCTTTAACATCTCTTACTCACAACATTCGATCATATGCAAATTTTACACAACTTTCATTTATTACTCCATTTCTAATCTATCTCTTAAAAAAAATTTCATACATTATACTTCCCCTTTTTTCTTACAATCTCTTAATATACACATATACATAGAACATTTCCACATGCAGATACTTTGGGGCCCAAAACATTATATGATCATCAAGTTCAGTTATTACAATAAAAATTTCACTGTCCAATATTACTCGAGTCCATTATCACTCTCAATTTCATCACATAATCTAGCTCTGCGCAGGTCAAGACCTAATCTCTCTTAGGTCCACTAATACATGCCATATCATTCTCAATACCACTAGACAAGTAATTGTATAAGACAACAAACGCACAATAACATTTTTTTTCCTACCACATACACATTCACAAGTCACATTCATAATGTAACTTACTTTCCACATTTTCTTACATATTAAAATTGCTTTTATATTGAAAAACTCATCTCACATATCATATGTATGTATACACATAATCATACATCTATATTTAATTTCTATTTTACATACAATCCATACAAATTTAACATTTATTACTTTTCATTGAACATTATCATTCTTATTCTTTTAACATGACTTAGGTTATTCATCAACTCAACAGATATATACACTCTAAACATAATAACACTTCACATAAATCTTAGTCACATTTATAATGTGACATCTCTCTCTCACATTTTTTTAAAAATGCATTTAGCATACCCATCATATCCATTTTCATCATTTACAGTCCAATTACTTAAAGTAACTCATTTTCACATGCTTAGTCATTTTTCCTTTATTTCAAAACAAATTTTCGTATTATCAATCACATTACCCAATTCATAGTATTTTCATAAGCAATAATATTCATTCAAAATAACTCATATGCTTAATATACATTAAACTATCGATATCTAAGTAATCCTCATTAAAATTCCATTAAAACTCTAAACTCTAAACTTACTACTTTACCTAAACTTCAATTTACTAATCTCGTTTTCTTAATATTAACTTTAAAAACATTATATATATACCATAATGTAACATCAAAACGTATCATTTTCACAATTATTAAAGTTCATTTCAAAAATCCAAATTTCACATATTACCACCATTAACATGAGCTTTAACAACACTTAACCATATCACATTTCTAAAATTAAAATCACAATGTTTGCATTAAAACACCAATGCAAACAACATCATTATATCTCCTTACTTTAACCAACATCATCCCCTTTTTTAAAAAATCTTAACTTTACATAACCAAATCTTAAATATTCACACTTTGTCTATACCAATTAACTCACTCAATATTCCACCATACTCTCTTCAATTTAATATCATATCTATCCATTTTAACAATCGAACAATATTTTCTCTGTAACACCCCCATACCCCATATATGCATACCGCATACGCCTGCACAACAAGAGATCTACGCATACCAGATAAAGGGGTGCCACAGTTCATTTTAAACAAACCAATCTTTAATCTTTAACATATAATTATCATAAGTCAGTCCGAATAAACTTAAAATATTTAACCTATATTATAAATAGTAATAGATAAAAACATTCCTTTTTAAAATACATATACATATATCTTCATTACCCCAAAAGTTTATCCAAAAACAGTCTGTTCCAAACATTTGTTAAATAAGCAGCAAAAAATACATATGTATATATATCAAAATCAATGTTTACAAAACTATAAAATTTATACATGTTGGTTGTTCGTCTCTGATCTTGATGTCCACAACTCAACACTACTATCATAAACTCAAGCCTAGACTCGACTCGGTCTAGACGAGCTCTCCGGCACAACCGGATCTACCCTGTCACCTGCAGGATGAACCACAATCGAGCTAAGCAGAAAGCTTAGTGGTACAAACTTTGATTCAATAAAGATCAATGCGATGCTCATACACAATATATATATGAATATATTAACTCATAGCATTACATCTCACCATATTAATCATTTGCATCATATTTCATAATTCACATTAAAGCAAAGACAAGCACGGGCCCAAAACGAAACTAATATGCTATTCAAAGTTCAGAGTTACTGCTTTGGACCATAATCACATTTATCAAGCCCGTAGGCTATATATATATATATCCATGGATAATATAACAGACCTAGTCTCTTAGACCTCAACCCGGCTAGATCCTAGGGCCCCAGTATCTTGGTCCTCAACCCGGCAAGACTGTTACAATTTTTGAAGCTTACGACCCGGTCTTTTCACCTGCCCAGCAAATCATTTCATAGGCATGCCACCAAACCTAGAACTCTGAAAATTGAATAACATAATAGACACACAAATAATTCATTTATCTCATTATCAATCTCTTTCACAATTCATTTCTCATTTCATTTCTCATAATTAAACTAGGCTCATTGCCTTATTATATCAACATTTTTCTCATCTTTTCTCATTCTTCTCTTTTATATCAATATCAATTTGTTCCATTATATTTTCACATATCTCATCACATCATTCAACATTATGCATATCACAACATATATCTCATTTATCAATAATATATCAAGTAACTTAACACATTTCTCAATTAAATGTGTTAAGTCTCAATGTCATGTAAATGTATGCAATCATTCAAAGTTTGTACTTACCTCTAAGAGCAACAACACCACTCTATCAACTCCTCTTCCAAGATAACTCTCAACACTTGAATTAAGGTAGCTCAAATCTCTTCAAAACCTAATCCAAAGGTGATCATACACACTCACTTAGTGATACACAAGAAGAAAATAAGAAAGAGAACTATCTAGGGAAAACTCTACACTTGACATGCTCAACAACACAGGCGTGTCCCTGACCCTGCCCTAAACCCACAACACAGAAGCTTTGACATGCTCAGTGACATGGGCGTGTCATTGGCCGTGTTAATCAACCAACAACACAGTAGCTATGATACGCTTAGTGACATAGGCGTGTCACTGGACGTGTCAATGCTACTACAACACAGAAGCTGTGACATGCTCAGTGACATGGGCGTGTCACTGCTCGTGTCACCAACCCAAAAAATAGAACTAATGACACGCCTAAAGACATGGCCGTGCTCCTGGGCAAGTCAGGCCAAAAATCTTAATTCCGACATCAACAACACCACAAACTCAACCAAAACCATCAACAACCCATATAATACTTGAGTAAACCTTAAAACAACTCAATTACAAACATCAAACACAAACACCACCATATTCACAACTCAAAAATCACACAATCCACACACTTGCCTCTTTCACCAAACTGAACCCTTTTTCTCTTCAATCCAAACCCAAAAATAAAAGTTGTCAAGACAAAACACTTCAAACACACCAAAATAACCATAAACACATCTACAACAACCATCCAACAAACCCAAGAACACAAACTCAAAAGAAAACCAAGAAACAAGTTGGAAACTTACCAAAAGTGAAGAAAATCCTTAAAACTCCAACTTGATCTCTTGAAAACCTTCAATCTTTTCAGCTTGAAAGCAACAAAATCTCTTTTCCTTTGGTTGCTAAGGGTGGCTGGCCAAAGAGAAGAAAAGAAGAAGATGAAGATGAAAGAAGAAGAAGAAAGAAAGAAAGTCAACACTCTTCTCTTTTAACCAAACCACTTTTTCCCAAATTACTCTCCACCATACATTTAAACTATATAATATTAAATCCACTACATCATCTTCCACTAACATTAAACAAGTCCATTTAATTAATCAAAATATCTCTTTTGACCAAAAAGACTTAATCTTGTATATATTGTTTTTATCTCCATATACATAACACATACACTTTAAATTCTTTAATCCAATACAACAATTAATACTCATTAATTTTAGGGTATAGTTTAGGATATTACCTCCTCTCTCTAGCAATCCAAATATAATCTTTATTAGAAAGAAATCCAAATTTTTTGAGATAAGAGTACTTACTTTAATCTTGATTTTTTTCTTTTTTTTTATAACTCATTTCCAACATTATTCTCCTATTCATTTCCTTATAACCTATTTTACAAGCACACTTCAATAATCAAAATTTTCAAAATTTGCTTTACTTTGTACAAATTTTCCCATATCATTTCTTTCTCTAGCTTTACTTTCATGTAAAACCTCATTCACACACTATCATCCATCTCATATAATTCAAATACATTACAAATCACATAATGCCACATCCGAGACCAACCTAGGTATTAATGCATATGCATGTATCACAAATTTCACTTTTCAAAAATTTTCCTCTTTTCTTTTTAAATCTACTTAGGCTGAGAATCTCAAACCCAAGCTCTGATACCAAAATAATTGTAACACCCCTATACTCTATATAAGTAATATACTTATACCTTATATACATACAGTACGTATATAAAATATAAGGATGTCACTTTTCATTATAGTTTAAAACCTTTACCTTAGTTCCAAACAATAATACATTTTATTTAAAGAAAATTTACAAAATCATTATACTTTTTGATGATATTACATATATATAAATTACCTTGTCTTTTCCAAAATTTACTTATGTATATTTATATTTTTATCAAAATACAACATTATAAAATTGTACATGTATGCACCACCTTCTAGTTGGTCTTGGAATACTCTTACCCTTCTCGTGGCATAAAATTTTGACTCCCGGATCAATCATCTACTCACCTGCGTGATTTACACAATGGCGCTAAGCTTGAAAGCTTAGTAGTACAAATAAATATTATAAACATACATTACAAAAAATCATACTCATATATTAACTTCATGTATCATCATTTTCTTATCATGTTCTCCATTTTCAATGCACTTTTCATATATTTCCACTATTCTCATAATTTATAAACATATACACATATATATCATTACAACAAACCACAATTCAATGGCTTATCAGAACATTCATGAAATAATACTCAAAATTTCCACATCCATATACAAATTACACATCATATTGTATTTTCATAATCTCATTTTCAATATCAAGACTTATCTCTGCTTAAGTCTTTCAACAATTCATTTCTCATCATTCAGCATAGTTTCTCAAGCCACATTCCTTTTTAGTAATTTACTTATGTATTTTAATCATATAATATTTCATAATATTACATTTCATTATATTATTCAATTGATTCATCATTCATGATTCACATTTAAGCAAAGACAAGCATGGGCCCAAAAGAAACTAATATGTCATTCAACTTTCAGAGTTAATGTTTTGGTTCAATAATCACATTTATCAAGCCTTTAGGCGATTCATTATCACAATGAGAAACATATCATATGTAACATCCCAACTAGGCTTCAAGGACTAGGCCCAACCAAGCTTCAAGGGGAGTTAAGCATGCTAAACTTCAACCCAACTTGGCTTCAAGGACCAAGCCCAACCCAGCTTCAAGGGATTGTTACTTTTAGGCATGCCACCAACAACAAAACTTTGAAAATTGAATAACACATTAGGCACACAATTCTTTTATTATTTCATTATCAATTCCATTCTTATTTTCTCATAATCATCTAGGCAACCATGCCTCAATTATTTCATTTGCATCATTATAGCCAACAACAATGGCTTCACATCTCATCATTAGGGTATACACAACCAATTGCATTGTACATACATTTTGAATTATCATTATATCTTTCACATTATACAAATCATGGCATCATTCTCAAGCATCAACAATATAATAAATAACTTAACACATTTTTCAACCAAATGTGTTAAGTCCCAAAATCATGCAAATATATACAATCATATAAGGTTTGTACTTACCTCTAAGAGCAACTCACACCAATTCCAAACTCCTCTTCCAAGAATCCTTTAACATTTGGATTAAGGCAACTCAAATCTCTTCAAAACCTAATCCAAAGGTGATTATACACACTCACTTAGTAATACACATAAGAAAATAAGAATAAGAACTAACTAGGGAAAACTCTACACATGACACGCTCAACAACACGGGCGTGTCCCTGATCGTGCCCTAAACCAACAACACAGAAGCTTTGACACGCTCAGTAACATGGGCGTGTCACTGGACGTGTCATTCATTCTGCCTCATAGAAATATTGACACGCCCAACAACACGGACGTGTTCATGGCCGTGTCAATTACTTTATCTCTCAGTAGCTATGATACGTCCAATGACATGGCCGTGTTAATGGTCGTGTCACAAACGTTAAACTCAGCACCGTTGACATGACCAACGACATGGTCATGTCACTGGCCGTGTCAGGCAAAAATTATGCATTTCGAACTCCAATCCATGTAAACACAATCACTCCAAAATCCATACTGCAACACCCTTAATCAACATCTTGGTTTATATTCATAAATAACTATCAATTCAACACTTATATAACTTTAACATATCATAATAATAATCATTATATACATCATCCATGTATCAATTACTCAATTCCCCAACTCATTTATACTAAACCCTTACTAAACAATTTCAACAATTCATCATCATCCTCACAAATAACTATATTATCATCATCTAAACACCAATTCAACATATATATATATACTTCAATATTTCATTATCATCACCTTCACACACTAACCATATCAAATATAAACTCAATCTATAGAAATCAACACAAGGAAATGAACACTTACTTGAATTCTTTGCCAAATCTTCAATATCCACCTTCAATTATCTTAAAGCCCTTATGAATTTGATGTGTATGTGAACAAAATCATACTCTTCTCTCTCTCTCTCTCTCTCTCTCTCCCTCTCCCACGTTCAAGAAGAAGAAGAAGAAGAAAGAAAGAAAGAAAGAAAGTCTTCTCTTGTCAACATCTCATCCTTATCTTATATATATTTATATATAATAATAATAATATAACTAAATAGCCTAAAAATTCTCCACCACAAATATTAATCCATCCTTTGACTTTCTTTTCTTCTTTTTCTCTTGTCATTATTGTCATTATTATTATTAATTAATTATTTTACAATTTACTTTTCCTACACCAATATATACATCATGTATATGTTGTGTATGTGTTGGTATCTGTAAATGTCTTATATATTGTATTTATATTTCCTATGTTTTTCAATTACAATATACACATATCATCCTTCATATATATCTATCTCTTATAATATATTTACATATTTCACCAACATACTCTCTCCCAACTACTATTCCAAAGTACATCAAAAATAGGGGTATTACAGAGTGTGTTTTAGCTTGAGAGTTGTGCAAACCAAGATTAGTACATACTTTGATAAATTTATATTGTAAAGAATTGAAAATGACATGTTACATTATATTTAGAAATTATAACTATGTTACTTTGATGTGTGCATTCACATGAGAAGTGCATAAAAGTGTGTTTAAAGGCATGGAATGCAAAATGTATAAAAAATTAAGCCATATTAAGATGGCTTATGACATTGTTAAATATGTTTGCAAAAAGAATGCATTTATGCAAATTTTAGGGCATAACTCGGCTACCATGAAATTATGGCAAAGAAAATGATGTTTGTGATGAAAAAATATGAAAATATTGTGAAATGTTAGAGAACAATGCAAAAAGATTGGAAATTTGCACAATTACCAATGTATAAGAAAATGTGAATGTAGATTATATGTGTATTGTCTTATATGATATTCTTTTCCAGAGTTGTTGTGTTGTTAGTGGTATGGATATAGCATGCCTATGATTTACCTTTGGGCTAGACGTTGGGCATCACCATTATATCATCTGCTTTCGAGCTAGATGATGGGCATCACATGTATTGCCTTCGGACTAGACAATAGGTGTCAATAGGCCAAAATATTATCTCTGAAATTTGAATATTATATGGGGTCATTTTGGTACAATGTATGTGAATGTGATATATAATGGTTTTGTAATAAAACATATAAGTTTTAATATGTATTTGCTTGCCATATTATAAGTTTCAAAGAAAAAGCATTTTGCATACTTTGCTTTAAGTTTTTATTAGTATCAAAGTATGTACCACTAGGCAACTAGCTTTGTGTGATTTGTTTATCGCGTAGGTGACCTGGTTCAGACAGAGAGCCCTACTAGACCTGACTAGGTCTAGGGTTTCTTAGATACACTAGAAGATTTTGTTGCTGCTACAAGGCCAGAACCAATTGTTATTATGTAAATATTTTATTTTATGAGACTTAATATAATTATATGCAATATGTTTATATACATGAAAATGATGTAAAGTTTAAAGCATTTGGGCTAAATGTTGCATACTTTTATATGTTATATATATATAAATATATATATATGAGTATTTTGGAAAAAGTTAGATGATTTTAAGCCATCGGGTGACATTATTTGTATAGGGAGAAATACTTTATTTATATTGGTCACAAGAGCTTAAAGTATCTGTATGGCCAAAAAGAGTTGAACATTTGGTAGAGATGGTGGTTGAAGCTAATAAAGGACAATGACTACTTGATTGATTATTATCCTGGCAAAGCAAATGTAGTTACAGACACCTTGAGTTGGAAGTCCATGGCAGGTTTGACTGCCTATTAACTCTTGTTACTTGTTGAATTGAGAGCATTACATGCTAGATTTGAGGTATGTGATGATGGTGCACTTATGGCTCAGTTGAAGTTGAGGCCATTACTGCTTGATCAGATTAAAGAGGCACAAAGGATAGATGTGAAACTTCAGAAGATTATGAAGGATTGCCAAAAGGGGAAGAGCAGAGATTTTTATGTGAGAGATGATGTCAGCTTATAAAATAAAGATAGATTATGTATTCCTGATGATGTAGAATTGAAAAAGAGGATTTTAGAGGAAGCAAATCAATCATCTTATGTTATGCACCTTGAAAGTACAGAGATGTATTAAGATTTGAAGCAGCATTACTGGTGGTCAAATATAAAGAGGGACATAGTAGAATTTGTATCCAAATATCTGACTTGCCAGAGAGTGAAAGCTAAGCACCAGGTTCCCTCAGGGTTGCTACAAACATTATCGATGCCTAAGTGGAAATGAAAGTGAGTGACTATAGATTTTGTGGATAGACTGCCTTTGACCCAGAGGAAGCATGGTGTAATTTGGGTGATATTTGACAGGATGACGAAGTCAGCTCATTACCTTTTGGTTAGGATGGACTACTCACTTGATAGGTTGGCTGAGCTATACATCAGTGAGATTATGAGATTACATGGAGTCCTAATTTCATTGGTATCAGACCGAAATCCCAGATTTATATCTAGATTTTAGAGGAATTTGTAGGATGCATCGGGTACTCGGTTGCATTTTAGTACTACTTTCCATCCACAGATAGATGAGCAGTCAGAGAGAGTGATACAAATTTTAGAGAATATGTTGAGGAGCTGTGTCATTGATTTCATAGGGAGCTGGGATAGACATTTACCACTGATTGAGTTCACCTACAACAACAACTATCGGTCTAGAATTGGGATGACACCTTATGAGGATTTGTATGGCAGAAAGTATATGACACCATTATGTTAGGACAAGGTTGGTGAAAGTAAGCTAATAGGTCCTAAATTAATCAAAGAAATAGAAAAGAAAGTGAAAGTAATTCAGGATCAGTTAAAAGCAGCTTCAGACTGACAAAAATCACACTCAGACTTGAAGAGGAAGGATATAGATATTAGTATAGGGGATAAGGTGTTCCTAAAGATGTCTCCATGGAAGAAGATTTTGAGATTCGGTCGGACATATGAGGTATTGAAGAGAGTGGGATCAGTGGCCTATAGATTGGCTTTGTCACCCGAGTTAGATAGGATACACGTCTTCCATGTCTTGATGCTTCAGAGGTGTAGATCAGATCCATCTCATGTTTTGTTAGTTGAGTCTATTGAGATGAATCTGGATCTGACTTATGAAGAAGAACTAGTGACAATTTTGGCATGAGAGGTGAAAGAGTTGAGAAAAAAAGGTGCCATTGTTTAAAGTTCTATGGAGGAACCATTTCACTAAGGAGGTAACATAGGAGAGTGAGTAGATTATGCGGAGCCAGTATCTTCAGCTATTTTAGAGTTGATGTCAGGTAATTTTGAGGATGAAATTATTTAAGAGAGAGAGTTGTAACATCTGAAAATTCATTAAAATAAAATAAAATAAAAATAAATAAATAATTTGAGAGATAAAAAAAGGGTTAGAAGTGAGAAAATATCAAACATATATGTGAAAGATAAATAAAATATATATAACATACAAAAGTCAAATAGTTAAAGTTAAAGTCAAAGGTAGATTGGTAAAAAGTTAAAAATTAAAAAATTAAATAATTTTGAAGGAAGATGTGAAAGTAGACTTTTAAATAATAAATAAATAATTAATTAAAGTAATTAAATATATATTTATATATTGTTAGAATTTAATAAAGAGGATAGAAAATTAAAATATCACATTTCTCATCTTCTTCCTCTCTTCTTTTTCAAGGCCGAATTCCTCCATGGATAAAGGGAGAGAATTTTCTTCTTCAACTCATGAAATTTATCAATATTTTCAAAGGAATTAAGAGGAATTTTGGTGAAATCTTAAAGAAAATGTAAGCTTTCTTGAAAACTTAAAGAGTTTTATTAAAATTTTGAATTATGTGAAATATGGGAATTTGCAAAAGGCTAGGATAATTGGTTAAATGGGCATGTATGATGTTATTTTGGTATGAGAATGATGATTTTAAGGTTAGATGATGGTTTTGCTTTGGTTTGGTGTAAGTTTGGTTGAAGAAGAAGGTGATTTAGGGTTTGAATGGGAAATTGATAAAGAATTGAAGAAATTTGAATTTAAATGCTTAAATGATGTTAAAATATGATCTTAAAGATATAATTGAACTTAAAATATGAATTAGAATTGGTTAGAATGGATTTCTAGAATTAAAGAGAGTTAGGGAAAAAATGTGAAAATTTGAAGGAATAATGTTTAATTGATGTTTAATAGTTTAAATGTCTTAAAATGTGATTTTAATATGTTGTATACACTTACATTATGATTAAGAGATGAGTGAAACTTTATTTAGTTAAAGTGGTGAAGTGCACATTGAGAAAGTGATGATGAAGGAGTGTTTTTTAGCTTGGGAGTTGTGTAAACCAAGGTTAATACATACTTTGATAAAATTGTATTGTAAAGTATTGAAAATGGCATGTTACATTGTATTTAGAAATTATGACTATGCTACTTTAATGTGTGAATTTTTATGAGAAGTACATAGAAGTGTGTTTAAAGGCATGAAATGCATAATATATAAACAATTAAGCCATATTAAGATGCCTTATGACATTGTTAAATATGTTTGTAAAAAGAATGCATTTATGCCAATTTTAGGGCATAACTCATCCATAATGAAAATGATATAAAAAAAATGATGTTTGTGATGAAAAAGTATGAAAATATTGTGAAATGTTGGAAAAAATTCAAAAAGATTGGAGAGTGGCACTATTACTATTGTATAAGAAAATGTGAATGTATATGATATGTGTGTTGCCTTATGTGATATTCTTTTTCAGAGTTGTGCTTTTGGTAGTATGGATAAGGCATGCCTATGATTTTCCTTCAAGATAAATGCTGGGTGTCACTGTTATTTAATTTACTTTCGGGCTAGACATTGGGTGTCGCTATTATATCATTTGCCTCCGGGCTAAACGCTGGGCGTTACATTTATTGCCTTTGAGTTAGAAACGGGGTGTCAATAGACCAAAATATTATCTATAGAATTTTAATATTATATAGGGTCATTTGGGCTCAATGCATGTGAATATGACATATAATGATTTTGTAATAAAAACATATAAGTTTTAACATGTATTTGCATGCCACATTATAAGTTTCAAAGAAAAAGCATTTTGCATACTTTTCTTTAAGTTTTTATTAGTATCAAAGTATATACTACTAGGATGTTACTTAGCATGATTTATTCATCGTGCAGGTGACAAAATTGGAATAGAGAGCCCTGCTAGACTTGACTAGGTCTAGGTTTTCTTGGATATATTGGAAGATTTTACTACTGCCATGAAACTAGAGTCAGTTGTTGTCATATAAATATTTTATTTTGTGAAACTAATATTGTAACACCCCTATACGCAATATACGTACACCACATATACTCACAGTATGTAATATATGTATAGAAGATATAAGAATGTCATAGTCCATTTTCATCAAACCAATCTTTTGACTTAAACATCAAAACATTATCAATTAATCTGAGTAAATTTAAAACATTTAACTTATATTATAGAAAGTAATAAATGAAATATCCCTTGTTAAAATACATTTACATATATCTTCATTACTTTAAAAGTTTCTCCAAAATATTTGTTTAATAAATAGTGGAATATACATATGTATACATCAAAATCAATATTTATAAAAATATAGAGTTTATACATGCTGGCAGTTCGTCTTTGATCTTGAAGTCCAAAAATCAACACTTCACAAGGGATCACAAGCCTAGACTCGACTCAGTCTAGCTGAACTCTTTGGCTCAACCGAATCTACCCAATCACCTGCGCGATAAATCACAATCGTGCTAAGCCAAAGGCTTAGTGGTATAAACCATGATAACAATATGATTCAAATGAAATACCAATGTCACACTTTCAAGAATTAGAAGTAATATACAAGGACATCATATTTCATAACATTAAATCTCATTATAATGTTCAATTGTTCCATCATTCATAATTCACATTAAAGCAAAGACAAGCATGGGCCCAAAAGAAACTAATATGCCATCCAAATTCCAGAGTTACTGTTTTGGTCCAATAATCACATTTATCAAGCCCATAGGTGAATCATTATCACAATTAGAATTACCTCATAATTAACATCCCAACTAGGCTTCAAGGACTAGGTCCAACCAAGCTTCAAGGGGAGCTCAGCATCAACCAAATCTAGCTTCAAGGACCAAGCCCAGCCCAGCTTCAAGGGATTGTTACTTTTAGGCATGCCACCAACAACAAAACTCTAAAAATTGAATAACATACTAAGCACACAATTCTTTCATTATTTCATTATCCAATTCTTTCCCATTTTCTCATGTTCGTCATAAGCACAATGCCTTACATATCTCATTTATATCAATGTAGCCATCACCAATGGCTTACATATCATCATTAGAGTACACATAACAAATTACATTTTTCATATATTTTGAATCCTCAACACATATTTCACATAATTCACATAATGCAAATCATAGGACCATTCTCATACATCAACAATATAATAGGTAACTTAACACATTTTCCAACTAAATGCATTAAGTCCCAAAGTTATGTAAACATATACAATCATGTGAGGTTTGTACTTACCTCTAAGAGCAACAAACACCAATCTAACAACCTCCTCTTTCAAGATATCTGTGAGCAGGGATTTTCGTCCCTACCTCCCGGTGGAATGGTTCTTGCGACTTCGGCACTGTTTAGGCTCGGGGCCTTAGAGAATACGGACCTAAGTCCGGAGAAAATGGAGTCGCCACCTGGACGGGCCGGGAAAAAAGAAAGGGGTGGATGACTCGATTCCTAAGGAATCCCCAACCCCCTAATGGGTTCAGAAAGTTGGGTACGTGTGGGGAAGGTGAGAAATGGCCCAGCACTCCCACAATGCCCGGTTCATTGGAACTGGCCTCCTTTACAGGTCTTAATATTATAAAATTCTTAAATATAATAACATTATCCATATTACACATAATAATTAAAAGAAAGCGTCAATATATTAAAATCAAAGCAATGTCCAAACAAAGCAAATAAATAGACACCCATCCAAGGATGGAAACATGTCCTTATATCACATGCCTAAATAGGACACCCACCAAAAAGGTAGAAACATGCCCTTTACATAGGTTCTAAAATAGAAAAGCAAATTAAATTACATGATGTTTAACTAATGAGGTACCCACCAAGTGGAAACATACCTCTTACAACTTTTGGAAATCTAAATTAATTGATAAAAATAAATAAGCATTCATCATAAATAAATCATTCATCAAAGCTATTAATCAAAATATAAAATAAACATACATCCATGATAAATTAAATAAATCAAGTATTGAAATTAAATAAATTAAAGCATAAGAAATAAATCAAAGCATAATCAAGTATGGAATTGAATAAAGCAAATAAAAGTCCAATTATGGCTACTGTGACTTTTTATGGAATTAAAATAAATTAGGGTTTTATGTTTTAAAGGGTTGGTAAGACTCTTTGATTAACAAAATTAAGGTTTGAATGATGATATCATGAAACTAGGGTTTTAAACACTTTAAAATACTTTAATTTGTGATTTTTGGTTATTGGATTCCTAAGCTACTGTGTAAAATTTAGGTTTTTATGTTTTTATGTTTTTTAATGTTTTAAAAGGATTATGGTTCATAAAAATTAGGGTTTAAGGTTTTAAAAGGGTTAGTGTTCATTATTTTGGGTTTAAAAGTTGAATTTTGGATTTTAGGATTTAGAAGTAGGGTCACGGGTGGTGAATAATTTTTAGGGTTTTAGAAATCAATTTGATAATTTCATGAAGTTTATGAATTTAAACAAATAAATTAAAGTTTTTATAAGTAGAAAAGATGTTTTAGAAGACTTTTTGAATGAAATAGAACCTACTTTAAGATTTTAAAAGAAGCAGAATTTACATCATAGTTTTGTTGAAAAATATGTTCAATTAGAGTTTTAAGGTTTTTAAGAAGAAAAAATAACAATTTTAAGCCTTTTGGAAGATAAACCAACGAAATAAGATTTTTTTTTTTGCTTTAGAAAAACTAAATTAAAGTTCAAAGGTTTTTAATTTTGATTTCATAGATTTGCTACTGTATAAAAAAAACAATTAAAGAAAATTAATTAACACATACCTTCTTTTGATGATTTCTCCCAAAATAATTCTTCTTGGATGAACTAGCTCCAAGGACAGGCTTTTTTTGCCTTTGAATCCTCTAAATCGTGCTACTACTGTTCCAGAAAAAAGTTGAATTGAATTTCTTCTTTTCCTTCCTTGATTTAGTTTCAAATTTTCCAAACTCCTCTTGGATTTTTGCCTCCTCTTAAATTAATTGTCTTTGGTCCTTATTTATAGTGGTTTGAGGTTGTTTATTCCTAATTAGTTAAGGTAAGTAATATTAATAAAAAAAAGAAACCAAAACCTAATTGGATTAGGTTTCAAAAATTTCCGTCGAAAAATTTGCGCTGCCGAAAAAAAACTGCTGCGGAAAAACTGCGCTGGCAAAAAAAATCTGCTGCAGCTGGCTGCGGCAACATGCGCGGAGCGGGCCCGTAAGCTATTTCGTAGGCAGAAAATTTCTGCGTGCAAAATAGTACAGTGATTTCGCCCACAGGAAATTCCTGCTGGCGAAATGCCTACGGGCCCGTGCCCAAGGGCCCGCACGACAATTTTTTTGTCGCCGATTTTTTCGACTCCGATTTTTATTTTTATTTTTATTTTTATTTATTTATTTCTATTTTTTTATTAATAAAAATTAGATACTAAATCAAAAATTATTTAATAAAAATTATTTTGGACCAATTAGACAACAAAAATTATTTTAGACTAAATAAAATATATTGGACCGGATTGGGTCAAAAATTAAGGGTCTACAGTTTGCCCCCTGCTTGAATGATCTGAAACCTTAGTGAAAGAGAGTGAAAAGCAATAAGACTTAATTTTTGATGAAACGGTTGAGGTTTTGGGTTCTGGACCCGGTTCGAGTTTTGGACTTAAGGATAATTCTAGGTTCTGGACCTAAGAAAAATTTGGGTTCTGGACCCGGCTCAAGTTCTAGACTCAAGGATAATTCTAGGTTCTGGACCTAAGGAAAATTTGGGTTCTGAACCCGGTTTGTGTTTTGGACTCAAGGATAATTCTAGGTTCTCGACCTGAAGAAAATTTGGGTTCTGGACCCGGTTTGAGTTCTGGACTCAAGGATAATTCTAGGTTCTGGACCTAAGAAAAATTTGGGTTCTAGACCCGGTTCGAGTTTTGGACTCAAGTGAAATTCTAGGTTCTAGACCTAAGAAAAATTTGGGTTCTGGACGCGGTTCGAGTTCTGGACTCAAGGATAATTCTAGGTTCTGGACCTAAGGAAATTTTGGGTTTTGGACCCGGTATTGGGTATTTGGACCCGAGATTGATTTGATTTGGGTACTTGGACCCGAGATTGATTTGATTTGGGTACTTGGACCCGAGATTGATTTAATTTGGGTACTTGGACCCAGGAATGGTGCTTGGACCCGAGATTGAGTTTGATTGACCTTTTATCATTTAAGAAGTCTGACTGCTCTGGCTGTTTTATGCATTGTGATTCTTCACCATCAAAATGGATCTTCACCCTTTGAGATCGGGTCTTCACCCATAAAAATGGATCTTCATCCTTTGAGATTGGGTCTTCACCCTTGAAAATGGATCGTCATCCTTTGAGATCGAGTCTTCACCCTTGAAAATGGATCTTCATCTTTTGAGATCGGGTCTTCACCCTTGAAAATGGATCTTCATCCTTTGAGATCGGGTCTTTACCCTTGAAAATGTATCTTCATCCTTTGAGATCGGGTCTTCACCCTTGAAAATGGATCTTCATCTTTTGAGATCGGGTCTTCTTTGTTCTTTGAAGATGAGAGTGACATGGCCAGTGGCTTGGCCGTGTCCCCTGGGTGTGTCAGCTTCTGTGTTTTTTCTTTGGTTCTTCTTCATTCTTGTCTTAGGATGGGACACGGCCAAGCTTGTGGCCGTGTCATGTGACACGGCCAGTGGCTTGGCCGTGTCACCTGCCAGTGTCACCTACTGCTTCCCTTCTCTCTTTGCTTGGTCTTTTTTGGCTTTGCCCTTTAGGTGAGACACGGCCAGTGGCTTGGCCATGTCACCTGCCCGTGTCATGTTCTGCCAAGATTTCCTTTGAGGTGACACGACCAAGCTTGATTTGGCTTGGCCATGTCTTGCTTGATCCATGTTTTCCTTGTTTTGATCTTCCAAGAGAGTTTTTTCACTTTAACCACTTTTCCCTTGCAACTGCTTTTCCTTTTTTCTCCAATTTTGATTGGATCTTATATCCTCTCCTTGCCCCCCAAGGATTTTTTCTTTCATGCAAGCTTTGATTGATGTTTTTCTTGTCTAGTTCTTTGCATAAGCATGCATTTCTTCTCTTTGCAAAGTGACTGGGGCTTCCACAAGCGAATAGGCTTTCCATGCCCCCTTGATTCAATATCTTCTTTTGATTCTTTAATTCGCAGGGTGTTTGCTGTTCATTAAGATAAGAAAGTGCGATGTAATATGCTCATGTATGCATGATATGCATGAATAATACTTACAGTCGTTCCATCGAATCACAGACCGAGGTGATTAGCAGAAGTGTTCTCATTGGTTCCTTTTTGACGCTCGTTCAAGTCTCACATTGAAATGATCAAAAGCTTTGTATTTGGCTTTTATCTTCAAGATGTTGAAAACATGAGTGGTGGAGACCCTAAGCAGCAGAGTCAGGGATGTATCCATTTCAAACTATGTTTCAGCTTGTCAGTTGGTAGTTTCTTCATGACCTTGCCAATAATCAATTCAACATACTTCCCTTAACTTGAAGGCTTTGTATGACAAAACACTTTTTTTTTTGAATTTTGATTTTGAAATCAAATGTTGGCTTTGCCAAATCGATGTCAATGTACCTCAGGACTTGATTTTTCCAAATTAATATATCTATAACATGACAACCCTAGTTACTGTACTAAACTCGGGAATCATTTCTATTTAAGCAAGAACTGTTGCACTTCAGATAGGCACATACACATTGCTTGGCCAAAGGTCTCATTTGAGTTTAAATATTGTCTATCTCATATGCATGCTTATCCAAACTATCTCCACTAATAGACTCCACCTACCAAGAGAGATCAACAGGTCTTTGATAGGCTTAAAACGGGGTCTATAAGGGATATGGGTTAAAGTGGAGGCCATTTTGAGATTGGAGTTGGTGTGACACAATGGACAAACCCTCACACTACAAATTTCTTGTTGGAACTTTAGACAGTTGGGAGCAATCTTTCTAGACTCCAAATTCCTTCTATCTTCTTGGCATTAATCTGGATCTTGATTAGGATAGTTTTTTCCCTTGCAAAAAGTTTAAGACCCAAATTTGTTTCTTTTCTTCTTTTCCCTTTTTTCCTCTTTATTTTTCTTACTCTTCCCTTTTCTTTCTCTTTCCTTACTCTTCCCTTTCTTTTATCATTTTGTCCTTCTTTCTTGTAGGACTATCAAGTACAGAACTTTCAAGAATTGGATGGTCTTCCTCCTTTTTCTTTGATTTTGATTGAATCTTTGGTTGTGTTGGGACCAATTCAAGTCAATCCATAAAATGGAAGCCTTTTGTTGTCTTAGGTAAAGGAGAACTCAGTTGGCTTTCTGAACCACCTTTTTAGGTTTTCTTTTCTTGTTGTTTTTTCTTTTCTTTTTCTTTTTCTTTCTTTTCTTTTTCTTTTGTCCTTTTTCTTTTCTTTTTCTCCTTTTTTTCTCTTCTCTCTCTTTTTTTGTTTGGTTCTAGCTCTAAAAGAGTTATCTCGTTTGTACTAGCTAGGGCTTCCAATAATGGATGAATGGAGTAACATAAATCTTCTTTAGCAGGGATAAATCATTTGTTACTCCGATGTTGTCTTGATATATTGGATATATTAAGGGAACTTCAACTACCCTTATGGTCTTGAGAAAAACATCAACTACCCTTATGGTCTTGAGAACTTCAACTATCTTCATAGTCTTGAGAACTTCAACTATCTTTATGATCTTGACCAATCATTACTTTCTTTGATCTTCTTGCCTCTTCACCTTAGTGATCATAAGACTTGTCAAAAGTACCACAACAACTCAAGGTAGGTTATTGGGGTTTGTAAGCCAATGAAAAGAAAGCTAAACTTTTATGAAGGCTCAAAGGGACAGCTAAAGATTGATATCTAATTGGGTAGATACTAGTTGTTGGCTAACCAAACAATGCCTAGATCATTTCTCTCTTAAATAAGCAGAGTTCAATTTCGCCTCAAAAGTTTGTCAAAGCATGTTCTAAGACTGACTAGGACCTAGACAAAGGTAATTATGCAGGAGCCCTCTCTAAGTAAGCATACACAACTCAATGATATAGAGTCATTCCCTCACCTAGTAAAGTCATTCAAGTCATGATGCATAAATATATTAATTAATGAATTATCAAGCTAGATTCCTCATTGGTGGAGCACCAAAATGAACAAAGACCAACAAAAATTTTGATGAAAGTAATTTATTCAAACAACTTTAAATTTGAAAAACACAATAGTTCCAAAATATTAAATAAAGTAAGATTGAAAAGCAACATTCAAGCTAAGGAAAGTTCATTGAGTTAGGCTTCTTTTCTTTTCACATCTTCAACATTCCCATCTTGAAAAGAGGATAAAACAAAATCTTCTTCCAATCCTTTTCCCACCATAAAGGTTGCTGGTGGTGGCACTCTTCCAAATTTAGGCAAAGGGTTGTCTTTGGTATTGGGCTTATCCGGCTCAGCTAGCTTGCCACTATCAATCAAATCTTGGATCTCATACCTTAATCGGGTACACCTATCAGTCTCATGTCCTTGAGTCTGATGAAATTGACAAAAAGCCTTAGTATCAAATTTTAGGGGTAATGGACTAGGTAAAGGTCGAGGAGCCAATGGTTGTAACAACCCTTTCTTTTGTAGCTTATCGAAGACCCAAGACTAAGGCTTCCCCAGATCTGAAAACTACCTTCTATTTGCTTGACCGGTTACATTAACATCAACTTCTTTTTGTGTACTTTGATTGTTAGGCTGGTTGTTCCCATTCTCATTCCTTCTTATTGAAAAGCGATTCTTCTCCCTTTCTCACTCTTCAATTTGTAGACCAGCTTGGAGAAGATCTTTGAAATCACGGATGAGTGTATGAGACATCCTTTAATGAAGATTAGGTAACACCCCTCTCACAATTATCCTTATTTGATCGGATTCATCGGGCCTCTTCTTGAGTAAAGCGGCCTTGTTTCTCCATCGCTTCACATAGTCCACAAAATTCTCATTTGGCCTTTGTCTAATGGACTCCACTTCCATTAAAGTAACTTCTAACTCAACATTATATCCATATTTTTAGATGAAGGCTTTGTAAAGTAGATCCCAGCTCTTTTGTGTTCCATCATCTAAGGTATTGAACCAATTTTGGACAACAGGGTCCAATGAGAGCATGAAGTACCTTAGGGTTTGAGCCTTAGTAGCTCGAGCAGACTGCATGGCAGTGATATACTGCTTCACATGGAGATGAGGATTTCCGGTGCCATTGTACTTAGCAAAGGAAGGCATCTTGAATTTATAAGGGACCTCTTCATCTTGTTCAAATAGTTTGTCGATCTCAGACTTCTCTTCGATTTTCAGCTTCTTCTCAAATTTCTTTTCTAAATCAGCAATCATCTTTTCAATATTGGATGTCTCGGTCTTTTCAATAGTTGCCTTCTTAACAACATTCGGTTCTTTCTTCTTTTCTTGAACCTCTTGGTAGTATTGAGCCCAATCATCATCATCATCAATGATCACCTTTTCATCATTAAAAGCTGCTTCATCAATTTTAGCCTTCCCCTCGACTTTCTTGGTGCTAGCAGATGCTTCGGCATTGTTTCCTAAACTTGTGGCTAGTTGATTCGTTATGGACTCAGCCTCGGCCTCTTTTATTTCTTCCATCTTGGTGTTGAGGGCCTCATCCACCATTCTTTGGATTTGTTCGGGTTCCATTGTTTTTAGTGAGCAAGTGATTGAGTCGTTGCTAGACACTTCGTCTCCGGCGTAAGTCGAATTGTCGTAAGCTTTTGAACTTTCGTAATCCAGGGCTGTGAGCCAGAGAGGATCAATGATATGAGATGCAAATGTATGCATGTATGCATGTATGCACAAACAATCAACATATAAAAATAGGACGTTCCTTCCAACCTTATAGCATCCATACACAAATGGTGAGTCTCTTTTCCTAGGTATATGGTTAACAAAATACCAACATGGGGTGTCTTGCTTTCGAATAATTCCCTCGGATGTTTCAACCAATAGTTGTATTTTCGAAAATGGAAATCAATCCATGATAATTCCCATTAATTAGTTTTTAATCCATTTATCCAACTAAAGTAGCTTTTATGCTATGCTGGATTAAAACGAAATTAAGAGGTTTATTATAAGTAGATTTCTCACTTGAAAAAAGTAACTATTGATTCATGCCAAAAACAAGCCCATGGTTAATTTATTCTTAGTGTAAACTAGGCCCACAATTGATTTTTGGTATTTCATAATTGACCTAAATATTTTTGCAGGCTCTTTGTAAGAAAATGTTGGGTCAAAATAGTTTTGTTTCTAAGCCCATTGTAAAAGATTTTAAAAAATTGGATTTTGGGCTTAGTATTTGGGCCATGGGCCAAAGAATTTATTTATTTATTTTTTAGAAAAGTATTATGTCCAAAGACCATCTTGAAATATTTTAAAAATAGTTTTGGTCTTTTGGATTTTAGAAAAAAGTTTATTTTGAGCTTACAATATACTTAGGTCATATTAGAAAAAAGAAAAACCAAATAAGCCATGATTTAGACTAAGATAAACTAACCATAGTCAAACAACATGCATTTGGGGTAAAACCTAAGGTAAGTAACTAGGCCAATTACATGAGCTTTAGTCTTTGGGTTAAAAGGCTTAGGTTTCCATAGCAAGTATATACCAAATGGTATGAGGCTATGAGTGGTTATGCCATGCTCGATCTCCATACCTTGAGTGAAAGTATGGTATCCCTTATAAAACATAACACGGACATTCTAACTTACGCACACAATGCAATCTAATATGATGCAATGGATAATATCATTATAAGAAAGAAAAGAATAATATAAAGACCAACGGAATCAACTTCTCTTATCCCCAGTGGAGTCGCCACTATGAGCGGGGATTTTTGCCCCCACTCCCGATGGAATGGTTCTTGCGACTTCGGCACTATTTAGGCTCGGGGCCTTAGAGAACACGAACCTAAGTCCGAAGAAAATGGAGTGGCCATCCGGACGGGTCGGGAAAAAAGAAAGGGGTGGATGACTCGATTCCTAAGGAATCCCCAACCCCCTAATGGGTTTGAAAAGTTGGGTACGTGTGGGGAAGGTGAGAAATGGCCCAGCACCCCCACAACACCCGGTTCATTGGAACCGGCCTCCTTTACAGGTCTTAATATTATAAAATTCTTAAATATAATAACATTATCCATATTACACACAATAATTAAAAGAAAGCATCAATATATTAAAATCAAAGCAATGTCCAAACAAAGCAAATAAATGGACACCCATCCAAGAATGGAAACATGTCCTTACATCACATGCCTAAATAGGACACCCACCAAAAAGGTAGAAACATGCCCTTTACATAGGTTCTAAAATAGAAAAGCAAATTAAATTACATGATGTTTAACTAATGAGGTACCTACCAAGTGGAAACATACCTCTTACAACTTTTGGAAATATAAATTAATTGATAAAAGTAAATAATCATTCATCATAAATAAATCATTCATCAAAGCTATTAATCAAAATATAAAATAAACATCCATCCATGATAAATTAAATAAATCAAGTATTGAAATTAAATAAATTAAAGCATAAGAAATAAATCAAAGCATAATTAAATATGGAATTGAATAAAGCAAATAAAAGTCCAATTATGGCTACTGTGACTTTTTATGGAATTAAAATAAATTAGAGTTTTATGTTTTAAAGGGTTGGTAAGACTCTTTGATTAACAAAATTAAGGTTTGAATGATGATATCATGAAACTAGGGTTTTAAACACTTTAAAATACTTTAATTTGTGATTTTTGGTTATTGGATTCCTAAGCTACTGTGTAAAATTTAGGTTTTTATGTTTTTATGTTTTTTAATATTTTAAAAGGATTAGGGTTCATAAAAATTAGGGTTTAAGGTTTTAAAAGGGTTAGTGTTCATTATTTTGGGTTTAAAAGTTAAAATTTGGATTTTAGGATTTAGAAGTAGGGTCACGGGTGGTGAATAAATTTTAGGGTTTTAGAAATCAATTTGATAATTTCATGAGGTTTTATGAATTTAAACAAATAAATTAAAGTTTTTATAAGTAGAAAAGATGTTTTAGAAGACTTTTTGAATGAAATAGAACCTACTTTAAGATTTTAAAAGAAGCAGAATTTACATCTTAGTTTTGTTGAAAAATATGTTCAATTAGAGTTTTAAGGTTTTTAAGAAGAAAAAATAATAATTTTAAGCCTTTTGGAAGATAAACCAACGAAATAAGATTTTTTTTTTTGCTTTAGAAAAACTAAATTAAAGTTCAAAGGTTTTTAATTTTGATTTCATATATTTTCTACTGTGTAAAAAAAACAATTAAAGAAAATTAATTAACACATACCTTCTTTTGATGATTTCTCCAAAAACAATTCTTCTTGGATGAACTAGCTCCAAAGACAAGCTTTTTTTGCCTTTGAATCCTCTAAATCTTGCTACTGCTGTTCCAGAAAAAAGTTGAATTGAATTTTTTCTTTTCCTTCCTTGATTTGGTTTCAAATTTTCCAAACTCCTCTTGGATTTTTGCCTCCTCTTAAATTAATTACCTTCGGTCCTTATTTATAGTGGTTTGAGGTTGTTTATTCATAATTAGTTAAGGTAAGTAATATTAATAAGAAAAAGAAACCAAAACCTAATTGGATTAGGTTTTGAAAAATTTGCGTCGGAAAATTTGCGTTGCTGAAAAAAACTGCAACTGAAAAACTGCGTTGGCAAAAAAAATCTGCCGCAGCTGGCTGCGGCAGCGCGCGCGGAGCGAGCCTGTTGGCTATTTCGCAGGCAGAACTATTTCGCCTGCAGGAATTTCCTGCTGGCGAAATGCCTACGAGCCCATGCCCACGGGTCCGCGCGATAATTTTTTCGTCGCCGCTTTTTCTGACTCTGATTTTTATTTTTATTTTTATTTTTTGACTTTTATTTATTTATTTCTATTTTTTATTAATAAAAATTAGATATTAAAGCAAAAATTATTTAATAAAAATTATTTTGGACCAATTAGACCACAAAAAATCATTTTAGACTAAATAAAACATATTGGACCGGATTGAGTCAAAAATTAAGGGTCTACAATATCTTCAACATTTGGATTGGGGTAACTCAAATCCCTTCAAAACCTAATCCAAATGTGATTATACAAACTCACTTAGTGATACACATAAGATATAAGAAAAAGTACTATCTAGGGCAAACTCTACACATGACACCCTCAATAACACGGTCGTGTCCCTGATCATGCCCTAAACCCACAACACAGAAGCTTTGACATGCTCAGTGATATGGGCATGTCACTGCATGTGTCAATCCTCCTCCAACACAGAAGCTATGACACGCTCAGTGACATGGGCGTGTCACTGGACGTGTCAATCCTCCAACAACACAGTAGCTATGACACGCTCAGTGACATAGACGTGTCACTGGACGTGTCAATACTACTCTAACACAAAAGCTGTGACACGCTCAGTGACATGGGCGTGTCACTGCTCGTGTCGCCCATACTAAAAATAGAACCAATGACACGCCCAAAGACATGGCCGTGTTACTGGGCGTGTCAGGTCAAAAACCTAAAATCGACACCAAAAACACCACATCCAACTATCATCTTTCAATACCCTTATTATCACCACACAAACTCAACCAAATCCATCAATATACCATAATAAACTTGAATAACAACAAAACAACACAATTACATGCATCAAAATACACACACAACCATATTTCACAACTTAAAGTCATAACACCGACAACTCTTGTCTCTTTCACCAAACTTAACCCTTTTCTCTTCAATCCAACCCCAAAATCAAAGTTAATTAAACCAAACAACCTCAAACACACCAAAATCAACCATACACACAACTACACCAACCATCCACCAAACTCAAATACACCAACTCAAAAGAAATCAAAGACACAAGTTGGAAACTTACCAATGAAGAAAATCCTTAAAACTCCAACTTGATCTCTTGAAATCCTTCAATTGCTTGAGTTAGGAATCAACAAAACCTCTCTTTCCCTTTGGCAATGGTGATGGCCGGCTAACCAAGAGAAGAAAGAGAAAGATGATAAAAGTCAAACCACTCACAAACCTCTTAAACCACACAAAAACCCTCTTTTAATTTCCACCAAGCAATTAATATATTATAATAATACAAATATCATCTTCCACCATCACTTAATTTCTATTTTAAATAATTAATTATCTCATTTGACCAAATTAACTTGTTGACTTGATATACAACATATACACACTTCCCTTTTCCTTTCTTTCCACTGAATCAAATATACACACTTTAAATCATTTAATTCCATTTCAACAATTGACATTTTTAAAATTTTAGGGTATCATTTGGGATATTACAAATATAATTATATGCAATATGTTAACATACATGAAAATGATGTAAAGTTTAAAGCATTTGGGCTAAATGTTACATACTTTTATATTTTTATAAATATATATATGTAAGTATTTTGGAAAAAGTTAGATGATTTTGAGCCACTGGGCTTTCTTGGAGAAATGATTGATTGTATGTATATTGGGAGTGTAAAATCTTTTGTAAGTTTTGTTGTTTGAATTTTGAGAACGTCCGAAATACAGATAAACTTTGGCGAATTTTTTTGAAAGATTTTTAATTTGTATTTTCGTAAGTAAATTACTAATGTGTATACTTATATTTTTCTTATAAAAGTAGCAAATTTTTTTAAATGAGTGAAATTGTGACATTTTTGCATTCTATATATGTATTTTACATATATGACATGCATGTATTGTATGTATATAAGGTATAAGGGTATTACAAAAATACACTAAAATAATTAAACAAAATATTTTATACATATACAAATTAAAATGAATACTTTAAAAGAATAACAGTGCATGTGATATATGTCGGTATATGCTATATATACTTTAGCTAAAAAATAACAATATATGTGAATATATGTCTGTATATATGGATATATGCCTGTATATAATTAATTTATATTTTTATTTATATAAGGATATATATTACATATAACTAGATATACTAAAAAGAATAACAATACATATTGATATATGTTACATATAACTAGATACATATGAGTATATGTTACAAAAGAATAATAATGTATATTATATATATGTGAATATATATGGATATATATGGTATATGTTACATATATTTTGACTAAAAAATAATAATATATTAGAGTACATGTCGATATATGTGGGTAGATATAGATATATGTTATTATATAACTATTTTATATTTTTATGGAAAAACACATATTTTGGCCCTTGAATTTTTATTTCTCGTGGAATTTAGCTCTCAAACTTTTATTGATAAGATGTAAACCCTTTTACTTTAATTTTGTAAAAATAAGCCCTTTATTGACAGAGAATTTGAGAGTGATATACACGCGCCATTTAAGAGAGTAACACCATAAAGAGCCACCTTCTATTAAAAGCCATATTGATGTCCACACACAATCTTTACCTCTGCATTCCATCACTTCTTCTTATTGAATAATCCCACAATGAAACAAATTACTGTAGAAAATTGTTGTAGAAATTACATTAATCAAAATTACTATTTTTTTTTGCAAAATATAAGGAAATTTCCTGCATAGTTTCAATTAATTATGCATATTTCAACAGCAAATTACTCAATTATTCATGGAAAATTGATGCAAAAATTACATTAATCAAATTAAAATTTTCTTGCAAAATATATGAAAATTTTCTGCATAAATTCTGTTAATTTTCTGCATATTTCAACAGCAAATTACTCCAATTATTCATGAAAAATTACTGCAAAAATTACATTAACCAAATTAAAATTTTCCTGCAAAATATATAGAAATTTTCTGCAAAAATTCTGTTATTTTTCCTGCAAAACATATGGCTTATGAATTAATTTTCTGCACATTTGAACAGGAAAAAGTGCAGCTATGTTGGGAATTGCTGCAAAAATTGCATTATTCAAATTATAATTTCCTGTAAAATATATGGAAATTTCACACATTTTTTACTAATATTCTGCAAATTTCAAATAAAAAAAGCATACTACTCAGTTATTTCTACAAATTTGTTGCATATATGTGTCTAACTTTATGTAGAGTGCTTCGGAATAAAAAATTGACAAGAAATGCTTAAAAGTAGAGTAAAAAACATACAATATAAAAAATTTATACAACTAAAATCTATGTTTAAATGTGTTAATTTTTGATACATCATTGTATTGCTCTCGTTTGTTTATCCCCTCCGTAGAGGCGTCTGACTTGAGAATTAGACCCACACTGCACAAAGAATTACATGTCTTCATTAATAAACATAATTTTTTATTAACTTCTCAACATAGACAATATTCAGTATATGAAAGTACCTGCCATATTGATGTTCCTGTTGACAAATTCACATGACATCCATACCCTGTATTTATTCTTTGATGCCTCATCATATGTTTTGTCCTAACATGTCCAGTAATTGGTTGGAAACTTGATCCTACATTAACACCAGTGGATGTGCTATTTCAATCTGCCAGTGGTTGCTTCCCATGTGCTCTTGATTATTCACCAGTTTTCTTCTTCTTACTATGTACAAAGAATTTAAATAAATTGAAAATTTAAAAAAAATATACAAAGATGATATTCTTTTATATAAATACATCTTATTTTTTTATACTAGAAGATAAATAAAGCAAGTCATATATATCAATTTTTTATTGTTATATACAGGTAAATTATTATATTATTATGTCTTATTTTGACAATTTCTTAAAACTTCCTTCCCACAGACAAGTGTTATTTCTTTTAATATTTTGATGACCCAATTGCTTATAATAATAAGAATATTGTATTTCATTGTTATTGGCCACCATCAAATTTTTATAAGTTTAACTGCTTAAAGTTCTACGTCTTATAACCTGGTCTAATTGCTTAAAATTACTTTTCTTTCTAATTTGGTTGATCAATTTTTACATGAATCTAGTTTTGTTTACTGGAAATTAACAATAATACAATAATGATTTACTAGTTTTAGGAGTAATCCATCCAAACCAATATATTACTGTGCAAAATGAAAAACATTTAAAAAATAATATAACAAAAACTATAAATTAATATACCCCTAATGCATACAAAGTCATGAAATTTTGTGCATCTAAAAGAAATCATGATGCCCATTTCAAAAAGAATACATTAAGGGTCCACCACAATGAGCTATTTTCTATTAAAATATACATCTTCTTGAATAAAATTCTTAATAGCCACATAGGGGCCACATTACTGTAAAACAATATCACTAATTATAAAATATTCTTAACCATAAAGAGAGAAATATAAACTAACGTCTATTTGAATAACGCGCCTACAACTATATGCAATTTTGTTGATTCTCAAAGTTACAATTCCATTAGAAACGACAACTGTAAATCATAATTTTAATTGAATAATTAAGACAAATCTGATTGCTTTTTTCGGCTAATGATGGTTTAGGGTTTCTTGAGGGTATAACTAGTCTTATTAACCTTTTCTAAGGGACGTGTTACAAAAAACTAATATTAGAATATTAACATTAAAAAAGGTTTATTGACAGTAACAGACACATGAAAATCATGTATAAATCTTCCATTAATGAGGGGCTTAACTCTCACAAAATAAAAATAGAATGGCTCAAAACTTATCAATAAAAGTTTAAGGGCTAAATTCCACAAACACTAAAAATTCAAGGGCCAAAATATGTATTTTTTCCTATTTTTATTTATATATGGGTATATATTACATATAAATAGATACATCAAATGTTAGTATATATTATATATAACTAGATATATGCAAATATATGTCAGTATATTTTAGTATATGTCGGTATATATTAGTATATGTCAATATATGTTAGTATATATTAATATATGTTACATGTACTTTAACTAAAGAGTAACGGTATATGTGAATATATATAGATGTATATCAATATATGTTACATATAACTATATATTATATTACATTTATGCAGGTATCTAATGGTATATGCCAGTATATGTTAATATATATCGGTATATATTGGTATATATCGGTATCTGTTAGTACATATTATATATAACTACATATTTATAGGTATATATCAGTATCTGTAAGTACGGTAAATGCTACATATAATAACATGTATGTGTTAAATATCAAAAGAGTAAAAATATAAAAATAATATATGTTTAATTATATGCTGGTATATATTACATATAACAACATATATGTTTTAAATTTGAAAAATATAAGAGTGTAAACGTAACACCCATAGTTTTATTAAATATAATTAAATAGATAAATTGAAAGGGCTAAGTGAGGTGTAAAGGAAGAAAATAGCTAATGTATATGTGAAATATAAATGAAATATGCATAACATATATGCAGACCCTTAATTTTAGCCTTAAGTAAGTCTGATTATAATTAATAGAGGCTAAGCTAAATTCGGCCCGACTTTAAAAACTTAAAGGGAAAATTACGATGTTTACGTCCAAAACCAAGTCAATTTTCAAGAATACTTGCGCGCCCAACTTATTTATAATTTTAGCTTTATAACGGTGATTTTTGTTTTTTTAAATATTTTTATAATTTTTTATTTTCATTTTTTTGCTAATTTATTTTATTCAAATTTTTTATTTAAATTTTTTTTTATATCATATTCACACAATAGACATATTCATAATATATATACCACATATATAAAATACATACTCAATAATATAAATTATATCTACACATTTACAACATATCAACATTACATCTACAATAATTCTCTAAATATCTATATAATATTTTTAATATTTGTTTAATTTTTTTAAATTTTTTAATCTAATAACATCCACACATCATTTATATAATATTCACACAATAGTCAATACTTTTTTCATAAAATATACACAGCTTAAATAATAAATATATAACATACACATAACATCTACAATGTATCTACAACATCTACAACACATCTATAATACATGTACAACACATCTACTATATATCTACATAACGAAATTGTGTATATTTTTTTTAGTTTTTCATGTGTATAATATGTAAAATATTTGTTTAAAAATAAATTTACTTATTTTTATTAATATATTAATATATTTTTATTTTGTTTTTATTTTTTTAGTGTTACTTTTTTTTATAATTAAAAATAATTTTTTCTTTTTATGAAAAATTGTGATTTTTAAATGATGAAAAATAATTTAAAACATTAATTATTATTATTATTTTATTAGAATATTTTTATTTAATATTCAAGTTTGAAAAAAAATAAAAATTTCAAGTAAAATATTTATTATAGTGAGGGAAGAGATATTTTTTTTAAAAAAAAACTTTTGTTTTATTGAGAAATGAGGTATTTTTAAAAATTTACATTAATTTTTTATATAAGTGTAAATATTTTTAGTTTTTGTAGTATTTTTATAATAAAAGTTATTTTTTAGTGTAAACTAGTCCCACATTTGATTTTAAATACTCCATAATTGACCCAACTAGTTGTAAGCCCATTGAAAATGTTTGCTTAAAATTGTTTTGTTTTAAAGCCCATTGTAAATATTTATTTCAAAAAATAAATTTTGGGCTTTGGGCTTGGGCCATGAGGTAAATTTTTTTTTTGACTCATCTTAAAAAAGGTTTTATGTCAAAAGACCATCTTTAAAAAGTCTTGAAAATAATTTTGGTCTTTTGAATTTTAAAAAGTATTTTGGATTTTGAAAATTATTTTGGGCTTATAATATAATTAGGTCATATTAGAAAAATAACAAACCAAATAGGCTATGATTCAAACTAAGATATATCAAACATAGTCAAAGAGAAAGCATTTGGGTATAAACCTAAGAAAAGTAACTAGGCCAACTACATGGGCTTTAGTCTTTGGGTTGAAAAGCTTAGGTTCCCATAGAAAGTATATACCAAGGCTATGAGTGTTGTTATGCCATACTCGATCTCCATACCTTGAGTGAAAGTATGGTATCCCTTACATAACACAACATGGTTTACACGGGCATCTTAACTCACACAAACAAAGCAATCTAATATGATACAATAGGTAATATTGTAATAAAAAAGAATAAAATAATATAAAGACCAATGAAATCAACTTCTCTTATCCCTAGTGGAGTCGCCAATGTGAGCGGGGATTTTTGCCCTTACTCCCACGTGGAATGGTTATTCCGACTTCAGCACTATTAGGCTCAAGGCCTTAAAAAATACGAGCCTAAATCCGGAGAAAATGGAGTTGCCACCCAAACAGGCTGGAAGAATAGAAAGGGGTGGATGATTCGATTTCTAAGGAATCTCCAATTCCCTAATGGGTTCAAAAATTTAGGTACGCGTGGGAAAGGTGAGAATGATCCAACATCCCTATAGTGCCTAATTCATTGGAACTGACCTCCTTTTTAGGTCTAGATATTATAAAACTCTTAATTATTATGATATTATCCATATTATATACGATAATTAAAATAAAATTATCATTATATTAAAAACAAAACAATGTTCAAACAAAACAACAAATGGGCACCCATACAAGATGAAAACATGCCCTTACAACCATGACCAAAGTCTAAAATTAAAATAAAAATAAAAATATATAGGACACCCACCAAAAAGGTGGAAACATGTTCTTTACATTAATCCAAACTTTAAACTATAAATTAAATTACACAATAAATACTGAGGCATCCACGAAGTGAAAACATGCCTCTTACAATCTTAACTTCTAAATAAACAATTAATTAAATCATTCAAGCATTAAAATAAAAACATCCAACATAAAATACAATAAAACATTCGTAGCACGTATTAATAACCAAACCTAAATAATAACTATACAAACTAGGGTTTCATTAATATGGATTAAGATTTTTTACAAATTTAGGGTTTAGAGGTTTTAGAAAAAATGGAATTAGGGTTTTAAAGAATTAAGGTTTTGGATATTGAGGTTTTAAGGGATTAGGGTTTTAAAATATGATTAGGGTTTTGGATTTTTAGGAAAATGAAGTTATTGTCTTAGGTTGAGTTGGGTTGAGAAAATGAAGTTTAGGGTTTTAGGGATTTTAGGATTTAAAAATTGATTTTGGAACTTTGGAATTTAGAAACTGATTTTAGGGTTTAGTATTAAAAACTGTCGTAGGATTGGTTTTGATATTGGAAACAATTTTAGAGTTTTATGGTTCAAAAAATGTTTTAGAGTTTAAAGGTATTGAAAATTGATTTTAGGGCTACTGTGACTTTAAAACTGGTTCAAAAACAATTATTTTGAAAACAATTTAATGTAGTTTAATGGATGATAAACACAGAAATCAATTAACATCCGCAAATCAATTAACATCTGCATGAATCATGTTTAACTATATCGATTATCGAATCATGCTTCAACTAATGCTACTGGATGTTTATAAAAGTGTAAAAAATGAGACAATTAAACTAGAACAAAAATAAAACAGTAAAATAAGATGAATGAATTACTATAAGCTTAAAACAAATTAGATAAAGGATTCAAACCTGCATCGTTAGTTCCACCAATATTTCATGTTGATCAAACTTTTAAACTCTTGGTTGAATAATATGAAGATAGACGTATCCCTGCCTTCTAGTTTGATGGTTTAATGCTTCTTCTCACTCGATGTTTGGTATTGCTAGGTTTAATGCTTGTTGTTTTGGTTACTGCTTCCTTGATAGTTGCTGTTTGTTGCCGTCCCCTGCTGCTTGCGTTCCTTCTCTATTTATCAGAGAATTTTAGGTTAAACTTCGTAAACCTGCCTTAGTTTCTTGATCAGCCACGACTTTATCCAAGACATATCGACTTAAAATTATTTGAATTTGTGATAAAATGTGACCATCTCGAACTGAATTTGAAGCCAAAACAAGTCTATATCAAATTGGGGAAGCCCCAATTCGATCCCAGCTTGATATGGACAAGTCCATATCAAACTGGACATGTTCTAGTTCGATATGGATGCCCATATTGAACCGGTTTGTCCCAGTTTGATATGGGCAAGGTCCCTATCAAACTAAACAGACCCTATTCGACCAAAATGGCTTCTAATATGTTTTTTAGGTTTTAAAAGCAGCTTTCGAACTGTTTCAAGTTTTAAAAGTAGCTTTCAGATTGTTTCAAAGTTTTAAAAACTAAACCAGACTCATTTGGGCATTATAAAAATCAAACCAATCAAAATAAAAGCTTAAAATAGGTTTAAGCTATTAGAAAATGGACCAATAAGTACTTAGGCCATCTTTAATTAGGACCGCACTAGTTTAGGGAAAAAATCAGAAGTCTACAGTTTGCCCCTTGCTTAGAACGATCTAGAATTTATTCAGAGAGTGAAAAGCAACATGAGTTTGAGCTGATTGATGGGTTTTGAACCCAAAGTTGGTTTAGGTTCTGGACCCGTTTTGAGTTTTGGATTAAAAAATAATTTGGGTTTTGGACCTGAGGTGGTTTAGATTCTGGACCCAGTTTGAGTTCTGGACTAAAAAAATGATTTGGGTTATTAAAACCCACTATTGGACCGTTTCAAGATTTGAATGTAGCTTTCAGACCGTTTCAAAGTTTTAAAAGCTAAACCAGACTCATTTGGGCCTTATAAAAATTGAACCAATCAAAATAAAAGCTTAAAATAGGTTTAAGCCTTTAAGAAATGGACCAATAAGTACTTAGGCAATCTTTAATTAGAACCAAACTAGCTTAGAAACAAAATCAAGGGTCTACATCGAGCACATGATTACTACTTACACTCACATGAAACCTGTCAAACAAAAGCTTAGGCGGTTAAGGCCGGAATGGGTAGAATTAATTAAAGAAGAGGTCACTAAGCAGATACGGGTGAAATTTCTTAAAGTGACAGATTACCTTGATTGGTTAGATAACATAGTTCCCATGCCAAAGAAAGATAAAAGAATTAGGGTTTGTGTGGACTATAGATACTTGAACAAGGCTTCCCCTAAAGATGATTTTCCTTTGGCCCATATAGATGTACTTATTGATAATGCAGCCTCTAGTCTGCTACACTCGTTTGTAAATGAATTTTTTTGGATACAATCAAGTGTTAATGGCGCAAGAGGGTAAAGCTCACTATATGTGGTATATTTTGCTATAGGGTGATGCCATTTGGGTTAAAGAATGCTGAAGTAACCTACCAAATAATGGCCACCACCTTGTTTCATGACATGATGCACAAAGAAGTTGAGGTCTATGTTGATGATATGATGGTGAAGTCAGATAGAAGGGAGCAACATTTTCAAAACTTAGAGGTCTTCTTTGAAAGATCAGTGAAGTATAAGCTAAAGTTGAACCCAAAAAAAGTGTGTTTGGGGTTACTTCAGGCAAGTTGTTGGGACACGTGATTGGCCCAAATGGCATTGAGATTGACCCCGACAAAGTTAAGGTAATCAGCGATATGCTAGCGCCTAAGATGGATAAGGAAGTTCGGGGGTTTATTGGCAGGTTACAATATATTAGCAAGTTCATAGCAAAACTTACCACAATATGCTAACCTATCTTTAAATTGCTTAAGAAGAACCAGCCAGTCAAGTGGAATGAAGAGTGTCAAAAGACCTTTGAGCGTATAAAAGAATATTTGCAAAATCCGCCTATTTTAAAGCCACCTAGAGCCAGTAGACCTTTATTGCTATACTTAGTAGTAGAAGAAGAATTGGTAGGAGCAATGCTTGCCCAAGAAGATGAATCAGGGGTTGAGTATGCAATTTACTATTTGAGTAGAAAGCTCTTACCTTATGAGATTAAGTATAGTATCATTGAGAAGACATGCATAGTTGTGGTTTGATCATCTAAAAAGTTGCAACATTACTTTCAATCTTAAAGTGCATAATCAATTTCCAGTATGGATCTAGTAAAATATTTAAGGGAGACATCTTTATTGATAGGGAAATATGGTAGAAGGTTGATCATTTTAGAAGAATTTGAAATTGAGTATATAACTAGGAAAATCATCAAAGGAACAGCAGTAGCAGAATTTCTGGTCCAACAACCATTACTGGACAGTGAAGAGATGATTTGGAATTTCCCTATGAACATTTAGAGGCTATAGAGTTATAAGGATGGAAGATGTACTTTGACGGACCAGTGAATAGAAATGGAGCTGGCTTAGGAGTAATTTTGGAATCGCTAGAAGGGGAGCTCCTCTAGCATAGAAGTTAAAGTTTAGGGCTACCAACAATATGATGGAGTACGAAGCATGTATTTTTAGCCTAGAAACTCTGATGATCATGAAAATTTATAAAGTACAGGTCTTTGGCGATTCTTTGTTATTAGTGTCCCAAGTCAATGGAGAGTGGGAATTAAAGGAAGAGAAGTTAAAACCGTACCATGACTATTTGACCATAATGAAGAAGAATTTGAAGGAGTGTAGATTTATACACTTACCAAGGGAAGAAAAACAGATGGCTGATGCCCTAGCCATATTGGCTTCGGTATGGGAAGATTCTATTAAGTTATTTCTCAAGCCTTTGGTTTTAACTAGTTCATCGACTCCTTTGTTATGAGTATGAGATAGTCATTGAAATTGATACTAACCATGATGCATGGTACAACACCATTAGACGATTCTTGGAAAGCAGGGAACACCCGTAAGATACAACAAAGGAAGAGAAAAGAGCTATAAGGCGATGGTCCTTGCAATACCTAACCGTTCATGGGGAGCTATATTGAAGATGGCCTGATGGAGTGCATTTAAGATTCTTAAGGAAGTCTGAAGTTGAGCAGATCATGTCAGAGATACATGCCAGGAGTTATGGACCTCACATGAATGGATTGGCCATGGTTAAGAAGATAATTCGACAATGATACTATTGGATGACAATGGAAAAAGATTGTATTGACTTTATGAGAAAATGCCAGCAGTGCCAGATGCACGAAAACTTGAACCACTTGTGACTTAGGGGATTGACTTTATTGGGGAGATACATCCAACAGCTTCAAATGGTCACTGATTCATAGTAGTGGCAGTGGATTATTTTTCAAAATGGGTTGAAGTCAAGTCTTTTAATAAACTAGGGGTAAGGCAAATGACAAGGTTTATTGAGAAGAATCTTATCTACAGATATAGGGTCCCATACATCATAGTATCAGATAATGGGGTGCAGTTTCAAGGGGTCATCAAAGACCTTTTCTCGAAGTACCAAATCCATCATTGTCGATCTTCTCCTTATAAGCCAAAGGCTAATGGTACAAGGGAAGTAGCAAAAAGACAATTACGTAGATTCTGTCCAAAATGACCAATATATATAGGGATTTGTAAGAAATGCTTCCTTTTGCTTTTTGGAGGTATAAGACCAATGTGCAAACCCCGACTGGAATGATGCCATTTTTTTTTTGTTTATAGGATAGAAGTAGTATTACCAATTGAGATTGAGATCAAATCGCTGAGTGCTGTACTAGATGCTGAATTGCCTGAGATGGAATGGATAGCCAGTAGGTATTCACAGCTAGCCTTATTAGAAGAAAGAAGGTTAAAGGCATTATATCATCGTCAGTTGTATCAAAGGAAAATAGCTCTGGCCTACAATAGAAGGGTCAATGTTAGAAGACTCAAAGTCGATGATTTAGTGTTGAAACAGTGCAAACCTAATGTCCTTGATCCAAGAGGGAAGTTTAGACCTGGCTAGGAAAGGCCGTATATTGTGAAACAAGTCATGAGCAAGGGAGCAGTCAAGTTGTAAGACATGGATGGGAATGAGTTTAGTGAGCCAGTGAACATTGATAGGTTGAAGAGATTCTATGTTTGAGATTTTTTTAAAAAAAGAAAGGGGCCTCGCTAGGTTGAAAACTTGAAAGGATGGCCTAGGCAAAAGTTAGAGCAGTCTGCTAGTTCCAAAAATCCGAAAGGGCGGGCTAGGCAACAATTAGGGAATGAGAGAAAATTGTCAATTAGAAAACCCAAAAGGACTGGTTGGCGACATGAATGATCTTATGTATGATGTCTAAACGTTTTTGGATGTTCCCTAATTTAATAAATAGAGTTAATTTTAAAATTATTGTATGTGCACTATTTTGAATTATTTAACCATTTGGGTAAAATAAATAACACAATAGCGAAAGGTGATGTCAAATTATAAAAGGGAAGAAAACATCTTTTATTAATTATTGTTGCTCATCCTAACATCATTTTTTTCTAAAAGATTGACGAGTGTAAAATCTATGGAAGATGATAAGTGTAGTGTACAGGCCAGCTTTGCTTCAATCAATCCAAGAAGGCTTCAGTCAAATAAGGCATGTCCAAATCAGGTGTAAACTCAAAACCTCAAGGCTCGGCTCCATACTGGTGGTCAAGTTAATGACGATCATAGCAAGTACCTCGACAAAGAGCAATAAGAGGGACATACATCAGATACATCCGAATGGTGACATGAAAAATCTTCCACCAAGGTACCAAACAATGGATATTAATCACAGCTCATGAGTGAATCCATTGAATCCAGTGAGCATATGAAGAAGCAAGATGAAGTAGTTTCCTAGTAGAATAATGTCAAGGAAGATATTTGGTGAAGTCCACCAATGGACTAGCAAGCAGAGGCGCTCCTGTAGCTTGATTTGTACAAAAGGGAAGCAATAATTAATAAAAAAAAATTAAAAAAGCACATTAGACCGAAAACCCACAAGGGTGCCCTAAGCAAAAATTAGGACAGTTCGCTAAATCTAAAAACCCACAAGGGCAGTCTAGGCAAAAATTATAACCAGTAAAAAAAGTTTACTAGATTGAAAACCCGCAAGGGCAGCCTAGAAAAAATTAGGACAACTTACTAGTTTTGACCACAAGGATGGACTAGGCAAAAATTAGAGTAATAAAAAAAGAAAAAAGGGCTTAAATTGAAAACCCAAAAGGGTAGTTTAGGTAATTACTTAAAGTAGCAGGGGACTTCCAGCCAACCTCCTTGAAGATTCTATCTTTAATTGATCCAATCCAATTAGGGTCTCAGCCAAGATCATGGGTGTTGATGAAAGTCCTCCCTGCATTTGGTTTACAATGTCCAGTACTCGTGGCTTGATGTCGCCATCAGGAGAAATGAGCAAGAATTGACCAAGCAAACACAAACAAAACATGCGACCCCAAGCTTTTGTCAGAGCCAAATGAGAAGTGCAAAAATCAATCAAGGGACCAAGCATGATTTTCTCACCTCTAGTTAGTTGCAGAACTTTGGGTTTTGAAAGTTGAAACAACATCTGCATCTTTTGTTGAGTCTTGGAAGTTAGTATGGGTAATGCCAATGGTTGATTACTTGGATACCCAAGGATAGCCTCAAATTCTTTGATCATAGAACAAAATTCAAAGGCATTTATCTTGAAAGTTCTAGTTTTTACATCCCAAAAGGAAGCTATGGCATGTAAAAATGGTTGGTGCAATTTGACATTTTGAAAGCATTTTAAGACGTTGAGTTGAGACCATGATACTTGTTCCTAGTATGTTGCCTTGAAGTTTTTAAATAAATTATTCATTTTTTCAAATTGCCCTCCGTCATTGGGCCTAATAATTGCAATTAATTTAAATTGATAATGGCAGAAGCTGAATTTAGGGTTTTGGAAATATTTTGAATCAATTATGCTGGCTTTGAAGGTAAATTGAAGTTTTTGAATTAATTGTGCAAGGTTTACTTATGTTAAGGAATGAACAGATGGCTTGGAATGTTTTGAATGAAGAATTGTAGTTGATTTATATAATTGTTGGTTTGTAGACGGAAGTGCACGAGGAATAGATAATTGCTCATAACCAAAATGTGCATGGGAAAAATGTTTACATCAAGTGATGGTGGGGATGCCGAATATAACATGGCTTTGTAAAATTAAGTCAATGATGAATTCAAATTACAGATTCATCATGGACATCTTATTTACAATTTGTTTTTATTAAAAAAAGAAGAAAAGAAAAGTATAAAAAAAGAAAAGAAAAGTATAAAAAAGGATTAAAGTTGCAATAAAGTCAAACTCTTATTATTATTATTAGGTTATACATTACATGCAGGCTCTTCATTGAAATTTAATACGAGTTAATTACTGAGAAGGGGGAGGCGATCCATGATCGAATAAAGCCTTGAAAAAGTCATTGCCTAATGAATGAGGAGGTATACCTAAGTCCTTATTGTCTTGAAAGTCAGGTCTATAACAATCATTATCTGAAAAAAAGGCACCTCATGATTATAGTTTGGGCCCCCTAGAAGATGAAGTGTCAGGATCCCTGATGCCACGGAACTGAAAGTCTCAAAAGTTTGTTCTGATCATTGATACAAGCCTTCGAGATGGGAAATCTATTGACGGCTGGCGACAACTTCTTCTTTTAGTTTCTTATTTTGCTCCTCAAGCATTCGATGTGAGTCAGAAATAAAAAGGTAAGAACATGCATAATCATGCATACATACATCGTAAATCATAATGACAGACTAGGTAGTTAAATTGAAGCCCTGAGGATGAGGCGGCATATTCGGGAAAGTAAAAGGAGCAAGTGTAACACCCTTATACCCTATATATTTACAATACATATTTTCAGCATATGTAAAATATGCATATACGGTATAAAAATATCACAGACCGATTTAATAAAAATTTTCACATTTCTGTTTTAAGATTTCAAATACTAATATATAAAATAAATAGTATATAAATATTATTTGCTTGTTATAGGAATCCAAAATAAATATTTTATATGAAACTCTCTGGGAAAAATTCGCCAGAGTTTTGTTTGTAATTTGAACATTTCCAAAATTTAACAAAACACAACCTGCATAAAACAAACACTTCAAATAAAATCAATTCACCAATTCACCAATACTTCTCAATTTCTCCATATTTTCTTAAAATACTTATATATAGGTATATATATATATCAACATTACATATAAAATCCCATCTTAAACAAAATTATTCAAATCATTCTTTACAATTTACAATATATGCTTCAAAAAAATATCATAACATACATAATATCAAAATAAATTGTAATATCAAATATTTACATGCTAGCAACTGGCTCTGATCTTGATGTACCCAAAAATAACTCTTCAAGCTCAATAAATACAAACCTAGACCAGACCAGGTCTAGTAGAACTATCCGGATCTACCAAATCATTCATGACACCTGCGCAACGAATTACAATCGCGCTAAGCCGAAGCCTAGTGGTACAAACTTTGATAATAACAATAAAACTCAATGCAATGTCAATGCACAATGCATATAGATGTCACATCATTCTACTTTCTTATATTTTTCAAATATTTCATAATCACAACCCATAGCATTATATTGCTCATTGTATCACAATTCATAATTCACATTAAAGCAAAGACAAGCATGGGCCCAAAATGATCTAATATGTTATTCAAATTTCAGAGTTACTGCTTTGGTCCATAATGACACCATGTGTCTAGCCCCGTAGGCAATATATATATCCATAGATAATGTAGCAACCCTAGTCTCTTGGACCTCAACCCGGCTAGACCCTTGGGCCTTAGTATCTTGGTCCTCAATCAGGCTAGACTGCTACAGTTTTTGAGGCTTACGACCTTGTCTTTTCACCACAAAAACATCATATTTATCAGCTGGCCTGGCTTACTACCCAGTCTTTTCACCATTCCAGCGTTTAGCCCGTAGGCAATCATAGGCATGCTGCCTAACCCAGAACTTTGAAAATTGAATAACATACTAGGCACACAATTTATTCATATTTCTCATTATTAATCTCTTTCTCATTTTCACATATTCAATCTAGGTACATTGCCTTATTTTTACATTTTTTTTCTCACTTTTCTCATTTTTCACATCTTTCTCATTTTTCTCATTTTTCTCATTTTTCTCATTTTTCTCATTTTTATCAATATCAATTCATTTCATTATACCACATATCTTATTTTTGCATTCACAACACATTACCCAATTACTTTGGGTATTTTCACATAATATACATATTTCACATTTTACACGATTTAGCCATTATCAATGGCTTTTCACAATACATTTAACACATATATGACATTACAAATATCATAGCACATTATTCATACTCAATCAATGAACCAAGTAACTTAACACATTTTTCAACCAAAATGTGTTAAGCCCAAATGTCATGCAAATATAAACAATATATTTAAAGTTTGTACATACCTCCACTAGCAACCCAAAGTGTTGTCCCAAGATGGCAACCAAGAGGGGGGGGGGGTGAATTGGTTTCCTCAAGAAGTAATGACAATTTAAAAAACTCAACAAACAAGAAGTGCGGAATATGAAGATTGTTGAGTGATGAAGGAAGAAAGAACACACAAGATTTATAGTGGTTCGGATTTGCTTCAATCCTACATCCACTTCCTTAACAACTTGTTAAGGTTCCACTAGACTTTGAAGTTTTTACAAGCTCACTTCCAACTTTGGTGTTTTTACAAGTTCACACCTAACTTTACAAGTGTTTTTCTAAGGCTCACACTTATAACCCAAACAAGAGTTTTACAAGGCTTACTCTCACAACCCAAGTGTTTCCCAAGCTTACACTCAAACTTATACAATGGTGTTTTCAAATGCTAACACCTAACATACATTACAATTTAATTGTAAGTTTAAGTAAATGAAAATTTGTTGCTTGGCTATTACAATCTGATTTCTTGCTTGTTCCTTTTTTGTTTTCTCAGAGAGACATTGTATTTATAGCCAATGTGGTCTTACTAGCCGTTATAGACATTAAGAATAATGTATTGGTAGATTAGACCTTCTTTACTTAAACTGCCCGAAGCACTTCGCGGTCGCCCTTCATGCAAGGATGGTCGCGCTCATGCTTCTCGCGGTCGTCCTTTAACATGGGACGGTCGCTACTTTTGAAAAGACTTCAACGGTCGAATTTTAGTGCTCTGCAGCTGGAATCTTGCCCATGCTGTGTTTGTCGGACCGGTTTCTTGCCCAGCTGTGTTTGTCGAGACGGTCGCGCCTAGCAATGGTGCGGTCGCCCTTTTTGAATAATCAAGTGGGTTTATAACGGTCATATTACGTGTCATTCTCTGACAGGGCAAAATTGAATGTCCGCCATAATTTGAATGTCGCGGTCGCCCTATGTAGATTATCGCGGTCGAATTGAGAAACTCGCGTCGAACTTCTGGACGCTCCTGAGGACGCGAAACCTACTGTCTCTTCAAACAATTTCTTCTTGAATGGTAGAGCGGTCGCGATTCTGAATGGGGCGGTCGCTAAAGTGATAAGCGAGGTCGAGTCATTCACCGTTCTTGTCACCGCGAACCTTACTGTGATTGTAATGATTTAAGTTCCTTGAGTAGCGGTCGTGCAAATATTCGGACAGTCGCTATTCTGTAGGAGCGGTCGCGACATAGGTCGAACTTCTGACCGCGAAACCTACTGTGATAAGGTTTCTTCTTTTAATTACATGGAGCGGTCGTATTCAGGTGAGGTGCGACCGCTATAAGTGTTCTGTTCACCTTATTTGAAGTAACCTAATCCTGCAACAAGATTTCTCAAACACAAGTTAAATAGATCATCCATTTGAGTTGTCAAGGATCAAAATTAAGGTCATTTGTCTAACAATCTCCCCCATTTTGACTTTGACAATTCAAATGGAATGATAAGAAAAATAATGAGTCTAAAAATGCTCCCCCTTAACATATGCAACAATCATGGTTAAGAGCATTTGTGATTTAGTAGTTTATCTTGGTGCAAACATTTTTCTCCCATAAACATTTTTTCTTATTTGCAAATGTTCAATAAATTTCAACAAGAAATTAACTCCCCCATAAACATTTTTCCCAAATTTGCAAATGTTCAAACATATTGTTCTTATTTCTCCCCCATAATTTTATTGACATTCCATTTATACCACATTCCATTTTGGTATTTTCTCTCCCCCATTGGCATAGGCAAAATGAAATAAATGTTAAGCAAAAATAAAGCAAATGAAAGGAAATATAAACATTATATAGATTGAAGTGGAGGAAAATACAAAACAGAAAGCAAATTTAGCAAACATATGAAAATGCAAGCAAAAACAGACTAAAGCTAAGCTATTCTGAGTCATCATCTAACTCTAACTCTTCTTCAACTAAAGGAGCTTTCCCCTTATCTTGAGGTGCAACAGAGGCAGAGCTAGTGCTAATGGACTCTTCTTCTTCAGCAACGCTTTGGGTGTGATCACTTATATCCCAATCTTCAAGATTGCATTGAGGCAAGTCCAATTTGCCTTGCATGTCATAAAGATCATGATGCATGTGGGATATAAGGTCTATCCTCTTGTTTAAGTGCTGGAATCTCTTGGAAACACTTTTCTTGAACTTAGTGAGTTTCCTTGAGAGAGTCTTGATAGCTTGGAGGATGAGTTGTGTGGAGGATGAAGCAGTTTCTTTAGCAGCTTTTGATGAAGTTGCTTTTGGAGGTAATTCTACTGCAACTTCTACAGAATCTCCCTCTTCCTCAATTGTATACCTTGGCCTTTTCTTTTGTTTATCCATAACTCCTTTCTTGCCATAGCAGTATACATATGACCCTTCTATCTTCCTTACACAACCAGCATGCTCTAAGTAATCCATTGTGATAGCATTGGAGGCTAGAGTGAAAGGGTTCCTCAAAGTAGCTAAGTTCAAATCATTCAGAAGGTTTAGGTGCCTAGCTATTTGAGTAACTTGAGAGGATAGGAAGAAGGTACCAGTTCTTGTAATAGCATGATGATAAAAGGTATCAATCAAGAACTTGGTGGTGTTCATTTTGATGTTATGGGTGAAAGCATACAGAAATATAAGATCTCTTTTGGTGACTTTCTCATTCCCATCAGCTCTTTGGTTAATGGTATAGGTGATAATCCTATGGAGCATCCAGTGGGTGAGAGATTTGATATGTTTGGCTTTAGATTCCTTTTCAAAAGAGGTTTCAATGGAAATTTCTCTCCAGAAATCAGAAAGTGTTGGGTTTGAGAAGATTTGGTCATTGTAGGAGGTTATACCTTCAGAGGGGAAGTCCCAAATGCTGCCAAAATCTTCTAGAGATAGGGCTTGGTATTGATCAAAGAGCTTAAATCTAACCCCATACCACCCTAGTGCAGAATTTGCACTCTTCTCTATTTGAAGAGACATTAAAAACTCCTTACTCAGACTAGAGTAGCCTACCTCTTCTGGAAAGACAAATTTTCTCCATCCAAGGACATCCAACAATCTCTCAATTTCGTCCTTGATGTTCAAGGCAGAAAGCATCCCACCAAAAGGAGATTTGGTGCCTTCAACCTTCTTTCTCTTTAGCATGGCATACCTAACATCTTCTTCAGTGGTTTGATGGTGAGGTTTGTGAATTTTCTCACCTCTTTTAGATTGAGGAGGAGATGGGGGAACAACTTCGGGTTCTCTAATGGTGATTCCTGGAACTCTCTTGGCTTGTCCCTTTATTTTGGAAGTGGTTTTTCTTTTGGGAGCCATTAGAATAGAAGAAACAGATGAGTGCAGGAAAACAGAGGTTGATTTGAGAAGTAGATGAGTTGAGAAGATTTTAGGGTTTTAGATTGTTTTCAGAAGCAAAATATCCAAGAAATTTGATGTAACTTACTCTTAAATAGATGGAGTTAAGAAAATAGCCGTTTTTGACTGTTGAATATTAAGAGTTGCGACTTGTCACACAGCCAACGGTTATAAATTTTCGAGCAGAGTGTACAGGGTGCGGTCGCGGATTGAAGATAGTGCGATCGCTACTTATGGTCTAGCGACCATTGTCAAGATAAGTATGCTCGCGAGTGAGGAAAGTAACTGTAACGGTCGAAACTATTCAAATTGGTGCGGCCGCGCACAAATTTTCTCGACCGCGCACAGAGTCATTAGTTTGAATGAAACTGACAGACAGGATAGCGACCGCTAAAGAATACTGGAGCGACCGCTACATACTTAAAAATGAAAGATTCAAGGAAAGATGAAGAATATTTCTATTGTGTTAAGAACCATTAAATTCATGCACATAGAAACCTTATTGATAGGCAATTAATTCAGAGTGTTTCCATCAATCATTCCTAAATTAAGTTTAATAAAATTAAGTCTATCTTCATTCAAGGGTTTTGTAAAGACATCCGCAAGTTGATTTTGTGTTTCAATAAATTCTAGAATTATGTTCTGATTTTGCACATTTTCCCTTAAAAAATGATGTCTAATATCTATATGCTTGGATCTAGAATGTTGTATAGGATTTTTAGACAAATTGATAGCACTAGTGTTGTCACATTTAATGGAAATATTGTTAAAAGCCTTACCATAGTCAAGCAATTGTTGTTTCATCCATAATACTTGTGTGCAACAAAAACAAGCTGCAACATACTCAGCTTCCGTTGTGGATAAAGCAACCGATGCTTGTTTCTTACTATGCCAAGAAACTAGACAATTACCAAGAAAGTGACATGCTCCTGTAGTGCTTTTCCTATCTAATATACTACCAGCATAATCTGCATCTGAAAATCCTATAATATGAAATGATGTGTTCTTTGGATACCAAAGTCCTAAATGTATTGTACCACTCAAATATTTCAAGATTCTCTTTGTGGCATTCAAGTGTGATTCTTTAGGACAAGTTTGAAATCTAGCACAAAGACATACACTGTACATTATATCAGGCCTAGATGCGGTTAAGTAAAGTAGTGATCCGATGATACCTCGATATTTCTTCTCATCTACTGCTTTACCATTATCATCTTTACCTAATTTCAATGATGTGCTCATAGGAGTTTTGCTAGTTTTGCAGCCATCCATTCCAAATTTCTTGATGAGTTCTTTTGTATATTTGGATTGGTTGATGAAGATCCCATCTTTACATTGCTTGACTTGCAGTCCAAGGAAAAACTTGAGTTCACCCATCATGCTCATTTCAAATTCCCTAGTCATACAAGAAGCAAATTCTTTGCACAAGGTTTCATTAGTAGCTCCAAATATTATGTCATCCACATAAATTTGTACAATCAAGATGTTATGCTTATCCTTTTTAACAAAAAGAGTTGTGTCTACTTTTCCTTTTGCAAAACCATTTTCAAGTAAATATGCACTAAGTTTGTCATACCAAGCTCTAGGTGCTTGCTTTAATCCATATAAAGCTTTGGTAAGTTTGAAAACATGATCAGGAAATTTGTAGTTTTCAAAACCAGGAGGTTGTTCAACATAAACTTCTTCATTTATGAGTCCGTTTAGAAATGCACTTTTAACATCCATTTGATAAAGCTTAAAATTCATATGACATGCAAAGGCAAGTAATATTCTAATAGCTTCTAATCTAGCTACGGGGGCAAAGGTTTCATCATAGTCAATACCTTCTTCTTGATTATAACCTTTGGCTACCAATCTTGCTTTATTTCTAATGATGTGACCATTTTCATCAAGCTTATTCCTATAAACTCATTTGCATCCTATTATAGAATGATCTATAGGTCTAGGAGTAAGTTGCCAAACATTATTTCTTTCAAATTGATTAAGTTCATCTTGCATTGCAGTTATCCAATTTTCATCATTTAAAGCTTCCTCAATAGTTTTTGGTTCAATTTGAGAAACAAAAGCAACATTAACATCAATATGATTAATTCTAGATCTAGTAGTTACTCCCTTTGATGTTTCTCCAATGATGAGTTCCTTTGGATGATCTTTCTTGTATTGCCAATCCTTAGGTAGATCTTGAGCCTTTTCTTCAAGTTGATTGATCTTTGGAGCATCAATAGATTCAAGAGGTTCAAGAGTGCCTGCAGGGTCATTGAAAGTAATACCTTTCTTTTGATCAAGTTTAGATAATTCATCAAATACAACATGCATTGATTCTTCTATAACTAGAGTTTTCATATTAAATACTCTATATGCTTTGCTATATGATGAATATCCTAAGAATATGCCTTCATCTGATTTGGATGAGAATTTTCCAAGATTATCCTTGGTATTCAATATGAAGCATTTGCATCCAAATACTCTAAAATATCCAATTCTGGGTATTCTTCCATTCCATAGCTCATAAGAAGTTTTATTAGTTAAATGCCTTTTATAAACACGATTTGCAATGTAACAAGCTGTATTAACGGCTTCCGCCCAAAAATAAGATGGTAAATCATATTTATTGAGCATTGTCCTAGCCATTTCGATTAAAGTTCTATTTTTCCTTTCAACTACACCATTTTGCTGTGGAGTTCTAGGAGCAGAAAAATTGTGTGAAATGCCAAGTTCATTGCAAAAGTTTTCAAAGTTTTCATTTTCAAATTCTTTGCCATGATCACTTCTAATAGATGTGATCACATATCCTTTTTCATTTTGAACTCTTTTTGCAAAGGTTTTGAAGTAATTAAAGGCTTCATTCTTTTGAGCTAAGAAATTAACCCATGTGAATCTAGAGTAGTCATCAACAAGAACAAATGCATATGATTTGCCTCCTAAGCTTGTAACTCTATTTGGTCCAAACAAGTCTAAATGAATGAGCTCTAAAGGTCTAGAGGTGCTTATAACACACTTTGATTTAAATGAGCTTTTATGTTGCTTACCATGTTGACAAGGTTCACAAATTCTGTCTTTATCATATTTTATCTTAGGTAAGCCATCAACTAAATTCTCATTACAAATATATTTCAATTGATCCATACCAGCATGTCCTAGTCTTCTATGCCATAACCATGCATCATTATTAGTGGACATTAAACATGTATGATTAGAATGTATGCTTACATTGTAAGTGTTGTTTGTTCTAGTACCCTTAAATATGATAACATCATTTGAATTTGTGATTTTGCATTCCTTGGAATCAAACTTAACGAAGTATGCTTTATCACAAAGTTGACTAACACTTAGCAAGTTATGTTTCAAACCATCAACAAGCCATACATCTTCAATTAAATCCTTACCAATAGAACCAATGGAGCCAACACCAAGAATTTTACCTTTAGCATTGTTTCCAAAAGTTACGTTACCTCCATGTTTATAGGTAATACTTGTAAAGAGTTTTGCATTTCCAGTCATATGCCTTGAGCATCCACTATCCACAAGCCATGTGCTTTCATTGGTAGTAGATTTTAGGCATACCTGCAAGCCAATTGTGATCATCCTTTTTTAGGTACCCACATATAGTTGGGTCCTTGATGGTTAGTAGAAAGAGTGTCTTCTAACTTGAGATGAGCCTTTCTTATATAACAGGAAAAATTTTTGTGTCCAAATTTCATGCAATATGTGCATTGCCATGGTATTCTATGCTTCTGCATTTTTCTTTTTGCATTATACATACAACTACAAGTATGTGATTTCTTTTGTACAAGTTTAGTGAACAACAATGCATAATTATCTTTAGCTTTATTTCCTAGTGAACCATAAGAAGTTCTTTTAGACTTGGTGCAAGCATCTTTGATATGAACATTAGAAATTCCAATTGTAGATGCTTTCACAAATGTTGGTTTGCTAGGTGCAATGTTGGTTGAGCCATTGAATCCTAATCCATATTTCAAGGAAGGTGATCTTTGATTATTAATTAATGTGTTCAATGCTTCCTTTCCTTTATGAAATCTGGAAATTGATTCTTTTAGTTCTTTTAGTTCATGCTTCAATGCCTCATTCTCTTTAATCACTTTTTCTAAGTCATGTGAGCTTTTATTTAATTCTCCTATTGTATTCATCAAATGTTCATTTGAGGTTTTCAATTCTAAGGTAGAGTTCTTTAAGCATATAAAATCCTTTTCTAACTTAGAGTTTTTCTCTTTATAGAGCATCATTTTGGAGAAATATTTTTCTATTTTAGAATTCATGTGCTCAATCAAATCACTATCATCTATATCACTTATATCATCATGTGCTACAAGATCAAAGGATTGAGTACTTACCTCATTGGAGTCATCTTCAATAGCCATGAGACAAAGATTTGCAATTCCTTCCTCTTCTTCTTCTTCACTTGAGGAAGAGTCATCCCATGTGGCTTTGAGAGACTTTTTCTTTTCTTTATCCCATTTCCTTTTGTTCTTTAATTTGTAGCAATCCGACTTGATGTGACCAGTTTTTCCACATTCATAGCATTTTACCTCATTTTTCTTTTCTTTATCTTTGAAGGAGAATTTAGGAGGTGTACCTTTGTTTGCTTGTAATCTTTTCTTCCTTTTCCATTCATTGATTCTTTTAGAGAACATTGCCATTTCATCTTCATCATCAGTACCTTCATTGCTTGAGCTCTCAGCTTCTTTGATTGCTTTGAGTGCAATTGGTTTTCTCTTTTCTTTCTCACCTTGATCTTCTTCTTTCTCACTGTGTAGCTCAAATGTGAGTAATTTTCCAACTAGCTCGTCGGTTCTTAATGTGCTGAGATCATGAGCTTCTTCTATGGATGATACTTTGGATTCAAAGTTCTTTCTAGCTCTTAGGGCTCTCAAGATTTTGCTGTTTACATCACCTTGATCATATACCTTGCCATACTTCTTTAGTTCATTGACAATTGCAAGTAAGCGATTGGTCATGTCGGTGACATTTTCATTTGGTTTCATCTTGAATAGCTCATATTCATGAACATGCATTTGTTTTTTGGTAAATCTCACTTGAGTCGTACCTTCATGGTAGTTTTCAAGTGTTTTCCAAATGCAATGTGCACAAGTTAAATGTTGAACTCTTCCGCCTTCTTCCCTTGAAATGGAATTCATCAAGATGGAAGCAGCTCTATTGTTCTTGAATCGATCTCTGACATTGCTAGTTAACCATTGAGCTTTGGGAAGTGGAACTTGAATACCGTCAACTTCGTGGGTAGGAGATTTCCATTCATTTTCCACGAAATCCCATAGTTCAATCCCTTCACTATCTAGAAACAAATACATTTTGTGTTTCCAGTATGAATAATCAGTTCCATCAAAGTAGGGTCTAAGAATAGAATTAAGATTTCCATGAGAGCTTGATGAAGAAGAAGTTGCCATAGTGGATCAGATTTCACAATTAAGTTTAAGAAATCTAAGGGCTCTGATACCAATTGTTGTCCCAAGATGGCAACCAAGAGGGGGGGGGGGTGAATTGGTTTCCTCAAGAAGTAATGACAATTTAAAAAACTCAACAAACAAGAAGTGCGGAATATGAAGATTGTTGAGTGATGAAGGAAGAAAGAACACACAAGATTTATAGTGGTTCAGATTTGCTTCAATCCTACATCCACTTCCTTAACAACTTGTTAAGGTTCCACTAGACTTTGAAGTTTTTACAAGCTCACTTCCAACTTTGGTGTTTTTACAAGTTCACACCTAACTTTACAAGTGTTTTTCTAAGGCTCACACTTATAACCCAAACAAGAGTTTTACAAGGCTTACTCTCACAACCCAAGTGTTTCCCAAGCTTACACTCAAACTTATACAATGGTGTTTTCAAATGCTAACACCTAACATACATTACAATTTAATTGTAAGTTTAAGTAAATGAAAATTTGTTGCTTGGCTATTACAATCTGATTTCTTGCTTGTTCCTTTTTTGTTTTCTCAGAGAGACATTGTATTTATAGCCAATGTGGTCTTACTAGCCGTTATAGACATTAAGAATAATGTATTGGTAGATTAGACCTTCTTTACTTAAACTGCCCGAAGCACTTCGCGGTCGCCCTTCATGCAAGGATGGTCGCGCTCATGCTTCTCGCGGTCGTCCTTTAACATGGGACGGTCGCTACTTTTGAAAAGACTTCAACGGTCGAATTTTAGTGCTCTGCAGCTGGAATCTTGCCCATGCTGTGTTTGTCGGACCGGTTTCTTGCCCAGCTGTGTTTGTCGGGACGGTCGCGCCTAGCAATGGTGCGGTCGCCCTTTTTGAATAATCAAGTGGGTTTATAACGGTCATATTACGTGTCATTCTCTGACAGGGCAAAATTGAATGTCCGCCATAATTTGAATGTCGCGGTCGCCCTATGTAGATTATCGCGGTCGAATTGAGAAACTCGCGTCGAACTTCTGGACGCTCCTGAGGACGCGAAACCTACTGTCTCTTCAAACAATTTCTTCTTGAATGGTAGAGCGGTCGCGATTCTGAATGGGGCGGTCGCTAAAGTGATAAGCGAGGTCGAGTCATTCACCGTTCTTGTCACCGCGAACCTTACTGTGATTGTAATGATTTAAGTTCCTTGAGTAGCGGTCGTGCAAATATTCGGACAGTCGCTATTCTGTAGGAGCGGTCGCGACATAGGTCGAACTTCTGACCGCGAAACCTACTGTGATAAGGTTTCTTCTTTTAATTACATGGAGCGGTCGTATTCAGGTGAGGTGCGACCGCTATAAGTGTTCTGTTCACCTTATTTGAAGTAACCTAATCCTGCAACAAGATTTCTCAAACACAAGTTAAATAGATCATCCATTTGAGTTGTCAAGGATCAAAATTAAGGTCATTTGTCTAACACAAAGCAAGCTTAACACAACCTCCAATCCTATCTTTCCAACTTGCCCTTCACCACTTGGATGAAGTAAATCAACCTCCCTCAATGTCTATACAAAATGTGATCATACATAATCATTTAATATCACATTCTAAGGTATTCTCAACATCAAACCATAATTAAACATCACTCTAAACCAAATCCCAAAATTAAACTTCACCTCACTTTAACTTTGAAAAACCATATCAAGCCATTTGAATTAGTGTTTTAAGTTTATTAATATCATTAGAAACATGTTTTAGCATGTTTAAACCAATTATATTAATTAACCACATGCTTATGCTCAAAACCCTAAAATGGCATAATCTTCACCATTGAAGGATCTCCATTCCAACTCAATCCAATTATCATTTCAATCTTATTTCCACCACTTATATCATTAAATAACATGATTTAAGCACTAAAATCAAACAATTAATCATTCTTTAAAAATTCACTTTTCCAAAATCCTAAATCAATACTACCCTCTTCAAACTCTAACCAAACACAACCAAATCCAATATTTGACTTTAAAATACTTGTTTATGCATCAAAACAACTCATTTGTAATCATTTGCACAATTAAAAATCATGATTTCAAAAACTCAAATGTTCCATAACCCTAAATTCTCTCTCTTCACCAATCTTACCCAAACTCAACCATTTCTTTAATCCAACCTTAAAATCATTATTTACTCATCAAAAGAACATCTTTCATACCCATTCCAACAATTATAACATGCTCTTTCTGTAACACCCTTATACCTTATTTACGTATAATACATATTTCTAGCATATGTAAAATATGCATATACGGTACAAAAATGTCACAAACCAATTTATTTTTTTTTTTACATTTCAAATTTAAAATTTCAAATTCTAAATATATAAAAATTAAATAGAATATAAATATTATTTACTTGTTATAAGAACCCAAAATAAATAATATATATATAAAAATTAAATAGAATTTTAATATTCTTTCCTTTTCATCTTTTTCTTAACCACATATATATATTAAAATAATTTAATATTTAATATTTAATTATTTTTTTAATAAATTAAAAGTCCTAATTTCCCTCTTTCATTTAAAATTAATTTGTTTTTGAATTATTTTATTAATTTTGAATTTATAAGATTTAATTACCAAAATACCCTTTTCTTTTAAAAAGTGTTGACTTTTTAGTTATGTTATGTATATTTTGCATATATATCATATATATATTCTACTTTTTCATTTAAAATTCCTTCATTTTTCATTTAAAACTATTAATTTAATTTATCCTTTTAAATTATAATTTATTTTATCAAATTTTCCAAAAATTAGAAATTTTCAAAAATTTTAGATGTTATAATTCTCTCCCCCTAAAACAAATTTCATCCCCGAAATTACCTGTCCTCAAGTCTGGAACAAATGGAGAAACTGACTTTGCATCGCCTGCTCATTTTCCCATGTCGCCTCCTCAGTGGCATGATTCCTCCAAAGGACTTTCACAAGTTGCACCCTCTTATTCCTCAATTCTTTAACCTCTCGTGCCAAAATCGCCACTGGTTCTTCCTCGTAAGTCAGATCTGGACTCACCTCAATGGACTCCACTGACAAGATATGAGATGGGTTAGACCTATATCTCTGAAGCATCAAGACATGGAAAACATTATGTATTTGATCCAACTCAGGCGGAAAAGGTAGTCTATAAGCCACTGGACCAACTCTCTCCAACACCTCATATGGTCCTATGAAACGAGGACTCAACTTCCCTTTGCGGCCAAATCTCAAAATCTTCTTCCATGGAGACACCTTCAGAAATACTTTATCTCTCACACTGAACTCTATGTCTCTTCTCTTTAAATCTAAATAAGATTTCTGTCGGTCTGAAGCTGCTTTCAAATGACCCCGAATCACCTTCACTTTCTCCTCTGTTTCCTTAATCAAATCGAAACCAACCAGTTTATCTTCTCCAACTTCATCCCAACACAAAGGTGTCTTGCATCTCCTGCCATATAAAGCTTCATAAGGAGTTATCCCAATACTCGACTGATGACTATTGTTATAAGCAAATTCAATTAATGGCAAAAATCTGTCCCAATTCCCGGCAAAATCAATGATATAGCTCCTCAACATATCCTCCAGAATTTGTATCACTCTCTCTGACTGTCCATCTATCTGAGGATGGAAAGCAGTACTAAAATACAATTGAGAACCTAGAGCATTATGCAAACTCTTCCAAAACCTCGAAGTAAACCGGGGATCTCGATCCGACACCAAAGAAATTGGGACTCCATGCAACCTGACTATCTCATTGATATACAGCTCAGCCAACCTCTCAAGAGAATAATCCATCCGAACTGGAAGAAAATGAGTTGTCTTCATCATCCGATCAACTATCACCCAGATTGCATCATGCTTCTTCTGAGTCAAAGGTAGTCCAGTCACAAAATCCATTGTCACTCACTCCCATTTTCACTCTGGCACTGATAAAGGTTGGAGCAATCCTGAAGGAACTTGGTGTTCAGCCTTCACTTTCTGGCAAGTTAGACATCTGGATACAAACTCTGCTATGTCCCTTTTCATACCTGACCACCAATAATATCGCTTCAAGTCCTGATACATCTTGGTACTCCCAGGGTGCATAGCAAAAAGTGATTGATGTGCTTCCTCTAATATCATTCTTTTCAATTTTGCATCATTAGGAATACACAATCTATCTCTGTACCATAGACTGCCATCATCCCTCACATAAAAGTCTCGACTTTCCCCTTTCTGACAAACCAGCACAATTTTTTGAATTCTCTCATCTGCTAATTGAGCCTCCCTAATATGATCCAACAAGACTGGCCTCAACTGCTACTGAGCCATCAAAGCACCATCATCAGAAGATTCAAATATAGCGTGCAACGCTCTCAACTCAACAAGCAATGAGAGTGAATAAGCAGCCAAACCTGCCAACGATTTTCGACTCAAGGCATTAGCAACAACATTTGCCTTACCAGGATGATAATCAATTAAACAATCATAGTCTTTAATCAACTCTAACCACCGTCTCTGCCGAAGATTCAGCTCTCTCTTAACACCCAGGTATTTCAAACTTTTGTGATCCGTATAAATGAAACACTTCTCCCCATAAAGATAATGTCGCCAAATCTTTAAAGCAAAAACTATGGTTGCCAACTCCAAATCATGCGTCGGATAATTCAGCTCATGCGGTTTCAACTGTCGAGAGGCATAAGCAATTACTCTACCCTCCTGCATCAGAACACAACCTAACCCACTATGTGAATCATCACTGTATATCACATACGGTTTACCTTCCACAGGCAGGGTAAGGACAGGAACCTGAGTCAACATCTTCCTCAGCTGCTCAAAACTTGCCTGACACCGATTAGTCCACATAAATTTAACTCCTTTCCGAAGCAATCTAGTGAGTGGTGTAGCTATTATAGAAAAACCCTTCACAAATCGATGATAATAGCCTGCCAATCCCAGAAAACTTCTAACCTCTGTCACAGTCTTCGGTGGACTCCAATTCAAGATAGCCTCAATTTTACTCGGATCAACTCTAATACCCTCTGCTAAAACCACATGACCAAAAAAAGCTACCTGATCGAGCTAGAACTCACACTTAGACAGTTTAGCATACAACTGCTTCTCTCTCAGAGTTTGCAATACGATCCGCAAATGTCTATCATGATCCTTGTCATTACGCGAATACACCAAAATGTCATCAATGAAGACCACCACAAACTGATCTAAATATGGTCTGAATACCCTGTTCATCAAATCCATAAAAGCTACTGGTGCATTCGTCAATCCAAAGGGCATCACCAGAAACTCATAATGCCCATACCTAGTACGAAAAGCTATCTTGGGTACATCCACATCTCTGACTCTCAACTGATGGTACCCTGATCTCATATCAATCTTAGAGAATACTGTTGCTCCCTTCAACTGATCAAAGAGATCATCTATCTGAGGCAAAGGATACTTGTTCTTGATGGTCACCTTATTCAACTGCCTATAATCAATACACAATCTCATGGTGCCATCCTTCTTCTTCACAAACAACACAGGCGCTCCCCACGGGGACACACTAGGTCGGATAAACCCTTTATCCAATAACTCCTGCAACTACACCTTCAACTCTCTCAACTCAGCAGGTGCCATCCGATAAGGGGTAATAGAGATAGGAGTGGTACCAGGCAACAAATCGATACCAAACTCCATTTCTCTCTCAGGAGGTACCCCTGGCAACTCATCAGGGAAAACATCTGGAAACTCGGCAACTGTGGGTATACTTTCAAGCAGGGATCCCACTACTCTAGTATCTATAACATGAGCAAGATAAGCCTCACATCCCTTTCAAATCATTCTCCCAGCTGAAACACACATAGATGAAAGATACCTCTGCTCACTAGATACTATAACATCCCTACCATCCCGTGTTCTCAAAGTAACACATTTCTTCTGACAGTCTACCACAGCCCCATGCTTGGATAACCAATCCATGCCCAAAATCAGATCATATTCCCTAAAAGGCATCTCAATCAGGTCACCGAGAAACTCCTCATCTTGAACAATAACTGGACTATCTCGGTACACCCTGCTCACCACAATACTATGCCCTAAAGGATTTGTCGCCAAGACATCAAATCCTAGGGACTTAGAATGCAATTCAGACACAGGCAAGATGGATGCACTTATGTATGAATGTGTAGATCCAGGATCTAATAGAGTAAGGACTGAAATACCAAATAAAAAGAATGTACTCGCAATGACGGCTGAAGCATCCGGCTGCCTCTGCATCACATAAACTCGCTGAGATGGCCTAGCCTCATCTGACCTACTGCCTCCGGATGTAGAGCCTCCTCTCTGACTAAACCCAGGTCGACCACCTCTATTAAAACCTCTGCCACCACGACCACCTCTGACAGTGGGTCAAGAAGATGCAGTATTTGCTTGCCTAACCTCTGGTGGCTCGGGACAATCTTTGATAAAATGGTCTGATGACCCACATCTAAAACACACTCCCGAAGCACCTCTCCACCAGCAGACACCTCCGTGTACTCTACCACAATGAACGCAAGTAGGTGGAGTAGGTCTCTGAGCCACTGGAGTCAGAGCACTAGCCACATAAATTATAGGTCTCTGTCTCTGTCTTTGCTGCTTTACTGACCTGCCAAACTACCCTTGACTCCTACTAAACCTCTGAAAATGTCCCCCCTCAGCCTCTCTTCACTGCTGAAGACCCTGCCTCACTCTGGGGTCTCCTAACTCTGGTCTCCTCAACCCTGGCAGCTGCTGCAAGACTCTGCGCCCTCTCAACACTCCTGGCAGCTGCAACTAACTGGGAAAAATCTTGATACCGAGAGCCCGCAATGATGCACATGATAGAGGGTCTCAGTCCCTCCTCAAACCTCCTACACCTGTCAAACTCATCAGAAATGATCCCACCAGTATAGTGACTCAACCTAATAAACTCGATCTCATACTCGGTCACTGTCCTAGTATCTTGTCTCAGACTCAGGAACTCCATCTTCTTTGCATCTTTATACTCTCTCGGAGTATACTTCTGCTCAAATTCCCATAAGAAATCATCATAGGTCAAGACTGGTGGATCATCTAGAGCATGTGGAATCGTCTTCCACCAATCACATGCATCTCTTTGCAGAAGAGATCTGGCATAATCAAACTTCTCTTTTGGACTGACCTGTAACTGAATAAATATCCTCTGAACCCGGTCTAGCCACTGCTCTGCTACAGTAGGGTCTGTAGTACAAACAAAGTCCTCAGCCCCATACTTTCTCAGTTTATCATACTACCTCACCGGCAACTGTGGCTGCGGCTGTGGCTGTGGAGCCTGCCTCAATAACTCTACCATATGCCATACCCAGCCAGGCGGAACCTCATCAGCTGCTGGTCTCACAGGAATAGAAACAGACGCCTCACCAGCAGATACAACTCTAGCTCTATCTCTACCCTCATCTGGAGCCACACTCTCTGCACTACCCTCAATAGCCTGATGTGGCCGAGATGCCATAACTACCTATATCTGCAAACAAAGAAGAAAATACTCTATTAGAGATAAGAAACTGTCGGTGCCAATGCATGTATTACAATTAAAAACTATTTTTTAAATCCCCCATTTTCTCTCTCTATCATCCCCACCTAGGTCAAAAACCTCAAACCTAGGCTCTGATACCAAAACAAATGTAACACCCTTATACCCTATATACGTACAATACATATTTCTAGCATATGTAAAATACGCATATATGGTACAAAAATGTCACAGACTGATTTACTAATTTTTTTTTACATTTCCAATTTAAAATTTCAAATTCTAGATATATAAAAATTTAATAGAATATAAATATTATTTACTTGTCATAAGAACCCAAAATAAATAATATATATATAAATTTCTGGGAAAAATTCGCCATAGTTTTATCTGAATTTTGGATATCCCAAAATTTAGCAATTACTCAACCAGCAAAAAGAAAACACTCCCAAATAATTTCCAGCCACCATATCAACCATACTTTTCAATTCCACCAAGTTTCTCAAACATTTATACATATAGATATATATAATTTAAAACACACTTACTCTCCCATTTCAAATACAATGACCCAAATATTCTTTATAATATACAATACGTAAAATTCAAAACATAATATATTATGCTTAAAACCCTAAACGTACAATAACATAAAAATATATACATATTGCTGGCAGTATTTCTGATCTCGATAGCAACTCTACAAGCTCAACTACAAGTATAGACCCGACCTGGTCTAGAAGAACTCTCTGGCTCAACAGGGTATACCCTGTCACCTACGCGATGGAAACAATCGCGCTAAGCCAAAGCCTAGTGGTACAAACTTTGATAATAACAATATAACTCAATGCAATACCAAATGCACGATGCATATAGATGTCACATCAATCCACTTTCTTATATTTTTCAAATAATTCATAAGCACACCTCATAACATTATATTACTCAATTGTATCATAATTCATAATTCACAATAAAACAAAGACAAGCATGGGCCCAAAAAGGATCTAATATGTTATTCAAATTTCAGAGTTACTGCTTTGGTCCATAATGACACCATGTGTCTAGCCCCGTAAGCAATATATATATCCATGGATAATGTAACAGCGCTAGTCTCTTGGACTTCAACCCGGCTAGACCCTTAGGCCCCAGTATCTTGGTCCTCAACCCGGCTAGACTGCTATAGTTTTTGAGGCTTACGACCCAGTCTTTTCACCCTAAAAACATCATATTTATCAACTGGCATGGCTTACGACCCAGTCTTTTCATCATTCCAGCGTATAGCCCGTAGGCAATCATATGCATGCCGCCAAACCCAGAACTCTGAAAAATGAATAACATACTAGGCACACAATTTATTCATATTTCTCATTATTAATCTCTTTCTCATTTTTACATATTCAATCTAGGCACATTGCCTTATTTTCACATTTTTTTTCTCACTTTTCTCATTTTTCACATCTTTCTCATTTTTCTCACTTTTCTCATTTTTTTCAATATCAATTCATTTCATTATTACACATATCTCATTTTTGCATTCACAACACATTACCCAATTACTTTGGGTATTTCACATAATATACATATTTCACATTCTACACAATTTAGCTATTATCAATGGCTTTTCTGTAACACCCCTATACCTCGTATACGTACACAGCATGCTTATACGATCATAATATATGTATACTGAATATAGAACTGCCACGGTTTACAAAACACACAAACCATACTTTTAAATAATAATAACAATTTTAAAACATTTAAAGAAATTTATAAAACACAATAGATCGAACTGTTTATAAAAGACACAGCAGAAAATGTAACATATTTACAAATACATATACATCAGAACTCACGTTTTGCAAAATAGAAAATATATACATGTTTGGCAGTATGTCTTTGATCTTTAAGCTCCACTATCAACACCTCAAGGTCTAAACTCTACTCGGCCTAGAGGAACTCTCCGGTTCTTCTCTGTCACCTGCGCGATAAACCATATCGCGCTAAGCCAACGGCTTAGTGGTATAAACTACAATATTATTATGCTTCAATGCCATGCTAATGTCATACAATTAAGTTTCAAGAACAATTCAAAAGAATATTATATTACAAACCTCACATTTGTCAATAACTTATCACAATATTCATTTGTTTCATCTTTCAAGAATCACAATTAAGCAAACACAAGCATGGGCCCAAAAAGAATCTAATATGTTATTCAAAGTTCAGAGTTACTGCTTTGGTCCATAATCATAATCATTAATACATTTATCCATGGATATCAACTAGATTTGAGCTTACGACCCAGTCATTTCACTCAATCTAGTTTCAATAATTTGTTTTTGAGGTTTACGACCCGGTCATTTCACCCCAAAAACATCACATTTCACATTTATCATTTCACATTTTTTTTAACTGGAATCGGCTTACGACCCTGTCATTTCACCTATCCAGTGATTCATAGGCAAGCCGCCAAAAGCAGAACTCTGAAAATTGAATTGACATATTAGGCACACAATAATTTCATTTATCTCATTATCAATTTCTTTCCATTTCATTTCTCATTTCATATTCCACAATCAAATAGGCAAATATGCCTCAATTATATTTCATTTACATGATCATAGCCAACAATCATGGCCTCATATCTCATATCATCTCAACTCACATTAAAATAATTCATCATATCATCATATCTTTCATATTTCATATTCCATGTTTCATTTCATCATCATCATATAAGCAAATATGCTTCAACTATCATATTACATCATTATAACCAACCACATTTATTTTCTATCTCATTATGTCTTACTTCATATTAAGTCAATTCATCATTTAGATGTACATAGTCAATGACATTAACACACATTTTAGATGCTCATCAATCATTCACATCATACCAAACATAGCATTATTCATAATCATCAACAATGCATTAAATTTCCTAACACATTTACCATCAAATGGATGTTAAGTCTCAACATCATATGAATGTATGCAATAATGTAGTTTATACTTACCTCAAGAACACTCACACAACTCTATACTCTTCTTTTTCCAAGAATTCTTCTCTTCTTAAATTAGGGCAAATCACCTTCTTCCAAAACCTAGTCCAAAAATGATACAATACATGAATTCCAATACCATTTATCACTTATTAACCTCATCTTAGACCTTTAGATTACAAATTACAACTCAACAATACTAACTAAAGCCCACGGCCGTGGCCACCCCAACCCCTACGGGCGTGGGTTAGAAAACAATTCTGCCCCAAATTGTTCAACACCCCACGACCATGGCATCTAAGGGCCACGGGCGTGGCATCCAAGATGCTACTGCTTCTGACCAAATTCACATATTCTAGGCTTACAACTCCAACAAACACAAATAACATGAAGATCTATGAAAATAATTAATCAAACTCAAGTTAAACATCACTTACCACTTCAAAACCCTAAAACCAACATCACTCTTACTCTTCCAATACCAACATCAATTTAACTTTTTATTTTCAATTCAAAACCAACACCACAATCAATTTAATCAAACACACACCAACATACTACCATTAACACAACCCCACTTTCAATTATCAACAATTAAACTCATACACAACTTAAAATAAAACAAGAGAAACCAAGAGAGAACTTACCAAAGTTGATGAAACTTCAAAATTTTCCAACTCAATCACTTGATTCTTCCTTCAATTTGCTCTTAAAATTCAAAAACCCTATCTTGCTCTCTTGTTTCCTTGATACTCGGCCAACACAAAGAGAAAAGAAGAAAAATGAAAAAGAGTAAGAGACAAAGTCAAACTTCTCATCTCTTTAAACCTCCACCAAGCATTCCAAATAAGAAATTACTTAAATACCCTCTTCTATTTATTTTAACTCTCTTTCACTTACTTGCCCTTTTTAGTAATTTCATTAATATCAAAATAAATATCTTCTTCCTTTTACCATCACATTTGACTTGTGTATATGTTATATATATTTCCATATATACAACATATACATTCTCTTTTAAATTCTTTTCTCTTTCCAATTACACATAGACATTTTAATTCAAATAAAACAACAATTATATCAAAACTTCTAGGGCACACTTTGGGATATTACAATTCTCCCCCTCTAAAAAGAAATTTCATCCTCGAAATTACCTGATATTATGTCTGAAACAGTTGAGGATACTGATCTTGCATTGCTTGCTCGCTCTCCCACGTTGCCTGCTCGCTCTCCCAAGTTGCCTCTTCTCTCCCATGATTCTTCCATAGAACCTTCACCAATGGCACTTTCTTATTCCTCAACTCTTTCACTTCATGTGCCAAAATAGCAACTGGTTCTTCTTCAAATGTCAGATCCGAACTCACTTCAATGAATTCAACTGGCAAGTTATGAGATGGATCCGATCTATACCTCTGCAACATAGAAACATGGAATACATTATGGATTCTATCCAACTCAGGCGGCAAAGCAACACGATAAGCAACTGGCCCAACTCTTTCTAAAATTTCATATGGTCCAATGAAACGAGGACTCAATTTCCCCCTTCGACCAAATCTTAAAATTTTTTTCCAATGAGACACTTTCAAAAATACTTTATCTCCAACATCAAATTCTATGTCTCTCCTCTTCAAATCTGAATAAGATTTCTGTCGATCTGAAGCTGCTTTTAACCGATCCCGAATTATCTTTACTTTCTCTTCAGTTTCTTTAACCAGATCAGGACCAGTTAACTTGCCCTCTCCAATTTCATTCCAACATAAAGGCGTTCTGCATCTTCTACCATATAATGCTTCAAATGGTGCCATACCAATACTAGATTGATGACTGTTGTTGTAAGCAAATTCCACAAGTGGCAAAAATCTATCCCAACTTCCAGAGAAATCAATGACACAGCTTCTCAACATATCCTTAATAATCTGTATCACTCTCTCCGACTGCCCATCTGTCTGCGGATGAAAAGCAGTGCTAAAGTGCAATCGAGAACCCAAAGCCCCATGTAAACTCTTCCAAAACCTCGAAGTAAACCTAGGATCTCGATCAGACACTAAAGAAGTAGGGACTCTATGCACCTTCACTATTTCATTGATATACAACTCAGCCAATTTCTCAAGAGAATAATCCATTCTAACTGGAAGAAAATGAGCTGTTTTTGTCAACCGATCAACAATCACCCAAATAGCATCATGCTTCTTCTGAGTCAATGGCAACCCAGACACAAAATCCATTGTCACTCTCTCCCATTTCCATTCAGGCACTGTTAAAGGTTGAAGCAACCCTGTTGGAACTTGATGCTCAGCTTTTACCCTCTAACAAGTAAGACATTTGGACACAAATTCTGCTATATCTCTCTTCATACCAGACCACCAGTAGTGTTGTTTCAAATCATGGTACATCTTTGTACTACCCGGATGCATAGCAAAAACCGATTGGTGTGCTTCCTCTAAAATAATCTTTCTCAAACTATCATTATCAGGAACACACAACCTATCCTTGAATCAAAAGGCTACCATCACTTTTCACATAAAAATCTCGGCTCTCCCCCTTCTGGCAATCTGATATAATCTTCTGAATTTTCTCATCTACCAATTAAGCCTCCTTAATCTGATCCAACAACACTGGTCTCAATTGCAACTGAGCCAACAATGCACCATCAGCACCTACTTCAAAACTAACATGCAATGCTCTCAACTCAACAAGCAACGAGAGTGAATAAACAGGCAAACTGGCTAAAGACTTCTGACTCAAGGCATCCGCAACAACATTTGCCTTACCAGGATGATAATCAATCAAACAGTCGTAGTCTTTGATTAACTCTAACCATCGCCTTTGCCAAAGATTCAGCTCCTTCTGAACACCTAAATATTTCAAACTTTTGTGATCCGTATAGATAAAACATTTCTCCCCATATAAGTGGTGTCGCCAAATCTTCAAAGCAAACACTATAGCTGCCAACTCCAAATCATGAGTCGGATAATTAAGCTCGTGCGGCTTCAACTGCCGAGAAGCATAAGTATAACTTTACCCTCTTGCATCAAAACACATACTAAACCATTATGTGAAGCATCACTATAAATCACATATGGTTTATCTTCCACGGGTAAAGTTAGAACAGGTGCTTGAGTCAACATTTCTTTCAACTGCTCAAAGCTAGCTTGACACTGATCCGTCCACACAAATCTAACTCCCTTCCGAAGCAATCTGGTGAGTGGAGTAGCTATCAAAGAGAAACCTTTCACAAACCGTCGGTAATAGCCTGCCAAACCCAGAAAACTTCTAACTTCAGTTACAGACTTTGGTGGACTTCAATTCAAAATAGCTTCAACTTTACTTGGATCAACTCTTATACCATCTGCTGAAACTATATGACCCAGAAAAGTAACTTGGTTAAGCCAAAACTCACACTTTGACAGCTTAGCATACAACTGCTTCTCTCTAAAGATCTGTAATACAATCCGCAGATGCCTGTCATGCTCCTTCTTATTACGTGAGTACTGTAACATCCCGAATTCTAGATTGGTAAGAAACAAACATAGAGGATATGATTTAGGCTTAGAACAAAGGAACTTAGAACATGACCTATAACTAGAGCTCGAATTTCATCCAAGTCAATGACAGAATTAGAGAGTCTCAAAGAAGACTTAATTGTTTATTTGTGTCTTAGCTAGACGTATAACTTAAAATTACTCAATTTGGAGTTGTACAGAATAAGATATGATGGATTCAGTAGACAATGTGCAAGATGCCTCAGGACAACATAGTAGGCTTGACTTCAAAGGACCGTCAAAAACAGATATAGCTCGAATCGACCTGAAATTTTGACACAATGTAGCCCCGGATGTCTAGTTTCAGTGGGAATAAGAATTACTTAATTCATAGTTGTGAGTAAAAAGATATTAATAAAAAAAAAAGACAGCAAGGTCAGGTAGGGATATCAAAAGGACCTAAGTGAGAATTTCTCAAAAGTTAGGGACAACTATGTAAACTTAAAAATTAAGTTTCAGAAGTTCTTAATAGTGCCCATATCCGACCCCAAAAGAATATTCTCGAGATTAATCGGGTCATAACTGTGAGTTTCAATTTTTCTCGAAAACGCACAGTTTAAAAGTTACGATCGATTAATCGCCGGAATGTAAAGTGGGCCCGGTTTCATGTCGGGACCGTATGGGTAACACGGGTCAACTTTAGGGTATCCAATGGGAAGAGGGACAAGTGGGAAGAAGTAATGGGAAAGAAAACTATAAAAATCTCTTGTTGGCCAATCAAAAGTAACCATTTAGCATGAGTATTAAATGAAGAAAGAGAAAGGTGGACAAGTGGTCTTAAAGGATTTATCCAACACATAAGGTGATCATCATTTCCCTTATATATATATATATATATCATGATATGAAGAACAAACTCTCTCTTTTCCACTTACAAATTTCGGCCACAATAGGAAAAGCAAAAGGGAATTAAAGAGCAAGGTTTGGTACTTTAACTATTGAACTCCTTTTAAAAATTTTTCTGTTTTACAATTAGTAAAATGTTGTGACTTGTATAATTTTTAATTAAATATAGAAAAATTATCTTGAGTTGAAATTTGGATATGTTTTTGTTTAATAAGTCTAGTATTTGAGAAAAAATAATTTGGAATCACATTGATTGCATTTAATTTACGGAATTTATAAAATTCAGAACTGCTGCCAGGATGCAGGGCAACTGGAGTAGTCTGGTTGGGTGAACTACTTGACCAAGAATGTGTCCAGTTTGATCTGAAATTTTAAAGGAATGATTTTAAGATGTAAAACTAAATTCTGTAAAAATTTTAGAGTTTTTAGCCAAGTGGATTATTTTATACAAAGTTTCTAAAACAAGGATCAAGTTGGGTCAAGAACCAGAGTTTATTGTTCATATGGTAATTTTTTTCATTATTAACTTGGTCAAAAACTTGGTGTGGGTGTTTTATCATTTTATTTTTGGCATTGAGTTTAATTATGATATGAAGAATAAATTAAGATGGAAAATATGTGAATACATATGATACATATGTGAGTATATGTGATATTTGTGTAAATATATATTATATATACATGGAGAATATGTGGTATATATATATGAAGTGAATGGGTATATATGAAATGTTATATATGCTCTACTCGGTAAATGGGAAAAACCGGTCTGGAATGGGGGTTTGGCATGCCATCCTACCTGCAGTACTGTCTTAACGGCTTCGGTCGGGATATTACTTACGCGCGCGCGGTTATATCGTGCGAGGTCGAGATCATGGCAACTAGTCGTGTGAGACCAAGACCACGCAGTTATATCGTGTGAGGTCAAGATCATGGCAACTAGTCATGTGAGACCAAGACCACGCAGTTATCTTATATATTCCATATCGTGTGAGACCAAGACCATGGCGATTAGTCGTGTGAGGTCAAGACCACGCATAACTCTATACGAGGCCTCATTTCGAGATCGGTGTATTCATAATTACTTTGTGGAGCGAAATGATAAAATGATGATAACTGAATATATGACATGTATGGATTGCTTTTACTGTGATATTATTTTTCAATACGACTCATTGCTTTTAAAAGTGCATTATGCTTTTATTATTTATTTTTCGTAATTAGTTAAAGTACCCACTAAGCAATGCTTAGCGAGTTTAGTTTCTTCTAAACTCGTAGGTTATTAGCAAGGAGCTAGTAGCGAGCAGAGGAGTCCTGCGATTTGTTGGTCATCAGCAAACTTAAGTGGTGCTCTTCATTTTGTATTTTAGCATTAGAAACCGGCATGTTCTTATTTGAACAATACAAAGAGATAACTTGATGTAGCATGTAAATCTAGTAATGTATAATAACCGTATGGTTTTGAATTGAGTTGGGTTGTAAATATAGAAGTGTGAATTCTTCTTGCAGGATTTGTAGTTGAGGTTACAAGGGTGGATTATTGGGAGTGTGCTTATATTGAATTGTGAAACAAAATATTTTTCAAAAATAAGAAAAATCAGTTTTGTCGACACTTGGGACCTCCATTTTTAGGGAGTTATGGCAAATTTTTTTTTTAAATCTATACTTAAAATTGGCTAAGTAAAATATTAAGACACAACCACCATGAGATAACAATCCATCTTGGTCTATAAATGTAGGCTAAGATGGGGTGTTACATTTAGTGGTATCAAAGCATAGGTTTAGTCGATTCTGGGAGATAGGTAGTAAGTAAGTAACTATGTGTGCCATGTAAGATAAAATGAGGAGAAAGTTATATGATGAATAGGTAGATGTACATGCCAGATAAGAATTGATAATTGAGTTATATGTTGATGAACTAAGCAGATAATTATTTATGTCAATATAGGATGTCTCTAGATTCGTGGAACGAAACGTAGAATCACAAGCTATGTGTAATTATACGTAAGAATTATGCATGAATAAGTAATTTTCGGGGCGAAACTTAAATTAAGGGGGATAGAATTGTAACATCCCGAATTCCATATTGGTAAGAAACAGACATAGAGGATATGATTTAGGCTTAGAACAAAGGAGCTTAGAACATGGCCTATAACTTGAGCTCGAATTTCATCCAAGTCAATGATAGAATTAGAGAGTCTCAAACAAGACTTAATTGTTTATTTGTGTCTTAGATAGATGTATAACTTAAAATTACTCAATTTGGAGTTGTACCGAATAAGATGTGATGGATTCAGTAGACAATGTGCAAGCTGCCTCAGGACAGCATAGTAGGCTTGACTTCAAAGGACTGTCAAAAATCAGATATAGTTCGGATTGACCTAAAATGTTGACACAATGTAGCCCCGGATGTCTAGTTTCAGTGGGAATAAGAATTACTTAATTCATAGTTGTGAGTAAAAAGATATTAATAAAAAAAGACAGCAAGGTCAGGTAGGGATATCAAAAGGATCTAAGTGAGAATTTCTCAAAAGTTAGGGACAACTATGTAAACTTAAAAATTAAGTGTCGGAAGTTCTTAATAGTGCCCATATCCGACCCCAGAAGAATATTCTTGAGATTAATCGGTCATAACCATGGGTTTCAATTTTTCTCGAAAACGCACGGTTTAAAAGTTACGATCTATTAATCGCCGGAATGTAAAGTGGGCTCGGTTTCGTGTCGGGACCGTATGGGTAACACGGGTCAACTTTAGGGTATCCAATGGGAAGAGGGACAAGTGGGAAGAAGTAATGGGAAAGAAAACTATAAAAATCTCTTGTTGGCCAATCAAAAGTAACCATTTAGCATGAGTATTAAATGAAGAAAGAGAAAGGTGGACAAGTGGTCTTAAAGGATTTATCCAACACATAAGGTGATCATCATTTCCCTTATATATATATATATATATCATGATATGAAGAACAAACTCTCTCTTTTCCACTTACAAATTTCGGCCACAATAGGAAAAGCAAAAGGGAATTAAAGAGCAAGGTTTGGTACTTTAACTATTGAACTCCTTTTGAAAATTTTTCTGTTTTACAATTAGTAAAATGCTGTGACTTGTATGATTTTTAATTAAATATAGAAAAATTATATAGAGTTGAAATTTGGATATGTTTCTGTTTAATAAGTCTAGTATTTGAGAAAAAATAATTTGGAACCACATTGATTGAATTTAATTTACGAAATTTATAAAATTCAGAACTGCTGCCAGGATGCAGGGCAACTGGAGCAGTCTGGTTGGGTGAACTACTTGACCAAGAATGTGTCCAGTTTGATCTGAAATTTTAAAGGAATGATTTTAAGATGTAAAACTAAATTCTGTAAATATTTTAGAGTTTTTAGCCAAGTGGATTATTTTATACAAATTTTCTAAAACAAGGATCAAGTTGGGTCAAGAACCAGAGTTTATTGTTCATATGGTAATTTTTTTCATTATTAACTTGGTCAAAAACTTGGTGTGGGTGTTTTATCATTTTATTTTTGGTATTGAGTTTAATTATGATATGAAGAATAAATTAAGATGGAAAATATGTGAATACATATGATACATATGTGAGTATATGTGATATTTGTGTAAATATATATTGTATATACATGGAGAATATGTGGTATATATATATGAAGTGAATGGGTATATATGAAATGTTATATATGCTCTACTCGATAAATGGGTAAAACCGGTCTGGAATGGGGGTTTGGCATGTCATCCTATCGGCAGTACTGTCTTAACGGCTTCGGTCGGGATATTACTTACGCGCGCGCGGTTATATCGTGCGAGGTCGAGATCATGGCAACTAGTCGTGTGAGACCAAGACCACGCAGTTATATCGTGTGAGGTCAAGATCATGGCAAATAGTCGTGTGAGACCAAGACCACGCAGTTATCTTGTATATTCCATATCGTGTGAGACCAAGACCATGGCGATTAATCGTGTGAGGTCAAGACCACGCATAACTCTATACGAGGCCTCATTCCGAGATCGGTATATTCGTAATTACCTTGTGGAGCGAAATGATAAAATGATAATAACTGAATATATGACATGTATGGATTGCTTTTACTGTGATATTATTTTTCAATACGACTCATTGCTTTTAAAATTGCATTATGCTTTTATTATTTATTTTCCGTAATTAGTTAAAGTACCCACTAAGCAATGCTTAGCGAGTTTAGTTTCTTCTAAACTCGTAGGTTATTAGCAAGGAGCCAGTAGCGAGCAGAGGAGTCCTGCAATTTGTCGGTCATCAACAAACTTAAGTGGTGCTCTTCATTTTGTATTTTAGCATTAGAAACTGGCATGTACTTATTTGAACAATACAAAGAGATAACTTGATGTAGCATGTAAATCTAGTAATGTATAATAACCGTATGGTTTTGAATTGAGTTGGGTTGTGAATATAGAAGTGTGAATTCTTCTTGCAGGATTTGTAGTTGAGGTTACAAGGGTGGATTATTGGGAGTGTGCTTATATTGAATTGTGAAACAAAATGTTTTTCAAAAATAAGAAAAATCAGTTTTGTTGACACTTGGGACCTCCATTTTTAAGGGAGGTTATGGCAAATTTTTTTTTAAAATCTATACTTAAAATTGGCTAAGTAAAATATTAAGACACAACCACCATGAGATAACAGTCCATCTTGGTCTATAAATGTAGGCTAAGATGGGGTGTTACATTTAGTGGTATCAAAGCATAGGTTTAGTCGATTCTAGGAGATAGGTAGTAAGTAAGTAACTATGTGTGCCATGTAAGATAAAATGAGGAGAAAGTTATATGATGAATAGGTAGATGTACATGCCAGATAAGAATTGATAATTGAGTTATATGTTGATGAACTAAGCAGATAATTATTTATGTCAATATAGGATGTCTCTAGATTCGTGGAACGAAACGTAGAATCACAAGCTATGTGTAATTATACGTAAGAATTATGCATGAATAAGTAAGTTTCGGGGCGAAACTTAAATTAAGGGGGATAGAATTGTAACATCCTGAATTCCAGATTGGTAAGAAACAGACATAGAGGATATGATTTAGGCTTAGAACAAAGGAGCTTAGAACATGACCTATAAATTGAGCTCGAATTTCATCCAAGTCAATGACAGAATTAGAGAGTCTCAAAGAAGACTTAATTGTTTATTTGTGTCTTAGCTAGATGTATAACTTAAAATTACTCAATTTGGAGTTGTATAGAATAAGATATGATGGATTCAGTAGACAATGTGCAAGCTGCCTCAGGACAGCATAGTAGGCTTGACTTCAAAGGACTGTCAAAAATCAGATATAGCTCGGATCGACCTGAAATTTTGACAAAATGTAGCCCCGGATGTCTAGTTTCAGTGGGAATAAGAATTACTTAATTCAGAGTTGTGAGTAAAAAGATATTAATAAAAAAAGACAGCAAGGTCAGGTAGGGATATCAAAAGGACCTAAGTGAGAATTTCTCAAAAGTTAGGGACAACTATGTAAACTTAAAAATTAAGTGTCGGAAGTTCTTAATAGTGCCCATATCCGAACCCAGAAGAATATTCTTGAGATTAATCGGGTCATAACCATGGGTTTCAATTTTTTCCGAAAACGCACAGTTTAAAAGTTACGATCGATTAATCGCCGGAATGTAAAGTGGGCCCGGTTTCGTGTCGGGACCGTATGGGTAACACGGGACAACTTTAGGGTATCCAATGGGAAGAGGGACAAGTGGGAAGAAGTAATGGGAAAGAAAACTATAAAAATCTCTTGTTGGCCAATCAAAAGTAACCATTTAGCATGAGTATTAAATGAAGAAAGAGAAAGGTGGACAAGTGGTCTTAAAGGATTTATCCAACACATAAGGTGATCATCATTTCCCTTATATATATATATATATATATATATCATGATATGAAGAAAAAACTCTCTCTTTTCCACTTACAAATTTCGGCCACAATAGGAAAAGCAAAAGGGAATTAAAGAGCAAGGTTTGGTACTTTAACTATTGAACTCCTTTTGAAAATTTTTCTGTTTTACAATTAGTAAAATACTGTGACTTATATGATTTTTAATTAAATATAGAAAAATTATCTTGAGTTGAAATTTGGATATGTTTTTTTTAATAAGTCTAGTATTTGAGAAAAATTAATTTGGAACCACATTGATTGAATTTAATTTACGGAATTTATAAAATTCAGAACTGCTGCCAGGATGCAGGGCAACTGGAGCAGTCTGGTTGGGTGAACTACTTGACCAAGATTTTGTATCCAGTTTGATCTGAAATTTTAAAGGAATGATTTTAAGATGTAAAACTAAATTCTGTAAAAATTTTAGAGTTTTTAGCCAAGTGGATTATTTTATACAAATTTTCTAAAACAAGGATCAAGTTGGGTCAAGAACCAGAGTTTATTGTTCATATGGTAATTTTTTTCATTATTAACTTGGTCAAAAACTTGGTGTGGGTGTTTTATCATTTTATTTTTGGTATTGAGTTTAATTATGATATGAAGAATAAATTAAGATGGAAAATATGTGAATACATATAATACATATGTGAGTATATGTGATATTTGTGTAAATATTTATTGTATATACATGGAGAATATGTGGTATATATATATGAAGTGAATGGGTATATATGAAATGTTATATATGCTCTACTCTGTAAATGGGTAAAACCGGTCTAGAATGGGGGTTTGGCATGCCATCCTACCGGCAGTACTGTCTTAACGGCTTCGGTCGGGATATTACTTACGCGCGCGCGCGGTTATATCGTGTGAGGTCGAGATCATGGCAACTAGTCGTGTGAGACCAAGACCATGCAGTTATATCGTGTGAGGTCAAGATCATGGCAACTAGTCATGTGAGACCAAGACCACGCAGTTATCTTGTATATTCCATATCGTGTGAGACCAAGACCATGGTGATTAGTCGTGTGAGGTCAAGACCACGCATAACTCTATACGAGGCCTCATTCCGAGATCGGTGTATTCGTAATTACCTTGTGGAGCGAAATGATAAAATGATAATAACTGAATATATGACATGTATGGATTACTTTTACTGTGATATTATTTTTCAATACGACTCATTGCTTTTAAAAGTGCATTATGCTTTTATTATTTATTTTCCGTAATTAGTTAAAGTACCCACTAAGCAATGCTTAGCGAGTTTAGTTTCTTCTAAACTCGTAGGTTATTAGCAAGGAGCCAGTAGCGAGCAGAGGAGTCCTGCGATTTGTCGGTCATCAACAAACTTAAGTGGTGCTCTTCATTTTGTATTTTAGCATTAGAAACTGGCATGTACTTATTTGAACAATACAAAGAGATAACTTGATGTAGCATGTAAATCTAGTAATGTATAATAACCGTATGGTTTTGAATTGAGTTGGGTTGTGAATATAGAAGTGTGAATTCTTCTTGCAGGATTTGTAGTTGAGGTTATAAGGGTGGATTATTGGGAGTGTGCTTATATTGAATTGTGAAACAAAATATTTTTCAAAAATAAGAAAAATCAGTTTTGTCAACACTTGGGACCTCCATTTTTAGGGGAGGTTATGGCAAATTTTTTTTTAAAATCTATACTTAAAATTGGCTAAGTAAAATATTAAGACACAACCACCATGAGATAACAGTCCATCTTGGTCTATAAATGTAGGCTAAGATGGGGTGTTACATTTAGTCAGTAATATCCCAATGTATGACCTAGAAGTTTTGAATATTATGGTTGTTTTAATTGGATTGAATGTATATGTTAATTTGAAAGAGAAAAGCATTTTTAGAGAAAGTGTATATGTTGGGTATATGGTAATATATATAACATATATGTTGGTCAAAATGAGGAGTCAAGGGAAGAAGATATTTTATTTGTGATATGTGAAATAACTATAAAGGGCATATAAGAAAAAGAAGTTAAGTTATATGGATGAGGGCATTTAAGTAATTGCTCATGTAGAATTGCTTGGTGGAGATTTAAAGAAGAAGAGAAGTTTGACTTGATTTTATTTCTTCTCTTCTCATTTTTGGTGTGGCCGGCTACCAAAGGAAAGAAGGAGGAAGAGAAGTGTTCTAAGTTCTAAACATCAATTTGAAGGGAAAAATCAAAGGATCAAGTTGGAGATTTGTGAAATTTCTTCAATTGAGGTAAGTACTCTCTTGTTTTCCTTTGTTATTTTTGAAGTTGTGTTTGAAGTGAGTTTTGATTTGTTGAGATTATGAATTGGTGTGGTAGAAATGTGTTTATAAGTGTTGAAATGGATTGTAAGTTAAATTGGTGTTGGTTTTGGTTTGAGGATGGTAAGTTAAGTGGATGTTGGTATTGAAAGAATAAGAAGGATGTTGGTTTTAGGGTTTTGAAATGGTCTGTGTTCAAATGTGTTGTTAATGTTTTGTTAATGAGAATATTGTGATGAATAGGTAAATAAGTGTTAATGACATTGTTTATATCCATTTGAATGAGGTTATGTTGTGCACAATGTGTTTAAATGCAATTAAAAGAGAGTTGGCCATATTTAGGGTTTGTATACATGAGAGACACGGCCAAACCAAGGAAGAGACACGGCCAAACTAAAGAAGTTTTGAGAGACACGGCCAAGTCCATGGAAATTTGGCCGTGTTGGATGATTTTTGGAGAAGACACGGCCGTGTCCCTTGCCCATGTTTGCCACTGCCTGAATTTTGTTGAGAGACACGGCTGTGTCCCCTTGCCCGTGTCTGCCTCGGCTTGAATTGGTGTTGAGAGACACGGCCACAAGCTTGGCCGTGTCCCTTGAATGTGTTGGCTACTGTGATTATCCCTTGCTCTTCTTACATGGTTGAGATTAAACTTACATTTGATAATGCATATGATATTATATGAGCAAGGTTATGTATTATACATTGTGAATCTTATGAATGGTAATGTGTTATATGAATAATGTACTTTGAAGTGTTATACCAATGATGTTATATAAACAATGTTATGCAATTTATTATATTGTTAATATAATGTGACTAGTGTTATGACTTATATAGTGTGAAAGATGCGAGGATCATTCAAAAAGGTACGCGCAATGTAATTTGTTATGATAAATGTTTTAATAATGAATGGTGTTAATGTGTCTTGAAAAATGATTGAAATAAAATAAATGGACATGTTGTTTATATGACAATGAATTTAAAATACATATGCAATGAAATTGATTATGTATGATTGAATAAGGATATGTTTGTTTAGTTAAGGTAATTGATATTGTATAAATCAATGATGATATATGTATTATGTGAAGCCATTGTGATTGGCTATGATAACTCAAATGTGATGTGAAGCCATTGTGATTGGCTATGATGATTCAATTGAAAGACATAAGGCATGTTTGCCTAATTGATTATGAGAATTGAGAATGAAATTGATAAATGAATGGTGTAGCTAATGTGTTATTCCATTTTCAGAGTTTGTTGTTGGTGGCATGCCTAATATTAGTAACAATCTCTTGAAGTTAGGTTGGAATTGATCCTTGAAGCCAAGTTGGGTTGAAGTTTAACATGTTTTACTCCCCTTGAAGCTTGGTTGGGTCTAGTCCTTGAAGCCTAATTGAGATGTTACAACCCTTGAAGCTAGGTTGGATTGGTTCTTGAAGCCAAGTTGGGTTGATACTTAGCATGCTTTGTTCCCCTTGAAGCTTGGTTGAACCTAAATCCTTGAAGCCTAGTTGGGTCTATGATAATGATAAATGTGATAACAAAACCAAAGCATTAACTCTGAAAATTGAATGGCATATTAGTGTCTTTTGGGCCTGAGTCTGTCGTTGTTGTCAATGTGATATACAAATGTTGAAATAATTGAGTGATGAGATCTATGATTGACTTTGTTGGAAATGTGATTCATGATTGGTGAATTGTGAACAAAACAATGTTATGAAGTATGTTGTGTAATGTGTGTATCGATATATTGATTGTGAGTGTTAGTGATGGGTTATGATTGGTGAATTGTGAATTAAACAATGTTATGAAGTATGATGTGTAATGTGTATATTGATATATTGATTGTGGTTGGTGATAATAATATATATATAATATATGAAATTAGTTGAGATATATGAAAGGTGCAATTCAAAAGGAGAAACTAATGGTACATGGAAGTGATATTTCATTATATGTTAGAATTTCTATAATGTATGATTATATGTTATATTTGTACTACTAAGCTCTCGGGCTTAGCGCGGATGTGTAATCGCGCAGGTGACTAGGTGGAAGATATGAAGTCTTTCGTTATGCCACGAGAAGAGTAAGAGTTTGTCGAGACCAACTAGAGGGTGATGCATACATGTATAATTTTTAATTATGATGTTTTTCTGATAAGAGTATATTTATATGTATATATGAAGTTTTGATAAAGATAAGATTATGACATATATGTAAGATCATTAAAAGTATAATGATTTTGTAATTGTTCTTTAAATTTATGTATTGTGGTTTGAACTCTTTTAAAGGTTTTAAAAATGTATCGAAAAGTGACATCCTTATACTTTATATACTTATTGTATGTGTACCAGGTATATGTATAGTACTTATATGGAGTATCGGGGTGTTACATAGTCCACCAAAATATCATCAATGAAAACCACTACAAACTGATCCAAATAGGGCCTAAACACCCTATTCATTAAATCCATGAAAATTGCTGGTACATTCGTCAACCCAAAAGGCATTACTAAAAACTCATAATGTCCATACCTGGTGCAGAAAGCTGTCTTAGGAACATCTTCAGCTCTAACCCTCAACTAATGGTACCCTGATCTCAAATCAATCTTGGAAAATACTGCTGCTCCCTTCAATTGATCAAAGATATCATCAATCCTAGGCAAAGGATATTTATTCTTAATAGTCACTTTGTTCAATTGCCTATAATCAATGCATAACCTCATAGTACCATCCTTCTTCTTCACAAACAACACAGGAGCTCCCCAAGGAGAAACACTGGGGCAAATAAACCCTTTATCCAACAAATCCTGTAACTACACCTTCAACTCTCTCAATTCAGCAGGTGCCATTCGATAAGGGGTGATAGAGATGGGAGTGGTACCAGGTAACAAATCGATACCAAACTCAACCTCTCTCTTAGGGGGTAACCCTGGCAACTCCTCAGGAAACACATCCGGAAAATCTGCAACTGTGGGTATTTTATCAAGTTGAGAACCTACTACCCTAGTATCCACAACATGAGCAAGATAAGCTTCACACCCTTTTCTAATCAACTTTCTAGCTGTTACAGCTGATACTAACAAGGATGCAAGTTGTCTCTGCTCACTAGATACTATCACATTCCTACCATCACTGGTTCTCAAGGTGACACACTTCTTTTGACAATCTACCACAGCTCCATGCTTAGATAGCCAATCCATGCCTAAGATCAAATCATATTCTTTAAAAGGCATTTCAATCAGATCACCAAGAAACTCCTCACCTTGCACCACAACTATACTATCACGGTGCACCTTACTAACAACCACACTATGTCCTAAAGGATTTGTCACCAAAACATCAAATCCTAAGGATTCTGAATGCAATTCAGACACAGGCAATATGGATGCACTTATGTATGAATGAGTAGATCCTGGATCAATCAAAGCAAGTACTGAAATGACAAATAAAGAAAATGTACCCGCTATAACTGCTGAAGCATCTGGCTGCCACTGCATCACATATACCCTCTGAGAAGATCCGGCCTCATCTGGCCTATTGCCTCTGGATGAAGATCCTCCTCTCTGACTAAACCCGGGTCTACAACCTCTACTGAAACCTCTGCCGCCTCGACCACCTCTGCTAACACTAGGTCGAGAAGCTGCAGTATCAGCCTGCCCATACTCCTGCATCTCAGGACAATCTCTAACAAAATGAGCTGGTGACCCACATCTAAAACACCCAGCTGATCCACCAATCCTCCAACACACACCCCCATGGGTCTTACCATAATGCTCACATACTGGTGGAGTAGACCTCTGAACCACAGGGGTCGGAGCACTAGCCACAAAAGCTGTCGGTCTCGGCCTCTGCCTCTGATACTGTACTGATCTGCCCGATTGCCTCTGACTCCTACTGATCCTCGGAACAAAACTTCCTCTACCCCTCTTCACAGATGAAGACCCTGCCTCAAACTGGGGTCTCCTTACTCTAGTTTCCTCCTCAGTAGCAGCTGCTGCAATGCTCTGCGCTCTCTCCACACTTCTAGCTGCTGCAACTAGCTGAGAGAAATCCTGGTACCGAGAACCAGCCACAATGCACATGATAGAGGACCTCAATCCCTCCTCAAACCTTCTGCACCAATCTATTTCATCAGAAATAATTCCCCCGGCATAACGACTCAACCGGATGTACTCAATCTCGTATTCTGTCACCGTCCGGTTGTCTTGCCTCTAATTCAGGAATTCCATCTTCTTAATATCTTTATACTCCCTCAGAGTATATTTCTGCTCGAACTCCCTCAGAAAATCACTATAAGATAGTGTAGGTGGATCATCCATGGCATAAGGAACAGTCTTCCACCAGTCATAGGCATCTTTCTGAAGGAGGGATCTGGCATAGTCAAATTTCTCATCCGAAGTGGCTTGCAACTGAATGAATATCCTCTGCACTTTATCCAACCATTGCTCAGCCACTGTAGGATCGGTAGTGCCCAAGAAATCTTCAGCCCCATATTTTCTCAACTTGTCATAATGTCTTACCGGCATCTGAGGCTGTGGTAGTGGGGGCTGCACTGGAGCTGGCCTTAGTAGTTCTATCACATGCCTTAACCAACCTGAAGGACCCTCCTCTGCAGCTGATCTCTCTGGCACAGAAACAGGTGCCTCACTAACTCTATCAACTCTAGCTCCATCTCTACTCTCTCCTGGAGCTACACTCTCAGCACTTCCTTCTACAGTCTGACGTGAATGGGACTCCATTACTACCTATATCTACAAACACAGCAGAATATTCCTCATTAAAGATCAAAGATTGCCATACCCAAAACATGTATTTGACTCAAAAACCAACTTTTAAAATCAAAATATTCTTTTTCTTACAATTCACCTAGGTTGAGAATCTCAAACCTAGGCTCTGATACCAAAACAATTGTAACACCCCTATACCCCGTATACGTACACAACATGCTTATACGATCGTAATATACGTATACTGAATATAGAAATGCCACGGTTTACAAAACACACAAACCATACTTTTAAATAATAATAACAATTTTAAAACATTTAAAGAAATTTATAAAACACAATAGATCGAACTGTTTATACAAGACGCAGCAGAAAATGTAACATATTTACAAATACATATACATTAGAACTCAAGTTTTACAAAAATAGAAAATATATACATGTTTGGCAGTATGTCTTTGATCTTTAAGCTCCATTATCAACACCTCAAGGTCTAAACTCTACTCGGCCTAGAGGAACTCTCCGGTTCTTCTCTGTCACCTGTGCGATAAACCATAATCGCGCTAAGCCAACGGCTTAGTGGTATAAACTACAATATTATTATGCTTCAATGCCATGCTAATGTCATACAATTAAGTTTCAAGAACAATTCAAAAGAATATTATATTACAAACCTCACATTCGTCAATAACTTATCACAATATTCATTTGTTTCATCTTTCAAGAATCACAATTAAGCAAACACAAGCATGGGCCCAAAAAGAATCTAATATGTTATTCAAAGTTCAGAGTTACTGCTTTGGTCCATAATCATAATCATCAATACATTTATCCATGGATATCAACTAGATTTGAGCTTACGACCCAGTCATTTCACTCAATCTAGTTTCAATAATTTGTTTTTGAGGTTTACGACCCAGTCATTTCACCCCAAAAACATCACATTTCACATTTATCATTTCACATTTTTTTAACTGGAATCGGCTTACGACCCGGTCATTTCACCTATCCAGTGATTCATAGGCATGCTGCCAAAAGCAGAACTCTGAAAATTGAATTGACATATTAGGCACACAATAATTTCATTTATCTCATTATCAATTTCTTTTCATTTCATTTCTCATTTCATATTCCACAATCAAATAGGCAAATATGCCTCAATTATATTTCATTTACATGATCATAGCCAACAATCATGGCCTCATATCTCATATCATCTCAACTCACATTAAAACAATTCATCATATCATCATATCTTTCATATTTCATATTCCATGTTTCATTTCATCATCATCATATAAGCAAATATGAAGCAACTATCTTATTACATCATTATAACCAACCACATTTATTTTCTATCTCATTATGTCTTACTTCATATTAAGTCAATTCATCATTTAGATGTACATAGTCAATGACATTAACACACATTTTAGATGCTCATCAATCATTCACATCATACCAAACATAGCATTATTCATAATCATCAATAATGCATTAAATTTCCTAACACATTTACCATCAAAATGGATGTTAAGTCTCAACATCATATGAATGTATGCAATAATGTAGTTTATACTTACCTCAAGAACACTCACACAACTCTATACTCTTCTTTTTCCAAGAATTCTTCTCTTCTTAAATTAGGGCAAATCACCTTCTTCCAAAAACTAGTCCAAAAATGATACAATACATGAATTCCAATACCATTTATCACTTATTAACCTCATCTTAGACCTTTAGATTACAAATTACAACTCAACAACACTAACTAAAGCCCACGGCCGTGGCCACTCCAACCCCCATGGGCGTGGGTTAGAAAACAATTCTGCCCCAAATTGTTAAACACCCCACGGCCATGGCATCTAAGGGCCATGGGCGTGGCATCCAAGATGCTACTGCTTCTGACCAAATTCACATATTCTAGGCTTACAACTCCAACAAACACAAATAACATGAAGATCTATGAAAATAATTAATCAAACTCAAGTTAAACATCACTTACCACTTCAAAACCCTAAAACCAACATCACTCTTACTCTTCCAATACCAACATCAATTTAACTTTTTATTTTCAATTCAAAACCAACACCACAATCAATTTAATCAAACACACACCAACATACTACCATTAACACAACCCCACTTTCAATTATCAACAATCAAACTCATACACAACTTAAAATAAAACAAGAGAAACCAAGAGAGAACTTACCAAAGTTGATGAAACTTCAAAATTTTCCAACTCAATCACTTGATTCTTCCTTCAATTTGCTCTTAAAATTCAAAAACCCTCTCTTGCTCTCTTGTTTCCTTGATACCCGGCCAACAGAAGAAAAATGAAAAAGAGTAAGAGACAAAGTCAAACTTCTCATCTCTTTAAACCTCCACCAAGCATTCCAAATAAGAAATTACTTAAATACCCTCTTCTATTTATTTTAACTCTCTTTCACTTACTTGCCCTTTTTAGTAATTTCATTAATAACAAAATAAATATCTTCTTCCTTTGACCATCACATTTGACTTGTGTATATGTTATATATATTTCCATATATACAACATATACACTCTCTTTTAAATTCTTTTCTCTTTCCAATTACACATTTACATTTTAATTCAAATAAAACAACAATTATATCAAAACTTCTAGGGCACACTTTGGGATATTACATTTTCACAATGCATTTAACACATATATGACATTACAAATATCATAGCACATTATTCATACACAATCAATTAACCAAGTAACTTAACACATTTTCCAACCAAAATGTGTTAAGCCCAAATTTCATGCAAATATAAACATTATATTCAAAGTTTGTACATACCTCCATTAGCAACCCAAAGCAAGCTAAAAATAACCTTCAATCCAATCTTTCTAACTTGCCCTTCACCACTTGGATGAAGCAAATCAATCTTCCTTAATGCCTAAACCTAATGTGATAACAAATAATCATTTAGTATCACATTTAATGGCATTTTCAACATTTAATCATAATTACACATCACTCCTACAAATTTCCAAAAATTTAGCCTTTCCTTACTTCAACATTATAATTCCATTCTACTACAATTAAATTAGTGTTTTAATTTTATTTATATTATTAAAAATATATTTTAATACATTTAAATCATTTACATTATAAAAATACACTCTTATATACAAAATCTCAAAAATGGCATAACATTCCCCCATTGAAGGTTTTCCATTCCAAAGCAATCCATTACTCATTCCAAGCTTATATTCATCACTTTTAATACTAAACAACATGTTTAAACAAATAAAATCACACAATTCAACCACTTTGGAAAATCACTTTTCCAAAACCCTAAATCTCCACTTCCATTCTCAAACTCCAACCCAACACCACCAAATCCAATATTCGACTTTAAAATACTTGTTTATGAATCAAAACAACTCATTTGGAATCAATTTGCACAATTAAAATTCATGTTTTCAAAACTCCAAAAATCCATAACCCTAAATTTTCTCTCTTCACCATTCTTTAACCAAACTCTATCATTTCTTCAATCTAACCTTAGAATCATTGTTAACTACCCAAATAAGATCATACACACCAATTCCAACAATTATATCATACTACATAAAAATCTCAAAACTCACATAATCCCATCTTCCATGGAATTCAAAGAAAAGAGATGGAAACTTACTAATTTTGGTGGAAATCACCAAAAATCCACTTGAAACTTGTTAATTTCTGCAATTTATGGAGTATGGAAGAAGAAAAATCCTTGGTCTTCAATCATCCATGGAAGCCACGTTCTTGAGAAGAAGAAGAAGAATATTTTTAATATTCTTTCCTTTTCATCTTTTTCTTAACCACATATATATATTAAAATAATTTAATATTTAATTATTTAATTATTTTTTAAATAAATTAAAAGTCCTAATTTCTCTCTTCCATTTAAAATTAATTTATTTTTGAATTATTTTATTAATTTTAAATTTATAAGATTTAATTACCAAGATACCCTTTTCTTTTAAAAAGTGTTGACTTTTATATATGTTATGTATATTTTGCATATATATCATATATATATATTCCACTTTTTCATTTAAAATCCCTTCATTTTTCATTTAAAACTATTAATTTAATTTATCCTTTTAAATTATAATTTATTTTATCAAATTTTTCAAAAATTAAAAATTTTCAAAAATTTTGGATGTTACACTTTCAAAAACTCAATTCATACATATTCATAAGTTTTAAAGAACTTCATAGTTTTGGAAATAAAGCTTATTTACTTGTTGGAAAATCACCAAAACTACTCTTATTCTCTTGAAAACTTAAAGAATTTGATGATGGAAGAAGCTAAAAATCTCCCTCTTTGGCCATGAAATTCGTCCTTGAAGGAAAGAAGAAGAAGAAGATAAAAAACTTTTAAATTTTCTTTTTCTTTTCATCTTTTATTTTTAATCATATATATATATATATTAAAATAATTCAATAATTAATTATTTATTTATTTATTTAATAAATTAAAAGTCATAAATTCCCTCTTCCATTCAAAAATAATTTATTTTTGAATTATTTTATTAATTTTGAATTTCTAAAATTTAATTACCAAAATACCCTTTTACTTTAACTTTTCTTTTAAAAAGTGTTGACTTTTATATGTTATGTATATTTTACATATATATCACATATGTGTTCCACTTTTTTATTTAAAATCCCTTCATTTTTCATTTAAAACTATTAATTTAATTTATCCATTTAAATTATAATTTATTTTATCAAATTTCCAAAAATTAGAACTTTTCAAAAATTTGGGATATTACACATATGCACAAGTAATGTGTATCTTGTATACACATCAAATGTACCTTATATGTGTATTAAATATTAAGTATGTAATATATTATTCCAACATATACAATTAATATACCATATGTATATGTTATATATACTCTAGATATAAATATTGAGTATATACAATTTATATCTCCAAATACTTATTTAATTTCTCCAAAATCACAGATGTTACAATTTTCTTCCCCTTAAATAATTTCGTCCTCGAAATTATCCAGTATAGTAATAAATCATCCAAGTCATTATTTTACCAAATTACATAATTTCTATTTTTCCCCTTAGGTTCATTCTTAATTTTCTTTTTACCATTCCCTAACATATTATTATACTGTCTATTTACTCAAACAATCAAAATAGATTATTATATTTTCAATCGAATTGTCATTTGACAAAATTAGTTTATCTCCTTAATATATATACACCACACACCTATTGCACTCAAGATATCTGATCACTTCATTATCTTTAAAATATACTCTCATCACCTTAAATTCAAATGTTGATAACTTTTATCTTAACACAATAATTTTACACATCTTCACTTTGATCCTACTCTTTATATAATTACCACATATTAATTTGACATTACCATTATACAACAGCAAAATCTTATTTCCTTAATAAGATTCATTCCCATTATACTATAACTAACATTTTTCTCTTATAATTATTTAAAACTAATATAACTTAGCTCCTTTCATATGCATATACATATTAGAATGCTGTATTAAACACATTATCATATAGCTTGCATATTCTTAATATAACCACACACATTGAATTTCAATAAATATTTATAAACTTATTACATTTCAGATCAATTGATTTAACTATCACAATACGACCATCACAGCCTTATTCTATTCTGACTAACCTTTAGTTTATTTTAAATTCAACAATCTATTTTCAATTCATGACCTAATTCTATTAGGTCAAATTTATTCTCAAATTTTAATTCTCTTCGAATTCATCATTATAGATAATATTCATTTCCCCTAGCCTCATTCACTTTAAATGTCATTTTCATCAACTTATTCATTTTATACCACTTTCAAACACATTCAATATAGCTCTTATGCACATTTCATAATTCCTTTCATTTACCCCTTTTCTCATATTTCTTATAGTTACCATATTTACAAAAATCATTGTTCTTACACATCATTTATAGCTTATCATATTTTCATAATTCTCTTCTGTTTTTACACTATTTATGGTCATAAATAAATTTCTACATAAAGTTATGAGTCCAACTATACCAGTCACAAATCTTGCTTGTATCTCATGAAATAAAAACTATCAATTTCATTCAATATATTTCACAATTGTATCATCTTAAGTCCACGTCTGTAGGTTACATAAAAATACCGCCTTCACTATAATTCTTTCTCAAATAGCTCTTATCTTGAAACTGCACCCATGCCTTAAGGGTTACATATCCGTGGCATTTTAAAATCACATATAAAATCTTTAAACTCTTACTACATGAAGAGTTAACACATTTCAGCTCTGATTCAAAGCAATTTACTTTTGATCAGTTGATCATCATTAGCCTAACTCATGTTTCAACAATATTATCATTATCATCTCTTACATATACACATTCTTTCATATGCTAATTTTACACAATTTTCATTTATTACTCCATTTCTAATTCATCTCTTATAAAAATTTTCATTTTTTTTCACTTTCATACTTTCTTCATTATACTTTCCTTTTTCCTTACAATCTCTTATTTATACGCATATACTTTAGGCCCAAAACACTATACAATCATCAAGTTTAGTTGTTACAATAACAATTTCACCGCCCAACGCTGCTCGGGTCCAATCTCAATCTCAATTTCATCACATGACCTATCTCTACACAAGTCAAGACCTAATCTCTCTTAGGTCTATTAATACATACAATATCATTCTCAATAACATTAGACAAGTAATTGTATAAGGTAGCAAACACTCAATAACATTTTTTTTAATCATCCACATACACCTTTGTAAGTCATAATCACAATATGACTTACTTTCCACATTTTCTTACATATCATATTTGTGTTCATATTAAAAAAAATATCTCATCACACAAATCATACAATTATACTCAATTCCTCTTTTACATACAACCTATACAAAGTTAACATTTATCACCTTTCAGAGAACATTATCATTTCTCATTCTTTTGACATTACTTAGGTTATTTATCAATTCAACATATATATACACTCTGACCACAACATAATTAACATCTTCCTTATTTAATCACCCATCTCTTAAATAAGTTTCTTATTATATATATATATATATATATATATATTTAACACCTCACATAAATCTTAGTCACATTTCCAATGTGACATCTCTCTCACATTTTTTTATGCATTTATCATACCCTTCATATCCCTTTTCATCATTTCCAATGTAATTACCTAAAGTAACTCATTTTTACTTATTTAATCATTTCCCTTTTATTTCATAACAAATTTCTATATTATCAACCACATTATACGTTACATGATATTTTCATAAATAATATTACTCATTCAAAATTACTCCAAATGCTTATTAAATATTAAACTATCAACATCTAAACAATCTTCATCAAAATTCTCTTACAACTTTAAATTTCCAACTTACTACTTTACTTAAACTTCATTCTATTAATCTCATTTTCAAGAGCTAACTTTATAAACTTTATTTTTATATTAATATAACATCAAAACACATCACTTTCACAATTATGGAAACCCATTTCAAAAATTCAAATTTCATATATTGCAACCAACAACATGAACCTCACCAAATCTCATCCATATCCATATCACATTCTCGATCTTAAGATCATAACATTTATTTTTAAACAATACTAATTCATTTCCTTACACTAATTAACATCATCAATTAGATATCCTACTTTTACGTACTCAAACCCTAAATCATGCATTATTGTTCCATAATAAATAATTCGCTATCATATGTGATTTTACTCTTTGATTTTAATTATGAGCTATTTGTTGCAAATTATTAAAAACTCCATATTCCTTCTATAATTATACCCATATGCATATAAACTTTTATAATTTTCTTCATTTATTTGTCTCATAAAATTAATTTATTACTTACTTACATAAAACTGCAAGACTTCCTCAGTTTCATGTCAATCTCACTTTCAATTTTTATATTCCTTACCAATTCTTTATAAAAGCTTGTAAAATTTTATCCATATGCACTTGACACATATATGGACTTATATTTAAAGTTTTAGATTTTTCCAAATTGATTTAATATATTTAAAAATTAAATCTTCCAAAATTAGATAATCTGTCTGTTTAATAATTTCTCTGGCAGTACCCGATTGTGCATTTGTTTTAGGTATCAAACCTTAATAAAAATTTATGAAATTTTAACCATATGTTATAGGAATACATATGATATTGTATGTAAATTTTTAGATTTTTCTGGGTTATTTTACCATAGTTTCTAAATTTATGTTTTCTCAATTTCTACAGATTCTGAGTTTCTAAAACTTCTCCAACAATATGTGTTCTTCTATTTTTCTTAATTAGAGATCCATCTTTAAAATTTATAAAATTTTATACATTGGATTCTAACATATAGGAAAACTTTCTATTAAATGTTCAAAGTCATCCAACATTTCTAGATTTGTCCAAAAATTCAGACAATATCACTTTGCAGTACACCTATAAAATTTTCTGTAACTATCATGCTCATTTCTCAAACTTTTTATTTTTATATCTTAAATTATTTCCTAAATTGTTTTTCTAATTTCACTTATTCATCAATTGAATCAGCTAAGAATTTTAAATTTCAAATAAAAGTTCCAAAAATTCTTAATATATAATCTCTAGAATGATGCTTCCACTGTGCCACTCTGATCAATGCAACCTAGACACCATCTCAACTCATATCCATTATATCAAATGGACATTGTCACATCAGGGATTAGATAAATTGCCAGTGCCAATGCATGCATCATAATTGAAAATTATTTTTTAAAAAATTTCAATTTTCTCTCTCTAACAACCCACCTAGGTTGAGAACTTCAAACCTAGGCTCTGATACCAAAATAAATGTAACACTCTTATACCCTATATGCGTACAATACATATTTTCAGTATATGTAAAATACTCATATACGGTATAAAAATATTTCAGACCGATTTAATAAAAATTTCACATTTCTGTTTTAAGATTGCAAATACTAATATATAAAATAAATAGTATATAAATATTATTTGCTTGTTATAGGAATCCAAAATAAATATTTTATATAAAACTCTCTGGGAAAAATCGCCAGAGTTTTGTTTGTAATTTGAACATTTCCAAAATTCAACAAAACACAACCTGCATAAAACAAACACTCCAAATAAAATCAATTCACCAATTCACCAATACTTCTCAATTTCTCCATATTTTCTTAAAATACTTATATATAGGTATATATATCAACATTACATAAAAATCCCATCTTAAACAAAATTATTCAAATCATTCTTTAAAATTTACAATATATGCTTCAAAAACATATCATAACATACATAATATCAAAATACATTGTAATATCAAATATTTACATGCTGGCAGCTGGCTCTGATCTTGATGTACCCAAAAACAACTCTTCAAGCTCAATAAATACAAACCTAGACCTGACCAGGTCTAGTAGAACTATCCGGCTCTACCAAATCATCTATGACACCTGCGCAACGAATTACAATCGCGCTAAGCCGAAGCCTAGTAGTACAAACTTTGATAATAACAATAAAACTCAATGCAATATCAATGCACAATGCATATAGATGTCACATCATTCTACTTTCTTATATTTTTCAAATATTTCATAATCACAACTCATAACATTATATTGCTCATTGTATCACAATTCATAATTCACATTAAAGCAAAGACAAGCACGGGCACAAAAGGATCTAATATGCTATTCAAATTTCAGAGTTACTTCTTTGGTCCATAATGACACCATGTGTCTAGCCCCGTAGGCAATATATATATCCATGGATAATGTAACAGCCCCAGTTTCTTGGACCTCAACCCGGCTAGACCCTTGGGCCCCAGTATCTTGGTCCTTAACCCGGTTAGACTGCTACAGTTTTTGAGGCTTATGACTTTGTCTTTTCACCCCAAAAACATCATATTTATCAGCTGGCCTGGCTTATGACCCAGTCTTTTCACCATTCCAGCATTTAGCCCGTAGGCAATCTTAGGCATACCGCCAAACCCAGAACTCTGAAAATTGAATAACATACTAGACACACAATTTATTCATATTTCTCATTATTAATCTCTTTCTCATTTTCACATATTCAATCTAGGCACATTGCCTTATTTTCACATTTTTTTCTCACTTTTCTCATTTTTCACATCTTTCTCATTTTTCTCATTTTTCTTACTTTTCTCATTTTTATCAATATCAATTCATTTCATTATACCACATATCTTATTTTTACATTCACAACACATTACCCAATTACTTTGAGTATTTTCACATAATATACATATTTTACATTTTATACGATTTAACCATTATCAATGGCTTTTCACAATGCATTTAACACATATATGACATTACAAATGTCATAGCACATTATTCATACTCAATCAATGAACCAAGTAACTTAACACATTTTTCAACCAAAATGTGTTAAGCCCAAATGTCATGCAAATATAAACAATATATTTAAAGTTTGTACATACCTCTACTAGCAACCCAAAGCAAGCTTAACACAACCTCCAATCCTATCTTTCCAACTTGCCCTTCACCACTTGGATGAAGTAAATCAACCTCCCTCAATGCCTATACAAAATGTGATCATACATAATCATTTAATATCACATTCTAAGGTATTTTCAACATCAAACCATAATTAAACATCACTCTAAACCAAATCCCAAAATTAAGCTTCACCTCACTTTAACTTTGAAAAACCATATCAAGCCATTTGAATTAGTGTTTTAAGTTTATTAATATCATTAGAAACATGTTTTAGCATGTTTAAACCAATTATATTAATTAACCACATGCTTATGCTGAAAACCCTAAAATGGCATAATCTTCACCATTGAAGGATCTCCATTCCAACTCAATCCAATTATCATTTCAATCTTATTTCCACCACTTATATCATTAAATAACATGATTTAAGCACTAAAATCATACAATTAATCATTCTTTAAAAATTCACTTTTCCAAAATCCTAAATTAATACTACCCTATTCAAACTCTAACCAAACACAATCAAATCCAGTATTTGACTTTAAAATACTTGTTTATGTATCAAACAACTCATTTGGAATCAATTTGCACAATTAAAAATCATGATTTCAAAAACTCAAATGTTCCATAACCCTAAATTCTCTCTCTTCACCAATCTTACCCAAACTCAACCATTTCTTTAATCCAACCTTAAAATCATTATTTACTCATCAAAAGAACATCTTTCATACCCATTCCAACAATTATAACATGCTCTTTCAAAAACTCAATTCATACATATTCATAAGCTTTAAAGAACTTCATAGTTTTGGAAATAAAGCTTACTTACTTGTTGGAAAATCACCAAAACTACTCTTATTCCCTTGAAAACTTAAAGAATTTGATGATGGAAGAAGCTAAAAATCTCCCTCTTTAGTCATGAAAGTCGTCCTTGAAGGAAAGAAGAAGAATAAGATAAAAAACTTTTAAATTTTCTTTTTCTTTTCATCTTTTATTTTTAACTATATATATATATTAAAATAATTTAATAATTAATTAATTATTTATTTATTTAATAAATTAAAAGTCATAAATTCCCTCTTCCATTCAAAAATAATTTATTTTTGAATTATTTTATTAATTTTGAATATCTAAGATTTAATTACCAAAATACCCTTTTACTTTGACTTTTCTTTTAAAAAGTGTTGACTTTTATATGTTATGTATATTTTACATATATATCACATATGTGTTCCACTTTTTTATTTAAAATTCCTTCATTTTTCATTTAAAACCATTAATTTAATTTATCCATTTAAATTATAATTTATTTTATCAAATTTCCAAAAATTAGAACTTTTCAAAAATTTGGGATATTACACATATGCACAAGTAATGTGTATCTTATAAACACATCAAATGTACCTTATATGTGTATTAAATATTAAGTATGTAATGTATTATTCCAACACATACAATTAATATACCATATGTATATGTTATATATACTCTAGATATAAATATTGAGTATATACAATTTATATCTCCAAATACTTATTTAATTTCTCCAAAATCACGGATGTTACAGCAAGTGGAGAAGATTGACCAGTAGCCTGCAATAAAAATAAAAGAGAGTCAGCACAAATTTAAGAGTGAGTAGTCCTAATGGATGATATGTTGAAAATTCACCTGAGAAGTACCGGTCCTCGAGTGGTCACCAGGATGAGAAATAGATTCTCTTCCCTCTCCTTCATATTCTTCTTCACCACTTTTTTCTTCTTCTTCTCCTTCTTCTTCTTCCCTTTTCCTCTCCTCGAGACTCCTCGGACACCAACAGGAGACACAAAAAAGTTCAAGAGCTATTCCCAAATAAATTGAACATATGGTACAACAGGTGGAAAAAGATAAGTTTCAGCATCATAACCGTTCTGAGCCTACTGCCACCAATTCTCCAGCATTGATGTAATGTTCAAAGTATACGCTAGACTATTTGCCAGAACCTTCCGTTGTTTGGGGCTAAAAAATGAATATAACACCCTCTCCTTGAGAAACCAACCTCTGGACATAGGATCGACAATGACTATATATGAGTGTTGGTAAGGCAGTGTGACATTCATGAGAGGAGTCTAATTCGCCCGCTCCTCTGGCTTCCACCAAGCCAAGTAGACCTATAAGGTTCCAAAAGATAAGTGGGCTTTTACATTAAAATTTCCAACTATAGTAACATCTATTTTACCTAATCTCAAGTTAAACAACTCAAACGATAGCGATGGGAGTGCACATGATAAAAGATAGGAACCGTTGTCCGATCAGACAACTAAAAGTTCAACCTTGGATACCCGACTCTCTTTCGAAAAATACTAGGCACCCTCATGAGATTGTGTTCGTAAGCCCGTACCTACAAATGGCAATGACAGTCAAATTCATGCAAGTACCTGGATTGTGACAATGGTGACAAATATTACCTCAGCAATAACCATAAAGCCAACAAAAGGCTTTTATTCCTGCAAATCTTGTCAAAACCATGGTACAGGAAAGCAAGGTCAGCTTCACCCTAACTATAGAACTATAGGATATCCATATAACCAAGGGCCCACAACACCGATAAGTGAATAGAAGATTTGATAAAATGGTCGCCCCTAGCAAGTGTAGCAAAAATCCTTGAGCATATTGCTCGATCATTTCTCCACGGACCTATTAGGATATCATTAGTAAGAGAAACCGGAATACCATGGTACCTAAGACCAGTGATAGCAACAAAATCAACTCGGCTGATGGTCATTTCTCTCACAGGAAATTGGAAAGTATGGGTCGTGTCCATCCATCTTCTAATAATGCTTGAGCCACACTCCTATCTATCTGGCATTCATCGGACGGTAGCTGCAGAATAAAGTCTTCAAAACCACACCTTTGGATGATCTGTTTTACCCGAGAAGTCACTACATCATACCATTGACGGGCCTTATAAATGCACCCTCCACCCTGGATAATGCAGTGATTGTGCTGATATCAAACTAGGTAAGTTAATATAGGGTAATAGGAGGTAAGTAAATCATCTCACAAATGCTAATATTTTAAAGTCTAATATTGTCATAATTTACTCATTACTTTCTGTTCCAATTTATTAATGCTAAATTACTTATTGAATTTTTGCTCCAGTAGTTCATCTATTTTTCGCACTAAGATACTTCTTAACCTTTGTTCTTTTCATAACTAAATCATAGCTTAAAAAAATAGTCTTCTGAGATGGTTCTTTCTTCTTCTTATTTTTTTCCTTTCTTTTTGATTTTTGCTATTATATTGATAACTTTGTGCTGCTGAAGCCTTAAATTGCAGTATAGTAAAACTCAACTCAGTTTTTTCACTCAAAATGCAATGAAGTCACATCCTAGCTAAAAGATCAACATTCCCATGTTTGCTCTCAGATGTAGGCTAGCAATTTAGCGTTGGGATGAGGCCTCGATCTTGAAGGATGCTGGCTCCCTTCCATTTGCAAGTATAAATGGTGTCTCACAGTTTAAATGGAGAAGAAGCAAGCTGTTGAGATTGTTTAAATAGATAAAAAAAGCTCTAAAACATTCAAAGTTAATAATGCACAAAGTACTGTGCATCAATAGTTACCGCCAATTAATTTCAAAAAGCCAAGACAAATACTGTGCATCAATAGTATATTTCAATTATTACATTTTTACCATTATACCATCACATGCATACAATAAATATTTGCGTATCTAAAAATATATTTTAGGCCTTTAAAATATTTTTCCATGTAGGGGGCAAGAGTATATAGGTACCCACATATAGTTAAAAAATAGTTATTTTTTTGCAAAATACTTTACTGAATATAATTAATTTTTTGTAGGTACCTCGAGTCTAGAATCCAAATTTTTTTTAGTCCAAAACTCAAACCGGATCTAGATACAAACCACCTCGGGTCTAGAATCTAAATCATTTTTTAGTCCAGAACTCAATCTGGGTCCAAAACCCAAACCATCTTGGGTCCAGAACCCAAATCATTTTTTAATCCAGAACTCAACCCGGGTCTAAAACCCAAACCACCTCAGGTCCTGAACCCAAATCTTTTTTGAGTTCATAATTCATACTGGGTCCAGAACCCAAACCGCCTTGAGTCTAGAACCTAAATTATTTTTGAGTCCAAAACTCAATCCAGGTCTAAAACCCAAGCCACCTCAGGTCCAAAACCCTAATCATTTTTTAGTCCAGAACTCAATTTGGGTCAAGTATCCAAACCACCTCGGGTCCAGAACACAAATCATTCTCGAGTCTAGAACTCAATTTGGGTCCAGAACCTAAACCACCTCGGGTCTAGAACCCAATTCATTTTTTAGTCCAGAACTCAACCTGGGTCCATAACCCAAACCACCTCGGGTCTGGAACTCAACTCGGGTCTAGAATTCAAACCACCTCAGGTCTAAAACCCAAACCATCTTGGGTCGAGAACCCAAATATATTTTTGAGTCCAGAACTCAATCCGGGTCCAGAATCAAAACCATCTCGGGTCCATAACCCTTTTTTGCAAAAATTAATTCAAAAGTCATGTTACTTTTCACTTTTTGAATAAATCCAAGATTATTCAAGCAGGGGACAAACTGTCGACCCTTAATTTTTGCCCAAAGCTAGTCCATCCCAATTAAAAAAGGTCAAGCTAAATTCGGTTCAATTTTAAAAGTTTAAACCTAGTTTATAGCTTCGATTTAGGTTGGCCCAATTTTAAATGACCTAAAATAAGCAGGTTGAATTTTAAATGCTAAAATAGGTCTAATACAAATCCAAGATGAGTCGACCCAAGCCCAATATAGTTTCTTATAATATAAAAATTGCCCCTACTACAGACCTGGAGAATTAGGGCACCCCATTTGCCTCAGGGGCCTATTACGGCGAATTGGGGCACCCAATTTGCCGTAGGCTCCTGGCCATGGTGAATTAGGGAACTGGAGGCCCCAATTTGCCACAGGCTCCTGGCCACTATGAAATGGGGGCCTCAATTAGCCTGCAGAGAATTGAAAGCCCCAATTCACCGTAGGCCTAGACCACATTGAATTGGCATGCCCAATTCACCGCAGTCTCGAATTGGCAGTCAACTTGCCACAGCTCACCAATGGGTCTTGAGTTTGAACGTCATTTTTGAACTTTAGGTTTGATTGCGTCTGGATTAAAGTTAAATATGCTTCCAATTTTAATTATAATTCGATTAGCCTTGGGAGTCTTGAAAGATTTAACCTAACATGTTTTTATATAAATACATGACTTAAGAGCACAAAAAAGGTGGGGAAGATTGATTGATCAAGAATTAATCGGCTACAACCAAGAACAACTAATAATTTTATCAAGCTGCAACTAAAAGGCACCAACCAATATCGTCATTGATCAAGGCTTTCGAAGCCAGAAGTTTGGTTTAATACACTATATTGGGAGGAGCCAACAACATAGGTTTTATTTTCTAAGTTCTTTAAAATCATAGCAAGTCCAGTTAATTGATATTATGAATTTCATACTTGTGATTTGTTTCAATAATGTTCAATGAGCTTTACAGGATAATGCCATTAAGTTATGTTTATTATATGTTCATTTAAATAAGCCCAGTAGCTGAAACCATAACCCGCTTTCCAAAATCTAAACCCTAATATATTTTCCATAATATTGAAAACCCTAATTTATTTTCAAAATAACAAAAACCCTAATTTGTTTCTTGAAACCTAAACCTTTTAATCATAGCAACATAAAACCAACTCCCAAAATACCAAAAACCCTAAATCTATTTTTTTTAATATACAAAAATCCCAATTGTGTTTTTCAAAAACCAAAACCCTAGCCTTTATCCTAAAGATCTAAAATTATTTTCCAAAAACCCTAACCTATAAAACCAATTTCCAAAAACCCTCAAACACCTAAACCCTAATTTCCAAACCTATTAGGCCACAACTTCAAAACCTAGGCCTTAATCCAAAATCAATTTATCATAGCTTAAACCACCAAGACCTCAAAACCTTAATCCAGTGACCCTATTTTCTAAATTTCCTAACCTTAACCCAATAACCCTATTTTCCAAATTTCCTGACCTTAATTCAGTAACCCAAAATTAATTTCATCTAGTATCCCCAAAATTCTAACTTTCAATATAAAACCTAAATTCCCAAAATAAACCCTAATACCCTAATTTTCATTCTATGAGCCCTAATTTAATATGTAAACCCTAGTTATATATTTAATACTTTAAAACCTTAGTTTTGATTATTTAATTTATTTCATGCTCATATGAATGTATGATTTATTTTTTATTTGGCTTGTGATGGATGATTTATCTTTTTTTATTATTTTATGATGAATGGTTGAATGTTTCAATTTATTTTATGTTTGAAAATTGTAAGAGGTATGTTTCCACTTTGTAGGTACCTTGATTTTTATTATGAAATTTAGTTTTAGTTTTGGGACTGTTGTAAGGGACATGTTTCCATCTACGGTGGGTGTCCCATTTTATTTATCTCTCCTGTCTTTCTTTTAGACATTGTAAAGGCATGTTTCCATCCATGGATAGGTGCCTATTTATTACTTTGTTTAGACTTGTTTTGAATTTTAATGTAATAAAATCTTTATCTATTTTGAATCGCATGTAGTGTTGTGTTCTTATTAACATTACTACAAAGCGACACTCTCAAGTATACGAGGTAGTTGTAGCAATAGTGATTGCCCTAAAGTTGTCTCACAAGGAAGGAATTGTCTTGCAATAGTTTGATTAAAACCAAATAATAAAATTGAGTGTATGTTGTTGAATTGCTAAATTTTAATTAAAATTTAAAAGTAAAAATGAGTAGTACTTGTGCAAGATTAATTAAAATTTTAAAATAGTGCCTAGGGTTGTAGATCAATTTAATCAAAGCTTAATCATCAAATTATCCATTAATATAACCTTGTATTTTAATTTGTTTCTTTGATTTTAATTAGAAATTACCAATTCATTAGTTTTCACATTCATGAATTAATGACAACCAATTGTTTTGAAATTGCAAATTATTAAAGCCCTAGAACTTATATTTCTAATTCATTCTTAAGGTGGTTAATTACATGGTTCCGATATCAAATTTCACCTCTTGTTCCATCTTCAATATTAAGTGATTAATAGATGGCCAATCTATCAATCTGACTTTAAGTCCAATGCAATCAACCAATAATAAGGTATATTAATTGAATTATCAAATTAAGTCATTTAAACAACCCAAGGCATAAGTAAATTAGCTCATCATCAATTTAAAATAAGTATTCATCTCAATATACATCAAATCACAATTGTCCATTTAAATATTAATGTTCTTAACAAACAACAACAATCAAGAAATGAATTAAAAGAGAGAATATGAAAAACCCCTTTTGAAGATGCTAAGAGTTGAACTACTTGTCTTCCTCCTAGATTCCACTTTGATGTGATGAAGAACTTTCAAGCCCTTTTCAATCAATGGCTCTCTTCTTGAAAGGTGGAATGGTAACTCTCCCAAGCTTGCACTCCTCAATCAAGTCTTCTTCAAACCCTAACCTTCTTGAAAGCTCGTTCACTCACTTTAATCCCAAGAATTGTATTTACTCTTGTCGATGGAAGAAATTGAAGATGAATGGAAATGAAGTTGAAGAGAGAATGATGTCCTCTCTCCCTAAAACAAGAACCAAACTCCGATCTTTTTTTTTTCAATCTATCCCCAACATATATATATATATGGTCCATTTCCCTTCACTTCCAATTCTTTTCAATTTTTTAAGACACCAAGCATATCTTGCCAACTCACACACTACTCTTTGTCTCCCTCATTTTCTTTATTTAATATTTCTTCCCATAAATCTATCCCCCTATTACTCACTTTTAATATTTCTTTTCAAAAAGTTGAGTCATTTTGTCCCCCATTTGTCCCTCACTTCATGCAAAATAATTCAAAGAATCATAGGAGACATGGCCAAGTCATGAGTGACTTGGTCATGTCACTCATCCTTCTTGGGACATGGCCAAGCTATGTGACCGTGTCCATGGGTGCTCTTCAAGAAAGGAGTGACATGGCCAGTGGCTTGGCCATGTCACTTGCATGTGTCCACTTTTGCCACTTTCTTCCTTTTTTTATTTTTTTCAATTGGCGAGACATGGCCAAGACCTTGGCCATGTCATGTGACACGGCCAGTGGCTTGGTCGTGTCTCTTGCTTTTGTTATTTACTGCCCAAACTTCTTGATGGACACGGCCAAGCCATGTTCTGCTGGCCGTGTCTTGCTTGTTCCTTGTGTTTCTTACCTTTGATGACGGACACGACCAAGTCATGAAGTGTCTTGGCCATGTCTCATGCTTTTCTCAAAATTTCATCCATCAAATTGAATTGAATCTCCATTGTTTTGCTCTTTAACCTAAAAAAAACAATTTAATCAATCTTTAAACACAAATCAAAAGAAAAATTAACTTAAAACCAATAAAATTACCCTAAAAATATATACATAATTAATCAAAACAACTACCCCACACTTAATCCTTTGCTTGTCCCCAAGCAAAGTAAAAATCAAAACAAACTAAAAACAAGAAAAATTTAGTTAAGTTCAAGAGTTATAAGGATGTATCAAGACTCCCAATTTATTAAATCCACAATCATTATCAAATCAAACAAAACCAACAATCATGTAATTTAGTGGCTTTCCATGCATAACCAATGTTGTCACTCCCTCACTAACCCTTTAAAGTGTTTAATAAGGTAGTGTTTACTCTCATAACATTCAATAAAAGATTATCACCATAAGCTTGCTTATCAATCAAATTTCCACCACTAAATTCCAATGAATCATCAATCATAAGGGCTTTCATTTGGTTATAATGGGACTAAGGTAAGGGCATGACATTTGGGAGTGCGAGCTTATTCACTAAGTTCAAAAGCACTTCAAGAATGAAGTAAGCAACGCAATACAAGCAAACAATACCAAAACACCATTCACTCACCTACCACTAGACATTAAAGAACTTTTTAGGGACTCCACTTATTAAATTTGTGAGGATCATTCCAAAACTTATTTTAACCCTTCCAACAAGAACAACAACTTCTATTATTTTGATTTTCATTTTTTTTTTGTATTTTGAATCAAAATATGGTTTGCAACTAAAGAACATAATAGTTTGTAATTTTAAACCAACTAAATATAACCCCACACTTATTTAACACAACACTCAATCATTAATGCTTTTAAAATGCTCTTGACCTAATGAAAGGGTAAGAGACAAAACAAAATGGTTCAAGGCTATTAATGTTGTGAAAAAAAAGAAAAGGAAAAATGAAATAGGCTCAAATTTGGCTAACTAAGGTTGAATATAAGGTTGGTCTTTTTAAGCTAAAATAGTTCACCTAATTGCCTTAATCATATTGATGCCGAATTGAAATTTTTATGTAGTCTCAAAATGCATGGCAAAGCAAGTTCTAGCAATTCATCAATCAAAGATGTTCACACACAAAAAGAATAATAAGTTGGCATCCAACTTAAAAGGTTCAATTTCTAAAAGGCAATGCAAGGGCTATCCATCTAAATCAACAATAAGCACCAATTTTATCCAATTCTCAATTCATGCATCAAAAATTAAAAGGCCATATATCAGTAAACTTATAACAATTGAACTTATCAATATTCATTAAAACAAAATATAAAATAAGGCACAACACTTAACAAAACAACTATAACAAAAACTTAAGAAAAAAGAAAAACTTGCATAAAACAACTAAATCAAGAAAAATAACAACTTTGCATTTATGAACAAAAACTTAGCACCCCGCACTTTAAGATTTACATTGTCCTCAATGGAAATAAGGATAATTAAAAAGAAGAAGAGTTAAGGTACAACATGTTTTTCATCATTTTATTTGTGAGGCAAGTGCTACCTTTTCATCCACAAAACATTAATTATTGAAGAACAAAAAGCAATAAATATAACATAACAAAAAACATAGATTTTAATAACAAAAAAAATGGTAAATAAAAATAACAATTAAAATATCCAGAAATTGAAAATAAGAAAATAAGAATTGTTCATCAATAAGTTGAAATAGACAAAAATTACGGAGGTGGAAGATGTGACGAAGATGCTGCCGACGGATGGAGACTAAGAATTTTGGCTAGATTGCTGTTAATGAGCTCCAATTGGTTAAGGAATTCTGCATAATTGTGATCCACCTTATTTTCTAGGGCTTCTATCTGACTGATAATCTCCTAATTTTTCAAAATTGGAGCATCTTCATCCAAATTGAGTGAATCCAGTTCTGGAAAATTAGGAGATTATCAGTCAGATAGATTCCGGAAGACGATGATGGAGGTTGCCTCCTCTTGTGATGGGACACCATTTTAGTTCTTGGCATCTTCAATCTTGGTGAAATTTTAAGATTTGATGGATTTAATTGATTTTTAGGGATGGGTATGGTGATTTGAGAGAGAGAGAGAGAGACGACAGAGAGAGAGAAAATGGAGATTAGTTTTTGAAATTGGGGAAGAAGATGAAAGGTCGGGCTTTTCGTTAGCTTTTAAAAGGTTAGACATGGCCAAGCCTAAAATTTCTTGGCCGTGTCATGTCTTGTAGTTAGACATGGCCTATCCAAGTTGCCTAGCCATGTCCACGCCTGTCATTTTCTTAAAGTTTTTGGGTTTTGCTTGACATGGCTAGTGGCTTGGCCGTGTCAAGTGGCAGTGTCCACCACTGCCATTTTTTATTGTATTTTTTTAATAAAAACAAAGGTTTTAGACTGTGTCACCAAAATCAATGTTATTTCTCTTCGTATCTTTTCTCTGAAACACCATCAAAATAAAAATCGATCAAAGAACCCATTCCATTTTCTTATTACAAACTAACGGAAATAAAAATTTAAAAATCTAAAATGCAAAAATTTAATAACGGAAAGAAATACAAACCAATGGGTTGCATCCTATAGAGCGCTTCTTTAATGTCGTGTAGCTGGACATTGTTACATCACTTGTAGATAAACACCAGACTTTCAACAGTTTTTGCAACATCGATTTCTTCCTAGTAGGGCTTCACCCTTTGTCCATTTACCTTAAATGTCTCATTGGTTTTCAAATTGAGTAACTTAACAACCCCATATGGGAATGTTTGAATTACTTGAAATGGTTTGCTCCAACGGGACTTCAATTTTTCTAGGAATAATCACATTCTTAAATTGAATAGGAGGACTTTCATTCCTAGTTCGAAATTCCTTCTAAGGATCATCCTGTCATGCATAGCTTTTATCTTTTCCTTATAGATCCTTGAACTCTTATAGGCTTCATTCCTAAGCTCATCAAGCTCAGAAATTTGTAACATTCTTTGTTCACTTGCTCCTTCTAAGTCTATATTTGTGGTCTTTGTTGCCTAATAAGCCTTGTGCTCCAATTTCACTGGTAGGTGGCAAACCTTGCCAAAGACCAACCTATATGGACTCATTCCCAATGGCATTTTGAAAGCAGTCCTATAAGCCCACAATGCTTCCAGAAGTCGGATTGACCAATCCTTTCACATTGTGCTCAGTGTCTTCTATTTAGATCATTTTTGTACTTGTTTTTAGTATGATTTTTATGTGTTTTTAGTTAATGTTTTGATTGATTTTTGTTTTAAGTGTGTTTAAAGTGTTCTTTTTAAGTTTAGGTGCAAAAACACCCTTGGAAGATCAAAACAGTGTAAGAAAAGCATGAACCAAGCAAGACATGGCCAAGCCAAAACTAGCTTGGTCGTGTCCCTCAAAGAATGAAGTTGGCAGAGCTTGACATGGCCAAGCCACTGGCCGTGTCCCATCCAAGGAGCAAAACCAAAGAAACCAAGAAGAAAGAGCAAAAATGAAGAAGTAGGAAGAGACACACTCAGTGACACGGCCAAGCCACTGGCCGTGTCACATGACACGGCCAGCAAGCTTGGTCGTGTCCCATCTTGAGCCAAAGAAGAGAAGGAAAAGAAGCAAACAGAGGTGGACACACTCAGTGACACGGTGTGAATACTCGAATTTTGAGGCTCGAAAAGCCGATTTTCTCAGACTGCAGAAGACCAAGCCAGACCAGAGGTCCACGGTAAAGTTCACTGAAAGTATGTCTTCATGGTACTTGAAATGTTCGGAGCGACGCAAGGATCACAGATATGGTCTTGGAATAATTTTTGGAGGTCCGTAGCTCCCGAAAAATCAGTTTGAACGAAAATCGTGCGTGCTTTTTTGGGGCTCGAGAACCGAGGGCAGCGGCCCGCCCCCCGGGACAGGCGGTCAGCCCGCCACCGTGTCCAGTGGTCTGACCGCCGACCGTTTTGCTTTTTCCATTTTCCCGGGCTGTCACTTCCACGGCGGTCCGACCGCCGTCTAGTTCGAATTTTATCTATAAAAGCCTCAAAATTTTCAGAAAAAGGGTTTGGTTTTTTTTTCAGGTGGACTTCGGGCGGACGAACTCTCTCTATTTTCACAAGCTTAAGAACTTCTCTTGGACTTTTCTTTGCATAAATCTAACCTTGTGCTGCAGGAATTAATCTAAATCAAAATAATCAAGAATCATAATCCAAGACCCGAGAAAACGAGATCTGGAACTACGAAGTGGGAGAACCCTAAACAAGGTAACATCCTAATTTATCCTTTGTCAATTCAGGCATATCATAAAGCACTACATTTTCTTCTTAATTTTCTTTTTGGGTCAAAGACTAATCTCTTTTGGCATGAAGCCTATCCAAATTAAAATCAATCTTTGGCATGAAGCCCATCACAGTTAAAATCAATCTTTTGGCAAGGAGCCTAAATCGCATTTTTTTTGGTACCAAGTACCCAAATTTCATCAAAATTAGCACTAAGTGCTCGAAATCTCACAATTTTGGCAAAAAGCCTGACAATGCACGAAGCATACACACACATGCATAATGCATAATTGCCTTTAAATAGGCTTTTCCGAACTACATGGGCTTTGATCTCTCATAAAAAATGAGAGTATGTAGGCATATTTGGGATTCACCCCAAATAGCAAGTCCACAATTTACTAACACTCTGTTTGTCTTCTTTTCTTCGTCCCTTTTAGGTTTGTTTCTTTTTAGCAAATTAATCAAATACATGACATAGTCCCCGAATCCTCCTTGGGTTCGTAGATTAGAAACCTTTACATTGGATGCATTATTGGAGTCAAACAAGGGTTTTCTTAGTTTTTCCCTTTAAACAGAAAAAAACTGAGTGGCGACTCCTAACAACAAGTGAACATTCATCCGAATCCTTTTCGGGTGGAAACTGAGGATCACAATTTGGCGACTCTACTAGGGACCATAAAAATGATTTATGGGATCCTAGTATACTACTATTGCTTATTTGACTAATTTGCCCTTCTTCAGGGTACTTTTATTTATTGTGCAGGGTACCTTAGCAATATATATCCTTTCCTTAAGGATATTGGAATAAGATTTACAAAAGGAATCTTTTTCCTTTGATGGACCCCTTGTTTGATTAATTGTGCAGTTGTTTTGTCATTTAGAGAATCTTTTTCTCTTGCATTATATGGGGGAATCATTTTCCTTCATTGCATAAAAAAATTGTTTTCAAATGAATTTCTTCTCTTTCTGTTCAAAATTCTGAGTCTGGATAGCAAGTAGCGCTGACCGGCAGGTCTCCTTGATTATGCCGGCGGACAGCCAAAGCGTCCTCCCTGTTGTCGCAAACCATTCCAATCCTTTTGGAGTGGCTTATGAGTAAACGTACTGTTGGACCCACGCGAAACTCTTTGTTTCATATGTGGTTAGGTATATCTTACTCAAGACTCAAGGGTCCCTATTATAAGCCTATTCTCTATTTTTCATGTAACAATAGAACCCTCCTTTAGGTTGTATGTACCTAATAATAGTGCCACATTCCATTAAAATGAATTATGATGTGATGAGGTGCATTCATGCAACATAAAAACATTATTTTGGAGAAAACCTTTTGATATATGCAAGTGGACCAAGAGTCTTCCTACCCTACACACTACCCTAATCCTTTACCCTTAACCTTTGCAGGTACCCACTATCCGTGTGCCTTCACCTACACAAGCTACACCAACTCCAACTGTGCAATCACCCACAAGTCCTACTACCCCAACTTCACCAACTACTCCAATTACTGAAATGGCTACTATTGAACAGATTAAGGCCTTGCTAGATGGACAGGTTAAGGAGATTGAAGCTAGGATGCAAGAAAGAATTGATGAAGCCTTAACCGCCCAAAGGGTAGCCATCTTGGCCGAATTGGGAGGGGCACCAAAGACAGCCACTACTCCTGGAAATCTAGGGAAGGAACCTATTGTGGGACAAACTAGTACCCCCAAGACTGCTCAGAATAATACCCCAGTCATCAATTTGGAGGATCCACCCTCTAAGAATGCTACTGAAATTGATGAACTAAAAAAGAAACTTGAATTGCTTGAAAGGTCAATCACTGCCATGAAAACTCATAAATAGGTGGTAGACATGGATTCCTTATCCTTGTTTCCCCAAGCTAGGTTGCCTCCAAAATTCAAAATGCCTGAGATGGACAGATTTGATGGGACTACTTGCCCTAAAACCCACATGAAGATGTATGTGGGGGCCTTAAGCCCTTGGGGTTTAAATGACGAGCTCTTTGCTCAACTCTTCCAACAATCCTTGACTGGTGCTGCCCTTAAATGGTTTGTAAGCCTGGATCGTGCTAAGATTAAGACCTGGGAAGACATCTGCAATGCATTTAACACTCAATACCACTACAATATTGAGGTAGATGTCACTAGAAGAGAGCTTGAGACTACCAAGCAAAACAACAATGAACCCTTCTCCTCGTTCCTTACGAGGTGGAGGGCGAAGGCTGCCCAAATGATCAATCGCCCTTCAAAAAAGGAGCAGATTGATATTATAAACAAGAATTTAAGGCCTACATATCAAGCTCAACTGCAAACCCAATACCTACCTACTTTCAAATCGCTCATTGCGACTGCAACTAAGGTAGAAGATTTGATACAATTGGGTAAGATAGTAGATGAGGGAGCTACCTCAAAGTATAAGAAACAGGGCCAAGCTGCTTCCTCAAGCAAGGTCAATGAAGTGGCCAATATTGCCCCTACGAATCCTTTACGTGTGGGCAATCTTGGGCAGAGAAATCAACCAAGAAGGCAATATATCGACCTTGGGATGCCCCCTTCATCTAGTGTTTAAAAAAGCTATGGAAGGAAAGTACTTGAAGCCTTTCGACCCAAGGCCTCCTCCAAACCCATTACCCTCCAATTATAGGGCCAATGAGTACTGTGAATACCATCAAGGAAATGGGCATAGAACAGATGCTTGCTGGACTATGAAAAACCGCATCCAAGATCTGGTGGATAGTGGTGACATCATTCCTCTCAGGAGTCAACCAAACATTAATACTAACCCTTTGCCCAATCATTCCATCCACGCCATCACTGTGGAAGAAGAGTTGTTTGATCCTTTCAAACTTCTCTTGGAAATGAATGAAGTATGTGTGCTGGATCTGAATGACCTCGCTGAAGAGGTCGATGCTTTGACAAGAAGTGGAAGGCAATATCAGCCACTTGACTTGGGGAAAGCCCCTAAGACCCCGAATCACCCATATAAGAAGACGCCAGAACCAAAGGAAGACCCTGTCCTCACTCAACTTAAACAAACTCAAGCTAAGGTGTCAATTTGGGAGCTCCTTGCTTCCTCATTCCCACACCGTCAGGCTCTCAGTAAAGCTTTGAGTCAACTTGATACATCAGTAGATACAAGCCCAAAAGCTTTGGTGGCCACTTTGACCCAATCAACCAAGGCATTGAGTATCAGGTTTTCTGATGTAGATTTACCAGAAGACGGTGAGAAAAACAATGATGCTCTATACATCACCATACAAACTGGGGGAAAGACTGTGCCCATGGTTCTCATTGATAATGGGTCAGCCTTAAATGTATGTCCCTTGAAAGTCGCAAGCTGTCTAGGATTGGAGGCTACAGATCTTACACCTTTTGATCAAATTGTTAGAGCATATGATAACACTCGAAGAGAAATTTTGGGTGTTGCTACTCTGGAAGTTGCTATTGGACCAGTGAAAATGGGAGTGCCGTTCCAGGTCATTGATGTACCCGCGAGCTTTAATCTCCTCCTTGGAAGGCCATGGATTCATCAGAATAATGTTGTACCTTCTTCATTACATCAAAAACTTAAGTTCCCTTTTGAAGGAAAAATCATCACTATTAAAGGAGACACATGTGAAATCAACAAGAAAACCATGGATCAGTCTCTCTTTGAGGTTGTTCCTGGTGAAACTGCTATGACCTTGACTGGGTTCCATTATGACATTGTTCAATGCATTGAAGGAGAAAGGCCCAAAGGGCCATTTATCCTATATGACTTTGGGGAGATCCAAGTCAATTGCCTGGTGAAAATGATGCTAAGGGTAGGTCTGCTACCCGGGATGGAAATTATAAGGTCTGGGAGGAAATCATCCATAGTGCGGCCATGGGAAGAACCTGAGAATAAGGGAACTTTTGGCTTGGGGTACAAACCCACAGATGAGGAGATAGAAGAGTTTGAGAATGGGAAGAAGAAAAAGAAGACTTGGTGGGCAAAAAGCCTCGAAATGCACCCTTACTTTAGAACTCTGAACGGTCACTTTTGCAAACCTGGGAAAGCAGTTCCTTACTGTGGTTTCCAGGAGCCATTCTTTTATCCTATGACTGGGAAGAGGTTACCGGGTTTTGAGATGTTCACTGATGTTTTTGCCATAAAGGAAGAAGAGCCAGAACCTATAACCGACCCCCAAGTGGAAGATTTCATGCGGCCTAGTCTCTTTGATGAGGTTGCTATGATAACCAATTTCGAAGACAAAAGGGACTTCACGAAGCTGATCAAGACCACAGATGGACCACTGATGAACTGGTATGCCGAGGAGGGACAAGTGGCTATAGTCAAACCTAGTCTTGTGTCACACCCAGAACCTGAGTCTTGTACTGAGTCAAATCTTGAGTCAAACACCGAATCAGAGTCCAGTTCTGAGTCTTCCTTAGCTTCAAGAATAGAAAACCCTAATGTCAAATATAATGTAATTCTGGAGGATGACTCTGCCATTATTAATGAAACTGTTCAAGTTCTTGGTTACCCTATGTCTTTTGCTTTCCAAGTATTATCTATCAAAAATGAAATAAATGAAATAAAAGAAATGAATGAAAAGGTAATAATTGGCAAAGAAAATGAATATACATACATTGCATATGATTGTGTGAATAAGGAACAGGTTGTTGAGTGCATCAGAAGATATGTTGACTGCTTCATGTGGAAGACAAGTGATGTCACAGGAATAGACCCAGCAATAGCAGTTCATAAGATTCCGCTATACCCCGATGCAAAGTCGGTTAAGCAGAAGTTAAGAAGAATGAAGCCAGAATGGTCTTTGAAAATTAAAGATGAGATTGCCAAGCAACTGGATAATAAGTTCATAGAACCAATTGTCTACCCTTCCTGGTTAGCAAACATCGTGCCAGTCCCGAAGAAAGACGAAAAGGTCAGGATGTGTGTTGACTATAGAGATTTGAATAAGGCTTGTCCCAAGGACGATTTCCCGCTACCACACATCGATTTGCTAATAGACAGGATGGCTGGGCATATGATGGTTTCCACGACCGACCTTGCGGTGGGGTACAATCAGATCATGGTGCATCCACCGGACAAAGAAAAGACAGCTTTCATTACAGAATGGGGCACTTTCTGCTACAGGGTTATGCCTTTTGGATTGATAAATGCAGGGGCTACCTACCAAAGGATGGCGACAACAGTCTTTCATGACATGATTCACAAAGAAGTAGAAGTGTATGTTGACGATATGATTGTCAAGTCAAAATCTCCAGAAGAGCACGTTGAAGCACTTGAGAAGTTCTTCCTTAGACTTCGCAAGTACAATTTGAAGCTTAATCCTGCAAAGTGCCTATTTGGAGCAACATCAGGCTTATTTTTGGCATATTTGGTCAGCAAGAAACGAATAGAAGTTGATCCAGCAAAGTCAAAGGCTATTCTGAAAATGCCTCCACCAAGAACAGAAAAGGAGATTCGAGGCTTGCTAGGTAGATTACAGTATATCAGTCGATTCATATCGCAGTTGGCAGAGACTTGTGGTCCTATCTTTAAGCTACTAAGGAAAGGTGCTTCACAAGAATGGAATGAAGACTGCCATAAGGCCTTTGACAAGATCCAAGAATACTTGTTAAGTCCACCAATTCTGCAACCTCCTAGAATGGGAAAACCTCTACTCTTGTATTTGTCTGTAACAGATGAAGCCATGGGTGCAATGCTAGCTCAAGAGGCCGAAGGTACAAAGGTGGAAAATGCAATTTACTACCTCAGCAAAAGGATGCTGGACTATGAGTTAAAGTATAACAAGATTGAGAAGTTGTGTTTAGCGTTGTATTGGACCTGCACGAACTTACAACACTACTTGTCTTCTTACACTACTTGTGTCATCGCAGAACAGAGTCCCTTGAAGTTCCTTATGGAGAGGCCTGTTTTGGATAGCAAAATGGCAAAGTGGGTGTCAACATTGGCAGCTTTTGACTTAAAATTCATTCAAAGGAAAGCTGTGAAAGGTGGGGCAATAGCTGACCAGTTAGCAGAATTACCCATAAAAGACGAGATGCGAGAAATGAATTTCCCAAACGAAGACCTCTTGAATGTGGAAAGGAGTGTTTGGGAGATGTATTTTGATGGGGCATCCAATTATCATGGAAATGGAATTGAGGTTGTGTTCAAAACTCCTTGTGGAGAATACATTCCATTTACAGTTAAACTTGACTTTAGCTGCACAAACAATGAAGCAGAATATGAAGCTTGCATCAATGGGCTTGAAGCCACCCTGGAATTGGGGATTAAAAAACTAAAGGTCTATGGCGATTCTATTTTAATAGTATCACAAGCTTTAAGGAAATGGAAGATAAGAGAAGAGCGTTTGGTTCCTTACCTACAACGCCTTGATCATTTGGCACAACAATTCAATGATCTATCCTTCGAATATCTCCCAAGAGCAAAGAATAAGTTTGCTGATGCCCTGGCTACTTTAGCTTCCATGGTCAACATCAAGGGGGGGCAAGCCATTCGTCCATTGAAAGTTCAGCTTTAGAAACAACCCGCCCATATAATGCACTTGGCCGATGGTAAGCCATGGTGTTGGGATATCAAGAGTTATCTCAAGGATGGAAGTTATCCGGAGGGATCATCAAGGGTTGATCAGAGAGCAATAAGGCAGCTAGCCACAGGTTACATTCTTAATGGAGATATCCTCTACAAAAGAAGTTGGAATGGAATGCACCTAAGGTGTGTGAATGAAGCAGAGGCTAAGCGGATAATGGAAATGGTGCATGGTGGCGAATCAGGACCGCATATGTATGGGATCGCCTTGGCTCAAAAAATAGCCAATCTAGGATATTATTGGTCCACCATGAATACAGACTGTGTGGCATTTGTGCAAGAATGCCATTGGTGTCAGATATTTGCTAAGCTGCAGAAGCAACCTCCTGTTGCCTCGAATCTAATCACTTCTCCATGGCCCTTCGCTACTTGGGGAATAGATATAATTGGCAAAATACATCCGAGAGCTTTGAATGGACATCAGTTTATCTTGGTAGCGGTGGATTACTTCACAAAGTGGGTTGAAGCAGCTTCCTATACAGAATTAGACGCCAAAAAGGCAGCACAGTTTGTCCGAACCAACATCCTTTGTCGGTACGGAATGCCATTTGAGATTATCACTGATAATGGAACTCATTTCCAAGCAGAATTTGCTAAACTCTTGAAGGATAAGAATGTACAACATCATAAGTCCTCTCCTTATAGACCTCAAACAAATGGAGCTGTAGAAGCAGCAAATAAGTCTATAAAGGTGATCATACAAAAAATGATCAAGGAACATAGGGGTTGGCATGAGAAGTTACCACTGGCCTTGTGGGGATATAGAACATCAATTAGAACTCCTACTGGGTAACCCCGTATTCACTGGTGTACGAAATGGAAGCAGTACTCCCTATTGAACTGGAAGTTCAATCGGTGAGGATAATTCAAGAAAGTCAGATAAATGAAGCTGAATGGATTAGCAATTATCATCATCAGTTGTTGGGTTTGGATGAAAAAAGACTTCAAGCTCTCCATCAAATTCAAGGGTATCAGAGGCGAATGGCCAGACATTTCAACAAAAATGTCAAAGATCAAAAGTTGGAAGAAGGTTGTTTGGTTCTGAAAGAGATCAGAACACCCATTACAGATCCTCGTGGGAAGTTTCGTCCTCTTCGGGCTGGACCCTACATTGTAAAGAAAATACTTTCCGGTGGAGCCATCATCTTGTCTGATTTGGATGGTCTGGAGTTCACAAACCCATGCAATCTGGATCAATTAAAGAAATATTATGTATAATCATGCATTGTAAGGAACTACATTAGACCTGATTCTCGCAAACTAATCCGAGATATGTAGGCAGCTCTCCTTGAGCACGGTCTAAATTTTAATAAAAATCATTTATTCATTTTTCTTTTGCCAACATAAAAAAAATTCCACTAAGTTGAAAACCCACAAAGGGCGGCTTAGGTAAGAATGAGTAAGAGCTCGCTAAGTTGAAAATCCGAAAGGACGGCTTAGGCAAAAATTAGAGCAAGTAAACAAAGTAGATAATGCTTGGAAAGCAAATAAAAAAGTCATTCATTCTAAAAAAGAATCATTCATTCCAAAAAGAGTCATTCATTCCAAAAAGAGTCATTCATTCCAAAAAAGAATCATTCATTACAAAAAGAGCCATTCATTCCATAAGTCCTAAACATCCAATGAACCAAAAGGTACAAGCAACCCAAAAAAGCAGACAATAGAGTCAACCCTAGGATCTAAATCCTACGTCTCCTACGTGGGGCAGAGTCTTCGGTATCTTCCTTAGTTCCGGAACTTTCTACAACATCTATCTTCCCCTCGTTAAGAGGAACCACATCCTCTCCCTCCAACTCCTGCAGCAATGCATGCCTCCTTGGCTTTTCAATTGGCCAAACTTCGGCTATAAACTAAGTTCTATACTTTGGAGTAGGCTGAACAAGAGAAGGCTCTGCAAAAGGCCTGATCATCTGATGGTTCCTAACCCAAGTTTGTTGAACAGCTCGAGTAACTTCGGGAGTAATAGGGGAAGCAATGGAAAGCCCAACAGGAAGAGGAACCCTCTGATCAATCCCCATCTGTCTGAGGACACGAGAAGCACTATACCATGTACTATGAGTGAAACCAAGAAGGTAGACATGGTTATGCATTGCATTTGCCTCCATGAAGCGAGGAATTCTATACCAAGGGATGAACCACAACAATTAAGAGATTGATATTGCAATGAAGAATTTGTATTTGTTTTATATTGAGTTGAATGAATGTTATAAATTGATGATGTTGAGCTAAATACCCATGCCTAGGGTTTGTAGTATATTTGGTTGAATGTCTTAATTTGATATTTACATTGATGTTCCTTGTTGATTGGTTGATTGTATTGTATTAAATGCTAGGTTGATAGATTAGCTACCTATTAATCTTTGAATATTGGATGACGGACCGAGAGGTGAAATCCGATATCGGAACTATATAATTGACCACCCAATGAATGAATTAGAAATATAAGTTCTAGGGCTTCATTAATTTAATAATGTGAAACAATTGGTTATTGCTATTTCATGAATGTGAGAACTAATGAATTGGTAATTGACTAATTAATCTTAAGGAACAAATTAATTTATAAGGTTATGTTAATGGATAATTGAGAATTGAGCTTTGATTGAATGGACCTATAACCCTAGGCACCTTCCCAAGAATCGATTTGATCTTGTATCACACTCACATATCAACCCTACGCACGTTAATCTTAGGTTTAAATTATTCTCGCACCATTCCAACACAACAAACTTCCGCATTTAAATACTTGTCAATCAAGCTATTACGAACCATACCTTCTTGGGGAAACGACCTTGGGCGATCACCTTTGCTATAGCTACCTCGTATACTTGCGAGTGACGCTTTGTAGTAGTACTTAATCCGAGCGCAACAATATTCGTAAGCTCTTTTGAAAAAGTTGTGAAAATAATTTTGTTTCTAAGCCCATTGTAAAAAAAATAATTTAGAAAAAATGGATTTTGGGCTTTGTATTAGGGTCATGAGAAAGAATTTTTGACTTGTTTTTAGAAAAGTTTTATGTCCAAAGACCATTTCAAAAATTTTAAAAATAGTTTTGGTCTTTTGGATTTAGAGGGAAAAATTAGTTGAGCTCACAATGTAATTAGGTTATATCAAAAAAAGAACAAACCAAATAAGTCATGATTTAAACCAAGATAAATTAACCATAGTCAAACAACAAGCATTTGGGATAAAAACCTAAGGAAAGTAACTAGGCCAATTACATGAGCTTAAGTCTTTGGATTGAAAGGTTTAGGCTCCCATAGCAAGTATATACCAAAAGGTACAAGGCTATGAGTGGTTATGCCATGCTCAATCTCCACACCTTGAGTGAAAGTATGGTATCCCTTACATAACACAACACGGGTAACACGGGCAACCTAACTCACACACACGATGCAATCTAAATGATGCAATGGACAATAACATGATAAGAAAGAATAGGATAATATAATGACCAATGGAATCAACTTCTCTTATCCCCAGTGGAGTCGCCACTGTGAGCGGGGATTTTTGCCCCTACTCCCACGTAGAATGGTTCTTGCAACTTCGGCACTGTTAGGCTCAGGGGCCTTAGAGAACACGAGCCTAAACCTGGAGAAAATAGAGTCACCACCCGGACGGGCCGAAAAAAAGAAAGGGGTAGATGACTCGATTCCTAAGGAATCCCCAACCCCCTATTGGGTTCAAAAAGTTGGGTACGTATGGGAAAGGTGAGAATGATCCAGCACCCCCCCCCCCCACAATGCCCGGTTCATTTGAACCGACCTCCTTTTTAGGTCTTAATATTATAAAATTCTTAAATATAATGATAATACCCATACTACATGTGATCATAAGAATAAATAAATACTTTATTAAAAATCATAGCAATGTCCAAACAAAACAAATAAATGGACACCCATCCAAGGATGGAAACATGTCCTTAGATCGTCCAATATCTAAAACTAAATAGGACACTCATCAAAAGGTGGAAACGTATCCTTTACATTTATCTCAAAAAATAGAAATAATTTAAATTACATAAAACTTAATTAATGAGGTACCCACAATGTGGAAGCATACCTCTTACATAATAAAAATAAAGTAAACCAATAAGAGACAATCATCATGAAAGTAAACTATCCATTATAAGCCAAAAAAGATCAAGATATGAAGATGTAAAGTAAGTGTGTAAAGCAGGATTCAAATAACAATTAAAGACTAAATATACAAACTAGGGTTTTATGAATCATGGTTTAGGAAACTAGGGTTTATGGTTTTAAATTATTGGAATTAGGGTTTGGACCTAAATTCGGGAATTGTGTAATATCCCAATGTATGCCCTAGAAGTTTTAATACAATTGTTGTTTGATTTGAATTAAATGTATATATATTTTTGCAAAGGAAATGATTGTGTTAATGGAATGTATATGTTGTATATATGTTAATATATATAACATATATATTGGTCAAATGGAGAGTCAAGGGAAGAAGATATTTTAATTTGGGATGAGTGAAATTACTAAAGAGGGCAAGAGTTTTAAAGGAAGTGAGAACAAATAGAAAAGGGCATTTAAGTAATTTTGCTTTGTTAGAATTGCTTGGTGGAGATTTAAAGAAGAAGAGAAGTTGACTTGTCTTCATTTTCTTTTCTTCTTCTTCTCTTTCTCTTGTGGTGGCCGGCCCTCCAAAGCCAAAGAACAAGAGTGATTTTTGTTGATTTCTAAAATCAAATTGAAGGGAGAATCAAAGGATTAAGTTGGAGATTTGTGGAATTGCCTCAATTTTAAGTAAGTACTCTCTTGTTTTCTTTTGTTATGTTTGAAGTGAGTTGTGATTTGTTAATATTATGATTAGGTGTGTTTGAGATGTGTTTATAAGTGTTGAAATTGATTGTAAGTTAAAAAGTTAAATTGGTGTTGGTTTTGGTTTGAAGATGGTAAGTTAAGTGGATGTTGATATTGAAAGAATAAGAATGATGTTAGTTTTAGGGTTTTGAAGTGGTAAGTGATTAAATGCATTGTTGATGTATTGTTAATGTGAATATTGTGATGTATATGTAAAATAAGTGTTAATGACATTGATTATACCCATTTGAATAAGGTTATGTTGTGTTTAATGTGTTTTAATTCAATCAAAAAAGATTTGGCCATGTTTAGGGTTTTTATTCTTGAGAGACACGGCCAAACTAAAGAATTTTTGGGAGACACGGCCAAGTCTAAGGAAATTTGGTCGTGTTGGATGATTTTTGGAGAGACACGGCCACTGTCTCGGCCGTGTCCCTTGCCCGTGTCTGCCTCGGCTTGATTTGTGTTGAGAGATACGGCCACAAACTTGGCCGTGTCCCTTGAGTGTGTTGGCTACTGTGATTGTCCTTTGCTCTTCTTGCTTTGTTGAGATTGAACATACATTTGATGATGCATATGATACTATATGAACAATGTTATGTTTTATGCATTGTGCATCTTGTGAATGGTAATGTGTTATATGAATAATGTACTTTGAAATGTTATATCAATGATTTTATATGTGTAATATGAATTGAGATATGATATGATATGAGGCCATTGTGATTGGCTATGATAACTCAAATATGATGTGAAGCCATTGTGATTGGCTATGATGATTCAATTGAAAGACATAAGGCATGTTTGCATAATTGATGATGAGAATTGAGAATGAAATAATAAATGAATTGTGTGTCTAATGTGTTATTCATTTTCAGAGTTTTGTTGTTGGTGGCATGCCTAATGGTAACAATCTCTTGAAGTTAGGTTGAATTTGATCCTTGAAGCCTAATTGAGATGTTACAACCCTTGAAGCTAGGTTGGGTTGGTTCTTGAAGCCAAGTTGGGTTGATACTTAGCATGCTTTGTTCCCTTTGAAGCTTGGTTGAACCTAATCCTTGAAGCCTAGTTGGGTTTATGATAATGATAAATGTGATAACAAAACCAAAGCATTAACTCTGAAAATTGAATGGCATATTAGTGTGTTTTGGGCCCATGCTTGTCTTAGTATTTAATGTGATTCTTGAATGATAAAATTAATGGAACTATGAAGATGTAATATGAATGTTGTTATGACATTGAACAAAGTATGATATGGAAATGTGATATTCTTTTAAATGATGTATGAGATTAATTGTGACATTATATCATATTAAAGCATCATGTTAGTATACTTTGTACTACTAAGCCGTTGGCTTAGCGCGATAGTGTTTGATCGCGCAGGTGACAGAGTTGAACCTGAGAGCTCCTCGAGACCAAGTGAGACTAGACATTGAGGATTTTCTTTTGGGACTTAAAGATCAGAGAAGAGCTACCAATCATGTATATATATTCTATGTTTTGTAATCTTTGATTTATAACATATTTGTAATAACTTCCGCTGTGAATCAATAAATGTTTTTATATATGGTGTCTTTTGGATTTCTTTTAAAATGTTTGAGATTGGTTTCACTTATTTACAAAGATATTTGTTGTGTATTATTTTAAAACTGTGGCATTTTCTATATTCAGTATACGTATATTACGATCCTTTAAGCATGCTTGGTACGTATACGGGATATAGGGGTGTTACAAATTCAGCCATTGGAATTAGGATTTTAGGTCTTGGTTTTGGGAATTATAGTTTAAGGATTTTAAGACTCCTTGATTAGGGTTTGGGAGAATTGGGTTTTGATACTTTGGGAACAAATTAGGGTTTTCTCAGATTTTTTTACTAGGTTATAGTTTTGGTGTTTTGGGTAGAATAATTTGAAGGTAGGGTTAATAGATGACAAGTTTTAAAAGAGATTAGGGTTTAATTTATTATTTTAGAAAAATAGTGATTTGGGGAAATAAATTAAGGTTTTAGAAAAATGATTAGGGTTTTGGGATTTGATGAAACAGTGTAAGGTTTTAGACAAAAATAGATTAGGGCTTTGAGTCTTAACAAAACAATTTTGGGTTTTTTGGATTATTTAGTTACTGAAACATTAGGGTTTAAGAGTTTTTAGGAATTAGATAAGGGTTTAAGGATTTAATGAATTAGGGTTTTAATTTATAAGGCATATAATTCATATTTAACAACTTTATGCTACTAAAAAAAATTAATATCAAAACATATCAACAAAACATTTAAAAGGAAGGATGTTATGGCTACTGTGAATACAAGAAATTATTGATTAAGATCAAACTTTCGTTGTTGGTTCCACTAGAATTGCATCGTTAGAATTTTGGAGAACCTTGATCAAGACAACACTGCCTTGTTGCCTTGTGGTTGGAAGGGTTCTTTTTGCTCTTAATGCTTTGGATTGCTTTAAAATTTGAAAGTCCAATTATAATTCTTGATTAATTTTGGCCATCCAAAGAAAATTAAATAATTGGCAAATAATTTTTTCCTCTCTTCTATTTTGTGTTTTAAAGCTAGTATTTATAGAATTTTTAAAGTAAAACCTAATATCTTAAGGATGTTCAAGCTATTTAGGAAATTAATTGACCTTTCCGAGTGAAAATCAAATTTTAGCAAAAATTGGCCAACGCGCTGGCACAGGCTGCTAAGACACGAGCAACAGGAGAGCAACAGGCTAGGATGCGAATATTTGAGGCATGCAGCTGCAGCGAATTGGGGCAGGCCAATTCGTCTTAGCATACATATCCGGTGAATTGGCCCAAGCCAATTCGCCGTAGGTCCTTTCGGCCTGCAACGAATTGCCTTGCCACGTGTCGCCCACTGATTGGTCCATTTTTAAAAAATAAATAAATAAAATAAATATTAAAATAAATAATAAATACTAAATACTAAAATAAATAAAAAATACTAAATACTAAAATAAATAAAAAATACTATAAAAAATATTTTAGACTTATTTTAAAATATTGGATTGGACTTGGTCAAAAATTAAGGGTCTACACTTAGTTTTAATGTTTAAGGGTTAAGCCAATGTGGCTTGGTTTTATTGTGATGATCAAGCCAATGTGGCTTGGTTTTGATGCTTTAGGGTTAAGCTAATATGGCTTAATGGTGTGGGATAAGCTTATGATGCTTAGGTTTTTGTGGGTTAAGCCAATGTGACTTCGGTTTAATTTTTAATAATTGAGCTCAATATGGCTTGGGTTTGTACTAATGTATTAAACCAATGTGGCTTAGGTTTATATTTGATGGTTAAGCCAATGTGGCTTAGTTTAATGTAGGTTAAACCTATGTGGTTCAGTTTTGTGGTTAAGCCAATGTAGCTTAGTTTTAGTGATTGATGGTCAAGTCAATTATGGCTTTAGTTTGATGTTTGATGGTTAAGCCAGTGTAGCTTAGTTTTGTTTTAATGGGTTAACGTAACGTAGCTTAGTTTTTGTTTTTAAGGGAGGGGTGCCTTAATGTTTAAGGATCTTTTAAAGTTTTTATAATGTGCAAGAATGTATGCATGAATGAAAAATGTTTCATGAGCATGGTACAAGGTTGTTATGGTTTATACAACCTAAGGATAGGATCTATGGTCCTTACACGAATAAAAGGTTAGTTTGATCTAAAGGGTCCTGTCACATTAGGACAGCTATATATCTAACCACATATCAGATAAAGAATCTTGCTTGAGTCCAATAGTACTATTGCATGTCGATTACACCTCAAAAGGAATGAGAATTAATCACAGGTTGGATACTTTTGCCATCCCCTAACATACTGTGGGCGACGATTTTTGCCCCTCCCCCCCCCCCCCTCCCACTCTCGGTGAAATGGTTCTTGTGACTTCGGCACTGTTAGGCTCAGGGCTATAAAAAACATGAGCCTAAATTCGCAGAAAAGGGAGTCGCCACCCAGACGGGCCGAGAAAATAGAAGGGCTGGATGACTCGATTCCTAAGAAATCTTCAACCCCCTATAGGGTTCAGAAAGTGGGGTACGTATGACGAAGGTGAGAAATGACCCAGCACCCCATAATGCCTAGCTCATTGGAACCGGCCTCTGTTGCGCTCGAATTAACTCTACTATAAGCGTCACTCACAAGTATACGAGGTAACTGTAGCAAAGTTGATCGCCCCAAGGTCGTCTCACAAGGAAGCTAGAATAGCTAATTAATTATCAGATTATAAATAACAAGCGATTAATAAATTTAAATTGCTAACAACTAATGAAGACAGATCGATTGGAGTTTAAAACAATAAAAGTAAACTAAGCTGATGAATTGATTCACTTAATAGAAAGGTCTAGGGTTTGCACTTCTCTACTACTTATATGTATGAATAGTTATTCCTCTCAACCAATTTAATTTCAAAGATTAAATCTCAAGCAGCTTAATTAATCGAGTCAAGGAAATAAGCTCTCGCATTCAAACCTCTTTCAACTATCTTGTTACAATTGATATGATCTTTTTCTTAGGCTATATCTCTAATTCACCTAAGTCCCTAATTGAATTGTTCTAGTATTAGACTTCATCTCTCAATCCTTCATCTAATACCTTAAAACACATAATTGGTGGCCAATCAATTATATATTAACAATATTCCATTCAATCAAGGCTAAAGAAATAATTAGTTAAGAGCAATAACCAATTCATACAATCATAGCAGATCCATACAAACCCTAGATTAGATCAAATTAGTTCATATTAATGTTATCAAACATACTCATCTCATTAATATTCAAGGAAATCAATTTAGACATGATAATATTCATAAATACAATTCCAAATGAAATTAAGAGATTAAGTCTGAGAACAAAACCAAATTACAACTCCCTTTTGCTTCTGAAGAATCTCTTGTTCAGAATTTGCTCGAAGAATGTTGCAATGGCTATAACAAATCTAATCTAGGCTAGTTTAATCAAAGTGTAATTAAAATATCAAAGAAAACAAGATATGAAACCCTAACTTCTTTCTTTGACGGCTGAACAAAACTCAAACTCTCAACAACTCCTCTTGAAAACCCTAATCGTATAATTTATACGAATCCTCGCTTAAAACTCTACTTTTTCTTTCTTTGTTTAATCCATGGGTGACACGGCCAAGCTTAGACAAGCTTGGCCGTGTTTGAGATGATTGGAGGGACACGGCCACAAGCTTGGCCGTGTCCCTTGAGGGTGTTCGCTTTTGTGTGATTTTCTTCTTTTCTTCTTTGGAGTGGTGAGTGACACGGCTAGTTTGAAGGAAGCTTGGCCGTGTTTGACAAATTTGGAGGGACACGGCCACAAGCTTGGCCGTGTCCCTTGAGTGTGTCACCTTCTGGACTTTGGTCTTCTCCCTTAGCTTGGTATGAGACACGACCACAAGCTTGGCCGTGTCCTCTGCATGTGTCAGCTACTGTCCATTATTTTCTTCCTCTTGGTTCCTTGGTCTTTCCTTCCTCTCTTGATTCTTGCATATTAACCTAAACCAACACTTAAACAAACTTTAACAAAAAAATCAAATAAACATTAGCCAACAACACATAACACCACACTAAAAACTAGATCAAAAACGACATAAATACTGAAATAAACTAAAACTACCAAAATTGATGAAAACACTAAATAAACATATTAAAACTAACAAAATACCTAAAGAAAACAATAATCATCATAATAAATAAGATGCAAATCTATGACAAAAATTAATAAAACAACTACCCCACACTTAAAACTTTGCTTGTCCTCAAGCAAATTCACATGGCATAAATTAAAAACTCAAACATCCTTAACTATAATTCCAGCATATAAGATGAATTCCTTTAAGACTCAGCCATAAATAATTACAATTTCCTTCAATCAAGATTTTCTTAACTCATTCATTAATCCAGACATACAAATCTCATCTCTCATCTAAGTGTTTCACTCGATTTCATAGGCTAATTCACTCAAACCACTCATGAATGCATACTACCATAAACTTACTTAATTATCCAATCTCCCTCACTGATTTTCTCAAGAAATAATCCGAAGGTCTTTTATTTGGATGTAATGGGGCTAAGGTGAAGGTGTGAGAAAAGACATTTAAGCTGGAGCATTAAGAAATGGAGTATCTAAATTAGACAATACTCTTGCTAAGAAACTCATAGCTCCCTCAAATGGCATATTCACCAACCATTGATAATCTCACATACTTGCATACTTAAAGAAAAGTACATGAGTCGACATTCCTCTAATGCTAGAAAATATATGAATTTTGTATATATATATCTTTTCTTTATTTTCTTTTCTCTTTTTTTTTATATTTATTTATTTATTTATTTTAATATATATATATAATATAAAATTGCATGGAACATCTAGCTTAAAATGTAGAGGAAAAGAATAATTGACTCTTAGCAAATACAATGTGCAAAGTATGCATTTCAGCCCTACATCTTACTAAAGTAATACTATTTTTGTTTTTTTTTTAAATTGCTTACCCCACACTTATGAATTAAACCACCCTATTATCATATCATAAGAAACTCCATTCCTTAATGCAGGTATGATGATAATAAGCAAAAGTTGAGTTGTGAATTGTGTTGATCAATCAAGAAAAGGTCAAAGGCTCAACTTGGCTCACTAAGGAATTCATAATTAAGGGAGGTCTTTTTAAGCTAAAGGGCTAACCTAATTTGCCTTCATCATTTTAAAACTTGAGATGAAATCATAATGTGAGTTCAATTAGTATGCAAAAGCAAGCTCTAGAGATGCAAAATCATGAAGGTGCACACTTAAGAAAAGAAAATCAATTGACAATAAAATTCAATCTATGAGGCTCAAAAATCACAAAGGTGGGTTCTCAAAGATTAATATGTCATGAATTGCAAAATGTGAAAATTGATCCTGAATGAATTCAAATGCTAATTTCTATGCTGATACTAAAGTCTCAACTATAATGCTAGAATCACAGAAAAGTCAATAAGTTTTCAACAATCATGCCATGCACAACACACAATAAAACACACCAAGACAAACAAAACAAGAATTAAAGAAAAGCTTAAAGATTACCCCACACTTTAGAATTTACATTGTCCTCAATGGAAAACAAGAATAATAAAGAGAAAGAGTTAAAGTACAACCTGTTTTCCATCGTACCCTGGTGAGGCAAAACCCTAACTTTTCATCACAAACACAAATGTTCAAAAACAAAATACAATATATAAAATAAAATATCCAAAATATAAAATGTTAACATCAAAAACAAAAAAAAAATAACAAAAATATGCAATAACTAAACACAAGAAAGTAAGGAAAATCTCTCCAAAGATTAGAGCCAAAGTAATCTACGGTGAAGGAGGATGTGATGATGAAGCAGCTGAGGGATGAAGACTCAGAATCTTGGCAAGGTTGCTATTGATTTGGTCTAACTGTTGTAAGACCGCAGCATGGTTACGATCTACCTTGCCCTCTAGTGCCTCAATCCTATTAAGTATCTCTTTATTATTCGGAGCTGGAGCATCTTCTTCCAAATCAAGAGAATCCAAGTTGGACCCCTCCTGGACTCGTGTTCTCTTTTGTCTAGCCCCCGGTACTTCTGGCTCAGCTGAAGCCATCATATAAAAACCGATCAAAGCACCCATTCCATTTATTTAAAACAAACATAAAATCAAAATTGCTAAATTTAAAATTACAACTATGAAAAAGAAATGCAAACCGATGGGTTGCCTCCCATTTAGCGCTTCTTTAATGTCATATAGCTGGACATCTCTGCAAGACTTAGGGATCGTGGATCAAAGTGCTGTCAATGATCCACACTTCTTGAAATCCTTCATTATATGGCATAACTCTCAGTCCATTTACTTTAAAAGTCTCATTTGTTCGAGAGTTAAGCAATTCAATGGCACAAGAAGGATATACCTGAGTTATCTCGAAAGGACCACTCCATCGAGACTTGAGTTTACCTGGAAACAGACAGAGACAAGAGTTAAAAAGTAAAACTTTCATACCTGGACTCAAAGTCTTTCGCACTATAATTCTGTCATGAAGTGCTTTAGTGCGATCCTTATAAATCCTCAAGCTCTCATATGCCTCATTCCTCAGCTCATCTAACTCTGATGAAGGATTCTTCTCTTCCTTTTGGATGGAGGGAAGTTCAAATACTGGGTCCTCCTTAAGTTCTTCTATTTCAGTACTCTCTAATGTCTCAAGGCAACTGACTATTTCTGAATAAAAAATATCCAAGCCACGATCTAAAGTCAGTGCCACCTCCAATTTATTCGAGGAACCTGTTTGCAAGAAAACATCTGAAATAACTGCGTCAACACAATCAATTAAAGAACAATCCTCATATAAAGCAGTTGTAGGGATAGGAGAAGTGTTAAAAATAGAAAATTCAACCGTTTGTCCCAAGACAGTCATTGATAATTTACCATTTTTAACATCTATTAAGGTGTTGGTAGTAGCCATAAAAGGCCTACCCATCAAAATAGTGTGTGCTGATGGTGTAGGGTTACTTCCTTCCATGTCAAGAACTATAAAGTCCACAGGTACTATCAAACCACCAACCTTTACTAACACATCTTCTATAACCCCTTTCGGGAATCTAAGAGATTTATTAGCTAATTGCAACACCATTTTGGTTGGTTTAAGTTCCCCTAGTTCTAATTCTTGATACACAGAATAAGGCATCAAATTTACACTGGCTCCTAGATCACACATGCCATCAGTCCCCTTTCCATTCCCCATAGTAATTTGAATTATAAAGCTACCAGGATCCTTTAGCTTTGGAGGTAGTTTATGCTGCAGAACAGCACTAGCTACCTCTGAAACTATCACCTTTTCATTCAGCTCATACCTCTTTTTCTTGGTGATCAGCTCTTTGAAGAATTTGGCATAAGCCGGCATGTTCTTTATTGCTTCAAGTAAGGGTAAGTTAATACTTACCTTAGACAGCATGTTGAAGATGTTAGAAAATTACTTATCTTGTTTATCATTCTTCAACCTGCTGGGGAATGGTATAGGTGGCCGGTATGGGTTGCTTGCCTTGGGTAAATCTGCTGAAGGGGACTTCTCCATTGATCTTTCTCCAGCACCTTTGTTCTCTGTCTCTCCTTCCTTTTTATTCTCTTTCTCACCTGCATTCACAGAATTATTTTCAACATTATTGTTAATTACCTTACCACTTTTAAGAACAGTCACTGATTGTGCCTGCTCAGGTTGACTTGGGAATTTCCCCTTTTGTTGAATCTGCATCTGTTGTACAAGTTGCCCTACTTGAGTCTCCACTTTCTTAAAAGATGCTTCTAATGAATCCAGCCTCTTGTTGGTCATCTCTTGATTTTTAGTACTTACTTGGATAAAAGCCTGTAAACTTTCCTCCAAACTCTCTATCTTAAGCTGCCCTTGATTTGAGGATTGACCCTGCAGTTGGTTCTGTCTCTGGAGCAAATGGAAAGGCTGTTGAGAATTATTTGTTGCCCAGAAAAAATTAGGATGATTCCGCCAACCAGGATTGTAGGTATTTGAGTAGGGATCATTCCGGGCCCTTGGTTGATATCCCCTCATAGCATTGAGTTACTCAGCTTCAATACCATAAGTCTCATATGCGGAGGGGCAAATATTTGCTCCATGTCTGAAAGTTCCACAAATTCCACACACTTCTTGAGTGGATGAAGAAGTATTGTTTTTCATATTCAGCATCTGCACTTGCCTTGTCAATTCAGCTATCTGATTGACCATCTCACTATTGGCTTCCAGTTGATTCACCCCTTTACTTCTTCCCCTTACACTTTTTTGTTGAGAATTAGCTCCCAACATTTCAAAGATTTCATAAGTTTCATCTGTTGTCTTTTCTCCCATGGCTCCCCCAGCTGCGTTATCAACTGTATTCTGGAATTGCTGGGTGAGACCATCATAGAAAAACTTATTCAGAAGTTGAAGTGGGTAATGATGATGTGGACACTGGATCAATAGCATCTTAAATCTGTCCCAAGCCTCATGAAATGGCTCTCCTTCAAATTGAGAGAATGTAGCTATCTTTCCTCTCAATTCAGCTGTCTTTTGATGTGAGTAAAACTTGCTCATAAATTTATTATAAACTTGCTCCCAAGTTGTCAAAGAATTTTTGGGCAACATCATAAGCCAGCTCTTTGCCCTATCCTTCAATGTATACGGAAAACATCTCATCCTCAATTGGTCCTCTGTTAATCCTCCTAATGGAAAAGTGTTGAGGGTGGAATAGAAATCCCGAATAAAGTTCAAAGGATTTTCATTTGGAACTCCATAGAATGATGGCAGCATGTTGTAATGAATGTTCTTCAACTCATAATTTCTTGCTGCATCTGTCAATCTTATGCAAGAAGTGGAAGTTCTAATGACAGGTCTAGCAAAGTACCTCATAGTTCTTTGCCTTTCTTCTCCCATGTTGATAGATTGTGCAGATTCTGACTCAAAATCAGAAGTGTCCTCCTCTGTAGTATCAAATTCGGTGTACAGTTCAAACTCTTCTCTGCTCCTTTTCACTCTCTGGATTTCTGGAATAACTGGATATAGCTCTCCTCTGAGTGATCTCCTGCCTTGCATAAACAAAATTTCTGGAAAGAAAGAATTATTAAAAGCAAAAGACAAATAAAATCAAAAGTAAACAATGAAAAATAATTAAAAATATCTATGCTAATAAACATTTTCGCCAATTAGCTTCCCCGGCAACGGCGCCAAAAACTTGTTGCACTCGAATTAACTCTACTATAAGCGTCACTCGCAAGTATACGAGGTAGCTATAGCAAAGGTGATCGCTCCAAGGTCGTCTCACAAGGAAGCTAGAATAGCTAATTGATTATCAGATTATAAATAACAAGTGATTAATAAATTTAAATTGCTAACAACTAATGAAGACAGATCGATTGGAGTTTAAAACAATAAAAGTAAACTGAGCTGATGAATTGATTCACTTAATAGAAAGGTCTAGGGTTTGCACTTCTCTACTACTTATATGTATGAACGGTTATTCCTCTCAACCAATTTAATTTCAAAGATTAAATCTCAAGCAACTTAATTAATCGAGTCAAGGAAATAAGCTCTTGCATTCAAACCTCTTTCAACTAATCTTGTTACAATTGATATGATCTTTTTCTTAGGCTATATCTCTAATTCACCTAAGTCCCTTGAATTGTTCCAGCATTAGACTTCATCTCTCAATCCTTCATCTAATACCTTAAAACACATAATTGGTGGCTAATCAATTATATATTAACAATATTCCATTCAATCAAGGCTAAAGAAATAATTAGTTAAGAGCAATAACCAATTCATACAATCATAGCAGATCCATACAAACCCTAGACTAGATCAAATTAGTTCATATTAATGTTATCAAACATACTCATCTCATTAATATTCAAGGAAATCAATTTAGACATGATAATATTCATAAATACAATTCCAAATGAAATTAAGAGATTAAGTCTGAGAACAAAACTAAATTACAACTCCCTTTTGCTTCTGAAGAATCTCTTGTTCAGAATTTGCTCGAAGAATGTTGCAATGGCTAAAAAAAATCTAATCTAGGCTAGTTTAATCAAAGTGTAATCAAAATATCAAAGAAAACAAGATATGAAACCCTAACTTCTTTCTCTGACGGTTAAACAAAACTCAAACTCTCAACAACTCCTCTTGAAAACCCTAATCATATAATTTATACGAAACCTCGCTTAAAACTCTGCTTTTTCTTTCTTTGTTTAATCCATGAGTGACACGGTCAAGCTTAGACAAGCTTGGCTGATGATTGGAGGGACACGGCCACAAGCTTGGCCGTGTCCCTTGAGGGTGTTCGCTTCTGTGTGATTTTCTTCTTTTCTTCTTTGGAGTGGTGAGTGACACGGCCAGTTTGGAGGAAGCTTGGCCGTGTTTGACAAATTTGGAGGGACACAGCCACAAGCTTGGCCGTGTCCCTTGAGTGTGTCACCTTCTGGACTTTGGTCTTCTCCCTTAGCTTGGTATGGGACACGGCCACAAGTTTGGCCGTGTCCTCTGCATGTGTCAGCTACTGTCCATTGTTTTCTTCCTCTTGGTTCCTTGGTCTTTCCTTCCTCTCTTGATCCTTGCATATTAACCTAAACCAATACTTAAACATACTTTAACCAAAAATCAAATAAACATTAGCCAACAACACATAACACCACACTAAAAACTAGATAAAAAACGACATAAACACTGAAATAAACTAAAACTATCAAAATTGATGAAAACACTAAATAAACATATTAAAACTAATAAAATACCTAAAGAAAACAATAATCATCATAATAAATAAGATACAAATCTATGACAAAAATTAATAAAACAACCTCCTTTCAGATCTAAATATTATTAACTTCTTAAACATTATAATATCATCCATATTACATACAATTTAAAAGAAATAAACATTCATCATCTTATTAAAGTAAACCAAATAAAATGGGCACCCATAAAAGATAGAAACATGTCCTTACAATATCCAATGCACAAAAAAGAAAAGAAAATAAATAAAATGGGACACCCACCATAGGTGGAAAGATGCCCCTTAAATTGATCCAAAATCCTTAAAATTTAAATTACATGATCAAAACTAAGGCACCCATAAAGTGAAAACATGCCTCTTACATCCTTGAAATCAAAGTAATCAATATTAAAACAATTAATCAAATAAATTAAACCATTCAAACAGTCACAATAATTAAAAATAAATCATTCATTATAAACCAAATAAAATAAATCATCCACCATAAGTATATAACAATAAATTAAACCATTAAATCTAAATTTTAATCTTAAGTAGAGCATAAGGTATACAAAATTAGGGTTTACAAGTTGAACTTAGGGTTTATGGGGTTTAAATCATGGTTTTAGGGTTTAGGAAATAAGATTAGGGTTTTTAAGAAAATTAGGGTTTTACAGTTTTGATTTGAGAGTTAGGGTTTTATATATTAAGAAGTTAGGGTTTTTAGGTTTAGGAATTAGGGAATTAGGGTTTCATATTTAGCAAATAGGGAACTAGGGTTTTTGGGTTTTGGGTATAGAGTTTTTACATAGAAGGGTTAGGTATTTGGGATTAGGGTTTTACGGATAAGGGTTGGGTTTTTAGGATTAGCTATTTGGGATTAAGGTCTTGGTTTTACATATTTAGGATTAGGGTTTTCAGGATTAGGTTTTGGTTTTATAAATTATGATTAAGGTTTTGAGGATTAGGTTTTGGAAATTTAGGGATCAGGATTTGGAGATTTAGGATTTTTGAGGATCAAGGTTTGGAGATTAGGATTTTAGGGTGTAATCTAGGGTATTAGAGAGCAAATTAGGGTTTTACAATATAAATTAGGGTTTGATGGTATTTGGCTACTGTGATTATGTTAATAAACTTGGTCCACTGGATATTTAATTCAGATAAATATTGCATGAGATAAATTGTAATGGTCAAGATTTTAAACAGGGACGTTTTAATAAATATTGAAAAATGCATAGTGTATAGTGACAAAAGTATTGTGGATAAATTCTATACGTAAAGAATAGTACAATGTATAGCTTAAACCTTTACTAAAAAGAGTATTTTACTATTTTACGAGATTAAAACTCAATTTAAAATCAACGGTTAAGAATGAGGGTGCACCATAGTTATTATGAGCATTCCCTCACTAGATTAAAAATATTATATATATATATATATGTGTGTGTGTGTATGTGTAAGTGTGTGGAAATTTTTGATTTCCTTCTTCTCTCCACGCCATCATCACCATCTTCACTCCTTTCTTCTTCCTTCTTTCCATGATTTGAATCAAAACTTAAGATTAAGTTGGAAAAGTGGTGATTATCAACAAGGTATGTGCTTTTGACTTATACTTTACAAAAATATGACTTTTTGTGAGTCTAAGTAGTGAAGGGTTTGATCACGTTTTTATCCATATGAAATGGTTAAAAGTTTAATTAAGTGAAGGTATTTGATATGAATTCTTTTTATGTCAAAATATTGAGTTTGATATATTATTATCTTAGATCTTCAATATGTTTGTGTTTAATGAAGTTAAAAGTACAGAATACATGAGTTTACTCCGAAACAGACCCAAAATGAATGCCACGGTCGTGGCAAATGTGTGCCACGGTCGTGGCAAATGGGTGCCATGGTCGTGGCAAAGGAGGGCCACGATCATGGGATTGAAAGAGTGACTGTGTTTTCAAAAATTTCAATAAAACAGAGCAGTTCTAAATGCCACGACCGTGGCCCTTGAAGACCACGACCGTGGAAGTTTTAAAGAAAATTTGACAGATTCAATTGTTATCCCACGGTCGTGGGGTTGTGATGCCATGACCGTGGGGACCTAAATAGTATTTTTGGCTTGTATTTTGTGATCTACGGGCCTAGTATGAGACTAATATGTAAATAATTCATACTTTTGTATTGAGAATTCATGTGTATGTGTTAAATGTATGAAAAAGAGTGAGAAACTTTAGATAAGTGACAAATACAGATATATCTTACTAAATGTTGCTAAGAGCAATGTACCAATGACATGATATAAATAAGTGAAACGATATAAACAAGTGAAATGATCTAAACAAGTGAAATGTAATAAATAAGTGAAATGATATAAACAAGTGTTTATATAAATAAGTGAGTGTTTATATAAATAAGTAAGTGTTAATCAATGACATGAGACTAATATGTGTATAGTCCATACTTTTGTGTTAATGTGTTAAATGTATGAAAATGAGTGATAAACTTTAGATACATGACACACATATATATTCTACCAAATGTTGATAAGAGTATAATATCAACGAAAGGAAATAAACAATGTAGTGTTCATCAAAATTAATGAATTGCCCAAATCATATTAAATTTATATCTAGCTTTGGATTGAATGGCTAACCAGAGGATGGATAGCCACAGTGATAGTGGGCACCTCGTGCCATTAATGGACACATTGTGTTATCAGTGATAGTGGGCATAATTGCCATTATAAATGCTTGAGATCTAGCATTCAGATTGCTACACTAACATGTTATCCAAACCTATGATCTAAGTTTAGTATGTATGGGCATAAGTAATGAAAATATATGTGAACATCATAGTTGTGACTAATGAAAGAAATGTAAAATAATAATATAAGTCAATTACTTGAAATTAAAGTATTGTGTTATAGTGTAAAAGTGAGTGGTAATATATATATTAATGCTTAGAATTGAAAGTTCTAATGCACGTAATGAAAATGTTATGCTCAATGTATTGAATTAATCAAATGATTAAAAGTGTATATAATGCTGTGAGATACAAAGTGCTCCAAAGTATATCAAATGATTGAAAGTGTATATCATGATGTGAGATACAAAGTGCTCTAAAGTATAGTACTAAAATTAAGTGATGAAAAATATAGATTGAATGAAATGATACTATAAGTGAACTTGAAAAGGAAGACGTATTGAAAGACAAAATAAGCGTATTATGAACAATATTATCAAATGAGAAAGCAAGTCTTGAATAAAATGATTCTTAATGAGACAAGATGCAGTACCGAAAGTATTGTATTATATGATAACTTTTATACAGGGATAGCTATTATTTTGTGTAATCAGCGTGGTATATTGATTTGTTACTAAAATTAGTTCATATATTGAAATACTTCTTAAAACTAACTGTTATTACTATATTTTCATAAGTATATTTCTTTAATATTAAGTGATAAAATATGTGTATACAAGCACCACTAAGCTTTGCTTAGCGTGTTAGAACTATTTTCTGACACGCAGGTATCAAGACATCGGAGCAAGTTAAGAAGTGAAATTAAGAATCTCAGGAAATTACCTATTGGACAGATGAAGATCTAGTGTATATTGTATTCATAAGTTATAAAATGTATATAGATACTTTTGTTTGACTAGTTGAGAGATTGTACAAATGTGTAAACATGAAAGGAATATATGTATTTAAAGGATGAAGTGTGAGAATTAAAGTGAATGACTATTAAAGAAAGGAATGTATTATATAATCATTTGATTTGACAAATGTATGATAGTTATCTGGTTTGTAACTAGTATTTGGATTATTGAAAATTGGTCTACATGTTGGATCTATAAGTGTTGTGATATACAGATTGTCTTATTATTTGAAAATTTTTATTTATGAAGAAAGTTTTCTATGAATTGATTGGAGCGTGAAAAGTATATCGAATAACATTCTCTGGTAGTTTTTATATAAGAATTGTCAGAGGACGTTACATTTAGTGGTATCAGAGCGTGGTTTAGGCGTTTCTGGCATGTGGAGTTATGGGAGAAGTGAAATGTAATTGTCTAAGTTATGTGAAGTGAATAAGTGGATATGTGTTGTGACACAATTGATATTCCATATGTTTATGGTAATAGAATGTTTACTAAGAATTGATTGACAATTCATAGTGTATTGTTTGGAGTGCACTAGATCTATTTGTGATAAAGAATGATGTGAAAAGAAAACAAGATATGCGTAGTGAAAGAGATATGTCAAAGTAACACAGTGAAAGTGTAATAATTTATTGGAATTTGAGGAATGAATTATGACAAAGAGATAAATTTCGAGCATGAAATTTCTTACTAGAATGAGAATTGTCATGTTCTACAACATTAAGTATTGATGTTCTATATTAAGTGAGTGAATATATGAGTGTCAAAGTGGCGTGATTATGATATGAGAGCATTTGAAATTGATAGTGATAAGGTTAAATAAGCCTTAATAAGAGTAATATTAAATCCGAGTATGGATAATATCCGTATAGTGGAAAAAGATTTCGAAGAGGTAAGAAATTATGAAAATACCCTTATAGCTCGAAATGAATTCGAGCTGTACTTTGAATGTGAAATATGGATAATGGAGTGTTAAAGTGTCAAAAGTAATTGTTTTTATAATGTATCAACGTTAAGGATTGAATTGATAGTTAAATGAAAGCACGTGAATGCATCGAAACTATTATATAAGTGAGTATATTGGATAACAAGCCTAAAACTTATTTAAAGATTTCTAGTGTTTTGTAAAACATCATCAAAACAAAAGATTGAAATGAAAAGTGATGGAAGAGTATTGGTAAAGAGGTTAGTGCTTGAATACTACTGAGTGCTATTTAATGAAATGATCTTGAGTTTTATTATGAAAAGAGATTTGTGAATTGATAAAACACCATTACTTATGAAAGATATGGTGTATTAAATAATTGTGAAAAATATGAGTATAAAAATTTTACTTCTATGATAGTAAAGTTTACAATATGTAAATGTGTATTTAACTGGAACAATGATTCAAACTATCATTGAATCATTTATGAGTTAATATAAAGTTATGAAAGAAAATACGGTTGAAAGATTTTAGGGTTATGGAAATTGCGATGTGAATTTGATTGTGCTTTGAAGAGTTGGATCTTGTTTCCTTAAAGTGTATGAGTTGCATTCTTTATAAATTATTGATTAAATCATGAAAAGACATTTGAGCAATGATACAAATGATTATTTGTATAGTCATGCATATGCTTGTGTAACTTTTTATTCTTCAAACTTTGAGAAGTAATTCCAATATTGAGGTGCATGCTCATTCATATGGACATGCATATATTTGTGCCCTTAAGACATTAAAAATAAATTTCAATAGAGATGTGCAAGACCATTCGCATGGTCATGTATCTGGCTATACATACTTCTGTTCTACAAAATTTTAGTAATGTGCATATTTTCACAGAGTAGAGTTTATTGGTGGAATTAGTAGTGAATTAATGAATACATCATGGAAATAGTTATAAGTGACAAAAGATTGCTTATAAGATTGAAATGAAATCAATCCATTAAATAATGAAACTGAAATGTGAAGAGAACGTGAGGAAAGTATGAACAAATGTAATTGGATATGTGAAAGAAGTATAAAGGTAGAGAAAAGATAAAAGACAATTACAAGTGATTAGTGGATTTAACATCTTCATGATGAAATAAGATAATTTCTGAAGTAAAGTGAAAAGCATGATAGATTGATAAATCAGTAATGATTGTACATAATGTGAAGAGCAAGTTAAATGAACTAAAGAGGTATATACAAATTGATTGAGTAATGAAAGTAAGAATGTGAGATTTACATATTGTATATTTATGAAATACGTGATAGTAACATTATTTGGTGATTAAAGCCAAGGTATAGATTATATATATATAGAAGTGTTAAAGAGTTACTTAATACTAATTGATTGCAAATGGAAAGAAAGTAATTGATAATGTAAAACGAAAAGAATGTAGTGAGATTTGAAGGCAGTGAACCCTTCTAGTGAAATGATGTATTGTGGATTAAGTTAAAAATATATGTGTGTTAGTATGTGTATTAAACATAGTGAATACATTATATGTGTACATGTACTCTTCAAGTGAAAGAATAGTGATAAATTCCTAATATGTTAAGAAAAGAAAGAAACAAGTAAAAAGTGGAAATCTTTGTAGATTTCATTATTGCAGTGGACACATGGAAATGATTTGAAAAGATAAAGATTGATGAATAAATAAAATCAATCGAACTAATCAAAAACAAGTATAATGTGTATATGTGTTATGTTTGAAATGATTGTTTATATCTTATACACTTACAGTAAGAAACAAACATTGCAAAGAGAAAGTGTTATATTCCATTCACAGAGAAAGTGTTATATTTCAAAGTATTATAATTGACAATACTTTGTACCATTAATGTTCAGTATATAAGAGAAAGAATGAGATATATATATATATATATCAGTGGAATGTCATGATACAAATTATATAAAAAAAAACCTAAAGAGGAATAAAGGCAAATCCAAAATTGAACTTGAAAAGTGTAAGTGTGTAGAGCTGAATTTTCTACAGTTCTATAATAAAATTATTCTGAAAGTGTTGCATTGACTGATATCAAACATAAATATATGTTATCTAAGTTAAGAAAATCATTGATTCTATGTGAACATTTGAGATTATTTAAACTTAAATAGCTTATTGCCATAGTATGTAAATTTCGAGGACGAAATTTCTTTAGTGGGGGAGAATTGTAATGGTCAAGATTTTAAACAGGGACGTTTTAATAAATATTGAAAAATGCATAGTGTATAGTGACAAAAGTATTGTGGATAAATGCTATACGTAAAGAATAGTACAGTGTATAGCTTAAACCTTTACTGAAAAGAGTATTTTTACTGTTTTACGATATTAAAACTTGATTTTAAATCAACGATTAAGAATGAGGGTGCACCATAGTTATTATGAGCATTCCCTCACTAGATTAAAAATATTATATATATATGTGTGTATATGTGTAATTGTGTGAAAATTTCTGATTTCCTTCTTCTCTCCACACCATCATCACCATCTTCACTCCTTTCTTCTTCCTTCTTTCCATGATTTGAATCAAAACTTAAGATTAAGTTGGAAAAGTGGTGATTATCAACAAGGTATGTGCTTTTGACTTATACTTTACAAAAATATGACTTTTTATGAGTTTAAATGATTAATTGAATGATTGAGTTATGTATAATAATATATTTATGAGTAGTGAAGGGTTTGATCACGTTTTTATCCATATGAAATGGTTAAAAGTTTAATTAAGTGAAGGTATATGATATGAATTCTTTTTATGTCAAAATATTGAGTTTGACATATTATTATCTTAGATCTTCAATATGTTTGTGTTTAATGAAGTTAAAAGTACAGAATATATGAGTTTACTCCGAAACATACCCAAAATGAATGCCACGATCGTGGCAAATGGGTGCCACGGTCATGGCAAAGGAGGGCCACGATCGTGGGATTGAAAGTATGACTGTGTCTTCAAAAATTTCGATAAAACAGAGCAGTTCTAAATGCCACGACTGTGGCCCTTGAAGGCCACGACCGTGGGGGTTTTAAAGAAAATTTGACAGATTCAATTGTTATCCCACGGTCGTGGGGTTGTGATGCCACGACCGTGGGGACCTAAATAGTATTTTTGGCTTGTATTTTGTGATCTACGGGACTAGTATGAGACTAATATGTAAATAATTCATACTTTTGTATTGAGAATTCATGTGTATGTGTTAAATGTATGAAAAAGAGTGAGAAACTTTAGATAAGTGACAACTATAGATATATCTTACTAAATGTTGCTAAGAGCAATGTACCAATGACATGATATAAACAAGTGAAATGATATAAATAAGTGAAATGATCTAAACAAGTGAAATGATATAAACAAGTGAAATGATATCAACAAGTGAAATGAAATAAACAAGTGTTTATATAAATAAGTGAGTGTTTATATAAACAAGTAAGTGTTAATCAATGACATGAGACTAATATGTGTATAGTCCATACTTTTGTGTTAATGTGTTAAATGTAAGAAAACGAGTGATAAACTTTAGATACATGACACACATATATATTCTACCAAATGTTGATAAGAGTATAGTATCAATGAAAGGAAATAAACAATGTAGTGTTCATCAAAATTAATGAATTGCCCAAATCATATTAAATTTATATCTAGCTTTGGATTGAATGGCTAACCAGAGGATGGATAGCCACAGTGATAGTGGGCACCTCGTGCCATTAATGGACACATTGTGTTATCAGTGATAGTGGGCATAATTGCCATTATAAATGCTTGAGATCTAGCATTCAGATTGCTACACTAACATGTTATCCAAACCTATGATCTAAGTTTAGTATGTATGGGCATAAGTAATGAAAATATATGTGAACATCATAGTTGTGACTAATGAAAGAAATGTAAAATAATAATATAAGTCAATTACTTGAAATTAAAGTATTGTGTTATAGTGTAAAAGTGAGTGGTAATATATATATTAATGCTTAGAATTGAAAGTTCTAATGCACGTAATGAAAATGTTATGCTCAATGTATTGAATTAATCAAATGATTAAAAGTGTATATAATGCTGTGAGATACAAAGTGCTCCAAAGTATATCATATGATTGAAAGTGTATATCATGATGTGAGATACAAAGTGCTCTAAAGTATAGTACCAAAATTAAGTGATGAAAAATATAGATTGAATGAAATGATACTATAAGTGAACTTGAAAAGGAAGACGTATTGAAAGACAAAATAAGCGTATTATGAATAATATTATCAAATGAGAAAGCAAGTCTTGAATAAAATGATTCTTAATGAGACAAGATGCAGTACCGAAAGTATTGTATTATATGATAACTTTTATACAGGGATAGCTATTATTTTGTGTAATCAGCGTGGTATATTGATTTGTTACTAAAATTAGTTCATATATTGAAATACTTCTTAAAACTAACTGTTATTACTATATTTTCATAAGTATATTTCTTTAATATTAAGTGATAAAATATGTGTATACAAGCACCACTAAGCTTTGCTTAGCGTGTTAGAACTATTTTCTGACACGCAGGTATCAAGACATCGGAGCAAGTTAAGAAGTGAAATTAAGAATCTCAGGAAATTACCTATTGGACAGATGAAGATCTAGTGTATATTGTATTCATAAGTTATAAAATGTATATAGATACTTTTGTTTGACTAGTTGAGAGATTGTACAAATGTGTAAACATGAAAGGAATATATGTACTTAAAGGATGAAGTGTGAGAATTAAAGTGAATGACTATTAAAGAAAGGAATGTATTATATAATCATTTGATTTGACAGATGTATGATAGTTATCTGGTTTGTAACTAGTATTTGGATTATTGAAAATTGGTCTAAATGTTGGATCTATAAGTGTTGTGATATACAGATTGTCTTATTATTTGAAAATTTTTATTTATGAAGAGAGTTTTCTATGAATTGATTGGAGCATGAAAAGTATATCGAATAACATTCTCTGATAGTTTTTATATAAGAATTGTCAGAGGATGTTACATAAATTGCTATTGGACATATTTAAATGGAGATACGGTAGATGTAAATTGATGGCATTATCAAACAAAGCTTACTAGACATATTTAAGCAAAACCACAGTAAATATAAATTTCATGATATTAATAAATGAAACTTGCTGTGATTTTAAAGAATTTAGAAAATAAAACCTGCATTGGAGGCTCCACCAAATTAAATATGTTGATCCAAGCTACTGCCTGCACCAATCCAGAGTTATGGTTGAGCAAGGTGTGTTGAGTGCTCAGTGTTGATTGTGAATTGCCCTTTTAGTGTTGCTACTGCCTCTGGTTGAATTTTGTTTTTGTTTTTGTTATTGTATCTGTGATAACCCAACTGCCAAAGTCCACTTCTATTGTTTAAGCCTCGTTTATTTATAATGTGGCAATTAGGGTTCTTTGTCCCGAATTTAAACACAATTATGATTCTTAAATCGGCTAAATTCTTTCTGAATTAAGATTCATATCAATTTGTAGTTTTCAAATCGATATGGATCCGGCTCATGTCGATTTGAAATGTCCAAATCGACATAAGTCATTGCTCATGTTGATTTGGAGTGTCCAAGTCTTGCTCATGTTGATTTGGGGTGTCCAAATCAACATGAGCTTGACACTCCAAATTGACATGAGCACTAGCTCATGTTGACTTGGACCCACTCCAACTCAAACCGAATCCAAACTATTTAAATTTTTGACCAAACATATTTCACAAATTTAATTTGGGCTTTTATGAATTGGACCAGTTTAATTTCAAGCTTTTAAATTAGGTTTAGGCTCTTTAAAATTATAACGGACCAAGATAAACTTCTTAAATTTAATCTAAGCCAAAATTAATGGTTTATAGTTTTGTCCCCTACTTGAACGATCTTGAATTTATTCAGAGAGTGAAAAGTAACATGATTTGAGCTGGTTTGGATAGAGATGGGTTTTGGACCCAGGAATTGGTTTGAGTTCTTGACCCGAGATCAGATTGGTTGGGTTCTAGACCCGAGATTGAATTGGGTTCTAGACTTGAGACTGGTTTGGATTCTGAACCCGAGACTACATTGGGTTCTGGACCCAAGATATGATTGGTTGGGTTCTAGACCCGAGACCGGATTGGGTTCTGGACTCGAGATCGGATTGGGTTCTAGACTCGAGATATGATTAGGTTGGGTTCTGGATCTAAGACTAGATTGGGTTTTGGACCCGAGATATGATTTAGTTTCTAAGCCCGAGATTGGATTGAATTTGAGAAAAAAGCATATCAACTTCAACTCTTTTAGCTTGGTTGACCTTTTGTCATTTGAGAATTATGGCTTTCTTTTAGCCATTTGTTCCTTTCTTTAATGGATTGTACTAACCTTTTGTCAACTGGCTTTCTTCTAATCGGTTGTTCCATTCTTTAATGGATTGTGGGTCTTTATCCTTGGACATTTGTTCTGCATTGACTTCAGTTCTTCTAGCTGGACTGATCTTTTGTCTTTTGCATCTTCATTCTTTTCGAGTTCTTACTTTCTTCTTGTTCCATTCTTTTTGCTATTCTCTCTTCGCAATGTAACACCCCTTCCTGACCTATGAATAAGCCGAGGAGGAATGCTACATCGGAATACGAGCTGTGGTTATGTCAGCTTACTTAATGTTCCTTATAAAAATTTTTCAAAAATTTTGACGGAGTCTCCCTTAAAATTCTAGGTCCCAAGTGTCGACAAAACTGCTTTTTCTTATTTTTGAAAAGCATTTTGTTTCACAATTCAACTTAAGCACACTCCCAATAATCCACCCTTATAACCTCAACTACAATCCTGCAAGAAGAATTCACACTTCTATATTCACAACCCAACTTAATTTAAAACCATACAGTTATTATACATTACTAGATTTACATGCTACATCAAGTTATCTCCTTGTATTGTTCAAATAAGTACATGCCAGTTTCTAATACCAAAATACAAAATGAAGAGCACCACCTAAGTTTGTTGATGACCGACAGATCGCAGGACTCCTCTGCTCGCTACTGGCTCCTTGCTAATAGCCTATGAGTTTAGAAGAAACTAAACTCGCTAAGCATTGCTTAGTGGGTACTTTAACTAATTACGGAAAATAAATAATAAAAGCATAATGCACTTTTAAAAGCAATGAGTCGTATTGAAAAATAATATCACAGTAAAAACAATCCATACATGTCATATATTCAGTTATTATCATTTTATCAGTTCGCTCCACAAGGTAATTTGGTAGACTAACGTATGGTAAGGAACTAACTGAAACAACTGTATATATATTCTGTGGCTGTGGCCCTAAAAAATTGCGGACCAAGCCCTGTGGAATCTGTGGTCGAAACCCTCGGACCGGAGTCCTATATAACTCGGGCGATTGCCCTATATAACTCGGACCGAAGTCCTATATAGCTCGGGTCGTCACCCTATATAACTCGGACTGAAGTCCTATATTAAAGCAGCATTGTATATAGTATGATATATCATACCCTTACCCTACTCAGTACTATCCCAGATACCCAGTGGAGCCAAAATTTTCATGTCATTTCTTAATCGAATATGCATTATACAATTATCGACTTATGTTTCTTATATTATTTCAACATGAAATATCATATTTTGTCATTTTAATAACATATTATGCTCATTTATATGCATAAGGAATCAATTGGATTACTTTTGAAAAATGACCAAATGAATATTAGCAAAATGACCATATAAATAGTAAATTCTGGTTTTGGACTCAACTTGATCCTTATTTTGAAAAATTATATAAAATAATCTACTTGACTAAAAACTCTAAAATTTTTACAGAATTTAGTTTTATATCTTAAAATCATTTCTTTAAAATTTCAGATCAAACTGGACACAAAATCTTGGTCAAGTAGTTTACCCAACCAGACTGCTCCAGTTGCCCTGCATCCTGGCAGTAATTCTGAATTTTGTGAATTCCGTAAATTAAATTCAATCAATGTGGTTCCAAATTATTTTTCTCAAATACTAGAATCACTAAACAACAACATATCCAAAATTCAATTGAAGATTATTTTCCTAAATTTTATTAAAAATCCGGAAACATGGATGTCTCAGTCAAGGTACCTCCTAGAGCAGGTCTAACAGAAATAATTTTTCCATAATCATAACCATTCCGAATTCAACTCAAAATATTTTTCAGTAATTCTAGACGTATTGAGGCACAACTTTTCAAAAATTCACTTCAAGAACATTTTTTTATATTTAATTAAAAATCATACAAGTCACATTATTTCACTAATTCTAAAACAGAAAAATTTCATGAAAATGAACAAACAATTGGTTAAAGTACCAAACCTTGCTTTTTCTTAGTCCTTTATCTATATCACTTCCTTTTCTTCCTTGTCTCCTTGATTTCCTATGAAATTTAACATCACATATACAAAGGTAAGAACCCTAGGTATAGACATAGTCTTATCTTATGATTTTTCTAATGGTTGCTAGCTTATTTTCACCATTAAACACCATTATTTCTTTCATCAAATCCTTCAAATAATTATTTCTTGAATTTTCTCCAAATATAGCTACATGAACCCTAATTTCAATCTCTTAAATTAACCATTAATTCATGAAATTAAAACTAGAGATAGGTTTCTCTTACCTTATAATCTTATTTGTCACCAAAATCTTCAACCAAAAGCCTTAAACTTTGGAAAAATCACCTCCTTCTTCCTTCTCTTATGGTTTGGACGAGTTCACCATGTAAGAGAGGGCTTTTATTTTCTTTCCTTAGCTTATTTTGATCCAAATGGCAGCCATAAGTGGTGAAAATATGTTTGTATAGATGTTGACTTCCAATTGGTACACCTTATAGCAAAAATGGCCACTTTTAATTGGTCCACTTGCCTTCTTCTTTTATCTATTTATTTGGCAAGCCATTAGGCTTCCTTTTATTCATATTTTGACCCCCTCAACTTTTTTGTGTTGTAATTTTATAGTCTAGGGTGTGAAAATACCAAAATACCCTCCAGCGATTAATCGATTGTAACTTTTAAATCGTGCGTTTTCGGAAAAAATTAAAACCCACGGTTATGACCCGATTAATCCCGAGAACACATTTATGGCATCCGTTAGGGTCACTATTAAGAACCGACACAACTTTTTGGAAAATTACTCTTAGGTCCTCGACCTTTCAAAAAATTACCTTTAGGTCCCATCGACTTCACGGGCCTCCTTTGCACACCGATTTTGTTTTTGACTATCTCGAGCCTCTATTTGACCACTTATTTATGTCCTTCTTGCCTAATACTCGACTACCTAAACTTTGGGATGTGACACGCAACCTACGTGGAAAAATATTAAAAGTGAGTCTGAAAATATTTTGTACACGTATAAACCCAAAAATTGAAAGGAGAAACTTTGCCTCCTGCATAGGCTCAAACCAATGATTTCATGCCCATATAAGCTTTCATTGATGTTCGCATTTTGTCTGGTTCTTTGCACAAGCATGCATCTCCATTTTTGTAAAGTGACTAGATCCTTCTCAAGCAATGTTCCCTAACTCCATATCTGCTTCATATTTGTTTCACAGAGTATTATTGTTTAATTTGATAAATAATAGACAACGCAAGACAAAAAAATGCAGTATGATATTCTTATGTATGCATGATATGCATGAATAATGCTTACATGGTTCTATTGACTCACATATTGAGGTGATCAATTGAAGTGTTCCCATGGATTCCTCACAAATGCTCATTCAAGTATTGCATTAGAATCAACAGAAGTCTTCACATCTATGGCTTTATTTCTAAAATGTTGGAAACATGAGTAGTGGGGCCCCAAACACGGTAGTCAAAGACATGGGAGAAACCAATTTCAACATATTTGGTTGGCAACATCTTTACCACGTGACCTTGCAAATGATCCTTTCATTAGCCACATTTGCCCAATATGTCCTTCCAGGTTCGACGATGTAGCATACTTTCCTTAACTCGAAGGTTTATGCAATAAGAAAATAATTTTTTTATTATTTTAAAAATCAAATGTTGACTTTATCAAATCAGTGTCAATTTACCTCAGGACTCGACTTTTCCAAATCAATATGTTTATAATATGATAATCTTAGTTAGCATACTAAAGTTGAGAATCATTTCCATTTAAGTAAGAACCGTTACACTTCAGATAGGCACATACACATTACTTAGACAAAGTTCCCATTGAGTTTAAATATTGTCTATCGCATATGCATGCTTATTCAAACATTCTCCACTAATAGACTCTACCTACTAAGAGAGATCAACAGATCTTTAATAGGCTTGAAATAGGGTCTATAAGGGATATGGGTTAAATGAAGGCAATTTTCAAATTGGAGCTAACGTGAGACCGGTGACAAACCTTTACACTACAAACTTCTTATTGTTGTTAGGAGTATTCTTAACCTTTTGGCACCATTTCCTTCTAACTTCATGAAAATACAAAGCTTGAATGTCCTTTTATCTCCTTGATAGAAATATGGATCCAATTAGTACTATCTTGATCTTTAAACTGCCCTTTTTCTTACTCTTTCTCTTCGTCCTTTTCCTATTTGGAATATCAAGTCTAAGACTTTCAATATTGCTGACTTAGAGCTACATTAGATAAAATCAAAGATGGCCTTTCCCCTAATCCTCTGATTTTAACTGAATCTTTGGATGAACTAGACCAATTCAAGTCAATCTGTCCTCGTAAACTAAGTGAAAGTCTTTTGCTTGCTTTAGGTAAAAAAGAACTTGGTCGGTTTTCTGAATCACCTTTTTGGATTTTTTTTTCTTTTTTCTTTTTTCTTTTTCTTTTTCTTTTCTTTCTTTTTCTTCTTCTTTTTATGCTTCTGGCTAAGAATGAGTGGAGTAGAGTGAGTTTGCTTCAACGAGAATGAATCCTTCATTTTTTGAATTTATCTCAATAATGAAAGAGATCAGAGATATTAAATCTAGTTTAGGTAAACTTCAACTATCCTTGTGGTCTTGACTATGCATCTTTTCCTTGATCTTCTTGCCCCTTTACCTCAGTGGTCATCAAATTTGTCAAAAATATAACAACAGCTCAGGATAGGTTTTGAGTCTTTAAGCCAATAAAAAACAAGCTAAAATGTCATGAAGGCTCAAGGGGACAAACTAAGGATTGATGTTAACATGGGTGGATACTAGTTGTTGGCTAACTAAATAATGCCTAGATCATCTCTCTCTTAAATAAGCAGAGTTTAATTTCACCTCGAAAGTTTATCAAAGCATGTTCTAAGATCGACTAGGATCTAGACAAAGGTAATTATGCAGGAGCCCTCTCTAAGTAAGCATACATAGTTCAATGCTATAGAATAACTCCCTCACCTAGTAAAGCCATTTGAATTATAATGTATAGATTCACTAATTTATGATTATCATGCTAGACTCATCATTGGTTAAGAATAAAAATGAACAAAGACCAATATAAATAAAAATTTGATGAAAGAAATTTATTAAAACAATCTTAATTTGAAAAAACATAATTATTTCAGAAAATATCAAAGATAGAAAATAAAACAAATAACCAAATAAGCTAAGGGAAGTTTTATTGAGTTGTAGTCGAAAAATGCTTCATTTACTTGGACATGTTGGGGGCAAGATCCAAAACTAGTAACCCCTTCCTCAGCAGTTTCTCCATCTATATCCTGAAAAGATGACAAGATAAAACTTTCCATTAGTCCTCCCTCTATTATGAAGGTCACTGGCGGTGGCACTCTTTCAATTTAGGCAAAGGATTGCTTTTGGTGCTGGGCTTATTAGGTTCATGCAACTTTCCACTGACAATCAATTTTTAGATCTCATGTTTTAATCATAAGCATTTATCTGTCTCATGTCCTTGTATCTGATGAAATTAACAAAAGGCTTTAATATCAAATTTTGGTGATAAAGGATTCGACAAAGCTCGAGGGGCCAATGGTTGTAATAGCCTATTTTTCTACAACTTATTAAAAACTTTAGACAGAGGTTTCCCCAACTCTAAAAACCATCTTCTATTTGCTTGACTAGTTGTTGCATTGACATCCACTGACTTCTGTATACCCTGATCACCCTACTGATAATTGTCTTTCTCATTTCTTCTTGCAAAAGAGCGATTCTTCTGTCTTTTCCATTCTTCTATTTACAAGCTAGCTTAGAGAAGATCTTTGAAATCTCTGATAAGGGTGTGTGACATCCTTTCATGAAGATCAGGCAGCACCCCTCTTATAATCTTTCAAATCTGATCGGACTCATCTGGCCTCTTCTTAAGGAGTGCAGCCTTGTTCCTCCATCTCTTCACATAGTCAATAAAATTCTTATTCTACTTCTACCTGATTGACTCTACTACCAATTCCACATTATACTCATACTGCTGGTTGAAGGCTTCGTACAGCAAATCCCATTTCTTTTGAGTACTTTTCTCTAAGGTATTGAACCAATTCAACACAACAGGATCCAATGATAGCATAAAATACATTAGAATTTGAGCTTTAGTAGTCCTGGCAGACTACATGACAGTGTTGTATTGCTTAACATGTAAGTGAGGATTTCATTTACCATTGTACTTAGAAAAAGAAGGCATTTTGAACTTGTAAGGGACTTCTTCATCTTGCTCAAAGAGCTTGTCTACCTCTGATGCCTCCTCAGCCTTCAGCTTCTTTTCAAACTTTTTCTCTAAATCAGCAATCAATTTCTCCATATCCGTAGTTTCAGTTTTCTCCATAGCCTTCTTTTCTTCCTTCTTATCTTGAGGGGTTTAGAAATATTGAGCCCAGTAATCATCAATTATCACCTTGTTATCATCAAAGGCTACCTCACCTACCTTAGCCTTTGCCATGTCCTTCTGCTTCGTAGTACTAGCAGATGCTTCAACAATGTTCTTTAATAGTGCAACTAGCTAGTTTTTCATGATATTATTCATGAGCTTTAGTCTTTGGATTGAAAAGTTTAGGCTTTCATAGCAAGTATATACCAAATAGTATGAGGCTATGAGTGGTTATGTCATGCTCGATTTCGATACCTTGAGTGAAAGTAGGGTATTCCTTACATAACACAAAATGGGTTATACGAGTATCCTAACTCACATACACAAAATAATCTAAATGATGCAATGAATAATATCATAATAAGAAAGAATAAAATAATATAAAGACCAACGGAATCAACTTCTCTTATTCCCAGTGGAGTCACCACTGTGAGTGGAGATTTTCGTCCCTGCTCCTGGTAGAATGGTTCTTGCGAGTTCGACACTGTTAGGCTCATGGCCTTAGAGAACACCGGCCTAAAGCAGGACAAAATTAAGTTGCCACACGGACAGGCTGGAAAAATAGAAAGGGGTGGTTGACTCGATTCCCAAGGAATCTCCAACTCCCTATTGGATTTAAAAAGTTGGGTACACATAGGGAATGTGAGAAATGACCTAGCACTCCCACAACGCCCGATTTATTGAAATCAGCCTCCTTTTCAGATTTAAATATTATTAAATTCTTAAGCATTATAATATCATCCATATTACATATAATTTAAAAGAAATAAACATCCATCATCTTAATAAAGTAAACCAAATAAAATGGGCACCCATACAAGATGGAACATGTCCTTATAATGTCCAATATCCAAAAAATAAAATAAAATAAATAAAATAGGACACCCACCATAGGTGGAAACATGCCTCTTGCATTGATCCAAAATCCTTAAAATTTAAATTACATAATCAAAACTAAGGCACTCACAAAGTAAAATCATGCCTCTTACATCCTTGAAATCAAAGTAATCACTATTAAAATAATTAACCAAATAAATTAAACTATTCAAACATTTACAATAATTAAAAGCAAATCATCCATTATAAACCAAATAAAATAAATTGTCCATCATAATTGTATAACGATAAATTAAACCATTATTCTAAATTTTAATTTTAAGTAGAGCATAAGGTATACAAAATTAGGGTTTACATGTTAAATTTAGGGTTTATGGGGTTTAAATCACGATTTTAGGGATTATGAAATAAGATTAGGGTTTTTAAGAAAATTAGGGTTTTACAGTTTTGATTTGGGAGTTTGGGTTTTGTAGATTAAGAAGTTAGGATTTTTAGGTTGAGGAATTAGGGAATTAGAGTTTCGGATTTAGCAAATAGGGAAGTAGGGTTTTAGGATTTTAGGTATAGGGTTTTTACAAATTAAGGTTAGGTATTTGGGATTAGGATTAGGATTTTGGGATTTGGTATTTAGGATTAAGGTCTTGGTTTTACATATTTAGGATTAGGGTTTTAATGATTAGGTTTTGGTTTTACAGATTAGGTTTTGAGGATTAGGTTTTGGAAATTTAGGGTTTTTGAGGATCAAGGTTTATAGACTTAGGGTTTTTGAGGATCAGGGTTTGGAGATTAGGGTTTAAGGGTGTAATCTAGGGTCTTAGAAAGCAAATTAGGGTTTGGAATATAAATTAGGGTTTGATGGTGTTTAGCTGCTATGATTATGTTAATGAACTTGGGCTACTGGATATTTAATTCAGATAAATATTGCATGAGATAAATTGCTACTTGACGTATTTAAATAGAGATACAGTAGATGTAAATTGATTGCATTATTAAACAAAGCTTACTGGACATATTTAAGCAAAACCACAGTAAATATAAATTTCATGATATTAATAAATGAAACTTGCTATGATTTTAAAGAATTTAGAAAACAAAACCTACGTTGGAGGCTCCACCAAATTAAATATGTTGATCCAAGCTACTGTCTGCACCAATATAGAGTTTTGGTTGAGCAAGGTGTGTTGATTGCTCAATGTTGATTGTGAATTGCCCTTTTATTGTTGCTATTGCCTCTGGTTGAATTTTGTTTTTGTTTTTGTTATTGTGTCCGTGATAACCTAGCTGCCAAAGTCCCCTTCTATTGTTTAAGCCCCGTTTTTTTTTATAATTTAGCAATTAAGGTTCTTGGTCCCGAAGTTAAACACAATTATGATTCTTAAATCAGCTAAATTCTTTCCGAATTAGGATTCTTGTCAATTTGGAGTGTCCAAATTGATATGGATTGGGCTCATGTTGATTTGGAGTGTCCAAATCGACATGAGCCATTGCTTATGTTGACTTGGAGTGTCCAAATTGATATGAATCCAGCTTATGTCGATTTGGACACCCCAAATCGACATGAGCACTAGCTCATGTTGACTTGGACACACTCCGACTCAATCTGAATCCAAACTATTTAATTTTCGGACTGAGCCTATTTTGCAAATTTAATTTGGGCTTTTATGAATTGGACTAGTTTAATTTCAAGCTTTTAATTAGGTTTAGGCTCTTTAAAATTATAACGAACTAAGATAAGCTTCTTAAATTTAATTTGGGCCAAAATTAAGGGTCTACACATACGTAATGAAGGTTGTCAGGTATATCCTACTTGGTATCCGAGTGTTTCCTAAACTAAGGGCAAAGAATGCTTTTATGTAATATGATGGATGAAAAAAGAAGATTTAGTTAAAGGGGATTGTAGCCTTACTTAAAAAGAGCCCATTAAAAAATTTTATTTTGAAAATAGTCAAGTTTAGGATTGTATATAATGTGTATTTTGGATGGGTTATATGTTTTATTTGAGCTTGGTTTGGGTTATAAGATTTTACTTTGGGACAATGTAATGATATATGTATATTTATTTAGGTTTATATGAGTATATGATATTTGTTTTGCATTGTCATTGATGATTAATGATATAGTGTAATTGGAGTTGAGATTAATTGAAAGAAAGATAAGAGTGTTTTTTTTTTTTTTTTGCAGGTAGTGTTAGGTTAAAGAAGATTTGGCTATGAATATTGTAGAGGAAACTCTGCCAAAGTTTAATTTAAATTGGATATAAGATCATTTAGTACTTAACATCTTCTAACAATTCTTTGACATGATTATCAAGGGGTGTTACATTTGGTAGTATTAGAGCCTAGTTTAGGCATTTCTATCATGTAGGGTTATGGGGAAAAGTAAAATACAACTACTCAAGCTATGTAAACTGTATAAGTGGACGTGTATTCTAATGCAGTTGATCTTTTATATTATAGGTGTAGAATGGCTTCAAGATCTCATCAAGGTGCTGTGAAAGAAGCTGCATCCTCACATAGTCAGGCAAGTATGGGGAATCAATAGCCAGCAAAACCCTTTATGGGGCAGGAACCTCTGGATCCACAATTTATAAGGAACACAAGGGAGATTCTCAAATAGATTGCAGGTGCAGTTCCTCCACTATAGCCATAGCCACCTGTACCTTAGAGGTCTCCACTAGAGCGACTCAGGAAATTAAGAGCTAATGAATATTTAGCGGCAGAATACTAGCTGGAGAGGACAGAGAGGGTTCTTGATTTTCTTCACTATATTGATCAGGAGAGACTGGAGTGTGCAATTTTCTTACTATATGAGCAAGCTTATGATTGGTGGGATATTAAACAAAAAACTACTCCAGTTGATAGGCCCACTTTGTCATTCTTTTAGGAAGAGTTTAAGAAGAAGTATATCAATGAAGTGTATATACAAGAAAGATGCAGAGATTTACTATACTTGAAACAGAGGTAGTTGTCTATAGGGGAATATGAAAGATAGTTTATCTATTTGAGCAAATACTTTCCTGAACTGGTATCATCTAAGAAAGAAAAATGCAAGCGGTTTGAGCTAAGTTTGAACACTCAAATTCCTATTTATCTAGTGGCATTGATAATCAAGGTGTTCTCTACTCTTGTCAATACAGTAGTGGCTATAGAAAATGAAACCAAACATGAGCAGAGTAGGAGGCAACAAAAACATAGGAAAAGGCCACCTAATGATCAGCAATAGAGTGGTCAGAAGAAGTAGAAAAGTGTTCAAACATAAACACAGACTCAGGGATTTAGCAGAGGGGCCACGCTAGTGGAGATAGTTTCCAGAGATCTCGAGTGGTTGGGTCTAATACTCCTTCAGGCTCGTCTTCAATGGCAGTTTCTACACCTTATCAATAATGTGGCAGGAAGCATAGTAATGAAGTTTGTCGGTATCTGACTGGAGCTTATTTGAGATGTGGTTCCATGGAGCACAAGATCAAAGATTGTCCTATAATGAAGAAATCTGATGCTTAGGAAGGACATGGATCTGTACAAGGATCAAAGATAGGCCGTAGATTAGGCAAAGGTGGTCGAACTAGTGCCAGTCACCAGATAGAGTCTGAGACAGTTGACAGGCCCTAGAAATGGGGTAATGTTCTAGGTAAGACCTATGTTATAAAGGCAGTGGAAGATTAAGATGCTCCAGATGTAGTTGCTGGTAAATTCATCTTATTTGGCCTTGATGTTTATGCTTTATTAGATCATGGTTCTACACATTCATATTTATGCAGACATTCATATTAGATCCTGGTTCTACACATTCATATAATCTCAGGGAAGAACATGCATGCTGATAAACTTACATATGGCATAGAAGTTACGAATCCTTTGTCATAGTGTAATAGTTAACAAAGTGTATCAGAAATGGTCGATTAAAATCCATGACATAGAACTTCTAGCTAACCTAATTAAACGTTCATTCCATGAATTTAATGTAATTTTAGGGATAGGCCGGTTATCACGACATCAAGCAGTCATGGATTGCCATTTAAAAACTGTGACTTTTAAGATTTATGGACACGATGATGTTGTTGTTCAGGGAGAAAAGCAGTTTTATTCTTCCAATTTGATTTCAGTTGCTAAGGCCAAAAGATTAATCAAGAAGAAATATGAAGCCTGCCTTGCTTATGTAGTTGATACTTGACAGACAAGCAAGATTTTGAGAAATATACCTATAATGTGCGAATTTTCAAATGTCTTCTTAAAAGATTTACCAGGGGTACCACCAGACAGAGAAGTAGAGTTTGATATTAATGTTATTCCTGGTATAATATCATTTTCCATACCACCTTATAGAATGGCACCTTAGGAACTGAAAGAATTAAAAGTATGGCTTTTATGAACTACTTGATAAAGGGTTCATCAGACCTAGTGTATCACATTGAGGTCTACTAGTCCTCTTAAATTGGGTTATTATTAGATGAAAGTTATGGAAGTTGATGTTTCAAAGTTAGCTTTTAGGAACTGATACGGGCATTATAAGTTTTTAGTCATACCCTTTGGTTTGACTAATGCACCGACAACTTTTATGAACTTGATAAATAAGGTCTTTAAACCTTTTCTTGACCAGTTTGTTGTTGTTTTCATTAATGATATATACTGGTTTATTCCAAGAATAAGAGGAGCATGATAAGCATCTGAGGATTATATTACAGACACTGAGAGAGAACCAGCTATATGCTAGATTGTTAAAATGTGAATTCTGGTTAACATAGATGGCATTCCTAGGACAGTGATATCAACTGATGGTATCTGTGTAGATCCTATTAAAGTTGAGACTATTCTGAATTGGCAACCACTGAAGAATGTGCCATAAGTTTATAGTTTTCTTGGTTTAGTTGTTTACTACAAAAGATTTGTATATGGATTTTCTAAGATACCACTTCCTCTTACTAAACTACTCAGAAAGGAAACAAGATTTAAGTGGGATGATCAACGTCAAGCTAGTTTTGAATAATTAAAGTCATGCTGACAGAAGCACTTATTATGACACAACTAAATCCAGGTAAAGATTATATAATATATAGTGATGCTTCTCACAAGGGACTTGATCGTGTATGATGCAGGAAAGCAAAGTGATTGCCTATGAGTCTAAACAATTGAAACCTCACGAGTTGAACTATCCCATACTTGATTTAGAATTGACAGCTATTGTTTTTGCTTTGAAAATTTGATGACATTAATTGTATGATGAAAGATGTTATGTTTACACTGACCATAAAATTTGAAATATCTGCTTGCACAAAAAGAACTCAACTTGAGGCAGAGAAGATATATGGAATTAATCAAAGATTATGACTGCATCATCAATTACCATCCTGGAAAATATAATGTAGCGGTTGATGCCTTAAGTCAAAAGACTTTGGCAGGTAATAAGTTATTATATTATGAATAAAACATAATTTATATGTTATATAGCTGAAAATGATATAATATGTTATGTTGACAGAATTGAGAATTAAGTTAACCCTTAGGTAAAAAGTTAGAGAGTATCATAAATAAAATTAGAAGCTATCAGAAATGATGGAACAAGTACATAAGGAAAAGTGGTTCGATTTTATTATCCTAGAAGATGGTAGTTTATACTACAAAAATTAACTATGTGTTCCTGATGTGAAAGAGTTAAAAGAAAGCATCTTTAAAGAAGCTCACAATACCACATATACTGTTAGTCCAGGAAGCAACATGATGTCTTAGAACTTGAAACCTTTCTATTAGTGGAAAGGTATGAAGAGAGATATTGTTGAGTATATAACCAGATGCTTAATATGTCAGCAAGTCAAAGCAGAACATCAAGTATCTCAGGTCTTTTGCAACCCATCTCAATACCATAGTGGAAATAAGATAAAGTTTCCATGGATTTTGTAACTGGTCTTCTGAACACCCAGAAAGGAAGCATGATGCAATTTGGGTGATTGTTGATAGGTTAACTAAGTCAGCTCATTTTCTTTCAATTAGAACTAATTATTCATTAGATAGACTTGCATAATTATATATAAACAAAATAGTCAGACTTCATAAAGTGCCAATGTTTATCATATCGGACCGAGACCCACGCTTTACTTTGAGATTTTAGGAAAGTTTTTAGAAAGCATTAGGTACTCAACTCTATTTCAGCATTACATTCAATCCATTGACATATGACCAATCAGAGAGAATGAGACATATACTTGAAAATATGCTTAGAAGTTATTTATTGAATTTGAAGGTAGCCAGGACATACATTTTGTAACACCCCTACACCCAATATACGTACACCGCATACACACATAACATGAGATATACGTATACCGGATACAAGGATGTCACAGTTCATTTTAAACAAACCAAACTTTAATCTTTAACATATAATCATCATAAGTCAGTCCGAGTAAACTTAAAACGTTTAACATATATTATAAATAGTAATAGATAAAATATTCCTTCGTTAAAATACATACATACATACATATATATATATAACATTAGTACCCAAAAGTTTATCCAAAATAGTCTATTCAAAACATTTGTTAAATAAGCAGCGAAAAATACATATGTATATATATATCAAAATCAATGTTTACAAAATTATAGAATTTATGCATACTGGCAGTTCATCTCTAATCTTGATGTCCACAACTCAACACTGCTCTCACAAACTCAAGCCTAGACTCAACTCGGTCTAGACGAGCTCTCCGGCACAACCAGATCTACCCTGTCACCTGCACAATGAACCACAATCGCACTAAGCTGAAAGCTTAGTAGTACAAACTTTGGTTCAATATAGATCAATGCGATGTTCATGAACAATACATATGAATATATCAACTCATTACATTATATCTCAACATATTAATCATTTGCATCACATTTTATAATTCACATTAAAACAAAGACAAACATGAGCCCAAAACGGAACCAATATGCTATTCAAAGTTCAGAGTTACTGCTTCGGTCCATATTGACACCTTGTGTCTAGCCCCGTAGGCAATATATATCCATGGATAATGTAACAGACCCAGTCTCTTCGACCTCAACCTGGCTAGACCCTTAGGCCCCAGTATCTTGGTTCTCAACTCGGCTAGACTGTTACAATTTTTGAGGCTTACGACCCGGTCTTTTCACCCCAAAAACATCACATTTATCAGCTGGGCTCGCTTACGACCCAGTCTTTTCACCTGCCCAGCAATTCATAGGCATGCCGCCAAACCCAAAACTCTGAAAATTGAATAACATACTAGACACACAATTAATTCATTTATCTCATTATCAATCTCTTTCACAATTTATTTCTCATTTCATTTCTCATAATCAAACTAGGCTCATTGCCTTAGTATATCATCTTTTCTCAATTTTCTCATTCTTCTATTTTATCTCAATATCGATTGGTTACATTATGTTTTCATATATCTCATCATGTTATTCCACATTCCCTTTCATTTCTAACACATTACTCAATTGCTTTGATACAACAACATAATTCACATTATGCATATCATACCATATAATTCATTCATCAACAATGTATCAAGTAACTTAACACATTTCTCAACTAAATGTGTTAAGTCTCAATGTCATGTAAATGTATGCAATCATTCAAAGTTTGTACTTACCTCTAAAAGTAACAACACCTCTCTATCAACTCCTCTTCTAAGATAACTCTCAACACTTAATTAAGGTAGCTCAAATCTCTTCAAAACCTAATCCAAAGGTGATCATACAAACTCACTTAGTGATACACATAAGAAAATAAAGAAGAGAATTATCTAGGGTAAACTCTATACTTGACATGCTCAACAACATGGGCGTGTCCCTGATCGTGCCCTAAACCCACAACACATAAGTTTTGACACGCTCAGTGACATGGGCGTGTCACTGCACATGTCAATTCTCCTCCAACACAGAAGCTATAACACGCTCAGTGACATGAGCGTGTCACTGGACGTGTCAATCAACCAATAACACAATAGCTATGACACGCTCAGTGACATGGGCATGTCACTGGCCATGTCAATGCTACTACAACACAGAAGCTGTGACACGCTCAGTGATATGGGCGTGTCACTGCTCCTGTCAAAAACCCAGAAAATAGAACCAACGACACGCCCAAAGATATGGCCGTGTTAATGGGCGTGTCAGGCCAAAAACCCTAAAATCGACACCAACAAGGCCACATCCAATAAACACCTTCTTAAAACCTTTTTACACTCCAAACAACCTTAACCAAAACCATCAACAACCCATATAATACTTGAGTAAACATTAAAACAACTCCATCACAAACATCAAAACACAATCACAACCATATATCACAACTCAAACTTACACAATCCACATACTTGCCTCTTTCACCAAACTTAACCATTTTCTCTCTTCAATCCAACCCCAAAAATCAAAGTTAACAAAACAACACAACCCTAAAAATACCAAATCATAAACACATCTACAACAACCAATCACCAAACTCATAAACACAACTCAAAAGAAAACAAAGAAACAAGTTGGAAACTTACCAAAAATGAAGAAAATCCTTAAAACTCCAACTTGATCTCTTGAAATCCTTCAATCTCTTGAGTTTGGAAGCAACAAAATTCCTTTTCCTTTGGTTAATAATGGTGGCTGGCCAAAGAGAAGAAAGAAGAAGAAGATGAAGCAAAGTCAACCTCTTTTAACCAAACACTCTCTCCTCAAATCACTCTCCACCAAGCAATTAAACAATAAAATAATCAACCCACTTACATCATCTTCCACTAACAATATTTAATAATATAATCAAAATATCTCTTGACCAAAATAAACCCATTGACTTGTATATATTTTGTATATATCTTCATATATACAACATATACACATCTCTTCTTATTCCATCAGTCATATATACACTTTAAATTATTTAATCCAATTCTCACAAATAAGCATTCTAAAATTTTAGGGTATCATTTAGGATATTGCACATTTACCATTGGTAGAATTTGTTTATAACAACAGCTATCGGACAAATATTGGCATGACACCATATGAGGTATTATATGGAAGGAAATGTATAACTCTCTCTGTTGGATAGAATTAAGTGAGAATAAGCTGGTGGGATCTGACCTTATCGTACAAATAAAGGAAAAGGTGAAATTGATAAAAGATTGACTGAGAGCTGCAATAGATAGACATAAGTCTTATACATATTTGAAGAGAATAGACATTGAGTACAATGTGGGGGAAAAATATCACCTTGGAAGAAAGTTCTCTGATTTGGCAAGAAAGAAAAATTAAGTCCTAGGTTTATCGGGCCATACGAGATACTTGAATGTATGGGTCCGATGATATACAAATTGGGTTTACCTTTAAAACTAGCAAAGATCCACAATGTATTTCCACATATAAATGCTTAAAAAGATATAGATCAGATCCTACACATATAATACAAGTAGAATCCATTGAGATATAGTCAAATATGAATTATGAAGAAGAACCAATGACTATCTTAGCTCGAGAGGTCAAATAATTGCAGAACAAATGCATTCCTTTAGTAAAAGTGCTATAAACAAACAACTCAATTGAGTAAGCCATATGGGAAAAATGAAGAGATAATGGAGCAACAGTACCCTCAACTGTTTCAAACACCTTGAACTGCTAAATTTTGAGGACAAAAATTTTTTAAGAAGGGGAGATTTGTAATGCCTGAAATTTTATGTTACGATTTTCTGTATTGTATATATAATAGACTATGTATGTTATTAAGTATGGCCTAGGCATTTGAAATTGATAGAAAAATAAGATTGTATAAGCCTTAAAAAGTGAAAAATTAAATCCTGGCATGAATTTATTTGGTATTTTAGAAAAAGAATTTACCTATAGCCATAACATAAAATTCTATCGTAAATATAAAATATGATTAATAGGGCTTTAAAATAAATAAAACAATTATTTTTATGATTTTATGAAGTTAAAAATAGAATTAAGAGATAATTAAAGAAAATATATATACCGAAACTAAGTTACATGCAAAACGTGGAATAAAAACTCTACATATTTTAGAAAACCAATTTGACTTCTTTTTCCTTCATCTTCCTTCCATAAACCCGAACCCATCATCTCCATCACCATTTCTTCTTCTTACTTCTTCTTCTTTCATTCCTTTACTTAAAAACTAATGATCCTTTGAACAATATTCAAGATTTTTATGGGAATTAATTAGTTTATGAGTGATTTTCATTTCAAGATTTTGGAATGAAAATTATTTTTTAGGTAGTAATGTAAATGTCCCAATGAATAACCATATAATTCATACATTCTTTTGATATTTTAAAAAATTTATGTATTTTTTTTGCATTTAACCTATTTTTCTTAACTAACTCAATGGTTTATATTAATTAATAAATATTAATGTCAATAATTTTATAAGTAAAATTAATCTTCCAAAAAAAATGGTAAAATTAAAAAGGAAAAAAGTACAAATATATCTTTAAATTTATCGTTTGGAAACAAATCAGCCCCATTTTTTTTCTTGGCTTGTTTAATCCCAAATTTTAGAAAAAAACAAGTTTTTATGCCCTTCACTTTGATGGATACTCTAACAATTAAATTTTCTGTTAGCTTGTTTAATAGTTTAATATTTATAGTTTGTGAGGTGAGGATGTGGTGGCCTATTCACTGATTAAATATTTAAACAAGGCTTTATGTACTATGAGATGGAAAGGATAAATATTTAAATAAAACTTTATATTAAACGGAAAATTTTAATCGTTGGATTATCCGTTAGAGTGAAGAATACATATATATATATATTTTAAATTTGGGCTTGAATGAGCTAAGGAAAAGAAATAGGACAGACTTATTCCATTGCAATAGATTCGAGGATATATTTATGCTTCCCCCAAATTAAAATAAGGGTTTTTTTTTTAATATCTTCAAAAATAAAAATATTTTAAAAAATATCTATTTTTTTATTTTAAAAATATATTTTTAGCTTATAATTTTAAAAATATTTATTTTTTAAAATGTATTTTAATATATATTTAATATATATTTAAATTTTAAATATATATTAAATATATTAAAAATATTAAAAATAAAAAATATTTAAAAAAATAAAAAAATGTGCGATAAGCTATAATTTTAAATATACCGGTTAAAATAATGCACACACTTTAATGTTTTAAAAAGTTTATAAAAAAATAAAAGAGTATTTCTTCCGTTTGCGCAGCACCCGCGGGTCCAAGCAGTCCTGTTAAAACTCATAGGCTCATAGCCCTAATCTTATCTTATTAAAAAGCCAGTGCCCTAATTGCTGGAATTCTCTTGCCATCCCTTCCTTCTTCAACAACTACAGTTATAAACACCGGACTTCAGAGCTCCGATTTCACAGCTCAGGGAAAAACAAAAACCACAAACAAACTGTAGTCGCAATCCATAACCAAAACTACGCGTGTAGTCATGCTCCGGCAGTTAGCCTACCGGCGGCATCTTATTTTCTCTGCAATGTATACGGGGAGAATAAAAGGGATAAATGAAAGACGGAGTTCAGGTTTTGTTCCACCCAAACATTTGATTCGGCCAAATTTCCAGGATTTTACTTTTTCTCGGTCTTTTGTTAGCTATTCAGATAACTCCTCAAATATTACTCTCATCAAAAGATACCTTTTTGATTCATTTTCATCACCACAAAGATGTGCAAGACCATTGCATATTACATGTTTGAATAACTGTACTCGGCAATTTCGCTTATATAGTTCAGAAGGTGATGGGAGGAATACAAGCGAGGACAAACAAGCTCCATCTGCAAACTTTGATAGTGGAAAGGCTCGGTGGGGAAGGCCTAAAGAAGAAGCAATTCTCTCTGATGCTCATGCTCGGCTTGCTGAAAAAGATCAAAAGGAATGGCTTAATAATGAAAAGCTTGCCATAGAAAATAAAGACAAGGAATCTCCGTTTCTGACAAGACGTGAAAGGTTTAAAAATGAATTTTTGCGAAGGGTTATTCCATGGGAGAAAATACATGTTTCATGGGACACTTTTCCTTACCACATCAAGTAAATTATTGGTCCCATTTCTTTTTCTTTCTTCATCATTCTTCTTAAGTTTCAAAGGTATAATTTTTTATTTGTCATCTTGGTAGTGAGCATAACAAAAGTGTTCTGGTAGAATGTGTTGCTTCCAATTTGAAACACAAGAAATTCGCTAGTTCCTATGGGGCTCGTTTGACGTCTTCAAGTGGGAGAATACTGCTTCAGAGTGTACCAGGTAGGTCTATCAAATATCATCCATTTTTTCTGCATTTTTATTCTAGTTATTACAATTGTTGCTATCTATAGGTACCGAGCTTTATCGGGAGAGAATAGTCAGAGCACTTGCACGAGAACTCGAAGTGCCCTTACTAATGCTTGATAGCACCGTTCTTGCTCCTTATGTAAGATTAGGAATTTTACTATGTTGTGTTATTTTCTGCAGTTTTTTCTTGTTTAAAGTTCATATTTCATTTCTTTTCTTTTTTGATAGTTATTCTAATGATTTTGATGCAGGATTTGGGTGATGATTGCTCATCAGAGTGTGAATCAGATGATAACACAGGATCTGCAGATGAGTGTACCTCAGAATCAGAGGTTGAGGATGAGAATGATGCAGCTAATGAAGAGGAATGGGCGAGCAATGCTGAGGCAAAGTTAGACGGTAGTGATGATGATGTAGTTGATATGCAGGCAACTGCTGAAGCCCTTAGGAAGCTGATTCCGTACAACCTTGAAGAGTTTGAGAAGGTTTGCTTTCATTAATAGAATTTCAATTAAGTGGAATGCAATATTAATAAAGAGTACCTACTCTATTTGAAGCACAGAAGGTGAATATCAAGCTAGTCATGTCATTGAGTTTCCCCCCTTAATGAGCTTGCTTTTCTAATTGCAACAGTGACCAATGCATTTTCGTTGCTTAACCATAGTAATTCAGCAGGTGTCATATGACAATTATGTTTTCCTTGGAATTAATCACGTAGGAGAAGCTTATGTTGTGCCTCAGTGAATTTGCTTGAGCAAAGTAAGATGCAAATTTCTTGTAAAATACTAATTGCTAGTAGTAGCTCAAAGATTATTATTAATCTAAGAATTTAACACATATATAAACCTATATACTATCGTACATTGTTAAAGGAAAAGAACATGGAAGCTATATTAATTAACACAAAAAACTACTAAAAGAGTGAATGCTAGCTAAATAATAGAGCTGAGATTTCAATATAAAATTTGATTGAGTTTTCTTTTCTTTGCTGTAGTTTTTTTATTTTAATAGAAATTTGACTTTAAATGAAATAAGAAAAAACCCTAAAAGACTTTTAGATTTCCTAAATGACTTTAGACTTCTAGATTTCCCAAAATAACTTAATTACTAGAACATAGGCTATTAGTTAGGAAGAAAGTTTTACCCATGTTTGCATTTGGAAAGAACTTTTAAACTTTTTTTAAACTTCTTATACCCATGCTACAATTTTTAATTTTATTCTTTTATCAACAAAAGAAATTGTGATGGTAAAAAATAACTTGATGAGGGGTCCTCCCATGTATTCTAGGAGAATGCACATTAATCTAACAAATAGCCTCTAAAGGGGGTGTCAGCCATGCACTCTAGGACTATGCTCATCAAATATCCCTAGAAAAAAGGCCATCTGTGAAACAAAGCAAAATGACAGTAGCTAATGTGGTATTTGGTTCAAAAAAGTCTCTTGAGTCTTGATTTTTTGAAGAGCAAAAGATATTTATAGTAAATGTGATCATGAGAAAGTATGGTAAAAGAATGTGAATTTTGGTTTATATTAGAAAGGTAAAACCAATTATAAAAGGACCATTGGGTTGGTTATTTAGTAGTCAAGTCATGCCTTGCAGTGCGGGAGATGTTCAAATTCCCCACACCTAGCTTGAAAAATTTCAGCACTATATTTTTTTTTCCTTTTCATTTGAGACATTTTCAAATCTGGCTTTGGTAGCTAATGTTGTTTTTGTTGTTTCTTCAAAATAATGAAAAAAAACAAAAGTAGTAACTTCAACAGGCTACTTCTCATTCAAAATGGGTGTAACCTACTTTACACTTATCCAATCAAGACTTCTGTGTCTTCTGAAGCTAGCTTTTTCATTCACTTTAAAGACCATTTCATCTAAAAAGTAGCTAATATAATTTTCATTTGCTGTGTTTTTATTTAGCTCTGTAGTGATAACAAGTTCAAGCATCAAGTTTCACCTCTACATTCTTGCATATGAACCTAGTTGAACTGAATAGTTTTATGCATCAGTTGTCGACTGTCGTGCTTTCATGGTTTAAAAAACTATATGCACTCTTATTGTATAATTGTTTGCTATAAATGGGTAATCCGGTTTTCTGCTTTTTTTACCTATAAATTATAAATGGAGAAATTGATGATCTCACTTTCTCATACCAATTTGTCGTGGTGTGAATTTATTTTTTGGAGCTCGGAACAATTGTTTTGCATGTTGAAAATGTTTTTTTGGTATCGTGATGAATCATATTTAATTTATGCTTTTGGCATTGCTTTGTGGCAGGGAATTTCTGGAGAATCTGACAGTTCCACAGAAACCCCAAGGTCTGAGGTTAATAAGCCTGCTGATACCTTCCAAAGACCACTTAAGAAAGGTGACATCCATTGGCTACCTTGTGTGGTCACATTTTTTCTTATTCTCTCTAATTTCCATTTTAGAAATTTCACGCCTCACAATTATGTTTGTTCTGTGACTATTGAGGTGCTTTTTTTTATTGTTATAGAATATAATCCCACATTAAACAAACTTAAAAATAGTGACAAAGAAATGGGGCAGGAGTGGTCATAGCACAAATCAATTAGTTTTGTATAAGGTGAGGTTTTGACCCATTTATATGGCTATTGATGTGCATTTGGCTCAACAATCTTAAGGTATATGGAGTTCTTACGCGGTACCAAAGTAGAAGATGACCTAATGGCCTGATTATCTCGGACTCATATTGTTCACCTAGGATCTGATGGGCTTAAGAATCGGTTGTGGTTTTTGTTTAATAGGTGAACTCGTCTAGGCGTAATTGCACGGGAGGGAAATGTTGGAGTATATAATTCCACATTAAAAAATATAAGAAGAGTGACAGATAAATGGAATAGATTGTGTTTTAATATAAGCCTATTGGTTTTCTATAAGATGAGATTTTAACCCTATTTAGATGGCCGCTAATATGCATTTGGCTCAAAATTCTCAAGGCCCATGGAGTTTCTATATTTAGGAGAATTCCTTATCGCTCTCATTATACTTTCTTTCTCTATAACATATATATATATATTAATTTAAAAAATTTCCATTTTTTCTCCTTTGGTTTTGATAGTATTTTGTTGTTATGTGCAGCGTTTGGGAATTATCTTTCAGGAATGTATCAGGTTTCCATAAACTCCATAGGGAGTTTGATGATCCTGATTTCGTGTGTGCAATTTTCAAATTCAACGCTTTTAAGTAGTGCATATATATATCTTTCTAATTCACCTTGTTGAAATTTTATGGTATTGCATAGACCTTTGGGTAATGTATTTCTTGTATAATTTTCTACTGGGTTATTTATGTGTAAAGGCAATCTACATTCCCTGCTGGGACGAGTTTGATTTACCTTGGGACTTCCCTTGTTCCATCTTGGACATGATGCCCTAGGTGGTCTTGCTTGGGTGCTTTTCTCATCAAACAATATCTTGTGTTTGTAGAAAAAGGTGGTTATGAAGTCTTGGCAGTTGTACAGTGCTAGGTTGCAGTGGGTTTCCACCATAGTGAGTGGTTGTTTGCTTGAACTGGATGTAGAAGCCTGTTGGTTAGAAGGAATTTGTATTATAACCTTGGTGGAGTATTTTATGATGGAGTGTCACTTTAATTAAGCGTCATTTTGATTTTCCTTTTTTAACAACTTCAAATCTCTGCCTTTCCCCAATGGAACTTTAAGATGATTTTGTTCCTTGCAATCATGGAAATGTTTTACCAATTAGGGAAATTTCTGGTGCGAGTGCTCCAATGATTTTAATTTTATATGGTTATCACCATATCTGTGTTCATCCAATTACATGTGTTCATGTATGTCTTTCACTAGGTGATCGTGTGAAGTATATTGGGCCTTCTGTGTGCGTTGAAGCAAATGACAGGTATTTTTTCTTTGTTGTCTTGTGCATTCAAAATTTTCCATGTTGAAGCAATTCAGTAGCTTGATATTTAGTACCAATTTGTTAATTTTGGGGTAAAACATCATCTCGCCTTATCAGATTGGTAATGTGAGATAAGGAGCTTACAAATTTTATAAATCTGCCAACTTCTGTTCTGCTGTTTATGCAATATTAAACTTAATCTTTCAAGATGATGTGCAATGCCTGCCGGCAATTGAGATGGAGCATTTGGTTCTTGCTTTTTTTTTTGTTTAATTATTTGGAATTTGTCCATTGGGTGCTCTTGAATTTTTTTCTGCACGGACAAGATAGCGCTTTTCTTTTCTGTATCTTGTAAATAATTTGGGATTTATATGCAAGCTTGAATTTTGTCTGACTGTTAGAATTGAGACTAAAAGCTATTAATTGGTTTAATGTTGAGTATTTTGTCTGGAAATCATGTGATGAGAGGATCTTATCTATGGTCTATCTTTCAAAAATTGTTTGTGCGGTCTTGTCCATGATCTGTCTTTCAGAAATCATTAGCACAAACTCATCTGCACATCAACTTTGACATCACAGGATCATACTGGGCAAGATACCAACATCTGATGGTCTGAAAAATGTTTATACAATTTTGCGTGGCAGGTGGGTTGGTAAGTTGTCCTGATGTATAGAAGATTACACATAAATGCCATTCTAGGCATGGCATTTTATTGAAACTGCAATTTATTTATGGTGCTTCATTTCTATTCAAGGGTCCAAGGTGGCTTATAGTGTCTTCCATGGTGTAATTGATAGATGATCTTATGCAGTAGACTGCAGTACTCTTGTTACAAAAATAGGGTGGCTCTTCTCTTGCCTGGGGCCTTACCTTGTTCTTCTGATCCATTTTTGAATTAAACAATTCCTACCTTGGTCATCTCCAGACAGTGTATGTGTATTAATTACTAGGATATTATTACTTGTTAGAATGGTGCATCACTTGCTGTGTCCCACAATTGTCTTCACTGTCCACCTGTAAAGAAAGATTCATCACAACTATTCGTGGTAATTTCCTTTCAAGGATAATTACTTGGATTGCTAATTTGCAATTTTAAAGCCCTTTGTTTCTGCCTTTTCTTTTTTCAATTACTGCATATGCTTGATTTTTTATTTTTGACGGAATACTGCATATGCTTATTGATTCCAAGGTAAAGTTAAAAGTTCAAAGAAAAGCACATAGCCATAGATTTTGGCAGGAAAGATGGAAGATACATTTATTTAATGGATTCCTAATCAAATATCTAAGTTTGAATGAACATGCATTGGTCATATATGCTGAGATCTGTGTATAGGCATCTACTAAAAGAAAGTCATTTATAAATTTGTTTTAATGAATGTAAAATTAGTACCATTTCGTTTCCTTTCTTAATGTGGAAGCAATTTGTCCTAGAGCACTGATGGAGAAGTTTTGAATAAAAGGAAAAAAAATCCAATAAATTTTCATTGTCAAATGTGTGTTTATTTACAAGGTGAATGGGGTGCCAGCATTTGCCTTGACCAGGGTCTAACAAACAACCTCCAGTATGTGCATGTGTTTTCTTCTAGGCACAAGGCTGTAATGTATCAAGAATCAGTCAGTCACGCAACAATCAAATAAGACGAATAAGAAATTAGAGGTGAGAAGAGATTAGAGCAGATTAGAATAGAGAAATAGAGAAGAGGAGAGAAGAGAGGATGAGAATTAGGAATTCTGATATTTTTCATATGTATTGTGGCATTAGGTAATATAATTCTTATACCGTTAGCTACCCAACAATTCACAGCTCACTAATTAGAAATATTCCCCTCATTGCATATTCCTTGACCCAGATAGTTATCCCTTTTGTCTCACATACACTTCAGCTCTCTCAAGTGATTTCTCATTCCTACCCTCAGCCTGATTGTTGCTCTCGCAGCCCCCTATTTTCTTAAGTTTCCTCTCTTTTATTCTCTTATATGTAGCAATTCCCCTCTCTTTAGCACATTCTTGTCCCCAAGAATGCCAAAAGTCTGGAAAGTGAGCTTGGATGAAGGTTGTGTCTTCCCAAGTTGAATCCACTTTAGGTAAGTTAATCCACTTAACCAAGTGTTGTTGTATGTGTTGATTGCCTCTATAGATGACTCTGGTATTCAATATCTTTTCTGGTGCAACAATGAATTCATCTTTGTGCATGTGTGGTAACTCAGCGAATGGAACTTCTCTGTCCCCCAGTTTCTTCTTCAATAAACTAACATGGAATACAGGGTGTATGCGAGAAGTAGGAGGTAATTGGAGTTTATATGCCACTGTGCCGATTTTCTCAATGATTCGATAGGACCCGTAGTACTTAGCTGCCAACTTCAAACTTCTTCTAAGTGCTAAGAATGTTTGGCGATAAGGCTGAAGCTTGAGGTAAACCATATCACCAACCTTAAACTCCCTTTCTTATCTGTTTTGATCTGCATAATGCTTCATTCTAGTTTTAGATTGAGTGAGTTGTTTCCGAAGTTGTTGATTAAGAGTCTCTCGTTCATAGAGAAAATCTTCTACACCTGCAACCTTGGTAGGAAGTGACAAAAATGGGGGTAATGGAGGTGGATAGCCATAGAGAGCTTGAAAAGGCATCATCTGTATAGCACTATGGTGTGTAGTGTTATACTAATATTCAGCCAAGTGCAACCAGGAGAACCATTTGAATGGTTAATGGTGTGCCATACATCTAAGATAGCCTTCCAAGTTCCTGTTTAGTCTTTCAATTTGGCCATCACTTTGTGGGTAGTAAGCTCAAGATGTGAAGTTTTACTCCCATAAAATGGAATAATTCCTGCCAAAAGTTGCTGAAAAAAACCTTGTTTGTGTCAGAGATAATTGTGTTGGGCAATCCATGCAATTTAGTAATTGATTCCATAAAGCATTTGGCTACTGTGGTGGCTGAATAAAGATGATGCAGAGGAAGAAAGTGAGCATACTTTGTGAAACTATCCACAACCACCAAAATTGTATCATAAACTTGTGATTTGGGTAGTTGTTCTATGAAATTCATACTAACAACTAACCAAGGAGAGGTCGGAACTGGTAGAGGTTGAAGCAAGCATGGAGAGTTGCAATTTTCTGTGTTACATCTACAACTAATATCACAAGTCTTTACCCACTCAATCACCGACTTTAGCAAGGATGGCCAATAGAAATATTATCTCACTCGGTTTTATGTAGCCTGAATCCTTGAGTGACCCCCTAATGGTGAATCATGTAGTTGAGTCGAGCTTACTTCTTAAATCAGTGGAGCTACCAATATAAACTTTGTTTTTATACCTCAGTACCCCATTGTTGAATGAGTGATTAGGTCTGTCAAGTGGAGTGGTAGAGAGTTGTAGGATTAAGTCTTGAGCTTAAGGATTATCAATATAGGATTCTTCTACCTCTTTAACCCAGGATGGTATTATGGAAGAAGTGAGGAGAGTGCTGGTTTCTTGGCCTTCATCCCTTCGAGACAATGCATCTGTTGAATCTCAAAAGAGAATGATTTTCTACATATTTTCATAATGAACAATATACAATATACATATATATATACAGGATTCTAGACTAAATTAAGGTAAGTCAAAATAAGGTAAGTCCTAAATCTAATCCTATAAATAATATATACATTTGACTTTCCATAACACTCCCCCTCAAGTTGGAGCATATATATCAATCATGCCCAACTTGTTACAAAGATAGTTAACTCGAGAACTCATCAAAGCTTTGGTGAAAATGTCACCAAGCTGCTCGCCTGTCTTGACGTACTCGGTAGATATAACACCACACTGAATCTTTTCTCGAATGAAATGACAATCTATCTCTATGTGTTTAGTACGTTCATGAAATACTGGATTTGAGGCGATATGGAGTGCAGCTTGATTGTCGCACCACAACTTTGCTGGTGAGGATGACTTAAAACCAACTTCTTCCAATAACTGATGAACTCAAATAATTTCAAATAATTTCACAAGTTGATTGAGCTATAGCTCGATATTCAGCTTCTGCACTAGAATGAGACACTGCACTCTGCTTCTTGCTTTTCCATGATATCAAGTTCCCTCCTACAAACAAACAATACCCTGTAGTTGATCGTCTATCAATTTTCGAACCTGCCCAATCCGCATTAGAAAAACATTCAATGTTCACATGTCCATGATTACTATAAAGAATACCACGCCCTGGAGAGGCTTTCAATAGCATAGGATCTGACCTAATGCTTCTCAATGAGTGACAGTAGGAGAAGACAGAAATTGACTTAAAACAGTCACTGAGTAAGCAATATCTGGTCGTGTCACTGTAAGATAATTCAATTTTCCAATCAATCTTCTATACATCTCTGGATCATGGAACAATTCACCTTCAGTTATAAACTGTTGGTTAGGAATCATTGGAACATAGCATGGCTTGGCACCCATCTTGCCAGTATCTTTTAATAGATCAACTACATATTTCCTTTGTGACAGGAAAATCCCTTTCTTTACATCTAGATACCTCAATACCTAGAAAATGTTTCAAGAGACCCAAATCTTTTGTCTGAAACTGAGACTGAAGATATGATTTAAGTGATGATATACCAGCCAAGTCACTTCCTGTAATAACAATATCATCAACATAAACCACAAGTAAAATCACCCCAGCATCTGAACTTCTAAAAAACACAGAATGATAAAAAATACTCTTCTTCATGCCAAATTTCTGCACCACAGTAGAAAATCTCCCAAACCAGGCTCGAGGACTTTGCTTCAAGCCATAAAGAGATTTGCGAAGCTTGCAAACCTTACCCTTCTTTCCCTGAGCAATGAAACCTGGCGGTTGCTCCATATAAACCTCTTCTTGGAGATCACCATGAAGAAAAACATTTTTCACATCCAACTGATGCAAAGGCCAATCATAAGTAGCTGCAAGAGAAATAAACAATCTAATAGATGTCAATTTGGCCACAGGAGAGAAAGTATCAGAGTAATCAACTCCATAAACCTGAGCATATCCCTTTGCAACTAAACGGGCTTTAAGCTGAGCAACAGACCCATCAGGATTAACCTTAACAGTGAATACCCATTTGCATCCAATAGCCTTTTTTCCTTCGGGAAGAGTCACAAGATCCCAAGTACAATTGTTATCCAAAGCTGCCATTTCGTCTGCCATTGCTGCTTGCCAACCAGAATGAGACAGAGCTTGGGAGACAGAGGTAGGAATAGAAATCGAATCTAGGTTGCTTACAAAACAACGCGATGAGGAAGACAAATGATCATAACACACAAAGGAGGAAAGAGGATAAGTACATGAACGTTTACCTTTTCGAATAGCAATAGGAAGATCAAGATCTTGGGGTGGAGCTTCTGTCGAAGCATCAGGCAGAGGATGTGAGTCAGCAGCGATCGATCTTCTAGAATAAACTTGGTCAAAACGAGGACGAGTAGGTGCTGGTGCAGGAATATCAAGAAAAGAATCGGAAACAGAAGGGTTAGGTGTAGGAGCAGAATCAACATGCACAGTATAAACTAAAAGATCATCTTCCTCCCCCTGTCTTGCATAAGTAGAAGAGGAAGAAAAGAATGGTGTTTGTTCAAAAAAGGTAACATCTATAGAAACAAGATATCGATTCAAGTCAGGAGAAAAACATCGATACCCTTTCTGTTGACGAGATTATCCAAGAAAGACACAACGGAGGGATTTGGGATCTAATTTGGTAACCTGTGGACGAACATCACGCACAAAACAAGTGCACCCGAAGATACGAGGACTAATCGGAAACAAAGCTTTAGAAGGAAATAACACATTGTATGGAATTGCACCATTAAGAACAACCGAAGGCATACGATTAATGAGAAAACAAGCAGTGGACACAGCATCAGCCCAAAAATGCTTAGGTACTTTCATTTGAAAAAGGAGAGCTCTGGAAACATCAAGAAGATGTCTGTTTTTCCTTTCTGCAACCCCATTTTGGGGTGGTGTATCAACACAAGAGGTATGATGAAGAATGCCATTCTGTGACATATAGGATTGAAAAGAACCAGACAAATATTCTTTGGCATTATCACTCTGTAATATACAAATAGATTTCTGAAATTGAGTTTTAATTTCAGCACAAAATGAACAAAATATAGAAAATATCTCAGAACGATGTTTCATTAAGTAAAGCCAAGTAACACGAGAAAAATCATCCACAAAAGTAACAAAATACCTATAACCAGTTTGGGAAGTAACAGGACATGGACCCCAAACATCAGATTGGACCATCTCAAAAGGGGACGAAGCCCGTTTATTGACTCGAGACATTAAATGTGAACGATGATGTTTAGCAAACTGACACTACTCACAATCCAAAACAGACAAAGACTGAAATTGCGGATATAACTTCTTTAGGGAAGATAAAGATGGGTGACCAAGCCGACAATGAACTTTAAAAGGAGAGATAACACCAGCACATGCCAAAGAGGTTGATATTTGATCATCCAAACGATACAGGCCATCCGACTCACGTCCTCTACCAATAATCTGTTTCGTCAAAAAATCCTGAAATACACAAAAGAAAGGAAAGAAGGTGACACAACAATTTAATGTTTGAGTGATTTTGCTGACCGACAATAGATTAAATGAGAATTTAGGCAAACACAAGACTTTGGACAAAGGAAGGGATGGAGTGGGATTGGCAGTACCAATACCAGCAACAGAAGTCTTAGGTCCATCAGCTAAAGTAACATTCCTACGAAATTTATCAGGTTCCTTTAATGAAGATAAGAGACTAGAGGTACCTGTCATGTGATCTGTGCACCCAGAATCAATAACCCATTTTGATGAGGCAGACATAAGACATGTGTTAGGTGTACCTGAATTGGCAGCAGCAGCAACAGATTAATCAACAGTCTTAGATGAACGGAATTGAGATAATTCAGCATATTCTGCAGCTGAAATGGTCACAGTATTATCTGAGGAAACATTCCCGGATTCTTGAGTAGCCATATTCGCTCTATGTTGTTTGTTCAGTAGCTTCTTGCAAAACCGTTTAGTATCACCCGGCTCATGGCAATAATAGCAAACAACAACTGAATCCCGATTACTACCACCACGATTATTGCCTCCTTTACCTTGGTTCCCATGTCGTCCTGAATCACGACTCACAAGAGCACTTTGAATAGGAGGTAAAGAAGCAATAGGATTAGAACTTTCGTTGCGTAGCACACGAGAAAAAGCTTCTTTCAGATTCGGAACTTCACTGCTAGAAAGGATTTGAGATTTGGCAGTCTCAAATGTAGGAGACAATCCTGCAAGAAAACTCATAACCACCATTTGCTCTCTTTGGGTTTGCTGAACCTTAATGTTAGAACTAAATGGCATAAGAACATTAAGTTCTTCATAGATCCTCTTCACCTCAGCAAAATATACTTTAAGAGGCCTATCCTGCTGCTCTACTCGATATAATGCCTTACATGCATCATACATACGATTCAAGTTTCCTTTACCCGAGTACAAGAATTCAAGGTACTCCATTAACTCTTTAACATACTCACAATGACCAATTAAACCAACTACATCACTGCCAATGCAATTTTTGATTTGCAAAAACAATCTAGCATCTTCTCTTTCCCAAGCTTGTTTATCCTTACCATTTGGTGGATCATTAGTCAGGTGATCATCTTTTTCAACACTCCTTAAATAAATTCTAATAGTTTTGCTCCAATCTAAAAAATTGTTTTCATTCAATTTATGATCTGTGATTCGATTAACTACTGGAATAACATCAGTGACAACAGTTTTTGAATCTCCCATAATGCAAGGCAAGGACCACACAACAAATCACAGAAAACAGTAACAATAGCAGAACCAAAAATAGAGAAAACAGCACCTGACCAAGGCTGGACCAGCAGAATACAAAAACACTACCAAAAAGCGACCCCGAACCAGAAAAAAGATCGCCGGAAAACTCCTCATGCGCTGCCACGCGCCGGCGCGTGAATCTGCCGAAAAAATTCAACCGGCGCGTGAGCCTCACTCACCGAACTTCAGGCCGCCGGATTTCGGAAACAGGCCGATCTGAGACCTGCGCTTCTGCAAGGAAAGGCTGTGATGAAAAGAAAACAGTCTAGATAGATGACCGGACAACACAGTGGCTTTGTGAACAATACCAAAACAGAGAAAGAATTCTCTCGAACGCTTTCCAAACAGAGCAACAGAATTCACACTCGCTCTGATACCATGTTGAATCTCAAAAGAGAATGATTTTCTATATATTTTCATAATGAACAATATACAATATGCATATATATATACAAGATTCTAGACTAAATTAAGGTAAGTCAAAATAAGGTAAGTCCTAAATCTAATCCTATAAATAATATATACATTTGATTTTCCATAACAGCATCAACCATTGTATTGGACTTCCCTTTCTTATACTGAATGCAGTAATCCAATCCCAACAACTTTGTAACTCCTCTTTGTTGGATGTATGTATGGAGCTTCTGTTCTAGCAAGTGTTTGATGATCAGTTTTTATTATGAATTTGCTCTGCTCCAGGTAATGGTGCCATTTAGCAACTGCATATACAATGGCCATGAGTTCTCTTTCATAAGTTGACAAGGCTTGATTCCTTGAGCTAAGAGCTTTAGAGAGAGATGCTATTGGCCTTCCTTGTATCAAAACTGCCCTAATAGCAATGCCACTAGCATCACACTCTAAGATAAATGGCTTAGAGAAGTCTGGAAGTGCTAGGACGGTTGCTTTTATCATTGCCTCTTTTAGTTCTTGGAAGGCAGCTATTGCCTATGAAGTGCATTGAAAACCACCTTTCTTAAGTAATTTTGTCAGAGGTTGGCTTATGCTTCCATAATTCTTTATGAATCTCCTGTAGTATCCTGTCAACCCAAGGAATCCTCTTAGTTGTTTTAATGTTTTTGGAATAGGCCAGTTTTTCATAGCTTCCACCTTACTCTCATCTGTAGTTACCCCTTCAGCAGTTATGACATGGCCTAAGTATTCAATAGAGTTGCAGCCAAAGGAGCATTTTTCCCATTCAGCAAACAACTTTTGATCATTCAAAATTCTGAATACCTCTTCCAACTGTGAGAGATGCAACTCTTCAGATTTGCTATAAACCAGGATATTATCGAAAAACACCAAAACGAACCTTCGTAATAGGGGTCTGAATATTTGGTTCATCAACGCTTGGGATGTGGCTGGGCTGTTGGTGAGACCAAATGGCATAACGTTAAATTCGTAATGCCCTATGTGAGTGCGAAAAACTGTTTTGTGAATGTCTCCTGGTTCTCTGTTTTTGGGTGTTGGAAGAAGGCCTCTGGTTGGGAAAATAGCTGGTCTTTCAATCGGAGATGCCTCCTCGGAAGATGGCTGCTTGCCCTTACCCAGGTTAGTCATCATCTCCATAATTTTAGAGAATTGATTGCTGAGTTTCAATTGTTTGGATCGTAGTTGGTCATAGGTCTGTCGTTGTTCGGCCCTAGCGGTTTGGCTTTCCTTCTGAATAGCATCAATCTGCAGATAGACATCAGTAAGTTTTGCTCCAATTTCATCTATTTCCTCTGTTTCAGAGCCCTCCCTAGCAGCTGGGTTTCTTGGTTTCCTTGTTGTTTTACTCATTTAAGAAGAATAAGAAATTAGAGGTGAGGAGATTAGAGCATATTTGAATAGAGGAATAGGGAAGAGGAGAGAAGAGAGGATGAGAATTAGGAATTCTGATATTTTTCATATGTACTGTGGCATTAGGTAATACAATTCTTATACCGTTAGCTACCCAACAATTCACAGATCACTGATTGGAAATATTCTCCTCACTGCACATTCCCTGATCCAGGTGGTTATCCTTTTTGTCTCACATACACCTCAGCTCTCTCAAGTGATTTCTCATTCCTACCCTCAGCCTGATTGTTGCTCTCACAGCCCCCTATTTTCTTAAGTTTCCTCTCTTTTCTTCTCTTATATGTAGCAAAGGCTCAGGGAAGACCTGCCTCACAAGCCTATCACTAGCAAGCAAGCTCTCACCACTAAAGATCACCGCCAGTAGGCTCAAAACATTCTGATCTACCAAAATTCGTTGTAGATGTGTTACTGAACCACCAATCCCACAATCTCTGGCCACTGGCCTTTCCATTTCTGAGATCATTGCACCTGAAATTCTTTCCTTATTCTGAGTTCTCCTTTATTCACTTTCCCGTTTGCCCTTATTGTCTTCTCGTTTTGTTTTTGTTTTTCCTTACTGATAAGAATACTGGAAAGTATCTTACATACATAGACAATATAAGATTATAAGTTTTTGTGTAGGACTATAACACTTGTTTATGTGAATAAACACTCACACATTTATATTGATAAATGTCTTACGTTTGTCATTTAGTCTTGGAAGATAGTGTATTCATTATCCTAGCCATTGTTAATAGCACTATGTTTGAGTTTTTAAAGTGTTATCACTATGCTTTCCTGAGGCTTTATCTTTGAATGATGAATAATCTATTTTGGGCAGGAACTTGGAATTTTCAGCATTTTTTATGATTAGTCTTTGATGGTGTGTTTTTTTTTTTTTTTTTTTTGAGTCATGCTGTGTGAACATTCTTCTTTAAAATTGCTTTGTTAGTCTATTTTTGAAATTGACATATCACTAGAGACTTGAAATTTTTATTTTAAATGCTATAAATTAACTTCAACCAGGAAAATTGAGCATTGAGTCTTGGATTAATAGGCTCAAGAAATTTTTGGAAATCGGCCATGGGAGAACAACACTACTCGAGTGAAACTACAATGCATTTATTTTCGAACTTCCTGCATTTATGACATTAAGATCTGCAATCTAATGGAAGTTTATATTTTCAGGTCTTTATCAAGTGGTCAACGTGGGGAAGTATATGAGGTGAATGGAGATCGAGTTGCTGTTATTTTGGACATTACTAGTGATAGCAAAGAAGATGGAGAGGGGGATGAGAAGCTTAAAGAGCAGCCTGCAAAGGCACCTATTTATTGGATAGCTGGTAATTTACATATCAATGATTATAATAATCTGTAAATGGGAACACAACTGCATGAAAAAATGAATTGGATATTTAGTGAACATTTCGATATGCAAAACTGCAACATCAAAAAGTTGACACAATTTTTGAGTTTCTAAAATGCAATATCTTGTTTATTGTTTTCGTTACTAAACTAAATTTTCTACCTCTGCAATGCCTAAACAGTTTGAAAGGGTATACTTTTCTTTTCACCATTTGGACAGCTGGAATAGCAAAGCAACTGTTTAGATAAATAATAGATATACATTCTTTACCCCTAGTTTATTTTTGCTGCAGCATATTGAAGCGAGAGTATGCTTGTACTTGTGAAGTTTATCATTCTTACATTGTTGAATTTCATATCATCTATTCCGGTTTTACATTGCTTTTTTGAGAAAATTAGGTTGAAGATTGTGAGTTCATAATGTTCAATTTTTATTACATTTTTGTGCATGTGATTCTTATATTTTTTATTGTTTCGGAAAAGTTTTTTGGTGTTCTAGTTAAATTCTAGTTAAAAAGGTTTTAAGTTCCATGTATGACTTTTAAGAGGTCCTCTATCAAAATTTCTTGATTTGTAAGTTCTAAGACATTGGCTTCTCTTTTTCTTTTCTTATTTTCTTCCTTAAGTAATACTGTTGGTGGTGTTATTTTTTCTCTTTTTCTTCCTTTATGATAGGGTATGCGAGTAATTTGAATTGGATTATATTATTAAGACACATTGAAAATTTAAATGGTAAACTACTAATTGTCGCCTGAGTAACTTCAAACATTTACCCACTTGTAAATAATCTGATGAGCTCCTCTTATGTTGACAGTCAAGGACATTGAGCATGATCCTGACTTTGAGGCAGAAGATTGCTACATTGCCATGGAGGCTTTAAGCGAAGTATGCTTGTTAGATGACATTACATTTCTTTCCAGCTTGAGTGTTCTTGTTTTACTCTTCCGTGTTCATGCTTGATCCATGTTTGCAGGTTTTGCATTCCACGCAACCCCTTATTGTGTATTTTCAAGATTCTTCTCTATGGTTGTCTAGAGCAGTTCCCAAGTCGAATCGCAAGGATTTTATCCAAAAGGTTCAGGAAATGTTTGACCAAATATCAGGCCCAGTTGTATTGATATGTGGCCAGAACAAAGCTGAAACAGGGTCAAAGGAGAAAGAAAATTTTGTAAGCTTTGAGAGTTAAATATCAAGTTGCATGCATTCCCTAAAGCAGTTATTCCATTTGTTTACAACTTAGAGATAACTTTTCTTCCTCAATTTGACTTTAAACAGACTATGATACTCCCAAATTTTGGCCGTTTAGCTAAGCTTGTAAGTCTTGTAATACCATTTTTTTTCCTCTTTCATGTTGCCTCTAATGCAATTTCTTATTCTTGTTGTCTTTTATCTCTACATTTAATTCCAATATGTTTTTATCCTCCAGCCTCTCTCTTTGAAGCAGCTCACTGAGGGACTCAAAGCAACAAAGAGGTCCGATGACAATGAAATATATAAGCTCTTCACCAATGTTTTATCCATACATCCCCCAAAAGTAAGTGTGTCATCAAGTTTTTGTTTTTTTTTTTTGAACTAGAAAGTGAGATGTTTGCTTTATGCTTGACTAAATAGCTTGACTAGTAATTGTTAGTATGGATGTTTTTCTTGGGCAAACTTCACATGTTCCCTCCCTCTTTATTTCAGTTAACATGCTTGACATTGATATAACAAAGGAAAAGCTGCAAAATACCATAATGTGGCAAGGGAATGAAATTGTATGGGTTATAGGCAACATTTATTATCATAATGGTTGAAGTTAAATTCCTATTTGGTCCTAAAATATGAGAGCTTCAAGGTATTGGAAGGATTACTTACAAGCTTTTGAAGCCATTGCCCAGGTTCATCATTGATATGTTTCTTGTGAGTAGGAAACTGCCAGTACTTTTTGTGCCACTGCAATTGAAAACCAATGGAGCTCCAAGATGAGGTGATCAAATTCAATTGAAGTGTTATCCAGTTGTTAGATATGAAAGGAGAAAAAAAAGAATAAATAGATAAGCTATATGATAAGTAGTTATAGCAAAGGATAGAAAGCTTAGCTAGCTGTCTCTGCTAGCTGCAGAGAATATTGTGAATTTTTATGTTGTTAGTTATGCGATTCTGTTATGGATGACCCATCACTATTCCTAGTACAATCTATAATGTATGCATAGCGTACAAGAAGAGTTCACCAATCAACATATTAATTTCTTCTTCTCTTCTATCTTTTCCCTCTCTCTCTCTCTCCTCTCTCTTTCTATTTTTGTATCCTTATTCTTCCTCCTAATTCTTCATCTCAACACCCTCCCCCTTCCTCCCAATTTTTCCTCCGTTAGGGCTAAGCTACTAGTCCTGCAACTGGTATTAGAGTAGCCACTTTCACTGGGGCTGTCACTCATGAGCAGAAGCTCTTGAAAGGCCAGAAGCACTGCTTCAGAAGATAGTTCAATGGAGGAGCAGGAGAAGTAGTTCAACTCTTCTGTGCATGTTAAGAAAGTTGGGAGTAGATGAGAATCTTTACAGCAAGAAAATAATAAAAAATTTGAAACTCTATTGCAAGAGTAAATTAATTTGAGAGTAGAGCAAAGGGAATCCCTCATTTCTTATGAGGAACTTAGATAAGAAAATCAGAAGTCTATGGCTTGCCCAGCACAGTTGATTCGGGGGCAATTAGGGGTTGGCTCTAGCTCTAGATTTGGATTGCCACTGAATAGAGAAAAAGAAAAAGGAAAAGAACCAATGGTAGTTAATCTGGATACCACCATTGTTGGAAGAGGTATACTAGCCACTCCTATAGATAGAGATAATGCTGAATTAGGCATGCACGTTAGGGGATGTCATAATATATTACTGCCTTGATGTGATTTGCCTAGTTTTGATAGAGGTAATGGACAAATGTGGATTAGTAAATGTAATAAATACTTCAAGATCTTTGAAGCAGCACTTGAGAAACAAGTTGAACTAGCTAGTATTTTTCTTATTGGGAAAGCTGAGATATGGTTCAATGATTGGAGTAGAGGTAAGCTAGGAATTGAGTGGGATGAATTTGCTTAAAGCCTTTGCAAAAGGTTTAGGGATGTGGGAGAACAAGATGTAATGGAGGAATTTCAAAACTGAGGCATTTAGACAGTGTTGAGACTTATCAGGATGAGTTTGAAGAATTGAAAATAGGGAAAAGTTGCATCTGCATCATGAAGAGTCATTCTATGTGTCGTGTTTTGTGGGTGGATTCAAAGATGAAATCAGGTCAGGTGTGAAGATGTTCAAGCTTGCAGAACTCATGGATGCCATGGAGTAAGCTAGGCTTTGAGAACTGCATATAGAGGCTAACAACAAAAATCTGAACCACCTTTTAAAACTTCAAATTATAACAACCTACTAAAACCTGGAACGCCACCCTTTCAAAGCAATAATTCTAGACAAAATCAACCAAACACCATTTACCACATCTGTTATTGTATTGCATAAAACAATATTCGAGAACCACCCAATGTGTTATGGATGCTTTATGCGCTATATCTATTCTAGATGTGATAGTTGAGTTTTATTATTTTAATTTCTTATATTTTCCTATTTTAATTAATTAGTGTTCCTATTTACTATTTGATTATTTCTTATTTAATATTAGGTTATTTCAAAAATAGACTTATTTATTTAGGAAACCTAAAATATAGTTCATGAAGTTTAAAAAATGACTTTCCTATTGACTTGTCCTAATTAAAGTACTTTGTGAGTGAAAAAAATTTAAGCAGAATATATTTAAAGAATTGCAGAGGCTTGGAGGTCTCTCTTAACGAGGTCCAAGGTTTAAAGTTCCATTTGATGAGCTTAAGGTTAAAGCTTCCTTTGATTAAGGTTAACGCTTCATTTGATGAGTTTAAGGTTAAAGCTTCATTTGATGAGTTTAAGGTTAAAGCTTCATTTGATGAGCTCAAGGTTAAAGTTTCCTTCGATGAGTTTAAGGTTTAAACTCTCTTTTATGAGCTTAACTAAGGGAAAGTCAATTGACTTGTATTTCCTAGTCAATCACCCTATGACGCGATCCCTTTCCCAAAACCATAACAAATTTATTATTTTAATTTCTTTATTTCCTATTTTAATTAATTAGGATTTTTATTCACGATTTGCTTATTTCTTATTATATTGGGTTGTTTCAGAAAGTTTAGATTTATTTATTTAGGAAACCTAAAATTAGTTCAGGAAGTTTAGAATGACTTCCCATAACCATAACAAATTTATTTAAAGGATCTTCACATAATACCAGAACATCACTCACCCAAATACAACTGTCAAACACCTAAACTTGAACTTTAAAAGAAATCCTGGAGCCTGTTGTAATTCTGGAGACAAGTATTATCCCGGCCATTGATGTTCATAGAGGAAAGTCCTGGTTATGTAGGCAGAAGATGAGGAAATGCAGTATGTTGGACATTGGCCTCAAACCTTGGATGAGACAGAGGAAGTTAATTGCTTTATCCATATATGCTGTGGATGGAGGAGTAGATGACAACACAATCAAATTAAAAGTACAGCTTAACATTAAAACTATTATGAAACTGATTGATAATGGCTTAACACAATTTTAAAGATTCAAGGTAGCCAACAACATGAAATTGAATGCAATTTAGGTAAGTCCTGTAACTGTTAGTGGCAGATGGAAGAAAGAGATCATAGTTCGAGGAAGTGTCATAACTATGTATGACATAAGTAGGGAAATTAGTTTTAATTTGGTGAGAGGGTGCTGTAGTTAGGAGATTATGTCATGATATTGGGGTAGATTGGATGAGGAGACACTCTTGTTACATTTGATTTTGATACTAACAAGTTAACCTTACAGCATAATAAGACGATGTTGGAAATTAAAGGTCTTACATAACAGGCTGATCTCATAATGTTTACTGCAAAATCCTTAAATAAATTCACGCATGAGGGATGGAAGGGAATAGCAGATAAACTCTGTCATGTTTGCTCCAACACCTGTAAATTCTGACCATGGCACTGTTACTTTCTACTGCAATCCATAATTCACCCAACTTTTGGACAAATATAGGACAGTATTTCAGACGCCAAATACCCTACCTCCCGATAGTTCAATTTCTGAAATTTTTTTTCATTCCTGGAGACAAAAATATTCTAAAGGAGGGGGATATTGTTAGATATGAAAAGAGAGAAAAAGAATGAATATATAAGTTATATTAGTGAAAGTTACAGAAGACAGAAAGCTTAGCTAGCTACCCTGCCAGCTCTCTCTGCCAGCTGCAGAGAATATTGTGAATTTCTTCTAAGCTGTTTGTTATGCAATTCTGTTATGCATGACTCAGCACTATCCCTAATATAATATATAACGTATGCAAAGTGAACAAGAAGAATTAATCAATCAATATACTACTCCTTTATCTTTTCTTTCTCTCTTTCTATTTCTGTTTTCTTCCTCTCAACCCCCCATTTTTCCACTGTCATAGTTGGGCTGAGCTACTAGTTCTAACACTAGTATTTCATGGCAATTTTGCAACAGAGTTGAGGTTGTTTTGGGAATATTGTTAACACACGTTGCGACATTTCTCTTGATCCAGTAGTGGGGAATAAGTTGGCTGGGGCAGTTATGCTAATGGCTGGGTTGAGCTAAAAAGACGTTGGTACTACAATATCTTTTGTATGATAGTAAGTTTTTGAAATATGTGCTTCATGAGGCTTCTAGATCATCCCAATTGATTGCCTTTTTTATTCCCTATTGCGGAAGTAGCAATATTTATAGTCTTTTTTAGTTCTAATTAATTTGAAACTCAAAAACTCGTGGACACTACCCACCCTTTGTAACTTCAACTTTTTGTTAACTTTGAGTCATGCTTTGTCAATTAAAACTATGTGATTGCAAACTCAGCAAAATGTGGATATGTTTGTTAATTCATTAATTACCCGAAGCAAAAAAAAAAAAGATATGGGCTCAAAGCTGATTATCTAAGGAGTCCCAATTGTGAGGAAAACCTCTTTTACCACTCTTGGTTGTGTGAGAATTAGTTACTGCTCCAAAATCTCTTTTCACTTCTTTATGCATTTGATAGATATTCCTTTTTGTTTCAAAACCCAATGTATAGTGTTTCTCAAGAGTCTGCCAAAAGTTTTCTAGGTCAGTAAAAGCTTGTCTGCATGGTGACCTTACGCTCTTTCCTTGGAATCAATCCACTCGTTAGAGAAATTGTCGTCATAGTTGATCTTCCTAGTATAGAACTAAACTGTTCACTAGAAATGGTTGGAAGATGATTGTCACAATATAATAATAATAATAATAATAATAATAATAATAATAATAATAATAATAATAATAATATTCAAATTAATGTCTAAGTTTCAATTTCCAAATTAAAATCCTTTAAATAAATTGTAAAAAAAATAAAATCATAAATTTCAAATTAGAAAAAATTGAAATTAATATTTAAGTTTTTATTGATGTTTAAATAATTAAGCATCTTTTTTCAGCTAAAAATAATTATTTTATTTCTTGATATATTTATTGATATGAATTTATCAAAATATCAATAATAATCTAGATTGATAAAGATTGCATAATTATAATGACAAACTGTTAGAGTTAAGAACGCATCCAGAGTATAATAAAGAAGGAGAGGAAGGAAGAACAGAAAATAGATGAGATTATAGAATGTAAACTTTCATTAATTCTGGATTGTTTACAAGGAATGATAATAACAACCTAATAACAGAATAAGAAATAAAACAAATTGGTTGCAAGCAACCCCCAGGACCAGCCCGACACAGAGAAGATTCTCTGTAACAAAATAACAAAACTGAATGACCCTACTCAATCCAATCATTGGCTTTATATAGAATAATCCTCTAACAGAATTTGCTGATGTGTTCCTTCCAATCATTCTAATTCCTTTGCTGCCCCTGCTGCTCTTTGTTTCTTCTAGAGTAAACCTTGTAGGGCCTTGGGCCTTTCTCTGCAATCCTATCATTACCATCCCCTGGGAGACAAGCCTTGTCCTCAAGGCTGAAATGAGGAAATTGCCCTGCCAAATCAGCTTCATCAATCCAAGTGGCTTCATCTTGGGCTTTTCCTTGCCACTAGATCAATAATTGGCGAACCGGTTGGTTGTTAATCAATGTTGTCCGTCTTTGGCAGACCTTTTCCGGTTGAAGGAGAGGTTCCTCACTGCTGTTTAGGCTCTCCGGTAGAGTATCTAATACGGGGTGATTGCAATGACTTTTTTCAGTTGGGACACATGGAAAACTGGGTGAATTTTGGAATCAGAAGGAAGTCTCAGCTTGTATGCCACTGCTCCAATCTTGGCAATGATTTCAAATGGGCCATAGAACTTGGCAGCTAGTTTGGCATTAACCCTGTTAGCCACAGATTGTTGACGATGAGGACGAAGTTTCAAGAAAACTTTATCGCCAATAGATAGTTGGACATCCCTACGCTTTTTATTTGCATACTTTGTCATTAACTGTTGTGCCTTGTGGAGGTTGAACTTAAGCTGCCTGATAATTTCATCTCGATTACAAAGGTGTTGAGACAATGCTTCAACCCGAGATTCACCCGGCAAGAATTGATGTAAAGTTGGGGGCTTACGGCCATAGATTGCTTCAAATGGTGTGGTCTTGATGGCTCCCTGAAAATTGGTATTATACCAATTCTCTGCCCAACATAACCATTTGCTCCATGTTTTTGGCTGGTCGGAGGAGAAACACCGCAAGTAAGATTCCAGACTCCTATTAAGGACCTCAGTCTGTCCATCCGTTTGTGGATGATAAGAAGTGCTGAACTTGAGTTGTGTGCCCTGTAACCGAAATAATTCAGTCCAAAAATTGCTTAAAAATAACGGGTCTCGATCACTAACCATAGACCTTGGAATTCCATGAAGACGAACCACCTCCTTAATAAATAGTTCGGCAACCTTGGCAGCTGTAAAAGGATGCCGAAGAGGAATGAAATGAGCATATTTAGATAGGCGATCGATAACCACAAGAATGCAGTCCACCCCATTAGACTTGGGTAATCCCGTGATGAAGTCGAGTGCAATATCGTCCCAAACTTGTAGAGGTATCGGCAAGGGCTGTAAAAGACCAGCCGGGGATTGAGCTTCATATTTGTGTCTTTGACAAATAATACATGAAGCAACAAACTCTTGAATCATAGCCATCATCCCCTTCCAATAAAAGTTAGATGCAATTCTTCGGTAAGTGCGGAAAGCTCCATAATGGCCCTCCATGGCAGTAGAGTGAAATTCAGAAATTAGTTTGGGTATCCAGCGGGAAGAAGAAGGAAGCACTAACCTGCCTTTGTAAAAGAGACGACCATGGATGACTGAATAATGGGCAGGGGCTGGACCTTGAGAAGAGAGAGCTGAAATGATACCAGAGAGGTAAACATCTTGTTGAATTTCAGCATTGATAGTATCCCAATCTATCCATTGAGGAATAGAGATAAGTTGAAGTGTGAAATCTTCGTCTTTCCGGGATAAAGCATCTGCTGCCTTATTTGTTTTGCCAGAGCGGTATTCGATGACGAAGTCATACCCCATTATCTTGGCTGCCCAATACTGTTGAGCAGGGGTAGAAATCTCTTGGTGTAACAAATGACGCAAACTGCGCTGGTCAGTGCGAATAGTGAAATGACGGCCGATAAGGTAGGGCCTCCAGTGTCGGATTGCCTTGCTAAAATAAGCAATTGGTTTATTATCTTGCATCAAAACAGCACCAACTCCAGATTTGGAAGCATCCGTTTCAATAATGAAAGGTTTGGAGAAATCCGGCATAGCTAAAACTGGAGCAGATACAATGGCAGTTTTCAAAGCATCAAAAGAGGCTTGTGCTTGAGAGTTCCATTGAAAAGCAGTAGTTGTTTCTTCTTTTGTTAATAACTGTGTGAGCGGCTGTGCAATGCGTCCATAATTTAGTATAAATCTGCGATAATACCCTGTTAAGCCCAAAAACCCCCTGACAGCTTTAATAGACCTCGGTATTGGCCATTGTAGGATGCTGGAAATTTTAGAAGGCTCCATAGAGACACCTTGAGAAGAGATGACATGTCCCAAGTAATCAATGGAAGTTCTGCCGAAAGAACATTTTTTTGCATTCAAATGTAAGGAGTGGTCTAATAACAGTCGGAATACCTGCTCAAGGTGGATTAGATGGTCAGACCAAGACAGACTATAAACCAATATGTCATCAAAAAATACCAGAACAAATTTGCGCAAGTGCGGCCGGAAGACGTCATTCATTACTGCTTGGAATGTAGCTGGGGCATTGGTTAATCTGAATGGCATAACCAGAAATTCATAGTGCCCGGAATGAGTCCGAAAGGCTGTTTTGTGAGTATCTGAAGGAGTGACCAGTATTTGGTGGAAGCCTTGTTTCATATCCAGTTTGGAGAAAAACTGAGCCCCGTGTAATTCATCAAGCAATTCTTGAATGATTGGAATTGGATATTTGTGAGGAATAGTTGTTCTATTTAGTTGGCGATAATCAACACAAAATCTCCAGCTGCCGTCTTTTTTCTTAACCAACAACACTGGGCTAGAGAATAGACTGGAGCTAGGCTTGATGATTCCAGCAGAAAGCATGCTAGCCACCATCCTTTCAATCTCATCTTTTTGTAGATGCCCATATCTGTAAGGTTTTACTGAAATAGGACCATGTCCAGGTTGGAGGATGATACGGTGGTCTTGTGGTCGGCTGGGTGGGAGGTGTTTGAGGTCGTCAAAAATTGTAGAATACTGGGATTGGAGCTGCTGTAACTGCTGAAATTGTCCTGAGGAAAGATTGGTTGAGTTGGTGAGGTGTGTCGTGTCCTCAGAAATTTCCCATAAAAAACCAGAGAACTCAATGTCAACACAAGCGACCTTGGATATAGATTTAATGGATGCTGAAGAACGAGCTAATGAAGGATCCCCAGTAAGTGTTACCCAATGTCCATGATAACTGAAACTCATAGTCATTTGCAGCCAATTGACCTTCACTTCCCCTAAGGTTTCTAACCATGCAATACCCAAAATTATTTCAACTCCTCCCAAAGGAAAGACAAAGAAATCTCCAGTTATTTCTATAGAACCAAATTGAAGCTTCAAATCCCTACAAACACCATTGGATTGAATTCGATGCCCATCCCCTAATTTAACGAAGAAGGGTGGCGTGGGACTAACCTGTAGGTTGAGGGAGTTAACCATATTCCCAGAGATAAAATTGTGGCTGGCACCACTATCGATCATTATGGTGACTGGGCAGAATAAGAGGGTTCCTCGGAGCTTCATCGTACGAGGTTGTGAAATTCCCCCTACTGAGTACAGTGGTAAATCCAGCTCAGAGAAGTGGGCCTCATTCAAGGCCGAGGAGAGAAGAGTAGAGGAGTCAGAATCAATATCCTCGAATAAACCTTCATTTGAAAGAACATCATCCTCACCGCCGATCAAAGCTCTAAGAGATTTATTGGGGCACTAATGTAAGGGTGAATAGGGTTGTTTACAACGAAAACACAGGCCCTTGGCTCGGAGATCTTGATAATCCTGACGGGAGTAGTGGCGGACGCCACGAAATCTTCCAGCAGCGTTGGGTGGTTTTGGGGGTGGAGCAGGGAGGGTTAGAGGTCGAGTTGGGTGAGCTATTTGTTCAGTTGATCGTGGAAGAGGGGTGGTAGTGTTATGAGGGGCACGGGCTATAAGTGGGTTAATTAACTTTGGGCCAAAGCCAAAACGCTGCGTAGCATGTGATTCGTTAGCGTTTTGACGATAATAAGGTTTGGAGGTTGAATTTGGTGGATTAAACAGAGCGACTTCCATTTCCACTTCTCGAGCCGTTCGTATAGCTCTGTACAATTCTCCAGTATCCGATGAACGGATTTTGACGCGGATTCCTTCCTTGAGGCCATTGAGAAAATAGCCAATTAGTTGAGGATCAGAAAGTTCTGGAGCTTGTGCAGCTCTAAATATGAAATCATCAATATACTGGGTAACAGTACCCGTTTGTTTAACAGCAGCAAGAAGCTCATATGGGTTAGAGGAAACATCTCCATTATAAGTATTGATAAGTTCCGATTTGAATTGGGTCCAACCCAGCTGCGGATTGCGAATACGAAGCAATCGAAGCCAATGAAGTGGTGCTCCTTCCATGGAACACATAGAAACAGAAACTTGGGAAGCTGGTGGAGTATTATGGAGTTCAAAATATTGTTCCGCCTTTGCAATCCAGCCTACAGGATCTATACCATTAAAGGTTGGCATATCCAATTGTTTGGGTAAGAAGGATGGGTTTTGTTCTGGAAAGGGCCTGGTAGTGGCATAGTTTATGGGAGAGGATGTTTCTTCTTGGGTGTTTGGGTGGGGATGGGTGGAACTGCCAGAAATATGTGCTGGTGCCTTGCCGGCAACTATGGACTTAAGAAGGGATTTGATTTCTGAATTATCAGCTGGAAGGTGTTGCAGGGTAGAGAGAGTGCCTTCTATGGAAGATATTTGTGCTTGAAGTGCAGACACGTTCTTCTCTAACGTTTCTACTCTGGTTTCCATCTTAGTTTTTGTCATCCGGCAGGTCGGACCAATTTGTTAGAGTTAAGAACGCATCCAGAGTATAATAAAGAAGGAGAGGAAGGAAGAACAGAAAATAGATGAGATTATAGAATGTAAACTTTCATTAATTCTGGATTGTTTACAAGGAATGATAATAACAACCTAATAACAGAATAAGAAATAAAACAAATTGGTTGCAAGCAACCCCCAGGACCAGCCCGACACAGAGAAGATTCTCTGTAACAAAATAACAAAACTGAATGACCCTACTCAATCCAATCATTGGCTTTATATAGAATAATCCTCTAACAGAATTTGCTGATGTGTTCCTTCCAATCATTCTAATTCCTTTGCTGCCCCTGCTGCTCTTTGTTTCTTCTAGAGTAAACCTTGTAGGGCCTTGGGCCTTTCTCTGCAATCCTATCACAAACATTCAATTATGTCGTATATTATTATTAGTATAATCCTATAAATTTAAATATTCATAATTTTGCTAAAATAAATTGCTATTTACACGCTATTATTCAATTATTAACAAATCATAATTGCATCAATTGAATTTTAGGTAACAAATCATATTTTCATATAGAACAATCAACTAACTGAATATAGATTAACTAGGGTAGAATTTTTTAGCTAAATTATTAAATTTAGATAAATAAACTAGAATTGCAAAAAAGTCATAAAGTTTGAGATAATGATTAAGCTTATGAATTATCAATATAAATTTTTAATTATGAAAAGAATTTAAGTATTAATAGTTTAATTATTTTTTTAAAAATCTTTAATAGAAAAATAAATTGAGAGGTTGAAGTATTTGTAAAGAAAGTAAAATGGTAAAAGAATTAAGTCATTATTAGACAGTTTAATCTCTTTTCGTGATTATTGTCCTTGTGTAGACGATCAATAACTATATATTCATGATATATATGATTAATTATTGTCATATTATTTATAGTCAGTATTTTCTCTTATAAAAAAAATAAAAATCTATTAAAATTATAAAATCTAATATTGAAATCCAAGTAGCTTATATCAAAATTTTGTAATTTTTAATAACACCCGCAGCCTCATGCAGGTTCTTTTCTAGTTACATCTAAATCTTCAGTTTCATTACTTTTGCACAAAGTTTCATTACATCTAAATCCACAACTGCCTCTTATGTAGCTTGAGACTGGCTATGTATTTGTTAATACTTTTTTGAGAAGTAATAAAGCATGCTTTAGGACTTGTGCTTTAAGCAGAAATTTTCTTTTTCTGCCATGACTATTACATGCATCAGTTTTTGTTTGAGATTAAAAAGCACTTGCTTAGTGAGTTTTTCCCAGTGGACTTAAGCATGCTTTTGAAAAAAAAAAAAAAAAAAAAAAGGGCAGCCCGGTGCACGAATGCTCCCGCAGTGAGCGGGGTCAGTGGACTTAAGCATGCTTTTGAAAAATAAAAGTAAAAATAAACTACAATTGAAACTTATCTCAATTATGAGACTGTATAGTGTGGAAAGAACTTATTGCCATAAAATTATGTAGAATGTAGACTTCTGTCTGAAGAATTGGATTTCTGTGATATCTTATAGTAGAACTTAACATTTTCTTTTAATGTCTGCCTATAGGTAATGTATCTTTTTTATTGATACATATTTCTTTATTTTGCTGCTTTAACAGGAGGAAGATCTTCTTAGAACATTCAATAAACAGATTGAAGAGGACAGAAGAATTGTAATATCTAGGAGCAATTTAAATGAACTATATAAGGTATGGAGTTAATTTCAAAGGCCTTTGGAATTGTGGCAGTTGTTTTATGGAGTGGATTTTGTGCAATTGCAAATTCATCTAAGCTATTTCTTTCATATGCTGTTGTGCATCATTGAAATTTGATTTTGTGGAACTTACAGATGCATTTAAAATGCAGGTTCTTGAAGAAAATGAAATGTCTTGCATGGACCTGTTGCATGTAAATACTGATGGTGTAGTACTGACAAAGCGGAGTAAGAAACTATACCATGTTGAAATAGATTCAGATCATGATCACGAAGTTGATTCCATGTTTCAATATGATAGTGTTTGGTATTTTGAATGAATTTTACTTGTAATGACTTGGAAAGAAAAGGTTGATATGAAAAGAGAAATCGACTGCATATTGAGGGAGTCAAAGTTCACATCTTTTTTTGTTCTCAAAGGGATATTGCCTAATAAGTGAATGGGATGAGAAGGTAGAATTGAAGAATTAATATCTTGTTACAGATAGATAATGCTTAACTAAGTCCGTAAATTCTTAGCAACCGTGTCTTGAATTATTTTCTAGGTATTTAACTGCAAGGCTAGTTCGTAATGATCCATTAAGATTACTGTTCACCTATTGACTCTTTATCACCCATCCAAAATCAGTGTCACTTGAACTCTGCATTAAGCATAATTTTAAAAGAAGACCATTATGTGACATAATGCTTCCATTAAAATCATGACCAAAATGGGACTACTATCCAGCATTCATTAGAGGCATTCCTAACATGGTTTCATTATTTATTCTATTAAATCTGCTTCATTTTTTTTCAGCATTTTCCTTATTATTATTTTTTATTTTATGCAAAAGTAGCTGATCATACATGCATGATATAATTAATAAAATACAGCTGCACACAAATAGCGCTTTCATGAAACACTAACTTCTCATAATTATGTTACTCAAAGTCATATGAAATAGCTAGTTACCTCCGTGTTATACGCACCAAAAAACTTTTCCTTGTCCTACTAGCCAGATCAATAATAGGATAATTAATAATACGAAGTAAAGCCTACATGAGAATATTATTTAAGAGGTGATGAAAAAACATAATGTTAACCAAACCTTAGAGGATGAATTTGAAATTAAACAGTTTCAACAAGTATCTTAAATTCATACTCAAATAATTTATTCTACAAATTCATGAATTTGGTCTTCGTTCAATGAATCTGTCCTATACATTATCAGGAAATATGCAATAGTATTGATGAATCGAGTTGTCATAGATCTCCTTTGGAAAAGAGCTTGCATGCGAGTCAAGAAATCCTTCATGGGGTGAGCACAATTTTGAATAGCACAACGATTTCTATTCTTGTGCTGGAAATTGAATTGTCTCCCCTTCTTTTTCAATTGAATAATGGACTAGATAGCTCTGATGGCCCAGCTTCTTGTTCTTATCATGCAGTGACAGCCCTTACCCTCTCCTACCATGCCCAAGAACCCATTTTACTGGATTTGACAAGCCTATGAATAAAATGGGGATACTTCACAAAAATCCAATGGAGGTATGACGAGTTTTATATTTCACCTTGGTACCTTACAGTTACTTCTATATTTGTGATTTAAGAGATAAGACTGAGCCAGTAGTGGAGTAGCTATCTTCACGTCAAGTCTGGTAGGGCTTTCATGGTACTGGGTTTGGGTAAGAGATAAGTGTCTAGCTGGATAGTTTGTGGTAAGGAACTAGGATGTTTTCTCCCACATGGATGGCCCCTTCCAAATCTTATGATCATGTATTCTATGTTCTGGTCTCAGCCTGGGGTTGTACACTGAAGATATGATGCAGTTGAGGAAAAAGAATATACAATTTGAGAATTAGTTTTGTTTAATTCTTAAATTAGGAACTTTATTTAGTTTTCCTAGATTACATTGTTTTATGTTTCTTATCCATATTTATTTAGGTTCCCTGTTAAATTAGGCTTTTGATTAGTAATAAGTTCCTATTCTAGCCCAAATTGTTGAGATCTAATTGCCCTTTCCCTTTCTTCTGCATCAATATGTCAGTCCGTACGAGGATACTGTTTCAGGAGGGTGGTTTCCTTTTTGTATTGCCTTCTTCCTTGTGTTCCTTGCTTTATCTTTTCTGAAAGGTGGGCCTTCACTCGAACCAAAATATTAAGTTTAAAACTCATTCTCAAAATTCTACTTGTCTAAATGCAATTTAATGGAATTTTGAAGTAGAAAACAAATCCCTAATTATCACGGACACTTTCCCTTTGACCAAAATACCACTCTTTTTGATATAAGCTTTAATGTTTAATCTAACCTTAAACCTAGGTTTTCAAATTGGGTATTCCTATCCATCTAATAGATGTTTCATCATCTGGAATGCCTGTTCGATGCGTTTCTCAAATAGGCACTGTTTCTTGATCATAATTATTGTGAAACTACACATTTTGCTAATCCAGCATAGGTCAAGAGAAAATTTGTTGGTTGATTATTTATTTATTTATATCCATGCGTGCTACGAACATAAGTGATTTATTTCTACTCTGTTGAATAGCATAAAACTAGTGATATTTACTGTCTTTCTAAAAAAAAATTATCAAGTTAAACTAGTTTGAGAAGTTTGAGTGCACAAATCATTGTTGGTACATAAATCATTGTTGGTACATTTTCTTTTGCAATACCCTAAATTCTGTTGCAGAAGCTGAAAGAGTTGTTGGTTGGGCTAAAAATCATTATCTGTCATCTTGCCCGCTTCCATCCATAAAAGGACAAAGATTGGTTTTGCCTCGTGAAAGGTATGGATATTTCATGCTTGTTGTAGCCAATGTTTTACATCTTGATTCTGATTACTGTTTTTTTCTTTTGAAGCCTTGAAATTGCAATTATGAGGCTGAAGGAGCAAGAAACTTCATCTCAGAAGGCATCATTAAATTTGAAGGTATGTGTTGGCATTCACTTTTCTGATTCTTTCGCTTGCTGTATCATGCTATTTCTAATTCATATTTCAGCAGAACCTTGCAAAGGATGAATATGAGAGCAACTTCGTTTCAACTGTGGTTCCTCCTGGTGAAATTGGTGTCAAGTTTGATGATATAGGTGCTCTTGAAGATGTAAAGAAGGCATTAGATGAACTTGTCATTCTTCCTATGAAGAGACCAGAGCTTTTTTCTCATGGAAATTTACTGAGGGTAATGATTTTATTAATAGTATTATGAGTGAAATTGGTGGAATTGTTTTTGATGTATGATCGCGTCAAGTTTTCTTGCAGCCCTGCAAAGGAATATTACTTTTTGGGCCTCCTGGAACTGGGAAAACCCTTCTTGCTAAAGCACTTGCGACAGAGGCCGGTGCAAACTTTATCAGCATAACTGGTTCAACTCTTACATCAAAGGTATTCTGAAAAATTAATGCTGCATTTATTTAATTGTATTTTGAGTTTCGAAAATTAACATTGCAGCATAGCTCCATATTTGGAATGCAATTTGTTAACCCAGTTTACTTTTTTCACAATCTGGTGCCTCTTTAATCTGGAATACTAACAACATGGATAAAACAACTCCCTCTCCTCTCAGAGAAGGGTAAACATTCACTTAAAATAGAAAAGAGATCAAAACCTGTTCCACTACTTGTTGGAAATACGAAGAAACATCTATTAAGCCCTTCTTTGTTTTAATGTATTTATAATATACAAGTTCATTTCATTCACAACTGGATAAGAAACATTTCAATACCATTTGCAACTTATGTTTGTGACTGTCCACACTTTTGAAATCTTGTTATTCTTGCCCTTCAAAATAATTGGCACTGAATAAACAGGCTTCCTACAGACTAATAGGGTTTCTTGTTTTAACCAAATAGGCAATTTGTATTCATACCCATTGTTGAAAAAGTACCCTTAATAAGTCTGTTTTTTAATTAATAATGCAATAGTAATTACTGAATTTCTTTGTAATTCTTATGAATCAAATACCTTCATTAGAAGCTTATAACTTGTAGGATAAATAAGAGACCATTCTTTGTATATTTCCAAGCATAACCAGTCATATGAACAGTCATCTGATGGTAATAGGAACTTGACAATTTGCAGATACCATTAAAATTGTTTGCAACAATGATTTCAAACGATAAACCCCGATGCATCCTAAATACCAAACAAGATAGATACATGAATAGCATTTCTACAAGACAGTCGCTGTTGCCTCAGTTTTTGGTCTTGGGAAAAATTAATATATAGGAATCATTAAATGGGAGAAAATGATAGGTTAATTTGTTTAATGATTGATAATAGGAACAGAAAATCATTGGGTTTTTTATCTTGTAAAAAGTTTGCCATATTTGCTTTGTGGTTGCATGTGGTACTTATTTTCCTTTCTTCCCCATACAGTGGTTTGGAGATGCTGAAAAGCTTACAAAGGCCTTATTTTCCTTTGCCTGCAGACTGGCTCCCGTCATTATATTTGTTGATGAAGTGAGTTTTTCTCTCTTGTATTACATCTTAGCCTTTTTATCAGCAAGATGCAGCTTATTATTCTCTTTGGTTCAATTACTTCCACATTTGGAACTACGTTTTGTACTGGATTTTGTCTATATAGGTTGACAGTTTGCTTGGTGCTCGTGGTGGTGCTTTTGAGCATGAAGCTACCAGAAGAATGAGAAATGAATTTATGGCAGCATGGGATGGATTGAGGACAAAAGACAGCCAAAGAATTCTCATCCTTGGTGCCACAAATCGGCCATTTGATCTTGATGATGCTGTAATTCGCCGCTTGCCGAGAAGGTGAGATCACATAAGGAAAATTGTATTTTTTTATTTGGCAGTATTATGAATACACATTTGGTCTTTTTTTGGTAAAGTTTTCTCATGGATCATTGTGTTTTATATGCTGATATTTATTCCAACGACAATGTTGCTAATACAATAATGTTGGATTGCTGATTAGAATATATGTAGACCTACCAGATGCTGAAAACCGAATGAAGATTTTGAGAATATTTCTTGCACAAGAGAATTTAGAACCTAATTTTCAGTTTGACAAACTTGCAAGTGCAACTGAGGGATATTCTGGCAGTGATTTGAAGGTAATGTACTATTAGTTAGGAGAGGAAACTGAGATTATGTTTTTTCAAATGTCTTATACATTGTCACACTCTTGTTTTGTAGAACCTCTGTATTGCTGCAGCATATAGACCAGTCCAGGAACTTCTGGAACATGAAAAGAAGGTACATCTTCTATCCAGTAAATTCTGAATCTCATCTATTTGAAGTGCTTGTGTTACAATGACTATGCTGTCTTTATTTGCAATTATGTATTTGCTTTTCAATTTTTGTGTGTTCTATGCCAATCTGAAAATTGGTGCGTCTTTTTAGCCCCTAATAGCTGTCTTTGCGTGCTGAACAGTAGGTTAACTTGAATGTATAATTAGCATTTTCTAAGAAATGGTCCCGTATGCAAACAGACATTTTTCTTATTTTTATCTATGATTTAAACTCAAGGGATGGTTCCTCTCAAATAAAAAGTAAAAAAAAAGACATGAGAGGTAGTTATTTTTTAAGTTCTAATTATTGTTTTTAGGGTATGATTTTACGACTTTACTGATGAAATCAGACAACTCAACTTACTCAGTTAAGTTGTAATTTCAAGTTAATTGGAGTTAGCTATATGTTTTTTTTTTTTACTTTAAATGATTCGGGTTATATTTTTGGAGAGATGTAAGATAATAAGATTAATCTCAACTACTTTTGTCCATATTAGTTTAGGACTACTTATATCTCTCTTAATTATATTTACTTTGAAATGTTAAGTTTTTCTAACAGGCACATTACTAGGTCTTTGCTTTGCATATTCAAATTAACTCAATTTGTGTTCTCTTATTTTATCTTTAATATGAGATACTCATTTTGTCTCTAATATATTGCGAATTCTGTCCATTCTAATGTGTCTACACATTCATATTAGCATTCTCATTTTAGCGACGCATTTTACTTCCATGCCCATTGCTGGCTACCGTACATCATTGTTATATTATAGTACAAACTTGTTTTTCAATTTAATTGGTATCTTACAATCACATTAAATTTTTATGTCACTTCTCCTGTTTATCCAATATGCTTTAATTATACGACAAACATCATTTTCACAGTTACCATCCTCTTGCAAAATTAAACCAAGATATTTGAAATAGGTTTCATGAGGCATTGATATCTTGTCTAATATGACATCACCTTTTTTTCCTTTCATATTATTGAACCTGTAATGTATATACTTAATCTTAGTTCTACTTAATTTACCACCTTTGGATTCCAAAGTATTTCTCTACAATTTAACTTTTTATTTACTTTTACTTAGATCTTATCTATTAGCATAATGCCATCTGCAAACATCATGCACTAAGTGATATAATCTAAAACTAAGGTAAAGAGATAGGGGCTCAATATTGACCCTTGGTGTAGCCGAGTTGAAACTCGAAAATTTTAGTATTCCATCCAACTGTAGGACATTAATAATTGCTTTATCATATTTATCCTTCGGAACTTGGATATGTCTAACTGATGCCCTCCTATGCGCTAAAGCCACCTAATGTCTCTAGGCACTCTTATCATATGTCTTGTTCAAGTCTATGAAAATCATATGTAAAGTTTTCTTCTCCTCGTACTTTCCATAAATCTCTAATAAGAAAGATTGTTTTCATAGTTGGTCGACGTGACATAAAATCAAATTGGTTTGAGAAGATACAAGTGTCTAAATTTAAATGGGAATTCTATCAACTTTATCATTTCTCAAGCTTTAAAACTTTACCTTAATTTTTTAGTTCTTTTCAATGCTTCCTTAATTTTAAAAAACTTAATCCGTCTAATTGTGATTCACATTCTTCTTAGTTATGTTATTGAAATCTTCAATGTGTTTATTATGGTTATTATTACAAAGGTCCTCAAAATAATTTCTACATATTTCTTTAATATTCTCATCTTGAACCAAAATTCTATTGTCTTTTAATTTAGTTTAAATATCGACATTTTCTTTCTCTTGTTTTAGCAAATTTATAGATATTTTTTTTTATTTCATTGATCTCAAGTTTTATTTTCTCTTATTTTAGTGAAGAAAATCTTGATATTATTTTATTTATCTTATTTTAGCCAATTTGCTAACATGGTACATCACATTCGGCGAACATCTTACACTGTTGTCTATTTCTCATTAAACTTGGCTCTGATGTAGCACATCACAAATAAGAAACACCTGATGTTTATATCATTAAAATTCATATCTTAAGATATGATAAAATTTTACTCTGGCTGTTACCTACGGTGACTTTCTTTAGTTGGGTTTGGGACTAATGATGTACAATGCATAGGCAGAGTTTCACTAATGAAATCATAATTTGAAAAAAAAAAGGGTCAAAACTGGTCAAGTCATTCTGGTCTGTTCTAATGTCATTTTTTTCAAGTACAGGGTGGTAATGGTGATGTAGCTTCAGCTTTGAGACCACTTGGTTTGGATGATTTCATGCAGTCAAAAGCAAAGGTAAAGAAAAAGTTTTTGTTACTATCGGTTTTTGTTGATAGTTATTTCCATTAAACGCAATGGACAATTATTTGAGTTATTAATCTACTGGAAGTTAATCTTGGTTGTTTGTCGGCATCTGCTGCCTGTATGTAGGTGGGCCCATCGGTTGCCTATGATGCTACAAGCATGAATGAACTGAGGAAATGGAACGAACAATATGGAGAAGGTGGAAGCAGAAGGAGGTCGCCCTTTGGTTTCTGAAAAGTATATGATCAGTTAGTTCGGTCAAAAATATATATTTCTTTGGGGGAAATTAAGGAATGGAAGAGCCAGTTATTGTGGCTTTGAATTCCTCTGACGAACTCCTGTTGGCAGCAGGCGAGGCATGCACAAGCTTTATATGACAAATCAATAAAGTGAAAGCATGCCGTTTAAACCTTTGCCCCCAATTTCGTAGTCCCATGTCACGCGATGTACATTAATAGTGCTAACATCTCATTGAAAAAGAAATTGATTCTGTATAAAGTGAGGATTAGCAATTTTGCAGTGTTCCCCAATCTATTTTTATGCTTAAATTAAGTAATATATTTATTTTTAGCGCGGTCTCTTTCTTGGTTGCCTTTGGTAATGTATAAGCTCAGTGTAATTGATTGTGGTAGATAGGTAGGACGGTCCTCAGGCATGTATTTTTACTAATTTACCTTTGATTCGGCTGGTCATTCTGGCGAGATAGATTAACTCAAAGTGGAATAATTAGTTTCAATTTTGCAATGTTTTAAGGATTATTTTAATTTTATCTTTTATGCTGGAGCTGGATTCAACTTTGGCTCTGTTTATTTTATTTTTAATTTCAGATGGATATGTGGCTTGATGATTCAAATCTTTAGTCCTAATTTGGTATTTATAATGAGTTTATAATAAAATAATTAAAATATTTTTAATAAAAAAAGTAAAATTTTTAAAAAATATGGTGGTTGTGTTTTTTTTAAAAAATTATTTTTACAGCCTAACATGCCATTATTAAATGATTACGATGTCTTTATTCCCTCTTATTTTCCCCCCTCTCTACTAAGGCGTTGAACTCTAATTTGTATAAGCAAGTTTTGATATGTTAAATCGCGCTTGAATAACATGCAGAGAGTAGTATTCTATAGCGGCTTTAATTCTGTATGTTCAAATCGTTGGACTACTAAATGAGATTTCATGATATTTGCTTCACATCTCTCTTTCTCTCTCCACTTTATATTGTAAAAAAAAAAAAATAGTTAAATTTGATGATAGAATATGCTCATATATTAAAATAAAGATTTAATGTTACCTTTGATAATGTCTGTAGAAGACGAACTGTTACTTATATTATCAGTTATGAGGGATTTTATTTTTCATAGTCTAAAAGTTTAAATAACTTTAGAATTGTACTCTTACTCACAAAAAAGAAGATTTCCTGGAGAAGAAAATTGTAGAGTACTTTAGAGAGACAAAATTGTAGAAAGAAATTTCTATTTCTCCTTATCATTTGAGATATTTTTTTAAAAATTAAACTATGATTCTCTTATACTTTAAATAAAAGTAAAAGTTTTCTATAAAAAAAAAATAAAAATTAAAAAGTTAAAAAAATTAAAATTAAAATTAAAATTTTGGTGAAAGAGAAAAATTATGGACGTTAATTAATTAATTAAATTATTATTGTTATATATATATTTATGGTTAAGAAAAAAAAGAAAAGAATCCAAAACTCATCTTCTTTTTCTTCTAAGGAACCTCCAGTGGTGGACAAGGGAGAACTTTTTATCCTTAACTTATCAAATTCTACTAGGTTTTTCAAGGAATTAAGATAGTTATGAAGAAATCACAAGCAATAAGTAAGTTTCTTTTAATTTTAAGAAGCTTCTATTGAAAAGTATGATTATGTAAAATTTTAATTTTTGGAGTGTTTGATAATTGTCTATTTTGGTGTAGAAGTAATGATTTTGAAGTTGGAGGATTGAAATGGTTGAGTTTGGTGGTAGTTTGGAAGATGAAGTGAGTGAGTAAGGGTTTTTATGAGATTTTTGGTTATAATTGATATAATTGGAGTTTGAATGGTTAAAATGTGTTAGAATACAATTCTAATATATAAACTTAAAACTTGGTTTAGGATTGATTAGAGAAAATTTTCAAAATTAAATAATTGAAGGGCAATTAGTGGAAATTGGGAGAATTGAAGTAGTTGGTATTTGATTAGTTAAAATGAGTAGAAATATATTGTTAATGATTTATTTTAACTTATAATTTGGTTTAAGATCAAGTAAAGTGAGGTTGTGAAGTTAAAGTATAGAAGGACACTTGGTTAAGTTAAGGTTGGAAAGGGGTTTATCCTTGGATTTTGGCACATTTAAGGTTAGTACATACATTGATATTGATTTTTATATGTTATTGATTTTTACTTGTAGAATGCATTATTTCAAGTAAAAATGTGTGATATTTGGTTGAATTGAAAAAGCATTGGCGTGCTTATAAAAAGGCATGGACGTGGTTTCGAGAAAGGGGCTGCCTAAAGGAAAAGTTTCTAAAGGCAGTAGAAATTTGGAAACTCACGAGTGTGACTCCAAATTGCCATGCCCATGTGCTTAATTTCTAAAAGTGTTGGCAGCTTTATTTTAAAATACACAGGAATGGCATTTAGGCTAGAATGGTCGTGTCAAATTCTAAGTTGGAAATTTTTATGTGATTATGAAAAATGCGAAAATTGTGAAAAAGTCATGAGAAGTGTATTGTAAATGAGAAATGATTATGGAAAGCAATAATGTAAATTGAATGTGTGTTTATCTTATATAGTATCTCGTTCCAGAGAGTTGTATTTGGTGCTATCGGATTGGCATGCCATTGATATGAGATGATATATTACTTGCCTTTAGGGCTAGACAATGTGATATCACTTATGATTTTTATTTGCCTTCAGAGCTAGATATAGTGGTGTCACTTATGATTATTATTTGCCTTTGGGGTTAGACACAAAAATGTTGTGTTAGACCAGAATAATATCTCTGAAATTTAAATACTGCATGAGATTATTTGGGCCCAATGCATGTAATTGTGATAAATGGATGTTTATATGAGCAGTGTATGCTTTAGTGCATAATACATTTCATGTTTGAAAAGAAAACATATAGTATTGTTTTAAAATTACTTTTATTATCAAAGTATGTACCGCTAAGCTAATAGATTAGTGTGATTAAATTTTATCGCGTAGGTGAAATGATAGAGGCAGAGAGTTCTGCTAGACTATTCCAGATCTATGTTTTTGGATAGTACTAGAAGTTTTATAATTTGCCACAAGACCAGAGTTTGCTAGCATATTATGTAATCTCTTGTTTTTGTAATTTATTATGTTCATATATTATGTTAATATATGTTAATGATGTAAACTTATGGTCTGATAAAGTAATGTAAATATTTTTAAACTCATATATAAATATGCATGAGACTTTGAGATATTGAATGATTTTGGAGAAATATTGGAGTTTTTGGATATATATATATATACCAGCAAAACTAGAAGGATCTTACATGGGATAAAGAACTGTTTAGCAGGCTTTAATTAAAACAATAAATAATTAGGCATAAGCCCCACTCTTAGATCTAAACAGAATGTAAAAACTATATTAAAATAAATTAAAGAAATAAATCAAAAGCATATATTAAAAACATATATAAAGAATAACTATAATCTTTTTTAAAGGGTACGGCGGCGTTGTTTACACTTGGTGCAAAGGAGGGCTTCAGACAAGTGCAAGTCTGACGTTGCTCCAATTTATATTTAGGTTTCCAGCCTTATATACCTCTTTAAAAATTATAATTAAAACTTTATTGAAATTAATTAATTAATTAATTAATTGAATAATTTTAATTAAATTATTTTAGTATAATTATACGATGTGTTTTTCTTCGTATAATATACTGTATAGAGATATAGAGAGAGAGAGAAGAGGAAGAAAAGGATAGAATATAGAAGTCCTTTTCAACCTGGTAAGTAATGCATAATATTTCTAATGTTTCAATTCCAGATCAAGCTCAACTTGCACGCTTTTTGCTCGCAAGAAATAAAACAGAGCATACTTATAGATGATGCAATATGTTTAAATAAAAGACTATATTAAAAACATATAAATGAAACTTTAATATTTATAACAAAGCTTTAAAGAGAGTACAATAAATTTCTAATGCACTGGATCAACTTTCGTTGCAAGTGCAGAGCATACTTATACAAAATAAAACTTTAAATATAAAATAAAATTATAACTTACAAGAGAATCAATAGAGGAAGAGGTTACAGAAATGGAAAGAATTTAAGTGAAGGAGGAAAGGGAAGAGAGAGACTAAAACTAAAGTTTAGAGGTCTTCTTATGTCTTCTGTGTGAGAGAGAGGTTTCGAATCTCCTTTCAGCTTCAGAATCAACTCTTTAATATAGGCAGAAGCTTTGACTCTTCACTGTTCTTGTCACATGTCTGGCACTGTAGATGAATAGTAATATGTCGTTACTATTTTCTTTTACTGTACCTTCACGCGTCTGGAATTGTAGAAGAATAGTACCTTGTCGGAGGTACTGTTTGCTTTACTGTGGAGAACTGTGGATGAACAGTTCTTCTGACTTTACTGTTAGTTTTTCTCTGGTAAATACTGTTGATGAACAGTATCTTATCAGTGGGCACCTCCTTTATTTGTCTTTAATGAAGAAATGAGGTTTCTTCTGCCTTTACTCAGTTGTATCTGAGTCAGATTCAACTTTCTTTTTGTTTTTCTTTTCTTTCTTTATTTTTTGTTTTTCTTTTGTTTTTCTTTTCTCTTTTCTCTTTTCTTTTTTCTTTATTTTTTTTTTTTAATTTTTATTTTAATGGGGGACAATATACCATAGCAGTCATCCTCATTACTGGGGCAGTAATCTGAGTCAGAAGTCTCAGTGGAAGATGACGTCATGGATGAAGTGGAGGAATCCGAAGAAGATGAAGGAGACTTTCTTCTTTTGGATGAAACTTTAGATTGGGCTTTATTTGAGGATCCAGCAGAGCAGGTTCTGCTGGGCTTAATGGGCTCAGAGGTTGAAGGAAGAGATTCAACCATCTATTCCATTAAGGCTTTATATTCTTCTGCAGTCTTTGCAGCTGCAAGAAGGGCTATATTTTGGGCTCTTTGAGCTCCAAAAAGACTGATAGCCTTGGGTCAAGACTATTATGATATCTCTTTAAGAGCCATTGTTTTACTGTTTCCTCAGTGGTAGAATTGCGAAAGGCAGTCCACCACTTGACTTTTGACTTTCTTAATATGACAGGGATATTGGTACCTGACTGAAGAGAAGTGTCAAAATACCATTGATATACCCAAGGTATATTGAAGGTTAGACAAAAGAGAAGAAGATGAGGAAATTTCTTCTCACAAGGTGTAGGGTTTAAATGAGCTTTATAATACTGGTAAGCTAATTGTACATCTTGTGGTAGACAACGATCATCATTACCACAGTAATGCCACCAATCAACAAACTAGAAAGATAGGTTATTAATCTTTATATTGGTTTCACAATAGAATAGTCAGGAATGGGTTTTTTTAGGGTTTTGAAAAAATAAGGCTTTAGTCTAGGCATCTATATAGTCCCAATAGTTATATGAGGAACAATGGGTTATAGAAGGAAGAGGTTTAAATTACACAGGAACGTGCAAAGGTCTTCCCCAATCAGAAGGATGAAGAATATTCTTTATTTTAAATTAGGAATAAGCTATTACAGCCTTATCCTGCTGATTATAATTGTGCTTTAAAAAAAAAGAACCATAATCCACAAGAATATTAAGATAATACTCTTGGGTTTTAGAAAACTCTGTTGGCTTGAAAAACCATTCTTTAGGATATACAGAATTAATAATAGATCATGGGTTCTGCTGAGCAGGCCCAAATTCAATAATCAATTCTGTAGACCAAAAATTTTTATTATGCCAAAAAGATTTTTGCTTTAATGGAAAATTTGAAGAAACAATTTTAGTTGAAGAGCTTGAAACATTCAACTCATTTTTAGAAACATTTTGAGTTAGGATTTTTGAAGATTGGCCTAGCTCTGTTTTAAAAGGGATAATAGAATTATTACCTGGGGCTTTAGGAGGCGGGAAGCCCATCTTTGTAAGAGCTGGGAGACCCAAAGATCCATTTTAACTTTATCATCTTCTTCTTGGACAGCATCAGCCCAAGACTTTATTGCTTTAGGGTTTGCAATACTATCTGAATGATCAGATAGGGCTTTAGGAGAATCATCATTTAGGGTTTCTTTGGCCTTATTGGCCATCTTCTTTTTGTTTTTCCTCATGATTCCTGAGAAGGAATTCACGAGTAAGGAAATCAGGTAAACTAGTATTCTCTCCTTTAATAAATTTAATATCAAAATCAAATATATTTAAAATAGCTTGCCACCTAGCAAAAATTTGTTTTGAGACAAGGTTTTTAACATCTTTTTGTAAAACATCTTTAGCACTTTTACAATCAATTCTAAGTAAAAACTTTTGATTTAATAAATCTGATTGAAATTTTGAAATACATAAAACAATACTCAAAATTTCTTTCTTTATGGTAGAATAGTTTTATTGGGTTGGACTCCAATATCCTGAATAAAATTGGACTATGGTTTCTTTACCCTCTTTAACTTGTTTTAAAATCCCACCAAAACCTATATCTGATGCATCAGTTTCTACTATCTTAGAAGCTAGTGGATCAGCTATATGTAGGCAAGGAATAGTTTTAACTAGGTCTTTAACCTGTCTAACTATACCAGAATGGACCTCAGTCCATGGGCCTGGGTTTTTCTTTAATCTATCATGTAATGGTTTTATAGTCCTATTTAGGTTGGGAAAAAAAATTCTATAACGTAATTTAAATAACCTAAAAATCTTTGTAATTGAGCTTTATTAATAATTTGATCAAGAAACTTATCCCCAAAGGCTAAGTTTCTTTCTATAGGTTCTATAATTCCCTGTTCTATATAATGACCTAAGAATCTAATCTTAGTTTGAAACAGAGACATTTTAGTTTTACTTAATACTAATCCATTATGTTTTATTACCATAAAAAATGTCTTTAAATGTTTAAAATGTTCATCTATAGTTGTTGAATATTTTAATACATCATCTATGTATACAATACAAAATTTAGTATATGGATTAAAAACATCATTCATCACTCTCTGAAACTCAGAGGGTGCATTCTTTAAACCAAATGACATAACATTCCATTCATACTGTCCAAATGGAATAGTGAATGCAGTCTTATACCTATCTTTAGGGTTAACCTGAATTTGCCAAAATCCAGATTTCATATCAAATTTACTAAAAATATTAGCTTTATAGAATCTTCCTAACAGATCTTTTTTTATTTGGAATAGGATACCTAATCCATTTTAAAGCTTTATTTAAGGGTTTATAATTTATTACTAATCTAGGTGCTCCTCTTTCTACTTCAGAGGCCTTGTTTATATAGAATGCAGCACAAGACCAAGGGCTTCTAGACTTTGTAATTAATCCTTTATTTTCTAAATCCTTTATTTCCTTTTTACAAAATTCAATCATATCAGGCGCCATTTGAATGGGCCGAGCTTTAATTGTAATAGACTTTTCATCAAAGCCTATTTCATATGGTAAATCAACCATATATTGCTTTCTATTCCAAAATGCATTTGGAATATCAGCACATAAGTCTTTTTCTATTTGCAATTTTAATTTATTAATTTTTTTTGTATAAATTTATTATTTAATTGTTCATTTATTTTCTGTAGATGATAATTATTTTTTAAATTACAAAGTTGTTCAGACTTTGCCTTTATAAGAGCATTTATTTGCAATTCATTTATTGAATGTGCCTTTAAAAGATTTAAAATTTTCTTTTTTGGTTTTTCCAAAAATGGAAAAATTATCTTTTGATTTTTAACTTTAAAACTTACACTATCAACATTTACAGAATAAGGTGTAATCAAATTCATAAATGGTGTTCCTAAGATTACCATATGGTGAATATTGGTTAAAATAAATATATTTTTTATTTCTAAGTTTTTATCTATTATTGATGCTTCTGCTTTACCAAGTATATTTAATTTAGATTTATTTGTTGCAGATAAACTTTCTTTAGTTTCTTGCCAAAATCGAAAAGAAACAATTGCCATATCTCAATTATTGGCAAACAAATAATTGAGATATGGCAAACTCGAAAAGATACAATTGCCATATCTCAATTATTGGCAAACAAATAGCAAAAATTAGTTATTGTACTACTATAATGTTAAAAGAATTACTTTTATTCAATTTTATCTTGAATTTGTTTGCAATAAATTTATATACTAAATGAAATTATTTTGATTTTAAGATTATGACCCCCTCTAAGTTGAATCCTAATTCACCACTGAGTAGCTTACCCATTCATTGTGAGTAGACCCGACCCAAAAATCAAAATTTTCTACTCACACATGATCGATTATATGCTAATAAAATAAATTATATTAGGTAGCTCGCACCTAATAGACAGTGTGATTTGCATACTACGAGAGCTCTAAGCAATATACCTGTTAAGGATATATAGTGTCCTATTTTAAAAAACGACTTTGAAATAGAACAAATATGCTTTACCCTAGATCACTTATCACATTTCTAATGTTTCTTATTGATCTCAAGACATTTGAACCAATTTGATTCAAGTTGTGGAGTTTCCTGTGGGTGAAATGGCCTACAGGCAGATTTTCGCAGTGTTGCCCGCAGTCCTCTGAGGTAATTTTTGCCAGCGCAATTTTTCCATAGCAGTTTTTTTCTCCAGCGAAATTTTTTCGACGCAAATTTTTCTGAAACCAAATACAATTAGGTTTCGGTTTCCTTTTCTTAATTAATGTTAGATTCAATGAATAACTAGAATTAATCATAAAAATCTTCTATAAATAAGGACTAAAACAACACAGAAAGGGGAGGGAAATTTAGGAGAAAACTTTGAATAAATCGAATTTGAAGAATTCCTTCTAGCAGTGAAATCGATCGGACTTTTTGAGAGAGCAAACAAGCAATTTAATCCATCAAAGGCAGCAAAGCTTGTCTTTGTTCTTGTTCATCCAAGAAGTAATTTTTGGTGGAACCAACAAACGAAGGTATGAATTTCTTTATTTGTTTCATTGATTTACAGTAGCTTCATCATTCAAGATAAAAAATTGTTGTTTTTGTTTCTTCAAAATAAAAAAAACCTAGAACCTTAATTTACCTTTTCTAAAGCTTAAAAACCTTAATTAGTCTCTTTGTTTTTCAAAAATCTTAAAATAGTTGTTTTTGTTTCTTCAAAATCTTAAAACCCTAATATGCCCTCCAATTTTCCAAAACCCTAAATTGAATCTTTTTCTTTCCAAAAACCCTAAAAGATATCTTTTCTATTTCTATAAACCTTAAATCGTTTTGTTTATTTTCATAAAGTTTCATAAAATTATCAATTGATTTTCAAATTCTAAAATCTAATGCATTCTCTGAAACCCTAATTCTAAAATTCTAAAACCCTAATTCAACTCCAAAACCCAAAACAGTAAACCCTAAACTAGCTAACCTAAACCCTAAAGTTTTTTTAAACCCTAACTCCCTTAAAACCTTAGACCCTAATTCTTCTAAACCCTAATCCTTTAAACCTTAAAACCTTATAAACATAAATATTAAAATTCAAACACAGTAAGCCTAAAAACCATAATTCAGTAGCTAATAATCATAAATCCAATATTTTAAAGTGTTCAAACCCTAATTTTATTATTTCACTTCTCAAACACTAATTTGGTTAATCAAAGAATTTTATCAACCCCTTAAATCATAAAACTTTAATCCACTTCAATTCCTTTAAAACTCACAGTAGCTTAATCCCATAAATTCTAAAACCCTAAACACATTAAATAAAGAATCTTAAATAAAAACAGTAGCCCTAATTTGAATCTTTATTTGCTTTATTGAATTCTATATTTGATTATGTAGTCTATTATATGCTTTAATTTATTTTCAATGCTCTGTTGGTTTATTTAATTTCAATGATTGATTTATTTAATTTATCATGGATGCATGTTTATTTTGTATTTTGATTGATATCTTTGACGAATGGTTTATTTATGATGAATCGTTATTTACTTTTATCGATTTGTTTAGATTTTGAAATGTTTTAAGAGGTATGTTTTCACTTGGTGGGTACCTCATTAGTTAAATATCATGTAATTTAAATTGCTATTGTATTCTTGAACCAATGTAAAGGACATGTTTCTACCTTTCGGTGGGTGTCCTATTAGTTTAGACATGGAATGATGTAAGGGCATATTTCCATCTTCGGATGGGTGTCCATTTATTTGTTTTGCTTGGACTTTGTTTTGATTTTTAATATAACGATGCTTTATTTCAATTGTTGCATGTAATATGGATAATATTGTTATACTTAAGAATTTTATAATATTAAGACCTGTAAAGGAGGCCGGTTCCAATGAACCGGGCATTGTGGGGGTGCTGGGCCATTTCTCACCTTCCCTACACGTACCCAACTTTTCGAACCCAATAGGGGGTCGGGGATTCCTTAGGAATCTAGTCATCCACCCCTTTCTTTTTTTTCCTGGCCCGTCCGAGTGGCGACTCCATTTTCTCCAAACTTAGGTTCGTGTTCTCTAAGGCCCCGAGCCTAAACAGTGCCGAAGTCGCAAGAACCATTCCACCGGGAGTGAGGGTAAAAATCTCCGCTCACAATATGGTGTATATGTAGTGAGTTATTAATTAATTTATTAAGATGAATAAAGATGATAAATTTAGGGTAACAGAAAGTTTATGTTTTAATTAGAGTTTTTGTATGGATAGTTATAATTGTTGAAATGAATGAATTTAATGTTATTTAAATATATAGATAATTATTTTATGGTCAAATGCTAGAAATGTGTGGGTTTGGTTGAAGTTTAAATAAGGTAGTAATGGTGAAAATAAGGTTTTGATGAAATTTTATATAGAAATGATGTAATTGGTGTTTGAATGACTAGAGTATGTTAAAATAAGTTGATAATGCTATATTGGAACTTATAATGTGGTTTAGGATTGATTAGGGTGAAATTGTAAAATCAAAGTGAAGAAGGGCATTGGTGAAGTTTGAGTTGGAAGATGGAATTGGCTTGAAAATTGACAAATTGAGGTTAGTACATTCCTTGGTAACTCTTAAATTAAATTTATATGAATGGCATTACTTATTTTGATGTACTTTAAAGAATATTCTTATTCATTTAAAGTATTAGTATTGTACATTGATAATATTAAGAATAAATGTAAAAACAATATGTAAGATGAAATGTAATTAAAAAAAGGTTAAACACATATTCTATGCATTGTTGCATAGTTATGTAATATATGTTTTATGAGAAATTGATCAATAAAAATAAATAGAAAATGTGAGGAATTTGAAAAATTAATAAAATACAGTAATAAGATGAAAAATGCGAAAAGTGATCGAGAATATAAGAAATGGTCAAGAAATAATTGGAAATGATTTGAAAAGATGAGAATGAAAAATATGTTAAGTAATGAGGAAGAAAACATGAAAATAGCTAAATATGTGAAAATTATGAGAAATGAGAAAATGTTATGAAATGTAAAATGTAATGTAATTGAAAATATTAGAAATATGAAATAAGCAAAAATATGGAAAATTGATAAAATGAGACTATGTGTGTGTTAGTGTTCATGATATGTATAATATTTTATGAATTTGATGATAAGCCATGGAATTATGGCTAGTATTAATGTTGTGCATAAATTATGAGAGCATAAGATAACTATTACTAATGTGATAAATATTCACATTGCAATGGTATTTAAGTAATATATAATGTGATGTAAATTATGTATATGAAAGTGAATTGCGATAAGAATGAGAACATGTTGATAAGTAATACAATGATATGTGCAAGTTATGAAAAGTGCTAATTATGCAGTAAAATGTGGAAGTGAGCCACATTTATATTATATGTGATAAAGATGTTGATTATGAGTTTGGGAAAAGAGTATGAAATGTGTGTTTGCCTTGTATAGTATCTTGTTCTAGATAATTGTTTTTGGTGCTATATTATTTGCCTTTGGGCTAGACGCTTGTTGCGCTCAAATTAAGTACTACTACAAAGCGTCACTCGCAAGTATACGAGGTAGCTGTAGCAAAGGTGATCGCCCCAAGGTCGTTTCACAAGGAAGCTAAAGTGACTAATTGATTATCAGATTTTAAATAACAAGTAATGAAGAAATTAAAATTGCTAACAATTAAAGAAAACAGATTGATTAAAGTTTAAAACAAATAAAAGTAAATTGAATTGATGTTTTGATTTGCTTGATAGAAAGGTCTAGGGTTTGCACTTCTCTACTACTTATATGTATGAACGGTTATTCCTCTTAACTAATTTAATTTCAAAGATTAAATCTCAAACAACTCAATTAATCGAGTCAAGGAAATAAGCTCTCGCATTCAAACCTCTTTCAACTAATCTTGTTATAATTGAAATAATCTTTTTAATAGGTTATATCTCTATTTCACCTAAGTCCCTAATTGAATTGTTCCAGTATTAGACTTCATCTCTCAATCCATCATCTAATACCTAAAACACACAATTGGTGGCCAATCAATTATATGTTAACAATATTTCATTCAATAAAGGCTAAATAAATTATTAGCTAAGAGAATAACCAATTCATACAATCATAGCAGATCCATACAAACTGTTTAGATAAATTTTGTATATATTTTCTATGAGGTTTATGTCAATTTTAAGTTAATTTTCATGTTAAATTGCACTCAAGTTTGTTTGAAGTTGTTGATTTAGGTTGGAGTACATTCGATGGAGCCATTTGATCAAAATTGGTGGAATTTGTGGAGAAAATCAAGTGACACGGCCAAGCTTGTCATGGCTTGGCCGTGTCCTTCATCAAAAGAAGCAGAAACAAGGAAAATTAGGAGACACGGCCAGGACTAACATGGCTTGGCTGTGTCCATCAAGGAAACAAGTCCAGTAGCGAACACGGCCATGAGACACGGCCAAGCCACTGGCCGTGTCTCTCCAAAGGAACAAAAGAGCAAAGAAAGCAAAGAAAGAAAAGAAATACACAGAGACAGACACCATCACTGGACACGGCCAGGACACTGGCCGTGTCACATGACACGGCCGTGTCTCACAAGGGCAAGCATACAGAATGGGACACGGCCAGAAGCTTGGCCGTGTCCCCAAGAAAGAAAGCCACTAGACATGGCCAAGCTCCATATGGCTTGGCCGTGTCACCCTGGGTCCTTAGCTGGCTTGCACGAGAAATGAGCTGGTGTGTTTTAGTGGGAGACAAAAAGAACAAAAAAGAGTGAAAAGTGGGAGGATTTTATTGAAGAAAGGTATAAAGAAATTAGTAAGTGGGAGACAAGGCATGATGGATGTCTTAAACAATTCAATGTGGGAGAGCATGGGGATTAGAAAATGGATTTTGAATAAATTTAGTGGACATTCTCTACACTCCCACTTGTTCTTCATCTTCCTCATCTTCTTCCTTGGTTCTAGCTGGAGAGAGAAGACCATTCACCATCTCCATTCACCATTTCTTTACACACACCAAGAGCAAAAACAATTGTTGGTTTTGAAGTGAGTTATTAGTTCTTAAGAATTAGGGTTTTAAGAGGCTTGATTGGAGAGTTGAGAATTTGAGAAAGCTATCATTTACTCCTTCAAGAAGAGAACCAATTGTTCAAGAGAGCTGGAAGTTCATCATCACGCACCAAGAAGGAGCCACGAAAGAGACGAGAGTCTGATTTTTAGCATCTTCAAAAAGGGGTTTTTCTAACTCTTTCTTTTATTCCATTTCTTAATTGTTGTTGTATATTAAGAACATTAATATTGCAATGTATAATTTTGATTTGGTTTATATTGAATTGAGTAGTTGTTTAAAACATATGATGAGCTAATTTACTCATGCTTGGGGTTGTAGTATATTTGATTAAATGATTTGATTTGATGATTCCATTGATATACCTTGTTATTTGTTGATTGCATTGAATTAAAGGTAAATTGATAGAATGGCCACCTATTGATTACTTAATATTGAATGACAAACCGAGAGGAGAAGTTTAATATCGGAACTATGCAATTGACTACCCTAAGAATGAATTAGAAATATAAGTTCTAGGGTTTATTAATTTGATAATGTTAAACAATTGGTTGTTGTTAATTCATAAATGTGAGAACTAGTGAATTGATAATTGGCTAATTAATCTTAAGAAACAAATTAAGATTCAAGGTTATATTAATTGATAATCGGATAATTGAACATTTGATTAAATAGACCTACAACCCTAGGCATCATTTCCACAATTGAAATTCTCTTGCATAAAATCAATCGTTTTCATTTCTAAGGTTAACTATAATTCACCAATCCAATCTCACAACCGAGTTTACAATTTTATGTTAATTGAACTATTACATGCAAGTCCTTCCTTGGGAAACGACCTTGGGGCAATCACCGTCACTACAATAGCCTCGTATACTTGCGAGTGCCGCTTTGTGATAGTGTTGATTTAAGCGCAACAAGTTTTTGGAGCCGCTACCGGGGAAGGCAATTTTTGTGATAGTTTGATTTTTTATTTTATTTGTTAAATTGTTTAAAGTGTTCTTTTTGAATTGCTTAGGTACTTTATGCACGGATGACGGTCTCAAGGCAACGAACTTGTTCCATTTATTGACAACATCCATAGACGTCCAAGATCCGAGAGACCAAATCCTTTTGAGCAAGAAGAAGAAAATACCGAAGAGCAATTTGAGGAGAACACAGAAACAGAGATGGGTGATGCACAAGAGCCACCCATGAAGGAGTTTGCTCGACCGATCATCGGAGTGACCACATCTTGTATCCGGTTGAGCAACGCAGCAAGAAACTACGAACTCAGAAATACTCATTATAGTATGCTGCCATCCTTCCACGGACTGCCGAATGAAGATCCTCTCAACTTCATTCGAGATTTTTATTCAACATTGCATACGTTCCCATTGCAAACACTAACGGAGGATGAACTGAAGCTGAGATGTTTCCCATGCAGTTTAAAGGACAGAGAAAAAGCGTGGTTAATGACCCTACCGGAGAATTCTTTAACCACATGGACTGAAGTCTACAACAAATTTATGGGAAAGTTCTATTCTCATCAAAAGACCAAGGAGCTTAGGGGGAGTATTGCAACTTTCACCCAATTTGACGGAGAACCATTTCACGAGGCGTGGGATCGCTTCAAATCATTATTATTTCAGTGCCCTCACCACTACTATCCACAACAGTTGCTCAATCAATTTTTCTATGATGGGCTAACTCAACAATCTCAAAACACAGTGGATAATGCAGCAGGGGGTTGTTTTATTAGTTTTTGTTATAGTTTGTGTCTTGTTTATTGTGTTAATTATTGTTTTATTTAGGTCTTTTGTTAGTTTTTATTGATTTGTTTAGTGTTTTCTTTAATTGTGTAATTTTAGTTTGTTTTAGTATTTAGGTTGTGTTTGATCTAATTTTAGGTAAGTTTTATGTTTTGATTATTGATGTTTATTTATGTCTTGTTTGAGTTTTTGTTTGTAAGTTGTGTGTCAGGTAGAACAGGCAAGGAAATGAATTGAAGATAAAAAGGGACAGTAGCTGACATGGGCATAGGACACGGCCAAGTCACTGGCCGTGTCCCATATCAAGTTAAAAGGAAGTTCAAGACACAGAAGCAAACACTGGCAAGGGACACGGCCGTGTCTTGTGGCCGTGTCCCTCCCAATTCACTCACACGGCCAAGTCAAGCTCCACTTGGCCGTGTCACTCAGCAAAGAAGAAGAGAAGACCAAAAGAAGCAGTAGAAGACACTGGCAAGGGACACGGCCGTGTCACCTGGCCGTGTCCCTCCATCAAGCTGCAACACGGCCAAGTCAAGCTTCACTTGGCCGTGTCACTCAACAAAGAAGATAAGGGGATCTAAAGGCATGCAGTAGCGAACACTGGCAAGGGACACGGCCGTGTCACCTGGCCGTGTCCCTCCAAAAGCCACTCACACGGCCAAGTCACATCTGACTTGGCCGTGTCCCTCATGAAATATACGCGCACCGAATTTTAAAGCCGCGTTTCGTATAAAAGGAAGAGAGAAAGTTAGGTTTTGAGGGTTGTTGGACGATTTTGAGCAGAGCTTAGCCGACTGAGAGAGATCTTAGGGTTTGAACTTTTGTATTCTTTAATTTTGATTCACTTTGGACCAAAACTAGATTAGATTAGATTGTTCTAGCCATTGTTTTATCATTCTTGCAAGATTCGATCAAGAGATTCATCAAAAGCTTCAAGGAGTTTGTAACTTGGTTTCATTCTTAAACTTTGTCTCTTTAGTTTCATTGAAATTTTGTTTATGAACATTATCATGTTTAAATTGATTTCTTTGATTATTAATGCGATGAGTATGCTTGATAACATCATGAACTAATTTAATCTAGTCTAGGGTTTGTATGGATTTGCTATGAATTGCATGAATTGGTTATTCTCTTAACTATTGATTTCTTTAGCCTTTATTGAATGAAAAATTGTTACATATAATTGATTGGCCACCAATTGTGTGTTTTAGGTATTAGATGATGGATTGAGAGATGAAGTCTAATACTGGAATAATTCAATTAAGGACTTAGGTGAATTAGAGATATAACCTATTAAAAAGATTATTCAATTATAACAAGATTAGTTGTAAGAGGTTTGAATGCGAGAGCTTATTTCCTTGACTCAATTAATTAAGTTGTTTGAGATTTAATCTTAGGAATTAAATTAGTTAAGTGGAATAACCGTTCATACATATGAGTAGTAGAGAAGTGCAAACCCTAGACTCTTTTATCAAGTGAATCTAAACATCAGCTTTTATTTACTTTTATTGTTTTCAACTTTAATCAATCTTCTAAATTACTTTGCCATTTAAATTTCTTTAATTACTTGTTACTTTTAATTTGATAAGCAAGTATCCACTTTAGCTTCCTTGAGAGAACGACCTTGGGGCGATCACCTTTGCTACAGCTACCTCGTATACTTGCGAGTGACGCTTTGTGGTAGAGTTAATTTGAGCGTAACAAGTTTTTGGCGCCGCTGCCGGGGAGGCTAATTGGCGTAATTGTTTATAAAAAATAATAATAATAAAAACAAAATTTCTTTAGATTATTTTTCATTGTTTTCATTTTATTTCATTTGTCTTTTGCTTTTAATTGTTTCCTTTTCTAGATATTTTTGTTTATGCAAGGCAGGAGATCACTCGAAGGAGAGCTGCACCCATTCATTCCAGAAATTCAGAGAGTAAAAAGGAGCAGAGAGGAGTTTGAGCTCTACACCGGATTTGATACTTCGGAGGAAGACACTTCAGATTTTGAGTCAGAATCTACACCATCAGTTAAAATGGCTGAAGAAAGACAAAGAACCATGAGAGATTTTGCTAGACCTGTCATTGGGACTTCCACTTCTTGCATAAGACTGACAGATGCAGCAAGAAACTATGAATTGAAGAACATCCATTACAATATGCTGCCATCATTCTATGGAGTTCCAAATGAAGATCCTTTGAATTTTATTCGGGATTTCTACTCCACCCTCAACACTTTTCCTTTGGGAGGACTTTCAGAAGATCAGTTGAGGATGCGATGTTTCCCTTATACTTTGAAGGACAGGGCAAAGAGCTGGCTCATGATGTTGCCTGAGAATTCACTGACAACTTGGGAGCAAGTTTACAATAAATTCATGGGCAAGTTCTATTCACACCAGAAGACAGCTGAGTTGAGAGGAAAGATTGCTACATTCTCTCAATTTGAAGGAGAGTCATTTCATGAGGCTTGGGACAGATTCAAGATGCTATTGATCCAGTGCCCGCATCATCACTACCCACTTCAACTCCTTAATCAGTTTTTCTATGATGGTCTCACCCAGCAATTTCAGAACACTGTTGATAATGCAGCTGGGGGAGCCATGGGAGAAAAGACAGCTGATGAGACTTATGAGATTTTTGAGATGTTGGGAGCTAATTCTCAACAGAAGAGTGTAAGGGGAAGACGCAAGGGAGTGAATCAACTGGAAGCCAATACTGAAATGGTTAGTCAAATAGCTGAGTTGACAAGGCAGGTTCAGATGCTAAACATGAAGAACAACGTTTCTTCATCCACTCAAGAGGTGTGTGGAATCTGTGGGACATTTGGGCATGGAGCAAATATATGTCCCTCTGCATATGAGACTTTTGGGAATGAAGCTGAGCAAGTTAATGCTATGGGGGGATTTCAACCACGAGCTAGGAATGATCCTTACTCTAACACTTACAATCCTGGTTGGAGGAGTCACCCCAATTTTTCCTGGACAACAAATAATGCTCAACAGCCATTCCATTTACTCCAGAGACAGAACCAACAGCAGGGTCAATCCTCAAATCAAAATCAAGGACAGCCTAAAAGAGAGAGTTTGGAAGACAGTTTACAAGCTTTCATCAAAGTCAGTGCTCAAAACCAAGAGATGAACAACAAGAGACTGGATTCCTTGGAAGCATCCTTTAAGAAGGTGGAGACCCAAGTGGGGCAACTTGCACAACAGATGCAGATTCAACAAAAGGGGAAGTTCCCAAGTCAACCTGAGCAGGCACAAGCAGTAACTGTTCTTAGGAGTGGCAAGGTAATTAATAATAATGTTGAAAATAACTCTGTGAATGCAGGTGAGCAAGAAAAGAATAAGGAAGGAGAATTAGAGAACAAAGGTGCTGAAGAAGGATCAATGGAGAAGTCCCTTACACCAGATTTGCACAAGGCAAGTAATCCATACCGGCCACCTATACCATTTCCTAGCAGGTTGAAGGATGATAAAAAAGATAAGCAGTTTTCAGATATCTTCAATATGCTATCTAAGGTAAGTATCAACTTACCCTTACTTGAAGCAATTAAGAACATGCCGGCTTATGCTAAATTCTTCAAAGAACTGAATACCAAGAAAAAAAGGTATGAGCCAAACGAAAAGGTGATAGTTTCTGAGGTAGCTAGTGCTGTTTTGCAGCATAAACTGCCTCCTAAGCTAAAGGATCCTGGAAGTTTTATTATTCAAATTGCTATGGGGAATGGGAAATGTACTGATGGCATGTGTGATTTGGGGGCTAGAGTGAATTTAATGCCTTACTCTGTTTATCTTGATTTAGAACTAGGGGAACTTAAACCAACAAAAATGGTATTGCAATTAGCTGATAGATCTCTTAGATTCCCGAAAGGGGTCATAGAAGATGTGTTAGTTAAAGTTGGTGGTTTGATAGTACCTGTGGATTTCATTGTTCTTGACATGGAGGTAGGTAATTCTTCACCAATTGCACACACCATTTTGCTGGGTAGGCCTTTTATGGCGACTACTAATACTTTGATAGATGTTAAGAATGGAAAATTATCAATGACTGTTTTGGGACAAACTGTGGAATTTTCTATTTTTAACACTTCTCCTATTCCTACAACTGCCTTATATGAGGATTGTTCTTTCATTGATTGTATTGATGCAGTTGTTTCAGATGCTTTCTTGCAGACAGGTTCCGCTGATAAATTGGAGCTGGCTTTGACCTTGGATAGTGATTTGGAAATTTTTGATGCAGAAATAGCCAGTTGTCTTGAGACCTTAGAAAGTGCTGAAATAGAGGAGCTTAAGGATGATCCAGTTTGTGAGCTTTCTCCCATTGAAAAAGAAGAGAAGAACCCCTCACTAGAGTTAGAGCTGAAAGAGTTACCTAAGAATCTGAAATATGTGTTTTTAGGAGATCACAACACTTTACCTGTAATAATATCTAGTGAACTTAGTGAAGGGGAGGAGATGAGGTTAGTGAGTGAGCTTAAAAGATTGAAGAGAGCAATAGGATGGGGATTGAGTGACATCAAGGGTATTAGCCCTTCCATGTGCATGCATAGAATCACTTTAGAAGAGGGAGCTAAACCTGTGAGGGAAACCCAAAGGAGACTTAACCCAAATATGAGTGAAGTGGTTAAAAAGGAAGTGCTCAAATTGCTGGATGAAGGAGTAATTTATCCAATTGCCAATAGTGAGTGGGTGAGCCCAGTACATGTAGTTCCTAAGAAATCTGGAATCACTGTGGTGAAAAATGAGAAGAATGAGTTGGTTCCTACTAGGACTACTACTGGATGGAGAATGTGCATCGATTATAGGAAGTTGAATAATGCTACAAAGAAAGATCATTTCCCTCTTCCTTTTATTGATCAGATGTTAGATAAACTTTCTGGACACTCACATTATTGTTTTCTGGATGGCCTTTCAGGTTATTATCAGGTGCCAATAGCTCCAGAGGATCAGTCCAAGACAACCTTTACTTGCCCTTTTGGGACTTATGCATTTCGACGTATGCCCTTTGGCTTGTGCAATGCACCTGCAACTTTTCAGAGATGCATGATGTCTGTCTTCTCAGATATGATCGATGATTTTATTGAGGTATTTATGGATGATTTTTCTGTTTTTGGTAATTCTTTTGATAATTGCCTCAATAAACTTATTCGTGTGCTTGAGAGATGCATTGAATGTAACCTCACTTTAAGTTGGGAAAAGAGTCATTTTATGGTTACTCAGGGCATTGTTTTAGGTCATGTGGTGTCAAGTAAAGGAATTGAGGTAGATAAGGCTAAAATTGAACTAATTGCTAAGTTACCCCCACCTACCTCAGTTAAGGGAATAAGAAGTTTTCTAGGGCATGCAGGATTTTACAGGAGGTTTATTAAAGATTTTTCCAAAATAAGCCAACCATTGTGTCATTTATTGGGGAAAGATGTTCCATTTGATTTTACAGCACAATGCATGCAAGCTTTTAATTCCCTTAAGGAAAAGTTGACTAGTGCACCTGTGATTGTAGCTCCTGTCTGGTCTTTACCTTTTGAAATCATGTGTGATGCTTCTAACCATGCAGTAGGAGCTGTTCTTGGGCAAAGAGTTGACAAATACTTGAGAGTAATTTATTATGCCAGTTTAACTCTGAATAGTGCACAAATGAACTACACCACAACTGAGAAGGAAATGTTAGCTGTTGTTTTTGCTTTAGACAAATTTAGAGCTTATTTAATTGGGTCAAAAATTATTGTGCATTCTGACCATGCAGCTCTTAAATATCTTTTAACAAAACAGCATGCTAAACCACGATTAATTAGATGGGTGTTGTTGTTGCAAGAGTTTGATTTCCAGATCAGGGATACTAAGGGTAGTGAGAATGTTGTTGCTGATCATTTATCCAGATTACCTTACTTTAATGAAAATCTTGCATCTGATAGCATTCATAAAAATTTGGAGGAATTTCCTGGTGAGCATCTGTTTGTGGTAATTCATGCCCCTTGGTTTGCAGATATTGCTAACTATCTTGCTTGTGGCATTTTGAGATCTAACATGTCCTTTCAGGAAAAGAAAAGGTTTCTACACTTGAGTAAGTTTTATTTTTGGGATGAGCCTTATTTATTCCGGATATGCAAAGATGAGATAATTCGCAGGTGTGTAGCTGAGGAAGAACAACTGAGTGTTCTTCAATTTTGTCATGACTTTCACTGTGGGGGTCATTTTGGAGGAAGAAAGACTGCAGAAAAGGTGCTTCAAAGTGGTTTTTACTGGCCTACTTTATTTAAAGATGCTCAAGACTATTGTAAGAGCTGTGATCGTTGCCAAAGAGTAGGTAACATTGGGAGGAGAAATGAAATGCCCCTTCAGTCATTTATTGTTGTTGAACTGTTTGATGTGTGGGGAATAGACTTCATGGGTCCTTTCCCCAAATCCTTTGGTTATGAATACATTTTAGTTGCTGTAGATTATGTTTCAAAATGGGTGGAGGCAATCCCCACCCGTACTAATGATGCTAATATTGTTGTTAAATTTGTGAAGGAAAACATTCTTAGCAGGTTTGGCACACCAAGGGTGATAGTCAGTGATGGGGGAAGCCATTTTTGCAACAGGCTTTTTGAGAAGTTAATGCACAAATCTGGTGTGAAGCACAAGGTGGCAACCCCATACCATCCACAGACTTCTGGGCAAGTGGAAACATCAAACAAGCAGCTAAAAGGAATTTTGGAGAAAACAGTCAACACATCCAGGAAGGATTGGGCAAGTAGACTGCACGATGCACTATGGGCGTATCGGACTGCTTTCAAAACCCCTCTTGGTATGAGTCCATATCGATTGGTGTTTGGAAAAGCTTGTCACTTACCAGTAGAGTTGGAGCACAGAGCATATTGGGCAATCAAGACTCTGAATTTGGACCTGGACAAAGCAAAGAGAGAAAGATTTCTGCAAATTTCAGAGTTAGATGAGCTGAGGAATGAGGCTTATGAGAGCTCGAGAATTTACAAGGATCGCACTAAAGCACTTCATGACAGAATTATAGTGCGAAAGACATTGAGTCCAGGTATGAAGGTTTTACTTTTTAACTCACGACTCCATCTTTTTCCAGGTAAACTCAAGTCTCGATGGAGTGGTCCTTTCGAGATAACACAGGTATATCCTTCTGGTGCAATTGAATTACTTAACTCTAGAACAGGTGAGACTTTCAAAGTGAATGGACAAAGAGTTAAGCCATACAATGAAGGACTTCAGGAATTGAGGGTCATTGACAGTACTTTGATTCATGATCCCTAAGCCTTGCATGATGTCCAGCTTTATGACATTAAAGAAGCGCTAAATGGGAGGCAACCCATCGGTTTGCATTTATTTTTCGTAGTTGTAATTTTCAGTTTAGCGAGTTTTGATTTATTTTCTGTTTCAATAAATGGATTGTGCTTTAATCGGTTTTTCTTTACTTTGTGTTTCAGGGTGTTTATAAAAGAGGGTTTGCAAAAATCGTTTAAAAAAAATGTAAAAAGTAAATAAAAAGGCAGTAGGTGACACGGCCAAAGGACTTGGCCGTGTCCCTGGGCCGTGTCACATACTGGACACGGCCAAAATTTTTCAAATATATATATAAAAAAAAAAAAAAATTTTGAACGATTTTGCCAATTTGCACAGAATGGGACACACCCAGGGGACACCGCCGTGTCACCTGGCCGTGTCCCCCATTTTGCTTCAGACACGGCCGTGTTAGCTTGACTTGGCCGTGTCTCTCCAATTTCACACACCAGACACGGCCAAGTTCACATAAACACGGCCGTGTCCATCATTTTTTAACTTTAAAAGTCACGATTTTTGCACAGATTTCATTCTTAATCCCTAATCTCTTTTCTTCGTCCCTCTCTCGTTCTCTCTCTCTCTCGCTCTCTCTTATCGCCATAGCCATTGTTTTGATTGCAATTTTCCAATTCTTTCCTTCCCGCATCAAATTTCTTCAACAAATCTTGACATATTCATTTAAAACTCCATCTTTACTCATATACTTGTGCTTTAATTCAGTTTTGGGTTGAATTTTCAGATTCCTAAGGATGCCAAGAACAAAGACTGTTTCACACCACAAGGCGAAGAGGCCTAGCACCGGAGGAGCTTCTTCTTCTTCATCCGCTGTACCTTCGAAACGAGCAAGTCTTTTGGCTAGGGGTTTTTACCCAACAAGGTATGTAAATGATGAATCGCTTGATGCCTTGAAAATTAGGACTGATTTCTATAAATATGTGCAATACCTTGGGTGGGAGACTTTTGTCACCTTAAGACCGTTGCAGTTTGAGGAGCTTACTTTGGAATTTTTGACATCCCTTAAGGTGGAAAGGGATGATAAGAAAATTTGCAGGAAATTGATGTTTAAGTTGTTGGGAAAACCATTTGTGCTTAATATTGATGAGTTAAATGCTATTTATGGTTTTCATCAGCATGGGGAACGATCATTACCCAAAGAATTTAGGCAACAGTTTGCTTGGGGAGCCTTGGGCTCTGGTACCTATGTTGCCAAATCGGCTAAAGCATCTAGATTGAGAAAGCCTGCTATAAGATATTTGCATAGGTTTATGGCCTGCGGATTCTTTGCCCGGAAGGAAAGCCCGGGTGTGGTTGCGCTGAATGAATTATTTTTCCTTGATAGTGTTTTGAATGAGATGAATGTCAGTGCTGGCTATTGGTTAGCCGATATTTTTGATTCTGTGGCTAACGGAAGAAAGGGGGCAATTTGTGTTGGAGGGTTGGTTACCACACTAGCAGTAGCCCTGGTTGAGGATTTTGATCCGAGTGCTACTCGTATGACTAGGATATTGGGTAATGACTCTCTTGATTTAGCTACATTGGCAAAGATGAACATGGTGGTGTGTAGGAGGGGAACTTTTGTGATGCCTTCAGCTGAGCCTGAAGCACAGGGAGACAGGCAAAAGAGAGCCCGGGTTGAAGGGGAGTCCGACTCGGATTCTCTTGATTTAGATGAGGATGCTCCGGTCTCGGAACATCAAAACGTACTTTTGAGGATTGTGGCCCTGGAGGGCAAGGTAGATCGATTGGAGGGAAAGATAGATGGACTGACAGGCACGGTGAACCGAAACCATATTGAGATGTTGCAACAGATGGATCAGATTAACAGCAACCTTGCCAAAATTCTGAGTCTTCATCCCTCGGCTGCATCATCTTCTCGACCGCCTTTTCCTTAGACTTTGTGTTCCTTGTTTTATTTTATTTTATTTAGTGTACTTTTGTTTTATTTTTTTTATTTTTTATTTTTTTGTTTTTCCTGTTAAAACTTTTGTGTTTGGATATTTTATTGTATTTTTGTTATCAAACTTTTGTGTTTGTGATGGAAAGCTAGGATTTTGCCTCACCACGTACGATGGAAGACAGGTTGTCCTTTAACTCTTTTTATTTATTATTCTTGTTTTCCATTGAGGACAATGTCAATTTTAAGTGTGGGGTACTCTTTAAGCTTTCCTTTAATTCTTGTTGTGCTTATCGTGTTGTTTTGTTTATTGTGTTTGTTATGCATGGTATAATTGTTGAAAATTTATTGATCTTTGCTGTGATTCTAGCATTATAGTTGAGACTTTGGTATCAGCATAGTAATGTGCATTTGAATTCAATCGGGATTAATTTTCGCATTCTGCAATTCATGACATGTAAATCTTTGTGAAACCACCTGTGTGAGCTTTGAGCCTCATAAAATTTGATATTATTGTCAATTAATTTTCCTTTCTTAAGTGTGCACCTTCATGATGTGGCATCTCTAGAGTTTGCTTTTGCATACTTATTGAACTCACATTATGATTTATTCTCAAGTTTTTAAAATGATGAAGGCAATTAGGTTAGCCCCTTTAGCTTAAAGAGACTTCCCTTTATATTGATTTCCTTAGTAAGCCAAGTTGAGCCATTGACCGTTTCTTGTTTGATTAACATAATTCTCAACTTAACATGTTCTTATTATCATCATACCTATGCATTAAGGAATGGAGTTGTATGATTAGACAATAGGGTAGTTTATTTCAAAGTGTGGGGTAAGCAAGTAAAAAATTAATGGAATTGCTAATTGGGGGTTGAAATGCATACTTTGCAAATTATATTTGATTAAGAGTTATTATTCTTTTCCTCTACATTTTAAGCTAGATGTTCCATTAAATTCTTAATTTTGTATATATATATATTTAAAAAAATAAAAAAAATGAATGATAAAAGTAAAAAAAAAAGATAGTAAATAAAAGAAAAGTTATATATATATATACAAAATTCATATATGTTCTAGCATTGGTTATCAAAAGAGGAATGTTGACTCATGTATTTATGCAAATATGTAAGATTATCAAGGGTTGGTGAGTATGCCGTTTGAGGGAGTTATGAGTTTCTTAGTAAGAGTAGTGTCTAATTTAGATACTCCATTTCTTTATGCTCCAGCTTAAATTCCTTTTCTCACACCTTTACCTTAGCCCCATTACATCCAAATGAAAGACCTTCGGATTATTTCTTGAGAAAATCAGTGAGGGAGATTGGATAATTAAGCAAGTTTATGGTAGCATGCAGTCATGAGTGGTTTGAGTGAATTAACCTATGAAATCGAGTGAAACACTTAGATGAGAGGTGAGATTTGTATGTCTGGATTAATGAATGAGTTAAGAAAATCCTTGATTGAAGTAAGATGCAATTATTTATGTCTGAGTCTTAAAGTATTTCATCTATGTACTGGAATTATAGTTAAGGTTGTTTGAGTTTTTAATTTATGCCATGTGAATTTGCTTGAGGACAAGCAAAGTTTTAAGTGTGGGGTAGTTGTTTTATTAGTTTTTGTTATAGTTTGTGTCTTGTTTATTGTGTTAATTATTGTTTTATTTAGGTCTTTTGTTAGTTTTTATTGATTTGTTTAGTGTTTTCTTTAATTGTGTAATTTTAGTTTGTTTTAGTATTTAGGTTGTGTTTGATCTAATTTTAGGTAAGTTTTATGTTTTGATTATTGATGTTTATTTATGTCTTGTTTGAGTTTTTGTTTGTAAGTTGTGTGTCAGGTAGAACAGGCAAGGAAATGAATTGAAGATAAAAAGGGACAGTAGCTGACACGGGCATAGGACACGGCCAAGTCACTGGCCGTGTCCCATATCAAGTTAAAAGGAAGTTCAAGACACAGAAGCAAACACTGGCAAGGGACACGGCCGTGTCTTGTGGCCGTGTCCCTCCCAATTCACTCACACGGCCAAGTCAAGCTCCACTTGGCCGTGTCACTCAGCAAAGAAGAAGAGAAGACCAAAAGAAGCAGTAGAAGACACTGGCAAGGGACACGGCCGTGTCACCTGGCCGTGTCCCTCCATCAAGCTGCAACACGGCCAAGTCAAGCTTCACTTGGCCGTGTCACTCAACAAAGAAGATAAGGGGATCTAAAGGCATGCAGTAGCGAACACTGGCAAGGGACACGGCCGTGTCACCTGGCCGTGTCCCTCCAAAAGCCACTCACACGGCCAAGTCACATCTGACTTGGCCGTGTCCCTCATGAAATATACGCGCACCGAATTTTAAAGCCGCGTTTCGTATAAAAGGAAGAGAGAAAGTTAGGTTTTGAGGGTTGTTGGACGATTTTGAGCAGAGCTTAGCCGACTGAGAGAGATCTTAGGGTTTGAACTTTTGTATTCTTTAATTTTGATTCACTTTGGACCAAAACTAGATTAGATTAGATTGTTCTAGCCATTGTTTTATCATTCTTGCAAGATTCGATCAAGAGATTCATCAAAAGCTTCAAGGAGTTTGTAACTTGGTTTCATTCTTAAACTTTGTCTCTTTAGTTTCATTGAAATTTTGTTTATGAACATTATCATGTTTAAATTGATTTCTTTGATTATTAATGCGATGAGTATGCTTGATAACATCATGAACTAATTTAATCTAGTCTAGGGTTTGTATGGATTTGCTATGAATTGCATGAATTGGTTATTCTCTTAACTATTGATTTCTTTAGCCTTTATTGAATGAAAAATTGTTACATATAATTGATTGGCCACCAATTGTGTGTTTTAGGTATTAGATGATGGATTGAGAGATGAAGTCTAATACTGGAATAATTCAATTAAGGACTTAGGTGAATTAGAGATATAACCTATTAAAAAGATTATTCAATTATAACAAGATTAGTTGTAAGAGGTTTGAATGCGAGAGCTTATTTCCTTGACTCAATTAATTAAGTTGTTTGAGATTTAATCTTAGGAATTAAATTAGTTAAGTGGAATAACCGTTCATACATATGAGTAGTAGAGAAGTGCAAACCCTAGACTCTTTTATCAAGTGAATCTAAACATCAGCTTTTATTTACTTTTATTGTTTTCAACTTTAATCAATCTTCTAAATTACTTTGCCATTTAAATTTCTTTAATTACTTGTTACTTTTAATTTGATAAGCAAGTATCCACTTTAGCTTCCTTGAGAGAACGACCTTGGGGCGATCACCTTTGCTACAGCTACCTCGTATACTTGCGAGTGACGCTTTGTGGTAGAGTTAATTTGAGCATAACAGGGGTGCAATGGGTGAAAGAACAGCTGCAGAAACAGTTGCATTATTCAAAATGTTGGGGGCAAATTCCCAACAAAAGAGCATTGGAAAAAGAAGAAGAGGAGCACATGAGATAAGTGCAAACTCAAAAATGGCTAGGCAAATTGCAGAACTGACAAGGCAAGTGAAATTGTTGAATGCAAAAGGAAACTTGTCGGGACCAAGCCAAGAGTCATGCGCATCATGCGGTCTTGTAGGCCATCAAGAAAATGTGTGCCCCTCAAATTTTGACTCATTTCAAGAGGAGCAAGAGCAAGCTTTTGCTTTTGAAGGGTTCCAACAAAGGGGTAGGAATGACCCATATTCAAATTCTTATAACCCCGGTTGGAGGAATCACCCCAATTTTTCATGGAAAAATCAACAACATGCTCCACCTCAACAAACCTTCCAACCATATCAAAGAGGTCCCCAATTTCAAGGGCAACCCTCAAATCAAGAGCAAGTCAAGAAACCTTCATTTGAAGACAACTTGAATGCTTTCATTTAAGTAAGCACTCAAAATCAAGAATTGAACAATAAGCGGTTTGACTCTTTAGAAGCATCGCTTAAGAAGGTTGAAACTCAAGTGGGCCAATTGGCTAATCAACTTCAAGCCAATCAAAAAGGGAAATTTCCAAGCCAACCGGAGCAAGCCAAAGCAATCACCGTTTTGAGAAGTGGTAAGGTACTTGATAATAAAATCGGTGATAATAACATTGATAATTCCTTTGATGCAGGTACAACGCAGGGTAATGGCAAGGAAATGCAAGAAGAAGAAGCTGAACCAAATGAGCTTAAGGAGGACAAAGAGGAGGCATCCGTTGCACCAAAACTGCACAAATCTCCAAATCTGTACAGACCACCAATTCCATTTCCCAGCAGGTTAAAAAATGAAAAGCATGATAAGCAATTTTCTGAAATTTATAACATGCTTTTGAAGGTAAGTATCAACCTACCCTTACTAGAGGTGATAAAGAATATGCCATCTTATGCCAAATTCTTAAAAGAGCTTAACACTAAGAAGATAAGGTATGAGTTGGATGAGAAGGTGATAGTTTCGGAAGTAACAAGTGCTGTTTTGCAACATAAGTTACCTCCAAATCTAAAAGATCCTGGGAGCTTTATTGTTAAAATCTCTATGGGGAAAGGGAAAGAGACCATTGGCATGTGTGATCTTGGAGCTAGTATTAATTTGATGCCATACTCAATTTATCTGAATCTAGAGCTAGGGGAACTCAAACCGACCAAAATGGTTTTACAATTAGCAGATAGAACTCTTAGATACCCTAAGGGAATCATAGAAGATGTTCTAGTGAAGGTAGGAGGTTTTATTATACCCGTCGATTTCATTGTCTTAGAAACGGGGGGAGAAATCCCACGGGATGCCGAGCATGCAATTTTGTTAGGGAGGTCTTTTATGGCCACAACGGCATGAACAATCTAATCTAGCTAGTTTTGATCCCAAGTGTAATTTAAATCAAAGAAAAACAAAGTTAACAAAAACCCTAATCTCTTTGACGGCTCTATTCTCTCTAAAAATCGCCAACCGTCCCCAAAACCCTAAGCTCACTCTCCTTTTATATGAATTGTCCGTTTAGAACCCGCTGCGTGTTTGGTTTATGAGGGACACGGCCAAGTCAGAAGTGACTTGGCCGTGTGAGTGCTTTTTGGAGGGACATGGCCAGTGACTTGGCCGTGTCCCTTGCCTGTGTTCGCTTCTGCGTGCTTCTCTTATTTTTCTTCTTTAGTTGAGTGACACGGCCAAGTCAGAGGTGACTTGGCCGTGTTGCACCATTTTGGAGGGACACGGCCACAAGACTTGGCCGTGTCCCTTGCCTGTGTCTGCCTCTGTGAATTTTAAGTCTTCTTTGCTTTGGATGCAGGTGAGACACGGCCAGGTTGGAGTGACTTGGCCTTGTCTGGGCTTCTTTGGAGGGACATGGCCACTGACTTGGCCGTGTCCCTTGCTTGTGTCTTCAACTGTGACTTGCTCTTCCTCTTTAGCTTGGTATGGGACACGGCCAGTGACTTGGCCGTGTCCTCTGCCTGTGTCAGCTACTGCCTTTTTCCTCCTTCAATTTGCTTCCTTGCCTTTTTTTAACCTAACACAAAACTCAAAACAAACTCTAAACAATAAGTGAATAGAAAATAACCAACACAACATAAACACAATACTAAAAACTAGATCAATAACGACATAAACATTGAAATAAACTAAAACTACCAAAATTAATGAAAACACCAAACAAACCGATTAAAACTAACAAAATACCTCAATAAGACAATAATTATCATAATAAACAAGACACAAAACTATAACAAAAACTAATAAAACAACTACTCCACACTTAAAACTTTGCTTGTCCTCAAGCAAATTCACATGGCATAAATTAAAAACTCAAACAACCTTAACTATAATTCCAGCATATAAAATGAAATCCTTCAAGACATCAGACATAAATAATTGCAATTTCCTTCAATCAAGATTTTCTTAACTCATTCATTAATCCAGACATACAAATCTTATCTCTCATCTAAGTGTTTCACTCGATTTCACAGGTTAATCACTCAAACCACTCATGATTGCATACTACCATAAACTTGCTTAATTATCCAATCTCCTTCACTGATTTTCTCAAGAAATAATCCGAAGGTCTTTTATTTGGATGCAATGGGGCTAAGGTGAAGGTGTGAGAAAAGACATTTAAGCTGGAGCATCAAGAAATAGAGTATCTAAATTAGACACTACTCTTGCTAAGGCACTCATAACTCCCTCCAATGGCATACTCACAATCCATTAATACTTCACATACTTGCATACTCAAAGAAAAATACACGAGCCGACATTCCTCTTTTGCAAACCAATGCTAGAACATATGTAAATTTTGTATACATATATATACTCTTTTATTTATTTTATTTATTTTTTTTCTCTTTTTCTTTTTCTTTTATTTTTATAATTATTTTTTGTTTTTGTTTTTTTATACATATATATACAAAATATAACATTGCATAAATCATCTAGCTTAACATGTAGATGAAAAGAATAGTCAACTCTTAATCAAATACAAAGCGCAAAATATGCATTTCACCCCAAATAGCAATACCATATTTTTATGATTACTTTTTTTTTATTTGCTTACCCCACACTTTGAAATAAACCACCCTATTGTCATATAATAAGAACTCCATTCCTTAATGCAGGTATGATGATAATAAGAGAAAGTTGAGCTGAGAATTGTGTTGATCAAACAATAAAAAGGTCAAAGGCTCAACTTGGCTCACTAAGGAAATTAATATTAAGGGAGATCTTTTTAAGCTAAAGGGACTAACCTAATTTTCCTTCATCATTTTAAAACTTGAGATTAAATCATACTGTGAGTTCAATTAGTATGAAAAAGCAAACTCTAGAGATGCAAAATCATGAAGGTGCACACTTAAGAAAAGAAAATCAACTGATAATAATATCAAATTATGAGGCTCAAAACTCACACAGGTGGGTTCACAAAGATTTATATGTCATAAATTGCAGAATGTGAAAATTGATCCTGAATGAATTCAAATGCTAATCTCTATGCTGATACCAAAGTCTCAACTACAATGCTAAAATCACATAAGAGATCAATAAGATTTCAACAATTATGCCATGCACAACAAACACAATAAGCAAAACAAGACAAACAAAACAAATATTAAAGGAAAGCTTAAAGAGTACCCCACACTTAAAATTTACATTGTCCTCAATGTGAAACAAGAATAATAAATAAAAAGAGTTAAAGGACAACCTGTCTTCCATCGTACTTGGTGAGGCAAAACCCTAGCTTTCCATCACAAACACAAAAGTTCAAAAACAAAAGTACAATATATAAAAATAAAATATCCAAATATAAAGCGTTAACATGAAAACAAAAATGAAAAATAAGAACAAAAAATACACTAAACAAAATAAAACAAGGAACTCAAAATCTATGGAAAAGGCTGGCGTGAAGATGATGTAGCTGAGGGATGGAGACTCAAGATCTTCGCAAGGTTGCTATTAATTTGTTCCAACTGCTGCAATACCTCAGCATGGTTACGGTCCACCTTGCCATCCAGTCGATCCACTTTGCCCTCCAGGGCCTCAATCCTCAGAAGTACCTCTTGATGTTCCGAGACCGGAGCATCCTCATCTAAGTCAAGAGAATCCGAGTCGGACTCCTCTTGGACCCGCGCTCTCTTCTGCCTGTCCCCCGGTGCTGCAGGCTCATCTGAAGGCATCACATAAGTCCCTCTCCTATGCACCACCATGTGCATCTTCTCAAGTGTAGCTATATCCAAAGAGTCATTACCCGAAATTCTAGTCATGTGACTAGTACTCGGGTCAAAATCCTCAACAAGGGCTACTGCTAATGTGGTAACCAACCCTCCAACACAAATTGCCCCCTTTCTTTTGTTAGCCACAGTATCAAAAATATCAGCTAACCAATAGCCGACACTAACATGCATTGAATTCAAAGTACAATCCAAGAAAAATAGTTCACTCGATTCAACCACACCCGGGCTCTCCTTCTGAGCAAAGAATCCGCAAGACATAAACCTATGCAAGTACCTCAAAGCGGAATTTCTTAATTTAGATGGCTTAGCCGATTTGGCCACATAAGTACCCGAGCCTAAAGCACCCCAAGCAAATTTTTGTTTAAATTCTTTGGGTACCGACCTTTCCCCGTGCTGATGAAAACCATATATATCATTTAACTGGTCAATATTAAGCACAAATGATTTACCCAGCAATTTAAACATCATTCTAGTGTAGATTTTCTTATCATTTCTTTCAACCTTGAGAGATGTTAAAAATTCTAAAGTAAGTTCCTCAAACTGCAAAGGTCTCAAGGTGACTAGAGTTTCCCATCCAAGAATTTGCACATATCGATCAAAATTAGTCCTAATTTGCAGGGCATCAAGAGATTCATCATTAACATACCTTGTCGGGAAAAAACACCGAGCCAAAAGACTTGCTCTCTTCGAAGATAAAGATGATGAAGAGGAAGAAGCTCCTTCGGTTGTAGGCCTCTTCGTCTTGCGGTGTGAAACAGTCTTAGTTCTCGGCATCCTTAGAAATCTAAAAATTCAAACCCAAAACTTGATTAAATCAAAATTATATGAGCAAAGAAGAAGTTTTGAGTGATTATCTCTAGTTTTGGTGAAGAAATTTGATGTTTAAAGGAAGATTTGGAGTTTTGAATCACAAGCTATGAATTTTGCGATACAGAGGCCAAGAGAACGAGAGAGACGAAGAACAGGAAATTAGGGATCTAATGAAAAGAAACTGGGCAAAATCGGGTTTTTTAAAGTGTAAAAATGAGGGACACGGCCAAGTTGTGGACAACACGGCCGTGTCATGTGATTTTTGAGGGACACGGCCAGTGACTTGGTCGTGTCCCTTGGGCGTGTTCGTCTCTGTGAAGAAAGGTGCAAAAAAAAAAAACAAAGTAGTGAAGCTTGGCCGTGTCCCTGTCCAAGTGACACGGCCAAGGAACACGTTCCTTGGCCGTGTCACTCACTGTGACAAGTGCAAAAAATAAAAAAACAAGATGGGTTTTGTTGAGGCTTGGCCATGTCCAAGTGACACGGCCAAGGGACACAACCAAGTCTTTTGGCCGTGTCTCCTTCTGCCATTTCAACTTCTTTTTTTTTATTATTTATAAATCACCAATTATCAAAGAAATTGCACCCTCTTCTCCGATCAACCCTGAAACACATTAGAAAGATAAAACCGATCAAAGCACCTGTTCCATTTATTTAGACTAATCATAAAATCAAAACTTGCTAAATTTAAAATTACAACTATGAAAAATAAATGCAAACCGATGGGTTGCCTCCCATTTAGCGCTTCTTTAATGTCATATAGCTAGACATCATGCAAGGCCTAGGGATCATGAATCAAAGTGCTGTTAATGACCCTCACTTCCTGAAATCCTTCATTGTATGGCTTAACTCTCTGTCCATTCACTTTAAAAGTCTCACTTGTTCGAGAGTTAAGTAATTCAATGGCACCAGAAGGATACACCTGAGTTATCTCGAAAGGACCACTCCATCGAGACTTGAGTTTACCTGGAAAAAGACGGAGTCGTGAGTTAAAAAGTAAAACCTTCATACCTGGACTCAATGTCTTTCGCACTATAATTCTGTCATGAAGTGCTTTAGTGCGATCCTTGTAAATTCTTGAGCTCTCATAGGCCTCATTTCTCAGCTCATCTAACTCTGAAATTTGTAGAAATCGTTCTCTCTTCGCTTTGTCCAAGTCAAAATTCAGAGTCTTGATTGCCCAATACGCTCTGTGCTCCAACTCCACTGGCAAGTGACAAGCTTTTCTAAAAACCAATCGGTAGGGACTCATACCAAGAGGAGTCTTGAAAGCAGTCCGATAAGCCCATAGTGCATCATGCAATCTGTTTGCCCAATCCTTCCTTGATGTGTTGACTGTTTTCTCCAGAATTCTCTTAATCTGCTTGTTGGATGTTTCCACTTGTCCAGAAGTTTGTGGATGATATGGGGTTGCCACTTTGTGCTTAACACCAGATTTGTGCATTAATTTCTCAAAAATCCTATTGCAAAAATGGCTCCCCCCATCACTGACTATCACCCTTGGCGTACCAAATTTGCTAAGAATATTTTCCTTCACAAATTTAACAACTACATTAGCATCATTAGTACGGGTGGGGATTGCCTCCACCCATTTGGAAACATAATCAACAACAACTAAAATATACTCATATCCAAAAGACTTGGGGAAAGGACCCATGAAGTCTATTCCCCACACATTAAACAGTTCAACAACAATATATGATTGAAGGGGCATTTCATTCCTCCTCCCAATGTTACCTACTCTTTGGCAACGATCACAGTGCTTACAATACTCTTGAGCATCTTTAAATAAAGTAGGCCAGTAAAAACCACTTTGTAGCACCTTTTCTGCAGTCTTTCTTCCTCCAAAATGACCCCTACAGTGAAGATCATGACAAAATTGAAGAACACTCAGTTGTTCTTCCTCAGATACACACCTGCGAACTATCTCATCTTTGCAAATCCGGAATAGATAAGGTTCATCCCAAAAATAAAACTTACTCAAGTGTAAAAACCTTTTCTTTTCCTGAAATGACATGTTAGCACGCAAAATACCACAAGCAAGATAGTTAGCAATATCTGCAAACCAAGGTGCATCAAATACCACAAAAAGCTGCTCATCAGGAAATGCTTCTAAATTTTTATGAATGCTATCAGATGCAAGATTTTCACTAAAGAAGGGTAATCTAGATAAATGATCAGCAACAACATTATCACTACCCTTAGTATCTTTGATTTGGAAATCAAATTCTTGCAATAACAACACCCATCTAATTAAGCGCGGTTTAGCATGTTGTTTTGTTAAAAGATATTTTAGAGCTGCATGGTCAGAATGCACAATAATTTTTGACCCAATTAAATATGCTCTAAATTTGTCTAAAGCAAAAACAACAGCTAACATTCCTTTTCAGTTGTGGTGTAGTTCATTTGTGCACTATTCAGGGTCAAACTGGCATAATATATTACTCTCAAGTATTTATCAACCCTTTGCCCAAGAACAGCTCCCACTGCATGATTAGAGGCATCACACATGATTTCAAAAGGTAAAGACCAATCAGGAGCTACAATCACTGGTGCACTAGTCAATTTTTCTTTAAGGGAATTAAAAGCTTACATGCATTATGCTATAAATTCAAATGGTACATCTTTCCCTAGCAAATGGCACAATGGTTGGCTTATTTTGGAAAAATCCTTAAGAAACCTCCTGTAAAATCCTGCATGCCCTAGGAAACTCCTTATTCCCTTAACAGAGGTAGGTGGGGGTAACTTAGCAATCAATTCAACTTTAGCCTCATCCACCTCAATCCCTTTACTTGACACCACATGACCTAGAACAATGCCCTGGGTAACCATAAAATGACTATTTTCCCAACTTAAAGTGAGGTTACATTCAATGCATCTCTCAAGCACACGAACAAGTTTATTGAGGCAATTATCAAAAGAATTACCAAAAATAGAAAAGTCATCCATAAATACCTCAATAAAATCATCTATCATGTCAGAGAAGACATACATCATGCATCTCTGAAAAGTTGCAGGTGCATTGCACAAGCCAAAGGGCATACATCGAAATGCATAAGTCCCAAAAGGGCAAGTAAAGGTTGTCTTGGACTGATCCTCTGGAGCTATTGGCACCTGATAGTAACCTGAAAGGCCATCCAGAAAACAATAATGTGAGTGTCCAGAAAGTTTATCTAACATCTGATCAATAAAAGGAAGAGGGAAATGATCTTTCTTTGTAGCATTGTTCAACTTCCTATAATCGATGCACATTCTCCACCCAGTAGTAGTCCTAGTAGGAACCAATTCATTATTCTCATTTTTCACCACAGTGATTCCAGATTTCTTAGGAACTACATGTACTGGGCTCACCCACTCACTATTAGCTATTGGGTAAATTACTCCTTCATCCAGCAATTTGAGCACTTCTTTCTTAACCACTTCACTCATATTTGAGTTAAGGCGCCTTTGAGTCTCCCTCACAGGTTTAGCTCCCTCTTCTAAAGTGATTCTATGCATACACATGGAAGGGCTAATAACCTTGATGTCACTCAATCCCCATCCTATTGCTCTCTTTAATCTTTTAAGCTCACTCACCAACCTCATCTCCTCCCCTTCACTAAGTTCACTAGATATTATCACAGGTAAAGTGTTGTGATCTCCTAAAAACACATATTTCAGGTTCTTAGGTAACTCTTTTAGCTATAACTCTAGTGAGGGGTTCTTCTCTTCTTTTTCAATGGGGGGAAGCTCACAAACTGGGTCCTCCTTAAATTCCTCTATTTCAGTACTTTCTAAGGTCCTAAGACAACTGGCTATTTCTGCATCAAAAATTTCCAAATCACTATCCAAAGTCAATGCCAACTCCATTTTATCAGAGGAACCTGTCTGCAAGAAAACATCTGAAACAACTGCATCAACACAATCAATGAAAGAACAATCCTCATATAAAGCAGTTGTAGGAATAGGAGAAGTGTTAAAAATAGAAAATTCCACAGTTTGTCCCAAAACAATCATTGATAATTTTCCATTTTTAACATCTATCAAAGTGTGGGTAGTCGCCATAAAAGGCCTACCCAGCAGAATGGTGTGTGTAGGTGGTGAAGAATTACTTACTTCCATGTCAAGAACAATGAAATCCACAGGTACTATCAAACCACCAGCTTTAACTAACACATCTTCTATAACCCCTTTCGGGAATCTAAGAGATCTATCAGCTAACTGCAACACCATTTTTGTTGGTTTAAGTTCCCCTAGTTCTAAATCAAGGTACACAGAATAAGGCATTAAATTCACACTGGCCCCTAAATCACACATGCCATCAGTACCCTTTCCATTCCCCATAGTAATTTGAATAATAAAACTTCCAGGATCCTTTAGCTTAGGAGGTAGTTTATGCTGCAAAACAGCACTAGCTACCTCAGAAACTATCACCTTTTCATTTGGCTCATACCTCTTTTTCTTGGTATTCAATTCTTTGAAGAATTTAGCATAAGTCGGCATGTTCTTAATTGCTTCAAGTAAGGGTAAGTTAATACTTACCTTAGACAGCATGTTGAAGATATCTGAAAATTGCTTATCTTTTTTGTCATCCTTCAACCTGCTGGGGAATGGTATAGGTAGCCGGTATGGATTGCTTGCCTTGTGCAAATCTGCTGTAGGGGACTTCTCCATTGATCTTTCTTCAGCACCTTTGTTCTCTTGTTCTCCTTCCTTTTTATTCTCTTGCTCACTTGCATTCACATAATTATTTTCAACATTGTTATTAATTACCTTTCCACTCCTAAGAACAGTCACTGCTTGTGCCTGCTCAGGTTGACTTGGGAACTTTCCCTTTTGTTGAATCTGCATTTGTTGAGCAAGTTGCCCCACTTGAGTCTCCACCTTCTTAAAAGATGCTTCCAAGGAATCCAGCTTCTTGTTGTTCATCTCCTGATTTTTAGCACTGACTTGGATAAAAGCCTGTAAACTTTCCTCCAAACTCTCTCTCTTAGGCTGACCTTGATTTGAGGATTGGCCCTGCTGTTGGCTCTGTCTCTGGAGCAAATGGAAAGGCTGTTGAGCATTATTTGTTGTCCAGGAAAAATTGGGGTGACTCCTCCAACCAGGATTGTAAGTGTTGGAGTAAGGATCATTCCTTGCTCTTGGTTGAAATCCCCCCATAGCATTAACTTGCTCAGCTTCATTCCCAAAAGACTCATATGCAGAGGGGCATATATTTGCTCCATGCCCAAATGTCCCACAGATTCCACACACTTCTTGAGTGGATGAAGAAATATTGTTCTTCATGTTTAGCATTTGAACCTGCCTTGTCAACTCAGCTATTTGACTAACCATTTCAGTATTGGCTTCCAGTTGATTCACCCCTTTACTTCTTCTCCTTACACTCTTTTGTTGAGAATTAGCTCCCAACATCTCAAAGATCTCATAAGTCTCATCAGCTGTCTTTTCTCCCATGGCTCCCCCAGCTGTATTGTCAACAGTGTTCTGAAATTGCTGGGTTAGACCATCATAGAAAAACTGATTAAGGAGTTGAAGTGGGTAGTGATGATGTGGACACTGGATCAATAGCATCTTGAATCTGTCCCAAGCCTCATGAAATGGCTCTTCTTCAAATTGAGAGAATGTAGCAATCTTTCCTCTCAACTCAGCTGTCTTTTGGTGTGAATAGAACTTGCCCATGAACTTGTTATAAACTTGCTCCCAAGTTGTCAGTGAATTTTCAGGCAACATCATGAGCCAGCTCTTTGCCCTATCCTTCAGAGTATAAGGGAAACATCTCATCCTCAACTGATCTTCTGTTAGTCCTCCCAAAGGAAAAGTGTTGAGGGTGGAGTAGAAATCCCGAATAAAGTTCAAAGGATCTTCATTTGGAATTCCATAGAATGATGGCGGCATGTTGTAATGAATGTTCTTCAACTCATAGTTCCTTGCTGCATCTGTCAAACTTATACAAGATGTGGAAGTCCCAATGACAGGTCTAGCAAAATCTCTCATGGTTCTTTGTCTTTCTTCAGCCATTTTAACTGATTGTGCAGAATCTGACTCAAATTCAGAAGTGTCCTCCTCTGTCTCAAATCCGGTGTAGAGCTCAAACTCTTCTCTGCTCATTTTCACCCTCTGAATTTCTGGAATGAATGGATGTAGCTCTCCTTCGAGTGATCTCCTGCCTTGCATAAACAAAATTTTCTAGAAAAAGAAACAATTAAAAGCAAAAGACAAAATAAAATAAAATAAAAATAGTGAAAAATAATCTAAAAAATATATATATTTTTTTAATAAACAATTTCGCCAATTAGCCTCCCCGGCAGCGGTGCCAAAAACTTGTTGCGCTCAAATTAAGTACTACTACAAAGCGTCACTCGCAAGTATACGAGGTAGCTGTAGCAAAGGTGATCACCCCAAGGTCATCTCACAAGGAAGCTAAAGTGACTAATTGAATATCAGATTTTAAATAACAAGTAATGAAGAAATTAAAATTGCTAACAATTAAAGAAAACAGATTGATTAAAGTTTAAAACAAATAAAAGTAAATTGAATTGATGTTTTGATTTGCTTGATAGAAAGGTCTAGGGTTTGCACTTCTCTACTACTTATATGTATGAAAGGTTATTCCTCTTAACTAATTTAATTTCAAAGATTAAATCTCAAACAACTCAATTAATCGAGTCAAGGAAATAAGCTCTCGCATTCAAACCTCTTTCAACTAATTTTGTTATAATTGAAATAATCTTTTTAATAGGTTATATCTCTAATTCACCTAAGTCCCTAATTGAATTGTTCCAGCATTAGACTTCATCTCTCAATCCATCATCTAATACCTTAAACACACAATTGGTGGCCAATCAATTATATGTTAACAATATTTCATTCAATAAAGGCTAAAGAAATTATTAGCTAAGAGAATAACCAATTCATACAATCATAGCAGATCCATACAAACCCTAGACTAGATCAAATTAGTTCATAATGTAATCAAACATATTCATCTCATTAATGTTCAAAGAAATCAAAATAGACATGATAATATCCATTCAATGAAATTAAAGAGAATAAGTTCGAGAACAAAACCAAGTTACAACTCCTTGAAACTTCTGAAGAATCTCTTGTTCAAATCTTGCAAGAAGGATATATCAATTGCATGAACAATCTAATCTAGCTAGTTTTGATCCCAAGTGTAATTGAAATCAAAGAAAAAAAAAATAAACAAAAACCCTAATCTCTTTGACGGCTCTATTCTCTCTAAAAATCGCCAACCGTCCCCAAAACCCTAAGCTCACTCTCCTTTGGTTCATGAGGGACACGGCCAAGTCAGAAGTGACTTGGCTGTGTGAGTGCTTTTTGGAGGGACACGGCCAATGACTTGGCCGTGTCCCTTGCCTGTGTTCGCTTCTGCATGCTTCTCTTCTTTTTCTTCTTTAGTTGAGTGACATGGCCAAGTCAGAGGTGACTTGGCTGTGTTGCACCATTTTGGAGGGACACGACCACAAGACTTGGCCGTGTCCCTTGCCTGTGTCTGCCTCTGTGAATTTTAAGTCTTCTTTTCTTTGGATGCAGGTGAGACACGGCCAGGTTGGAGTGACTTGGCCATGTCTGGTCTTCTTTGGAGGGACACTGCCACTGACTTGGCTGTGTCCCTTGCTTGTGTCTTCAACTGTGACTTGCTCTTCCTCTTTAGCTTGGTATGGGACACGGCCAGTGACTTGGCCGTGTCCTCTGCCTGTGTCAGCTACTGCCTTTTTCCTCCTTCAATTTGCTTCCTTGCCTTTTTTTAACCTAACACAAAACTCAAAACAAACTCTAAACAACAAGTGAATAGAAAATAACCAACACAACATAAACACAATACTAAAAACTAGATCAATAATGACATAAACATTGAAATAAACTAAAACTACCAAAATTAATGAAAACACCAAACAAACCGATTAAAACTAACAAAATACCTCAATAAGACAATAATTATCATAATAAACAAGACACAAAACTATAACAAAAACTAATAAAACAACGCTGAGCATCATTATTATCGCCAGATGCTGTGCATCACTATTATTTACTTTCGAGCCAGACTATGTGCATCGCTATTATTCGCCTTTGGGACTAGACACAGAGGTGTCAACAGGAGATAGATACGACACTTAGATCCTGGTGTTGCGATAAGCCATAACAATATCTCTGAAATTGGAATACTGTACAAAGTTTGTTTAGGCCCAATGTATGTGTTTATGATGTGTTTATGTATATATATATGTGTGTGTTGTGCTGTGAATATTGGTATGTGATGATTTGATTGTGATAAGATAAAGTATGTGAGATAAATTGATGAATAATGTATGGTAATGGGTTGTGACTAAATTTTGAGAATAATAATGCACATGCTGATAGATCTAAGTAGAGCTGAATCTAAAAACTTAGATAACCCGAGTAGAGTTGGGTTATGGAATTGATATTGTGTGCACTGAACATGGTAATTGAATAAGTGAATTAAGTTAGTGAGTTTGTGAATGTGTGTATTTGAGAAATTGATAATATAATTTATATATGAAGTATGGAATAAAAGTTAAGGTTTTATAAAAAGATTGAAAAGCTATAATTTGAGAAAAAGAATAATGAATGTGTGTATAATTTGTACTGTTATTATATAAAAGAAAAATAAATGTACCACTTGTTGTGCTCAAATTAACTCTACCACAAAGCGTCACTCGCAAGTATACGAGGTAGCTGTAGCAAAGGTGATCGCCCCAAGGTCGTCTCACAAGGAAGCTAAAGTGGCTAATTGATTATCAGATTATGAATAACAAGTAATGAAGAAAATTTAAATTGTTAACTAATGAAGAAGAGTGATTGAAGTTTAAAACGAATAAAAGTAAATTAAGCTGATGTTTTGATTCACTTGATAGAAAGGTCTAGGGTTTGCACTTCTCTACTACTTATATGTATGAACGGTTATTCCTCTTAACTAATTTAATTTCAAAGATTAAATCTCAAACAACTCAATTAATCGAGTCAAGGAGATAAGCTCTCGCATTCAAACCTCTTTCAACTAATATTGTTATAATTGAAATAATCTTTTTAATAGGTTATATCTCTAATTCACCTAAGTCACTAATTGAATTGTTCCAGCATTAGACTTCATCTCTCAATCCATCATCTAATACCTAAAACACATAATTGGTGGCCAATCAATTATATATTAACAATATTCCATTCAATCAAGGCTAAAGAAATTATTAGCTAAGAGAATAACCAATTCATACAATCATAGCAGATCCATAAAAACCCTAGATTAGATCAAATTAGTTCAAAATGCTATCAAACATACTCATTTCATTAATATTCAAAGAAATCAATTTAGACATGATAATATCCATAAATACAATTCCAATGAAAATAAAGAGAATAAGTTCAAGAACAAAACCAAATTACAAACTCCTTGAAGCTTCTGAAGAATCTCTTGTTCAAATCTTGTAAGAAGGATGTATCAATGGCATGAACAATCTAATCTAGCTAGTTTAATCCAAGTATAATCAAAATCAAAGAAAACCAAATGTAAACCCTAAGTTCTTCTCTTTGACGGCTCAATCTCCTCTCAAAATCGCAACAACCCTAAACCCTAGCTTCTCTTTTCCTTTTATACGAATTCTCTGCTTTTAAAAATCCACGTGCCTTTGGTCCATGAGAGACACGGCCAAGTCAGAGGAGACTTGGCCGTGTTGGAGTGCATTGGAGGGACACGACCAGTGACTTGGCCGTGTCCCTTGCATGTGTTCACTTCTGCTTGCTTTCCTTCTTTTCTTCTTTGGTTGAGTGACACGGCCAAGTCTTGAAGAAGACACGGCCGTGTTGGACCTTTTTGGAGGGACACGGCTAGTGACTTGGCCGTGTCCCTTGCCTGTGTTTGCTTTTGTGAGAATTGCTCTTCTTTGCTTTGGATTTTGGTGAGACACGGCCAAGTTAGAGCAACTTGGCCGTGTTGGAGCATTTTTGGAGGGACACGGCCACTAACTTGGCCGTGTCCCTTGAGTGTGTCCCTCTCTGTGCCTTGAACTTACTTTTAACTTGGTATGGGACACGGCCAGTGACTTGGCCGTGTCCTCTGCCTGTGTCAGCTACTGTCCCTTTTTTCCTTCAATTTGCTTCCTTGCCTTTTTTAACCTAAAACAAAACTCAAACAAACTGCATACAAGAAGTAAATAAACAATAACCAACAAAACATAAACACCATACTAAAAATTAGATAAAAAAATAACATAAACACTGAAATAAACTAAAACTACCAAAATTAATGAAAACACTAAACAAACCGATTAAAACTAACAAAATACCTAAATAAAACAATAATTATTATAATAAACAAGACACAAATCTATAACAAAAACTAATAAAATAACTACCCCATACTTAAAACTTTGCTTGTCCTCAAGCAAATTCACATGGCATAAATTAAGAAAACTCAAACAACCTTAACTATAATTCCAACATATAAGATGAAATACTTTAAGAGTCAGACATAAATAATTGCAATTTCCTTCAATCAAGATTTTCTTAACTCATTCATTAATCTAGACATACAAATCTTATCTCTCATCTAAGTGTTTCACTCGATTTCAAAGGTTAATCACTCAAACCACTCATGACTGCATACTACCATAAACTTGCTTAATTATCCAATCTCTCTCACTGATTTTCTCAAGAAATAATCCGAAGGTCTTTCATTTGGATGTAATGGGGCTAAGGTAAAGGTGTGAGAAAAGACATTTAAGCTGGAGCATCAAGAAATGGAGTATCTAAATTAGACAATACTCTTGCTAAGAAATTCATAACTCCCTTAAATGGCATACTCACCAATCCCTTAATACTTTCACATACATGCATACTTAAAGAAAAATACATGAGTCGACATTCCTCTAATGCTAGAAAATATATGAATTTTTGTATATATATATATATATACTCTTTTATTTTCTCTTCTTCTTTTCTTTTTCTTTTTTTATCATATATAATTTTTTTTATTTTTTTTATTTTTATCATTCATTTTTTTAATCTATATATATATATAATATAAACTTGCATGGAACATCTGACTTAAAATGTAGAGGAAAAGAATAATCAACTCTTAATTCAATACAATGTGCAAAGTATGCATTTCAACCCCAAATAGCAATACCATTTTTTATTAATACTTGCTTACCCCACACTTTGAAATAAACCACCCTATTGTCATATCATAAAACTCCATTCCTTAATGCAGGTATGATGATAATAAGAGAATGCTAAGTTGAGAATTGTGTTGATCAAACAAGAAAAGGTCAAAGGCTCAACTTGGCTCACTAAGGAATTTAATATTAAGGGAGATCTTTTTAAGCTAAAGGGCTAACCTAATTTGCCTACATCATTTTAAAACCTGAGATTAAATCATAACGTGAGTTCAATTAGTATGCAAAAGCAAACTCTAGAGATGCAAAATCATGAAGGTGCACACTTAAGAAAAGAAAATCAACTGATAATAATATCAAATTATGAGGCTCAAAACTCACACAAGTGGGTTCTCAAAGATTTATATGTCATAAATTGCAAAATGTGAAAATTGATCTGAATGAATTCAAATGCTAATCTCTATGCTGATACTAAAGTCTCAACTATAATGCTAAAATCACAGAAAAGATCAATAAGATTTCAACAATTATGCCATGCACAACAAACACAATAAACAAAACAAAACAAAAATTAAAGAAAAGTTTAAAGATTACCCCACACTTTAGAATTTACATTGTCCTCAATGGAAAACAAGAATAATAAAGAAAAAGAGTTAAAGGACAACTTGTCTTCCATCGTACCTTGGTGAGGCAAAATCCTAACTTTCCATCACAGACACAAAAGTTCAAAAACAAAAGTACAATATATAAAAATAAAATATCCAAATATAAAATGTTAACATGAAAATAAAAATAAAAACAATAACAAAAATACACTAAACACAATAAAGCAAGGAACTCAAAATCTATGGAAAAGGCGGGTGTGAAGATGATGCAACCGAGGGATGGAGACTCAAGATCTTCGCAAGGTTGCTATTAATCTGTTCCAATTGCTGCAAGACCTCAGCATGGTTATGGTCCACCTTGCCCTCCAGTCTATCTACCTTGCCCTCCAGGGCCTCAATCCTAATAAGTACCTCTTGAGTTTCCGAGATCGGAGCATCATCAACTAGATCTAGAAAATCTGAGTCGGACTCCTCTTGGACCCATGCTCTCTTCTGCCTGTCCTCCGGTGCTTCTGGCTCAGCTGAAGCCATCATATAATCCCCTCTCCTATGCACCACCATGTGCATCTTCTCTAATGTGGCCAAATCTAATGAGTCATTACCCAAAATTCTAGTCATGCGACTGGTACTCGGGTCAAAATTTTCAAGAAGGGCTACTGCTAATGTGGTAATCAACCCTCCAACACAAATTGCCCCCCTCCTTTTATTAGCCACAGTATCAAAAAAATCGGCTAACCAATAGCCGGCACTAACAGGCATTGCATTCAAAGCACAATCCAGGAAAAATAGCTCACTCAATTCCACCACACCCGGGCTCTCCTTCCTAGCAAAGAATCTGCAAGACATAAACCGATGCAAATATCTCAAAGCAGAATTTCTTAATCTAGATGCTTTGGCCGATTTGGCCACATAGGTCCCCGAGCCTAATGCTCCCCAAGCAAATTGTTGTTTAAATTCTTTAGGTACCGACCTTTCCCCATGCTGATGGAAACCATATATATCATTCAATTGTTCAATATTAAGCACAAATGATTTACCCAGCAATTTAAAACTCATTCTAGTGCAGATTTTTTTTATCATCTCTTTCAACCTTAAGAGATGTCAGAAATTCCAAAGTCAGCTCCTCAAACTGCAAAGGTCGCAAGGAGACTAGATTCTCCCACCCAAGGAATTGCACATATCGATAAAAATTAGTCCTAATTTGCAGAGCATCAAGAGATTCATCATTAACATACCTCGTCGGAAAAAAACCCCGAGCCAAAAGATTTGTTCTCTTCAAAGATGAAATTGATGAAGAGGAAGAAGCACCTTCAGTTGTAGGCCTCTTCTTCTTGTGGTGTGAGACTATCTTTGTTCTTGGCATCTTGAGAAATCTGAAAAATTTAACACCAAAACTTGATTAAATCAAACTTTTATGAGTAAAGAAGAAGTTTTAATTGATTATTTCTAGTTTTGGTGAAGAGATTTGAGGTTTAATGGAGGATTTGGAGCTTGGAATCACAAAGAATGGAGGTTTGGTGAGAGAGAAAATGAAAGAGCAAGAGAGAGATATGAAAGAGAACTAGGGATTGAATGGAACATCTGTGCAAAAATCGTGGCTTTTTAAAGTGAAAAAGTGGGAGACACGGCCAAGTTGAGGGCAACACGGCCGTGTCATGTGTTTTTAAGGGACACGGCCAGTGACTTAGCCGTGTCCCATGGGCGTGTTCGTCTCTGTGAAGAAAAGCTACAAAAAATAAAATCGAAGAAAAATTGGTGAAGCTTGGCCGTGTCACTCACTGTGACAAAATTCAAAAATAGCAAAGTGGTGAGGCTTGGCCGTGTCCCATGTGACATGGCCAAGGGACACGGCCAAGTCCTTTGGCCATGTCTCCTTCTGCCACTTTCAACTTTTTTTTATTTTTTATATCTACATATCACCAAATATCGAAGAAATTGCAAACCTCTTCTTCGATCAACCCTGAAACACATTAGAAAAATAAAAACCAATCAAAGCACCCATTCCATTTATTTAGACTAAACATAAAATCTAAACATGCTAAATTTAAAATTACAACTATGAAGAATAAATGCAAACCGATGGGTTGCCTCCCATTTAGCGCTTCTTTAATGTCATATAGCTGGACATCATGCAAGACTTTTGGATCATGGATCAAAGTGCTGTCAATGATCCTCACTTCCTGAAATCCTTCATTGTATAATTTAACTCTATGTCTATTTGCTTTAAATATCTTATTGGTTCTAGAGTTAAGCAATTCAATGGCACCAGAAGGACATACCTTAGTTATCCCAAAAGGACCACTCCATCGAGATTTGAGTTCACCTTGAAACAGACTGAGTCGAGAATTAAAAAGTAAAACTTTCATACCTGGACTCAATGTCTGTCGCACAATAAATCTGTCATGAATTGCCTTAGTGCGATCCTTGTAAACTCTCGAGCTCTCATATGCCTTTGGGTTAAAGCACCTTTGGGTCTCCCTCACTGATTTAGCCCCCTCTTCTAAAGAGTGTGTCAGCTCCAATTTATCTGGGGAGTCTGTCTGCAACACAACATTTGAAACAACTGCTTCAACACTATTAATTAAAGAACATTCCTCATATAAAGCAGTTGTAGGAATAGGAGAAGTGTTAAAAATAGAAAATTCAATAGTTTGCCCTAAGACAGTCATTGATAACTTACCATTTTTAACATCTATTAAGGTGTTTGTAGTAGCCATGAAAGGCCTACCTAGCAATATAGTGTGTGCTGATGTTGCAGGGTTGCTCCCTTCCATGTCAAGAACTATGAAATCCATAGGTACTATTAACCCACCAACCTTAACTAACACATCTTCTATAACCCCTTTCGGGAATCTAAAAGACCTATCAGCTAATTGCAACACCATTTTTGTCGGTTTAAGTTCCCCTAGTTCTAATTCTTTATAAACATAAGGCATCAAATTTACACTGGCTCCTAGATCACACATACCATCAGTCCCCTTTCCATTCCCCACAGTAATTTGAATTATAAAGCTTCCAGGATCCTTTAGCTTGGGAGGTAGTTTATGCTGCAGAACAACACTAACTACCTCGAAAACTATCACCTTTTCATTCGGCTCATACCTCTTTTTCTTGGTGATCAGCTCTTTGAAAAATTTGGCATAAGCCGGCATATTCTTTACTGCTTCAAGTAAGGGTAAGTTAATACTTACCTTAGACAGCATGTTGAAGATGTTAGAAAATTGCTTATCTGGTTTATCATCCTTCAACCTGCTGGGAAATGGTATAGGAGGCCGGTATGGATTGCTTGCCTTATGTAAATCTGCTGAAGGGGACTTCTCCATTGATTTATCTCCAGCACCTTTGTTCTCTGGATCTCCTTCCTTCTTGTTCCCTTGGTCACCTGCATTCACAGAGTCATTTTCAACATTAGTGTTAATTACCTTACCACTTCTAAGAACAGTCACTGATTGTGCCTGCTTAGGTTGACTTGGGAATTTCTCCTTCTGTTGAATCTGCATTTGTTGTGCCAATTGCCCTACTTGGGTCTCCACTTTTTTAAAAGATGCTTCTAAGGAATCCAACCTCTTATTGGTCATCTCTTGATTTTTCGCACTGACTTGGATAAAAGCTTGTAAACTTTCCTGCAAGCTCTCTATCTTAGACTGCCCTTGATTTAAGGATTGACCCTGCTATTGGTTCTGTCTCTGGAGCAAATGGAAAGGCTGCTGAGAATTATTTGTTGCCCAAGAAAAATTTGGGTGATTCCTCCAACCAGGATTGTATGAATTTGAATAAGGATCATTCCGAGCTCTTGGTTGAAATCCCCCCATGGCATTGACTTGCTCAACTTCATTCCCATATGATTCATACGCAGAGGGGCAAATGTTTGCTCCATGCCCGAAAGTTCCACAGATTCCACATGCTTCTTGAGCAGATGAAGAAATATTGTTCTTCATGTTCAGCATCTGCACTTGCCTTGTTAACTTAGCTATCTGATTTACCATCTCACTATTGGCCTCCAATTGGTTCACCCCTTTACTTCTTCCTCTTACACTCTTCTGTTGAGAATTAGCTCCCAACATCTAAAAAATCTCATAAGTTTCATCAGTTGTCTTTTCTCCCATGGCTCCCCCAGCTGCATTGTCAACAGTGTTCTGAAATTGCTGGGTTAAACCATCGTAGAAAAACTGATTAAGAAGTTGAAGTGGGTAATGATGATGTGGACACTGGATCAATAGCATCTTAAATCTGTCCCAAGCCTCATGAAATGGCTCTCCTTCAAATTGAGAGAATATAGCAATCTTCCCTCTCAACTCAGCTGTCTTTTGATGTGAATAGAACTTGCCCATGAACTTGTTATAAACTTGCTCCCAAGTTGTCAGTGAGTTTTCGGGCAACATCATAAGCCAGCTCTTTGCCCTATCCTTCAAAGTATATGGAAAACACCGCATCCTCAACTGATCCTCTGTTAATCCTCCTAATGGAAAAGTGTTGAGGGTGGAGTAGAAATCCCGAATAAAGTTCAAAGGATCTTCATTTGGAACTCCATAGAATGATGGCAGCATATTGTAGTGAATGTTCTTCAACTCATAATTTCTTGCTGCATCTGTCAGTCTTATGCAAGAGGTGGAAGTTCCAATGACAGGTCTAGCAAAGTCTCTCATCGTTCTTTGCCTTTCTTCAGCCATTTTAACAGATTGTGCAGATTCTGACTCAAAATCAGAAGTGTCCTCCTCTGTAGTATCAAATCCTGAGTACAGTTCAAACTCTTCCCTGCTCCTTTTCACTCTCTGAATTTCTGGAATGAATGGATATAGCTCTCCTTCGAGTGATCTCCTGCCTTGCATAAACAAAAATTTCTAGAAAAAGAAAGTATTAAAAACAAAAGAAAAATAAAATCAAAAGTAAACAATGAAAAAATAATCTAAAATTTCTAAAACTAATAAACAATTACGCCAATTAGCCTCCCCGGCAACGGCACCAAAAACTTGTTTCCCTCAAATTAACTCTACCACAAAGCGTCACTCGCAAGTATACGAGGTAGCTGTAGCAAAGGTGATCGCCCCAAGGTCATCTCACAAGGAAGATAAAGTGGCTAATTGATTATCAGATTATGAATAACAAGTAATGAAGAAAATTTAAATTGTTAACTAATGAAGAAGAGTGATTGAAGTTTAAAACGAATAAAAGTAAATTAAGCTGATGTTTTGATTCACTTGATAGAAAGGTCTAGGGTTTGCACTTCTCTACTACTTATATGTATGAATGGTTATTCCTCTTAACTAATTTAATTTCAAAGATTAAATCTCAAACAACTCAATTAATCGAGTCAAGGAGATAAGCTCTCGCATTCAAACCTCTTTCAACTAATCTTGTTATAATTGAAATAATCTTTTTAATAGGTTATATCTCTAAGTCACCTAAGCCCCTAATTGAATTGTTCCATCATTAGACTTCATCTCTCAATCCATCATCTAATACCTAAAACACATAATTGGTGGCCAATCAATTATATATTAACAATATTCCATTCAATCAAGGCTAAAGAAATTATTAGCTAAGAGAATAACCAATTCATACAATCATAGCAGATCCATACAAACCCTAGACTAGATCAAATTAGTTCATAATGCTATCAAACATACTCATCTCATTAATATTCAAAGAAATCAATTTAGACATGAAAATATCCATAAATACAATTCCAATGAAAATAAAGAGAATAAGTTCAAGAACAAAACCAAATTACAAACTCCTTGAAGCTTCTGAAGAATCTCTTATTCAAATCTTGCAAGAAGGATGTATCAATGGCATGAACAATCTAATCTAGCTAGTTTAATCCAAGTATAATCAAAATCAAAGAAAAACAAATGTAAACCCTAAGTTCTTCTCTTTGACGGCTCAATCTCCTCTCAAAATCGCAACAACCCTAAACCCTAGCTTCTCTTTTCCTTTTATACGAATTCTCTGCTTTTAAAAATCCACGTGCCTTTGGTCCATGAGAGACACGGCCAAGTCAGAGGAGACTTGGCCGTGTTGGAGTGCATTGGAGGGACACGGCCAGTGACTTGGCCGTGTCCCTTGCATGTGTTCACTTCTACTTGCTTTCCTTCTTTTCTTCTTTGGTTGAGTGACACGGCCAAGTCTTGAAGAAGACACGTCCGTGTTGGACCTTTTTGGAGGGACACGGCTAGTGACTTGGCCGTGTCCCTTGCCTGTGTTTGCTTTTGTGAGAATTGCTCTTCTTTGCTTTGGATTTTGGTGAGACACGGCCAAGTTAGAGCAACTTGGCCGTGTTGGAGCATTTTTGGAGGGACACGGCCACTGACTTGGCCGTGTCCCTTGAGTGTGTCCCTCTCTGTGCCTTGAACTTACTTTTAACTTGGTATGGGACACGGCCAGTGACTTGGCCGTGTCCTCTGCCTGTGTCAGCTACTGTCCCTTTTTCCCTTCAATTTGCTTCCTTGCCTTTTTTAACCTAAAACAAAACTCAAACAAACTGCATACAAGAAGTAAATAAACAATAACCAACAAAACATAAACACCATACTAAAAATTAGATAAAAAATAACATAAACACTGAAATAAACTAAAACTACCAAAATTAATGAAAACAATAAACAAACCGATTAAAACTAACAAAATACCTAAATAAAACATTAATTATTATAATAAACAAGACACAAATCTATAACAAAAACTAATAAAACACCACTAAGCTCTCAGACTTAGTGCATTAGAGTGTATGCACAGGTCAATGGAAGTGCAGACCAGTATGATCAGAATTGAAGTTGGAGTTTGGAGATTAAGCGTGCCACGAGACTAACTCGGAGAGTGATGCATACATATATATATAATGACATTATGAACATTGATTTTATATATAAAATAAGTTTTAGGAAAGATTTTGTGTAATGCATGTATGTATTCGTAATTATATTAGTTATTGTTTATATTGTAAACTATGAAGTTTTGGCCTAAATATAGACAATATAATAATTATATTAGTTATTATTTTGTATATATGCATGCATGTTTATTGAGAGTGTAAAATCTTTTATAGGTTAAGTTGTGCTTTTAGAAAACGACTGAAATGTAGATAAATTTCTGACGAATTTTTTTCAGAGATCTTATAAAAATGCTACTTTAATATTTAATTATATACAAATACATTTGTTTATCTAATAAAATTATGTTTAAAGAAATAAATTATTTCATTAGAATTTTCTTGAAATTTTCTAAAGGCTAAAACAATGATACTTTTTATATTCTATGTATGTATTTTACACATATGAGGTGTATGTATTATACATATATAGGGTATAAAGGTGATGCAACTCAGAGTTTAATAAACCATAGAAGCATAACACAACCATAACAACTCACACATATTCATAACAACTCACACACATTCATATGTTACAACTAATAGTTCTTGCACAATACTTAATTTCCAGTAATAATAATTCAATCCATCTCGATACTAGGGCAAGTGCCATATAAATCACCCGAAGGCCACCCTTATGAACACCGAGGCTAGTGTCATATAATCACCCTTAGGCCACTTCTATTGACACTGAGGCTAGTGTCATATAATCACCCGTAGGCTGCCTCTATTTACATTGGGGGCAAGTGTCATATAAAACACTCGTAGGTTGCCCTCTCTCAACACTGGAGGCAAGTGTCACATAATGCATCCGAAGGCTGCCTCCTACCGACACCGGAGATAGAGTGTCTATCATCACCCAAAGGTCATCTCCTTAGCATTAATATTCTCAACACCAATATCTCTCACCCGAAGGCATAAACAAACAAGATGACATACCGTTGGCAAGCCGACTCGACTATGTCAACACTAGTCTTTCATAAACATTCCATAATATACATTAAACACATTACCATTTCACATTCACATCACATAATCGTGAGTCACATCCATAATGTGACCCATTTCCACACATTTTATCACATATCTCAAACATATCCATTTTCACTTAATTACACATATATGTGTATAAAGCATTTCGTATGGATAAACACATACGCATTGTCACACATCACATTACATATTCCCTAATCATATCCATATCACAATTCATTTCCACAACACATTACACAAAACATTACCATTTTATCCATGTTCATCATATTACCATATTCATGCTATCATTCCTCATTCTCATCATCTTATTTATGTCTTTTCCACAATTTTCACATTTTTCCATGTTCTTTATTAAATTTTCATATTTTTCCATATTTCCAATACATTTTCCATACTTTTCACAATCTGCTCAAAACATATAAATTTCTCATATTTTACAATCATATTTAGGGAAAATACATTATTTTTATAATTTCCGTACTTTATAACCATTTTTCCACATTTAAAAATTGCATTACTCAAAACTCTTAGTCACATTAACAATGTGACTCACATACACATTTCCAAGACATTGAACAATTCATTAACATTTACCATTACACATTAGTTTTTAATTTCAATGCAAGGCACAAATCACCATTTCAATATAACTATACACAATATCACTCTAAAGAATATTATTATTCTTTAAAGTATACCAAAATGAGATACACCAATTATGAATTTTCAATATAAATGTAACCAATATATATGCTAACCTCCTTTTGCTCCAAAATCTCTTTCCAAGCTTTACTTCCAACAAATCCTACATTTCACCACTTACACTAACTTGGCCTAAACACATACAAATCATACAATAAACATAATTATTCAAATAGTATTACTTCCATGCTTAATTTATATCAAACCATCATTATTTATGCAATTTCTACCAAAATCTCAATAAAACTCTACTTTCGTCCTTTTCTACTTTATTTAAACTTCATCCAACCCAACTCATTTCCAACATTTAACCATAAAATCACTACTTATATATCAAAACACTTCAATTCTTAATATTCCCTCACAAGCCCTAATTTTACATACACTTGCCATAAATCCTAACTCCATCAAAGCTTAGCCACATTCAATTTCAACCATAAAATCAACATAAATATATATTAAAACAACATTAAATCACTTCATTACAAAAATTAAATTTGCCCATACCAAAACCCCAATTTGAACATAACCTTCCCATGACCCTAAATTTACTAACTTGTCTATTTCAATCAATCTATCATCAATTTATCACATAATCATCATATATCCACCATATTAACTCTATTTATGTCAATCTAACAATTTTAAATCAACTTTTTCTCACTAACTCATCAATACATAACCTTAAAATGGAAGAGAACAAAGCTTATATAATAGAAAACTTACTTGATTTCTTGATTTTTCTTCAAAATCTCTTTGAAACCTTTGAAATCTCTATGAAATTTGTTGTTTTGGATGAGAAAAATCTCTCATTTTTCTCTCTTTAGATTCGTTCCCCATGGATAGAAGAAGAAGATGATGAAGCTTTTTCATTTTCTTCTTTCATTTTTATCCATATATATTAATAATTTAATAATTTATTTAAATATTTAATATTTTTAATCTTTTTTCCCATCCACATATTTATTCTCTTTCTTTGACTTTTTATTTATTTATTTATTATTTCATCTTTCACCCATAAATATGTATATGTATATGTCTTTTATATGTCATTCATATATATGTGTCATTTATACCTAAGATATATGTTTTGTATATTTTTACTTATATGTATATGTAATGTGTATTTTATGTGTACATCTTGTATATATTATGAGTATATCATATATATATATTGTGAATTCAACATATGTAATAAGTATATGTGAGGTATATATTTTATGTATATACTAGGTATATATAATACATACATCTTTCCCTATTCCTTAATTAACCTCCAAATATTTATTTAACTTATTCAAAACTATGGATATTACAATTTGGATTCTAGACCCAAGACTAAATTTGGGTTCTAGACCCAAGACTGAATTTGGGTTCTAGACTTGTGGTTGGAATTTAGGTTCTAGACTTGAGACATGATTTGGGTGTTGGACCTGATATTTGGCTTGGGTTTTAGACCCGAGGCTAAATTTGGGTTCTGGATCCAAGATTGGGTCTGAGTTTTGGAACTGAGATTGAATTTAGGTTCTAGACCCGAGACTGGATTTGAGTTCTGGACCAGAGATTTGATTTGGGTTCTGGACCCAAGACTTCGGTTCTGAACCTGAGATTGAATTTGGGTTTTAGACTCGAGACTGGATTTGAGTTTTAGACCCGAGATTTGGTTTGGGTTCTAGACCTGAGACTAAATTTGGATTTTTGACTCGAGGCTGAAATTTGGGTTCTGGACTCAAGACTAGATTTAGATTCTAGACTAGTAAAAATCTGTGCTGGTTGAGCTGGTTTGGTTTATGGACCCATAATATTTGCAAAATATTGATTTCAACAGTCAGCAAAAATTGATTTCGACAGTTAGCAAAAAATTTCAAAAAAATTGGTTATTTTTAACAGTATATGGGTTCCTATGTACTCTTGCCCCCTATGTGGAAAACGTCTTTATAAGTACAAAAAATCTTTTTAGACCCATAATAAATTTCAATTTACTGTGTGATTGATAAATGAACATGTGATTTTGCTATTTTCTTTTGCCTTTCTTTTGCTTTATGCTTTTGTTTTTTTTTTATATTCTTTCCTTTGCATTGAATTAAGGATGAAGATATGCTTTCCTTGTCAATGTATTTGATCTTATCCTTGATGGCTTCGTTATAAATATGAATCAGTTTTTATTCAGAGCTTCGAACAGACTTTCAAACTTTTGAAAACTTTCAATTTCCTCTCAAATTTTAGCTCATTCATTTTTTTACAATGTTCCAATCTTCAGTCGCAAATGGTAGGCCATTTTGAAAAGCAATATACTACTACTACTACAATGTATCAGTGACTGTTTGAAGCTATCAGATATATTTTCCCAATGATATCAATCCCTCAAGTTGCAAAAGGCTAGGGAGAAGACATAGAATGCAATTTTTTGGGAGGTAGGTGATTCAAGTTTCCATCTGGCATTGCTGGTACCTCTTCACAAAATTAATATAATCTTTTTCTATGGTCAACCAATAGTAACCTTGCCGAATTATCTTCTTAACCAAGGCTAAGCTATTCATATGGGGTCCACAACTTCCCACATGTATTTTTGACATGATCTGTCCAACTTCAGATCTCCTCAAACATCTCAACTACACCCCATCGGGCCATCTTTTGTATAACTCTCCTTCAAAGGTGATGTATTGCAAAGATCATCGACTTATAGCTCTTCTCTCCTACCTTCTTGCCCCTAACGAGTATTCCTTATTTTTTAAGAACCGTCTTATAGTATCATACTACGCATCATGATCTATGTCAGTTTCTATGACCATTTCATACTCATAGCAAGGAGTTAATGAACTAGTCAAAACCAAAGGTTTAAGGAATAATTTGACAAAATCCTCCCATACCAAAGCTAGTGTGGCTAGGGCATCGGCCATCGGCCATCTAGTTTTCCTCTCTTGGTAGGTGTTAAAATTTGTAATCCTTGAAGTTCTTCTTCATCATAGTTAAGTGATCATGGTATGATTTGTGCTTTTCTTTCTTCAACTCCTATTCTCCATTTACTTGGGATACCACTAGCAATGAATCACCAAAAATCTGCACTTTATCAATCTTCATTATCATCAAGGTTTCCAAATCAAAGATACATGCTTCATACTCTACCATATTATTAGTTACCATAAATTTCAACTTCTTAGCTAAAGGAATAAGCTCCCCTTCCGGTGATTCAAATATCACTCCCAAACCAGCTCCTTTTCTATTCACTATTCCATCAAAATACATCTTTCATCCTTTTACTTCTATGGCCTCCAAATGTTCATCTGGATATTTTAGAGTTACTTCCTCACTATTCAATAATGGTAGTTGAGCTAGGAATTCTACTATAGCTCTACCTTTGATGTTTTTCCTGGCTATATCCTTGATCTCAAATTCTTCTAGGATTATCAACCATCGACCATTCTTCCCAATCAATGAAGGCTTCTCTCTCAAATACTTCACTGGATCCATTTTGGAAATTGCTTGCTCACTATAAGACTAAAAGTAATGTTGTAATTTCTTAGAAGACCAAACCACTCCTATACAAGTCTTCTTGCCCCAAACTAGCAACCAAGAGGGGAGGGGGATAAATTGGTTGATTTGAGTAGCGATGATAAATTGAAAATTCAAAAGCTAGATGAAGAATATATAAAAGAAGATTGAGTAGAGTAGAAAAGAAAGAACACAATGAATTATAGTTGTTCGGATTTACCTCAATCTTATGTCCACTTCCTTAACAACTTTTAAGGTTCCCCTAGTCTTGAGTTTTTACAAGGTTAACTCTAACTTGGTGTTTTCACTAGCTCACACCGAACTATTACAATGGTTTGAGATCAATCCTCACAACCCTTACAAGAGTTTTTCCAAGCTCACTCTAACAACCTAAGTGTGAGTGGAAATTTTTGCCCCCACTCCCTTGTGAAATGGTTCTTGTGACTTCTGCACTGTTAGGCTCAGGGCCTTAGAGAATATGGGCCTAAACCTGAAGAAAATAGAGTTGCCACCTGGATGGGCTGGGCAAATAGAAAAATGGTGGATGACTCGATTCCTAAAAAATTCTCAAGCCCCTATTGGATTTGGAAAGTTGTGTATGCATGTGGAAGGTAAGAAATGGCCCAACACCTCCATAATGCCGGTTCATTGGAACTGACCTTCTTTTCAGGTCTAAATATTATTAAATTCTTAAGCATTATAATATTATCCATACTACATATAATTATTGAAATAAGTACTTGTTATTTTATAAATCAAACAAACAAATAAAATAGACACCTATCAAAAGATGGAAACATGCCCTTACAAATGTCCAAATGTCCACAAAGAAAATAAATAAAAAAGGATGCCCACCAAAAGATGAAAACGTGTCCCTTACAATTACCCCAAAGTCTTTAGGTAAATTAAACTACATAAAATAAATAAATAAATAAATAAGGTACCCACGAGTGGAAACATGCCTTTTACATCCTTAAAATCCAAATAATAAAATTAACAACATTCACCATTCATAGCAAAACAAAATAATCCAAATATGTAGTTTAATCACCACAATAATAATAATAAATTAGAGTTTAATAAAAAAAAAATTAAGGTTAATCACAAATTGCAATCTACAAATAAATATTGACCCCATTGATTAGGGGTCACAAACGGCGGCAAATACCAATTGTGAAAAGTCCTCATACTGTACAACTGCCACCTTGCACATGATGAACGACCTCAAACCCTTCTCAAATCTCTGACATCTATCAATCTCATCTATCATAATCCCTCCTGCATATTTGCTAAGCGGGTAAAATCCTTTTCATGCTCTGTCATAGTCTTTGTATCCTGCCTTAGACTTAGACGTGAGCCAAAGCTCCACTTCACTTCAAAATTCCTTATCACCCTTCACTGCTACGTTGGTGCAATAACTATTTACTCAACACCTATTCAAATTGTGAATGTATACCATACATTAAAATCACATTTTAAGGTGTTAAAGCATAAGACATAAATTAAAACACATTCCACCATTTTCCCCTTTTCTTAGCCCTATGCACTTTAACATTGGAACTAAAATTCAATCAATTCCAATTGAGTTTTAAGCTTAAATATGTCTATAACATTATATTTTAAGACACATTAATCAATTAAACTCAATTTAGAAACACTCCTTCCAAAACCCTAAAATGTGCCTTAAGTCACTTCAATTCTTATTCTTCATTCCAACCACTTCCAAATATCAATTTGAGTCCATTTTCATCATTTAAATCATTTAATAACTCAATTTAAATCATGAAACTAAATAAACATGCATACTTTAACCAACTTCTTCTAAAACCCTAAAATCACATACTACCTTTTCCAACCTCTAGCCAAACCCAACATTTTCTTCAATCTAACCTTAAAATCATTGCCCACTAATCAAAATAACATGTTCCATAACCTTAAAATCAATTATAACATACTCTTGCAAAAATTCAAATAATACATAATCATATATATCCATAAATCTTCAAAATAAGTTAAGAAAGCTTACCTTTGATGGAAGGAACTTCAAAACCACTCCAAAACCGTAAGAAACCTTGAAGAATTTGATGTAGGAAGAAGCAAATTTCTTCTCTCAGCGATAATGGAGAATTCGACCATGAGAGGAAGGAGGAAGAAGAAGAAGCCAATTTTGATTTTTTCAATCTCTTTCTCTTCATTTTTAACTTTATACATATATTATTATAACATTTTAATTAATTAATTAATTAATTTTAATTCAATTTTTTATCTTTCATCCATAATTAATTTCTTTTTTGAATATTTTTAACCTTTTTCACTTTACTATTCAACCTTTGGCTTTTACCTTTTTACCTTTAACTTTTATATGTCATTTATATCTCACATATATTTAACATATACAAACTTTCTTCTCACTTCTAACTCTTCACTTTTCCTTCAAGTTATACATTTAGAGTAAAATATGTAATTTTAGTTTTATTTTAAACATTAATCTATCTTTTAATTGTCTTTTAAGTATGTTTTTATTTTAAAATTTTTAATAATAATTATGGAAATGTTTGTAAATATGCAACTGTGACATTCTCATACTGTATATTGTTGCGCTCGAATTAAGTTCTACTACAAGCGTCACTCGCAAGTATACGAGGTAGTTGTAGCAAAGGTGATCGCCCTAAGGTCGTTTTCCCAAGAAGGTGTGGTTCGTAATAGCTTGATTGATAAATTATTTAAAAGAGAAAGTTTGTTGTTTGGAATTGTAAAAGAACTATTTAAACCTAAGATTAATGTGCATAGGGTTGATGTGTGTGAAGGTTGTACAAGATCAAATCGGCTCTTGGGAATATGCCTAGGGTTATAGGTCTATTTAATCAAAGCTCAATTCTCAATTATCCATAAACATAACCTTGTAAATTAATCTGTTCCTTAAGATTAATTAGTCAATTACCAATCCATTAGTTCTCACATTCATGAATTAACAATGACCGATTCTTTTATATTACCAAATTAACAAACCCTAGAACTTATATTTCTAATTCATTCATAGGGTAGTCGATTGCATAATTCCGATATCAAATTTCACCTCTCGATCCTTCATTCAATATCTAGAGATCAATAGGTAGCTAATCTATTAACCTAGCATACAATCCAATGCAATCAACCAACAACAAGGTACATCAAAGGAAATATCAAATCAAAGCATTCAATCAAATATACTACAAACCCTAAGCATGGGTATTTAGCTCAACATCATCAACTTAAAACATTCATTCAACTCAATATAAATCAAATACAAATTGTTCATTGCAATATCAATTCTCTTAATATAACAAAAACAATATTGAAATGAATTAAAAGAGAGAATAGAAAAATCCCTTGTGAAGATGCCAAGAGTAGGATTACTAGTCTTCCTCCTAGCTCCACTTTGATGTATGATGAAGAACTTAAGCCCTCTTCAATGGTTGATTCTCCTTTGCAATATGGAATGGAGCTTTCTCAAGTCACCAAACCTTCAATTGATTATGCCTTTGAGAGATGGATTGGAGCTTTCTCAAGTCACCAAACCTTTCAATGAAGCTTCTTCAACCTTTAAGAGCTTGTTAACCCAACTTATCCCAAAGAACCTCAAAGATCTTATCAATGGAAGATGGAGAAGATGAAGATGGAGGATGAAGATGAAGGGACAAGGAGAGTGTCACTCTCTCCTCATCCCAAAATATGTTTGCTCGCTCCTTCTCTTTTCTTTTCTCCCTTTTAAAACCCTAGCCGTCCTCTCCTTTTTTTCTTTCGAACAGACAATTTTATAGAGATTAAGGGTGACACGGCCAAGCCAAGAGTGGCTTGGCCGTGTCTCTTGATTTTTCCTTGCTTTCCATTAGGTGACACGGCCAAGCCAAGGTTGGCTTGGTCGTGTCTCTTGATTTCTATGGGACACGGCCAAGCCAGTTGGCCGTGTCCCTCACTGGCTCATCCTTTCTTTCTTTCTTTTCTTTCTTTTCTTTAGAGAGGTGACACGGCCAAGCCATGTGGAGCTTGGCCGTGTCTCTTATTTTTCTTTCTTGGGACACGGCCAAGCTCCTGGCCGTGTCCCTCACTGTTGCTTGCTCCTTGAGTGAGACACGGCCAGAGGCTTGGCCGTGTCTCTGGGTGTGTCTCTCTCTGTTGCTCATTTTCCTTCTTTTCCTTCTCTTCTTTGGCTTGTTCTTTGATTTGCTCTTTGAGTGAGAGTCTCTGGGTGTGTCTACTTCTGCCTTGAATTTCTTTTGAGGGACATGGCCAAGCTTGCTTTGGCTTGGCCATGTCTTGCTTGGTTCATGCTTTTCTTGCCCTGTTTTGATCTTCCAAGGGTGTTTTTGTACCTAAACCTAAAAACAATAGTTTAAACACACTTAAAACAATAATTAATCAAAACATTAACTAAAACACACATAAAATCATACCAAAAACAAGTACAAAAATGACCTAAACAGCTACCCCACACTTAATTCCTTGCTTGTCCCCAAGCAAGGTTAAAATCAAAACACACTAACAAGATAAATTTTGTTAAGTTCAAGAGTTATAAAGATGCATCAAGACTTCCTTATCCCTAAATCCACAATCAATATCAAATCAAACAAAATCGACACCCATGCAATTAAATGGTTTTCCATGCATAACCTATGTTGTTGCTCTCTCACCAGCTCTTACAAGTGTTTGATCATGGTGGTGTTTACACTCCTAACAATCAATGAAAGATTATTGCGATAGGCTTGCTTATCAATCAAATCTCCACCACAAAATAACAATCAAGCATCAATCAAAAGGTCTTTATTTTGGTTGTAATGGGGCTAAGGTAAAGGCATGACATTTAGGAAATGTAAGCTTAATCATTAAGTTCAAGAGCACTTCAAGAGTGAAGTAACCGATCATATTTATAACTAACAATCCCAAAACACCTTCCTCTCATATGCCCATTGACATTAAAGAGCTTTTCAAGGGAACTCACTTATTACATTTTGCAATGATTATTCCTAAACAAATTCCAACCCTGTCAACAAGAACAACAATTATTTATATATATATATATATTTTTCTTCTTTTTTTTGTTTTTTTTGTTTTTTATTTTACTTTATTTTTATTATTTTGCTTTGCAATCTTAAACCTACTAAATTTAACCCCACACTTAATTCAACACAACACTCGGTCATAAACTCTCTTAAAATGCTCTTGACCTAATGAAAGGGTAAGAGTTAAACAATAAGGTTCAAGCTAATGGTGTTGTGAAAAAGAAAGAAAAGGAAAAATAAAATAAGCTCAAAATTGGCTAACTAAAGTTAAAAATAAGATTGGTCTTTTTAAGCCAAAGTGGGTTCACCTAATTGCCTTAATCATCTTGATGCCTAATTAAAAATTTTATGTAGTCTTAAAATGCATGTCAAAGCAAGTTCTAGCAATTCATCAATCAATGAAGTTCACCCACAAAATGAATAATAAGTTGATGGCTCAGTTCCTCACAAGGTTAATGGCAATGCAAGGAAAAACCAACAAAATTGACAATAAGCACCAAATCTACTCAATTCTCCAAATCATGCTTCAAAAATTCAAAGGTCATCTATCAGCAATTTTATAACAATTGAACTTTTCAAAATTCATTTATTCAATGAAAAATATTAACTAGAACTTAAACAAAAACAAGTTAAAAGTAAAAATACAAAAACACAAAATGCAATTAAAAGTAAAAACACAAAATATAAAATGTACCCCACACTTAAAGATTCACATTGTCCTCAATGCGAGCATGCATACTACAGAGGGGGTTTAGATGAAACCTGATTTTCATCGTTCCCATATACGATGTGTAGGGCTCCTTCCACCCATAATGCAACTGGAGCCCATGACTGAGAGGATGAACACCATACAACTTTGAAAAGTGCCCAATGTATTGAAAAGCCTAGGTAGCATTCTTAGGGGAGCAATTGTCCAAAAAGAACATGTGAGGGTTGTCTTAGCTTGATTTTTTAATGCTATAGGGACATAGTAAGAACCTTTTCAGTTTACAACATGGTTTTATATGGTTTTTGCTCGTTCTCACCACCAAGAGTGGGAGAGATGATAATTTGTTGCATACTGTATTCCCCAACCAAAACATCTTTCAAAATTTCTAGGGTCTTTTTAAGTTCAACCAAGTTTGGTTAAATGTGTTCTACATTCTCTTTAGCAATTTGAAGTTCTCCCTCAACAATCTCATTATTCACTAGTAAATTGCTCTCATCAATTTCTAATTTGGAAGAATTAGGCTCTACTTCTATGGTCATAGCCACCTCAAGCTTATCTAAACTATCTTCACTATAGGGCATGTCATGGAGTTCAAAAAGTTGCATACCTTGTTTCTCTGCGTTCAACTTACTTGGGAATGGGAGTGGTGGCATACAAGGATTTGGAGGTTCATACAAATTTATCAAAGTCGATGCTTCCAAATTCTCCTCCTCCTTTGATTGAATTAACTCCTCTATGTTTGATTGCATTTCCTCGCCATTTTCTTCTTTGTTAGTTCCTGCATCAAAGGAATCACAAAAATTGTTATATATCACCTGTTCATTCTTAAAATTTGTGATTACCTCTATTTGCTCCAAATGGCTAGGAAATTCCTCCTCTTGGTGTTCTTAGAGTTGATGTGCCAGTTGCCCAAGTTGCATTTCCACCCTCTTCAATGATTCCTCCAAAGAATCTAACCTCTCATTGCTTCTTTCCTGAATTTCTGTGCTAATTTGAATGTAAGCATTCAAATCATCTTCCACTGTAGATTTCTTGAATTTATCATGGTTTTGTGAGCTAATTTGAATGAAGGCATTCAAACTATCTTCCAAAGTGGGTTCCTTAAGTTTACTTTGATTTTGCGTGCTGAAGGCATTCAAACTATCTTCTAATGTGGGTCGCTTAAGGTACTCTTGATTTGAATATTGTTCTTGAGAGTAAGAACTTCTTTGGTAAGGTTGAAAAAAATTTGGAGGTGGAATGTGCTGCTGGTTTTCCCAAGAAAAATTTGGGTGGCTTCCCCTTCTTGAATTATAAGGTCTAGGGCATGGGTCATTTCCACCCATTTGCTGGAAACTGTCATAGGCATATTCGTCCTCTTGCCTCTCTTGATATTGTCCATAACCAAATGAGCACATGTTTGCGCTATGTCCTGCAATGCCACATGCTGAACATACTCCTCGAGTAGGCATAGGTGTTTGTCCTCTTGCATTTAGCATCTTAAGTTGGTTCGTTAATTATGCTAATTGCCATGCCATGTCAGAATCAGGGTTATCATCATAAACCACTGCGTACCTTGAAAATTGCATATTTACACAAGGCACTTAGCAACTTAAAGAAAACAAACAAATAATTAAATTGAAAGAAAATTAAACAAAAAACAAACAAACAATTAAAAGAAAATAAACAAATAATTAAATTGTAAAGAAGAATCAAACTATCACTACTTAAACAACCTTCCCCAGCAGCGGTGCCAAAAACTTGTTGCGCTCGAATTAAGTTCTACTACAAGCGTCACTCGCAAGTATACGAGGTAGCTGTAGCAAAGGTGATCGCCCCAAGGTCGTTTCCCCAAGAAGGTGTGGTTCGTAATAGCTTGATTGACAAATTATTTAAAAGAGAAAGTTTGTTGTTTGGAATTGTAAAAGAACTATTTAAACCTAAGATTAATGTGCGTAGGGTTGATGTGTGTGAAGGTTGTACAAGATCAAATCGGTTCTTGGGAATATGCCTAGGGTTATAGGTCTATTTAATCAAAGCTCAATTCTCAATTATCCATAAACATAACCTTGTAAATTAATCTATTCCTTAAGATTAATTAGTCAATTACCAATCCATTAGTTCTCACATTCATGAATTAACAATGACCAATTCTTTTATATTACCAAATTAACAAACCCTAGAACTTATATTTCTAATTCATTCATAGGGTAGTCGATTGCATAATTCCGATATCAAATTTCACCTCTCGATCCTTCATTCAATATCTAGAGATCAATAGGTAGCTAATCTATTAACCTAGCATACAATCCAATGCAATCAACCAACAACAAGGTACATCAATGGAAATATCAAATCAAAGCATTCAATCAAATATACTACAAACCCTAAGCATGGGTATTTAGCTCAACATCATCAATTTAAAACATTCATTCAACTCAATATAAATCAAATACAAATTGTTCATTGCAATATCAATTCTCTTAATATAACAAAAACATTATTGAAATGAATTAAAAGAGAGAATAGAAAAACCCCTTGTGAAGATGCCAAGAGTAGGATTACTAGTCTTCCTCCTAGCTCCACTTTGATGTATGATGAAGAACTCAAGCTCTCTTCAATGGTTGATTCTCCTTTACAATATGGAATGGAGCTTTCTCAAGTCACCAAACCTTCAATTGATTATGCCTTTGAGAGATGGATTGGAGCTTTCTCAAGTCACCAAACCTTTCAATGAAGCTTCTTCAACCTTTAAGAGCTTGTTAACCCAACTTATCCCAAAGAACCTCAAAGATCTTCTCAATGGAAGATGGAGAAGATGAAGATGGAGGATGAAGATGAAGGGACAAGGAGAGTGTCACTCTCTCCTCATCCCAAAATATGTTTGTTCGCTCTTTCTCTTTTCTTTTCTTCCTTTTAAAACCCTAGCCGTCCTCTCCTTTTCTTTCTTTTGAAGAGACGATTTTATAGAGATTAAGGGTGACACGGCTAAGCCACTCTGTCTCTTGATTTTTCCTTGCTTTCCATTAGGTGACACAGCTAAGCCAAGGTTGGCTTGGCCGTGTCTCTTGATTTCCATGGGACACGACCAAGCCAGTTGGTCGTGTCCCTCACTGGCTCATCCTTTCTTTCTTTCTTTTCTTTAGAGAGGTGACATGGCCAAGCCATGTGGAGCTTGGCCGTGTCTCTTGTTTTTCTTTCTTGGGACACAGCCAAGCTTCTGGCCGTGTCCCTCACTGTTGCTTGCTCCTTGAGTGAGACACGGCCAGAGGCTTGGCCGTGTCTCTGGGTGTGTCTCTCTTTGTTGCTCATTTTCCTTCTTTTCCTTCTCTTCTTTGGCTTGTTCTTTGATTTGCTCTTTGAGTGAGACATGGCCAGAGGCTTGGTCGTGTCTCTAGGTGTGTCTGCTTCTGCCTTGAATTTCTTTTGAGGGACATGGCCAAGCTTGCTTTGGCTTGGCCATGTCTTGCTTGGTTCATGCTTTTCTTACCCTGTTTTGATCTTCCAAGGGTGTTTTTGTACCTAAACCTAAAAACAACACTTTAAACACACTTAAAACAATAATTAATCAAAACATTAACTAAAACACACATAAAATCATACCAAAAACAAGTGCAAAAATGACCTAAACATATATGCATATTTTACACATACCGTTGTGTGTGTATTATGTACATATATGGTATAAGGGTGTTACAACTTAGGCCCGAGACTGGATTTGATTTGGATACTTGGACCCGAGAGTTAATTTGCATGGAGTTCCAGTTTCTTTGGTGTCAGACCGAGAATCCCGGTTTGCATCGAGGTTTTGGAGGAGTTTGCAAGATGTATTGGGTTCTCAGTTGCATTTTAGCACTGCTTTCTATCCTCAGACAGATGGGCAGTCAGAGAGAGTGATACAAACTCTAGAGGATGTGTTGAGGAGCTATATCATTGATTTCACTTGGAGCCGGGACAGATTCTTGCCACTAATTGAGTTTGCTTATAACAATAGTCATCAATCTAGTATTGAGATGGCACATTATAAGGCCTTGTATGGTAGGAAGTGTAGGACACCTTTGTGTTGGGATGAGGTTGGAGAAGGTAAATTTGTCTATCCTAATATGATTAAGGAAACATAAGAGAAAGTTAAGGTAATTCAGGGTCATCTGAAAGAAGCCTCAGACCCACAGAAATCCTATACAGATTTGAAAAAGGAAGGATATAGAGTTCAGTGTGGGAGATAAACTATTACTGAAGGTGTCTCCATGGAAGAAGATTTTGAGATTCGGCCACAAAGGGAAGTTGAGTCCTCATTTCATAGGACCATATGAGGTGCTGGAGAGAGTTAGTTTTAGGGGCTTATAGACTGGCTTTGCCACCCGAATTGGATTAGATTCATAATGTCTTCCATGTCTCTATGCTTCAGAGATACAAATCAGACCCATCTCATATCTTGCCAGTGGAGTCCATTGAGGTGAGTTCGGATCTGACTTATGAGGAAGAACCAGTGGTGATCTTAATATGAGAAGTGAAAGAGTTAAGGAATAAGAAGGTGCCACTTGTAAAAGTCCATAGGCCATCATGCCACCGAGGAGGCAACATAGGAGAGTGAGCAGACGATGCGGAGTCAGTATCCCTAGTTGTTCTAGATTTGATGGAAGGTAATTTCGAGGATGAAATTTATTTTTAGGGGGAGAGAATTGTAATATCCCAAATTTTTAAAAATTTTTAATTTTTGGAAATTTGATAAAATAAATTATAAAATAATTGGATAAATTAAATAAATGATTTTAAATAAAAAATAAAAAGATTTTAAGTGAAAAAGTAAAATGTATATAGGATATATATGAAAATATGCATAACATATACAAGAAAATATTTTAAAAGTTAAAGTTTATCTAAATAATTTAAATAGTAATAGAAGATAATATTTTTGAAATAATTAATTAAATAATAATATATATATATACTTGGTGGTAATTAAAGTGGAAAATATAAGGTTCAAATTAAGAGTGGGTGGAGAGAGATATTTATTTAGTCTTCTTCTTCTTCTTCTTTCCTTCTTTAGCCGATTCTCCATGGTTGTGAAAGAGAGGATTTTTGCTTCTTTTAAGCATCCTAAGGTGAAGGATTTTCAAGGTTTCAAGGGAATATTTGGTGAATTCTTCTTGTAGTGGAAAGTTTTCAACTTGTTTCCTTGAATTCTCTTAAAGATGTGAAGTTTGAGTTTTTGTGTTTGTATGTTTTAATTGTTGGAATTGGTATGTATGAAGTTGTTTTGAGTAGTTAACTATGATTTTAAGTTTGGGTTGAAGAAATGGTTAAGTTTGAGTTGAGTTTGGTATAGAGAGAGAGTTTAGAGTTATGTAACTTTTGAGTTGTGAATTCATGGTTTTGAATTGTATAATTTGATTTTAATTGAGTTGCTTTGATGCATAAGCAAGTATTTTAAAGTTAAATGATGGATTTGGTTGAGTATGAATAGAGTTGGAAATGGAAAGAGATTATTCAAAGTATAGCAAAAGAATGATAACTTTGGATTTGTGACAATTATGTGTTGATACTAGGAATTTGGCCTGACACGTCCAATGACACGGCCATGTCATTAGGTGTGTCGACGATTTCATTTTTCAGTATTAGTGACACATGCAGTGACACGCCCATGTCACTAAGTGTGTCAAAGCTACTGTAGTGCAAGAGTATTGGCACAGGCAGTGACACGCCCATGTCACTGGGCGTGTCAAAGCTTCTGTGTAGTGGGTATATTGCATGGTCATTGACATGCCCATGTCGTTGAGTTTGTCACTTGTAGAATTTGCTCACAATAGCTCTTTTTCTTATTTTTCTTTAGTGGTTCTCACTTATCATGTATATGTATTATAAGGTGAAAAGTTTAAGATTTGACATGCCTTTAAGTGTGATACTAAATGATTATTTATGATCACATTTGGTTTAGGCATTGAGGAGAATTGTTTTGCCCTTTCCAAGTGTTGAAGAGTATCTTAGAAGAGAAGGTTGAAGGTGGTGTTTGAGCTTTCTTTTAGGTTGCTTTTAGAGGTAAGTACAAACTTTGAATAAATTGATTGAGTGTGCATTGCATTTGGACTTAACACATTTTGATTGAAAAATGTGTTAAGCTACTTGATGCATTGAATATGCATGAACATTGTACTATGTTATTTGATTTGTTAAGAATACATTATATGCATTGTGAAAAGCCATAGATAATGGCTAAAATGAATTCAAAGTGAATATGTGCAATATATGAAAATGACCCAAAGTGTTTGGGGTATTGTGTTTTGATGTGAATGCATTAAAGACATTGTGAAAGTAATGGCTCGATTGCATAAAATGTGATACATTATGATTAATATGATGATATGAAATAAAATGACATTGTTATAAATGAGATAAATGAGGCAATGTGTCTAGTTGATAATGAGATAAATGAGGCAATGGGCCTAGTTTGATTACGGAAAAATGAGAAAGAAATTGATGATGAAAATATGAAATAATTATGTGCCTAGTATGTTCTTCAATTTCTAGAGTTTTGTATTTGGCGGTATGCCTATGAGGTTATTCTCATTATTTGCTTTTGGGGCTAGACATGTGGTGTCAACTTAGACCAAAACAGTAACTCTAGGATTTGAATAGCATATTAGATTCTTTGGGCCCATGATTGTGTTTGCTTTTATGTGAATTGTGAATTGTGAAACAATTGAAAATTATATTTTAATGAAATGATATGAGATATGATATCCATATGCATTGTGCATTGGCATTGCATTTGAACTTTAATGTTATCAAAGTTTGTACCACTAGGCTTTTAGCTTAGCGTAATTGTAATTCATCGTGCAAGTGACAGGGGAGATCCAGTGGCGCCGGGGAGTTTTCTAGACCGGGCCGGGTCTAGATTTGAGATCTTAAGTGTAGAGTTGATTGTTGGACATCAAGATCAGAGATACTACCAGCATGTACATATTTTAATTAATATATATTTTAATATTATGTATATTATATTATATTTTGATGTATATATATACTGTAAATTATAAAGTATATTTTGGATAAATGTTTTTATAAGGGGAGTTTGATATGTGTTTTTGGAATAAGTAATATTTTAGTTATTATTTAAGTGTACACTTTAATATATTTATGATTTTGTCATTGGAAGAGTCAGAGTTTTTACTAAAGTAAGGTTTTTATTAAAATGGGTGGTGATATTTTTGTACCGCATATGCATATATTACATATGTTGGGTGTATGTATTGTACGTATATAGGGTATAAGGGTGTTACATTTCCACTTTAAACAAATCTTAAATCTTGTGCCTTAATCAAACACATTTATCTATCTCATCGCCTTGCACTTGATGGAATTGACAAAAGGCATTGGCATTAATGTTTGACGACAGAGGCTTGTGTAGAGGTCGAGGTGCCAATGGTTGTAGCAAATCCATCTTCATTAGATTTTCTAACATCTTTGACAAAGGTTCCCCCAAGTCTAAAAATTTACTCTTCTTTACTAGTTCAGTTGTTGCATTTATCTCAACACCTCTTCTTTACCTTTGACTTTGCCCATTGGAGTGGTAACCACTCTTATTGCTCCTCTTAGACAACACATGGTTCAATTGGTATTGTAAAATATGGATTGACATCTCATTTCTCATTTGAATCTCTATCAGTCAACTTGTTCCTTATTTTAGTGGGAGATGCCTCATTGGCATTATTGATGATCTCCAAAATCTCAACCAATTGGGTCTTTATAATCCTTGCAAATTGATCCCGCAGCTCAGCCATCCTTGTTTCAAGAACTTCATTGACTATATCCGTAAGTTGGTTTGCATCCATCCTCCAAATAAAGCACTTGAATCAAAATCACTTATGTAGGTTAAGTTGTCTTATGCTCTTAAACTGTTGTACTCTAGGTCTATAAGCCAGAAAAGATTAATGCCATGTAATGCAATGCATGTATGCATGTATACACAAGTAAATGACTAAATAAACAAAAGAAAAATAGCAGGAACAACCCTTGCAACCTTATATCACCTACACATGAATGGCAAGCCTCTTTTCCAAGGTATATGGTCAATAAAATATCAACATGGGATATCTTATTTTCAAAAAATCTAATCAGACGGTTTAACCAATAGTCACACTTTCAAACTTAGAAGTCAATCAAAGATAATTTTCATTAATTAAGTCTTAATCCATCGGATCAACTAAAAATGGCTTTTATGCTATTTATGGATTAAAACTAAAATCAAGGGTTTATCATAAATATATTTTCTATTTGAAAAAATAACTAATGATTCATGCCACAAACAAGCCTATGATTAATAATTTCTTGGTATAAATTTGGCCTACAATTGATTTTTGATATTTTATAATTGACCTAACTAGTTGTAAGCTCATTTGAGAAAAATGTTTCAAATTTCAATAAAATGTTTAAAAGCCCACTGTAAAATGGTTTAAAAATAAATTTTAGGCTTTTAACCTTGGGCCATTGTTGCGCTTAAATCAACACTATCACAAATCGGCACTCGTAAGTATACGAGGCTATTGTAGTGACGGTGATCGCCCCAAGGTCGTTTCCCAAGGAAGGACTTGCATGTAATAGTTCGATTAACATGAAATAATGAATTCGATTGTGTGATTGAATTGGTGAACCGTAATTAACCTTAGAAATGAAAATGAGTGATTTTATGCAAGAGAATTTCAATTATGGAAATGATGCCTAGGGTTGTAGGTCCAATTAATCAAATGTTCAATTATCCGATTATCCATTAATATAACCATGAATCTTAATTTGTTTCTTAAGATTAATTAGCCCATTATCAATTCACTAGTTCTCACATATATGAATTAACAATAACCAATTATTTAACATTAGCAAATTAATAAACTCTAGAACTTATATTTCTAATTCATTCTTAGGGTAGTCAATTGCATAGTTCTGATATTAAACTTCTCCTCTCGGTCCGTCATTCAATATTAAGTAATCAATAGGTGGCCAATCTATCAATTTATCTTTAATTTCAATGCAATCAACATATAACAAGGTATATCAATGGAATCATCAAATCAAATCATTTAATCAAATATACTACAACCCCAAGCATGAGTAATTTAGCTCATCATCTTCTTTAAACAAATACTCAATTCAATACAAACCAAATCAAAGTTATATGTATTAAGAAATGGAATAAAAGAAAGAGTTAGAAAAACCCCTTTTTGAAGATGCTAAAAATCGGACTCCTCGTCTCTTTCGTATCTCCCTCTTGGTATGTGATGATGGACTTCTAGCTCTCTTGAACAAATGGCTCTCTTCTTGAAGGAGTGGATGATAGTTCTCTCAAATTCTCAACTCTCCAAACAAGCCTCTCAAAACCCTAATCCTCAAGAACTAGTAACTCACTTCAAAACCAACAATCATCTTGCTCTTGATGTGTAAAAGGAAATGGTGAGTGAAGATGGTGAGAGTGGTCTTGCTCTCTCAAGCAAAAACCAAGGAAGAAGATGAGGGAGATGATGAAGAAGTGGAAGTGTAGAGAATGTCCACTAAATTTATTCAAAATCCATTTTCTAATCCCCATGCTCTTCCACTTTGAATTGTTTAAGACACCCATCATGCCTTGTCTCCCACTTACTAATTTCTTTATACCTTTCTTCCATAAAATCCTCCCACTTTTCACTCTTTTTTGTTCTTTTTGTCACCCACTAAAACACAACAGCTCATTCCTCGTGCAAGCCAGCTAAGGACCCAGGGTGACACGGCCAAGCCATATGGAGCTTGGCCGTGTCTAGTGACTTTCTTTCTTGGGGACACGGCCAAGCTTCTGGCCGTGTCCCATTCTGTATGCTTTGTCCTTGTGAGACACGTCCAAGGACACGGCCGTGTCATGTGACACAGCTAGTGTCCTGGCCGTGTCCAGTGGTGGTGTCTGTCTCTGTTTATTTCTTTTCTTTCTTTGCTTTCTTTGCTCTTTTGTTCCTTTGGAGAGACACGGCCAGTGGCTTGGCCGTGTCTCATGGCCGTGTTCACTACTGGACTTGTTTCCTTGAGGGACACGGCCAAGCCATGTTAATCCTGGCCGTGTCTCATAATTTTCCTTTTTTCTTCTTCTTTTGATGAAGGACACGGCCAAGCCATGACAAGCTTGGCCGTGTCACTTGATTTTCTCCATAAATTCCACCAATTTTGATCTAATGGCTTCGTCGAAGGTACTTCAACCTAAATCAACAACTTCAAACAAACTTAAGTGCAATTTAACATAAAAATTAACTTAAAATCAACATAAACATAATAAAAAATATATACAAAATTGATCTAAACAATTACCCCACACTTAATCCTTTGCTTGTCCCCAAGCAAAGTTAAAATAAAAACAAATAAAACAAGATAAATATTATCAAATTCAAGAGTTATAAGGATGCATTAAGACTCCCATCTTATTAAATCCGCAATCATAATCGAATCAAGAATAATCGGTACTCAAGTAACTTAATGGTCAATCAATGCATACCAAAATTGTCACTCCCTCACAAAACCTCTCAAGTGTTTAATTGGGTAGTGTTTAAGCTGTCAACATTCAATGAAAGATTAGGACTATAGGATTGCTCATTAATCAAATCTCCACCACCTAATCACAATCAAGCATCAATCATAAGGTCTTTTATTTGGTTGTAACGGGGCTAAGGAAAAGGTATGACATTTGGGAGAGTGAGTTAGTTCATTTAGGTCAAGAGTACTTCAAGAGTGAAGTAAGCAATGTAGCATGATCAACAATCCCATAATTCATCTCAATCACTTAGCACTAAGCATTTATGTGCTTTTAAGGGACTCCATTTATTTAATTTGCAAAGATAATTTCCAAACTCATTACAACCCTTCCAACAAGAACAACAACTATTATTTTGATTTTCATTATTCATTTTTTTATGAGGTATCCAACTAATTTAAAGCCCATTGAATTCAACCCCACACTTTATTCTGCACAACACTCCATTAATGCTCTTAAAGTGCTCTTGATCTAATGAACGGGTAGAGTTAAAATATAATGGCTCAAGCCGATGGTGTTGTGAAAAAGAAAGAAGGAAAAAATGAAATAAGCTCAAAGTTGGCGAACTAAGGTCGGATGTAAGGTTGGTCTTTTTAAGCCAAAATGGTTTGCCCTAAATTGCCTTAATCATGTTGATACTTAATTGAAATCTTTATGTAGTCTCAAAATTCATGTCAAAGCAAGTTCTAGTAATTCTTCAATCAAAGATGTTCACACATAAAAAAAATGATAAGTTGATGGCTCAATTCCTCACTAGTTTAATGGCAATGCAAAGAATAACCATCAAAATTGACAATAAGTACTAACTCTAATCAATCCTCAAATTCATGCTTCAAAAATTTAAAAGTCATCTATCAACATTCTTATAACAATTGAACTTATTAATATCCATCAAAATCAATTATAAAACAAAACACGAAACTTAACAAAACAAGAATACTTACGAAAATAACAAAACAAAAACACTTACAAAAATAGACAATTTATATTCATGAACAAAAGGCTTAGCACACACCCCACACTTTAAGTTTTACATTGTCCTCAATGGAAACAACGATATTTAAAGTAAAAAGTTAAGGTACAACCTATTTTTCCATCGATCCTTTGTGATGCAAGTGCTACCTTTTCATCCACAAACAACCATTGTTCAAGAGCAAAATACAATATATAAAATAAACACAATATAAAGAGTTAACATTAAAAACCATAACAACAAAAATATGAAATAACTACATATAAGAAAATAACAAGTGTTTTCAAAAGGTTGGAGCTGATAGGATCTACGGTGATGGAGGATGGGACGATGATGCAGCTGATGGGTGGAGGCTTCAAATTTTAGCAAGGTTGCTGTTGATTAGGTCCATTTGTTCCATCACTGCAGCATGGTTATGGTCAACCTTGCTTTCCAATGCTTCAATCCTATTAAGGAGTTCCTGATTGTTCGGGATTGGAGCATCTTCATCTAAATCTAGAGAATCCGAGTCGGAATCCTCCTCGACTCGTGCTCTCTTTTGACGGCCCTCCGGTATCTCAGGCTCAGCTAAACCCATAACATAAGCTCCTCCTTTTCTTGAAACCATGTGCATCTTCTCGAGGGTGGCAAGATCTAATGAATCACTCCCCAAGATCTTAGTCATCTGGAAATGGCTCGGGTCAAAATCATCAAGGAGTGCCATTGCTAAAATTGTAACTAATCCTTCGATGCAAATGGCACCCCGCTTTTTATTTGCCACACTGTCAAACACATCGTCTAACCAATAGCCGGTACAAACGGGTACAACATTGATAGCACAGTCTAAAAAATATAGTTCGCTTAGTTCTACAACCCCTGTGCTCTCTTTTCTTGCAAAGAATCCACATGACATAACCCGGTGTAAGTACCTTAGGGCGGGATTTTTCAATTTCGTAGCCTTGGCCGATTTGGCCACATAAGTTCCCGAGCCCAAAGCTTCCCATGCGAATTGTTGCCTAAAACTCTTAGGCACACATTGTTCCCCTTGTTGATGGAAACCAAATATATCGCTCAATTGCTCAATGTTAAGGACAAATGGTCTCCCAAGCAGTTTAAAATGTAACCTAATGCAAATCTTTTTGTCATTTCTTTTAACCTTAAGTGAGGTTAAAAATTCCAATGAAAGCTCCTCAAATTGCAAAGGTTTAAGGGAAACAAATCTATCCCACCCAAGATTATGAACAAATCTATAAAAATTATCTCGAATATGAAGAGCATCGAGGGATTCTTCGTTAACATACCTCATCGGAAAGAAACCCCGAGCGAGAAGAGTTGCTCTCCTTGGTGCTGACGATGATGAAGATGGAGCTGAAGGTGGAGGTCGCTTCCTTTTGTGGTGAGACACCATTTTTGTTCTTGTCATTTTGATGATTTGGTGAAAATGAAGTTTTCAAAGTTTTAATTGCTTTTTAATGAGAAAAGAAGGGAAGTGGATGAGTTTAAATCAGTTTGGGTGAAGAAAAATGAAAGATCTCAAATGATTTTGAAGCTTGAAGATGGTGGCTATGGAGTTTTGAGATCGAGAGAGATCGAGAGAGATTGAGAGAGAGAGAGAGAAGGAGAGAGAGAGATTTAGGGATTTAAAATGAAAAACTGGGCGAAATCGTGTTTTTAAAACAAAAAATTTAGGTGACACAGCCAAGCTTGGTGAAGCTTGGCCGTGTCTGATGGTTTTTTGAGGGACACGGCCAGGGACACGGCCGTGTCCCTTAAACGTGTCTCTTACTGGATAAAAGAAGGTTGCAAGACAATTTGAGTGACACAGGGAGAGGCTTGGCCGTGTCTGTGTGACACGGCCAAGGACACGGCCAGGACCTCTGGCCGTGTCTGCCTCTGCCAAATTGGTTTTGAAATATATATATATATATATATATATATTTAATTGGTTTATTTGTGTCACCAAATCACAAAAATGCAATCTTCTTCTTGGTTTAACCCTGAAACACATTCAAGAAAAATAAAAACCGATCAAAGTACCTATTTTATTTAACTCAACATGAAATTCAAATTGCAAAATATAAAATTATAACAGTGAAAAGAAATGCAAACCGATGGGTTGCCTCCCATTTAGCGCTTCTTTAATGTCGTATAACTGGACATTGTTGCATCATTCGTCAATGAACACCATGCTTTCCACCATTTTTGCAACTTCGATTTCTTCCAAGTAGGGCTTTACCCTTTGTCCATTAACCTTGAACGTCTCGTTGGTTTTTAGATTAAGCAACTCAACAACCCCATAGGGGAATGTTTAAGTGATTTGAAAGGGTCCACTCCAACGTGACTTCAATTTTTCGGGAAACAATTGCATTCTTGAATTGAAGAGGAGGACTTTCATTCCCGGTTCAAAAGTCCTTTGAAGAATCATCCTGTCATGAATAGCTTTGGTCTTTTCCTTGAAGATCCTCGAACTCTCATAGGCTTCATTCCGAAGCTCATCAAGCTCGGAAACTTGTAGCATTCTTTGCTCCCTTGCTTCACCTAAGTCCATATTCGTGGTCTTTATTGCCCGATAAGCCTTGTGCTCCAATTCCACCGGGAGGTGGCATGCCTTGCCAAAGACCAACCTATAAAGACTCATTCCTAATGGGGTTTCAAAAGCAGTCCTATAAGCCCACAATGCTTCCGAGAGTCAGATTGACCAGTCCTTCCGAGTTGTGCTCACTGTCTTTTCTAAAATCCCCTTGATCTGCTTGTTTGAAATCTTAGCTTGCCCGGATGTTTGGGGATGATATGGAGTTGCCACTTTGTGTCGGATGCCCATCTTGGTCATCAACTTTTCAAACCATTTGTTGCAAAAATGGCTTCCTCCATCACTCACTATTGCCTTGGGGGTTCCAAACCTGCTCAAAATATTATCCTTCACAAATTTTAACACAATGTTATCATCATTGGTCCTAGTGGGGATTGCCTCAACCCACTTGGACACATAATCTACTGCTAGAAGAATATATTCAAAACCAAAGGATTTGGGAAATGGCCCCATGAAATCAATCCCCCATACATCAAAAATATCAACCACAATAAAAATGTTAAGGGGCATTTCATTCCTTTTGCTAATGTTTCCTACTCTTTGGCATTCATCACATCTTATATAAAAATGATAAGCATCTTTAAAAAGAGTAGGCCAATACAAACCGCTTTGAAGAATTTTCTCGGCGGTCTTCTTTCCTCTGAAATGTCCCCCACAATACAAATTGTGGCAAAATTGTAGCACTTGCTTTTGTTCGTCTTCCGGCACACATCTTCTTATTACTTCATCCCTGCAAATTCTAAACAAGTAAGGCTCATCCCAAAAATAATACTTACATGTATGCAGGAATCTCTTCTTTGCCTGGAAGCTCAAATCCTTTCTCACTACACCACAAGAAAGATAATTAGCAATATCAGCATACCATGGTGCTTGAGTTACAGAAAACAAGTGTTCATCTGGAAATTTTTTGAAAGCATTTTCACAAGCAATTTCAGCATTATTTTCACAAGAGTTAAGTCTAGAAAGATGGTCGGCCACCACATTCTCACATCCCTTCCTATCTTTGATTTCAACATCGAATTCTTGTAACATCAACACCCACCTAATGAGCCTAGGTTTAGCTTATGGTTTGGTCAATAGGTATTTCAAGGCTGTATGATCAGAAAATACTATGACCTTAGAACCTATCAAGTAAGATCTAAATTTGTCTAGTGCAAATACCACAGCTAACATTTCTCTCTCAGTGGTCGTGTAATTTACTTGTGCATCATTTAAAGATAAACTTGCATAATAAATTACACACATCAATTTATTTACTCTTTGGCCCAACACAGCTCCAATGGCAAAATTTGATGCATCGCACATAATCTCAAATGGCAAATCCCAATTTGGGGCAATAATTATAGGGGCAGAAGTTAGTTTTTCTTTCAAAATTTTAAAAGCTTCTAAGCACTTTTCATCAAAAACAAATGGGACATCTTTTCCTAACAAATGGCACAAAGGACGTGAAATTTTAGAAAAATCTTTTATGAACCTCCTATAAAATCCTGCATGTCCTAAAAAACTTCTAATTCCCTTAACTGATGTGGGTGGAGGTAGGTTCACAATTAATTCAACTTTAGCTTTGTCTACCTCAATCAATTCATGGGAAATAACATGCCCTAAAACAATTCCATGATCAACCATAAAGTGACTCTTTTCCCAACTCAATGTAAGATTACATTCAATACACCTTTTAAGTACTAGAGTCAACTTTTCCAAACAATCATCAAAGGAATTACCAAAAACAGAAAAGTTATCCATGAATATCTCAATGCACTTGTCTAACATATCTGAAAATATGGAAAGCATACACCTTTGAAATGTTCCCGGTGCATTGCAAAGTCCGAATGGCATCCTTCGAAATGCAAACGTCCCAAAGGGACAAGTAAATGTAGTCTTTGGTTGATCTTCCGGTGCTATCGGGACTTGGTAGTAACCTGAAAGACCATCAAGAAAATAGTAAAAAGAATGTCTAGATAATCTATCAAGCATTTGATCAATAAAAGGTAAAGGAAAGTGATCTTTCTTGGTGACTTTATTTAATTTCCTATAATCTATGCACATCCGCCACCCAGTTTGTGTTCGTGTTGGTACCAACTCTCCTTTCTCATTCTGGACCACTGTCAACCCTGTTTTTTTAGGCACAACATGAACAGGACTAACCCATTCACTATCAGCAATAGGGTAAATTACCCCTTCATCCAGTAACTTAAGGACCTCCTTCTTAACAACCTCGCTCATGTTAGGGTTTAGTCTCCTTTGAGACTCTCTCACCGGTTTAGCCCCTTCCTCTAAGATAATCTTATGCATGCACATAGAGGGACTAATACCCTTAATGTCACTCAACCCCCAACCTATAGCCTTCTTGAATTTTTTCAACATTGTTACAAGCTTATTTTCTTCCTCACTGGTAAGGGTAGCAGAAATTATCACTGGTTGAGAGTTATTTTCCCCAAGAAAAATATATTTTAAATGTTTGGGGAGTTCTTTAAGCTCAACCCCTTGTAGTTGAACTTGCTCTTCTTCAACTTCAATTTCCTCCTCAACACTCTCATCGTCCAAAATGGAATTGTCTTCTTCATCCTCCTCATTGGAAATCTCTGCTTCTTCTTGCAATTTTAGAGCCTTTTCTAGCTTGTGTTCGCCATTTTCCTGCAAGAAAACTTCTTGGACAACAATATCAGTAAGATCAATGAAAGAGCAATCTTCATTTAAAGCACTAGTGGGAATAGGGGAAGTGTTAAAAATTGAAAATTCTACAGTTTGTCCCAAAACGGTCATGGTTAATTTTCCATTTTTAACATCAATTAAAGTGTTAGTTGTGGCCATAAAAGGCCTTCCTAACAAAATTGCATGTTCGGCATCCCGTGGGATTTCTCCCCCCGTGTCTAAGACAATGAAATCGACGGGTACAATCAAACCTCCTACCTTCACTAGAACATCTTCTATGATTCCCTTAGGATATCTAAGAGTTCTATCTGCTAATTGTAAAACCATTTTGGTCGGTTTGAGTTCCCCTAGCTCTAGATTCAAATAAATTGAGTATGGCATCAAATTAATACTAGCTCCAAGATCACACATGCCAATGGTCTCTTTCCCATTCCCCATAGAGATTTTAACTATAAAGCTCCCCAGATCTTTTAGTTTAGGAGGTAACTTATGTTGTAAAACAGCACTTGTTACTTCCGAAACTATCACCTTCTCATCCAACTCATACCTTATCTTCTTAGTGTTAAGCTCTTTTAAGAATTTGGCATAAGATGGCATATTCTTTATCACCTCTAGTAAGGGTAGGTTGATACTTACCTTTGAAAGCATGTTATAAATTTCAGAAAATTGCTTATCATGCTTTTCATTTTTTAACCTGCTGGGAAACGAAATTGGTGGTCTGTATGGATTTGGAGATTTGTGCAGCTTTGGTGCAACGGATGCCTCCTCTTTGTCCTCCTTAAGCTCATTTGGTTCAGCTTTTTCTTCTTGCACTTCCTTGCCATTATCTTGCATTGTACCTGCATCAAAGGAATTGTCAATGTTATTATCACTGATTTTATTATCAAGTACCTTACCACTTCTCAAAACGGTGATTACTTTGGCCTGCTCCGGTTGGCTTGGAAATTTCCCTTTTTGATTGGCTTGAAGTTGATTAGCCAATTGGCCCACTTGAGTTTCAACCTTCTTAAGCGATGCTTCTAAAGAGTCAAACCGCTTATTGTTCAATTCTTGATTTTGAGTGCTTACTTGAATGAAAGCATTCAAGTTGTCTTCAAATGAAGGTTTCTTGACTTGCTCTTGATTTGAGGGTTGCCCTTGAAATTGGGGACCTCTTTGATATGGTTGGAAAGGTTGTTGAGGTGGAGCATGTTGTTGATTTTTCCATAAAAAATTGGGGTGATTCCTCCAACCGGGGTTATAAGAATTTGAATATGGGTCATTCCTACCCCTTTGTTGGAACCCTTCAAAAGCAAAAGTTTGCTCTTGCTCCTCTTGAAATGAATCAAAATTTGAGGGGCACACATTTGCTTGATGGCCTACAAGACCGCATGATGCGCATGACTCTTGGCTTGGTCCCGACAAGTTCCCTTTTGCATTCAACAATTTCACTTGCCTTGTCAGTTCTGCAATTTGCCTAGCCATTTCTGAGTTTGCACTTATCTCATGTGCTCCTCTTCTTCTTTCTCCAATACTCTTTTGTTGGGAATTTGCCCCCAACATTTTCGAATAATGCAACTGTTTCTGCAGCTGTTCTTTCACCCATTGCACCCCCTACTGCATTATCCACTGTATTTTGAGATTGTTGAGTTAGCCCATCATAGAAGAATTGATTGAGCAACTGTTGTGGATAGTAATGGTGAGGGAAATGAAATAATAATGATTTGAAGCGATCCCACGCCTCATGAAACGGTTCTCCTTCAAATTGGGTGAAAGTTGCAATACTTCCCCTAAGCTCCTTGGTCTTTTGATGTGAATAGAAATTTCCCATAAATTTGTTGTAGACTTCAGTCCATGTGGTTAAAGAATTCTCAGGTAGGGTCATTAACCACGCTTTTGCTCTGTCCTTCAAACTGTATGGGAAACATCTCAGCTTGAGTTCATCTTCCGTTAGTGTTTGCAAAGGGAACGTATGCAATGTTGAATAAAAATCTCGAATGAAGTTGAGAGGATCTTCATTCGGCAGTCCGTGGAAGGAAGGCAGCATACTATAGTGAGTATTTCTGAGTTCGTAGTTTCTCACTGCGTAGCTCAACCGGATACAAGATGTGGTCACTCCGATGATCGGTTAAGCAAACTCCTTCATAGGTGGCTCTTGTGCATCACCCATTTCTGTTTCTGTGTTCTCCTCAAATTGCTCGTCGGTATTTTCTCTTCCTTGCTCAAAAGGATTTGGTCTCTCGAATCTTGGAAGTCTATGGATGTTGTCTATAAATGGAACAAGTTCATTTCCTTGAGACCGTCGTCCGTGCATAAAGTACCTAAGCAATTCAAAAAAAAAAAGAAGAACACATTAAACAATTTAACAAATAAATTAAAACAATCAAACTATCACAAAAATTGCCTTCCCCGGCAGCGGCGCCAAAAACTTGTTGCGCTTAAATCAACACTATCACAAAGCGGCACTTGCAAGTATACGAGGCTATTGTAGTGACGGTGATCTCCCCAAGGTTGTTTCCCAAGAAAGGACTTGCATGTATTAGTTCGATTAACATGAAATAATAAATTCGATTGTGTGATTGAATTGGTGAACCGTAATTAACCTTAGAAATGAAAATGAGTGATTTTATGCAAGAGAATTTCAATTATGGAAATGATGCCTAGGGTTGTAGGTCCATTTAATCAAATTTTCAATTATCCGATTATCCATTAATTAACCTTGAATCTTAATTTGTTTCTTAAGATTAATTAGCCCATTATCAATTCACTAGTTCTCACATATATGAATTAACAATAACCAATTATTTAACATTAGCAAATTAATAAACCCTAGAACTTATATTTCTAATTCATTCTTAGGGTAGTCAATTGCATAGTTCCGATATTAAACTTCTCCTCTCGGTCCTTCATTCAATATTAAGTAATCAATAGGTTGCCAATCTATCAATTTATCTTTAATTTCAATGCAATCAACATATAACAAGGTATATCAATGGAATCATCAAATCAAATCATTTAATCAAATATAGTACAACCCCAAGCATGAGTAATTTAGCTCTTCATCTTCTTTAAACAAATACTCAATTCAATACAAACCAAATCAAAGTTATACATTGCAATATTAATGTTCTTAATACACAACAACAATTAAGAAATGGAATAAAAGAAAGAGTTAGAAAAACCCCTTTTTGAAGATGCTAAAAATCGGACTCCTCGTCTCTTTCGTAGCTCCCTCTTGGTATGTGATGATGGACTTCTAGCTCTCTTAAACAAATGGCTCTCTTCTTGAAGGAGTGTATGATAGTTCTCTCAAATTCTCAACTCTCCAAACAAGCCTCTCAAAACCCTAATCCTCAAGAACTAGTAACTCACTTCAAAACCAACAATTGTCTTGCTCTTGATGTGTAAAAGGAAATGGTGAGTGAAGATGGTGAGAGTGGTCTTGCTCTCTCAAGCAAAAACCAAGGAAGAAGATGAGGGAGATGATGAAGAAGTGGAAGTGTAGAGAATGTCTACTAAATTTATTCAAAATCCATTTTCTAATCCCCATGCTCTTCCACTTTGAATTGTTTAAGACACCCATCATGCCTTGTCTCCCACTTACTAATTTCTTTATGCCTTTCTTCCATAAAATCCTCCCACTTTTCACTCTTTTTTGTTCTTTTTGTCACCCACTAAAACACAACAGCTCATTCCTCGTGCAAGCCAGCTAAGGACCCAGGGTGACACGGCCAAGCCATATGGAGCTTGGCCGTGTCTAGTGACTTTCTTTCATGGGGACACGGCCAAGCTTCTGGCCGTGTCCCATTCTATATGCTTTGTCCTTTGAGACACGGCCGTGTCCAGTGGTGGTGTCTGTCTCTGTTTATTTCTTTTCTTTCTTTGCTCTTTTGTTCCTTTGGAGAGACACGACCAGTGGCTTGGCCGTGTCTCATGGCCGTGTTCACTACTGGACTTCTTTCCTTGAGGGACACGGCCAAGCCATGTTAATCCTGGCCGTGTCTCATAATTTTCCTTGTTTCTTCTTCTTTTGATGAAGGACACGGCCAAGCCATGACAAGCTTGGCCGTGTCACTTGATTTTCTCCACAAATTCCACCAATTTTGATCAAATGGCTCCGTCGAAGGTACTTCAACCTAAATCAACAACTTCAAACAAACTTAAGTGCAATTTAACATAAAAATTAACTTAAAATCAACATAAACATAATAAAAAATATATACGAAATTGATCTAAACAACCATGAGGTGAAAAATAATTTTGTATCAAAACTCATTGTAAAAAGAAACTTGTTTAAAAATAGTTTTGTTTAAAAATGAATCTTGGGCTTTGTACTTAGGCCATGAGGTATAAAAGAAATTTTGAGCCATTTTAGAAAAGTTATACGTCGAAAGACCATCTTGAAAGTTTTGAAAATAATTTTGATTTTTTGGGCTTAAAGGAATAAAACTATTTTGTGCTTACAATATAATTAGGTCATATTAGAAAAAGAACAAACCAAATAGGTCATGGTTCAAACCTAGATTAATCAGTCATAGTCAAACAATAAGCATTTGGCTAAAAACCTGAGGAAAGTAACTAGGCCAATTACATGAGCTTTAGTCTTTAGGTTGAAAGGTTTTAGGCTCCCATAGCAAGTATATAACCAAAGGTATGAGGCTATGAGTGGCTATGCCATGCTCGATCTCTATATCATGAGTGAAAGTATGGTATCCCCCTACTCTCATATGGAATGGTTCTTGCGACTTTGGCACTGTTAGGCTCAAGGCCTTAGGGAACATAGGCCTAAACCCATAGAAAATGGAGTTGCCACTCGGATGGGCCAGGAAAATAGAACGGGGTGGATGACTTGATTCCTATTGGGTTCTGAAAGTTAGGTACTTATAGGGAAGGTGAGAAATGGCCCAGCATCCCCCATAACATCCGATTAATTAGAACCAGCCTCCTTTTCAGATCTAAATATTATTAAATTCTTAAGCATTATAATATTATTCATACTACATGCAATTATAGAAATAAGTAATCATTATATTATAAATCAATCAAACAAATAAAATAGATACCCATCCAAAGAAGAAAACATACCTTTACAAATGTCCAAATGTCCACAAAGAAAATAAATAAAATAGGACACCTACCAAAAGGTGAAAACGTATCCCTTACAATTGTCCCAAAGTCTTTATATAAATTAAACTACATAAAATAAATAAATAAAACAAATAAGACACCCACGAGTGGAAACATGCCTTTACATCCTTAAAATCTAAATAATAAAGTTAAACCATTCACCATTCATAGCAAAACAAAATAATCAAAACATGTACTTTAATCATCACAAAAATAATAATAAATTAGAGTTTAATAAAATAAATTAAGGTTAATCACAAATTGCAATTTACAAATAAATATTGATCCCATTGATGAGGGATCATGAACGGTGGTCCCGCTAGCCTGTTAATGAGCGGGGGTCAAGGGGGGCAGTGCCCTCGAAAGGTAGACGGTTTACATGATATGGTTTTTTTTTAGGAAATTAGGGTTTCTATCTAAACTAGGGTTTTATATTTATACAAATAAGGATTTTTCCTAAACTAGGGTTTTTGGTATGAACTTAGGGTTTTAATCTAAAAACTAAAGTTTAATTATACAATTTAGGGTTTTATGTTTTGGAAAACAAGGTTATGTTTTTTTTTTGTTAAAAACTAGGGTTTTTAGAAGCTAGGGTTTTAGTATAGAAAATTAGGGATTTATGTTTAATTCTATTACTGTGTTCAAAATGTGTGATATGTTATTAAGTTTTAATATGTAAATTAGGTTCTACCTGAAATAATAATTTGTTACTGCTAGATATTGGCTACTATAAGAGTGTACATTATTTTGAATGAAACAAATGGCTACTGGATGAAATAAATGTGAATCATAATATTAATAATGAAAGCTCGATGTAAATTTAAAGAGTTAAGAAAATTAAACCTTCATTTTGGTTGCTCCATCACAATTATATATTGATCCAAGCCTTCTGCCTACACCAATCAAGAGTTTTGGCTGAGCAAAGTGAAGGCAGTACCTACTGCCTTCTTGTTGTGTGTTGATTGCTCAGTCTTAATTATTAATTGCTCTTTAGTGTTGCTACTACTTCCTTTTACTAATTATCACTGCTTTTTAATTTTTGTCGCAAGGGTTTGATAATAACTGCTATTGTCTACCCTTGATGATTGTGACTGCTCCCGTCCCTCCATTTAATTTTCCAACCTGTATTCATAGGAACAAATTAGGTTAAAGCCAGTGTGTGACTGAGTTTAATCCAAGCTTAATCTAAGCTTAATCCTGATTTCCAATTTAAGCACGACTCGAATTAAAACCTAAAATAAGAATCATATCGAATTAAAGTGTTTTAAATTTGTCATGAAACCGTGACCATAACGGATTAAAATGAGTTTAATTGACATGGACCAACATCCATATCAAATTAGCAAGTCCAATTTGATATGTATGTGCTCCATATCAAATTAGACTTTTTGTAACTTGATATGGGCTATCCATATTGAATTAGAGTCCATCTAATTTAATATGGATGTTTCCATATCAAATTAGATGGGTTATGATTCGATATGGACCATCCATATCGAATTTGATAAGCCCAATTCGATATGGTATGACCCATACTAAACCAAAAACTACTTTAACCTCAAACTGGACAGTTTTAGGGCTTTCAAAGTTGAACCAACTTATTTTAGGCCTTATAAAACTGGACCAATCTAATTAAAAGCTTTAAAGTAGGTATAAGCCATTAAGAATGGACTGATCTTTACTATGCCTTCTTTAATTGAGATTAGACTTAGCTTAGTGCCAAAATTAAGGGTCTATACTAAGTGTTTCCAAGCCCATAGTCAAACTTTTTAATGGTGTTTAATGCTCACACCTAACACTCACACAATTCAAATGTTAATTGTTGTAAATGAGAATGAAAGTATGTTGCTTAGGCTATTACAATCACAATCACCCTTAAATAGGAAGTTTCTTTGGGGGTATTTATAACCCTTTAGTCTTGAACCAGCCATTTAAGGTGGTTCCCACATGTTTAGTGCTTGGTGGCTAAACCTCAACGTGCAGTCACATAGTTTGAAACTTCTTTGTAACGACAAATTCCAATGGTTGGATTTTGTTGTCTAACATAATCCAGCTTGCCATGCTGCTGTGTTGTGTGATCACATAACTCTTCATCCACGTGGCCAAATATCATTTGTCTGAGGTATTTGGTGCTATGATTCAAATATACCAAGCATGTGCAGTTACTCGGTTGAGGAGGTACCGCGAGAGCTGACCGCTATATCTTTTGTTGCTTTTGGATTTTTAGCTCTTTGTTATGTGCGGTTTGCTACACCTTTATACCATATATACGTATAATACATGCACCCAGTATATGTAGTAAATGCATATATAGTATGAGAATGTCATAGTTTCCAATCTCATCAAATTCTTAAAAATTCAAGAAAATATTTTGCAACTTAAATATACTTTTAATAAATAAATAATATTCATTAATAATTTAAAAAATAAAAATACATAATTTAATGAAAAATTTTTGGAAAAACTCACCGGAATTTTGTCTGTAATTTGCATAAATCCTAAAACAATAAGCACACAACCTGCATAAACATTTTATGCTTCTAAAATATTAATAATTTCATTCATTCTCCAAACTCGCTACTTTATTAATATAGAATTAAAATCTCAACACTTTGAACTTTATCTATTAAAATCAACTATTAAAGTAGATATATACACATTACCATCTAAAATCTTTATAAACCAACACAAGTGTTATGAGTTAATTTACATAAACCAAAATGCTTAAATCATAAATATACATGTATGCAAATGGCATTGTTGGTCTTGCAGCAGTCTAGATCACCATGCATCTACCACAATGTGAGTTCTACTGATTGGCACTCTCTTACCTGCGCGATTTACACAGCCGCACTAAGCTTTATAGCTTAGTGGTACATATCTATAAATAATAAACATTATACATTCATCTTACCATCCAAACGTCATATTCCATTATCCACAACACAATACACATACATATGAGCATATCATACGCATGCACATTGGGCCTAAATAAACCCTATACAATTTTTCAGTTCCGGAGATATTGTTATGGTCTATCGCAACACTGGGATCTAAGTGTCTAATCCGTCCCCTGTTGACACATCTGTGTCTAGCCCCGAAGGTAAATAACAATGACACCCAATGTCTAGCCCGAAGGCAAATAATAGTGATGCCCATCATCTAGCCCGAAGACAAATAATAGTGACGCCCAGCGTCGAGCCTGAAGGCAAATCATATCAATAACACCAAAAATAATTCTCTATAATAAGATAATATATAAGGGAAACACAAATTTCATTTCACATTACCATTTAAACATTGTTAATTTCCATATTTCAAATGTTTGCAATATATTTCATCATTTTTCTAGCCACAACCACGATATAACTAGTAAATCATATTTTTAGTACATTTATAGCATTTTTCATAACTTTTGTGATCATGTCAACTATGATCATCGTCATATGTCTCATAAATTATCACATTACATATTCATTTATCCAATATTCTTCTTTATCATTCTCATGTCATAATACATAATTACATTTTAATTCATTTTTTCATTTTATATTCATGTAATATTTATATATTTCTTTAAAATCTTATAATATTCCCATATCTTGAGAATGGACCTGAGCAGAGCTAGGCCATGAATTTGATATTGTGATTACTGGTCTTGATAATTATATAGGTGTGTTGGGCCCAAATGTTTGTGTGTGAAAGTGTTGTATGTATGTGAATTTTTAAATTAAAAGTGAAGATGTTTGCAAGTGTAATATAAATTATGCTATGAGAAAGTATAATTGATTGTGATATATATATATGTATATTGTATTTGAGATTGTGTACTACTAAGTTGCATAGCTTAGCCCGGTTGTTTGAATCACGCAGGTAAGTGGATTGTTGATTCTAGAGATCTTGATTGTTGGTTTTTTTTGGAGTTCGAGGGTGCCACGATACCAACTGGGCCAACTGCATGCATGTCTATTTGTGTTTTGTATTATGCATTTCGGTTTATGCAAATTGAAACATAATACTTTGTTTTGTTTTAAAGACTTGAAATGATTCTATAAAAAAATTTATATAAGAACTTAATTATGATAAATATTATTGTAAATGGTAAATAGGAGAATTTTTGATGTATGGTGGAAGTATGGAATTATATTTTGGGAGTGTTAAATTGATTTTGTACAGGTTGTGAAATTTGATATATTTGGGATTATCCAAATTTATAGGAAAAACTCTGGCAAATTTTTTTTAGAGATTTTTCATTAAAATATATATTTCAATATTAAATCTATTAATAAATATTTTTATTTACTCATAGAAGCATGCTATAAAGATTTAAGTATTTTTTTCTTGAGAAAGAAGAATTTTGAAAGAACCGGTAACAATGACATTCTTATATACTATATATGTATGTTGCATATATGGGGTGTATGTACGTATGTATATAAGGTATAAGGGTGTTACAATTTACTTGATTTGCAACCATCAATGCCAAACTTCTTGAGAAGTTTCTTTGTGTACATGGATTGGTTGATGAAGATTCGATCATTGCATTGCTTGATTTGTAGTCCAAGGAAGAATTTGAGTTCGCCCATCATACTCATTTCAAATTCCCTAGTCATACAAGAAGTAAATTTCATGTACTAAGATTCATTAGTATAACTAAATGTAATGTCATCAATATAAATTTGTACAATTAAAATGTTATGTAGTTTCTTTTTAACAAAAAGAGTTGTGTCAACTTTGCCTTTTAAAAAACTATTTTCAAGCAAATATGCACTAAGTCGATCATACCAAGCTCATGGAGCTTGTTTTAATCCATATAGTGCTTTGGTAAGTTTAAAAACATAATTTGAAAATTTATAATTTTCAAAACCAGGAGGTTGTTGAACATGAGCTTCCTCATTTATAAACCCATTTAGAAATGCACTCTTGACATCCATTCGAAAATGTTTAAAATTTATATGACATGCAAATGCAAGTAATATTCTAATTGCTTCTAATATAGCAACAGGAGCAAATGTCTCGTCATAGTCAATGCCTTATTCTTGGTTATAGCCTTTGGCCACTAATCTAGCTTTATTTCTAGTAATGAGACCATTTTCATCAAGCTTATTCCTATATACCCATTTGCATCCTATAATTGGATGATCTTTAAGTCTAGGAACAAGTTTTCGCACTTTGTTTCTCTCAAATTGGTTGAGTTTATCTTGTATATCAATCACCCAACATTCATCACTAAGAGCCTCCTCAATGGTCCTTGGCTCAATTTGAGAAACAAAAGAAATGTTAGCATCCAAGTATTTAAATTGAGATCTAGTAGTTACTCCCTTTGATGTGTCACCAATGATTAGTTCTTTTGGATGATCCTTCTTGTATTGCCAATCTTTGGGTAGCTCTTGAGACTCTTCTTCTTGTTCATCATCATTTTTCTTTAAAGCATTAATTATTTCTTATTGTTCAAATCATCAAGAACACAACATTTCTTTTGATCAAGTTTAGAGGATTCATCAAGAATAACATGCATTGATTCTTCAACTACTAGTGTTCTCTTATTAAATACTTTATATGCTTTGCTAGATGATGAATACCCTAAAAATATACCTTGATTCGATTTGGATGAGAATTTTCTAAGATTGTCCTTGGTATTCAATATAAAGCATTTACATCCAAACACTCTAAGGTTTGAAATTTTGGGTATTCTTCCATTCCATAGCTCATAAGAAGTTTTGTTTATCAAAGGCTTTTTGTAAACACAATTTGAAATATAACATGTGGTATTAACGACTTCTGCCCATAAGTAAGATGGTGAATCATACTCATTGAGCATTGTTCTTGTCATTTCAACCAATGTTCTATTTTTACTTTCAACTTACACTATTTTGTTATGGTGTTCTAGGAGCTGAAAAGTTTTGTGAAATACCAAACTCATTGAAAAAAATTTCAAATATGTGATTACATAGCCTTTTTCATTTTGAACTCTTTTTGCAAATATTTTAAAATGATTGAAAGCGTCATTCTTTTGAGCTAAGAAATTAACCCACGTAAACCTTGAGTAATCATCAACAAGTACAAATGCATATAACTTGCTACCCAAGCTTGCGACTCTATTTGGTCTAAACAAATCCAAGTGAATGAGTTCTAGGGGTCTAGAAGTGCTTACAATATTTTTAAATTTGAATGAACTTTTATGTTGCTTACCAAGTTGACAAGGTTCACAAGTCCTATCTTTATCAAATTTTACTTTAGGGAGACCATCAACTAGTTCTTCTTTACTAATGAATTGTAAGTGATCCATACTAGCATGTCCTAGTCTTCTATGCCATAGCCAAGCATCATTACTTATGGTAATTAAACATTCAAATGCTTTATTGGAATCTAAGTCAATTTATAAGTATTGCTAATTCTAGCTTCTTTGAATACAAGTTCACCATTTGAATGGGTAACTTTGCATCATTTAGAGTAAAAACTTACATCATACCCTTTATCACATAATTGACTTACACTAAGCAAATTATGTTTTAACCCATCAACAAGCCATACATTTTCAATCAAATTTTTCCCAAGCATGCCAATGGAAACTATGCCTATTATTTTACCTTTAGCATTATTACCAAAAGTTACATTACCTCAATACTTGTAAGTGTTGTAAGAAGCTTTGCATTTCTCGTCATATGCCTTGGGCATCCACTATCCACAAGTCAAATATTTTCATTGATAGTGAACTTTATACATACCGATAAAATAATATGATCTATCTTCTTTTAGGTACCCAAATGGGTTAGTAGTAGAAGGATCCTCTAATTTAAGATGAACCCTCCTAATGTAGCAAAAAGTGCTCTTATGTCCAAATTTCATACAATAAGTGCATTGATACAAGGTTTTATACTTATGCACTTACTTATTGAAATTCAATGAACTATTTACACAATTGCAAGTATGATTTGAGTGAAATTGTTTTTGAGAATTTTTATGTTTATATGCATTTCTAGTATACATGCATGCATGATTTGCTCTTGGAACTTTTGTTCTAGAGCCTTGTGAGCCTAAGATAATCCTTTTAGTATTTTTAGGCTTGATTTGTGCATTTGTATTCTTCACAACATCAACACTAGATGTTTGTGTTATAGAAGCTTTAACAAATGTTGGTGCATCAGGTGAAGTGTTAGATGAGCTAATGAACCCTAAGCCATGTTTCAAGGAGGGTGATCTTTGATTACTAATTAATGTATCTAAGGCCTCTTTTCCCTTTGTGAATTTTTGAAATAGTTTCTTTTAACTCATTTATTTCATCCTTCAATATTTTATTTTCCTTGATCACATTTTCCAAGCCATGTGATTTTTTAGTCATTTCATCAATTGATTTCAACATTTTTTCATTTGAGGTCTTCAATTCAAATGTAGAGTTTTTCAAAGATACAAAATCATTTTCTAACTTGGAACATTTATCTTTATAAAATTCCATCTTAGAGAAATACTTTTTTACTCTAAGGTTCATATGTTGAATCAAATCATTATCATCTGAAGCATCATCAACATCATCATCATATGTAGTCAAGTTCCAAGATTGAGTGCTTACCTCATTGGGGTTATTATCATTCTCAATATCCATGAGACATAGATTAACAATTCCTTCCCCTTATTCCTCTTCTTAATCAATTGAGGAATCATCATCCTATGTAGCTTTGAGTGATTTCTTCTTTTCCTTATCCCACTTCTTTTTGTTCTTCAACTTAAAGCAATCCAATTTGATGTGACCAGATTTGCCAAATTCATAACATTTCACTTCATTATTTTTATCTTTTTCTTTGAAGGAGGATTTAGGAAATGTAATCTTATTAGCTTGCAATCTTCTCTTTCTCTTCTAATCACTTATTTTCTTTGAAACCATTGCCATTTCTTCTTCATCGTCACTATCTTCATCACTTGAGCACTCAAATTCTTTGATTTCCTTGAGAGCTATTACTTTCCTTTTCTCTTTCTCGCCTTGTTCTTCTTCATTTTCTTTGTGTAGTTCAAAAGTGAGTAGCTTTTCCACAAGCTCATCGGTTCTCAAGGTGCTAAGGTCATGAGCCTCTTCAATAGAAGAAACTTTTGACACAAAGTTCTTCTTTGCCCTAAGTGCTCTCAAGATTTTGCTATTAACATCACCTTGATCATATATCTTGCCATATTTCTTTAATTCATTGACAATGGCAAGCAAGTGGTTTGTCATGTCGGTGACATTTTCATTGGGCTTCATCTTAAATAGCTCATACTTTTCTAAATGCAATGTGCACAAGTGAGATGTTGGACTCTCCCACCTTCTTCTCTTGATATTGAATTCATCAAGATGGAGGTTGCCCTATTGTTTTGGAATTGATCTCTCACATTGGCACTTAACCACTGTGATTTAGGAAGAGGAACTTGGACACCATCAACTTCATGAGTAGGAGGATTTCCACTCATTTTCAACAAATTCCCAATGCTCAACTCCTTCACCATCTAGGAACAAATACATCTTTTACTTCAAATAAGAATAATCCATTCCATCGAAACAGGGTCTAAAAAATGAATTAAGGTTTCCATGTATAAAAGGAGTGGAGTTAGAGGTAGAGGTTGATGTAGAGGTGTTTGTTAGTGGAATGGGTGCCATTTTGGACCAAATTTCACAATTAATGTAACATCCTTATACCCTATTTACATATAGTACATATATTATGTATATGTAAGATAGACATATAGAATAAAAGAGTGCCATGACAAATTATTTAATAAAAATTCCTATTTCAGTTAACATAAATAAGTTATTAATTAAATACATAATTACTCAAGTATTAAATTGTTAAAAATACAAAATTTTAAAGAAAATCTCTGGGAAAAAAATTTTGCCAGAATTTTATTTATAATTTGGATATTCTCAAAATCAATATACATAGCTACATGAAAATTTGCACTTTTAAAAATCCACATTTATCCACGTACCAACAAGTCATTACTTATATCAAGCAAATCATCCAAAACTCATTATTTTATAAATATACATGCTTGATAAATAGGATTATTATTTACAAAATCTTTCAAAGCATACTTATACAAACTTCCTATAATGTATACAATAAATACAAAAATTTGAAATGCATTATAATAAAAATTATACTTGTATGCAAATGGCACAGTTGGTCTTGCGGTACTTTAGATTACCAAGTATCTACCATGGTCTAGGTTCTTCTGATCGACCACTTTCTTACCTGCGCAATTCACACAATCGCACTAAGCTTTATAGCTTAGTGGTACATATCTAAAAACAACAAATATTAAACATACACATTCTTACTTTTATTTTATTCATGGGGTATATACATATATATATCCCCTTTATTCTCCAATATCAACTATCAACTCCATTACATATAATATCAATACCATGACCTAATTCCGCTTAGGTTAACTCCGTATCTAGACCTAGCTCTATTCAGGTCTATCAATATATGTATTTTCAATAAACATCATAAACATCATAAATCATCTTATAATCAAAACATCATATTCCATTATTCACTACACAATATAAATATACATATAAACATATCACACATGCACATTGGGCCTAAGTATCCCTATACAATATTCCAAGTGTTGCGACCATCCCTTGTTGACACTTTTGTGTCTAGCCCTGAAGGCAAATAATAGTGACACCCAGCATCTGGCCTTAAGGAAAATAATTGTGATGCCTATAATCTGGCCTAAAGGCAAATATTAGTGATGCCTAACGTCTAGCCCAAAGGCAATTCATATCAATAATACCAAAAACAATTCTCCGGAACAAGATACTATACAAGGGAAACACACATTTCATTCCACATTACCATTTAACTGTCATTAATTTCCATATTTCAAATGTTTGTAACATATTTCATCCTATTTTTAGTCATAACCACAATGTGAATAGTAAATCACATTTCTAGAATATTTATCACAATTCTCATATCTCTTGTGATCATGTCAAACTTTGATGACTATCACATATCTCATAAATTATAACTTTACATATTAATTTATCATTTCTATTTTTTATATTTCTATGTATTTCTCAAGTGATCAACTCACTCATGATCACTTTCATACTTTATCTCATTAATCAACTTCTCACATTCTCACATTTTTAATCATTTTACATTTTATATTTTTCCATATTTTTTTTTCATCAAATTCCATATCCATTAGTCACATTCACAATGTGACTCATTTCTCACATTTTCTGACAAGTCATAAATATGTTCATATTAGACATCATGCCATGCATATCATATATATACCTCACATATAACATCTATATACTTTAATCGATATTGAATTTTTACCAAAGTGACACTCATCACATAACTATGCCACATTGCAAAGATTATGTGCATATACATATTTTAAAATAACATTATACATACATAATGCTTTAAAATAACATTATATATACACAATGTTTACATGCATTTAATGAAAAATACAAGCTTTGGTTATATGCACTAACCTTGGTTTAAACTTTTTCCAAACTAAAAATACCACTTTCCCTTCACTTTCTTCAAGTGTCCTTCATCATTTGGTATGGACAACTTGTTTTGACTAAATGCCTATTCAAAATATGAAGGTTTACAATTATTTAGAATCACATTCTAAGACATTTAAGCTATTAAATATTAATTTAACATCATTCCTCAAATCTTTAAATTTTTAACCCTAACCCTCTTGAATTTTAAAACACCACTCTAACCCAATTCAAATTACATTTTTATTTCATTTCCAAAATTAAAATCATATTATAACATGATTTAAACAATAAAATTCCATTAATCAACTTTCTTTACAAAAGTGTCACGAAAACCCTAAGTCACATTCTTCCTCATCCAAACTTACACCAAAGCAAAGCAAATCCATCATTTAATATTTCAATCATCCTTCTTACATCAAAATAACATCATACAAACCATTTAATAAATTATCTCATCTTCCATCAAAAACCCATTTCACACATCCATATTTCTCAAGAAAACTTAACAAAAATCAAAAAATTCTTACCTCTTTCAAGTAATTTCCATAAAAACTCACTAATTCCCTTGAAAATTTGAGTAAATTTGATGTATTAAATGAAGCCTATAGACCCTTAATTTTGACCTAAACTAGTCAATTCCAATTAAAAAGGTCAACCTAAATTCATTTTGATTTTAAAAGCTTAAACCTAGTTTATAACTTTGATTTAGGTCGGTCTAATTTTAAAAAGACCTAAAATAAGCTTGTTGAATTTTAAATGATAAAATAGGTCTGATATAAATCTGAGATGAGTTGATCCAAGCCCAATATAATTTTTTGTAATACTAAATTTGCCCCTACCTAGGCCAGATGAATTGGGGCGCCGATACTCTAAGGGGCCTGGCTGCAACGAATTGGTGCCCCCAATTCACCGCAGGGGCCTGCTGCAGTGAATCGGGGGCCCCAATTCACAGTAGGCTTTGGCCATGGCTTGGCCATAGAGAATTGGAGACCTCAATTCACCGCAGGCCTTGAATTGGCATGCCCAATTTGCTACAAGCCCAAATTGGCAGCCAGCTCGCAAATAAGTCTTGAGTTTCAACTTTATTTCTAAACTTTGGGTTGGATTGTATCCAAATTCAATTTAAATTAGCTTCCAATTTTAATTATAATCTGATTAGCTTTGGGAGTCTTCAAAGATTTAACATAACATATTTTATATAAATACAGGATTTAAGAGCATAGAGAGGAGGGCAACATTCATTGATCAAGAATCAATTGGCTATAACTAAGAACAACCAGCAATTTTATCAAGCGATAGCTAAAAGGCACTGACCAATACCTTCATTGATCCAAGCTTTCAAAGACGGGAGTTTTGTTCAACATATCACATTGGGTGGAACCAACGAGCGTAGGTTTTGTTTTTTAATTTCTATTTGCTTAAACATCAAGTAATTATCATTTTCTTTTAAATATTGAATATTGATGGTTATTTGATCCAGTAGCTAATCTATTTGAGTTACAAATTTGTATGAACCTTAACAACAATCACCAAATTAATACATTATTTTACAGTAGCTTAGAATCATCAAAAACCTAGAGTTCCAATAACCAGAATCCAAATTTGATTAGCCAAAACCTTAGCTTTTGTTTAAACTCTAATATTGTTTTATAAAAGCTTAAAAACCTAATCTATAAAACCAATTCTTAAAAGTCATAAATCCTAAGTCCCAATAGCCAAACCCCAATTCGTAGAAACAACAATTCTTAAATTTCTAAACCATAAATTATTTTCTTAATTTTCTAAAAGCCTAAACTATTTTATTAATTTCCAAAATCCAAAACTATTTCCTTAATTTCCAAAATCCTAATCTTTTTTCTAATATCTAGTAACTCTAAAACCAGTTTTCAATCCTAAAACCTAAAATAGTTCTCAAACCTTGAAACCCTAATTTAGGAGAAACTCTAATTTGTATAAATATAAATCTCTAGTTAGATAGAAACTCTAATTCTCCAACAAAATCATATCATGTAAACCATCTACCTTTCAGGGCATTGCCCCCGATCCCCTACAAGGGGCACTACCCCTTGACCCCCATCTACCTTTAGCGAGACTGCCGTACGTGACCCCTCATCAATGGGGTCAATATATATTTGTGGATTATATTCTTTGTTATTTGTTTTGTTTCCTTTTTAATTAAGTCAAAATTTTATTACTCTCTATATGATGAATATTTATGTGTTTATGAGTTTACACTTATTTTGTTTTGATTTAAAAGGAATTGTAAAAGGCATGCTTCCATCTAGTGTGGGTGCCTTGTTTATTTAGTTTATGTAATTTAATTTATTTTTAAGGTTTTCAGACTATTGTAAGGGATACATTTTCACCTTTTGGTTGGTATCCTATTGTGTTTATTTTCATGGACATGGACAATGAAAAGGCATGTTTCCATCCTTAGATGGATGCCTATTTGTTTTATTATAATAAAGTGATGGATGTTTATTTCTTTCAATTGTCGTATATTGTATGGATGATATCATAATCTTTAAGAATTTAATAATATATATACTTGAAAAGGAGGCCGGTTCCAATGAATCGGGCGATATGGGGGTGCTGTGTCATTCTCACCTTCTCCATACCTACCTAACTTTTTCGAACCCATTAGAGATTTGGGGATTCCTTAGGAATCGAGTCATCCACCCCTTTCTTTCTCTCAACCCATCCAGGTGGCGACTCCATTTTCTCTGGGTTTAGGCCCGTGCTCTCTAAGGCTCTGAGCCTAACAATGCCAAAGTCTTAAGAACCATTCCACATAGGAGTGAGGGTGAAAATCCCATCTCATAAAGCCCAAGCTCCCTCCTAGCACAGATGTAAAACGTTCTTCAAAGGAAAAAGAAGGAAGATGAAAAGTGTGAATTTTTTATTTTTCTTTCTTCTTTAATATTAACCATATATATTATTATATTATTTATTTATTTATTTATTTAAAATTCTAATTTCTTTCTTACATTTAATAATATTTTCTTTTTGATTTATTTAATTAATATTTAATAAATATCAAACTTTCCATCATTTTTCCACTCTCTAAAAATATATTTCTAATTTTGATTTATTTTAAAACTTCAATTTTCTATCTTACATTCAATTTTTTTTTTCATTTTGAATTATTTAATAAATTTAAATTTTTTCCATCATCTTCCATCTTTAATTTCCACCAATCATGTTATTTCCTTCTTTGACTTTCTCTTCTCTTATTCTTATTATTATTATTATTATTATTATTATTATTATTATTATTATTATTATTATCACCTTTTCCACCACCAACATATACTTGATATATATGTGCGGCACATTTTATGTATATGTATATGTCTTATTAATTTTACTTATATGTTATGTATATTTTTACCTACATATATATATGTATATGTAATGTGCATTCCATGTAAACATCATGTATACACTAGGGGTATATCATGTATATATTATGAATTCAACATATTTAATAAGTATATGTGGGGTATATATTATGTATACACTAGATATACATTAGGTATATACTACACATATATATTTCTCAATACTTTAATTAACCTTTGAATTAATTTTTAATAATATCTAAAATCTTCGGATATTACAATTAAATTTAAAGAAATTTACTAGATTTGTTACCAATTATTGTCCCAAACTAACAACCAAGAGGGGGGGGGGTGAATTGGTTGATTTGAGTAGTGATGATAGATTGAAAATTCAAAAGCTAGATGAAGAAGATATAGAAGAAGATTGAGTAGAGTAGAGTAGAGAAGAAAGAGCACAAAGAATTATAGTGGTTCAAAATTACCTCAATCCTACATCCACTTCCTTAATAACTTATTAAGGTTCCCTTAGTCTTGAGTTTTTAAAAGTTTAACTCTAACTTGGTGTTTCCACTAGCTCACACTGAACTATTACAATGGTTTGAGAAGAATTCTTATAACCCATTATAAGAGTTTTTCCAAGCTAAATCTAACAACCTAAGTGTTTCCAAGCTCATACTCAAACTTTTTAATGGTGGTTAATGCTCACACCCAACACTTACATAATTCAAATGTTAATTATTGTAAATGAGAATGAAAATATGTTGCTTAGGCTATTACAATCACAATCACCCTTAAACAAGAAGTTTCTTGGGGGTATTTATAGCCATTTAGTCTTAAGCTAGCCGTTTGAGGTGGTTTCCACATGTTTAGTGCTTGTCTTCCTCTAATTTTGTGGCTGGACCTCGGTGTGCGGTCGCATGGCTTAATGTGCAATCACACAGTTTGAAACTTCTCTACAATGACTAATTCCAACGGTCAAATTTTGTTGCCTGACAGAATCCAACTTGCCCTTGCTATTGTGTCATATAGTCGTATAGCTCGGTGTGCAGTCGCTTGTCACCATGTTACCTTCAAATTCAATTTACTTCATCCATATAGCCAAATATCATTTTTCTGAGGTATTTGGCAATAAGATTCAAATCTATCAGACTTATGCAATCGCTCAGTTCAGTTAGGCGGTCGCCCGAGGCTTTGAGCGTTAAGGAGGTACCGTGAGAGCTGACTGCTATCTCTTCTATTGCTTTTAGGCTTTTAGGTCTTTATTTTATGCAGTTGCTCTGGCTTCTTAGGTGGTCGCATGAAGTACTGGCGTCCTAACTTCACCGCTCACTGAGACCACAATCCTTTTTGTGAGTTTATGAATTTTTAGCTTCATTTGGTGCGGTTTCTCAGTGCTCGAGTATGGTCACATGCCTATCTCGGGACCTTACTTCATCGCTCATTGACAACACAAACTCTTCTATAAGATTTGTGCAGTTTTCTTGGTATATCTGTGCATACGCTCAATTTTCTCGGGCGGTTGCACATTCAACTTGGTATACTGCTTCACTGCTTACTTAGATTGGCAATTCTATATGAGCTGCTCTCTTTAGCTTGGCGAGTCTATATGTGCTGCTCGGTTCTATACAGCTTTAACATTTGATTAGCTCGACACTTTTATATGTGCTATTCGGTTAGCTCAAAAAATCTATCTATGGAGTAGCTCAGTGGCTCGGGCAGCTTTTGTGTGGTCGCTAAATAGCTCAGGCAATCGCATAAAGGAGCTTAGTTTTTATTCCTGTAGTATAAACTTATTTGAAATCATTTATACTTCATCAATTTGATTGTCCCATAATCTCAACAAGTCTTTTTAATGATATTATACTTAATTTCATAAGGCAGAAGCTTTCTACTTAAATAGAAATCGCATACTTGACTCCTGATTCATTTGCATGTGCAGGATTGCTCCTATTGACTCCTGCTCTATTGCTAAGTACAATATCAATGGTTTACCAGGTTTAGGTGGTTTCAAAATAGGTGGATTCAATAAATATTCTTTTATGCGCTCGAAGGCTTTCTGAATGTCCTCATTCCACAAGATTGGTTGGTTCTTTCTGAGTAGTTTAAAGATAGGTTCATAAATTGTTATGAGTTTTACAATGAACCTACTGATATACTGTAACCTTTTGATAAACCCTTGAACTTCCTTCTCTACCTTAAGGGCTTACATATCCCTGATTGCCTTAACCTTGTCAGGGTCAATCTCAATGCCATTTAGGCAAATCACATGGCCCAGGATGTTCCCCGAAGTAATCCCAAACATACACTTCTTTGGGTTTAACCTTAGATTGTACTTTGTTGCTCTCTCAAAGAAGATTTCCAAGTTTTGGAAATGCTATTCTCTTGTATCTAACTTTACCATAAATATCATCAACACAAACCTCAACTTCCTTATGCATCATATCATGAAACAAGGTAGTGGCCATCCTCTAATAGGTTGTTCTAGCATTGTTTAATCCAAATGACATCACCCTATAACAATATATACCCCATGTAGTGATGAATGCAGTTTTAGCTTTACCCTCTTAGGCCATTAACACTTAATTATATTCAAAAATCCATCTACAAATGAGTGTAGGAAGCTAGAGGCTACACTATAGATAAGGACACCTATATGGCATAAAGGAAAGTCACCCTTAGGGAAAACCTTGTTCAAATCTCTGTAATCCACACAAACCCTAATTCTCCCATCTTTCTTTAGCACATGGACAATGTTAGCTAACCATTCAGGATAATCTATCACTTATAAGAATTTCACTTGTATTTGCTTAATGACTTTTTCTTTAATCAACTCTACCCATTCCAGCCTTAAACTCCTAAGCTTTTGTTTAATAGGCCTCATGTGAGTATAAGTAGGAATCATATGCTCGACTATATCTTGATCAATTTCGGGCATATTCTCATAAGACCATGTAAATACTTCTTCATATTTTTTGAATATTTTTTCAAATCTCTCTCTCTTCAGGAGTAAGATCAGATGCTATGCTAATCTTTTTAAGATTGTAGGTTGTTCCAAAATTTAATGATTGTGTACCAACAGAGATAATATTAAAAATGCTCATGTAATAACTACAGGAATGTATGCAACCATTAGGAAAAACATCACACAAGTAAATAAAATCAGACTTTATTGCATTTATTTTGGAAAAAAACATCATCATCCTTATACAAAGCAGACAAATCAAAATCAGAGTCAAAGTTCTCATTATCATAAATTACAAGGATTTCAAATTGTTCTTTGATGAGACCAATAATCTCTCTGGAGTCTTCTGGATCTTCAGGGCATCTTCCTTCTTTTCTTATGGGCTAGATTCCTTGTCGGCTGGCAAAATAAGCTTATTCTCTACATGTTCAACAAGCTCAGTAACATCAACAAATACCTCAAAACCTGGAATCAGCTTTCCCATGAACACGATTGGTTTTGGTTTCCATTGGAGTGTTCCCATATCTAGGGCTTTGACAAATATCTATTCAAGTGGAGGAAAATTCACCTTCTTATTCTTTTTCAGAAGAAGACCTCCATTAGCTTCCTTGTATCCCAAGCCTTTTTTGGAAACCTGAGTCTTGAAATCTAGAAGCTCTGTCACAACCGTCTTTCCTTTCCCTAGGCTAGTCCCTAGTAGATAATTCATTTTCTTCATCATGGACAGGACTTTGGAGTCCACCATCTGATCATAAAAAACAACCACCACCTCAAATGTATTGAGAGGCCTCTCAACCATTAGGGCATTCACTACTTTATTATCTTCAGCCTCGATGATGACTGTCTCATTGCTAATTAGGAACTTGATTTTTTATGGAGTGTTGAAGGAACTCCACCAAGAGAATGAAACCAGGTGTAGACCCTTAATTTTTGACCCAGTCCAGTCTAATATTTTTAAACAGTCAAAAATAATTTTTTTGTGGTATTGGAATATTTATTATTTATTTTAATAATATTTATTACTTATAATATTTATTTTTAATAATGAAAATAAAAAATAAAAAATAAAAAGATAAAAAATAAAAAATTAGTGACGACAGAATCAGCAACGAAAGTCGCGATGAATTGGCTTAGGCCAATTTGCCGCAGGAGTGCCTGCGACGAATTGGCCACAGTCCAATTCGCTGTAGGTTTTGCCTATGGTAAATCAGCATCCCAGCATCTGGCCTTGCGGTTGGCCCTCAAAGATCCTCGTAGCGCCCAGGCCAATCCTCGCAGCACACAGGCCCAGCGCCCCAGCATACCAGCGCATTGTCCGTTTTTTGCCAAAATATTATTTTACTCAATTTTAATTTTTTTCCCAGATAGTTTTATTTTTTTAACAATTAATATTATATTTTTATTTTTCTTATAAATACCACATTAAAAACACACAAAAAGGGGAATTTTATTCAGCCAAAAGGGAAAATTTATGGAAGAATTATTTTAACTTTTTCTTAGCAATTGGTTTAGAGATTAGACTTTGAAAATTTTGAAAGAAGAAAACAACAAAATAAAGGAGAAACCCTAGCAGCCAAAGGAGCAAAAATTATTGAATGAAGGAAGCAACTGGCAGTGTCAAGGCAATTGCCAAATTGCCAAACTTCAACCAAAAAATTAATTGACTTAGGTAGTAGCAAAAATCAAACAAAAGCTTGGTTCAAATCTTTTAATTGCAGTGAAGCCAATGAACGAAGGTTTGTTTGTTATGTTTAATTCATTTAAATTATAATAGTTACATTATTATTATCTCATGCATTAATTTACTAGACATTCAAACAAATCAGTAGCCATATTTATGTTTATTTTATTCATCACAGTAGCTGATATTAAAATCCAAACCCTAATTTGAAATACACAACGACCATATTTTTATCAAAACACTAAACCTTAGAACTATCTTCGTAAAAGTTCCAAGTTTTTATCAAAACCCTAACCCTAATTTCTAAACTAAAAACCCTAGCCTTGTTTTCCAAAACCCTAATCATATTTTCCTCAAACCCTAAAACTAGTTTTCAAAATTTTCAACACAAAAACCTACAACCCTAAAGAACCAGTTTTCAAAATTTTCTAGGGCGCTGCCCCAGACCCCACAAAGGGCCATGTCCCCCGGACCACCGTATGGGCTCATCAATATTTATTTGTGTATTATAAGTCTTTGTGTTTAACTTCCTTTTTTTAAAATCCTAATTTAGTTATTAAAATTCTAAAAACTTTAAGTTAAGATGTGAAACCTAAATTTATAGATTTATTGCTTTAATTAGTTTTAGATTTGATTATATAGTTTATTATATGTTTTGATGATTGATTTATTTAATTTCAATGCTTGATTTATTTAATTTATCATGGATGAATATTTTTTCAATTATTATTCATTTATTAAAATTGTAAGAAGTATGTTTCCATGATTGGGTACCTCATTAATTAATTTCATGTAATTTAAATTGTTTTTATATTTTGAAATTAATGTAAACGACACGTTTTTACCTTTTGGTAGGTATCCTATTTAGTTTTAGACATTAGAGTATGTACGGATGCGTTTCTATCCTTGAATAGGTGTCCATTCATTTATTTTGTTTGGACATTATTGTAATTTTAATAAAGTATTTATTTATTCAGGGTTGGGATTCCTTAGAAATTGAGTCATCCACCTCTTTCTTTTTCTTGGCCCGTCCGAGTGGCAATTTCATTTTCTCCAGGCTTAGGCCTGTGTTCTCTAAGGCCCTGATCCTAAACAGTGTTGAAGTCGCAAGAACCATTCCACCGGAAGTAGGGGCAAAAATCCTTGCTCACACCAAGGTTGACTCAACAGCAATGCAAAGGTGACTGGTTATCCGGGATGATAAACTCCACAATAAATTCAATAGGGCAAGCGTTCATGTCAACTCTAAAGGTTTCCTCAGATTGCCTCTTAGTATTGTCATAAGCCTTAATTATCATCTCAGTTGGGCTCAAATCTCTTGTAGACATAGCTAGCTTTGGCAAGATCTTGAGTGGGCACACATTTATAGCAGTTCCATCATCAACCATGACACAAGGGGTTCTTTTTTGCTTGACTTCCATCTTAATGAAAAGTGAACGGATGTGATCTCTCCCTTCTTTTTGTAAGTTTGCATTAACACCATCCTAACATCAACCTTGTTTCTTTTCTAAACATCTTCACCCTTCTTCACTTCCTCAGCCTTATTTACCCCCATAAAAAATTAATAAGCTCATCCGATTATGTAGAAGTAGAAATTGGCATGCTTGCCATAACTTTCTTGAGTTCTTTTTAATTGCTTAAGAAAAGCATCATCTTCCTCTTCTTTCCCTTATGTTTTAACATCTTTTCCTTTGTCAACTTCCTTCGTTAAGGCTTGCCAGAGTGATTATTCAACACCTCATCCTCATCAGGCTCGAACCAAATCCAATCTTCTTTCTTGGATTCTGACTCACCATCACTATCGGTTGAATCCCAAAAATCATTCACAACATAAATGGGTACCTTCTTCTTAACCATAGTTGTATGTAATCCTACTTTAATGAATCTAATGCTAACCACATTCAGTTTATAGCTTCTTAAATGTATCCATTTATGGAACTAAAAAATCATTGACCTTTCACCCCGGGTGTGTGGGGGAGTGGGATCGATTCCCATATCATATGCCCTTCCAACAACACAAAAGTGGTTCTGCCGAAAATAAGATTGCTTGCTCTTCCTTCATAGAGAAACTATGTAACTTCTTTCTAAAAGACTCTGACAGAAAAGCTAGCACTCGAGTCAATCAAGACGGGAGTTCGAGCTGTAAACAAAAAGAAGATGTTGTTTACAGAGCTTAGTCCTTATTCTCTTCCTCTATCTAAGTGAAGAATTTCTTCTTCAATCGTTCTTCGCCAAGAGTTTTTTGACTTTCTTTCTATTTGAAGGGAATCATTTTTTCTCAATCAAGAATGCCTCAACTGGATAGATTCACTTATTTTACACAATTCTTCTGGTCATGCCTTTTTCTCAATCTTGCTAAGCACCTCTTCTTCTTTAGTGGCCTCTCCATCTATATCTTAAAAATATGACAGGATGAATTTCTCATTCAATCCTCCTCCTATCATGAAGGTTAGTAGTGGTGGTACTTTGTTAAACCTAGGCAAAGGATTGTCCTTCATGCTAGGCTTGTTAGGTTCATGCAACTTTCCACTATTAATAAAATTATGGATCTCATGCCTTAATCGCGAACATTTGTATGTCTCATACCCTTTTATTTGAATGAATTGACAAAAAGCTTTAGTCTCAAAGTTGGGTGGTAAAGGATTTGGTAAAGGTCGAGGAGACAATGACTGTAACATTCCTTTCTTCTATAGCTTGTTGAAAACCAGGACAGTCATTTTCCTAACTCTAAAAACTGTCTCTTATTTTCTTGACCAGTTGCGTTGACATCTACTTCCTTTTGTGCACTTTGACTACCATACTGATAATTCCCTTTTCATTTCTTATTGCAGAAAATGACTCTCCTCCTTTTCGCATTCTTTTATTTTCAAGACATCTTGAAGGAGATCTTTGAAGTCTCTATTAAGAGTATGAGACATCCATTCATGAAGATTAGGCAAAACACCTCTCACTATCATCCTAATCTGGTCAGACTCTTCCAGTCTCTTCTTAAGGAGTGTAGCCATATTCCTCCATCTCTTCACATAATCAATGAAGTTTTTATTCTACTTTTGCCTGATTGATTCTACCTCCATCATAGTAACTTCCAATTTCATATTATACCCACACTGCTGGATGAAGGCATTTATACTGTGAATCCTAATTCTTTTGAGTACTTTCCTCTAAGGTGGTGACATAATTTTGCAGAACAGGATCCAATGAGAGCATGAAGTACCTTAGAGTTTGAACCTTAGTAGCTCTGGTAGACTGCATGGCAGTGATGCACTACTTGACATGCAGATGGGGATTTCCTGTGTAATATCCTAAAATTTTGGAAAATTCTTAATTTTTGAAAATTTAATAAAATCAATTATAAAATAATTGAATAAATTAAATAAATGGTTTTAAATAAAAAATGAGAGAATTTTAAGTGAAAAAATGAAATGTATATGTGATATAATGCAAAATATATATAATATATAGTCAACAAAAAAGTCAACACTTTTTAAAAGTCAAAGTCCAACAACATTTTTTGTAAATAAACTTTAGAAAATTAAAAGTATTCAAAAATAAATTATTTTAAATAGAAGATGTATTTTTGGATTTTTAATTAATTAATTAAATAATTAATTAAAATGTATTAAATAATATATATATATGGCTGGAAATGAAAGTGGAAAGAAAGAGAGAGTTAATTTTGTTCTTCATCCTTTTCTTCTTCCATGAAAGGGCCGAACTCCATGGGTATTCAAAGTCAAGGATTTTATTCTTCCAAGCTCAATTAATTGAAGGATTTCAAGTATTCAAAGTGGATTTTTGGTATTTTTACCAAATTTAGTAAGTTTTCAACCTCCTTTCTTGAAATTTCATGGAAGATTGAATATATGTGTTTTGGGTATGTGAAGTAGTACGATTTAATTATCTATTTTGGGTTGAATGAAGTTATTTTAAGTGATTAACAATGATTTTAAGGTTGGATTGAAGAAATGCTTGAGTTTGGGTAAGGATTGGTGAAGAGAGAGAATTTAGGGTTATGGACTTTTAAGGTTTGAGAAACTATGGTTTTTTATTGTGCAAATTGATTCTAAATGAGTTTTTTTTTTATGCATAAACAAGTATTTTAAAGTCAAATATTGGATTTGGTTGAGTTTGATTGGAGTTTGAGAATGGAAGAGTTGATTTAGGGTTTTGGAAAAGTGATATTCCAAAGTTGGTGAATTGTTTGATTTTATTGGTTAAAGCATGTTCTTTAGTGATAAAAGTGATGGATATAAGCTTGAAATGATCAGTGGATTGAGTTGGAATGGAAAATCTTCAAAGGGGGAAGGTTATGCCATTTTAGGGTTTTGGTCATAAGTGTGTGTTTTTGTAATATAATTATTTTAAACATGTTAAAATATGTATAAATAAAATTAATAAGCTTAAAATACCAAATTGAATGGCCTAGTATGGTATTCCAAAATTAAAGTGAGGTTAGGCTTAACTTTGGCATTTTTGTTTGAATGCTGTTTAATTATGATTTAAGATTGAAAATGCCTTAGAATGTGATACTGAATGATTATTTATGATCACATTTGGTTTAGGCATTGAGGAGAGTTGATTTTCCCCATCCAAGTGTTGAAGGACAAGTGGAAAGAGAAGGATTGGAGGATGTTTGGGCTTGTTTTTGGTTGCTCTTAGAGGTATGTACAAACTTTGGATGAATTGGTTATATTTGCATTACATTGGGCTTAGCACATTTTGTATTGGAAAATGTGTTAAGCTACTTGATACATGGAACATGTATGAATAATGTGCTATGACATGTGTAATGTCATATATGCATTAAATGCATTGTGAAAAGCCATTATTAATGGCTAAATTGTGTAAAATGTGAAATATGTGTATTATGTAAAAATGACCAAAAGTGTTTGAGTAATGCCATTTGTTGTTTATGCATTAAGGGCATTGTTAAAAAGCCATTGGTAATGGCTAAAGTGTGTAAAATATTAATCATATGTGGATTATGTGAAATTACCCAAAATATTTGGGTGATGAGTTTTAAGGTAAAATGTGATTCAATGTGATGATATGATGAAATATGATGAATTGATATTGCTATAAATGAGAAAAATAAGAAAAGCTGAGAAAATAAGGCAATGTGCCTAACAGATAATGAAAAATGAGGCAATGTGACTAACTTGATTATGAGAAAATGAGAAAGAGATTGATAATGAGAAATGTTAAATAACTGTGCACCTAGTATGTTATTCAAATTTCAGAGTTTTATATTTAGCGGCTTGCCTATGAGGTTATCCTCATTATTTTCCTTTGGGGCTAGCTTTTGAGCAACTATTTAATTTGCCTTTGAGCTAGACGTTGGACGTCGCTTGCCTTCGGGCTAGATGTTAGGCATTACTGTGATTTGCCTTTGGGCTAGACGCTTGGCATGTAATTTCCCAAATTTTTGAAAATTTTTAATTTTTAGAAATTTAATAAAATAAATTATAAGTTAATCGGATAAATTAAATAAATGATTTTAAATGAAAAATGAAAAATGAATAGATTGTTTCCTTGATTTCTCTTAAAGATGTAAAGTTTGACTTATTATGGTTGTATGTTTTAATTGTTGGAATTGGTATGTATGAAGTTGTTTTGTGTAGTTAACCATGATTTTAAGGTTGGATTGAAGAAATGGTTAAGTTTAAGTTGAGTTTGGTGTAGAGAGAGAGTTTAGGGTTATATAACTTTTGAGTTGTGAATTCATGGTTTTAAATTATGTAATTTATTTTCAATTGAGTTACTTTGATGCATAACCAAGTATTTTAAAGTTAAATGATGGATTTGGTTGAGTTTCAATAGAGTTGGATTTGGAAAGGGATTGTTCAAAGTATAGGAAAAGAATGACAACTTTAGATATGTGGCAATTATGTGTTGATATTAGGAATTTGGCCTAACATGCCCGGTGACATGGTCGACATTTCTATTTTTAGCATTAGTGACATGTGCAGTGACACACCCATGTCATTGAGCATGTCAAAGATAATGTGATTCAAGAGTATTGGCATGGGCAGTGACATACTCATGTCACTAGCGTGTCAAAGCTTCTGTGTAGTGGGCATAGGGCACAGTCATTGACACGGCCATGTTGTTGAACGTGTCATTTGTAGATTTTGCCCAAGATAACTCTTTTCCTTATTTTTCCTTTGTGGTTCTTATCTTTGTGTTGAGAGATCATGTATATGTATTAAAATGTGATACTAAGTGATTATTTATAATCACATTTGGTTTAGGCATTGAGGAGATTTGATTTGCCCAATCCAAGTGTTGAAGGGTATCTTGGAAGAGAAGGTTAAAGTTGGTGTTTGAGCTTGTTTTGTTTACTTTTAGAGGTATGTACAAACTTTGGATGATTTGGTTATATTTGTATTACATTGGGCTTAACACATTTTGGATTGGAAAATGTGTTAAACTACTTGATACATGGAACATGTATGAATAATGTGCTATGACTTATGCAATGTCATATATGTATTAACTGCATTGTAAAAAGCCATTGGCAATCGCTAAAGTGCATAAAATGTGATGAATTGATATTACTATAAATGAGAAAAATGAGAAAAGTGAGAAAGAGATGAGAAAGTAAGGCAATGTGCCTAATAAATAATGAAAAATTAAGCAATGTGCCTAACTTGATTATGAAAAAAAGGGAAAGAGATTGATAATTAGAAATGTGAATTAATTATGTGCTTAGTATGTTATTCAATTTCTAGAGTTTTTTGTTTGGTGGCATGCCTCTGAGATTATCCTCATTAGTTGCCTTCGGGGCTAGCTTTTGAGCAATTATTGATTTGCCTTTGGGTTAGATGCTGGGCATCACTATGATTTGCCTTCGGGATAGACGCTAGGCGTCACTTGCCTTCGGGCTAGACACTAGGTGTCAATATAGACCAAAATAGTAACTCTGGAATTTGAATAGCATATTAGATCTTTTGGGCCCATGCTTGTGTTTGTTTTTATGTGAATTGTGAATTGTGAAACAATTGAAAAATATATTTTAATGAAATGATATGATATCCATATGCATTGTGCATTGGCATTGCATTTGAGCTTTATTGTTATCAAGTTTGTACCGCTAGGCTTTTGGCTTAGCGCTATTGAAATTTATCGTGCAGATGATAGGGTATATCTGGTTGAGCCGGAGAGTTTGTTTAGACCGAGTTGGGTCTAGATTTGAGATCTTGGGTGTAGAGCTGATTATTGGACATTAAGATCGGAGACACTGCCAGCATGTACATATTTTATATTTTCGTACATTTTGACATTATGCATATTGTATTATGTTTTGATGTATATATATATATATTAAACTATAAATAATGATGAGGAAACTATAAGCAAGCTTGATGAATCTACACATGGCAGCAAATATGTTGATGATGACCAATTACAAGATCACAATCAAAGAAACTCTAGCATGTGTTCCAACACTTCATTCAAAGGTAGATTAATGAAGAGGGAGACCAACTTGTACTGAATATGATGGATCATGAAGAGGAAGTCAGAAAATCACCAAGAAGCATGAAGAATCTGCCCATAAGTATGGTGATGGACATTAGCACAAATTCAGAATATAACATTGATGTGGTTTAGTGCTAGTGTGACTAGACACATGTGAACCAACACCAAAATGCATGTAGAATCTATCCATCAATGTTGTCAGAATTATGGGCAGTAATTTAGAGTATATTATTGATGTGGATGAACAATTATTGTTATTGTGACTAGATACATGTTAACCTATACTTTTAAGTCATTAGTTCTTCTTTTCCAACTATATAGAGATGCGAAAAAGAACTTAAGAGGGTTACTACAAATTTTCAGTTTATGCTGAATGTAATTGATGTGTTTTCAAGTTTGAGAGGTTTTGTTCTTATTCTTGTTGCATGAAGAATTGGTTCTAACTTATCAAGTCTGGCTTGTGGCTTCTAAATCAATTTATTTCTTCATCCCAATCACCCAAGTTCTCAATTATAGGTTAGTTGTGGGTTTGGTAGGGAGAATTTGTTTTTGAGTTCTAAGATTCTATGCTAGATGTGTATGTGGGGTTCTAGATGTAATATTTGATCCATGGGTTCTGTATCATTTGGTATCAGAGCTTTGGCTTGAAGATAAATCTCTAGGTATCTTTTATGTTTTAATTATCCAAAGGAATAAAAGAAAAAAAAAGAACCAGATTCAGTTTCTATGTTTCTTCATTTTCTGTTCTTGTTGTACCTTGTTTTTGTTCTTCAAATCTGTGGACTTTTGTTTAACTTTTCAATTTCTATCCTTGTTTACTGAAAGTTCAAAAAAAAAAAAGAAGGAAAAGATTAAAAGAAAAAAAAAAGAGAATCAGATTCAACTTCCTCAACATAAAAGAAAAAAAATTCGTACCTATTTTTGTCCAATATTTTTCTACACAAGTGTTTGAGATTTTTTGCATATTTATACCATTAACAGCTTGCTACCTTATTATATTTGATTAAATTACATTAGCTCCTCATTATGCATCCATTTAGAATTTAAAATCTGATATTTAAAGCATAGCTTGCATTGGGAATAGATTTAGGTTGCATATTCAGATTACTCATTGGAGTGACTTGAATTCTATTTTTCAATATCCAGAATTGTTTTTCTTTGTATTCTTAGTTTCATTCTTTCATATACCTCTTGTTTCTTGTATGAATTAAGTAGCTAATTATCAATCATAGTTACTTTTGTTTGATTAACACAAATACTTTTTTGCTTCTTGTGTTAACTTTCAGTTCTTGTTGTTTAAATTAAATTGCTTCTAGAATTGCTAAAGTCATTTTGTTCATTAGGTTCCTTGTAGAGTCTTTAAAACAAAACTTATTTTACTTTATTTAAGTGGATTTAGTTCTAAAATTCAACTTGATAAAAGGAGAATTGAGAAGTAACAAGGACTAAGTTTTGAGTGTAATATAAGAGGAGTGACAATATGATCTTGAGTGAAACACGTAAGGGAGTGTGGTGAGAAAATTTTTCTTTACTAACATTTTCTTGCAGGTTCTTATACCATGTCAAATTCTGGAGGTGAAAAATATGATATGACCATGAATGACATAGCCTTCATGTTAGAGGCAATGCAAAGGAAATTTGAAAGGTTTGATTTGGTCATAACAACATGAGAGGTGATGTAGACAACATAATGCAAAGGTAGCAAAATAATACTAATCGAAGGGGGCAGAATAGAGGGAGAGGAAACATGATGAATGATGATGAGGTAGAAAGGGAAGATGATGAAGAAAGTGAGGAATCAATTGCTCAAAGAAGACCTCAACAAAGGAACAGTAATATATCTTCCATAAAAATGAAGATACCATCATACAAGGGGAGAAATGATGCTGAAGCTTACCTTGAATGGGAAAGAAAAGTTGAGTTGGTGTTTGATTGTCATAATTATAGTGAAATGAAGAAAGTTAAAATTGCAGTAGTTGAATTCAAAGATTATGCTCTAATTTGGTGGGATCAATTGATGATTTCCAAGAGGAGAAATGGAGAAAGAACCATCACTACTTGGGCTGAAATGAAAACTGTGACGAGAAAGAGATTTGTACCATCTTACTACTATAGGGAGCTTCACCAAAAATTACAACGGTTAACTCAAGGATCCATATCACTAGAGGATTATCATAAAGAAATGGAGATGATCATGAGTAGAATTAATATAGAGGAGGATCCAGAAATCACTATGGCTCAATTGAGTGGGCTGAATAGAGAGATTGCTAACATAATTGAATTACATCATTATGTGGAGCTTGAAGATGTGGTACACATGGCCATGAAAGTGGAGAAGCAACTGAAACTCAAGGAAGCAGTAAAGGGATTTTCTAATTCCAGCTCTAGTTTCACTTCACAATGGCCAAAGAAAGATGATAATCCCAAAGGGAAGGAGGCTACTTGGAAAGGAAAGGAAAAACAAGTTCCGGCTGACCCTAAAGGTAGCTCTAAAACATCTAACTCTAATCAAAAGCATAGTACCATTAAATGCTTTAGGTGTTTAGGAGTAGGGCATATAGCATCTCAATGTCCAAATAAGAAAATCATGTTGATACAAGATAATGGTGAAATTGATAGTGCTAGTGAACATGAAAGTGATGATGATAATGATAGCATGCCAACATTAGAAGAAATTGAACATATCATTGAATATCCTGCCCATGGTGAATCTTTGGTTATTACAAGAGATTTAAACATGCAAATTAAAGATGAATAAAGTAATCAAAGAGAGAACATTTTCCATACTCATTGCATTGTGAATGGAAAAGTTTGCAGCATGATCATTGATGGGGGTAGTTGTGCAAATGTTGCTAGTACAGATTTTGTAGATAAATTAGGGTTAGCATGCATAAAACATCCTAGTCCCTATAAGCTGCAATGGTTGAATGATTGTGGAGAGGTGAGGGTAACAAAGCAGGTTCTGTTTTCTTTTGCAATTGGGAGATACAAAGATGAAGTTTGTTGTGATGTTGTGCCTATGCATGCTAGGCATATCCTTCTTGGTCGTCCATGGCAGTTTGGTAGAAAAGCTTTGCATGATGGCTTTAAGAATCATTATTCTTTCATCCTAAATGGTTTAAATTTCACTCTTGCTCCTTTGTCACCTAAACAAGAGTATGAAGATCAAGTAAAGATTTTGAGATCATTTGAAAGGAATTATGGTGGTGAGGGTAAAACAAATAAAAATGGAGTACAAGAGGCCAAGTGTGAGAAAAAGAATGATAAAAATGGCCCATTGGTGAGAGAAAAAGAGAAAGGGAGAGAAAAAAAAGAGAGTGTTTCTATGCAAAAGAAAAAGAGTTAAGGAGTGCTTTTTGTGAGAAAATAAGTCTGATTGTACTTAGGTACAAAGAGACCTTGATTTCTACAACTGACCTTGATAACCCTTTGCCTAGTTGTGTTAGTTCTCTTTTACAGGAATTTGGAGATGTTTTTCTAGAAGATGTACCTAAAGGTTTACCACCATTAAGAGGGATTGAGCATCAAATTGACTTCATTCCGGGCTCATCAATTCCTAATCGACCACCTTATAGAAGTAATCTGGAGGAAACCAAGGAACTTCAAAGGCAAGTGGAGGAGTTGCTAGCAAAGGGACATGTGCGTGAAAGTCTTAGTCCATGTGCTGTTCCGATGTTATTAGTCCCAAAGAAAGATGGATCATGGAGAATGTGTGTGGACTGCCGAGCAATCAATAAAATCACGGTGAAGTATAGACATCCAATTCCTAGACTTGATGATATGCTTGATGAGTTGAGTGGTTCTTGCATTTTTACTAAGATTGATTTGAAAAGTGGTTACCATCAAATTAGGATGAAAGAAGGAGATGAGTGGAAAACTGCATTCAAAACAAAATATGGTCTTTATGAGTGGTTAGTTATGCCATTTGGTTTATCTAATGCACCTAGTACATTCATGAGATTAATGAACCATGTTCTGCATGCATATCTTGGTAAATTTGTTGTTGTATATTTTGATGATAGACTCATTTATAGCAAATCAGTAGATGAGCATGTAGAACATATTAGGGCTGTTCTTGATGTTTTGAGAAAGGAAGAATTGTATGCCAACTTGAAAAAGTGCATGTTTTGTAGTGATAAAATCATATTCTTAGGTTTTATGGTTAGTGCACAAGGAATTGAGGTTGATGATGAAAAGGTAAAGGCAATAAGAGATTGGCCAGCACCTAAAACCGTGAGTGAGGTAAGAAGTTTTCATGGTTTGGCTAGTTTCTATCGAAGGTTTTTTAAAGATTTTAGTTCCATTGCTGCACCATTAAATGAATTAGTAAAAAAAGATATAAAGTTTAATTGGACTAAAATGCATGAAAAGGCATTCAATTTGTTGAAAGAAAGGTTAACTACTGCTCCAATTCTTGCTTTACCAGATTTTGATAAGACCTTCGAATTAGAGTGTGATGCTTCAAGTGTGGGCATAGGTGCTGCTTTGATGCAAGAAGGGAAACCAATTGCATATTTTAGTTAGAGGCTTCATGGTGCACAATTAAATTATTCCACTTATGACAATGAGTTGTATGCTTTGGTAAGAGCTTTACAAGTGTGGAAACATCACTTATTGCCTAAAGAGTTTGTTATTCATAGAGATCATGAATCATTAAAGCATCTAAAGGGGCAAACCAAGCTGAACCGAAGACATGGAAAGTGGATAGAGTTCATTGAGCCATTTCCATATGTGAGAAAGTATAAGCGTGGCAAAGACAATGTAGTAGCAGATGCACTTTCAAGAAGGTATTCCTTAATCTCAACTCTTAGTTCTAAGTTATTAGGCTTTGAGCAAATTAAGGATATGTATACCAATGATGTTCACTTTGCAAATGGTTATAAAGCATGTGAGCATTCTGCATGTCAGAAGTTTTATAGGCATGATGGGTACTTGTTTAAGGATGGAAGATTATGCATGCCTAGTTGCTCATTAAGGGAATTGCTTGTGAGTGAGGCACATAGTGGAGGACTCATGGGACATTTTGTGGTATTTAAGACTTTAGACATTCTGCATGAACATTTCTATTGGCCAAACATGAGAAAGGATGTTGAAAGAATTTGTACCAAGTGTATTGCATGTAAACAAGCAAAATCTAAGTCTTTACCTCATGGGTTGTATGCTCCTTTACCTATTCCTAATGCACCTTGAATTGACATATCTATGGACTTTGTTTTGGGGCTGCCTAAGACTAGAAAAGGAAAAGATAGCATATTTGTTATTGTTGATTGATTCAGTAAAATGGCTTATTTCATTGCATGTCACAAAACTGATGATGCAACAAATATTGCTAATTTGTTCTTTGGGGAAGTAGTTTGGTTGCATGGCATTTCTAAAACAAAAAGTGATAGAGATGTGAAGTTCTTAAGTCATTTTTGGCTTGTTTTGTGGAATAAGTTAGGTACTAAATTGTTGTTGTCTACAACTTGTCATCGATAAACTGATGGACAAACAGAAGTGGTAAATAGGACTTTAGGATCTTTGTTACGTGCTGTTGTGGGTAAGAATTTGAAAACTTGGGAAGATTGTTTGCCATTAGTGGAGTTTGCATATAATAGAAGTATACATTCTTCTACAGGTTATACACCATTTGAAATTGTTTATGGTTTTAATCTGCTTACACCACTTGATTTGTTTCCTTTGCCATTAAATGAAATAACTAACTTAGATGGTGAAAAGAAAGCAGAGTTGGTTAAGAAGATACATGAGAAGGTACGAGCTCATCTTGAGAAGAAATATGGATCATTTGCCCATTATGCAAATAGAAGAAGGAAACATGTGATTTTCCAACCAGGTGATTGGGTATGGGTTCATATGAGGAAGGAAAGATTTCCTAAACAAAGGAAATCCAAGTTGGATGCAAGGGGAGATGGCCCATTCCAAGTTTTAGAACGAATCAATGACAATGCCTACAAAATTGATCTACCAAGTGAGTATAATGCTTTTGCAACTTTCAACGTTAGTGATCTTTCTCCTTTTGATGTAGGTTCAAATTTGAGAACAAATCTTTTTGAGCAAGGAGGGAATGATGAGGAAACTATATGTGTAACACCCCTTCCCGACCTACATATGTAAGCTGAGTAGAGGCGCCACACTAACCTAATGTTGCTACCAATTTTACTTAGTCAAATTTTAGTTCCGATTTTTTTTTCAAAAATTTTGCCATAGTTTCGCCTAAAAATTGAGCCCCAAGTGTTGACAAAACCGGTTTTTTTCTTATTTTTAAAAACATTTTACACAAACCAATGCAAACAAAATCATTCTCAGTACACTCCCAATAAATCCCCCTTGTAACCTCAACTACAACCTGCAAAAAGAATTTACACTTCTAGTACAACATAAAATAAAGGTTTTGTGACAATCCCCCATTTTTAAATATTACACAGCGGAAGTTATAAAATATTTACATATTTACATATTAAACATTTCTTTACAAAATATAAAGAAATATACATGATTGGCAAGTCTGCTCTGATCTTTAAACTCCCAAAATGGATTCAACAAGGTCTACTCTCACTTGGTCTTGAAGAACTCTCGGGTTCAACTCTATCCACTCTATTACCCGCGCGATTAAACACTATCGCGCTAAGCCAACGGCTTAGTAAGATAAAACATGCTAATAGTATGCTTTAATGCAATACAATGCCACATATGCTATTGATAAGATCAACATTATAAATATAAAGTTAACACATAATTATGCATTTCACAAATCATAGTCATATGAGCATACCACATTTCAACATCTTTCCACATTCAACATTACTCAATAACCAACATCTTATTTCATTAACTCATAACATTATTTAGGACATTCATATAACCTTGACACCTATGGGCCCAACAAGTATTTAATACGATATTCAGAGTTCAGAGTTACTGCTTTGGTTCATAGTCACAATTCTCATAGTGTAACAGACCCAGTCTCTTGGACCATCAACTCAACACATTTGAGGAGATCCTCAACCCGGCAAGACTGTTACAAATCATATATTTCATATTCACAATTCTCATAGTGTAACAGACCCAGTCTCTTGGACCATCAACTCAACACATTTGAGGAGATCCTCAACCCGGCAAGACTGTTACCTTTCATCATTTCTTAGGCATGCCACCCAAATCCAGAACTCTGAAACTGAATAACATATTAAACAAACAATTCATTTATTATATACTTACCATTTCCATTCTCAAATTCTCATCACATTTAGGCAAACATGCCTTCTTTCTTTCAATATCATCATCATAGCCAATCACAATGGCATTGTCTCATATCATGTCTTATTTGAATTATCATTTCAATTTCAATGTATATCATTCATGAAACACATAACCATTCACAATGCATAACATAACATTGCTCAATCTCAACAATGCAATTAGGGCAAATAACAATTGATATGATTCATATAAATAATACATTCTGGTTTTAGACTCCATTTTATCCTTAATTTGAAAAATTGTATAAAATAATCTACTTGACTAAAAATTCTAAAATTTTTACAGAATTTAGTTTTGTATCTTAAAATCATCCCTTTAAAATTTCAGATCAAACTGAACACAAAATCTTGGTCAAATAGTTCACCTAACCAGACTGCCCCAATTGCCCTGCATCCTGGCACCAGTTCTGAACTTTGTGAATTCCATAAATCAAATTCAATCAACGTGGTTCCAAATTATTTTTCTCAAATACTAGACTCACTAAGCAACAACATATCCAAAATTCAATTGAATATGATTTTTCTACATTTTATTAAAAATCCCGAAATAGAGCTGTCTCAGTTAAGGTACCTGCTGGAACAGGTCTAATAAAAATAATCTTTCTAAACTCATAACCATTCCAAAATCGAATCAACATATTTTTCAGTCATTCTAGACTCATAGAGGCACAACATATCAAAAATTCACTTCAAGAACATTTTTCTAAAATTAATTAAAAATCATACAAGTCACAGCCTTTACTAATCCTAAAACAGAAACAATTTCACTAAACACCAATCTTACTCTTCCATCACCAACACCAACCCAACTTCTCATCTATCAAGCAAAATCAATACTTACAATCATACCATAAGCAACTTAATCATACCACTTCAAAAGAATTGAAGAAATTAGAGAAAAGATCTTACCTTAGTTAAAAACTTCTTAAATCAACACTTGAACACTTAATCTTTCTTCAATTTAAGCTTGAAATCATCAAAACCATCACTTGTCTCTTTCTTTCTCTTTGGCTATGGAGGGCCGGCCATCAACAAGAAGAAGAAGAAGAAATGATGAAGAAAACACAAGTCAAACCTTCTTTAAATATCCACCATGTGATTTTATCCAAGCAATTACCAAAGTGCCCTTATTCACATAATTATCTTTTTGTCTTATATGTGCCCAATTAAGTAATTTACCAATCTCAAATAAATATCTTCTCTTGCATTGACCAAGCCTTTTGACCACTTTATATGTCATATATATTAACATATACACAACATATAAATTTGTCTCTAAACCCTATTTCTTCCCAAAATACATATACATATACTTTCTCTTCTCAATTTCTTTTCTCTTACAATTTAACACATATATTCAATCCAATATATAACAATAACAACAACAACAATATGCAAAACTTCTAGGGCATAAATGAGGATATTACAATTCTCCCCCTCTAAAAAGAAAATTTCGTCCTCGAAATTACCTGATATCAACTCTGAAACAACTGCGGATACTGTTCTCGCATGGATTGTTCACTTTCCCAAGTTGCTTCTTCTTTTCCATGATTTTTCCACAAAATCTTCACCAATGGCACTCTCTTGTTTCTCAACTCTTTCACTTCCCGTGCCAAGATAGCAACTGGTTCCTCTTCAAATGTCAAGTCTGGGCTCACTTCAATAGATTCAAATGGCAACACATGAGATGGATCCGACCTATATCTCCTCAACATAGAAACATGGAATACATTATGAATACGATCCAACTCAGGTGGCAAAGCAAGTCGATACGCCACTGGCCCAACTCTTTCTAACACTTCATACGGCCCAATGAAACGAGGACTCAATTTTCCTTTCCGACCGAACCTCAAAATCTTCTTCCAAGGAGACACTTTCAAAAATACCTTATCTCCAATATCAAACTCTATATATCTCCTCTTCAGATCTGCATAAGACTTCTGTCGGTCTGAAGCTGCTTTTAACCTGCCTCGAATCAACTTTACTTTTTCTTCAGTTTCTTGAATCAAATCAGGACCAACCAACTTATTATCTCCAAGCTCATTCCAACAAAGAGGTGTCCTACACCGTCTGCCATACAATGCTTCAAACGGTGCCATACCAATGCTGGATTGGTGACTGTTGTTGTAAGCAAACTCCACAAGAGGTAAAAACCTATCCCAACTTCCAGAGAAATCGATGACACAGCTTCTCAACATGTCCTCAATAATCTGTATCACCCTCTCTGACTGTCCATCCGTCTGTGGATGAAAAGCAGTGCTGAAGTGCAGTCGAGAACCCAAAGCACTATGCAAACTCTTCCAAAATCTGGAAGTAAACCTGGGATCTCGATCAGACACTAAAGAAGTTGGAACACCATGCAGTTTCACAATCTCATGGATATACAGCTCAGCCAATCTCTCCAAAGAGTAATCCATTCGAACCGGAAGGAAATGAGCTGTTTTAGTCAATCTATCCACAATCACCCATATGGCATCATGCTTCTTTTGTGTCAATGGCAAACCAGACACAAAATCCATTGTCACTCTTTCCCACTTCCATTCTGGCACTGACAATGGTTGAAGCAACCCGGTTGGAACTTGATGCTCTGCTTTAACCTTCTGACAAGTGAGACATTTCGACACAAAATCTGCAATGTCTCTCTTCAAACCAATCCACCAATAATGCTGTCTCAAATCATGATACATCTTCGTATTACCCGGATGCATAGCAAACATTGACTGATGAGCTTCTTCTAAAATGACTCTTTTCAAATCAGCATCATCGGGTACACACAATCGGTTCTTAAACCAGAGACTCCCATCATCTTTCACAACAAAATCTCTAGTCTTCCCATTCTGACAATCTGAAATAATCTTCTGAATTTTCTTATCAGCCAATTGAGCCTCTTTGATCTGATCCAACAAAATCGGCTTCAATTGCAACTGTGCCAATAATGCACCATCAACACAAGGTACAAAACTGGCATGCAATGCTCTCAACTCAACAAGCAACGAGAGCGAGTAAACTGTTAAACCAGCTAAAGACTTCCGACTCAAGGCATCAGCAACAACATTTGCTTTACCTGGATGATAGTCAATCAAGCAATCGTAGTCTTTAATCAATTCTAACCATCTCCTCTGACGAAGATTGAGTTCTTTCTGGACACCCAAATACTTCAAACTCTTGTGATCAGTGTAGATGAAACATTTCTCCCCAAACAGATAATGGCGCCAAATCTTCAATGCAAAAACAATGGCAGCCAATTCCAAATCATGGGTCGGATAGTTAAGCTCATGCGGTTTCAACTGTCGAGATGCATAAGCTATAACTTTCCCTTCCTGCATCAATTCACACCCCAAACCTCTATGTAAAGCATCACTGTAGATCACATATGGTTTGCCTTCAACAGGTAAAGTTAAAACAGGCGCTTGAGTCAACATTTCTCTCAACTGCTCAAAGCTAGCCTGACACTGATCTGTCCACACAAATCTCACTCCCTTACGAAGCAATCTGGTGAGTGGAGTAGCTATCAAAGAAAACCCTTTCACAAACCGCCGGTAATAGCCTGCCAAACCCAGAAAACTTCTAATCTCTGTCACTGATTTAGGTGGATTCCAATTCAATACAGCTTCAACTTTGCTCGGATCAACTTTAATGCCTTCTGCTGAAACAACATGTCCGAGAAAAGCTACCTGATCCAACCAGAACTCACACTTCGACAATTTAGCAAACAACTGCCTCTCTCTCAAAATCTGCAACACAATCCGCAGATGCATATCATGTTCCTCCTCATTCCGCGAATACACCAGTATATCATCAATGAAGACCACTACAAACTGATCCAAATAGGGCCTAAACACCCTATTCATCAAATCCATGAAAGCTGCAGGTGCATTCGTCAGACCAAAAGGCATAACTAAAAATTCATAATGCCCATACCTGGTCCGAAAGGCGGTCTTAGGAACATCTTCAGCTTTGACTCTCAACTGATGATACCCAGATCTCAAATCAATTTTGGAGAACACTGACGCTCCCTTCAACTGATCAAAGAGATCATCGATTCTAGGCAAAGGATATTTATTTTTAATAGTCACTTTATTCAATTGCCTATAATCGATACACAACCTCATAGTACCATCTTTCTTTTTCACAAATAGAACAGGAGCTCCCCAAGGAGAAACACTGGGGCGAATAAATCCTTTGTCCAACAACTCCTGTAATTGCACTTTCAACTCCCTCAATTCTGCTGGTGCCATTCTATAAGGAGTAATAGAGATAGGAGTGGTACCAGGCAACAATTCAATACCGAACTCCACCTCTCTCTCAGGAGGCAATCCTGACAACTCCTCTGGAAACACATCTGGGAACTCTGCAACTGTGGCAATGCTATCAATGGGAGAACTTCTTACTCTAGTATCTACCACATGAGCAAGATAGGCTTCACATCCCTTTCTAATCAACCTCCTGGCTGCAACAGCTGAAACAAATAAGGAGGCTAGCTGTTCCTGCTCATTAGATACTATCACCTCTCTACCATCAACAGTTTTCAAAGAAACAATTTTCTTTTTACAATCTACCACAGCTCCATGTCGAGATAGCCAATCCATACCTAAGATCACATCATATTCCTTAAATGGCATCTCAATCAAATCCCCTAAGAACTCCTCACCCTGCACCACTACTGCACTATCTCTATGCACCTTACTCACAACCACACTATGCCCTAACGGATTTGTCACCAACACATCAAATCCTAGGGACTCAGCATGCAAATCAGAGACAGGCAAAACAGATACACTAACATATGAATGCGTGGAACCCGGATCAATCAAAGCAAGTACTGGAGTATTAAATAAAGAAAAAGTACCAGCTATGACTGCCGATGTATCTGGCTGCCTCTGCATAACATACATCCTCTGGGAAGATCCAACCTCCTCTGGTCTACCCTCCCTGGATGTAGCACCTCCTCTAGAACTGAATCCTGGTCTACCTCCCCGGCTGGCACCTCTGCCTCCTCTGCCTCCCCTCACACTAGCTCGAGAAGCAGCAGAATCCACTGGCATCAGCTCCTGCCTCTCAGGACAGTCTCTCACAAAGTGGTCAGGTGATCCACACCTGAAGCATACAGCTGATCTACTGTACCTCCAACAAACGCCTCCATGTCTTCCACCACACTGGTCACACACAGGTAAGGTGGATCTCTGAATTCCATGAGTAGGAGCACTCGCTACCGAAGCTGCAGGTCTAAATCTCTGCCTCTGGAACTGCGCTGACCTACCCGCTGGTCTCTGGCTCCTACTACTCCGAGGAACAAAACTTCCTCTACCCCTCTTTGCAGAAGAAGACCCTGCCTCAAACTGGGGCCTCCTAACCCTAACCTCTTCCTCTGAAGCAGCTGCAATAACTTGAGCTCGCTCTACACTTCGAGCTGCTGCCACAAGCTGTGAGAAATCCTGATATCTGGATCCAGCCACTAAGCACATGATCGAGGGCCTCAATCCCTCCTCAAATCGCCGACATCTATCAATCTCATCAGCAATGATGCCCCCAGCATACTGGCTCAGTCGAATAAACTCCACTTCATACTCAGTTACGGTCCGATGATCTTGCTTCAAATCTAGAAACTCTCTTTTCTTCCCATCTTTATACTCCCTAGGAGTATACTTCAACTCAAATTCTCTCAGAAAATCCGCATAAGACAAGGTTGGTGGATCATCCATAGAATGGGGCACTGTCTTCCACCAGTCATAGGCATCCTTCTGTAGCAAAGATCTTGCATAGTCAAACTTCTCCTCTGAAGTGGCTTGCAACTGCACAAATACCCTATGAACTCTATCAAGCCACTGTTCTGCTACAGCCGGATCAACTGTACCAAAGAAATCCTCTGCTCCATATTTCCTTAGCTTATCATAGTGCCTTACTGGTACTGAAGGCTGAGGGGGTGGTGGCGGTGGCTGTGGTTGCACAGGTGCTTGTCTCATAGCTTCCATCATAGGCCTAAACCAGGCTGGCGGAACCTCCTCCCCAGCTGGTCTACCCGACACCGAAGCAGGTGCCTCCTCAACACTATCAACCCTAGCTCCCTCAGCAGGAGCAATACTCTCGGCACTACCCTCAATCGACTGACGTGAGTGAGAATCCATCACAACCTAACACTGCAAACACAGCAGATTATATCTTATTAAAGATCAGAGACTGCCAATCTCAAACGTATATGTTATTCAAAACCACTTTTTAAGTAAAAATATTCTTTTTATTACATTTTACCTAGGTTGAGAATCTCAAACCTAGGCTCTGATACCAAAAATTGTAACACCCCTTCCCGACCTACATATGTAAGCTGAGTAGAGGCGCCACACTAACCTAATGTTGCTACCAATTTTACTTAGTTAAATTTTAGTTCTGATTTTTTTTTTCAAAAATTTTGCCATAGTTTCGCCTAAAAATTGAGTCCCAAGTGTCGACAAAACCGGTTTTTTTCTTATTTTTAAAAACATTTTACACAAACCAATGCAAACAAAATCATTCTCAGTACACTCCCAATAAATCCCCCTTGTAACCTCAACTACAACCTGCAAAAAGAATTTACACTTCTAGTACAACATAAAATAAAGGTTTTGTGACAATCCCCCATTTTTAAATATTACACAGCGGAAGTTATAAAATATTTACATTACATATTAAACATTTCTTTACAAAATATAAAGAAATATACATGATTGGCAAGTCTGCTCTGATCTTTAAACTCCCAAAATGGATTCAACAAGGTCTACTCTCACTTGGTCTTGAAGAACTCTCGGGTTCAACTCTATCCACTCTATTACCCGCGCGATTAAACACTATCGCGCTAAGCCAACGACTTAGTAAGATAAAACATGCTAATAGTATGCTTTAATGCAATACAATGCCACATATGCTATTGATAAGATCAACATTATAAATATAAAGTTAACACATAATTATGCATTTCACAAATCATAGTCATATGAACATACCACATTTCAACATCTTTCCACATTCAACATTACTCAATAACCAACATCTTATTTCATTAACACATAACATTATTTAGGACATTCATATAACCTTGACACCTATGGGCCCAACAAGTATTTAATACGATATTCAGAGTTCAGAGTTACTGCTTTGGTTCATAGTCACAATTCTCATAGTGTAACAGACCCAGTCTCTTGGACCATCAACTCAACACATTTGAGGAGATCCTCAACCCGGCAAGACTGTTACAAATCATATATTTCATATTCACAATTCTCATCACATTTAGGCAAACATGCCTTCTTTCTTTCAATATCATCATCATAGCCAATCACAATGGCATTGTCTCATATCATGTCTTATTTGAATTATCATTTCAATTTCAATGTATATCATTCATGAAACACATAACCATTCACAATGCATAACATAACATTGCTCAATCTCAACAATGCAATTAGGGCAAATAACAATTGATATGATTCATATAAATAATACATTCTGGTTTTAGACTCCATTTTATCCTTATTTTGAAAAATTGTATAAAATAATCTACTTGACTAAAAATTCTAAAATTTTTACAGAATTTAGTTTTGTATCTTAAAATCATCCCTTTAAAATTTCAGATCAAACTGAACACAAAATCTTGGTCAAATAGTTCACCTAACCAGACTGCCCCAATTGCCCTGCATCCTGGCACCAGTTCTGAACTTTGTGAATTCCATAAATCAAATTCAATCAACGTGGTTCCAAATTATTTTTCTCAAATACTAGACTCACTAAGCAACAACATATCCAAAATTCAATTGAATATGATTTTTCTACATTTTATTAAAAATCCCGAAATAGAGCTGTCTCAGTTAAGGTACCTGCTGGAACAGGTCTAATAAAAATAATCTTTCTAAACTCATAACCATTCCAAAATCGAATCAACATATTTTTCAGTCATTCTAGACTCATAGAGGCACAACATATCAAAAATTCACTTCAAGAACATTTTTCTAAAATTAATTAAAAATCATACAAGTCACAGCCTTTACTAATCCTAAAACAGAAACAATTTCACTAAACACCAATCTTACTCTTCCATCACCAACACCAACCCAACTTCTCATCTATCAAGCAAAATCAATACTTACAATCATACCATAAGCAACTTAATCATACCACTTCAAAAGAATTGAAGAAATTAGAGAAAAGATCTTACCTTAGTTAAAAACTTCTTAAATCAACACTTGAACACTTAATCTTTCTTCAATTTAAGCTTGAAATCATCAAAACCATCACTTGTCTCTTTCTTTCTCTTTGGCTATGGAGGGCCGGCCATCAACAAGAAGAAGAAGAAGAAATGATGAAGAAAACACAAGTCAAACCTTCTTTAAATATCCACCATGTGATTTTATCCAAGCAATTACCAAAGTGCCCTTATTCACATAATTATCTTTTTGTCTTATATGTGCCCAATTAAGTAATTTACCAATCTCAAATAAATATCTTCTCTTGCATTGACCAAGCCTTTTGACCACTTTATATGTCATATATATTAACATATACACAACATATAAATTTGTCTCTAAACCCTATTTCTTCCCAAAATACATATACATATACTTTCTCTTCTCAATTTCTTTTCTCTTACAATTTAACACATATATTCAATCCAATATATAACAATAACAACAACAACAATATGCAAAACTTCTAGGGCATAAATGAGGATATTACAAGGCCAGCAGAATATCATCAGCTGCTAGTTTCACAGGCATAGAAGCAGACGCCTCACCAGCAATCTCAACTCTAGCTCCATCTCTACCCTCACCAGGAGCTACACTCTCTGTACTACCCTCTGCAGAATGATGCGTCCGAGATGTCATAACTATCTATATCTAGAAACATAGCAAAAATTACCACATCAGGGATCAGAAACTGCTAGTGCCAAGCATGCACAATTTAAAAACCATATTTAAAATCCCTATTTTCTCTCTCCAACCACACGCCTAGGTTGAGAACCTCAAACCTAGGCTCTGATACCATAATAAATGTAACACCCTTATATCCTATATATGTATAATACATACACCCAACATGTGTACTATACACATATACAGTATAAGAATATCATAACTTATTTTCTATAAAAACCTTTACTTTTTGAATCTATATAATCTTAAATAATTTAAATAATATACTTAAATAACAAATAAAATATTACTTATCAAAAACACATACAATTCCCTATTATAAAATTTTATCCAAAACATTATTTGATGCGGAACCCATGGATCAAATATTACATCTAGAACCCCACATACACATCTAGCATAGAATCTTAGAACTCAAAAACAAATCCTCCCTACCAAACCCACAACTAACCTGTAATTGAGAACTTGGGTGATTGGGATGAAGAAATGAATTGATTTAAACGCCACAAGTCAGACTTGATAAGTTAGAACCAATTCTTTATGCAACAAGAATAAGAAGAAAACCTTTCAAACTTGAAAGCACATCAATTACATTCAGTATAAACTGGAAATTCGTAGTAACCCTCTTACGTTCTTTTTCCCATCCCTATATAGTTGGAAAAGAAGTAATTAATGGCTTAAAAGTCTAGGTTTACATGTATCTAGTCACAATAGCACTAATTATTCATCCACATCAATAATATACTCTAAATTACTACCCATAATTCTGACAACATTGATGGGCAGATTCTACATGCATATTGGTGTTGGTTCACATGTGTCTAGTCACACTAGCACTAAACCACATCAATATTATATTCCAAATTCGTGCTAATGCCCATCACCATACTTATGGGCAGATTCTTCATGCTTCTTGGTGAGTTTCTGACTTCCTCTTCATGATCCATCATATTCAGTACAAGTTGGTTTTCCTTTTCATTAATCCACCTTTGAATGAAGTGTTGGAATACATACTGGAGTTTCTTTGATTGTGATCTTGTAATTGGTCCACTTGGCATAATGATATCATCACCATATTTGCTGTCATGTGTAGATTCATCAAGCTTGCATATTGTAACGACCCTCCCCGACCAGGTCGGCTGCCCGGCCCACTAGTGGCTTACTGCCCGGCCTTTTCACCACCTGGGCACGGAGTCCGCAGGAGCAGAAATGGTACTAGATGGTTCTCGCTGGCTCTCTTAAGTGGGAGGTCAGGGGTTCGATCCAGGGAGGCGACTCCTTTGGGAGCCAAATTAACAAATCCTGCTGGGTGGGCCGCGAGGGCTGTCCAGTACTGTAGCGATCGCTTGCCTCCTGCGGACTCCGTGCCCAGGTGGTGAAAAGGCCGGGCCGTAAGCCACTAGTGGGCCTGGCAGCCGACCTGGTCGGGGAGGGTCGTTACAGGCCTAGGTACAACATATAGTGGAGCTATTGAGGCAAGCTCCAGTTCATCATGAATGTGAGGGATTCAACATAAAAACCTGATGTACTATTTCAATAGATCATAAACGAGTTCTTACTAGCCTTGCAATCATTCATCAACTTCAAGGCATGTTTGAAAGCTTGACATTTGACTTTGGAGAGCCCTTCTTGGACTTAACTCCTCCATAAAAGCATAGTCAACAATATGTCTAGTAATCTACTAGGAGAAAAGAGGAGCTCACCAAGCGGAGGAGCTTTTTGCAACCAACTACTTAACTAGTCCGAAGTAATGTCCCTATGCTATGTTCCTGTCTCTACTGCCGCCACCACAATCATAGCCACAGCTGCAACCACAGTTGCTGACTAGAAAGTATGATAAGATGAGGAACTTTGGAGCTGAGGACTTTGTTGGTACTACAGACCCTAATATAGCAGAGTAGTTGCTAGATAGGGTACAGAGAGTGTTCATCCAGTTGCAGGCTACTCCAGAGGAGAAGTTTGATTATGCCTGATAAATGTATAGTTGATATTTTTGCCCTTATTTCTTAGTATATTTATTGTCAAAATGAGTTTAATTTGTTTGTTCAAGTGTTTATTAGGGTGGATTCTTGAAACCTTTTACACATTGAGATCTTAAGGTTATTTAGGCTGGAATCACGGATGAAAGACATGGAAAAGAGCTATTTTGGAAAATTCTTCAATTGACATGCCCAGTGACATGGGTGTGTTAATGGTCGTGTCATTTAACTATTTTACATAAGCTTCGACATGCCCAGAAACATGGGCATGTTACTGAACGTGCCATTGATCCTAGCTTACAGAAGCTGTGACATGCCCCAGGACTTGGGCGTGTCACTGAACATGTCCTCAATTCAACATTGCAGTAGCAATGACATGCCTAAGGACATGGGCGTGTCACTACCCATGTCATTAAAGTTGGAAACAACACCATTGACATGCCCACAGACATGCACATGTCAATGGACGTGTCAGGCAAAATTTTTGGGCTATAAAGTCCGAGCTTAAGTTTGAATTAGGTATCCATTTTTTTTTATTAGAGTTGACTTTCTAAGGAAAAGAGAGTTTTGGCAGTTGAGAGTGAAAGTGAAGATTCAATTCATACGATATCTAAATCAAGAATAAAGGATTGAAGTGAAGAAACACAAATCATTCATTATGGATTGTTTGAATTCTTTTACTCATTTCTTTTGTTCTGGTTTTATGGTTATGAGCATGAGCTGATTTGTTTCCATCTAGATATTGATGAACCCTAGCCTTATTGTATGGATTGAATAGTTCTTATTAAATTAAATTATTTCATTGAGTTGTTTTATACTTTTGATTCTTAATTTCTTATTTTCAATTGATAATAGCATGCTTATTGATTGATTGCAATTTTCATATTATTGACTTGAGAAAGCTTGATATGAACAAAATTTTCATTAGGATTGAGGGTTGATTGGAGTACTAGAGATAGACAACAAGACCCTTTGGCCTTGTTCTTATTGCAAGATCTATTTAATTATGCTTGAGAAGAGATTCCTAGCATTCTACTTAGTGATTAGGAATTAATTCACTCGAGAGAAGTTTTGATCTAATTTAGAGGAATGCCAATTCAGCTCTATTATTTGATTTAATTGAATTGATATTCATAAATATTTTTATGGCTAAAGGGATTCAATATTTGGATAGTATTTTCATCATCAACTCTTTTTGTACAATATTCAATTTTTCTTTACTTTAATTTATTAAGTAATTCGTCTTTTATTTTAATCATCACAAAAACTATTGATTTGATAAACAACAGTTGAAATTTGCACTAGTACTTGACCTTGTCCCTAGTGGAATGATATCTTAGTCACTATTTTATTACTTGTGCAACCCGTACAGTTACAGTAACACTGTGATAACACAGATTCACCATCAATGCTAGATCTCTTTTGCAGAGGGATGCATATGAGCGTTGAAAGACGATTCTACATTCTATGACTGATCCACCAGTCCTGACCTATGATGATTTTCTATGGGAATTTGAGAAGTACACTCCGAGGGAGTATAAGCATGTAAAGAAGATGGAGTTCCTAAGTTTGAGGTAGGATACCAGGACAGTGATGGAGTATGAGATAGAGTTCATTCGGCTGAGTCAGTGTGCTGGTGGGATCATTTTTTATGAGATTAACATATGTCGGAGGTTTGAGGAAGGGCTGAGACCCTCTATTATGTGTATTGCAGTAGGCTCTCGGTATCAGTACTTTTCTCAGTTGGTTGCAGCTTCCAGGATTATTGAGAGAGCACAAAGTCTTGTAGCAACTACTAGGGTTGAGGAGACAAGGCCTAGGAGACCCCAGGGTGAGATAGGGTCTTCATCAATGAAGAGAGGTTGAGAAGGATATTTTCAGAGGTTTAGTAGGATCCAGGGACAGTCTAACAGGTCAGTACAGTAGCAGAGATAGGGCAGAGACATGTTGCTTCAGTGGCTAATGCTCCAACCCCAGTAGCTCAGAGGCCTATTCCACCTACCCGTGTGTAATATCCCTATGCATGCCCTAGACGTTTTGTTGTTGTTGGTTTGAATTGAGAAATGGGAAGAGAATGTTTTTGTATGGTGGTTGGGAAAGAAAAGAGGGTTTAGAGATAATTGTATATGTTGCTTATATGGTGATATATATAACATATAAAGTGGTCAAAATGGAAAGTCAAGGAAAGAGGATATTTTTGTGTTGGTTGTGAATTACTTAAATGGGTATAGATATGACAAAAGCTTAGTTAAATGGATGAGGGTATTATAGTAATTTTCTTTTGGATGGGTATTTAATGCCTATTGACTTTGTGTTTCTTCATCATTTCTTCTTCTTGTTGTTGGGTGGCCGGCTCATTAAAGAGAGAAGAGAGCAAGAGAACAAGTGATGGTTTTGATGATTTCAAGTTCAAAGTGAAGGAAGTTTTCAAAGTTACAAGTTGGAGTTTCAAGGAATTTCATTATTTAGTAAGTTTACTCTTGTTTACCCTTGTTATTTTTGAAGTTATGCTTGAGTTGAGTTGTGATTTGATGATGGTATGATTAAGTTGCTTATGGTGTGATTTTAAGTATTGATTTTGCTTGATAGATGAGAAGTTGGGTTGGTGTTGGTGATGGAAGAGTAAGAGTTGTGTTTAGTGAAATTGTTTCTGTTTTACAATTAGTAAAGGCTGTGATTTGTATGATTTTTAATTAATTATAGAAAAATGTTTTTGAAGTGAATTTTTGATATGTTGTGTCTCTATGAGTCTAGAATGACTGAAAAATATGTTGATTCGATTTTGGAATGGTTATGAGTTTAGAAAGATTATTTTTATTAGACCTGTTCCAGCAGGTACCTTAACTGAGACAGCTGTATTTCGGGATTTTTAATAAAATGTAGAAAAATCATATCCAATTGAATTTTGGATGTGTTGTTCCTTAGTGAGTCTAGTATTTGAGAAAAATAATTTGGAACCACGTTGATTGAATTTGATTTATGGAATTCACAAAGTTCAGAATTGCTGCCAGGATGCAGGGCAATTGGGGCAGTCTGGTTAGGTGAACTATTTGACCAAGATTTTGTGTTCAGTTTGATCTGAAATTTTAAAGGAATGATTTTAAGATACAAAACTAAATTCTGTAAAAATTTTATAATTTTTAGTCAAGTAGATTATTTTATACAATTTTTCAAAATAAGGATAAAATGGAGTCTAAAACCAGAATGTACTATTCATATGGTCATTTTGCTAATATTCCTTTTGGATTAGGTTGTGAAGAGGTTGAATTGCCCTAATTGCATTGTTGAGATTGAATAATGTTATGTTATGCATTGTGAATGGTAATGTGTTTCATGAGTAATGCACATTGAAATGTTATACCAAAGATGTTATAGTGATTCAAATGAAATATGATTGAAGCATGCATTGATGATAGGATTGAATAATAATGTGAGTGTTTAGATAATGTAATGAATATTGTATATAATGATTGCTTAACTTGCTTGTGAAAAAGAAATGAATTAAAAAGGTATTGATAAGTTTAATGAACGGACCTATCCGTCTCCTGCGGAACCATGCGGACCCAGTGGGTTGGGCAACCGATCTTGGACTACCGATCTGGTAGGAGAAAGGTTCGATATAGTCAGTATTATACGTACCTATTTGCCTCCTGCAGAACCATGCGGACCCATTGGAATGGGCAACCGAACTTGGACAACCGACCTGGATGGGGAAAGGTATGTTACTGATAATGTTATACGTGCCTTTTTGCCTCCTGCGGACCCTTGGGATTGGAGGGCAACCGACCTGGTTGGGAAAGGGTACGTATATAAAGTCATAGTTGTTGGCTATAATGATAAATTTAAATGAGTATAATGAATGGTGCTATTATATGAATATTGATGTGACATTGAACAAAGCAACATATTGAATAAATAATATGCTTTTGATTGATATATGTAATTAATTTGTGACATTGCATTTTAGCATGAATTATCTTACTAAGCCCTTGGCTTAGCGTGATAGTGTTTAATCGCGCAGGTAATTGAGCTGATAGAGTCGAACCCAAGAGTTCATCAAGACCAAGTGAGAGTAGACCTTGAAGAGTTGATTTTGGGAACTTAAAGATCAGAAGAGAATTGCCAATCATGTATACTTCTTTATATTTTGTAAAGTAATGTTTATAATGTAAAAGTATGGATATATTTAAATATGTAATCAAGTGTTTGTAAATATGTACATATTTTATAACTTCCGCTGGGTAATATTTAAATGTATATATATATATATAACTAATATGTTTTGTTTTATAAGTAAATGATCTACTTTTCTATAATGTATAATGATAAGGGTATTGTATCAAGTTTAAAGTGTTTTGAATATTAAGAAAACCGTAGCATCCCTATGTTTGATGCACTTATGCTACATTGTTGTGGTTGTAGTGTGTGGGCATTGGATATGGGGGTGTTACAAGAAGTGTAAATCCTTTTTGCAGGTTGTAGTTGAGGTTATAAGGGGGATTTATTGGAAGTGTACTGATAATGATTTTGGTTGCATTGGTTTGTGTAAAAATATTTTCAAAAATCAGAGAAAAAAAAAACCAGTTTTGTCGACACTTGGGACTCAATTTTTAAGTGAAACTATGGCAAAATTTCTAAAAAAATTGGAACTAAAATTTGACTAAGTAAAATTGGTAGCAACATTAGGTTAGTGTGGCGCCTCTACTCAGCTTACACACGTAGGTCGGGAAGGGGTGTTACAATTTTTGGTATCAGAGCCTAGGTTTGAGATTCTCAGCCTAGGTAAAATGTAATAAAAAGAATATTTTACTTAAAAAGTTGGTTTTGAAATAATATACATGTTTGGGATTGGCAACCTCTGATCTTTAATAAGATGTAGTATGTTGTGTTTGCAGACTTAGGTTGTGATGGATTCTCACTCACGTCAGTCGATTGAGGGTAGTGCCGAGAGTATCGCTCCTGCTGAGGGAGCTAGAGTTGATAGTGTTGAGGAGGCACCTGCTTCGGTGTCGGGTAGACCAGCTGGAGAGGAGGTTCCGCCAGCCTGGTTTAGACATATGATGGAAGTTATGAGACAAGCACCAGTGCAACCAGTGCCACCACCCCCTCAGCCTTTGGTATCTGTGAGGCACTATGATAAACTAAGGAAGTATGGAGCGGAGGATTCCCTTGGTACTACTGATCCAGCTGTAGCAGAACAGTGGCTTGACAAAGTACAGAGGATCTTTATTCAGTTACAAGCTACCCCTGAGGAAAAATTTGACTATGCAAGATCTTTGCTGCAGAAAGATGCCTACGATTGGTGGAAGACGGTGCCCCATTCTATGGATGATCCTCCAACACTGTCTTACACTGATTTTCTGAGGGAATTTGAGTTGAAGTATACTCCTAGGGAGTATAAAGATGGGAAGAAAAGAGAGTTTCTAGATTTGAAGCAAGATCATCGGACCGTAACTGAGTATGAAGTTGAGTTTATTCGACTGAGTCAGTATGCTGGGGGTATCATTGCTGATGAGATTGATAGATGCAGGAGGTTTGAGGAGGGATTGAGGCCCTCGATCATGTGCTTAGTGGCTGGATCCAGATATCAGGATTTCTCACAGCTTGTGACAGCAGCTCGAAGTATAGAGCGAGCTCAAGTTATTGCAGCTGCTTCAGAAGAAGAGGTTAGGGTTAGAAGGCCCCAGTTCGAGGCAGGGTCTTCCTCTGCGAAGAGGGGTAGAGGAAGTTTTGTTCCTCGGAGTAGTAGGAGCCAGAGACCAGCTGGTAGGTCTGTGCAGTTCCAAAGACAGAGATTTAGACCTGCAGCTTCAGTGGCAAGTGCTCCGATCCCTATGACTCAGAGATCCGCTCCACCTAGATGTGCTCAGTGTGGGGGTTATCATAGAGGTGTTTGTTGGAAGAGTGGTGGACCAGCTGTATGCTTCAGGTGTGGATCACCTGACCACTTTGTGAGAGACTGTCCTGAGAGGCAGTAGCAGATGCCAGTTGATTCTGCTGCTTCTCGAGCTAGTGTGAGGGGAGGCAGAGGAGGCAGAGGTGCCAGCCGGGGAGGTAGACCAGGATTCAGTTCTAGAGGAGGTGCTACATCCAGGGAGGGTAGACCAGAGGAGGTTGGATCTTCCCAGAGGATGTATGTTATGCAGAGGCAGCCAGATACATCGGCAGTCATAGCTGGTACTTTTTCTTTATTTAATACTCCAGTACTTGCTTTGATTGATCCGGGTTCCACGCATTCATATATTAGTGCATCTGTTTTGCCTGTATTTGATGTGCATGCTGAGTCCCTAGGATTTGATGTGTTGGTGACAAATCCATTAGGGCATAGTGTGGTTGTGAGTAAGGTGCATAGAGATAGTGCAGTAGTGGTGCAGGGTGAGGAGTTCCTTGGGGATTTGATTGAGATGCCATTTAAGGAATATGACGTGATCTTAGGTATGGATTGGCTATCTCGACATGGAGCTGTGGTGGATTGTAAAAAGAAAATTGTTTCTTTGAGAACGGGTGATGGTAGAGAGGTGATAGTATCTAATGAGCAGGAACAGCTAGCCTCCTTATTTGTTTCAGCTGTTGCAGCCAGGAGGTTGATTAGAAAGGGGTGTGAAGCCTATCTTGCTCATGTGGTAGATACTAGAGTGAAGGGTTCTTCCATTGATAGTATTGCCACAGTTGCAGAGTTCCCTGATGTTTTTCCAGAGGAGTTGCCAGGATTGCCTCCTGAGAGAGAGGTGGAGTTTGGTATTGAATTGTTGCCTGGTACCACTCCTATCTCTATTACTCCTTACAGAATGGCACCAGCAGAATTGAGGGAGTTGAAAGTGCAATTACAGGAGTTGTTGGACAAAGGATTTATTCGCCCCAGTGTTTCTCCTTGGGGAGCTCCTGTGCTATTTGTGAAGAAGAAAGATGGTACTATGAGGTTGTGTATCGATTATAGGCAATTGAACAAGGTGACTATTAAAAATAAATATCCTTTGCCTAGAATCGATGATCTCTTTGATCAATTGAAAGGTGCAGCTGTGTTTTCTAAAATTGATTTGAGATCTGGGTACCATCAGCTGAGAGTCAGAGCTGAGGATGTTCCGAAGACTGCCTTTCGGACCAGGTATGGGCATTATGAATTTCTAGTTATGCCTTTTGGTCTAACGAATGCACCTGCAGCTTTTATGGATTTGATGAATAGAGTGTTTAGGCCCTATTTGGATCAGTTTGTAGTGGTCTTCATTGATGATATACTGGTGTATTCGCGGAATGAAGAGGAACATGATATGCATCTGCGGATTGTGTTGCAGATTTTGAGAGAGAAGCAGTTATTTGCCAAATTGTCGAAGTGTGAGTTCTTGTTGGATCAAGTTACTTTTCTCGGACATATTGTTTCAGCGGAAGGCATTAGAGTTGATCCAAGTAAAGTTGAAGCTATTCTGAATTGGAGTCCACCCAAGTCTGTGACAGAGATTAGAAGTTTTCTGGGTTTGGCAGGCTATTACCGACGGTTTGTGAAAGGGTTTTCTTTGATAGCTACTCCACTCACCAGATTACTTCGAAAGGGAGTGAGATTTGTGTGGACAGATCAGTGTCAGGCTAGTTTTGAGCGCCTGTTCTTACTTTACCTGTTGAAGGCAAACCATATGTGATCTACAGTGATGCTTCACATAGAGGTTTGGGGTGTGTATTGATGCAGGAAGGGAAAGTTATAGCTTATGCATCTCGACAGTTGAAACCGCATGAGCTTAACTATCCGACACATGATTTGGAATTGGCTGCCATTGTGTTTGCATTAAAGATTTGGCGCCACTATCTGTTTGGGGAGAAATGTTTCATCTACACTTATCACAAGAGTTTGAAGTATTTGGGTGTCCAGAAAGAACTCAATCTTCGTCGGAGGAGATGGTTAGAATTGATTAAAGACTACGACTGCTTGATTGACTATCATCCAGGTAAAGCAAATGTTGTTGCTGATGCCTTGAGTCGGAAGTCTTTAGCTGGTTTAACAGTTTACTCGCTCTCGTTGCTTGTTGAGTTGAGAGCATTGCATGCCAGTTTTGTACCTTGTGTTGATGGTGCATTATTGGCACAGTTGCAATTGAAGCCGATTTTGTTAGATCAGATCAAAGAAGCTCAGTTGGCCGATAAGAAGATTCAGAAGATTATTTCAGATTGTAAGGATGGGAAGACAAGAGATTTTGTTGTGAAAGACGATGGGAGTCTCTGGTTTAAAAACCGATTGTGTGTACCCGATGATGCTGAATTGAAAAGAGTCATTTTAGAAGAAGCACATCAGTCAGTGTTTGCTATGCATCCGGGTAATACGAAGATGTATCATGATTTGAGACAGCATTATTGGTGGATTGGGTTGAAGAGAGACATTGCAGATTTTGTGTCGAAATGTCTCACTTGTCAGAAGGTTAAAGCAGAGCATCAAGTTCCAACCGGGTTGCTTCAACCATTGTCAGTGACAGAATGGAAGTGGGAAAGAGTGACAATGGATTTTTTGTCTGGTTTGCCATTGACACAAAAGAAGCATGATGCTATATGGGTGATTGTGGATAGATTGACTAAGACAGCTCATTTCCTTCCGGTTCGAATGGATTACTCTTTGGAGAGATTGGCTGAGCTGTATATCCATGAGATTGTGAAACTGCATGGTGTTCCAACTTCTTTAGTGTCTGATCGAGATCCCAGGTTTACTTCCAGATTTTGGAAGAGTTTGCATAGTGCTTTGGGTTCTCGACTGCACTTCAGTACTGCTTTTCATCCACAGACAGATGGACAGTCAGAGAGGGTGATACAGATTATTGAGGACATGTTGAGAAGCTGTGTCATCGATTTCTCTGGAAGTTGGGATAGGTTTTTACCTCTTGTGGAGTTTGCTTACAACAACAGTCACCAATCCAGCATTGGTATGGCACCGTTTGAAGCATTGTATGGCAGACGGTGTAGGACACCTCTTTGTTGGAATGAGCTTGGAGATAATAAGTTGGTTGGTCCTGATTTGATTCAAGAAACTGAAGAAAAAGTAAAGTTGATTCGAGGCAGGTTAAAAGCAGCTTCAGACCGACAGAAATCTTATGCAGATCTGAAAAGAAGAGATATAGAGTTTAATGTTGGAGATAAGGTATTTCTGAAAGTGTCTCCTTGGAAGAAGATTTTGAGGTTCGGTCGGAAAGTAAAATTGAGTCCTCGTTTCATTGGGCCGTATGAAGTGTTAGAAAGAGTTGGGCCAGTGGCGTATCGACTTGCTTTGCCACCTGAGTTGGATCGTATTCATAGTGTATTCCATGTTTCTATGTTGAGGAGATATAGGTCGGATCCATCTCATGTGTTGCCATTTCAGTCTATCGAAGTGAGCCCAGATTTGACATTTGAAGAGGAACCAGTTGCTATCTTGGCACATGATGTGAAAGAATTGAAAAACAAGCAAGTGCCATTGGTGAAGATTCTTTGGAAGAATCATGCAAAAGAAGAAGCGACTTGGGAGAGTGAACAATCCATGCGAGAGCAATATCCGCAGTTGTTTCAGCTTTGATATCAGGTAATTTCGAGGACGAAATTTTCTTTTTAGAGGGGGAGAATTGTAATATCCCTATGCATGCCCTAGAAGTTTTGTTGTTGTTGTTGTTGTTGGTTTGAATTGAGAAATGGGAAGAGAATGTTTTTGTATGGTGGTTGGGAAAGAAAAGAGGGTTTAGAGATAATTGTATATGTTGCTTATATGGTGATATATATAACATATAAAGTGGTCAAAATGGAAAGTCAAGGAAAGAGGATATTTTTGTGTTGGTTGTGAATTACTTAAATGGGTATAGATATGACAAAAGCTTAGTTAAATGGATGAGAGTATTATAGTAATTTTCTTTTGGATGGGTATTTAATGCCTATTGACTTTGTGTTTCTTCATCATTTCTTCTTCTTGTTGTTGGGTGGCCGGCTCATTAAAGAGAGAAGAGAGCAAGAGAACAAGTGATGGTTTTGATGATTTCAAGTTCAAAGTGAAGGAAGTTTTCAAAGTTACAAGTTGGAGTTTCAAGGAATTTCATTATTTAGTAAGTTTACTCTTGTTTACCCTTGTTATTTTTGAAGTTATGCTTGAGTTGAGTTGTGATTTGATGATGGTATGATTAAGTTGCTTATGGTGTGATTTTAAGTATTGATTTTGCTTGATAGATGAGAAGTTGGGTTGGTGTTGGTGATGGAAGAGTAAGAGTTGTGTTTAGTGAAATTGTTTCTGTTTTACAATTAGTAAAGGCTGTGATTTGTATGATTTTTAATTAATTATAGAAAAATGTTTTTGAAGTGAATTTTTGATATGTTGTGTCTCTATGAGTCTAGAATGACTGAAAAATATGTTGATTCGATTTTGGAATGGTTATGAGTTTAGAAAGATTATTTTTATTAGACCTGTTCCAGCAGGTACCTTAACTGAGACAGCTGTATTTCGGGATTTTTAATAAAATGTAGAAAAATCATATCCAATTGAATTTTGGATGTGTTGTTGCTTAGTGAGTCTAGTATTTGAGAAAAATAATTTGGAACCACGTTGATTGAATTTGATTTATGGAATTCACAAAGTTCAGAATTGCTGCCAGGATGCAGGGCAATTGGGGTAGTCTGGTTAGGTGAACTATTTGACCAAGATTTTGTGTTCAGTTTGATCTGAAATTTTAAAGGAATGATTTTAAGATACAAAACTAAATTCTGTAAAAATTTTAGAATTTTTAGTCAAGTAGATTATTTTATACAATTTTTCAAAATAAGGATAAAATGGAGTCTAAAACCAGAATGTACTATTCATATGGTCATTTTGCTAATATTCCTTTTGGATTAGGTTGTGAAGAGGTTGAATTGCCCTAATTGCATTGTTGAGATTGAATAATGTTATGTTATGCATTGTGAATGGTAATGTGTTTCATGAGTAATGCACATTGAAATGTTATACCAAAGATGTTATAGTGATTCAAATGAAATATGATTGAAGCATGCATTGATGATAGGATTGAATAATAATGTGAGTGTTTAGATAATGTAATGAATATTGTATATAATGATTGCTTAACTTGCTTGTGAAAAAGAAATGAATTAAAAAGGTATTGATAAGTTTAATGAACGGACCTATCCGTCTCCTGCGGAACCATGCGGACCCAGTGGGTTGGGCAACCGATCTTGGACTACCGATCTGGTAGGAGAAAGGTTCGATATAGTCAGTATTATACGTACCTATTTGCCTCCTGCGGAACCATGCGGACCCATTGGAATGGGCAACCGAACTTGGACAACCGACCTGGATGGGGAAAGGTATGTTACTGATAATGTTATACGTGCCTTTTTGCCTCCTGCGGACCCTTGGGATTGGAGGGCAACCGACCTGGTTGGGAAAGGGTACGTATATAAAGTCATAGTTGTTGGCTATAATGATAAATTTAAATGAGTATAATGAATGGTGCTATTATATGAATATTGATGTGACATTGAACAAAGCAACATATTGAATAAATAATATGCTTTTGATTGATATATGTAATTAATTTGTGACATTGCATTTTAGCATGAATTATCTTACTAAGCCCTTGGCTTAGCGCGATAGTGTTTAATCGCGCAGGTAATAGAGCTGATAGAGTCGAACCCGAGAGTTCATCAAGACCAAGTGAGAGTAGACCTTGAAGAGTTGATTTTGGGAACTTAAAGATCAGAAGAGAATTGCCAATCATGTATACTTCTTTATATTTTGTAAAGTAATGTTTATAATGTAAAAGTATGGATATATTTAAATATGTAATCAAGTGTTTGTAAATATGTACATATTTTATAACTTCCGCTGGGTAATATTTAAATGTATATATATATATAACTAATATGTTTTGTTTTATAAGTAAATGATCTACTTTTCTATAATGTATAATGATAAGGGTATTGTATCAAGTTTAAAGTTTTTTGAATATTAAGAAAATCGTAGCATCCCTATGTTTGATGCACTTATGCTACATTGTTGTGGTTGTAGTGTGTGGGCATTGGATATGGGGGTGTTACAAGAAGTGTAAATCCTTTTTGCAGGTTGTAGTTGAGGTTATAAGGGGGATTTATTGGAAGTGTACTGAGAATGATTTTGGTTGCATTGGTTTGTGTAAAAATATTTTAAAAAATTAGAGAAAAAAAAACCAGTTTTGTCGACACTTGGGACTCAATTTTTAAGTGAAACTATGGCAAAATTTCTAAAAAAATTGGAACTAAAATTTGACTAAGTAAAATTGGTAGCAACATTAGGTTAGTGTGGCGCCTCTACTCAGCTTACACACGTAGGTCGGGAAGGGGTGTTACACCGTGTCCATTATGTTAGGGCACATATGGGTGTCTCCTAGAGGATAGGTACATCAGCAGTGTATTTTAGATTTGGTTTGCTAAGCCATTTTATTAGGAATTATCCAGAGCTACTAGAGGATAGAAAGATGATACTGCAGCTTCTAGACGTAGAGTCAAAAGGGGTCATGGTGGCAGAGGTTGTGTTAGAGGTGGTCAATCTAGGACTGGTCAAAGAGGTAGTTCTATAGCCGAAGGTATACCAGATGAAGCAGGGCCATCTCAGTGGGTCTATGTAATACAGAGGCAGCCTGATGTTTCAGCTGTTATTATTGGTACTTTTTCTTTGTTCAGTACTTCAGTTCTTACATTGATAAATCCTGGGTCGACTCATTCATACATTAGTGCATCCATCTTTCTTATGAGTTATTTGCATTTTGAGTCCCTAGGATTTGATATTTTGGTGACAAATCCTTTAGGCACAGTGATGTGGTTAGCAGGGTGCACCAAGATAGTCCAATTGTGGTTCAGGATGAGGAGTTTCTCGGTGGCCTAATTGAGATGCCTTTCAGGTAATATCCTCATTTATGCCCTAGAAGTTTTGCATGTTGTTGTTGTTGTTGTTATTGGATTGTTGGTTTAAATTGAGAAAGAAAAGTATAAGTGTTTTGGGAAAGAATTTAGGGTTTAGAGACAAGTTTATATGTTGTGTATATTGTGATATATATAACATATAAAATGGTCAAAGGGAGAGTCAAAGTGTTGGTTAGTGGAAGAAGAGATTTTCTTGTTGAGTGTGAAAGTTCATATATGGGCTCATATAAGACAAAAGGTTAGTTATATGGTTAAGGGCCTTGAGGTAATTTACTTTTGGAAATTTTGTGGTGGAGATTAAAAGGAAGATTGACTTTGTGAGTCTTGATCATTTTCTCTTCCTCTTGATGGTAGTGGCCGGCTCTCCATTAGCAAAAGGGAAGGAGAAGTGTTCTTGATAGTAAGATCAAGATTGAAGGGAGAATTGAAGAATCAAGTTGAAGATTTGTGGAATTTCTTCACTTTAGGTAAGTAATTTCTTGTTTTCTTTTATTAATTTGGAAATTTTGGTTAAGGTGTATTGAGAATTGTTGAGATGATGATTTAGTGTGTTGATGTGTGTTTATAAGTGTTAGAGTTGATTGTAAGTTAAAAATTGGAGGTTGTGTTGGTTTGGTTGTGATTATGGAAAAATAAGTGAAGATTGATAGTGGAAAATCAAGAGTAGAGTTTGAGTTAGGGTTTTGAGATGGTGTTTGTTTAATTGTGATATTAAGGTGTTTTAAAGTGATTATTGTAATGATTATGTATTTAGAACATTGATGATGTTCATTTGAAGCATGTGGTATGATGTATATTGAGTTTTAATGCATTTGGAAGAGAGTTGGTTACAATTAGGGTTTTGGTTTTGGGAGACACGGCCAAAGGCCATGTGAGACACGGCCAAGTCATATGATTTTGGACGTGTTGGATTAATTTTTGGGTGACACAGCCGTGTCCCTAAGCCGTGTTTGCTACTGCCAAAGTTGAATTGAGAGACACGGCCACAAGCTTGGCCGTGTCCCTCATGTGTGCTGCCCGTGTCCATCAAATGAGTTGGTTAGGGTTTTGTTTCTTTGTTCTTTTTGCATTGTTTTGGTTCTTCAAAGGTGGGTTGGTTCTTAAACCTAACCCTAAACACTTTAAACACACTTGAATCAATGAATGAACTAATCAAATGCATATGGAAGATCCTAAAGCTATGAATCATATAAGTTGTTCTTTGCCCTAATTGCATTGTTGAGATTTAAACAAGGTTATGTTATGCATTGTGAAAGGTATTGTATTTTATGAGTAATGTACCTTGAAATGTTGTATCAAAGATGAAATGATAATTCAAATAAGATATGATATGAGACAATGCCATTGTGTTTGGCTATGATGAATGATGCTATATGAGATATAATGTGATCATGGATGAGATAAGTATACACTTGAATAATGAAGTGTTATATTGTGAAATGAAATGTGAGGCCATTGTTATTGGCTATGATGATAATATTGAGAGAATGAAGGCATGTTTGCCTAAATGTTGATGAGAATTGAGAATGGAAATGATAATTGATATGTAAATGAATTGTGTGGCTAATGTGTTATTCCATTTTCAGAGTATGTTATTGGTGGCATGCCTAATGATAGTAACAATCTCTTGAAGTTAGGTTGGATTGAATCCTTGAAGCCTAATTGAGATGTTACCACCCTTAAAGCTAGGTTGGGTTAGTTCTTGAAGCCAAGTTGGGTAGAAGCTTAGCATGCTTTGCTCCCCTTGAAGCTTGGTTGAACTTAATCCTTGAAGCCTGGATGGGTCTATGATATTGATATTGATAAATGTGATGATAGAACCAAAACATTAACTCTGAAAATTGAATGGCATATTAGTGTGTCTTGGGCCCATGCTTGTCTATGGTTAATGTGAGTCATGAATGATGTTTGTTTTGCTTTGTATTGATGATTAAATGAATACTAATGAGGTATATGAAAAGATAATAAAATGTGATATGTAATGTGAAAGTATATTGTAAATTTTGCATATATGATGTTACATATATATTATGGTTTGAGGAATGACATTGCATTGCACGAAGTCATATCATTAGCATGATTATCTTACTAAGCCCTTGGCTTAGCGCGATAGTGTTTAATCGCGCAGGTGATAGAACTGTTAGAATCGAACCCGAGAGCTCTTCGAGACCGAGTGAGGGTAGACATTGAAGAGTTGATTTTGGAGACTTAAAGATCAAAGGAGATTTGCCAATCATGTATAACTCTTTTTATATTTTGTAAAGTATTGATTAAATGTACATAGTTGTATATTTGTAAATATGGAATTAAGTGTTTTCAAATATGTAAATATTTTATGACTTCCGCTGTGAAATAACTATATGTATGTATATATATATCTAATGTGTTTTATTTTAAAAGTAAATGATCTACTTTTCTATATTATATAATGATAATAGTATTGTATCTATTTAAATGTTTTGAATGTTGAAGAAAACCGTAGCATCCCTATGTTTGGTGCACTTATGCTACATGGTTGTAGTTGTAGTGTGTGTGCATTGGATGTGGGGGTGTTACAGTATGATCTGATTTTGGGCATGGATTGGTTACCAAGCATGGGGTTATGGTAGACTATCAGCGAAAACATTTTACCCTGAGAACATGTGATGGTAGGGATGTGATGGTATCTAGTGAGCAGAGGCATCTTTCATTCATGTTTGTTTCAACTCTTTCAGCTAGGAGGATGATTGGGAAGGGATGTGAGGCTTATCTTGCTCATGTTGTAGATACCAGAGTAGTGGGATCCCAGCTTGACAGTATACCAATAGTTACCGAGTTTCCAGATGTGATACTAAGTGATCATGTATAATCACATTTGGTTCAGGCATTGAGGAGATTTGATTTGCCCAATCCAAGAGTTGAAGGTTATCTTAGAAGAGAAGGTTGAAGGTGGTCTTTGAGCTTGTTTTGTTTGAGTTTAGATGTATGTACAAACTTTGGATGAATTGGTTATATTTGTATTACATTGGGTTTAACACATTTTGGATTAAAAAATGTGTTAAGCTATTTGATAAATGGAGCATGTATGAATAATGTGCTATGACTTATGTAATGTCATATATGTATTAACTGTATTGTGAAAAGCCGTTGGTAATGGCTAAAGTGCATATGATATTACTATAAATGAGAAAAGTGAGAAAAAGATGAGAAAGTAAGGCCATGTGCCTAATAGATAATGAAAAATGAGGCAATGTGCCTAGCTTGATTATGAGAAAATGAGAAAGAGATTGATAATGAGAAATGTGAATTAATTATGTGCCTAGTATGTTATTCAATTTTCAGAGTTCTGTCTTTGGTGGTATGCCTATGAGGTTATCCTCATTATTTGTCTTCGGGGCTAGCTTTTGAGCAATTAATGATTTGTCTTTGGGCTAGATGTTGGACATCACTTGCCTCTGGGCTAGATGCTGGGCATCACTATGATTTGCCTTTGGGCTAGACACTGGGCATCACTTAAATTTGAATAGCATATTAGTTCCTTTGGACCCATGCTTGTGTTTGCTTTTATGTGAATTGTGAATTGTGAAACAATTGAAAAATATGTTTTAATGAAATGATATGATATCCATATGCATTGTGCATTGACATTTCATTTGAGCTTTATTATTATCAATTTTGTACAGCTAGGCTTTTGGCTTAGCGCGATTGAAATTCATTGCGCAGGTGATAGGGTAGATCCAGTTGAGCCGGAGAGTTCGTCTAGATCGAGTTGGGTGTAGAGTTGATTGTTGGACATCAAGATCGGAGACACTGCTAGCATGTACATATTTTATATTTTCGTACATTTTGACATTATGTATATTATATTATGTTTTGATGTATATATATTGTAAACTATAAAGAATATTTTGGATAAAATTTTGTAATGGGGGAATTGTATGTGTTTTTGATAAGCAATATTTTATTTGTGATTTAAGTATATCCTTTAAATTATTTAAGATTATATATATTCAAAAAGTAAGGGTTTTTATTGAAAATGGGTTGTGACTTTTTTGTACCGTATATGCAATAGTACATATGTTGGGTGTATGTATTATAAGTATATAAGGTATAAGGGTGTACAGGGCATCACTTGCCTTCGGGCTAGACACTGGGTGTCAATATGAACTAAAATAGTAATTCTGAAATTTGAATAACATATTAGATCCTTTAGGCCCATGCTTGTATTTATTTTTATGTGAATTGTGAATTGTGAAATAATTGGAAAATATGTTAAAATGAAATGATATGAGATATGATATCCATATGCATTGTGCATTGTCATTGCATTTGAGTTTTATTATTGTCAAAGTTTGTATCGCTAGGCTTTTGGCTTAGTGCCATTGAAATTTATCATGCAGGTGTCAGGATAGATCCGGTAGAGCCGGAGAGTTTGTCTAGCTAGGTCGGGTCAAGCTTTGAGATTGCATGAGTTAATTTTGCTTCTTCTTTGAGATCAGAGCCGATTGACAGCATGTTTATATTTTATATTATCGTATATGTTGATATTATGTATATTATATTATGTTTTAAGGTATATATATACTGTAAATTATAAAGAATGGGTTGAAATTTTATGATGTGGATTTTGTTTGTGCTTTTGGATAAACATATATATATGTATAAATGTTTTTGAGAAATTGTGGAAGAATTGAGGAGTATGGGTAAAATGGTGATTTGATATTATTTGGGAGTGTTATCTTGTGCATGTTGTGCTATTTGTTGAATTTGGGAATGTTCAAATTACAAACAAAACTCTAGTGAATTTTTTCCATAGATTTTTTTTATGAAAAATGCTTATTTTAGAACATATGATTTATTATAATATTTTATTTGTATTTAAAATTACATTTTAAAGTATTTAAGATTTTAAATTTGAAAAGTTTAAAATTTTTATTAAACTGGACTATGACATTTTTATACCTTATATGTGTATTTTACATATACTGGGTGTATGTATTGTTTGTATATAGGGTATAAGGGTGTTACATTTATTTTGGTAGCAAAGTCTAGGTTTGAGTTTCTTAACCTAAGTGGGTGGTTAGAGAGAGAAAATAAGGATTTTAAATATAGTTTTCAATTGTGATACATGCATTGGCACTAGCAGTTTCTGATATTTGATGTGACAATTTCTGTTGTCTTTGCATATATAGGTAGTTATGGCATCTCGGACGCATCAGTCCGGAGAGGGTAGTGCTGAGAGTGTAGCTCCTAGTGAGGGTAGAGATAGAGCTAGAGCTGAGACTGCTAGTGAGGTGTCTGCTTCTGTGCCTATTAGACCAGCAGTAGATGAGATTCCGCCAGGCTGGGCACAACATATGGTGGAGCTATTAAGGTAGGCTACAGTTCAACAGTAATGTCGCCACCATAGTCGTAGTTGTCGACGAGGAAGTATGATAAGCTGAGGAAGTTTGGAGCTGATGATTTTGTTGGTACTACAAACCCTACTGTAGTGAAGCAGTGGCTAGACAGGGTCCAGAGAGTTTTTATCCAACTGCAGGCTACTCTAGAGGAGAAATTTGATTATGTCAGATCTCTTCTGTAGAGGGATGCATATGAGTGGTAGAAGATGATTCCACATGCTATGGTTGATCCACCAATCCTGACCTATGATGATTTTCTACAGGGATTGAAGAAGTATACTCTGAGGATGTATGAGGATACAAAGAAGATGGAGTTCCTAAGTTTGAGGCAGGATACTAGGACAGTGATGGAGTATGAGATAGAGTTCATCTGGTTGAGTCAGTATGCTGGTGGGATAATTTCTGATGAGATTGACTAGTGCTGAAAGTTTGAGGAGGGGCTGAGACCCTCTATTATGTGTATTGTGGTAGGCTCTCAGTATCAGAATTTTTCTTAGTTGGTTGCAGCTGCTAGGAGTGTAGAGAGAGCACAGGGTCTTGCAGCAGTTCCCAGAGCCAAGGAGACCAGAGCTAGGAGATCCCAGAGTGAGATAAGGTCTTCATAAGTGAAGAGACTTAGAGGGGATATCCTCAGAGGTTCAGTAGGAGCCAGGGGCAGTCTAGTAGGTCAAAACAGTAGTAGAGACAGAGATAAAGACCTGTAATTTTAGGGGCTAGTGCTCCAACCCTAATGGCTGAGAGGCCTACTCCACCTACCTGTATTCATTGTGATAGAGCACACAGAGGCATTTGCTAGAGAAGAGGTGTATCAGCAGTGTATTTCAGATGTGGGTCACCAGACCATTTTATCAGAGATTGTCCAGAGCCACCAGAGAATAGACATACAGATACTGCAGCTTCTCAACCCAGTGTTAGAGGGGGTCATGGTGGTAGAGGTTTTGGTAGAGGTGGTCAATCTGGGACTAGTTAGAGAGGCGGTTCTACAGTTGGGGGTGGACCAGATGAGGCAGGGCCATCACAATGATGCAGATGCAGCCAAATGCTTCAGTTGTTATTGTTGGTACTTTTCTTTATTCGGTACTTTAGTTCTTACATTGATAGACCCTGGGTCGACTCACTCATATATCAGTGTATTCATCTTGCCTGTGAGTGATTTGCATTTTGAGTCCCTAGGATTTGATGTTTTAGTGATAAATCTTTTAGGGCACAATGTTGTGGTTAGCAAAGTGCACCTAGACAGTCCGGTTGTAGTTCAGAATGAGGAATTTCTTAGTGACCTGATGTAGACCCTTAATTTATGACCTAGTCCGGTCTAATATATTTTATATAGTCTAAAATAATTTTTGAGTTATTTTAATTAAATAATATTTGTTTTAGTATTTATTTTTTTATAAGTTTGAATAAAATAAAAAAAATAATAAATAAAAATAAAAATCAGCGACGGAAAAATTGGCGACGAAAAATTCATCGCCGAAACCGAAATGGCCTTGGGCCATTTTGCCCGTAGGAGTTTCCTGCAGGCGAAATGGCATGGCAGCCCGCCAACGTGCAAATTTTCCAAGTAGTTTCTCGAAAGCACGTAGTCCGTCGCAGTTTTCACCAACAAAATTTTTTCAATGCAATTTTTTCCGAAACCAAATTCTATTTGGTTTCGGTTTTCTTTTCCTAATTAATGATAATTTCCTTAAACAATTGGAATTAAGCTTCCAAAATTTTTTATAAATAACACAGAAAGGGGGGATTGTGACTAGATTTGGTGGAGAAAAACTTTGGATTTAGACTGGAACTTGAGACTTCATATTTTAGAGGAGTAACAAGCAAGCCATTAATAATTCATCAAAGGCAGCAACCTTGCCTTTGTCTCCGTTCATCCAGAAGTTAATTTTGGTGGAACCAACTATGCAGGTTTGATCCTTAATCATAAACTACTCATAGTTTTGTTTCTTTGATTCATAATAATATACATACAAAAATTTGATCTTTGAATATGTAATAACTTGATCTTCGTTTCAAAAACCTTAAATGATTTCTTATGTTTCCAAATACCTTAAAAATCCTAATTCGTTTCTTTTCTTTCCAAAAACCTAAATCATTTCTTCTATTTCTAAAAACCCTAAAAATTACTTTTCTGTTTCTTCTAAAATTTAAGAACCCTAATTTGTTTATTCTAAAATTTAAGAACCCTAATTTATTTCTTCTAAAGCTTAAGAACCCTAATTTATTTCTTCTAAACCTTAAAACTCTAAATTTTTCCTTCTATTTCCAAAAACCCTAAAAATACTTTTCTGTTTCCAAAAACCTTAAATCGTTTTGTCTATTTCCAAAAACTTTAAAAAAACCCTAAACTATTTCCCTCTAACTCTTTTCAAAAATTTCCAAATATTTTGTTAAATCTCCAAACTCTAACTTACCTTACAGTTTATAAAAATCACAATTACTTTATGAAACTCTGCACTATTTTCTTCAACTCCAAAACCAAAACAGTAAACCCCAAACAAGTTAATCTAAATCCTAAGTTTTCCTAAACCCTAATCCTTAAAACCTAATAAACCTAAACATTCAAACTCAATACAGTAAACCCAAAACAACAATCCAGTAACCAAGAATTATAAACCTAATGTTTTAATTATTCTAAAACCCTAATTTCATAATGTTGCCCCTAAACCCTAATTTGATTCATGAAACCCTAATCCATTTTAATTCTCTTAAAACTTATAGTAGCCTAAACAAATGATAATAATAATACCAAAATCCCAAAACTCTAAATGTTAATTAAAGAACTTTAAGTAGAAACAGTAAATCCTAATTTGTATCTTTACTTGCTTTATTTTTAGATTTAATTATGTAGTTCATTATAAGCTTTGATTTATTTGCAATGCTTGATTTAATTTTTCATGCATGAATGTTTATTATATATTTTGATTGATGTTTTATATCTTTGATGAATGATTTAATTATGATGAATGGTTATTTAATTACTTTTATCGATTTATTTTGATTTCCAAATGTTGTAAGAGGTATGTTTCCACTTTGTGGGTACCTCATAAATTAAGTTCTATGTAATTTAAATTGCTTTTATATTTTAGACCAATGTAAAGGACATGTTTCTACCTTATGGTGGGTGTCCTATTTAACTTAGACATGGATGATGTAAGGGCATGTTTCCATCTTCGGATGGGTGTCCATTTATTTGCTTTGCTTGGACATTGTTTTGATTTTTAATATATCAATGATTTATTTCAATTATTGTGTGTAATATGGATAATATTGTTATATTTAAGAATTTTATAATATTAAGACCTGTAAAGGAGGCCGGTTCCAATGAACCGGGAGTTGTAGGGGTGCTGGGCCATTTCTCACTTCCCCACACGTACCCAACTTTCTGAACCCATTAGGGGGTTGGGGATTCCTCAGGAATCGAGTCATCCACCCCTTTCTTTTTTCTGGCCCGTCCGGGTGGCGACTCCATTTTCTCTGGACCTAGGTACGTGTTCTCTAAGGCCCCGAGCCTAAACAGTCCCGAAGTCGCAAGAACCATTCCACCGGGAGTGGGGGCAAAAATCTTCGCTCACAGTGGCGACTCTACTGAGGATAAGAGAAGTTGATTCCGTTGGTCTTTATATTATTTTATTCTTTCTTATAATGATATTATCCATTGCATCATATTAGATTGTATAGTGTGCGTGAGTTAGGACGCCCGTGTTACCCGTGTTGTGTTATGTAAGGGACACCATACTTTCACTCAAGGTATGGAGATCGTGCATGGCATAACCACTCATAGCCTCATACCATTTGGTATATACTTGCTATGGGAACCAAGCCTTTTAACCCAAAGACTAAAGCTCATGTAATTGGCCTAGTTACTTTCCTTAGGTTTTACCCCAAATGCATGTTGTTTGACTATGGTTAATTTATCTTGGCTTAAATCATGGTTTATTTAGTTTGTTCTTTTTCTAATATGACCCAATTACATTGTGAGCTCAAAATAAATTTTTCTTCAAAGTCCAAAAGACCAAAGCTATTTTCAAAACTTTTCAAAATGGTCTTTGGACATAAAACTTTTCTAAAAACAAATCAAAAATTCTTTTGCTCATGACCCAAAATACTAAGCCCAAAATCCATTTGTTCTAAAATATTTTTACAATGGGCTTAGAAATAAAATTATTTTTATCCAACCTTTTCTCACAAAGAGCTTGCAAATTATTTAGGTCAATTATGAAATACCAAAAATCAATTGTGAGCCTAGTTTATACTAAGAATAATTAATCATGGGCTTGTTTTTGGCATGAACCATTAGTTACTTTTTTCAAGTGAGAAATCAATCTATAATAAACCTCTTAATTTAGTTTTAATCCAATGTAGCATAAGAGCTACTATAGTTGGTTAAATGGATTAAAACCTAATTAATGGGAATTATTATGAATTGATTTCCATTTTCAAAACTATAGCTATTGGTTGAAACGTCCAAGGGAAATATTCAAAAATAAGGTACCCCATGTTGGTATTTTGTTAACCATATACCTAGGAAAAGAGACTCGCCATTCGTGTGTGGATGTTATAAGGTTGGAAGGAACATCCTATTTATCCTTATTTGTTTATTGTTTGTGCATACATGCATACATTTGCATCTCACATCATTGATCTTCTCTGGCTCACAGCCCTGGAATATGACAGTTCAAAGGCTTACAACAATTCGACCTATGCTGGAGATGAAGTATCTAGCAAAGACTCAATCTCTTTTTCACCAAAAGCAATGGAACCCGAACAAATTCAAAGAATGGTGGATGAAGCCCTCAATTCCAAAATGGAAGAAATAAAAGAGGCACAAGCTGAGACCATGAAGAACCAATTGACTGCAATTTTAGAAAATCATGCCGAAGCATCTGCTAGCACTAAGAAGCCAAAGGACAAAGGGAAGACTAAAGTTGGTGAAGTGGTTTTTGATGATGAAAAGGTGATCATTGATGATGATGATGATTGGGCTCAATACTACCAAGATCCTCAGGACAAGAAGAAACAACCAAAGATTATTGAAAGATCAGCTATGGAGAAAATCAAAGCTTCTGATGTTGAAAAGATGATTGCTGATTTAGAAAAGAAATTTGAGAAGAAACTGAAAACCGAAGAAATGTTCGAAGTTGAAAAATTATTTGAGCTAGATGAAGAAGTTTCATACAAATTCAAAATGCCATCTTTTGCGAAGTTTGATGGAACCGAAAATCCTCATCTCCATGTAAAGCAGTATATCACTGCTATGCAGTCTACCCGAGCTATTAAGGCTCAAACTCTAAGGTACTTTATGCTCTCATTGGACCCTGTTGTCCAAAATTGGTTCAATACCTTAGATGATGGAACACAAAAGAGTTGGGATTTGCTATACAAGGCCTTCATACAATAATATGGGTATAATGTCAAGATGGAAGTTACCTGAATGGAAGTGGAGTCTATTAGACAAAGGCCAAATGAGAATTTTGTGGACTATGTGAAGAGATGGAGAAACAAGGCTGCTTTGCTCAAGAAAAGGCTCAATGAATCCAATCAAATAAGGATGATTGTGAGAGGGGTTTTGCCTAGTCTTCATGAAAGGATGTCTCATACACTCATCCATAATTTCAAAGATCTCCTCCAAGCTGGTCTGCAAATTGAAGAATGGGAAAGAGAGAAGAACCATTTTTCAATAAGAAGGAATGAGAAAAGAAACTATCAGTCTGGTAGCCAAAGCATACAAAAGGCAGTTGGTGTTAACGCTACTAGCCAAGGAACAAGGAGACAGTTTTCCTTAATAAGCTTCAAAGAAAGGGATTGTTACAACCCTTAAATCCTCGCCCTTTGCCTAACCCTCTCCCACCTAATTTTGACACTAAAGCATTTTGTCAGTTTCATCAAATGCAAGGGCATGACACAGATAGATGTGTTAGGTTGAGACATGAGATCCAAAATCTAATTGATAGTGGGAAGCTACCCGAGCCCACAAGCCAAACACCAAAGACAACCCATTACCAAAGTTCAATAGGGTACCACCACCGACAACCTTCGTGATTGGAGGGGATTTGCATGAAGATTTTGTCATGTCTTCTTTCCAAGATGTGGGTAGAGAAGCAACCAAAGAAGAAGAGGTATTTGGCAAAATTAAACAAGCTATGGTGGGTAAAGAAGTAGCAATTTGTGTTGTCAATAGGTTTTGGGATTCAAGGATAGTGAGGATGATCTTGTATCCAAGAAGGAGGAGTGGACTTGGTCCGAGCCCGAAGAAGATCAAGTAATGATCACTAGATCCGGTAAGCCTTATGCAAGGCCACCGCCTAAGGAGGTAGAAATTAATAAGAGAAAGGAAGTTGAAGTAGGAAATAAAGAAGAGGAAGATGTTGTTGTACTCAAGCAATTGAAAAGAACCCAAGCAAGTGTTAGCATTTGGGACTTATTAGCTACTTCTAAAAAAGCACCAAGAAACTATGGCCAAGGCCTTGGCTAGCATGCCAATTTTTACCTCCACAACACCGAAGGAGCTTATCAACTTCATAAAAATTGGAGGAGTAATGAAATGTGAAGATATTCAGGAGAAGAGTGAAGTTAATATGGGAGCGGTTTCTTTCTTAGATGCGGATTTACCGGAGGAGGGGAGAGACCACATCCGCCCTCTCTTTATCAAGATAGAAATCAAAGGGAAAAGGAATCAATGTGTAATGGTCAATGATGGGTCCGCCATAAATGTTTGTCCACTTAAAATATTGCCAAAACTAGCCATGTCAACAAGGGATCTAAGCTCAACCTAGGTGACCATTCGGGCTTATGATAATACTAAGAAACACACCGAAGGAACTTTCAAAGCTACTGTCAAGGTTGGTCCAAATGAATCTATTGTTGAATTTATTGTTTTAGACATATCTGTTACCTTTGCCTTACTCTTGGGATGACCATGGTTTCATCCTCTTGGTGGAGTTCCTTCCACCCTTCATCAAAAGATCAAGTTCCCTAACGGAGATGAGATAGTGGTCATCGAGGCTTAAGATAATGATATTGTTAACGCTCTAATGATTAAGAGGCCTCTCAATGGTTTCCAAGTAGCTGCACTTTCTAATGATGAAGTAGTGAACTCTAAAGTCTTGAATATGATGAAGAACATGAACTACCTTCCCGGAGCTGGTCTTGGAAAGGGAAAGGCCGGTTTGATAAAGCTGCCAGATTTTAAAACACAAACTTCCAAGAAGGGGTTGGGATATGATGAAGACAACAATGTCCAGCCAAAGAAGAGTGAGAAGATGAGCTTCGCACCACTTGAAGAGATCTTTGTCAAAGCTCCAGATATGGGACCACTCCAAGGAAAGCCCGAGCCAATCATGTTCATGGGAAAGTTGATCCCAGGTTTTGAAATTTTTGCAGATGTTGCCGAGCTAGTGGAGCAAGTGAAGAAAGAGCTCATCCTACTAGTCAACAAAGAATCCAATCCGGAAGAGAAGAAGGAAGCTGTCCTGAAAGCAGAGAAGACTCCGGAGGAGATTGCTGCCCTGGTTGAAGAAAATTTTGAAGACATTTTGCCTTATGATTTTGAGAACAATGATTCTGATTTTGATTTTAATTTATCTGCTTTGTATGAGGATGATGATGTTTTCTTTTCCAAAATGAATGCAATAAAGTCTGATTTTGCTTACTTGTGTGATGTTTCTCCTGATGGTTGCATACATTCAAATAGCAGTTACATGAGCATCTTTAATATTAATTCTGTTGACACACAATCAACAATCGAAAATCCTAAAAAACATTAGCATAGAATTTGACCTTACTCCTGATGAGAGAGAGAGATTTGAAAAAATATTCAAAAAATATGAAGAAGTATTTGCTTGGTCTTATGAAGATATGCCTAGAATAGATCGAGACATAGCCGAACATCTTATTCCTACTTATACTCACATGAAACCTATCAAACAAAAGCTTAGGCAATTGAGACCTAAGTGGGATGAATTAGTTAAAGAAGAGGTCACTAAACAAATACAAGTGAAGTTTCTTGAAGTGATAGAATATTCAGATTGGCTAGCCAACATAGTACATATGCTAAAGAAAGATGGAAGAATAAGGGTCTGTGTGGATTATAGAGATTTAAACAAGGCTTCCCCTAAAGATGATTTTTCTTTACCTCAAATAGATGTTCTCATTGATAGTGCAGCCTCTAGCGTGCTACGCTCGTTTGTAGATGGATTTTCTGGATACAACCAACTGTTAATGGCCCAAGAGGATAAAGCCAAAACTGCTTTTATTACTACATGGGGTATATTTTATAGGGTAATGCCGTTCGGCTTAAAGAATGCTGGAGCAACCTACCAAAGAATGGCCACCACACTATTTCATGACATGATGCACAAAGAAGTTGAAGTATATGTTGATGATATGATGATAAAATCGGATACAAGGGAACAACACTTCCAAAACTTAGAATTATTCTTCGATAGAGCATTTAAATATAAGTTAAGATTAAACCCAAAGAAGTGAGTGTTCGGGGTTACCTCAGGCAAATTATTGGGACATGTGATTGGTCCGAATGACATTGAGATTGATCCTGACAAAGTTAAAGCAATCAGGGATATGCCAGCCCCAAAGACAGAGAGAGAAGTCTGGGGATTTATTGGTAAATTGTAATAAATTAGCAGATTCATAGCAAAGCTCACAACAATCTTTGAGCCTATATTCAAATTGCTTAAAAAGAATCAGCTGGTCATATGGAATGAAGAGTGTCAAAAGGCCTTTGAGCGAATAAAAGAGTATTTGCTGAATCCACATGTTTTAAAATCACCTAAACCCAACAAACCTCTATTACTATACTTAGCAGTAGAAGAAGAGTCAATAGGAGCCATGCTAGCCCAAGCAGATGAGTCAGGAATTGAGCATGCAGTTTACTATTTAAGTAGAAAGCTCCTACCTTATGAAATTAAGTATAGTATCATTGGAAAGACCTGTATAGCCGTGGTTTGGTCTTCTAAGAAGTTGTGGCATTACTTTCAATCGTATAGTGTGCAAGCAATTTCCAGGTTGGACCCAATGAAGTACTTAAGGGAGACACCCTCTTTGATTGGGAAGTATGGTCGATGGTTGATAATATTAGAAGAATTTGAGATCGAATATGTAACCAGGAAAATAATCAAAGGTAGAGCAGTGGCATAATTCCTGGCCCAACAACCATTACCATATAGTGAAGGGTAATCTTGGAATTTTCGGATGAACATTTAGAGGCAATTGAAGTACAAGGGTGGAAAATGTATTTTGATGGAGTAGCAAACAGGAAAGGAGCAGGTTTGGGAGTCATACTAGAATCGCTAGAAGGGGAACTTGTCCCTTTAGCCAAAAAGTTGAAATTCAGGGCAGCCAATAATATGGTGGAGTACGAAGCTTGCATCTTTGGTTTAGAAACCCTAATGATTATGAAGTTGGATAAGGTGGAAGTTTTTGGTGATTCATTGCCAGTAGTACCCCAAGTAAATGGAGAGTGGGAGTTGAAAGAGGAAAAATTAAAACCATACCACCATTACCTGACCATGATGAAGAAGAACTTTAAGGATTGTAGGTTTATACACCTATCAAGAGAAGAAAATCAGATGGCTGATGCCCTAGCCACATTGGCTTCGGTATGGGAAAATTCGGTTAGCTTATTCTTTAAGCCTCTAATTTTGACCAGTTCATCAACTCCTTGCTATGAATATGAGACAATCATGGAAACTGATATAGACCATGATGCATGGTATGATACTATAAGACGATTTTTAGAGGAAAGGGAATACTCGTCGGGGGCAACAAAGAAAGAAAGAAGAGCCATAAGGCTGTGGTCTTTGCAATACATCACATTCCATGGAGAGTTATATCAAAGATGGCCAGATGGGGTGCATTTCAGATGTTTAAGGAAGCTTGAAGTGGAGCATATCATGTCAGAAATACATGTGAGAAGTTGCGTTCAGCACATGAGATGTTTGGCCCTAGTAAAGAAGATTATTCGACAAGGTTACTACTGGTTGACCATAGAGAGAGATTGCATTGAGTTCCTAAAGAAGTGCCAATAATGTTAGATGTATGGTAACTTGAATCACATGCCTCCTGAAGAATTACATTCTATGTCTTCACCCTGGCCCTTTGCCGCTTGGGGTATCGACATTATAGGAGAGATACATCCGACAGCCTCAAACGGTCACCATTTCATTGTAGTAGCAGTAGATTATTTTTTGAAATGGGTCGAAGTTGAATCCTTCAACAAACTGGGAGCAAGTCAAATTGCAAGATTCATTGAAAAGAACCTCATTTGCAGGTATGGGGTCCCGCACAGTGTGATATCAGACAATGGGGTATAGTTTCAAGGAGCAGTTAAGGATTTATTCTCGAAGTACCGAATCCATCATCACCGATCCTCTCCTTATAGACCAAAGGCTAATGGTGCGGTAGAAGCAACAAACAAGACAATTAAGCAAATTCTGTCCAAGATGACCAAGACTTACAGGGATTGGTCAGAGATGCTTCCTTTTACTTTGTGGGGATATAAAACAAGTGTACGAATACCTACTGGAATGACACCGTTCTCTTTGGTTTATGGGATGGAAGCAGTATTGCCAATTGAAGTTGAGATCAAGTCGTTAAGAGTAGTCTTGGAAGCTGAACTGCCTGAAACGGAATGGGTGGTGAGCAGATACACACAATTAGCTTTACTAGAGGAGAGAAGGTTAAAGGCACTGTATCATCATCAACTGTATCAAAAGAAGATAGCTTGGGCTTATAATAGAAGAGCTAAGATTAGAAAACTCAAAGTCGGGGATATGGTGTTGAAACAATATAAGCCTAACATATCTGATCCAAGAGGGAAGTTTAGGCCTAGCTGGGAAGGGCCATATGTTGTGAAACAAGTCATGAATAAGGGTGCAGTGAAGTTATTAGACATGGACAGGAACGAGTTTAGTGAGCCAGTGAACATTGATAGGTTAAAGAGGTTTTATGTATAAAATAAATAAATAAATAAAAAGCTCGCTAGGTTGAAAACCCAAAAGGGCAGCCTAGGCAAAAGTTAGAGCAGTCCGCTAGTTTTGAAAACCCAAAAGGGCAGGCTAGGCAAAAATTAGGGCTAAATGAGAGAAAATTGTCAATTAGAAAACCCGAAAGTGCTAGTTAGCAACAGGAGTAATCTTGTGTATGCTGGCTTTATGTTTGGTTGTTCCCCAATTTAATAAAACGAAATTAATGTTAAAGTTGTTCTATGCGCACTATTATAAGTATTTGACCAGATATGGATGAAATAAATAACAGCACAATAGCAAAGGGTGATGACAAATTATAAATGGAAAAGAAGCAGCTCTTATTACTTTAATTATTTTTCATTCTAACAATACACTTTCTGAATTGACAAATGTAAAATCTATGGCAGACGATAAGTGTAACGTGCAGGCCAGCTTTGCCTCAACCGATCCAAGTAGGCTTCAATAAAGCAAGGCATGTCTAAATCAGGAGTAAAGTTAGAATCGCGAGGCTCAGCTCCATATTGACCGCCGAGTCGGTGAGGATCATAGCAAGTACCTTGTCGAAGAGCAGCAAGGGGAATATACATCAAGTATGTTCGCATTGTGATACGAGAAATCTTCCACCAAGGTACCAACCAATGGATGTTGACTTTAGCGCGTGAGTGGATCCAGTCAACCCAGTTAGTATATGAAGAAGCAGGATGGAGTAGCTTCCTAGCAGATTGATGCCGTGGCAGATATCTAGCAAAATCCATGGATGAAGTATCAAGCAAGCAGAGACGCTTCTGAAGCTAAATCTGTGAGGAAAGAATTAAATTAAAAATAAAAAGAGTCCGCCAAGTTGAAAACCCGTAAGGGTAGCTTAGGCAAAAATTAGGAAAGCTCGCTAGCTCTGAAAACCCACATGGGCAGACTAGGTAGAAATTAGAGCAACATAAAAAAATAATAAAAGAGGTCCACTAAGTTGAAAACCTGCAAGGGCAACTTAGGTAAAAATTAGGACAACTCGCTAGTTCCAAAAACCCGCATAGGCGGACTAGGCAAAAATTAGAGCAATAAAATAAAAAATAAGAAGAAAAAGAAAACCTTAATTGAAAACCCAAAAGGACAGTTTAGGAAATTACCTAAAGCAGCAATGGACTCCCGGTCAGTCTCTTTGACGATCCTGATTTAAGTTGGTCTAATCCAACTAAAGTCTCGGCTAAGATCACAGGTACCAGTGATAAGCTTCCTTCCATTTGGTCCATGATATCTAATACTCATGGATCAATATCACCATCAGAAGAAGCAAGCAAGAATTGGCCAAGCAAGCATAGACAAAGCATACATCCCCATGCCTTAGTAGGAACCAAATGAGAGAGACAAAAATCAATCAAGGGAGCAAGCAGAATTTTCTCACCTCTTATCAACTGAAGAACTTCGGGTTTTGAAATTTGAAATAACATCTGCATCTTCTGTTGAGTCTTGGAAAGCAATATGGGTAATGTCATTTGTTGATTATTTGGATATCCAAGGATGGCCTCAAATTCTTCAATCAAGGGGCATATTTCAAAGCCATTAATTTTAAATGTCCTAGAATCCACATTCCAAAAAGAAGCCATGGCATGTAAAAAAGAGTGGTCCAATTTAACATTTTGAAAACACTTTAAAATATCAAGTTTTGACCAAGACATTTGCTTCCAGTGAATAGCATCCATATTCTTAAATAGAGTTTTTATCTTCTTTAAATGAAGTTCGGTCATTGTTGAAGGATGAAGGAAAATTAGAATTGATAAAAGGAGTTTTTTTTTTTGTATGAAATTATGGCGTGAAGAGTAGTTTATATAGTAGAAACATCCTTTTCCAAAATTGATAAGGAAAAAATGATAAGGAAAAAGCATGAGACCGTGATGCATGAGGAAAAGAATTAGCGACGAAATTACTTTACCGTGTTGCATTTGGTTTTAGCTAAGTGATGCGGCTGTGAATTGTGAAAAGGAAATTGTGGTGCAATGATTATAAAAAAAAAAGAGTTACAGTAAAGATGGAAATTATATATTGTCATTTTATGCTTATTGTACAATGTTTATACAATTGATACAATATTTATACATCACTAAGAAGGTGGTGGTAGGTCATCAAATAAAGCCCTGAAAAAATCATCGCCTGTGGAAGGAGGCAAATCACTCGTCCCGAGTCCGCTTGAAGCAGGAGCACCAAAATCCCTATTACCTCAGAGTTCCAATCTATCATGGTCCTCAAAGTAGACGAAAGGATCTCATGGTCATCAGTTTGGGGGCCTCTAGATGAAGAAGCACCAGGATCCCTCATCCCCTGAAATCAAAAGTCTCAAAAATTTTATTTTGATTGCTGATACAAATTTTCAAAATGAGAAGCCTGCTGACGACTAGTGGCCAACTCTTCTTGAAGTTTCTTATTTTGTTCTTCAAGCATCCGCTGTGAGCCAGCAAGGAAAAAAGTAAGAGCATACATAATCATGCATACATATAGCATAAATTACCATGAAATAAGAAAGCTTACCAGGTAATTCATATCAATACCCTGTGGATGAGATGGCATATCTGGCAGACTAGAATGAGCAAACAAAGGAGCAGTAAAAGAAGGTCCAGCCTCAAGACTAAATGAGCCAGTAACCTGCAACAATCATTAAAGAATAAAAAAAAGTTAAGAAAGAAACAATTACAATGAAAAATGGTAAAGGTTTACCAGAGAAGTGCCAGCCCCGAAATGTGGAACGAATTCTCCTGCCTCTCCATGATGTTCCTCTTCATCTCTACCATCACTTTCTTCGGGAATTTCCCGTATACCACCAGGAGATACATCAAAGTTCAAGAGCCTTATTTGAATAAAATGGGCATAAGATGCACCCGGCGGATAGATAAATGTTTCAACATCATAACTATGCCAGGCCAACCACCATGCATCCTTCAACATTGATATAATATTTAAAGTATATTCCGCGCAATGCAACGGGACCCTCCTCTGCTCTAGACCAAGAAACCTCTTATAAACTCTCTCTTCGTGAAACCAGCCACTAGACACTGGGATAGTGATGACTCGACGAGTATGTTGGAAAGACAATGCAGCATTCATGGAGGAAGTCTAGTTTGTCTGTTCTTCTGGGTTCCACCAGGCCAACTTCACCTGCAACATAACATAAGGTAAGTAAACTTTCACATATATTTTAAAGCATACTAATACTATTTTACCTGGTCCTAGGTTAAGCGGCTCAACACAAAGCGTTGGGTATGCACATGGTGTGAGCCGGGAACTTTCATGCCATCTGACAATAAGAAATTTAATCTCGGATACCTGACTCTCTCTTGGGAAATACCAGGCACCCTCACAAGGTTGTGTTCACATGCCCATGCCTACAACAACAATAGAGATCAAATTCATACAGGAAAAGAGTAGAATTGATATTGGTGGAAGAAGAATACCTCGACAACCGCCATAAAGCCAACAAAAGACTTCTTGTTTCGGCAAATTTTGTCAAGACCATGGTAAAGACAGGCGAGACCAGCTTCACCCCAGCCATAAAGTGGTACCATCCTAAAATAGGCAAGGGCCCTCAACACTGACAAATGGATGGCAGATTCAGTGCTGCCTAAGATGGTCGACCCAAGCAAATATAACAAATATCCTCGAGCATACTGTTTGGCCATGTCTCTGTGAACCCGTCCTTCGTAGTTCATCCAATAACTACGAATTGGCTCAATTTTTATCTTAAAAGGCCCTTTATATGATGGTTCCATACCAATTAATTGTTGAATTTCTTCAAATGTCAAAATATCATTGGTAAGAGGAACCGGAACACCATCATACCGAATGCCGATTATAGCAAAAAAGTCGACCGGACCAATTGTCATCTCTCTAATGGGCAAGTGAAAAGTATGAGTTGTGTCCAACTATCGTTCTACAAGTGCCTGGACTACACTCCGGTCTATCAGATACTCCTCGGATGGTAATTGTAAGATGAAGCTCTCAAAACCGCAATCTTGGATAATCTGCCTTACCCGAGAAGGCGCTACATCATACCATTATTGGGCTTTGTAGACACACCCTCCGGCCCGAACAACGCAACAATCACGCTAACACGGAGTCAAGTAAGTATATCATTATTCTATCTACTTAAATTAATATATTTTTCCTAAATTTTCTAAAAAATAGAAAAAATAGAAATAAAAAATAAAGACAAACTACAAAAAAGAAAAAAGAAAAAAGAAAAAATAACAGAAAAAATGAAGAAAAAAGAAAAGAAAAGAAGAAAAAATTACAGTGTTCTTTTGATTTGAACTACGATGAAGCGGCATCCCGGCTAGTAGACCTATATTTCCATCTTCATGATGCCGAATAAACTTCAATAACTCAGCATTAGAATGAGTTCCTGATCATGAGCATGCATTTTTTAAAAAACTATATGCTAAATTTGAGAGAATTATAGCTATTAACGAAAGGAATAAAAATTTGCTGCGAATGAAATGAAGAAATTTGTTCGTTTATATAGAGGAACGGCAAAAAAAATTCAAAAAAGTAAATTTTACTATTGATAAATAGTAAATTACTATTTACAAATAGTAGATTACTATTTACAATAGTAAATTACTATTTACAAATAGTAAATAGTGCATGAACAGTGAATATATAGTAAATAAATAGTACATTCAATCATTCAATTTAATCATTCAAATATACTTGCGTGTATATAAATATTTTTGCACTATTAAAATATTTTTACACGCAGGGGGCAAGGAGAAGATATGTGCATAAAAATTAGCTAAATGTTTTGCAAATAAAATTTATATGCTACTCACTATAATTATTTTTTGCAGATAATTAAATCTCTATCAGCCCGGGTCCAGAATCCAAATTACCTTTAGGTCCAGAACCTAAAATTCCTCCTAAGTCCAGAACTTAGCTCGGTTCCAGAACCCAAATTATTCTTAGGTCCAAAACCTAAAATCTCTTTTAAGTCCAGAACTTAGCTCGGGTCCAGAACCCAAATTATCCTTAGGTCCAGAACCTAAAATATCTTTTAAGTCCAGAACTTAGCTCGAGTCCAGAATCCAAATTATCTTTAGGTCCAAAACCTAAAATTTCTCCTAATTCCAGAACTTAGCTCGGGTCCAGAATCCAAATTATCATTAGGTCCAGAACCTAAAATTTCTTTTAAGTCCAGCTCGGGTCTAGAATCTGAATTACCTTTAAGTCCAGAACCTAAAATTTCTTCTAAGTCCAGAACTTAGTTCGGGTCTAGAACCCAAAATTACCCTTAGGTCCACAGCCTAAAATTATCCTTGAGTCCAGAACTCAAACAGGGTCCAGAACCCAAAACCTCAACCATCTCAGAAAAATTAAGTCTTATTGCTTTTCACTCTCTTTTACTAAAAGTCTCAGATCATTCAAGCAGGGAGTAAACTGTAGACCCTTAATTTTTTACCTAGTTTGATCAAATATATTTTATATAGTCTAAAATAATTTTTGTGTTATTTTAATTAAATAATATTTATTTTAGTATTTATTTTTTATAAGTTTTAATAAAATAAAAATAAATAAATAAAAATATGCGAAGGAAAAATCGGTGACGAAAAATTCATTGCTGAAAGCGAAATGGCCTGGCAGCCTGCTAGCGCGCAAATTTTCCACGCAGTTTCTCGCAAGCTCAAAGCCCGTCGCAGTTTTCCCTTAGCGAAATTTTTCCAACGCAATTTTTTTCGAAACCAAATTCTATTTGGTTTCGGTTTTCTTTTCCTAATTAATGATAATTTCCTTAAATAATTGGAATTAAGCTTCCAAAATTTCCTATAAATAACACATAAAGGGGGATCGGGACTGGATTTGGAGGTAATAAATTTTGGATTTGGACTAGAACTTGAGACTTCAGATTTGAGAGGAGCAACACGCAAGCCATTAATAATTCATCAAAGGCAGCAACCTTGCCTTTGTCTCCTTTCATCCAGAAGTTAATTTTGGTGGAACCAACTATGCAGGTTTGATCCTTAATCATAAACTACTCATAGCTTTTTTTCTTTGATTCATAATAATATACCTACAAAACTTTGATCTTTGAATATGTAATAACTTGATCTTCGTTTCAAAAACCTTAAATGATTTCTTCTATTTCCAAATACCTTAAAAACCCTAATTCATTTCTTTTGTTTCCAAAAACCTTAAATCGTTTCTTCTATTTCCAAAAATCCTAAAAATTACTTTTTTGTTTCTTCTAAAATTTAAGAACCCTAGTTTGTTTCTTCTAAAATTTAAGAACCCTAATTTATTTCTTCTAAAACTTAAGAACCCTAATTTATTTCTTCTAAACCTTAAAACCCTAAATTTTTCTTTCTATTTCCAAAAACCCTAAAAATACTTTTCTGTTTCCAAAAACCTTAAATCGTTTTGTCTATTTTCAAAAACTTTAAAAAAACCCTAAACTGTTTTCCACTAACTCTTTTCCAAAATTTTCAAATATTTTGTTAAATCTCCAAACTCTAACTTACCTTACAGTTTATAAAAATCACAATTACTTTATGAAACTCTACACTATTTTCTTCAACTCCAAAACCAAAACAGTAAACCCTAAACAAGTTAATCTAAACCCTAAGTTTTCCTAAACCCTAATCCTTAAAACCTTATAAACCTAAACATTCAAACTCAATACAGTAAAGCCAAAACAACAATCCAGTAACCAAGAATTATAAACCTAATGTTTTAATTATTCTAAAACCCTAATTTCATAATGTTACCCATAAACCCTAATTTGATTCATGAAACCCTAATCCATTTTAATTCTCTTAAAACTTACAGTAGCCTAAACAAATAATAATAATAATACTAAAATCCCAAAACTCTGAATGTTAATTAAAGAACTTTAAGTATAAACAGTAAACCCTAATTTGTATCTTTACTTGCTTTATTTTTAGATTTAATTATGTAGTTCATTATATGCTTTGATTTATTTGCAATGCTTGATTTAATTTATCATGGATGAATGTTTATTATATATTTTGATTGATGTTTAATATCTCTGATGAATGATTTAATTATGATGAATGGTTATTTAATTATTTTTATCGATTTATTTTGATTTCCAAATATTGTAAGAGGTATGTTTCCACTTTGTGGGTACCTTATTAATTAAGTTCTATGTAATATAAATTGCTTTTATATTTTAGACCAATGTAAAGGACATGTTTCTACCTTATGGTGGGTGTCCTATTTAGCTTAGACATGGATGATGTAAGGGCATGTTTCCATCTTTGGATGAGTGTCCATTTATTTGCTTTGCTTGGACATTGTTTTGATTTTTAATATATAAATGCTTTATTTCAATTGTTGTGTGTAATATGGATAATATTGTTATAATTAATAATTTTATATTATTAAGACCTGTAAAGGAGGCCGGTTCCAATGAACCGAGCATTGTGGGGGTGCTGGGCCATTTCTAACCTTCCCCACACGTACCAAACTTTCCGAACCCATTAGGGGGTTGGGGATTCCTTAGGAATCGAGTCATCCACCCCTTTCTTTTTCCCGGACCGTCCGGGTGGTGACTCCATTTTCTCAGGACCTAGGTCTGTGTTCTCTAAGGCCCCGATCCTAAACAGTGCCGAAGTCGCAAGAACCATTCCATCGGGAGTGGGGGCAAAAATCCCCGCTCACACTTGATTAAGATGCCTTTCAGGAGTATGATCTGATTTTAGGCATGGATTGGTTATCCATGCATGGGGCTGTAGTAGACTGTTAGAAAAAATGTGTAATCCTGAGAACACATGATGGTAGGAATGTGATGGTATCTAGTGTGAAAAGGCATCTTTCATCCATGTTTGTTTTAGTTGTTTCAGCTAGGAGGATGATCCAGAAGGGATGTGAGGCTTATCTTTCTCATGTTGTAGAAATCAGAGTGGTGGGTCCCAGCTTGATAGTATACCTATAGTTTTCGAGTTTTCATTGCTTTTAGTATGAGGTTGATTGAGTTCTAACTAGATTCTAATTCACCGACATAAGTTAGATTGTCGTAAGCCCTTGAACTATCGTACTCCAAATCTATGAGACAGAAAGGATCAATGCTATGTAATGCAATGCATGTATGCATATATGCGTGCATGCACAAGTGGAAAACAAATAGAGTAAGGATGTTTCCTTCAACCTTATATGACCACACATGAATGGCATGTCTCTTTTTCTAGGTATATGGTAAACAAAACATCAACATGGGATATTATGTTTTTGAGAGATCCACTCAGATGGATTAATCAATAGTTTTATTTTCAAATTTAGAATCGGTCCATGAAAATTTTCACTAATTAAGCCTTAATCCATTGGATCAAATGAAAATAGCTTTTATTTTATATTGTGGATTGAAACTAAATTAAAAAGGTTTATCATAAATAGATTTCTCATTTGGAAAAGCAACTAATGATTCATGCCACAAATAATCCCATGATTAACAAGTCTTGATATAAATTAGGCCCATAATTGATTTTAATATTTCATAAATGACCCAACTAGTTGTAAGCCCATTTAGGAAAAAGTTGTAATTTGAATTTAGTTTATAAAAAAATGTTTCAAATTCCATTGTAAAAAGGTTTGTTTAAAAATGAATTTTGGACTTTGAACTTGAGCCATGAGGTGGAAAATGATTTTTGACCCATCTTTGAAAAGGTTTTGTATCCAAAAGACCATCTTAAAAAAGAGTTTGAAAATGACTCGGTCTTTTGGGTTTCAAAAGAATAATTCAATTTTGGGCTTACGCCATAATTAGGTCATATTCAGAAAAGACAAACCAAATTGACCTTAACTCAAACTAAGAAATGTTAATCATAGTCAATCAACAACCATTTTGGATAAACCTAAGGAACGTTACTTAGCCAACTATATGGGCTTTTTTAATCTTTGGATTGAAAAGCTTAGGTTCTCAAAGTAAGTATATACCAAAAGGTACAAGGCTATGAGTAATTATGCCATGCTCGATCTCCATACCTTGAGTGAAAGTATGGTATCCCTTACACACATAACTTGAGTTACACAGGGCGTCCTAACTCACACATATAATGCAATCAAAGTGATGCAATAGATAATATCATAATAAGAAAGAATAAAACAATATAAAGACAAATGAAATCAACTTCTATTGTCCCCAATGGAGTCCCACTGTAAGCTGGTATTTTCCCTCACTCCCTATGGAATGGTTTTTGTGACTTCAGCACTATTAGGCTTAGGACCTTAGAGAGCATGGGCCTAAACTCGAAGAATAGGAGTCATCACCCGGACGGGTCAGGAAGATAAAAAGGGGTGAATAACTTGATTCCTAAGGAATCCCCAACCCTTGTGTTCAAAAAGTTGGGCATGTTTGGGGAAGGTGAGAAATGGCCTAATACCCCCCATAACACCCAGTTCATTGGAACCGGCCTTCTTTTCAAGTCTAAATATTATTTAATTCTTAATTATTATAATATCATCCATATTACAGGCATTAAAATAAATAAATATACATTATATTAAAATTAAAACAAGTCCAAAAAAATAAACAAAATGGACATTCATACAAGATGGAAACATACCCTAACAATGTTCAATGTCCAAAATATAAGAAAATAATATAGGACACTCACCATTTGGTGGAAACATGTCCTTTACATTAATCCTAAAACTCAAATAAGATAAAAGAACAAACTAAATTAAATAAGGCATCTACAAAGTGGAAACATGCCTTTTACATCATCTTCCAAATCCAAATAACAAATTAATATAATTCAATTAACAAGACAATCAAAATGCATCATTTGTCAAAAAAGCATATAAATAAATCAATTAATCAAGTCTATGGTTTAGTCTTAAATTTGATATTAATCACACAAAATTAGGGTTCTACATATGAAACTAGGGTTTATTGATGTAAATTAGGGTCTTAAAGCTTAAATTAGGGTTTTAAGTATAAAATAGGGTTTTAAGATAAAATAGGATATTGAAGGTTTAATTAGGGTTTTAAGGACAAAATTAAGGTTTTAGGGTTTTAGAAACACAATTAAGGTTATAGTATGTAAATTAAGGTTTTAGAAACAAGATTAGGGCTTTATATGTAGATTAGGGTTTTAATATGTAGATTAGGGCTAAAACATGTGAAACTAATATTTAATATACAAAACAAAATTTAATCCTAAACCTTAAGATATAAGACTAGAGTTTAAAGCATGCATTTTGGACTATATAATTTAATTCTATATTTAATAAGTGGAATCATGATTTTGAATAATGTACATGAGATTAAAAACTTACATGATTAGGTTAGATCAAATTGAATACTGAGGTTGTGAATTGTTAAATAAATTTTATAAAGCCAATAAAACTTCACAATATGACTAATCCATAAAACAACATGAAGATGATTAATCAAAATTTAAACAAAATAAAAAGATGATACCTATGTTGTAGGCTCCAGCAATGTTAATATGTTGAACCAATCTCATTTATGCTACTGCCTGGATCAACTTTGATATTGGTTGAGTGAATCAATCTAAAGACAATTGCTATTGCCTCCCTTGGTTGTTGTGTGTTGATTTTGTGTGTTTTGATTTATGTGTGAATTGCTTTTCTTTATTAATTGTTGTTGCTTATTATTATTGCTCCTTCAGCCTGTTAATAAAGCTATATTTACAGGCAATAATTAGATGATGGCTTAATAACCTTAAATTTCCAAATGCTTTATTGCTTATCCGAGGGCAATTAGAATTTAAACAAAACTCAATCTAAATATAGCTCAGATTAAGGATTAAAACAAGGGCTCATGTCAAATTAAATCATGGTCAATTTGATATGAATGAAAGCTCACATCAAACTAGACCATAGCCAATTTGATATGAGCTTTGTGCTCATATCGAATTAGACACACTCCAATTTGATATGGCTAGTGCTCATATCAAATTAGAGCTTGTCCAATTTTATATGGCTAATGCTCATATTGAATTGGAATGTCCAATTCGATATGGGCATAGCTCATATCGAGTTAGACCAAATCAAACCCATTTTACTTTGGATCAAACCTAACTCGACCTTTAAAAATTAAATCGGCTTAATTTAGGCCTTTTAAAATTAGACTGGCCTGATTTAAAGCTTTAAACTAGGTTTAAGATATTACAATTGGAGCAAATTTGACTTGGCCTCTATTAATTGGGATCAAAATTGCTCAGGGCCAAAATTAGGGGTCTACAAGATTCTATTTAGCAACATTGAAATAACTGTGAATGAGGAGACAATGACCATTTGTGTTGTGAATGGATTTTGGGACTCAACTGAGAGTGATGGTGAATTAGAGTCCAAGAAAGAAGAGCGGGCTTAGTTTGATCCTGAAGAGGAATAAGTATGGAATACTCACTCTAGCAAACCTTATGGAAGGGCTCCTCCAAAAGAAGTAGAGGCTGACAAAGGGAAAGATGCTGAGATAGGAGGGAAAGAAGAGGAAAATGATGTTGTCCTTAAGTAACTAAAAGGAACCGAACTAGTATCATAATTTGGTATTCACCAGCTATATCCATAAAGCATTGGGAGACTATGGAAAAAGCTAGGGCTAGCATGCATATTTCCACTTATGCAACACCAGAGGAGTTAGTTAATTTCATGGGAACAAAGAAACCTAAAGAAGAGAAGGAAGGTCGAGGTACTCAAAAGGAAAAGAAAGTTGAGGTTGGGAAGGTTTCCTTCTTAGATGCTGACTTAACAGAAGAAGAAAAAGACCACATCCATTCGCTTTTCAATAAGGTGGAAGTCAAAGGGAAAAGGACCACTTATGTCATGTTTGACGATAGATCTGCTATAAATATGTGCCCGCTCAAGATTCTACCAAAATTGGCCATGTCTATACATGACCTAAGTCCAACTGAAGTGAAAATATGGGCTTATGATAATACCAAAAGACAAGCTGAAGGGACTTTTAAAGTTGTGATAAAGGTGTGCCCCAGTGAATCTATGGTGAAGTTTATAGTTTTAGATATACTAGTCACCATTATATTATTGTTGGGTTGCCCTTGGTTTCATCCTCTTAGTGGGGTTCCATCAACACTCCATCAAAAGATTAAGTTTTCAAATAGGGTTGAGATAGTGGTAATTGAGGCTAAAGACAATGAAGTAGTGAATGTCCTAGTAATAGAATGGTCTCCCTGGTAATAGAAAGGCCTCAAAACTAATTTCAAGTGGCTGGTATTTCTTATGATGTTCTAGTAGATTTTAAAGTCTTGACTATGATGAAGCAAATGAATTACCTACCAGGAACTGACCTTAGAAAAGGAAAAATAGGTGTGACAAAGCTTCTAAATTTCAAGACTCAAGTGTCTTGAAGAGGGCTTGGTTATAAGGAAACATATGAGGATATTCTATTAAAGGGAGATAAGAAGATGGAATTCCCTCCACTTGACAAGACATTTGTCAAGGCTCTAGAGTTGGGACCACAATAAGGGAAGTTGGAGCCGATCACGTTTATGGGAAGGTTAGGTTTTGAGATATTTGCTGATGTTGTTGAGCTTGCAGAATAGGTGGCAAAGAAGCTTATCTTACTAGCTAATAAAAAATCCAGCCAAGAGAAAAAAAAAAAAGAAATCTACCCCAAGAATCTAAAAGACTCCAGACGAAGTTGTTACTCTCATTGAAGAACAATTTAAAAATGTTATAATTTGTGATCATGAGAACATTGATTTTGATTTTGATTATGATTCGTCTGCTCTTATGAGGATGATGATGTTTTCTTTTCCTAAATGACTTGTATGATATTTTTTCTGATGGTTACATACATTTTTATGGTGATTACATGAGCATTTTTAGTATTAACTCTGTTGATACTCAACCATTAAATTTGGGAACATCTGAAAATCCTAAAAATATTAGCATAACATATTACTCCTGACAAGAAAGAGAGAGAGAGAGATTTGAAATAATATTCAAAAAGTATGAAGAGGTTTTTGCTAGGTCTTATAAAGATATATCAGGAATTAATGGAGATATAGTTGAGCACATGATTCCTGCCCATTCTCACATGAAGTATGTCAAATAAAAGCTAAGGTGTCTAAGGCTAAAATGGGCAAAATTGATTAAGGAAGAGGTCACTAAACAAATTTAAGTACAGTTTATGGAGGTAACAGAATATCCTAACAAGTTAGTTGATATTATCCCCGAATTGAAGAAAGATGGGTGAATCAGAGTTTGTATGGATTAAGAGATCTGAATAATGGTTCCCCTAAAGATAATTTTCTTTTACCCCATATAGATGTCTTGATCGATAACGTAGCCTCTAGCGTGCTATACTCATTTATAGATGAATTTTCCTAATACAATCAAATGTTAATGGCCTAAGAGGATAAAGCTAAAATTTCCTTCTTAACTACATGGGGTATATTTTGTTATAGGGTGATGCCATTTGGATTGAAGAATGCTAGAGCGACCTATCAAAGGATGGAAACTATCTTGTTTCATAATATGACACATAAGGAGGTCGAAGTCTATATTGATGACATGATGGTAAAATCAGAGACAAGAGAACAACATTTTCGAAACTTGGATAACTTCTTTGAAAGAGCAGTAAAGTATTACCATAGGCTAAACTAAAAGCAGTCTATGTTTAAGGTTACCTCAGGTAAGATGCTAGGGTATGTCATTAGCCGAAATGACATTGAGACTAACCCTGGGAAGGTTAAGGAAATTAGGGATATGTCGGCCCCTACGATGAAGAAAGAAAGTTCAGGGGTTTATCGAAAGGTTACAATATATAAGCTGGTTCATTGCAAAACTTACAACAATTTGTGAAAGTGAACCTACCTTTAAATTTCTTAAAAATAACTAGCCGACTGAGTAAAATGGAAAGTGTCAGAAGGCTTTTGAGCACATAAAAGAATACTTGTTGAATCTACCTATTCTAAAACAACCCAAACTTGGTATACCATTAATATTGTACTTAACAGTAAAAGAAGGATTAGTAGAGGCAATACTGGCCCAAGCAGATGAATTAGGAATCAAGCATGCAATTTTCTACTTGAGTAGAAAACCTAAAGCTTACAAGATCATGTATAGCATCATTGAAAAGACTTATGTTGTTGCGGTTTGGTCATTAAAGAATTTGTGGCATTACTTTCAATTCTATAGTGTGCAAGCAATTTTCAGGATGGATCCAGCTAAATATTTGAAAGAGATGTCCGCGTTGATTGGAAAGTATGGCTGGTGGTTGATAAATCCTAAAATAATTTAAGATTGAATATATAATTAGGAAAACTATTAAAGGTAGAGTAGTAGTAAAATTCCTAGCTTAATAACCATTACCCAACAGTGATGAAGTAACATTTGAATTCCTAGATGAACACTTGGGGGCCGTAGAAGTGCAAGAGTGGAAGATGTATTTTGATAGAGTAGTGAATAGAAAGGTAGTTAGATTGGGAGTTATATTAGAATCACCAGAAGGAGAACTTTTCCCCCTTAGCTAAGAAATTGAAATTCAAGGTAACCAATAATATGGCGGAATATGAAGCATGCATTTTGGCTTTGAAACCTTGATGATAATGAGAGTTGATATAGTGTAGGATTTTTGTGACTCATTGTCGGTGATATCCTAAGAAAATGGAGAATTAGAGTTGAAGGAAGATAAGCTAAAGCCATATCATGATTACTTGAGTGTAGTAAGGAGGAATTTCAAGGATTGTAGGTTTATACACCTACCTAGAGAAGAAAACTAGATGGTCGATGCCTTAGCCACACTGGCTTTGGTATGGAAGGTTTCTATCAAATTATTCCTTAAACCTTTGGTTTTGACTAGTTAATCAACTCCTTGCTTTGAGTATGAAATGGTCATGGAAATCGGTATGGATAATGATACAGGGTATGATATGATAAAACATTACTTAGAGAATAGGAAATATCCATTGGGGGCAACAAGAGAGGAAAGGAGAGCAATAAGGAGATGGTGATGTGGCTGTGTAACACCCCTATACCCCATATACGTACACCACATATACTCTTAACATGTAATATACATATACCGGATATAAGGATGTCACAGTCTAATTGAAGCAAACCAATCTTTAAAACTTTAACACCAAATCATCATTATAAATAGTAATAGATAAAATATTCCTTGTTAAAATACATATACATATATTTTCATTACACCCAAAGTTTATCCAAAACATTTGTTTCAATAACAGCAGAAAATGTAGCGGAATATACATATATATACATCAAAATCAATATTTACAAAAATATAAAATTTATACATGCTTGGCAGCTTGTCTCTGATCTTGAAGTCCAACAATCAACACTTCACCAGGGATCATAAGCCTAGACTCGACTCGGTCTAGCTGAACTCTCCAGTTCAACTGGATCTACCCTGCCACCTACACGATAAATCACAATTGCGCTAAGCCAGCGGCTTAGTGGTACAAACCATGATAACAATATGCTTCAAATGTAATGCCAATGTCAAACATTCAAACATTATAAACAATACACAAGGATATCATATTTCATAACATTACATTTCATTATATTATTCAATTATTTCATCATTCACGATTCACATTTAAGTAAAGACAAGCATGGGCCCAAAAGAAACTAATATGCCATTCAAATTCCAGAGTTAATGTTTTGGTCCAATAATCACATTTATCAAGCCCGTAGGGGAATCATTATCACAATGAGAAACATCTCATATGTAACATCCCAACTAGGTTTTAAGGGCTAGGCCCAACCAAGCTTTAAGGGGACCATAGCATCAACCCAACTTGGCTTCAAGGACCAAGCCCAACCCAGCTTCAAGGGAGTGTTACTTTTAGGCATGCCACCAATAATAAAACTCTAAAATTGAATAACATACTAGGCACACAATTCTTTCATTATTCCATTATCAAATCCATTCTCATTTTCTCATAATCATCTAGGCACAATGCCTCAATATTTCATTTTCATCATTATCGCCAACATCAATGGCTTCACATTTCATCATTTGAGTGCACATCACAACTTACATTGTTCATATATTTTGAATCCTCAACATATAATTCACATAATGCACATAATACAAATCATTGCACCATTCTCATATATCAACAATATGATACGTAACCTAACACATTTTCCAACCAAATGTGTTAAGTCCCAAAATCATGTAAATGTATGCAATCATGTAGGGTTTGGACTTACCTCAAGAGCAACTGACTCTAATCTATCAACCACCTCTTCTAAGAATCCTCAACACTTGGATTAGGGCAACTCAATTCACTTCAAAACCTAATCTAAAGGTGATTACACATATGAAATAATAATAAGAACTAACTAGGGCAAACCCTACATAAGACACTCTCAACAACACGGGTGTTTCCCTGATCATGCCCTAAACCCACAACGCAGAAGTTTTGACACGCTCAGTGACATGAGCGTGTCACTACACGTGTCAATCCTCCAACAACACAGTAGCTATGACACGCTCAGTGACATGGGAGTGTCACTGCTCGTGTCAATACTACTCCAACACAGAAGCCGTGACATGCTCAGTGACATGGGCATGTCACTACTTGTGTCAGCCACACTAAAAACAGAACCAATGACATGCCCAAAGACATGGCCGTGCTCATGGGCGTGTCAGGCCAAAAATCCTGATTCCGACACCAACAACACCACATCCAACAAACATCATACTTAACCCTTTTTCATTCCAAACAATCTTAAACAAAACCATTAATAAATCATACTAAACTTGTATAAACACCAAAACAACTCAATACATACATCAAAACGCAATCACAACCATCATCACAACTCAACACATACACAATCCACAACTCTTTCTTTCTTTTCACCAAACTTAACCTTTCCTCCAAACCAACCCCATAATCAAAGTCAAATAGACAACACACTCTCAAACACATCAAAATTTACCATACACATATCAACAATTACCATTCACCAAACTCAATTCACAAACTCAAAAGAAAACCAAAGAAACAAGTTGGAAACTTACCAAAAGTGAGGAAAATCCTTCAAACTCCAACTTGATCTCTTGAAACACCTTCAAAACTTAAGTTAGAGAGCAACAAAATCCCTTTCCTTCTACCTATGGAGATAGCCGACCAAAGAAAAGAAAGAAGAAGAAGAAGATGAAAGTTATCAACAAGTCAAACATTCAACCTCTCTTAACCACTCAAATTCCAATTAATCTCCACCAAGAAATTAATATAATATATTAATTAACCAAAATATCATCTTTCACTTATTTAATTTCCATTTTAAAATAACCAAAATATCTCATTTGACCATTAAATAAAAGTTGACTTGTATATGTTGTATATATCTCTATATATACAACATATACACACTTCTCTTTTCCTCTCTTACCTCTTAATTATAAATATATAATTTATATCATTTAATCCAATTTCAATAAGCATTTACAAAATTTTAGTTTATAGTTTGGGATATTACAATTCTCCCCCTCTACAAATAAATTTCGTCCTTGAAATTACCTAGTCTTAAATTTAGAACAATTGAGGATATTGATCTCGCATCAATTGCTCACTCTCCCAAGTTGCCTCTCCCTTTGCATGATTCTTCCAAAGAACTTCCACAAGTGGCACTTTCTTATTTCTCAACTCTCTCACTTCATGTGCCAAAATAGCCACTGGTTCTTCTTCAAAAGTTAGATCCGGACTCACCTCAATAGATTCAACCCACAGAATGTGAGATGGGTCTAATTTGTACCTCCGTAGCATAGAAACATGGAAGACATTGTGAATTCGATCCAATTCAGATGACAAAGCGAGTCAATAAGCAACTGGTCCAACTCTATCCAATACCTCATAAGGTCCAATGAAACGAGGACTCAGCTTCCCTTTGCAGCCAAATCTCAAAATCCTCTTCCAAGGAGACACTTTCAAAAAACTTTACCTCCAACATTGAACTCTATACCTCTCCTCTTCAAATCTGAATAGGATTTCTGTCGATCTGAAGCTGCTTTCAACTGATCTCGAATTATCTTCAATTTCTCTTCTGTTTCTTTAATCAAATCAGGACTAACAAACTTGCCTTCTCCAACTTCATCCCAACATAGAGGCGTCCTGCATCTTCTACCATACAATGCCTCATAAGGTGCCATTCTAATACTAGATTGATGACTGTTGTTATAAGCAAATTCTATCAGCGATAAAAATCTATCAAAACTCCCAGTTAAATCAATAACACAGCTTCAAAACATATCCTCTAAAATCTGTATCACTCTCTCTGACTGCCCATCTGTCTGCGGATGAAAAGCAGTGCTAAAATGCAATTGAGAACCCAAAGCACAATGCAAAATTTTCCAAAACCTTGAAGTAAACCGGGGATCTTGATCAGACACCAAAGAAATTGGAACTCTATGCAATCTCAGTATCGCACTGATATATAGCTCAACTAATTTCTCAAGAGAATAATCCATCCAAACTGGAAGAAAATGAGCTATTTTTGTCAACCGATCAACAATCACCCAAATGGCATCATTCGTTTTCTGAGTCAATGGCAATCTAGTCACAAAATCCATCGTTACTCACTCCCATTTCCATTCTGGCACTGATAAAGGTTGGAGCAACCCTGTTGGAACTTGGTGCTCGGCTTTCACTCTTTGACAAGTGAGACATTTAGATAAAACTCCGCTATGTTTCTATTCATACTTGACCACCAATAATGTTGCTTCAAATCATAGTACATCTTAGTACTCCCAGGATGCATAGCAAAAGCCGACTAATGTGCTTCCTCCAAAATAGTCTTTTTCAATCTTGCATCATCAAAAACACACAATCTATCTTTGAACCATAAACAATCTTTTGAATTCTCTCATCTGCCAATTGAGACTCTCTAATATGATCTAACAACACCGATCTCAATTGCAACTGAGCTAACAAAGCACCATCATTACAAGGCTCAAAACTAGCATGTAGCACTCTCAACTCAACAAGCAACAAGAGCGAATAAGCAGTCAAACCTACCAAGATTTCTGACTCAAGGCATCAACAACAACATTTGCCTTACCAGGATGATAATCAATCAAATGGTCATAGTCTTTGATCAACTCTAACCACCGTCTCTGCCGAAGATTTAGCTCTCTCAGAACCCCCAAATATTTTAAACTCTTGTGATCTATATAGATGAAAAACTTCTCCCCATACAAGTAATGTTGCCAAATCTTTAAAGCAAACACTATGGCTGCTAACTCTAAATCATGCATCGGGTAATTAAGCTCATGCGGCTTCAACTGTTGAGAAGCATAAGCTATGACTCCACCCTCTTGCATCAAAACACAACCTAAACCACTATGTGAAGCATTACTGTAAATCAAATTTGGTTTATCTTCCACAGGCAAGGTAAGAACAGGAGCTTGAGTCAACATCTGCTTTAACTGCTCAAAGCTTGCTTGACACTGATCTGTCCACATAAATCTAACTCCCTTCCGAAGTAATCTGGTGAGTAGAGTAGCTATGAAAGAAAAACCTTTCACAAACCGTCGATAATAGCCTGCCAAACCCAGAAAACTTCTAACTTTGGTCACTGTCTTCGGTGGACTCCAATTCAAAATGGCCTCGACTTTACTCATATCAGCTCTTATACCATCCGTTGAAACCACATGACTGAGAAAAATTACTTGATCAAGCCAAAACTCACACTTAGACAGCTTAGCATACAATTGCTTCTCTCTCAAAGTCTGCAATACAATCCGCAAATGCTTATCATGATCCTCCTCATTATGCGAATACACCAAAATATCATCGATAAAGACTACCACAAACTGATCTAAATAGGGCTAAACACCCTATTCATTAGATCCATAAAAGCTGCTGGTGCATTTGTCAACCCAAAAGCATCACTAAAAACTCATAATGCCCATACCTTGTGCGGAAAGCTATCTTAGATACATCTTCAGCTATGACTCTCAACTGATGGTACCCTGATCTCAGACAAATCTTTGAAAATTTTGTTGCTCCCTTCAACCGATCGAAGAGATCATCTATCCTAGGCAAAGGATACTTATCTTGATAGTCACTTTATTCAACTACCTATAATCAATGCAAAGTCTCAAAGTACCATCCTTCTTCTTTACAAACAAAATAGGAGCTCCCCACGGGGACATACTAGGGCGAACAAACTCTTTATTCAACAACTCCTGCAACTGCACCTTCAATTCTCTCAACTCAGCAGGTGCTATTCGATAGGGAGTAATAGAGATGGGAGTGGTATCGGGCAACAAATCGATACCAAACTCAACCTCACTCAACCTCTCTCTCAGGAGGTATCCCTGGTAACTCCTCAGGAAAAATATCTGGGAAATTTGCAACTGTGGGTATACTATCAAATTGAGAACCCACTACTCTGGTACCACATGAGCAAAATAAGCATCACTCCCTTTTCGAATCAACCTCCTAGCTGCAACAGCTGAAACAAACATGGATGCAAGCTGTCTCTGCTCACTAGATACCACAACACTTCTACCATCACTGGTTCTCAAGGTAACACACTTCTTTTGACAGTCTACCGTAGCCCCATGCTTAGACAACCAATCCATGTCTAGAATCAGATCATATTCCTTAAAAGGCATTTCAATCAAATCACCCAAGAACTCCTCATCCTGCACCACAACTGAACTATCTCGGTGCACCTTGCTAACTACCATACTATGCCCTAAAGGATTTGTCACCAAGATATTAAATCCTAGGGACTCTGAATGCAATTCAGATACAAGAAAGATAGATACACTTATGTATGAATGAGTAGATCCTGGATCAATTAGAGCAAGAACTAAAATGCCAAATAAAGAAAATATATCCGCAATGACTACTGAAGCATCCGGCTGCCTCCGCATCACATACACTCGCTGAGATGGCCAAGCCTCATCTGCCCTGCATCCTCTAGCTGTAGAGCCTCCTCTCTGACTAATCTCGGGTCGACCATCTCTGCTAAAACCTCTGCCCCCTTGACTTCCTCTGCTGACACTGGGTCGAGAAGCTGCAGTATCAATCTATCTATCTTTCGATTGCTCAGGGCAATCTTTGATGAAATGATCTAGTGACCCACATCTAAAACACACTCTTAGTATATGCGTCTTCCAGCAAGCACCCCCATGTACCCTACCACAATGAACACATGTAGGTAGAATAAATCTATGAACCACTAGAGTCGGAGCACTAGCTACAGAAACTGTAGGTCTCGATCTCTACCTCTGATACTGAACTGACCTACCATACTGCCTCTGACTCCTACTAACCCTTGGAACAAAGCTTCCTCTGCCTCTTTTCATAGATGAAGACCCTGCCTCAAACTGGGGTCTCCTAACTCTAGTCTCCTCCTTAGTAGCAGCTGCTGCAATACCCTGCACTCTCTCAACTATCTTGGCAGCAGCAACCAACTGAGAAAAATCTTGGTACCGAGAACCAGCAACAATACACATAATAGAGGGCCTCAATCCCTCCTCAAATCTCCTGTACTAGTCAATCTCATCTGAAATAATCCCACTGGTATAATGACTCAACTAGATGAACTCAATCTCATACTCTGTCACTGTTCGGTTATCCTGTCTAAAATTCAGAAATTCCATCTTCTTGGCATCTTTATACTCCTTGGGAGTATACTTCTGCTCAAACTCCCGCAAAAAATCACCATAAGTCAATGTCGGTGGATCATCCATCTCATGTGGAACCGTCTTCCACCAATCATAAGCATCTCTCTGCAGAAGGGATCTAGCATAATCAAATTTCTCTTCAGAAGTAGCCTGCAGCTGAATGAATACCCTCTGAACTCTATCCAACCATTGCTTAGCTACTGCAGGATCTGTGGTACCAATAAAATCCTCAGCCCAATACTTCCTCAATTTATCATAATGCCTCACCGGTACTTGCGGTTATGGTTGAGGTGGCGGCTGCTGCACTGGAGCTTACCTCAACAATTCTACCATATGTCGTAACCAAACCGGTGGAATCTCATCAACAGCTAGTGTCTCTGGCACAGGAACAGGTGCCTTTCCAGCTCTCTCAACCCTAGCTCCATCTCTACCCTCATTAGGAGCTACACTCTCAGCACTACCTTTTATGGACTGACGTGACTGAGATGCCATCACTACCTATATCTGCAAATACAGCAGAAATTACCTCATCAAAGATCAGAAACTGCCAGTGCCAAAGCATGTATCTTATTCAAAAACCATATTTTAAAATCAAAATTTTCCTTTTTCATACAATTTACCTAGGTTGAGAATCTCAAACCTAGGCTCTGATACCAAAACAGTTGTAACACCCCTATACCCCATATACATACACCACATATACTCTCAACATGTAATATATGTATACCGAATATAAGGATGTCACAGTCTAATTGAAGCAAACCAATCTTTAAAACTTTAACACCAAATCATCATTATAAATAGTAATAGATAAAATATTCCTTGTTAAAATACATATACATATATTTTCATTACACCCAAAGTTTATCCAAAACACTTGTTTAAATAGCAGTGGAAAATGTAGTGGAATATACATATATATATACATTAAAATCAATATTTACAAAAATATAAAATTTATACATGCTTGGCAGCTTGTCTCTGATCTTGAAGTCCAACAATCAACACTTCACCAGGGATCATAAGCCTAGACTCGACTCGGTCTAGCTGAACTCTCCAATTCAACCAGATCTACCTTGCCACCTGTGTAATAAATCACAATCGCGCTAAGCCAACGACTTAGTGGTACAAACCACGATAACAATATGCTTCAAATGTAATGCCAATGTCAAGCTCTCAAACATTATAAACAATACACAAGGATATCATATTTCATAACATTACATTTCATTATATTATTCAAATGTTTCATCATTCACGTTTCACATTTAAGAAAAGACAAGCATGGGCCTAAAAGAAACTAATATTCCATTCAAATTCTAGAGTTAATGTTTTGGTCCAATAATCAAATTTATCAAGCTCGTAGGCGAATCATTATCACAATGAGAAACATCTCATACGTAACATCCCAACTAGGCTTCAAGGACTAGGCCCATCCAAGCTTCAAGGGGAGCATAGCATCAACCCAACTTGGCTTCAAGGACCAAGCCCAACCCAGCTTCTAGGGTTTATTAATTTGATAATGTTAAATAATTGGTTGTTGTTAATTCATAAATGTGAGAACTAGTGAATTGATAATTGGCTAATTAATCTTAAGAAACAAATTAAGATTCAAGATTATATTAATGGATAATCGGATAATTGAACATTTGATTAAATAGACCTACAACCCTAGGCATCATTTCCATAATTGAAATTCTCTTGCATAAAATCACTCGTTTTAATTTCTAAGGATAATTACGGTCCACCAATTCAATCACAAAATCGAATTTATTATTCCATGCTAATCGAACTATTACTTGCAAGTCCTTCCTTGGGAAACGACCTTGGGGCGATCACCGTCACTACAATAGCCTCGTATACTTACGAGTGCCGCTTTGTGATAGTGTTGGTTTAAGCGCAACAAGTTTTTGGTGACGTTGCCGGGGAAGGCAATTTTTGTGATAGTTTGATTGTTTTAATTTATTTGTTAAATTGTTTAAAGTGGTCTTTTTGAATTGCTTAGGTACTTTATGCACGGACGACGGTCTCAAGGAAACGAACTTGTTCCATTTATAGACAACATCCATAGACTTCCAAGATCCGAGAGACCAAATCCTTTTGAGCAAGAAAGAGAAAATACCGAAGAGCAATTTGAGGAGAACACAGAAACAGAGATGGGTGATGCACAAGAGCCACCCATGAAGGAGTTTGCTCTTCCGATCATCGGAGTGACCACATCTTGTATCCGGTTGAGCAACGCAGCAAGAAACTATGAACTCAGAAATACTCACTATAGTATGCTGCCATCCTTCCACGGACTGCCGAATGAAGATCCTCTCAACTTCATTCGAGATTTTTATTCAACATTGCATACGTTCCCTTTGCAAACATTAACGAAAGATGAACTGAAGCTGAGATGTTTCCCATACAGTTTAAAGGACAGGGCAAAAGCATGGTTAATGACCCTACCGGAGAATTCTTTAACCACATGGACTGAAGTCTACAACAAATTTATGGGAAAGTTCTATTCTCATCAAAAGACCAAGGAGCTTAGGGGGAGTATTGCAACTTTCACCCAGTTTGACGGAGAACCATTTCACGAGGTGTGGGATCGCTTCAAATCATTATTATTTCAGTGCCCTCACCACTATTATCCACAATAGTTGCTCAATCAATTCTTCTATGATAGGCTAACTCAACAATCTCAAAATACAGTGGATAATGCAGCAGGGGGTGCAATGGGTGAAAGAACAGCTGCAGAAACAGTTGCATTATTCAAAATGTTGGGGGCAAATTCCCAACAAAAGAGCATTGGAGAAAGAAGAAGAGGAGCACATGAGATAAGTGCAAACTCAGAAATGGCTAGGCAAATTGCAGAACTGACAAGGCAAGTGAAAATGTTGAATGCAAAAGGGAACTTGTCGGGACCAAGTCAAGAGTCATGCGCATCATGCGGTCTTGTAGGCCATCAAGCAAATGTGTGCCCCTCAAATTTTGATTCATTTCAAGAAGAGCAAGAGCAAGCTTTTGCTTTTGAAGGGTTCCAACAAAGGGGTAGGAATGACCCATATTCAAATTCTTATAACCCCGGTTGGAGGAATCACCCCAATTTTTCATGGAAAAATCAACAACATGCTCCACCTCAACAACCTTTCCAACCATATCAAAGAGGTTCCCAATTTCAAGGGCAACCCTCAAATCAAGAGCAAGTCAAGAAACCTTCATTTGAAGACAACTTGAATGCTTTCATTCAAGTAAGCACTCAAAATCAATAATTGAACAATAAGCGGTTTGACTCTTTAGAAGCATCGCTTAAGAAGGTTGAAACTCAAGTGGGCCAATTGGCTAATCAACTTCAAGCCAATCAAAAAGGGAAATTTCCAAGTCAACCAGAGCAAGCCAAAGCAATCACCGTTTTGAGAAGTGGTAAGGTACTTGATAATAAAATCGGTGATAATAACATTGATAATTCCTTTGATGCAGGTACAACGCAGGGCAATGGCAAGGAAATGCAAGAAGAAGAAGCTGAACCAAATGAGCTTAAGGAGGACAAAGAGGAGGCATCTGTTGCACCAAAACTGCACAAATCTCCAAATTCGTACAGACCACCAATTCCATTTCCCAGCAGGTTAAAAAATGAAAAACATGATAAGCAATTTTGTGAAATTTATAACATACTTTCGAAGGTAAGTATCAACCTACCCTTACTAGAGGTGATAAAGAATATGCCATCTTATGCCAAATTCTTAAAAGAGCTTAACACTAAGAAGATAAGGTATGAGTTGGATGAGAAGGTGATAGTTTTGAAAGTAACAAGTGTTGTTTTACAACATAAGTTACCTCCTAAACTAAAAGATCCTGGGAGCTTTATTGTTAAAATCTCTATGGGGAATGGGAAAGAGACCATTGGCATGTGTGATCTTGGAGCTAGTATTAATTTGATGCCATACTCAATTTATCTGAATCTAGAGCTAGGGGAACTCAAACCGACCAAAATGGTTTTACAATTAGCAGATAGAACTCTTAGATACCTTAAGGGAATCATAGAAGATGTTCTAGTGAAGGTAGGAGGTTTGATTGTACCCGTCGATTTCATTGTCTTAGACATGGGGGGAGAAATCCCACGGGATGCCGAGCATGCAATTTTGTTAGGGAGGCCTTTTATGGCCACAACTAACACTTTAATTGATGTTAAAAATGGAAAATTAACCATGACCGTTTTGGGACAAACTGTAGAATTTTCAATTTTTAACACTTCCCCCATTCCCACTAGTGCTTTATATGAAGATTGCTCTTTCATTGATCTTACTGATAGTGTTGTCCAAGAAGTTTTCTTGCAGGAAAATGGCGAACACAAGCTAGAAAAGGCTCTAAAATTGCAAGAAGAAGTAGAGATTTCCAATGAGGAGGATAAAGAAGACAATTCCGTCTTGGACGATGAGAGTGTTGAGGAAGAAATTGAAGTTGAAGAAGAGCAAGTTCAACTACAAGGGGTTGAGCTTAAAGAACTCCCCAAACATTTAAAATATACTTTTCTTGGGGAAAATAACTCTCAACCAGTGATAATTTCTGCTACCCTTACCAGAGAGGAAGAAAATAAGCTTGTAACAATGTTGAAAAAATTCAAGAAGGCTATAGGTTGGGGGTTGAGTGACATTAAGGGTATTAGTCCGTCTATGTGCATGCATAAGATTATCTTAGAGGAAGGGGCTAAACCGGTAAGAGAGTCTCAAAGGAGACTAAACCCTAACATGAGCGAGGTTGTTAAGAAGGAGGTCCTTAAGTTACTACATGAAGGGGTAATTTACCCTATTGCTGATAGTGAATGGGTTAGTCCTGTTCATGTTGTGCCTAAGAAAACAGGGTTGACAGTGGTCCAGAATGATAAAGGAGAGTTGGTACCAACACGAACACAAACTGGATGGCGAATGTGCATAGACTATAGGAAATTAAATAAAGTCACCAAGAAAGATCACTTTCCTTTGCCATTTATTGATCAAATGGTTGATAGATTATCTGGACATTCTTTTTACTATTTTCTTGATGGTCTTTCAGGTTACTACCAAGTCCCGATAGCACCAGAAGATCAACCAAAGACTACATTTACTTGTCCTTTTGGGACGTTTGCATTTCGATGGATGCCATTCGGACTTTGCAATGTACCGGGAACATTTCAAAGGTGTATGCTTTCCATATTTTCTGATATGTTAGACAAGTGCATTGAGGTATTCATGGATGACTTCTCTGTCTTTGGTAATTCCTTTGATGATTGTTTGGAAAAGTTGACTCTAGTACTTAAAAGGTGTATTGAATGTAATCTTACATTGATTTGGGAAAAGAGTCACTTTATGGTTGATCATGGAATTGTTTTAGGGCATGTTATTTCCCATGAAGGGATTGAGGTAGACAAAGCTAAAGTTGAATTAATTGTGAACCTACCTCCACCCACATCAGTTAAGGGAATTAGAAGTTTTTTGGGACATGCAGGATTTTATAGGAGGTTCATAAAAGATTTTTCCAAAATTTCACGTCCTTTGTGTCATTTGTTAGGAAAAGATGTCCCATTTGTTTTTGATGAAAAGTGCTTAGAGGCTTTTAAAATTTTGAAAGAAAAACTAACTTCTGCCCCTATAATTGTTGCCCCAAATTGGGATTTGCCATTTGAAATTATGTGCGATGCATCGAATTTTTCCATTGGAGCTGTTTTGGGCCAAAGAGTGAATAAGTTGATGTGTGTAATTTATTATGCAAGTTTATCTTTAAATGATGCACAAGTAAATTACACGACCATTGAGAGAGAAATGTTAGCTGTGGTATTTGCACTAGACAAATTTAGATCTTACTTGATAGGTTCTAAGGTCATAGTATTCTCTGATCATACAGCCTTGAAATACCTATTGACCAAACCATAAGCTAAACCTAGGCTCAATAGGTGGGTGTTGATGTTACAAGAATTCGATGTAGAAATCAAAGATAGGAAGGGAAGCGAAAATGTAGTGGCTGACCATCTTTCTAGACTTAACTCTTGTGAAAATAATGCTGAAATTGCTTGTGAAAATGCTTTTGAGAAATTCCCGGATGAATACTTGTTTTCCTTAACTCAAGCACCATGGTATGCTGATATTGCTAATTATCTTTCTTGTGGTGTAGTGAGAAAGGATTTGAGCTTCCAAGCAAAGAAGAGATTCCTGCATACATGTAAGTATTATTTTTGGGATGAGCCTTACTTGTTTAGAATTTGCAGGGATGAAGTGATAAGAAGATGTGTGCCGGAAGAGGAACAAAAACAAGTGCTACAATATTGCCACAATTTGTATTGCGGGGGACATTTTGGAGGAAAGAAGACAGCCGAGAAAATTCTTCAAAGCGGTTTGTATTGGCCTACTCTTTTTAAAGATGCTTATCATTTTTGTATAAGATGTGATGAATGCCAAAGAGTAGGAAACATTAGCAAACGGAATGAAATGCCCCTTAAAATTTTTATTGTGGTTGATATTTTTAATGTGTGGGGAATTGATTTCATGGGGCCATTTCCCAAATCCTTTGGTTTTGAATATATTCTTCTAGCAGTAGATTATGTGTCCAAGTGGGTTGAGGCAATCCCCACTAGGACCAATGATGCTAACATTGTGTTAAAATTTGTGAAGGAGAATATTTTGAGCAGGTTTGGAACCCCCAAGGTGATAGTGAGTGATGGAGGAAGCCATTTTTGCAACAAATGGTTTGAAAAGTTGATGACCGAGATGGGCATCAGACACAAAGTGGCAACTCCATATCATCCCCAAACATCCGGGCAAGCTGAGATTTCGAACAAGCAGATCAAGGGGATTTTAGAAAAGAGAGTGAGCAAAACTCGGAAGGACTGGTCAATCCGACTCTCGGAAGCATTGTGGGCCTATAGGACTGCTTATAAAACCCCATTGGGAATGAGTCCTTATAGGTTGGTCTTTGGCAAGGCATGTGTAATATCCCAAAGTGTGCCTAGAAGTTTTGATACAATTGTTGTTTTGATTTGAATTAAATGTATATATGTTTTTGCAAAGGAAATGAGTGTGTTAAGAGAATATATATGTTATGTATATTGTAATATATATAACATATAAGTTGGTCAATTGGGGAGTCAAGGTAAGAAGATATTTTAACTTGTGATATGTGAAATTACAAAAAGGGCAATTGTTTTTAAAGGAAGTTAAAACAAAGTAAAGAAGGGTGTTTAGGTAATTGCTTAATGTGAAATATCTTGGTGGAGATTTAAAGAGAAATTGACTTTGATTTTTGAGGAGATTTTCTTCTTTCTTTCTTGTGTTGGCCGGCTCACCCAAAGACAAGAGGAAGCAAGAGAGCAAGAGAGGATTGTGATGTTCTAAGTTCAAATTGAAGGAAGAATCAAAGGATTAAGTTGGAGATTTGTGGAAATTCCTTAATTTTGGTAAGTACTCTCTTGTTTTCCTTTGTTATTTTGAAATGGTGTTTGAGGTGATTTATGAATTGTTGATTTTATGAATAAGTGTGTTTAAGATGTGTTTATAAGTGTTAAAAGTGATTGTAAGTTAAAAGGTTGAATTGGTGTTGGTTTTGGTTTGAAGATGGTAAGTTAAAGGTGATGTTTGGTTTTAGGGTTTTGAAGTAATAGGTGATTAAATGTGTTGTTGATGTATGGTTAATGTGAATATTGTGATGAATATGTGTTAATAACATTGATTACATCCATTTGAATGAGGTTGTATTGTGCATAATGTGTTTTTATTCAATCAAAAGAGAGTTGGCCATGTTTAGGGTTTTTATTTATAAGAGACACGGCCAAACTAAGGAAGAGACACGGCCAAACTAAAGAATTTTTGAGAGACATGGCCAGGTCTATGATAATTTGGCCGTGTTGGATGAATTTTGGAAAAGACACGGCCGTGTTCCTTGCCCATGTTTGCCACTGCCTGATTTTGGATGAGAGACACGGCCACAAGCTTGGCCGTGTCCCTTGAGTGTGTTTGCTACTGTGATTTGTTCCTTGCCTTTCTCACATTGTTGAATCCTTCCAAGGTCTTTTTGTATTTACATTTTGAATATACTTAAAACAAAGATGACCTAAACAAATGTATATTGAGGATTCTAAATCTAAGAATAAGGTAAATTATATATGTGTATATCAATGATGATCATTCTTCATGGATGTTTAATGTGTTTGATTATGTATACTTGAGTGATGAAGTATTATAATGTGACTAGTATTATGACTTGTATAGTGTGGAAGAGATGAGGATCAGTCAAAAAGGTATGTGCAATGCAATTTATTATTATAAATACTTTTATGATGAATTACCTTAATGTAAATTGAGACATAAAGAGTTGTGTAACTAATGTTTTGAGTTATAATGAGGTGAATGATATGATTGAAGCATGCCTAGATGATTGAATAATGATATGTTGGTTTAGTTAATGTAATTGATGTTGTATATTAATATGATGATTCAAATGATATATGAAGCCATTGTGATTGGCTATGATGATTCAAATGATATATGAAGCCATTGTGATTGGCTATGATGATTCAACTGAGAATGAAATTGATAAATGAATTGTGTGGCTAATGTGTTATACCATTTTCAGAGTTTGTTGTTGGTGGCATGCCTAATATTAGTAACAATCTCTTGAAGTTAGGTCGGAATTGATCCTTAAAGCCAAGTTGGGTTGAAGTTTAACATGTTTTACTCCCCTTGAAGCTTGGTTGGGTTAAATCCTTGAAGCCTAATTGAGATTTTACTACCCTTGAAGCTAGGTTGGATTGGTTCTTGAAGACAAGTTGGGTTGATACTTAGCATGCTTTGTTCCCCTTGAAGCTTGGTTGAACCTAAATCCTTGAAGCCTAGTTGGGATAATGATAAATGTGAGAATTAAACCAAAACATTAACTCTGAAAGTTGAATGGCATATTAGTGTTTTTGGGCCCGAGTCTGTCTTTGTTCTCAATGTGATATACAAATGTTGAAATAAATGAGTAGTGAGATCTATGGTGGCCTTTGTTGGTAATGTGATTCATGATTGGTGAATTGTAAATAAAATAATGACATGAAATGTTATGAAATATGATACGAAATGTGTGTATTGATATATTGATTGTGAGTATTAGTGGTGGATCTATGGTTGGTTATAATGATATGTATATATGTAGATAACATACGAAATTAGACGAGATATATGAATGGTGCAGTTAAGAAGGCAAATAAAAACATGATAAGAATTTAATGGTATATGGTGTTGATATAACATTATATGTTAGAATTTCTATAATGTATGTTTATATTTTATATTTGTACTACTAAGCTCTCGGGCTTAGCGCGGATGTGTAATCGCGCAGGTGACTAGGTGGAAGATATGAAGTCTTTTGTTGCCACGAGAAGAATAAGAGTTTGTCGAGACCAACTAGAGGGTGATGCATACATGTATAATTTTTAACTATGATGTATTTCTGACAAGAGTATATTTACATGTATAAATGAAGTTTTGATAAAGATAAGATTATGATATATTTGTAAGATCATTAAAAGTATAATGATTTTGTAAATGTTCTTTAAATTTATGTATTGTGGTTTGAACTCTGTTAAAGGTTTTAAAAATGTAACGAAAAGTGACATCCTTATACTTTATATACTTACTGTATGTATACCGGGTATATGTATAGTACTTATATGGAGTATCGGGGTGTTACAATTATTTTGGTATCAGAGCTTAGGTTCGAGATTCTCGGCCTAAGTGAAATTAAAAAGAAAAAGTTTTGAAATGCTTAAAATGAATTAAAAAGAAGAGTTTTGAAATGCAATTGGTAATACATGTATATGCATTAACACCTAGGATGGTCTCGGATGTGGCATTATGTGAATTGAAATGTATTTGAATTATATGAGATGGATGATAGTGTGTGGATGAAGTTCTACATGAATGAAAATTGGAGAAAGAAATAATATGAGAAAATTTATATAAGTTAAATTGCTACATTAAAGAATGGGAATTTATTCAAGTAAAGTAAATTGTTAAATGTGTTGAAGTATAAAGAAATGAAAAGGAGAATAAAGTTGAAAATGAGTTGAAAATAAAATCTAGATTAAAGTATGTACTCTTTTCTCTACAATTTGTATTCCTTACTAATAAATCTTATGTTGGATTATTAGAAAGAGGAAATACTGTTGAAAGGGTAATATGGATGGACATGTTATAATAATGAAGAGAGTATGGTGGAATATCAAATGAGTTGATTGATATAGACAAAGCGTGACAATTTAAGGTTTGGATATGTAAAGTTAAGATTTTAAAAAAGAAAAATAGATAATATTGATTAAGTAAGAAGATAAATTGGTATTGTTTGTATTATTAATTGTAATTTCAATGCTAGAAATGTGATATGTTTGGATATTGCAAAAACTCATGTTAATGGTGGTATTATGTGACCATTAGATTGTTGAAATGAGTTTGATAATTGTGGAAATTATATGTCTTAATGTTGTTTTGTGATATGTATACATATATAGCATATTTTTTTTAAGTTGATATTAAGAAAAGATGAGATTTGTAAATTAAAGTTTAGGTGAGATAGTGATGTGATAATTTAGAGTTCAATGGAATGTTGATAAAGATTATGTAAATATCGATAGTTTAATGTATGTTAAACATATGAGTTATTTGAAGGAATATTATTTTATATGAGAATACTACGAATTTGGTAATGAGATTGATAGTATGAAAATTTGTTGTGAAATAAAAAGGGAAGTGGATAAGCAAATGAGAATAAGAATGACAATGTTCAAAGGAAAGTAATAAATATTAAATTTGTAAGATGATATGTCAACGAGAAATTTAATAAGATTACATAATTATGTGTATACATGTATAGAATAAGGAAGATGAGTTCTTCGATATGAATGAAATGGTATTATGTAAAGAATGTGAAAAGTGAGAGACATTATGAATGTGTATGTGATATGTTTATTATCTTATGTAATTGCATTTTTAATAGTATTGAAAATGGTATTGCATGTGGTAGTAGATTTAAGAAAGATTAAATCTTGACTTGTGCAAATCTAGATTATGTGATGAAATAGATAAGGAAAATGGACTTGAGTAATATTGGACAGTGAAATTGTTATGATAACAACTGAATTAAATTATTATAAAATGTTTTGAGCTCAAAGTATTGATATGTGGAAATGTTCTATATATATGTGTATAATAAGAGATTATAAGGAAATAAGGAAGTATAGTATAGGAAAATGGTTATAAAAGATAGATTGGAAATGGAGTAATGAATGAAACTTGTGTAAAATTTGCATATGATCAAATGTTATCTGTAGAAGTTGTTAAAGATAATATTGTTGGGCATGAGTTAGACTAATGATGATCTGATAATCAAGAGTAAAATATTTTGAGATGGAGTTAAAATGTACTAACTCTTGGTGTAGTAAAAATTTAGACAATGAATATGTAATTTTTGTGATATGATTTAGTTTTGTAATTGGAAAGGTTGGAAACAGAATAATAGAGGAACCATATGGATTAATAAGTTTCAAACATGACCCTTCATCTTTTATAATCCTATGATTTGTTTAGTATGTTTTGGTCGATTAATTTTGTTATCTTCCGATTGGGACTGAGATAACATGACGGTACTACAGTTTGGTGAGATTAATAATTATGTTTTAAGAAACAGGGTCAGGAGTTATGACTGGTAAAGTTGTACTATCTAACTTTTATGTTAGAAATTTGTTATAATTGTGGAAAGTATGGAAAGAGAAGTGAATTGTGAAAATGGTTTAAGCAATGAACCATGTGATAGAAAAATAATTATGCCAATATAGTAATGATATGAGATGTGAGAAGATGATATATGAGAGAAATTATAAAATGTGGTTGAAAGTTACACTAAATATGTTTATGGTATAAAGTGAATAAGTGGATAGACTTAAAGTTGAAGTGAATGAACTATGAATAAAATATGTATGAAATAATCGTGAGAATTTGGTGAAAATTGTACTAAGATAATTTAAAGTGATTTGGTATTAATGATCATAGTTTCAAATAGTTGAATATGAATCTAAAGAGATTAGAATTTGAAAATAAGTTGATTGTTGGTTTGAATCAAGCAAGATTGAGACGTTAGTATATAGTGGCAGATAGATCAATTGATCTAGATTTTGTTAAAATTATGAATTATTATTGAGATTTAATGTGTATAACTGTACAAGGAGTATAAGATATACATGATAATGTAATATTCTAATATGTGAATGAACATATATAAATTGAGTTAGTTATTTAAATGAGGATCATGCTAAAGAAGGAAATAAGTGTGTGAAAAATAAAAATATAATTATCAATTAAGGAGTGCTAAATGTCTTTTCTGAAAGTGATGATAAGGAGGGGATAATTAATATTAAGATTTATGGTCTTTGACAGGGTGAGATGTCTGTAACTGAGTTCTTACAAAATTAAAAAAAAAATTCTTTGGGATGAATATATTAATTTGAGACCGATTGTGAGTTGTGTTTGTAATCCTGCTTGTTTTTGTAATGCTGTTAACAAGATTAGGGATTATCAATCTTCTGATTATGTTCTGCGTTTTTTTTTAGAGGATTGAATGAAAGTTATAACACAGTTAGGTCTCAGATTTTTTTTTAATGGAGCCATTGCCTTCGCTTAATAAGGTTTTTGCCTTAGTTGCTCAACATGAACGTCAATTTATGCATCCTGAGAATCTTTTTCCTGATAATCTAAGTTCTGTTGTTCAATCTTTGCCTATTGTAAATGCTGCCAATGCTAGGAATTCTCAGTCTGGTGGATATAGGCAAAATATCAATGCTTCTAAATGGCCTGTTTGTACACATTGTAATATTCCTGGACATAATGTTCAACAGTGTTATAAGATTATAGGTTATCCACCTGGATTGAAGTCAAGGACTAAGCAGAGGTCTTATGTCTCGAAGGCTAATCAAGTTTCTTCTTATGAGGATTACGATGATGTTTTGTTAAGAATGAATTGTTACTGTACTGGATAATTTCAAGGACGAAATTATTTAAGGGGGAGAGAATTGTAATATCCCAAAGTGTGCCTAGAAGTTTTGATACAATTGTTGTTTTGATTTGAATTAAATGTATATATGTTTTTGCAAAGGAAATGAGTGTGTTAAGAGAATGTATATGTTGTGTATATTGTAATATATATAACATATAAGTTGGTCAATTGGGGAGTCAAGGTAAGAAGATATTTTAACTTGTGATATGTGAAATTACAAAAAGGGCAATTGTTTTTAAAGGAAGTTAAAACAAAGTAAAGAAGGGTGTTTAGGTAATTGCTTAATGTGAAATTCTTGGTGGAGATTTAAAGAGAAATTGACTTTGATTTTTGAGGAGATTTTCTTCTTTCTTTCTTGTGTTGGCCGGCTCACCCAAAGACAAGAGGAAGCAAGAGAGCAAGAGAGGATTGTGATGTTCTAAGCTCAAATTGAAGGAAGAATCAAAGGATTAAGTTGGAGATTTGTGGAATTTCCTTAATTTTGGTAAGTACTCTCTTGTTTTCCTTTGTTATTTTGAAATGGTGTTTGAGGTGATTTATGAATTGTTGATTTTATGAATAAGTGTGTTTAAGATGTGTTTATAAGTGTTAAAATTGATTGTAAGTTAAAAGGTTGAATTGGTGTTGGTTTTGGTTTGAAGATGGTAAGTTAAAGGTGATGTTTGGTTTTAGGGTTTTGAAGTAGTAGGTGATTAAATGTGTTGTTGATGTATGGTTAATGTGAATATTGTGATGAATATGTGTTAATAACATTGATTACATCCATTTGAATGAGGTTGTATTGTGCATAATGTGTTTTTATTCAATCAAAAGAGAGTTGGCCATGTTTAGGGTTTTTGTTCATAAGAGACACGGCCAAACTAAGGAAGAGACACGGCCAAACTAAAGAATTTTTGAGAGGCACGGCCAAGTCTATGGAAATTTGGTCGTGTTGGATGATTTTTGGAGAAGACATGGCCGTGTTCCTTGCCCATGTTTGCCACTGCCTGATTTTGGATGAGAGACACGGCCACAAGCTTGGCCGTGTCCCTTGAGTGTGTTTGCTACTATGATTTGTTTCTTGCCTTTCTCACATTGTTGAATCCTTCCAAGGTCTTTTTGTATTTACATTTTGAATATACTTAAAACAAAGATGACCTAAACAAATGTATATTGAGGATTCTAAATCTAAGAATAAGGTAATTACTTTCCACTAGTGGCAGGTTGCTTCTCATAAAACATGTCTTGAGTTCCATACCTATCCACACATTAGGAGCTATGCTTTTGCCAAAGAAAATTATAAAAGCTTTAGAACAGAAATTTGTTTCTTTCTTCTGGCATTCAGGTGTGGATAAACGATATCACTGGGCTATATTTGAGAAGTTTTGCTTTCCCACAGCTGAGGGAGGAATGGGACTTCGATCTATCATCTCCTTACAAAAAGCTTATTCAGTTAAATTATGGCTTAATTATCATAAAGGAAGCTCTCCTTGGGTAAGGATTATGAGGAAAAAATATGGTAGGGCTGGACATATGAGCTATTTACAAATAGATTCTATAACCTGGAAGAGAATTTGCAATGTTACACCTTATGCCTCTTCGCTCTCTCCTATCCAGGATATAGATACTCCTTTTATTTTGGCTGATGTTTACGAAGCTATGAGAAAAAAGAAAAGTGAACTTCTCTCGTTTCGTCAAACTTGGCATCCGGCTATTCCTAAACGTTATTCTATTCTGGTATGGCGTCTTTGGCATAATGCCCTTCCTCTTCCAGAACTTCTACAATGATTGGGTATTCAAATGCCGACATGCTATCCATTTTGTTTGTCTGCTGCTGCTACAACCTCCCATATATTCTATCAATGTCCTAAAATTATGGAAATATGACATTTCTTCAAGAACATGCTACAATTCAATGCCACAGTCTAGAATTCCATTAAACAAGAGTTTATGATATGGTGGACCCAATATTCCTTCAACTCTCCTGCGGGTATTATCATGTCTCTCATCCCTCAGGTAATCCTCTATCACATTTGGCTTGCCTATTGCAATATTACTTGGGGTGATGAGAAAATGTATAGTCCCTGCACTATAAGAGCCATTCTTAACTCGGTCTTCAATTGGGGGGTTGCTCATTCTTCTTCAAAATTCGCAAAATCTCTGATAATTTTGGAAAGAAGAACTTTCTTCGACCTACTTTGGTCTTCTGGAAGAAACCGAGTTCTCCTCTTTTTAAGCTGAATGTCGATGCTTCTGTTGCAAAGACTATCGCGACTGGCGGAGCCATGGTCAGGGATTGTACTGGTTGTTTTATTGTTGGAACCAGTTTCTTCGTTCACGCATCCAATCCGAATCAAGCTGAACTTAAAGCTATCTTTGAAGGCATTCAATGGTGTATTCAACAACACTTTTTTCCACTGGAAATTGAAACAGATTCTGCTTGGGCATATCAGCAAATTCTTGCTTCTTCTGGCAGTTCTTCGTCTTCCTCTTTGGCTGGTCATATCAAACTTTTTCTTGACAGGTCCAACTCCATTGTTCATCACACTTTCAGGGAAGGAAACCAAGCCGCCAATTTTCTTGCCATTGACTGCAGACGAAAGATGGCAACGGAATCCTATTTATCTTTTAACTCTTTGCCTTCTTTTCTTAAATGTATCGTTAATTCTGATGCTATGGGGATTCCATATATCCGATTTAAATGATTTTTGTATGTTCTTTGAGTTATTAATAAAAATTCCTGCATTTTGAATTAAAAAAAAAAGGTAAATTATATATGTGTATATCAATGATGATCATTCTTAATGGATGTTTAATGTGTTTGATTATGTATACTTGAGTGATGAAGTATTATAATGTGACTAGTATTATGACTTGTATAGTGTGGAAGAGATGAGGATCAGTCAAAAAGGTATGTGCAATGCAATTTATTATTATAAATACTTTTATGATGAATTACCTTAATGTAAATTGAGACATAAAGAGTTGTGTAACTAATGTTTTGAGTTATAATGAGGTGAATGATATGATTGAAGCATGCCTAGATGATTGAATAATGATATGTTGGTTTAGTTAATGTAATTGATGTTGTATATTAATATGATGATTCAAATGATATATATGAAGCCATTGTGATTGGCTATGATGATTCAAATGATATATGAAGCCATTGTGATTGGCTATGATGATTCAACTGAGAATGAAATTGATAAATGAATTGTGTGGCTAATGTGTTATTCCATTTTCAGAGTTTGTTGTTGGTGGCATGCCTAATATTAGTAACAATCTCTTGAAGTTAGGTTGGAATTGATCCTTGAAGCCAAGTTGGGTTGAAGTTTAACATGTTTTACTCCCCTTGAAGCTTGGTTGGGTTAAATCCTTGAAGCCTAATTGAGATGTTACTACCCTTAAAGCTAGGTTGGATTGGTTCTTGAAGCCAAGTTGGGTTGATACTCAGCATGCTTTGTTCCCCTTGAAGCTTGGTTGAACCTAAATCCTTGAAGCCTAGTTGGGATAATGATAAATGTGAGAATTAAACCAAAACATTAACTCTGAAAGTTGAATGGCATATTAGTGTTTTTGGGCCCGAGTCTGTCTTTGTTTTCAATGTGATATACAAATGTTGAAATAAATGAGTAGTGAGATCTATGGTGGCCTTTGTTGGTAATGTGATTCATGATTAGTGAATTGTAAATAAAATAATGACATGAAATGTTATGAAATATGATACGAAATGTGTGTATTGATATATTGATTGTGAGTATTAGTGGTGGATCTATGGTTGGTGATAATGATATGTATATATGTAGATAACATACGAAATTAGACGAGATATATGAATGGTGCAGTTAAGAAGGCAAATAAAAACATGATAAGAATTTAATGGTATATGGTGTTGATATAACATTATATGTTAGAATTTCTATAATGTATGTTTATATTTTATATTTGTACTACTAAGCTCTCGGGCTTAGCGCGGATGTGTAATCGCGCAGGTGACTAGGTGGAAGATATGAAGTCTTTTGTTGCCACGAGAAGAATAAGAGTTTGTCGAGACCAACTAGAGGGTGATGCATACATGTATAATTTTTAACTATGATGTATTTCTGACAAGAGTATATTTACATGTATAAATGAAGTTTTGATAAAGATAAGATTATGATATATTTGTAAGATCATTAAAAGTATAATGATTTTCTAAATGTTCTTTAAATTTATGTATTGTGGTTTGAACTCTGTTAAAGGTTTTAAAAATGTAACGAAAAGTGACATCCTTATACTTTATATACTTAATGTATGTATACCGGGTATATGTATAGTACTTATATGGAGTATCGGGGTGTTACAGCATGCCACCTCCCGGTGGAATTGGAGCACAAGGCTTATTGGGCAATAAAGACCACGAATATGGACTTAGGTGAAGCAAGGGAGCAAAGAATGCTTCAAATTTCCGAGCTTGATGAGCTTCGGAATGAAGCCTATGAGAGTTCAAGGATCTTCAAGGAAAAGACCAAAGCTATTCATGACAGGATGATTCTTCGAAGGACTTTTGAACCGGGAATGAAAGTCCTCCTCTTCAATTCAAGAATGCGGTTGTTTCCCGGAAAATTGAAGTCGCGTTGGAGTGGACCCTTTCAAGTTACTCAAACATTTTCCTATGGAGTTGTTGAGTTGCTTAATCTAAAAACCAACGAGACGTTCAAGGTCAATGGACAAAGGATGAAGCCCTACTTGGAAGAAATCGAAGTTGCAAAAATGGTGGAAAGCATGGTGTTCATTGATGAATGATGCAACAATGTCCAGCTATACGACATTAAAGAAGCGCTAAATGGGAGGCAACCCATCGGTTTGCATTTCTTTTCACTGTTATAATTCTATATTTTGCAATTTTAATTTCATGTTGAGTTAAATAAAATAGAATAGGTACTTTGATCGGTTTTTATTTTTCTTGAATGTGTTTCAGGGTTAAATCAAGAAGAAGATTGCATTTTTGTGATTTCGTGACACAAATAAACCAATTAAATTTTTAAAAAAAAATTTCAAACCAATTTGGCAGAGGTAGACACGGCCAGAGGACCTGGCCGTGTCCTTGCCCTTGTCAAGTAGCACCAAAGGACACAGAGGCAGACACGGCCAGAGGTCCTGGCCGTGTCCTTGCCCGTGTCCAGCAAGCATCAATATTCATAGAGGTAGACACGGCCAGAGGTCCTGGCCGTGTCCTTGGCCGTGTCTCTCAGACACGACCAAGCCTCTCCCCGTGTCACCCAAATTGTTTTGCAATTTTCTTTTATCCAGTAAGAGACACATTAAAGGGACACGGCCGTGTCTCTCAAAAACCATCAGACACGGCCAAGCTTCACGAAGCTTGGCCGTGTCACCTAAAATTTCAGTTTTAAAAACACGACTTTTGCCCAGTTTTTTTCATTTTAAATCCCTAAATCTCTCTCTCTCCTTCTCTCTCTCTCTCTCGATCTCTCTCTCTCTCTCTCTCTCAAAACTCCATAGCCTCCATCTTCAAGCTTCAAAATCATTTGAAATCTTTCATTTTTCTTCACCCAAACTGATTTAAACTCATCCACTTCCCTTCTTTTCTCATTAAAAAGCAATTAAAACTTTGAAAACTTCATTTTCACCAAATCATCAAAATGCCAAGAAAAAAAACGGTGTCTCACCACAAAAGGACGCGATTTCCACCTTCAGCTCCATCTTCATCATCGTCAGCACCAAGGAGAACAACTCTTCTCGCTCGGGGTTTCTTTCCGACGAGGTATGTTAACAAAGAATCCCTCGATGCTCTTCATATTCGAAATAATTTTTATGGATTTGTTCATAATCTTGGGTGGGATAGATTTGTTTCCCTTAAACCTTTGCAATTTGAGGAGCTTAAATTGGAATTTTTAACCACACTTAAGGTTGAAAGAAATGACCAAAGAATTTGCATTAGGTTACACTTTAAACTGCTTGGGAGACCATTTGTCCTTAAAATTGAGCAATTGAGTGATATATTTGGTTTTCACCAACAAGGGGAACAATGTGTGCCTAAGAATTTTAGACAACAGTTCGCATGGGGAGCTTTGGGCTCGGGTACCTATGTGGCCAAATCGGCCAAAGCTACGAAATTGAAAAATCCCGCCCTAAGGTACTTACACCGGTTTATGTCATGTGGATTCTTTGCAAGAAAAGAGAGCACAGAGGTTGTAGAACTAAGCAAACTATACTTTTTAGACTGTGCTAGCAATGACGTACCCGTTTGTACCGGCTATTGGTTAGCCGATGTGTTTGATAGTGTGGCACATAAAAAGCAGGGTGCCATTTGTATCGGAGGATTAGTTACAATTTTAGCAATGGCACTCCTTGATAATTTTGACCCGAGCCATTGCCAGATGACCAAGATCTCGGGGAGTGATTCATTAGATCTTGCCATCCTCGAGAAGATGCACATGGTTTCAAGAAAAGAAGGAGCTTATGTTATGGGTTCAGCTGAGACTGAGGTACCGGAGGGCCGTCAAAAGAGAGCACGAGTCGAGGAGGATTCCAACTTGGATTCTCTAGATTTAGATGAAGATTCTCCAATCCCGAACAATCAGGAGATCCTTCATAGGATTGAAGAATTGGAAAGCAGGGTTGACCGAAACCATGCTGCAGCCATGGAACAAATTGACCGTAATCATACTGCAGTCATGGAACAAATGGACCTAATCAACAGCAACCTCGCTAAAATTCTGAGCCTCCACCCATCAGCTGCATCATCGTCCTATCCTCCACCACCGTAGATCCTACCAGCTCCAACCTTTTGACATCACTTGTTATTTTCTTATTTGTAGTTATTTCATATTTTTGTTGTTTTGGTTTTTAATGTTAACTCTTTATATTGTGTTTATTTTATATATTGTATTTTGCTCTTGAACAATGGTTGTTTGTGGATGAAAAGGTAGCACTTGCGTCACAAAGGATCGATGGAAAAATAGGTTGTACCTTAACTTTTTACTTTAAATATCGTTGTTTCCATTGAGGACAATGTAAAACTTAAAGTGTGGGGTGTGTGCTAAGCCTTTTGTTCATGAATATAAATTGTCTATTTTCGTAAGTGTTTTTGTTTTGTTATTTTCGTAAGTGTTCTTGTTTTGTTAAGTTTCTTGTTTTGTTTTATAATTGATTTTGATGGATATTAATAAGTTCAATTGTTATAAGAATGTTGATAGATGACTTTTAAATTTTTGAAGCATGAATTTGAGGATTGATTAGAGTTAGTACTTATTGTCAATTTTGATGGTTATTCTTTGCATTGCCATTAAACTAGTGAGGAATTGAGCCATCAACTTATCATTCTTTTTATGTGTGAACATCTTTGATTGATGAATTACTAGAACTTGCTTTGACATGCATTTTGAGACTACATAAAAATTTCAATTAAGCATCAACATGATTAAGGCAATTTAGGGCAAACCATTTTGGCTTAAAAAGACCAACCTTACATCCGACCTTAGTTCGCCAACTTTGAGCTCATTTCATTTTTTCCTTCTTTCTTTTTCACAACACCATCGGCTTGAGCCATTATATTTTAACTCTACCCGTTCATTAGATCAAGAGCACTTTAAGAGCATTAATGGAGTGTTGTGTAGAATAAAGTATGGGGTTGAATTCAATGGGCTTTAAATTAGTTGGATACCCTATAAAAAAAATGAATGAATAATGAAAATTAAAATAATAGTTGTTGTTCTTGTCGGAAGGGTTGTAATGAGTTTGGAAATTATCTTTGCAAATTAAACAAATGGAGTCCCTTAAAAGCACATAAATGCTTAGTGCTAAGTGATTGAGATGAATTATGGGATTGTTGATCATGCTACATTGCTTACTTCACTCTTGAAGTACTCTTGACCTAAATGAACTAACTCACTCTCCCAAATGTCATACCTTTTCCTTAGCCCCGTTACAACCAAATAAAAGACCTTATGATTGATGCTTGATTGTGATTAGGTGGTGGAGATTTGATTGATAAGCAAGCCTATAGTCCTAATCTTTCATTGAATGTTGAGAGCTTAAACACTACCCAATTAAACACTTGAGAGGTTTTGTGAGGGAGTGACAATTTTGGTATGCATTGATTGACCATTAAGTCACTTGAGTACCGATTATTCTTGATTCGATTATGATTGCGGATTTAATAAGATGGGAGTCTTAATGCATCCTTATAACTCTTGAACTTGACAATATTTATCGTGTTTTATTTGTTTTGATTTTAACTTTGCTTGGGGACAAGCAAAGGATTAAGTGTGGGGTAATTGTTTAGATAAATTTTGTATATATTTTCTATGAGGTTTATGTTGATTTTAAGTTAATTTTCATGTTAAATGGCACTCAAGTTTGTTTGAAGTTGTTGATTTAGGTTGGAGTACATTCGATGGAGCCATTTGATCAAAATTGGTGGAATTTGTGGAGAAAATCAAGTGACACGGCCAAGCTTGTCATAGCTTGGCCGTGTCCTTCATCAAAAGAAGCAGAAACAAGGAAAATTAGGAGACACGGCCAGGAATAACATGGCTTGGCAGTGTCCCTCAAGGAAACAAGTCCAGTAGCGAACACGGCCATGAGACACGGCCAAGCCACTGGCCGTGTCTCTCCAAAGGAACAAAAGAGCAAAGAAAGCAAAGAAGGAAAAGAAATACACAGAGACAGACACCATCACTGGACACGGCTAGGACACTGGCCGTGTCACATGACACGGCCGTGTCCTTGGCCGTGTCTCTCAAGGACTAAGCATACATAATGGGACACGGCCAGAAGCTTGGCCGTGTCCCCAAGAAAGAAAGTCACTAGACACGGCCAAGCTCCATATGGCTTGGCCGTGTCACCCTGGGTCCTTAGCTGGCTTGCACGAGAAATGAGCTGGTGTGTTTAGTGGGTGACAAAAAGAATAAAAAAAAAGAGTGAAAAGTGGGAGGATTTTATGGAAGAAAGGTATAAAGAAATTAGTAAATGGGAGACAAGGCGTGATGGATGTCTTAAACAATTCAAAGTGGGAGAGCATGGGGATTAGAAAAGGGAATTTTGAATAAATTTAGTGGACATTCTCTACACTTGATCATCATCTTCCTCATCTTCCTCCTTGGTTCTTGCTTGAGAGAGCAAGACCATTCACCATCTTCATTCATCATTTCTTTACACACACTAAGAGCAAAAACAATTGTTGGTTTTGAAGTGAGTTATTAGTTCTTAAGAATTAGGGTTTTAAGAGGCTTGATTGGAGAGTTGAGAATTTGAGAAAGCTATCATCTACTCCTTCAAGAAGAGAACCAATTGTTCAAGAGAGCTGGAAGTTCATCATCACGCACCAAGAAGGAGCCACGAAAGAGACGAGAGTCCGATTTTTAGCATCTTCAAAAAGGGGTTTTTCTAACTCTTTCTTTTATTCCATTTCTTATTTGTTGTTGTGTATTAAGAACATTAATATTGCAATGTATAATTTTGATTTGGTTTATATTGAATTGAGTATTTGCTTAAAACATATGATGAGCTAATTTACTCATGCTTGGGGTTGTAGTATATTTGATTAAATGATTTGATTTGATGATTCCATTGATATACCTTGTTATATGTTGATTGTATTGAATTAAAGGTAAATTGATAGAATGGCCACCTATTGATTACTTAATATTGAATGACGAACCGAGAGGAGAAGTTTAATATCGGAACTATGCAATTGACTACCCTAAGAATGAATTAGAAATATAAGTTCTAGGGTTTATTAATTTGATAATGTTAAATAATTGGTTGTTGTTAATTCTTAAATGTGAGAACTAGTGAATTGATAATTGGCTAATTAATCTTAAGAAACAAATTAAGATTCAAGATTATATTAATGGATAATCGGATAATTGAACATTTGATTAAATAGACCTACAACCCTAGGCATCATTTCCATAATTGAAATTCTCTTGCATAAAATCACTCGTTTTAATTTCTAAGGATAATTACGGTCCACCAATTCAATCACAAAATCGAATTTATTATTCCATGCTAATCGAACTATTACTTGCAAGTCCTTCCTTGGGAAACGACCTTGGGGCGATCACCGTCACTACAATAGCCTCGTATACTTGCGAGTGCCGCTTTGTGATAGTGTTGATTTAAGCGCAACATCCACCAAGACTTGGCCGTGTCTCTTCAATTACACACACTAGACACGGCCAAGTTCACCCCAACACGGTCGTGTCCCTTCACTTTTGCTCTTTAAAAAACACGATTTTTGTAGTTTTTCCTCATTCAATCCCTAATTTTCTTTCTGTTCTCTCTCTCGCTCTCTCGTTCTCTCTCTCTTGCAACCTTCATTACTTGTGCTTCCAAGCTCCAAATCCTCCATTAAAGCTCATCTTTCTTCACCAAAACTAGAATTAATCTGTTAAAACTTCTTTTTCTCTCACAAAAGATCGATTTAATCAAGTTTTGGTGTTGAATTTTTTCAGATTTCTCAAGATGCCAAGAACAAAGATAGTTTCACACCACAAGAAGAAGAGACCTACAACTGAAGGGCTTCTTCATCTTCATCGGTTTCATCTTTGAAGAGAGCAAATCTTTTGGCTCGGGGTTTCTTCCCGACAAGGTATGTTAATGATGAGTCCTCTGCAAATTAGGACTAATTTTTATCGTTATGTGCAAATTCTTGGGTGGGAGAACCTAGTCTCCTTGCGACCTTTGCAGTTTCAAGAGCTGAGTTTGGAATTTTTGACATCTCTTAAGGTTGAAAGAGATGAACAAAAAATTTGCTCTAGGATGAGTTTTAGATTGCTTGGGAAATCGTTTGTGATTAATATTGAACAATGGAATGCTATATATGGTTTCCATCAACATGGGGAAAGGTCGGTACCTAAAGAGTTTAAACAGTAATTTGCTTGGGGAGCATTAGGCTCAGGAACTTATGTGGCCAAATTGGCCAAAGCATCTAAATTGAGAAATTTCGCTTTGAGGTATTTGCATCTTTTTATGTCCTGCGGATTCTTTGCTAGGAAGGAGAGCCCGGGTGTTGTAGAATTGAGTGAGCTATTTTACCTGGATTGTGCTTTGAATGCAGTGCCTGTTAGTTTTGGCTATTGGTTAGCCGATGTTTTTGATAGTGTGGCCAATAAAAGGAGGGGGGCAATTTGTATTGGAGGATTGATTACCACGTTAGCAGTAGCCCTTATTGATGGTTTTGACCCGAGTACCAGTCGCATGACTAGAATTTTGGGTAATGACTCATTGGATTTAGCTACACTAGAAAAGATGCACATGGTGGTGCACAGAAGAGGGGCTTATATGATGACTTCAGTTGAGCCAGAAGCACCGGGGGACAGGCAGAAGAGAGCATGGGTTCAAGAGGAGTCAGACTCAGATTCTCTTGGGTTAGATGAAGATGCTCCGGTCTCGGGTAATTAAGAAATACTTAATAGGATTGAGGCATTGGAGGGCAAGGTAGACACTAACCATGCTGCGGTCTTGCAGCAGTTGGAACAGATTAATAGCAACCTTGCAAAGATTTTGAGTCTTCATCCCTCGGCTGCTTCCTCTTCACACCCGCCTTCACCGTAGATTTTGAGTTCCTTGCTTTATTGTGTTTAGCTATTTTTGTTATTATTTTTCGTTTTTGTTTTTAATGTTAACATTTTATATTTTGGATATTTTATTTTTATATTGTATTTTGTTTATTTTTGAACATTTGTGTTTGTGATGAAAAGTTAGGGTTTTGCCTCACCATGGTACGATGGAAGACAGGTTGTACTTAACTCTTTCTCTTTATTATTCTTGTTTTCCATTAAGGACAATGTAAATTCTTAAAGTGTGGGGTAATCTTTAAGCTTTTCTTTTGTTTTGTTTGTCTTGGTGTGTTTTATTGTGTGTTGTGCATGGCATAATTATTGAAAATTTATTGATCTTTTCTGTGATTCTAGCATTGTAGTTGAGACTTTAGTATCAGCATAGAGATGAGCATTTGAATTCATTCAGGATCAATTTTCACATTCTGCAATTCATGACATATAAATCTTTGAGAACCCACCTGTGTGAGTTTTGAGCCTCATAATTTGATATTATTATCAGTTGATTTTCTTTTCTTAAGTGTGCACCTTCATGATTTTGCATCTCTAGAGCTTGCTTTTGCATACTAATTGAACTCACATTATGATTTAATCTCAAGTTTTAAAATGATGAAGGCAAATTAGGTTAGCCCTTTAGCTTAAAAACACCTCCCTTAATATTGAATTCCTTAGTGAGCCAAGTTGAGCCTTTGACCTTTTATTGATTGATCAACACCATTCTCAACTCAACATTTTCTTATTAGCATCATACCTGCATTAAGGAATGGAGTTTTATGATATGACAATAGGGTGGTTTATTTCAAAGTGTGGGGTAAGCAAGTAAAAAAAAAAGTATTGCTATTTGGGGTTGAATGCATACTTTGCATATTGTATTTGATTAAGAGTTGATTATTCTTTTCCTCTACATTTTAGGCTAGATGTTCTATGCAATGTTATATTTTGTATATATATGTATTTAAAAAAAATTATATATGATAAAAAAAAAGAAGAGAAAATAAAAGAGTATATATATATATACAAAAATTCATATATTTTCTAGCATTAGAGGAATGTCGACTCATGTATTTTTCTTTAAGTATGTAAGTATGTGAAAGTATTAAGGGATTGGTGAGTATGCCATTTGAGGGAGTTATGAGTTTCTTAGCAAGAGTATTATCTAAATTAGATACTCCATTTCCTGATGCTCCAGCTTAAATGTCTTTTCTCACACCTGCACCTTAGCCCCATTACATCCAAATGGAAGACCTTCGGATTATTTCTTGAGAAAATCAGTGAGCGAGATTGGATAATTAAGCAAGTCTATGGTAGTATACAGTCATGAGTGGTTTGAGTGGATTAACCTTTGAAATTGAGTGAAACACTTAGAAGAGAGATAAGATTTGTATGTCTGGATTAATGAATGAGTTAAGAAAATCTTGATTGAAGGAAATTGCAAATATTTATAGCCGAGTCTTAAAGTATTTCATCTTATATAGTGGAATTATAGTTAAGGTTGTTTGAGATTTTAATTTATGCCATGTGAATTTGCTTGAGGACAAGCAAAGTTTTAAGTGTGGGGTAGTTGTTTTATTAGTTTTTGTTATAGATTTGTGTCTTATTTATTATGATAATTATTGTTTTATTTAGGCATTTTGTTAGTTTTAATCGGTTTATATAGTGTTTTCATTAATTTTGGTAGTTTCAGTTTACTTCAGTGTTTATGTCATTTTTGATATAGTTTTTAGTATGGTTTTGTGTTTTGTTGGTTATTGTTTATTTACTTCTTGTTTAAAGTTTGTTTCAAGTTTTGTTTTAGGTTAAAAAGCCAAGGAAGCAAATTGAAGGAAAAAAGGGACAGTAGCTGACACAGGCAGAGGACACGGCCAAGTCACTGGCCGTGTCCCATACCAAGCTAAAGAGAAGCCACAAGACAGTAGGTGACACATGCAAGGGACACGGCCAAGTCACTGGCCATGTCCCTCCAAAATTGCCCAACACGGCCAAGGGAATTCCAACACGGCCGTGTCACTCAATCATGCTAAAGAAGAAAAGAAGAAAATCACACAGAAGAAGACACAGGCAAGGGACACGGCCAAGTCACTGGCCGTGTCCCTCCAAAGGCATCCAATACGGCCGTGTCTCGTTCAATTTGGCCGTGTCTCACTCAAGTCCAAAGGAAAGATCAAAAGCAAGCAGTAGTGAACACAAGCAAGGGACACGGCCAAGTCACTGGCCGTGTCCCTCCAAAGACCTCCAACACGGCCAAGTCTCATCCAACATGGCCGTGTCTCTCATGAACCAAAGGCAACATGGATTTTTAAGCGGAGGTTTCGTATAAAAGAAAAGAAAGTTAGGGTTTTGAGAGGTTGGCAATTTTGAGAGTTGTTTTGAGCCGTCAAAAAGAGTTTAGGTTTTGATAACTTGTTTTCTTTGATTTTTGATTACACTTTGGATTAAACTAGCTTAGATTATATTGTTCTAGCCATTGATACATTCTTCTTGCAAGATTTGAACAAGAGATTCTTCAGAAGCTTCAAGGAGTTTGTAATTTGGTTTTGTTCTTGAACTTTATCTCTTTATTTTCATTGGAATTGTATTTATGGATATTATCATGTCTAAATTGATTTCTTTGAATATTAATGAGATGAGTATGTTTGATAGCATTATGAACTAATTTTATCTAGTCTAGGATTTGTATGGATTTGCTATGATTGTATGAATTGGTTATTACTCTTAACTCAATAATTTCTTTAGCCTTGATTGAATGAAATATTGTTAATATATATTTGATTGGCCACCAATTATGTGTTTTAGGTATTAGATGATGGATTGAGAGATGAAGTCTAATGCTGGAACAATTCAATTAAGGACTTAGGTGAATTAGAGATATAACCTAGGAAAAGATTATTTCAATTGGAATAAGATTATTTGAGAGAGGTTTGAATGCAAGAGCTTATTTCCTTTATTCAATTAATTAAGTTGCTTGAGATTTAATCTTTGAAATTAAATTAGTTAAGAGGAATAACCGTTCATACATATAAGTAGCAGAGAAGTGCAAACCCTAGACCTTTCCATTAAGTGAATCAATACATCAGTTCTAGTTTACTTTTATTTGTTTTAAACTTTAATCAATCTTCTTCATTATTTAGCAATTTAAATTTCTTTATTACTTGTTATTTATAATTTGATAATCAATTAGCTACTTTAGCTTCCTTGTGAGACGACCTTGGGGCGATCACCTTTGCTACAGCTACCTCGTATACTTGCGAGTGACGCTTTGTGGTAGAGTTAATTAGAGCGCAACAATGTTTTTAGCCATTTACAATGGCTTAACATGATATAATTAATACATTTTGCACCATTTTACAAACAATAATGCATTACATACAAAAACCTAACATCAAAGTAGCTTAAGCACATTCTTAACATCAAAGTGTGCTGAGCCAAATCAAATGCAAATGAAATATATAAAATCAAAGTATGCACTTACCTATGAATATGCTACAATCCAATGCACTATCGCCCTCCAACATGAACTTCTACCAATACTCTTCACCACTTTGATTAGGCAACTAGTTCTACTCAATTCCTAACCAAATTGTGAGTGTAAATAATTCATTAGGAAATCCATTCTTATCCACTTTAACTAGTAAAACTTAAATTATCACATTTCCTTCAAATTTCTAAAATTTGCCCTAACAAACTTTAATTTTGGAAAATCCCTACAACCTATTTAAACAAAATTTTAAATTCAAAAATAATATTATAAACCCATTCTATCACTTTTTAATCAATTAAATTCCATTTATAACCATTCTAACAAAAAATAACCCATAAACCCTAAATTCAATTCTTCTTCTCCCAAACTCCTACCAATCCTAACTATTTCAATCATTTAACCATAAAATCATTGTTTACACATCAAAATAACATCATCCCATACCATTTAAAAAATTATAACATCCTACTTGAAAAATCAAAATTTCACATAATTGAAAACTAAAAGAGAATTCCTTAAAAAGAAGAAAATCCTTACCTTATGATAAGAAATCTTTAATTCCACCCCCTAATTATTGAAAATTTGATGAGATTTTGATTGTTTGGAAGAGGTAAATTCTTCCTCAATTATCCATGGAAAATTCTGCCATTTTAGAAGGAAGAATGAGAAGAATAAGAAGAAGAAAAAGTGATTCTTTTAATTTTTGTCTTCATTTTTAGCCATATATATATAATTGTTTAATTAATTAATTATTTATTAATTAATATCTTTAATTTTTATCGTCTTCCACCATCGAAAATGAATTTAATTTTGAATCATTTTTATTTATTTATTTTTACTATTACTTTATTATTTTTTTAACTTTTTACTTTTACTTTAACTTTTATCATTTTACCATTTTTACAAACTTTCATTTTTAGTAAAATTTTATAGTTTAGGTATATTTTACATATACCCAACATATACATTTTATATTTTCCTCCTTCCAACACTTTAATTAATCTTCCAAATTATTAGAATGTCAGGCTTAATCCTTCCCTACTCCATGTTGTTGCCACTTTCTAGAATGTGCATACCCACATATTTGGTTTCCATGACATTGAGATGTGCCCCATTGTGGAGTAGTTTATTGCCATCTTCGAGTATCATCCTTTCCAGTCCAATTCTCATGCTCTGCCTCTACTTGTTTTTTATTTTCATAAGAACATGTTAAAGCCTTTTCATTTTACTCATGATCAGGCCATGCAACTCACCTTAGGTGAGAGAATTCTTTTAAAGCCTCTGATTATTCTTTGCATTGAGCGGTTGGCTCTCAACTGCACTTGGGCCCATATAGCATGCATTTGTTTACTAGGATAATTTTTCTTGGTCACCCCTGATTGTGACATTAATGTTAGAGCCCTCTATTTCATTAAAAAATTAGGGGAGGGATTCAATGTAATGCCTACTAACTTGGAAGAGACCCTCATTATTCTAAAAAATTTTGTAATAGACAACTCGTTTAGGCTTCATGGGAGCCTCCTTCTCCTCCAAGTTAGCTTATTATTATTTGTTATTTTTCTTCCTTTTTTTCTTTTTGCTCTAACTTTTGCCTAGACTGCCCTTTTGGGTTTTCAACATAACAAGCTCCTTTCTTTTGCCTTTTTTTATGTATATTTCTTATATTGGCTTACATATTAGGCAACAAGAGAAGCTTACCTTACTTGTGGTGCCTTCTATTATAATATCTCACTACTATCCCCATCATCATTTAAGCTGCCTGCTGCTTCACCCTGCGTAGACTTACGATGAGTAGCATGCTTGGATAGGCAACTGGAGAATGAGTCTAGTTTAATGGGTGAGCCCTTACTGACAAATTATCACAGTGACTATTAATATGCAATGTTAGCTATTTGTTACCATCTTTGGACTTTGTAGCAGTACTTGTTATGTGCCTACCCATTTGTGTCTCCAATATAGTGTTTTTACTTTAGATTAAGGTCTTCATCCTAACTTAGACTTCCCTTCCCTCACTCACGCCTTTCTTAAGGATCTGTGTTATTCCTAGCCTCAATGAGATACTCATCCCTTTAATGTGATTTATGACTGATGTATCTTATTTTTAAAGCTTTTACATTTGATGTTATTATTAAAGTCTTGTTTTTGGACATCATCTTTTGCATTTTGGTGATATATGCTAGATGAATGTCACAATATGTTTGATGGACAATGTTTTAATATAAATTTGAAATGCATTTACTTGATCTCACGAGTATTGTTACACATGCAATGTATCTAAATATTACCCTTGTTATCATGTGACCTTGTTAGATTTTTAGATTTTTCCATGACTATTTTACACTCACTTATCTTTATTATTATTATTATTATTATTGTTGTTGTTGTTGTTGTTGTTGTTGTTGTTGTTGTTGTTGTTGTTGTTGTTGTTGTTATATCTTTTTTTTATACATAGAATACTTTAAGCCTGTCAACATTCACTAGCGGTGAACTCATTCCCATCCATATCTATGATTTTTACTGCTCATGTTCCCAGAACTTTCTTTAAGTTATAAGGGCCTTCCAGGATAATTTTACTTAAATTTCCTTCTCTGCTTGATTGATGAGAGTCTCACATATGAAGTTTAAAATCTTAGTAACATTTTTTAGCATGTTCCAATTACTTAGATACTTGAGTCAAACTTAGTATGACATCTTTATTATCCTAAGTTCCTGACCACTTTCCTTCAAATAAATATAATAAATTAAAATAATTTTTTAGGAGCTTTAAAAATTTATCCATGTTCTGCTAATTTTAACTCTTGAATTGAAACGAATGAGTTGGAATTATGAATAGTGCTAGTAGCCATTTGAATGGTGATTCTAACTGAGTAACCGATGGTCGACATCACAAATGTTTACCTTCTCATCAAAAAGTTAGTATCAATTCAAACAAGTCGGGCTCCTTTAAAAAAAATGTTTTACGCAATGCATTTTACGAAAGGGTCAAAGAACTTAAAAGAAAATTTACACTTTCTTGCTTTGTTCATGACTTTTGAGTTCTTGGAATTTTATGCTCAATCTTTTAACTCTGAATTTTTAAATTTTAGATTTGTGAGATTTTTATTTTGAAACTTCTTAATTCTGCTATCATGTTTGAGATTTAGTTTTTGGTTGAGAATGTTGGGTTTTCTGATTCAAGTATTGTAAAACTTTTATTTTCTTTAGATATAGTCCTTCATTTTTGCTTATTATAGAGATTTGGTTTGCTTGAGGACAAGAAAAACTCAAGTGTGGGAGAATTTGATAAGTGTATAGTTGATATTTTTTCCCCTATTTCTTAGTATATTTATTGTTAAATTGAGTTTAATTTGTTTGTTCAAGTGTTTATTAGGGTTGATTCCAGGAACCTTTGACACGTTGGGACCTTAAGGTTATTTAGGCGGAATCACGAATGAAAGACAAGGAAAAGAGCTATTTTGGGCAAATTCTTCAATTGACACACCCGGTGACATGGGTGTGTCAATGGCCATGTCATTCAACAACTTTATAGAAGCCTCGACACACCTAGAAACATGGGCATGTCACTGAACGTGCCATTGATCCTGCCCTATAGAGGCTATGAAATGCCCAGAAACATGAGTGTGTCACTGACCGTGTACCTAACTCAGCATTATAGTAATCATGGCATGCCCAAGGACATGGGCGTGTCACTGCCCATGTCATTAAAGTTAGAAGCAACACCGTTGACATGCCCACAGACACGCCCGTGTCAATGGGCATGTCAGGCAAAATTTTTGGGCTATAAAATCTGAGCTAAAGTGCAAATTAGGGATCCAATTTTTATTATTAGAGCTGACTTCCTAAGAAAAAGAGAGTTTTGGCAGCTGAGAGTGAAGGTAAAGATCCAATTCATACACAATTTAAATCAAGATTCAAGGATTGAAGAAAAGAAACACAAATCATTCATTATGGATTGTTTGAATTCTTTTACTTATTTCCTTTTTTTTGGTTTTTTGGTTATGAACATGAGCTAAAGTTTTTCTATCTAGATATTAATGAACCCTAGCCTTATTGTATGGATCGAATAGTTCTTATTAAATTAAATCATTTGATTGAGTTGTTTTATCCTTTTGATTCTTAATTTCTTATTTCCAATTGATAATAACATGCTTATTGATTGGTTGCAATTTTTATATTGTTGACTTGAGAAAGCTTGATATGAATAAAATTTTCATTAGGATTGAGGGTTGATTGGAGTGCTAGAGATAGACTTACAATACCCTTTGGTTCAAATTTCCTTGTTCTCATTGCAATATCTATTTGATTACGCTTGAGAAGAGATTCCTAGCATTCTACTTAGTGATTAGGGATTAATTCACTCGAGAGAGGTTTTGATCTAATTTAGAGGAATGCCAATTCAGCTTTATTAGTTGATTAAATTGAATTGATATTCATAAATATTTTTATGGCTAGGGGAATTCAATATCTGGATAGTATTTTCATCATCGTCTTTTTCCATAATATTCAATTTTTCTTTACTTTAATTTATTAAGTAATTAGTCTTTTATTTTAATCATCACAAAAACTATTGATTTTCTAAACAATAGTTGAAATTTGCACTGGCACTTGACCTTGTCCCTAGTGGAACAATATCTTACTTACTATTTTATTACTTGCGCGACCCGTGCACTTGTAGTAACACTGCGATAGCATAGATTCGCCATCACTCTGGGCCTTAGAGAAGCGGGCCTAAACCCAGATAATAGGAGTTGCCACCCAAATGGGCCAGAAAAATAGAAAGGGGTAGATGACTAGATTCCTGAGGAATCCCCAACTCGTACTAGGTTCAGGAAGTTGGGCACGCATAGGGAAGGTGAGAATGACCCAGCACCCCATAGTGCCTGATTCATTAGAACTGGAATCCTTTTTAGATCTAAATATTATTAAATTCTTAACTTATTAAAATATTATCCATACTATAAGTTATGATCAAAATAAATAAATAATCATTATATTGAAATCAAAGCTAGTCCAAAGAAACTTACAAAATCGGCACCCGTACAAGATGAAAATATGCCCTTACAATGTCCAAAAATACAAGTAAATTAAATAGAATACCACCAGTTGGTGAAAACATGTCCATTACATTAATCCCACAACTCAAATAAAATAAAAGAATAAATTAAATAAAATGAGGCACCCACAAAGTGGAGACATGCCTTCTACAACTTCAAAGATCCAAACAACAAATAATAATAAGAAAAATATAATTTAACCATTCATACCAAACAATTAATTCAAACATATATGAAAATAAATGAATAATTAAAAAGAAAACAAACCAAGATATCTTAATAGTAATGCAGTAACAAATTATTGGGCTAGTCGGTTAGCAGGCGGGGGTCAAGGGGGCAGCACCACTAAAAAGTAAACGATTTACAAGATATGATTTTGTTGGGGAATTAGGGTTTTTAGGACTTTAAACATACAATTAGGGTTTTTAGGGTTTCAAACATGCAATTAAGGTTTTTAGGATTTTATACATACAATTAAGGTTTTTAGGATTTGATACAAACAATTAGGGGTCTTTAGGATTTTAAACATGCAATTAGGGTTTTTAGGATTTTATACATGCAATTAGGGTTTTTATAAAATAAACTAGAATTTTGGATCAAAGTATGTAATTTTAGGGTTAGAGCATGCAATTTAAGACTAAACCTAATGGATTAGGATTTTGGATCAAAATAAGTTGGGTTTAATATATTGTTAGGGTTTATACAAAGTCATGACTAAAATTATTTTGCTGCTAGACTAAATAGTTTTCAAACTGTTTAATGTTTAGCTACTGAGATTCAATTTCTAAATTTTCATTTCTACTAGATAAAATAACTTCATATGTAATTTCAAATCATTTGACGATACTTTAAAGGACGAACAAGCTTTCTAGGTGTTTTAAGTAAATTAAATTTAGAAAACTAAACCTGTGTCATAGGTTCCACAAAGGTTGATATGTTGAACCAAGCCTACTTCTGCCACTGCTTGAGTCCACTCTCATTTTTGGTTGAGCTAAGTAATATGATCTTGTGTTTTTGGTTCTATGTGAATTACTATGTTAATTATGGTTGTTGCTCTGCTGCTCGTTGCTCCCTTAATTGTTGCTATTTATTGCTTTGTTTTAAACCTATATTTATAGGCAAAAGATAGCTTAATAAAAAGCATAAATTCAAATCTTCTCTGCTTATCCAAAAGCAATCAAAGTTAAACCCAATTAGGAGCTTAATATGTCCCGAAACAAAAATTAAAAGCCTAATTTTAAGTCCAATGGTGAATTGGCCAAGATAAATTCACCATGGGCCAGTGGCCAATTCACCATAAAGCCAATTCATGGCGAATAAGCCAAGGACAATTCACCATGGATGGCTTCCATGGCGAATCGGCCATGGCCAATTTGCCATGGGTCTGTGAATTGGTTAAGTCAATTCATCATGATTTTAGGTTTTAGGCCAGGTCCATCTTGGTTTTGTCTTTTAAAATTGGATCAAATCTAATTTAGTCATTTAACATTGGATCAAACTAGGTTTAGGGCTTGAAAAATTGAATCATCTTACTTTGGGCTTTTTAAAATTGGACCGACCTAATTTAGGGCTTTAAACTAGGTTTAAGCTTTTAAAGTCGAACTGAATTTAGTTTGGCCTCTATTAATTAGGATCAAACTTGGTTAGGGCCAAAATTAAGGGTCTACAGTAGGTCTTTCCCACAACTAGGCCAAAGTGGCTAGTGCATTTGCAATTCAATTTTTATTCCTTATGACATACATGAATTGAGAATAGTTGAAGTTTCAAAGTATTATAATCAAGTAGTCCCAATATGGCTTCAAGTTCCCTTCTTTGAGTTCCCATTCCCTGTTTACCTACTATACTACTAATAAAAAGTCCTTTACTACTTGCACTTTGTCAATCCCTATGGCTATCTGACTCTCAAGCCAAAAGACACATGTCTCATATTTGTAATATTGTTGGTCACTCTGAACTTCAATTTCCTCGCCAATGGGAGCAGCTACCTTATCGATGATTCTAGAATTACTCTCAATCTTATGCCTTTCTTATTTTCTGATCCATCACAGTACTTTTTCTATTCTTATGTCTCTACTGCCTCTAAATATTTGTCTGGGAATTCAAAGTCTTCTCCTTTCTCTATTACTGACTATTGAGACAGAAATTTTGCTACTGCTATCCCCTTGATGGTTTTCTTAATGACATACTCGATATCAAAATCTTGTAACAACAATAACCACTTATTGTATTTTCCCAATAGGGATTAGGCCTTCCTCTTGTATTGAAAGGGGTCCATTGTATGTTGTATGACTGGAAATAATGTCTCGACTTCCTAAATGACCATACGAGTGTTACTTAGGTCTTTTCCACTGTGTTCTATTTTACTTTGTACGGTAAAAGCTTTTTACTAGGGTAATATTTGATAACTCAACCCCTTTCTCATTTGCTTGTGCCAATATTTCCCTTACTGATCCATCTTCAATTGTCAGATATAAGACTAGTGCTTCCTCAATTTCAATGGTCTTAGTACTAGTGGATTGAATAAGTACTCCTTTATTTTTTTAAAAGCATTTTGACACTATAGAGTCCATTTGAGGGGGCTAATTCTTATTAACAGCTTGAAAATAGGTTCACAGACGGTGGTTAAACATGCTATAAATCTGCTTACATAATGTAATTTACTAATAAAGCCCCTTACTTCTTTTTCAATTTTTGGTATATGCATATCTTGGATGACCTTTATTATTATTATTATTTTTTGGGTCCATCTCAATGCAATTGGGTGTGATCATGTGGACCAACATTCTTCCTAACATGACTTTAAAAGCACATTTCTTTGGGTTGAGCCTTTGGTTCACATTTCTTCGGGTTAAGACTCAAGTTATACTTCAGAGCACACTTAAAGAACTTCTCCAGATTTTGAAAGTGCTACTCCCTTATTTCTGATTTCACCATCATGTCATCCATATACACCTCCACTTCCTTTATAGATTATGTGTAGACCCTTGATTTTGGCCCTGGCTAGTCCGGTACTAATTTCAAACTTTTGATTGGACTAATATATTGCAATAGGACCTAAAATAAGCTAATTAAACTTTTAAAACCCTAATTGGATCTGTTTTAGAAGATTTGGTTGGTTTTTACTTGATACCAGTGCATTAAACCATAAAATGGGTTCGATTCAAAGGTTTGGTTGCTTTTTACTTAATCCGGATGGTTTTTGGGTAATAGGGGCGTCTCATGTCTAATTAGGGCATCCAATCCGACATGCGAAGCCCCATATGGAATTGGGGGCCTCCCAATTTGATATGGGGCTCCCCATATCAAATTGGAAGCCCCAATTCGATATGGGGCAGCCCCATATCGAACTAGGGCTCTCCCAGTCCGATATGGGCAATTATTTTCAATTTCATCTCGAATCTGGATACCTACTTCGATATGGGTTCAGTTTCTATCAAAATAAAGTCATTTTAATTTGAGACGGACTTGGTCTATATCGAATTCAAGTAATTATAATTTGATATGAAATCGATTTATGTTGAACCCGTGAATTTGACATGCATCAGAATAAACCATTCTTAAATAAGAAAATTTTGAGGTTTAACCTAAGAGAGTGATTATAAATACAGGCTTGAAAAACCTGAAGGGGGGGGGGGGAACCTTTGGCTTTTGGTTGGCTGCTAAAATTCTGGAAAAATTTAGTAATCAACCAATGAACCCTAGCAAGCTTGATAAACAAAAAGAAACAGCAAGGCTAGACGAGGAAGATTAACAACATAAAACTCTTTAAAGGCAGTGGACTCATTGTCTTTGCCAAAGCTCATCCAAAATCTCGTTCCAATAATGTTAGTGGAGCCAACAAACTACGGTATGCTTTAAGTTAAATAAATTCTATATGTTTTGATTGTTTTAAATATGCAATATGTTTGTTCTTTATCTAATTAAAGTTCCAGTAAGCCATGCATCTCCAATTTTAATTCCTACCAGTTTTGATGATATTGTACTGTCACTCATATAAAATAAATTCAGTAATCTATTAGCTTAAGTTCTTTCGAGTGCATGATTATTTAGTCAATATATCCTCACAGTAACCTTATTAACGTTTTTTCATATATCTTCATAGAAGTTTATTTCTTCTTAACTACAAAACTTTGATCCTATTTTCTAAACCCTAATTCATGTAAAATCTTAAGCTACAAATATTATTTTTTATAAATACCAAACCCTAATTTATTTCTTTCTAAAAAACCCTAATTCCATAATGTTATCCCTAAACCCTAATTTGATTAACCAAAAACCCTACTACTTTCCAAAAACCTCCACAGTAGCCTAAATAATAATAATAATTGTATTAATTCCAAAATTCTAAACCCTAAATGTTAATTAAAGAATCCTAAATTGAGATATAAACCTAAACTTGTATCTTTATTTGTTTTATTTATGTTTTAGATTCGATTATGTAGTTTAATTAAAGGATACGTTTCTACTTTTCGGTGGGTGTCCTATTTAGTTTTAGATATGGATGATGTAAGGACATGTTTCCATCCTTGGATGGGTGTCCATTTATTTGTTTTGTTTGGACATTGTTGTGATTTTAATAAAGTATTTATTTATTCTTATAATCACATGTAGTATGGATAATATCATTATATTTAAGAATTTTATAATATTAAGACCTGAAAAGGAGGCCGGTTCCAATGAACCGGGCGTTGTGGGGGTGTTGGGCCATTTCTCACCTTCCCCACACGTACCCAACTTTCTGATCCCATTTGAGAGTTGGGGATTCCTTAAGAATTGAGTCATCCACCCCTTTCTTTTTTCCAGCCCATCCGGGTGGCAACTCCATTTTCTTCTGGCTTAGGCCCGTATTCTCTAAGGCCTCAAGCCTAATAGTGCCGAAGTCACAAGAACCATTCCACATGGGAGTGGGGGCGAAAATCCCCGCTCATAGTGGCGACTCCACTGGGAATAAGAGAAGTTGATTCCATTGGTCTTTATATTACTCTATTCTTTCCTATCATGATATTATCCATTGCATTATTTAGATTGCATTGAGTGTGTGAGTTAGGATGCCCGTGTTACCTGTGTTGTGTTATATAAGGGATACCATACTTTCACTCAAAGTATGGAGATCGAGCATGACATAACCTCTCATAGCCTTGTACCTTTTGGTACATACTTGCTATGAGAACCTAAGCCTTTTAACCAAAGACTAAAGCTCATATAATTGGCCTAGTTACTTCCCTTAGGTTTTTACCCCAAATGCTTGTTGTTTGACTATAGTTAATTCATCTTGGTTTAAATCATGGCTTATTTGGTTTGTTCTTTTTCTAATATGACCTAATTACATTGTGAGCTCAAATAATTTTTTCCTCTAAATCCAAAAGACCAAAACTATTTTCAAAATTTTCAAATTGGTCTTCAGACATAAAACTTTTCCAAAACAAGTCAAAAATTCTTTTCTCATGACCCAAATACAAAGCCCAAAATCCATTTTTTCTAAAAATATTTTTTACAATGGGCTTAGAAACAAAATTATTTTCACAACCTTTTCAAAAGAGCTTACGAATATTTAGGTGAATGATGAAAATACCAAAAATCAATTGTGAGTCTAGTTTATGCTAAGAATTATTAATCATGGGCTTGTTTTTGCATGAATCACTAGTTACTTTTTCAAATAAAGAAATCTATTTATGATGAACCTCTTAATTTTATTTTAATCCAATATAGCATAAAAGCTATTTTAATTGAGATTCAATGGATTAAAGCCTAATGAATGGGAATTGTCATGGACCGACTTCTATATTAGAAAATGTAAATATTGATTAAACCGTCTGAGGGAACTTTTTGAAAATAAAATATTCCATGTTGGTATTTTGTTGACCATAAACCTAGGAAAAGAGACTCGCTATTTGTGTGTGGAAGTTATAAGGTTGGAAGGAACATCCTAATTATCTTTCTTTGTTTATCGTTTATGCATACATGCATACACACATTGCATAACATGTCATTTATCCTTTCTGGCTCACGGACTTGGAGTACGACAATTCAAGAGCATACAATGATACCACCTACAACATTGATTTTGATTCAAGTGCTTCATTGGAAAGATGGATGCAAACTAGCTAAGGGATATAATCGATGATGGATGCAAACTAGCTAAGGGATATAATCGATGAAGTTGTCAAAGCTAGGATGGTCGGGCTATGAGACCAATTGGTTAAAATTATAAGGACCCAGTTGATTCAGATTCTGGAGATCATCAACAATGCTAACGAGGCATCTCCCATTGATATAAAGAAGAAGGAAAAGGCAACATTAACAAGGAACATGTCTACTAATAGAGATCAAATGAAAAATGAGGGATCAATCCCTATTCTATAAGACTAATCGAACCATGTGCTATCTAACTGGAGCAATAAGGGCGCTACCACCCCAATGAGCAAAATCAAAGAAAAAAAAAGATTTTGAGAAAAATGCAGTAGCTAAACCAGCAAAGAAGAGTAAATTTTCATACTTGGGGGAACCTTTGTCGAAAATGTTGGAGAATCTAATGAAGATGGATTTGCTACAATCATTAGCTCCTCGAACCTTGCTGAATCCTCTACCTCCAAACTGTGATACCAAAGTTTTTTGTCAATTTCATCATACTCAAGGGCACAAGATAGATAAATGGGTTTGATTAAAGCACGAGATCCAAGATTTGATTGACAATGAAAAGCTTCCTAAGCATGATAAGCCCAATACTAAGAATAATCCTCTGCCTAAATTTGGAGGGCGCCACCACTTGCAACCTTCATGAAGTGTTTTATCTTGTCATCTTGTCATGATATATATAGAGAAGCTGCTAAAAAGGATGTGCTACTAAGAGACTAACTATGGATGATGAAGTAATGATCCTTGATGATGGAAAAAATCCTTGCCCTTGATATGTCTAAATAAATGAAGTATCTTCGAATCCAACTCAACAAACCTCCCTTAGCTTAAAGTGTTGTTCTTTTAATTTTTTAGTACTTATTTGGAACAATTATGTTTTCTTTTCTAAAGATTCTTTGAATAAATTATTTTTATTGAAATTTTCATGGTCTTTGTTCATTTTGGTGCTCAACCAATGACGAGTCTAGCTTGATTATTCATGAATTAGTATATCTATGCATTAAAATTCGAATGACTTTACTAGGTGAGGGAATTTTTCTATAGCATTGAGTTGTTTATGCTTACTTAGAGAGGGCTCATACATAATTATGAGTGTCTAGATCCTAGTCAATCTTAGAACATGCTTTCACAAACTTTTGAGGCGAAATTGAACTTTGCTTATTTAAGGGAGAGATGATCAAGGTATTGTTTAGTTAGCCAACAACTAGTATCCACCCAATTAAATATCAATCCCTAGTTGTCCCCTTGAGCCTTCATAAGATTTCAACTTTCTCTTTATTGACTTATAAGCTCGATGACCCACCCTAAGCTATTGTTATACTTTTGACAAGTCTTATGATCACTAAGGTGAAGAGGCAAGAAGATCAAAAAGAAAGGAATGCATAGTCAAGACCTTACAAGATAAGGATAGTTGATGTTCTCAAGACCATAAGGATAGTTAAAGTTCGCCCAATATCTCCAATCTATTAAGATGACATTAGAACAACGAATAATTTATCCTCACCGAAGTAGACTCACTCTACTCCTCTCATATTTAGTCAAGACAATTCTTCTGGAATTAAGACCCAATAAAAAAAAGAAAAAAAAAGGAAAAAGAAAAGAGAGGAAAAAGAAAAAAAAAGAGGAAAAAAAGAAGAAAAAGAAAATAAAATAAAATCCAAAACGGTTCAGAAATCCAACTGAGTTCTCTTTTACCTAAAGCAGTAAAAGACTTCCATTTTGTTTATAGGGACAGTTTGACTGGAATTGGTCCAACCCAACTAAAGATTCAATCAAAATTAGAGAGATAGAAGAAAGGTCATCCAGTTCTTGAAAGTCCTGTACTTGACAGTCCTACATGAAAGAAGAAAAAAAATGATAAAATGCTCAAAGAAAGAGAAGAGTAAGAAAAAGAAAGAGAAAGAAAAGTCAAAAGAAAAAAAAAAGAAGGAAAGGAATGTGGGTATCAAAATTTTTGCAAAGGTAAAGAATGACCCAATCAAGATCCAGACTAAAGTCAAGAATAAAGAAGAATGTTCAAAGATCTATCTTATTCTTGCTTCCAACTGTCTAAACAAGAAATTTGTAGTGTGAGGGTTTGCCCATAGTGTCACAACGGCTCTAAATTACAAATGGCCTTCATTTAACCCATGTCCCTTATAGACCCCATTTCAAGCCTATTAAAGACCTGTTGATCTCCCTTGGTAGGTAGAGTTTATTAGTGGAGATAATTTGAATAAGCATTCATATGAGATAGACAATATTCAAACTCAATGAGACCTTTGGCCAAGTAATGTGTATGTGCCTATCTGAAGTACAATAGGTCTTGCTCAAATGGAGATGATTCTTGAGTTTAGTATGGTAACTAGGGTTGTCGTGTCATAGATATGTTAATTTGGAAAATCGAGTCCTGAGGTATAATGACACTAATTTGACAAAGTCAACATTTGATTTAGAAAAAACTATTTTCTTATTGTAAAAAGCTTTTAAGTTAAGGAAAATATGTCAAATAATTGAGCCTCTAAGGACACATTAGGCAAAGGAAATGATTACTGGCAAGGTTATGAAGAAGCTACTAACTGACATGCTGATTTCTAATTTGAAATGGATATATCCCTGACTATGATGCTTGGGCCTCACCACTCATGTTTTCAACATCTCGAAGATAAAAGCCATAAATGCAAAGTTTTCTGTCATTCCAATGCAAGACCTGAACAGGCATCTGAAAGGACTCAATGAGAACACTTCAATTGATCACCTTGGTTTGTGAGTCAACGGAACCCCTGTAAGTATTACTCATGTGTATCATGCATACATGAGCATATCACATTGCATTTTCTTTGTCAAAAGTAAATAACAATACTCCATGAAGCAACCATGAAGCGGATATCGAATCATGGAGCATGGAAGGCCCATTGGTTGAGGAAGCTCTAGTCATTTTACAAAAGAAAGAAGAGATGCATGCTTATGAAAGGAGCCAGACAAAATACAAACATCAATCAGGGCCTGCATGAGAAAAATCATTGGTTTGATCCTACACAGGGGGCAAAGTTTCTCCTTTTCAATTTTTTAAATTTATGCATGTACAAAGCATTTTCAGACTCACCTTCAATATTTTGCCATGCAGAAAACAGGTAGAAGATATAAGGGGCCAGCTAAAAAATGGCTGAATTTTTTACAAATGGAAGAACAAAAAGAATGGAATTTTAGAACTATCAAAAGAATGAAGATGCAAAAGACAAAAGATCAGTCCAGCTAGAGGAGCTGAAGCCAATATAAGACGAAGTCCAATGGATAAAGATCCATGTTTCAAGGGTAAAGACCTCCAATGGATAAAGATTCATGTTTCAAGGGTAAAGATCCAATCTCCAATGGATAAAGATCCATGTTTTAAGGGTAAAGACCCGATCTCCAATGGATCAAGATCCATTTTTGGTGGCAAAGACCCACAATCCATTAAAGAATGGAACAACCAGTTAAGCCAAAATTCTCAACTAATAAAAGGTTAGTCAAATCCAGTCTCAGGTCCAAGTATCTAAATCAAATTCAGTCTCAGGTCCAAGTACCCAGTCTCGGATCTAAGTACCCAAATCCAATTCAGTCTCAGGTCTAAGAACCCAAAATCAAATTCAGTTTTAGGTCTAAGTACCCAAATCCAATTCAGTCTCAGGTCCAAGTACCCAGTCTCGGGTCTAAGCATCCAAATCAAATTCAGTCTCAGGTCCAAGTACCTCGTCTCGGGTCCAAGTAGCCAAATCTAATTTAGTCTCAGGTCTAAGTACCCAAATTAAATTTAGTCTCAGGTCCAAGTACCCAATCTCGGGTCTAAGTACCCAAATCAAATTTAGTTTTGAGTCCAAGTACCCAGTCTCAGGCCCAAGTACCCAAATCCAATTTAGTCTCGTGTCCAAGTACCCAGTCACAGGTCTAAGTACCTAAATCCAATTCAGTCTTGGGTCTAAGAACCCAATCTTGGGCTCAAGTACTCAAATCTAATTCAATCTCAGGTCTAAGTACCTAGTCTCGAGTCTAAGTACCCAAATCCAATCCAGTCTCGAGTCCAAGTACCCAAAACATTTTTGGGTCTAAACCCAAACAAACTCCAACCGCATTTCGAGAACCCATCCTCTTCCATAATCACCTTAAAATCATGTTGCTTTTCACTCTCTTCTACTGAAGTTTCAGATCGTTCAAGCAGGGGGCAAACTGTAGACCCTTGATTTTGGCCCTGGCTAGTCTAGTGTTAATTCCTAACCTTTGATTGGACTAATATATTGCAATAGGACCTAAAATAAGCTAATTAAACTTTTAAAATCCTATTTTGGTCTATTTTAGAATATTTGGTTGGTTTTTACTCGATACTAGTGCATTAAACCCGAAAATGGGTTTGCTTTAAAGGTTTGGGTGCTTTTTCGCTTAATTCAGATGGTTTTTGGGTAATAAGGGTGTCTCATGTCGAATTAGGGCATCCAATCCGACATGGGAAGCCCCATATCGAATTGGGGGCCTCCCAATTTGATATGGGGCTCCCCATATAGAATTGGAAGCCCCAATTCAATATGGGGCAGTTGGGACTGCCCCTATTCGATATGGGGTTGTCCCATATCACACCATCTTTTGCCCGCTGCTTGGCGTGCTCTCTGGCTATCGGGAAAGGAGTCCCATTTCTTAATGGGGTAACCCCATATTGAAATGGGGCTCTCACAGTCTGATATGGGGAATTGTTTTTCAATTCCATCTCGAATCTGGATACCTACTTCGATATGGGTTCAGTTTATATCGAAATAAAGTCATTTTAATTCGAGACGGACTCGGTCTATATCGAATTCAAGTAATTGTAATTTGATATGGAATTGGTTTGTGTTGAACCCATGAATTCGACATGGATCAGAATAAACCATTCTTAAACAAGAAAATTGTGAGGTTTAACATAAGAGAGTGATTATAAATATAGGTTTGAAAAACCTAATGGGGGGAACCTTTGCCTTTTGGTTGACTGCTGGAACTCTGGAAAATTTAGTAATCAACCCCTAGCAAGCTTGATAAACAAAAAGAAACAGCAAGGCTAGATGAGGAAGATTAATAATACAAAACTCTACAAAGGCAGTGTACTCATTGTCTTTGCCAAAGCTCATCTAGAATCTCGTTCAAATAATTTTGGTGGAGCCAACAAACAACGGTATGCTTTAAGTTAAATAAATTCTATATGTTTTGATTGTTTTAAATATGGAATATGTTGATTCTTCATCTAATTAAAGTTCCAGTAAGCCATTCATCTCCGATTTTAATTCCTGCCAGTTTTGATGATATTGTACTGTCACTCATATAAAATAAATTCAGTAATCTATTAGCTTAAGTTCTTTTGAGTGCATGATTATTTAGTCAATATATTTTCACAGTAACCTCATTAAAGTTTTTTCATGTATCTTCACAGAAGTTTATTTCTTCTAAACAACAAAACTTTGATCCTATTTTCTAAACCCTAATTCATGTAAAATCTTAAGCTACAAACATTATTTTTTATAAATACCAAACCCTAATTTATTTCTTTCTACAAAACCCTAATTCCATGATGTTAGCCCTAAACCCTAATTTGATTAACCAAAAACCCTACTAGTTTCTTAAAATTATAAAACCCAAATCAATTCAATTTTTCCAAAAACATAGTACCCTAAATAATAATAATAATAATAATAATATTAATTCCAAAATCCCAAAACTCTAAATGTTAATTAAAGAACTCTAAATTAAGATATAAACCTAAACTTGTATCTTTATTTGCTTTATTTGAGTTTTAGATTCGATTATGTAGTTTATTATATGTTTTGATGATTGATTTAGTTAATTTCAATGTTTAATTTGTTTAATTTATCATGGATGGATGGTATCTTTATTATTATTATTATTTGTTTATTAAAATTGTAAGAGGTATGTTTTCATGATTGGGTACCTCATTAATTAATATTTATTTAATTTAATTTATTTTCATATTTTGAAATTAATGTAAAGGACACATTTCCACCGTTCGGTGGGTGTCCTATTCAGTTTTAGATATGGATGATGTAAGGACATGTTTTCATCCTTGGATGGGTGTCCATTTATTTATTTTGTTTGGACATTGTTGTGATTTTTTTAAAGTATTTATATATTCTTATGATAGCATGTATTATGGATAATATCGTTATATTTAAAAATTTTATAATATTAAGACATGAAAAGGAGGCCGATTCCAATAAACCGAGCATTGTGGGAGTGCTAGGCCATTTCTCACCTTCCCTACGCATACCCAACTTTCTAAACCTATTAGGGGGTTGGGGATTCCTTAGGAATCGAGTCATCTACCCCTTTCCTTTTTTTTGCCTGTCCAGGTGGCAACTCCATTTTCTCCGGACTTAGGCCCATGTTCTCTAAGGCCCCAAGCCTAACAGTGTCGAAGTTGCAAGAACCATTCCACTTGGGAGTAGGGGGAAAATCCCCGCTCACATTATGTCATGAAATAGGATCATGGCCATTCTATGATAAGTGACTCATGCTTTCTTAATTTTGAAAGGCATTACATTTGTATGCATACATTCTCAATCCTGTGATGAAGGCGGTTTTATCTCTATCTTCCTTTGGCATCATTACTTAATTATAACTAAGAAACCATCAATGAAGGAATGCATCATGCTAGCAGATGCACTATCTACCAATACATCAATGTGAGGTAATGAGAAGTCATCTTTTGGACATGCCTTTCTCAAGTCTTGATAATCCACAAACATTTGTACTTTTCCATCCTTTTTAAGGCTGGTACTATGTTGGCTGGCCACTTGAGATACTCTACTACTTCAAGTATCCCTACTTTAACCTGCTTCTCCATCTCTTCTTTTGCTAATTAAGTCTAGCCTGGTTAGAGCTGCCTTAGTTTTTGTTTTACTGGCTTTATATGTTCATGAGCCAAGATGCAGTATTTTGCTTTATCTATATCAATTCTAGCATGTCTTAATATATCCATGTCAACAACTTCTTATACTTTTTGAGCATTATTTCAAACATCTTTCTCTCTCTCTCTCTCTCTCTCTCTCTCTCTCTCTCTCTTTACAGGGGATGATATCTTATGCAATGGAAATATTTTTAGGATTTTTTAGAGTTTCTAAGTCCAGTAAATGCATATTCCTACAATTAATATTAAAAATGCTCATGCAATCATGCATATGAATGCCTTCATCAAAAGAAACATGACATACGGAAGCAAAATCAACATTTATTTCTTTAAATTTAACATCAAACATGTCATTGATCTCATATAATTCAGAGAAAAACATATCATTTGTAACACCCCAATTTTTACTTATTATGGAATAGTAAATATGGGAGAGTAAATAATTGTGATGGACAGAGAAAATATAAGATAAATATGTATGATAGATATAATATTTATGAATATGTTATACATATTTAAAATATATTTAAAATAAACATGACATATATAAGACATATACAAATATCCAACATATATACCACATATACATGAGGTATAATTGGTTGTAGGGAAAGTTGATTTTAATTAATTAATTAATTAATTATAATAATAATAATAATAATAATAATAATAATAATAATAATAATAATAATAATAATAATAATAATAATAATAATAATAATAGTAATAATAAAGGAAAAGCACAAAGTCAAAAGAAGGAAGAAGATTAGTGGTGGAGAATTTAAGTGGGAATTATTTATAATATTTTATTTATATAAAGATAAGGATGAGAAATGAAGAGACAAGTGTTTCTTCTTTTTCTTCTTCTTCAATGTGAGATAGAGAGAGAGAGAGAGAGTGGGAAGAGTGAACTTTTCATGCTACATATCAAATTTTACAAGAGATTCAAGAGGGATTAAAGAAAATAGTTAAGATTTGGCAAGTAATTCAAGTAAGTACTTTCTTCTTGAGTTTATTTTATGGATTATATATATGTATGATATAGTTAGTGAGAGAAAGTGATGATTAATTGAATAATATGATGATAATGATATATTGAAGTATATATATATTGAATTGATACATAGATGAAGTAAATATGGTTAGATATTGGGGATAATGATGAGTAGTTGGAATTAAGAAAAAGAGTAAGGGTTTGGTAAAGTTGAGTTGGGGATTGGGTGAATTGATATATGGATGATGGTATGAATGAAATATATGACGATTGTTATTATGATTTTGTGTTTAGATTAACAAGAAGTAAGTAAAGAAGAGTAAACTTGGAATAACCAAAGGTTTGTTCATATAACTTCTTTGGTTTGTATATATGATCTTGAGTTTATATATATGGTTTTGAGGTTGTACATATTTGATTTAACATGATTTTGAGTAGCTTATGTGATATGTGAGTATTGTATTGATGAAAATGGAGTGAAAGAGTGTTTTTACGATGTCATAGGCGTACCCAAAGATTTAGCCTGACACGCCCAATGACACACCCATGTCTCTTGGCATGTCATAGCCACTATAATACATGATTAAAGACACAGGCAGTGACACGCCCATGTCTCTGGGCATATCATTGTTACTGTAAAGTAGGACTAAAGACACGAGCAATGACATGCCCATGTCTATGGGCGTGTCATAATTACTGTAAGGCAATATTAAGGACACGGGCAGTGACACACCCATGTCCCTGGGCGTGTCAAAATTTCTGTAAGTTGAGTGTATCACTTGAAGAATTTTGATAAAATATGTTGGTATGTTGATGAGTTATATGGTGAGTGTGACTTATGCTTGCATGATAAAAGTATAAAATGAGAAAATGTGGTAGGATGTAAAGTTGAATTATAAATGAATAATGATTATGATAAAGATGAGATGAATGTGATATTATTATTAGTTTGGAAACTTCGTATAGCATTAGTTAATGAGAAACTCCAAAGTATGGAGTATTGAATTAAGTGTTATAAGTTGAATAGGAAAGAGAGGATTTGAGTGGTATAATTGAGGTATATAAATTGATGTTATTAATAACTTGATTATTTACTTCTTGATTAGAAGATCAAGTTATGAAGAGTTAAAGGAAGTAAAGATTTAAGTAGTTGGCTTGAGTTTGGATTATGTTTGCATTACATTGGGCCTAACACATTTTGGATGGGAAAATGTGTTAAGCTCTTTGCTACATTGAACATTGATGAACAATGTGCTATGACATGTGATTTGTCATGTATGCATTAAATGCATTGTGAAGCCATTGACAATGGCTAAATTGAGTATAAAGTGAAACATGTGCAATATGTGAAAATGACTCAAAGTGTTTGGGTAATGTGGTTTATTGTGTATGCATTAAAGATATTGTGAAAAGCCATTGGCAATGGCTAGATTGCATAAAAATGTGATACAATGTGATGGTATAACATTGAAATGATGAAATGAAATGATATGACATTGAAATGATGAAATGAAATGATATGACATTGAAATAAATGAGAAAAATGAGAAATGAGGCAATGTGCCTAAATGATAATGAGAAATGAGGTAATGTGCCAAGATGATAATGAGAAAAGAGGCAATATTCCTAGTTGAATGTGAGAAAATGTGAAAGAAATGGATAATGGAAAATATGAAAAAATTGTATGCCTAGTATGTTATTCAATTTGTAGAGTTCTGTGTTTGGCGGCATGCCTATGAGTTTACCCTCATTATTTGCCTTCAAGGCTAGCTTTTGAGCAATTATTTGATTTATCTTTGGGGCTAGACGTTTGGCGCCACTGTGATATGATCTACCTTCGTGCCTAGCTTTTAAGCAATTGTTATGATTTGCCTTCGGCGCTAGATGCTTAGCATCACCATTATATGATCTGCCTTCGGAGCTAGCTTTTGAGCAATTATTATGATTTGCCTTCGGGGCTAGACACATGGTATCAATATGGAAAAAAATAGTAACTCTAGGATTTGAATAATATATTAGATTATTTGGGCCCATGCTTGTGTTTGTTTCATATGAATTGTAAGATGATTGAAAAATATATCTAAAATGAAATAGTAGGTCACATAGTGATATGATATACATAAGCATTATGCAATTGCATTCCATGTAAATTGGTAAATGATGAAAGAGTATGATGATAAATTATGTTAGTGTTGTGAATATGATTTTCTGTAATGTATGTATATGCTGTTTATAAGTACTACCAAGCTTTTGAGCTTAGCACGGCTGTGTGAATCACGCAGGTGAGTAGATTGCTGATTCGAGAATTGGAGAGTGGTGTTACAAGAGAACTAAGGGTATTATGAGATCGACTAGAAGGTGATACATGCTTGTACAATGTGTTATGTTCTAATTTGATCATATGTACATGTATATAAGTGAATTTTGGAAAGACAATGCATAAATATATATATGTAATTAAATGAAAAGTTTAATGATTTTGAAAATGTTACTTCTTAAGAATGAGATTTGATAATTTAAAATGTTCTTAAATTAAATATATTATTAATGTGGAATTAAGGTAAATGTTTAAACAATATTGTAATGTGACATCCTTATATTTTATATGCAGATTGTGTGTAAACGAGGTATATGTATGGTACATATATAAGGTATAGAGTGTTATAATTTTGTTGATATCAAAGCTTAGGTTTGAGATTCTTAGCCTGAGTCAGTTTTGAAAAAAAAATGGAAATTTTGGAAAAGTGAAATGAGTTGTGATACATGCATATGCATTGACACCTAGGTTGGTCTCGGATGCGGTATTATGTGGTTTATGATGTGATGTATTTGAATGATATGAGTTAGATGATAGTGTGGAAAGTGAGGTTCCACATGAGAGTAAAGCTAGATAAAGAAATGATGTGGAAAAAGTTATAAAAGTTTAATTGATAAATTAAATAAATGGAGTCTTATTTAAGTAAAATTAACTTTTGAAATTATTGATTATTGAAATGTGTTTGTGAAATAAGTTATAAGAGAATGAATTTGAGAATAATGTTACTATTGAGTTGTAAGATTATAAGGAAATGAAATATTTGATATTGAGTAAAATTATATATGATGTGATGTTGATTTAAATGAATCATGCTAGTTATAGTCTATTGTGATAAAAATGTGTACAAGTAAAAGATTGTAAAGAAAAGAAAAGTATAATGAAAAGAGTGTGTAAGTGGAAAAGTTAGTTTGATTACAAAGGAATGGAAGTTTAGTTAATGAAATTTTATGAAAGCGCATTGGGCGTTATTTGATTAAATTGTCATGAGAAAGGAGTGTATAAGAATTTTTATAAGAGGTATATTGGGAATGGAATAATAAATAGAGAAGTAAGATTCTAATATGGTGTATATAGATATACATGATTTAAGAAATACTTGGTATGCTAATTATTTAATTTGAGGTGCAATGTGTTATTGGTATGAAATGATTATTTGGATATAAAATATGAAGATAATATTGAAAATATTTATTCAATTATAACAAGTGCATGAGTAGTTATATGGTATATTAAAGAGTAAGTTTGAGTTAAGTGAATGATTTAATCAATGAAGAAAATTGACATGGACTAATTGAATACTTGTTAAGAATATAAATTTATTGATTGTGTTGATAGATAGAAAGAAAATCATAATGGTTGAATTTATTCGATATGGCTATAGAGGATATGAAATTGTGTGGCAAAATGGTGAGATAATTTATTTAAAGTAGAAGAGATTTATTATACACGAAGGTGTTAATTAAGTTAAAATGACCATGTGACTTGTTTAGTATATTGGAAGATTAGTTTTGTTATCCATGGGTGTGGGCCTGAGAGAAAATGGTCGTGGGATAGTTTTGGTGAGGTTGAAATTTTTGTTTTAGAACTCGTAACCTTATGTAGAAATTTATCTATAACTATAGAAAGTGTGAAAGAGAAAAGAATTGTGAAAATATGATGAGTTATAGAAAGTGGAATGTGACTAAGAGTCATGTTGAATGTGAAATGCTAGTATGGTGCGATCACGTACAGTGATGATCACAAGAAAAGTATAGAGTAATAAGTATGTGATAATATAATGTAAAGTGATGCTATATATGTATGTAACCTACTTGTTCGGTTGTGTTGAGCTTAATTGAATATGCATGAGAGGTCCTGAGCAGAGCTAGGATAAGAGATGCATATATTGATAGACCTGAGCGGTGCTAGTTCATGTGATAAAGATCAGTGATGGTTCTGAGCAGAGCTAGACCACAAAACTGTGTTAACCAGACATGCTAATTGTATAGAAGTGCTACACTCATTAGTGTATCTGTATATATGTATGTTATGTATATATATATATATATATGAATATGTAATATGATGATTAATGAGATATTTGATAGTAACCATAGTATGATATGATCACATGAGTTAACGAGGAATGTGATTTATTGGTCACATTGTGATTATAACTCAAAATATGATGAATTGAATGTGATATGATTAAAGATAAATAATAGAAAATGCATAAGAATTTTTTTTTATAATGATTGAATGTAATTTGAAATGAGGTATATTAGTTATATATAGTCTTTAGCTCCAATAAGTTGAAATGAGTATTATTTATGATGGATCCAAAGAAAAATTAGAATTTTAAAACAAGTTTGACCTAATAACGTTAGGTCATGAGTTGAGATAGAATGATAAGTTTAAACATGCCAAACGTTGATTAGAATAGAATAACATTGTGAGGCAAATATTATGATAATTAGATTAATTGATCTGAAATGTGGCAAGTTTGCGAGTAATTATTGAGATTCAATATGTATATTTGTGTTAAGAATATGAAAGATATATGATGACTCATATATGATGTAATATTCTGATGTGAGCAATGACATGAAGTAAGTTTAGAGATATTAAATTAATATTGATGCTAAGAAAAGGACATTCTAGAGACTAAATTAATTGTGTAAGAAATAAGAAAGTTGTTTAAGAAAATGGTGTTTAAGTTAAGGAAGATGGCAATTATGTGTGATTGAATGTATATATATGTTGGTTTGATGAATAAATCATGGGAATAAATTTTAATGATGGAAATAAGATTTCGGTAATTATATATTGATTGTATTAAAATCATATGTGGTAATTGTATAAAGAATACAATCATGGAGAAAATGTATACATTATCACAATGAGTTTTGTTAAATAGAGATTGAGATTTGTTATTGTTTATGAATTTAAAAATACTTATTTGAAAATATAAAAAAGGGATAATTGAATAGAGATACACTCCTGAAGATTATTATGGTGACTAAAAAGTTAGTATTAAGGTGTAAATACATAACCTTTAAATTTAAGGATTATGAGAGTATATTTATAAAAGGATGAGGTGATAAAATATCTTGAGTATAAAAGATATGTGAGATATATATATACTAATTATGAGAAGATGAATGAGAATGAGCCTAAGGGAGAGAGTAGAGGTCGTATGATTTGATGACATGAATAATTTCATATGAGAATTTTAAAAATGATATTTTGTTATGGATGGATTATCACCGTACTTATTTAAGGGGAAGAGAATTATAACACCCCGATTTTTATGCATTTTGGAATAGTAAATATGGGAGAGTAAATAGTTATGATGGATAGAGGAAATATAAGATGAATATTTATGATAGATGTAATATATATAAATATGTTATATACATTTAAAATATATTTAAAATAAACATAACATATATAAGATATTTACAAATATCCAACATATACACCACATATACATAAGGTATAATTGGTTATAGGGAAAGTTGATTTTAATTAATAAATCAATCAATCAATTAATAATAATAATAATAATAAAAGGAAAGCACAAAATCAAAAGAAGGAAGAAGATGAGTGGGGGAGAATTTAAGTTGGAATTGTCTATAATATTTTATTTATATAAAGATAAGGATGAGAAAAGAAGAGACAAGTGTTTCTTCTTCTTCTTCTTCTTCTTCTTCTTCTTTATCAACATGAGATACAGAGAGAGTGGGAAGAGTGAATGTTTCATGCTACATATCAAATTTTACAAGAGATTCAAGAGAGATTAAAAAAATAGTCAAGATTTGGCAAGTAATTCAAGTAAGTACTTTCTTCTTGAGCTTGTTTTGTGGATTATATATATATGTATGATATAGTTAGTGAGAGAAAGTGATGATCAATTGAATAATATGATGACAATGATATATTGAAGTATTTATATATTGAATTGATACATAGATGAAGTAAATATGGTTAGATGTTAGGGATAATGATGAGTAGTTGGAATTGATGAAAAGAGTAAGGGTTTGGCAAAGTTGAGTTGGGGATTGGGTGAATTGATATATGGATAATGGTATGAATGAAATATATGATGATTGTTATTATGATTTTATGTTTAGATTAACAAGAAGTAAGTAAAGAAGAGTAAACTTGGAATAACCAAAGGTTTGTACATATAACTTCTTTGGTTTGTATTTATGATCTTGAGTTTATATATATGATTTTGAGGTTATACATATTTGATTTAACATGATTTGGAGTTGGTTATGTGGTATGTGAGTATTGTATTGATTAAAATGGATTGAAAGAGTGTTTTTGCGATGTCATGTGTACCCAGAGATTTAGCCTGACATGCCCAATGACCCTCCCATGTCTCTAGGCATGTTGTAGCCACTGTAATATAGGATTAAAGACATGGGCAATGGCATGCCATTTCTCTGGGCATGTCGTAGTTACTGTAATGCAGGACTAAGGACATGGGCAGTGACATGCCCAGGACATGCCCATGTCCCTAGGCATGTCATAGCTACTGTAAGGCAGCATTAAGGATACGGGCAGTGACACGCCCATGTCCCTGGGCATGTCAAAATTTCTATAAGTTGAGTGTATCACTTGATGAATTATAATTAAATATGTTGATTATGCTAAATATTGGAATGATGATGAGTTATATGGTGAGTGTGGCTTATGCTTGCATGATGAAAGTATGAAAGGAGAAAATGTGGTAGGATGTCAAGTGTGAATTATAAATGAATAATGATTATGATATAAATGAGATGAATGTGATATTATTATTAGTTTGGAAACTTCATATAGTATTAGTTAATGAGAAACTCCAAAGTATGGAGTATTGAATTAAGTGTTATGAGTTGAGAAGTAAGGAGAGGATTTGAGTGGTATAATTGAGATATATAGATCGTTGTTATTAATAACATGATTATTCATATATTGATTAAAAGATCAAGTTAAGAAGAGTTAGAGGAAGTAAAGATTTAAGTAGTTGGCTTGAGTTTGGGTTATGTTTCCATTATATTGGGTTGAACACATTTTGGATAGGAAAATGTGTTAAGCTATTTGCTACATTGAACATTGATGAACAATGTGCTAAGACATGTGATTTGTCATGTATCATTAAATGCATTGTGAAACCATTGACAATGGCTAATTTGATTATAAAGTGAAACATGTGACATATGCTAAAATGACCCATAGTATTTGAATAATGTAGTTTCTTGTGTATGCTTCAAAGATATTGTGAAAAGCCATTGGCAATGGCTAGATTGCATAAAATATGATACATTGTGATGATATGACACTGAAATGATGAAATGAAATGATATGACATTGAAATGATGAAATGAAATGATGACATTGAAATAAATGAGAAAAATGAGAAATGAGGCAATATGCCTAAATGATAATGAGAAATGAGGCAATGTGCCTAGATGATAATGAGAAAAGAGGCAATGAGCCTAGTTGAATGTGAGAAAATGTGAAAGAAATGGATAATGGAAAATATGAAAAAATTGTGTGACTACAATGTTATTCAATTTCCAGAGTTCTGTGTTTGGAGGCATGCTTATGAGGTTATGAGCAATTATTTGATTTGCCTTCGGGGCTATATTTTGAGCAATTATTTAATTTGCCTTCGGGGCTAGACGCTTGGCATCACTGTGATATGATATGTCTTCAGGGCTAGATTTTGAGCTAGTATTATGATTTGCCTACAGGGCTAGATGTTTGGCGTCACTGTGATATGATATGCCTTCAGGGCTAGCTTTTGAACAATTATTATGATTTACCTTCGAGGCTAGACACATGGTGTCAATATGGACCAAAACAGTAACTCTGAGATTTGAATAATATATTAGATTATTTGGGCCCATGCTTGTGTTTGTTTTATATGAATTATAAGATGATTGAAAAATACACTTAAAAATATATCTAAAATGAAATAGTATGTCACAGAGTGACATGATGCACATAAGCATTGTACATTGGCATTGCATGTAAATTGGTAAATGATGAAAGAGTATGATGATAAATTATGTTAGTGCTATGAGTGTGATTTTCTCTAATGTATATGTTGTTTATAAGTACCACTAAGCTTTCGAGCTTAGCGCGGTTATGTGAATCGCACAGGTGAGTAGATTGTTGATCCGAGAATTAGAGAGTGGTGTTATAAGAGAACTAAGGGTATTACGAGACCAACTAGAAGGTGGTGCATGCTTGTACAATGTGTTATTTTCTATTTTGATCATATGTATATGTATATAAGTGAATTTTGGAAAGAAAATGCATAAATTTATATATGTAATTAAATGAAAAGTTTAATGATTTTGGAAATGTTACTTCTTAAGAATGAGATTTGATAATTTAAAATGTTCTTACATTAAATATATTATTAATGTGGAATTAAGGTAAATGTTTAAATAATACTATAACGTGACATGCTTATATTTTATATGCATATTGTGTGTATACGGGGTATATGTACGATACGTATATAGGGTATAGGGTGTTACATCATTCATTTCAATTGGGCCTTTTGAGGGTGTAGACATCTTCAATGTCATCCAGGATCATGGTTTTGGGATCTTATACTAACTAATCATAACTTTTCATAGGGCTTTAATCTTAAAGGCCAGCTCTTCATCCCCTTTCAACTTCAAGGTCATGATCTTTATAGCTAAATATGTAGATATTTCAAATCCTAAGAGTATCTTCCCATCCAGCTTCATAGGTTCTGGGTTACCGTAAAAAGGGTGTAGACCTTTAACTTTTGCACCAGTCTAAATGTGATTTTAATTTAAAGGCCTAGGTCAAGTTTGGTTCCAATAACAAATTTTTAATTAAATCAAGTCTATGTTTCAAAGTTTGAATTAGGTTTGGCTCAACTTAGGTCTGAATTAGGTCGATTCAATTTAAATTGGGCCAATATGGTTTTGGTCCATGTCCAATTCAATATGAACCAACTCATATCGAATTTACTTGGCCCAATTTGATATGGGCATGCCTCATATCAAATTGGCCAAGGTCCATTCAACACATGGTATCTCATGTCGAATTAGCTGGCCCCAATTCAACATGAGTCCTTGATTTAGTCTTTGATCTGAGCTAGATTCAATTTTAATTGGGTTTAAATTCTAATTGCATTTGGATAAGTAGAAAGGTGTTTGAATTGATGAAGGTTATTAAGTCGGGTTTAAACTTAATGTTGCCGATAAATATAGAATTAAAAAATAGGAAGAAGCAGCCATAATGATTAACAAAAGCAATAGAACCTTGAGTGAATTAAAGAGAAATAGAGAGCAAGATACAAAATAAAAATACAACAACCAAGGAAGAGCTAGTAGCTAAAAGTAACAATTGTCCTTGGATTGCTTCACTCAACCAAGCCTAAAATCAATCCAAGTACAAGCTACAATCAATCTTGGTTCAGTAAATTCAACTTGGTGGAGCCAACAACACAAGTTTGATTTTCCAAACTCAATTTAATTAAACTTTCATTTGTTGTTTTCATTGTTTAATAACATTAAGCAGTTGTTGTTTGAAGTTATTAATTTAATTGTTAGGAACTTGATCCAGTAGGGAATAATTTTGATTTTAAATTGGTACAAACCTTAACAACATGATTCAATCCAAGCTATTTTGATCCAAAACACTAATCCATTAGATTTGGCCATAGGTTAACCCTAATTTTTTAAGACAACCCTAATCTTACATCCCAAAATCTTAAAACCCTAATTTTGTTTCCGAAACCTTTATTCATATATTAAAACCCTAATTTTGTTTTTAAAATCTTAAAACCCTAATTTATACTTTAAAACCCTAATCTTGTTGCCAAAACCATAATTTGCATGTTTAAAACCCTAAAATCCTAATTTGTACTAAAAACCCTAATTTGCATCAATAAACCCTAGTTTCACATGTAAAACCCTAATTTTGTATTTTTAAAACTTAATTTAATATTAAACCCTATATTTGATTATTTGATTTATTGTCATATGCTTTATGATAGATGATGCATTTGGATTGTCTTATTACTCGTTTTATTTAATGGAATTATGTTTATTTGTCATTTAGATTTTTAAAGTTGTAAAAGGCATATTTCCACTTTGCGGGTACCTTTTTTATTTGATTTGTTTCTTTTATCCCATTTGTAGTTGAGGACCATTGTAAAGGATATGGTTCCACTAATCGGTGGGTGTCCTAGTTTATTTACTTGTATTTTGAGCATTGGACTTTATAAGAGCATGTTACCATCTTGTATTGGTTCCTATTTTATTTGGTTGCTTTGATTTTAATATAATAAATATTCATCTATTATGACTGCATGTAATATGGATGGTATGATGATTAGTTAAGAATTTCGTAATTCATATTCCTAAAAAGGAGGCTGGTTCCAAAGAACCAGGCGCTGTGGGAGTGCTAGGCCATTCTCACTTTTCCAAATATGCCTAACTTTTTAAACCTAGTAGGGGTTAGAGATTTTTTAGGAATTGAGTCATCCACCCCATTCTATCTTCCTAACCCATCCTGGTGGTGACTCTACTTCTTCGGGCTTAGGCTCGTGTTCTTTAAGGCCCCAAGCCTAATAGTGCAACAGTCATAAGAACCATTCCACCGGAAGTGAGGGTAAAAATCCTCTCTTACAATGACAACTCCACTAGGGATAAGAGAAGTTGATTCCGTTGGTCTTTATATTATTCTAGTCTTTCTTATTATGATATTATCCATTACATCACTATAAACCTTTATTTTTTTACCAAGTCCAGTCCAAAATTTTAAAATAATCTGAAATGATTTTTATAATATTTATTAATTATTATTTAATATATTAAAAGAAAAAAAGAAATTTTAAATATTTATTTTTAATAATAAAAATAAAAAATAAAAATCGAACGGAAAATCGACAAGTGACGTGAGGCAGCGCTGGCGTGGCAAGCCAATTTGCCGAGGCTGCCCCAGCGAGGAGCCAATTCGCCGCAGGCATGGGCTGACCCAACACCAATCCTTGCAACGTCAAGCAGCCTTGCTCTTCCAAATGCCCAGCATCTCACCCCAGTGCCTAGTGCTCACCCTAGCAGCCCAGCGACGCGCACCCGTATTGGCTAATTTTGCCTAAACCTTATTATGCTTGGACTCTTTTCTTATTATTTCATAAATAGGTTTTATTTTCGAGATAAACTAGGTTTTATTTGAATTGCTTATAAATAAGAGCACTAAGCACAAAAATAGGGGACGACCAAAAAAGAGGGCAGCAGCTATTATGAACTTTTGGCAAATATTCAAATTACAAGAGCAGTCATTGAAAACTTGGAATGGCAAGGACTTTTTAATGAAGAAAACATTAAACAGTGAGCAACAAGATATCAAGCAGTGAGCAACAAGATATCAAGCAGTGAGCAACAAGAAAGAAAGATCAAACAAGGCAGCAACCGAAAATATTAAACAAGGCAGTAGCTGAGCATATTGTCTTATCCTATATTCAACCAACAAATACAAGGCTGATACAAATGTTTCGTTTGGATCAAAGTTTTATTATTGGTGGAATCAATAAACGAAGGTATTTCTCTAAATTTAAATATATTTAAATACATCATATTGAATTTTAGCAATTGTTCATATCTTTCATGCAAAGCAAATACTACAACTACTTTCAATGTATATAACTTTAGCCCTATCTTCATAAACCTTAATCTTTTCTTAAACCCTAAAACCCTAGTTTTTAAAATATAAACTCTCTAAACCCTATTTTTGTTTAAGAAACCCTAAATCAAGATGAAACCTAAATTTATGTTTTTATTGCTTTATTTAGTTTTAAATTTGATTATGTGGTTTATTATATGTTTTGATGATCAATTTATTTAATTTCACTGTTTGATTTATTTAATTTATTATGGATGAATATTTTTTTATTATTATTTGTTTATTAAAATTGTAAGAGGTATGTTTTCACGATTGGGTACCTCATTAATTAAACTTTATGTATTTTAAATTGTTTCCATATTTTGGGATTAATGTAAAGGATACGTTTCCACCTTTCGGTGGGTGTCCTATTTAGTTTTAAACATGGACAATGTAAGTACATGTTTCGATCCTCGGATGGATGTCCATTTATTTATTTTATTTGAACATTGCTTTGATTTTAATATAATGATGCTTTTATTTTAATTATTGCATATATTATGGATAATATCATTATATTTAAAAATTTTATAATATTAAGACTTGAAAAGAAGGCTAGTTCCAATGAACCAGGCGCTATGGGGTTGCTGGGCCATTTCTCACCTTCGCCATGCATACCTAACTTTTCAAACCCAATAGGGGGTTGGGGATTCCTTAGGAATCAAGGTGTCTAGCTCTTTCTTTTTCCCAGCCCATTCAGGTAGAGAATCCATTTTCTCCAAGTTTAGGCCGGTGTTCTCTAAGGTCTCGAGCCTAATAGTGTCAAAGTTACAAGAATCATTCTATGTGGGAGTGGGGATGAAAATCCCCGCTCACAGTGACGACTCCACTGGGGATAAGAGAAGTTGATTCTGTTGGTTTTTATATTATTTTATTCTTTCTTATTATGATATTGTCCATTACATCATTTAGATTACATCATGTGCGTGAGTTAGGATGCCCGTGTTACCCATGTTGTGTTATGTAAAGGATACCATACTTTCACTCAAGGTATGGAGATCGAGTATGGCATAACAACTCATAGCCTTATACCTTTTGATATATACTTGCTATGGGAGTCTAAAACCTTTCAACCTAAAGACTTAAGCTTATATAACTGACCTAGTTATTTTCCTTAGGTTTTTACACTAAATGCTTATTGTTTGACTATGGTTAATTTATCTTGGTTTGTTCTTTTTTCTAATATGACCTACCTACATTGTAAGCTCAAAATAATTTTTCCTTTAAAGTCCAAAAATCCAAAACTATTTTCAAAACTTTTCAAGATAGTCTTTAGACGTAAAAACTTTTAAAAATGGATCAAAAACATTCTTTTTCACAACATTGCCCAAGCTCAAAGCCCAAAATTCATTTTTTCTAAAATCTTTTTATGGGCTTTAAAACAAAACTATTTTTCACTTCATTACAACTTTTCCTAAAATGAGCTTACAAAATATTTGGGTCAATTATGGAATGCTAAAAACCAATTGTGGGCCTAATTTATAAAAAGAATTGTTAATCATGGGCTTCTTTTTAGCATGGATCATTAGTTGTCTTTCCAAATGGAAAATCTATTTATGATAAACCTATTAATTTTATTTTAATCCAATTCAATGGATTAAAGCCTAATTAATAAAAATTATCATGGACTGACTTCCATGTTTGAAAATATAACTATTGGTTAAAATCGTCCAAAGTAATTTTTTGAAAATAAGATGTCCCATGTTGATATTTTATTAACCATACTCCTAGGAAAAGAGACTCGCCATTTGTGTGTGGAAGTTATAAGGTTGGAAGGAACATCCTAATTATCTTTATTCATTTGTTGTTTGTGTATACATGCATACATGCATACACGCATTACATAATATATCATTAATCCTTTCTAGCTCACAGACCTAGAGTACAATAGTTCAAGAGCATACGACAACCCTACCTACTCCAGTGATGTAGAATTCAGCAAAGACTCAATTACCTTCTTGCCAAGAACAATGGATCCTAAACAAATTCAAAGAATGGCGGACGACGCTCTCAATGTCAAAATGAAATAACTAAAGAAGGCCCTAGCTAAGACCATGAAGAGCCAATTGGCTGCACTTTTGGAAAACACTACTGAGGCATCTGCAAGTACTAAGAAATCAAAAGAAATAGGGAAGGCTAAGGTCGGTGAAGTTGCCATTGATGATGATAAGGTAGTCATTGATGATGATGATGACTAGGCCCAATACTTTCATGATCCTAAAGACAAGAAGAAGGAGCCGAAGGTTGTTGAAAGATCAGCCGTGGAAAAGGCTAAATCTTCAGATGTTGGGAAGTTAATTACTGATTTGGAAAAGAAGTTGAAAATTGAAGAAATGTCTGAAGTTGACAAGTTGTTTGAGCTAGACGAGGAGGTCCCATATAAGTTCAAGATGCCTTCCTTTACCAAATTCGATGGAACTGGAAACCCTTATCTCCATGTGAAGCAGTACATCACTACTATGCAATCTGCCCGAGCTACTAAGGCTCAAACTCTAAGGTACTTTATGCTCTCATTAGACTCTATTGTCCAAAATTGGTTCAACACCTTGGAGGATGATACTCAAAAGAGCTGAGATTTACTATACAAAGCCTCCAATCAACAATATGGGTATAATGCTAAATTGGAGGTTTCTTTAATGGAAGTTGAATCCATTCGACAAAGGCCAAATGAGAACTTTGTGGACTATGTGAAGAGATGGAGGAATAAGGCTGCATCGCTCAAGAGGAGGCTTGAAGAATCGGATCATATTAGGATGATTGTGAGAGGGGTGTTGCCTAGTCTTCATGAAAGGATGTCTCATATCGGGATTTCAAAGACCTTCTATAATTTGGTTTGTAAATTGAAGAGTAGGAAAGGGAGAAGAACCGCTTTTTGGCAAGAAGGAATGAAAGAGGGAACTATCAGTTCGATAATCATAGCACTCAAAAGGCAGCTGATGTTAATGCCACTGGTCAAGGAGGAATGAGGCATTTTTTGAAATTGGAAAAGTCACTGTCTTGGGTTCTCAATAAGCTACAAAAGAAGGGATTGTTTCAACCCTTGACTCCTCATCCTTTGCCTAATCCTCTTCCACCTAACTTTGATGCTAAGGCATTTTTCTAATTCCATCAAAGGCTTGGACACGAGATGGACAACTGTATGAGGTTGAGGAATGAGATCCAAAAGTTGATTGACAGTGGTAAGCTACCTGAGCTTGAAAAGCTCAATACAAAGGATAATCCTCTGCCTAGGTTCAACAGAGTGCCATCAACAGTAACCTTCATGATAGGAGGAGGATTGGAAGAAGATTATGTCTTATCCTCCTTTCAAGATGGGAATATTGAAGATATGGAATAAGGAGAAATTTTATTTAACAAATACCCTTTAGCTTAAAGTATTACTCATTTTATTTTGCTTTCTTTAGTACTTATTTGGAACAATTGTGTCTTTAAAATTAAGGTTATTTGAATAAATTACTTTCATTAAAATTTTTGTTGGTATTTGTTCATTTTTTGTGCTCAACAAATGATGAGTCTAGCTTGATAATCATAAATTAATATATCTATGCATCATGATTTGAATGACTTTACTAGATGAGGGAATTGTTCTATAGCATTGAGTTATGTATGCTTACTTAGAGAGGCTCCTACATAATTACCTTTGTCTAGGTCCTAGTCCAGTCTTAAAACATGCTTTGAAAAACTTTTGAGGCAAAATTGAACTCTGCTTGTTTAAGAGAGAGATGATCTAGGCATTGTTTGGTAAGCCAACAACCAGTATCCACCTAATTAAATATCAATTCGTAGTTGTTCCTTTGAGCCTTCATAAATTTAAGCTTACTCTTCATTGGCTGGTAAACCCAATAACCTACCATGAGCTGTTGTTACACCTTCGACAAGTCTTATGATCACTAAGGTGAAGAGGCAAAAAGATCAAAGAAAGGAATGCATAGTCAAGACCATAAGGGTAGTTGAAGTTCACCTACTATTAGACCTGATATCTCTGATTTATTAAGATGGCATCGGGATGAAAAATGATTTATCCTTGTCTCACTCTACTCCACTCATCCATAAACAAAAGTATAGAATCATGCAAACGAGACAATTCTTTTGGAGCTAGGACCCAACACCATGAAAAAAAAAAGTAAGAAAGAAAATAAAAAGGAAAAAGAGAAAAAAGAAGAAAAATGTAAAAAAGAAAGAAGAAGAAGAAGAAGAAGAAGAAGAAGAAGAAGGAAAAAGGAAAGGAAAAGAAAATAAAAAACAAAAAGGCAGTTCAGATAGCCAATCGAGTTTTCCTTTACCTAAAGCAATAGAAGACAAAGACAGTTTGACTTAAATTGATCCAACCTAACCAGAAACTCAACCAAAATTAGAGAGATAAAAGAAAGGTTATCTAGTTCTTGAAAGTCCTATACTTGACAGTCCTACAGGGAAGAAGGACAAAATGATAAAATGATAAAAAAGAAAGAGAGAGAGAAAGGGAAAAGAAGAAAAGGAAAGAAATGTGAGTACCAAATTTTTGCAGAGGCAAAAACTATCCTAATCAATATTTAGATTCAAGTCAAAAAGAAAGAAATATGTTCAAAGTTATATCTTTTCATGCTTCCAATTGTCTAAATAAAAAATTTGTAATGTAAAGATTTGTTAATTGTGTCACATCAGCTCCAATCTCAATGATGACTTTCATTTAACCCGTGTCCCTTATAGATCCCATTTCAAGCCTATTAAATACCTATTGATCTCTCTTGGTAGGTAGAGTCTATTAGTGGAGATAGTTTGAATAAGCATGCATATGAGATAGATAATATTTAAACTCAATGAGATCTTTGGCTAAGTAATGTGTATGTACCTATCTTAAGTGCAACAGTTATTGCTCAAATAGAAATGATTCCTGAGTTTAGTACGATAACTAGGGTTGTGTAATATCCCTATGCATGCCCTAGAAGTTTTGTATGTGTTGTTGTTGTTGTTGTTGTTGTTGTTGTTGGTTTAAGTTGAGAGAAGTAAAGTATATGTATATGTGTTTTGGGAAGAAATAGGGTTTAGAGACAAGTTTATATGTTGTGTATATTGTAATATATATAACATATATATGAGTCAAATAATGGTCAAAGAGAGAGTAGTAGTGGAGGAAGATATTTTTATATTATTGAGTATTTAATTATTAAGGAAAAGGGAAGTAATTAATTAGTGGATGGGATTAATTTGGATTATAATAATATTAAAATGCTTGGATGAGAGTGAGTGGATTTTGGTGTAGAGATAAGAGTTGATTTGTTTACTCTTCATTTTTCTTCTTTCCATTTTTGTTGGCCGGACATCCAAGAAGGAAGAGAGCAAGAGAGAGATTGAAGAGCTAAGAGTAATTTGAAGGAAGAATCAAATCATCAAGTTAGAGATTTGTGAAGTTTCCTCAAATTTGGTAAGTTCTCTCTTGTTTTCTTGTGTTGTTTGAGTTATGTTTGAGTTTTGATGGAGTGGTATAATGTTAAGAGTATGTTGGCTTGATTGAGATGTTTTTATGGGTGTTTGATTCTTTGATTATGGATTTTGGGGTTTGTTTGATGGATAGAGTGGGTTTCTTGGTAAAGATGGAGATATGTTGGTGTTGAGGGTTTGAAGTGATGATGATGATTTGTGAATTGTGTTTGTGTATGTGTCTTGTCTTGTTTTGGTGTTGTTGTATGTTTGAGTTGGTTTTTGGGTTAGTTTGGATGAGTTTGTTTGAAAGGAAAGAAAGTGATAAGAAGAGTTTGGTTGTTTGTTTGTTGGTGTGGCCGGAATCTGAGTTGTTGGCCTGACACGCTCATGAGCACGTCCAGAGTCTTTAGGCGTGTCAATTGTGTTGGAGGCAGTAGGTGTGACACGACCATTAACACGCCCGTGTTATTGAGCGTGTCATAGCTACTGTGAGATTGGAGAATTGGCACGGCCAGGAGCACGTCCAGGAGGTTGGACGTGTTGTTAAGTGGTTGAGACAGTATGTATTACACGCCCAGTAGCACGCCCGTGTGGGTGAGCGTGTTAAGTTTAGGGTTTGCCCTAGTTATTTATTAACTTGATTATCTCTTGTGTATCCCTAAGTAAGTGTATATTGCTATTTTTGGGATTAGGTCTTGAAGAGGGTGAACCATCATTTATTTGAAAAGTAAGAGACCCTTGATAGAGGAAGTAATTAGAGTTGAGTGAAGTGTTATTGAGGTAAGTGCAACTACATCATTGCATACATTTATAAGATGTGAAAGCATAACACACATGTATTTGTTAAAGCATTGAGAGCACTAATGCATTGTGAAGGCATATTTATAATGTTTTGTGTAATGTATGAGGAAGTTATTAATTGTGCATACTTATGTGATGGGGTATGGAATTAACATGATTGAGTTGCTTTGATATGATTTGAGAATTGATGCAAAACTAATGTGATTGATTAAGATGAATTAAATGATATGTGAGGCCACTGTGATTGGGCCAAGTTGATGTAAAGGGAATAAATTGTGAAAGAATAAATGAAATGTTAATATGCCTAATGTGTTGATTCAACTTTCAGAGTCCTGTTTTTGATGGCATGCCTATGAATCATTGGATAGGTGAAATGGGATGGCCCGTAAACCAATTCCAATTGAATCACTGGATAGGCGAAATGGGATGGCCCGTAAGCCGGTTCCAGTTGATATATGAGAAATGTGATGTTTATGAATCATTGGATAGGCGAAATGGGATGGCCCGTAAGCTGATGATTCCAATTGAAACTTGTAACAGTCTAACCGAGTTGAGGATCTCCTCATGTTAATGGGTTGATGGTCCAAGAGACTGGGTCTGTTACGCTATCCATGGATAGAGATATGATATATATATATTGCCTACGGGCTTGATGATTATGATATTAAATCAAACACAGGGACTCTGAACTTTGAATAACATATTAGGGTGTTTTGGGCCCAGTTGTGTCTTAGGCTTAATGTGATTTATGATTGTTAAATTGTTACTATTGCTTAATGAAATTGATGAGTAATGATTTAATGTAATTATGGGTTGATAATTTATGATGAATAAGTTATGATTTGCTATGTATTATTTATTTGATTGAGGGTCATGAGCATGGCATCAAAGCATATTGATACTATAGTTGTTTTACTAAGCCGTTGGCTTAGCGCGATTGTGTTTATCGCGCAGGTGTTAGGGAAGAACCCGAGAGATCCACTAGACCGAGTGAGTCTAGGAATTGAAGAGTTGTACTGGACTTAAAGATCAAAGAGAAAGCTGCCAATCATGTATATAATCTATATGTTTTGTAAAGTATTGGATTTAATGTATATGTATATAACTTTGTGAACTGGTACTTGGATATATATATATATATATATAAATATTTTGATAAATTCCGCTGCATATCAAATAAAATGTTTATACCTATTTTGATTTAGTTTATAATTAAATATCATTATATTATATATATATATTGTGAATTGTTTATGGAAAACCGTAGCATTCTTAGGTTCTATGTATGTACATTACATGGTGGTGATATGTAGTGAACGTATATGGGATTTAGGGGTGTTACAATTGTTTTGGTATCAGAGCCTAGGTTTGAGATTCTCAACCTAGGAAAAATGTTATAAAAAGAGTATTTTGATTTTAAAAGTTGATTTTGAATAAAATATATGTTGGTATTGGCAGCCTTTGATCTTTAATAAGGTGTATTTGGTCGTGTTTGCAGATATAGGTAGTAATGGATTCCCATTCACGGCAGTTTGTAGAAGGAAGTGCAGAGAGTATAGCTCCTGTTGAGAGTAGGGAGGGAGCTAGAGTTGAGGTAGCCAGTGAGGTACCTGCTTCAGTGTCGGGGAGACCAGCAGGTGATGAGATTCCACCAGCCTGGTTTAGACATATGATGGAAGTTGTGAGGCAAGCACCAGCGCAACCTCCACCACCACCTCAGCCTCAGGTACCAGTGAGACAATATGATAAACTGAGGAAGTTTGGGGCAGAGGATTTTCTGGGTACGATAGATCCAGCTGTGGCAGAACAATGGCTTGATAAAGTTCAGAGAATTTTTATTCAGTTGCAAGCCACATCAGAGGAGAAGTTTGATTATGCTAGGTCATTATTGCAGAAGGATGCATATGACTGGTGGAAGACCGTACCACATGCCATGGATGATCCACCCACATTGACCTATGCTGATTTCCTTAGGGAATTTGAATTGAAGTATACTCCTAGGGAGTATAAGGATGTGAAGAAAATGGAATTCTTGAGTTTGAAACAAGATCATCGGACAGTAACTGAATATGAAGTAGAGTTTATTTGATTAAGCCATTATGCGGGAGGCATTATATCCGATGACATTGATAGATGTAGGAGATTCGAAGAGGGGTTGAGGCCTTCTCTTATTTGTCATGTGGCTGGATCCAGATATACTGATTTCTCTCAGCTTGTGGCAGCAGCACGGAGTGTAGAGAGAGTTCAAGTCATTGCAGCTGCATCTGAGGAAGAGACTAGAGTGAGAAGACCACAGTTTGAGACAGGGTCTTCATCAGTGAAGAGGGGCAGAGGGAGCTTTGTTCCTAGAGTGGGAAGGAGTCAGAGGCAGATGAGTAGATCAGGACAGTTTCAGAGACCGAGACCTAGACCTACAGCTTCTGTGGCTAGTGCACCGACTCCCTTTATGCAGAGATCCACTCCACTGGCATGCGAGCTTTGTGGTAAGGTTCATGTGGGTAATTGTCAGAGGATTGGTAGAACAGGTGTGTGTTTTGGATGTGGATCGCCTAACCATTTCATTAGAGAGTGTCCTGAGATGCAGGACCAGAGATCAGTGGAATCTACAGCTTCTCGGTAGAGTTTTAGCAGAGGTCGAGGAAGCAGGGGTTTCAGCCGAGGGGGTAGGTCTGTGTTTAGTCAGAGAGGAGGATCTACACCCAGGGATGGCAGACCAGATGAGGCTGGGCCTTCTCAGCGGGTTTATGTGATGCAACGACAGCCTGATGCTTCTGCAGTCATAGCTGGTACTTTTTCTTTATTTGGCATTTCTGTATTTGCTTTGATTGACCCTGGATCCACACATTCATACATTAGTGCATCTGTATTGCCTGTGTCTGAAATGCATGCTGAGTCCCTAGGATTTGATGTGTTGGTGACAAATCCTTTAGGGCATAGCGTGATTGTTAGTAAAGTGCATAGAGATTGTGCAGTGGTGGTACAGGATGAGAAGTTTTGTGGTGATTTGATTGAGATGCCATTTAAAGAATTTGATTTGATTCTAGGCATGGATTGGCTGTCTAAGCATGGAGCTGTGGTAGATTGTAAGAAGAAGTGTGTTACTTTGAGAACTAGTGAGGATATAGTAGTGTTGGTATCTAGTGAGCAGAGACAGCTTGCATCTTTGTTTATTTCAGCTGTTGCAGCAAGGAAGATGATTAGAAAAGGGTGTGAAGCTTACCTTGCTCATGTGTTGGATACTAGAGTGGTAGGTTCTCAATTGGATAGCATTCCCACAGTTTCAGAATTTCCAGATGTTTTCCCAGAGGAGTTGCCAGGATTGCCTCCTGAGCGAGAGGTGGAGTTTGGTATTGAGTTGTTACCAGGTACCGCTCCTATCTCTATTACTCCTTATAGAATGGCACCTGTAGAATTGAGAGAATTGAAGGTGCAGTTGCAGGAGTTGCTGGATAAGGGTTTTATTCGCCCTAGTGTGTCGCCATGGGGAGCTCCTGTTTTGTTTGTTAAGAAAAAGGATGGTACTATGAGATTGTGTATCGATTATAGGCAATTGAATAAGATAACTATCAAGAATAAGTATCCTTTGCCTAGAATCGATGATCTCTTTGATCAATTGAAGGGAGCAGCTGTGTTTTCTAAGATTGATTTGAGATCAGGGTACCATCAGTTGCGGGTTAGAGCCGAGGATGTGCCAAAGACAGCTTTTCGAACCAGGTATGGGCATTATGAATTTTTGGTAATGCCATTTGGGTTGACGAATGCACCTGCTGCTTTTATGGATTTAATGAATAGGGTGTTTAGGCCCTATTTGGATCAATTTGTGGTAGTGTTTATAGATGACATCTTAGTGTATTCGCGGAATGAGGAGGAGCATAGTGAGCATCTTCGGATTGTGTTACAAATTTTGAGAGAGAAGCAATTGTTTGCTAAGTTATCAAAGTGTGAATTCTGGCTTGACCAAGTAGCTTTTCTCGGTCATATAGTGTCAGCAGATGGTATTAGGGTTGACCCGAGTAAAGTTGAAGCTATTCTGAATTGGAGTCCACCGAAGACTGTGACTGAAGTTAGAAGTTTTCTGGGATTGGCTGGCTATTACCGACGGTTTGTGAAAGGTTTTTCTTTAATAGCTACTCCACTTACCAGACTACTTCGGAAGGGAGTGAGATTTGTATGGACTGATCAGTGTCAGACTAGTTTTGAGCAGTTAAAAGAGTTGTTAACTCAAGCGCCTGTTCTCACTTTACCTGTAGAAGACAAACCATATGTGATCTACAGTGATGCTTCACATAGTGGTTTGGGTTGTGTACTGATGCAAGAGGGTAAAGTGATAGCTTACGCTTCTCGACAGTTGAAACCGCATGAACTCAACTATCCGACTCATGACTTGGAGTTAGCAGCTATTGTGTTTGCTTTGAAGATTTGGCGACATTATCTATTTGGAGAGAAATGTTTCATCTATACGGATCACAAAAGTTTGAAGTATTTGGGTGTTCAGAAGGAGCTGAATCTTCGGCAGAGGAGATGGTTGGAATTGATTAAAGATTACGACTGCTTGATTGATTATCATCCAGGTAAAGCAAATGTTGTTGCTGATGCCTTAAGTCGGAAGTCTTTAGCAGGTTTGACTGCTTATTCGCTCTTGTTGCTTGTTGAGTTGAGAGCGTTGCATGCTAGTTTTGTAGTTTGTGATGATGGTGCATTGATGGCACAATTGCATTTAAAACCAATTTTATTGGATCAGATCAGAGAAGCTCAATTGATTGATATGAAGATTCAAAAGATTATTTCAGATTGCAAGAATGGAAAGACTAGAGATTTTATTGTGAAAAATGATGGGAGCTTGTGGTTCAAGAATAGATTGTGTATACCCGATGATGCTGATTTGAAAAGAGTTATTTTAGAAGAAGCACATCAGTCAGTGTTTGCTATGCATCCGGGTAATACCAAGATGTATCATGATTTGAGACAGCATTATTGGTGGATTGGTTTGAAGAGAGATATTGCAGATTTTGTGTCGAAGTGTCTCACCTGTCAGAAGGTTAAAGCAGAGCATCAAGTTCCAACTGGATTGCTTCAACCATTATCAGTACCAGAATGGAAGTGGGATAGAGTAACCATGGATTTTGTATCTGGTTTACCATTGACACAAAGAAAGCATGATGCCATATGGGTGATTGTGGATAGATTGACTAAGACAGCTCATTTCCTTCCGGTGCGGATGGATTACTCTTTGGAGAGGTTGGCTGAGCTGTATATCCATGAGATTGTGAAACTGCATGGTGTTCCAACTTCTTTAGTGTCTGATCGAGATTCCAGGTTTACTTCAAGATTTTGGAAGAGTTTGCATAGTGCTTTGGGTTCTCGATTACACTTCAGTACTGCTTTTCATCCACAGACGGATGGACAGTCAGAGAGGGTGATACAGATTATTGAGGACATGTTGAGAAGCTGTGTCATCGATTTATCTGGAAGTTGGGATAGGTTTTTACCACTTGTGGAGTTTGCTTACAACAACAGTCACCAATCTAGCATTGGTATGGCACCATTTGAAGCATTATATGGTAGACGGTGTAGGACACCTCTCTGTTGGAGTGAACTTGGTGAAGGTAAAATAATTGGCCCTGATTTGATTCAAGAAACAGAAGAGAAAGTGAAGTTGATACGAGGTAGGTTAAAAGCAGCTTCAGACCGACAGAAGTCTTATGCAGATCTGAAAAGGAGAGACATAGAGTTTGATGTTGGAGATAAGGTATTTTTGAAAGTATCTCCTTGGAAGAAGATTTTAAGGTTTGGTCGGAAAGGTAAATTGAGTCCTCGTTTCATTGGGCCGTATGAAGTGTTAGAAAGAGTTGGGCCAGTGGCGTATCGACTTGCTTTACCACCTGAGTTGGATCGTATTCATAATGTGTTTCATGTTTCTATGTTGAGGAGATATAGGTCGGATCCATCTCATGTGTTGTCAATTGAATCTATCGAAGTGAGCCCAGATTTGACTTTTGAAGAGGAACCAGTTGCTATCTTGGCACGAGAAGTGAAAGAGTTGAGGAACAAGAGTGTGCCATTGGTGAAAGTTCTATGGAAGAATCATGGAAAAGAGGAAGCAACTTGGGAAAGTGAACAATCCATGCAAGGTCAATATCCTCAGTTGTTTCAGACTTAATAACAGGTAATTTCGAGGACGAAATTTCTTTTTTTAGAGGGGGAGAATTGTAATATCCCTATGCATGCCCTAGAAGTTTTGTATGTGTTGTTGTTGTTGTTGTTGTTGTTGTTGTTGTTGTTGGTTTAAGTTGAGAGAAGTAAAGTATATGTATATGTGTTTTGGGAAGAAATAGGGTTTAGAGACAAGTTTATATGTTGTGTATATTGTAATATATATAACATATATATGAGTCAAATAATGGTCAAAGAGAGAGTAGTAGTGGAGGAAGATATTTTTATATTATTGAGTATTTAATTATTAAGGAAAAGGGAAGTAATTAATTAGTGGATGGGATTAATTTGGATTATAATAATATTAAAATGCTTGGATGAGAGTGAGTGGATTTTGGTGTAGAGATAAGAGTTGATTTGTTTACTCTTCATTTTTCTTCTTTCCATTTTTGTTGGCCGGACATCCAAGAAGGAAGAGAGCAAGAGAGAGATTGAAGAACTAAGAGTAATTTGAAGGAAGAATCAAATCATCAAGTTAGAGATTTGTGAAGTTTCCTCAAATTTGGTAAGTTCTCTCTTGTTTTCTTGTGTTGTTTGAGTTATGTTTGAGTTTTGATGGAGTGGTATAATGTTAAGAGTATGTTGGCTTGATTGAGATGTTTTTATGGGTGTTTGATTCTTTGATTATGGATTTTGGGGTTTGTTTGATGGATAGAGTGGGTTTCTTGGTAAAGATGGAGATATGTTGGTGTTGAGGGTTTGAAGTGATGATGATGATTTGTGAATTGTGTTTGTGTATGTGTCTTGTCTTGTTTTGGTGTTGTTGTATGTTTGAGTTGGTTTTTGGGTTAGTTTGGATGAGTTTGTTTGAAAGGAAAGAAAGTGATAAGAAGAGTTTGGTTGTTTGTTTGTTGGTGTGGCCGGAATCTGAGTTGTTGGCCTGACACGCTCATGAGCACGTCCAGAGTCTTTAGGCGTGTCAATTGTGTTGGAGGCAGTAGGTGTGACACGACCATTAACACGCCCGTGTTATTGAGCGTGTCATAGCTACTGTGAGATTGGAGAATTGGCACGGCCAGGAGCACGTCCAGGAGGTTGGACGTGTTGTTAAGTGGTTGAGACAGTATGTATTACACGCCCAGTAGCACGCCCGTGTGGGTGAGCGTGTTAAGTTTAGGGTTTGCCCTAGTTATTTATTAACTTGATTATCTCTTGTGTATCCCTAAGTAAGTGTATATTGCTATTTTTGGGATTAGGTCTTGAAGAGGGTGAACCATCATTTATTTGAAAAGTAAGAGACCCTTGATAGAGGAAGTAATTAGAGTTGAGTGAAGTGTTATTGAGGTAAGTGCAACTACATCATTGCATACATTTATAAGATGTGAAAGCATAACACACATGTATTTGTTAAAGCATTGAGAGCACTAATGCATTGTGAAGGCATATTTATAATGTTTTGTGTAATGTATGAGGAAGTTATTAATTGTGCATACTTATGTGATGGGGTATGGAATTAACATGATTGAGTTGCTTTGATATGATTTGAGAATTGATGCAAAACTAATGTGATTGATTAAGATGAATTAAATGATATGTGAGGCCACTGTGATTGGGCCAAGTTGATGTAAAGGGAATAAATTGTGAAAGAATAAATGAAATGTTAATATGCCTAATGTGTTGATTCAACTTTCAGAGTCCTGTTTTTGATGGCATGCCTATGAATCATTGGATAGGTGAAATGGGATGGCCCGTAAACCAATTCCAATTGAATCACTGGATAGGCGAAATGGGATGGCCCGTAAGCCGGTTCCAGTTGATATATGAGAAATGTGATGTTTATGAATCATTGGATAGGCGAAATGGGATGGCCCGTAAGCTGATGATTCCAATTGAAACTTGTAACAGTCTAACCGAGTTGAGGATCTCCTCATGTTAATGGGTTGATGGTCCAAGAGACTGGGTCTGTTACGCTATCCATGGATAGAGATATGATATATATATATTGCCTACGGGCTTGATGATTATGATATTAAATCAAACACAGGGACTCTGAACTTTGAATAACATATTAGGGTGTTTTGGGCCCAGGTGTGTCTTAGGCTTAATGTGATTTATGATTGTTAAATTGTTACTATTGCTTAATGAAATTGATGAGTAATGATTTAATGTAATTATGGGTTGATAATTTATGATGAATAAGTTATGATTTGCTATGTATTATTTATTTGATTGAGGGTCATGAGCATGGCATCAAAGCATATTGATACTATAGTTGTTTTACTAAGCCGTTGGCTTAGCGCGATTGTGTTTATCGCGCAGGTGTTAGGGAAGAACCCGAGAGATCCACTAGACCGAGTGAGTCTAGGAATTGAAGAGTTGTACTGGACTTAAAGATCAAAGAGAAAGCTGCCAATCATGTATATAATCTATATGTTTTGTAAAGTATTGGATTTAATGTATATGTATATAACTTTGTGAACTGGTACTTGGATATATATATATATATATAAATATTTTGATAAATTCCGCTGCATATCAAATAAAATGTTTATACCTATTTTGATTTAGTTTATAATTAAATATCATTATATTATATATATATATATTGTGAATTGTTTATGGAAAACCGTAGCATTCTTAGGTTCTATGTATGTACATTACATGGTGGTGATATGTAGTGAACGTATATGGGATTTAGGGGTGTTACAATTGTTTTGGTATCAGAGCCTAGGTTTGAGATTCTCAACCTAGGAAAAATGTTATAAAAAGAGTATTTTGATTTTAAAAGTTGATTTTGAATAAAATATATGTTGGTATTGGCAGCCTTTGATCTTTAATAAGGTGTATTTGGTCGTGTTTGCAGATATAGGTAGTAATGGATTCCCATTCACGGCAGTTTGTAGAAGGAAGTGCAGAGAGTATAGCTCCTGTTGAGAGTAGGGAGGGAGCTAGAGTTGAGGTAGCCAGTGAGGTACCTGCTTCAGTGTCGGGGAGACCAGCAGGTGATGAGATTCCACCAGCCTGGTTTAGACATATGATGGAAGTTGTGAGGCAAGCACCAGCGCAACCTCCACCACCACCTCAGCCTCAGGTACCAGTGAGACAATATGATAAACTGAGGAAGTTTGGGGCAGAGGATTTTCTGGGTACGATAGATCCAGCTGTGGCAGAACAATGGCTTGATAAAGTTCAGAGAATTTTTATTCAGTTGCAAGCCACATCAGAGGAGAAGTTTGATTATGCTAGGTCATTATTGCAGAAGGATGCATATGACTGGTGGAAGACCGTACCACATGCCATGGATGATCCACCCACATTGACCTATGCTGATTTCCTTAGGGAATTTGAATTGAAGTATACTCCTAGGGAGTATAAGGATGTGAAGAAAATGGAATTCTTGAGTTTGAAACAAGATCATCGGACAGTAACTGAATATGAAGTAGAGTTTATTCGATTAAGCCATTATGCGGGAGGCATTATATCCGATGACATTGATAGATGTAGGAGATTCGAAGAGGGGTTGAGGCCTTCTCTTATTTGTCATGTGGCTGGATCCAGATATACTGATTTCTCTCAGCTTGTGGCAGCAGCACGGAGTGTAGAGAGAGTTCAAGTCATTGCAGCTGCATCTGAGGAAGAGACTAGAGTGAGAAGACCACAGTTTGAGACAGGGTCTTCATCAGTGAAGAGGGGCAGAGGGAGCTTTGTTCCTAGAGTGGGAAGGAGTCAGAGGCAGATGAGTAGATCAGGACAGTTTCAGAGACCGAGACCTAGACCTACAGCTTCTGTGGCTAGTGCACCGACTCCCTTTATGCAGAGATCCACTCCACTGGCATGCGAGCTTTGTGGTAAGGTTCATGTGGGTAATTGTCAGAGGATTGGTAGAACAGGTGTGTGTTTTGGATGTGGATCGCCTAACCATTTCATTAGAGAGTGTCCTGAGATGCAGGACCAGAGATCAGTGGAATCTACAGCTTCTCGGTAGAGTTTTAGCAGAGGTCGAGGAAGCAGGGGTTTCAGCCGAGGGGGTAGGTCTGTGTTTAGTCAGAGAGGAGGATCTACACCCAGGGATGGCAGACCAGATGAGGCTGGGCCTTCTCAGCGGGTTTATGTGATGCAACGACAGCCTGATGCTTCTGCAGTCATAGCTGGTACTTTTTCTTTATTTGGCATTTCTGTATTTGCTTTGATTGACCCTGGATCCACACATTCATACATTAGTGCATCTGTATTGCCTGTGTCTGAAATGCATGCTGAGTCCCTAGGATTTGATGTGTTGGTGACAAATCCTTTAGGGCATAGCGTGATTGTTAGTAAAGTGCATAGAGATTGTGCAGTGGTGGTACAGGATGAGAAGTTTTGTGGTGATTTGATTGAGATGCCATTTAAAGAATTTGATTTGATTCTAGGCATGGATTGGCTGTCTAGGCATGGAGCTGTGGTAGATTGTAAGAAGAAGTGTGTTACTTTGAGAACTAGTGAGGATATAGTAGTGTTGGTATCTAGTGAGCAGAGACAGCTTGCATCTTTGTTTATTTCAGCTGTTGCAGCAAGGAAGATGATTAGAAAAGGGTGTGAAGCTTACCTTGCTCATGTGTTGGATACTAGAGTGGTAGGTTCTCAATTGGATAGCATTCCCACAGTTTCAGAATTTCCAGATGTTTTCCCAGAGGAGTTGCCAGGATTGCCTCCTGAGCGAGAGGTGGAGTTTGGTATTGAGTTGTTACCAGGTACCGCTCCTATCTCTATTACTCCTTATAGAATGGCACCTGTAGAATTGAGAGAATTGAAGGTGCAGTTGCAGGAGTTGCTGGATAAGGGTTTTATTCGCCCTAGTGTGTCGCCATGGGGAGCTCCTGTTTTGTTTGTTAAGAAAAAGGATGGTACTATGAGATTGTGTATCGATTATAGGCAATTGAATAAGATAACTATCAAGAATAAGTATCCTTTGCCTAGAATCGATGATCTCTTTGATCAATTGAAGGGAGCAGCTGTGTTTTCTAAGATTGATTTGAGATCAGGGTACCATCAGTTGCGGGTTAGAGCCGAGGATGTGCCAAAGACAGCTTTTCGAACCAGGTATGGGCATTATGAATTTTTGGTAATGCCATTTGGGTTGACGAATGCACCTGCTGCTTTTATGGATTTAATGAATAGGGTGTTTAGGCCCTATTTGGATCAATTTGTGGTAGTGTTTATAGATGACATCTTAGTGTATTCGCGGAATGAGGAGGAGCATAGTGAGCATCTTCGGATTGTGTTACAAATTTTGAGAGAGAAGCAATTGTTTGCTAAGTTATCAAAGTGTGAATTCTGGCTTGACCAAGTAGCTTTTCTCGGTCATATAGTGTCAGCAGATGGTATTAGGGTTGACCCGAGTAAAGTTGAAGCTATTCTGAATTGGAGTCCACCGAAGACTGTGACTGAAGTTAGAAGTTTTCTGGGATTGGCTGGCTATTACCGACGGTTTGTGAAAGGTTTTTCTTTAATAGCTACTCCACTTACCAGACTACTTCGGAAGGGAGTGAGATTTGTATGGACTGATCAGTGTCAGACTAGTTTTGAGCAGTTAAAAGAGTTGTTAACTCAAGCGCCTGTTCTCACTTTACCTGTAGAAGACAAACCATATGTGATCTACAGTGATGCTTCACATAGTGGTTTGGGTTGTGTACTGATGCAAGAGGGTAAAGTGATAGCTTACGCTTCTCGACAGTTGAAACCGCATGAACTCAACTATCCGACTCATGACTTGGAGTTAGCAGCTATTGTGTTTGCTTTGAAGATTTGGCGACATTATCTATTTGGAGAGAAATGTTTCATCTATACGGATCACAAAAGTTTGAAGTATTTGGGTGTTCAGAAGGAGCTGAATCTTCGGCAGAGGAGATGGTTGGAATTGATTAAAGATTACGACTGCTTGATTGATTATCATCCAGGTAAAGCAAATGTTGTTGCTGATGCCTTAAGTCGGAAGTCTTTAGCAGGTTTGACTGCTTATTCGCTCTTGTTGCTTGTTGAGTTGAGAGCGTTGCATGCTAGTTTTGTAGTTTGTGATGATGGTGCATTGATGGCACAATTGCATTTAAAACCAATTTTATTGGATCAGATCAGAGAAGCTCAATTGATTGATATGAAGATTCAAAAGATTATTTCAGATTGCAAGAATGGAAAGACTAGAGATTTTATTGTGAAAAATGATGGGAGCTTGTGGTTCAAGAATAGATTGTGTATACCCGATGATGCTGATTTGAAAAGAGTTATTTTAGAAGAAGCACATCAGTCAGTGTTTGCTATGCATCCGGGTAATACCAAGATGTATCATGATTTGAGACAGCATTATTGGTGGATTGGTTTGAAGAGAGATATTGCAGATTTTGTGTCGAAGTGTCTCACCTGTCAGAAGGTTAAAGCAGAGCATCAAGTTCCAACTGGATTGCTTCAACCATTATCAGTACCAGAATGGAAGTGGGATAGAGTAACCATGGATTTTGTATCTGGTTTACCATTGACACAAAGAAAGCATGATGCCATATGGGTGATTGTGGATAGATTGACTAAGACAGCTCATTTCCTTCCGGTGCGGATGGATTACTCTTTGGAGAGGTTGGCTGAGCTGTATATCCATGAGATTGTGAAACTGCATGGTGTTCCAACTTCTTTAGTGTCTGATCGAGATTCCAGGTTTACTTCAAGATTTTGGAAGAGTTTGCATAGTGCTTTGGGTTCTCGATTACACTTCAGTACTGCTTTTCATCCACAGACGGATGGACAGTCAGAGAGGGTGATACAGATTATTGAGGACATGTTGAGAAGCTGTGTCATCGATTTATCTGGAAGTTGGGATAGGTTTTTACCACTTGTGGAGTTTGCTTACAACAACAGTCACCAATCTAGCATTGGTATGGCACCATTTGAAGCATTATATGGTAGACGGTGTAGGACACCTCTCTGTTGGAGTGAACTTGGTGAAGGTAAAATAATTGGCCCTGATTTGATTCAAGAAACAGAAGAGAAAGTGAAGTTGATACGAGGTAGGTTAAAAGCAGCTTCAGACCGACAGAAGTCTTATGCAGATCTGAAAAGGAGAGACATAGAGTTTGATGTTGGAGATAAGGTATTTTTGAAAGTATCTCCTTGGAAGAAGATTTTAAGGTTTGGTCGGAAAGGTAAATTGAGTCCTCGTTTCATTGGGCCGTATGAAGTGTTAGAAAGAGTTGGGCCAGTGGCGTATCGACTTGCTTTACCACCTGAGTTGGATCGTATTCATAATGTGTTTCATGTTTCTATGTTGAGGAGATATAGGTCGGATCCATCTCATGTGTTGTCAATTGAATCTATCGAAGTGAGCCCAGATTTGACTTTTGAAGAGGAACCAGTTGCTATCTTGGCACGAGAAGTGAAAGAGTTGAGGAACAAGAGTGTGCCATTGGTGAAAGTTCTATGGAAGAATCATGGAAAAGAGGAAGCAACTTGGGAAAGTGAACAATCCATGCAAGGTCAATATCCTCAGTTGTTTCAGACTTAATAACAGGTAATTTCGAGGACGAAATTTCTTTTTTTAGAGGGGGAGAATTGTAATATCCCTATGCATGCCCTAGAAGTTTTGTATGTGTTGTTGTTGTTGTTGTTGTTGTTGTTGTTGTTGTTGGTTTAAGTTGAGAGAAGTAAAGTATATGTATATGTGTTTTGGGAAGAAATAGGGTTTAGAGACAAGTTTATATGTTGTGTATATTGTAATATATATAACATATATATGAGTCAAATAATGGTCAAAGAGAGAGTAGTAGTGGAGGAAGATATTTTTATATTATTGAGTATTTAATTATTAAGGAAAAGGGAAGTAATTAATTAGTGGATGGGATTAATTTGGATTATAATAATATTAAAATGCTTGGATGAGAGTGAGTGGATTTTGGTGTAGAGATAAGAGTTGATTTGTTTACTCTTCATTTTTCTTCTTTCCATTTTTGTTGGCCGGACATCCAAGAAGGAAGAGAGCAAGAGAGAGATTGAAGAACTAAGAGTAATTTGAAGGAAGAATCAAATCATCAAGTTAGAGATTTGTGAAGTTTCCTCAAATTTGGTAAGTTCTCTCTTGTTTTCTTGTGTTGTTTGAGTTATGTTTGAGTTTTGATGGAGTGGTATAATGTTAAGAGTATGTTGGCTTGATTGAGATGTTTTTATGGGTGTTTGATTCTTTGATTATGGATTTTGGGGTTTGTTTGATGGATAGAGTGGGTTTCTTGGTAAAGATGGAGATATGTTGGTGTTGAGGGTTTGAAGTGATGATGATGATTTGTGAATTGTGTTTGTGTATGTGTCTTGTCTTGTTTTGGTGTTGTTGTATGTTTGAGTTGGTTTTTGGGTTAGTTTGGATGAGTTTGTTTGAAAGGAAAGAAAGTGATAAGAAGAGTTTGGTTGTTTGTTTGTTGGTGTGGCCGGAATCTGAGTTGTTGGCCTGACACGCTCATGAGCACGTCCAGAGTCTTTAGGCGTGTCAATTGTGTTGGAGGCAGTAGGTGTGACACGACCATTAACACGCCCGTGTTATTGAGCGTGTCATAGCTACTGTGAGATTGGAGAATTGGCACGGCCAGGAGCACGTCCAGGAGGTTGGACGTGTTGTTAAGTGGTTGAGACAGTATGTATTACACGCCCAGTAGCACGCCCGTGTGGGTGAGCGTGTTAAGTTTAGGGTTTGCCCTAGTTATTTATTAACTTGATTATCTCTTGTGTATCCCTAAGTAAGTGTATATTGCTATTTTTGGGATTAGGTCTTGAAGAGGGTGAACCATCATTTATTTGAAAAGTAAGAGACCCTTGATAGAGGAAGTAATTAGAGTTGAGTGAAGTGTTATTGAGGTAAGTGCAACTACATCATTGCATACATTTATAAGATGTGAAAGCATAACACACATGTATTTGTTAAAGCATTGAGAGCACTAATGCATTGTGAAGGCATATTTATAATGTTTTGTGTAATGTATGAGGAAGTTATTAATTGTGCATACTTATGTGATGGGGTATGGAATTAACATGATTGAGTTGCTTTGATATGATTTGAGAATTGATGCAAAACTAATGTGATTGATTAAGATGAATTAAATGATATGTGAGGCCACTGTGATTGGGCCAAGTTGATGTAAAGGGAATAAATTGTGAAAGAATAAATGAAATGTTAATATGCCTAATGTGTTGATTCAACTTTCAGAGTCCTGTTTTTGATGGCATGCCTATGAATCATTGGATAGGTGAAATGGGATGGCCCGTAAACCAATTCCAATTGAATCACTGGATAGGCGAAATGGGATGGCCCGTAAGCCGGTTCCAGTTGATATATGAGAAATGTGATGTTTATGAATCATTGGATAGGCGAAATGGGATGGCCCGTAAGCTGATGATTCCAATTGAAACTTGTAACAGTCTAACCGAGTTGAGGATCTCCTCATGTTAATGGGTTGATGGTCCAAGAGACTGGGTCTGTTACGCTATCCATGGATAGAGATATGATATATATATATTGCCTACGGGCTTGATGATTATGATATTAAATCAAACACAGGGACTCTGAACTTTGAATAACATATTAGGGTGTTTTGGGCCCAGGTGTGTCTTAGGCTTAATGTGATTTATGATTGTTAAATTGTTACTATTGCTTAATGAAATTGATGAGTAATGATTTAATGTAATTATGGGTTGATAATTTATGATGAATAAGTTATGATTTGCTATGTATTATTTATTTGATTGAGGGTCATGAGCATGGCATCAAAGCATATTGATACTATAGTTGTTTTACTAAGCCGTTGGCTTAGCGCGATTGTGTTTATCGCGCAGGTGTTAGGGAAGAACCCGAGAGATCCACTAGACCGAGTGAGTCTAGGAATTGAAGAGTTGTACTGGACTTAAAGATCAAAGAGAAAGCTGCCAATCATGTATATAATCTATATGTTTTGTAAAGTATTGGATTTAATGTATATGTATATAACTTTGTGAACTGGTACTTGGATATATATATATATATAAATATTTTGATAAATTCCGCTGCATATCAAATAAAATGTTTATACCTATTTTGATTTAGTTTATAATTAAATATCATTATATTATATATATATATATTGTGAATTGTTTATGGAAAACCGTAGCATTCTTAGGTTCTATGTATGTACATTACATGGTGGTGATATGTAGTGAACGTATATGGGATTTAGGGGTGTTACAATTGTTTTGGTATCAGAGCCTAGGTTTGAGATTCTCAACCTAGGAAAAATGTTATAAAAAGAGTATTTTGATTTTAAAAGTTGATTTTGAATAAAATATATGTTGGTATTGGCAGCCTTTGATCTTTAATAAGGTGTATTTGGTCGTGTTTGCAGATATAGGTAGTAATGGATTCCCATTCACGGCAGTTTGTAGAAGGAAGTGCAGAGAGTATAGCTCCTGTTGAGAGTAGGGAGGGAGCTAGAGTTGAGGTAGCCAGTGAGGTACCTGCTTCAGTGTCGGGGAGACCAGCAGGTGATGAGATTCCACCAGCCTGGTTTAGACATATGATGGAAGTTGTGAGGCAAGCACCAGCGCAACCTCCACCACCACCTCAGCCTCAGGTACCAGTGAGACAATATGATAAACTGAGGAAGTTTGGGGCAGAGGATTTTCTGGGTACGATAGATCCAGCTGTGGCAGAACAATGGCTTGATAAAGTTCAGAGAATTTTTATTCAGTTGCAAGCCACATCAGAGGAGAAGTTTGATTATGCTAGGTCATTATTGCAGAAGGATGCATATGACTGGTGGAAGACCGTACCACATGCCATGGATGATCCACCCACATTGACCTATGCTGATTTCCTTAGGGAATTTGAATTGAAGTATACTCCTAGGGAGTATAAGGATGTGAAGAAAATGGAATTCTTGAGTTTGAAACAAGATCATCGGACAGTAACTGAATATGAAGTAGAGTTTATTCGATTAAGCCATTATGCGGGAGGCATTATATCCGATGACATTGATAGATGTAGGAGATTCGAAGAGGGGTTGAGGCCTTCTCTTATTTGTCATGTGGCTGGATCCAGATATACTGATTTCTCTCAGCTTGTGGCAGCAGCACGGAGTGTAGAGAGAGTTCAAGTCATTGCAGCTGCATCTGAGGAAGAGACTAGAGTGAGAAGACCACAGTTTGAGACAGGGTCTTCATCAGTGAAGAGGGGCAGAGGGAGCTTTGTTCCTAGAGTGGGAAGGAGTCAGAGGCAGATGAGTAGATCAGGACAGTTTCAGAGACCGAGACCTAGACCTACAGCTTCTGTGGCTAGTGCACCGACTCCCTTTATGCAGAGATCCACTCCACTGGCATGCGAGCTTTGTGGTAAGGTTCATGTGGGTAATTGTCAGAGGATTGGTAGAACAGGTGTGTGTTTTGGATGTGGATCGCCTAACCATTTCATTAGAGAGTGTCCTGAGATGCAGGACCAGAGATCAGTGGAATCTACAGCTTCTCGGTAGAGTTTTAGCAGAGGTCGAGGAAGCAGGGGTTTCAGCCGAGGGGGTAGGTCTGTGTTTAGTCAGAGAGGAGGATCTACACCCAGGGATGGCAGACCAGATGAGGCTGGGCCTTCTCAGCGGGTTTATGTGATGCAACGACAGCCTGATGCTTCTGCAGTCATAGCTGGTACTTTTTCTTTATTTGGCATTTCTGTATTTGCTTTGATTGACCCTGGATCCACACATTCATACATTAGTGCATCTGTATTGCCTGTGTCTGAAATGCATGCTGAGTCCCTAGGATTTGATGTGTTGGTGACAAATCCTTTAGGGCATAGCGTGATTGTTAGTAAAGTGCATAGAGATTGTGCAGTGGTGGTACAGGATGAGAAGTTTTGTGGTGATTTGATTGAGATGCCATTTAAAGAATTTGATTTGATTCTAGGCATGGATTGGCTGTCTAGGCATGGAGCTGTGGTAGATTGTAAGAAGAAGTGTGTTACTTTGAGAACTAGTGAGGATATAGTAGTGTTGGTATCTAGTGAGCAGAGACAGCTTGCATCTTTGTTTATTTCAGCTGTTGCAGCAAGGAAGATGATTAGAAAAGGGTGTGAAGCTTACCTTGCTCATGTGTTGGATACTAGAGTGGTAGGTTCTCAATTGGATAGCATTCCCACAGTTTCAGAATTTCCAGATGTTTTCCCAGAGGAGTTGCCAGGATTGCCTCCTGAGCGAGAGGTGGAGTTTGGTATTGAGTTGTTACCAGGTACCGCTCCTATCTCTATTACTCCTTATAGAATGGCACCTGTAGAATTGAGAGAATTGAAGGTGCAGTTGCAGGAGTTGCTGGATAAGGGTTTTATTCGCCCTAGTGTGTCGCCATGGGGAGCTCCTGTTTTGTTTGTTAAGAAAAAGGATGGTACTATGAGATTGTGTATCGATTATAGGCAATTGAATAAGATAACTATCAAGAATAAGTATCCTTTGCCTAGAATCGATGATCTCTTTGATCAATTGAAGGGAGCAGCTGTGTTTTCTAAGATTGATTTGAGATCAGGGTACCATCAGTTGCGGGTTAGAGCCGAGGATGTGCCAAAGACAGCTTTTCGAACCAGGTATGGGCATTATGAATTTTTGGTAATGCCATTTGGGTTGACGAATGCACCTGCTGCTTTTATGGATTTAATGAATAGGGTGTTTAGGCCCTATTTGGATCAATTTGTGGTAGTGTTTATAGATGACATCTTAGTGTATTCGCGGAATGAGGAGGAGCATAGTGAGCATCTTCGGATTGTGTTACAAATTTTGAGAGAGAAGCAATTGTTTGCTAAGTTATCAAAGTGTGAATTCTGGCTTGACCAAGTAGCTTTTCTCGGTCATATAGTGTCAGCAGATGGTATTAGGGTTGACCCGAGTAAAGTTGAAGCTATTCTGAATTGGAGTCCACCGAAGACTGTGACTGAAGTTAGAAGTTTTCTGGGATTGGCTGGCTATTACCGACGGTTTGTGAAAGGTTTTTCTTTAATAGCTACTCCACTTACCAGACTACTTCGGAAGGGAGTGAGATTTGTATGGACTGATCAGTGTCAGACTAGTTTTGAGCAGTTAAAAGAGTTGTTAACTCAAGCGCCTGTTCTCACTTTACCTGTAGAAGACAAACCATATGTGATCTACAGTGATGCTTCACATAGTGGTTTGGGTTGTGTACTGATGCAAGAGGGTAAAGTGATAGCTTACGCTTCTCGACAGTTGAAACCGCATGAACTCAACTATCCGACTCATGACTTGGAGTTAGCAGCTATTGTGTTTGCTTTGAAGATTTGGCGACATTATCTATTTGGAGAGAAATGTTTCATCTATACGGATCACAAAAGTTTGAAGTATTTGGGTGTTCAGAAGGAGCTGAATCTTCGGCAGAGGAGATGGTTGGAATTGATTAAAGATTACGACTGCTTGATTGATTATCATCCAGGTAAAGCAAATGTTGTTGCTGATGCCTTAAGTCGGAAGTCTTTAGCAGGTTTGACTGCTTATTCGCTCTTGTTGCTTGTTGAGTTGAGAGCGTTGCATGCTAGTTTTGTAGTTTGTGATGATGGTGCATTGATGGCACAATTGCATTTAAAACCAATTTTATTGGATCAGATCAGAGAAGCTCAATTGATTGATATGAAGATTCAAAAGATTATTTCAGATTGCAAGAATGGAAAGACTAGAGATTTTATTGTGAAAAATGATGGGAGCTTGTGGTTCAAGAATAGATTGTGTATACCCGATGATGCTGATTTGAAAAGAGTTATTTTAGAAGAAGCACATCAGTCAGTGTTTGCTATGCATCCGGGTAATACCAAGATGTATCATGATTTGAGACAGCATTATTGGTGGATTGGTTTGAAGAGAGATATTGCAGATTTTGTGTCGAAGTGTCTCACCTGTCAGAAGGTTAAAGCAGAGCATCAAGTTCCAACTGGATTGCTTCAACCATTATCAGTACCAGAATGGAAGTGGGATAGAGTAACCATGGATTTTGTATCTGGTTTACCATTGACACAAAGAAAGCATGATGCCATATGGGTGATTGTGGATAGATTGACTAAGACAGCTCATTTCCTTCCGGTGCGGATGGATTACTCTTTGGAGAGGTTGGCTGAGCTGTATATCCATGAGATTGTGAAACTGCATGGTGTTCCAACTTCTTTAGTGTCTGATCGAGATTCCAGGTTTACTTCAAGATTTTGGAAGAGTTTGCATAGTGCTTTGGGTTCTCGATTACACTTCAGTACTGCTTTTCATCCACAGACGGATGGACAGTCAGAGAGGGTGATACAGATTATTGAGGACATGTTGAGAAGCTGTGTCATCGATTTATCTGGAAGTTGGGATAGGTTTTTACCACTTGTGGAGTTTGCTTACAACAACAGTCACCAATCTAGCATTGGTATGGCACCATTTGAAGCATTATATGGTAGACGGTGTAGGACACCTCTCTGTTGGAGTGAACTTGGTGAAGGTAAAATAATTGGCCCTGATTTGATTCAAGAAACAGAAGAGAAAGTGAAGTTGATACGAGGTAGGTTAAAAGCAGCTTCAGACCGACAGAAGTCTTATGCAGATCTGAAAAGGAGAGACATAGAGTTTGATGTTGGAGATAAGGTATTTTTGAAAGTATCTCCTTGGAAGAAGATTTTAAGGTTTGGTCGGAAAGGTAAATTGAGTCCTCGTTTCATTGGGCCGTATGAAGTGTTAGAAAGAGTTGGGCCAGTGGCGTATCGACTTGCTTTACCACCTGAGTTGGATCGTATTCATAATGTGTTTCATGTTTCTATGTTGAGGAGATATAGGTCGGATCCATCTCATGTGTTGTCAATTGAATCTATCGAAGTGAGCCCAGATTTGACTTTTGAAGAGGAACCAGTTGCTATCTTGGCACGAGAAGTGAAAGAGTTGAGGAACAAGAGTGTGCCATTGGTGAAAGTTCTATGGAAGAATCATGGAAAAGAGGAAGCAACTTGGGAAAGTGAACAATCCATGCAAGGTCAATATCCTCAGTTGTTTCAGACTTAATAACAGGTAATTTCGAGGACGAAATTTCTTTTTTTAGAGGGGGAGAATTGTAATATCCCTATGCATGCCCTAGAAGTTTTGTATGTGTTGTTGTTGTTGTTGTTGTTGTTGTTGTTGTTGTTGGTTTAAGTTGAGAGAAGTAAAGTATATGTATATGTGTTTTGGGAAGAAATAGGGTTTAGAGACAAGTTTATATGTTGTGTATATTGTAATATATATAACATATATATGAGTCAAATAATGGTCAAAGAGAGAGTAGTAGTGGAGGAAGATATTTTTATATTATTGAGTATTTAATTATTAAGGAAAAGGGAAGTAATTAATTAGTGGATGGGATTAATTTGGATTATAATAATATTAAAATGCTTGGATGAGAGTGAGTGGATTTTGGTGTAGAGATAAGAGTTGATTTGTTTACTCTTCATTTTTCTTCTTTCCATTTTTGTTGGCCGGACATCCAAGAAGGAAGAGAGCAAGAGAGAGATTGAAGAACTAAGAGTAATTTGAAGGAAGAATCAAATCATCAAGTTAGAGATTTGTGAAGTTTCCTCAAATTTGGTAAGTTCTCTCTTGTTTTCTTGTGTTGTTTGAGTTATGTTTGAGTTTTGATGGAGTGGTATAATGTTAAGAGTATGTTGGCTTGATTGAGATGTTTTTATGGGTGTTTGATTCTTTGATTATGGATTTTGGGGTTTGTTTGATGGATAGAGTGGGTTTCTTGGTAAAGATGGAGATATGTTGGTGTTGAGGGTTTGAAGTGATGATGATGATTTGTGAATTGTGTTTGTGTATGTGTCTTGTCTTGTTTTGGTGTTGTTGTATGTTTGAGTTGGTTTTTGGGTTAGTTTGGATGAGTTTGTTTGAAAGGAAAGAAAGTGATAAGAAGAGTTTGGTTGTTTGTTTGTTGGTGTGGCCGGAATCTGAGTTGTTGGCCTGACACGCTCATGAGCACGTCCAGAGTCTTTAGGCGTGTCAATTGTGTTGGAGGCAGTAGGTGTGACACGACCATTAACACGCCCGTGTTATTGAGCGTGTCATAGCTACTGTGAGATTGGAGAATTGGCACGGCCAGGAGCACGTCCAGGAGGTTGGACGTGTTGTTAAGTGGTTGAGACAGTATGTATTACACGCCCAGTAGCACGCCCGTGTGGGTGAGCGTGTTAAGTTTAGGGTTTGCCCTAGTTATTTATTAACTTGATTATCTCTTGTGTATCCCTAAGTAAGTGTATATTGCTATTTTTGGGATTAGGTCTTGAAGAGGGTGAACCATCATTTATTTGAAAAGTAAGAGACCCTTGATAGAGGAAGTAATTAGAGTTGAGTGAAGTGTTATTGAGGTAAGTGCAACTACATCATTGCATACATTTATAAGATGTGAAAGCATAACACACATGTATTTGTTAAAGCATTGAGAGCACTAATGCATTGTGAAGGCATATTTATAATGTTTTGTGTAATGTATGAGGAAGTTATTAATTGTGCATACTTATGTGATGGGGTATGGAATTAACATGATTGAGTTGCTTTGATATGATTTGAGAATTGATGCAAAACTAATGTGATTGATTAAGATGAATTAAATGATATGTGAGGCCACTGTGATTGGGCCAAGTTGATGTAAAGGGAATAAATTGTGAAAGAATAAATGAAATGTTAATATGCCTAATGTGTTGATTCAACTTTCAGAGTCCTGTTTTTGATGGCATGCCTATGAATCATTGGATAGGTGAAATGGGATGGCCCGTAAACCAATTCCAATTGAATCACTGGATAGGCGAAATGGGATGGCCCGTAAGCCGGTTCCAGTTGATATATGAGAAATGTGATGTTTATGAATCATTGGATAGGCGAAATGGGATGGCCCGTAAGCTGATGATTCCAATTGAAACTTGTAACAGTCTAACCGAGTTGAGGATCTCCTCATGTTAATGGGTTGATGGTCCAAGAGACTGGGTCTGTTACGCTATCCATGGATAGAGATATGATATATATATATTGCCTACGGGCTTGATGATTATGATATTAAATCAAACACAGGGACTCTGAACTTTGAATAACATATTAGGGTGTTTTGGGCCCAGGTGTGTCTTAGGCTTAATGTGATTTATGATTGTTAAATTGTTACTATTGCTTAATGAAATTGATGAGTAATGATTTAATGTAATTATGGGTTGATAATTTATGATGAATAAGTTATGATTTGCTATGTATTATTTATTTGATTGAGGGTCATGAGCATGGCATCAAAGCATATTGATACTATAGTTGTTTTACTAAGCCGTTGGCTTAGCGCGATTGTGTTTATCGCGCAGGTGTTAGGGAAGAACCCGAGAGATCCACTAGACCGAGTGAGTCTAGGAATTGAAGAGTTGTACTGGACTTAAAGATCAAAGAGAAAGCTGCCAATCATGTATATAATCTATATGTTTTGTAAAGTATTGGATTTAATGTATATGTATATAACTTTGTGAACTGGTACTTGGATATATATATATATATATATATAAATATTTTGATAAATTCCGCTGCATATCAAATAAAATGTTTATACCTATTTTGATTTAGTTTATAATTAAATATCATTATATTATATATATATATATATATTGTGAATTGTTTATGGAAAACCGTAGCATTCTTAGGTTCTATGTATGTACATTACATGGTGGTGATATGTAGTGAACGTATATGGGATTTAGGGGTGTTACAGGTTGTCATATTATAAATATGTTAATTTTAGAAATCGAGTCCTAAGGTAAAATTGACATTGATTTGGCAAAGCCAACATTTGATTTCAAAATGAAAATTCAAAATTCAAAAAAAAGTAAAAATTTTGCTAAGCCTTCAAGTTAAGGAAAGTATGTCAAACCATCGAACCTCGAAGGATACATTGGGCAAAGAAAATGATTATTGGTAAGGTTGTGAAGAAGCTACCAATTGACATGTTGTATCATAGTTTGAAATGGATGTATCTTTGACTCTACTGTTTGGGGTCTCCACCACTCATGTCCTCAACATCTTGAAGATAAAAGCCATAAATGTGAAGCCTTCTATCATTCCTATGCAAGACCTAAATGGGCATCTAGAAGGAGTCAATGAAAACACTTCAGCTGATCACCTCGATCTGTGAGTCAATGGAACCACTATAAGTATTATCCATGCATACATAAACATATCACATTATTTGTCAAAGTAAACAGCAAACACCCTGTGAAGTAAAGAATCAAAAGAAGATATTGAATCAGGGGGCATGGAAAGCACATTGATGGAGGAAGCTCCAGTCATTTTGTAAAAGAAGAAATGCATGCTTGTACAAAGAGTTAGACAATACAAACATAAATCAAAATCTGCATGGGAAAATCATTGGTTTGAGCCTACACAGGGGGCAAAGTTTCTCCTTTCAATTTTTTGAGTTAATGCATGTACAAAATATTTTCAGACTCACTTTCAATATTTTGCCACGCAGGAGGCAAGGAGAAGATATAAGGGCTAGCTAAAAAATAGCTGAATTTTGTTGCAAAAGGAAGAACAAAAAGAATGGAACAACAAGTTAAGCCAGAATTCTCAATTGATAAAAGGTCAGTCAAATATATTCTCGGGTCTAAGTACCCAAATCAAATTCAGTCTCGAGTTTAAGTGCCCAATCTCGGGTTCAAGTACCCAAATCAAATTCAATCTCGGGTCCAAGTATCCAATCTCGGGTCCAAATACCAAAATCAAATTCAATCTCGGGTCTAAGTATCCAATATCAGATCCAAGTACCCAAATCAAATTCAGTCTCGGGTCTAAGTGCCCAAATCAAATTCAATCCCAGGTCCAAGTACCTAGTCTCAGGTCCAAGTATCCAAATTAAATTCAGTCTCAGGTCCAAGTAATCAGTCGCAGGTCCAAGTATCCAAATTAAATTCAGTCTCAGGTCCAAGTAACCAGTCACAGGTCCAAGTACCCAAATCAAATCTAGTTTTGGGTCTAAGTACCCAAATCAAATTCAGTCTAGGGTCCAAGTACCCAGTTTTTTTTGTGCAAGTACCCAAATCAAATCCAGTTTCGGGTCTAAGTACCTAAATCAAATTCAGTCTCGGATCTAAGTATCCAAATCAAATTCAATCTCAGGTCCAAGTACCCAGTCTCTGGTCCAAGTACCCAAATCATATTCAGTCTCGGGTCCAAGTACCTAGTCTCAGGTCTAAGTACACAAATTAAATTCAGTCTTGTGTCCAAGTATCCAGTTGCGGGTCCAAGTCCCCAGTCGGGGGTCTAATTACCTACATCAAATCTAGTTTCTGGTCCAAGTACCTAAATCAAATTTAGTCTCAGGTCTAACTACCCAATTGCAGGTCTAAGGCCCTAAATCCAATCCAGTTCTGGGTCCAAGTACCCAAATCAAATTCAGTCTCGGGTCTAAGTATCTAGTTGAGGGTCCAAGTACCAAGTTTTGGATATAAGTACCAAAACCAAATTCAGTTTTGGGTCCAAGTACGCAAATCAAATTCAATCTCGGGTCCAAATACCCAAATCCAATTGAATCTCAATTCTAAGTACCCAGTCTCGGGTCCAAATACCCAAATCAAATTTAATCTCGAATCCAAATACCCAAATCCAATACAACCCAACCATTACCAATCTCGGGTCGAGAACCCATCCTCACCCAAAATCTGCTAAAAATCATATTGCTTTTCACTCTCTTCTAATGAAGTCTCAGATCGTGCAAGCACCCCGCAAACTGTAAACCCTTATTTTTTGACCAAGCCTAGTCTAAAATTTTAAATTAGTTTGAAATGATTTTTATAATATTTATTATTTATTATATTAAAAGAAAAAAATAAAAAAAGAAATATTAAATATTTATTTTTAATAATAAAAATAAAAATAAAAAATAAAAATCGAACGGATGAATCGGCAAGCAGCGCACGCAGCACTGGCATGGCTAGCCAATTCGCCGCAGGCCATGCCTTCAGTGAGGAGCCAATTTTTCACAAGTCATGCCCTCAGTGAATTGGGCTTCCCCAGCACCAATCCTCACAACATCCAGTGGCCTCACTCTCCCCAGCGCCCAGCATCTCGGCCTAGTGCCTACCGCTTGCCCTAGCAAGCAGCCCAGCGACATGCGCCCGCATTGGCCTATTTTGCCTAAACCTTATTAAGCTCCAACTCCTTTCTTATTTATTTCCAGAATAGGTTTTATTTCTGGGATAAAATAGGTTTTATTTTAATTGCTTATAAATAAGAGCACTAAGCATAGAAATAGGGGACAACAAAAAAAGAGGGCAGCAACTATTATGGACTTTTGTCAATTATTCAAACTAGGAGAGCAACCATTGAAAACTTGGAATGGTAGGGACTTTTTTATTAAGAAAACATCAAAGAGTGAGTAACAAGATATCAAGCAGTGAGCAACAAGTTTTAAAGATCAAACAAGGCAGTAGCCGAAAATATTAAACAAGGCAGTAGAAGAACATATTGTCTTGTCCTCAATTCAACCAACAAATACAAGGTTGATACAAAAGTTTCATTTGGATCAAAGTTTGATTATTGGTGGAATCAACAAATTAAGGTACATCTCTAAATGTAAATTTATTTAAAGACATCATATTGAATTTTAGCAATTGTTCATATCTTTCATACAAAGCAAATACTTCAAGTAACTATATTTTTCAATGCAAATAACTTTAGCCCTATCTTCATAAACCTTAATCTTTTCTTAAACCCTAAAACCCTAGTTTTTAAAATATAAACCCTCTAAATCCTAATTTTGTTCAAGAAACCCTAATTCAAGATGTAAACCTAAATTTATGTGTTTATTGCTTTATTTAGTTTTAAATTTGATTATGTGGTTTATTATATGTTTTGATGATCGATTTATTTGATTTCACTGTTTGATTTATTTAATTTATCATGGATCAATATTTTTTTGATTATTATTTGTTTATTAAAATTGTAAGAGGTATGTTTCCATGATTGGGTACCTAATTAATTAAGCTTTATGTAATTTAAATTGTTTTCATATTTTGGAATTAATGTAAAGGATACATTTCCACCTTTCGGTGGGTGTCCTATTTAGTTTTAGACATGGACAATGTAAGGACATATTTCCATCTTCGGATGGGTGTATTTATTTTGTTTCAACATTATTTTGATTTTAATACAATGATGCTTTTATTTTAATTATTGCATGTATTATGGATAATATCATTATATTTAAGAATTTTATAATATTAAGACTTGAAAAGGAGGCCGGTTCCAATGAACAGGGTACTGTAGGGGTGCTGGGCCATTTCTCACCTTCCCCATGCTTACCCAACTTTTCAAAACCAATAAGGGGTTGGGGATTCCTTAGGAATTGAGTCATCCACCCCTTTCTTTTTCTCAGCCCATCTGGGTGGCAACTCCATTTTCTTCGAGTTTAGGCTCATGTTCTCTAAGGCCCTGAGTCTAACGTGCTAAAGTCGTAAGAACCATTCCATATAGGAGTGTGGGCCAAAACCCCCGCTCACAATCACTTATTTTACATTGTGTGCGTGAGTTAGGATGCCTTGTGTAACCCATGTTATATTATGTAAGGGATACCATACTTTCACTCAAGATATGGAGATCGACCATTGCATAACCACTCATAGCCTCATACCTTTTGGGTATTTATTTGCTATGGGAACCTAAGCTTTTCAACCCAAAGACTAAAGCCCATGTAATTGTCCTAGTAACTTTCCTTAGGTTTACCTTATATGCTTGTTATTCAACCTATCTTGGTTTTAGTTAAGGCCCATTTGGTTTGCTTTTTCTTAATATGACCTAATTATCATGTAAGGCCAAAATAATTTTACTCTTTTAATCCCAAAACACCAAAATTATTTTCAAACTCTTTTTCAAGAAGGTCTTTTGGGCATAAAACTTTTTTAAGATGGGTCAAAATCATTTTCGACCTCATGGCCCAAGCACAAAGCTTAAGACTCACTTTTTAAGCAAACCATTTTACAATGGGCTTTGAAACACTTTTTAATGGGCTCAAAACTATTTTCACTTTATTACCTAAATTCAAATTTTAACTTTTTCTTAAATGGGCTTATAACTAGTTGGGTCAATTATAGAATATTAAAATCAATTGTGGGCCTAATTTACATAAGGACTTGTTAATCATAGGCTTGTTTGTGGGATGAATCATTAGTTTCTTTTCCAAATGAGAAATATATTTGTGATATAATTGTTAGCCAAATAATCTCAATTTTGATCTTTGACACTCAAATTGAATGATGCATTTAACATGTTTGTAAGACACTTGTTGCAGGCTCAACATATTGCTAGAACAGGGCAAAAGGTGCATCATTACAGACCCATGGATGATCGCCCCTGATGATTTAAAGAATAAGTTGTGTCACAGTAAGGTACGCTATCCGAATCTCGACCTCAGTCTCGACAGTGAGACAATATCCTCACCCGTCTGTTTGTTGGGACAATCGCACCTCAAGTGACCAAATCTCCAACATTCATAGTAAGGAACATGGAAACAAGAATGATCTGAATAGCGGTCTCTCTATATCTCATCGCGACCATCCATCCATTCTAAGAGAAAATCACAAGGATTGGCAATAGTGTTTGTGACATAGGGTGCGCCCAGGAGGTCGACAAGAGACACCCAATCCGATCACGATTTTAGTCCTAACACGATCGCTACTTTCATATTTTTTGCAAAATTTTAATTTGTCCAATGAAGGAGTGCCACATGGAATGACTGTTGTAAACCTACTTTTAGATTCAAAAAGGATGACCGTTTTGACAACCATGGCATGGGTAAGATTCCACGAGCAAAGCACTTACATTTGACCATTGGAAAATTTTTCAAAAGGAGCGACAGTCCCAAGCTGAAGGACGACCACCCATTATCTCTAGGAGACCATACTCTATGCCAGGATGACTGCTACCTGATGATATTTTCTATCAACACAAGGACTAGCCTACTAAAGCACATCACAAGACATATAACGGCTAGTTGAACCATATTGGCTATAAAAACCCCAAGACCCATCTTGTTAAAGAGTAATTTTTTATTGTAATAGCCAAGCAACATACATTAATTATCATTTAATTAAATTAACAATTAAATTGTTAGAGTGTTGGATGTGAGCAATTAAACACCAAAATTGTAAGTTTGAGTGTGAGCTTGGAAACACTTAGGTTGTGAGAGTGAGCCTGGGAAAACTCTTGTAAGAGTTGTGAGGATTGATCTCAAACCATTGTAAAGTTTGGTGTGAGCTTGTGAAAACACCAAGTTAGAGTTAAGCTTGTAAAAAACTGTAACACCCCTATACCCTGTATACGTACACAGCATGCTAATACGATCGTAATATATGTATACTGAATATAGAAATGCCACGATATACTTAACAAATGACTCATCACTTCATAAAAGCATAAACAAATTTAAATCATTTAAAAGAAATTATAAAAGACAAAAGGTAAAATGTTTATTTGAAAGCAGCGGAAAATGTAACAAATATTTACAAATAATTATACATTAAAACTCAAGTTTTAAAAAAACATAAAATATATACATGTTTGGTAGTATTTCTTCGATCTTTAAGCTTCACTAGATACACCTCAAGATTTAGCCTCTACTCGGCCTAGAGGGACTCTCCGGTTCTTCCCTGTTACCTGCGCGATAAATCATAATCGCGCTAAGCCAACAGCTTAGTGGTACAAGCTACAATAACGATATGCTTCTATTCAATGACAATGTCATACATTTCAAAAATCAATATAATATTCACAAATGATATTTTTATATTGTTCATAAGACTACATTTCATCTTTTGATTCAATTATTTCACCACTCATAATTTACGTTGACACAAAGACACGTATGGGCCCAAAAGACACTAATATGTTATTCAAAGTTCAGAGTTACTGCTTTAGTCTATAATCATAATCATCAAGCCCGTAGGCAACATATATATATATATATCTCTATCCATGGATAGGGTAACAGACCCAGTCTCTTGGACCTCTACTTGGTTAGACTCAAGGAGATCCTCAACCCGGCAAGACTGTTACCATAGCAATTGTAACAGACCCAGTCTCTTGGACCTCAACCCGACTAATTTCGAGGAGATCCTCAACCCGGCAAGACTGTTACTAATTCATATTTCTCATTTATCATTTCACATTTTTCAACTGGAATCGGCTTACGACCTGATCTTTTCACCTATCCAGTAATTCATAGGCATGCCACCAACTCAGAACTCTGAAAGTTGAATAGTACATATTAGACACAAAAGCTTTTCATTTATATCTTTATTTCATTCTCATTTTCAAAATAGGCAACCATGCCTCAATTGTAATTCATTTACATCATCATAGCCAACAATCATGGCTTCTCATTATATTAATACAATTCATCATATTTTTCACATTTCATATTCCATATTTCATATAGACAAACATACTTTAATCATCTCATTGAGAATGATCATCATTGGTACATATACATAGAAATTTACATTATTCATATGCATCATCAATGTTCACATTATATCAATCATAACATTATGAATTAGCATCAACAAAACATTAGATTCTTTAACACATTTACAATCAAATATATGTTAAGTCTTAACATCATATGAATGTATCCAATAATGTAGTTTGTACTTACCTTAAGCACCACTTATACAACTCTATACACTTCCTTTTTCCAAGAATTCTTCACTTCTCAATTTAGGGCAAATCACTTTCTTCCAACACCTAATCCGAAATGATACAATACATGAATTCCAATACAATTTATCACTTGTTAACCTCATCTTAGACCTTTATAACACAGATTATAACCCAACACCACATGCTATAGCCCACGGCCGTGGCCACCCCAACCCCCAAGGGACCACGGCCGTGGGCTAAAGAATGGTTCTGCCTCCCTTGCTCCACACCTCCATGGCCATGGCTACAAATGGCCATGGCCATGGCAACCAAGGGCCACGGGCGTGGCATCCAAAACGCCACTGTTTCTGACCAAATTCACCTATTCCATGCTTACAACTCCAACAAACATCAACAACATGAAAATATATGAAAATAATTGATCAAACTCAAGTTAAACATCACTTACCAATTCAAAACCCTAAAACCAACAACACTCCTACTCTTCCAACACCAACATCAACCTATCTTTTTATTTTCCATTCAAAACCAACACCACAATCAATTTAAATCAAACACACACCAACATACTACCATAAACACAACCTTACTTTCAAATATCCACAATCAAACTCACAAACAACTTAAAATAAAACAAGAGAATCAAGAGAGACTTACCAAAATAATGAATCTTCTTGGATTTCCACTTAATCACTTGAAAACTCCTTCAATTTGAGCTTTAAACACCAACTCACTCTTGCTCTCTCTCTTTTTTAGGATGGCCGGCCAACAATGGAGAAGGAAAGAAGAAGAAATGAAGAAAAGTCAAATTTTTCATCTCTTTAAACCTCCACCAAGTATTCCAAAAAAAATTACTTAAATGCCCTCACCTATTTATTTTACTTCTCTTTCACTTATTACCCTATTTAGTAATATCACAAAGAACAAAATAAATATCTTCATCCCTTGACCATCACATTTGACTTGTATATATGTTGTATATATTTCCATATACACAACATATACACTTTCTTTTAAATTTCTTTTCTCTTCCAAATTAACATATACATTCAATTCCAATTAAAACAATAATATTAAAACTTCTAGGGCATACATTGGGATATTACAAAAACTCTAGACTAGTGGAACCTTAACAAGTTGTTAAGAAAGTGGATGTATGATAGAGGTAATCTGAACCACTATAAATCTCTTGTGTTCATTCTTCTCCACTCTACTCTTTTACTACTCTAGATTTTGTTTAATTTTGATTTAATTTCTTAATTTGCCTTCAATTCTTCAAACCAACCAATTCCCCCCCCCCCCCCCCCTCTTGGTTGCTATCTTGGGACAACAATTGGTATCAGAGCTTGTAAATTTCTTAAAAAAATAATTGTGAAATTTGATCCAAAATGGCAACCTCTTCTTCATCTACATCAACCTCTCATGGAAATCTCAATTCTCTTCTTATACCCTACTTTGATGGAACAGATTATTCCTATTGGAGACACGAGATGTTCTTGTTGCTAGATAGTAAAGGAATTTAGCTTTGGGATTATGTTGAAAATGAGTGAAAACCTCCTACTCATAAAGCTGATGGTGTCCAAGTTTCTCTTCGCAAACCACAATGGTCAAATGCCAATGTGAGAGATCATTTCAAGAACCATATGGAAGCCTTCATCTTGATGAACTCTATTTCAAGAGAAGAAGGTGGGAGAGTCCAACATCTCACTTGTGCACATTGCATTTGGAAGAATCTTGAGAATTATTATGAGGGTACTACCCAAGTGAGGTTCACCAAGAAGCAAATGTATGTCCATGAGTATGAGTTATTCAAGATGAAACCCAATGAAAATGTCACCGACATGATAAACCGCTTGCTTTCCATTGTCAATGAACTAAAGAAGTATGGCAAGGTACATGATTAAGGTGATGTAAATAGAAAAATCTTGAGAGCTCTAAGAGTAAGAAAGAGCTTTGAATCAAAAGTCTCCTCCATTGAAGAAGCTCATAATCTTAGGACATTGAGAACTGATGAGCTTATGGGAAAGCTACTCACCTTTGAGCTACACAACAAAAAAGAAGAAGAACAAGGTGAGAAAGAGAAGAGGAAACTAATAGCTCTCAAAGCAATCAAAGAAGTTGATAACTCAAGCAATGAAGATAGTGATGATGATGAAGAAATGGCAATGTTATCAAAAAGAATGAATGATTGGAAGAGAAAGAGAAGATTGCAAGCTAGCAAAGGTACACATTCTAAATCTTCCTTCAAAGATAAGGATAAGAAAAATGAAATAAAATGCTATGAGTGTGGCAAATCCAGTCACATCAAATCATATTGCTTTAAGTTGAAAAAAAGAAGAAGTGGGAAAAAGAAAAAAAGAAATCTCTCAAAGTTACATGGGATGACTCTTCCCTAAGTGAAGAAGATGAAGAAGAATAGGAGGAAGGAATTGCCAATATATGTCTCATGGGTATTGAGGATGACTCCAATGAGGTAGGTACTCAATCCTTGAATCTAATTGCATATAATGATAATAATGATGATTTAGATGATAGTGATATGATTGAGAATATGAATTTCAAAATAGAAAAGTATTACTCTAAAATGAAATTTTATAAGGATAAATGTTCTAAGTTAGAAAAGGACTTTGTATGCTTAAAAAAATCTACCTTAGAATTAAAGATCTCAAATGAACAATTGTAGAAATTCATTAAGGCAATAAATAAAAATTCACATAACTTAGAAAATGTGATCAAGGAAAATGAAAATTTGAAGCATGAACTAAAGGAACTTAAAGAATAAATTTAAAAATTTGACAAAGGAAAGGAAGCAATAGATACATTAATTGATAATAAAAGGTCATCTTACTTAAAGCATGGTTTATGATTTAATGGCTCTTCTAATACCACATCTAGCACACTAACATTTGTAAAGGCATTTACAACTCAAACCTCTAGTGTTGAAGTTGTAAACACACCAATGGTCAAACCAAGACTAAAAATTCTAAAAGGAATACATTGGGTTTACAAGGATCTAAAACTAAAATTTCAAGAGTGAATCATGCATTCATGTATACTAGGCATGTACATAACACAAAAATGCACAAAAACAATCTCAAACTTGCAATTGCATGCATAGCACATTGAATGTCAATAGGAAAGTGAATGAATATAGAACTTTGTACCAATGCACATATTGTATGAAATTTGAACATAAGTGTACATTCTGCTATATTAGGAAGGCTCATCTCAAGTTAGAGAATTATTCTACTACTAACCCCCAAGGACCCAACTTCATTTGGGTACCTAAGAAAAGATGAACATTATTGTTTTGTAGGTATGCCTAAAATCTACTATCAATGAAAATCACTTAGCTTGTGGATAGTGGATGCTTGAGGCATATGACGAGAAATATAAAGCTTTTTACAACCCTCACTTACAAGCTTGGAGGTAGTGTTACTTTTGGAAACAATTCTAAAGGTAAATTCATTGGTATTGGTTCCATTGGCATGTTAGGAAAAATTTTGATTGAAAATGTATGGCTTGTTGATAGATTGAAGCACAATTTGCTAAGTGTAAGTCAATTATGTGATAGAGGATATGATGTAAATTTTGATTCCAAAAGATGCAAGGTTACAAATTTAAATGGTGAAACTGCATTCAAAGGAGCTATAATTAATAATACATACAAAATTGACATAAATTCCAATAATGCATTCCAATGTTTGATTTCTATTAATAATGATGCTTGGTTATGGCATAGATGACTAGGACATGCTAGTATGGATCATTTAAAATGCATAAGTAAAGAAGAACTAGTTGATGGTCTCCCTAAAGTTAAGTTTGACAAAGATAGAACATGTGAACCTTGTCAACTTGGTAAGCAACATAAAATCTCATTCAAATATAAAAATGTTGTAAGCACTTCTAGGCCACTAGAACTCATTCACTTGGATTTGTTTGGACCTAATAGAGTTGCTAGTCTAGGTGGCAAGTTATATGCATTTGTTCTTGTTGATGATTACTCAAGATTTACATGGGTTAATTTCTTAACTCAAAAGAATGAAGCTTTTATTCATTTCAAAATATTTGCAAAAAGAGTTCAAAATGAACAAGATTATGTAATCACATCTATTAGAAGTGATCATGGCAAAGAATTTGAAAATGAAAATTTTGAAAACTTTTGTAATGAATTTGGTATTTCACATAACTTTTTAGCTCATAGAACACAACAATAAAATGGTGTAGTTGAAATGAAAAATAGAACTTTGGTGGAAATGGCTAGGGCAATGCTCAATGAGTATGACTTACCATCTTACTTTTGGGCGGAAGCCATTAACACCGCATGTTACATTTCAAATCTCATTTACAAAAAGCCATTGATAAACAAAACTCATTATGAGCTATGGAATGGAAGAATACCCAAAATTTCATATCTTCTAGTATTTGGATGGAAATGGTTTAATTGAACACCAAGGAAAATCTTGAGAAATTTTCATCTAAATCGGATGAAGGCATATTTTTAGGATACTCATCATCTAGTAAAGCATATATAGTATTTAATAAGAAAACTCTAGTGGTTGAAGAATCAATGCATGTTGTTTTTTATGAATCTTCTAAACTTGATCAAAGGAAAGGTAGTGCTCTTGATGATTTTGTAGGTACATATGTTCAACAAGAAATGATTGTTGCTCCAAAGAACAATCATGATGAATAAGAAAAGGAAACTTAGGAGTTACCGAAGAATCCAAAAGAACTCATCATTGGTGAAACTTCAAAGGGAGTAACTACTAGATCTAAATTTAAACATTTAGATGTTAATGTTGCTTTTGTCTCTCAAATAGAGCCAAGGACCATTGAGGAGACTCACAGTGATGAAAATTGGGTGATTTCTATGCAAGATGAACTCAACTAATTTGATAAAAATAATGTATGGGAACTTGTTCCTAGACCTAAAAACCATCTAATTGTAGGATGTAAATGGGTATATAAGAATAATCTTGATGAAAATGGTCTCATTACTAGAAACAAGGCTAGTTTGGTAGCCAAAGGCTATAATCAAGAGGAAGGCATTGACTATGATGAGATATTTTCTCTCGTAGCTAGATTAGAAGCTATTAGAAGTTTACCTGCATTTGCATGTCATATGAACTTTAAAATTTTTCAAATGGATGTCAAAAGTGCTTTTTAAATGGTTTTATCAATAAGGAAGTTCATGTTGAACAACCTCCAGGTTTTGAAGATTATAAAATTCCAAATCATGTTTTTAAACTTACCAAAGCATTATATGGGTTGAAACAAGCTACAAGAGATTGGAATGATAGACTTAGTACATATTTGCTTGAAAATAGCTTTTCAAAAGGCAAAGTGGACACAACTTTTTTTGTTAAAAAGAATAAGCATAACATCTTAATTGTCCAAATATATGTTGATGACATTATATTTGGTGCTACTAATGAATCTTTGTACAAGGAATTTGCTTCTTGTATGACTAGGAAATTTGAAATGAGCATGATGGGTGAACTCAAATTCTTCCTTGGACTACAAATCAAGCAATGCAAAGATGGGATCTTCATCAACCAATCCAAGTACACAAAGGAACTCCTAAAGAAATTTGGAATGGATAGTTGTAAGACTAGCAAGATTCCCATGAGCACATTATTGAAACTTGACAAAGATGAAAGTGGTAAGGTAGCAGATGAGAAGAAATTACAAGGTATTATTCAATCTCTACTTTACTTAACCGCTTCTAGACCTGATATAATGTATAGTGTATATTTATGTGTCAAATTTCAATCTTGTCCTAAAGAATCCCACTTGAATACCACTAAAAGAATTTTAAAATACTTGAATGGTACATTGCATTCAGGACTTTGGTATCCTAAAAATACATCATTTGACATTTTAGGATTTTTGGATGTGGATTACACCGGTAGCCTCTTGGATAGAAAAAGCATGACTGGGGCATGTCATTTTCTTGGTGATTTCCTAGTTTCTTGGTTTAACAAGAAACAAGTGTCAGTTGCTTTGTCTACGGCTGAAGCCGAATATGTTACAGCTTGTTTTTGTTGCACACAACTTTTATGGATGAAGCAACAATTACTTAACTATGGTAAAGTGTTTGATCGTATTCCTATTAAGTGTGATAACACTAGTGTGAGAGGGATTTTTATTTTAACTTTTTCATTTTCATTCTTTTTTTTTACTTTTACTTTTTTGTACACCCTTTTTTTTAATAATATGTGCATAGTAGCACATGACGAACCCAAATTTGGGGTCGTCATGAATAGAAATTTACAAAATGCCAATATATTCGGTTATCCACTTCAGCTCATCACTTCGGCCTACAAGCAAACATTTACATAAATCAACCACAATTCTTCAATCAACACATATTCAATTATCCACCTATCCCAATTACCCTCTTTGCACAATCAATTAAAACAACTTCAAATTGTTAACCCTAATTATATTCTGCAAAACCAATTCAAACAACTTCAATATCCTTCATTCAGCTCCTGCCATCATCAATTCCAATTAATTGCATTTTATTTCAACCATGACCCAGGCCAATTTGAAGAACATGAAGAATTTATTTAAAAACATCAAGGCAACACATTGGGAACAAATGTCATGGTGTCAAATCAATGTTTTAAAATACTTTCAAAATGTCAAATTGGACCAACCATTTTTACATGCCATAGCCTCCTTTTGGGATATTAAAACTAGGACTTTTAAGATAAAAAAACTTTGAAATGTGTCCTATGATTGAAGAATTTGAAGCCATTCTAGAATATCCAAGCAATCAACCAATGGTGTTACCCATACTGACTTCCAAAGCCCAACAACAGATGCAAATGTTGTTTCAGCTTTCAAATCCCAAAGTTTTACAATTAACCATAGGTGAGAAAATTCTACTTGGTCCCTTGATCGATTTTTGTACTTCTCATTTGGCTTTGGCCAAAGCTTGGGGATGCATATTCTTATCTATGTTTGTTGGTCAATTCTTGCTTATTTTCGCTGACGGTGACATCGATCCATGAGTTTTGAATATCGTGGACTAAATGGAAGGAGGCTTGTTGCCAATACCCATGTTCTTGGCAGAAACCCTAGTTAGATTGGACCAATTTAAATTACAATCTTCAAGAAGGCTGGCTAGGAGTCCCTTATTGCTTTAGGTATTTGCCTAAATTGCCCTTTTGGGTTTTTAATTTAGGCTTTTATTTTTATTGCTCTAATTTTTTCCTAGCTCGCCTTTACGAGTTTTGAAACTAGCAAGCTATCCTAACTTTTACCTAGGCCACCCTTATGGGTTTTTAACCTAGCAAACTCTCCTCCTTTTTTTGTTGGTTCTTATTTTTGCCTAGACCACCCTTGTAGGTTTTCAAAACTAGCAAATCACCCTAATTTTTACTTAGGTCACCCTTACGAGTTTTCAACCTAATGGGCTCTCTTTTTTTTATTAGTACAGATCTGGTTATAGGAGTGCCTCTACTTACTCGACACCCCATCTGTGGACTTCACTAAATATCTGCCACGTCATCATTTTGCTAGGAAATTGCTTCCTCCTGCTTCCTCATATACTAACTAGATTGAGTGGATTCACTCATGAGTTATGATTAACATCCATTGGTTGGTAACTTGGTAGAAGATTACACATGTCACCATTTGGACATATCTGATGTATGTTCCTCTTGCTGCTCTTTGTTGAGGCACTTGCTATGATCCTCATTGACTTGACCGCCAGTATGGAGCCGAGCCTCGAGGTTCTGATTTCACTCCTGATTTGGACATGTCTCATTGCCATCTTGAATCGACTGAAGCAAAGCTGGCCTGCACGCTACACTTATCGTCTGCCAAAGATTTTAGATTTCTCAATTTTTAGAAAGATAATGTTAGGAGGAACAATAATGATAAATAAAAGATGTTTTCTTTCCTTTTATAATTTGTCATCGCCTTTTATTATCATGGTATTTATTTTACCCAAAAGGTTAAATAATTCAAAATAATGCATATAAATAATTTTAATATAAACTCTATTTTATTAAATTAAGGAACAACCAAAAATATTAAGCCAGCATACACAAGATCACTCCTGTCACCAACCAGCCCTTTCAAGTTTTCTAATTAACAATTTTCACTTATTTAGCTCTAATTATTGCCTAGTCTGCCCTTTAGGATTTTTGAAACTCGCGGACTGCTCTAACTTTTGCCGCCTCTTTTTTTTTATTCATATTTCAAACATAGAACCTCTTTCAACCTGCCAATGTTTACTGGCTCACTAAATTTGTTCCCATCCATGTTTGACAACTTGATCGCTTCCTTACTCATGACTTGTTTCACAATATACGACCCTTCCCAACTAGGTCTAAACTTTCCTCTTGGGTCAGAGACATTGGACTTGCACTGATTCAAGACTAAGTCATCGACTTTAAGCTTTCTGATCTTAACCCTTCTGTTGTAAGTTTGAGCTATTTTTCTTTGATATAGCTGGTGATGATACAATGCCTTCAACCTTTTTTCTTCTAACAAGGCTAGCTATGCATATCTGCTTGCTACCCATTCTATCTTAGGCAATTCAACTTTAAGTATAACTCAAAGCGATTTGATCTCAATCTCAATTGGCAACACAGCTTCCATCCCATAAACTAAGGAAAAAGGCGTCATTTCAGTCAAGGATTGCACACTCATCCTGTACCCCCCACAAAGTAAAAGGAAGAATTTTCAACCAATCCCTATACATCTTAGATAGAATCTACTTAATTGTCTTGTTTGTTGCTTCCACTGCACCATTAGCTTTTGTTCTAGGAGGCGAAGACCGGTGATGACAAATCTGGTACTTCAAAAATAAATATTTAACCACTCCTTGAAATTGCACCCCATTGTCTGATATCACACTGTGGGGACCCCATACCTGCAGATAATATTCTTATCAAGCCATTTGCTTTACCCTCAGCTTGTGTAAAGACTTGGTTTTGACCCATTTTGAAAATTAATCAACTACTACTATAATGAACCAATGACCGTTTAAAGCCGTCGGATGCATCTCCCCAATAATGTCAATTCCTCAAATTGCAAAAGGCCAGGGGGAAGACATGGAGTGTAGTTATTCAGTAGGCAGGTGATTCAAACTTTTGTGCACCTGGCACTGTTTGCACTTTCTCACAAAATCAGTACAGTCTCTTTCCATAGTCAACCAATAGTAGCCTTGTTGAATTATCTTCTTAACTAGGGCCAACCCATGCATGTGGAGACCATAATTCTCGGCATGTATTTTGGACATGATATGCTTAACTTCAGACTTCCTCAAGCATCTTTAATGCACTCTGTCGGCCCATCTTCGATACAAATCTCCATGAAAGGTGACGTACTACAATGACCATCGCCTTATAGCTCTTCTCTCTTCTTTAGTTGCATCGTGCGGGTATTCTCTACTTTTCAAAAATCATCTAATGGTGTCGTACCACGCATCATGGTCCGTATAAGTTTTTATGACTATTTCATATTCATAACAAGTAGTCAATGAACTTGTCAAAACTAGAGGCTCAAGAAATAACTTAATAGGATCTTCCCATATGGAAGCCAATGTGGTTCGAGCATTGGCCATCTGGTTTTCATACCTTGGCAGGTGTATAAATCTGCACTCTTTGAAATTCTTCTTCATCATGGTCAAATAATCATGATACAGTTTCAATTTTCTTCTTTTATCACCCACTCTCCATTTACTTGTGATACCACTAGCGAGGAATCATCAAAAACCTGCACCTTATCCACCTTCATGATCATCAGGGTTTCCAAGCCAAAAATGCAAGCTTCATACTCGGCCATATTGTTGATTGCCCTAAATTTCAACTTCTTAGCAAGAGGAATAAGCTCACCTTTAGGCAATTCCAAAATTACCCTAGACTGATACCTTTTCTATTTATTGCTTTATCAAAGTACATTTTCCATCCCTATACCTCTATGGCCTCTAAATGTTCATCGGGAAATTTCAAAACCACTTTCTCACTGTCCGACAATGGCTATTGGGCCAGGAATTCTGCTACCGATCTTCCTTTAATTATTTTTTCGGTTATATATTCAATCTCAAATTCTTCCAAAATAATCTACCATTGACTGTACTTTCCAATCAATGAAGGTGTTTCCATTAAATACTTTACTGGATCCATCTTGAAAATTGCTTGCACACTATAGGACTAAAAGTAATGCCATAACTTCTTAGATGAACAAACCATGGCTATGCATGTCTTTTCGATGATACTACACATAATTTCATAAGGCAGGAGCTTTCTACTTAAGTAATAAATTGCATATTCAACCCCTGATTCATCTTCTTGGGCAAGCATTATTCCTATTCATTCTTCCTCTACTGCTAAGTATAGTAACAAAGGTTTATCGGGTTTATGTGCCTTTAAAATAGGTGGGTTCAGCAACTATTCCTTAATACACTCAAAAGCCTTTTGGCATTCATCATTTCACTTGACTGGCTGGTTCTTTTTAATCAATTTAAAGATTAGTTCACAGATTGTGGTAAGTTTTGCTATGAATCTACTAATGTACTGTAACCTGTCAATAAACCCCCAAACTTCCTTCTCAGTCTTAGTGGCCGACATATCACGGATTGCCCTAACTTTGTCATGGTCAATTTCAATGCCATTTGGACCAATTACATGCAGTAATAACTTGCCTAAAGTAACCCCAAATATACACTTCTTCGGGTTCAACCATAGCTTGTACTTTACTGCCCTCTCAAAGAATAACTCTAAGTTTTAGAAATGCTGCTCTCTCTTGTCCAACTTCACCATCATATCATCAACATAGACCTCAACTTCTTTATGCATCATGTCATGAAACAAGGTGATTTCCATCCATTGGTAGGTTGCTCCGGCATTCTTTAACCCAAACGGCATTACCTTATAGCAAAATATACCCCATGTTGTAATAAAGGAAATTTTGGCTTTATCCTCTTGGGCCATTAACACCTGGTTGCATCCGAAAAATCCGTGTATGAATGAGTGTAGCATGCTAGAGGTTGCACTATCAATAAGGACATATATATGGGATAAAGGAAAATCATCTTTGGGTGAAGCTTTGTTCAAGTCTCTATAGTCCATACAAACCCTAATTCTTTCATCTTTCTTTGGTACAAAAACTATGTTAGCTAGCCAATCAGGATAGTCTATTGCCTCAAGAAATTTGTCTTGTATCTGCTTAGTGACTTCCTCTTTGACCAATTATGCCCATTCCGGCTTTAACCTTCTAAGCTTTTGTTTGACAAGTTTCATGTGAGTGTAGGTAGGAATCAAGTGCTCGGTTATATCTCAGTCAATCCCAGGCATATCCTCATAAGACTAAGGAAAACTTCTTCATATTTTTTTAAAAAAATTTTAAATCCCTCTCTCTCTTCTGGTGTAAGGTTGGATGCTATACTAATGTTTTTAGGATTATCAGTTGTTCACAAATTTAATGTTTATTTGTCAATAGAGTTAATATTAAAAATGCTTATGTAATTACTATTTGAATGTATGCAACCATTGGGAAAAACATCTCACAAGTAAGAAAAATTAGACTTTATTGCATTCATCTTGGAAAAGAAAACATCATCATCCTCATACAAAGCAGACAAATTAAAATCAAAATCAGCATTCTCAAAATCATAAACTAAAACATCTTCAAATTTTTCTTTAACTAAAGCAGCAATTTCCTCTGAAGTCTTCTGGACTTTTAGGATAGCTTCCTTCTCCTCTTCTAGATTAGGCTTCTTGTCAGCTGGCAGGATGAGCTCTTTCTACATCTGCTCTATCAGTTCAGCAACATCAGCAAAAATCTCAAAATCTTGGATCAATTTTCCCATGAACATGACTGGCTCAGGCTTCCCTTGAAGCAGTCCTATGTCTGGAGCTTTAATAAAAACCTCCTTGAGTGGTGAGAAACTCATCTTCTCATTCTTCTTAGGTTGAACATCTTTGTTAGCTTCATCGTATCCCAACCCCTTCTTGGAAGTTTGAGTCTTGAAACCTGTAAGCTTCGTCACACTTGTTTTCCCTTTTCCAAGCCCAGTGCTAGGTAGATGGTTCATTTTCTTCATCATAGCCAGGATCTTAGGACCAACCATCTCACTTTCAAAAATAACAGCTACTTGGAACCCATTGAGAGGCCTCTCAATCATTAGAGTGCTCACCACTTCATTATCCTCGGCCTCAATGACCACTGTCTTCTCTATTTGGAAACTTGATCTTTTGATGGAGGGTGAAAGGAACTCCACCAAGAGGATGAAACCAGGGTCGTCCCAATAGTAGTGCAAAAGTGACAAGGATATCCAAGACCACAAATTCAACCATGGATTTAATGGGACCAACCTTCACAATAGCTTTGAAGGTTCCTTCAGCAAGCCTTTTGGTATTATCATAAGCCCTAATTATCACTTCATTTAGGCTTAAATCTCTTATTGACATAGCAAGCTTTGGCAGGATTTTAAGTTGACACACATTGATGGTAATTCCATAATCAACCATTACACATGGAGTTCTCTTCCCTTTGACTTCTACCTTAATAAAAAGTGGGCGGATGTGATCCCTTCCCTCTACTGGCAAATCAGCATCCAAAAATGATACCATCCCCACATTTGTTCTTCTTTTGATCCCCTCACACTTCATCACTCCTTCCACTTTCATAAATTAACCAACTCCTCCGGCGTTATAGAAGTGGAAATTGGCATGCTAGCCATAGCCTTGGCCATTGTTTCTCGATGTTTCTTTGATGTAGCTAGCAAATCCCATATGCTGATACTAGCTTTTATTCTCCTCAACTGCTTAAGGATAGCATCATCTTCTCCTTCTTTGTTCCCAATTTCGACATCCTTCCCCTTATTGGCTTATACTTCTTTTGGTGGTGTCCTTGCATATGGCTTACCAGATCGGGTGTTCATAACTTCATCTTCTTCGAGCTCAGACCAGGTCCACTCTTCCTTCTTGGGCTTAGAATCATCATCACTATCAGTTGAGTCCCAAAACTCACTTACCATACAAATGGCTACTTCTTTCTTAACTTCATCTAGCTTTGTCTTATTAAGGATCTACATCTTGGAAAGAAGACAAGACAAATCTCTCATTCAAGCCTCCCTCAATCATGAAAGTTGTTGGTGGTGGGACCCTGTTGAACCTTGGTAATGGATTCTCCTTCGTGTTTGGCTTGTTAGGTTCGGGTAACTTCCTACTATCAATCAAGTTTTGAATTTCATGCCTCTACCTAAAACACTTATTCTTCTCGTGCCTGTGCCCTTGCATCTGGTGAAATTGGCAAAATGCCTTTACAGCAAAATTAGGTGGTAAAGGATTTGGCAATGGGTGTGTGGCTAATGGCTGTAACAACACCTTTTCTTTAGTTTATTGAGAACCCAAAATAGTGGTTTGTGTAACTCTGAAAACTATCTTCTACATCCTTGGCCAGTTGCATTAACATCAACCGCCTTTTGTGTGCTTTGATTTCCAGACTGATAGTTCCTTTTCTAATTTCTTCTTATAGAAAAGATGTTCTTCTCCCTTTCCCACTCTTCAATTTGTAAACTAGATTGAAGAAGATCCTTAAAATCTTAGATGAGTGTGTGAGACATCCTTTCACGAAGACTAGGCAGCACTCCCCTCACAATCATCTTAATATGACCAGATTTGTCAGGCCTCTTCTTGAGCAATGAGGATTTATTTCTCCACCTCTTCACATAGTCAATAAAATTCTCATTCTTTTTATGCCTTAGTAACTCAGCTTCTATCAAGGTCACTTCTAACTCTACAATATACCCGTATTACTGGGTGAAGGCTTTGTATAGCAAAGCTTAGTTCTTTTGAGTACTTTCTTCTAAGGGGTTGAACCAATTTTGCACAATAGGATCCAGTAAAAACATGAAGTACCTTAGAGTTTGAGCTTTAGTAGCTTAGGCAGACTGCATGACTGTGATATACTACTCCACATGAAGATGAGGGTTGCCGGTTCCATCGAACTTAGAAAAAGATGGCATTTTGAATTTGTAAGGAACTTCATCATCTTGTTCGAACAGCTTGTCCACTTCTGACATCTGTTCGGTTTTCAATTTCTTCTCAAACTTCTTCTCCAAATTAGCAATCATCTTTTCCACATCAAAAGTCTTGGTCTTTTCAACAGTTGCCTTCTCTACCACCTTCGACTCCTTGTTATCTTGAGGATCTTAAAATTACTAAGCCTAGTATTCATCATCGTCCATAACCATCTTGTCATCATCGAAGGCTACTTCACCAACCTTAGCCTTCCCTTTGTCATTCTGCTTCTTGGTACTAGCAGATGCTTTAGCAATATTCCCAAACATTGGAGCTAGTTGGCTTTTATGGTCTTAGCTAGAACTCCCTTTAGCTCTTTCATCTTGTTGTTGACTACATTATCTATCATCTTCTAAATCTGTTCAGGTTCCATTATTCTTGGTGAGAAGCTAATTGAGTCGGTGCTGGATTCTACATCGCTGGCATAGTTTGGGTTGTCATAAGCTCTTGAACTACTATAATCAAGGCTATGAGCCAAAAAGGATCAATGATATGAGATGCAATGCATGTATGCATGTATTAATGGATGCACAAATAACAAACAAACAAAAAGAGTAAAGATGTCCCTTCCAACCTTATATCACCCACACATGAATGGCGAGTCTCTTTTCCTAGGTATATGCTCGACAAAATATCAACATGGGATATCTTATTTTCAAAAGAATTCACTCAGACGATGTAACTAATAATTGTATTTTCAAATATAATAGTCAGTCCATGATAATCCCTATTAATTGGGTCTTAATCCATTGGGTCAACTAAAAATAGCTATTATGCTATTTTGGGATTAAAAAAAATTAAAAGGATTATCATAAATAGATTTTCCATTTTTGAAAAATAACTAATGATTCATACTTCAAACAAGACTATGATTAACAAGTCTTAGTGTAAACTAGGCCCACAATTTATTTTAAGAATTCCATAATTGACCTAACTAGTTGTAAGCCTATTAAAGAAAAAGTTGTGAAAAAGATTTTAAAAATGGTTTTGCTTCAAAGCCCATTGTAAAAGATTTGTAAAAATGAATTTTTGACTTTGGGCTTGGACCATGAGGTAAAAAGAATGTTGGCCCATCTTGGAAAAGGTTTTATGTCAAAAGACCAACTTTAAAAAGTCTTGAAAATAATTTTGGTCTTTTGGGTTTCAAAAATTATTTTGGGTTTTGAAAATATAATTAGGTAATATTAGAAAAATAACAAACCAAATAGGCCATGATTCAAACTAAGATATATCAAACATAGAAGCATTTGGGTATAAACCTAAGGAAAGTAACTAAGCCAACTACATGGGCTTTAGTCTTTGGGTTGAAAAGCTTAGGTTCCTATAGCAAGTATATACCAAATGGTATGAGGTTATGAGTGGTTATGCCATGCTTGATCTCCATACCTTGAGTGAAAGTCTGGTATCCGTTACATAACACAACACGGGTTACACTGGCATCCTAATTCACGCACACAATGCAATCTAAAATGATGCAATAGATAATATCATAATAAGAAAGAATAAAATAATATAAAGACCAACGGAATCAACTTCTCTTATCCCCAGTAGAGTGGATATTGTCAGAGGGGATTTTTGCCCCTACTCCCAGTGGAATGGTTCTTGCAACTTCAGCACTGTTAAGCTCAGGGGCTTAGAGAACATGGGCCTAAACCTAGAGAAAATAGAGTTGCTACCTGCACTGGCTGGAAAAAAAAGGGGTGGATGACTCAATTCCCAAGAAATCCCTAACCCCTTAATGGGGTCGGAAGTTGAGTACGCGTGGAGAAGGTGAGAATGACCTAGAATTCCCACAGCACCTGGTTCATTGGAATAGGTCTCCTTTTCAGATCTAAATATTTTAAAATTCTTAATTAGTATGATATTATCTGTATTACATACGAATAATAAAATATCATTGTATTAAAAATAAAATAATATTCAAGCGAAACAAATAAATAGACACTCATCCGAGGATGGAAACATGCCCTTACAGCCAAAATCCAATGTCTAAAACTAAATAAATAGGATACCCACCAAAGGGTGGAAACATATCCTTTTACATTAATCCAAAATCATTAAACAATAAATTAAATTAAATAATAAAAACTGAGGCACCCACAAAGTGGAAACATGCCTTTTACAATTCAAGAAAGCAAATAAATAATTAATTAAGCAAATTAAATCATTCAAGCATGATAATTAAATAAAACATCCATCATAAAGTAAAATAAACCATCCATCATATAACAAATAGCAAACCAAATAAATAATTAAAACTAAGGTTTAAACCACTAAGTAAATAAAATTAGGGTTTGAGAAATAAAATTGGGATTTATGGGCTACTAGACATTTAGGGAATTTTAGAAAATAAGGTTTAGAAATTAGGAATTAGGGTTTAGAAATTTGGTTACTGCATGTTTACTAAATAAGTTTAGAAAGCAGGGTTTAGATGTTTAAGGGTTAAGAGTTACATATTTTTGAATTTTGGAAGTTAGGGTTGTTTTAGGGTTTTTTAAATTAGGGTTTGAGTTATAGGTTTTGGATTCACGGTTTGGTTTTAGGTTGCTGGATTTAGATTTAAGGATTTACTGAATTAGGGTTTAAGGATTTATTGGATCGGTTTAAGGGTTTACTGGATTAGGATTTATATGTGTTGGATTAAGGTTTTTAGGGTTTACTGGATTAGGGTTTTGGGTTTTGATAAACTTATTCCAAGGTTTGGTGTTTTCTTGATATTTATGATTTTTAAAAATTGCAAGACGGACTATGGTTTAACAAGTCAAACTGGATTAAAATAATGATTAAAACAAATAACAAAAATATTTAAAAGAAAAGATGGAATTACTATACGTTTAAACAAATTAGCCTTAAGACACAAAACTTACATTGAAGGCTCCACCAAATTGGTTGTTGATTCCAAGTTGCTGCCTACACCAACAGTTGTTTCTGGCTGAGTAAAAATCAAACATAGTGATTACTGCCTTTGAAGTGTTGATGGATGTTGATTATTGTTGCTCAGTGTTGCTTTCCTTGCTAAAATTGATTAACCCTGTTAAAGTATTAAGTCTCATTATTTATAGGCCAAAACTGTCCCCAAAAACCCTAATTGCTTTCTTCATCCATCTTTAAAAGAAATTCTTGCCTAATTAGGAAATCAAATAGCTAGCCAAAACTCCAAACAACTTAAGACCATGTCAATCTGGTGTCCCAAATTGACATGGGCTAAGGCTCATGTCGACCTGGGCTGCCCCAACTCGATTTATGCTTGTATTTTTCAAATTTTTGGACCCAAAAGTTTTATTTTGGGCCTAAAAACCTCAACTTAGGGTTTTTTAGTTGAATTTATGCCTTTCAAAATTGAAACAGCTTATTTAAAAGTTGTAAACTAAATTTACATCTTTAAAAAGTCGGATCGAATTTATTTTAGCATTCTTTAATTAAGACCATACCAACTTAGGGCCAAAATTAAGGGCCTACAACTAGTGCTATTAAGTTATCCAGGAATACAATCCAACATTCTAGGTCTAAACATATAAATATTAGACATCATTTCTTAAGGGATAATGTACAAAATAAAAATATTGCCTTACAATTCATTGATACACATAATTAACTTACTAATATCTTTACAAAATCTTTAAATGAAGATATGCTAAACTTCATTAAGCATAACTTAGGAATGATTGATGGAAGCTCATTGAATGAATAATTGTTGTAGTGTGTCAATTTTGATATTTTTGCAAGGCTTTATCATCATTTAAAATATTCAATTTTGATCATACATTGTTCATACCAAAACCTATCTTCTTTGTTTCTTTCTATTCTTTTTTCTTTGTTCAGTGTGGTCACCCTGCCAGGAATCGCGGTCGTCAATCCACTGGATAGGTTCATCCGAGATGACCTTTCAGTGAGCGGTCAGGCAGAGATGATGGACGATCACATTTTTCTAATTTTTAATAGCCATAAATGGCCATTTTTCCATGATTTCTCTATTTATGGCCACTTAACTTCATTTACATACTTCTTTAATCACTGTTAACATATAAACTTTCCTCTAAACTCAAAATCATTTAAAATCCATCTCTTTCTATAGCATACTTTTTTCAGTTTCTTTCATATCTCTTGCACCAAATGGCCCCTAAAAAGAAAATTTCATCTAAGGGAAAGGGAAAGGGGAAGAAACCTTCGGGTATTGTCATTAGGGAACCACAAGAGGCACCTCCCTTTCCTCCACCATCTAGAAGAGGTGAGAAAATACACAAACCCCATCACCAAACAACATAAGAGGACATAAGGTATGCCATGCTCAAAAGGGAGAAGATGGAGGGAACCAAAAGGCCATTTGGACGTATGCTTATTGCCCTCAACATCAAGGAAGAAATTAATAGGTTGCTTGATGCTCTTGGGTGGAGAGTATTTGTTTTTCCTGAAGAGGTAGGTTACCCTAGCCTTAGTCTAAGAGTTTCTAATGTCTCTTTAAATTGAGAAGAGTGCAAATTCAGCCCTAGGATGGTATGGGATTAGATTTAAGTTATTTGATAAAAATCATGTCTTATCCCTAGAAGATTTTAGTAGGATTTGGGATTTTCCTTTAGATGGACCCACTTCCTACAATGACATTTCCTTCTCCAACCAAACCCTTTTCTATCTTTTGGCAAGAAATTTTAGTGGAGAAATCTTTTGAAAAAGAATCCAAGGCTAGACATATTAAGTCCATCATAAATTGGATGCTACATAGGATTATTACCTACACAATCCATCAAAGGGCTGATGAAAATGAGAGAGTCACCAAAATGGACTTGATCTACATATATGACTTTACCCACAACATTCCCATGAACACCACAAAATTTTTAATTGACACCCTCTATCATCATGCTATTACAAGGTCAGGAACCTTCTTTCTTTCCTCCCACATTACCCAAATAGCTAAACATTTAAACTTGCTAAATGATCTTAACCTAGCCACCTTGAGGAATCCATTTGACCTTTCCTCTTGTGCCATCACTATAGAATACTTAGAGCATGTTGGATGTGTTAGGTAGGTTAATGGTTCTTATGTCTACTTTTTTGGCAACAAGGGTGTGCTGGATGGACATAAGAAGAGGCCAAGGTATACCATAGAAGGAGAAGGAGAATCTATGGAAGTTGTTGTGGAAATGCCTCACAAAGCTTCAACCTCCAAACCTAGAAAAGTTAGCTCTCCAACCATACTCATTCTTAGGGCTATCAAATCTCTCTCCAAGAAGCTTTCTCACTTCAAAAGGAATGCATCCAAAAGGTTTCAGCACTTGAAAAAGAGAATTGACCTAATATCCCATATGCATCATGATCTTTATGCAAAACAAGTTGGAGTTGCCTCAACATGATCTAAGAGATTGGGATGTAAGTGATCATGAAGAGAGCACCTTTGAAGAAGAATCCTTGGGAGATGACATTAGCACTAGCTCCAGTAGCAATATGCATGCTCCTCTTAACAAGGTCAAGGCCCCTATGGAAGAAGAAGAGCATGAAAAAGAAGAAGAGTCTGATTAGCTTGTCCATTGTTGTTTTCTGCTTTCTATTATGTCTTATGTTTTCCCTTTTGTGTTTCCTTCAATGTTTGTGTTCTTTATTTTTTATTAATGAACATTTTAGTTTTTCCTTTATTAGTATCTTTACTTTTCTTTCTCTTTTTTCCTTTGTTAAAGGGTGAGAAAAAATAACATGATGTTGATATGCATTGACATGAGATGTTATTTGAATTTAAAAAGCAGTACGCAAATAATAAGATGCAATTCAAAGATGATCAATTGGCTAAAAGAAAGAACAATTAAATTGAGTAATTGAAATAAATCATCTTAAATAATGCATACATTTAGGGAGAGATTAAGAAAATTTAAAAGCCACAAGTTGCTAACCTAAAAACAAAGATTGTTATTATTTTGCTTCTCCTTTATCATCATTCCATTTGATTGCCAAAGTCAAAGAGGGGAAGATTGTTAGACAAATAATCTCAATTTTGATCTTTGACACTCAAATTGAATGATGCATTTAACATGTTTATAAGACACTTATTCCAGGAATAGGCTACTCAACATATTGCCAGAATAGGGCAAAAGGTGTTGTCATTACAGACCCAAGGATGACCGCCCCTAATGATTTGAAGAACAAGTTGTGTCACAGTAAGGTTGGTCCGAATCTCGACCTCAGTGACCAAATCTCCAACATTCATAGTAGGGAACACAGTGACAAATGTGGTTTAAAGAGTGGTCTCTCTATACCTCATCGTAACCGTCCATCCATTCTAAGAGAAAATCACAAGGATTGGTAGTAGTGTTCGTGACCTTGGGTGCGACCATCAAATCCAACCACGATTTCAGTCCTAGCACGATTGTTACTTTCATATTTTAGCAGAATTTTAATTTGTCCAATGAAGTAGTGCCATGTGGAATGACCGTTGTAAAGCCACTTTCAGATTCAAAAAGGGCTATCACCCCTTGACCTTAGGCGACCATCCCGACAGCAACAGCATGGGCAAGATTCCACCAGCAGAGCACTTACATTTGACCGCTGGAAAATTTTTTAAAAGGAGCAACTGTCCCAAGCTAAAGGACGACCACCCATTGTCTCTTGGAGACCATCCTCTGTGCCAGGATGATCGCTACTTGTTGATATTTTCTATCAACACAAGGACTAGCTTGCTAAAGTACATCAAAAGACTTATAACGGCTATTTTGACCATATTGGCTATAAGTACCCCCCAAGAACCATCTTGTTAAAGAGTAATTTTTATTGTAATAGCCAAGCAAACATACTTTAATTATCATTTACTTATATTAACAATTAATTTGTTAGAGTGTTGGGTGTGAGCAAGTAAACACCAAAATTGTAAGTTTGAATGTGAGCTTGGAAACAAATGGGTTGTGAGAGTGAGCATGTGAAAACTCTTATAAGGGTTATGTGGATTGATCTCAAACCATTGTAAAGTTTGGTGTGAGCTTGTTAAAATATCAATTTAGAGTTAAACTTGTAAAAAACTCAAGACTAGTGGAACCTTAATAAGTTGTTAAGGAAGTAGATGTAGGATTGATGTAATCTGAACTACTATAAATCTCTTGTGTTCATTCTTCTCCACTCTACTCTTCTACTACTCTAGCTTTGGTTTGATTTTGATTTAATTTCTTAATTTGCCTTCAATTCTTCAAACCAACCAATTCACCCTCCCTCTTGGTTTCTATCTTGGGAAAATAATACCCTTTAATTTGGTTTTAATTCATAATATAACATAAAAGTTATTTTCAGTTGACGCAATGGATTAAGGCTTAATTAGTGAAAATTATAATGGATTGACTTCTAAATTTGAAAATACAACTATTGATTAATCCATCTGAGTGGATCTCATGAAAATAAAATCTCCCATGTGTATGTTTTTTGACCATATACCTAGGAAAAGTGACTAGCCATTCGTTTGTGGAAGGAACATCCTAAATATTTTTATTTTTTGTTACATGTGCATATATGCATACAAGCATTGCATTACATAGCATTGATCCTTTCTAACTCACAGACCTGGAGTACAGCTGTTCAAGAGCCTACGACAACCCGACCTATAATTTAGAATCCAGTGAGAATTCAGTCAATTTCACATTGAAATCAATAGATCCTGAGGAAGTTCAAAAGATGGTGAATGTTGCCCTGAACTCCAAGATGGAAGAATTAAAGGGGCCCTACCTAAGACTATGAGAAGTCATTTACTTTCACTATTGGAGGACAATAATGTCGAAGCATCTATTAGTATCAAGAAGCAAAAGGATAAGGGAAAGGTTAAGGTAGTTGAGGTAACCTCTGAGAAAGACAAGGTAGTGATAGTTGATGATGAATGGGAAGTATATTTCCAAGAAATAAAAGAAGGCTATGGAGAAAACCAAAACTGCTAATGTGAAAAAGTTGATTGCTGATTTGGAGAAGAAGTTAGAAAATAAGCTGAAGGCTGAGGAGTTGTTAGAGATGGACAAGCTGTTTGAGCAAAATGAAGAAGTTCCTTACAAGTTCAAGATGCTTTCCTTAGCTAAGTTTGAAAAAACTGGGAATTTCCATCTGCATGTTAAGTAGTACATCACTGCTATATAGTCTGCTAGAGCTACTCAAGCTCAAACTCTAAGGTATTTCATGCTCCCATTAGACCCTGTTGTGCAAAACTAGTTCAATACCTTAGAGGAAAGTACTCAAACGAACTGAGATATGTTGTACAAAACCTTCATCCAGCAATACAGATAAAATGTTGAATTTGAAGTGACGTTAATAGAGGTAGAATCAATCAGGCAAAAGTAAAATGAGAATTTTATTGATTATGTGAAGAGATGGAGGAATAAGGTTGCACTTCTTAAGAAGTGACTAGAATAGGATGATAGTGAGAGGTGTCCTTCCTAATATGCATAAATGGATGTCTCATACTCTTATCAGAGATTTCAAAGATCTTATTCAAGCTAGGATGCAAATAGAAGAATGTGAAAGAGAGAAGAACCATTTTTCTGCAAGGAGGAATGAGAAAGGAAATTATCAGTCTGACAGTCAGGGTAGACAAAAAGTAGTGGATGTCAAAGCAACTGATCAAGCAAATAGAAGACAATATTTAGTGTTGGGAAAACCTCTGTCCTGAGTTTTTAATAAGCTACAAAAGAAAGGGTTGTTACAGATATTGACTCATCAACCTTTGCCAAATCCTTTACTATCAAACTTTGATGCTAAAGCTTTCTGTCAATTCCATCAAATGAAAGGGCATGAGATAGACAAATGCTTTCGATTAAGGCATGAGATCGAAAATCTGATTGACAGTGAAAAGTTGCCTAAACCCAACAAGCTTAGCACGAAGGACAATCATTTGCATAGGTTTAACAAAGTACCACCGCTGACATCTTTCAATTTAGGAGGGGGATTGAATGAGAAGTTTGTCCTATAGGCATTGATGGAGAGGCAGCTAAAGTAGAGGAGTTTTGTAGACCCTTATATTTTTACCAAGTCCAGTCCAATATTTTAAAAGAGTCCAAATTTTTTTTATTTTAATGTAATATTTATTATTTAATATAGAAAAATAAAAAAAGAAGAAAATTATAAATATTTATTTTAAATATAATATTTACTTTTAAAAAATATATAAAAAAATCAAAAAATCAGACGAACGAATCGGCAAGAAACGTGAGGCAACACTTGCGTGGAAAGCGGCCTGCGGTGAATTGGTGCTACCCTAATGCGAATCCTTGCAACATTCAGTAGCCTCGCTTGCCCTAACGCCCAGCATCTCACCCTAGCGACAAGAACCCAATGCCCAGCATGCCCGATCCTCGCAGCCTGCGCCCGCAGACAGTTTTTTGCCTAAGCCTTATTTAGCTCAGTTTAATTTATTTCCTTAACAATTTTTATTTCCTTAACTGAATAGTATTAGGTTTTGTAATTCTCTTTAAATAATAGGTTAAAACAAATAAGCAGGGAATTTTGCAATTATTGAGAACTAGGACTTTGGATTTTTGGGAGATTTTAACTTGAACGGCAGGGACTTTTGACAATTTTTGGAGACAGGACTTTTGGGACTTTTTGATTTTCTGCACTTTTGGACTTTGGCAATTCTTTTCAAAGACTTTACACGATAACACTCCTGGAATTCTTTCACAAGCATGGAACCAGCAATAAGAGACGATCCATGGCAGCAAGCAGTCTTTTGTCTTGGTGTTAGCTCATCCAGAATTTCATCTAACAATTTTGGTGGAGTCTTCAAACATAGGTATGTTTATCTAATTTTGTTTATTGAATCAAAGATCATCTCCACCCTTAGACTTTCACACTATCTATCATCAAATTCTTTTTAATTTTGGTTCATACAGTAGCTAATTAGGGACCGCCGTATGGGCTCATCAAAGAGGTCAATATTTATTTGTGTGTTATAAGTCTTTGTGTTTTACTCCCTTTATTTAAAAATCCTAATTTGGTTATTAAAATTCTAAAATCCTAAATTTATACGTTTATTGCTTTATTTAATTTTAGATGTGATTATGTGATTGGTTATATATTTTATGAATGATTTACGTAAATTTTGATGGTTGATTTATTTAATTATCATGGATGGATATTTTCTTAATTATTATTTGTTTATTAAAATTGTAAGAGGTATGTTTTCATAATTGGGTACCTAATTAATTAATCTTTACATAATTTAAATCATTTTCATATATTTGGGATTAATGTAAAGGACACATTTCCAACTTTTGATGGGTGTCCTATTTAGTTTTCAATATCGAACGATGTAAAGGCATGTTTCCATCCTCAGATGGGTGTCCATTTATTTGTTTTATTTGAACATTATTATGATTATTAGTAAAGTATTTGTTTGTTCTTATGATTGCATGTAGTATGAATAATATCATTATATTTAAGAATTTTATAATGTTAAGACCTAAAAAGGAGGCCGTTCCAATTAACCGGGCACTGTGGGAGTGTTGGGCCATTTCTCACCTTTTTCCGCGTGTCCCAACTTTCTTAACCTAATATGGGGTTGGGGATTCCTTAGAAATTGATTCATCTACCCCCTTTTTTTTTCTCGGCCCGTCCAGGTGGCGACTCCATTTTCTCCGGATTTAGGCCCGTGTTGTCCAAGGCCCCGAGCCTAACAATGTCGAAGTTGCAAAAACCATTCCACATGGGAGTGGGGGTGAAAATCCCAGCTCACAAGATCCTTAGCAAGATTGAACCAACTATGGTTAAGGATGAAGTGACCATTTGTATTGTGAATGAGTTTTGGGACTTAACTGAAAGTGATGGTAAATTAGAATGCAAGGAAGAAAAATGGACCTGGTCATGAGGTGCTGAATACTCATTCTGGCAAGCCTTATAGGAGACCTTAACCAAAGGATGTAGAAGATGATAAGGATGATGAAATAAGAGGGAAAGAAGAGGAAGATGATGTTGTCCTTAAGCAATTGAAAAGAACTCAAGCTAGTATAAGCATTTGGGATTTACCAGCTACATCCAAGAAGCATCGGGAGACTATGGCCAAAGCTATAGCAATCATGTAGATTTATACTTTTGTTACACTAGACGAGCTAATTAATTTTATAAGAGTGAATAAAGTTGAGGAAATAAATAAAGGTGAAGACATTCAGAAAGGCAATAAGGTTGATGTTGGGATGGTTTCTTTCTTAGATGTTGATTTACCAAAAGAAGGGAGGGATCACTTCTGTCCACTTTTCATTAAGGTGGAAGTCGATGGAAAAATCCCATGCGACATAGTTTATGATGGATCCCACTCAAGATTTTACCAAAGCTGGCTATGTCTACATGTGATTAGAGTCCAACCAAGGTGACAATTAAAGCTTATGACAATTGAATGATTTTAAGTGATTTAAACGGAAAATTGAATGATTTTAAGTAAAAAAGTGTAATTGATACGTGAAATATATATATGAAATATACATAAAGTATATAAAAAGTCATCAAAAGTCAACTCTTTTAAAAAGAAAAGTCAAAGGTCAAAGGGTATTTTTATAAATATACTTTGAAAATTAAAAATTATTTAAATAATTCAAAGATATTTTATTTTGTATGGAAGAGAAAAATTAGTGTTTTATTAATTAAATAAATAATTGAATAATTAATTAAAATTATATTAAAATATTATATATTTATAAGGTCCATTAGTTAATAGATGGAAAGGGAAAAACATATTTGATTTTCTTCTTCTTCTTCTTCTTTCCTTCTTGGCTGAAACTCCATGGCTATAGAGCTCAAGGTTTTGCTTCTTCCAAGCTTCCAAAATTGAAGGATTTTCAATGTTTCAAGTGAAGATTTGGTGTTTTCCACTTGAATAAGTAAGTTTCCAACTTCTTTCTTTGAATTTCCATGGAAATTGAGAATATGTGTGATTTGGACTTCTGAAGTAGTATGTTTAAATTGCTTAATTGAATATGAATGAAGTTATTTTGAGAAGCTAATAATAATTTTATTGTTGGATTGAAGAGATGGTTGAATATAGGTTGAGTTTGGTGAAGAGAGAGAATTTAGGGTTATGTAACTTCTGGATTTGTGAAAGCATGTAATTTAATTGTATAATTTAATTCCAAATGTGTTATTATGATGCATAAATAAGGATTTTAAAGTCAAATATTTAATTTGGTTATGTTTGAATAGAGCTTGGATGAAGTAGTGTTGATTTAGGGCTTTGGAAAAGTGAATTTTCAAAGTATGGTTAATTATTTGATTTTAATGTTTAAAGAATGTTGTTTAATGATATTAGTGATGGAAATAAGCTTGGATTGGTAATTGGATTGAGTTGGAATCGAAAACCTTCAATTGTGAAGGTTAAAGATATGTGAAAATATAATGAAATGAATTGATATCGATATAAATGAGAAATATGAATAAATTGTGTGCCTAGTATATTATTCAATTTTTAGAGTTCTGTGTTTGGCAGGATGCCTATGATTTGCCTATGGGCTAGACGCTAGGCGTCACTTGGAAAATATTTTTGAGGTGAAATGACCGGGTTACAAGCCTCAAAAATAAGCCCTTGAAGCTGGGCTGGATGAAATGACTGGGTCGTAAGCTCAGATTAAAATTTTTTGATATTTTGCCTACGGGGCTAGACACATGGTGTCATTATAGATTAAAATAGTAACTCTAAAATTTGAATAACATATTAGTTATCTTTGGGCCCATGTCTGTGTTTGTTTTTATGTGAATTGTGGATTTTAAAGTATTTAAAAAGTATGAGAAAATGGAATGATGTGATATCCATACGCATTGAGCATTGGCATTGTATTTGAGTTTTATTATTGTCAAGTTTGTATTACTAGGCTTTGGCTTAGCATGATTATTTACATTGCGCATGTGACAGGGTAGATTCGGCTGAGCTGGAGAGTTCTTCTAAACTAGGTCGGGTCTAGACTTGGGGTTGTGCTTGTAGAGTTAATATCAAAATCAGAAACAGTGTCAACAACATGTATATATTTTATATTATTGTATACTTTGGGTATTATGCATACTATATCATGTTTTTAAATTTTATGTATTATAAACTATAAAGAATATTTGGGTTCAATTATTTAAAATGGGGGTTTAAATGTTTTCTAAATTATATATATATATATATAAATTTTTGAGAAACTTGGTGAAATTAAGAAGTATGGGTGAAATGGTTATTTGAAATTATTTGAGAGTGTTTTCTGATGCAGGTTGTGTAATTGATAAATTTTGAGACGTCCAAATTACAGATAAAACTCTGGCAAACTTTTTCTAGAAATTTTCATATAAAATGTTTATTTTGGGTTCCTATAACAAGTAAAGAATATTTATATACTATTTAATTTTATATATTTAGTATTTTAAATTTTAAATTAGAAATGTGAAAATTTTTATTAAACCGGTCTGTGACATTTTTATACCGTATATGTGTATTTTACATATGCTGAAAATATATATTGTACGTATATAGAGTATAAGGGTGTTACATTTATTTTGGTATCAGAGCCTAGGTTTGAGGTTCTCGACCTAAGTGGGTTGATAGAGAGAAAATGGGGGATTTAAAAATAGTTTTCAATTGTAATACATGCATTGGCCCTGGCAGTTTTTGATCTTTGATATAGTAATTTCTATTGTGTTTGCAGATATAGGTAGTTATGACATCTCGGATGCATCAGTCTGTAGAGGGTAGTGCAGAGAGTGTGGCTCCTGATGAGGGTAAAGATAGAGCTAGAGTTGTGTCTGCTGGCGAGGCATCTGTTTCTGTGCCTGTGAGACCAGCAACTAATGAGTTCTCGCCTGGCTGGATACGGCATATGGTAGAGTTGTTGAGGTAGGCTCCAGGTCAGCAGCCTCCACCGCCACAGCTACGGCCACAGTTGCCAGTGAGAAAGTATGATAAGCTGAGAAAATTTGGAGCTGAGGACTTTGTTGGTACTACAGACCCTGCTGTAGTAGAGCAGTGGCTAGACAGGGTTCAGAAAGTGTTCAATCAGTTGCAGGCTAGTCCGAAAGAGAAGTTTGATTATGCCAGATCTCTTCTGCAGAGGGATGTGTATGATTGGTGGAAGATGGTTCCACATGCTCTGGATGATCCACCAGTTCTTGCCTATGATGATTTCCTACGGGAATTTGACCAGAAGTATACTCCGAGGGAGTATAAGGATGCAAATAAGATGGAGTTTCTAAGTCTGAGACAGGATACTAAGATGGTGATAGAGTATGAGATCGAGTTTATCTGGTTGAGTCATTATGCTGGTGGGATCATTTCTGATGAGATTGATAGGTGCAGGAGATTTGAGGAGGACTGAAATCCTCTATAAAATGTATCATAGCAAGCTCTCGGTATTAAGATTTTTCTAAATTGGTTGCAGCTGTCAGGAGTGTAGATAGAGCACAGAGTCTTACAGCAGCTACCAGGGTTGAGGAGACCAGAGCTAGGAGACTCCAGAGTGAGGCAGGGTCTTCATCAGTGAAGAGAGACCGAGGGGGATATTTTCAGAGGTTCAGTAGGAGCTAGGGGTAGTTTGGCAGGTCATTACAATAGCAGAGATAGGGGCAGAGACCTATAGTTTTAGTGGCTGGTGCTCCGACCCCAGTGGCTTAGAGGCTTGCTCCACCTACTTGTGTTCATTGTGGTAAAGCACATGGAGGTGTCTGCTGGTGGAAGGGTGCTTCAAGAGTGTGTTTTAGATGTGGGTCGTCAAACCATTTTATCAGAGATTATCCAAAGCCACCAGAGGATACGCAGAAAGATACTACAGCTTCTTGACCCAGTGTCAAAGGGGGTCATGGTGGTAGAGGTTTTGGTAGAGGTGGTCAATCTGAAACTAGTCAGAGAGGAGGTTCTACAGCCGGAGGTAGTAGAACAGATGAGGTAGGATCATCACAGTGGGTTTATGTGATACAGAGGCAGCCGGATGCTTCAGCTATTATTGCTGGTACTTTTACTTTATTTGGTACTTCAATTCTTGCATTATTAGATCCTGGATAGACTCATTCTTATATTAGTGCATCCATCTTGCTTGTGAGTGATTTGTATTCTGAGTCCTTAGGATTTGATGTTTTGGTCATAAATCCTTTAGGGCATAGTATTTTTGTGAGCAGGGTGCACCTAGATAGCCCAGTTGTTGTTCAGGATAAGAAATTTTTTGGTGACCTGTTTGAGATGCCTTTCGGGGAGTATGATCTGATTCTGGGTATGGATTGGTTATTCAGGCATGGAGTTGTGGTAGATTGTCAGATGAAATGTGTTACTTTGAGAACACGTGATGGTAGGGATGTGATGGTATCTAGTGAGTAGAGGTATCTTTCATCCATGTTTATTTCAGCTGTTTCAGCTAGGAGGATGTTTCAAAAGAGATGTGAGGCTTATCTTGCTCATGTTGTAGATACTAGAAGAGTGGGGTCCCAGCCTGACAGTATACCCACAGTTGTTGAGTTTTCAGATATTTTTTCTGATGAGTTGTCAGGGGTACCTCTTGAGAGAGAAGTGGAGTTTGGTATCGATTTGTTTTCTAGTTCCACTCCCATCTCTATTACCCTTTATCGGATGGCACCTCCTGAGTTGAGAGAGTTGAAGGTGCAGTTACAAGAGTTGTTGGAAAAAGGCCTAGTGTGTACCCATGGGGAGCGCCTGTGTTGTTTGTGAAGAAGAAGGATGGCACCTTGAGATTGTGTATTGATTATAGGCAGTTGAATAAGGTGACCATTAAGAACAAGTATTCATTACCTCAGATAGATGATCTCTTTGATCAGTTGAAGGGAGCAGTAGTATTCTCTAAGATTGATTTGAGATCAGGGCACCATCAGTTGAGAGTCAGAGATGTGGATGTACCCAAGACAGCTTTTTGCACGAGGTATGGGCATTATGAATTTCTGATGATGCCCTTTAGATTGACAAATGCACCAGCAGCTTTTATGGATTTGATGAACAGGGTGTTCAGACCATATTTAATTAGTTAGTGGTGGTCTTCATTGATGATATTTTGATGTATTCGCATAATAAGGAGGATCATGATAGGCATTTGCAGATTGTATTGCAGACTCTGAGACAGAAGCAGTTGTATGCTAAGCTATCTAAGTGTGAGTTCTGGCTCAATCAGGTAGCTTTTCTTGGTCATATGGTTTTAGCAGATGGTATTAGAGTTGATCCAAGTAAGGTTGAGGCTATCTTGAATTGGAGTCCACCGAAGATTGTGACAGAGGTCAGAAGTTTTCTGGGTTTGGCAGGCTATTATCATCGGTTTGTGAAGGGTTTTTCTATGATAGCTACACCACTTACTAGATTGCTTCGGAAAGGAGTTAGATTTGTGTGGACAGATAGGTGTCAGGCGAGTTTTGAGCAGCTAAGGGAGATGTTGACTTAGGCTCTTGTCCTTACCCTGCCTATGAAAGGTAAACCATATGTGATATACAGATCACATAGTGGTTTAGGTTGTGTTTTGATGCAGAAGGATAGAGTCGTTGCTTATGCCTCTCAACAGTTGAAGCCACATGAGCTGAATTACCCGACGCATGATTTGAAATTAGCAGCTATAGTTTTTGCCTTGAAGATTTGGCGGCATTACTTGTATAGGAAAAAGTATTTCATTTATACTGATCACAAGAGTTTGAAATACCTAGGTGTTCAGAGAGAGCTGAATCTTCTGCAGAGATGGTGGTCAGAGTGGATGGTGGTTAGAGTTGATTAAAGACTAACTATTTGATTGATTATCATCCTGGTAAGACAAATGTTATTACTGATGCCTTTAGTCAAAAGTCTTTGGCAGGTTTGACTGCTTATTCACTCTCGTTGCTTGTTGAGTTGAGAGCGTTGCATGCTAGATTTAAGTCTTGTGATGATGATGCTTTATGGCTTAGTTGCAATTGAGGCCAGACTTTTTGGATTATATTAGGGAGGCTCAGTTGGCATATGAGAGAATTCAGAAAATTGTGTTGGTTTGTCAGAAGGGGGAGAGTCGAGACTTTTTTGTGAGGGATGATAGCAGTCTATGGTACAGAGATAGGTTGTGTATTTCTGATGATGCAGAATTGAAAAGGATGATATTAGAAGAAGCACATAAGTCCCTTTATGCTATTTACCCTAGGAGTACCAAGATGTATTAGGACTTGAAGCGACATTATTGGTAGTCAGGTAAGAAGAGGGACATAGCAGAGTTTGTATCCAGATGTCTCACTTACCAGAGAGTGAAGGCTAAGCACCAGGTTCCTTCAGGGTTGCTCCAACCATTATTAGTGCCCGAGTGAAAATGGGAGCGAGTGATAATGGATTTTGTGACTGGAATGCCTTTGACCCAGAAGAAGCATGATGCAATCTAGGAGATAGTTGATCAGATGACAAAGACAGCTCATTTTCTTCCAATTCAGATGGATTATTCTCTTAAGAGGTTGGCTGAGCTGTATATTAGTGAGATAGTGAGGTTGCATGGAGTCCCTGTTTCTTTGGTGTCGGATCGAGATCCCCAGTTTACTTTAAGATTTTCAAAGAGTTTGCATGATGCTTTGGGTTCTGGTTTGTATTTTAGTACTGCTTTTCATCCTCAGACAGATGGACAGTCAGAGAGAGTGATACATATTCTAGAGGATATGTTGAGGAGTTGTATCATTGATTTTACCGGGAATTGGGACAGATTTTTTCCACTAATTGAGTTTGCTTATAATTACAGTCATTGGTCCAGTATTGGGATGGCTCCTTATGAGGCCTTATATGGCAGGAAATGCAGGACACCTTTGTGTTCAGATGTGGTTAGAGAAGGTAAACTGGTCGGTCCCGATTTGATTAAGGAAATAGAAGAGAAAGTGAAGGTGATTCGAGGTCATTTGAAAGCAACTTCATACCGATAGAAATCCTATTTAGATTTGAAGAGAAGAGACATAGAGTTTAGTGTGGGAGATAAAGTATTTCTGAAGGTGTCTTCATGGAAGAAGATTCTGAGGTTCGGTCAAAAAGGGAAGTTGAGTCCTCGTTTTATAAGACCATATGAGATGTTAGAGAGAGTTGGTCCGGTGGCTTATAGACTAGCTTTGCCACCTAAGTTGGATGTCTTCCATGTTTTAATGCTTTGGAGATACAGGTCTGACCCATCTCATATCCTATCTGTGAAGTTTATTGAGGTGAGTCCAGATCTGACTTACGAGGAAGAACCTGTGGTAATTTTGGCACGAGAGGTTAAAGAATTGAGGAATAAGAGGGTGTCACTTGAGAAAGTCCTTTGGAGGAATCATGCCACTGAGGAGGCGACATGGGAGAGTGAGTAGATGATGCAGAGTCTGTTTTTCCAATTATTCCATACTTAAGAGTAGGTAATTTCGAGGACGAAATTTATTTTAGGGGGAGAGAATTGTAATATCCCTTTTTTTTGAAAATTTTTAATTTTTGAAAATTTAATAAAATATATTATAATTAAATTGGATAAATTAAATTAATAATTTTAAATAAAAAATGAAGGGATTTCAAATGAAAATGTAGAATATAAATATGATATATATGTAAAATATACATAACATATAAAATTCAACACTTTTTAAAAGAAAAGTCAAAAGTCAAAGTAAAAAGGGTATTTTGGTAATTAAATCTTAAAAATTCAAAATTATTAAATTAATTTAAAAAAATAATTTTTGAATGGAAGAGGAATTTTTGGACTTTAATTTATTAAATAAATAATAAAATAATTAATTATTAAATTATTATAATATATATATATATATGGTTATAATTAAAGTATGAAAGGAAAAACAAAATTAAATTTAGTCTTCTTCTTCTTCTTCTTTAAAAAAATAAAATAAAATTCCATGGCCATGGGAGTGATTTTTCTTCATCCAAATACTCATTTTGACAAGTATTTTCAAGAATTAATTGAAGTTTTGGTGGATTTCCAATAGGTTAGTAAGTTTCTTTTCTTAATTTTTGATTTTCTATGAAAGTATGAATATGTGGATTTTAGAATTTTCTATTAGCATGATTTAATTGTTTAATTGGGTATGAATGAAGCTATTTTGATTAATTATTAATGATTTTCAAGTTAAATGGAAGAAATAATTAAGTTTGGGATGAGTTGGGTGAAGAGAGAGAATTTAGGGTTATGGAAAATTTGGATTCTTGGAATCATGTATTTTAATTGTGCAAATTGATACCAAATGTGTTGTTTGGATGCATAAATAAGGATTTTAAAGTCATATGGTAGATTTGGTTAAGTTTAGTTGGAGTTTGAGAATGGAAGTGTGATTTAGGGTTTTAGAAAATAATTTTTTCAAAGTTGTTAAATTGTATAATTTTATTAGTTTAATCTTGTTGTTTGGTGATATAAGTGATGAATACATGCTTAAATGATTAATGGATTGTGTTGGAATAGAAAAACTTCAATGGAGGAAGGTGTGTGCGGGGATTTTCACCCCCACTCCCTATGGAATAGTTTTTGCGACTTCGCACTGTTTAGGCTCAAGGCCTTAGAGAACACGGGCCTAAGCCCGGAGAAAATGGAGTCCCCACCTAGACGAGCAGGGAAAAAAATGGGTGGATGACTCGATTCCTAAGGAATCCCCAACCCCTTAATGGGTTCGGAAAGTTGGGTACGTGTGGGGAAGGTGAGAAATGGCCCAGCACCCCCACAACGCCCAGTTCATTAGAACCGGCCTCTTTTTCAGGTCTTAATATTAAAAAATTCTTAAATATAATGATATTATACATACTACATGCAACAATTAAAATAAAGCATCATTATATTAAAATCAAAGCAATGTCCAAATAAAATAAATAAATGGATACATATCCGAGGATGGAAACATGTCCTTACATCGCCCATGTCTAAAACTAAATAGGACACCCACCGAAAGGTGGAAATGTGTCCTTTACATTGGTTCAAAAACTTAAAAATAAAATAAATTACATGATGCTCATGATATGAGGTACCCAAAATATGAAAACATACCTCTTACAATGTTTTGAAATCAAAATAAATCAATAAAAGTAAACAACCATTCATCATAAATAAATCATTCATCAAAGACATCAAACATCAATCAAAATATATAATAAACATTCATCCAATTTAAATAAAACAATAAGCATATAACTTTAGGGTTCATGTATCAATTAGGGTTTTATGTTTAACAATTAGGGTTTAAGTGATAAAGATTGAAGCTTATGAAAATAAAATAAAATCTTTAGATATCTGAAAGGAACAAGCTACTGTGATGATTTGAAAAAATGGGATGGATTAGGGTTTTATAAATTTAAGAAAGTAGTAAGGTTTTTGGTTAATTAAATTAGGGTTTACGGCTAACACCATGAAATTAGGGTTTTGGAACCTTAAGACATTAGGGTTTATAATTTTAAAAGATTGGGATTAGGGTTTAAGACTTTTTTAGGTTTACTGGATGGGAATTTCTGTATTTATTGGATTTGGGCTTAAGGGTTTATAGGTTTACTGGATGAGAGTTTAAAAAATTATGGTTTTTGATTTATCATTTTAGAATAAATATTGATTTGGGAAATAAATTAAGATTTTGGAAAATAATTAGGATTTTGAGAATTTAATGGAATAATTTAGGGTTTAGAGTTTTGTGAAAATTAGTTTTTTAAAGTTTTGGAAACAAAAGAACAATTTAGGGTTTTGATAATTTAATCAATGACTTAGGCTACTGGATGAATGGAAAATCTGATTTATAAAACGTATGATTAGGATTTAATAATTAATAATTTAGGTTACTGAAAGACTCAATATCAAAGCAAATAATAGAAACACTTAAAAGAAAATATGGCAATACTATCATATGCTTAAACAATTCATGAATCAAAATATAAGAATGCTGTAAATATAAACATATTAAAGATTTATAATCAAACCTCCGTCCCGTTGGTTCCACCACAATTGACTCTGAATGAACAAGAACAAAGACAGCATTGCTACCTTTGATGGATTGATGATTGATGAGTGCTACTTGTTGCTAATTCATTTTGTTGTTTTTCTGCTTTGCTTGTTTAATCTCTTTTAATATTATTTGTCGACCCCTTGTTAAAATCTGAAACCTTATTATTTATAGGCCAAAATCTCACTCAAAAACCCTAACCCTAATATTAATCTGTCCTTAACACAATTCTAGTTTAATTAGGAATGTAATATCCTCATGTATGCCCTAGAAGTTTTGATTATGTTGTTGATGTTGTTGTTAGTGTTGTTGTTGTTATATTAGATTGAATATATGTGTTAAATTGTAAGAGAAAAGAAATTGAGAAGAGAAAGTATATATATATGTATTTTGGGAAGAAATAGGGTTTAGAGACAAATTTATATGTTGTGTATATGTTAATATATATGACATATAAAGTGGTCAAAAGGCTTGGTCAATGCAAGAGAAGATATTTATTTGAGATTGGTAAATTACTTAATTGGGCACATATAAGACAAAAAGATAATTATGTGAATAAGGGCACTTTGGTAATTGCTTGGATAAAATCACATGGTGGATATTTAAAGAAGGTTTGACTTGTGTTTTCTTCATCATTTCTTCTTCTTCTTCTTGTTGATGGCCGGCCCTCCATAGCCAAAGAGAAAGAAAGAGACAAGTGATGGTTTTGATGATTTCAAGCTTAAATTGAAGAAAGATTAAGTGTTCAAGTGTTGATTTAAGAAGTTTTTAACTAAGGTAAGATCTTTTCTCTAATTTCTTCAATTCTTTTGAAGTGGTATGATTAAGTTGCTTATGGTATGATTGTAAGTATTGATTTTGCTTGATAGATGAGAAGTTGGGTTGGTGTGGGTGATGGAAGAGTAAGATTGGTGTTTAGTGAAATTGTTTCTGTTTTAGGATTAGTAAAGGCTGTGACTTGTATGATTTTTAATTAATTTTAGAAAAATGTTCTTGAAGTGAATTTTTGATATGTTGTGCCTCTATGAGTCTAGAATGACTGAAAAATATGTTGATTCGATTTTGGAATGGTTATGAGTTTAGAAAGATTATTTTTATTAGACCTGTTCCAGCAGGTACCTTAACTGAGACAGCTCTATTTCGGAATTTTTAATAAAATTTAAAAAAATCATATTCAATTGAATTTTGGATATGTTGTTGCTTAGTGAGTCTAGTATTTGAGAAAAATAATTTGGAACCACTTTGATTGAATTTGATTTATGGAATTCACAAAGTTCAGAACTGCTGCCAGGATGCAGGGCAATTGGGGCAGTCTGGTTAGGTGAACTATTTGACCAAGATTTTGTGTTCAGTTTGATCTGAAATTTTAAAGGGATGATTTTAAGATACAAAACTAAATTCTGTAAAAATTTTAGAATTTTTAGTCAAGTAGATTATTTTATACAATTTTTCAAAATAAGGATAAAATGGAGTCTAAAACCAGAATGTATTATTTATATGAATCATATCAATTGTTCTTTGCCCTAATTGCATTGTTGAGATTGAGCAATGTTATGTTATGCATTGTGAATGGTTATGTGTTTCATGAATGATATACATTGAAATTGAAATGATAATTCAAATAAGACATGATATGAGACAATGCCATTGTGATTGGCTATGATGATGATATTGAAAGAAAGAAGGCATGTTTGCCTAAATGTGATGAGAATTTGAGAATGGAAATGGTAAGTATATAATAAATGAATTGTTTGTTTAATATGTTATTCAGTTTCAGAGTTCTGGATTTGGGTGGCATGCCTAAGAAATGATGAAAGGTAACAGTCTTGCCGGGTTGAGGATCTCCTCAAATGTGTTGAGTTGATGGTCCAAGAGACTGGGTCTGTTACACTATGAGAATTGTGAATATGAAATATATGATTTGTAACAGTCTTGCCGGGTTGAGGATCTCCTCAAATGTGTTGAGTTGATGGTCCAAGAGACTGGGTCTGTTACACTATGAGAATTGTGACTATGAACCAAAGCAGTAACTCTGAACTCTGAATATCGTATTAAATACTTGTTGGGCCCATAGGTGTCAAGGTTATATGAATGTCCTAAATAATGTTATGAGTTAATGAAATAAGATGTTGGTTATTGAGTAATGTTGAATGTGGAAAGATGTTGAAATGTGGTATGCTCATATGACTATGATTTGTGAAATGCATAATTATGTGTTAACTTTATATTTATAATGTTGATCTTATCAATAGCATATGTGGCATTGCATTTCATTAAAGCATACCGTTAGCATGTTTTATCTTACTAAGCCATTGGCTTAGCGCGATAGTGTTTAATCGCGCAGGTAATAGAGTGGATAGAGTTGAACCCGAGAGTTCTTCAAGACCAAGTGAGAGTAGACCTTGTTGAATCCATTTTGGGAGCTTAAAGATCAGAACAGACTTGCCAATCATGTATATTTCTTTATATTTTGTAAAGAAATGTTTAATATGTAAATATGTAAATATTTTATAACTTCCGCTGTGTAATATTTAAAAATGGGGGATTGTCACAAAACCTTTATTTTATGTTGTACTAGAAGTGTAAATTCTTTTTGCAGGTTGTAGTTGAGGTTACAAGGGGGATTTATTGGGAGTGTACTGAGAATGATTTTGTTTGCATTGGTTTGTGTAAAATGTTTTTAAAAATAAGAAAAAAACCGGTTTTGTCGACACTTGGGACTCAATTTTTAGGCGAAACTATGGCAAAATTTTTGTAAAAATCGGAACTAAAATTTGACTAAGTAAAATTGGTAGCAACATTAGGTTAGTGTGGCGCCTCTACTCAGCTTACACATGTAGGTCGGGAAGGGGTGTTACAATTTTTGGTATCAGAGCCTAGGTTTGAGATTCTCAACCTAGGTAAAATGTAAGAAAAAGAATATTTTTTACTTAAAAAGTGGTTTTGAATAACATATACGTTTGGGATTGGCAACCTCTGATCTTTAATAAGATGTAGTATGTTGTGTTTGCAGACTTAGGTTGTGATGGATTCTCACTCACGTCAGTCGATTGAGGGTAGTGCCGAGAGTATTGCTCCTGCTGAGGGAGCTAGGGTTGATAGTGTTGAGGAGGCACCTGCTTCGGTGTCGGGTAGACCAGCTGGGGAGGAGGTTCCGCCAGCCTGGTTTAGGCCTATGATGGAAGCTATGAGACAAGCACCTGTGCAACCACAGCCACCGCCACCACCCCCTCAGCCTTCAGTACCAGTAAGGCACTATGATAAGCTAAGGAAATATGGAGCAGAGGATTTCTTTGGTACAGTTGATCCGGCTGTAGCAGAACAGTGGCTTGATAGAGTTCAGAGGGTATTTATGCAGTTGTAAGCCACTTCAGAGGAGAAGTTTGACTATGCAAGATCTTTGCTACAGAAGGATGCCTACGACTGGTGGAAGACAGTGCCTCATTCTATGGATGATCCACCAACCTTGTCTTATGCAGATTTTCTGAGAGAATTTGAGTTGAAGTATACTCCTAGGGAGTATAAAGATGGGAAGAAAAGAGAGTTTCTAGATTTGAAGCAAGATCATCGGACCGTAACTGAGTATGAAGTTGAGTTTATTCGACTGAGTCAGTATGCTGGAGGTATCATTGCTGATGAGATTGATAGATGTCGGCGATTTGAGGAGGGATTGAAGCCCTCGATCATGTGCTTAGTGGCTGGATCCAGATATCAGGATTTCTCACAGCTTGTGGCAGCAGCTCGAAGTGTAGAGCGAGCTCAAGTTATTGCAGCTGCTTCAGAGGAAGAGGTTAGGGTTAGAAGGCCCCAGTTCGAGGCAGGGTCTTCTTCTGCGAAGAGGGGTAGAGGAAGTTTTGTTCCTCGGAGTAGTAGGAGCCAGAGACCAGCGGGTAGGTCAGTGCAGTTCCAGAGGCAGAGATTTAGACCTGCAGCTTCAGTAGCGAGTGCTCCTACTCATGGAATTCAGAGATCCACCTTACCTGTGTGTGACCAGTGTGGTGGAAGACATGGGGGCGTTTGTTGGAGGTACAGTAGATCAGCTGTATGCTTCAGGTGTGGATCACCTGACCACTTTGTGAGAGACTGTCCTGAGAGGCAGGAGCTGATGCCAGTGGATTCTGCTGCTTCTCGAGCTAGTGTGAGGGGAGGCAGAGGAGGCAGAGGTGCCAGCCGGGGAGGTAGACCAGGATTCAGTTCTAGAGGAGGTGCTACATCCAGGGAGGGTAGACCAGAGGAGGTTGGATCTTCCCAGAGGATGTATGTTATGCAGAGGCAGCCAGATACATCGGCAGTCATAGCTGGTACTTTTTCTTTATTTAATACTCCAGTACTTGCTTTGATTGATCCGGGTTCCACGCATTCATATGTTAGTGTATATGTTTTGCCTGTCTCTGATTTGCATGCTGAGTCCCTAGGATTTGATGTGTTGGTGACAAATCCGTTAGGGCATAGTGTGGTTGTGAGTAAGGTGCATAGAGATAGTGCAGTAGTGGTGCAGGGTGAGGAGTTCTTAGGGGATTTGATTGAGATGCCATTTAAGGAATATGATGTGATCTTAGGTATGGATTGGCTATCTCGACATGGAGCTGTGGTAGATTGTAAGAAGAAAATTGTTTCTTTGAAAACTGTTGATGGTAGAGAGGTGATAGTATCTAATGAGCAGGAACAGCTAGCCTCCTTATTTGTTTCAGCTGTTGCAGCCAGGAGGTTGATTAGAAAGGGATGTGAAGCCTATCTTGCTCATGTGGTAGATACTAGAGTAAGAAGTTCTCCCATTGATAGCATTGCCACAGTTGCAGAGTTCCCAGATGTGTTTCCAGAGGAGTTGCCAGGATTGCCTCCTGAGAGAGAGGTGGAGTTCGGTATTGAATTGTTGCCTGGTACCACTCCTATCTCTATTACTCCTTATAGAATGGCACCAGCAGAATTGAGGGAGTTGAAAGTGCAATTACAGGAGTTGTTGGACAAAGGATTTATTCGCCCCAGTGTTTCTCCTTGGGGAGCTCCTGTGCTTTTTGTGAAGAAGAAAGATGGTATTATGAGGTTGTGTATCGATTATAGGCAATTGAACAAGGTGACCATTAAAAATAAATATCCTTTGCCTAGAATCGATGATCTCTTTGATCAGTTGAAGGGAGCGTCAGTATTCTCCAAAATTGATTTAAGATCTGGGTATCATCAGTTGAGAGTCAAAGCGGAAGATGTTCCTAAGACCGCCTTTCGGACCAGGTATGGGCATTATGAATTTTTAGTTATGCCTTTTGGTCTGACGAATGCACCTGCAGCTTTCATGGATTTGATGAATAGGGTGTTTAGGCCCTATTTGGATCAGTTTGTAGTGGTCTTCATTGATGATATACTGGTGTATTCGCGGAATGAGGAGGAACATGATATGCATCTGCGGATTGTGTTGCAGATTTTGAGAGAGAGGCAGTTGTTTGCTAAATTGTCGAAGTGTGAGTTCTGGTTGGATCAGGTAGCTTTTCTCGGACATGTTGTTTCAGCATAAGGCATTAAAGTTGATCCGAGCAAAGTTGAAGCTGTATTGAATTGGAGTCCACCCAAGTCTGTGACAGAGATTAGAAGTTTTCTGGGTTTGGCAGGCTATTACCGGCGGTTTGTGAAAGGATTTTCTTTGATAGCTACTCCACTCACCAGATTGCTTTGTAAGGGAGTGAGATTTGTGTGGACGGATCAGTGTCAGGCTAGTTTTGAGCAGTTGAGAGAGTTGTTGACTCAAGCGCCTGTTCTTACTTTACCTGTTGAAGGCAAACCATATGTGATCTACAGTGATGCTTCACATAGAGGTTTGGGGTGTGTATTGATGCAGGAAGGGAAAGTTATAGCTTATGCATCTCGACAGTTGAAACCGCATGAGCTTAACTATCCGACCCATGATTTGGAATTGGCTGCCATTGTTTTTGCATTGAAGATTTGGCGCCATTATCTGTTTGGGGAGAAATGTTTCATCTACACTGATCACAAGAGTTTGAAGTATTTGGGTGTCCAGAAAGAACTCAATCTTCGTCAGAGGAGATGGTTAGAATTGATTAAAGACTACGACTGCTTGATTGACTATCATCTAGGTAAAGCAAATGTTGTTGCTGATGCCTTGAGTCGGAAGTCTTTAGCTGGTTTAACTGTTTACTCGCTCTCGTTGCTTGTTGAGTTGAGAGCTTTGCATGCCAGTTTTGTAGCTTGTGACGATGGTGCATTGTTGGCACAGTTGCTTTTGAAACCAGTTTTGTTAGATCAGATCAAAGAGGCTCAGTTGATTGATATGAAGATTCAGAAGATTATTTCAGATTGCAAGAATGGGAAGACTAGAGATTTTGTTGTGAAAGATGATGGGAGTCTCTGGTTTAAAAACCGATTGTGTGTACCCGATGATGCTGATTTGAAAAGAGTCATTTTAGAAGAAGCTCATCAGTCAATGTTTGCTATGCATCCGGGTAATACGAAGATGTATCATGATTTGAGACAGCATTATTGGTGGATTGGTTTGAAGAGAGACATTGCTGAGTTTGTATTGAAATGTCTCACTTGTCAGAAGGTTAAAGCAGAGCATCAAGTTCCAACCGGGTTGCTTCAACCATTGTCAGTGCCAGAATGGAAGTGGGAAAGAGTGACAATGGATTTTGTGTCTGGTTTGCCATTGACACAAAAGAAGCATGATGTTATATGGGTGATTGTGGATAGACTGACTAAAACAGCTCATTTCCTTCCGGTTCGAATGGATTACTCTTTGGAGAGATTGGCTGAGCTGTATATCCATGAGATTGTGAAACTGCATGGTGTTCCAACTTCTTTAGTATCTGATCGAGATCCCAGGTTTACTTCCAGATTTTGGAAGAGTTTGCATAGTGCTTTGGGTTCTCGACTGCACTTCAGCACTGCTTTTCATCCACAGACGGATGGACAGTCAGAGAGGGTGATACAGATTATTGAGGACATGTTGAGAAGCTGTGTCATCGATTTCTCTAGAAGTTGGGATAGGTTTTTACCTCTTGTGGAGTTTGCTTACAACAACAGTCACCAATTCAGCATTGGTATGGCACCGTTTGAAGCATTGTATGGCAGACGGTGTAGGACACCTCTTTGTTGGAATGAGCTTGGAGATAATAAGTTGGTTGGTCCTGATTTGATTCAAGAAACTGAGGAAAAAGTAAAGTTGATTCGAGGCAGGTTAAAAGCAGCTTCAGACCGACAGAAGTCTTATGCAGATCTGAAGAGGAGAGATATAGAGTTTGATGTTGGAGATAAGGTATTTTTGAAAGTGTCTCCTTGGAAGAAGATTTTGAGGTTCGGTCGGAAAGGAAAATTGAGTCCTCGTTTCATTGGGCCGTATGAAGTGTTAGAAAGAGTTGGGCCAGTTGCATATCGACTTGCTTTGCCACCTGAGTTGGATCGTATTCATAATGTATTCCATGTTTCTATGTTGAGGAGGTACAGCTCAGATCCATCTCATGTGTTGCCATTTGAGTCTATCGAAGTGAGCCCAGACTTGACATTTGAAGAGGAACCAGTTGCTATCTTGGCACGAGAAGTGAAAGAGTTGAAGAACAAGAGTGTGCCATTGGTGAAAGTTCTATGGAAGAATCATGCAAAAGAAGAAGCGACTTGGGAGAGTGAACAATCCACGCGAGAGCAATATCCGCAGTTGTTTCAGCTTTGATATCAGGTAATTTCGAGGACGAAATTTTCTTTTTAGAGGGGGAGAATTGTAATATCCTCATGTATGCCCTAGAAGTTTTGATTATGTTGTTGATGTTGTTGTTAGTGTTGTTGTTGTTATATTGGATTGAATATATGTGTTAAATTGTAAGAGAAAAGAAATTGAGAAGAGAAAGTATATGTATATGTATTTTGGGAAGAAATAGGGTTTAGAGACAAATTTATATGTTGTGTATATGTTAATATATATGACATATAAAGTGGTCAAAAGGCTTGGTCAATGTAAGAGAAGATATTTATTTGAGATTGGTAAATTACTTAATTGGGCACATATAAGACAAAAAGATAATTATGTGAATAAGGGCACTTTGGTAATTGCTTGGATAAAATCACATGGTGGATATTTAAAGAAGGTTTGACTTGTGTTTTCTTCATCATTTCTTCTTCTTCTTCTTGTTGATGGCCGGCCCTCCATAGCCAAAGAGAAAGAAAGAGACAAGTGATGGTTTTGATGATTTCAAGCTTAAATTGAAGAAAGATTAAGTGTTCAAGTGTTGATTTAAGAAGTTTTTAACTAAGGTAAGATCTTTTCTCTAATTTCTTCAATTCTTTTGAAGTGGTATGATTAAGTTGCTTATGGTATGATTGTAAGTATTGATTTTGCTTGATAGATGAGAAGTTGGGTTGGTGTGGGTGATGGAAGAGTAAGATTGGTGTTTAGTGAAATTGTTTCTGTTTTAGGATTAGTAAAGGCTGTGACTTGTATGATTTTTAATTAATTTTAGAAAAAATGTTCTTGAAGTGAATTTTTGATATGTTGTGCCTCTATGAGTCTAGAATGACTGAAAAAATATGTTGATTCGATTTTGGAATGGTTATGAGTTTAGAAAGATTATTTTTATTAGACCTGTTCCAGCAGGTACCTTAACTGAGACAGCTCTATTTCGGAATTTTTAATAAAATGTAGAAAAATCATATTCAATTGAATTTTGGATATGTTGTTGCTTAGTGAGTCTAGTATTTGAGAAAAATAATTTGGAACCACGTTGATTGAATTTGATTTATGGAATTCACAAAGTTCAGAACTGCTTCCAGGATGCAGGGCAATTGGGGCAGTCTGGTTAGGTGAACTATTTGACCAAGATTTTGTGTTCAGTTTGATCTGAAGTTTTAAAGGGATGATTTTAAGATACAAAACTAAATTCTGTAAAAATTTTAGAATTTTTAGTCAAGTAGATTATTTTATACAATTTTTCAAAATAAGGATAAAATGGAGTCTAAAACCAGAATGTATTATTTATATGAATCATATCAATTGTTCTTTGCCCTAATTGCATTGTTGAGATTGAGCAATGTTATGTTATGCATTGTGAATGGTTATGTGTTTCATGAATGATATACATTGAAATTGAAATGATAATTCAAATAAGACATGATATGAGACAATGCCATTGTGATTGGCTATGATGATGATATTGAAAGAAAGAAGGCATGTTTGCCTAAATGTGATGAGAATTTGAGAATGGAAATGGTAAGTATATAATAAATGAATTGTTTGTTTAATATGTTATTCAGTTTCAGAGTTCTGGATTTGGGTGGCATGCCTAAGAAATGATGAAAGGTAACAGTCTTGCCGGGTTGAGGATCTCCTCAAATGTGTTGAGTTGATGGTCCAAGAGACTGGGTCTGTTACACTATGAGAATTGTGAATATGAAATATATGATTTGTAACAGTCTTGCCGGGTTGAGGATCTCCTCAAATGTGTTGAGTTGATGGTCCAAGAGACTGGGTCTGTTACACTATGAGAATTGTGACTATGAACCAAAGCAGTAACTCTGAACTCTGAATATCGTATTAAATACTTGTTGGGCCCATAGGTGTCAAGGTTATATGAATGTCCTAAATAATGTTATGAGTTAATGAAATAAGATGTTGGTTATTGAGTAATGTTGAATGTGGAAAGATGTTGAAATGTGGTATGCTCATATGACTATGATTTGTGAAATGCATAATTATGTGTTAACTTTATATTTATAATGTTGATCTTATTAATAGCATATGTGGCATTGCATTTCATTAAAGCATACCGTTAGCATGTTTTATCTTACTAAGCCGTTGGCTTAGCGCGATAGTGTTTAATCGCGCAGGTAATAGAGTGGATAGAGTTGAACCCGAGAGTTCTTCAAGACCAAGTGAGAGTAGACCTTGTTGAATCCATTTTGGGAGCTTAAAGATCAGAGCAGACTTGCCAATCATGTATATTTCTTTATATTTTGTAAAGAAATGTTTAATATGTAAATATGTAAATATTTTATAACTTCCGCTGTGTAATATTTAAAAATGGGGGATTGTCACAAAACCTTTATTTTATGTTGTACTAGAAGTGTAAATTCTTTTTGCAGGTTGTAGTTGAGGTTACAAGGGGGATTTATTGGGAGTGTACTGAGAATGATTTTGTTTGCATTGGTTTGTGTAAAATGTTTTTAAAAATAAGAAAAAAACCGGTTTTGTCGACACTTGGGACTCAATTTTTAGGCGAAACTATGGCAAAATTTTTGTAAAAATCGGAACTAAAATTTGACTAAGTAAAATTGGTAGCAACATTAGGTTAGTGTGGCGCCTCTACTCAGCTTACACATGTAGGTCGGGAAGGGGTGTTACAAGGAAAATAAAAACAATTGAAGACCATGTCGATTTGGCATGCTAGATCAACATGGAGCAAGGCCATGTCGACCTAGGCAACCAGGTCGACATGTCCTTTGGCTCATGTCGACCTGGGCATCCAGGTAGACATGAGCCAATGCTCATGTCAATCTGGAGCCAAATCAACATGAGCTAGGCTCATGCCGACCTAGGCCTCCGGGTCGAGATGAGCCAAGGCTCATGTCATTGCCCTTTGAAATAATTTTGCATTTTTAAATTTTTTTTTTGGATCGGACTGTCTAAAAAACTTGATTTAGGGTATTGTAGTTGAGTTTGTACCTTTTAAAATCAGACCGACTTATTAGAAGTTGTAAATTGGATCAAATTTATTTTGGCATTCCTTAATTAAGACCGTACCAACTTAGGGCCAAAATTAATGGTCTAAAGAATGTTATGCCATTTTAGGGTTTTGTGTATAAGAGTGTGTTTTTGTAATATAAATGGTTTAAATGTATTAAAATATGTTTCTAATAATATAAATAAACTTAATATATTAAAATGAATGGCCTAGTATGAGAATCCAAAGTTAAAGTGAGGTTAGCCTTAAATTTTAAATTTTTACTTGGATGGGGTTTAATTATGGTTTAATATTGAAAATGTCATTAAATGTGATACTAAATGATTATTTGCTATCACATTTGATTTAGGCATTAAGGGAGGTTGATTTGCTTCATCCAAGTGGTGAAGGGCAAGTTGGAAGGATAGGATTGGAGGTTGTTTTAAGCTTGTTTTGGTTGCTATTTGAGGTAAGTACAAACTTTGAATACATTGATTATGTTTGCATGACATTTGGGCTTAACACATTTTGGTTGAAAAATCTGTTAAGCTACTTGATATATTGGTTATGTATGAATAATGTGCTATGACATTTGTAATGTCATATATGTGTTAAATTCATTGTGAAAAGCCATTGATAATGGCTAAATTGTGTAAAATGTGAAATATATGTATTATGTGAAAATGACCCAAAGTGTTTGGGTAATGTCATTTGTTGTGTATGCATTAAGTGCATTATTAAAAAGCCATTGGTATTGGCTAGATTACATTAAATGTGATTAATATGTGATTATGTGAAAATACCCAAAGTATTTGGGTAATGTATTGTAAATATAAAAATGTGGTATAATATAATGAGATATGTGAAAACATAATGAAATGAATTGATATCGATATAAATGAGAAATTTGAATAAATTGTGTGTCTAGTATGTTATTCAATTTTTAGAGTTCTGTGTTTGGCGGCATGCCTATGATTTGCCTACGGGCTAGACGTTGGGCGTCACTATGAAAATATTTTTGAGGTGAAATGACCAAGTCGTAAGCCTCAAAAACAAGCCCTTGAAGCTGGACTGGGTGAAATGACCGGGTCATAAGCTCAGACCTAGTTGGACTATTATATTGATATTTTATCTGCGAGGCTGGATAGATTGTGTCATTATAGAAAAAAACAGTAACTCTAAAATTTAAATAGCATATTAGTTATCTTTGGGCTCATGTTTGTGTTTGTTTTTATGTGAATTGTGGATTTTGAAATATTTGAAAAGTATGAGAAAATGGAATGATGTGATATCCATACGCATTGTGCATTGGCATTGCATTTGAGTTTTATTGTTATCAAGTTTATATTACTAGGCTTTTGGCTTAGAGCGTTTGTTTACATCGCGCAGGTGACAGGGTAGATTCGGCTGAGCCGGAGAGTTTTTCTAGACCAGGTCGGGTCTAGACTTGTGTTGTGCTTGTAGAGTTGATATTAAAATCAAAAACACTATCATCGGCATGGATATATTTTATGTTATTGTATACTTTGGGTATTATGCATATTATATCATATTTTTGGATTTTATGTATTGTAAACTCTAAAGAATATTTGGGTTAAATTATTTGAAATGGGGATTTGAATGTGTTCTAAATTATATATATATATATATATATATATTTGAGAAGCTTGGTGAAATTGAGGAGTATGGGTGAAATGGTAATTTGAAATTATTTGGGAGTGTTTTTTGATGCAGGTTGTGTAATTGATAAATTTTGGAACGTCCAAATTACAGACAAAACTCTGGCTAATTTTTTTCAGAGATTTTCATATAAAATATTTATTTTGAGTTTCTATAACAAGTAAAGAATATTTATATACTATTTAATTTTATATATTTAGTATTTGAAATTTTAAATTAGAAATGTAAAAAATTTTATTAAATCGGTCTGTGACATTTTTATACCGTATATGCCTATTTTACATATGCTGAAAATATGTATTGTAAGTATATAGGGTATAAGGGTGTTATATTATTTTTCTACTTGTGAACCAAGCTGCACACCATTAGTTTTTAATAGAAATAAATAAACATGATTGGTCAATAAAGATATATGATTCGTTGTATGCTGACGCCAGCAGGAGCAATAGAACAAAATGTGTTAATCCAATTGCTGAGATATTGCCCCTTGCTTTGAATCAAGTTAATTTTTTTATATATAGGCCGGAATTGGATACTAAAAATGGTACGAAGATAAAAATAATTTATGAGAATAATAGTTGTCCGCGCCAAGCTGGATAAGATAGTAAAAATTGTTCATTTTCAGTCATTATGTAATGATATTATTTGCCTTTTAAAGTTGCTAATATTAATATATTATAACAGGAAAGATTGCGATATGTTTGTTGCCAAATTTATTGAGTTTTTAATGACAATCGGCCTAGACATATAGGACTGCAACCAGTAAAAAATGAAATTATTTAGATATAACACAATAGTTAATGTGTGGGTGCATGCTACAAACAAGAATAACAATACTTATGATAACGAATAACATTTTGAAATTTTGTATGAATATTGTAAATATATTAGATTTTATATATGAAAATATTACTTTCATTTATACTTATAGTAAATAACAGGAAGTAATTATTTGATCATTAGATGTTATGACTTAATGTCGGATGTGGTATGTCGCAATGAGTTGATGCATGATGCTTATTTTTATATGAGTTTTGTATGAGTTTTGAAAGTCTGATGATATAGGATGCTGTATGGTCAAATTTTGTTAAGTCACGTATGAGCTGGTATGAGCTTATAATGAGCATTCTGAAATATCGATAAAAATATATACTCATACCAGTGAAAATATACTCATAACAAGCTCATATCAAATCATACTAGTAAATATATGCTCGTACCAAATCATACTAGTAAATATATGCTCATACCAACTCATATAAGTATAAATTTACTCATACCAGGCTCATATCAACTCATACTAATAAAAATAAACTCATAACAAGCTCATACCAAGTAAACCAGTAAATATATGCTCATGTCAATCTCATACCAAGTCATACCAGTAAAAATATAATCATACCAAGCTCATATCAACTCATACCAATAAAAATAAACTCATAACAAGCTCATACTATGTAATACCATTAAATATATGCTCATACCAAGTTATACCAGTAAAAATATGCTCATACCAAGTTCATATCAACTCATACCAATAAAATTAAACTCATAAGAAGCTCATACCAAGTCATATAAGTAAACATATGCTCATACCAAGCTCATACCAAGTTATACCAGTAATAACAAGCTTATACCAAGTCATACCAGTAATAACAAGCTCATATCAAGTTATACCAGTAAAAATATGCTCATACCAAGCTCATACCAACTCATACCAGTGAAAATATACTCATACCAAGCTCATATCAACTCATACCAGTAAAAATATGCTTATACCAATCTTATACCAACTAATACCAGTAAAAATATATGCTCATAACAAGCTCATATCAACTCATACCAGTAAAAATATACTCATACTAAGCTCATACCAGTAAAAATATGCTCATACCAATCTCATACCAACTCATACCAGTATAAATATACTCATACCAAGCTCATACCAACTAATACCAGTAAATATATGCTCCTACCAAGCTCATACCAGTCATACCAGTAAAAATATATTCATACCAGTAAATATATGCTTATAATAAGCTCATACCAACTCATACCAGTGAAAATATACTCATACCAAGCTCATACCAACTAATACTCGTAAAAATATGCTCATACCAATCTCATACCAGTAAATATATGCTCATAACAAGCTCATACCAACTCATATCAGTGAAAATATACTCATACAAGTCATACCAGTAAAAATATGCACATACCATGCTCATACCAAGTCATACCTGTAAAAATATGATATAATAAGCTCATACCAACTCATATCAGTATAAATATTATTTTATCATACTCATACCGTGTCATACCTATAAAATATGATCATAACAAACTCATACTAAATTGTATAAATAAAAATCTGCTAATATCAAACTCATACTAAGTCATATAAATAAAGATGTGCTCATGACAAACTCATATCGAGTCATATTTGTTATTATGCTTATATTAAAGTCATAATAACTCATATCAATAAAAATATACTTATACATTAATCATTTGTCCTTAATATTAGTATTATAAAATGCTTACTGCCCTAGTTCAAGCTTATTGTAGAATGCACTATTTCTAATCCGTTGATGCTCTTGAATAACTATGCAAATGAATGGGATTTTGGCAAGTAGATCTATTGTGACCATGCTCGCGACATCGGTTGTACCTTGGATGAGTTTTCTCATCACCAAGTGAAGGAATCCTACATTTTTTTCCACCTCCCAGTTGACATGGGCACATCTGGTGATAAAAGAGTGATGCTACGAATGTGCTCTGGGATAGACCAATCACTGATATGAGGAATTAGATTTATGACTTCTTTGTATGTTTGAAACCAATGTTCACACGAGTAATATGGAGAACATAACCCATAAGTGTCATAGCTGCTATTCCTAACAACCACAAGAGCATGCACGCACGGGAGTTGATATAATTGAAACTTCCTGCAACAATAGGTCTTATTAGACATATCGACAACATATTTATATCTACATCCTTAACGTCGTATTTGTTGTTGCTAGCAAACTCCATCTACAAAATATAAATAACAGTATGACATGACAATATCATAACTAGTAACATTTGATGAAAAATAAATAAAAAAAAACTTTAACACTGAAAAAAAATAAATAATAAGAACTTACATTCATTTTTTATGCTTTCGTCACTCTCTTCCTTAATTTTTTTTCTACATCAGTTGACATTTTATCCATGGAATGCTCTGCTTTGATGCAACATTCATAAAACCATCTTTAACACATCTTTCTAACTTCATCAACAAATGCAGTAATCAGAAGGTCTCTTACCTTTACAAGTAAAGCATTGAATGATTCGGAGATATTAGTCGTCATGATGTTATACCTCCTTCTATGCATATGAGACCGCATCCACCTATCTAGCCCAGCACCTTCTAGATATTCTCTTACACCCAGAATACTAATGCAAAAGCCACCAAAAAGTTTAGTGAAATATTTATTTTGTAGGCTTTAGCTATTTTGTAGTAGAGCTTCTCAAGGTCCTTGGTTATGTGTTTAAATTTGCACTTCATGTTATTTAACAAGTGAAACATGCAAATTCCATGGAATGCATTTAGAAAAACCTCTGATACAGCCTTCTAAATGATGTCTGTCAGATATAATAACATGATCTTGTCTTTCACCGAAAGCTTCCTTAAACCTCATAAGAAACCATGTCCACGATGCATAATTTTCTGAATCACCAATCTCGAATGCTAAAGGAAATATTTGTTGGTTTGCATCGTGACAAACGGCAATGAAAAACACACCTCGATACTTTTCTTTCAGATGAGTTTCATCAATAATAATTACAGGTCTACAATTTTAGAAACCTTTTATTGAAGTATCAAAAACAAAGAAAAGATACTCAAATCGATTATCATCACTGCATTGTAGATGCATCACCGTACCCAAATTATTTTCGCCTAGCATATATAAATAGGCTGGTAGAATTGAGAAAGATTGTTCTGCAATACCAAGTCTGATATTCTCATGCGCAAACTCATGTCCCCTCCATGCAACGGAATAACTAATCTCAACACCAAAATTATTATGCATGTCTTTGATAATATCCTTAGGTTTGAAAACCCTTCCAAGATTTATGAATCGCTTCTTAATGCACTCTACAACAACCCAACTAGTTGCTTATCTGTGTCTGCTGTAATATCCTCATATATGCCCTAGAAGTTGTGATTATGTTGTTGTTGTTGTTATATAATTGGATTGAATATATGTGTTACATTACAAGAGAAAAGAAATAGAGAAAAGAATGTTTATGTATATGTGATTTGGGAAAGAATTTAGGGTTTAGAGAGAATGGTATATGTTGTGTATATGATGATATATATAACATATAAGTTGGTCAAAATGAAGAGTCAAGGAAAGAAGATATTTATTTTTGTTAAGTGTGAAGTTACTATAAAGGGCATGTAATGAATGGTAATCAAGACAAATGGTATAAGGGTGTTTAGGTAATTACTCTTGTTGAATCACTTGGTGGAGATTTAAAGAGGTGATATTTTGTCTTTTCTTCATTTCCTTCTTCTTCTTTTTCTCTTCTCCACGTTGGTTGGCTCCTCCTTAGACAAGAGAGAGCAAAGTGAGATTTTTTTAATTCTAACATCAAATTGAAGGGAGAATCAAAGGATTTAATTGAAGATTTGTGGAATTCAACAACTTAGGTAAGTTCTTTCTCTTGATTTTCCTTTGTTCTTTTGAAATTGTGTTTGGGATTGGTGAGTTGATATGGATGGTTGATGGAGTGTGTTTGTGTATGGTGTGTGTAAAAGTGTTGAAATGGAATTAAAGATAAGAAGCTAGGTTGGTGTTGGTGATGGAAGAGTAAGAGTTGTGTTTAGTGAATTTTTTTCTGTTTTACAATTAGTAAAGGCTGTGACTTGTATGATTTTTAATTAATTATAGAAAAATGTTCTTGAAGTGAATTTTTTTATATGTTGTGCCTCTATGAGTCTAGAATGACTGAAAAATATGTTGATTCGATTTTGGAATGGTTATGAGTTTAGAAAGATTATTTTTATTAGACCTGTTCCAGCAGGTACCTTAACTGAGACAGCTATATTTCGGGATTTTTAATAAAATGTAGAAAAATCATATCCAATTGAATTTTGGATATGTTGTTGCTTAGTGAGTCTAATATTTGAGAAAAATAATTTGGAACCACGTTGATTGAATTTGATTTATGGAATTCACAAAGTTCAGAACTGCTGCCAGGATGCAGGGCAATTGGGACAGTCTGGTTAGGTGAACTATTTGACCAAGATTTTGTGTTCAGTTTGATCTGAAATTTTAAAGGAATGATTTTAAGATACAAAAATAAATTATGTAAAAACTTTAGAATTTTTAGTCAAGTAGATTAATTTATACAATTTTTCAAAATAAGGATAAAATGGAGTCTTAAACCAGAATGTACTATTCATATGGTCATTTTGCTAATATTCCTTTGGATTAGGTTTTGAAGAGATTGGGTTGCATTAACCTAAATGTGGAGAATTCTTGGAAAGAAAAGAAATGTATAGATTGATGGGACTAGTTCTTGAGGTAAGTACCAATACATATGATTGTATTTAATTACATAATTTGAGGCTTAACACATTTGTTTGCAAATGTGTTAAGTGATCTATTATATTGTTAACATAATTGGACTAAGGTGATGATTGAATGATGTGAAGGATGTGAAGATCATTAACAAGGTAAGCATAAACCCTATTTGATTGTATATCCTTATATGTCTTTGAACATTAACACATTGGGATGAAAGTGTTAAATAAGCTATTATATTGTGAATGTAAATGAAGAATATATATAAAGGATGAAATATGAAATGGGAAAGGTAGGAAGAAATGAGGATCATTCTTAAGGTATGTGCAATTTGTTATGATAAATGATCTAGTAATGAATGATGTTAATGTGTTTTGAGAAGTGAGAAAATGTTATGTTATATGCATTGTGAATCTTGTGTATGGCAATGTATTATATGAATAATATACTTTGAAATGTGATATCAATGATGCTATATGTATCATATGGATTGAGATATGATATGATATGAAGCCATTGTGATTGGCTATGATAATTCAATTGAAAGAGATAAGGCATGTTGGCCTAATTGATGATGAGATTGATAATGAAATAATAAATGAATTGTTTGTTTAATATGTTATTCAGTTTCAGAGTTCTGGATTTGGGTGGCATGCCTAAGAAATGATGAAAGGTAACAGTCTTGCCGGGTTGAGGATCTCCTCATATGTGTTGAGTTGATGGTCCAAGAGACTGGGTCTGTTACACTATGAGAATTGTGAATATGAGATATATGATTTGTAACAGTCTTGTCGGGTTGAGGATCTCCTCATATGTGTTGAGTTGATGGTCCAAGAGACTGGGTCTGTTACACTATCCATGGATAGAGATACATGTATATACATTGCCTACGAGCGTGATGATTGTGACTATGAACCAAAGCAGTAACTCTGAACTTTGAATAACATATTAGTGTTTTGGGCCCGAGTCTGTCTTTATTGTCAATGTGAATTGCAAGTATTGAAATATTGATTGTGAGTATTAATAATGAATTATGCTTGGTGAATTGTGAATAATATAATGTTATTAAGTGTAATATGTAAATGAATTGTGGTTGATGATAAAGGTTGTCTTTATTGTAAATGTGATTTATGATTTGTATGATATATAATTTGTGTATTGCAATAATGATTGGTATGGTATATATAATGTAGGGGTATTAATATATTGGTTTTGAGTATTGGTGATGCATTGGGGTTGATGATAATATTATGTATATATGTACATCATATTTGAAATTAGCTAGGATATATTAAAGATGAAATTAAAAAGAAAAGAAGATATGATAAGAACTAATTATATATTGAATTGATGTATCATTATATGTCAATACTTCTATACTATATGTTTATATTTTATAGTTGGACTACTAAACTCTCGGGCTTAGCGCGGGTGTTTATTCGCGCAGGTATATAGATGGAAGATATGAAGTCTTTTGTTATGCCACAAGAAGAGTAAAGTTTGTCGAGACCAACTAGAGGGTAATGCATACATGTATAAACTTTAATTATGATGTATTTCTGACGAGAGAGTATTTATATGTATAAATGAAGTTTTTGATAAAGATAATGATTTTGTAAATGTTATTTAAATTAATGTATTATGGTTTGAACTCTGTTACAGGTTTTTAAAAGGTAACGAAAAGTGACATCCTTATACTTTATATATTTACTGTATGTATACTAGGTATACGCATAGTACTTATATAGGGTATCGGGGTGTTACATCTGCTCTGATCAAAATCGGTCTGACATGTATATTGGGTGACATATGTTGTCACCATCCAACAACCCTTCGGATCTCCAAGACTTTCCACTTTCAATCTTCACATATAACTTTTATTAATACAACGCACGACAAAGAAAGAAGTATTGGACTTGAATACATTAAACTGAAATTTCTCCCTAATTGCAATGACGGACACTGTTGTCTTAATATCATCTCTTGATTTAAATATTTTTCCCTCCTTAATCATTTCAAATATATAACTTTTGCCTAATAATTCTGTATTGCTCCTGCATGCAAATAAGTTTGTCACTGTTTCTTCATTGTCAGGTGTCGCATGTTCTGCATCATTATTGCAGTTAAAATGAGTGTCATCACTATACTCCACCCCTGTATTATGATACTTTGGCCCTACTTTAGAATCTAGTAGGATGTCAGTACTATGTTCTGCCGGTGAATTAGCCACATCATCTTCATTTTCATAATATTCCGGGGTTATATGAATAGATTCAGTAATTGGTGCAACCCTTGCATCTGCATTGTCTAGATTTTGACAAAAATCCGGTACGTCTACTTTGACATTTTTTTAATACCGAGAGGATCATTACTGTCGTATCCTGATTTATATGCTCCTTCTTTAACTCTAACAATCAATGGATGTTTAAGTCTATCCTCCATTAAATTGGGAATGAATATCCTAAGTGACCTATCATCTACCACATCATAAAAAGAATGTTGGTCATTACCAGTAATAAATTTGAATTCTATATTTGATGTGTTGTCAATATAAAGTGCCTCTGATACTGATTTCTTAAATTCATTGAAGTCAGCTATTCTATTCAGGAAAACATATTCAACACCACCACCAATATATTTACCGATGCTAACATCAAATGTCCCACCATAATAGATGAGAATAATTATTTCGTCCATAAAATGGATTCATCCTACGATAACTTTTAAGCCATCCATCAAAACCCTACAATCAGAACCATCAATATCAAACTCATATCCAATAAAAATATGCTCATAACAAACTCATATCAATAACACTAACTCATATCAACAAAAATATACTCATATCAAAATTAAATCAGTAAAAAGATACTCATATCAAACTCATGTCAATAAAAATATATATTATTTCAAACTCATATCAATAAATATAGTCATAACAAGTCATACCAAATCATACCAGTAAAAATATGCTCATACTAAGTCATACCAGTAAAAATATGCTAATAACAAGCTCATACCAACTCATACCAGTATAAATATGCTCATACCAATTCATGCCAGTAACAATATGCTCATAACTAGCTCATACCAACTCATACCATTAAAAATATGCTCATAACAAGCTCATTTCAGTAAAAATATGATCATAAGAAGCTCATATCAAGTCCTATCAATAAAAATATGATCATAACAAGCTCATACCAAGTCATAGTAGTAAAAATATGCTCATACGAAGTCATACCAGTAAAAAAATACTCATAACAAGCTCTTATCAAGTCATACTAGTAAAAACATACTTATAATAAACTCATATCAAGTCATGTAAGTAAAAAAATGCTCATAACAAACTCATATCAACTCATACCAGTAAAAATATGCTCATACCAGTAAAACTTTACTCATACCAAGCCTATACCAAGTCATACCAGTAAAAATATGCTCATACCAAGCTCATATCAAATCATACCAGTAAAAATATGCTCATACCAAATGATACCAGTAAAAATATGCATATTCCAAGCTCATACGAAGTCATACCAGTGAAAATATACTCATAACAAGCTCATACCGGTAAAAATATGCTCATACCAAGTTATACCAGTAAAAATATGCTCATAACAAGCTCATACCAACTCATACCGTAAACAAATGTTCATAACAAGCACATACCAATACATACCATTAATAATATGCTCATACCAAGCTCATACCAGTAAAAATATGCTCATACCAAGTCATACCTGTAAAAATATGCTCATAACAAGCTCATACCAACTCATACCAGTAAAAAAATGCTCATAACAAGCACATACCAATACATACTAGTAATAATATTCTCATAACAAACTCATACAAAGTCATATCAGTAAAAATATACTCATAACAAACTCATAAGACAATATTTTTTTGATGCCCAACACCTACATGCTTTGTCGACAACTTCTCATGTTAGCTCAAATTATATGTTTTTTTTAAGAAAAAAAGAACTAACTCGATTTATCTTTTTACTTGATTGAAACAAAGCAAATTAGTTGCCAGCAAATGGAGCCACAAAGTTTATGGATTATCAGGCAAGACGAAAGATCGAGAGGAGATAGTCAAAGAGAAAGATAAAAGTGATCGAACAAGAGCAAGAAGAGCAAGAAAAAGAAGAGATCGAAAAATAATAGATAAAGAAAATAACACAGTCTGGGCGGGGAGAAAGAAAGAGCAAATAGAGAGAAAATGTGTTTTATTCTTTTTTTTTCTTTTTTAGGGTATTGAGGGGCATTTTGGTCTAAAAAGGTCTAGTTAAGATTACTGAAGTCTATAATTTATTAGTGCTTTGCTTTGGGGTATATATCTAACTAATTCCCAAAAATATTTTACTCTAAAATTCTAGAAAAATTAAACATTAAACCTTAAACATAATTTTCACAAAATTTAGGAAAAAAATTATAATTAATTTTTACCTAAAACCTAAACAATAAACACACAAAAATATATAAAAGAATAAACATCAATGTAAATACAGAAGAAAAAAATTATAGAAAAATACAAATAAGAAATTTTAACATAATCAACATTTCCTCATCAACACTCAACAAATAAAAAAAATACATCAACATTTCCTGAATACTCCAAGCAAATCAAAATTATTAACAACTATAAAAAATACATCAAAATAAATATAATACTGGTAATGAAGACAGAAAAATCACTCAATACTTCAAAGATTGCCAAAAAAGGCACTGCAAATAAAAAAAATCAGAATCTTTAAAAATAATAAAACAATGCAAAAAAAAATATAAAAACTCACATTTGTTGCTTCTTCACTTGCAGGAGAACTCTAAAATCCTAAGTAAGAAGAGGTAAAGAGGGAGAGAGGCAGAGATTTAAGAGGCAGAAGCAGAGAGGGTCAAAGGAGGTTTGCAGTGGCAGAGAGGAGCAGAAATAAAAGGAAAAAAAAAAAAGAAGAAGAAGGCTTTTATAGCTAGGGTTAATTTATCGATAGAAAAATGTGTCTCTCGGTAAATTTATCGAAATAAAATATCAATCTGTGGGCAAACGCAATCAGTGGAACGGTAAAATCACCGCCTCTAACTTTCTGTTTACTGAAAGACAAAAACCTTATCTCGGTATTATAGAGAGAGCAAATAAATCTTTCGGTATCACCAAGAGAATATTGTATTCTTTTGGTAAAATAATTAAATACAATTTTAAAAAAGAGATTTTCATCTAAAAATTCACCAAGAGGAAAGAAGAATCTCTCAACAATACCGAGAAAATAAAAATATATGTCGGTAAAGGATATCAGTAAGCAAAAAATATTTCGCCTCTGGATTCTATTTATCGGCACACAATATGGTCTGTCGATAAAAGGTAAATCTATCGATAATACTGAGAGAAAGATTATTTCTCTCGGCAATTAATGGAGACAAACCTATTTTTTCTTGGCATTTTTTTCTAACTTTTTGTTTAGTTTTTTTGTCTGATTTTTTGTCTAAATAAAAAATATATTTTTGTTTATTAAATAGTAAAATTCTTAAAATATGAATTTATTTGAATATTTACTTTTGTAATTTCATCTTTGTATTTTTTAAATCACGCATCTTGGAAAATCTATTAATCCTATGTATCGAAAAAATGTCATTTTCTAGCCCTTGATAAATTCATCGCCTAACTCATGGTTCGATGTTTGGTATATTAATAGAATTGTCAATTAATTTCTTTTTTAATAATATGTATTTTAATCGGTGAATTTGTAAGAAATGATGGACGATTAAAAAAAATTTGTGAGAGATAGATTTTTCCTCTCGGTAATTTACCAAGAGAAGAGAACTCTCTCTCTCTGTAATATCTAGAGAAATTTCAATTCTCTCGACAATTTATCAAGAGAAACGTATTTTCTCTCGGCATTTTTTTCCTAATTTTTTATTTAGTTTTGTTGTCTAATTTTTTATCTCAATAAAAATTATATTTTTATTTATTAAATAGTAAAATTCTTAAATAGGTAATTATTTAAATATCTAAATTTACTTTTAGAATTCCATCTTCATATTTTTTTTCAAATCACACACCTTAGAAAATCTATTAATTATATGTACGTTATTTTCTAGCCCTCGATAAATTCATTGCCTAACTCACAGCTCAATGTTTGATATATTAATAGATTTGTCACTTATTTTTATTTTTAATATTATACATTTTTATCAATGAATTTACAGAATATGATGAACAACTAAAAAAATTATCGAAAGATATATTTTTTCTCTCAGTAATTTATCGAGAGAATAGGACCTTCTTTCGGTAATACTGAGACAAAGTTATTTTCTTCCAGCAATTTACCAAGTGAAAATTATTTTCTCTTGGCATTTTTTTATTTTTATTTATCTTTGTTGTCTAATTTTTTTATCTAAATGAAAAGTGTATTTTTATTTATTAAATAAAAATATTCTTAAAATAGATTATTATTTGAATATTTAAATTTGCTTTTATATTTTTTTCTTGATGGATTTATCGAGAGAAAATTTTTTGTAGATATTACTTATAGATCACTTTCTTCTATCGGCACTTTTATGACCATGCTTCAACAATTAGTATTTTAAATTCACTGACCAAAATTTTTTTATCTTTATTACTAAGAAAAATAAGTTCGTTAGGTAAATATGTTTGTGAGACGCCAAACTAATAAATTGCACCATAATTTACCGATTAATAACTTTTTTGTTGGTAATTTTAGTTGTTAAACACTCGGGCATTTTATTGGCACCATAATTTACTGATATATTGTTTCTCGCTAAAATTCTCTCATCAATATTTTTTCTAATTTATTTTTTTATCTTTTTTTTGGTATTCGGTTGATAATTAGATGCAGAATTATTTCTATCGGTAAATTTTTATCGATAAATAGGTATATTCTTGGAGTGTATTAATACAAATAATAGTTAATTTGATTTATATTAATGCAAAAAGTAATAATATTTTATTTATAATATTCAATAAAATGTTTAACAAAATGAAAAGGTTCACAAAATATGATTTTTTTAATTTATGATAAAAATAATCAGAATCAATTATAGCTAACATTTTATTTTATTTATTATATTTTAAATTTGTATTATATTTTTTTATTATTTTACTAATTTATAGAACAAATTAATAAAAAAAATAAAGAATATATATATATATATATAGTATCTATATATGGTATCTAATATGTTTTAAACATGTGCACTATTTTTGCTATACTTTTTATAGGCTAAAAGCCTAATACCTTAGCATCAAAGCCATTATTTTTCACCTGTGCAAAATACTTGACATGCCTTCCAATTAATTGTTACTATTTTTTCATTCAATTTGAAGAACAAAAAAATATTAATCATTTTGATTAAATTTATTAGGGAGTTTCTAAAATTTTCCATTGTTAATATTTTCCAAAATAGAAAAATATATTTTATCATGAGTATGCATTTTTTATTTTACGTTTCATTTTTATTTCTGATTTATATGATTTTTATATAATTAGAAATTTTATTGAATATTTCATTTATTTTAATATTGTATATTAATATATAATAATATGTGTATATATATATTTTTATAAATTATTATTAATTTCCTTCTCTCTTGCTTACTCCTTATTTACTTTATTTTTTTACTTTTCTTAATTTAAATGAATTATAAATTAATTTACAAGTCAAACTTTTAATAATTATATAATTAATTAAAAAACAAAAATTATATGAAATAACTAATAATATATGTATATATAGTAAAAGTTTTTTTAGGGAAGTTAATATATATTTAAATTAATTTGACTTAGTTATAAAAGTTAGACAATAAATCTACTAAATCAATTTAGAAGTTGGTTATTACTAATGGTTCATTTTTTTTAAGTGATTACAATTCAATTTATATCAATATTTGATTTATTGGTTTGAAGTTATCGACAAAAATGATTTGTCAAGGTTATCGACAAAAATGATTTGTCTAAGTCACTTTATTTTTTTTTTGTCCAAGTTATTTCTTTTTTTGTCCAAGTTTCTTCTCTTTTTATTTAACTCATTTCCTTTTTTTTTATTTGTGAATTTTGAAAATATCCTCATTCATTGGTTCGAAATCCATATCTACGAATTGAAATGTTCGAATGATTAACTTTGCAATCAGCTTTTAGAACTAATAGGTCTTTAAATTGTTGATTTGAAAAAATGAAAACCCTTCTTATTGGATGATCATAATACTTTCCAAAATTTGAAATTTTTTATTAATAGAGAAACAATATCACAAGTTTTATTCAATAAGATACCAAAGTAGATGATTGACTCATTCCATGCTAGAAATAACCATAGAAAATCTTTTGATAATACAGATTCCTACTTCTCAATGATGTCTCACGATCAAGACAATTTGTTGAATCCCTGAAACCATTTCATAGAAGTTCATTGATATCTTCTTTTTATAAAGCAATTCGACTTCAATTCTTGAATAATCTATATCACTTTTGCTTCTATTGTAACAAAAGATTCCCTTTTATGTAGAAAAGGCCTGTACCAAGAATTATGATTTCACGTATGAATAATTCCTCAATATCTTAATCATTCACAATAAAATATTTTCTTTGTGCAGTGGTACAAAAAAATGCATTTTTGGAGAGAGATACTATTTCACCAATCGAGTCACATGTATCTAACATATTCATACCTAATGATTTTTCACAAAGTGGTAACAAAAGATATAACTTGTACAAACCTTTCCATTTTCCAATTAGATTCGATCTATTCATTCGTAAAGCTATTTATTTGATTGCAGATATTTATAGAACACCTCTAACGGTGGGACAAATAATCCCTTTTAAAAGAACTTATTCTCAACCTCTTTTAGATATGAAGATATCTAATACAGAGGGGAAGAACTTACATCAGTATTTCAATTTCAATTCAAACATGGATTTAATTCACACTTCATATTCTGAGAAATATTTCAATCTGAAAAGAGAAAAAAAAAATGGAGTCTTTGTATAAAAAAATTTGTTAAAAAAGGGCAGATGTATAGAATATCTCAATTAGATAGTGTTTTTTCAACTCTCTTAAAATAAAATCTATTCTAAATATATATGTCATGGTTTCTTACTTTGACAGAGTGCAAATATCTAAATTTGATATTTTTTTTATATCTTTTCAAGCCTATTACCGATACTAAGTAGCGGTAAAAAATTTGTATCTATTTTTCATGATATTATGTATAAATTAGATATATCATGGCGAATTCTTTAGAAAAAATTTGTATTTTCTACAATGGAATCTGATAAGTTAGATTTCGGGTAAGTATTTACATAATCTTCTTCTGTCCAAATAAATGAATCAATCAAAATAATGAGCCACCATTGATATCAACACATATGAGATAGTCAAATGTTCGGGAGTTCTCTATTCAATCATTTTCTTCCTTCTTGTTGTTGAATATCTCGTTCATATACATCTTCTCTTTATTTTCCAAGCCTATAATGAGTTACAAACAAAGTTCAAAAAGGTCAAATCTTTAATGATTCCATCATACATGATTGAGTTGCGAAAATATCTGGATAGATATCTTACATCTGAACCGAATTTTTTCTAGTAAAAGAATCTCTTTCTAATTGCTTTAGGACATTTAGAAGATTTTCTCGAAGAAATGTAGGGTTCTGCTTCTGGTAACATGTTATGGGGTGGTAGTTCGGCTTATGGGGTTAAATTAATACATTCTAAGAAGAAATTTTTCAATATCAATCTCATTAATCTCATAAGTATCATACCAAATCCCATCAAATAAATCACCTTTTTTTTCAGAAATACAAGACATCTAAGTTATACAAGTAAAGAGATTTATTCATTGATAAGAAAAAGAAAAATGTAAACGATGATTGGATTGGTGATAAAATAGAATACTTGATCGCTAACAGTTATTCGATTGATGATAAAAAAAAAATTCTTAGTTCAGTTCTCCACATTGACAATAGAAAAAAGATTGATCAGAATTTTATTGAATTTGACTCATTGTGAACATTGATCACAGAATGACTATGGTTATCAAATGGTTGAAAAACCAGGAGAGCAATTTATTTTGCGATACTTAGTTGACATTTATAAAATGAAAACTATGGTTATCAAATGGTTGAATTATAAGTTTAATTTACCATGTTTAGCAGAAAGAAGGATATTCCTTGCTTATTATCAGATAACCACTTATTTACAATCCTCATGTGAGATAAATAGTTTTTATTTTTCATCTTATAAAAAATTCTTTTCGCTCTGCTTAACCATATCCCCCTATAGGGGTATAAAAAGTACCTATTAACCTTTTTGGGGAATTTGTATATATTTTGTTGATTGTATGAGCATTAAATATTGATTGTAGATATAATTTATTTTACTGTTTAGTACTTGAAACATTTAAATATGAAAATATAAAAAAAATAATAAATTGATTGATTTGGATTATTTTTATTATTGGTTTTGAACAGTTTTTAATCTATTATTATTATTTTGTAAATCATATAATATTTATAAATAATTATATTTTTTTGTCAGACACATGTAATATAATTTTATTATACTCATATTATATATATTATATAGTGATGAAAATCATTGCTGGTTGTTTAAAACATTAAATAAACTTTATATTTTCATATGTAAATAACTAGATCAAGGAAGGAAAGACCGTTTTGACTAAAGGGAAAAAGAAATATATTACCTAAAATTAATCTGTAAGTGACGTTGAGTACTCCTTTTATTTTTATTATTACTAAATAATATCAAACTTATAACTACTATTTTTAGTTTAAAAATATCTGCATTGTTAAATTAATATATTGTATTTTAACAAATCAGACATTTTTATGCATAGATATTTTATATATCAATATCATTTTGCTATCATATTGCGGATATGAATATCAAAAAATATACGAACAAATACTAAATCATATGTAAATTATTATATTATATTTATATTAAGAATTTTAATATATTTTTTCGTTATATATATATATATATAATAATAATATTAATGGTTGTGTTTATGTGCTGACATAAAATTGATATTAGCATGCGTGTCAACATGTGTGTTGACATGAGCATCTCATAATTGTTGTTTTAATAAAATAGCAGCTGGTGGACATTGAACCCTAAACCTTTGGGATAAAAGATTTTATCATTTGAACTACATTTTAATCTCTATTAAAATGGTTATTTTATATGTAATTAAAATTTATTCAATTGAATATTTAGACATCTTCCACTCAATTATTTTAAAAATAAATATGTAATATATTAATCATAATATTAATTTTTATAAATTATTATGGACATTGTCAGAAAATCAAGTTACGATAAATTAAGAGAAACATTTTTTATTTTTACTAATAAAAGTAAATAATTATTATAAATATTATATTACAAATTAAAATACCTATATTACCCTTACTTTATTGAAAATTTTTATTTTATCCTTTTTTAATTTGTTACAACTCGATTTCTATAGTACTTTTTAATTATTATTTTGTGATAAGAAATTATCAAAATCAATAATTATTATTAATTATTATTAGTATTAATTAAATTTATTATTATTATAATTACTATTAATTATTAATTAATAATAATTACAATTATTCATAATTTTATAATTTTAATTATTATTATTATAAAATTATAATAATTTTATAATAATAATTATATAATAATAATTAAAATTAATAATTTTTATTTATTTTGACAATTTATTATAATAAAATATTCATTTAAAAAATTAATTTTAAGATTAATAAATTATATAATTATTTATTTATTTTAAAAATAATTGAGTGAAATTGGCTATAAAAATAAGAAAGCTTCTAAGGTGAATCGCAAGCACACAACATTTTCACTCAATACAATAAATAGACATAATGGAAGACCTGGAATGAAGTCTTCCGAGAACTGCGAGTATTATTACACTAACTTCAAACGAAACAGATATTAAAAACTTATAATGAATAAAAAGCATTCTTCTTACTTACAAGATAATATAAAGGGGGACATTCCCACAATTGGACTATGTAAATATTCAATTGAATAAATTCTCATTAAATATAAAATAATCATTTTAATATTGATTGAGATGTAATAAAAATGGCAAAAAATCTTATTTGGCAAGCAAGATACCTAGGGTTTTTTTTTTTTTGAACCATAAGATACCTAGGGTTCAATATCTCGTGTTTACGTGGTGCCACGTGGTAACATAGCATTCAATAAATTTATAAAATATGATGTGTCATAATTTTATTATGTCATGTTGGCATATATGTCGATATATCATATTGATATCAATATCAGGTCAGCATACCACGTAATAATATAAATATTGCCATTAAACAACTCTAATGAAAAGACCGACAGTGTGAAATGACAAAGAGTACGAATGTTAAAAATAAATTAAAAAAATTATAAAATGCATTAATCAATTTTCTAGAATGATGAGGGCAAATTACCCAAACTCAGTTGGAACTAATCATTTAAATTCAGTTGGATTTGTTGCGTTGATACTTCACGTACGACAATCAGGTTGAGTTTTGGTACGATTGTGGTGGTGATCTCAAGTAATGATTTTTTTTTTTAAAAAACTCTATCCTCAAAAATACGTTTATGAGGATTGCTATCCTTTTGTAAGTGTAACAATAGATCACCTGCTGTACTAATCTCAACGGGTTAACCTCAAGTAATAATTTATTTAACAAAATATTCTTCAATATCACAATAAAAAAATTACCCATGTTAATAACTTTTAGTATTATTTATCTTCAATAAGAAGATTATCATATAACACCTAACACTTTATTTAGATAATTAACAGTATAATTTAATAATGTATAATATTATATAGTATAATATTATAAATAATATTTATTATGTTTAAAATATCATATGGTATGGTACGTATAAGTAAAATATTTTAATTTAATTTGATGATATTTTAAAGATTTTAATATTTTATAAAAATAAAAATTATTTTTTAGCATATATTTGGCATTTAAAAAATTTATTTTGATTATTTAAAAAAATAAAATTATAAAAAACCATTAAATGAGTAATTTTAAAATTCATGATTTTTAATCTTTGAAATTATCATAAAAAATCATACTATGGAATATAGAAATCAAAATAAATAAATAAAAATTAAATTATACCATATATTATCAAATTATGGCAAACTATAAAATAAATAAGGTAGGAATGAGTAAAAATTATCTGAACCTGATCGACTCGACCGACTATATCGGTTTAAATTTACTGATTTGATCGATTTCGATTTATATATTTACTAATAAATTCGATCGAACCAGATAAAAAATAACTAAACTCATTCAAATCGATTAATAATGTCGATTTTTAAAAAAATAATTTTTTTGACCATTTAATAATAGTCAAATTGGTCAATTCTTAAAATTTAATTAATTGGACCGATGCATATATATAACACAAGGTGTAATTTGGCTTTTAAAACTACTAATTAGTCTATCTCAACAGCTATCCTTAGAAACTTATAAATGGAATCAACTAAATGTGATATTTCATGTATGGATATATTCAGCTGAAAAATTGACTATTTGTTAATAATGAATGAGATAAATCATTGGAGTGTTTGGCCAATTAAAAATAAATGATTTTTTTTAGCCTGGAATAAGAAAAGATATATTAAGAAACATCATTATACAAGAGGAGGGATAGGTCCCTCGAATGAGAGATTAACCAATTCGAGCTAAGGCGATGATTAGCAATAGCTTTTGACAACCAATCAGCTGGCTTGTTACCCTTTCTACTAACAAAAGAAAAAGAGAAGGCCACCAAGATTGAGCAAGTTTAATAGACTTTCAAACAAAAGACTCTATCTCCAGGGAGCAATCGGAAGGATTTTGAAGGGCTTTAATGAGGATAAGATTGTCGCTTTCGAAAATGCATCTGAGAAACTTGAGGCTAACAGCTCTTTGGATGGCCAGAAACATAGCATGAGCTTCATTATATAAAGGGGAGACAGAGTGTGTCAAGCATGCCATACCATTAAGAATAGTCCCAGATGAATCTCTACTTACCATAGCCATTCCAGCCAAAGAACATTCCACCTTGAATGTTGCATCAGTATTTACTGTAATCCACTCAGACGGTGGTGGAGACCAAGAATCAAGCCTGTTTGGAGAATGTCTTGTACCAGAAAGATTCCTGTGAGCTGCCTTATTCTTTAGTGCATCACAAAAGTTGTAGTATGATATGCGGGCATTCTATATAGTTCTAATGGGGCTAGGAATATCACCATTAAAATAAAAAGCATTACGGAAGAAGCGAATCATCTCCCTTCTGATCAGCAATAGCAATTATATTCATCCACTAATGGCCAAAGGATGTGGTGTTGAGCGCTTCAGGTAGAAAACCAATATTGGATCCGAACCAAGAAGCCTTTGCGTGGTCACAAAAAATTAACATATGCAACACAGATTCCACAGAGTTTTTACATATAGGACAAGTTTCCGAATTACCAAGATTCCTTTTAAATAAATTTCCATTCACAGCAATGGAATTTGTGCAAAGCCTCCATATAAAATTTTGGATTTTGGGCTGCACAAGCAAGCTCCAAATACTCTTCCAATTAAAGGTGGGAGGCCATAGCCGGGAAGAGGATGTGCTATAAGCATGATAATCAGTATTACATAGAAAATGATAATTGATTTGGTGGAGAGCTTACCTCTTTTGTATTTTTAAGTAAATACATAAGATTATGAGATAACGATCGTAATATTAATAAAATGTCTTTAAATATCATATGTTTTGATGAAAATTTAATATCACATCTTGACTTCAAATGTGCGACAATTTTAGACAAAATTATCCTTAACTAATAATTAATCAATCCTTAATTCTTAATTACTCTTAAGTGGGTCAAAAATTTTCTTTTAACTTATTACTGAATTTCCCCAAATCAAATTAGTAAACTTATTTTCGAATACAAATATTTTCCAAATAATTTGATGGGCTAAAAATAAACCTAGTTAAACAAATTTCATAAATATTCATACTATAAATTCTCAATTTATATTCTAAGACCAATATTTTTCTTACACCATAATTGCAAAAGAATTACATTGGCTTCTTAGAAGAATGAAGATAAGAAGCCAAATACTTCTAGCTTTCAGAACTTGAAATCATTAGATTATATGATATGAGTTTTTATCTTAGTGAAAATATGAATCATAACAATATAAGGTTTACAAAAAATTATTCATAATATTCAATAAAATAAATTTACATAGGTTATAAAATTCAAAAAGGTTGTCAAACGGAATTTGGTAGTCAATAAATAAATCAAATATTAAATTCAAATATAACAAAGTAGAAATATCAAATTTATGTTGCCCACTCGATGGACATAGCACTAATATATATTTACATATACAACTATATATATATGTGTGCGTGTAATACTATAAGAAAACACACACATTATTGAGGGAAAATATATATGTATATCCGTCGATAATAAAAAAAAAATCTGTTAGAAAAAAAAATTACTGACATATTACTAACTGAAAAATTTTGCCTGCAATAACCTTGTCGGCAATATATTTACTAAGATAACATATCTCCTGTCAGTAAATACTAAGAGATTATTAACAATATCTTTTTTTATATTGAGAAAGCTAAGATTTTATTGAGAAATTGAAACAGCCATTGGTGATTATTGGCGGCAGCTTATGTTAATATTGTTTTAACAATTTCAATATTCAGTAAAATATTTTATTGTTTATCTATAGATAATTCGTTAATAATTCTATCGGTAAATTATTAATATTTTATATATTTGTCAGCAAATCATTAGTAAATAAAAAATAAATCTTGCTATTTCTATTGGTAAATCAGTTGATAAAAGTATAATATTTTAATAATATGTTGGTAATCTATCGGTAAAATTTATATTTTTTTATAAAATTTTAATAAATATATATTATTATATTATATTTTAATAATAATTTAAATTTATTATATTTTGTTAATATTTGTTTTATTATATTATTAATTTAATTATTTTAATATTATTAAATTATTATATTATATTTAGTAATTTTAATTCTATTATATTTTTAAATAATAATATTTTATTATTTATATTATTTATTTTATTAAATTTTATGGGCTAAAAATAAACATAAATAAGAATTGAAAATAAATAAATACATAATCTATATATATTAAATTGATATAATGTATAAAATAATATATACAAAATGAAAAAGTACAAATAAAGTAAAAAAAAACCTATAGGGAAGAAGAAGGTGGATGTTTATCTGAAGGTGGAGCATGAGACTGAGTAACTGAAGATTGCATGATGGAGACGCAAGAGAGATATTATTACATAAATTGATTAAATTATTCTTAAAAAAAAAAATTTTGCATCTATTTTTACATCGTGTGCTCCTGCTCAAGTACTTAATTTTTCATCACTCTTCGCATTGTTTCGAGCTGCTCTTGAAAATGAACTTTCATTTGCTTCATTTGTTATTGTAGCGTTAATAAGGAAGTTGAAGTTGAAGATGAGATGTTGGCTTCAGAGATATACTAAGAGCCCATCCTATACATTTTGTTTTTCCTCACCCAACAAGTAGCATCAATAAACAATTAAACTTCATCAATAGAATCATCTGTCTGAGACTATTAATCTCTAGTTATAAAGCAATCTTATAAAAAATATGTTAGTAGTTTAATACTATATAAATAATATTTTAAAAAATTAAATGTAAATATTAATATAAAAATTACATATTTATATGTATATCTTAGTAAATAAAAATCTATTCATCATAAATTTTAATGTGTGTGTGGACCAACAACTTATTATCAATAAAAAATTATCGTAAATATTTCTTATAATAATATTAATTTAGTATGAGAGGAGGAAGAAGAAAGACGTAATAGAATGTAAAAAAGAAAAAAAATATTAATATTAATATTTTATAAAAAATCAAAATTAAAATTTGAAATTTAAAAACTTATTAAATTTTTTAAAAAAAATTATGTAAAAATTAATTAAAATATTCATTATTTACTTGAAAGGTGCTGTGAAAATGTTAAAATTAAAAAAAATGATAGATTAAGTTTCTTGTGTTATGTTTTTTTGTTATGGTAGAGCGTGCCATTTTGTCATAAAGCGACAACATATCGCGCCTTTTTATTCATCATATTGTTGCAGTCTTGCAGATTCTGCATTCTTGGGAAATGCTCATTAGCATCCCCTCAACTTCGATTCGCTAATTTATCTTTAATCTCCAAACATATGCTTAATTATTTTGCCTTCTTGTGGACGAGAGAAATATATTTTTATTATAAAGTAATAAAATTCATTTATAATATTATGTTAATGTTGTAACTAATAAGTTTTTAATTTATCGTAATGTTGTAACTAATAAGTTTTTAATTTATTTATATTGGAAACTTTTGAATTTATTTTCTAATTAAAATAAATTTATATTATTTACTTTCATAACTATCCTTTCAAATAACTTTTTAGAATTTAATATTGATTCATAATATTTAATGTTGAATAATATTAAATAAAATTTTAACATTATTTATTAATTTGCTATTTATATTTAATTTCATTATTAATGATTAACTTTTCAATATGAGTGTAAATATTAGAAAGAGAAAATATCGATTAAAGATAAACTAGTAATTTGGGTAAACTAGTAATTTTAGGAATGAGCATTCAACCGTCAATCCGTCAACTGATTCGTCAATTGGCTAAACCATTTAATTTGAGTGATTAAACCGTTTAAAAATAATTTCGATTGGGTTAAAATTTTTCAAAGTATTTTTCTAGAGGATTTAGTTAGAGTTTGAGAATTTTTCCGTTTAAATATGCCCAAACCAATCACTATTTATATATTTATTTATTTATTTTATACTTTCTTCGTTTTATAATAGTAAGAATATTTTTTTTATTTATCCTAAAATAAAATCTCATTATTTTATTTGGATTATAATTACATTGTAAATTGATTATTATACTCATATTTAATATTTTATAATCAACAACATATGCATTTAATTATTTATATTTTATAAGTTATAATTGACTTTGATCGAATTAATAACTATTTTATTTTTTTATTTTTATAATAATTAATCACTTTTAGAATAAATAAATGATAAAATAGATAGTTTATAGTACAAATTTTGACTATTAATTAAAAAACTAAATTGACTATTAATTCAATAAATATTTAGTAGAGCTATTATATTTATCACTCATCAATATATTTATTGCATTATAAGACTTTAAGTTATTTTTAAATAGTTCATTTACTATAACCTACTATTTAAATCAATAATCTTGGTTAACTCACAGATGATGTGGCAATATTAAGTTAAAATTAAAAACTTAAAAACTTAAAATTAAAAAATCAAAATAGGGGTAACAAGAATAGGGTTTAAATTTTTTTGTTAGGGTTTTTAAGGTTTTGTTGCAGATCTGGGTGTGTACCTATAGTTTTTGAGTCACCAATATTAAGAAGCTTGTGGTATGGATTTGTGTTGTGCCGGTGCCAGAATCCTCTTATTCCTCCATTGGAGCTCTCACCCATCTCTTCTCTTCTCTTATTATTCTTTTTCAAATTTAAAATAAATAAGAGATTTAGACCTAATTGAATTCAATGTCTCCTTAATTTTAGTTCTACTAGGGAAAAGTTAAAAAAAAAAAAAGGAATTTAAAAAAATGAAGAAAAGAGAGCACCAAGAAAGCAATGACTATTGGCAATGTCGATGGTATTAACTTCGGCTAGGGAAACAATGAATGAAACTGAAACAGAGATCTTCAACAATTATAGTCCCACTGAGTATCTTGTGGAAGTGACAGTTGCAGCTATACAAAGCATTTGCAGTACATTCATTCATCAAATTTTTTATTTGTTAATTGATTGGAGGATTTCTCAATTATGTTTCAAAGGTATTTTTTTTTTCCTTTTTTTGTTCAATTTCTATTTAATTTTCTGTTTGGTTGTTGAGAATTAAAAGGAATAAGAAGAAAAATTAGATTTTGATTCTTTTTAGGTTTTTATGTTATTTTAGGTCTTTTTCACTTTGCATGTGAGGAATTTCTTGAACTCTAATCTCTGAAAATTGTGATTATGGAAGTTGCACTTTTTTAAAGATTTATGAGTAATTCTTAGTATCTCCGGATCTTGAACTCTAATATTTGGACATGCACATAAACTGTTAGATGAAATGCCTAATATAAATTTCTTTTCACAGAACACCATGATTGAAGGCTACATGAAGTTTGGAAACAAAAATAATTATTTCACATTTAAACTCATGAGATTGAATATACTGTTAAATTTTGTTTTCTTAAGTTCTTTTTTTTTAGTTTTTAATTTTGCTTTTAGTTCTACATTGTTCTTATTATTTTTTTAATTTTAAGTTTTAAATATTTAATTTTTAACTAAACTTTGTTATTCAACTATGAGTTAATGGGTGTTATTTTTTCATTAATATAAGTAGAGATGATAATAGATAGGATATTTTTGAGTATTTAATCTGTACCGATCTATTTATATAAAATATAAATAATTTATAAACAGATTTGGATATGGATATTCGTTACCTGAATCCATTTATATATATTAGTTTTTTTAACGTAAGGAAACTAAAGAAAAATAGAGAGGTTAGTTTTCTAATTTCAAACAACATATATATATTAGTTATATATAATTAAATTGTAATTATATATTTATTATATTTTATTTTAATTATAAAAATGTGGTATATAATTATTTTACTAAAATTATATTATTATAAAACTTTTATTTATAATTAGTTAATTAAAAAAATTAGAATAAATTTTACAGATATTACATCCGTTACCACTTCTAAATACAAGGGATTAAATAATAGGTTTTAAAGAATGAAATATTTGATTGAGTCCACAATTTTTTTAGGAACTAATATATATTTTCATAAAAATATTAGGGGTTTATCTGTATTTCATTCATATTTATTATTTTTATAAAAATATAATAAAATTAAGAATAATTTATTTTTTTTAATTTATCATCTAAACTTTAATGTGGAAAATTGAGGATTTTCTCTTGGAAAGAGCTGCAGGGATTGATATATAATTATAAGCACAATCGTTTTACCATCAATGCCATATTTTTTATGTAAATTTTTTTTTTATATATTAGCTATAATTTTTTTAAAAATTATAAATTACAAAGTACCATCATTCAATAATTAAATAAAATTTAATTAATTAAATAAATAAATCATGAATAAATTATTAAAAATTTTAATTTTTTTAAATTATTTTATTTTAAATACAAATTTCAAAATTATATTTTTTAAATAATGGACCTCATTTAGAGCTTATTTGATACATTTTAAAAAATTAGAATTGAATAGAATAGAATTTTAAAATCTTAAACATATTTTTGCAAATTCATTTTTAAATAATGAAATAGAATTTGGTTGATTAGATTAATAATTATATTTAATATATATATTATATTAATAAAGATTGAAATTATTGAAATATTCAAATATAAAAGAAAAGGCATAAAAATTATAACTTATTTCAGAACCCAAGAAAAAAAAATGGAAGTCTATTTTTGCAATATGATTTTGTAGTTAATTAGGGCTGTAATCGAACCGAGCCGAGCCGAGCTTTGGAAATGTAACACCCTTATATACCGTATACGTACCAAGCATGCTTAAACGATCGTAACATACGTATACTGAATATAGAAAATGCCACAGTTTAAAAAGAAACACAACAAATATCTTTGTAAATAAGTGAAATCAATCTCAAACATTTAAAAGAAATCCAAAAGACACCATATAAAAATATTTATTAATTCACAGCGGAAGTTATTACAAGTATATTATAAATCAAGGTTTACAAAACATAGAATATATACATGATTGACAGCTCTTCTCTGATCTTCAGATCCCAAAATAACACTTCAATGTCTACTCTCACTCTGTCTTGAGGAGCTCTCAGGTTCAACTCTGTTACCTGCGCGATCAAACAATATCGCGCTAAGCCAACGGCTTAGTAGTACAAAATATACCAACACTATACTATAATGCAATGCAATGTCACACATTTGATTACTCAAATCAGTATCATAGATGAAAGGTTAACAACATGCCTTTATTTTTCATAAACCACATATATAAACATATCACATTTCAATATCCTTTCCATATATCTCATTAGTTAATCATTTTACCATACATGAATCACATTAAACAAAGACAAGCATGGGCCCAAGACACACTAATATGCCATTCAACTTTCAGAGTTAATGCTTTGGTTTTGTTATCACATTTATCATTATCATAAACCCAACTAGGCTTCAAGGATTTAGGTTCAACCAAGCTTCAAGGGGAACAAAGCATGCTAAGTATCAACCCAACTTGGCTTCAAGAACCAATCCAACCTAGCTTCAAGGGTTGTAACATCTCAATTAGGCTTCAAGGATCAAATCCAACCTAACTTCAAGAGAATGTTACCAATAGGCATGCCACCAACAACAAAACTCTGAAAATGAATAACACATTAGACACACAATTCATTTATTGTTTCATTCTCAATTCTCATCATCAATTAGGCAAACATGCCTTATGTTCTTTCAATTGAATCATCATAGCCAAACATAATGGCTTCACATCACATTTGAGTTATCATAGCCAATCACAATGGCCTCATATCATGTTGTATCTCAATTCATATTATTCACCTAGCATCATCATATTATATCTCAATTCATATTATTCACATAGCATCATTGGTATAACATTTCAAGATACATTATTCATATAACACATTGCCATTCACAAGTTTCACAATGCATATTACATCACCTTGTTCATATAATATCATATGCATTATCAAATGGAAGTTCAAACTCAATCATGTAAGAAGAACAAAAACCAAACACAGTAACCAACACACTCAAGAGACACGGCCAAGCTTGTGGCCGTGTCTCTCAACCAAAAACCTCTCAACCAAAAGCAACAGAAGCCAACATGGGCAAGGGACACGGCCGTGTCTCCTCCAAAAATCACCCAACACGGCCAAGTTTCCATGGACTTGGCCGTGTCTCTCCTTGCTTTTGGCCGTGTCTCTCATGAATTGAAACCCTAACATGTCCAAGTCCCCTTTGGTTGCACTCAATTACATTATACACAATATAGCATAATTCAAATGAATGTAATCCATGTTCTAAACACATATTTTGTAATATCCCAATGTTTGCCCAAGAAGTTTGGATATAATTGTTGTTTGTTTGAATTATGTGTATATGTTATGTTGATAAGAAAAGAAATTGAAAAGAGAATGTTTATGTATTGTTTAAAAAGGAAAGGAATGTGTAGAGAGAAAGTGTATATGTTGGGTATATGGTAATATATATAACATATACATTAGTCAAAATGAATGGTCAATGCAAGAGGATATTTATTTGTGGTATGTGAAATTACTTAAATGGGCATATAAGTGACAAGAGTTAAGTTAAATGGATGAGGGCATTTAGGTAATTGCCTTGTTAAAATTGCTTGGTGGATATTTAAAGAAGAAGAGAAGTTGGATTTGTCTTCATTTTCTCTTCTTTGTTTGGTGTGGCCGGCTACCAAAGGGAAAGGAAGAGCAAGTGAGGTGTTTTGATTTCTAACATCAAATTGAAGGAAGAATCAAAGGATGAAGTTGGAGATTTGTGAAATTTCTTCAATTGAGGTAAGTACTCTCTTGTTTTCCTTTGTTATTTTTGAAGTTGTGTTTGAAATGAGTTGTGGTTTGTTAACATTATGATTTGGTGTGTTTAAGATGTGTTTATGAGTATTGGAATTGATTGTGAGTTAAAAAGGTTAAATAGGTATTGGTTTTGTTTGAAAATGGTAAGTTAAGTAGATGTTGTTATTGAAAGAAGAAGATTGATGTTGGTTTTAGGGTTTGATGTGGTAATTGATTGAATGTATGGTTAGTGTAGTGTTAATGTGAATATTGTGATGAATATGTGTTAATAACATTGACTTCATTCATTTGAATGAGGTTGTGTTGTGTATAAGGTGTTGTTAATTCAATCAAAGGAGTTTTGGTTATGTTTAGGGTTTCATTCTTGAGAGACACGGCCAAACCAAGGGAGAGACAAGGCCAAACTAAAGAAATTTTGAGAGACACGGCCAAGTCTATGAAATTTTGGCCGTGTTGGGTGATTTTTGGAGGAGACACGGCCGTGTCCCTTGCCCATGTTGGCTTCTGTTGCTTTTGGTTGAGAGGCTTTTGGTTGAGAGACACGGCCACAAGCTTGGCCGTGTCCCTTGGGTGTGTTGGCTACTGTGATTGTTCTTTGCTCTTCTTGCTTTGTGGAGATTGAACATACATTTGATGATGCATATGATTCTAAATGAACAATGTTATGTTATGCATTGTGAATCTTGTGAATGATAATATGTTATATGAATAATGTGACTAATATTATGACTTGTATAGTGTGGAAGAGATGTGGATCATTCAAAAAGGTATGTGCAATGCAATTTCTTATGATGAATTACCTTAATGTTAATTGAGACATAAAGAAATGTAGAACTAATGTTTTGAGTTATAATGATGTGAATGATATGATTGGAACATGCCTAGATGATATGATTGAATAATGGTATGTTGTTTAGTTAATGTAATTGATGTTGTATATTATAATGATGAATCAAATGGATTATGAAGTCATTGTGATTGGCTATGATGATTTAATAGAGTTGTGAAGCCATTGTGATTGGCTATGATGATTCAAATGTGATGTGAAGCCATTGTGATTGGCTATGATGATACAATTGTGATAATTGAGGCACGTTTGCCTAGATGATGATTCAATTGAGAATGGAATGGATAATGAAATAATAAATGAATTGTGTGTGTAATATCCCTATGCATGCCCTAGAAATTTTGTATGTTGTTGTTGTTGTTGTTGTTGTTGTTGGTTTAAATTGAGAAAAGAAAAGTATATGTATATGTGTTTTAGGAAGAAATAGGGTTTAGAGACAAGTTTATATGTTGTGTATATGATGATATATATAACATATACATTGGTCAAAAGGGTTGGTCAATGCAAGAGGAGATTTTTTTTAGGGCATGTGAAATTACCAAAGTGGGCAAGAAATTATAAAGGGAATTAAGATGTGTATGAGGGTATTATAGTAATTTTCTTTTGGATGGGTATTTAATGAGTGTTTGACTTTATGATTTCTTCATCATCTTCTCTTCTTCTTCTTGATGTTGGTCGGCTCACCAAAGGCAAAGGAAAACAAGAGAGCAAAGGAAGATTTTGATGTTCTTAGCTCAAAGGTTGAAGGAGATTTCAAGTAAACAAGTTGGAATTTCAAGAAATTTCATTATTTGGTAAGTATTCTTTTGTTTTCTTTACTTATTTTGAAGTGGTGTTAAAGTGAATTAGAGTTTGTTGATTTTGTGATTTGGTGTGTTTGAGATGTGTTTGTGTTGTGTTTTCAAGTGTTGAATTGTTTTTAAGTTAAGAGTTTAAATAGGTATTGTTGTTGGAAGTGGTGGATGTTGAGTTTGAAAGATGGAAAAGGATGAGGATTTTAGGGTTTGTGTTTAATGTAATATTAATGTTTTATGAGGTGATTATTGTGATAAACATGTAGAATTTGTGTTTAGAACATTGATTCCATTCATTTGAAACATGTTATATGGTGTTTGATGAGTTTGAGTGCAATTTGGAGGAGAGTTGTGCATATTAGGGTTTGTGTTTTGGGAGACACGGCCAAAAGCAATGTGTGACACGCCCAAGCCAAGGGATTTTGGGCGTGTTGGATTAGTTTTTGGGTGACATGGCCGTGTTCCCAAGCCGTGTTAGCTACTGTGAGTTTTGGTTTAAGAGATACGGCCAAAAGCTTGGCCGTGTCCCTTGCCCGTGTTGCTTACTGTCCAATTGGGTTGAGTGACACGGCCACAAGCTTGGCCGTGTCCCTCAAGTGGCTGCCCGTGTCCCTCAATTGTGTGGGTTGGGGTTTTTATTCTTTGTTCTAATTGCATTGTTTTGGTTCTCCAAGGGTAGGTTGGTCCCTAAACCTAATCCTAAACACTTTAAACACACTTGAATCAATGAATGATATAATCAAATGCATGTGTAAGGTCCTAAAACTATGAATCATATCAATTGTTCTTTGCCCTAATTGCATTGTTGAGATTGAACAATGTTATGTTATGCATTGTGAATGATAATGTGTTTCATGAGTAATATACATTGAAATTGAAATGTATATCAAAGATGCAATGATAATTCAAATAAGACATGATATGAGACAATGCCATTGTGTTTGGCTATGATGATGCAATTGAAAGAAATAAGGCATGTTTGCCTAAATGTTGTTGAGAATTGAGAATGAAAATGATAATTGAATAATAAATGAATTGTGTGGCTAATGTGTTATTCCATTTTCAGAGTTGGTTGTTGGTGGCATGCCTAATAAGTGTAACAATCTCTTGAAGTTAGGTTGGATTGAATCCTTGAAGCCTAATTGAGATGTTACCACCCTTGAAGCTAGGTTGGGTCAGTTCTTGAAGCCAAGTTGGGTAGAAGCTTAGCATGCTTTGCTCCCCTTGAAGCTTGGTTGAACTTAATCCTTGAAGCCTAGTTGGGTATATGATATTGATAAATGTGATAACAAAACCAAAGCATTAACTCTGAAAATTGAATGGCATATTAGTGTGTCTTGGGCCCATGCTTGTCTTTGTTTAGTGTTGATTATGAATGGTTAAATGAATACTAATGAGGTATATGAAAAGATATTGAAATGTGATATGTAATGTGAAAGTATGTTGTTAGTTTTGCATATATGATGTTACATGTATAATATGGATTGAGAAATGACATTGCATTGCACTAAGTCATATCATTAGCATGATTATCTTACTAAGCCGTTGGCTTAGCGCGATAGTGTTTAATCGCGCATGTAATAGAGTTGATAGAGTTGAACCCGAGAGTTCATCAAGACCAAGTGAGAGTAGACCTTGAAGAATCCATTTTGGGAGCTTAAAGATCAGAGCAGACTTGCCAATCATGTATACTTCTTTATATTTTGTAAAGAAATGTTTAATATGTAAATATGTACATATTTTATAACTTCCGCTGTGTAATATTTAAATGTATATATATATATATAACTAATACGTTTTGTTTTATAAGTAAATGATCTACTTTTCTATAATGTATAATGATAAGGGTATTGTATCAAGTTTAAAGTGTTTTGAATGTTAAGAAAACCGTAGCATCCTTATGTTTGGTGCACTTATGCTACATTGTTGTGGTTGTAGTGTGTGTGCATTGGATATGGGGGTGTTACAATTGTTTTGGTATCATAGCCTAGGTTTGAGATTCTCAACCTAGGTAAAATGTAAAAAAAAAAATATTTTACTTAAAAAGTTGGTTTTGAATAAAAATACATGTTTGGGATTGGCAATCTCTGATCTTTAATAAGATGTAGTATGTTGTGTTTGCAGACTTAGGTTGTGATGGATTGTCACTCACGTCAGTCGATTGAGGGTAGTGCCGAGAGTATTGCTCCTGCTGAGGGAGCTAGGGTTGATAGTGTTGAGGAGGCACCTGCTTCGGTGTCGGGTAGACCGGGGTATAGTTCTAGAGGAGGTGCTACATCCAGGGAGAGTAGACCAGAGGAGGTTGGATCTTCCCAGAGGATGTATGTTATGCAGAGGCAGCCAGATGCATCGGCAGTCATAGCTGGTACTTTTTCTTTATTTGATACTTCAGTACTTGATTTGATTGATCCGGGTTCCACACATTCTTATATTAGTGCATTTGTTTTGCCTGTGTCTGATTTGTATGTTGAGTCCCTAGGATTTGATGTGTTGGTGACAAATCCTTTAGGACATAGTGTAATTGTGAGCAAGGTGCACCGAGATAGTGTTGTGAGGGTGCAAGGTGAGGAGTTTCTTGGAGATTTGATTGAGATGCCATTTAAGGAATATGATGTGATTCTAGTTATGGACTGGCTATCTAGACATGGAGCTGTGGTAGATTGTAAAAGGAAATTTGTTTCTTTGAGAACTGTTGATGGTAGAGAGGTGATAGTATCTAATGAGCAGGAACAGCTAGCCTCCTTATTTGTTTCAGCTGTTGCAGCCAGGAGGTTGATTAGAAAGGGATGCGAAGCCTATCTTGCTCATGTGGTAGATACTAGAGTGAGAGGTTCTCCTATTGATGATATACCCACAGTTGCAGATTTTCCAGATGTGTTTCCAGAGGAGTTGCCAGGATTGCCTCCTGAGAGAGAGGTGGAGTTCGGTATTGAATTGTTGCCTGGTACCACTCCTATCTCTATTACTCCTTATAGAATGGCACCAACAGAATTGAGGGAATTGAAAGTGCAATTACAGGAGTTGTTGGACAAAGGATTTATTCGCCCCAGTGTTTCTCCTTGGGGAGCTCCTGTGCTATTTGTGAAAAAGAAAGATGGTACTATGAGGTTGTGTATCGATTATAGGCAATTGAACAAGGTGACTATTAAAAATAAATATCCTTTGCCTAGAATCGATGATCTCTTTGATCAATTGAAGGGTGCAGCTGTGTTTTCTAAAATTGATCTGAGATCAGGGTACCATCAGCTGAGAGTCAGAGCTGAAGATGTTCCTAAGACCGCCTTTCGGACCAGGTATGGGCATTATGAATTTCTAGTTATGCCTTTTGGTCTAACGAATGCACCTGCAGCTTTCATGGATTTGATGAATAGGGTGTTTAGGCCCTATTTGGATCAGTTTGTAGTGGTCTTCATTGATGATATTCTAGTGTATTCAAGGAATGAAGAGGAACATGATATGCATCTGCGGATTGTGTTGCAGATTTTGAAAGAGAAGCAGTTGTTTGCCAAATTGTCGAAGTGTGAGTTCTGGTTGGATCAAGTCGCTTTTCTTGGTCATATAGTTTCAGCAGAAGGCATTAGAGTTGATTCGAGCAAAGTTGAAGCTATATTGAATTGGAGTCCACCCAAGTCGGTGACAGATGTTAGAAGTTTTCTGGGTTTGGCAGGCTATTACCGACGGTTTGTGAAAGGGTTTTCTTTGATAGCTACTCCACTCACCAGATTACTTCGTAAGGGAGTGAGATTTGTGTGGACGGATCAGTGTCAGACTAGCTTTGAGCAGTTGAGAGAAATGTTGACTCAAGCGCCTGTTCTTACTTTACCTGTTGAAGGCAAACCATATGTGATCTACAGTGATGCTTCACATAGTGGTTTGGGGTGTGTGCTGATGCAGGAAGGTAAAGTTATAGCTTATGCATCTCGACAGTTGAAACCGCATGAGCTTAACTATCCGACCCATGATTTGGAATTGGCTGCCATTGTGTTTGCATTAAAGATTTGGCGACACTATCTGTTTGGGGAGAAATGTTTCATCTACACTGATCATAAGAGTTTGAAGTATTTGGGTGTCCAGAAAGAACTCAATCTTCGTCAGAGGAGATGGTTAGAATTGATTAAAGACTACGACTGCTTGATTGACTATCATCCAGGTAAAGCAAATGTTGTTGCTGATGCCTTGAGTCGGAAGTCTTTAGCTGGTTTAACAGTTTACTCGCTCTCGTTGCTTGTTGAGTTGAGAGCATTGCATGCCAGTTTTGTACCTTGTGTTGATGGTGCATTATTGGCACAGTTGCAATTGAAGCCGGTTTTGTTAGATCAGATCAAAGAAGCTCAGTTGGCCGATAAGAAGATACAGAAGATTGTTTCGGATTGTCAGAGTGGAAAGGGTAGAGATTTTATTGTGAAGAGTGACAATGGACTTTGTGTCTGGATTGCCATTGACACAAAGGAAACATGATGCCATATGGGTGATTGTGGATAGATTGACTAAGACAGCTCATTTCCTTCCGGTGCGGATGGATTACTCTTTGGAGAGGTTGGCTGAGCTGTATATCCATGAGATTGTGAAACTGCATGGTGTTCCAACTTCTTTAGTGTCTGATCGAGATCCCAGGTTTACTTCAAGATTTTGGAAGAGTTTGCATAGTGCTTTGGGTTCTCGATTACACTTCAGTACTGCTTTTCATCCACAGACAGATGGGCAGTCTGAGAGAGTGATACAGATTATTGAGGATATGTTGAGAAGCTGTGTCATTGATTTCTCTGGAGGTTGGGATAGATTCTTACCACTTGTGGAGTTTGCTTACAACAACAGTCACCAATCCAGCATTGGTATGGCACCATTTGAAGCATTGTATGGCAGACGGTGTAGGACACCTCTTTGTTGGAGTGAACTTGGGGAAGGTAAGTTAATTGGGCCTGATTTGATTCAAGAAACTGAAGAGAAAGTAAAAGTGATTCGAGGCAGGTTGAAAGCAGCTTCAGACCGACAGAAGTCTTATGCAGATCTGAAGAGGAGAGATATAGAGTTTGATGTGGGAGATAAGGTATTTTTGAAGGTATCTCCTTGGAAGAAAATTTTGAGGTTCGGTCGGAAAGGAAAATTGAGTCCTCGTTTCATTGGGCCGTATGAAGTGTTAGAAAGAGTTGGGCCAGTGGCGTATCGACTTGCTTTGCCACCTGAGTTGGATCGTATTCATAATGTATTTCATGTTTCTATGTTGAGGAGATATAGGTCGGATCCATCTCATGTGTTGCCATTTGAATCTATTGAAGTGAGCCCAGACTTGACATTTGAAGAGGAACCAGTTGCTATCTTGGCACGAGAAGTGAAAGAGCTGAGAAACAAGAGAGTGCTATTGGTGAAGGTTCTATGGAAAAATCATGCAAAAGAAGAAGCAACTTGGGAAAGTGAACAATCCATGCGAGAGCAATATCCGCAGTTGTTTCAGCTTTGATATCAGGTAATTTCGAGGACGAAATTTTCTTTTTAGAGGCGGAGAATTGTAATATCCCTATGCATGCCCTAGAAGTTTTGTATGTTGTTATTGTTGTTGTTGGTTTAAATTGAGAAAAGAAAAGTATATGTATATGTGTTTTGGGAAGAAATAGGGTTTAGAGACAAGTTTATATGTTGTGTATATGATGATATATATAACATATACATTGGTCAAAAGGGTTGGTCAATGCAAGAGGAGATTTTTTTAGGGCATGTGAAATTACCAAAGTGGGCAAGAAATTATAAAGGGAATTAAGATGTGTATGAGGGTATTATAGTAATTTTCTTTTGGATGGGTATTTAATGAGTGTTTGACTTTGTGATTTCTTCATCATCTTCTCTTCTTCTTCTTGATGTTGGCCGGCTCACCAAAGGCAAAGGAAAACAAGAGAGCAAAGGAAGATTTTGATGTTCTTAGCTCAAAGGTTGAAGGAGATTTCAAGTAAACAAGTTGGAATTTCAAGAAATTTCATTATTTGGTAAGTATTCTTTTGTTTTCTTTACTTATTTTGAAGTGGTGTTAAAGTGAATTAGAGTTTGTTGATTTTGTGATTTGGTGTGTTTGAGATGTGTTTGTGTTGTGTTTTCAAGTGTTGAATTGGTTTTAAGTTAAGAGTTTAAATAGGTATTGTTGTTGGAAGTGGTGGATGTTGAGTTTGAAAGATGGAAAAGGATGAGGATTTTAGGGTTTGTGTTTAATGTAATATTAATGTTTTATGAGGTGATTATTGTGATAAACATGTAGAATTTGTGTTTAGAACATTGATTCCATTCATTTGAAACATGTTATATGGTGTTTGATGAGTTTGAGTGCAATTTGGAGGAGAGTTGTGCATATTAGGGTTTGTGTTTTGGGAGACACGGCCAAAAGCAATGTGTGACACGGCCAAGCCAAGGGATTTTGGGCGTGTTGGATTAGTTTTTGGGTGACATGGCCGTGTTCCCAAGCCGTGTTAGCTACTGTGAGTTTTGGTTTAAGAGATACGGCCAAAAGCTTGGCCGTGTCCCTTGCCCGTGTTGCTTACTGTCCAATTGGGTTGAGTGACACGGCCACAAGCTTGGCCGTGTCCCTCAAGTGGCTGCCCGTGTCCCTCAATTGTGTGGGTTGGGGTTTTTATTCTTTGTTCTAATTGCATTGTTTTGGTTCTCCAAGGGTAGGTTGGTCCCTAAACCTAACCCTAAACACTTTAAACACACTTGAATCAATGAATGATATAATCAAATGCATGTGTAAGGTCCTAAAACTATGAATCATATCAATTGTTCTTTGCCCTAATTGCATTGTTGAGATTGAACAATGTTATGTTATGCATTGTGAATGGTAATGTGTTTCATGAGTAATATACATTGAAATTGAAATGTATATCAAAGATGCAATGATAATTCAAATAAGACATGATATGAGACAATGCCATTGTGTTTGGCTATGATGATGCAATTGAAAGAAATAAGGCATGTTTGCCTAAATGTTGTTGAGAATTGAGAATGAAAATGATAATTGAATAATAAATGAATTGTGTGGCTAATGTGTTATTCCATTTTCAGAGTTGGTTGTTGGTGGCATGCCTAATAAGTGTAACAATCTCTTGAAGTTAGGTTGGATTGAATCCTTGAAGCCTAATTGAGATGTTACCACCCTTGAAGCTAGGTTGGGTTAGTTCTTGAAGCCAAGTTGGGTAGAAGCTTAGCATGCTTTGCTCCCCTTGAAGCTTGGTTGAACTTAATCCTTGAAGCCTAGTTGGGTATATGATATTGATAAATGTGATAACAAAACTAAAGCATTAACTCTGAAAATTGAATGGCATATTAGTGTGTCTTGGGCCCATGCTTGTCTTTGTTTAGTGTTGATTATGAATGGTTAAATGAATACTAATGAGGTATATGAAAAGATATTGAAATGTGATATGTAATGTGAAAGTATGTTGTTAGTTTTGCATATATGATGTTACATGTATAATATGGATTGAGAAATGACATTGCATTGCACTAAGTCATATCATTAGCATGATTATCTTACTAAGCCGTTGGCTTAGCGCGATAATGTTTAATCGCGCAGGTAATAGAGTTGATAGAGTTGAACCTGAGAGTTCATCAAGACCAAGTGAGAGTAGACCTTGAAGAATCCATTTTGGGAGCTTAAAGATCAGAGCAGACTTGCCAATCATGTATACTTCTTTATATTTTGTAAAGAAATGTTTAATATGTAAATATGTACATATTTTATAACTTCCGCTGTGTAATATTTAAATGTATATATATATATATATAACTAATATGTTTTGTTTTATAACTAAATGATCTACTTTTCTATAATGTATAATGATAAGGGTATTGTATCAAGTTTAAAGTGTTTTGAATGTTAAGAAAACCGTAGCATCCCTATGTTTGGTGCACTTATGCTACATTGTTGTGGTTGTAGTGTGTGTGCATTGGATATGGGGGTGTTACAGTGTGGCTAATGTGTTATTCCATTTTCAGAGTTTGTTGTTGGTGGCATGCCTAATATTAGTAACAATCTCTTGAAGTTAGGTTGGCTAAGTCCTTGAAGCCTAATTGAGATGTTACAACCCTTGAAGCTAGGTTGGGTTGGTTCTTGAAGCCAAGTTGGGTTGATACTTAGCATGCTTTGTTCCCCTTGAAGCTAGGTTGAACCTAAATCCTTGAAGCCTAGTTGGGATAATGATAATGATAATGTGATAATTAAACCAAAACATTAACTCTGAAAGTCGAATAGCATATTAGTGTCTGTTGGGCCCGAGTCTGTCTTTGTTGACAATGTGATATACAAATGTTGAAATAAATGAATAAATGAGATATATGATTGCCTTTGTTGGAAATGTGATTTATGATCGGTGAATTGTGAATAAAGTAATGTTATGAAGTGTGAAGTGCAATATGTGTATTGATATATTAATTGTGAGGATTGATGATGGATTATGGTTGCTGATAATGATATGTATATATGTATATCATATATGAAATGAGTTGAGATATATGAAAGGTACAATTCAAAAGGAAAATCATGATAGGAATCTAATGGTATATGGAATTGATATATCATCATATGTTAATATTTTTATAATGTATGTTTATATTTTATATTTGTACTACTAAGCTCTCGGGCTTAGCGCGGATGTGTAATCGCGCAAGTGACTAGGTGGAAGATGTGAAGTCTTTCGTTATGCCACGAGAAGAGTAAGAGTTGTCGAGACCAACTAGAGGGTAATGCATAAATGTATAACTATTAATTATGATGTATTTCTGACGAGAGAATATTTATATGTATAAAAGAAGTTTTGATAAAGATAATGATTTTGTATATGTTATTTAAATTAACGTATTATGGTTTGAACTATGTTACAGGTTTTAAAAATGTAACGACAAGTGGCATCCTTATACTTTATATACTTACTGTATGTATACTAAGTATATGTATAGTACTTATATCGAGTATCGGGGTGTTACAATTATTTTGGTATCAGAGCTTAGGTTCGATATTCTTGGCCTAAGTAGAATTAAAAAGAGAAAGTTTTGAAAAACTTAAAGAGAATTAAAAAAAAGAGTTTTGAAATGTAATTGGTAATACATGCATATGCATTGACACCTAGGTTGGTCTCGGATGTGGCATTATATGAATGGTAAAATATTTGTGTTATATGAGATGGATGCTAGTGTGTGAATGATGTTTTACATGAAAGTAAAGCTAGAGAAAGAAATGATATGGATTTATATAAGTTTAATTGATTAATTGAAATATATATATATATATATATGGAAATTTATGCAAGTAAAGTGAATTGTTAAATGTGTTGAAGTATAAAGAGATGAAAAGGAGAATAGAGTTGAAAATGAGCTGGAAACAAAATCAAGATTAGAGTATGTACTCTTTCCTCTACACTATGAATCTCTTTATAATAGAGTTTATGTTGGGTTTGCTAGATAGAGGAAATATTGTTGAATTGTTAATATTGGAAGATATATTACTAAAATGAGAAAAGTATGGTGGAATATTGAATGAGTTGGTTAGTATAGACAAAGTGTGAATATTTAAATTTTTGGGGTATATATAAAGTTAAGATTTTGTTAAAAGGAAAAAGAGATGATATTGGTTAAGTAAGAATATAAATTGGTATTGTTATTTTAATGCAAACATGGTGAATTCAATGTTAGAAATGTGAGATGCTTGGATATTATGAAAGCTCATGGTAATGGTGATAATATGTGATAATTGAGATTTTTGAAATGAGCTTGATAATTGTGGAAATTATATGTTTTGATATTGCTTTGTGATATATATATATATATAAGATGTTTTTAAAGTTGATATTAAGAAAAGATGAGTTGGCAAATTGAAGTTTAAGTGAAGTAGTAAGTTGAGAAGTTAAAATTTTAGTGGAATTTGATAAAGATTATTGGGATATTGATGATTTAATGTATATTCAATACATAAGATAAGTGAAATGACTAATATTGCACATGAAAGTATTATGAATTGAGTAATGAGATTGATAGTATGAGAATTTGTTTTGAAGTAAAAAGGAAAGTGGATAAGCAAATAAAAATGAGTTATATTAGGTCATTTTAATGAAAAGGGTAAAAATGGATATGAAAGTATATTAAATGTTTTTAAAGATGAAAGTGAAAGAGATGTCACATTGGGAATGTGACTAAAATGGATGTGAAGTGTTATTATAGTCAATATATATATATATATATTTGTGCTGTGTGAATAAATATTTTATATCATACTGGAAGATTTGGTACTGGATTGCGCTCGCTGGCTCTCTTAAGTGGGAGGTCAGGTGTTCGATCCAGGGAGGCGACTTGCACTCATGTGTCTTGGGGGTAAGCTAAACAAACGAATCCTACAGGAAGGCCCGTGAGGGCAGTTTAGTACTGTAGCAGCCCAGCCCAGAGGCCCTGGGGGTTTCTCCGGATAGGAATGGCTCAGCAGGTGGACTGGGACGGTTGTTACAGTTATAAAGGAAAATTTGTATTGAATGTATGATAAATAAGAGTATCTAATTAAGGGTATACATGTATATGATATGTGAATTGAGTTTTCAATATGAATGAAATTATGATATATAAACAAATGTGTGAATCACATTATGAAGGTGACCTATGAATATGTATGTGGTATAATTATAGAATTAGTGATATGGAAAATGATGTTATATGTATTAGTGGACCTAAGAGATATTAGGTCTTGAACCGTGTAAAGCTAGATGGATTATGTGATGGAAGTGAGAATAGCATGGACTTGAGTAATAGTGGACAGTGGAAATTGTTATGATGAACACTGAACGTGATGATTATATGATATTTAGAGTCCCAAAGTATTCACATATAGAAAGTTCTAAATAATTATATTATAAGAGATTGTAAATGGATTAGAAATGGAGTGACGAATAGAAATTGTATAAGAACTGCATATGATTGAATATGTATATAGTAATATTGTTGAAACATGAATTATGTTGATAAGGATCATATAATCGAGTGCAAATTGGTTTGAAATGGAGTTGGAATGTGTTAATTTCTGTTATACCAAAAATGTAAAGATTGAGAATAAAGTTATATAAGAACAGTATTGATTTGAAAGTTTCAAGCTTGAATATTAATCTCTTAAAGCCATGTATTTTGTTCAGTATATTTGATCGGTTAATTTGTTATCCATGGATTTGGATCTTAGATTAAATGATTGTAATACAGATTTGGTGAGATTGAAAATTATGTTTGAGAAGTATAGTTAAAAAGTTATGATGGATAAAGTTGTACCTTATCATTTTATGTTATGAATTTGGTTATAATTATGAAGGTAAAAAGAAAAAAAGAAATTATGGAAATGTGTTGAGTTATGGGTAATATGACAAAAAGGGTAATCAATATAACTATGACAATGATATGAAATGAATTCATAATACTTTCATTTATGGTATGTAATGAATGAATGAACTCGAGGTTTGAGTGAATGAATTATAGATTATAAATGTGGTATAAAAAAATTGTTATGAGAAATGGTGGGAATTATAATAAGATAATAGAGAAGAAATTATGTGTATATTGAAAGATAATTTGAAGTGATTTGTTATTATGATAATTTGACTAAAAATGGATCGGAAGAGATCAAGAATTGAATTTAAGTTTGCCCTAAGGGAATTAAGTTATATATATACATATATGGATATTGTGAAATTTCATGATAAGTTAAATAAATTAATCGTTGGTTGAAATTGAACAAGATTGGAATGTGAGTATATTGTGACAGATAGATCATTTGATCTAGATTGGGCTAAGATTATGAGTCATTATTGAAATTTAATATGTATAGTTGTACTAAGAGTATAATTATTTACATGATATGTATATGATGTAAAATTTTAAAGTGTGAATGAACATGAATAAATGGAGTTATAGTAGTTATAAATCATGATAAAAAGGGAAAAGATTGGTTATTTATAAAATAAGTTGAAAAATAATGTATTAATATGTAAGTTAAGTGAAAAGCATGCTAAAGAAGTAACTCCATTTGTGAAAAATAAGGATCTTGTTATGCATTGAGGTTTGATAAATGTCTATTTAGACAGTGATTGTGATGACGGGATAATTAATGCTCAGATAAAAACCAATGGTTTCTAAGGTTAAAGTTGAGAAAGTATTATTAAAGAGATGAAGGAACAAAATATATTAAATATAAAGATTAGATGAAGTATAAGTGTGCTATAAAATGATCTGATTCTTGTATAAAGATATTAATAGAAAATGTAATGAGATCTTGTGAATGTTTGATCAAGGAAGTAATAAGATGTATAAACATATAGAATGATGAGATATGGAATTTAAAGAAGGTGGTTGATTCTAAAGAGGAGAATTGAAGTTATATGATTTGAAAATATAATAACTTAAGCATATAATTAACTTCATATGGAGGTTAAGATGATATTGTATTATGAATGGATTACAATTATACTAGATAATTTCGAGGACGAAATTATTTAAGGGGGAGAGAATTGTAATATCCCAATGTTTGCCCAAGAAGTTTGGATATAATTGTTGTTTGTTTGAATTATGTGTATATGTTATGTTGATAAGAAAAGAAATTGAAAAGAGAATGTTTATGTATTGTTTAAAAAGGAAAGGAATGTGTAGAGAGAAAGTGTATATGTTGGGTATATGGTAATATATATAACATATACATTAGTCAAAATGGATGGTCAATGCAAGAGGATATTTATTTGTGGTATGTGAAATTACTTAAATGGGCATATAAGTGACAAGAGTTAAGTTAAATGGATGAGGGCATTTAGGTAATTGCCTTGTTAAAATTGCTTGGTGGATATTTAAAGAAGAAGAGAAGTTGGATTTGTCTTCATTTTCTCTTCTTTGTTTGGTGTGGCCGGCTACCAAAGGGAAAGGAAGAGCAAGTGAGGTGTTTTGATTTCTAACATCAAATTGAAGGAAGAATCAAAGGATGAAGTTGGAGATTTGTGAAATTTCTTCAATTGAGGTAAGTACTCTCTTGTTTTCCTTTGTTATTTTTGAAGTTGTGTTTGAAATGAGTTGTGGTTTGTTAACATTATGATTTGGTGTGTTTGATATGTGTTTATGAGTATTGGAATTGATTGTGAGTTAAAAAGGTTAAATAGGTGTTGGTTTTGTTTGAAAATGGTAAGTTAAGTAGATGTTGTTATTGAAAGAAGAAGATTGATGTTGGTTTTAGGGTTTGATGTGGTAATTGATTGAATGTATGGTTAGTGTAGTGTTAATGTGAATATTGTGATGAATATGTGTTAATAACATTGACTTCATTCATTTGAATGAGGTTGTGTTGTGTATAAGGTGTTGTTAATTCAATCAAAGGAGTTTTGGTTATGTTTAGGGTTTCATTCTTGAGAGACACGGCCAAACTAAAGAAATTTTGAGAGACACGGCCAAGTCTATGAAATTTTGGCCGTGTTGGGTGATTTTTGGAGGAGACACGGCCGTGTCCCTTGCCCATGTTGGCTTCTGTTGCTTTTGGTTGAGAGGCTTTTGGTTGAGAGACACGGCCACAAGCTTGGCCGTGTCCCTTGGGTGTGTTGGCTACTGTGATTGTTCTTTGCTCTTCTTGCTTTGTGGAGATTGAACATACATTTGATGATGCATATGATTCTAAATGAACAATGTTATGTTATGCATTGTGAATCTTGTGAATGATAATATGTTATATGAATAATGTGACTAATATTATGACTTGTATAGTGTGGAAGAGATGTGGATCATTCAAAAAGGTATGTGCAATGCAATTTCTTATGATGAATTACCTTAATGTTAATTGAGACATAAAGAAATGTAGAACTAATGTTTTGAGTTATAATGATGTGAATGATATGATTGAAACATGCCTAGATGATATGATTGAATAATGGTATGTTGTTTAGTTAATGTAATTGATGTTGTATATTATAATGATGAATCAAATGGATTATGAAGTCATTGTGATTGGTTATGATGATTTAATAGAGTTGTGAAGCCATTGTGATTGGCTATGATGATTCAAATGTGATGTGAAGCCATTGTGATTGGCTATGATGATACAATTGTGATAATTGAGGCACGTTTGCCTAGATGATGATTCAATTGAGAATGAAATGGATAATGAAATAATAAATGAATTGTGTGGCTAATGTGTTATTCCATTTTCAGAGTTTGTTGTTGGTGCATGCCTAATATTAGTAACAATCTCTTGAAGTTAGGTTGGCTAAGTCCTTGAAGCCTAATTGAGATGTTACAACCCTTGAAGCTAGGTTGGGTTGGTTCTTGAAGCCAAGTTGGGTTGATACTTAGCATGCTTTGTTCCCCTTGAAGCTTGGTTGAACCTAAATCCTTGAAGCCTAGTTGGGATAATGATAATGATAATGTGATAATTAAACCAAAACATTAACTCTGAAAGTCGAATAGCATATTAGTGTCTGTTGGGCCCGAGTCTGTCTTTGTTGACAATATGATATACAAATGTTGAAATAAATGAATAAATGAGATATATGATTGCCTTTGTTGGAAATGTGATTTATGATCGGTGAATTGTGAATAAAGTAATGTTATGAAGTGTGAAGTGCAATATGTGTATTGATATATTAATTGTGAGGATTGATGATGGATTATGGTTGCTGATAATGATATGTATATATGTATATCATATATGAAATGAGTTGAGATATATGAAAGGTACAATTCAAAAGGAAAATCATGATAGGAATCTAATGGTATATGGAATTGATATATCATCATATGTTAATATTTTTATAATGTATGTTTATATTTTATATTTGTACTACTAAGCTCTCGGGCTTAGCGCGGATGTGTAATCGCGCAGGTGACTAGGTGGAAGATGTGAAGTCTTTCGTTATGCCACGAGAAGAGTAAGAGTTGTCGAGACCAACTAGAGGGTAATGCATACATGTATAACTGTTAATTATGATGTATTTCTGACGAGAGAATATTTATATGTATAAAAGAAGTTTTGATAAAGATAATGATTTTGTATATGTTATTTAAATTAACGTATTATGGTTTGAACTATGTTACAGGTTTTAAAAATGTAACGACAAGTGGCATCCTTATACTTTATATACTTACTATATGTATACTAAGTATATGTATAGTACTTATATAGAGTATCGGGGTATTACATATTTCACATGTTTACCACAATATTCACTTTAACAACCCATCATCAACACATTTAATCACCTTCCACTTCAAAACCCTAAAAAAAACATCACTTTTAACCTACCATCTTCAACCAAAACCAAACCAACACTAAATTAACTCACAATCAATTTCAACATTTAGAAACTCATCTCAAACATACCAAATCATAATATTATCAAATCACAACACACTTCAAACATATCTTCAAAATACCAAAGGAAAACAAGAGAGTACTTACCTTAGATGAAGAAATTTCACAAATCTCCAACCAAAACCTTTGAGTTCTCCTTCAATTTGAAACTTGAATAAGCAAATCTCACTTTTGCTCTCTTCCTTTGAAATGGCCGGCTATACCAAGAAAAGAAAAGAAATGAAGACAATTCAACCTTCTTTTCTTCTTTAAATATCCACCAAGCAATTCCATCAACACAATTACTTAAATGCCCTTTTCTATTTGTTCACACTTCCTTTAAAACTCTTGCCCTCTTAAGTAATTTCACTCATCCCAAATAAAAAAATATCTTCTTCCATTGACTTTACACTTAACCAACATATATGTTATATATATTAACATACATACAACATATACATTCCATTAACACAATAATTTCCTTTGCTAAAACATATGTACATTTAATTCAAATCAAACAACAATAATATTCAAAACTTCTAGGACATACATTGGGATATTACAGGAAAGCTTAAGCTCTGTTCATTATAAAATAGTCAAGTTTGAACTCGAACTTGAATCGAACCCGTGCCGAGCCCGAACTTGTATCGAGCCAGCTCATATATTATGTATCTCGAGCTTAAACTCGAACTTGATTTAAATAAGTTTAACGAGCTCAATAAACTTATTTTTATTTTTATTTTTTATTCATTTTTTTTAAAATTTCATAAAAAATATACTAAAATTTATATTTTTATGAAAGATGAATAATATAATTATATATTAACAAAAATAAAATATTATATTACTATAATTTTATATTTTACTATAAATTACTAAGTTATTTTATATTATCTATTATTTAATTTATTTATCACATATATCATATATTAATAAATTATATAAATTATGTTAGTTAAAAAATTAATATATTCACATACATAGTTTAATATATATAAATTAAATTATATATATTTTTAATCAATACACTAAATGAGCTAGCTCACGAGCTTAACTCACGAGCTTTTTAAATGAGCTAGCTCGCGAGCTAACAAGCCGAGTATTTCATAGTTTGAGCTTAGCTCATTTAACAAATGAGCGGTATGAGTTCGAGTCTGAACGAGCTTTTATCGAGCCGAGACTCAAGCCGAATTCGAGTAGCTTGGTTCATTTACAACCCTATAGGCAATCAAAGTGAACCAAACGTGGGTTTATGTTTTTGAACGCTCGGAGAACATAAGAAACAGTTCAATGGCAAACCCGTTTCACCATCTTCATTTGTTGTTAATTTTATTGTCATTCCTCTCTGTGGTTCATTATTCAAACCAGCTTCAATATTCGCAGGCTCAGTTTTGTCTGTTAATTCAACAGATTCTCAATTACCCATTATTTCTTAGCAGCTTTAACACCAAAGATTTGTGCAACATTGAACCATCTCCATCTCTAACTCTGGTTTGCTATGAAGATAATATAACTCAGCTTCACATCATAGGAAATATCACTGGGTATCATCAAAATCACAACGTCTCCATCGACGATTTCTTTGCCGCTCTTTCTACTCTATCTACCTTGAAGGTTCTGTCTCTGGTTTCTCTTAGGTTAAGGGGACCACTGCCTGCAACTATTTCTCACTTATCATCACTGGAAATACTTATTAAGTTCCAACCACTTCTGTGGAGTCATTCCACAGCATATTTCATCTTTGAGGAGTCTCCAAACACTTATTTTAGACCATAATAAGTTCACCGGTGAAGTTCCTGCTCGGCTAAGTTCACTTCCTTTTCTGGTTGTTTTGAGCTTGAACAACAATTCATTTAATGGGTCTCTGCCAAATTCAATGAGTAGCATGGAAAACCTTCGAATTATATCGGTCTCAAGAAATCATTTGTCTGGACAAGTGCCCGACCTTCAAAACTTGACTAACCTTCAAGTTGTTGATTTACAACACAATTATTTTGGGCCTCATTTTCCCAGCTTCCACACAAAGTTGGTGAGTCTTGTGCTAAGAAATAATAGGTTTGAATTTGGGATTTCTTGTGAAATAGTCTCCTATTATCAACTTGAAGGCTAGACATTTCCATGAATGGATTTGTAGGACCCTTTGTACCATCCTTATTGTCCCTCCCTTTGATAACTTTACATCAATATTTCACACAACAAATTGACAGGAATACTATTTGAAAACATGGCCTGCAGTTTTGATCTTGGCTATGTAGATTTATCCTCAAATCTTTTGAGTGGAGAACTGCCTACTTGCCTTAAATTCAACTCCAAAACTACTATCCTCTATTATAGCAATTGCTTGTCCAGCCAACAACAAAACCAGCATCCATCTAATTTCTGCCAGAATCAAGCATTAGCAGTTAAGCCTCATGATAAGCATAACAGGCCTCACAGCAAAGCAGTTGTTGCATCAAGCAGTATAGCAGGAAGTACTGGGGCAATTGCAATTGTGGGTATGGTTTTGTTGTTAATAAATATTCTGTGAAAAAACCTCAACCAAGGCTAATAATGCAGAATGTAAACACAGTAAAGCTGCTTTCTGATGCAAGTGAGCTCTATATTTCTTCCTCCTTTTGTGTGTGTGTGTGTGTTAATTAGGCTTCAACCTCAAGGTCTTGAAAATACTGTCTTCCTGGAAATATTAATGTCCTCGGATCCATTGTCAAGGTACATATCAGAGACAATGAAGCTGGGAGCTAGCCTTCCTGCTTATCGTACCTTCCCTTTGGAGGAGATAAGGGAGGCTACAAAAAACTTTGATGAATCAAATTTAGTTGCTGATTGTGATGCTTCAAATAGTAAGGTAAGGCAGACCTATCCAGAGTTCCTAAACGTCTTGTTTGTGTTGTATTCTGTAAGAAAATGTGAAATGTATTATTTCAGATTTACAGGGGAAAGCTAAGTGATGGAAGTATGGTTACTATTAGAAGCTTGCAATTGAAGAGAAAACACTGCAATACCATCACACACCATATTGAGCTCATCTCCAAACTGAGGCGTACTCATCTGGTTAGTGCTCTTGGGCACTGTTTCCATTGGTGCCTGGATGATTCAACCATTACCACCATATTTCTTTTTTTTTTGAGTTTGTTTCCAATGAGAAGCTTAGAGACTACATCTCTGCAGGTAAACTGGTGATAGGCTGTATTTTGATAATTTAGTAATTTTTTTATTGGTCTAATTAATTATCTGTCAGGATTAGGAGAGAAAAAGCTGACTTGGAAACAAAGAATAGGAGCTGCTATTGAAGTTGCTAGGGGTATTCAGTTCCTGCACACATGAGCTGTTCCTGCTGTGTATTCTAACAATCTCAAGATAACTGATATTATATTGGATCATCATCTTCATGTAAAGCTCAACACTTATAATCTGCCATAGTGAACCGAAAGTAGACCAAAACAAAGCATTTTGACAAGGTTATTTCCTTTGAGACATCTTCTCGATACCTAAATACAACTTGAAAAGGCTATGTTATGATTTTGGTGTTTATGTTTAGGGGGAAAGAGAATGATGATAAGAAAGATGTGCATGACTTGGGAGTCATCTTACTAGAGATCATCGTTGGAAGGCCAATCATGTCCCACTGACGAGTGATGAAGTAGTTGTCCTAAAAGATTTAGTAAGTCTCACTTTTTTCTCAATTTGTGTTTCACAAGCTGCAGACTGTAAGTAAAATTTTGGTTGCTGAAAATGATATGCAGTTACAAATGAGCATAACAATCGATGAAACGGCTCGAAAAAGTGTAGTGGATCCAGTGGTTAGGAAAGAATGCACTGATGAATATTTGAGGACAGGGGCAAAGTCAAAATTTACAAGGGGCAAAAAATTCTCTTAAAATTTTAATGTTTTACTCTTTATTTTATTTTTATTTTATTGCTCGATGTACTATTCATATATAATTTTTATTTTATAAATTTATAAATTTATTAATAGGTCATATTTATCTATTAAAAAATAATTAAATTAATTAAAAAAATATTAATATATTTATGTATATATATTTATAAATTTATCTGATAATACATAAAAAATGAACAAAAGAAAAAAAATATTAAATTATGAATAGTCTCTTAATAAATAATTAAAATTAAAATTATTACATAATAAAATAGAAATAAATGTTGGAGAGTATAAATGAATTCCACATCTGAAAAGTATAATAAAATACAATAACATATAAGATGGTATAGATTGGGCCTTAACACAAGCCAATTGGTTTTGTGTTGAGATGAGGTTCCAAATCCATTTATATGGTCACTGTATATTTGGCCCAACACTCGCAGAGTCTGTGTAATTTCTACATGGTATCAGAGCTAACCAGGTAATGGACTAACCACCAGACGATCCTGGACTCCGTTGTTAACCTAGGGCCTCAGTGAAAATAGGCCTAGGCAATTTGTGATGAATCTAAAAAAAAATAGATTGTCATCCATATTTGGCAAGTGACAATTGGGCCCCAACACTCGCAGAGCCTGTGTAATTTCTACAATAAAAATAATAAAATTAAAATAGATTTAAAAATGTTAAAGATTTTAAGTTTATATTCTTTTTTATTTTTTATTCTTTTTATTGCACTTTAATTTTTTTTTAGTTCTTTTTTTTTAAAATTTTTCTTAGTCTTTTTAATTCATTCAATGAGTTCAAATTAATTTAGTTGAAGAATTTATCTTTTTTTAAATTTCTTTTTTCTTCCTCTTTTTTGCATTTGAAAATATCAATTTTTTTCTTCAATTTGTTTAGAAGAAAAATACTGCTTAGGAAAAAAAATATTTATTAGAATTTATTTTTATTTTTTTTTATAAGTTAAATTTTAAGAGAGGCAAATAAAAAATTTTAAAATTTTTAATAAAATTTAAAATATATAAATATATATTATTTAAAAAAAAAGAGAGAGAAGGAGACAATTGTTCCCTTCTACAATACATCTTCTACAATACATAGCTTGGCCACTGTTTGAGGAGAATGATTGACATACGCATTAGTTGTCTTGCAGAGCAGCCATTAGATAGGCCGTCAGTTGAGGATGGTCTTTGGAACTTGCTGTTTGCAGCACAAGTTCAGGAAGGCTCCCATTCTCATACTAAATAATGTCTCCTCATGGAACTTGCTGTATTGCCACTGTTACTTTCTTGCTTTCATGCTAATTGTTTTCAGTTGCTATTATAGTTAAAAGGGGGGAAAAGAATTCCGATTCGTTGAATTTATGAGCTAGGATTCACTAAAAGAATTTTTCATCCACAGATTATAAAATTTAAGAAACTTAATATCCAATCTTTTATTCTGAAATTCCTGTGAAAATCTTATAAAAAATTTTATCCTCCAAAACACTGCTAATTTACACTCGCCATTTTATGAGATACAACAAAGACTAAATAACAAAACTAAGTATTACAACCGCTATCCTTTGGACAGCAATCCGGCAACCCAGAGGGATACACTGTGTATCCTAAAGAATATGATTTCTTTTTACAAGAAAAATTAGATGCACAAAGGAATTAACAAAAATCAGTATGACGTCAACTTGGTGGAGGGTCCAAGATTGGGTTCATTTCTATCTCTACAGCTCCAAATTCCCTTCTGTTCCCAAACTTCTCAGCTTCCCTTGTAATCTGAATATCACAAGGACTGAAGTATTGATAAAGTACTTTTACAACAAATCGAGGAAGAAGTGCCGCCACAACTATTCCTAGCAAGCAAAACCAAAACGATTCTTCCTTTGCAATTTCGAAGAAAGCCCTGTATACATCACAGTTGCCAACATCAATAATTGTATTTACATAAAACATAGGCTGATGGAGATTTTTTTTAGTTATAATGCAACTACTTGCCAATATAGAATTATCTAAGCATTTATTCTACTTTTCTCAAATAGCTTTAAGTGTGATGAACAAGACATGGCAGAAAAAACTGCGACTCAGTTGATTGAGATATCTAAAGTTGCCATTGGGTTCAGTTGATACATGCCATACCACCTTCCTCACCATTTCTTTTGTCCCTTAATTTGGGACATTAATCAAGGCTATTGGAAAAATTTATCAAATTTGCAGAACAAGTGCCCTGAAAGGTAAGCAAACAAACCAAGCCATGTAGAAATAACATAGAATAACTGCACTCTTAAGCAGCTAGCCACATAATCTTTCAGAACCAGCATTTCCAGCTTCAATTTTTTTCTACAAGGAATTATATATATCAGCACAAAAAGGTGACATTTTAGAGCATTCTGAGTATTAATTATTCTACACTCAATTACTATCCAACATTAAATAGAATCCTACATATAGCTGACTACGTATGTACATGGAAGCTGGGCCCTTATAAGCTGCAAACTTGGAATTGAAGTTCTTTTTGAGAGCACTATCATCCTAGAACAAAATCACGCTAATTTGAAGCACTAATAATCGGACATGCTATAGTATTTGAGGGCGGTTCCAAAATCGCTGATTAGATTGCATGAGGAATTTATCAATAATCAAATATGCCGCTTTGTAGTGTGTATTTCCTTCAACCTAAATAGTGAGCTAGCTTGTTTAGATTTTCCACTTAAAAGTGCCAAATAAATAGAGAGAATAATTGATCTATCATAATACAATCTGCTAACTAGTTGAAACAACAAAAAGCATCAGCTAACACATAAAAGACAAACAAGTCAACTCACTAAGCTGACCTAGTTTCTAGGCATCATCTAACAAGCATGACACAAGTGCTTGCCTTATCACAGTATTTCATAATTTTAATGAGTATAAATGTGTATGATTCATTATGCAATGAATATGCAGGAATGTGAGTAAAAAATGTGATATTGTGATAGAGAACAGGACTTACCAGTATCCAACTAAAGTAGGCACAGCATCAATGATAATGACACAGATGAAAGTTGCAATTATGGATCCCCAAATGGCTGCATGAGTAATCCAATTCCACCGCATTACGTCCATAGCCAAGTGCAGATTAACCAAAATAACCACTGCAAGCGTCCATAGATCTCCTATGCTTGGTGCGTCAATTGTACTGGCCCAATATGCAAAGAGAGGAACAAAAAAGATAACTGCACTTTGCCATAAAGTGTCTACCATTGTTAGCCAAAACAATTTAGAGTTATAGCTCTCTTGTCTGTGCCCAGCTCCATAAAGCGGAGGATACTTTAGAAGAGTCCTTCTACTTAGGTCCTTGTCAAGAATGCCAACTACAATTGTAGGCAGTGAAGTATAAATTATAGAATACAACATGCTGCTCCACTCATTGATTGCAGTTGTCAAAGTGAAACTAGTAAAAAGCGCATACCTGGATAAGCACAAAAACATTAACACAAGTGTCACCGTAATATAAATAAACTGTCATAAGTTATATCGAATAGTTGATTCTGCATTCCTTTTTCTATAGTATTAACTGCAAAATAACTACAAAAATCCTAATTGACTAAACTGTAACAAAAACCCTGTCATTGAAGTTTGTCCTCAGAATTCAATTATCTACACTAAGCTACTCATCCAAACTGTTTCTTTTTCCAACCTGAATTTGAGTAATACTGTTCCAGACATAGCAGAAAAATATGCTAGGAATTTTTTATAAAATCATTCATTTTCCTTGGGAAGAAATACAGGTGAATATGAGAGGATTCAGTCAGAATACAACTATCCAAGGACAAGGAACAGAAAGACTATTTAAATATTAATTCAATGGCAGAGAAATAGGTCATATATATTTCCCTAGAACAGATCAACAAATATGGAGTACCGGTTCAGTTAAAGAATTGACCGAAATCTATTAACAACTTCAAACCATTTTTCCAGCTAAGATAGACGGTTCAACTCAGATAGTTATGCACATTATGAGATAATTCAAACATTATCGATACTATTACTCACCAAAATAAGACAAGAACAAATACTGCATTCCTGTAAAAATTATAGAGTATCATATAGCCCATCCGCAGGTAATTCCAATGTCCATGGACCAATAAAAGTGGAACTAAGAATCTAAATTGCCCCATTGCAAAATCGGACGCCATTACAGCTTGCCGTCCCTCTTTCCCGCTGATGCCAACTCCCACATCAGCCATTTGGATCATTGAAACATCATTAGCACCTATTAACGTAGAGTAGAGTTTTCCAATATCAGTCCAGAGCACCAACAAGAAAGTCAAGAAAACATTTCCTTATGCTCCCCTTGGGAAGCATAAGAGTTTGATTTAAACCACAGCAAGAGAGATTACCATCCCCGATAGAGAGAGTCATGTCAGCAGTCCTATTCTTTACAAGGGCAACAATTCCAGCTTTCTGCAATGGAGCTACCCGGCAGCACAGTACCACTGAACAATTACTGGCTAATTGGAAGAGCTAAAAGGAAAAACAAGCAAGTTTCATCAGCCAACAAAAACATTATAATGGAACAAAGAAAGATAAATATGAGTTTCTTCACCTGTTCTTCAAGTTCACTGTCAAGTATATACACAAGGCTTGTTCCATCAATAATCAAGGCCACCGCACCGTGAGACCTTCGTCCACTGTTGTTTGTTGTCCCAGAAGGAGTGATGAGCTTCTTAGATAAGAGCAAGGCATCTTCTAAACTCTTTCTACATGACTCCTTAGAGTTGCTATTGATTATAATCTGGGTCATTTTACTTGTCAGGAGCTTTGAGGAGTAACCAATTGATATGGCAGTTTCTTGCTTGTCACCAGTTAAAACCCATACTTTAATCCCTGCTGTTCTAAGAGATTCTATGGCTTCTGGAACACCTTGCTGCAGTTTATCTTCAATAGCAGAAGCACCCAGTATGCTGAGGCTTTTTTCCACAGTGCTAGCAACTTTGCGAAGCAAAGCAGCCCTACCAATTAAAGCTGTACTAGCTGCCTCAAAGGAAGAATGCCACTGTTCAAATTCTGAATCACTCAATTCACGCATCCCAACAACAAGTGTTCTCAAACCCATTGAGGAGTAACTGTGGAGATGAGCTTCTGTTGCACGAATTATGTTCTTGTTCAAAGATCTATCTATTACACTAAACATGGTGGTGTCAGCACCTTTTACAAAGACTTTTACAGTCTTGTCAGGGCACCCCAATATAACTGACATCCTCTTCCGGTCACTATCAAACTCATGCAAACCTAAAACGTTGAACCTGTACAGCCCATATGGGGTAATCCAACCAAAGAAAGAAGCAGTAAGAACAATATTTCTAGCAAGGAGATTCAAAATTAGGGCATTATTAGCAGAGGCAATAATCATTCATAAAATGCTCCAAGTGCCATAATCATAGATCATTTTCATCTTGCTGCAATAATATGATCTACACATTAAGATAAAACAGAGAAAACATTCACCTACATTCCAAAAGCAACTTTGAGAAAAGGAAAACAATTTCCTCCTCAATCCAAACATGAAAAAATAAAAGCATCTCTTGACTACCGATTTTCCACCAAAATATGGAAGTAGCAAAAGACTAATGAATACAATAGTCGGAAAGTGATCTCACATTGAATAATAATAAAATAACATGACGACTTACAAGGGAGTAGATATTGGACCTAGACAAGCCAATTGGTTTTGTGCAATTGGGTTCTCATACTTGCCCAGTTATTAGCTCACATATAGGCTCATGAACCTTAATATGGTATTAAAGCCTCATAACCAAGTGGATGCTCAAGTCCTAGCTAATGAACAGGTTACGATGTCAGGTCCATTGTTGAGGGCCTGTTGATGTTGGGTCCAACAGTGTTTCATTCTTGTTGTTTCTAACGGTGGTTGAAATACAGATACACAAATATACAAAGAAATTCAAATTAGAGAGAGAGAGAGAGAGAGAGAGAGAGAGAGAGCACCTTTGCCTTTCTCCTTGGACATCAATAACTATATGACCCGAAGTTCGTTCTATAAGCATAAACCCATAAGCTGCAGCAGCATAAGCCAATGCTTGTTCATCTGGAGATTCACCCTGGTAATCCATCAACTTCACAGTGGGATCAGATGGATCATCAAAAACTATAGGTACAATTGTATTACATGCTGCCAATGCAAGGAAGAAATCATGAACATGTTTGGCTTCCTCTATATCTTTTCCACTTCTTGCTAACTGTAGCAGCTGAGGATTAACCCTCACCTTCACCTTTGGTCTCAAGAACTTCTCATCCACTTATACCAAGAAGGCAATAAGAAAATGATAATGTTAACTTCTCTAGAAGGCAAAAAGAAACTGAATAGTTTGAAATACAGAAGACTTTGGTGCAAAGTGTTATTACCTTGAACAGACTGTTCAACTAGCTCATTCTGTGAACTGGCATTTCCACCACCGTAATCTACTCCCCATATGCTTGCACATTGAAATTCCATCCTGTTCTCAGTAAGAGTACCGGTTTTATCTGAGAACACATACTTGATTTGCCCTAAATCTTCATTTATATTTAATGCCCGACATTGAAATCTTGAATTTGAGGTCTCATCGTACATTAGCGTATCTCGAATCATGAAGTAAGCTTGGCCAACCCGAACAAGCTCCATAGAGATGTACAAAGAAATAGGGATCATAATCTGGAACACAATAACTGACATGAGGAATGTGAAAAATATCTCCAATCCCCATCCATAATAATTATAATCATCCCCATCTATATCCTCATCATTGAAGTCCTTTTTCCTGTAGAAAGGCATGGTATTCAATTTGTTCCTATGGCGCCTCAACCACACAGCAGCACAAACAGAGACGACAGTGCACAAAGCAACAAGAAACAAAGAGAGGATTATTATTTCTTTATTCATCCTTGTCTCAAGTCGGCTTCTCTTTGAAGGGGCTCCGGAGCTATTAAGCATAACTTTGGTCTCACGGCCACAATATACTGCAACACCAATTGCCCAAGCAGTATTCTTGAGCTCACAGCCACGAAGAACAATATTCGAGGGCCCAAGTGACAGCCTTTTCCCATCTACTTCCATGTTTGCATGAAACCCATAAATGTTTCTATTGGGTTTCTCACACTTAATCAATCCGCTCATCCTTTCCTTCCCAGGAACCTTTGAAAGGGTTTCTTCCTTTGCATATCGGGTCTTCAAGTTTGACTCTCCGTCCAAGTTAATAGTCTGTACATAAGCAACACCAGTTGGATCACAAGTCGACAGCAATACCATATCACAAGGAACACTTTCATTTGTGTGAATCTTGATAATCTCACCAACCCGAATATGGATCCATTTCTTTTGTTCAAACTGACCATTAACCAAAACCCAGGCCAATCTATTATTCTCAATTCTATCTGACCTATGCCTCCTCCAATCCTCGAATGCATCCTTAACTGCTGTTACTAATAGAACAAAAGCAAGTGGCAAAATGGAAACTCCCCGACCGAAAACTGCAAGCTGAGGGAGCTGATTGAGCACAGCAATGATAAGGAAATAAACATATGCAACTCTATGAAATTGCTCAAACAAATTCCTAGGCAAAAAGGTAAGAAGTGAATATTTGGCAGTGCGAATAGAATTGCCAGAAAACACAAACTTCTCATTTGTCTTTTCAGGATCATTTAAGTAGACCAACCTAGCATCTTCATCAGTGATCTCCTTCAAGGACGAACAAAACCCTTCTGAATCAACCCTTCTGGAACCATACCTTACTGGTTTGGATCCTAAATCACCAAATGAAACTTCCCTAACTGAATTCCCACCAGAAGCCTTGGAATAATTAGAAGAATTGCTTCTCCTGGATGCAGAATTCAGTGAGATTTCAATGCTCGAGGACCTCTCAATTGGGTTTCTGGAATCCATCTTTAAGTGGGTTTTAATGGATCAGAGAAAACAGGTATTGTAGGCAAATCTTTTGGTACTAGGAGTTGTAGGTGAAGGAATCAACAGTGGCCTCTAAGAGGCCATGATCTAGAGGTAAAATGGCTCTTTAACAACATGAAGCTAAAAACACAGATAATCAGCGAATACCCAGTAAAGATTCCCACAAAAATAAAACAATGAAAGAATAAAAATTGCAAGAACAGTAACTTGAGATTCAAAAATAAAGCAAACCCAGAAACTAGAAGAGAGAAAGCAATCAAGAGAGTGAATATAAACAAAAGATAATGTGTAGAATGAATGAAGATACGTGTTAGAAGAGAAGGGTAAGAGAATTGTATAAAGTCAAAGGCAATGTCAGAAGAAGAAAGACGGATTATACAAGAAAACGGGGGAAGGGAAGAAGAGTCGTAATGGGTGGCGACAACACAGCTTTTAATTATCAAAACAAAGAGATGACTTTTCAACAGCGAAGAGACTTTCAAAAGAGAAGCTATGTTTCTAGAAGGACTGCTGATTGATTTTAAAATTCATTAATTAATCAACAAATTATTTCATTCAGTTGAAAATTCATTCATTAATTAAAAAATAGCTACTGTTATTAACGTGGAATTGTATGTCTTCAATAGGGTTGTCCTAATTTGACTGATTTCTTTTCAACAATTGAAATATACCCCAACGTAGCAAAGACGGAGACAGAGCCACCTCTGTTGCTTCCTTTGGCTTTTAATTTCCTATTGCGCACTAACTGCATATTGATTCAATTCAATTCGATGTTCATTTATTTTTTCATGATTCTTTTTCAATTATATTGTCGAGTTTGGAATCATTAAAGGGACGTGTTTTTCTTTTTATTAATGCTAGTCCTTGTTATGTGATAAGGTGAATCATTAAATATAAATAAATTAATAATAAATAGATATAAAATAATTTATATGTTAATAAAAATAAATTTTATTGTAAAAATATAAAATAAAATATTTATATCAATTTTTATTATGATTTTATTAAAATAATATGAGTAAGCTGATATAGTTTTTTATTTCATAATTTTATATTTTTACTAATTTTAAATAAAATCTATATAAAATGAGAATATATATGATTATAAATTTTCTACTAATATTTCTTTTTCTATTTAAAAAAATGAAATGTCAAAAGTGATATATTTTATTATATAATTTTTAAATTTCTAAAAATATATAAATTAATTATTATAAATAAATTACTTAATTTAAAACTAATTTATTATGAATTCAAAAGCCATATATTTTTAAAATTTTTTAAATTTCTAAAAAAAATATAAATTAATCAATATTATTAAATTATATTAATGTGTAGCTAATTTATAAAAGATTAAAAGTCATAAATATAATTTATTTAATTAATATTATAAAATTATATTAATATGTAATTATTTAATATAAGTGATGACGAATATGTACTATTGTAATATTACCGCAAGTGCACAGATCGCGCAAGTAATAAAGTAGCGAATAAGATATCGTTCTACCAGGGACAAGATCAATTACTAGTATAAATTTCAACTGTTGTTTAGCAATCTAATAATTTTTGTGTTGATTAAAATAAAAGATGAATTACTTAATAAATTAAATTAAGAAAAAATTGAGTATTGTGCAAAAAAAAAATTGATGATAAAAATATTATTTAGATATTGAAGCCCCCTAGCTATAAAAATATTTATGAATATTAATTCAATTAAATCAAATAATAGAGCTGAATTGACATTCCTCTAAATTAGGCTAAAATCTCTCTCGAGTGAGTTAATATCTAATCACTAAGTAGAATGCTAAGAATATCTTCTCAAGCATAATTAAATATATCTTGCAATAGGAACAATGAATTATAAACCAAAGGATCTTGTAAGTCTATCTCTAGCACTCCAATCAACTCTCAATCCTAATGAAAATTCTATTCATATCAAGTTTTCTCAAGTCAATAATATGAAAATTGCAACCAATTAATAAGCATGTTATTATAAATTGAAAATGAATAATTAAGAATCATAAGAATAAGACAATTCAATTAAATAATTTAATTTAATAAAAAATATTCATTCCATACAATAAAGTTAGGGTTCATCAATATCTAGATAGAAATAATTTAGCTTATGTTCATAACCAGAATAAAAGAAATAAGCAAAAGAATTCAAACAATCCATAATGAATGATTTGTATTTCTTTACTTCAATCCTTGATTCTTGATTTAAATCTTGTATAACTTGAATTTTCACCTTCAATCCTAGTTGTCAAAACTATTTTTCTTCTAAGGAAGTTGGCTCTAAGTGATAAATACTTGATGTTTAATTCACACTTCAGTTCAGATTTTATACCCCAAAGATTTAGCCTGACACGCCCACTAGCGCAGCCATATCACTGGGCGTGTTAACATTGCTGTTTTTCAACATTGATGATAGGGGGCAACGACACGGCCATGTCGTTGGGTGTGTCATAGCTACTGTAATACTGGATTAATAACACGGGTTGTAATATCCCAAAGTGTGCCCTAGAAGTTTTGATATAATTGTTGTTTTATTTGGATTATATGTATATGTTAATTTGTAAAGAATAGAGAAAAGAAGTGAAGAGAGTGTATATGTTGTGTATATGAAAATATATACAACATATACACAAGTCAATGAGAAAGTCAAAGGAAGAGATTAATTATTATTAATTGTGTTTAAAGAATTAATTAATATTAAGTGGGATTAGAGTTAGTGGAAGTGGAAGATGATATTTTGATTATTTTATATTAAATGCTTGGATGAGAGGGTTTTAAGGAAAAAGAGTTGACTTTGCTTTCTTTGGTTTTCTTTTTTTTTTTTTCTTCTTCTTTCGTGGCTTTCTTTCATTTCTTTTCCTTCTCTTTTCCTTTCCTTTTTGTTGTCCAGCCATCAAAGAAACAAGAGAGCAAGAGAGAGATTTGATCTTTCAAGTTCAAGATTGAAGGAAGTTTTCAAGAGATCAAGTTAGAGATTTAAGAGTTTCTTCATCCTTGGTAAGTCCTTCCCCTTGATTCTTTGATTTCTTTGGGTTTGTGAGTTGAAGTTGTGATGGATAGGTGTTTGGTTTGATTGTGTTGTGTTTAAGAGTATTTGGTTTAATTGATTTTGGATTTTTGAGGTTGGATTAAAGGAAAGAGTAAGTTTGTTGGTGAAGATAGTGTTGTAGTGGTGTTTAGGGTTTGTGATGATATTGATGATTTGTGGTTAATGTATATTTTGTCTTGTTTTGATGTTTTTGCAAGTTTGAGATGGTTTTTGGATGTGTGTAGTTAAGTTTGTTTGAAGTGGATGTTGGTGGAAGAAGTAATTTGTTGGATGTTTTGTTGTTTTGGGCGGAATCTGGGTTTTTGGCCTAACACGCCCACGAGCACGTCCAGGTCTTTAGGCGTGTCAATGGTTCTGTGTGGCAGTAGGATTGACACGGCCAATAACACGCCCGTGTTATTGAACGTGTCATAGCCACTGTGTTATTGGGGAATTGACACGGCCATGAGCACGCTTATGTTGTTGGACGTGTCAATTTTTCAGAGAGGCAGAATGTATTACACGCCCAGTGACACGCCCGTGGTTCTGAGCGTGTAAAAGCTTCTGTATTGTGGAGTTAGGGCACGGTCAGGGACACACCCGTGTTGTTGAGCGTGTCATGTTTAGAGGTTGCCCTAGTTGGTTTTAGCCTTATGATCTCATGTGGGTTTCATCATTCTTTAAGAGAGTTAAAGGTGCAGTTGCAGGAGTTGTTGGATAAAGGGTTTGTTCGCCCTAGTGTTTCACCGTGGGGAGCTCCTGTTTTGTTTGTGAAGAAGAAGGATGGTACTATGAGATTGTGCATTGATTATAGGCAATTGAATAAGGTGACTATTAAGAATAAATATCCTTTGCCTAGAAATGGCCCAACACCCCCATAGCGCCTGGTTAATTGGAACCGGCCTCCTTTTCAGGCCTTAATATTATAAAATTCTTGAATATAATGATATTATCCATAATAACATGCAATGATAAGAATAAACAAATACTTTATTAAAAATCATAGCAGTGTTCAAATAAAATAAATAAATAGACACACACCTGAGGATGAAAACATGTCTTTACATTGTCTAATGTCTAAAACTAAATAAGACACCCACCAAAAGGTGAAAATATGTCCTTTACATTAATCTCAAAATATGAAAATAATTTTAAATTACATGAAGCTTAATTAATGAGGTACCCAATCATGGAAACATACCTCTTATAATTTTAATAAAGAAATAATAATCAAGAAAATATTCATCCATGATAAATTAAATAAATCAAACATCGAAATCAAATAAATCGATCATCAAAATTCAAGTAAATCATTCATAAAATATATAACCAATCACATAATCAAATCTAAAACTAAATAAAGCAATAAATATATAAATTTAGGGTTTATATCTTAAATTAGGATTTCTTGAACCAAGTTAGGGGTTTTTAGGGTTTAGAAAAATAAAGCTAGGGTTTTGATTTTAAAAAAAAACTATAATTATTATTTTAAAAGGATTAAGCTACTGCATGAAATAGTTTAAATAACTGTGCGAATTAAATTAGAAAGAATTTGGTAACCTAGATAGTGTGATTATAATTTGAAAGATGAAGAAGATTACTTGGTTTTAATGAACAAATACCTACATTTGAAAGGCTCCAACAATAATTAAACATTGATACAAAGTATTAACTTGCACCACATTTGTTTCTCTTGGTTGGAAGGAAATCAAGACAGTGAAAGTTAGCTACTGCCTTGATAGCATTTGATGTTTTTTGTCCCCTGTTTGATAATGTTTTAGGGTTAATTTGTTGCTCTGTTGCTCTTCCCAGTTTCGAAAGAAAAGTCCTCTAAAAATCCAAAGTCCAAAAGTCCATGTTTCTGTGCTTAATGCTCTTATTTATAAGCAATTAAAAGAAAAATCTAGTTTATTAAGGAAATATAATCTCATTAGGAAACAAATTAAAACATCTTAGTAAAAATAGGATTAGGCAAAAATTGGCAAGTTGCACGCGGGCGTGGGCGAGGGTGGGCGCTGGCCAAGGCCTGCGGTGAACTGGTTGCTAATTCGCCACAGGCCTGGCACACGTAGGCCAAGCCTGCGACACGTCGTCTTGCCAATTCATTGCATCGTCTCGCCAATTCATCGATTATCGCTTTTATTATTTCATTATTTTATTTTTTTTATTAAAAATTAATATTTATAATTTCTTTTTATTGTATTATTAAAATAAATAATAATTATTACTAAAATAAATTATAAAAATTATAAAAATTATTTTGCACTGTATTAAATTTTTGGATTGGACTTGGTAAAAAAATAAGGGCTACAGATACTTCCTCAAGTTTCCTTTTGTTAAAAAGTAGATCTTTCAAAAATTTAGCATATTTGGGCATTTGTGATAAAGCTTCGACAAATGGAATATTAATATTTTCTTATTTAAAGAGTTCAAGAAACTTACCGAACTGAGCATCCATCATGTCCTTGTTCAACCTTGCTAAATATGGCACTCGAGGTCGGTATTCCTTCACTATTAGATTGGACTCTTGTGGTTGATTCCCTTTCTCATTTTCTACAACAGCCTTATCTCTCGGAGTGACAGTAGGATCATCTTCTCTTCTTTTTCTTATACATTAACCTCTTCCTCAATCACTTCTTCTTTTTTCTCAACCACACCACCTTTAATTTTTCTTTCACTCCTTAGAGTAATTTCCTTTAGCTGCTCTTTCGAGTTTGCCTCAGCATTGCTAGGTAAACTCCCTTGCGATCTTTTACTGTGTAACTTGGCAATTTGTACCACCTGGTTTTCCAAATTGTGAATAGAGGCTTGCTAGTTTCTAAAGGTGGTTTCAATGATTGAAATCTGTTTTCTAAAGATGCTATGAACTTCTCTATCATGTCTTCCAAATTGCTCTTTCTTGGAGGAGCAACTTGTTGATGTTGAGGCTGCTGAAATTCAGGGAGAGGTCTTGAATTCTTCTGATTATTCCAAGAGAAATTAGGATGATTTCTTCACCCCAGATTATATATGTTGTTGTAAGAGTTGTTTCGTTGTTGCCTTGGCATATTCCCAACAAAATTCACCTGCTCCTGTCTAGCAAACATATTATCACTTTGGCAATCTTGACTTTAATGCTCACCCCCACACCATTCACAAGATATCACGTGCATTGATTTCCCCAAAGATGAGACTAAAGAATCAATCTTTTTATTCATTGCTTCTAATTGTGCTGTCAAAGCTACCACATGATCCAATTGATGCAAACCAGTGACTCTTAGTTTTTCTTGTTCCCTTGGAGCTTGCCACTGATAATTGGTAATGGCCATATCTTCAATCAAATCTCTTGCTTGTCCAGGTGTCTAGTTATTTATGGTACCACCAGCTACTGCATTAATGGATTACTTGCATAGTTCAATCCATTGTAAAAAGTTTGAATCTGAAGCCATATTGGAAGCCCATGATGAGGATACCTTCTCAATAGATCTTTAAACCTCTCCCAGGCATCATAAATGTAACATCCCAAATCCCAGATTGGTAAGAAACAGACATAGCGGATATGATTTAGGCTTAGAACAAAGGAGTTTAGAACATGACCTATAACTTGAGCTCGAATTTCATCCAAGTTAATGATAGAATTAGAGAGTCTCAAAGAATACTTAATTGTTTATTTGTGTCTTAGCTAGATTTATAACTTGAAATTACTCAATTTGGAGTTGTAAAGAATAAGATATGATGGATTTAGTAGAATTTGTGCAAGCTGCCTTAGGACAGCATAGTAGGCTTGACTTCGAAGGACCGTCAAAAATCAGATATAGCTTGGATCGACCTGAAATTTTGATAAAATGTAGCCCCAGATGTCTAGTTTCAGTGGGCATAAGAATTACTTAATTTAGGGTTGTGAGTAAAATGATATTAATAAAGAAAGACAGGAAGGTCAGGAAGGGATATCAAAAGGACTTAAGTGAAAATTTCTCAAAAGTTAGGGGCAACTATGTAAAACTTAAAAATTAAGAATCGGAAGTTCTTCATAGTGCCCATATCCGACCCCGGAAGAATATTCTAGAGATTAATCGGGTCGCAATGACGTGTAACGATTTTTCCAGGAAATGTCCCGTTAAAGAAAAACGAAGACATGTTGACTAGGGGCATTTTGGTCATTATCAATTAAAGTTATACATGAATTTAAAGTAGGAAATAAAAATATGAGTACATAGAGGATGTCGAGGGGTTAAATATAAAACGATCTTCAGTAGAAACGGAGCCGGAGAAAACCCGAACGAAAATATGATCTAAAGGGAATTTAATAAAAAGTCGAGGGTTTATTTGTAATTTTTCCAAATGACTTGGAAACCTAAAATAGACCTTATAAATAGAAAGTAGAGGTCGAGAGGATCAAAACTATATGTAGTTTGACTCGTGGAACTATACGGTTTAAAAGATATGATCGATTAATCGCCGGAACGTAAAGTGGGCCCGATTTTGTGTCGGGACCGTATGGGTAACCCGGGACAACTTTAGGATATCCTATGGGAAGAGGGACAAGTGGAAAGAAGTAAAGGAAAAGAAAACTATAAAAATCTAATGTTGGCCAATCAAAAGTAACCATTTAGCATGTGTAATAAATGAAGAAAGAGAAAAGTGGACAAGTGGTCTTAAAGAGGTTAACCAACACATAAGGTGATCATTATTTCCTTTGTATATAAATATATGTGAAATGAAGAACAAATTCTCTCTTTTTCCACTTACAAAATTCGGCCAACAAAGGGAAACACCAAAGGACTTCCAAGTTTCTCCAAATTTGATTTTTAAGGTAAGTTTTTAAGGTTTTCTAGTAAGTAGACTTTAATTTTAGTATTAATTTGAGGTAGTTATTTATTTATTGGAAGGTTGGGAATTAGAGTCTTTATGTGGAATTAGAAAAATATTAAGTAAGTGATGAGATTAATTGATTAAATGGAAGAATCAAGATGTATAAAGATTAATAAGGTTGGATTAGGGTTTCGGTTGGAAAAGAAATGGAGGATAACTTATTATTTTGAAATTCTAAGGGTTATGTTATATCTTGAATTGATTGAAGGAGAAATAAAGAATTAAAGAAGGAGAAGAAGGAAAAGCTAAGAGGAGTTAAAGAAGTAAGGTTTGGTACTTTACCTTTGAATAATTAATTTTGATTTGGTGCTTTACCATAAAAGAAATTCTATTTGCTTACAAACTTTGGTTTATGGAAGTTTTGAAGTTGATGTTTAAATATATTGATTGAGTTTAAACTAAATATTTGAGTTATGTTCTTGTTTTCTTATGGCAATTGGGTTGTTAAATTTAATTGAAACCAAATGTTTTGAGAAAATTTGGCAAGTTGATTTGGTAAGTTGTTTTGGACTTTAATTAGTTTGATTTGAGTTAAACATGAAAAAGTTGTTAAAAGGAAGTGTTTGAATCTTCACTTTACTATTAAAGAAGCCTTAATATTGATTTGCAAAAGAAAAATAAACTATCCTTTGCATTTCAAATGTTTGGGCCGAAATGGTCCCAAAGTGACAGCTTCTGAACTATTTTTGTGGCAATTGTTTGGGGCAGCAAACGAATGAATTTTTCAACGAAATTTTACATGCAATTAGTCAACATATGAAATAAGTTTTCTGTAAAATTTCAGCCAAAAATAAGATCATTTACTTGGTCAAATGCATAACTGAAGTGGACTGAAATCTTGACGAAAACCCAGATTTTACTATTCATGTGGTCATGCCATTTTGCGTTGCCGATTTTTCTTGCCGCAACACTATTCATTTGGTCAATTTGTGATCTTTTTAGGAATGCTTTGAAATGTCTGATGTGTTTATTGTGGATGTTAAATATGTGAAAAAGAGTAACGGTTTGACCAAAGAAAGTGGTGTGCGGCATAAATGGCAAAGCGCAATGAGAATTTAAATTGATTTCTTGAATCATTCTAAAATGAAGTTGAGACTTAAATTGAATCATTTTAATCTTTTTGCTCTACTGGATAGTGGGAGTGGTAGATAAGGGTATGGTGCACTATACTAACGCATGCAGTACTGCTCATTATTGTGATATGATATTTTATTCAGTGGTGAGGCCACTGAAGCCAATGGGGAGGCCCATTGGTTAACCAGGATGGGGAGGCCCATTCCTGTGATCTGATATCGGTGGCCACTGAAGCCAATGGGGAGGCCCATTGGTTAACCAGGATGGGGAGGCCCATTCCTGTGATTTGATATCGGTGGGGAGGCCCACCTATGTTACAGTGGGGAGGCCCACTGCCTTATCACTATGGTTCCCTATATACCAGTAGAGCTTGATCCAAAGTCTTGTTTCTTTTAAACCACGTAATGCAAAATGAGTTTGAATTATGGTTTTTACATTTGTTGGAAGCATATTTACATTGAATGTACAGAAACTTCCATTGGTTTAAGGTTGGTTGATTTATGATTTAATTATTTCATTTTGTTTCAAAGGCTTTCATGTTTTACTTATATTTTCATCGGTAAAGTACCCACTGAGCGTCATTGCTCAGCGAGTTAAGTTTTCCTTGACTCGTAGGTTCGGAGCAGTAGCTATTTCTTGAGAAGCGACGACCAGACCCACAGCAAATCTCAGGGGTAGATCTTTTATATCCATTATGAGTTAGCTAGTTGTGGCATGTATATGAATAAATATAAAAGAGAATTTCTATGTTACAATGGTATGTTAGTAGTGTGTAATAATCATAAATCTTTACTTTATTTTATATTAGAAGTGTGAACTCTTCGTGCAGGTTGTAGTTGAGGGTATAAGGTGGATTAATTGGGAGTGCATTAAATTTTATGGTATTCACATTGGTCTGTGTAAAATGTTTTCAAAAATCAGAAAAACAAGTTTTGTCGACACTTGGGATCCAAATTTCTAGGCGGAACTATGGAAAAATTTCTGTAAAAATCAGAACAAAAATTTGACTAATTAAATTTGGTAGCAACTTTTGGATAGTGTGGCGCCTCTACTCGGCTTACACATGTAGGTCGGGAAGGAGTGTTACAATTAGTGGTATCAGAGCAAAGGTTTAGTCGGTTCTGGGTAGTTAGTCGAACTAAACCTTAAATGTATGACACATAGGGTTAGAATAGGGGTTTTAATTAGATAACTATACATGTGTGTGTCATTGTCAGTTATGTTATTCAAATTATACAAGAGTAATAATGGGTGATCTAAACGAGATGAGGGAGCTGAGGATAGAAGTAGAGAGGTTAAAACAACTAGTGCGGGAGCAAGATGAGACTATAGAAATTTTGGCCGATCGAAGTATACAAGATCGTGAAGACTTGAGAATAAAAGATGAGATTATTACCGCCTTGATAGATGACGTGCAGATATTAAAAGAAGACAGGCTTAGTTATAGAGCGGAGTTGGATAGTGTCGGTAGAAGCCTCGGGGTAGCGCATCAAGAGATTTGAGCTTTACAGGAGAGGGTTCAAGAGCTAGGCCAGTACTTACCTAGTGAAGCATCACATGACCCAGATTTTGATCCTGAGATAGAAGAGTATTTTTCAAACAATGCCACTTCACCTAGGGCACCTACTCACTGAGTCTTGAGATGTATTGCTGTTTGGCGGTTCTTTTAGTTATATACCTATGTGATATAGAGGTATCATGTAAATATTGTATGGTAGTATAATATGGTGATATAATAGTGAGGAGTCCTAAATTTTGCAATGTACATAAGGACTTCCTAGTATTGTAAAACTTTGTGTTTGGAAATAAATAAAAGTTGTGTTGTATATGTGTTATTTAAGAATTTTATATTTATATACATGCCACCTAGGATAAGATAATGCTGTTGGTCTGGGTCGTTACGTATGATGGGATTGTATACGTTTTGCTTTGTTCTTTAGATGTCGCAAGAAGCGCTAGACGTGATTGCAGGTCAGTTGTCTATGTTTGGAGTTCTGCTTTACGTTTTAATAGATTCGGGTTCTTCACACTTATATATATGCGCGAAAAAAAAAATTTGAGAAATATATGCAATAAAGGTTAAGGCAATTATGAGAGGTAAGTAGTAAAAGTATCGAAAGAATAATAACGAATAGAATATCGACCATAATACAAGAGTCTAAAATTGAAAGAGTGAAGAATAATAGTACGGCAAGAAAAAAAATCATAGAAAATTAAATTTAGAACTAAGAAAAGGAAGCAAAACTAGTTAGATTCTCCAGGATTGATGCTTTACCTGGTTGAAATCATGTGTTCCTTATATAATGAACTATTTAAACTTGTGTTGGAAATGTTTGGTAATGTGTTCTGACAACTTGAGAATTTTTGTGCCTATGTGTGCATTGATATGAATGAAGGAAAGAGAATAAAATATTAGAAAGATATGCTTACCTTGGTAATTCATATTGAATCAGAGTTGGGATGAGTGTATTTATATGGCATTAACATTTATACTCAATGGTGAGGGCCACTGGTTTGATATTTATCTGGCACCGATATATATACTCAGTGGTGAGGGCCACTGGGGGCCAATGGTGAGGGCCATTGGTTGATGAAAAGGTGGTGAGGGCCACCTGTGCCATGGAAATAAAACGGTGGTGAGGGCCACCCATGCCATGCTGGTTCCATATGGTATTGTCTCATCCCACTTTGATTCTACTGTTATTACCTTGAGGAGCTAAGTAAGAAAAATATGTAATAATATACAGATGCAAAGAAAAAAAAAGTAAAGTATATATGAAAATAAACAGAAAGTGAATTGAAACATATTTGGAAAAGGAAGGAAAGAAAGAGTTTGAAATGTAATAAATAAATAAAAAAGAAAAAAATGTTCTCACCTTATGTTGGGATCGGCCGTAACCAACATAGAGCGAGACACGTAATGAAATAAATAGTACTTCGAGAATAATGGTATCATGGACTGATCACCCATGAGCTATTATTCGAGATATATATATGACAACACAAGGAAAGTCAGATGAGTCGATACTTAAGGAATGCCACCACACTACACGAATATACATAGGACATACAAATTCAGTAAGAAGTAAATAAAGAATAACCACAATGCAAAGAGAAGGAAGCTTAGAAATGAATACATTAGAAAGTGAAAAACGTACAAGAAGGAATGAGAAAGAACAAACATTAATCAAAGTTGAAGGAAATACAAGAGAGTAATAGTGATGTTTCAAATGAGGAATCGTGACAAAAGTCAAAGCATGTTGAACCACATAATAGTCTATTGGACAATCTTGTAGAATAATAAACATCAAGTGAGCAGAGATGGGAAGAAAACAGAATACAAAAGGTAAAACATGTTGAATCTTAAAATAATTAATCCCAGTAAATGAATAAGTGTCAAAATAAGGCAATGCGTAAACAATATAGAGAGATGACAGAGAGCAATCAAGTGAATAAGGTCAAGTATATAGAATGAGTAAGTTTCGGGGCGAAACTTAAATTAAGGGGGATAGAATTGTAACATCCCAAATCCCAGATTGGTAAGAAACAGACATAGCGGATATGATTTAGGCTTAGAACAAAGGAGTTTAGAACATGACCTATAACTTGAGCTCGAATTTCATACAAGTTAACGACAGAATTAGAGAGTCTCAAAGAATACTTAATTGTTTATTTTTGTCTTAGCTAGATTTATAACTTGAAATTACTCAATTTGGAGTTGTACAGAATAAGATATGATGGATTTAGTAGACAATGTGCAAGCTGCCTTAGGACAGCATAGTAGGCTTGACTTTGAAGGACCGTCAAAAATCAGATATAGCTTGGATCGACCTAAAATTTTGATAAAATGTAGCCCCAGATGTCTAGTTTCAATGGGCATAAGAATTACTTAATTTAGGGTTGTGAGTAAAATGATATTAATAAAGAAAGACAGGAAGGTCAGGAAGGGATATCAAAAGGACTTAAGTGAAAATTTCTCAAAAGTTAGGGGCAACTATGTAAAACTTAAAAATTAAGAGTCGGAAGTTCTTCATAGTGCCCATATCCGACCCCGGAAGAATATTCTAGAGATTAATCGGGTCGCAATGACGTGTAACGATTTTTCCAGGAAATGTCCCGTTAAAGAAAAACGAAGACATGTTGACTATGGGCATTTTGGTCATTATCAATTAAAGTTATACATGAATTTAAAGTAGGAAATAAAAATATGAGTACATAGAGGATGTCGGGGGGTTAAATATAAAACGATCTTCAGTAGAAACGGAGCCGGAGAAAACCCGAACGAAAATAGGATCTAAAGGGAATTTAATAAAAAGTCGAGGGTTTATTTGTAATTTTTCCAAATGACTTGGAAACCTAAAATAGACCTTATAAATAGAAAGTAGAGGTCGAGAGGATCAAAACTATATGTAGTTTGACTCGTGGAACTATACGGTTTAAAAGATATGATCGATTAATTGCCGGAACGTAAAGTGGGCCCGATTTTGTGTCGGGACCGTATGGGTAACCCGGGACAACTTTAGGATATCCTATGGGAAGAGGGATAAGTGGAAAGAAGTAAAGGAAAAGAAAACTATAAAAATCTAATGTTGGCCAATCAAAAGTAACCATTTAGCATGTGTAATAAATGAAGAAAGAGAAAAGTGGACAAGTGGTCTTAAAGAGGTTAACCAACACATAAGGTGATCATTATTTCCTTTGTATATAAATATATGTGAAATGAAGAACAAATTCTCTCTTTTTCCACTTACAAAATTCGGCCAACAAAGGGAAACACCAAAGGACTTCCAAGTTTCTCCAAATTTGATTTTTAAGGTAAGTTTTTAAGGTTTTCTAGTAAGTAGACTTTAATTTTAGTATTAATTTGAGGTAGTTATTTATTTATTGGAAGGTTGGGAATTAGAGTCTTTATGTGGAATTAGAAAAATATTAAGTAAGTGATGAGATTAATTGATTAAATGGAAGAATCAAGATGTATAAAGATTAATAAGGTTGGATTAGGGTTTCGGTTGGAAAAGAAATGGAGGATAACTTATTATTTTGAAATTCTAAGGGTTATGTTGTATCTTGAATTGATTGAAGGAGAAATAAAGAATTAAAGAAGGAGAAGAAGGAAAAGCTAAGAGGAGTTAAAGAAGTAAGGTTTGGTACTTTACCTTTGAATAATTAATTTTGATTTGGTGCTTTACCATAAAAGAAATTCTATTTGCTTACAAACTTTGGTTTATGGAAGTTTTGAAGTTGATGTTTAAATATATTGATTGAGTTTAAACTAAATATTTGAGTTATGTTCTTGTTTTCTTATGGCAATTGGGTTGTTAAATTTAATTGAAACCAAATGTTTTGAGAAAATTTGGCAAGTTGATTTGGTAAGTTGTTTTGGACTTTAATTAGTTTGATTTGAGTTAAACATGAAAAAGTTGTTAAAAGGAAGTGTTTGAATCTTCACTTTACTATTAAAGAAGCCTTAATATTGATTTGCAAAAGAAAAATAAACTATCCTTTGCATTTCAAATGTTTGGGCCGAAATGGTCCCAAAGTGACAGCTTCTGAACTATTTTTGTGGCAATTGTTTGGGGCAGCAAACGAATGAATTTTTCAACGAAATTTTACATGCAATTAGTCAACATATGAAATAAGTTTTCTGTAAAATTTCAGCCAAAAATAAGATCATTTACTTGGTCAAATGCATAACTGAAGTGGACTGAAATCTTGACGAAAACCCAGATTTTACTATTCATGTGGTCATGCCATTTTGCGTTGCCGATTTTTCTCGCCGCAACACTATTCATTTGGTCAATTTGTGATCTTTTTAGGAATGCTTTGAAATGTCTGATGTGTTTATTGTGGATGTTAAATATGTGAAAAAGAGTAACGGTTTGACCAAAGAAAGTGGTGTGCGGCATAAATGGCAAAGCGCAATGAGAATTTAAATTGATTTCTTGAATCATTCTAAAATGAAGTTGAGACTTAAATTGAATCATTTTAATCTTTTTGCTCTACTGGATAGTGGGAGTGGTAGATAAGGGTATGGTGCACTATACTAACGCATGCAGTACTGCTCATTATTGTGATATGATATTTTATTCAGTGGTGAGGCCACTGAAGCCAATGGGGAGGCCCATTGGTTAACCAGGATGGGGAGGCCCATTCCTGTGATCTGATATCGGTGGCCACTGAAGCCAATGGGGAGGCCCATTGGTTAACCAGGATGGGGAGGCCCATTCCTGTGATTTGATATCGGTGGGGAGGCCCACCTATGTTACAGTGGGGAGGCCCACTGCCTTATCACTATGGTTCCCTATATACCAGTAGAGCTTGATCCAAAGTCTTGTTTCTTTTAAACCACGTAATGCAAAATGAGTTTGAATTATGGTTTTTACATTTGTTGGAAGCATATTTACATTGAATGTACAGAAACTTCCATTGGTTTAAGGTTGGTTGATTTATGATTTAATTATTTCATTTTGTTTCAAAGGCTTTCATGTTTTACTTATATTTTCATCGGTAAAGTACCTACTGAGCGTCATTGCTCAGCGAGTTAAGTTTTCCTTGACTCGTAGGTTCGGAGCAGTAGCTATTTCTTGAGAAGCGACGACCAGACCCACAGCAAATCTCAGGGGTAGATCTTTTAGATCCATTATGAGTTAGCTAGTTGTGGCATGTATATGAATAAATATAAAAGAGAATTTCTATGTTACAATGGTATGTTAGTAGTGTGTAATAATCATAAATCTTTACTTTATGTTATATTAGAAGTGTGAACTCTTCGTGCAGGTTGTAGTTGAGGGTCTAAGGTGGATTAATTGGAAGTGCATTAAATTTTATGGTATTCACATTGGTCTGTGTAAAAATGTTTTCAAAAATCAGAAAAACAAGTTTTGTCGACACTTGGGATCCAAATTTCTAGGCGGAACTATGGAAAAATTTCTGTAAAAATCAGAACAAAAATTTGACTAAGTAAAATTGGTAGCAACTTTTGGATAGTGTGGCGCCTCTACTCGGCTTACACATGTAGGTCGGGAAGGGGTGTTACAATAAAGGGTCTCACCATCTTGCTGAAGGAATGATGAGATATCATTCCTCAACTTGGTTGTCTTGGATGGTGGGAAGTATTTTTCTAAGAATTTCTCTGCTAGCTGACCCCATGTGGTGAAACTACCCGGGGGAAAAGATTTCAACCATTTATTCAGTCGGTCTCTAAGTGAAAATGGGAATAACCTCAGCTTAAATGCATCATCTGAGACATTATTTATCTTAAATGTGTCACATATCTCCAGAAAATTTTCAAGATGCGCATTAGGATCTTCATTTGGGAATCCATCAAACTAGCAAGTCTGCTGCACCATTTGAATTACATTTGGCTTTATTTAAAAGTTGTTCATAGCAACTGTCGGTCTCCGTATGCTAGAATCAGCCCCATTGAGAGTGGACTTAGCAAATTCCTGCATTGTTCTAGGCTCAGGTCTTTCCATTGCTTCAAGTTCTTCTTATGAGCTTGAATCGTTCAAGTTTGTTTCTATTTCTTCCAAAACTATTTCCCTTCCTTCCTTTCACTTTCTCCTCAATATTCTTTCTAGTTCTTGATCTAATTTGAGTAGATGGGAAGAGCTAGCTCGGATCATAAACAGAAAAAAGTACCTAAAATGACAATCAATAAGCCAGAATCAATGTTAAAAATAAATAAAATAAAAGCTAAATCAACAATCTTAATTATATTACTAATATTGAAAATCATTGTTCCCCGACAATGGCACCAAAAACTTGATGGCGAATCTGTGCTATTGCAATATTACCGCAAGTATATGGGTCACGTAAGTAATAAAGTAGTGAGTAGGATATTGTTCTACTGGAGACAAGGTCAATTACTAGTGCAATTTTTAACTGTTATTTAGCAATTCAATAATTTTTGTGTTGATTAAAATAAAAGATGAATTACTTAATAAATTAAATTAAGGAAAATTTGAGTAGTGTGCAAAAAGAATTAATGATAAAAATACTATCTAAATAGTGAATCCCCTAGACATAAAAATATTTATGAATATCAATTCAATTAAATCAAATAACAGAGCTGAATTGGTGTGAGTGAGGATTTTTGCCCCCACTCCCAGTGGAATGGTTCTTGATACTTCGACACTGTTAGGCTCAAGGCCTTAGAGAACTTGGGCCTAAATTTGAAGAAAATGGATTCACCACCCAAATGGGATAGAAAAAAAAAGGGGTGGATGACTCAATTCCTAAGGAATCCCTAACCCCTTATTGGATTCGAAAAGTTGGGTACGCATGGAGAAGGTGATAAGTGGCCCAGCACCCCCATGATGCCCGGTTCATTAGAACTGGCCTCCTTTTCAGGTCTAAATACTATTAAATTCTTAACTTATTAAAATATCATCCATACTACATACAATAAAATAAAACATCATATTATTAATTAAAATAAATCAATTAAAAGATGGACACCCATACAAGATGGAAATATGCTGTTACAAATGTCCAATGTCCAAAGGATAAACAAGATAAATAACTAGGACACCTACTGTAGGTGGAAACATTTCCATTACAATTGTTCTAAAAATAAATTAAATAAATTAAATAAATTAAATAAACAAGGCATCTACATAGTGGAAACATGCCTTTTACAATCTCAAATTCCAAATAATAAGAAATTACAATCCATAAGCAAATAAATCATAAAAATGAACATAATCATTAAACAATAATAAATTAGGACTTTAAATAAAATGAAATCACAAAAAAGGTGCAATCCATGAGTAAACATTAACCCCTTAATGAAATATAGAGTGACACGCAAACAACGGTTTCACTAGCCAATTAGCGGGAAGGGGTCAAGGGGGCAGCGCCCCTTGAAGGGTTTGGAGGCAGCACCCCGAAAAGCTAAACGATTTTCAAAACAAGTTTAGGATTTTTGGGTTTTAAAAAATAAAGGGTTAGGGTTTCAAAGTTTGAAAACTGTATTAGGATTTTAGGATTGAAAATTATTCTCGGGACTTTTAAAAACTGACTTTAGGGTTTTGAAATCTAAAGAGATAGGCTATTGGACTACATGAAACATGCCTATGCAAATCATTAATGGATATTTTTAAATGGACGACAGTGCGAGGATGATTAAAAAAGTTTATATTAATATTATGAACTAAACCAATCTACTACCAGTTAACACTAAAAGGCTTCATCACTACTGTTATTTTAAATTGAACAGTTACTGGATATAAACTAGAACTTCTCAAATCAGGATACTAGACATTTATAAAATGAAGGAATGAAACAACATGATGAAAAAAGAATAAAGGAATTACTGTGAATTTAAAATAAAATAACTAAAAGATTGCAAAGTTCCATCATTGGTTCCACCAATATTTTACGTTAATCAAACTTGTAAAATCTTGGTTGAAATAAACACAAACTGTTGTTTGGGTTTGATAGTTTGGTGTTTTCTTCTCACTCAATATTTGATGCTACTAGGGTTTTGTTTGTTGTTTTCCTCCTCTTTAATTACTATTGTTTGTTGATGTCCCTCTGTTGGTTCTTAAAACCTATATTTATAAGGAGCAATTAGGTTAAACTTTGTAAACCCGTATCAGTTTTCTAATTAAACACGATTGTCTGAGGCATATTGACTTAAAATAATGTGAATTCCTAATCAAATGTGACCATGTCGAACCAAATTTGAAGTAAAAACAAATTCATATCGAACTGGGGAAGGCCCAATTCAATATGGACCTTCCCATATCGAATTGGGACATCCCAAATTGATATGAGAGTCCCATATCAAACTAGGAAGGTCCCAATTTGATATGGGACCTTCCCTTATTGATTTAGAGCTTCCTAAATCGATATAGGAGTCCCATATCTAATTAGAACACCAAACCTTCAAAATAGGCCTATTTAGGGTTTCAAAGATTGAACCCTCATATTTTAGGTCTTAAAAATTGGACCAATCAAATTTAAAAGCTTAAAATAGGTTTAAGTCATTAAGAATGGATTGATAATTACTTAGACCATTTTTAATTAAGACCGAACTAGCTTAGGGCCAAAATTAAGGGTCTACAGTTTTGCCCCCTGCTTGAATGATCTTGAATTTATTCATAGAGTGAAAAGCAACATGAGTTCAAGCTGATTTTGGACATGGATGGGTTTTGGACTCGAGGTTGGATTGGTTTGGATTCTGGACCAGATTTGAGTTCTGGACTTGAAGAAGATTTAGGTTCTGGACCCGAGATGGCTTGGGTTCTGGACCCGAATTAGTTTGGGTTAGGGTGCTTGACCCAAAACTAGATTTGGATACTCAATCTAAGACTGGATTAGGGATCTCGACCCAAGTCTAGATTAGGGTGCTCGACCCAAAACTATATTAGGGTTCTCAACCCAAGATTGGATTAGGGTACTCAACCTGAAACTAGATTAGAGTGCTCGATTCAAAACTGAATTTTAGCTTCTCGACCCGAGACTTAAGCTCTTCTAGCTTGATCATCCTTTTGTTGTTTAATAATTTTAGCTTTCTTCTAGCCAATTGCTTATATTCTTCAATGGATTCTGCTGAGCTTCCATCATCTGAGAGTTTTAGCTATCTTCAAGCCAGTTGTTCTATTCTTCAATGGATTGACTTCAACTCTTCTAGCTAGATTGACCTTTTGTCATTTGAAAGTTCTAACTTTCTTCTTTTGTTCTTCCTTTTGCAAAAAATTCAGCTATTTTTTAGCTAGCTCTCACATCCTCTCTTTGCCCCTTATATAACAAAATATTAAAAGTGAGTCTGAAAATATTTTGTACACGCATAAATTTAAGAATTGAAAAAAGAAAGTTTTTCCCCTTGTATAGGATCAAACCAATGATTTTGTTCCCATGCAAGCTTTAATCGATGTTTGCATTTTGTTTGGTTCCTTGCACAAGTATACATCTTCATTTCTACAAAGTGACTAGATCTTTCTCAAGCGATGGGCCTTCCATACCCCCTGATTCCTAATCTGCTTCTCATTGTTTACTTTATAGGGTATCTGCTGTTCACTTTGACAAAGAATAGGCAATGTAGTGTGATATGCATGAATAATACTTACAATGGTTCTATTGACTCACAGACCGAGATGACCAACTGAAGTGCCCATATGGATTTCTTCTAGATGCTCATTCATGTCCTGCATTAAAATGGCAGAAGACTTTGCATTTATGGCTTTCAAGATGTTGAAAACATGAGTGGTGGGGCCCAAGCAGTATAGTTAGATACACGAGAAACATCCATTAATACATTTGATTGGCAACTTCTTCATGACCTTACAAGTGATCCTTTCATTAGCCCACTTTTGCCCAATATGTCCTTTGAGTTTTGATAATGTAACATACTTTCCTCAACTTGAAAGTTTATATAACAAAAAAACTTTTTTTTAAATCAAATGTTGACTTTGTCAAACCAGTTTCAATTTACCTCAGTATTCGACTTTCCCAAATCAATATATCTATAACATGATAACCCTAGTTACTATACTAATCTCGGGAATCAATTCTATTTAAGCAAGAACTGTTGGACTTTAGATAGGCACATACACATTACTGGGCTAAAGGTCTAATTGAGTTTAAATATTTTCTACCTCATATGTATGTTTATTCAAACAATCTCCACTAATAGACACCACTTACCAAGAGAGATCAACAAGTCTTTATTAGGCTTGAAATGGGTTCTCATAAGGGTCATGGTTTAAATGAAGGCCATTTTTCAAATTGGAGCTATTGTGATACTGCTGACAAACCCTCACATTATAAACTTCCTTGTTGGAACTGTATGCTGTTGGAAGCATTTTTAAATTTTGGGCACCATTTTCTTCCTCTAGGTGTCTTGTTATCTGGCTTTATGAATAGAGATTGAATGTTCTTGCATTATTTGGTATAATTCTTGATCTTTTCCTTTTGCAAAAACTCAACATGATCATTGTCTTCTCTTTTTGGAATATTTAGTCTAAGACTTTCAAGATTGCATACTTGGAACTATGATAAGATGGTTATTCTCTTATTGAGTCTTTGACTGGGTTAGACCAAATTAAGTCAATTTATTCTTATAGACTAAGTGGAAGTCTATTGCAGTTGTAGGTAACGAGAACTTTGTTCGCTTTCTAAATTGCCCCTCTTTATTTTTCTCTTTTTCTTCTTTTTTCTTTTCTTTTTCTCTTTTCTCTTTTTCTTTCTTTTTTTCATTCTTTTCTTTTTTTTTTTGTGCTATTTTATTCTAACGCTAAGAAAGTTGTCTTATCTACATCATCTTATGCTTCTAGTTATGAATGGGGTAAGATGAGTTTACCTTAGTGTGGATGAGTTCTTTGTTTCCCTGATGTCATTATGTGATATTAGGTCTAGTTCAGGTGACCTTCAACTATCCCTATTGTCTTAGTTGTATATCATTTTCTTTGATCTTCTTTCCCTTTTATTTTTTAGTGATCATCAGACTTGCCATAAGTATCACAACAGCTCAGGGTAGGTCATTGAGGTTCACAGGCCAATAAAAAGCAAGCTAAAATCTTATGAAGTCTTAAAGGGACAACTAGGGATTGATGTTTAATTGGGTGGATACTAGTTGCTGGCTTACCAAATAATGCCTAGATCATTTCTCTCTTAAATAAGAAAAGTTTAATTTTGCCTCGAAAGTTTGTCAAAGCATGTTCTAAGATCGACTAGGACCTAGACACTCATAATTATGCAAGAGTCCTCTTTAAGTAAGCATACACAACTTAATGCTATAGAACAACTCCCTCACCTAGTAAAGTCATTCAGATCATGATACATAGATATACTAATTTATGAATATCAAGTTAGATTCGTCATTGGTTGAGTACAAAAATGATAAAGACCAACATAAGTAAAAATTTGATGAATGTAATTCATTCAAACAATCTTAGTTTAAAAAACATAATTGTTCCAAAAATATTAAAGAAAGCAGAAGTAAAAATAAGTAGTACTCAAGCCTATGAAAGTTTGTTGAATTATAATTGATGGTGCTTCATCTACTCGAACATGCCAGGGGCAATGGTCATCACATCCTCATCTACAATTCTTCCATCCAAATCTTGAAAGGACTACAAGATAGAACTTTCCATCAATCCTCCTTCTATTAAGAAGGTTGATGGTGGTGGCACTCTTCCAAACTTAGGCAATGGATTGCTTTTAGTGTTAGGCTTGTTAGGTTTAGGTAGCTTACCACTATCAATCAGGTCTTGAATCTCATGTTTCAACCTAAAACATTTGTCTGTTTTGTGCCCTTGTGTTTGATTAAAATGATAGAATGCATTGGTATCAAAGTTTGGTGGCAGAGGATTGGGTAACGATTAGGGAGCTAGTGGCTGCAATAGTCCTTGCTATTGCAACTTATTGAAAACCTAAGATAAAGGTCTCACTGTAGACCTTTGATTTTGGCCTTAGCTAGTTCGGTTCTAATTTTGAACCTTTGATTGGACTAATATATTACAGTAGGACCTAAAATAAGCTAATTAAACTTTTAAAACCCTATTTAGGTCTGTTTTAGAAGATTTGGTTGTTTTTACACAATACTAATGCACTAAACCCTAAAATGGGTTCGATTCGAAGGTTTGGTTGCTTTTTCACTCAATCTGGATGGTTTTTGGTTAATAGGGGTGTCCTATGTCCAATTAAGGCATCTAATTCGACATGGGAAAGCCCCATATCGAATTGTGGACCTCCTAATTCGATATGGGGCTCCCCATATCGAATTGGGGAAGCCCTAATTCAATATGGGGCTTTCCCATATTGAAATGGGGAAGCCCCATTTCAATATAGGGCAGCCCCATATCAAAATAGGGCTTTCCCAGTTCGATATGGGTAGTTTCTTACAATTCCACATTGAATTCGGATACCTACTTCGATATGGGCTTAGATTTTATTGAAATTAAGTCATTTGAATTCGAGACAGACTCGGGCCATATCTAATCCAAGTAATTGTAATTCGATATGGAATCGGTTTGTGTTGTACCCGTGAATTCGACATGCATCAGAACAAATCATTCTTAAATAGGAAAACTTTCATAGAGTGATTATAAATACAGGTTTCAAAAACCTAAAGGGGGGATCAGAGCTTAGGAACCTTTGGCTTTTCGTTGGCTGCTGAAACTCTGGAAAATTCATTAATCAACCAATGAACCCTAGCAAGCTTGATAAACAAAAAGAAACAACAAGGCTAGATGAGGAAGATCAACAACACAAAACTCTATAAAGGCAGTGTACTTATTGTCTTTGCCAAAGCTCATCCAGAATCTCATTCAAACAATTTTGATGGAGCCAACAAACGACGATATGCTCCAAGTTAAATAAATTCTATATGTTTTGATTGTTTTAAATATGGAATATGTTTGTTCTTCGTCTAATTAAAGTTCCAGTAAGCCATACATCTTCGGTTTTAATTCCTGCCAGTTTTGATGATATTGTATTGTCACTCATATAAAATAAATTCAGTAATCTGTTAGCTTAAGTTCTTTCGAGTGCATGATTATTTAGTCAATATATCCTCGTAGTAACCTCATTAAAGTTTTTTCATATATCTTCACAGAAGTTTATTTCTTCTAAACTACAAAACTTCGATCTTATTTTCTAAACCCTAATTCATGTAAAATCTCAAGCTACAAACATTATTTTTTATAAATACCAAACCCTAATTTATTTCTTTCTAAAAACCCTCATTGCATTAGCCCTAAACCCTAATTTGATTAAATAAAAACCCTACTATTTTCTTAAAGCTATAAAATCCTAATAAATTCTATTTTTCCAAATTCATTACAGTAGGCTAAATATTTCAAATAATAATAATAATAATAATTGTGTTAATTCCAAAATTCCAAAACCTTAAATGTTAATTACCCTAAATTGAGACGTAAACATAAACTTGTATCTTTATTTGCTTTATTTAAGTTAGAAGCATGTTTGTTATATGTTTTGATTAATGGTTTATTTATATCTTCGATTTATATCTTTGATGATTGATTTATTTAATTTCAATATTTGATTTATTTAATTTTTCAAGGATAAATATTTTTCAATTATTATTTATTTATTAAAATTGTAAGAGGTATGTTTCCATGATTGGGTACCTTCCATGATTGGGTACCTCATTAATTAATTTTCACATAATTTAAATTATTTTTATATTTTAGGATTAATGTAAAGGACACATTTTCACCTTTTGGTGGGTGTCCTATTTAGTTTTAGACATTGGACGATGTAAGGGCACGTTTCCATCCTAGGATGGGTGCCCATTTATTTATTTTATTTGAACATTGCTTTGATTTTAATATAATGATGCTTTATTTTAATGATTTCATATAGTATGGATAATATCATTATATTTAAGAATTTTATAATATTAAAACCTGAAAAGAAGGCCAGTTCCAATGAACCGGGCGTTGTGGGCGTGCTGGGCCATTTCTCACCTTCTCCACACGTTCTCAACTTTTCAAACCCATTAGAGGGTTGGGGATCTCTTAGAAATCGAGTCATCCACCCCTTTCTTTTTTTTTGGCTCATTCGGATGGCGACTCTATTTTCTATTGGCTTAGGCCTATGTTCTCTAAGGCCCTGAGCCTAACAGTGCAGAAGTTGCAAGAACTATTCCACAGGGAGTGGGGGCGAAAATCCCCGCTCACACTCTCTAAGTTTGAAAATTGCATCTTATTCCCTTTACCAGTAGTTGTGTTGACATCCACTTCTTTTTGTGCACTCTGACTACCATATTGGTAATTTCCTCTTTCATTCCTTCTCCCAAAAAAGTGATTCTTCTCCCGTTTTCACTCTTCTATTTGCAAGCCAGCTTGGAGAAAATCTTTGAAATCTCTAATAAGGGTGTGAGATAGTCTCTCATGAAAGTTAGGCAGGACGCCTCTCACTATCATTCTGGTATGGTCATACTCATCGGGCCTCTTTTTATGAAGAGCGGCTTTACTTCTCCACCTTTTGACATAATCAACAAAATTCTTATTCTGTTTTCGTCTGATAGTCTCCACCTCCATCAGGGTCACTTCTAACTCAAAGTTGTATCCATATTGTTGAATGAAGGCCTTATACAAAAAATCTCAACTCTTTTAAGTACTTTCTTCTAAGGTGTTGAACTAACTTTGCACAATAGGGTCCAGTGAAAGCATGAAGCACCTTAGAGTTTGAGCCTTAGTAGTTCGGGCAGACTGCATGGCAGTGATATATTGCTTAACATACAAGTGTGGATTTCCTGTGCCATTATACATAGAGAAAGCTGACATTTTGAATTTGTACGGGACCTCCTCATCTTGTTCAAACAGTTTGTTCACCTCTGACATTTCTTTAGTTTTTAACTTCTTCTCAAAGTTCTTCTCTAAGTCTACAATCATCTTCTCCACATCAGAAGTCTCAATCTTTTCAACAATTGATTTCTCTATAATCTTCGGCTCCTTCTTCTTATCTTGAGAATCTTGAAAGTACCGAGCCTAGTATTCATCATCATCCATAACCATCTTATCATCATCAAAGGCTACTTCACCAACCCTAGCCTTTCCCTTGTCTTTCTTGGTACTAGCAGATGCTTCAGCAGTATTTCTAAACATTGCAACCATTTGGCTTTTCATGGTCTTAGCCAGGACCCTTTTTAGCTCTTCCATCTTGGTGTTGACTGCATTATCTATCATCCTTTGAATCTATTCAGGTTTCATTGCTCTTGGTGAGAAACTAACTGAGTCGTTACTAGATTCTACGCCACTGGCATAGGTTGGATTGTTGTAGGCTCTTGAACTGCTGTACTTCAGGGCTGTGAGCCAGAAAGGATGATATGAGATGTAATACATGTATGCATGGATGCACAAGTAACAAACAAAGAAAACAAATCAACATAGTAGGAAAGAACCTTCCAACCTTATAACTTTCACACATGAATGGTGAGTCCCTTTTTCTAGGTATATGATCAACAAAATACCAATATGCGGTATCTTATTTTTGAAAGAATTCACTCGGACGGTTTAACCAATAGTTGTGTTTTCAAACTTAAAAATTCGATCTATGATAACTCTTATTAATTAAGTCTTAATCCATTAGGTCAATAAAAGACAACTTTTATGCTATATTGGATTAAAACTAAATTAAAAGGCTTATCATAAATAGATTTTCCTATTTGAAAAAGCAACCAATGATTCATGCCACAAACAAGCCCATGATTAACAAAGATTGGTATGAACTAGGCCCACAATTGATTTTTGATATTCCATAATTGACCTAACTAGTTTGGAAGCTCATTTAAGAAAAGGTTTGTAATTTGAATAATAGATGGTTTTGTTTTAAAGCTCGTTGTAAAAAGGCTTGTTTAAAATGAATTTTGAGCTTTTGTATTAGGGTTATAAGGTGAAAAGTGATTTCATTTCAAATCCCATTATGAAAAGATTTGTTTTGAAAATAGATTTTGGGCTTTGTATTAGGGTTATGAGGTGAAAAATGGTTTTGCTTCAAAAGCCCATTGTGAAAAGATTTGTTTGAAAATAGATTTTGGGCTTTGGGCTTAGACCATGAGGTAAAAAGAATTTTGACCCATCTTAAAAGGATTTTCATGTTCAAAGATCATCTTTAAAGAAGATTTGAAAATAATTTTGGTCTTTCAGGTTTTAAAAATTATTTTGGTCTTTAAAAATCATTTTGGGCTTTTAAAAATTATTTTGGGCTTGCAATATAATTAGATTATATTAGAAAAATAACAAACTATATAGGCCATGATTCAAACGAAGTTATATCAATCATAGTCAAACAACAAACATTTGGGTATAAACCTAAGGAAAGTAACTAGGTTAACTACATGCACTACAAAAAAACACGCTATCTGCAACGGACAGAATCCGTCGCAGATCCGTCGCAAATCAAGTCTTGCGACCGATCTGTGACGGATACGATCCGTTAATAAAAAAGGCGTCGTAATTTTCAATTTTGCGACAGGCCGTCACAGATTGCGACGGATTTGCAACCACTCGGTGGTTGCAAATCTCGCGCTTAAATTTTCGCGGGTAAGAAGCAGCCGTCGCAGATTCTGTCTCAGATTCCGTCGCAAATTTTCAACGCAAATTTTCGTCACGGATTTTCGTCACAAATTCGTTGCAGATTCTGTCGTAGATTGCAGTCACAGATTCCGTCGCAGATTGTCGTCGCAGTATCTGTTGCAGATTCCGTCATAGATTTCAAATATCCATCGCAGATTCGTAGCAATCCGTTGTAATTTAATATTGATTTTTATTGAAACTATTTGTATTATCAATTAATTTTATGAGAACTTTATAAATACATTTGGAACATTTAAACACAATCTAAAAAAACACTAATTACATTGATAAAAATAATTTTTTTTATTAATCTTCAATAGAATAAAATATTTTACAATTTAACTATACAAGTGTTAAGAACACTACTATAAATAATCTATCTTGAAAATAACAATATAGATCTTCAATTATCATTTTCCATTGAATCATGACTTGCATCATCATTATTCACCATCATTATCATGACTCCCATCAACTAACCTTCAGTTCTTGAAGAACATTAACTATACGTTGCAAGAAGTCAAAAAATAAAATAAAATCATAGTAGGATGATTAGAGTATTACGTAACTAGTGAAATTTTGACAAAGACTAATTCTCAATTTCCCACTTCAATCACCACTCTCCCTTGGTATAAAAACAAGGAAAAAAGAACAAAGGTTACACAAATCTACCAAATCTCACCAAAGCACTACAGAGGTGGCATGCTCTAAATTCTTGAACACTCTTGTGGTTCAAGGACACTCTTGTGAGGTAAACATTGAGCGGCACTACCTGAGCCTGACGTGCAAAAAGTTATTATTGAGAACTTGGACTCAAATCTCAAAAACCTGATGAAATCAGAAGTTTGACCCTCCACTCCACCTTTTGCCTACACTCAAAGTTGAAACTGAATATCAATATCTCCTGCTCAATGGATACATTCTAAATGTTTTAACAAAAACTTGCATAGCATTCTGAGTTCCTCTGTAGCGTTCAATCAAAGCATATGGACTGAATTGGATGTGAAAAAAATAGTTTCTGAAATTGCGACACTTTGTTAACAGTAGACATGTATAAATTACCAAATGAGCAAAAGATAAAATTCTAGTCAAATCAATGATGGATGTGAAAAGGACTTACATCAGCCCTGATAAGTAACAAAATCTCTGCAGCTTCTGTTTTAACATCATTCTCTTTTTTCCATTTTTTTATGTAAAAAACTTTTAACCTCAGCAGTAGAAGAATGGTAAATCCATCCGAGTTGCGCTGAACCTTACCTCAGCTTTCTACCATTGGCTCAGGACCAGAATCCTCTGTGCGAGACCTACTTGATTGTCGTACAGAATTGAAAAGGATGTCCTTGATAACCTAAAGCATAAATAGAGAGACAAATTAAATGTTTGGCGTAAGTTACATAACAAATTGTTTCAGCCTAGATAATTAAATTGTTTAAAATGGGCATCTAAAAAGCAAAGTGGCCAATTACCTGTGACATTAGACCATGGATCTGTTCCACAGTTATTTTTGCACTATCTCGAGTAATTTTAGCAAGTTGAGATTCTTCCTGCAATTATCAGTGGTAATCCAAAATCAAATGTAAATGGGAAAACCATATGCGAACATCCACACACATGAAACTCACTAAGAGCACAAATGATGACAGGGAAAAAGAACTGCATTAATTAAAGAGAAAGCACATTAATAATAGAAAGCAGATTAATAATATTAACATATAAAAGCAAGAAAAGTGCATAAACAAGAATAGATCAAATTCGGTGCCCCGTTGCCCAACTGAAAGTCCCAAAAGTTTTGGTCTCTTCAAGAAATTTAATTAGTTTAGTAAATAATACAAGTTCTGATACCCAATCTATGATTTTGGATTCCCCCAAATATATTTCAAATTATCCACCACAATTCTAATTGTCATGAATTAATCATTTAGCAAACATTAAAGAAAGAAAAAGCCATGTCAACAGAAAGTAGTGTAACTAAGTTCTTTATGAACTATTTTTTTTATGAGAATTTACTTTCTTGAACTTGTAAAAGCATACCATATTGAAAAAAAGATTACTCGTGTGTGTATATATATATATACATATGAAAAAGAGAGAGAGAGAGAGGGAGGTAGAGATGACACATATTCTTAACATTATTTGCTAAACATTTTCCATGAAAAAGATTACCTGATATCATGATAACTGATGGATGGATAGTGATCATCATATACTTAAGAGACTACAGTTTAGGAAACCCCAAACATATATGTTATAAGATGGCCCAACACATGCTTACAAGTTTGCCTTGCTTTTGGCAAATATCTTTTTCCATCCAAAATAAAGAAAGTTATGCATCAATTTTTACAGATGAATGCAGTAAGCAGGACAACTAAGCAACATGGTATATAAATTTGTATAATTCACGTAAAATTGAAAGACAAGTCATTCGCAATGCATGCACATATTAATAGACGCTCGCACTTTCCCAGCATTTCAACTTATCTAGTACTGGTTATTGTCTCACATGTATCAGCCAAAGAATATGTTTTATTGGGCACTTTCCCAGCATTTCAACTTATCTAATACTGGTTATTGTCTCAAATGTATCAGACAAAGAATATGTTTTATTGGATAATTGATATGGATGAAATGAGGAAGCAAAAAATTGCACACACAAGATACTCCAAAGAATTGATACCAATGCAAAAAATAAATAAATAAAAATTTACATCAACCAAAGCATGATTGTCTAAACTAACAAAAAAACAGACTCACCTCTTTCTTTCTTTGAGGTGGTGCTATTAGAGGCCCAAATCGGGAGTGAGCCAATTGATTTTCCGCTTGCTCCACTTTTTCAGCTATATAATGCATAGATGATTATTTCATCTTGGTAGCCAATAGGAGAAACTAGTACACTTATCTCAGACATTTACAAGATCAGTTATATTCGTACCAAAAATCTTAACACACATGCACAACCTTATTACCTGATCCTTTAACCATTTACAATTATCCTTTTTATCTAATTATGATGACCAAATAAAAGGTGACAGGCAACCTAAAAATTGTCCATAGGTGTAAAAGAAATTATACCACAAATACAACCAAGAAGTTACCTAAATCTGAAATTTGTCCAGCAATATAGTCTCCATTACCCAAGAGAGGTGAAGATGATAATGTATTCACCCAATATTTGTTCCACAAAAGATCTAAGAGGTGACAATCTAGAGATGACTTGAAATAAGTGATATCCAAAACATAATACTGCGAATGACAATAACATCAGCCAATGGAATAATATATATATATATATATATAAACTAATGGGGAAGCTAGGAACAATGACCCTCAATAACCTGCTTGCAGTGCACACCAAAGTCTTCAATCTTATTGAGAGGAATGGTCTGATATTCAGATACAGGATCATCTGGAGGTTTATATCCTTCTGGATATGTCCTGAATGCCCCGATCTCAACTTTACCAGCTGATACAGTTCTTGTTGGATCAATAACAACTGCCAAAAAGGGTTCTTGAAATTGTTGGTTGAGCATTTGAGTTGACACATCAATACCCAAAAGCCAGCATCCATACCCAGGATGAGGAATCTGTAAATGTTGTACCTGAGTACTTAAAGGAGCCCGTTTTGGAGATGTACAAGGAATATGGTTGTTGAGTGAAAAATCAGCAGGCTTCAATGTCTCTTTGAATTTCTTTTGACTGACAACAGGGGATTGATCTCTGTGCTTTATACTTGAGCAGACAAGAAAATTTTGTCAAAGAGAAATCAAAACTACACACACTCAAAGCACATTAAAAAACATTATCTTCAAGTGCACATACTGAAATTCACCTTGAAGGGCTGTTTGTAGCAGTTCTGTTTCCATTTTTATAGTCAGATGTGAGGGGGCTAAGGTTACGTGAATCAGATGGATAGTCACTATCAGTGGAGCTAACACTAGAAAAAGAAGCAGTAGCTATATCTCCATCTGTGTCACTATGTTCTAATCTATTAGAGATACATCCAGGTTTTGGAAGGGGTAAATCCAAAGGCTTGGAAACTCCATTCAATCCTGGTCTTATTGACACAGTAATTCCAGAATTACTACATTCAATGCTAGTATGGTGCACCCAAGGAACTGGAAGTGGCCACATGAACGAATAAATACTAAAAGCAAACAGAAAAAACGTTCTTCACCTTCCAGTATCAGCATCCGCAGCTCTTAAAAAAGCTATCAACGCATCAAGAGCCTTCTCTTGTACAGGCGCATTCGAATCCGCCAGAGTCTTCCTAAAAAGTGGACCTTAACTCCCCAAATCAAACAGCAAAAGTTAAAAACAGCATTCACATAAACGCACATTCCACATATAAAATTGAAACAAACAATGATCAATCACCCAACTATAAGAATCAGATCTGAAACACAGAATTTGAAATGTGAATAAAAACCCTAAACTAAACCAAAACCATGGAGGATTCAATTAAAGAAATGTTGTCACAGCAAATTGGATTAGCGGAGCAGCTGGCTAAATCTGCAAAGGAAGCAACTTTCTTCGTTGAGGAATGCTATGAGATCAAATCCAGAACGGAGAAGCTGGTAGCACTTCTCCTTCGAATGATAGACCATCCCCGTTCTCGATTCTACGAGCGCCCAACACTCCGAATTATCAATGAATCTCAACAAGCCCTAGACCAGGCTTTGTCTCTTGTGCGCAAATGCAAATCTAAAGGCCAAATTAAGCGCATGTTAGCTTTGGTATCTGAATCTGACTTTAGAAAAACTTCTGCTGTTCTGAAAAATTCTGTGGGGGATATTACTTGGCTCATTAGGATATGCTTGCCTAGTAAAGATGAAGATTGGTATCTGAGATTACCTCCAATTGCTGCTGAAGATCCAATTCTTTCTTTTATAAGGACGGACATTGCGACACTTAGGACTGGGTCACTGGAAGATAGATCTGATGCTGCAGCTTCGCTTGCTTCACTTGCTAGTGACAATTATTATTGCCGTAGGTTGATTGTTGGAGAAGGAGGAGTAGAACCTCTGTTAAAATTACTCAAAGAAGGGAACAAGGAAGGTCAAATCAGCGCCGCAAGAGCAATTGGTTTAATGGGTATTGATTCAGAGAGTGTTGAAAACATGATCCAAACTGGTGTTTGTGAAGTGTTTGCGAAAATACTCAAACAAGGTGCAATGGAAGTTCAGGCCATTGTGGCATGGGCTGTCTCTGAACTTGTGGCTAATTACCCAACTTGTCAAGATATTTTCGTCCAGAATAATATAGTTCGCCTTCTTATTCACTACAAAAATATTTGGCATTTGCGACGGAAATCTGCGAAAAAAAATTTCCGTCGCAAATTTGGGACGGATTTGCAACGGTTTTGCGACGGATAAACATAGTGAAGGAATTTTGAGGAAGCCGTCACAAATCGGTTGCAAATCCATAGTAAATTTGCAACGGAAAAAATTTTCTACAACCAATCTGTGACGGAAAAAAATTTCGCGAAAAAATATACGCGGGTCTCTCTCCCGCCAAGTATCCGCGCCAACTTTTGCGACAATTATTTGCGACGGAATGATTTTCGTCGCAGATTTACTACGGATTTGCAACCGATTTGCGACCAATTTCTCAAAATTCCTCTAACTTGTCCTTCCGTCACAAATCCGTCGCAGATCCGTAGCAAATTTGCGATGGAAACAAGTCCGTCGCAGATATCCGTCGCAAATGCCGAATATTTTTGTAGTGATGAGCTTTAGTCTTTAGGTTTAAAAAGGTTTAGGCTTCCATATCAAGTATATACCAAAAGGTACAAGGCTATGAGTGGTTATGCTATTCTTGATCTCCATACCTTGAGTGAAAGTATGGTATCCATTACATAACACAACATGGGTTACACGAGCATCCTAACTCACGCACACAATGCAATCCAAATGATGCAATGGATAATATCATTATAAGAAATAATAAAATAATATAAAGACCAATAAAATAAACTTCTCTTATCCCCAGTGGAGTCGCCACTGTGAACGGAGATTTTTGCCCCCACTCCCGGTGGAATGGTTCTTACGGCTTCACCACTGTTAGGCTTAGGGCCTTAGAATACACGAGCCTAAATCCAGAAAAAATGGAGTTACCACCCGGATGGGTTAGGAAAAAGAAAGGGGTGGATGACTTGATTCCTAAGGAATCCCCAACCCCCTATTGGGTTTGGAAAGTTAGGTATGTATGGGGAAGGTGAGCAGTGGCCTAATACCCCTATAATGCCCGGTTCATTGGAATCGGCTTCATTTTCAGGTCTAAATATTATTAAATTCTTAAATAGAATAAAATATCATATTATTAATTAAAATAAATCAATCAAAAGATGGGCACCCATATAAGATGGAAACATGCCCTTACAAATGTCCATTGTCCAAAGGATAAACAAGATAAATAACTAGGACACCTACCGTAGGTGAAAACATGTCCATTATAATTGTTCCAAAAATAAATTAAATAAAATAAAAAAATTAAATAAACAAGGCATCCACCGAGTGGAAACATGTAACACCCCGATACTCTATATAAGTACTATACATATACTTAGTATACATACAGTAAGTATATAAAGTATAAGGATGCCACTTGTCGTTACATTTTTAAAACCTGTAACATAGTTCAAACCATAATACGTTAATTTAAATAACATATACAAAATCATTATCTTTATCAAAACTTCTTTTATACATATAAATATTCTCTCGTCAGAAATACATCATAATTAACAGTTATACATGTATGCATTACCCTCTAGTTGGTCTCGACAACTCTTACTCTTCTCGTGGCATAACGAAAGACTTCACATCTTCCACCTAGTCACCTGCGCGATTACACATCCGCGCTAAGCCCGAGAGCTTAGTAGTACAAATATAAAATATAAACATACATTATAAAAATATTAACATATGATGATATATCAATTCCATATACCATTAGATTCCTATCATGATTTTCCTTTTGAATTGTACCTTTCATATATCTCAACTCATTTCATATATGATATACATATATACATATCATTATCAGCAACCATAATCCATCATCAATCCTCACAATTAATATATCAATACACATATTGCACTTCACACTTCATAACATTACTTTATTCACAATTCACCGATCATAAATCACATTTCCAACAAAGGCAATCATATATCTCATTTATTCATTTATTTCAACATTTGTATATCACATTGTCAACAAAGACAGACTCGGGCCCAACAGACACTAATATGCTATTCGACTTTCAGAGTTAATGTTTTGGTTTAATTATCACATTATCATTATCATTATCCCAACTAGGCTTCAAGGATTTAGGTTCAACCAAGCTTCAAGGGGAACAAAGCATGCTAAGTATCAACCCAACTTGGCTTCAAGAACCAACCCAACCTAGCTTCAAGGGTTGTAACATCTCAATTAGGCTTCAAGGACTTAGCCAACCTAACTTCAAGAGATTGTTACTAATATTAGGCATGCCACCAACAACAAACTCTGAAAATGGAATAACACATTAGCCACACAATTCATTTATTATTTCATTATCCATTCCATTCTCAATTGAATCATCATCTAGGCAAACATGCCTCAATTATCACAATTGTATCATCATAGCCAATCACAATGGCTTCACTTCACATTTGAATCATCATAGCCAATCACAATGGCTTCACAACTCTATTAAATCATCATAGCCAATCACAATGACTTCATAATCCATTTGATTCATCATTATAATATACAACATCAATTACATTAACTAAACAACATACCATTATTCAATCATATCATCTAGGCATGTTTCAATCATATCATTCACATCATTATAACTCAAAACATTAGTTCTACATTTCTTTATGTCTCAATTAACATTAAGGTAATTCATCATAAGAAATTGCATTGCACATACCTTTTTGAATGATCCACATCTCTTCCACACTATACAAGTCATAATATTAGTCACATTATTCATATAACATATTATCATTCATAAGATTCACAATGCATAACATAACATTGTTCATTTAGAATCATATGCATCATCAAATGTATGTTCAATCTCCACAAAGCAAGAAGAGCAAAGAACAATCACAGTAGCCAACACACCCAAGGGACACGGCCAAGCTTGTGGCCGTGTCTCTCAACCAAAAGCCTCTCAACCAAAAGCAACAGAAGCCAACATGGGCAAGGGACACGGCCGTGTCTCCTCCAAAAATCACCCAACACGGCCAAAATTTCATAAACTTGGCCGTGTCTCTCAAAATTTCTTTAGTTTGGCCGTGTCTCTCCCTTGGTTTGGCCGTGTCTCTCAAGAATGAAACCCTAAACATAACCAAAACTCCTTTGATTGAATTAACAACACCTTATACACAACACAACCTCATTCAAATGAATGAAGTCAATGTTATTAACACATATTCATCACAATATTCACATTAACACTACACTAACCATACATTCAATCAATTACCACATCAAACCCTAAAACCAACATCAATCTTCTTCTTTCAATAACAACATCTACTTAACTTACCATTTTCAAACAAAACCAACACCTATTTAACCTTTTTAACTCACAATCAATTCCAATACTCATAAACACATCTCAAACACACCAAATCATAATGTTAACAAACCACAACTCATTTCAAACACAACTTCAAAAATAACAAAGGAAAACAAGAGAGTACTTACCTCAATTGAAGAAATTTCACAAATCTCCAACTTCATCCTTTGATTCTTCCTTCAATTTGATGTTAGAAATCAAAACACCTCACTTGCTCTTCCTTTCCCTTTGGTAGCCGGCCACACCAAACAAAGAAGAGAAAATGAAGACAAATCTAACTTCTCTTCTTCTTTAAATATCCACCAAGCAATTTTAACAAGGCAATTACCTAAATGCCCTCATCCATTTAACTTAACTTTTGTCACTTATATGCCCATTTAAGTAATTTCACATACCACAAATAAATATCCTCTTGCATTGACCATCCATTTTGACTAATGTATATGTTATATATATTACCATATACCCAACATATACACTTTCTCTCTACACATTCCTTTCCTTTTTAAACAATACATAAACATTCTCTTTTCAATTTCTTTTCTTATCAACATAACATATACACATAATTCAAACAAACAACAATTATATCCAAACTTCTTGGGCAAACATTGGGATATTACAATTCTCTCCCCCTTAAATAATTTCGTCCTCGAAATTATCTAGTATAATTGTAATCCATTCATAATACAATATCATCTTAACCTCCATATGAAGTTAATTATATGCTTAAGTTATTATATTATCAAATCATATAACTTCAATTCTCCTCTTTAGAATCAACCACCTTCTTTAAATTCCATATCTCATCATTCTATATGTTTATACATCTTATTACTTCCTTGATCAAACATTCACAAGATCTCATTACATTTTCTATTAATATCTTTATACAAGAATCAGATCATTTTATAGCACACTTATACTTCGTCTAATCTTTATATTTAATATATTTTGTTCATCTCTTTAATAATACTTTCTCAACTTTAACCTTAGAAACCATTGGTTTTTATCTGAGCATTAATTATCCCGTCATCACAATCACTGTCTAAATAGACATTTATCAAACCTCAATGCATAACAAGATCCTTATTTTTCACAAATGGAGTTACTTCTTTAGCATGCTTTTCACTTAACTTACATATTAATACATTATTTTTCAACTTATTTTATAAATAACCAATCTTTTCCCTTTTTATCATGATTTATAACTACTATAACTCCATTTATTCATGTCCATTCACACTTTAAAATTTTACATCATATACATATCACGTAAATAATTATACTCTTAGTACAACTATACATATTAAATTTCAATAATGACTCATAATCTTAGCCCAATCTAGATCAAATGATCTATCTGTCACAATATACTCACATTCCAATCTTGTTCAATTTCAACCAACGATTAATTTATTTAACTTATCATGAAATTTCACAATATCCATATATGTATATATATAACTTAATTCCCTTAGGGCAAACTTAAATTCAATTCTTGATCTCTTCCGATCCATTTTTAGTCAAATTATCATAATAACAAATCACTTCAAATTATCTTTCAATATACACATAGTTTCTTCTCTATTATCTTATTATAATTCCCACCATTTCTCATAACAATTTTTTTATACCACATTTATAATCTATAATTCATTCACTCAAACCTCGAGTTCATTCATTCATTACATACCATAAATGAAAGTATTATGAATTCATTTCATATCATTGTCATAGTTATATTGATTACCCTTTTTGTCATATTACCCATAACTCAACAAATTTCCATAATTTCTTTTTTTCTTTTTACCTTCATAATTATAACCAAAATCATAACATAAAATGATAAGGTACAACTTTATCCATCATAACTTTTTAACTATACTTCTCCAACATAATTTTCAATCTCACCAAATCTGTATTACAATCATTTAATCTAAGATCCAAATCCATGGATAACAAATTAACCGATCAAATATACTGAACAAAATACATGGCTTTAAGAGATTAATATTCAAGCTTGAAACTTTCAAATCAATACTGTTCTTATATAACTTTATTCTCAATCTTTACATTTTTGGTATAACAGAAATTAACACATTCCAACTCCATTTCAAACCAATTTGCACTCGATTATATGATCCGTATCAACCTAATTCATGTTTCAACAATATTACTATATACATATTCAATCATATGCAGTTCTTATACAATTTCTATTCGTCACTCCATTTCTAATCCATTTACAATCTCTTATAATATAATTATTTAGAACTTTCTATATGTGAATACTTTGGGACTCTAAATATCATATAATCATCACGTTCAGTGTTCATCATAACAATTTCCACTGTCCACTATTACTCAAGTCCATGCTATTCTCACTTCCATCACATAATCCATCTAGCTTTACACAGTTCAAGACCTAATATCTCTTAGGTCCACTAATACATATAACATCATTTTCCATATCACTAATTCTATAATTATACCACATACATATTCATAGGTCACCTTCATAATGTGATTCACACATTTGTTTATATATCATAATTTCATTCATATTGAAAACTCAATTCACATATCATATACATGTATACCCTTAATTAGATACTCTTATTTATCATACATTCAATACAAATTTTCCTTTATAACTGTAACAACCGTCCCAGTCCACCTGCTGAGCCATTCCTATCCGGAGAAACCCCCAGGGCCTCTGGGCTGGGCTGCTACAGTACTAAACTGCCCTCACGGGCCCTCCTGTAGGATTCGTTTGTTTGGCTTACCCCCAAGACACATGAGTGCAAGTCGCCTCCCTGGATCGAACACCTGACCTCCCACTTAAGAGAGCCAGCGAGCGCAATCCAGTACCAAATCTTCCAGTATGATATAAAATATTTATTCACACAGCACAAATATATATATATATATATTGACTATAATAACACTTCACATCCATTTTAGTCACATTCCCAATGTGACATCTCTTTCACTTTCATCTTTAAAAACATTTAATATACTTTCATATCCATTTTTACCCTTTTCATTAAAATGACCTAATATAACTCATTTTTATTTGCTTATCCACTTTCCTTTTTACTTCAAAACAAATTCTCATACTATCAATCTCATTACTCAATTCATAATACTTTCATGTGCAATATTAGTCATTTCACTTATCTTATGTATTGAATATACATTAAATCATCAATATCCCAATAATCTTTATCAAATTCCACTAAAATTTTAACTTCTCAACTTACTACTTCACTTAAACTTCAATTTGCCAACTCATCTTTTCTTAATATCAACTTTAAAAACATCTATATATATATATATATATATATATATATATATCACAAAGCAATATCAAAACATATAATTTCCACAATTATCAAGCTCATTTCAAAAATCTCAATTATCACATATTATCACCATTACCATGAGCTTTCATAATATCCAAGCATCTCACATTTCTAACATTGAATTCACCATGTTTGCATTAAAATAACAATACCAATTTATATTCTTACTTAACCAATATCATCTCTTTTTCCTTTTAACAAAATCTTAACTTTATATATACCCCAAAAATTTAAATATTCACACTTTGTCTATACTAACCAACTCATTCAATATTCCACCATACTTTTCTCATTTTAGTAACATATCTTCCAATATTAACAATTCAACAATATTTCCTCTATCTAGCAAACCCAACATAAACTCTATTATAAAGAGATTCATAGTGTAGAGGAAAGAGTACATACTCTAATCTTGATTTTGTTTCCAGCTCATTTTCAACTCTATTCTCCTTTTCATCTCTTTATACTTCAACACATTTAACAATTCACTTTACTTGCATAAATTTCCATATATATATATATATATTTTTTTTTTTTCAATTAATCAATTAAACTTATATAAATCCATATCATTTCTTTCTCTAGCTTTACTTTCATGTAAAACATCATTCACACACTAGCATCCATCTCATATAACACAAATATTTTACCATTCATATAATGCCACATCCGAGACCAACCTAGGTGTCAATGCATATGCATGTATTACCAATTACATTTCAAAACTCTTTTTTTAAATTCTCTTTAAGTTTTTCAAAACTTTCTCTTTTTAATTCTACTTAGGCCGAGAATATCGAACCTAAGCTCTGATACCAAAATAATTGTAACACCCCGATACTCTATATAAGTACTATACATATACTTAGTATACATACAGTAAGTATATAAAGTATAAGGATGCCACTTGTCGTTACATTTTTAAAACCTGTAACATAGTTCAAACCATAATACGTTAATTTAAATAACATATACAAAATCATTATCTTTATCAAAACTTCTTTTATACATATAAATATTCTCTCGTCAGAAATACATCATAATTAACAGTTATACATGTATGCATTACCCTCTAGTTGGTCTCGACAACTCTTACTCTTCTCGTGGCATAACGAAAGACTTCACATCTTCCACCTAGTCACCTGCGCGATTACACATCCGCGCTAAGCCCGAGAGCTTAGTAGTACAAATATAAAATATAAACATACATTATAAAAATATTAACATATGATGATATATCAATTCCATATACCATTAGATTCCTATCATGATTTTCCTTTTGAATTGTACCTTTCATATATCTCAACTCATTTCATATATGATATACATATATACATATCATTATCAGCAACCATAATCCATCATCAATCCTCACAATTAATATATCAATACACATATTGCACTTCACACTTCATAACATTACTTTATTCACAATTCACCGATCATAAATCACATTTCCAACAAAGGCAATCATATATCTCATTTATTCATTTATTTCAACATTTGTATATCACATTGTCAACAAAGACAGACTCGGGCCCAACAGACACTAATATGCTATTCGACTTTCAGAGTTAATATTTTGGTTTAATTATCACATTATCATTATCATTATCCCAACTAGGCTTCAAGGATTTAGGTTCAACCAAGCTTCAAGGGGAACAAAGCATGCTAAGTATCAACCCAACTTGGCTTCAAGAACCAACCCAACCTAGCTTCAAGGGTTGTAACATCTCAATTAGGCTTCAAGGACTTAGCCAACCTAACTTCAAGAGATTGTTACTAATATTAGACATGCCACCAACAACAAACTCTGAAAATGGAATAACACATTAGCCACACAATTCATTTATTATTTCATTATCCATTCCATTCTCAATTGAATCATCATCTAGGCAAACATGCCTCAATTATCACAATTGTATCATCATAGCCAATCACAATGGCTTCACATCACATTTGAATCATCATAGCCAATCACAATGGCTTCACAACTCTATTAAATCATCATAGCCAATCACAATGACTTCATAATCCATTTGATTCATCATTATAATATACAACATCAATTACATTAACTAAACAACATACCATTATTCAATCATATCATCTAGGCATGTTTCAATCATATCATTCACATCATTATAACTCAAAACATTAGTTCTACATTTCTTTATGTCTCAATTAACATTAGGGTAATTCATCATAAGAAATTGCATTGCACATACCTTTTTGAATGATCCACATCTCTTCCACACTATACAAGTCATAATATTAGTCACATTATTCATATAACATATTATCATTCACAAGATTCACAATGCATAACATGTAATATCCCATATTATACCCTAAAAAGTGTTGGGGTTATTGTTGTATTTGGATTCAATGTATGTATTGAAGGGAAAGTGAAGAGAAGATGTAGGAAAAATAAATGCAAAATATATGACATATACATATAACCACATATACATCACATATACATGATGTATAAAATGGTGTAGGAAAAGTGTGTTGTATATATATATATATATTTGTATAACTAATGAATAATAATAATGATGATAAGGACAAAAAGAGAAAAAGATGAAGAAAGTCAAAAGGAATTGTGTGTGTGGTGGAGATTTAAGTGTCCTAATGTTATTATTATTGTTATTGTTATTATTATTATTATTATTATTATTATTATTATATATATATATCGGATAAGAACGGAGAAAGAAGATTCATTCTTCTTCTTCTTCTTCGTTTTCTTCGAAGTGCACGAGAGAGAGAGAGAGAGAGAAGCTAGAGAGAGAAAGATGATTTTGCTTCAATTTACACCAAAGATTGAGGATATCAAGAGATTTGCAAGTGGAGTTGAAGATTTGGCAAGCTATACAAGTAAGTACTTACCTTTTTAGTTGATTTTATTGATTATGTATATATAAATCTTTCTCTTCTTGTTTTGGATTTCTTTTGGATTGAGGTTATGATTGGTGTATAAGATGATGGAAATGAAAGATTGAAGTATGTAATTGTGTTGAATTGATAGTTAAGTGATGATATTGGGGTAATTGTGAAGATGGTAATGAATTGTTGAGTTAGGGTTTAGTATGAATAAATTGGTATTTGGAATAATTGATTATAGTGATGTATATATATATATATTGATTATTATGATGATATAATGAAGATATATAAATGTTAAAGTGATAGGGAATTGATAAATATTATTAAAGATGAAGATTAAAAGGGTTGTGGTATGAATTTTGAAGGGCTTGGTCTTTAAATACTTGAAGGACACGGCCAAGATATGAGAGACACGGCCAAGTTAGGGCAAACTTGGCCGTGTTGGATGATTTTTGGAGAGACACGGCCACTGGCTTGGCCGTGTCCCTTGACCGTGTTTGCCACTGCCTAGTTTATATTGAGCGACACGGCCGTGTTCCTTGCCCGTGTCTGCCACTGGATTTTTGGATTGAGAGACACGGCCACAAGCTTGGCCGTGTCCTGTGCCCATGTTTGCTACTGAAATGTTGAATTGGGAGACACGGCCACAAGCTTGGCCGTGTCCTTTGAGGGTATTTGCTATTTGTGTTGTTATTTGTTTTTCTTACATTGTTGAATCTTCAAAGGGTCTATTGTACCTAAACACATTTAAAACAATAATGATTCAACCAAATGGATATGGAAGATTCTAAATCTAGGAATAATGGGAATGTTTATGTATATATTAATGATGATATAGGAAATGTGGGAAATATAATAATCATTGAAAAAGTATGTGCAATGCCATTGATTATATATATTTGAGTAATGAATTGATTAACATGATTTGTTGATATTGATGATGCATATGAACAATGTATTGTTTATGCATTGTGAATCTTGTGAATTGCAATGATGCTATAGATATATTGTGAAGAATATGATAAAGTAATTGCTTATATACAATTGAATAATGAAATATTATGATATGATTTGAGATATAATATGATGGGAGGTCATTGTTAATGACTATGATGATTCAAATGAGATATGAAGCCATTGTGATTGGCTATAGTGATTCAAATGAGATGTTAAGCCATTGTTATTGGCTATGATAATTCAATTGAGAATGAAATGAAAATGAAAAGATTTTGTGTCTAATATGTTGATTCAATTTTCAGAGTTCTGGATTTGGCGGCATGCCTAGAAAATGTGAAAAAGGTAACAGTCTTGCCGGGTTGAGGATCTCTTCAATTTGAGTGAATTGAGGTCCAAGAGACTGGGTCTGTTACACTATGATAATTATGATTATGAGATATATGATTGGTAACAGTCTTGCCGGGTTGAGGATCTCCTCGAGGTTAGTCGAGTTGATGGTCCAAGAGACTGGGTCTGTTACAGGTAACAGTCTTGCCGGGTTGAGGATCTCCTCATGTCGAGTTGATGGTCCAAGAGACTGGGTCTGTTACACTATCCATGGATAGAGTTATTGATATATGATGCCTACGGGCTTGATTATTGTGATTATGAACCAAAGCAGTAACTCTGAACTTTGAATAACATATTAGTGTCTGTTGGGCCCGAGTCTGTCTTTGTTGTCAATGTGATATCCAAATGTTGAAATAAATGAATAATGAGATCTATGAATACTTTGATGAAAATATGATTTATGTTTAATGAATTGTGAATAATACAATGTTAAGAAGTATGATTTTGTAATGTGTGTGTTGATATATTGAAAGTGAATATGGCTTGAGGAGCTTTGTTGAGATATGAGTTTATGAAAATATAGTATGTTGTGTATAATGTATATGAATGTGGAATTTGTAAGAATTGTTTTCATGAAGGTTTGGATAGGCCATGGAAAGGTGAATTGTTGAAATGATGTATATGTATATGTATATAAGATAGAAATGGTAAGTATTGTATTGTGAATGTTCTATGTAAATATGTGTATAATTTTATGAGATTAGGGGAAATATATGAAGAATGCATTGAGAAAGGAAAAACGGGGTAAGCGAACAATAGAACATAATGCTAAAAACATGAGGTATGATTATTTTGTAAAGTATATTTTAATATTTATTTATACTATTAAGCTTTCGGGCTTAGCGCGGATAATTAATCGCGCAGGTATTTATGCGGATGATCTGGAAGTGTAGCTGTTATGCCACGAAAAGGGTAAGTGTATCTCGAGACCAACTAGAAGGTGATGCATACATGTGTGATTTTAAATTATATTATATTTTTGAGTTAATATATATTCATATGGATGAATGAAGTTTTGATAAATAAGAATACTGACTTTTGTAAATGTGTTTTAAATTAATGTTCAATTTTATGAATCTGGATAAAGGTTTTTAAATTGAAACTAAAAGTAACATTCTTATACTTTATATACGTATTGTATGTATACTAGGTATATGTATAGTACTTATATGGAGTATCAGGGTGTTACATAACATAACATTGTTCATTTAGAATCATATGCATCATCAAATGTATGTTCAATCTCCACAAAGCAAGAAGAGCAAAGAACAATCACAGTAGCCAACACACCCAAGGGACACGGCCAAGCTTGTGGCCGTGTCTCTCAACCAAAAGCCTCTCAACCAAAAGCAACAGAAGCCAACATGGGCAAGGGACACGGCCGTGTCTCCTCCAAAAATCACCCAACACGGCCAAAATTTCATAGACTTGGCCGTGTCTCTCAAAATTTCTTTAGTTTGGCCGTGTCTCTCCCTTGGTTTGGCCGTGTCTCTCAAGAATGAAACCCTAAACATAACCAAAACTCCTTTGATTGAATTAACAACACCTTATACACAACACAACCTCATTCAAATGAATGAAGTCAATGTTATTAACACATATTCATCACAATATTCACATTAACACTACAATAACCATACATTCAATCAATTACCACATCAAACCCTAAAACCAACATCAATCTTCTTCTTTCAATAACAACATCTACTTAACTTACCATTTTCAAACAAAACCAACACCTATTTAACCTTTTTAACTCACAATCAATTCCAATACTCATAAACACATCTCAAACACACCAAATCATAATGTTAACAAACCACAACTCATTTCAAACACAACTTCAAAAATAACAAAGGAAAACAAGAGAGTACTTACCTCAATTGAAGAAATTTCACAAATCTCCAACTTCATCCTTTGATTCTTCCTTCAATTTGATGTTAGAAATCAAAACACCTCACTTGCTCTTCCTTTCCCTTTGGTAGCCGGCCACACCAAACAAAGAAGAGAAAATGAAGACAAATCCAACTTCTCTTCTTCTTTAAATATCCACCAAGCAATTTTAACAAGGCAATTACCTAAATGCCCTCATCCATTTAACTTAACTTTTGTCACTTATATGCCCATTTAAGTAATTTCACATACCACAAATAAATATCCTCTTGCATTGACCATCCATTTTGACTAATGTATATGTTATATATATTACCATATACCCAACATATACACTTTCTCTCTACACATTCCTTTCCTTTTTAAACAATACATAAACATTCTCTTTTCAATTTCTTTTCTTATCAACATAACATATACACATAATTCAAACAAACAACAATTATATCCAAACTTCTTGGGCAAACATTGGGATATTACAAAACATGCCTTTTACAATCTCAAAATCCCAAATAATAAGAAATTACAATCCATAAGCAAATAAATCATAAAAATACACATAATCATTAAACAATAACAAATTAGGAATTTAAATAAAATGAAATCACAAAAAAGGTGCAATCAATGAGTAAACATTAACCCCTTAATGAAATATAGAGTGACACACAAACAACGGTTTCACTAGCCAATTAGCGGGAAGGGGTCAATAGGGAGTTAATTCCTAATCAATAAGTAGAATGCTAGGAATCTCTTCTCAAGCATAATTAAATAGATCTTGCAATAGGAACAAGGAATTATAAACCAAAGGATCTTGTAAGTCTATCTCTCGCACTCCAATCAATCATCAATACTAATAAGAATTCTATTCATATCAAGCTTTCTCAAGTCAATAAAATGAAAATTGTAACCAATTAATAAGCATGTTATTATCAATTGAAAATGAACAATTAAGAATCATAAGAATAAGATAACTCAATAAAATGATTTAATTTAATAAAAACTATTTAATCCATACCATAAAGCTAGGATTCATCAATATCTAGATAGAAATAATTTTGCTGATGTTCATAACCAGAAAACCAAAACAAAAGAAATAAGCAAAAGAATTCAAACAATCTATAATGAATGATTTGTGTTTCTTCACTTTAATCCTTGATTCTTGATTTAAATCTTATATAACTTGGATCTTCACCTTCAATCTTAGTTGTCAAAACTATTTTTCTTCTAAGGAAGTCAGCTCTAAATGATAAAAACTCGAAACCTAATTCGCACTTCAGTTCAGATTTTATACCATAGAGATTTAGCATGATATGCCCACTGACATGACCATGTCACTGGGCATGTCAACACTGCTGTTTTTTAACATTGATGATAGGGGCAATGACACGGCCATGTCACTGGACGTGTCATAGCTACTATAATGCTGGATTGGCAGTGACACGCCCCTGTCTCTGGGTGTGTCAAAGCTTCTGTAAAGTGGATTAACGGCACAGTCATTGACATGCCTATATCGTTGGGCATGTCACTTGAAGAATTTGCCCAAAATAACTCTTTTCCTTTTCTTTCATCCGTGATTTCGACCTAAATGACCATAAGGCCTCAAAGTGTAAAAGATCCTAAAATCAACTCTAACAAGCACTTGAACAAACAAATTAAACTTAATTTGACAATAAATATACTAAGAAATAGGGGCGAAAATATTATCAATTATACACTTATCAATAAGATTAAAAGTCATAAATATAATTTATTAATTATTAATTATTAAATTTTAAATTTAATATAAATTATTAAATTAAATAAAAATAAAGAAAGAAAGAAAAAATGGTGAAATTGTTTTTTTTTTTTAAAGAATGATGAGGTGAAAACCTCAAAACATTCATTCACCTCAAAACAATCAAAATAATCATTCGCCTCAAAACAATCATTCTTTCCTTAGCTTTTATATATAACTAGTCATTGGCCCACGCGAGGTGCGAATATGATTTTTTTCCAATTGATCATGAGTATGACTAATTTTTAACATTGATAATTTTTTGCAATAATAGTCAATAAATTAAGTTAGGGTAAATTACACCAGTAGTCCTTTGGGAATACCCATTGTCGCAACTTAGTCCTTTAATTTCAAAATGCTACAAAGTAGTCCCTCGACTATCGATGTTCGTAACAAATTCATCCTTCCATCAAAGTGTAGTCCACAATTTTAACGATGATGTGGTGCCAAGTCAACCTCCTGAAATGAGGTGTCATATGATGTGGATTTGCCACGTCAGCTCACTTAATTGAATTTTAAAATTCATCCAGTAAATTTCACTTATTGTCCCTCAGAAATATTCTTTGTCACACTTTCGTCCCTTAACTATCTAGTTTTGTCATGCTTTCATTCTTTTGTCTATCTGAAAATTAATGAGTTGCAAGAGGTTCGAGCCCTGCACCTCTTGCACAAAAGATCAACAATTTAACCATTTGAGTTACATTGATCTATTATTTATATAATTATTTTATTTATATTTTAACTATAAGTTTCAAAAAAAAAATTATAATTTTTAAAGTAATTTCATTCAATAAATAAACAAAATTTATTAATTAAATTAAAACATCTATGGGCAAATTATTAAAACTAGTTAATTTTTCAAAATTATTTAATAATTATTTTATTTTTTTATATTTGCATAATCTAAATTCTTTTTGAACAATCTAAAATTTTCAATTTTTTGATATAATTATTAATTATTATAATTTAAAGTTTAATTTTTAATTATTTAAGTGAATTATTCAATTAAGTTAAAAATTTAATTTTAATATTAATTATTTAATTTCTATTTCATTTTATAATAGTACTATTCAAATATAAAAAAATAAAAGAATTTAGATTATTTGTAAATATAATCTACTAATCGAAAAAATATAAAAAATAATTTTAAAATTAAATAATTTTGAAATTTTGAAATTTTTTAATAATTTGTCCATAGATGTTTTAATTTAATTAATAAATTTTATTTATTTGTTGAATGAAATTACTTTAATATTTATAATTTTTTAGAAACTTATAGTTAAAATATAAATAAAACAATTATATGAACAATAGATCAATGTAGCTCAAATGGTTAAATTGTTGAGCTTTTGTGCAAGAGATGCAGGGTTCGAACCTCTTGCAACTCGTTAATTTTCAAATGGACAAAAGGATGAAAGCGTGACAAAACTAGATATTTAAGGGACGAAAGTGTGACAAAGAATATTTCTGAGGGACGATAATTGAAATTTACTAGATGAATTTTAAAATTCAATTAAGTGAGCTGACGTGGAAAATCCACGACGTATGACATTTCATTTTAGGAGGCTGACTTGGAGCTACATCATGCCCCACGTTAGCATGTCGTTAAGATTGTGGACGGCAGTTTGACAGAAGGATGAATTTGTTACGAACATCGATAGTCGAGGGACTACTTTGTATCATTTTGAAATTAAAGGACTGCATTGTGACAATGGGTATTCCTGAAGGACTACCAGTGTAATTTATCCAAATCAATAAACAGAAAAATATTAAACAAAAACATAAGGGTGTGTTTATCTAGATTGTAAGTTTTTTGTTTTTTGTTTTTCAAAAATAAAAACTATTTTTAGTTTATTTAAAAACTTAGATTATATTTTTTTAAAACTATATTATAATTTTTAATTTTACATATACAATTATATATATTATAGTACTCAATAATCGATATGTTGAAAATAACTATTAATTATAATATTTAAATCCAAAAATTCATCAATAATGAATATAAAAAGTTAATCCAACACAATAAAAGAAAATTAATTATATAACTGCTAAATTCTCAATTATTATAATCCAACCATAATCTTTGTGCCGTCTAATATCGAGTGCTGCTCATTTGACAAAATTGACTAATATTGTGTGAGCAGAGATTTTTGCCCCCACTCCCATATGAAATGGTTCTTACGACTTCGACACTCTTAGGCTTAGGGCCTTAGAGAACACAGGCCTAAACCCGGAGGAAATGGAGTTGACACCCGGATGGGCTTGGAAAATAGAAAGGGGTGGATAACTCGATTCCTAAGGAATCCCCAACCCCCTAATGGGTTCAAAAAGTTGGGTACGTATGGGAAAGGTGAGAATGACCCAGCACCCCCACAATGTCCGGTTCATTAGAACCGGCATTCTTTTTAGGTCTAAATATTATAGAATTCTTAATTATTATGATATAATCCATACTACATATGATAATTAAAATAAAAGCACCATTATATTAATAATCAAAGCAATGTCCAAACAAAACAAATAAGTGACACCCATCCGAGGATGGAAACATGTCCTTGCATCATCCAATGTCTAAAACTAATTAAGACACCTACCAAAAGGTGGAAACGTGTCTTTTACATTAATTCTAAAAATATAAAAATAATTTAAATTACATGAAGCTTAACTAATGAGGTACCCACAAAGTGAAAGCATACATCTTACATTATTAATACCTAAACAAACAAATAATAATAAAGAAAATATCCATTCATTCATCATAAATTAAACTAATCAACCATCAAAATAAAAAAAAATCAAGCATTAAAATGTAAAATAAACTACATAATCAAATCTAAAACTAAATAAAGCAATAAATATAGGGTTTACATCTTAAATTAGGATTTAGAACTTTAATAACCAAATTAGGATTTTTAGGATTTTGGAAAATAAGGTTAGAGTTTTTAGGGTTTTGGAAAACAAGATTAAAAACTAGATTTAGAACTTCTAATATTTTAAAAATTGATTTGAGGGTTTGGTTTTAAAAAACTATTTTAGGGTTTAATGTTGAAAATAAGTTATTGTGACATTTAGGGTTTTAAAGAAAATCTATTTTAAAACTTAAGGATATTGGAGAATTGATTTCTTGGACTATCAAGACTTTTAAACTGGTTTAACAATTCGTTTTGAAAATCAATTAAACAGTTGAATGTAGTTTGATGAACGAATAACACAGAAACCAATTAACATATCCGAATGAATTATATTTTAACCCTATGGATTATGGATTCACAACTACTGTATATAAATGAAATAGCGGGGCAAGACATTGCTATTGAATATTTGTATCAATGAAATAATGAAACAAGGCAATGACTACTGGATATTTTAATCAATGAAACAATCAAAGCAAACAATGAAACCAAAATGAAAATGAAAATAAAACAATGAAAAAGAATAATTAAATTATTGTAATCTTAAAAACAATTTAGATGAAGCATTGTAAACCTCCGTTATAGGTTCCACTAATATTTTATGTCGATCAAACTTTATAAAATCTTGGTTGAACAAGCTGAAGATAGCTGCGTTCTGCCTTCTTTGGTGGTTTCAAGCTTCTATTCTCTATTTACTTAATGGTTGTTGTTTGTTTATTTGCTTGATGATTGCTAACAACTGCTAATCACAATTGTTCCCTTTTTGATGAGTCTGTTTAACCTGTATTTATAATGAATGATTAGGTTAAAAAAACTAATAAACCTATCTTTGTTTCCTGATTAAAATGGTTCCTGAAACATAATGAATTAAAAATAGCTTAATCCAACATGAATCAGGCCCATATCGAACTAAACTAATATGAATTTGAGGCTAAACTGACCATATCGAACCAGAAGCTCCCCAAGTCAACATGGACTTTCTTTAGACACTCTTCTTTAAATAAAGAGTTTTTAATGAAAGTAGTCATTTCCTCCCTAATCAATATATCTTTATATTGAGAGCTAAAGGAAAATATCTATATCTATATTATATGTAAAAAAGTTAAGAAAAATAGCGGATATGTAGAATGTCATGTAAGCAAACTAAAAATATAAAATTTAAATTTTTATAATTTATTATTATAAAAATTTACATTTAAAAAGACAAAATTAGAATTTAAAAAGTTATGAATTTAAAAAGATAGTTAAATATTAATTGTTATTATTATTTAGAAAAGTGTTATTAATCAAGAAATTAATAATTAATGGGTAAAAATTTTAAGAGTCAATAATTTTTTATTACAAATATATGCATCTAAATATAAATTTTTTAACTTAAAGAATTATATATACAATAATAGTTAGTTTCAATTAAAAGAAAATATTTAGATTTTTTTTTGCTATTTTTATGGCAACAGTGATTTATTCTTTTTTTTTTATTAAAGTAGTGTAAGCAGTTTCTTTTTAGTGAATATATATACATATGTGTGTCTGTGTGTAATGGATAAGTGGTAGAAATTAATTAATTTAATATAATTTATCAATATTATTAGATTATATATATTATATGACCATAAATAATTATCTCCCTCATATTCTAATTTATTAAATCTGATATGCAATGAGCTTATTATGAAGTATATAATATAATGAGTTTATTATGAAATATATAGTATAATGATTTTTTTTTTCAATTCCTTAATTATTTTTTAATTTAGGGCCCATTTGGTATAGTTTGCGCTTTTTAGTTTTAACTTTTTTTAGAAAAAAAAAACTAAAACATGTTTGATTATATCACTAAGTTTTAGCTTTTCCTAATTAAATAAAAAAAAAGTTATCATCCTAAATACAAAATTCATAATATATAGTCTTGAGGGTTTTAGCTTTTTTCTTTCTTTCATTGTTGTCACGCCATTCTTTTCATCAAAGTTCAATTATTTTTTTCATCATATTTTTTTTTCTTTTCGTCATAGTTTATACAAAATTTTTTTCTCTATATTTTTTTATATTTTTGCATATATTTTATAGAGGAATTTTCTGCATATTAACTTATGAGATTAATTGTTGCTCTAAGGTTTATTAGTTCCTATGACTTCTGCTTCGTTTTTCTATACACTGTGCTATGACAATTTTAAAATTTGAGATAGTTTTACTTTAAGTTTTGAAAGATAGGTTGTTTTTGTGTGTGTGAATAATTTTTACAAATCTTTCTTTCAATGTTAATGCATGTTTAATAAGAATTTAAGTTTTGAAAGAGTTGACAAGAGTAATGTGCTCTGTGCTGAAAATTGTACGAAATCTATTTTCAAATTATCAAAGAAAGAAGGAAATATTAATTGGCAATGCTATTCGGAAACAAGCACTTGGGTGAATTGAGAGTTGTAAGTAAAAGCTGCTTGGAACTTGTATTTTTGAATTAGGAGAGTTGCTACTTCAGCAATTATGGAGACGAAATTGCAATTTTTTGAATTTCACACTAAACTAGGTTGGTGGATTTAGTGAAAGATTGAGGAAAAATGTAACATGTGTTGGTGGACAGTTGAATCAATGCACCAATAACTCATTCGTTTTGTTTAAATTAAGAACTTGCTTTGTGCTCTTTATATATCTTTTTAGCAGAGATATAAGAAACATGGGCATAACATGAAAATTTTTAATTTCTTTTTTAAAATTAAAGGTTGTAATTGACATTTGTCTTTTTTAATTAATTTATTTTTTAATTAATTTTATTTTATTTAGATGGAAAATTTAGATCAAGAATCGAATATAAATGAGAGCAAGATAGTTGAAGTTGAAAATGATGGAGCGGTATGGTCTCCACAAGCTGAAAAATATTTTGTAAATTTAATGTGAAGTAAATAAGGTAAACCAGAAGACAACGACTCTTGGACACGAATTAGAGAACTTATGAAAAATAAGACCGATCGAAACTATAGTCAAGTTCATTTCAAAAATAAGTTTAATAATCTCAAAAGCCAATGGAAGTATTTTAATAATTTATTGAAAGAGACAGGAATTAGATATAATTCAGTGATTGGTTAAGTCATTGCAAGTAAGGATGTGTGGCTGAAATTATACAAGGTATATTAATAAATTTATTTGTTAATTATAATTCATAATATCTTAATAACATTATCATGCATGCTTGAAATAAACTAATATAAGTTTTTCTAGTAGGTTAATAAAATGGTAAGAAAATTTAGAAAAGATGGTTGTAAGGAGTATGAAAAACTATGTATCATATATGATGATACAACTGTTATAGGAGATAATTCTCATCCTTCTACTAAAAGCTCTTTAATTAATGAAGATGAAGAAAATTATAAAGAAATTGATAGTTCTAATGAAGATTGTGAAGACACATATAAAAATAAAACAAATAAAAAAGTAAGTGATGAAAGATCTAATCGTAGAAAGATAAGAGAAAATTTTTAAAAAGCAATTATTCAAGCCTTAGTCAGAATTGAAGAAAGTTCAAGAGAAAAAGTGGAAATAAAAAAAAAATGAATTTAGAGATTGATACTAGTGAAGATAATATTGGAGTACAATCAAAGAATGATCGAAAAACAATTAATAAGTGTCTTGATATATTATATGATCTTGAAGGAATAGATGGTCACCTTTTGCAAAAGCATCTAAACTTATACATGATGATCTATTATAGCGAGATACATTTTTGGCCATATCCCAAGAAAGAAAAAAAGATTGGGTGCTTAATATCTGAATTTGATTTTTTACTAAGTGTTTTGACATTTCTTTTGTTTTCTATTATAGTTTCTACACATTTAATATTGAATTTTTTTTATTGTTTTGGAATACTTTTGTCTTATGGATTTTATTAGAAATTTATTTGAAATTATTTTGAAACTTATTATATATGTCCTCTTATATAGTTTTCTTTTTTTTATTTTGATAGGCTTTATTTAGATATGGATTGGATAATATATTTTATGATTCTGATAAGGAAATAGAATAGTTTTTTTTTTGTCATATATGCAAATTATACTTACAATTTTATGTGTAAGGATAAATCTCACCCATAAAGAATTTTAAAATTGGTAGGTCATGATGGGTGGTTGGAATATTAAATGGATATCTAACCATGTGTTTTGATTTATTTTGAATGGATAAAAATATTTTTATTAGTCTATGTGAGAAATTAAAAGAAAGAAAAACATTGAAAGCTTCCAAATTTCTATCTATTCAAGAGCAACTAGCAATCTTTCTTATTATTATTTGTCAGAATGATCGACAAAGATTTGTCGAAGATCGTTTTTGACAGTCAATAGAAACAATCTCTAGACACTTTCAAAATGTTCTATATAATGCTTGTTCACTTGCTAAACATGTGATTGTACCACCATCATTTGAGAAAACACCTATGAAGATAAAAAAAAATAATCCAAAGTATTATCCATTTTTCAAGACAATGAATATTTTTTAGAATTCATTGTGATATAGCCATAGTCATTATTGCTAATTAATTATTGGTTTTGCAATAGAACTGTATTGGAGCTATAGATGGTACATATATTTCTGCACATATTCCAATTAGTCAATGAATTTCTTATCGTGAAAAGAAAATTGTTCCTACATAGAACATTATCTGTACTTTCTCATTTTGACATGATTTTTACATTTATCATGACTAGTTGGGAAGGAATAACAAATGATTCAAGAACATTTTTAGAATGTATTTCCAACCCAGAAAATAATTTTTCAATACCTACACGAGGAAAATATTATTTGATTGATTCAGGCTATATTAATATGCCTAGGTTTCTTTGTCCATATCATGAAAAATGTTATCATTTAAGTGATTATAGAGAAGGATCAAATCCACGAGTTCCTAATGAATTATTCAATTTTATGCATTCATCATTATATAATGTTATAGAACATTGTTTTGAAGTTTTGAAAGCATGCTTTCCCATACTAAGAGATGACATAAAATGACAAAAATATATATCCCCACATATTGTGTACATGATAACTTTATCAAAATGCAAGAATGTATAGATCCTTTATTTGTAGAATATGAAATGAAAATGTCGTTCTTGGAGATGACCAGCAAAATAGTGAAGTTAAAACTTCAGAGGAACATAAAATTGTTGATATCAATGTGTAGAACCTTGATTTTGGCCCTAAGCTAGTTCGATCCTGATTAAAGATGACCTAAGTGTTTATCGGTCCATTTTTAACGGCTTAAACCTATTTTAAGCCTTTATTTTGATTGGTCCAATTGTTATAAGGCCTAAAAAAGTTTGGTTCAATTTTTAAACCTTAAAACGGTCTGAAACACAGTTTTTAAACCTAAAAAATAGTCTAGAAAAATTTTGGCTTGAGAATGGGCATCCTGGGACCACCCAGTTCGATATGGGTGTGTCCATATCGAACTGGGCACACCCTAGTTCGATATGGGCACTAGTCCATGTCGACCTAGGGAGCTTCTGGTTCGATATGGTCAGTTTAGCCTCGAATTCAGATTAGTTTAGTTTGATGTGGGTCTGGTTCATGTCAGATTAAGCTATTTTTAATTTGATATGTTTCAGGAACCGTGTTTAATCATGAAACAAAGATAGGTTTATGAGTTTTTAACCTAATCGTTCCTTATAAATACAAGTTAAACATACTCATCAAAAAGGGAACAATCGTGATTAGCAATCATTAGTATTCATCAAGCAAATAAACAAACAACATCCATTAAGTAAACAAAGAACATAAGCTTGAAACCACCAACCAAAAGGTAGAACATAGCTATCTTCAACTTGTTTCAACCAAGATTTTATAAAGTTTGATCGACATAAAATATTGGTGAAACCTATGAAATAGGTTTGCAATCTTTCATCTAAATTATTTTTAAGATTACGGTAATTCAATTATTCCTTTTCATTGTTTTATTTTCATTTTTTTTTCAATATTTGCTTTCATTGTTTCATTAATTAAAATATTCAGTAGTCATTGCCTTGTATCATTATTTCATTGATGCAAATATGCAATAGCAATGTCTTGCTCCGCTATTTCATTTATATTTAGTAGCCATGAATCCATAATCCATAGGGTTAAAATATAATTCATTCGGATATGTTAATTGGTTTATATGTTATTCGTTCATCAAACTACAATCAACTATTTAATTGATTTTCAAAATGAATTGTAAAACCAGTTTAAAAGTCTTGATAATCCAAGAAATCAATTCTCCAATATCCTTAAGTTTTAAAACAAATTTTCTTTAAAACCTTAAATGTCACAGTAACTTATTTTCAACATTAAACCCTAAAACAATTTTTTAAAACCAAATCCTAAAATCAATTTTTAAAATATTAAAAGTTCTAAAACCAGTTTTTAATCTTATTTTCCAAAACCATAAAAACCCTAACCTTATTTTCCAAAACCCTAACCTTGTTTTCCAAAACCCTAAAAACCCTAATTTGGTTATTAAAGTTCTAAAACCCTAATTTAAGGTGTAAACCCTATATTTATTGCTTTATTTAGTTTTAGATTTGATTATGTAATTTATTATATGATTTGATGGTTAATTTATTTGATTTTGATAGTTGATTAGTTTAATTTATGATGAATGAATGGATGTTTTCTTTATTATTATTTGTTTGTTTAGGTATTAATAATGTAAGAGGTATGTTTCTACTTTGTGGGTACCTCATTAGTTAAAATTCATGTAATTTAAATTATTTTTATATTTTTAGGATTAATGTAAAAGACATGTTTCCACCTTTTGGTGGGTGTCCTAATTAGTTTTAGATATTGGATGATGTGAGGACATGTTTTCATTCTCAGATGGGTGTCCACTTATTTATTTTATTTGGACATTGCTTTGATTATTAATACAATGATGTTTTTATTTTAATTATCGTATGTAGTATGGATTATATCATAATAATTAAGAATTCTATAATATTTAGACCTGAAAAGGAGGTCGGTTCCAATGAATAGGGTGTTGTAGGGGTGATAGGTCATTCTGACCTTCCCCACACATACCCAATTTTTCAAACTCATTAGGGAGTTGGGGATTCTTTAGGAATTGAGTCATCCACCCCTTTCTATTTTCCTTGCTCGTCCAAGTAGTGACTCTATTTTCTCCAGATTTAGGCCCGTGTTCTCTAAGGCCCTGAGCCTAACAGTATTAAAGTCGCAAGAATCATTCCACATGAGAGTGGGGCAAAAATCCCCGCTCACAGTGGCGACTCCACTGGGGATAAGAGAAGTTGATTCAGTTGGTCTTTATATTATTTTATTTTTTCTTATTATGATATTATCCATTGCATCATTTTAGATTACATTGTGTACGTGAGTTAGGACGCCTGTGTTACCCGAGTTATGATATGTAAGGGATACTATACTTTCACTCAAGGTATGAAGATCGAGCATGACATAAACACTCATAGCCTTGTACCGTTTGGTATATATTTGCTATGAGAACCTAAGCTTTCCAACCCAAAGACTAAAGCCCATGTAGTTGGCCTAGTTACTTTCCTTAGGTTTATAACCAAATCCTTGTTGTTTGACTATGATTGATAGAACTTGGTTTGAACCATGGCCTATTTGGTTTGTCCTCTTTTTCTTATATGACCTAATAATATTGTAAGCCCAAAATAATTTTCAAAAGCCCAAAATAATTTTTAAGCCTAAAAGACAAAAACTATTTTCAAAATTTTTCAAGATGGTCTTTGGATATAAAACATTTTTCAAGATGGGTCAAAAATTCTTTCACCTCGTGGCCCAAATACAAGCCCACAATTCATTTTTAAACAAACTTTTTTACTATGGGCTTTGAAACAAAACTATTTTTATACTTCAAAACCTTTTTTCAAATGAGCTTACAACTAGTTAGGTCAATTATGAAATACTTAGAATCAATTGTGGGCCTAGTTGATACCAAGCTTTGTTAATCATAGGCTTGTTTGTAGTATGAATCAATAGTTGCTTTTTCAAAATGGGAAATCTATTTATGATAAACCTTTTAATTTAGTTTTAATCTAATCTAGCATAAAAGCTATCTTTTATTAGACTAATAGATTAAGACTTAATTAATGGGAGTTATCATGGAGTGACTTCTAATTTGAAAATAAAATTATTGGTTAATCGTCTAAGTAAATTTTTTGAAAATAAGATATCTCATGTTGATATTTTGTTTACCATATACCTAGGTAAAGAGACTCGCCATTCGTATGTGAAAGTTATAAGGTTTGAAGGGTTATTCCTAATCTTTTGGTTTGTTTGTTTGTTTGATTATCATTTGTCCATACATGCATACATGCATACATGCATTGCATCTCATGTTATATCCTTTCTGGCTCATAGCTCTGGAGTACAGCAGTTCAAAAGCTTACGACAATCTGACCTATGTCAGTGACTCAGAGTTCAGTGAGAATTCAGTCAATTTCTCATCAAAATCCATGAAACCTGAACAGATTCAAAAGATATTGGATGATGCCGTTGAAGTCAAGATGGAAGAACTAAAAGGGCCCCTAGTTGAGATCATGAAGAGCCAAATGGCTACAGTGTTTGGAAATGTTGTTGAAGCATCTGCTAGTACCAAGAAGCAGAATGATAAAGGAAAGGCCAAAGTTGGGGAAGTAGCCTTCGATGATGACAAGATGGTTATGGATGATGATAAATATTGGGCTCAGTATTTTCAGGATCCTCAGGATAAGAAGGAGTCAAAGGTTGTGGAGAAATTAATTGTTAAGAAGATTGAGACTTCCGATGTGGAGAAGATGATTGTGGACTTAGAAAAGAAGTTTGAAAAGAAGTTGAAAACTAAAGAGATGTCAGAAGTGGATAAACTATTTGAGCAAGATGAGGAAGTCCCGCACAAGTTCAAGATACATTCCTTTTCCAAGTTTGATGGAATTGGCAATCCTCATCTTCATGTGAAGCAATATATCACAGCTATGCAGTCTGCTCAAGCTACCAAGGCTCAGACTCTAAGGTACTTCATTCTTTCTTTAGATCTGGTTGTGTAGAATTGGTTCAACACCTTGGAAGATAGTTGTAACACCCCTATACCCCGTATACGCACACTACATACTACTACACCTGTAATATACGTATACCGAATACAGGAGTGCCACAGTTTACTAAACAAACAAATCTTTTCTTTTAACAATAATATGAGAAAACTTAAAACATTTAAATTATATTATAAAACATAATAGATAAAATATTTATTTATTAAGCAGCGGAAAATATAGCGGTATTACATATATATTTACATCAAAATCAATATTTACAAAATATAAAGTTTATACATGTTTGGCAGTTTGTCTTTGATCTTTAAGCCCTCTATCAACACCTTAGAATCTAGACTCCACTCGAACTAACTGAGCTCTCGGGTTCTATCCTGTCACCTACGCAATGAACCACAATCGCGCTAAGCCAACGGCTTAGTGGTACAAACCACAATAACAATATGCATAATGCAATGTTAATGCCATATTTTCAACAATAGAGATCATATTCATCAATGCTATATTTCATAACATTGCATTTCATTATCTTATTCAATTATTTTACCATTTATGACTCACATTGAAAAAAAGACAAACATGGGCCCAAAAGACACTAATATGTTATTCAAAGTTCAGAGTTACTGCTTTGGTCTATAATCACAATCATCAAGCCTGTAGGTGATACATATATATTTATCCATGGATAATCAACTAGATTTGAGCTTACGACCCAGTCTTTTCACTCAATCTAGCTTCAATAATTTGTTTTTGAGGCTTACGACCCAATCTTTTCACCCCAAAAACATCACATTTCATATTTTTCAGCTGGACTCGGCTTACGACCCGGTCTTTTCACATGTCTAGTGATTCATAGGCATGCCGCCAAACCCAGAACTCTGAAAATTGAATAACATATTAATCACACAATTATTTCATTTTTCTCTTTATCATCCTCTTTCTCAATTCATTTCATATTTCATATTCCATAATCAAATAGGCAACCATGCCCCAATTATTTCATTTGCACTATCATAGCCAATAACAATAGCTTCACATTTCATCATATCTCAATTCACATTAAAGCAATTCATAGCATAAATCAAATGTATTAACAATGTAATAAATTACTTAACACACAAATGTATTGAATCTCAAAATCATATGAATGTATGCAATCATGCAAGTTTGTACTTACCTCAAGAGCAACTCACTCCACACCAAACTCCTCTTCCAAGAATCCTTCAACACTTGGATTATGGCAACTCAACTCTCTTCAAAATCTAAACCAAAGGTAATCATACACACTCACTTAGAGATACACATAAGATAATAAAGCTAAGAACCAACTAGGGCAAACTCTAAACATGACACACTCAACAACACGGGCGTGTCCCTGACCGTGCCCTAACTCCACAACACAGAAGCTTTGATACGCTCAGAACCACAGGCGTGTCACTGGACGTATAATACATTCTGTCTCACAGAAACATTGACACGTCCAACAACACGGGCGTGTTCAAGGCCGTGTCAATCCTTCACCCACACAGTAGCTATGACACGCTCAGCGACATGGGCGTGTCATTGCTCATGTCACCAATCCAGAAAACAGAACCATTATCATGCCCAAAGACCTGGCCGTGCTCACGGGCGTGTCAGGCCAAAAATGCAAATTCCGGCAACATCAATAACACATCCAACAAACCTCTTCCTACCACCATTATCCACTCCAAACCAACTTAACTAAACACACCCAAAAACCATAACAAACTTGCAAAAACACCAAAACAACTCAAACCATACATCAAACACAAATCATAATCATCACCACAAACCCAAAACACAACCACAACACTTTCTCTTTCCTTCAATCCAACCCCAAAATCCAAAATCAATTGAACCAAACACTCTTAAACACACCACAATCAAAAAAACACATATCAACCACAACCTCAACTCACAAACTCAAAGAAAAATCAAAGAATCAAGTGGAAAACTTACCAAAGATGAAGAAACTCTTAAATTTCCAACTTGATCACTTGAAAGCTTCCTTCAATCTTTAGTTTGGAAGATCAAATCTCTCTCTTGCTCTCTTGCTATGGAGGGTCGGCCAAACAAAGAAAAGAAAAGGAAAGAAAATGAGCCACGAAGAAGAAGAAAGAAGGAAAGAAGAAAACAAAGAAAGCAAAGTCAACTCTCTCAACAACTCTCTTCCTCAAAACCCTCTCCACCAAGCAATATACAATAAAATAATCCAAAATATCTCCATCCACTTCCACTCACTCAAATTTCACTTAATTAATTTCCTTATAATTAATTAATAAAAATTAACTCTTTCTTTGACTCTTTCTTTGACTTTTCACTTCTTTTGACTTGTATATGTTGTATATATCTCAATATATACAACATATACACTCTACTCAAAACTTCTTCTCTTACCACTAAAATAAATACACTTAATCCAAATACAACAATAAATACTCCAAAACTTTTAGGGTATACTTTGGGATATTACAATAGTACCCAAAAGGGCTGGAATTTGTTATATAAGGCCTACATCCAACAACATGGGTACAATGCTAAGTTGGAGGTTACCTTGATGGAGGTTGAGTCAATTAGGCAAAATTTGACTGAAAACTTTGTCGACTATGTGAAGAGATGGAGGAACAAGGCCGCTTTGCTCAAGAAAAGACCTGACGAATCAAATCAGATTAGAATGATTGTAAGGGGGTGTTGCCTAGTCTTCATGAAAGAATGTCTTATACACTCATTCGGGATTTCAAAGATCTTCTCCAAGCTGGTTTACAAATTGAAGATGGGAACAGGAGAAGAATCACTTTTCTGGAAGGAGGAATGAAAGAGGAAACTACCAATCTGGCAGTCAAAGTGCACAAAAAGAAATGGATGTCAATGCAGCTACTAGCCATGGGAATAAGAGGCAATTTTTAGAGTTGGGGAGACCTTTATCTTGGGTTTTTAATATGTTACAAAAGCAAGGGCTATTGCAGTCACTGGCTCCTGGACCGCTACATGATTCTTTGCCACCAAACTTTGATGCCAAGGCCTTCTATCAATTCCATCAAATGCAAGGGCATGATACAAATAAATGTGCCCAATTAAGGCACAAGATCCAAGACTTGATTGATAGTGGTAAGCTATTTGAACCTAACAAGCCCAACACAAAAAGCAATATGTTGCCTAAGTTTAAAAAAGTGCCACCGCCAGCGACCTTCATGATAGAAGGAAGATTGATGGAAAGTTCTATCTTGTCATCTTTTCAAGATATGGATGAAGGATGAGGAGGTGATGACCATTTCCCTTGACATGCCCAAGTAGATGAAGCATTTTTTGAATTCAACTCAATGAACTTTCCTTAGCTCATTTGGTTTTTGTTTCATTTTGTTTCTTTAATGTTTTCTAGAATAATTATGTTTTTCAAATTAAGATTGTTTGAATAAATTATTTTCATTAAATTTTTGTTGGTCTTTGTTCATTTTAGTGTTCAAATGATGATGTGTCTACTTTGATATTCATAAATTAGTGTCTCTATACATCATAATCCGAATGACTTTACTAGGTGAGGGAGTTGTTCTATAGTATTCAGTTGTGTATGCTTACTTAGAGAGGGCTCTTGCATAATTATGAGTGCCTAGGTCCTTTTCAATCTTAGAATATACTTTAACGAACTTTCGAAGCGAAATTGAACTCAGCTTATTTAAGGGAGAAATGATCTATGCATTGTTTGGTAAGCCAATAACTAGAATCCACCCAATTAAGTATCAATCCCTAGTTGTCCCTCTGAACCTTAATAAGATTTTAGCTTGCTTTTATTGGCTTGTGAAACTCGATAGCCTACCCTAATCTATTGTGATACTTATGACAAGTCTGATCATCACTGATGTAAAGAGGCAAGAAGATCAAGGAAGAGGATGCAAAGTCAAGACTATAAAAATAGTTGAAGTTTACCTGATACTAGACCTAAATATCTTCTATCCATTAAGATAACATAAGGGAAACAAATGATTTATCTTTGTTGAAGAAAACCCACTCTACTCCACTCATTCATAGCTAGAAGCATAAGGTGGTATAAATAAGACAACTCTCTTAGAGCTAGGGCAAAACAAAAAAAATCAAATAAATCAAATAAATAAAAAAATCAACAAAAAGAAAAAGAAAGGAAAAAAGGAAAACAAAAAAGGAAAAAAGAGAAGAGAAAAGAAAAAAAAAGAAAAAAGAAGAAGAAGAAGAAAGAAAAAGAAAAAAAACCCCAAAAAGAACAGTTTAGAAAGCCAATAGAGTTCATTTTACCAAAAGCAACAAAAGACTTCCACTTGGTTTATAATGACAGATTGACTTAGATTGGTCCCGCCTAGCCAAAGACTCAATAAGAGAAAGACCATCTTATCCAACACAGCTCCAAGTCCACAATCTTAGATTTGATATTCCAAAGGGAAAAAGGACAGAATGATGGTCTTGAGTTTTTGAAAAAGGAAAAGATCAAGAATTCTGCTAAATGGTGGAACATTCAAGCTCTATTCATGAAGCCAGATAACCAGATGCCTAGAAGAAAGAAATGGTGCCAGAATTCAAGAATGCTTCCAACCATCTATAGTTCCAGCAGAAGGTTTAGAGTGTGAGGGTTTGTCAGCAATATCACATTAGCTCCAATTTGAAAATGGCCTTCATTTAACCCATGTCCCTTATAGATCCCATTTCAAGCCTATTAAAGACCTGTTGATCTCTCTTAGTAGATGGAGTCTATTAGTGGAGATTGTTTGAATAAGTATGCATATGACGTAGATAATATTTAAACTCAAATTAGACCTTTGGCCAAATAATGTGTATGTGTCTATCTGAAGTACAACAGTTCTTGCACAAATAGAATTGATTCTTGAGTTTAGTATGGTAACTAAGGTTATCGTGTTATAGATATATTAATTTGGAAAGTTGAGTCCTAAGATAAAATGAAACTAATTTAACAAAGACAAAATATGTTTTGAAATAAAAAAAATTATCATATAAACCTTCAAATTTAGGGAAGTGTGTTGAACTGTCAAACCTCAAAGGACATATTAGGCAAAAGTGTGGCTAATGAAAGGATTGTTTACAAGGTCATGGATGTCTCTCGTGTCTCTACCCTGCTGGAGCTCCCGTTATACATACTTTATACATCTAGAAGATAAAAGCTATAGATGTAAAGTCTTCTGCTGTTTTAATGCAAGACCTAAATTGACATCTAAAAGAAATCAAAAAAGGGTGCTTCAGCTACTCACCTTAGTCTGTGAGTCAGTAGAACTACTGTAAGTATCATCCATGCATAACATGCATACATGAGCATATCACACTACATTTTGTTGTCTTGTGTTATCTATTCTTTGAACAGCCGACACCCTGTGAAGTAAACAATTAAAAGAAAATATGAAATCAAGGGGCATGGAAGGCTCATTGCTTGAGAAAGATCTAGTCACTTTGCATAAATTTAGATTCATGCTTGCGCAAGGAATCAAACAAAATGCAAACATCAATCAAAGCTCGCATGGGAACAAGATCATTGGTTTGAGCCTACATAGGAGGCAAAATTTTCTCTTTTCAATTCTTCATTTTATGTGTGTACAAAATATTTTCAAAATCATTTTCAATATTTTACCACATAGGGAGTAAGGAGAAGATATGATGGCTAGCTAAAAAATAGTTGAATTTTTTAGAACTCCAAAAGAATGAAGATGCAAAAGACAAAAGATCAGTCCAGCTAGAAGAGCTGAAGTAAATCCATTGAAGAATGAAACCAATTGGCTAGAATAAAGCTAAAATTCGCAACCAACAAAAGGATGATTAAGCTAGAAGAGTTTAAGTGTTGGGTCGAGCATCCTAATCCAGTTTCGGGTCAAGAACCCTAATCTAATTTTTGGTTGAGAACCCTAATCCAGTCTTGGGTCAAGCACTCTAATCCAGTCTTGGGTCAAGCACCCTAATCCAGTTTTGGGTTGAGAACCTAATCTAGTTTTGGGTCGAGAATCTTAATCCAGTCATGGGTCGAGCACCCTAATCCAGTTTTAGATCAAGCACCCTAATCTAGTTTTGGATCAAGAACCCTAATCTAGTCTTAGGTCGAGCACACTAATCCAGTCGTGGATCCAAATCAAGTTTTGGGTTGAGAACTCTAATCCAGTCTTAGGTCAAGCAGAACTCATCCCGAGTCAGAATCCAATCCAATTTTGGGTCTAGAATCCATCCAGGTCCAAAATCATCTCAAACTCAAGTTGCTTTTCACCCCTTTAAAAAATACAAGATCATTCAAGCAGGGGGCAAACTGTAGACCCTTGATTTTGGCCCTAAGCTAGTTTGATCCTGATTAAAGATGGTCTAAGTGTTTATCGGTCCATTCTTAATGGCTTAAACCTATTTTAAGCCTTTATTTTGATTGGTCTAATTGTTATAAGGCCTAAGAAAGTCTGGTTTGATTTTTTAAACCTTGAAACAGTCTAAAACACGATTTTTAAACCTAAAAAATAGTCTAGAAACATTTTTGTTCAAGAATGGGCATCCATGTCAAACTAGGACCCCCCAGTTTGATATGGGTGTGCCCATATTGAACTGGGGCATACCTAGTTCGATATGGGCAAAGGCTCCCTTTTCAACTGAAAAAAAAAATGAAAAAAGAAATTACAAACCTAATGAAAATAGAAAAAGAAATTACATACCTAATGAAAATAGAAAAAAATATATAAGTAGAAAGATTTATAATCATACATTTATATTAAAATTATTATTAGTATTAATATTATTATTACATAAATTATTAACTTATAATTAATTTATTAGGAATGTTAAAAGTTATATATTTCATTGTTTAAATTTTTAAATAGGATATAAATTAATTAATATCATAAATAAATTACTAATCAAATGAATTATTTAAATAAATTATTATTTATAATTAAGCTATTTTTAATGTGAAAAGTCATATATTTTTTTATTTAATTTTTAAATTTCTAAAAATATATAAATTAATTGTTATTATAAATAAATTATTTAGATTATAATTAGTTTATTATGAAATTTAAGTATAATATATTTATACCATATATACGTATAATACGTATGCCCACTATATATAAAATACGTATAAAGAATACAAGAATGCTACAAAAGTTATAGTAGAAAATTTCTCTTATCCATTTTCAAATTAAATTAATTTTTAAAAAGTAATTTAATAGGTAAATAAATATATATAACTAACTAAATGTCAAAGAATATATGTATATATAAGAAAATCTCTAGAAAAAAAAATTGTCAGAGTTTTATCTGTAATTTCAATATTTTCAAAATCAAACAAACACAACCTGCATAAAAAATTACACTCCCAAAATAATATTTATAATCCATTCTCCAAATCACCACTTCATTAATTTACATATTAAAGTTTGATATCCAAAACATTTCTCATTACAAATATTTGTATATACATATATAACATTCCCAAAATAATTTGTTATACATATGATATGCCCAAGTTATACAAAACCAACGTACACAATATGAAAAACTATACATAAATATAGCACCGTCAGGGTTGGTCTCGTGGCAAACTCAAACTTCTAATCTCACCTCAACCTGGACCACTCTAGTATGCAGCCTTATCACCTGCGCGATACATATAATCGCGCTGAGCATATAACTTAGTGGTACATATTTAAGAATAATTTATTGTTGCGCTCTAATTAACTCTACCACAAAGCATCACTCGCAAGTATACGAGGTAGCTGTAGCAAAAGTGATCGCCCCAAGGTCGTTCTCTCAAGGAAGCTAAAGTGGTTAATTGCTTATCAGATTATGTTTAACAAGTAATAAAGAAATTTATAAATTGCTAAATAATGAAGAAGATTGATTAAAGTTTAAAACAATAAAAGTAAATTGAGCTGAGTTTTGATTCACTTGATAGAATGGTCTAGGGTTTGCACTTCTCTACTACTTATATGTATGAACGGTTATTCCTCTTAACTAATTCAATTTCAAAGATTAAATCTCAAATAACTCAACTAATCGAGTCAAGGAAATAAGCTCTCGCATTCAAACCTCTTTCAACTAATCTTGTTATAAGTAAAATAATCTTTTTAATAGGTTATATCTCTAATTCACCTAAGTCCCTAATTGAATTGTTCAAGTATTAAACTTCATCTCTCAATCCATCATCTAATACCTTAAAACACATAATTGGTTGTCAATCAATTATATATTAACAATGTTTCATTCAATCAAGGCTAAAGAAATTATTAGCTAAGAGAAAAACCAATTCATACAATCATAGCAGATCCATACAAACCCTAGACTAGATCAAATTAGTTCATAATGCAATCAAACATATTCATCTCATTAATGTTCAAAGAAATCAAAATAGACATGATAATATCCATTCAATGAAAATAAAGAGAATAAGTTCGAGAACAAAACCAAGTTACAACTCCTTGAAGCTTCTGAAGAATCTCTTGTTCAAATCTTGCAAGAAGGATGAAACAATGGTATGAACAATCTAATCTAAAACTAGTTTTGATCCAAAGTTTAATCAAAATCAAGAAAACTAATGTTAAACCCTAAAACTTTTCTCTGACGGCTCAAAACTTTGCTCCTAATCGTCAACAGTTCCAACCCTCGCTTTTTCTTTTCCTTTTATACGAAACGTCCGCTTTAAAATCCGTTGCGCGTTTGGTTCATGAGGGACACGGCCAAGTCAGAAGTGACTTGGCCGTGTGAGTGTTCTTTGGAGGGACATGGCCAGGTGACTTGGCCGTGTCCCTTGCCTGTGTCCACCACTGCTTGCCTCTCTTCTTTTCTTCTTTGTTGAGTGACACGGCCAAGTGGAGCTTGACTTGGCCGTGTTGAAGCCTTTTGGAGGGACACGGCCAGGTGACTTGGCCGTGTCCCTTGCCTGTGTCTTCCACTGTGAGTTTTGCTTCTTCTATTCCTTTGGAACTTGGTATGGGACACGGCCAGTGACTTGGCCGTGTCCTCTGCCTGTGTCAGCTACTGTGCATTCTTCCTTCAGTCTTGGTTCCTTGGCTTTTTTAACCTAAAACAAAACATCAAATAACTTTAAACAATAACTAAATAAACAATAACTAACAAAACATAAACACATACTAAAAACTAGATCAAAAACAACATAAACACTGAAATAAACTAAAACTATCAAAATTAATGAAAACAATAAACAAACCGATAAAAACTAACAAAATACCTAAATAAAACAATAATTATCATAATAAACAAACTACAAATCTATGACAAAAACTAACAAAACAACTACCCCACACTTACAACTTTGCTTGTCCTCAAGCAAATTCACATGGCATAAATTAAAAACTCAAACAACCTTTAACTATAATTCCAGTATATAAGATGAAATACTTTAAGACAGCATAAATAATCGCACTTTCCTTCAATCAAGATTTTCTTAACTCATTCATTAATCCAGACATACAAATCTTATCTCTCATCTAAGTGTTTCACTCGATTTTAAAAGTTAATCACTCAAACCACTCATGACTGCATGCTACCATAAACTTGCTTAATTATCCAATCTCCCTTACTGATTTTCTCAAGAAATAATCCAAAGGTCTTTTATTTGGATGCAATGGGGCTAAGGTGAAGGTGTGAGAAACGACATTTAAGCTAGAGCATCAAGAAATGGAGTATCTAAATTAGACACTACTCTTGCTAAGGCACTCATAACTCCCTCAAATGGCATACTCACCAACCCTTGATAATCTTACATATTTGCATAAAAATACATGAGTCAACATTCCTCTTTTGATAACCAATGCTAGAACATATATGAATTTTGTATATATATATATATATGTAACTTTTCTTTTATTTTCTCTCTTTCTTTTTTTTTTTTTACTTTTATCATTTATATTTTTTTTAAATATATATATATATACAAAATTAAGAATTGCATGGAACATCTAGCTTAAAATATAGAGGAAAAGAATAATGACTCTTAATCAAATACAATGTGCAAAGTATGCATTTCAACCCCCAATAGCACTACTTGTTTTTTATTTTTTACTTGCTTACCCCACACTTTGAAATAAACCACCCTATTGTCATGTCATAAAACTCCATTCCTTAATGCAGGTATGATGATAATAAGAGAAAGTTGAGCTGTGAATTGTGTTGATCAAATAAGAAAAGGTCAAAGGCTCAACTTGGCTCACTAAGGAATTAAATATTAAAGGAGGTCTTTTTAAGCTAAAGGGCTAGCCTAATTTGCCTTCATCATTTTAAAACTTGAGATTAAATCATAATGTGAGTTCAATCAGTATGCAAAAGCAAACTCTAGAGATGGAAAATCATGAAGGTGCACACTTAAGAAAAGAAAATCAATCATTTAATCTATAAGGCTCAAAACTCACAAAGGTGGGTTCTCAAAGATTTATATGTCATGAACCGCAGAATGTGAAAATTGATCCTGAATGAATTCAAATGCTCATATCTACACTGATACTAAAGTCTCAACTATAATGCTAGAATCACAGAAAATATCAATAAATTTTCAACAATTATACCATGCACAACACAATAAAACATACCAAGGCAACCAAAACCAAAAATTAAAGAAAAGCTAAAAGATTACCCCACACTTTAGAACTTACATTGTCCTCAATGGAAAACAAGAATAATAAAGAGAAAGAATTAAGGGACAACCTGTCTTCCATCGTACCTTGGTGAGGCAAAACCTAATTTTCCATCACAAACACAATTGTTCAAAAACAAGATGCAAGAGACTTTAGGGTTTCTATTTATTTAAACTAAACATAAAATCAAAATTGCAAAATACAAAATTATAACTATGAAAAAGAAATTCAAACTAATGGGTTGCCTCCCATTAAGCACTTCTTTATTGTCATAAAGCTGGACATCATGCAAGGTCTAGGGATCATGGATCAAAGTGCTGTCAATGATCCTCAATTCCTGAAATCCTTCTTTATATGGTTTAACTCTATGTCTATTTGCTTTAAAAGTCTTATTAGTTCTAGAGTTAAACAATTCAATGGCACCAGAAGGACATACCTTAGTTACCTTGAAATGACCACTCCATCTAGATGTGGGTTTACCTGGAAACAGACGGAGTCGAGAATTAAAAAGTAAAACTTTCATACCTGGACTCAATGTCTGATGCACAATAAATCTGTCTTGAAGTGCCTTAGTGTGATCCTTATAATTCCTCGAGCTCTCATATGCCTTTGGGTTAAGGCATCTTTGGGTCTTCCCCACTGATTTAGCCCCCTCTTCTAAAGTCATTGTCAGCTCCAATTTATCTGGGGGGTCTGTCTGCAACACAACATCTGAAACAACTGCTTCAACACAATTAATTAAAGAACATTCCTCATATAAAGCAGTTGTAGGACTAGGAGAAGTGTTAAAAATAGAAAATTCAACAGTTTGCCCTAAGACAGTCATTGACAACTTACCATTTTTAACATCTATCAAAGTGTTGGTAGTAGCCATGAAAGGCCTACCCAGCAGAATAGTGTATGCAGATGGTGAAGGATTACTTCCTTCCATGTCAAGTACTATGAAATCCACAGGTACTATCAAGCCTCCAACCTTAACTAACACATCTTCTATAACCCCTTTCGGGAATCTAAAAGACCTATCAGCTAATTGCAACACCATTTTTGTCGGTTTAAGCTCCCCTAGTCCTAATTCTTTAAACACAGAGTAAGGCATTAAATTCACACTAGCTCCTAGATCACACATGCCTTCAGTCCCCTTTCCATTCCCCACAGTAATTTGAATTGTAAAGCTACCAGGATCCTTTAGTTTGGGAGGTAGTTTATGTTGCAGAACAGCACTAGCTACCTCTGAAACTATCACCTTTTCATTCGTCTCATACCTCTTTTTCTTGGTGATCAGCTCTTTGAAGAACTTGGTATAAGCCGGCATGTTCTTTATTGCCTCAAGTAAGGGTAAGTTAATACTTACCTTAGACAGCATGTTGAAGATGTTAGAAAATTGCTTATCTGTTTTATCATCCTTCAACCTACTGGGGAATGGTACAGGTGGCCGGTATGGATTGCTTGCCTTATGTGGATCTGTTGTAGGGGACTTCTCCACTGATCTTTCTCCAGCACCTTTGTTCTTTGGTTCTCCTTCCTTCTTGTTCTCTTTGTTATCTGCATTCACAGAATCATTTTCAACATTAGTGTTAATTACCTTACCACTTCTAAGAACAGTCATAGATTGTGCCTGCTCAAGTCGACTTGGGAACTTCCCCTTTTGTTGAATCTGCATCTGTTGTGCAAGTTGTCCAACTTGTGTCTCCACCTTCTTAAAAGATGCTTCTAAGGAATCCAGCCTCTTGTTTGTTATCTCTTGATTTTTTGCACTGACCTGGATAAAAGCCTGTAAACTTTCCTCCAAACTCTCTATTTTAGACTTCCCTTGATTTGAGGATTGACCCAGCTCTTGATTCTGACTCTGGAGCAAATGAAAAGGCTGCTGAGAATTATTTGTTGCCCAAGAAAAATTTGGGTGATTCCTCCAACCAGGGTTGTAAGTGTTGGAGTAAGGATCATTTCTGGCCCTTGGTTGAAATCCCCCCATAGCATTGACTTGCTCAGCATTACCAAAAGACTCATATGCAGAGGGGCAAATATTTGCTCCATGCCAAAAAATTCCACAGATTCCACACGCTTCTTGAGTAGATGAAGAAATATTGTTCTTCATGTTCAGCATCTGCACTTGCTTTGTCAACTCAGCTATCTGATTTACCATATCACTATTGGCTTCCAATTGGTTCACCCCTTTGCTTCTTCCTCTTACACTCTTCTGTTGAGAATTAGCTCCCAACATCTCAAAAATATCATAAGTTTCAGCTGCTGTCTTTTCTCCCATGGCTCCCCCAGCTGCATTATCAACAGTGTTCTGAAATTGTTGTGTTAAACCATCATAAAAGAACTGATTAAGAAGTTGAAGCGGGTAATGATGATGTGAACACTGGATCAATAGCATCTTGAATCTGTCCCAAGCCTCATGAAATGGCTCTCCTTCAAATTGAGAGAATGTAGCAATCTTCCCTCTCAATTCAGCTGTCTTTTGATGTGAATAGAACTTGCCCATGAATTTGTTATAAACTTGCTCCCAAGTTGTCAAAGAGTTTTCGGGCAACATCATAAGCTAGCTCTTTGCCCTGTCCTTCAAAGTATATGGAAAACACCGCATCCTCAACTGATCCTCTGTTAATCCTCCTAATGGAAAAGTGTTGAGGGTGGAGTAGAAATCCCTAATAAAGTTCAAAGGATCTTCATTTGGAACTCCATAAAATGATGGCAGCATATTGTAGTGAATGTTCTTCAACTCATAATTCCTTGCTGCATCTGTCAGTCTTATGCAAGAAGTGGAAGTTCCAATGACAGGTCTAGCAAAGTCTCTCATCGTCCTTTGTCTTTCTTCAGCCATTTTAACAGATTATGCAGATTCTGACTCAAAATCCGAAGTGTCTTCCTCTGAAGAATCAAATCCTGTGTACAGCTCAAACTCTTCCCTGATACTTTTCACTCTCTGAATTTCTGGAATGAATGGATGTAGCTCTCCTTCGAGTGACCTCCTGCCTTGCATAAACAAAGTTTCTAGAAAAAACAAAATTATTAAAAGCAAAAGACAAATAAAATAAAAAATAAACAATGAAAAATAATCTAAAATATTTTTTTTAAATAAACAATTTCGCCAATTAGCCTCCCTGGCAGTGGCGCCAAAAACTTGTTGTGCTCTAATTAACTCTACCACAAAGCGTCACTCGCAAGTATACGAGGTAGCTGTAGCAAAAGTGATCGCTCCAAGGTCGTTCTCTCAAGGAAGCTAAAGTGGTTAATTGCTTATCAGATTATGTTTAACAAGTAATAAAGAAATTTATAAATTGCTAAATAATGAAGAAGATTGATTAAAGTTTAAAACAATAAAAGTAAATTGAGCTGAGTTTTGATTCACTTGATAGAATGGTCTAGGGTTTGCACTTCTCTACTACTTATATGTATGAACGGTTATTCCTCTTAACTAATTCAATTTCAAAGATTAAATCTCAAATAACTCAACTAATCGAGTCAAGGAAATAAGCTCTCACATTCAAACCTCTTTCAACTAATCTTGTTATAAGTAAAATAATCTTTTTAATAGGTTATATCTCTAATTCACCTAAGTCCCTAATTGAATTGTTCAAGTATTAAACTTCATCTCTCGATCCATCATCTAATACCTTAAAACACATAATTGGTTGTCAATCAATTATATATTAACAATGTTTCATTCAATCAAGGCTAAAGAAATTATTAGCTAAGAGAAAAACCAATTCATACAATCATAGCAGATCCATACAAACCCTAGACTAGATCAAATTAGTTCATAATGCAATCAAACATATTCATCTCATTAATGTTCAAAGAAATCAAAATAGACATGATAATATCCATTCAATGAAAATAAAGAGAATAAGTTCGAGAACAAAACCAAGTTACAACTCCTTGAAGCTTCTGAAGAATCTCTTGTTCAAATCTTGCAAGAAGGATGAAACAATGGTATGAACAATCTAATCTAAAACTAGTTTTGATCCAAAGTTTAATCAAAATCAAGAAAACTAATGTTAAACCCTAAAACTTTTCTCTGACGGCTCAAAACTTTGCTCCTAATCATCAACAGTTCCAACCCTCGCTTTTTCTTTTCCTTTTATACGAAACGTCCGCTTTAAAATCCGTTGCGCGTTTGGTTCATGAGGGACACGGCCAAGTCAGAAGTGACTTGGCCGTGTGAGTGTTCTTTGGAGGGACACGGCCAGGTGACTTGGCCGTGTCCCTTGCCTGTGTCCACCACTGCTTGCCTCTCTTCTTTTCTTCTTTGTTGAGTGACACGGCCAAGTGGAGCTTGACTTGGCCGTGTTGAAGCCTTTTGGAGGGACACGGCCAGGTGACTTGGCCGTGTCCCTTGCCTGTGTCTTCCACTGTGAGTTTTGCTTCTTCTATTCCTTTGGAACTTGGTATGGGACACGGCCAGTGACTTGGCCGTGTCCTCTGCCTGTGTCAGCTACTGTGCATTCTTCCTTCAGTCTTGGTTCCTTGGCTTTTTTTAACCTAAAACAAAACATCAAATAACTTTAAACAATAACTAAATAAACAATAACTAACAAAACATAAACACATACTAAAAACTAGATCAAAAACAACATAAACACTGAAATAAACTAAAACTATCAAAATTAATGAAAACACTAAACAAACCGATAAAAACTAAGAAAATACCTAAATAAAACAATAATTATCATAATAAACAGACTACAAATTTATGACAAAAACTAACAAAACATTTATATATTTAAATGCTTTTCTCATGATGTAACTTGCAATATTTATTCAAAACATTCATTACCTCATAATCCATACATAAATGCACAAACATTGGACCCAACATGTAATATCCATATCTTTAATATATATAACAATAATTAATTTGGAAAGTTAATTAGTGTGCTGGAAAAGAGATATATACAAATATATACCTAATGTATACATGACATATATCTAACATATATACTTTTAGAAAAAGACAATGTTAGGTTAAAAGTTAAATAAATAAATAAATAAATAAGAAGATTACATTTATTTTGGATGGAAATAAGAATAAAAATATCTTAATAATATATTAATTAATTAATTAGTAATTAAATATATATGTGAAGAGTAAAATTGAAAATGTTGGAAAAAAAACTATCTTATTCTTCTTCCAACCATGGTGCACGAATTTTAAGATAAGAATGGGAGGTTTTTTTAATCCCAAACATCAAATTTCACAAAGATTTCAAAGGATTCAAGGTACTTTTGAAGATTAATTAAGGTTTAGGTAAGTAATTTCTACTTTAAACTCGGTTTTAATGAGTTTTAAGAATATGTAAATTTTAAAATTTTGATGGAGTTTTTAATAATTTTTAGAATGGGTTGTAATGATGTTATTTTTATGTAAAATAATGATTCTAAGATTGGATGCTTGATTTGAATAAATTTGGTTGGAATTTGGATAAAGTAGTAATGAATTTAGGGTTTTTAGTGAAAATTATAAAGAATTGGTGTAATTGAGATTTAATCTATTAAAATAACTTAGCATATGATTCTAATGATATATTTTATCTTAAAACTTGATTTAGGATTGACTAGAATGAAATTTCAAAACTGAAGTATATTAGAGCAAGTATTGAAAATTGGGTAGAAATGTGATATAGTTTGATTACTTAAAATGAGTAGAATTATGTTTCTAATAATTTATCTTAATTTATAATTTGGTTTAGGATCAAATAAAGTGAAGTTGTGAATTCAAAGTAGTGAAGGACATTTGGTGAAAGTAGAGTAAGAAGAAAATTTTGGCTTGGATTTTGGCATTTTAGAGGTTAGTACATACCTTTACATTTTATATTTTAAATTTATATGAATTAGCATAACAAGTTATTTTTATATGATGGTGTTATGCTACTTTAACTTTAATGTTCATACATATGGTACACTGTTTGGCATTAAGTGTATGTAATGTTTGATAAATGAGATGAGAAGCCACTATATTATGGCATGGAATAATGGTATGTAAGTTGTTAATGAAAGAGTGAGAAATGAATACAAAAATATGGAAAAGTATGTCACATTATAAATGTGACTAAAAATATGAGAAAAGTGATTAATTTTGATAAAATAATGCAATTATACATAATTATGAAAATATAAATGAAAATTGATAAAATGTGTTATATGTTACCTTATTCAATATCTAGTTCCCAGAAGTTGTAGTTGATATTTTTTTTTAGCATGCCATATGCCATTGAGGTGAGACACACTAGTGTCGTTGTTATAATTATGTCAATGGGCGAGACACGCTTATGTCATAGTTATGATTATTCCTTCAGACAATATTTAATTCTTAGATCTCCTGTGTTAATTGAGACCAAAGCAATATTTGTGGAGCTAGATTATTGTATAAGAATTTTGAGCTCAATGTGTGTTGGTGATTATGACGTGTTAATGAATTAAATAAATATATTTTTCATGACATTGGAGCATAAAGCATTTTTAAGAAATTTATTCATATTATCAATTATTGTTATCGAGGTATATACTGCTAAGTTAGTAGCTTAGCGTGATTGAATTTCATCTCGCAGGTGATAAAATAGACTTAGAGGGTTCTACTAGACCTGACCAGGTCTAGATTCTAGATTTTATACTATAAGTTTACTAGCTTGCCACTCAACCAGAGCCACTGCATATTATGTAAATATAGTTATTTTGGTTAATTATATTATGTTTGTATAAATTATGAGTTATATAAAATTATTGTAACTTTAATGTTGAATTGAATATTGTGAGTGTTGAGATATTTTTCTTATGTATAAATTATGTGATGTTGAGTATATTTGGAGAAAAATTTTGGAGTTGAAATGGAAATATATATATATTGATGGTATCAAAGTTGAATCCGATTTTAGGAGTGATAGTAGATGCATATAAAAATGTTTCTATTTTTAAGTCTTTGAACTACAGATCTAAAAGTATATACTGTTGACTAGGATTTAGACATGCAGTAAGATCCATTTCGGCCAAAGGTTAGGCATTTAGAGCAATAAGTTACTGGTCACATATAAAATCAATAAGAAATACTTTAGAAATCTATTTTTCAAATAAGTAAAAATAGAACCATTTTTATGTAAATCTGCTAGCATAACTAAATCTAGCACTTTTGATCACTTAGAAATTAAAAGAATTGTAAATAGAAATAAAGTAATTTTAGAAGATTTTAATAAAGCAATAGATAATTGGGTAATACCTAAAGTAGATAAAGAACAAATTTATAAAATTTCTAAATTAACTATATTTAAAAATGATTATATAATTAAAGCAGAAGAAAGAGATATACAATTAAGTAAACCTTTTAAGAAAATTACACTGTTGTCTCCAGAATCTATAAAACATCATAAAAGTAAAAAGTATAAATACATACATATAAGACTTATACAAATTCATATAAAACTTTTAACTAGAGAAGGTTTAAATACTAATATACTAACAGTAGTTAGAGATACTAGATTCGCAAATTTCAATGATTCTCTCTTAGGAACAATAGAGACTTGTTTAAGCAGTGGTCCTATTTTCTTTGATTATTTTTCTGATATTACAATATCTTTAAATGACCTTAAATATATTAAAAAGTGTTATATTAGAAATTAAAACTCATAATTATAATATGTTAGAAGGATCCATTTCTGTAGCATTAATGTATAAAATATATTATAAAGTCATGGTTTCAACATTTACAACAAAATATATAATGAAACCTATAACATGAGAAACTAGATTTCTTCAAACAAACCTTAGTAAAACTAATAGAGTAATTCCTAAAACTATTCAATGGAAAGACATCAGTCTTCCTGATGAATGGATTTTAGAAAATGATGTTCCTCTTCCAGAACCTTAAAGAAATAATAAAATCTAATATAGAACTTTGTAAAATTGAACAATATAAGGATAGTAAAGTTAAATTAAAATTCAGTAGATATAGTATAAGCAGTAGGTATTCTGATTTCTTTTCTTCTACTTTAACAGTGGATATAGGAAGAGCTTCACAATTACATTCTGTTATATATGCTTCATATAAAGAAAATGAACCTAAACCTGTCTTGCAAACGGTAGTAAAGTAAAGCCTAGGTATTTTACATTAGATATACCTGAAATAAGTAGTAAATTAAAAGATGTAGATTACAGTACAACTGTACCACATCTTTTGTTGTGCTCGAATTAAGTACTACTGCAAAGCGTCACTCGCAAGTATACGAGGTAGCTGTAGCAAAGGTGATTGCCCCAAGGTCGTTTCCCCAAGAAGGTGTGGTTAGTAATAGCTTGATTAAAGCAATTAAATTAAATGCGGAAGTTTGTTGTTGGAATTGTAAAAGAACAATTTAAACCTAAGATTAACTTACGTAGGGTTTGATCTGTGTGATGGGTGCACAAGATCAATTCAGTTCTTGGGAAAGTGCCTAGGATTATAGGTCCATTCAATCAAAGCTCAATTCTCAATTATCCATTAACATAGCCTTGTAATTAAGTTGTTCCTTAAGGTTAATTAGTCAATTACCAATTCATTAGTTCTCACATTCATGAAATAGCAATAACCAATTATTTTACATTTGCAAATTAATGAAACCCTAGAACTTATATTTCTAATTCATTCATAGGGTAGTCGATTGCATAATTCTGATACCAAATTTCACCTCTCGGTACATCATTCAATATCTAGAGATCAATAGGTAGCTAATCTATTAACCTAGCATACAATCCAATGCAATCAACCAACAACAAGGTACATCAATGGAAATATCAAATCAAAGCATTCAATCAAATGTACTACAAACCCTAAGCATGGGTTTTTAGCTCAACATCATCAAATTAAAACATTCATTCAACTCAATATAAATCAAATACAAATTGTTCATTGCAATATCAATCTCTTAATATAACAAAAACAATATTGGAATGAATTAAAAGAGAGAATAGAAAAACCCCTTGTGAAGATGCCAAGAGTAGGATTACTAGTCTTCCTCCTAGCTCCACTTTGATGTTTGATGAAGAACTCAAGCCCTCTTCAATGGTTGATTTCCCTTTTGCAATATGGAATGGAGCTTTCTCAAGTCACCAATCCTTCAATTGATTGTGCCTTTGGAAGATAGAAAGGAGCTTTCTCAAGTCACCAATCCTTTCAATGAAGCTTCTTCAACCTTTGAGAGCTTGTAACCTAATTTATCCCAAAGAACCAAATTGAAGCTTGTCAATGGAAGATGGAGAAGATGAAGATGGAGGATGAAGATGAGGGACAAGGAGAGTGTCACTCTCTCCTCATCCCAAATTGCTGTTTGCCTCCCTTTCTCTTTTCTTTTCTCTAACTCAAAACCCTAGCCGCCCTCCTCCTTTCTTTATCGTGCGAAAGAATTTATAGAATTTAAGGTGACACGGCCAAGTTAAAGGAGACTTGGCTGTGTCTGATGTCTTTGGTCCATGAGAGACACGGCCAAGTTAAAGGAGACACGGCCGTGTTGGAGGTGCAATGGAGGGACACGGCCAGTGACTTGGCCGTGTCCCTTGCTTGTGTCTTCTACTGCCTGATTTTCTTTCTTTGCTTTGGACTTGAGTGAGACACGGCCAAGTTGGATGAGACACGGCCGTGTTGGATGTCTTTGGAGGGTCACGGCCACAAGTTTGGCCGTGTCCCTTGCTTGTGTTTGCTTCTGTGAGAGTTTCTTCTTCTTTGCTTTGGATTTAAGTGAGACACGGCCAAGCTGAAGCAACTTGGCCATGTTGGAGCTTTTGTTGAGGGACACGGCCATAAGCTTGGCCGTGTCCCTTGCATGTGTTTGCTCCTATGTCTTGGTCTTCCTCTTTAACTTGGTATGGGACACGGCCACAAGCATGGCCGTGTCCCTTGAGTGTGTCAGCTACTGTTCTTCGTTCTTTGCTCTTCTTGCACTGTTTTGATCCTCCAAGGGTCTTTTTGCACCTAAACCTAAAATAAACACTTAAAACACACTTAAAACAAAAATTAATCAAAACATTAACTAAAACACACATAAAATCATACTAAAAACTAGTACAAAAATGACCTAAACAACTACCCCACACTTAACTCCTTGCTTGTCCCCAAGCAAGACTAAAATCAAAACACACTAACTAGATGAATTTTGTTAAGTTCAAGAGTTATAAATATGCATCAAGACTTCCTTATCCCTCAATCCACAATCAATATCGAATCAAACAAAATTGACACCCATGCAATTAAGTGGTTTTCCATGCATACCCTATGTTGTCGCTCCCTCACCAACTCTTACAAGTGTTTGATCATGGTGGTGTTTACACTCATAACAATCAATGAAAGATTATTGCCATAGGCTTGCTTATTAATCAAATCTCTTCCACAAAATAACAATCAAGCATCAATCAAAAGGTCTTTATTTTGGTTGTAATGGGGCTAAGGTAAAAGCATGGCATTTAGGAAATGTGAGCTTAATTATTAAGTTCAAGAGCACTTCAAGAATGAAGTAACCGATCTATGTATAACTAACAATCCCGAAACACCTTCCTCTCATATACCCATTGACATTAAAGAGCTTTACAAGGGAATTCACTTATTAAATATTGCAATGATACATTCCAACCCTTTCAACAAGAACAACAATTATTCTTATTATATATATATATTCTTTTTCTCTTTCTCTTTCTCTTTCTTTTTTTTTTATATTTTTCTCTTTCTTTTTTTTTCTTTTTCTTTTTCTTGTACACAAGTTTTTGTACAAGTTTTTATTTTGCTTTGCAATCTTAAACCTACTAAATTTAACCTCACACTTAATTCAACACAACACTTGGTCATAAACGCTCTTAAAATGCTCTTGACCTAATAAAAGGATAAGAGTTAAACAACAAGGTTCAAGCTAATGGTGTTGTGCAAAAGAAAGAAAAGGAAAAATAAAATAGGCTCAAAATTGGCTAACTAAGGTTGAATATAGGGTTGGTCTTTTAAGCCAAAGTGGGTTCACCTAATTGCCTTAATCATCTTGATGCCAAATTGAAATTTTTATGTAATCTTAAAATGTATTTCAAAGCAAGTTCTAGCAATTCATCAATCAAAGATGTTCACCCACAACAAGAATGATAAGTTGATGGCTCAATTCCTCACTAGGTTAATGGCAATGCAAGAAAAACCAAAAAAAAAATTGACAATAAGCACCAATTCTACTCAATTCTCAAATTCATGCTTCAAAAATTCAAAGGTTATCAATCAACAATTTTATAACAATTTAACTTTTCAAAATTCATTTATTCAAAGAAAAACATTAAGAATATTAACTAAAACTTAAACAAAATGCAATTAAAAGTAAAAAACATAAAACACCAAATGCACCCCACACTTAAAAATTCACATTGTCCTCAATGTGAGCATGCATACTACAGAGAGAGTTTAGATGATACCTGATTTCCATCGTTCCCATATACGATGTGTGGGGCTCCTTCCACCCATAATGCAATTGGAGCCCATGACCGAGAGGATGAACACCATGTAACTTTGAAAAGTACCCAATGTATTGAAAAGCCTAGGTAGCATTCTTAGGGGAGCAATTATCCAAAAAGAATATGTGAGGGTTGTCTTAGCCTGATTTTTTAATGCTATAGGGACGTAGTAAGAACCTTTTTCAGTTTACAACATGGTTTTATATGGTTTTTTCACGTTCTCACCACCAAGAGTGGGAGAGATGATAATTTGTTGCATACTGTATTCCTCAACCAAAATATCTTTCAAAATTCCTGGGGTCTGTTTAAGATCAACCAAGTTTGGTTGAATGTGTTCTACATTCTCTTTAGCAATTTGAAATTCTCCCTCAACAATCTCATTAGTCACTAGTAAATTGCTCTCATCAATTTCAAATTTGGAAGAATTAGGCTCTACGTCTATGGTCATGGCCACCTCAAGCTTATCTACACTATCTTCACTATAGGGCATGTCATGGAGTTCAGAAAGTTGCATACCTTATTTCTCTGCATTCAGCTTACTTGGGAATAGGATTGGTGGCATACAAGGACTTGGAGGTTCATGCAATTTTGTTGAAGTCGATGCTTCCAAATTCTCCTCCACCTTTGATTGAATTAACTCCTCAATGTTTGATTGCATTTCCTTGCCATCTTCTTCTTTGTTAGTTCCTACATCAAAGGAATCACAAAAATAGTTATATATTACCGGTCCATTCTTAAAATTTGTGATTACCTCTATTTGCTCCAATTGGCTAGGAAATTCCTCCTCTTGGTGTTCTTGGAGTTGATGTGCCAGTTGCCCAAGTTGCATTTCCACCCTCTTCAATGATTTCTCCAAAGAATCAAACCTCTCATTGCTTCCTTCCTGAATTTCTGTGCTTATTTGAAGGTAAGCATTCAAATCATCCTCCACTGTGGATTTCTCGAATTTATCATGGTTTTGTGAGCTAATTTGAATGAAGGCATTCAAACTATCTTCCAAAGTGGGTTCCTTAAGTTTACTTTGATTTTGCGCTCTAATTTGAATGAAGGCATTCAAACTATCTTCAAGTGTGGGTTTCTTAAGGTGATCTTGATTTGAATATTGTTCTTGAGATTAAGGATTTCTTTGGTAAGGTTGAAAAAAATTTGGAGGTGGAATGTGGTGCTGGTTTTCCCAAGAAAAATTTGGGTAGTTTCTCCAATTTGAATTACAAGGATTGGAATATGGGTTACTTCTACCCCTTTGCTGGAAACTTTCATAGGCATATTCTTCCTCTTGCCTCTCTTGATATTGTCCATAACCAAATGAACACATGTTTGCGCTATGTCCTGCAATGCCACATGCCGAACATACTTCACGAGTAGGCATAGGTGTTTGTCCTCTTGCATTTAGCAACTTAAGTTGGTTCGTTAATTCTGCTAACTGCCATGCCATGTCAGAGTTAGGGCTATCATCGTAAACCCCTGCATACCTTGAAAATTGCATATTTACACAAGGCACTTAGCAACTTAAAAACAATTAAATTGAAAGAAAATAAAACTAAATAAACAAACAATTCACAGAAAATAAACAAACAATTAAATTGAAAATAAAAATCAAACTACTACCACTGCGACAACCTTCCCCGGCAACGGCGCCAAAAACTTGTTGCGCTCGAATTAAGTACTACTACAAAGCATCACTCGCAAGTATACGAGGTAGCTGTAGCAAAGGTGATCGCCCCAAGGTCGTTTCTCCAAGAAGGTGTGGTTCGTAATAGCTTGATTAAAGCAATTAAATTAAATGCAGAAGTTTGTTGTTGGAATTGTAAAAGAACAATTTAAATCTAAGATTAACGTACGTAGGGTTTGATGTGTGTGATGGGTGCACAAGATCAATTCAGTTCTTGGGAAAGTGCCTAGGATTATAGGTCCATTCAATCAAAGCTCAATTCTCAATTATCCATTAACATAGCCTTGTAATTAAGTTGTTCCTTAAGGTTAATTAGTCAATTACCAATTCATTAGTTCTCACATTCATGAAATAGCAATAACCAATTATTTTACATTTGCAAATTAATGAAACCCTAGAACTTATATTTCTAATTCATTCATAGGGTAGTCGATTGCATAATTTCGATACCAAATTTCACCTCTCGGTACATCATTCAATATCTAGAGATCAATAGGTAGCTAATCTATTAACCTAGCATACAATCCAATGCAATTAACCAACAACAAGGTACATCAATGGAAATATCAAATCAAAGCATTCAATCAAATGTACTACAAACCCTAACCATGGGTTTTTAGCTCAACATCATCAAATTAAAACATTCATTCAACTCAATATAAATCAAATACAAATTGTTCATTGCAATATCAATCTCTTAATATAACAAAAACAATATTGGAATGAATTAAAAGAGAGAATAGAAAAACCCCTTGTGAAGATGCCAAGAGTAGGATTACTAGTCTTCCTCCTAGCTCCACTTTGATGTTTGATGAAGAACTCAAGCCCTCTTCAATGGTTGATTTCCCTTTTGCAATATGGAATGGAGCTTTCTCAAGTCACCAATCCTTCAATTGATTGTGCCTTTGGAAGATAGAAAGGAGCTTTCTCATGTCACCAATCCTTTCAATGAAGCTTCTTCAACCTTTGAGAGCTTGTAACCCAATTTATCCCAAAGAACCAAATTGAAGCTTGTCAATGGAAGATGGAGAAGATGAAGATGGAGGATGAAGATGAGGGACAAGGAGAGTGTCACTCTCTCCTCATCCCAAATTGCTGTTTGCCTCCCTTTCTCTTTTCTTTTCTCTAACTCAAAACCCTAGCCGCCCTTCTCCTTTCTTTATCGTGCGAAAGAATTTATAGAATTTAAGGTGACACGACCAAGTTAAAGGAGACTTGGCCGTGTCTGATGTCTTTGGTCCATGAGAGCCACGGCCAAGTTAAAGGAGACACGGCCGTGTTGGAGGTGCAATGGAGGGACAAGGCCAGTGACTTGGCCGTGTCCCTTGCTTGTGTCTTCTACTGCCTGATTTTCTTTCTTTGCTTTGGACTTGAGTGAGACACGGCCGTGTTGGATGTCTTTGGAGGGACACAGCCACAAGCTTGGCCGTGTACCTTGCTTGTGTTTGCTTCTGTGAGAGTTTCTTCTTCTTTGCTTTGGATTTAAGTGAGACACGGCCAAGCTGAAGCAACTTGGCCGTGTTGGAGCTTTTGTTGAGGGACACGGCCACAAGCTTGGCCGTGTCCCTTGCATGTGTTTGCTCCTATGTCTTGGTCTTCCTCTTTAACTTGGTATGGGACACGACCACAAGCTTGGCCGTGTCCCTTGAGTGTGTCAGCTACTGTTCTTCGTTCTTTGCTCTTCATGCACTGTTTTGATCCTCCAAGGGTCTTTTTGCACCTAAACCTAAAATAAACACTTTAAACACACTTAAAACAAAAATTAATCAAAACATTAACTAAAACACATATAAAATCATACTAAAAACTAGTACAAAAATGACCTAAACATCTTTTTTATAACCCTACAGAAAATATGAATTCTATAGAACCAAACCCTAATTATAACCAAGAACAGTATGAAGAACAATCTCTTTCTCTACCTATGTCACCTATAGCCTATTTTGTAACAGAAAATGTAGCAAACATAGATAAAGAATTAAATATAATTAATAAAGAATTTATATTCAATAAAGATAAATTAGATAAAGAATTAACTTCAATATATATATATATAAATTAAAAGAAGCAATTAGTAAAGTAAATGATTTTAACTCTATAAAAAATGAATATATTAATTTTGTAAAACAATATGAAGTTAATATAAAATTCTTTGATTGGTTTAAAAGAATTTATAAAGGAAACATTAAAGCAGAAAAAATAATAAATCCAATAAATAATAGAAATAAAGAAACAGAATGGAAAGTAAATGATAAGATTGTACAAAGTGAACATCCACCTAAAACAACAAGTATATTTATGCATGGAGAGCACGAAATCAAAATCACACCATTTAAATTTATTTTTAAAGATGATCCAAAGAGAAAAAATTTGGAACAAAATATTTTTTTCAAATGCACATTTAATTAGTATAGATAAACAATTAAATAGAATATAAAATTCTATTAAAGATAAAGAAATAGTAAAACCTGTAAAACTAATTTCAGATAGAAAATTAAAAACTCATGTCTTCAAACCCTTTGAAGTATCTAAAATGGTCAACAAGAAGTCAAATCTAAGGATTCTGACTTTGTAAAAGCTAAAAAAGATCAATTAAGTAAAATTATCAACCTTATAATCAAAACAAGTTATTCAAGAAAAACCTCAATCTAAAACTTCTAAAACATTAGTATAGTAACCCAAGATCAAGATTTAGAATCAATTCAGGATTCTAAACCTGAAACTGAGAATCTTGAATCTTTTAGTAAAGATATAAATCCACAAATAAATCGTATAACACATCAATCTATAATACCTAGAATATCTGCCCCTGACTTAGGAATTATATATTAGGAATTATAGATAGTCCTAATACCCTATCACAATATAAATATAATGCTTCTTCACTATATAAATGGAACATTGATAGCCTGCCAGAATATAATATTTTGAGTCTTCTACAACATATTACAATGGCTGCCAATGCTTATATAACCCAAACTGATACATCAAATAGAACTATAGCAGAATTAATTATAGTTGGCTTCACAAATTAATTAAAACGTTAGTGGAATAATCTTCTCAGTACAGAACAATATTTAGAGATATTAAATACTATAAAAACTTATGAGGATGGAACCCCTATATTAAATTAATATGGTGATACTATTCAAGATGCAGTGACAACATTGATACTGACTATATCACTTCATTTACAGGAGATCCTACTCATTTAAAAGATAAAAATGTTGAATTACTAAGTAACCTTAGGCGTAAAAAACTTAGGGACTTTCAGTTTTGTAAAACAATTTTATTTAACTAGGATTATGTTAAGAGAAGATTCCAACCAGGCTTTCTAGAAGGAAAAGTTTCTTGCATGATTACCATTTTTTCTAGGTGAGGGAGTAAGAAATCATATAAAATAGGAATATGAAAATGTTATTTCTTATAACAATTTGACTTATGGTCAATTGGTTAGTATAGTTCTAAAAGAAGAATTAAAACTCTGTCAATACATAAAACTTTAAAAGTCATTAATATTCAAAATGAGAAAAACTAAATAAGAATTAGGTTCATTTTGTAAACAGTTTGATTATAGTATAACTCAATTATAAAGACTGTAATGGACAATGTTCTACAAGATATCAAAAAACCATATAAAAATATAAAAAGAATTATAAAAGAAAATACAATAAAGAGTATTATTATAAGAAACAAAAACATTATAAATCTAGAAAATCTAGTAATAAAAAATTCTTTAAAAAGAAAATTAAACAATTTAAATCATGTAAAGATTTAGAATGCTATAATTGTAGTAAAAAATGATATACTTCTAGATTTTGTAAGTTTAATAAAAAAAAAAACTACAAGAACTAGAATTATAAGAATCTGTATTAAATAAAATTCATGAATTATATTTAGAGTATTCGAATTCTGAAGATTATTTAGATTCTGAAGAATTAAATCAAATTGATGAAATAAATTCAAACTCTAGTAGTTCTGAAACTAGTAATAAATAAATAAATATTTTAACTAAAAAACATAAGTCTGTTTTAGAAGTTATAAAACATATAAATAATCCTAAAATTCAAGAAAAATTCTTAAATAAATTATTAAAAATTTCTAATGAAAAGCCTAAACTCTCTATTTTACCTAGATAAGTAAACAAACATATTATTTAACTTAAATTTAAATAAAAAAATAAAAAAAAATAAACCAAAAATAAACCAAAAATAAATGATTTACAAAAAAAATTAAAGAGATAAAATTAGAATTAAAAGAATTAAGAATTAAACAACAAACTGATTCTGAATTAATAAAATCTTTATTAAATTCTACTTCTTCTTCTTCTTCTGAAGAAGATGATGATGATGAAGAAAATGCTGAACAAATAAAAAAGAAAAAAGAAATTAATAACAATAATGAAATTAGTATATTAAGTAAAGATAAATTTTTTAATAATATAATTTTTATGCTACAGAAAATTACATCAAGAAAATATCGAATAAAAATAAAATTAAAATTCTTAAGTAATTATAATATAGAAAGTATAGCTTTACGTGATACAGGAGCATATTTGAACTGTATTAAATCCAGCTTAGTTCTTAAAAGATTTTAGCAAGAAATAAATAAAAAATTATCAATTTCTAATAAATTAAAATTAAATATTCTTGATAAAATAGAAGCTTTAATAATTAAAGAAAATTAGAACTAAAAAATATATGTATTTTGGCTAGTGAAATTCATCATATGGTGATCTTAGAAACCCCATTTATGAATCTAATTACATCATATTCTGTAAAAGATGATAATATAAATTTTAAAATAAAAGATTAAAAAATTATTTTTCTATTTATAGAAAAAGTAATATCATAATTTTTAAAAATTTCTAATTTTTAAAAATTTAATAAAATAAATTATAATTTAATTGGATAAATTAAATAAACAATTTTAAATAAAAAAATAAAGCGATTTTAAATGAAAAAGTAAAATATATATGTGATATATATGCAAAATTTATATAACATATACAAAGTCAACAAAAGTCAAATTTTTAAAAGTTAAAAGTCAAAGTCCAATTGCATTTTTATAAATAAACTTTAAAATTTTAAAATTATTTAAATTATTCAAAAATAATTTATTTTTAATGAAAGATGTATTTTTGGGGTTTAAATTAAATAAATTATTATTAAATTATTAAAATAATATATATATATATGAATATAAAAGTGAGTGGAAGGAAAGAGAAATTGTCATCTTCTTCATCTTCTTCTTCTTTCTCCTTTGAAGGCTGATTTTCTCCATTGAAGGAAGGAAGGATTTGCTTCTTCCATACTCCATTAATTGAAGGATTTTAAGAGTTTTAAATGGATTTTTAGTTATTTCCACCAAATTTAGTAAGTTTTTAACTTTTTTTCTTGAAATTTCATAGAATAATGAATATGTGTATTTTGAATTTTTGAAGTGCTATGATTTAATTGTCTATTTGGGTATAGATGAAGTTGTTTTAAGTAGTTAATAATAATTTTAAGGTTGGATTAAAAAAATGATCGAGTTTGAGTAAAGATTGGTGAAGAGAGAGTTTTTAGGGTTATGTAACTTTTGGAATTTTGAATTCATGGGTTCTAATTGTGAAATTTAATTCCAAATGGGTTGTTTTGATGCATAAACAAGTATTTTAAAGTTAAATGACATATTTGGTTGAGTTTGGATATAGTTTGAAAATGGAAGTGGTTATTTATGATTTTGAAAAGGGATTTTTCAAAGTATGTTGAATTGCTTGATTTTATTGTTTAAAACATATTATTTAATGATATTAACAATGAAAATAAGATTGAAATGATAATTGGATTGAGTTGGAATGGAAAACCTTCAATAGTGAAGGTTATGCCATTTTAGAATTTTGGACAAAAGTGTATATTTATGTAATGTAATTATTTTAAACATGTTATAATATGTTTTTAATAATATAAATAAAGTTAAAACACCAAATTGAATGGCTTAACATGGTATTCCAAAGTTAAAGTGAGGTTAGCCTTAACTTTGGGATTTTTGTTTGAATGAAGTTTAATTATGGTTTAAGATTGGAAATGCCTTTAAATGTGATACTAAATGATTATTTATGATCACATTTGGTATAAGCATCGAGGGGAATTGATTTGCCCCATCCAAGTGTTGAAGGGCAAGTTGAAAGAAAAGGTTGGAGGTTGTTTTAAGCTTGCTTTTGGTTGCTTTTAGAGGTAAGTATAAACTTTAGATGAATTGGACATGTTTGCATTACATTGGGCTTAACACATTTTGAATTGAAAAATATGTTAAGCTACTTGATGCATTAATTATTTATGAATAATGTGCTATGACATGTGTAATGTCATATATGTATTAAATGCATTGTGAAAAGCCATTGTTAATGGCTAAATTGTGTAAAATGTGAAATATGTGTATTATGTGAAAATGACCCAAAGTGTTTTGGTAATGTCATTTGTTATGTATGCATTAAAGGCATTGTTAAAAAGCCATTGTTAATGGCTAAAGTACATAAAATGTGATTTATATGTGAATTATGTGAAAATACCCAAAATATTTGGGTAATGTGATTTAATGTAAAATATGATACATTGTAATGATATTGATGTGAATGAGGAAAATGAGAAAAAAGGCAATGTGCCTAAATGATAATGAAAAATAAGGCAATGTGCCTAGTTTGGTTATGAAAAAATGAGAAATAAATTGATAATGAAAAATATGAAATAATTGTGCGCCTAACATGCTATTCAATTTTTCAGAGTTCTGTGTTTGGCGGTATGCGTATGAGATTATCCTCATTATTTGCCTTCGGGACTAGCTTTTGAGTAATTATTTGATTTGCCTTTAGGGCTAGATGATTAGCATCACTGTGATATGATCTACCTTCGGGGCTAACTTTTGAGCAATTATTATGATCTACCTTCGGGGCTAGCTTTTGAGCAATTATTATGATTTGCCTTCGGGGCTAGACATATGGTGTTAATTTAGACCAAAATAGTAACTCTGGGATTTGAATGGCATACTAGATCTTTTGGGCCCATATTTGTGTTTGTTGTTATGTGAATTGTAAAATGATTAAAAAATATGTATAAAATGAAATGGTATGTCGCATGGTGACATGATATACATAAGCATTGTGCATTGGCATTGCATATAAGTTTTACTGTTATTAAAGTTTATACCACTAGGCTTTTGGCTTAGCATGATTATAACTCATCGCGCAGGTGACATGAGAGATTTGGTTAAGCCAGAGAGTTTATCTAGACCAGGTCGGGTCTAGATTTGAGATTTTCAGTGTAGAGTTAATTTTTGGGCGTCAAGATCAGAAACACTGCCAGCATGTATATATTTTGTATTATCGTACATTTTGACATTATGTATATTATATTATGTATTGATGTATATATATTGTAAATTATAAAGAATGTGTTGAAAAACTTTATAATGTGGGTTGATATGTGTTTTGGAATATATATATATATATGTATATGTATAAATGTGTTGTGAAATTTGGAGAAATTGAAGAGTATGGGTGAAAGGTGATTTGATATTATTTGGAGTGTTATCTTATGCGGGTTGTGATTTGTTGAAATTTGGAAATGTTTAAATTACAGACAAAACTCTGACAAATTGTTTTCATAAATTTTTATGAAAAATTATATTTTGAAACCTATAATTGGTAAATAGTATTTTATTTATTATTTAAATATACAATATAAAGCATTTGAGATTTTAAATTAGAAAGTAAAAAAATTATTAAATCGGATTGTGACATTTTTGTACCATATATGCATATTTTACATATACTTGATGTATGTATTATATATATATATACGGTATAAGGGTGTTGCATTTATTTTTGTATCAGAGCTTAAATTTGAGGTTCTCGACCTAGGTGGGTTGTTAGAGATAAAATGGAGATTTTTAAATATGATTTTCAATTATGATACATGTATTGACATTGGTAGTTTCTAATCTATGATGTGGCAATTTCTGCTGTGTTTGCAGATATAGGTAGTTATGATGTCTCGGACGCATCAGTCTGCAGAGGGTAGTGCAGAGAGTGTAGTTCATGGTGAGGGTAGAGATGGGGCTAGAGCTGAGACTGTTGGTGAGGCATCTACTTCTGTGCCTATGAGACCAATAGCTGATGAGATTTTGCCAGGCTGGGTACGGCATATGGTGGAGCTATTGAGGCAGGCTCCAGCTCAGCAGCCGTCGTCACTGCCACAGCCACAGCCACAGCTGCAATTACCGATGAGGAAGTATGATAAGCTGAGAAAGTTTGGAGCTGAGGACTTTGTTGATACTACAGACCCTGCTATAGTAGAGCAGTGGTTGGACAAGGTCCATAGAGTATTATCTAGTTGTAGGCTACTCCGGAGGAGAAGTTTGATTATGCCAGATCTCTTCTGTAGAGGGATGCATATGAGTGGTGGAAGATGGCTCTATATGCTACAGCTGATCCACCAGTTTTGACCTATGATGATTTACTGTGGGAATTCAAGACGAATTATACTCCGATGGAGTATAAGGATATGAAGAAAATGGAGTTTCTGAGTTTGATGCAGGACACTAGGACAGTGACGGAGTATGAGATTGAGTTAATCCGACTGAGTCAGTATACTGGAGAGATCATATCGGTTGAGATTGATCGGTATAGGAGGTTTGAGGAGGGGCTAAGACCCTCTATCATATGTATTCTAATTTTTGAAAATTTTTAATTTTTAAAATTTTAATAAAATAAATTATAATTTAATTGGATAAGTTAAATAAATGATTTTAAATAAAAAAATGAAAGAATTTTAAGTGAAAAAGTGAAATATATATGTGATATATATGCAAAAAAATACATAACATATACAAAAGTCAACAAAAGTCAAATTTTTAAAAGTCAAAAGTCAAAGTTCAATGGCATTTTTATAAATCAATTTTGAAAATTTAAAATTATTTAAATTATTCAAAAATAATTTATTTTTAATGGAAGATGTATTTTTGGGGTTTAAATTAATTATTTATTAAATTATTAAAATAATATATATATATATATGGATATAAAAGTGAGTGGAAGGAAAGAGAAATTTCCATCTTCTTCTTCTTTCTCCTTTGAAGGCCGATTTTCTCCATTGAAGGAAGGGAGGATTTGCTTCTTTCATACTCCATTAATTGAAGGTTTTTAAGAGTTTGAAGTGGATTTTTGGTGATTAATTTTCACCAAATTTAGTAAGTTTTCAACTTCTTTCTTGAAATTTCATGGAAGAATGAATATGTGTGTTTTGAGTTTTTGAAGTGCTATGATTTAATGTCTATTTGGGTATGGATGAAGTTGTTTTAAGTAGTGTACAATGATTTTAAGTTTGGATTAAAGAAATGGTTGAGTATGAGTTAAGATTGGTGAAGAGAGAAAATTTAGGGGTATGTAACTTTTGGACTTTTGAATTCATGGGTTTTAATTATGCAATTTGATTCCAAATGGGTTATTTTGATGCATAAACAAGTATTTTAAAGTTAAATGTGGATTTGATTGAGTTTGGATAGAGTTTGAAAATGGAAGTGGTGATTTAGGGTTTTAGAAAAGGGATTTTTCAAAGTACATTGAATTGCTTGTTTTAATTGTTTAAAGCATGTTATTTAAAGATATTAAGGATGAAAATAATATTGAAATGATAATTGGATTGAGTTGGAATGGAAAGCCTTCAATGGTGAAGGCTATGCCATTATAGGATTTTAGACGTAAGTGTGTATTTATGTAATGTAATTATTTTAAACATGTTATAATATGTTTTTAATAATATAAATAAACTTAAAACGCCAAATTGAATGGCTTAACATGGTATTCTAAAGTTAAAGTGAGGTTAGCCTTAACTTTGGGATTTTTGTTTGAATGATGTTTAATTATGGTTTAAGATTGAAAATGCCTTTAAATGTGATACTAAATTATTATTTATTATCACATTTGGTATATGCATTGAGGAGAATTGATTTGCCCCATCCAAGTTTTGAAGGGCAAGTTGGAAGAAAAGGTTGGAGGTTGTTTTAAGCTTGCTTTTGTTTGCTTTTAGAGGTAAGTACAAACTTTGGATGAATTAGACATATTTGCATTACATTGGGCTTAACACGTTTTGAATTGAAAAATATATTAAGCTACTTGATACATTGATTATTTATAAATAATGTGCTATGACATGTGTAATGTCATATATCCATTAAATGCATTGTGAAAAGCAATTGTTAATGGCTAAATTGTGTAAAATGTGAAATATGTGTATTATGTGAAAATGACCGAAAGTGTTTGGGTAATGTCATTTGTTATGTATGCATTAAAGGCATTGTTAAAAAGCCATTGTTCATGGCTAAAATGCATAAAATATGATTTTTATGTGAATTATATTAAAATACCCAAAATAATCGGGTAATGTAATTTAATGTAAAATGTGATACATTGTAATGATATTGATATGAATGAGAAAAATGAAAAAAAAAAAGAGGCAATGTGCCTAATTGATAATGAAAAATGAGGCAATGTGCCTATCTTGATTATGAAAAATAAATTGATAGTGAAAAATATGAAATAATTGTGTGCCTAATAAGTTATTCAATTTCTAGAGTTCTGTGTTTGGCAGCATGCTTATGAGGTTATCCTCATTATTTGCCTTCGGAGCTAGCTTTTGAGCAATTATTTAATTTGTCTTTGGGGCTAGACGCTTGGCGTCACTGTGATATGATCTGCCTTCGGGGCTAACTTTTGAGCAATTATTATAATCTGCCTTCGGGGCTAGCTTTTGAGCAATTATTTTGAATTGCCTTCAGGACTAGACACATGGTGTCAATTTGGAATAAATAGTAACTCTGAGATTTGAATAGCATATTAGATCCTTTGGGCCCATGCTTGTGTTTGTTGTTGTGTGAATTAAAAAATAATTAAAAAAATATGTATAAAATGAAATGTTATGTCACATGGTGACATGATATACATAAGCATTGTGCATTGGCATTGCATATAAGTTTTACTGTTATCAAAGTTTGTACCGCTATGCTTTTGGCTTAGCACGATTGTAACTCATCGTGCAGGTGACAAGGGAGATCCATTGAGCTGGAGAGTTCATCTAGACCAGGTCGGGTCTAGATTTGAGGTTTTTAGTATAGAGTTGATTTTTGGGCTTCAAGATCAGAAACACTGCCAGTATTTATATATTTTATATTATTGTACATTTTGACATTATGTATATTATATTATATTTTGATGTATATATATTGTAAATTATAAAGAATGTGTTGAAAAATTTTATAATGTGGGTTGATATGTATTTTGAAAAATATATATGTATATGTATAAATGTGTTGTGAAATTTGGAGAAATTGAGGAGTATGGGTGATATGGTGATTTGATATTATTTAGGAGTGTTATCTTATGCAGGTTGTGATTTGTTAAAATGTGAGAATGTCCAAATTATAGACAAAACTCTGACAAATTTTTTTCAGAAATCTTTATAAAAAATTATATTTTGGAGCCTATAATTGATAAATAATATTTTATTTATTATTTAAATATACAGTATAAATCATTTGAGATTTTAAATTGGAAAGTAAAAAAAATTATTAAATTGTGATATTTTTGCACCGTATATGCATATTTTACATATACTAGGTGTATGTATTATACATATATAGAATATAAGGGTGTTACAGAAAAATCTAAAAAAAATCTAAATTTACTTAAAGTGACTCATTCAATTTATGAACTACAAATAAATGCATTAATAAAACAAAAGTTTGAACAACTTTGTAATTTAAAAAAAATTCCTTTATAAAAAATAATTGAACAATTAAAAACTAAAATTATACAAGATAAAATTAATTAATTAAAACTTCAAATTGAAAATGAATTATGTGTTGATATTGCAAATGCATTTTGGAAATAGAAAGTAGCATGTGATTGATTTACCTTATGAAATAGGCTTTGATGAAAAGTTTATTACAACTAAAGCCTGACTCATTCAAATGGCTCCTGATATGATTTGTAAAAAAGAAATAACCGATTTAGAAAATCAAAAAAACTAATTGCTAAATTTAGAAGTCATGGTCTTGTGCAGATTTTATTTAAACATGATATCTGAAATAGAAAGAGGAGTATCTAGATTAGTAATAAATTATAAACCTTTAAATAAAGCATTAAAATGAATTGGATACCCTATTCTAAATAAAAAAGATTTATTAGGAAGATTATATGAAGCAAACATTTTTAGTAAATTTGATATGAAATATGGTTTTTGGCAAATTCAGATTAACCCTAAAGATATGTATAAGACTGCATTCACTGTTCTATTTGGATAGTATGAATGGAATGTTATGCCTTTTGGATTAAAGAATGCATCCTCTGAATTTCAGAGAGTGATGAATGATATATTTAATCTTTATACTAAATTTTGTATAGTATACATTGATGATGTCTTAATTTATAGTAAAACATTAGATGATTATTTTAAATATCTAAAAATATTTTTTATGGTGGTAAAGAAGAATGGTTTAATACTTAGTAAAACTAAAATGTCTTTGTTCCAAACTAAAATTAGATTCTTAGGATAAGATTAGATTCTTAGGACATTATATAGAACATGACATTTTAGAACCTATAGAAAGAAACTTAGCCTTTGGAGATAAGTTTCTTGATCAAATCCTTAATAAAGACCAACTACATAGATTTTTATGATGTTTAAACCATGTTATAGAATTCTATCCAAACCTGAATAGCATTATAAAACCACTACATTATAAGTTTAGAAAAGATCTTGGCCCATGGAATGAAGTCCATACTAGTATAGTAAAACAAATTAAAGTCTTAGTAAAAACTATTCCTTACCTACATATAACTGACCCATTAGCTCAAAAAATAGTTGAGATAGATGCTTCAGATATATGATATGGTGAAATATTAAAATAAATAAAAGAGCATAGAGAAACCATAGTCCAATTTTACTTAGGACATTGGAGCCCAACCCAATTAAATTATTCTACTATTAAAAAAGAGATTTTGAGTATTCTTATAAGTATTTCAAAATTTTAATTTGATCTTTTAAATAAAAAAATATTGCTTCGTAATGATTGTAAAAGTGCTAAAGATGTTTTATATAAAGGTGTTAAAAACCTTGCCTCAAAATAAATTTTTGCTAGATGACAAACTATTTTAAGTATTTTTAATTTTGATATAGAATTTATTAAAGGAGAAAATAACAGTATACCTAACTTCCTTACTCATGAGATCCTTCATGGGAATCATGGGGAATAAGAAGAAGAAAGTAACCAATAAAGCTAAAGAAACCTTAAAACCAAAAAATAGCCCATCTCTTAAAGCCCTGTCTAATCATTCAGATGAAATTACTAAAGATGAAATTAAAGTCATAAAACCTTGGGCCCAAGTGGTCGAAGAAGACAGTAAAGCCCAAATGGAAAAATGAATCTCTCAATTAGCCCATTCTCCAGAAGTTATTAGAGCCCTCCTTTCCAACATGGGATTTGCACCTTCAAACATCCATATATTGATGGTCTTATCCCATTTTTAAAACAAGAGATAGGTGAACCTTCAAAATCTAAAACCCTATCTCAAAATATTTCTAAAATCGAGTTAGAAGTTTCAAATCCTTCAACTCAAATTGTTTCTTCAAATTTTCCATTAAAGCCCTCTAAATGGTTTACTAAAATATTTTTTAGTATAGAATTAATAATTGAAAATGGACCTGCTCAGCATAATCCATGGAAAATTATTAAATCTGTATATCCTAAAAATTAGTTTTTTAAACCAACTGATTTATCAAAACCTCAAAATATTATTTAAATATTCTAGAGGATTTTGGTTTTATTTATTTAAAGCACAATTAAAACCAGAAGGATAAAGCTATCATAGCTTATTCTTTTTTCAAAATAAAGAAAATTCTCCATCCTTTTGAATGGAAAAAACTTTTCATATTTTTGTGCAATTTAAAACCATTTCTCAAAATTCTGTTTGCCATTCTTACAATTATTGGGATTATATGGAAGCTTGGACTAAAGTCTTATTTTTTCAAAACCTTGGCCAAACCCATTCCTGGCTCATATATTTTGATAATAATATTAAAACTGACAACATGCCCATATGGTTTATTGACTGGTGGTACTACTGTGGTAATGAAGATAAAATATTATCACAAGATGTGCTGCTAGCCTTTCAGTACTTTAAAGCTCATTTCAATCCAAACCCATATGAGAAGAAATTTTCTCCTTTTTTTCTCTTTTGTATGACTTTCTATATACCGTGGATATACCTGTAATATTTTGATGTTGCAATACAATCAGGTAACAATATATCTGTGATATTAAGAAAAACTAAAATCAAGTGATGGAATGTCTTTTGCAATTCTACCTATAAGCACACAATAAAGCAGTGGCTACTAAAGGGAAACCATGATGGTTTTGGCCCCAAGCTATCTGTTTCCTTTGGAGCCCAAAGAGCCTAAAATATAGCCCTTCTTGCAGCTGCAAAGACTGCAGAAGATTATAAAGCATTGATACAACAGATAGTTGAATCTCTTCCTTCAATCTCTGAGCTGATAAAGCCCAGTAAGAATAGATCTACTGGATCATCCAATAAAGTCCATCCTAAAAAATCTAAAGCCCAATCCAGAAGAAGAAAATCACCTTCCTTTTGGCTCTTCTTCTACGTCATCCATGATGTCATCTTCCACTAATAAAACATCTAACTTAGACTTATGTTATTGCCCCAATAATGAGGATGGTATTCTGCCTCTAATAAATATAAAGGGTAAAAAAGAAAAAACAAGGAAAAAAGAAAAAGAAAAGAAAAAATAAAGAAAAAAGAAAAAAAAGAAAAAAGAAAAAAGAAAAGAAAAATAAAAAGTCTAATTCTGATACAAGCTCGTCAGAAAATTAAAGGCATAAGGAACCTTATTCCTTCAATCAATAAAATCGGTATCCACTGACAAAATATTATTCATTAACAGTATTTACCAGAGAAAACCAACAGTACAGTTAGAAGAACTATTTATCTGCAGTTCTCCATAGTAAAGCAAATAGTATCCCGATAAGCTATCTTTTGCTTTACTATGGAGAACTATAGATGAACAGTTCTTCTGACTTTACTGTTGATTTTCTCTGGTAAATATTGTTGATAAATAATATTTTATTAGTGGACACCGATTTTATTTATTGAAGGAATAAGGTTCTTTCTGCCTTTAATTTTCTGACGAGCTTGTGTTAGAATTAGACTTTTTATTTTTATTTTTATTTTTATTTTCTTTTTTTCTTTTTTTCTTTATTTTTCTTTTCTTTTTCTTTTTTCTCTTTTTCTTTTTTTTTCTTTTTATTTTTATTGGAAACAAAATACCATAACAATCATCCTCATTACTGGGGCAATAATATGAGTTTGATTCATATGTTTTATTAGTGGAAGATGACGTCACGAATGATGTAGAAGATGAGTGTAGACCCTTAATTTTAGCCCTAAGTTGGTACGATCTTAATTAAAGGATGCCAAGATAAATTCGATCCAACTTTAAAAGATGTAAACTTAGTTTACAACTTTTAAATAAGTTGATTCAGTTTAAAAGGTATAAATTCAACTATAAAACCCTAACTTAAGTTTTTTTAGGCCCAAATTAAACTTGTCGGTCCAAAAAATTCAAAAATACAATAATAAATCTAGTTGGGATGACCCATGTTGACTTGACCCTTTGCACATGTCGACCTAGGCCCTGCTCATGTTGATCTGGTGGTCCAAATTGACATGAGCCAAAGGCCATGTTGATCTGGCTGCCCAGATCAACATGGCCTTGGTCCATGTTAATCTGATGCCCCAGATCGACATGGTTTTAAGTTATTTTAGGGTTTTCTTGACCGGTTAGTTTCCTAATTAGCTTAGAAGTCATCTAAAAGACATATTAGCAAAATTAGGTTTAGGGTTGGATTAGTTTTGCCTATAAATAATAATGTTTAATACTTTACCAGGGATGGGCAATTTTAGCAAGAAAAGCAACACTGAGCAACAACAATCAACATTCATCAATACTTCAAATGCAGCAATCACTGTCTTTAGTTTTTGCTCAACCAAAAACATCCAGTGTTGCAAACGGTAGCTTTGGATCAACAACCATTTTGGTGGAGCATTCAACACAGGTTTTGCATACTAAACTTAATTTACTTAAGCATACAGTAGCCATAACATATTTTCTTTTAAATGTTTGGTTTGTTTGTTTTGATATTAATTTTTCCAGTAGCTTAAAATTATTTAATTATTCTCTTATTTTTCTAGAACCTTAAAATATTTTTTCCAAAACCCTAAACTGCCATATTAATTTCCAGAACCTAGTTTGTTTTTCTAAAATATCAAAACCCTAGTTTAATTTTCTAAAAACCCTAAACTATTCTTTCCAATGCCCTAATTGTTTTTAAATTATCAAGACCCAATTTTCTTAAACCCTAATTCGAGACCTTAAAATTGTTAAACCCTAAATTTCCTAATCCCTAATCTAAACCCTAGATCCAATAACTTAAACTAAACCCTAATTTCCAAAACCTAAACCAAACCCTAAGTGGGACCGCCGTATGAACGGCGTCCTCTATTTTGTTAAAGGAGTTAATGTTTGCTTATGTATTGTATCTTTTTTTTTATTTCATTATATTTAAGTCCTAATTTATTATTGTTTAATGATAAAATACATTATTATGATTTATTTGCTTATGGATTGTAATTTGTTATTATTTAAGATTTTGAGATTGTAAAAGACATGTTTCTACTCGTGGGTGCCTTGTTTGTCTAATTTATTTTTTTTCTATATTTTAAAATATTTAATGGAGTTTCAAATTATTGTAAAGGATATGTTTCCACCAATTGGTGGGTGTCCCATTTTATTTATTTGTATGAATATTTGGACATTTGTAAAGGCATGTTTTCATCTTGTATGGGTGCCCATCTTTTGATTGATTTGTTTTAATTAATAATATGATGTTTTATTTTATTGCATATAGTACGGATGATATTTTAATAAGTTAAGAATTTAATAATATTTAGATATGTAAAGGAGGCCAATCCAATGAACCGGGCATTATGGGGGTGCTGGGCCACTTCTCACTTTCTCCATGCATACCCAACTTTTCAAACCCAATAGAGGGTTAGAGATTTCTTAAGAATTGAGTCATCCACCCCTTTCTTTTTTCTTGGTCCATCCGGGTGGCGACTCTATTTTTTTTTTTGGGTTTAGGCTCGTGTTCTCTAAGGCCCTGAGCTTAACAGTGCCGAAGTCACTTTAACTATTCCACCGGGAGTGGGGACAAAAATCCTTGCTCACAAAGAGTCAGAAGAGGAAGGTGATTTTCTTCTTCTGGACTGGGATTTAGATTTTTTAGAATGGACTTTATTGGATGATCTAGCAGAGCTAGTCTTACTAGGCTTGATGGGCTCAATGGTTGAAGGAAGATATTCAACCATCTATTGCATCAAGGCTTTATAATCTTCTACAGTCTTTATAGCTGCGAGAAGGACTATATTTTGGGCTCTTTGGGCTCCAAAGAAAATAGATAGCTTGCGGTCAAAGCCATCATAGTTTCTCTTTAGTAGTCACTGCTTTACTGTGTGCTCATAGGTAGAAATGTAGAAGGCATTCCACCACCACTACAAGAAAGTTGATAAATGGTGACATTTAAAATTGTCACTTAAACTTAATTTTTCATCACAAATTATTTTTTGTGTCAAAAATTTTATGTCATGAAGACTGTCATTGTAACCTCATAATATTTTGCATATGTGACGACTTTTGTTATTGTCACCATAACTTCAAGTTTTTATGACAAAACATATAATTGTCATAAATTATATTGCTTTTAGTGATGCTAATAGCATCATATTTTGAGTTATTAATTTATCATTTAATATTATATGTCGTCATTAAAAGTAAGATTAAATATGACAATCTTCATTTACGTTAGCAATAAATTTCATTTGACGACCACAATATTTGTATCATAATATATGATAACATATAGCGCCTATTGTCATTATTATGGTATAATGTTTGTCATTTAATATTATATATCGTAATGAAAAATGAGAATAAATATGACTACATCATTTGCGTCAATAATAAATTTTTATTTAGCGACGATATTATTTGTCATGGTTTATAATAATGTATTGTGACAAAATTGTCGCCATAACTACAATGTAATATTTGTCATTTAATGTTGTATATCGTCATTAAAAGTGATATTAAATATAACAACATTTTTTTGTTAGCAATTAATTTTTTTTGTGACAAAAACATATATGTCAAGATATATTATAATATTTAGCGATAAAATTGTCATGAATATAATGTAATGTTTGTCATTTAATATTTTATGTTATCATTAAAAGTGAGGTTAAATATGACATTTTTCACTTCAATAATAAATTATAAATCATGATAATTTTTTAAATTAAATTGATGAAAATATTGTTGTAATTAAATTGATAACAAATTATTTGAGAACAATTGAAAAATAACTAATGTATTATTGTCTTTTTCCAGTATATACTTCTTATCACACTAAAATCCAAAAGTTTAACAAAAGAACCTAAAAGAAAGCTATATGTTAGAATCCCTATGCGAATATAAAATTTTTTGAGAACTTTCACCATGTATAATTGTCAATGATCTATAGAACTTGCAATTAAATAAAGATCTATCATTATAACAACTAAAAAAAAGATAAAATAATGAATCACCAAAGTAAACATCTCCATGTATATCAAACATAGGAGATACATCTTATGAACAAATTGATTTATAAATTCCAATATATTGAGACTAAATAGCCACAATTTCAATGAAAATTGATAAATTACATAATAAAATATTATTTCATTGTTAAAATTCATGGCATTAAAGGTGATAAACTTAAAACTCAGCTATGACACCAACAATATACAAAATTATTTCGAAGTTTAACTGGATTATAAAGCTACATACATAATCATATTTTGTAGTTCCAATATACCATGTTGCAATCAAAATTTTATACCAAGATAATCATAAAATTTTTGAATTGTGGAATTTTATTGAAATTTTGGCAAAACTTCCCCTATAACTTTGACAATCCATCAAAAAAGCAAATCATAAAATAAAAAAGAGCATAACATGATAAAACATAACATTCATGAACCAATTGATCTCTACTTCCAACATATTAATTGAAACTAAATAGTAGAAAAATTCAGTAATAATTTATAAATTACATTATAAAATATTATTTTATGGATAAAATTCATAACATAGAAGATGATAAACTTGAAACTCTACTATGACACAAAAAATATACAGAAATACCACCTGAAGTATAATTTTTTATTTTCGTTGGATTATAAAAACTGCATGAATAATCATATTTTGCAAATCAAATCAACCATGCTACATCAAGATTTGATAGCACGACAATCATATAATTTTTTAAGTTATGAACTGCATTGAAATTTTGACAAAACTTCCTATATAAATTTGACAATCCACCTAAAAATCTAATCACTTTCCTATTAAAAATACTTATATAAAATTTGTTATATTAAATCTATCATGATTTGATATTCAAATGTGTAAAATGCTCTCAAAACTAGCTTATAACTATCATATAACAGTGAAAAAAATGTAAACATAGAATTTAAAAAGAAAAATACATCAATTAGCAACAACATAAAAATGTGAAAAAGGTTTATTACTTATAAGAAAAAGAGTGATCATTGCATTCCATGACTTGCCATAAAAATCATTAGCTATTTGATTTTCTTATCTTGCTCTTAAATTTTTGAATTTTATTCTGAAAGTTTGCCCTTTAAAACCGTCACCTCGGTTTCAAACTCAGTGACTTGAGTTTTAAGCCCAGTTACATGTGACTCTGACACACTAAACTTGTGTTGGGTTTTCAAAAGTTCCTTTTGCAATCTTTGTGTAGCCACATCTATTGATATTTTTTTTATTGGGTGGTTTTGGACCATACCCTAGGCCTTTTATATAACCAGAACCATGACCAAGAACTTCTTAAACTATTTGATCTGCTGTTACAATAATTTTTTGTTCATCGCACTGCTTACGCTTTTCAATCATTAAAGTCTACAATTCCAATTATCAATAAAAGTAAATGTGTTAAATTAAATCAATTTAATTTGAATAGCAATAAGTAAAGCAAATTTACCCAATTTTTTCAGCATCTTGAGATGATCAACCCTTTTTTCTGAATAATGTGTTTGTCTATAAAGTTCAATTCTATCACAAGGTTCTCCATTTAACTCCTTTTGAGACTATAAAAATGCAAAAGAAAAATAAACACAATTATATGATTGTTTATTTTAATAAATAAAAATGATAATTTGGATAAAAACAATACTCACGATTTCATGTAGAAGACTAGTAAATTGCTTTCTACTAGAAATATGTGGAGCCTTAACCTTTTTCCTATTTTTAGCATTCCTTATGCTTTTGCGCTATTATATGATAACAAATTTGAAAATTAAAATAAAATATTATTACAAAGGCAATATTTGATTATAAACTCACAAGAGTTCATCCAAAAACATCAACAAGAAATAGAGTTCTTATTATACAAACTCAAAAATGTTCATTATGCAAAACTATTACATAACTTAGAGCCTAGATAATTTAAAGAAACTAATAATATGTAAATGAGGAAGAGAAACATTACCTTAAATTCCTCAGATGTAAAATACTCACAAAGATCTTTCCATTTTTGTTCATCATCCCAGCTAGTAGGTGGATTACTCTTAGCCTACTCCAAAGAGTTAAACTTTTGAAACCTCTAGTGTAGCCCATGGCACTGTTCCCTGGCACTATTTCTTATCCTATCAATGATACAATTCTTTACACCTGGATCATCTATATTGAGGTCTATGTATTGTTGCATATAATAAAATAATGTAGACAAACAAAACTATAGTAAAATCAAACATTAAAATATAATAAACATTAAAATATAATTTAAAGTTTATATTGTAATAAAATTATAATAAATATGAAGTTCATTTTGTATTTATATACACCTTCATGTAATCAAACCCTAGTTCCAAATCATCATTTTTTACATCACTCCACTTTTTAGGCACCAAAATCACATCTCTGGTTATAATCCCGATCTCACTTGAAAGTTTGGCAGATTCCTCTCCACTGATGGGCCTATCTATTTCAACATCCATAATAATTTTTATTTTATTGCTAGTGGCAATAGACTTCAGAAGACCTTTCCCCATCATTTTTCCACGACCCTTTTTTTATGCATTTGCTACATAATCAGAAAATTAGTTATAATGTAAAATAGTAATGCAAATTATTACATTAAATTGTTAATGAGTTATTTGAACTTGGATAACAAGTGTGAAGAAGTTAAATTAATACCTAATGTGCTATTAACTTCATTTGGTTGAATTTTTATAGTTTCAATTACTTGTTCAGAAGAAGCATGAACTGGAGATTGCTATAGAGTCACTAATTGAGAAGTATTCAGCATATGAGTCGAAGTAACCCAACTCTGCCAATACATCACATACATCCTTCCGCAAGCATCCACGAATTCCAATCGGAAGAATTCGTTATAAGAGCACATGACAGTCATGACTTTTCAATCGTGAAATCTTATGATCATTTGAATTGACACATCGAGATGTATTAGAAGCATACCCATCTAGAAATTTAACAGATTTTAAAAATTCACAAAAGTCTTGCCTTTCTTTCTTCTTTATGACATAACATGCAGTTGGCATCACATACCTCATTAATTTTTTTACTAAGTACAACTCCTTGTGAATTCCCATATCTTCTAGATCTTGCCTTGCCTTCACAATATCCTTGGATTTACCATCAATATTCATTAAGGTTGCTAATATACTTTTGCATATATTTTTCTCTATATGCATTACGTCTAAGTTATACCTTAACTTCAACTTACTTCAATAAGGCAACTCAAAAAAAAAAAATGCCGCATTTAGTCTAATTTTCTTCTTTTGGCATGCGCTTTCTCTTTTTGTTACTTGGATGCATCCCTTGTGTACGATCTTCTAATTGGTCTAATTGTTGTAGTACATCATCCCCATTTAAGTCCTTAAGTGCCTCCCTATCTTCTTTTTTACAATTGAACTTCCTATTTCTCTGCCAATTATGATCTTTTGGTAAGTACCTGCGATATCCCATATAACATATCTTGTTGTGCAATAATTGAGAGCATGTCTGGTCATTGCAAATTGGGCATGCCCAATAGCCTTTTATGCTCCAACCTGATAAATAACCAAATGCGGGAAAATCATTTATTGTCCACAAGATGACAACATACATTCTAAAGTTCTTTCGCGAGGAAACATCAAATGTTTCAACTCCTTCAACCCATAATTCTTTTAGCTCTTTAATTAATGGTTGTAAGATATTATTTAGTCATTTAAATATTTTTAATAAATATATTTTTGGAAGAAATTATTTATCTTTAAATACAATGGTGACAAATTAATTTATCATCATTATATATGATTATTAGTGACAAACTTTGAATAAGTGAATTAGTGACGGTTATGATATTGTTATTTCAAATTTAAATTTTGTGACATTAAAAATCATAGCCTATGAATATTATATCATCATTTAAATATTTTCTGCCAATGTATTTTTTGAATAAATTATTTACCTCCAAATACAATAGTGACGAATTAATATATTGTCAAGATATATTATTATTAGTGATAAAAAAAATATTATCACTGTTTGAATCAGTGAATTAGTGACCGTAAATAATATTGTTACTGCAAAATCAAATTTTGTGATGTAAAAATTGTAGCCAATGAATATTATAATATCATTTAAATATTTCCCACCAAAATACTTTTAGAAGAAAACTTTTACCTCCGTATGCAATTGCAACAAATTTATATATCATCATGATATATAATTATTGGTGATAGAACAAAATTGTCACATTTTATAATTAATAAGTTAGTGACAATAAATAATAGTATCATTATAAATTGTTGTTTGTGATATTAAAAATCATAACAAGTGAATATTATGACGTCATTTAACTATTTCCGACCAATGCTTTTGAAATAAATTTTTAATCTAAATTATAATTGTGATAAATTTTTTACTTATTGTCATAATATATAATTATTATTGACAACATAATATTATCATTGTTTTAATCAATAAATTAGTGACAACAAACAATGTTGTCACTGTAAATTATAATTTTTGTGGCATTAAAACTCGTAGCGAATTAATACTACATCGTCACTAAAATATTTTCCACCAAATTTTTTGTGGAAAATTTTACCTCCAAATGTTATTGTTACGAAAAAAATTTTATTGTCATAAAAAACGTGATTTGGTGACAAAACAATTTATTAAACATGATAGAAAAAATATTGTCACAAAAATAAAATTATTATTGATAATATTATAATATTGTATTAATTAATCAACATTTTATGACAACTTTTTGTGCATCATTGGAAAATTTGTACCGATGCTTTTGAAATAAATTTTTACTCTAAAATGCAATTGTGACTAATTTTTTACCTATCGTCACGATATATGATTATTAGTGACAACATAATATTGTTATTATTTTAATTAATAAATTAGTGGCAATAAATAATATTGTTACTATAAATTTTACTTTTATGATATCAAAACTCGTAACTAATTAATACTATATCGTCACTAAAATATTTTCTTCCAAATATTTTATGGAAAATTTTACTTCCATATACTATTGTTACGAAATTTTTTTTTCGTCATAAAAAATGTGATTTGGTGAGAAAAATTTTTATTAAACATGACAAAAAAAATATTGTCACAATAATCTATCAACATTTTATAATAATTTTTTGTGCTTCATTAAAAAATTCATCATAAAATATGCATTTTCTTGTAGTGCACTTGATTTTAATTTTTCTTAATACCACAGATATATTGGTACCTGATTGTATTGCAATATCAAAATATTATTGGTATACCCACAATATATAGAAAGTCAAACAAAAAAGAAGAAGGGGAGAAAATTTCTTCTCATATGGATTTGGATTAAAATGGGTTTTAAAGTGCTGAAAGGATAGCAGTACATCTTGTGATGATATTTTATCTTCATTACCATAGCAGTGCTATTAGTCAACAAACCACATGGGTATATTATCAGTTTTAATATTATTATCGAAATATATGAGCCAAGAATAAGTTTGACCAGGGTTTTAAAAAAATAAGAATTTAGTCCAAGCTTCTATATAATCTCAATAATTATAAGAAGGGCAGATAGAATTTTGAGAAAGGTTTTAAATTGCACAGAAATATGCAAATATTTTCCCCATTCAGAAGAATGAAGAATTTTCTTTATTTTGAAAGAAGAATAAGTTATAATAGCTTTATCCTTCTAGTTATAGTTGTGCTTTAAATAAATAGAATCAAAATCCTCTAGAATATTTAAATAATATTCTTGAGATTTTGACAAATTAGTTAGTTTAAAAAATTAATTTTTAGGATATACAAATTTAATAATATCCATGAATTCCGCTGAGCAGGCCCATTTTTAATTATTAATTTTATACTACTAATATTTTAGTAAACCATTCAAAGGGAACAGTGAATGCAATTTTATACCCGTCTTTAGGGTTAATCTGAATTTGCCAAAAATCAAATTTCATATCAAATTTACTAAAAATAATTACTTCATATAATCTTTCTAATAAATCTTCTTTATTTGTAATAGGGTATCTAATCCATTTTAATGCTTTATTTAAATGTTTATAATTTATTATTAATCTAGGGGCTTCTCTTTCTATTTAGAGGTATTATTTACATAAAATGTTACGCAAGATCATGAGCTTTTAGATTTATTAATTAATTTTTTATTTTTTAAATCAGTTATTTCTTTTTTACAAAATTCATCCATATTAGGTGCCATTTGAATGGGTCCGGCTTTAGTTGTAATAGACTTTTCATCAAAACTTATTTCATAAGGTAAATCAATACATAATTCATTTTCAATTTGAAGCTTTAATTTATTAATTTTATCTTGTGTAATTTTAGTTTTTAAATGTTCATTTATTTTTTATAAATGAAAATTATTATTTAACTTATAAAGTTATTCAGATTTTACTTTTATTAATACATTTATATATAGTTCATAAATTGAATGAGTTTTAAGCAAATTTAGATTTTTCTTTTTAGGTTTTTCTATAAATGAAAAAATAATTTTTGAACTTTTATTTTAAAACTTATATTATCATCTTTTACAGAATATGGTGTAATTACATTCATAAATGAGATTTCTAAAATCACCATATGATAAATTTCACTAGCCAAAATAAATATATTTTTTAGTTCTAAATTTTTATCAATTATTAAAGCTTATATTTTACCAAGAATATTTATTTTAGATTTATTAGCTATTGATAATTTTTTATTTGTTTACAGCCAAAATCTTTTAGAAACTAAGTTAAATTTTAATACAGTTCAAATATGCTCATGTATCAAATAAAGCTATAGTTTCTATATTATAATTATTTGAGAATTTTAATTTTATTTGACATTTTCTTGATATAATTTTCTATAACATAAAAAATATATTATAAGGAATTTTATCTTTACTTAATATACTAATTTCATTATTATTATTAATTTCTTCTTTATTTGTTATTTGTTTAGCATTTTCTTCATCATCATCATATTCTTCTTCTTCAAAAAAAAAGTAGAATTTAATAAAGATTTTATTAATTCAGAATCATTTTGTTGTTTAATTATTAATTATTAATTCTTTTAATTCTAATTTTATCCCTTTAATTTCCTTTTGTAAATTATTTATTTTTGGTTTATTTTTTATTATTTTATTTTATTTAAAATTAAAGTTAAATAATATATTTGTTTACTTGTTCTAGGTAAAACAAAGGGTTTAGGCTTTTCATTAGAATTTTTTAATAATTTATTTAAAATTTTTCTTAGATTTTAGGATTATTTATATGTTTTATAACTTTAAAAATAGACTTTTGCTCTTTAGTTAAAATTTTTACTGATTTATTACAAGTTTCAGAACTGCTAGAGTTTGAATTTATTGTATTAATTTGATTTAATTCTTCAGAATCTGAATAATCTTTAGAATTTGAATAGTCTAAATATAATTAATGAATTTTATTTAATACAGATTCTTCTAATTTTAGTTATTGTAGTTTTTTATTAAACCTACAAAATCTAGAAGCGTCCTTTTTTACTACAATTATAACATTCTAAATCTTTATATAATTTAAATTATTTATCTTTTTTTTAAAAAGAATTTTATTACTAGGTTTTCTATATTCATAAGGTTTATAAGGTTTCTATTTCTCATAATAATCTTTATTGTATTTTCTTTTATAATTTTTTTTATATTTTTTATATGGTTTTTTATACCTTGTAGAACATTATCCATTACAATCTTTATAATTATGAGTTATACTATAATCAAACTGTTTACAAAATGAACAAAATTCTTGTTTAGTTTTTCTAATTTCGAATTTTAATGATTTTTAAAGTTTTATATCTTGATAGAGTTTTAATCCTTTTTTTTGAACTATACTGACCAATTGACCATAAGTCAAATTGTTATAACGAATAGGATTTTCATATTCTTGTTTTATATGATTTCATACTTTCTCACCTAGGAAAAATAGTAATCCTGCAAGAAATTTTTCCTTTTAGAAAGTCTGGTTGGAATCTTCTCTTCAAATAATCATAGTTAAGAAACTTGTTTTATAAAACTGAAAATCACTAAGTTTTTTACACCTAAGGTTATTTAATACTTCAACATTTTTATCTTTTAAATGAGAAGGATCTCCTATAAATGAAGTGATATAGTCAGTATCAGTGTTGTCATTGCATCCTAAACAGTATCACCATATTCATTTAATATAGGAGTTCCTTCCTCATAAGTTTTTATAATATTTAATATTTCTAAATATTGTTCTTCAGTGAGATGATTATCCCACCAACCTTTTAATTCTGCTTTAGTTTTATTTGATGTATCAGTTTGGGTTCTATAAGCATTGGTAGCCATTGTCATCTGTTATAGAAGACTCAAAATCTTATACTATGACAGGCTATTAATGTTTCATTCATATACTGAAGAAGTATTATATTTATACTGTGATAGGGTATTAGGTCTATCTATAATTCTTAAGTTAGGGGCAGATATTCTAGGTACTATAGATTGATGATGTGTTATATGAATTATTTGTGGATTTATATCTTTACTAAAAGATTCAAGATCTTTAGTTTCAGGTTGAGAATCCTCAATTGATTATGAATCTTGATATTGGGTTACTATACTAATAGTTTTAGAAATTTTAGATTGAGGCGTTTCTTGAACAACTTATTTTGATTATGAGGTTGAATCAATTTTACTTAATTGATATTTAATAGCTTTTACAAAGTCAGAATTCTTAGATTTGACTTCTTGTTGACCTATTTTAGATACTTCAAAGGGTTTGAAGACATGAGTTTTAAATTTTCTATCTGAAATTGGTTTTACAAGTTTTACTATTTCTTTATCTTTAATAGAATTTTTTATTCTATTTAATTGTTTACTTATACTGATTAAATGTGCATTTGAAAATTATTTTGTTCTAAAATTTTTCTAGTCGGATCATCTTCAGAAATAATTTTAAATGGTGTGATTTTTATTTTGTGCTCTCCATGCATAAATATAGGATTTTTATTTTGTGGATATTCATTTTGTACAATCTTATCATTTACTTTTTATTCTGTTTTTTTTTTCTAATAGTTATAGGATTTATCGATTTTCTGCTTTAATTTTTCCTTTATAAATCTTTTAAACCAATCAAAGAATTTTATATTAATTTCATATTGTTTTACAAAATTAATATATTCATTTTTTACAGAGTTAAAATCATTTACTTTACTAATTTATTTTTTAATTTATATATATTTTTATTAAAGTTAATTTTTTAAATTTTATCTTTATTGAATACAAATTCTTTATTAATTACATTTAATTTTTTATCTATGTTTGCTACATTTTTTGTTACAAAAGAGGCTGTAGGTGATATAGGTAGAGAAGGAAACTGTTCTCTGCACTGTTCTTAGTTATAATTAGAGTTTGGTTCTATGGGATTCATATTTCCTGTAGGGTTATAAAAAATATGTGGTATAGTTGTACAACAATCTATGCCTTTTAATTTACTGCTAGTTTTAAGTATATCTAATGTAGAATACCTAAGCTTTACTATTGTTTGCAAGACAGGTTTAGGTTCCTTTTCTTTATATGAAACATATATTACAGAAGCTAATTGTGAAGCTCTTCCTATAACCACTGTTGAAGTAGAAGAAGAGGAATCAGAATACCTATTATTTATACTATGTCTACTAAATTTTAATTTAATTTTACTATCTTCATATTGTTCAATTTTAATAAGTTCTATATTAGGTTTTACTGTTTTTTCAGGTTCTAGAGGAGGAATAAAATTTTTAAAATCCATTCATCAAGAAGACTGATGTCTTTCCATTGAATAATTTTAGGAATTAACGTATTAGCTTTACTAAGGTCTGTTTGAAAAAAAAAATCCAATATCTCATATTTTAGGTTTCATTATATATTTTGTTGCAAATGCTAAAATTATGGCTTTATAATATATTTTATACATTAATGCTACAGGAATGGATCATTCTAATATTTTATAATTATGAGTTTTAATTTCTAATATAATATTTTTTTAATATATTAAGGTCATTTAGAAATATTGTACTATCAAGAAAATAATCAAAATGAAATATGACCACTGCTTAAACTAGTCTCCATTGTTCCTAAGAGATAATAATTAAAATTTACGAATATAGCATCTCTAACTACGCTAGTATGCTAGTATTTAAACATTATCTAGTTAAAGGTTTTATATCAATTTGTACAAGTCTTATATGTATGTATTTATACTTTTTTACTTTTATGCTATTTTTTAAAATTCTAGAGATAATAGTGTACTTTTCTCAAAAAGTTTACTTAACTATACATCTTTTTCTTCTACTTTAATTATATAATCATATTTAAATATATTTAATTTAGAAATTTTATAAATTTATTCTTTATCTACTTTAGGTATTACCCAATTATCTATTGATTTATTAAATCTTCTAAAATTACTTCTTTTCTATTTACAATTCTTTTAATTTCTGAGTTATCAGAAGTGCTAGATTTAGTTGTGCTAACAGATTTATATAAAAATGGTTTCATTTTTACTTATTTGAAAAATAAATTTTAAAAGTATTTCTTATTGATTTTAGACGCGACCATTGACTTATTGCCCTAAATGTCTAACCTTTGGCTGAAATGAGTCTTACTGCATGTCCAAATTCTAGTCAACAGTCTATACTTTTAGATCTATAGTTCAAAGACTTAAAAATAAAAATAGTTTTATGTCCATTTGCTACCACCCCTAAAATTAGAAATATATATATTAGGAGTGTATACTTTAATGTAGGTTGTGTTTTTGTCATTTTGGGAAATGTATAATTTACAGACAAAACTCTAGTGAATTTTTTTCAAAGTTTTTCTTTTAAATTGGTATTTTTAACAATCAATTACTATTATAAATATATTATTTTATTACTAAATTTGTATTCTAATGGGTAAACTATCTTTAAAAAATTAAGAAAAAAATTCAAATGATAAAAAAAAAATGTAACATGCTTATATGTTGTATATGTATTTTACATACTCTGAGTGTATGTATTATACTTATATAGATTATAAGAGTGTTAAACAACATTTATACAATTATCCAATCCAGTTTTCACAATATCAATTTAATGTCCCAATTCTGTTCAGGTTCATTTTTCAAGCTCAATCTCAAGACCTAACTTTTCTTAGGTCTATTAACATATGCATTATCAATCTCAACATTCTGGACAAGTAATTATATAGGATCTACACATAATAACACATTTCATTTCACGCTTTTATCTCATTATTATATTTTCTCTTTTTCCATATTTTCTAAGTGATCATCATTTTTCATGATCACCTTACATCTAATCATATTTTTAGCTATTTTTCATAATTTCCTTCTTATTACTTGTCACATTATTTATTTCTTATCTTTTCCAATCATATTTAGCATATTTAACATTTCATACATTAAGTACATAATAATTGCATTAGTCATTCTACAATGGCTCTTCTTTTCATACCTCATGCATTAATCACACTCTTAATTGTATAATGCACATATCCTAACAAAGCCAAAAATGAAGGTGACATAACACATTCTCAGCTATTCAAATAATAATTATTAAAATATGTACTAATCTTTTTCTTAGCTCCAAATTAGTCCAATTCCCTTTCCACTTCTTTCATTCACCAAAACCTTAATTATCTTCCTTTAGACTACTTTGACCTAACACACATAAACCAACAACAAACAACATTATTTAATTTAAATTCATTTTCATCATCAATTTATATCAACCTATCATTAAATATATAATTTTCATAAAAATCCCAACAAAACTCTAATTTCACCACTTTGTACCTTATTTAAACTTCATCCTACCCAACATATTTCCAACATATAACCATAAAATCATTATTTACTTATCAAAATAACAACAAAATAATTCATTTCAATAATTATAATAACCTCCATCCAAAATCACATAACCTCTCCAAAACCCTAATTTCTTTTATTATTGTCTAAATGAGATTTGGCCTAATTATATATGAATTAATTTAATTCTTATTTAATAAAATTAAAATTTATTTTAGGTTAGTACAAAAATCTATATTATATTCTAAATGGGCTTTGGCCTAATTTTCTAGGGAAAATTACAAGAAAAAATTATAACATCTGTAAATTTAATATATATAAAAATAATTAATGTGGGGGAATAACTAAATATGTTGGAAGAGCAATATGTAAAAATATGTTGGAAGAGAAATACGTAATATAAATATGAGCCAAATGATATATATACTAGGTATACATAATATACACACATACATATATACATATTTAGGTAGAAAAGTAAAAAAAAAATCCCAAAAGTAAGAAAGAAATTATTTGTGGTTAAAAATTAAAGAAGTATAATATTTGATTATTTAATTAATTATTTAAGTATAAAAGGGTTAGGATGGAAATTCAAAATCAAAATATCGTCTTCATCTTCTTCCTCCTTCACCATCCTTGGCCACATTTTTAGCTTGTCAAGGGAAGGAAAATCTTTTCTTCAAACACTTCACATTTCACTAAAAATCCAAGTAATTCAATCGGATTTTAAAGAAATACCAAGGATTCAAGTAAGATTTCCTCTTTTAAGCTTGTTTTTCTTTGATTTTTAGATTATGTAATTATATGGTTAGAGAGAGAAATTGGTTTATATTGAGAAAGAATATAGCTATGAAGTTAATACAATGTATATATATTGAATTAGCGGTTAATTGGTTGAAGTGAGAAGTTAGTATTATGGAAGTTTTGGGAATTTAAGGTTTTTGTTAGAATTGGTTAAGATTAGAATAATTAATGGTTATTGTGAATAATTTAAGTATGAATTTGTTTTCAATTAAGAATTAAATTTGTTGTTAGTTTAGGAAGGGTTAGGCCAAATTGGCTCAAGAGGTGAAATTGGATTGATTTTGGTGCAAATTGAGATTTGTACATAATTTAAAAATATTTAATTAAAATGTTCATGTTTGACATAAGCTACATTGGATTTTTAAAGGTTGTTGCTGATCATGGAATATGATGATTATGTGAAAAATGTGATGTGAAATTGTGATTAGTTGCCCTGCGAAATTTCTTGTTTCGAAATATTAAATAACAATGATACGTCATGATGTTATGTATGCTTTCGGATGAGATATACTGGTATCATATTTATTATTATGTTTTTGAGTGAAATACACTGGGATCATGACTCTTTAATGTTGAGGATACAATATTATATATCTTTGAGTGAGATACATTGGTATCACATTACACTCAATCTCTGGTGTCAGACCTTCAGATCGCGATAGGCTAAAGCAATCTTACTGAAACTAAAACATTGTGTAGGGATTTGTTTGGATCCAATGTGTATTAATGTGATGTATTCTTAAGATTTACAAGATAATAAATTATTAATTGAGCATTGCATTTTAATTAAGATGGATGTATTTTATGCAAATAAAGAAATATTTGTTTTAAATATATTATTAAAATATATACCACTAAGCTTTTAGGTTAGCACGATTAAATTTTATCGTGCATGTAACAGAGTTATAGAGAAGAAAAACCCTAATAGATTTGTGCAGGTCTAGGATTGAAATTGATATTGGAGCTAGTGTCTTGCCATAAGACCCATCTTGTCGGTGTTGCAATGCATGTATATTTTTGCATCCTTTATATTTTGGTTTTTGTACAATATAAACATTATTTATAAATGTATTTGGGTAACAAGGTTTTGTAATGTTATATAAATATATAAATTGTATTTTTTTTGTGTTATAAATCTAGATGTGAATTGAAGCAGTTATGGATTTGTGAAATTGAGATGTTTGGGAGAGTTTTTAATGCATGTTGAGTATTTTGTAAATTTAGATTTTTATGAATTTATATATGAAACTTTGACAAATTGTTCTAAAAAAATTTTATGTTATTTAATCAAGGTATATTTTAAGTGGACTTATTTACTTCCTGTACTTACATTTATATATTTATAATATTTAAACTTTTGAATAAGCTTTTATTTTGGTATATTATGTATGAGATTCTATAGTTAACTATTGTCACTCTTATATTTTATATATATACTCTACGTATACAGGTATAAGAGTGCTATAAAAATTACACCCCTACTATTTTTTATAATTTTTTTATCAGAGATATTTTATTCATTTTGCAATAAACTCATAATAAATTATGTAATTCATAAACTCATAATAAACTATGCAAATATGATGTTTTTATAATATATATATATATATATATTCTTGTAAATCTAAAACTTTTTTTAAAAATATGGTAAATTTGATTTTTTTTTTATTTTTTCTAGTATTTTTGTAAAGACCCCAAATTACACCCCTTATCATTTTTTCTCAAAATTTTTCTTTTTTACTCGAGAGATTTTTGTCATTTACAAAAATACCATCTTTTTTTTTTTTTACTAGATTCTCAAACTTCTTTCAAAATTACAAGACTTCTCTCTTGTTTCTCTATTTCATTTGTGCTTATCACTTTCACAGTGGACAGCTAGGCTATAATAACATATTTGTGGCAGATTTAACTTCTAAATATATTCATCTTCATCATCATCATCTTCTTCCTTTTTTTTTGTTTTTCTATTATTTTTTCTTCTTTTTTCTACTATAATTGTTTTTTTCTCTTAGTATTTTAAATGAGTTTCTTAATTATAATCATTTATCTTCTTTTGCTTTATTCTTAATTTTTTTATAGATCTATTTTTTATTTTTGATCTACAAACAAATTATATATTAAATCTGTGAGCGTTTGTGTTTATAGAAAAAGAAAAAAACAATAAACTAAAATAAACGCCTTTAATATGAGCTATTTTATGTATTTTAAAAGTTTTTTTTTGAATTTTTTTATATTTGTCTTTGATATTAATTTTGCAGTAATGACTGGTTTGGTTGCTTTTTTCTAATGAGCAATTAGTTAGGAATATTAAAGAATGTGGTTGAACTAGAAATATTATTGTTGATATATGATATATTAAAAGTTGCATGTTGCAAGGAATGATTTTATTTAATTAATCTAGTTTTGGCAGAGTATAATTTTTTTTATAAAATATGTTTGTATAACAAACTCAATTTAAACTTATTATAAAAATAATATAAACTTATTATAAGTAAACAGAAGTCCAAATATTTTAATGAAATATGTTTATATAATAAACTTAGTTTAAACTTATTATAAACTCAATATAGACTTATTATAAAAAAATCCAAGTCCAAAATTTTTTAATGCAATATGTTTGTATATTAAATTAAACTTGCTATAAACTGAATGTAATCTTATTATAAACTAAATGTAAACTTGTTATAAATTGAATATAAACTGAATATAAATTTTTTGTAAATTTATTATAAATAATTTTATTTTTTTTTTATGTTAGATCAACACTAAAAATAGAATATAGAAAAAAGTAAAAATTTTTAAATTGTTATATTAAAATTTTAAAATAAAAAATTACAATGAAATTATTAAAAGTGTTAAAAAAATTGGATTGATTTCTTCGTTACTTATTTGCGTCTTTTGAGGAGCTTTTATTACTTCTTTGTATTTTATGTTATTTTATTAAAATATTTGGTATTTTGAAAATAGTTTTTAAGAGAGAGTATATTTATAAATATAAGGGCTTTTTTTTTTTGGGATTTATGTCAAAAGCCTAATTTTTCTAGAGAATTAATTTAAGAGGAAATTACATCATATATTACTTTTTAACTTTCATTTTTATTTCTACTGCATTCATTTTTTTTTCAATTTTAAATTTTAAATTTTTACGTTTTATTCATTTTTTTTTCAAAGTATAGTTCATTCTCCATTCTCTTCTGTCATCTATCATTTGCACAATATAAGCCATGCCGCACTTATTTTTTTGTTGGTAGAGATTTGTTGTATTAAATGTCCAAATGTTACTGTAAATCTAAATAATCATGAATACCGATTATTAATAGAAATTCCTTGACAATTTGTAAGTATATTGGTGGATCCAAATGCAGAAAAACTTTCATCCATTAGAACAAAAGGAAATTGTAGGGTTTGTTGCAGCTGAGTCAGTGAGAAGGAAACAAGGCTAGAAGTCGGTGCACTAGGATGAGTAGAAAATACCAAAACGTGTGGACAACTGTGGGAAGATTGTCAATTTCCATGGCCTTCGCTTCCTTTTCTATTGGTGCTTGATGAAGCCGAATATTGGTCCATTTTATGTCCAGATATTGCTAAATTATAAGATTTTATGAAGCTGAATATCAGTGGTTTGATGAAGCAACTGTTACTTTGATATTAATTTTATTTTTCACCCTTTCTCTTCATTTTTTCTTTTTAAAAAATTTTGTTGTTTTTGATTTCTTTTTTGTTTCAAACTATAATAATTAGGGATATTTTTGTTACTAAATGCACACCTCATGTTCTATGAAATTCTTCAAAGAAATAGTTTTTCAATGTTTTAAGTTTTCATCAAATTTACAAATTATATTAATTTATATGTAATATATATGTCATAAAATTAAATATATAATATTAAAAAAATTTTAATCAAAAATAAAAAAATAAACCATACATAGATATATATTGATTTATGGCGGTATATATTAATTATAGATTAATAGTACATATGGGTAGACATGACTATATATCAGTATATATATTATATATACTTTAACTAAAAATAATATTTTTATAAATATAAGCTTCGTATTTTTTTTATAGTATATGTCGATATATATTATATATACTTTAACTAAAAAATGATATTTTGTAAAAATAGGCTCTGTATTTTTTATAATATATGTAAGTATATATTACATATACTTTAACTAAAAAAATGACATTTTTATAAATATTGCCTTTGTGTTTTGAATGTCATATTAAATACTGTATTTTTGAAAAAATTCTCTTGTCGAAAAGTATTTTTATAGCATTTTTTAGAGTATTTCTGAAAATAAACTTTTTTAAAGTTATTTTTGTAATTATCTCTTAATTTAATTATTATTTAATAAATTATATTATATACAAAAAGAGCCACAAGAAATAATATTCCTTATGGTTGTGAAATTCCCAAAAAACCACACCTTTTTTTTTTATTTCTTTTTGTTTTCAATTAAACATTTAGCCATCTACTCATAATTTGATTCTTCTTAAAATTTTTATATATTTCTTCAAATTAGAATTCTAGCCATCTTTTTTATATATCTAGCTTTAAATTTTAATTCTTTATTTTCTTCCACTATAAATATTAATATTTATTTTCTATATAACAAAATTTAAAATTATTGTGAAATAGTTTAAGAAAACAATTAGTCAATATTTTTCAATATTTATCCAAAAAATTATTAAATAAATTATTATTTTTAAAAAATTTAAAACTTTTGATTTAATATAATTAATTTTTTTTTCATATTAGTATTATCTTGAACTTACTAAGATTTAAAATTAGATCATTATTATATGCTAAACAATTTATATTATCTAATTAGAGTTTAAACTTATAACCTTATAAAATTAGATCATTGTTATGTGCTAAAAAATTTATATTATCTAATTAGAGTTTAAACTTATAACCTTATAATATTTTAATTTAATTTAATTTTTGATATCTTACTAATTTCAAAAATAAAAGTTATAAAATACATGAATAAATATTGTTAAAAAAATTAAATGTTTTAAATGTTTTTTCAATATAATTATAACAAATCATGTTTTTTAAAATAATTTTACAATAAATAATATAATTCATTATTTTTTAATATAATTTTATATAAAATAAATTCAATTAATAATGTACATCGTCAAAGATTAAAAAATAAAATTGAACATTAAATTTATTTTATAATTTACTAAAATAATTTTTGAAAATAATTTTATTATCCACTATTAAATAATATTTGATTCGCTTTTAATATGTTGAATATATATTTTATTATAAATATTTTATAACATATGAATATGAAATTTTTTAATATTATAAACTACTATTTTTTATGTACTAATTATATTAATATTTAAATTATTTTTCATTTAAAATAATATAAATAATATAAATTATTTTAATCATTTTTTATTTATAATATTTTATATAATTTGCTAGTATCAGAGCCTGCCATTTTTTAAAGGTGGTAGTAAATCGATATAAAACTGTTTTCATAGTTAAATCTTTGACTTATAGATCTAGAAGTGAATATTGTTGACTAGGATTTGGATATGCAGTAAGTTCCATTTTAGCCGATGGGTATGCGTTTAAAACAGTAAGTCAGTAATAAGAAAATACTAAAAAATCTATTTTTTAAATATTTAAAAATGAAACCATTTTTATATAAATCTACTAGTAAACTAAATCTGATAGTTCTGAATCATAAAAAATTAAAAGGATAGTTAATAGAAATGAAGTAATTTTAGAAGATTTTAATAAAATAATAGATAATTGGGTAATACCTAAAGTAGATAAAAATAGATTTATAAATTACCTAAATTAAACATATTTAAAAATAATTATATAATTAAAGCAGAAGTAGATTTATAAAATACCTAAATTAAACATATTTAAAAATAATTATATAATAAAGCAGAAGAAAGAGATTTATAGTTAAGTAAACCTTTTGAAAAAATTACATTGTTATCTCCATAATCTAAATTGCAGCATAAAAGTAAAAGACATAAGTATATATATAGGATTTGTACAAATTGGTATAAAAATCTTAACTAGGGAAGGATTAAATACAAGTATATTAGCAGTAGTTAGAGATACTAGATTTGTAAATTTCAATAACTCTCTCTTAGGAGCTATAGAGACCAGTCTAAGTAGTAGTTCCATATCCTTTGATTATTTTTCTGATATTATAATATCTCTAAATGATCCTAATATATTAAAGAGTGTTATATTAGAAATTAAAACTCACAATTATAAAATTTTAGAAGGATCTATTCCTGTAGCATTAATGTATAAAATATATTATAAAGCCATGGTCTCAGCTTTTGCAACTAAATACATAATGAAATCTAAAATATGAGAAACTAAATTTCTTCAAACAAACCTTAGTAAAGCCAATAAAATAATCCCTAAAACTATTTAATGGAAAGATATTAGTCTTCCCAATGAATAAATTTTGAAAAATGATGTTCCCCCTCCAGAACCTGAAAAAGCAGTAAAACTAAATATATAACTTAGTAAAATTAAACAATATGAAAATGGTAAAGTTAAATTAAAATTCAGTAAATATATTATAAGCAGTAAGTATTCTGATTTCTCTTCGTCTGCTTCAACAATAGATATAGGAAGAGCCTCACAATTACCCTCTGTAATATATACTTCATATAAGAAAAAGAACCTAAACCTGTTTTACAAACAGTAGTAAAACCTAGGAATTCTACATCAGATATACCTAAAACCAGTAGTAAATTAAAAAACTGTAGATTACAGTACAACTGTACCATATCTTTTTTATAACCCTATAGAAAATATGACCCTTTAGAGCCAAACCCTAATTATAACCAAGGATAGGATAGAAAACAGTCTCCCTCTCCATCTATGTCACCGACAGCTTCTTTTATGACAGATAATATAGTAAATATAGATAGAGAATTACTTAATAAAGTAAACAATTTTGAGTCTATAAAGAATGAATATATTAATTTTATAAAACAATATGAAGTTAATATAAAATTATTTGATTGGTTTAAAAGAATTTATAAAGAAAAACTTAAAGCAAAAAAAATTAATAAATTCTATAACAGTTAGGAAAAAAACAGAATGAAAAGTAAATGATAAAATTATATAAAGTGAACATCCAGCTAAAACTTTAAGTATATTTATATATGATGATAGAGAAATTCAAGCTGCACCATTTAAAACTATAGCTACAGATTATCTAAATAGAAAGATATTAGAGTAAAATAATTTTAGTAATACACATTTATTAAGTATAGGACAATAATTAAACAGAATAAAAAATTCTATTAAAGATTAAAAAAAATAGTAAAATCAGTTGAGAAAACTGTTTCAGATAAAAAAAATTAAAAACTCATATTGTTAAACCTTTTGATATTTCAAAAATAGGACAGCAAGAAGTCAAATCTAAAGATTCTAATTTTGTTAAAGCAATTAAAGATCAATTAAGTAAAATTGATTTTACTTCTGAGTCAAAACAGGTAGTTCAAGAAACACTCCAATCTAAAGCATCTAAAACTATTAGTATAGTAATCCAAGATCAGGATTCAGAATCAGTTGAGGATTCTCAACTTGAAACTGAAGATCTTGAATCTTTTAGTAAAGATATAGGTCCACAAATAAATTGTATAACACATCATCAATCTATAGTACCTAGAATGTCTACCCCAGACTTAGAAATTATAGATAGACCAAATACTTTATCACAACATAAATATAATACCTCCTCAGTTTTATGAATGAAATATTGATAGCCTATTAGAATATAATATTCTGAGTCTTTTACAGTAGATGATGATGGCTGTCAATGCTTATAGAACCCAAACTGATACGTCAGATAGAACTATAGCAGAATTAATTATAGCTGACTTCACAGACCAATTAAAAGGTTAGTGGGATAACCATCTCACTAGTGAACAATATTTAAAAATATTAAATACTATAAAAACTTATGAAGATGAAACTCCTATATTAAATGAATGTGATGATATAATTCAGGATGCAGTGGCAACACTGATACTAACTATATCACTTCACTTTATAGGAGATCCTACTCATTTAAAAGATAAAAATGCTGAAATATTAAGTAACCTTAGGTGTAACAAATTTAGTGATTTTCAGTTTTATAAAATAACCTTTCTATCTAGGATTATGCTTAGAGAAGATTCCAACCAGGTTTTCTGAAAAAAAATTCTTAGCAAAATTGCTCTTCTTCCTAGGTGAAAAAGTTAGAAATTATATAAAATAGAAATATGAAAACCTTATCCCTTATGACAGTTTGACTTATGGTCAATTGGTTAGTATAGTTCAAAAAGAAGAATTAAAACTCTGTCAAAATATAAAACTTTAAAAATTATTAAAATACGAAATGAGAAAAAACTAATCAAGAATTAGGCTCATTTTGTAAATAATTTTATTATAGTATAACTCAAAATTATAAAGACTGTGGTGGATAATGTTTTACAAAATATAAAAAACCATATAAAAAATCTTATAAAAGAAAATACAATAAAGAAGATTACTATAAGAAATAGAAGCCTTATAAATCTTATAAATCTAAAAAATTTAACAATAAAAAGTCCTTTAGAAAGAAAGATAAAAAAGGACATACATCCAGATTTTGTAAGTTTAATAAAAAATTACAAGAACTAGAATTAGAAGAATCTGTATTAAATAAAATTTATGAACTATATTTACAGTATTTAGATTATGAAGAAATAAATCAAATAGATGATAAAGGAACTAGTTCTAAAACTAGTAGTAGTAGTAGTAAATCAATAAATATTTTAACTAAAGAACATGAATCTATTTTAGAAGTTATAAAATATATAAATGATCCTAAAATCCAAGAAAAATTATTAAATAAATTATTAGAAGATTCACATGAATGACCTAAATCTTTTGTAGTACCTAATACTAGTAAACAAACATATAATCTAACTTCAATCTTAAATAAAAATAAAACAATTAAAAATAAACTAACAACAAATGATTTATAAAAAAAATTAAAGAAATAAAAATAGAATTAAAAGAGTTAAAAATTAAACAAGAGAATGATTCTCAATTAATAAAATCCCTATTAAACTATACTTCTTCTGATGAGGAAGAAGAAGAAGAAGAGGAAGAAAAAGAAGAATAAACTAATAAAGAAGAAATTAATAATAATGAAATTAGTATCATAAATAAAGATAAATTTCTAATAATATAATTTTTATGTTACAAGAAATTACATCAAGAAAATATTTAATAAAAATAAGATTAAAATTTTTAAATAATTATAATATAGAAACTATAGCTTTATTTGATATAGGAGTTGACTTCAACTGTATTAAACCTAACATAGTTTCCAAAAGGTTCTGGCAGAAAATAAATAAAAGATTATCAGCTACAAATAAATCTAAATTAAATATTTTTAGTAAAGCAAAAGCTTCAATAATTGATAAAATTTAGAAGTAAAAAATATATTTATTTTGACCAATATTCATCATATGGTAATTTTAAAAACTCTATTTATGAATCTAATTACACTTTATTCTGTAAAAGATGATTGTATAAGTTTTAAAGTAAAAAATCAAAAAATTATTTTTCCATTTATCGAAAAACCTAAAAAGAAAAATCTACATTTACTTAAAGCTCATTCAATCAATTAACTACAAATAAATGAATTAATAAACGCAAAGTATGAACAACTTTATAATTTAAAGAATAATTTTCATTTATAAAAAATAAAAAAGTAATTAAGTAATAAATTTACACAAGATAAAATTAATAAATTAAAGCTTTAAATTAAAAATGAATTATGTGCTGATATTCCAAATGTATTTTAGAATATGAAGTAGCATATGGTTGATTTACCATATGAAATAGATTTTGATGAAAAGTCTATTACAACTAAAGCTCGACCTATTCAAATGACACCTGATATGATTGAATTTTGTAAAAAAAGAAATAACTGATTTGAAAAATAAAAAATTAATTACTAAATCTAGAAGTCATTGGTCTTGTACGACATTCATTGTGAACAAGGCCTCTGAAATAGAAAGAGGAGCCCCTAAATTAGTAATAAATTATAAACCATTAAATAAAGCTTTAAAATGGATTAGGTATCCTATTCTAAATAAAAGAGATTTATTGTGTAGATTATATGAAATAAATATATTTAGTAAATTTAATATGAAATCGAGTTTTTGGCAACTTCAAATTAATCCTAAAGACAGGTATAAGACTGTATTTACTATTACATTTGGACAATATGAATGGCATGTTATGACTTTTGGTTTAAAGAATGCATCATCTGAATTTCAAAGAGTAATGAACGATATATTTAATCCTTATACTAAATTTTGTATAGTATATAGTGATGATGTCTTAATATATTCTAAAACCCTGGATGATCATTTTAAACACCTAAAAATATTTTTTATGGTGGCAAAGAAGAATGATTAAGCATTAAGTAAAATTAAAATGTCTTTGTTCCAGACTAAGATTAAATTCTTAGGTCATTATATAGAACAGGATATTTTAGAACTTATAAAAAGAAACTTAGCTTTTGGAGATAAGTTTTCTGATCAAATCCTAAATAAAGTTAAATTACAGAGATTTTTAGGATGTTTAAAGTATGTTATAGAATTCTATCAAAACCCGAATAGAATTATAAAGTCATTGTATGATAGGCTCATGAAAAACTCTGGCTCATGAAATGAGGTCCATACTAGTATAGTTAGACAGATTACAATACTAGTTAAAACTATTCATTACTTACATATAGCTGATCCATTAGTTTCAAAGATAGTTGTGACTGATGCTTCAGATACAGGTTATGGTGAAATATTAAAACAGATTAAAGAAGATAGAGAAACCATAGTCCAATTTTATTCAGGACATTGGAGTTCAACCCAATTAAATTATTTTACTATTAAAAAAAGAGATTTTAAGTATTGTTTTATGTATTTCAAAATTTTAAAGTAATTTGTTAAATCAAAAGTTTTTACTTCGTATATATTGTAAAAATGCTAAAGATATTTTACAAAAGGATATTAAAAACCTTACCTCAAAATAAATTTTTGCAAGATGGTAAGCTATTTTATGTATATTTAATTTTGATATAGAATTTATTAAATGAGAAAATAACAGTTTACCTGACTTCCTTGCTCTTGAATTCCTTCTCAGGAATCATGGAAAAAAGAAGAAGAAAGCAGCCAATAAAGCTAAAGAAACCCTCAAGGCTGATTCTCTTAAAGCCCTATCTGATCATTCAGATAGTATAACAAAATCTAAAGCCATAAAGCCTTCGGTTTATGCTGTCCAAGAAGAAGATAATAAAGCTAAAATGGATCTTTGGGTCTTCCAGCTAGCCCAATCTCCAGAAGTCATTAAAACACTATCAAACTTAGGCTTCCCTCCTTCTGAAGCCTCAGGTAATAAATCTCTAGTCCCTTTTGTTAAAGCAGATACAAGTGAATCTTCATCTATAAAAATCCTATCTCAAAATATTTCTAAATATGAGGTTGAAGTTTCAAACCTTTCAACTGAAATTGTTTCTTCAAATTTTCCTTTAAAGCACTCTAAAGCTATATGGTTTAATAAAAAAATTTGGACTACAAAATTAATAATTAAAAATGGAACTGCTCAGCAGAATCTATGAAATATTATTGAGTCTATATACCCTAAAAATTGGTTTCTTAAGACAACTAATTTTTTAAAACCTTAAGAGTATTATCTTAATATTCTCGAGAATTTTGATATTTAAAGCATAATTATAACCAGGAGAATAAAACTATTATAGCTTATTCATCCTTCAAAATAAAGAAAGTTCTCCATCAATCTGATTGGAAAAAATCTCTGCACATTCATGTACAATTTAAAACCCTTTATTATAAATCCATTTGTCCTTATAATTATTGAGATTATGTTGATGTATGACTAAAGTCTTATTTTTTAAAAACGCTGGTAAAATCCATTCCTGGATGATATATTTTGATACTAGTATAAAGACTGATAATCTTCCTATGTGGTTTGCTGATTGGTGGTACTACTATAGAAATAATGATAGAACATTATCACATGATGTACTATTTGCATTCCAGTATTATAAAGCCCATTTAAATTCAAGCCCTTATGAGAAGAAATTTCCTCCTCTTTTTCTCTTTTGTATGACCTTTAATATACCATGGATTTATCAATGGTACTTTAATACTTCTGTCCAATCAGGTACTAATATACCTTTGGTAGGTATTAAGAAAATCTAAAATTAAATGGTGGACTGCCTTCACAATTCTACTTATGAGCACACAGTAAAACAATAGCTACTAAAAAAAACTATGGTGGTTTTGATCCAAAGATGTCTGTCTCTTTTGGAGCCCAAAGAGCCTAAAATATAGCCCTTATTGTAGTAAAAACTGTTGAGGATTATAAAGTCTTGATGAAACAAATGGTCGAATCTCTTTTTTCAACCTCTGAGCCCTTAAAGTCTAATAAGATTAGCTCTGTTGGATCATCTAATAAAGCTCATTCTAAAAAATCTAAAGCTCAGTCCAAAAGAAGAACAGTCACCTTCCTCTTCTAACTCCTCTTCTACATTATCCATGATATTATCTATCACTGATAAAATATCTAACTCAAACTCAGATTATTGCCCCAACAATGAGGAGGATTGTTATGGTATTTTATCTCCAATAAAGATCAAAAGTAAAAAAGAAAAGGAAAATAAAGAAAAGAAAAAAGAAAAAGAAAAAGAAAGAAAAAAGAAAAAGAAAAAAGAAAAGAAAAGAAAAAGAAAAAAAGTCTGATTCTGACTCAAGCTCTTCAAAAAATTAAAAGCAGAAGGAACCTCATTCCATCAATTTTTAATAAAGTCGGTGTCAACTGAGGATACTGTCCATTTACAGTATCTATCATGTGAAGGGCCCAATAAAGTTGCAGTAAAGTCAGCAGAACTTTTCATCTACAGTTCTCAATAGTAAAGTAAATAGTATCCAATATATTATTCATCTACAGTTCGGGACGTGTGAAGGTACACTATAAAGCAAATATTAATGATAGGTTATTATTCATCTACACTACCAAGCATGTGAAAAAAATAGTGCCTTTTGTCTTTAAAAGGAAGCCATTTCTGAAGCTTAAGGATATTTTTCAGAATTCTCTCACTTCCAGAAGCTCTGAAGAACTCCAAACTCTAGTTTAGGTCTCCTTTCCCTTTCTCTTCACTAAAAACCTTCTTTCATTTCTATATCTACTTTCATTATTGTTCTTCTGTAAGTTACTTATTTGTTTTTAAAGTTTATTTTGTTTAAGTATGCTCTGCACTTGCAACGAAAGTTGATCTGATGCATCAAAAACTTGCAAAGATTTATTTTCTTTATAAAGATTTGTTAGTATAAGCTGGACACCTGATTATAACGGCTACTGGCTGTGAGCAATATTTGTAAGCATGTGATACCTGATATAACAACAAGCAATATACTATATAATCTGTCTGTGTTTTATATATGTTTCTTTAAAGCAATAAAATTATATATTTTTAATATATGCTTTTATTATTTTTATTTTATATAGATCTAAGAGTGGAGCATTTGCCTGAATTGTTTATTGCTTAGAAAAATCCCCTAGGTTTTTTTTTATTTTTATATACGATCCATTTTAATTTGTCGGTATCAGAGTTATATCAAAAGTTTAATTACATTTAATTACATTGTATAAATTTGCTAGTATCAAAAGTTTAATTTACTGGCAGGCTCTGATCTATATTATTTTTATATAAATTATATAAAATATTATAAACCGCTGCATAGCGCCGGCCATTATCTAGTTTGTTTAATACTTATTAGATGGAGTTTCTTTCAATATGGACTTTAGACTAATTTACATAGTTTATTAACTAAAAATTTAAAATTTATCGTATTTAAATAAAAAAAATAAAGACAGAAATTAACTATGAACTAATTTACTTTTGGACTAAAAAATTACAAACTACAGAAAATTCATTAAAAATTACAAAAAAAAAAGGTTGGACTAAACATTAATTAACATAAAGTTTATTAAAAATTTAAAGAAAATTAATTATGAAAATTATTGTATTTAAACAAAATAATCAAACATAAATTAACTATAAACTAATTTATTTTTGGACTAAAAATTACAAATTACAAAAAATTAATTAAAAATTTAAAAATTAACCCTAAGAAATTTTAGACAATTATAAATTTTAAACCTAAATCTTAAAAAATTATGGAATTTTATTTACAAATTACAATGAAAATTTTACAAAAAAAAAATTGCGTAAAAATTATTTAAATATTACAACAACAATTTTACAATCAATAATTACATAAATTTAATAAAAAATCAAAATCTATAATTACAGAAAATTTAAAAAGAATTTACACATAAATTAATAACAACAACACATTTTACAACACATTTTCTATTTATTTATTTTATGTGCAGAAGGACTCTCAGGAAGCGAAGAGACAAGGCAATATTCATGGGTGCAGGTTGAATAACAGATGTCCTAGTATTTCATACCTTTTCTTTGTAGATGATAGTTTAAAAAAAGAGGAGGTGATATATGTGAAGAAAATATTACAGGAATATGTGGAGGCATCAGGCCAAGCTGTAAACTTTCAGAAGTCAGAAATGTTCTTTAGTTTGAATGTACAGGAAGAATATAGAAAGGATATTATGGATCTTCTTCTTGTTTATTCCCCATTGGATCATGGCAAATACTTGGGTTTAACTTTCCTCATTGGTAGAAATAAGTGTCAACTTTTTGCTTTTCTTAAAGAAAGATTAAGAAAAATGGTGCATAGATGGAAGAATAAGTTTTGTCAAGAGCTCGAAAGGAGATTCTTTTAAAAATAGTGGCACAAGTTATTCCCACATATTATATAAGCATCTTCCTTCTTCCTGTGAATATCTGTGATGAACTGTAGAAAATGATGAACTATTTTTGGTGGGTTCTAAAAAAATAACGGGAGGAATTTAAATTGATTGGCTTGGGATAAACTTTGTATAAGTAAGAAGTATAGAGGGTTGGGCTTTCGAAACCTTAGACATTTCAATATTGCTATGCTTGGCAAGCAAGGGTGGAGATTTATTACTCATCCGACTTCTCTGGTCAGTAGAGTATTTAAAGCAAAGTACCTTCATAGCTCATCTTATTTGGATAGTGAGTTGGGTTCTAACCCTAGCTTTATATGGAGAAGTATTTTTATGGCCAATGATATGTCAAGGAAAGGTATAAGGTGGAGAATTAGTGATGGGTCTTGTGTGGATGTGTGGATGGAGCCATGGTTACCTGATGAAAATAACTTTTATGTTACTTCCAGTGTTGGTCTAGAGATGGAGAATGGTGGGATTTTGACAAAATTCATCGTCTTTTTAACTAAACGGATTGTCAGAAAATAAGTCAAATCCATATTTCATTGTGGTGTAAGTAGGACAAATTGATTTGGCATTTCACGAAGCTTGGGGCGCACACAGTCAAGTCTGGTTGCCATGTGATGCTTAATTATTTTTCTAATATTAATGAGCATAATGTTTCTGGTGATTGGAGCTATATCTGGAACCTCAAAATTCCCCCCAAGTTGAAAGATTTCTTTGGAGAGTTCATAGGGGAGTGTTGCCATCTAAATTTAATTTAGCTTTGAGAGGTTTAGAGGTGGATACTCATTGCCATATTTGTGATGCAGTAGAGGGTGCAAAGTCATGTTCTTTTTGCTTGTCTTGTTGCTAATGATGTTCGGTGTCTTATTGGTGCAGATTTTAGAGATGTGGATGCTAATGAATTTATTAATGTAATTTTAGTTTATCAGGTCCCCCAAAGAAAGCCTTTATTGGCTATGGGGGCGGGTTGAAGTATTTTATGCCAAAGGAATAATGCGGTTTGGCGTGGATCCCTTACTACTCCATCTAATATCTTAGATTTCATAACATCATGTTTGAGAGATTGGGATGCGGTACAAGTGTTGGAAAATTCTCCTGCAAATGATAGAAGGGTTATTTCTGGGCGAGACAAATGGAGTAGACCACAAACTGGAAGAGTAAAATGCAATATTGATGGCTCAATCTTTAGTAGTAATAGTAAGGTTGGTTTTGGCGCTGTATTAAGGGATGAAACTGGCCATTTTCATAAGTTGTATCTCTAGTCATTATTGAGGTACATTTGAGCCAAGGATTGTTGAAGCATTGGCCTTACGTCATGGCTTATTATGGATTCAAGAGCATGGTTGGCAGCATGTGGACATTGAAGTTAATTGTCAAGATGTTTTTTATGTTATCAACTCTAATATTGTTGATGAGTCAAAGTTTGGTAGTACTATAATTGATTGTTCCCTTATTGTTTCAAAATTGATGGGGTGCAAAGTTAGTCGGAGTTGAATAGGCAAGTCAATAAAGTTGCTCATTGCAAGGGCAACTTTATCTTATGCTAGTCTAGCTATATGGAGTCAACCTCCTAATTTTATTAGTAATGTTATTTCTTTGGATGCTTTTGATCAAGAATCTTAAGTTAGGTGTATGAGGATAGCCTATTGGCTAGGGTTTAGTTTAATCTCTTCATTTTGAGTTTGCTATTTGTTTTTCATTTATAAAGTTAAATCCTAAAAAAACAAATTTTATCATACCTTTTTTGGTGAAAATATACACGAACAGTAATATATATATATATATATATATAATAACAACACCATCATACAAAATCTTCATAGCATGCAAAATCAACAACACGTTAAAATAAAAAAACAAAATATATTCAAAAAGCACAAAAACATTGTCGGCCATAATTATTATAAAGCAGAAAAAACTACCTACCTGCAACGAATTCCAAAATAAAAAAACGCAACTACAATAATGAAAATGAAAAACTATAAATATAAATGAAGAAAAAAAAGACAAGAAAATTTGTATAACTTATCGTCATTGAAGCTTCACTTTGTCGCCGTTGCCAGTGAAGAAAAAAATAAAGGCAGAGAGAGGGAGAGAGATAGAGATAGAGAGTGTGTGAGAGAGAGAGCTTTTTGAAAATTGGTGCAAAAGAGGGCAAAGAAGAAGAAAAGAAGTTTATATACCAAGTTTATAATTTATCGCGAGTCACTTACGCCTCTTGATAGCTTATCAACTGTAAATAAGTTATATTGCAAACGTTATAACGTTACAGATTAAGGTTTCATCATGTAATAAAAAAAGGTTAAGTTCTATCGGCAATTTCAATAATTTTTCCAAGAGATTAGCTGATTGAGGCAGCTGATAGCTGTTTCAAGTCAATTAGCTAAAGAATAGGTGTTTGGTTAACTTTTTTATCAGCAGCTGTTAGCTGTTTGAAGGCTCAAACAGCAGTTGTTTGAAAAAGCTCCTCCTCCTAGCTTTTTCTAAACAGCTGCTGATAGTTTTTTTATTTGACAATATTAACCCTGAATTATTAGATAATATTAATACACAATAACAATTTGAGTTTATTTAAAATTATACTCTTATTGGTCTTATAGCGAGGCCTTTGAGGAATATAAGAGGGCTAAGAAAGAGGCAAATAAGGCTGTTAGTGTAGCTCGTGGCAGAGCCTTAGAAGGGATTTATCAAAAGTTAGGTACTAAAGAGGGAGAGATGGGCATTTATAAGATTGCAAGGATGAGAGAAAGGAAAAGCAGAGATTTAAGCCAAGTCAAATGTATAAAGGACGAAGATCAACGGGTGTTGACAGGAGATGTTGAGATTAAGGAGAGGTGGAAGGCTTATTTTGAGCAGTTATTCAACCCTGAACATGAACAAGATTTTCAAGGTCTTCTTGCAACAAATGGTTATATCAGCTGGTCTAGGAGGATCTTGCATAGTGAAGTAAGAGAAGCCTTGAAGTATATGAAAGTTGGTAAAGCTTGTGGCCCGGATGGTATTTCTATAGAGGTTTGGAAGAACCTTGGAGAGGTTGGAGTTGTCTGGTTAACTAAACTTTTTAATGCTATTGTGAAAGGACGTAAGATGCCGAATGCCTGGAGGAAGAGTATCCTGGTACCCATATATAAAAATAAGGGAGACATTCAATGCTGTACAAATTATCGAGGTATCAAACTTATGAGCCATACTATGAAATTATGGGAAAGGATTATTGAACACAGATTGAGGAAGCTTACAAGAGTTTCGGATAATCAGTTTGGGTTTATGCCAGGGAGATCTACCATGGAGGCTATTTCTCTTCTAAGAAGACTAATGGAATTGTATCAAGAGAAGAAGAAAGATCTCCACATGGTATTTATTGACTTGGAGAAAGCCTATGATAGAGTATCAAGAGAAGTGTTATGGTGGGTTTTGAAGAGGAAAGGAGTCAGCGGCAAATATATCAACATCATCAAGGACATGTATGAGAATGCATCCACTAGTGTGAAAACACCTGGTGGAGACACTGAGGCTTTCCCTATTACTACCGGAATGCATTAAGGTTCGGCCATGAGTCCATACTTATTTACCCTGGTTATGGACGAGCTAACCAGAAGCATACAAGACGATGTTCCTTGGTGTATGTTGTTTGCTGATGACATTATTTTAATTGATGAGACTAGTGCTGGTGTAAACCGTAAGTTGGAAGTGTGGAGAAAAACTCTCGAGGACAAGGGTTTTAAGTTAAGTAGGAGTAAAACGGAATATATGCACTGTGAGTTCAGTCTAAGGAAGAAGCAGGAACATGAGGTTAAGTTGGATGGAGTTTTGGTTCCTAAAACCAAGCAGTTCAAATATTTGGGTTCGGTGTTCCAGAATGATGGTCGTATAGATGAAGATGTGGCTCACAGAATACAGGTAGGGTGGTTGAAGTGGAAGGGTGCGACTGGGGTTCTATGTGATAAAAAAATACCTCTGAAAGTGAAAGGTAAATTCTATAGGACGGTTGTTAGGCCTGCGATGCTCTATGGTAGTGAGTGTTGGGTACCAACGGGACAACATTTGCATAAGATGAGTGTGGCAGAAATGAGGATGCTAAGATGGATGTGTAGACATGCCAGACTGGACAAAATTAAGAATGTTCATATTCGACAAAAAGTCCAAGTAGCGAATGTCGGAGATAAGGTGAGGGAAGGAAGACTTAGATGGTATGAACATGTTTTAAGAAGACCTCCTAATGCTGCGGTTCGTAAGTGTGAGAATTTGTTGATTGAGGGGGCTAGAGGTCGTGGAAGACCTAGAACTGTGTGGAAGGAGGTGATAGCAAGAGACTTACGTGCCTTAGATCTTGATGCAGATTTGATTAATGACAGACTTGAATGGAGACGTAAAATCCGTGTCTTGGAAGGGGCCTAAGGCTGGAGTATCTTTTTTGGTGTCTTTTGAGCTTATTTTGTTGAGGATCCATACAGCCGACCCCAACTTGTTTGGGACTAAGGCGTAGTTGTTGTTGTTGTTGTATTGGTCATTTTACACAATAACAACAACAGCTTACTATATTTTTACCAAACGCTCATTATTCATCAGCTAACAGCTATCCGCAACAGCTACCAGCTACCAGCTATCAGCAACAGCTATCAACTGCATGAAACCGCTAAACCAAACAGGACCTAAGTCTCTGGTCGGGAAACAAATTTAAAAATATTTAAAAGAGCCGCCCATTCATTTCATTTATCGACCGATTAAACATATCTTTTGGTAACCTTATGATTTTTCAAATTAGGATTTTTTATTTACCAAGAGAATTTGTTTGTCTATCAATGATCAAATTTAATAATATTTAAAAGATATGTATCATAATTTTCATTTTTTGAGAGAAAATATATATCCCTTGAGAGAAAATAATAATCTTTTGGTAAACAAAAATACTTATCAAATTAAGATTTTTTATTTATTAAAAGAATACCCATATCTCTCGGTGATTAAATTTAATAATATTTCAAAGACGAACCTCTTTATTTTTATTTATCTCTAAGAAAATGTTTATTCATCGACAGTGCCAAGAGAGAATAATAATCTCTTTGTAAATGAAAAGACTTATCAAATTAGGATTTTTTATTTACCGAAAGAATGTTTATGTCTCTCTGTGATCAAATTCAATAATATTTAAAAGATATGTCTTTTAATTTGACTTTACTAAGAGAAAATTATTATTTCTCTGCATCACTGTGAGAAAATAATAAGCTCTTGGTAAATGAAAAAAAATCAGATTAAAATTTTTTTATTACCGATAAAGTGTGTATGTCTCTCGGTAATCGAATTTAATAATATTTAAAAGATCAGTCTCTTTATTTTTATTTACCGAGAGTATACTTTTATCCCTTGATAGTACTGGAAAAAAAACAAATATCTCTTGGTAATTAAATTTAATAATAATTAAAAAGGCATGCCTCTTCATTTTCATATATATAGAGAACAATATTATTCCAGTACCAACAAATTTGCAATATCTCTTGGCAAACTTATTAACTTGCCAATTTGGTTCCACATATTCATTGAGAAAACACATCCATCTCTTGGTACTATCGAGAGATCATATACATCTCTCGTTATTTTTTTGTTTTACAAATTTTTCAGATGTATATTCACCGAGAGTAGTTTTTAGCCGCTCAATAGTAGTGAGATAATGTAATGGTCTCTCAGAAAATTATATGATCACTCATATTTCCTTTTACATATGTCGAGAGATTCATCTTTGCTCAGTAAATTTTATTGGTAAAAGCTAACGCCACAATTTACCAACAAATCCTTTTATTTCTCGATAGACATAGTTTGTACACTGTAGTGCCTTTTCTTGATATCATATTTATCCAGAATCTTTTCATCAATAACTTTTTATTTAGTAAATAGTCATAATCTATCGATATATTTTTTCAATAATTTTAAATATTACTTCTCTTGATAGGTAATTGGTAATTAGAGACAAAAATCGATCTCTTAATAATTTTTAGTCAGCAATTCGATACATTCTTACAGTGCATTTCATTGACTTTGTTCATTATTGATTATAATTCGATTATTATTTATTATATTATTTTCTTTCCATTAGCCTTTCAATTTAGGGTCCCTTTTTTCGCAATCTCACTTTGAAACCCTTGGTCCAATGTTCCAACTTACCAAAGATGCATTTTTTTTTCAATTATCCTCATCGTTATGTGCACATTCCTATCCCATGACTCCTCTGTGTCACTACCATTTTTCCTAAATTTCTCCCTTAGGGTTTTGGTTTCATTATATCTAGAAATAAAATTGATGACACAGGGTTTAGAGTTCAAGGTGAAGCTCACAATGTCAGAAATGACTCTGATGTTCTCTTGTGCCCGTGGTAGGAGTATTGCCCATGGGATGAAGAAACACCATTTAAGTTGCAAGAAACAGAAAAGTTCTCGGTGAGTGTAGCATCTAAAACTTTGCCCCCTTTAGGAAGCTTGCAACTGTGAGGACACTCATAACTATGATATTCATACTAATTTGAACAAAGGCGAGATTTTAGGAACCAATATGTGCATGTAGTAGCCAACTAGACCCAAGAATTCAGAGATTATAACATCACGGCCAAGCATCATTTGATAGTAGCAGCGATTTCATATAGAAATTGGTAAAAGACAACCGTTAAAAGAACGATCAACCAAAATATGCCACGTGAACAAGTTGTTGACTGCCTGATAGACACGTGAAGTGGTTATTTTATAAAAATAATTATTTTATTTTTAATATTTAAATCAAAATCAGAATAAAATATTATGTTTTTTTATGAAATACTAGTTGTATTCTTTGCATAATTTCATGTTAACCAATCGGATGTGGGGTGGAATTCAAATTCAGTGGCATCTCAAAATCAGGGGTGTGCGTACATATTTCATTGTTTATCGATAAATATATTATCCTAATTCTTATATACAGACTTTGGAATTTTAATTTTGAGAGCCTAGTCGAAAAGTCAAATGCTATTTGCTGAATTTTGAATAGGAATTTACATCCTCTGTCCGAAGAAGCTCCATTTACAAAAACACGGCACGCAGATTTTTTTTTTACATATTTATGTTTTTCATGGTTTTTTTTTAAGTTTTGCAATTTTTTATTTTATTTTTTACTATTTTATTTTATTTTATATTTTTTTATTTAAATTTTTTTAAATATCATATTTTTAATATACACAAAAAAATAAATATATACACAATATATATATATAATATATATACAACATATACAAAATACATACTCAACAATATAAACTACATATACAATATCTATAATATATCTACAACACATCTATAATACATCTATAACACATCTATAATATATCTACATAATATTTTAAATATTTATTTAATTCTATTTATTTAATTTTTTATTCTAAGAACATTAACACAACATTCACACAATATTTACACAATATTTAATAAATTTTATATAAAATACACAACTTAAATAATAAATATATAATACACACAATATCTACAATACATCTATAAAATATATATAACATATCTATTAAATATCTACATACAAAATTATGTATATTTTTTTTATTTTTTATGTATAATATGTAAAATTTATTTAAAAATAAATTTAATAATTTTTATTAATATATTTTTATATTTTATTTTGTTTTCATTTTTTTTATGTTATCTAATTTTATAATTAAAATTATTTTTTTCTTATAAAAATAATTGAAAATATTAATTTTTATTATTTTATTAAAATATTTTTATCCAATAATAAAATTTAAAAAAATTTGAAATAAACTATTAATTATTAATTATAGTGAAAAAAGAAATATTTTTAAAAAGATTTTATTTTAGTAAAAAATAAAATATTTTTAAAATTTTACACTAATTTTTTATAAAAGTATAAATCTTTTTAGCTTTTTTAATATTTTTAAAATAAAAATTATTTTTTTAAATAATTATATAAATGTGCCAGTTTTGAAAAGTCATTCCAAATGTTAAATGGTTGAAAATTCAAACATCAAACCTCAGTCCTCAGCTGTTCATCCAACTGAAGCGTGGATCTTAATTTTAATGATTAATAAAACAAAACTGTTATTGTTACTTTTATTATGAAGATTGAAGTTGAGCACTGATCAATTAAAGGGAGTTATGGATAGGTTTGCCTGCTATATTTGTCAAGTGGTAAGGACCACTCTTTAACCTTTTCTACTACTCTCAAATTACTTGGCAGCCTCATCCCATTCAAAAATTTAAAAAAAATGTTGACAACCTGCCATCCAAAAGTTTTCTATAATACAATGCTGGGAATAACAGTACATAACCAACCAAGAATCAAAGTGAGAGAGATGCACACTTACTGATTTCTCCCTCTTCTCCAGTTCTATCAATTTCCTCAACAAAGCCATGCTTTACTTTGGTGTAACAAGTCTTTTATTCCTCCACGTCATCATGCTTATCACCATCATCACCATGGCTATTATCTTCATCTTCATCTTTATCACCACCATGGCCGCAATTTTTAATACTTATCTTGTTGCTAACTTCATAAACATCCTTCCCAGCAAGCGAGGATTTTTCTCCAATCACCTCATCCTCCCTCTCATCTCCCTTAACCACTACACGAGGAAATTTCAAAGGTTGCTCTGGCCAATCCTCAAAAAATGCGTTCATCGCCATGAACCTAAAAGCCTGCAAAAAATGTTGCTTATCCCTCCTTACATCTGTACTAAGAAGCTTCTGCAAAAGCGTTGGTTTCCTCTTCTTGGGGGAATGAATACTAGACGAACCCTTGTTTACTGATTTTTGCTGCTTGCCAAACCCATCATTTTTATTATATCTCCCTTTTCTGTCATGCTTGCTTTGAGACCTACCCTTCCTAGCAACAGACCTCTTATCATTTTCCCTTTCATTTACTTGTTTCTCTGAATCTGAGAGGTAGTGTGATGGTATTTCTGCAACTTCAACTCCCAACTCAGCCTGCTTAGCTAAAATTTCCTTCAGTTGCTGCATACAAAGTTTTCAACAAAATTTATTTCTCTCTTCAAATATGATTTGAAGTTAAAAAAAAAAACAGTTTGTAATTGAATTACTCAATAAATCCAATGGTATTACTGTAATCGCAATCTCATCTAAAAGATATTTACAAGCATATTATCGCATGCAAAGAACATAAATAGAGCATATTATTGGCCAAAGTCATTTGCCTAGGGGGTACCAAGCTTGGGTCCCCTGACCCTAACCAGAGTCCAGATTGGGTGAACCACTCCTAGGTCTACTAGTACTGGGTTAATTTTGGGTTGGGCTGGATTGGGTTTGGATTTGCATCAACTTGACCTGATTAACAGGACTAGGCAAGAATAATAGGAATTTCTTCATGCTCTTACCTACAAGCTACGGCTATCATATTTTGACAACGGAAAAACATCCAAATAAATTCTTAATATAAAATAGCACCATCATTGAGTGGACAAAAAGATATTGCCTTTATGCACTGATCATATTTATAACCATTTAGAACAGAGTGCATGTACACTTAAAATACCTCTCCACGTTGTTTAGCATCTTTCTTGCCGAACCCGGAGTTTGTTTGCCTTTCACTGCAATTCTGCAGGCATTAAAGTCAACAATCAGGATAGCCATTTTAAAATCATGATGTGGCAAGCAGGTACAATAGAAAATTAAACCTTATCAATGTTGGCTTTCGATGGGTAGTTCTTCCTCCATTCTTCACGCCATTGTTTGATTTCTTGTTCCATGTAGGTAAAAGCAAGAGGCCTTAATTATGTTTAAGGAAAATCAAATTTTGAAAAAAAATAATAATACAATGAAAAATCCATGAGGAACATTAGTTGCAGATGTTTGATAATATATGAGCAGCAAAGGAAAGATGCTAAATAATAAATATGATCAAATTAATCTTAAACCCTGGGCTTGAAGGTGAATAGGAAAACATGACAGTGAAAATGCTGTTTGTTCATTTTATCTGAGAAACTTGCTTAAAAAGTTTGCATTTTAAATGTTTATTAACAATTTATTTTTCTGTTTAGTATAAGGAATGAAAAAATTAACCATATGTGTCTCTGGCAAGCAAAACTAGCGTTGTTGAGGATCTTAATACGAGTGCAGACCATAAGGACTAGGAGTCTGACTGTTCATGACGCAAGCAAGTCAAAATCCTAATCTAGGATTATTAGTCCTACTCCTATTCAATATAGGATTTAAATATAAAATTAAATGAGGAATATATAAGTTTTAGTTTCTTGTTATTTTAGGATTTCTATTTACTAATAGGAATAATTCTCCTTCTAGAATTGGGATTTGTCCTGTCTACTATAAATAGGACAGCTTTGTTTAGTTTATGTATTATTCCTATTATTTTTAATCCAGATTTAATATTAGAGCTTTTCATCAAACCCTAATTATTATCTTATTCCAACCACAATAACTATCTTACTCTAGCCCTAATTGTTGAGACTTAATTGCCATAAACCCTCCCGCTGTGTCAAGTGGTATTGGAGTTGAAAATAAAAATATTTTCCATTCCTAAACCATGGTTGGAAGACGTAGATGTCGAGGTAGAGAAATCAACTCCAACAAACAGAATTGGCTGAAATGCAGAGAATGATTGAGGATTTGACCCGGGCTATACAAGTCTTGCAGCATCAGGAACTTGTGGAACCCCAAATGGAGATTCTGGAAAACCGCCACGAACTTGATGTCTTAAAAAATTTGAAAGTCCAGGAGGAACTCGAAGATGAGAACCCTTTCATGAAGCTGGATCTGTTAATCAAGCAGCAAGAGGTGAATTGGAAGCACAGTTATTATATGCTCTTGATTTGAGTGGAGTGAAGATTGAAATAGTTGATTTTTATGGACAATTACACGCGGAAGATTATTTGGATTGGGAAGCTAGTCTAAAAAATTATTTTTAATGGAAACTCATGGCTGAAAATCGAAAAGTATTATTTGTAAAGCCTAAATTGAAAGTTACTACACTTCAATTGTAGAAGAGAGTTGAAGAGGAACGTGCACGACAAGGAAAGCTTAAGATCAACACTTGGGAACACAAGAAAAGAAAGCTACGAAAGCAATTTCTGCCCGTTGATTACATGATGGAATTGTATGAAAAATTCCATTGTTTGAAGCAAAACAACTTGTCTATTGAAGAATACATTGCTGAATTTATTAACTTATCACTTCGAGTTGGTTTATCTGAAAATAATGAGCAATCTACTGTCCAATTACCTCGCTGGTTTACATCAATCAATCAGAGTCAAGATTGGAGGTGTTCGTTTACGTACAATTGATGATACTCGTCAATATGCCTTAGAAAACCTATTTACAAAACCAATGGGCAGAATAATTTGGGAGCTGGATGTAGGTCCCAAGCTGGTCAATAGAATAGGAAAGGAGCTACTACAACCAGTAGAACTAGCAGGGATGCTTCCAATGTTGACAAGAGCGAAAAAAGAAAAAATATTATTCCTCATGGTGGGCAAAGCAAATCTATTTCATCTATTGCTAAAGGAGGCAGAAACTCTCAAGGCCATTGTTTTACTTGGGTAGAGAAGGGACATACTTCATCCACTTATCCACAAAGGAGGGTAAATCTAGTTGAACTTGAAGAGGAGAGAGAATCTATTTTTGATGAATATGAAAAGGAAATTGAAAAAATTGAGGAAGTTGAGGTTCATCCAGCCCAAGGTGAGTCCTTGATGGTCATGATAACAAATAGCAAAGATGAAAAGGAAGATTGGAGGAAGCGTAGTGTCTTTCATACACATTTTATTTATTAAGGAAATGTATGTAATCTTGTCATTGATGGAGGAAGCATGGAAAATATCATTTCAAAGGAGGTCGTGGAAAAATTGAGACTTCCTACAACAGAACATCCTCATCCGTACAAGGTGAACTAATTAAAGAGGGGGTATGGAATACATGTAACTTCTTAATATTTGGTGAAATTCACAATGGGAAGTAACTTAGAAGATGAAGCTTTATGTGATGTAACAATAGATGTTGGGCATATTCTTGTTGGGAGACCCTAGCTGTTTGATCATGATATGATTCATAAGACGCCTAATACTTATTCCTTCTGTAAGGGTAACAAAAGGAATACTTTACAACCTATAAGGAAGAAACGAAGCAATTGGTCACAAAAAAAAACCCACAACCAGCAAAGAAATGGATATTTAAATGCTGAAAATTAGGAAGCTAAATGCAGTGAGACAGAGTTAAGTATGCTTTAATAAGTAAAATTGTGGAAAGTGACCAAATTAAGAATCGCCTCAATATTCCTTTAAAATTCGACAATTATTGAAACAATATGAAAACTTAGTTAGCGAGGATGTGCCAAGAAGCTTACCTCCATTAAGAAATATTTAACATGTTATTGATTTGATACCAGGAGCAACTTTACCAAATATACCAGCATATAGAATCCTCCTATATAGCGAGCTGAGATAGAAAGACAAGTTACGGAGTTGTTGGAGAGGGGTTTGGTGCATGAAAGTAAAAGTCCTTACCTTGCCCAACTCTACTAGCCTCAAAGAAAGACGATTCATGGAGAATGTGTGGACATTCATGCCATAAATAAGATTACAGTCAAATATCACTTTCCTATTCCTCGATTAGAAGACATGCTTAATCAGCTAGTCGGTTCCAAGGTGTCCTCTAAGCTTGATTTAAAGAATGGATATAAAGAAGTCAGAATGAGATCTGGAGATGAATGAAATATAGCTTTTAAGACACCGGATGGACTATTTGAGTAGTTGGTAATGTCTTTTGGCCTTTCTAATGCACCAAGCACATTCAAAAGGGTTACGATAGATGTATTCAAGCCTTTCTTGAATTCTTTTGTTGTGATATATTTTGACAATATTTTAATTTATAGTTGTACTAAGGAGGGGCATCTAGAGCATTTATGAAAGATAATGGCAGTACTACAGAAGGAACGGTTGTATATTAATTTGAAAAAGTGTAAATTTTTTGTAACTAGAAGTAGTATTTCTTGGATTCATTGTGCCAGCAAAATGATTAAAACCTGATCCAGAGAAAATTTGTGCAATTATGGAATGGCTAGTACCTGAATCCCTCAAAGAAGTTCAAGGTTTTCATGGGTTGGCATATTTTTATAGAAGATTTATTCGAAATTCCAATTCAATCATGAGTCCTATAACCGAATCCATGAAGAGGGGTGAGTTTTAGTGGTCAAAATTTGCACAAAAAGCCTTTGAACAAGTGAAAATCTTATTGACTAAGTCACCAATCCTTGCACAACCAGATTTTGAGAAATTATTTGTGGTTGAATGTGATGCTTCGCATGTGGGAATTGGATATGTCCTTAGCCAAGATTGGAAGCCTATCGAATTTTTCAATACGAAGTTATCTGATTCTAGGAAACGCTATTCTATTTATGATTTGGAGTTATATTCCTTGGTGAGGACTATTATTTAGCTTATTGTGAGTTTGTGGTTCATTCTAACCATCAAGCTTTGAAATATTGAAGTTCTCAAAAGAAGTTTAATGCTCGACATGCAAAATTGAGCTCCTTCCTTGACGAGTTTAATTTCTAACTAAAATACAAGTCTAGACAGTCCAATATAGTGGCCGATGCCCTAAATAGGCGATCATTACTTTTACCAGTAATGAGCACTCAAATCATAGGTTTTGAAGAATTAAAGAATCAATATGGCTCATATCCTTACTTTAACAGAATCATAGCTAATTTGCAGCAATCCTCACGCGTTGGAAGATTGCCATATCAATTGCAAGAAAATTATTTGTTCAAGGGTAATTAGTTGTGCATTCCTGAGGAGTCCTTAAGAGAGCAAATTATTATAGAACATGAGAATGGTTTGGGAGGACATTCTAGTAGGGACAACTTTTGTAATGGTGCTAATCATTACTATTGGCCAAGAATGAAATGAGATGTAGAGAGATTGACGAAGAGATACCTAGCTTGCTTATTAGGTAAAGGAACAACTCAAAACATTGGATTATACATATTCCTTTACCAGAACCAAGTACATCGTGGATTCATTTGAGCAAGGATTTTGTTTTGACACTTTTTCGAATTGCAAAGAGATTTGATTCCATAGTTGTTGTGGCAGATCGCTTTTCAAAAATGACACAATTTATTCCATGCTATAAAACCTCTAATGTAACGCATATTGCTGAATTATTCTTTTGAGAGGTCATAAAGCTACATGGTGTACCCACTTTTTTTTGTCTCTAATAAAGACGTAAAGTTTATAGGACATTTATGGAGGAAATTTGGGAGTCAATTGAAGAAGCACACGTCATCTGCAAATAGATGGTCAAACAAAAGTAGAGAATCGAAGTTTGGGAAATTTGTTAAGATGTCTCGTCGGGAATAACCCAAAAAAGTGGGATTTAGTCATACCTTAAGTTGAATTCGCATATAACAGTTCAATCAATCGAAGCATAGAGAAAACTCTTTTTGAGGTTGCTTATGGATTAAAACCTTAAAATGTGGTTGATTTGATGCCTTTGCCACATAAAGCTGGGGTAAGTGGTTAAGAAGAATTATTTGATGACATTTGGAAAATTCATGAAGAGGTTAGGGCTGCCCTAAAAGACAGCAATACGGTGTATTCTTTGGCTACCAATCAACATCGTCGTATGCAAGAATTTAGAGGAGGTAATCAAGTACTTGTACATTTGAGGCGAGAACAATTTCCTAAAGCGACTTATCACAAGTTGAAATCTAGAAAGTTCGGGCCATGTAAAGTATTAAAAAAAAAGTTCCAATGCCTACTTAATTGAGCTTCCACCTGAGTTACAAATCAATCCAGTCTTTAATGTTGCCGACTTATATCCTTTTTATGGATTTGTTTCGTCTTCCATTGAAAATCAAATTCAACAGTTGCCAGTTGCAAAAGCTGAATTTATTGAAGAAGTATTATATGTCAAGGAAGTTTGATCTAGACCAAGCAACCCATATAGACAATTCTTGGTGAAGTGGCTTGGTAAACCAGCAAATGAAAGCACCTGGATTTCTAAAGAACTTAAGAACATTGGTCCAAGCAATGTTCTGAGGAATATGTCAAGGCTTACTCGTCGAAGCCGATTAATTTTTCTGAACCCAGGAGGATGATGTAGCCAAGTCAAAATACTAATTAATTTAGGATTATTAGTCCTACTCCTCAATATAGGATTTAAATATAAAACTAAATTAGGATTATAAAATTTTTAGTTTCCTTGTTATTTTAGAATTTCTATTTACTAATAGGAATATTTTATTAGGGATTTGTCATGTCTCCTGTAAAAAGGACAGCTTTGTTTAGTTTATGTATTATTCCTATTATTTTTAATCCAAATTTAATATTAGAGGTTTTCTTCAAGCCTCAATTATTGTCTTATTACAATCACAATCACTATCTCACTTTAACCCTAACTGTTGAGACTTAATCGCCATAAACCCTTCCGTTGTGTCAGTTCAGTTACTAACATTCAATTAATTCCACATATCCGAAAACTGGGCATTCAAGCCCAATGAAAAACCTATCATGTGAGGCATTTTGAATAGCTGCGCATAAAGCATAAAATCATAATACCCACAATTGCTTCACTGATTGAAATTTTAAACTCGTAAAAACAATGATATGGAAGAGAAATTAACCCTAATATTTGGCACTCATCTAAAACGAAATACAAATTGTCAATGAATAGCTCTTTGGATTCATCCATCCCAACAAGATGACTTTCACTATCAATCACAAAGAAAATATTATAGTTAATAAACTTTTGTTCAATTGTGAAGCTGTTTCCATAACTTCTTAGATAGAAAATTGATTTAAGAAAAGAATAAGAACATTTTACAGTTTCAAGCTACCTCTGATCAAGTTAGAGCCATGGTGGTGGCTTACTATATAAAAGCCAAACAAGTAACTCTGCAATACAAAATTCCTCTGCTTCTCTTCATCTCAATGCACATTTTTACATTGTCAAAAAAGTTTGACTAACAATGAGAAATTAACACAGCTTTTTCTCCTAACAAGTGAACATATACAAGTGAGAGATAAAAAAGAAAGTACCTTTTCTTTTCCCTAGCTTGCTCTTTGGGAATAATGCACGCACATTTAGTTGGCCTCTCATAGCCATATCCTAGTAATTTTTTAAGAAAAAGTGTAAGAATCAAAACACAACCAACAGACATTGAGATATTTAAGTAGGCTTTTGGTTTTTCAACTACTGTCCTAAATACAAAGTCAGAGAAATGTGGAACAAATGCACATTTAAAGAAGTATCAGAAAGATACTAATGACAGGTTTCAAGTTTTACATTAAACATCTACAAGGTAATGAGTTTTCCTTGAGCTTCTTTGACTTCCTATATTCTGCAGATGTACAGGCACATGATATATGAAATACCAAACTAACAGTCAGCAACCATAGTCAACATTTCACCAAGTTGAGTCATTCAAATCACATAACCATGACCACAATGAGCCCCATGTTCACTTCCGACACGCATTCCACTTTTCTTTCTATGTTTATATGGAATACAATAGCAAACAGAAAAGGAAATGAAAGGTAAAAAAAAAGTGGAGAGCATGTTGGAAGGACTTGTATTATGGAAGCTATCACATTGTTCCTCAGTATCTCTTTCTTTAAAAACATGAAACATAAAATATTCACTGAGGTGTGAGACTACAAAACCTTTTCCTTTGTGTACATTAGAAAACCCAAACTTTCTCTTTCCATTTTTCATATTATCGAACTGCTGAGACTTCTGATATCTGCAAATATTGAATTTAACTTGACTATAAGCCAAAGGCCAAAATATATTAATAGTATAGAATCCAAAAGCGGGATAAAAGCATGCACCCTAATTTTGATGCCCCTTTATTTGGATTCTTTTTGAAGTATTTGCTAGGAAAATTTTTCCAATTGGGACTTGAAGTACTACTCTGGCCATTATTAACAGGATTACCCTGCAACAAAAGTAGAACTTAGATTCAGCAATTAGTACAACAAAGAATTAAAACATAACTGGCAAGAAACAGAATGAAGCAAAGTATGGATAGAACTTCATAAAGGTCAGACACGGAGGTCAATATGTGCCAGAGCAGCCAAATAATTTGCAAGCAACAGGTTTAAGCTAAACAATGTGGTGAAGCAAACAGGTATGAGATGGATAAATTATGTTCAGTATTCTTGGATTTACAAAAGGCACTTAGTGATAATTAAAGTGCAAAGGCAGCATGTCATAGCATGATAAATAATAATCAGGCTCAAGATATAATTTCAAGGGTTTCATAATGGTATTCTACTACTTCAGCTCAAAAACTCTTGCATGTTTTCTGGTTTACTGGGATGTTTAGGAACAGTGAGCATTTGTAATTAGTTATTAGTGGTTTAGTTAAAATTCAAATGTAATTACCTGCTGTCCGAATGCCCCAGGGTAATTTGACTTATAAGTTTGTGGCGTTGCAGGCAAGTTCCTCTGTAATTGCTGAGTTCTCTTATCCTCCACAAAATTCTGCTGATTTGGATTGGTTTGCTGCCCAGCTACGATCGATGGATTTCCAAAAAATTTGGGATTTTGTGGGCCAACAGCTAGCGAAGGAATTGGCATTTGGATAGGTAAAACAGGGTTATTATTGTGCATTACATTTTGCAGATTCGGGAAACCCAAACTATGAGACAAAAATGGGAAATTAAGGGCATATGGTTGGCCCTGATGATGAAACTGGTTGACTTGATTCATGAACATGGGGATTGTATTTAAATGAGAAATCCCATTTGAGGATTAATGAAACTATGGGAAAATTTGGGTGTCTTGGAATTGTTTAAAGAAATTGGAAGATGAGGATTGATGATGCCCATTTGAGGTTGTTGAATCGGCAAAGAATTTTGTAACATGTTGCATAAATTTGCTAAAGGATTTGTTGAGACCACCTACCAAAAATGAAGCAAAATTTAACCAAAAAACAAGAAAAAGAGAGAGACAGAGACAGATGCTCCTGTGGCTGAACTGGAGGAGCAGTAATATCATTGGATTGGATTTTATTATTGTAAGTTTTCATTGCTTGAGCATCGAGATATAGTCTACAATAGCAAAGTTGTTTACAGAATTGTGTAAGACAAAAAAAAAAAAAAAAAGTGGTAACCTTTAACTAAAACTAGAACCCTAGTTTTCATGCCTCAGGTTCCCATTGTTTCAGCTGGAATTTTATTTGTTACAAGACAGAGAAAAGGAACCTCACCTTTGTTCAGATCTTTGGTTACTATCTGTTATGCAATAGCCGAGTAAGATCGAAGGCCCTTTTTCCCGATTCGCCTAAATATCAGAGCCAACGCCTACAATGAACCACACCAAAACCCTCCTTTCCTTTTTTCCTTCGTATTTCAAATTTAAAATAATAATAATAATAATCTTAAAAAACCCGCTGGTTAGTCCAGCAGGTCAGCCACTGAACCTACTGAAAGAATATCACGGATTTAAACTCCTAAAATATAACGGATTTAAACTCCTAAAATATATATTTTTGGAGCTTTAAACTTTTTTTTTAAATAAAGAAAAAAAGCTTAATTGAGGTACGAATCTCTGCTTTTTGAAAAGTTAGTTTGGTATTATATCTCACGTTAACTAATTTTAATTTATATAATTTAGTACTATATATTATATGTAATAAATAAATTAAATAATAAAATAAATAATTATGTATCATATAGTAATTTAATTTAATAACTTTTATTTGAAATTTTTTTCATATATTAAATATTATATTTTTAAATTATAAATATTAATATTTATTTAACAATGGGTGAAATAAATAATATTATAAAAATATGATAATTTAACATATATTAAATATTTAGTACAATATATAAGTAAATAATTCAATAACTTCATAATTTATAATAGAATATAATATTATAGTAATATAATATTTTATTTTTATCAATATGAAAATAATTAAATTGTTTATCTTTTGTGAGATATCGTTAATTTTAGTATTTCTGTTCTGAAAAGATAGAAAATATGAATAGAAAATAGAAGCTAAAAAAATTGTTGAGCTTAAACTCAGTTAAATCAAGCTAAGTTCAAATTCAAAATACATGATATATGAGCTGAATTGATACAAGCTTAAGTTCAAGCTCTACTCTAGTTTGATTATTTCTTAACGAATAGAGCTTGAATTTTTTTTAAAACTTGGGTCGATTACAACCTTATACTATACTAAAACTATAGAAAACCACCATACAAAGAAAGGGTTAATGGACAATTCCCCTTTATTTATGCAAATCTCCATTTTTTAAAAAGTAAATAAACAAGTCTAGTTATAATAATTCTTTTATACATTTTCCAACGAGGAAGTACGCATTCTACTCTTATTTTAGTTTTGTTTTTTTAAATTTATGTTGGTTTTTTATATTATATTTTAACTCTTTTTTGTTTTTTCCTTTAATTATTTTTTTAAAATTTGTATGCACTTCTTTACATTTTTCGTCATATTCCATCAACATCTCATTTTCATTTCGTCTACTTTTTGGTCAGTTTTTTCTCTATTTTTAAGATTTTAGTTTTATGATTTCCTTTTATTTGTTTTTCTTTTTTTATTTATTGATGTTTGGTTTATTTTTTTTGTCTCCATGGATATGGTTGCGAAGTAACAATTATAAGTTTTTTCTGTGTTTTAGTTGCTTCATTACAAATTCTACTACAATTAGTGAAGTTTTTGAGTAAAAAGTACTAAAAGAGTTGTATTTTATAATCTCATTATACCTTATATACATATAATATATACACATCGTATATATAAAAATACATAAATAGAATATAAAAATGCTATAATAATTAACCGTAGAAAATTTTCTTACTTAATACCAAAAATAATTATAACTTCAAAAAGATAAATTTAGTAGAAAAATACATATAGGTTTAGCATAAAAAAATATCTACAAAAAATTAGTCTGAGTTTTATCTGTAATTTTATAAAAATCCAAATCAACCAACACGAAAGAGAAAACACTCTCAAAATATAATTTCTCAAAATCCAACATTACCAAGTATTTCACAAACATATGTAGAATGTACTTTATTTACATTTTACAAAACTTTACAATGCCCAACTTATATAAACATATTTATTAAAATGTTATAATGTACATAAACATAATGTATTTGAATAAAGTATATATTTACATGATATGCAATCCAACACCAATTAAATTGATTTTGTGGCAAAAGTCTTTAACTTCAAATCAAATCCAAAATCTAGACCTGCTCAAATCTGTTAGGGCTCCCTCTCTCAGTAACTCTGTCACATGTGCAATAAAATCAAACATCGCTAGCTTAGTAGCACATATTTTGATAACACAATATTTTTCTAAAACCAATATATGTTTTTCATGGCATTCACGATGCATTATACCACCATTGCAATGCATTATTCATTTAAACATTCATTAGCTCAAAAAATTAACCAACATGTCACGATCATATGTATTAGGGCCAATAAGTCCATACATAATATTTAAGTTTCAGTAAAGATAGATTTAGCCTATCTATGAGCGGAAATTTTTGTCTCACTCCTAATAGAATGGTTCTTACGACTTCAGCACTGTTAGGTTATGAACCTTAAAAAACACGGGCCTAAATCTAAAGAGTAAAAGTCGCCTCTCGGATAGGCCGAGAAGATAGAAATGATTGAATGACTTGAATTTTAAGAAATCTCAAACTCCTACTGGTTCAAAAAGTTGGATACGTATGAAAAAGGTGAGAAGTGACCCAGCACCCTCATAAAGCCCCGGTTCATTAGAAATGACCTCCTTTTTAGGTCTAAATATTATTGAATTCTTAAATTATTATGACATCATTCATACTATAAACATTATTAAAACAAACAATATTATATTATAAATTAAACAACTCAAACAAAATGGGCACCCATGTGAGATGAAAATATGCCCTTATAGATATTTAAAATCCATAAAAATAAATAAATAAAATAGGACACTCACCAAAAGATAAAAACGTGTTCCTTACAATTGTTCCAAAGTCCTTAAATAAACTAAGTTACATAAACTAAATAAATTAAACAAATAAGATACCTACAATTGGAAACATGCCTTTTATATATCCTTGAAATTTACATAATAAAAATTACAATCCACAAATATATAAATAATCATCATATAAAAAATTATAAAATTAGAGCTTAAAAAGGAAATTATGATTGATCACAAAAATTACAATCCACAAACATATCTTAATATTAACCCATTAATGAAATATAGGGTGCAACGCCAATGGGGGTCCTATTAGTCGATTAGCGGTAGGGGGTCAAGAGGGCGGTGCCCCTAAAAGGTAAATGATTTACCATACTTGTTGAATAAGTTGTTGCCTCCATAATGGATGCTATTAATTATATTAGTAACAAATAAATGTTATTTAACATTTGAACAATATGTCATAATCACAATTTAAAAATTAGGATTTTAAATCATAATTTAGGGTTTCTGTGTTTAATCAAACAAGATCAAAATAAATTAAAAATGAATCTGTAATATTAATAATTCATTGAATAAGAGCATAGGATGTCATACCTGCATTGTTGGCTCCACCAAATATTGAACACCGAACTAAATCTCGCTAGTTGAAACACATAATCCTTTTGTCTTAGATAGTTCTACGGGTCTAGATCAATTGAATTTTGTTCGAACAATATTGTTCAAAGGATTTTTGTGCTTTTCTGCCTCTCTTTTGCTTATGTGTCTTTGACTTTATGCTAATTGTTGATTGCTTTTCTGTGTTAGGCACTCGTTGCTAACCTTGGCTCTCTAATCGTTAAATATGGCTGCCGTCCAATTGCTAATTCTTCCTTCCCCTCTCTGATCATCCTTAGCCTCCTTTTTATAATGTTTAATTAGGTTTTAAGGAGGGTCAATCTGGCTAAAAGTCCTAATTTGATTAAAAGTTCTAAATAGAGTTTGGTTTTTAGTCAAATTAGGATAATGGATCAGCTTATAGTAACTTGGTCATGGCCAATTTGCTATGATCTTTTGCTTATGGAAAATTGACCATGAAAAATGGCCAATCATCATGAGCTTTTGGGCCGATTTTGTAATTCTGACTTTTAAAAATAGGGTCAGACTTCAATTTGCACTTTTAGTTGGACGGTTTGAATTTGGCCTTTTTAAATTAAACCGGATTTAATTTAAGCTTCTAAATTAGGACCCAATTTATCTAGGGCTAAAATTAAGGATCTACACTATCGTGACCCAAAGTTCTGACACTAAAGATTTAAGTGCCATATGATACTAGAGTATCATATCATCCGAAGGTTGTCTACTCGACACAAAGTGTCAGACATCAGCGTGTCTTGCTTGAAGGCATAATAATAAATGTGATATCAGTGTATCTTGACCAGATACGTATAAAACGTCATGATATATCATTGGTATGCCAACTCGATAGTACTAAATTCAATTCTTTGGAATAAGTAATTGTTCAAGGCAAACAAATCTCAAACATTTAATCACATTTTCCTCATTCTTATCTCATTATCACTTTTTTTTTACAATTTCCACATTATTCCATAACCATTTCCATATTTCTAAACCACATTAAGCATAATCCTTAATCACATTCACAATGTGACTCACTTTCACATTACCAATGTAATGTATAAAATATTACCATTCACCATAAACCAATATTCTTTAAGTCCAAACCAATGTACAAATCATATTTTTTAATAACAAAGCATAAAGTAATAAATAATGTCACATTAAGAAAAGCAACATTCTTTAAAGTGTGCCAATGTGCATGATGTCAAGCATGAATATTCAATTTAAATATTAATAAAGTATATACCAACCTTGTTTAGCTCCAAAACCTAGGGCCGAGCAAAATTTTTGCACCCTATCGAATTCGATCGAACTGATCGGGTTGAACTAGATTAGTCGATTAAAAAGTATATTATGGGTTAGTTCGGTTTAAAAATTAAAAAAATTGATTTTAGTCGGTAAGGTCGGGTTGAGGTAATTTTTTTTATTTGAACTCGAACTCAATCAATATTTCTATATTTATGTATAAAATATATACTTTTATTGTATTTTATAATTTAACCCGACCCGGCCCGATTATACTACAATGAATAAATATAAAGTTCTAATATTAAATACCAACCCGTTTGAAACTTACCCAACCCGACCAAACCCAAAATAATTCAGTTCGGTCAAAAATTTTAAAAAAATCTAGCAGCATCGATTTGGGTTTTTTATTATTTGGGCTGGTTAGGTAGAAAAAAAACACACTCTCAACCTGACCAAACCCAATCCGAGCTCTCCCCTACCAAAACCAACTCAAATTCACTCTCCAAGCCTTATTTCCACCAAACCCTAAAGTCTTCCACTTGTATAATTTTGGTCTAAACACTCCTAATCCAAACAAGAAATAAAATTATTCAATTAGAATCATTTTTATGCTTAATTTATACAAAATAACCACTAATTGCACCAATTATAACCAAACTTCCATCAAAACCTAGTTTCCTCACTACCTTTCTCAAACTTCACCAAAACAAACTTACTTCTATCTTCCAACCTTAAAATCAACTCATACACATCAAAATATCTTCAAAACAATCCATTTCAACAATTATAGTCATCTCCATCACAAACCCAAATTTTACATAACTTGAATTTAAAGAAAAGTTTACTTAAATTTAAAGAATATTTACCTTAATCTTCAAAATCAAATTGAATCCTTTGAAATCATTGTAAAATCATATTTACCTAATTCTTGACTCCAAAACATAATAAAATAAAAAAAATTTAACAACTATTAGCCCAAACCCGTTAATGACTCGATTAAGAAAAGGAAAAAAAAGAGAAAGTGGAATAGAACTTACTAAGCTATGTAGCCAACAAATAGACTGTTAAACCCATATAATAGAAAACAAAAAGATATACAAATCTCTGCATAATAATTTTTATTCTTCATAGTAAAATTGTCCAAATTTTCAAACTCTTTCATCATTCTAAACCAACAAAAGCCATCGAAAACCATCTCCTAACATTAGTGTTGGAAAAAATCCATATATAAAGAAAAAGGGTCGGAGTTATCTCAAACTACACCAATAAAAGACTTGAACCGTTGCTTGTATCACTAGTTATGAAAGGCAATCACTATAAAGGGAAAACCCTTACTTTTCACAATCTAAAAGCTAATTAACTTCATAATTTTTGCCTCAAGCTCTCACACACACAGTAAAGAGGGAAGAATAGGAGAAAAAAGATGGAGAGAGAATCTTGTCAGAAAAACCTATGTTATTTTTTTGATTGATAGTTTTTTAGTTAATGAAAAAAACCCTCACCCTTATCATAAGGGATACTTATCTTTTTATAAGGGATAATTATCTTTTTCTATAGATAATTAAAACTTATCTTGAATAGGAAATCCAAAACGATTCAAACTCTCCTTTTTAATTCAAATATTATCCAATTATATAATTAGTAATATATAATTAAATATTTGAACTATGTTGGCTTCATGGGTTATATCCCCCTGTTATGGGCAGATCGGACCCAAAACCAACATCTCCCAATCGCACATGATAAGACATATTATAACACTCTTTATCTTAAATACGTATAATATATATACCCCGTATATATATAATACATCTAGGGTACAAAGGTACTATAACAGATACATATATAAGTTATAAATCTATAAAGGAAAATTTTTTGAAAAAAATTATCTAGAGTTTTATCTGTAAATATAATATTCCCCAAAAGAAAAACAACGAACACACATAACTACAAAAAACTTAACTTCCAAACCAATATTTACAATCAATCCTTCAATCCACCACTTCATTAATTTACATATAAAGGTTTATACCCAACTCAATTCTCATCAAAACTATTTATAAATATACATGCATAACATTGCCAAAATAATTTAATAAACGTAAGTTTTGTCCAAGATTTACAAAATCAAAGTTCATAAAGTGAAAACTATATATGTATGCAATCCTGGCATGGTTGGTCTTGTGGCAAAACAACTACTCCAATCTTCATCTCACTTTGGATTGCCATGCTCTGCAGTATTCTTACCTATGCGATACAACTAACCATACTAAGCCTATTGCTTAGTGGTTCATATTTAATAAAAATAAATATTCAAAACAAATACTCAATTACATAATGTAGTATGCATTATTTTAAACAAACTATCATTAACTTATACCAATCATCATCATGATATAATCACACATATAAACACATACACTAGGCTCAACACTCCATATACAGCGACCCAAAGATCCGACACAGGGGACACAGTGTCACATATCACCCATAGGTTGTCCCCTATCGACACTGGAGGCAAGTGTCAAATATTACTTGAAGGCTGCCTCCTCTGACACTGAGAGCAAAGTGTCAATGACCACCCGAAAGTCACCCCCTCGACACCAGAGACAAAGTATCCATTATCACCTGAAGGTTGTCTCCTTAACACAATGTACCAACAACACTCTCCATAACTATTTCCATAATACAATTTACATAATTATGAGTCAAATTCACAATGTGACTCATTCTACATATTTCATAAACATATTCATATAGTACATCATACTACTTTACATTAATACACTTCACACAGTTTATGTATAAACATAAAATTTGCATTGGACAAATGCCCAATATGATACTCATCACATAACTATACCACCTTGCATAGATTATGTAAATATCCATATTACAAGGCAACCATATACATTATGCCAAAATCACATTTAATAAAATCTCAAGTCATTTAGATATGTACTAACCTTAATTCGCTCACATTTGATACGAACCAGCCACGAGGTAAGGATCCATTGGTGCTTCCAAATGGGCCATTGACTAGGAGCAGAGCTAAGAAGTTTGGAGCAGCTATGGATTACATATTCAAGATCAAATTTCAAAGGAAGTGACTGAAATGGCAATGGAAAAGTGCACAATAGAGCTTGAAGAAGGCACACCAAAGCTGATTATGATGCTTAGTGTGAATATGGAAGCTAAAGGCTAGCTAAAGAGGTCTAATGTGCAAGAAAGGTCCATGGGGGTTCATAAACAGCCTTGGGAAGTAATTTAAGGCCCATGGACAGCCCAAATAGTGTGGGGCATGTTCTTATTTTGAAGGGATTTAGTTTGGCCCTTTTTTTATATACTTTATATTTTCCTTGGTGGGTTAGGATGTGTGGTTTCCTATTTAGTTATTTCAGAATATTAATTTATTTCCATACTTTATATTTTCCTTAGTGGGTTAGGATTTTGACTTTGTAGCTTTCCTTTTAACATTAGAATTAGGGATTCTGATTTTATTGGCCTTTTAGTATAAATAGGGCCTTATTTTTCTTGTAAGGACACTTTTTGACAAATTATATTCTCAATTTTCTTATTGAAATTTTCGGCCATCATAGAACAGGAGTGGATTCTCTTTTTCTTCTAATTGCATCAAGAATTAGATTTACTTATCAATTTCGATTGTGGCGTTCTTCTAATTCGAGCTTCCTAAATCCTTCCGTTATAAGTGTTCGTGCTTTGCTAAGCAATTGGGTGCTTTAGAAGGTGGTTTTTCCTTCGTTCTTGGTTTTCTTCTATCAATCGTGCGTTGGGGTTTGAGGCCTTCATTGCCATAGGGTTCCGCGTCATTTGGTATCAGAGCCAATTACAGGTAAATCTTTATCTATCTGTCTTTCTAGGGTTGTTTTAGTTGTTCCGTTAGGGTTCTAATTGTAATTTTGAATTGGGTTGTATAATTCTTTATTCAATTTCGAAATTGTGTTCTTGCCTTTTGATTCGAAATACATTTTTCTTATTCCGAATTGGGTATAAATTGGACTAAAGGCTTTGTGTTTAGTTGGTGATCCAAGGATAGTGACCAGATCCTAAAAAAAAAAGGAGTACAAAATCACTTCAACAAAATTTCTTTGCTTTTCTAGTAATTTAAGGTATTAGAATCGTTTTGAATCAGGTTGAAAGTAATCAAAATTTTAGCCACCAATTGAGGGGCTATTTTATTACATTTTTTTCTTGCTGATTTGGAAGTTTTCTTTTCGAAATTGAATTCTTGAGGAGTCTTGATACTAGCTTTCATGGGTAGAATTATTAGGTCCATAAACTAACTTGCTAAGGTGAGTTGGTTTTGGCACATTTTGACTAGATTCATCATAATTTTTGACCTCTTTGTTTCTATTTCTTGTTTGAGCTACCGTTTTCATTATGTGACATTACTAGAGTATTATTTATTTGATTCTATACTTTGGTTGATATAATCGTGTGACACAAAATTTTCTTGTGTTGCCTCCAAATTTGTCAAGTTTCTTTCTAGGATTTAGGTTCTAGTTCCCTTGAACGTGCTTGGTGATTGATTTGTGAGCCTTTGTTTTGAAGTGCAATCGAAGAATTAGCGAAGGTGAGTTCTTTGTTTTGTGAGATAATGAGTAGCAATTCTAGTAGAGATAAAGGCATAGCTGTTGAGAAAGAAGAGATGAGTATCCGGGATATTGCAGATGATCTTGAGACGTACAAGCAAGCAAATGAGGACAATATGGAAAGAATAGCAAATACGTTGGCTAGCTTGCAGCAGTCCATGGAACGCTTAATGCAAGCACAACAACCTGCTCCAATAAGGCTACCATAGAGAATTCTACAACCAGCAAGAGCTGAAGAGAGAGAAGAGCCAGTTAGGAGGAGGGCACCAAGAGGTGCATATGAGAGAGGCTGTGTGGCTGATTATGGATTTGAAGAAAGAGAGGCTGAAATTTATCAAGCACCTATCAATGATAATGATTTGACTTCCATCAAAATGAAGGTTCCTGAATTTAGAGGGAACAATAATGCTGAAGAATACATTGAATGGGAGCGCAAAGTAGAGCAAATTTTTGAGTGCCATAATTATTCTGAAGAAAAGAAGTCACACATAGCAGCTGTGGAGTTCAAGGGTTATGTAACATTCTGGTGGGATCAACTAAAATCCACTAGAAGAGGCAAGGGGTTGAGAGCCGTACCCGCATGGGAGGAGTTGAGAGACCTGATAAGTCAGCAATTTATCCCTTCTCATTATTATAGGGATCTTTATAATCGCTTAGCACGACTGGTGCAAGGTGGCAAGAGTGTAGAAGAATATCACAAGGAGATGGAGATGATCATGGCTAGAGCTAATATTGAGGAAGATGAACAACGGATGATGTCTAGATTTCTTGGAGGACTTAATCAGAATATTGCAAGTGAGTTGGACATGTATGATTACAATACCATGGAGGAGATGGTTGATAAAGCTATGAAGATAGATAGGAGGTTAAAGAGCAAGAGTTCCACCAAACTTGGCTATGGGAGACCACAAAATGTGTTTGGGAATAATTCGGCCTATAGAGGTCCCCAATATAGTGGTGGGGCAAATTCAGCCAATAGGGGTGGAGAGAAAGGGGAGTTCAAGAATTCATTCCAGAAAAGCAATGCTGCAACCTCCTGTGGAAAAGGGCCATCTAGTGGTCCAAACAAGCAAACAGGTACGCCTAACACTACCACTCCTAGTAGGGAGATTAAATGTTTTAAGTGTTTAGGGAATGGGCATATTGCATCCCAATGTCCAAATAGAAGAGTTATGATTGCTACAGCTGATGGTGATGTTGTTTCTGATTCTGAACCTAGTGATAATGATAATGATGATGTTGAGAACTTTAAATCTCCTATATATGATGATGTTGGTAGTGATGAGCATGTTGATTGTACTTTGTTAGCTGAGCGTGGTGAATTGTTAGTTGCTAAGCGTGCATTGAATATGCAGGTGAAAGAGAAAAGTCTAGTATAGCATGATAATATTTTTCATACTAGATGCTTAGTGAATAATAAGGTTTGTACATTTATTATTGATAGTGAGAGCTGTACTAATGCTGCAAGTACTACTATGGTTGAAAAATTGGGGTTAGAATGTATGAAGCATCCCAATCCTTATAAGTTGCAGTGGTTTAATGATAGTGGTGAGGTGAAAGTAACTAAGCGAGTGAGGGTACCATTTTCAATAGGCTGGTACAAAGATGAAGTTGATTGTGATGTAGTTCCTATGCAAGCTGGACATATGTTATTGGGCAGACCGTGGCAATATGATAGGAGAGCGCAACATGATGGGTTTTCTAATAGGTACACATTTACCTATGAAGGAAAATAGGTCACTCTTGTTCCATTATCACCCCTAGAAGTGTATGAAGATGGAAGAAAGATGATTGAGACAGAGAGGCAAGTTGGGCCTACCAATTCAAAAATTAAAGGGAGTTTGAGAGAACATGATAAGGTGAGTGAGAGTGAAAAGCAAATGGGAAAAGAGGCTAGAAAAGAAACAAAACAAATAAATGGCCCATTGGTGAGAGAAAATAAGAAAGAAGGGAGAGCAAAACAAACTTTTTATGCAAGAGCGAGAGAGGTTAATTTTGCAATGTCTATTGGGCAGTCATTATTTCTCATTAGATACAAAGAAACTGCTGACACTAATGTTTCGCTTAATAGTTTGCCTTCTAGTTTTGTGTCTTTGTTGCAGGATTTTTAGGATGTGTTTCCAGATGAATTACCTAGTGGATTGCCACCGCTAAGAGGAATTGAGCATCAAATAGACTTCGTGCCTGGTTCTACCATCCCAAATAGACCAGCTTACCGGAGTAATCCCATGGAAACGAAAGAGATGCAAAAGCAAGTAGATGAGTTACTGGAGAAAGGGCTGATTAGAGAGAGTTTGAGTCTGTGTGCTATTCCTGTGTTGTTGGTTCCAAAGAAGGATGGCACGTGGAGAATGTGTGTTGATTGTAGGGCTGTAAATAAGATCACAGTGAAGTATCGGCATCCTATACCACGACTTGATGACATGTTGGATGAGCTGCATGGTGCTAGGTATTTTTCTAAAATTGATCTTATGAGTGGATATCATCAAATTCGTATGAAACCTGGTGATGAATGGAAAACAACATTTAAAACTAAATATGGTCTATATGAGTGGTTAGTAATGCCTTTTGGGTTGTCTAATGCACCTAGTACTTTTATGAGACTAATGAACCATGTTTTGAGAGCTTATTTGGGCAAATTTGTTGTAGTCTATTTTGATGATATTCTGATTTATAGTAAGACTTTGGATGACCATGTTGAGCATGCTAGGCTAGTTTTGGAAGTACTGAGAAATGAAAACTTATATGCCAAGCTTAAGAAATGCACATTTTGCATAGATAGGCTTGTGTTTCTTGGTTTTGTTGTGAGTGCGCAGGGCATTGAAGTAGATGAAGAGAAAGTGAAAGCTATAAAGGAGTGGCCTACTCCAAAGAGTGTGACGGACGTGAGGAGCTTTCATGGATTGGCTAGTTTCTATAGGAGGTTCGTGAAGGACTTTTCTACTATTGCAGCACCATTAACTAGCATAATCAAAAAGGAAGTTGGGTTCCAATGGGGAGAGGAGCAACAAAAAGCCTTCGATTGCCTGAAAGGGAAGTTGAAATCCGCTCCTATTTTATCATTACCTAATTTTGAGAGTACATTTGAGATTGAGTGTGATGCTTTTGGTGTAGGTATTGGAGCTGTATTGATGCAAGAGAAAAAGCCCATAGCCTATTTTAGTGAGAAACTCAATGGTGCACAATTGAACTATTCCACTTATGATAAGGAGTTGTATGCCTTGGTGAGAGCATTGGACGTGTGGCAGCACTACCTCCTTCCAAAGGAGTTCGTGATACATACGGATCATGAGTCCCTCAAACACTTGAAGGGACAAGGTAAGTTGAACAAGAGGCATGGTAAGTGGATAGAATTTATAGAACAATTCCCTTATGTTGTTAAATACAAGTAAGGAAAGGATAATATAGTGGCTGATGCATTGTCTAGAAGATATACATTACTATCTGTGTTGAGTTCTAAATTGCTTGGTTTTGAGTACGTTAAGGACTTATATGCAGGTGATGTTGATTTTGGCAATGTGAATGTTTCATGTGAACATGGAGCTTTTAATTCATTTTATAGGCATGATGGATACTTGTTTAAGGGAAATAAATTATGTGTGCCTAAATGTTCCATGCGTGATTTGCTTGTGTTAGAATCTCATTGTGGGGGATTGATGGGACATTTTGGGGTAGCTAAGACTTATGATATCTTGTTTGAGCATTTTTATTGGTCGTCTATGTGTAAGGATATTGAGAGATTGTGTTCTGCTTGTATTGCTTGTAGACTGGCGGAATCTAAGTCTATGCCTCATGGTCTATATATGCCTTTACCTGTACCTAGTTCACCTTGGATTGATATTAGTATGGATTTTGTGCTTGGATTGCCTAGAACTAGAAAAGGTAGGGATAGCATTTTTGTAGTTGTTGACAGGTTTAGTAAGATGGCACATTTTATTCCTTGTCATAAAGCTGATGATGCGATTGTTGTAGCTGATTTGTTCTTTAGAGAAGTGGTTCGACTACATGGGGTGCCTAGGACTATTGTGTCTGATAGAGATGCTAATTTTTTGTCCCATTTTTGGAGAGTTTTGTGGGGTAGATTAGGAACTAAGCTTTTGTTTTCTACTACTTGTCATCCACAAACAGATGGGCAAACAAAGTTAGTTAATCGTACACTTGGTACATTGTTGAGAGCTATAGTGGGAAATAATTTGGCTACTTGGGAAGATTGTTTACCTTTTATTGAGTTTGCTTATAATCGTTCTATTCATTCTTCTACAGGTTATTCGCCATTTGAGCTTGTTTATGGTTTTAACCCATTAACTGTACTTGATCTTATTCCTTTACCTTCACATGAGCTTGTTAGTTTAGATGGAGACAGGAAAGCAGAATTGGTGAAGGCTATGCATGAGAAAGCTCGAGTTAATATGGAGAAAAAGAACAAGTCATATGCTGATCGAGCGAATAGAGGACGCAAGAAGATAGTGTTTGATCCTGGGGATTGGGTTTGGGTACACTTCCGAAAGGAGAGGTTTCCAAATCAAAGGAAGAATAAGCTTGATGCACATGGTGATGGTCCATTTCAAGTGTTGGCAAAGATCAATGATAATGCATACAAGATAGACTTGCCTGGTGAGTATGGTGTTAGTACTACTTTTAATGTGTCTGATTTATCTCCTTATGATGATGCAGATTTGAGGACAAATATTTTTGAAGAGAGGGAGAATGATACGAACCAGCCACGAGGTAAGGATCCATTGGTGCTTCCAAATGGGCCATTGACTAGGAGTAGAGCTAAGAAGTTTGGAGCAGCTATGGGATTGCATATTCAAGATCAAATTTCAAAGGAAGTGATTGAAATGGCAATGGAAAAGTGCACAATAGAGCTTGAAGAAGGCACACCAAAGCTGATTATGATGCTTAGTGTGAATATGGAAGCTAAAGGCTAGTTAAAGAGGTCCAACGTGCAAGAAAGGTCCATGGTCATATACAGCCTTGGGAAGTAATTTAAGGCCCATGGACAGCCCAAATAGTGTGGGGCGTGTTCTTATTTTGAAGGGATTTAGTTTGGCCCTTTTTTTATATACTTTATATTTTCCTTAGTGGCTTAGGATGTGTGGTTTCCTATTTAGTTATTTCAGAATATTAATTTATTTTCATACTTTATATTTTCCTTAGTGGGTTAGGATTTTGACTTTGTAGCTTTCCTTTTCCCATTAGAATTAGGGATTTGGATTTTATTGGCCTTTTAGTATAAATAGGGCCTTATTTTTCTTGTAAGGACACTTTTTGACAAATTATATTCTCAATTTTCTTATTGAAAATTTCGGCCATCATAGAACAGGAGTGGATTCTCTTTTTCTTCTGATTGCATCAAGAATTAGATTTACTTATCAATTTCGATTGTGGCATTCTTCTAATTCGAGCTTCCTAAATCCTTCCGTTATAAGTGTTCGTGCTTTGCTAAGCAATTGGGTGCTTTAGAAGGTGGTTTTTCCTTTGTTCTTGGTTTTCTTCTATCAATCGTGCGTTGGGGTTTGAGGCCTTCATTGCCATAGGGTTCCACGTCAACAATACAACTCAACACTTCTTTTTAAGCTAAACCTTAAACTCCACCTATTCCACCAATTTGATCTATACACACATACATCCAACAACAAGTAACATTACTTAATTTAAACCCATTTCCATGGTCAATTTATATCAAATTATCATTAAACATATAATTTCCATTAAAATCCCAATAAAACTCTAATTTTACCTTTTTCTACTTTGTTTAAACTTCAACCAACCAAATTATTTCTAACATTTAACTATAAATTCATTATTTACATACTAAAATAACATCAAAATAACTCATTTCAATGATTATATCCATCTCCATGTAAAACCCTAATTTTCCATAACCTTCCATAAATCCTAACTTTATCCAAACTCACTCATATTCAATCTTCAACCATAAAATCACCATATATATGTTAAAACAACACTAAATCAATCCATTATAATAATTATAAATTTCCTTATTACAAATCCTAATTATACATAATCATTCCCAATACCTAGTTTCATCAATCTTGTGTATCTCAACCAATTACTCATTAAACCACTCACATATCCATCACATTAACTTCATTTTATCAATTTAACAATTTTAAATCAACTTTCTCTCTCTACCCTTATCAATGCATAACCTAAAAATCCATGAAAATAAAGCTTAGTAAGAGTTTAATTGAATTATTGATTTCTTTTAGAAATCCACTTGATTCCTTAGGCTCTTTGATAAAATTTGGTGCCTTTGGCAAGATCAATCTCCTCCCTTTTCTCTCTCTTTGGTTCAGCCTCAAGGTGAAGAAGACGAAGAAAAATTCTCTTTTATCTCTTCTTTATTTCCTATCCATAAATATATACATAAATTAATTATTTAATTATCTATTTAACATAAGTATATAATATGTGTATCCCTTGCATATATTATGTATATTATGTTATACTAATAGATCGTGCGATCGTCATACTACGAGAGTTCTAAGCTACACACTTGTTAGATATATATAACATCTCGTTTTTAAAGAAACGACTTTGGAGTAGATAAAGTATGCTTTACCCATGATCACTTATCACATTTCTAATATCTTAGATTGATCTCAAGAAAATTTTACATCCATAATTATGTTAGTTGACTAACATAATTGGTCGGCTTGTGGATACAAAGAGAAAGTGAGTATCAAGTGATCTTCCTTCCAGTTCAGTTTCCTTAATCATAATTAAACTCGCTTTTCTAGAAATATCTTATTAGATTTAATCATTCATAAATCTATAGTAACACCCTAAGATAGCAAATATCTAACCATATCTCATGAGTCAACCAAAAGTCATAAGGGTAATTGTGAGAACCAGAATTCTCAAGGGTCACATATTGACAAAAGTTGAGATCATAAGTTTTTGTCCACCTTGAGGTTTAAGCTTTATACATGTGGTATGAAATACATGCCATAGTCTTCTTCCCATTACAATGGAGTGTATGTCTATCAAAAAAATATATTTTTGATTTAAAACACCATGCAGATGATAGTTTAGAAACACTCAATGCCTAACTAGAGTTCACATACCTATTCAGTTTGATTTAGAGCTTACATTTGCCGATTTAGATATAATTGAAGAATTGGGCATAATCACATATAACCATCCCAAAAAAGTAAATAACGAATCTCATTTTATAAATGAGAAGACAATCTTGCTTCAATCATGAGCTCATTATCACCAAGATAAAATGCTTAAAAGCTATCTCATCTTAACTTTCCACATAAACAAATAGAAGGAAATTAACCACGTGAGAAGGTTAATTTATATCCTATTTGACATGCTCTTATATTTAATTTATATCCTATTCGAAATGCTCTTATATTTTAATAACATTAAATGCACCAAATATTTAAACTCATGTAACAAAAACAAATATCATGTTCAGTATTGATAAAAGAAATAGTCAACTAAACATAGTCTCGAAGAGATAAATAGTATAAATACATCAACATCTAAGCAATCCAAGAGACCTTGTATGCCTAATGAATACATCTCTAAGAATTGGTTTGGTAAAGGGATCTACAACCATATCATGTACAGAAAAATGTAATTCATGTTCACTTCCTCATGTGTAACCATGCCTCAAGCAAAAAATATAATTTGTGCAATATGTTTCTAGCTTCTTTTTCAAAGTGCTAAACCTATTCATATTTGCTTGTACAAGGGATATTTTTCATATGTTCTATTTCAAAGTGCTGAACCTATTCATATTTGCTTATCAACCCAAGGGGAAAGTAAATACAAATCTTTACCCACTGTTGCATATAAATGAAATTCCAGCAATACTTGTGTAAGGGATACTTTTCATATGCTCTATATCCTCTTGAATATTTGGAGCATAGTTTATAACTCAAGCCTTTGCCTTTGACAACTGGGGTATCCATGAGTTTATGATTACACTTATTGAATTGTTCAAGTACTTTCTAAATAAATGTCTCTTTTGAAAGAAACAACAATTTCCTCATATGATCTTGAAGTCTTTACTCTAAGAGTATATGTGACTCATCCATGTCTTTTAGTTTAAAATTGATTGATAACCACTCTTTAATGTGGTTTAGAAATACCTTATGATTTTCAGCAACTAGAATGTCATCAATGTACAATGACATCGTGGTAATTTCAATTGTCTAATGTAGACACAACATCCTTATCTATCATGGTAATATCATTTGATATGATTGTATTGTGAAAGCAAATGTATCATTATCTTGAAGACTGCTTAAAGCCATAGATTGACGTTTTAACCCACAAAATTTATTTTCTTGGCCTTATTTAATGATGTCTACTGGTCATTCCAAGTAGATTTGATCATCCAACTATCCCTTGAGAGAAGGCAGTCATATTGCATCTGTTTGATGCAATTCAAGATCAAGGTTTGCCATAATTGCTATAATCAACCTCATAGATAGAAAAGTTACAACAAGAGAAAACATATCTCTACAGTTTGTTCATTTATGTTGTGTATACCCCTTTGCAATGAGAAAAGCCATGTGCCTCTTAAAAAATTATTTGAGAATCCATTTGTCTCTAATGGATTGGAATCCTTCCAGAAGACCTACTAATTTTTATAATTGGTTTGATCTCAAAAAAACTAATTCTTCTTTCATTATTTTTATTCATTTAGTCATTAGCAAGACAAGAGGGAGCCTCTTAGATATTCTTTGGCTTATCTTTGTCTTAAGATAGAATCATAACCACTAATACTTCCTAATAGCCTTCGATTTTAAATCATTAATGAGGTATTATTTCATAGTTGTTTCATCTCAAATCAAAATCTTGAGGAGTAATCTTATCAAGTTATATTAATATGTGTATTAAATTAAGATCCATATAGCACCCACTAGAGTTAGGATTGGTACTCTCACTCAGGCTACGATCACTCTCATTCGGACTAGTTGGTGAAGAATAAACCTCCAAATTTCTCCCACTTAGAGGTCCTTGTGAAATTTGATCCAAGGTCTTACATAAGGAAAACTCTTGACTTAATTTACCTTGCTTAGAAAATTTGTCTATAAGAATGTTACATCCACGATTCAATTGTTCTGCCACTATTTTACTAGCCCATGAAAACATATCCTTTGGATAGTTTAGAATGTCTTACAAAGATACTCTTTTTACTTCTTGGACCTAATTTTCCATGTTTATGAGAGGTATTATGTTCATAAGTAGCATGTCCCTAGGATTTTGGGACACTTAGGTCAAGTTGCAGACATATCCATAACTCATGTAGACTGGAAGTAAATGACTTAGAGGGCACTAGATTATGACTCTCAATAATGTATCGCCTCAATAGGCGATGGATAGTTTGAGCCATAAATGACCTAACCGTTTAAAGAAGAGTTCTATTTCTCTTTACAAATAACACTATTTTATTATGAAGTTCATAGAATAGTCAGCTATTGCTCTATTCATTTTCATCAAACAATTACTTGGACTGATCATATAAATATTCACAACCGCTATTGGTTCGAAATGCTTTCACTTCCTTGTCCAAAGAATTTTCAATTGGGTTCAAACAAATCTTGAAGCAACTTAAGACTTCAGATTAATGTATTATCAAATAGACATGACCATGCCGAGTATAGTCATCAGTAAAGGTGATGAAATAATAAGCATTATGCCTTTCCCTCACATTCATTTGATTACAGATGTTTGAATGAATAAATTGCAATGGAACAAGGGCTCCTATGCCCTTTTGAAAAGGTTTTCTTGTATTTTTTCTAGCTAAACATAATTCACAAGCAGACAATTCCACTTGATCTATATTTGATAGGAGACCGGTCTTTACTAATCAATCCCATCCTTATTAGCCTTCAATAGGACCAAATCCAACACATCCATATCATTCTTATAATTTTGTGAAGTTATAAATAAGGGAAACATTGATATTCAAAACTACAGTGCTTATAATATCCATAATAAGAAAAATTACTCAGAAACATATCAAAGTCTCAAAGAAAAATATTTACCCTAAATATAAATGTATTTGATTATCATGAAAACTTTAAGAAAATAAGTGAAAGTCGAACCAAAAATAGAAGTCAAATTCTAACTAATTTATGGAGTATAAAACACGTATTGGAGAAATAAGGTTTGATTGCCACACAAAACATATTTATAAGTAGCATTTCCGTTAACACATGTGTTGTTCCTCATAAATGTCCGCCATAATCAAATTGTGTTTGCAAATGAAATTGTATGAAGGCTTCAAAATCCTCTATTACATGGTTGGTTACTCCTAAGTTTTCAATCCATGGAGGATATGCTTTAGGAAATGAAATTGAATTAGAAACAAGAATTCACTCACATGTGAGTTGCCTTATTATACCTTATTACGTGTGGTATAATCTTTCGTATAATAGTTTTTGTTCCCGCAATTGAAAACATTTGACCTTTATTACGTTCCTCTTTTAAGGTGCTATCTCTCAAGTTGGTTACCTTAGACTTTTATTTTTCTTAAGCCTTGTCATCTTTATCCTTGCCTTTGATTTACTATACTTATGTTTTCTATCTAAAGCTCTATTTGAGCTAAACTTGTTTCTATATACTGGATGTTATAGTTTCTTTGAGTTAGCCAATTAGCCTCTAGTTCCAGATAATGACAAGTATATGCAAAGCTCTTTATTAACAAGAGAGCGTTAGGTGCACTTCATATGATCTTAACTTTCAGACACAGAACGAATAATCGCTTGGATATATTACTTTTAGGTCAACACATAACCACCCTTATATAACTCATTAAACTTGTTCAACATCTCTGTTATATGTCTCTTTATCGAGCATTCTCAATGCTTCTTGTAAGCATCAAACTCAGTAGTAAGAGATGAAAGATTTTGTCAAAGAAATTTCACTAAATTTCTTAAAGAAATATTAACATGTCCTTGGTGTGTCCATAGTTACAAAACTCCATCATAATGTCATCATTAGTTGCACTAAGCAATATGATGTTATCTTAAAGGTTCTTTACTTCCAAATGACATGAGTCTTGCAGTCCCACCTATGCTAGAATAAATTACCTTTGAGCAAGCTCTCCATGATAATATTTAAGGGTTCAAAAATTTCAGCACTTCTAACACATAGTTGTATCATGCAATATAACACTTATGTTAAATTTGATAACAAAAATTCATAATAGTAGAAGCAATATTAAGTAAATGCATAATTTACAAGAGACAATATATACATGTTATTAATATACTAGTTTATATGCCAATATTTTTACAACCAATTATACATTAATAATAAAATATATACAATCTCAAATCAAAAGGTCACTATATTTCCAATTGTCATCTTGATTATATGTAAAATTAATATCAAGATAAAATATATACACAAAAATATTTAATTAAATTACTCAAACCAAGTTATATAACTATATTTTGAATAATTTAGGATATAAATAATGCCATGCATCATATTATTTATACAAAATAATTAATGATATAATTAATGCCATGCATTATATTAATTATAAAAAATAATTAATAATAAAAAAATTCATACTCCATTAATTAAAGATAAAGTAAATAGTTCACAAACTAGATACTTGTAATAATTATAGCAAAAAGTATCCACCAATTGTTTTAGGCATGCTAAGCCTAAAACAAAATAAAGATAAATACATAACATTAATTTTATGCATGTTCCATATATTCACATCTCACAGGAATTGACTTTTCAATTTCTGTAAGTAAATCTTATGGCACCTTATTGTATCTTTAGTTATGGCTGTATTTACTATCATTACTCTCACACTACATAGTGTCATCCTTAGATTTGTTTTAAGTCTAAGTCTATTTAATTCTCTAACGCATGTCAATTTTGAGGAAATATTTAACAACCATTTATATGCTTGAAGCTAATACCTATTTAGCAAGTAAATGATTTAGCAATGAAAAACTTTATAAAACTCAAAATGCACAATCGAGTTTTCAAAGTTAAATATGGAGACTATTCAATTTTTAGACCACCCGATTCAATAATTGACTGACAGCCAGTATGAATATAAAAGATATATTATACACCTAAAAAATAATTCATACAATAGGACGCACCTTGATTTTTTATAACTAATTTTTGAAGACTTTTATTTTTACCTTTAAACCTTACTTTATGTTCAGTTATTTATGCCATCAAGAGGGAGATTAGGCTCTCTTAACTATATATATATTTATTTATTTACAACTCATTAAAAAATACTAAGAGAAAAAACTATATATAATAAAACATATATGATTATATTATACACATATTGTATAATAATAATAATTAATAATGCATTTTTAGTCCCAATTAGGCAACTAAAATATTTATGTGGCATAAAAAAATTTAAATCATGATAAAAATACTCAAAATAATTTTTCAGAAAATAAACATATTTTTTTTGAAAGTTTTCTGAATTTTTAAGCTAATAAAATATTTTTTTATCCATTAAAATTGAATTTTTTTATTAAAAATAATATTTTAATAAAAAATAATTTTCAGCAGCCCAAAAAATTATTTAAAATTTATCATTAAATTTAAAAAATTATTTTGAGTCAATCTAAGTAAAAAGGGCAAAAAATGAAGTCCAAAAATAAATTCTACTTAAAAAATAGAATTTAGCCAATCGGGGCAACACTTGGTGACAGGTCGGCGTGTTTGCAGGAGCCAGCAGGCTCTGTGTGAAACAATTACGTGTCACAGCACCAAATGACTTGTCATTTCATGCTAGGCTAGAGAAGCCTAGAGGCATGACACATGACCCTAAAGACTAGGAAGCCCAACCTCCATACATTATGTGTCCCTTTTCTAACAATTTTAGCTTTCCAGGATTTTTCAGTGGGAGATTTTTAGGGTCTCTGATTCCAACTAGATGATTATTTAAATTAAATGTCACTCTATGATAAGGAGTAGTACATACAGTAGCCATTAGGGAGAGTTAAGAATATAAAATTTTTTTTAGAAGAACTTAAAATTCTAGATTCAAATAGCAAACTTTGGAAGGCCATAACCATCTCAATTTAATTTTGATTTGAGCATATAATATACCAATTTGAAGCTCTATGTACATACTTTAACATTATGTAATAAAATAGCATATCCATTAATGAAATTTATAGATATACTAGCTCAAACATGCCAACTTAATCATGTGAAAGATACATGAAATTAAACATGCACAAAATTATTTTCATTAATTAAACATATTTAATTAACCCATAAACTGGAATACAAGTAGCATAGCTTTGATACCAATGTTGGAAAAAAATCCATATATAAAGAAAAGGGTCAGAGTTACCTCAAATGATGCTTGTGGAAGACTTGAACCTTTGTTTATATTACCAATCATGAAGGACAATCACCATAAAGGGAAACCCTTGCCTTTTATAGTCTAAAAGCTAACTATCTTTATAGTTTTGCCTCAAGCTCTCACACACACATAAAAGAAAGAAGAATAGGAGGAAAAAGATGGAGAGAGAATCTCCTTAAAAAACCTATGTTATTTTTTTGATTGATAGTTTTTAGCTAACTAAAAAAACCCTTACCCTTATCCTAAGGGATAGTTATCTTTTTATATAGATAATTAAAATATATCTTAAATAAGAAATCCAAAACCTATTCAAACTCTCCTTTTTAATTCAAATATTATCCAATTATATAATTAGTAATATATAATTAAATATTTGAATTATGTTGGTTTGTAGGTTCTATCCACATGTCATGGGCGGACCCGACCTAAAACCAATAATTAATTTACAAACACTTCCATGCAAAGCAACTAACAGTGCACAATTATCACCATTAAACTGAGAGAGAGGGTGAAAAAGAGAAATTGAGGAAAGAGAGGAATGAGGGTTGCATTTTGGAAGGAAAGCTGAACAAGTGAGTATTCCAAACTAAATCTAAACATCCTTTTAATTATTAAAATGAGTTTTTGTGGGTTGAATTTGTGAAATAAATATAAGCTAATGAACCTAAAAGTTTGAACATCAAATTGGAACAAAGAAAATGAAGTTTTAAGGAAATAGATTATTAAAAACTAAATATACATAAGTTTTAATTTTCATGCAGTAGCTTAATCATGAAAGTAACTAGCTAAACTAAGAAAAGAAGGTAGTGAAAATATTAATAAGGAGTTGTAATATTAAAACTTTAAGAGCTCTTCCAAAATAATGAATAGACTAATAATGAACCAAGAGAACCTAAGGAACCGAAACTTTAGTATGAAAAATGGGTTGTAATATAACAAAGATACATAAACTAAATATTAGGAGGGAAAGAAGATAAAATTCATGAACAATTAAGAAAGAAATACAGTTAAGGACAAGTAGATATACTTGCTGTATACCTTTAGTATACACAAAATCAATTTTTCTAAAGTAGAAATTTAATCAAGAAACTTATATATAATTAAAGAGGAGGATTAGCTCAACTTAAGGAAACAACAACGAAAGTGTCATGACAGGAAATGGCGACTGCAAAATAAAGAAAAGTGACCGTTATTTAAAGTGACTATTGGATTTTCAAAAGACAACTATTCTAAACTACGAAATATTTTTTAAAAATTTCACTTTTTTGACACTTTTTTTTTTATAGAATCAAGACCTAGGGACTCTAATTAAAGGACAAACAAAGTTGATCACAATTATATGGAGAATTCAAGATTAAAACAATAAGAAATTTAGGGATACCAAACAAAAGCAATAAGAACAACCTTGGACACTTTTTGCTTTTATCTTTTGTCTATTTGGTAGAAATAAGATAACAAAAACAAGATAATGCAATTGATAGGGATTATTTTTTATTTTAAAGAACAAGACAATGAGATTAAGAGATAGACAAAGGCAATTTTTATGCTTTTCTTTCAATAAAAAGGAATAGATTTAAGAACAAAAGAAACTTGAACAAACAACAAACAAGAACATAAGAATAATAGAAAAATTGAGTAAACAAAGATAGGTATCTATGAGCTAGGGATTTCATCCCTAGCAGTTAGTGAAATAGATCTTACGACTTTGGCACTATTCAGGCTCGCAGCATCAAAGAATACGAGCCTAAGCCTGAAAAAATCGAGTCGCCACTCGAATAGATAGAAAAAAGAAGGGGGTAGTGACTCGATTTCTAAGGAATCCCTAACCCCCCTATTAAGTTTGAAAAGTTGGCTATATATAGCCATAATAGTATGTATCCTACTATCACTATTCTCTCGGTTAATTAGAATCGAGCCTCTTTTTTAGGTTTTAATATTATATTATTTTAAAATATCAAAAGCATTATCCACTAAGCATGCAATAAGATCATCTAAAGGGCAATGAAGAAACATTTTATTGCATCAACTAAAATAAATATATATGAAATGAAAATGTTCGAACTAATAATTAAAATGAAGCAAAATAAAATAAGCACTGGTCAATGATGGAAACATGCCCTTACATCTGATAATAGTACCAATAAAAATATATGAGCATTGGCTAAAAACAAAAACATGCTCTTACATCAGATATCAAATACTATACACCAATATAAAAATAAAAGTGCATTCATTCAAAAGTCCAAAGCATTGGAATTAAGACAATCACCCATTAAGCAATTTAGCCAAGCATTAATATTCATATGACATTACATATCACATCCAAGCCATATACAATTATAAAATATCATTATAAGACAATCAGATGATGCTTGGGTAAAAATTGAGGACTAAATTAAGATTGCATGCAACTTGAGGTGAAATGCCAATTTCATAATAAAAATTCCCAATTACTTAAAAATACCAAATTTTATCATTAGTTGTAAAATTAAGTCCAATTGATCATGTTAGAAATGAAACTAGCACCAAACTGAACACAACATGCATATTTGACCCAATTAAGGAAAATTCTCCTTTTTATTTAAAATGCCAAATTATCATCCCAAATGTCTTAAAACATGTTCAAAATAACATTATATCAATTTTTTTTAGATTTATCCCAAAAATTAACTCATCAAGCAAATCGAGGTGAAAATCGATCTAAAATCTGAAAATCGAGTTTTGCTTCAAAAAATCCAAAAATTCATTTTAATTATTATAAACCCTTGATTTTGATCCCAAATAAAATCTAGCTCCAATTAAAAGGCCCAAATCAAATCCAACCCCATTTAAAAAGCCCAAACTAAGTCTGGTCGATTTAAAGGGCCCAAATCACTTAATCGGCCCTAAAAAAGCCATTGGTCATGTGCCTTTCCGGCTCATGACTAATTCGTCATGAGCTCATGAGCCTTTGCTGATGACTAATTCATCATGAGAGCTCATGGTCAATTGGCCATGAGCAAAAGAGCCGGTTCTTAAATTCTTAATCCTATTTAAAATTGAACTTTGTCTAGATAAGCAGATAGTTTTTTAGAAAGATTAAGACTTTTAATCAGATTAACCCTGTTTAAACCCTAATTAAACAATATAAAAGGAAGGGCTAAGAGCTCAAACAGAGGGGGGTTGACCATTAGCAATTAACAAATTAGCAATTAGACAGCAACAAATTAATAATCACAGAGAGCACAAAAAAAAGAGAAAAAGAAATACAGAGCAAGGATTGATAGAAAGTGAACATAACAGAGACAGAAAGAAAGCTGAGAAACCCTTGAGTAATATTGCTTGACCAAAGCACAATTAACCTAGGCCATTAAATAATCTTCAAGGCAGAACCCTAACATCAACTTTCATAGAGGGTTGTGCCAGTCTAGTGTTTTGTTTAATGTAACTTTTTGGTACAGCCAACAATATAGGTATGCTCCTTAATAAGTAACATTTATTAATAAATTATAATTCCTTTATTATTACATAATTATGGATATTTATTGTTTTGATTTGTTGTTTTATTTAAATTATGATCCAAAACCCTAATATTGCAAATCCCAAGGCCTAATTACATGTATTACATGATAAACCTTAATTTCATATCTAAACTTCATTAATCAAACCCTAATTCTATAGTTTTGTGTCATGATTGATCATATGTCTTGATTGTTTATTATGTTATGAATGATGGAATTATATTTATTTATTATTTGGATTTTAAGGTATTTGTAAAGGCATGTTTCCACTTTAGGACAATTATAAGGGACACGTTTTCACCTTTTAGTGGGTGTCCTATTTTATTTATATTTTGGACTCGGACATTGTAAGGACATGTTTTCATATTGTATAGATGCACACTTTATTTGTTTGTTTATTTTATGGATTGATGTTTGTTTACTTTGATTACATGTAATATGAATAATATCATAATAACATAAGAATTTAATAATATTAGACTTGATTGCATTATGAGAGTGCTGGGCCACTTCTCACATTCCCCTTGCGTACCCAACTTTTCAAACCTAGAAGGGTTTGGAAATTTCTTAGGAATCAAATCATTCGCCCTTTTCCATCTTTCTGGCTTGTCCAAGTGGCGACTCCTATTCTCCGAATTTAGGCCCATGTTTTCTAAGGCCCATAGACTAACAATGCCGAAGTCGTAAGAACTATTCACCGAGAGTGGAGATGAAAATCTCCACTCACAATGGCGACTCCACTAGACCTTATAGGCCTTGGTTTTGGTTCCAAATCAAATCTAGTCTTAATTAAAAAGCCCAAACCAAGTATGGTCTAATTTAAAAAGCTAAAATCACTGAATCGACACTGAAAAAGTAATTGGTCATTGGCCTTTGCTCATGTCCAATTCACCATGAGCAAGCTAATGACTAATTCGATATGAGCAAGCTCATGGCCAAAAGAGCTAGTTCTTAACTTCTTAATCCTACTTAAAACCAGACTTTGTCTAGATAAGCTGATAGTTTTTTAGAAAGATTAAAACATTTAATCAAATTAACCCTAATAAACCCTATTTAAACAATATAAAAGGCCAAGAGCCAAGATGGAGGGGGGTTGACCATTAGCAATTAACAAATTAACAATTAGGTAACAACAAATTAATAATCACAGAGAGCAAAAAAATAAAAGAGAAAAAGAAACAGAGAGCAAGGATTGATAGAAAGTGAACATAAGAGAAACTGAAAGCAAGCTGAGAAACCCTTGAGCAATATTGCTCAATCAAAGCACAATTGACCCAGGCCATTAACGAATCTTTAAGGCAGAAACCTAACATCAACTTTTACAGAGAGTTGTGCCAGTCCAGTGTTTGGTTCAATGTAACTTTTTAGTGGAGCCAACAACACATGTATGTTCCTTAATAAGTAATATTTATTAATAAATTATAATTCCTTTCTTGTTACATAATTATGAAGATTTATTTTTTGTTTAAATTATGATTCAAAACCTGAATTTTGCAAATCCCAAGCTCTAATTACATGTATTGCATGATAAACCCTCATTTCATAACTAAACCTAATTTCATTAATCAAACCTTAATTCTATAGTTTTGTGTCATGATTTATCATATATCTTGATTGTTTATTCTATTATGAATGATGAAATTGTATTTATTTATTATTTGCATTTTAAGGTATTTAGGCATGTTTCCACTTGTGCTTAAGTTATTTATTTAGCTTATATTATTTTATTTTGAGGACTTTGGGATGATTGGAAGGGACACTTTTCCACCTTTTAGCGGGTGTCCTATTTTATTTATATTTTAGACTCGAACATTGTAAGGGAATGTTTTCATCTTGTATGGGTGCCCATTTTATTTATTTGTTTATTTTATAGATTGATGTTTATTTACTTTGATTGTATGTAATATGAATGATATCATAATAATATAAGAATTTAATAATATTTAGACATAAAGAGGAGGTCAATTCTAATGAACCGGATATTATAGGGGTATTGGGTCACTTCTCACCTTTCTCATGCGTGCCTAACTTTTCAAATGCAGTAGGGGTTGGAAATTTCTTAAGAATTGAGTCATTCACTCATTTCTATCTTCCCAGCTCATCATGGTGGTCCCTCTTATTCTCTGGGTTTGGGCCCATATTCTCTAAGACTTAGAGCTTAGCAGTGCCAAAGTCGCAAGAATCATTCAACCGAGAGTGGAAGCGAAAATCTTAGCTCATAGTGGTGACTCTACTAGGGATAAGATAAGTTGATTCTGTTAGTCTTTATATTATTTTATTCTTTCTTATTATGATATTATTTATTACATCACTTAGAATTACATTGTGTATATGAGTTAGGATGCCCTGTGGAACGCGTGTTATATGTGTAAGTGATATCATACTTTCACTCAAGGTATGGAGATCGAGCACTACAAAATCACTCACAGCCTTGTACCTTTTGGTATATACTTGCTATGAGAACCTAAACTTTTTACCCCAAAGACTAAAGCCCATGTAGCTGGCCTAGTAACTTTCCTTAGGTTTACCCTAAATGATTGTTGTTTGACTATGGTTAACATATCTTAGTTTGAGTTATTACCTATTTGGTTTGTCTTTTCTAATATGACCTAAATATGATGTAAGTCTAAAATAATTTTATTCTTTTAAGCCCAAAAGACCAAATTATTTTGTTGTCCCAAGATGGCAACCAAGAGGGGGGGTGAATTGGTTTCCTCAGGAAATAATGACAATTAAAAACTCAACAAACTAGAAATGCGGAATAGAGAGTTGGTTGAGTAATGAAAGAAAGAAAGAACACACAAGATTTATAGCGGTTCGGATTTACTTAAATCCTACATCCACTTCCTTAACAACTTGTTAAGGTTCCACTAATTTTTGAAGTTTTTACAAGCTCACTTCCAACTTTGGTGTTTTCACAAGTTCACACCTAACTTCACAAGTGTTTTTCTAAGGCTTACACTCAAGAACCTTTAAAGGAGTTTTTAAGGCTCACTCTCACAACCCAAACAAGAGTTTTACAAGGCTTACTCTCACAACCCAAGTGTTTTCCAAGCTCACACTCAAACTTATACAATGGTGTTTTCAATGCTTACACCTAACATTCATTACAATTCAAATGTAAGTTTAAGTAATAGAAAGTTTGTTGCTTGGCTATGAAATTCTTTTTTCTTGCTTCTCATTTTTTCTTTTCTTATAGAAGCACTGTATTTATAGCCAATGTGGTCTTACTAGCCGTTATTGACCCATGCTGTGGTTGTCGGGACGGTCGCGCATAACAAAGGTGCGGTTGCCCTTTTTGAATGTTGAAGTGGGTTTATAACGGTCATCACACGTGGCAATCTTTGACTGGGCAGAAATGAATGTCCACCAAAATATGAATGTCGCGGTCGCCCTAGGTAACATCTCGCGGTCAAGTTGAGATACTCGCGTCGAACTTCTGGACGCACCTGAGGACGCGAACACTACTGTCTCTTTAAGCAAATTCTTCTTGAATTGGTAGAGTGGTCGCGAATATAAATGGGCGGTTGCTAAAGTGATAAGCGAGGCCGTATCATTCGCCGTTCTTGTCACCGTGAACCTTACTGTGATTAGAATGATTTGAGTTCCTTGGGTAGCGATCGTCCATAACTTGGGACGGTCGCTCTTCTTTAAGTGCGGTCGTTACGGAGGTCTGGTTTCTGACCGGAAACCTACTGTGATAAGGTTTCATCCTTTAATTGAATGGTGCGGTCATATTCAGGTGTTGTGTGACCACTATAAGTGTTCTGTTCAACTTTATTTGAAGCAACCTAAGCCTGCAACAAGATTCTCCAAATACATGTTAAATGGATCATTCAATTTGAGTTGTCAAGGATCAAAATTGAGATCATTTGCCTAACAATTTTTAAATTTGTCAAGATGGACATTAGGTATGGAAACCTTTCTTTAAGATGGGTTAAAAATTATTTTCTACCTCATGGTCCAATCATGAAACCAAAAATTAGTTTTTGAAATAAACTGTTTTACAATGGGCTTTGAAGATGTGCTCAAACTATTTTCACTGCATGGTCCAAATTAAACTTTTATTACATTTTGAAATTAAAACCTTTTTCCTGAAATGGGCTTGCAACTAGTTGGGTCAATTACGGAGCATTAAAATCAATTATGGGCCTGATTTATACCAAGACTTATTAGTAATGGGCTTGTTTATGACATGAAATATTAGTTCTTTTTCCAAATGAGAAATTTATTTATGATAAACCCTTTAATTTAGTTTTAATCCACAACGTAGCAGAAAGGCTATTTTTTTTAGTTGACCTATTAGATTAAGGCTTAATTGGTGAGAATTATCATAGATTGACTTCTATATTTGAAAAAAATAACTATCGGTTAATTTGTCATAGTGATCCTTTTAAAAATAAAATATGCCCTGCTAATATTATTGTTTATCATAATTCCTAGGAAAGAGACTAACCATTTTTGCATGGAAGATATAAGGTTGGAAGGAACATCCTAACTCTTTTTATTTGATTGTTGCACATGCATACATGCATTGCATTGATCCTTTCTGGCTCGTAGACCTGGAGTACAACAATTCAAGAGCTTATGACAACTCGACCTATGTTAGTGACTCAGAGTTCAGTGAAGGATCAATTAACTTCACACTGAAAGCAATGGATCTCAAGCAAGTTTAGAAGATGGTGAATGATGCCCTCACCTTCAAGATGGAAGAGTTGAAGGGGCCCTAGTTGAGATTATGAGAAGCCACTGGCTGTACTGCTAAAAAATAACACTACTGAGGCATCTGCCAGTACCAAGAAGTAGAAGGACAAGAGAAAGGCTAAGGTGGTTGAGGTAGCCTTTGATGAAGAAAAGGTGGTGATCCATGATGATGAGTGGGACACATACTTCCAAGACCAATAGGAAAAGAAGAAAGAGAATAAGGTGAAAGTAAAAACAGAGTTTGCTAATGTAGAAAAGCTCATTGTCGACCTGGAAAAGAAGCTTGAAAAGAGGCTAAAAAGCTGAAGAGGTTACGAAAGTAAAAAAGCTTTTTGAGGAGGAAGAGAATCTCCCATGCAAGTTCAAATTGCTTGCTTTCGCTAAGTGCAATGGTATAGAAAATCCTCACTTACATTTTGTAATACCCCAAATTTCAAATTTATTTACTTTGTCATGACCCAACCCGAGGGCACGTGACTGGCACTAGGGAATGAAAAAAGCACGTGGCTCTCAAAACCCGTAGTAAGCCTAACAACTCATTTTTTGATAAATATAGATGGTGACAGTAGTCACTATCTCGAATCGGGCCCACTAGCCTACTAATATTATACTTTAATACAATATCACATCATCATCATCAGACATTTATTAACAAACATATTTAACTAAATCGCAAAATTAAATGAATAAGAAGATAGATAAGAAAAGAAATACCATGCAGAGTTTTAGAAAATAATTATAACATAATTGTACAATAAACCAAATACAATTATTGCTCTTGCCAATAAATAAAAAGGCAGAATGATCTGAATAAGCAGTACTCTTATGCTCAACCTGCAACCTGGAAAAATGGTGAATAGGAATGAGCGTTTGACTCAATGAGCTATATAGTAATTAGTATAATATAACTATTTCATGCATAACGTGCGCATACAAATGCCAATCAACCAACAAATCACATAAGCAAATAAGGATAAGAGTAAGTCAATGGGGCCACACTAAACCTCAAACTGGGGAGCCTATCCCCCTATCTAGCTCTCTTAGTCCATATATTTCTCTTAGAATCCAATACATAGGGTCCGCAGTCACAGCCGTAGCCAAGCAGTGCTACCCGACTGACAAGCAGCACTGAGCATGAAAATGCTCCCCTCATCACGTCAATTCTAATCTCATCATATAATATCCTCATATCATAACCCGTATCCCTAATCATGTGTGGTCCCATATCATCCTAACTCTATCCGGCATCACATATTATATGCATTACATACAACAAACTCATACTCAGCACACATTATGCTTACAACAATAATAACTGTACATATATTGTGTAAAATACAATTATAAACATATTTTAAGGGAGTGAGATATTATATTATTCTATATAACTCATAGATTTATGAAAACCCAACGATTCCCCTTGGAACATTTGATTGAAAATAGAAGACACCTGAATGTATTTGCAATCGATAATAAAAACTATTAAAATATAGACGAATACGACTCTAGAGATTCTGCTAAAATTTCGACAGTCTCCTCTATAACTATGACATTTTCCCAAGACACACTTCAAAAAAATACACAATAGTCAACGTCAACTCAATTGCCCCATCTAAGCCACTATTATAATACTCAATAACTCAAATATGAAGCCCAAGGTACATCTTACAAATATAATAGTAATAATTTATTATATCAATATTAATCTTTTTTATTTAATTTATTAACAAAATATTCACTTAAAATTTTAAGATATATGCTAATTCAATTTTAAATAATTATTAAAAAATATTTTATAACCTTCTCTCAATTATAATCAATTACCATATAATTTATTTACCCCACTTTATAAAAACAACTTGGTTAATTTAATTATAAAAATATTAATTTTAATCAAGTAATTAGTTTTAAATTAACACCTTTAAAATATCTAAATTTTAATCTATTTACTATCAATCATTAACTATATATATTTCTTATTATTATTTTATTTATTCCTTTAATTTTATCTAAAATTACTATCATAACTCATAATTCATTTTATTATCTAATTATAATTTTTTTACCAATCAAATACTAAAAATTTATAATAATTTACCTTAAATTATTTATCATATATTTTTACTATTTTTTTATAATTGCCGAAATAGTAACTCTATCACCGGAATAGTGTCACCGTTGCTGAAAGTAGTAATCAAAATAGTAGGGCTGTAAATGAGCCAAGCTACTCGAGCTCGGCTTGGATCTCGGCTCGGTAAAAGCTCGTTCAGGCTCGAGCTCGAACTACTCATTTGTTAAATGAGCCAAGCTCAAGCTATGAAATACTCGGCTCGTTAGCTCGCGAGCTAACTCATTTAAAAAGCTCGTGAGTTAAGCTCGTAAGCTAGCTCGTTTAGTGTATTGGATTAAAAATATTTATAATTTAATATATATATATATTAAATTATATATGTGAATATATTAATTTTTGACTAACTTAATTTATATAATTTATTAATATATGGTATATGTAATAAATAAATTAAATAATATACAATATAAAATAGCTTAGTAATTTATAATAAAATATAAAATTATAATAATATAATATTTTATTTTTATTAATATACAATTATATTATTCATCTTTTATACAAACATAAATTTTAGTATATCTTTTATAAAAATTTAGAAAAAGTGAATGAAAAATAAAAATAAAAATAAATTTATTGAGCTCTTTAAACTTATTTAAATCAAGGTCGAGTTTAAGCTCGAGATACATGATATATGAGCTGGCTCGGTACAAGTTCGGGCTCGGCTTGAGCTCGATTCGAGTTCGAGTTCGAACTCGATTATTTTATAATGAGCCGAGCTTGAGCTTTGCAAAGCTCGGCTCGGCTCGGCTCGATTACAGCCCTACAAAATAGTATTACTGTCGCCAGAAAAAGGTTACCGGATTCCAGACAAACTCAAAAGTTATCTAAAATTTGCAGATTATAAACCAAAATGAAGCTTATGAAGGGAGGGTTTTAAAATACCAATATTGAGGGGAAAAGAGGTTGGAAAGTGGCTGAAAAATTGATCGAAAGGTTACTGTAGTGGAACACCTTCGATTGACTTTGACCGGCGAGTGAGGAAAGTTCCAGGTCAGATGGTGAAGATTTTGGTGACGTTTGACTCGTCAGACTATAGGCTTTCCAATGGTGCAGGAGGTGTCGATAGTTGATCACCGAAAGATGATAGATCTGAGAAAAATCGATTGATGCACTCTCTCTCTCTCTGTCACTTTCTCTCTCTTCTTTTCTTCTTCTTTTTTTTTCTGTTTCTTTCTTTTATTGTTCTCTTTCTCTTACAAATACATATATATTAATTTTTATTTTTATTTTCTTTTTTTTACATTTTTTTAGATTTAAAATAAATTTAAATTTTAGAGTATTACAATCTTTCCTCCTTTTAAAAATTCATCCTCGAATTTTCAAACTAAGAAAATGCTCAAGTGAATAGTCTAACTATCCACACTTCTATGCACACTCTCATATATTATTCTTAAGAATCACATTTAACATTCTTAATTCAACTAATCTTCCATCTTAAAAATCTTACCTAGCTATATTCACAATTGATCTCAAAACAGTCGATTAGTCATTTTAAGCCTAACTCTCAATTTACATATTGATTATGTCACTACATTATAATATAAATGAGGTTATATTTAACGATAACACAAATATACTAACGTCATTATTTATCTCTATACTTTCAATTCTGGTAACTTAATCTAAATATCTCTTTTAATAGATTCCTTTCAAATAATGCTTTATGCCTATCACCTTTAAATTTTCATATTTTAAAATATATCAATTTAGTTACACTTCAATTAATCATTTCAAATTCACATACTCAAATTATTCTAAAAAATCCAAAAATTTGTATAGTCTCTAAATCACAATTTTTACTTAACAAATTTCACTTTTAACATAAAATTATCACAATATGTATACAACTTGCATATAAAATCTTAATAAATTTCTAAATTTATTGCCACCTTAACTGTTTATATTTTATAAACTCTAAAATTTTATCTTGTTTTAATCTTGACTGAACATCTTGCCTTCTTTTATTTTCTACCTTACAAAATCAAATCAATTTAATCCAAAATAGATTTTTTTAATCAATTCAAATATCAAATTTAATTTATTATCATCAACTCATCAAAGTCAAAACTCCAATTTAATTTATTAATTTATTCAATTGAATCTTGAATAGAAATTACTCATTTCTACTAACGATATTTCTGTACTATATTGATCCCAATTGAATTGATAACATTATTATATATATATATATATATATATATATATATATTCATCTAGCTCAACCTAAAACCTTACAGTATTCAATCATTCTCTATCACTTCAACTCGTCAATATACTATATGTCATTTCCAAATTTATGAATATAACTTTAATAATATTATAGCTGACCTTTATTATCCATCTAAAATATTTAATTTCTTCATATGTTTATATTTGTATGTCACAAATATATTCACATTCAAACTCATCATACACTATTCATTATCAAAATTTAAGTTTACTATGTCTTTGTAATTCATACTTATTACACGTCATTTTATTCAATGTCAAGTCCAAATGCTATCATTCATATACAGATCCAAAATTACTATCCATACATATCCTCAACCCGTTAGGCTCTACACGTCATTCATACTCTAATTAGCTCATGTGTTATACTTCATATTTTGCTTTCCTTCACTTAGATTCTATTTTCTCCTCCAATCATCGTAAGAATTTAAATTTATCCTGAATCAATTATCTTATTTCTTAACTTACTAAGTCTGCTTAAAAAAACTACTCAAAGTCTAGCATTTTACGCATTCAAAGGAAAATATATAATGTTACCATTTACAATGTATAATACAACCCACACTTTGAAGCTACAAAAGCAGCATAACTCATATCTCGCATTAATAAAAACATATAACATTCACAAATATATATAACAATTAAATTAACACCCACGGATAATGCTGAATTTGAGGCAAATGAAACTCAATCAAGATGAAAAGAAAACCTATTCTCCGCCTAAAATAAGAACTTAGACCAGCTAAAACTCTTCCAACCATAGACATGGTACAGGTCGTAAAATCATTGCTCTGATACCAACTTTGTCACGACCCAACCCGAGGGCACGTGATCGGTACTAGAAAATGGGAAAAACACGTGGCTCCTAGAATTCATAGTAAGCCTAACAACTCATTTTTTCGATAAATATAGATGGTGACAACAGTCACTATCTTGAACCGGGCCCACTGGCCTACAAATATTATACTTTAATATAATATCACATCATCATCATCAGACATTTATTAACAAACATATTTAACTAAACTGCAGAATTAAATGAATACGAAAATAGATAAGAAAAGAAATACCATGTGGAGTTCTAGAAAATAATTATAACATAATTGTACAATAAAACAAATACAATTAACACTCTTGCCGATAAATGAAAAGGCAGGATGACCTGAATATGCAGTACTCTTATGCTTAACCTGCAACCTGGAAAAATGATGAACAGGAATGAGCATTTGACTCAATAAGCTATATAGTAATTAATATAATAAAACTATCCCATGCATAACGTGCGTATACAAATGCCAATCAACCAATAAATCACATAAGTAAACAAGGATAAGAGTAAGTTAATAAAGCCACACTAAACCTCAAACTGGGGAGCCTATACCCCTATCTGGCTCACTTAGTCCATATATTTCTCTTAGAATCTAATACATAGGGTCTGCCATCACAGCCTTAGCCAAGCAGCGCTACCCAACTGACAAGCAGCACTGAGCATGAAAATGCTCCCGCCGTCACGCCAATCCTAATCTCATCATATAATATCCTTATATCATAACCCATATCCCTGATCATGTATGGTCTCATATCATTCTAACTCTATTCGGCATCACATATTATATGTATTTTGTACAACCAACTCATACTCAACACACATTATGCTTATAACAATAATAATTTTACATATATTGTACAAACAGTTAATGCATTATGAAAATACAATTATAAACATATTTTAATAGAGCGAGATATTATATTATTCTATATAACTCAAAGATTTATGAAAATCTAGCGATTTCCCTTGGAACATTTGATTGAAAATAGAAGACACCTGAAAGTATTTTCAATCGAAAATAAAAACTATTAAAATATAGATAAATACGACTTTAGAAATTCTGCCAAAATTTTGGCAAAGTCTCCTTTATAACTGACATTCTCCCCTGAAACAAAATGAGAACACACTTTAAAAAAAATTCATAACAGTCAACATCAACTCAATTGCCTCATTTAGGCCACCATTATAATTCTCAATAACTCAAATATAAGTCTAATGTACATCTCATAAATATAATAGTAATAATTTATTATATCAATATTAATCTTATTTATTTAATTTATTAACAAAATATTCACTTAAAATTTTAAGATATATGCTAATTTAATTTTAAATAATTCTCAGAAAATTATTTTATAACTATCTCTCAATTTTAATCAATTACCATATAATTTATTTACCCCACTGTGAGTGGGGATTTTCGCCCCCACTCTCGGTGGAATGGTTCTTGTGACTTTGGCACTGTTTAGGCTCGGGGCCTTAGAGAACACGGACCTAAGTCTGGAGAAAATGGAGTTGCCACCCGGACGGGCAGGGAAAAAGAAAGGGGTAGATGACTCGATTCCTAAGGAATCCCCAACCCCCTAATGGGTTCAGAAAGTTGGGTACGTGTGGGGAAGGTGAGAAATGGCCTAGCACCCCCACAACGCCCGGTTCATTGGAACCGGCATCCTTTACAGGTCTTAATATTATAAAATTCTTAAATATAATAATATTATCCATATTACACACAATAATTGAAATAAAGCATTGATATATTAAAAATTAAAACAATGTCCAAACAAAGCAAATAAATGGACATCCATTCAAAGATGGAAACATGCCCTTACATAATCCATACCTAAATAGGACACTCACAGAAAGGTAGAAACATGTCCTTTACATTGGTTTTAAAATAGAAAAGCAATTTAAATTACATGATATTTAACTAATGAGGTACCCAACAAGTGGAAACATACCTCTTACAACATTTGGAAATCTAAATAAATCGATAAAAGTAAATAACCATTCATTGTAAATAAATCATTCATCAAAGGTATTAAATATCAATAGGGTTTAGAAAACTTTAGGTTTTAGGTTTTAAGTGAGTTAAGGTTCACTGTTTTGGGTTTTGGAGTTGAATTAGGGCTTAGTGTTTTAGAATTAGGGTTTCGGAGAATGCATTAGGTTTTAGAATTTGTAAATCAATTGATAATTTTATGAAGCTTTATGAGAATAAACTATATGATTTAAAGTTTATATAAACAGAAAAGATGTTTTTAGGGTTTGTGGAAAGAAACAGACTCAAATTTAGGATTTTGAAAATTTGGAAAGCAAATTAGGATTTTAAGATTTTGAAGAAACAAAATAACAATTTTAAGCTTTTTTGGAAAACAAAGCAACGAATTAAGGTTTTTAAACTTTAGAAAAGGGGAATTAAGGTTCTAGGGTTTTTGAATTAAAAGAAACAATTAGATGATTTAAGCTACTGTGAAGAAATTAGATAATTAATGCATACCTCCGTTTGTTGGTTCCACCAAAAATTTCTTCTTGGATGAACAAAAACAAAGACAAGCTTTTCTGCCTTTGATGGATTGAATTGTTGTTTTGCTCTCTCGAAAAATCAGATTGATTCAAAGCCTTTCCTACTCAGTTCCGGTCTCAATTTTTCTCCAAATTTCCATCCAATTTTTTCTCATTTTTGTGTTATTTTTGGTCTTATTTATAGAAGATTTTTGATTAATCTTAGTTATTCACGAAATATAACATTCATTAAGAAAAGGAAACCGAAACCTAATTATATTAGGTTTCGAAAAAATTTGAGTCGGAAAAATTTTGTTGGCGAAAAAAAACTGCTGTGGAAAAAATGCGCTGGCAAAAAAACTGCCGCAGCTGGCTGCATCAGCGGGTGAGAATTGGCCTGCGGGCCGTTCTTCCCACGCTGGTTTTCGTCGATGATTTTTCCATCGCCGATTTTTCCGTTGCTGATTTTTATTTTTATTTTTTTGTTTATTATTATTATTTGTTTATTTTTTATTAATAAAAATTAGATACTAAAGCAAAAATTATTTAATTAAGATAACAAAAATTATTTTGGACTAATTAAAATATATTGGACAACACAAAATTTATTTTAGACTAATTAAATTATATTGGACCGGACTGGGTCAAAAATTAAGGGTCTACAGTTTGCCCCCTGCTTGAATGATCTGAGACTTTAGTGAAAGAGAGCAATAATACTTAATTTTTGAGATGGTTGAGGTTTTGGGTTCTGGACCCGGCTCGAGTTCTAGACTCAAGGATAATTCTAGGTTCTGGAACTAAGGAAAATTTGGATTCTGGACCCGATTCGAGTTCTGGACTCAAGGATATTCTAGGTTCTGGACCTAAGAAAAAATTTGGGTTCTGAACCTGAGCTAAGTTCTAGACTTAGGAAAGATTTTAGGTTCTGGACCTAAGAATAATTTGGATTCTGGACCCGAGTTAAGTTTTGGACTTAAAAGAGATTCTAGGTTTTGGACCTAAGGGTAATTTGGGTTCTGGACCCGAGCTGAGTTCTGGACTTAAAAGTGATTCTCAGTTCTGGACTTAAAAGTGATTCTCAGTTCTGGACCTAAGGATAATTTGGGTTCTGTACCCGAGCTAAGTTCTGGACTTAAAAGAGATTCTAGGTTCTGGACCTAAGGATAATTTGGGTTCTAGACCCGAGCTAAGTTCTAGACTTAGGAAAGATTCTAGGTTATGGACCTAAGGATAATTTAGGTTCTGGACCCGACCTAAGTTCTGGACTTAAAAAAGGTTTTAGGTTCTGGACCTAAGGATAATTTGGGTTCTGGACCCAAGCTAAGTTCTGGACTTAAAAGAGATTCTAGGTTCTGGACCTAAGGAAAATTTGGGTTCTGGACTTAGAAAAGATTTTAGGTTCTGGACCTAAGGATAATTTGGGTTTTGGACCCGAGCTAATAATAATTTTTATTTCAAAAAGTTTGGCTAATTTTTATGCATATGTCTTCTTCATTGCTCCTTGCAAGTAAAAATATTTATACACACGCAAGTATTTGAATGATTACTGTGAATAATTGAATTTACTGTGTATTTACTATGTAGTCACTGTTCATGCACTATTTACTATTCATAAATAATAACTTACTATTCCTAAATAGTAGTAAATAATATTTACTATTCATCAATAGTAATTTACTATTCATAAATAGTAAAATATAGTATTCATAAATAGTAAAAATTACTATTTATGAACAGTAAACTTACTTTTGAATTTTGTTTTTTTCTTTGCTGTTTCTCTATATAAATGAACTAATTCTTTCATTCGATTCACAGCTAAATCTCAATTTCTATAATTATCTGAAATTCTTTCAAATTTAGCACATAGTTTTAAAAAAAAAATGCATGCTTCAAGGTCAAGGACTCATTCTAATGCCGAATTATTGGAGTTTATTCGGCATCATGAAGATGGAAATATAGATATACTAGTCGGAATGCCGCTTCACCGAAGTTCAAACCAAAAGAGCGCGGTAATTATTTTTCTTTTTCTTTTCTCTTGAATTTTCATCTTTCTTTTTTTTAATTTTATTTTTTATTATTAATTTTATTTGTTTGTATTTATTTATTTATTATTCTTTATTATTTTTGATTTTCTATTTTATGATTATTTTTGATTTTTGTTTGATGATTTTTTTTATTTTTTTTATTATTATGTTTGCCTTTAATATTATTTTGTTTGTTTATTTTGTATTATGATATTATTATCTTTTTTAGAAAATTAAGGAAAAATATATTAATTTAAGCAGATAGGATAATATGTACTGGCTCTGTGTTAGCATGATCGTTGCGTTGTTCGGGCTGGAGGGTGTATTTACAAAGCCCAACAATGGTACGATGTAGTACCTTCTCGGGTAAGGCGGATTATCCGAGATTGCGGCTTTGAGCAGTTCATCTTACAATTGCCATCCAAGGAATATCAGATAGACCGGAGCGTAGTCCAGGCGCTTGCAGAGCGATGGTTGGACACAATCCACACTTTTCACTTGCCCATTGGAGAGATAACAATTGGTCTGGTCGATTTTACTGCTATAACCGGCCTTCGATATGATGGTGTTCCGGTTCCTCTGACCAACGATATTTTAATATTTTAAGAAATTCAGGAATTAATTGGCATGGAGCCATTATATAAAGGGCCTTTTAAGATAAAAATAGAGCCAATTTGTAGTTATTGGATGAACTATGAAGGACGGGTTGGCAGAGACACGGCCAAACAGTATGCTCGAGGATTTTTATTATATCTGCTTGGGTCGACCATCTTAGGCAGAACTGAATCCTCCATCCACTTGTCAGTGTTGAGTGCCCTTTCTTATTTCGGAATAGTACCATCTTCTGGCTGGGGTGAAGCTGATCTCGCGTTTCTTTACCATGGTCTTGATAAACTTTGCCAAAACAAGAAGTCTTTTGTCAGCTTGATGGCAGTTGTCGAGGTATTCTCCTTCTACCAATGTCAATTCCACTCTTTTCTTGCATGAATTTGATCTTTATTGTTATTGTAGGTATGGGCATATGAACACAACCTCGTGAGAGTACCCGGTATTTCCTGAGATAGGGTCAGGTATCCGAGATTAAATTTCTAGTTGTCCGATCGTGTGGACATTCGCGGGTCTCTCCATGTGCATACTTATCACTTTGTGTTGAGCCACTTAACCCGGGACCAGGTAAAATAACATTAGTATACTTTAAATTTTATGTGAAAGTTTACTTACCTTATATTATTTTGCAGGTGAATTTGGCCTGGTGGAACCCAAAAGAGCGAGCAAACTGGTCTCCTTTGATGAGGGCTGCGCTATCTTTCCAACATTCTCGCCGAGTTATTGCTAGCTCAGTGTCTAGTGGCTGGTTTCTCGGAGAGAGAGTTTATGAGTAGTTTCTCGGTCCAGAGCGGTGGAGGATTCCAATGCCTTGCTCAAAATACACTTTAAATATTATGTTGATGCCGAAGGATGCCTGGTGGCCAGCTCGGTATGGTTATGGTATTGAGGGATTTCTCAATCCGCCGAGTGCATCTTATGCCCACTTTATTCAAAGAAGGCTCTTGACCATTGATGTATCTCCTATTGGCATACGGGAGATTCCCGAAGAAAATGAGGGTAGAGATAAAGAGGAACATCATAGAGATGCAGGAGAGTCTGTTCCACATCTCGGGGCTAGTACTTCTCAGGTAAAACGCTTACCATTTTTCCCTTTCAACTGCTTCTTTCTTTTTTGATTCTTTAATGATTGTTGCAGGCTGTTGGCTCATTTGATCATGAGGCTGGACCTTCTTTTACTTCCCCTTCATTTGCTCGTTCTAGCTCGCCAGATATGCCATCTCATCCGCAGGGTATTAATTTGAATTACCTGGTACGTTCCTTATTTCATGGTAATTTATGCTATATGCATGCATGATTATGTATGCTCTTACATTTTTCCTTTTTGGCTCACAGCGGATGCTTGAAGAACAAAATAGGAAACTTCAAGAAGAGTTGGCTGCAAGTCGTCAGCAGGCTTCTCATTTTGAAAGTTTATATCATCAATCTGAACAAAATTTTTGAGACTTTCGATTTTAGGGGATGAGGGATCCCGGCGCTTCTTCATCAAGAGGGCCCCAGACTGATGACCATGAGATCCTTTCGTCTACTTCTGATGAGGACCATGACAGATCGAAACTTCAAGGTAAAAGAGATTTTGGTGCTTCTACTTCGGGCGATCCCGGGATGAGTAATTTATCGAATTTTGGTGCTCCTGCATCGGGTGGACTCGGGACGAGTAATTTGCCCCCTCCTCTAACAGGCGACGACTTTTTTAGGGCTTTATTTGATGACCTACCACCACCCTCTTAGTGATATGTAAATATTGAAGCAATTGTAAAATATTGTATAATAATGAAAAAATACAATTTCCATCTTTACTGTAACTTTTTTTTCTTCTTTTTTTTTACTGCGCCACTTTTTTTTTTTTATCACATCATAAACAGTGCATCACAACTTCCTTTTCACAGCCGCACCATTTGCTAAAACCAATTCCAACGCGGTAAAGGAAATTCCTTGCTAATTCCTTTCCTTATGCCATATGATCTTATTCTTTCCAATCACCTTTTCCTCATCACCTTTGGAAAAGGTTATTTCCTCTATATAAATCACCTTTCATGCCTAATTTAATACAGAAGCCAAAATATTTTCCATTTCAAATGTAAAAACTCCTTTAACAATTTTGATTTTCCTTCATTCATCAACAATGACCGAACATCATTTAAAGAAGATAAAAATTATATTTAAGACTATGGATGCCATTCATTGGAAGCAAATTTTGTGGTCAAAACTTGATGTTTTAAAATGTTAAATTAGACCACTCCTTCTTACATGCCGTGGCTTCCTTTTGGAATACAGATTCTAGGATATTTAAAATTAATGGCTTTGAAATATGTCCCTTGATTGAAGAATTTGAGGCCATCCTTGGATATCCAAATAATGAACAAATGGCATTACCCACATTGATTTCCAAGACTCAACAGAAGATGCAGATGTTATTTTAAATTCCAAAACCCGAAGTTCTTCGGTTGATGAGAGGTGAAAAAATTCTACTTGCTCCCTTGATTGCTTTTTGTCTCTCTCATTTGGCTCCTACTAAGACATGGGGACGCATGCTTTGTCTTTGCTTGCTCGCCAATTCTTGCTTGTTTCTTCCAACGGTGATATTGATCCACGAGTATTGGATATTATGGATCAAATGGAAGGAGGCTTGTCGCCGGTACCTGTGATCTTAGCCGAGAATCTAGTTGGATTAGACCAGCTTAGATCAAGATTGACAAAGAGACTGACTGGGAGTCTGTTGCTGCTTCAGGTAATTACCTAAACTGCCTTTCGAGTTTTCAATTTAGGTTTTCTTTTTTTTTTCTCTTCTTTATTGCTCTAATTTTTGCCTAGTCCTCCCATGTGGGTTTTCGGAACAAACGAGCTGTCCTAATTTTTGCCTAAGCTGCCCTTGCGGGTTTTCAACTTAGCGGACTTTTTATTTTATTATATATATATATATTATTGCTCTAATTTTTGCTTAGTCCGCCCATGTGGGTTTTCGGAACTAGCAAGTTGTCCTAATTTTTTGCCTAAGCTGCCCTTGTGGGTTTTCAACTTAGCGGACTCTTTTTTTTAATTCTTTTTTCTTTCTTCACAAATTTGGCTTCAGGAGCGTCTTTGTTTGCTTGATACTCCAACCATGGATTTTTCCAGATATCTGCCACGCCATCAAGGAAACTACTCCATCCTGCTTCTTCATATGCTGACTGGGTTGACTGGATCCACTCACGCTCTGAAGTTAATATCCGTTGGTTGGTATCTTGGTGGAAGATTTCTCATATCACCATGTGGACATACTTGATGTATGTTCCCCTTGCTGCTCTTCGTCGAGGTACATGCTATGATCCTCGCCGACTTGGCCGTCAATATGGAGCTGAGCCTCATGATTCTGACTTTACTCCCGAATTAGACATGCCTTGCTTGACTGAAGCCTACTTGGATCGGCTGAGGCAAAGCTGGCCTGCACGTTATATTTATCGACTGCCATAGATTTTACATTTGTCAATTCAAAAAGTGTGTTGTTAGGATGAAAAATAATTAAAGTAATAAAAGATGCTTCTTTTCCATTTAAAATTTGTCATCACCTTTTGCTATTGTGTTTATTTATTTCATCCATATTTGGTCAAATACTTATAACAGTGCACATAGAACAATTTTAACATTAATTCTGTTTTATTAAATTAGGGAACAACCAAACATAAAGCCAGCATACACAAAATCACTCATGTTGCCAACTAGCCCTTTCGGGGTTTTCTAATTGAAGATTTTCTCTCATTTAGCCCTAATTGTTGCAAAACTAGTGGACTGCTCTAACTTTTACCTAGGCCACCCTTTTTGGGTTTTAAACCTAGAGAGCTCTTATATATATATATATATATACACACACATCATACATAAAACTTCTTCAACTTGTCAATGTTTACTGGCTCACTAAACTCGTTCCCATCCATGTCTGATAACTTCACCGCACCTTTGTTCATGACTTGCTTCACGACATATGGTCCTTCCCAACTAGGCCTAAACTTCCCTCTTGGATCAGATACATTAGGCTTACATTGCTTCAACACCAAATCCCCAACTCTGAATTTTCTAATTTTAACCCTTCTATTGTAGGCCCGGGCTATCTTTTTTTGATACAGTTGATGATGATACAGTGCCTTTAACCTTCTCTCTTCTAGTAAAGCTAACTGTGTGTATCTGCTTGCTACCCATTCCATTTCAGGCATTTCAGCTTCCAAGACTACTCTGAATGACTTGATCTCAATTTCAATTGGCAACACTGCTTCCATCCTGTAAACCAAAGAGAACGGTGTCATTCCAGTAGGCATTCGCACACTTGTCCTATATCCCCATAAAGCAAAGGGAAGCATATCTGACCAATCCCTATAAGTCTTGGTCATCTTGGACAGAATTTACTTAATTGTCTTGTTTATTGCTTCTATCGCACCATTAGCCTTTGGTCTATAAGGAGAGGATCTATGATGATGGATGCGGTACTTTGAGAATAAATCCTTAACTGCTCCTTAAAACTGTACCCCATTGTCTAATACCACACTGTGCAGGACCCCGTACCCGCAGATGAGGTTCTTTTTAATAAATCTAGCCATTTGACTTGCACCCAGTTTGTTGAAGGATTTGGCTTCGACCCATTTTGAAAAATAATCTACCGCTACCACAATGAACGTTTGAGGCTGTCGGATGTATCTCTCCTATAATGTCGATACCCCAGGTGGCAAATGGCCAGGGTGAAGATATAGAATGCAATTCTTCAGGAGCCATGTGATTCAAGTTACCATACATCTGACATTGTTGGCACTTCTTTACAAACTCAATACAATCTTTCTCCATGGTTAACCAATAATAACCTTATCGAATAATCTTCTTAACTAGGGCCAAACCACTCATGTGTGGACCGCAACTTCCCGCATGTATTTCTGACATCTTAAATGCACCCCATCTGGCCATCTTCGATATAACTCTCCATGGAATGTAATGTATTGCAAAGACCACTGCCTTATGGCTCTTCTTTCTTTCTTTGTTGCCCTTAGCGGGTATTCTCTTTCCTCCAAAAATTGCCTTATAGTATCATACCACGCATCATGGTCTATGTCAATTTCTGTGATTGCTTCATATTCATAACAAGGAGTTGATGAACTGGTCAAGATCAGAGGTTTAAGGAATAAGCTGATAGGGTTTTCCCATGCCAAAGCCAATGTGGCTAGGGCATCAGCCATTTGATTTTCTTCTCTTGACAGGTGCACAAACCTACACTCCTTAAAGTTCTTCTTCATCATGGTCAAGTAATGGTGGTATGGTTTTAATTTTTCCTCTTTCAACTCCCACTCTCCATTTACTTGGGATACTACTAGCAATGAATCGCCATAAACTTCCGCCTTATCCACCTTCATAATCATTAGGGTTTCCAAACTGAAAATACAAGCTTCGTATTCCACCATATTATTGGTTGCCCTAAATTTTAGCTTTTTGGCTAAAGGGATAAGTTCCCCTTTGGGCAATTCTAGTATAACACCCAAACTTGCTCCTTTCCTGTTTACTGCTCCATCAAAATACATTTTCCACCCTTGTACTTCAATTGCCTCTAAATGTTCATCCGAAAATTCCAAGATTACCTCTTCGTTTTCTGGTAATGGTTATTGGGCCAGGAATTCTGCCACCGCTTTACCTTTGATTATTTTCTTGGTTACATACTTAATCTCAAATTCTTCTAATATTATCAACCATCGACCATATTTCCCAATCAAAGAGGGTGTCTCCCTTAAGTACTTCATTGGATCCAACCTGGAAATTGCTTGCACACTATACGATTGAAAGTAATGCCGCAACTTCTTAGAAGACCAAACCACGGCTATACAGGTCTTTTCGATGATACTATACTTAATTTCATAAGGTAGGAGCTTTCTACTCAAATAGTAAACTGCATGCTCAATCCCTGACTCATCTGCTTGGGCTAGCATGGCTCCTATCGACTCTTCTTCTACTGCTAAGTATAGTAATAAAGGTTTGCCGTGTTTAGGTGGTTTTAAAATAGGTGGATTCAACAAATACTCTTTTATTCGCTCAAAGGCCTTTTGACATTCTTCATTCCAAATGACCGGCTGATTCTTCTAAGCAATTTGAAGATAGGCTCATAAATTATTGTGAATTTTGCTATGAATCTGCTAATGTATTGTAATTTACTAATAAATCCCCCAACTTCTCTCTCCGTCTTAGGGGCTGGCATATCCCTGATTGCTTTAACTTTGTCAGGATCAATCTCAATGCCATTTGGACCAATCACATGTCCAAATAATTTACCTGAGGTAACACCAAACACACACTTTTTCGGGTTTAATCTTAGCTTATATTTCAAAGCTCTATTGAAGAATAATTCTAAGTTTTGGATCTGTTATTCCCTTGTATCCGATTTCACCATCATATCATCAACATATACTTTAACTTCATTGTGCATCATGTCATGAAATAATGTGGTGGCCATCCTTTGATAGGTTGCTCCAGCATTCTTTAAGTCGAATGGCATCACCCTATAACAAAATATACCCCATGTAGTAATGAAAGCAGTTTTGGCTTTATCCTCTTGGGCCATTAACACTTGATTGTATCCAGAAAATCCATCTACAAACGAGTGTAGCACACTAGAGGCCACGTTATCAATGAGAACATCTATATGAGGTAAAGGAAAATCATCCTTAGGGGAAGCCTTGTTCAAATCTCTATAGTCCACACAGACCCTTATTTTTCCATCTTTCTTTGGCACGGGTACTATATTGGCTAGCCAATCTGGATATTCTATCACTTTAAGGAACTTCACTTGTATTTGCTTAGTGACCTCTTCTTTAACCAATTCAGCCCACTCAAGTCTTGTAACACCCCCATACTCTATATAAGTACTACACATATACCTAGTATATATACAATACGTATATAAAGTATAAGAATGTCACTTATAGTTTCAATTTAAAAACCTTTATCTGAGTTCAAGAAGTATTGCATTAATTTAAAGAAACATTTATGAAAAACATTATTCTTATAATTATACAACATAATTAAAATCACAAAATGTATGCATCACCTTCTAGTTGGTCTCGAGACACTCTTACCCATCTCGTGGCATAACAGCTGGACTTCCAGATCAACCGCATAACCACCTGCGCGATTATAAATCCGCGCTAAGCCCCAGAGCTTAGTAGTACAAATAAATATTAAAATATACTTTACAAAAGAATCATACCTCATATTTTTAGCATCATGTTTTATTGTTCTTTTACCACGTTTTCCTCTCTCAATGCATTCTTCATATGTTCCCCACTAGTCTCATTAATTATATACATATTTACATAGAACATTCATAATACGATACTTACCATTTCTATCTCATATACATATACATATACATCATTTTAACAAATCATCATTCAATGACTTATTCAAACCTTTATGAAAACAAACCTCACAAATTCCACATTCATATACATGTTACACATCATACAACATTTTCATAAACTCATATCTCAACAAAGCTCCTCAATATATCAATACACATATTACAAAATCATACTTCACAACATCATTTTATTCACAATTCATCAATCATGAATCACACTACCAATAAAGGCAGCCATAGATCTCATTACTCATTTATTTCAACATTTAAATATCACATTGACAACAAAGACAGACTCGGGCCCAAAAGACACTAATATGTTATTCAAAGTTTAGAGTTACTGCATTGGTCCATAATCACAATGATCAAGCCCGTAGGCAATATATCTCATATCTCTATCCATGGATAGCGTAACAGACCCAGTCTCTTGGATCATCAACTCGGCTAAACTCGAGGAGATCCTCAACCCGGCTAGACTGTTACTACAATTCACAATTCACATTTTTATCAAGTAACAGACCCAGTCTCTTGGATCTCAATTCATCTCAATTCAAAGAGATCCTCAACCCGGCAAGACTGTTACTTTTCATATATTTTGTATCAATAATTCACATAGTGTAACAGACCCAGTCTCTTGGATCTCAATTCACTCAAATTGAAGAGATCCTCAACCCGGCAAGACTGTTACATTTTCACATTTTCTAGGCATGCCGCCAAATCCAGAACTCTGAAGATTGAATCAACATATTAGATAGAACACAACTGAATCAACATTTTCATTTCATACTCAATTGAATTATCATAGCCAATAACAATGGCTTCATATCATATCATGTCTCAACTCATATTATAATATTTCATTATTCAATTGTACATAATTAATTACTTCATCATATCCTTCACAATATATATATATATATATCATCATTGCAATTCACAAGATTCATAATGCATAAGGCATATCATTGCTTATATAGTATCATATGCATCATCAAATCATATTGATCAATTCATCATTCAAGTATACATAATCAATGGCATTGCACATACTTTTTCAATAATCATTATATCTTCCACATTTCCTATATCATCATTAATATACACATAACAATTTACATTATTCATGGATTTAGAATCTTCCATATACATTTGATTGAATCATTATTGTTTTAAGTGTGTTTAGGTACAAAAGACCTTTGAAGATCCAACCATGTAAGAATAATCAAGAATAAATATCATTAGCCAACACACTCAAGGGACACGGCCAAGCTTGTGGCCGTGTCTCTCAACACCAATGCAGACAGTAGCAAACACGGGCAATGGACACGGCCAAGCCAGTGGCCGTGTCTCTCAACACAAACACCCAGTAACAGACACGGGCAAGGGACACGGCCGTGTCTCTCAACACAACACAGGCAGTGGCAAACACGGTCAAGGGACACGGCCAAGCCAGTGGCCGTGTCTCTCCAAAATCATCCAACACGGCCAAATTTGCCCTAACTTGGCCGTGTCTCTCACAACTTGGCCGTGTCCTTCAATGATTTAAAGACCAAATATTTCAAAACTCATCCAAACCCTTTAAAATTCATACCACAACCCTCTTAACCATCATCTTTGATAATATTTAACAATTTCCTATCACTTTAACATTTATATAACTTCATTATATCATCATAATAACCAATATATATACATCACTATAATCAATTACTCAAAGTACCAAATTCATTTATACTAAACTCTAACTCCACAATTCATCATCATCCTCACAAATACCCCAACTTATCATCATCTTCCACACCAACCATATCAAAACTAACTTCAATTAAAAGAAATCAAGACAAGAAGATAAAAATCATATATATATAATCAATAAACTCAATTCAAAGAATGAGTACTTACATGTATAGCTTGCCAAATCTTCAAACTCCACTTGCAAATCTCTTGATATCCTTAATCTTTGGTGTAATTAGGAGCAAAAATCATCTTTCTCTCTCCATCTCTCTCTCTCTCTCTCACGAAGAAGAACAGACGAAGAAGAAGAAAGGAAAAATCAATTTTTTTCCTCTTCTTCGTTCTTATCTCCACCATATATATATATATAATAATAATAATAATAATAATAACAATAATAATAATAATAATAATAACAATAATAATAATAATAATTTCTCAAATAATCTCCACCTCATAAATTTCCTTTGACTTTCTTCTTTTCTTTTCCTTTTTGTCCTTATCATCATTATTACAATTAATTATATATATATATATATAATTCACTTTTCCTACTCCCAATTTCTCTCATGTATATGTAATGTATATGTATATGTCTTTTATATTGTAGTTATATTTCCCAAATATACATATACATTAAGTCCAAATACAACAATAACTCCAAAACTTTTAAGGCATATCTTGGGATATTACAATTCTCTCCCCCTTTAAGTAATTTCGTCCTCGAAATTATCCAACATAGTAACAATCCATTTAGAACAAATCACCATTATATGAAAATCATCGTATTCTTACATTATAATTTTATCAAGTCACATAACTTCTACTCTCCCCCTTAGAAACAATCATCTTCTCTGAAATTCATAACTCATCATAGTATAGGTATATATATCTTATTACTTTCTCAACAAAACAATTCAGATAACTTATACATATCCAATGAATTTTATCTTTGTATTAGAGTCAGATTATCACTTTATCTCTTTGCAGATATTCTCTTAACTTTAACCTTAAAAGTCATTAATTAATATCTTAGCATTGATTATTCTGTTCTTACAATCACTTTCAAAATAAATATTTACCAAACCTCAATTAGTAACAATATCCTTACTTTCTTTAACTTGCTGCTCACTTAACATAAATATTAATACCATACTTTTAAACTTACTTCACAGGTCAACAACATTTCCCTTTTTCTCTCCAAATACAATTGATGTAATTCAATTTACTTATGTTTATTTGTAAGCCAAAATATTACATCATACACATAACCATTTAAATTTAAACTCCCAGTACAACTGTACATATTAAATCTCTATATTGACTTGCAACTTTAGTGAAGTATAGATCAATCGATCTATTTAACACAATATACTAACATTTCAACCAACAATTAACTTATCGAAATTTATCATTGGATTTCACAATATATATATAACCTAATTTCATTAGGTAAAACTTATATTCAAATTCTAATCTTTTCAGATTCATATATTCATTCAATAAGAATCATGCTTATAAATATACATTTCATTACTCCAATAATTATATTATCATCTCTCATACTTATTCAAAGTTTATCCATATAGCCAACAACTATGGCTTCATAAACGAACTTTTCCCCGACCAGGTCGGTAGTCCAAGTTATGTTGCCCAACACAATGGGTCCGCATGGTTCCGCAGGAGGCAGATAAGTCCGTTCATTTATCTTTTCACCATTTATTTCTCATAATCAATTTGGTACTTTACCTCCATTATACTTCATTACTAACATCATTGTCAACAATTATGGTTTTTCACCACATCAAAATAGTATGCTCATATATCATCAACTATATTGAATATCTCATTATTCAATCATATCATCTAGACAGGCTTCAACCATATCTTTTAACCAGGTTTTAAAAAAAAAACATAATTATCAATCTCACCAAAACTGTACCACAGTTATATCATCTCAGCTCCAAATCTGAAGATAAATAAACTAACCAACTAATCACACTAATCAAATCATAGTACCATGATATATAAACAATCACATTTGGGGTTTGTAAATCAATCTCGTTCTTCTATTATTCGATTTCCAACCTTTACAATTATAATATTAGATTATATCACAAAAATTATATATTTATTCTCCAAGCTTTTATTACACCAAGAATAACACATTTTATTTCCATCTCCAAAACAGTTTGCTTTTATTTATTTGATTATCATTAACCTAACTCATGTCCAATAATATTATCTTTAACATTTTCTACGCCCAACTTTCAATCATATACAAATCTTACACAATTTCATTCATTACTCCATTTCCAAACCATCTCCTCTAAAAATTTTCAAATACAAAACTCTTTCCTTACAATTTCTTATTTTACACTTATACATAAAACAGTTCCACACACAAAGTCTTTGAGTTCCAAGACATCTTATGATAGCCTCACTTAGTTATTGCAATAACAATTTCATTATTCAATATTACCCAAATCCATTCTCATTTTCTATTTCATCACATACTCTATTCTGCATAAATTAAGATTTAATCCTTATTAATTCCACTACTATATGCAATCTCATTTCTAATACCATTAAACATGCAATGGTATAATATAATAAACGTATCATATACACATTCATAGGTCATGTTTATAATGTGACTCACTTCCCACCTTTCTTACATATAACCATTACATTCATGTCGAAAAGTTCATTTCACATATCCTCTTTACATATACACATAATTATGCAATTTATTAAAATTTTCTTTTGCATATAGTTTATACAAATATAAGATTTATCACTTTCCTTTAACTCTTATCATTCTCATTCTTTGAACATAACTTAAGTTATTCATTAACTTCAATAAATATATACACTCTACTTATAATATTATTTCACAAAGAACTTAATCACATTTCCAATGTGATATCTCTCTCACATTTGCTTTTAAATACCTTTAACATATCTTCCATATTCATTTTCATCCTTTCCAATCAATTACTTAAAGTAACTCATTTCCCATTTGATCAATTCCTTTTCTTTTATTTCAAACCAAATTTTCCTACTATCAGTCTCATTCCCCATTTCATAATACTTTCATGTGCACTAATATATATATCATATATCTCATATATTAAATACATTAAACTATCAATATTTAAATGATCTTTATACACATTCCATTAAAACTATAAACTTTCAACTTATTCATCTCATTCTCTTAATATCAACTTTAAAATATCTTATATGTATATACCACAAAGCAACATCAAAACATATATGTTTCACAATTATTAAGCTCATTCCAAAAATCTAAATGTCTCATATTACCACCATTAACATGAGCTTTCACAATATTCAACCATATCGCATTTCTAACATTGAAATCACCATGTTTGTATTTAACAATACAAACAACACCAATATATCTTCGTACTTAACCAACATTATTTCCTTCTTTTTTTTTTAAACAAAACCTTAACTTTACATATACACACCATAAATTATCACACTCAACTTGCACCAATCAACTCATTCAATATTTCACCGTATTATATTTTTCATTAAAATAACATATCTTTTCATATTACCCATCCAACAATATTTCCTCTTTGTAGAAATCCAAACATAAAGTTTATTGGAAAGAGATTCAAATATTAGAGGAAAGATTACATACTTTAATCTTAATTTGTTTCTAACTCATTTCCAACTTTATTCTTCTAGCCATTCCTTTATATGTCAAACATATATCAATAATCAAACTTTTTACTTATACCTTCCATATCATTTCTTTATATCACAATCATCTCTCAATTATCAACATTTCAAAATTTGCTTTCATATAAAACCTCATTTACACATTATCATATATCTCATGTAATTCAAATACATCACAAATCACATAATGCCACGTTCGAGACCAACCTAGATGTGAATGCATATGCATGTATTACAAACTTCAATTCAAAACTTTTCTTTTTACTTCTCTTTAAGCTTTTCAAAACTTTCTCTTTTTAATTCTACTTAGGCCGAGAATCTCGAACCTAAGCTCTGATACCAAAATAATTGTAACACCCCCATACTCTATATAAGTACTATACATATACCTAGTATATATAAAATACGTATATAAAGTATAAGAATGTCACTTATAGTTTCAATTTAAAAACCTTTATCTGAGTTCAAGAAGTATTGCATTAATTTAAAGAAACATTTATGAAAAACATTATTCTTATAATTATACAACATAATTAAAATCACAAAATGTATGCATCACCTTCTAGTTGGTCTCGAGACACTCTTACCCATCTCGTGGCATAACAGCTGGACTTCCAGATCAACCGCATAACCACCTGCGCGATTATAAATCCGCGCTAAGCCCGAGAGCTTAGTAGTACAAATAAATATTAAAATATACTTTACAAAAGAATCATACCTCATATTTTTAGCATCATGTTTTATTGTTCTTTTACCACGTTTTCCTCTCTCAATGCATTCTTCATATGTTCCCCACTAGTCTCATTAATTATATACATATTTACATAGAACATTCATAATACGATACTTACCATTTCTATCTCATATACATATACATATACATCATTTTAACAAATCATCATTCAATGACTTATTCAAACCTTTATGAAAACAAACCTCACAAATTCCACATTCATATACATGTTACACATCATACAACATTTTCATAAACTCATATCTCAACAAAGCTCCTCAATATATCAATACACATATTACAAAATCATACTTCACAACATCATTTTATTCACAATTCATCAATCATGAATCACACTACCAATAAAGGCAGCCATAGATCTCATTACTCATTTATTTCAACATTTAAATATCACATTGACAACAAAGACAGACTCGGGCCCAAAAGACACTAATATGTTATTCAAAGTTCAGAGTTACTGCATTGGTTCATAATCACAATGATCAAGCCCGTAGGCAATATATCTCATATCTCTATCCATGGATAGCGTAACAGACCCAGTCTCTTGGATCATCAACTTGGCTAAACTAGAGGAGATCCTCAACCCGGCTAGACTGTTACTACAATTCACAATTCACATTTTTATCAAGTAACAGACCCAGTCTCTTGGATCTCAATTCATCTCAATTCAAAGAGATCCTCAACCCGGCAAGACTGTTACTTTTCATATATTTCGTATCAATAATTCACATAGTGTAACAGACCCAGTCTCTTGGATCTCAATTCACTCAAATTGAAGAGATCCTCAACCCGGCAAGACTGTTACATTTTCACATTTTCTAGGCATGCCGCCAAATCCAGAACTCTGAAGATTGAATCAACATATTAGACAGAACACAATTGAATCAACATTTTCATTTCATACTCAATTGAATTATCATAGCCAATAACAATGGCTTCATATCATATCATGTCTCAACTCATATTATAATATTTCATTATTCAATTGTACATAATTAATTACTTCATCATATCCTTCACAATATATATATATCATCATTGCAATTCACAAGATTCATAATGCATAAGGCATATCATTGCTTATATAGTATCATATGAATCATCAAATCATATTGATCAATTCATCATTCAAGTATACATAATCAATGGCATTGCACATACTTTTTCAATGATCATTATATCTTCCACATTTCCTATATCATCATTAATATACACATAACAATTTACATTATTCATGGATTTAGAATCTTCCATATACATTTGATTGAATCATTATTGTTTTAAGTGTGTTTAGGTACAAAAGACCTTTGAAGATCCAACCATGTAAGAATAATCAAGAATAAATATCATTAGCCAACACACTCAAGGGACACGGCCAAGCTTGTGGCCGTGTCTCTCAACACCAATGCAGACAGTAGCAAACACGGGCAATGGACACGGCCAAGCCAGTGGCCGTGTCTCTCAACACAAACACCCAGTAACAGACACGGGCAAGGGACACGGCCGTGTCTCTCAACACAACACAGGCAGTGGCAAACACGGTCAAGGGACACGGCCAAGCCAGTGGCCGTGTCTCTCCAAAATCATCCAACACGGCCAAATTTGCCCTAACTTGGCCGTGTCTCTCACAACTTGGCCGTGTCCTTCAATGATTTAAAGACCAAATATTTCAAAACTCATCCAAACCCTTTAAAATTCATACCACAACCCTCTTAACCATCATCTTTGTTAATATGTAACAATTTCCTATCACTTTAACATTTATATAACTTCATTATATCATCATAATAACCAATATATATACATCACTATAATCAATTACTCAAAGTACCAAATTCATTTATACTAAACTCTAACTCCACAATTCATCATCATCCTCACAAATACCCCAACTTATCATCATCTTCCACACCAACCATATCAAAACTAACTTCAATTAAAAGAAATCAAGACAAGAAGATAAAAATCATATATATATAATCAATAAACTCAATTCAAAGAATGAGTACTTACATGTATAGCTTGCCAAATCTTCAAACTCCACTTGCAAATCTCTTGATATCCTTAATCTTTGGTGTAATTAGGAGCAAAAATCATCTTTCTCTCTCCATCTCTCTCTCTCTCTCTCACGAAGAAGAACAGACGAAGAAGAAGAAAGGAAAAATCAATTTTTTTCCTCTTCTTCGTTCTTATCTCCACCATATAATAATAATAATAATAATAATAATAATAATAATAATAATAATAACAATAATAATAATAATAATAACAATAATAATAATAATAATTTCTCAAATAATCTCCACCTCATAAATTTCCTTTGACTTTCTTCTTTTCTTTTCCTTTTTGTCCTTATCATCATTATTACAATTAATTATATATATATATATATAACTCACTTTTCCTACTCCTAATTTCTCTCATGTATATGTAATGTATATGTATATGTCTTTTATATTGTAGTTATATTTCCCAAATATACATATACATTAAGTCCAAATACAACAATAACTCCAAAACTTTTAAGGCATATCTTGGGATATTACAAGTCTTAATCGCCTAAGCTTTTGTTTGACAGGTTTCCTGTAAGTGTAAGTAGGAATATGATGCTCGGCTATGTCTCGATCTATTCTAGGCATATCCTCATAAGAACAAACAAACACTTCTTTATATTTTTTGAATATTTTTTCAAATCTCTCTCTCCCATCAGGAGTAAGGTCGGATGCTATGCTAATGTTTTTAGGATTTTTGGTTGTTCCCAAATTTAATGATTATGTGTTAATAGAATTAATATTAAAGATGCTCATGTAACTGTTATTTGAATGTATGCAACCATCAGGAGAAACATCACACAAGTAAGTAAAATCAGACTTTATTGCATTCATTTTAGAAAAGAAAACATCATCATCCTCATACAAAGTAGACAGATTAAAATTAAAATCAAAATCATTGTTCACAAAATCATAAGGCAGGATGTCTTCAAACTTTTCTTCAACCAGGGCAGCAATCTCCTTCGGAGTCTTCTCGACTTTCAGGACAACTTCATTCTTCTCTTTTGGATTGGATTCTTTGTCAGCTGACAAGGCAAGCTCTTTCTTCACTTGGTCGACTAGCTTGGCCACATCTGCAAAAATTTCAAAACCCGGAATCAACTTTCCATGAACATGATTGGCTCGGGCTCTCCTTGGAGTGGTCCCATATTTGGAGCTTTGACAAAAATCTCTTCAAGTGGTGGGAAGCTCATCTTCTCACTCTTCTTTGGCTAGACATCGTTGTCTTCATCATATCCCAACCCTTTCCTGGATGTTTGAGTTCTAAAATCTGGCAGCTTTGTCAAATCAGCTTTACTCTTTCCAAGACCAGCTCCGGGAAGGCAGTTCATGTTCTTCATCATATTCAAGACTTTGGAGTCCACTACTTCATCATCAGAAATTGCAGCTACTTGAAAACCATTGAGATGCCTCTCAATCATTAGAGCGTTAACAATCTCATTATCTTTAGCTTCAATGACCACTGTCTCATCTCCAATTGGGAACTTGATCTTTTGATGAAGGGTGGAAGGAACTCCACCAAGAGGATGAAACCATGGTCGCTCCAAGAGTAAGGTAAAGGTAACTGGTATGTCTAAAACAACAAATTCAACAATAGATTCAATTGGACCAACCTTGACAGCAGCTTTGAAAGTCCCTTCGGCATGTCTCTTAGTGTTGTCATAAGCCCGAATTGTTACCTCGATCGGGTTTAGATCCCTTGTTGACATGGCTAGCTTTGGCAATATCTTAAGTGGGCAGACATTTATGGCGGACCCATCATCGACCATTACACATGGAGTTCTCTTCCCTTTGACTTCTATTTTGATAAAGAGAGGGTGGATGTGGTCTCTCCCCTCATCCGGTAAGTCCGCATCCGAAAAAGAAACTGCTTCCATATTAACTTCACTCTTTTCTTGAACATCTTCACATTTCATTATTCCTCCAATTTTTATGAAGTTGATCAGCTCCTCTGGTGTCATGGAGGTAGAAATTGGCATGCTAGCTAAGGCTTAGACCATAGTTTCTCGGTGCTTTTTAGAAGTAGCTAATAAGTCCCAAATGCTAACACTTGCTTGTGTTCTTTTCAATTGCTTGAGCACAACATCATCATCTTCTTCTTTATTTCCTACTTCAACTTCCTTTCCCTTATTAGTTTCTACCTCCTTAGGTGGTGGCCTTGCGTAAGGCTTACCGGATCTAATGTTCATTACCTCATCTTCTTCAGGCTCGGACCAAGTCCACTCCTCCTTCTTGGATACAAGATCATCATCACTATCGCTTGAATCCCAAAACCCATTTACAACACAAATTGTTACTTCTTTACCCACCATGATTTGTTTAATTCCACCAAATACCTCTTCTTCTTTGGTTGCTTCTCCACTTACATCTTGAAAAGAAGACATGACAAAATCTTCATGCAAACCTCCTCCAATCATGAAGGTTGCCAGCGGCGGTACCCTATTGAACTTTGGTAAAGGATTATCTTTGGTGTTTGGCTTATTGGGCTCGGGTAGCTTTCCATTATCAATTAGATCTTGGATCTCATGTCTTAACCTCACACATCTATCTATGTCATGTCCTTGCATTTGATGAAACTGACAAAATGCTTTAGTGTCGAAATTAGGTGGGAGAGGGTTAGGCAAAGGGCGAGGATTTAAGGGTTGTAGCAATCTTTTTCTTTGAAGCTTATTGAGAACCCAAGACATCGGTTTCCTCAATTTAGAAAATTGTCTCCTTGTTCCTTGGTTAGTAGCATTAACACCGACTGCCTTTTGCATGCTTTGGCTACCAGATTGATAGTTCCCTTTCTCGTTCCTTCTTGTTGAAAAATGGTTCTTCTCCCTTTCCCATTCTTCAATTTGCAAACCAGCTTGGAGAAGGTCTTTGAAATCACGGATGAGTGTATGAGACATCCTCTCACGAAGACTAGGCAACACCCCTCTCACAATCATCCTTATTTGATCAGATTCATCGGGCCTCTTTTTGAGCAAAGCAGCCTTGTTTCTCCATCTCTTCACATAATTCACAAAATTCTCATTCGACCTTTGCCTAATGGACTCCACTTCCATTAAGGTAACTTCTATCTCAACGTTATAAACATATTGTTGGATGAAGGCTTTGTAAAGCAGATCCCAACTCTTTTGTGTTCCATCATCTAAGGTATTGAACCAATTTTGGACAACAGAGTCCAATGAGAGCATGAAGTACTTTAGGGTTTGAGCCTTAGTAGCTCGGGCAGACTGCATAGCAGTGATATACTGCTTCACATGGAGATGAGGATTTTCGGTTCCATCAAACTTCACAAAAGATGGCATCTTGAACTTGTACGAAACTTCTTCATCTAGCTCAAATAATTTGTCAACTTCGGACATTTCCTCGGTTTTCAGTTTCTTCTCAAATTTCTTTTCTAAATCAGCAATCATCTTTTCAATATCAGAAGTTTCAGTCTTCTCCATAGTTGATCTTTCAACAATCTTCGGTTCTTTCTTCTTATCTTGAGGATCTTGGTAGTATTGAGCCCAATCATCATCATAATCAATGATCACCTTCTCATCATCAAAAACTACTTCACCAACTTTAGTCTTCCCTTTGTCCTTAGGCTTCTTAGTGCTAGCAGAAGCTTTGGCATGATTTTCTAAGATTTCAGTCAATTGGTTCTTCATGGTCTCAGCTAGGGCCTCTTTTATTTCTTCCATCTTGGCATTGAGAGCTTCATCCACCATTCTTTGAATTTGTTCAGGTTCCATTATTTTTGGTGAGCAAGTGATTGAGTCGCCGCTAGATACTTCGTCTCCGGCGTAGGTTGGATTGTCGTAAGCTCTTGAATTGTCGTAATCCAGGGCTGTGAGCCAGAGAGGATTAATGATATGAGATGCAAATGTATGCATGTAAGCACAAACAATAGACAAACAAGGATAAATAGGACATTCCTTCCAACCTTATATCATCCACACACGAATGGCGAGTCTCTTTTCCTAGGTATATGGTTAACAAAATACCAACATGGGGTATCTTGTTTTTAAATAATTCCCTCGGACGTTTCAACCAATAGTTATATTTTTGAAAATGGAAATCCATTCATAGTAATTCTCATTAATTAGATTTTAATCCATTCATCCAACTATAGTAGCTTTTATGCTATATTGGATTAAAACTAAATTAAGAGGTTTATTATAGATAGATTTCTCACTTGAAAAGAATAACTAATGGTTCATGCCAAAAACAAGCCCATGGTTAATTTATTCTTAGTATAAACTGGGCTCACAATTGATTTTTGGTATTTCATAATTGACTTAAATATTTTGCAAGCTCTTTGTAAGGAAAGGATGAAAATAATTTTGCTTCTAAGCCCATTGTAAAATGATTTTACAAAAAACATATTTTGGGATTAGTATTTAGGCCATGAGCAAAAGAATTTTTGATTTGTTTTTAGAAAAATTTTATGTCCAAAGACCATTTTGAAAACGTTTTTAAAATAGCTTTGGTCTTTTAGATTTAGAGAAAATTTTATTTTGAGCTTACAATGTACTTAGGCCTTATTAGAAAAAGAGAAAACCAAATAAGCCATGATTTACGCCAAGATAAATTAACCATAGTCAAACAACATACATTTGGGGTAAAATCCTAAGGAAAGTAACTAGGCCAATTACATGAGCTTTAGTCTTTGGGTAAAAGGCTTAGGTTCCCATAGCAAGTATATACCAAATGGTACGAGGCTATGAGTGGTTATGCCATGCTCGATCTCCATACCTTGAGTGAAAGTATGGTATTCCTTACATAACATAACACGGGTAACACGGGCATCCTAACTTACGCACACGATGCAATCTAATATGATGCAATGGATAATATCATTATAAGAAAGAATAGAATAATATAAAAGACCAACGGAATCAACTTCTCTTATCCCCAGTGGAGTTGCCATTGTGAGCGGGGATTTTTGCCCCCATTCCCAGTGGAATGGTTCTTGCAACTTTGGCACTGTTTAGGCTCGGAACCTTAGAGAACACGGACCTAAGTCCAGAGAAAATAGAGTCGCCACCTGGACGGGCCGGGAAAGAGAAAGGGGTGGATGACTCGATTCCTAAGGAATCCCTAACCCCCTAATGGGTTCGGAAAGTTGGGTACGTGTGGGGAAGGTGAGAAATGGCCCAGCACTCCTACAACGCCCGGTTCATTGGAACCGACCTCCTTTACAGGTCTTAATATTATAAAATTCTTAAATATAACAATATTATCCATATTACACACAATAATTGAAATAAAGCATCAATATATTAAAAATCAAAACAATGTCCAAACAAAGCAAATAAATGGACACCCATCCGAAGATGGAAACATGCCCTTACATAATCCATACCTAAATAGGACACCCACCGAAAGGTAGAAACATGTCCTTTACAATGGTTCTAAAATAGAAAAGCAATTTTAATTACATGATATTTAACTAATGAGGTACCCACCAAGTGGAAACATACCTCTTATAACATTTGAAAATCTAAATAAATCGATAAAAGTAAATAACCATTCATCGTAAATAAATCATTCATCAAAGGTATTAAATATCAATAGAAAGTAAACATCCATCCATGATAAATTAAATAAACCAAGCATTGAACTTAAATAAATTAAAGCATATAAAATAAATCAAAACGTAATCAAATATAAAATTGAATAAGGCAAATAAAGATTCAAATTAGGGCTACTGTTTCTATTTAAGTTTCTTTATTTAATGTGTTTAGAGTTTTGGAATTTATGGGTTTAGGATTTGTAATTCTTAGGTACTGTGAACTTTAAGGAATTAACATGAATTAAAGCTTTATAATTTAAGAGGTTGATAAAGTTCTTTAATTAACCAAATTAGTGTTTGAGTGGTAAAATCATGAAACTAGGGTTTGGACATTTTAAAACATTGGATTTATGATTTGCGGTCACTGGATTGTGTTTTTAAGCTCACTGTGTTTGAATATGTTTATAGGGTTTTAAGATTTAAAGGATTAGGGTTTAGGTTTTAAGGGAGTTAGGGTTCACTATTTTAGGTTTTAGAGTTGAATTAGGGTTTAGTGATTTAGAATTAGGGTTTCGGAGAATGCATTAGGTTTTAGAATTTGTAAATCAATTGATAATTTTATAAAGCTTTATGAAAATAAACTAAACAATTTAAAGTTTATATAAACAGAAAAGATGCTTTTAGGGTTTGTGGAAAGAAACAGACTCAAATTTAGGATTTTGAAAATTTGGAAAGCAAATTAGGGTTTTGAGATTTTGAAAAAACAAAATAACAATTTTAAGCTTTTAGGAAAACAAAGCAACGAATTAAGGTTTTTAAACTTTAGAAAAGGCGAATTAAGGTTCTAGGGTTTTTGAATTAAAAGAAACAATTGGATGATTTAAGCTACTGTGAAGAAATTAGACAATTGATGCATACCTCCGTTTGTTGGTTCCACTAAAAATTTCTTCTTGGATGAATAAAAACAAAGACAAGCTTTGCTGCCTTTGATGGATTGAATTATTGTTTTGCTCTCTCGAAAAATCAAATTGATTCAAAGCCTTTCCTACTCAGTTTCGGTCTCAATTTTTCTCCAAATTTCCATCCAATTTTTCCTCCTTTTTTTATTGTTTTTTGGTCTTATTTATAGAAGATTTTTTTTTATTAATCTTAGTTATTCACGGAACATAACATTCATTAAGAAAAGGAAACCGAAACCTAATTGTATTAGGTTTCAAAAAAATTTGCGTCGAGAAAATTTCACTAGCGAAAAAAACTGTTGCGGAAAAAATGCGCTGGCTAAAAAATTACCGCAGCTGGCTGCGGTAGCGGGCGAGAATTGGCCTGTGGGCGAAATGGCTTTGCCATTTCTTTCGCAGGGTTCTGCGCAGGAAACTCATGCGGGCGAAATGGCCCACTGCCATTCGTTCCGCGCTGGTTTTCGGCGATGATTTTTTCATCGCCGATTTTTATTTTTATTTTTTTATTATTTGTTTTTTATTAGATACTAAAGCAAAAATTATTTAATTAAGATAACAAAAATTATTTTGGACTAATTAAAATATATTAGACAATACAAAAATTATTTTGGACTAATTAAAATATATTGGACCGGACTGGGTCAAAAATTAAGGGTCTACACCCACTTTATAAAAATAACTTGGTTAATTTAATTATAAAAATACTAATTTTAATCAAGTAATTATTTTTAAATTAACACCTTCAAAATATTCAAATTTCAATCTATTTACTATCAATCATTAACAATATATATTTATTATTATTATTTTATTTATTTCTTTAATTTTATCTAAAATTACTATCATAACTCATAATTTATTTTATTATCTAATTATAAATTTTGACCAATTAAATACTAAAAATTTATAATAATTTACCTTAAATTATTTATTATATGCTTTTACTATTTTTTATAATCACTGAAATAGTAACTCCATCACTGGAATAGTATCACCGTTGTGGAAAACAATAATCGAAATAGTATTACTATCGCCAGAAAACGGTTGTCGGATTTCGGCCAAACTCAAAAGTTATCTAAAATTTGAAAATTATATACCAAAATGAAGCTTTTGAAGAGTGGGCTCCAAAAATACAAACATTGCCGGGAAAAGAGGTCGGAAAGTGGCCAAAAAATTAATCAAAAGGTTAATGTAGTGGTATATCTTCGATTGACTTTGACTGGCGAGTGAAGAAAATTTCGGCATTGGACAACGATGATTTTGGTGGCGTTGGACTCGTCGGATGATAGGCTTTCTAATGGTGTGGGAGGTGTCGATAGTTGATCACCAAACGATGATAGATCTGAGTAAAATTAATCGGTGCACTATTTCTCTCTCTCTCTCTCTGTCACTTTCTCTCTCTTCTTTTCTTCTTCTTCTTTTTTTTCTATTTCTTTCTTTTTTTGTTCTCTTTCTCTTATAAATACATATATATTAATTTTTAATTTTTAATTTTCTTTTTTTACATTTTTTAAATTTAAAATAAATTTAAAATTTGGGATATTACACATGTTAAACAATATATTACTACCATGTAGGCTGCTAGATCTACTAAGACTCAAATACTAAGGTACTTTATGCTCTCTATGGATCCTATGGTGTAAAACTAGTTTAATACTTTAGAGGAGAATACTCAAAAAGATTGGATTTTGTTGTTTAAAGCTTTCATCCAATAGTATAGGGACAACAATGAGTCAGAGGTAACCTTAATGGAGGTTAAGTCTATTAGATAGAGATAGAATGAGGGCTTTGTTGACTATATAAAGAGATAGAGAAATAAGGTACCCTTTTAAAGAAAAGACCAAATGATTCAGATCAGATACGAATGATAGTCAAGGGCGCTTTACCCCGCCTCCAAGAAAGAATGGGTCAAACCCTTATAAGGGATTTCAAGCATCTTCAACAAGCAGGGCTTTAATTGGAAGAATGAGGAAAATGGAGCAATAAGAGTAGCTATTAGCCTAGTGTACGAAGTTAAAGGGGACAAAAAGATACTGAGGTGAATGCAATAATTGAACCAGCAAAGAAGCGCCAATTCTTAGAATTAGGAAAGCCACTGTCTTGGGTCTTCAACAAATTATAAAAGAAGGGGTTATTACAATCTTTGACCCTTTGACCTTTGCTAGATCCTTTATCATCCAATTTTGATACAGAGGTTTTCTATCAGTTTCATCTGGTTCAAGGTCATGAAAAAGATTGATGTATATGTTTAAGGCATGAAATACAAAACCTCATTGATGATGGAAAGATCCTTGCCCCTGACATGTCTAAGTAGATGAGGCATTTTTGAATCCAACTCAACAAACTTCCCTTGGCTTGTGTGGTTCTTATTTCATTTACTTTCTTTGGCTTTTTGAACAATTGTTTCTAGATTAAAATTCTTTTCAAATAAATTATTTTTTTACATTTATGTTGGTTTTGGTTCATTTTTAGCTTGATATTAATAAATTAGTATATCTTTGATGAACTCTACTTATTTAAGAGAGAGATGATTTAGGCATTGTTTAGTGAGCCAACAACTAGTATCCACTATGTTAACATTAATTCCTAGTTTGTCTCTTTGAGCCTTAATTAGATTTTAGTTTGCTTTTTTATTGACTTGTGAACCCAATAACCTATTCTATGTTTTTGTGATACTTATTGACACAAACCACCAATATATGAAACTAGAGACCACTCACCTTTACACTTGGAAGTGACTCCTTGAAAAGCCAAATCAAATCCTTACCAAGCGTCCTTGAACCAATTCCAACCTGTGGAGCAGAACTTTAGAGTTATCTACTTCAAAGTGGTTAACCTTGTTATAGTGAACCTTGATCTCACAAGTAAATCAAGAACAAGAGAAGATAAACTCTCAAATATGGAAATTCTAATTCAGTATTGCCTAACCTCTTACAAGAAGCTATAAGATGGTTTAAATAGGTTATAATAATAAAGGGGTGTTTGGTTATAAGAATACCTCCACCCTCAACCTACTAATCCAACTAAAATAATCTAATAATAAGCTAATATCTTCGGGCTTAAACAACAATGCCCAAACTACTAATAATTGGCATACAAATAATACCCCATTATTAGATATCATCCAAATAAACATAAGTCTCATAAATAACTAACAATAAAATAATAATATTAAACATCTAGTTGGGCTAAATAACAAGTAATCCCAACTAGCCTTCATCATCTATGGCCCCTAATAAAATGGTCAACTTCTCTTTGTCTTTACTTGGTCCATATGGCTCCATGTTTGCATTTATGAATCTTTGCACAGAAGCTTGTAAAGCTTCCTTTGTCTTCTTGGCTCTTTTTCTTATACTTGATCTATAAGGAATCTTCAAGTTTTGAGTTCCATCACCTCCCTCCATGGTTTCCATAGCCATGCTTGTGTCATTCCCTCCCTCCTAAATAAGATTTGACCTCAAATCTGTATCCAAATCAAAAGTATACAACTCAAAAACATTAAAAGAAGTTGATACATTATACTCACCAGGAAGATCAATGATGCGGAACCCTAAGATTATAACAAATCTAAAACCCCAACACACAAGTTCATTATACCTAGGACCCTAGATGATTGTTTGCCATATAAATCCCTAATTAACATGCAATTAGAAACATATATGATTGGACAGAATAAATAAGAGCTAGAAAGAATGTCATAAGTTTTATCTTTGTAACACCCTTATATCCCGTATACGTACCAAGCATGCTTAAACAATCGTAAAATACGTATACTGAATATAGAAAATGCCACAGTTTAAAAAGACATAACAATTATCTTTATAAATAAGTGAAACCAATCTCAAACATTTAAAAGAAATCCAAAAGACACCATATATATATATATAAACATTTATTAATTCACAGCGGAAGTTATTACAAATATGATATAAATCAAAGTTTACAAAACATAGAATATATACATGATTGGCAGCTCTTCTCCGATCTTTAAGTCCCAAGAATAACTCTTCACTGTCTACTCTCACTCGGTCTCGAGGAGCTCTCAGGTTCAACTCTGTTACCTGCGCGATCAAACACTATCGCGCTAAGCCATCGGCTTAGTAGTACAAAATATACCAACACTATACTTTAAGGCAATGCAATGTCACACATTTGATTACTCAAATCAATATCATAGATGAAAGGTTAACAACATACCTTTATATTTCATAAACCACATATATAAACATATCACATTTCAATATCCTTCCATATATCTCATTAGTCAATCATTTTACCATTTCTAAATCACATTAAGCACAGACAAGCATGGGCCCAAAACACACTAATATGCCATTCAACTTTCAGAGTTAATGCTTTGGTTTTGTTATCACATTTATCATTATCATAAACCCAACTAGGCTTCAAGGATTAGGTTCAACCAAGCTTCAAGGGGAACAAAGCATGCTAAGTATCAACCCAACTTGGCTTCAAGAACCAACCCAACCTAGCTTCAAGGGTTGTAACATCTCAATTAGGCTTCAAGGATCAAATCCAACCTAACTTCAAGAGAATGTTACCAATAGGCATGCCACCAATAACAAAACTCTGAAAATGAATAACACATTAGACACACAATTCATTTATTATTTCATTCTCAAATCTCATCATCAATTAGGCAAACATGCCTTATGTTCTTCCAATAGAATCATCATAGCCAAACACAATGGCTTCATATCACATTTGAGTTATCATAGCCAATTACAATGGCCTCATATCATATTATATCTCAAATCATATTATTCATATAGCATCATTTATACAACATTTCAAAGTACATTATTATTGAAATGTACATAATCAAACACATTAAACATCCATTAAAAATGATCATCATTGATATATATACACATATATAATTCACCTTATTCTTAAATTTAGAATCCTCAATACACATTTGTTTAGGTCATCTTTGTTTTAAGTATGTTCAAAGTGTAAATACAAAAAGACCTTGGAAGGATTCAACAATGTGAGAAAAACAAGAAACAAATCACAGTAAGGGACACCCTCAAGGGACACGGCCAAGCTTGTGGCCGTGTCTCTCAACCAAAAGCAACAGAAGCAAACATGGGCAAGGGACACGGCCGTGTCCTCTCCAAAAATCACCAAACACGGCCAAATTTCCATGGACTTGGCCGTGTCTCTCAAAAATATTTTAGGTTGGCCGTGTCTCTTCCTTGGTTTGGCCGTGTCTCTCATATATACAAACCCTAACTATGGCCAACTCTCTTTTGATTGAAATTAAGCACCTTATGCACAATACAATCTCATTCAAATGGATGTAATCCATGTTATTAACACATATTCATCACAATATTCACAATAACACTATAACAACCATACAATTAATCAATTACCACATCAAACCCTAAACCAACATCAATCTTCTTCTTTCAATATCAACATCCACTTAACTTACCATCTTCAAACAAAACCAACACCAATTCAACCTTTTTAACTTACAATCCATTTCAACACTTATAAACACATCTCAAACACACCAATTCATAATATCAACAAATCACAACTTATCTCAAGCACAACTTCAACAATAACAAAGGAAAATGAGAAAGTACTTACCTTAAATGAAGAAATTTCACAAATCTCCAACCAAATCCTTTGATTCCTCCTTCAATTTGAAACTTGAATAAGCAAATCTCACTTTTGCTCTCTTCCTTTGAAATGGCCGGCTATACCAAGAAAAGAAAAGAAATGAAGACAATTCAACCTTCTTTTCTTCTTTAAATATCCACCAAGCAATTCCAACAACACAATTACTTAAATGCCCTTTTCTATTTGTTCACACTTCCTTTAAAACTATTGCCCTCTTAAGTAATTTCACTCATCCCAAATAAAAAAAATATCTTCTTCCCTTGACTTTACACTTGACCAACATATATGTTATATATATTAACATATATACAACATATACATTCCATTAACACAATCATTTCCTTTGCTAAAACATAAGTACATTTAATTCAAATCAACAACAATTGAATTGAAACTTCTAGGGCACACATGGGGATATTACAATCTTGATAAGTTGATTCCAATTCTTGATGCAACAGGAAGAAGATGAACCCTCTCTTGAAGTTAAATTCAAACAAGCCAAATATGATTTAATTAAAATGATAAAAAACTGTCATCTTACAACCCTAAATAAGCTATAAATAGCTAAACCCTAATTAGTGTTATAAAGAAGTGTTTGGTTGGCTAATTATACCTTCAAGAACTAATAAAAACAAACAAAGTCCAAATTTAATACAAAACAAACAAGGCCCTTACTTTTGAAATAAGTATAACTATTGGACCTTAATACATATTAAATAATAGGCCCACATACCTGGATTAAATTTATGAGTTGCTTTTCCTCCACATCCTTGGCATCAAAGGCATGTCCTCCAAGTCTTTCTTCCATGAATAGACTCACAAAGCCTTTGAAGGCAGATTTAAGAATCTTGTCCTATGATCTTGTAATTGGCCTACTTGGTAAAATAAGCTCTATGCCATATTGGCTGCCTCTGCTTACTTTACCAGCCTTGCTTGCACCACCAACTTAGGTACCACTCCTAGCCTCGCTTACACTGCTAGCCTAACTTGCATCTCTAGCCTCACTCATGCTGCCACATTTGCTCCCAGCAATCAATCTTATAGGCTTTGTCATTTATTTTCTCCAAAACTTGGAATGGTCCATCGCCTCTTGGATCAAGCTTTGATTTCCTATGATTTGGAAATCTCTCCTTCGTCATATGCACCCATACCTAATCTCTACGCTCAAAGGTAATTGCTTTCCTTCCTGATGAGAAAACTATAAGCAATCTTGGTGAATCTACACAATGCAGCAAATATGTTGATGATATCATTATGCCACGTGGACCAATCACAAGATCACAATCAAAGAAACTCCAGCATGTGTTCCAACACTTCATTCAAAGGTGGATTAATGAAAAGGGAGACCAACTTGTACTGAATATGAAGGAACATGAAGAGAAAGTCAGAAACTCAACAAGAAGCATGAAGAATCTGCCCATAAATATGGTGATGGGCACTAGCACGAATTTGGAATATAATATTAATGTGGTTTAGTGCTAGTGTGACTAAACACATGTGAACCAACACCAAAGTGCATGTAGAATCTGCCCATCAATGTTGTCAGAATTATGGGCAGTAATTTAGAATATATTATTGATGTGGATGGATAATTAATGCTAGTGTGACTAGATACATATAAACCTAGAATTTTAAGCTATTAGTTCTTCTTTTGCAGCTATATAGGGAGGGGAAAAAGAACTCAAAAGGGGGGATACGAATTTCCAGTTTATGTTGAATGTAATTGATGTGTTTTCAAGTTTGAGAGGTTTTCTTCTTATTCTTGTTGCATGAAGAATTGGTTCTAACTTATCAAGTCTGACTTGTGGCATTTAAATCAATTCATTTCTTCATCTTAATCACCCAAGTTCTCAATTACAAGTTAGTTGTGGGTTTAGCAGGGAGGATTTGTTTTTGAGTCATAAGATTCTATGCTAGATGTGTATGTGGGGTTTTAAATATAATATTTGATCCATAGGTTCCACATCATTTGGTATCAGAGCTTTGGCTTGAAGATAAATGTCTAGGTATCTTTTATGTTATAATTATCTCAGTTTCTTTCTTGTTCTTATTTATCATCGAAATCTCCTCATTTTTTTCTGTTCTTGTTGCACTTTGTTCTTGTTCTTTAGATTTTGTGTTCTTATCTTTCATTTTCTATTGTTGTTTACTGAAAGTTCGAAGAAAAAAAACACGTAAAAGATAAAAAAAAAAAAAGAAAAGAACTAGATTCAGTTTCTAAGTCTCTTCATTTTTCTGTTTTTGCTGTGTTCTTCATATATGTATTTTTTTTTTATCTTTTCATTTTCTATTCTTGTTTATTGAAAGTTCAACAAAAAAAAAAGAAGGAAAAGATTAAAAGAAAAAAAATAAAAAGAAAAAAAAGGAATCAGATTCAACTTCCTCAATATATGAAAAAAAAAATTCATACATGTTTCTGTCCAGTATTTTTCTACACAAGTGTGTAAGAGTTTTTGCTTATTTATGCCATTAATAGCTCTCTATCTTATTATATTTAATCAATTGCATCAATTCCTAATTTTGCATTGATTTAGCATTTAAAATATGAAATTTAGAGCGTAGCTTACATTGGGAATAGATTTAGGTTGCATATTCAGATTACTTATTAGAGTGATTTGAATTCTATTTTTTAATATCTAGAATTGTTTTTTTTTCTTTGTATTCTTAGTTTCATTCTTTCATATACCTCTTGTTTCTTGTATGCATTAATTAGCTAATTCTCAATCATAGTTACTTTGGTTTGATTAACACAAATACTTTTTGCTTCTTTTGTTAACTTTCAGTTCTTGTTGTTTAAATTAAATTGCTTCTAGAATTGCTGAATTCATTTTGTTCATTAGGTTCCTTAAAGAGCCTTTAAAACAAAACTTGTTTTACTTGATTTAAGTGGATTCAGTTCTAAAATTCAACTTGATAAAAGAATAATTGAGAGGTAAAAAGGACCAAGTTTTGAGTGAAATTCAAGAGGAGTAACAATCTGATCTTGAGTGAAACACGTAAGGGAGTGTGGTGAGAAATTTTTCTTTACTAACATTTTCTTGTAGGTTCTTCTTACACCATGTCAAATTTTGGAAGTGAAAAATGTAATTTGACCATAAATGACATAGCCTTCATGTTAGAGGCAATGCAAAGGAGATTTGAAGGGTTTGATTTGGTCATAAACAACATGAGAGGTGATGTAGACAACATAATGCAAAGTCAACAAAATGATACTAATCGAAGGGGGTAGAATAGAGGAAGAGGAAACATGATGAATGATGATGAGGTAGATGTTAGGAAATCAAGGAGATCACAGCAAACCAAAAATACGCAGCGGAAAAATTTGATCTTTGATTTCCCATCAGGATCCATGCTGTTCGTTTAATTCGACAAAAGTGTTCAAAGAACTAACCTGTTGATGATTAGAAATCACAGTTTGGAAGAGATGCCTCGATCGCGAAACACCCTCTATCACGTATCCACACGAATGCTATCGTCTGGAGTGCTAGCTCTCTACAACGGCGAAGGCTGAAAAACGTTTTCTCTAAAACCTATTAGAGTTCCTTCTTTTTTTTCGTTCTCCTTTTATTTTCTAAAGTTACCTCAATGAAGACTTAACGTCTGGAGTGAATATAATCACTCTAGAATCCAATTCAAAATTGGATAAGGTAAGTCAAATTCAGAATCCAAATCTAATTAGGATTCTGAATATATTATCTAATAATATATATATAATGAAAATAATAATAATAATAAATATTAATATCTAATATTAATATTATTAATATTATATCCAGCCCAAAGCGCATTCTTGTGTGTAACCCGATAGGCCCATATTAATTGGTAGTCAATTTAATCTCTATTAAACCTACAAGTCATAATTGGCCTCTAGCAAGGCGTTACAACTACCCAATTAATATAAGGAATGTCCAATTTGCCTAATAATAGTACATGCATTAATCCCTTTGTCACACGATATCTAGCTTGAACATAAGTCATGGTCAACGTCATACTTATATTGTCCAAACTTATGATTACTCGATCTCCAAGTAGACTGATAAAAACAAATGAAATTGATCACACTATCAATTCATTTGAGCACGGCCATGCATTTCACAGTCTCACTTATCGAGGGGCCCAAAAGATATCTCTATCAAAGAGAGGGACAAATTCTATCTTGATTGTTCATTATCCTGTACATAATTTCTATCATATATGATCATAACCTTTATTACTATCCAGTTACGGATAATGTTTGATCATGTCAAAATATAATAGTCCTTATATTGGAAACTATGACAATCTCAAGTCAAAGAATTAATACATAACTATCATGAGATTTACTTATGACACTAACCCAAGTAGTAATCTCATGATGGGTCTTTCCAATACATTGTTCTCTAACAAGTATCTATGAAATTGATTTGTATCACTATACACATAACCATCTGATGATTATCAAATCAATGTTCATACTAGTTAAGAATTTTTTTTTATTTTATCTCTATAACAATAATAAACCAGGGACAAATATCAAAATTGTGTAACATGCAAACAAACAATAATGATAATAAAACCTCATTTATTAATAATGAATGTATAACATAAAGATCCAAATAAATGGCCTAGGGCACATACACTAACAGTAGAAAGGGAAGATGATGAAGAAAGTGAGAGATCAATAGCCCAAAGAAGACCTAAAAGAAGGGACAACAATATATCTTCAGTAAAAATGAAGATACCATCATTCAAGGGGAGAAATGATGCTGAAGCTTACCTTGAATGGGAAAGAAAAGTTGAGTTGGTGTTTGATTGTCATAATTATAGTGAAATGAAGAAAGTTAAAATTGCAGTAGTTGAATTCACAGATTATGCACTAATTTGGTGGGATCAATTGAATATTTTCCAAGAGAAGAAATGGAGAAAGAACCATCACTACTTGGGCTGAAATGAAAACTTTGATGAGAAAGAGATTTATACCATCTTACTACTATTGAGAGCTTCACCAAAGATTGCAGTGGTTAATTAAAGGATCCATGTCAGTGGAGGATTACCATAAAGAGATGGAGATGATCATGAGTAGAACTAACATAGAGGAGGATCTAGAAATCACTATGGCTCAATTTTTGAGTGGGCTGAATAGGGAGATTGCCAACATAATTGAATTACATCATTATGTGGAGCTTGAAGATATGTACACATGGTCATGAAAATGGAGAAGCAACTGAAACTCAAGAGAGAAGCAAAGGGATTTTCTCATTCCAGCCCTAGTTTCACTTCAAAGTGGCCCAAGAAAGATGATAATCCTAAAGGGAAGGAGACTGCCTGGAAAGGAAAGGAAAAGCAAGCTCCAGTCGACCCTAAAGGTAACTCTAAAACATCTAACTCTAATCAAAAGCATAGTACCATTAAATGCTTTAGGTGTTTAGGAGTAGGACATATAGCATCTCATGGTCCAAATAAGAAAATCATGTTGATAAGAGATAATGGTGAAATTGGTAGTGCTAGTGAACATGAAAGTGATGATGATGATAATGATAGCATGCCACCATTAGAGGAAATTGAACATATCATTGAATACCCTGCCCATGGTGAATCTTTAGTTATTAGAAGAGCTTTAAAAATGCAAATTAAAGATAAAGCAAGTAATTAAAGAGAACATTTTCCATACTCGTTGCATTGTGAATGGAAAAGTGTGCAGCATGATCATTGATGGGGGTAGTTGTGCAAATGTTGCTAGTACTGATTTTGTGGATAAATTAGGGTTAGCATGCACAAAACATCCTAGTCCTTACAAGCTACAATGGTTGAATGATTGTGGAAAGGTGAAGGTAACAAAGCAGGTTATGTTTTCTTTTGCAATTGGTAGATACAAAGATGAGGTTTGTTGTGATGTTGTGCCTATGCAAGCTAGCCATATCCTTCTTGGTCGCCCATGGTAGTTTGATAGGAAGGCTTTGCATGATGGCTTTAAGAATCATTATTATTTCAGCCTAAATGGTTTAAATTTCACTGTCACCTAAACAAGTGTATGAAGATCAAGTGAAGATTTTGAGATCATTTGAAAGGAATTCTGGTGGTGAGGGTAAAACAAATAAAAATGGAGTATAAGAGGCCAGGTGTGAGCAAAAGAATGATAAAAATGGCCCATTGGTGAGAGAAAAAGAGAAAGAGAGAGAAAATAAAAGAGAGTGTTTCTATGCAAAAGAAAAAGAGTTAAGGAGTGCTTTTTGTAAGAAAAGAAGTCTGATTGTACTTAGGTACAAAGAGACCATGATTTTTGCATTTGACCTTGATAACCCTTTGCCTAGTTGTGTTAGTTCTCTTTTACAGGAATTTGGAGATGTTTTTCCAGAAGATGTACCTAAAGGTTTACCACCTTTAAGAGGGATTGAGCATCAAATTGATTTCATTTAGGGCTCAACAATTCCTAATCGACCAGCCTATAGAAGTAATCCGGAGGAAACCAAGGAACTTCAAAGGCAAGTGGAGGAGTTGCTAGTAAAGGGACATGTGCATGAAAGTCTTAGTCCACGTGCTATTCTGGTGTTATTAGTCCCAAAGAAGGATGGATCATGGAGAATGTGTGCGAACTACCGAGCAATCAATAAAATCAAGGTGAAGTATAGACATCCAATTCCTAAACTTGATGATATGCTTGATGAGTTGAGTGGTTCTTGCATTTTTACTAAGATTGATTTGAAAAGTGGTTACCATCAAATTAGGATGAAAGAAGGAGATGAGTGAAAAACTGCATTCAAAACAAAATATGGTCTTTATGAGTGGTTAGTTATGCCATTTGGTTTATCTAATGCACCTAGTACATTCATGAGATTAATGAACCATGTTTTGCGTGCATATCTTGGTAAATTTGTTATTGTATATTTTGACTCATTTATAGTAAATCAGTAGATGAGCATGCAGAACATATTAGGGTTGTTCTTGATGTTTTGAGAAAGGAAGAATTGTATGCCAACTTGAAAAAGTGCATGTTTTGCAATGATAAAATCATATTCTTAGGTTTTATGGTTAGTGCACAAGGAATTGAGGTTGATGATGAAAAGGTAAAGGTAATAAGAGATTGGCCAGCACCTAAAACCGTGAGTAAGGTAAGAAGTTTTCATGGTTTGGCTAGTTTCTATAGAAGGTTTGTTAAAAATTTTAGTTCCATTACTGTACCATTAAATGAATTGGTAAAAAAAGATGTAAAGTTTAATTGGACTGAAATTCATGAAAAGGCATTTAATTTGTTGAAAGAAAGGTTAACTACTGCTCCAATTCTTACTTTACCAGATTTTGATAAGACCTTCGAATTAGAGCGTGATGCTTTAGGTGTGGGCATAGGTGCTATTTTGATGCAAGAAGGGAAACCAATTGCATATTTTACTGATAAGCTTCATTGTACACAATTAAATTATTCCACTTATAACAAGGAGTTGTATGCTTTGGTAAGAGCTTTACAAGTGTGGCAACATTACTTGTTGCCTAAAGAGTTTGTTATTCATACAGATCATGAATCATTAAAACATCTAAAGGGGCAAACTAAGCTGAACCAAAAACATGGAAAATGGATAGAGCTCATTGAACCATTTCCATATGTGATAAAGTATAAGCGTGGCAAAGACAATGTAGTAGCAGATTCACTTTCAAGAAGGTATTCCTTAATCTCAACTCTTACTTCTAAGTTATTAGGCTTTGAGCAAATTAAGGATATGTATGCCAATGATGTTGACTTTACAAATGTTTACAAAGCATGTGAGCATTCTGAATTTCAAAAGTTTTATAGGCATGATGGGTACTTGTTTAAGGATGGAAGATTATGCATGCCTAGTTGCTCATTAAGGGAATTGCTTGTGCGTGGGGCATATAGTGGAGGACTCATGTAACATTTTAGGGTATTTAAGACTTTAGACATTCTGCATGAACATTTTTATTGGTGAAACATGAGAAAAGATGTTGACAGAATTTGTGCCAAGTGTATTGCATGTAAACAAGCAAAATCTAAGTCTTTACCTCATTGGTTGTATACTCCTTTACCTATTCCTAATGCACCTTGGATTGACATATCTGTGGACTTTATTTTGGGGCTGCCTAGGACTAGAAAAGGGAAAGATAGCATATTTGTTATTGTTGATAGATTCAGCAAAATGGCTCATTTCATTGCATGTCACAAAATTGATGATGCAATAAATATTACTAATTTGTTCTTTGGGGAAGTAGTTTATTTGCATGGCATTCCTAAGACAATTGTGAGTGATAGAGATGTGAAGTTCTTGAGTCATTTTTGGCGTTTTTGTGGAATAAATTAGGTACTAAATTGTTGTTCTCTATAACTTGTCATCCATAAATCGATGGACAAACAGAAGTGGTAAATAGGACTTTCAGATTTTTGTTACATGCTGTTGTGGGTAAGAATTTAAAAACTTGGGAAGATTGTTTTCCATTAGTTGAGTTTGCATATAATAGAAGCATACATTCTTCTACTGGTTATTCACCATTTGAAATTGTTTATGGTTTTAATCCGCTTACACCACTTGATTTGTTTCCTTTGCCATTAAATAAAATAACTAACTTAGATGGTGAAAAGAAAGCAGAGTTGGTTAAGAAGATACATGAGAAAGCACGAGCTCATCTTGAGAAGAAATATGAATCATTTGCCCATAATGTAAATAGAAGAAGGAAACATGTGGTTTTCTAACCTGGTGATTGGGTATGGGTTCATATGAGGAAGGAAAGGTTTCCTAAACCAAGAAAATCCAAGTTGGATGCAAGGGGAGATGACCCATTCCACGTTTTACAACGAATCAATGACAATGTTTCTGTAACTTTCAATGTTAGTGATCTTTCTCCTTTCGATGTAGGTTCAGATTTGAGGAAAAATCTTTTTGAGCAAGGAGGGAATGATGAGAAAACTATAAGCAATCTTAGTGAATCTACACAATGCAGCAAATATGTTGATGATATCATTATGCCAAGTGGACCAATCACAAGATCACAATCAAAGAAACTCCAGCATGTGTTCCAACATTCATTCAAAGGTGGATTAATGAAGAGGGAGATCAACTTGTACTGAATATGAAGGAACATGAAGAGGAAGTTAGAAACTCACTAAGAAGCATGAAGAATCTGCCCATAAATATGGTGATGGGCATTAGCATGAATTTAGAATATAATATTGATGTGGTTTAGTGCTAGTGTGACTAGACACATGTGAACCAACACCAAAGTGCATGTAGAATCTGCCCATCAATGTTGTCAGAATTATGGGCAGTAATTTAGAATATATTATTGATGTGGATGGATAATTAATGCTAGTGTGACTAGATACATGTAAACCTAGAATTTTAAGCCATTAGTTCTTCTTTTGCAGCTATATAGGGACGGAAAAAAGAACTCAAAAGGGGGGATACAAATTTCCAGTTTATGTTGAATGTAATTGATGTGTTTTCAAGTTTGAGAGGTTTTCTTCTTATTCTTGTTGCATGAAGAATTGGTTCTAACTTATCAATTCTGACTTGTGGAATTTAAATCAATTCATTTCTTTATCCCAATCACCCAAGTTCTCAATTACAGGTTAGTTGTGGGTTTGGTACGGAGGATTTATTTTTGAGTTCTAAGATTCTATACTAGATGTGTATATAGAGTTCTAGATGTAATATTTGATCTATGGGTTCCGCATCACTTCCTTTGTTGGGTTGGCATGCATAATGCTTGTTCTTCTTCTCAATGTGCTATTTGGCTTTATCATGTATGGATCTGACTAATTTCACCTTCTTTTATTTATCTAAGTTAGTAATATCTTTCAAAGGCAAAGGTAAAAGATCCAAAGGGGTTAGTGGATTAAAACCATACATAATTTGAAAAGGTGAATAACCTGTAGAAGAATATATGCTCCTATTATATGCAAATTCTACTAATGGCAAACAATCTTCCTAACTTTTCAAGTTTCTCCCAATTACAACACGCAGTAAAGATCCTAAAGGGTAGTGCTTGCATCATTTGTCACACTCCATCCATCCACAATGACATCACACAATCTATCCTCTACTAGACATATAGTATGGAAAAGATTTTCTCTTTGATCATTTTCCTCATGTTGAGCTTGCAAATTCAAGGCTCTCTTGCTCCAAGTGCCATACCTTTTTCAGCAATGGTAAGCTCTTCCTCCTCTTCCTTTCTATCTTCATCTTCAACTTTACCCTTATCAACTTCCTCCTCTTCATCATTGGTTAAAAAGTATGCCCCGTCAATCATGTGCATTATCCTTTGATTGGGGCACTCCCTTTTGTAATGACCTATAGCACCATTGATGTGGAAATCGTAAGCAAGCTTGGTGAGTCTACACAATGCAGCAAATATGTTGATGATATCATTATGCCAAGTGGATCAATCATGAGATCACAATCAAAGAAACTCCAGCATGCATTCCAACACTTCATTCAAAGGTGGATTAATGAAGAGAGTGACCAACTTGGACTAAATATGAAGAATTGTGAAGAATTTGTCCAAAAGTCATCAAAATGCATGAAGAATCTGCCAATCAATATTATTGGAGTTATTAGCATGAATTTAGAAGAAAATATTGATGTGGATTAAATTATTAGAAATTATGTATAAGTAATTAATGTTAGTGGGGCCATATTGTATTTCTATGTAATTAATGCTAGAGTGACTAGAAATAGTATTATGGACTTTTATGGTATGAGTACTTCATTTCCAGCCTTAAAAGGAGACTTTTGTAATGAATCAGAGGGAGATACGAATTTTATATTATTTTCATTGCAATTTATGTGTTTCAAGTATGAGAGGTTTTCTTCTTACTCTTGTTGTATGAAGAATTGGTTCTAGCTAATCAAGTTTGACTTGTGGCATTTTAAATCAATTCCTTTTCTTCATCCCAATCACCCAAGTTCTCAATTACATGTTAGTTGTAGGTTTGGTAGGGAGGATTTATTTTTTAGTTCTAAGATTCTATGATGGATGTATATGTGGAGTTCTAGATGTAGTCTTTGAACCATGGGCGTCAGCTTGAAGATAAATCTCTAGGTATCCTTTATGTTTTAGTTATCTTAGTTTACTTGTTCTTATTTATCATCTAAGTCTCTTCGTTTTCTATTCTTATTGCACCTTGTTCTTGTTCTTCAGATTCTGAGTTCTTATATTTTATTTTCTATTCTTGTTTATTGAAAAGTTAAAAAAAGGAAAAGATTAAAAGAAAAAAAGTAAAAAAAAAGAACCAGATTCAACTTCTAAGTCTCTTCATTTTCTGTTCTTGTTGCACCTTGTTCTTGTTCTTCAAATATGTGTTTTTATCATTTCATTTTCTATTCTTATTTACTGAAAGTTAAAAAAAAGGAGAAGATAAAAAAAGTAAAAAAAAAAGAGTCATATTCAACTTCCTCAATACAAAAAAAAATCGTACCTATTTCTATCCATTATTTTTCTACGCAAGTGTATAAGTGTTTTTGCATATTTATGCCATTAACAGCTTGCTATCTTATTATATTTAATCAAATTGCATCAGTTCCTCATTATGCATCCATTTAGCATTTAAAATCTAATCTATAGAGTATAGCTTACATTGGGAATAGATTTAGGTTACATATTTAGATTACTCATTGGAGTGATTTGAATTCCATTTTTTTCAATATCCAGAATTATTTTCTTTGTATTCTTAGTTTCATTCTTTCATATACCTCTTGTTTCTCATATGCATTAAGTAGTGAATTCTCAATCGTAGTTACTTTGATTTGATAAAAGAAGGTTAAGAATTAAGAGGCAAAAAAGTTAAGAATTTGAGCTTATCAGAGAAAAAAAGAGGTCAAGTTTTGTGTGAAATATAAGAGTGACAATCTGATCTTGAGTGAAACACGTAAGGGAGTGTTGTAAGGAAATTTTATTTACTAACATTTTCTTGCAGTTTCTTACACCTTGTCAAATTCTAAAGGTGATAAACATGACATGACCATGAATGATATAGCCTTCATGTTAGAGGCAATGCAAAGGAAATTTGAAAGGTTTGATTTGGTCATAAACAATATGAAAGGTGATGTAGACAACATAATGCAAAGAAAATAAAATGATACTAATTGAAGGAGGCCATAATAGAGGGAGAGGAAACATGATGAATGATGATGAGGTAGAAAAGGAAGAAGGTGAAGAGAGTGAGGAATCAACAGCCCAAAGAAGACCTAAAAGAAAGGACAACAACATATCTTCAATAAAAATGAAGAGACTACTATTTAAAGGGAGAAATGATGCTGAAACTAACCTTGAATGGGAAAGGAAAGTTGAGTTGGTGTTTGATTGTCATAATTATAGTGAAATGAAGAAAGTTAAACTTGCAGCGATTGAATTCATATATTATGCACTAGTTTGGTAGGATCAATTGATGATTTCTAAGGAAGAAATGGAGAAAGAGCCATCACTACTTGGGCTGAAATGAAAACTGTGATGAGAAAGAGATTTATACCATCTTACTACTATTGAGAGCTTCACCAAAGATTGCAGCGATTAACTCAAGGATCCATGTCAGTAGAGGATTACCATAAAGAAGTGGAGATGATCATGAGTAGAACTAATATGGAAGAGGAACCAGAAATCAATATGGCTAGATTTTTTTGCGGACTAAATAGGGAGATTTCCAATACAATTGAATTATATCATTATGTGGAGCTTGAAGATATGGTACACATGGCCATGAAAGTGGAGAAGCAACTAAAACTCAAGGGAGAAGCTAAAGGATTTTCTAATTCTAGCTTTAGTTTCATTTCAAAATGGCCAAAGAAAGAAGATAAACCTAAAGGGAGTGGCTACCTAGAAAGGTAAGGAAATATTTTAAATATTTTAGATGATTAGGAGTAGGACATATAGCATCTCAATGTCTAAATAAAAAAATCATGTTGATAAGAGATAATAGTAAAATTGATAGTGCTAGTGAGCAAGAAAGTGATGATGATGATAATGATAGCATGCCACCATTAGAAGAAATTGATCATATCATTGAATATCCTGCACATGGTGAATCTTTGGTTTTTAGAAGAGCATTAAACATACAAATTAAAGATGAAGAAAGTAATCAAAGAGAGAACATTTTCCATACTCATTGCACTATGAATGGAAAAGTGTGCAGCATGATCATTGATGGGGGTAGTTGTGAAGATGTTGCTAGTACTATTTTTGCGGATAAATTAGGCTAACATGCACAAAACATCCTAGTCCCTACAAGCTGCAATGGTTGAATGATTGTGGAGAGGTAAAGGTAACAAAGCAGATTTTGTTTTCTTTTGCAATTGGGCGATAAACAGATGAAGTTTGTTGTGATGTTGTGCCTATGCATGCTAGCCATATTCTTCTTGGTCGTCCATGATAGTTTGATAGAAAAGCTTTACATGATGGCTTTAAGAATCATTATTCTTTCAGCCTGAATGGTTTAAATTTCACTCTTGCTCCATTGTCACCTAAACAAGTGTATGAAGATCAGGTGAAGATTTTGAGTTCACTTGAGGGAATTCTAATGGTGAGGATAAAACATATAAAAATGGAGTAAAAGAGGCCAAAGTGGAAAAAAAGAATGATAAAAATGACCCCTTTATGAGAGAAAAAGAGAAAGGGAAAGAAAATAAAAGAGATTGTTTCTATGCAAAAGAAAGAGAGTTAAGGAGTGCTTTTTATGAGAAAAGAAGTCTGATTGTACTTTGGTACAAAGAGACCTTGATTTCTACTTCTAACCTTAAAAATTCTTTGCTTAGTTGTATTACTTCTCTTTTACATGAATTTGGAAATATCTTTCCAGAAGATGTACCTAAAGGTTTACCACCTTTAAGATGGATTGACCATCAGACTGACTTATTCTATGCTCAACAATTCCTAACCGACCAGCTTATAGAAGTAATCCAAAGGAAACCAAGGAACTTTAAAGGCAAATGGAGAAGTTGCTAGTAAAAAGACATGTGCATGAAAGTCTTAGTCCATGTGCTGTTCCGATTAATTAGTTCCAAAGAAGGATGGATCATAGAGAATGTGTGTGAACTGCCGAGCAATCAATAAAATCATTTATGAGTATAGAATCCAACTCCTAGACATGATGATATACTTTATGAGTTGAGTGGTTCTTGCTTTTTTACTAATATTGATTTGAAAAGAGGTTACCATCAAATTAGGATGAAAGAAGGAGATGAGTGGAAAACTGCATTCAAAATAAAATATGGTCTTCTTGAGCGGTTAGTTATGCCATTTGTTTTATCTAATACACCTAGTACATTCTTGAGATTAATGAACCATGTTTTGCATTCATTTCTTGGTAAATTTGTTGTTGTATATTTTGATGATATACTCATTTGTAACAAATCAGTAGATAAGCATTTAGAACATATCAGGGCTGTTCTTGATGTTTTAAGAAAGGAAAAATTATATGCCAATTTAAAAAAGTGCATATTTTGGAGTGATAAATCATATTCTTAGGTTTTATGGTTAGTGCACAAGGTATTGAGGTTGATGATGAAAAGGCAAAAGCAATAAGAGATTAGTCAGCACATAAAACTATGAGTGATGTAAGAAGTTTCATGGTTTGGCTAGTTTTTATAGGTGGTTTCCATTGTTGCACCATTAAATGAATTGATAAAAAAAGATGTAAAGTTTGTATGGACTAAAATTCATGAAAAGGCATTCAATTTGTTGAAACAAAGATTAACTACTGCTCCAATTCTTGCTTTACCGAATTTTGATAAGACTTTCAAATTAGAATGTAATGCTTCAGGTGTGGGCATAAGTGCAGTTTTGATGTAAGAAGGGAAACTAATTGCAATTTTTAATGAGAAGCTTCATGGTGCACAATTAAATTATTCTACTTATGGCAAGAACCTATATGCCTTGGTAAGAGCTTTACAAGTGTGGCACTTATTGCCTAAAGAGTTTGTTATTCATACAGATCATGAATCGTTAAAGCATCTAAAGGGAGAAACCAAGCTAAACCAAAGACATGGAAAGTGGATGGAGTTCATTGAGCCATTTCCATATGTGATAAACTATAAGTGTGGAAAAGACATTGTGGTAGCATATGCACTTTCATGAAGGTATTCCTTAATCTCAACTCTTAGTTCTAAGTTATTAGGCTTTAAGCAAATTAAGGATATGTATGCCAATGATGTTGACTTTGTTAATGATTATGAAGCATGTGAGCATTTTGCATTTCAGAATTTTTATAAGCATGATGGATATTTGTTTAAGGATGAAAAATTATGCATGCCTAGTTGCTCATTAAGAGAATTACTTGTGCAAAAGGCATATAGTGGAGAACTCATGGGACATTTTGGGGTATTTAAGACTTTAGACATACTACATAAACATTTCTATTGGCCAAACATGAGAAAAGATGTTGAAATAATTTATGCCAAGTGCATTGCATGTAGACAAGTAAAGTCTAAGTATTTTTACCTCATGGACTGTATACTCCTTTATCTATTCCTAATACACCTTGGATTTACATATCTATGGACTTTGTTTTGGGGCTGCCTAGAACTAGAAAAGGGAAAGATAACATATTTGTTGTTGTTGACAAATTCAGCAAAATGGCTCATTTCATTGTATGTCACAAAACTAATGATGCAATAAATATTGCTAATTTTGTTCTTTGGGGAAGTTGTTCATTTGCATGGCATTCCTGAGACAATTGTGAGTGATAGAGATGTAAAGTTCTTGAATCATTTTTGGCTTGTATAGTGGAATAAGTTAGGTACTAAATTGTTATTCTCTATAACTTGCCATCCACAAACTGATGGATGAATAAAAGTGGTAAATAAGAATTTAGGATCTTTGTTACGTGCTGTTGTGGGTAAGAATTTGAAAATTTAGGAAGATTGTTTTCCATTAGTTGAGTTTTCATATAAAAGAAGCATACATTCTTCTACGGGTTATTCACCTTTTAAAATTGCTTATGTTTTTAACCCGCTTACACTACTTGATTTGTTTCCTTTGCCATTGAATGAAATATCTAACTTAGATGGTGAAAGAAAAGCAGAGCTGGTTAAGAAAGTACATGAGAAGACATGAGCTCATCTTGAGAAGAAATATGAATCATTTGTTGATGCAGAACCCATGGATCAAATATTACATCTAGAACCCCACATACACATCTAGCATTGAATCTTAGAACTCAAAAACAAATCCTCCCTACCAAACCCACAACTAACCTGTAATTGAGAACTTGGGTGATTGGGTGAAGAAATGAATTGATTTAAACGCCACAAGTTAGACTTGATAAGTTAGAACCAATTCTTCATGCAACAAGAATAAGAAGATAACCTCTCAAACTTGAAAACACATCAATTACATTCAGTATAAACTGGAAATTCGTCGTCCCCTCTTGAGTTCTTTTTCCCCTCCCTATATAGTTGGAAAAGAAGAACTAATGGCTTAAAAGTCTAGGTTTACATGTATCTAGTCATAATAGCATTAATTATTTATCCACATCAATAATATAACCTAAATTACTGCCCATAATTCTGACAACATTGATGGGCAGATTCTACATGTATTTTGGTATTGGTTCACATGTGTCTAGTCACACTAGCACTAAACCACATCAATATTATATTCCAAATTCGTGCTAATGTCCATCACCATACTTATGGGCAGATTCTTCATGCTTCTTAGTGAGTTTTTGACTTTCTCTTCATGATCCATCATATTCAATACAAGTTGGTCTCCCTTTTCATTAATCCACCTTTGAATGAAGTGTTGGAACACATGCTGGAGTTTCTTTGATTGTGATCTTGTGATTGGTCCACTTGGCATAATGATATCATCAACATATTTGTTGCCTTGTGTAGATTCATCAAGCTTGCTTATAGTTTCCTCATCATTCCCTCCTTGCTCAAAAAGATTTGTCCTCAAATTTGAACCTACATCAAAATAAGAAAGATCACTAACATTGAAAGTTGCAGAAACATTATACTCCCCTGGTAGATCAATTTTGTAGGCATTGTCATTGATTCATTCTAAAACTTGGAATGGACCATCTCCCCTTGCATCCAACTTGAATTTTCTTGGTTTAGGAAATCTTTTATTTCTCATATGAACCCATACGCAATCACCAGGTTTGAAAATCACATGTTTCCTTCTTTTATTTGCTTTATGGGAAAATGATTCATCCTTCTTTAGAACTAGTAAAACCGAAACAGTACATGGACTAAGACTTTCAGCACATGTCCATTTGCTAGCAGCTCCTCCACTTGCCTTTGAAGTTCCTTGGTTTCCTCCGAATTACTTCTATAAGCTGGTCAGTTAGGAATTGTTGAGCCCGGAATGAAGTCAATTTTATGCTCAATCCCTCTTAAAGGTGGTAAACCTTTTGGTACATCTTCTTAAAAAACATCTCCAAATTCCTGTAAAAGAGAACTAACACAACTAGGTAAATGGTTATCAAGGTCAGATGTAGAAATCAAGGTCTCTTTGTACCTAAGTACAATCAGACTTCTTTTCTCACAAAAAGCACTCCTTAACTCTTTTTCTTTTGCATAGAAACACTCTCTTTTATTTTCTCTCCCTTTCACTTTTTCTCTCACCAATGGGCCACTTTTATCATTCTTTTTCTCACACTTGGCCTCTTGTACTCCATTTTTATTTGTTTTACCCTCACCACTAGAATTCCTTTCAATTGATCTCAAAATCTTTACTTGATCTTCATACACTTGTTTAGGTGACAATGGAGCAAGAGTGAAATTTAAACCATTTAGGCTGAAAGAATAAAGATTCTTAAAGCCATCATGCAAAGTTTTTCTATCAAACTGCCATGGATGACCAAGAAGGATATGGCTAGCATGCATAGGTACAACATCACAGCAAACTTCATCTTTATATCTCCCAATTGCAAAAGAAAACAGAACCTGCTTTGTTACCCTCACCTCCCCACAATCATTCAACCATTGTAGCTTGTAGGGGCTAGGATGTTTTGTGCATGCTAACCCTAATTTATCTACAAAATCAATACTAGCAACATTTGCACAACTACCCCCATCAATGATTATGCTGCACACTTTTCCATTCACAATGCAATGAGTATGGAAAATGTTCTCTCTTTGATTACTTTCTTCATCTTTAATTTGCATGTTTAAAGCTCTTCTAATAACCAAAGATTCACCATGGGCAAGATATTCAATGATATGTTCAATTTCCTCTAATGGTGGCATGCTATCATTATCATCACCGCTTTCATGTTCACCAGCACTATCAATTTCACCATTATCTCGTATCAACATGATTTTTTTATTTGGACATTGAGATGCTATATGCCCTACTCCTAAACACCTAAAGCATTTAATGGTACTATGCTTTTGATTAGAGTTAGATGTTTTAGAGTTACCTTTAGGGTCAGCTGGAACTTGTTTTTCCTTTCCTTTCTAGGCAGCCTCCTTCCCTTTGGGATTATCATCTTTCTTTGGCCATTTTGAAGTGAAACTAGAGTTGGAATTAGAAAATCCCTTTGCTGCTCCCTTGAGTTTCAGTTGCTTCTCCACTTTCATGGCCATGTGTACCATATCTTCAAGCTCCACATAATGGTGTAATTCAATTATGTTAGCAATCTCTCTATTCAGCCCACTCAAAAATCGAGCCATAGTGATTTATGGATCCTCCTCTATATTAGTTCTACTCATGATCATCTCCATCTCTTTATGGTAATCCTCCACTGACATGGATCCTTGAGTTAACCACTGCAATCTTTGGTGAAGCTCTCGATAGTAGTAAGATGGTACAAATCTCTTTCTCATCAAAGTTTTCATTTCAGCCCAAGTAGCGATGGTTCTTTCTCCATTTCTTCTCTTGGAAATCATCAATTGATCCCACCAAATTAGTGCATAATCTGTGAATTCAACTGCTGCAATTTTAACTTTCTTTATTTCACTATAATTATGACAATCAAACACCAACTCAACTTTTCTTTCCCATTCAAGGTAAGCCTCAGCATCATTTCTCCCCTTGAATGATGGTATCTTCATTTTTATGGAAGATATGTTACTATCCCTTTTTTGAGGTCTTCTTTGAGCAATTGTGTAATATCCTCATGTATGCCCTAGAATTCTTGGTTATGTTGTTGTTATTGTTGTTATTTTATATTGCAAGAAAAAGAAATGAGGAAAGATGTTTGTGTATATGTGTTTTGAGAAAGAATTTAGGGTTTAGAGAGAGTGGTATATGTTGTGTATATGATGATATATATAACATATACATTGGTCAAAAGGGTTGGTCAATGCAAGAGGATATTTTATGTGGAATGTGCAATTACTTAATTGGGCTTATAAGAGACAAAAGCTAAGTTAAATGATGAGGGGTATTGGAGTAATTGCTTGAAGTGGAATGCATGGTGGAGATTAAAAGAAGAAAAGGTGTTTGACTTGTGCATTTTCTTCTTTCTTTCTTGAAGAGGCCGGCCATTGAAGAGAAGAGAGAGCAAGAGAGGTATTCATGGTGCTAGAAGCAAATTGAAGAAGCAATCAAAGGATTTGACAAGAGAATTGTGGAATTTCTTCATCTTAGGTAAGAAATCTCTTGAATTCCTTTGGTAATTTTGAGGTTATGTCTAAATTGAATTGTGATTTGTTGATGTGATGATTTGGTGTGTTTGATATGTGTTTGTAAGTGTTGGAATTGAGTTAGAGTTAAAAGATTGAATTGGTATTAATTTGGTTGTGAATATGGTTAGATATGTGAAGGTTGATTGTGAAAGATCAAGTGGGAAGTTGGCTTTAGGGTTTGGTATTGGTGAATGTTTTAATGTAATGTTTATGTGATGTTTAAGTGGTTAAAGTGATGAATATGTAAGATATGTGTTAATAACATTAATTAAAATCAATTGAATGAAGTTATTGTTGTGCAAAGGGTGTGAAAATGCATTTGGAAGAGTGTTGGTTTTGATTAGGGTTGTGTTCTTGAGTGACACTGCCAGAATCAATGAGAGACACGGCCAAGACTTGAGAAATTTGGGTGACACGGCCAAGGTGGAGGGATTTTGGCCGTGTTGGATAGGTTTTGGGGTGACACGGCCACTGGCTTGGCCGTGTCCCTTGAATGTGTTTGCTACTGCCTAAGTTGGATTGAGAGACACGGCCGTGTCATCTGCCCATGTTGGCTACTGGATTTTATGGTTGAGAGACACGGCCACAAGCTTGGCCGTGTCCCTCAAATGTGCTGCCCGTGTCCCTCAAATGTATGAGTTAATGTTTTTACTTTTGGTTCTTTTTGCATTGTTTTGATTCTTCAAAGGTTGTATTGCTCCTAAACCTAAACATAAACACTTTAAACATACTTCAAACACAAGAATGACCTAATCAAACATATGTGGAAGATTCCAAAGCTATGAATGATGTAGATTGTTCTTTGCCCTAATTGCATTGTTGAGATTGAACAATGGTATGTTATATGTAATGTGAATCTTGTAAATGATAATGTGTGTTATGAATAATGTATATTGTGATGCTATATGCAAAATATGAATTGGGATGTGAAATGTGATGTAAAGCCATTGTGATTGGCTATGATGATATAATTGAATGATGTATGGCATGTTTGCCTAATTGATGAGGAAGATTGAGAAAGAGTTTGATAAAGAGAATAATGAAATAAGTGTATGCTTAGTATGATATTCAGTTTCAGAGTTCTGGTTTTTGGAGGCATGCCTATTTAATGAAAGGTAACAGTCTTGCCGGGTTGAGGATCTCTTCAAATTGAATTGAATTGAGGTCCAAGAGACTGGGTCTGTTACACAATGATAATTGATATTACGAGATATTTGATTTGTAACAGTCTTGCCGGGTTGAGGATCTCCTCGAGTTGATGAGTTGATGATCCAAGAGACTGGGTCTGTTACGCTATCCATGGATAGAGATATATATATGTATATGTTGCCTACGGGCTTGATAATTGTGTTTATGAACCAAAGCAGCAACTCTGAATTTATGAATATCGTATTAAGTACTTGATGGGCCCATAGGTGTCTAGGTTTTATGTATATCATAAATGATGTTCTAATGTAATGAAATGTTAATATTACTTAAATGATGAAACGGACTATTCACGGAATATTGTTTGTTGATTATGATCTTTATTGATTGAGTGTGTATCATTGATGTTGATTTGTTAATACATATATGAAACATTGCATTGCACTAAAGCATAACATTAGCATGAATTGTCTTACTAAGCCCTTGGCTTAGCGCGATAGTGTTTAATCGCGCAGGTAATAGAGTTGAACCCGAGAGCTCTTCTAGACCGAGTGAGAGTAGACATTGAAGAGTTGATTTTGGGAACTTAAAGATCAGAGGAGATTTTCCAATCATGTATAACTCTTTTATATTTTGTAAAGATTTTGTTTATATTGTAAATATATATGTGTAATGATAAATATGTACTCAAATGTTTTCATATGTGTAAATATTGTATAACTTCCGCTGTGTACTACTTAAATGTATTTATATATCTATAATGTATATTGAGAAAGAGGATGGTACTATATAAAAATTTTTTGAATGTTGATGAAAAGCCGTAGCACTCCTATGTTCGGTGCACATATGCTACATTGTGGTGTTGTAGGGTGTGTGTACTGAATGTGGGGGTGTTACAAATTGATTCCTTACTTTCTTCATCATCTTCCCTTTCTACATCATCATCATTAATCATGTTTCCTCTCCCTCTATTCTGCCCCCTTCGATTAGTATTATTCTGTTGCCTTTGTATTATGCCGTCTACATCACCTCCTTTAGAATTTCCTTTGCATTGCCTCTAACATGAAGGCTATGTCATTCATGGTCATGTCACATTTTTCACCTCCAGAATTTGACATGGTATAAGAACCTGTAAGAAAATGTTAGTAAAGAAAAAAGTTTCTCACCACACTCCCTTACGTGTTTCACTCAAGATCAGATTGTCACTCCTCTTGTATTACACTCAAAACTTGGTCCTTGTTACCTCTCAATTCTCCTTTTATCAAGTTGAATTTCAGAACTGAATCCACTTAAATCAAGTAAAACAAGTTTTGTTTTAAGGACTCTATAAGGAACCTAATGAACAAAATGACTTCAGCAATTCTAGAAGCAATTTAATTTAAACAACAAGAACTGAAAGTTAACACAAGAAGTAAAAAGTATTTGTGCTAATCAAACCAAAGTAACTATGATTGAGAATTAACTACTTAATGCATATAAGAAACAAGAGGTATATGAAAGAATGAAACTAAGAATACAAAGAAAAACAATTCTGGATATTGAAAAATAGAATTCAAATCACTCCAATGAGTAATCTGAATATGAAACCTAAATCTATTCCCAATGCAAGATATGCTCTAAATATCAGATTTTAAATGCTAAATTGATGCATAATGAAGAGTTGATGTAATTTGATCAAATATAATAAGGTAGTAAGCTGTTAATGGTATAAATATGCAAAAAATCTCAAAAACTTGTGCAGAAAAATATTGGACAGAAACAGGTACGCATTTTTTTTTCTTTTATGTTGAGGAAGTTGAATCTGATTCTTTTTTTGTTTTTTTTTTCTTTTGATCTTTTCCTTCTTTTTTTTTTTTGAACTTTCAGTAAACAAGAATAGAAATTGAAAAGTTAAACAAAAGTCCACAGATTTGAAGAACAAGAACAAGGTGCAACAAGAACAGAAAATGAAGAAACAAGAAACTAAATCTGGTTCTCTTTTTTTTTCGTTTTTTTCCTTTGGATAATTAAAACATAAAAGATACCTAGAGATTTATCTTCAAGCCAAAGCTCTGATACCAAATGATGCTGAACCCATGGATCAAATATTACATCTAGAACCCCACATACACATCTAGCATTGAATCTTATAACTCAAAAATAAATCCTCCCTACCAAACCCACAACTAACCTGTAATTGAGAACTTGGGTGATTAGGATGAAGAAATGAATTGATTTAAATGCCATAAGTCAGACTTGATAAGTTAGAACCAATTCCTGATGCAACAAGAATAAGAAGATAACCTCTCAAACTTGAAAACACATCAATTACATTCAGTATAAACTGGAAATTCGTCGTCCCCTCTTGAGTTCTTTTTCCCCTTCCTATATAGTTGGAAAAGAAGAACTAATGGCTTAAAAGTCTAGGTTTACATGTATCTAGTCATAATAGCATTAATTATTTATCCACATCAATAATATAACCTAAATTACTGCCCATAATTCTGACAACATTGATGGGCAGATTCTACATGTATTTTGGTATTGGTTCACATGTGTCTAGTCACACTAGCACTAAACCACATCAATATTATATTCCAAATTTGTGCTAATGCCCATCACCATACTTATGGGAAGATTCTTCATGCTTCTTAGTGAGTTTTTTACTTTCTCTTCATGATCCATCATATTCAGTACAAGTTGGTCTCCCTTTTCATTAATCCACCTTTGAATGAAGTGTTGGAACACATGCTGGAGTTTCTTTGATTGTGATCTTGTGATTGGTCCACTTGGCATAATGATATCATCAGCATATTTGTTGCCTTGTGTAGATTCATCAAGCTTGCTTATAGTTTCCTCATCATTTGCCCATAATGCAAATAGAAGAAGTAAACATATGATTTTCCAACCTGGTGATTGGGTATGGGTTCATATGAGGAAGGAAAGGTTTCCTAAAAAAAGGAAATCCAAGTTTGATGCAAGGGGAGATAGTCCATTTGAAGTTTTAGAATGAATCAATGACAATGCCTACAAAATTGATCTAACATATGACTATAATGTTTCTGCAACTTTCAATGTTAGTGATCTTTCTCCTTTTGATGTAGGTTTAGATTTGAGGACAAATCTTTTTGAGCAAGGAGGGAATGATGGAATAAGCAAGCTTGGTGAGTCTATACAATGCAGCAAATATGTTGATGATATCATTATGCCAAGTAGACCAATCATGAGATTACAATCAAAGAAACTTCAGCATGCTTTTCAACAATTCATTCAAAGGTGGATTAATGAAGAGAGTGACCAACTTGGACTGAATATGAAGAATTGTGAAGAATCTATTCAAAAGTCACCAAAATGCATGAAGAATCTCCAATCAATATTATTAGAGTTATTAGCAAGAATTTAGAAGAAAATATTAATGTGGATTAAATTATTAGAAATTATGTACAAGTAATTAATGCTAGTAGGACCAGATTGTATGCATATTTCTATGTAAATGAGTGCGTATGCTAAAATGAGTGATGTGAAAGAAGCTTTGACAATGAGGCAGCAAATACTTATACTTATATGCAAGGGTGTTTTGATTATTTATAATGAAGTAACCAAAGATTTGCCTAGTGTTATTGTTGATCTTTTACAGGAAAATAAGGATTGCCACCAATTCGAGGCATTAGATATCAAATTGATTTTATTCCAGGTTCAAGCATTCCAAATAGACCAGCATACAGATGCAATCAAGAGGAAACAAAGAAGATCCAAAAGCAAGTAAGTGTTCTTATGGAGAAAGGGTATGTGCATGAAAGCATGAGTCCATGTGTTGTTCTAGTATTATTAGTGCCTAAAACAGATGCAACTTGGAGAACGTGTATTAATTGTTGAGCCATTAACAAGATCACAGTAAAGTATAAACATCCTATTCCAAGGTTAGATGATATGTTGGATGAATTGCATGGTTCTTATGTGTTTTCAAAAATTGATTTAAAATATGGATATCATCAAATAAGAATATGTGAAGGTGATGAATGGAAAATAACTTTCAAAACTAAGCATGGTTTATATGAGTGGTTAGTAATGCCTTTTGGTTTAACTAATGCACCAAGCACATTCATGAGATCGATGAACTATGTTTTGCAAGATTTTATTGGAAAGTTTATGGTTGTTTATTTTGATGATTTTCTGATTTATAGCAAGGTTTAGATAAGCATGTACAACATTTGAAATTTGTTTTGATGTGCTTAGAAAGGAAAAGTTGTATGCTAATCTAAAGAAATGAATCTTTTGCACTAATGAAATTACTTTTCTTGGTCATGTTGTTAATGATAAAGGAATACATGTTGATCAAGAAAAAGTGAAAGTAATTAGGGAATGGCCAAAACCCACTACTATCAGTGATGTAAGAAGTTTTCATGGTCTTGCTAGCTTTTATAGGAGATTCATTAAGGATTTCTCTACAATTGTTGCACCTTTGACTGAATGCATCAAGAAAAATGTGGGATTTAAGTGGGGTAAAGAACAAGATGAGTCTTTTAACTTGCTTAAAGATAAACTTAGTTCATCACCTTTGCTTATTTTGTCTAATTTTTCTAAAACTTTTGAAATTAAGTGTAATACAAGTGGCATAGGTATTGGTGGAGTCTTAATGCAAGAAGGTAAGCCGATTACATTCTTTAGTGAGAAATTGAGTGGAGCAAGTCTAAATTACCCTACTAATGATAAGGAGTTCTATGCTTTAGTGCAAGTTTTAAAGACATAAGAGCATTATCTTTACTACAAAGAATTCATAATCAACATTGACCATGAGTCCTTGAAGTATCTTAAAGAACAAGGGAAGTTGAGTAAAAGACATGCAAAGTGGGTGGAATTTATTGAATCATTTCCTTACATCATCAAGTTTAAAAAAGGTAAGGAAAATGTGGTTGCTGATGCTCTTTCTAAAAGGTATGCTCTAATCTCTAAACTTGATGCAAAATTATTAGGTTTGAATACATTAAAGATTTATATAATTCTGACCTTCATTTTGCTATTGTTTATGGGACATGAGAGAAAGGTGGGTTTGACAAATTCTACAGGCATGATGGTTTTCTTTTCAAAGAAAAGAAGTTGTGTGTTCCTCAATGTTCAATGAGAGAATTACTTATGAGAGAGGCACATAGTGGTGGGTTAATGAGACATTTTGGAATTAAAAAGACTCTAGATGTGCTAAATGAGCATTTCTTTTGGCTACAAATGAAAAGATATGTCGAGAGGATATGTGAGAAATGCATTACATGCAAACAAGCTAAATATAGAGTGATGCCTCATGGGTATAACACTCTCCCTATACCTAATGAACCTTGGGTTGATATATCAACAAACTTTGTCTTCGGATTACTTAGGACAAAAAAGGATAGAGATTCTATTTTTATTGTTGTGGATAGATTTAGCAAGATGGCACATTTCATTCCATGCAACAAACTGATGATGTAATGCATGTTGTGGGGTTGTTCTTAAAGAAATTGTGAGATTACATGGCATCCCAAAAACAATTGTGAGTGATTGGGATGTGAAGTTCCTTAGCCACTTTTGGAAAACACTTTGGAGCAAGTTGGGTACAAGGCTATTGTATTCAACCACTTTTCATCCACAAACAAATGGACAAACAAAAGTGGTAAATAGGATTTTGTCAACACTTTTGAGGGCCATAATATAAAAGAATTTGAAGAATTAGGAGGAATGTTTACCACATGTGGAGTTTGCTCATAATCGTAGTGTGCATAGTACAACTAACCATTCACCATTTGAAGTTGTGTATGGGTTCAATCCATTAACTCCAATAGATTTGGTACCTTTACCATTAGAGAAAGCAAATTTGGATGGTAAACAAAAAGCTAACTTGTTAAAGCTTTGCATGAAAAGGTGCACACACAAATTGACAAGAAGACTCTACAATATGAGAAGCAACACAACAAAGGCCGAAAAAAGTAGTATTTACACCTGGAGATTTAGTTTGGGTACACTTGAGGAAGGAAAGATTTCCTAGCCAAAGGAAGTCAAAACTAATGCCTAGAGGGAATGGTCCATTTTGAGTCCTTCAAAGAATAAATGACAATGCATATAAGTTGGAATTACCAAGTGAATATGGTAATATTAGTGCAACCTTCAATGTTTCTAATTTGTCTTTGTTTAAAGTGAGGAATCAACAACCTAAAGAAGACTTGAAAGAAGGGACGACAACATATCTTCAATAAAAATGAAGATACCATCATTCAAAGGGAGAAATGATGCTGAAGCTTACCTTGAATGGGAAAGAAAAGTTGAGTTAGTGTTTGATTATCATAATTATAGTGAAATGAAGAAGGTTAAATTTGCAGTGGTTGACTTCACAGATTATGCACTAGTTTGGTGGGATCAATTGATGATTTCTAAGAGAAGAAATGGAGAAAGAACCATCACTACTTGGACTGAAATGAAAACTGTGATGAGAAAGAGATTGGTACCATCTTACTACTATCGATAGCTTCACCAAAGATTGTAATGGTAAACTCAAGGATCCGTGTCGATGGAGGATTACCATAAAGAAATGAAGGTGATCATGAGTAGAACTAATATAGAGGAGGATCCAAAAATTACTATGGCTCAATTTTTGAGTGGGCTGAATAGGGAGATTGTCAACATAGTTGAATTACATCATTATGTGGAGCTTGAAGATATGGTACACATGGCCATGAAAGTGGAGAAGTAACTAAAAATCAAGGGAGTAGTAAAAGGATTTTCTGATTCCAGCTCTAATTTCACTTCAATATGGCCAAAGAAAGAAGATAAACCTAAAGGGAAGGAGGTTGCCTGGAAAGGAATGGAAAAGCAAGTTCCAGACAACCCTAAAGGTAACTTTAAAACATCTAACTCTAATCAAAAGCATATTACCATTAAATGCTTTAGGTGTTTAGGAGTAGGGCATATAACATCTCAATGTCCAAATAAGAAAATCATGTTGTTAAGAGATAATGGTGAGATTAATAGTGCTAGTGAGCATGAAAGTGATGATGATGATAATGATAACATTTCAATGTCCAAAGATTCACCATTAGAGGAAATTGAACATATCATTGAATATCCTACACATGGTGAATCTTTGGTTATTAGAAGAGCTCTAAACATGCAAATTAAAGATGAAGGAAGTAATAAAAAAGAGAACATTTTCCATACTCGTTGCATTGTGAATGGAAAAGCGTGCAACATGATCATTGATGGGGGGTAGTTTTGCAAATGTTGCTAGTACTAATTTTATGGATAAATTAGGGTTAACATGAAAAAAACATCCAAGTCCCTACAAGCTTCAATGATTGAATGATTGTGGAGAGGTGAAAGTAACAAAGCAGGTTCTATTTTCTTTTTTAATTGGGCGTACAAAGACGAAGTTTGTTGTGATGTTGTGCCTATGCATGCTAGCCATATTCTTCTTGGTTGTCCATAGCAGTTTGGTAGAAAAGCTTTACATGATGGCTTTAAGAATAATTATTCTTTTAGCCTAAATGGTTTAAATTTCACTCTTACTCCATTGTCACCTAAACAAATGTATGAAGATCAGGTGAAGGTTATGAGATCACTTGAAAAGAATTCTGGTAGTGAGGGTAAAACAAATGAAAATGGAGTAAAGGAGGCCAAGAGTGAGAAAATGAATGATAAAAATGGCACATTGGTGGGAGAAAAAGAGAAAGGGAGAGAAAATAAAAGAGAGTATTTCTATGCAAAAGAAAGAGAGTTAAGGAGTGCTTTTTTTGAGAAAAGAAATATGATAGTACTTTGATACAAAGAGACCTTAATTTCTACTTCTGACCTTAACAATTCTTTGCCTAGTTGTATTATTTCTCTTTTACATGAATTTGAAGATGTCTTTCTAGAAGATGTACCTAAGGGTTTACCATCTTTAAGAGAGATTGAGCATCAAATTGACTTTATTCCAGGCTCAATAATTTCTAACCAACCAGCTTATAAAAGTAATCTAGAGGAAACTGAGGAACTTCAAAGGCAAGTGGAGGAGTTGCTAGCAAAAGGACATGTGCATGAAAGTCTTAGTCCATGTGCTATTTCGGTTTTATTAGTTCCAAAGAAGGATGGATCATAGAGAATATGTGTGGACTATCGAGCAATCAATAAAATCACGGTGAAGTATAGATATCCAATTCCTGGACTTGATGAGTTGAGTGGTTCTTTCCATTTTGCTAAGATTGATTTGAAAAGTGGTTACCATCAAATTAGGATGAAAGAAGAAGATGAGTGGAAATCTACAATCAAAATAAAATATGGTCTTTATGAGTGGTTAGTTATGCCATTTGGTTTATCTAATGCACCTAGTACATTCTTGATATTAATGAACCATGTTTTGCATGCATATCTTGGCAAATTTGTTATTATATATTTTGATGACATACTCATTTATAGCAAATCAATAGATGAGAATGTGGAACATATCAGGGTTGTTCTTGATGTTTTGAGAAAGGAAAAATTGTATGCCAACTTGTAAAAGTGCATGTTTTGTACTGATAAAATCATATTATTAGGTTTTATGGTTAGTGCACAAGGTATTGAGGTTGATAATGAAAAGGTAAAAGCAATAAGAGATTGGCCAACACCTAAAACCATGAGTAAGGTAAGAACTTTCTATGAGAGGTTTGTTAAAGATTTTAGTTCCATTGTTGCACCATTAAATGAATTAGTGAAAAAAAGATATAAAGATTGTATGGATAGAAATTCATAAAAAGGCATTTAATTTGTTGAAAGAAAGGTTAACTACTGCTCCAATTCTTTCTTTACTAGATTTTGATAAGACTTTCAAATTAGAGTATGATGTTTCAGGTGTAGCCATAGGTGCAATTTTAATGCAAGAAGGAAAACCAATTGCATATTTTAGTGATCAACCCTAGATAGCCATTAAACCAGAAATCTAGAAAAAAGATTACCCTTTTCCTTTAGCCTTTTATGAAAAAACTTTGAAAGTTTTAGAAAAAGAAGATTTATTGGAAGTACTCAATCCACTAACTATTCAACCACAAAAATGCCATCCAAAAAACCCAGTTCCACTAGCATCTATACAACCTTTGTGTATGATGTTTAAACCACCCTAACCAGAAGACTTTACACCACTACAGAAACAAGCTAACCCACAAACCAAAATAAATTATCGATTATATCCAACATACCACCATTCTTCCTGCTGAACAAACCCAAGAAACCTCCCAGGTTGAAGAAGTTCTCAATTGGCATTCTTTGAATGTCCAGACTCAGAATTAGTATCTCTAAATGATTGATACAAAGATTGATCATTTGTCTTCTAAATCAGACAAACATGCAGCGTCTTTGAGCACTATGTCTATTGAGATTTAGCAACTGTATCATAGTCTTTCTACTCGGATATCTCAATTAGACACTTATTTAAGACTCATGATTCAAAAAAAGACTATGGTCATCTCTTTTATAAGAAAGAAAGAGAGATACAAAAGTTGAAAACCCAAATTCAACAAATTGATAAAGATCTTCAATTTAAACAAACACAAACCTCTCCAAACTATTTCTACCCTTTCCCAGTTTTTCATATGTACCATCTCTAACCACTGCCTCACCTTTTGGATCATTTGCTAAATTATTTCCACCAACAAAACCTCATCATTCCTATGTTCCATCTTCCTATGTTTCTTCTGCCACCAAAAAGACTTTTGCAGAAGTAGATACTATTGCTTCCTCTTCCATTTCAAAATAGAAGACATTCCAAAATCTTTTCTCCAGCAAATAGCTTTTAATTTTACATATGTTCTTTAAATGATTTAGATACTGAAGTTTTTTCCCATGATTCTAATGAAGAAGAAACATACATTACTTAATTATTAATGGCAAACAATCCACGACCTAGAGATCCACTTCCTCCTCATGTGGATGAATAAGATGAATTAGGCGTTGATCAACCAAAAGGTTTACAGACAGAATATGTCAATATTAGTACCAAAGATTCTAGTTCAGGAAATGGACTCTAGTTTACTGTTGATGACATTTCCCCTTCCAAATGGAGAAACATAATTTTGGAATACAATGCCTGGATAGATGTTCAAATGGTAAAACATGGTCTCTCTTTAAGAAGCATTGAAAGAGTTTGCTACTAGAACAATAGGCTCACTCAGCGAATGGTTCTTTAACCTCAGTCCTTATGAACAGCTTCAATTTGCTAACAACCAATCAATAATAGATGCCATGACTAAACTTCATCACATTTTCCTTGGAGATTATAATCTTGTTTAGAAAATAGAAAAATAAGATTTTTATTCTATGAAGTGTTGTTCTGTGAAGGAAAAGGATCTAGAAAAGCATTATGAATGGGTTAAGAAGTTCTACTAGTTAAAAGGAGCCATTGATCCAAACATGAAGTTTACTTATGTTGCTTCTTTACCTGATGAATTACAACCTGAGATTCAATGAATGGTTCAACAAACTGGTAGAGATCTATCTCAATTATCTCTTTGAGAGATCCATCAAATTACAATTACTGCTTTAAGAAAGCTCTGTGAACAGTAAGAATTTTTTTTAGAAATGGAATGATGACAGAACATTTTTAAAAGCAGCATGCAAGAGGCTGAGTTGAAGATAAAGTGTAATGATAAGAAATGCTCTTGTTCCTCTAGAAAGAAGACTCATATTCACAGATATTCTCCTTCTAAATCTTTTCCCAATAGAAGATTCAGAAAGAGAAAGTGATTCAAATTTTTTAAGAAGAGATCTCCTTTCTCTAAGAAGAGAAGAGCTTCTGATCAATGTTACATTTATGGAAAAAAGGGACATTTTGCAAAAAATTGTCCAAAACAAACTTCTAAGTTTGTTAAATTTCTTCAACAAATCCAGCAGTCCTCATTAGTGTCATTATCAGATGATGCAGATATTGAATCAGTTCTCTCTGAATTAGATGCACCAACAAATGAAACTTTATTTGCTCTTGAAGTTTTTGATACTGATTCAGATTCATTTGAAGAAAACGATGACCCTTATAGCCCTATTCTTCATTTTGATCATTGAGCCTTACCATCAGTGTTCCCAGTTGATAAAAATTCACCAACTCCTTTAGTAAATATTTCCTTGTTACCTTTCAAATATGATAAACCTATATCTTTGATTGCGTTCATGGATACTGACGCTTATAAGTCCATGATGAACCCCTCCATGTTGCCTAAATTATTTTGGAAGTCTCACACAAAATATTTTAGAGGTACAGATGGACAAGTGTTTTCAACACACTTGATTACCCGCCAAAAAATTAGAATTCAATTTTTCCTAGACTGTGTGATTTGGACCCATGTCATTGGCTCATCTCTTCTCGATAAAGACCTCCTTATTGGTTTTGATATTTATTATCAAGGCAAAGATTTGCAGATTCTTCCCAATGGGCTTAAACACAAGTAGATGTTTAAACTTTATACCAACATAGATAAGCTCTATTCATTTGCAGAAATTCTTTCCGTTTATGATAATGAGAAAGCTTTGCTCCTTCCTGCTTGTGCAGACTCTCATTCAGAATTCAAACATCCTCATCCCTTGTGGAAAAACCATGTTTTCTTCATTTCTCTTTCCTTTAAGAAAAATGAAGACATAAATCATACAAAAGCCTCACACCCTGGAATGTCTCCTTTAGATCTTTCCTTGGCTAGATAAGAATGTGAATAGTTATTGTAACAAGGTCTCATTGAACCCACTAAGTCAAATTGGGCTATGGCTGGAAAAAAGCCTCTGATATAATTAATTATACTGATCTTATGATGGTACATCAATAGTTGAATGGAGTATGGATAGTTTAAGAGAATCATGTGCAAGATATCCAAAAGGAACTATTACCTTATTTTTTACTAATCTATCAAAAAGCAATCTTATGGTTCCTAAAACTATTTCAGTCCCTATAAAGAAATAAAAATTAGGGGATATTCAAGAAATAGTTGAAAAGAATGTCACTATAAAATTGATTTTGTTTCAAAATAGATCTGCAGGGATGATATCAAGAAGGTTATTCTCATATGCTGCAAGGACTTATTTCAATCCTCCAGAATCAAGGACTTATTTCAATCCTATATAATCAAGGGTAGTTATTGTTGAATTTGCAAGCCAAATAAAAGGTTGGTGGGACTTTCATCTCACTCTTCAAGGTCAGATGCAAGTTCTATCTCCAGAAATTGTAGATGATCAGACAGACAAATCCTATATGTGGATAACATCTTATTATGTTCCATAGGCGTTCACATTATTGGATCTACATCTATGTACCTAGACAAGACACATAAACAGTTAATCAATTTAAAATGTCTAGACTTGTCTTATTTCAAATGGTACAAATATGTATTTTTCTCAGCAATCTTTACCAGAGAAGACAATGGTAATAGTTTTTCAAAAGAAAAGTTTATCTCTAGTCGGCCACCCTTATTTACTAATAGGGTGAGCACAAGAATATAAAATTAGCTGCTGAGAATATTGATGAAGATATTGTTCTATGTAATAGGCAAATCAAGAATTCTGATAAAATAGGAAAGGTTTTATTGGGAAAGTTTTGTGTGTAATATGGTTATCCACCCTTATTTTATCAGAGTAAAAGGTCCAAATAGTTCATAAAAGGAAAACACACTTCTAATTTTCAGAAGATTAAGAAGTCTGATTACACTTCAAAATCCAGAACATCTGATTCGTCTTCTTCTAAGTCCAGCTGTAATGGTAAAAGTGATAAGTCACTTTGTACCATATATATTATCTATTCTTATCAAAATAGAGGACATGATACTCAATCTTATTAATCAGATTGAGAATGAAGAAGAAAAGAAAATAAAGATAAAAAAAAGTACTTAGAGATGTACAGTGAAATGCCTAAAGAGGCTGTTTCATAGATTTCTTTCGAAAGAAAGGTAGCTAGTGAGCTAGCCAAACCATATGACTCAAAAGTCATTATGGACAGAATAAAAAGCTTAATAGTCATCAAAGAAATAACAAAAAGTATAAGGATAAGGCTGATCCTTATCAAAACCTAATAAGGTGACAAAAACATTTTATCCTTATTAGGATAAATCACCTAAAGAGGTGATAAAAGATGAAAAGCAGATTCCCACTAAAGAATGGTTTACCATCAAGAGAAAATAGCTTTTCAGAAGATAATTTTAAAAATATGATTTTGAATCTTTGCCTTTTAAAGTTTTCCTAAACATTGTTTGTGTCGTTTTTAAATCATTTTTCCTGTAAAGACTCTGCTATACCAATCGATCTCGATATCTCCCGCTATCGAGCTTAAAAACTCTGTTATACTCTCTCCTCTGAGAGATTATAACAGAGTCTTTAAGTTTGATAGCAGTATAATCTACAGTAACCAAGGTGAGGTGTCATTAGATGTAGAAATTTGGAATTATTTTATTTTGCTTAAAGATGGATAGAATATTAGTTAAACAAAGACACTTTCTCTTTCAATATCATTAGTTAAATTAAGTTTGAATTGTTTAGAATAATTATTTAAATTATAATTTTTTAAATTTTAGTTTTAAGTTATTCCTTTAAGATAGAGTATGCTCTGTAAAGGAACTTGCAGCTTATGTTGACCCTGTTCCAATACATTAGAAATATCTGACGTACTAGATAAGAAATCTTTTATTTAAAAAATTAGATGTTTTTAGTTTTTTCCTTATAATGACTGATATTTATCATAGAATATCATAATAGAGAAGCTTAAGTATTTAGACTTAGCAGAAGTTAGAAAATCTAGGAAAATAATTACCAAGAATGATAGATATGATAATATAGTTAATAGTAATAATCCAAGATATTTAAGATCCACATATTCTAGGATTAGAAGACAAGTTATTCATAGAAGAAGAATAGAAAGATTATTTAGATAAAAAATTATAAATTCACATATTCAAAATATGATTAGGAGAAAAGAGAATGTTCTAGAAGAATTGATAAATTGGTATGTAGATAATTACTTAGAATCATTTCATAATAAGATAGTACATTTAATTAGTAATTATTTTGATATAGAAAATACAAGAATTAATTTGTTAAGAGAAGATTACGAGTCTAGTTATAATATTTTAGAATTTCATCAAAATTACTTAAGGGCAGTTGTAAGATGTTTAGATATTCCTAGAGGTTCTGCAGATGCATTAATTAATTATTTAGATAAAAATTTAGTAGAAATTTCTTTTACATCTTTAACTTCAACAGCGGTTTGGAAAGATAAATTATATGGCCCATAAGATAAATTATATGGCCCATAGACTTGTTCATAGGAATTTAGATTAAGGTTTCCATAAAAGAAAAATTTTAGAACACCAAGATCAAGAGAAAAAGAAAAAGATACTATTAAGCGGGAGATAGTATCTGAAGCCAAAAGGATTTTATCTACAACCTAAGTAGAAGGAAAGATTTGATTTTATTTAAATAAACCAAAAGGTTTATCAGAATAGTCTAAGGTGAAACCCCAAGTCGCATATCCATTATTAGCAGGGGAGGCATTTTTTTCAAGAGTAAATCATTGATAGTGATCCATTAGAAGATATCTGTTAAACCATTTTGCTAGTTTAATCAGTATCACAATTGTTTTCTTTCTTAGAAATTGATAAAAGTCTTTTGGGAATCAATCTCTTTTTCTGACAATTATTGATCTTTGGTATCTATAAGTATTTGTAATAGTTGCAATAGTTTAAAGATTGGATATTTAGCGTTTAAAAGATGAATAACAAATGAGCTAGTAATGTACAAAATGGGTTAAAACTTGTACTTTTAAATTTGGAAAAGTCTCCTTTTGAAAAATGGATCAAAATGAAATTCACCCCAAAAGAAAAGTTGGACTTTCAGTATGATTTCTTCTTATATCATAAGAAAGGAAATGAAGAATGTTTTGAAAAGGGAGTGATTTCTTTTTTTCAAGAATTAAGATTCAAAACTTCTTTGAAAAAATTAGAAGTGTGTTTCTTTTCTTTTCTTTGTAAATTACAGTGTGATCAATAAAAGTATTTTTAGTGTATTTTATTCAATCTCTTCTTCTTAAGCTTCCAATAAACCTCTATTTCCATAAAAGCTTCCCTGCAACCCAAAGCACTCTATCTCAGTTGGTATTAGAGCCTTGTTAGGAAGGAGAGGAGAGTATAGCAGAGTCTTTAAGTTCGATAGCAGGAGATATCGAGATCTATTGGTATAGCAGAGTCTTTAAGTTTGATAGCAGTAAAATCTATAGTAACCAAGGTGATGTGTCATTAGAATGTAGAAATTTAGACTTATTTTATTTATTTAAAAGATGGATAGACTATTAGGTAAACAAAGACACTTTCTCTTTTTTTAAAGTTTCTTTTGGCTCTAAAGGTATGGATTGAAATAACACCACTTGTTCTTGATTTGGCTTATGCAAATCCTGACCATCTTCAGGTTTTTTCTGATTGTTGGATACTAGGACTCGATTCCTTTTACTCATCAGATTCTTGGAGATTTATCTTGTTGTTGTAACCTAGGTCTAGTTCTGGTTCTAGAATTTGAATTTTCTATTTGACAATACACCTTTTAGTGTAGTGACTTGATCTTCCACATTGGTAACAAGTGACAGGGTTTTTCCTTTGACAATCAAAAGCTTGTTTTAAGCTAGACCCTTGCTTTGAGCTAATAATTTTCTTTTCTTGATTATTGTCTGTTTTTCTTTTTTGACAGATTTCCCTAATGACTTTGTCTTGATAAGATTTGTTTAGGGAATCAAGAAACCTTTCATCCTGAAAATTAGGAACAAATCTTCCTAAATAAGGAAGAAATTTAATAAAAAAATCTTCAAAACTTTCTTCATTTCCTTTCTTCTGATATAAGAAAAAATCATAATGAAAATCCAACTTTTCTTTTAGGGTGAATTTCATTTTGAACCATTTTTCAAAAGGAGACTTTTCCAAATTTAAAAGTGCAAGTTTTAACCTATTTTACACAATACTAGCTCATTTGTTATTAATCTTTTAAATGCTAAATATCCAATCTTTAAATTATTGCAACTATTACAAATACTTATCGATACCAAAGATCAAGAATTGTCAGAAAAAGAGATTAATTCCAAAAAGACTTTTATCAATTTTCTGATAAACCTTTTGGTTTGTTTAAACAAAATCAAATATTTACTTCGACTTAGGTTGTAGATAAAATCCTTTTAGATTCAGACACTATCTACCACTTAATAGTATCTTTTTCTTTTTCTCTTAATCTTGGTGCTCTAATTTTTTTAATTGAAAACTTAATCTAAAATCCTATTAACAAGTCTATGGGCCATATAACTGATCTTTCCAAACTGCTATTAAAGCTAAAGATGTAAAAGAAATTTCTACTAAATTTTTATCTAAATAATTAATTAATGAATCTACACAATCTCTAGGAATATCTAAACATCTTACAACTGTCCTTAAGTAATTTTGGTGAAATTCTAAAATATTATAACTAGACTCGTAATCATCTCTTAACAAATTAATTCTTGTATTTTTATATCAAAATAATTACTAATTAAATGTACTGTCTTATTATGAAATGATTCTAAGTAATTATCTACATTCCAATTTATCAATTCTTCTGGAACAATCTCTTTTCTCCTAATCATATTTTGAATATGTAAATTCATATTTTCTGGTAAAGGAAAAAGAATATTCGAATCTTCATGAGTACTGATATTAGTACTAGAATTGAACATATCTTTAGAAGGTTGAGACTTAAAATTAGACTCTTGAATCTTAGAATTAGATTCATTGTCTAGCTAAATCTCGAGATTAGATTCATTGTCAGATTGAGTTTCCTTCTTTAAAGGAGTAATTGATATGGCATCTACTTTACTTTGGATGTTTTCAAGTTTTGAGAATGGTTTGGGCTTGAATAGAATAGTAGCCTTATTTTCAGTAGGGCTTACCTTCTTTAAAAGCGCCGTCTGTTTAGGTAGTATGACTGAATTATGCACCATTTTTGAAAACTGAGATGACATCTGGATGGATACCATTGGACTTTCTTCAATAGTTCCTAGACTCGATGACTCTTCTTTCACCTAATTTTTTATGCTAAAATCTAATGATTTATCTTTTACTACCTTAGATTTTCCTTTTGGAAATGGCTTAGGTCTAACAATACTATTGACCTATCTACAAAAATATCTACAAATTTTAAAGATTGAAATGACACTACTAATTTTAATTTGGATTTTGTTTCGCGAGTCGATGGTTCATTTTGCACTAATTGCTCTACTTTAGAAAAACCTTCAGACTATAAACATTCTACTGGAATCATATAAGAGATTGAAAGAACTAAAGCCTTCATGAATTCACAGCCTGCTCAACAGTCTATATAACATAATTAGACTTAAATAAAAAAAATAGTATTAGAAGTTGCGACCATAATCTAAAGACTGCATAGGCTTTTGCACGACCATTATAAAGGTGGGGCGACCACTAGATTTCCTTGGCTACACTTCAGCTTTAAACAATAGTGTTCATAGTGTGTTGCAGGGTGAGAGGTGCGATTGCTAGGGCAATTGAGTAACCACAAGAAATTTAGGGCTACTGCAAGAAGGATGGAGGTGAAACTCAATATTTTAGCAGTAAGGTCTGCGGTGGCTGGCCCGGTGAGAAGGGCAACCTCTAGGGAAGTATACAACCACTGAGAATGATGGTCGACTGCTAGACTCAGAGCGAACAAGGTTACAAAAATTTTTAGTCTTTACAGCTTCTGGGGTTCAAGAATTTTTCTTGGGTGGCTACAAACTCAACTAGAACAATTTTCAATGAGAAATTTGATTCAACAATAATTTTTTAATTGATTTAAATAAGACACAGGAACATAATGGTACTAAATAAGAATTGGAATTAAGGACTTAGATTGCAATAAAATGAAAGCGAAGAATAAAGGATTGGAGACAATAATGGAATTTCATTTTTTTAATTAGAATAGCAAAGATGAAATAGATAAATTTATGATAGATAGATAATAAGTTGGAACCTGATCTAAAGTGAAGCTCTTATACCAAACTGACGCGAACCACCAATATACTAAACCAGAGACTCCCTTGCCTTTGCGTGTGATATCAATCCCTTAAAAGATGAAATTTGATTCTTGCCAAGTCCACAACTCAAATCCAACATGATGTTGAACCCCATGATTATAAAGAATCTGAAACTCCAACACACAAATTCGGTATACCAAGAACCCTAGCTGGTTGTTTGTCCTAGTAAACCCCTAATTGACATGCAACTAGAAACGTAGATAATTGGACAGAATTAAAGAACTAGAAAGAATGCCACAAGTGTTACCTTGATAAGTTGATTCCAATTCTTGATGCAACAAGAAGAAGAGAACCATCTCTTGATGAAATTCGGCCAAGCCAAAATAATTAAATAATATGATCACCAAAACTTCTGTCTTACAACCCTAAATGAGATATAAATAGCTAAACCCTAATTAGGGTTATTAAGTAGTGTTTAGTTGGCTAATCAAATTTTAAGAACTAATAAAGTAAATAAAATTCTAATTTAACACAAAACAATCAGGTCCCTTATTTTTTAAATAAGTATAACTAGTGGACCTTAATACATATTAAATAATAGGCCTGTATACTTGGATTAAATTTATGGACTGCTTCTCCTCTATATCCTTAGCTTCAAAGGCATGTCCACCAAACCTTTTTTTCATGAATCACCTTACAAAGCCCTTGGAAGGTAGATTTGAGCTTCTTGGCCTGCAATCTTGTAATTGGCCCACTTGGTAAAACGAGCTTCATGCCATGTTGGCCTCCTATGCTTGCTCCGCTAGCCTTGCTCATACTGTCATCTTTGTTCGCATCAATCCCTCCCTCCTCAAAAAGATTTATCCTCGAATCTGCATCCATATCAAAAGGAGAAAGATCAGAAACATTAAAGGTTGCATAAACTTGATACTCACCAGGCAAGTCAATTTTATAAGCATTGTCATTAATCTTTTCTAGCACTTGGAAAGGACCATCGCCTCTTGGATCCAACTTTGATTTTCTCATATTGGGAAACCTTTACTTCTTTAAATGCACCCATACCCAATCACAAGGTTCAAAAGTAACAACTTTGCCCCTTCGATTGGCCTGACGTGCATAATTCTCATTCTTCTTTTCAATGTGTTGTCTAGCCGGCTCATGTATAGTCTTGACCAACTCAGCCTTTCTCTGTCCATCTAGGTTAGTAATCTCATGTAATGGCAAAGGCATTAAATCCATAGGAGTAAGAGGATTAAACCCATACACAATTTCAAAAGGTGAGAATCCAGTGGAAGAATGCATACTACAATTATAAACAAATTCAACTAATAGAAGACACTCTTCCCATCTTCTCAAATTCTTACCTACCACTGCACGCAATAAAGTCCCTAAAGTCCTATTCACCATTCAGTTTGTCTATCAGTTTGTGGATGACAAGTAGTAGAAAATAATAACTTAGTACCCAATTTTCCCCATAAAACTCTCCAAAAGTGGCTCAAGAATTTAACATCATGATCAGAGACTATTGTCCTAGGCATACAATGCAAACACATGACATCTCTAAAGAATAAATTAGCTATATTTGTTGCATCATCAGTTTTATGACAAGCTATGAAATGTGCCATTTTGGTAAATCTATCCACAATAACAAATATGTTGTCTCTACCTTTCTTTGTCCTAGGTAAACTTATCACAAAATCCATAGAAATGTCAACCCAAGGCTCATTAGGAATAGGTAGAGGTGTATACAATCCATGAGGCATAGATTTGGACTTAGCTTGCCTACATGCAATACATTTAGAACAAATTCTTTCAACATCCCTACGCATGTGTGGCCAATAAAAATACTTAGAAAGTATATCCAAAGTCTTATGAACACTAAAATGACCCATCAATCCACCACTATGTGATTCACGCCCAAGTAATTCCCTTAATGAACATGCAGGTACAAATAATCGATTCCCACGAAATAAAAATCCATCATGCTTATAAAATCTTTGAAAAGCAGCATGTTCACAAGTAGCATAGGCATTACCAAAATCAGAATATGTTGCATACATATCTTTAAGTTGCTCAAATCCTAATATCTTAGAACTAAGTGTAGTGATTAAATTATACCTCCTTGATAATGCATCAGCAACAACATTATCTTTACCTTGTTTGTAGTGGATCACATAAGGAAATGCCTCAATGAATTCAACCCATTTTGCATGCCTCTTATTCAGCTTCCCTTGCCCTTTCAGGTGCTTAAGTGACTCATGGTCTGTAAGGATCACAAATTCTTTTGGAAGCAAGTAATGTTGCCACGCGTATAGTGCTTTCACTAGGGCATATAACACCTTGTCATAGGTAGAGTACTTCAATTGAGCTCCATTCAACTTCTCACTAAAATATGATATGGGACGTTTTTCCTGCATCAACACAGCACCTATACCAATCCCAGAAGCATCACATTCAAGTTAAAAAGTTTTATCAAAGTTAGGTAAACATAAAATAGGAGCAGAATACAACATATCTTTTAAAGTATTAAAAGCCCCATTTTGTTCATCCCCCCACTTAAAACCAACATCTTTTTTAATTATTTCAGTCAAAGGAGTTGCAATGGATGAGAAATCTTTCACAAATCTTCTATAAAAACTAGCTAACCCATGAAAACTTCTTACCTCAGACATACTCTTAGGCGTAGGTCATTCTTGAATAGCTTTTACCTTTTCAGCATCTACCTCAACCCCTTTAGCACTCACAACAAAACTCAAGAAAACAAGTTTATCAATACAAAAAGTACACTTCTTCAAATTAGCATACAACTTCTCTTTCCTTAGAACCTCTAGAACTAACCTAACATGCATGATATGCTCATCTAGAGACTATTGTTTATGAGAATGTCATCAAAATACACAACAACAAATTTTCCAAGGAAATTAAGCAAAACATGGTTCATTAGCCTCATAAATGTGCTAGGTGCATTAGTCAAACCAAAAGGCATAACCATCTATTCATATAAACCATATTTTGTTTTAAATGCAATTTTCCATTCATCACCCGATTTCATCCTAATTTGATGATATCCACTTTTTAAATCTATTTTAAATGCATGCACCATATAACTCATCTAACATGTCATCTAATCTAGGAATGGGATGGTGATACTTTACAGTGATTTTGTTGATTGCACGACAATCCACACACATGCTCCATGTTCCATCTTTCTTGGATACCAACAACACTGGTATAGCACATGGGCTAAGGCTCTCTCTCACATGCCCCTTCTCCAATAATTCATCTACTTGCCTTTGAAGTTCCTTTGTCTCCTCTGGGTTACTTCTATAGGCTGGTCTATTTAGGATTACTGCTCTAGGTATAAAATCAATCTGATGCTCAATACTCCTCAAGGGAGGGAGTCCCTTTAGCATCTCTTCAAAAAAGACTTCATCAAATTTCTGTAACAAAGAAACAAAACCACAAGGAAAATTTGGGTTAAGGTCAGTCATAATCAATAAACTCTCCTTAAACCTTATTGCTATGAGTGATCTTCTGCCTATATAAGCACTCTTAAGGTCTCTCTCTTTTGCAAAGAAACTCTGCTTCTTTTCACTCTTATTTTCTCTCCTCTTATTGTTCTCTCTTGCACATCTCTCTTTCTTTACCTCACTTGTGCAATCACTCCCCATTGGGCCATACAATTGTTTCTTTTCTCTCTTAGCCTCATGTCCCTCCATTCTTTTAGTTAACTCACTACCCGAATCCCTATTTGAAGTATTCATCATCTTAATCTGTTCTTGATACACTTCCTTTGGAGATAAAGGTGCTAAAGTGAAAATCTTCCCCTTCAAACTAAAAGAATACCTATTCTTGTACCCATCATGTGTGACTTTTCTATCAAACTGCCAAGGCCTACCCAATAATAAATATCCAGCTTGCATGGGTACTACATCACACAACACTTCATCAACATATTTCCTAATAGAAAATGGCACCACAACTTGTTTTGTTACCTTTACTTCACCACTATCATTTAGCCACTGTATCCTATATGGTTTAGGGTGTTTTTCACACTTCAACCCTAACTTATCAACTAAGATTGTACTAGCCACATTTACATAGCTGCCTCCATCTATAATCATGCTGCAAACTTTCCCTCCTACCAAACACCTAGTGTGAAAAATGTTTTTCCTCTGTTCTATGCTCTTTTCCTTAATCTGAACATTAAGTGCACGTCTAACTACCAAAGATTCACCACAAACAGCATACTCAACCTCAACATTACTACAATCCTCCAAACTAGGCATAGAATCACAGTCAAATTCGGATTCAGATTTAATTTCTCCATTGTCCCTCATAAGCATAGTCTTTTTATTGGGACATTGTGAAGCAATATGACCATTACCCAAACATTTAAAATACTTAATATTTCTTTGCCTATTAGAAGAATTAGGAAAATCAGTAGTACCTTTATTTGTGGAAGAGGCTCTTTTGCTCTTTTCAAAGCTTGCACCTTTCACCTTGGAACTTAAGTCTTTATCCTTAGACCTCTTATCTTTAGTCTTCTCATCATTCTTTGGCCACCTTAAGGTCCATTTTGGGTTGTAATTGGAGGAACTTCTTACTGCTCCTTTTTGCTTGAGTTGTCTCTCCATCTTCATGACCATGTTCACCATCTCCTCAAGCTCTATATAGTGACGTAGCTCTACCATATTTGCAATATCTCTGTTTAGACCTCCCAAGAATTGAGCCATGGTATCTTCTCTATCCTCTTCAATATTTGCTCGAATCATTGCCATCTCCATCTCTTTGTAATAATCTTCTACTGACATAGGCCCTTGAGTGAGTCTTTGCAATTTTTGATGTAGCTTACAATAGTAGTAGGATGGCACAAATCTCCTCCTCATGATAGCCTTCATTTCTGCCCATGTCTCAATAGGCCTCTCTCCATTTCTTCTTCTTGTAAGTTTCAGTTGCCCCCACCATATCGATGCATAATTTGTAAACTCAAGTACTGCTAACTTCACCTTCTTTCCCTCTGAGTAGTTATGACAATCAAATATAAGCTCCACCTTCCTTTCCCACTCTAGGTATGTTTCAGCATCATTCCTTCAGCATCATTCCTTCCTATAAATGTTGGAATCTTCATCTTTATGGAATTGATGTAGCTATCTCTCCTTCCTGGCCTCCTATCTCCTCCTAGTTTTCTATCTCTTCTAAGCCTAACCCTTAAAGATTGGTTGTCATCTTCATCATCATCTTCATCAGGTTCATCATGGGACTCTATATCTTCTTCATCATAAGTTTGTTGCCTAGTGTCCCTCTGCCTTGTTGATGCAGCTCTTGATTGTTGGGATTGCTTAATCACCTCAACTTCATCCCTCATAACATCTAAACTAAGCTTCTCAAATTGGTTTTGCATAGCCTTCAACACGAAAACTACATCTTTCATGCTCATTTTGCCACCCTTGCCTGCCTCCTCAAACATGATGTAAAACAACAAGAAAATTTTAGAGAAAGAAAAAAAATCCTCACACTCTCCCTCACGTGTTTACACTCAATAATATATCACTTCACTCGTGTTTCACTCAAATCAGGCTTTTTTCCTCTTATTTGCTCACACTCACTTGCTTTTTTACTCTCTTGTTTCATTCTTAAAGTTGCACTTTCCAATTTTAAAATAACTAATCAAGTTAGTCACAAGTAGCAATCTATGAAAATTACAATGAAAAGCCTAAAAAGAAACGAAAAAAATTCTTATGTTCTAGATTCAATTTGATAATCATTGTAATAAAAAAAAAAGAGAAAACACACAGATGAAGAATTGTATGTTTGTGAATGCAAATCCTAAGAGTAACCAGAGTGTAAAAGTCACCCTTACATGTGGGGCAAAAGCAAAAGAAATTGAAAACAAGGAAATTAAACTATGAATGCAATAAAATTAACAAAACAGGAAGCTAAATTAAAGAATTTTGATTTTCCCCAAGTGAGAGCCGAAATAAACCCTAGACCTAGTGATTCAACTAATTTACACTAATTAGGAAGGTAAGATATGGTGTAGATATGAAAGAAAATTAATTGAAACAAGGAAACCCTAAACAGTTTTGGAAACAGAATCAAAAATCCCAAAAATTGTGCAAGAATTTTCAAATGGCTTGTTTGCCCTAAAATTGAATGATTTGGGGGTCGTGACAGGTCGTTACAAGTAAATCCCATAACAAGTGTAGGGCTTAAAAATTAGTTTCTAAATTGGTATTGTGCGTTCCGTAACTCTTCCATAGCAAAAAGTTATGACCTTTCAAAGTTGACCCTTCCACCATCAAAATTGACCCTATATTTTTTAACCCTAATTTCAACCCAAAAAGATCTCCTTCAACCTTAGCTTTGTTCTAGCAGCCGCTAAGCTTTTTTTTTTTTCATTTTTTTTTTCATTTTTTTTTCGTTTCCTTCTTTCCTCTTTTTTTTAAGCTAACGAACTAATAGGCCAAAATCAAAATTTTGAATGGATTGAAATAAAAAAAACACAAAATTACATAATTGATTGAAGTAAAGAAAAACATATCGCAGAAAGCATAAAAACAGAGATAAAGCCAAAGCTCTGATACCAAATGATGCGGAACCCCAATATTATAAAGAATCTGAAACTCCAACACACAAATTCAGTATACCAAGAACCCTAGCTGGTTGTTTGTCCTACTAAATCCCTAATTAACATGCAACTAGAAACGTAGATAATTGGATAGAATTAAAGAAGAACTAGAAAGAATGCCACAAGTGTTACCTTGATAAGTTGATTTCAATTCTTGATGCAACCCTCTCTTGATGAAATTCGGCAAAGCTAAAATAATTGAATAATATGATCACCAAAACTTCTGTTTTACAACCCTAAATGAGATATAAATAGCTAAACCCTAATTAGGATTATTAAGTAGCATTGGGTTGGCTAATCAAATTTTAAGATCTAATAAAGTAAACAAAGTTCTAATTTAACACAAAATAAACATGTTCCTTACTTTTTAAATAAGCATAACTAGTGGGCCTTAATACATATTAAATAATAGGCCAATATACTTGGATTAAATTTATGGGCTGCTTTTTTTGTATATCCTTAGCTTTAAAGGCCTGTCCACCAAACCTTTCTTTCATGAATTGCCTTACAATGCCTTGGAAGGTAGATTTGAGCTTCTTGGCCTGCAATCTTGTAATTGGCCCACTTGGTAAAATGAGCTCCATGCTATGTTGGCCTCCTATGCTTGCTTCGCTAGCCTGACTCATACTTGCTATCTTTGTTCGCATCACAACATGTGAAAGAGAACCTTGAAATTAGCCTACCTTAAAGTAATTAATTTTGCAAGTAGCAACGTTGATCCAAGAAACAAGAGACAATAATCTCTTAAGAATTCTAAAAATTCTATTAACCAAATGGCTACCTTCATTAGAATCTAAAATAAGAGGTATTTATAGCCTTTAATAATTAACCCTAAAGCTAGTTACAAAACGGTAAAACAAATCTTAACAAATTAATTAAATCCTAACAAAATAAGAAAATAGATTTAAACTAAAAATTCGTGCAGAAAATTTGACACAGATTTTCAATTTGAGGTTCTTTATAAGAATTATAGCTCTAGAAGTGTAGATGAATTTGGGCTTTTGAATCACTTAATTTGGCTTCAGAAGTAAACTGGTTCAGTCTGAAATTCTGATCCGATCTAGTTTTGAATTTATTTTCTAGGTCTAAATTCGAACAACTGTTTGGAGGCTCAATAAAATTCAAATTTGTACAAATAAGCCTATTCTAAAAAGTTTGAGTTGTCTTCTAAAAACTTTATCCATAATGATTTCTCATTATGAAGCTCTACGATCTTCAAATTCTCAAGTAAGTCTTTAAAGGTCGAATCTATCCAAGTCTGAAAAATACATAATATGCTTCTCCTCTAATGCTTCCTTATTCAACATAGCCTTTGAATTTAACTGCATGCCTAGTTTTGAATCTTCAAAATTTCTTTTTATGGGCTTTCATGCCCGCATCATTCTCGGTTGCCTGGTGAGAGGTGCAATCGATAAGATGTTTTGGAGACTAAGAGGTAAAACTCAAAATTTTGATAGTAAGGTTTGCAGTGGCTAGCGGTGTGAGATGGGCAACCCCTAGGCCAGTTGTACAATTGCAAAGAATGGTGTGCTATTTCTAGATATAAAGCAAACTAGATTACTAAAATTTATTGGGTTTCCTAATTTACCTTAACTCTTTGCAACTTTTAGGGTTTAGGAAATTTTCTTAGGTGGCTGTAAACTCAACTAGAACAACTTTCAATGAAGATTTTGATACAACAATATTTTTTTTTTAATTTTATTTTAAACAAAACACAAGAACTCAATTGAAGAACTAAAATATAGGAATTTGGAATTCAAATTGCAAAAAGTGAAGAATAAGGGATTGAAGACAACAATGTAATTTTGATTTTTTTTATAGGATGAATAAATAACAAACAATGAATAAGATTAAATAAGATAGATAGATAGATAATAAGGTAGAACCTGATCCCAAACTAGACTTTGTTACCAAATTGATGTGAATCATCGGTATGCGTGTGATATCAATCCCTTTGAAGATGAAATTTGATCCTTACAAAATTTACAACCCAAATCCAACCTGTAAAAGAGAACCTTGGAATTAAACTACCTCAGAGTAGAAACCTTGATCCAAGCAAGAACTAAGAACAATGATAAACTCTCTTTAAGAATAAAGTTCTAAACTTTTTATTAAATAATCAACCAACTGTTACATTTTGAAAATAAGAAGTATTTATAGGCTACAAAACTCAACCCTAACCCTAATTCATAAAATGAAAACAAATCATAACAAAATAATCTAAAATTCGATTAGAAAATTGGAAGCCAATTATCTATCTAATAAAGTCTGAATCTGAGTTGGGCTCTTTATAAAAATTGTAGCCCTAGAAGTTTAATGACTTTAAGCTTTTGAATCACTAAATTTAGGCTTTGGCAGCTCAAGTTATGGCCTTTTAAAGTAAATTGGTCTGGACATAAAGTACTATTCCAATCTGGTTCTATGGTTCTAAATTTACGTAGATGTTTGAAGGCCCAAACAAATTCGGATCTATATAAATAAACCCATTCTAGAAATCTTGAGGTGTCTTCTAAAAATGTCATGAAGATTGCTTTCTCATTCTGGAACTATAGTATCTTCAAATCTAAAGTAAAGCTTCAAATGTCAAATTTATCCAAATATAGAAATTACAAAATATGCCCTTTTATGTTCTTTGACCTCTAATGCTTCCTTAATCAACATTTCACCCCTTGAATTTAGCCTCATACTTACTTTTTCATGGGCTTACATGCCCGTGCTCATGTAAACTGCCATCTTCATCTATAAGCAATAAGTGGCTACAACGATGATGATGCGGATTTGATGAGGATCAACAAGGGAATGATTCGGCTAAGGTTGCAAGAAACATCAAGAATGATCCTTTAACCATTCATAGAGGACCAATGACAAGAGTTAAAGCTAAAAGGATGAAAGAAGCATTAACTTGCTTACTTGAAGACATTTGAAAGGACCAAGCTCATCTAGATTTTGTCAAGGGTCTATGTATGCAAGAAGACCTTAATATTGTCAACATGTTTCAAGCATTTTTAAATATGAAGACAACAGTCCAGCCCACATTGTTTGAATGAATCCATCCAATTGAAGAATAAAAGGCCATTCAACCTTGATTAAGTGTGGATGGATCTTGGGCTATCATTTTATTTTAATTATTAATTTGGGTTTAGTTTATTTGCTTTATGAATTCAACATATTAGAGTTAGGGCTTTATTCTTGTTAAAGTTTGATTTTTAATGTGCTGTGATCAGTTGTCATTTAGGAGTTACAAATGAGTGCATTTAGTTTAGGGTGTGATCAGTTGTCATTTGGGAGTTACAAAATGAATGTTTTTAATGCATAACAACTCTTTTCAATGTGGGGATTAAAGGGGGAAACATGGGAGAACTATAATAACAACCATTTAGGTTTCTTCTACCTCACTTTGGCTATAAATATCAAACTCAAACTCATTTGTAAAGAACAATTGATGAATGATAATCTAAATTTGCTCTTTTTGAGTGTTTTTGCTTAAGTTCTTTCATGAACTTTGAACTTATCAAACTAATTCAGTTTGTGGCATTCTCTAACCTAACAATCTTGTGTTTAATTCTTAACTTATCAAATCATATTTGGTTTGTGGTGTTTTGGGTTGAATTCAAGTACTAGTTTCATTGATAAACAATAACAATTGGAACTAGATTTACCCTAACTTCACTTGAGGAGATCCTTGGGGTTTGGAATCATCTTGATTAGAGGGTATTTTCTTGCATTCCATATATAACATAACTTAATAGTTATTGGGGTATATGGTTACTAAGATTATGATTTCCTATCAGGATTATTGAGTGTTTATCAACATCGACGAAGATGGCGGCCACATTATTTGGTGGAAAGAGTTTACATCTTCTGTTGTGTTGGCAAAGATAGATGGGTAGAGGGGTTGTGATTGAAGATTCCACATACTATCTTACTATGCTTTCATTTGATTGAAGATTTGAGCCTGGATTTTTTGGCCTTCTTTTTGCAGTGACAGTTACAGGTACCTTCAATATACTAATTTTAGTAACTTCGGCTTGTAAATTATTATTTCAATATATTTGTTATTTTTTGTTTTACAAAAATATGAATTGAAAAAACTGACTATTAAAAAAGATATTCAAGTTATATTTATTTTTGTCAGATTCTCAATTATATATATATTTATTTTTTTATTTAGTAAATATATGAATTTATAAGGAAAATTCATTAAATTTTTTGAATTCTTGTACAGTTTGATAATTTTTTTTCCCAAAGTAATCGTGGTTATTGCATTTTTCTCTGCAGCTTCGTTTTCATCTGCATAGGCATGCCTGTGTTGAGGTTTTTAACTTTGAAATTGCTCTTTTCTCCATTCTTGCTCCATATACCATAAACTGCTTAACTTGCTAAGAAAAACATTTTCCACTGCAAAATTTTATTAAATTAATGAAAATTAATGCAAGATGAACTTTCAACTGTAAATTCAAAGGTAAACACAAGTTCATCAATTTGTCATGTATATGTTACATATAAATTTTCTTTCAGCCTTTATATGTTGTATAATTTTTATATGTTACATAATTATAATATATATATATATATATATTACGCATATGTTGCCGTTTAGCTTTTATATAGTGATTACTTATAGTATATTTTGTTGATATATTGAGTAAATATTGAAGATATGTTGTGTATATATTGCGAATGTATTGTATTCTAACTTTTATATATAAATACAAATTAAAATAAAACAAATACAATTTTCAAAAGAAATGACATATATTAATTTAAGAAATATAAATTGATAACAAAAAAAAATTACAAAAGAAAAAAATCTCCTTTTAAGCATTTTATCCAACGTATAAGAATAAAAAATATATATAGAATTACCATTAAATAATACCAAAATTAAAAAAAAAGAAAATTTACAATCACGAGAAAATTTCTCAAACATATACAATTGAATCAATATATCTATAACTTAATAACCATATGTATTCCTAGTTAAATAGGGGATTATTGAATAAGAAGAGCAAACTAAAATAGAAGAAGAAAAAGAAAAAAAAAACATTAAGAATATGTGCAATATTTTAAGTTAAGAAAAAACGTTAAGTTAAAAATATCGTATATTTGAAAGAAAAAATAAGGAAAGAGATAAAAATAAAAAACAAAAAAATTACTGGTGAAAACAAAAGATATGCACAGTATTTTTAAGACAAATTTTAAAAAGCAGTAACCCATGTAATTTCCTCAATAAATAATGCAAATGAATCCAAAACTTGAATGGCCTTATGCAATTTGAGAATTCGAATTCCACAGAAGTTTTAAACTTCAAGGTTTGCATTCCAGTACTTGCGTCAATGCTAACAAACTTTGATTTTTATCTTGAATTTTAAGTTTAATATATTTGAGTATGCGCTTGTGCGCATTTTCATTCGCATCAAAATCAACTCCAGATTTGGATCCTACAATTCCCATCACAAGGTTCACATTAACATACTGGCATCTGGCCTAGCTAGGTCTGTTTTCAGAATTTAACGATTCCATGTACCGGATATTAGAAGGTAATTGAACTCTTATTTTGTTTGCGGCGAAACACCAAATGAAAAGCTACCATTCAAAAAGACTTGACAACCATAAATGTGAAGTCAGAACAAAGAGTCATGTAGCCACCTGCTGGTCAACCTTTGTTCCAAATTTAAACCTCAACTCTCATTTGCTATCGGGCTCCTTGGAATCTTTATTGCAACCACAATCCATAACCAATCCAGCTTCTTGAACACAGAGTATGCCTACCAGTAAAGAATGCCAAGACAGTTTTCAAGTGAAAGAAATTTCATCAGGTAATCTTTAGATCTAAATATTCTATTAGTGCTTTAGCATCACATCAGAAAATTTCAATAAACAAAAGCTTTTGCCAATTTGTTTTCTTAGATATAGTTTCAAGCATGTAATTTTTCATTGCAAACTTCATTATCTCAAGGATATTTCTTATGTATACAAGTTACGACAATGTATCGATTGGGGCATAATTTGATACAGATCCAAGCATAAAACAAATAGAAAGTCTGTCCAATCGTACAACAAACACCCATCTATTTTTCACGTTATTATGGGAGTGTTTGCAGCAGGCAAAAGGGATAGACATCTAAAACAATGATCGCAACACTATTGGTCAACAAATCCTTTGGTGGCCATATATTTTTAACACCAACTACAACCCTCTACAGACAACAATAGACACTTTTAGATTCCATAAGATTAAGAACAGCTTGCAACTCCAAACAAAAAGAAATAGCCACACTTCAGCTCTCCCCTATTGTTCTCTTCATAGGATAGACTCTCAGCACCTTCCATGGAAGTGCACGCCTTGCATCCATTCTTAAGATTTGCATTTCTACTATATGCTGAGTCTCCAATCCCTTCAATGTATCGGATGATATTGTGTGATACCGCGCTTTGGAGGCAATTTCCTCAAAATGAAAAGAACCAAAGAAGAAGGTAAAATCTCCACCAGCTGCAAGGAAAAGTAGGGTTCAACACAAATGCAACAAGTAAAAAAGCTTTTAGGATGTGCAAACACAAATGAAGTATGATATTATTCGAAAGGGTAAAAATCAGTCATTAAAAACTCCGAAAGCAGGTACATTTACTCCATTCAACCCAAAATTCTCCAAATAAAATGCAGCATAAAAAGTTGCCTACATAGTTAATTGTAGCAGGCAGCTAAGCTGATTTAGCCAAGGTTTCAGATGATTAGGAATGTTTCCCTCATTATGTTTTGGCAAAAGTTGAAAATTTTCTAATTTCCAAATGCTATAGAAAATTTGAAGGGAAATTCTTGTGTACTTCATAGAAGTTGTATTTATTACCATCCTTCACACATAATGGTCAAAATCCAGCTATTTTATATGCCAACTAATCTGTAAAAGGTATTCTTGCAACAACATTTTTTTTTACTGCCGGTATAACTCAATTTTAACTGAAAAAAAAAATCAGTGATCAAGAAGATTAGGTAGTAAATACATAGCTTGCAGAAGGCAACGATGTTAGTTATGCCCCTTACCAATCAACATATAGAAAATGTGCTGTGCCTTCAAAAATTTTATTTCTTGTCTATAACCAGCAAGTATGATTTTTATCAAACCTTACCAGGTAGTATGTGAAGTTCAGAACTGGATGATCCAAAACATCGAGGTTTGCAGCTTCATCGAATGCATTAAAGCACATCTAGTGCATAAGAAAGTGATGGTACAAGTTAGTGTTAGATGAAGTTGATGAAAGATAAATATCTGGTAACATATTATGCAGATCTTGTAATCAAGCAATGTCAAAGGAATAACCTTAACCTAACAACAGCCTAAGTAATCAATGATAACATAGTTCAATGATCATTTTGCAACAACAAATACAATTCTAAGTGAGTATTTATCTAACATCCTCGTTTTATTATCATTGAATATGCATACACCATCAATTTTCATAATTAAAAAAAAACGCACACACATACTGGATCAGAAAGTCAATAAACTCACCATAATGCATCTGACAAGGAAGCATGAGAAGCATATGGTAGTCACATAACCAACCTATCCAAAAGAAAAAAAGAGTTGGTAATTGACAAAAATGTTAACAGATCAGCCAAAGTCCAATTACCTCTTGCAGTTTCTTACGCCTCCCCTTAGATTCTACAGGGAACCGCTGCAACATTAAGAAGAGCCTACCAGAAGATGAAAGTTCATTACATTGTCACAAAAACTATTGTTAGAAGGGAACAATTTATACAATAATTTTCTTTTAACAGACAAAATAGGGAGAGGTGGCACAAAAGAGTGGAAAACTCAAAGACAAATGAAGAGTATATTTGTGTGGCACCATCATATTGCAAACCATCAGAATCTTAGAGCCAGAGTGAGGATGCTGATGCACATTATTTATTAGAATGTAGCAAACTGGACAAGATAACGGTTTCAACACTTTCTCCTAGAAATTTGTTATAAAAGCTAAGTAACAAGCAACTCATCTGCGTGTACACCACAGACAACAGTCATGCTGAAATGCACTCCGGCCTTTTCTTTTTGCCTTGATCTCTAGCCTGTTTGTTTATCCCCCCTCAAATTTTTTTTCCCCCTGTTGGAGTGGAGGAGGATGCAGGAAGCAGAGGAATGGAATAACTATACAGCTAGTATCTAAGTTCCAATAAACCAAATGAACATGCTCAAGTATGAAACTAGAAGACCAAAACACACACTATCAAGAAGACTTCTGAGTCCTCCATTAGATTTAAAGTGAATTGAGCTTGGCACATAAAATACCCAGGAACTTGTCTTGTAAGCATGGCAGGATTCAGATACCTCTTAGTAGGTGCTAGGCAGATAAATAAGCTACTTTGCGCAGGTAATCCAACAATGGTTGGCAGGTTCATTTGTGTTTAACTTCTTCTACACGTGCATCATTCCACAATGGGATCTCAATTCAGAAGTAGATAGAAATCAGTTTATGAAAGAATAAGAGGGGGGAAATTTTGATTTGGTGGGATGAATATGGGAGATTCCACAAGGAAATTGTATGAACAAATTGTTGTAGAATCAGCGGATACATCTGCAATTTTGTTAATTTTGGGTTCTAGTTTATGAGGTCTTCATGTTACTCTTATGCTAATATATTCTAAACAAAATAAGAGTCAACTAAATAAGGAATCTTTCAAGCTATAATATTAACTTAGTCAATATAGGCATAAAAATAAACAAGTGTGTCCATATTTCTTATGGAATAGGCGTACAAGTATAGATTTAGGATTACTTCCAACAAGCCATAATTTCATTGGGTTGTTCAGAAAGTGCTTTTAAAGGGGTTTCCCATTCCAGAACCTTAATATGTAGCAACTAAGAGAGAATTTTGCTAACATATAAGGATATTTTGGACTTTTCTCCTAAATATTAGTATGCCAAAACGTAAAGAGGGGACTGTTAATTTACCCCTCAATGTATGACCCATGCTTCTTGTTCTATTTTTCATATTTCAGTCAATAAAAATTTCAGCAATTTATGCTCTTTAACTTTGAGTTGTGTGATGCAATTCTAACTGTAATGAGGCTTTCTTGATATGAGCAAGTCCTAGACCTTGCCATAGTTATTTAAGGTGCACAGAAGCTTGTGCCTTAGACAACAGACCTAGCAACTCTGCATGAGAGAAGCCTCATGCAAAAGCAGGGAACCTCACTCAGGTGCTCACCTTTTGCCAAGGTGCGTCCCTTGTCAAAGGCGCAAGGCCCATAAAAGGTGCACCTTCTGTACTTCCAACTCTGGTGAGGGCACCGACCACAAATAGCCACCATCACCATCAGACTCAAAATTTGCCTATCTATCAGAATCTGGCAACCATGCACCAGAAGTCACCTCAGATCCACCTATCACCGGAAAAGTCGGCAGAATCTGGCTGGACCACCACCATTGGAGTGGCCCAGTGTTGAACTTTCCATTTCCGGCATCTAGGCAACTTGGTTCTCTCTCCTTCGGTCTCTTGGTGCTTTTTTTCTTATGTCTAGTTACGCCTTTTTGTCTGTTTCTGTTTTTTTTAATCCTTAAACACCTCTTTTTTACTCGAGCAGTAATAACACAAAATCAAAAAAAATAATAATAACTCATTTTGTAAGGCCTTGGCATTTGCATTTCTTCTGTTTTTTGTCCCTTTTCTAAGCAGCCAACTCTTTGTTTTTCCCAAGTTTGCATCTTGAATTTGCATATTTTGTATATTGTGTTTTTTTTGTTTTCCTTATTTGGATTCTTAAAAATGATGCTCTGGAAGTCAACTTTTGCCACTGTGTTTTAGAAAGGAGTTCATTTCTTGGATGTGTTATAGATATTAAGTGTTAATTCAGTGCAACAGAATTGATTTCTTGAGTTTGTTATATATATATATATATAGTAAGTATTAATTTGGTTAAATGGAGTAAATACCTTAAATATGTTATTACTAAATATCTTAAATTTGTTATGATTATTAAGCATTAAGTTTATCCCACTGCAATACGGCCGACTATAATATATAGTAGCGAATGTTGGACATTGAAAGGACAACACGTGGGTAAGTTGCATGAAGCTAAAATGATAACGCTAAGACATATATGTGGAAATACTATAATAGATAAAATCCGTAACGAGTACATTAAAGAAAAAGATGGGGGTGGTACCCATTGAGGATTAAATAAGAAAGCATTGATTGAGGTTGTTTGATCATGTGAAACGAATAACTAATTATGCACATGTCAGAAAGATTGAACGAGTGAAGGTTGATACAAGGCAAGAGAAGCAAGGATAGACCTAAATCAACTTGGATAAAAGTGATTCAATATTATCTTAGGGCTTTACTTCTTTCCTAAAATATGGCACATAATCGCTCCAAGTAAAAAAAAGATAATCCATCTAGCCACCCCCAATTAGCTTGGGTTTAAGACTTTGTTGAGTTAGGTATTAATTGTTAATTTGGTTAAACAGTTACTTGAATTTGTTGTACAAATTATTGAATTTTTTTCATTTTCCTTCCTTTTGCACCCCATCTGTCTCAGGCGCGTGTATGTGCCTTATGCCTAGGCTTCAGGAACCCTTTGCACCTTAATGCGCTTTGTGCCTCTAATAACTATGGGCCCTACTAGACTGAACATGGTGTTATATTATTGTTTGCCTAAATTCTCCCACTATTCTAAAATAACCAGCTCTAATAGCTGAAGTTCTAAGCTGTAATTCTTGGTTTCTGCTGCCGTAAGAGCATCTCTAACAGTGCTCTCATTTTAAAAAGCATCTTTTACATAAACAAAGAGCATCTTAATCAGTTTTTAATTATGAAATTGTAGATATTTTTTTAAAAGTCCATTGGCCTTTAGTTAAATAGGTGATGCACATATATGCATATATACATATATATTTTATTTTCTTCTTATTAATTTCAATCCTATTTCTCTATTATTCTTATTTTATTTCTTCTAATATATTTATTTCCCTAATCCAAGTCCTTTAGATTTCTATTTGTTCCTCTTCCCTTTAATATTTTTATTTATTTATTTTTATTCATTTTAAGATTTTTATTTTATTTTTCTTTAGGATTCTTATTTGTTTATACTTATAAACATGGCCATTCATAAGCTTTGTATTCACTAATAATTCAAACAATAAAATTTATTGAAGATTTTCTTCTCTCAAACACGTGTGTGTTGAGGTTGTTAGTTTATGCTGCGTCAAGTGGTATCAAAGCCTCATTGGTTACCAGTAATGAAAGCAGTGGTTCTCACGACGGTGATCGGAGAATTGGAGCCCTTAACCCAAGAGACGAAGCGTTGCAACATTTGGAGCAACATCTAGAATAATGGATGGGAAACAGATTCGAGGGCATGGAAAGAAGTATCAAAGAAATTGTTGTCTTGCGGTTCTAGGAATTAATAAGAATAGGAAGAGGATGGACAATAGAAGACTACGAGATTGTTCAGCTCATGGCAACCCCATCGACTGCCCAGTTTCTATAGGTAGACATATTTATGACTAAGATTCGGAAAATTATGAACTCTAAGACTATCCCAAGTTTCGGAGACGAGACAATTATGAGAGAAGAGGCATGCATGGGTTTGATGAATGTAAAGATAAAGAGTATAGACTAAGGTTGATATTCCTAACTTCAATGGAAACCTTAGCATTAAAGACTTCTTAGATTGGATAGCTGAAATACGGGTTCTTCGATTATATGGAAACAACATCGGAAAGAAATGTTAAATTGGCAGCTCGGTTGAAAGGTGAAGCTTCCGTGTGGTTGGATAGACTACAGTATGGGAAGACGAGAGAAGAAAAGGACCTATTCGCATATAGTATAGAATGAAATATCTATAGGGAATTCTTGCCTCCTAACCTATAAGCAAATCCTTTTCCAGCAATGTCAAAGATGCGAGCAAGAGGGAAGAACAGTTCACCATTGCTGCTGAATTCATGAGATTAACAAAAAGAAATAACCTTCATGAATTCAAAGGACGACAAGTAGCAAGGCATCTAGAAGACTTCATACCTGCAATCAAAGACCAAATTGGGATTCAGATATTACACACCTTATCTAAAGTTAAAAATACGGTCATGAAAGCTAAATTGATGCAATAAGAGAAAGGAAGAAGTAGTTTCGATTCCTATAAAGCTCCGAGACCAGTTGAAAGAAGTAGAACTGATCAAGAGTATGGAGGATGCAATGAAAAGACTAGCAACAATCGCTTTAACAGAAAGCAATTGCAAGATAGCAAGGCGATTAAAAAGAGGCCAATGAATGAAACTAAGGAGAGAGAAGTACTAAAGAATGACAATCCCTATGACCCACATCGAAAAGTGTTTTCAATTGTCAATTTTCATAGGTCATAGTAAATCAGCAAGTAATTCCAAAAAAAAAGTAGGCAATAATTCAAGTAGTATATCAGGAAGGTAGGGTAATAGGGCTTACAACAGGTTGAGCTTTACAACACAAAATAACAGAGATTATTTTGGTTAGGTTACCCTTCCAATTATAAGCTCATTATATTTCTTATAGATATTAGATGTGGGATATGAGTTCAACATAAATATAATCAACAAGGCCATCACTTAGCGATTGCTCTGCGAAGAAGACAATGAATGTGGTTACAAGGAAAGAAGAGGAAGAATCCAAGGTGTGTTGTGAAGCCGAAAGACATGAAGACAAATATGATGAGGAATTTAATGGAGGTCAAAATTACATTGTGAGAAAATTGATGCTAGCTCTTAAGCAAGAGGACTCAACTCAACAATATCAATTGTTTCAAAATAGGCGTGCTATTAATGACAAAATATTTGGTGTTATTATCGATAATAGTGATTGTGAAAATATTCTAAGTAAAGAGACCATGAAAATCTTAGGTTTATCAATAGAAAAACATCCCAATTCATATACTTTGGGGTGGATCAAGGCAACAACCTGCATGGTTGAGGTAAACGAGAGGTGCAAAATGTCATTCTTTATTAGCAAATATAAAGATGAAATTTATTGTGATATGATAGATATGATGTTTGTCGCCTATTGTTTGAAAGACAATGGTAATATGATGTTGATACTCTTCACCCCGGAAGAAATACTACATATAATCTTAAAAAGGAAGGGATGAAGTATACTTTGTTGCTATTATTAAAACAAAGAGACCAAGAGAAATAAAAAGACTACAAGTGAAAGCTAAAGAAACAAAGCAAGTGCACACCTTGATTATAAAGCAAGTCCTTAAGGGGAAACAAAAATTGCAACTGGAGGAGCCTTCAGAATTAGTTCAGCCTTTATTAAAAATAATTGAAGAACTAATGTCGAATGACATATCCAATGGTTTACCTCTCGTGCGCGACACCCAACATCACATTAATCTTATCTCAGGAGCAAGCTTACCAAAGTTGCCACACTATCAAATGAGTCCAAAAAGCAAAAATACTGAAAGAGAAGGTATAAGGTATAAGGTATAAGCGAAAATGCTCTCCTTGTTAAGGAGAGCATGAGTCTATGTGATGTGCCCGCTCTATTTATGCCGAAGGACAAAAGCTGAAGAATGTGTATAGATAGTCATATTATTAATAAAATTATAGTGGGCTACAAATTTCTGATTCCAAGATTTGGATGAGATATTGGACCAATTACATGTACAAAGTGGTTTACCAAAATTGATTTAAAGAATGAATATCATCAAATCTGCATATGGCCAAGACACGAGTGGAAGACAACCATCAAACCAAAGGAGCGGTAAATCATCTAACCCGCAATTGGCTAAAGCAGAAATCTGAAATTCAAAATCAAGTGGTTGATGCTTTAAGTAGGCATGATGCCTTATTTTTTAGTCATGAGATTGTGGGGTTTGAACAACTCCTCTATGCTAAAGATGAAGATTTTGGTGATACTTGGGAGGAAGTGTACTCAAGGATATACAATTTCTACTTGGTGGTGTTTAATGCATGGGAATAAACTTTAGCTTTCTTAAACCTCACTACGGAAAAAGGATACATGAGATTTGCATGGAAGAAGTTTGGCGGGACATTTAGGTCGAGATAAAAAAATTACAGCAGCTAAGAAAAGATACTATTGGCTTCAACTTGGGAGGGAAATGACCAAGTTTGTCCTTAAATATTTTACATGTTAGTCTTCAAATGGACACACAAAATACAGGTTTGTACATGCCTTTACCTATGCCTGACAATATTTCAGAAAACTTATCCATGGATTTTATATTGAGCTTACTAAAAAAAGGAAAGACGAGTGGATTATGTCTTTGTTGTTGATTGGAATTCCAAGATGGCACATTCTATCCCTTATTGCAAAACGTTAAGAGGATGTTCATATTGCAAGAAACTTTTTCAAAGAGGTGGTACATTTACATGATATTCCAAAATCCAATACTTTCGATCGTGATAGCAAGTTCTTAGGATATTTTTGGAGGATTTTTTGTGGAAACTTTTCATTCATCTTTGAATTTCAGTAGCACCGCTATTCATTAAGTGATGGCCATACAGAAACTGTAAATTATACATTGGGCAACTTGATTTGCAGCATCTGTGGGAATAAACCTAAGCAATGGAATGTGGCATTATCTCAGGCTGAATTTGCTTATAATAGCGTTATCCATAGTGTTATTGGATGGTCACATTTTCAATGTCCACTAAGGTACCACAACATGCACTTGATTTGGTATCCCTATCAAAAGATTCAACCAAAAGTGTGGTCGCCAAGTACATGGCAGAGCAAATTGTTGATATCCAAAAAGAAATTCGATTAAAACTTGAGACAACCAATACCAAATATAAGAAAACAATCGTTAAACACAAACGCAAACAAGTATTTTCAGTTGGTGATCAATTAATGGTGTTCCTTCAACATACGTGATTCCCAGTGGATTTTTATAACTTACAACATAAGAAGTATGGTCCTTGTACCATTGGTCAGAAAATTAATGATTATGTCTATGTTGTTGATTTGCCAGAAGATAAGCATTTTACTAACCCTTAACATCGTTGATTTGTATTTGTTTTATCCTGATGATGCACCACTATATCCAAGCATTGATTGCATTAAAGAACGAGTTGTTCCTAAATGGAGGAGACTAACACAAAACGTTATATAAATATATATATAATCTTAATTTTCTTCTTATTAATTCCAATCTTATTATCTCCAAGATTCTTGTTATATTCCTTATAAGATACTTCTCTAAGATTCTTGTTATATATAAGATTCTTGTGATATTCCTTATATTCTCTAGTCTTAGTCCTTCTAGTATTTTATTTGTTCCTATTTCTTTTAGTATTTTTATTTGTTTAATTCCACTTCTCTTAGGATTTTTATTTTATTTTCGTTTAGGATTCTTTTTTGTTTATGTCTATAAATATAACCCTTCATAAGCTTTGTATTCACTCATCATTCAATCAATAAAATTTCCTAAAGTTTTTCTTCTCTCAAACACCTGTGTATGTTGAGGTTATTAGTTTATGCTACGTCAATAGATGGGGTAACTGATAAATGGCAACCATAAAAAGTTGTAAAATTTATTTGTTGAACTTAAAATAGAAAGTATCTAGATACTCTATTTTAAATTTAAATAAACAGACCATTGGACTCTTACTTTCTTATATTGACTCTTTATTATATAGAGACTCTGGGTTAAAGAGAACTTTTTTAGAGATGCTCTAACCCCCTAATCTCCTAAAAGCAAAAAATTTTCCCTCGTTCTACGTAAGTAAAAAGCCGATGATGCCAATTTTAGCAACTATAGTCTAAACAAGTTGACTACTATCCCAACGAGCTAGCACCGTGAATATGGCATTACAGACATATAAATAGCAGAATGCTGTCTACAAATTGTAATCTAGTCTCTGAAAGCTAAGAATATGATGTTCCACTAAGCATATATACAGCATAGTTCTTACACCTGCTAAAGTTTCACATTCATCATTAAAATTAAAATATAACCCTCTTCTCCAAGTTTCTAAATTTTTTTATGGCATGATGAAACCACACAGTGCAATGCTAATCAAATATCATGTAAATATTGCAAAGTAGAAAACGGCAATATTACCTTCCACCATAAAGCAGAAAACCAAGAGCAGCAAACAAAGACACACCTGCCCATTAGAACAAGATATACAAGTTATCTAATGAAAAGCAAGCAACTCTGTGCAAATTCAAATGCCTTGCAAAGGAGAAAAACCTGCAAAGAACATCTTAGAGAGGATGACCACCACTCGATGATCTCTCCACCATAGTACCAACCACATAACAATCTGGAATCAATTACATCACAGAAAATATGGTGTAAAGAAGATACAAAAAATGCTAGTTTTGCAAACTGTAACTAGACGTTCGATGCATCAATATATTAGAATACATAGAACACGAAGGTTATAAACGTCAACTTTTTGTCAGAGAGCCATGTAATAATGACATTCTTGCCAGGATATACCAAATAGAGATCATAACACCATATATCTCAAACCTTTACATAAAGGTTAAAACATTACCATACAAAAGCAAACAAATCTCAAAACTTTCAAACTAGTCTTTTGACAGTCCAACTGAAAAATTATAAGACAGGAGGTAGAAACCACATAATTTACCAGTCTGCATATATAAAGAATTCCTGACTAAGTTTCACAATATAAAAAAAAAAAAAAAAAAAAAAGTGAACACCTTGCTATAGCCATGTTGAAGATGCTGAATGGATGACCAGTTAGCACAGATATCTCATGTCCTAAAGTAGACTTCAGTATACTTCACATACTGGCGAAAGGAAAAGAAATACAGAGTGTAGAGCTATATTTTATATTTCCAGACAAAGGATTACTGTTATTTTGAAAGTTATCCTCCGAGGATCCTAGTACCTATAAGCTACATCATATACGTATATGAATTTCTGGTAAGGTATTAACTTTTCTTAGTCATGGAACACTTGCATGATGAAACACCTCCACATGGAAGCCATTGAAATGGCCAGAGTATATTATTCAGAAGTGTTATTTGAAAATGACTTATGTGCATAATAATATATGTATGGTGCTAAATTATTTTTCTGCTGCTCCTTTATTTCCTATAATGCGCAGATACTCTACTTCTAATAGCAGTGTTTCTATCATTCCACTTCTTTATTTGTTTTTAGGTATCCATTTATTTTCTGTTCTCTTAACCACATAAAAATCCATGTTTCTAAACCCTCCACTGGCGTATTGAGTTGCTGAACCCAGTAATTCATATTAGACATGATAGCTGAGATCCAGCTAACTTCTAGTCTGCCCTGTATTAGATTTTGTATGAGAAAACAGCATCATTTGGGAGTATCAGGTAAATACATAGCCCACGCAACATCAATGGTAAACCAGGAAAGCAAATATACAGAAGAAAATTAGAGACAGAGAAAGAGATGGAGATGCATTTGTAAGCTCAAGGAACATGCAATTAAAGTGTGACAAGGATTTCACAGCAGGTGAGAGGTAACAAATTTGGGAAGAAAAAAAGTGCTCATAAAGCTAAAAGGTGCAACAAAACTCGTATGATAGTTTGAACACAAGACTTTATTGAATTTAGAGTGTATGACAGAAATGATAACAAAATATAATGGTATGTAATAAAAATAAAATGTTCAATAGAACAAGGAACAAAATATTCATTCCATTACATTTCAATACTCTATTACAATCTACCAACATACTCTTAGTTTCAGAATTGTGTTTATTACACACATGATAATGAGTTCACACATCATACCAACATTAATAATAACAAAAGCTCTCAATACAACTGAAAGGGAAAAAAATGGAGGATTTGCATAACTATCACAAGTAATTGTAAGTTGTGCATTCATTAGAGGAGCCGAAGTGTACAGCATTCCTACAAGCATAAATTTTGGAAAGAAATAAAACATAGAGCTAGAAGGTAAAAAAACTGATGTATCTTATCTACAAGACCAATATGTATATACTATTACAACAACAACAACAAAGCCTTAATCCTAAGTTAATTGAAGTCGGCTATATGGATTCTTCTTTTCCACTCCGTTCGGTTTAGGGCTACCTCTTATCATAAATGTAGAGCAGAAAGATCATTTTGGACCATTTTTTTCCAAGGTAGTTTAAGCCTACTCCTGCCTCGTTTACTTATGTCTACTATAGCTTATTCGATTTTTTTAACTGGCGCATCACTAGGTCTATGTTTCACATGACTAAACCATCACAATTTATACTCTCTTATTTTATCCTCGATAGGTGCTACCATTACTTTATCTCTAATGCAGTTGTTATAGATTCTATCCATCCTAATATGTTCATACATCCATCTTAATATTCTTATTTCCACGACATACATCTTATTCAAGTGTTGTCCTTTCACTGCCCAACACTCACTATCATACATCATCGTAGGCCGTATTGCAGTGCAGTAGAACTTTCCTTTCAATTTAGCTGGCATCTTTCGGTCACACAGTATTCCTGTAGCACTCATTCACTTCATCTAACCAGTTTTAATTCTATGACTTACATCTTCTTCACAACCCACATCTTCTTGAATAATAGAGCCAAGGTACCTAAAATGAGTACTATGAGGTACTGTCACTATATCTAAAACAACTTCGCCTCCTCCTCCATTCACGTTATTAAATTTACAGTGCATATACTCAGTCTTAGTACTACTAAACTTAAAACCCTTTGATTCTAAAGTACTTATCCATATCTCCAACTTTTGACTTACTCCAAATTGAGTTTCGTCTAATACAATATCATCTGCAAACATCATACACCAAGGGATATCATCATCTATATGTCTTGTTAGCTCATCCATGACCAAGGCAAAGAGATAAAGACTTAGAGCTGAATCTTGATGTAACTCAATAAAAATAGGAAAATCCCTAGTCTGCCCTCCAACAGTACGAACACTAGTAATAGCTCTATCATACATATCTTTCAAGACTTGGATATATCTAATAGATACCCTCCTGCGCTCTAGGACCCACCATAAAACTTCTTTAAAAACTCTATTATAATCCTTTTCCAAGTCAATGAAAACTATATGTAAATCCTTCTTTATCTCTTTATACTTTTTCATCAAATCTTTAATAAGAAAGATAGCTTCCATGGTTGATCTACCAAGCATAAAACTAAATTGATTTGGAGAGATACAAGTGTCCAAACGCAAACGGTATTCTACCACTCTCTCCCATAGTTTCATGGTGTGGCTCATAAAACCAATATGTATATACTATTAACGGTACAATTATGCAGGTGAACGGAGATGCAAACATGATTTTTAAATCAAATATAGGGGCAATATTCAATCGATATGCTATGTTTCAATGAGTAATCAATGAAATAGAAAAAGAAATATTTGAAGATTTAGAAAAAGAAGAGAGAAATAGGTTGAGACAAAATTAGAAATAGGGAAAAATAGAAGAAACATAACAAAAATAGAAAAAATGAGAAAAAATTCAGAGTAGAATTAGTATTGTATGTATGAACTTAAGAAATTGGCGCTCGCTGACCCATTTGACTAATATTTGCAGCATATGGTAGTCTCCTCTCCATGTTATTGTAGAATTTAGAGTTTTTTCAAAAGCAATTATGCATTGGTCTTCATTCATCATAGGAAGCTCTGTCATAGGAACCAATTGTTCTCCATTTTCTTCTTAAGGAGGGACACATGGAAAATTGGATGTATCTTTGAATTCAATGGCAAAAGCAACGTATACTACTAGTTCAATTATTTCAATCACCTGAAATGGACCATAATACTTAGCTACCAACTTAAGATGCTTTCTCACAGCTACGGGTGATTGTTTATAGGGCTGGAGGTTCAATTAAACCATGTCTCCTACCTCAAATTCCCTCTCACTTTTGTGTTGATCTTCATTCTATTTTGGGCTTCTTGTAGTTGTTCCCGTACCTGAGCATTAATAGCTTCCCTCTCTTGAATGAACTCCTCTATAAAAGTTGTTGAACTCTCAACTAAAGGAAGAGAGGGAGGGGCAAGAAGAGCCCGTCTATATAAGGCTTTGTATGAAGCCACATTAATGGCTATGTGGTGAGTAGTGTTATACCACCACTCAACCAAACTCAACCGATCCATCCATTTCTTTGGATGATGATGATAAGTCATACACCTCAAGTAGCCCCCAAGTGTCCTGTCGAATCTTTATATTCCCATCACTTTGTGGGTGATATGCAAACCTCGTGTAATTTCATACCTAGTAACTTGAAGAGTTCTTGCCAAAAATTGCTTGTGAACACCTTGTCTTAATCTCATATGATTATTTTGAGGAGTATCATGAAGCTTGCAAATTTTATCCATAAACTTCTTTGCTACCACAACAATAATAAATGGATGCAAAGAGGGATGAAATGTGCTTATTAGATGAAACTATCCACCACCACCATGATTGCGTCATAGCCTAGGGGCTTAAAAAGCTTTTCCATGAATTCCATATTCATAGTGGTCCATGTTGTAGCTGGAATTGGAAGTGGCTATAAGAACAGCTTTTTTACTTGCATCTACTACATTACTTGCATCTACTACACGTATCACACTAGCTAAGCCACTCCATTATTGACTTGCGCATTCCTAATATGTAGAAATATTGTTTAAGCATGTTGTAGGTTGCTTGAATACCATAATACCTCCAAGTGTCGAGTCATGAAACTGAACAAAGAGCTTGTTGTGCAACTGAGTGTTATTGCCAATAGAAACCTTGTCCTTGACCCTGAGAACCCCTCCTTAGAGTGATGGTATTTCTGGTTCAATTGTACAGCTACTACGTTGACGAGTTCTTGGGCTTGAACATCATTTTTATTGCTAGACTCTTCTTCAAAGCGGTGATACATTTACATGGTGTGCCAAAATCCATCCCTTTTGATCATGATAGCAAGTTCTTAAGATATTTTTGGGGGGCTTTGTAGAAGCTTTTTTATTCATCCTTGAATTTCAATAGCACCACTCATCCACAAAGTGATGGTCAAACATAAGTTGTGAATCGTACATTGGGCGACTTGAATCGTAGCATCTGTGGGAGTAAATCCCAGCAGTGGGACATTGCATTACCCACATTGAATTTGCTTATAATAGTGCTATCCACAGTGTTATTGGAAGGTCATCATTTTTAGTGGTCTATACTAAAGTACCACAACATGCACTTGACTTGGCACCCTTATCTAAAGATACAACTAAAAGTGTGACCGCTAAACACATGGCAGAGCAAATTATTGATGTACAAAAAAAAGTTTGGTTGAAGCTTGAAGCAGCCAATACCAAATATAAGAAAGCAGCAGAAAAACAAATGCAAGAAAGTGTTTTCAATTGGGGATCAAGTAATGGTATTCCTCCGATGTGAGCGATTATTAGTGGGTTTCTATAGCAAGCTACAACTGAAGAAGTATGGCCCTTATACCATCATTCAGAAAATTAATGATAATACCTATGTTGTCGACTTATCAAAATATATAAGCATTTCACGAACCTTTAACGCCATTGATTTGTATCCATCCTATCATGATGATACACCACTATATCCTAGCACTAATTTGCACTCGAGTACAAGCTTTTCTCAAGTGGAGTGGATTGATGCAGGACATTAATCTGATTTTTTTTTTTTAATTTTAATCATAATTTCTCTAGGATTCTTATCATATTCCTTCCAAGATAATTATTTCCCTAATCCTAGCCTTTTTAGTATTTTTATTTATTCCTATTCTTTTTAGTATTTGTAATTTGTTTAATTCTATTCCTCTTAGAACTCTTATTTTATTTTTTCATATTCCTATTTGTTTATGCTTATAAATATAGCCGTTCACAAACATTATATTCATTCATAATTCAATCAATAAAATTTCTTGAAGATTTTCCACTTTCAAACACTTGTGTATGTTAAGGTTTTTAGCTTACGCTGCTTCATATTCAGATACCAATGGTGAGAACCATCAGTGTTTCCTACTCTAAAGTCTGTTGTTTCCTTGATTCTTAGAGTAGGTAAAATTCCTCTTGCCATCGATGGTGTTTCTTCTTGCATGGGTTCTTTTCCTTTGCTCAAGTTCCTCATCATCTCCATCATTTGGTTAAATTGAGCCCCCCATCTTCAACTGAACCGATCATAGTCAGTTGTACGTCCACTGGTGTTTAGCCCTACCAACCTACTATTCTTTTTGGAGGGCTTCAAATCTCATATTCACTTCAATTTGGAGCAATGTAAGTTTTTTTTGTTCTTCTAAATCCTCTCATTCTAATTCCCTAGAGCTAGGTTACAATTTTCTCTAACAGTCTTGCTCATTTTCTTGAAATATATATATATCCCAATTCTCACTGCTCTAATGCCAAATTGTTATGTTTCAGTGAGTAATCAATGAGAAAAATAAGAAATATCAAAAGATATAGGAAAAGAAGAGAGAAATGCGTTAAGAAATAGAATAAAAGAAAAATAATAAGTTAGAAATAGGAAGAAATAAAAGAAACTGAGGAGCAGAAATAGAAAAATAAGGAAGAATTTAGAGTGGAATATTGCATAATAATTTCATAATCAGTATAAATTGGTAATCTTCTAGCTACAGTATAAAATAGAATAATAGATTGTTCCCCTTTCTTCTCTCTTTTTGCCACCTACTTAATTTGTTACTCTCCATCTTGTCATCTTCTACAACTCGTCATTCTTCCTATAGCCTATCATTTTCTCTCTCTCTTTACCTTTTCTCCTTTTATATGCAACACGAGAGTGAATATTGAGGATATGTTAGAAACCTAAAGAGTGATTATGATCTCTCAGAAACTCGAGTGATTATGATCTCTCAGAAACTCAAGTGATTATGTGCATTATTTAATTTGCAATCCATATCAAACCAAAATGTTCAGTAGTAAGGAAGTTCCATGTGATACATAAGAGCAATTAAATAAGTAAGGCTCTAATTATTCCTTTCATTTTTTTTCTTTCACTATTTTTGAAGCTACAAAAATCACAGGGCAAATGAATTTAAAAAAACTATATTTTTTAATCTCTGTCTTCTCTCACGTAAAGCAAAGTTTGTATAGTTACAGATTTACTTTCTTATTGTTATATTTATTTTCTTGAAAATCAAATCTATAGGAAGTACTTTTCACGACTAAAATGTAAGAAGTTGAACCAAACATAGGATAAACTAAATATAAGTGCATCACAATACAATGTAGAAAGTAAAATTACATATTTCACATGTTCTCTAGTTTTCCAAGTTTATATATTTGGAAAACAAGATCATTTGAACAAGTTTACAAATATTTTGAATTATGAAACAAATGCACATATTTTTATTTTCTAAAGAAAAATAGTTATTGGAATTAAAAAAGAAAACCAAGGCTCTATTTTTTTGCATTTAAATATTTTTTCAAAAACCATTTTATGCGTTTTCTTATATTTGAAATGCTCTGAAAAATTAGTCAACAGAAAATATTTCCATAAAAAAATTTTCTTTATCAATAGAAAACTAAGTCATCTTTATGAAAATAATTTTCTATTTTCAAAATGGGAAGTAATTCTACAGAAAGAAAATCATTTTTCGGATAGTGATAAACTTATTATAGTAAAAAGAAAATTATACAAATGCAAATCGATTAATTCGCCAATCACCTATATTCAATACTAGCTACCACTAATGATCAATCGCCAACCACTAGCATCAACCAAGTTTATCATTTTTATGTATTTTTTTTGCATGTTTAACAATAAATTTTAAAAATATGAAAAATTCTTATAAATTTAAATATGTTTATATTTTTTAATTTTTTAAATATTTCACTAATTTTACAAAAAAAAAAAATAGAAAATTAGTTCTCTAGAAAATTGTTGGACCTAATTGCCTTAAACTTTTTCCAAAGCGTCAAAAGACAAGTTATTTCCCATCGGAGCCTAGAGAAGGAAAATGCAAAAATGTAGCAATTAACTAAATAAGTTCTTGGTGATGCCAATCAGAAAAAGTTTTAATCTTGACAAAGTTATATGTTTAGTTTATGTCATTGGAAGTATCACCCATTACTCCAACAACATATTTTATTTTTTTTGAAGATATTTAAACATACATAAATTTAAATTCTAGGCGTGTACATGAATTTAAATTCTAGACATTTAAGCAATCTAAATACGGTAATGAACATTCTTTTATTATGCCACTTATCAATATTGTTGGGAATTAAACGAGCATACTCCCAGTCTTTACTTACAATCCCTCAAATGATGAGTTCACAAGCATATTTGATAGGGCAAGGACTCCTACAAATTTTAGGCTTTGTTTTCATAGAAAATAACTTCATCAAAAACTTGTTAAGAGAAACTTATTCTCTGCTATCGATTGCAATATCAAAAGTTAATTGTAAAGTTTTCTAGTATTTAGAGTAAAAAAATTAATTATTTTAGTAAATAAACTATGAAGGACAATTGCACTTTGAATTAAGGTTATCATCAGCCGATAGTGTATAGAGAAGATTGGTGGTGGTCATGGGCCATGGGTATCGCATCCATGAGGTTTCCTCACAAGTCTATTGCACTTTTAAAAGAATTTGCAAGTCCCTAAAAAAACTGACTTAATGTCTAGAAATCAAAGAGCCATTTCCCCTTAAATCATTTAATTAACTCTTATGAATATAGTTTTTGTTGACTTATTTTTTCTTAAATGCCTCAATCACCAAAATGTGGCAAATGTTTGACATAGGAATATTTTAGAAAAACCATCTTGAGCTCCATAACTTACCTTATTTTGTCTATTAAGCCCTTGAACTTTCTTTTTTTCTTCTCATGTTGATGGCTTATTTATAGAAAAAGCACATAAGAAATTTGTTAATGATGGTTTAAAAACATCAAAATAATTGCAAATGTTTTTCACCTTTGCAAAATACCAGTGTTGTCAAAGGCGCGCCCGAGGCGGGCCCTTAGTACAGGCGCAGGTCGTTGAGCCTTGAAAACAGCAAGGCGGGCGAGGATTGTCGGGCGTTGCCTTAGGCACAAAGGCGTGCGCCTTTGGTTCTCTTCCAGGCGCAAGAAAGGCATGCCTTTTAACAAAAGGCACACTGTTTAATTTTTAACTCACGTGGCAGCTTGGGGAAAAAAAAAGGGTTAAAAACTAGCGAAGACAGAAACCAAACAAAAAAGGACGGCAGAATATTGGAGAAATCTAAAACCTAAGTACCAGAGGTAAGTTTTTCAAGCTCTTTCTTCATTTATCTCAAGATTCCTCAGCTTCTACTCCTTTTTCAAATAAATATCAATCTTCTATGGGGTTATGCTACCCAAATTTTTTCAGAAACCCTAATTTTGATAGTTAAGTGTGTTTTTTTTTTTTTAAATTTATGAAGGAAATAAAGTAGTTGTTTGAATTATTTAGTATTGTTGTAGTAATATGAGACTAATACACAAATTGATTGAGGTTTGTAATGCTGAAATTTTTTTTCAGCAGTAAATTTATTGGTTTATTGATTGGTTTTGAGTGTTGAAATTGATGTTATGGCTTCATCCGATGGCGGATCAAATAGTAGTGGGTCTTCTAGAAAAGATCCAGGTTGGAAGTATTTCCGTTTGGCTAAGCCACCAAGCTCAAATGACTTGATTTGCAATTTCTGTAATATTACCAAAAGAGGAGGTATATTTAGAGCAAAACAACACATAGTTGGTGGATTTCGGAATGCCACAAAGTGTACAAAATGTCCGCCTCATGTTGAGGAAGAAATTAGAGCTTACATGGCATCGAAAGCAAAGTCAAGGAATCTAGTTATTCGGGAACAAGATAGTTTCAGTGATAGTTTCGAAGAAGATGAAGAGGAAGACCTTCCTACAAATCAAATGAATAAACGGCCAAGAAAAAAAAGTCCGTTAGATGTCTACTTTGCTCCTAATGTTGAGAAGATTGTGAAAGGGAAGAAACAAATGAAGCAAACAACTATCAATGAGTTGTGTAAGAAGGAGTTGAGGGAGAAAGTTTGTAGAGACATATGTCGATGGATGTATGATACAGCTATACCATTTAATGCCGTTAAACACCCTAGCTTTGCGGTGATGGTTGAATCTATTAGACAATTTGGTCCAGGACTAAAACCGCCTAGTTATCATGAAGCGCGAGTACCATTTTTGCAAAAAGAAGTGAGTGATGTGAATGAGCTATTGAAGGAATATCAATCTGAATGGGCGCATTATGGTTGCTCGATTATGGCGGATGGGTGGACAGACAAGAGACATAGAACTTTGATAAATTTTTTAGTGAATTCTCCTAAAGGAACGGTGTTCCTTGAGTCCATTGATGCTTCGGATTACTCTAAGTCCGGTGAGACTATGGCGAAATTGCTTGAGAGTATAGTGGAGCGTGTGGGAGTAGCAAACGTGGTCCAAGTTATTACCGATAATGCATCTTGTAATGTGTTTGTAGGTAACTTATCTTTCCACATTTTCATTATCATTATATGATTTGAATTCTTTTTTTTTTCCCTGAATAAAGTTGAGTTGTTTATGTATAATAGGAAGAATATTGATGGCCAACTACCGTAATTTATTTTGGACTCCGTGTGCGGCGCATTGCATTGATTTGATGTTGGAGGATATTGGAAAGATGCCTCAAGTGAAGAATACAGTAAGGAGAGCTATATCTTTGAACTCCTACATTTATGTTCGACCGAGTGTGGTTAACATGTTGAGGAAATTCACTGGACATATGGAACTACTGAGGCCTGGTGTAACTAGGTTTGCAACATCTTTCCTTACTCTTGAACGTATGCACACGCAGAAAAACAACTTGAGAAAGATGTTTACTTCAGATGAATGGACCTCAAGTAAATGGGGAACGGAAGCAAGTGGAAAAAAGGCGACAAAGATTGTTTTGATGCCTTCTTTTTGGAGTTCTATTCTTCACATATTGAAGGTATATGGTCCTTTAGTTCGTGTACTTTGTTTGGTAAATGGTGAAAAAAAACCTTCAATGGGATATATATATGAAGCAATGGATAGGGCCAAAGAAGCAATTGCAAAAGCGCTTGATGAAAACAGTGAGCAATACAAGACCATTAAAGATATTATAGATGCAAGGTGGGAAGACCAACTCCACCAACCTTTGCATGCAGCGGGGCACTTCTTGAATCCCGCATTCTTTTATGATAACCCCAACATTTTACAGTGTAAAGAGATTGTCAATGGGTTATACACTACTATATTAAGGTTGGTTCCAAGCCATGATGTCCAGAACAAGATATCTGATCAATTGTCACTTTATCAAAATGCTGAAGACTTGTTTGGCAATGAGCTGGCAGTTAGGCAAAGGAAATTAAAATCTCCAGGTACAACTATCAATTCTTGTTCCTTGTTGCATGTAGGAAAATATTAATATCTTATACTTAGTTGTTAAAATACAGCTGAATGGTGGAAATCCTATGGGGGTGCGACTCCAGAATTGCAAAAATTGGCGGTAAAAATCCTAAGTCTAACTTGTAGTGCATCGGGATGTGAGCGCAATTGGAGCATTTTTGAACATGTAAGCAATCACTGCTATTTTCAACTCGATTATGATCTATGTACTTAATACTTATTCTATCTTCAAATTATTGTAGATTCATTCAAATAAAAGAAACCGGTTAGCTCAAAAACGCTTGAATGACTTGGTGTTTGTAAAATACAATCGAGCGTTGAAACTTCGGTATGATGCACGTGATCGCATAGACCCCATAGCTATGACAGATATTGATGAAAGTAATGAATGGTTGATGGGTCGGGTTTTCGAAGAAATGGGAGATGAAGATTTAATGTTTACAGAAGATCAATTGACATGGGGTGATGTTGGTAGAGCGGTCGGAGCTGAAGATCCCACTTATGTCACTAGAGCATTGAGAGGGAAACAAGTTGTTTCCACACCCACACCGAGACCGAAACCGCCTCTTGACAAAGTGTTTTCAAGAAGAATCAAAGCAACCCCATCTCTACAACTTAGGGATGAGGATGAGGATGGGGATGAAGAAGATGCTATTGACATTGAAGATGATTATCAACAAGATGAAGAGTATAAGGATGTCATGGATGATGAGGAGCAAGATGATGAAGTGCCTCCTCAAGATGATTATATTGATTTGAACAATGATGATGATTAGTATTTGAATTTAGACAATTTATGTAATTTTGATATTAACTATTTGCTTTAGATTAAGTTAACTAGTAATTTGATAGGTCATAGGTTATTATTTGAATTTTAGAACATCTAAGTCCATTTTCTATGACTAACTATCAAGTATTAAGACTTTTTTGCTATTAGATTTGACTTCTTTCGGAATTCCTTCTATTTTTATAGCTTTTTTATAATATTTGATGTTTTTTACAATAATGCGCCTTTTGTCAAAAGGCGCGCGCCTTTGCCTTGCGCCTTGCGCCTAGGCTCCAGGACCCCTTTGCGCCTTAGTGCGCCTTGAGCCTCTGACAACACTGCAAAATACAGATGTTATAGAAAAGGAAAAACCTTTTTCCATGCCTCTAAATTTTTAAAGTTTTATCTATGAAGCAAGCAATGCAATTTTTGAATTTTAGTAATTTGTAAAGCTGCATTTATAATACATCTCATTAATTTTATTTTAGCCTTCAAAAGAATTCCTTAATGCAAAAAATATCAAATAAAAGTTCAAAGGTCTATTGTGGAGTAATTAAGTTCATGGACTTAATAGGGGCTCTAATATGGGATATATTCTAAGCATTTGTTAATATAATCTATAATCACATATTAAGCAATGTTAACCACCAAGATCGTTTCCTCCTTATGATGGTATTTGTTTGAAGTGGCTACATATGCAACCTCATACTCCGCGGATTTTCTTTTTTAGAAATTCAATCAAATCTTTAGCCAATAATTTTAACAAGCCCAAAATTAATTATGGTTGAAAGTACAATAGTTGATCATCTTCAATGAGACATATCTAAAGTTTTTACCTCAATCACCACTGTTTGTGAAAAAAACAGCTACTTTTTCCTATCCTTAAAGTCTTCCTTAACTTATGGCTTTTGCCTTCTTTTCTTAAATTCTTCTTTATATTCTTTCTTAATTTCCTCCTAAGATTCTTCCTTAATTTCCTCCTTAATTTAGGCAATAAATTAGATATTCTCTTGAATAAATAGAGATTGTATATTGCTGTAAATTCAATTTCTTTAAGGAATTCATTCTTTCATGGTATCAGAGCCCCTTGTTAGACAGTGATTATTAGTGTGTGTTTTCGCCTGTTATATTAATTTTTTATTATTCAAACCAATACTCCATCATTTTTTCTTTTTTTTTGGTCTATCTTTTCACCCATTTGAAAAATGAATGACACCAATAAAATAGAATCAACTTCTGGAGCTTCTATAGTGGATAATGTCATTCAAAATTCAACGAGTTACAAAATAGCCATACAGTCTATCGGTTGAATGGAAAAAGCTACTTAAAATGGTCAATTGGTTCGAACATTTCTCAAAAGAAAAGGAAAGTTAAGCTACTTATTAGGCACAGGTCCAAAACTAGAAGACCCCAAATTTGATGCATGGGATGAGGAAGACTCTATGGTGATGTCTTGGATATGGAATTCTATGCTACCTGAAATAAGTGACACTTGCATGTTTCTTGGTACAACCAAAGACATATGGGAGGCTGTTAAACAAACTTATTCGAAGGTCTATGATGCTGCTCAAATTTATAAAATTAAAACAAAGATCTCAAATGCTAGACAAGAAAGTCGCTCTGTCGCAGAATATTTCAACTTTTTGAAGGACCTATGGCAAGAAATAGACCATTACCAGTGCATTCAGATGAAGTGCAGTAAACATGCTATTATCCTTAAAAAGTTTGCTGAAAAGCATAGAGTATATGAATTCCTAGCTGGCTTGAACGTGGAATTTGATGCAGTACGAATACAGATCCTTGGAAAAGAGGAATTACCTTCATTGAATGAAGCAATTGCAATTGTTCTAGCCGAAGAAGGTAATAGAAGCGTTATGCTTGAAACATCACCTGTAGAAAGTTCTACTTTACTGTCCAAAACCATCAAAAGTAGAGCAACAAATAGTTCAGGATGGACATGTAGATCTCTAAAACTGCCAAAGACTCTATATGGTGTACTTTCTACAAAAAGCCCCGCCATACTAGAGAAAAGTGTTGTAAGCTTTATGATAAACGTCAAAACTTTAAAGAAGGCCAATCAAGAGGAAAGGGACAATCACATATTGCAACTTCTAATATGGAGAGTTATGGTTTTCATGATGTTTTTAGTATTGAAGTAAAAAAGCTCAAGGGTTTACTAGAGACCCTACAAAAACAAAAATCACAGTCTTCAACAGGTACAAGTGCATTGGTATTTTTAGGTACATCTTCTCACTACAACCCTATTTCATTTTTTAGTTCTTCTAACGCTTCATATAATGTATTTTCCACTTCTTGGATTGTTGATTCAGGAGCTACTATTCACATGATCAACTCCTCTCATAAATTTACTTCATACACCCTTTGCCCAAGCAATATAAAAATAACCACAGCAGATGGATCAGTTACAACTGTAGCTGGTCATGGAGATATCTATTTAAATGAATCTCTATGTCTAAAAGGTGTTCTCCATGTTCCAAAATTGTGTACCAATCTTATTTCTATCCATAAGTTAACCACTGATTCTAATTGCAGTGGATCTTTTTATCCTTCTTACTGTGTTTTTCAGGACAGGGACACGAAGAGGATGACTGGACGTGCTAAAAAAAGGGATGGTCTCTACTATCTTGAAAATCCAAATGGCCAAAATGGAAATTTGAATTTGTCACCTGCTGCCTTTCTTTTTGATATGTTAAGAGTCTAGAAAAAGTAAAATTTTATTTCATCATCATCGTCTTGGACATCCTTCTTTTATGTTTCCTTCTCTTTTTAAAGAATTTGCTATTGAATGTTTTCATTGTGATGTATGTGAATTAGCTAAACACAAACGAGCCCCTTTTCCAATAAGTAATAATAGAATTGTGACTCTTTTTGCTCTTATTCATAGTGATATTTGGGGACCATCTACTATTGCTAATATTTTATGAGCAAAATGGTTTGTCTTTCATTGATGATTGCACTCGGGTTACTTGGATCTTTCTTTTAAAAAATAAGTCTAATGTAAGTCACATCTTCTTCCTTATCTTTTATGAAATAATTAAAACTCAGTTTGGAGTAAGAATAAAAAGATTTCGTTCAGACAATGCAAAAGACTTTTTCAATCATACACTATCTTCTTATTTTCAAAAACAAGGCATTGTACATGAATCACCTTGTATCTACACAACCCAACAAAATAGGGTAGCTGAAAGAAAAAATGGTCATCTTCTCTTTGTCACAAGAGCTTTTTTATTTCAAAACAATGTCCCAAAACATTTTTGGGGTGAAGCAGTTTTAACAGCAGCTTATCAATAGGCTTCCTGCAAAAGTTTTTGATTTTAAAAGTTCTATGCAAATTCTTCCACAGTTTTTTCCCAACTATACTTTCTCAAACAATTTAACTTCAAGGATTTTTGGATGAGTATCATTTGTTCATTTACATTCTCAAAACATAAATAAACTTGATCCAATAGCTCAAAAATGTGTTTTCATTGGTTATTCCTCTACTCAAAAGGATAATAAGTGTTATCATCCTCCTATATATCTGTTGATGTTACATTTGTTGAGCAGGAACTTTACTTTCCAAACCCTTCTACAATAAAGGAAAAAACTTTAAGCATTGGTGAGGATGGATACTTCTTTCTTCCTGAGTTGTCAAATCCCAGCCCTGTGTTTAAAAATCATGTAGATTCACCTACAGTCCCTACTCCCATATCTAAATATGAGTTTAAAAATTCTCCAGTTTTGCAAAATGAATTACATGGAAACCAAACCCAAAAATTTGTTCATCTATTACAGGTATATTAAAGAAGGAACCATTACCTAGACCTGAGTACGTTCCATCAACTGAATATGCCCTTGATCCTACCACTGTAAGTAATTCCACCATTAATGATTTAGATATTCATATTGCTATTAGAAAAGGTAAACGGACTTGCATTAAATATCCAATCAACTTCTATGTGTTCTATAACTCTTTTTCCACTCCTCATAGAACATTTCTAGCTAACCTCCAATCCATTCCTATTCCAAAGACATTATCTGAAGCATTAAGAAATAAAAATTGGAAAAAGGCTATGCAGGTTGAGATGGACACACTTGAGAAGAACAACACCTGGGATCTGGTACAACTACCTAGTGGAAAGAAGCCAGTTTGATGCAAATGAGTGTTTACTGTGAAGTATAACTCTGATGGTATCTTAGAACAATATAAGGCGAGGTTGGTTGCTAAAGGATACACTCAAACCTATGTGTTGATTATTTGGAGACATTTTCTCCAGTGGCTAAAACGAATACAGTCAGAATTTTATTGACTCTAGCTGCTCATTACTCTTGGACACTACAACAGTTCGATGTCAAAAATGTCTTTCTTCATAGTGATCTTGAAGAAGAAATATACATGGAGATTCCTCCAAGCTTTGTTTATTCAACAACCAAAAACATTGTTTGCAAATTGAAGAAGGCATTATATGGACTCAAGCAATCTCCACGAGCTTAGTTTGGCAAGTTTACTAAAGCGATGCAAATGTTGATTATAGTGTTAAACAGATGCAGATTATGCAGGTTCTCCAATTGATAGTCGGTCTACTTCAGGATATTGTACCTTTTTATGAGGTAACCTTATAACTAGAAAAGCAAGAAGCAGAATGTAGTTAACAGGTCTAGTGCTGAAGCTGAATTTAGAGCTATAGCTCTCGGGATATGTGAACTCCTGTAACTAAAGATCATACTAAATGATCTTAAAATTAAATGGGAAGGCTCTATAAAGCTCTATTGTGATAACAAATCTGCCATTAACACGCTCATAATCCAGTACAACATGATTGCACAAAATATGTTGAAGTTGACATGCATTTTATTGAAGAAAAGTGATAGTGGTCTGATTTGCACTCCCTTTATTTCCACAAATGATCAGCTAGCCAATGTGCTCACTAAAGATTTGACTGGAATAGTATTTCAACGGATGATACGCAAACTTGGAATGGATAATATCCATTTACCAGCTTGAGGGGGAGTGTGAAAAGACAGCTACTTTTTCTTATCATTAAAATCTTCCTTAAATTATGGCTTTTGTCTTCTTTCCTTAAATTCTTCCTTATATTCTTTCTTAATTTCCTTCTAAGATTCTTCCTTAATTTAGGTAATAAATTAGATATTCTATTGTATAAATAGAGGATGTATATTGCTGTAAATTCAATTTCATTAAGGAATTCATTCTTTCACTGTTTAATTACTCATTATCAAGAAAAATAGCACTAGCTTTTATACCTCAACCCCTCACAAATATTTGCCTAGGAAAAATAAGAACATTTTCAAAAGCATGTGAGCATGATTTCTATTTTAGTTATACTTGAGAGCATGAAGCTAAAATTATTAAATACGAAAAGAAATTTAATTGAGAGAAAAGAAGAGTATACGTACAATGAGGAGGATAATGAATTCTCCAAAAAAAAAAAAACTATAAATAAGCCCTCCAATCAAGTTGGGAAATTATTCAAAAAGACACCTCAAGAAGCTCCTAAAGCATAAGCCCAAATGTGTATCACCTAGTTAAACAACAAAACAAACTAAAGGACATACTTCGATTTTTGAAAGATAAGTGGCTTTTCCATCAAAAGTCAAGAAAAGGGGCACATTTTAAAAACATGCTGGCATCTTTTTGCCACTAAAATTTCTCTACTTTAGACTAACAGAAGTCTCTTCAAATTTTGGACACACCTACTATTCCTCAATAATGTTAACTAGATGATTCCAAAATGCCAAGCCACTTCACAATGTAACAAGTAAAAAATAAACCTTACAATATTTATAACACATAACAAAATTACCAGAGCATAAAATCTCCCTAGGCTTTGCTTTCATAAAATCTTATTAGGCTTTGTTTTCTACAAAAGATCATTAGAATTCTCATTTTTGAGACTGATAGACCAAACAAAATCATTTATCTTGAGTGGCACTTTGACTTTCCAAATTTTATTAGATGAGTTGAATGTGATCTTTATAGTTTTTTAGCCACATCAAGCATCATATGCCTTATTTCTCTTGTACCCAAATCCCATCAAATTCCTTCATTTTGGATAACAGTCCTAGAAATCAGTTGGTACAAAAATTATACAAATATAGTTTCCAAATCTAAGATTCATCGATGAATTAGAATGAGAAGGAATAATTGTTAAGTCCTTAAGGACACTTTAGTCCATTTTGTTTCAACAATATACACTTTATTCCCTCTACCTCTAGTTTCAAAAATTACACATGATATTAATCAAGTTGAATGAGAAATTTCTGTAAAAAATATTGATTGATGTTCGGTTTAAATGGGTAGCATGATACTTGTTTAATTGATAAAGAAGTATATGTTCTAGATAGATTTCTAAGCAACTTGAGCATCTTAAAAAAAATTCTCATATATTAGAGGGTGATTTAAAATTCAAATTGTTTATAAAATGACAACATTTGTTATCTTAACCCTTTAGCATTTTCTACATTAAGAATACAGTCACTACGCTGTAATGCAATGTGATTATATGTAATCCTAGTTTAAGAATTACACCAGAAATACATTTGACTACATCATATTACATTTCATTACAGTATTACCAAATGTACCCTACAATTAATAGGGAGGAATATATTTTCTCATATCAATGATACTTAACAATTGATTAGGATAGAAAGCTAACATTGGCCCAAATAGTAACAGAAAACAACTACTTTCACCAAATTGATAGGATAAAAGAATTTAATAAATTTGTGAAAGGTTTTTTTTTTATGTCAGTCATGAATTTGAGTACTAAAATATTTTCTAGCCTCTCAAAGTTGGAAGTTTGATTAAAGTGAACATTCCTCATATAAAAACTAAAGCATATTTCATACACTTAAGTATTTTTTTCTTCTTCCACTTTTTTGCTAACGTTGGATTTGCTACAAAATCACCATACCTAGTAGCAACCATTAATGCTTATAACATATGCCAAAGGTTCTTAATCTTGCACCTAAAAGGGAAATACACAATTGAATCCTAATGTCTCAATGAAAAAGAGGACAAATAGAAACCTTAAGTTCGTTTGGGATCTAGTTGTGACAAGTCAAACATTAAAACTTGCTAAATAAGGCAAATATTTCATATTCCAAGAGACTAATTTTCAGAAAGTTGGTTCGTCCAAGTATTCTCAATTACAACATTTACAAAGTTAATGAATGATTTCAACTTAAAGCTATTTGCTGGTTAAGTACAAAATCAGCTTGTCAAACCTGCCACTCCCAGAGCCCACACTCCCTAACAGCAGTAAAATGAGTAAATAAGGGGTACATCAGACAGTACATCAAGTCATAGTTTCCATGAAGGAATTTGGATTTGAATCCTTAACTTCATCAGGACTAATACGAATAATGGAACAATATGGAAGAAATTTCACCTGAACAGCATAAACCACTGCATTAATTGTGAAGAAACTTGGCCTGAGTCCATCTGTAGATACGGCACGTGCCTGTTCAATATATACCAAAGTTTTAATAGGGCCCATTTAATCCAAAGTGGACCAAATCACCTGAGGTAAAATTGCAAAGGATATTTCACCTGATAGTAAATCTCTGCCCAGAAGAGCACCAAAAGTGCATATGTGGTGAAGAAAGCAAGACTTGGCATATCAAGCAAGATATGCTGGATGATCTAACATAGCATACAATAGAAATTAGAAATTGCAAGATATCAAAAATCAAAAGACTCATCAAAGTAGGACTTTAACTGGTGGATGTATGTCTTCAACATTCCGACGAAAAATAAATACAAGACAGCGAACTACAAGAGAAAGAAAGCTGAATCAAAATGACAAGAATAAAATTTATGAATGAAGACCAAATATTCAGTGTTAATGGAACAAGAAACAGACCCCCATTCACCAGGAAATTGAGAAAATGGAAAACCTTCTGCGTGGTCCAACCATACTCTGGAAGCCTAAATTGTATCCGTACCAGTTGAGCCTGCAATAACAGCAACTCGGTTAAAAAAGGAAAAGCCAATAATAATAACAACAATCACATTGCATACAAACCAATAAACAAAAATGGGGCTCTGCGGAATTTGCAAAAATCAAAGCAGAAACATGTTGATATATACTCAATTGAAACCCTAAATTCCAGACTGAAATCGATTCTTTTGATTATTTATGCATGTATCCTTTCGACTGGGCTAATACATAAAAATTGTCAATTAATCTAGCGGTTAAGCAAATCAGGCGAAATTTATGATCAACAAACTGGACTCCTGATTCAAAATTATAACCTTAGATAAAAAAAACATGAAAAGAGAGAAAATGAAAAAGGATTAAGAAAAGCCTACGAGAGCAACAGCAGCGACGATGCCATAAAGACCGGCGAGAACGTGAAAGACGCGGTCCTGCCACACCGGCGATTCGTTTACCACTTCCCACCAACTAGAAGCGTCTTTCAATTTGTAGGCTAATACTGCCGCCGGAACTTCTATGCCGCTCTCCCCCATCTCCTATCCCCTCGTCTCGCCGGAGATTTGATAAAACACTGCTGCTTGATTTTTCTTTTCTAATACTTATTTCTATCGATTTAAATATATTTTCACATATATATATATATATATTTGGCTGTCAGTTCAAAGGAAAAAGAGATCCGTCCACTTTTATTTCTTTTTATTTACTAGTTTATTATTATTATAGATTATTATTATTACTATTACTATTGTCGGAAATTGGATTGCAGGCTCAAGAAGAGGCCGGCTACAAAGAAAGGGAAGAAAGATGGGGGAATTGGTGGGATTTTCTCGAAGCTAATTTAACCAGAAATAACCAGTGTTATTATTTTGGATGATTTTTAGGCTAACGTATGTATTTGTTCAGGTGTCAAGGATAATCCAGGCGCTAAGCCTTTCCACGTAGCTCCACACTCAAAATTGGATTACAGCTTCGAGGTTTTTTTTAATACTGAAATAGCATATTATTAACTAAAGAGATTCAAATCTCCATTTTCCTCGGGTTGGTTCACTCCAGCCCGGTGTAAAAAATATTCATACTGTATTAAAGGCTGTGATTCAATTTTAAATTTAATTAGACTGAGTCATTTTGAGTCTGACTGGATTTGAATCGAGCTAAATTGGCCAAATAATTTTTTTAATTAATTTTTTAAAAATAAAATTTATTTTTTAAAAAAATTAATAAAATTTATCTATAAATATTACTTTAAAAATTTATTATATCTAATTATATCTAATAACAAATAAATTATTATATTAATATTCATAATAACTGAATTATTTAATTATGTAGTTATAAATTATTTATTTCATTATTTAATTAAAAAATATATAAAATATAAAAATTATTTCTCATAAATTAAATTTTTAAAAATTTCAAATATCATAAAATACATATAATTTTTTGAATTTTTAAAATCTTTTTATATGATATTTAAATTATTAAAATATATATTTTAAAAAAATATTAAAAAATAAAAAATTAACACCTCGGGCTAGTCCAAAAATTTTTAACTTCAACTCAAAATCTGACCCTAGTTAACTAAATTTTTTGGGTCGAGTCAAATTTTTTTCGACCGCAAATTTTTTGACCACTCCTAATATCAGGCATTCCTATGCTATCCAATATGTGCCTTGTATCCAGTGATAGATTTAGGTGGGATATGTTGAGCTTATTGTCCTCTTTCAACCAACTGTATCGTGTATATACATATGTATATACATAATCACACTATTTGTGTGTGTATATATTGCGTCCCCTCCATCAATATATATATACATATATTTATTTATATATTTATATTTATTTATATATATATATATTTATATTATAATATACAATATAATATATATTGCATATTATACTATATCTTTATAATATATATATATATATATTAAATTAACAAATCTACTCTATATATTTATTATCTTTAATTATTTTCAATTTATATTCTAAAATTGATATTAATAATTATGTTGCAATTTAATTATGAATTAGATTTAACAATTTTATGATCAGATTAATTATTTTGCAAAAAATATTTTATTATATAAATTTATTAAAAAAATAATTAGTTTAAACACTTTTTAAAAATATCGTAAAAAATATATAAATATTATTTAAAAATAATATATATTGTATAATTTTTTAAAGTAACATTTAAATATTAAAATAAAATGAAAAAAATTAATATTTAAATATTTAATATGAAAATTATCATGGCCAGATCCCAATGGCACGTGACCGGCACTGAGGGGTGAAAAACTCGAGGTACTAGACTCCACAGTTAGTCTAACGTAATATAATATTAAAAATATACAAACATTCACATCATTTATTAAATTACAAAATAAATATAATAATTTAACAATTAGAATTTACGGAGTCTCTAAATTTGAAATACAGATCAAAACAAAATAAGCATAATTTTTAAATTGTTTCATACATAAAAACCACTGCCGAGAAAGAAAAGCAGTGTCTCTAAATATTATAATAAATGCTCACCCTAAGAACTTGAAAAAAAAATAATGAAATAGGGGGTGAGCGTCTCGACTCAGTGAATGATACCAGCTAATATACCTACCTGGTGTCTTGCTATGATTTTATACTATTATTATAAATATTATGTCAATGCATTATGTCAATCATACATCCAATCATACAAACATCCAAAGATAAAAAATATATATATATAGTCCATAAAAAACTACTTTAAATCTCAAATTAGGGGAGTTGATCATCCTATATGGCACTCTTATTACAATATGGTCTCTTAATTCCAATTCATATAGAGTCCACCACCATAGCATAAGCTAAGCAGCGCTAAGTATAAAAATGCTCATGCCGACGTCAGTCCTAAATTTATCATAATATCATCATTCATGCATTATCATAATCCAATCATATCCTATGCGGTTCTATATCATTCCAATTTTATCCGGCAATCACAATTCAACATTATCACATATATGCACAACCAAATACAAATGCAAAAATTCTAAAATTATAAATAGTATATAATATTTATTATATTTTTATACGTACATACATTAAATGTTAATGCATGAAACACAGAAAAATATATTAAAAAGTATCACCCACAGTTCAGAATGTAAAACCCGATTAACTGTTCGGTTCTGGAGTGTCGAAATCTAAAACCTACGGTCTACAGAATAAATTACAATAAATTATTATGATAACATAATTAAAGACTCTAGAATCAAGTATTTTATAATTTAGACTTGACTGAACAGCTATAAATTTTAATTTAGATTCGGTCCCCAAATTTTTAGTATTTACGTAATTAATGGCTATTAATTAATTTAATAATTTAAATTTAATTATTAATATTTAATCGTCATCCTTGTCAATTCTATTTATTTAAAGTTCAATAAATTAATTAATTAACGCGCAAAAATTTATGTCGAAATTAACACTAATTGGACCCTCATCGGCATCTCACTGTAAAATTTTTGATGGAAGAATCCAATAGCAAATTTGGTATCCATGCGTTCATCTCGAAGAGAGGATTCCAAATATATAGGTAACTCTCCCTTACTTGCCGGAATATGGCCAAAAAATGGATCAAAAAGTTCGACTGTGATCGAATTCCGATCAAATTTTAACTTCATCCAAAAATTACAAATAATATACCAAAATAAAGCTCAGGAGGTGAGAAGTCTAATGGATTGCCTCCCCCCCCCCCCCCCTCCCCCCCCCCCCCCCTCCCCCCCCCCCCCCCCCCCCCCCATAAGAAGTCAGGTACCAGAAATGCAAGCAGTGGTACCTGAATTATTGTGAAAGGAAGTCAAAAATGGGTGAAAAGTTCGTTTAAAATCGTCGTCGTAGGGACTGCACCGTGGGCTTTAGACGGTGCGTGTGACTCGATTCGGTGGCCGTTTAGGGCAAGTCAGGTGGCATTGGACTTGTCGTCGATCGGTGATTCTCATGGTCCAGCATTTTTCTCTCTCTCTCTCTTCTCTCTTCTCTCCTTTTCTTTTCTTTTTCTCTTTCTTCCTTTTCCTCCTTTCCCATTACCCCTCTTTTTCTTTTTCTTTTTCTTTATCTTTTTCTTTATCTTTATCTTTTTTCTTTATCTTTTTATTATTATTATTATTATTATTATTATTATTATTATTATTATTATTACTACTACTACTTTATTATTATTATTTTAAATATAGGGTATTACAATCTCCCCCTGTTAAATTAAATTCATCCTCAATTTTAATAGAATGATCATAAAAATATTACAAGTCTAATCAATATGCCCCAAAATATAATCAATTATAAAATAAATAAGGAAAATTTTCTCTTATCCATGATTATGTTTCCCACGTATACTCTTCAATGGTGTAATTACACCATAATACTTTTATCATAGGGATTTTCTTTGATCAAAGCCTTCAAATGTGAGAATCCATAATGGCTACAGAAACCTCCTCATAAGAAAGATCTTCACAAATATGGACTTCTTGCGAATGTAGCACGTGCGAAGGATCCGGAATGTACTTTCTCAGTATCGAGATATGGAATACTGGATGAACGTGAGAAAGATCTGATGGCAAGTCTAAACGATATGCATCTGCTCCAACTCTCTCGATAATCATGTATGGTCCAATGTACCCTAGTGCTAACTTACCCTTCTTACCGAACCTCATTACTCTTTTTATCGGTGAAACCTTTACAAATACAAGGTCACCCACATCAAAAGACACATCTCTACGTCTCGAGTTTGCATAACTCTTCTGACAGCTAGCTGTAATTTTTAGTCAGTCTCGAATAATAGGAACCTTTTTAAAAGTAATTTGGACTAAATCAGGTCCTGCTAGCTATCTCTCACCAACCACTTCCCAATAAATTGAGGATCTACATTTTCTACCATAAAGAGTCTCATAAGGTGCCATCCCGATACTAGCATGATAACTGTTATTATAAGCAAACTCGACTAATGGCAAATGCTAATCCTAATGGCTCCCAAAATTAAGCACACACATTTGAAGCATATCTTCAAGGGTTTGAATCTTTCTCTCCAATTGACCATCCGTTTAAGGGCAAAAGCTGCACTAAAATTCAACCTTATGCCCAAAGCATCCTGCAATGACTTCTAGAATCTACAAGTAAACTGAGGCCCTCAGATACAATAAAAACTGAAACTCTATAAAGACAAACTATCTTTTCCACATACAGTTTAACATACTTAGCCATAGAATAGTTTACCTTTATAAGAATAAACTGTGATGTATTGGTCAATCGATCTATGCTAACCCATATATAATCATACCCTGAAATGGATTTAGGCAATTTGGTCACAAAATCCATGGTAATTCTCTTTCACTTCCACTCAGGGATAGGGAGTGGCTGTAATAATCCAGAAGGCTTATAGTATTCTAACTTAACCTGCTGACTAGTGAGGCATCTAAAAATAAATTCTGCAATCTCTTTCTTCATGTCATTCCACCAATATACACCTTTTAGATTTCGATACATTTTGGTGGAACCTGGATGCACATTGTAAGCTGTAAGTTGTGCCTCTTCCATAATTTCTTTTCTTAAATTGTCTACATTTGGTACACACAGCCGAGAACTATATCGTAGTACACCCTTGTCATCCATCATAAAGTCTTTAGAGTTACCATTATGTACTTCTTCTATAATTCAGCATAGTTGTGGATCTCATCTCTTAGCTACCTTGATTCATTCTATAAGAATTGAACAAACTTGAAAATGTGCCAATAACACACCTGAGTTGATTACTTCAAGCTGCAATCCCTCATCAAATAAGTCCATCAACTCTTTAATAATGGGATGTCTCTCCACCATAATGTGATCTAGACTATCAGAAGATTTTTTACTCAAAGCATCAACCACTATATTTGATTTGCTAGGATGGTAAAGGATGGTGCAATCATAATCCTTTAAAAGTTCTATCCATCTTCTCTACCTCATATTTAAATCCTACTGATCAAAAATATACTTCAGACTTTTATGATTCATGAATATCTCACAAGTTTCACCATACAAATAGTGTCTCCAAAATTTCAGTGCAAAAATCACTGCTGCCATCTCTAAACCATAAATAGGATAATTCTGCTCATGCTTCTTCAATTAATGGGAGGCATAAGTAATTACTCTACCATATTGCATCAGAACACACCAAAGTCCAACTCTAGAAGCATCACAATAAATGGTATAACTGCCATGGTAAGGCTAACACTGGAGTAGAAGTAAGACAATGCTTCAGCTTCTGAAAACTATCCTCACATACATCAATCCATACAAACTTGGCATTCTTATAAGTTTACTGAGTCAAAGGAGTTGCTATCCTTGTAAAATCTTGGACAAATCTACGATAATACCCATCTAACCCTAGAAAACAATAGACCTTAGTAATAGTTATAGGCTGCTACCAATTCATACCAGCTTCAATCTTTTTAGGGTCTACCATAATGCAATCTTTAGTAATAATATGCCCTAAAAATCTCACACTATCCAGCCAAAATTCACACTTCGAAAACTTAGTATACAACTAATGATTTCTTAAAATCTGCAAAACTATCCTCAAATGTTATGCATGCTCCGCTTGTGATCTTGAATATACTAGGATGTTATCAATAAATACAATAACAGACGATCTAGAAACGCCTTAAACACCCAGTTCATCAATCCAAAAATGCGGCCGGTGCATTAGTGAGTCCAAAGGACATTACAAGGAACTCATAATGACCATGTCGAGTTCTAAATGCCGTCTTGGGTGCATCTTCCCTCTTGATCCTCAACTGATGGTACCCCAAAAACATTGTGCTCCCTAAAGTTGATTAAACAAATCATCAATTCTAGGAAGGAGATACTTATTCTTTACCGTAAATTTGTTTAACTGCCTGTAATCAATGTAGAGGCATATACTATCGTCCTTCTTCTTCACAATACCAGAGTGCCCAAAGTGAAACACCGAGTTGGATGAATCCCTTATCCAAAAGATCTTGTAATTGTTCCTTAAGTTCCTTCAATTCTAAAGGAGCCATCCTATAAGGTGGCACAGATATGGGATTCTTACCAGAAACTACATTGATGCAAAACTCTATCTCTCTTTCAGAAGGCAATCCCGGAAGTTCTTCAGGAAAAACATCTAAAAACTCATTCACCATTGGCACAGTTGCTAAATTCCCAACATCTGCAGATACATCCCTAATAACTGCCAAATATTCTTGACAACCACAACGCAACATCTTCCTGGTGCTGATAGCTGAAATGAGTTTACACGAGACAGTATCACTGTTCCCCTTAAAAGAAAATCCAGAATCACCTGGGATTTAAAATATGACTTCCTTATTGCGGCAATTGAGGGTAGCATAGTGAGTTGACAACCAATCCATACCAAGGATTACATAAAAAATCCATCACATCCAAAAGAATCAGGTCCATAGGCAGAATCCTTCCCTCAACTAGAACCGAACATGATAAAAAGATTGTATCCACCAATAAGGAATTACTCATAGGAGTTGCACCCGACAAGGGACAATCTAAATTGGTTGACATCATGTTGAGTTTTATTGCAAATCTTGGGGACACAAAGGAGTGTGTAGCACCCGAGTCTATCAACACATGTGCCTCAAGAGAAAAAAAATAGAAAAATTACCTGCCACCATAGCATTAGAAGTCTGAGCATCTTGACGTGTTAGGGTGAAAACTCGAGACTATCCCTAATTTTGACCTCTGTCTGAATACTCTGAGCTCTGACTCGGACTTTGTCCTCTGCCCCACCCCCAAAACCATGGCCATACTGGCCACTCGTCCGCCCCACAGACTGAGATGAAAATGATGTCTGCAAAGGGTTGCCCACACTAGGCATGAAACCCTGAGTATACCTGTGATATCTGAGAGGTTAGAGAAATTAAACAAGTATTTAGAGGTATATGTGTTGTATATACTTAATGTATACCTAGTGTATACATAGTATATATATTGTATGTTCGATATATGTATATATTATATTATATTATATTATATTATATCATATATATAGTATACTTAATGTGTATATAGGATACACATAATATATATAAATATTAAATATACTATATATATGCATAATATAGATATATTATATAAACATATACATAAATGTATATGTAATATATAAGTAACATATATATGACATAATTATATACATATATATATATACATAAACATATAACTGAAATATAAATGAAATATAAATATATATGTATAATTAGTGATGGGAAGATGATAAATGAGTAAATAATAATAAATAAAAAAGAAAGTCAAAAGAAGAGAGAAATCTAAGAGATATGCATATTGATTGTTTGACATATATAAAACATATAAATATACATGAAATATACAATACATTTATATAAAGTATAAAACAGTGTTGGAAAAGGTAATAATAATAATAATAATAATAATAATAATAATAAAGTTAAAAAATGAAATAAAGTAATTGGTGGAAATTAAAAGTAGTAAGATATTTAATTATTTAATTAAATAATTCAAATTAAAGTAATTTTTAGTGATAGTGGAAAATTATGGGATTCTAATAATTAATAAATTAATAAATTATATTATATGTATTATATATATATATATGGTTAAAAGAAAAGAAAGAAAGTAAAATAGAAAAAAATTAAAATTAAAATGATTTTGATAGGAAGAAACTAAAAATGTCTTATTTAATTAATAATTGCTAAATTAAATATATATATATGTTCATGTGGATGAGAAAGAAAGAAAAATAAAAGTCCATTTCTTCTTCTTCTTCTTCTTCTTCTTCTTCTCATCACACATTGCCCACCATAGCCAAAGAAAGGAAAGCTTTTCTTTTCATCAAATTTCATAAAGATTCTAAAGGATTTGGGGTAATTTTGAAGAAAGATTAAAGTAACAAGTAAGTCTTCTTTCTTTAAAACTTTAATTTCTTAGTTTTAAGTTTATGTTTGGAATTGCTAGAGAAAGAAAGTGATGTTAAATTGTTAAAATAGATAGAAATGATGCTAAAAAGATGACTATATAATGAGTTGATGGTTAATTGTTTGAAAAGAACAAAGTTGGTGGAAATATGGTTTTGGTATGAATATGTATACATTGGGGTTTTAGTATAGATGTTCATAATTATTTTAATGAAGCGATTTAATATTGTTGTAATATGATAATTTTATGGTTGAAAAATAAATATGAGAGAATTTGGTTAAATTTAGGGCTATGGACCTATTATGTGAAATCAGAATTTCAAATATGGATGTTGATAATTATTTTAATGAGATGAATTAGTGTTGTTTTAATGTAAATGTTATGATTTTAAAGTTAAAAATGTGATATGGATAGGTTTTGGTGAAGTTAATGTTAATAGTTACATTATGTAAAAATTAGATTTTTTTAAAGAGATTTCCATAATTATGGAAGGGAATTGTTTTAATGTTATTTTGATGTATAATTGATGATTATATACTTGAATGTTGGAAATAAGTTTGATATTTTGAAATTGGAATAAGGTAGTAATGGTGAAAATAGTGTTTTGGTGAAATGTTATGTAGAATTAATGTAAATGGTGTATGAATGATTAAAATGTATTAAAATAAATTGCTAATGCTATGTTGGAACTTGTAATATGGTTTAGGATTTAGCAAAGAAAAATTATAAAATTTAAATAATCGAAGGGCATTGGTGAAAATTTGAATTGGAAAGTGAAATTGGCTTGGTATTTGACAAAATAAGGTTAGTATATATATTTATCTACTTGAAATTTGTTATATATGGTTTGGTGTTATTTATGTGAAGTATTTGAAAATGTAGGAAATCACATAGTCCATGCAATATGGTATAGTTATGTGATAGTGTTATATTGGACATTTCCTAAATGTAAAATTAAGGTTTATACATGAAATGCATAAGATTTGTAAATTGAGCTATTGTAGAATAGCCATTTCAATAGTAATATGTATAATGTAGTAGATGTGGGACATGCTAAAACAAAAAAATAAATTTAAGAAAAATAAACAATGTTATTGAAAAGAGAAAGAAGATGTAAAAATTATGAAAGTAACCTAGATGTAGTGGTATGACTAAGATGTGTATATTGAAAAGTGTGATAAAATATGTGTGAAATGAGTCATAATGTGAGTGTGACTCATAATTATGTAATGTGGTAATGAAATAATGATGAATATGTGAATGATAACCAAAATATGGTAAATGTAAAGTGATCATGAAAAATTATGACCACTTGAAAAATATGAGTAATTGTGAAAAAGGAATTAGGAGAAAAGAATTAATGAAACATAAATAGGAGAGTCCAAAAAACGATACCATTTGGTTCACTTTAAAGAATAAACAATATTCTTTAAAGTAACATTATTATGAATTAATGTTTGTATATTAATAGGATGATGAACTTTACAAATGCTGGAGACATGGGAATATTATATGATTTTAAAGAAATATATAAATATTACATGAATATAAAATGATAAAATGAATTGAAATGTAATTATGTATTATGACATGAGAATGATGAAGAAGAATGTTAAATAAATGAATATGTAATGTGATAATTTATGAGGCATGTGATGGTGATTATAGTTGATATGATCACAAGAGTTGTAATATCCCAAAATATACCCTAGAAGTTTGGTGTAATAATTGTTGTAATTGAAGTAAGTGTATTTGTGTTTAATTGGAAAAGAGGAAAATAAGTGAAGAGAGAGAGTTTATATGTTGTATATATGTAAATATATATAACATATGCACAAGTCAATGGGAAAGTCAAAGGAAGAGATTAATTTATTGATTAATTATGTTTAAAGGATTATTTAATTATTTGTAATTGGGTTAGAGTAAGTGGAAGAAGATATTTTAATATTTTAATATTATTTTTGCTTGGAGGAGAGGGTTTTGAGGAGATGATTTGACTTTTGCTTTCTCTCTTTTCTTCTTTCTTTCTTCCCTTGCCGTGGACCATTTTCTTTCCTTCTCTTCTCTTTGCTTTTCTGTGTTGTCCGGCCATCAAGAAGAAAGAGAGCAAGATAGAGATTTGTTCTTCCAAGTTCAAGATTGAAGAGAGTTTTCAAGAGATCAAGTTGGAAGTTTAAGAGTTCTCTATCTTTGGTAAGTTCTCTCTTGATTTCTTGTGTTGTTTTTGAAGTTATGTGGGTTTGTGAGTTGAAGTTGTGTTTGAGAATGTGTTTGGTTTGATGGTGTTGGGTTTAAGAGTATTTGATTAATTTGATTTTGGATTTTGGGGTTGGATTGAAGAAAAGAGTAAGTTGGTTGGTATTGATTAAGTTGTGGCTGTGTTTAGAGTTTTTGATGATGTTTGTGATTTGTGCTTGATGTGTGTTTTGGCTTGTTTTGGTGTTGTTGCAAGTTTGAGATAGTTTTTGAGTATGTTTTGTTAAGTTGGGTTGAAGGGGATGTTGGTGGATAGAAGGGATTTGTTAGTTGTGGTGTTGTTTTGGCCGGAATCTGGGTTTTTGGCCTGACACGCCCATGAGTACGTCCAGGGTCCTTAGGCGTGTCAATTGTTCTATATGGCAGTAGGTTTGACACGGCAAGTAACACGCCCGTGTTATTGAGCGTGTCATAGCTACTGTGAGAATGGAGAATTGACACGGCCAGGAACACGTTCAGGTTGTTGGACGTGTCGATGTTTTTGTGTGAGGCAGTATGTATTACACGCTCAGTGACACGCCCGTGGTCATGAGCGTGTAATAGCTTCTGTGTTGTGGAGTTAGGGCACGGTCAGGAACACGCCCGTGTGGTTGAGCGTGTCATGTGTAGAGATTGCCCTAGTTAACTCTTAACTTGATTACCTCTTGTGTATCCCTAAGCAAGTGTATGTTATTATTCTTGGATTAGGTCTTGAAGAAGGTGATTTATCATTGATTTAAGAAGCATAAGAACTTTGGGAAAGGGAGTGTTTTGAGTTGTGTGAATTGCTTTTGAGGTAAGTACACGTCTTGCATTATTGCATTGTTGATTCTTGTGAAGAATGTACTTTGCTATGCTTATATCAATGATGATATATATATATATATATATTATATGAATGATATGATGATGCAAATGATTGTACATTTGAAAGATGAATTGCTAAGATGGGTATTGAGATGTGATGGAATGTAAAGCCATTGTGGTTGGCTATAATGACTTTAATGAGGCATGTTTGCCAAATTGATAATGAGAATTGAGAATGAAATAATGAATGAATTGTGTGTCTAATGTGTTATTCCATTTTCAGAGTTTTGTTGTTGGTGGCATGCCTATTAGTAACAATCTCTTAAAGTTAGGTTGGATTTGATCCTTGAAGCCAAGTTGGGTTGAAGTTAAACTTGTTTTACTCCCCTTGAAGCTTGGTTGGGTCTAGTCCTTGAAGCCTAATTGAGATGTTACAACCCTTGAAGCTAGGTTGGGTTTTGTTCTTGAAGCCAAGTTGGGTTGATACTTATCATGCTTTGTTCCCCTTGAAGCTTGGTTGAACCTAATCCTTGAAGCCTAGTTGGGATAATGATATTGATAAATGTGATAATTGAACCAAGGCATTAACTCTGAAAATTAAATGGCATATTAGTGTCTTTTGGGCCCATGCTTGTCTTTGTTTAATTGTGATTCAATAATGATTGAATGATTGAATAATGAGATCTATGGAAAGTTATTGAAATGTGTGGCATTGCATTGCATTAAAGCATATTGTTAGTATCGTTTGTACTACTGAGCTGTTGGCTCAGCGCGATTGTGGTTCATCGCGCAGGTAACAGAGTTGAACCCGAGAGTTCCTCGAGACCGAGTGAGTCTAGGCATTGAAGATTTTATTTTGGGACTTAAAGATCAGAGAAAAGCTGCCAATCATGTATAATTTCTTCATGTTTTGTAAAGTATTGACTTTAATGTAAATATAGGTAAAACTGTAAACATGGACTTGAATGTATTCACATATTTAAATATATTTATAATTTCCGTTGCGTGTTAAGTAAAAGTTTATAACTACTTTGTTTTATAATACAAGTAAACTACTTTATTTTCTATATTGTATAATGAAAAAGAATGTCTTATGTTTTAAAATGATTCAGGTGTTAAAGGAAATCGTAGCATCTCTATGTTCGGTGTGCGTATACTACACTGTGGTGCTATGTAGTGTGCGTGTACGGGATGTAGGGGTGTTACAAGAGTTATGAAAATGCAGTAAATGTACTAGAAATGTGATTTACCAGTCAAATTATGGTTGTGGTTAGAAAGATGATGAAATATGTTGCAAATATTTGAAATATGGAAATTAATGATGTTTAAATGGTAATGTGAATGTCATACATTGTGTTAATATGATTAGATATGATGAATAATTATAAATTGACATTGATATAAATGAGAAAAATGAGAAAATGAGGCAATGTACCCAGTTGATTATGGGAAAATAAGAAAAAAGTTGATTATGGAAAATATAAATTATTTGTGTGCCTCGTATATTATTTAATTTTCAGAGTTCTATGTTTGGCGGCATGCCTATGAGGTTATCCTCATTATTTGCCTTCGGGGCTAGATGATATGCGCCAATGATATATGATTTTGCCTTTAAGGCTAGATTTACCTTCGGGGCTAGACGCTAGGCGTCACTGATATATGATTTGCTTCGGGGCTAGACACTTGGTGTTAATTTGGACCAAAATGGTAACTCTGGTATTTGAATAATATATTAGTTTGTTTGGGCCCGTGCTTGTGTATGTGTATTGTGTTGTGGATAATGGGATATGACATTTGAATGGTAAGATGAATTATGATATGTGATTAAAAATATCAGTATTGATAGACCTAAGCAAAGTTGGGTTTAGAGACGAAGTTGACCAAAGTATAATTAGGTCATGAGATTATTCGTATGTATGCTGGATTTGATAGTTGAGATTGAAAAATAAAGAAGTATATATATATATATATACCATGTATAAAATAAGAAGTAAGAATGTATATGTATGTATATGTATAATGTTTATTATTTATAGATATGTATCACTAAGCTGTAAAGCTTAGCACAGTTGTATAAATCGCACAGGTAAGAGCATGCCGATCAATGGAACTCAGACTGTGGTAGATTTGTGGTGATCTAGACTGCCGTAAGACCAACGATGCCATTTACATACATGTATATTTATAATTTAAGCATTTTTGTTTATGTAAATTAACTTATAACACTCGCGTTGGTTTATAAAGATTAAGATGACAATGTGTATATATTTACTTCAGTATTTGATTTTAATAGATAAAGTTTAAAGTTTTGAGATTTTAATTCTATAATAATAAAGTAGCGAGTTTGGAGAATGAATGAAATTATTAATATTTTGGAAGTATAAAATTTTTATGTAGGTTGTGTGCTTGTTGTTTTGGGATTTATCCGAATTACAGACAAAACTCTGGCTAGTTTTTTTCAGAGATTTTTTTATTAAATTATGTATTTTTAGTACTTAAATTATTAATGAATATTATTTATTTATTTATTAAAGTATATTTAAGCTGAAAAATATTTTTTTTAATTTATAAAAGTTTGATAAGACTGGAAACTGTGACATCATACTGTATATACGTATATTACATATATCAACTGTATGTATTATACACATATATGGTATAAAGGTGTTACAATACCCCTTACTATGAACTCTCTATCCTCTAGATAAGGGGTAATCCTTAGCAAAATGACTCGGTTAGCCACATCCAAAGCAAACATTCAATCCCAACATGCACTAACCCTGATGAGTTTTACCACATCTAGCACAAGTAGAAATACATGAACCAGAACCCGATCCACTATAATCGGAGCCTCCACTACTACCACTATAATCTCAACCGTGTTTGAAGCCACCTTTACTCATGCCCTTAAGCCTGAAAGAACTCTATGTCTCTGAACTATAAGTGCCCATTTGAAAAGTACCACTGGGACTAGAAAAGCAGTGAGTGCCCTGTCCTCTCTGTAATCCAGAACTCCTAGATCTCTTCTTCCTTTCTTCTAAAGTAAACTCTATATCTGTTATGGAACAATCTACGCACTAAGAGGATGAGTATGACCAAAGAAGCCAGGATAAAATTGAGAAGATTTTTAATCCAATTATTCTGCCTCAAGAGCATATAACTAGATCACGAGCCAAGAAAATTCAACAAGCATTAATTTGTCCTCTGCAAGATTTGGTGACTTTGGCTTGTAATGGGCTGGAAGGGATCCATGGCTTGGAAACAAGATTAAATAAAGTTAATTACAACTTAATTCAAGTCCAACTTCAAAATGGGCTTACTTAAGTTTGTTTTTAGTTTTTAGCCTTGTTAATTTAGTGAAATTAAATATGTTTGTATTTTTGTCATAATGGCTATTTAAAACATGTTAATTTTAAAGCCTATTAGTTTTATTGTTTTGATAACGGGCTGTCCAAACTTGTTTATGTTAAAGCCCATAAGTTGAGTTTGTCTATTTTAGATTATGAGTTTTTTAGGTCTTGTAAAGGCTATATAAAGGTCTAAAATGAATTTCACTACAAATTATTGATGAATGATAACCAAAAGGCTATTTGTTGTTGTCTTTATGTTCTTGAGTAGAATACATGCTAAGGAACATTCATGTGGACTGATCATCTTCTTGTGGAGTGTTTTGAATATGGAATTTAGAAACAAGTTTCCTTTATTCTAGATCTTTGATAATCTTTCTAAGCAATTTGAATTCTAGCATTTCTTAGGGGTTGAGACTGAATTGTTATTGGGGTTTTCAAGTTAATGTTGTGGGGGTCCGTAATAATCAAAGAGGTTCTCAGGCTAATTCTTGAAGGTTCCGTATCATTTGGTATCTGAGCTTTGGCTTTAGATCAGGTTTTATCCTTAACAAATTTTGTGTTTTTTATTCTAAATTCTTGTTTTCTTTTGTTCTTCTAAGTTTATCTCTTATTGTTCTTGCGTTTTCTTTGTTTTTCCTTCATTTGAATTATTATTGTTTATTTGAATTCTGATTTTGTTTGTTTGGTTAATCTGAATTCTTTTCATCAATTAAAAAGATTACAAATCTGATTTGGTGCTTATGGTTATAAAAAAAAAAAATTTCGTCCAAAAAAAGGGATAAAAAGCTTGTTGTTTAGAAAAGAAAAAGAAATACAAATCTAAAAAAAAAAGAAAGAAATCTAGAATTGTGGCTTTAGATCTTCCTAAATTTGAACTATAGTTGTCTACATTTATTGTGTGTTTATTATAGTTATTAATCATTAATTAATAACTTTTAGGGTTGTTTGGGTATTCTTCAAAAATTACCTTCTAAATTTATCCTAATCAAATCTTTGTTATTTTTTTGGTATTCTTGTTTTAGCCAATTTGCTTCAAACTTGTTTTAAAAAATTTCAGATTTGGAATTCTGCCCAAAACAAGCTATTTGAATTATTCTAAAAGTGTGATTCACCTAAGAACGTAAAAAAAATTAGCTAGAGTGGTGTGAGGAAAGTCGTGAGCAAAATAAATTAATTGAGCGAAACACGGGTGACCAACCCCATCTTTTGAGTGTAAACACGTGAGGGAGTGTTGTGAGGTCCTTATATTATTATTTTTTATTATTTTCTAACCTTTTATTGCAGCAATGTCCGACCAAGGTGAAGGTAGTGGAGCTGGCCATGTTGATGCGGCTAGATTGCGTGAGACTCAACAAGCTGAATTTACAAATTTATACCGCACTATGGAGAACGTGAGGGAAACATTAGAGCGTATGGATGTGAGGTTGCAAGCTGTTGAAAGAGCCACACAGGAGAGCAATGAGAGGCAAAGAGTGGGTAGAAATCAAATACCTCAAAATGATAATTTGGATGATGAATAAAAGTTTGAGGATGATAATACAACTCTTATTGGAGGAGTTATACCTAGAGGAAGAGGTAGAGGAGGTCGCAGTGCTAATAGAGGTACAAAAAGGATGTATGATAATGCATTCTATGGTAGAAACCATGGTAATGATGACTTTGTAGATAGGAACTTGGGAAGCATTAAATTGGAAATTCATAATTTTTGAGGTAAATCAGATCCAAAGGCTTATTTGCAATGGGAAAAGTAAGTTGAGCTTATCTTTGATTACCATTAATTTAGTGAAGAAAAGAAAGTCAAGCTTGCCATTACTCAATTTTTAGATTATGTTATAGCTTGGTGGGACCAATTGGTGACTAATAGAAGAAGAAATTTGGAGTATCCAATTAAGACTTGGCATGATCTTAAGTCTGTCATGAGAAAGAGATTTGTGCCTAGACATTTTCATACAGAACTTATACAAAGACTTCAGGTTCTTAACAAGGTAGTAGGAGTGTTGATGACTACTATAAAGAGATGGAAATGATCATGGCAAGAGCTAATATAGATGAAGATATAGAGACTACTATGGCACATTTCTTGGCTAGTTTGAACAAGGACATAGCAGATTGAGTTGATTTGCAGCCTTATGTGGAGTTAGAAGAGATGGTGCATATTGCCATCAAGGTGAAAAAACAACTCCAAGGAAGAGAAGCAGCAAGGTATGTTTCCAAACCTTATTCCAATTTAAGGCCACGACCTTAGACTTCAATTTGAGTCCGCCACATGAAAAAATGAAGAAAAACACAAGTTTTAGAAGGAAATCAAAATCCATGACCATGGCATTTAAAGGTCACGCACGTGGGATCTAATTACTTATTGCCTAAGTGAAGAAAAGAGAGAAAAGTCAGAGATTACAGCTTGCCTTCAAATGCCACTACCGTGCCATTCAAACATCACGACCTTGGCCCACTTAGCCACCATTAAAATTTGAAAAATGTCTCAAAACAGTTCATTTCAACCCATGCCATGACCATGGCATCCATATTCAGCTACCATGGGGCTGAAATTTATGACTTTAAGTCAAAAAAGTTAAAAATTGAAGAATAAGTATTCTAGTATTTGCCAACTTGCCTCCATTAAGAAGCTTTGAAGCACTCTATATAAATACCTTTCCTCTAAGGTTTCAAGCATGCAAGAGAGATTGAAGTTTATAGTGAGATTAAAGATTTGTTTTTTAGTTTAATTATAGCTTATATCAAGTAAATTCTAGTTTTTCTTTTAAGAGAAGAGTGAAATTAGGATCCAAGGAAGAGATTCAAGGATCCAAGTGGAGTTCTTCTTCAATCCAAAGAATTAGAGTTTGTTCTTTCTTATTATTTAAATTACATTTTCAATTAACATTTGTTATGTTTTTATTTCAATTATGAGGAACTAAACTCTATTTAGGATTGGTCCCTTATATTGAATTTATTATGGAATAATATATGCTTATTTCATTTAATTAAGTTTATCCTTAATTATTATATTATCTTTATTCTTAATGCTTTAGTTATCTAGCCAATAACTAATTGAATTGAGATGTTGTGCATGGAGCTAGAGTGGAATCATAAGATTAGTCCAAAGAGATAACAATCTTAAGTAAGTTTTTCACTTAGAGATGAGGTCTTCATCCAAATATCAAAGGAACGATAGATACAACAATGGGTGGTGCAATTATGAACAAAGCTCCTTCTGAAGCAAATGACTTAATTGAAGAAATGGTAGCAAATAATGACCATTGGACTTTAGAACGAGGCATTCATAATACCAGTTGCACTCAGCAGAATTACCTGAGTGCATCTGTATTAATTCTATTATCATCATAGGTATTATCATAGGCATTTTGTACCCGAGTGCATCTGTATTAATTCTATTATCATCATAGGTATTATCATAGGCATTCTGTACCCGAGTGCATCTGCATATGTAGTCATAATACCAGTGCACTCGTATTAATTCTACCATAGGTTTATATGTTGTAGCTAAGGTAGATAAAATAGCCAAGAAATTGGAGCATGTCAACCTATCATCATCTTCTCCAGCATGTGAAGGATGTGGAGGAAGCCATTGATAAGTCTGAGGGTTTGGAGGGTTGTGGATAAGGTTCAACAAGGTGGCACATATAGTCGAAAGAGACTGGTGAGCCCATGTTTGATCCAAATAAAGGAAATGGGTGTGCCTCTGCTGACAGCTTAAGCTTTTGGTAGAAATGGTTAGCGTTCTTTCAGATTAAGCGTACTGGTGCAGGGTCAGTACCATGATGGGTGACCTCCTGAAAAGTGCTTGGCCCAGCCACATCATTTGGTATCAGAGCCTATTCAACGGGTCTAGTCCCACTGCTCCAAGTTCGAGGATGAACCTTCTTAAAGAGGGAGGGAATGATAAATTCGAGGGTTTAGAGGATTGTGGATCAGGTTTGACAAGGTAGCACATAAAGTTGAAAGAGACTAGTGAGCCCATATTTGATCCAAATAAAGAAAATGGGTGCGCCTCTGCTGACAGCTTAAGCTTTTGGTAGAAATGGTTAGCATTCTTTCCGATTAAGCATGCTGATACAGGGTCAGTATCAGGATGGGTGACCTCCTGGGAAGTGCTTGGCCCAGCCGCATCATTTGCCCTCAAAAGAGTTTGAAGTTGAAGAATTGAAGAATTGAATTGAGGCAACCTCCTGAGAATTAGCATGCGCATCATAAGCAACCTCCTGGGAATTCTTTTGAGGGCCATAATACAAAAGAATTTGAAGAATTGGGAGGAATGTTTGCCACATGTGGAGTTTGCTTATAATTGCAGTATGCATGCTACAACAAACCATTCACCATTTGAAGTTTTGTAAAATCCATTAACTCCAATGGATTTGCTACCTTTACCATTAAAGAAAGCAAATTTGGATGGTAAACAAAAAGCTGACTTTGTTAAAACTTTGCATGAAAAGGTGCGCACACAAATTGAAAAGAAGACTCTACAATATGAGAAGCAACACAACAAAGGCCGAAAGAAAGTAGTATTCAAACCTAGAGATTCGGTTTGGCTACACTTAAGGAAAGATTTCCAGGCCAAAGGAAGTCAAAACTAATACCTAGAGGGGATGGTCCATTTCGAGTCCTTTAAAGAATAAATGACAATGCATATAAGCTGAAATTGCCAAGTGAGTATAGTAATGTTAGTGCAACCTTCAATGTTTTTGATTTGTCTTTGTTTGATGTAGGTGATGAAGGAACATATTCGAGGACAAATCCTTACGGGGAGAGGGGGAATGATGAGGAATTACATGCTGATCAAAAATTGGCCAAGCACCAACAGTCCAATGATGACATGAACAAATAATTCAAAGATCCACTAGCCATATATGAAGGACCAATGACAAGGTCTAGAGCTAATAAGTTAAAAGAGGCTTTAATTTCCTTCATGGATCAGATTTGGAGAAAACAAGTTGCTCAAGATTTGTTTAAGGATGATCCATGGATGTAAGAAGAGCTTAAGTTGGTCAACATAATTCAAGCAAGACCTAATCTTGAAGGCTAATCCAGGCTTATGAGAGTAAAGATTTAGGTCCATTTTTAATAATAAAAGGTCATTTGGCCATGGTCTTGAAGTCTAACAGACCATTGGCCTAAGACAAATTAATAGGCTATTTAAGACTATTTGTGTTTTAATTCTGCATTTTGACTTTTATTAGAGTTTATTCTTATTAAGTATGAGTTACAAAGGCTGAAATATGAAGAAAAAGAGTTAGAAAAGCCAAGAAAATAATGGTCCAACGTTCACATTGAGTTGGCAAAGTAATGGGGCTATTTATTAGGTGTAATAGGGCTCTCAATTAATATGGTAGTTACATATGAACTTAATTCTGATGCTCTCCTTTGTATATGGCCTTCTTCTATATAAACAAGGCTGATTTCCTTTGTAATCATATAATTATTAAAAGATATAAAAGATATTTTGAGCATTTGTGAGTGTTTTGTCTTAAGTTCTTGGATGAACTTTGGAACTTATCAAGCTATTCAGTTTGTGGCGTTCAAATTCCAGAATCTTTGTTTTCATCCTTAACTTATCAAACCTTCTTTGTTTGTGGCGTTTTGAGGAAATCAAAGTGCTATTCTAATTACTTAATCATAATTCCATTGATAAAAGTTATTAGAATAGTTAATCTTACTTCATTCTTGAACGATACAAATTTTGATTCAACTTTTGGAGGGTGTTAATTTGCATTCCATATATATCATAGTTCTTTAACTATTGGTGTGTATGGCTGCTAAATTGATGATTGCCATCAACCATGATACAACATATTGCAGAATTATGAAGAAAGCCCAATTTTTGAGCAACCAAAATAGCGGTTCGAATTTTCAAAGGAACACATACAATCGATCTTGGAGAAATATCCTAATTTATCTTGGGAAAATCAGAACAATAAAAAGAACCCTATCAACCTCTGTACATGGTGAACCAAAATCAAGATCCTACTTCTTTGGTTGTAGAAAAACCTGGATATGAATCTGCATTGGAGAAATTTATTTAATCAACACCAGAGAGATTTGATAAACTTGAAAAGCAATATGACAAGCTTGAGTAGAAAATTGAACATCTCTCAACATAAAATAGGAATCTTGAAACACAAGTAGGTCAAATTACAAGTTCTCTCAACACTCGCAATCAAGGAGCTATTCTAACCCAAACGAAAATCAATCCAAGGGAGCACTACAAGTTAAGAAGTGGTTTTACAACTTGAAGATCCTTAACCAAACATAACCCCAACTTTGGCTAAGGACAAGGAAAAAGAAGAAGAAGTCAAAGAAAAGAAAGCACTAAAAGAAATTGTTAAACTATATGTACCTTCAATTCCTTTTTCTTAAAGATTAAAGAAGCAAAAATTAGATAAGTAATATGAAAAATTTTTAAAAGTATTTAAATAACTTTACATTAGTATTCCTTTTGCAGAAGCACTTGCATAGATGCCCACTTATATGAAATTCCTTAAAGAGTTGCTGTCTAATAAAAAGAAGCTAGAAGACAATGCAAAAATTGCACTTACAGAAGAATGTAGTGCAATGATACAAAATAAACTTCCTTCAAAATTAAAAGATCCTGGGAGTTTTATTATTCCGTGTACTATTGGTGAAGTAGATTTCTAAAATGCTTTATGTGATTTGGGTCCTAGTGTTAGTCTAATGCCTAGTTCTATTTACAGAAAACTTGGCTTCACACAACTCTAACCAATAAAGATGTCTCTTTAATTAGCAGATCATTCAATAAAATATCCCATTGGAGTGGTCAAAGATGTCCTTGTAAAAGTGGATAAATTCTATATTCCAGTTGACTTTGTGATTCTAGAAATGGATGAAGATATAGAAATTCCACTTATCGTAGGAATGCTATTCTTGGCTACAGTTGGAGCTATGATTAATGTTGGTGGAGAAAAACTTACTTTGCAAGGAGGAGATGAAAAAAATGGAATTTAACATGATAAAAGCAGCCAAACATCCTATATTTCTTAATGACTATTTTCTAGTTGATGTTGTAGATGAATGTGTGCAATAATTTTGTGAACACAAAGCTAAAGATTCTTTAGAAACTTGTCTTGCTTAAAGTTCTACACCAGAATGTGAGAATAAGGAAGTTGTTGCTTATGCTTCAACATTATAAACAACTATACTTCTATATTTTCAAAAATTTGAACTGCTCAGAAATGGTAAAACCCTACCTTCCCCTTTTATTAAAAAAGTTGCAGAATTGCAATTAAAACCCCTTCCAAACTATCTCAGGTATGCATTTCTTATACCTAATGATACTTTGCCTATTATTATTAATACTAATTTGTCTAATATTCAGTTAAGCAAAACCTTAGATTTGATCAAAAAATCCAAAAAGGCAATAGATTGGACTATATCTAATATTAAAGGAATTAGCCCTTCTACATGTATGTATAAGATTTTATTGGAAAAAATTCTAAATTTGTGATAGATCAAAAGAGGAGATTAAATCTAAATATAAAAGTGGTAATAAAAGCAAAAGTGACAAAGTTGTTAGATGTAGGAATAATTTATCTAATTATTTATAGTTATTAGGTAAGTCATGTACATGTAGTTCTTAAGAATGGAGGGATGACTGTTATAACAAATGGAAACAATGAACTAATTCCCTTAAGAATAGTATCTAGATGGCGTGTTTACATAGATTATAGAAAATTAAATAAAACTACCCACAAGGATCATTTTTCTTTACCATTCATTGATCAAATATTTGAAACACTTGCTGGTAATGCTTATTTTTTACTTCTTAGATGGATATTCATGATATTTTCAAATTCCTATAGCACTGGAAGATCAAGAGAAGACAATATTCACATGACCATATGGAACTTTTGCTTATCACAGATACCATTTGGACTGTGCAATGCCAGCAACTTTTCGAAGATGCATGATGGCTATATTTTTTTATATTGTTGAATTAATTATTAAAATATCTATGGATAATTTTACTGTTTATGGTTCCACTTTTGTAATTGTTTACAACATTTGGAACAGGTACTTAAGAGATGTGAAGAACAAACCTTGTCCTTAATTGGGAAAAATGTCATTTTATGGTAGAAGAAGAAATTATTGTTAGACACAAGTTTTCTCAAAAAGGAATTGAAGTGGACAGATCAAAAATTAAAGCTATTAAAAAGTTACCACCACTAACCAATGTTAAAGGAATTCATAATTATCCATGATATGCAGGGTTTTATAGGTGTTTTATAAAAGATTTTTCAAAAATTGCTAAATCTTATATGAATTATTAAATAAAGATGTTTTTAATTTTTCTAATGAATGGTTAATTGTTTTTAGCAGGTTAAAAGGCAGCTCTTGCGACAACTCCTATTATTTCACCACCATATTGGTCTTTACCATTTGAGCTTATGTGCAATGCTAGTGATTATGCAATTGGAGCTATTTTGAGTAAAAAAAGGGATAAGAAAAGTCATGTCATTTACTATGCAAGTTGAACCCTTGATGACATTTAAATTAATTATGCTACAATATAAAAAGAAATGCTTGTTATAGTTTATGCTCTTGACAAATTTAGATCCTACCTTTTAGGATACAAAGTTATTGTTTACATTAACTATGCAGTAATTAAATATCTTATAAGTAAGAAGGAAGCCAAACCAAGGTTCATTAGGTGGATTTTATTTTTTTAAAAATTTGATCTTGAAATTTAGGATAAAAAAGGAGCTTAAAATCTAGTAGCATATCACCTTTCAAGATTAGAGAAACAAATGGATAAGGAAGTAATGCCCACCAATGAATCATTTTTGGATGAACAACTTTTCTCTGTTAAAACTTATATCCTCTGGTATGCTGACTTTGTTAATTATTTGATAGGTGGTGTTCTTTCATCGGAAATGACTAGTGCTCAAAGGAAGAAATTCTTTTATGATGTTAAACACTATATGTAGGAGAAACCTCTATTATTTAAGCATTGTGGGGATGTAAAGATTCATAGATGTGTACCAGAAGAGGAGATAAAAAGTATCTTGGAATTTTATCATTTGAAAGAATGTGGTGGTTATTCTAGCACTTATAAGATAGTTGCTAAAATTTGGCAATTTGGATTTTTCTAGCTTACCAAGTACAAAGATGCAAAGGTTTCTGTTTAGTCATGTGATATATGTCAACGAGATGGGAATATTTCAAAACAACAAGACATGCCACTTAATTCAATCCTTAAAGTTAAATTGTTTGATGTTTGGAGAATTGATTTTATGGGACTATTTCCACCATTGTTCAATAATCAATATATCTTAGTGGCTATAGATTATGTGTCTAAATTTGTTGAAGCAATTGCAAGTCAACAAATGATTCAAAAGTGGTGACTAAATTTATCAAAAAGAATATTTTCACAAGGTTTAGAGTTCCTAGAGCTATGATTAGTGGTAGAGGTACTCATTTTTGTAATAAGAGTTTTGATTCTATTCTTAAAAAATATGGAGTACATCATCAGGTGACAACACCTTATCACCCCTTAAACTAGTTGACAAGTATAAATATCAAATAGGGAGATTAAATGGATTTTGGAGAAAATGGTTAGCACTTTAAGAAAAGACTGGCCTACTAAATTAGATGATGCTCTTTAGGCTTATAGAACAACATTTAAAACTCGAATTGGTATGTCACCTCATCGACTTGTCTTTGGAAAAGCATGTCACTTACTAGGCGTGTTAGAACACAAAGTGTAATGGTCTATCAAACAATTAAACATGGACTTAAACATAGCTGGACAAAAATGACTTTTGCAATTGAATTAGTTGGATGAAATTAGGTTTTAAGCTTATGAAAATGCCAAGATTTATAAAGAAAGAATTAAAGCGTGGCATGATAGATTTATCCAACCCAAACAATTTCATGAAGGACAACAAGTTTTGTTGTACAATTCAAGGTTAAGGTTTTTTCCTAGAAAGCTAAAGTCCCATTGGTTAGGACCATTTAAAGTTGTGAAAGTTTATCCTTATGGCATAGTCAACATACAAAATCAAGGAGGAGAAATTTTCAAAGTGAATGGCCAACGTTTGAAGCCCTATTTTGTTGGTGATATGACAGATGTTGGAAGTGCTTATCACTTCAACAAATAAACCTTCAAGCCAGATACACTCAAGTTATTAACTATAAACATAGCGCTTGTTGGGAGGCAACCCAATTAATTTTATGTTTTTGTTATATTCTTTAGTTTGGATTGTATTTTGTTTAAGTATTTTAGTTAATATTATTTTAAATTTGTTGTTTAGGTGATTTGAAGTACAAAACCACAAGAAATCCAAGGAAAATGGGTGCCACGGCCATGGTCAATCATCACCATGGTCATAATATTGTAGTTAATATTTTTTTAAATTTGTTGTTTAGGTGATTTGAAATACAAAACCATAAGAAATCCAAGGAAAATGGGTGCCACAACCATGGTCAATCATCACCATGGTCATGGGATTCATTTTAAAGTTGTAAAAATGAAGGAGAAGCAAAAAGTTTGTTGTGGGATTGCAAATGAGGTTGTCCAACTAAAAAACACGAAATGGCAGTAGCATATTCAATGCATAACCATAGCAACCTAGAGGCCATGACCTTGGCATGCAAACCAAATTTGCCAAAACTATTTCAAAGTCATTTTGACTGGTCAAAAGTAAGGCCATGATCGTGACACACCTGGACCTATATATACATCTTATTTTCATCTAAATTTATTAATAAAAATGTGATTAGAAAACTAGGATGGAATGACTTAATGTAAACAATGTTTTCTTATATGTAGTGGATAATTTTTGCTTCTATGCACTTTCCCTCCTATGCTGAATTGACACTTGAATTTTTTAGTGCATTTAAATTTATTCCACCGAATAGTAATCCTGCACTTAATAATTACAATTGGACTATGATTGAATTTAGGCATGCTATTGGTTTAGTTGAACTTCAAGGTACTAGTGGAAGAACCAATGGGTTTGATAAAAAGGAAACTTAGACTAGGTTAGGTGGATTGGGTCAGTTTAATAGCAAAATTGAAAAGGCTTCTAATTTTACAAATCCTTTTTATAAATATATCCATGTTGTCATAACCAATACCATTTTTAGTAGAGGTAAAAGTCAAGGCACGATAAATTCCAAGGAGTTTATTTCTTATATTGTGATGGAAATAATCAATTTAGCAGCCATACACCCCAACAGTTAAAGAACTATGATATATATGGAATGCAAATTAACACTCTCTAATAGTTGAATCAAAATCTGGATCGTTCAAGAATGAAGTAAGATTAACTATTCTAATCACTCTTATCAATGGAATTATAATTAAGTAATTGGAACAACACTTTGATTTCCTCAAAACGCCACAAACAAAGAAGGTTTGATAAGTTAAGAATGAAAACAAAGATTCTAGAATTTGAATGTCACAAACTGAATAGCTTGATAAATTTCAAAGTTCATGCAAGAACTTAAGACAAAACACTCACAAGTGCTTAATTAATTGAGAGCCCCATTACCCCTAATAAATAGCCCCATTACGTTGCCAACTCAATGTGAACATTGGACCATTATTTTCTTGGCTTTTGTAACTCTTTTTCTTCATATTTTAGCCTTTGTAACTCATACTTAATAAGAATAAACCCTAATAAAAGTCAAAATGTAGAATTAAAACACTAATAGTCTTAAACAACCTATTAATTTGTCTTAGGCCATTAGTCTTTTAGACTTCAAGACCATGGCCAAATGACCTTTTATTATTAAAAATGGACCTAAATCTTTACTCTCATAAGCCTGGATTAGCCTTCAAGATTAGGTCTTGCTTGAATTATGTTGACCAACTTAAGCTCTTCTTGCATCCATGGATCATTCTTAAACATATCTTGAGCAACTTGTTTTCTCCAAATATGATCTATGAAGGAAATTAAAGCCTCTTTCAACTTATTAGCTCTAGACCTTGTCATTGGTCCTCCATATATGGCTAGTGGATCTTTGAATTGTTTGTTCATGTCATCATTGGACCGTTGGTGCTTGGCCAATTTTTGATCAGCATGTAATTCCTCATCATATTGTGCTGTGCAAGAAAGACCTTTTAATTTTGGATTTTGGTTTGCAAAATATTGTGAGGAAGTTGTTAAACAAATCAGAAAATTATTATTGGAGGTATGACCACCAGAATTGTTAAGTACCTAAATATTAGCTAGGCAAGACAAATAATTGATATGGGCACTATTCTAGTAATAAGATTAGCAGAAAAGAGGGAAAGGCAATATGTAGTTTTAGGACCACTTGATGCTGATATTAATAATGATGAACATGAACTTTTTTGAGAAGGAGATGAATTCGAGGAACCTACTGAACAACATCATTCTCCTCTCGCCCTTTTGAAGCTGGTCTTTTTACTCCACCAAACACATTTGACTATATTTTTAATAGGCTTAGTGCTTTTAAGAATGAAATGAATCACAAGAATGAAGCTTGGGAGCAAAGATTTGACAATATGGAACAAATATTTGGAGGTGTAGAGCATGAGGTTTGTACTATTTCTACTTAGATGATTGGATTGAGCGAGCAGATCAACACCTTCTTTGTTTAATTTAGATTGTACTACCCACCTCCACAGTATCCCCCTCTACCTAGTGATCATGATGGTGATAGTGACCACTAAGGACAGTGGTATTTCAAGTTTGGGGGAGTTTTCCCTCAATTGGTTGCAGAATTGTGGTAATTTAGTTTTAAATTTCTTTTTGGATATTTTATTTTAATTTTCTTTTTAGATATTTTATTTTATACTTGAATGTGTATTTTTATATTTAAACTATAGTATTATGATATTTTGAATATTTTGAATATAATAAATATGGTTTAATATTGGTCTTATTTGATTTTAGAAAATATTAAGGATGAATGGATTTTTATATAATTTGTTCTACAATAATTGAGTTCTTCTGTGTAATTTTTTGTGTTAAATTTTCCAATTAAAATTTTTGAAATTTAAGGTCAAAATTTGGTAAAATAATTATACTTTATATATTGTTAACCAAGTGAGCACTTAAATTTAATTAAAAGTGAATGGTTATTAAATGTTTAGAAAAAGTTTATATTCTTTTGTATTATTTTCTGCCTAGGCATAGAACATGTTTGAAAGAGCTTTTGAGGAAAAATTGAACCTTGCTAAGCAGAGAGAAAATTGATTTAGGCATTGTTTGTTGAACCAAAATTTTATACCCACCAATTTTAACATTGCCCCTAGTTTTTCCCTTTAAGCCTAAATAAAATCTTAGCTTGAGTTTTTTCTTAATTCAAATAACCAAAACAACTACCTTTTTTAAGGTTAATTGTCTTTTGAAATGTTTTTCAAGTAATTTGCTCAGTTATAGAGGATAAAGTATAGAAAAAATCTTTTAAAATCTACAATAGACTACTAAGTTTAAAGTTTGGGGGAGTACTTAAAATTAAAAAAAAAATTTCCCCTAATTTAGAAAAAAGGAGGCAAGAAAGGAGTAAAGACTCAAGATAAGAGCTATATTCAATGATATGAGAAATTTTTGAAAGATAAGTAACCTATTTCATTCAACATTTTTTTTAACTCACACCCATATAGACCCCATTACAAGCTAATAAAAGTCCTTTTGATTTTTCTTGAATTAGTGAGATCTATTAGTGGAGAAAGCTCGATTAAACATGCATATGAGACTAGGCTAAACTTTCATAAAAAGAATATTTGCTTTTTCTAGGTTTGATGATTGATTGTAATTAATTAAATTTCTTAAGCAAAGGAGGTGAGAATGAAGTAAAGTTATGGAGCTAAATAAAGATCTAGATTTTGAAGTTTTAGTTTGTAACACCCTGATACTCCATATAAGTACTATACATATACCTAGTATACATACAATACGTATATAAAGTATAATAATGTTACTTTTAGTTTCAATTTAAAAAAAAAAACCTTTATCCAAGTTCATCAAATTATACATTAATTTAAAACACATTTACAAAAGTCAGTATTCTTATTTATCAAAACTTCATTCATCCATATGAATATATATATTAACTCAAAAATACAATATAATTTAAAATTACACATGTATGCATCACCTTCTAGTTGGTCTCGAGACACCCTTACCCTTCTCGTGGCATAACAGCTAGACTTCCCGATCAACCGCATAAATACCTGCGCGATTAAACATCCGCGCTAAGCCCGAAAGCTTAGTAGTACAAATAAATACTAAAACACATTTTACCATAAGAATCATACCTTATATTTTTAGCATTATGTTTTATGGTTCTCTTACCACGTTTTCCTTTCTCAATGCATTCTTCATATGTTCCCACTAATTTCACAATTATTATACATAATTATATAAAGCCTTTACAACACAGTACTTTCCCTTTCTATCTCATATGCATATAAACATACATCATTTCAACCAAAATACCATTCAACGACCTATTCAACACCTTTATGAAAGCAATTCTCACACATTCCTTATTCATATATATATTCTACACATCATACTATATTTTTATAAAATCATATATCAACAAAGTCCCTCAAACATATTCACCTTCAATACATCAATGCACATATTGCAAAATCATACTTCATAACATTATTTTATCCACAATTCATTAGACATGAATCATACTTCCAATAAAGGCAGTTATAGATCTCATTACTCATTTATTTCAACATTTGAATATCACATTGACAACAAAGACAGACTCGGGCCCAAACAACACACTAATATGTTATTCAAAGTTCAGAGTTACTGCTTTGGTTCATAATCACAATAATCAAGCCCGTAGGCATCATGTATCAATAACTCTATCTATGGATAGTGTAACAGACCCAGTCTCTTGGACCATCAACTCCACATGAGGAGATCCTCAACTCGGCAAGACTGTTACCTGTAACAGACCCAGTCTCTTGGACCATCAACTCGACTAACCTCGAGGAGATCCTCAACCCGGCAAGACTGTTACCAATTATATATCTCATAATCATAATTATCATAGTGTAACAGACCCAGTCTCTTGGACCTCATTTCATCTCAAATTAAAGAGATCCTCAACCCGGCAAGACTGATACCTTTCATTTTATAGGCATGCCTCCAAACCCAAAACTCTGAAATTGAATAACACATTAGTTACACAATTCATTTATTATTTCATTATCCATCTCATTCTCAATTGAATCATAATCTAGGCAAACATGCCTCATTTATCACAATTGAATCATCATAGCCAATCACAATGGCTTTACATCACATTTGTGTTATAATAGCCAATGACAATGGCTTCATATTTCATTTGAATCATCATAGCCAATAACAATGGCTTCTCATTTCATTTGATTTCAATTCTCATTTCATCTTTCATCACAACATCACATCTTTCACATAACACCTTACAATTTACAAAGTTCACAATACATAAAACATAACATTGTTCATATAGTATCTTAAACATCATTGTTATCATCATATCACATTGATCAATTCATCACTCAACAATACATAATCAATGGCATTGCACATACCTTTTTCCATGATCATTATATCTTCCACATTTCCTATATCATCATTGTTATATACAAAACAATTTACATTATACATGAATATAGAATCTTCTATATACATTTGGTTGGATCATTATTGTTTTAAGTGTGTTTAGGTATAAAAGACCTTTGAAGATCCAACAATGTATGAAGAACAAATAACAAACACCCAAGCTAACACCCTCAAGGGACACGGCCAAGCTTGTGGCCGTGTCTCTCAATCCAAACATCCAGTAGCAAACACGGTCAAAGGACACGGCCAAGCCAGTGGCCGTGTCTCTCAATCCAATTCAAGCAGTAGCAAACACGGGCAGTGGACACGGCCAAGCCAGTGGCCGTGTCTCTCAACACAACAATCCAGTAGCAGACACGGGCAAGGGACACGGCCGTGTCTCTCCAAAAATCATCCAACACGGCCAAGTTTGCCCTAACTTGGCCGTGTCTCTCATGACTTGGCCGTGTTCTTCAATGAATTAAAGGCCAAACACTTCCAAATTCATCTAACCCAAACCCAACCTCAACATTTCATCATTTACCTCACAATTTTCTCAACTTATCATCACTTAAATATCAATTCAACATCTTTACATACTTCACTCTTTCATTATCTTCACTTTACACACTAATTATACCAAACATAACCTCAATCCAGAAGAATTCAAAACAAGAAGATAAGAATTTAGATATATACATATAATCAATAAAATCAACTCAAAAGGGAGTACTTACTTGAATAGCTTGCTAAATCTTCAATATCCACTTGCAAACATCTTGATATCCTTAATCTTTGGTGTAACTAGAAGCAAAATCATCTTTCTCTTTCTAGCTTCTCTCTCTCTCTCTCTCTCTCTCGTTTACAAAGGAAAAGAAGAAGCAGAGGAAGAAAGAACGTTCTCGTTCTTTCTTTCGTTTCTCTCATATAATAATAATAATAATAATAATAATAATAATAATAATAATAATAATAATAATAATAATAATAATAATAATAATAATAATAATACTTAATATTTCTCAAATAACCTCCACCACACATAATTTTCCAACTTTTGACTTTCTTCTTCTCTTTTCTTTTTGTCCTTATTATCATTATTATTATTATTAACTAATTATACAAATATATATACACAACTCACTTTCCTACACCATTTTATATCCCATGTATATGTGATGTATATGTATATGTCTTATATATATATTATCTTTATATTTCCCATACATACATATACATTAAATCCAAATGCAACAACATTAACTCCAAAACTCTTAGGGTCTATTCTGGGATATTACAAAGTTATTTAAATTTTTGAATATAAACTTAACATATAAGGAAATTTATAGTGACAAACTTTAATTACTTGAGGACAAGCAATGATTTAAGTTTGTGGGGAGTTTGATTGACTGAAATTTTGATCAATATTTTGTATAATTCTAACCATGATTTTAATTATTTTCTAATTGAATTTGATGGATTTTATTTGTTTGAGTTAGAATTCTCTTATTTTAGCTTGGAAAGGCAAGATACAAAGTTTTTAACGATAAGTGATTCAAAATTTAAGAAAAGTAAGCAAAATGAAGAAAATCCAAAAGCAACGCCCATGGCTCTTCAAGGCCATGATCTTGGACTTCAATTTGAGTCTATCACATAAAAAAAAAGGAAGAAAAACACAAGTTTTAGAAGGAAATCAAATGTCACGACCATGGAATTTGAAGGTAACGCCTATGGGATCCAGTTGCTTACTGCCTAAGTGAAGAAAATGAAGAAAAGTCAGAGTTTATAGTTTGCCTTTAAAAGCCACAATCATGGCATTCACATACCACGACCATGGCCCACTTAGCTGCCATTTATTGCTAGAAAATTTCTCGAAACAGTTCATTCTAACCTAGGCCACAACTGTGGCATCCATATACCATGACCATGGAGCTGGAATTTATGACTTTAAGCCAAAAAAGTTGAAAATTGAAAAATAAAATAGTTGTAGAAAGTTGTATTCCAGCATTTTCCAACTTCCTTTCATCAAGAAGCTTCCAAGCACTCTTTATAAACACATTTCCTCCAAGGTTTTAAGCATGCAAGAGAGATTGAGTTGTATATAAGAGAAATTATAGTGAGATTAGAGATTTCATTTTTAGTTGAATTGCAATTTGTACCAAGTAGATTCTAGTTTTTCTTTTGAGAGAAGATTGAAATTAGGATTCAAGGAAGAGATTCAAGGATCCAAGTGAAATTCTTCTTCAATCCAAAGAATTAGAGTTTGCACTTTCTTGTTATTTAAATTATGTTTTCAATTAATGTTTGTTGTGTTTTTATTTTAAATATGAGGAACTAAACTCTATTTAGGGTTGGTCCCTTATATTGAATCTATTATGAAATAATATATGCTTATTTGATTTAATTAAGTTTATCCTTAATTATTTTATTATCTTTGATCTTAATGCTTTGATTATCTATCCAATAATTAATTGAATTGAGATGTGTGATGGAGCAAGAGTGGAAGCATAACATCAGGGTCATGTGCCCTTAGGATTGGGTCTTTGATACCAACTTTGTCATGACCTAATCCTAAGGGCACGTGACTAGTGCTGAGGGGCGGGAAGCCCAAGGCACCAGATCCCCCAGTCAACCTGACATAAATAATCATAGAAATATCCAAACCATCACATCATTCATTAACTTACAAAACCAAATGTAATATCTCAACATTTAAAATTTATGAAGTCTCTAAAATAGAAATACATACCAATATAAAATAAACAAAATATTTAATTAGTTCATACATAAAACTCACCGTTAGGGAAGGAAAATAGTGTCTCTAAATAATATCACAAGCACTCACCCTAGAAACTTAAAAAAAATAGTGAGACGGGGGTGAGCGTCTCGACTCAGTAAATGATACCATCCAATATACCTACCTGGTGACCTGCTCTAGTTCTAAACTAACCTTATAATTAATATGTTAATGCATCATGCCAAACATACAACAAATTATATAATCATGCAATGATAGAATAGTCCACGGAAACCACTCTAAACCTTAAATTTAGGGAGCCAATTCCCTTGTCTGGCTCTCTTATTCCAATATGATCTCTTAATTTCAATTCATATGGGATCCACCATCACAGCCCAAGCCAAGTAGCATTATTTGACTGATAAGCAGCGCTGAGCACAAAAATGCCTTCGCCATCATGCCGATCCTAAAGTTATCACAATATCATAACTCATTCATTATCATAATTCGATTATGCCCTACGTGGTTTTCATATCATCCCAATTATATTTGATAAGCACATTTCAATATCAACATATAAATGCACAACTACAAATCGATGTCAGAAATCTAAACCCTAATTAATGAATAATGTTAATAATATATATGTATATCCACATACATTAAATGTTAATGCATGAAATTCAAAAAAAATATATTAGAAAGTATCACTCATAGTTCAACTGAAGAGACTCAATCAATTGCTAGGTCCAGGAATGTCAAAATCTAGAACCAAATGGTCTACAGAATAAAATACCAAAAATCATTATGATGCTATACTTTAAGACTCTAGAATTAAGTATTTTTATAATTTAAAATTGATTGGACAATAATATAATCACTTGAAGTTTGGTCCCCAAAATTCTGGTATTTAACATAATTAATGTTTATTAATTAATTTAACAATTTAAATTTGATTTTCAAAATTTATTTTTTAATCTCATAAATTTTTAAAATTTAATGCTCAATAAAATAAATAATCAACACGCAATAATTTCTAAAAAAAACTCACTGGCCTCTCACCGAAAAATTTTCAACAAAAGGATCTAGTAGCAAAATTGATTCCCATGCATTCATCTCAATGAGAGAATTCCAAAAATATACACCACTCTCACTCACTCTCTAGAATCTCACCAAAAACCCCCCTCGGAACTCGTTACTATCGCTGAATTCTGGAAAAAAAATAAAGTTGGTCCAAAATTAGCAAATGATATACCAAAATGAAGCTCAGGAGGAGAGGAGTCTAATGGTACCTGAATCGCCATGAAAGGAGGTTGGAAAGTGGATGAAAAATCAATTGAAGAGTTTGGCCAGTGAGACAATCGGACGGCCAGTGCACCTTCGTCCGGTGGCAGTTGGAAATGGTTCACCCCTCCTTGAGCTCATCATTGATGGATGAAGGCTATGGGCTGGCGTATGTGGCACTCCAACAAAGGGACGGTGGTAGATCGAGGGTTTTTCTATCTGGCACCACTCTCTCTCTCTCTCCTCTAACTTCTTCTTCCTCTTCTATTGGTTCCTTTCTTTTTCTTTTTCTCATTATTATTATTATTATCTAATTTGATTTTAATTTTAATTTTTGGGTATTACAATTAGTCCAAGGAGATGACAATCTAAAGTAAGTTTTTCACTTAAAGATATGGTTAAACCCTTAAGAGGTTGATTCAAAATTCTCACAAAACCTAATAAATTGATTTAATTACTTATGATCTTGAGAGTAGACGTAAGGATTAAATTGATATTGATTTTAGTACTTGAGAGAGATTAAAGCTTGATTTAGGAGAGTCTGACCATTAATTAAAAGGAAAACTAAACTAAATTAGTACTTTAGAAAATTCATAATAAATCAACAAAAAAGCTTGATTTAGGAGAATTTAGCCATTAATTAAGGGAAACTAAAATAAATTAGTACTTTAGAAAATCCATAATAAATCAACAAAGTTATCCCCAAGCTTAAAATAATTATATTTAATTTCAAAGCAATTTATTTAAGTTTAAGTTTAATCGTAAATCACATTTTATTATTCAAATAATAAACAGTTTATTGTTTAGTATTTTATTATTTGATACGACCTGTACACTTGCAGATGGCTAGACCAGGCCCTAACAACCAATAGACTCCCGAGCTCAAGTAATAGTCTCTCCATATATAATGCACTTAAGCCCACACAGGGGCATTTATTCAACTTCCACTTCAAAATGTATGGGCCTTAGAAAGACATTTCCAAGTTCACTTTTGATATCTTTATATGCAGAGAGCAAGAGTACAGAGGATAAAAGACAATAAAATAATAGCCAAATTTTTTTGCAAATTGAGAAAATATGATGTTAGCCAAAACATGGGCCAAATTTACTCTATTTTGATATTATGCAATTAAAGTGAATAGGACTAATGTTTATAACAAGCTACATGTGTGCAGAAAACAAAATTCACCTATAGTCCACCCGGACCACTATCAAGACAGGACTAGCCAAGACTAAAGTAAAATGAGGTGAAGCACTAGCATTATCCAAACAAGAAGAGCTAGGAATAGAGCATTGAAGTGCTCAGAACTAGGCACTGAACATCGGACAACCAAGCTCCTATAGCATGGACCGAGCCTCAATTGTCAGGAATGAGCTAAAAGGAAGACTTGAGACCAAATACCTACAACTTAGACTGAACCCTTGTTATCAAGGAACAACACAAGCAAATATAGAACACCTATAACTTAGACTGAGTCCTAGCTGATAGGGACAAGCTGAAACTGATCAATCCAAACTTAAGTCCAAATTCATCAGAATGTCCAGAGATGCTCATGGCCAGTGGTACTCCGAAAACTTCAGCATATCAAGGCTAGACCGACTTGAGTGGAAATAGTCCAACCATACCGAGCTGAGCTAAAAGATCCAAAAATATCCAGTAGAGCTCACAGTCTATGGTACTCTAAAAAGATTGGCATACTGCACATGGACTGAATAGACTATGCTATAGCCCGCCCGTACCAAGGTTAAGTTAAATCCTCAAAACTTACAGTAGAAATCACGGTTAGTAGTGCTCCAAAAATTTCAGCATAACTCAAGAAGACTGACCAGACCACTGTCACACCGACCAGGCTATGGAAAAAAGCTTTTTAAGATTATAGTCGTTACTTATTCACTCAATTGGTGGATGACACGTAAGATAGCGGTTGAAGAACTTTTGTCAAAAATTTAAAGTTTACGATCAGACCAGAGCTTGTTTGACTATGCTGAAGCTGAGCCGATAGGACTACTTGGAGTATGCTTGTGATTTTACTCAGCACATTAATGATAGTAGGGGACAAAGTTCAAACATATATGCACCCACTTCAAACGGTTAGTTCAAGTCTTAAAGGCTATAAATACCTCAAGAAATTTTATTTTTACAAGGGATAAAATTATAATAACCAAGATAAATATCTTATATTTCCTTGCATCAAAATTTACGTTTATATAAATTGAGTGTTGGGTGTGAGCATTAAACACCGTTTGTAAGTTGAGTGTTAGCTTTGAAATACTTGTGAAGATAATACCTTGTAAAAGTTTGGTTTGAGCTTATGAAAACACCAATTTAGAGTTGAGCTTGTAAAAACTCAAGATTAGTGGGGCCTTAACAAGTTGTTGAGGAAGTGGATGTAGGATTGAGGTAATCGAACCACTATAAATTCCCTGTGTTCATTCTTCTTTATTCTACTCCTTCTTCATCTTGCTATTCTTATTGTTTTAAATTTTTATTTGACATCACTTCTTGAACAACCGATTCACCCGTCCCCTCCCCTTGGTTGCCATCTTGGGACAATAATTGATATCAGAGCCTCTAAATTTCAAGAAGTTTAATTGTGAAATTTGATCCACAATGGTAGCCGCTCCCACAAACACCTCTACATCAGCCTCTACTTCCAATTCCATAGCTCCTTCACATGGAAATCTAAATTCCTATCTTAGACCCTACTTTGATGGTACTAATTATTCCTATTGGAAAAACAAGATGTACTTGTTCCTTGATAGTGAAGGAATTGAGCTTTGGGAATTTGTGTAAAATGAGTGAAAACCTCCTAATGATATTGATGATGCTTTAGATGATAGTGATTTATTAGAGCATATAAACCTAAAAGTTTAAAAATATTTTTCTAAAATGAAATTCTATAAAGAAAAATGCTCTAAGCTAGAAAAGAATTTTATCTCTTTAAAGAATTCTACCTTAGATTTAAAGATTTCAAATGAACAATTAATGAAATCTTTAATTGAGGTATCAATAAATTCATCTAGCTTGGATAATGTTGTTAAGGAAAATAAGATTTTGAAAGAAGAAATAGGTGAATTAAAGAATTCAATTCTAAAATTTCAAAAAGGAAAAGAAGCTCTAGATATATTAATTACTGCTCAAAGATTACCCTCTTATAAATATGGTTTAGGATTCAATAGCTCAACTACTGCTACATCTAGTGCACCAACATTTGTTAAAGCATCTACACCTCAAAATCCTAGTGTTGAGATTATGAAAAATTCAAATGCACACACTAAGCCTAAAATCCTAAAAGGATTACATTGGGAACACAAGGCTCTAGAATTAAAATTCTAAAAGCAAACTATGCATACATGTACACAAAGCATGAACCTAGGCACAAGAATGCACAAAAGCAATTTTACTCAACACATATTTGTAATTGCTCACATAGTTCATTAAAATTCATTAGAAGAATGCAAAAAGATAAAACTTTATATTAATACCATTATTGCATGAAATTTGACCATAAAAGAACTTTTTGCTATATGAGGAAGGCTCATCTCAAACTAGAGGACCCTTCTACAACTAACCTCCAAGGACCCAAGTTTATTTGGATATCTAAGAGAAGATAAACATTATTAGCTTGTAGGTATGCCTAAAGTCTACTATCAATGAAAGTGTTTGGCTTATGGATAGTGGATGCTCAAGGCAAATGATGAAAAATAGAAAATCTTTTACAACTCTCACCTGCGAGTAAGGAGGCAATGTCACTTTTGGGAATAATACCAAAGGTAAAATTATAGGCATTGGTTCTATTGGTATTCTTTGCAAAAATTTAAGTAATGATGTATGGCTTGTTGTGTAACATCCGTAATTTTTGAAAATTAAATAAAATAAATTAACTAAATAATTTAAATGGAAAATGGAAGGATTTTAAGTGAGAAAATGAAATGTATATGTGAAATATATGTGAAATATACATAATATATACCAAAGTCAACTCTTTAATGGAAAAGTCAAAGGTCAAGTGGCAATATTGTAAATATATTTTGGAGAATTAAAATTATTTAAATAAATTAAAAATAAATTCTTTTTGAATGGAAAATGTAATTTATGATTTTTATTAAATAAATAAATAAAAATATAATAAAATAATATTATATATGGTTAAATTTTAAAGTGGAAAGAAACAAAAAACAAAAAGTGATCTTCATCTTCTTCTTCTTCATGTTTGGTCGAACCTCCATAGCCACCAAGAGAGAGATTTCTTCATCTTCCAAGCTTCCATAATTGAAAGGATTTCAAGGTTTCAAATAAAGTTTTGGTGATTTCCTCTTGAAATAGTAAGTTTTATAATTTCTTCTTTGGAATTTTATGGATATATGAATATGTTGAGTTTGGGATTTTATATTAGCATGATTTAATTGCTCAATTAAGATTGCATAAAGTTATTTTGAGTAGCTATTAATGATTTTTAAGTTGGATTGAAGAAATGATTGAATTTAAGTTGAGTTGGTTGAAAAGAGAGAATTTAGAGTTATGGAACTTATAGACTTTTGAGTTCATGTGATTTAATTATGCAATTTGATTCCAAATGTGTTGTTTTGATGCATAAATAAGGATTTTAAAGTTAGATGATGGATTTGGTTAAGTTTGGTTAGGGTTTGGATATGGTAGTGTTGAATTTACGGTTTTTGAAAGGAAATTTTCAAAGTATGATTGGTTGTTTGATTTTGATGCTTAAATCATGTTCTTTAATGATATAAGTGATGGATATAAGCTTAGATTAATAATTGAAATGAGTTGGAATGAAGAACCTTCATTGGTGAAGGTTATGGCTTTTTAAAATGTAGTTCAAAAGGAAGATTGATTGAAACTATGGAAGCTTAGAAGAAGAAGATGAATAAAACACACGAAAACTTTATTAATTATTAAACTGATATCTTACAAAAGAAAACACACTCATAGAAAACCACACTCCAATATTTTACAATGAAGCTTTGAGTTCTAATTCTTTCCTAAATGAAACTTTCTCGAAAGCTTGAATAACAAATGACTCGCTCCATCTCTTTTATAGATAGAGGAGAGGGCTTAAAAGAGCTTACATAATTGATTACAACTCAAAAACAAACCTTTACAACTCATCACACAATAAGTTAAAGATAGTGGCTGAGTCATAAAGCATAAAGCAAGCTTTAATAATCACAAAAGATAAACTGAAAGTAAAGATAAGATTTACTTTAATAAAGCAAAAGTTACTTTATCAAAGTAAAGTGATCTTATAAGACCAAAAGATAGTGGGAGCTGGGACCAACTAAGCACTTAGACTAAAAATATGTCTCCACCTAAAGTCTTGTTATTTTCTGCCGACAAATTCTATGGTTGTAAATAAGCCATTTTAGATGATAACTAGCAAGCATTACTCAAAAGGATTTTGAGAATCTTAAAAAATATCTTCGTTTATGTAGTCATCTATATCTGAGTCAAAGTCTTTGTCTCTACATCTATCATGTCTTTCTTTCTTCTTTGTAGAGGAAGATGCCATGTTTTCTTCTCCCAAATATGAGATAAGTGAGTTTTAATAATTTCTTTTGGAATATTTTTACTCATATAATTAAAATGTTGAGTAAGGTATGAAAAGCCTTCAGGGAGGATTTTAGATGTATTTTCACTACTAGCTTCCTTAGTTAAGATTATTATTCCCTTAATTGAATAAACTGATAATGGTCCAAAGAAATCATATTTGTCTCACCATTTGACCATTATTCGTCTAACCAACCAAGTAATGAATCCATTAGATATTCCAAACATTTTACAATTTGGAATTCTAAGATGCCAATCCCATTTTGCAATCCAAGGAAGTTTGTATCTCATGGAAAATTCAAGAAGCAATTGACATTCTTCATAAAGTTTGTTTTTTGCAACAAATTATTCATATATTGTTTGAATTTTATCTAGCATGAAAATTGGATAAAGACCCCCAGTCCACGAACCAAGTCAAGAACCAGTAAGGAATTTGAGACATAGTCTTCTTGTCCTCTAACTGAAACTGAATCCACCAGCTAAACTTCTGAGACTTGTTGTTATAGAACAAAGAATTTTGCCAAGCAAGACGGTAATCAATATAATTATATGATATGAAATAAGACAATTCTTTTTTAAAATCTCTAGTAGAGAACACAGAAGGATCCTATTCTTGTTCAATGATAATTCTTATGATGACAAACTTACTGTAAGCCAACTCAGTAGCTGACCTTTCAGTAGCTGAGAAGATTACTGAACCTATTTCATCAAGATTCTTTTGATAAAAGAGAACATCTTTGTTAGGTGTAATAGTAAAGCTTCTAGTATAGATTTCTGCCACCTCTTTAGGTGTCTTATTCTGGTGCTCTATATCAATGGCTAAAACATAATCATAAGCCACGGAAATATAGGGAAAAACCTTTTCCTTTTCAGTTGTTGCTTTGATGTTAACTTGATAAGCATCACTTCTGTATTTGTCCTGAAATAAGGACTCAGAAGAGGACTCATAAGTCCTCTTAGCAGGCGTTGATGGGGATGACTGGATTCCTTTGCCTTTCTGACTCATTATTTCCTGTTAAGAATTCTCTTGTTAGAAAATCAGGCAAAGAATTGTTAGCACCATTAATAAATTTAATATCAAAATCAAATACATATAAAATAGCCTGCCATCGAGCAAATATCTATTTAGATGCTACATTTTTAACATCTTTTAGCAAAATTTCCTTGGCAGATTTACAATATACCCTAATAAGGAATTTTTGGTTTAATAAGTCAAATTCAAATTTCTGGACATGGAGAACTAACTATAGATAAGATCTCTTTTTTTTACTATGGAATAGTGTTTTCTTGGTCCAGTTTAAACCCCAGAAGTGAATCTCACTAACCGCTCCTTTTCTTCCTCTCTTTGTTTTAATATTCCCCCATGTTCTAGTTCAGAGGCATCAATTTCTATAATTTAAACAAATTAGGATTTGGAATAGAAAGGCATGGAAGAACTTTCACTGTTTCTTTAATTCTCTGGATTGCAGCAGATGATCATAGGTCCAGTCAGGAGGATTCTTCTTAAACCTATCAAATAAGGCTTTTGCATCTTGGGCCAAATTCTTATAAAAGTTTGTGACATCATTAAGACTTCCTAAAAACCATTGCAATTGATTCTTATCTCTAATTTCATCTAAAAATTTATTCCCAAACTCAATTGCTCTATCTATTGGAATAATAGTGTCATTTTCTATATTATGCCCTAGAAATCTTATTTTGGTCTGGCATAATTTGATCTTAACAGACACTACTAACCCTGCCCTTTGAACTACCTTATTAAAGGTAGATAAATGCTTAACATGTTGATCTAATGTACTGGAGAAAATAAGTACATCATCAATGTAGACAATCAAAAATACTGAATAAGGATTAAAGATGTCATTCATAATTTTCTGGAATTCTGAAGGAGCATTCTTAAGGCCAAAAGGCATGCCATTCCATTCATAATGCCTAAAAGGAACTGTAAAGATTATCTTATATCTATCTTTCTCAGCAATTTGTATTTGCCAGTAACCTGACTTCATATCAAATTTGCTGAAAATATTAGCACTATACAATCTTTGTAATAAGTCCCTTTTATTAGGTACAAGATACCTAATCGATCTCAGGGCCTTATTAAGGGGCTTATAATTTGATGCGGCTGGGCCAAGCCCTTCCTAAGAGGTCACCTATCCTAGTACTTACCCTACACTAGCACGCTTAACCGAAAGAAAGGTTAACCATTTCTACCAAAAGCTTAAACTGTCAGCAGAGGCACACCCATTTTCTTTATTTGGATCAAACATGGGCTCACCAATCTCTTTTGACTTTAGGTGCCACCTTGTCGAACATGATCCACAACCCTCTAAACCCTCGTACATATTATTCCCTCCCTCTTTAAGGAGGTTAATCCTCAAACCTGGAGCAGTGGGACCAGACACGATAGATAGGCTCTGATACCAAATGATGCGGCTGGGCCAAGCCCTTCCCAGAAGGTCACCCATCCTAATACTTACCCTAAACCATCATGCTTAACCAAAAAGAATGCTAACTATTTCTACCAAAATTTTAAGCTGTCAGCAGAGGTGCACCCATTTCCTTTATTTGGATCAAACATGAGCTCATCAGTCTCTTTCGACTTTATGTGTCACATTATCGAACTTGATCCACAACCCTTCAAACCCTCAAATATATCAAAATTGATCACCAATCTTGGAACTCCCCTTTTCTAGTTCAGCAGCATTCTCATCATAGAACGCTAGACAACTCCAAGGACTACTACTTCTTCTAATAAGTCCTTTTCTTTCTAAACCAACAATTTCTTTTTACAAATTTCAAGATGCCTTTGTCCCATAGCAATAGGATAAGCCTTAGTGGGAATATGGTTTTCACTAAAGTCTGGCTCATAAGGCACTCAATTATGTGCTTTTGTCTATTCCAAAAAGCATTTGGAATTTCTGCACAGATTTCTTTCTCCATCTGGCTTTGCATCTCATCAATCCTTTTTTTTAATGTGGGGCAAAGATTGCTTATTTTGAAACCTCTTTAGGTGCACTTCCTGAGATAAGGAAGTTAAGAACTTTGTTTTATTTTTTATTGATCTAGAAATAAGATCAATCTCCTTCTCTTTTGGTCGAGTGATGAAAGAGAAAATGATTTCTCTTCCCTTTATCTCAGTAATTGTTCCTTCTTCACATATACTCTTAATTGGATAGAGCATATGCAAAAAGGGATTTCCAAGGATGGCTGGATGAGATGATCCTTTGACCATCATAAAAGGAACCTCAAAACATATTCCATCATTACAAACAACTGCACTAAAAAAGCATGTATTTAGCTTTCATAGTGGAACCATCTGTTGTATTTAATTTCTTCATTGTTTTAGAGAAATATCTTAATGGAACTATTCCTTCATTAATGCAGTTTAAATCTGCACTTGAATCAATTTGAGCTATGGCTTTGAATATATATTCCTTATTGACAACCACTGTAATATAGTTGTGCAATCTATAAGTAGTAACTATTTTAACTAAATTGATGAATTGTAACTCTTCAACTTATTCCTTAGTGATTATCTTAACTAAATTGATGAATTGTAACTCTTCAACTTGTTCTTTAGTTATTATCTTACTACTCCCTTCCCTAACCTAAAAATGAGGTGGTGTTCCTGTATTTGGCTTTACTAGAATGAATTCCTCATAAGGAATTTCTTTAAGAGTCAACTCCATTATTAGTTAACTCAAGAAATGAGACTCTACCTTGTAGATCTTTTAATTCTGATTTAACAGAATTAATTTTAGCTTTTAATTTATAGACAGTAGGTTCTCTATTAAGAGACTTGGAATTCTTTATTCAGTCCATAATGACTTTTGAGTCATATGGCCTATCTAACTCATTAGCCAGATGTTGCTCAAGAGAAGTCTCATTAGACTTTCCTTTGTATATCTCAATATACTTTTGTATTTGCCTTTTCTTTTCTTCCTTATCCTCAATATGGTCAATAAGACTGAGTATTGTATCTTCTTCTTTAGTAAGAACACATAGGTCATTCATGGTACAAAGTGACTTGTAATAGTCACAATTACCACTACAACTGGTTTTATAAGAAGAAGAAGATGAGTCAGATGACCTAGATTCTGTAGCATAATCAATTAGATTATCTTCTAACTCAGAATTAGTATCCTTAATAAACATCTTCATTAATGACCTCTTAATATCATCACTGCAAGATAAAGCTTTAATATGTTGTTTAACATTACACCTATTTGCGTAATGCCTTGTTTTTCCACACTTGTAACAGGTAATAGATTTTTGAGACTTCTAAAAATTAGAAGCTCATTTCCTTTTAAGGAACATTCTAACCCTGCTTTTAAGGTCTATCATAAACCTTTTTAGGTTTAAATCTATAAGACCATTTTCCCTTTTTAGTCTTTTTAGAATTCTTGCCTTGATAAAATAAGGGCGGATAACCATATTGTTCACAAAATTTTCCCAATAGAACCTTTCTTGTTCTTTAAGAATTCTTGATCTGCTCATGGATCTTCATCTCATTACAGAGAGCAATTACTTCAGCAACAACTAGTTCTCCATATGTATATTTATCATATGGGATAACCCCTGCATGTCTATTTTTTATTCTCGTTTTGACCCTATCAGCAAATAAGGGTGGTAAACCAGAGATAAATTTTTCTTTCCAGAAACTATTACCATTGTCTTCTCTGGTAAATACTACTGAGAAAAAGACAACTTTGTATCACTTGAAATGAGATAGGTTTAGAAACTTCAAATTCATTAACTATTCATGCATTTTATCTAAATACATTGTTGTAGATCCAATAAAATGAACATCTATAGTGTATAATAAGGTGTTTACTATATTCAAGACTTTTCTAGGTTGGTTGTTTACAGTTTCTATTTTAACTGCAGTTAGAATTTGCATCTACCCTTCAAGTGTGAGATTAAAATCCCACCAACCTTTAAGTTGACTAGTAAACCCAGCAATAATGGCTTCTGTGATAGTCTCATCAGAACTACCTTTGACTTTAGAAGCAACAACATACATTGTCATGTAATGTATGACATTTTTAATTTGGTATTCTAATAATCCATCAATAGTACATTCCACTATTTATGTACCATCATAAGATACATAGTTGAAGGATGTATCTTTATATTGGAGATTGATAGGTGAAGGCCTGGGATAATAAGGCTTTATTGGAATAGATGAATTAGGTTTAGGATAAACAATCCTATTAACCTGATTGACATCCTTCGAAATTCCAGGTGTACTAATATTATTACAAGATTTAAACATTTCTTCTAAATTAATTAACTTGGAAAATTAAGTCTCAGAATTAGACTCTTGAATCTCAGAATTAGATTCACTAACTAATTGAATCTTAAAATTAGATTCATCATCAGACCCTAATTGCTTCTTTAAAGGGGCAATTAAGACAGTTGTTGCTTTCTTCTTTTCTTTTTTTAGTCCCAATGAGGACAATCTATTGACAAGCTCTTCAACCATATCTTCATCATGTTTACCCACTGACTGCAAAGTCAGATTAGTGAAGTTGTGTTGATGAATACTTTTCTCAGGTTTTTCATTCAGCTGCTTATAGGGTGAACATACTACCACTCTACCATCATCCAATGTATGTTGTAGATCTGCAATAGGTGGATGAACACTTTTGATTGTTTTGTTAGTGACTGTGGTATAATTTTGATAAGCGGTTTCTAAAGAAATAAGAAACCTTTCATCTTAAAAATTAGGAACGAATCTTCCTACATAAGGAAAGAATTTAATCAGAAATTTTTCAAATTTTTCTTCACCTCCTTTCCTCTGATATAAGAGGAATTTATAATGAAAATCCAGTTTTTCTTTTGCAATGAATTTTTCATACCATTTCTCAAAAGGTGAAATTTCGTCTAAATATGCAACTATTAATACTGCAAGATTTAATCTATCCTGTATGATGCTGGCTCGTTCATAGCCCATGTCAGAAGGAGTTGGGCTTTGCAGCCTTTCTTCTCCATACCCTGGTTGAGCTATATTTTTTTATGTCCAATTTATTCCTAAGACTAAATTAGATCTAGGAATAGGAGCCAATGGGGCTAAAGCTGTAGATGGAGGACTGGAATAAGTCCTAGAAGTACAAGAAAATGATTTCCTTGTGGCGTTCCAATAGATCTATTTCTAGCAAAGAGTATCTCCACATTGCCATCCTTTTCTATTATTTCTTGGACATCCCTAGATTCTTCTTTCTTTATAGGGACTGCTTGCTCCAGTAGCCATTTCTCAGGTAAGTCTACCTGATTCCTGGAAATAGTTTTTGGATCCATAAGATTGCCTTTTGACATATTAGTTAAGAATAAGGTAGTAGTTCCTTTTGGATTTAGGAACTTGATAGAAGATTCCCTCAAATTAGGGATGGTAGTATTCATCACTTTATAACATATCTTGTAAATAAGGATAATATTTTCAAATCCAGAAATAATATCATAACCTTCAGTCTTAATATCGAGATTGAGTGCACTCAATAAGTGCGGATCTGATAAAGATAAAGTGAAATTTTGGAAGCAAGAAAAGTAAACTCCACAAAGAGTAGACTCCACAACTCCTAATAAGGAATCATAAAACCTATTATGCCTTTTATATCAGACACATAAGACCGCTGATGTATCTAAGCCAAGTCTGGTGGATGGCTTAAGAGCAACTTGAATTATTCCAACATGAAGAAATTTGAATATGCTTCTAAATTAGTCCTTCAGATAGAAGACTGAAAGAACTAAAACCTTCATGAACAGGAACAACCTGTTCTATAGTCTTTATAACATAATCAAACTTAAAAAGAAAACTAGTTTTAGTTTTATAATTAGAAGAATGAGAAATAGAAGGTAGCTTCCAATCATTTAAATTTTGATCAATATTTTCCATCGACAAAATTTCTTTGTTTCCTTTTGATCTAGAAGAACTAGAAGTTCTGGAAATTGAAGTTTCATTTTTTAATCCAACAAATAGTCTATCCATGACTGAATATGCCTATGAAGAATGAAGAAGAGAATGGGTTTGATAGAATCTACACAAATCCTTAGAAAGAGATGGATTGAAAATCTGGATTAAACTATCACCTATCTACCTATATCTTAGGAGTGAATGAACTAGATCAATGATTTACTGCCTTCAATGCCTACCCCGACAACACAGGTCTTACAATACGACAATTGTCTTCACTCTCTACTATTAGGCATGACACTATAGTTTAAAACCAAACAACAAACCAATTTCTTACCTTGGTTTTAATAGATCTTTGCTATACTCTATCTCCTCTCCCTTACTAACAAGGCTCTGATACCATTTGATACCCTATAGTTAGGTAGTGGATTGAAAATGGAGTTCAAAAGGAAGATGGATTGAAACTATGGAAGCTTAGAAGAAGAAGATGAATAAAACACACTAAAACTTTATTAATTATCAAACTTATATCTTATAAAGGAAAAAATACTCAAAGAAAACCACACTCTAATATTTTACAATGATGCTTTGAGTTCTAATTCTTTCCTAAACGAACTCTCACTAAAGCTTTTTCTTATTAGAAACTCTATAGAAACTCTATACTCTCTTATTGAGCTTGAATACAACTAAATTGCTTCGTCTCATTTATATACATATGAGAGGACTTACATGATGATTTATAGCTCACTTAAAACTCAAAAGTAAATGCTTACATCTCATAAAGCATAAAGATTAAAGCAAGCACTAAAGCAACATTATTACGAAAGACAAATGCTAGGGGAATCGAATGTGGATATTTTAATAAAGCAAAAGTAACTTTATCAAAGTAAAAGATGGTGATTGCTTTAATAAAGCAAAAGTGATCTAAAATAAGATTGAAGATAGTGGGGGCTGGGACCCACTTAGCACTGAGACTAGAGATAAGTCTCTACCGAAAGTTTCTTTGTCGTCTTGTATTGATAAAATTGAATGGCTAAAAATAAGCCATAAAAGCTGATGCTGATTAGAAGGATCTTAAAAAAGATCTTCATTTCTCATCATAAAATAGCACCTTTATCTGCCATGCTTTCTTGTGAATGTTGCAATATTCATATGAAACATTATTTTGATATTTTATCCTAAAATAAGGACTCAAAAAATAACTTATGATCTAACCATAAGACCAACTAATGAAGTTTGATATTCACTGAGTACTGAAATAAGTACTTAAGCTAAAAATAAGCTTTAAGGATTAAATCAATGGCTAAAAATAAACCATTTCAAATAACATACTTCTTCATGAGATAAGGAAGTTAAGAACTTTGTTTTGTTCTTTTATTGATCTAGAAATAAGATCAAAAACATTCTATAGATAGCTAATAATCCTTGGAGAAATAAGATAAAAAACATTCTATGGACAACTAATAATCCTTGAAGAAATAAGATCAAAAACATTCTATGGACAACTAATAATCCTTGACTTAGAATTCTATCAGGTTGTCCATATTCATCAAAGTCTATTAATCTTCGTCGCTATTGAGGTCGAAGAATTCATCGTTTAAGATTTTTAGCTCAGCATTGCACTCATCCATGTATTCTTGTACGAGTGCTGACTCATTGGTCAATATTGTCAGATTCTTGCCTGTGGGCAACAACGACCAATGAATCCTTAGAGAATAGGATTTCATTTATTCATGACAAATCATTCCCTTAAATTTGTCCTTGTGATATTCTCGGCAAATCGTGAAAGCTCGCTCCTTCTTCTAGATGCTTTGGATATGCACTGTAGGTTATTGGATCAAAACTCCTTGGCATAAAGTAAATGCTATGATATGTGTGTTATAACTTCGTTGCACTGATCACTTCTTGAATGAAAGAATAGATTACAATCTTGATTACCTTATTTCTGACCAGTAACTCTTTCACCTTATTGTAAACCTTCGAGGGAAGGAATGACAACATATTTGTAGTCTGGACATCATATTATGAGACTCTGACATAATATAAGAGACCATAATTGAATAGCTCTGCAAGGTTGAACTCTGATCTTATCTTATCAAGAGAGTGAACCCTTGCTCTTGGCATTCTAAATTCCAGTGCCTGCTGGCAATCTGAGAATTCTATGGGAATTCCTTCTGGATGTGGAATCTTGCAATAGTAGTTTCTGTTGAACTTATGTTCCCATGTCGACATCAACTGGTTCTCATCTCTAATTTAATTTTGGGCTTTCAACCAAACTTTTCTCAAAACATTTAGCAATTTTGAAGTTTTGCCCTTTTTTATTTTTTCTTTCACCATGCCTTTTATCTCTTTTGGCAAGGCTTTGCATATTTCTTTTCTTTTTGATTCTTTTAGGCATATAAAATTCAAATTATCAAGACTCTTTTTTGGATTTATTTTTCATATATGCCTCTCTTTATATTTAACTCTGGAAGAACTAATATTGCATAAATAGGATGTGATGCCAAGACATTATGTCTGTATAAACTACTCCTGACTTTGACTTTAAATGAGAATGAGACTTACTATCTAAGTTTTCTTCTGTATGACTAAATTTTGAATTGAACTTGAATTTATATTTAGTTTGGAATTCACTAATAAACTCACTACTTGAACTAGAACTATCTTCTGAATGAGTAAATTATGGCTATGATGCACATGCATAATTATGCTTGGCCTGATAACTAGACAATAAATCATACTTTGTTTTTAGATTCTTAAAATGATGCATGATTACTGGACAATCTAGACACTGTGACTTCTTATGAGCTAACTTTTGTGCATTTTCTTCCATGTAGATGCTCAATGAATTGACTAAGGGCAAACCTCTTCTTTTATCTGGTATGATAGACCAGATGTTATCCAGGAGAACTTGTTCTCTAGGATTAGGTTTGAACTTAGTCTTCTGACTATTAATTTTAAAATGAGACTTAGACTCATTGCTAAGCATAATTGGACCAAAATACTCAACTTCTGATGTATTAATTTTGCTGGATGAAGCTTCGTTACTGAACATTTATGATGAAGATTCTCTTGAGTTCTTCATTTTTTATGGACAAAGAACAAATTTAAAGTAAAATATTTTGCAAAAGAAAATTTTATTTTCTAGCAAAGAAAAAGATGATTGAAATAAAAACTTGAATGTGATTTTGGTATGAAACTGAACACAGTATTCATAGAAAAATAATTTCAATGAAAATAATTTGAACATTGTATTATGTCTACGGAAAAGACAAAAAAGATTTAGAATTTCAAAATTCATTTTAAAAAGTTATTTAAAACAATTTAAAGTGAAAACCTTTTGTCATCTCAAAAATTTTTTTTGTCACCTTATTAGGTATGTCTGATCTTTACACCTTATTAGGTGTTTTATCTTGATAAGGATAAAATGTTTTGCTTTTATTCTGCTCATAATGACTTTTGAGTCATATGGTCTATCTAGCTCATTAGCTAGCTTTCTTCTATCTAGCTCATTAGCTAGTTTTCTTTAAAAGAAATTATGTGGAATAACTTAAAGAAGCTTTTTCTTCTTAATGAGGATTTGTCCTCATTAATCTTTTCTTTTGGTTCTAAATTTTAATTTCTATGGATAATTTAATAAACAAATTACTACTAGTTGTAACATACAATAATTGTAATAATTTAGGGACATCACTCTGGATTGTTCCTAAAACTATCCTGAAATCTAACAGTTTATTGGTTATTACTTTAGACCTTATCCTAAAATCTAATGGTTTATCTTTGAATCTTATCTCTTGACATGACTCAATTATCAACTTTTCTAAAGTAAGATTCATAGACTCTAAAGTAGGACTTACGAACTCTAATGGCAAACATCAAGTTAACCCTAAAGACTGACTTGACATCACAGATTGACTTGACATCACATACTTACTAATGGATGACATTACTAAAGCTACTTTGGATTTTTCTTGACTAGTGGATGGGTTATCTTGAACAAAAGATTCTAGTGATTTGTTACTACACCCTATGGTATAATGACCTATTTTTCCACACTTGTAACAAGTAATAGGATTTCTAATGAACATTAGAAATGAATTATGTATCCTATTTCTTCTGAGAAACTGATTTTCTACCATTTGGATTGTCTGCACTGATGCCTTTGGCATAGGCAGAGTCTAAAGCATTAAAAAAAACCTTCATCTTGAAAATCAGGAAATTTTTCCCTAAATAAGGAAGAAAATCTGCTAAAAAATCTAAAAAATCTTTTATCTCCTCCTTTTTTCTGATATAAAAAGAATTTTTCATAAAGCTCTAATTTTTTGCTTGAAGTAACAAAAATTTCAAACCATTTTTCAAAAAGAGAATCTGCAACAAAATCTCCAAAATTTCTATTATCTCCTTGCTTTTGATATAAGAAAAATTTTGTTTTAAGATCTGACTTCTCTTTTGAAGTGAAAGCCTTTTCAAACCACTTATAAAAAGAAGAATATTTATCCATCCAAATATCAAGATTTATTTTATTTTTACGTTTACCTTTATTATTATTAAAATAAAAAACTTTATTTACTGACATTTTATGACTCAAAATTTAAAATTTAACAATGACTTTAAAAGTGATAAAAACCAAACATGAGGTGTGATATGCTCATGAGGTGTTAAATTAGTTAACTAATTATGTTAAATTAGTTAATATGTTAAATTAGGTGTAATATACTCATGTATGCATGATATGCATGGATGATACTTACAGTGGTTTCATTGACTTACAGACCGAGGTGATAGGCTAAAGCACTCCAATTGGTACCTTTCAGATGTTCATGTAGTCCTTGCATTAGAATAATAGAAGACTTCATATTTATGGCTTTTATCTCCAAGATGTTGACATGAGTGGTGGAAGCCCAATCAACATAGTTAGATATATGAGAGACATCCATTTCAACACATTTGGTTAGCAACTTCTTCATGACATGACCTTGCAAGTGATCCTTTCATTAGCCCACTTTTACCCAATATGTTCTTTAAGGTTCAATAATACAACATACTTCCCTAAATTTGAAGATTCATGTGACAAAACACACTTTTTTTAAAATTTTCAAAACACATTTTGGCTTTGTCAAATCAATGTCATTATACCTCAGAGCTCAATTTTTCAAATTAACATATCTATAATATGACAACCTTAGTTACTGTACTAAACTTGAGAATCATTTTCTTTTAAGCAAGAACTATTTCACTTTAGATAGGCACGTACACATTACTTAGCCAAAGGTCTCATTAAGTTTAAATATTGTCTATCTCATATGCATGCTTATTTAAACAATCTCCACTAATAGATTTTACCTACTAAGAGAGATCAACATGTCTTTAATAGGCTTGAAATGTGGTCTAAAAGGGACATGGGTTAAATAAAGGCCATTTTAGAATGGAGTTGATGAAACACTATGGACAAACCTTCACACTATAAACTTTTTGCTGGACCTGTAAACAGTTGGAAACATTAAACTCTAGACTTCATTTATCTCAATGCTATAGAACAACTCCATCACCTGGTAAAGTTATTCAGATCATGATACATACATACACTAATTTATGAATATTAAGCTAATCACTTCATGCTTGAGCACCAAAATGAATAAAGACCAACAAAAATAAAAATTTAGTGAAAGTAATTTATTCAAACAATCTTAATTTGAAAAAATAATTGTTTCAAAAAACACCAAACAAAGAAAATGAAATGAAAACCAAATAAGCCAAGGGAAGTTGGAGTTGAAAAAAGCTTCATCTACTTGGACGTGTCAGGGTCAAGGATCTATGAGGTTTTATATTTCATGGGTTTTAGATATAGCCAGTAAATCTCAGATACTGATGCTAGCTTGAGTCCTTTTCAATTGCTTAAGGATAACATCATTTCTTCCTTTCTTCTTTTTGTCTCAGCATCTTTACCTTTGTCAACCTTTATTTCTTTTGGAGGAGCTCTTCTATAGGGATTGCTAGAGTGAGTATTCAACACTTTTTCTTCTTTAGGTTTAGATAAAGCCCATTCTTCTTCCCTAGACTCTGCTTCACCATCGCTATCAGTTGAATCTCAAAATTCATTCATAACACAAATAGTCATAGTCTCCTCATCCACAGTTGGTCTAGACTTGCTAAGCAGAGCTTCCTCTTTTGTGGTTTCTTTACCTATGTCTCAAAAAGATGACAAGACAAAACCTTTCATTCAATCCTTCCCCTATCAAGAAGGTTACTGGAGGAGGTACCCTTTAAAACTTAGACAAAGAGTTGTTCTTTATGCTAGGTTTGTTAGGCTCAACATCTTATCACTGTCAATAAGATCTTGAATCTCATGTTTTAACCAAATGCATCTATCTGTCTCATGTCCTTATATCTGATGAAATTCACAAAAGGCTTCTTTTGTAGCTTGTTGAAAACCTAAGACAAAGGTCTCTCCAGATCTGAAAACTACCCCCTATTTGCTTGACTAGTTGTATTGATATCCACTGCTTTTTGTGTACCTTGATTGCCAGATTGATAATTCCCCTTCTCGTTTCTTCTTCCAAAAAATGGTTCTTCTCTCTTTCCCATTCTTCTATCTATAAACCAACTTGGAGAAGATCTTTGAAGTCTTTGATAAGCGAGTGAGACATCTGTTCATTCAGATTAGGTAGGGCAACTCTCACTATCACCCTAATATGATCAAACTCATCCAGCCTCTTTTTAAGAAGTGCAACCTTATTCCTCCATCTCATATAATCAACAAAGTTTTCATTTTGCTTTTTCTTGATTGATTATACCTCCATCAGAGTCACTTCCAATTCAACATTATACCCATACTGCTGGATGAAAGCTTTGTACAGCAAATCCCAATCCTTTTGAGTATTTTTCTCTAAGGTGTTGATTCAGTTTTGCACAATAGGATCTAATGATAGCATGAAATACCTTAGAATTTGAGCTTTAGTAGCTTTGGCATACTACATGGCAGTGATATATTGCTCGACATGCAAATGAGGATTTCCAGTTCCATCAAACTTAGAGGAAGAAGGCATCTTGAACTTGTAAGGAACTTTTTCATCTTGCTTAAATAGCTTGTCCACCTCTAATACCTCCTCAGCCCTCAGCTTCTTTTCAAACTTCTTTTCCAAATCAACAATCAGTTTTTTTCACATCAGTAGTTTCAATTTTCTCTACCGCCTTCTTTTCTTTCTTATTTTCTTATGGATCTTAGAAATACGCATCCAAGTCATCATCATCCATCACTACCTTATCTTCCTCAGAGGCCACCTTAACATTTCCCTTATCCTTTTGCTTCTTATTATTAGTAGATGCTTCAACATTGTTATCCACCAATAGTGAAAGTAACTGACTCCTCACGGTCTCAACTAGGACCTTCTTCAATTCTTCCATCATGGAGTTGAGGGCATCATTCACCATCTTCTGCACTTGCTCAGGATCCATTGCTTTTGATGTGAAATTGACTAAATTCTCAATGGATTATGAGCCGTAGGTTGGGTTGTCATAAGCTGTTGAACTGTCGTACTCCAGGTCTATGAGCTAGAAATGATCAATGCTATGTAATACAATATATGTATGTATGTACATGTAACAAACAGACAAAGAGAGTAAGGGCATTCCTTCCAACCTTATATCACCCACACATGAATGGCGAGTCTTTTTTCTTAGGTATATGGTCAATAAAACATCAACAAGGGATATTTTATTTTTAAAAGATCCACTTAGATGGATTAATCAATAATTGTCTTTTCAAATACAAAAAATTAGTCTATGATAATTCTCACTAATTAAGCCTTAATCCATTGGGTCAACTGAAAATAGCTTTTATGTTATATTGTGGATTAAAACTAAATTAAAGAGTTTATCATAAATAGATTTCTCATTTGGAAAGCAACTAATGATTCATGCCACAAACAAACCCATAACTAACAAGTCTTGGTATATAACAGGCCCACATTGATTTTAATATTCTATAATTGACCTAACTAGTAGTAAGCCCATTTAAGCAAAGATTTTAAATAAAGTTTGGGCTATGAAAATGTCTTCGCAAATATTGAAATGGCCATCATAAAAAGTTTGTTTAAAAAATTAATTTTGGGTTTCATGTTTGGGCTATGAGGTAGAAAATAATTTTGACCCATCTTAAAAAAGGTTTTATGTGCAAAGACCATCTTGAAAAAGAGTTTTAAAATAATTTGATCTTTTGAGCTTCAAAAGAATAATTTAATTTTGTGCTTACACCAGAATTAAGTCATATTAGGAAAAAACAAAACAAATGGGTCATAATTCACACTAAGATATGTTAACCATAGTCAAACAATAAACATTTGAGGTAGACTTAAGGAAAGTTACAAGGGCAACTACATGGGCTTGAGTCTTTTAGGTTGAAAAGCTTAGGTTCCCATAGCAAGTATGATGCGAACAATGACGGCAGTGTGAGCAAGGCTAGCAAAGCAAGCATAGGAGGCCATCATGGCATGGAGCTCATTTTACCAAGTGGTCCAATTACGAGATCACAGGCCAAGAAGCTCAAATCTACCTTCTAACGCTTTATAAGATAATTCATTGAAGAAAGGCTTGGTGGACAGGCCTTAGATGCCAAGGGTATTGAGGAGAAGCAGCCCATAAATTTAATCCAAGCATATAGGCCTATTATTTAATATTTATTAAGGTCCACTAGTTATACTTATTTAAAAAGTAAGGGCCTTGTTTGTTTTATATTAAATTTAACTTTGTTTACTTTATTAGTTCTTGAAACTTTGATTAGCCAACCAAATGCTACTTAGTAATCCTAATTATGGTTTAGCTATTTATAGCTCATTCAGGGTTGTAAGACAATAATTTTTTATATCATATTATTCAATTATTTTGACTTGGCCAAATTTCTTATCAAGATAGGGTTCTTCTTCTTCATGTTGCATCAAGAATTGGAATCAACTTATCAAGGTAATGCTTTCTTTCTAGTTCTTCTTTATTCTTTCCAATTATCTATTTTTTAATTGCATGTCAATTAGGGGTTTAATAGAACAAAAAATCATCTAGGGTTCTCATATATTGAATTTTTGTGTTAGAATTTTGGATTCTTTATCATCTTGGGGTTCCGCATCATTTAGTATCAGAGCCTTGGCTCTATCTATGTTTTCATGCTTTCTGTGATATTTTTTTCTTTACTTCAATCAATTTTGTGGTTTTGTATTTTTGTTTCAATCAATTTAGAATTTTGATTTTTGGTATATTAGTTATTTAGCTTCAAAAAAAAATAAAAAAAAGAGAAAAGAAGAAAAACGAAAAAAATAAAGAAAAAAAGAAGGAAAAAAAATGAAAAAACAAAGGAAAAAAGCTTGGCAGTTGCTAAAACAAAGCTAGGGTTGAAGGAGACTTTTTTGGATTGAAATTAGGGGTTGAAAAAAAGGGTCAATTTTAGTGGTGGAAGGGTCAACTTTGAAAGGCCATAACGTTTTGCTATGGAAGAGTTACAGAACACACAATACCAATTTAGAAACTGATCGAGCCCTATGTTTTTCATAGGGTTTAATTGTAACACCCTATCACGGCCCCCAAATCATTCAATTTTAGGGTGAATGGGCCATTTGAAAAATTTTGCTCAATTTTTTGGATAGTTGATTATATTTCCAAAACTGTTTAGGGTTTCCTTATTTCAATTAATTTCCTTTCATATCTATACCATATCTTACCTTCCGAATTGGTGTAAGTTAGTTGAATCACTAGGTCTAGGGTTTATTTCAGCTCCCACTTGGAGAAAATTAAAATTCTTTAATTTAGCTTCTTATTTTGTCAATTTTATTGCATTCATAGTTTAATTTCTTTTGTTTTCTATTTCTTTTGCTTCTACCACACATAAAAGGGTGACTTTTGCATTCTGATTACTCTTAGAACTTGAATTCACAAACATACAATTCTTCATCTATGTGTTTTTTTATTATTATTTTTATTACAAACGATTATCAGATTGCATCTAGAACTTGGTGTTTTCATTTCTTGTTAGGCTTTTCATTGTAATTTCTATAGAATTGCTACTTGTGGCTAACTTAATTAGTTTTTTTTATATTTTGAAGTGCAACTTCAAGAAGGGAACAAGAGAGGTAAAAAGCAAGAGAGTGTGAGCAAATAAGAGGGTAAAAGTCTGAATTGTGTGAAACATGAATGGAGTGACATATTATTGAGGGTAAACACGTGAAGGAGTGTGTGAGGATTTCTTTCTAACATTTTTTCTTGCAGTTTTACATCATGATTGAGTAGGAAGACAAAGTGGTGAAATGTGCATGAAAGATGTAGTTTTTGTGATAAAGGCTATGCAAAAGCAATTTGAGAAGTTTAGTTTAGATATTATGAATTTGGGGGATGAAGTTAAGGTGGTTAAACAATCTCAACAATCAGGAGCTACATCAACTAGGTAGCGGTACGCTAGGCAATAGACTTATGACGAAGAAGATACAGAGTCCTATAATGAACCTGATGAAGATGAAGATGAAGATGAAGATGACAACCAATCTTCAAAGGTTAGGCCTAGAAAAGATAGAAGATTAGGAGGAGATAGGGGGCAGGAAGGAGAGATAGCAACATCAATTCCATAAAGATGAAGTGATGTGGAACCCCAAGATTATAAAGAATTCGAAACCCCAACACACAAATTTAGTATACCAAGAACCCTAGCTGGTTGTTTGTCCTACTAAACCCCTAATTGACATGCAACTAGAAACGTAGATAATTGGAGAGAATTAAAGAAGAACTAGAAAGAATGCTACCAGTGTTATCTTGATAAGTTGATTCCAATTCTTGATGCAATAAGAAGAAGAGAACCCTCTCTTGATGAAATTCGGCCAAACCAAAATAATTAAATAATATGATCACCAAAACTTCTGTCTTACAATCCTAAATGAGATATATATAGCTAAGTGGTTTTTGGTTGGCTAATCAATTTAAGAACTAATAAAGTAAATAAAGTTCTAATTTAGCACAAAACAAATAGGTTCCTTACTTTTTAAATAAGCATAACTAGTGGGCCTTAATACATATTAAATAATAAGCCCATATACTTGGATTAAATTTATGGGTTTCTTCTCCTCTATATCCTTAGCATCAAAGGCCTGACCACCAAACCTTTCTTCCATGAATCACCTTACAAAGCCTTGGAAGGTAGATTTAAACTTCTTGCCCTGCAATCTTGTAATTGGCCCACTTGGTAAAATGAGCTCCATGCCATGTTGGTCTCCTATGCTTGCTCCGCTAGCCTTGTTCTTACTGTCATCTTTGTTCGCATCAATTCCTCCCTCCTTAAAAAGATTCATCCTCAAATCTGCATCCATATCAAAAGGAGAAAGATCAGAAACATTAAAGGTTGCAGAAACTTGATACTCACTAGGCAAGTCAATTTTATAAGCATTGTCATTAATCTTTTCTAGCACTTGGAAAGGACCATCGTCTCTTGGATCCAACTTTGATTTTCTCATATTGGGAAACCTTTCCTTCCTTAAATGCACCCATACCCAATCACCAGGTTCAAAAGTAACAACTTTGTGCCCTCGATTGGCCTGACGTGCATAATGCTCATTCTTCTTCTCAATGTGTTGTCTAGCCTGCTCATGTATATTCTTGACCAACTCAGCCTTCCTCTGTCCATCTAGGTTAGTAATCTCATGTAATGGCAAAGGCATTAAATCCATAAGAGTAAGAGGATTAAACCCATACACAATTTCAAAAGGTGAGAATCCAATGGAAGAATGCAAACTATGATTATAAGCAAATTCAACTAATGGAAGACACTTTTCCCATGTTCTCAAATTCTTACCTACCACAACACACAATAAAGTCCCTAAAGTCCTATTCACCACTTCAGTTTGTCCATCAGTTTGTGGATGACAAGTAGTAGAAAATAATAACTTAGTACCCAATTTTTCCCACAAAACTCTCCAAAAGTGGCTCAAGAATTTAACATCACGATCAGAGACTATTGTCCTAGGTATACCATGCAAATGCACAACATCTCTAAAGAATAAATTAGCTATATTTGTTGCATCATCAGTTTTATGACAGGCTATGAAATGTGTCATTTTGCTAAATCTATCCATAACAACAAATATGTTGTCTTTACCTTTCTTTGTCCAAGGTAAACCTATCACAAAATTCATAGAAATGTCAACCCAAGGCTCATTAGGAACAGGTAGAGGTGTATACAATCCATGAGGCATAGATTTGGACTTAGCTTGCCTACATGCAATACATTTAGAACAAATTATTTCAACATCCCTATGCATGTGTAGCCAATAAAAATGCTCGAAAAGTATATCCAAAGTCTTATGCACACCAAAATGACCCATCAATCCACCACTATGTGATTCACGCATGAGTAATTCCCTTAATGAACATGCAGGTACACATAATCGATTCCTATGAAATAAAAATCCATCATGCTTATAAAATCTTTGAAATGCAGCATGTTCACAAGCAACATAGACATTACCAAAATTAGAATCTATTGCATACATATCTTTAAGTTGCTCAAATCCTAACATCTTAGAACTAAGTGTAGTGATTAAAGTATACCTCCTTGATAATGCATCAGGAACAACATTATCTTTACCTTGCTTGTAGTGGATCACATAAGGAAATGTCTCAATGAATTCAACCCATTTTGCATGCCTCTTATTCAGCTTTCCTTACTCTTTTAGGTGCTTAAGTGACTCATGGTATGTATGGATCATAAATTCTTTTGGAAGCAAATAATGTTGCCACACGTATAGTGCACTAGGGCATATAACTCATTGTCATAGGTAGAGTACTTCAATTGAGCTCCATTCAACTTCTCACTAAAATATGCTATGGGACGTTTTCCTGCATCAACACAGCACCTATACCAATCCCAAAAGCATCACATTCAAGTTCAAAAGTTTTATCAAAGTTAGGTAAACATAAAATAGGAGCAAAACACAACCTATCTTTTAAAGTATTAAAAGCCCCATTTTGTTTATCCCCCCACTTAAAACCAACATCTTGTTTAATTATTTCAGTCAAAGGAGCTGTAATGGATGAGAAATCTTTAAAAATCTTCTATAAAAACTAGCTAGCCCATGAAAACTCCTTACCTCATGCATACTCTTAGGTGTAGGCCATTCTTGAATAGCTTTTACCTTTTCAACATCTACCTCAACCCCTTTAGCACTCACAACAAAACCCAAGAAAATAAGTTTATCAATACAAAAAGTATACATCTTCAAATTAGCATACAACTTCTCTTTCCTTAGAACCTCTAGCACTAACCTAACATGCATGATATGCTCATCTAGAGACTTGCTATATATGAGAATGTCATCAAAATACACAACAATAAATTTTCCAAGGAAATTACACAAAACATGGTTCATTAGCCTCATAAATGTGCTAGGTGCATTAGTCAAACCAAAAGACATAACCATCCATTCATATAAACCATATATTTTTTTAAAATGTAGTTTTCCACTCATCACCTGGTTTCATTCTAATTTGATGATATCCACTTTTTAAATCTATTTTAGTGAAAATACATGCACCATAGAACTCATCTAACATGTCATCTAATCTAGGAATGGGATGGCGATACTTTACAATGATTTTGTTGACTGCACGATAATCCACACACATCCTCCATGTTCCATCTTTCTTGGGTTCCAACAGCACTGGTACAGCACATGGGCTAAGGCTCTCTCTCACATGCCCCTTCTCCATAATTCATCTACTTGCCTTTGAAGTTCCTTTGTCTCCTATAGGTTACTTCTATAGGTTGGCCTATTTGGTATTACTGCTCCAGGTATAAAATCAGTATGATGCTCAATACCCCTCAAGGGAGGGAGTCCCTTTGGCATCACTTCAGGAAAGACTTCATCAAATTCCTGTAACAAAGAAACAAAACCACTAGGCAAATTTGGGTTAAGGTCAGTCATAATCAACAAACTCTCCTTAAACCTTATTGCTATGAGTGATCTTACACCTGTATAAGCACTCTTAAGATCTCTCTCTTTTGCAAAGAAACTCTGCTTCTTTTCACTCTTATTTTTTCTCCTCTTACTGTTCTCTCCTGTACATCTCTCTTTCTTTACCTCAATTGTGTAGTCACTCCCCATTGGGCCACAAAATTGTTTCTTTTCTCTCCTAGGCTCATGTCCCTCCATTCTTTTAGTTAACTCACTACCCTAATTCCTATTTAAAGTATTCATCATCTTAATATGTTCTTGATACACTTTCTTTGGAGATAAAGGTGCTAAAGTGAAAATCTTCAACCCTAACTTATCAACTAAGGTTGTACTAGCCACATTTGCACAGCTGCCTCTATCTATAATCATGCTGCAAACTTTTCCTCCTACCAAACACCTAGTGTGAAAAATATTTTTCCTCTGTTCTATGCTCTCTTCCTTAACCTGAACATTAAGTGCAAGCCTAACTACCAAAGATTCACCATAAACAGCACACTCAACCTCAACATCACTACAATCCTCCAAACTAGGCATAGAATCACAGTCATATTTGAATTCAGATTCAATTTCTCCATTGTCTCTCATAAGCATATTCTTTTTATTGGGACATTGTGAAGCAATATGTCCATTACCCAAACATTTAAAACACTTAATATTTCTTTGCCTGTTAGAAGAATTAAGAAAATCATTAGTACCTTTATTTGTGGAAGAGGCTCCTTTGCTCTTTTCAAAGCTTGCACCTTTCACCTTGGAACTTAAGTCTTTATCCTTAGACCTCTCATCTTTAGTCTTCTCATCTTTCTTTGGCCACCTTAAGGTCCATGTTGGGTTGTAATTAGAGGAACTCCTTGATGCTCCTTTTGATTGAGTTGTCTCTCCACCTTCATGGCCATGTTCACCATCTCCTCAAGCTCTATATAGTGATGTAGCTCTACCATATTTGCAATATCTCTGTTTAGACCTCCCAAGAATTGAGCCATGGTAGCTTCTCTATCCTCTTCAATATTTGCTCGAATCATTGCCATCTCCATCTCTTTATGATAATCTTCTACTGACATAGACCCTTGAGTGAGTCTCTGCAATTTTTGATGTAGCTCACGATAGTAGTAGGATGACACAAATCTCCTCCTCATGACAACCTTCATTTCTGTCCATGTCTCAATAGGCCTCTCTCCATTTCTTCTTCTTGTAAGTTTTAGTTGCCCCCACCATACCGATGCATAATCTGTAAACTCAACTGCTGCTAACTCCACCTTCCTTTCCCACTCTAGGTATGTTTCATCATCATTCCTTCCTATAAATGTTGGAATCTTCATCTTTATGGAATTGATGCTGCTATCTCTCCTTCCTGGCCTCCTATCTCTTCCTTGCCTTCTATCTCTTCTAGGCCTAACCCTTGAAGATTATTTGTCATCTTCATCTTCATCTTCATTAGGTTCATAATGGGACTCTATATCTTCTTCATGATAAGTTTGTTGCCTAGTGTCCCTCCACCTTGTTGATGCAGCTCCTGATTGTTGGGATTGCTTAACTACCTCAACTTCATCCCTTAATTTCATAACATCTAAACTAAACTTCTCAAATTGGTTTTGCATAGCCTTCAACATGAAATCTAGATCTTTCATGCTCATTTTGCCACCCTTGCCTTCCTCCTTAGACATGATATAAAACTATAAGAAAAATTTAGAGAAAAAAAATCCTCACACTCTCCCTCACGTGTTTACACTCAATAATATATCACTCCTCTCATGTTTCACTCAAATCAGGCTTTTACCCTCTTATTTGCTCACACTCTCTTACTTTTTCCCTCTCTTGTTCCCTTCTTAAAGTTGCACTTTAGAATTTTAAAACAACTAATCAGGTTAGTCACAAGTAGCAATCTATAAAAATTACAATGAAAAGCCTAAAAGGAAATGAAAAAAACACTCAAGTTCTAGATGCAATTTGATAATCGTTGTAATAAAAAAAAGAGAAAACACACAGATGAAGAATTGTTTGTTTGTGAATGCAAGTCCTAAGAGTAACCAGAATGCAAAAGTTACCCTTATATGCGTGGCAGAAGCAAAAGAAATTGAAAACAAGGAAGTTAAACTATGAATGCAATAAAATTGACAAAACAGGAAGCTAAATTAAAGAATTTCAATTTTCCCCAAGTGGGAGCCGAAATAAACCCTAGACCTAGTGATTCAACTAACTTACACTAATTAGGAAGGTAAGATATGGTGTAGATATGAAAGGGAATTAATTGAAATAAGGAAACCCTAAACAGTTTTGGAAATAGAATAAAAAATCCCAAAAATTGTGAAAGAATTTTCAGATGGTCCGTTCCTAAAATTGAATGATTTAGGGGCCGTGATAGGCCATTATGGGTAAATCCCATAAAAAATGTAGGGCTCAAAAATTGGTTTCTAAATTGGTATAGTGTGTTTCATAACTCTTCCGTAGCAAAAAGTTATGGCCTTTCAAAGTTGACCCTTCCACTACCAAAATTGACCCTATATTTTTCATCCCTAATTTCAACCCAAAAAGATCTTCTTCAACCCTAGCTTTGTTCTAGCAGCCGCCAAGCTATTCTTTTTTTCTCTTTATTTTTTTTCGTTTATTTTTTTTTATTTTTTTTATTTCCTTCTTTCCTTTTTTTTTGTTTTTTAAGCTAACGAAATAATAGGCCAAAATCAAAATTTTGAATGGATTGAAATTAAAAAAAATACAAAATTATAGAATTGATTGAAGTAAAGAAAAGCATATCACAGAAAGCATAAAAATAGAGATAGAGCCAAAGCTCTGATACCAAATGATGCGAAACCCCACGATTTTAAAGAATTCGAAACCCCAACACACAAATTTAGTATACCAATAATCCTAGCTGGTTGTTTGTCCTACTAAACCTCTAATTGACATGCAACTAGAAATGTAGATAATTGGACATAATTAAAGAAGAACTAGAAAGAATGCCATAAGTGTTACCTTGATAAGTTGATTCCAATTCTTGATGCAATAAGAAGAAGAGAACCCTCTCTTGATGAAATTCGGCCAAGCTAAAATAATTGAATAATATGATCACAAAAACTTCTGTCTTACAACCCTAAATGAGATATAAGTAGCTAAATCCTAATTAGGGTTATTAAGTAGCTTTTGATTGGCTAATTTAATTTTAAGAACTAATAAAGTAAACAAAGTTCTAATTTAACACAAAACAAACAGGTCCTTACTTTTTAAATAAGCATAACTAGTGGGACTTAATACATATTAAATAATAGGTCCATATACTTGTATTAAATTTATGGGCTGCTTCTCCTCTATATCCTTAGCATCAAAGGCCTGTCCACCAAACCTTTCTTCCATGAATTGCCTTATAAAGCCTTGGAAGGTAGATTTGAGCTTCTTGGCCTGCAATCTTGTAATTGGCCCACTTGGTAAAACGAGCTCCATACCATGTTGGGCTCCTATGCTTGCTCCGCTAGCCTTGCTCTTACTGTCATCTTTGTTTGCATTATGAAGATTCCAACATTTGTAGGAAGGAATAATGCTGAAACATACCTGGAGTGGGAAAGGAAGGTAGAGCTTATCTTTGACTGCCATAACTATTTAGAGAGAAAGAAGGTAAAATTGGCAGCAGTTGAGTTTACAGATTATGCATCGATATGGTAGGGGTAACTAAAACTTACAAGAAGAAGAAATGGAGAGAGGCATATTGAGACATGGGTAAAAATGAAGGCTATCATGAGGAGGAGAATTGTGCCATCCTACTACTATCGTGAGCTGCATCAAAAATTACAGAGACTCACTCAAGGATCTATGTCAGTAGAAGATTATCACAAAGAGATGGAGATGGTAATGATTTGAGCAAATATTGAAGAGGATAGAGAAGCTGCCATGGCTCGATTCTTGGGAGGTCTAAATAGAGATAATGCAGATATGGTAGAGTTATATTGCTATATAGAGCTTGAGGATATGGCAAACATGGCCATGAAGGTGGAGAGTCAACTCAAACAAAAGGGGGCAGTAAGGGGTTCCTCCAATTACAACCCAACATGGACCTCAAGGTGGCTAAAGAAAGATGAGAAGACTAAAGATGAGAGGTCTAAGGATAGATACTCAAGTTCCAAGGTGAAAGGTGCAAGCTTTGAAAAGAACAAAGGAGCCTCTTCCATAAATAAAGGTACTACTGATTTTCCTAATTCTTCTAATACTAAGTGTTTTAAATGTTTGGGTAATGGACATATTGCTTCACAATGTCCCAATAAAAAGACTATGCTTATGAGGGACAATGGAGAAATTGAATCTGAATTCTAATCTGACTGTAATTCTATGCCTAGTTTAGAGGATTGCAGTGATGTTGAGGTTGAGTATGCTGTTTGTGGTGAATATTTGGTAGTTAGGTGTGCACTTAATGTTCATGTTAAGGAAGATAGCATAGAACAGAGGGAAAACATTTTTCACACTAGGTGTTTGGTAGGAGGAAAAGTTTGCAGCATGATTATAGATGGAGGCAGTTGTGCAAATATGGCTAGTACAACCTTAGTTAATAAGTTAGGGTTGAAGTGTGAAAAACGCCCTAAACCATATAGGCTACATTGGCTAAATGATAGTGGTGAAGTAAAGATAACAAAACAAGTTGTGGTGCCATTTTATATTGGGAAATATGTTGATGAAGTGTTGTGTGATGTAGTACCCATGCAAGCTGGACATTTATTATTAGGTAAGCCTTGGCAGTTTGATAAGAAAGTCACACATGATGGTACAAGAATAGGTATTTTTTTAGTTTGAAGGGGAAGATTTTCACTTTAGCACCTTTATCTCCAAAGGAAGTCTATCAATAATAGATTAAGATGATGAATACTTCAAATGGGGATTCGGGTAGTGAGTTAACTAAAAGAATGGAGGGACAAGAGGCCAATAGAGAAAAGAAACAATTATGTGGCTGTAATATCCCAATGTATGCCCTAGAAGTTTTGAATATTATGGTTGTTTTAATTGGATTGAATGTATATGTTAATTTGAAAGAGAAAAGCATTTTTAGAGAAAGTGTATATGTTGGGTATATGGTAATATATATAACATATATGTTGGTCAAAATGAGGAGTCAAGGGAAGAAGATATTTTATTTGTGATATGTGAAATTACTATAAAGGGCATATAAGAAAAAGAAGTTAAGTTATATGGATGAGGGCATTTAAGTAATTGCTCATGTAGAATTGCTTAGTGGAGATTTAAAGAAGAAGAGAAGTTTGACTTGATTTTATTTCTTCTCTTCTCATTTTTGGTGTGGCCGGCTACCAAAGGAAAGAAGGAGGAAGAGAAGTGTTCTAAGTTCTAAACATCAATTTGAAGGGAAAATCAAAGGATCAAGTTGGAGATTTGTGAAATTTCTTCAATTGAGGTAAGTACTCTCTTGTTTTCCTTTGTTATTTTTGAAGTTGTGTTTGAAGTGAGTTTTGATTTGTTGAGATTATGAATTGGTGTGGTAGAAATGTGATTCATGATTGGTGAATTGTGAGTAATATAATGTTATGAAGTATGTTGTGTAATGTGTGTATTGATATATTGATTGTGAGTGTTAGTGATGGATTATGATTGATGAATTGTGAATAAAACAATGTTATGAAGTATGATGTGTAATGTGTATATTGATATATTGATTGTGAGTATTAATGATGGATTGTGGTTGGTGATAATGATATGTATATTATAAATGGAATTAGTTAAGATATATGAAAGGTGCAATTCAAAAGGAGAAACTAATGGTACATGGAAGTGATATTTCATTATATGTTAGAATTTCTATAATGTATGTTTATATGTTATATTTGTACTACTAAGCTCTCGGGCTTAGCGCGGATGTGTAATCGCGCAGGTGACTAGGTGGAAGATATGAAGTCTTTCGTTATGCCACGAGAAGAGTAAGAGTTTGTCGAGACCAACTAGAGGGTGATGCATACATGTATAACTTTTAATTATGATGTATTTCTGACGAGAGTGTATTTATATGTAAAAAATGAAGTTATGATAAAGACAAAATTAATATATATATGTATGATCATTAAAAGTATAATGATTTTGTAAATGTTCTTTAAATAGATGTATTGTGGTTTGAACTCTGTTAAAGGTTTTAAAAATGTAAAGAAAAGTGACATCCTTATACTTTATATACTTACTGTATGTATACCAGGTGTATGTATAGTACTTATATGAAGTATCGGGGTGTTACAGTGGCCCAATGGGGAGTAACTGAACAAGTGAGGTAAAGAAAGAGAGATGTGCAGGAGAGAATAGTAAGAGGAGAGAAAATAAGAGTAAAAAGAAGCAGAGTTTCTTTGCAGAAGAGAGAGATCTTAAAGTGCTTATATAGGCAGAAGATTACTCATAGCAATAAGGTTTAAGGTTATTGATTATGACTAACCTTAACCCAAATTTTCCAAGTGGTTTTGTTTCTTTGTTATAGGAATTTGATGAATTCTTTCTTGAAGAGATGCCAAAGGGACTCCCTCCCTTGAGGGGTATTGTGCATCAAATTAATTTTATACCAAGAGCAGTAATTTCAAATAGGCCAGCCTATAGAAGTAACCCAGAGGAGGCAAAGGAACAACAAAGGTAAGTAGATGAGTTGTTGGAGAAGGGGATGTGAGAGAGAGCCTTAGCCTATGTGCTATACTAGCGTTATTGGTAACTAAGAAAGATGAAACATGGAGAATGTGTATGGATTGTCGTGTAGTCAATAAAATTACTATAAAATATCACCATCCCATTCCTAGATTAAATGACAGGTTAGATGAGTTATATGGTGCATGTATTTTCACTAAATTATATTTGAAAAGTGGATATCGTCAAATTAGGATGAAACCAGGTCATGAGTGGAAAACTACATTTAAAAGAAAATATGGTTTATATGAATGGATGGTTATGCATTTTGGTTTGACTAATGCACATTGCACATTTATGAGGCTAATGAACCATGTTTTGCATAATTTCCTTGGAAAATTTATTGTTGTGTATTTTGATGATATTCTTATATACTACAAGTCTCTAGATGAGCATATCATGCATGTTAGGTTAGTTCTAGAGGACTAAGGAAAGATAGGTTGTATGCTAATTTGAAGAAGTGTATTTTTTGTATTGATAAACTTATTTTCTTGGGTTTTATTGTGAGTGCTAAAGGGGTTGAGGTAGATGCTGAAAAATTATTTACAAGAATGGCCTATGCCTAAGAGTATGTCAGAGGTAAGAAGCTTTCATGGGTTAGCTAGTTTTTATGGAAGATTTGTGAAAGATTTCTCATCCATTGCAGCTTCTTTGACTGAAATAATTAAAAAAGATGTTGGGTTTAAGTGGGGAGATGAACAAAATAGGGCTTTTAATACTTTAAAAGATAGGCTGTATTTTGCTCCTATTTTATGTTTACCTGACTTCTATAAAATTTTTGAACTTGAATATGATGCTTCTGGGATTGATATAGGTGTTGTGTTGACGTATGAAAAATGTCCTCTAGCATATTTCAGTGAGAAGTTGAATGGTGCTCAATTGAAGTACTCTACCTATGACAAGGATTTGTATGCCCTAGTGAGAGCACTAGACGTGTGGCAAAATTACTTGCTTCCAAAAGAATTTGTGATCCATATAGGCCATAAGTCACTTAAGCACCTAAAAGGGCAAGGGAAGCTGAATAAGAGGAATGCAAAATGGGTTGAATTCATTGAGATATTTCCTAATGTGATCCACTACAAGCAAGGTAAAGATAATGTTGTTGCCGATGCATTATCAAGTAGGTATGTTTTAATCACTACATTTAGTTCTAAGATGTTAGGATTTGAGCAACTTAAAGATATGTATGCAACAAATTCTGATTTTGGTAATGTCTATGTTGCTTGTGAACATGCTGCTTTTCAAAGATTTTATAGGCATGATGGATTTTTATTTTGTGGGAATTGATTATGTGTACCTGCGTGTTCATTAAGGGAATTACTTATGCGTGAATCACATAGTGGTGGATTGATGGGTCATTTTGGTGTGCATAAGATGTTGGATATACTTTCTGAGCATTTTTATTGGCCACACATGCATAGAGATGTTGAGAGAATGTGTTATAAATGTATTGCATGTAGGCAAGCAAAGTCCAAATCTATGCCTCATGGATTGTATACACCTCAACCTATTCCTAATGAGCCTTGGGTTGATATTTCTATGGATTTTCTGATAGGTTTACCTAGGACAAAGAAAGGTAGAGATAACATATTTTTTTTTGCTATGGATGGATTTAGCAAAATGACACATTTCATAGCTTGTCATAAAACTAATGATGCAACAAATATAGCTAATTTATTCTTTAGAGATGTTATGCGTTTGCATGGTATACCTAGGACAATAGTCTCTGATCGTGATGTTAAATTCTTGAGCCACCTTTAGGGAGTTTTATGGGGAAAATTGGGTACCAAGTTATTATTTTTTACTAATTGTCATCCACAAACTAATGGACAAACTGAAGTGGTGAATAGAACTTTGGGGACTTTATTGTGTGCTGTGGTAGGTAAGAATTTGAAAACATGGGAAGAGTGTCTTCCATTAGTTGAATTTGCTTATAATCATAGTTTGCATTCTTCCACTGGATTCTCACCTTTTGAAATTGTGTATAGGTTTAATCCTCTTACTCCTATGGATTTAATGCCTTTACGATTCCATAAGATTACTAACCTAAATGGATAGAGGAAGGTTAAGTTGGTCAAGACTATACATGAGAAGGCTAGGCAACACATTGAAAAGAAGAATGAGCATTATACACGTCAAGCCAATCGAGGGTTCAAAGTTGTTACTTTTGAACCTGGTGATTGGGTATGGGTACATTTAAGAATGGAAAGGTTACTCAATTTGAGAAAATCAAAGTTGGATCCAAGAGGCGATAGTCCTTTCCAAGTTATTGAAAAGATTAATGAGAATGCTTATAGAATTGACTTGCCTGATGAGTATCAAGTTTCTACAACCTTTAATGTATCTGATCTTTCTCCTTTTGATATGGATGCAGATTCGAGGATGAATCTTTTTGAGGAGGGAAGGATTGACATGAACAAAGATGTCAGTGTGAGCAAGGCTAGCGAACCAAGCAGAGGAGAAAATATGGCATGGAGATCATTTTACCAAGTGGGCCAATTACAAGATCGCAGGCCAAGAAGCTCAAATCTACATTCCAAGGCTTTGTAAGGTAATTCATGGAAGAAAGGCTTGATGGACAGGCCTTTGACACCAAGGGTATCGAGGAGAAGCAGCCCATAAATTTAATCCAAGCATCACTAGTTATATTTATTTAAAAAGTAAGGGCCTTGTTTGCTTTGTGTTAAATTTAACTTTGTTTACTTTATTAGTTCTTGAAACTTTGATTAGCCAACAAAATGCTACTTAGTAACCCTAATTACGGTTTAGCTATTTATAGCTCATTTAGAGTTGTAAGACAACAATTTTTTATCATATTATTCAATTATTTTAGATTGACCGAATTTTTTATCAAGAGAGGGTTCTTCTTCTTGTTGTTGCATAAAGAATTGGATTCAACTTATCAAGGTAACACTTGTGGCATTCTTTCTTGTTCTTCTTTATTCTATCCAATTATCTACATTTTTAATTGCATGTCAATTAGGGGCATAGAGGACAAACAATCATCTAGGGTTCTTAGTATACTGAATTTGTATGTTGGGATTTCGTATTTTTTTATAATCTTAGAGTTCTGCATCAAAGTATATACCAAAATGTATGAGGCTGTGAGTGGTTATGTCATGCTTAATCTCTGTACCTTAAGTGAAATTATGGTATCCTTTACATGACATAACACGAGTTACACGGGGTGTCCTAACTCACTCACACAATGTAATCTAAGTGATGCAATAGATAATATCATAATATGAAAGAATATAATAATATAAAGACCAACAGAATCAACTTCTCTTATCCCCAGTGGAGTCACCACTGTGAGTGGGGATTTTTCCCCCTACTTCCCGTGGAATGGTTCTTGTGACTTTAGTATTGTTAGGCTCTGGCTTTAGAGAACACGACCCTAAACCCGGAGAATAGAAGTTGCCACCTAGACAGGCCGGGAAGATAAAAAGGGGTGAATGACTAGATTCCTAAAGAATCTCCAACCCTTACTACATTCATAAAGTTGGATATGTATAGAGGAGGTGAGAATGACCCAACACCCCCATAGCGACTGGTTCATTGGAGTTGGCCTCCTTTTTAGGTCTAAATATTATTGAATTCTTAAATATCTTAACATTATCCATATTACATGTAATTAAAGGAAATAAATATTCATATTATTAATTAAAACAAATCAATCAAAGATGGGCACCATATAAGATGGAAACATGCCCTTACAATAACCAAATGTCCATAACATAAATAAAATAGGACATCCATCAAAAGGTGAAAACATTTCTCTTACAATTGTCCAAAAGTCATTAGAATTAAAATTAAAATAAATAATAAATAATTAAAATAAACAAGGTACCCACGAAGTGGAAACATGCCTTTTACAGGTACTTCAAATCTAAACAACAAAATAGCATAAATCCATAAACACATACATATCATCATATAAGGAATCATAAAATTAGGATTTTAGTTAAAAGAAAATAAAGATTAATCACAAAATATGCAATCCATAAATAAATATGTCATGACTCATTAATGAAATATAGGGGGAACGCATACGGCATCTCCAAAAGGTAAACAATTTATAGGAATGAGAATTGTTATAGAATTAGGGTTTGATTGTGGAATTAGGGTTTTAGCATACAACTTAGGATTTTTCCTAAAATGAGGTTTAAACATGCAAATTAGGAGTTTAAGAATAAAATTAGGGTTTTAAGATCTAAATTAGGGGTTTGGAACAAAACTAGAGTTTAATATGCAACTAAGGCTAAAACATGCAAATTTTAGGGTTTAAGATGCAAATTATAATTTTTAGGGTTTTGGATTTTTGCTCCCACTCCCGATGGAATGGTACTTATGACTTCGACACTGTTAGGCTTTGGGCATTAGAGAATATAAGCCTAAACCTGGAGAATAGAAGTTGCCACTCGGACAGACTGGTAAGATAGAAAGGGGTAAATGACTCATTCCTAAGGAATCTCCAACCCCTACTAGGTTTGAAAAGTTAGGTATGGATGGGGAAGGTGAAAATGACTCAACACTCCCCTAAATGCCAGGTTCATTAGAAACGACCTCCTTTTTAGATCTAAATATTATTGAATTCTTAATTATTATAATATCATCCATATTACATGCAAATAAAAAAAAGAAAAAAAAACATATTATCAATTAAAATAAATCAATCAAAATGGGCATCCATCTAAAAATTGAAACATGCCCTTATACAGTCCAAATGCATATACAAATAAATAAATAAAATAGGACACATACCAAAAAGTTGAAACATGTCCTTTACAATAGTTCCAAATTCTTTAATATAAATAAACAAAAGAAACAAGGTGATGGTGCCGGGCCAAGCCCTTCGCAGGAGGTTACTCATCCTAGTATTTACCCTGCACCAGCATGCTTAATCGAAAAGAACACTAACCATTTCTACCAAAAGCTTAAGCTGTCAGTAGAGGTGCACCCATTTCCTTTATTTGGATTAAACATGGGCTCACCAGTCTCTTTCGACTTTATGTACCACCTTGTCAAACCTAATCCACAACCCTCCAAACCCTCGGACATATCACAAGGCACCCACAAAGTAAAAACATGTCTTTTACATTCTTCTCAAAATCCAAATAGCAATAAATAAACATTAACCAATCACTCACCACAAAAAAATAACACTATGTTTGGAATGAATGAATTTAGATTGTAGAACTCATTTATAAATGAATTCCATGTAGAAAAATCAATCAAAACCAATCAAAGAGACAAGGTGATGGCTTATATAGTGATGGGCTAAAGACCGAGTTGTATAAGGAAGAAGAATCTCATGTCGAATTAATGTTGGATTGCTGAATTTGTCATTATTTTGTAAACATCAAACCTAGTCCATGACGAATTCATTTATATGGATTCATCATGGACATTGTATATTCGTACACATTAAAAAAGTCAAAAGCTGATTCATTAAAAAAATGAGCAGTTACTAAAAAATTTCAAACTTAGAAAAGTTAAATATTATTATCAAACTCAATGTTATACAAGTCAATCACTGAGAAAGGTGAGACGATCTATAATCAAATAAAGCTCTAAAGAAATCATAGCCTGACAGAGGAAGGGGCATGTCATCTACCTAAGATCCCCTCGATGAAGAAGCGACAGGAACTCTGCTACCCTAGAATCAGCCTTGAAGTAGTCATCACCTGAAGGAGAAAGAGGTATGTCATGGTCATAGTCATCAGCCTGGGGTCTCCATGATGAAGAAGCACTAGGATCCCTGGAGCCCTAGAACCAAAAGTCCCAAAAGTTCTATTATAACTTATGGTACAATCCTTCAAAATGAGCAACATGCTGACGGCTGGCAGCTAGTTCTTCTTACATCTTCCAATTTAGTTCCTTAAGCATCCGTTGTGAACCAGACAAGGAAAAGGTAAGTCCATGCATTTTCATACATACATGCAGCATAAATCAACATGAAATAGGGTTACGAACTAGGTAGTTCAAATGAAAGCCTTGGGGATCAAAAGATGGATCAACATAAGGCGACATATACAGAACATGTGACTGCATCGGAATCACATGAGAAGGATAGGCTTCATCATGAGTGGTACTGCCTGACTGTCTGATCACCTATAAAGATTCATTACAAGTTAGAAAAGTACAGAAAAATATAGTCCTATACAAATAATGTATTTGATCAACCTCAGAAGAGAAAGCCCCGGCGTCATCATGAGAATGGGAAGCAGACTCTCCTCTACCTTCTTCTTCTTCTTCTTCTTCTTCCTCCTCATCCTCCTTCTCTTGTTCTTCAATACTCTCAATGCCAATAGGAGAAACTTGGAAATTTAAAAGCTAATTTTTGAACTGGGCATATGACATATCTTGTTGAAGTAACAAAGAGCCAATGTTGAATCCATTTCAAGCACATCTCTGTGGATTCTCCGACATTGAAGTAATGTCTAGGGTGTATCTTGGAATATTCCCAGGAAACCTCTGTTGGTCAAGACCAAGAAACCAATTATAACTCATTCACCAAGAAACCAGCTACTAGAAACTAGCCAGGATATGATTCGATGAGAATATTATAAAGGCAGGGCATCATTCATGACTCCGGCATGGAAGTAATGTCTAGGGTGTATCTTCTCTGTTGGTCAAGACCAAGAAACCAATTATAACTCGTTCACCAAGAAACCAGCTACTAGAAACTGGCCAGGATATGATTCGATAAGAATATTATAAAGGTAGGGCATCATCCATGACTAGGGTCCAATTAGCTCTCTCATCAGCTCTCCACCAAGCAACATCCACCTACAAAATTGTGAAAAGGTAAGTTGTCTTTCTTATAAATTTTATTACTAATCTCATCTTTTTACCTTGTCCCTAGTTAGACAACTTAGATGATAAAGTTGGGAATGCACATAATGGCTGCTAGGCACTTCTCTGCAACTTGATAACCAAAGTTTAACTTCGGATATCTAACCCACTGTCTAGAGAGTTTAGGTACCCTCATGAGAATGTGCTCGTACACCCAAATCTACATAAATAATAAAGGTCAAGCTCATACATGCATATTACTTGGGTCAACAATTGTGAGAATTAATGCCTCAACAATAACCATAAAACCAGTAAAGGATCTCCTTTTTCTGCAAATTTTTTGAGACCGTGATAAAGGTAGGCAAGATCGACCTCTCCTTATTTATAAAATGGTACAAGATCAAAGTGGACAAGGGCTGGCAACACTGACATGTGAATGGAAAACTCAATACTACACATGATAGTCAACGCCTGTAGGTATAGTAGGAACTCCCAGGTATATTGGTCAGCCCATTCACCATGTACTAGTCTAGTATAATTCATCCAGTACTCTCGGATCAGCTCATATTTGATTTTACAAGGTCCCTTGAACTTAGGCCTTGTTGCACTCTAATTAACACTACTAGAACTACACTCGCAAGTATACGAGGCTGCTGTAGTATCTTGGTGAACACCTCAAGGTCGTTTCACAAGAAAGCTAGATAAGCTAATTGATTATCAGATTGCAAATAACAAATTATCAATAAATTTAAATTGCTAACAACTAATGAGGACAAATCGAGTGGAGTTTAAAACAATAAAAGTAAACTGAGCTGATATATTGATTCACTTAATAGAAAGGTCTAGAGTTTGCACTTCTCTACTAACTTATATGTATGAATGGTTATTCCTCTCAACCAATTTAATTTCAAAGATTAGATCTCAAGTAATTTAATTAATCGAATCAAGGAAATAAGCTCTCGCATTCAAACCTCATTCAAATAATCTTGTTACAATTGAAATGATTTTTTTTCTTAGGTTATATTTCTAATTCACCTAAGTCCCTAATTGAATTGTTCCAGCATTAGACTTCATTTCTCAATCCTTCATCTAATACCTCAAACACATAATTGGTGGCCAATCAATTATATATTAACAGTAATCCATTCAATCAAAGCTAGAGAAATAATTCAGTTAAGAGCATTAACCAATTCATACAATCATAGTAGATCCATACAAACCCTAGACTAGATCAAATTAGTTCATAATAATGCTATCAAACAAATTCATCTCATTAAAATTCAAAGAAATTAATTTAGACATAATAGAATTCATGAATACAATTCCAATGAAACTTAAGAGATAAAGTTTGAGAACAAAACTAAATTACAAACTTTCTTTAGCTTCTGAAGAATCTCTTATTCAGATCTTTGCTAGAAGAATATTGCAGTGGCTAAAACAAATTTAATTTAGACTGTTTGCATCAAAGTGTAATCAAAATTCTCCAAGAAAACAAATGAAAGCTCAAAGGTTTTGTTTGACGGCTGATAAAATTCTCCCTTATTCAAAAACCCTAATCCTCTTATTTATACGAAACCTCGCTCAAAATCCACGTTTTCTTTCTCCCTTTAGTCCATGGAGTGACACGGCCAAGCTGGTGGCTGTGTCATGTGACACGGCCAGTGGCTTGGCCGTGTCACCTGGATGTGTCAGCTTCTGTGTAATCCTTCATCTTTTCTTCTTTGGAATGGAGTGTGACACGGCCAAGCTCCTAGCCGTGTCATGCTTGGCCGTGTCACCTGAGTGTGTCGCCTACTGATCTCTTCATTCTTTGCTCTTCTTTCTTTGGTCTTCTTCCTTAGCTAAGTATGGGACACGGCCAAGCTTGTGGCCGTGTCATGTGAAACGGCCAGTGGCTTGGGCCGTGTCACCTGAGTGTATCACTTACTGCCAAATATTTCTTCCTCTCTTGGTTCCTTGGTTTTGCCCTTAAGGTGAGACACTGCTTCATGCTATTCTTTCTTCCAAGGAAATATTTTGCATATTAACCTAAAACAAATACTTAAACAAACTTTAAACAAGAATCAAATAAACATTAACCAACAACACATAAACTCCATACTAAAAACTAGAACAAAAATGACATAAACACTGAAATAATTTAAAACTACCAAAATTGATGAAATCACTAAATAAATAGATTAAAACTACCAAAATACCTGAAGAAAACAATAATCATCATAATAAATAAGATTCAATTCTATGACAAAAACTAATAAAACAACTACCCCACACTTAAAACTTTGCTTGTCCTCAAGTAAATTCACATGGCATAAATTAAAAACTCAAACAACCTTAACTATAATTCCAGTATATAAGATGAAATCCTTTAAGACTCAGCCATAAACAATTGCAATTTACTTCAATCAAGATTTTCTTAACTCATTCATTAATCCAGACATAACAAATCTCATCTCTCTTCTAAGTGTTTCACTCGATTTCAAAGGTTAATTCACTTAAACCACTCATGACTGCATACTGCCATAAACTTGCTTAATTATTCAATCTCTCTCACTGATTTTCTTAAGAAATAATCCGAAGGTCTTTTATTTGGATGTAATGGGGTTAAGGTGAAGCTGTGAGAAAAGACATTTAAGTTGGAACATCAAGAAATGGAGTATCTAAATTAGACAATACTCTTGCTCAGAAACTTATAACTCCCTCAAATGGCATATTCACCAACCCTTAATAATCTCACATACTTGCATACTTAAAGAAAAGTACATGTGTCGACATTCATCTTTAATGACTAATGCTAAAAAATATATGAATTTTGTATATATATATCTTCTCTTTTATTTTCTTTTATATTATTTATATATATATATACAAAATATAAAATTGCATGGAACTTCTAGCTTAAAATGTAGAGGAAAAGAATAATCGACTCTTAGTCAAATACAATGTGCAAAGTATGCATTTCAACCCTAAATCTTACTAAAGCAATACTATTATTTTTTTTATTTATTTGCTTACCCCACACTTATGAATTAAACCACCCTATTGTCATATCATAAGAAACTCCATTCCTTAATGCAGGTATGATGATAATAGGAAAATGTTGAGTTGTGAATTTTGTTAATCAATCAAGAAAAAGTCAAAGGCTCAACTTGGCTCACTAAGGAATTCATAATTAAGGGAGGTCTTTTTAAGCTAAAGGGATAATCCTAATTTGCCTTCATCATTTAAAAACTTGAGATTAAATCATAATGTGAGTTCAATTAGTATGCAAAAGCAAGCTCTAGAGATGCAAAATCATGAAGGTGCACACTTAAGAAAAGAAAATCAGTTGATAATAATATTCAATCTATGAGGCTCAAAACTCACAAAGGGTGGGTTCTCAAATATTTATGTGTCATGAATTGCAGAATGTGAAAATTAATCTTGAATGAATTCAAAAGCTAATCTCTATGCTGATACTAAAGTCTCAAATATAATGCTAGAATCACAGAAAAGTCAATAAGTTTCAAACAATTATGCCATGCACAACGCACAATATAACACACAAAGACAAACAAAACAAGAATTAAAGGAAAGCTTAAAGATTACCCCACACTTATAAATTACATTGTCCTCAATGGAAACAAAGATAATTAAGAAAAAGAGTGAAGGTACAACCTGTTTTCCATCGTTCCCTTGTGAGGCAAACTCTACCTTTTCATCACAAACAGCAATTGTTCAAAAAAAAAAATACAATATATAAAATAAAATATCCAAAATGTTAACATTAAAAACAAAAACGAAAAATAACAACGAAAATATGCTATAACTAAAGACAAGAAATTAAGGAATTCTCTCAAAAGATTAGAGCCAATGTGATCTACGGTGAAGGAGGATTTGATGATGATGCAGTCGAAGGGTGAAGACTCAGAATCTTAGCAAGGTTGCTATTGATTTGGTCCAACTGTTGCAAGACCGCAACATGGTTACGATCGACCTTGCTCTCCGGTGCCTCTATCCTATTAAGTATCTCCTGATTATCCAGGACCGGGGCATCTTCATCCAAATTAAGAGAATTCGAGTCGGACTCCTCATGGACTCGTGTTCTCTTTGTCTGCCCCCCGGTACGTCTGGCTCAGCTGAAGCCATCACATAGGCCCCTCCCCTGTTCACCACCATATGCATCTTCTCAAGTGTGGCCAAATCCAATGAATCGTTACCCATAATTTTAGTCATACGACAGGTACTCGGGTCAAAATAATCAAGAAGGGCTGTTGCCAATGTGGTAACCAATCCTCCAATACAAATATCCCCCTTCTTTTTGTTTGCTACATTATCAAAAACATCGGCCAACCAATAGCCGGTACTAATGGGTATTGCATTACATGCACAATCTAAGAAAAAGAGCTCACTAAGTTCCACTACACCTGGGCTTTCCTTTCGTGCAAAGAACCCACAGGACATAAAGCGATGCAAATACCTAAGAGCGGGATTACTCAATTTAGTTGCCTTGGCCGATTTGGCCACATAAGTTCCCGAGCCCAATACTCCCCAAGCAAATTGCTGTTTAAAATCCTTAGGTACAGTCCTTTCACCATGTTGATGGAAACCAAATATAACATTCAATTGCTCAATACTAACTACAAATGATTTCCTAAGCAATTTAAAATTCAACCTAGAGCAAATTTTTTGTTCATCTCTTTCAACCTTAAGAGATGTTAAAAATTCCAAAGTAAGTTCTTGAAATTGCAAAGGTCGAAAGGAGACTAGGTTCTCCCACCCAAGGTTTTGAACATAACTATAAAAATTATCCCTAATATGAAGAGCATTAACGAATTCATCGCTGACATACCTCGTCGGAAAGAAACCCCTAGCCAAAAGAGTAGCTCTCTTTAAAGATGAAGAAGATGAAGATGCAGCTGCAGTTGGAGGTCACTTCCTCTTATGGTGGGACACCATCTTTGTTCTTGGCATATTGAAAGATCTGAAAAAAAAATTTTGAAGCTTAAACAGATTAAATTGAGTTTTAATGAGAGAAGAAGAAGATTGAACGGATTAATTTCAGTTTTGGTGAAGGAAATTGAGAATTAATGGGATTTTGGAAGCTTTGAAAGAACAACAATGGAGGCTTTGTGAGAGAAAAGTCGAGAGAGAGAAAGGAAACAAAAAGAAAACTAGGGATTGAAATGAACTAAAAGTGCTAAAACCGTATTTTTAAACTTTAAAATTGAAGAGACACGGCCAAGCTTGGGTAAGCTTGGCCGTGTTGGATGAGTTTGGAGGAACACGGCCAGTGACTTGGCTGTGTCCCATGGGTGTGTTTGACATTGTAAGCACAAAGTTGCAAAAACAAAGAAAAGGAACTTGGGAAGAGGCTTGGCCGTGTCTATGGGACACGGCCAAGGACACAGCCAAGCTTGTTGGCCGTGTCAGGGGCTGTGTGAATTTGGTGATTTTAGGGTTGGCTTGACACGGCAGTGGCTTGGCCGTGTCAAGTGGCGTGTCCTTCACTACCATTTTTTTATTATATATATATATATTTTTTTGTGTCACAAAATCTTAAAGAAATACAATCCTCTTCTTTGATTAACCCTGAAATACATTAGAAAAATAAAAAACCGATCAAAGCACCCATTCCATTTATTTAAACCAAACATAAAATCAAAATTGCTGAATATAAAATTACAACTATGAAAAGAAATGCAAACCGATGGGTTGCCTCCCGTTTAGCGCTTCTTTAATGACATATAGCTGGACATTACTGCAAGACTTAAGGATCGTAGATCAAAGTGCTATCGATGATCCTTACTTCTTGGAACCCTTCATTATATGGTTTAACTCTCTGTCCATTTACTTTAAAAGTTTCATTTGTTCGAGAGTTAAGCAATTCTATGGCACCGGAAGGATATACCTGAGTTATCTTGAAAGGACCACTCCATCGAGACTTGAGTTTTCCTGGAAACAGACGGAGAAGATAATTAAAAAGCAAAACTTTCATACCTGGGCTCAATGTTTTTCACACTATAATTCTGTCATGAAGTGCTTTAGTGCGATCCTTATAAATCCTTGAACTCTCATATGCCTCATTCCTTAGTTCATCTAACTCTGAAATTTGCAGAAAACGTTCTCTCTTTGCCTTGTCCAAGTCTAAATTCAGAGTCTTGATTGCCCAATACACTTTGTGCTCCAACTCCACTGGTAAATGACAAGCCTTACCAAAAACCAATCGGTATGGACTCATACCCATGCCCACAATGCATTATGCAATCTACTCGCCCAATCCTTTCTTGATAAGTTGACTGTTTTCTCCAGAATTCCTTTTATTTGCTTGTTGGATGTTTCAACTTGTCCAGAAGTCTGTGGATGGTATGGGGTCACCACTTTGTGTTTCACACCAGATTTGTGCATTAACTTCTCAAAAAGTTTGTTGCAGAAATGACTTCCCCCATCACTGACTATCACTCTTGGCATGCCAAATCTGCTAAGAATATTTTCCTTCACAAATTTAACAACCACATTAGCATCATTAGTACTGGTGGGGATTGCCTCCACCCATTTTGAAACATAATCAACAACAACTAAAATATATTCATAACAAAAAGACTTGGGAAAAGGACCCATAAATTCTAATCCCCACACATCAAATAGTTCAACAACAATATACGATTGAAGGGACATTTCATTCCTCCTCCCAATGTTACCCACTCTTTGACAGCGGTCACAATGCTTACAATATTCGTGAGCATCTTTGAATATAGTAGGCCAGTAAAAACCACTTTGAAGCACCTTTTCTGCAATCTTCCTCCCTCCAAAATGACCACCACAGTGAAGGTCATGACAAAATTGAAGAACACTCAATTGTTCTTCCTCAGATACACACCTGCAAACTATCTCATCTTTGCATATCCGGAATAGGTAAGTTTCATCCCGAAAATAAAATTTACTCACGTGCAAAAACTTTTTCTTTTCCTGAAATGACATGTCAGAATGCAAAATACCACAAGTAAGATAGTTAGCAATATCTGCAAACCAAGGTGCATTCATTACCACAAACAGCTGCTCATCAGGAAATGCTTCTAAATTTTTATGAATGCTATCAGATGCAAGATTTTCACCAAAGAAAGGTAATCTAGATAAATGATCAGCTACAACATTTTCACTTCCCTTAGTATCTTTGATTTGGAAATCAAATTCTTGCAATAATAACACCCATCTAATTAAGCGAGGTTTAGCATGTTATTTTGTCAAAAGATATTTTAGAGCTGCATGATCAGAATGCACAATAATTTTTGACCCAATTAAATATGCTCTAAACTTATCTAAGGCAAAAACAACAGCTAACATTTCCTTTTCAGTTGTTGTGTAATTCATTTGCGCACTATTTAAGGTCAAGCTAGCATAATATATCACTCTCAAAAATTTCTCAACCCTTTGCCCAAGAACAGTTCCTACTGCATGATTAGAGGCATCACACATAATTTCAAAAGGTAAAGACCAAACAGGAGCTACAATTACCGGTGCACTAGTCAGTTTTTCCTTAAGGGAATTAAAGGCTTGCATGCATTGTGTAGTAAACTCAAATGGAACATCTTTCCAAAGCAAATGACACAATGGTTGGCTTATTTTAGAAAAATCTTTAATAAACCTCCTGTAAAAACCTGCATGCCCTAGAAAACTTCTTATTCCCTTAACAGAGGTAGGTGGGGGTAACTTAGTAATCAACTCTACCTTAGCCTTATCCACCTCAATCCCTTTACTCGACACAACATGACCTAATACAATGCCCTAAGTAACCATGAAATGACTCTTTTCCCAACTCAAAGTGAGATTACATTCAATGCATCTCTCAAGCATAAGAACAAGTTTATTGGGGGCAATTATCAAAAGAATCACCAAAAACAGAAAAGTCATCCATAAATACATCAATAAAATCATCTATCATGTCTGTGAAGACAGACATCATGCATCTCTGAAAAGTTGAAGGCGCATTGCACAAGCCAAAGGGTATACGCCGAAATGCATAAGTCCCAAAAGGGCAAGTAAAAGTAGTCTTGGATTGATCCTCTAGTGATATCGACACCTGATAATAACCTGAAAGTCCATCCAAAAAGCACTAATGTGAGTGTACAGAAAGTTTATCCAACATCTGATCAATAAAAGGAAGAGGGAAATGGTCTTTCTTTATGGTATTGTTCAACTTCCTATAATCAATACACATTCTCCACCCAGTAGTAGTCCTAGTAGGAACCAATTCATTCTTTTCATTTTTCACCACAGTGATTCCAGATTTCTTAGGCACTACATGTACTAGGCTCACCCACTCACTATTAGCTATTGGATATATCACTCCTTCATCAAGCAATTTGAGCACTTCCTTCTTAACCACTTCACCCATGTTTGAGTTAAGGCGCCTTCGGGTCTCCCTCACAGGTTTAGCTCCCTCTTCTAAGGTGATTCTATGCATGCACATTGAAGGGCTAATACCTTTGATGTCACTCAATCCCCATCCTATTGCTCTTTTCAATCTTTTTAGCTCACTCACCAACCTCATCTCTTCCCTTTCACTAAGGTCGCTAGATATTATCACAGGTAAGGTATTGTGATCTCCTAAAAACACATATTTCAGATTTTTAGGTAACTCTTTTAGCTCTAACTCAAGTGAAGGATTTTTCTCTTCCTTTTGGATGGAGGGAAGTTCAAATACTAGGTCCTCCTTAAGTTCCTCTATTTCAGCACTCTCTAATGTCTTAAGGCAACTAGCTATTTCTGAATAAAAAAATATCCAAACCACCATCTAAGTTCAGTGCCAGCTCCAATTTATCCGAGGAACCTGTCTGCAAGAAAACATCTGAAACAACTGCGTCAATATAATCAATTAAAGATCAATCCTCATATAATGCAGTTGTAGGAATGGGAGAAGTGTTAAAAATAGAAAATTCAACTGTTTGTCCCAAGACAGTCATTGACAATTTACCATTTTTAACATCTATCAAGGTGTTGGTAGTAGCCATAAAAGGCCTACCCAGTAGAATATTGTGTGCAGATGGTGTAGGGTTACTTCCTTCCATGTCAAGAACTATAAAATACATAGGCACTATCAACCCACCAACCTTAACAAACACATCTTCTATAACCCCTTTCGGCAATCTAAGAGATCTGTCAGCTAATTGCAACACCATTTTGGTAGGTTTAAGTTCCCCAAGTTCTAATTCAAGATACACAGAATAAGACATCAAATTTACACTGGCTCCTAAATCACACATGCCATCAGTCCCCTTTCCATTACCCATAGTAATTTGAATTATGAAACTACCAGGATCATTTAGCTTCGGAGGTAGTTTATGCTGCAAAACAACACTAGCTACCTCTGATACTATCACCCTTTCATTTGGCTCATACCTCTTTTTCTTGGTGTTCAGTTCCTCGAAGAATTTGGCATAAGCCGGCATGTTCTTTATTGCTTCAAGTAAAGGTAAGTTAATACTTACCTTAGACAGCATGTTGAAGATGTCCGAAAATTGCTTATCTTGTTTATCATTCTTCAACCTACTGGGGAATGGTATAGGTGGCCGGTAAGGATTACTTGCCTTGTGTAAATCTGCTGAAGGGGATTTCTCCATTGATCTTTCTCCAGCACCTTTGTTCTCTGGTTCTCCTTCCTTTTTATTCTTTTGATCACCTGCATTCACAGAATTATTTTCAACATTATTGTTCATTACCTTGCCACTTCTAAGAACAGTCACTGATTGTGCCTGCTCAGGTTGACTAAAAAATTTCCCTTTTTGTTAAATCTGCATCTGTTGTGCAAGTTGTCCCACTTGAGTCTCCACTTTCTTAAAAGATGCTTCTAATGAATCCAGCCTCTTGTTATTCATCTCTTGATTCTTAGCACTGACTTGGATAAAGGCCTGTAAACTATCCTCTAAACTCTCTCTCTTAGGCTGCCCTTGATTTGAAGATTGACCCTGCGGTTGGTTTTGTCTCTGAAGCAAATGGAAAGGTTGTTGAGAATTATTTGTTGCCCAGGAAAAATTTGGATGATTCCGCCAACCAGGATTGTATGTATTTGAGTAAGGATCATTCCAGGCCCTTGGTTGATATCCCCCCATAGCATTGACTTGCTCAGCTTCATTTCCATAAGACTCATATGCGGAGGGGCATATATTTGCTCCATGCCCGAAAGTTCCACAAATTCCACACACTTCTTGAGTGGATGAAGAGGTATTGTTCTTCATGTTCAACATCTGCACTTGCCTTGTCAATTCAGCTATCTGATTGACCATCTCACTGTTGGCTTCCAATTGGTTCACCCCTTTACTTCTTCCTCTTACACTTTTCTGTTGAGAATTAGCTCCCAACATTTCAAAGATTTCATAAGTTTCATCTGTTGTCTTTTCTCCCATAGCTCCCCCAACTGCGTTATCAACTGTATTCTGAAATTGCTGGGTTAGACCATCGTAGAAAAACTGATTCAAAAGTTGAAGTGGGTAGTAATGATGTGGACACTGGATCAATAACATCTTAAACCTGTCCCAAGCCTCATGAAATGGCTCTCCTTTAAATTGAGAGAATGTAGCTATTTTCCCTCTCAATTCAGCTGTCTTCTAATGTGAGTAAAATTTGCCCATAAACTTGTTATAAACTTGCTCCCAAGTTGTCAAAGAATTTTCAGGCAACATCATAAGCCAGCTTTTTGCCCTATCCTTCAATGTGTACGGAAAACACTTCATCCTCAACTAGTCTTTTGTTAATCCTCCCAATGGAAATGTGTTGAGGGTGGAGTAAAAATCCCGTATAAAGTTCAAAGGATCTTCATTTGGAACTCCATAGAATGATGGCAGCATATTGTAATGAATATTCTTCAACTCATAATTTCTTGCTGCATCTGTCAATCTTATACAAGATGTGGAAGTTCCAATGACAGGTCTAGCAAAATCCCTCATAGTTTTTTGCCTTTCGTCTCCCATATTGGTAGATTGTACAGTATCTGACTCAAAATCAGAAGTGTCCTCCTCTATATCAAATCCGGTATACAGTTCAAACTCTTCTCTGCTCCTTTTTACTCTCTGAATTTCTGGAATAACTGGGTATAGTTCTCCTCCGAGTGATCTCCTGCCTTGCATAAACAAAATTTCTGGAAAAAAGGAATTATTAAAAGCAAAAGACAAATAAAATCAAAAGTAAACAATGAAAAATAATTTAAAATATTTATGCCTAATAACAAATACGCCAATTAGCTTCCTCGGCAGCGGCGCCAAAAACTTGTTGCGCTCTAATTAACACTACTAGAACTACACTCGCAAGTATACGAGGCTGCTATAGTATCTTGGTGAATACCTCAAGGTCGTTTCACAAGGAAGCTAGATAAGCTAATTGATTATCAGATTGCATATAACAAATTATCAATAAATTTAAATTGCTAACAACTAATGAGGACAGATCGAGTGGAGTTTAAAACAATAAAAGTAAACTGAGCTGATATATTAATTCACTTAATAGAAAGGTCTAGGGTTTGCACTTCTCTACTAGCTTATATGTATGAATGGTTATTCCTCTCAACCAATTTAATTTCAAATATTAGATCTCAAGTAATTTAATTAATCGAATCAAGGAAATAAGCTCTCGCATTCAAACCTCTTTCAAATAATCTTGTTACAATTGAAATGATCTTTTTCTTAGGTTATATTTCTAATTCACCTAAGTCCCTAATTGAATTGTTCCAGCATTAGACTTCATTTCTCAATCCTTCATCTAATACCTCAAACACATAATTGGTGGCCAATAAATTATATATTAATAGTAATCCATTCAATCAAGGCTAGAGAAATAATTCAGTTAAGAGCAATAACCAATTCATACAATCATAGTAGATCCATACAAACCATAGACTAGATCAAATTAGTTCATAATAATGTTATCAAACAATTTCATCTCATTAAAATTCAAAGAAATTAATTTAGACATAATAGAATTCATGAATACAATTCCAATGAAACTTAAGAGATAAAGTTTGAGAACAAAACCAAATTACAAACTTTCTTTAGCTTTTGAAGAATCTCTTGTTCAGATCTTTGCTAAAACAAATTTAATTTAGACTGTTTGCATCAAAGTGTAATCAAAATTCTCCAAGAAAACAAATGGAAGCTCAAAGGTTTTGTTTAATGGCTGATAAAATTCTCCCTTCTTCAAAAACCCTAATCCTCTTATTTATACGAAACCTCGCTCAAAATCCACGTTTTCTTTCTCCCTTTAGTCCATGGAGTGACACGGCCAAGCTGGTGGCCGTGTCACCTGGATGTGTCAACTTTTGTGTAATCCTTCATCTTTTCTTCTTTGGAATAGAGTGTGACACGACCAAGCTCCTGGCCGTGTCATGTGGCTTGGCCATGTCACCTGAGTGTGTCACCTAATGATCTCTTCATTCTTTGCTCTTCTTTCTTTGGTCTTCTTCCTTAGCTAAGTATGGGACACGGCCAAGCTTGTGGTCGTGTCACCTGAGTGTGTCACTTACTGCCAAATTTTCCTTCCTCTCTTGGTTCCTTGGTTTTGCCCTTAAGGTGAGACACTGCTTCATGCTATTCTTTCTTCCAAGGAAATATTTTGCATATTAACCTAAAATAAACACTTAAACAAACTTTAAACAAGAATCAAATAAATATTAACCAACAACACATAAATACCACACTAAAAACTAGAACAAAAATGACATAAACACTGAAATAAATTAAAACTACCAAAATTGATGAAATCACTAAATAAACAGATTAAAACTACCAAAATACCTGAAGAAAACAATAATCATCATAATAAATAAGATACAATTCTATGATAAAAACTAATAAAATAGGCCTCATGCCAATCAACTACTGATTTTCAACGCATGTTAAAATATTATTAGTCAAATATACTAGAATCCCGTCACATTTAAGGCTTGTTATGACTGCAAATTCAACTAGGCTGATGGTCATTTCTCCCATAAATAAATAAAAGGTATGGGTGGTGTCCATTCACCATACTGCAAGTGCTTGGGCTAGACTCCTATCAATTCGGAACCCCCTCAATGGTAACTGCATAACAAAATTGTCAAGGCCGCACTCCTGAAGCATCATTTTTACTAGAGATGGCACTCGATTATACCACTGGCAAGCTTTATAAACACATCCTCCGCCATGGATGACACATGGGTCATGCTATCACCAAACAAGTAAGTCAATATGAGGTAAGTAAATAAAAATTTATTTTTAGTGCTTTAATAATTTTCTCCTAATGCATAAAGTCTAGTATTTTATTTTAAATATCTTATTCTCCTGCTCATAACTAATTATATTTATGTTTTATATAATAATTATACCATTTTTCCCCCTTTTCCTATCCCGTTTATTTTTCATAGGCTTTTGCTAAATAGGTTCTAAGATATAATTTTAACACATGGATTTTCACGCATGATTATTTTTATATTTATCAGTATAATTGTACTAACATGTTTTATGCCAACAAGTAATTAAATTGCAGTAAAGTAATGCATATACATAACTTAGTCTTTTCGCTGGCACTGCAATGAAGCCACATCCCGGCTAAGAGAGAAACCATCCCATGTTCCTGAGTTTGGATATATTCTAAAAGCTCAGCATTGGAACGAGGCCCTATCCTAGAAGCATGTTGTGTATCCTCCATTTACAAGGCTGAATTGTTTAAAAGAAAATTGAAAGCTTAAAATGAAGATGATAAAGAACGAGAAGTCTAGATGAATGAAACTGAAAATTGGTTGGCTGAACCATTTAAATATAAAAAATTATCAGTTTTTGTATCAGTTTTTATTTTATTTTTTAAAAAAATGTGAAGTAAAGTAAAAGAAAAGGAAAGCATAGGAAAAGTTTAATAAACAAAAGAACAAAAATAAGTCATCTGATGCTTTTAACCATAATCAACCACGATCAACAGTTGCATAAATAATGCAACTGATATCAGATCCATATCCAGAGCCACATGCAAATAGTAAATTAATATTTATTTATGTGTGTCTAAAATATTTTTTATCAGTAAAAATATTTTTTCACACAGGGGGCAAAGGTATATAAGGAGGTACTCGATATAGTAGGCAATAATAGCTAAATTTTTTGCTAACTTTTGAAATCAATTTTTCAGATATTATGGGTTCAGAACCCAAACCAGCTCAGATTTTGTAAGTCCAAAACCCAAACCAAGTCTTGAGTCTAGAACCTAAACCAAGTCTTGGGTCCAGAAGCCAAACCAAGTCTTAGATCCAGAACCCAAATCAAGTCATGGGTCCAGAACCAAGTCTCGGGTCCAGAACCCATACCATATCTCAAGTCCAAAATCCAAATCAAGTCACGGGTCCAGAACCCAGACCAAGTCTCAGGTCCAAAATCCAAACCAAGTAACAGGTCCAGAACTCAGACCAAGTGTCGGGTCCAAAACCCAAAACTCAAACCAAGTCTCAGATCTAGAATCCAAATCATATCATGGGTCCAAAATCTAAACCAAATCTCGAGTTTAGGATCTAAAACCCAAATCAAGTCATAGGTCCAAAACCCTAACCAAGTCTCGGGTCCAAAACCTAGACCAAGTCTCAGATCCAAAGCCCAAATCAAGTCATGGGTCCAAAACCTAAACTAAGTCCCAGGTCCAGATCCAAATCAAGTCGCATGTCCAGAACCTAAACCAAGTCTCGAGTCCAGAACCCAAACCAAATCTCAATTCTAAAACCCAAACCAAATATTGGGTCCAAAACCCAAATCAAGCCATGGGTCTAAAACTTAAACCAAGTCTTCGGTAGAGAACCCAAATCAAATCTCAAGTCCAGAACCCAAATTAAGTCATGGGTCCAAAACCCAAACCAAGTCTCAAGTCCAAAACCTAAATCAAGTCATGAGTCTAGAACCCAAACCAAGTCTTGAGTCCAAAATCCAAATCAAGTCATGAGTCCATAACCCAAACCAAGTCTCATGTCTAGAACCCAAATCAAGTCTCGGGTCCAGAACCCAAACTAAGTCTTGGGTCTAAAACCCAAACCAAGCCAATTTATGAGTCCAAAACTCAAACCAATTTATGAGTCAAGAACTCAAAGCATCCAAGATATAGATTGGTTTTCAATCTTTAAATAAATTCAAGATCTTTCAAGCAGGGGGCAAATTGTAAACCCTTAATTTTGGCCATAAACAAGTGTGGTCCAATTTCAGGAGCTTAAATCTAATCTAACCCAGTTTTAAAAGTTTACACCTAGTATGATCCCATTTTAAAAGCTTAAACCTAGTTTGATCCAATTTTAAAAGCACAAATTAGGTTTGGACCAATCTTAAAAGCCTAAACTGACTCGGTCTGAGCCCAAAAGACAAAATCATGACAATATAACCTAGCCAATTTTCCATGAGGATAGCTCATAAAACTAGGTGGCAAAAGTGTAGTTTTGGCCTAGCCAATTTTGACACTTTTAAAAAATACGAAGGTGGCAAAAAAGAAGCCACCTTCAGGGCAAAGCCAGAGTCTAAGACCTATAGCAATTTGGCTTTGGCCAATTTGCCATATCAAGTCTTTGTTGCCCTAGTAAGGATTTTTGCCCCACGCCTTATGAAATGGTTCTTGCTACTTCGACACTGTTATACTCTGGGCCTTAGAGAACATGAGCCTAAATTCGAAGATCAGGAGTTGCCACCTGGATAGGTCGGAAAGATAGAAAGGGGTGGATGACTCAATTCCTAAGGAATTCCCAACCCCTACTAGGTTTGAAAAGTTGGGTATGCATGGGGAAGGTAAGAATGACCCAACACCCAAATAGTGTCCGGTTCATTAGAACTGATCTTCTTTTCAGGTCTAAATATTATTAATTCTTAATTATTATAATATCTTCCATATTATATGCAATTAAAGAAATAAAATATTATATTGTTAATTAAAACAAATCAATCAAAATGGGCACCATCTAAAGATGGAAACATGCCCTTACAATATCCAAATGTCCATACAATTAAATAAATAAAATAGGACACTCACCAAAAGGTGGAAAAATTTCCTTTACAATATGTCCAAAGTCTTTAACAAAAATAAATATAAGAAATAAGGCACTCACAAAGTGAAAATATACCTTTTACATTGTCCTCAAAATCCAAATTGCAATAAATAAACATTAACTAATCACTCACCACAAACAAGTAAATCATACATCATCATATCATCCATCATGATCAAACAACAATAAATCCATAATTAAAATTAGGGTTTCACCATCAAATTAGGGTTAGATTGCAAAATTAGGGTTTTTAAGGTCTTTAAACATGCAACTAGTTTAACATAAAATTAGGGTTTAATGTGGAATTAGGGTTTTTTTTATCACCAATTTAGGATTCAGTTGTTGAATTAGGGTTTTAAATCTAAACCTAGGGTTTAAACATACAAATTAGGATTTTGGAAAAAAAAATAGGGCTTTAAGATGTAAATTAGGGTTTTAGAAATAAAATTAGGGTTTCAAGATGTAAATTAGGATTTTGGAAACAAAATTAGGGTTTTGTATGCAAACCTAAGGTTCAATATATAAATTAAACTAAAGCATGCAATTCAGGGTTTGACATGCAAACCATAATTAAAACATGCAAGATTAGGGTTTGGTCATGCAATAATATGATTTAATCCTAAAACTAAGTTGCAATATTATAAGATTAGGGTTTTGGATTTATAAAAATAAGGGCAGAACAAGTAATTGATGTTACTGTCTATTTTAAAGGAAATTAAACCTGCATTTGTCGGCTTCACCAATTTGATGCATTGAACCAAGCTTGATGTTGCTGCTGCCTAGATCAATTTGTTTTTTGGTTGGAGGCTCAATGATCTGAAGATCACTTTTGTTCATTGCATTGTTCCATTAATAAAAAATGTTGTAAATTGTTCACAGTACGCCACAAGTTTGGTAAAAGTAAATTAATTGAATTAGTTAAAGGAAATTAAACCTGCATTTATCAGCTCCACCAATTTCATGCATTGAACCAATTTTGATGTTGCTACTTCCTGGATTAATTTGTTTTTTTGTTGGAGGCTCAATAATCTAAAGATCACTTTTGGATACTATCTCCCTTTGGGTTTTGCTTCTGTCTATTATTTTAATCATGTACGCTAACCCCTTTAATTGTTGTGGCTACTTAATTGCTCTTTAATATGCTAAAGATGGCTGCCCTGGTGCTTTGTTGTATCTTCTTATTTATAAGTAGTAATTAGGGTAACTTCTAGCTTATCAATCCTAACCTAACACTACAAGAAAAACTGAATCAGACAACGGTTAAGAAAAAAACCATTGTCTGAAAAAAATAGACAACGGTTTTTTTTCCCAAAAAAGCGTTGTCTGATTAATTTTCAGACAACTGTTTTTGGTTTTTTTTTAAGCGTTGTCTATTAGCTGTCATTTTGGTACACCAGACAATGGTTTTTTAGGGACCGTTGTGTAATATATGTTCAGACAACTGTTTTTCTGGTCATATAAAACCGTTGTCTGATAAGATGTTTCAGACAACGGGTTTTTCAAAAGTGTTGTATAATTCAGCATTTCAGATAACGGTTAAAAAAACCGTTGTCTGAATCAAGCATATAGACAACGATTTTTAGGGACCGTTGTGTAATATATGTTCAGACAAGTGTTTTTTTCGTCAAAAAAACCGTTGTCTGATAAGATGTTTCAGACAATGGTTATTTAAAAAGTTATCTGATTAACTATTCAGACCATTGTATAATATATGTTCAGACAACGGTTTTCGTAAGAAACCGTTGTCTGATTAACTGAGTTTTAAAAAAAATTGCCTTAAATGAAAGTAATCCCTATACACAAATCAAACCAAAATCACAAATCAAATGAAATCCTCCACTGACAAGTGTTAAACCAAATCCACCAGCAAGGTGTCAGAGCAAAAACCACATGATTCAATAAATTATATAACCAAATCTTTGAACAAAGTGTCAAATAAAGATACAAATCGAATGATAGGTACAAATGAAACTTTCAACAAATTTAAATAAGAAACACAAAACTTTCAACAAAGCGTCCAACCAATCTTTCATTAAATTGTGAATGATATAAACAAAACATTCTACAGGCAGCAGGGAGTTGTGACAGGCATTAAGGATGTTGGACCTGCAAGTATAAACGATGGAAAAATTAATGGTAGGACATAATTTCAAAATAGAACTTAAAACAAATGAAATTATTACCATCATGACAGCTGAATCAATTCTTCTTCCTCCCGCATGTAACTACTGTTTTCTCCATCGAGTTCATCAACATATGGGAACGTTGGCAAATGTAGCTCATTCTCAAGTTCTATTTCTACAGATCCCTCATTTTCATCATCACTTTCATCATAGTACTTGTCAGGTAATTTTAAGACGACTGACCATAATTTTTCAAGAGGGTCATCTATGTAACAAACTTGCTTGACATGTTTTCCTAACACAAAAGGATCGTTTAGAAAACCTAATTTGTTCAAATTAACCAATGTATATCCCAAGTCATCTACTTTAACCCCTTTGTTCATATCTACCCAATTACAACGAAAGATAGGAACCCTAAAGTGGTTATAGTCCAACTCCCAAATACTTGTAATAACTCCATAAAATGTATGTGAAGTATGCTCGATGTTTTTATCCTTACCCTTCACAAGCATTGTATCGGCATCTACACAAACACCGCTGCACTGAACTTGCCGCGTATCATCACGTTCTTTGGTGCTGTAGGTAACACCGTTGATTCTATAGCCACTGAATGTAGCTACATCCTTGTTAGGCCTTGCTGCAATCCACATTATATCCTTAGTTACTGTATTCTTCTCATCAAGTAATTTTGATGCAATCTGTCCAAAAAATTAAATTGGCCATAAGTATGATATAGCCTTTGAGAGAAGATAAATATTGTAGTATTTCAAAAGAATTCACAAGTACAGGGCATTCATTATTTTTCAGTAAAATATATAAAGAAATAGGCCTATTTTTGCTGCAAATTGCAGCAAAATACTTGGGCTATAAGATTTTACCTTTTTATGAAACCACTTAGGGAATGTTTCATTTTGCATGTTCTTTAGCCACTCTTCATTATGTTGTGGATATCTTGTCATCAAAGAAGCCATATGTTCACTGCAAGTAAAATCAACTTTATTAATTTTTGAAACAAAATGCAGAAAATAAGGAAATAACAAAAACAAATTGAAGTAACTTACTCAAAATATGGGCGAACGTCATTACAATTTTGGAGAAGACACAAATGTGCTAGGTGCAAGTCCTTCTTACTTGGCGTTATCACTGTTGCACCAGATAAGGGTCTGTATTTTGTGTCGTTCTTATCCCTACTATTTTTCGGCAATCCAACAATTGCTTCTTCAAAGTTGACCAAACACTCAACGGCCTCTTCTGCAACATAGGCCTCAACAATGCACCCTTCCGAACGAGCCTGATTCCGTACATAACCCTTGAAAGTCTTCATATATCTCTCGAAAGGGTACATCCAGTGAAGGAAGATTGGCCCACAGAGCTTTACCTCTCTCACAAGATGAATTGAGAGATGGATCATTATATCAAAGAAGGAAGGGGGGAAATACTTTTCTAGCAAGCATATGGTCTCCACCAACTGAGCTTGCATTTTTTCCAATTTATCCACCTCGATGACTTTACTGCAAATTGCCTTGAAGAAGAGGAAAAACCTAATAATAGTGCACCTAACCTATTTTTGTAGTACTGACCGAATTGCGATGGGGAGTAAGTGATGCAACATTGTATGGCAGTCATGAGATTTCATTCCAACAAGTCGCAGATTTTCCATTGATACTAGACCCTTAATGTTTGAACAAAAACCATCAGGTAACTTCATGCCAACCAAGGATGAGCAGACAATCTTCTTTTCTTTATGCAATAAGTTTCAAGATGCCGTCGGCAACTTCTCTTTTTTTCAGGGAGTTTTTGGCCTCAGCTCCATTCTTATTCCCATTTCAGCCATATCAAGACGGACAGACTCCTTATCTTTTGACTTCCCTGGTATATTTAGTAAGGTACCAGTCAAAGCTTCACATATATTTTTCTCGATATGCATCACATCAAGGACATGCCTAACCGGCAAAAATTTCCAATACTCAAGTTGAAAAATATAGACATCTTCTTCCAAATAGGTCGGGGTTCACCTTTATTCAATCGAGGTTGGCGTTGTGTCTTACCATAGACATGGCCCCTTAGTGGTTGTACCCTTTCAAACACCTCCTCTCCAGTTAATGGAATAGGAGCCGACAACTTCTCCACTGTGTTATCAAAGGCTAATTTTTGCCTTCGATATGGATGATAACGGGGCAACCACCTACGATGCCTCATAACCATCGTCTTACAATAATTTGCCAACCTGGTAGCTTTTGTTTTATCGACACAGACAGTACAAGCATTATACCCTTTAATGATGTTGCCCGACAAGTTGCTTAAGGCTGGATAATCACTAATTGTCCACAACAAAATTCCCCTTAGTATGAAGAACTCTTTCTTATATGCATCATACACTTGTTTCCCATTCCATAACACTTGAAGATCTTCTATAAGTGGCTGAAGGAACACATCAATATCATTTCCAGGCTGATTCGGTCCGGATATCAACAAACTTAACATAATATACTTTCTCTTCATACAAAGCCAAGGTGGTAAGTTGTAAATACATAGCAAAACAGGCCAACATGAGTAATCAGTTGATAATCCACGGAAGGGATTGAATCCATCGGTAGATAAAGCTAACCGAAGGTTTCTTGTCTCCGAAGCGAACTCAGGCCACTTTTGGTCGACATCCTTCCATGTTTGTGAGTCTGCCGGATGTCTAATTTTACCATCCTTTTATCACCCGGTGTCATGCCAAGTCATTTCCTTTGCAATTTGAGCTGTATTGAACAAATTCCTCAACCTTGGTATTAATGGAAAATACCATAGAACCTTAGCAGGGACCCCTTCCAATTCTTTTCCTTTCTTATCTAGCTTCCATCTAGAGGCTCCACATATGCGGCAAATTGTCTCATCTTCATCTCTCTCACCATGATATAAGAGACAATCATTCGGGCACACGTGTATTTTTTCATACTCCATACCCATAGCACATAAGGTTTTCTTGGCTTCACTGAAGGAAGAAGAGATACTATTGCCTTCTGGAAGCATTGACCTAAGCAAAAGGAGAATATCAGAGAAGCATGTATCAAAAATGCCATGCTTTGCTTTCAAGTTATATAACTTGACTAAAGCTTTCATCTTAGTATAACCCTTGCATCCCAGATAAAGGGGTTCATGTTCACCTTCAACATGGTTAATGAAATCAGAGGAATCTAATGAAATATCATCATCGTCGACATTATCATGCCCCGTTCTTATGTTTGTTTGATCAACTGATTATGAGAAACAATCGGTTTCAACAACTAAAGGACTCCCTTCTGGATTTGACTCTCCGTGCCATATCCAGCAAGTATAGGTTTGATCAATACCATATTGGAAAAGATGATCCCTAATAGTTTGAGCCTTCCACGATTTACTGTGAGTGCATCTTAAGCATGGACAACTAATTTTTGTTTCATCAAACCCATTCTCAAATGCAAACATTAACAACTCTTTCACACCTAATTGAAACTCTCTTGTTCTTCTATCAGCCTTCAACCAAGATCTATCCATCTTTGAGTTGGACCAGTTCTGCAATTTGAGTAATAATTCAGTTAGTTGGACCACTGAATTATGGTGATGTCAAATAGAACCCGGAAGGGAAGTATAATCACCTCAGATGCGAGAGCCGATGTGGCAGCTAACTTCTATGAAGGTTTCTCGAAGACAGCTATCATATGGTTGTTGTGGTTTGAATAAAGTTGCATGAGGAAGCTTGGACTGTTATGTAATTGTTCAACCTGAAGGAGAAAGAAAAAGGGTTCACATATAGAACTTAAAAGTTTTCATTGAAAAGAAAAGCTAGCACCAAGAGCAAGGAAAGGGGTATTTCTTGGTTACAAGTCAGGAGTGAAAGGTTTTCTGTTTATGGATCTCACAACAAAATAAATTTTAGTCAGCATTTATTTACAGTTTCATGAGCAGTACTTTACCTGTAAAACTAAACAAATACCAGTTCACACAACTGACGTTTTAACAGACATTCAACTTCAATCACAACAACCTGAATCCACAAATAATCCTCAATTCACTGACACAACTCAACATACCATTTCAACTGATAGTCATCAAATTTTAGCCAAAGACTTATAAACAAGCAGACAAATTAGAAGCATGGAGACATACTGTAGATCTTGAAATTTAAGCAGAAAATTGAAGGGACAGAACAACATTATAGTAACCTGAAAATATCATTGCAACATTATAGTAATATGAAAATACAATGCAATAATTCAATTAGATTAATTAGAGGAATGAATTCTATGGTTGTGCTGAAAATCCAATGTACCAAGTTATGTATATACATACAATAGCTTAATGAATATCGGCAGCAAGGAGAGTGCAGATGGTACGATTACTTATGGCTCATAAGAAAAAAAATAATCTTCTTTTGACTTAATTGGGACAATGTAGTTACTGACAAAGGAGACGGCCGGCAGCAAGGAGACGGCCGGTAGCAAGGAGACGGCCGGCATTAATGAAGACCGCAGTAAGGAGAGTGGTGCTTAGGGTTTGGCAGCGAGAGAACCACGACTAATGAAGCTGAAAGAGGAATGAGAGATGAAGCAGAATCAGAAGCTTGGACGTTTTATGGAAGTTAGATTTTCTTAGTATAAAAACATGCTAAGGATCCAGTGGCTATTTGCAATGTATGGAAGTTAGGCTTTCTTAAGCCAAACAAACTTGGCTAAGTATTAAAAGCTAAGGTTTGGATTTATAAACATTTCATAAACCCATTAGAAACTTTAAAGTCCACCATTAAATAATGATTTAGATATAATATGATATTATATAAGTAGGAATACAAGTATATATTAGTATATATATATACAAGTATATACATGTATATACAAGTATATATATAAGTATATACAAGTATATATTAGTATATATACAAGTATATATATTAGTATATATACAATTATATACAATTATATATTAGTATATACAAGTATATATATTAGTATATATACAAGTATATATTAGTAAATATACAAGTATATATATTAGTATATACAAGTATATATATTAGTATATATACAAGAATATATAAGTATATATTTGTATATACATATATATATTAGTATATATATATATTAGTATATACAAGTATACATTAGTATATACTAGTATATACAAGTGTATATTAGTATATATAAGTATTCTTGTGGACTTGCTTATTCATATATACAAGTATATATAAGTATATACAAGTATATATTAGTATATACAAGTATTCATGTGGACTTGCTTGTATATATACTAATATATACAAGTATATATTAGTATATATACAAGTATATACAATTATATATATTAGTATATACAAGTATATATATTAGTACTGCTCATGATATACAAGTATATATATAAGTATATATTAGTATATATACAAGTATATATATTAGTATATGTTTGTATATACAAGTATATATATTAGTATATATATATATATTAGTATATACAAGTATACATTAGTATATACAATTATTCTTGTGGACTTGCTTATTCATATATACAAGTATATATAAGTATATATGTAACACCTCGATACTCCATATAAGTACTATACATATACCTAGTACACATACAGTAAGTATATAAAGTATAAGGATGTCACTTTTCGATATATTTTTAAAACCTTTAAAAGAGTTCAAACCACAATACATAAATTTAAAGAACAATTACAAAATCATTATACTTTTAATGATCTTACATATATGTCATAATCTTATCTTTATCAAAACTTCATATATACATATAAATATACTCTTATCAGAAAAACATCATAATTAAAAATTATACATGTATGCATCACCCTCTAGTTGGTCTCGACAAACTCTTACTCTTCTCGTGGCATAACGAAAGACTTCATATCTTCCACCTAGTCACCTGCGCGATTACACATTCTCGCTAAGCCCGAGAGCTTAGTAGTACAAATATAACATATAAACATACATTATAGAAATTCTAACATATAATGAAATATCACTTCCATGTACCATTAGTTTCTCCTTTTGAATTGCACCTTTCATATATCTCAACTAATTCCATTTATAATATACATATCATTATCACCAACCACAATCCATCATTAATACTCACAATCAATATATCAATATACACATTACACATCATACTTCATAACATTGTTTTATTCACAATTCATCAATCATAATCCATGACTAACACTCACAATCAATATATCAATACACACATTACACAACATACTTCATAACATTATATTACTCACAATTCACCAATCATGAATCACATTTCCAACAAAGTCAACCATAGATCTCACTTATTTCAACATTTGTATATCATATTGACAACAAAGACAGACTCGGGCCCAAAAGACACTAATATGCCATTCGACTTTCAGATTTAATGCTTTGGTTTTATTATCAAATTATCATTATCATTATCCCAACTAGGCTTCAAGGATTTAGGTTCAACCAAGCTTCAAGGGGAACAAAGCATGCTAAGTACCAACCCAACTTGGCTTCAAGAACCAATCCAACCTAGCTTCAAGGGTTGTAACATCTCAATTAGGCTTCAAGGCCTTAGCCAACCTAACTTCAAGAGATTGTTACTATTATTAGGCATGCCACCAACAACAAACTCTGAAAATGGAATAACACATTAGCTACACAATTCATTTATCAATTTCATTCTCAATTCTCATCATCAATTAGGCAAACATGCCTTATGTCTTTCAATTGAATCATCATATCCAATCACAATGGCTTCACATAATACATATATCATCATTGATTTATACAATATCAATTACCTTAACTAAACAAACATATCCTTATTCAATCATACATAATCAATTTCATTGCATATGCATTTTAAATTCATTGTCATATAAACAACATGTCCATTTATTTTATTTCAATCATTTTTCAAGACACATTAACACCATTCATTATTAACACATTTATCATAACAAATTACATTGCGCGTACCTTTTTGAATGATCCTCGCATCTTTCACACTATATAAGTCATAACACTAGTCACATTATATTAACAATATAATAAATTGCATAACATTGTTTATATAACATCATTGGTATAACACTTCAAAGTATATTATTCATATAACACATTACCATTCATAAGATTCACAATGTATAATACATAACCTTGTTCATATAATATCATATGCATTATCAAATGTAAGTTCAATCTCAACCATGTAAGAAGAGCAAGGGATAATCACAGTAGCCAACACATTCAAGGGACATGGCCAAGCTTGTGGCCGTGTCTCTCAACACCAATTCAAGCCGAGGCAGACACGGCAAGGGGACACAGCCGTGTCTCTCAACAAAATTCAGGCAGTGGCAAACATGGGCAAGGGACACGGCCGTGTCTTCTCCAAAAATCATCCAACACGGCCAAATTTCCATGGACTTGGCCGTGTCTCTCAAAACTTCTTTAGTTTGGCCGTGTCTCTTCCTTGGTTTGGCCGTGTCTCTCATGTATACAAACCCTAAATATGGCCAACTCTCTTTTAATTGCATTTAAACACATTGTGCACAACATAACCTCATTCAAATGGATATAAACAATGTCATTAACACTTATTTTACCTATTCAACACAATCTTCTCATTAACAAAACATTAACAACACATTTGAACACATACCATTTCAAAACCCTAAAACCAACATCCTTCTTATTCTTTCAATACCAACATCCACTTAACTTACCATCCTCAAACCAAAACCAACACCAATTTAACTTACAATCCATTTCAACACTTATAAACACATTTCTACCACACCAATTCATAATCTCAACAAATCAAAACTCACTTCAAACACAACTTCAAAAATAACAAAGGAAAACAAGAGAGTACTTACCTCAATTGAAGAAATTTCACAAATCTCCAACTTGATCCTTTGATTTTCCCTTCAAATTGATGTTTAGAACTTAGAACACTTCTCTTCCTCCTTCTTTCCTTTGGTAGCCGGCCACACCAAAAATGAGAAGAGAAGAAATAAAATCAAGTCAAACTTCTCTTCTTCTTTAAATCTCCACCAAGCAATTCTACATGAGCAATTACTTAAATGCCCTCATCCATATAACTTAACTTCTTTTTCTTATATGCCCTTTATAGTAATTTCACATATCACAAATAAAATATCTTCTTCCCTTGACTCCTCATTTTGACCAACATATATGTTATATATATTACCATATACCCAACATATACACTTTCTCTAAAAATGCTTTTCTCTTTCAAATTAACATATACATTCAATCCAATTAAAACAACCATAATATTCAAAACTTCTAGGGCATACATTGGGATATTACAATATACAAGTATATATTAGTATATACAAGTATTCGTGTGGACTTGCTTGTATATATACTAATATATATAAGTATATATTAGTACATATACAAGTATATACAAGTATATATATTAGTATATACAAGTATATATTAGTAAATATACAAGTATATACAAGTATATATATTAGTATATACAAGTATATACAAGTATATATATTAGTATATACAAATATACAAGTATATATATAAGTATAAAATTAGTATATATACAAGTATATATATTAGTATATACAAGTATACATTAGTATATACTAGTCTATACAAGTATATATTAGTATATACAAGTATTCTTGTGGAGTTGCTTATTCATATATACAAGTATATATAAGTATATACAAGTATATATTAGTATATACAATTATTCTTGTGGACTTGCTTATTCATATATACAAGTATATATAAGTATATACAAGTATATATTAGTATATACAAGTATTCGTGTGGACTTGCTTGTATATATACTAATATATACAAGTATATATTAGTATATATATAAGTATATAGATTAGTATATATACAAGTATATATTAGTATATACAAGTATATATATTAGTATATTGGAGTATATATTAGTAAATATACAAGTATATATATTAGTATATACAAGTATATACAAGTATATATATTAGTATATACAAATATATACAAGTATATATATAAGTATATATTAGTATATATACAAGTATATATAAGTATATATTAGTATATATAAGTATATATATAAGGTATGTATGTTGCATTTCTTCTTTTTTTTACCTTAGAAAGAACCAATGTTAGACTTATTTAATTTTTGCTCAATCTAATTTACATCAACACTAAATTTTATAATTATATAGGGTTCCATAGAAATTTATCACTACTAATTATTTAAATTGTATTGCCTTAAGCACTTATGGATGAATTATAAATTGAATTTTATAAGTCATCTATATAAGTGAATTTGTAACGTTAATTTAACAAAAATTTGAAAAATCCATTTTGTTTCAAAAGAGGGATGTCAAAACTTCAAAAAATTTTGAACACTTAAATTCCCCCCTTTATTTCCAAAAAAAAATTTCATTTGCCCCCATTTTGCCCAAAACACGACCATTTTGAAATTTAGCAATAAACCTAAACAGACCCTCTTTCGATTCCTCTCTCCTATCTCCTCCTTCCCTCTTTCGATTTCTCTATGTAGACCTAATTTGTTTCCATTTTCACGGGTAGAAAGCTTCAGAAACTAAACCAAACTTTGTTCTCCTCCTTCCCTCTTTCCATTGCTAGACCTAACTTTGTTCTCTTCCTTCCCTCTTTCGAAATCTTCAGTCTTGACCTAAAAATGCACGGTACATCCATATTTCTTCTTCCTCTTATACCTTTCTCTCTAACCCGCCCGCCACTCACTGCGGCTTTGCTTTCACTCCCTTAGTTCTAGCCTTCGAGGTTCGTTATATACTTTTGTCACTCTGCAATTTATTTTTTTTAATTTTTTCTATTATTATGTTATTGTATAATTTTCTTCTTCCTCTTCTTAGTTCTTAGAAGTTTGTTTTATAAACCATTTTAATGAGACTTAGTTGCTGTTGTATATGCTGCTTCTTTTTGTTTCCAGCTGCAATGAGTAGAATACTGCAAATGTCGCTGTTAATATTTTTTCCTGCTCCGAAATACAGCCCATGTCCTGTTTGTTAATCTTTGACTAAATTTTAGCCATGTGAATATTTTTTTACTGGAAGAGATAGATAAGCCTTTCACTGGTTTGGACAGAGGAATTTGAAATATTGAGATTTGACTTAAATAATGCATAGGTTTTCTTTGATTGGATACAGTTCAGGTTCATGGTTGTGGATACAGGTCTTGTTGAATGTGGCTTTAGAATAGGTGTCATTTCAAATGCACCTGAAATAAGTCCTTAACCACTTTCATTAATCTAATCAACTAAAGAACTTGTAGCTATCTTGTCTGTTGTGCAAGCTATAGTTTATTTTTTATTAATTCTATTTTGTTTTAGTCTCGTAGTAGGATTTTAGTTTAGCCGTGTCCCAATTAAATTAGGCTTAAAATTGGCAATTATAAATGTAAAAAACCTAATGCAAAAGCCACTTGTAAATTTTTTTTTTTTGAGAGTAGTTTTGTAAATGGTCAGGCCAATTCTCATTCAAGTTATTTTAATTAAATTCAATATCCAAATCCCTATTTAAAATATTTCCATCTAAACATGGCATCAAGATCTTGTTCACTCTGTCCCAAATATAGGATTCAATATCTGCCTTCAATCGAGGTCTCGATATCATTTTAAGGTGAGGACTATGATTGTGTTTCGACCAGTTTGGAGGAAACTTCTAAGCATTTCTTCTGTTCTAGATTCTGTCTTATGAGTTATTTGCTTAGCAACGTGATAAAATGCAGGCTTGCAAGGAAGTGGGAGTGGAAATAGAATAGGGATAGGACAACAAGGAAAAGCTGGAATAAATCTGAGTATACTATCACTATAACGGTGTCAATTTGATAACACAAAAGATTGAACTCATCCATTAATGAACTTCCAAGTATACTTGCATCTGCTTACATCAACATTCTTCAAAAATGCATTTTCACATATAATCCTTACCTGTTGGCTGATGGTTATCTAATTTGCAGCTATTTCCTGTGATTTCCAATGTTTAAACTGGATGATTTCATACAAAATGTAACTTTTAATTTGTGAATGCAGGAGCTGATTATGGCTCCTTCGAAGAAGAAACAATCGTATCAACTACCCACCCGTACTTCTCCCCGTGTATGTAAACAACAAGCCCGATCTTCCCCAAATCCAGCCACAATGAGAGTGGTGAAGGCTATCTCCAGGACAAGGTCAATGCACCCAGAAAAGCCGTCTACTTCTTCCCCCGTATCTTCGAAGAGGAAGTCGATCTCTAAAAACTTGGAAAAAAAATCTGTCCAAGAAAAGAAAGCGAGTGGATAAGGTTAAGCCGAAATCAAATGAGGACGATGTTGCAGGATTAAAACTGCTGAAACGAGGGTGTGTCTCCATGCACCGAATTGTTAGACGAAAGATCAGTAGCCAAAAGCCTACAGTTTCATTTAATGCAAAGGGAGCACCATTTGGTAGGGCTGCTTCAGAGATGCAATCATATATCGGAGTTTTAGCAAGGTCTAAAGCCCCGATATGGCATGATTCCTGGAAGGAAGTTGCTGAAGACGTTAAAACAAAGATTTGGGATTGTGTCCAGGTTATGCAAAATCCTTCCCACACAATTAATTTATATACATTAGTTTCTCAATTGCTTTATACACGTTGGATTTTCAGTAACTTATTCATCTAATTTTATTTTTGTGGTTTATGTATGTAGATGTCTTTCGTTGTACCACCGACTTCTAAGAAAATGGTACTGCAGTCTGCTGGTAAAAAATGGAGGGAATTCAAAAGTCGGTTGACGAGACGCTATGTTCTTCCACACCATGATGAACCAGAGAAGTTGCGGTTTCCTCCAACTGACTTCACATTCATTGAGCAGTCGCACTGGGACATTTTCGTTGCTGATCGTCTGGGAGTCGAGTTTAGCGTAAGGATATCTTCAATTTTCTTGTTTCTTAATTTAGTTCCAAATGGTAATCTGGATTCCTTTTTCATACTTATCATGTTTTGTTCCTTTTTGTCTTAGAAAATTCATGAAGAACAACACAAGAGAAGTATGCAGAACGAGTATCCTCATCGGTTGTCTCGAAAAGGATACGCGAACTTGGAAAGTGAATGGGTTAGTGTTGACTTGTGTATTTATTTTTTTTCTATGACTTGTGTATCGTCAATATCGATTTATAATGCTTCTTAAAACATGTTTATATTACTAATAAGGTCATCCTCTATAAATACATGCAGACTGAATCTCATCCTGAAGGGATTTCAGAGATCGATCGATCGAAGGCTTGGATCCTTGCAAGGCAGGACAGATAAGGAAAGTTTAAAGATGAGAGAGTGAAGCACAAAGCTGAGGAAATTGTAAGTTCTAATTTTCGATTCAAGTTTCAACTCAATTCATCAGCTTTTATTATTTCCTAATTTATTAACTACATCCATTTTGTGTCTATTTTTTAGGAGTCATTAAAGAAGCAAGTTAGTTTAGGTGAAGTAGTTGAACAAGGTGCTGATGATGTGTTATTGAAGGCGCTTGGTAAACCGGAGCATTCTGGAAGAGTACGTGGCCTGGGAAGGCATGTGAAGCAATCTGTCAATTTTGGTCTCCCAAGACAGAGAAAAGCAAAGAATATTGATGAAAAGATATGGGAGGGGGTTCAAATGGTCATGGAGGAGGAGACCAAGAAAATTATAGCGCAGAGAGATGCATTTTGGGCTGCTGAAATTGCCAAGATTAGAGCAGAATTTTTGTCAAAGCCTGTGTCTAGTCCAAACATGCCTTCACAACAAGCAATTTGCTCCAATTCCATTCCTATTGTGAAGGATCAAGAGGCGCAAGTGCCGGTTGTGAGGAAGAATTTGAGTCCTCAATTTGATGCAAATTCTGTTGAAGCAAAAAGGAGTCTCAATTCGGATGAAGCAAAAAGGAGCCCCAATTCTGTTGATGATGAGAAGGTCCTTGCTTTGGAGAAAGTGGAGGTGCTTGATAAGGATGATGTTCATGAGGTTGCTGCTGATGTTAATGAGGTTGCTGCTACTGCGGAGGCAGAACGTATCGAGGTTGTTGCTGCTGAGGAGGCAGAAGGTATTGAGGTTTCTGCTGATGTCAAAGGTCCCAATAATGAGGAGGTTGAAATAAAAAATGATGACATTGTTAAAAAAAATGATGATGATGGGTTTGATAATCAAGTGAAATTGGCGAAGCTGGCCATAGGATCACCGAGCAATATTGTTGCTTATGCAAAGGTTGTTGAAGTCCCGGTTGTTGAAAGACATGAGCCATCTCTCCATGGAGTTAAGATTGCACAAGAGAATGCAAGAGTGTCGATCACTCATACAATTCAAGGTTTGAGGATAGTACTTAATATTTATTCAAACTTCTAATGATTATATTCAAACATATAAATAAATGTAATTTTCCATTTTATTATATTTACAGACGTCAATATCCCATTCCCAGTCGGCGATGAAATTGTTACTGTGGACCAAGCTGTGGGTACTTTTATAGCATGGCCGAGAAATTTGATTGTGCTGGATGGGGTGTCTAATCCAAAGGTTAAGTTTTGAGAAATGAAACTTTGCATAATTGCTTTTTTTTTTTGCTATTTACTGTGTTCACGTGCCCCCCTTTATTTTCAGAGTTTAAAAAAAGCTTGTGTGAAGAAAAAAGCCTCCAAGAAATTAAAGAAGCCTGTTGTTATAGAAGCTGATATGTTTGAGGAGGAGCTGCATGTTCAGATGGGTGCTGATTATCCAGCGCCTTTGAAACGTTTGTCGCTGTGGGCGAAGGATGCCTTAAGCGATGATCGAACAGTTAGTTTTACCCTAAGTGAAGAAGCATTTGGTGTGAGCAAAAAGCAAGTTGTGTTCTTACAAGATCTACATGCTGTGTGCGCCGGAGGTGAAATGTCCGGATCCATACTTACCATATTTATTCAGTAAGTTTCCAAGTACAATAGCTTTTTATTTTCTTTGTTAATTGTGCTGGAATTAAACTGATAATATGTACCAACTATTACTTCATTTTGTATGCAGCCACTTGTATGAATATGTCAAAAGTCATAAAATGGTTGATATGATTGGCTTTGTGGATCCCAGCATGATTGGTGCCATTGGATGTGGTAATTCAGGGGGGAGGTCACGTACACTTGCGAGTCGATTTAAGGGGGCTAAAGAAGGGCAATACTTTCTCTTGCTTTTCAACGATGTGTGAGTATTTCTTTACCTTTCTTTTTTATCCGCTATCGTAGCTAATGAGAGTTAGTAGCTAAATAACACTGCTTCTGTATGTGATTGTGATTGATGTTATGAATTGAGCCTTTGTGATTCCTATTTTGGTGATTGAAATCACTGTTTGTATTTTATTTTGTTATTTCATAGGAATCACTGGGTATTGACTGTTGTAAATCCGACGGGAGAGGTAGTCTACCACATGGACCCTCTTAAACGTCGCATTGCTAGCCAGGAATGGATAGAGGTTGTTGACAAGTAAGTTTCTAAAGTCTGCCTAGTTAGTCTTAAGTTATAAAATTTGGGGAAAATGCAATTTTGTTGACTTATATTGTGTTTGTGTTTCTTATAGTGCCATAAAGTTATACAAAGAGAGTGTCAACAAGAATGTGAGGAGGAAAATTTTATAGGAGAACATGGCGGTATTGTTTTTCTCATCATTTCTGATTTATACAATTTATACAATATCTTAATTGCTTGTTCTATGAAAGAAATATTGCTAAATTTGGACTGCATTTTTTCATTTGAGTACAAACTTGGAGTCCACAAAGCATTTTCAGTTGGTCTGCATTTTTTCATTTCCAATTGCAGCACTGCTGGCATTACTTGTATACTTGCTCGTATATATTTGGATCGCCTTTTGTATTCTCTTGTGGCTTTGGTTTTCATATTGAATATTTCTGTTGAAGTTGTTTCATGTTCGTGGCCTTGTGTTTTATTGTTCAGTTAGTCAAAAAACAAAATCTACTATTATATATTAGTATAATAGTATATAGTATAATATATAATTCTTGATGATGAGATTGATTGGGAATTTGATATTGGATTGGTATTTTTATACTATTGCTCTGGTTTATGTTTTAACTTTTATTTTGTTTCAGGTTAGGTTGTGTGATTAGGTTGATGTGTTGGTTTGCATATGGGTTTACATATGGATGTAACATGTAGTACTTCATTTTTGTTTTCATTTGCTATTTCAGGGGGTTCCTGTGCAGAAAGAGGCCACGGACTGCGGCCTCTTTGTCATGAGGTACATGAAGAAAATCTGTTATGACAAGGAGCTTCAGTTTGCAGCTAAGGTGAGAATTTTAATTATTTTCATTTTTTATATAATAGTTTTGTATTTATAACATGTGGCTAACCAAAATTTGATTCATTTTTCAGTTGCTACGTAGAGACAACTTGGAGTATAGTGGTGCCGACATCAATGAGATTAGGATTGACTTCGCCAAATATTTCATGAAGCGTCATTCAAGTTGAAGTTAATAGTATAATTCAGTGATATATGTATAGCGCCCAGTTTTTTTTTTAGTTTGTTAATATGTTGAATGGTTGAATTTGTGGAGGTTTTTTTATTCCCAAATTTGCAATCCTCCATTGTAAAGTGTTGTCTTATATGTATAATGTACAGTTTAACAGACAATGGTGGTGAAATGAAAATGAACATTGAAACTATTGTCTAATATTCAGTGTGCCACATTAATTAACCATTGTATTTAGCGTCCTTCTACAATGGTTTTAGATTAATTAACCATTGTCTGAAAAATTAAAAAGCGTTGTGTAAACCTTCATTAGATAATGATATTTAATAAGAAAGCGTTGTGTAAACCTTAATCAGACAACGGTTTTTAATAAGAAAGCGTTGTATAAACCTTCATCAGACAACGGTTATTAATAAGAAAGCGTTGTGTAAACCTTAATCAGACAACAGTTTTTAATAAGAAAGCGTTGTGTAAACCTTAATCAGACATCATCAGACAACGGTCAAAAAGCGTTGTCTAAACCTTCATCAGACAACGGTCAAAAAGCGTTGTCTAAACCTTCATCAGACAACAGTTAAAAACCGTTGTCTGATAAAACTAAAAACCGTTGTGGAAACCATCTTCAGACAATGGTTAAAAACCGTTATTTGAAATGCTATCAGACATCACCTCAATAGACAACGGTTTTTGTCTTCATCAGACAACGGTCAAAAAGCGTTGTCTAAACCTTCATCAGACAACGGTTAAAAACTGTTGTCTGAAAATTTAGAAACCGTTGTCTGACAATTTAGAAACCGTTGTGGAAACCATCAGACAACGGTTAAAAACCGTTGTCTGAAAAATTAGAAACCGCTGTCTGAACCATCATCAGACAACTGCCAAAACCCGTTGTCTAATAAAATTAAAAACCTTTTTGCAAAACTACATCGGACAACGGTTTTAAACCCGTTGTTTGAAATGCTATCAGACATCGCCTCAATAGACAACGACTTTTGTCTTCATCAGACAACGGCCAGAAAGCGTTGTCTGATTCAGTTTTCCTTGTAGTGTAATTCAAAAGCCTTCTACCTATCTGGCTAATTTTTTGAGTTTAAACCCAATTAGGATACCTAATTTCACCTAGAAATGGAATTAAAGCCGGTGTCTAAGACCCATAGGGAATTGGCTTTAGCCAATTCACCATAAGCCACCTTTATGGCGAATTGGCCTTGGCCCTGAAGGTGGCGGCTTTGCCCTACAGGCTTTTTTCATCTTAATTTTTGCCTAGACCGCCCTTGTGGATTTTCAAAACTAGTAGATCACCCTAATTTTTTTCTAGGCGGCCCTCGTGGGTTTTCAACCTAGTGGGATCTTTTCTTAAAATACAAATTGTGCTTCTTTTTAGATCCGGTTACATGATCGATTCTACTTGCTTGACACCCCATCTATGGACTACACTAGATATCTGCCTCGACATAATTTTGTGAGGAAACTGCTTCATCCATCTTCTTCATATGTCGAGTGGATTGATTGATCCTTTCATGAGTTGTAATTGACATCTGTTGGTTTATACCTTGGTGGAATATTACCCATGTCACCATTCAGACATATCTGATGTATGTTCATCTTGTTGCTCTTCATCGAGCCACTTGTTATGATCCTCATCGACTTGATCACTGATATAGAGTTGAGCCTCGAGATTCTAAGTTCACTCGTGATTTGGACATGTCTCACTTGACTGAAGCCTTTTTAGACTGACTGAGGCAGAGTTGGCTTGCACATTACACTTACCAACTTCCATGAATTCTGTATTTGTCAATTCTTTAGATAAAATGATATTAGGATGAATAATAAATGATATTTTCCTTTATTTTCTAATTTATCATCACTTTTTACTATTTCGCGATTTATTTTACCATGTTGGTTAGATATTTGAAATAATACACATAATTATTTTATTATTAACTTTTTCTCATTAATTTAGGAACAACCAAAAATATAAAGCCAATATGCACAAGATTACTCTTGTCGCCGACTAGCCCTTTTGAATTTTCTAATTGATAATTTTTTCTCATTTTTTTGCCTAGCCTGCCCTTTTAGATTTTTGAAACTAGCGTGCTGCTCTAACTTTTATCTAGGCTACCCTTTTGGGTTTTTAACCTAGCAAGCTATATTATTTTTTATTTATATTTTGTAAACATAAAACTTCTTTAGCCTATCAATGTTCACTGGTTCACTGAATTTGTTCCCATCCATGTCCGATAATTTGACCGCACCATTCTTCATGACTTGTTTCACAGTATACAGTCCCTCCCAACATGGTCTAAACTTCCCTCTTGGATCAAGAATATTAGGTTTGCACTGCTTTAACACTAAGTCCTCGATTTTGAGTCTTTTGATTCTAACCCTTCTATTGTAGGCTCTTGTTATCTTTCTTTAGTATAACTGGTGATAATACAGTGCCTTCAACCTTTTTTCTTCTAATAAAGCTAGCTATGCATATCTACTCACTACCCATTCTATCTCAGGTAACTCAGCTTCCAAGACCACCCTTAGCAACTTGATTTTAATCTCAATAGGCAACACTGCTTCCATTCTATAAACCAAAGAAAGTGACGTCATTCCTATCGGAGTTTGCATGCTTGTTCAAGCAAAAGGAGGCATTTCTGACCAATCCCTATATGTCTTAGTCATTTTTGAAAGAATATGCTTAATTGTCTTATTTGTTGCTTCCATTGAACCATTAGCTTTTGGTCTATAAGGAGAGGATCGATGATGTAACACCCTCATACTCTATATAGGTACTATACATATACCTAGTATACATACAATACGTATATAGAGTGTAAGAATGTCACTTCTAGTTTTAATTTAAAAATCTTATCCAAGTTCAAACAATACTATCTTTAGATTTTAATAACATTTAGTAAATCATTATACATAAGAATATATGATTGTGAATAATATAACAAAATTAAACTTTACATGTATGCATCACCTTCTAGTTGGTCTCAGAACACTCTTACCCTTCTCGTGGCATAACTGCTTGATTTCTCGATCAACCGCATAATCACCTGCGCGATCACACAACCGCGCTAAGCCCGAGAGCTTAGTAATACAAATAAATCATATACACATACAATAGAGAAAATCATATTTTTCATTTTAACTTATTATGTCATTATTTTCTTACCATGTTTTTCCCTTTTTGGCTATACTTTTCATATATATATACTTCTACTAATGTTTTACCAATATACATATTCATACATTTTATTTCAGTAATTCACAATCCAATGACTTATCAAAGTCTTCATGAAACAATATCCACTATTTCCACATTCATATACATTTCACTCATCATATATCATCATATACAATTTACACATCATAAACTCATCATTTCACATAGCTTCTCAAGCTATACTCATCTTCAATAATTCACTTATGTATTGTATGCATCTCATTCCATAGTTATCACTATATATCACACAACATTAATTTCCTTCCATAGTTCACATTAAAACAAGGACAAACATATATCTCATTATTCATTTTCATTATTCAGGAATCACACACACACACACACACACACACACACATATATATATATATACAAACACACACATGGGCCCAAGAACACTAATATGCCATTCCACTTTCAGAGTTAATGTTTTGGTTTAATTATCACATTTATCATTATCCCAACTAGGCTTCAAGGATTAAGGTTCAACCAAGCTTCAAGGGGAACAAAGCATGCTAAGTATCAACCCAACTTGGCTTCAAGAACCAATCCAACCTAGCTTCAAGGGTGGTAACATCTCAATTAGGCTTCAAGGTTTTGACCCAACCAAGCTTCAAGGGGAGTAAAACATGTTAAACTTCAACCCAACTTGGCTTCAAGGATAAAACCAACCTAACTTCAAGAGATTGTTACTATTAGGCATGCCACCAACAACAAAACTCTGATAATGAATAACATATTAGACACACAATTCATTTATGAGTTCATTATCAATTTCATTTTCAATTGAAATCATCATAGCCAATTACAATGGCTTCTCATATCATTTAGATCATCATGGCCAATCACAATGGCTTCTCATATCATTTAAATCATCATAGCCAATCACAATGGCTTCTCATATCATTTAAATCATCATATCTCAATTCATATCATAGCTTTCATCTTTCAAATACACAATCATTTATCTCATATACTACACATTTCATATAACATCATTATCAATCACAATTACATCACATCTTATTTGGTCTTAATTCACATTAGAATACTTCATTATTTACATATTCATAATCAAACACATTTAACATTCATCAAGAATGATCATCATTGATATACACATATATAATTTACCTTATTCTTAGATTTGGAATCCTCAACATACATTTGTTTCATATATATTTGAAGTATAGATTCAACAAAACCCTTGGAGGATCCAACAATACAAGAACAATCAAGAATAAGAATCATTAACTAACCAATTTGAGGGACACGGCCAGCATCACTTGAGGGACACGGCCAAGCTTGTGGCCGTGTCTCTCAACCCTAATTGGCAGTAGTGAACACGGCCAGACGACACGGCCGTGTCTCTCAACACAATTTCAGGCAGTAGGTGACACGACAAGTGACACGGCTGAGCCAGTGGCCGTGTCTCACAACAAAAATCATACAGTCACAGACACGGGCAAGGGACACGGCCGTGTCTCTCCACAAAAAATCTGGCAGTGACAAACACGGGCAGAGAACACGGCTGAGACTGTGATCGTGTCTCTCCAAAATCAAACCAATTCCCTTGACTTGGCCGTGTCTCTCCTTGTTTTTGGCCGTGTCACACATGAATTTAAGCCCCTAACATTTATAAATCCCCTTTGGTTGCACTCAAACACTTCATACATAATATGACACCACACATATGAACATAATCAATGTCCTAAACACATAATTTACCTATTTCTCACATTATTCACCTTGCTAAAACACATCAACCAAACATTCAATTCCTTAACACATTTACAAATGAATATGTGTTAAGTTTCAATATCTTATTAATAGATGAATTTAGGTAGTTTACTTACCTTAAGAACCATTCTCAATCTATTCACTTTACCTTCCAAGATCTCTTCACCCATTTAATTTAGAGCAATCCATTTCCTTCACAACCTAAATCAAATCAAATAATAAGATACTTGAATTCCAATACAAATATTCAATAACCAAACTCACATATTCTATATTTTCAACTTCCTTAAACACCAACATACATCACTCATATATCAACTACTCAAATCCCCACTTCATTAACACTAAACACTTATTCAATAATCTCAACAATTCATCATCATCCTCATAACTACCCACATCAAATTCAAACTCAAACCATAGAAATCAATGTAAAGGAATGAATACTTACTTGGTTATTTGCCAAATCTTGAATAAAAATCTTCAATCTTCTCAAAATCATCATCATCATCTCTCTCTCTCTCTCTCTCTCTCTCTCTCTCGACCACAAAGAAGAAGAAGCAGAAGAAGAAGAAAGAAACTTCTTGCTTCTTCCGTTCTTATCTTATATATATATATATAAATAATAATAATAATAATAATAATAATAATAATAATAATAATAATAATAATAATACTAATACTAATACTTTAAATCTCCACCACATATTCTTTCTTTGACTTTCTTCTTCTCTTTTCTTTTTGTCCTTATTATCATTATTATTATTACTTAATTATACAAATATATATACAATTCACTTTCCCTACACCATTTTATATCCCATGTATATATGATGTATATGTATATGTCTTATATATATTATCTTTATATTTCCCATATACACATATACATTAAATCCAAATACAACAACAATAACTCCAAAACTCTTAGGGTCTATTCCGGGATATTACAATTCTCTCCCCCTTAAGTAATTTCGTCCTCGAAATTATCTAACACCATAACAACCCATTCTTAACATAATACAATCTTTAATTTCATATGAAGATAATCATATCCTACATTATAATTTATCAAATCACTCAACTTTTACTCTCCCCCTTTAAGTCAATCATAACTCACCATTATCAATCTATTTTTAACTTATAACTTTCTCAACAGAGCCACCCAGATAGCTCATTACATTCCCAAAGAATGTTCTTCTACACAATAATCAATTTATCTTATAGTCTATATATTCCATACATCTATTACATTCAAAATATATATATCACTTCATCTCTTTATAAATAATCTCTTTACTTTAACCTTGGAAATTATTGAATTATACCATACTATTGTTTATCTTGTCATTACAATCACTTTTAAAAGTAGCCACTTATCAAACCCTAATTGGTAACAATCTTTTCATTTTGCTTACACTTAAATCTTTCACTATCATGTTTTTCACTTAATATTAATATTGATACAACCTTTGTAAACTTATTTAACAGATAATCAATTCTTTTCCCTTTTCATCACTATTTACAACTGATATGACTTCATTCATTCATATCCATCCACATTATAAAAGTTTACATCATATACATTATCATATAAATTTTATACTCTTAGTATAACTATACATATTAAATCTTAATAATGATTCACAATCTTAACGCAACTTAGATCATTGATTTATCTATTACAAAATATTCACACTTCAATCCTATTCAATTCAAACCAATAAATATTTATTTGAATTTATCATTAGATTTCACATTATATATATCCTCATTCCATTCAACCAAACTTATATCCAATTTCTGATCTCTTCCGATCCATATTTAATCAAATTATCATTTCTACCAATTCTTATGATAATCTCATATCATATTGATTATGTACAATTCATTCACTTAAACTTTAAACCCATTCACTTTACACCATACATATATTTAGCATAACTTCCAATCACCTTTTTGTAATTTCTCTCTTTCCAATATCTTTTCATATATCACACCATTGCTATCTTAACAATAAATGTTATCCATACTTAACACATTTTCATAATTCTCTTCTGTTTCCTTACGTTTCATAACTATAACCAGATTTCTAACATAAGATAATAAATTATCACTTTACCACATCATAATTATCAATCTCATCAAAACTATAATATAATCATGTTATCTCAATCCCAAATCAGAAAATAACAAGATTAATCAACCACAATATACTAAACAAACCATAGGATTATAAAAGATTAAGGGTCATAATTGAAACTTATAAATCCATATGGTTCCTTTATTATTCTTTTTCCAACCTTTTCAATTACCATACTAAATTGGATCTCAAGAATTTTGTATTCATTTCCAAACCTTGGCTACCTCAAGAGTCAACACATTCCAACTCCGTTATCACTCAATTTGCACTAGATTATTTAATCATCACTAGCTTAATTCATGTTTCAACAATATTATTATTTTCTTGTATGAACACATATTCCATCATGTAAACATTACATAATTTCTCTTTTGTCACTTCCTTTCTATTCCATTTACAATCTCTTACAATATACAAATACATAATACTTTTCCATATGTGGATACTTTGGAACTCTAAATATTATATGATTATCAAATCTAGTGATCACTATAACAATTTCATTGTCCAATATTACACAAGTCTATTCTTACTCTCAATTCCATCATAAAATTCATCTAATTTGTTCAAGTCATAACCTAATCTTTATTAGGTTCACTAATACATACAATATCATTCTCCATATCACTAATCCAATAATTGTACCACATATACATCCATAGATCACATTCACAATGTGATGCATATTTCTTACATATCATAATTTAATTCATATTGAAAAACCCAACTCATACATCCTATACATATATACACTTAATTATATGCTCTTATTTTATTTTCCTTTTCCATACATTCCATACAAACTTAATGTTTATCACTTCCCTTTGAACACAATCATTCTCATTTTTTTTTCAATATGATTTAGAATATTTATCATTACAATAAATATAAATATTCTAACCATAATAACATTTCACATACATCTTAGTCACAATCCTAATGTGACATCTCTTTCACTTTTGTCTTTAAAAGCATTTACTATATCTTCATATTCATTTTTATCTTTTTTACTCAAATAACTTAAAATAACTCATTTTCACTTGCTTACTTACTTTCTTTAATCTTCAAATAAATTCTCATATTATTAATCACACTATTCAATTCATAATATTGTCATGTGCAATATTATTCACTTCACATAGCTTATGTATTGAATATACATTAAACCATCAATATTCATATAACCTTTATCAAATTCCACTAAAACTTTAACTTTTCAACTTTAAGACATTATATATATATATATATTACAAAGCAACATCGAACATATAATTCTCGCAAGTCTTAAGCTCATTTCAAAAATCCACATATCACATATTATCACTGTTACCATGAGCTTTCACAATATTCAAACACATCACATTTCTAACATTGAAATCACAATGTTTACATAAAGAAAAACAACATAAACTATACCAATATCATCTCTTTTTCTTTTAAACACAACCTTAGCTTTATATACCCAAATTTTAAATAATCACACTTTGTCTATATTAATCAATTTATTCTATATTCTATCATACTCTCTTCCTTTAAAAAACATATCTTTCCATATCAACAATCCCACAATATTTCCTCTTTCTAACAAACTAAACATAAACTTTGTCATAAGGATATTCAAAACATAAAGGAAAGAGTACATACTCTAATCTTGATTTTATTTTCAACTCATTTTCAACTTTATTTTCCTTAAGTAAATTCCCACTCCTGAATTTACCAATTAATCTTGTACAAATTTTCATATCATTTCTTTTTCCAATTATTACTTCCATATAAAATTTTATTCACACACTATCATTCATCTCAAATCGTTTCAATACATCACAAATCACATAATGCCACGTTCGAGACCAACCTAGATTTGAATGCATATGCATGTATTACAAATTTCATTTCAAAACTTTTCTTTTCACTTCTCTTTAAGCTTTTCAAAACTTTCTCTTTTTAATTCTACTTAGGCCGAGAATCTCGAACCTAAGCTCTGATACCAAAATAATTGTAACACCCTCATACTCTATATAGGTAATATACATATACCTAGTATACATACAATACGTATATAGAGTGTAAGAATGTCACTTCTAGTTTTAATTTAAAAATCTTATCCAAGTTCAAACAATACTATCTTTAGATTTTAATAACATTTAGTAAATCATTATACATATGAATATATGATTGTGAATAATATAACAAAATTAAACTTTACATGTATGCATCACCTTCTAGTTGGTCTCAGAACACTCTTACCCTTCTCGTGGCATAACTGCTTGATTTCTCGATCAACCGCATAATCACCTGCGCGATCACACAACTGCGCTAAGCCCGAGAGCTTAGTAATACAAATAAATCATATACACATACAATAGAGAAAATCATATTTTCATTTTAACTTATTATGTCATTATTTTCTTACCATGTTTTTCCCTTTTTGGCTATACTTTTCATATATATATACTTCTACTAATGTTTTACCAATATACATATTCATACATTTTATTTCAGTAATTCACAATCCAATGACTTATCAAAGTCTTCATGAAACAATATCCACTATTTCCACATTCATATACATTTCACACATCATATATCATCATATACAATTTACACATCATAAACTCATCATTTCACATAGCTTCTCAAGCTATACTCATCTTCAATAATTCACTTATGTATTGTATGCATCTCATTCCATAGTTATCACTATATATCACACAACATTAATTTCCTTCCATAGTTCACATTAAAACAAGGACAAACATATATCTCATTATTCATTTTCATTATTCAGGAATCACACACACACACACACACACACATATATATATATATACAAACACACACATAGGCCCAAGAACACTAATATGCTATTCCACTTTCAGAGTTAATGTTTTGGTTTAATTATCACATTTATCATTATCCCAACTAGGCTTCAAGGATTAAGGTTCAACCAAGCTTCAAGGGGAACAAAGCATGCTAAGTATCAACCCAACTTGGCTTCAAGAACCAATCCAACCTAGCTTCAAGGGTCGTAACATCTCAATTAGGCTTCAAGGTTTTGACCCAACCAAGCTTCAAGGGGAGTAAAACATGTTAAACTTCAACCAAACTTGGCTTCAAGGATCAAACCAACCTAACTTCAAGAGATTGTTACTATTAGGCATGCCACCAACAACAAAACTCTGAAAATGAATAACATATTAGACACACAATTCATTTATGAGTTCATTATCAATTTCATTTTCAATTGAAATCATCATAGCCAATTACAATGGCTTCTCATATCATTTAGATCATCATGGCCAATCACAATGGCTTCTCATATCATTTAAATCATCATAGCCAATCACAATGGCTTCTCATATCATTTAAATCATCATATCTCAATTCATATCATAGCTTTTCATCTTTCAAATACACAATCATTTATCTCATATACTACACATTTCATATAACATCATTATCAATCACAATTACATCACATCTTATTTGGTCTTAATTCACATTAGAATACTTCATTATTTACATATTCATAATCAAACACATTTAACATTCATCAAGAATGATCATCATTGATATACACATATATAATTTACCTTATTCTTAGATTTGGAATCCTCAACATACATTTGTTTCATATATATTTGAAGTATAGATTCAACAAAACCCTTGGAGGATCCAACAATACAAGAATAATCAAGAATAAGAATCATTAACTAACCAATTTGAGGGACACGGCCAGCATCACTTGAGGGACACGGCCAAGCTTGTGGCCGTGTCTCTCAACCCTAATTGGCAGTAGTGAACACGGCCAGGCGACACGGCCGTGTCTCTCAACACAATTTCAGGCAGTAGGTGACACGGCAAGTGACACGGCTGAGCCAGTGGCCGTGTCTCACAACAAAAATCATACAGTCACAGACACGGGCAAGGGACACGGCCGTGTCTCTCCACAAAAAATCTGGCAGTGACAAACACGGGCAGAGAACATGGCTGAGACTGTGATCGTGTCTCTCCAAAATCAAACCAATTCCCTTGACTTGGCCGTGTCTCTCCTTGTTTTTGGCCGTGTCACACATGGATTTAAGCCCCTAACATTTATAAATCCCCTTTGGTTGCACTCAAACACTTCATACATAATATGACACCACACATATGAACATAATCAATGTCCTAAACACATAATTTACCTATTTCTCACATTATTCACCTTGCTAAAACACATCAACCAAACATTCAATTCCTTAACACATTTACAAATGAATATGTGTTAAGTTTCAATATCTTATTAATAGATGAATTTAGGTAGTTTACTTACCTTAAGAACCATTCTCAATCTATTCACTTTACCTTCCAAGATCTCTTCACCCATTTAATTTAGAGCAATCCATTTCCTTCACAACCTAAATCAAATCAAATAATAAGATACTTGAATTCCAATACAAATATTCAATAACCAAACTCATATATTCTATATTTTCAACTTCCTTAAACACCAACATACATCACTCATTTATCAACTACTCAAATCCCCACTTCATTAACACTAAACACTTATTCAATAATCTCAACAATTTATCATCATCCTCATAACTACCCACATCAAATTCAAACTCAAACCATAGAAATCAATGTAAAGGAATGAATACTTACTTGGTTATTTGCCAAATCTTGAATAAAAATCTTCAATCTTCTCAAAATCATCATCATCATCTCTCTCTCTCTCTCTCTCTCTCTCTCTCTCTCGACCACAAAGAAGAAGAAGCAGAAGAAGAAGAAAGAAACTTCTTGCTTCTTCCGTTCTTATCTTATATATATATATATAAATAATAATAATAATAATAATAATAATAATAATAATAATACTAATACTAATACTTTAAATCTCCACCACATATTCTTTCTTTGACTTTCTTCTTCTCTTTTCTTTTTGTCCTTATTATCATTATTATTATTACTTAATTATACAAATATATATACAATTCACTTTCCCTACACCATTTTATATCCCATGTATATATGATGTATATGTATATGTCTTATATATATTATCTTTATATTTCCCATATACACATATACATTAAATCCAAATACAACAACAATAACTCCAAAACTCTTAGGGTCTATTCCGGGATATTACAGATGATGATAGATTTGATATTTAAAAAATAAGTCCTTAACCGCTCCTTGAAATTGTACCCCATTGTCTAATACCACACTATGTAGGACCCCATATCTGAAAATGAGAATTTTCTTAATAAATTATGCCATTTGCTTTGCCCCCAGCTTATTGAAAGATTTATCTTCAACCCATTTTAAAAGTAATCTACTGCCACTATAATGTATCAGTGACTGTTTGAAGTTATCAAATATCTCCCCAATAATATCAATCCTCTAGGTTGCAAAAGGCCAGGGTGAAGACATAGAATGCAATTCTTCAAGAGGTATATGATTGAAGTTTATATACATCTGCATTGTTGGCATCTCTTTACAAAATCAATACAATTTTTTCCATGGTCAACCAATAAAACCTTGCTAGTTAGCTTCTTAAATAAATACATAATTAACCTTGCTGGCATCTCTTTATTTGCTGGTCAACCAATAAAACCTTCCGACATTATTTGCCCAACTTTAGACTTCCTCAAACATCTTAAATACACCCCTATCAGGCCATCTTCGATACAAATTTCCTTGGAAGGTGATGTATTGCAAAGTCTATCGTCTTATAGCTCTCCTTTCCTTCCTTGTTGCCCCCTATGGGTATTCCCTATTTTCCAAAAATCATCTTACAGTACCACGCATAATGATCTGTATTAGTTTCCATGACCATTTTATACTCATAGAAAGGGTTAATGAACTGGTCAAAACTAGAGGTTTAAGGAATAATTTGACAGAATCCTCCCATACCAAAGCCAATGTGGCTAGGGCATCAGCCATCTAGTTTTTCTTTCTTAGCAAGTGTATGAACCAACAACCATTAAAGTTCTTCTTCATCATATTCAAGTAATCATGGTATGGCTTCAGCTTTTCTTCCTTCAACTCCCATTTTCTATTCACTTGGGATATCACTAGCAATGAATCATCAAAAACCTGCACTTTATCAACCCTCATTATCATAAAGGTTTCCAAACCAAAGACACATGCTTTATACTCTACCATATTGTTGGTTACCTTGAATCATAATTTCTTAGCTATATAAAGGGATAAGTTCTCCTTTTGGTGACTCTAACAATACTCCAAAACCAGCTCCCTTTCCATTCACTGCTTCATCAAAATACATCTTTCATCCTTGTACTTCTATGGCCTCCAAATAATTGTGATTCCAAAGTTACTTTTTCACTATCAGGTCGTGGTTGTCAAGCTAGAAATTCTACTACTGCTCCACCTTTAATGGTTTTCCTGGTTATATAATCAATTTCAAATTCTTCTAGGATTATCAAGTATTGACCATACTTCCTAATCAGCAAGGGCGTTTCTCTCAAATATTTCACCGGATCCATCCTGAAAATTGCTTGCACACTATAAGATTTGGAAGTAATGTTGAAAATTCTTTGATGAACAAACCACACCTATACATGTCTTTTCAATGATACTATACTTAATTTCATAAGGCAAAAGTTTTCTACTTAAATAGTAAATGGCATACTCAACTCCTGATACATCTGCCTGGGCCAGCATTGCTCCTATTGATTCTTCTTCTACTTAGGTATAATATCAATGGTTTACCAGGTTTAGGTGATTTCAAAATAGGTGAATTCAATAAATATTCTTTTATGTGCCCAAAGGCCTTCTGACATTCCCCATTCCACTTAATCAGTTAGTTCTTTTTCAGTAATTTAAAAATAGGTTCACAAATTATTGTGAATTTTGCAATGAACTTGCTGATATACTGTAACCTTTTGATAAACCCTCCAATTTCCTTCTCTGTCTTAGGGGCTAGCATATTCCTGATTGCCTTAACCTTATCAGGATCAATCTCAATGTCATTTAGGCCAATGGCATGCCCCAGCATCTTACCCGAGTAATCCCAAATACACACTTCTTTGGGGTTTAACCTTAGATTATATTTCACTGCTCTCTCGAAAAAGGTCTCCAAGTTTTAGAAATGATGTTCTCTTGTATCTGACTTCACCATCATATCATCAATATAAACCTCAACCTCCTATGCATTATATCATGAAACAAAGTAGCAACCATTCTCTGATAGGTTGCTCTAGCATTCTTTGATCCAAATGGCATCACCCTATAATAAAATATTCCTCATGTACTAATGAAATTAGTTTTAGCTTTATCCTTTTGGGGGATTAACACTTGATTGTACTATCGATATGGACATCTATATGAGGTAAAGGAAAGTCATCCTCAGGGGAAGCCTTATTCAAATCGCTATAATCCACACAAACTCTAATTCTCCCATCTTTCTTTAGCACAGGGATGATATTAGCTAACCAATCAGGATAATCTATCACCTCTAGTAATTTATCTTATATTTTCTTAGTGACTTCTTCTTTGATCAACTCTGCCCATTCTAGCCTTAAGTGCTGTAGCTTTTGTTTAATAGGCTTCATGTGAGTGTAAGTAGGAATCACATGCTCAGCTATATCTCAATCAATTCCAGGCATATCCTCATAAGACCAAGCAAAGACTTCTTCATATTTTTTTGAATATTTTTTCAAATCTCTCTCTCTCTTCAAGAGAAAGGTTGGATGCCATGCTAATATTTTTAGGATTGTCAATTGTTCTCAAATTTAATGATTATGCATAAACAGATTTAATATTAAAAATGCTCATATATTCAACACACGAATGTATACAACCATTAGAAAAAATATCACACAAGTAAGCAAAATCAAACTTCATTGCATTCATTTTGGAAAAGAAAACATCATCATCCTCATCAAGAGTAGACAAATTAAAATCAAAATCAGTGTTCTCATAATCATAAACTACAAGGCTTTCAAACTGTTATTCAATGAGAGCAACAATCTCCTCTGAAGTCTTCTAGATCCTTAAGGCAGCTTTCTTCTTTTCTTTTAGGTTGGATTACTTGTCAGTTGGCAAAACAAGCTTCTTTTCTATCTGTTCCACAAGTTCAGCAACATCAACAAATATTTCAAAACCTAGAATTAGCTTTCCCATGAACATGATTGGCTCCGACTTCCCCTGAACTTGATTTTAGTTTAATTTACATATAAATTTGTAAAATTAGGATTTTGAAATAAAATTAGGGTTTTAAGACATAAATTTAGGTCTTTGAAATAAAATTAGGGTTTTAAGATGTAAATTAGGGTTTTGGAAACAAAATTAGGGTTTCTTATGCAAACCTAAGGTTCAATATGTAATTAAACTAAAACATGCAAATCTAAGGTTTGATATGCAAACTATAATTAAAACATGCAAGATTAGGCTATGGTCATACAATAGCAAGATTTAATCCTAAAAATCAGATATAAAATTATAAGATTAGGATTTTGGATTTATAAAAATGAGGACAGAACAAGTAATTGATTTACAGTCTATTTTAATCCCAAATTTGTGGCTTACTATGAACAATTTGCAATATTATTTATTAATGGGACAATGCAATGAATTAATTGGTAAAAGTAAACAATTGAATTAGTTAAATGAAATTAAACATGTGTTTGTCTGCTCCATCAATTTGTTATGTTGAACCAAGCTTGATGTTGCTATTGCCTGGATTAATTTGTTTTTTGGTTGGAGGCTCAATGATCCAAAGATCACTTTTGGCTACTGTCTAGGTTTTGCTTCTGTTTATTGTTTTAATGGTGGATGCTAACCCCTTTAATTGATGTGGTTGCTTAATTGCTTTTTAATATGCTAAAGATGGCTGCCTTGATGCTTTGTTATAGCTTCTTATTTATAATCGATAATTAATGCAATTTCTAGCTTATCAATCCTAACTTATTCAAATACCCTCTACCTATCTTACTTTTTTTTAGTTTAAACACAATTAGGATGCCTAATTTTTCCTGGAAACCTAATTAAAGTCATAGTGTAAGACCCATAGCAAAATGGCTTTGGCCAATTTTCCATAGGCCAACTTCAAGGCGAATTGTCCTTGGCCAATTCTTCTGTTTTTATCTTTTAGGCACAGACAGACTTGATTTGGGCTTTTAAGATCTGTCCAGACCTAATTTGGGCTTTTTTAAATTGGATCATTTAAGCTTTTAAAATTAGATTAGACAAGGTTTAAGCTTTAAAAATGGGGTTAGACCAGGTTTAAGCTCCTGAAATTGGACCACACTTGTTTAGGGCTAAAATTAAAGGTCTATAGGTGTGTTTGTTTTGTTCATGGAGGAATGTTGGGAAATTGGAACATAAGACTCTTAAATATGTATTTGTTGGCTATTCTCTTACTCAGAAGGTTTGAACAAGATTAAAATTAAAGTTATACTTTACTGGATGAGATTTCTAAAAATTAAGTTAATGATTTCAGGCAACAGTTGCTTCCATGTTATTAAAGAATGGAAAAGACCAATAGGAATTTAAATAGATTGAGTTAGCAAAATCAAACATGCATCATCAGCTCCACCAAATTTGATATGTTGAAGCAAGCTTGATGATGCTACTACCTGGATCAAGTTGAATTTTGGTTGGTGCCTCAATAATCAAGGATCAGTGGATGTTTTGGGCTACTGTCCCTCTTTTGTTTTTCTTACTTTTTGACTATTTGCCTTTTGGTTTGTTAATTGTGGTTGTAGCTAAACCTAATTGCTCCCAAGTTCCTCCCCTTAATAGGTTGTTTTTCTTTTGTATTTATAGGCAATCCTAGGGTTATTCAGGTTTACCAATCATAAACTTGTTCGAAAACTTCTTGATTATTAGAATCCTTTTGGATTTTAACCTAATTAGGATACTAAATTAAGCAAATTTGGCTTCATCAGTTCGATATGAAATTAGCTCATATTGAATTGGACATCCAATTCGATATGAGCTTAAGCTCATATTGAATTGAACTTTGTCCAATTTGATATGAGTAACCGAGTGATTTTAACATTGGACCGAAACTTAAAAAATTGGACTAGTTTTAATTTAGGGCCTTTTAAAATTAGACGAATCTAATTCAAGCTATTAAAGTTAGACCAAACTAACTAAGTTTAAGCTTTTAAAATTAGATTGAATTTAGCTTGGCCTTTTTTTTTATTTAGGATCAAACTTGTTTAGGGCCAAAATTAGGGGTCTATTGTCTTGTCCTCTACTTGAACGATCTTGAATTTATTCAGAGAGTGAAAAACAATATGCCTTTAAGCCAATCTTGGATGAGGGTAGGTTTTGGACTCACAACATCCTGGTATGGGTTCTAGACCTGTTAATTGGTTTAGATTCTAGACCTGTGACTAAACTTGGGTTTTGGACCTGTGACTTAGTTTGGGTTCTAGACCCGCAAAATCTGAGATAGTTGAGTTGTTCTAGTACTGGACCCATAATATCTACAAAAATTGATTTCAAAATTTAGCAAAATTTTTGGTTATTTTTTTAACCGTATATTGGACTGGGCATTGTCCCCTATATACTCTTGCCCCCTGATTGAAAAAATATTTTTATGAACAAAAATATTTTTAGACAGGCATAAACATTGTGTTCTCGTAATGCAAATGAATTTTTTGTGCAATTGTGCATTGCAGACATACTTATCCATTTCTTCAATCTAATCACATTTTTTCTTTCCTTTCAATTTGCTTTTTCTTGTACCTTTATTTTCTTTTACTTTAAATTTTGAATCTGTGCATGACCTTATCCCTCAGCATACTAATTTCCTATATAAATGATGCATGCTGCAATTATATGATTCATTCAGTGCTTCAAATATTTCCTTCAAAAAATCTTTCAATTTGCTCTCTTATTTTTAGTGTGTTTTTGAAACGACTCAAACCTTCAGTCCACATTTACAAATGGCAGGAATTCAACAAGCTTCTAGGACTGGATCCCATTCAAACACTATGCTACTTACTTACCTCAGGGCCAGTGGACTTGAATGAGTCCCTCTCCTAGCCGGGATACATCTTCATCGCAGTGGGAAGGAAAAAAACTCAAGTAAGCATGAAAATTAATTAATTACTTAATGACACCAAATTTATTAGTATAATTTATTGACTAATGTTAGTTCACAACAAATATGCATGAAAATATGTTTTAAAAAGTTGGTAAGACTCTTTGATTAACTAAATTAATATTTGAATGGTGAAATCATGAAACTAGGGTTTTATACACTTTGAAATACTTTTGATTTGTGGTTTTAAATGGTGATTTTAAGCTACTGTGTAATTTTAAAATATTTATATTTTTATGGTTTTTTAATGTTTTAAAGGATTAGGGCTTATAAAAAATTAAGATTTAAGGTTTTAAAGGAGTTAAAGTTTAATATTTTAGGTTTAGAAGTTGAATTAGGGTTTTAGTGTTTTAGAATTTGGGTCTCGGGTGATGAATTTGAATTAGGGTTTAGAAAAACAATTTGATGATTTCATGAGATTTTATAAGTTTAAACCAAACTAATTAAAGTTTTTATAAATAAAAAAGATTTATATAATTGAAAAAAGTATTTTAGGGTTTTTTTTATAAGAAACAGAACATGTTTTAAGATTTTATAAATTTAGAAAACAAATTTTGGTTTTGGGGTTTTGAAGAAATAAAACTAATAACTTTAAATTCTTTGGGAAATAAAGCAACGAATTAGTGTTTTTGACTTTGAACAAAAGGGATTAGGTTCTGGGATTTTTGAATTAAAAGAACAAAGGAAAATTTAGCTACTGTATAAAAAAAACAAAGAATTTAATACATACCTTTTTCTTTTTACGATTCCTCCAAAAATAATTCTTCTTGGATGAACAAGCTCCAAAGACAAGCCTTTTTTGCCTTTGAATTGCTTAAATCGTGTTTCTGCTCCTTAAAAATCAATTGAATTCAATTATTGCTTTTCCACTTCACTTTCGGATTCAAATTCTCAAAGTAACTGTGAAATTTTTCCTCCCTCAATTTGGTTGCCTTTGGTCCTTATTTATAGAGGTCTTTCTATGTATATTCCTTATTATTCACGGCAAGTAATATAAATAAGAAAAGGAAACCAAAACCTAATTAAATTAGGTTTCGAAAATTTTGAGTAGTAAAAAATTACGCTGCCGAAAAAAATTGCCGCAGGAAAAAATGCGCTGGCGAAAAAATTCTGCCGCAGGAAACTGCGGCAGTGGGATTTCGGTGGGCCTGCGGGAGAAAATGCCCACGGGCTCGCGCGACAATTTTTTCGTTGCCGATTTTTTCGACTCTGATTTTTATTTTTATTTTTTATTAATAAAAATTAGATACTAAAGCAAAAATTATTTAATAAAAATTATTTTGGACCAATTATACAACAAAAATCATTTTGGACTAAATAAACATATTGGACTGGATTGGGTAAAAAATTAAGGGTCTACACTCACTTTAACTTTGGAATACCATACTAAGCCATTCAATTTGATGTTTTAAGCTTATTTATATTATTAAAAATATATTTTAATATGTTTAAAATAATTACATTACAAAAACACACACTTATGACCAAAATCCTAAAATGGCATAACCTTCACCATTGAAGATTTTCCATTCCAACTCAATCCAATTATCATTTCAAGCTTGTATTCATCACTTATATCACTAAAGAACATGCTTTAACCAATAAAATCAAACAATTCAACATCTTTGAAAAATCACTTTTTTAAAACCCTAAATCAACACTTCCATTCTCAAACTCCAATCAAACTCAACCAAATCTAATATTTGACTTTAAAATACTTGTTTATGTATCAAAAAAACTCATTTAGAATCAAATTTCACAATTAAATCATAAGATTCCACAAACCCAAAAGTTACATAACCCTAAATTCTCTCTCTTCACCAATCTTTACTTAAACTCAACCATTTCTTTAATCCAACCTTAAAATCATTACTAACTAACCAAAATAACTTCATTCATATCCAAATAGATAATTATAACATACTAAAATAGATGTAACACCCCCGTACCCCATATACGCACACCGCATACACCCACACAACCAGTGATATACGTATACTGGATAAAAGGGGTGCCACGGTTCATTTTAAACAACCCAATTTTTCTCTTCTGCATTAATATAAGAAAACTTAAAACATTTCATATATATTTATATATATTATGGAACATAACAGGTAAAACATTTATTCATTATGCAACGGAAAATGTAGCGGTATTTACATATATATAAATACATCAAAATCAATGTTTACAAAATATAAAGTTTATACATGTCTGGCAGTTCGTTTCTGATCTTTAAGCCTACAATCAACACTTCAAAGTCTAGATTCGACTCGGTCTAGCGGAACTCTCCGGTTCTCCCCTGTCACCTGCGTGATGAACCACAATCGTGCTAAGCCATAGGCTTAGTGGTACAAACCACAATAACAATATGCTTTAATGCAAATGTCAATGTCATACTTTCAAGAAATAGAGACAATATTCAGAAATGTTGTATTTCATAACATTACATTTCATTATCTTATTCAATTGATTCACCATTTATGATTCATATTGAAACAAAGACAAGCATGGGCCCAAAAGAAACTAACATGCCATTCAACTTTCAGAGTTAATGTTTGGTTCAATTATCACATTTATCATTATCCCAACTAGGCTTCAAGGATTAGGCCCAACCAAGCTTCAAGGGGAGCAAAGCAGGCTAAGCATCAGCCCAACTTGGCTTCAAGGACCAAACCCAACCCAACTTCAAGGTTTGTAACATCTCAACTAGGCTTCAAGGACTAGACCCAACCAAGCTTCAAGGGGAGTTAAGCATGCTAAACTTCAACCCAACTTGGCCTCAAGGATCAAGCCCAACCCAGCTTCAAGAGATTGTTACTATTAGGCATGCCACCAACAACAAACTCTAAAAATTGAAAAACACATTAGGCACACAATTCTTTCATTATTTCATTATCAATTCCATTCTCATTTCCTCATAATCATCTAGGCAAACATGCCCCAATTATTTCATTATAGCCAACAATAATAGCTTCACATCTCATCATATCTTTCACATTAAGAAATTCATAGCATTAATCAAATATTTCAACAATGTAATAGATTACTTAACACATTTATAACCAAATGTGTTAAGTCCCAAAGTTATATATATGTATGCAACCATGTAAGGTTTGTACTTACCTCAAGAGCAACTCACACAACACCAAACTCCTCTTCCAAGAATCCTCAACACTTGGATTAGGGCAACTCAATATCTTCAAGACCTAATCCAAAAGGGATGATACATGCTTACTTAGAGATACACATGAGATAATATGGATAAGAACCAATTAGGGCAAACTCTACACATGACATGCTCAACAACACGGGCGTGTCCCTGGTCGTGCCCTAAACTCACAACACAAAAGCTTTGACACTCTCAGTGACATGGGCGTGTCATTGGCCGTGTCAATCCTTCCTCAACACAGTAGGTATGATATGCTCAGTGACATGGGGGTGTCACTGGACGTGTCAATGCTACTACAACACAGAAGTTGTGACACGCTCACTGACATGGGCGTGTCATTGGTCGCGTCACCCATCCAGAAAATAGAACCATTGACACGCCCAAAGACCTGGCCGTGCTCATGGGCGTGTCAGGCCAAAATCCTAATTCTGGCAACAACAACACCACATCCAACAAACCTCTTACTTTCACCTTCTTCCACTCCAAACAAACTTAACTAAACACACCAATAAACCATAATAACTTGCAAAAATACCAAAACAATTCAATACATACATCAAACACAAATCACAACTCATCTCATATCCAAACCACAACACTTGCTCTTCCACCAAACCTAACTCTTTCTCTTTAATCCAACCCCAAAATCAAAATCAATTAAACCAAACACTCTCGAATACACCACAACCAAATATTCACATACTATCAACAATCAATCACCAAACTCAATACACAAATTTAGAAGAAAACCAAAGAATCAAGTGGAAAACTTACCAAAAGTGATGAAAATCTTTAGAGTTCCAACTTGATCACTTGAAACACCTTCAAATCTTGAATTTGGAAAGACAAAATCTCACTTTCTCTCTTGCTATGGAGTTAGCCGGCCAAGGAGAAAAGAAAAGAAAAAGAAGATGAATAGAACACAAGTCAACTCTCTCTTAACCACTCAATCATCTCTTTAAATCTCAACCAAGCAAATAAAATAATAAAATATTCATAAATATCCTTATCCATTTCCTTTAATTTCCATTTCAATTAATTTAAAAATAAATAAATCTTCTTTTGACCTTCCATTTCTTTGACTTGTATATGTTGTATATATCTCAATATGTAAAACATATACACTCTTCTCCTTACTTCTTTTCTCTTTCCACTTATAACATATACATTTAATCCGAAAAAAAAATAAATATTCCAAAACTTTTAGGGTATACTTTGGGATATTACAACTTCAATAACCCAAAATTCACATATTCTTAATTTCATGGAAAATCAAAGGAAAAGTTGGAAAGCTTACTAATTTTGGTGGAAAACACCAAATCTTCAATTAAAACCTTGAAAATCTATCAATTTTGGAAGATTGAATGAAGCATAACCTTGAGTTTTTCTTCCACGGAAATTCGGCACACTATGAAGAAGAAGAAGAAGATGACCAAAATATCAATTTCTCTTTCTTTCCACTTATATTTATAACCATATATTTATAATATTTTAATATATTTATAATTAATTATTTAATAATTTATTTAATTAAATAAAAATCCAAAAATCCATCTTCGATTTAAAATAATTTATTTTTGAATAATTTGAATAATTTTAATTTTCCAAAGATTATTTATAAAAATGTCATTTGACTTTGACTTTGACTTTTAAAATTTTGACTTTTGTTAACTTTGTTTATGTTATGTATTCTTTGCATATATGTCCATATATATTTCACTTTCTCATTTAAAATCTTTCATTTTTCATTTAAAACCATTTATTTAATTTATCCAATTAAATTATAATTTATTTTTTAAAATTTCCAAAAATTAGGAATTTTTTTTAAAAAATAGGATATTACAATTCTCTCCCCCCTAAAAATAAATTTCATCCTCGAAATTACCTGCTATCTACTCTGAAACAACTGAGGATACTGGCTCCGTATTGTCTACTCAGTCTTCCATGTCACCTCCTTAGTGGCATGATTCTTCCAAAGGACTTTCACAAGTGGCACCTTCTTATTCCTCAACTCTTTCACTTCTCGTGCCAAGATCGCCACTGGTTCTTCCTTATAAGTCAGATCCGGACTCACCTCAATGGACTCTACTGACAAGATAAGAGGTGGGTCTGACCTGTATCTTCGAAGCATAGGGACATGGAAGACATTATGAATCCGATTCAACTCACATGACAAAGCCAGTCTATAAGCCACTGGACCAACTCTCTCCAACACCTCATATTGTCTTATGAAACGAGGACTAAACTTTCCTTTGCAGCTGAATCTCAAAATCTTCTTCTATGGAGACACCTTTAGGAATACTTTATCTCCCACACTAAACTCTATATCCTTCCTCATCAAATTTGTATAGGATTTCTGTCAGTCTGAGGCTGCTTTTCAGATGACTCTTAATCACCTTTACTTTCTCTTTTGTTTCTTTAATCAAATGGGGATCGACCAACTTATCTTCTCCAACCTCATACCTCATTCCAACACAGAGGTGTCCTGCACTTCCTGCCATACAAGGCCTCATAAGGTGCCATCCCAATACTAGACTGATGGTTGTTATTATAAGCAAACTCAATCAATAGCAAGAATCTATCCCAGCTCCCAGTAAAATCAATGAAACAACTCGTCAACATATCTGCTAGAATCTGCATCACTCTTTCTGACTACCCATCTGTTTGAGGATGGAAAGTAGTGCTAAAATGCAATCGTGAAGCTAAAGTATACTGCAAACTCCTCCAAAACCTCGATGTAAATCGGGTATCTCGATCCGATACCAAGAAACTAGAACTCCATGCAACCTCACTATTTCACTGATATACAACTCAACCAACTTCTCAAGAGAATAATCCACCCTAATTGGAAAAAAATTAGTTGTCTTCATCATTCGATCAACTATCACCCAGATTGCATCATGCTTCATCTAGGTCAAAGGGAGTCTAGTTGCAAAATCCATTGTCACTCATTCTCATTTCCACTATGGTACTGATAATGGCTGAAGGAACCTGGTGCTCAACCTTCACTCTCTGGCAAGTGAGACATTTGGATACAAACTCTGCTATGTCTCTCTTCATACCTGACCACCAATAATGTTGTTTCAAGTCTTGATACATCATGGTACTTCAAGTGTGCATAGCATAGAGTGACTAATGTGCTTCCTCTAAAATCATCCTCTTCAATCCTGCATCATCAGGAATACACAACCTATCTCTATACCACAAAGAACCATCATCTCTCACATAAAAGACTCGACTCACACCCTTTTGGCAATCCATCACAATCTTCTGTATTTTCTCATCTTCCAACTGAGCCTCCCTAACCCGATCTAATAAAACTGGCCTCAACTACAACTGAACCATTGAAGCACCATCATCACAAGACTTAAATTTGGCATGCAACGCTCTCAACTCAACAAGCAACAAGAGCGAATAAGCAGTTAAGCCTGCCAAAAACTTATGACTCAAGGCATCAGCAATAACATTTTCCTTGCTAGGATGATAATCAATCAGATAGTCATAGTCTTTAATCAACTCTAAACATCATCTCTGCCGAAGATTCAGCTCTCTATGAACACCTAGGTACTTCAAACTCTTGTGATCAGTATAAATAAAACACTTCTCCCCATACAAGTAATGCCGCCAAATCTTCAATGTAAAAACTATGGCTGCTAACTCCAAATCATAAGTCAGGTAATTCGGCTCATGTGGCTTCAATTGTCGAGAGGCATAAGCAATGACTCTACCCTCCTGCATCAGAACACAACCTAAACCACTATGGGATGCATCACTGTATATCATATAAGGTTTACCTTCCACAGGCAGGGTAAGGACAGGATCCTGAGTCAACATCTCTCTCAATTGCTCAAAACTCACCTGACACCGATCTGTCCACACAAATTTAACTTCCTTCCAAAGTAATCTAGTGAGTGGTGTAGCTATCATAGAAAAATCCTTCACAAATCAACGATAATAGCCTACCAAATCCAGAAAACTTCTAACCTCTATCACAGTCTTCGATGGACTCCAATTCAAGATAGCCTGGACTTTACTCGGATCAACTTTAATACCATCTGCTAAAACCACATGACCGAGAAAAGTCACCTGATTGAGCAAGAACTCACACTTAGACAGCTTAGCATACAACTGCTTCTCTCTTAGAGTTTATAATACAATCCGCAAATGCCTGTCATGATCCTCCTTATTACGCGAATACACCAGAATATCATCAATGAAGACCACCACAAACTGATCTAAGTAGGATCTGAACACCCTATTCATCAAATCCATAAATGCTACTGGTGCATTGGTCAATCCAAAGGGCATCACAAAAAACTCATAATGCCTATACCTCGTATGAAAAGCTGTCTTAGGTACATCCACATCTTTGACTCTCAACTGATGGTACCCTGATCTCAGATCAATCTTAGAGAATACTGTTGCTCCCTTCAACTGATCAAAGAGATCATCTCTCCAAGGCAATAGATACCTTTTCTTGATGGTCACCTTAAATTTAGCCATTAACAATGACTTTTCACAATGCATTTAATACATATATGACATTACACATGTCATAACTCATTATTCATATGTATTCCATGTATCAAGTAACTTAACACATTTTCCAATCCAAAATGTGTTAAGGCCAATGTAAGGCAAATATGTTCTATTCATCCAAAGTTTGTACTTACCTCTAAGAGCAACCAAAAATAAGCTCAAGCACCCTCCAATCCTTCTCTTTCCACTTGCCCTTCAACACTTGGATGGGGTAAATCAACTATCCTCAATTCCTAAACCAAATGTGATCATAAATAATCATTTAGTATCACATTTTAAGGCATTTTCAATCTTAAATCATAATTAAACACCATTCAAACAAAAATCCCAAAGTTAAGGCTAACCTCACTTTAACTTTGGAATACCATACTAAGCCATTCAATTTAATGTTTTAAGTTTATTTATATTATTTAAAAACATATTTTAACATGTTTAAAATAATTACATTGCAAAAACACACACTTATGACTAAAATCCTAAAATGGCATAACATTTACTATTGAAGGTTTTCCATTCCAACTCAATCCAATTATCATTTCAATCTTGTATTCATCACTTATATCACTAAAGAACATGCTTTAACCAATAAAATCAAACAATTCAACAACTTTGGAAAATTACTTTTCTAAAATCCTAAATCAACACTTCCATTCTCAAACTCTAATCAAACTCAACCAAATCTAATATTTGACTTTAAAATACTTATTTATGCATCAAAACAACTCATTTAGATTCAAATTGCAGAATTAAATCATAAGATTCCACAAATCCAAAAGTTACATAACCCTAAATTCTCTCTCTTCCCTAATCTTTACCCAAACTCAACCATTTCTTTAATCCAACCTTAAAATCATTACTAACTAACCAAAATAACTTCATTCATATCCAAATAGACAATTATAACATACTACTTCAACAACCCAAAATTCACATATTCTTAATTTCATGAAAAATCAAAGGAAAAGTTAGAAAGCTTACTAATTTTGGTGGAAAAATACCAAATCTTCAATTAAAACCTTAAAATCTATCAATTTTGGAAGATTGAATGAAGCAAAACCTTGAGCTTTTCTCCCATGGAAATTTGGCACACTAGGAAGAAGAAGAAGAAGATGACCAAAATATCAATTTCTCTTTCTTTCCACTCATATTATAACCATATATTTATAATATTTTAATATATTTTTAATTATTTATTTATTTATTTATTTATTTAATTAAAAATCCAAAAATCCATCTTCCCTTTAAAATAATCTATTTTTGAATAATTTTAATACTTTTAATTTTTCCTAAGTTTATTTACAAAAATACCATTGGACTTTGACTTTGACTTTTAAAAATTTGACTTTTGTTGACTTTGTATATATTTGGTATATTTTGCATATATGTCACAAATATATTTCACTTTTTCATTTAAAACTATTTATTTAATTTATCCAATTAAATTATAATTTATTTAATTAATTTTTAAAATTAAAAATTTTCAAAAAAAAAATTAGTTGCACTACAGACCAAGAAAGCAGTTTTGAACAACCCAAGGTATTCCTAAGGTAAGATTTAGCTCTTTCTCAGGATTTATTTATTTAGATTTGTTGTTAAGACGTGGAAAGTTACATTTTTGAATTTGGGATTTTGTAGCTCGAAGAAGTAAGGTAAAGGATAAGGACCTAGAAAGGGAGGCAATTGGTTTTGGAAGAGCATTATCTTGGATTTTAAGTCACTAGAGAGGCAATTAAAGGTTATATGATTTGTTCATGGCTAATGATTTGAATGATCAAGTTATTGATTCTCTTTATTAGGTTTTTTTTTTATTATTCCATAAAAAGTTGCTTATTTGTATGTTTATTTAGAGTGTTTTAGTTGTTGCCGTTTGCTGGGTAAATTGTTTGGCTCAGAATGATTCTATAGCCCTCTGAAAATGAGTCCATAATAGCTTCTAGTGGAAAATGAGAATCTATATAGGTGACACTAATTAACTTTGTTAATGCTTTCTTGAGTTGAGTTGAGTTGCTTGGGTAATTGGTTCTATATATCACCAAACAAAAAGGACATTTGGCAGCCAATTAAGCAAATCTAAAAAAAATAAAATGTAAGAGAAGAGGCACCTAAAATTTTTGCTTCTATATTTGGGCAAAATTTTAGAGGGTCTTTTAATCATGAGCAAAGAAAATTATTTTAATTTTCACTCTAAATTGCAGGCTTAATTTTTGCGATTTTTCTCTTTGAAGTTTCATCTCAGTTCTATTATTCATATTATTTAATATCCCTAAAGCCCCAAATTATATTATCTTCTATTATCACGTTTTTGAGAATTTGGTTGTGAATTTGGTCAAGAAGTGTGAATTGTTTGGGAATTTTCTCTTTGATCGACCTAGGGTAACAATTCCTTAATTGCTCTTCTAATGGCCTTTGCTCTGTGTATTTTCTCAATTTCAGCGATGAAATTTGGCGCTGTAGTCAATTTTAATTTTCCCAATTGATTATTAATATTAGATAGCTTTGAGGACTTCTCTTCCTAATTCAGGTATACCTACCTTTTTTTCATTTTCTCATTATTTTTTCTTTTATATATATGATTTTGTGAATTGTATCTTGTTTACGATGCCTTAGAATTTATGCAATCAAAGTGCTTGTCTTAATGTTTTTTGTTTTCCTTTCTTGTTATAATTTTCTTACACAATCTGAATATAGAAACGAAAAACAAATTGGCTTATGTTTATGTTATATGACTTATTGCATTTCCTAGAATTTGTTAATGAAAGTGCTATTAAATTATTTTGATCAATAGGATGTCAATTTTATTTTTTTTCGTGTCTTAGCCAAAATGATTGTTATAAGAATTCTTTTTTTTGTGGAATTGCAAAATAACTTACTTTCAATTGATATATTAAAATAGAAAATAAGTGGAGTGAAATGAATAAATCTAAGGAATCTGACTTGGATATCAGCGAAGAAGAGCAAGGGAAAGAAGGGAATCTTCTTGGTTTCATGAAACACCCGCATAATATCTAAAATAAATTAAATTAAATTAAATTAATAAGTTAGAGGGTCAAATGAAGTGTTGGAAGTGAGAAATAGGTAATGTATATGCAAAGCATAAAGGAAATATACACTACATATAAAGTCAAAAACAAGTTAGAAAAAAATAAATTTAGAAAGTAAAAGGAGGGGTAAAATGATAATTATAAAAAAATAAAAATAAAATAAAATAAAATTATTTTTGGATAGATGATGAAAATTAAAGAATTGAAAATGATTAAATTAATAATTAATTATTAAGTAATTATAAAGAAAGACGAGGGTATAATTGGAAAGTTAAGTTATATTTGTTCATTCATGGTCGAATTCTCTAAGCTTAAAAGGGGGAGATTTTTGCTTCATCCAACACCAAATTCTTCAAGTTTTCAAGTAGTTTTTGGGTGATTTTGAAGATTTTTCAATCAAAGGTAAACTTTCTTACCTTATTTGGAAGCTTTATGGCCATATATGAATATGTGCAAATAGGGTTTTTGAATGAATATGTTATAATTGTTGAAATGGATATGTAAGATGTAATTTTGATGAGTAAGTGAAGATTTTATGGTTAAATATTGGATTTGTTAGGTTTATTAGTAGTTTGGAAGATACAGTATGGAAGTTAGGATTTTAGTAAGGGTTTCAATAAAAAGTGGGGGTACATTTGGTTTTATGAATTGAATTGTGTTATTTTATGTTGGTAATGATATAAATGAGCTCATATTACCATTTGGAATTGGTTAGAATAAAAAACCAAAATCAAAGAAGCTTAGGGCAAAGTTTTGTAATTTTGATGGAAAAGTGGTACATTATATTTTAATGCTTGAATGTGTTAAAATATGATGTTTATGATATATTTAAGCTTTAAAATCAAATTGGGATTGATTAGAGTGAAGTTTCAAAGTTGGAGTGTGTTAGGGCACATTTTGGTATTTTTGGAGGAATGTGCCTAAATTTATGTTATATGCTTTAAACACCTAGAAATGCGATACTAATTGATTATTTATATTCACATTTTCAATAGGTATTGAGTATATTGTAATTTCATCAACCCAGTAGTGAAAGGCATTAGAAGATTTTGGAAGTGGAGTGGAGTTTTAACTCCATTTGTTGCTTAATGGAGGTTAGTACATACTTTGGGTTATAATGTATTTAATTGCATTAAATTTTAGAATAACACGTTATAAATGTTGAATGTGTTATGTTATTTGATATTCATGAATGTGTGTGTGTGGCATTGTTTAGAGTAACAATACTTGATTTGTGATGATTAATGTATGATAAGCCATTGAGAATGGCTAAATGGGATATGTGTGTAAAATGTGAAAAGTGAAAATTGTGCACTAACATGTGGGAATGAGCAAAATTTGCATTGTATATAATAATAATGTTAAAGATGCATTGAAAATATAAAAAAGAATGTGAAAAGTGAAAATTATGAAAATATAATTGCATGTCACCTTCTATATGGTCTAGTTCCAGAATATTGTTGTCAGGTATTATTACTCCCCTTGGATGGTACATGCTATGTCACAGTTATTGTTATGCCCTGTGGTGAGACACACTGGTGTCATAGATATTATTACGCCTTCGGGTGAGACACGCTGGTGTCACAGATTTTACATGCCTTCGGGAGAGACACGCTGGTGTCACCGATGATTGAGTTAGCCCAAGATAATATTTTTGGAACTAGACTAATATATAATGATTTTAGGCCCAATGTATGTGGATGATTGATGTATTGTTAAAATGTGTAAAAAAAAGTAAATTGTCTAGTATTTTTATCATAATACATTTTATGGCATTGTATGTATTATACCATTTATTTATTTTACCAAATTACATGCCACTAAGCATTATGCTTGGCGCGATTGAAATACATCGCACAGGTGATAGTGCTGATTTGGAGAGTGCTGCTAGACCACACCAGATCTATATTATAGTTGTTTACCTTTGGAGTTTGTCGAGCTACCACGGACCAGAGCCATCTGCATTTCATGTATATATTTTAAGCTTTGACATATTTACTTTAGTATGTATCTTATGTTTGTAAGCATATATATATATATGATGTAAATTATAAAAGGATTTTTAGTTTTAACATTGAAAAATTGACAGATGGGATATATGTTTTGTTATATATAAACACTTATGAATTTTGTGTTTTTGTTGGAGATTTTGGAGACATGTGTTGAATGAATATTTGGGAGTGTATTTCATAACATTATATTTCATTATATTATTCAATTGTTTCACCATTTATGATTCACATTGAAGCAAAGACAAGCATGGGCCCAAAAGAAACTAACATGCCATTCAACTTTCAAAGTTAATGTTTTGGTTCAATTATCACATTTATCATTATCCCAACTAGGCTTCAAGGATTAGGCCCAACCAAGCTTCAAGGGGAGCGAAGCATGCTAAGCATCAACCCAACTTGGCTTCAAGGACCAAACCCAACCCAGCTTCAAGGGTTTGTAACATCCCAACTAGGCTTCAAGGACTAGACCCAACCAAGCTTCAAGGGGAGTTAAGCATGCTAAACTTTAACCCAACTTGGCTTTAAGGATCAAGCCCAACCCAGCTTCAAGGGATTGTTACTATTAGGCAAGCCACCAACAACAAAACTCTGAAAAGTGTATAACACATTAGGCACACAATTCTTTCATTATTTCATTATCCATTCCATTCTCATTTCCTCATAATCATCTAGGCAACCATGCCCCAATTATTTCAGTTGCATCATTATAACCAACAACAATGGCTTCACATTTCATCATTTGAGTATATATAACCAATTGCATTGGACATAATCTTTGAATAATCATCATATCTTTCACATTATGCAAATTATAACATTAATCAAAAGTATCAACAATGTAATAAATTACTTAACACATTTACAACCAAATGTGTTAAGTCCCAATGTCATGTAAATGTATGCAATAATGTAGGGTTTGTACTTACCTCAAGACTAACTCACGCAACACCAAACTCTTCTTCCAAGAATCCTTCAACACTTAGATTAGGGCAACCCAATCTCTTCAAAACCTAATCCAAAAGGGATAATACACACTCACTTAAAGATACAAATGAGATAATAAGGCTAAGAACCAACTAGGGCAAACTCTACACATGACACGCTCAACAACACGGGCATGTCCCTAACCATGCCCTAAACTCACAACACAGAAGCTTTGACACGCTCAGTGACGTGGGCATGTCACTGGTCGTGTCAATCCTCCCTCAACACAGCAGCTATGACACACTCAGAGACATAAGAGTGTCACTGGACGTGTCAATCTACCAACATCACAGTAGCTATGACACGCTCAGTGACATGGGCGTGTCACTGGACGTGTCAATGCTACTATAACACAGAAGCTGTGACATGCTCAGTAACATAGGCGTGTCACTGGTCGTGTCACCCATCCAGAAAATAGAACCATTGACATGCCCAAAGACTTGGCTGTGTTCATGGGCGTGTCAGGTCAAAAATCTTGATTCCGACACCAACAACACCACATCCAACAATCCTCTTTCTTTCTCCATCTTCCACTCCAAACAAACTTAACCAAACACATCAATAAACCATAATAACTTGCAAAAACACCAAAACAACTCAATATATACATCAAACACAAATCACAACCATCACATACATAAAACACAACACTTGCTCTTCCAACACCAAACTTAACCTTTCCTTCCAACCAATCCCAAAATAAACACCAACAAGATCAAACAAGATACACCACAATCAAACATACACATATCATCAACTATCAAACACCAAACTCAAAACACAAACTTAAAAGAAAACCAAGGAATCAAGTGGAAAACTTACCAAAAGTGATGAAAACCCTTAGAATTCCAACTTGATCACTTGAAACACCCTTCAATCTTGAGTTAGGAAGAACAAAATCTCTCTTTCCTTCTTGCTATGGAGATGGTCGGACAAGCACAAGAAAGAGGAAGAAGATGATGAAGAAAGAAGAGTAAAGTCAACCACTCAACTCTTCTCTTAACCACTAAAACCTTCTTTAAATCTCAACCAAGCAATTTTAATAATATAATATTATAAATATCCTCTTCCACTACACTCAATTTCCATTTTAAAAATAATTAATTAAAATAAATATTTCTTTTGACCAATTCTTTAATTGACTTGTATATGTTATATATATCTCTATATATACAACATACACACTTCTCTTCTCATCTTTTATCTTCCCACTTAAACATATACACTTATAACATTTAATCCAAAAACAACAATAAATATTCCAAACATTTTAGGGTATACTTTGGGATATTACAATTCTCCCCCTCTAAAAATAAATTTCATCCTCGAAATTACCTGATATCAAGTCTGAAACAACTGAGGATACTGATCTCGCATCGCTTGCTCACTCTCCCAAGTTGCCTCTTCCTTTGCATGATTCTTCCAAAGAACCTTCACAAGTGGCACTTTCTTATTTCTCAACTCTTTCACTTCAAAAGTCAGATCCTGACTCACTTCAATAGATTCAATGAATAGAACGTGAGATGGATCTGATCTTTACCTCCGCAGCATAGAAACATGAAAGACATTATGAATTTTATCCAACTCAGGAGGCAAAGCTAGTAGATAAGCAACTGGTCCAACTCTCTCTGATACCTCATAGGGTCCAATAAAATGAGGACTCAACTTTTCTTTTTGGCCAAATCTCAAAATCTTTTTCCAAGGAGACACTTTCAGAAATACTTTATCTCCAACATTGAACTCTATGTCTCTCCTCTTCAAATCTGAATAATATTTCTATCGGTCTGAAGCTGCTTTCAACCGATTCCGAATAATCTTCACTTTCTCTTCCGTTTCCATAATCAAATCGGGACCAATCAATTTGCCTTCTCCAACTTCATTCCAACATAGAGGCATTCTGCATCTTCTATCATACAATGCCTCATAAGGTGCCATTCTAATACTAGACTGATGACTATTGTTGTAAGAAAATTCCATCAGTGGCAAAAATTTGTCCTAACTTCCAGAGAATTCAATGACATAGCTTCTCAACATGTCCTCTAAAATCTGTATCACTCCCTCTTACTGCCCATCTGTTTGTAGATGAAAAGCAGTGCTAAAGTGCAATCAAGAACCCAAAGCAGCGTGCAAACTCTTCCAAAACCTTGAAGTGAACCGGGGATGATGATTAAACACCAAAGAAATTGGGACTCCATACAACCTCACTATCTCACTGATCTACAGCTCAGCTAACTTCTCGAGAGAATAATCCATTCGAACTGGAAGGAAATGAGCTGCCTTCGTCAATCGATCAACAATCACCCAAATGGCATTATGCTTCTTCTGAGTCAATGGCAAACCAGTCACAAAATCCATTATTACTTGTGTAGAACCTTAATTTTTGATCCGGTCCGGTCCAATATATTTTAATTAGTCCAAAATAATTTTTGTATTGTCCGATATATTTTAGTTAGTCCAAAATAATTTTTATGGTATCTTAATTAATTTTAATATTTATTTTAGTAAAAAATGGTGAAATGAATAAAATTCAAAAATAATAAAAAATAAAAAATAACAAAAAAAATCAGCGACAAAAAAATCGGCAATGAAAAAATTGTCGCCGAAAGTCAACGCAGGCCCGTGGGCATTTCGCCTGCAGGAAACTCTTTTTCGCCAGCGCATTTTTTCTGCAGCAGTTTTTTTTCTCCAGCGAAATTTTTTCGACGCAAATTTTTTGAAACCTAATACAATTAGGTTTCGGTTTCCTTTTCTTATTCAATAAAGATGCCGTGAATACTTAGGAATGAAGAATATAAAACTTCTATAAATATGGGCTAAACAACACAAAAGAAAGGGGGCTGAAAGAGAAGAAAATTGGACAGAAACTTGGAGCAAAAATGGAGACCGAGACTGTGAAGGAAAACCTTGAACCAAGCTGATTTTTTGAGATAATAGAATAACAATTCAAGCAGGCCCGTGGGCATTTCGCCTGCAGGAAATTCTTTTTCGCCAGCGCATTTTTTCTGCAGCAGTTTTTTTTCTCCAGCGAAATTTTTTCGACGCAAATTTTTTGAAACCTAATACAATTAGGTTTCGGTTTCCTTTTCTTATTCAATAAAGATGCCGTGAATACTTAGGAATGAAGAATATAAAACTTCTATAAATATGGGCTAAACAACACAAAAGAAAGGGGGCCGAAAGAGAAGAAAATTGGACAGAAACTTGGAGCAAAAATGGAGACCGAGACTGTGAAGGAAAACCTTGAACCAAGCTGATTTTTTGAGATAATAGAATAACAATTCAAGCAATTCAAAGGCAAAAAGGCTTGTCTTTGACCTTGTTCATCCAAGAAGCAATTTTTGGTGAAACTTACAAAATAAGGTTTGAATTCTTAATTTCTTTTATTTTTTTTATAGTAGCTTAATCATCACTTTGTTTCTTTTAATTCAAAAATTTTAGGACCTCAATACACTTTGTCTAAAGCTTAAAAATCTTAAATCGTGGCTTTATTTTCTAAAAGTTTAAAGATATTAGTTTTATCTCTTCAAAACCCCAAAACCAAGATTTGCTTTCCAAATTTTCAAAACTCTAAATTGTATTCTGTTTCCTTACAAAAGACTTAAAACATCTTTTTTTGCTTTTATAAATTTTAAATCATGTTGTTTATCTTCATAAAACTTCATAAAATTATCAATTGATTTTCCAAATCCTAAAAATAACTCATTACCCGAAACCCTAAATTCAAAAATCTTAAAACCCTAATTCAACTCCAAAACCTAAAATAGTGAACCCTAACCTCCTTAAAACCTTAAACCTTAATTTTTTCTAAACCCTCATCCTTTAAAACTTTAAAAAACCATAACACAGTAAGCTTGAAACCATAATTCAATGAATAGCCATAAACCACAAATAAAAAATGTTTTAAAGTGTCCAAACCCCAGTTTCATGATTTCACCATTCAAATATTAATTTAGTTAATCAAAGAGCTTTATCAACCTTTTAAAACATAAAACCTTAATCTATTTTAATTTCTTAAAAAAACTCACGATAGCCATAATTTAGACTTTTATTTGCTTTATTCAATTCTATATTTGATTATACTTTGATTTATTTTATATGCTTTAATTTATTTAAGTTCAATGCTTGGTTTATTTAATTTATCATGGGTGGATGTTTACTTTCTATTGATATTTAATATCTTTGATGAATGATTTATTTATTATGAATGGTTATTTACTTTTATCAATTTATTTAGATTTCCATATGTTGTAAGAGGTATGTTTCCACTTGGTGGGTACCTCTTTAGTTGAATATCATGTAACTTAAATTGCTTTTCTATTTTAGAACTAATGTAAAGGGCATGTTTCTACCTTTCGGTGGGTGTCCTATTTAGGCATGAGATGTAAGGACATGTTTTCATCATTGGATGGGTGTCCATTTATTTGCTTTGTTTGGACATTGCTTTGATTTTAATATATTGATGCTTTCTTTTAATTATTGTGTGTAATATGGATAATGTTTTTATATTTAAGAATGTTATAATATTAATACCTGTAAAGGAGGCCGGTTCCAATGAATTGGGCGTTGTGGGGGTGCTGGGCCATTTCTCACCTTCCCCACACGTACCCAACTTTTCAAATCCATTAGGAGGTTGGGAATTCCTTAGGAATCGAGTCATCCACCCCTTTCTTTTTCCCGACCCGTCCAGGTGGCGACTCCATTTTCTCCAGACTTAGGTCCATGTTCTCTAAGGCCCCAAGCCTAAACAGTGCCGAAGTCGCAAGAACCATTCCACCGGTTGTGGGGGCAAAAATCCCCGCTCACAGTGGCGACTCCACTGGGGATAAGAGAAGTTGATTCCGTTGGTATTTTTATTATTCTATTCTTTCTTATAATAATATTATCCATTGCATCATGTTAGATTGCATTATGTACGTGAGTTAGGATGCCCGTGTTACCTGTGTTGTGTTATGTAAGGGATACCATACTTTCATTCAAGGTATGGAGATCGAGCATGACATAACCACTCATAACCACTCATGTAATTGGCCTAGTTACTTTCCTTAGGTTTTACCCCAAATGCATGTTGTTTGACTATGGTTAATTTATCTTGGCTTAAATCATGGCTTTTTTGGTTTGTTCTTTTTCTAATATGACCTAAGTACATTGTAAGCTCAAATAACTTTTTCTTTAGAAAATCCAAAAGACCAAAGCTATTTTCAAAATTTTTCAAGATGGTCTTTGGACATAAGACTTTTCTAAAAACAAATCAAAAATTCTTTGGCCCATGGCCCAAATACTAAGCCCAAAATCCATTTTTTTAAATGGGCTTAGAAACAAAACTATTTTCACCCAACCTTTTCTTACAAAGAGTTTGCAAAAGTATTTAGGTCAATTATGAAATACCAAAAATCAATTGTGGGCATAGTTTACACTAAGAATAAATTAACCATGGGTTTGTTTTTGGAATGAATCATTAGTTACCTTTTTCAAGTGAGAAATCTATTTATAATAAACCTCTTAATTTCGTTTTAATCCAATATAGCATAAAAGCTGCTATAGTTGGTTGAATGGATTAAAACCTAATTAATGGGAATTATCATGGATGGATTTCCATTTTCGAAAATATAACTATTGGTTGAAACGTTCAAGGGAATCATTCGAAAGCAAGATGCCCCATGTTGGTATTTTGTTAACCACATACCTAGGAAATAGACTCGCCATTCGTGTGTGGATGTTATAAGGTTGGGAGGAACGTCCTAATTATCTTTCTTCGTTGATTGTTCATGTATACATGCATACATGCATACATTTGCATCTCATATCATTGATCCTCTCTGGCTCACAGCCCTGGATTACGACAGTTCAAAAGCTTACAACAATTCGACCTACGCCGGAGACGAAGTATCTAGCAACGACTCAATCACTTGCTCACCAAAAACAATGGATTCCGAAAAAATTCAAAGAATGGTGAATGAAGCCCTCAACTCCAAGATGGAACAAATAAAAGAGGCCCTAGCTGAGACCATAAAGAACCAATTGACTGCAATCTTAGAGAATCATGCCGAGGCATCTGCTAGCACTAAGAAGCCAAGGGACAAAGGGAAGACTAAAGTTGGTGAAGTAGTTTTTGATGATGAAAAAGTGATCATTGATGATGATGATGATTGGGCTCAATACTACCAAGATTTTCAAGAGAAGAAGAAAGAACCGAAGGTTATTAAGAAAGCCACTATTGAAAAGATCGAGACATCAGATGTTGAAAAGATTATTGCTGATTTAGAAAAGAAATTTGAGAAGAAGTTGAAAATCGAAGAGATATCTGAGATTGACAAACTATTTGAACAAGATGAAGAGGTCCCTTATAAGTTCAAGATGCCTTCCTTCGCTAAGTACAATGGCACCGGAAATCCTCATCTCCATGTAAAGCAGTATATTACTGCCATGCAGTCTGCCTAAGCTACTAAGGCTCAAACCCTAAGGTACTTTATGCTCTCATTGGACCGTGTTGTCCAAAACTGGTTCAATACCTTAGATGACGAAACACAAAAGAATTGGGATCTACTTTACAAAGCCTTCATCCAATAATATGGATATAATGTGGAGTTAAAAGTTACCTTAATAGAAGTGGAGTAATGAGAATTTTGTGGACTATGTGAAAAGATGGAGAAACAAGGCTGCTTTGCTCAAGAAAAGACCCGATGAATCTGATCAAATAAGGATAATTGTGAGAGGGGTGTTTCCTAGTCTTCTTGAGAGGATATCTCATACACTCATCCGTGATTTCAAAGACCTTCTCCAAGCTGGTCTACAAATTGAAGAGTGGGAAAGAGAGAAGAATCAATTTTCAGTAAAAATGAATGAGAAAAGGAATTACCAGTCCAAAAATCAGAGCACGCAAAAAGAAGTTGATGTTAATGTGACCGGTCAAGGAAATAAAAGACAATTCTCAGAATTGGGGAAATCTCTATCTTGGGTTTTTAGCAAGCTGCAAAAGAAAGGGTTGTTGCAACCGTTAGCTCCTCGACCACTACATAATCCACTGCACCAAACTTCAATGCCGAGGCCTTCTATCCATTTCATCAAATGCGAGGGCATGAAATAGATAAATGTGCTCATTTAAGGCATGAGATCCAAGATTTGATTGATAGTGGCAAGCTACCCAAGCTGGATAAGCCCAATACTAAGAAAAACCCTTTGCCTAAGTTTGGAAGAGTACCTCCACCGGCAACCTTCATGGTGGGAAAAGGATTGGAAGAAGATTTTGTTTTATCATCCTTTCAAGATGGAAATATTGAAGATGTGAAGGGAAAAGAAGCTTAAACTCAATGAACTTTCCTTAGCTTGAATATTGCTTTTCAATTTTACTTTCTTTAATATTTAAATTGGAACAATCGTGTTTTTCAAATTTAAATTTGTTTGAATAAATTACTTTCATCAAAATTTTTGTTGGTCTTTGTTCATTTTGGTGTTCAACCAATGAGGAATCTAGCTTGATAATTCATGAATTAATGCATCATGACTTGAATGACTTTACTAGGTGAGGGAATTGCTCTATAGCATTGAGTTGTGTATGATTACCTAGAGAGGGCTCCTGCATAGTTACCTTTGTCTTGGTCCTAGTCAATCTTAGAACATGCTTTGACAAACTTTTGGGGCAAAATTAAACCCTACTTATTTAAGAGAGAAAGGATCTAGGCATTGTTTGGATTAGCCAACAACTAGTATCCACCCTATTAAATATCAATCCCTAGTTGCCCCTTTTGAGCCTTCATAAAATTTTAGCTTTCTTTTAATTGGCATATAACCTCAACAACCTACCCTGAGTTGTTGTGATACTTTTGACAAGTCCTATGATCACTAAGATGAAGAGGCAAGAAGATCAAAGGAAGCAATGATTAGTCAAGATCATGAAGATAGTTGAAGTTCTCAAGACCATAAGAGTAGTTGATGTTTTTGAGACCACAAAGGTAGTTGATGTTCTCAAGACCATAAGGGTAGTTGAAGTTTTCCTGATATCTCCAATATATCAAGATAACATTAGAATAGCAAATAATTTATCCCTATTAAAGGAGATTTGTCACCCCACTCATCCATTATTGGAAGCCCAAGTTAGTACAAACAAGACAACTCTTTTAGAGCTAGAACCAAAAAAAAAGAGAAGAAAAGAAAACAAAAAAAAGACAAAAGAAAAGAAAAAGAAAAGGAAAAAGAGAAAAAAAAAAGAAAAGAAAAGAAAAAAGAAAAGAAAACCTAAAAAGGCGGTTCAAAAAGCCAACTGAGTTCTCTTTTGCCTAAGACAAAAAAAGGCTTCCATTTGGTTTATAAGGACGGTTTGACTTGAATTGGTCCAACCCAACTAAAGATTCGATCAAAATCAAAGGAAAAAGAGAAAGACCATTCAGTTCTTAAAAGTTTTGTACTTGACAGTCCTGCAAGGAAGAAGGACAAAAATGATAAAATACTCAAAGAAAGGGAGGAGTAAGAAAAATAAAAGGAAAGAAAAGGGAAAAGAAGAAAGGAAACGAATTTGGGAACTAAACTTTTTGCAAAGGCAAAAAATATCCTAATCAAGATCCGGATTAATGCCAAGAAGATAGAAGGAATTTAGAGTCTAGCAAGATTGCTTCAAGCTGCCTAAAATTCAAACAAGAAATTTGTAATGTGAAGGTTTGTCCCTTGTGTCACATCAGCTCCTATCTCAAAGTGGCCTTCATCTAAACCCATGTCCCTTATAGACCCCATTTCAAGCCTATTAAAGACCTATTGATCTCTCTTGATAGGTAGAGTCTATTAGTGGAGATAGTGTGGATAAGCAAATGAGACCTTTGGCCAAGTAATGTGTATGTGCCTATCTGAAGTGCAACAGTTCTTGCCTAAATAGAAATGATTCCCGAGTTTAGTATGGTAACTAGGGTTGTCATGTTATAGATATGTTAATTTGGAAAAATCAAGTCCTGAGGTACATTGACATTAATTTGGCAAAGCCAACATTTGATTTCAAAATCAAAATTCAAAAAAAAAAGAGTGTTTTGTCATACAAAGCCTTCAAGTTAAGGGAAGTATGTTGAACCTCCAAAGGACACATTGGGCAAAGGAAATGATTATTGGCAAGGTCATGAAGAAACTACCAACTGACATGCTGAAATATAGCTTGAAATGGATGAATCCCTGACTCTGCTGCTTAGAGTCTTCACCACTCATGTTTTCAACATCTTGAAGATAAAAGCCACAAATGCAAAAGCTTTCGATCATTCCAATGCAAGACTTGAACAAGCATCAAAACAGAACCAATGAGAACACTTCTGCTGATCACCTTGGTCTGTGAGTCGATGGAACAACTGTAAGTATTATTCATGCATATCATGTATACAGGAGCATATCACATCGCACGTTCTTGTCTTGTGTTGTCTATTCCTTGTCAAAATGAACAGCAAACACCTTGTGAAGTAAAGAATCAAAAGAAGATATCAAATCAGGGGGCATAGAAAGCCCATTACATGAGAAAGCTCCAGTAATCTTCCAAAGAGAAGAAATACGTGCTTGTGCGAAGAACTAGACAACAACAACATCAATCAGAGTCTGCATAGAAAAATCATGGGGGGAAAAGGAGAGGATATGAAGGCTAATTAAAAATAGCTAAATTTTTGCAAAAAGGAAGAACAAAAGAATGAAACATTAGAACTCTCAAAAGAATGAAGATGCAAAAGACAAAAGATCAGTTCAGCTAAAAGAGCTGAAGCCAGGGTAAAGACCCGACCTCCAAAGGATAAAGATCCATATTGCAAGGGTGAAGACCCGATCTCAAAGGATGAAGATCCATTTTCAAGGGTGAAGACCTAATCTCCAAGGATGAAGATCAATTTGCAAGGGTGAAAACTCGATCCCAAAGGATGAAGATCCATGTTTCAAGGGTAAAGACCCGATGTCAAAAGATGAAGATCCATTTTCAAGGATGAAGACTCGATCTCAAAGGATGAAGATCCATTTTGAGGGTGAAAAACCACAATGCATAGAATAACCGGAGCAGTCATATTTCTCAAATGATAAAAGGTCAGTCAAACTCGGTCTCGGGTCTAAGCACCCAAATTAAATTCAATATCAGGTCCATAACCAAAAATACCCTTAGGTCCAGAACTTGGAATCTTTTCTAAGTCCAGAACTTAGCTCGGGTCCAGAACCCAAATTTTGATTAAGTCCAGAACCTAGAATCTCTTCTAAGTCCAGAACTTAGCTCGGGTCCAGAACCCAAATTTTGATTAAGTCCAGAACCTATAATCTCTTCTAAGTCCAGAACTTAGCTCGGGTCCAGAACCCAAATTCAATCTAAGCTTGGGTCCAAGTACCCAATCTCGGGTCCAAGTACCCAATTTCGGGTCCAAGTACCTAAATCCAAATCAATCTCGGGTCCAAGCACCCAAATTCAATTCAATCTCTGGTCCAAGTACCCGAGTCCAATTCAAAATTGGGTCCAAGCACCCAAATTCAATTCAGTCTTGGGTCCAAGTACCCATTCTCAGGTCCAAGCGCCCATTCTCGGGTCCAAGTACCCAAATCAAATAAATTTTGGGTCCAAGTGTTTAGATCATTTTTGTATTTGTTTTTAGTATGATTTTATGTGTGTTTTAGTTAATGTTTTGATTAATTTTTGTTTTAAGTGTGTTTAAAGTGTTTGTTTTAGGTTTAGGTGCAAAAGGACCCTTGGAAGATCAAAACAGTGCAAGAAAAGGATGAACCAAGCAAGACATGACCAAGCCAAATCAGGCTTGGCTGTGTCCCTCAAAGATTGAAGAGGGCAGAGAGAGACACACCCAGAGACACGGCCAAGCCTCTTGTCGTGTCTCACCCAAGGAGCAAACCAAAGAACAAGAGAGCAAGTAAAGAAGGAAAGAAAAGAAGCAGAGACTGACACCATCAAGGGACACGGCCAAGCCACTGGCCGTGTCACATGACACAGCCGTGTCTCACCTTGGAGAAAACAAACAGTGAGGGATACGGCCAGGAGCTTAGCCATGTCCCAAGAAAGAAAAAACAAGAGAGACGGCCAAGCTCCACGTGCCTTGGCAGTGTCACTTCTCACCACTAAAGAAAAGAAAGAAAGAAAGAAAGAAAGGAAGAGCCAATGAGGGACATGACCAACTGGCTTGGCCGTGTCCCATGGAAATCAAGAGACACGGCCAAGCCAACCTTGGTTTGGCCATGTCACCTAATGGAAAGCAAGGAAAAAACCAAGAGACACGGCCAAGCCAAATCAAGCTTGGCCGTGTCTCCCTTAATATCTATTTAAGTTCTTTCGCACGACAGAAGGTGAGGAGAATGGCTAGGGTTTTGAAAGGGAGAAAAGAAAAGAGAAGGAGGAGCAAACACATTTTGGGATGAGGAGAGAGTAACACTCTCCTTGTCCCTTCATCTTCATCCTCCATCTTCATCTTCTCCATCTTCCATTGAAGATCTTTGAGGTTCTTTGGGATCAAGTGGGTTAACAAGCTCTTAAAGGTTGAAAAAGCTTCATTGAAAGGTTTAGTGACTTGAGAAAGCTCCATTCCATATTACAAAGGGGAATCAACCATTGAAGAGGGCTTGAGTTCTTCATCATACATCAAAGTGGAGCTAGGAGGAAGACTAGTAATCCTACTCTTGGCATCTTCACAAGGGGTTTTTCTATTCTCTCTTTTAATTCATTTCAATATTGTTTTTGTTATATTAAGAGAATTGATATTGCAAATGAACAATTTGTATTTGATTTATATTGAGTTGAATGAATGTTTTAAATTGATGATGTTGAGCTAAATACCCATGCCTAGGGTTTGTAGTATATTTGATTGAATGCTTTGATTTGATATTTCCATTGATGTACCTTGTTGTTGGTTGATTGCATTGATTTGTATGCTAGGTTGATAGATTAGCTACCTATTGATCTCTAGATATTGAATGAAGGACCGAGAGGTGAAATTCGATATTGGAATTATGCAATCGACTACCCTATGAATGAATTAGAAATATAAGTTCTAGGGTTTCATTAATTTGATAATGTGAAACAATTGGTTATTGCTATTTCATGAATGTGAGAACTAATGGATTGGTAATTGACTAATTAACCTTAAGGAACAAATTAATTACCAGGTTATGTTAATGGATAATTGAGAATTGAGCTTTAATTGAATGGACCTATACCCCTAGGCACCTTCCCAAGAATCGATTTGATCTTGTACAACCTTCATACATCAACCCTACACTCCTTAATCTTAGGTTTAAATTGTTCTTTTACAATTCCAAACAACAAACTTCCACATTTAAATACTTGTCAATCAAGCTATTACGAACCACACCTTCTTGGGGAAACGACCTTGGGGCAATCACCTTTGCTACAACTACCTCGTATACTTGCGAGTGACGCTTGTAGTAGTACTTAATTTGAGCGCACCACCAAGTATCCAAATCAAATCAATCTCGGGTCCAAGTACCCAAATCAATTCAAGCTCGGGTCCAAGCACCCAATCTCGGGTCCAAGCACCCATTCTCGGGTCCATGTACCCAATCTCGGGTCTAAGTACCCAAATAAAATTCAATCTCGGGTCCAAGTACCCAAGTCAAATTCAAGCTCGAGTCCAAGTACCTAATTTCTGGTACAAGTACCCAAATCAAGTCCAGAACTCGAACTGGGTCCAGAACCCAAAATAAATTTAAATCACCATCTCAAAAATTAAGTCTTATTGCTTTTCACTCTCTTTCACTAAAGTTTCAGATCATTCAAGCAGGGGGGCAAACTGTAGACCCTTAATTTTTGACCCGGTCCGGTCCAATATATTTTAATTAGTCCAAAATAATTTTTGTGTTATCTGATATATTTTAGTTAGTCCAAAATAATTTTTATGGTATCTTAATTAATTTTAATATTTATTTTAGTAAAAAATGGTGAAATGAACAAAAATTCAAAAATAATAAAAAAATCGGCGACGAAAAAATCATCCCCGAAAGTTAGCGCGGGCCAGTGGGCATTTCGTCCACAGAATTTTTCTGCAGGCGAAATGGCCCCTACGGGAGAAATGGCCTATGGGCCCGTTCTGCGGGCGCTGTCGCAGCCAGCTGCGGCAGCTTTTTTGCCAGCGCAATTTTTTCGCAACAGTTTTTTTTCGCCAGCAAAATTTTTCCAATGCAAATTTTCTGAAACCTAATACAATTAGGTTTTGGTTTCCTTTTCTTATTCAATAAAGATTCCGTGAATAATTAGGAATGAAGGATATAAAACTTCTATAAATATGGACTAAACAACACAAAAAAAAGGGGGGCCAAAAGAGAAGAAAATTGGACAGAAACTTGGAGCAAAAGTGGAGACCGAGACTGTGAAGGAAAACCTTGAACCAAGTTGATTTTTTGAGAAAATAGAAAAATAATTCAAGCAATTCAAAGGCAAAAAGGCTTGTCTTTGACCTTGTTCATCCAAGAAGCAATTTTTGGTGAAACTTACAAAATAAGGTTTGAATTCTTAATTTCTTTTATTTTTTTTACAGTAGCTTAATCATCACTTTGTTTCTTTTAATTCAAAAATTTTAGGACCTCAATTCACTTTTTCTAAGGCTTAAAAATCTTAAATCGTGGCTTTATTTTCTAAAAGTTTAAAGATATTAGTTTTATTTCTTCAAAATCCCAAAACTAAGATTTGCTTTCCAAATTTTCAAAACTCTAAATTATATTCTGTTTCCTTTCAAAAGACTTAAAACATCTTTTTTGCTTTTATAAATTTTAAATCTTGTTGTTTATCTTCATAAAACTTCATAAAATTATCAATTGATTTTCCAAATCCTAAAAATAACTCATTAGCCGAAACCCTAAATTCAAAAATCTTAAAACCCTAATTCAACTCCAAAACCTAAAATAGTGAACCCTAACCTCATTAAAACCTTAAACCTTAATTTTTTTGTAAACCCTAATCCTTTAAAACTTTAAAAAACCATATAAAACAAATATTTAATTTTACACAGTAAGCTTGAAACCATAATTCAATGAATAGCCATAAACCACAAATAAAAAATGTTTTAAAGTGTCCAAACCCCAGTTTCATGATTTCACCATTCAAATATTAATTTAGTTAATCAAAGAGCTTTATCAACCTTTTAAAACATAAAACCTTAATCTATTTTAATTTCTTAAAAAAACTCACAGTAGCCATAATTTAGACTTTTATTTGCTTTATTCAATTCTATATTTGATTATGCTTTGATTTATTTTATATGCTTTAATTTATTTAAGTTCAATGCTTGGTTTATTTAATTTATCATGGGTGGATGTTTACTTTCTATTGATATTTAATATCTTTGATGAATGATTTATTTATTATGAATGGTTATTTACTTTTATCAATTTATTTAGATTTCCAAATGTTGTAAGAGGTATGTTTCCACTTGGTGGGTACCTCATTAGTTGAATATCATGTAACTTAAATTGCTTTTCTATTTTAGAACTAATGTAAAGGGCATGTTTCTACCTTTCGGTGGGTGTCCTATTTAGGCATGAGATGTAAGGACATGTTTCCATCCTTGGATGGGTGTCCATTTATTTGCTTTGTTTGGACATTGCTTTGATTTTAATATATTGATGTTTTCTTTTTAATTATTGTGTGTAATATGGATAATATTGTTATATTTAAAGAATATTATGATATTAAGACCTATAAAGGAGGCCGGTTCCAATGAACCGGGCGTTGTGGGGGTGCTTGGCCATTTCTCACCTTCCCCACACATACCCAACTTTCCGAACCCATTAGGGGATTGGGGATTCCTTAGGAATCGAGTCATCCATCCCTTTCTTTTTCCCAGCCCGTCCGGGTGGTGACTCTATTTTCTCCGGACTTAGGTCCGTGTTCTCTAAGGCCTCGAGCCTAAACTGTGCCAAAGTCGTAAGAACCATTCCACCGGGAGTGGGGGCAAAAATGCCCGCTCACAACTCGCTCCCATTTCCATTCAGGCACTGATAAAGGTTGGAGCAACCCTGTTGGAACTTGATGCTCAGCTTTCACCCTCTGACAAGTGAGACACTTGGATACAAACTCCGCTATGTCTCTCTTCATACCTGACCACCAATGATGTTGCTTCAAATCATGATACATCTTAATACTCCCAGGGTGCATAGCAAAAACTGATCGATGTGCTTCTTCAAAAATAGTCTTTCTCAATCTTGCATCTTCAGGAACACACAATCTATCCTTGAACCAAAGGCTACCATCATCTCTCATAAGAAAATCTCAGCTCTCTCCTTTTTGGCATTCCGACACAACTTTCTGAATTTTCTCATCAGCCAATTGAGCCTCTTTAATCTGATCCAACAACACCATCATCACATGCTTCAAAACTAGCATGCACGTTCTCAACTCAACAAGCAACGAGAGTGAATAAGCAGTCAAACCTGCTAAAGACTTTCGACTCAAGGCACCTGCTACAACATTCTCCTTACTAGGATGATGATCAATCGAATAGTCATAGTCTTTGATCAACTCTAACCACCGTCTCTGCCGAAGATTCAGCTCTCTCTGAATTCCCAAGTATTTCAAACTCTTTTGATCTGTATAGATAAAACACTTCTCCCCATAAAGATAATGTCGCCAAATCTTCAATGCAAAAACTATTGCTGCCAATTCCAAATCATGCGTCGGATAATTAAGCTCATGCGGCTTCAACTGCCCAGAAGCATAAGCTATGACTATATCCTGCTGCATCAAAACACAACCTAAACCATTATATGAAGCATCACTATAAATCACATATGGTTTATCTTCCACAGGCAAAGTAAGAACAGGAGCTTAAGTCAACATCTCCTTCAACTGCTCAAAACTAGCTTAACATTAATCTGTCCACAAGAATCTAACTCCCTTTCGAAGTAATATGGTGAGTGGAGTAGCTATCAAAGAAAAACCTTTCACAAAACGTTGATAATAGCCTGCCAAACCCAAAAAACTTCTAACTTCAGTCACAGTCTTCGGTGGACTCCAATTCAAAATGGCCTCAACTTTACTCGGATCAACTCTAATACCATCAGCTGAAACTACATGACCGAGAAAAGTCACTTGATCAAGCCAAAATTTACACTTAGACAACTTAGCATACAATTGCTTCTCTCTCAAGGTCTGTAACACAATCCATAAATGCTCATCATGCTCCTACTTATTATGCTAATACACCAAAATATCATCAATAAAGACCACTACAAACTGATCTAGATAGGGTCTAAACACCCTATTCATCAAATCCATGAAAGCTGGTGCATTCATCAATCCAAAAGGCATCACCAAAAATTCATAATGCCCATACCTTGTGCGGAAAGCTATCTTAGGAACATCTTCAGCTCTGACCCTCAACTGATGGTACCCTGATCTGAAATCAATCTTGGAAAACACTACTGCGCCCTTCAACTGATCGAAGAGTTCATCAATCCTAGGCAAATGATACTTATTCTTGATGGTTACTTTATTCAACTGCCTATAATCAATGCACAATCTCAAAGTATCATCCTTCTTCTTCACAAACAAAACAGGAGCTCCCCACGGAGACATACTAGGGCGAACAAACCCTTTATCCAATAACTCCTACAACTGCACCTTCAACTCTCTCAACTCAGCAGGTGCCATTCGATAGGGAGCAATAGAGATGGGAGTGGTACCAAGCAACAATTCGATACCAAACTCAACCTCTCTCTCAGGGGGTAACCCTTGCAACTCCTCAGGAAACACATCTGGAAATTCCGTAACTGTGGGTATACTATTAAGTTGAGAAGCCACTACTCTGGTACCTACAACATGAGCAAGATAAGCCTCACATCCCTTTCGAATCAACTTCCTAGCTGCAACTACTGAAACAAACAAGGATGCAATATGTCTTTGCTCACTAGATACCATCACACTTCTACCATCACTGGTTCTCAGAGTAACACATTTTTTTTACAGTCTACCACAACTCCATGCTTAGACAACTAATCCATGCCTAAGATCAAATCATACTCCTTAAAAGGCATTTCAATCAAATCACCCAAAAACTCCTCACCTTGTACCACAACTGAACTATCTCGGTGCACCTTACTAACAACCACACTATGTCCTAAAGGATTTGTCACCAAGACATCAAATCCTAGGGACTCAGAATGCAATTCAGTCACAGGCAAGATAGATGCACTTATATATGAATGAGTAGATCTTGGATCAATAAGAGCAAGAATTGAAATGCCAAATAAAGAGAATGTACCCGCAATGACTGCTGAAGCATCCAGCTGCCTCTGCATCACATATACTCGCTGAGATGATCCAGCCTCATCTGGCCTATTGCCTCCAGATGTAGAGCCTCCTCTCTGACTGATCCTAGGTCGACCACCTCTGCTGAAACCTCTGCCCCCTCGACCTCCTCTGCTAACACTAGGTCGAGAAGCTGCAGTATCGGTCTGTCTATCTTCCTGTAGCTCAGGGCAATCTTTGATAAAATGAGTTGGTGACCCACATCTAAAACATACTCTTGATCCACCCATCTTCCAGTAAACACCCCCATGTGCCCTACCACAATGGACACATGTAGGTAAAATAGATCTCTGAACCACTGCAGTTGGAGCACTTGCTACAGAAACTGTAGGTCTCGATCTCTGCCTTTGATACTAAACTGATCTACCTGACTACCTCTGGCTCCTACTGATCCTCAGAATAAAACTTCCTCTACCTCTCTTCATAGATGAAGACCCTGCCTCAAACTGGGGTCTCCTAACTCTGGTCTCCTCCTCGGTTGCAATTGCTGCAATACCCTGTGCTCTCTCAACACTTCTAGCTGCTGCAACCAATTGAGAAAAGTCTTGGTACCGAGAACCAGCAACAATACGCATAATAGAGGGCCTCAATCCTTCCTTAAATCTCCTGCACCGGTCAATCTCATCTGAAATAATCCCACCGGCATAGTGACTCAACTAGATATACTCTATCTCATACTCTGTCAATGTCCGGTTATCCTGCCTCAGATTCAGAAATTCCATCTTCTTGACATCCTTATACTCCCTCGGAGTATATTTCTGCTCAAACTCCCATAGAAAATCACTATAAGATAAAGTCGATGGATCATCCATAGCATGTGGAACTGTCTTCCACCAATCATAAGCATCTTTCTGCAAAAGGGATCTAGCATAATCAAACTTCTCTTCAGGAGTGGCTTGCAACTGGATAAATAACCTCAGAACTCTATCCAACCACTGCTCAGCTACTGCAGGATCTATAGTGCCAAAGAAATCCTCAGCCCCAAACTTTCTCAATTTATCATAATGCCTCACCGGCACTTGTAGCTGTGGTGGTGGCGGCTACTGCACTGGAGCTTTCCTTAATAATTCTACAATATGCCGTAACCAAACTGGCGGCATCTCATCAGCAACTGGTCTCTCTAGCACAAAAGCAGGTGCCTCTCCAGCTCTATCAACCCTAGCTCCATCTCTACCCTCTTCAGGAGCTACACTCTCAGCTACCTTCTATGGACTGACGTGACTGAGACGCCATCACTACCTATATCTGCAAACACAGCAGAATATACCTCATCAAAGATCAAAGACTGCCATTACCAAAGCATGTATCTTATTTAAAACCATATTTTAAAATAAAAATTTCCTTTTTCTTACAATTCACCAAGGTTGAGAACCTCAAACCAAGGCTCTGATACCAAAACAATTGTAACACTCCTATACCCCATATACGCACACTACATACAACCACATTTGTAATATACGTATATCAGATACAGGAGTGTCACGGTTCATATAAAACAAACCAATCTTTCCTTTTAGCAATAATATGAGAAAACTTAAAACATTTAAGTTATATTATAAAACATAATATAAATAAAACATTTATTTATTTAGCAGCGGAAAATGTAGCAGTTTTTACATATATATATACATCAAAATCAATATTTACAAATTATAAAGTTTATACATGTTTGACAGTTCATCTCTGATCTTTAAGTCCACAATCAACACTTTAAAGTCTAGACTCAACTCGGTCTAGCTGAACTCTCTGGTTCTACTTTGTCACCTGCGCGATGAACCACAATCGCGCTAAGCCAACGGCTTAGTGGTACAAACCACAATAACAATATGCTTTAATATAATGCAAATGTCCTACTTTCAAGCAATAGAAACAATATTCAAAAATGCCATACTTCATAACATTACATTTCATTATATTATTCAATTGTTTCACCATTTATGATTCACAATGAAGCAAAGACAAGCATGGGCCCAAAAGAAACTAATACCGTCGATACTCTGGATGGGGAAGTATGAATCGACGGCGAGTCAGGAATTGTGATCGCTGAAAGCTATGATCTTGAGCAATCCACTCTACCAGCCAGCTAGACATTGCTGTAAATACAACCTGTAAAAATTTATTATGTTAGTGAATCATTTTCTCTAATATAATAAATAAGGATGAGAATAAAGTATTTACCGGGTTCATGGAGCAGCTGTCGAAGAACGATCTCAGCTCTCTGATAGGAAGCTTCCTCTTTGGTGCTTCTACCCTCTCTTTATACCATCTCCAAGCAATGGGAGAAAGAGGATCTGCAGGGGCAGGTGGCTCACGAAGAAAAGGGGCAATACCAGGAAAGTACTCGTAAGTAGTACAGGCCACATGGAGCAATGCGGGTATAGCAGAGGTCGGACATGTCGTCATACAATCTACACAGTATCATGCTAGCCCAATCATATGTCTGAAGTCGTGACAGGTCGAGTAGGCTCTTCAGCACATTGAGACTCACTGCGTCTTTCCTGTTTGCTAAGAAGGAGCTAGCGAACAGGAGAATTAGGGTAAACCTGGCAACCTGATCAGCAGTAAGATCGCCTACCTCGTAACCAGTATAGATGGCTGGCGCCTGCTCTACAAGCCACCTCCACTGAATGCTGCGAGGTGCCTGATGTCGAGGATAGTCAACCCCGATCAAAGTGACCATATCGGCTGAAGAAATGTCATGCCGCCAGTCATCATAGTACTCCACCATCTCAACGCCGAAGGGAATCCCAGAAATGACGGAAAAGTCGGTAGGCGTCATCGTCATCTCCCCCCAAGCAAAATGGAAGGTATCAGTAGTGGGCCACCATCGCTCGGCCAGTGCACAGATCAACTCCCTGTGGATATCTTTGCCCACATCTATAGTCCTCAAATGGTGGAGGAAAGCAGGTCTGATAAGATCCCCCACCGGATGCCCGACATCAAAGATGTAAGCCGGAATAGTGCTCATGGGTCTCTCGGCAATGGATATCCTAATCGCAGAGTCCTAAAAAGCAGAGAGAGGGATTTTCTAATTCATTATTGTGGACAATTTGGGGGGCAACTTCAGAAAAATTTAAGTTTTTTCCCCAGCCGAGTGTGACTTCCTAGGGGATTATTTCTATGTTCTTTACTAGAAATAATTACTGATGACAGAACATGGTGAAGCCTGGTATTACTCCTGATTCATTATTAGAGCTAATTCAAGTACATGTAAAGGAGGGATTCCTGAAATTTGTTTCTAAGTTCCTTACTGGAAATAAATAAAATTCCTAAACATGCATACTAGATGAGTAAAGGAGAAGGTACTTACCTCACAGCAGTCGGTCCAGGAACTGTGCTTCTCCTCCTCAATTAAAAGATTGCGGGGAGGGAGTGGGATTTTGAAGTCTTCTAAGCCAGTGAAATCCATCGTCAAAAGAAAGTTTGAAGGAAATGAAAGAAGAAGAAAGAATGAAAGCAAATGAAAATGGAATGGAAATGAGCCTATTTATAAGGAAAAAGGTGAAAACGCGAGTCTTTTGCACCTCGCTCAAAATCCTCGTTTCTGACGACCACTGAACCCCATAAATCATTTTTATGGACCCCAGTGGGGGGCAATTGTGAATACTCAAATTTTGAGGCTCGGAAAGCTGATCTTCTCATACTGCAGAAGACCAAGTCAGACCGGACGACCATAGTAAAGTTCACCGAAAGTATGTCTTCATGGTACTTGAAATGTTCGGAATGTCACAAGGATCATGGATATAGTCCCGGAATATTTTTTGGAGGTCCGTAGCTCCCGAAAAATCAATTTGAACGAAAATCGTGGGTGCTTTTTTAGAGGGCTCAAAAATCGAGGGCGGCCCGCCCACCGACCGCGGCGGTCTGACCGTCGACGTTTCTGTTTTTTCCCTTTTTCCCGGCTTGTCACTTCCACAGCGGTTCGACCGCCGTCCAGTCTGAATTTTGTCTATAAAAGCCTCCAAATTTTCAGAAAAATGGTTGGCTTTTGGAATCCCGGGACCTCGTGCTGACGAACTCTCTATTTTCACGCTTAAGAACTTCTCTTGACTTTTTTTTGCATAAATCTAACCTTATGCTGCAGGAATTAATCCGTAATCAATAAATCGTAATCCAAGGTCCAAGAAAATGAGATCTGGAACTTCGAAGTGGGAAAATCCTAAACAAGGTAATATCCTAATTCATCCTTTGTCAATTCAAGCATGTCATAAGCATTCCATCTTCTTCTTGAGTTCTTTTTGGTCAAAGACCTAATCCCTTTAGGTCTAAGGCCTAGTTAACTAATCAATCAATCTTTCGGCATTAAGCCTTGAATCAATCAATCTTTTTGGTCAAAGACCTAATCCTTTTAGGTCTAAGGCCTAATTAAGTAATCAATCAATATTTGGGCATGAAGCCGATATCAACTAAAATCAACCTTTTGGCACGGAGCTTAAATTGCATTCTCTTGGTACCAAGCACCCAAATTTCATCAAAATTAGCACTAAGTGCTCAAAATCTCACAATTTTGGCAAAAAGCCCGACAATGCACAAAGCATATACACACGCATGCATAATGCATAATTGCCTTTAAATAGGCTTTTCCGAACTACATGGGCTTTGATCTCTCATAAAAAATGAGAGTATGTAGGCATATTTGGGATTCACCCCAAATAGCAAGTCCACAATTTACTAACAATCTGTTTGTCTTCTTTTCTTCGTCCCTTTTAGGTTTGTTTCTTTTTTTTGGCAAGTTAATCAAATACATGACATAGTCCCCGAATCCTCCTTGGGTTCGTAGATTAGAAGACTTTACATTGGACATATTATTGGAGTCAAACAAGGGTTTTCTTAGTTTTTCCCTTTGTAAATAGAAAGGATCTATTTTCTCAGGTTTGGCTGAGAGACCATCTCCGAGTGGTTGCCGCTCCCCATGCCTTGACTTATAACCCTTCTCAGTACCGCACCAGAAGAATCCAGATTTCTTTTCCCTCTATGACTAAGTGGATCATCTGGTTGTATGAGCTCGGACTAGAAGAATTGTTGTGGTTCATCCCTTGGTATAGAATTCCTCGCTTTATGGAGGCAAATGCAATGCATAACCATGTCTACCTTCTTGGTTTCACTCATAGTACATGGTATAGTGCTTCTCGCGTCCTCAGACAGATGGAGATTGATCAGAGGGTTCCTCTTCCTGTTGGGCTTTCCATTGCTTCCCCTATTACTCTCGGAGTTACTCGAGCTGTTCTACAAACTTGGGTTAGGAACCATCAGATGATCAGGCCTTTTGCAGAGCCTTCTCTTGTTCAGCCTACTCCAGAGTATAGAACTTGGTTTATAACCAAAGTTTGGCCAATTGAAAAGCCAAGGAGGCATGCATTGCTGCAGGAGTTGGAGGGAGAGGACGTGGTTCCTCTTAACGAGGAGAAGATAGATGTTGTAGAGAGTTCCGGGACTAAGGAAGTTACCGAAGACTCTGCCCCACGTAGGAGACGTAGGATTTAGATCCTAGGGTTGACTCTATTGTCTGCTTTTTTGGGTTGCTTGTACCTTTTGGTTAATTGGATGTTTATGACTTATGGAATGAATGACTCTTTTTGTAATGACTGACTCTTTTGTAATGAATGATTCTTTTTTTGGAATGAATGACTCTTTTTGACAAGAATGATTCTTTTTGGAATGAATGACTCTTTTTTGGCATGAATGATTCTTTTTGGAATGAATGACTCTTTCATTTGCTTTTCAAGCATTATCTACTTTATTTACTTTCTCTAATTTTTGCCTAAGCCGTCCTTTCAGATTTTCAACTTAGCGAGCTCTTTACCCTTTCTTGCCTAAGCCGCCCTTTGCGGGTTTTCAACTTAGTGGAAAATTTATTTTTTTATTTTTTTATTTTTTTTTATTTTTTTATTTTTTTATTTTTTTTATGTTGGCAAAAGAAAAATGAATAAATGATTTTTATTAAAATTTAAACCGTGCTCAAAGAGAGCTGCCTACATATCTCGAGTTAGTTTGCGAGAATTAAGTCTAATGTAGTTCCTTACAATGCATGATTATACATAATATTTCTTTAATTGATCCAGATTGCATGGGTTTGTGAACTCCAGACCATCCAAATCAGACAAGATGACGGCTCCGCCGGAAAGTATTTTCTTTACAATGTAGGGTCCAGCCCAAAGAGGACGAAACTTCCCACGAGGATCTGTAACAGGTGTTCTGATCTCTTTTAGAACCAAACAACCTTCTTCCAACTTTCGATCTTTGAACTTTTTGTTGAAATGTCTGGCCATTCACCTCTGATACCCTTGAATCTGATGTAGAGCTTGAAGTCTTTTTTCATCCAAACCCAACAACTGATGATGATAATTGCTAATCCATTCAGCTTCATTTATCTGACTTTCTTGAATTATCCTCGCCGATTGAACTTCCAGTTCAATGGGGAGTACTGCTTCCATTCCGTACACCAGTGAATACGAGGTTGCCCCAGTAGGAGTTCTAATTGATGTTCTATATCCCCACAAGGCTAGTGGTAACTTCTCATGCCAACCCCTATGTTCCTTGATCATTTTTTGTATGATCACCTTTATAGACTTATTTGCTGCTTCTACAGCTCCATTTGTTTGAGGTCTATAAGGAGAGGACTTATGATGCTGGATCCTCTTATCCTTCAAGAGTTTAGCAAATTCTGCTTGGAAATGAGTTCCATTATCAATGATAATCTCAAATGGCGTTCTGTACCGACAAAGGATGTTGGTTTGGACAAACTGTGCTGCCTTTTTGGCGTCTAATTCTGCATAGGAGGCTGCTTCAACCCACTTTGTGAAGTAATCTACTGCTACCAAGATAAACTGATGTCCATTCGAGGCTTTTGGATGTATTTTGCCAATTATATCTATTCCCCAAGTAGCGAAGGGCCATGGAGAGGTGATTAGATTCAGAGCAACGGGAGGTTGCTTCTGCAGCTTAGCAAATATTTGGCACTGATGACATTCTTGCACAAATGCCACACAGTCTGTATTAATGGTGGACCAATAATATCCTAGATTGGCTATTTTTCGAGCCAAGGCGATCCCATACATATGCGGTCCTGATTCGCCACCATGCACCATTTCCATTACCCGCTTAGCCTCTGCTTCATTCACACACCTTAGGTGCATTCCATTCCAACTCCTTTTATAAAGGATATCTCCATTAAGAATGTAACCTGTGGCTAGCTGCCTTATTGCTCTCTGATCAACCCTTGATGATCCCTCCAGATAACTTCCATCCTTGAGATAACTCTTGATATCCCAGAACCATGGTCTACCATCGGCCAAATGCATTACGTGGGTAGGTTGCTTCTGAAGCTGAACTTTCAATGGACGAATGGCTTTCCCCTCCTTGATATTGATCATGGAAGCTAAAGTAGCCAGGGCATCAGCAAACTGATTCTTTGCTCTTGGGAGATATTCGAAGGACAGATCATCGAATTGTTGTGCCAAATGATCAAGGCGTTATAGGTAAGGAACCAAACGCTCTTCTCTTATTTTCTATTTCCTTAAAGCTTGTGATACTATTAAAATAGAATCATCGTAGACCTTTAGGTTCTTAATCCCCAATTCCAGAGCGGCTTCGAGCCCATTGATGCAAGCTTCATATTCCGCTTCATTGTTAGTGCAGCTAAAGTCAAGTTTAACTGCAAAGGGAATGTATTCTCCATAAGGAGTTTTGAACGCAATCCCAATTCCATTTCCATGATAATTGGATGCCCCATCAAAATACATCTCCCAAACACTTCTTTCCACATTCAAGAGGTCTTCGTCAGGGAAATTCATTTCTCGCATCTCGTCTTTTATGGGTAATTCTGCTAACTGGTCAGCTATTGCCCCACCTTTCACAGCTTTTCTATGAATGAATTTTAAGTCAAAAGCTGCCAATGTTGACACCCACTTTGCCATTTTGCTGTCCAAAACAGGCCTCTCCATAAGGAATTTCAAGGGACTCTGTTCTGCGATGACACAAGTAGTGTAAGAAGACAAGTAGTGTTGTAACTTTGTGCAGGTCCAATACAACGCTAAACACAACTTCTCAATCTTGTTATACTTTAACTCATAGTCCAGCATCCTTTTACTGAGGTAGTAAATTGCATTTTCTACCTTTGTACCTTTGGCCTCTTGAGCTAGCATTGCACCCATGGCTTCATCTGTTACAGACAAATACAAGAGTAGAGGTTTTCCCATTCTGGGAGGTTGCAGGATTGGCGGACTTAACAAGTATTCTTTGATCTTGTCAAAGGCCTTCTAGCAGTCTTCATTCCATTCTTGTGAAGCACCTTTCCTTAGTAGCTTAAAGATAGGACCACAAGTCTCTGCCAACTGCGATATGAATCGACTGATATACTATAATCTACCTAGCAAGCCTCGAATCTCATTTTCTGTTCTTGGTGGGGGCATTTTCAGAATAGCCTTTGACTTTGCTGGATCAACTTCTATTCCTTTCTTGCTGACCAAATATCCCAAAAATAAGCCTGATGTTGCTCCAAATAGGCACTTTGCAGGATTAAGCTTTAAATTGTACTTGCGAAATCTAAGGAAGAACTTCTCAAGTGATTCAACGTGTTCTTCTAGAGATTTTGACTTGATAATCATATCGTCAACATACACTTCCACTTCTTTGTGAATCATGTCATGAAAGACTGTTGTCGCCATCCTTTGGTAGGTAGCCCCTACATTTATCAATCCAAAAGGCATAACCCTGTAGCAGAAAGTGCCACATTATTGGGTACATACAACCTAAGGAAGGGTTCTATTGTTATATGAAAAATAGAGAATAGGCTTATAATAGGGACCCTTGAGTCTTGGGTAAGATATACCTAACCACATGTGAAACAAATAGTTTCGCGTGGGTCCAACTGTACATTTACTCATGGGCCACTCCAAAAGGATTGGAATGGTTTGCGACAACAAGGAGGACGCTTTGGCTGTCCACCGACATAATCAAGGAGACCTGCCGGTCAGCGCTACTTGCTATCCAGACTCAGAATTTTGAACAGAAAGAGAAGAAATTCATTTGAAAATAATTTTTTATGCAATGCAGGAAAATGATTCCCCCATATAATGCAAGAGAAAAAGATTCTCTAAATGACAAAACAAATGCACAATTAATCAAACAAGGGGTCCATCAAAGGAAAAAGATTCCTTTTGTCAATTTTATTCCAATATCCTTAAGGAAAGGATATATATTGCTAAGGTACCCTGCAAAATAAATAAAAGTACCCTAAAGAAGGGCAAGTTAGTCAAATAAACAATTGTAGTCCACTAAGATCCCATAAATCATTTTTATGGTCCCCAGTGGAGTCGCCAAATTGTGAACCTCGGTTTTCACCCGAAAAGGATTCGGATGAACGTTCACTTGTTGTTGGGAGTCGCCACTCAATTTTTTCTGTCCAAAGGGAAAAACTAAGAAAACCCTTGTTTGACTCCAATAATACGTCCAATGTAAAGGCTTCTAATCTATGAACCCAAGGAGGATTCGGGGACTATGTCATGTATTTGATTAACTTGCCAAAAAAAAAAGAAACAAACCTAAAAGGGACGAAGAAAAGAAGACAAACAGATTGTTAGTAAATTGTGGACTTGCTATTTGGGGTGAATCCCAAATATGCCTACATACTCTCGTTTTTAATGAGAGATCAAAGCCCATGTAGTTCGGAAAAGCCTATTTAAAGGCAATTATGCATTATGCATGCGTGTGTATATGCTTCGTGCATTGTCAGGCTTTTTGCCAAAATTGTGAGATTTTGAGCACTTAGTGCTAATTTTGATGAAATTTGGGTGCTTGGTACCAAGATAATGCAATTTAAGATCCGTGCCAAAAGGTTGATTTTAGTTGATATCGGCTTCATGCCCAAAAATTGATTGATTACTTAATTAGGCATTAGACCTAAAAGGATTAGGTCTTTGACCAAAAAGATTGATTGATTCAAGGCTTAATGCCGAAAGATTGATTGATTAGTTAACTAGGCCTTAGACCTAAAAGGATTAGGTCTTTGACCAAAAAGAACTCAAGAAGAAGATGGAATGCTTATGACATGCTTGAATTGACAAAGGATGAATTAGGATATTACCTTGTTTAGGATTTTCCCACTTCAAAGTTCCAGATCTCATTTTCTTGGACCTTGGATTATGATTTACGGATTAATTCCTGCAGCACAAGGTTAGATTTATGCAAAGAAAAGTCCAAGAGAAGTTCTTAAGCGTGAAAATAGAGAGTTCGTCAACACGAGGTCCCGGGATTCCAAAAGCCAACCATTTTTCTAAAAAATTGGAGGCTTTTATAGACAAAATTTGGACTGGACGGCGGTCGAACCGCCGTGGAAGTGACAAGCTGAGAAAAAGGGAAAAAACAGAAATGTCGGCGGGCAGGCCGCCCTCGGTTTTCGAGCCCTAAAAAAACACGCACGATTTTCGTTCAAACTGATTTTCCGGGAGCTACGGACCTCCAAAAAATATTTCGAGACCATATCTGTGATCCTCGTGACATTCCGGACATTTCAAGTACCATGAAGACATACTTTCGGTGAACTTTACTGTGGTCGTCCGGTTTGACTTGGTCTTCTGCAGTCTGAGAAGATCGGCTTTCCGAGCCTCAAAATTCGAGTATTCACAGGTTGATGCTGTACTGTTTTAGCAGTAATGAACTATTATTAGTTTCCAAACTTCAAATTTTATGGAGAGAGGACAATTATAAAATTTGTTTTTTGTTTTGTATTGTTCTGTTACTTATCAGCTAAGGTGCGTATCATCCTTAGAGTGACTTTCATTTTCTTTATGGTTGTCTTTTTGCTTTTTCTATTTTACATAAGGTTTATAAGAATCGTTAGTGAATGCTTCTTGTTTTTATTTTCATATATGATGCAAATGCTAGGATTTGGCCATCCATTTAGTTTGTTGATGACTTATGTTGATGGTTAGAATTTGTGTTACACTTTAATTTTTAGCTTTATTTCCTTGGCTCACAGAATTTGTTATTTTTACACACAAGCCTAAATCCTATGAAATCCAGGATGACAAGGCCACACAAAAAGCACTGTACTATTGGATCATGGGAAACCACCAAGAAAGCAAATTTGGATGCCTAAAAAAGTACGAGATATTAAAGCTATAAAAAAATATGCTTTGGCTGCTAATAAAGATGTTATGGGCAATTTTATCGAGAGAGTTCACAAAAATTTTTTTTTCATTCTTGAACTTCAAAGTTGATTAGTTTTAATGAAATTTCTTTATAAGGACTTGCCCCATGAATAGCTCATAATCCATAAAATTTTTGATTAGTTTTAATGAAATTTTTTTAGAAGGACTTGCCCCATGAATAGCTCATTGTCCATAAAATTGTTGATTAGGTTTAGTTTGTCATTCTTGAACTTGAGAGTTCATTAATTTTAATGAATTCTTTGTTTTTTATTTAATAAAGCTATAAATTTTAATTATATATTTACCATAAATTCATAAAATTTTCAGTTGAAAAAATTCAATAAAATGAATTAAAAGTCGTTAACAGTGACTTGATAATTAAAATATTACATTACATTCTCAAATTTGCATGAAACAAAATTTTATTTAATTATATGTATAACAAATTATATATATTTTTGTAGGAGAAGCATAACATGTGTAATGTATGGGTTGATAAATGAAAGTGTTCTAATGCTTCCATGAAATTATATTTACAAGTTTAATTTAATAAGTGGCTTATATTTGAAAATCAAATTGTCTTCTCAAGTATAGCTTCTTGCATTTAGCTCTTTAGCTGAAAAATCCAAGTAAAAATTTGGGTATAATTGGATTGCGATGGAAATTTAGGAGTTTTGAGGAAAGATATTGAATTTGTTTATTTATTTCAATTTTTCAGCTTGATTTTGGGTTCTATTTTGTTTATACTTGATGAGTTTGTTTTTCTGTTTGGTTATCCTCTGCTTGGGAAGTGGGTTTTTTTGGGACTTCTAGTTGTGATTTTGTAGGAAAAATTATAGTTTGCTAGTGTTTGAATATGTGATTTTTGATGTTTTGTTAAATTGAGGCCACTATTAGCATATTATTTTGCTGAAAATATTTAATGTTAGAAGGAAAGAAGAGCTTGATTTTCTTATTTTTGATAATACCATATGCTCCTTGGTTACTGAGGTATTTGGGAAATGAAATGAAATATAGCATTTATTAAGATTTTTATAATTTAGAATGCTGAGTTTGAAAAACCTCGTACTTATATTCTTTATGTAATTTGTATTAAGAATATCTTATTCTGTTAAGCCTATTATTTTTAGGATGTATGCAAGAAGTCTTCTAAAGACATGGGCCTTAGAGTTGTCGGTGAAGGGCATATTATAAATAAATGTGAGGTATGCAAGAAGTCTCCTAAAGACATGAGCCTTAGAGTTGTCGGTGAAGAGCTTGTTATCAATGAACGTGTGAGATAGAGATTCAACATTTTTTTCTTTGTTAATATAGCTTGCTCATGCCTAGTAAATTTTTTTTTTTGTAGTGGATTTTGTATAAAGGTTTATATTTGTTTTTGTTTTAGGCATTAGCAAGTTATTATTGTTGTATTTTTAGTTTTTTAGTACTTGATTTTAAACTTATACTTATTATTGTAACTATCATTTTATTATTATTTATAGTATTGTTATTTTATGTTAATTAAATTTATTGACTAATTAATGACAAAATATATTTAAGTTAGATTAATTTCACCAATGGACTGGTGACAAAATATTTTTAATTTTGATGGATTAGTGACAGATTTCTTTTGTTTCTAAATTGATCATGGAATTGAATTCCATTATAAATAGAATTATTTACAAACTAATTGTCGACGAATTAACTTCTTATTACAAGCTAAATATTTACAAAATATTCTATAATTCATCCGTTGCCTTCCTTCTAATTGATGTTGACAAAAATCCTCACAGGCGACCACTTGGTCTTATTGTTCTTTAAAAACCTTGAATGATTATCATGTACATGATTGTAACTGGCATTTCTAGTTGATGTAATGAATATGTGCAAATTGGTGTATGTGAGCGGGGATTTTCGCCCCCACTCCCAGTGGAATGGTTCTTGCGACTTCGACACTGTTTAGGCTCGGGACTTTAGAGAACATGGACCTAAGTCCGGAGAAAATGGAGTCGCCACTCGGATGGGCAGGGAAAAAGAAAGGGGTGGATGACTCAATTCCTAAGGAATCCCCAACCTCCTAATGGGTTTGAAAAGTTGGGTACGTGTGGGGAAGGTGAGAAATGGCCCAGCACCTCCACAACGCCCGGTTCATTGGAACCAGCCTCCTTTACAAGCCTTAACATTATAAAATTCTTAAATATAACAATATTATCCATACTACACACAATAAAAAGAAAGCATCATTATATTAAAATCAAAGCAATGTCCAAACCAAACAAAATAAATAAATGGACACCCATCCGAAGATGGAAACATGTCCTTACATCACATGCCTAGATAGGACACCCACCAAAAGGTAGAAACATGCCCTTTACATAAGTTCTAAAATAGAAAAGCAAATTAAATTACATGATGTTTAACTAATGAGGTACCCACCAAGTGGAAACATACCTCTTACATCTTTTGGAAATCTAAATTAATTGATAAAAGTAAATAATCATTCATCATAAATAAATCATTCATCAAAGCTATTAATCAAAATATAAAATAAACATCCATCCATGATAAATTAAATAAATCAAGTATTGAAATTAAATAAATTAAAGCATAAGAGATAAATCAAAGCATAATCAAGTATAGAATTAAATAAAGCAAATAAAAGTCCAATTATAGCTACTGTGACTTTTTATAGAATTAAAATAGATTGAGGATTTTATGTTTTAAAAGGTTGGTAAGACTCTTTGATTAACTAAATTAATATTTGAATGGTGAAATCATGAAACTAGGGTTTTAGACACTTTAAAATACTTTTGATTCATGGTTTTAAATGATGATTTCAAGCTACTGTGTAAAATTTAAAGTATTTATGTTTTTATGGTTTTTAATGTTTTAAAGGATTAGGGCTTAGAAAAAATTAAGGTTTAAGGTTTTAAAGGAGTTAGAGTTTATTATTTTAGGTTTAGAAGTTGAATTAGGGTTTTAGGATTTAAAATTAGGGTCTCGGGTGATGAATTTGAATTAGGATTTAGAAAGACAATTTGATGATTTCATGGGGTTTTTGAATTTAAACAAACGGATTGAAGTTTTTATAAATAGAAATGATGTTTTTTATGGCTTTTTGGAAGAAACAGAACCTAGTTTAAACTTTTGAAGAAAAAAGAATCAAATTTTGTTTTTGTTGAAAAATATGTTTATTTAAGGTTTTAAGATTTTGAAGAGGTAAAAATAACAATTTTAAGTCTTTTTGGAAAATAAAGTAATGTATTAGTGTTTTAACTTTGGAAAAACTAAATTAAAGTTCTAAGGTTTTTTATTTAAAAAATAAAATTTCATAGTTTATGCTACTGCGAAAAGATAAAACAAAAAAAGAATTTAATACATACCTCCTTTTGTTGATTCTCCAAAAATATTTCTTCTTGGATGAACAAGAACAAAGACAATTGCTGCCTTTGAATTGCTTAAATCGTGTCCCTGCTATTCCAAAAAAAAAAGAAATTGAATTGCTCCTTTTCCTTCCCGGATTTGGTTTCAAATTTTCCAAGCTACTGCCAATTTTCGGTTTCCCCTAATTTCATTACTTTTGATCCTTATTTATAGTGGTTTAATATAGTTTATTCCTAATTAGTCACGGCAAGTAATGTTAATAAGAAAAGGAAATTGAAACCTAATTGAATTAGGTTTAGAAAAATTTACGTTGGAAAAAATTACGCCGCCGAAAAAAATTGCCGCAGGAAAAAATGCGCTGGCAAAAAAAATCTGCCGCAGATTTTGCTGCAGTGGGCAGGCTGCGGGCGACCATTTCGCCCGCAGATTTTTTCTGCAGGCGAAATGGCTTGGGCCATTTTGCCCGCAGGAAATTCCTACGGGCGAAATGCCCACGGGCCCGCGCGATGATTTTTTCATCGCCGAATTTTTTTACGCCGATTTTTATTTTTATTTTTATTTTTATTTTTATTTTTATTTTTATTTTTTATTAATAAAAATTAGATACTAAAGGAAAAATTATTTAACAAAAATCATTTTGGGACTAAATAAAACATATTGGACCGGACTGGGTCAAAAATTAAGGGTTTACAGTTTGCCCCTTGCTTGAATGATCTGAAACTTTAGTGAAAGAGAGTGAAAAGCAATAAAACTTAATTTTTGATGAGATGGTTGAGGTTTTGGGTTCTGGACCCGGTTCGAGTTCTGGACTCAAAAATTATTCTAGGTTTTTGACCTAAGGAAAATTTGGGTTCTGGACCTGGTTCGAGTTCTGGACTCAAGGATGTTCTAGGTTCTGGACCTAAGAAAAATTAGGGTTCTGGACCCGGTTCGAGTTCTGGACTCAATGGATGATTCTAGGTTCTGGACCTAAGGAAAATTTGGGTTCTGGACTCAAGGATGTTCTAGGTTCTGGACCTAAGAAAAATTTGGGTTCTGGACCCAGTTCGAGTTCTGGACTCAAGGATAATTCTAGGTTTTGGACCTAAGGAAAATTTAGGTTATGGACCAGAGCTAAGTTTTGGACTTAGAAGTAATTCTAGGTTCTGGACCTAAGGAAAATTTGGGTTCTGGACCCGAGCTATGTTCTGGACTTAGACATAATTCTAGATTCTGGACCTAATGATAAATTTGGGTTCTGAACCCGAACTAAGTTCTGGACTTTGAAATAATTCTAGTTTCTGGACCTAAAGAAAATTTGGGTTCTAGACCCGAGCTAATAATTTTTTATTTCAAAAAGTTTGGCTAATTTTTGTGCATCTATCTTCTTCTTGCCCCATGTGTATAAAAATATTTATATACACGCAATTATTTGAATGATTAAAGTGAATAATTGAATTTACTGTTTATTTACTGTGTGGTCACTGTTCATACACTATTTACTATTCATAAATAGTAAAGTTACTATTCGCAAATAGTATCAAATAGTATTTACTATTAGAAAAAGTAATTTTACTATTCACCAATAGTAATACTATTTATAAATAGTAATATTTACTATTCATCAATAGTAATACTATTTATGAATAGTATAATTTACTATTCATGAATCGTAAAAATTTCTATTCATAAATAGTAAAATTTTCTATTCATGAACAGTTTTGAATTTGTTTTCTTTTGCTTGCCATTCCTCTATAAAAGGCCATCAATCCTTCATTTCATTTCACAATTTCAATTTCAATTTTGTAATTCTCTCAAATTTCTTTTCAATTTCAGCATATATTTTTCAAAAACAATGCATGCTTTGAGGTCGGGGACTCATTCTAATGCCGAATTATTGGAGTTTATTCGACATCATGAAGACAAAAATCTAGATATACTGGCCGGGATGCCACTCCATCGCAGTTCCAACCCAAAGAGCGAGGTAATTATTTTTCTTTCTTTTTCTCTTGACTGATTTGATTGATGATTTTTTATTTATATATATATATATATATATTTTTATTGTGAAAAATAAATTAATTTAAGTAGATAGAATAACATGTACTTACCTGGGTCTGTGTTACCATGATCGTTGTGTCGTTCGGGCCGGAGGGTGTATTTATAAAGCCTGACAATGGTATGATGTAGTGCCTTCTCGGGTAAGGCGGATTATTCGAGATTGCGACTTTGAGCAGTTCATTTTACAATTGCTGTCCGAAGAATATCAGATAGACTGAAGCTTAGTCCAGGCGCTTGTAGAGCGATGGCTGGATACAACTCACACTTTTCATTTGCCCATTGGGGAGATGACAATTGGTCCGGTCGATTTTACTGCCATAACCGACCTTCGATATGATGGTGTTCCGGTTCCTCTGACCAATGAAATTTTAACATTTGAAGAAATTCAAGAATTAATTGGTATGGAATCGTCATACAAAGGGCCTTTTAAGATAAAAATTGAGCCAATTCATAGTTATTGGATTAACTACGAAGGTCAGATTGGCAGAAACAGGGCCGAACAGTATGCTCGAGGATTTTTGTTATATCTGCTCAGGTCGACCATTTTAGGCAGCACTGAATTGTCCATTCACTTGTCAGTGTTGAGTGCCCTTTCTTATCTCAGAATGGTACCATCTTATGGCTGGGGTGAGGTTGGTTTCGCATGTCTTTACTATGGTCTTGATAAGCTTTGCCGAAACAAGAATTCTTTTGTTGGCTTGATGGCGGTTGTTGAGGTATTCTTTCTTCCACCAATGTCTTTTCCACTCTTTTCTTGCATGAATGTGATCTTTATTATTATTGTAGATATGGGCATATGAAAACAACCTCGTGAGGGTACCCGGCATTTTCCGAGAGAGAATCGGGTATCCGAGAATAAATTATTGGTTTTCCAATCGTGTGGATGTTCCCGGCTCTTATCATATACATACTCATCGCTTTGTGTTGAGCCACTTAACCTGGGATCAGATAAAATAACATTAGTATGCTTTAAATTTTATGTGAAAGTTTTACCTGGTGGAATCCAGAGGAGCGAGCAAATTGGTCTCATTTGATGAGGGTTGCACTGTCTTTCCAACATTCTCATCGAATTATTGCTGGCCTAGTATCTAGTGGCTGGTTTCTCAGGAAGAGAGTTTATGAATGGTTTCTCGGTCCAGAGCAGCGGAGGTTTCTAATGCAAATCCCGGAATGTACTTTAAATATTATGTCGATGCCAGAGGATGCATGGTTGTCAGCCTGGTATGGTTATGGTGCCGAGTCATTTCTCCATTTACAGGGTCCATTTTATGCTCGTTTTATTCAAATAAGACTCTTGCACTTTAACGTATCTCCTGTCGGTGTGCAGGAGATTTCCAATGAAAATGAGGGTAGAGATGAGGAGGAATGTCACGGAGATGTAGGAGAGTCTGTTCCACATTTCGGGGCTAGTACATCTCCGGTAAAACTTTTATCACTTTTCCATTGTAACTTCTTTTCCTTTCTTTGATTCTTTAATGATTGTTGCAGGCTATTGGCTCGTCTGATCATGAGGCTGGACCTTCTTTCACTGCCCCTTTGTTTGCTCATTCTAGCCCACCGGATATGCCATCTTATCCGCAGGGTATTGATATGAACTACCTGGCATGTTCCTTATTTCATAATAGTTTATGCTATATGTATGCATGATTATGTATGCTCTTACCTTTTTCCTTCTTGGTTCACAGTGGATGCTTGAAGAACAAAATAAGAAACTCCAAGAAGAGTTGGCTGCAAGTCGTCAGCAGGCTTCTCATTTTGAAAGTTTATATCATCAATCCGAACAAAATTTCTGAGACTTCCGTTTTCAGGCAATGAGGGATCCCAGTGCTTCTTCATCGAGAGGCCCCCAGACTAATGAACATGAGATCCTTTCGTCTGCTTCTGATGAAGACCATGACAAATCAAAACTCCTAGGCAATAGGGATTTTAGTGCTTCTGCTTCGAGTGATCCCGGGACGAGTAATTTGCCCCCTCCTCCAACAGGCAACGATTTTTTCAAGTCTTTATTTGGTGACCTACCACTATCCTCTTAGTGATATGTAAATATTGTAGCACTTGTAAAACATTATACAATAATGAAAAATATACAAATTTCCTCTTTACTGTAATCCTTTTTTTTGCATATTTTTTCATTTCTGCCAAATTTTTTTTTATATAGTACATCATAATTAATATCCACCTTATTTGCTAAACCAAATCCAACGTGGTAAAGGAAATTCATTGCTAATTCCTTTCCTTATGCCATATGGTCTTATCCTTTCCCATCATCTTTTCCATTTCACTTTTGGAAAAGGTTTGTTTCCTCTATATAAATCACCCTTCATGCCATATTTTAATTCATAAATAAAAAATCTCTCTCTTTCAACGTGAAGACTCCCTTTAGCATTTTTGGTTCTCCTTTATTCATTAACCATGATCGAGCACCATTTAAAGAAAATAAAAATTCTATTTAAGAATATGGATGCCATCCACTAGAAGCAAATTTCATTGTCAAAGCTTGATGTTTTAAAATGTTTTCAAAGTGTCAAATTGGACCACTCCTTCTTACATGTTGTGGCTTCCTTGTGGGATACGGATTCTAGGGTATTTAGAATAAATGGCTTTGAAATGTGTCCCTTGATTGAAGAATTTGAGGCCATCCTTGGACATCCAAATAATCAACAAATGGCGTTACCCATATTGATTTCCAAAACTCAACAGAAGATGTAGATGTTATTTCAAATTCAAAAACCCGAAGTTCTTCGGTTGATGAGAGGTGAAAAAATTCTACTTGCTCCTTTGATTGACTTTTGTTTCTCTCATTTGGCTCCTACTAAGGCATGGGGACGCATGCTTTATCTTTGCTTGCTTGGCCAATTCTTACTTGTTTCTTCTGACGGTGATATTGATCCATGAGTATTGGATATTATGAACCAAATGGAAGGAGGCTTGTCGCCGGTACCTGTGATCTTAGCCGGTACCTGTGATCTTAGATCAATTTAAATCAGGATTGTTAAAGAGACTGACTGGGAGTCTGTTGCTGCTTTAGGTAATTACCTAAACTGCCCTTTTGGGTTTTCAATTTATGTTTTCTTTTTCTTTTTATTGCTCTAACTTTTGCCTAGTCCGCCCATGCGGGTTTTCGAAACTAGCGAGCTGTCCTAATTTTTGCCTAAGCTGCCCTTGCGGGTTTTCAACTTAGCGGACTTCCTCTTTTTTTTTAAACTTAATTCTTTCTTCACAGATTTGGCTTTAGGAGCATATTTGTTTGCTTGATACTCCCTCCATGGATTTTGCCAGATACCTGCCACGTCATCATTCTGCTAGGAAGCTACTCCATCCACCTTCTTCATATGCTGACTGGGTTGACTGGATCCACTCATGCTCCGAAGTCAATATCCGTTGGTTGGTACCTTGGTGGAAGATTTCTCATATCACCATGCGGACATACTTGATGTATGTTCCCCTTGCTACTCTTCGTCAAGGTACATGCTATGATCCTCGCCGACTTGGGCGTCAGTATGGAGCTGAGCCTCGTGATTCTGACTTTGCTCCTAACCTAGACATGCCTTGCTTGACTGAAGCCTACTTGGATCGGCTGAGGCAAAGCTGGCCTGCACGTTACACTTATCGACTACCATAGATTTTACATTTGTCAATTCAGAAAGTGTTTTGTTAGGATGAAAAATAACTAGAGTAATAAAAGATGCTTCTTTTCCATTTATAATTTGTCATCACCTTTTGCAATTATGATTATTTATTTCATCCATATCTGGTCAAATACTTATAACAATGCAAATAGAACAATTTTAACATTAATTCTGTTTTATTAAATTGGGGAACAACCAAACAAAAAGCCAGCATACACAAGATCACTCCTGTTGCCAATTAACCCTTTCGGGTTTTCTAATTGATGATTTTCTCTCATTTAACCCTAATTGTTACCTAGCCCGCCCTTTCGGTTTTCGGAACTAGCGGACTGCTCTAACTTTTGCCTAGGCTGCCCTTTTTGGGTTTTCAACCTAGCAAGCTCCTTTTTTTTTCTTTTTTCTATCATACATAAAACCTCTTCAACCTGTCAATGTTTACTGGCTCACTAAATTCATTCCCGTCCATGTCTGATAACTTCACTGCACCTTTATTCATGACTTGTTTCACGACATATGGCCCTTCCTAGCTAGGTCTGAACTTTCCTCTTGGGTCAGACACATTAGGCTTACATTGCTTCAACACCAAATCCCCAACTCTGAATTTTCTAATTTTAACCCTTCTATTGTAGGCCCGAGCTATCTTCTTTTGATACAGTTGGTGATGATACAATGCTTTTAACCGTCTCTCTTCTAGTAGAGCTAACTGAGTGTATCTGCTTGCTACCCATTCCGCTTCAGGAAATTCAGCTTCCAAGACTATTCTAAACGACTTGATCTCAATTTCAATTTGCAATACCGCTTCCATCCCATAAACTAAAGAGAACGGTGTCATCCCAGTAGGTGTTCGCACACTTGTCCTATATCCCCACAAAGCAAAGGGAAGTATTTTCGACCAGTCCCTATAAGTCTTGGTCATCTTGGATAGAATTTGCTTAATTGTCTTGTTTGTTGCTTCCATGGCACCATTAGCCTTTGGTCTATAAGGAGAGGACCGATGATGATGGATTTGGTACTTCGAGAATAAATCCTTAACTGCTCCTTGAAACTGTACCCCATTGTCTGATATCACACTGTGCGGGACCCCATATCTGCAGATGAGGTTCTTTTCAATAAACCTAGCCATTTGAATTGCAACCAGCTTGTTGAAGGATTCGACTTCAACCCATTTTGAAAAATAATCAATTGCTACTACAATGAAACGGTGATCGTTTAAGGCTGTCGGATGTATCTCTCCTATAATGTCGATACCCCAGGTGGCAAATGGCCAGGGTGAAGACATTGAATGCAGTTCTTCAGGAGGCATATGATTCAAGTTGCCATACATCTGACATTGTTGGCACTTCTTGACAAACTCAATACAGTCTTTCTCCATAGTAAACCAATAGTAACCCTGTCGAATAACCTTCTTAACTAGGGCCAAACCACTCGTGCGGACCGCAACTTCTTGCATGTATTTCTGACATGATGTGCTCCACTTCAGGCTTTCTTAAACATCTCAAATGCACTCCATCAGACCATCTTCGATATAACTCCCCATGGAAGGTGATGTATTGCAATGACCACCGCCTTATGGCTCTTCTCTCTTTCTCTGTTGCCCCTGGCGGGTATTCTCTTTCCTCCAAAAATCGCCTTATAGTATCATACCACGCATCATGGTCCGTATCAATTTCCATGATTGTTTCATATTCATAGCAAGGAGTTGATGAACTGGTCAAGATTAGAGGCTTAAGGAATAGGCTGTCAGGATTTTCCCATACCGAAGCCAATGTGGCTAGGGCATCGGCCATCTGATTTTCTTCTCTTGACAGGTGTATAAACCTACACTCCTTAAATTCTTCTTCATCATGGTTAGGTAATGGTGGTATGGTTTCAATTTTTCTTCTTTCAACTCCCACTCTCCATTTACTTGGGATACTACTAGCAACGAATTACCATAAACTTCCACCTTATCCACCTTCATAATCATTAGGGTTTCCAAACCAAAAATACAAGCTTCGTACTCCACCATATTATTGGTTGCTCTAACTTTCAATTTTTTGGCTAAAGGCATAAGTTCCCCTTCGGGCGATTCTAGTATAACTCCCAAACCTGCTCCTTCTCTGTTTATTGCTCCATCAAAATATATTTTCCACCCTTGTACTTCATTTGCTTCTAAATGTTCATCTGGAAACTCCAAAATTACCTCTTCACTTTCTAATAATGGTTGTTGGGCTAGGAATTTTGCCACCGCTCTACATTTGATTGTTTTCCTGGTTACATACTCGATCTCAAATTCCTCTAATATTATCAACCATTGACCATATTTCCCAATTAAAGAGGGTGTCTCCCTTAAGTACTTCATTGGATCCAGCCTGGAAATTGCTTGCACACTATACGATTGAAAGTAATGCCGCAACTTCTTAGAAGACCAAACCACGGCTATACATGTCTTTTAAATGATACTATACTTAATTTCATAAGGTAGGAGCTTTCTACTCAAATAATAAACGGCATGCTCAATCCCTGACTCATCTGCTTGGGCTAGCATGGCTCCTATCGACTCTTCTTCTACTGCTATGTATAGTAATAGAGGTTTACCGGGTTTAGGTGGTTTCAAAACAGGTGGATTCAACAAATACTCTTTTATTCGATCAAAGGCTTTTTGACATTCTTCATTCCATACAACCGGCTGATTCTTTCTAAGCAACTTGAAGATAGGCTCACAGATTGTCACATCCCAAAGTTTAGGTAGTCGAGTATTAGGCAAGAAGGACATAAATAAGTGGTCAAATAGAGGCTCGAGATAGTCCAAAACAAAATCGGTGTGCAAAGGAGGCCCGTGAAGTCGACGGGACCTAAAGGTAATTTTTTGAAAGGCCGAGGACCTAAGAGTAATTTTCTAAAAAGTTGTGTCAGTTCTTAATAGTGACCCTAAAGGATGCCATAAATGTGTTCTCGACATTAATCGGCTCGTAATGGTGGCGCACGATTTTTCCCGAAAATGCACGATTTGTAAGTTACGGGCGATTTTCCGACAAGGGAATTTTGGACATTTCTACCGGATGGGCGATTTTGTAATTAAATATAACTTTGGGGGCAAAATTTAAAAGAACAAAAAGCCACTTTCAAGTGGCCAAATCCTAGCCATTAAGTCCAAATGGGTTGGACAAATCATGGCCATTGAAAATAAACAAATTAATTAAATGGAAATTAAATTATAAACAACTAATTTTGGTCTTCCAAACACAAGTAAAGGATCAAAAAACACCACCATCAACACTTTTCTTCTTCCTTAGGTCGTGCTCCCCCCTCCCTTCCATTTTCAAGGAGAAAATTTTCAAGTCTAAGCCACTTTTCAAGTAAAATTCAATAGGAAATAAGGTAAGATACCATTCTAAGTCTTATTCTTTCATTAGAATTAGGTATTAGGCTATGTTTAGGAAGATTTGATATTATGTTCATGTTGGGAAAGTATTAGTAAGTTGATGATTATGGTGAAAAATGATAAACAACTTAAAGGAAATGATGAAAATGGTGATTATTAGTAAGAATAAGTAAAGGATTGTTACAAAATCATAAGGTAGCATCATGTTCATATCTAGGGTTTGTTCTTACATATGTGACATGTTAAATTCATAGGAAATCAAGGAGATTAGAGAGGAAAGGAAGTAAAATAGACAAGAAGAGCAAGGAAAAGCAAGGTTTGGTACTTTAACTAATTGTTTGTTCATTTTCTTGAAATTTTTCTGTTTTAGAAATAGTGAAATGCTGTGACTTGTATGATTTTTAATTAAATATAGAAAAATGTTCTTGAAGTGAATTTTTGATATGTTGTGCCTCAATGCGTCTAGAATGACTGAAAAATATTTTTAGTTTAATTCGGAATGATTATGATTATGAAACAAATTATTTTGTTAGACCTGCTCTAGGAGGTACCTTGACTGAGACAGCCATGTTTCCGGATTTTTAATAAAATTTAGAAACATATTCTTCAGTTGAATTTTGGATATATTGTTGTTTAGTGAGTCTAGTATTTGAGAAAAATAATTTCGAACCACATTGATTGAATTTAATTTATGGAATTCACAAAATTCAGAACTGCTGCCAGGATGCAGGGCAACTGGAGCAGTCTGGTTGGGTGAACTACTTAACCAAGATTTTGTGTCCAGTTTAATCTGAAATTTTGCAGGAATGATTTTAAGATGTAAAAATAAATTCTGTAAAAAGTTTAGAGTTTTTAGTCAAGTAGATTATTTTGTACAATTTTTCAAATAAGGATCAAGTTGAGTCCAAAACCAGAATTTACTATTCATATGGTTATTTTGCTAATATTCATTTGGTCATTTTTCAAAAGTAATCCAATTGATTCCTTATGCATATAAATGAGCATAATATGTTATAAAAATGACAAAATATGATATTTCACGTTGAAATAATATAAGAAACATAAGTCAAAAAATTGTATAATGCATATTCGATTAAGAAATGGCATGAAAATATTTTGCTCCACTGGGTATCTAGGATCGTACTAGTAGGGTAAGGGTATGATATATCATACTATATGTAGTGCTGCTTTAATATAGGACTTTGGTCCTAGTTATATGGGGTGACTACCCGAGCTATATAGGACTTCGGTCCGAGTTATATAGGGCAATCGCCCGAGTTGTATAGGACTCCGGTCCGAGGGCTTCGGCCACAGATTTCACAGGGCTTGGTCCGCAATTTTTTTTAGGGCCACAGCCACAAAATATATATACAGTTGTTTCAGTTAGTTCCTTACCATACGTTAGTCTACCAAATTACCTTGTGGAGCAAACTGATAAAATGATAATAACTGAATATATGACATGTATGGATTGTTTTTACTGTGATATTATTTTTCAATACGACTCATTGCTTTTAAAAGTGCATTATGCTTTTAGTATTTATTTTCCGTAATTAGTTAAAGTACCCACTAAGCAATGCTTAGCGAGTTTAGTTTCTTCTAAACTCGTAGGCTTTTAGCAAGGAGCCAGTAGCGAGTAGAGGAGTCCTGCGATCTGTCGGTCATCAACAAACTTAGGTGGTGCTCTTCATTTTGTATTTTGGTATTAGAAACTGGCATGTACTTATTTGAACAATACAAAGAGATAACTTGATGTAGCATGTAAATCTAGTAATGTATAATAACTGTATGGTTTAAATTGAGTTGGGTTGTGAATATAGAAGTGTGAATTCTTCTTGCAGGATTGTAGTTGAGGTTATAAGGGTGGATTATTGGGAGTGTGCTTGAGTTGAATTGTGAAACAAAATATTTTTTCAAATATAAGAAAAATCAGTTTTGTCGACACTTGGGACCTAGAATTTTAAGGGAACTCCGTCAAAATTTTTGGAAAATTTTTATAAGGAACATTAAGTAAACTGACATAACCAGAGCTCGTATCTCGATGTAGCATTCCTCCTCAGCTTATTCATAGGTCGGGAAGGGGTGTTACAATTTGTAGTATCAGAGCATTGGTTTAGTCGATTCTAGGAGATAGGTAGTAAGTAAGTAACTATGTGTGCCATGTAAGATAAAGTAAGGAGAAAGTTATATGATGAATAGGTAGATGTACATGCCAGATAGGAATTGATAATTGAGTTATATGTTGATGAATTAAGCAGATAGCTATTTATGTCAATGTAGGATGTCTCTAGATTCGTGGCAAGCTATGGAACGAAACGTAGAATCGTAAGCATCTGGGTCTGTAGATGCCGGGGAAGCTCATAGACCAGGATCAGCAGCAGCTGAAATACCCAGTCCGGAGACTTATCTTAGGCAGATTGCAACAGCTTTTCAGCAAATGGCCGGAAGGGGCCCTGCTGCTGAGGGAGATAGGAAACCCCCGATCGAGAAGTTAAGAAAGTATGGTGCAAAGGAATTTAAGGCTGGTCGTGAAGAGGGATTTGAGGAAGCAGAATATTGGTTAGATAGTATCATTAGAGTTCTTGACCAGCTCCAATGCACTCCAGAGGAAAGAGTGGTTTGTGCTACCTCACTCCTAACAGAGGAGGCGTACATATGGTGGAATACCACGCAGCAGCGGGTTCCACCAGAACAGCGAACTTGGGAATTCTTCAAGAGTGAGTTTAAAAAGAGGTATATCACTGATGCATATTTGACTGCAAGGCACAATGAGTTCATTCATTTGAAACAAGGCAGAATGACGGTATCAGAATATGAGAAGGAGTTTACGCGCCTTAGTAAGTATGGAAAGAAGTTAATAGAAACTGAAGCTGAGCGATGCGAGAAATTTTTAGAAGGACTTAATGATGAAATTAAGATACAGCTAGTGGCATTGGATAATACAGAGTTTTCAAAGTTGGTGGCTAAAGCATTGGATGTTGAAAAGGTGCAAGTAAATCTAAGGAATCGTCAACAGAGAATTCAACAGAAAAGAGAGCAAGCACAGAGTGCCCCAGGTAATCATCAGTCTGCTAGCAAGAGAGCTAAGGGTGAAGGATCCTTTATGAGTGTAAAGCAAAATTTAAGACCATCTAAAGGACCTAATTTTGAAGCTACCTCAGTAGCCAGCACGGAAGGAATAAGTAGAGGATCAAGTAAAGGTTCTGGAAGGACTGAATATACACCATACCCCTCGTGTGAGCATTGTGGACGAAAGCATAGGGGAGAATGTTGGTTAGTTACTGGAGCTTGTATACTTTGTGGTGCCATTGATCACCTTAAGAAGGATTGTCCTAAAAATGTGGCAGAGATTTCAAAAGTTCCTGAAAGAACACAAGTAGCAAGTAGCAGCAGTAAAGGTCGAGAAAGAGGAAGAGGCAGAGAAAATGGTAGTAATCAAATAGGAAAAAAATCGAAGACAGTAGATCGCCCTGAATCGAGAGCGCCAGCCAAGATATATTACATGAGGGCAGAAGAGAATAAAGTAGAAGAAGGAAATGAAGGTATGTAAGTTTAAAATCAGTGTCTTGAGTACATATGTGTGTATATGTGACGATTATTAGTTATATTGATGATGTGTAATTACACGTAAGAATCATGCATGAATAAGTAAGTTTCGGGGCGAAACTTAAATTAAGGGAGGTAGAACTGTCACATCCCAAAGTTTAGGTAGTCGAGTATTAGGCAAGAAGGACATAAATAAGTGGTCAAATAGAGGCTTGAGATACTCAAAAACAAAATCGGTGTGCAAAGGAGGCCCGTGAAGTCGACGGGACCTAAAGGTAATTTTTCGAAAGGCCAAGGACCTAAGAGTAATTTTCCAAAAAGTTGTATCGGTTCTTAATACTGACCCTAACTGATGCCATAAATGTGTTCTCGGGATTAATCAGGTAGTAATGGTGGCGCACGATTTTTCCCGAAAATGCAAGGTTTGTAAGTTACGGGCGATTTTTCGACAAGGGCATTTTGGATATTTCCATCGGAGGGGCAATTTTGTAATTAAATATAACTTTGGGGGCAAAATTTAAAAGAACAAAAAGCCACTTTCAAGTGGACAAATCCTAGCCATTAAGTCCAAATGGGTTGGACAAATCATGGCCATTCAAAATAAATAAATTAATTAAATGGAAATTAAATTATAAACAACTAATTTTGGTCTTCCAAACACAAGTAAAGGATCAAAAAACACCACCATCACCACTTTTCTTCTTCCTTAGGTCGTGCTCCTCCCTCCCTTCCATTTTCAAGGAGAAAATTTTCAAGTCTAAGCCATTTTTCAAGTGAAATTCAATAGGAAATAAGGTAAGATACCATCCTAAGTCTTATTCTTTCATTAGAATTAGGTATTAGGCTATGTTTAGGAAGATTTGATATTATGTTCATGTTGGGAAAGTATTAGTAAGTTGATGATTATGGTGAAAAATGATAAACTACTTAAAGGAAATGATGAAAATGGTGATTATTAGTAAGAATAAGTAAAGGATTGTTAGAAAATCATAAGGTAGCATCATGTTCATATCTAGGGTTTGTTCTTACATATGTGACATGTTAAATTCATAGGAAATCAAGGATATTAGAGAGTAAAGGAAGTGAAATAGACAAGAAGAGCAAGGAAAAGCAATGTTTGGTACTTTAACTAATTGTTTGTTCATTTTCTTGAAATTTTTCTGTTTTAGAATTAGTGAAATGCTGTGACTTGTATGATTTTTAATTAAATATAGAAAAATGTTCTTGAAGTGAATGTTTGATATTGTGCCTCAATGCGTCTAGAATGTCGGAAAAATATTTTGAGTTGAATTCGGAATGGTTATGATTATGAAAAAAATTATTTCTGTTAGACCTGCTCTAGGAGATACCTTGACTAAGACAGCCATGTTTCTGGATTTTTAATAACATTTAGAAAAATAATCTTCAATTGAATTTTGGATATGTTGTTATTTAGGGAGTCTAGTATTTGAGAAAAATAATTTGGAACCACATTGATTGAATTTAATTTACGGAATTCACAAAATTCAGAACTGCTGCCAGGATGCAGAGCAACTGGAGCAGTCTGGTTGGGTGAACTAGTTGACCAAGAATTTGTGTCCAGTTTGATTTGAAATTTTAAAGGAATGATTTTAAGATGTAAAACTAAATTCTGTAAAAATTTTAGAGTTTTTGGTCAAGTAGATTATTTTATACAATTTTTCAAAATAAGGATCAAGTTGAGTCCAAAACCAGAATTTACTATTCATATGGTCATTTTGCTAATATTCATTTGGTCATTTTTCTAAAGTAATCCAATTGATTCCTTATGCATATAAATGAGCATAATATGTTATTAAAAATGACAAAATATGATATTTCATGTTGAAATAATATAAGAAACATAAGTCGATAATTGTATAATGCATATTTGATTAAGAAATGGCATGAAAATTTTGGCTCCACTGGGTATCTGGGATAGTACTGAGTAGGGTAAGGGTATGATATATCATACTATATGCAGTGCTGCTTTAATATAGGACTTCGGTCCGAGTTATATAGGGTGACGACCCGAGCTATATAGGACTTTGGTCCGAGTTATATAGGGCAATCGCTCGAGCTATATAGGACTCCGGTCCTAGGGCTTTGGCCACAGATTTCACAGGGCTTGGTCCGCAATTTTTTAGGGCCACAGCCACAGAATATATATACAGTTGTTTCAGTTAGTTCATTACCATACGTTAGTCTACCAAATTACCTTGTGGAGCGAACTGATAAAATGATAATAACTTAATATATGACATGTATGGATTGTTTTTACTGTAATATTATTTTTCAATACGACTCATTGCTTTTAAAAGTGCATTATGCTTTTATTATTTATTTTTCGTAATTAGTTAAAGTACCCACTAAGCAATGCTTAGCGAGTTTAGTTTCTTCTAAACTCGTAGGTTATTAGCAAGGAGCCAGTAGTGAGCAGAGGAGTCCTGCTATCTGTCGGTCATTAATAAACTTAGGTGGTGCTCTTCATTTTGTATTTTGGCATTAGAAACTGGCATGTACTTATTTGAACAATACAAAGAGAAAACTTGATGTAGCATGTAAATATAGTAATGTATAATAACTGTATGGTTTTAAATTGAGTTGGGTTGTGAATGTAGAAGTGTGAATTCTTCTTGCAGGATTGTAGTTGAGGTTATAAGGGTGGATTATTGGGAGTGTGTTTGAGTTGAATTGTGAAACATAATATTTTTCAAAAATAACAAAAATCAGTTTTGTCGACACTTGGGACCTAGAATTTTAAGGGAGACTCCGTCAAAATTTTTGGAAAATTTTTATAAGGAACATTAAGTAAGCTGACATAACCAGAGCTCGTATCCCGATGTGACATTCCTCCCCAGCTTATTCGTAGGTCGGGAAGGGGTTTACAAAGAATAAGTAAAGGATTGTTAGAAAATCATAAGGTAGCATCATGTTCATATCTAGGGTTTGTTCTTACATATGTGACATGTTAAATTCATAGGAAATCAAGGACATTAGAGAGGAAAGGAAGTGAAATAGACAAGAAGAGCAATCAAAAGCAAGGTTTGGTACTTTAACTAATTGTTTGTTCATTTTCTTGAAATTTTTCTGTTTTAGAATTAGTGAAATGTTGTGACTTGTATGATTTTTAATTAAATATAGAAAAATTTTCTTGAAGTGAATTTTTGATATGTTGTACCTCAATGCATCTATAATGACTGAAAAATATTTTGAGTTGAATTCGGAATGATTATGATTATGAAAAAAATTATTTCTTTTAGACCTGCTCTATGAGGTACCTTGACTAAGACAGCCATGTTTCCGGATTTTTACTAAAATTTAGAAAAATAATATTCAATTGAATTTTGGATATGTTGTTTTTTAATGAGTCTAGTATTTAAGAAAAATAATTTGGAACAACATTGATTGAATTTAATTTATGGAATTCACAAAATTTAGAACTGCTGCCAGGATGCAGGGCAACTGGAGCAGTCTGGTTGGGTGAACTACTTGACCAAGATTTTGTGTCCATTTTGATCTGAAATTTTAAAGGAATGATTTTAAGATGTAAAACTAAATTCTGTAAAAAGTTTAGAGTTTTTGGTCAAGTAGATTATTTTGTACAATTTTTCAAAATAAGGATCAAGTTGAGTCCAAAACCAGAATTTACTATTCATATGGTCATTTTGCTAATATTCATTTGGTCATTTTTCAAAAGTAATCCAATTGATTCCTTATGCATATAAATGAGCATAATATGTTATTAAAATGACAAAATATGATATTTCACGTTGAAATAATATAAGAAACATAAGTCAAAAATTGTATAATGCATATTCGATTAAGAAATGGCATGAAAATTTTTGGCTTTACTGGGTATCTGGGATAGTACTGAGTAGGGTAAGGGTATGATATATCATACTATATGCAGTGCTACTTTAATATAGGACTTCGGTCCGAGTTATATAGGGTGACGACCCGAGCTATATAGGACTTCGGTCCGAGGGCTTAGGCCACATATTTCACAGGGCTTGGTCCATAATTTTTTTAGGGCCACAACCACAGAATATATATACAGTTGTTTCAGTTAGTTTCTTGCCATACGTTAGTCTACCAAATTCCCTTGTGGAGCGAATTGATAAAATGATAATAACTGAATATATGATATATATGGATTGTTTTTACTATGATATTATTTTTCAATACGACTCATTGCTTTTAAAAGTGCATTATGCTTTTAGTATTTATTTTCTTTAATTAGTTAAAGTACCCACTAAGCAATGCTTAGCGAGTTTAGTTTCTTCTAAACTCGTAGGCTATTAGCAAGGAGCCAGTAGCGAGCAGAGGAGTCCCGCGATCTGTCGGTCATCAATAAACTTAGGTGGTGCTCTTCATTTTATATTTTGGTATTAGAAACTGGCATGTACTTATTTGAACAATACAAAGAGATAACTTGATGTAGCATGTAAATCTAGTAATGTATAATAACTGTATGGTTTATATTGAGTTGGGTTGTGAATATAGAAGTGTGAATTCTTCTTGCAGGATTGTAGTTGAGGTTATAAGGGTGGATTATTGGTAGTGTGCTTGAGTTGAATTATGAAACAAAATATTTTTTCAAAAATAAGAAAAATCAATTTTGTCGACACTTGAGACCTAGAATTTTAAGGGAGACTCCGTCAAAATTTTTGGAAAATTTTTATAAGGAACATTAAATAAGCTGACATAACCAGAGCTTGTATCCCGATGTAGCATTCCTCCTCGGGTTATTCATAGGTCGGGAAGGGGTGTTACACAGATTGTAGTGAGCTTTGCTATAAATCTGCTAATGTACTGTAGTTTACCAATGAATCCCCAAACTTCTCTCTCCGTCTTTGGGTTGGCATATCCCTGATTACTTTGACTTTGTCAGGATCTATCTCAATACCATTCGGACCAATTACATGTCCCAATAATTTTCCTGAAGTAACACCGAATACACACTTCTTCGGGTTTAATCTTAGCTTATATTTTAAAGCTCTATCGAAGAATAATTCTAAATTTTGGAAGTGTTGCTCCCTTGTATCCGACTTCACCATCATATCATCAACATATACTTTAACTTCTTTGTGCATCATCATGAAATAACGTGGTAGACATCCTTTGGTAGGTTGCTCCAGCATTCTTTAAGTCGAACGGCATCACCCTATAACAGAATATACCCCATGTAGTAATGAAGGCAGTTTTGGCTTTATCCTCTTGGGCCATTAACACTTGATTGTATCCAGAAAATCCATCTACAAATGAGTGTAGCACGCTAGAGGCTGCACTATCAATGAGAACATCTATATGAGGTAAAGGAAAATCATCCTTAAGGGAAGCCTTGTTTAAATCTCTATAGTCCACGCAGACCCTTATCCTCCCATCTTTCTTTGGCATAGGTACTATGTTGGCTAGCCAATCTGGGTATTCTATCACTTCAAGGAACTTCACTTGTATTTGCTTAGTGACCTCTTCTTTAATCAATTCAGCCCACTCAGGTATTAATCTCCTAAGCTTTTGTTTGACTGTGTAGACCCTTAATTTTTGACCCAATTTAGTCCAATATGTTTTATTTAGTCCAAAATGATTTTTGTTGTCTAATTGGTCCAAAATAATTTTTATTAAATAATTTTTGCTTTAATATCTAATTTTTATTAATAAAAAATAAAAATAAACAAATCAAAATCAAAAAATAAAAATAAAAATAAAAATCAGAGTCGAAAAAATCGGCGACAAAAAAATCGTCACGCGGGCCCTTGGGCATTTCGCCACAGGAAATTCCTGCGGGGGAAATAGCTTTTCTATTTCGCTCGCAGGATTTTCCTGCGAGTGAAATAGATTTACTATTTTGCCAGCAGGAAAATCCTGCGGGCAAAATAGTCGCCTGCAGGAATTTCCTGCGGGCGACGCCCCAGCTCGCCCACTGTCTCATTTTTTTGTGGCAGTTTTTTTTCGCAGCGTATTTTTTTCTGCGGCAATTTTTTCGGCAACGCAAATTTTTTTGATGCAAATTTTTCGAAACCTAATTCAATTAGGTTTCGGTTTCTTTTTTTATTATTAATATTACTTACCTTAACTAATTAGGAATAAACCACATTAAACCACTATAAATAAGGACCAAAGGCAATTAATTTAGGGGGGCCGAAAATCAAAGAAAATTAGACAGTGGCTTGGAAAATTGGAAACCAAATCAGGGAAGGAAAAGTAATAATTCAATTCAATTGATTTTTAAAGGAGCAGAAACACGATTTAAAGAATTCAAGGGCAAAAAAGGCTTGTCTTTGGAGCTAGTTCATCCAAGAAGAATTATTTTTGGAGGAATCATCAAAAGAAGGTATGTATTAAATTATTTTTGTTATGTTTTTACAGTAGCATGAAACTATTTTCTTTTAATTCAAAAATCCTAGAACCTAATCCCTTTTGTTCAAAGTTAAAAACATTAATCCGTTACTTTATTTCCTAAAGAATTTAAAGTTATTAATTTTATTTCTTCAAAACCTCAAAATTCCAATTTACTTTCCAAATTATGTAAACTCTTAAAACATATTCCGTTTCTTATAAAATAAAAAACCCTAAAATACTTTTTCCAATTATATAAATCTTTTCTATTTATAAAAACTTTAATTTGTTTGGTTTAAACTTATAAAATCTCATAAAAGTATCAAATTGATTTTCAATCCCAAAAGCTTCATGCATCACCCGAAACTCCAATCCAAAGCTCCTAAAAACCAAATTCAATTCCTAAACCTAAAATAGTAAGCTCTAACCCCTTTAAAACCTTAAACCTTAATATTTTTAAAACCCTAATCCTTTAAAACATTAAAAACCATAAAAATATAAATACTTTAAATTTTACACAGTAGCTTGAAATAACCATTTAAAACCATGAATCAAAATAATTTCAAAGTGTCTAAAACCCTAGTTTCATGATTTCACCATTCAAATATTAATTTAGTTAATCAAAGAGTCTTACCAACCTTTTAAAACATAAAATAATTCCATAAAAAGTCACAGTAGCTATAATTGGACTTTTATTTTCTTTATTTAATTCTATACTTGATTATGCTTTGATTTATCTCTTATGCTTTAATTTATTTAATTTTAATACTTGATTTATTTAATTTATCATGGATGGATGTTTATTTTATATTTGGATTAATAGCTTTGATGAATGATTTATTTATGGTGAATGGTTATTTATTTTATCAATTAATTTAGATTTCCAAAAGTTGTAAGAGGTATGTTTACACTTGGTGGGCACCTCATTAGTTAAACATCATGTAATTTAATTTGCTTTACTATTTTAGAATCTATGTAAAGGGCATGTTTCTACCTTTTGGTGGGTGTCCTATCTAGGCATGTGATGTAAGGACATGTTTCCATCTTCGGATGGGTGTCCATTTATTTGATTTGCTTTGTTTGGACATTGCTTTGATTTTAATTTAATGATGCTTTCTTTTAATTATTGTGTGTAATATGGATAATGTTGTTATATTTAAGAATTTTATAATATTAAGACCTGTAAAGGAGGCTGGTTCCAATGAACCGGGCGTTGTGGGGGTGCTGGGCCATTTCTCACCTTCCCCACACGTACCCAACTTTCCGAACCCATTAAGGGGTTGGGGATTCCTTAGGAATCGAGTCATCCACCCCTTTCTTTTTTCCGACCCGTCCGGGTGGCGACTCCATTTTCTCCAGACTTAGGTCCGTGTTCTCTAAGGCCCCGAGCCTAAACAGTGCCGAAGTCGCAAGAACCATTCCACCGGGAGTGGGGGCGAAAATCCCCTCTCACAATAGGTTTTATGTCAGTGTAAGTAGGAATATGATGCTCAGCTATGTCTCGATCTATCCCTGGCATATCTTCATAAGACCAAGCAAACACTTCTTCATATTTTTTGAATATTTTTTCAAATCTCTCTCTCTCATCAGGAGTAAGGTCGGATGCTATGCTAATGTTTTTAGGATTTTTAGTTGTTCTCAAATTTAATGATTGTGTGTTAACAAAATTAATATTAAAGATGCTCATGTAAATGCTATTTGAATGTATGCAACCATCAGGAGAAACATCACACAAGTAAGCAAAATCAGACTTTATTGCATTCATTTTGGAAAAGAAAACATCATCATTCTCATACAAAGCAGACAAATTAAAATCAAAACCAAAATCATTGTTCTCAGAATCATAAAGTAGGATGTCTTCAAACTTTTCTTCAACTAGGGCAGCAATCTCTTCCAGAGTCTTCTCGGCTTTTAAGGCAGCTTCATCCTTCTCTTTTGGATTGGATTCTTTGTTGGTTGACAAGGTGATCTCTTTCTTCACTTGCTCCACTAGCTCAGCAACATCTGCAAAAATTTCAAAACCTAGGATTAACTTACCCATGAACATGATTGGCTCAGGCCTTCCTTGGAGTGGTCCCATATCTGGAGCTTTGACAAAAATCCCTTCAAGTGGAGGGAAGCTCATCTTCTCACTCTTCTTTGGCTGGACATCATTGTCTTCATTATATCCTAACCCCTTCTTGGATGTTTGAGTTCTAAAATCTGGTAACTTTGTTAAACCGGCCTTACCCTTTCCAAGACTAGCTCCGGGAAGGTAGTTCATGTTCCTCATCATATTTAAGACTTTGGAGTCCACTACTTCATCATCAAAAATTGTAGCTACTTGAAAACCATTGAGAGGCCTCTCAACCATTAGAGCGTTAACAATCTCATTATCTTCAGCTTCAATGACCACTGTCTCATTTCCATTGGGGAATTTGATCTTTTGATGAAGGGTGGAAGGAACTCCACCAAGAGGGTGAAACCATGGTCACCCCAAGAGCAAGGCAAATGTATCTGGTATGTCTAAAACATCAAATTCAACAATAGATTCAATTGGTCCAACCTTGACAGCGGCTTTGAAAGTCCCTTCGGCATGCCTCTTAGTGTTGTCATATGCACGAATTGAATCTCATGTCTCAACCTCACACATCTATCTGTGTCATGTCCTTGCATTTGGTGAAATTGACAAAATGCTTTGGTGTCAAAATTAAGTGGGAGAGGGTTAGGCAAAGGACGAGGATTTAAGGATTGTAGCAATCCTTTTCTTTGAAGCTTGTTGAGAACCCAAGACATCAGCTTTCCCAATTTTGAAAATTGTCTCCTTGTTCCTTGGTTAGTAGCATTAACATCGACAACCTTTTGCATGCTTTGGCTACCAGGTTGATAGCTCCCTTTCTCGTTCCTTTTTGTTGAAAAATGGCTTTTCTCCCTTTCCCATTCTTCAATTTGCAAACCAGCTTGGAGAAGGTCTTTGAAATCACGGATGAGTGTATGAGACATCCTCTCATAATCATCCTTATTTGATCGGATTCATCGGGCCTCTTCTTGAGTAAAGCGGCCTTGTTTCTCCACCTTTTCACATAGTCCACAAAATTCTCATTCGGCCTTTGCCTAATGGACTCCACTTCCATCAAGGTAACTTCCAACTCAACATTATATCCATATTGTTGGATGAAGGCTTTGTAAAGTAGATCCCAACTCTTTTGTGTTCCATCATATAAGGTATTGAACCAATTTTGGACAACAGGGTCCAATGAGAGCATAAAGTACTTTAGGGTTTGAGCCTTAGTAGCTCAGGCAGATTGCATGGCAGTGATATACTGCTTCACATGAAGATGAGGATTTTCGGTGCCATTGTACTTAGCAAAGGAAGGCATCTTGAATTTATAAGGGACTTCTTCATCTTGTTCAAATAATTTGTCGATCTCGGACATCTCTTCGGTTTTCAGCTTCTTCTCAAATTTCTTTTCTAAATCAGCAATCATCTTTTCAACATTGGATGTCTCGGTCTTTTCGATAGTTGCTTTCTCAACAACCTTCGGTTCTTTCTTCTTCTCTTGAACATCTTGGTAGTATTGAGCCCAGTCATCATCATCATCATTGATCACCTTTTCATCATCAAAAACCACTTCACTAACTTTGGTCTTCCCTTTGTCCTTTGGTTTCTTAGTGCTAGAAGACGCCTCGGCATGGTTCTCTAAGATTGCAGTCAATTGGTTCTTCATGGTCTCAGGTAGTGCCTCTTTGATTTCTTCCATCTTGGCATTGAGGGCCTCATCCACCATCCTTTGAATTTGTTTGGGCTCCATTATTTTAGGTGAGCAAGTGATTGAGTCGTTGCTAGATACTTCATCTCCGACGTAGGTCGAATTGTTGTAAGCTTTAGAACTATCGTAATCCAGGGCTGTGAGCCAGAGAGGATCATTGATATGAGATGCAAATGTATGCATGTATGCATGTATGCACAAACAATCAACAAATAAGGATAAATAGGACATTCCTTCCAACCTTATAACATCCACACACGAATGGCGAGTCTCTTTTCCTAGGCATATGGTTGACAAAATACCAACATGGGGTATCTTGCTTTCGAATAATTCTCTCGGACGTTTCAACCAATAGTTATATTTTCGAAAATGGAAATCAATCCATGATAATTCCTATTAATTACGTTTTAATCCATTCAACCAACTATAATAGCTTTTATGCTATATTGGATTAAAACTAAATTAAGTGGTTTATTATAGATAAATTTCTCACTTGAAAAAGTAACTAATGATTCATGCCAAAAACAAGCCCATGGTTAATTTGTTCTCAGAACTAGGCCCACAATTGATTTTTGGTATTTCATAATTGACCTAAATATTTTTGCAAGCTCTTTGTAAAAAATGGTTGGGTGAAAATAGTTTTGTTTCTAAGCCCATTCTAAAAGATTTTAGAAAAATGGATTTTGGGCTTAGTATTTGGGCCATGGGCCAAAAAAAAATTTTGACTTGTTTTTAGAAAAAATCTTATCTTGAAAAATTTTGAAAATATCTTTCGTCTTTTGGATTTTCTAAAGAAAAATTTATTTTGAGCTTACAATATACTTAGGTCATTTTAGAAAAAGAATAAACCAAATAAGCCATGATTTAAGCCAAGATAAATTAACCATAGTCAAACAACATGCATTTGGGGAAAAAACCTAAGGAAAGTAACTAGGCCAATTACATGAGCTTTAGTCTTTGGGAAAAAAGGCTTAGGTTCCCATAGTAAGTATATACCAAATGGTACGAGGCTATGAGTGGTTATGCCATGATCGATCTCCATACCTTGAGTGAAAGTATGGTATCCCTTACATTAACACAACACGGGTAACACGGGCATCCTAACTCACGCACACGATGCAATCTAATATGATGCAATGGATAATATCATTATAAGAAAGAATAGAATAATATAAAAACCAATGGAATCAACTTCTCTTATCCCCAGTGGAGTCGCCACTATGAGCGAGGATTTTCGCCCCCACTCCCGGTGGAATGGTTCTTGCGACTTCGGCACTGTTTAGGCTCGAGGCCTTAGAGAACACGGACCTAAGTCAGGAGAAAATGGAGTCACCACCCGGACAGGCTGGGAAAAAGAAAGGGTGGATGACTCGATTCCTAAGGAACCTCAACCCCCTAATGGGTTCAGAAAGTTGGGTACGTGTGGGGAAGGTGAGAAATGGCCCAGCACCCCCACAACGCCCGGTTCATTGGAACCGGCCTCCTTTACAGGTCTTAACATTATAAAATTCTTAAATATAACAATATTATCCATACTACACACAATAAAAAGAAAGCATCATTATATTAAAATCAAAGCAATGTCCAAACCAAACAAAACAAATAAATGGACACCCATTTGATGGTGGAAACATGTCCTTACATCACATGCCTAGATAGGACACCCACCAAAAGGTAGAAACATGCCCTTTACATAGGTTCTAAAGTAGAAAAGCAAATTAAATTATATGATGTTTAACTAATGAGGTCCCACCAAGTGGAAACATACCTCTTACAACTTTTGGAAATCTAAATTAATTGATAAAAGTAAATAATCATTCATCATAAATAAATCATTCATCAAAGCTATTAATCAAAATATAAAATAAACATCCATCCATGATAAATTAAATAAATCAAGTATTGAAATTAAATAAATTAAAGCATAAGAGATAAATCAAAGAATAATCAAGTATAGAATTAAATAAAGCAAATAAAAGTCCAATTATAGCTACTGTGACTTTTTATGGAATTAAAATAGATTGAGGATTTTATGTTTTAAAAGGTTGGTAAGGCTCTTTGATTAACTAAATTAATATTTGAATGGTGAAATCATGAAACTAGGGTTTTAGACACTTTAAAATACTTTTGATTCATGGTTTTAATTGATGATTTCAAGCTACTGTGTAAAATTTAAAGTATTTATGTTTTTATGGTTTTTAATGTTTTAAAGGATTAGAGCTTAGAAAAAAAATTAAGGTTTAAGGTTTTAAAGGAGTCAGAGTTTATTATTTTAGGTTTAGAAGTTGAATTAGGGTTTTAGGATTTAAAATTAGGGTCTCGGGTGATGAATTTGAATTAGGATTTAGATAGACAATTTGATGATTTCATGAGGTTTTTGAATTTAAACAAAGGGATTGAAGTTTTTATAAATAGAAAAGATGTTTTTTATGGCTTTTTGGAAGAAACAGAACCTAGTTTAAACTTTTGAAGAAAAAAGAATCAAATTTTGTTTTTGTTGAAAAATATGTTTATTTAAGGTTTTAAGATTTTGAAGAGGTAAAAATAACAATTTTAAGTATTTTTGGAAAATAAAGTAACATATTAATGTATTTAACTTTGGAAAAACTAAATTAAAGTTCTAAGGTTTTTTATTTAAAAAACAAAATTTCATAGTTTATGCTACTGTGAAAAAATAAAACAAAAAAAGAATTTAATACATATATCCTTTTGTTGATTCCCCAAAAATAATTTTTCTTGGATGAACAAGAACAAAGACAATTGCTGCCTTTGAATTGCTTAAATCGTGTCCCTGCTTTTCCAGAAGAAAAAAAAAAGAAATTGAATTGCTCCTTTTCCTTCCCTGATTTTGTTTCAAATTTTCCAAGCTACTGCCAATTTTCGGTTCCCCCTAATTTCATTGCCTTTGGTCCTTATTTATAGTGGTTTGATATAGTTTATTCCTAATTAGTCACGGCAAGTAATGTTAATAAGAAAAGGAAATTGAAACCTAATTGAATTAGGTTTCGAAAAATTTGCGCCGGAAAAAATTGCGCTGCTGAAAAAAATTGCCGCAGGAAAAAATGCGCTGGCACAAAAAATCTGCCGCAGATTTTGCAGCAGTGGGCGGGCTGCGGGTGACCATTTCGCTCACAAGAAAATCCTGTGAGCGAAATGGCAGCCATTTCGCTCGCAGATTTTTTCTGCGGGCGAAATGCCCACGGGCCCGCGCTACGATTTTTTTGTCGCCGATTTTTTCAATGTCGATTTTTATTTTTATTTTTATTTTTTGACTTTTATTTGTTTATTTTTATTTTTTATTAATAAAAATTAGATACTAAAGGAAAAATTATTTAACAAAAATTATTTTGGACCAATTAGACAACAAAAATCATTTTGGGACTAAATAAAACATATTGGACTGGACTGGGTCAAAAATTAAGAGTCTACAGTGTACCATACCTATAAAAACATGAAAATTATTAGAAGTAATTTTTATTAAAATGCCACAATTAGATTTAATTTCTATTATTTATAACTTAATAATACATATGTAGATAGATGATCCATCTTCGCTGCGTAATTCTTTTAATATGGAATGTACATAAACGATGAACAACTTTAGGGAGGACTTCAAATATAGCCCTGACCATGCTCAACCTAGTTTTCAACATCCATGCATAATTCTCCCATATGGAATCAACCAAGATAGAACAATAAAAAATAATGGTTTGGTGATGGTGATAATGATAAGAGCATTTTTGTACTCATTTTTAGTATGATTTTTATATATTTTTAGTTAATGTTTCATTTGATTTTTGTTTAAAGTTTGTTTTAAGTGTTTATTTTAGGTTAAAGTGCAAAAACTCCCTTGGATGATCAAAACAATGAAGGAAGAGCATGAATCAAGCAAGACATGGCCAAGCCAAAGCAAGCTTGGCCGTGTCCCTTAAAAGAAGTCCAAGACAGTAACTGACACGCCCAAGAGACATGGCCAAGCCACTGGCCGTGTCTCACCTAAAGAGCAAAACCAAGAAACCAAAGAAATGAAGGAAAAACTGACACCATCACATGACACGGCCAGAAGCTTGGTCGTGTCACCCTTGGGAACAAAGAAAACAAATTGACAAAGCTAGAAGCAGAAGGTGACACACCCACATGACACGGCCAGGAGCTTGGCCGTGTCACCTAGAAGAAAAGAAGGAAAGAAATGGCAGAAGGAGACACGGCCAGCAAGCTTGGCCATGTCCTAAGCAAAGTGAGAGACACAGCCAGCAAGCTTGGCCGTGTCACCTAGGGTAACCTTGAATAATTGAATTCTTTTGCAGACAAGTGGGGAACAAATACTAGCTTTTGTCAAAAGTAATATTAAACAAAAGAAAAGATTGCCTAATTTGAGGAAAAGAAAGATAAAACAAAGGGAATGTGGGAGACAAGGGAGAGTGGTGTGAGTTGGAAGATATGGGTTGTGAGCTGGAAGGTATGGGCTGTGAGCTTTGAAGGGAGTTAAAAGGAGAAGAAAATGAAGAGGAGAGGGGACGTGAACAAGGGAGAAGGAGCCAACGACTGAAGCAAAGAGGAGAGTCTTGAGCTGAGTTTGAAGAAGGAGATACATCCTATACAAGACCTAAACCAAGAATCAAGGATTGAAGTGAAGAAATACAAATTATTCGCCATGGATTGTTTGGTTTCTTTAACTCATTTCTCTTGTTCTATTTTTCTTGTTTTGAACATGAACTAATTCATTTTCTATCTAGATATTGACGAACGCTAGCTTATTTATATGGATTGAATAATCTCATTAAATTGAATCATTTGGTTGAGTTATTTTATTCTTATGATGCTTAATGATTTATTTCCAATTGATAATAGCATGCTTATTGATTGGTTGCAATTTTCATATTATTGACTTGAGAAAGCTTGATATGAATTGAATACTCATAAGGGTTGAGGATTGATTGGAGTGCTAGAGATAGACTTACAAGATCCTTTGGTTTATAGTTCCTTGTTCTTAATGCAAGATCTATTTAATTATGTTTGAGAAGAGATTCCGGCACTCTACTTAGTGATTAGGGATTAATTCACTCGAGAGAGGTTTTAGTCTAAGTTAGAGGAATGCCAATTCAACTCTATTATGTGATTTAATTGAATTGATTTTCATAAATATAATTATGGCTAGGGGGATTCAATATCTGGATAGTATTATTATCATCAATCCTTTTAGCACAACATTTAATTTCCCTTTACTTTTAGTTATTAAATTAGTTGTTTTTAATTACAAAACATCATAAAACTATTGATTTGCTAAACAACGGTTAAGATTTGCACTAGTACTTGACCTTGTCCTCAGTGGAACGATAACTCACTCACTACTTTATTACTTGGGCGACCCGTGCACTTGCGGTATTGCTATAGCATTAGGCTCGCACACACCAAGTTTTTGGCACCACTGCCGGGGACAACACTTTCAATATTAGTAATATAATCAAGACTGTTGATTTAGTTTTATTTTCATTTGTTTTTGACATTGGTTCTTGCTTGTTGATTATCATTTTAGGTATTCCTTCCCGTTTATGACCAGAGGTAGCTCATCCCAACTGTTTGAATTAGATCCAGAGCTAGAAAGAACATTAAGGAGAAAACGAAAGGAAGAAGAGGAGGCAGTTTTGGAAGACACGGAAATAGAAATAAATCTAGAAATAGAAGAAGAAGAAGAGTTTGAAGTGATGGAAGGACCTGGACCAAGAACAATGCAGGAGTTTGCTAAGCCCAATCTCAATGGAGCTGACTCTAGTATTCGGAGGCCGATAGTTGCTACGAACAACTTCGAAATAAAGGCAAATGTAATTCAAATGGTGTAGCAGACTTGTCAGTTTGATGGGTTTCCTGATGAAGATCCTAATGCACATATTGAGAATTTTCTGGAGATATGTGACTCGTTCAAGATAAATAATGTCTCAGATGATGCAATTAGGCTGAGGTTGTTCCCATTTTCCCTTAGAGATAGACCAAAGAAGTGGCTGAAATCTTTTCCTTCAGGAACCTTCACCACATGGGGTCAGTTGGCAGAGAAATTCCTAGAAAAATACTTCCCACCATCCAAAATTGCTAAGTTGAGGAATGATATCTCATCCTTTCTGCAGCAAGATGGTGAGAGCCTTTATGATGCCTGGGAAAGATTTAAAGATTTGTTGAGAAGGTGTCCTCATCATGGACTTCCACTATGGCTTCAAATTCAAACATTTTACAATGTGTTGAATTAAGTAAGCAATCCATTAATGCAGCAGCTGGTGGTACCATAAACAACAAGACACCTGAACAAGCAAGGGATTTAATTGAAGACATGGCTATCACCAATTATCAGTGGCAAGCCCCAAGGGAGCAAGGAAAGCTGAAAGTCATGGGTTCACACCAATTAGATACTGTGGTGGCTTTGACGGCCCAATTGGAAGCATTGAATAAAAAATTTGATTCTTTGGCCTCTTCTTCTGGGAAAGTAATGCAAGTGATGTCTTGTGAATAGTGTGGGGGTGGACATCAAAGTCAAGATTGCCAAAGTGGCAACATGTTTGCTAGGCAAGAGCAAGTACATTATGTGGGAAATATGCCAAGGCAATAACAGAATAACCCCTACAGCAACACATACAATCCGGGTGGGTGGAGAAATCATCCAAATTTCTCATGGAATATTCAAAATAATCCAAGACCTCCCCCTGGATTCCAGCAGCCCCAACATCAACAAGTTGCCACTCCAAGAAAGAGTAGTTTGGAGGACATGATGAAGAAATTTATAGCAACTTCTGAAACTAGGCTCCAATCAACTGAAACCACCCTAAGAAATCAGCAAGCCTCTATTCATAATTTGGAGAATCAGGTGGGGCAAATTGCCAAGTTGCTCAGTGAGAGACCCCAAGGAAGTTTTCCAAACACTGAGGCAAATCCTAAAGAGCAGCTTAAGGCAATTACACTAAGGAGTGGAAAAGAGATTAAGGGTAATGTGGATAAGAAAAGAGGAGAAGTGGCAGAGAAAAGGGCTGAAGTACAAGAAAAAGAAAAAGACAACGATCCTCCTGTCACTTCGGGAGAGAAAGCTATACTAGAAAGTGAGAGAGAAGCAGCTGCAAGAAAGTAGTCCCATACTGAAGGAATACCGACCTAGAGTACCCTATCCGGCAAGATTGAACAAGGACAAGATTGATGCTCAGTTCGGTAAGTTTCTTGAACTTTTTAAACAATTGCACATTAATATTCCATTTGCTGAAGCTTTGTCACAGATGCCTAAATATGCTAAATTTTTTAAAGATATCCTTTCTAACAAAAGGAAACTTGAGGAAGTGTCTTTAGTGCATTTATTTGAAAAGAATTCGGCTATTTTACAAAGGAGGTTACCTAAGAAGTTAAAAGATCCAGGTAGTTTTACCATTCCATGTTTGATAGGTAACCTTGAGGTTAAGAGTGCATTAGCTTATTTGGGGGCTAGCATAAGTGTTACGCCCTATAAAATATTTAAAGAGTTAGGCATTGGTAAACCTAAACCAACACTTATGACCATCCAACTTGCTGATAAGTTAGTAGTCCACCCTCGTGGCATTATAGAAGATGTGTTAGTAAAAGTTGGGGATTTCATTTTCCCCAATGATTTTGTTATCATTGATATTGATGAGGATGCGGAATTTTCACTTATTTTTGGTAGGCCATTTTTAAATACAGCCCGTGCCCTTATCGATGTTCATGATGGCACTTTAACTTTGAGAGCGGGTGATGAGAAAGTTATTTTTAGGATACATGATGCCATGAAACATTCACTTTCACTTGATGAGGCGGAATCATGCAATGATGTTGTTGAGCATGAGACCGTAAATTGTGTTACTAACATTGTTTCCAAGGATCCCCTTGAGTTGTGTTTATTTCAGGAAAATGTTGAGGATCAAGAAGCAATGGAGTAGCTTGCTTTTCTTGAAGCAAGTAATTTGTTCAAATGTAGGGCATATGAGACTATTGAGATGCCAAAGGAAGAGAAGCCAAAACCATCGGTGATTGATCCACCCAACTTGGAACTAAAGCCCCTTCCAGATCACCTTGAGTATGGATTTCTGGCAGAGAAGAAGAAATTACCAATAATTTTGAGTTCCCACCTATCTTCTGAGTAGAAAGAAAAACTTATCCAGTTGTTATAGAAACATAAGAAAGTGATAGCTTGGAAGATAGCAGACATCAAGGGTATCGGTCCATCCTATTGCACTCACAAGATACTGATGGAGGATGAACCCACAACGGAGACTAAACCTAAAGATGAAAGATGTAGTGAAGGCTGAAGTGATAAAACTACTTGATGCAGGGATTATACATCCGATCTCGGATAGTTCTTGGGTGAGCCCAGTCCAGGTAGTACCAAAGAAAGGAGGGGTGACGGTGGTCCCTAATGAAAATGTTGAGCTGATTCCAACAAGAACAATTACCAGTTGGAGGGTTTGCATAGACTACAGGAAATTGAATGATGCAACTAGGAAGGACCATTTTCCTTTACCTTTCATTGATCAGATGTTGGAGAGGTTATCCGGGCATGAGTATTACTATTTTTTGGATGGTCTTTCAGGCTATTTCCAAATTCCTATTGCCCTAGAAGACCAAGAGAAAACTACATTCAGCTGCCCATATGGGACATTCACATATCGAAGAATGCCATTCGGGTTGTGCAATGCACCTGCGACTTTTCAGAGGTGCATGGTGGCAATCTTTAATGAACTTGTTGAGGATATTATGGAGGTATTTATGGATGATTTCTCGGTCTATGGAAGCTCATTTGATAGATGTTTGGAAAATCTTGAAAGAGTCTTGATGAGATGTGGGGAAACCAACTTAGTGCTTAATTGGGAAAAGTGTCATTTCATGGTTCAAGAGGGAATTGTGTTGGGACACAAAATTTCAAGCAAGGGCATTGAGGTGGATCGGGCTAAGGTAGACACCATTGAGAAGTTACCACCACCCACATCTGTGAAGGCCATCAGAAGTTTTCTAGGACATGCGGGTTTTTATCGGAGGTTCATTAGAGATTTTTCTAAGATAGCCCATCCATTGACAAGACTCCTTGAGAAGGATGTGGATTTTGTTTTTGATGAGGAATGTTTGAGAGCATTCACAACTCTTAAGGAGAAATTGACCCATGCTCCAATCATGGTAGCTCCCAATTGGAATCTACCATTTGAACTAATGTGCAATGCAAGTGACTTTGCAGTGGGAGCAATCTTTGATCAACGCAAGGAGAAATACTTCCAGCCTATCTACTATGCAAGCAAGACCTTGAACACAGCTCAAGCTAATTACACAACTATAGAGAAAGAGCTTCTAGCTGTGGTTTTTTCTTTTGACAAGTTTATATCATATCTAATCTTGTCAAAAGTGATTGTTTATACAGACCATTCGGCTTTAAGGTATTTATTTGCAAAAATTGATGCTAAGCCTAGGCTAATCTGTTGGGTTTTGTTGTTTTAGGAATTTGACTTGACAATTCAAGACAAGAAGGGAGCTGAAAATCTTGCAGCAGATCATCTTTCTCGCTTGGAGAATCCAACCTTGGAGAGGTTTGAAGAAGGGGACATTGATGACCACTTTCCCGATGAGCAGCTGTATGCCATGGTAAGTGAGGTAAGTAATTTAAATTTTGAAACACCTTGGTTTGCAGACTTTTCTAACTATTTAGCTGTTAGGGAACTTCCTAAGGACTTAACTTATCAAGCAAAGAAGAAATTCTTTTCTGATTTAAAGTATTATTTTTGGGAGAATCCCTTTTTGTTTAGATTATGTAAGGATCACATGATCCGACGATGTGTGGCATGGCCCGAAACAATGAACATTCTTAGTTAATGCCATGCTGGACCAGCTGGTGGTCACATGGGAGCCAATAGGACTGGTCAAAAGGTACTAGAATCAGGATTTTATTGGCCCACTTTGTTTAGGGATAGCTACAAATTTGTGAACCCCTGTGATCAATGCCAAAGGACTGGAAACATTTCCTCTCGTGATGAGATGCCCCAAAATGGGATTTTAGTTTGTGAAAACATTGATGTATGGGGGATCGATTTTATGGGACCCTTTTTAAATTCCCTTGGTAACAAATATATTCTTGTAGCTATAGACTATGTATCTAAATGGCCTGAAGCCCAAGCCTTGGTAACCAATGATGCTAGGGTTATGGTGAAGTTTTTGAAGAAGTTGTTTTCTCGATTTGGTACACCAAAAGCAATTATAAGTGATAGGGGTACTCACTTTTGTAACTTTCAACTTGTGAAGGTTTTCAAAAGATTAGGAGTTACACATAGGTTTGCTACTCCTTATCATCCCCAAACTAGTGGCCAAGTTGAGAACACAAATAGGAAGATTAAAAGGATTTGGGAAAAAACTATAGAGCGATCTCGAAAGGATTGGTCCGAGAAATTGGACAATGCTCTATGGGCTTTTAGGACTGCATTCAAAACTCCTTTGGGCACTATGCCATTTAGATTGGTATATGGAAAAGCTTGCCATTTACCTGTTGAAATTGAACATAATGCATATTGGGCTATAAAAAAGATTAACCTTGATCTAGCTTGTGCAGGTGAAAGGCAAAAATTACAGGTAAACGAGTTGGATGAGTGGAGATTGTAAGCTTATGACAATGCGAGAATGTATAAGGAACGTACCAAGAGATGGCATGATGCTCACATTAAGGAATGGAAAGAGTTTCAAGCAGGAGATCAGGTATTATTGTACAATTCAAGGCTTCGACTCTTTCCAGGTAAGTTGAAATCTCGATGGTCCGGTCCTTTTACTGTTAAAGAAGTTTTCCCCTACGGAGTGGTTGAAATAACTCACCCGAAAAAAGGAGATTTTAAAGTCAATGGGCACAGGCTCAAATTTTACTTTAGAGGGGAAATACAGGACTTAAAGGAGGTTTTACAACTCTAAGACTAGGGAAATTTGCCCTGAACGTCCAATTAATACGACGTTAAAGAAGTGCTGGGTGGGAGGCAACCCACCATTTTATTCGTTCTTTAATTTTTATGTCTTTAATTCCTGTATTTTTGGTTAGTGAAAAAAAATGTGTTTCATCTAAACTCTCTCTTAGTTTATGCATGCTCAAATTGAGGACAATGTGAATCTTTAAGTGTGGGGGTGCATTTTGTGTGTTTACTTTTACTTGTTTTAGTTTAAGTTTAGTTAATGTTTTTCTTGTTTTTCTTTGAATAAATGAATTTTAAAAAGGTCAATTATTTTAAATATTGTTGATAGATGACTTTTGAATTTTTGAAGCATGAATTTGAGAATTGAGTAGAATTGATACTTATTGTTAATTTTGTTGGTTTTTCCTTGCATTGCCTTTAACCTAGTGAGAAATTGAGCCATCAACTTATTATTCTTTTTGTGTGTGGACATCTTTGATTGATAACTTGCTAGAACTTGCTTTGACATACATTTTAAGACTACATAAAAATTTCAATTAGGCATCAAGATGATTAAGGCAATCAGGTGAACCCACTTTGGCTTAAAAAGACCAACCCTACATTCAACCTTAGTTAGCCAATTTTGAGCTTATTTTATTTTTCCTTTATTTCTTTTTCACAACACCATTAGCTTGAACCTTGTTGTTTTAACTCTTACCCTTTCATTAGGTCAAGAGCATTTTAAGAGCGCTTACGACCGAGTGTTGTGTCGAATTAAGTGTGGGGTTAAATTTAGTAGGTTTAAGATTGCAAAGAAAATATATATATATATATAAATCAAATAAAAAGAAGAAAAATAATAAGAAAATTTGTTGTTCTTGTTGAAAAGGTAGGAATATGTTTGGAATAATCATTGCAAAGATGTAACAAGTGAGTTACCTTGAAAAGTTCTTTAAATGTCAAGGGGTAGTTAAAAGGAAGGTGTTTTGGGATCGTTGGGTTATACATATGATCGGTTACTTCATTCTTGAAGTGCTCTTGAACTTAATGATTAAGCTCACATTTCCTAAATGTCATGCCTCTACCTTAACCCCATTACAACCCAATAAAAGACCTTTTGATTGATGCTTGATTGTAATTAGGTAGTGGAGATTTGATCGATAAGCAAGCCTATGACAATAATCTTTCATTGATTGTTATGATTGTAAACACCACCTTGATCAAACACTTTCTAAGAGTTGGTGAGGGAGTGACAAGCATAGGTTATGCTTGGAAAACCACTTAATTGCTTGGGTATCGATTTTGTTCGATTTGATATTGATTGCGAATTTAGGGATAGGGAAGTCTTGAAACATTTTTCTAACTCTTGAACTTAACAAAATTTATCTTGTTTAGCTTGTTTTGATTTTAACCTTGCTCGGGGACAAGCAAGGAATTAAGTGTGGAGTATTTGATAAGAGCATTTTTGTACTTGTTTTTAGTATGATTTTTATGTGTTTTTAGTTAATGTTTCATTTGATTTTTGTTTAAAGTTTGTTTTAGGTTAAAGTGCAAAAACTCCCTTGGATGATCAAAACAATGAAGGAAGAGCATGAATCAAGCAAGACATGGCCAAGCCAAAGCAAGCTTGGCCGTGTCCCTCAAAAGAAGTCCAAGACAGTAGCTGACATGCCCAAGAGACATGGCCAAGCCACTAGCCGTGTCTCACCTAAAGAGCAAAACCAAAAAACCAAAGAAATGAAGGCAGAAGCTGACACCATCACATGACACGGCCAAGCCACTGACATAGCCAGAAGCTTGGCTGAGTTACCCTTGGAAATAAAGAAAACAAATTGACAAAGCTAGAAGCAGAAGGTGACACACCCATATGACACGGCCAAGCCATTGGCTGTGTCACATGACACGGCCAGGAGCTTGGTCGTGTCACCTAGAAGAAAAGAAGGAAAGAAATGGCAGAAGGAGACACGGCCAGCAAGCTTGGTCGTGTTCCAAGCAAAGTGAGAGACACGGCCAGCAAGCTTGGCCGTGTCACCTAGGGCAACCTTGAATAATTGAATTCTTTTGCAGACAAGTAGGGAATAAAGACTACCTTTTGTCAAAAGTAATATTAAACAAAAGAAAACCTTGCCTAATTTGAGGAAAAGAAAGATAAAACAAAGGGAATGTGGGAGACAAGGGAGAGTGGTGTGAGTTGGAAGATATGGGCTGTGAGCTGGAAGGTATGGGCTATGAGCTTTGAAGGGAGTTAAAAGGAGAAGAAAATGAAGAGGAGAGGGGACGTGAACAAGGGAGAAGGAGCCAATGGCTGAAGCAAAGAGCAGAGTCTTGAGCTGAGTTTGAAGAAGGAGATACATCCTATACAAGACCTAAACCAAGAATCAAGGATTGAAGTGAAGAAATACAAATTATTCGCCATGGATTATTTGGTTTCTTTTACTCATTTCTCTTGTTCTATTTTTCTGGTTTTGAACATGAACTAATTCATTTTCTATCTAGATATTGATGAACCCTAGCTTATTTATATGGATTGAATAATCTCATTTAATTGAATCATTTGATTGAGTTGTTTTATTCTTATGATGCTTAATGATTTATTTCCAATTGATAATAGCATGTTTATTGATTGGTTGCAATTTTCATATTATTGACTTGAGAAAGCATGATATGAATTGAATACTCATAAGGGTTGAGGATTGATTGGAGTGCTAGATATAGACTTACAAGATCCTTTGGTTTAAAGTTCCTTGTTCTTAATGCAAGATCTATTTAATTGTGTTTGAGAAGAGATTTCGGCACTCTACTTAGTGATTAGGGATTAATTCACTCGAGAGAGGTTTTAGTCTAAGTTAGAGGAATGCCAATTCAACTCTATTATGTGATTTAATTAAATTGATTTTCATAAATATAATTGTGGCTAGGAGGATTCAATATCTAGATAGTATTATTATCATCAATCCTTTTTGCACAACATTTAATTTCCCTTTACTTTCAGTTGAAATCAAATTGCACTATTAAAACTCATGAATTCACAAACCCGAAAGTTCCATAACCCTAAATTCTCTCTCTTCATCAAACTTCACTTAAACTTAACCATTTCTTCAATCCAACCTTAAAATTATTATTAGATACTCAAAATAACTTGATACACACCAATTCTAACAATTATAACATACTACTTCAAAATCCCAAATCAAACATATTCTCAATTTCATGAAAAATTTAAGGAAAGAAGTTAGGGAACTTACTAATTCAAGAGGAAAACCCCAAAACTTCACTTGAAACCTTGAAAACCTTTCAATTTTGGAAGCTTGGAAGAAGAAAAATCTTGAGTTCTTCAACCATGGAGGTTTGGCCCTTTGAGAAAGAAGAAGAAGACCAAAAATTAATTTCTCTTTCTTTCCATTTAAACATTAATCATATATATAATATACTATATTATATTTTTAATTAATTAATTAATTATTTAATAAAAACCTTAAATTCACTCTTCCAACCAAAAATAAATTATTTTTAAATTATTTAAATTATTTCAATTTTTCAATGTATATTTACAAAATTGCCACTTAACGTTTGACTTTTCTTTTAAAAGAGTTGACTTTTGTTGACTTTTATATACTTTATGTATATTTCATTTATATTTCACATATATATTCTATTTTCTCACTTAAAATCCTTCTTTTTTTATTTAAATTATTTATTTTATTTATCCAATTTAATTTTAATTTATTTTATTGAATTTTCAAAAATTAGGGATGTTACATTCTATAATGCAATTGATCTTGAGGCTTTAATATCTCACTTTGTTGGATTTATTCTGCAAACTAATCTGCACATCAAAAAAATCTAACACGCTAAGCTATTGCTTAGTGGTGCTTGCATATTTATAGTTTGCCAAAAATAATAACATAGGAAAATTAATATTGAAATTCTATATACAAAATAGAATCATCACTTAAAAATATCAAATAAGAAGTATCACTTTAAAATACCAATACAACATATTAATAATGTTTTTCAAATGCAAGTTAACTCATTATGGAAAAAATCAATTCAATGTTTTGATAATGATTAATCATTTTGAATAATTTACTTATCTTGGTAAATTTTACTTGTTTTTCCCTCACATACTGAATATTCAAATCCTAGGATTAGATAATGGGTCACTGATGGCAAGTAAATACCCATTGTAGAGAATATGGCTAATGGTCCACTGATGATACGAATGCACACTATCACTGATGACACAAAGTATCCACTGATGGTACAAAGTGCCCAGTAAAATTATGGACATCCACCATCTGGCTAGCCATTTAATCCAAAAGCTAGTTTTATTATCAGTATGATCTAGCAATTCAATTCTCTCTCATTTTCAATCAAATATACAATTATAATGTCACTTTACTATCATTTTTTTAGAACAATAATGATTCTTTGAAAAGAAAGCACTTTCTTTCTTTATCATCCAATTGGCTTTACTTTAACTATACATATAAAGAAATATTTCTCAAATTAAGTTCAATCACATTTCATTTAGTACACATTCACCAAACATAACATAAACAATCATTTTAGATTCCAAAACCTTAAACTTTTTCAAAATCCTAAATTCACACAACATTGAATTAAAAACTTTGAAAATGCAAAAATTTCTTTAAACCTTGTTTTTGTTCAAAGTTACATAAATATACTTATTCTTAATTAATTATGAAATCAAAATAAATTCTTTCAAGAATTCGTTCCACATTTATCTCTAACGCTAAATTCAACATAATCTTAAATTCTACTCTTTGTAAATTCAAAAATTATTTCAAGCTTAATTTTTGTTTAAAAACCATATAAATATACTTTTTCTTTCTCAATTATGCAATTACAATAATTTTTTTCTTAACTAATTCCATCCTTACTTTTAAATCCTAAATTTGCCATAACCTTAATTTAACACTTTCATGAATAAAAAAATTATTCTAACAATAATTTTAATTTAACATCTTCATAAATGCACTTATTCCCATCCATTTATGAATTTATAACCAATTATTTCATTAACTAGCTCAAAAATCAATTCTAAACCCTAAACTTTCCATAACTCTAAATTGAATCTCTTTATGAATCAAAAGTGGTTTTAAACATAATTTTAAGTCAAAAACTATACATACACACTTAGGATCATTCAAAAATGGATTCAAATAAATTTTCTCTTTACAAAGTTTTATACTCCAACTTTCTCTCTCTACAAATTCAATTAACAAAGTTCATCACAAAAATTCAATCAAAGTAGTGAAATCAACACACATAACTCATGCAAATCAAAAGAAAACAAAAAGAATGGCAACTTATGAACAAGCAAGCACAAACCTCTTTACAAGTTACACTTTCTCTCTCTTTCTCAATTTCCTTTAAATATATTTTGTGGTGATTTTAGTGTTTCTAACCTAATATAATGAATTCTACTAAACATTTTGAGATATATGTAAAGTTTCCTTAATTTTGTACTTAGGTTTGATGGAAGAAGGAAGAAAAATGAAATTTGGATGGAGGTGAACTCGGTTTGGCTTGGAGGAAGAAGAAGAAGAAAATTTTACCATTATATATATATATATTAATTAGGATTTTGATTTTCATAAGGCGTTTACCATAACTTTAGTTCACCCACTTTCTTAATTATTTCTAAATTCGACTTTTAATTCTATAACATCATAAAAATAATTTCTTTAGTTAATTTGAAGCTATAATATCAACATCTCTCATTCTAATTCCAATTAAAATCCAATTCTAGGGTTGAAAGGATATTTCTGTAAGGTTTTACTATTAAAAGATTCTATTTCAAAAATATCGATATTGTCCATACCCGAATTTAACTTTTAACTTTTTAAGACTTTACTAACCCTATTTTTCATCTATTTCAAATACCCGAGTCACTCTTTACATTATACACAGTCTCATATCGATATAATTTAGAAAATCAATGCATAAAAGTTTTAGACATTATATAAAGTGTTGAATTTAGGATTATGGAAAATTAGGATTTTAGAAAAGTTTAGGGTTTTGGAAGAAAAGTAATTACTTGTAGTATATTTGATGAATATGTTTTAAAATGAAATATGTTTAGTTTTAATTAAAGAATAGTTTATTTGAATGTATTATTAAAGTTTGAGAAACAATTGATTGGTAAGGGAAAAGTAAGTTTCTTTTTAAGGAATGTTTTTAGCAAAATTGACTTTATATTTGTGAAAATAATTGATTATTTGTAATAATAATTGATTATGGATTTATTTTTCATAATAATTGGTGAGATAAATAAATAAACAATCAAATGAGTTATAGTAGCTAAATTTAGTAAACAATGTTTAAATGTATAAATCGTATACCTGCTACATACCTGACAACAACACCACTTGATGGTTTAAGATAATTTATAAATTATATGTGGATGTGCTTGATAAACTTAATTATTATTGTTTTTTAAGTAATTAGAGAGAAATAAGTAGTGTAATTATGAATTTAAGAAGATAGATTTAAATAGGAAATATACATAAAGTATATATAGTAAATACATAAATATACACCTTTAGAATGATGATGATAATTTATGAAAGTTATGTATTTGGAAAGCATTAATTAAGGGAAACTAGACTATCTATTTGGAATTTAATTATCAAAAGTAGAATGTGGAATATGAGTTTGAAAAGATAAAATTGCTATATGAATAAAGTTAGTTAATTTGCATCTCTTATTACATTTCTAATACATGTAAGTGATATATTGATAGTGTATTGTGTTGTTTTTTTATTTGTGATGTTGATTGGAAATATTCTTTTATATGAGGAAAAGTATGCAATAAAATATAAAATATTATCTTTATGCTTGAGAGACATGCAAATAAGACATGTATATGATGATGCTTTTATACGATAAATATAATTGATATTTTTATATGATGTGAATATGGTAATATAAAATATGATGATATAATATGAACACAATGATAGTCTTATGTGTATTGAGTAATTTGTGATGTTACTTTATTCTTGATATTTGATTGGAATTAATCTTATATGTATAAAACTTCAAAACATGCAAGTATAGTAAATTGATTAGTAAATGATTTGAAGACAATTTATCAAAATATGTTAAGTTTAATTTAAATAAGATTTATTTAATTGAGTTATTAAAGTTTGAATGTCATTTGATTAATGAGAAAATGGATTGTTATTTTAAAGATTGTTTTAAGAAAAATTATTATTATCAACTGTGAAATTGACTGAAACTGATAAATAATTGAATTGCCCAAATTACACTAGTGATAAACCTAGTTATCGGATTGAATAGCTAATTAGAGTATAGATGTCTACACTGTTACTAGGCACATTATGTTACTACTAGACATTTTATGTCATTACCGTTACTGAACACTTTATGTCATTATTGTTACTGGACATTTTGCCACTATTGGGCCACTGGCCATACAGAGTGATGCCACTATTGCGCCACTGGCCATACAGAGTGATATATTACTGGGCATTTATCTAACACCCTTTGACAAAGCCGACAATGCTATATGAGCACTGTCTGAAGATGCTACTCAGAACATTAAACGAACCTATAACAATTCAATAACCAGTTTCAAGCAATCTTTAATAATAAACCAGGTAAAATTTTTGGTAGAGTTTCCTCTATAATAATCACAAACAAAAAATGTCAACAATTAACACAACCTATAGAAAACACTTCCAAATTTTGTTCAACTAATCTCAACTTCAATAGCTCCCTTAAATACAATATTAACCTCAAACCAAAGCAAATAACATATAGATAAATCTATAAATATAAATAAATGATACATTGTCAGAATCTATAATCATTCACTAAAACTTATAACACCAAACTCAAACCATATATAGATATTTCATCCCATTTACAATTAGTACAATCCTCAAATTTAACCACAATAAATTATATGATGTATATATTCCTCATTATTGACCAAAATTATACATCTATTATTTACATCATAATATCATTATGTGAAGTGTAATTAAAATATTTAATACGAAATTATTATAATGAAACACCTTCAGTGTTGCAGTTGATATTCAAAACCCTAGCTTTTGAATTATCAACACTGCTCTAGTTTATCTTATCTGCGTGTCAAAAAAATTTGATATGTTAAACATAACATTTAATGGTGCTTATATACACATACTTTTCTACTTAATATTGAAGTAAGTAATTGTAGTAATGAAGCACCGAATCTCAGACTGTGAAAATAAATCAAATAATTCTAATCAAACTTATTTTAGTATTAAAAATTTCTAATACAATTTAGATAATATAATATAATCTCATTTCAAATATGTATTAAAATAATTTTGTGGTTAATAAAATTTGTATTCTCACAATTCAATTTCAATTTAATTACATAAGATATAACTATATTGCATTTGTTTATCAAACATTGTAATTATCAACTTTGCAATTTGTAAAATTTATATTTTTCACTTACCACTTATATTTTTCATTTATAATTTCTAATACAACTCTTAATAACTTCCATGATACATTTGTTAAATTTTCAATAGAATTCACTTATCAATTTAGCCCTTTAACCACTTCCATTCAAATAACACTTTAAAAATTTTCACTATGTTTAATACAATTAAACTTTCAATTAAATTTTAGTATATCTCACTATTTAACACAATTTATTATACACATTGAATATATATATATATTTTATATATTTTGATAAATTTTATACATTTTTACACATTTGCCCCTCATATACTTGGTATAAAACCCTATACTCGGATAATGAGTCACTAATGGCAAGTAAATGCCTACTGTAGAGAATATTGCTAATGGCCCATGGATGGCATGAGTGTCCACTATCACTGGTGACATAAAGTGTCCACTGACAGCACGAGTGCCCACTATCACTGGTAATACAAAGTATCCACTAACAACACGACTGCCTGCTATCACTGGTGACACAAAGTGTCCACTGACGGCAAAAGTGCATACTATCACTGATGACTCAAAGTACCTACTGATGGAAAAAAGTGCCCACTAACACTATGGACATCCAACTTATGGCTAGCCATTCAATTCGATAACTGTAGCACAAGTATAATTAGGCAATTCACTTATTTTATTATTATAAATAATTTTATAGTTGTAATATTAATTTTAAGTAAAAAAAATTCTTTTTTACTAATTATCAATTTTTTTCTAATTTAGCAACTGTGTGCGGGGATTTTCACCCCCACTCCTAGTGGAATGGTTCTTGCGACTTTGACACTGTTTAGGCTCTGGACCTTGGAGCACACGAGCCTAAGGCCAGAGAAAATGGAGTCGCTACCCGGACCAGCTGGGAAAAAGAAAGGGGTGGATGACACAATTCCTAAGGAATCCCAACCCCTTAATGGGTTCAAAAAGTTGGGTACATGTGAGGAAGGTGAGAAATGGCCCAGCACCCCCACAATGCCCGGTTCATTGGAACCGGCCTCCTTTGCAGGTCTTAATATTATAAAATTCTTAAATATAAAAATATTATCCCTACTACATGCAGCAATTAAAATAAAACATCATTATATTAAAATCAAAGCAATGTCCAAACAAAGCAA